>LR738547.1:2867847-7867847 GCA_902685375.1 Neostethus bicornis | reverse complement strand
TGTCACAAACACACACACACACATTCAACCAACACATAGTCACACACGCGCGCACACAGATTTATCAGATTGTTTTTAGGATTCACCAACACAAATACACTGTTTGGAATTGAGAGGTTGAAAGAGTTTTTGCGAGAATTGTATGAGAGTGGCCCCGCGACAGACTGGCGACCTGTTCGGGGTGTACCCTGCCCTTCGCCTTAAATCAGCCGGGATGGGCTCCGGCACCCCCCGCAACCCCAAAGGGATAGACGGATAAGAAGATGACTGACTGACTGACTGTATGAGAATGAAAGGTGAGTGTGTGTTTCTGTGTGTAAGTTGTAAATGGAGGGAGAACCAGTTCTGTTTTAATAGTCACAACCGGGAGCGTCATCTTCAGCGGAGAATGACATTTTGTAGGACCTGCTGGACAGCCGGGTTGGTACGTATTTTCATCTGATCAACGATGTCCTCATGTTACATGGTTTTACAATCCTAACTACTTTTTTCTAGGTGAAAACCAGGAAAGTCAGTGCGCGAAGGCGAATGCCACAGTGGTGGTTCAGAGATACCTGTCGAATCCCTACTTCTTCAGGGGAGAAGACCCTCTCCCATTCTGGGCATCGATGACAACAGTTTACCCAAACCTGCACAAACTGGCCAAGCATCTCCACATGCCAGCAACCTCGGTGCCCGGTGAGCGGGTCTTATCCAAAGCTGGGGAGGGTGTCATTCTGAAGAGGAGCAGACTAAAGCCAAGCACCGTGGAAAAGATTTTATTTTAAAATAAAAAATCTATGACAAACATTTACAATTGTCCTGTCTAATTTCTGCGCTATTTTGGAGCCGCAGAGACTCTCTTACGTCTTCCCTGAATGTTGCTGCTTGTGTCACGGATTGTTGATTCAAATCGAATTTAATTTATACAGTATTTCTCTTATCAAAGCTTTATAAAGTGCTTTAGATTAAAATATCAAACAGACTTTTTCTATACTTTGATTTGGAGAGCATCGAATTGGACACAAATGAAAATATCGCACACTCTCCCAAAACAAAACTCTTTACGAAATCTTCTACTGCGCGCTCGCACAAAAACATCTGTTTAAATGTATCGGTGTGTTCATTTTCCCTTCCCTAAGATTCTATCAGCTGGTCCTCTATAGTTATTCAAATGACAGTGGGTCAAGTGTGTGCTTTATTGAACATTTAATTACATTGTCAGTAACTGAGTGAAATTTGATTGTTTAGGTAACTGTTACTATGGCAACGAATTAACGTAATCTCGTTTCATGATAAAAAAATAAACTACAAGAGGAATTGCCCCCCAATAACCCACATGTCATCTTCTAGTAAAACAAAATTTGAGGCGTAGATTTTTTTTTTCTTGGTTTGTTTTTTATCTGCGCATGCGCAGCCTGCAAATGTGCCGACTCCTCGTGTCGACTTTTCGCAGTTGCTTGAAGTTGCTCGATGAGTCGCGAGGCCTCGGATTTCCCATCCCTACTGATTTGTAATGTAGTAAATAATCACTGTTGACTTCATAACTTGTACCAAAACTTATGAAGTATTTTGCAAATATTGGAAGTAAAAGAAGCAAATCACATTAAATTGACATACTTATAACTTCATTTTTCTAAATGCACTAAAAATTAAGTGATTTTAAAAAAATTAGGAGGCATTTCGTCTATTTTCGGGTCAGTGTGGATGACAACCAACTCCAGGTTCACAGGTAGGAGACGGGGAGTGAAAGGGAAACCCTGTAAAGGTCAACAGTCTATCTCAGAATAACAAAAACAGTCAAATTAAAAATAAAAGTATCTCCCACACACGGCAGTACTTAGGCCATTCATAATTTTTTTAACCCTCCAATTCCTGTCTGGTTCTTATATTTATAAAAACTTTACAAATGCACAGAATGTTAAAGAAAATTCAAAGGATTCTGCAAAGGAATCAGCCATTTCAGTCCTGGTTTTGCAGGTTCACACCCAGCAGTTTGTGCATACAATTAAAATGGACATAAGAGGGTGCTGTGAACCCTCAAAAACTTGGCGTTCTCAAAAACTAATCACAGTAAATCATTGTGTACAGAAAGTCATTTTTCTTCTCAAAGTTGAAGCTTTTATTTAGAAAAGACATCTAATCGTCTTATTCTGCTTTATTTCTTTAATAAACTAAATCATCATTTTGTGATTGTAAAAAAAAATTAAATGAGAAAAAAAAAATCACAGAACATTTTCAAAATAGATATAATTTTATTTTCAAGTGACATTAAAAAAAAAAAAAAAGATTTTTTTTGTTTTTACAAGTCAAAAAAATCTACATAATTACCAGCTCTTTTTCCACAAATCTAAGTTACATCTGATTGGCTGTTTTTTTCTTACAAAAAGAAAAATGGGTCAAATTGATCCCATGAAGCTACTGACTACTTCAACCAATGAGCTGAACACTTTTAAAAAACAAACAAACAAAAAACAATAAGAAAATCTAAACAAGTCATACAATTAGAAATCAACCTGCAGCGTCCCCGCTGAGATCACTGTTTCTGCTGCATGGCCTCTTTTCTCGCCGCATCCTGCAGCAGCTGAGTGTCCACTTCATCCGCGGGCAGCTGGACGTATCGGACCACCGATCCACGAATGAAACAATTTTTCACAGATAGCTGAAGCAAATTAAAACAAGACTGACGTCATCACGATGCAGCTCAGCTTCGAGAAACACATCAAAGACTTTTCAACAGAGCTGATGGGCTGTTTGGAGCTTTGCTGTTATTTGTAACCAAATGTTTTGTAAAGACATTACTGAAGCTGAATGAATAAAAAAAAAAGAATCAGTTTGAGACCAGAAACGATTCTGTTGCTTCTAAGGTGAGTTTGATCTTAGTGTTTATCCAAAAATTTATGTTGAAGAACTAAATGTCATGGATTATGAAAAAGTCCTCTATTATCTGATACGTTAGACGTGCGATCAGTAACGCATCACGACAATTATGTTTTACCAGGATCTGAAGTAGTAAGGAGTTAAATTTGTCGTGATTTTGAGGGGGGGAGGCCATAGCTCAGTGGTAGAATGTTCGCCCTTGGACCGAAGTTCGCGGGATCAAACCCCACTGAGCTCATGTCTAGGTGTCCTTGGGGAAGACACCTAACCCTCCGTTTCTCCCACCATTGACCACATTCTGGCAGCCTACTGCAGTGTACAAATTTCTCCGGTGAGGGATCAATGTAGTATTAAAAAAAAAAAAAAAATTGTCCAAAGAGTGACCAAAATCAGAAAAAAGCAAATAAGCAGCATAATTGCAGTTTTTTTTTTACTTAACAAGCTGCAGTTTTGTAAATTTAATCAATTGAAATGAATTTTTGGGTTTCTTTTGGCAGTGTCCTACTTCAAGAATACTGTAACTCAGGGGTGCCAATTACGTCGATCGGGATCGACCGGTCGATCGGGATCCACTGGTCGATCGCAAAGGCATTATGGGTAGATCGCATGGCTTTGGAAAAAAAACTTTCAAAAAAGTGTCAATCTAGCGGCTTTTCTGCTGTTACTGGAGATTTTTGGAGTCTGTGACATGAAATCACGTTGTTAAGCCTGTAATCAATAAGCAGCCCGCAGTGCTGCTGTGGCCCCTCCCACTCGCAAAGCGCTGCGAGTGTGTGCATATGTAACAAATCGTGTTGTGGGGTAGTTACAGCAGGCTGGAAACGATCTGTGGGGTTTGCGATGATAACATGGGACTGGTAGATGTCTTCCAATGTTGGATCTGCAGAAGTGCTTCCATCAATTTTGATTCGCAGCGCAGCGCGCATTCTGAGTGGCGATGGATGTTAAGAAAAGTTGGTATTAAAGCGATACCAGTGTGCACGTTTCAATCAAATCTGTTAGGTACAACAGGTGCTGGTATCAGTCATAGAAACGTACAGGAAGTTATTCAAATAATTCCTCTACTTTTTTGGTGCCTCGAAGCTTAGTATCATTTTCATTCAACAGTCTCTTTACAGTGCCGGAGTGGAGCCTTTGGAACGCGCAGCTGTAGTTATCAGCTGTAGTTAGCATTAGCTGCTAAAATAGCCACGGAAGTTGAAACGAAAAAAGTCAGAAGGCGGTTTAAGCTATGACTAAGCAAGCGGTAAAATTATTTTACCACAAGTAAGTGTGGTGAGCGTTTGAAGGTTATTTCTGACTTGCTTATTCTTATTTCTGATTGTGCTCTGACTTAACGGAGCCTCTTGTTAATGAGATGGTCAAGTGTAGCATAATATGCTAAATTATTTGAACAGAAATCCATGAGGCAAATCAATGTTTGTCCAAACCATGCACTTAAAGCAGACACATTTAACAAACTGAAAGGGGGAAAAAAATACTTTTAATTTGGTAAATTGAGCAGATTTGTTTGGACACTCCTGCAAAACTCCTGTAAAACTTTTCAGAGAAGGGAAAACTTATTTGGCCCTTACCGGAAAAAGTTTGTGGATTCCTTGTCTTAAAACAGACATGTACAAAGTCTCATTGGTTGAAGTAGTCAAGTGCGGTCCCAATTTTCATGCGACCCGCACAGTCCGACATAAAATTGATAATGTCTGGCCCGCATGTAGAATTAATACATTGGGCAGCAGCGCTGTTACCAAGTGTGCTAAGTGCTGCCGAGTAGAGGCTCAATTAGGAACAGCAAATTTCTATATAAGTAATTGATTGAATGAACCCCAAGTTTTCTAAAAAGGCGACGATCAACAAAAAGAGGAAAGTTGACTTTGAAAGCCGATGGTTCAAAGATGGGTAAAAACTGCAATTTTCAATGTCAATTGGATTTTGATATGCATGTCTCTAATTAACCAAAACACATGCTTAAGGTTGCTGAAATTCCGTTCCATTCCGTTTCGCTTATGTGGGGCCAGGTCGCAGGGGCAACAGCCTCAGACGGGAAGCCCAGGCTTCTCTCACCCCGGCTGCATCCTCCAGCTCACACAGAAGGATCCCAAGTTGTTCCCAGGCCAGCTGTGAAACATAGTTTCTCCAGCGAATCCAGGGTCTGCCTCTCAGTCTCCACCCAGTGGGACGTGCCCAAAACACCTCACCAGCGAGGCGCTCGGGCGAACTACCCCATCTGGCTCACATTTCAAACAAATGTGAAACACAGAATAACTCGCAGAATTTTGTTTAAATGAATTGCTGTTATATGTAAAGAACATCTGCCAAGATCACCCCCTAAATTTTTAACACACCAAATCTGGCCCCCTTTGCAAAAAAAGTTTGGACACCCCTGCCTTAAAACATCAGGGGGTTTAACACTCACCATATGTGGATATTTCTCAGGATCTGTCACACTGATGTCTGTTAACTTGATATTGAGATACTAAAACACACAGATTACATTTGATCAGAATTCAAATCATTTGATTGAAAAAAATCAGTTGATGTGTTCATCTCACCTGATCTACTGAATGAAGCGTCCCACAAATGCTGCAAAAATACATTCAAAATGATCACGTACAATAAAAAAGGATTTAAATAAATAAAAATATAAGTAAATATTAATAGATTTACTAATAAAATGAGCAAGAAGTCTTAAACTGATTAAACTATTGATGAATTAGTCATTTTTGCTTTGTTTAGCGATGCTAGCTTTAATTAGCAGATTCACACGATTATTTCAATAAATACAAGTTTATGGTCTAAATATTTTGATGTCAAACTAACCTCAGGTCGTTTTTTAATTCCACCACCACATCTTTTCCAACCAGCGATTTAAAAAACGAGTAGAAAAGCTGAAAATCAGAAAATAAAGTGATTAGCATGAAGCTACATGTAGAGCGTGTTTTACGTCACAGCAACGCACAGGAAGTCTAAACACAATCAGAAACCATCTCCATTCATTTTTATTATATAAATATATACATATTAATTCATAAAAAATGCTGCATTCAAATAATTTTAAGCTAATTTATTACCATTGTGGCTGTTTTCCGGTTTTTACACGTCAAGCGTTGATGACGAAATAAACAAGCGACACACCAGGGCGCAATTACTTATTATCTGTGTAATACTGACATCCTCCACAGAGAGGAGCCAGAGGGCTTTGCAACATGTCTGACAAAAACAGGAAGTTTGATAACTTTTATGCCAGTTCGCGCCAATTGTAAAAGAACTCTGAAATAGTAACAAAGGAACTTTAAATGAATTAGTTTATTTGTTTTATTTAAAATAATTTGATGTGCTTTTAATCTTGTTGCCAGTGCCTGTTCGGGAAATTAAGTGTAGCCTTCAAAACTGCTCTGGCTGTAGCAAAGTAGTACAAATAAGATCTTTCACATGTAAGGCCTAGAATTGTATCACAGACATACCAAAGAAAAAAAAACAATTTATAAAGTTTTTTTTTTTGTTTTTAAGTAAACCTACAATCACATTTAAGCAATAAATAGCCCATTACAGTCAACAATGACCTTTTTCTCTCCATAGCTTACATTTTCTATTTTTATTGCTGTATTTGCACACTTGTGCCTCAGCAAGTTCCTAGTTTCTGGATCTTGTTCACTGACCATCAAAATAAAAGTTTTTTTTTTTTTTTTATCTGATTCTGAAAAGACAAAACAGCCAACTTTAGGAAAGTTAGTTATAGTTCATGTGTGAAGCTGCTTTGTTTCTGGTTACATTCAAACTGTAAATATTGTGTTGTGCTATGCTAGCTCTGCCAAATGGCGTTAACTTCATGCTGTTCTCCAAGTAGCTGCTCACATTTTATCCCGTTTGCACTTTACCGACAAAAGCTTACCCCTTTGACATTCTACGATGTCTCCATTCCACTCACAGCCAGTTGGCCAGCTCCACTTTTCATAAACCGACCTGCAAAACGCTCGGGTGTAATTACGTCCACGGTCTCCACCTTCCTGTTCAATTCTTTAGGATAGAAACGTCCCCAAGGCATACGGGGAGACAGTGGCTCAGTGGTTAAAGTGTTCGCCCACGGACCAGAAGTTAAACGGAAGTTTGCGTCCCACTGAGTACACGTCTAGGGTCCTTAGAGAAGACACCTAATCCCCCGTTTCTCCCACCATTGGCGCCATCGTGTCAGCCTGCTGCGGTGTAGGAGTGCAGCACACAAATTTCCCTGGTGAGGGATAAACAGAGTGAGTAAAAATAAAAAAAATAAAATAAGTGATGTGGGATTTCAGCACAAAAAAAAGATTAATTTGAAGAAATTAATAAGAAACAGTATTAGTTGTGTCCTTACTTTTACTGAAGTCCATCCGCCGAAAAGTTTTATGACTAAGTTGTAGAAGTCATGGGCGGCAAAGGGTAGCACAGTGGCCCCACAGTAAGAAGGTCGTGGGTTTGAGTCCTGGGTGTGGACGAGACTTGGAACACTGTCCTTTCTGTGTGGAGTTTGCATGTTCTCCCCATGTCTGCATAGGTTTCCGGGTACTCCGGTTTCCTCCCACCCTCCAAAGACATGCATACTAGGTTGATTAGCTGGTGCCAAATTGCCCCTAGGAATGAGTGTGTGTGTGGATGGTTGTACTGTATGTGTGTGGCCCCGCGACAGACTGGCGACCTGTTCGCCCCTCGCTTTGAATCAGCTGAGATGGCCTCCGGCACCCCCCGCGTCCCCCTAAGGGATAGACAGATAAGAAGGTGACTGACTGTAGAAGTCATCTTTTTTTTTTCTTAATTTAAGACTTTCTCTGTCTCAAAGGAGATTTTGTCAACAGAAGAACTGACAGGTTCTTCAGGATCGGAAAAAAAATAATAATCGGCATAATAATCGGCTATTTTTACTCAATAAAATGGCAGAAATGTGTAGCCACACTCCAAATGCATTTTTAACACATAACAGTGGAAAATATTACACATTCTTTTTTCTTTTTTGTCATGGCGACAGGGGAGGCACTATCACCTCTTCCTCCTATGAACGCACGTCACTGGTCAGCTCATCGCTAATTGATTGGTTCACTTAACAGACTGACAGAGAGAACAACCTATCACTGTGTTTTAGGGCGCTTCGATCGGCGCCCACGGGCATGGTTATGGTTTGCAATACAAATGAATGGAATAAAATTTTAAGCTGACGTCACGTTTTTTTTCAGAAATACAGAAAATCACATACACAGGTGTTTTCCTTTCCAGGCGCCTCCGGGTAGCACCCTCGTTCCCGTTTTCACCAGAAGAAATAAAATAAAACGGTGTGAAACGTTAATAAAATGCATATATATTCATCCTCACACAAGACAGTTTTACATACTTACAAACACATACATGTTTATACCTTTTTTTATTGTTATTTTTGGTGATCAGAACAGGTGGGGCGGCACCCCTGCGCTACACGTCACCAGCCGCCACTGGTTTCATCCTGGGTTTGGAACTGCCAGAGGGGAGTCCAAGAGGAAGACCAAAGAGGAGGTTCACAGTTGCATGAAGAGGACATGAAGGTGGTTGGCATGACCGAAGAGGATGCAGGAAACAGAATTTAAAGGGGAGAAACTGACTTGTTGCAGTGACCCCTGAAGGGAGATGCCGAAAGAAGAAGAACACCAACCTCTCTCTGGTATCCAATCAGAACTACAGGGTGCATCCCAAGATAAAAGATGGGAAAATCCATGTTCAAAAAACCAATTAAATATCAAGTTTATACGTTCAAATTTATTTGGGTGCTTTTTAATTATTTCGGGAGCTAATACTGTGTGATGAACATTCATTGGAGACATTAGAGTGTAAAATCAACAGAAATGTGAAACGTGAAATGTGGAAATATTTTCAGACATTTGCCATAAAGAGAACTTGAAAGGAGTAAAACGTGTGGACATTTTTATAATAAACACAATCTTTTTTTCATTCAAACATTTAATTATTACATATTGTTAGTGCAAATATGCCCCATTAAAAATGCTAAATTTCTTTCACAGCGAGAAAAAACCTATTACAAGTTTAGACATAAAATAGACAACAAAGCTTTTAAAAAAGCGACATCTCAGTATAAATCCAGCATTTGTTAATCTGTAACAGATTTGTAACAGTAAGATAAATATTTTGTCTAATTTGATCAAGAAACAGTGTCTAATACATATAAATACGACTAATCATTCAAAGTTTATTAAACAAATAAAGCTCTTATTTTCCATCTTTTATGATTCGAGAGAACTTTCCTGCATTTGTTTTTGTGAAGATTTCAAAACAGTATTTAAAGAAAGAAGTTTACGGAATGACAAAATCTCTCCGAATCTTTTCAACAGCATAGAATGAATCTGGTTTTGTTTTTAAGCGACAAAGTTAAAAATATATTTCAAAAACTACACTGGGCCTAATATTGTTAAACCAGAAAAGAGCAAACCAGTAAACGGAACGAGATGAAAGATGAAAACGACCCACTAACATTTGGAAAAAACAATGAGGCATCATCTGCATACATAGAAATCTAACGCTGTCTTTGGTTTATTAAAAAGTCCTAAAAGACCTAAGAACGGTTTCAAACGGATTAGATTTAATCGCAAACACACTTCTGCGTTATTCAGTGGCAAAGTGCTCAGTACGAAAATTTTATTGCGTAAATGTTGCTAGTTGCTAGCCTGACCAATGCTTAACGTTTGCTGTGGAATTTGCATGTATTTTCCAACGGACATGTAGGTTTTCTTTAAGTACTCTAACTTTATCTCACCTTTTTAAAAACATACATGTTAAGTTAATTATTAACCTGGAGAGAGGTTGTAACCCTGAAACATGCTGGCAAAATGTGCATGGTGGACTGTCGCATGTCGGCTGACTAGCCAGGATCCAGCTTCTTATTAAAAAAAATAACAGAAAGAAAAATATTAAAGTGCAGAAAAACAACTTTCCACTTCAGCATGTTTACTATCCCAACAAGATGTCTTGGGCTAATTTATGTTTCTGAAAATCCAGAGCAGGAATATCTCCTGGTTATCCTGGTTGTTGGAAATTAGTTTACTGGACGTCCAGGCTTGGAAGCATCTGGATGAACAAAAAGAAATACAAAATTATTTGCATCCTAACCCATACTTATTTTATTGATAAAGAGAGAGAGAGTTTCTTACTGTCTTTGTGGCCATGTCTTCCTGGAGGTCTGTGCTTCATGGGGAGCTCAGAACTGTCCCGGTGGTCTCTGGGTTTGGTGGTCTGGGGCTCCACTCTTGACTTAGTGGGCAATGGAGGCCGGTTCTGTACTGCTGTCCCATCTGAACGTGAGGGGACTACAGGTTTTTTAGAGGTTGAAAGGGCCGGATTTGATGGTGGCGGTGGCTGAAGTCTATTTTCAGAGCAAGTAAAAGAGCGGTTACGTGGGGTGGGCACCGGAGGTCGATCTAACTCTACATCTCCTGCTTTGGAGGAGACAAACGCTGAGTCTGTTTGTGGGAAGTGGTCTTTCGGCATAAGACTTTGGTCCTTGGCTTGACCCTGTGCTTTAACCATTGACCCGTAGAGAGGATTGTCAAACATCCCGGGTACCGACTCATCCTCCCTGTAGAAGACAATCGGTCAGACATCAGGAACCTTCTGGTTTGACTTTGTCTTTTATTCAATGAGAACCTCATAAACACAGACTTACAGTATTAGATATTTTATTTCAGATCTCGAGCACATCACAGCTAAATTTGAATATTTAGAGTAGCTTTAACAATTTTCTTTTACCAATACAGATGGTAAGAAATATGCATTTCGGTCCTTATGAAGAGAAGTTTCGCCCGACGCGGTCTAATGATGGTTTAGTGGAAAAAAGTAAAACATAAAGTTGAAAATTTTCTAAAATTTATTTACATTGGGTTGAGACATGTCTTTTTATCTGCAGCGGCTCAAGCTTTTGAAAACTCTACTATAACCAAATTTTGGTAACATTCCTACCAACAGAAGATGCCATTATATGGACATAAAGGATCAATACCTTAGACCTATCATTTCTAAACATTTCATTCAAAATAGCCAGGGTTTGCTTGCAGATGAAAATCTAGCGCATATTCTTTTATATTCTTATTTTGGAACATTTAGATAAAGATGGTGGACTCTGCTGGGACCAAGCATGAGCAAAGCGTGTTCATTAAAGAGCCCCTTGCTTAGGTTAGAATGTGGGTGTGGGAGAGAACAAAATCATTGGCCAAAAACAACCTGATGTTCGAATAGTAACTGAAAATTGGATGGAACGGCTCACAAATGACTCAAACATGTATGAATAAAATACAATAAATTTCAGGTGTGCTTCTGAAATGGGAATAATGATAAAATATGGAAAAAACTGCCAAAAATTTGGTTTTGCATGAGCCTGCCTTAAAGAATTGTTATTTTTTTTTTTTTTTTTTTTGAATTACTCTATTCATCCCTCACTGGGGAAATTTGTTTGCTGCACTCCTTACACCGCAGCAGGCTGCCCTTCAACGGCGCCAATGGTGGGAGAAGTGGGGGCCAGGTATCTTCTCCAAGGACCCTAGACGTGCTCTCCGTGGGACGCACGGACGCACAGTAAAAACTTGAAAATGTTTTATGC
Source organism: Neostethus bicornis (assembly GCA_902685375.1). NCBI lineage: Eukaryota > Metazoa > Chordata > Actinopteri > Atheriniformes > Phallostethidae > Neostethus > Neostethus bicornis. The sequence continues at coordinate 7,856,389 of LR738547.1, read as the reverse complement.
AATAAGCAGTGGACCTAAAAAAAAATCCAATGCAAGGTTTTCTGGTCTGTCAGTGATTGATTAAATATAAATTTACATCCTGGTCAGGATGCTTCCCTAGCACCTCGCTGGTGAGGTGTTTTGGGCACGTCCCACCGGGAGGAGACCAAGAGGCAGACGCCGGACTCACTGGAGACACTATGTCTCACAGCTGGCTGGGGAACGACTCGGGATCCTTCCAGGCGAGCTGGAGAATGCAGCTGGGGCAAGAGAAGCATTGGCTTCCCGTCTGAGGCGGTTGCCCCTGCGACCCGGCCCCGGATAAGCGGAAGACGACAGAACGGAACAAACGGAACCGTAACATCGGGTGAATAGATGCCAAGAAAAGCAACTTACACAGAAGAACCTTTTCCTGTAGGACTATTTATGCCTTGCTCAGGGGGGGCTGGTGGAAGGTTTCGAGGTTCGAAGCTGTAACTCCAACCCTTATCAATCATGTTCCCACTTCTCAGTGAAAACCCCATGTAACTCGGGTTGGAAATATCATGGGTCTGCGTGGTGGACAACCTGTAAGCAGAACACAGCAACCAAACCCCTTAAAGCTGCATTCCAGATTTGTTTTGAGTAAAAACATCGTAAAAGATCGTACTTGTTGATGTCTCCACCTTTGCCTTTTAGGGGGACGTTGTCATCTCTTTCAATTTTAATGAAATCTACAAAATAAGTCAAACAAGTTGTTTTAGGAGCCAAAATTAATAGAGCCCAAAAAGTGGTTTCTCATTGATTTTTTTTAGTCTCACCGTATAACTTCTCAGTGGGTTTGCCCTCAGAGGTGTGTAACTGGATACCACCTGTTAAAGTACCCGTCTTCTCCCCGTGATGAGTTAGGGTAATGCGGAACTCTCTTTGACAAAACTGGGCTGCTCGAAGGGCAATGCAGCCCTCTCCTACAAACAGGACAAACCACCAGATTGGGAAAATGTTCATCTTAGAAAGCAGCTGTACAAGCATGAAAGATCTTTACCGTATGACTCGTCGGAATCTGTGGATTTTACACAGATGAGGATGTGCTGGTCCAGAAGGTACTCAGGATCAGAAATGATGGGAGTGAGCTGAAAAATATCCACAAAAAGAAATGATTAATAACTATTTGAACAACTAAAATAATTGTATGTATCAATATTTTTTTTTTACCTCAACATAGCTGCCAAATCGAACTTTTACAGAACCATCAGATTGTTCAGTGTTTTCTCCTTCTGAAGTCTTCATTGTCTCTGAGGGACAGATATGCTTGGTCATGTATGTTCAATTAAGATATAACCTAAATACCGTTCCATTCTTTTGTATTCCAAATATCTTGGGCCAGGTCATGGGGGCAACAGCCTCAGACCAGAAGCCGAAGCCACTCTCACCCTGGCTGCAACCTCCAGCTCACCCGGGAGAATCCCGAGACGTTCCCTGGTCAGCTGTGAGACATAGTCTGTCCAGCGGGTCCAAGGTCCGCCTCTGGGTCTCAACAGTGAGGCGCTCGGGAGGCATTCTAACCAGATGCCCGAACCACCCCATCTAGTTTCTCTCGACCTTGAGGAGCAGTGGCTCCACTCCAAAGCTCATTTGTATCCACAAACTCGTTCTTTCGGTCACCGCCCACAGCTGGTGACCATAGGTGAGGTAACCCAAATACTAACTTTCAAAAGTTCAAACATACTTTCCAAGCAACTTGAATGAAATTCAATGAAGAACTTTGTTTTTGATTTTGTTGATAAGATGGCCACACAGTTCATGATTTTAATCCCTCCCTGAGAAGCAGCGTTTGGATCTGAAAATGGTTTTAAAAAAAGAAACCATCAGTTTACAGAATTTACATATCATTTTAAAAGTTGATTGAATATCTCACCCCGTTTAGAGACAAACTGTGAAGCAACTCCGACTTCAAACGAGGCAAATACAGGCGAGTGGTCACTGGTCATGATGTCATTAGTGCAACCTGTAGATGGAGAGACACAGGTCATCTTTCTAAAGTGATCACCAGCATCAGTTAGGATGATGCATTTATAGACAATTAAAGGAAACATTTTGATTTTCAACCTATTTTACAATTTATTTTTTTACTAGACTTTACAGGGAGAAGTTATAAAGAAGGTGGAAGATTTTAAGTACTTAGGATCAACAGTACAGAACAATGGAGAGTGTGGAAAAGAGGTGAAGAAGCATGTGCAGGCAGGCTGGAAGAAAAGTATCAGGTGTGATGTGTGACAGAAGAGTTTCAGCTAAAATGAAAGGGAAAGTGTACAAAACCGTGGTGAGCAGAGATGAAGATGCTGAGGATCTCTCTGGGAGTGACCGGGATGGATAGGATCATGACAAGGAATGTTAAATACAATAAAAGGCAAATAGAGACTCACAGTCTCCACCCATTCCAGCCTGACTGCACACGCTTCTTCACCTCTTTTCCACAAAACTCAGATAGTTCATTTTTATGAACGGTTCAGGCTTGTTTTGTAAGATATTAATCGGAAAGAATTGCCTTGGTCTGTTTTGGTTTTCAGAAGACAATTTTATGGCGGCATTTTGAAAATAAAACTTTCTGTTTGGCTACATGTTTGACACAACAATAAGAATACACACTTTGTATTCTATTAGATCCTGATTCGGTGTTTTATGTATCACTAATATATTTATGTGGGGTTTGTTTTTTACGCTCTATTCTTCATCGGTAGAACGTTCTCCCTTGGACCGGGAGTTTGCCGGTTCAAATCCCACTGAGCTCATGTCTAGGTGTCCTTGGGGAAGACACCTAACCCCTGCTTCTCCCATCATTGGCACTGTCCTGGCAGCCTGCTGCGGTGTAATGCAGCACACAAATTTTCCAGTTGAGGGATCAGGGGCAGATCCAGGGGGGTGTTGGAAGACAACACACTGTCCCCTTTTGGTCCAAAAAAAAAAAAAAAGAAGAAGAAAGGAAAGAAGACAAGTCAAGCTATTCCCTTTGCAGGGCCAGCGAATGGGCTTACCCCCCTTTACTGGCTTTGTCAATGAACCCCCCCGCCCCCCTGTAAAAAAATCCTGGATCCGCCCCTGGGGATGAATAAAGTATGTAAAAATAAGTTTAAAGAAAAGTTTCACGTAGGCTGGGCACACCATTTGCATGACACTGAAATAAAACCAAAACTCAACACCTTACCATATGCTTGGCAGACAACATGGACCAGAGGGTAAGATTTTCGTAGGACACGATCACACCAGGAAGGCAAATTATATTTTGTCTGTGAAAAATATATTACCTCATTAAAAGTGAAGAAAAGTGGGAGTGGTATTTATTTATGAACAAAACTTAAAAAGTGAGTTGACAGGCAAGCATAAACACGCTGTCAGCAAATAGACTCAATTTTTGTGTAAATAATTCTACGCTTTTTTCAATGGACATTAAAATTGTGATTAAAAATACATTTTGAGACTATTTTGTCTAGAATTTTATGACAAACAGGTCACGTGGTGGATGATCTGATGGTCGTTTCTGCTGATTTGGTTTCATTCAACAGATCAAACTTTCTTTTTGACTCCTACACAGAAAAACTGCATGTGTGGTTGCTTCAGTTTTAATGGGGACGAATCAAGAACCACAATAGGACAGATAACCGACTAAACAGACTCACCCCTGTAGCTTTGGCTTTTGTGTACGCATACTTCTCTCGTGAGTCTCTCTCAAAGCGGTACGTGGGGGCAAAGGTTATTTCCTCTTCATCTGTAGTGAGAAAAACTTTGTTTTGACTGTGTTTAATTAAATGCAATATCTGTGTCTGTTTTAAAACGGACCAAAATGCAAGAAAACTTTCCCATCATTCATCTCTGTGGTCAGTTGGTCTTTACTCAGGAGTTCCTGGTACTGCTGCTGTTTGATCTTTGACACAATGTGCTCAGCTTCCTGTAAAAGGAAATAGTGACTTTTTAATGACTCAACAGGTTTGTAGTTAAACGCCCGGACGACCGGTCCTCCCATCTGTGCACTGATCTGTGTCAAAATAACTATCACACCAGGATAAAAATAGACTGTTTGAAGACATATGTGTGGAAAAGTTTCAGTTAACTTACTGAAGATGGAAGTTCAACTCGATAGTTTAGATCTCCGAGCCAGAAGAGATGTGTAAAGCGGTGTGTGATGTCAAACGGATTGAGCTTTTTATCTCCGAGATTGAGAAAACGCAGGATGCTGACATAGTTTTGATTCCGTCTGAAACGAACAAGAAAAAGATGTTTCCAACCTATTAAAATACCAATACACGTATTTATTACAAACACACACACACGGGCAGCTGTGGGTGGTGACCGAAAATGAGATCGTGGATACAAGCGGCCGAAATGAGCTTCCTCTGCAGGTTGGCTGGGCTCTCACTCAGAGGTTGGGGTGAGGAGCTCTGCCATCTGGGAGGAGCTCGGTGTCGAGCCGCTCCTCCTCCGGGTCGAGAAGAGCCAGACGGGGTGGTTCGGGCATCTGGTCAGGATGTCCCCCGAGCCCGCCGAGACTATGTCTCACAGCTGGCCGGAGAACGACTTGGGATCCTTCTGGGTGAGCTGGAGGATGCACTCGGGGGTGAGAGAGGCCTGGGCTCCCTGTTTGAGGCTGTTGGCCCTGCGACCCAGTCCCGGAACAAGCGGAAGATGACGGAACAGAATGGAACACACACACACACATTGTCTATGTGCATGGTAAGACAGTCAATACAAAACATGTATCATATGTTGTGTTTGCGCTGTCAAAAAAGAAGCTTTTGTTTTAGATTTTACAGCTCAAAACTTTTTTTCAAGATCACAGATAATTGTTGTTTTAATACATTTGGTGTGATTGTTTAATTTTAAGTACTTCCTGGTCAAAGCCAGGCAGACAGAGGATGTGCATACACGACATAGAAGCTCATTTCAAACCAACCAAATATTTTTATGTTAGAAGAAAGTCTAACATTGAAAGAGCAACACGGATGCAACACTGAATGATCTCAAAAGCACAAGCTGCACTTGCATACAGTAACTTCTGTAAATAAAACCCCCATCTGATCGACAAATCACGTGGCAGGAACACAACCCGGATTAAGTGTCAGAAAGAGGAAGAAAGAGGTTTTAAAGGACTTTAAATGTGGCACTATCATTTTTTTATTTATTGATTTAAAGTGTTTTAGAAACTAATGACCTACAGAGATTTTTACACTCAAACTTCTTCTACTTTCGGCATTTTCCTTCAGGGGTCGCCACAGCAAGTGAGTTCTTTTCATCTAACCCTATCTGCTGCATCTTCTTCGGTCATGCCAACTATCTTCATGTCTTCCTTCACTGTATCCATGAACCTCCTCTTTGGTCTTCCTCTAGGTCTCTTTCCTGGTGGTTCCAAACTCAGCATCCTTCTGCCGATGTACTCTCTCTCCTCTGTACATGTCCAAACCATCTCAGCCTGGCCTCTCTGACTTTATCTCCAAAACCTCTAACATGTGCTGTTCCTCTGATCCTGTCCATCCTGGTCACTCCAGAGAGATCCTCAGCATCTTCATTTCTGCTTCCTCCATGTCTGTTCCCTGTCTTTTCCTCAGTGTCACAGTCTCAAGACAAAACAGCATGGTGGGTCTCACCACGGTTTTGTACACTTTCTCTTTCATTTTAGCTGAAACTCTTCTATCACACATCACACCTGATACTTTTGTCCACCCGTTCCAGCCTGCCTGCACATGTTTCTTCACCTTTTTTCCACACTCTCCATTGCTCTGGACTGTTGATTCTAGATACTTTAAGTCTTCCACTCTCTTTATTTCTTCTCCCTGTAATCTCACTTTTTCATTTGAATCCCTCTCATTCACACACATGTACTCTGTCTTACTCTGATTAATCTTCATCTCTCTTCTTTCGCTCTCAAACAATTTCAAGATTTTACAGACAAGGTCTGCAGCAGAGCAAAAATCCATTAAGAAGCAAAATTCTGTTCTAAAACCCAAAGTTGGATGGTTCAAACATGTCCAGATAAGAACGATTACAATTTTGGAACAGCCAGGCAGGAAATTTAGAGGAAGACCAAAGCGGAGGCTTATGACATAAAAGTAGTTGGTGTAAAAGAAGAGGATGCAGGAGAGAGAGTAACATGGAAGAAACTAGGTTGCTGTTGTGTCTCGTGAAGGGAAAAGATGAAAGGGGAAACAGAAGACCCCAGCAATCTAGTGTTTGACAAACTGTTCAAAAAAATTAAATTTGCATGGTTGGCTGACTTGATGACTGACTATGGCCCGGTTGGTTATTTCATTTTCCCCTATGAGGCGGCACATACCAGATGCTCGGCATCCTGCTTCCAATCAAGCCCCAAATATGCATTAGAGTCGGGTGCACTGTATTTGTAATTTTGTTGTTCCCTTGTGGTTCCCTCCCAAAAAAATACTCCAAATTCTGATTGGGTGGATAATAAGTATATTGTATGTTTAGGCAGACAGTGTGTAACCTCCTTTGTACCTGAGCTTCTTCTCACTCCCAGAAGTCAGGTGACTGTTGACAAAGCCAAACGATGTACCATTGAACATGAAAGAAACTCCGACTGCTCCCTTGTTACCTGAAAACAAATCAAATTTCCCAGCTTGCACAACTGCCAATGCTAAACGTTCCCCATCTGGTGAAGATGTGGCAGTGCTTACCCAGAGTGTTGGCAATCCCTGTCTTCACACTGTCTGAGAAAACATGAGAGATCCTGTTTTGATGCTCCGGTTTAACCAAGACGATGATCCGAATGTTCCACAGTGTGTGAATGGCCACCTGAAGATCACAAGACAATTCTCAAACCAGAATCAAGTTGACTTGTAACTTTAGGGAGATTTCCTTACTTGCTTAAAAGAAATTGATGTGATGGATTTCAGGGCATCTTTTACAGTCTCGGACCACTCCCTTTCACTTAGAGGGTCCTCCTGAGAGCCGATGACGTAAAAGTCATGCGGGATATGGTCTGCAGTGTCGTCCCACGTCTTTCCTTGGCCCTTACAGCGAAACCAGGATGTGATTTTGTTGGGTGGACCAGCACCTCCTGTAGGGTTATAAGTTCAGCTTTAATTTACAGGGCACTGTGCTCTCTCCATTCCTCTTCACATTGTACACCTCAGACTTCCAGCACAACTCCGATTCACACCACCTACAGAAATTCTCTGATGACTCTGCAGTTGTAGGGTGTATGAGTGGTGGGCAGGGAGAGGAGTACAGGAGAGTGGTGGACGGATTTGTGTAGTGGGCGTGAGAGAATCACCTACTGCTCAATGTAGACAAGACCAGGGAGATGGTGATTGACTTCCGAAAGAAGAGAACTGCCTTGCGGCCCCTCTACATTCTGGGTAGAGATGTGGAGGTGGTGGAGGAGTACAAATACCTGGGAGTGACCATCGACAGCAGACTGAACTGGAGGAGCAACAGTACTGCTGTGTACAAGAAACCTGCAGCCGACTTTACTTCCTAAGGAAGCTGAGGTCTTTCAATGTGTGCTGCAAGATGCTGGAGACCTTCTATCAGTCTGTGGTGGCCAGCACCTTGTTCTTCTCTGTCATCTGCTGGCGGAGCAGCATTGCAGCCAGTGACGCCAACAGACTTAAAAACTGATAAGAAAGGCTGGCTCTGTCATTGGCTGCTAACAGGACCCACTCGAAGCAGTGGTGGAGAGGAAGTCACTGAATAAACTTTTATCCATCATGGACAACCCTGACCATTCTCTCTACCCACTTCTGGACAAGCAGCGGAGCTTCTTCTCCAAGAGGCTCAGACAGCTCCGCTCAAAAACCGCCCGTTAATGGAAATCTTTTATTCCCAACACAATAACACTTTATAATAACTTACAGAATAACAAATAACTGGTTCATGCTCATGTAATTCATCACTGTTTGTCATTGTTCATGCTTCTTATGTCACTTTTTTTTTTACCTCCTTATGCACTTTCAGTTCGTATTGACCTCAATGTTTTGTCACATTATTCCTTCTATTTTATTATTTTTCTTTCTTGTATATGTACTGTCTATTTTATTTCTTGTTTGCTGCTGTAACACACAAATTTCCCAATTGTGGGATCAATAAAGTAATTCTAATCTAATTTTGTCAGCTTCATAAAATTGGTATAAATCCATGAGTTCGCTTACCCATGTTCCAGGTTCCAAGAAACACTGTGATCATGTCTGGTTCTGGCTTTTCTGAGTGTTTGTTCTTCATTTGCTGAAGTAACTGGCAGAAACCTTCTCTTTTCTGAGAGACAAATTTAAGAGTAAAAGTGAATGAAAGGAGACGATTTGAAGTCAAAGAGAAATATCTTCTCCCAAAATCTTCTTACATTTATTCTTGGGTTATTAAAATCTACTAAAAACATCAGTCAGACTTATTCAACATATTAATCTTTAGTCATCTTAATAAAAAACAGCCGTCACACTTATTATATCAACGCAGTCATTTGATGTGTGTAATTACCTTTGTGTCCTCAAAAACAAACTCTTTACGTAAAATCTTCTTATTTTCTGTCGATAGGAAGATTGTTAATTTGGGATGCATCTTCTGGGATTTCACCAACTGCACAACTGAGACATGGAAAAGCAAAATTAGGAAACCCATCCATCTCTAAATTTCTGAATCACCACATATAATAGGAGTAATTTTATTACAGAGAATTAGAAAAGAAAAGTACGAGCAAAGAAAATCTTGAAAGATCTTCATGGGAAAATGCAATGGAGATACAAAAGACACAGTGAGAAGCAAAATATGTTTAGCTGCTCAGGCTTGTTCTAATTTTTTCAAATTAACATTTTTCCTCATACTGATTTAAATTATTTTTTTATGTAATTTTACGTATCTAGGATCAACAGTCTGGAGCAATGGAGAGTGTGGAAAAGAGGTGAAGAAGCGTGTGCAGGCAGGCTGGAACAGGTGGAGAAAAGTATCAGGTGTGATGTGTGACAGAAGAGTTTCACCTAATACTATGAAAGGGAAAGTGTACAAAACCGTGGTTAGACCAGCCATGCTGTTTGTTCTAGAGACAGTGGCACTGAGGAAAAGAAAGGAAACAGAGATGGAGGTAGCAGAGATGAAGATGCTGAGCATCTCTCTGGAAGTGACCAGGATGGACAGGATCAGAGGAACAGCACATGTTTGAGTTTTGGGAGATAAAGTCAGAGAGACCAGATTGAGATGGTTTGGACATGTGCAGAGGAAAAAGAGAGTGTACATCGGTAGAAGGATGCTGGATTTGGAACTATCGGGAAAGAGGGCTAGAGAAAGACCAAAGAGGAGGTTCATGGATACAGTGAAGGAAGACATGGAGATAGTTAGCATGACCAAAGAGGATGCAGCAGATAGGGTTAGATGGAAGAAACTGACTTGCTGTGGCGACCCCTGAACAGGAATGCCAAAAGAAGACGTCTTTTTAAAGTAATTTTAACTGTTAGCAAACAGTTCAATTTGGCTGAATTTTAAGCTGGAAAGTTATTGGCACCAAAGACATTACATCAAACTTTATTATTTTATTTTCATTAGTTAAGAAACTCATGTGGGCCTGAATATTCAACCAAGCCTCTCAAAGACGAGGTAAAACTAAACAAAACACAAGGACGCCCTTTACATTTTTCCCAAAAGAAAAAACAATTCCAACGTTCCGAAGTTAATTCGATAAGGTGCTAATATTTACAGGCTAATAAATATGTTCACATATTTCTTACTGTTATTATGCACAAAGCATTTGTCTTCTGAACCATCTTTTGATTTCCTAAAGTAGATCTTTCCACCTTCAACGTCCACTTTTAGGAACATCTTGGTAGAAATACCACAAATTTCTTGCTTGACCTGCCAGTAAGATAAAATTAAAAAAAAACAATCACACAAGTTACCACCAAATACCCATAAAATGATGGTTTATTTAACTCTTAAAACCAGTGAAAAGTTCAAAGAAATTACCTCAAATATGACAATAGGAATGAGGGATTTCCGATGTCCTGCGTCGTACCCAATTGCCTCAAAAACAGAATTTTTAGCCTGAAAAAAAAAAAGAATACTTTTAAGGTCTTCATAATGTTTGCCAATTTAATTAGAAATATATCAGCCCGACAAATTATTATCAATATGGGTAATAGTTAAGAAATCTGTCAGAATCCCTCTCCTGCCCTCAGAGGAAGGCCTGGACATTCCTAATCAACTTGGGTTGATTAGGATCACCTGTGGATGATTCCTGATTCTACACATCTGTGCATCCTGCCATCAATTTGACGGGAATCACCCCAAACTTCCTTGTCAGGTCTTACAATCCTGTCCAGCCAGGTAATCCTGGTTGCCTGACCATGTTTGAACTTTGTTATTATTTGGACTTTTAAAACCGTGAGTTAATCCTGTGCTTCTTGCTTTACAGACTTTCCTGAATTGAGTTATTAAACCTTGTTTGAAGTCGTGCAATTGGGTCCACCTCCTTCCACATGCCCAAAAACCCTGAGAAAATCACTCCATCTGCATAAAACGGGAATTAAAAATTCAGCCATACGAGAAAAAAAATAACAGGAAATCCTGATCAACCAGATTTGTTGCAAACAAAAGTACATTAGTTAATGTTTGTGTTATCATGATTCTGAGAAATCAAGAAAGAAAGAGGAGCTACGAAGATATGATGATGGAGGCGAGTGTCAAATAAAGATCAATAATTATTTAAAAAACAAACAAAAAAAAAGACTATTTATTAGAACGTCACAATATTTTGGCGACGTGGATGATTGCATCAGCAATAACTAGGACGCTGCATCGGTCCGTCGTGGTAAAGAGAGAGCTGAGCTGAAAAGCAAAGCTCTCAATTTACAAGTTGATCTACGTTCCCACCCTCACCTATGGTCACCAGCTGTGGGTGGTGACCGAAAGAATGAGATCGCGGGTACAAGCGGCCGAAATGAGCTTCCTCCGCAGGGTGGCTGGGCTCTCACTCAGAGATCGGGTGAGGAGCTCTGCCATCCGGGAGGAGCTCGGTGTCGAGCTGCTCCTCCTCCAGGTCGAGAGGAGCCAGATGGGGTGGTTCGAGCATCTGGTCAGGATGCCCCCCGAGCGCCTCACGGGCGAAGTGTGTGTCAGCAATTCACACATCCACAGTCTACTACAGGTTCAACTCACTGCAGAATGATCAAGACTAACCAATGGGGTTATTAAAAATGTTTAACATTTTGTATCATTTTTTATCCATCCTGTGTATTCATTAGTTTTAATGAGTTGAGTCTCTCAGAATGTAGGATCCAGCTAAGCCACACACCTTAAAAAAATCGATCATTTGTCCTTACACCACCACAATTACAGTTATTGAGACCACTAAATTACACAAGACCACTTTGCAATTTTCCCATTGTGGGACTAATAAAGGTTTTTTTTATTGTGTTTTACCTTATCTTCTATTGAGTAGAGCAGTTTGGTCAGCTCCTCCAACTGAAACGAGAACGACTGGCCAGAACAAAACGTCTGAAAAAAGCAAAGTTTTAGTGACATTTTCTTTATCTTTCTTGTTTGAAATAATAAAGTTCCAATGGGCCACTGATTGGCACCGACTTGTTTTAGGCATGGCCCTGGGGAGAGTTGCTGGTCCAATGCCCGGTGAAAAAGTTCCAACGTTGGTAGGAGTCTGGTCATTTCACTGACTCACAGAAATGATAAAATGAGTTTTACAGTCAAAATCAATGTGATGTTAGACTTTCTGGCAGATTAAAAGGTGTACCTGTTTAAATTTTTGCACACTCCTGAAATGAGCTTCTTTAGGCCGGGAAGGTTGGGGTTTCCGTTCTGAGCTTGTTCAGCGTCTAAGCAAATTGAAGTCCTAAAGTATTCTTGAATGGCCATTTGATGCTCTTCTGATAATCTGCACATGTTAAACCAGAGTTGGTAAATTGTGGTGAGGCTTTCATGAGTTGTGAGACAATAGCTGAAAAGCTCCAGTTACTTCTGAAGAGCAGTAAAAAAAAACACGTTGTACCCACATTAACAACAAATCTCACAAATGACAATTTCCCAGTCGGTCAGTATACATGCGCAAGTTCAGGGGTGGGCAAACTTTTTGATTCGCGGGCCTCATTGAGTTCTAACATTTGAACTGAATGTGGCCATTTGAACTAACATTTGACCAGGGGCCGGAACAGAAGCAGATGGATGGCATGCTTTGGTAACCGCTAGATTAGACTGATAGAATGGTGCGCTAGATTTTAAACAAGCGCACTAAATGTTGCATGAAGAGCATTAGATTTCAAATCTAGCGCGCTAGGTTGGAAATCTATTGCCATAGCGCTTTAAACGTGTATTTAGTGGCGCTAGGTCTAAAATCTAGGCGCTTGATGTAACATTTTGCTTGAATTAACATCTAACACGCTTGTGTACATGCGTGTATTGGCCCTGATGGCTTTCCGTATCTGTGCACACTCTTTATTTTGACAGCGTGCGCATCACGGACACACACATTTTATTGGGAACAGTGTTGTTGTTTTCTCAACAAAGCCAATATATCTAGAGTGCGCCATCTAGTGAGGAAACATCAGAATTGCAGGAGAAATAAAACATTAAGGATTTTTTATTTAATTTTTTTAAGTTCGGTGGGCCGGATGAAAACGTTCAACGAGCCACATGTGGCCTGCGGGCTGTAGTTTGCCCATGCCTGCTATAGTTAAATGTGTTTAATGAGTAAACCACAATCTATTTAAATAAAACCAAACAGCTGGTGATTGAATGAGCTTTATCTTCATCAGATCATCTTGCAAGGATATGATTTGGGAAGTGAGTGGGTTTTTGGTTTCAACCAATCATCTGCATGTTCTAATGGTTCAGTACTTGAAAAGTTCAATCTGAAAAAAAAAAAAAACTATTTCTCCATCCTTTTTGTAAAACAATTGTCTAAACTACCATCTAATGGTGTGGTGTGAGGCCTTTTAGGCCTGCTTGTTTGTTTTTTTTTCTCCCCCAAAACTCACAGGTGCTGGATGGCTTCTAACGGGAGGATTGGCTGATTGCTCCCAGCTGCACAGACTTACCGGTGGCTATAAAAGACCTGGTGTCACCCACAGTCTCTGTCAGGTCTTCAACGATTCTAGTGGTAAACTGACCACCTCTAAGCTGAGTCAAATTTTGATACCAGACTAATTTTCTTATTCTCCTCACAGGAACCTTCAGCCCTTCCTCTTGGCCATCCAGCACTGCCTGAAGCCGTTATCTCTCTGCTGTGGATTCCTTTGTTCAACACTTAATAAACTGTTAAACCTGCATTTGGATCCTCCTCATTCCCTCTCCTACACAACAAATGGTGCCAGAGTCCATCTCGGCTAGTATCAGGAAAGACCCGACTGAGCTCGGTATAAATAGGCCTATATTTTTTTCATTATGGATGAATTTCTACAGCTTGTTTCTCAGATTTAAAGAACAATCATCAATAAATCGTTTGTCAAATATAAATTATTTTACATATCATTCAGATTTTTTATGCTAGTTCCTCATCTGTTCTTAACACTTGGACGGACTTGTTCATTAACAGCTTTCATTTAAATATCGGTGTCTGTTGTAAATAGGAGCTTACATGGATAAGTCCATGTGCTGCAGTCGTGTCAGGTAGTTGTCTGCTAGTGACTTTATGGCTTGTTCAGATGTCTTTGATTCACTTTCTTTACCATCAGTCGGCAGGTTCCTCGGTGGAAGTTGTGGTGGAAGATCGTTGGATTCTGAAAAACAAATACAAAAACCCATGGATACTTCAAGGTTTTCGTTTTTTTTCTCATTCTTTAGAAGCTATCCCTATATGCTGATGACACAAATGTCTCTGACCTTGGTCTTCATCTATTTCCTCCTCCTTCTGAACAGCATACTGCAGATGTGTGATCAAACCCATGTTGGGACTGTAATAAGCATCCACCAGCTCAGGCAGGACAGAGAAGAACCGGATAGGAACTCCCTCAGATGCCTTCAGAGGAATGTACAGGAGAGACATTCGGTTATAAAACAAATGTTTGGCAAAAAAAAAAAGTTTCATGTATCCTGTTGTTGAGACAAACAGTGGTTGTCACTCTGGCCTCATTTAGAGTAGTCTACTAGTAGTCTACTAGTGATACCTGACTGGTGCAAGGCTTGTACTTTTAATGTTAAAGGTACAGTTGAGATCCATTATAAACACACATCTCCTAATGTAAAATAAAACCCATAATTACATGACATGTAAGAAAAATGTCTTTGAATATGCAAAAACACAAAAAAAAGCACAACACGACATAGCATACAGAATATGATCATCGGGCATGTTAGCGCAAGACTGCTGGCCAGGGTTTCTTCTTCTTTCGGCATTTCTTTTCAGGGGTCAGTTTCTTCCATCTAACCCTATCTGCTGCATCCTCTTCGGTCACGCCAGCTATCTTCCTCTCTTCCTTCACTGCGTCCATGAACCTCCTCTTTGGTCTTCCTCTAGTCCTCTTTCCTGGTGGTTCCAAACCCGGCATCCTTCTTCTGATGTACTCTCTCTCTCCTCTGCACATGTCCAAACCATCTCAGTCTGGCCTCTCTGACTTTATCTCCAAAACCTCTAACATGTGCTGTTCCTCTGATATACTCATTTCTGATCCTGTCCATCCTGGTCACTCCCAGAGAGATCCTCAGTATCTTCATCTCTGCTACCTCCATCTATGTTTCCGGTCTTTTCCTCAGTGCCACTGTCTCTAGACCAAACAGCATGGCCGATCTCACCACGGTTTTGTACACTTTCCCTTTCATTTTAGCTACTAATTTTGACCAATTTAGAGTTTATATTCAGCAACGCCTAAAATGTCGGCAGAACGGTGGCACAGTGGGTAGCACAGTGGCCTCACAGCAAGAAGGTCGTGGGTTTGAGTCCCGGATGGGGACGAGGCTTGGAACACTGTCCTTTCTGTGTGGAGTTTGCATGTTCTCCCCGTGTTTGCGTGGGTTTCCTCCGGGTACTCCGGTTTCCTCCCACCCTCCAAAGACATGCATGCTAGGTTGATTGGCTGGTGCCAAATTGCTCAGAGGAATGAGTGTGTGTGCGGGTGGTTGTACTGTATGTGTGTGGCCCCACGACGGACTGGCGACCTGTTCGGGGTGTACTCTGTCCTTTGCCTTAAATTGGCCGGGATGGGCTCCGGCACCCCCCGCATCCTCGAAAGGGATAGATGGATAAGAAGATGACTTACTGACTGGCTGGCCTAAAATGTCTACAGAGATCAAACTGCACCAACAAAAACTGGAGCATTTGTTAAACTCAACTGCAAATATTCAATTAAATGCGAGTACTTTTCAGTCGTGCAAAAACCAGTGCTCCAAATCTCAACAATTAATGGTCTGACACACTTACACACCCCAAAAACTTTATTTTTAAAACCGTTTCTATTTTCAGTACTCCCATAAGCTGCTTTTTCTACCTAGAATCTAGCTTTAGTTTGATTAATTTACACGGTTTTACTAAAGGTTAAATGGTCAGTAGCATAGAAGCACCACAAGGAACACTTTATACTACATTTGTCTCTGCACCAGAACATCTAAAACCTTTAACTCATGTGCTGATTAAATTGGATAGCCACCTTACAGTGGGGGGAAATGTGGAAGTTTTTATTTTATTGCAAAAAGAAACAAAATATATTGTCAACTTCAGGAAGAGAAGAAGTATACCCTCTCTAGATCCTAAAAGAAGAGAAGAGGAAGAGAAGCTCGGAGTTCAGCTGGAGGACAAAAAAGACTGGAAGACGTCAACATAGGCAGCACCGATTCTGCTTCCTAGAAAATCAGGGGTTCAATCTGTTTTCTTCAAATCAAAACAAAAAACTTTCAGATAGCGAAAGATAATTTGCCGATTGTGCTCTCTTTTATTCTTCTCGTAGTGAGATTCTGGTTCTAGTCCTTATTGATATCTCATTCAGATCTAGACCTCTGCTTTTTCAGTTTCACTTAAAACAGAAGAATTATGGTTTATTTCTGCCAGAACAAAAAAAGGTCTGGTTATTGAAAAATGAAAAAAAAATGGAGGTATTTTGTACTTAGGATCAACAGATCAGAGCAATGGAGAGTGTGGGAAAGAGGTGAAGAAGTGTGTGCAGGCAGGCTGGAACGGGTGGAGAAAAGTATCAGGTGTGATGTGTGATAGAAGAGTTTCACCTTAAATGAAACGGAAAGTGTACAAAACCGTGTTGAGACCGGCCATGTTGATTGGTCTTGAGACAGCAGCACTGAGGAAAAGACAGGAAACAAAGATGGGGTAGCAGAGATAAAGATCTCATCTCTGGGAGTGACCAGGATGGGCAGGATCAGAGGAATAGCACATGTTAGATGTTTGGGAGATAAAGTCAGAGAGGTCAGAATGAGATGGTTTGGACATGTGCAGACGAGAGAGAGAGTACTTCGAAGAAGGATGCCGGGTTTGGAACCACCAGGAAAGAGGCCTAGAGGAAGACCAAAGAGGAGGTTCATGGACAGAGTGAAGGAAGACATGAAGATAGTTGGTGTGACCGAAGAGGATGCAAGAAGATACAGCAGATAGGGTTAGATGGAAGAAAATGACTTGCTGTGGAGACCTCTGAAGGGAAATGAAGAAGAAGATTCTAACCTGATTATTATTGCAAGCTTCTGCGTGTGTAATGTAGAGATACACAAACCACACTAAAATAACTATAGATGCAAAACAGAGGAATCAGCTGTAAATTCACACATATTTCCAGAAAGTTCTCTTTAAATATTCTGTACACATTTACATTTGACTTTTTAATACTTTCTCATTTCATTTTTGGAGTCACAAAGTAAAATGTGCCTGATGCAAAGCTTTAAATTTTTTTTGCTATCTGCAAAAATGTTTCCTGTACTTCAACAAAACCACTTTGATCAAGTCCAGCTAATAAGCTGCTGTGCTTTTACTTTTTAGTTTTAAAAAAATGAACAAACCAAACGCCCACACGCTTACATACAATGTGCAAATAGCAAAGAGGAAGTAAAAATCTTTCTTCCTCATTTGTTACAAAAAAATAAAGCTTTGTTTTAAAATTTAAAATTGAATTTTTTCAAACATTATAATGTTTGGGACAAAGTTCGAATTGGTAATCTGTCCTGGTTATTATTTAGCAACTTCTGAGTTACCACAGGCTTTCGTGAATGGCCATCGCCAGACCGTGGAGGCCTCTGAGCCTCTATACATCCAGTTTCCATCAGGATAAAGCGCAGCTACTGATATCTTCACATATAATATTGTAGAGTAAAATAAGCTAATATTTCATTAACAGTGTTAGACATATTGGCTGCTCATAGGGATCCCTCCTTCATGTGGGCCCCCATGAGGGTTCTTCTTTTTTCCCCACTGCTGAGTTTTTCCTCACCGTGAAAGAGGGCATAAGCACAGGAATGTGCTGAAACTGTTTAGCTAGCTTTTGATTAGTTAGACTTATCTCTATTTGTGTATCTACTTTTTCTTTTTCGCTCCTTGTTTGTTTTTGCACTTTTTTTTCAATCTACAATTTGAAGCTCGTTAAAATAATTGTTTTGTGATATCGGACTATATAAATATATTATTTAATTGAATGAGCAACCAAATAATAGAGTCTCAAGTTAGATAAAACAAAATAGAAAATTACGTAGTATATAGGAGTGGCTTGACCATTACTGAACCGAATGAGGAAGAAAACGATTGGATAAAATTTCTGGGTTGATTAATTTCAAATATTTTGGGTCTGGAAGGATTTTCAAACACCATCTGTAAAGTCTCCAGAAAAAGTCACAAGGAAAGCAGCAGGTGCCCGAACCAAAGCGTTTTATTGACGTCAGAGGTCAGAGAAGAATGGACAGACTGGTTCAGATGATGGAACGACAACAGGAAGGCATAAAATCACTAGTTCCAAAAAAAGGTATGCTAAGCAACATGTAAAAACACAACATGTCCATCTTTAGATGTTTAACAGCCAAAGAAGCTGCACTACTTTCTAATGTACGTTTTTATATCAAAGCATTTGACCAATTACGTTTCAGCCAGCATGTGTTGCTGGTTAGCCTAAAATCAGTGGGGTTCAGTGAATCCCTTCAAAATCCCTTCTGCTGACTTTCTCTACACAAAATGAACTTTATTGAAACTTTTCTATGATCAATCAAATTTTCAGCTACTTTACATGGACACGGAACCAGATCTTCGCAAATGCTCAAGACCATCTAATTGGTTGGTCGACGAGCCAAGCAGGGCTGAGCAAGCAAACAGCTTCAGTGGCAGGGTGTAATTGTCAAAATTGTTGTAAAACCCCTTTTTTTCATTAGCAAACAACTACTGAAGGAGGGAAAATTTAGTCGCTGATTCACTTTCAAGCTTCTTTTCAATCTGGACTTTTCAAAAGAAGATAAATAAGCCAAAGAAATCCAAGTAGCATTGAACTTGACAGGCTGGTCTTGTAGCGTAGTGAGGACAGAGAAAGATTGATTTAATCTACAAATCCGAGCTTTTGGTAAATAATATGTTATTAAATTCTCATACTTAATCAAAGCCTGTATGGGTATTTTTTTTGTCCCAGATGTAGGTACAATCGGAGACTTTTTTTTTACCACTGGATTGCTTATTAAGTGAAGGCGTTTCATCTGTGATGCCAGAACTATTTTTTTCTTGTAATAATTCAGTATGGGCCAATGATTTTATAAGCATGCATTGGTAATTGAATGACTGATACATGCAGATGGAACACTACCTAAGGCTTAGGAGTGAAAAGAACTTAAATCTGCAACGGCTGCAGACTAATCATTTATGACCACAGTGGACCATCTTTTATGCTACATCTAGCAAGGTGACGCAAAGCTCGTAATGTCTCCACCAATGTCCTTCAAAGGTCTTCACGTCTACTAGATCCTAGTCTCATCGAGCAGCGTTGGGATGTGATGGAACAGGAAGCTTTCATTGTGAATGCTTTCATAAACTCATACAGAATGCTACCGACACTTTTTGGACCAATAATTGAAGCCTGATGGGTCGCTGAAAGAAAAACCTGACGAAATGGTTGTTTGAATAACTAGATTAAAAAAGAGGGGGGCGGGTTCTTACCATTTCAAATCTTATCATTTCTTATCATTTATCATTTCTCTATAATTCTGCAGTGCAAACATGGCTTTAAGCCAAACTGTCCACCCACCTGAACAGAGAGTTTCTTATCCCCACTTGGCAGAATTCTGTATGTGTACACACAGTTCTGGTATCTGTGATCAGAAAAAATAATGCAAATGTCACCAAAACATAATGAGTATGATTTATAGAACAGTGTGATGAATAACTACAATATTAATGATAAGAAAAATATTAACCTGTAAAATAAACGTACAAATGTGTGATGAAAATGGCAAAAAGTTCAGTTATAAAGTGGTTAGTCATGCAAATAAAGAGGAACTACTTCTGTGCATTAGTGAGTATGTGTGTGAAATGTGATGTGAAACAAACTAAACCAGTAGGGGAAGTTTTAACTTTTAGTTTATTGATACAAATTATTCAAAATAAAAGAACAAACAGCTAAAACTGTTGCGACATCCACATTTGATGAACCAGAAATCCGCTGCTATCAACTATGTGAGTCCAACTTAAAATAAAGTTTAATATTTAAACACTTACAGAACACAGAGGGCATATGCTCCTTGTATGGACTCACTGTCCCGAATAAGAAAACTTCCATCTCTTGCAGCTTTGGAGAGTAAATCCTCTGCTTTGGCTCGAGTTATGTTGCCATGGCACCAAGGTTGCGAAAAAGGCATCCTTTTCTCTATATGTTTTAAAACTAAATAAATAGTAAATTTTCGTAAAAATCTGTGTGAGATTAATTATTCTACTAAGCAGGTTTCATCCTAACAGCACGAACATTAAATTTTTTCTTTCACTCATCCTCTGCTCTCTCAAACTGGAAAAGGAAGCTGTTGCTCTGCTCGGAACTTCCTCATTTGAACAGTTCAGAGGAGGAGGGCTCTGATGCTTCTGCTCGACCTTTGGCATGACAGATCCACGTAGCTGTAAAATGGAAATGCACAGGAGTGCTATTCACTGCTTTATACCAATTATTAACCCACACACCAGAGCTTTGTGGCACCTGTTTGCCTCTAAGTTTAAATGCCCAATTAGTAAAGAAAATGTGAAAAAAAAGGGGGGAAAGGCAGTCAGAAGAAAAATACATTTGGTTTTGGACTTATTTGCCTTTTAAACACATAAATAAAGACTATTTGGATGTTCTGTTCCGTATAAGTATTCAGGAAATGTGAGGTTCATGTGTTAAACATGTTCATATGATGGACAGGAAGTCTTGCAGAAATAAGAGGAAAAAAAAGCTGTGCTCAAACCACAGCACAGATCACATGACATGAAAACAGAACTCGCACAGCGACAAGTAGACACACATACAGGTTTCTGCTCCAGACCTGAAATAGCATCAGAAAAATTTTGCACGAAAGACTAGACGTTCCACCTTTTCTTTTAGCTGAAAAATTGTTTATTTATAAAAATGAAAAGAGAACAGTTTTATCATGCAGATTTTATATTTTAAAAAAAGATAATTACAGGGAAATTACTTACAAACTTTGACTGGAAAAGATACCAGCAGAACAGTGTGTAAATCTGTCTTAATTATTTGCAGCTTTTCTAAATTGTATGTCGTAAAGACACAATCAGGAAGTTAATCTCTTATGCAGCCCAAATGCAACACAGTGGTTTAATAATATCTTGCGTAATTAAAATTTTTCTGCATGTACAGAGAAAATATATAATAACCAACCTTGAAAAAATCAAAATAAGATATAAAAACCTCCAACATATAGTATTTTTTTTTGGGAAATAATAACTGGTGGTTAAATATCATGGTGCCAGCTGACCAAATGTTACTTTTACTGAAGTTAATAATCAAACAATTTTGAGAATATTATGTATTTCATTTGGTTTGAAATGCAAACATCAATAAAAATGATAGAGTATTTACACAATTTGTACAAATGATTTGATTCCAACATTGTTTTTTAGCCTAATCTGGGTTTGGAACAACATATGGAACACACCCTGGCAAAAGTGACAGATAATTCCGGCACATAAAAAACAACTAGCATAAGCAGCCGAGGGTCTGACCGCCAGGGTCCTCTTTCTCGGCTGCAGCCCATCTCGTCCTTTAGCCGAACCCTATGGTACTTCCTACAGGAGGTGAGTCCACTGGAAGGATGGCCTATGTCCCCTATTCGGACTTAGCCCGGCTGGGCCCCATGGGTAAAAGCACGGTCACCAGGTGCTTGCTCTTGTGCCCCACCCTCGGGCCTGGTTCCATTGGGGGAACCTGGTGACCCGTGTCACGGCAAGGGAATCCTGGCTATGGTTGTTCTCTTCATTAGGGGTTTCTAAGCCGCGCTTTGTCTGGCCACTAACGTTCCAAGCAGTCAAAATAATCTTCCTCCGCAGGGTAGCTGGGCTAACTCAGAGATAGAGGGAAGACCTCTGCAATCAAGGAGGAGCTCAGAGTACAGCCATGGCTCCTCCAGGCCCAGAGAAGCCATATGGGTTAGGATGCCTCTTGAATGCCTCACTGGTGAGGTGTTTCGGGCATGTCCCATGGGGAGGAGACCCAGGGGTAGACCCCAGACCTGCTGGAGAGACTATGCCTTACACCTGGTCGGGGAAAGCATCTGGATCTTCCCAGATGAGCCAAAGGATGCAGTCAAGGTAAGGAAAGCATGGGTTTCCCATCTAAGGCTGCTTGTCCCGCGACCCGAAAGACAACGGAATAGAAAAAATTCATAAGAACCCCAACATCAACAACAAATTATGTTACATTTGACTATTTGCTTGCAGATTAAATACACAAAAAGCCCCATAAAAAACAGAAAGTTAAACTTTAACCTTCCACCAATCTGGATCAAAAGCATTTAAATATTTTTCTTTGATCGATCTTTTCCCATGGTTAAGAGCTGTAATTTGAATCATAAATTTACAGTCATATCATCTACTGAGCTTTGATAATTTAGTTTCAGCAAGCCCTCAAATTCAATTTGTCAGCCATAACTTTGGAAACTTTGAATAAGGACTTTTTTTACTGGCTGTAATTTTTAAAAAGTTTTAAAAAGTTTTAAATTGAGCTTTTTTGTGAGAAAGATATTTCTAAATATTGCATCTTAACTCCGACGTATGGGATTCCAACAAGTGGAATCCCAAAAAGGCTTTTAGCAATTGTCACCACACAATCAGTACACATGCCAACACATTAGCCGAATACTTCCTGGTTAAAAAAAAAACCCAAAAACTATCAGACAAATTAAAACAACAATTTACAGAATTAAAATATGACCAATTGTATTTTTATTACTAGTTTTTGTTTATTCAGATTTTGGTTTAAGTGCTATTTTAATGATTGCTTGCGTTTTTCCCCCTGAGCTGGCTAGCCTTGCTAGCTTACTCTCTTTAACGGTGAACGGATTTTTCAGCCACGGACATTTGAGCCAAAAAACTGCAACCTAGGATATTTGAGCCACGGTGACTCGGACATTTCAGCCACGGACATTTGAAGAACTGCCACCTGGGCGCAACTTTGCTGGGCGCAACTGTTTATTTACGATTAAAAAAAAAAAATTAAATGACTAAAAGCATGATAAAAATTTTTGCACAATAAAAATTTTTCATGATAAAATTTTTAAGACTAAAAGCAATTTTTCTGTAGTGCAACTGTTTATTTATGATAAAATTTTTACATAAAATATCAAAATTTTTTAAAAATATCAGAATTTTTTATTCGAGCCATGGGATAAAAATGACTAAAACCAATTATTTTCTGTAGTGCAACTGTTTATTTACGATAAAATTTTTACATAAAATATCAGGATTTTCTACATAAAATAGGTTTTTGGCCCAAATGTCCGTGGCTGAAATGTCCTAAATTCGGGGCGCACATGGCTCAAATATCCTAGGTTGCAGTTTTTTGGCTCAAATGTCCGTGGCTGAAATGTCCTAGAACCCTCTTTAACGAGTATTTGAATGGCTCGTGTGTGAAAATGTTCATTGGGAATGAAATAAGCCTTTGTTGTGAACATGATTTGTATGGTTTCAATGACTTGAGATGTTTTTAACTGTTGAATGGAACAAACTTTGTCACTTGATTCATCTTGCTTTTAGTCATTGGATTCAAATCACACACAGAGACATTTTTCATTGAACGATTCTGTCTGTTCTTGAAACAAGTTTCACTTGAGGCGTATGTTGATTAGACCAATATTTCTTTGTAAAACAAGTACAATATCATACTCTGATTCAAGACAAAATTACAACTTCTTGAATAGACACAATTTATAACAGTAAAGTTCCAAAAATGTAAAATAACTCCATTAATGAACAACCAAGTCTTTCAAAGAGTGTCCTCATGGAAAATTACAAAGACTAACAATTAAATTTTGAGACGGATGCTCACATTTCCACCTTTGGTGATTTGTATAGAATGTGCCCCACATCACTTGCTAACGAAAGATAGTCTAAGTCAGGGATGTCCAGCTCTGGTTCTTATGGAACACATTCCAGCAGGTTTTCAATTTTTGCTCAAGTTCATTAGTTGCTGAAAAAATTTCGTATACTCAAGTCTGTTAAAGCAGGAGTATGTGGAAAATCCCCAGGATAGTGACTCTTGTGGATCAACTTTGGGTAGGTGTGTGTACTTGTTTTTAAAAATTTATGAAAAACTGAGATGATGTCAATAATACAACAGGGACAAAAGGCCTACTGGAACTGGTCTTGGACCTCTTGATCTCAGCAAAGCAAAATACTTTTAAAAAGTCCAACAAAGTTGGATCCATTGGACAAGTGCTTTCTTGACTTTAGAAAAATCTCCTCCTTAGAACTCAGACTTGGCACTGATGGAGCTCTCGTGGGTTCCTTTCAGGTCTCCACTGGTGGCTGCTGACATCCCCGCTGTATCATTACAGAACAATCGCTTCAGTGTGCTGCGAAACTTCTCCGCCCCGAACAGATAGACCAGTGGGTCCATGGCACCGTTCAGGCAGGTGAGGGATGATGTGAGACGGTTAGCCATGCTCAGTGCTCTGCGTGTCTGGCATGAAACATCAGGGTGGTTATAACCAAGGATGAAAGTGGCCCGGCTCATGTGATAAGGCAGAAAGCAGACCACGTAAATGAGCATGACCACACCGATGGTGCGCAAAGCCCGTAGCTTGAGGGTTGGCTCTAACCTAGAACCCTTATGCAAGCTGTAGATGATGAGAAGGTAACAGGACAGAGTGGCAAGGAATGGGGGTGTGAAGGCCACAGCCAGGGAGATCAGGGCGTTACGTGAGGCCTTTTCGCGGTACAGCTGCAAGCATACCGTTGTGTTGTCTACCTGCCGGGTCTGATGGCTAATAAGCAATGGCGCCATGGAGACGGTAACCAGGATCCATAAGGAGAAGCTGATGATATGTGCATAGCGACCCTGGCGTATCTTCAGCGACTTCACAGCATGAACCACGGCAAGGTAGCGATCGGCAGCTACACAGGCCAGAAAGTAGAGGCTGGCATACATGTTTACGTAGAACAGGAAGCCCACCACCCGGCAGGGGATTTCTCCGAGGGGCCAGTGGCCACCAGTAAAGTGGTAGGTTGCCCTGAGAGGGAGGATGATGACGTACGACAGATCCGCCACGGCCAGATGGATCAGGAAGACATTAGCCGGAGAGGAAACTCCACGCTGGCGAGAAAAGATCCAGAGAGCCAAACTGTTACCGATCAGAGCCAGAAAGAAAATGCAGATGTAGAACCATCCAAAGATGTTGTTTTCTACTGTTCTCTCCTCTGCTGGACAACCTTCTGATGACTCGTTAGATTGGAGAAGATCCATTTTTATCGAACCACTTTAGTTCCTGAGGGTAAAAAATGGAAAAAAAATGAGAACATGAAAGAAATGTTATAGACCTAATTTTTCTTTTTATATATGTTTGCATATATTTACAGTAGGTATTTACACTAATCAAAGACCTCACATTTGACATGCTATTTAGTCAACAACTTTGGGTCAAAAGAAATGTGATTGTTTTCTGAATGCAAATCAGTCCAGTGACAGGAAACCATGTCAGCCCACTCCGAGCGGACATCCAAACCAGACAATGAGCAGGCGGAGTGTTTGTCCCTATGCCAGTCTCACAAGGTAACAATGAAGGTTAGTGTCCCTGGTTAGTGTGCCAACCCTTTGAAAGTCAATAATTGCTCTAGTCGGATTCCTCTACAAAGTATGGGAAGTCAGTCCAAGTCATTAAAGTCAATTAACAATACAATTTATAACAACTAAAGAAAATTTCTAATGAACATACGGTCAATTAACGTTGAGTAACCCACATTAAATCAGTGGTGACTGTCAATTTCACCAGAGATGCTCTGAATCATCACTAAATAGAACAATATCTTGTCTTTTTCTGACAAAATGAAGATAAAAGAATCAAACTGGAATCTAAACAATGTGGAGAAGGGAAAATAAAGGGATTGAACATCGTAAAAGACCGAGACAAATGAAGAAAAATATGTATTTAATCTCAATTATCTTTTAGATTACAAAGTATACTACAAAATAAAAGAGCCAATTATTGAATTCAAAATAATACATCTTAATGGACAGAAAAAATAGCACATTAGTTTTGTCAAAAATAAATGAAACTGAAGCAAATATTATTGTAAAACCAAATTTAAAGGTTGTTTCACTTCTAACTTTGAGAATTTGACCCTCCATCGTGCATTTTAACAAAAACAAATTCTGTTTCTTACTAGACCTATTTGTCACCTTCTTAACCGTCCATCCCTTACGGGGTTGCAGGGGTTGCCAGAGCCAATCCTGGTGGATTCAAGGCGATGGGCAGGGTACACCATGAACAGGTCACTTGTCTACTTGACCTATTTTTAAATTTATTTAATATTTTATTCCAGTTATTGTCAGTCAGTCATCTTCCGAACTACTTACCCCAGTCAAGGTTGAGGGGTGTCAGAGCCTGTCCTGGCTGATTACAGGTAAGAGGCAGGGTGCGGGGCCTGGTCAGTGTTATACCGAAGAAACCTAAACCTTGGTTTCTTCGGTCGGCTCAGTGGCCGTGTACTCTGGTTTCCTCCCACCTTCAAAAAACGTGTGTGGTCAATTGGCAAATTTGGAAATTGCCCCTAGGAATGAGTGGGTGTGTGGATGGTTGTGTGTGTGTCTGGCCCTGCAGCAGATTGGTGATCTGTTCGGGGTGTACCCTGCCTCTCGCCTTAAATCAGCCGGGATTAGTTCAACCCTGTTAAGGATGAACGGTTCAGAAGATGAAACAAAAATATTTTTTCCAGTCTTTCATTGTTTTGTTCTTCTTCTTTTTTCAGACAATAAATCGGTCAAAATGAATTTTTTAACAAATATTGACTTAACAAATTTATCATTATTTCTTATTCTTCGATCAGACTGGATTGGAGTCATCTGTAAATGCATGTGAAATGGGGTTTTAAATCTCAATTAGATGCGTGAAAAAGATAAATATTTGAGGAATCAATGGAATAAAATCTTAGAAAAGCGGCGTTTCTTGTCTAAAGATACGTTTTAGGGAAGAAATTGATGAACATATCATAAAATTCTGAGACAATTAATGGTTTCAAACTATTTAAACTCTTCTGTGACCCACTGTGACCCACCCACTTAGATTCATTTTTTAATTCATCTGCTCTATTTTTTCGACCATTCTTGTACCAATGCATCACTGGAGGGAGACAGACAAAGTCTGACTTAAATTAAACCAGGGCAAAGGTTTTTCTTTCTCTAGGACGGTATTTAAGGTGGATCCAACAACAATATTATTACATGTGTAACAGATGAACCTGCCATCTCACAGAGCGGATTACTCCGGTTACTGCTGAAAAACAGCAGAAAACGGTAACTTTTCTTTTTTTCTACTTGATTGCCTTTTTATCAGTTCTCCTTAGTTGCATTAGGAGCCAACCAAATGTAGCAGCATGGTTGTTTGGAGGAAACGATGTGAGACCTAAATCCAAATCCGAGTCTAAGACAGGCTTTTTTTTCTCCCTCTGATCTGAAGGCGTACAGACACAGCAAGAAAATTAGACGGATGAGCAGGTTAGTTGAATGGAAAAGCCTCCAAAAAATGTGGCTTACTGAGGTATAATCCTGAACAGAAGCGTTTGCATTTTTTTCCTTCTCCACAGGGATCTGGATAAATGACTTTGTGCAGAAAAGGAATCGGTCATCTGTGATCCAGTTTGTCATGCACTGATAATGTTAATCTGGCATCTTACATAGTGTAACTGATGATAAGTGATGGTAATCAGTTCAAATATGTAAGAAGATTGATGCTCCTTTGCAAAAAAAGAAGGAAAAATACTATTTTTTTAATAAATTTACAAGAAAAAAGTGGCTTGTTTTTATAAAGTTTTTATTTGCCTGCACGTGCATGGAATATAATGCAAAAAAAAAAACATGCAAAAAAATAACAGAGAAACTTACGAGACCTCCGGTGAAAAGTTTGGCAGCTTGAAGTTGAAGTCGAAGTGGACGAGTCAGAGCAGTAAGTCGTGTGTGGACCGGAGTAAAGAGGAAAAGATTATCTGCTGGAAAAACTGCTGCCCTGACACAAAGAATGCCGTCCTATGACCCCTCTTCTCCTTGTCAAGATGTCCCCAGGATGAGACTGTGCCTCTTTTTGTCTCTCAACAAATTTGATAACAGAGAGGGAGTCCCGTTGGGAGCATTTCATTTGAACCCTGACCCCACCCTTTCTCTCTCCATCCCCTTCTCCTCAGAGAGCCACTTGTGCACACCACAATAGCTTGAGTCAGAATGAGCGGTGCATTTTAGCAGCAGGGAGAAGAATGGCATGCCTCAGTCCCAATGAGTTTTGGGGCTATGACTCCATGGAAACCAGGCCTGGTGGTGTGCCGAGAGCTTTCACCATCAACTCCCACCCCCCCACTGATAGATAGAGGATAGACCGCGTTGTTAATTGTGAGGTTTATGACTAAAGTCTCAGAGATAATCTTTTGTAGATACTGGGTTTCATTCTGAAACGGGCCTCATGCTCTATAGGAGAAAAAACAAGTACTGGAACAGGGGGGGAGGTGTTTAATGGAAACAGAAACCCTTGTTGCTCTCTTGCCTCCTGGGGGCATCCAAAATTGGAATGCCCAAAATAATCAGACACATAGCCAACGGACAGATGTGGAGAAAGATCCCACTGGCTGAGGGGGATAATATTTCTTTCATATATACTCGTCACAGCTGGGTTTCACACACATCGACCCCTTTTATTTCTGTAACATCGCTATGCTAATGTCAGTCTGTCGATCTGAATGAAGCTATCTGTGTGGGATTGTGAGAAGACTCTGTTAATCTACTGCCAACTACTAATTGGGATGGATCCCCCTGCCTTTGTTTGGATGTCTGCTGTGCTTCTGCTCCGCAAAAACATTTGTTTAGGTGCGTAGAGTTGACAAAGCTTGAGTTTGGTCAGGTGTTCCTGATCAGACAGAAAAACACACACAGCTAAACAAATCAGTGGCTAATCGGGTGAAAAGCAGTGTACACCCTCATCAGGTCATGCGTCTGATTTCTTTCGTAATCATACAATAAAGCTTAAAATTGTGAGTGATTAAAATAACCTTAGTTGCCCCAAGTTGTCATGATTCCTCCCCTTTCTGGTCCTTTCTTCTTCGTCCCTGTGCTGCTCTTTACCCTAATTGCGCATACCTGCTTACAATTGCCTCTAATATTGCACCTGTGTCTCGTCTTCCCCCATGTTGTATAAGCCAGAGGGTCCTTCACTGCTTTGTAAGGTTGTTTTCTGCTGTTCTAGTCTGTTGTTCCCACGTCCGCCACGCCCCAAATCCAAATGTCCAAGACTCATTTCTGCACCGGACACATGCTCACCCTAAGCAGGTACCTCACTGCACCTGCCTAACCCCCTACCCTCACCCCTTCTGTCCTCAAATACTGGTTAAACCAAACTGTGCGCCCAGGTCCTACCTCTCAGCACAAATAAAGAAGTTTATTTCTAAAGAGAGTCGATACAGTTCCATTTACAAGCTTCTATTGACACAGTAGTAGCAATGTTTTCATCCAAGGGCTCCAATCATGTGCTCGTAGTAAATAAGCACAAAGGGGTGATGCAGTTCTCTCCGTGCAGCTGGTTTCATACCACTTCAATTATGAATGGTTGTGAAAAATGGGCCTCAAAGAAGCTTAACAAAGCTCCCACAAAGCAGCGTGAAAGACCGAGAACTAGTAAACAAACATGTAAACAGTGTCGCAGCAGAATGAGAACAAAAACATTTATGCATTTTTAGGTCAAAGAAAAACAAATCCCTAAAACGGACCTAAAACACAACACATATAGTCATTTTAATTACTGTGATGTTATGATGTATTGATTTAATATGTTGCAAAACAAAAGATTGTTGTATTTTGCATAAAATAACAGTTTGTTGCGATTGTCTCAGACCTGTTTAGTTGTGGGTAAACCAGGCATGGACAAACAACGGCCCGCGGCCCACATGCGGTCCATTAAATGCGTTGATCCGGTCGGCTGAGACTTGAAAAAATTTTAATAAATAAACCTTGTTAATGTTTTATTTTCCCTGCAATTCTGATATTTCTTCACTAGATGGCGCACTCTAGATATATTTGTTTTGTTGAGAAAACAACAATACTGCTCCCATTAAAATGTGTGTGTCACCATGATGCCCACGCTGTCAAAATAAAGTGTGCACATATATGGAAAGTCATCAGGGCCCAATACACGCACGTAAACAAGCGTGTTAGATGTTAAAACAAGATAAATGTTACATCAAGCGCTTGGATTTCAAACCTAGCGCTGCTAGATTTTAAATTTAACGCTCTTGATGTAACATTTAGCGCGCTTGATAAAATCTAGCACGCCATTCTGTTGGTGTAATCTAGTGGTTACCAAAGCATGCCATCCATCTGATCCTATTCCGGGCCCTTTGTCAAATGTTAGACCTCAATGTCGCCCGCGAATAAAAAAGTTTGCCCACCCCTGGTTTAAACATTGCCCGATGATGAACTAGCCCTTTTTTCTAGACTCTGTAGAGCGGAGAATAGAAAGTGTTGTTGACAGGATCACTGCTGGTGGAATGGATTAATATTTTTATAATTCATATAATGGTAAATCTACTCGTTTATGTTTCCGTTCCGCTGTCTTTCATTTATCCAGGGCCGGGTTGTGGGTGCAAAAACCTCAGACAGGAAACCCAAGCTTCTCTCACCCTGTCTGCTTCCTCCAGCTCACCTGAGAGGATCCTGAGGTGTTCCCTGTCGAGCTGTGAGACATAGCCTCTCCAGCGGGGTCGGGGCCTATCTCTGGGCCTCACCAGCAAGGCGTTCGAGAGGCATCTTCCTAACCAGATGCCCGAACCACCCTATCTGGTTTCTCTCTACTCGGAAGAGCAACAACTCTACTCCAAGCTCTGCCTGGATGGCAGAGCTCCTCACTCTATCTCTGAGTGAGAGTCCAGCCACCCTGCGGGGGAAGTACTATATGTTCAAGTTATTTTAGTTATTGGTTTTTAGTTATTATTTTTTAGTTTTTTCAGTTATTGGTTTTTTAGAGAAAAACCAAGCCAAACACATTTCTTGGCTCCTGGTTCGTTGTTGCGACATACTAGATACAAATCTATGTATATGCGTAATTGTGGGTTGAATTCCTGCTCATGACCTACAGTATGTGTACTATCTAGTTAAATAAAAACAGAACTTCCTCTGTACTATCCGATGCCTCCACTCTCACACCCAGCATGTGGCCCAAAAATAGATTGGAGTTAGTTTAATTTTTCATTCATCAATGTAATTTGATCAGACAGTTTACTGGTTACCAAGTTACCAAGCACTAACAAAAATGTTGATTTCTTTACATTACTACCGTGCAGCTCTTTCGGTACTGCACGGTGCTCCTAAAATGTGTTTAGCACAGTGGCTTCACAGCAAAAAGGTCAGGTTTTCAGTCCAGGAGTGGGGAGGAGGCTTGAAATACTGGTCTTTCTGTGTGGAGTTTGCATGTTCTCCCTGTGTATGTGTGGGTTTTCTCCAGGTACTCCGGTTTGGTCCCACCCTTCAAAAACATGCATGTTAGGTTGATTGGCCACTGTGAAATTCCCCGTAGGAATGAGTGTATGTGTGACCCCGCAGTAGACTAACTGCGACAAACTGGCAACTTGTTCAGGGTGTACCCTGCCTCTCATCTGAAATCAGCCGGAATAGGCTCCGTCACCCCGCGCCCCACATGGGATAAGCGGTTCAGAAGACAAAACGAAAAAACTATTTTACCCATCCACAAAGAATGAGAAAAAAAAATTTATATTTAAAAGGTCGTTACTTTTCAACCAAACTTTGATGACTTAGAACTTTTAATTTCTCGGAAAGTTTTCAGATCTTTGTTTTTTTGGAATGAATATGACTTTGTTTTAGGAAGAAAACATTTAATAAACTTTGCAATAACAAAGATCAGACAAACTTTGAGACCATAAGAAAAAAATTAAGAGGGAACAAACAAAATTGTAATTGAGACTGCATTAAAATTTCTTTATTTGCACGACTTTTGCATGACTTTAAAAGTCAGAAACCAATAATGAGTCACTTTAAAACATTAAAATAAACATTTCTTTTGATCAAAGAAACAGAAAAAACAGAATCGATGAAGACTGCAATTTAAACAAAGTATACGTTTGTTAATAATAATTGATTACTTTCCATTAATTTGCTTACGCGAACAGATTTGGGTTGAAAAACAAAAGATTCTGTGATAGTGCACAGAATCTGTCCCTGTTAACACGTAGCTGGGTATCTGGTAAAATGAATATATTTTTATCCGTTTTGTTCTGTCATCCACACAAACCCGTCGTTTTCTTTCACTACAAACCATTGTTTTTGAAAATTCTGACCAAAGTGAAGATTTTGGAAAACTCCGGTTTTGCGTTTGGACATGCATAACCGGCATTTTGCGTTTTTAAATGTCACTATCTTGCTTCTTGTTGAGGAGCAAAGGAGGTGAAATACGTAAGTTACAGTTGGTTATTATCCGTCACATAAGCCTTCCTAGCTCAGAACTTGCATTTAAATAAATACTGCCCACTACTGGTCTGGCATGCTTATAACCGCACTCAGAGGCGTATTTATCCGGGTTCGTGTAGATGTGGTTATTTTGAAAATGGTTATGTGTGTACGCGAGAGTTTTTCTAAAACAGAGGACAGCCAAAATATGTTTTCAAAAATACCCGGCTACGTGTGGACATGGTCTCTGTCTTTCTGTGTGGCTGTTGTGTGTCTGCCTTCACATGTTGAAGCGATGGCCTCTGGTTTGCACCGCCCTTCCCTCTCTTAGGTACATGTTGACATATGAGGTTAAAAGATCGTCCATCTTGTAACCCTTTTAAAAAAAACAGAGAAAAAGTTTTAAAAAAAAAACATTATTAACACAGTCCAATTCTCAGATAAGTTTTTATGCCTCCACGGCTTACCAGCGAGGTTTCACACAGGAACTTGGTTCCTTTCACTAAGCTGCCCACAGTCATGTGAAAGTAGGTGCTTCCACTGCACCAATTAGCAATGCGGTTAAACGGGTGATTAGCCAGAACAGCCTTCAAAACAAGAGGTAAAAAGTTATTAATAAAACACGACATGATGTTCATAATGCTTCTTTTTTTACCTTAGTTTTGGGGTGGATGATTGTGAGCCCTTGCTTGCTGATTGCTATTCGTACAATATCTGGAAAATCTGGTTCTGATGTTTGCTGTGAACAAAGTTACCGAGGTTGTGGGTGGTTGCTTTGAGAGGTTCAGATTATTAGATAAAACCCCCGTTCAGTGAAACTGATGGTAGATTTAAAAAAAAAAAAATAAAGCACTTTGCTTTTATTTTTACCTTCACTTCAAAGAAAGCACAACCAAACGTTGGCCAGCGGTGAACGGCCTTCAGAAACGCTACCTTGGCTTCATCAACAGTCATACCCGCTTGCTTGTTAAAAGTGGCGACAATATTCTGAAAGTGACACACAAAAGTTGTTTTTTAGAAAGTCTGCTCTGCTTTTCAGTGAGGTCACTCACCCCTCACTCCCCCCCGATTCCCCCCAAACTCAGTCCTGCGGGTGTAATCCCACTGCTGCGTGAGGAATCTATAATGGTACCATTGTTCATACACTACATGCAATTCAAAAGATCCGTCTATATGATATTCACTATTTTGTTCCGTGCCATAAAGGAGTGGTTCCCGAGCTATTTACCCCGAGGACTGCATTTCTTTAACAACCAAAGAGCTGTGGACCCCTCGCATGTAAAGATCATCCTTAAATAATCTGGTTCTCATCATAAATCACACATTCTGGATGGATAATTTCATAAAACCAGAATGAGGATGGGTACAGACTTACATTTTGTCTGAAAATGTGAATTTTTTTTATTGTGGTACTCATCGAACATGCCTTATGAATAAAAATGTACCATTAAGTTTGCATTTAAGATTCTAAAAAGACCCCCATAAAACGTTTATATAAAAAAAAAAAAATCTTTATTTATCCCTATTTGGGGTGATTTTTAGTGGAAATTCTGTTCCATCGCTTATTCGGGGTCAGGTCGCGGGGGCAACAACCTCAGATGAGAAGCCCAGGCTTCTCTCACCCCGGGTGCATCCACTAGCTCACCCGGAGGAATCTTGAGGTGTTCCCTCTCCTGCTGGAGAGACTATGTCTGGGGTCTACCTCTAGGTCTCCTCTAGGTGGGACGTGCCCAAAACACCAGACCAGCAAGGCGTTCGCGAGGCATTCTAACCAGATGCCCGAACCACCCCATTTGGCTTCTCTCAACCCAAGCAACGGTTGTACTCCGAGCTCCTCCCAGATGGCAGATATTCTCACTCTATCTCTGAGTGAGAGCCCAACCACCTTGCAGAGGAAGCTCGTTTCGACCGCTTGTATCCATGATCTTGTTCTTTCAGTCACCATCCACAGCTGGTGACCATAGGTGAGAGTCGGAACGGAGGTCGTTTGTCTTTACTAAACATCTACAATGTTTAGTAAAAACAAAGACCTGCACAATGATGAGGCATAGAAGAACAGGAGAGGGTGGTGCTGTTTGGTTGCTATGGTTAAAATTTCAAAATTTTATAATGAGTATAAAAAATAAACCACGTCTTTTTTTTTTAGAAATATTATATTCAACCAAAACTGTTATTGCAATTGACGTATTGGACCCTCCCTGTTCCCCATCATAGCACTTCCTTCAAATGAGAAGTTTAGATCTGTGCACTTGCATATTCCAAAGCTAGCTTTGAGAAAACCTTTCTTGGTAGACCTTTGGTCTTTATGGGCTCATAATTCATCAAAAAAAAAATTTTGCAAATCTACACCAGCCAGGAAGTGAAAGCTACCTCCGATTTACAAGTGGATCTACGTTTCCACCCTCATTCTTTCGGTGACCGAAAGAATGAGATCGCGGATACAAGCGGCCGAAATGAGCTTCATCCGCAAGGTGGCTGGGCTCTCACTCAGAGATCGGGTGAGGAGCTCCACCATCCGGGAGGAGCTCGGTTTTGAGCCACTCCTTCTCCAGGTGGGGAGAAGCCAGATGGGGTGGTTCGGGCATCTGATCAGGATGCCCTCGAAGCCCCTCAGATGTGTTTTGGACATATCTCACCGGGAGGAGACCAAGAGGTAGACCCCGGACCCGCTGAAGAGACTATGTCTCACTGCTGGCTGGGGAACAACTCAATATCCCTTCCTTGTGAGCTGGAGGATGCAGCTCACAAGGAGAAGCCTGTGCTTCCCGTTTGAGGCTGCTGCCCCCACGACCCGGCCCGGATAATGCAGAAGATGACGGAAAGAAACACCAGCAAGGTGGTTCAACAAATTGACTGAAAAAGACTGAAAATTTGACCAGATGTTCTTTCATTAGCTCATATCTTCAGAGAACATATTAAAAAATTGTATATTTATGTGATACATTTTTTTTTTAAAAAACTGTTAAAAAACTTTTTCAGATTTCACCATTAGGACTTTTCATACCTTTTTCCACTCATTTTCAGACATAGCTTTTAATTGGTCAGCAGGCACCAGCTCTTTGAGCATCTTGGGAACGTTGACCAGCAGGGTTTTATCAGTGCCGGCTTTCACTCTGAACAGCAAAGCCGCGATGTTGATCATTTCCTCTTTAGAGCTAACGTGGTAACCTCTCAGGTACTTTGGTAACTCCTGCAACATTGGAAGAAAAAACAAAGGGTTGTATAAGAAATTTAACAAATTCGGATGAAAGTTTTGCTAAAATTATGAATCAAAAAAGGTTGGTAAAAATTGTTCTATTTGTGGATCTCTATTTTTAATCTTCTCAATGAAACTCTGTTAGGAGGAGTCTGGAGGAGTTTAAGTATCTCGGGGTCTTGTTCACGAGTGGGGGAAGGATGGAGAGCGACAGGCGGATCGGTGCGGCATCAGCACTAACTAGGACGCTGCATCGGTCTGTCGTGGTAAATAAAGAGCTGAGCCAAAAAGCAAAGCTCTCAATTTACAAGTCGATCTACGTTCCAACCCTCACCTATTGTCACCAGCTCTGGGTGGTGACCGAAAGAATGAGATCGCGGATACAAGCGGCCGAAATGAGCTTCCTCCGCAGGATGGCTGGGCTCTCACTCAGAGATTGGGTGAGGAGCTCTGCCATCCGCGAGGAGCTCGGCGTCAATCTACTCCTCCTGCAGGTCGAAAGGAGCCAGATGGGGTGGTTCGGGCATCTGGTCCGGACGCCCCCCCGAGCGCCTCAATGGTGAGGTGTTTTGGTCACGTCCCACCGGGAGGAGACCCAGAGGCAAACCCCGGACCCGCTGGAGAGTCTATGTCTCACAGCTGGCTGGGGAACGACTCGGGATCCTTCTGAGTGAGCTGGAAGATGCAGCCGGTGAGAGCGAAGCCTGGGCTTCCCATCTTAGGCTGTTGCCCCCGCGACCCAGCCCCGGATGAGCAGAAAACGACGGAACGGAAACTCTGTTTGAAAATAAAAGCTGAGTATTTACATGTACCTGAGGGAAATGGAAGATAAAATCAGCTTCTGTATCTCTGCCAGGAATCACGTTAAACCACAACTTCCTCATGAAGAACACAAGGTAGGTTATGCTGGCTGGTCCACCTTCACAACACACACACATACACACACACAGGTAAATATAAACAACCCTGAAACTTCCTGCTATATCTACACACAACGTCATGTTACCTTCTTTGAGGCCTTTGGCTTTTTTGGACCAGTCAGTGATTTGTCTCAAGCTGTCGAAAAAGTAGTCCGTCTCATTTAAACTGAGAACCTGAAATTAAAGAGACAGGATCAGATTTTTTTTTATGCGTCTGCCCAAAGAATGCAGAGGAGGCTTTAACCAATCAGGCTGTCTGTGACACCGTCCATTATTCCCTAACACTTTGTCCCAAATCAGTAAAGGAATTAGAAAGAAACTGCCCACAGTAACTTGGTACCAACTATATATGAACTGATTTAGTTTTGGTCCTATGACTCAATTTGTCTTGGCATCAACTTATTCTTGTTTGATGATACAAAGATAAGATATTTCTCTAAAATCAAAGTGAAAAGAACAAAAACAAACATGCAAGCAGGCTTTTCTTAGAGATGGAATAAGAAGGTCGGCTGTTCAGAGAAGAGTGGCTGTTTTTCTTCACTGAGAGGCACCAGATTTGAAGGTTTGGGATGTGTTCTTCACATATCCAGCTTACAGAAAACACCAGGGAAGACCTAGTGCAGGCATGGGCAAACTACGGCCCGCGGGCCACAAGTAGCCCGTTAAATGTTTTAATCCGGCCCACCAAACTAGGGAAAAAAAAACCTTGTTAGTTTTATTTTTCCTGTAATTCTAACGTTGACCACTAGATGGCCAGATGCAAAAACCCAACAACACTGCTCCCATTAAAATGTGTGTGTCTCAGTTATGTGCACGCCTTCAAAATAAACAGTGTGCACAGATATGGAAAGCCATTGGGCCCAATACACACATGTAAACAAGCGTGTTGGATGCTAAAACAAGCAAAATGCTACATCAAGCGCTTAGATTTCAAACATGGCGCCGCTAGATTTGAAATGTAACGCTCTTGATGTAGCATTTAGCGCGCTTTTTAAAAATCTAACGCGTCATTAAATCGATCTAATTTAGCGGTTACCAAAACATGACATCCATCCGCTCCTGTTCCCAGAGATGAATCCAGGATTTTTTAAATGGGGGCATCACCCCCAGAACATTTTGAAAAATAAGTAATTTTTCTACATATTTTTCTGCATATTTTGCCCAAAGTTTATAATAATTAAAGTAGTAAGAACACTCTATTTTTTTGTGGATGAAAAGGGGGGAGTGTGCCCCTCTCTCCCGCTTCCGGATCCGGCCCGCTTATCAAATGTTAGAACTCAATGTGGCCCGTGAGTTAAAAAGTTTGCCCACCCCCGACCTAGTGCATGCAAAAAGGGTCATAATAGCCCGGGGATCACAAGGGATTCCCCCCTGTGAACTGTAGGAAGTCACCGTGGAGAGGAAAGTCTGGACTTGCCAGGTTAGGCTTCTATTGTTACAAAAAAACGGTTGTAAGCGGCTGTAAAGGACAAAAAATCTCACCTTGTCATGTGTTTTGACAAAAATGCTGAATCCGTCAGCTGAAGAAAGATTAAGCTTGTTGGAAATATTCTTGATGAGGTCCTTGATTCTTGTGTTGGTCGCAACTTCAAATATCTGGAAACAAAGTGGTTGGAATAAGACAAAGAATACAGAAGTACAAACATACTCTGAGCTGGGGCCTTTTCGGTTTATTTTCTAAGGATTTTAGGTTTGAAATAGTTCTATGTTCACACCTCGTCTGTGTCGTTGGGGAAATGGATTTTGTGGAAGATCTGGGTGCTGTTCTGCTGGATGGCGTCCACCTCTACTTGATGTGGTGGGAGCTTCCTGGGTTCCATCCTAGAACATATCAGTAAATCAGACACATGACATGAGCAGATCCAAACATGGAAGATGAAATGCTGTGATGTTTTCTTATTGACTCAATTTAAAGAACCCTGCCAATATGTCATTCCCACAATGTCTCTTCAGCAGATCTGGGGTCTGCCTCTAGGTCACCTCTTTGTGGGACGTTGTCCGAAACACCTCACTGGTGAGGTGTTTCGAGGCAGGTGTTTCAGGACGCGTCCTAACCAAATGTACGAATCCCCCCATCTTGACCCAGAGGAGCAATGGCTCTATTCCGAGCTCCTCCCAGATGGCAGAGCTCCTCCCACTATCTCTGAGTGAGACCCCAGTCACCCTGCAGAGGAAGCTCATTTCAGCCGCTTGTATCTGTGATCTCGCTCTTTCGGATCTCGTTCTTTCGGATCTCGTTCCTTCAGATCTCGTTCTTTCAGCTGGTGACCATAGGTGAGGGTCGGAAGGAATGCAGATCAACAGGAATCGAGACCTTTACTTTTCAGCTCAGTTCTTTCTTCATCCTGACGGACCGATGTAGCGAAAATAGTCCCTAAGACATTCACGATATAAATGTGTGTGAGTGGTTTTCTGTATTGATTTCTGAGGCATGAACAGGGTGTATCCTACTTTTTGCCTGATACAGTTTGGAATAGAACCTCACTTTGCAACATAGTCTAGGAATTAAGCTGATTTTTAAAATGATTTTTTAACTTACTTTCGATCACAGTAGAAAGAATTTTATGTTTCATTTGCTGAGCGTAGTGGGTAGCGCAGTCGCCTCACAGCAAGAAGGTCATGGGTTCAAGTCCCAGGTAGAGCCCAGGCTTGGAACACTGTCCTTTCTATGTGGAGTTTGCATGTTCTCCCCAAGTCTGCGTGGGTTTCCTCTGGGTACTCTGGTTTCCTCCCACCCTCCAAAGACATGCATGCTAGGTTGATTGGCCGGTGCCAAATTGCCCCTAGGAATGAGTGTGTGTGTGGATGGTTGTATTTGTGTGGCCCCGCGACAGACTGGCAACCTGTTTGGTGTGTACCCCGCCCTTTGCCTTGAATCAGCCGGGATGGGCTCCAGCACCGCCTGCAACCCCGTAAGCGATAGACTGATGAGAAGGTGATGAGATGATAAATTTTTACTCACTCTATTCATCCCTCACGGGGAAATTTGTGTGCTGCACTAGAACACTGCAGCAGGCTGCCACGACGGCGCCAATAGTGGGAGAAACGGGGGGTTAGGTGTCTTCTTCAAGGACCCTAGACGTGCACTCAGAGGGATGCGAATCCGGTTAACTTCTGGTCTGGGGACGAACGTTCTAACCACTGAGCCACTGTCTCCACCCTTAATTAACCTTAACTTAACCTTTCAGGACTCTAAACCAAACTATAAAAAGTCACTATATGAACATTAGGAATTATGATAGAGGTGAAAACCTTGGCTTTCTTTAGATCACTGTTTTTTAAAGTAAACAAATCACTTTTTTTTGCTAAATTAAATGGATTATTTCTTAAATATGTTGTTTTGAACTGGAGTTGTATAAAATTATCTTATTTTCTTCATCTTATAAAAATAACTCTGCTCTCTTGTGGCAATAACTGATAAAAAAAAGTTGCGAAACTCACCTTTAACACACATCAATTCTGCAGAAACCACTAAAACTTCTGCTTTTATCACACCCACCTCCCACCCCACCCTACTCACCCAACAGCAGCTCCAAGCAGAACAAAGTAAATACGCACATTTTGTCTTTTGTTCTTGGTTATGAAGCAACTGAATGCAAATGAAATGTATTTATAGAGATTTATGGAAATGCAGAATGAGGGAGATCACCCTGCTGTGAAACTGATGCAACACTTTCACAATAAAAGCCTCTGCTGTGAATGTGTTCACTGTTGCATGCAGGATTAGTCTCACACTGACGAACTTGTTCTTAAATAACGTGACATGAGAAATTCTGACGCTGAGTTTCGGAGCCACGAGAACTGAAAGATGGCACATGATTACATGAGATTTTCGCTCCTCACTACATCGTAACACCATCACTGAGACTACATGATGTGTAGTCGGAGTGACGCAAGAGCTGGTAGAGTTTCACTTCTTTTAAAGATGTTTGACAAACGTTAACATATGAATATCTTTGTCGTGAATTGTGATCTCTGACCTCAGGGAGCTTTGCAGTCGTTGCAGACAGTCAGAGGCCAGAGGTTCTCGTCGACGTGACTCTAGAAACCGCTGAGCATGTTTTAGAAGAGCCTGGCTAGGTGGAAACAAACCACAGCAAAGCCACAGCAACTGCCAGCCCTGCTCAATGCTGAACCTGTAGGAAAATAAAGTTCAAACGTTCATCTTTGTCTTTATAATTACACCAAAATACAGAATAAAGACATCAATCTTCACTAAAAATGTGGAGACGTGTTGGTAAATTAAAACATAACCAATAACTAACAAAATACATTTTTTTGTAAAAAAAAATCTAAAAAATCTTGAAAATTAGTTCAAATGTAGAAAATAACACATTTTTGTTCACTTGAACATAATATTTCAGTTTTGATATGATTGCTCTATAATTTTTCATCAAAAAAGTGTTCCGTTCTGTTTCGTCGTCTTCCGTTTCATCGTCTTCCGCTTATCCAGGGTCCGGTCGCGGGGGCAACAGCCCCAGACGGGAAACCCGGGCTTCTCACTCTCTCTCTTTTTGGCCCAACAATATAAAGTGTTCCTTTGTCTTCTATTTATCCAGGGCCGGTTCGCGGGGCAACAGCCTAGGATGGCAAGCCCAGGCTTCTCTCACCCCGGCTGCATCCTCCAGCTCACCCGGAAGGATCCCAAGTCGTTCCCCGGCCAGCTGTGAGACATACTAGTCTCTCCAGCGGGTCCAGGGTCTGCCTCTTGGTCCCTCCAGGTGGGACGTGCCTGAAACACCTCACCAGCAAGCCGCTCGGGGGGGATCCTGACCAGTTGTCCGAAACACCCCATCTGGCTCCTCTCAACCTGGAGGAGGTTGGGCTCAACATGGAGCTCCTCCCGGATGGCAGAGCTCATCACCTGATCTCTGAATGGGAGCCCAGCCACCCTGCGAAGGAAGCTCATTTCGGCCGCTTGTATCCACGATCTCATTCTTTTGGTCACCACCCACAGCTAGTGACCATAGGTGAGGGTAGGAACGTAGATAGACTTGTAAATCGAGAGCTTTGCTTTTTGGCTTAGCTCTCTCTTTACCACGACAGACCAATGCAGTGGCCTAGTTATTGCTGACGCCCCACCGATCCGCCCGTCGATCTCCCGCTCCATTCTTTAAAAGTATCACTAAACATAAATATTTTCAAGTCGAATACTATTCAAATGTCAGATTATTCATGGCCAAGGATTCTTTGCCACGCTCACATTCTAACATTGACCAGTGGCAGTGTAAGCGTTCTGTATCTGTTGGGGTATTGTACAGATAAATCTGTACAACAGGGAGCCATTTTTTTTTCTTTTGGTAAATGCACCAGATTAAGAATACAACAGAAAAACTAATTGTT
Organism: Neostethus bicornis; assembly: GCA_902685375.1. NCBI lineage: Eukaryota > Metazoa > Chordata > Actinopteri > Atheriniformes > Phallostethidae > Neostethus > Neostethus bicornis. The sequence continues at coordinate 7,814,939 of LR738547.1, read as the reverse complement.
TATCATTACTAAATTATTCTTCAAACAATATTTGCGACCTCAAAAAAGATTTACACTTTGTTATGCATATATGCAGAGGGTGGGACTAAGCAGAGAGGAAAAAAAAGGGGAAAATGCAATGTCAAAAACAAAACTAAATAAATGTATTCACAAGCTTTTTTGTTCAACTTTTATATTTTTAAGCCAACAAAATTATATTTATCTATGAGATAAGAATTATTAACTATACTGTTGAAAATTCAGGTGTTTGAAGAGAAACAAAATTGTTACATGAAAGAAAAACATGTGTACCTGTTGTTATTGCTGGTCATCTGCTTCATGATCTGACAATAAATCTCGTCTCTCAGAGCCTCGTTTTCAGTGGCGGGACCAAATATCTGGTTGGTGAGGTCGAGTGCGCTTTGCATCTGCCTGGTGGGGTAATCTCCCATATACTTCAAGATCGGTGCAACACAGTCAAGGAAACATTGATGACTTTTAATAAAAACTCGTTCTGTTCCGTCATTTTCCGCTTATCTGGGGCCGAGTCGCAGGGGCAACAGCCTCAGAAGGGAAGCCCATGCTTCTCTCACCCGGGCTGCCTTCTGCGGCTCACCCGGAAGGATTGCGAGTCGTTCCTCGGCCAGCTGTGAGACATAGTCTCTTGAGCGGGTCCGAGGTCTGCCTCTGGGTCTTCTCCCGGTGGGATGTGCCCAAACACCTCACCAGCGAGACGCTTGGGAGGCATACTAACCAGATGCCCGAACCACCCCATCTGGCTTTTCTCGACCTGGAGGAGGAGCGGCTCTACACCGAGCTCCTCACTCTATCTCTGAGTGAGAGCCCAGCCACCCTGCGCAGGAAGCTTATTTTGGCCACTTGTATCCGCGATCTCATTCTTTCGGTTACCACCCACACCTGGTGACCATAGGTGAGGGCGGGAATGTAGATCGATTTGTAAATCGAGAGCTTTGCATTTTGGCTCAGCTCTTTTTTTACCTCGACGGACCGATGCAGCATCTTAGTTATTGCTGACACTGTACCGATCCGTCTGTCGATCTCCCACTCCATCCTTCCCCCACTCGTGAACAAGACCCTGAGATACTTTACTCCTCCACTTGGGGCAGGACCTTGTCTCTGAACCGCAGGGGGCATTCCACCCTTTTCCGTGCAAACTCTGAAAATGAAAAGTTTGAGTTGCTCATTTTTATCTGATATGAGCAGAACTGATGTTTGGTGGCTAAAAAATGGATTTAGTTTCTCTGACAAACAGAAAACTCACAGATCCGTTAACGGCCCCACCTTTTTCTTCATAAAGTCTCAGTGAGATGTCCCTCCTTTAGACAACACATCTTAAAAGTTTTATATCTTCACTATCTGCTTGTGGCTTTTTTACATCCTGGTTCAGTTTAACGGACGAATAACAAAGAGAAAAATTGATTCTAGTTAAAAATAATCCGTTCTACCCATCCCCCAATTCATCTATTTGTTGATCTATTGCCCATCTGTCCTTCCACATATGAATGTTCTGGAACCGCCATGATAAAATCACAAACAAGAAGAAAGACTGTTTTCAAAACCTCTTTGATGTTCCCGATTTATACCAGGAACCAGTGGTGGAACGTAACGAAGTAAATGTACTTCGTTATTGTACTTAAGTAAAAAAATTGTGTATCTGTACTTTACTTAAGTAAAATTTAAGACCGGTACTTTTCCTTTTACTTCACCACATTTTTAGAGCAAATATCTGTACTTTTACTTCGCTACTTTTTAAAAGTGTGTTTTACATTTTTTGTTACATTTCCGTTCAGGAATTTGAAAAATACACAGGTTTTTTTAGCGCATCTTGAAGCCGCATCACCAAAATCAAAAGAAGCAGTTGATCGGGAGAAGAAGTCATGAATCGAGAAACATTTTCCGCCTTCATTCCGCGCCAAAAAAATAACTTCAAATAGAGTACAGATTAAAAAGAGTCAGAAGATCGTTGTTCGTTGTGTTTACTTCTAAATAAAAAGTTGAGCCATCGTTACACAGAGCAGGGGCGGATCTAGAATTTTCCAAAAGGGGGTGGAATTTTGACAAAGCCAATATATAGTGACTGGGGGCCTCTCCCCAAAACATTTTTAAAAAATAAGTGTCATTTTCCTCCATTTTGGCAGCACATTCACTGGCCCTTCTAGGGGATAGCTTGACTTGTCCCCTTTCCTTTAATTTATTTTTTTTTTTTTTGTGGACCAAAAGAGGCGGGAGAGACGGGGGGGTCACACCCCTGCAGAGTATTTATCCTGGTTACCATGGTGACACCGTATCGCCCAAAAAAACATTTGAATTATGGTCGAATACTTTTACTTTTTACTTAAAAAGTAAAATTTACACCAATTACTTTTGTACTTTTACTTAAGTAGATTTTTTGCCTAATTATCTGTACTTTTACTTAAGTACAAAAAGTGAGTACTTCATCCACCACTGCCAGGAACACAACTGATCACACACACACACACACACTACGAGAATTTTATGCTGATGACGCTCATGTTTGAATTATACCCATGCAGAGAATTCTACATATTTCAGGATATCTGTGAAGGCCTGGCACGCCTTCTGACTGATCTCTGAGTTGCCCATCAGCTTTCTGAGGAGAGGCTGTCTGATTGGCTCTCTGGAGTGGAGCCACAGCTTCTCAGGGGCTGCGTTCCTGGAAATCACCTGGCGATTCACATCTTTCGCAGGTTGCCTGCAAGTCAAAGAATAAAACTCTTGTGAAAACATTGTTGTGATGCCCCCACCATCACTAAACCCTATCAAACCTGATCTCATCTGACCTGAAATACTCTAGGGAGAACTCTTTAAGTGTTGCCGGTGCTATCCTCTCCACTGTTCCAAAGTCTTTCTGGTTGGCTTGTATGAAGTTCTTTCTCTGGTTAGGTGACAGGCTGAGGAGGCTCTGAAATGAAAAGGTTTAAAACCAAACAGGGACTGATAAACGTGGCTGATGAAGGTGTTACTTTAACAGATTCATACCATGATCTCATTGGTTGGTTTGCTGAGCGTTGGCAGGATGGAGATGGCCTCCATCGGCACGGCTCCTGTTTTCTTGGTGCTGTCGTTCTGACCGTTCAGCCAGCCGCGCTGCTGAGAGAACTCGTTATCTTTGATAAGAATAATAAGCTCTCCTTTCTTGAAGCTAAGGATTGTGGGATCGTCTGGAAAGTGGCAAAAGCCAAGAAAGAGTCAATTTTAACGACAAAAAAGAAGCCTAAGAATTTTTATATTTGATGAAGACCTTGACTGTTTGAATCTCTGAGGGCGACGGCATATTGGGATCGTTCGGTCAGCCCGCTGAGGAACATGGTGATCAGCTCGGACATGTCTGCAGCTGTGGATCCACTCAGGGTGAAGTCTCCTTTCAGTGTGAGGAGACTTATGGCCAGACCTTTACCCTCTCTGAGTTACATACAAAGCAATATCAGATTCCATCTTTAAATTTTACTTTTCATCTGCTCATCTTGGACATCTACCTGATGGTGTTCACTGCAATGACTTCTGGGAAAGAAAGTTCCAGCAGCCTCTTCTCCCTCTCATCCAGGAAGGTGATGCCGGTCCAGTTTATGGCAACGATGAACTTGTTTCTTGGTAGTGGAGGACCTGAGAACATCCATGCAGAAAGAAAAAAACAGTTTAATGGCGAATACGAAGGGATTATCAACAAAAAAAGCTGAAAAATTTGTGGTGACTTAAGAAAAGAAAAATCTTTTTGAAACCCGTGTCACCCACATAATACCCTGTCTCAAGGAAACCCATCTGCTGCATCCTACAAACTTGAAGTACAGTATACTTGTATAGATGATTCGTTCCATCTTCTGAACCGTTTATCCTTAACGTGGTCGCAGGGGTGCCGGAGCCTACCTCGACTGCTTTCACATGAGAGACAGGATACACCCTGAACAGGTTACCCATTCTGCTGTGGGGCCACACTCACAGACAATGATTCACACACACACACACACACACTCATTCCTAGGGACAACTTTCATAGTGGCCAATCAACCTAGCATGCATGTTTTTGGAGAGTGGGAGAAAACTGGAATACCTGAAGAAAACATGCATACTCTCCATCATACACAGAGAGAACATGCAAACTCCACACAGAAAGACCAGCAGTTTATGTCTCATCCCCACTCTGGGACTCGACCCTGACCTTCTCACTGTGAGGCCACTGTGCTAACCACTTGAGAAGGCGAGGCCAAAAAGAAGGAGGAGCTTGACGCAACATCCGCCAATGGGCAACACCCGCCATGACAGTTGGTGTAAAACAAACCGTTCAAAACATGAGAAAGCAGCTGGGAAATCGTGCGTCTTACGTGTGTTACCACCTAGTGTTATATATCAGTACGGAGAGGAATTACCACCAGGAATACACCCCTGTACTGCTTGTTGGCGCTTTGTTCTGCGGTTCATGCACATGAGCTGTCACATGACCAAAGTTTACTGATGTCCGACTTCATACGTTCAGACGTTTATGGACATACATTCACCAAAAACAATACTGTCAATAGACCATGCAGATCGCTTCTATCAGCTGTCAGATGCACAGAAGCAGCAGGAGATGCCATGTGCTTAGCCTCATTATACCTAATCATGTTCATGTAATGCACTAGAGTGTTCATTATACGGGACTTTTAGCCTTGTCGGGTGAGTGTGAGATAGGTCCTAACTAAGGGTGTCTCCCGCTCAATGCGGGATGTCTGCCCTGTTGTTCCCACAGGACTGGGAATTATCCATCCTTGGACGGGATCTCCCCTCCAATTGAGTTTTTAAGAGTTTTTCCTCCCTAAAAAGGAGGCTCTAATGACTGTGATTCCCAGGTTTGGTTTAGTTTATTTATTTTGTTGTTGTTTTTTGTGTTAAATCTGATTGTGTGTTTCTGTTTAGTAAATTTGATAAACGTCTATGACAACTTTTTTTGTCATCTTCATTTTTCTTATTTTACTGTCAGACTCGTGGCACCAAACTAATCCCTTCCCAAGTCTTATTCACCTTTTATCATGTCAAATAAAGATTTCTATCTATTCTACTTCATCAAGGTGGTGTGTTGTTTCCATGACTCATTCACAGTCACCTCACACTTTGCAGCTCAGTCATAAACAGTCCTGGAGAAAACCAAGTTTAACTGGAACTGATGAAAACTTGAGACAGTTACAACATGTAGCATCAAACATAGAACTATTTCTGTTATCTGGAAAGTAGACAAGTGTTATCTTCTCCTTCATCTTTCGGTATTTCCCTTCAGGGGTCACCACAGCAAGTCAGTTTCTTCCATCTAACCCTATCTGCTGCATCTTCTTCGGTCACACCAACTATCTTCATGTCTTCCTTCACTGTATCCACGAACCGCCTCTTTGGTCTTCCTCTAGTCCTCTTTCCTGGTGGTTCCAAATCCAGCATCCTTCTTCCGATGTACTCTCTCTCGCTTTTCTTCACATGTCCAAACCATCTCAGTCGGGCCTCTCTGACTTTATCTCCAAAACCCCTGTCTTGTCATTTTTCAGATTATCTGTTTCGTTTCATTACTGACCTTTCTTGAGTGTGTTTCCCAATCTCCGTTCCGTCATCTTCCACTTGTTCCGGGGTCGGGTCGCAAGGGCAACAGCCTCAAACGGGAAGCCCAGGCCTCTCTCTCTCCGGCTGCATCCTCTAGCTCACCTGGAAGGATCCCAAGTTGTTCCCCGGCCAGCTGTGAGACATAGTCTCTCCAGCGGGTCCGGGGTCTGCCCCTTGGTCTCCTCCCGGTGGGACGTGCCCAAAACACCTCGCCCGCGAAGCACTCGGGGGGCATCTTGACCAGATGCCCGAACCACCCCATCTGGCTCCTCTCGACCAGGAGGAGGAGCGGCTCAACACCGAGCTCCTCCCGGATGGCAGAGCTCCTCACCCGATCTCTGAGTGAGAGCCCAGCCACCCTGCGGAGGAAGCTCATTTCAGCCACTTGTACCCGCGATCTCATTCTTTCGGTCACCACCCACAGCTGGTGACCATAGGTGAGGGTTGGAACGTAGATCGACTTGTAAATCAAGAGCTTTGCTTTTCGGCTCAGTTCTCTCTTCACCACGACAGACCGATGCAGCGTCCTAGTTATTGCTGATGCCGCACCGATCCGCCTGTCGATCTCCCGCTCCGTCCTTCCCCCACTCTTGAACAAGACCCCGAGATACTTAAACTCCTCCACTTCCCAATTTATTCCCAATTTATTCCAGATAAAATGCCTCAGACCATCAATATAACTTCTTTTGGAAAGATTAAACCATGCTGATTCATTTCCCAGACCACCAGCTTGTATCATCATCCAAAAAAATCTAATCAAAGACAATAAAATAAGATTTTATTTCTAAAATTGTCCTTTTTTCACACACACAATCATCAAGGATCCTGCAGAGCGAGTGGGCGTCACTGCTACCATGGGCTTTTTCCATGAGCTTATTAATAACTTGAAAAACTGGTCTTTCTGTGCGGAGTTTGCATGTTCTCCCTGTATATGCATGAGTTTTCTCTAGGTACTCCCACCCTCCAAAAACATGTATGTTAGGTTGATTGTCCGCTATGTAAATTGTCCCTTGGAGTGAGTGTATGTGTGGCCTCGCAGTAGACTAGCGACCTGTTCAGGGTGTACCCTGCTGTTTGTCTGAAATCAGCCGGGATAGGTTAAAACACCGGTCACCACTCCATTAGGGATAAGCGGTTCAGAAGACAAAATGAATGATTATAACAAGAATAGTTTAATGCTACGGCCGCTGATCTTGACGTTTGTAACATTTATCTTTGGTTAAATGACCCTGAAAACCAAATCAATTCATCTTTAGTTGGTACTGAGTAACTGTGGGCAGTTTAATTAAAATTTCTTGAGTGGTTTGGGAATTACCGCCTTGACTAAAGTACTTCAAAGGCATGGATGAACGCATGGATAGGCTGAATGTTTCATAAAAAGATGTCCGATTGTTGGGTGTCGCTCACCGGATTGTTTGGCAACCTCAAAGAACCTAGAGAAGAACATAGGCCACTTCTCTCTGGCGAAGTCGACCAACTCAGCCTTCAGTGAGTCTGCTTTCTGTCTGGATGTTAAAAACTGACCCTGATACAAAAAGAGAAAAACATTTAAATCCATCAGAGTTTTCAACAAGCTTCTTTGTGACGCTCTGCATCAGATAGGCTCCTACCTGAGCGTGAACAGTGCTGACCATCTGAACCCATTTAGCTTCTGACTTGGCCTCCAGAAGAGAATTACTGATGCATTCCTGAACGACTTCTCTCACATTTTCCGGCCGGCTGTCAGAGCCATGCTGGATGTAAAGATGTTTGGCAGCAAACTGGACCATGTCATCCTCCTAGGTCGAGAAAACGCAGGAAGTGGATGTCCATAAGCCGTAGGGCGGGTACACGGTATGTCACAGGATACTCACTTAAGATGATGAACCCACCTTTTTGCACTGGTACTCCCCAAACTTCAGACCATGGATGATCTGCTTGTAGATAAGGTCTGTGCTGACCTTGTCCTCTTTGCAGTCATGCCACGGGGTGAAAACCTCCTTGCGGAAGAAGAGTCGCCATGGAGCGTGTTGCTCTTGACCACCCCTTCTTTTTACTTCCTGCTCGCATTGGGAAATGGCGTCCATGACATGCTGTCGACCGCTTCCTAGAGCCCACACCTTAAGCACAGAACCACAACTTTAAAGCTTCAGTTCTAGAGTCATCACCACTTGTTCAGACTGGAGTGTAGGGCTGCAACTAACGATTATTTTGGTAATCGATTAATCTGTCGATTATTGGGTCAATTACTCGATTAATCGGATAAAAATGACAATTTAATAAATATCACTTTTTTGGCATATTATAGAATGTAATTGTGTAAAACACAACTCATAACCACATAAACAACACTTTGGGTTTATTCCAGTAAGAGCAAATGTTACTCTTTCTGTCAAATAAAGAGGTAGAATATTATCATTTCTAGAAAATAATAAATCTACTTACTGTATACAGTAAAAGTAAATCATAAGCACTCATAAAATGTGCTTTAGTAGTACTGGCTAATAAAACATCAAATGTAAACTGTTGGATCACATTTGAAACTAAGAAACCTTTAACACTTCTGGATTCGCAAATTTAACCTTGTTCAGAAGTATTGTTAAAAAAAAGGCCCCAGATTAACATGAGAAAAAAATATACAAAAACATTCAAGTTGTGAAGTAATAGCACAAAAAAACAACAACAAAAAACCCCACCATCTCTACTGTAAAAATAGTAACTTTAATAAATAAAATGACCATCTTTACCACTTATAATATTACAAACACAGATCTATTAATCGGTAAAGGGGTGCCTTTTAGTTAGTGGCAACTCATTTTTTTTGTGGGAAAAAATGTGCTTTGCGGTGTAGAGGAGGGGGTCTTGTATCCTGGTTTGAATTTAGCGATCTTTTTTTTTTAAACCCCTCGTCTTCCTACTGACAGCAGCCTCATTTCAGACATGTTCATTTCCAAAATGAACATTTTGAAGACAATAAAAAGTGTATTTTGCGACCTGTAATATTGTTTTTATTAAAATAACATTGTGTATCGCTCCGGTTTGCGGTCTCCCGCTTCGAGTCCGACATGTTTTTTTTTAAGATGTTTGTGCAGCGTCGTTATGCTTCCGTGCCAAAACGTGTCCGTTTCGCAAACTTTCCATATTAACGCGAGTCTTTTTCAAATTTAGCGGCAAATGATCCAAACTTTAGATGATTTTGTATGAGTTTTTCTTTCCGCCATCTTGTTTAATCTGCCTGATCACGCGAGGCGGGGTGAAATGAAGGCCGATGATTGGCTGCTATATTCTTCTCCTCCTATTTTGGTAGCGCACATCATCAATTTGCTCTCTACTGCCCCACATGGTTACCAATTTAAGTGCAGTTGACAGTAAAAACTTTTTAGACGATTAATCGATGACCAAATCAATCGACAACTATTTTGATAATCGATTATAATCGATTAAATCAATTAACTGTTTCAGCCCTACTGGAGTGCATACCTTTTCATACATGGCCACGTAAAGAGAAAAGCCAAAAGTATCACTGAGTTTGACTTTGTTGGAAACAATTTGGCAGATTTCTTTGGACGTAGATGCCGAGTCAACAGGGAGGTTAATGGAGCGGCCGTCCATTAAGGTCACAGACACCATCATAGGCTTCTTGGTCTTGGTTGCCTTTCACAAAACAGATGAGGTCAGACAAGAATCCCCATGGACAATAATGTTTGCAGATGATATTATGATCTATGGTGAGAGGAGGGAAGAGGTGGAGGAAAAGCTGGAGAGGTGGAGGTTTGCACTAGAAAGAAGAGGAATGAAGATCAGTCAGAGTAAGACAGAGTATGTGTGTGTGTGAATGAGAGGGATCCAAATGGAAAAGTGAGGTTACAGGGAGAAGAGATAAAGAAGGTGGAAGATTTGAAGTACTTAGGATCAACAGTCCAGAGCAATGGAGAGTGTGGAAAAGAGGTGAAGAAGCGTGTTCAGGAAGGCTGGAACGGGTGGAGGAAAGTATCAGGTGTGTTATGTGATGGAAGAGTTTCAGCTAAAATGAAAGGGAACGTGTACAAAACCGTGGTGAGACCGGCCATGCTGTTTGGCCTAGAAACAGTAGCACTGAAGAAAAATACAGGAAACAGAGCTGGAGGTAGCAGAGATGAAGATGCTGAGGATCTCTCTGGGAGTGACCAGGATGGACCAGGATTGGAGGAACAGCACATGTTAGAGGTTTTGGGGATAAAGTTCGAGAGGCAAGGCTGAGATGATTTGGACATGTGCAGAGGAGAGAGAGGGAGAGTACCTATGTAGAAGGATGCTGGATTTGGAACCACCAGGAAAGAGGACTAGAGGAAGGCTAAAGAGAAGGTTCGTGGACGCAGTGAAGGAAGACATGAAGATAGTTGGTGTGACCGAAGAGGATTTAGCAGATAGGATTAGATGGAAGAAACTGACTTGCTGTGGCGACCCCTGAAGGGAAATGCCGAAAGAAGAAGAAGAGATCTCATGGCCTTTTTGACTCTATCACCAAAAAACCTGAGGCGTACCTGTAGCTCCAGCCAAGCTGGGGGCTCCCCTCGCTCACCGTTCATGACGGTGCGGCGCAACCTTTCTGCACAATAAGAGGCGTAACCTCCTGGAGCAAAGCGGATGAAACTCTGGAGATACTACGAACATGACAGAGAATGGAAGATGAATACGTGGTGAACAGATTCCGATGCTGTAGCTCCTAAAACGGCTTCATTACTCACTCTGACGAAGCGGTCGCTTGGAGAGAAAACGCCCAAACAAAGAGAAAGCAGGATCCATCCGCGGAAGTAGCTGTTACGATTGTTGTTTTCTTGAAGCTGTTTGCAGATTTGACAGTAGATCTCATCTCTGCACGGATAAAAAAAGCTTGTTATAAAATTCAAAGAGACACAAACAAGGGATATTTGAGATTAAAATCAATCTGTGTTAACCTGAGGTCTCGTCTGACGATTCCATACGCCACGATGATATGGAGCTTCTCCAGAGAAGTCAGAGGTTTATCTAAGGTGGGACCTTCTCCAATCATAACATCACTGTTCTCCTTCACAGTCTGCAGGGTGGTGGGTTTGGATACCTCGGTTACATCATCTGACTGGAAGATAAAAAAGACGTGTAAAAGATGAGCACCCATCAGCTTAGATCTTCTCTGAGTTTCTGGCTCACCTCCTCCATGATGATCGAGGGCTTCCTAAAGCTAGAGGAGGGTTTTTGAGGTCCCTGTTCTTGAGGAGGTGCTGCTTTTTTGCTTCTGGACAGTAAGTCCGTGAATGTCGATCCTTTCCTTGCTCGAGGGTTTGCTTCTGGTACGGTGTATGCGCCCACAGAGGGAGCAGCGGGCATGGCGGATGGTTTTCTGTTTTTAGACAGAAGGTCGGTGAAAACGGAACCTTTCCGCTTCTGGTTTGGGTCCTCGGTGGGCGTTGGAGGGTTGTTCTCTTTTTTACTCCTTAGCATTCTCTAAAAAAAAGAAGAGAGGATGTGGTTATGACAACTCTTATCTTTTTTAAGCTGTTTAATTTGTTTCTGGGTAAAGTTTTCTTTCACCTTCTCAAGACTTGAACGTCTAGAGAAAAAAACGGCATTAGAACATCTTCCGTTCCGTCGTCTTCCGCTCATCCGGGGCCGGGACGCGGGAGCAACAGCTTCAGACGGGATGCCCAGGCTTTTCTGTCACCGGCCAGCTGTGAGACATAGTCTCTCCAGCGAGTCCGGGGTCTGTCCCTTGGTCTCCTCCCGGTGGGACCTGCCCGAAACACCTCGCCCGCAAGGTGCTCGAGGAGCATCCTGACCAGATGCCCGAACCACCCCATCTGGTTCCTCTCAACCTGGAGGAGCAGTGGCTCGACACCGAGCTCCTCCCGGAAGGCAGAGCTCCTCAGTCTGAGTGAGAGCCCAGAACCCCGCAGAGGAAGCTCAATTCGGCCGCTTGTGTCTGCGATCTCATTCTTTTGGTCCCCACCCTCAGCTGCATGTTCTAATGCATCCATCCACAAAATATGGCTCTTTTTGGCTCTATTTCAGCCAAAAAGAGCCATATTTTGAGATGCAAATAGAACTTTCTCTTTATTTGTTAATCTTCAGCCGATCCTAATTGGATATTACCATTAATCTAAGCTCTCTGATTGGTGGAAAGTTGCTCCACCATTATTTCTGGTTTTATATAGACAAAAAAGAAAACGGACCAGCTTCTATGACGTACCTGATCGAGGCCCACCATGTGGCTCAGACGTCTGTCATTTCTAGACATTAAATCTTTTGGTAAAAATCGTTCCTGTGTGGGTTTCCCTTGACCTCGGGTCTGCTTCTTGGGTTCAGGAAGGTCTCCCATGAACCTCAGGATGATCCACCACACAGTGAGCGAAGCCTGTGAGAAAACAGAGGGGAATTAAAATCTCTTTGGTGTGAAACTACGCGGCAGAAAAGAAGCGTGTGATCAAAATACCAGAACATCTCCCTCATCTTCGTGGTGCAGCAGGGGCTGCCGGAGCCTCTGACGGATGTGAGAGTCGCTGGCTGCACCCTGGAAGTACATGGAGGCAAACTTGGAGAAGGAGTACTCATCCAGATCATCGTAATCTTCTTTAGGGAGGTCCTCCTCCATGGGGATCTCATCGATGTCTATCTCCTCAATGATTCGTTTTCCTTCGATATTCTGCAGACACGTTTAGATCAAATGATTAAACATGAACATTTTTATCTAAAAAATAGTAAAAAATACCAAGTTTTTCTAACCTCAAATCCCACAGGAGCCTGGCCCTCTTGTCCTCCAACGATCATAGATGGAAGAAAACCAAAGACGTCGTCCACCATTTCCTGCTCGTTAATGGTTTGAGACTGTTCGTTGGCCTCCATTTCTCTTTTCTTCCTCAACACTTCCTCCAAATGTTTTTGTTTCTCCAGAATAAGAAGCCGCTCTGCTTCTCTCTCTCTAGCAGAGAGTTTCATCTGCAGGAATGCAATGCAAAGAACTATCATTAAAAAAAAAAAAAAGATCATAAAAACAAGTGGAAACTTTAAGAGAGTTTTATGATTCTACGTCTGCAAAGATTTGCTTTTAAGGAGTAACATAATTAAATATTAACTTCATAAAATTTTTCTAAGAGGATCTGAAGGTCAGATCTGAAAGACAATTAAATTGTTTACTTATACTGTGACTCTCTGATGTTGAATGAAAATTGCACACTGAACAAAAAAAAAAAACTTGAACAAAATGAACATTAATTCATGTCTTATCAGTCTGTTGTGGCAACTGGAGTTTTCTTTGCGGTCATCTGCTGGGGAGGCAGCATGACTGCAAGAGACAGCAATAGGCTGGACTGATAAAGACGATAAGGAAATGTGCATCTGTGATGGGGAGAAATGTGGACTCTGTGGGAGCTGTTTTGGAAGGGAGGGTGAGGGCTTTAATGCAGGGTATCCTGAATAACCCTCTTCCCCCTCTACATGATGTTATCACGACCCAGAAGACGACCCGATGTAACAGGTTCCTCTCACTGCGCTGCAGGACTGAGCGCTTTAGGAGGTCGTTCATCCCTTCAGCCCTCAGGCAATTTAATAGATCAGATGTTTCTGGAAGGAACTGAGTCCTATTTTATTATAGATGTATGTTGTTTTTGTTTATTTTGTATGTACAGTTTGTGTGATTTCTGTTGCTGCTGGACACCAGAATTTCTCCTGCGGGAGATTGATAAAGTTGTTGCTAAAAATGCTAAAAAAAAATTATTTCATCAGCTCATCTTTTGTTAACCATGAAAATGAAATTAGTTTAGCGAATCTCAATTTTATTCTTGCAATTTTTTGGGAGGGGTGGTGGTGGCTTTTTTGTATTAGCCCAATATCAAAACGCAGATATCCCAACAATAAATTGAACAAAAAACATCTACTAAAGTCAGTTTTAAGATGAAAAACTATATTTAGATTAGTGGTGTCAGTTGTTTAAAAAAAATTAATCGAATTAATCACAGGATCTTGTAATTAATTGATCGAATTAATCGCATTTTAACGTCATATCTGCTAAAAGTTTCCTGATAAAGAATTTGAATTCTAGGATATTTAAAAAACGTACTGTATGACAGATCAATTGAATACAGTAAGAAGAGAAGATTTTAAATCCGATTTATTATTGAGGAACTGTTCTCATGAGGCCAGGTGCATTATTTAAAAAAAAGTAAAACAAGGGTTAAAGTTCGTTCTTATCTGCAACGATAGAAATTGACCTGCAATCAGCAGCAACCCACTTTGCGATAGTATTTGTCAATTCCTCTGTTGTGGATTTGCTCATTTGCTTGACAAATTCAGCTAGCTTGGTTTGGCGGAGCGAGCTCCTGGTAGCCATACCTGCAACAGAGGAACTTGCCTGAACATGTTTTACGTTTAGATGGTATGTCAGGCTGGAGTTGCTCCGGTGGTAGGAGAACTCCTTTTTGAAAAAAACTACAAATCACTACGTTTTTATTTATTGTCCCGTCTCTATTATTTTTGTGTAAAAACTTGCCAACCCAGGGGCGAATCCAGGATTTTCTAAAGGGATGGGCAGGAGGGCGTGAGGAGGCGTCCATTGGAGGGCATTTCCCTCTGTACTCTCTCGCTGGATTTGCCCCTGTGACTGTCTCATCCTCTTGAGTCTGTCCATGTCTGTTGTGTTTGACCACTGCTGCCTTGTTAATTTGCCAGCGCAGGCGATGTAGCCGAGAAAACTACGGGTCCTTCAATGGGCCAAAGTTCAAATGCGCAAGCATTGGCTCGTCACCGTTATTACGTCATAATTAATTGCGTTAATTTTTTTAACGCATTACAAACGTGGCGTAATCAATTAATCAAACTAACGTGTTAAAATGACAGCACTAATTTAAACTACAAAGAAAAATTGCACTGTTTGAACTCCAAATTTGAAAACATTGAATGTATACAAAGAAAAAACTATAATATTTAAAATCTTGACCAATAGTAATGAACGTTGTGCATTTTGTGCATTTCAGAAACAAATGAGAAATCCAAATGTCCCAAATATAAAATCCTGAGTGAAGTAACTACAAACCTACGAATTAACTAATATTAGAGAAATATTTTGATAAATTTACATTTTTTTCCAACAAAAATCTCCCCAAAACTTGCTGTTCAAACTTACGTCTCTTTTTCTCTTTCTAATAGCTTTCCTTGCCAGCATGCCCCTGGTATGGGCCTGCAGCAGGATCACTGCATCCCTTTTCCTCTTCCATTCCTTCCTGGCCAGATATCCTCGAATCTGGCTCTGCAGCACCAAGGTGGCCTGCCGTTTCTTCTTGTACTGCAGATGGAGTTTCCTAGAGCGACTCTGAGCCTGCAGCCTTGCAAAGCCCAGCTGCACCTAGAATCAGAGCAGCATGGAAGGTTTGAACCCTATTTTTTCCACTATGACACAAAACAGAATATTTCTAAATGTTTCTTACCTTTTTGTACAGTTTTCTGTTTTTGTATCCTCTCCAGTGCTTTTGGAGAACGATGGCCGCGGCCTTTTTCCTCAGGAAGTCTCTCCTTTTTTGGGTGAATAGAAAATACAGAAATAAAGAAGCGTCTCGCAAGAAAAAACATGCAAAACAGTCTCACAGAGTTTAAGTTGCACCTGAATTTGTAGCCTCTCAGAACCTTCTGGATCAGAAGAGCTTTGGTATTCAGCTCCTTCATTCGCTCCAGCTCGAGCATGGTGTCGTGAAAGTCCTACCAGATAAGCAGACATTCAGAAAGGCACAAGAAGAAAGTTTTAGCAGGTGTGCTAAGGATGAGTTTTGGACCATATCATTGTATTTTGCGACATGTTTGTTTGCAGATTACTTGTATATTTGTTTCCTAAAATTCCACGTAATCATGCAAACATTTAGCAGTAAAAGGTACGTTATGCTTTCTTATGTAGCATCAAATATTATTGTTTACTAAGACATGTGTGAGATCCAAATGGAAAAGTGAGGTTACAGGGAGAAGAGATAAAGAAGGTGGAAGATTTGAAGTACTTAGGATCAACAGTCCTGAGCAATGGAGAGTGTGGAAAAGAGTTGAAGAAGCGTGTGCAGGCAGGCTGGAACGGGTGGAAAAAAGTACCAGGTGTGATGTGTGATAGAAGAGTTTCAGCTAAAATGAAAGGGAAAATGTACAAAACCGTGGTGAGACCGGCAAAGCTGATTGGTCTAGAAACAGTAGCACTGAAGAAAAGACAGGAAACAGAGATGTTTGTAGCAGAGATGAAAATGCTGAGGATCTCTCTGGGAGTGACCACAATGGACACAATCAGAGGAACAGCACATGTTAGAGGTTTTGGAGATAAAGTCAGAGAGGCCAGACTGAGATGATTTGGACATGTGCAGAAGAGAGAGAGAGTACATCGGAAGAAGGATGCTGGATTTGGAACCACCAGGAAAGAGGACTAGAGGAAGGCCAAAGAGGAGGTTCGTGGATGCAGAGAAGGAAGACATGAAGATAGTTGGTGTGACCGAAGAGGATGCGGCAGATAGGGTTAGATGGAAGAAACTGACTTGCTGTGGCGACCCCTAAAGGGAAATGCTGAAAGAAGAAGAAGCATGTAGATAGACTTTGTCATCCCTGATGCTACATGCTTTACATAATACATATAAAAGTTGGGTGGCACCTTGAGGAAAATCTTCGTCTTGCCAGTTTTCCAGTCGCCCTCTCCAGTGAGCACCGTCTCACAAATGCTCAGACAGCACCTCTCTTTGCTTTCCTGTTTAAACAAAATAATCAACACACTAAAAGTGGAACACACTGAGAAAAACAAAAGGATGAAAAAAATGAAAATAGATCAAGTTAATCTCACTTTGTTGGGATCACAAATGGATGACTTTAAAAGCACACGATAACGCTCTAAAAACTCGCTGAAAGTGTAGCGTACTGGATACCCGGCCTTGCGGATCTTTATGGTCTCCATCATGCCAGAGTAACGGAGCTGCCGCATGCACAAGTCTCTGTCAAACAACTGCACAAACAGACACAAAACATGGTGTATCATCTGCAAAGAAATGAAGTTTTGGTGTAGATGGATGGTTACTCTTTAATCACCATTGGCTTTTTGAAGTCGTTGGGTTTGATGCAGCGTATGAAGTACGGCTGGCACACGGTCAGAGTTTTCATCAGCGAGTCCAGAGACTTTCTGAACTGGCCGGTCAGAGTTGGGATTTGTTTTTTGGTATCCGCTGCTTGCTATCGGAGAAAATAGTAGTCAGAGGAAAGAAAATTAATCTTCATCCTAAAGCCGTGCAGATCAAAAACAAATGAGAGAACTCAGTTTTACTTATCACAAGGGTAGCATTTTCTCAAGACCAAAACTGTTTACAAAGAAATGTGCCCCTGTCTGCTTTATTTAGACAGTAATGAAAAACAACAGGTGTGTCCTTACAAAGTAGTGGGGGAATGGAAAGTTCCAGACTTCCACTTACAGATAAGTAGAAAGGTGGGGGATGCTCAGCAAACAGTATCAATACATTCCTTAGTTAACATAACACATAACATACAGCTGGTCAGGAACTGCCTGCAGCTGGGGATCACAGTAACTAAAGATACTTTTGAATGATAAAAACAAAAGAAGTAACAAAAGAAGTAGTAACAAAAGAAGTATTTAAATTTTCTACCAAACATGGTGAAAATGTAAAAATCTGATTTTTTATAACAATTTATTTCTGCTCAAGCAGTTATTTTTCTTAAAACATAAACTCTACTTTCAACACAAACAGTTACTTTCTTTTATACATCTGAATCTTGAAATATGTGACTACAACTTGTGATTTTTCATTTACCGTATTTTCAAGACTATAAGGCGCATAGAAAAGTCTTAGATTTTCTTCAAAACAAGCAGTGCGCCCTATTGTGCAGTGCGCCCTATGTGTGTTGTTAGACGGACGTAGTTGAGAACACGAGAACCACGTTGAGAATCAGTTTAAACAGATACCAACTAGCTTTGCGGAGGAACATGGGAATCAAGCCGTCGCGAGAAAATTTAAAATGAACCCGTCAATAGTTTGTAAGTGGAGGAAGCTGGAAAACGAGCTGCGACAGATGAAGAAGACGCAGATGAGTTTCCAAGGAAATAAGGCGAGGTGGCCAGAGTTGGAGGAAAGACTCCAGCAGTGGATCATCGAGAAAAGAACGACTGGGAGGAGCGTTTCCACAGTCACTTTTTGGCTAAAGGCAATAACGCTAGCGGAGGAAATAAAAATCGAACATTTCCAAGGAGGTTCATCTTGGTGCTCCCGCTTTATGAAACTGCGAGGAAAGTGAACCTGCTATGTTGGATTTACCACACCTGTTAGATTCTGAAACAGAGGATGAGGACTTGGATGGATTTGATAAATGACTTTATGACGACGGTAACTAATATTTCAATAAAGACAACCAAACTCAGTTTTGCTCCCAATCTATTTTCAAATACGCATATTTGTCTGCTTGTGTGTGTGTTTTTATAAGGTGGACGTACGTAGTAGAGGATATGTACATAAAACTCGCGCCTCGTGTGTGTTAAATACAGAGCACATAAAACTGGGACTGCGCCTTTTAATATGGTGCGCCCTTTGGTCATGAAAATATGATAATTTTTTGTTCATGATAAACTTTATGAGTATCTGTTTAGAAGACTGAACAAAAATTCTTTGAAGCTATCACTTACCCGTAGTGAGCTTTTGGGTGTGTTGATGGTCATTTTGGGGTTGATGCTGCTCTTTGTCTTGTTAACACTGGAAGCTAACTCATTATTAAATATCTGCCTGAGGATTTTATTAGTGGAGGTCTCCATCAGCTGAATCAGATCCACACTTAAGGCATCACGGTTTTTCTCAAGGAATCCTACAAAAATGTTTAAAAATGAATAGAGATAAGTAGATTACCAGATCTCTCTGTAGTGAGAGGAGGAAAAAAGTGGAGGAAAAGCTGGAGAGGTGGAGGTTTACACTAGAAGGAAGAGGAATGAAGATTAGTCAGAGTAAGACAGAGTACATGTGTGTGAATGAGAGGGATCCAAATGGGAAAGTGAGGTTACAGGGAGAAGAAATAAAGAAGGTGGAAGATTTTAAGTACTTAGGATCAAAAGTCCAGAGCTATGGCGAGTGTGGGAAAGAGGTGAAGAAGCGTGTGCAGGCAGGCTGGAACGGGTGGAGAAAAGTATCAGGTGTGATGTGTGACAGAAGAGTTTCAGCTAAAATGAAAGGGAAAGTGTACAAAACCGTGGTGAGACCGGCCATGCTGTTTGGTTTAGAGACAGTAGCACTGAGAAAAAGACAGGAAACAGATGGAGGTAGCAGAGATGAAGATGCTGAGGATCTCTCTGGGAGTGACCAGAATGGACAGGATCAGAGGAACAGCACGTTAGAGGTTTTGGAGATAAAGTCAGAGAGGCCAGACTGAGATGATTTGGACATGTCCAGAGGAGAGAGAGAGAGTACAACGGAAGAAGGATGCTGGGTTTGGAACCACTAGGAAAGAGGCCAAGAGGAAGACCAAAGAGGAGGTTCATGGATACAGTGAAGGAAGACATGAAAATAGTTGGTGTGACCACAGAGGATGCAGCAGATAGGGTTAGATGGAAGAAACTGACTTGCTGTGGTGACCCCTGAAGGAAATGCCGAAAGAAAAAGAAGATAGAGATCATTTGCAAACAAAATATTTATAGTTTCTAAATGTTACCTTTTGAATCATAGTAGACCTCTCCAGCAAAATGCTGTATCCCAAACTGTGTCTCATGATTGTTCTTTGGAGCTATGTAGATGTCTCCGTTACCATGGATCTTATTCATCTTTTGAAGCAAGGTTGTATCTGTTCCCTAGAAATAAACCAAACAGAATAAATAAAATGTTTTTAATATTAAATGGGGGGGGAGACGGTGGCTCAGTGGTTAGAGCGTCCACCCGCGGACCAGAAGTCAACCGGAAGTTCGCGGGTTCGCATCCCACTGAGTGTACGTCTAGGGTCCTTGAAGAAGACACCTAACCCCCCGTTTCTCCCACCATTGGCGCCGTCATGGGCAGCCTGCTGCGGTGTAGTAGTGCAGCACACAAATTTCCCCAATGAGGGATGAAAAGAGTAAGTAAAAATTAAATAAAAATGAAAAAAATTAAACGGCTGAAGAAGCAAACACGTACTTTGGGGAAGCTGCTCTCTTCATCGATAAGTGCCAACATGTTCATGGGTTTGCTTGCTAAAACGTCCAGAGTCCGCTGGTTGTCTTGGTAATCAATGTGTTTCCAAACAATGCCTTCGCGGGCGTATTCCTCCTGCTCGAGCTTGAACACGTGTCTCACAAAGAACTGCTGCAACTGTTCGTTGGCATAGTTGATGCACAGCTGCTCGAAGCTGCAGAGCAAACAAGATGGAGATTTTAGAGAAAAAAAAGAAACCTACTTGCAGTTGTAAAGTTACAAATGTCGTTAACTTTAACCTGTTTTTCTTGAAGTTCTCAAAGCCAAAGATGTCAAGAAGGCCAATCGATTGTCGTGAGTCTTTCTCGTCTTGAGATGGTTTGTAAATGGCAGCGTTGATTTTCTCCACCACCCAAATAAAAAGTCTTCCATACATAGCCTGGAAAATTTACACATAGGATAACAATCGGTTTTCTCACCAATTAATGCATGCATATTATTCCAGTTAGAATCAGGTGAGAGGCAGGGTACACTCTGCACAGGTCACCAGTCAGACAAATGTTCCATCTACTAATTTCTTATTAAATGAGAGGGTCATGTATTACTTTGACAAAAGCATCCCTGCCGTCCTCAGCCTGAACAGACGTCAGAGATTTGGTGACGGTCTCTCTGTTGGTCATGACAGAGCGCTGAGTAAAACTTTTCTCCAGTGCATGTGGATCCACCTAGGAAGAAAAAAAATGTTTATCTAATCCCACCTGGTGACTTATACACGTTGCTTCTTCACACAAAGTAAACTACATTCACCTCCAAAAGCTTGCTGGCCTTTTTGAAATGTGTCGACAGTGGGATGTCGCATCCTTCCAGGTTGTTTACTACGGTGCCTGAATAAAAAAAATGATGAAGTTTAATAGATGCGTTTTTTGCAGCTTTGGAGAATAGTTGAGGATCGTTACACTTACTCTCAAACTCTACGTTGCCAAGGTGAAGCATGGCAGCGAGAAGTCTGGAGATCTCCCAAGAATCTGCCTCGGAGAACATGAGGATCTTCAGAGCCGAGCGAAAGTGGGCATACTCCTTCACGTCATCGCGTCCTTCACAGGTGGTGCAGTTGCCCTGGAGAAATTATTTAAATATTAACATCTGACACTTTATTTTTAATCTTTAAATCCTGATCAACATCTTCCGATCCGTTCCGTCATCTTTCGCTCATCCAAGGCCGGGTCACGGGGGCAACAGCCTCAGACGGCAAGCCAAGGCTTCTCTCACCCCGCCTGCATCCTCCAGCTCACCCGGAAGGATCCCGAGTCGTTCTCCATTGTGAGACATAGTCTCTCCAGTGGGTCTAGGGTCTGCCTGTTGGTCTTCTACCGGTGGGACGTGCCCGAAACACCTCACAATCGAGGCGTTCGGGGGGTATCCAGACCAGATGCCGGAACCACCCCATCTGACTCCTCTCGACTTGGAAGAGGAGCGGCTCGACACTGAGCTCCTCCCGAATGGCAGAGCTCCTCACCCAATCTCTGAGTGAGAGCCCAGTCACCCTGCGGAGGAAGCTCATTTCGGCCGCTTGTATCCGCGATTTCATTCTTTCGGTCACCACCCACAGCTGGTGACCATATGTGAGGGTTGGAACGTAGATCGACTTGTAAATCGAGAGCTTTGCTTTTCGGCTCAGCTTTTTCTTTACCACGACAGGACCGATGCAGCGTCCTAGTTATTACTGACGCCGCACCGAACCGCCTGTCGATCCCCGGCTCCATCCTTCCCCCACTCGTGAACAAGACCCAGAGATACTTAAACTCCTCCACTTGGGGCAGGACCCTGTCCCTGACCCGCAGGGGGCATTCCACCCTTTTCCGGGCGAGGACCATAGTCTCGGAATTGGAGGCGCTAATTCCCAACCCGGCGGCTTTACACTCAGCAGCAAATCGATCCAGTGAGAGCTGGAAATCACGGTTCGATGAAGCCAACAGGACCACATCATCCGCATAAAAAATCAACATCTTTATCAATAAAAACAGAAGTGTCACCGTACCATGGTCAGATACTTGTACTTTGCTGCCGTCTCCAAGGAGAGCATACTCTTCTGCTCTTCGGTCATGCCCATCAGCATGTAGTAGAAAATGTGGTAGTTTCTCTCCTCAGGTGCCTGATGACATCACTCATTTAGTGCCTGAGTTGTTCTAGTTCTAGCAGCTGGAAAGTAACATCTGGTCATTTTTGATACCTGACGACAAACTCGACTCTTTTCCAGCAGATACTGGTCAACACGAGCTCCTTCGATGGCTCCGCCCTTGGTGAAGAAGATGTCGATGTACTTTCCAAATCGGCTGGAGTTGTCGTTTCGAATGGTTTTGGCATTGCCGAAGGCTGGGAAAGAAAGATGAAAAATATCAAGCTATGTTCAGTTCAAAAATTTTATTCCAACATTTCAGAATCAGAACAGTCGTCTGAAAGGGTTCAAACAGTGACAGGGCTGGAGTTTTACATCTAGGTCTTCAGTAAAGCTCCATCTGCAACCTTCAAAATTATTTTAAGGTCAATAAACCATATCAACTTTACAGAATTTTGAGCATTTTGGGCACAACTTGAACGTCACAAATCAATAAAATAAATTGTGCATACAGACAACAAACAAAACCATCCATAAAGACCTCATGAATTTTAAAAATATTTAGCTTGCATGACAAAAATGAGTGGGTCACCCTGTAATAATGGGATCTCCAAGTTTTCACAATTTACCAACATTTTTTCTTAGAATTTTTCTTCAAGTTTTAACATCCAACCAATTGTACATGCCATGCTGTGGAGAGGACTTTAGAGTATTTATTAGAAACATGTTCTTTCTTATGATATGCTTAAGAGTGATTAGTTCATTTTTACCTTCCAAGATGGGGTTTGCTTCAAGAATCTGTTGCTCAATCCAGGAGTGCTGACCACTCACAGCAGCCAGGAACTGCAGCATCAGTTTGGTGCTTTCCGTCTTCCCGGCTCCAGATTCTCCACTAGAAGAGAAAAACAGTTAAGGTTGAAGAGTTTTTAGTTCTTTTCTCGTTTATTCAACTGTGAGCTCATTTAAAGGATAATGCTTTTTAAAAAAAAAAAAAAAAAAAAAGCGCTACTCGTGATGGCAGCAGGTCCATATAGCGCTCAACATTTTATTGGATTTTTAAAGTTTTTTTTATTGGAGTATCAAGAGATAAACTATAGCGCTTCGGCAGTGAGGAATTCCGAGTCATAGCAGACAAGTCGAGATATGCCCTAATGGAGTGAAGTAAAAGGCGAAGGAATGAAGATCTTCCGAGTGCAGCTTAGTCTAATTTATAGACATGACCGAGTGACAGCAGAGGCGATTCCTGTCTGAACATACCTGGCTTCACTATAGTGCGTTCGGACACAGACAAGAAAAAGTGGGGCATTAAAGCTGGTGGACTTGCAGTGTTTGAGAACAACAAATGGTGTTGTTCCACTACAGTAAAAGATTTGGGAGTTGCTTTTAGTGGCAGTTAACATGTTATTATGATTCCCTGGAGCTTTCAAACATCGTTGAAACCCACATTCCGCCCAGCAAAGCGCCAACTGTCATGTGTTCCAACAAAAGCTGTTCCTGCTCTATTCCACCAAGGTGCTGTTCTAGCTCCACCCCAGCCAAACGTGTCGGGGCTCAGTCTTGGACAATGGAGCGCTACCAGAGAGACAAATTTCCTGTATTGGAACAATAAAGTATCTGGATCTATCTATATCTGTAAAACATGAAAGTTTCAGTTTGTTATGAGCTCACCATAAATGGCGATGTTATTTTTGGATTCACCTATTTCCTGCTGGAGTTTGGCCTGCTTGGCTTTTGATAACTTCTGCCTTTTGGACTTTTATTCCAAGTTCACACGCATATCTGTATCTGACTCATTGCCTGCTTCCACCCCATCGGAAAAATAATTAATATTTCCTGCTCAGGGTGAAACTCAGATGGGTTTCAGGAACACTGATCCGTAATGCTAATACAATATCTAAACAATGTTATAAAACCAAATTAGAGCACGTAATTTGGCTCATTTGTTTTAATAATGTAATTTCTGAGATTTAACAAGATTTTAGGACGTTGGTTTTTACATAAAACCGTTCCGTCGTCTTCCGCTCATCCGGAGCCGGGTCGCGGGGGCAACAGCCTCAGACGGGAAGCCCAAGCTTCTCTCACCCCAGCTGCATCATCCAGCTCACCGAGTCATTCCCCAGCCAGCTGTGAGACATAGTCTCTCCAGTTGGTCCGGGGTCTGCCTATCGATCTCCTCCCGGTAGGACCTGCCCAAAACACCTTACCAGCGAGGCGCTCAGGGGGCATCTTGACCAGATGCCCGAACCACCCCATCTGGCTCCTCTTGATTTGTAGAAGGAACGGCTCGACACTGAGCTCCTCCCAGATGGCAGAGCTCCTCACCCGATCTCTGAGTGAGAGCCCAGTCACCCTCCGGAGGAAGCTCATTTCGGACGCTTGTATCCGTGATCTCATTCTTTCGGTCACCACCCACACCCATAGGTGAGGGTGGGAACGTAGATGAAACCTACACCTTTAAAACGCTTACTTTTTTTTTTTTTTTAGAATGATTCCAAATGTTTTGAGGCCCTATTCCAACAAAATCCTTTACTCCGAAGAGTTGGACATCTTGATTTAGTTGTATTTTTACTGTCTCAATAGCATAGACAAATATTTCTCTGTAAATTTTTGGAATTTTATTTACTCTGTTCCAAAAGTAACCTTTCTGCTGACAATAATTCCACAATTTAATCGTTTTTAATCTCTACAAACAAAACCCTCTCTGCCCAAACAATCACAAAATCTTTTTAAATGGGTCTACCTCGTTTTAAAACTCCTCAATTAGCTGAATCCACAAGCGGTTTTAGATTACATTGCCGTTTTTTTTTTTTGTTTGTTTGTTTTTAAAGACAAAAAATTCTAATAGATTCTTTTTCTCACACCGTAAGGCGTTTTTAGGTTTTTAAGGTGCGCCTTATAGTGTGAAAATATGGTAATTGACCGTGGCCATTTAAACCGGAACTGGAAGGAAACAGGAAGTTATTTCCTGTTAGTTCGAAAGCGTGTGCGCCCGTCCAGAGTAAGAAAGGTGAAAAACTTTTGCCCGTTTAAATCTTAATGACAATTTGTTAGTCTAGATTTGATAAATATGGAACAGATAGCAGGGGCGAATCCAGAATTTTCTAAAGGGGGGCGGGGGCGTGAGGTCGTAGACAAAATGAGCACCTATGGTGCTCGCAAGTATGGCAGGTCTGTGAGTACCCCTGGCCCCTGAACATTTTGAAAAATAAGTAACTTTTCTGCATTTTGGTTCAAATTTTGCCCCAAGTTTCTAATAATTAAAGTAGTAAGAACACTTTTTTTTGGACCAAGAGCAAGCCCGTGGCCCCGCCCCCCTCTGGATCCGCCACTGAACAGTTTAAATAGTTTATATTTTTACGTAAAACATCAGGCTGAAAAACTTATAGATTGAATCACAAACATGGGCATAAAATGATTAGAGTATCTCAGTTTGGGACAAATAATCTGTAAATTTCAGGGGAATTTTTACCGACTCTTTTAGAAATGTTGCTAATTGTTACTAATTAGGACAAACTAAAATACACAGTCTCTGCAATTATCACAATATGTGATAGTAATACGAAAATCATTTGTTCAATTGGGACTCGAACTCCTGACCTACTTGCTGAGAAGCCACTGTGCTAAACACTGTGCCATTCATAACCTGCATGTTGATTTTGGGATTAGGATGAATGACTTCAGCCTTTTTTTAATACTTTTTTTTTTTTTTTTTTGTTAGGAGAAGTCCCATACTTCGTTTTTGAGGAGGGTCCTCAACCTACCACGCATGTTTTTTGGAGGGTGAGAGGAAACCAGAGCACCAGAAGGAAACCCACGCATACACGGGGTACCGGTACATGCAAACTCCAAACAGAAAGGCCAGTGTTTCAAACCCGGGATTTGACCCCCTGACCTTCTTGCTGCGAGGCCACTGTGCTAACCACTGTGACACTCAAATAAAATAGTTTGGAAGAATGTAAGTTTTCAACCCGTCATATGACATAATGAATGAATCCTGTAAGTAGGTCACCTGATGACACAGCACTGATTCTTTTTGTTCCGACGCATGTTGAAAAAGCAGGAGTCTGCGATGGCGAAGACGTGTGGAGGCAGCTCTCCAAGCCGCCGGTCTGTGTACATGTGCACATGCTCGGTGGTGTAGATGGGCAGCAGCTGGTAAGGGTTGACCGCCACTAGAATGGAGCCTGTGTACGTCTGAAAGAAGAACGAGACGTCAGCCATCACACAAACTGGACCACCACATGAGTAAGTCTGTGTGAGTGAGTATAAACAAGTTATTATGGTGGGAAAAAAGGAGTCAAATGACCAGTTATTGTTCAACGTTCATGACATGTTCCTCTGCAGTTGTAAACACATCATTAATTGGTCACATTTTTTAAGAATCGAGACGTTTCGAATTTTATCTGGAAATAATTTTCAATCAAATGAAAATTATTTCAATCAATTGAAAATAATTTTGACTTCCAAACCAAAGAAAAAAATTGGTCAGAAAAAAAGAAGCATTTATTTTTTGTTTTGTCTTCTGAACCGTTTATCCCTGATGGGGTCGAGGGTGCCGGAGTCTATCACGGCTACTTCCAATACTTCCAAGCAAGAGGCGGGGTCCACCCCAAACAGATCACGCACACTCATTCTTAGGGGCAATTTCATAGCGGCCAATCAACCTAACATGAATGTTTTGGAGAGTGGGAGAAAACCTGAGCATACACGATTAGACCACACCTGTTCCGCACTTCAATTGTCGAGGCAGCAAGCCGGAGCTGTGGATGTAAGGTCATCGGTGCCTCTCATGGCGGCAACGCCTGAACCCGCTGGTGGACGCCAGTGGTGAGGGATGCCGTCAAGCTGAAGAAAGAGTCTTACTGGGCCTTTTTGGCCTGTGGGACTCCTGAGGCAGCTGACAGGTATCGGCGGGCGAAGCGGAACTTAGCTTCGGTGGTCATTAAGGCAAAGGCCCGGGCTTGGGAGGAGTTCGGTGAGACCATGGAAAACGACTTCCGAATGGCTTCAAAGAAATTCTGGTCCACCATCCGGCGGCTCAGGAGAGGCAAGCAGTGTACCATCAACACCGTTTATGGTGGGGACGGGGAGCTGCTGACCTCGACTCGGGACGTTTTGGATCGGTGGAAGGAATACTTTGAAGACCTCCTCAATTCCACCAACATGTCTTCCGATGAGGAAGTAGAGTCTTTGGAATCCGGGATGGGTCTTCCTATCTCTGCTGTCGATGTCGCCGAGGTAGTCAAAAAGCTCTGCAGCGGCCGGGCTATGGGGGTGGATGAGATCCGCCCGGAGCTCCTAAAGGCTCTGGATGGTGTTGGGCTGTCCTGGCTGACACGCCTTTGCACCATTGCCTGGACATCGGGGACAGTGCCTCTGGATTGGCAGACTGGGGTGGTGGTCCCTCTTTATAAGAAGGGGGATCGGTAGGTGTGCTCCAACTACCGAGGGATCACACTCCTCAGCCTCCCTGGGAAGGTCTATTCGGGAGTACTGGAGAGGAGGGTCCTTCGGATTGTCGAGTCTCGGATTGAAGAGGAGCAGTGTGGTTTCCGTCCCGGACGTGGAACTACGGACCAGCTATATACCCTCTTCAGGATCCTGGAGGGGTCATGGGAGTTTGCCCAACCAGTCTACATGTGTTTTGTGGATCTGGAGAAGGCATTCGATCGTGTCCCTAGGGGACTCCTGTGGGGGGTGCTCCGGGAATACGTTTTTTCGGAGCCCTTGGTACAGGCTGTCCGGTCTCTGTACGACCGGAGCCAGAGCTTGGTCCGTATAGCTGGCAGTATGTCGATTCCATTTCCAGTGAGAGTTGGACTTCGCCAAGGCTGCCCTTTGTCACCGATTCTGTTCATCACCTTTATGGACAGAATATCTAGGCGCAGCCGAAGTGTTGGAGGGATCCAGTTTGGTGACCTCAGGATCTGATCTCTGCTTTTTGCTGATGATGTGAACTTGTTGGCTTCATCGGACCGTGATCTCCAGCCCTTAATGGATCGATTTGCTGCCGAGTGTGAAGCGGCCGGGATGGGAATTATTGCCTCTAAATCCGAGACCATGGTCCTCGCCCGGAAAAGGGTGGAATGCCCCCTGCGGGTCAGGGACATGGTCCTGCGCCAAGTGGAGGAGTTTAAGTATCTCGGGGTCTTGTTCACGAGTGGGGGAAGGATGGAGTGGGAGATCGACTGGCGGATCGGTGTGGCATCAGCAATAACTAGGACGCTGCATCGGTCCGTTGTGGTAAAGAGAGAGCTGAGCCGAAAAGCAAAGCTCTCGATTTACAAGTCGATCTACGTTCCCACCCTCACCTATGTTCACCAGCTGTGGGTGGTGACCGAAAGAATGAGATTGCAGATACAAGCGGCTGAAATGAGCTTCCTCCACAGGGTGGCTGGGCTCTCACTCAGAGATCAGGTGAGGAGCTCTGCCATCCGGGAGGAGCTCAGTGTCGAGGTGCTCCTCCTCCAGGTCGAGAGAAGCCAGATGGAGTGGTTCGGGCATCTGGTCAGGATGCCCTGCCGAGCGCCTTGCTGGTGACGTGTTTAGGGCACATCCCACCGAGAGGAGACCAAGAGCCAGAACCCGGACCTGCTGGAGGGACTTTTTGTCTCACAGCTGGCTGGGGAACGACTCGGGATCCTTTTGGGTGAGCTGGAGGATGCACCCGGGGTGAGAGATGCCTGGGCTTCCCGTCTAAGGCTCTTCCCCCCATGACCCAGCACCGGATGATAAACAATCTACCGTTTCTTTTTCTTCAAATTAAAACCTAAAAATCCCTACATTTGTTAACTGTGCAATTTTACGCTGTTAATCAAAACGACCTGGTTTATTGTGGATCACACACTGCTGACGACACAGAATCTGGGATATTCTCTCATTTGTCTCCATGGCAACGAACAACTTTAAGATAAGCTGGACAAAGTCTAACCCTACTGGGTACGACACAGCAGGATCACAGCCTAACAACAGCTTATGGAGGTCATAAAACTAGGTGTTTCCGTAAAAAGAAACTCACATAAATGAGGCCTTCTTTGTGGCGCACCAGCAGGTTCCTAAGCAACCCAGCTTCATTCAGGTCCCCAAGTCTTATCATGTCATCCACACCTTTAACAGAAGTGGGGTGCATGGGTCGGATGCTGCCTTCGATCTTCTTGTTGATCTTGTGGGCCTGGATGTGCGGGTGGGACATGTAAGGGTTATTTTATGGATGGTTTGGTAAGAAATATTCAGATTAGGGTACCTTTCCTTCATCATCGATGAGTTGAAGCTGCCCAGTGTCGGTGACTTTAACTTCAGCCCCAATTGGGATCCCAGAACCAGTGCTCACCCACACGACATCTCCCTGGAAACAGAAAGCTGGTGATATAGTTGGGAGACATTTTCATGGATCAGCAGATAACATACCTTACTCAAATGCAGCATGGTGGAAAGAGGGTGCAGATCTGGAGAGGAAGTTTTTTAAATTCAGAAACACGACACAAAATAAGTCGATCTGTTTTACTAAATTGTATTTTCATACGTCGAAAAAGGTCCAAAATGAGGTTGCGTTTTGAGACGTTACCTTCACAGGCACCTGCTACTCCAGCGGGATCTTGTCTATGAATGATAGAAACAGGAAGATCTCCCAGCTTTCTCTCACTTTATGACTCTTTGACTTTGATCTTCCAAACTAGACCCTCCCTGCGTTACTAAGGCTCACGATCAGGCTGTTTACTCAGATCTGTGTTTAAATATAGTACCATAAATCTCATCGTATCAAATACAGCTTTATATGCTCAGAATTTTACAAAAATACAAACTAAATGTGTAGAAATAAATTATATTTCGTTATCACACGATGGTGATAGGAAGCATGTTGGTAGAAGGAAGTGAGTTAACCCAGCTTCCAGTAACTCACTATAAACTTACTGTGTCAAGTACTGCCAACGTGTTATGTACCTGTAAGGTAATAATGCCATAAACAGTCGATAAGACACACCAAAAACAAAAAAAAAAATCACTTCTACTACCTCCATGTCATTTATTTACAACACATTAAATGTCATTTAAGTTCCTGGAAACAAATTTATGAGGAAAATAATATTTAAAACAATTAATATTGTTAGTAAAATTCAGAAAATTCTTTTAAAATTCTTGAAATTTTAAATGAATCACAGATACAAGCGGCTGAAAAGAGCTTCTTCCGCAGGAGGGCTGGGTTCTCACTCAGAGATCGGGTGAGGAGCTCTGCCTTCCAGGAGGAGCTGTGTCGAGCCGCTCCTGCTCCAGGTCGAGAGGAGCCAGATGGGGTAGTTCAGGCA
Source organism: Neostethus bicornis (assembly GCA_902685375.1). Lineage (NCBI taxonomy): Eukaryota > Metazoa > Chordata > Actinopteri > Atheriniformes > Phallostethidae > Neostethus > Neostethus bicornis. The sequence continues at coordinate 7,784,844 of LR738547.1, read as the reverse complement.
TCTGGTAAGGATGCCCCCGAGCGACTCGCTGGTGAGGTGTTTCGGACATGCACCACCGGGAGGAGACCAAGGGGCAGACCCTGTACCTGCTTGAGGAACTATGTCTCACAGCTGGCTGGGGAACGACTTGGGATCCTTCCAGGTGAGCTGGAGGATGCAGCCGGGGTGAGTGAAGCCTGGGCTACCCATCTGAGGGTGTTGCCCCCGCAACCCGGCCCCGGATGAGTGGAAGACGACAGAGCGGAAAAAACAGTCGATAAGACACACCAAAACATGCTCTAGGAAAAAAAATCACTTCCAACTGCATGTCATTTATTTACAACAATTTTAAATGACATTTAAATTCCTGGAAAAAAAAGTTACGTGGAAAATATTATTTAAAACAATATTGTTAATAAGAATCGGAAAATTCTTTTAAAATTCTTGAAATTTTAAATGAATCGGGGATACAAGCGGCTGAAATGAGCTTCCTCTGCAGGCTGGCTGGGCTCTCACTCAGAGATCGGGTGAGGAGCTCTGCCATCTGGGAGGAGCTCGGTGTCGAGTCGCTCCTGCTCCAAGTCGAGAGGAGCCAGATGGGGTTGTCGAGCGCATCGCTGGTGAGATGTTTCGGGCAGGTCCCACCTGGAGAAGACCGAGAAGCAGACCCTGGACCCGCTGGAGGGACTATGTCTCACGGCTGGCTGAGGAACGACTCGGAATCCTTCCAGGTGAGAATGCAGCCGGGGTGAGAGAAGCCTGGGCTTCCCGTCTGAGGGTGTTGCAAGCGGAACAAGCGGAAGACGACTGAACTGAACAAAACAGTCAATAAGACACACCAAAACCTGCTCTAGAAAAAAAAAAAAAACTTCCAACAGTATGTTACGGTATTTATTTACAACAATTTTAAATGTCATTTAAGATCCTGGAAAAAAAATCACATGGAAAATATTAAAAACAATTAATATTGTTAATAAAATTTAAAAAAAAAATTTATTCTCGAAATTTTAAATGAATCGCGGATACAAGCGGCCAAGATGAGCTTCCTCCTCAGGGTGGCTGCGCTCTCACTCAGAGAGCCATCCAGGAGGAGCTCGGTGTCGAGCCGCTCCTACTCCAGGTCAAGAGAAGCCAGATGGGGTGGTTCGGGCATCTGGTAAGGATGCCCCCCAGCGCCTCGCTGGTGAGGTGTTTCGGGCACGTCCTAACGGGAGGAGACTGAGTGGCAGAATCTGGACCTGCTGGAGAGACTATGTCTCACAGCTGGCTGGGGAACGATTCGGGATCCTTCCGGGTGAGCTGGAGGATGTAGGCAGGGAGAGAGAAGCCTGTGCTTCCCGTCTGAGGCTGTTGCCCCCGTGACCCACCACCCCTGGATGAGCGGAAGACGACGGAACGGAGCAAAATTTAAAACTAAACATGATAAATTGGAGAAATTTGCCATAAATCAGATTGAAGCAACATGTTGATGAAAAGCAGAAAAAAATAGCAAAAATGCAAAATGAATAGAAATCAGAACAAACTGGAAAATTGGTGAAAATTTATTGGGTAAGAGTAGAGTTACGATTCTTTTCATCACAAGATCATTTTAAATTTGGTTTTAGGAAGGTCAACAAATTAGTAAGGAATGGCTTTAGCTTTAATTATCCATTATTTGCATGAAAAGATTCAGGGATTGAGTAGTTTGGCATGTTTTTTTTTTTAACATTCCATAATTCAATTCACTTTTATTTGTACAGCCCAAAAATCACAAAACAATTGTCTCAACAGGCTTCACTTTGCAGATTGAAAAAAAAAAAAAAAAGTACAAAAACAATGAACAGAAATGTAGATACACAAATACACAGCTAAAAGCTAACTAAACAAAATCTAGCTAAACAATTTCAGCATATTCCTGCTCTTAGACCGTCTTTTACGGTGAGGAAAAACTCCAAAATACCCAGCATTGCGGGTTTAAAAAAAAAAAAAAAGGAAGCAACCTCATGGGGACCCGCATGAAGGAGAGATCCCTCCCCTTAGATGAGCAGAACTATTTTAACTTGTTTGGGTCATTTTTTTTTGTTCTGTTCAGGTTCATTACGTGTTAAATCTTGAGTCTCAGATTTTTTTCTCGCCAAATAATCTTTTCCAGGAAGGATAGGCATTTTTTTTTTAAATACAATATTTTTAAAGCGCATTCCTTACACAAGGACAAACAGCGTAAAGTTCAGGAATTAATTTTCTGTGAATCCAAACACAATCCTCCCAAGAACAATGGCCTGGTTCTGTAAGAAGTTTTCCGATGTCTCTCTGTATGGAATGCGCTTTAACTTGTAGAAATGTATTTGTATAAGTCTGTTTGTTGTGAAACGTATTCTTCTAAGCATCGAAAGATGGGGCGAGGTGAATATTTGATTTTTCTACCACATCTCTCTAGTGTGTTCTGGGTTACACTCGAAGAACCCTATCTGGCTCCTCTTTTCTTGTGAAATAATACATTAAAAAAACATTGTCGCGATTCAATGAGGCGATAGCTCAGTGGTAGAACGTTCGCCATTGGACCGGAAGTTCGCGAGATCGAATCCCACTGAGCTCATGTCTAGGTGTCCTTGGGGAAGACGTCTAACCCCCCGTTTCTCTCACTATTGGTGCCGTCCTGGCAGCCTACTGCGGTGTAATGTAGCACACAAATTTTCCCGTTGAGAGATGAATAAAGTATATTTCTTTCTTTCAATCAAAGCTGCCAAATTGTTTCGTAAAAACTGTTAAATAAAATTGCAGAATTCTTTGTTATTTTGTTTTTTAAAAGCATCTTTACTATAAGTACACAGACAAAAAAATATAATCCAGCGGTTTGATGTTTTTGGCTCGTTCACCCAGTCCCGTTCTAATACCTCGGCTATTTCACTCACACACACTATTTAACTGGGTACAAAAACATAAACTAACTTGGTAAATGAAAACTAAAAGCACACTTACACTGTTTTACATTGATTTAATTTGCCTCGGTGATCTTATAAAGATAATTAACCCCTCGTTATTTCTTCTACATTAGCATGCTATCATCATTGTAACATTGTTTTCTTAATTACCGTATTTTCCGTACTATAAGGCGCACCTAAAAACCTTAAATTTTCTCTAAAGTCCACGATGCGCCTTTTAACCCGGAGCGCCTTAAATATGGATCAATATTGAGCTACAACAATAGTTGCAACTGCGGTAAGCAGCCGCCGACTCCATTATGCCCCGTAGAAGAAGTAGTGTGCAGTGCATGCTGGGATATATGAAAGGGCGTCTCATTTCCATTTGTGCGTTTGTGTAAACACCCGGAAATGGCTCCTACCAAGAGACACTGTTACACCGCAGAGTTTAAACTCAAGGCGATCGCTCACGCAGTAGAACACGGGATTAGAGCCGCAGCCAGATAGTTTAACATCAATGAATCAATGGTGAGGAAGTGGAGGAAGAGGATGCGCTGCGCCAAGTAAACAAGACTAAACAGAGTTTATCTCCAATGGAAGATAAACTGTGTAACGAAAATACTAATACTTTATCTCGGAGAAAATAATAAAACAGCTTTTTATTCATTTTAGGAGTAAAAACAGAACGCTTTTTTGTAATTGTTAAAGGGCCGATCTCATGCAAAATAACTCTTTTCACATTATATCCTATGCACATACACACGCAAAATGTGGGGTTTGCAACATGCATTACACGATAGTTATGAAAATATATTGATTTGGTGGAGCGCAGTCAGAGACCCGGAACTATGAAAGGCCGGGTATTGTTCATCCCCCCGCCCGTCCCGAGAAAGTATAAGCTCCGCCCTCTGCTCTCACTGAGCCGCTATTCCTCCGCCCATCTCTGTGCGGGAGAGGAAGGCAGGCGTAAACCCGTGCGTAGCGGTTTGGTAGCGTCTGAAATAAGATTTTATCATGTCGATTCATCATGTTTAGCCCTACATTTTGGATCCGAAATCCGACGAGGATTTTGAGGTGCACGAAGCACAAGCACCGCGGCGGCATGGGATGAATGTTACTGATTGGTAAAGTATTACAAAATGCTTGTAGATTAGTGGAGTGAGGAGGGCGGGCGGGTGGTGAGGAGGGAGGGTTTGCTGCGGAGGGGGGCGTGTGCGAAGTCCGTCCTGGTTACGTCAAATGCGTCATACTTTAGACATCTGCTCATTGGTTGTTTTGTCTGAGCGTACCAGAAATCCACAGCAATTTATGAAAAACGGGCTAAATCAATAAATTAATAACGTTTGACTGACCTATCCAACTGGTTTTTTTTTGTTTTTTTTTACATTCCCTTTACCGCAGCACCATCTAGTGGATGCATAACGTGACCCCGGGCTTTACTGTTGCGCCTTATAATGCGATGCGCCTTATATATGGAAAAAATTTTAAAAATTGTCATTTATTGAAGGTGCGCCTTATAGTACAAAATTTACGGTATTTGTTTAAAGATGGCAGTATGAAAAGATTGGTATTCTCACTTCCATATCTAAGCATGTTTTAAGGACCGTTTTTTCTACATGAAATTATCTCGACATACCACATTCGGGCTTTTTTTTATTTTTTGCTTTAAAACCAACAACACACATCTAGATTAGTTAGTTCCATCTAAACTCAAAGCCGATGATGGGTAGGTATTTACCCACATCGGATAAATCAACTAAAAACAAAAAATATATATATTTGATAATATGTTTTAGTATTTTAGCATGTGGGCTACCGCATCGCACGCAGACACACAGTCACACACGTCTGCCGTTGACCTTCTGATTAAATGAAGGCACAGACTGATGAAAAAAAAGCACAACAGAGTCTGTTTGTTAAAAGAACTGATTTCCTTATCGATCAGTCTCTCTTGATCTGCGTCTCCATGGAGACCAAACATAACATACATGTTTGTGCCATCTTCAGACTCTCTTTAAAATCACGGTAGCAGAAAGTAAGTTAGTACAAATGGCTTTATGTGTCTTTAAAAAGAGGATTTGGAGAAAAAAAACAAAAAAAACCCCAAAGGTAAAGTAAGCCAGGTTAATAAATTTACAATGTTTCCATGGTTTCCATGTATTCTGTCGCTGATGAGAACCTGATCCTGATAAGTTTCCTGCTCGTTGAAGCATCCCTGTTTCTTATTTCGGCCCCACCTGGGCCGGTAGGGAGGGCGTACGATTGTTTGCAGCAAATCATAGCACCTAGTGTCAGAGCAGCTCCTTCTCCCTGTCGAGGATGGGCTGAGGTGGTATGGGATCGGTCGGGGTCGGTCAGGCTTACGCTCGCTCTTTACGCTTCAGTTTGGACGACTTCTTGGCGGAGCCGTTCTTGTTGAGCAGCTTCAGCACTTTTTCCTTGTGCTCCAGAACCTTCATCATGGTCTCTCTGGCCTCAGTCACTTGGTCCATCACCAATTTGCAGCGCTGCATGTTGCCCTGACAACAGAAGAGATGCACCATGGTAACCAAGGACAGGATGCAGTATGAAATGATTCCTGCTGTTTGAGTTTTTTACACCATCTTATGGCGACACAATAACAATAGCAGATAACAGACCCAGAAAATTATTTTGTTTGTTAGAGAGAGGGTTCCTCTCGCCTGTAACCAGCTGGGATAGACTCAAGCATCCCAGAATATGAATGACTAAAATTTAGTTTTATTTAAAAGCACCTCTCAGTACGTTCAACCCTGTCCTTCAACCTGCAGGTCAGGGACAGGGTCCTGCCCCAAGTGGAGGAGTTTAAGTATCTCGAGGTCTTGTTCACGAGTGGGGGAAAGAATGGAGCAGGAGATCGACAGGCGGATCAGTGCAGCGTCAGCAATAACTAGGACGCTGCATCGGTCCATTGTGGTAAAGAGAGAGCTGAGCCGAAAAGCAAAGCTCTCGATTTACAAGACGATCTACGTTCCCACCCTCACCTATGGTCACCAGCTGTGGGTGGTGACCGAAAGAATGAGATCGCGGGTACAAGCGGCCGAAATGAGCTTCCTCCGCAGGGTGGCTGGGCTCTCACTCAGAGATCGGGTGAGGAGCTTTGCCATCCGGGAGGAGCTCAGTGTCGAGCCGCTCCTCCTCCAGGTTGAGAGGAGCCAGATGGGGTGGTTCGAGCATCTGGTCAGGATGCCTCCCAAGCGCCTCGCGGGCGAGGTGTTTTGGGCACGTCTTACCGGGAGGAGACCAAGGGGCAGACCCCGGACCTGCTGGAGAGTCTCACAGCTGGCCGGGGAACGACTTTGGATCCTTCCGGGTGCAGCCGGGGTGAGAGAAGCCAGGGCTGCCCGTCTGAGGCTGTTGCCACGCGACCCGACCCCAGAACAAAAGGAAGATGATGGAAAGGACGCTCAACGACACTGTTCAACAGTTTAAAGAGAAATCTGTCCAAACTAAAAACAGTGGGTCTAATTCTGATCCACAAAGATTTCGGTATAGTTGATATTATAATATTATTTTCTTACTATAACCCCTGTTTGAATAAGATGTCCCAGTTTGGATTGACAAATTATAGCTCCTTTTGTCTCAAAACAACCGCCTTTATTCAGATTCCTGCGCATCCATCAGATTTTTAAATTTCTGCTTCGTTTTTGTAATATTTCAATTTTAGTATTTTTTTTTCCTATTGACTTTAATGGAGTTTGGAAATTTCTCCCTCAAAAAATTATGCTCTTATAATCTAGATCAGGATTGGGCAAACTTTTAGGTTCGCGGGCCACATTGAGTTCTAACATTGGGCCGGAACAGGATCAGAAGGACGGTATGTTTTGGTATCCGCTATATTAGACCAATGGAATGGCGTGCTAGATTTTAAACAAGCATTAAATGTTACATCAAAAGCGTTAAATTTCAAATCTAGCGGTGCCAAGTCTGAAATCTAGTGCGATAGCAATTAAAAATGTACATCTAGTGGTGCTAGGTTTGAAATTTAAGCGCTTGATGTAACATTTTGCTTCTTTTAACGTCAAACACGCTTGTTTACGTGTGTGTGTATTGGGCCAACTGGCTTTTTATATCTGTGCACACTGTTTATTTTGTCAGTGTGCGCATCACAGAGACACACACATTTTAATGGGAGCAGTGTTGTTGTGATGAAACATCAGAATTGCAGGGAAATAAAACAGTAACAAAGTTTATTTATTTAATTTTTTTATGTTCGGCGGGCTGGATCAAAACGTTTAACTTCCGGCATGTGGCCCGTAGTTTGCACATGCCTGATCTAGAAACACCATTTTAATATGTTCAGAAGGATTTTATCTCTTTTCTGATCCAATAAAATTAAAATAAGTGTTAATACTTTTTGAGATACGACTGTTTAAAAAATGAAAAAGTTCAACTCTCAGAGTGAGAGTTGGTGCAGTGTTAATGCACCAACTAACTGTGTGTGTGTGTGTGTGTGTGTGTGTGTGTGTGTGTGAGCAAACCGGCAGCACGCAGATAGCTGAAGGTGAAAAAAAGTGTCTATTTTATGGAGATGATCTAAAAATAACAGATTTTATTTACTGTATTTTCACAACCTGTGTGCTTTCACGACCGTAAGGCGCATACTAAAGTCTTAGATTTTCTTCAAAATGAGCGGCACGCCCTATCGTGCAGTGCGCCATATGTGTGTAGTGGAGACCGGGTGATTTTTTTCCACGCATCACTGTCGCTTCTGATTTATGACTATGCGCCCTCATCTCACCGCCGACGTAAAAAAAAAAAAAACAAGTAAAGCAGATGAACGCTACACTTGCTGTGATTCCGGGAGGTCTGACAAAGAAACTCCAACCGCTGGACATCGGCGTGGACCGGCCGTTCAAAGTAAGGCTGCGAGCGACGTGGGAGCGATGGATGACCAGAGGAGACCACAGCTTCACGAAGGATGGAAGGCAGCGCCTGGAGAGTTACGCCACAGTTTGCCAGTGGATTGTAGATGCTTGCGCTAACGTGTCTGCTAGCACTGTTGTCCGAGCTTTCTCAAAAGCTGGCATCATTTCCGATCAGCCGCATGGTACAGAAAGTGACTCTGACATCAAGGAAAGTGAACCTGCTATGTTGGATTTAGCACAGCCGTTAGATTCTGAAACAGAGGATGAGGACTTGGATGGATTTAATAAATGACTTTATGACGACTGGAACTAATATTTAAATAAAGCCAAACAAACTCAGTTTTGCTCCCGATCTATTTTTAAATACGCACACTTGTCTGCTTGTGTGTGTGTTGTTGTAAATTGACGTACATAGCAGAGGATGTGTATAAAAACCTGCGCCCTATCATCAGGTGCGCCTTATGTGTGTGTTTAATACAGAGCACAAGAATCTGGTACTGCGCTTTTCAATACAGTGCGCCTTTTGGTCGTGAAAACACGGTACTGTATATAGTGCTTTAAAATGGTGCACATGTATGCCACAGAGGGGCTGTGTTTGGTTTGTGTTTAGTGTGGGTACGTTTCTACACAAATACATTCATATAAATCAGATAAAATCGCATCAACACTGGAACAGATTGGGAAGAAACCAGTTCAAATGAAGTATTAGGAGCATCAAAGGAGTTGTGTATGTGTAAAAGATTTCCAAGCATACCTGTATGAGCTCGCTGATCCGATGGAGATCATCGTCACCACCCACTCTCTTCTTTGGGATAAGCCCCTCTTGCAGAGTGGCGAGGCGACCGTACACATCATGTTCCAAAGTTGACTACAGAACAACCCAGGATGAGAACAGATGTGATGTTACAAAATATTCGCTGCAAGCTTTTAGAAGGTTAGACAGTAAAAAACAACTATTTGGATGTTTTTTATCCATTAATTAAATCTATAATTTGATTTAAAAAAAAAAAGAAAACGTTTAAATTTATTCTTAAAAATCAATTACCGTATTTTTCGGAATATAAGTCACATTTTTTATATAGTTTGGTCGGGGGTGCGACTTATAATTCGGAGCGACTTATATAAAGAATTATTAACACATTTTACCATCATTTCATGTCGTTTTCACAATATACTACATGTAATTTTCACTTTTACCGCAAGAGGGCGCTCTAGTTTAAACTTAAAACTAAAGAGGTAGAAAAACCATAGAACTGAAAAAAAAAAAATCCTTTTCTGCAGATTACAAACTGAAAATAGACAAATATGCAGCAAAAAAATGCTAATAGAGCACCAGAAAAGAGTTTTTATGAGTAAGAAACTTGAAAAGGACTGGTGAAAAATGGAGGTTACTCTAACTGGAATGAAGAAGACAAAAAAAAGCTATCCATGTGCTGAACTTCTAGCTTACAAAGTGCTAAGGTGAGGATGGCTTCTTAAAGAGCACACAAAGCTCTGTTTGGGATGGCTACTAGATTGGCACTAGATGGCCACTAGATTTAAGGCAATCTAGTGTAACCTATGAAAGCAGTGGATGAAAGATGGAGAGCGCTGCTTCACGATTATCGGGAGAATGCGGATCGACAAAGCATGGGCTTCGGTGAAAACTGAAACCATCCTATTGGGATTCAGAAAAGTTGGAATAATTGGAACTGCAACTGAGGAGGAGTCGGATGTAAGCTACATAGAGGAGGAAGCGGCGCACCGTCTACTTTCAGAGTTGGGGTAGTCATTTAGAAGTGACAAAGCGGATGAAGACTTCCATGTTTTTGGAGTGAAACTGAAGGTGTGGTAAAAGCATGTTTCTTTTTTGTAATAGTTATCAATATGTTAAGTATATATACAATGCACGCTCTCAGTCATGACGTTTATGCGTCATGTGACGGTAGTATACCGTATCGCCTGTTCTCAATTTTTATTTACATTTTAAAATGCTTTTCAAAGAAACATGTCTGTTTTTGGCGTTGAATTTTATAAAAAAGATTCTCCCACAAATGCGACTTATACTCCAGTGCAACTTATATGTGTTTTTTTTTTTTTCTTCATTTTGTGCCTTTTTGTGCAGGTTCGACTTATACTCGGGTGCGACTTATAGTCCGAAAATGGTAATTGAACTATATCTGTTCTTTAGTACTTTAGTACTTACTTGAATTTGTAAATGATTACTAAAACCTTCGAAAAAGTCTAAAATATCTTCTCTAGTGGGCGTGTCCTATGAGCAGACGCTAGCCCAGAACGGCGAAAACATATTTAAAAAAAAAAAACTTAGATATAAAGGGTTTTAAACTAAAAAAAAATGCATGTTTGACCTTTTTCAATACTAAGCTAAGAAAAAAAAGGATACAAGGTTTAATTATACTGGGACCAGCAAACACACACCAGTTGTCGGAGTTGTGCAGCACACAGATGGAGTTTCCATCCTTGGGCTCTACACGCCACGCCCTTCTGATTGGCCATGTCCTGCAGCGTGCTTTTCTTCTCTTCTGAAACATTAAAAACCGATGTTAGTAGGGTTGAGCGAATGGATAGCACAAGTAAATACAACCATAGGGGTATCAGATATACAGAGGTGTCAAAAGTACCAACATTTCCTACTCAAGTAGAAGTATAAATACTGAGTTAAAAACCTACTTTAGTAAAAGTAGAAGTATCAACTCAAGTTTTCTACTTAAGTAAAAGTAAAAAGTAACCTATTTTAAAACTACTTAAAGTAGAAAAGTAAAAGTAATTTTCAGAAAAAAAGGAATATTGTTAACAAAAGCCTATGAACATATTTTTTAACTATTATCACATATTTTAAGGAGCAGAAAATATGATAATAAATGAAAGTGTTTTGGTGAAACTTTATGAATCAGAAACATTTATTTCTTAATAATCTTTATTGGAAATCGATTAATGAACACAATCAAATGTATTATCATAAGCAGGGCATCATGTAACGTCCCTTCAGCAACCAAGCTTCACTCTGCATCACCTAATTTGCAGAGTTATGCAAATTAGGTTCAAACACACAGGAGGCAAAATCCTTGGATTGTTTTTCTAAAATTTTAAGAACTGTAAAAATGAAAAAATAACCAGGGAAATAAGATTTTAAGAAACCAGTAGGGGCGGGACTTAGGAGACGGTATATATAAATTTATATATATACGTATCTACATATACAGTATATGTGTACATATAAGGTTTTTTTAATGTTAACCCAAACATCTACATGATACAAAATCTAAGTGATGTGTAGTTTTAATCTCCTCAGTCAGTCTTTATAAACTAATCAATAACATTTTGAATGCTTTTAAGCACAAATACTTCATCCACTACTATTTATGGATAAATCAGTTCAATTAGCTTTGTTTCTAAAGATAAAATAGTGCGTCACAGATCAAAGTTATTTTTATAAAAATACCATCTACAACATTTTCAGCAAAGACGTTTACAATAACCGCAGACTGAAAATAATAATAATAATAAAAAACATTTCTTTGCTGTTGTTTTTTTAAAAAAAAACTGATAATTCAATCAAAGTTCAGTGTTGCAGCATCAGAAACACTTTGATTTCCGAGCCCGCAACAAGTCTTTTAAACACGCAAACTAACGTTCCTACTCTTTAAAAGTTTGTGGGCGGGGCTACTCGCACAAAGTAATGATTGACTGGACCTTTCAGCCAATCATTCATCTGTTCCTTTGTTTGATGCATTCAGGGTTCATAAAAAAAAAAAAAAACTCCGACAAACAGTCGCGGCTTTTTAACGGTGACAAAATGGCGAAAGTAGTGACTACTTTTTATCAAATTAACGAAGTAAAAGTACAGATAATTGCATAAAAAAGTAGCGAGTAAAAGTAAAAAGTACACAAAAACATAATTACTTCGTTAAAGTAAAGATAACGAGATTTTCTACTTGAGTAAGGTAACGAAGTAGTCTTACTTCGCTACTTGACACCTCTGCAGATATGTAGAAATATGTGTCAGTTTTTATTACCTGGATATTGGATAATATAAAAAAACTTAAGTGAAAACTTGTTAGCTGGTATTTAAAAGTACTTTTTTCTAGTAAAGTTTAATTTGACATGTCTATTTGCCCCAGTTGTTTTGAAAATGACTTTCGACACTTGGTTTTAAATAATAATAAATCAACATAGTCATTTGACACTTAATTATTATAAACATTTAGAAGATTTAGTGTTTGAATTATTCTTGTTGAATTATATTAAAATCCATCGTAATTTCTCTTCATTATAATTCAAATTGTATCAGTCTCAGTCACCTTCTTATCCATCTATCCCTTGTGCGGTTACGGGGTTGCCAGAGCCCATTGTGGCTGATTCAAGGCGAGTGGCAGGGTACACCACGAACAGGTCACCAGTCTGTCGTGGGGCTAAACAACGAGACTTATACTTGAAACTTGTGAGTAATATGCTACAAAATGCTTTAATTAGAAGCAAATGTAAACCTATTGATATTTGTCTAAATGTAAGGATAACAGTCTTTAGAATATATAGATAACGTTCCATTTCGTCATCCGCTCATCCGGGGCCGGGTTGTGGCCTGACGGGAAGCCCAGGCTTCTCTCTCCTCGGCTATATACTCCAGCTCACCCGGAAGGATCCTGAGTCGTTCCCCGACCAGCTGTGAGACATAGTCTCTCCAGCGGGTCCGGGGTATGCCTCTTGGTCTCCTACCAGTGGGACGTGCCCGAAACACCTCAACAGCAAGGCGCTTGGGGGCCATCCTGACCAGGTGCCCGAATCACCCCATCTGGCTTCTCTCAACCTGGAGGAGGAGCGGCTCGACACCGAGCTCCTCACGGATGGCAGAGCTCCTCACCTGATCTCTGAGTGAGAGCCCAGCCACCCTGCAGAGGAAGCTCATTTCAGCCACTTGTATCTGCAATCTCATTCTTTCGGTCACCACCCACAGCTGGTGATCATAGGTGAGGGTGGGAATGTAGATCTACTTGTAAATCGAGAAATTCGTTATGCGGAATACAGAATGAACGAATAACAAATTCGTTATTCATTCATTTGTTATTTATTCGTTATACAGATAACGAATGGCTTAAAACAGCCTGGTTATTTGGATATCCAGATGCTTCAACCCTAGGTTTTAGTAATGCTGTTTATTTAGCTGCAGGTTGAACCCACTTGTCTCACCTTTGACTCTGATGTCGCTGTACCTCTGGAAGTGGTGGTACGCCGCCTTCCAAGGATTCCGATAGTGGCGTAGAAGGGTGACGGGTGGGCGAGGCCTGACAGGCACGTATCGCACTCCTTCTTCATCTGAAACACATTTTTTTTTTAAAACAATCATAGCTGCGGAGCTGGCTGGTAACACTTTCAAAAACGTACCGACATATTCCCTGGGAGGAGACTCGCGCCTCTCCACCCGACCTGTGACGGCTCTGCCAGGGATCCTCTCCTCATCCGTACTGTTGGTTTCAACCATCTCGCTCTCAGCTGAGATGACGTGCTGCTGTTTGCGGGGCTTCTTTCTGGGAGAAGCTCCGGGTATCATCTCCCCAGTTGCAGGAGCGGTTAGTGTGGACACCTGGGTGGGGAGGGGCGGAGCTGACAACAGATTGGAAGAGGGGTCTGTGGGGAAGAAAGTACGCTGAATTAGAGCTACTAATACGAAAGCAGATGCTGAAACGTCTCATCTTAATTTTCCACCGTTAGTTTTTGTGCATGTGTCTAAACATGGATTTTTTTTTTTTAACATTTTTATGTTTATATTCTGACCATTGTTACAAAAATGTTCCCGCACACAAATTTATTTTCTAATTTGCAGCCTCACCAGAATGGGTCGTGTCCATTCCCTCTAACTCAGGCTTAGCTTTCGCTTCTGTGGAGCTGGCAGCGCACGAGGCAGTGCTGCTGGCCGCAGGCTGAGTCGGAGAAGCCACAGTGTTAGCCATGGAAGCAGGAACCGGAGGGGTCACGGCCATGGCTGCAGGGAGGGATGAGAGGACAGTAGTGGGCTGAGAGGGTGGAACGGGGCCCGGTGCTGCCAGCACAGTTGGGATGGCTTGAGCCAGGTGCTGAGTGGCCGTGGCCACAACCTGCTGCTCGGCTGTCTGAGCAGGTAAAGCTTCCACTGCTGCCATGACGGGAGGGGCCACCGCCATGTGTACTTCCACTTTGGGTTTCACTCTAACAGGAAAAAAAAAAAAACTTCAGCTCACAGACTTGAGAGGCGAGAGAGAAGAAAACTGATGTTGCACACGCTTACCCAGCAGGCCGAGGGGATCCTGCTCCTCTCACACCGCTATCAATCCTGCCTGGAGATGGTTCGCTGGGCTGGCTGGGGATCAGGTTTTTACGCACGCACCTAAACAAAATACCACCCAAAAAAAAAACGGAGCAACGCACTTTAAATGATGTATGCATTAATGCAATGCAGAAATACTGTAGCCTAACACATCAGTGTTTCTTTCATTCCATAGAAACAGTTTAACCTTGCAGTTTTGGGGTTTGCTCAGTTTGAGGGTGGCATGTACTTTTTTAAATGAACCGATCATTTTTTTCTGGTACCATCACAGCACGGACGGACGCATGTATTCATGTGGCAGCATTGTCTCTGCTTGCTGATTGGGTGGACGTCTTGCAATCGATGGGCCATTGCCTGCAATACGTAACCTAGTTCGTTCTGTTCCGTTGTCTTCTGCTTTTTTGGGGCCGGGTCGCGGGGGGAACAGCCTCAGACGGGAAGCCCAGGCTTCTCTCACCTCAGCTGCATCCTCCAGCTCACCCGGAAGTATCCTGAGTCGTTCCCCGGCCAGCTGTGAGACATAGTCTCTCCAGCGGGTCCGGGGTCTGCCCCTTGGTCTCCTCCCGGTGGGACGTGCCCGAAACACCTCACCAGCGAGGCGCTCGGGCCACCCCATTTGGCTCCTCTCGACCTGGAGGAGAAGCGGCTCGACACCGAGCTCCTCCCGGATGGCAGAGCTCCTTACCCGATCTCTGAGTGAGAGCCCAGCCACCCTGCGGAGGAAGCTCATTTCAGCCGCTTGTACCCACGATCTCATTCTTTCGGTCACCACCCACAGCTGGTGGCCATAGGTGAGGGTAGGAACGTAAATCGACTTGTAAATCGAGAGCTTTGCTTTTCGGCTCAGCTGTTTCTTTACCACGACGGACCGATGCAGCGTCCTAGTTATTGCTGACGCCGCACCGATCCATACCTGATCCTAGTCTGGTCGTAAAAATATGACCAGTCTGGAACAGAAAACCCTGTTTTATATGTTTCAGACTCACGTTTCATTGGCAGGTTTCTTTCGGAGGATGCTCGGTCGAGGGGAGGACACAAGTGTCGGAGCTCCTCCCAGTCCTCCTTGAGCGTGAGCCTGCACCATGGTGGCTACGGGCTGTGTGGTGCTAAACGTGCTGCTTATAGGATTTGCTACAAAACTGTCAGCTAACACGACTCCTGAATTGGATTGAAAAAAAAAAAAAATCACAACCAGTTACATCACAAACATGAGATTATGCGTTCGAGCGTTCAGTACGTACCGGGTTTTGTTTCAGATTGAGGCTGTGCTTGCGGTAGCTGCTGAGCGGTTAGCGGCGCCGGCTGGATTCCTTGTGTGGTGATTGGAGCTGAGGTGTGAAGGCCCTGTACTCCGATCTGTGCGGGCTGGATGCCCTGTGCGGCGATGGGTGCCGGTTGAATTCCCTGGGTACTAATTTGGGCGGACGGGAGACCGATGCGATCCACCGCCATCAACTGCATGTGGTTCAAGTGGACGGTGGTGGCCACGCCTGCCTGCGTAGGCAGTGCAGAACTTGGAGCTTGAGGGGTCACTTGAAGAAAGAAAATATGTCAATTTAAAACTCTCAAACTTGGTAATAAGTCAAAGAGCCCGACCGATTTCAATTCAATTATATTTGTTTAGCCCAAAATCACAGAATTTCTGCCCTTAAACTCTCCTTTACGGTGAGAATAAACCCCTAAAAAACCCATCAGTGGGGAAAAAAATAGAAAACCTCATGGGGATCCACACGAAAGAGAGATCCCTCCCCGGGACGAGCATCCAATGATTTATCAGTTAGCCAATTTAATTGGCTGATATTGAAAAAATGTTGCCAATTGGCGCCAATTGATTTCTGTTTAAAAGCATCCACCAAATGTTTAGATTCACAGAGTTTCATAAACGCACCACCGTGTGACATCACTACTTAGAGCATGTGACTCTTTGCCGACAGAGAGGAAGAAAGCAGGAACAGACCTAAAAAATAACTTTTATTATTAAGTTGCATAATTTGAACGTCATAATACGTCGCATCTAAATTTGTATAAACTGTGACTAAGCACGTATACGTTAAAAATGTGGTATGCAAAATTAAATCAATTGCCGACAGTACAGGTCAATAGTTTTATTATAAATAAAAAAAATTTTACTCTATTCATCCCTCACCCGGGAAATTTGTGTGCTGCACTCCTGCCCACGACGGCACCAATGGTGGGAGAAACGGGGGGTTAGGCGTCTTCTCCAAGGACCCTAACACGTGTAGCCAGTGGTATGCAAACCCGCACAAACACTTTAACCACCGAGCCACCGTCTCCCCCGTTAAATGCATCATTTCTTTTTCCTCAAAATGATCTCATTTTATACAAAAATGTAGTCCAGTTTGTAGAAAGGATAAATCATGACAAATTCACTGCTGACTATCCAATAATCTGAGCATTCATTTGGACATATTTGGTAAATAAACACCTTGGCATTTAAAAAATTGGCAGATTAATTGAAAATGAGCCTTACTTGATCACTTAAAAAAACAACAACAATTGGTTGGGTCCTATTATGTCCCCAGCATGGTTGTAGCTTACCTGGGTACTGACGGATGGTGGAGACCGAGCTGCTGATGGGGGTGTAGGTGTGCGTCAGTGGGTATGAGGACGAGTAAGCCGGCAAGAAATACTGGAACTGAACAGGTACAGAAGGTCTGGAAGAGAAGCAAAATGAATAATTATTACCAAAATAGAAAACCAAATGAAAAGCTCAGATTAAATTGAGAACTACCGTAATTTCTGGACTATAAGCCGCAACTTTTGTCACACGCTTTCAACCCTCCGGCTTATGCAATGATGCGGCTAATTTATGCATTTTTTCTCTTTTTTTAAAATGCATTTTTTAAAATGGCCGCCAGGGGGCACTCGACCAGAAAAGGTAAGAGTGAGACAGCTGGAATATATGTGTAGAGGAAGATGCCAGTTTAATGTAGCTTCATGCTTTGTGCATGTATAAAATTAGCATGAACAGACCCTCATCATGAAAAATGTAAGAAAAAATGCATATGACGCAGCTTCCAAGTTAATAGCAATCGAGCTGGCTGATAAAGAAGGAAACAGAGCTGACTTCCATGGTTTCAGTCTGCAGGAGGGAGATGAAGATGGCTCTCAGTGACTTTTACCGGTATGTTTTGTGCTACGGTGTTGCTGCTGTGTTCCTGCCACATCTCAGTGACTTTAACCAGTGTTTTTTAACCAGCTCTGTTAGTGCTGTGCTACCGTATACCTGCTGTGTTACTGCTGCGTCTGAGTGACTTTAACCGGTGTTTTTTTAACCAGGCCCTTTTAGTGCTGTGCTACCGTGGTGCTGATGTGTTACCGCTGCGTTTTAGTGACTTTTACATGTGTTTTTAACCAGCCCTGTTAGTGCTCTGCTACCGTATTCCTGCTGTGTTACTCAGTGACTTTTACCGGTATGTTTTTTAACCAGACTTCCATGGTTTCAGGTGAAGACAGCTCTCAGTGACTTTAACCAGTATGTTTTGTGCTACCGTGTTGCTGCTGTGTTAGTGCTGCATCTCAGTGACTTTTACCTGTGTTTTTTAACCAGCTCTGTTAGTGCTGTGCTACTGTATTCCTGTTGTGTTACTGCTGCGTCTCAGTTACTTTTACCGGTATGTTTTTTAACCAGCCCTGTTAGTGCTGTGCTACCTTATTCCTGCTGTGTTACTGCTGCGTCATAGGTACTGTTTGGAAAGAAAAGCTAAGATAAATTATTCCAACTTTAAAAACTCTCTCTGTGTACCGTCTTTATGTGGCTTATAGACAGGTGTGGTTTTAAATGTATTGGGTGAGGCTAATAATCAGGTGTGCTCTATAGTCCAGAAATTATGATAAAATAAAAATTTTAATTCCAGCAGCTGTTCTGGACCTTCAGGCTTATTTAAAATGTACATCTTCTTCTTCTTTCGGCTTTTCCCCTTAGGGGTCGCCACAGCAAGTCAGTTTCTTCCATCTAATCCTATCTGCTGTATCCTCTTTGGTCACACCAACTATCCTCATGTCTTCCTTCACTGTATCCATGAACCTCCTCTTTGGTCTTCCTCTAGTCCTCTTTCCTGGTGGTTTCAAATCCAGCATCCTTCTTCCTATGTACTCTCTCTCTCCTCTGTACGTCCCCAAACCATCTCAGTCTTGCCTCTCAAACTTTATCCCCAAAACCTCTAACATGTGCTGTTCCCCTGATGTACTCATTTCTAATCCTGTCCATCCTGGTCACTCCCAGAGAGATCCTCAGCATCTTCATCTCTGCTACCTCCATCTCTGCTTCCTGTCTTTTCTTCAGTGCTACTGTTTCTAGACCAAACTGCATGGCCGGTCTCACCACGGTTTTGTACACTTTCCCTTTCATGATAGCTGAAACTCTTCTGTTGCACGTCACACCTGATACTTTCCTCCACCCGTTCCAGCCTGCCTGAACACGCTTCTTCACCTCTTTTCCACACTCTCCATTGCTCTGGACTGTCGATCCTAGATACTTAAAATCTTCCACCTTCTTTATCTCTTCTCCCTGTAACCTCACTTTTCCATTTGGATCCCTCTCATTCACACACATGTTCTCTGTTTTACTCTGACTAATCATCATTCCTCTTCTTTCTAGTGCAAACCTTCACCTCTCCAGCTTTTAAAATGTACATATAATGCCACAATTGACTCCACCAAGAAATATCAGTTTGCCTCTTGAATTGATACAACGTTTAGACATGTTTGGTACTGTCTGAGCTTCCCAATTCTTTGCTCTCACCTGTTGTCACTCCTGGCTTCCATGGTAACAGGGTTTGGAGATGACCTGTGCCCGGGGATGGGGATGAGATTTGCTCTCTCTCCGGGATAATCGGGCTGAACGCGGGATGAAGAGTGTGCAATTGGCTGTGGCACCACTTTAGCTGCAAACAGAAAGTTTATAAGAATCCCGCCTCAGATAAAAGCCTAGTTAAGAAAAAAAAAAGCTGTCTGTCTTACCAACGGGGATGGCGGAGGTTGTCACAGCAGTGGCATGAGAGGAGTGGGACGCCATCGTCATTGTGACGATGGTACTACTCGTCATTTGGGTGTGTGGTACAGCGCCTTAAATGAAACAAATATTTATCACAGTGTGGTTTTATTAGTAAGTGAACGGACCCGAGATAAACCTGAAACAATGTGTTACCTATTGTGGTAGTCGTTGGCAGAGTGTTGGTCGCCACAATTGGTGCCACAGTTGCTGCAGCCACCGGCGTCACGGTACTAAATATCGGTTTCTATTTGGAAGAAAAAAAAAAAAAAAATCGACAGTGGTTTAAATCTCTGCAACAAACTGATCGCTGCGTTTTCTTCCAGGAAGCAGATACCTGTGCCATGGTGTGAGGGGCCTGAGGTTTCTGAGCTCCAATAGCAGGATGTGATGGGAGAGTGATCCGTGTCGCTGTGTCGCGGGAAGTTTGAGGCCTCTGGATGCTCACGGTAGCAGGTGGTGGGTGAATCGTCATCGTAGGACGCCTGAAAGAGAAAAGAAATTTAAGTGAGTAAAGTTACTACTTACTGAGCATGCTCAGAAAACCTCTAAACTATTTGGTTCAAAAGACCTCGAGCAGGAATAAAAACACTATAACCCTCTTTAATTCTGTTAAGGCTGAAACTTTTCTTCTTCTCCTTTTTGGCATTTCCCTTCAAGGGTCGCCACAGCAAGTCAGTTTATTCCATCTAACCCTGTCTGCTGCATCTTCTTCGGTCACACCAACTATCTTCATGTCTTCCTTCACTGTATCCATGAACCTCCTCTTTGGTCTTCCTCTAGTCTTCTTTCCTGGTGGTTCCAAACCCGGCATCCTTCTACCGACGTACTCAGTCTCTCTTCTCTGCACATGTCCAAACCATCTCAGTCTGGCCTCTCTGATTTTAGCTCCAAAACCTATAACATGTGCTGTTCCTCTGATCTAGTCCATCCTGGTCACTTCCAGAGAGATCCTCAGCATCTTCATCTCTACTACCTCCATCTCTGTTTCCTGTCTTTTCCTCAGTGCCACTGTCTCTAGACCAAACAGCATGGCCGGTCTCACCACGGTTTTGTGGTATCAGGTGTGATGTGTGACAGAAGAGTACACTTTCCCTATGTACTCTTCTGTCACACATCACACCTGATACTTTTCTCCACTAGTTCCAGCCTGCCTGCACACGCTTCTTCACCTCTTTTCCACACTCTCCATTGCTCTGGACTGTTGATCCTAAGTACTTAAAATCTCCCACCTTCATTTAGATATTTATATACTCTTATATTCTTACAGCATATACATGCCTATACCCACGTACAGACAGATATATATCTGTTTATACAATAAGGCAAAAACATATGTGAACACCTTGTGATTTTGAAGGTTCTCCCTCTTAGAAATCATTACAGTCTTCATACAAAAGGCCACATAGTAGAAATACAAAAAGATTAAAGATAAAACACTGAAGTCAAGTTTTAAAAAATCTAATAAGAGCTAAGAATAAGTTCCAGCCTGCCTGCACATGCTTCTTCACCTCTTTTCCACACTCTCCATTGCTCTGGACTGTTGATCCTAAGTACTTAAAATCTTCTACCTTCTTTATCTATTCTCCCTGTAACCTCACTTTTCTATTTGGATTATCTCATTCACACTCGTGTACTCTGTCTTAGTCTGACTAATCTAAGATTCTAAGGCCGAAAAATATCTGCATAGCAGAAATGATGAAGCATCAGGGCAAAAAAAAATTCTATCCTTCACCTCTGCTCATTAAAACTGAATATATTTGAGCAGATTTTAATCTCTCACCCATGTGCCACCTCAGAGTGAGTAACAGCTGGACTTATAATCGGGGACTGGGTTCTAGTTGCTGAGATGGGGGCGACCACAGTTGGAAGCACAGCTGTAGAGGTCGTCACAGCAGGACGGGACTGTAAACAAATTAAAGCGATCAGATGATGCAAATGCTTTTATTCAATTAGTTTTGTTCATTTGTTAGTAATTCAAATCACCTGGATAGTCTGATGTATGATGTGTTGCACCGTAGGCTGGCCGGGGACAGCGCTGGCTCCTGTGGCTGGCCGCAGGACCGTCTTGTTGCTGGACATTACAGCAGCTGCTGCAGCTCCTGCAGGTCAGAATAAAAAATGTTGATAGTGAACGCAAGTTTTCAAGTCAGAGGGAGAAATTATCTCTCATGCTATGCGTACCTCGTGGTAAATGTGACGTAAAGGTCTGGGATGGGACTGTTGGGGCTCTGATGATCTGAATGTTTGTAGGCATTAGATGGTGTACGTTACTGGAGTGACCCTAAGACGGCATGAAAGAGCAGGATATTTAACAGAACATAGTAGATTTTAACAGGAGTTTATTTGCAGAGGTCATACCTGCTGACCACTGATGGTTGCTACGGGGATAGAGGGCGTGGTGGCGATAGTGCTCTCTATGGTGACCGTAATATGACCAGGGACTTTAGGGGGTATGGGAATATGAGTTTGGTTGGAAGCTGGTGCTGGAGCAATAAGACGACTTGGCATTGGTGGTTTTAGGACCGCCTGATAAAACAAAAACAAGATACTTTGAGCAAGATTTGCCTTTTATTTTTTAAACCTAAAGCAATAACTAGGAAGTGATTTTTCAGTGTACCTGTGGGAGGTGTACCGATGTTGGCGGTAAAGTCACAGGTGTGCCTGGTTGGATGGACACCGTTTGGGGAGCCGCCTGTGGCTGACCGAGCGCCTGTACTTGAGGATAAGGTCTGACAACCATGGTTTCTTGTTTCTCGTCTCTGAAAGTTAACGCTGCCCCGCTTGTAGCTGGTGGATGATCTTGTGGGCCGTGATCGGCTTCACGACTGTTATCTGCGTCTCCACCGGCTGATCGAAGAAAACAATTATTCATTTGACGTTTCATTTGTTTTGAAACATTCTGAGAGTAGTTGAGAGCTTACCTCCAGCGTTAGACGGTTGGTTTACAGGCACCAGGTTTGCAGCAGCAGGGATCTGTACGGCTCCCCCACCGGAAGCAGTCAGCCCGAGTCGGGGGAATTGTTGTGAACTCATTTCTTATTCTAAATATTTTACCTAGAACGTCAAAATTGAAAAGCAATGCAAGTTAAGTGAACAGAAAGTGTAAGATAAATGCAGTATGAAAGATCTTTATAAGTATATCATACACCCAGACTGAACTGACCAAATAGTACAGTTACCATTTACCACATTTTGATTTCTTCACAGTCATTTACAGACAGTAGAGCAGTACTCCTTCAGGTGCAAAATTAGACCATCTGTATCACTTGAATATTAGACAAAACAGCCATTTCAGGTAGGATTTTTGACCCAGCTTTCACTTTCAAGGCAGACGTATGACATTATGAAACTATAGTGTGTATTTTTTCACTTGAAACATTATCAAAACAAAGATTTTGCAAGAATTTGGATACGTATGTTGCTTTTTTTCTTGACATTTTTGGGCGGTGTGAATAACTTCATGTGTCAACTTTACAACAATGCATCAACAATCGAGATTTAGCCTCAAGAGCAAGGACATTGTATCCTTATTAGGAAACACTTTGGCTCCGGCTAGAGCGAGATGGGACCAGAAACTGTTCATCTGTGTTATAAAGGAGTGTCTATGTAGATTACCGCCAAATGTTTGGAAAACGAATCCAGTGGATTGGTCAAATACAACCAACGTGGACATCTACAATTATCTTGTTGAATCCCCTGATTAGTGAAATATAATGTTTCGTGGGCCACATTGAGTTCTAACATTTGACCAGGGGGCCAGTACAAGAGCAGCTGATGGCATGCTTTGGTAATCAATAGATTAGACCGATAGAATGGCCATAGATTTTAAACGAGAACGCTAAATGGGAGGAGACGGCAGCTCAGTGGTTAGAGCGTTCGCGCGCGGACCGGAAGTTCGCGGGTTTGCGTCCCACGGAGAGCACGTCCAGGGTCCTTGGAGAAGACACCTAACCCCCGCTTCTCCCACCATTCGCGCCGTCGAAGGGCATCCTGCTGCGGTGTAAGGAGCAGGTACAGCACACAAATTTCCCCGGTGAGGGATGAATAGAGTAATTCGGGGTTTTTTTTAAAAAAAAAAGTTACATCAAGAGCGTTAAACTTAAAATCTAACGGCGCTAGGTTTAAAATCTAAGCGCTTGATGTAACAGTTTGCTTGTTTTAACATCTAACACGCTTGTTAACGTGCGCATATTTGGCTCAGTGGCTTTTCATATCATACAGGGCGCCACCTGGTGAGAAAATATCAGAATTGCAGGGAAAATAAAACATTAATAAGATTTAGTTATTTAGTCATTTAACTTTTTCAAGTCTGGTGAACCAGATTAAACTGTTTAAGTCCGCGGGCGAACGCTCTACCACTGAGCCACTGTCTCCCCCCATATATAAAATGTAGTTACTTTTTCCTCTAGAATTTCTTGTAGTAAACGACAAATTTCATTAGAATTCGCAATTTTTCTGCTTTACTCATTAAGTAAAGATGATAGGACAGCCATTACTGTCACTAAATAAATTTATAAGATTTTATTCCGTATGAAAGAAAGAAAAAATGGTAGATTCTTGTTAAATCTCACATTTTCATTAGAGAGGAAAAAGATCCTCTTGTATTGATTTCTGTCACTTCCAGTCGATTTTGATGCTTAGGATGACTGGAAATGGGAAAAAGAAAATTATAAACTGGATTAAAATAAATTTCAGTCAATTTCTGAAAGATTTTGACCAATTTGGGTGATTTTTTTACACTTTCTTGGTGGGTTTCTGTTCACTTGCGGTCGATATTGGCGTTTAGGATGACTGCGAATGGCAAAAAAAGACATCTTTAGTTGGATTTCAGTCGTTTTTTTGTGAGATTTTGTCTGATTTGAGTAGATTTTGGTGTTTATGATGATCCTATTTTGAGCCATATATTAAAATATAATCATAATAATCAAATTGTGATTCCAAGTTTTCTTAATGTGTAAAGGTTTAATTTTTAGTCTTTTTTTACATTTCTCCCGGTTTTTCTCTCCAAAATAAAAGAAAAACAGGAAGCTGTGAGTAATTATTTTTTAACATAAAAAATAAAAGCTCAAAATCTGCAATCTCTCTATCTCTCTTGGCATTTAATCAATTTATTGTATTTAAATATCTACGTAATCTCGCAGTTTTAAAAAAAATATTATTTATAAGCAGTTTTAGAGATTAAAACCAGTTTAAGTCCTGCAGTGTTTCCTCCCAGCAGGAAGTATGAGGACACCGATCGAGCTATAAAAAAACATCAAGCACATTGTTTTTTAAAAACGAAAGGATAAAAACACATTTCTAACATGTAGAAAAACACATTTCATTTAACCTTGAGTAATAATAAACAGGATTAATATTTGATTAAAGGTCAATCGACAACGACTTTTACAGCGATCTGCTAATTACACATTTGTTTATCACTGTTTAATCGTCTTAATGAAGCTACAAAGCAAAACTAGTAGAAAGTGAGATAATTTGGTTGTTTTTTGTTGTGCAGTTGTGGAAAAATGTGGTTTACTTTGTTAGCAAGCTCTCTATGTTAGCAGCATGCTAACCTGATGCTAATATTCAAGCCTCAATAATCAAAAATAAACACATCAAACAGTCCGATCAGTTAATATAAAAGCGTGTATGTCCAAAAATTACCTTAACGTAGAAAAAACTATGCAATACGTGGATTATTATTGCAATTTTCCATCCGTCTTTTCTTTTTTGTAATACGGAAGTGTGATCAGGGCTTTTTGCGTCAATTGACCAATCAGAGAAAGTGGGGCTAAAGAAGTAACCAATAGGAATCAAAAGGAAATGCTATTGTCCCGCCCACACGAGCTTTTCATTTGATTTCCTAATTTGACAGTTATCTATTCAGAAATCTCTCATAAAAATAAAAATATATTTATATATTCTTTTAAAATAAAAATCTTTTCTAATATGCAGCATTTTTTTATAAGCATAGATATTAAAAAAAACACTTGCATCAAAGCAAGCATTTAACAAACAGTTACACGTGATTGAGGATGTTTGTATTTCTTTCATTTAAAAAAATACAAGAACATTCATAAAAATATATATTTACGTAAATTTTCAAACAGAATTAACAAGTCATTTCTTCCTTTGATTACTGTAAGCAAAATTTACCAATCATAGCAAACCGATCTTTGGATCTCAAACAGTCAGATTTTTAATTCTTGTTTTCAAAGTATAAATGTCATTGGGAAGTTTTACAAACATGGAATTTTAAAAATATAAAATTCTACCAACCGTTGTTGGATAATCAAAGATCTAAGAGATGAGTAAGGAAATACCATTCATAATATTGCTATGATTCTTTATTTAGCCTTCTATTTCAAGGGATTTCTGGTCAAAAGGCAGTAATGTGTTTAATTTACAATTAAAATGACAGTTAAAAGTGACATTTCTTACATTTTCAGCCTTTATTTGAAATCAATCTAAAAAAACATTTTTACGATAAAGCCAGGTTATTTAACATGTTTAACAAATTTAATTTTATTTGTATAGCCCAAAATCACAGAATTTCCGTCTTAAATGCCTTAACATTGCAGATTTAGAAAGAAAAACAAGAAAAAAGAGAAATGTATAAACACAAATGCACAGCAAGAAACCTAAGAAATGCTTGCTCTAGAAGCACATTCCCGCCCTTAGACCAGGCATGGGCAAACTACGGTCCGCGGGCCACATGCGGCCCGTTAAACGGTTTAATCCGGGCCGCCAAACTAGAAAAAAGTGAAAAAATTAAAACCTTGTTCGTTTAATTTTTCTTGATTTTTTTGTCACTAGATGTGCCAAGTATACAACAACACTGCTAACAACACTGCTCCCATTAAAATGTGTGTCTCTGTGATCCCCACACTGTCAAAATAAACAGTGTGTACAGATATGGAAAGCCAACGGGTCCAATACATGCACATAAACAAGCGTGTTAGATGTTAAAACAAGCACAATGTTACATCAAGCGCTTAGATTTGAAACCTAGCACTGCTAAATGCACGTTTTTAAGCGCTATTGCACTAGATATCAGATCTTGCATCGCAAGATTTGAAATTTAACGTTCTTGATGTAACATTTAACGCACTTGTTTAAAATCTAGCGCGCCATTCTATTGGTCTAATCTAGCGGTTACCAAAGCATGCCATCCATCTGATCCTGTTCCCAGGGGCGAATACAGGATTTTCTAAAGGAGGAGCACAAAACTAGCACCTCTGGTGCTCACCAAGATAGAGGGGTTTGGGGGCATCCCCCAGAACCTTTTTGAAAAATAAGTAATTTTTCTGCATTTTGTTGCATATTTTAACCAAAGCTTCCATTAATTAAAGTAGTAAGAACAATTTTTTTTGTCGACCTAGAAATGGGGGGCACGCCCTTCCTCCCTCTTCCCCCGGGTCCGGCCCGCTTGTCAAATGTTAGAACTCAGTGTGGCCCGCGAGTCAAAAAGTTTGCCCACCTTGCCTTAGAAAAAACTCCTAAAAAACCTTGTTTTTAAAAAAAAAATAGTTTGCATTGTATGTTTGTTTTTATTGTACTGTACTGTTTTAATTGTTTTAAGTTTTAATGTTTTAATCCATGTAGCACTCTGAGGCTTGATATCAGGTATAGAGTGCATTATAAATAAAATACATTATTATTATTATTAAAAACCCCTTAGTGGGGAAAAATAAGAAATCTCATGGGGATCCACAGGAAAGAGAGATCCCTCCCCTGGGACAAGCATCCAATGTGTCTAAGATTATTGTTTAAATATGATCTTATTCTACTCTACAGCTAAATATCTAAAGAAGTCAATAGATGTTCTTCATCCTGATGGAAACATGGGCGACTCCTCAGCCTGGTGATGCCCAAGACCAAGATGAGTAGATGGATTTCAAAGAATAGCATTTGTAAGTAATCTAAAACTTTTTTTAAAAAAATCCTAAATTTATGTGGATCTCTAAGGTTATTATTTTAATCTAAAGAAAATCAAGTAATATTTTACCCCAAAAAGGTGGGGTAATAGCTGCAGGTTATGTGTGTTTGTGTGTGTTTAGTGTTTTTGTTTCCCAAAGGGTGTATATACCGCATGTTTGAATGCAAACAAGGTTTATGCTTGATCCATATGTCTCATTAATTAATCCCTGCTCACATAAAAAAGGGATAGGTTGGCGATGTAGCGATTTAGGAGAAAATTGGCTAATTCGAGCGCAGCACGGGCGTCCATCTCACTCATCGAGCGTTGTTCGCCTTGCAACAGATCATATCAATATCCCTCCGACTAAAAATTTTGCGACCATCGCCGGGATTTTCTGAAATCTGCTCCGAGTCGGAAAGGTCGTACGATTGTTGACTGATTACCTACAGATAAACGATCAACCATCGATGAATTTTAGAACAGATAAGTGGTGACATTTATCTGACAAACGTCGTGCAATATTTGAAGACGTTTGGTAGAAAATATGCAGTTAATTGACCAATTTTAAGCGATCACAGACACGTCATCTTTTAGTTGGCGACGTGTCTCTGATCATCTGGCAATAAATTGCAGATAAATTTGATAGTCGCAAGATTGTTTCCCGACAATTGACCTCATTTCAAGTGCCTTTAAAAAAATAGCTGCATGCATCGAAATCCAAATTCTTCTGTGTGTAGATCTGCTGTGCTGTGTCATATCTGGCACGATCAAAATACGACCTGCCCGCAACGTTGCCAGGATGTTGTGTTAGCTGGGCTCTGATCAAGCGCTTTAATGTCTATTGTTGTCACACAGGCAAGACAGCATTGTTTGATGTTCTCCAGACATGCAGTCGATTTAGATCCCTTCCTCTCCCAATTCAAACACAGACATGATGCCAACGGGTCGCTTTAATGTGAGCAACACCTATCGCAACCCTTTCATGTCACACGATCCACAAACACAGAAAAATCGCTGTGATTTTCCTAGACGTCGATGTATCTTATTTTCTGCGAGCAGGGTTTTAGATACAGTACATGTTTTGCCTGTTTTTAATTTTCTCATCTGTGTTTATTTTTAAAAATATTTGTTTTGAAGATTATGGTCCTAATTTCTGCTCCGACCGGCCATGATGTTTGGTCTAGGATCAGTAGCACTGAGGAAAAGACAGGAAACAGAGGTGGAGGTAGCAGAGATGAAGATGCTGAGGATCTCTCTGGGAGTGACCAGGATGGACAGGATCAGATGAACAGCACATGTTAGAGGTTTTGGAGATAAAGTCAGAGAGGCCAGACTGAGATGGTTTGGACGAATGCACAGGAGAGAGAGAGTACATCAGAAGAAGGACGCTGGGTTTTGAACCACCAGGAATGAGGCCTAGAGGAAGACCAAAGAGGAGGTACATGGACACAGTGAAGGAAGACATGAAGATAGGTAGCGCGACCAAAGAGGATGCAGCAGATAGGGTTAGATGGAAGAAACCTACTTGCTGTGGCGAACCCTGATTTACACCTCATTTAAACAGATACAAGCTTTGTTATAACAAACAAAACTAAAATAACGTTATAAAGAAACTTTTATCTCAATTTTTGCCTGATCTTTACACAAAAACACTCGGATGTATTGGCGGATGTACAAAATACGATTGCAGATCAGTAAGTTTTCATAGGAACACTTCTTGCTGTCCATTCCATGCTGTCCAAAACTATCTTCAAGTGCACACTATATATGAACTGCTCTTGATGCAACAAGATGGTAACTTATAGAAACAATCTGTCCAAAACTGTTTAAATTTGACACCAGGCTCTTGTTACAGTATGAGCTGCATTAGCTGCAAAAAGACACAAGAGGGAAGCAGTCAGTCAGGAAGGACAAAGTTTTCCCTCTGATCTGGAGGTCAAACTGGTGTCAAAGCTTCACATGTTTCCAAAAAAGATGTAGTTACTTGAACAATCTAGTTATCAAATCTTTAGATGGCATAAAATACTTAAAAATATTGAGCTGACTTACATAGTATATTTGTACACAACAATCAGTTGCAATGGCACATTGTTCGCATCCCATAACGTTGTTGTTTGCTTATCCAAGGTCGGGTTGTGGGCTCACCCAAGGGGATCACTCAGTCGGATCACTTGAGTTCCATGACCAGCTGTAAGACATAGTCTTTCCAACAGGTTCTGGGTCTCCTCACAGTGGAACGTGCCCAGTGGCCCTCACCAACGAGGCATCCTAACCAGAAGCCTAACACTCAACCTGGTAAAGAAGAAATCCAATGTCTGCTTAGAGGTCCTATATCTGAAAATTAATAAGACAGTGTTTATAATATGTTTCATTTAAAAAATGTGAACTCTTTTCAAGGGACGGTGTCTTTGTAGGAACCCGGTTTTATAACATTCAACTCTTTTGGCACTGCTTTAAAATCTTATGGATTCCCGAATCCCTACATCACCTCATCCGAGTGCATCTGTTGAGTCTAACAAACCTGGACCATGTTTTAAATGTAGCTGAGTTGATCTTTGATTACTATTCATAGGTACAGTACGTTTCATCTGGTATCATCAAAGAGGATATCTTCTTCTTGTGGGTTCCCATGAGGTTTCTTCTTTTTTTTTCTCTGGATTTTGATTCTTTAGAGAAGTTTTTTCATACAGTATAAACATTGAGAGTCAGAAGTATATTTGGCTATTAAAATTGAATCGACAGTGGTTCCCAGATTAAAGTTGATAAAATTTTTGAAAAGGAATATCTCTCAATAATATCTTCTTCTCCTTTTGGCATTTCCCTTCAGGGTTCGCCACAGCAAGTCAGTTTCTTCCATCTAACCTTATCTGCCGTATCCTCTTCGGTCACACCAACTATCTTCATGTCTTCCTTCACTGTATCCATGAACCTCCTCTTTGGCCTTCCTCTAGTCCTCTTTCCTGGTGGTTCCAAATCTAGCATCCTTCTTCTGATGTACTCTCTCTCCTCTGCACATGTCCAAACCATCTCAGTCTGGCCTCTCAGACTTTATCCCCAAAAACCTCTAACATGTGCTGTTCCTCAGATATGCTCATTTCTAATCCTGTCCATCCTGGTCACTCCTAGAGAGATCCTCAGCATCTTCATCTCTGCTACCTCCATCTCTGTTTCCTGTCTTTTCCTCAGTGCTACTGTTTCTAGACCAATCAGCATGGCGGGTCTCACCACGGTTTTGTTCACTTTCCCTTTCATTTTAGCTGAAACTCTTCTAACACACATCACACCTGATACTTTTCTCCACCCGTTCCAGCCTGCCTGAACACGCTTCTTCACCTCTTTTCCACTCTCTCCATTGCTCTGGATTGTTGATTCTCTTCTTCTCCTTTCGTCATTTCCCTTCAGGGGTCACCACAGCAAGTCAGTTTCTTCCATCTAACCCTGTTTGCTGTATCCTCTTCGGTCATACCAGCTATCTTCATGACTTCCTTCACTGCGTCCATGAACCTCCTCTTTGGTCCTCCTCTAGTCCTCTTTCCTGGTGGTTCCAAATCTAACATCTTTCTTCCGATGTACTCTCTCTCTCCTCTGCACATGTCCAAACCATCTCAGTCTTGCCTCTCAGACTTTACCCCCAAAAACCTCTAACATGTGCTGTTCCTCAGATATACTCATTTCTAATCCTGTCCATCCTGGTCACTCCTAGAGAGATCCTCAGCATCTTCATCTCTGCTACCTCCATCTCTGTTTCCTGTCTTTTCTTCAGTGCTACTGTTTCTAGACCAAACAGCATGGCCGGTCTCACCACGGTTTTGTTCACTTTCCCTTTCATTTTAGCTAAAGCTCTTTTGTCACACATCACACCTGATACTTTTCTCCATCCGTTCCAGCCTGCCTGCACATGCTTCTTCACCTCTTTTCCACACTCTTCAATGCTCTGGACTGTTGATCCTAAGTACTTAAAATCTTCCACCTTCTTTATCTCTTCCCCCTGTAACCTCACTTTTCCATTTGGATCCCTCTCATTCACACACGTACTCTGTCTTACTCTGACTAATCTTCATTCCTCTTCTTTCTAGTGCAAACCTCCACCTCTCCAGCTTTTCCTCCAGCTCTTCCCTCCTCTCACTATAGATCACAATGTCATCTGCAAACATCATTGTCCATGGAGAGAATATCTCTCAATAATATAACTTTAAAGATGATCATTTTAATCTTCATGGCCATGTTATACCCCTCACCACTTCAGGTCTTGTTTCACATCTAATACAGTATTCAGATTATTTTAAGGTGTAAAAATCAAATGATACATGTGTTGTGGAGTTTTTTTTTTTTTTTTTTTAACTCTATTACGACCGTTAGCATTTGTTTGCAGAGTCATCAGTTCAGAAAGAACATCAATTCAACTCTAAAGTTAAACAAATGGAAACACCTTTCATACAATCATGCATGAACACTCTCCTATTATTATGGATGTTTTGGCTGTCGTATGAAAACCTTCCACTTCTCAGTCCCTAAATACCAGTTAGACTTTTTGTCGTCTGTCGAAATCTGGCCTTGAAGTCTTATATAAGCCATTCGTTCATGCTATTGCATGCCCGCTGAATTCCCGGCCTTTCTCGCTTCGTAACTGACACACACCTGTTGGCATGTTGCTCTGACTTGGAGTTCATAAAGCCCTCGTGACAATCATTCTTTGAATGTTTCTGCTGACTGTTGAGAATAACGAGGGCTGTTGAGAGGAAAGGATTTAAAGGAATTTATTTTCACTGAAAAGTAATGGAACTGTAAACTGGGGGGAGTTGTTAGAATGAGGAAACTACGTTACTTTGACGCAGGGCCGTGGCTAGCCATTTTGATGCCCTAAGCACAAATACATTTTAGTGCCCCCTGCAGTGCCCCCCCAACAAAGATTATTGTTCAAATATTAGCTTATTCTACTCTAGAGCTAAATATCTAAAGATGTCAATAGATGTTCTTCATCCTGATGGAAACATGGGGGGGCTCCTCCACCTGGAGATGTCCAGTACGGGGATGAGTAGATGTTCTTCATCCTGATGGAAACACCGGGGGGCTCCTCTGCCCGGAGATGTCCAGGAAGGGGTGAGTAGATGTTCTTCAAAAAATGTATACAAAAAAAAGAAAAAAAAAAGAAGAAAGGAAAGGGAACTGCTCAAGCTATCCCCTACAGGGCCAGGGAATGGGCCTCCAGAATGCAGAAAAATTACTCTTATTTTTATAATGTTCTGGGGGGAATGCCCCAGCCTCTCCTATACTGGCTTTGTCCATGACCTCAGCCCCCCGCCCCGTTTAGAAAATCCTGGATCCGCCCCTGATTAAAAAAAGCAAACAAGTATTCAAGTCAGTTTTGATGGCTTAAACACGCTAATATTTAATTGATTAAGTGTTAACATCCAAATAGATTACTCTGGTGTTTATTGTCTACATTGGAAACGTTCAAATTCTTGTATATTCGGTCTTTTTTTCGCGTGTTATTGATCGTACATACAAAATAATAATTATTTTATCATTCCTGTGCCGCATTGTACCGCAGCCGGCAGCCAAAGACGGCGCCAATTGCGGGAGAAACTGGGGGTTTGGAATCTTCCCGAAGGACACCTAGGCATGAGTTCAGCGGGATTTTCAACCTGCAACTCTTCAGTCTAAAGATGGCAATTTTACCGCTGAGTTATGCGTCTTTTGTACACCAAGGAACGCTGGGAATAAGTTGTACGTCTGTTACGTATTTTTTTAATTTGCGTGTTCTCTCCAACGGTTTACTTTTAAACTATGACAGATTCTGTTTTTAAACAAAAGAAGAAGCGGCGGGAACGACAGCAAATTCAACTTTAGTCTCGCAAGCTAGAAACAACCGAATTCTTCAGATCATTCTTTTTTGGGCAAAGCTTTACATAACATTTACACAAGATGTCGGATGTGAGTGTTTAGTTATTTAGATTGAGGAGTATAATTAAATTTAATATAAAAAATGCTCTTTCATAGGTTATTGCTGTGGAAGAAACCCCCCCTCCTCCGCCGGAAAGACCCCCTCGA
The DNA here is from genome assembly GCA_902685375.1 of Neostethus bicornis. Classification (NCBI taxonomy): domain Eukaryota; kingdom Metazoa; phylum Chordata; class Actinopteri; order Atheriniformes; family Phallostethidae; genus Neostethus; species Neostethus bicornis. The sequence continues at coordinate 7,751,807 of LR738547.1, read as the reverse complement.
CAAACCTTATACCAAAAACTCACTACTAAACAGAGTTTGTTGACTATAGCCAGTTGTATGTCTGTCGTCTTAGGTAAGTGGTGTTTAAATAAACACTTTTATCAATTCTAAAGTAATCTTTTTTGTTAAACATAAAAGATAGAATTTATTTAAAAATTGTGTCGTCACAGCAACCACTTCCGTTACATGAGTAGAACTTACAACGCCCTCTTTAAAAACACATATTTTTAAAATTATTATTAATGTAGTATAAAAACTATTTTGATTGTGAAACGAATTATATTATTTTATAGAATATATAATTAAATTCTTTGCATTTTTTAAAAGCGCAAGTTCCTACCCTCACCTAGCTGGTGACCGAAAGAATGAGATCGTGGGTACAAGCGGCCGAAATGAGCTCTCTCCGCAGGGTGGCTGGGCTCTCACTCAGAGATCGGGTGAGGAGCTCTGCCATCCGGGAGGAGCTCGGTGTCGAGGCGCTCCTCCTCCAGGTCAAGAGGAGCCAGATGGGGTGGTTTGGGCATCTGGTCAGGATGCCCCCCCGAGCGCCTCGTGGGCGAGGTGTTTCGGGTACGTCCCACCGAGAGGAGACCAAGGGCAGAACCCGGACCTGCTGGAGAGACTATGTCTCACAGTTGGCTGGGGAGCGACATGGGATCCTTCCGGGTGAGCTGGAGAATGCAGCCGGGGTGAGAAAGGGCTGGGCTGCCCGTTTGATGCTGTTGCCCCCGCGACCCGACCCCGGAACAAGCGGAATATGACGGAACGGACGGAACGGAAAAGCGCAAGTCGGGCGAAAGCATTTGCCAAGAATGTTTTCATTAATCATGACATTCACTCGTCATTTCGCAATATTTCCGCATCTTTGTTTGCATGAATCTAATGTCTAGAAAGAGGTTTTCTAACCATGAGTATCATCTAATATTACTTTTCAAATTTCCATATTGCTTCAATTAATAATAATTTGAAACAATACTTTACCGTGATTTCACGACCAAAAGGCGCACCATATTAAATGACGCAGTCCCAGTTTCGTGTGCTCTGTATTTAACGCGCACATAAAGCGCACCTGATGATAGGCTGCGGGTTTTATATACATATCCTCTACTACGTACGTCCGGCTTACAACAACACACACACAAACAGACAAGTGTGTGTATTTAAAAATAAATCAGAAGCTAAACTGAGTTTGGTTGGCTTTGTTTAAATATTAGTTACAGTCGTCACAAAGTTATTTATTAAATCCATCCAAGTCCTCATCCTCTGTTTCAGAATCTAACAGCTGCGCTAAATCCAACATAGCAGGTTCACTTACTTCACTGTCAGAGTCACCGGCTCCTCGGAAATGATGCCTGCTTTTACGAAAGCTCGGACAACAGTGCCAGCAGACACGTTAGCGCAGGCATCTACAATCCACTGGCAAACTGTGGTGTAACTCGCCCGGCGCTGCCTTCCACCCTTCGTCATGTTGTGGTTTCTTCTGGTCATCCATCGCTCCCACGCCGCTCGCAGCCTTACTTTGAACGGCCGGTTCACGCTGATGTCCAGCGATTGGAGTTCCTTTCTCAGACCTCCCGGAATCACAGCAAGCGTAGTGTTCATCTGCTCAAATTCAAGTTCAAATTCTCTGGCGGTATCAAAGTTGTCTCAATCCCCATCTCCTTTGTCTTGGTGGCATTGGTGTGAAGGCGACTGAGTTCGGACCAGTCATTGACCACCTTCCTTTTGTCCAGATTGTTCCCTTCAGACACACCTCCAAAATTGGTTGTATCATCAGAGAACTTTTGAACGTGGCAGGCGTTTGAGCCTTATAGAGCTTATATGGTGCAGATTACCTGATCAGATACACAACCTCATATACTGTGGTCTGTTTGTCTGGTAGTTGATAGTCCTTGCTGTCGCCCCCCGCTCCCTATATCTTTCACCCGATCATTGAAGGCTAGATTTTGTTAAAAAGCACTGGAGAAGTCAAAGAACATGACTCTAACATGTACTACCAGGCTCCTGAAGGTGCAGGAGTGGTTTGGGCATTAAATTGATAACAGCATCATCTACTCCAATGCCGGGTTGATCAGCGATTGTCAGTACACGATTTAGTCACATTAATGTCATATAAAAGTGAATTTTTTATGATAAAAATGCAAAAACAGAAGGTGGAAGATTTTAAGTACTTAGGATCAACAGTCCAGAGCAATGGAGAGTGTGGAAAAGAGGTGAAGAAGCATGTGCAGGCAGGCTGGAATGAATGGAGAAAAGTATCAGGAGTGATGTGTGACAAAAGAGTTTCAGCTAAAATGAGAGGGAAAGTGTACAAAACCGCAGTGAGACCGGCCATGCTGATTGGTCTAGAGATAGTAGCACTGAGAAAAAGACAGGAAACAGAGATGGAGGTAGCAGAGATGAAGATGCTGAGGATCTCTCTGGGAGTGACCAGGATGGACAGGATTAGAAATGAGTATATCAGAGGAACAGCACATGTTAGAGGTTTTGTCGATAAAGTCAGAGAGGCCACACTGAGATGGTTTGAACATGTGCAGAGGAGAGATAGAGAGAACATCAGAAGAAGGATGCTGGGTTTGGAACCACCAGGAAAGAGGCCTAGAGGAAGACCAAAGAGGAGGTTCATGGATACAGTGAAGGAAGACATGAAGATAGTTGGTGTGACCGAAGAGGATACAGCAGATAGGGTTAGATGGAAGAAACTTACTTGATATGGCGACCCCTGAAGGGAAATGCCGAAAGGAGAAGAAGAAAACTGGAAAAACACATGTTATATAAGAGTCAATATAGACATCAAAAATTCCCAGTTGACTTGTTTTGTTGTTGCATGCCAAGCTGCCAAGAGCATGCATCAGAAAGCTGATGGTTATTGTCTTGCATCAATGCATCAATGCATCAGTGCTTGGTTGTAACCGGCAAATCTGTGATACAACTCAAACCCTGTCAGCCCATACAGATGCGACATTATATTTTCAGTATATCATTATTTAATCGCATAAGATTTGCATAAGATTTACGAGGTCTGTGACAATAACTTAATCTTAATGTCTTGTTCTCTCCAAGGTGTTGGTTTTGGCTTGATCATGAGGGTTCATGTCCCTCTAGCAGGACTAGACAGATTCTGGATCTACATATCTGGGGAGACACTTTTGCACTTGTTTGAACTCATTTCGGCCCCACTTATTCTGACTAATATAATTACAGGTAATGTTCTGGCTCATAATTTTTGTTCTTTTATCCATTGTTTGCACCGGTTGGTGATATTCCGTGTCAAAAATAAGTCAAGCTGAACATTTTAAAAAGAAAATCCACACTAAACCCAAATAAAGATCTAAATATTTTAATGAGCGCATCATAATTGTGTTCCTTACTTGTCAGGAATCTGCGTTTCCAATTTTTCCACTTCAAGAAGACTCAATATGATTGCCATGATATACTTTTCTATAACAACAATCATGGCTTTGCTCACAGGTAATAAAAAAAATTCTCTGATTGTCCACCTCGGTATTCGCTTTTGCTACTAAAAAAATGAAAAACAAAAACACTGATTAGTGAATTAAATTTGTGCGTAAATGATGAGATACAAGATGAAGTTTGTTTATAACAGGATGCAATTTTAAATGTATTTTGATTGAAAAGAAATACAGAAAAAGAGGGCTTCACAGAAAAAAAATATAAAATATATTGCAATTAGTGCTGTCATTTTAACGCGGTAATTTAATTAATTAATTACGACTCATTTTAATGCGTTAAAAACATTAACGTAATTAATTATGACGGTGGCGAGCCAATGCTTGAGCATTTGAATTTTGGCCTATTGAAGGACCCGTGGGCTTCTCGGCCGTGCTACATTGCCTGTGGTGACCAATTAAAAAGGCAGCAGTGGGCAAACACAACAGACATGAACAAGACTCAGGTGGATGAGACAATCGGGCCACTGAACGGCAAGTTTTTATACAAAAATAATAGAGACGGGACAATAAATAAAAACCTAGTAATTTGTAGTTTTTTCAAAAAGGAGTTCTCCTACCACCGGAGCAACTCCAGCCTGACATACCATCTAAACATAAAACATGTTCAGGCAAGTTCCTCTGTTGCTAGTGCGGCTACTGGGAGCTCGCTCCGCCAAACCAAGCTAGCTGAATTTGGAGAGCGAATAAGTAAATCCACAACAGAGAAATTGGCAAATATTTCGCAAAGTGGGTTGCTGCTGATTGCAGGACAATTTCTATCGTTGAAAATAAGAACGAACCCTAACGAACCCTCACCCTTGTTTTACTTTTTTAATGATGCACCTGGCCTCATGAGGCACAGTTCACCAATAATAAATTGGATTTAAAATTTTCTCTTCTTACTGTATTCAGTTGTTTAGTCACACAGTACAATTTTTTAATATCCTAGATTTCAAATTCTTTATCAGGAGACCTCTAAGCAGATATGACGTTAAAATGCAATTAATTCGATTTTTTTTTTAATCGAATGACAGCACTAGTTGCAATCATTAAAAAAGTTTCTTTTGATTTTTTAAATTATGTTTAAGTAAAGCTTAAGTAAAAAAAACACAGAAATATTAACTTTGGCAGGATTCGTCTTGGTGTTTGCAATACAACCGGGCAACACAAAGCCAAAGAACGCTTCGAAAGTTATATCTGACGATCCACTGGCTCTAACTGGTGTGGAAATCACTTTGGATTTGATAAGGTGACGCAAACTTTAGAAAGCCTGCTCTGATTTGTGTTTATTTTTAACATAACGTTGTTCTTTGTTAATTTTTTTCCAGGAACTTAGTCCCACGCAATATAATGCGAGCCACCTACCAACAAGTATGATTGGGTGTGTTGGGGAATGAATTAAAACTTTTTGGTGCAGTAAACCTTTAAAAAACAGTCTAACATGTCCTTTGTTTCTTCTTCACCCTCTTTCAGTACAAAACAGAGAAGGTGATTGAAGAAGACCAGGAAGACTTTGATCCGCCCTTTTTTTGTTTTGAACTAAAACATTCCTCTTTACATCAAGTTTCTGTCAAAGCTGCATTCTGACCAAATTTCTTTTTTCAGGGTCCAAAAACGGACTCAAATGCATCCCATACAGTCACTGGGATCAACATTTTGGGATTGATTATGCTGTCAGTTTTGACGGGAATAGCTCTCCGGAGGATGAAGAAATTTGGACGCGGACAAGGTCTTTTGGATCTTGTGATTGCTGTTAACATGCTTACCAAATCGGTGGTCCACAAGATAATGTTGTGAGTGAAGACAAAATATTCTGTGTAGTCCCTCATTCATCCAGAAGTGATCCAAGGCTTTAAAGTTAACTTTGGGTTGTGTATTTTCTGATCAAGACCTTTCAAGTTCCGTCCAGAAATCTTTTTCAATCTGATAAAATGGTTTGAGAACTGGTTCTATATACGTATACAGTATATAACAGTGGTGGATCATAACAAAGTAAATGTACTTTGTTACTGTACTTAAGTAAAAAAAATTGTGTATCTATACTTTATTTAAGTAAAAATTGAGACCTTTACTTTTACTTCACTACATTTTTAGAGCAAATATCTGTACTTTTACTCTGCTATTTTTTTAAAGTGTGTTTTACATTTTTTGTTACATTTTTGTTCAGGAATATGAAAAATACACAAGTTTTTTTAGCGAATCTTGAAGCTGCATCGCCAAAATCAAAGGGGGCAGTTGGGGAGAAAAAGTAATGAATCGAGGACCAATCAGAATCGAGAGTAAACATTTTCCGCAGTCATACCGCGCCAAAAAAACTAACATCAAATATGGCACAAATTAAAAAGAATCAAAAGATTGTTGTTTGTGGTGTTTACTTCTAAATAAAAAGTTGAGCCGTCGTTACACAGAGCAGGGGCAGATCTAGAATTTTCTAAAGGAGGGGGGCGCTGAGGTCATTGACAAAGCCAATATAGGGTGACTTGGGGGCCTCCTCCCCAAAACATTTTAAAAATAAGTGTCATTTTCCTGCATTTTGGCGGCCCATTTGCTGACCCTGTTTGGGGATAGCTTGATTAGCCCCCTTTCCTTTCCTCTTTTTTTTTTGTGGACCAAAAGAGGCGGGAAAGGGGGGGTCACGCCCCTGCAGAGTATTTATTTGTGACCCTACAGCACAAAAATAACATTTGAATTATGATTGAATACTTTTACTTTTCACTTAAAAAGTAAAATTTACACCAATTACTTTTGTACTTTTACTTAAGTAGATTTTTTTATTGGTACTTTTACTTTATTATTTTTTTTGCCTAATTATCTGTACTTTTACTTAAGTACCAAAAGTGAGTACTTCATCCACCACTGATATATAACGAGTTCAAAACCCATAAGGACGGGCTTCTTCTTCTTTTGGCATTTCCCTCCAGGGGTCGCCACAGCAAGTCAGTTTTTTCCATCTAACCCTATCTGTTGCATCTTCTTCGGTCACGCCAAATATCTTCATGTCTTCCTTCACTGTATCCATAAGGACGGGCTAACCCCAACAAATCTGTCCAACTGTGATTGGATAGAAATGTAACTTGTTTACATAGGTGGGAGTGGGTCTAGCTAAGCTCTATAGTTGTCTAATTGCCTTCTATTGTCCTAACCAAATCCGACAAACTGATGTACGGCAGAAATGGTCCACAGTACTCCACAGTACTCCACAGTACTCCCTACATCTGCATCTCAAATCCACCAGTCAGACATTTGAGGACAGCGAGATGAAGATTCCAAATAGAGAGAAAGGATGGTTTGAAAGAAGTGTAAAAGAAGCCATCTTTGTGAAGAAAGAAAATCCATTTCTGGATCAGAATGGAGGAATGGAGGCCTAAAATACAACCTGTTTGGCGTTTACGTTCTCACTCCCTGGTCCAAAAAGAAAGTTTCGTAACCTAGAATCTATTCTCCCTGCCATTATCCCCTCTCCTGCCGCCAGAGGGAGCCCTGGATGTTTCTCGTCAACCTGATTGGAGTCACCTGAGGATGATTACACATTCCACACATCTGTGGATCCTGCCAGCTATTTAAGGGCAATCGCCCCGGACTTCCCTGTCAGGTCATACAATCCCAGCCAGGTCTCCTTGGTTGCCTGACTAAATACGCATTCTTGCAATAACCTTTTCCCATGCCACTGAAACCTTGTTTTTCTTTCCACAGTATGAATGAACTACCAAATTCAAATAAACCATGTTTTCTGTCTGCAATTGGGTCCTCCTCTTTCCATCTGCACACTGCTTTATGACACTCCCTTTGGGGGTAGCAGTTTCAGTTCACAAGGCTATTATCATGTGTACCATAGGGAAGCTTCGAACCGATTTGTCAGTTTCGGATGAGACAATAAAAGGCAATTAGACAACTATGGAGACGAGCTAGACCTGGTAGATGGAAATCGAATCATCTCGTTCAGAAAATACACTATCCAGAATACAACTTTGAATTCAGCCCTCTCAATTTTGGTCTTCATACTTGGTTCACATTTCATATGAATCACATCTTGGCTTACTTTTAGAAAGCGTTTCTTGACATTTCTATTTTAATTTTGTACTTCTCTCCTTTTAGTTATTTGCCAATTGGCGTCCTGTTCTTAGTAGCAAGTTATATGTATGATATTGGTAACGATATGGCTGTTCCCGTTGCCATTATGATGTTCATTGGAATTGCGTTATTAGGGTAAGTCCTTTTTGACCAAAATGATTGAATACTTACCACAGATTTATTTCACATTTATTTTTGCTCTTTGTCAGGCTTTTTATCCACGGATGCATGACAATTCCTCTGATTTTTATGCTTTCTACTCGCCAAAACCCCTTTGCGGTCATTAGTGTGGCGCTTCCTTCCTTGTTGAAGAAAATGTGGATCTCACGCAAGTACGGATTCTTTTGATTTAGACTAGACGTTCTAAGGTAAGAAGAAAGATGCATTGCTCTTTAGATGGCATAGAGGCAGTGGTGGAACAAAAAAAAGTAAATGTGCTTCGTTACTGTACTTAAGTAAAAAATTGTGTATCTGTACCTTACTTAAGTAAAATTTGAGACCTGTACTTTTTACTTTTACTTCACTACATTTTAGAGCAAATATTTGTACTTTTACTCCGCTACGTTTTAAACGTGTTTTTTGCGTTTTTCGTTACATTTTCGATCAGGAATTTGAAAAAATATACATTTTTTAAGCGCAACTTGTAGCCGCATCGCCAAAATCAACCTGTAGAGGGAGCAGTTGATCGCCTATGGTTTCCAAGAGGGAGAAGAGGTAATGAATCGAGGACCAATCAGAATCGAGAGTAAACATTTTCCGCTGTGGTACTTCCACTTTACGCTGTGGTAAAGAGAGAGCTGAGCCGAAAAGCAAAGCTCTCGATTTACAAGTCGATGTATGTTCCAACCCTCACCCACTACCCACAGCTGGTGACCGAAAGAATGAGATTGCGGGTACAAGCGGCCGAAATGAGCTTCCTCCGCAGGGTGGCTGGGCTCTCACTCAGAGATTGGGTGAGGAGCTCTGTCATCCGGGAGGAGCTCGGTGTCGAGCCGCTCCTCCTCCAGGTCGAGAGGAGCCAGATGGGGTGGTTCGGGCATCTGGTCAGAATGCCCCCGAGCGCCTCGCGGGCGAGGTGTTTTGGGCACGTCCCACCGGGAGGAGACCAAGGGGCAGACCCCGGACCCGCTGGAGAGACTGTGTCTCACAGTTGGCCGGGGAACGACTTGGGATTCTTCAGAGTGAGCTGGAGGATGCAGCCGGGGAGAGAGAGGCCTGGGCTGCCCGTTTTAGGCTGTTGCCCCCGCGACCTGACCCCGGAACAAGCGGAAGATGACGGAACGGAACTTTTACTTTTTACCCAAAAAATAAAATTTACACCAATTACTTTGAACTTTTACTTAGGTAGATTTTTTTTTTGGTACTTTTACTTAAGTAATTTTTTTTACCTTATAATCTGTACTTTTACTCAAGTACAAAAAAGTGTGTACTTCATCCACCACTGCATAGAGGACTATTCAAAGATACCATACATAATTTCTTCCACTCTGTCTTCAAGCGCCTTAGCTCCACAAACCTACATCTGTTGTGAAGAAGAGCTTCAGATTGACCGGAGAATCACCCGCTTTATGCTCCCAATTGGACACAGCATCAACATGGATGGAACAGCTCTTTATCACATGGCTGCGTGCGTCTTCATCATCCAGCTAGGTGATGTTGAAATGAACTGGACCCAGTATTTCGTCCTTGGGCAAGTTCCTCACATAACTAGCTGGCTTTAGGTTCTGTTTATAAAAGTATTTTGTTTTTAATTTTGATGTAAATGTCCTACTTCTGACTTTATTAGTCTCGAAATTTTCTGCTTGCTAATATCTTTTTGGTAAGTTTTAACAAAATTTTATGGTACTCTCTAGTTTGGCCGTGGCTGTTGCCTCCATTGGCGATGGAGGCATCCCTGTCACAAAAACTGGCACCACCTTCTTCATCCTGGGAACTGTTGGGGCTGGTGCACAGCGTGCGTCCCTCCTGATCATTTTTGAATTTTTTATGTGGGTGTTGTTTATAATGGCAAAACAGCAAAACGAGTCAAAAGCAGCTGTTTTTACATTACATTTTGTGTCTCTAACAGCGATTACGTAAACGCGATAATTAACTGCCTGGGAGACTGCATCGGCGTGGCTATTGTTGAATATTATGCAGTGAGTGAACTTTCAGCAATAGATGACAACAGCTTTTTGCAGGAGAGGTAAAAAAAAATAATAATAATAACTTTTGATTTGTTTTTTTGGGGGTTTTTTGCTGTAAAAATATTTTAGGCATGTAAATATGTGTATTTTTTTGTTACTTTAAGCCAGGGGTGCCCAACCTTTTTTGTCCCAAGATCTACTTTTCAATTAGCAATCCTCTTGAGATCTACCAGTCTCGTGACATCATGGGATGGCGTCATTTAATGACGCCATCCCATGATGTCACCAACCCAGAAGTATCCCACTGAGACGTGCACTCAATGGGATGCGAACCAACAAACTTCCGGTTTACTTCCGGTCTGCGGGAGAACGCTCTACCACTGAGCCATTGTCTCCCCCTATTTTTACTCAGAGGATGAATTGTAAAACAGCCCTACTTGAACAAATCTTTCCATGGTGCAGACCAATACAATAAATATACTGTATAGTACATACTATGTGTGAATAAGAGGGACCCAAATGGAAAAGTGAGGTTACAGGGAGAAGAGATAAAAAAGGTGGAAGATTTTAAGTATCTAGGATCAACAGTCCAGAGCAATGGACAGTGTGGAAAAGAGGTGAAGAAGCGTGTGCAGGCAGGCTGGAACGGATGGAGAAAAGTATCAGGTGTGATGTGTGACAGAAGAGTTTCAGCTAAAATGAAAGGGAAAGTGTACAAAACCGTGGTGAGACCGACCATGCTGTTTTGGCTAGAAACAATCACTGAAGAAAAGACAGGAAACAGAAATGGAGGTAGCAGAGATGAAGATGCTGAGGATCTCTCTGGGAGTGACCAGGATGGACAGGATTATGAATGAGTATATCAGGGGAACAGCACATATTAGAGGTTTTGGAGATGAAGGATGCTGGATTTGGAACCACCAGGCAAGAGGCCTAGAGGTAGACCAAAGACGAGGTTCATGGACGCAGTGAAGGAAGACATGAAGATAGTTGTTGTGACTGAAGAAGATGCAGCAGATAGGGTTAGATGGAAGAAACTGACTTGCTGTGGCGACCCCTGAAGGGAAATGCCGAAAGAAGAAGATGTATGCGCAAAGTATGCAATATTTAAAAATGACTATCCTTGTTCTGTTTTCCAGTGTGGAACCGGAGGCTCCCAAGGAGTGAGATAGACAAATCCTACATTCCCCACACGTTTTGGAGATTTTTTTTTTTTTTTTAAAGAACCAATGGTTGAAGATTATATTCAAGCTTGTTTAATATAAACGAGTGTTTTGGAAGCATTACAGGATTTTTTTAATTATTATTTGAGTCTATCTTTTCCAGCTGTTGTGTCACCTCAAAAATATCATCAACTTTGCATTTCCATTCCAATGGAATTCCATTCCAATTCCAATTTTACTGATTTTGACCAAATTTTCACAAACGTGTAACTTTTATGAATATTCTTAAAAAATGACTGAATATTTTATGTAACAATATTTTTTTTCCGATGAGTTACATTTGAACACAAAAAACAGTCGACTAAACTTCTGCCGAAAATCGAACCCCAAGAATATTTTTATTTGATGTTGTTTTAAATATACACCAAATATACACCTTCAAATGAGCACTGGAATGGCGATAAAAATGCACTGTAGATTAAAATATGGATTAAATTAGAAATTAACAACATATTTGGCCAAAACATGCATTTAAATAGTTGTCAGGGGGTTCAAAATTTTTCTTGCTGGAGAGGTGAAGAAAATGCGGATTCCTACAAGGTAAGCAGCGGTTTTAATAATAGCCTGTTTTTTATTGGTTAAATATATGTACATAAAAATGTAAATACAATAAACTATTGTTGAAAAAAAAAGAAAAACTTGCCCCCGGGTTGCGGGGGCAACAGCCTCAAACGGAAAGCCCAGGCTTCTCTCAACCTGGCTGCATCCGCCAGCTCATCCGGAAGGATCCCAAGTCATTCCCCGGCCAGCTGTGGGACATAGTCTCTCCAGCGGGTACGGGGTCTGCCCCTTGGTTTCCTCCCGGTGGGATGAGCCTGAAAAACCTCACCCGCGAGGTGCTCGGGGGGCATCTTGACCAGATGCCCGAACCACTCCATCTGGCTCCTCTCAACCTGGCGGAGGAGCGGCTCGACACCGAGCTCCTCCCGGATGGCAGAGCTCCTCACCCGATCTCTGAGTGAGAGCCCAGCCACTCTGCAGAGGAAGCTAATTTCGGCCGCTTGTATCCGCGATCTCATTCATTCAGTCACCACCCACAGCTGGTGACCATACGTGAGGGTTGGAACGTAGATCGACTTGTAAATCAAGAGTTCTGGACGTGGAACAACGAACCAGCTCTATACCCTCTTCAGGATCCTTGAGGGGTCGTGGGAGTTTGCCCAACCAGTCTACATGTGCTTTGTGGATCTGGAGAAGGCATTCAGCCATGTCCCTCTGGGACTTTTTTGGGGGGTGCTTCAGGAATATGGAGTATTGGAGCCCTTGGTACAGGCTGTCTGGTCTCTATGCGACTGTAGCCAGAGCTTGGTCCATATATCCGGCATGTCGATTCCATTTCCAGAGAGAGTTGGACTCCGCCAAGGCTTCCCTTTGTCGTCGATTCTGTTCATTAGATCTTATGATCAACTTGCCCTAAACTGAAAGATATTTTTGCAATTTATAGCAACAAAATGTAAATCTTGCCTCCAAAATGTATGTGAGATAAATAAAAGAAAAGTGTCACACCTCGAGTTGTTGAGTCAGCAGTTAACACATTGGTTAATGATTTTCGTCATTTTGTAATGCTAACTTGCACCACCGATTCTCAACACTGGAATACCACAGGGCTGTGTGCTCAGTCCTTTACTTTTCACTCTCTTCCATAATAACTGCACTGTCATTCTTTCCTACCACTGTGGTGGGTCTCATGATTCATAATTATAAGACACTACAGAAAGCCCATACAGTGGTGCTCAGAGATCTATCTTAAACACCAGTCTGACAAAAGTGGTGATAGTGGACTACAGAAAGTTCCTAGGCATACTGTAGCACTTCTAGTACTCCTAGTTGTGGTGTGAGGTCTTTCTGGGCCTGCTTTTCTTTCTTTTTTCTCCCTCTTCAATATTCACAGCTGCTGGATGGTTACTAACGGGGGGATTGGGCTGATTACTCCCACTTGTGCGTACTTGACGTTGGCTATTAAAGACCCGGTCTCACCCACAGTCTTCGTCAGTTCTTCAACTACTCTTGTGGTAAACTGACAACCTCCAAATTATGCTTATTTGACATCCTAGACTTATACATGTGGACAAAATTGTTGGTAGCCCTCAGTTAAAGGTCCCCTATTATGCCTTTTTTCCCTTATTTTATCCTGTGCTATGTATCTGATATGCATAATTTTACATTCCGCCACAATCTCAACACAAAAGGTTATAAATACTAGCCTGTTTTGGAGCGCAGTTTCATACCCGGAACTCAAAACAGCTTGTTTCAGTCTTTTTTTCTTTTTTTTTTCCCGGGACCCGCCCCGTTGGTTGCGATTGGTTGTCATTCATTGTGATTTACCCACCCAGCACAGCGTGGAGCGGGAGGGGCGAGGTGTGCTTCACAGTAGAGTGAAGCACGGAAATGGGTGGATATCAGGGTGGAGAGCAGGTAGAAGTGGGGGAGGGTGTTTGAGCTGCAGGGGGCTGAACAAAAAACAGATGTACGTCACTATGTTCCACCAGTCGTTAGAGATTTGGAGAACACGCCCCTTACTTTGAATTTAAATATCTCAAAATAGCATGAATCACAATAAAACACACTTTGGGGGATTGTTTGGGGTAGTACTAAGTAAAATAAAAGGTTAAAACCTCATAAAAGTCAGTTTTGCATAATAGGAGAAGGAAAACCCCACAATTCTTACTGAAATCACTTGAAACTCACAAAAGTAACAAGAAATAAAAATTTGTTGAAAATTAAACAATCAAAATCAGCCATTACTTTTGAATTGTTGATTAACATAATTATTAAAAAAAAAAGAAACAGGCTGACAGAGGAGGTCAGACAGGAATCCCCATGGACAATGATGTTTGCAGATGACATTGTGATCTGTAGTGAGAGGAGGGAAGAGGTGGAGGAAAAGCTGGAGAGGTGGAGGTTTGCACTAGAAAGAAGAGGAATGAAGATTAGTCAGAGTAAGACAGAGTACATGTGTGTGAATGAGAGGGATCCAAATGGAAAAGTGAGGTTACAGGGAGAAGAGATAAAGAAGATGGAAGATTTTAAGTATCTAGGATCAACAGTCCAGAGCAATAGAGAGTGTGGAAAAGAGATGAAGAAGCGTTTTCAGGCAGGCTGGAACGGGTGGAGGAAAATATCAGGTGTGATGTGCGACAGAAGAGTTTCAGCTAGAATGAAAGGGAAAGTGTACAAAACCGTGGTGAGACCGGCCATGCTGTTTGGTCTAGAAACAGTAGCACTGAAGAAAAGACAGGAAACAGAGATGGAAGTAGCAGAGATGAAGATGCGGAGGATCTCTCTGGGAGTGACCAGGATGGACAGGATTAGAAATGAGTACATCAGAGGAACAGCACATGTTAGAGGTTTTGGGGATAAAGTTAGAGAGGCAAGACCGAGATGGTTTGGGCACGTACAGAGGAGAGAGAGAGAGTACGTGGGAAGAAGGATGCTGGATTTGGAACCACCAGGAAAGAGGGACTAGAGGAAGACTAGAGGTTCATGGACACAGTGAAGGAAGACATGAAGATAGTTGGTGTGACCAAAGAGGATACAGCAGATAGGATTAGATGGAAGAAACTGACTTGCTGTGGCGACCCCTAAAGGGAAAAGCCGAAAGAAGAAGAAGAATTAAAAAAAACAAAAAACTAATGAAATAAGGTCGGACAAAAATGATGGTACCCATAACTCAATTTTTGCTGCACAACCTTTTGAGGTTATCACTGCAATTAAACGATTTCTGTATTTGTCAATGAGCGTTCTGCAGCTGTCAACAGGTATTTTGGCCCACTCCTCATGAGCAAACAGCTCCAGTTGTCTCAGGTTTGATGGGTGTCTTCTCCAAAAGGCATGTTTCAACTCGTTCCACATGTGTTCAATGGGATTCAGATCTGGGCTCATGGAAGGCCACTTTAGAATAGTCCAATGCTTTTCTCTCAGCCATTCTTGGGTGTTTTTGGCTGTGTGTTTTGGATTGTTGTCCTGTTGGAAGACCCATGACCTGCTACTGACAGCAAGCTTTCTGACACTAGGCAGCACATTTCTCTCCAGAATGCCTTGATAGTCTTCAGATTTCATTTTACCTTGCACATTTTCAAGACAGGGTCTGCCAGATGCAGCAAAGCAGCCCCAAAACATTACTGAGCCACCTCAATGTTTCACCGTAGGGACAGTGTTCTTTTCTTCATATGCTTGGCTTTTGAGTCTATGAACATAGAGTTGATGTGCCTTACCAAAGAGCTCCAGTTTGGTCTCATCTGTCCAAAGGACATTCTCCCAGAAGCTTTGTGGCTGTCAACATGCATTTTTAGCAAATTCCAGTCTCGCTTCTGGTGTATATCTTCATTCTCCCCAATGGAACCTCCAGCCCTTCCTCCTGGCCATCCAGCACCACCTGAAGGCATCACCACGTCCCTGTGGACACCTTTTGTTACCTATTCAATAAACAAAGATAGACCCAAAGATTTGAATCTTTCGAGCTCACAAAGAGCTCCATCTGCAGGCTGCGGGGTGTAAAGGAAAATCCGGTAGAAAAAAAGAAAGATTAATTATACGCTCCAAGTCTCAAGTCATTACAAAAATGATTGAGATTCGGCGAGTATCCTAGGCATACTAGGAGTGCTACAGTATGCCTAGTATCCTAGGGGGCATACTCCTAGGAGGAGTATACTTTGAGAGTATACTCCTGGGCAGGAGTATCATGAACAAAGTTTCCTAGGACTATGCCCAGGATATGCCTAATCCCCATGCGGGAAGGTTGTGGACCGTGTTGAAAGCATAAAGTTCCAGGGCCGAATAAATAGAAGCGGTTGTTTCTTTTAACTGAGTCAAAATACCCAAAATAAAAGTGTCCCGACTTGACATTAACCCCTCAAATATCAGAATTGATCTGTCTGGTCAAGTCAGCGAATCAAGTCACCAGTTTGAAGTTAAACCACCTAAAAGACACAAAGCCGCCAAGGTTCTGATGGTTCACATGCAAGAGATTTATATCAAGATCCACTTAATAACTGGTGACGATTTGTTTAACAAATACGGAATTCTGTACCCAAATCTTTTGCGTGAACGGACATTTCGGCCATGGATATTTGGGCCATGGACATTTGGGCCAAGAAACCGCAACCGAGGATATTTGGGCCATGGGATAAAACTGACTAAAAGCAACTATTTTGTGTAATGCAACTGTTTTAATCAATTTCACAAGATACATTATCACAAAAATAGGGTTAGGGCTATATTTCAAGAGAAAAGAAAAAAGATGGTTCGTGGCTCAAAAGTCTATCCCAAGTGGCCCACATAGCCCAAATATCCTAGGTTGCAGTTTTGTGACCCAAATATCTGTGGCCCAAATGTCCTAGATTCAAATCTGTCATGCTCCTGGTTCACAATCTGCACAATGTTACAACAAGAGATGGAGCCTCATCTCCGGCAATACTTTTAGGAAGCTTTTGCATTTTCTGAGTAAGAGCCCTAAAATTAGAAGACTTGGCCTCCTTTATGTGGAAAAGTTATGGGCGGGAGAACTTTAGGCAGGAAGTTTTTGAATCTCCATGGAAATTAAGGCAAAACACAAACCTCTACATGTGTTTTCAAGTATTTTAAAACAGACCTTGATTATGTATGAAGTTTCACACCATCTAAAAGGAGTAAACCAAATTACTACCGATCTTTGAAAAATTAATTTGATCCCACTTTAGAATATAAATAAACTTGAATAAATAAAAAAAAAAACAGGGAATCTCATTATTGAGCTTCTGTTATGTGAAACGTCAAAATTCAGAGCTGGATTGTGTTGAGAATGAAGCCAGAGGTCAATAGCGATGAAATAATGGTGACAAACGTCTCAGAAAAAAACCCTGGAAGTGATTTAAGCAAAAATCCAGATGTGTAAGGAATGCAAAAAATTTTGTTCTGAATTTCTCTTTCCTGTTTGAATAAGGATGAGTTTAGAAATCTTCAGAATTCAGACTCATGTTGTGAGGTAGTTATAACTTTACAGTCATAATTTTAACCTTTCCCCTCTGAGACCCTTCTCAACGTCACACACAGTTTAAAAAATCTGAAATGTGATCTGTGTGAGCACAGGGGGGTTCAAAATAATGGTAAATCACAGACATCCTGGTGCCACATGTGTCCCAGCTGGAACTGAAATTCAACAGATACTGATTCATTGGCACTTTGTTTCCCAGCTGAGAAAAGTAGCACTTAGTTACAAGAAAAAGCAACCGGAGGAAAATGTGCGGCATGCGTGGAATGCAATTCCAAGCTCGCTCAGGAGAACCACGAAGGCGAAAATATTTACCTTGAGAGTCAAAAATTATAAAAGAAGCTTTGGGTGTGAAAAAGAGTCTGGAAATGTACCAGAAAGAGCATTACCTGCAAGTAAAACCCAAATATTATATACGTATTAAATAAATCCCATAATATCGATTCAATAATGATAGTTGTTTATTATAATTAACTTATTTTAACTATAAAATATGTGACGTGTACATTTTTTCCTCGAAGTTCATTAATAAAAGTTCCGGGGGTCATTCTGACCAGATGCCCAAACCACCCCATCTGGCTCCTCTCGGCCTGGAAGAGGAGCGGCTCGACAACGAGCTCCTCTCGGATGGCAGAGCTTCTCACCCGATCTCTTAATGAGAGCCCGGCCACCTTGCGGAGGAAGCTCCTTTCAGCCGCTTGTATATGCGATCTTTTTCTTTCGGTCACCACCCACAGCTGGTGACCCTAGGTGAGGGTTGGAACGTAGATCGACTTGTAAATTGAGAGCTTTGCTTTTCGGCTCAGCTCTCTCTTTACCACGACGGACCGATGCAGCGTCCTGGTTATTGCTGATGCCGCACCGATCTACCCGTCGATCTCCAGCTCGACATTAATAAAAGTGTCAGGAAGATTTTTTTTTTTGTGTTTATTTTTTATCGTGGGCAGCACAGTGGCACAGTGGGTAACACAGTGGCCTCACAGCAAAAAGGTCAGGGGTTCGAGTCTCTGGTGGGGACGAGGCTTGGAACACTAATCTGTCTGTGCGGAGTTTGCATGTTGTCCCTGTGTCTGCGTGGGTTTTCTCCAGGTACTCCGGTTTCCTCCCACCCTCTTAAAACAAGCATGTTTGATTAATGTTAGATTAATTGGCCAAATTGCCCCTAGGAAGGAATGAGTGTGTGTGGATGGTTGTCTGTGTGTGGCCCCGCGACAGACTGGTGACCTGTTCAAGGTGTACCCTGCCCCTTGCCTTGAATTAGCCGGGATGGGCTCAGGCACCTCCCACAATCCCGTAAGGGATAGACTGTTCAGAAGGTGACTGACTGATCTTTATCGTCAAGACAATTTTAAAGTCAATACTGAGACTTTTGATCAGTTTTTCTGGTGAAACTCTTGAGCGCTCTTTAAATTTAAAGCTTCCACTTATCCGGAGCCGGGTGGCCAGGGCAACAGCCTCAGACGGGAAGCCCAGGCTTCTCTCACCCCGGCTGCATCCCCCAGCTCACCCGGAAGGATCCCGAGTCATTCCCCAGCCAGCTGTGAGAAAGTCTCTCAGGCAGGTCCAAGGTCTGCCTCTTGGTCTCCACGTCTTTTGGGACGTGCCCGAACCACCCCATCTGGCTTATCTTGACCTGGAGGAGGAGTGGCTTGACATCAAACTCCTCCCGGATGGCAGAGCTCCTCATTCGATCATCCACCCACACTCACTCACTACAAAGGGGCCAGAACAGGATGAGATGGATGGCATGCTTTGGTAACTGCGAAATTAGACCTATAAAATGGTGCGCTAGATTTTTTAACAAGCACGCTAAATGTTACATCAAGAGCGTTAAATTTCAAATCTAGCGGCGCTCGGTTTGAAATCTAGTGCGATAGCGCTTAAAAACGTGAATTTAGCAGCGTTAAGTTTGAACTCTAAGCGCTTGATGTGACATTTTGGTTGTTTTAACATCTAATAACACGCTTTTTACGTGTGTGTAGTGGCCCTGATGGCTTTCCATATAGGTGCACACTGTTTATTTTGACAGCATGCTCATCACGGAGACCCACACATTTTAATGGGAGCAGTGTTGTTGTTTTCTCAACAAAGCCAATATGTCCATAGTGCGCCATCTAGTGACAAAACATCAGAGTTGCAGGGGAAATATAACATTAACAAGGTTTATCTATTGAATTTTTTGAGTTCGGCGGGCCGGATTAAAACGTTTACGGGCTGCATGTGGCCCGCGGGCAGTAGTTTGTCCATGCCTGTTCTAGAATAATAAATAAAAACAAACCAGAATTTTTTTTTCGACATATATTAAGTATTTTAATCTATTGTATATTAAAAGGCATACACACACATGTCTCTTACAAAAACTTCACAGCAACAATAAATCAGGTCAACCAGCAGAAGCAAGGCAGTTTAAACACAACCTCTTGTATTTGTCGTATGGTATAACTTAAACACACAGAGTACATCTTTGGCACCAAAAACAATTCATATCAACAATAAAAACAAAATATATTAACATCTCTCATGTCAAAAAGCCAATTATTTAAGCTTACCAGTTACAAATGAAAGGACAGAAAATCCCACCGACAACGTGACTCTAGCCAGCAGATGCACGTTGGTGGAAACATGGGGAGGGAGCTTCATGGTAAGTATCAATTTAATGTGAGTTTTCACTGTGCACTTTTAGTTTATAATAAAACCAACATCAGAACAAAAAGTTTAGCTTAATTTTAAATTCACTGACAATGAAATTTAGCGTCTTTCTTTTTTTTTAAGAGCAGCGTGAAGATTCCAGTTAAATACAAAGCACATTCTTTAAAAACAGTAGTCTACATTCAAAGCTAATCCTATATTAAGCAGGCCATAATAAATAGAAAATACCATGTTAAGTATATAATCTACTCAGAAATGTGAGATGGTTGGGCAGTGCTGGAAAACCCAGCTGAATATAACACATCGAGACAACAAATAGTTTAGCAAATGAGAGCCAATTATAGTCGACCATCGCGATAGTAGAACCAGCTACCACGGAGAAAGAACCAGTCCCAGAAAAGGAATCATGTGGAGAATGCATGCCATTTTAACAAGGCCGAAGGGTCAGACTTTAGATAGCCTTTTTCTTTAACCGGAGCATTCCCTCAGCTAGGAATGTGAGAAGATTAGCTCTGGTGTGTCATCGGAGGGGAGCGAAATGTTGGGCCGTCGCCATTTGGGGCCCCGAACATTAACCTGGGACGTGGAAAATTGGACCCGGGTGAAATGCTGTCAATCCTCGTAGTCTTTTTTTAAGATAAGTGGGTGTTCTGTAAGCTCCGCATTCAAAGGAAATTTCCAGATCCCAGATCGAGATGCAAGCAAGGGGTCTCAAAAGTATTTCGAAGAGAGTAAGAACTATTTTTTAACCATTCTTATCCTGAGTCATGTCTAAGTATTCCTATGTGGCGATGCTACTGGTAGTTTCAACACAAAAAACAGAGTATTCATGTTGGTAGACCAAAAAAAAATCACTTAAATACACAAATACCCTTTCAAACATAAATTACATGTAAATATGAGCAGCTTATACAAGTATAAATATATCAGATAACTGATCAAACACACCACATGCACGTCAGCAGCATCCCGTCGAATTGGTAATTACTGTCCAGGTACCATGGCAAATTCTTTCTGTCGACTTGTGAAATGTACAGAAAGAGTCGGGACGAAAACCCGGCTTATCTCAAACACACACTTGACCCTGCAATTCGCTTCATCACAGCCATGGTGAAGGACCCTTCCCTGAACGACTTGGTCTCAAAACTCAAATCAAAATTTCGATCGCCTCCGGTTCAGAGGTGGTGATGCTCTGAGACGTCTTAAGGGTCACTTTTGGATCTTTCGGGGTATCTGTAAAGATTAAAAGAAAAAACAATACAGAATGATAAATTTGCTGAGGAGTAAGGGCTCTTCCAATCCCATGCTTCCTAGCATATGTGGGGGTGGAGACGGCAGCTAAGTGGTTATAGCGTTCACGCGCGGACTGGAAGTTCGCAGGTTCGCGTCCCACAGAGAGGGTCCTTGGAGAAGACACCTAACCCCCGCTTCTCCCACCATTGGCGCCGTCAAAGGGCAGCCTGCTGCGGTGTAAGGAGTGCAGCACACAAATTTCCCCGGTGAGGGATGAATAGAGTAATTAATTTAATTTAATATGTCCTTAGATAACCCCATCTGTATTTGTGTCCACATGTTTAGGACCCCTACCTCATCTCTCCAAGCTTCCTACTCACTCCCCTGTCTAGATGAAGCCCATTTGCTACATTCTACAAACATTTACTTTGTTTTCTGCAAAGATTAAAAGAGAAAACCAGAATGATAAAGTTATCAAGGATGAGGGCACTTCCCAAACCCTAACCCTACTTCCTGTTAGAACTCCTAATCCCATCTGGATCTTAGGTGATCCTATTTGTATCCCCATTTTCAGGACGCCAACCTTGTCTTTCCAAATCTAATGCTCACTCTCCTGTCTAGATGTATCCCATTCGCTACATGCTACAAACATGTACTATGTTATTGCTTTAGATAATCTAATCTGTAATTTGCATTCTTCCGTTCTATCCTGGGAGATGATCTCTTCTTCAATTGAGTGTCAAGGTCAGGTCTTGATGGTCATTGTCCTAATGGTTTTCCATGGATTTTTCATCTACATACGTACGTCATTCAGATTGAGGCCCTGTCCACACGGAGCCGGGTATTTTTGAAAACGCATTTGTTTTTATCCGTTTTGGCCTGCCGTCCACATGAAAACAGAGGTTTTTTTCACTCAAAACCGGTGTTTTTTTAAAACTCAGGCCAAAGTGGAAATTTTGGTAAACTCCGTTTTTGCGTTTGGACCTGCGAAAACAGATATTTTCGTTTTTATGCGTCACTACCTGCGACAAGTAACGCACATACGTCATTTGTGTGCGTCCTTGTTTACAAAAGCAGACAGTGGGCAGCATGGATCCACGGAAACATACATTAGTTTCTTTATATTTTCCTGTATTTTATTAACTTTATAGTCGATAACGACTTTTAAAAACAATTCCACCTCCTTGTCGATCCAAACAAACGAGATGCCTGGCATCAATACTGCCCACTACTGGTCTGGCATGCTCATAACCGCTCTCATACGAGTATTCATACGGCTCCGTCTGGACGCGGATATTTTGAAAACGGTTACGTGTGGACGCGAGCGTTTTCCTAAAACGGAGGACAGCAGATTGTTGTGGTTCCCTCAACCACCACCAGAGGGAGCCAGGTGGTTCTGGCATCTCACCTTTCCTCCAATTCTACCTGATTTGGACCACCTGCGCCTAATCTCTCTGCTGACTATTTAAAGGCAGCCTCACCAGCATTCCTCGTCGGGTCTTCATGCCTTCCAACCTTGGCGGACTCCCGACCCAACGGATATCCTTTGGAACTGAGATTAACTCTTTGAAAACCATTTTGATCCCTTTTGACTTCTGTTTCTTTGCTTACAGCCTTGCTGATCCTTGGTTAAATAAATCTTTTTTGATGTCCTGGATTTGGGTCCTCCTTCCACACCACAACACAGATATGCGTTTTCAAAAATACCCGGCTACGTGTGAACATGGCCTAAGTCATTGTGCAATTGGCTGTTGATTTCAGTGTATTTGCATGAGCTGTGACCTGAGTTTGACACTGCAGTCTAAGGACAAAGATGTTCTGGGTCTGTTTAGTTTGGCTAACACTTGTGCAGATTGTGTATTTTTGTTAGATTAAGTGTGTGAGAAAACTATGTTGTCACACTGGCCTAAACTTAATTCTGTGCTTCTAAACACAAAAAACCCACCAGTAGAAGATTCTGAAATAGTCTCAGATGCCGTCAGGTTGCCAGGCTCTGTAGCGACATCTGACTCAAATGAAGTTTCATCACTTTGGTTCCCTGAATCATGGCTCAGACTCTTGGGCGTAATGAAAGATGAGGCTTTCAGTGTGGACGCACCTGTCTGGTCATCTGAGAGGCTCTTTCCTACAAATGGTGACAAAGAAAGAACACTGTTTAATTACCCACTTAAGTCCACAATTACACACCCCAGAACATCTGCCCTTCCTAAGTTCTTCGCAGGACTATTCTGGATGGGGTTATTCTGGAGAGTGAGATGATATGCATTCCAGTTTAAAAACAAGTCATCTATTTGAGTAACATGAAATAAAGTCTCCAGCAGTCCACTTCTCTCTTTTGGGAATGCATACATTGGGTCTGCTCTACCAGCTGTTGCTTGGTATCATTTCATCATAACGTTCCTCTGAAAATCCTGAACCCTAAAAACTCACCTTTACAGTCCATACTGCTGCTCACAGTGTTGATGGTTGGAACGGATCTGGCCGGACGGAGACTCCATTTCTCCAGCTTGCCCTGTTCCAATTTGGAGCGCTGCAGGAGAATTTTGATCACAGCGTCCTTTTCCAAAAGCTGAGCATGAAGTACTCGGATTCTGAAAATGCAGAGTGCATTTTGAGTGCACGGGTCAAACAGAACTCACACACATAAACTGAAGAGATGAAGACACATGTGGTACCTGTTCTGCATCTCCTGCAGTCTGTGGTTAGAGGAAGGCAGGTCCTCATTGAAACTGCTGTTAGGTGAATGCCCAGGAGAATGATTGATGATCGTCGTATCTCTGATGAGAAAATTTATAATCAAAGTGATTAGCAAGCATCAGATTTTAGTCTCTGATTCGTGAAGGACATCATCTCACCTCTGTGCTGCAGCAGTGGCAGCTGCATCCATTGCAAACTGCCTCATTGTGCTTTCCTCCAGGTACTTCTGTTCCCACTTAGTTATGTCCGCCTCCAAAGCCAGAATACGTTCCTCTTTTTCCCTCAACTGCTGCAGTGTGGAAGAGCTGGGTTCTTCAGCCATCAGGTCGGCTGTTTGGTTCTGAGACAGAGAGGAAGGAGAAATGGTTACACGACCAATTTAATACGACATAGCAACAAAGCTTCAATTGAAAATGCAAACATCAAACCGCTTATAAAGTGCCTTAAGTAGACATGTTAAAACAAATATGGAAAATGATGGACAGTAAATACTTTATATTAGACCAGGCATGGGCAAACTACGGCCTGCGGGCCACATGTGGCCCGTTAAACATTTTAATCAGGCCGGCCAAACTTGACATAATTAAATAAAAGTACCTTGTTAATGTTTTATTTCTCCTGCAATTCTGATGTTTCCTCACTAGATGGCGCCAGAGATATAACAACACTGTTCCCATTAAAATATGTGTGTCTTTGTAATGCCTACGTTGTCAAAATAAACAGTGCACGCAGGGGTGGAAAGCTAGGGGATGGCAAAATGTTACAGTAAGCGCTTAGATTTCAAACCTAGCGCCGCTAAATACAACTTTTTAAGAGCTATTGCACTAGATTTCAGACCTAGCGCAGCTACATTTGAAATTTAGCGCTCTGAATGAAACATTTAACATGCTTGTTTAAAATCTCGCGCGCCATTCTACCGGCAATCTAGCGGTTACTAAAGCATGCCATTCATCTGCTACTGTTCCGACCCGCTTGTCAAATGTTGGAACTCAATGTGGCCCGTGAACCAAAAAGTTTGCCCACCCCTGGTTTAGACCAACATTCCCTTTAACACTGGCAAAACTTTAAGATCAGACAAGTTTGATTGTGTTTAGATGTGATGTGGGAATTACGTAAAATACTGTACGTCTAGGACGAATTTACACAAAAACACATACCAAGGTTTTTCTCCTGTTTTGTACCATAATGAGTACTTAAAAAACTGTATTCATCAACACTTTTGAAAATCACAAAATATTGTGCATGCACAGTCAATTTATAATGAGCCACAGTGATGTAAGGGGGGGTAACCAGTCTAGGTCTGACTGCGCTGTAATAATGGCCACCAGGAATGTAGCATCATCGGCTTGAAAGTGAGTAATTTTGTAGGTGTTTTAACACATTGACAAAAGACTCTTGTTTTTTTTGGGCTGTATTCGTCAAAGACAGTATATTCAAAATACAATATGCCTATAATTGCTAAAATCACATTTTTTTCTGTGTTAAACTATGGGGAAACCGTATAAATTGGGGGAGGCGGTGGCTCAGTGGTTAAAGCGTTCGCCCGCGGACTGTAAGTTGACCGGAAGTTCGCATCGCACTGAGTTCACGTTTAAGGTCCTTGGAGAAGACACCTAACCCCCAGTTTCTGCCACCATTTGTGTCATCATAGGTGGCAGCCTGCTGCGGTGTAGCGCAGCACACAAATTTTCTGGTGAGGGATTAATAACATATTCTAAAATTTAAAAAAAAATTTAATTGGCACATTCACTCGTCATAATTTCCACAAGAAAAGTCTAAAATAATTTTGATAAGCAAATGTGTGAGATGAGGTTGGATTTGACCTCAAAATGACTGAGAGCAGAAAAGTATTCTGTTTCACATGGAGTCAAACTAAAAGATTTGCAAGTGATTAAAAAATACAAGTTATAGAAAACTTTGAGAGGTGTTTGGATTTAAATCCTTCAAAGGTGATTAGAAGTGCTGCCTCCTGGTGGACTGGATGACTAATACACCCATAAAAATCTCAATTTAAGGTCAAAAATAGTTTTGTTTTTTTTTTAGAACTAACTATCTGTTGGTTAACTAACTTCACATTTGTTCTTTTCAAGTACAAGTAAAATTTTCTAAACAAAAAGGTTGTGTGTAACCCCACAACAAGTTGGCGACCTGATTGGGTTGTATCCTGTCTCTTGCCTGAAATCAGCCGGGATAGGCTCCGGCAACTCCCGCATTAGCGATAAGCGGTTCAGTAGACTAACAAAACTTTCTCTTCTACAGTGTCTTGTTATTTTGATTAAAAAAAGAAGAAGAAAAAAGTTCAAAGTCATTTTACGTCAGAATTTGTCAGGGGTATGAATAACTCTGAAAAGTAATATGTGGTCATTAGTTAAATGTGATCAATTATCCCTCAAGAGTTAAGCACTGCGGTTTCTAGGTAGTGACAAATATCCTGCTGGCATATTTCTGAATGAAAATCCCTGTTCACACAAACCATGAGCAGATGTTGTAACTTCCTGTGCTAACCTGTTGGGTCCGCAGGCTTTTCAGTTCCTGTTCCAGCCGCGTACGCAGCCGCAGTTCCAGCACTTCCCTCTTTTCGCATGCTGCCTGCAGCTGGGCCAGTGAGCTCTGTAGACGTTCCACTTTCTTCATGTAAGCTCTTTTCCTTATCAACTCCTCCTCCAGCTGCCTGTTGCGAGATTTGGCCGATACCAGGGCTTGCTCTAGTAATTCCCGTCTTCGCTGGCACTCCTCACCGGACACACGGAGATGCTGAATCTGCCTCTCCAAGCGTTCACGCTCACGTTGCTGCTCCTCATCTGACATGGAAAAAAAAACCCAACCGAATATGTTATTATGCTATTTTATTAATGAGTCCAACCAATGAAAGCACATTTAAGTAACATGGCATCAAATTATTGATGCAATATGCACCTATGGTCACCAGCTGTGGGTGGTGACCGAAAGAATGAGATCACGGATACAAGCGGTCGAGATGAGCTTCCTCTGCAGGGTGGCTGGGCTCTCACTCAGAGATTGGGTGAGAAGCTCTGTCAACTGGAAGGAGCTCAGTGTTGAGCCTCTCCTACTCCACGTTGAGAGAAGCCAGATGGGTGGTTCGGGTAGGTCCCACCGGGGAGGAGACCAAGTGGCAAACCCAGACCCGCTGGAGAGACTATGTCTCACAGCTGGAGGATGCAGCTGGGGTGAGAGAAGCCTGGGCTTCCCATCTGAGGCTGTAACCCCCGCGACCCAGCCCCGGATAAGTGGAAGACAACGGAACGAACAGAACGGAGCATCAAATAATTTATAGAAGGATCATTTACAACACTATTAATTATTTACGTTATTATTTTACATCTTGTCCTCATCAAATTTTTGGTGTTGGTGTTCCAAACACTAAATTTTTTACCGTTTGTGCTTGTGAGCAGAGTGCATGCACTGAAATTTTTTTTGCTCATGGTAGAATGTAGATGCATTGGTGAACAAAAGGCAAGGCAAAGAACAACTGGGAATTTCGCTCTAACGTGGGGAAAAAAAAACCCCTCAGATATGTTTTTAATGTGGGAATAATATCAAAACATGATAGAAACCATGACCACTCTCACCCTCTAAGACCCTCACCTTTTCAACACTTTGGTTCCAGAGGAACAGTTTGTTGAAGAACCAATGGCGGACAGGCAATAAAGCCGATTTTTAGGGGTTAATAAAAACCCTGGTTCAAATTTTAATGAGTTCTTCTCAGACAGGAGAGCTGGTTTAAATGCTTCTCCTGTGCCACTTCATAAAAGAGGCTGATTACACAACAGCAGTGCATGCCTGTGGAGGGAATGCAGACTTCCTCTTATCCACTTATGCACACAGGCATAGCTTTGTACCAGCAAAAGCCTGGAATGCCTCAAATGACGTGAAATAAACAAACAGCTTGAAATGTAGCTCCAGTGGCTCGTCACTGAAAATTCAGAATGACTACACCTCCTGCTTTTGTGGTTCAATTCGTCCGATCGGTTCAGCCTTTCCTTTGGCTCACACTTATTCCCAAAGAAGTAAGTATCTAATGAATAACATTTCTTGTGTCCTCAGAAATGAACAGGTGGAATAAAACTATTTCTTTTTTTAAAAGGGGATTATTAAAATAAGTAGAACAAAAAAGGCCCAAACAAGGATCGGGAGATAACTGGTCGTCATGCCGTATTGGGTCAGGATGCCCTGGAGACCTAGACTTATTAGTTCCCTATGAGGAGGGAAGCCAGCAGTGATACAAAATGAGCCAGAAGATGGAGGCACAGAGGAGGGGGCATTCCTCATGGTAAAACAGCATGAAATACCAAAAAGAGAAAACAATCCCAGGAATCCAGGTCACATTAAATGCAGCTATGAAAAATGACTGGTGTCTACGTCTGTGTCCTGACATGTGGCTTGTATAACATTGCTGACGGAGGAAACCGATCCCTTCTCAGCTATGTTCCTGCTATTGTTAAAAAACTTCACGCAGTAGTGTGATTGGACGACTTATGTCGGTGTCTGAGAAGCCGGCGTTTTACTCACTTTGTTCCAGGAGTTTAACAAAGACGTGTTGTCTTGGGTCCGAACGCTCGGCGTCTCTGTGTTTGGATGCCGCGTCCAGCTGATCTGTACAAATTAATACCAAACTTAGCAAAGCATTTATACACACAATCAACTCCAAACTTTCCAGCTATGTTTCTGCTTGTGTTAAGACATTTTTTTCCTTCATGTTTGATTTATTGTAGATTTTGTTCTTTAAATGTGATAAAAAGTAAAGCTGTTCCGCCGTTTTTTAATAAAACCATTTTTTTTATTAAACATAAAAGTGACAAACAAACTTTATCTTCATCCATTGAGTAAAAGGTTTTAACTTTGACCTGTTAATATGTTCAAAATGACTTGTTTCTTATATTTGCCATACTTTAAAACTTGTCAGCAGGCAGTTTTTGCCCTCAGAGAAAAAACGGATACATACCTCTCAGGTCTCTGTTAAAGTCATGCATCCTCTTAATCTCCGCCTCTAGTTTGTTCCTCATAGTTTTCTCCAGAGTTTCTCGTTTGGCAGAGCCTTTCATCAGAGCCTCGTAAGCCTCGGATATCCTCTGAATCTCTAGCTCCAGCTAGGGAAAGAATGAGAGGAAAAGATCAGTTTCAGGAAGAAGATCGCCTAAAAGTATGAAAACTTTAAGACTTATACAACGATACGATAGAAATATACGACGCTATGGATGATTCTTAACACTCGCAAATCAACAACTCCTTCTGAATACTGTGCAAGCTTTGTGGGCTCGCATCTCTACCCAATAGAGTAGCGCTCTCCTAGCTGAAAACCAGGAAGTTCTGACAATCTTCAGAACCAATGGTTTTAGCTCACCATACAAAAATGATTGGCTGAAGTCTTTAATGTCCCACAGAGTCTGCAGGTTTACTAATATGTGTGTTTTTTATTTTCAGCACGTCTAATTATCATCTTAAGTCAAAGCAATGGTGTCCGTTTTAAGTACTATTGCAAAAAATGTATTTATATAGATCTTTTGTACCACATTTAATTCTCACCTTCTCCAGCCTGGCGGCCTTCTCTGTGTAGACCTCCAATTCCTTCCTGAGTCTCTCATTCTCCTGCGTTAGCATGTGATTGTTGGAGGTTGCGGGGGTGCTGTGTGTCAACTGGGACTGAGCAGAAGCAAACCTGCAGAGGACAAACTTCAGTTATTTATCGTGCATCCTTCAAGCTTTGTGAATCCATAGTGGGTTAATTACCTGTGATGCTGCGAATAGAAAGGTGGAGGAGGTTCTCTGTGGTAATGCACATGCTCCTGTGAGTGGCTGAGCATGTATTCAGGGACCCTGGCATACAGAGGGTAATCCGGAGGTGGTCCACGCTGGTCCAAATATTGCGGGGCGCCTGGTCCTGCTGTGTTTGAGACGTTGTTAAACAGCTGGGGGTAGCTATATGAAGAACTCATGGGCATGTTGTCTCCATGACCATTTCTCTCCAGGGAGAGCTGCATGAGTCTGTCACTCAGAGAACGAGCATGCTCCCTCTTCACATCCCACTGTCCCTCGTTTTGGATGGCCATCATGTCTCCATCCAGCTCTGCTTGCTCCTTCTGAGAGATCAGGTACTGGGAGTGGGCTTTGGCCTCTTCATATGTGGGGAGCTCCTCCCCGTGGAGCTGGTACAGATGGCACACAGGCCTCTCAGATGGAGCCATGTCCCCCTGGTGTTCCTGTCCCTGGGGCTCCTGCCGAGCAGACATCTGCATGTACTGGGTCTCCTCCTGGGTCAGGCTTTCCAGAGAGGAACGGGGGCTCCCCGTACCCCCTCCACTACTTCCTCCACGCAGGGCCTGCTGCTGGATGGCCAGGAGTGTGCGTGTGTCCGTTAGGTTACCATAGCGAAGCTGCTCCTGGATTAGCCGGTGGAGGACCGTTCCAGAGGAGTCCTCCGAAGTTCTCATTTCACTCGGAAATAGTTTGAATGGCAAAAAAAAGAGGATGAAAACAAGTGTAGTGTGTGTAAGACTCGCTGGTCAGAAGTCTGAAAAAAGAAAAACAAACAAGAAAAGATGATTATTTTAACGTAATATCATAATTCTATTTCTCTGATTTGCGGTGACACTGGTATCATTTCCTTTTAAACATAAAAGGGTCCTTTAATTGTATTTTAATGTTCATTATGTACACGTTGTCTGTCTGGTTGTTTTTATATTATGAAACAACAGTCAGCAAAACAGCTTTATAATCATCATCCTGGTAAAACTACAATCAAATAACATTTCAGAATGTCCAAAATGTCCAATGTCCATTGGACGAAAAAATGTCCAATGTCATTGGTCATTTTTTTAACTCTTATTATCACAAGTACAAGTCAATAAAAGTACCAGATTTACAACCCAACATTGTAATAAATATAGTTATATCATAGTACCGGTTTACGACCATATAAGCTATTATGATGTTTAAATGATTCTCCAAAAGATAAAAGTCTACTGTAAATACATTTTAAAACTATCGATGTAAAGCCAATATTTATGGTGCATCATAGAGACCAACAAAAAAGTACCCTTAAAATAAAATATGAAATCCATTTAAAAACCCAAAACTCATCAAATTTTAATATCATTACACCTTAAAAAATCTTATATTACTTTTTCAAAGTAATAAAAAGTTTTATATTACTTTTTTAAGGTGTAATATTACTTTTGTCTGGATGTTTTGCTGCTGGAGAAAAAAAATCTATCAAAAGTCAGTCTTACTTCCCAACATGATAACGATGACATTTTTCTGATTCTAACATGTTATTAAAATCTTAACACATCCAAGAAATCAGGTATTTAAATGATTTTCTAAAAAAGATAGGACTCAATCCCAAAATGACCAAACCAATAGACATGGTGCACCACAGAAGAACATGGCTGGAAAAGTTTTGTTAAAACAAAATATTAAAAACATTTAAAAGGGTATAAAACTCACCACTTTTTGGTATCATCACACTACAAAAAAATCACGTTTTGAATATCCTGGGCTTATTTTGTAATAAGATGTAGGATTTTCCGAAGCGGGTTCGTCTATGCGACCATGTGCGCGCTGGAGCCGCTAATAAATAACTGAGAGCTGATTGTTCCGTTTGGCTGGAATGAGAGGAATGTAAAAGCTGCGGATCAAAAGCAAGAGGAGGAGGAGAAACAGGGGCGGAGAGAAGCCAAAAAGTTTCAGATTCACAGCAGCGGTACAGCCTCAGCTGGCTCTTGTGTCATGTAAAAGAGCTCCTTGTTGTTTCAAATCGGTTAGCGCTCAGAAAGATTTACTGCTTTTGTCTTATTTCAGTGACCAAAAAAGACTTTTAGGGTTTTAAAATGTTTATGTAGACATTTAAAGAGGGTATCAAATTATATTCGTAAAGAAAACACTTAAAAGAAAAGTTTGAAAAGAATTTTTTGCTTTTTTTTTTAATTAGCTTTAACTTAGCTAACATGTGTTCTGCCTATGCATGCTGTTTATGTGGTACTGCGCATGCGCATTTGTTTTAATTAACAAAATAAATACCATGCTTCCATGTGTCCTAATAAACACATGGATCTTTGGATAAAATTCAGAAAATAATTCGTTTGGTGTGTTTTTAATGGATATAGGTAATATTAAGTTTACAATTTTGATGCCACATTTGTCTTCTTCTTTCGGCATTTCCCTTCAGGGGTCGCCACAGCAAGTCAGTTTCTTCCATCTACCCCTATCTGCTGCATCCTCTTCGGTCACACCAACTATCTTCATGTCTTCCTTCACTATATCAATGAACCTCCGATTTAGTCTTCCTCTAGGCCTCTTTCCTGGTGGATCCAAACCCAGCATCCTTCTTCCGATGTTCTTTAACTCTCTCTCCTCTGCATATGTCCAAACCATCTCAGTCTGGCATCTCTGACTTTATCTCAAAACTTCTAACATGCGCTGTCCCTCCTGTTCATCCTGTCCACATCCCAGGACATCCTCGGCATCTTCATCTCTGCTACCTCCATCTCTGCTTCCTGTTTTTTCTTCAGTGCTACTGACTGTAAACCAAACAGCATGGCTGGTCTCATTACGGTTTTGTACACTTTCCCTTCATTTTAGCTGAAACTTTTCAATCACACATCACACCTGATACTTTTCTCCACCCGTTCCAGCCTGCCTGCACACACTTCTTCACCTCTTTTCCACACTCTCCATTGCTCTGGACTGTTGATGCTAAGTACTTAAAATCTTCCACCTTCTTTATTCACTTTTCGATGTGGACACACATGAACTCTGTCTTCATCTGACTAATCTCCATTCCTCTTCTTTCTAGTGCAAACCAAATTTTGATGCCACATAAAACAAATTTGTGGAAAAACATTTTGAATAAAACACATTTATCTGAAAAATACTGTAATGATTTATGTTTTTTGTGTTTTTACTTGTATAAATGAAAGTAATTACCTTTACTAAAATTTAACTGAGTTTGGAATGTATTCATGGATACCACCTTGATCCCAGTCAAGATCAACCCCTAAGGTAACCTAATCAAGATGTTAATAATTCAATGTATTTTTTCATACAAATAGTTAATAATAAGTGTAAAGTTTTCATACCTAATATTTGTGGAGTGTTGACACTTTTTGCCCTATTGAGGCAGCATCTCGAACAAAACGCAGACTGAAAAATGTTTTCTTTGATGTATTTCACTTCCAAAAATACACAAGTGGAGTGAATTCCGTTTTTGATGCATTTGATTCGCACAATTATAGAAAAAGTTTACTTTCGATATTGATGTGAAGGATGCACCCTTACTTATGTATGAGAGTAGGATTGACATACTTAGGTGACTAGAATAGAAAGTTATTTTTAGTATCGTACATCATACAACCTCTGATCAAAATGAAATTACAGGGGCTACAACAAAGGTACTGGTCCTAAAATAAATGAAGTACAAGGTGATTTTGAAACAGAAACTTGTAACATGAAAAAACAGGTAAAAGTACAAAAATACAAAGTTGGAGTATTGGGCTGTTATTTTAGTGCTCAAGAGATGTCTAGGAGGTGGAAGATGAGTAAACGTGTGAATCAGGTTGGTGAACGCGCAATGAATAGTTTAATTAACTTTGGTTGATTTCACAGAATTGTGAAAATAAAGTAAGAGAGATAAAGTCTACTGTAATGTTGAAGGACTTTACAAAATTTTAACTTGATGTTGGACAAATTCTGGCTCTACGGGGTATACCGGACCTGCTGGAGGTCCGGTATACTCATGTCCGGTCCGGTATACACCAAGTATAAAATCACCATTTTATACTTGCAGATAAAATGCACTTGCTCATAGATTATTCTCTTTTTGGGTTCACGAACCCATTTTAAACTTTTTTCTTGTCCGTATGTAGATTTTCTAAGTATCCTCAAAAAATTTGGCATTTTTATTGTGAGTTTTCTAATGTACCTGCTTGTTGAACCAGGTATGATGGTAATAATGTTTGTAACAAAATGACAAGAATTCAATAGATCAAATATAAGTCAAATTTGACAAAGAATTTGTTGAAAGTGTTTCAGATACCTAAAAAACAAAACAAAAACTAGTAATTTTGGGAACTCAGCTAGACTGAAATGGCCAAAATAAACAAAAAAAATTTCTTCGACCACCTAATGAGACACTAATAAAAAAATTCTACATCATAACAAAGATGTGGATTGATATAAATTTTTTGTGAACACTTTTGTTTGCCTGGACTTTGTAAATATTTAAGCCGTGGCCCGTGCCAGTTAATTGCAGAGTGTGTGGACACGGTGGGAGAGGGGGTGGGTGCGAGGCACACTGCCTGCCAGCTGTCCGTGGACTCAAATCCCAGTCTCCTCCTTTAATAAGAGCTCTGAGAGATGCATTGTTCTCCCCAAAAAGCAGACAAGACTGGGGCAGCCCTGCCATCTGCTCTTCCTCCCCTCCACCACTAGCACCAGGCCTTCATTCACAGTCACCATGCATGATGGAGACACTGGGATCAGCTGGTGATGGGGGTTGGGTCTACGTAGTGACTGCTGTCTCTATTTTTCATGAAAATGAACATCCTAATGTGTTGGCTTAAGGTTGTGGGGGGTGAACAAGTCTCTGCTTGTGAAGATATCCTGGCAGGTTGTCTGAACGCTTGCAGGTGGCGAGCTGATTTGCATGGCAGTTAATGTCTGACAGGTGTTTTTGAAAGATGACCCGATAACATTGAGGTTTACATGTTATCATTAAGCGGTGTTGTCAAAAGAAAGACGAGTCTATCACTCACTTTGAAAATCTAATACAACTTCTTTCACTTCTATTTTTGTCTTTTGTAATTTTCGAAGCATTCGTATTTAATAAGAATTACATTCAGCAAACAAACAATAGATGCAAGACGCTTCGTTCAATCTGCTTTAAACCAATCCAGATTTGTTTCAAGAACTTGAGCGATCTACTTGTAGCTGCAGGGCCAGGAATTCTGCCATGAATTCAAACTTTAGTTTAGTGGAAAAAAAAGGGTCTTTTTTCCAGGATGTCGCAGTTGTTTGCTGAGCAAGAAAATTATCAAGTCAGTCGATTGTCCAGGACTGAAAACAGTTTGTTCATAGCAAGTAAACATTGACGAAATAACATTTACACACTGTTAGGTTTTTAGTTGTTGCATCGAAGGTAAAACTCTATTTGCTTTACACTGAGAAAGCAGACCAGAGTTCAATCCTTTGGTCTACACCAATGCGTTTGGTGTGGACCAATCGCATTGGTCTATGTAGGGCTGCAACTAACGATTATTTTGATAACAGATTAATCACTCGATGAGTTGATCGATTAATCAATTAATCGGATTTAAAAAAGACAACTTAATAAATATTAGTTTTTCGTCATTTTATTGAATGTAATTATGCAAAACACAATTCATAACCACATAAAGAACATGTTGGGCTTGTTCAAGTAAGTAAAAATGTTAATCTTTTTGTAAAATAAAGAGGTACAGTAGACATCGACCATTTCGTCAGCAAATATAAAATGATAAATTTACTTACTGTACACAGTAAAAGTAAATCATTTTGGAAGCTCGTATTGTCAATTTGCTCTCTACTGCCACACTTGGAGACCAATTTAAGTGCAATTGACAGTAAAAACTTTTCAGACGATTAATCGATGACCAAATTAGTTGACAACTATTTCAATAATCGATTTTAACCGATTAAATCGATTAACTGTTTCAGCCCAGGTCTATGCATCTGTTCTAAACAAGGCTGGACTCTACGAAGGCAGAAAGAGTTTATTTGGAGTCATTTAACTGTGAGAATGCATCATCACTTGCAAGGGAACCTCACCACATCCTGACTCCGTGTTACTTGTAGGTGAGTCATTCGGGAAAGGGTGATTTGATTGTAAATCTTAATTTACAACTATGACTGTGGGGGCCAACTTGACGTGGAATTCAGCGTGAGAAACTAAAGTGAAACGGAATAAATGAATTTACAAGCTTTCCCAGCAAATATTACATTTCTAAATTAACAAAAGACAGCATGTTCATTTGTGCATGGCATGAACTAGGAACTATTACCCAGCAAAAGCGCAATATCCCATTTTTTGGGGAAACAGGGAACTTGGAAATAGTCATCGCTAAAGAAAACCAGAAGAAACAGAAGACTTGAAAAAATATGAACAGATAGAATTAGATCTTCTTCATCATACTTCTTACACCACTTTTGCATGGTGTAAGAGTGCAAGTTTTTATGCATTCTTATACTACCTTGGAACATTTGTCCATTTTCTGAATTGCTTTGTACAAGGTTGCATCGGGTGTCGAAGCCAATCTTGATCTAAACGCATGCTCATCATGGAAAAGGGGCCTGTTTGTTGGAACAAAAAAAAGTTAAAAGCATTCTGTTTATTGAAAAGTTCATAGCTGTCCTATGCTTATCATTGTTTGGTTAATGAAAAAAAAATACCTTTCTGCCAGCGTCCACCACAAACTACTGTATGTTCTTCGTTCATAATAGAGTCCAACGAGAGCCTTTTCAAACCAAACTTGCTGGCACATGTTATTTTTATGACAACACCCAATGTCAATAGAAGCAGGTGTATGGTGATAACAACTGAGTGAATAATTGTGGCATTTAGTTCCTGGAGAGGAGTATAATTACCTGTACCCAACAATCAACATTCTGTCAGTTCATCAAACAGCTTCAATGAGAAGCTACATAAGAGTTTTCCAAAGATGACAATGGAAAGGCAAACGAAGTTTATTTGTCTAGCTGCTAGCACATTTCATAGACCAGACGACTCAAAGTGCTTTCATACCTACGAAATGCATCATAGAGAAGAGCGTTAAAAGTACATCAAAGTGACACTCATTTAAACGAAGACAAGGGGAGTGCAATGTCGATTCATGTAAGCAAACATTATACTATTGCATTAAGAACATAAATGGTCGCCGCCTGTGTGTGGTGACCAAAAGAATGAGATCTCAGATACAAGCGGCCAAAATGAGCTTCATCGATAAGGTAGCTAAGCTCTCACTCAGAGATAGGAGGAGCTCGGGGTAGCTCCTGCGGGTCGACTGAAGCCAGATGAGGTCGTTCGGGCATCTGGTTAGGATGCCTAGCAAGGTTATCACTGGTTAGGAGTTTTGGAAATGTTCCACTAAGAGAAGACCCAAGGCCAGATCCCGGACCCAGTGGAGACCCTTCGGGCATTTTGTTAGGATGCCTCCCAAGTTTATCACTGGTAAGGAGTTTTGGGTATGTTCCACTATGAGGAGATCCAAGGGCAGATCCCGGACCAAGTGGAGACCCTTCGGGCATCTGGTTAGGATGCCTCCCAAGCTTATGACTGGTGAGGTGTTTTGGGCACGTACAACTAGGAGTAGACCCAAGGGCAGTTCCCGGACCCAGTGAAGACCCTTCGGGCATCTGGTTAGGCTGCCTCCCAAGCTTATTACTGGTGAGGTGTTTCGGGCATGTTCTACTAAGAGGAGACCCAAGAGCAGATCCCGGACCTAGTGGAAACCTTTTGGGCATTTGGTTAGGATTCCTCCCAAGCTCGTCACTGGTGAGGTGTTTCGGGCACGTCCCACTGGAGGAGACCCAAGGGCAGATCCCGGACCAAGTGGAGACCGTATGTCTCACAGTTGGCCAGGGAACGCCTCAAGGTACCCCCTGGTGACCTGGAGGATTCAGCTGGGGTGGGAGAGGCCTCGACTTCCCATGTGAGGCTGTTGCCCTGATGACCCAACCCTGAATAAGCGAAAGACAACGGAATGGAACACAAACCTTGTGTGAATCCTTTGAGAGCGGGAGCAAAATGTCTGAAAAAGGTATTCTTTGGAATATTTGGTAACCAGCAAAGTGACTGACAATAGCCCAATCAACTTGCTGATGTATTAGATTAACACTTTAATTGACATCCGCACCAATCGAAGACGAAGTCCAACAATGGCTACCGATCCAAGTAAAAAAATTGTGACACAATTTAGTAAAAATGTTCCTCGCTGTGAATTGTGACTAATCTGCCATCTTATCATCTACAAAGTATTTGACTGAATTGTTAAAGGAGGAATCTCTGCATCAGTGGTAAAATTGTGCTGGTAACCGCTTGCTTTAAAACCAATGGAAATCAGTACATGGATGCAGCCAAACTTCCACAAATAGCCTTTTGTGACCACTGTTTCCCTTGGAATCTATCAAATGAGGTAAAAAAATCTATCAAGCAAAGAAGAAGCCAGATGTGAACAAAAACCAGAACCTCTGCCATCTTCTCTTAACCAAAGTTTATTTAATTTTCTCTGAGGCGAAGTGTTGAACTGTTCTGTGGTCAAAAAGAGGAAAACGGAAAGCTTTTTGTAAGAACTTTGGACACTTCCTAACAGACCACAGAAGAGAGGAAGCATTACACTTATCAGCTTTTTCTCTAAAGGTGTAGTGGGGTTTGGTGTCCATTTTCTGGGTGCCTTGCAAATTTGTAAAGTTCCATCAACAGCAAGCTTTTAAAGAAATGCCTGCTCCATTTAGAATTCTTTTTCAAGGAAGATGTAGGTTGTGTAAGACAATACCGAACCACATCCAACCTCCATCAGAGTAGTACGGTTTAGACCTCAATGTGAAACCTCAATAACAATTTGTTACTTGATTTGAGTTCAGAGAAGAAGAGATTTGCCAGAAGTTTCAAGTATCTTTTTAAGGTATCATGTTTATTCTAAACTTTCAGTAACCGTCTAGTGACATACAAGCTCAGCCATTTGAACCCGGTAATGGCCTGGCCTGGGATGACTGGGTTAATACAATGCAGACTGGGTGCTGATTTTACCATCCTTGTTACGTGAGGTGGGACAGGCGAGGCGTTCTAGCAGCTTCTTTTGTTTCCTGCAAAAGAGGAAATGGGTGCATTCCTCACATTACCATGTGCATGGACTCTCACTGAGCCTCCCATCTGTGGTTTCACGGAGGATGACAGGAAGGCAACCAACAGCCTGGGACATTTTCTTTTAGTGGGGGGTTTCTCTGATGAATAACACCCCTGTAACCTCAAATCTTTTCTTAGTCATTAATGACCTGCGGACTTAGAAATGAAATGAGTTGAAAATTATTGGCGACGTTTCCGGCTCAACACGTAAACAAAAACAATAAATTGCTGAAGATTTGCGGTTATGTTTGGGACAACTTTTAGCAAATGTTGGTGAAAAACATTCACACCCTGATTGTAAGATTAGAAGGAAGGTCTTGCACCTGGTGACACAAGAAATTCCTCACGCTACTATAAAATAAACAAGCAACGTTGAGTCGGCAGAGATCTCAAAACAGGATAAAGACCGTTCACAGATAAAGACTCTGCTACTGGCTCATTTTTACGGGGATTTTAAATCTGCTTCAGTTCTATTTTTATTTGAGATTTCACAGGGGTACAATCACCCTGCCTCTTCCTTGCTTGCCAGTTAGGTAGAACTTCAGCACCCTCTGGAACCGTGAGTTGATTTAAATAGTCATTAGGAGTGCCCAGACTGAGATGGTTTGGAGAGAGATTACATCGGCAGAAAGATGCAGGATTTGGAACCGCCAGATTGGGGGCCTAGAGGAAGACCAAATAGGAGGTTTATGGATACAGTGAAGGAAGACATGAAAATAGTTGGTGTGACCAAAGAGAATGTGGGGGACAGGATTAGACGGAAGAAACTAACTTGCTGTGGCGACCCCTGAAGGGAAATGCCGAAAGAAGAAGAAGATCAAGAGTGCCCATGACAACAATTGCAATTGACTGGTAGCTCTCTGGGAAAGTTTTGGTAGATCTCAAGGTCTTCGGTGTAAGAAAAAAAGCAGGTGTCAACTCGTTTATTTTCCTCATTGTAACATTCTTTGATTTTATTTACATACAAGCAGTGTTGACCAGCATAAAAGCTTGACAATTGGCTTGTTTTACCTTACCCATAGCAACCAAGCAGCACAAGCTTCTCATGTTATTCTCCTCTGTCTCTCTGTTGCCTGCCCTGCCCGCCCAAAAATCCCAGCAGAAGTTGTTGTTCACACGTAAGACTTCATTTCTCATACTTAATTTTGATACATTAAGAGAAAGTTAAGGTTGAGTAGCATACTAAAAGATTGCAGATTCCAGACTCAGTTCTCATTAGCCTGGTGCATCAAAGTGTTTCCTTGTGTACGCTCGGTCTACAAGCTTTTTTCATTTAACCAATTGTTCTTTTGTGCTTTGAATCAGACGTCGCATACGTACTGTTACTGAAAAGTTAGTATAGTCTCGTCAATGGAGACTAAAGACAAACCTTTCCAGTCAATAGCAGGGCAACCACATCTGTACACAAATTCTTCTTCTTCAGCCTTTACCTTCAGGGGTTGCCGCAGCAAGTCAATTTCTTCCATCTAACCCTATCTGCTGCATCCTCTTCCGTCACTCCAACTATCTTTGTCTTCCTTCTCTGTATCCATGAATCTCCTCTTTGGTCTTCCACCAGGCCTCTTTCCTGGTGGTTCCTCAGTGCCACTGTCTCTAGACCAAACAGCATGGCCGGTCTCACCACGGTTTGTACACTTTCCCTTTCATTTTATCTGAAACTCTTCTATCACATATCACACCTGATAGTTTTCTGCACCCATTTCAGGCGACCAGCACACGCTTGTTCACCTCTTTTCCACACTCTCCATTGCGCTGGACTGTTAATCCTAAGTACTTAAAATCTTCCACCTTCTTTATCTCTTGTCCCTGTACACAAATACACTTTCTAAACATTGCCTTTAAATTCATAAACTGATTCTCAAGCATTGTTGACCAAGTGTTTTCAGCTACTGAAGCACAAACATGGTCCGATGGATGCTTGCCTTCTTGTCACAACGTCATTTCTATTAGTTGACTGGTGTGGCGCTTTCTCTTCTTCTGGTGGTAAGCAAGTGAAAAAACTACCACTAAGTAACAATTCCACAATTCCACAATCACAGCACACAACAAACTGGAAGCCGAAGAAATCAAACAACACACACACAGGAGAAAAATGAAATACTGTTCTTTCTTAAGCAACAAAGAAACCTCATGAAAGATGTATATGCAGGGACGCCCCCTCAACATTTCCACTGAATGTCTTTGGGGAAGCCATCTGCTCTTTTCGGCTCCACTATTTGGCCATGTCTTTGTGTCCATTTTATGCTGAGAAAATTTTATTTTCTATTGTGCTCACAACCCCTCAAAGGCAATCATCTTGATAGGAACTTGTGAATAATTTTACGTGAATCGTATCAGAAAAAGAACTTGATCCGAAACGAAGCAAAAAGGGTTCATTGGATGTTTATAGTACGTAGAGAAGATCTAATTTTTTTACAATCCAGGATGCCTATTATCTGTTGTCGTTTCTATGATTGTTTTATTATAATTTCTATTGAAAATAACATGATAGTAATGATCATGTTATTTATTTTGGATTTAGAACTAGCGACTCCAAATCCGAGACCATGGTTCTCGCCCGGAAAAGGGTGAAATGTTCCATGCGGGTCAGGAGCAGAGTCCTGCCCCAAGTGAAAGAGTTTAAGTATCTCAGGGTCTTGTTCACGAGGGAGCGAAGGATGGAGCGGGAGATCAACAGGCGGATTGGTGCGGCATCAGCAATAACTAGGACACGGCATCGGTCCATTGTGGTAAAGAAAGAGCCGAGCTGAAAGCAAAGCTCTCGATTTACAAGTCGATCTACATTCCCACCGTCACCTATGGTCTGTGAGTGGTGTCTGAAAGAATTAGATCGCGGATACAAGCGGCCAAAATGAGCTTCCACCGCAGGGTGGCTGGGCTCTCACTCAGAGATCGGGTGAGGAGCTGTGCCATCCTGGAGGAGCTTGGTGTCGAGCTGCTCCTCCTCCAGGTCGAGAGGAGCCAGATGGGGTGGCTCGGGCATCTGGTAGGGTGCCCCCCGAGTGCCTCGCTGGTGTTTCAGGCACATCCCACTGGAAGGAGACCAACGGGCAGATCCCGGACCCGCTTGAGAGACTATGTCTCACAGCTGGCCAGGGAACGACTCGGGATCCTTCCAGATGAGCTGGAGGTTGCAGCCGGGGTGAGAGAAGCCTGGGCTTCCCGTCTGAGGCTGTTGCCCCCGCGACCCGGCCCCGGATGAGTGGAAGATAATGGAACGGATTAGGAATAACATGATGCATGCCTTCAAACCAAATTGTATGTATGTTTCCGGCATAATAAAACATAAACCGAAATCAGAGTGCTTATAACATGCATTCCGTCTTTCATTCATTTACTTAACCGATTATTCCTAACAATAAATAGAATTTTATTGCAAAATTGTTGGTCAAAGTTATGCTAACTAGCTTAAGCCAGTAGCACAGTCTTTGTCTGTGAACGGTCTTGATCCTGTTTTGAGATCTCCGCCAACTCAGCATTGCTTGTTTATTTTATAGTAGCACGAGGAACTAGTGTTGAAAATGTTCATAAATATTAAAATCGAGAACGTTGCTAAGAATTTATAGAGTGTATTATCAAATAATTATAGATATACGTGTCAGTACCCAGTGGTTTCTGAGTGGTGTTGACTGGGAGGGGGGCTTCTGACCATCTGCCTGAGTCAGGAGTCAGAGGTCAGAACTCATGTGATAATCATCTCTGCCGTCCTACATCCTGTTACTTCATTTACCAGCACACAACCAGTCCAGCTGCTCAGGCGTTGATTAGAGTATCTCCCATTACCCTGTGTTTTGTAGATTTTTTTTTCTGTCTCTTTTTGTTATAGTATTTTGCTCATTCGTTCATCTTGTCGTACAAACCTTTTTTGACTAGTTCATGAAAAAATGTATGAGTTTTGGTTCACATAAACATTGAGAATAAAGAATACATCATAAGGGAAAGAGAAAACTTTAAAGCATATGGTAGACTAATACTTTTTTATTGTTAACCAAAGCTATAACGAAGTGATTTTGTCAAATTAACTGCAAGAAAAATGCAAATAAATGCTAAAATACGGTGTAAAGGTTTTTTTTTAGCAATAGAAAACAACAAAAAATCCACAGGGATTTACGTTGGATTATTCATTGTATTACAATTTAGAATAATCAGAGAAGTTAACTAGGTTCAGAATTTTTAAGTCATTTTCACTGCCATTCACTGAAGATTTGCACTATTATGAATTACTGATTACAGATGAGATACACACAGTTTTCTTTCACGTTAGTAAAAACGAACTCTTCCTCCCATTCACTGTGAAAATGATAAGTTTCCTTCCTTTTTTCTGCCATGTTTTTTTGGGTAGAAAACGCGCTCGTAACCTCATCTTTGCAGCGCTCACGTTTACGTTTTTATGTATTCGTTTTTAAATTTACATCACCGTAAATGAAATTAAAAAAGAATAGCGACACAATTAAATAAAATTTTAGACAGAGCTAATTTGTGATCAGTGCTATTTTTAGAACTGGCCTGCAGGCGACCAATGCGGTCACTGCAGGCGACCTAGTGCCCCGCGGGCACCGGGTTGGTGACCCCTGCTCTAGACCAAACAGCATGACCGGTCTCACCACGGTTTTGTACACTTTTCCTTTTATTTTAGCTGAAACTCTTCTGTCACACATCACACCTGATACTTTTCGCCACCCGTTCCAGCCTGCCTGCACACGCTTCTTCACCTCTTTTCCACACTCTCCTTGGCTCTGGACTACCTGTAATTCATATGAAAATAAGACTAGTTTAAATATGTTTGCCAGATCAGAAAAAAAAACTTTCCTATATGCTAACTAGAATTTGTTTTAAGGGATCTGATCAATAAGAATTCTGGACGGGGAAAAAAAATGGAAACAAGTTTGGAACGTCTTAAAACTCCACACTGGTGACAATCAATGGAAAAAAACCAAAGCAGCTAATATGACATTTGATGTGTGTAAACACCTGGAAAAGGTAACCAAACTTCTTTGTTGTCATTGTTATGGAAATATTTGAAAACCGTTGACTTTACGTTGGTCGACTCAGTGGAAAAAAAAGCCATGTTGTTTTTCTCACAACACAGACGTTTCAACAGACACCAAGAGCTTTCTTGGGAATTCTCATTTCTATAAATACAACTAGATATTTACCCAAACAAATACATCATGAAGAGTTTGGAGTGTCGTCTAAACTGTGGATTTGCACAACAGATAGCGAACTAGTGCAACAAAGGGGAATTTTGCTGAATGGTTAATGATTCATGGCTTGTAAAACCCGAGGAATGGAATTTAGTGGGATGTCACAAGGCTGCAGGCTAAGAGGCAGATGTTTAGTGGAAACAAAGCACAGTTCAGACTATCTCCTGCCCTCCAGCTCAGAGGCAGATGCACCTGTCAGCCCCCACCATATGGACTCCTGCAACAGGAATGCAGTGTATAACAAACAGACAGCAGACTGAGCGTACAGTCAACCAGCGTGAAACCCAAAAAGAAAACCTGGTGTTGCTTTGGTTTTTAAAGGACACCAGGGCGGTCATTTTTATTTCCATCTGATTGAGCAAACGTTTTACGCTATTTGTGATTTCAGGTCAGATAAATGCCGTGTTTTAAGAAAAAAAAAAATCTTGAACTAAATAAAAAATTGTGTGGCGGGTCATCAAGGCTTTCAATGCCTTTAAAATAATATGAACCACAAACTTTTGTTGGTTCGCAGTGGCGTCCCTATCGGTCCGTAGTGGTAAAAAAAAGAGCTGAACCGAAAAGCAAATTTCTTGATTTACAAGTCAATCTACATACCCTCACCTACGGTCACCAGCTGTGGGTGGTGACCAAAAGAATGAGATCGCGGATACAAGCGGCTGAAATGAGCTTCCTCCGCAGAATGGCTTTGCTCTCACCAGGTTTCATGGGCTTCATGGGCTTCAACAGGCCATCAAAAGATCCAAGTAAATGTTTGATCCCATCCGGGAGGAGCTCAATGTCGAGCCGTTCCTCCTCCAAGTCGAGAGGAGTCAGATGGAGTGGTTCGGGCATCTGGTCAGGATGCCCCATGAGCGCCTCGTTGGTGAGGTGTTTCGGGCCCGTCCCACAGGGAGGAGACCAAGAGGCAGACCCTGGACCCGCTGGAGAGACTATGTCTCACAGCTGGCTGGGGAACGATTTGGGATCCATCCGGGTGAGCTGGAGAATGCAGCTGGAGTGAGAGAAGCCTGGGCTTCCCGTCTGAGGTAGATGCACCTCGACCCAGCACCGGATAAGCGGAAGACGGAGGAACAAAACAAACTTTTATTAATTTTATTGTGGTTGTATGTGCCCATTCCGTTTCGTCTGCCCATTTTCTTTCACAACTTTTTGTACCAATTCCAGGCCTGTATTTTTATAACATTATAATTTTTATTACTCGGGGAAGGATGGCTCAGTGGGTAGGGCGACCGCTATATAACCGAAGGATTTTCAGTTCAATCCCCCATCCGGAGTTCATGCTGAGGTGTCAATGAGTGTTACTGAATCCCCAAATGGTCCTGATGATAGTGGTATGCGCCATGCATGGCAACTTCTACCATCAGGTATGAACGTGTGTTTGAATGTG
This sequence comes from Neostethus bicornis, assembly GCA_902685375.1. Taxonomy (NCBI): domain Eukaryota; kingdom Metazoa; phylum Chordata; class Actinopteri; order Atheriniformes; family Phallostethidae; genus Neostethus; species Neostethus bicornis. The sequence goes on along the minus strand of LR738547.1, from coordinate 7,706,901 downwards.
AGCTACAACGTAAGACGCATCTGGTACCTATGCGGGTACATGAAAGTGCTATAAAGGAAGAGTCCATTTAACCATTAACAAGACATTGAATGGATTCATTTCAAGTCAGTCTTGATTGGAAATGGCAAAGCAAGAGAGGTCTGTAACAAGGCTTTAACAATCGGTTTTGCTTTCCCACCACGAGACAGAATAAAGATTTTTTTTTCTTTTAGCAAACAGATGTTGAGCTCTTGCACTAAAGATATTCTTGTTTCCTGGTGTGAAATACATGGTTTGCCATTGAAAAACAAATGTATAAGATGCATGAAATACTGTGTACTCGTGAAAATTGGGCTTGGAATTTTTACGAGATTAAGAGTTTTCTAATTACAACAATAAAAACCCTATCAAGAAGCGGTGACTGCCGTGGATAAAATAACAGGTGCTAGGGTAAGCACCAGGGAGAGCTTTGGGGATTCATACATCGGAAGAAGGATGCTGGGTTTGGAACCACCAAGAAAAAGGCCTAGAGGAAGACCAAAGAGGAGGTTCATGGATACAGTGAAGGAAGACATGAAGATAGTGGTGTGACCAAAGAGGATGCAGGAGATAGGGTTAGATGGAAGAAACTGACTTGCTGTGGCGACCCCTGAAGGGAAATGCCAAAAGAAGAAGAAGTCCCAGGAAGAGCTTTGGCCTAGTGGGATTCGAACTCGGTTCTACCGGTCGAAAGACAGTGATTCAGGATGAAGACCATGTATTGACTTCTTTAGATATTTAGCTGTAGAGTAGAATAAGCTAATATTTAAACAATAATCTTTGATACATTGGTTGCTCGTCCCGGGGGAGGGATCTCTCTTTCGTGTGGATCTCCACGAGGTTTCTTATTTTTTCCCCACCGATGTTTTTTTTTTAGGAGTTTTTCCTCACAGTGAAGGAGAGTCTAAGGGCATAAATGTGCTAGTCTTGTTTAGTTAGCATTTGTTAGTTATTTTTCTTGCTGTATATTTGTGTTAATACATTCCTCTATTTCTTGTGAAGCCCATTGAGACGGAAATTCTGTGATTTTGGGCTATACAAATAAAATTGAATTGAATTCTACCACTAGGCCAACGCCCCCATGGAGTGTTTTTTTTTTTTTTTTTTTTTTAACTTTAAATAAATAGACCTCAGAATGTATAAACTATTAATAACAAAAAAGCATTTTCCGTTCCATTCCTTCGTCTTCCGTTTATCCGGGGCCGGGTCGCGGGGGCAACAACTTCAGACGGTAAGCCCAGGCTGCTCTCACTCTAACTGCATCCTCCAGCTCACACGGAAGGATCCCGAGTCGCTCCCCGGCCAGCTGTGAGACATAGTCGCTCCAGCGGGTCGGGGGTCTGCCGAGGGTTTTTGGGATGTGGAAAGAGGATCACCCAATTCAGGGACTTCAAACAAGGTCTATTAACATGATTCAGGAATCTCTGTAAAGTAAGAAGCACAGGGTTAACTCAGATTTCAAAAGTCCAAATTATAACAAAGTTCAAACATGGTCAGGCAACCAGGGTGACCTGGCTGGATGAATAGTAAGACCCGACAGGGAAGTCCAGGGTGATTCCCCTTAAATAGATGGCAGGGTCCACAGATGAGTGGAATCAGAAATCATCCTCAGGTGATCCTAATCACATTGATTAGTAACATCCAGGGCTCCCTCTGGTGGGCAGGTGAGGGATCCTGACACTAGGTTTCCTCCTGGTTGGGTCGTGCCCAAAACACCTCACCAGCGAGGCGCTTGCGGGGCATCCTGACCAGATGCCTGAGCCACCCCATCTGGCTTCCCTCGACCTGGAGGAGGAGTGGCTCGACACCGAGTTCCTCCCGGATGGCAGAGCTCCTTACCCGATCTCTGAGTGAGAGCCCAGCCCCCCTGCATGTGTGTGTTTTCAAACCAAACACAATAATCAGAAACCAGATACTGCGCCCGGTTGAATAAAACGTCTCCATCCGTGTTCTTCTGAGAAAGAGACGCCTCATGCTTCATTAGTAACAACTCCTGTCGTTCAACAGAGACGTCGACCATAAAACAACACCTCGTAAACTAATCACATTGCCTGCATGTTCCTGGATTCTCCACACAATCACACGGAATTACAAACCATGCAATCCCATGATGTTCCATGTTTCCGTTGCACTCGCTAGTGAGAAAAATCTCATCAACCGTTAATAGATTTTTCTACTTCCTTTTATTTCTGAGTCTGTTTTAGAGCTTCTGTTTATTTGGGTCTTTAATTACAAAAGCCATAAAGTCGTCAGCGTGAAAAGGAGATCAGAGGGAAGCTGTTGTCACCTGTGGTGATCCCTCTGATGGCAGACACGTCGTAAATCTTCACATAGTCTAGGGATTCACCCGTTCAGCTGAGTCAGTAAACATGCAGAGCACCTGCAGGAAAAAAAGGGGTGAACGGACATTTCGGACACAGACATTTTGTCCACGGACATTTGGGCCAAGAAACTGCAACCTAGGATAGGGCCACAGTGACTAGGATATTTGGGCCATGTGATAAAACTGACTAAAAGCAATTATTTTGTGTAATGCAACTGTTTTATTCAATTTCACAGGATACATTATCACAAAAATATCACAGAAATTGAGTAAAAATATCACAATTATTTACAGGAAAATATCACAATTTTTACAAGAAAATATCACAACTTTTTACAAGTTCTGCATATAGTATATATATATATATATTGTATAATGTATATTGTATGTTTTTACTCACCTCTGGTCACCAGCTGTGGGTGGTGACCGAAAGAATGAGAACACGGATACAAGCGGCCAAAATGAGCTTCCTCCGCAAGGTGGCTGGGCTCTCACTTCGAGATCGGGTGAGGAGCGCTGCCATCCGGGAGGAGCTCAGTGTCGAGCCGCTCCTCCTCCAGGTCGAGAGGAGCCAGATGGGGTGGTTCGGGCTTCTGGTCAGGATGCCCCCCCGAGCGCCTCGTGGGCGAGGTGTTTTGGACACGTCCCACCGGGAGGAGACCAAGGGGCAGACCCTGGACCCGCTGGAGAGACTATGTCTCACAGCTGGCCGGGGGATGACTTGGGATCCTTCCGGGTGAGCTGGAGGATGCAGCTGGGGTGAGAGAGGCCTGTGCTCCCCCCCCCACACCCTCCCTTCACCTCGGATTCGGCCTGCTTGTCAAACGTTAGAACTCAATGTGGTCCGCGAGTGAGAAAGTTTGGACACCCCTGACATATTGAGATATGCTCAGAGTATATCCACTTCACACCTAATATAAAGGGTTACATGTCTGTCCTATCGTTTAGGGTGTGAATGTCAACACCTATAGATTCAATTAAATTTTATTTGTTTCAATTTTATTTGTATAGCCCAAAATCACAGAATTTCCGACTCAATGGGCTTCACAAGAAAAAGAGGAATGTATTAACACAAATACACAACAAGAAAAATAACTAACAAGTGCTAACTAAACAAGACTAGCACATTTATGCCCTTAGACTCTCCTTCACGATGAGAAAAAACTCCTGAAAAACCCATCAGTGGGGAAAAAATAAGAAACCTTGAGGGGATCCACATGAAAGAGAGATCCCTCCCCGGGACGAGCAAACAATGTGTCAAAGATTATTGTTTAAATATTAGCTTATTCTACTCTACAGCTAAATATCTAAAGAAGTCAATAGATGTTCTTCATCCTGATGGAAACACGGGGACTCCTCAGCCCGGAGATGTCCAGTATGGGGATGAGTAGTAGTAGTAGTTTTAAGTATTTTTATTTTACATTTTGTCTTCGTTAGGTACAAAATAAGCCCCAGACCGTCCACATCAATGCACTCCCACACTTTTATCCCACTCACTCTGAGCTTTGAGAATTTGTATGCAAATGGTTAGACTTCCTGTCCTCTATCTGCCGGGGCCAGGGTGGGATTTCCTCATTCCTGACCCCACCACTCCTCTGTCTCTCTATAACTCCAGTTTACCATCTGGAGATAGAGGTTATCACAGCACGCCTGCGGCCTCGTTTTGTTTGTTTAGTCGGACCGTGGAGCTTTCCGTTGACGTAGCAACACAAAAACACATAAACATCTCCTGCTGTCTTTGTTTTTGTAGGTATGATAAACAGAAGACGTTGCACTGCAAAAAAAAGGTATTTAATCACTTAAAAAATCCCCAAAATTTTATTTATCATCTAAATTGTCTTGGTTGTTTTTTTTTTTTACATCCTCTATTGATCTCTCACTGGGGAAATTTGTGTGCTGCACTGCTACACCGCAGCAGGCTGCCACAACGGCACCAATGGTGGGAGAAACAGGGGGTTAGGTGTCTTCTCCAAGGACACTAGACGTGAACTCAGTAGGAATCAAACCTGTGAACTTCCGGTTGATCTCCAGTCCGCGGGGAAGGCTCCAAAGCAAGGATCTTGATGGCAGCTTATTTGCATAATAATTTGGAACACCCTGGATACACACTAGTGTATTACTGTGTATGTTTACATATGTAACTGTGTCTGTGTGTGACCAGAAAACATTCATTCATTCATATTCTGTATCCCTGCTTGGGTCACACAGGGTCCAAGAGCCTATCCCTGCTTATTACAGGCAAGAGGTGGGGTACATCCTAAACAGGTTGCCAGTCTATAGGCAATCAAAAACAATTATAGGTAAGTGCAACTTTTGCATTCCCTCAAGTGTGAGTCCGGAAACAAGTTTCCAGACACCATTGGCTAAATGACAAAAAATCGGCTCCAGAAATCCAAAGAAACATCCGTAATTTTAGAAAGGAATGTCACATTCCTTTGCAGATGACTGAGCGCAGTCTTCCAGAGTGCCTCCTATCAGGAAGTGCTTCACAATGGGAGCAAATTGCCAGAAACACAAAGTCAGACATTGGGGACAGAGGTGGGGGCAGACAGATGTCAGCTCTCACAGTAAAACCTGCTCCATCACACTTTAAAAAACCCTAATTAATACGAGCTTTCATGTATCAGGATGACACAAGTGACGGGACTGATTTATCTGAATAAGTGGCATTTCCTTCAAAAAAGAGAAAAACAAAGCCATTAATTTGTATAAATAGTTAAAAACATTGACTCTTAATTTGCTTGGTATTGATACAGAAAAACACTGGGGTATTTACTGTACCTTAGATGGAAGAAACTTGACTTGCTGTGGTGACCCCTGAAGAGGAATGCCAAAAGATGAAGAAAATTTACCACTGATTCTCACTTAGATCAGAAACTAGAGAAAATGTCTTGGTTCATGTTTATAAGTTGTAGCATAAAAATTTCTTCAAATATTTTAGACTTTAATCAAAGTTTAATATTGATTTTAATTAGATTTTAAGACAAAAAATTGTGCTTCTGAGGTCACCAAAAAGAAATCTAGAATTTTCTTGTTTTCTATTCTGAGCAACTTTTTCTACAATTCATGGTTTGACTGAATGTTTTCTGTTATTTTTAGGAATCGTGCAATAACGTAACGTCTCAGCACGTAATTAATCATTCACAAACAAAAATCAATCAACTTAATGCTGAAAATCTAATTACATAAACTGATTAATCATGCTAAATGTTGCCAAAGTTGTGACTGTTTGTAACTTGATGGGATTTCTGATGTCGTAATGAAATACTCAGTGTTACAAAAATGTACTTTTAGTCTTTGTAAAACATGTTAATTTGAAGGAGTAATTAATTTCTCCTTATGACAAGTTGTCTTCCACTTATCTGGGGCCGGGTCACAGGGCAACAGCCTCAGACGGGAAGCCTAGGCTTCTCTCACCCCAGCTGCAACCTCCAGCTCACTCGGAAGGATCCCAACATGTTCCCTGTCCAGTTGTGAGACATAGTCTCTCCAGTGGATTTGGGGTCTGGATTTGTGTCTACTCCCGGTGGGACGTGCCTGAAGCACCTCACCAGCGAGGCGTTTGGGTGGCATTCTAACCAGATACCCGAACCACCCCATCTGGCTTTGCTCGACCCGGAGAAGCATTAGCTTTACTCCGAGCTCCTCCCAGAAGGCAGAGCTCCTCACTCCATCTCTTAGACCAGCCACCCTGCAGAGGAAGCTCATTTCAGCCGGTTGTATCCTCGATCACATTCTTTCGGTCGCCACCCAAAGCTGGTGACCTTAAATGAGAAGGGAACGTAGATCGACTTGTAAATCGTGAGCTTTGCTTTTCAGCTCAGCTCTTCCTTTACCACAACAGTGCAGCATCTTGGTTATTGCAGATGCCGCACCTATGACAAATTTGTTACCAAGTGAAACTGTTACTATTTCAAACTTTATTAACAACAACAATATAGCATCGTGTAGGAGATTTACTAAACTTTCCCATCTCAGTGGAAAGATCAGAAAAGATCAATAAGTCAGAAACAAAGTGAGACATCATTTCTGAAGTATTTCTTCAAACATGTTGAGCAAAGTGAGAACATGAGATCACGGATACAAGCAGCCGAAATGAGCTTCCTCCGTAGGGTGGCAAGGGCTCTCACTCAGAGATCGGGTGAGGAGATCTGCCATCCGGGAGGAGCTCATTGTTGAGCCGCTCCTTCTCTGGGTCGAGAGGAGCCAGATGGGGTGGTTCAGTCATCTGGTCAGCACCCCCAAGCGCCTCGCTGGTGAGGTGTTTCGGGCACTTCCCACTGGGAGGAGACCAAGAGGCAGACCACAGACCTGCTGGAGAGACTATGTCTCACAGCTGGCTGGGGAATGACTTGGGATCCTTCCGTGTGAGCTGGAGGATGCAGCTGGGGAGAGAGAAGCCTGGGCTTCCCGTCTGAGGCTTTTGCCCCCACGACCCGGCCCCGGAGGAGCGAAAGATGACGGAACGGAACGTTGAGCAAAGTACGTGCACTAAGTTTTCCTCCATTTTATTCACCCCTGTACCCCAGGATGTTTGGGATGTGCGTTAATAATCTGAGTTTTCAGCTTTTTCTTTCATTTCTTTATCAAATAAACCATGATTATCGCAAAATGAGTTTTGAGCAATTAATATTAATCTAAATTATGACCTCAGGCTGTGAATTTTAAAAACTGTCCAAATCACTTTTATATAAAAAATAAAAACAGAGGGGGTTTTTGTTCTGGGTGGGTAAAACATCAACATTAACACGCTCTATTTTCCAAGAATTTATGATATCTCGGCCATGCTTTGAGGCCACATCAGACTGTAGAAGGAATTTGAAGTTAATGTGGTTAATCTGAGTTATTTCCAGCTTGAGAAATGAGCAATGAATGCTTTGCATTTTGCTGTAACCCAACTGAGGTTTGACGGATTCAAATTGAAGCACAAAATAAATCACTCCCTGATTTAGCGTGAATTTCCAATGCATTCATTTCAAGTTGTTCAAACCAAAACGACCAAATAAAAAAACTCAGTAAAGCCGTTTATTAATGACAAAAGAAACAAATGTGTTTGGATTTTTAATCATACATTATCAGATCCGCGACAGACTGGTGACCTGTTTGGGGTGTACCCTGCCCCTCGCCTTGAATCAGCCCGGATGGGCGCCGGCAGCCCAACAACCCCGTCAGGGATGGATGGATAAGAAGGTGACTGACTGACTGACATTATCATATACAGCTGCAGTGGGTAGCACTGTGGCCTCACAGCAAGATGGTTAGGGTTTGAGTCCCCGGCGGGACGAGCCTTGAAACACTGGCTCTTCTGTGTGAAGTTTGCATGTTCTCCCCATCTTCTCCGAGTACTCCGGTTTCCGACACTCCAAAAACATGCATGTTAGGTTGATTGGCCGCTACAAAATTGCCCCTAGGAATGAATATGTGTGTGGATGGTTGTATATGTGCGTGGCCCCGTGACAGACTAGAGACCTGTTTGGGGTGTACCCTGCCTACCGCCTTAAAATCAGCCGGGATAGACTCTAGCACCGCCCACAATCGCGTTAGGGATGGACAGTTCAGAAGATGAAACATTATTCAGTGTCAAACATGGAAGTTAAACTAAAGTTTTTCTCACCATATCTTATCCATATGTACAGGGGCGGATCCAGAGGGGGCATTGGGGTGCGCACGCCCCCCTTTTGGTCCACAAAAAAAAAAAGTATTCTTACTACTTTAATTATTATAAACATTGCACCAACTATGCACCAAAATGCAGAAAAATGACTGTTGTTTTTCAAAATGTTCTGGTGTAGAATGCCCCCAGACCCTTCATCACTGAATCCATTTTTCTTCCATCGTGTGATTAACAGCTTTGTTGAAGTCATTGGTTTGGGTCTCCATACAGGTTGCCATGGATACCATAAAACCCAGATAATGCACAGTGCATGTGCAAAGTGTCTGGTGACCATTGTTGTCTTTCGGCTAGATACAGGAAGATTATGTTTAGTCAGGCTGGACCTCCACCCTGCTTTCCTCTGTGACTTGACCCTTCACCCCATCTTGCTGGGATGTGCTTTAAACCAACTGTAACCATGGATTGGATGAAGTCCACAAGTTTTTGAAGACAGATTGGATTATGAACATAAAGTTTTGTAGCTTTACAAAGTTCGAAATGCACGAACTAGAAACTATATAACAGACAGGAAGGTCTAAACCAGGGGCGGGCTTATTGATTTGCGGGCCACATTAAATTCTACTACTTGACCAGGGGGCTGGAACAAGAACAGATGGATGGCATGCTTTGGTAACCGCTAGATTAAACCGATAGAATGGCGCTAGATTTTAAACAATTGCGCTAAATGTTACATCAAGAGCGCTAAATCTCAAATCTAGCGCCGCTAGGTCTGAAATCTAGCGATAGCGCTTAAAAACATGCATTTAGCGGCGCTAGGTTTGAAATCTAAGCAATTGATGTAACGTTTTGCTTATTTTTACATCTAACACACTTGTTTACGTGCTCGTATTGGGTCTGATGGTTTTCCATATCATACAGTGCGCCATCTAGTGAGGAAACATCCGAATTGCAGGGAAAATAAAACATTAACAAGGTCAGTCACCTTCTTAACCGTCTATTCCTTTCGGGAGGGGCCTGAGCCGATCCTGGCTGATTCAAGGTGAAGGGCAGGGTACACCCCGAACAGGTCGCCAGTCAGTTGTGGGGCCACACACACACAACCATACACACTCACTCCGAGGGGCAATCTGGCACCGACCAATCAACCTAGCATGCATGTTTTGGAGGGTGGGAGGAAACTGGAGTACCCGGAGAAAACCCACGCAGACACGGGGAGAACATGCAAACACCACACAGAAAGGCCAGTGTTCCAAGTCATGTCCTCACCCGAGATTTGAACCCACAACCTTCTTGCTGCGAGGCCACTGTGCTACCCGCTGTGCCACTGTGCCGCCCCTAACAAGGTTTATTTATTTAATTTTTTCAAGTCCGGTGGGCCGGATTCAAACATTTAATGGGCTGCATGTGGCCCGCGGGCCGTAGTTTGCCCATGCCTGTTCTATACTGTCTAACCAACAATTTATCTATCCATTTATTGGCTTACTGAACCACTTAATCAAACACTAGACTGCTAGTTGTTGGTGTATTATGACTTGAATCATAAAAGAGGTAGGGTACACACAGTTCAGGTCATTAGTGTGTTGCCGTGTCGCATGATGACGCACAACCACTTTCACACAGTCACTTCTTGGGACAATTTTACAATGGTACTGGAGACCAAACTCCGAAAATAAGTTTCTTTTATGACCGTACATAAAACCACATTACAGCATTTTATTGAGCATTGTTTCTACAGTAAAATCGTACAGTAAAACACACTTTAACTGGAACACTGCACATGTAAACACACTCATTGTGTTTGGGAACGTGTCTTCCTTTCGCCCGTCTCTGGCAGCGTTCCTGAGCAGGCCGATAAGAACGCGACCCTCTGTCTCTGTAGCATCACACACACGTTGTTCATCTGTAACCTGCACCCACCACGCTGCACCCCACCCTCCAAAAGTGTGCTCAGATTGAAGAACAATAAGCGGTTTCCCATCGTAAAAGGGGCAGAACTGGAGCTAGAAGTGGGACAGACACACGCGAGGCACGTCAGGCATGTTCTCAGAGGCCCCGCCATGGAATGTGCAACAAAGAGAGCATGCAGGCTGCAACAATTCTGGGAAAAGTTGACGTGAAGAAAGTTTATTAGCAATGAAAACATGTCCACCTCCTTAAAATGACCCTTCAACTGATAGCGACACGATGGAAGAAAAATAGATTTCCTACTTTTGCAACACTGTGAAATCATTTTATTTCTCATTTTTAAACTAAATTACCGTACACAAGCAGCTGGGCCCGGAGCCACTTCAGAGATATAAATCAGCTTCTAAACACAATGCATCATATTTTATTCTCATGACAAATATGATCCTACAGATAAGACAAATATCTTGAATGCCTATGTCCAAACTGAGGGAATGAAAATCTGGGTCAGTTTTACCACAGTTTCTCTCCTGTGTTCACAAATATATTGCACTAGGACAAGACAACCTGCAGCAATGTTGCTCACCTAATGAGATAATAGAGGATTTAGGTGCGTCCTCTGCTGATTGTCTGTGAAAAACAGCCTTACAAGTTACTTTTAGGGAGGATTATTCTAATCTTAGACACTGGCAAATCTTCCCTTGAAAAGTTCAGATTGAGATTTTTATATGAAAAAACCCGAATGAAACATTTGTGTGTGCGTTTATATTTGTGGTGAGAGACAAGGAGGGCACTGACGCCATTACATAATAATTTTAGAAAGAAAAGAGATACCATGAAGAGAGTGAGAAAACTGATATCTGAATAAAGTCTGCCATGTTTTCTAGATAAGTCTTGAAATTCGAGTTAACATATTGGAATATAGCCATTTTTAATGACAACATTTTTGAAGCAGCAGCGCAAAATGCGTAAAAAAAATTAGGCTATTGATGAATTAGATCATTTTACTTTGGTGTTTGTTTTTTTATTCTTTCCTGTCCCACAGGAGTCCCCAAAAGACATGGTCGTAGCTGTAGTTCCACATCCGGGACGGAAACCGCACTGCTCCTCTTCCATCCGAGACTCTACAATCCAACGGACCCTCCTCTCCAGTACCCACGAATACACCTTCCCAGGGAGGCTGACGAGTGTGATCCCTCTGTAGTTGGAGCACACCCTCCGATCCCCCTTCTTGTAAAGAGGGACTTTGCAAACTTTACTTTCTTCTTCTTCTTTTGGCATTTCCCTTCAGGGGTCGCCACAGCAAGTCAATTTCTTCCATCTAGCCCTATCTCCTGCATCATCTTTGGTCTGACCAAGTATCCTCCTCCTCTTTCGCCTTCCTCTGGGCCTCTTTCCTGGTGGTTCCAAATCCAGCATCCTTATTCCTATGTACTCTCTCTCTCCTCTGCACATATCCAAACCCTCTCAGTCTGGCCTCTCGAACTTTATCCCCAAAACCTCTAACATGTGCTGTTCCCCTGATGTACTCATTTCTAATCCTGTCCATCCTGGTCACTCCCAGAGTGATCCTCAGCATCTTCATCTCTGCTACCTCCATCTCTGTTTCCTGTCTTTTTCTCAATACCACTGTCTCTAGACCAAACAGCATGGCTGGTCTCACCACGGTTTTGTACACTTTTCCTTTCATTTTAGCTGAAACTCTTCTATCACACATCACGCCTGATTCTTTCCTCCACCTGTTCCAGCCTGCCTGCACACACTTCTTCACCTCTTTTCCACACTCTCCGTTGCTCTGGACTATTGATCCTAAGTACTTAAAATCTTCCACCTTCGTTATCTTTTCTCCCTGTAACCTCACTTTACTTTAAAATCTGTAATTATTATAATTATTATAATCTTTTTCCCTCATATTTTTATCCTTATCATTGACAATCTGTTCATACAAATGTTTTTATGGATCTAAATGTACTGTATGCTCATCTAAAGACCCCCTCCTCTCCTATGGGACATAGAATCATGCTTTAAAACCCTGGTGGGGAAAAAAATAAAGCAGATGTGATGCAGAAACTCCCTTTTAAAGAATTCAAAACATTAAAATCATTCATCCACTGAAGGGTGTTTGCATTTCTTTTTTTTCCCCCCTCAGCTGTGATGACGCATTTATCAGACACGATTTCTCAAAGATAAGAGAAATATGCTTGATTAAATATCTCTAGGGTCTAGCTCCAGCTCAGAGGCAGCCTGTTAGATGTGGCTTCACACACAGGACCGCATTGATAGAGAAATACATGAAGAATTTGTCAGAATATGTATATTTGAGCTTTAGTTTAGGATCAAATTGAATTTGTTTTACTACTTTATGGCTAGAATGTGTAAAAAAAATCATCATTTTTCTTTTACTATGTCTCATCTTGTAAAAATAAACATTTAAAATGGTCGATTAGAGATGTGTAATGGAGCTGAAACCCCTCGGAGAAGCACAGAATGTTTTAAATGTGTCACATTTTTCATTTAGTACTTATTTAATCGTCCTATTTTCTCATCAAGCCGTCCAAACTTTCCCTGGATTGTGGTCAGGGTATCTCTCACTAAGCCCCCTCCAGGAATCTTCACATATAAAACTTTCACCTCTCTCTAGAGAGGGCCGGAGGGATGCCTTGCCAAATTCCTCATGGTATTTTTCCCTTTTTTTTTCAACAGAAGTAACACAAACTATAAAATATCACAGAGAGAAGTCAGAGGACTCAGAGGCACTGCACCGTAACTTGTTGGTTTAAAGACAAACATGCATATTTTCTGTGTTTTTATTTTCATTCTTCCTTCATTAACGGGGCAGTAAAGTATCCCTGACCCCCTGCCCGGCCTCCCCATCTTCCACATGGTTGATATTAACATTCCAGTAGGTTTCTAATGATGAGGACGAAGCAGGCCGCAGGGGAAGCTTCATCACAGTGCTGGCATGGTGTGTGCATTCCTGGCTTACACAAGCCAGGGGGGCCATTAAAGAGGGGCCATGATGACGCTGGTAGAGCAGAGGGAATCTGATGCTGCAGGTGGGCTTCAGCTTTAACCCTTTAAGAGATGGTATTGGGTTTTTGAGGGGTATTAATTCTCATTTCATAGTATTTACCAGGGGCGGATCTAGGATTTTATAAAGGTGCTCGCCAGTAATGGGAGTTTGGGGACATTCTCCTCCAGAACATTTTAAAAAATAAGAGTCGTTTTCCTGCATTTTAGTGCATATTTTGTCCAAAGTTTATAATAATTAAAGTAGTAGGAACACTTTTTTTTTTGTGGACCAAAATGGGGGGCATGCGCCCCCCAACCGCTCCGCCCCCTGGATCCGCTCCTGTATATGGATAAACATGGTACTTTTGTCAGCTCAGAAGTGCAATATTAGGTGAGAAAAACTTTAGTTTTACTTCCATATTTGACACTGAATTTGCCCCTCCTCCTGCTTCCTGCTTTGTCCCGCCCCCTGGGCACATACACTACACAGTGTAAATCTCATTGAAGTTTCCAAATAATGTGAATGCATTTTACTACTATGAACTACGACTTGATGTGTTTTGTGATATTTTGATGAAAACAACTAAAAAAAATTAATGCTAAAATAAGGTATAGAACAGAGACTTCCTTCATGTTGAGTTGTTTCTATCAACGTGCACGAGTTGTACATTCACGAGCCTTTTTCATTCTATACCTTATGAAAGCGTATTTGAAGCATTTTAGGCTTCAACAGTTATTTAATTTTCTTTTTTATGATTTTAACACTAGGACCGCTGAAGCGGTCAATTTGACCGCACGCCACTTTAATATGCTAATTAGAATAAATAAAACCCAACCTAGGAGGCTGACTTTTTATACAAACATGTTTTCTGTAGGAACTACATGTAAAAAAAGATTACCTTCCGTCTTGGCACTGCGTCACATTGACGGTCATGGCGCTTGTAGGTAGATTTAGAACGTAGGGGTCCAAGTTTTAGAGGTTTATAATCCGGCCAAATATCGACATTTATTTAAAAAAATAAGAGTTTTGTAGAGAAAGTAAAATTTGTCTTATAAATTTTGACACCAGAGAGTTTAAAACAGATGCAATGAAGACTTGGAAGTAAAAAAACTGCTTCTATCGTAACAGAGTTCAGTTTGGTCAAGAGATCTAGTATTCTCTTATTTCCTTTCATTTTATTTGATGCGTTATTGTTACTTTTGGAGAGTGTGGAAAAGAGGTGAAGAAGCGTGTGCAGGCAGGCTGCAACGGGTGGAGAAAAGTACCAGGTGTGATGTGTCACAGAAGAGTTTCACCTAAAATGAAAGGGAAAGTGTACAAAACCGTGGTGAGACCGGCCATGCTGTTTGGTCTAGAAACAGTAGCACTAAGGAAAAGACAGGAAGCAGAGATGGAGGTAGCAGAGATGAAGATGCTGAGGATCTCTCTGGGAGTGACCAGGATGGACAAGATCAGAGGAACAGCACATGTTAGAGGTTTTTGAAGATAAAGTCACAGAGAAAAGCACAGCAATGTCCAGAGCAATGAAGAGTGTGGAAAAGAGGTGAAGAGGCGTGTTCAAGCAGGCTGGCACGGATGGAGGAAAGTATCAGGTGTGATGTGTGATAGAAGAGTTTCAGCTAAAATGAAAGGGAAAGTGTACAAAACCGTGGTGAGACCGGCCATGCTATTTGGTCGAGAAACAGTAGCACTGAGGAAAAGACAGGAAACAGAGATGGAGGTAGCAGAGATGAAGATGCTGAGGATCTCTCTGGGAGTGACCAGGATCAGAAGAAACAGCACATGTTAGAGGTTTTGGAGATAAAGTCAGAGAGGCCAGACTGAGATGGTTTGGACATGTGCAGAGGAGAGAGAGAGAGTACATAGGAAGAAGGATGCTGGATTTGGAACCACCAGGAAAGAGGACTAGAGGAAGACCAAAGAGGAGGTTCATGGATACAGTGAAGGAAGACAGGAAGATAGTTGGTGTGACCGAAGAAGATGAAGGAGATTGGGTTAGATGGAAGAAAATGACTTGCTGTGGCGACCGAAGGGTAATGCCGAAAGAAGAAGAAGTTATTGTTCCTTTTTATTAAAAAAAGATTATTCGTTAACTCAAATTTGATTGAACCCTCAGAAGTCTAAATCTGTTTGAGGCTAAAACTTTAAAACAAAAAGGTTTTGATTTATCTGAAAAGAAACGCAGAGCTTTTTTTTTTTTTTTTCTCCACTTTTGGCTCCGAGTCTCATGATTCCTCATTTATGTCGATGACTGAAATAAAATCCACACCTGCTCATGTGATTTATTTAATAAATTAGATAAAACTCTGGAAAATTTTCTTGGATGAGATCGGGACTCGCTCTCCTCAATTTGTGATGACTGTCGGCTTGACCTCCAGACACTCATTCACCGTCTGCGTGATGTTCTCGCTCATATCGTGGATGTGGTTGTCCAGTTTCTGCAGCAGTTCATCAGACTGTTCCTTCTCCTCCTGCAGGAACTGAGCTAGCACGCTGTCCTCAGGAGACGGCGCCCTCTGGAGGAAAAACAAACAAGTTGTAAAGAGATCCTTCACAATGACACGGGTTACCATTTGCAACCTTGTTGTCTCCCAGATTTGTTGGGGTCTCACCTCGGAGGAGGACGAGGAATAAACAAATTTTTCTTCAAAAGTCAAAACCAGAGATACTTCAGAAGCGGAACTTTGTCCATCAGCAACAGATTCACTTGGAGTTGAAGGTGGCACAGAGTTTCCCCTGTTCAGCCTCTCATTTCTGTTGCCGAAGACGGCAGAAGGAGAGAGCGGTGCGCTCCCCGCGTCACCGCACGACTCCTTTGGAGACGATGGCTTACGAAGCCTTGTGAAGATCCTTTCAATTTCCCCGTCATAGAGACCTGTGATCTGCGGCTCTGACGTCGGGTCACACGAGGGTGTCAAACTGAAACGAGAAGTTTGATTAGATTTTTTGAATGTTTACATCTCCAAGCTGATAAGGACAGGTACCTGGTTCATAATGACTTTTAAAGCTTGTTACTGCCATGCAAATTCAAAATTAGAAAAATAACGTTCAAAGCTCTGTTTACACAATCTAAGGCAGGGGTGCCCAACCTTTTTTGTCCCAAGATTTCCTTTACAAATATCAAACCTCCTGAGATCTACCAGTCCCATGTTACCATCGCAAACCCCAACAGATCGTTTCCAGCCTGCTGTAACTACCCCTACAACACGATTTGTTACATAGGCACACACTCACAGCGCTTTGCAAGGGGGAGGGGCCACAGCAGCACCGCGGGCTGCTTTTTGATTACAGGCTTAACAACGTGATTTCACATCACAGGCTCCAAAAATCTCCAGTAGCAGCAGAAAAGCTGCTAGATTGACATTTTTTGGAAAAGAAAAAAAAATTAGCAACTCTAGCGGCTGACTTCAGGGCTGGTGCCAACATTTTTTTTTTTTCAATGCCATGCGATCTACCCATAATGCCTTTGTGATCGACCAGTCGATTGCGATCAACCAGTCGATTGCGATCGACACAATGGGCACCCCTGATCAAAGGTATTGTAGATCAAGACCTGACAAATCTCAGGCATTAGCCACGCCTTTAGAACGCCAAATATGGATTATGCAAATGTTACAATGCACATACAATCATCTCCAAATCCAGCAATCATTACTGTCGTCTGCACCTAGTGTCTCAAAGGGATTTCAAGAGCACTACTCTTTTTTTTTTGGCATCACTTTATGGCAGGGGTCACCAACCTTTTTAAAACTGAGAGCTACTTCAAGGGCATTGAGTAATGGAAAGGGCTACCACTTTGATAATACACTTCTGAAATAAAGTTACACAGTGTACCTTTAATTTGATATTATTAATAATGATATTCTATGGGAAGACACTGATTGTTAATGATCCATCACAATAATTATTTCAGTATGATTAAACAAGGTAGGAAACAGATACATTTCAATATGCAATATCCAAGTGTTTCATTTTCAATTGATCACTTCCACAACATTTGTTGGGATGCAGGAAATCATTCTCAATTTTTACTAGCCACCAACAGTTATCAAATCATAAACTCTGAACCATGTTTGTACAAATGATCAATTATGTAAAATTTAACAAAAATCTACTTTCACCGCAGATGAGACGCACACAGTTTTCTTTCACGTTAGTAAAAAAAATTCTTCCTCCTAATTCACTGTTTTCTTCCTTTTTTCTGCCATGTTTTTGTGGGTAGAAAACGCGTTCCTAACCTCATCTTTGCAGCGCTCACGAGCTCATCCCAGCAAAGCTGGTTTGTCATGCGCACTAGACTGACCTCCGACCCATACTACGTCAGAGTTCGTATATTAAACTTTTTTTTGTGATATGCAGTACTTTTTTTTACGTTTTTATGTATTCGTTTTTAATATTTACATCACTGTAAATGAAATAAAAAAAGAACAGCAACAAAATTAAATAAAATTTTAGACAGAGCTAATTTGTGATTAGTGCTATTTTTAGAACTGGCCTGCGGGCGACTGATGCGGTCGCTGCAGGCGACCTGGTGCCCGTGGGCACCGGATTGGTGACCCCTGCTTTACGGTATGACCATTTCTATTTTAAATCAATGACAAATCTGTGTGCGCTACTGCTTTATGCTCCTCCACTTGGGGACACCAGCAGTTTGCATACACATGGATTTAATTGGTGAAGCCGCTGGTCCATACCTCTCCATGTTGGCCATCTGTATTTTAGCGAGCTCCTCTTTTAGCTGCTGATTCTCCATTGCCAGGGCTTGCAGCGGGGCAAGGTAGCTCTCCGTCAGCGAAGATACAGGGACCTCTTCACTCTGAATGGGGAGGGACAGCATAGGAGGTTAAATCTCATCCAAACAGATTGAAAATGCTCCAAAGAGACCACAGACCCACCGGAGGGGAAGAGACCTGCTGGTTCTGTAGAAGCGTTTTCAAATGCTGATTCTCGGTCTGAAGAGTCTCCAGCAGCGACTGCACCAACTGAGACAAGATTATGTCAGAATAATGACACAAATTTAGCATTACATGTTCGATACGTGGCCCGTGTCATTTCTAGTAAAAATGAAGAATCAATGATACAAAAAAAATAAGTATACGTTAACATTGTTGACCCTTATTTTCAAACCGATATGTTTAAAACCTGGAATAAAAAAGCAAACACCAAAGTGAAATGATCGAAGTCGTCAATAGTCTACATTTTTTCTGCATTTTAGCGCTGCTGCTGCTTTGAAAATGTCCTCGTTAAAAATTGGCTATAGGCTATATTTAAAAATTTTAACCTTAACTTTCAAGACTTATCTAGAAAACATGGCAGACTTTATTCAGACAACAATTTTCTTACTCTCTTCATGGTATCACTTCAATACCATTTCACTCAACTTTTCTAATGTGTTTCTGTAATGGCGTCAGAGCCCTCCTTGCCTCTCTCCACAAATATAAACACACACACACTTATGTGTGGCCATGGCAAAGTGTTTGTTGCCATAGCAACATAGGAAAAACTTCCAATGTGTGCTTCCTCTCAGCTGCTACGGGGTGCAGCAGGTTAGAGGAGATAAAATGCTTATAAATTTTGAAATGTTCATTTTAAGAACACAAAAATACATGATAAAATAGAAAATATGTTTATATTAAAAGTTATAAAAGGTCAGCCTCCTAGGTTGTGTTTTATTTGATTATTTTCTAATTAGCATATTAAAGTGAGGTGGTGTCATATTGACGGCTGCGGCAGTCCGAGTGTTAAAAGAAGACTGTAAAACTACATTTTTGAGAGATAGCTCTTTCAATCTGAGTGGATTTAAAATTTTGGATCCCAGATGGTAAAATCAAACTGGAATTAATGAGGATGGAGCAAATAAGTTTGGCTTTTTTAAAATGTTTTCTGGTCGTGTGTGCGTGCGCGTACTGGTGTAACTCACTTGGAGTTTGGCTACGTTGTGTTCGCCTCGCTCTTTTTCCTCGTGAAGCTGCTGCCTGATGCTGGCTGAAGAGTTGCTCAGCGTGGCTAAGGAGATGTCCCGCTGGTGCAGCTCGCTCGCCAGCTTCGACACCTCTTTTCTCATCTCCTCCATCTCTTCGCTGTGAGTCTGTCGGGTCTTCTGAAGCTCCTCTCTGAGCTGAAGCAGAACCAACATTCAGTCGCAACAAATGGAAGAAAGTTCAATCGATTTCAAGTGCGATCTGACCTTTTTCACATCATTAAGAGAAGAATTATATTCTGCTTTCAGACGTTTCAGTTCTTCCTCCGTTTTGGAGTGTTCACGTATCTGGCTGTTCAGCGTCTCCAGTCTGAGTTTGGTGGAAGGACACCAGAAACGAATGGATCATCAGAGACATTTTAATTTGAACTTATAAGAGTTAGAGATCAAACTCAGCTCTGCTCACCTTCCTTTAACGCACGCAAGTTCTGTTTTGAGATGGATTTCACAAGCCTGAGAAGCCTGTAGTTTGGTCGAAGTCTGTTCCAGATCCAGACGGAGATTTTCTACGTTTTCACAGCCCTGTGCTGCCAGGCAGTCCTCTAGAGACCTGACTCACACAGACACACACAAAAAACCTCAATAAACTCACACAGCACTTGCGCCACCACGATTTCATCCTGTCCAGTGAACTGATGAAGAGCGCCGCTCAGTGTTTGTGATGATGCACTGCATTAAAACTCCATTCAGTGATGGCACCCACCGAATGACCTGATCTTTGGCCTGAAGAGCTTGTCTGAGTCTGGCGGAATTGTTGAGGAGCATCCGATCCAGAGTGGGTTTGTGCTGGGAGTCCGGCGTGGTGCAGAGCTCGTCCTGTAGAGAGAAAAAACGTCCTTACATCTCAGCTCAGAATGATTCATACCCTTTGAATGATGTTCAATCAGATGGATTTAACTGGAAATGACAAACACTTCTCCTAACCGGCCTGGGTGTTGAGCCCCAGATTTCTGTCTCGGGGTGCAAAGTGATTTGAATTGGTCCACCTGCAGGGTTTCAAATTATCCATGAATACAGTTTGTTCACAAGTGGGGGAAGGATAGAGAGGGAGATCGACCAGTGGATCGGTGCGGCATCAGCAATAACTAGGACGCTGCATCGGTCCGTCGTGGTAAAGAAAAAGCTGAACCGAAAAGCAAAGCTCTCGATTTACAAGTCGATCTACGTTCCTACCCTCACCTATGGTCACCAGCTGTGGGTGGTGACCGAAAGAATGAGATCGCGGATACAAGCGGCTGAAATGAACTTCCTCTGCAGGGTGGCTGGGCTCTCATTCAGAGATTAGGTGAGGAGCTCTGCCATCGGGGAGGAGCTCGGTGTCGAGCCGCTCCTCCTCCAGGTCGAGAGTAGTCAGATGGGGTGGTTCAGGCATATGGTCAGGATGCTCCCTGAGCGCCTCGCTGCTGAGGTGTTTCAGGCACGTCTCACCGGGAGGAGGCCAAGAGGCAGATCCCGGATGCGCTGGAGAGACTATGTCGCACAGTTGGCTGGTCAACCACTTGAGATCCTTCCGGGTGAGCTGGAGGATGCAGCCGGGGTGAGAGAAGCCTGGGCTTCTCGTCTGAGGCTGTTGCCCCCGTAATCCGGCCCCGGATAAGCGGAAGACGACGGAAAGGAACAGTTTGATTTAAGTCTAAATTTTTCTACCCGGTGATCCCCTTTGTGGTGTCCCAGCTGCGTCTTCAACAATCGACTGCGCTCCAGTTCCAGTTTTTGTGAGTGCAAAGCATTCTGGGCCTTCTGAAGCTCTAAACGCAGACGCAGCACCTCTTTCCTGTGCTCGTTGTCCTCACACCACTGAGCCTGGAAATAAAGACAGATGGTGTGTGTTTAAACGACCCGACCAACAGTTTGGAACCTACTTTCATGCTTTATCGTGCGACACGTAACCATTTGAAGGACAAATGATTTTTTTTGGCATCATCTCACCTTTGAAAGCTCCATGTCTTTTGTACCTGCGAGTGACTGCTTGAGATGTTTGTGTTGGAGTTTTTGGTAACTTCTTTTCAATTTATCAAGCTAAAAAAAAAACATGATGTTTTAATACTTTTCTTACCACAATCTGAATACCATTAAAAAAAATAAGTAGTACCTCTTCACGAACTTTCCCAAGTTGTTGCTCATATTTGGCAACTAAATCCTGCGGCTTTAGCTTGTTGTTTTCAAGCTGCTTGCGAAGTAACTCGATCTACAATCAAAAGCAAAAAAGTTTGGAAAATTATGAGTCTTATTGAGATAAATCAAGATGATTTCATTAAAAAAGAAGTTGTTAAAACTAGGCTAAGGTCTGAGGTAAGAATTTGTGAGCAGCAGTATGGTTTTATGCCAAAAAAGAGCACTACAGATGCAGTATTTGCCTTGAGGATGCTGATAGAGAAGTACAGGGAAGGCCAGAGGGAGCTGCACTGTGTCTTCGTAGATCTAGAAAAAGCGTATGACAGGGTACCTAGAGAAGAACTATGGTATTGTATGAGGAAGTCTGGTGTGACAGAGAAGAATGTTAGAGCGGTGCATGACATGTATGAGGGCTGTAAGACAGTGGTGAGGTGTGCTGTAGTTGTGACAGAGGAGTTCAGTGTGGGTGTGGGACTGCACCAAGGATCTGCTCTGAGTCCTTTGCTGTTTGCAGACGAGGTCAGACAAGAATCCCCATGGACAATGATGTTTGCAGATGACATCCTGATCTGTAGTGAGAGGAGGGAAGAGGTGGAGGAAAAGCTGGAGAGGTGGAGGTTTACACTAGAAAGAAGAGGAATGAAGATTAGTCAGAGTAAGACAGAGTACATGTGTGTGAATGAGAGGGATCCAAATGGAAAAGTGAGGTTACAGGGAGAAGAGATAAAGAAGGTGGAAGATTTTAAGTATCTAGGATCAACAGTCCAGAGCAATGGAGAGTGTGGAAAAGAGGTGAAGAAGCGTGTGCAGGCAGGCTGGAACAGGTGGAGGAAAGTATCAGGTGTGATGTGTGACAGAAGAGTTTCAGCTAGATTGAAAGGGAAATTGAACAAAACTGTGGTGAGACCGCTCATGCTGTTTGGTCTAGAGACAGTGGCACTGAAGAAAAGACAGGGAACAGAGATGAAGATGCTGAGGATCTCTCTGGGAATGACCAGGATGGACAGGATCAGAGGAACAGCACATGTTAGAGGTTTTTGGGATAAAGTCCGAGAGGCCAGACTGAGATGTTTTGGACATGTGCAGAGTAGAGAGAGAGAGCACATCGGCAGAAGGATGCTGGATTTGGAACCATTAGGAAAGAGGCCTAGAGGAAGACCAAAGAGGAGGTTCATGGATACAGTGAAGGAAGACATGAAGATAGTTGGCGTGACCGAAGAGGATGCAGCAGATAGGGTTAGATGAGAGAAACTGACTTGCTGTGGCGACCCCTGAAGGGAAATGCCGAAAGAAGAAGAAGATTGAGATAAATCAAGATGATTCCATTAAAGTAGAAATCTGCTTCACCTCCAACTCTCTCCGTTTGATGATGTTATTAGAGGTCAGCAGCTCTCTTTCGACACTCTTCAGTTTGATTCCTAAGGCCCGGTTCTCAGCCTCCCATTCTCTCTTCTGATGATTGATCATAATGTCAATTTGTCGCATCAGTTCCTGAAGTTCTGGCCCACAGGAGGACAGGATGGCACTAGAAAACACAGGGATGGACAGAAACAAAAGAAAAACTGAGGTTCAAATAATCTAATAAATAAATTCAATTATATTTGTAAAGCAGAATAGGTCATTGTTTTCTCAAGAAACTTTTCACAGTAAATTGAACAAATAAACCCCACAAAAATCAGTTTTAAAGTAAACTAGTAGCTATTTCTTGTACTGAATTAAGAAACAATGAGCTTTCCTGTCCTTAGATCTTCCTTCTTTGTGAAGATTTTTTTTTTAAAAAGTGAATGGGAACAAAGTAGAAACCTCATGAAGATCAAGATGAAGAAGGGATCTGCTCCCAGGATGAACAGGTAATGTATCTGGCACTGTAAATGAAATATTAACTAAATCTACAGCTATCTACAAAGTGTTTAAGGAGATCAGCAGATGGGTTTCATCCTGATGAAATGAGCAGTAGAAACTAGAGGTAAGATCTTAAGACCGACCTGACCCGAATTTTGGGTCTAAAATGTAAGACATTACTTCGGGTTGTGCTCGGGCTTCTCTCTCGCTGACTTTTTTTCAGATAAATATATGTTTATAAAATGTACACTAAATTTTTTTTAAAAGCATGTAACTGAAAATGATCCTATTTAAAAATAACCCTCCTCCTCCCGAATCCTCATAAATAAAATATAACATTTCAGGTTTGCTTCGGTCTCGGGCCTGTAAATCAAGTTAATTGGACGGGCTCGGGCCGGGTTTTAATACCCGCGGGCCGTGTTGGGCAGAATTTTTGGGCCCGATCTCATCTCTAATAGAGAGCACAGGCAAGAGGAGTCAGAGATGAGATAAGGGCCCCAGGACAGGAACGCCAGGCGGATTTATACTGATCAAGCACTGAGGGCCAGGGCAAGTTTATTTCAAACCTGCATATATCTATGTAACAAAACAGTACCGTGATTGCATGGTTTGAAACGGGGATGAATGAAGCAAACACTTTTACTGTTTCAAACCCTGTCCCACACACTCATCACAACACTCATCACTCCTGCCCCAAGTGGAGGAGTTTAAGTATCTCGGAGTCTTGTTGACAAGTGGGGGAAAGATGGAGCGGGAGGTCAATAGGCAGATTGGTGCGGCATCAGCAATAACTAGGACGCTGCATCGGTCCGTCGTGGTAAAGAAAGAGCTGAGCCAAAAAGCAAAGCTCTCGATTTACAAGTCGATCTACGTTCCTACCCTCACCTATGGTCACCAGCAGTGGGTGGTGACTGAAAGAATGAGATCGCGAATACAAGCGGCCGAAATGAGCTTCCTCCGCAGGGTGGCTGGGCTCTCACTCAGAGATCGGGTGAGGAGCTCTACCATCTGGGAGGAGCTCGGTGTGGAGCCGCTCCTCCTCCAGGTCGAAAGAAGCCAGATGAGGTGATTCGGGCACCAGCGCCTCGCTGGTGAGGTGTTTCAGGCATGTCCCACCGGGAGGAGACCAAGATGCAGATCCCGGACCCGCTGGAGAGACTATGTCTCACAGTTGGCTGGGGAACGACTCTGGATCCTTCCGGGTGAGCTGGAGGTTGCAGCTGGGGAGAGAAAAGCCTGTGCTTCCCATCTGAGGCTGTTGACCCCGCGACCCGGCCCCGGATTAGCGGAAGATGACGGAACAGAACAGTAATCTAAATAAATCTAACTCGGAGTAGATTAGACCTGTAACAGCTTCATCACACTTCAACACAGTCATTAAATAGTACATGACGAATAATTGATAAAATCAGGGCATTTTGGTCAAAGTGACTGGCTTGGTCGTTTCATCAGTCCAACACATTTAGTGACTTGTCTGTGTAATTATTAAGTGGTTTCCAAATACGTTTTTCATCAAATAAAACTCCTAAAGAAATATTTTGAGTGATTTTTTCAACATGAATAAATGATATGAGTTTTGTTTTTTCAAATTTAAAAAGAATTTGTTTTTGTTAAACTAATGTTTTAGCTTGTTAATTTCTTCAGTGACTTGTTGTAAAAGTTGCTCCAGATCATCAACACTGTTATCATCAGCAAAAAGTATACATTTTATCAGTGTTATTATTTCATTATGTTGAATAACAATAGTATCATACTTCTTCTTTTGGCATTTCCCTTCTGGGGTCGCAACAGCAAGTCAGTTTCTTCCATCTAACCCATCTAATCTGCTGCATCTTCTTTGGTCACACCAACTATCTTCATGTCTTCCTTCACTGCGTCCATGAACCTCCTCATTGGTCTTCCTCTAAGCCTCTTTCCTGGTGGTTCCAAATCCAGCATCCTTCTTCCTATGTACTCTCTCTCTCTCCTCTGTACGTGCCCAAACCATCTCAGTCTGGCCTCTCTGACTTTATCTCTAAAACTTCTAACATGTGCTGTTCCTCTTATCCAGTCCATGCTGGTCACTCCCAGAGAGATCCTCAGCATCTTCATCTCTGCTACCTCCATCTCTGTTTCCTGTCTTTTTCTCAGTGCTACTGTCTCTAGACCAAACAGCATGGCCGCTCTCACCACGGTTTTGTACACTTTTCCTTTCATTTTAGCTGAAACTCTTCTGTAGCACATTGCACCTGATACTTTCCTCCACCCGTTCCAGCCTGCCTGAACACGCTTCTTCACCTCTTTTCCACACTCTCAATTGCTCTGGATTGTTGATGCTAAGTACTTAAAATCTTCCACCTTCTTTATCTCTTCTCCCTGTAACCTCACTTTTCCATTTAGATCCTTCTCATTCACACACATGTACTCTGTCTTACTCTGACTAATCTTCATTCCTCTTCTTTCTAGAGCAAACCTCCACCTATCCAGCTTTTCCTCCACCTCTTCCCCATCACCATAGCAAACAGCAGAGGGCTCAGAGCAGACCCCTGATGCAGTCCCACCCCCACACTGAAATAATAGTATCATAACCAATAGTATCATACTATAAAACAAATTTAAAAAAGGTATTTTTAGTGATTTGAGAAAAAAAAACAGGATCGAGACAAAAATGTACCATTTTTTTTCTTAAACTTTACCATAATCTTTTTTTTATTTTTTATTATTATTTAGAAAAATGTAATTACCTTAACTCAGGATTCTGCATTGATTCTGGAAGAGACTCCATTTATTTAATAAACTTTATAAATAAAATTACTTGACCGTGTTTTTCTCTAACTTCGTAAAGAAAAATAGAAATCACAATAACCGGATACGCTTTTTTAGACCAAACTTTTGAATCTCTGTTGTATTTAATTATTAGTTAGCATTAATAATGTAAATAAAGCGTGCAGAAAATCTTTGTTTTCATGTTACCGCGTTACAATGCTAACTAGCTGGCTAGCCGTTTAACGTCGTAAGTCTGCCCTGACTTATGACGTCACGACGTTGTTTGTTTTTAAAATTGAAGCTAAATTTTTAAGATTTTTGGACTATTTAGCTGTAATTTAGTTACATTTATAGAAAACTGGATACCGTCAGAGTTCACTTTTATCGTCATTTTTAGGTGTTTAAGTTTTATTATTGAGTCTCTTGTCAAGTGGAACGATGTGTTTTTTTTAGATTAGTTCGTTTATAGCGAAGAATAAAATACTTCCGACGCACAGTAACCTAAATACGAACACGTTTGATATCCACAAGATGTCGGACGTGGAACGTATTTATCTAGTTATGTCCCTGCAGTGGAACACGTGGCTCGTTGGTCTAGGGGTATGATTCTCGCTTCGGGTGCGAGAGGTCCCGGGTTCAAATCCCGGACGAGCCCAATTTTGATCAGATATGTTTTGGGTTTTTTCCCGCCTTTCAACTGAAATAATAAATCGCGATAACTAGCACACGTTTCTTGAAAGAATGAAGGTAAAATTTCACGCAAATTTGATCTCGCATGGTATCATATGTACAAAAACAACCACAATGTATCTCCGAAAACATCAAATACATCAGTGTTTTTCAACATTTTCGACACCAAAATACTTTTCATTTTTTCATCTTCTGAACCGCCTTATTCCTAATTAGGATGACAGGGGGGACGGAGCCTATCCGGGCTGATTACAGGCAAGCGGCAGGGTACACCCTGAACAGGTCACCAGTCTGTTCTGGAGTCACACACACACACAGACAAGCACTTGCGGACATGCTCATTCATTCCTCGGGATTCTCAGCAAAGGCTCCGGCGCAATATTGTAGCTTTTCATAATGCAGAAAGGAGGCGCAACCGGGCTGATTACAGGCAAGCGGCAGGGTACACCCTGAACAGGTCACCAGTCTGTTCTGGAGTCACACACACACACACACAGACAAGCACTTGCGGACATGCTCATTCATTCCTTGAGATTCTCAGCAAGGAGTCAACCTAACATACATGTTTTTTGAAGGTAGGCGGAAACTGGAGTAGCCTTAGTACAGCCATGAGTAGAACATGCAAACTCCACACAGAAAGGCCAGCAATTCAATCTTACCCCAACTAGGATTCAAACTCCTGACCTTCTTGCTGTCAGCACCATCTTGTAGCCTTTCAAGATACTTTCTCAGAGCACACCACCAACAATGTTTTAAAATGATTCTATTAATGTGTACCCAGTTCCCGTAGTGTAGTGGTTATCACGTTCGCCTAACACGCGAAAGGTCCCCGGTTCGAAACCGGGCGGGAACATCTTTAACTTTTGGGGGAGGATTTACACGCTCTTTGCCTGAGAGAAGCCAGTTCGATTCCCACTTCCTAATTAAACAAGACTAGCACATTTATGCCCTTTCACTCTCCTTCACGGTGAGGAAAAACTCCTAAAAAAACCATCAGTGGGGGAAAAAAATAAGAAACCTCGTGGGGATCCACATGAATGAAAGGTTAGTGAGTGATAGTGCCAAATTTTATTGGTTGTGCATCGGCAGTGTTGAAGCAGGAGCACAATGAAAACCTTCAGGACACCGGCCCTTGAGGACTGAACTTTGACACCCCTAGTTACTCCCACCATTGGCAATATTGTGGGTGCCTGCTGTGGTGCAATGCAGCAAAGTAATTTCCAATATAGTATATATATATATATATATATATATATATATACATAAAATCCTAGATTTTAAGTATCTAGGATCAACAGTCCAGAGCAATGGAGAGTGTGGAAAAGAGGTGAAGAAGCGTGTGCAGGCAGGCTGGAACGGGTGGAGGAAAGTGTTAGGTGTGATGTGTGATAGAAGAGTTTCAGCTAGAATGAAAGGAAAAGTGTACAAAACCATGGTGAGACCCGCTATGCTGTTTGGTCTAGAAACAGTAGCACTAAGGAAAAGACAGGAAGCAGAGATGGAGGTAGTAGAGATGAAGATGCTGAGGATCTCTCTGGAAGTGACCAGGATGGACAGGATTAGAAATGAGTACATCAGGGGAACAGCACATGTTAGAGATTTTGGGGATAAAGTTAGAGAGGCAAGACTGAGATGGTTTGGGCACGTACAGAGGATAGAGAGAGAGTACATAGGAATAAGGATGCTGGATTTGGAACCACCAGGAAAGAGGACTCGAGGAAGGCCAAAGAGGAGGTTCATGGATACAGTGAAGGAAGACATGTACTTTCCTCCACCCGTTCCAACCTGCCTGAACACGCTTCTTCACCTCTTTTCCACACTCTCCATTGCTCTGGACTGTTGATCCTAGATACTTAAAATCTTCCACCTTCTTTATCTCTTCTCCCTGTAACCTCACTTTTCCAGTCTAATAGAACAATAGTGGTCACTTTAACTAGCGCAGTTTCTGTGCTATGGTGTGGTTTGAATCCTGATTGAAATTCTTCAAAAATGCTGTAGGTGGCGGCACAGCTCCTTAATTACTACTATTTCTAGGATTTTATGAAATAAAAGGGAGATTTGACATTGAGCCATAGTCAGCCAGAATACCGGGATTTACGACGGGCTTTTTCAGAAGGAGTTTAATAACTGCATGTTTAAATAACTGAAACATATCGTGTTTCAAGGGTGGAATTTGTTACAGTTATAATAGACTAATTAAATACAGGGAAACTTTATTTTCGTAGCATTAAATTATTTTTGTTCATGTTTAATGTTTGATATTTTATCAATGTTGTAAAATCTTTGAAATAACACAAAAATGTCACCTATTGCGTGTGGTGCCGATACATAAAGACAAGTGACCTGCTTCACAGCGTGCGGCTCGTTGGTCTAGGGGTATGATTCTCGCTTTGGGTGCGAGAGGTCCCGGGTTCAAATCCCGGACGAGCCCAGTTTTTTTTTTCTTTCTTTCTATAAATAAGTACGTAAATATAATAAAATGTTTAAATGCTAGTTTGTAGATTTTAATTTCTAAGTGACTTGTACATTTTTATTTTTCATCCCTCCACCTGCCCTGCGTCTAATCTTCTGAACAAAGGGCTCTGCTTTCCCAGCTGTTGTTGGGGAGGGTTAAAGGCAGTGAGAAAAAGGAGGTTTCTATTCCGCCCACAAAAACCTAGCAGAAAACCAACAGGAGGCAGACGAAGAGGGTTATTAATCCAGAGAGTTTGAACAGAACATCAGAAAAACCTGAAGCCGAAAGAAGCTCTGGATCTCTGTTCATTCTCATTTTCAGACAACTGTAAGTAGATTATTTAATCTTCTAAAGATTATCGAGATTAGATTACAAAGATCTTATATAGATATAGATTTACGTTCCATTTTCAACAAACTACAGTTATCGTTATTAATTATCGTCAAACTATTTTGCTTCTATATATAAGAAAAAAGTTGCTAAAATAAATTGTGTAATTAAGTTGTTTAATCAACATCTTTTTCACAAAAAAATGCAAAAAGAAGTTATGATAGATACTTAAAAGTAAAACATTGGTTCCATGAGTCGTTGGCTTAGTGGTACAGTTACCGTCTTTCGAATCTCATTGGGTCAAAGCTCTCCCTGGGACTACGGGACTAAAAACTGGAAGAACGACTTAAAAAAAAAAGTAAAACATGGGTTCCATGAGGCATTAGCTTAGTGGTAGAATTATTGTCTTTCGAATCTCATTGGGCTAAAGCTCTCCCTGGGACTACGGGACTAAAAATTGGAAGAACGACTTAAAAAAAAAAAAAGTAAAACATGAAGATATACGGTAATTTTTTTTGTTCGAACTAGCACAACCCGGTCATATGTTTGAAAAGGACCAGGTCAAGTTCAAAATTTACTTCTTTAATCACGCTTCGTCTTTAACTAGATTTTTGTCCAGATCTTCGAACAGATCTAAAGCTACTTGGTTTAAAAAAAATTCGGATTTTTGAGATCATGCGTTTGTTATTTGAAAACTCAAGAAAGAGCATTTTTTTTTTTTTTAAAAATGAACAAAAACAGGTGCATGTGTTTTTTTTTTTTAATCTAACTTAATAATGGGCACTTTTTTGTGTTTTGCACGGCCGTCTAACTTTTTTTGCTTTCCCCAACAGTTTGAATCACCTGCTCGACTTTTCAACCAACCCTCTTGATCATCTCGGTGTGGTCCACTTGTCCGCCCTGACCATGGTACTGTGTGAGGATGGAGATTGCAGCGTCTGCCTCTTCCCATACACCCGTACAGACAGGATCCCACGGGTTCTCCACTGCCGTCACACTTTCTGTGAAGTGTGTCTGGAAACCATCTCCCAGTCCAGGAATGAGCTGCTGATGGTGGCGTGTCCGCTTTGCCGTAGGGTGACCTGCATCGACCACGGTCGCAGCCTGCAGGAAGCCCTGTGGGTGAACAGTGAGCTGTGGGAGCTGATACCTGAGGACATGGATGGGGAGACGGAGAAGGAGGAAGACAAAGAAAAAACAGAAGAGGAGAACCTGGAGGCTAAAGAACATTCTTCCCCACAGGCAGAATGGTGGGTAAACACGTGCAAACATGGAAAACATGTTTCTATTTCTGTCTTTTTTTTTACCTTTCAGGTATTGCTGTTTTTTTCTTCTTCTTCTTCTTCTTCTCCTTTTGGCATTTCACTTCAGGGATTGCCACAGCAAGTCAGTTTCTTCCATCTAACCCTATCTGCTGCATCCTCTTTGGTCACACCAACTATCTTCATGTCTTCCTTCACTGTATTCATGAACCTCCTCTTTGGTCTTCCTCTAGTCCTCTTTCCTGGTGGTTCCAAACCCAGCATCCTTCTGCCAATGTACTCGCTCTCTTTCCTCTGCACATGTCCAAATCATCTCAGTCTGGCTTCTCGGTCTATCTCCAAAATCTCTAACATGTGCTGTTCCTCTGATCCTGTCCGTCCTGGTCACTCCCAGAGACATCCTCAGCATCTTCATCTCTGCTACCGTCATCTCTGCTTCTTGTCTTTTTCTCTACTGTTTCTAGACCAAACAACATGGCCGGTCTCACCACGGTTTTGTACACTTTTCCTTTCATTTTAGCTGAAACTCTTCTATCACACATCACACCTGATACTTTCCTCCACCCCGTCCAGTCTGCCTGCAAACACTTCTTCACCTCTTTTCCACACTCTCCATTGCTCTGGACGTTGCTGTGCTTTTCTCTGTGACTAAAAAGGTTACATAAACAAATGTGAATGTGGGATCAACACGACTTGTCAAAACAAAACTCTGAAATGACTCAGATCTTGTTCTGTGATTAAAAATCCGGCTTTACAGAAAAATCGACCAGATCTGCTTTCGATGCATAAATTTAACTGTCTCTCTTTTTTTTTTTTTTTTCCAGTCCTTCCACCGCCAGGACTAAACTCAGACTGCCAGCTTTCTTCAGAAAATTCAGTTTGACAAAGCACCACGAGCAGAGTGTCGTCCCCCACAGTGATGTGTAAGCATTGTTGTTTTTGGCAGCCATCTAAGTTTTCGTTTTAGTCTTCGTCTTTGGACTAATTTTAATGTAAGTTTTAGTCACGTCTTCTTAATAACCCTGTAAACAAAGTAAACATTGGAATGCATTTAAAGCAGTCGTTAGCGCAACCAAGCTAACTAAGAAAGTTAGCAGCGCCGACAAGCTAGCATTAGCTTGAAGTTAGCATGCTGTTTGCGCAAAATTGCACAGACAGAAATGTGAAAGTCTGACGCCTATTTCGTTACGTTTTCGTCTCGTCAGCAGAAATTTGCAACCATCTCGTCACGTTTTCGTCACCAAAATTTTGCATTTATTTCGTTATCGTTACGTCATCGTCATAAAAAAATGCTTTGTCAACGAAATCATTTCGTTTTCGTCATCGTTGACGAAAACAACACTGTGTGTAAGCTTTGACTTTCTGCTGAACAAATAAAGTGGAGTCACAGAAATAACTCATTTCTTTTTCTTATTTACTTTGGCTTTCAGGGAAATGAAATCCTGGCGCAGGCTGTCCACCGATGAGACATTTTAATAACGGAGTGTGACGTTTAGAATCCCTGCGATGATGTGACAAGCCGAATACTCTCAGGAAAAAAAAAAGAAAGCCGAATCTACCAACAAGCAAGAGTTCATTTGTGTTCTTGTCAGAGATGCTGTTTTTTGTCTCCAGCCAAAGGTGTCCCCATTATTTATTCTCCCCAGCTGGTGTCATGGGATTTAGCTGAGCCGTCTCCAAAGGGGGGTGACACCCCAACACCCACTCAGAACAGATGGCCTCCTTCTCTTTGTACCTGCTCAATGCTGAACATTAATTATTCTTATTTATAACAAGGCTAACTTATGTTACAAGTCTTCTTTTTTTTTTTAGGATTTTTAATTTTTTATTGAGTCCTTTAAAAATCTGGTCGCTGCAAAAATTCAACTTGTTTTTTTTTAAATGTGTGTGTTCAAACTTCTTCTTTCGGCATTTCCCTTCAGGGGTCGCCACAGCAAGTCAGTTTCTTCCATCTAACCCTATCTTCTGCATCCTCTTCAGTCACACCAACTATCTTCATGTCTTTTTTCACGTCCATGAACCTCCTCTTTGGTCTTCCTCTAGGCCTCTTTCCTGGTGGTTCCAAATCCAGCATCCTTCTTCCGATGTACTCTCTCTCCTCTGCTCATGTCCAAACCATCTCAGTCTGGCCTCTCTGACTTTATCTCCAAAACCTCTAACGTGCTGTTCCTCTGATCTTGTCCATCCTGGTCACTCCCAGAGAGATCCTCAGCATCTTCATCTCTGCTACCGCCATCTCTGCTTCCTGTCTTTTCTTCAGTGCTACTGTCTCTAGACCAATCAGCATGGCCGGTCTCACCACGGTTTTGTACACTTTCCCTTTCTTTTTAGCTGAAACTCTTCTATCACACATCACACCTGATACTTTTCTCCACCCATTCCAGCCTGCTTGCACACGCTTCTTCACCCCTTTTCCACACTCTCCATTGCTCTGGACTGTTGATCCTTAATTCTTAAAATCTTCCACCATCTTTATCTCTTCTCCCTGTAACCTCACTTTTCCATTTGGTTCCCTCTCATTCACACACGGTTTTCTTCAACTTGTTTTTTTTTTTAAACGTGTGTTCAAACAAAGGAAGAAAAGTGAAGCCGTTTGGAAATTTCTGAATGTGATCATGTGAATTTTACATCTGCACAATAAGTATAGCAACAGAAAACGAACGGCCCACAAAAGACTCATTCAGCCATGAAAGAGGATTATAATCTGCATTCATGAAGCATCTGGCAAATATTCCACATCTGATTATCCCAGAGAACTCCTCGACTTTCTGCTGTGTCACCTTATGGACGTCTATTTAAAACATTCAATATGTGCCATTGTTGGATTAATCTATTATTTTATTTTTTAAAAAATGGATTATTTCTTTAGAGCTGTACGTTATGCATCGATACCTACTTTTTATTTAAGAACACGTTTGTTTTAAACACCTGTTTTTATTGGTTGGAAATCATGTTAAAAATGCTGGAATTGTTTTGTAGTTTTTTATATTTGTGAAAAAGCCAAATTAAAAACTTTTAATGTAAAACAAAGAGTCTTTTCTTCTTGTTTGATCTTCAATTTAGCTCCGAAAAACTTGTTTAGTCTTGTGTTTTCGGTTGCGGTCATACTGGTTTGGTGAATCATAGGTCAACGGCTGGTTGGTTAATGACCCAGTTTGTCATATTTTGATTGATATGATGTTTATACTTCCTTTTGGAAATCAAACACTCCGCCAGTTAAATGGTACTGTGTTGGAAAATAGAAGCTTCACACAGTTTTTTTTCCTAGGCTGAGAAGTCTGGGCAAGAGGATTAACTGGAATAAAAATACTAAACAGGTTTCAAAATCACAAGATTGAGTGAATCACCGGAAGAAAAACACCTTGCAACATGAAGGCTGTGAGCTAACATGATTAGGTTTGCTATAGATTAAATCAGGAGCGGCTAAACTTAATCACTGGAAGCCTAAATGAACATGACTACTTAAAAAACAAAACAAAAAAATATTCACATTAAAGGAATTTTAAAAACAAAAATTAAGGTAATTTTCACTGTTCAATTCTGTTCCCCCCTCCCCTCCTGCCCCTCACCCCTAGCCTGAATGAAAGAAGACCACTTCCTCATCCCACTTTCTGTTATTAAGAAGATTTTTAACACTAAAACTACCAAAGCCATCAATTTGACGTTTCTCAAAAGTTGACGTCTAATTACTGTAGTTACGTTAATCTTTGACGTTCTTGGGCTTGTAACTTTTTCAATATATATTTTTTTGTATATCGTTCCTACGTTGTAATTTAACTGAAATAAAACACTAAAAACGAGTACTGAGCAATTCTTCCTCTAACTCCCACACGTGTCATTTTGACGCCTCTATTAAAGACGAGGTGTATTTAATTTAATAGAGGCGTCTCATATTTATTAGACTAGGTGAGCAAAAATAGACTTTAGAAAACATTTGTCAGTCACGGAGGCGCTTTAGTGTATGACGTCACCACTGTAGCGCACATCGCCAAATTGACAGCCGTGGGAGTTCCAGTAGTTTTAGAATTCTGGTAGTGCTGGTGTTAAAACAGGGGGTTATAAACAATAACGTTGAACTGAAAGGAAAAGATAAATACATTCAATCGATGTCAGAATAATTTGAAGAGTTATTTTCTCATTAGAAAATTTGACACAGTACCTGCCATGGGTTGATGAAATATTGTCCAACTGGTCTTCAAACACCAAAGACCTCTCCAGGAAAGACGAAGCCAGCTATATTTTTCTAGGAGATAGAGGTTGTTCATTATCTACCAGAAACTGCTCCAGATGTTTTGTAGTTAGGTTATCACCTGTGTTCTTTTCTACACCGTGGTGTGATGGGTGGGCATCATCAATAAATAGGACGAACAGGTCTATCAATTTATCAAATGCTAAAGAGTCTTTTTAGAAATTGTAACGTTACAGAAACAAATGAATCCTTTAAAAAAAAGAAAAAAAAATATGTCCACAAGTTTGGTGGCTGATAAAAGTCTTATTGGGCCATATTTATTCCTCGGACCAGAGTTTGCCCACCTCACCTCTATATTGTAGCATTTTATTGCAAACAGCCACAACTAATTATATCTTTGACACATAAAATACATCTATGCTTATGTCATGTCATCTCTCAGAAGACAGTGGAGATGATCGTGGACTTCAGGAAAGTCACAGCCCCCCTTTCTCCTCTTGCACTGACAGACTTCCCCATCACCACTGTAGACTCTTTCCGCTTCCTCTGCACTACCATCACACAGGACCTAAAGTGGAAGCCGTCCATCAGCTCCCTGATCAAAAAGGCCCAGCAGAGGATGTACTTTCTGCGGCAGCTGAAGAAAGCCAAGCTGCCTGCCCAGATGTTGGTGCAGTTTTACACAGCCATCATCGAGTCCATCCTCACCTCCTCCATCACCGTGTGGTACGCTGGAGCCACAGCCAGGGACAAACATAGACTGCAGTGCATTGTGCGCTCCGCAGAGAAGGTGATCAGCTGCAGCCTTCCATCTCCTCCATGACCTGTATGTCTCCAGGACTTGGGGTGTGCAGGTTGGATAGCAGTTGACCCTTCCCACCCGGGCATGGACTTTTTGAGCGACTCCCCTCGGGCAGGAGGCTCCGGTCCATTCGGACTAGAACGTCCCGCCACAAAAACAGCTTCTTCCCTTCTGCTGTTGGAGTAATGAAAACTTTATAATCCGCTCATCTCTTAGTCACTTCCTCTTGTCACTTTACTATCTTTATTATTTTCTATGACATTGCACTACTTTTCTTTTTTTTTCTGAGCACTCTTAGTTTTGTTAAAATTATTATTATTTTTTTTTTTTGCACACTAGTACTACAGCAAGTTCCTAGTCTCTGATCCTCTTCATTGACCATGGCAGTAAAAGCATTTCTGATTTTCTTTTTAAAAAGACTTTTAGCTTTGGTTGAATGATAAAATCAACCAGTTAATTAAAGCTAACTAACCTGTACATCATTTTAAATAGTTTAGTTTCTAATCTTGACAATAAAATAGGAACACATGGTAATAGAACTGCACAACCTAAATGTCTATTTGACCAAGAATATCATACTGTACCACCGAAGAGATTATTTGGAGGAAATTATTTGTATTAGTAATTAGATTAACTTTAGATTAAAGATACTAAAATTAATTTTGATGGTTAGTGTAACCGCATACACAACCCTTTTGTTTTTGTCTATGCTTTTCGCACTTTAAATGGAAAAAGTTGGATTTATTATTGTATACGTAAGAGAAAAACCAACTTGTTGTTTCTAGAAACTTGTTTTTGGTAATTTGAGAACAAATTTCCAAACTGGTCATAGTAGCTGAAATTTCGTGAACTGTTGGTGTGTCCTGTTTATGCAGGATAGTTTGGAAAACCAATGTTGTCTGTATACTGACACCATAATGAGAGGTTATTTTTAACCACACTAAGTCACAATAAAGACAAGACATATTTTCCATTCTCTTTGATCGAGAATTCACACCAGTAGCAAAAACTACAACCCAAGGGATGTTCATTATTTTCATCCCTTTATTATGATTGAGCCATAATAACTTGGCCATTACTATTTCTAAATTTTCTTTATGGCAGGTTAATCCATAAAAGCATTGCTGAGAGTATTGCGTTACTGTTTGTTCGTCTTCGTGATTATCTGAACACCAGCAGCATGTTTGACACAGCAAGGCTTTATGGGTTAATCCCAGCTTGGCCAACAGCAAGGGTGGACATTTGGTTGCATATTTTAGTGGTCAGATGTAATCATGTGCCTTAACTGAGTCCAGACAGAAAATATTCATGCTACGCAACATTTTGAAGTGTTTGTGTGACGTTGTGTAACTCATAAAATTAAATTAGCATCCAATTAAAACTCAAATGATGCAAAAATGGTGCAATATCTAAATAAAAATGCAATGATATGATACTAATATTTAAATCAGATTTGATATTAAAAGGCATTGGTAAACACGTTTTTTTCTATGTTTTGATAAAATATGCTTTGAATATTAATCGCGTGCATAAAAAATTTTAAACTAAATTTTCCTTCTGACCTGTTGCCAATTATCGAATAACTTTTTTAACAAATCATTCTCCAGCCTTTGAGATGTTCTCAGCAAAGTATTGTCATGACCCCTCTCTTGCCTGGCAATAACTAGGACGCTGCATCGGTCTGTCATGGTAAAGTAAGAGCTAAGCCGAAAGCAAAGCTCTCGATTTACAAGTTGATCTACGTTCCCACCCTCATCTATGGTCACCAGCTGTGGGTGGTGACCGAAAGAATGAGATCGCGGATACAAACGGCCAAAATAAGCTTCCTCCGCAGGGTGGCTGTGCTCTCAATAAGAGATCGAGTGAAGAGCTCTGTCATCCAGGAGGACCTCGATGTCGAGGCGCTCCTCCTCCAGGTCAAGAGGAGCCAGATGGGGTGGTTCGGGCATCTGGTTAGGATGACCCCCAAGCACCTCGCTAGTGAGGTGTTTCGTCACATCCCACCGGGAGGAGACCAAGAGGCAGACCCCGGACCCGCTGGAGGGACTATGTCTCACAGCTGGCTGGGGAACGACTTGGGATCCTTCTTGGTGAGCTGGAGGATGCAGCTGGGGTGAGAGAAGCCTGGGCTTATCGTCTGAGACCGTTGCACCCGCGACGGAAGGGAAAAGCTTCTTCAATTGAACTTGTATTTGAGATGATTGTGTCTTTATTTCATAATAAACTTAATTTGATTTGGCCCATAGTTTGTCTCTGTTTCCCTCATTTTTGTCCCACACTGAAAGCCAGTCTGTGACAAGTGGGGTCTGGTCTTAAGTTAAAAAGAGAAAAACCAAAAGCCGACGCAAGGAATCTGGTAATAAGACATCTTTATTAATCATTTGAAGAGACATGCTCGATCTCTGTACACTGTGAATGAACCAGGTTTGAATTGATCAGATCTGCTGCACTGACATCACACACACACACATAAACAACACACTCGTACCTACACACACTCCCCTGACACACAGCTTGGTCTATTTACAGGGAATGTAGTAATGGACATCAGGACGTAAGGATGGACGTCAGATTTATTGGTATGATTATAAATGTATTTTAACGCAGCAATCATTTTGTCTTCAATTAAACAAAAAAAAATGTTTTTTAGAAAACAAAAAAAAAAAAAAACCAACAACAAATTTTTTTGTTTTCTAAACAATTTTTTTTTAGAAAATAAAAAACAAAACAATTTTTTTTTCCAGAAAACAAAAAAAACATGAAAATGTTCTTCTTTTGTTTTCTAAAAACATATTTTTTAGACAAACAAAAAACATTTTTTGTTTTCTTGAAAAAAAAACAACTTTTTTTTGGTTAGAAAAAAAAAATGTTTTTTTTAATTAAAAAAAAAAACAAAAAAAAACATTTTGTTATTTTCTTAAAAAAAAATTTTTTTTCTTTGGGAAACAAAAAAATGTTGTTTTTCTGTTTTCTGAGAAAAAAAAACCAATTTTTTTGTTTAGAAATAAAAAATGTTTTGTTTTTTAATAAAAACCCAAAACAAAAAAACAAACATTTTTGTTTTCTAAAAACATTTTTGTTTAGAAAACAAAAATGTTTTTGTTTTCTAAAAACATTTTTTTTTCTAAACAAAAATGTTTTTAAAAATAAAATGAACAAAAAACAAACATTTTTTGTTTTCTAAACAAAACTGTTTTTAGAAAAAAAAAAAACAGCATTTTTTGTTTTCTAAACAAAAGAACAAAAAAAAAAAAGAAAATTTTTTTTTTTCTTTAGAAAAAGTTCCGAACAAGCCAGGTTATTTTAAAGAAGAGCAGAAAATTCCTGTTTAAAACAGGATGAGGCTGCAAATTCTTCACGATCATGCTGTGGGAATCAAATCAAAACCGTTCATCCATCTGGTGACGTCTGAGTCAACTCAGTCTCTTTTTTTAAAACTGTTATTATTTGGCTCGTTATGTAAGTTAGAAAGGTTCACTAGTTTTCACAAGAGTGCCTTCATTTTTGGAACATGTGAACAATAATTCCTACATGTTTGACTCTACGCTAACACACAGTTCTCCAGGTTTTCTGGATGTAAATTTCTTTTTTTCTTTTTTAAATTATATACATTTAAATTCTTAAATCGTATCGACTTGCGTCGTTAATTTAAATCCAAAACACATTCTTCAAAAGTGCAGGAGAGACTTTACATAGAAGACGAGTCAAATCTAAAGTAGTGTTGTGGACGCTGACTGATCTCACCACCGCTACGTTAGTACGCCGGCTCTGACGAGGAGAAAATTTAGACACAGCAACATCCAATAATATCAGCATCAGTAGTCAGTTTTAAAAAGAAGCAGCAAGAAAAAAACTTCATCTCCGTGGAAACACGTTACATGACAATTTCTGGAACAATCAGACACGTCTTCGATTTAAGTGACTGTACATTTACGTTGAAGCTTTTTTTTTTTTTTCTAACTAGAGGAACTCCAAAGATCTACTTGTGCAAATGTCTCTCTCTCTTTTTTTTTGTCAAGAATGAAACAAATTTACAAAATTACATGTGTTTTTTTTCACCACTGGAGATTCTTGTGTTTTCTTTGTGACACAAAAACAACAACTTACAGTACGTTTTATGAGTGCATGATTGATAAATACGGTTATAGCACGACGCTAAGGCCGGGAGAGTTTATGACAAACATGTAACGAAAAAAAAAAATGACAGCGAGTCACCTCCAGTGTTCT
The DNA here is from genome assembly GCA_902685375.1 of Neostethus bicornis. NCBI lineage: Eukaryota > Metazoa > Chordata > Actinopteri > Atheriniformes > Phallostethidae > Neostethus > Neostethus bicornis. The sequence continues at coordinate 7,667,391 of LR738547.1, read as the reverse complement.
TAAGATGCTGCAATCGAAAGCACACATTTACACGCTGAACAAAACCCTTTTCTGAAGTATTTAAATAAAATTTGAACAAAACTCGGAGTGCAACGAGTCACTGGTGTGAAGTTGGTCATTAATTTTCAAACTTGTGAAGGCAGTACCTGTGCTGAACGACTAGGCATGCGTTACGGTTCAGATCACCCTGAAACACAAAACTAGGAATCCCATCTGGGTGGCAGGCAGGAGCGCTGTGATTGGTCGTGCGTTTGCAGCAACCAGTGAATGACTTGTGTTTAATGTTAAATAGGAACAGATTTTTTTTTTTCCGGCACCATCCATAAAAACATGGCCTGTTTCCTTTTTTATTCTCTTTCTTTATATTTTATAAAAGTACAAAAAGAAATGGTGTAAACTTCCTTTTTTAAACACAAAAAAAGACGAAACATGGGGTTTTGATTTTGTGTGTATCTTTTTGTTTGCATTCTCAGGGCCTGATTTCTCATATTGCTAGTTCCAACCTGTGACCTGAGGTCAGGTGAGACAGCCAGGATCTCAATGTGCAAAACCAACGGCAGATTAACCAATGGGAAGCAACTTAACAAGCAAGTGGTGAAAATGATGTTGTCGGAAAGACGGACGACATGCATTAACAGGAGCAGCCGCCCTCGGTAGTCTGGGGTTCCTGGGGTTTGTCCAACTTGATGTCGATCACTGAAAATCAAAGTTAAGGAAGCACAAGGATGATGATGAAAAAAGAACACTTTAAAAACAAGTAATATTTCACTTGGTTTAAGTTCTGTTCCGTAGTTTTCCGATTATCCGGTGCCGGGTTGCAGGGGTAACAGCCTTAGATGAGAAAACAAGGCTTCTCACATCCCGGCTGCATCCTCTAGCTCACCCGGAAGGATCCCAATGTGTTCCCTGTCCAGCTGTGAGACAAAGCCTCTCCAGCGGGTGGGGAGTCTACCTGTATGTCTCCTAACAGATGACTGAACCACCCTATCTAGCTCTCGACTCCTACTCCAAGCTCTTCACAGATGGCAGAGCTCCTCTATCTCTGAGTGAGAGCCCAGCCACCATGTGTAGAAAGCTCAAATCGGCTGCTTGTGTCTGTGATCTCGTTCTTTCAGTCACCACCCACAGCTGGTGACCATAGAAGCTGTTACTAAGCAGACTGGACCTTAGAAGAGGGTTGGAACGTACAACCGGATTCCAAAAAAGTTGGGACACTTTAGAAATTGTGAATAAAAACTGAATGCAATGATGTGGAGGTGCCAACTTCTAATATTTTATTCAGAATACAACATAAATCACAGGTCAATAGTTTAAACTGAGAAATTGTATGATATTAAGGAAAAATATGCTCATTCAAAATTTCATGGTGTCAACAAATCCCAAAAAAGTTGGGACAAGAACCTATTAGAGGCTGGAAAAAGTCATTTGAGCATACAACAAACACCTGGAAGACCAATCAGCACTAATCAGGTCAATTGGCAATATGATGGGTATAAAAAGTGCTTCTCAGATTGGCAGTGTCTCTCAGAAGCCAAGATGGGTAGAGGATCACCAACTCCCACAATGTTGCGTAAAAAGATAGTGGAACAGTATCAGAGAGGTGTTACCCAGCGAAAAATTGCAAAGAGTTTGCAGTTGTCATCATCAACTGTGAATAATATCATCAGAAGATTCAGAGAATCTGGAAAAATCTCTGTGCGTAAAGGTCAAGGCCGGAGAACCATACTGAATGCCCGTGATCTCCGGGCCCTTAAACGACACTGCATCAAAAACAGGAGTGCTACTGTGAAGGAAATCACAGCATGGGCTCAGGAGTACTTCCAGAAACCATTGTCAGTGAACACAATCCACCGTGCCATCCGCCGTTGCCAGCTGAAACTCTATTCTGCAAAGAAGAAGCCATTTCTAACCAAGATCCACAAGCGAAGACGTTTTCACTGGGCCAGGAGTCATTTAAAATGGAGTGTGGCAAAATGGAAGACTGTTCTGTGGTCAGACGAATCACGTTTTGAGGTTCTTTTTGGAAATCTGGGGCGCCATGTCATCAGGACCAAAGAGGACAGTGACAACCCAAGTTGCTATCAACGCTCTGTTCAGAAGCCTGCATCTCTGATGGTATGGGGTTGCATGAATGCGTGTGGCATGGGCAGCTTGCACATCTGGAAAGGCACCATCAATGCAGAAAAATATATTCAGGTTCTAGAGCAACATATGCTCCCATCCAAACGTCGTCTCTTTCATGGAAGACCCTGCATTTTTCAACAAGATAATGCCAGACCACATTCTGCATCAATCACAACATCATGGCTGCGTGGGAGAAGGATTCGGGTACTGACCTGGCCAGCCAACAGTCCAGATCTTTCACCTATAGAAAACATTTGGCGCATCATTAAGAGGAAGGTCAGACAAAGAAGACCCAAGACGATTGAACACTTAGAGGCCTGTATTAGACAAGAATGGGAGAACATTCCTATGTCTACACTTGAGAAGCTGGTCTCCTCAATGCCCAGACGTCTGTTGAGTGTTCTAAGAAGAAGGGGGGGTGTCACACAGTGGTGAAAATGGCCTTGTCCCAACTTTTTTGGGATTTGTTGACACCATGAAATTTTGAATGAGTATATTTTTCCTTAATATCATACAATTTCTCAGTTTAAACTATTGACCTGTGATTTATGTTGTATTCTGAATAAAATATTAGAAGTTGGCACCTCCACATCATTGCATTCAGTTTTTATTCACAATTTCTAAAGTGTCCCAACTTTTTCGGAATCCGGTTTGTAGATCGACTTGTAAATCGGGAGCTTTGCTTTACAGCTCAGCTCTTTATTCACCACAGGTGACCAATGTAGCATCCTGATTATTGCAGATGCTGCACTGATCCATCTGTCAATTTTGGTTTGGTAAAAAATTAAAAATAAATAAACAGAAGGATATATTTTTTTTAGTTAAAAAAAAAGTGGTAATATAAGTTTCCACCATTAGATGGTGGTGTTTCCCTTCATTTTAAAAACCCTACAAAGATCCAGTTTTCCATTAAAAACAGCATCTTTCTAAAGGTCATAGTTCAAGTATTTTAAACACTTACACTTTTTTTTCTAGTGTCAGCAGGTTGATAACCAGCAGTTATTTGGCTGCTGTGCAGTAATTAAACGGCTTTACTCTAGTGTTTTAATCACTTTTGGCTCGTGATCAAAATCTTTTCTTAAAAATGCAGATAAGATGCAAATCCTTATTGATTCCTGGGGGCATTTTTTTTTTACTTTAAAAATAATCCCTCACCTTAGATGCTCAGATAAGAAGAGCTTGTGTGCATGTTTCCCTGCTGGTGTTTGTGACGCAGCAGCGGGTTCCTCTTCATTATTCATGTTTCTGCTGAACTTTATGCATCTGCAAAGATGAGGCTGGAAAAGCTCTGGCCTACATATTCTATGCAAATAATTCTGGAAGCCGTCCCAGTGAGGCTCTTAAATATCTGTAATAAACAGCAACCTGTTTCAGGAGGGTGTGTGTGAGAAGGTTGTGTCTGGTGATTGCATGTCACACGGTGACACGATGCCATCTCAAGGGCAGAACTCAAACACATCCCGTAGCTCAGCGCTCCCCGGTGGATCGCTCCCATCTGGAATGTAGAAGCTGGCATCAGCTGCCAACATCTCCAAATCAAATGAGCCTGAATATATTAGTCATCTAAAACCCAAACACACATCTGAAACCTTTAAACTCTGCACACATCTCGACCAGTAGCTGATGAGACGGCAGGAAATGAGCAACAGAGCACTGACCTGATATCTGATGTTTTTAGAGGTTCTTGCAGACATATGTGGAAAAAATACTAGACATATTTGAGGCAAACACATTAACTTTTCCTAATTAAGTTTTAAAGCTTCCAACTGTTACATTATGAAGTATTTTGTACTCGTTTTTTTATTTAAGACCCTCTTAGGGGGCCATAGACTAAATAAATGTTGTATTTTTTCCATAGATTCCTGTCTGACATCTTCTTCTAGCTTCCCCATCATCATCACAAACAAGAACTCTCACCTCTATCCTGAACTCCTCTGTCACACCTACAGCACACCTCACCATTATCTTACTGAACTAATCAGGGGCGGATCCAGGATTTTCTAAAGGGGCCCAGGGGTGTGAAGTCATTGACAAAGCCAGCTCCATGAAGTTGGTCCCTCTTAACAAAAATAAACAAAAAATATGTCAATCGTTTGGGCTGTTTTGTGCAGTAAAATTTTTTGTTTGTGCTGTGTTTTTTTTTTATTTTATTTTAAGAAATACAATTTTGACGATGACGTCATCCAGACCTTCATTAATTTCCGGGCGTCGCCATCTTTGATGACGTCATTGTTCAAATCGTATTTCTTAAAATTTAAATAAAGTAAAAGAGCACAAACAAAATTTTTTAGAGCACATAACAGCCCAAACGATTGAAACAATTTTTAGGAGTTTTCGTATTTTTTGGCGCAATAACAGGCTGGATGACATCATCGTCCAAATTTTATTTCTTAAAATAAAACAAAACTAAAACAGCACAAACAAAATTTTTTAAAGCACAAAAGTAGCACAAACAATTGACACCATTTTTAGGAGCAATATGAGGGGGCTGGATGACGTCATATTGACCTATAAAAGAATCGTAAATATCAAAAAAATAAAATAGCACAAACGCAACACAAACAATTGACATAATTTTTGTTTATATTTTTTTTAAGAGAGGCCACCTTCACGGAGCTGACAAAGCTAGTATAGGAGAAGCTGGGGGCATTCCCCCCAAAACATTTTGAAAAATAAGAGTCATTTTCCTGCATTCTGGTGGTCATTTGCTGGCCCTGCAAGGGAATTAGCTTGACTAGTCCCCTTTTCTTTCTTCTTTTTTTTTTTTTTTTATGGACCAAAGGGGGGGTGGGGCCCACAAATTTATATGTATTTTAATTGTGCATATAATAATCAAAAGCCTTTTATCTGCATTCTTCTAGGGTTCTTTCAAACGTAATTCTATCTGATTTTTTTGTTTGTTTCTTAATCTTTGTTTTTATGACAGTCTTTAAATGACTTTTTCGGAATTCAACCGCAACCCTTTGCTGCCCTGCTCCACAGTACTTTGACGCAGCGTCACGCTGATGGATGAGTGACACTTTTATAACTAATCCACGGTTGCCGTGGCGACGAGGGCTGCTCTGAGCTGAGGAGGATGTGAGGACCAGATGGACTCGGATGACAAGATAAGGAAACATTTTCAGATTGTTGGTTATTTTTTTAGGGTAACAATCAGAGCGGTGTTTTATCTGACCACTAATCCCAAACAAGGTGGATTCAAACCTGCAGGGGTGTCGAACTCCGGTCCTGGAGGGCTGGGGTCCTGAATGTTTTGCATGGGTTTCTGGTTCAATACAGCTGATGCGAATAAAGTGAAATCAACAGCCAATAAAATTTGGCACAATGACTACATGTGCTTTGTGGATCTGGAGAAGAGATTCGACCGTGTTCTTAGGAGACTCCTGTGGGGGTGCTCCGGGAGTACAGAGTCTTGAAGCCCTTGGTACGGGCTGTCCGGTCTCTGTACGACCGGAGCCAGAGCTTGGTCCGTATGTCGATTCCATTTCCGGTTAGAGTTGGACTCCACCAAGGCTGCCCTTTGTCACCTATTCTGTTCATCACCTTTATGGACAGAATATCTAGGCGCAGCCGAGGCGTTGGAGGGATCCGGTTGGGTGACCTCAAGATCGGATCTCTGCTTTTTGCGGATGATGTGGTCCTGTTGGCTTCATCGGATCGTGATCTCCGGCTCTCACTGGATCGATTTGCTGCCGAGTGTGAAGCGGCCAGGATGGGAAGTAGCGCCTCCAAATCCTAGACCATGGTCCTCGCCCGGAAAAGGGTGGAATGCCCCCTGCGGGTCAGGGACAGGGAGCTGCCCCAAGTGGAGGAGTTTAAGTATCTCGGGGTCTTGTTCACGAGTGGGGGAAGGATGGAGCGGGAGATCGACAGACGGATCGGTGCAGCATCAGCAATAACTAGGACGCTGCATCGGTCCGTCGGGGTAAGGCGAGAGCTGAGCCGAAAAGCAAAGCTCTCGATTTACAAGTCGATCTAGGTTCCAACCCTCACCTATGGTCACCAGCTGTGGGTGGTGACCGTAAGAATGAGATCGCAGGTACAAGCGGCCGAAATGAGCTTCCTCCGCAGGATGGCTGGGCTCTCACTCAGAGATCGGGTGAGGAGCTCTGCCATCCGGGAGGAGCTCGGTGTCGAGGCGCTCCTCCTTCAGGTCGAGAGGAGCCAGATGGGGTGGTTTAGGCATCTGGTCAAGATGTCCCCCGAGCGCCTCGCGGAAGAGGTGTTTTGGGCACATCCCACCGGGAGGAGACCAAGAGGCAGATCCCGGACCTGCTGTAGAGACTATGTCTCACAGCTGGCTGGGGAATGGCTCGGGATCCTTCCGGGTGAGCTGGAGGATGCAGCTGGGCTGTTGCCCCCGCGACCCGGCCCCGGATAAAAGCGGAAGACGACAGAACAAAAGGTGTGTAGATGCAAGAACACATTGAAAACCTTCAGGATACCGGCCCTGGAGGACTGGAGTTTGACACCTGTGATCTCTTATAAACTGCAACGATGTGTTGCTGATGTTTATCCCCTCGAGAGTCTGGTTACCCTGCTGCAAACTAGCAAACACATTGCTTCTGGTTCGAATCCCGTACCTTCCATGTGCATCTAATCTCTGTTCAATCATCTCTACCTCCTGCAGACAGACTCCAGTCCAGACGTGGAGAGATTTTACGCACCATTAAAGCAACAAAATGCATCTAAGCACAATTTGGAAGGTGAGAGTGAAAAGTCTGCAGAAGCTTTTCACCCACCGCCTCTTCAGGGTTTATCAGAGGTACAAAAAAGAGGGGAAAAAATCCACAAAACAAAGGATGAAGTGGGTTTAACCTGGTAGAAAACGACCGATCTGAAAAGAAGAGCGGATATATCACCAAAATATTTGGTTTATCATTTTATTTCCTCACCTAATGAATGTTTTTATATCAAAAAGCTGTGCAGCTTTTCATCTCCTCCTGAAATGAATTCACACCTCCCGTGGTGAACTGGATTCTAACGATGCGGACCTGACCCGCCCAGCTTCATGCAGCACATTCCTGTTTCTGAAAGAGCGTTAGCATTTCTGACTTGTTCTGGTGATTTAACGTGTCAAAAAAAAAAAAATCTCCAGAATATAATACGGCTCCTCAAAGATGGTGAGATCTCATGAGAATTGCAAATATCAGACGCAGCAGCATTTTCTGGCTCGTTTCAAAGCTCGTCTGAATGAAAAGAAAGGAACGTTTATGTAAAAGAGGGAAAACTTGAACGCAGCAGAGAAGGGGACGTTATTCTGAACCAAGAGAAAGTTAGATTAAACCCACAAAAAACTGCAGGGTTCTTAAAAGAAACATCTTTCATCTCATCCAGAGGGGTTCTCTGACAAGCTGAGAGACATTGGGTCGTGCGTGTAGCTCTGGGTCTCGTCTCGGTACGTGTCCTAAACACCTCGCCAACAAAGGATCTGTAAAACATCCCAAACAGATGCCCGAAGCACCCTGTCTTCAAATAATCCGGGCCCAGGTTACGAGGGTAACAGCCTCAGACGAGAAAACAAGGCTTCTCTCACCCCGGGCTGCATCCTCCAGCTCACCCGGAAGGATCCCAAGTCGTTCCCTGGCCAGCTGTGAGACATAGTCTCCCCAGCGGGTCTGCTTCTACGTCTCCTCCCGGTGGAACATGCCCAAAACACCTCACCAGTGAGGCTTTCAGGATGCCCGACCCACCCCATCTGGCTTCTCTCGACCCGGAGGAGCAACGGCTCTCTTCCGAGCTCCTCACAGATGGCAGAGCTCCTTGCTCTATCTCTGAGTAAGACCCCAGTCACACTGCGGAGGAAGCTCAAATCGGCTCCAAAGCAGATGCCCGAAACACCTTGTCTGGCTTCTCTTTATGCAGAAGAGCAACAAAAATAAAGAACCTAACTTTGACAATATTAGAATGACAATTGGGTGTGATTCGTTTTTTTTTTTTTTTTTTGGTTACGTTAGGTGTACAATAATTGATCTCAAAATATAATCATTTCAGACATTTCATGTCTGTGAAACAATAATCCTGCATATTTCATCTGGCAACACTGACTACTTGTATTTGGACCCTGGTTCTTTTGGTTAAGGAGGGTGGAGTTTCCTACTCCACCTTTTTTCAGTTATTACCACAGTTTCGGAATTGTAGGTGAAGATTCTTAATTTGGTCGCACATTGGTTCCAGTGAAAGTTGAATATTATTTTTTAACCTTACTCTAACATTGTAATTACGTTACGTTAGTGTCGGATATTTTGTTTCTCCATGTGTGCAGTAATTGTTTTGCTAATAAATTTCTTTGATTTCACTGAATCATTAAAACTTTTTAACAAGACAGTTGGTTTGTAAAGTCTTCATTTTTTACTTTTGTGACGCTGCCCCCACTTAAAATATATATAAAAAAACAAACAAACAAAAAAAACATGTCAATAGTTTGTGCTGTAAAATTTTTTTGTTTGTGCTATTTTAGTTTTTTAGGTACTTAAGCTTCTTTTGTAGGTCAATATAATGTCATCCAGCCCTTCATTTTGCTTAAAAATGCAAGAAAACTCCTAAAAATTGTGTCAATCGTTTGTGCTGTTATGTGCTGTAAAAAAAAAATGTTTGTGCTAATTTAGTTTTTTTTAAAAAAAGAAATACGATTTGGACAATGACGTCATCAAAAATGACGATCCCCAGAAATAAATAAAGGTCTGGATGACATTATCGTCCAAATTGTATTTCTAAAAAAAAAAAAAACAAAAAACAAAAAAACCCCCAACAAAAATAGCACAAACAAACATTTTTACAGCACAAAACAGCACCAACGATTGACACCATTTTTAGGAGTTTTCTCGCATTTTTAAACAATATGACGGGGCTGGATGATGTCATATTGACCTAAAAAAGAATCGTAAATATTTAAACAACTAAAATAGCACAAAAGAACATTTTTACAGCACAAACAATTGACTTATTTTTTGTTTATTTTTGTTTATATATATATATTTTAAGAGGGGCCAGCTTCACAAAAGTTCATTTTTGTCATTTCTTGGCTTTAACAAATTCTGGTTCTGCAACAAAATGTTTTTTGAGAAAAGGATACTTCCTTCTTTGCTGGTTTCCTGCATACTTTCCATTCCTGGGAGGGCTGCAGCCACACGTCGAAACAACTGAAAGATAAGAAGAAGAAAAAAGATACTTTATTATCACTCAATGAGGAAATTTGTGTGCTGCATCACACCGCTGTAGGCTGCCACGATGGTACCAATGGTGGAAGAAACGGGGGTTAGATGTCTATCCCCCTCCATGAATCTGTGGACTATCTGAAGAGGAGCTTCAGCAACAGACTACTGCAACCCCGCTGCTCAAAGGAACGGTACAGAAAATCCTTTATGCCGCTCTCCATCAAACTATTCAACCTTTCACTCACAACAGTTTAAAAAAAAAAAAAAATCATGTTGTTGTATGACACTGTATGATTGATACACTGCAGCACTCAAATTTCCCGTTCCGTTGTCTTTTGGATATCTGGGGCCAAGTCACGGGGGCAACAGCCTCAGACGGGAAGCCCAAGCTACTCTCACCTCAGCTGCATCCTCCAGCTCACCCGGAAGGATCCCGAGTCGTTCCCCGGCCAGCTGTGAGACAGTCTCTCCAGCGGGTCCGGGGTCTGCTCCTTGGTCTCCTCCCGGTGGGACATATCCGAAACACCTCACCAACGAGGCGCTCGGGGGCATCCTGACCATATACCCGAACCTCCCCATCTGGCTCCTTTCGACCTGGAGGAGGAGCACCTCGATACCGAGCTCCTCTTGGATGGCAGAGCTCCTCACCCGAACTCTGAGTGAGAGCCCAGCCACCCTGCGGAGGAAGCTCATTTCGGCCACTTGTATCCGTAATCTCATTCTTTCAGTCACCACCCACAGCTGGTGACCATAGGTGAGGGTGGGAACGTAGATCGACTTGTAAATTGAGAGCTTCGGGGATAAATAAAGTATTTTCCATTACCCAATGGCACCTACACATGAGCTCAGTGGGATTCGATCCGGAGAACTTCCGGTCCGGACTGAGCTATCACTTCCACCAATCTGAGTTAATTAATCAAAACATTATGGCTGTGTGATTAGTAGGATTTAATTGTTGATGGAAGGGACCGAAGAGAAACCAAGTGGCGTTGAAAATGTCGATCGCCAAGGCTGGCAGGTCCAAATTTGGTATTCTTTCTAGAAATAAAATGTTAAACCTTCACCTAGAAGCATCTCCAAACATCCAGAAGGGGAACAATAATGACTAAAGAACCAAACTGATGCCGGATAGAGATGCTGTTTTATGATCTCTCTGTTCTGCTCTGTGAGAGAGATGGAGAATTGTTTTCTCTGTCTGTGTTACCAACCCCATGAGCCAGGCATCTGCCATCCACACCTTCCACTGACTGACATCTTCTCACTGCCTTACCTCCACAGCCAGACTCGGGCCAAACAACAGCCATCTGTTCAGACACAGACGGACTTTGATGAAAGAAGATTCTCTTTGTTTAGGAAGCAGAAAAACATCAGGCACTAAATCAAACCCTGCGAAGGCCGAGAAGGACAAGGCTGGATCACATGGATTTAGAATCTAAAAAAAATATTGATCAATTGTGAATATTGTCGATCTGTTGCCTTGTTGTTTCTTTTTCTTGGAAAAATTCCTCTTTGGTCTTCTTCTCGGCCTCCTGCCTGGTAGTTCCAAACTCAGCTTCCTCCTGCTGATGTGTTCCGTCTCTCTCTTCTAGCCGTGACTGAAACATCTCAGTCTGGTTTCTTTGACTTTATCTCCAAAATTTCTAACATGAGCTGTATCCCTAATGTCCTTGTTCTTGATCCTCTTCCATCCTGCTCTTCTTCTTCTTTCGGCATTTCCCTTCAGGGGTCGCCACAGCAACTCAGTTTTTTCCATCTAACCCTATCTGCTGCATCTTCTTCGGTCACACCAACTATCTTCATGTCTTCCTTCACTGTATCCATGAAACTCCTCTTTGGTCTTCCTCTAGTCCTCTTTCCTGGTGGTTCCAAACCCAGCATCCTTCTTCCTATGTACTCTCTCTCCTCTGTACATGTTCAAACCATCTCAGTCTGGCCTCTTTGACTTTATCTCCAAAACCTCTAACATGTGCTGTTCCTCTGATCCTGTCCATCCTGGTCACTCCCAGAGAGATCCTCAGCATCTTCATCTCTGCTACCTCCATCTCTGCTTCCTGTCTTTTTTTCAGTGCTACTGTCTCTAGACCAATCAGCATGGCCGGTCTCACCACGGTTTTGAACACTTTCCCTTTCATTTTAGCTGAAACTCTTCTGTCACACATCACACCTGATACTTTCCTCCACCCGTTCCAGCCTGCCTGCACACGCTTCTTCACCTCTTTTTCACACTCTCCATTGCTCTGGACTGTTGATCCTAGATACTTAAAATCTTCCACCTTGTTTATCTCTTCTCCCTGTAACCTCACTTTTCCATTTGGATCCCTCTCATTCACACACATGTACTCTGTCTTACTCTGACTAATCTTCATTCCTCTTCTTTCTAGTGTAAACCTCCACCTCTCTCCAGCTTTTCCTCCACCTCTTCCCTCCTCTCACTACAGATCACAATGTGAGAGGGGTGTTCTCACTTTTGACCGTTTTAAAAGTTCTTACTGAATGTTTAGTCCATCTTTCTTAAAATTAAAGCCTAAAAGGAGAAGTGTAAGCCTTTTTCCTTTAAGAGTGAATCTAACAAACCAGTCAGATCCAATGGGAATGAGTCCAGATTTGGATTTAGTTCTAGAACAAATCACATTTGTTTAACAAAATGCAAACAAATCCTGACGCTTTACCTCGAATGGTGAATGCTAAGCTGGCCGGTTCTCGCTGCTCTTACTGCTGACGCAGCTCTACGGAGACCATTGTGGCTGTGAAAGACTAATTAGATCTAAATGATGGATGTGTGTAAATGCAAGCAAATCCTCAGAGTCTTACATGATATAGAAATCATTAGGACCAAATACACATTAGTAGCTTTAACGCTGTAAATTATCAGTTAAATAAAACATCACATGAAGGAATCTTCATCTTCTTTTTCTTTCGGCATTTCCCTTCAGGGGTCGCCACTGCAAGTCAGTTTCTTCCATCTAACCCTATCTCCTGCATCCTCTTTGGTCACACCAACTTTGTATCTTCATGTCTTCCTTCACTGTATCCATGAACCTCCTCTTTGGTCTTCCTCTAGGCCTCTTTCCTGGTGGTTCCAAATCCAGCATCCTTCTTCCGATGTACTCTCTCTCTCTCCTCTGGACATGTCCAAACCATCTTAGTCTTCCTCTCTGACTTTAACTCCAAAACCTCTAACACGTGCTGTTCCTCTGATCCTGTCCATCCTGGTCACTCCCAGAGAGATCCTCAGCATCTTCATCTCTGCTACCTCCATCTCTGTTTCCTGTCTTTTCCTCAGTGCCACTGTTTCTAGTCCAAACAGCATGGCCGGTCTCACCATGGTTTTGTACACTTTTCCTTCATCTTAACTGAAACTCTTCTATCACACATCACACCTGATACTTTTCTCGCCTGCATACACTTCTTTACCTCTTTTCTACACTCTCCACACACAAACACACACGTGCAACAGTACAAAACCCTTAAAAACATTCACACAATCATTTAAAGTACTAATCAGTTCATCCAACAGTTTTTCTACATCAAAAACACAGGTTTACCTGTTTCACGTTGTAACCCGTCTTGGCGCTGGTTTCAATGAACATGACGCTCAGTTCTTTGGCCCTCTGCTCGCCTTCCTCAATCGTGATTTGTCTGTAAAATTAGAGAAAAAACAGTTACTACAGAGTGACACACTTCCAAAGTTGCATCTTATTCATCTAAACGCAGAGTGTGAGAAGCAATAGGAATGAAATCTGTCCTTATGGGAGAACCTAACAGGCTGATTGATGAGCCGTGTTTGCTTGGCTCGGACTGTGTGAAGAGCGGAGGCGGCAGGTTGTCCAGACAGCTTCTTAAATAACCTGGTCTACAGGGGAGCATGATGCAACCAGTCTGCCCTCTTTCTTTTGAACACCGTTTCAACTCACATCTTCAACCAAAATTTGGATTAAACACACAAACAAGATTCAAGCTTCACACAATCACTTCATTTCCTTCTCATGAAACTGAGCAAACACTGAAAAAGTTTGTACAAACAGGATGTTTTGATCTAGATTTGCATCTTTATGAGACCCTCTGACTCAGACACAAACGTGAATCTGAAAGTATTTCTGGATGCGGGCTTCAATCCTGATTTAAACAACATTCAGACTCATTTATCTGCAGTTTGGAGAAAATTACCGGATCGTACTTCAGCACGAGCTTCATTAATGTAAATGAGATGTTTAGATAGATGTGCAGGTGGAGCGGCGGGCGCCGTATCACATTCATATAGAAGACGTGTGGCTTCAAACTTAACCTCAACCATCTCTGATGAACATCTTTGCAAGTAATGAATAGAAAAATTGTGGTTTACTTTCAATTTAAGTTAAAAACCCTATATTTTCTTTCCCATTTCCTCTTATTTTTCTGTCTATGTGAAATAAAATGACTTTATTGTGCTACAGAACGGCATACATAACATTTTTTAAAATTGAAAGTAAAACGTATCGAGTGATTAAAAAAAAAAAGACTTTGATTGGAAAAAAAATTGTTCCCTGGACAAACTTTGCTTTGAATATTTTTTCCTCATATAACCAAATTCAACCATGGTTTGTATTCATAAAAATAATCAGGGCTGCACAGAGGCACAGTGGTTAGGATGGTGGCTTTACAGCAGTAAGGTCAGGGGTTCGAGTCGCAGAGTGGAAATGTGGCTTGAAAGGCTGGTCTTTCTGTGTGGAATTTGCATGTTCTCCACACAGTTGAGGTTTTTGTGTGGCGTCAGTATTGTCAACTCGGCGACTTTGACGCTATATTTAGCAAATATTCAGACCCTCTAGCCCAGGGATGAGCAAACTCTTTGGTTCGCGAGCGCTAAATTTCAAATCTAGCGGTGATTGGTCTGAAATCTAAGCGCTTGATGTAACATTTTGCTAGTTTTAACGTTAAACACGCTTCTTTACATGTGTGTATTGGGCCCGATGGCTTTCCATATTTGTGTACACTGTTTATTTTGACAGCGTGCACATCACGGAGACACACATTTTAATGGGAGCAGTGTTGTTGTTTCTTTGGCGCCATCAAAGACGAAACAGCAGAATTACAGAAAAATAAAACATTAACATGGTTTATTTATTTCATTTTTTCACATTCGGCGGGCCGGATTAAACTGCTTGACGGGCCTCATGTGGCCCGCAGGCCATAGTTTGCCCATGCCTGCTCTAGCCGCTAGAGTCGTAAAAATTTAGCAACTTTTTTTTTTCTTCAAAAAAGCCTCAATCTAGCGGCTTTTCACAGTGTGATACGAGATCTTTGGAGTTTGTGAAGTAACAGACAAGCGCATTAAGCCTGAAGTCAATATGCAGCACCTGTTGCTGTTGTGGCCGCTCCTCCTCGCAAAGCGCTGCGTGCACACAAAAAATGTCATTGAATGAGTGTGTGTTTGAGAGAGAAAGAGAGCACGAGCGGGAGAGAGGAATTTGTCGGTGTGTGTGTTTGTTTGAGAGACAGGAATTTGTCTGTGTGTGTGCCATTGTGTGTTTGAGAGAGAGAGAGGAACTTGTCTGTGTTTGCTTGAGAGAGAGAGAACTAATCTGTCTGTGTGTTTGTAAGTGAGGAATTTGTCTGTGTGTTTGAGAAAGAGATAGAGAAATAGAGGAGCTTGTCTGTGTGTTTGAGAGAGAGGAATTTGTCTGTGTGTGTGTATTTGAGATAGGGTGGGTTAGTGATATCTAATGGTTGGGTAACAAGAACAAAACATGTTTTGATGGTAGTTTCACTGCAGGCTGGAAACCATCTCTGAGGGTTTGTGATCGTAACGCCGGATTGGTAGATCTCAGGAGGTTTGATATTTGAAGAGTAGATCTTGGGACGAAAAAGATCGGGCACCCCGATGTAGAATTCTATATTTCCCAGTTTCAGGTAGTCTGTCTGGAATCTCATATTTGGGCAATAAATGGATCCAATAGCTTAAAAGAAATTCAAATTCAGCCTTTTAGCCACGGTTTCATAAAAGTAAGAAAATGTTGTGTTTACTTGTATCTAGCGGGACGTCTTGCTGTCAGTGTGCAGCTCACTGTGCACCACACAGCTGTCTGCTTTATGATGCACACCAGACATCCCTCATGCTGAGCTTCTTGAAATGCAGAGCAGCTAAACTGTGGATACTTCAACTCCCATATGCACTGAGCATTGTGAGCAGCTCCGCCACACACTAGTAAACAACAGCTCGGCTTCTTTAGACGGTTTCATAATAAAATTCTTTTTTACCACAAAGCAGTGGGAGATAAAAAGCTGCCTCCCCACAGTTTTACAATCTGCCTCTACAAGCTGCTTTTTGGCACCAGAAAACTGATCTTTGAGTGTCCTTCAAATGCCAACCTGGTTATTTTGTATCTCTGTGGAAATAACTAAAAAACTTAATGAGATTGTAAGAAATTGTTGAGATGACACTAAAACAGATGCACAAAAAACATGTGGGGGTAATAGTCGGGTTTTGACTTGAATGCTTCTAAAGAATCAGAATCAGAAATACTTTTATTGCCATGGTCAATGAAGACGATCAGAGACTAGGAACGTGCTATGGTACTAGTGTGCAATTCTGTTCCGTTCGTTCCGTCATCTTCCGCTTGTTGCGGGGTCGGGTCGCGGGGGCAACAGCCTCAAACGGGTAGCCCAGGCCTCTCTCTCCCCGGCTGCATTCTCCAGCTCACCCGGAAGGATCCCAAGTCGTTCTCCGGCCAGCTGTGAGACATAGTCACTCCAGCAAGTCCGGGGTCTGCCCCTTGGTCTCCTCCCATTGGGACGTGCCCGAAACAGCCCGCCCGCGAGGCGCTCGAGGGGCATCCTGACCAGATGCCCGAACTACCCCATCTGGCTCCTCTCAACCTGGAGGAGGAGCGTCTCAACACCGAGTTCCTCCCGGATGGCAGAGCACCTCACCCGATCTCTGAGTGAGAGCCCAGCCACCCTGTGGACGAAGCTCATTTCAGCCGCTTGTACCCGTGATCTCCTTTCGCTTTCCACCCAGAGCTGGTGATCATAGGTGAAGGTTGGAACGTAGATCGACTTGTAAATCGAGAGCTTTGCTTTTCGGCTCAGCTCTCTCTTTACCACGACAGACCGATGCAGCGTCCTAGTTATTGCTGATGCCACACCGATCCGCCTGCCGATCTCCCGCTCCATCTTTCCCCCACTCGTGAACAAGACCCCGAGATACTTAAACTTCTCCACTTGAAGCAGGACCCTAAACCCAGACCCGCATGGGGCATTCCATCCTTTTCTGGGCGAGGACCATGGTCTCGGATTTGGAGGCGCTAATTCCCATCCCAAAAATAATAATAATAATAATTTTAACAAAACTAAGAGTGCTCAGAAAGAAACAGAAAAGTAGTGCAATGGCATAGAAAATAATAAAGACAGTAAAGTGACAAGAGTGAAGTGACCAAGTGATAAGCGGGTTATAAAGTATTCATAAGTCCAACAGACTTGTGCCCAGGGTGGGAAGGGTCAGCTGCTATCCGACCTGCATGCCCCCAAGTCCTGGAGATGTACAGGTCATGGAGAGATAGAAAACTGCAGCCAATCACCTTCTCCGTGGAGCGCACAATGCGCTGAGGTCTATGTTTTTCCCTGGCTGTGGCTCCAGCGTACCACACGGTGATGGAGGAGGTGAGGATGGACTCGATGATGGCTGTGTAAAACTGCACCAACATCTGGGCGGGCAGCTTGGCTTTCTTCAGCTGCCACAGAAAGTACATCCTCTGCTGAGCCTTTTTGATCAGGGAGCTGATGGACGGCTCCCACTTTAGGTCCAGTGTGATGGTAGTGCCGAGGAAGCGGAAAGAGTCTACAGTGGTGATGGGGGAGTCTGTCAGTGCAAGGGGAGAAATGGGGGCAGTGAGTTTCCTAAAGTCCACGATCATCTCCACTGTCTTCTGAGTGTTGAGCTCTAGGTTGTTGCTGCTGCACTAGGACACCACCCGCTCTACCTCCATCCTGTAGCCCGATGAGAGTGTAAGTTGTAGGTGTGGAAAGAGTCTACAGTGGTGATGGGGGAGTCTGTCAGTGCAAGGGGAGAAATGGGGGCTGTGACTTTCCTAAAGTCCACGATCATCTCCACTGTCTTCTGAGCGTTGAGCTCCAGGTTGTTGCTGCTGCACCAGGACACCGGCCGTTCTACCTCCATCCTGTAGCCCGATGAGGGTAGTGTCGTCCACAACTTGATCAGTTTGACAGGGTCATGGCTGGAGGTGCAGCAGTTGCACCTAAAGCTAAACCTTAAGCTTAATTTATTTGGAATTAGTCCTACCTGGTGATTTCTGGTGATTTTTAATGATCACAAAAATTCTCTGGGATTTTAGTCTTGTATAAATAAGCTTATAAATAAAAAATTATTAAAAATTTCCACCACAAATGAACCAACTCTAAGCTTCTCTGATCATTTTAATCTCATGAGACTATCATTCAGGCTGTTTTCATAAACTAACTCTTTCCCACTAACCCGGTTAGCCATTGAAAACATTTTAGCATCCATTTTTCAAAAGATTCCTCTTTAATTATAACTCCAAAATAAAATAACGTGGGCGTAAATGTATAGACAAGGGCAACAGTTAAAGTGTCGATATCGAAACAGTAGTGTACAGACTTAAAAACTAAAAGCAAACTTTGTTATTCTTATTAAATTAAAGTGATTAAAGAAAACCTTTCAGGGGATTATGATAGTTCCTACACCTGGCAGAAACAGGATAGCCGAAACTGAAACGGTTACAAAGGGTTGACCATGTTTTACATTAAGAACGATTTGTCACTGAAAACAAACCAGATGAGCAAATACATTTGGCAATAGAGTTTATCAGATCGGTGCAGCATCTGCAATAATCAGAATGCTGCAACGGTCCGTCGTGGTGAAGAAAGAGCTGGGCCGAAAAGCAAAGCTCTCAATTTACAAGTCAGTCTACATTCCTACCCTGATCTATGGTCACCAGCTGTGGGTGGTAACCGAAAGAACGAGACCGTGGATACAACTGGCCACAATGATCTTCCTCTGCAGTGTGGCTGGGCTCTCACTCAGAGATAGAGTGAGGAGTAGAGTCATCTCTTTACTGATGGCGGAGACGGCAGCTCAGTGGTTAGAGCGTTTGCCCGCGGAACGGAAGTTCGCGGGCAAACTCCACGTCTAGGGTCCTTGGAGAAGAACCCCTGTTTCTCCCACCATTGGTGCCTGCTGCGGTGTAAGGAGTGCAGCACACAAATTTCCCCGGTGAGGAATGAATAGAGTAATGCTTTATCTTTTACTGTCAGAAGCCAGATGAGGTGGTTTGGGCATCTGGTTAGGATGCATCCCGAACGCCTCGCTGGTAAGGTGTTTCGGGCACATCCCACCAGGAGGAGACTCAGAACCAGATCCTGGATCTGCTGAATAGACTATGTCTCACAGCTGGATACGGAACACCTGAGGATCCTCCCGGTGAGCAAGAGGAAGCAGCATAAATATTTTCTGTATCACTGTGGTTGAAGTAAAGTGAAAATAATCATTTTTTTCAACAAATTTGACTCAAAAACAAAGTCCTTTCAGAGCATGACCAGTTTGATTACCTCTAAATTATATATAAATAATTTACAAATCAAGAAATATTCATCCTCAGCCTCGTTTGAGTCACACATTTTTAAACTTTTGCTCGTTTTTCTGGATGCAGTGAGTGTTTATCGGCATGTCCAGTGAGATTTAGAGAACCGGAAAATGACCTGAGCAGCATTTTTTCTGCTTTCCCTTCGACTTACTGCCACATCGTTCAGAGAAAGCCCAGAGGAACTTTTCTGTGTGGCTGAATGATGATGTTACCACATGGGAAATTAATTCAGATTGTAACAATGAAATTACTTACAACACAAAAACAGATTTGAGACGGAAACATGGAATAAATAAAGTGTTTTTAAGCTGTCTGTGTGTACGAGATAAAATGAAGAGTGTATGTGACACGATTAAAAAAACATAACTGTAATCCTTTATTATGTAAATTAGTCAGACTAATGAAGGTAGTTTGTCTCACATCAAGAATTACTTGCAATCAGTGGTGCAACGTAACGAAGTAAATGTACTTTGTTATTGTACTTAAGTAAAAAAATTTATTTACAAGTCTATCTACGTTCAAACCCTCACCCATGGTCACCAGCTGTGGGTGGTGACCGAAAGAATGAGATCGTGGATACAAGCGGCCGAAATGAGCTTCCTCCGCAGGGTGGCTGAGCTCTCACTCAGAGATCGGATGAGGAGCTCTGCTATCCGGGTGTAGCTCGGTGTCGAGCCACTCCTCCTCCAGCTCGAGAGGAGCCAGATGGGGTGGTCCGGGCATCTGGTCAGGATGACCCATGAGCGCCTTGCGAGTGAGGTGTTTTGGGCATGTCCCACCGGGAGGAGACCAAGAGGAAAACCCCGGACTCGCTAGGGAGGAACTATGTTTCACAGCTGGCTGGAGAACGACTTGGGATCCTTCTGGGTGAGCTGGAGGATGCAGCCAAGGTGAGAGAAGCCTGGGCTTCCTGTCTGAGGCTGTTGCCCCCACGACCCGGCCCCGGATGAGCGGAAGATGACGGAACGGAACTGCGCTATTTTTTAAAAGTGGGTGTTGCATTTTTTGTAACAATTTTGGTCAGAAAAATATACGTTTTTATAGCGCATCTTGAAGCCGCATCGCCAAAATCAAAGGAACCAGTTGATCACCTGCGGTCTCCAAGAGGGAGAAGAAGTAATGAATCAAGGACCAAACAGAATCGAGAGTAAACATTTTCCGCAGTCATTCACCACCAAAAAACTAACATAGCATAAATTGAGAAAGAGTCAGAAGATTATTGTGTTTACTTCTAAATAAAAAGTTGAGCCATCATTACACCAAGCAGGGGCGGATCCAGGATTTTCTAAAGGGGGCCAGGGAATTCGTGAGGTCATTGACAAAGCCAGTATAGGGTGACTGGCCTGTATTGGTATTTTTACTTAAGAATTTTTTTTTTTTTTGCCTAATTATCTGTACTTCTACTTCCTCCACCACTGCTTGCGATAGTTTCTGACTATTTTGTTTTTGTCAAAAAATCTGTCTCTAGGCTACATTTGATATCAAACACAATTAATACCACTTAGCACTAGAACACAAGTTATTTTATGCCTCAGTTCCTCGCTTATCTCCTCCAGCTCTTCTATTAATGTATATTTCTGCTTCATGTGAATCAATTTGTTTTCAATCTAAACTCCAATAAACATCCTGTCTCATCAGCATTTCCAGAGCTTTTTCTCTCAGCTGCGAAAACTTTCAAACCAACAAAGCCGGCACGTATGGAAAATTAATTCTTTTGTGTCTCAGCTCACCACCAAACGGATTCATTAAAAAAAAAAGTATTTTCTTCATAGTGGAACACATGGTCAGACAGCAGGTGCTGACTAGCTTATTCATGTCCAACCATTATCAACATTCCCAGCAGAGCTTAAAATCTGACAGTGTGGCATTTAACTGCTTTTGACACCTAAAGGCAAAAAAAATACATAAATATTAAAGGTTAATATTAATCTTGAAGTGATTAGTTCCATCTGAATAATGCTCAGATTTGCTGATTTCGGCACCTGTTCCGTCAGTACACTCCGTGTTTCTTATTGTGTTACGTGCCTACACGCAGACATGCTGCGCATCACTGTTGCCATGGAGTCAACCCATGCAAAAAAAAAGCTGAAGATGGAAAGTAGAGAGCGTACCTTTTGTCTGCCAAGTCTGTCTTATTGCCAACCAGCATGATGATGACATCACTTCCCCTCTCTGTCCTCACGTCATCGATCCACTTCGACGTCTGCTGGAACGAATTGACGTCTGAAGAAAAATTTGAGATAATTGTTTATAAAGTAACAAGATGCTTAGAGACACATGATCTGTGCAACTGGTATTATTTGTGTGTTGTCGTGATTACAAACACATTTGGTCGGTTTGACGGATCAATGGTGCGCCGTATCTGACAAAAAGCAGCAAGGTCGAGCTGATTAGCTGCTGCTTATTTTCCCATCTTCTCACTTTAATAAAAGACGGTCTCCAAACAAGAAACTGTGATATAATTTTGTTTTACAACGGAATTAATTAGGCGCATTTTTATTCATTGAAGGGGAGGACGGTGGCTCGTTGGTAGAGCCACCGTCCTCCTCTTTTACAAACCCACGAACTTCCGGTTAACTTCCAGTTTGTGGGTTTGTAAAATTTTCGTACACTTAAAAGACATCCAAGATTGAAGATTGAGGGGAGTTGGTGGCTCAGTGGTTAGAGCGTTCGCCCGTGGACTGGAAGTTTACCGGAAGTTTGCGGGTTCGCATCCCATTAAGTTCACTTCTAGGAAGAAGACACCTAACCCCCTGTTTCTCCCACTATTGGCACAGTCAAAGGAGGCAGCCTGCTGCGGTGTGATGCATCACACAAATTTGCCGGTCAGAGATTAATAAAGTATATTTAAAAAAAAAAAAAAACAGACATTATTGGACACTTTGAGCCCTAAATAAAAAAAATTAAAAAAAAATTCGAAAAGGAAAACTTTTGTAGACCTAAGTGAAACGAGATGAAATTGGAGGTTAGAATAAATTGATCTACAGAGAAACATGTTGGCAAAAATTTGTTCCATAATCAGAGGCTAGCTTACTGTAAAATGTAATAATATTTAAAGCTTAGAAGTTTAAGTTGGGCTGCAAGATGGTACAGTGGGTAGCACAGTCGCCTCACAGCGAGAAGTTCGGGATTTGAGTCCTGGAGTGGGGGTGAGACTTGAATCACTGTTCTTTCTGTATGGAGTTTGCATGTTTTCCCTGTGTATCCGTGGGTTTTTCTTCAAGAACTCCAATTTCCTCCCACCTACCAAAAAATGCATGTTAGGCTGATTCGCTGCTATGAAATTGTCCCTAAGAATGAGTGTATGTGTATGATGGTGGTTGTGTATGTGTGGCTCTACAGCAGACTGGTGACCTATTCGGGGTGTACCCTGCCTTTTGCCTTGAATCAGCCAGGATAGGCTAAGGCACCCATGCGACCCCATTAGGGGCAAGCGATTTAAAGACGAAATGAAACAAAAGTTTAGTCATCTCTTGCAACATGTGGTATATAATTTTTTTTAGAGGATCCATAAAAAGAGAAACCAAAAAGCCAATTTATTACTTATTTTTGTTAATAATTAGCATTTTTCTAAAAGATCTACCGGTATTACTAAGTCATGTCAGAGCTGAATTGAAGACTGTTTTTTTCTTAGATAAGCAAGAAGAAAAACATCAAACACATATTTAAATTTCATTAAGTAAAAAAATACATGACATCGTTTTCAAACCACCCACCAGTTTTTATAGAAAATCTAAAAGAATGAAAGCACATGAGAAAATGGGCCTGAAATTCAATAAGAAATGTGTGCTGGTTAGAGCACACCCACAGCAGGACACTAGATCTAGGTTTGACCTTGTTGCATCCATTACATATGCAGACAGAGGATCAGATCACATTTCTGGATGGAGAATTTGATGAGACAAGATTTCATGTCTTTTCCAAGGAGAACATGGATCACGGTGTGTGAGTGGGGATGAGTAACCCACATTTCTGTGTGAAAGTTTGAGATTATTTTCAATGATCATGCTTTTGGATGTTGTAACAAAAAAAGCAGCAGAAACCAAACTGACTTTTTAAGATGAAATACTTTCATTAGAACGAACAAGAGCAGCTAATTTCACCAAGTAAATAGTGAAAAGAACGCAACAATAATCCCATTTTCTACTTATACAATTGAAGCTTGACTGTATGGATGTGGCGCAATGGTGGCGCAGTGGGTGTCACAGCGGCCTCACAGCAAGTACTGTAGATTGTGGGTTGAAGCAAAGCTTGAAAAACCGGCCTTTCTGTGTGGAGTTTGCATGTTCTCTCTGTGTATGTGTGGGTTTCCTCCTAGTACTCAGTTTCCTCACGCCCTCCAAAAACATGCATGCTTGGTTCATTGCCCACGACATGATTGCCCCTAGGAATGAGAGTGTGTGTGTATGGTTGTATGTGTGTGGCCCCGTGGCAGACTGGCGACCTGTTTGGGGTGTATCCAGCCCCTCGCCTTGAATCAACCGAAATGATTGTAGGTGAAGTCAACTTATTTTTGTTAAGTTGGGCAGTCAAACTAAAATTTAAATGAGTTGTGGGACACAATTTCAATTAAATTTGCTAATAAACATTTAACTATTTAAAAAATATGATCAAACTGACAAATGGAATCCCTTAAGGCTCTGTATTCAAAACCCTTTCATTTTGCTTCTCTCTCTATGAAAGATTATGGTGAATTTTTCAGTCCTTATGCTGATGACACCCAGTTTTATATAAGCAAAAACTGTGAGGATCTCCTCACCCAGATTTGATTTCTTTTTCAGTTTAGACGTCTCTCTGGGAAAAAAATAACAACAACTTAAACAGTATTGTTTAAATGTGTTCAAAAATAATTGGTGCTCTGCTGAGTGATCGCATATTTCTCTGTGGAAACGCCAGGTCAACTGGACTACTTGTCAAATTATTGACCAAGATCAGAGGTACATTTTATCTTTGTGTTTTATTTTACTGCTCTCACGTCTGCCATATCAGATGGTTATGATTGAAAAAAAATCGCTACACCACCTTCGTTATTCTCAGAACAATATTCTGATGTTCCTGAACTCTAATAGCGTTACATTCTTTGGAAGACGTCCAGAAATTTGCACATAATTATTTCTCATTAGTACAAGTGATAAAAAGCTTACATTTTTAGTTTTAACTTTTCTCCGCTGGAAACCCTGCTAATTTTTGTCCCTTTCTTGTTCTATTGAGATGCAATTTCTTCCATAAATGAAGATTTTTTTTTTCTAGGTAGAGAGACAAATAAAACCATATGTGTACATCTTATTTGGATGAAACGAGAATATGGAGAGAAAATTCCAGCATATGAATGAAAACATTGACATATCAGATTGTGCCTATTTAAATATTCAAATAAAATTTAAAAAAAGTATCCTGACGATACAGATTGAAATGTATTATACCAGAGAATGTCTAGTAACACCTTCTAGGATAAGTTTGATTGGAAATTATTTAACAAATCTTTCAGAAAAGCACAGAGAAGTCATTTATTACTCAAACATGTGAGGTAAAGCACTGACTTGTGATGTCGTAAACCACCACAGCCACTGTGGAGTCCCGTATATAACTTGGAATGAGGCTCCTGAAGCGCTCCTGTCCTGCTGTGTCCCAAAGCTGCAACCTCACCTGGGGTTCAGAGAGAGAAAGCTGAGGAAGGGAAGACGATTCAAACAGTCAGAGAGCCTGAAAAATGGCGGCTCCCTTCATACAAAAACACATCACAACACATCCATTGTGCCTTTTTAAGAAATTATAAAGTGTTACCAGCAAAGATTGGGTTGTTTTTTTTAATTCATTTTTAACAAGTAAAATAAACCTGTATTGTGTTCACGTAATTCATAAGTACAAGTGTGCAATCAGAACTTAACGTGATAGTATAAAATAAAGATTAAAACTTCTTTGTTGGGGATCAAATAGAACTTTATGTCCTTACCGTTCGATCTTCCAGGTACATGGTTTTTGACAGGAAGTCTATTCCAATTGTAGCCTGGAAGAGGAAACACGATCATGATGAGCATTAATCAATTCTAAACCAATAACAGCAACCATATGCATATCTTCATTTAAAAATCCAATACAGAATAAAACTTTGAAAAATTTCTATTTGTTTGATAAAATTTGTATTTAGAGGTAACTCAATGTCAGAAATATTAAAGATAAAAATAACTATCCACACTTCTACCTAAATATTTATAAGTGTCACCGACTGGCTCTGGGTCTGAGACAAAAATGAGGGAAACAGAGACAAAAGTGGGCCCTCACCTGCCTGCAGGAGAAGCCTTCCCTGCCTGCAGGAAAAGCCTCCCCTGCCTGCAGGAGAAGCCTCCCCTGCCTGCAGGAGAAGCCTTCCCTGCCTGCAGGAGAAGCCACCTCAGCAGGCAAGAGCAGAGCCGTGGCACTAGTTTTTTAAGCGTTCACTTAGCATTCTAATAATTCCCTGTTTGTGCATAAAGACAGATGGCAACTTATTTCTGTATAAGGGATGTTCAGTTTACACTCAAACCCACAGCTTTTAACTTGCAATGATAAGATCAATTGCATTTGCATCAAGAAATCAGTATTTAACTGCAGATTTGTTGCAGTTTTAATCTCATTATTGATCCCAAAAGAGAGTGAAAGTGGCTTTTAAACGTATATATTTTAAATTACAACTATTTACGAGAAAACTACAACTTTTTAGAAGGAAAAAGATTGTGTCTTTTTGCTTGGGTCATTGTGGGCAGACTTAAATGAATACGCAACTATTCAACGAACCCAATTGTATCAGTGATCCCTTCCTAAGATGGATAGGCAGGACATTCATAGGATTGGTTATTAAAGATCAAATCATTTCGATGTACAATAGCATAGTTCAGGTTTGTGTGATGCAGCAGATGGGCTTCATCCAGATGGAGGTGAAATATTTTGTCTTGTTTTCTGAACTGCTTATCCCCAACAGGGATGCAGAGGGTGCTGAAGCCTATCCCGGCTGATTTCAGGCGAAAGGCAGGATACACCCCGAACAGGTCGTTAGTCTGCTGCGGGGCCACACACACAACCATCCACACAAACACACTTGTTCCTAGGGACAATTTTATAGTAAGTCAGTCAGTCATCTTATTATCCATCTGTCCCTTTCGGGGTTGTGGTGGGTGCCGGAGCCCATCCCTGTTAATTTAAGGCAAAGGGCAGGGTACACCTCGAACAGGTCGCCAGTCTGTCGTGGGGGCGACAATTTTATAGTGGCCAATAAACCTAACATGCATGTTTTTGGAGGGTGCGAGGAAACCGGAGTACCCTGAAAAAAAACATGCATACACGAGGAGAACATGCAAACTCCACACAGGAAGACCAGTGTTCAAAGCCTCATGAGGGAAAATGTAACCCAAGAATTTTTGGTCGCATGATCCTGAAAACTTATTCAGTTCATCTGTAGTTGTTAATGAGTAAAAACTGAGGTTGGTTTAATTAAAATTCTCTCAGTTATTTGGGAGAGGTGTTCAAAGAAGTGTTAGGAATGCACAGGCAATGGCTCCTCCACGCGTAATAAAAACTAGTCTGAAGAATTTTTTGGTCTTTATAATACCCTCTCTTCTGTGGTATTTCAGACTCTGGCAGATCTTTAGTATATTATTTACTTTTCTACAGTGGAACCACATCTTTGTAGCCTGCCTGTACACATGTAAAGACGAATGTGTGTAGCAATGACTCAGAGCTGCACAAAAGTCCCTTGCTTCATGTTTAAAGCTGGTCTGATCCAGCCTGCTAGATACAGAACCAGCCAGCTGGAGTCGGTGCATCACCATGGGAGGATGACAGGTTTGGTACACACAGTGAGCCAGCAAACAAGGACAAACACATTTTTCTTTCACCACTTATTTTTGAAAACCAATGATTTAAATGAGCAGGTAGAAGTGCAGATGATGTTCCTCATTCAGGGTAGTGCCCGCTGCCCACTTTGGCAGGACACAGCATCAGCAACTTGAACACGCACTGGTTTCCTTGACGATGCCAACAGCCATGCTAGACTAACCCAAAGAGGCTGGCATGGAAACAGGATGTCATTTATACTCTTGCGTCAGAGTCAGGCACGGCCGGGTACGATTGGAGAACTTAAATAGAATCTATGAACCGAGTAAGAAAACAAAAAAAAATAAGTCTAAACAATAATTTAGAGGTTTTAGTTACAGAAGAAATAAATATATTAAAATTTTTGGGAACATGATGTAACTTTTCAAAATCTTCATTCAATAAAGACTTGTTTTGGAAAATAAAAGTGGAAAAATATTCATTTTAAACAATTTTACATTTTGTTAGAGACTTTTTTTCAATTTCTTTTAAGATGTAATTTGCATCTTTAAGCGTGGAGTTTTTAACTTCTCGCTTTGCATGAGTTGGTTCCAAAAGAGTAATCTAAGGATTTAACAAGGCCACTGTAAACTCTGTATAGGTTGTCTGTATATCAGTGGGGGAAAACCCCATTAGTGACCTGTGAAGGGTGCACCCCGCATTTCTATGGATCTCTCACAACCTTGAATTGAGAGAAGTGGTTTAGAAAATGAAGGCTTTTCTAAAACTAATATTTTAAAACTTACATGTTTTCAAAGTGATATATAAATGTAAATCCCATTGAGTTCAAGTCTAGGGTCCTTGGGGAAGACACCTAACCCCCCGTTTCTCCCACCATTGGCGCTGTCCTGGCAGCCTGCTGCGGTGTAATGCAGCACACAAATTTCCCCGATGAGGGATCAATAAAGTATACATTATTATTATTAAAATAGAGTGGAATACATAGATTTTCTTGTTACTTTCTGTTTCGTCGTCTTCCACTTATCCGGGGCAGGTTCGTGGGGGAAAACAGCCTCAAATGGGAAGCCCAGGCTTCTCTCTCCCCGGCTGCATCCTCCAGCTCGCCTGCAAGGAACCCGAGATGTTCCCCAGCCAACTGTGACACATTGTCTCTTCAGGGAGTCTGAGGCCTATGCCTGGGTCTCCTCCCGGGATGTGCCTGAAACACCTCACTAGTGAGGCATTCCAGAGGTATCCTAACCAGGTGCCTGAACTGCCCCATCTGGCTTCTCTCGACACGGAGGACCTCACGGATGGCAGAGCTCTCCGTTCCGTTCCATCATTTTCTGCTCATCTGAGGCCAGTTCACGGGGGCAACAGCCTCAGACGAGAAGCCCAGGGTTCTCTCCCCCAAGCTGCATCCTCCAGCTCACCTGGAAGGATCCCGAGTCGTTCCCCGGCCAGCTGTGAGACATAGTCTCTCTAGCGGGTCCGGGGTCTGCCTCTTGGTCTCCTCCCGGTGGGACGTGCTCGAAAAACCTCACCAGCGAGGCGCTCGAGGGCATCCTGACCAAATGCCAGAACCACCCCAGCTGGCTCCTCTCGACCTGGAGGAGGAGCGGCTCGATACCGGGCTCCTCCCGGATGGCAGAGCTCCTCACTCGATCTCTGAGTGAGAGCCCAGCCAGCCCACGGAGGAAGCTCATTTCGGCCACTTGTATCCGTGATCTTATTCTTTCGGTCACTACCTATAGCTGGTGACCATAGGTGAGGGTAGGAACGTAGATCGACTTGTAAATTAAGAGCTTTGCTTTTCGGCTCAGCTCTCTTTTTACCACGACGAACCGACGCAGCGTCCTAGTTATTGCTGACGCCGCACCGATCCTATTATTAAATTAAAATTTAATTTATTTTCATTTTCTCCTGAATAAATCCTTGTTTCATAGAGAGCCCTTTGTTTTGTTTCAAACATTTGAACTTGAAGAATAGTCGATTTAATTACATTTTTCAGGTTTTCTTTGTTACCTCGCTCACGACCCCACCCAAAATCTGGGCAGCGTATCCAGGCAGATCAGACAGATGTGATCCCAGTCTGACAGCCAGGCCTGACCGGCTAGCCTACCACAGCTGACAAAGGTTTCTAGTCTCAAGAGGCCTCTGAGCCCTTTAGCATGTGCTGCCAGGCAGAGAGGATGTCTGCCACTGTCTCTCGGTTCGATGGCTGCTTGATGGGAGACTCCTGCTTCCTCAGATGCAACAAATCTGTCTCACCTCATTCTCATCCTGAAGCGGTGGTTTCACTTTCTTAACCTCTTAGCATTCCAGTAACTCTCTCTTCAGCTAAACGGAGTGCTCGACATCCGTCAAATAACCAACTAAGTGTTTATTTTTCATCTATGTAGGCACACCATGGCGTCATAAATCCTCTCGTCAGGATGGGTACCTCCTACAGGCTCCATTTTTATCTATTTTCCTCCCTCATTGGGCAAATCTACTCTCCCCACTGAGCGCGAGCAGACACACTTATTAATTTATGGTATTTCAGTTATTACGTAAAGGTCGAAAGAGTCCGTCCAGAAAAATACAGAAAACTCTTATTACAAGCTTCACTGGTGACCAGGCTGCGAACAGTACGGACATGAAGCCAGGCTTTAATCTATCACAGTACAGCAGAGATCAAAGCTTCCAAAATAAATCTAATCATCTTAAATATAAAAATTCCTTTGGATTTGACCAACACTGATTTTTTCTGATTATTTTAATCCCATATGAATCCACATGTTTGTGTTTCAGGCTGTTTTTTGTTTTAAAGACGGTGAGACGGGAGCTCCCGTCTCTATTTTGTTGTTTCCTATTTTATCAGGTACTTTTTGTGTTCTAAAAATGAACATTTCAAAATTTATAAGCATTTTATCTCTTCTAACCTGCTGCACCCCGCAGCAGCTGTGAGGAAGCGCTCATTGGAAGTTGTTGCTATGTTGCTATGGCAACAAACACATTGCTATGGCCACACATAGGTGTGTGTGTTTGCTTGTGTTTGTATTTGTGGAGAGAGACAAGGAGGACTCTGACGCCACATACCATGAAGAGAGTAAGAAAATTGATGTCTGAATTAAGTATGTCATGTTTTCTAGATACGTCTTGAAAGTTCAGGTTAACATATTCGAATACAGCCTATAGCCAATTTTTAACGAGGACGTTTTTGAAACAGCAGCGCAAAACGGGGAAAAAAGTAGGCTATTGACGAATTAGATCATTTTACTTTGGTGTTGCTTTTTACTTTAGGTTTTAAACATATTTAACATTTTATTATGATTATTACTTTAAAAATTGAGTGGTGTAAAAGTTTATTTATGCAATATAGCAGCGCAAAACATGAATAATTACACAAGCGTAACATTGACGGTTATGGCGCTTGCAGGTAGATTTAGAACGCGGGGGTCCTATGTAGCGTTAATCTCTTCTTCTTCTTCTTTCGGCTTTTCCCCTTAGAGGTCGCCACAGCAAGTCAGTTTCTTCCATCTAATCCTATCAGCTGCATCCTCTTCGGTCACACCAACTATCTTCATGTCTTCCTCCTCTGCATCCATGAACCTCCTCTTTGGTCTTTCTCTGGTCCTCTTTCCTGGTGGTTCCAAATCCAGCATCCTTCTTCCGATGTACTCTCTCTCTCTCCTCAGCACATGTCCAAACCATCTTAGTCTGGCCTCTCTAACTTTATCCCCAAAACCTCTAACATGTGCTGTTCCTCTGATGTACTCATTTCTAATCCTGTCCATCCTGGTCACCCCCAAAGAGATCCTCAGCATCTTCATCTCTGCTACTTCCATCTTTGCTTCCTGTCTTTTCTTCAGTGCTACTGTTTCTAGACCAAACACCATGGCCGGTCTCACCACGGTTTTGTACACTTTCCCTTTCATTCTAGCTGAAACTCTTCTGTCACACATCACACCTGATACTTTCCTTCACCCGTTCCAGCCTGCCAGAATACGCTTCTTCTCCTCTTTTCCACACTCTCCATTGCTCTGGACTGTTGATCCTAGATACTTAAAATCTTCCACCTTGTTTATCTCTTCTCCCTGTAGCCTCACTTTTCCATTTGGATCCCTCTCATTCACACACATGTACTCTGTTTTACTCTGACTAATCTTCATTCCTCTTCTTTCTAGTGCAAACCTCCACCTCTCCAGCTTTTCCTCCACCTCTTCTCTCCTCTCACTACAGATCACAATGTCATCTGCAAACAATGTAGCGTTAATCTCTAAGTGGTGTAAAAGACAGCAATCGAAAGTCATTGAATGGTGTAATTTACGCTAATTTGTAAAGTAACTAATTACATTTCTCAAGTAAGATACTAAACACGGGTCATGTTATTGTGACCCGTGTTTAGTCACGGGTCACAATAACATGACCTCTTTACAACATCAATGAACCTTCTTGTTCCTCTGCAAATCCTTCTGCCTGGTAGTTCCAGCCTTATCCCAATGCATTCCTTCTCCTAACATCTTGTTGCATCAAAAATAAAATCAATTAAATAGATTAAATAATTTAAATTTATTGCAACAAAATTCACACAATTCGTTAGTAGCCAAAATCATAGAGGTCATGGTAGAGTAACTCTCTAATCAGGAGAGCCACGGGAGGATGATTATCCGGTGTGGTGTTACAGAGCTTTAGAAACGTTTTTTTGAAAATAAACATGCAAAACGCAACAAAAATTTTCATTGAACAAATGCATTCATTAACATTTGCATTAACCTGCACGCTTTACCGTCTCTATGTCTTTAAAACGTATTAACTTGAGAATTCAGGCAAGTAGGAAGATGAGAAACTTGTGTAACTTGGATTTCATGGTCAGAGATTCCGCAGTGAGATTTGTTTTATCTGTCCTGGTAAAGTTAGGTTGAAAATGTAGCATTGCCGAGGGCAAGACTGGATTCCAGTGTTTGTCACTTTAATGCAACTTTTAAGTCAAACTTCACATTCCGAGAATATTCCTGCATTCTCGGAACAATGCAGAATATTATCACATGACCATGAATCTGTAGGCTTTATGAACAAGATTTATGAAGACATTTCTGTCCCTACAGCTTGGAACATATTGGACGTAATACAAGTAGTTGGAAACATAAAAAAAACCCGGCATCCAATGGAAAAGAAGCATTTTATCCTCAAAACACCTTCAGGGATCAAATGTGTACTTTCAGTTTTCAAGCATGAAACAGGTTTTAAAAATTGAAAATGCTCACCATTCCTATTTTTCACCATAACACCTGGATGTTTAAAGCTACTTTGAGTCTGGGTCTTATTGAGATGAAAACAGTTCTACCCCACATTGATCCATCACTTAGGAATTCTCTCAAGTTGAAAAATGTTGCTTGTATCATATTTTTCTTTGTTTTCATCCAGAGACACGAACTTTTTATTTACATCACAACAAACGCTGCTTTAGAAACTAGATAGTATGAATTTACAATGACGTCTGTAATTATTATTCTGGCCCAGATCATTATTCTACTACTCCATGCTTTTTAATCTGGTATTTAATTGATGCTCTTATTAATAATTTTCTGTGTGTAAACAAGGATTGAAAAAAAAAAGTGCATGGAAACCATTTACTGTAGAACAGCTTTAAACACTATAGATCAGGGGTCCCCAACCTTTTCTGCGCCACGGACCGGTTTGGTGTCTGACGATATTTCCACGGACTGGTTTAAAGGTGTAGCAGAAAAACTAAACAAGACCAGCCTGAAAAACTGGCTTTTTAATCAATACTAACAAACTTAAAACCACTTTGTCCTCACGAGAAAATTTATTAGCAGTGTCTTTATAACGTGGAAACATTCTCTCTGCTCGAATGCACTCTGGCTGCTATGGTAACGGTAAACATACCTTCAAAATAAAGGACATCACAAAAACAATGTGAATAGAAATACTAGTTAGATTCTTCACACTAAGACTAGATTAATCGGAGTTCTGAGTTTGTTTTGCTGGAACCAGACAGTCCCATCTTGACCTGAAACTTGAAGACTGTTTCTAAGGTCCAGTCTGCTTCGTAGATCTGTAACTCCCTTTAGCAAAGAAGCTTCCTTTAGATCTTTGTTTTTTTTCTCATTTTACTAGTGTAGGGGTTTAAATGTAATGAAATGATGTATCACTCGTGAGTCATTGACGGATGTAAGGAAGAAAATCTGGGGACTTTTCAAATTAAAACATCAGTATGGCTAAATAAATCATTTTTCAGTCTGGTAAAAATGGATGAAGTGACACCGAAGCCAAAAAATATCGGTTTTGTTCCTCTGCATATCATCTGGTGGCATCATTTTAAGTTCAGTCTCATAGTCTTTTGCTTATTCAGGGCTGGGTCACGGGGGTAACAGCCTCAGACGTGAAAACCCAGGCTTCTCTCACCTTGGCTGCATCCTCCAGCTCACCCAAGAGGATCTAGAGACGTTCCCCAGCCAGCTGTGAGACATAGTCTCTCTACCGGGTCCGGGGTCTACCTTTGGGTCTCCTCCCAGTGGGACTTGCCTGAAACACCTCACCTGCGAGGCATCTTAACCAGATGCCCGAACCACCCCATCTGGCTTCTCTCGACCTGGAGGAGCAACGGCTCTACTCAAAGCTCCTCCTGGATGGCAGAGCTTCTCCCTAAATCTATGAGTGAGAGCCAAACTACAAACTACCCTGCAGAGGAAGCTCAATTTGGCTGCTTGTATCCGTGATCTCATTTTATCGGTCACCTTAGGTGAGGGTAGGAATGTAGATCAACTGGTAAATTGAGAGCTTTGCTTTTCAGCTCAGTTCTTTCTTCGCTATGTCGGACTGATAAAGCGTTCTGATTAAGTTTTAATTTCAGCATGTAATTAATACCAGCACTTTTAATTAACGACTTATTGTAAATTTGTTCTTCATTTTTATTGTTTGAATACAAATAAAAACGAGCTTCAAGCTGAATCTGATGCACTTTGTTTTTTTCTCTCAAGTGTCTCATAGTAGAATGCATTTGCATTATTATTAATATTTTACAACCTTGCTGTAAAATCATATCTTATTTATTTATGCTTTTTTATAAATCACTAGACAGCATTAAAGTTGATCAAAAAAACTCGCAACTACATAATTTTTATTATGGGTTTAACAACTAAAAGAGGATTTTTATTATTTAGATTCTCAGTTGATTTAATGTTGAAAAGTTTTGTACTATGTTTTAACCAAGCCAGAGCTTGGTCCATATAGCCGGCAGTATGTCGATTTCATTTCCAGTGAGAGTTGGACTTCGCCAAGGCTGCCCTTTGTCACCGATTCTGTTCATTACCTTTATGGACAGAATATCTAGGCGCAGCCGAGGCATTGGAGGGATCCAGTTTGGTGACCTAAGGATCGGATCTCTGCTTTTTGCAGATGATGTGGTCCTGCTTGCTTCATCGAACCGTGATCTCCAGCTCTCACTGGATCAATTTGCTGCCGAGTGTGAAGCGGCCGGGAAGGGAATCAGCGCCTCCAAATCCGAGACCATGGTCCTCGCCCGGAAAAGGGTGGAATGCCCCCTGTGGGTCAGGGACAGGGTTCTGCCCCAAGTGGAGGAGCTTAAGTATCTTGGGGTCTTGTTCACGAGTGGGGGAAGGATGAAGCGGGAGATCAACAGGTGGACGCTAGGACGCTACATCGATCCATCGTGGTAAAGAGAGAGCTAAGCCGAAAAGCAAAGCTCTCGATTTACAAGTCGATCTACGTTCCTACCCTCACCTATGGTCACCAGCTGTGGGTGGTGGCCGAAAGAATGAGATCACAGATACAAGCAGATGAAATGAGCTTCCTCTGCAGGGTGGCTGGGCTCTCACTCAGAGATCGGGTGAGGAGCTCTGCCTCCGGGAGAAGCTTGCTGTCGAGCCGCTCCTCCAGGTCGAGAGAAGCCAGATGGGGTGGTTCGGGCATCTGGCCAGACCTGCTGGAGAGACCATGTCTCACAGCTGGCTGGAGAACGACTCGGGATCCTTCCAGGTGAGCTGGAGGATGCAGCTGGGGTGAGAGAAGCCTGGGCTTCTTGTTTGAGGCTGTTTGCCCCGAGAACCGGCCCCGGAACAAGCAGATGACGAACAAGAAGATGACGTAATGGAAAGTTTATACCATATTTTTACGACCAAAAGGCACACCGTATTAAAAGGCGCAGTCCCAGATTTGTGTCCTCTGGATTTAACACACGTAAGAGCATTACGCATGCTAAACCCGCAGAGCATTACGCATGCTAAACCCGCGCCCTACCTGATGATAGGGCGCCGGTTGTATAAACATATCCTCTACTATGCATGTCCGCTTTAAAACAACACACACACAAGCAGACAAGTGTGTGTATTTAAAAATAGATCGGAGGCAAAACTGAGTTTTTTTTTTATTTAAATATTAGTTACAGCCGTCATGTAGTCATTTATCAAATCCATCCAAGTCCTCATCCTCTGTTTCAGAATCTAACAGCTGCGCTGAATCCAACATAGCAGGTTCACTTTCCACGCTGTCAGAGTCACTTTCTGGACCGTGCGGCTCCTCGGAAATGATGCCTGCTTTTGCGAAAGCTCGGACAACAGTGCCCGCAGACACGTTAGCCCAAGCATCTACAATCCATTGGCAAACTGTGGCGTAACTCGCCCGGCGCTGCCTTCCACCCTTTGTAAAGCTGTGGTCTCCTTTGGTCATCCATCGTTCCCACGCCGCTCGCAGCCTTACTTTGAACGGCTGGTTTAAGCCGACGTCCAGCGGTTGGAGTTCCTTTGTTAGACCTCCCAGAGTCACAGTAAGCTTAACGTTCATCTGCTTCACTTGTTTTTTTACACAACACACAAAGGGCGCACTGCATAATAGGGGGCACGCTTATTTTGGAGAAAATCTAAGACCTTTATATGCGCCTTACGGTCGTGAAAATACGGTAGTCTAAATCGTTCCAATCTAACGTTTGCAGACTATTTTTTCCGTCAGTACACTGGATAATTTACAGATTAAACCACTTTTGGAGCTAAAACACAAATCCTTACAATATCCCTAATGCCATGAGCTGTTGTATTAAAACCAGTCCGAATGGAGTCGTTAACTTGAACATGTGCAGGCATTT
Source organism: Neostethus bicornis (assembly GCA_902685375.1). Classification (NCBI taxonomy): domain Eukaryota; kingdom Metazoa; phylum Chordata; class Actinopteri; order Atheriniformes; family Phallostethidae; genus Neostethus; species Neostethus bicornis. The sequence continues at coordinate 7,631,617 of LR738547.1, read as the reverse complement.
TAAATGAATTCCCATCCCCCACACATCAGATATCACATCTGAAAAAACTACTTTGAAGATTTTATTCAACTAAAATAATCTTTTCAAAACCTTTTTTTTCCCTGGGAACAAAAATCTGCTTTAAATTCTATATGATTTGAGCAAAAAAGACACATAAGACGGAGGTAAAAAAGCAGGCATGGCTTATTACTTTGGAGACCGCTGTAGATGATTCAAAGGCAGCAGCAGATTATCACCTGAGCTTGTGGGATCTGTGCTGCAGCTCTCCAGGTTTTAAGATCAAGTAGAAGGACATAATTAACCTCGACTGCCTATTGGATTGTTCTATATGTCACTAATATTACTTTTACATCGTGAAGAGGTATAAAATAGACCGCTCGCTTTTAACATGTGAGCTACTAAAAAAATGTACAAGTCGAAAAAAATCTATCAACGATAAAAAGGAAAAAATTTAAGTATTTCTATAGAACTCTTGTAGCTTCCGAATGTATTGTATATTGTTACTAGACAATTTTTTTTTTTACATACTCTATTTATCACTCATTATGAAAATTTGGGTGCTGCACTCCTACACCGTAGCAGGCTGCCACGACAGCGCCAATGGTGGGAGAAACGGGGGGGTTAGGTGTCTTCTCCAAGGACTCGAGACATGAACTCAGGGAGAATCAAACCCGCGAACATCCGGTTGACTTCCAGTCCCCAGCGAATGCTCTACCACTGAGCCACTGACCCCTCGCCCCCTTTATCTAGTACAATGTAATTAGTATCAATACAGTTATATTGATATTCAGAGATCGGGTGAGGAGCTCTGCCATCCGAGAGGAGCTCGGTGTCGAGCCGCTTCTCCTCCAGGTCGAGAGGAGCCAGATGGGGTGGTTCGGGCATCTGGTCAGGATGATCCCCCGAGCGCCTCGCTGGTGAGGTGTTTCGGGTACGTCCCACCAGGAGGAGACCAAGAGGAAGACCCCGGACCCGCTGGAGAGACTGTGTATCACAGCTGGCCGGGGAACGACTTGGTATCCTTCTAGGTGAGCTGGAGGATGCAGTCAGGGTGAGAGAAGCCTGGGCTTTCCGTCTAAGGCTGTTGCCCCGGCGACCCGGCTCCGGATGAGCTGAAAACGACGGGACGGAACAGTGTATTGAATGTATCAGTTGACTCTTTTCGGGTGGGGGGGTTTTGACAAACTTGCAGATCAGATCAGGTTGAATTTGAGTCAATACTTACGATTGCAAAATTCTGTGAAAACAAATTTCTAGAGTTCAATTCCCAACTCTGGCGTCCAAAAAAAAGCTTCACATACAGTTGATCGAACAAATAATGTCATGATGACACTTTGTTCTTCTGCACTTTTGAAATTTTTGCACCTTATTTGCCATTTTAACATGTTTAGTTCTAGACAATAAGTTTTTCAGAAGATTTACCCAGAATGCAAAAGAAACCTTTTCTTTTATTGTCGAACAGCAAATGAGAATTGTAACGGTATTTGGAATCTTCAATATTTTCTGCTCTAAAACACAAATTTTTCTCATAATGTCTCAAAAACATGTAAAAAGTACGATCCACTGGGTGGGGTTGTTTTTGGAAGGGATGGACAGCAGCATGCAACAAAAAGCAGAGAAGAAGAGTGGGTTGCTATGGTTACAGTGAACGACCTATTGCAGTATAGCCCTAAAATGACAAGATTTCATCCTGATAATCATAAATAAATACCCCTAAATCCATTTTTTACACAAACAACATGTGATCAACCAAAACAATTTTTGGGAGCTACCGGTTCATCACAATTGTCGTTTGAATTGAAATAGGATTATTTCTAATGAAACACCTGACAATCTCTCATGGTACACTAGTGTGCCATGGAACACTGGTTGAAAAATTCTGATTTAGATCATCTGAAACTTTTTCCGTTTGTTCCGTCGTCTTCCACTTATTTGGGGCCAAGTCGCCGGGGCAACAGCCTCATCCGGGAAGCCCAGACTTCTCTCACCGAAGCTGCATCCTCCAGCTCATTCGTAAGGATCCCGAGTCGTTCCCCAGCCAGCTGTGAGACATAGTCTCTCCAGCGGGTTCGGGGTCTGGCTCTTTGTCTCCTCCGGGTGGGACGTGCCCAAAACACCTCACCATCAAGGCGTTCGGGACGCATCATGACCATATGCCCGAATCACCCCATCTGGCTCCTCTCAACCTGGAGAAGGAGATCAAGCCTGGCCAAGTTGCCTTGCCCGTAGGCGGGTTATCTGAATCTATGATAACATAATTCCTTTATGTAGCAGATAGGCTTCATCCAGATTAGTTACGAGGTAGATGTTGGTTACGTGTAGGCATCCCGTTGTAGCTTTAAGATTCACAAACATAATTCGGCAAGGATTTATGCAGTTGCTGAGATTTATTTCTCATAATTATTAAGACTAAACAACTGTAACCAACAAAAATGGTTCATCATAAATAAAACTATTCTTTCATTCGTATCAACACTGGTCTTAAAACATAGGAAATAACTAATAATGCAGCTTAGCTGGTAATAAAAGTTGTGAGCCTGGGGAAAATGATATGTTTTATTGTTCCTCTGCATATCTGCTTATGGCTTCTGTATATTACACCTTCTCATAATAGTCTTCCTTCTCCCAATAAAGAGCGGGCCAGCTCCGAGACAAATGCATATTTTACGCTCTGTGACAGGGTGAGTGAAACAGTTTATGAGATTTATTTCTAATTCCTTTTTTATTACAGTGGAGGTAAGATTTTTTTTTGCTTATAAGACAGTAAATATGCACGTTTCATTTTAGCCCTCCTCGTATCTGCAGAGGCTTGAAAGCAGCTGCATAAGCAATATTCTGTTTTAGGATAGCGAAAAAAAAAAAAAAAAAATCAGGCTGCTTTGCAGAACCAGGTTAAAAATACCGATCTCCAGGGGCTCCATGTACAAAGTATTCAGGTACGCTTTATGTTTATTTCCGTTTTTGTTTTTGCCACCTATGCAGCGGCGTAAAAATAACTTTATTTCAAAACAAACAGAAGAAATAGGAAAGTAATTCTATTTTTTAAATCTGAATCTTATTTAATCTCAGAAAACTTGAAATCTACAACTAATTATTGATGGAAACCTGCTGTGAGAGGATAAGTCTTACAAAGATAACACAATATTTAAACAACAGTCAATGTACGATTTGCTGGGTATTTTTCAAAATGTGGAGAGATTAATTAGATGTGGAGTTCCACAGGGATCCGTTTTGGGACTCTTAACTTTGTCTTTTTAAACGTATTTTTATTGATAAAAATGCAATTGTTCTTGTTAAGATGACTAAAAAGTGTTAGCAAACACTATAGAAAATTAAAGTTCAAAGATTAAATGTGGAGTTCCACAGGGGTCCGTTTTGGGAGTCTTAACTTTGTCGTTTTTAAAAGTTTTTGTATTGATAAAAACGCAATAGTTCTCGTTAAGATTACGAATCAGCTTTAGTGAACGGTTTAGAAAATTGAGCTTCAAAGATCGTTTAATGGAAATATGTCATTATATTTAAACAAAATTAACTTCATGGTTTAAAAAATATTTTATGTAGGATGAGGTGGTTTGCTCGTTATAACTATATATTATTTTGCATGTTACAAAAGAAACACATCCTCAGAGATGCCTATTTGTGTTTGACATAATATAAAGTAGTTACAGCATTTTTGGTGAAATAAAAAATAGTAATAAATTTTTCTGTATCCCAAGAAGAGCTTTAAGCCCAGTTTGACTGATGAAAGCATTTGATCATGTAAGTAACACCTACCTGATACGTGTTGTCAAAGCTGTCATACATGAACCTTGTGATCAGAGACGTCTTTCCAACTGCAAGGCAAAAGAAAGAAGAGAGTATAAAACATGATGGACAGGATGCTCCTTAAACATAAACTTTAAAGTTCCCATCATGCTGTCGGTACGGCAGCCGGCGGCTCATTAGGAGGCAAAGAGGTGATCTGGACCAGATTCAGATGCAAAAGAAATTCACAAATGACCATAACATACTTTATCAATATGTAAGAGTCGTGAAGAGGTGAAGAAGCGTGTGCAGTTAGGCTGGAACGGGTGGAGAAAAGTATCAGGTGTGATGTGTGACAAAAGAGTTTCAGCTAAAATGAAAGGAAAAGTGTACAAAACCGTGGTGAGACCGGCCATGCTGTTTGGTCTAGGGACAGTAGCACTGAAGAAAAGACAGGAAAAAGAAGATGGAGGTAGCAGAGATGAAGATGCTGAGGATCTCTCTGGGAGTGACCAGGATGGACAGGATCAGAGGAACAGCACATGTTAGAGGTTTTGGAGATAAAGTCAGGGAGGCAAGACTGAGATGGTTTGGACATGTGCAGAGGAGAGAGAGAGAGAGAGTACATCAGAAGAAAGATGCTGGGTTTGGAACCACCAGGAAAGAGGCCTAGAGGAAGACCAAAGAGGAGGTTCATGGATACAGTGAAGGAAGACATGAAGATAGTTGGCGTGACTGAAGAGGATGCAGCAGATAAGGTTGGATGAAAGAAACTGACTTGGTGTGGCGACTTCTGAAGAGAAACGCCAAAAGAAGAAGAAGAAATAAACTAGTCTTACCCGGTAAACTATCACTGTCATTAAACAGGTCAAATAAACTAGCGTGTTCGACCTTCCAGGGTGTAAATTATAAAAGTACCCCCACTCTGTCATAAAGAGACACAATTACCAGTTCATCCTATTAAATTATTTATTGTTTTGTGTAGGAAGCGGAAGAGATGAGCGGTCCGAGCTGAGTGATGTTTATGACTGGGAGATGATTGGAAATCAGACATCTAATTTTATATCAACCACAGCATTAAGAGCGGTGATTAATCACAGGAGAGGAAGGATGGCTGACTAACTGAAAGATGACAGGAGGTTTTTAATTTAAATTTCACTTCATTTTTTTTTTTAATAAATGAAAAAGCAGAGCCAATTCATCAATGCTTTCTCCATCCAGCCCAATCCTAAGATGAACTGCAAATAGAAACTGGCCTATTTTCTTTATTCATCTGATCTGCATCCAGATGAATTTGTTTGCAGCGGGAGATTTTTATCATGCAGACTAATTATGAGTGTGAGAAGCTCCTTTGGTGTCGTAAGCTGCAGGCGGAAACTAATGTGCTGCTACTCATTATGTAAATTATCTTTACTTAATTTATCAATACATCAACTGATTAAATTAAATCTGTCCAGTATGGGGGATCTAAACCTTTATTAACAATTTTATTGGTTTATTTGAATGTCAGTAAGAAAAGAAAACTGCATTAAAATGAACTATTTTCCACTAAAACGGTTCATTTGAATTTTTCAGTGTTTAAAGGCAACATTTTTATTTGAAATAAAAGGAAGTTCTATTAAAAAAAATCCTAATAAAAGCCAAAATAGGACATTATAAATAGTTAAAAGCAAAATGTGACTACTTCTTCTTTCGGCATTTCCCTTCAGGGGTCGCTACAGTAAGTCAGTTTCTTCCATCTAACCCTATCTGCTGTATCCTCTTCGGTCTTCCTTCACTGCGTTCATGAACCTCCTCTTTGGTCTTCCTCTAGTCCTCTTTCCTGGTGGTTCCAAATTCAGCATCCGTCTTCCGATGTACTCTCTCTCTCTCCTCAGCACATGTCCAAACCATCTTAGTCTGGCCTCTCTGACTTTATTTCCAAAACCTCTAACATGTGCTGTTCTTCTGATCCTGTTCATTCTGGTCACTCCCAGAGAGATCCTCAGCATTTTCATCTCTGCTACCTCCATCTCTGTTTCCTGTCTTTTTTTCAGTGCCACTGTTTCTAGACCAAACAGCATGATCAGTCTCACCACGGTTTTTCCTTTCATTTTAGCTGAAGCTCTTCTGTCACACTTCCCACCTGATACTTTCCTCCACCCGTTCCAGCCTGCCAACACGCTTCTTCACCTCTTTTCCACACTCTCCATTGCTCTGGACTACTCTGGACAGACGATCCAGAGTATTTAAACTCTTCCACCTTCTTTATCTTTTTTCGCTGTAACCTTTGTTCGTTTTGTTCCGTCGTCTTCCGCTCATCCAGGCCCAAGTCACGGGGGCAACAGCCTCAAACAGTAAGCCCAGGCTTCTCTCACCCCGGCTGCATCCTCCAGATGACCTGGCCAGCTGTGAGACATAGTCGCTCCAGCGGGTCCGGGGTCTGCCCCTTGATCTCCTCTCGATGGGACGTGCCTGAAACACCTCACCCGTGAGGCGCTCGGGGGGCATCCTGAACAAATGCCCGAACCACCCCATCTGGCTTCTCTCGACCTGGAGGAGGAGTGGCTCGACACCAAGCTCCTCCCGGATGGCAGAGCTCCTCACCCAATCTCTGAGTGAGAGCCCAGCCACCCTGCGGAGGAAGCTCATTTCGACCGCTTGTATCCGCGATCTCATTCTTTCGGTCACCACCTGGTTGGAACCCTGTAACCTGACTTTTCCATTTGAATCCCTCTCATTCACACACATGTACTCTGTTTTACTCTGACTAATCTTCATTCCTCCATCTCTCCAGCTTTTCCTCCACCTCTTCCCTCCTCTCACTACAGATCACATAAGACGAAAAATAATTGTATAACTCGATGTCTAAAGTCCACTTAAAAGTTTCAAATGGTACCCGAGCAAAATTGCCTAAAAGAAAACTAATAAAAGTTTAACGTAACAGGACTTCTGCAGCACCAAGACTTTGTAATGTTCCAAAGACGATAACTAAGACCGGTTTGACAGCCCCAAATGGAAAACTTTAAAAGCAAACAGCCTTCCCCAACAAAACAATATAAAAACCAAAATGTTTTCCTGTATTACAAAAAATACTAATCTAAGCTATAAAATCTTGGATAAAATAACCAAACAATACAGGTGCTAAGAGGTACTCGAAACGTGGAAGTCGAACAATAAGAGCTCCTGTATACGTGAGGTTTTCGAAGGACCCTCACTAAGATGAACGCTGTTATGTTTGTGATGTTCTGTTCCGTTGTCTTCCACTAATCCAAAGCCGGATTGCGGGGGCAACTGCCTCAGAAAGGAAACCCAGGATTCACTTACCCTGGCTGCATCCTCCAGCTCATCAGGGAGGATCCTGAGGGATTCCCCGGCCAGCTGTGAGACTGGGTCACCTCCTGCGGGATGTGTACAAAACACCTCACCAAGCAAGTAGTTCAGGAGGCATTCTAACCAGATGCCCGAACCACCCAATCTGGCTTCTCTCAAGGGCTCTAGTCTAGGCTCCTCTCGGATAGAAGAGCTTCTCACTCTATCTCTGAGTGAAAACTCAGCCACCCTGCGGAGGAAGCTCATTTCAGCCGTTTGTATCCGCAATCTTGTTATTTCAGTCACCACCCACAGCTGGTGACCATTAGTGTTTCTTTTTATGATTTTTCTGATGTTTCCGAACGAAGTCAACATGTGAAGGCAGTCCAAAACATTAGAAAATGGCCGTAACAGGGAGTTAGAAAAAAAAAAACTTCTGGTTTGTCTTTTTTTTTAATATACTTAATTCATCCCTCACCGGGGAAATTTGTGTGCTGCATCACACCGCAGCAGGCTGCCACCTATGACGGCCCCCCAATGGTGGGAGAAACAGGGGGTTAGGTGTCTTCTCCAAGGACGCCCACTGTGTGGGGTGCGAACCCGCGAACATCCGGTTAACACTAGAAGTCCCAAGATTTTCTCAACCTCCTGTCTACCCCAGAAAGAGTCATCTGACACCTCTACCTGAGCTGCACACTGAGGAGCAGAATCGTTTTTGCGATTCAATCAGAGTGTCCTATTCCTAGTCTTCGAGTGTTAGGTGCCTTCCAAATGACTCTTAAGTGTCTTCTTTTAAAAACTCACACCAATATGACTAAAAAGCGTTAGCAAACACTATAGAAAATTAAAGTTCAAAGATTAAATGTGGAGTTCCACAGGGATCCGTTTTGGGACTCTTAACTTTGTCTTTTTAAAAGTTTTTGTATTGATAAAAACGCAATTGTTCTCGTTAAGATGACGAATCAGCGTTAGTGAACACTTTAGAAAATTGAACTTTAAAGATCATTTAATGGAAATATGTCATTATATTCAAACAAAATTATATGGTATATAATTATAAATAGTCATAACTCAAGTAGAAGGTCTTGGGTCTCAAGACACCTCCACAGAGCTTTCAGGTAGTGGTGGGCACTACCTGACCACCAATCACCACCGCTCATATGAGCGGTGGTGATTGGTGGTAGACCAATTGACCCTCATGAGGGGGTCAATTGGTCTAGAGACAGTGACACTGTCTGGGTTTATAACATGGGTTTCAATAGGCCTTCAAAATTCAATGTTTCCGGTCCGCAGGCAAACGTTCTAACCACTGAGCCACCGTCTCACCCCTACAGTTGCTAATAATTTTGTGTGGTTTGTTAATGTTAATATTTACGTTAATTAAGACAGTCATTTTAATTGTAAATGGAACGGCCTCATTAGTTTTAGATTCTGGTTTTATTTGTAACTAATAAACAACCTTTAACCGTCTGAATTTGGACAAATATCCTGCGAACCGCGAGCATTTTTTTTTTAAACACTGCAAACAATAAAAGAAAAATGAAGATGTCTGAAAACATGGATCTGCAGAACTTTGTGAATAACTATTAATGCTCGTCCCTGAACTGCTGCTAACTGCTGACTTGTTTAGAATGATGCCAGCTTATTTCTGGGTTAGAAAATGTTTCTGATAAACAGACTCCTTAAGCAGGTGTTTAGGGATTTCTACACCATTAAGAAGCATTTAGAAAGCTCTATGTCTACATCAGGCTCTTCTCTTTTTTTAATGTACCGGTGTATGCCTGCGGATGTGTTGAAAGAAGAAAACGCACATGAATTTCAAAACCGTTGTGACTCAACAATGCAATTAAATGTGAAAACGTCTTTAATGTTAAATGTTGTTTTACTTAGTGCTTGTTTCCTTCATTATGGTGAAACATCAGAGGCTGCGAGACAGAACAACGTTGATTTTGATCCAACAACCTTGCTGCTGACTCACCCTCTTCATCTTCATCATCATCCTGAAATGCGACAGCACTCTGTGTGCCTCTCATTCACAGCTGAAAGCATCGAACTCAGGACAGACGACATGTCCTCATTTCTCATATAAACTCAAATAACATCCAGGAAACGAACGTCATCAACTAAATGTGAAGAAAGACTAAGTCTACAGTTGAAGGTCTCTCACTTAAAAATTTGTGTGGATTATCAAGAGCTGAATATCAGACATATATCTTTGAAAGCATTAAATAAAGCATTTAAAAACTATTGATCCACTAAGTTTCATAACAGAACCTGAAGGCCCCAATGATAAAGGTAGATCTTTGTTTGCAATTGATCAATACAACATGCTTTCAATGTTAAGTGGATCCACATGAAACATCCTGGGGTACTTAAAACAAGACAGTAAATGTCATGAACCCCCTTCAGTATCTCTTAGCTGAAAGAATCCTGCAATGATGACGGTTACAAACATTCATAGGGGCATTTTTAGGAACTAGTAGATGACTGAAAGAGACATCGGACTGAAGTTATTTGAGCCGTGTTCGCTGTTTGAGAGTCTTCCTTCTCCTTTTTGCATTTCCCTTCAGGGGTTGCCAAATTAAGTCAGTTTCTTCCATCTAATCCTGTCTGCTGTATCCTCTTTGGTCATGCCAACTATCTTCATGTCTTGCTTCACTGTATCCATGAACCTCCTCTTTGGTCTTCCTCTAAGCCTCTTTCTTGGTGGTTCCGAACCCAGCATACTTCTTCCGATGTACGCTCTCTCTCTCTCCTCTGCACATGTCCAAACCATCTCAGTCTGGCCTCTCCGACTTTATCTCCAAAACCTCTAACATGTGCTGTTCCTCTGATGTACTTATTTCTGAACCTGTCCATTCTGGTCACTCCCAGAGAGATCCTCAGCATCTTCATCTCTGCTACCTCCATCTCTGCTTCCTGTCTTTTTCTCAGTGCCACTGTTTCTAGACAAAACAGCATGGCCGGTCTCACCACGGTTTTGTACACTTTCCCTTTCATTTAAGCTGAAATTCTTCTGTCACACATCACACCTGATACTTGTCTCCACCCGTTGCAGTCTGCCTGCACAGGCCTCTTCACCTCTTTTCCACACTCTCCATAGCATCTTCTTTATCTCTTCCTCCTGTAACCTCACTTCTCCATTTGGATCCCTCTCATTCACACACATGTAGTCTGTTTTACTCTGACTAATCTTCATTCCTCTTCTTTCCTTTTCAGGGCGTCCTACTTTTTATTAGGAGTCTGTGGGCATGCTATTTGTCACCAAAGTGGCTTATAGAATGAATCAGCCATTTGTGAAATAATTGTGTTTGTATTTTTGCTCCCTCCCATAAAAAAACAAGCATGTACTTGCTCCTAGCAAGTACATGTTTGCATAGCAAAAGTTATTTTACCATTCTAAAACACGCTTTCCTCCCTAAAGTTCCTAGGGATGGGCAGTTCACTAAGAACCTGTGTCAAATTTCAGAGACAGAGGCCATGCTTTCTCTGGACAGGGAAAGGAGAGGCATTGAGCAATAGTCAGCCTTTCACACTTTCTTGAAAAAACTACATACATTAGTACGTTTTCATAACTATTGTATGATGGATATCCCAAAAGTCAAATTGCGGTTGTTGATGTGCATACGTTTCAGTAAAAAAAATACTGTTTTAAATGAAATAGGAACTTTAAAAAAGAGCTGCGTATATTTTGACGACTTATTTATGTGATATGTACACTCTGAACCAGGGGTAGGCAAACTTTTTGATTTGCGGGCCACATTGAGTTCTAACGTTTGACAAAAGGGCCGGAACAGGAGCAGAGGGATGGCGTGCTTTGGTGACCGCTAGATAAGATTGATAGAATGCTAGATTTTAAACAAGCGTGTTAAATGTTACATCAAGAACGTTAAATTTCAAATCTAGCGCACTAGGTTTAAAATCTAGTGCGCTAGTGTCATGATGTGGAGCTGATGCCAAAAATATACCCTTGACACAACAGACAGGTTCAGATGAAAAATCACAAGCAGATTTATTAGATTGATAAAAAGTCCTAATAAAGAAGACAAAACAGAGAAACTAGGCAGGTTCTAATGTAGGAGCTGGAGCCAAAAACTGGATAACAGGTCAAGCATGATAAAAAAAACGATCTGGCGAAGAGTGTGTCAAAAACTGTTCCATTTATGCTGCAGCAGATGAGTAGATTAGTTTCAGGTGTGACTAGTTGCACACACGCAGACAAGAGGCAGGGGGGAAACAGGTCACAAAGGGGGAACAGACTACTCTCCTGACAGCTAGGTCTAAAATCTGGTGCGATAGCGCTTAAAAACGTCCATTTAGCGGCACTAGGTTAAAAACCTAAGCGCTTGATGTAACATTTTGCTTATTTTAACAACTAACACGCTTGTCTATGTGTGTGTATCGGCCCGGGTGGCTGTTTTTTTTTTTGACAGCGTGCGCATCATGGAGACTCACAAATTTTAATGGGAACAGTATTGTTGTTTTGTCAACAAAGCCAATATATTCACATTGCTCCATCTAGTGAGGAAACATCAGAATTGCAGGGGAAATAAAACACAAGATTTAATTACTTACATTTTTTAAGTTTGGCGGGCTGGATTAAAACGTTTGACGGGCCGCATGTGTCCCGCAGGCCGTAGTTTGCCCACCCTTGCTCTAAATTAAATGTTGGTGGTATACAAGTAAAACTTTGATCTACGTGGTCATTTTAGAAGTGAGCCTCTGGTTGTAAAGTCAGAGATACAGCTGAGGTTGGATAGCAAAAATTCATGAGGTTAGGTAAGACCTCTAAATGTTTAACAGAGTAGAGTGATATTGTGGATGAACTTGATGACATTGTTCTTTATTTAAAGCTGCTGCTTCGTGACGCTGATGTGCTGCCATAGACACGAACATTTTCAATAAATATCGACGTACAAAGGAAAGAAAATAAGTTTAGAACACAATCATTATAATCAGGATATGTACTGGTACATTTTTATTCTACAAGATGTTACAAACAAACCAGACATATAAAGAAACGAAACCAATGAAGCTCGAAAATTGAGCTGAAAATGAAAACGCATTAAAGAAATAATTTCAAACATACAGAAAGAAAAGAAACGCGAAGCAAAAGCTTGTTTATGCGCAAACCAATATCATCTTAAATCTCAATATATGTGTCTTATTAAAAGAAAATCTTATGAATTCCCCAAGCAATTATTTTCAAATCAAGACTGCAGTTTTTAAGGCAAAATAAAACTATGTTTTTCTCCTGGAAATACCTTTCTATGTTGGATTATCTCCAACTTAGCTGCTTTTCTTCCAACCAATCCTACAAAGGAGGTCACGCTTTTCTTTGGGTCCTACAGGATTCCATCCTCTCGGCTCAAAGGGAAAGCAGCTCTGATCCTGTTAAGTCGCCACCAAAGAACACTAACTCTTTTACTTGCTCTCACAATTGTCTCGGTCAAACTACCAGAAGCAGCCAACCTGCTTCTCTGGTTTGCTTTGAAACAACCATCCAGAATCTGGAGGATCCACAAAGACAAGTTTCCATTACAGGCTACGTTTAGTCTTTCCGTTAGCCTTCACGGTGTAAAAGAATTGGCAAGTGTTTCTCTTCGATGGAGCACTATCCTTACTGGAATTGGCAATGAAAAGGATTCCATTCAAACGTCATATCTTTTGAAAACAACTCTTCCAAAGCACTGTGTTAATATCTGGGTTAAAGTGGTTTGCAGCGTCATTAGCTTTGGTAAAGCGTGAACAGCTTGTCTGTGAATTCATACCAAAGTCAAATCTTCGTTCCGTCATCTTCCGCTTGTTCTGGGGTCGGGTCGCGGGGGTAACAGCCTCAAACGGGTAACCCAGGCCTCTCTCACCCCGGCTGCATCCTCTAGCTCACCCGGAGGATCCCAAGTCGTTCCCCGGCCAGCCGTGAGACATAGTCGCTCCAGCGTGTCCGGGGTCTGCCCCTTGGTCTCCTCCCGGTTGGACGTCCCCAAAACACCTCGCCCGCGAGGCGCTCGGGGCTCCTCTCGACCTGGAGGAGGAGCGGCTTGACTCTGTTCATCACCTTTATGGACAGAATATCTAGGCGCAGCCGAGGCATTGGAGGAATCCGGTTTGGTGACCTCAGGATCGGATCTCTGCTTTTTGCGGATGATGTGGTCCTGTTGGCTTCATCAGACCGTGATCTTCAGCTCTCACTGGATCGATTTGCTGCCGAGTGTGAAGTGGCCGGGATGGGAAGTAGCGCCTCCAAATCCGAGACCAAGGTCCTCGCCCGGAAAAGGGTGGAATGCCTTCTGCGGGTTAGGGACAGCGTCCTGTCCCAAGAGGAGGAGTTTAAGGATCTCGGGGTCTTGTTCCCAAGTGGGGGAAGGATGGAGCGGGAGATCGACAGACGGATCGATGCGGCATCAGCAATAACTAGGACGCTGCATCGGTCCGTCGTGGTAAAGAGAGAGCTGAGCCAAAAAGCAAAGCTCTCGATTTAAGTTTAACCTTTTAAACACATTATGTGAAGGTTAAAACTGAATTTCTAAGTTTGAGATTGGTAAAGAATATCAAGTATGGGTGAAATGAATCACGCTGTGAAACACCGTGAAACATACAGATCAGATTTTTTTCGGATCAGCAAAAGAAAAAAAAAAGCGACTTTACTTGTTTCACTTACAGAAGTGATCGTACATTACACTGGCATCATGTTATGACGTAAAATGCATCATGCTTACAACACTATACAAATTACGTGTCAATATGTTATGCTTAAAAATGACTTAGGAATGATGACTACCGTAATATTCCTAATAGAAGCACACTTTCTAATAGAAGCACACCCCTGTTTTTTGCTGAAACTCGAATACAGCAAAGCTTAAATCTGATAAAAAAAGTCTTTACATATGCAACTTTAGCTCAAGTCTGACATATCCATGTCCTTTTAAATAGCACTATTGAGAACGAGCAGCTTGCGCTAGTACCGGTACGGTCCTGAGCCGAATTTGTTTTCCTCTGCAGATGTTTTTTTTGCAAATAGCTTATTCATAGATGCGCATCCCATCAGTGCGGTCATGCATCTGCACGTTTTGGGAATAGTACAGTATGTGTTTCCGCATCTGGCAAAATATTTTTGCTGAAGTGGATGTTGAAACTTATGAGTTTTTTTTTGTTGAATATCACATTTCGGACCGAATAAAATGTGCCATGTTCAGTTATTTTTTTATTATTATAATTTTTTAATATACTTAATTTGTCCCTCAACGGGAAATTTGAGTGCTGCACTACGCCGCAGTAGGCTGCCACCTATTACGGTGCCAATGGTGGGAGAAACGGGGGTGTAGGTGTCTTCTCCAAGGACACCAGACGTGAACTCAGTGGAATGCGAACCCGCGAACTTCCAGTTAACGTCCGGTCCGCGGGCAAATGCTCTGCCATTGTGCCACCACCTCCACCCATTTATCTATGCAAGACAAAAATATTACCACACAAAACCACAATTTGCCTCTTTAAGGGTTTTACCTGGAGTCGTAATCATGATTGTGGAATAAAAATAAGTTTCCATTGATTCATTATGATTCATACATAGTTTGGAATAAAAATAATCCATTGTGTGTAAGTAAAGTACAGTATCAGCAAAAAACTGGTGCACAAATGATCCCATATTCAATCACTAAACAACAGACAAGAGATGCATATTTCAACAGGAGGTTTAATAATTGAGGATCAAACTATTTTAATGTAAGAAAATCACCTAAGACTCGCTGATCTGTAACCACAGCATGTTTCTCTGCACTGGTTTTCTAATTATAACCCAATTTGAATCTTGACTGGGTCTTGAGGCTTCAGAGGCTTTGCAGTAAACGCAAGGGCCAATTAACATAGAAAACCTGGAACCTGCAGAGCTTCAACCTGCTCGCTCACCAGGACTCCTCTGAGCTCAGTCAGCAGAAAAAGTCATCAGGCAAACACAAAAATGCACGTTACAGGTTGTGAACAGAATCCACGGAGGTAGTAATTAAGCAGAAAATCTCATTTTTGAAAAACATGTTTCTAATAAAAAATATATTAAATCAGTCTAATAAATGATACAAAACTAATGTATTGATGGATTTAACTCCATAAAAAGCTCCATTTTGTTCCGCCGTCTTCCGCTTATCCTGGGCCGAGTCACGGGGGCAACAGCCTCAGATGGGAAGCCCTGGCTTTTCTCAACCCAGCTGCATCCTCCAGCTCACCCGGAAGGATCCCAAGTCATTCCCCAGCCAGATGGGAGACATAGTCTCTCTAGCAGGTCCAGGGTCTGCCTCTTGGTCTTCCTCCCGCTGGGACGTGCCCAAAACACCTCACCAGCGAGGCGCCCGGGACCACCCCATCTGGCTCCTCCTCTTGACCTGGAGGAGGAGCGGCTTGACACCGAGCTCCTCCCGGATGACAGAGCTCCTCACCCGATCTCTGAGTGAGAGCCCAGCCACCCTGCGGAGGAAGCTCATTTCGTCCCCTTGTATCCGCAATCTCATTCTTCCGGTCACCACCCACAGCTGGTGACCATAGGTGAGGGTAGGAACGTAAATGGACTTGTAAATCGAGAGCTTTGCTTTTCGGCTCAGCTTTCTCTTTACCACGACGGGCCGATGCAGCGTCCTAGTTATTGCTGACGCCGCACCGATCCGCCTGTTAATCTCCCACTTGTGAACATGTGCATAAAAAGTCCATCAGCAAAACAAACATTGACCGAGTTGTTCCAAATGTTACGTCTTTGCAGTGTACACATCTTCACACTGATTTATGATTTCAAATTTTTGTGCAATTTTTAACCTCTATTCTAATAAGTAAGCTGGTTTGGGAAACACCGGGATTCAAAAACCTTTTCTTGGCTTTTTTCTATTAGAGTAGCTTTAATTCTATTGGCATCATAATTGTCCATCGAAGCAATCTGATTAGGCACCAGAGATTTTCAAATCATACATGCTTAAAATGAAGTTAGAATAATTAGTTTAAAAAGAAAAACATGACCAAGTAATAAGAATTTGTTGAATAAATTGGATTTAATATAAATCGCTCAACGTGGATTTACCATTTGGTCTCTGGATGATTGGATTTTTTTTTTTGTCTTGGATTGCTGGATTATGAACCTCCTGAGAGAAAATAAAACGTCTACAGCTCGTTGAATAAACGCTCCCTTATAACTTACCTCAAAGAGTTACAGACTCTTGTTTCTGGCACACTGTGTAATACAGGGGACACCAACCTGTTGCCCACGGGATCTAGGTCGCCCGCAGCGACCGCATCAGTCGCCCGTAGGCCAGTTCTAAAAATAGCGCTAATTATGAACTATCTCTGTCTAAAATTTAATTTAATTGTGTTGCTATTCTTTTTGAATTTCATTTACAGTGATGTAAATTTAAAAATAAATACATAAAACATAAAAAAATGTATATCACAAAAAAAATGTAATATACAAACTCTGACGTAGTATGGGTCGGAGGTTAGTCTAGTGCGCATGACAAACCAGCTTTGCTGAGATGAGGTCGTGAGTGCTGCAAAGATGAGGTTACGAACGCGTTTTCTACCCACAAAAACATGGCAGAAAAAAGGAAGAAAACTTATCATTTTTACAGTGAATGGGAGGAAGAGTTCTTTTTTACTAACGTGAAAGAAAACTGTGTGTGTCTCATCTGCGGTGCGACTGTGCCGACGCACATTCCACCGTCCTTATTTTGAAAGGAGTAAATTTTTGTTAAATCTTACATAATTGATCATTTATACAAACATGATTCAGAGTTTATAATTTGATAACTGTTGTAAAAATTGAAAAAGATTTCCTGCAAAATGTTGTGGAAGGGATCATTTGAAAATGAAACACTTGGATATTGCATATTGAAACGTATCTGTTTCTGTTTAATCGTACTGAAATAATTATTGTGATGGATCATTAACAATCAGTGTCTTCACATAGAATATTATTAATAATTATATCAAATTAAAGTAACTTTGTTATTTCAGAAGTGTATTATCAAAGTGGTAGCCCTTTGCATTACTCAATACCCTTGAAGTAGCTCTCAGTTTCAAAAAGGTTGATGACCCCTGGTGTAATATATACATTACGTCGGTGTTTTTCAACCAGTGTCCAGCGGCACACGCGGTGTACCGTGAGAGATCGCCAGGTGTGCCGTGGGAAATGATCCTATTTCACCTTGTCTGGTGATCAGGATCTACTGGTAGCTCACGAAGATTGTTTTGCTTGAGGCAGGACTGACCTGTAACCATTGCAACCCACTCTTCTTCTCTGCTTTTTTTGTTACATCTTGCTTCCATCCCTCCCAAAAACTCTCCCAGTTAGTGGATCATATTTTCTACATGTTTTTGAGACACTAAGAAAAAATTTAGGTTGCTTTTTAAAGCAGAAAAATGCGGATTTTAATTGAACCTCACATTTTCTGCAAGACATTAAACAGGAAAAGGTTTCTCTTGCATTGTGGGTCTTCTTCTTTCGGCATTTCTCTTCAGGGGTCACCACAGCAAGTCAGTTTGTTCCATCTAACCCTATCTGCTGCATCTTCTTTGGTCACACCAACTATCTTCATGTCTTCCTTCACTGTATTCATGAACCTCCTTTTGGTCTTCCTCTAGGCCTCTTTCCTGGTGGTTCCAAATCCAGCATCCTTCTGCTGATGTACTCTCTCTCTCTGTCTGTCTCTTTCTCTGTCTCTCTCTCTGTACATGTCCAAACCATCATCCCCGTCCTGGACATCTCCGGGCAGAGGAGTCCCCATGTTTCCATCAGGATGAAGAACATCTATTGACTTCTTCAGATATTTAGCTGTAGAGTATAATAAGCTCATATTTAAGCAATAGTCTTGGACATATTGGATGCTCCTCTCGGGGGAGGGATCTCTCTTTTGTGTGGATCCCCACAAGGTTTCTTATTTTTTCCCACCAATGGGTTTTTTAGGAGTTTTTTCTCACCGTGAAGGAGAGTCTTAAGGGCAGAAATGTGCTAGTCTTGTTTAGTTAGCATTTGTTAGTTAGTTTTCTTGCTGTGTGTTTGTGTTAACATGTACATTCCTCTTTTTCTTATTTTTTCCCCCTGAATCTTTCATGTGAAGCCCATTGAGACAGAAATTCTGTGATTTTGGGTTATACGGATAAAATTTAATTGAATCTCAGTCTGGCCTCTCTGACTTTATCAACAAAACCTCTAACATGTGCTGTTCCTCTGATCCTGTCCATCCTGGTCACTCCCAGAGAGATCCTCAGCATCTTCATCTCTGCAACGTCCATCTCGGTTTCCTGTCTTTTTCTCAATGTCACTGTCTCTAGACCAAACAGCATGGCCGGTCTCACCACGGTTTTGTTCTTGTAAAATGATGTTTTTATTACTCTGACGATCATTTTTCTTTTGCCGTATTTGTGATATTGCCGACATTGCTATATGACTGGTAAATTTGTTTGGGGTAAATATTAAAGGCTTACAGCTCGATAGTAATTTGATGAAGAGTTTCAGAGAGTGACTCCTAAGAAAATGTTTGCTGCATAGCAGTGACTGAATCCAAACAACTGGAGACAGCAGCGGCATCTTCCACCTAATTAATTTGATTGTTTTATAAGAGTGCGCAGCTCATTTGCCGAGACATTGATGAGTCAACTAATTAAATTAAGCCAACATGCCGAGCAACACAATTACCAGCACTCGTGATTGCATCATTTGCGAAATACAAGAAAAATTATTTGACAATGAACAGAAAAAACAAATCGATGTCATTTAACTCTTTAAGCTTCGTTAGTCAAACGAGAAAACAGAGCGCCGTCACGTAGTGCAGTGTTTTTCAACCTTTTTCAAGCCAAGGTACATTTTTGTATTGGGAAAAAAAACTTGAGGCACCACCAACCAAAACTGTGAAAACGATTCTCTACAGCCGTCTATCTATGAACAACATATTATCACAAAATATATAAGTATATATAACGATATATGTGTTTAGTTTCAGACAATGAGCCTTTTAACGGATTTACCCAGAATGCAAGACTTTTGGAGATAAAGTCAGTGAGGCCAGACTGAGATGGTTTGGACATGCGCAGAGGAGAGAGAGAGAGTACATGTGAAGAAGGATGCTGGATTTGGAACCACCAGGAAAGAGGCCTTGAGGAAGACCAAAAAGGAGGTTGGAGAGTGTGGAAAAGAGGTGAAGAAGCATGTGAATACTACTTAAATACTTAAGTACTTCAATACTTAGGATCAAATGTCTAGAGCAAAAGACAGTGTGGAAAAGAGATGAAGAAGCGTGTGCAGGTAGGCTAGAATGGGTGGAGACAAGTATCAGTGTGATGTGTGATAGTAGAGTTTCAGCTAAAATTAAAGGTAAAGTGTACAAAACCGGGGTGAGACCGGCCATGTTGTTTGGTCTAGAGTAAGTAGCACTGAGAAAAAGACAGGAAACAGAAATGGAGGTAGCAGAAATGAAGATGCTGAGGATCTCTCTGGGAGTGACCAGGATGGACAGGATCAGAGGAACAGCACATGTTAGAGGTTTTGGAGATAAAGTCAGAAAGGCCAGACTGAGATGGTTTGGACATGTGCAGAGGAGAGAGAGAGTACATCGGAATGAGGATGCTGGATTTGGAACCACCAGGAACGAGAACTAGAGGAAGACCAAAGAGGAGGTTTGTGGATACAGTGAAGGAAGACATGTAGATAGTTGGTGTGACCAAAGATGATGCAGGAAATAGGGTTAGATGGAAGAAACTGACGACCAGAAAGTGACGGTTGTGGCGACCCCTGAAAGGAAATGCCGAAAGAAGAAGAAGAAAAGTAAGTTTTAACTAAGTTTAACACAAACAGAAATTAAAACTGGAACAGCTTGTAGAACAAGCAATTAAATCATGAGAAAAACTTTAAATCGAATGCACAAGGGACATTTAATTTAATGAAACTGCAGCTTAACCACGTAAACACGGTAAGGTGTTACCAAGGAAACGTACTCTGCAGCATCTCTCCTGAAAGAGTGTGACAATAAGTGGTGCTTATTAGTGTTCTCATGCTTTTGAATGTCATTCTCTGACATTTGTGCTGCATGAAAGAAATATTTACACAATGCTATTTCATAAAAAAAAAAAAAAAAAAAAATTAATAAAAAGAGATGTATTTTTACAGCAAACTTTTAATAAGAGAAATAACTTAAGACATTTAGAACATGTTAAAATTGTATACCCTATTTTTTTAATCTTCCTCCTCCATGGAGGAGGAAGTAAAATTTTAGTACAAGTAAAATTTAGTAATTTTACTTGTACTAAAATAAAAACGCCCTAAGTTTTATAAAATTAAAACCACGTCCTTCATTAAGTCTCCTCACTGATCAATGAGTCTAGAAGCTCTTCCAAATAGCAGGTAGAACCACTTTTGGTCACTTGGCAGAATATATTTGAGGACTTGGCAGCCAATCAAAGCACGGCGTCACTTTCTGCATAAACTCAGCGCTGACTCCCGAGGAGACGGATAAAAATACCACAAGCATGTCATTGCTGGCACAGCAACAGGATGAGAGGCTGCTATGTAACATTTATCAGCAACCGGAGAAAGATTAGTGCTGTTACAGGTTGTTTATGACGATAGAGGGACATAAACACACGGAGGAGATACAGAACAGATGGAAATGTTGACTTATCGATCACATTCCAAATTATTATTAATCTTTTAATGCCATGCGGTTTTTGAACATGTATTACAGGATCTTGTTTACCCCTCAATTCCACATACAGTACATCCCCATAAGGTAAGAATCTCATGTTAGTTCCAGTTCCATGTTAGTTGCCCCCAGGAGTGGGGGCAAAGTTTGAAACACTAGTATTTCTGTGTGGAGTTTGCATGTTCTCCCTGTTAGGTTTTTTGGCCGCTTTGAAATTGCCCCGAGGGGATCAGTGTGTGCGTGTATGGTTGTGAGTAGGTGGCCCTGCAACGGACTAGCGACCTGCGGGTGCATTCTGCCTCTCTCCTGATACCAGCTGGGATAGACTCTGGCACCCCCTGCGACCATGTTAGGAAATAAGCAGTGGTGGAACGTAACGAAGTAAATGTACTTCGTTACTGTACTTAAGTAAAAAAATTGTGTATCTGTACTTTACTTAAGTAAAATTTTAGACTTGTACTTTTACTTTTACTTCACTACATTTTAGAGCAAATATCTGTACTTTTACTCTGCTACTTTTTAAAAGTGTGTTTTGCATTTTTTGTGACATGTTCGATCAGAAGATTGAAAAGTATACAGTTTTTTTTAGCGCATCTGGAAGCCGCATTGCCAAAATCAACCTGTAGAGGGAGCAGTTGATCGCCTGCGGTCTCCAAGAGGGAGAAGAAGTAATGAATCGAGGACCAATCAGAGATGAGAGTAAACATTTTCCGCAGTCATTCGGCGCCAAAAAAACTAGCATCAAATAAAGCACAAATTAAAAGAGTCAGAAGATCGTTCGTTGTGTTTACTTTTAAATAAAATGTCGAGCCATCATTACACAGAGTATTTATTTGTGACCCTACAGCACAAAAAATAACATTTGAATTTTGGTGGAAATGTTTTACATTTTACTTAAAAAGTAAATTTACACCAATTACTTTTGTACTTTTACTTGAGTAGATTTTTTTTATTGGTACTTCTACTTACATAATTTTTTGCTTAATTATCTGTACTTTTACTTAAGTACAAAAAGTGAGTACTTCATCAACCACTGGAAATAGGCGGTTCAGAAGACAAAACAGAACCTTATCTGGGACAATAGAATATTACAGTGTTTTATAAGATTGTTGTAGACACTTTAACCCAATTCAAATATATTTTGAAAAAAATCTGTCAAATTTTAACAGTATTTGGGCTCACATTCTTTTGTAAGGACAGAAAAATATAAATTAGAAGTATTTTTAGTTAAAACTTACCGAAAAAAAACCCCAAAAACTAAACTATTCCAACTCTATTCCAAATTTTTGAAAGATATGAGATTGTTTCAACATAGTTTTTTCAATTCAGATAAAGTTTTACAGACCTGGATCACAACAGTCAACTCAAAAGTCGCTGGACCAGGGATGGGCAAACTGCAGCCTGCAGGCCACATACGGCCTGTTAAACGTTTTAATCCGTCTCGAAAAAAATTAAATAAAAAAAACATGATTAAGTTCTATTTCTCCTGCAATTCTAATGTTTCCACACTAGATGGCGCCGTCTAGCTATGTTGGCTTTGTTGCAAAAACAACAACACTACTCACACTAAATGTGTGTGTTTCCGTGATGCGCACATTGTCAAAATAGATTGTCAGGAGATTTTAAACCTAGCGCGCTAAATGCCCGTTTTTTAAAGCGCTAGGGCGCTTCATTCAAACGTTAGCGCACTAGATTATGTGCGTGTAGTGGCCTCAATGGCTTTCCAAATCTAGCATGCTTGTTTACCAGAGCATGCCATCCCTGTGCTCCTGTTCCGGCCCCTTGGTCAAATGTTAGAACCCAATGTGGTCCGCATATTAAAAGATTTGCCCACAACTGCGCTAGACCCACCTTTTCAATTCTAAAAACACAATCAATGACGAAGCGAAAAACAGCCAAGACATCATTGTCCTTCGAGGGAATGATTTTCATTCAGGTTTTCAAGTGGTATGACCCCGACTAAGATGGTACACGCATAAGTTTTACGGTTTAAACCAATCTATTGGTCTTTTTAATCCAGAAAGGTGACTGATGATGAGGTAAGGGTCCATGAAGTGAATAAGAGGTTAGGTTAAGAACAGTGGTGGATTAAGTATTCACTTTTGGTACTTAAGTAAAAGTACAGATAATTAGGCAAAAAAAATACTTAAGTAAAAGTACCTATAAAAAAAATCTACTTAAGAAAAAGTACAAAAGTAATTGGTGTAAATTTTACTTTTTAAGTAAAAAGTAAAAGTATTCAACCATAATTCAAATGTTTTAACTATAAGTAGTCTGCAGGGGCATGAGCCCACTAACCCCCCTCTTTTGGTTCACAAAAAAAAAAAAAAAGAAGAAAGGAAAGGGAACAAGTCAAACTATCTCCTTACAGGGCCATCAACTGGGCCACCAAAATGCAAGAAAATGACTCTTATTTTTCAAAATGTTCTGGGGGGGAGGTCCCAGTCACCCTATACTGGCTTTGTCAATGACCTCACGCCCCCGCACCCCATTAGAAAATCCTAGATCCGCCCCTGCTATGTGTAATGATGGCCCAACTTTTTATTTAGAGGTAAACACAATGAATCTTCTGACACTTTTTAATTTGTGCTATATTCGATGTTAGTTTTTTAGCAAAAAATGTTTACTCTCAATTCTGATTGGTCCTCAATTCATTACTTCTTCTCCCGATCAACTACTCCTTTTGATTTTGGCGATGCGGCTTCAAGATGCGCAAAAAAAACCTGTGTATTTTTCGAATTCCTGAACGAAAATGTAACAAAAAATGCAAAACGCACTTTTAAAAAGTAGCGAAGTAAAAGTACAGATATTTGCTCTAAAAATGTAATGAAGTAAAAGTAAAAGTTCAGATCTCAAATTTTACTTAAGTAAAGTACAGATACACAATTTTTTTTACTTAAGAACAGTAACGAAGTACATTTAGTTTGTTACGTTCCACCACTGGTTAAGAACCTTCAAGTTGGGTTTAACATTTGATCAATTGCTCTTTGGGAATTCATTTGTTACATTGAGTTAAAGCAGCAAATGTAACCAGATTAGATCTGAAGAGTTGTTGCAATGGTGTAAAAAAATCCGTTCCGAATAGATTTATTTTCCATTTTAAGTCACATAGACTGTACCAGCAAAAAAAAAAAAAAATTCAATATGAACTCTGCACAGGACACATCCATTTAGCAATCCCTCTGAATAATGGATGGACATGCTTTCAGACTGCATCTCCTCTGCACACACCAGGCACTCTGAAAGCTATTCCAGCTCTTATGAAGCCTAATGAGGCATTTTATTTCTCTAAAAACAACAGCAAACACAAACAGCGAGCACAAGCACACATCAGGGGGGAGTACGGCGGCATCTCAGATATATGGCGTTCGTTTGTACCTTGGGAAAGAAGACAGAAGTCATAACTCAGCTGTTTGAGGCCAGAGGGCTGCAGACACCAACATGACGGTTTAATGTTTAAATTAGATTCTCACAAGGCAAAGAGCAGCAGGAGAAATGAAAACAGCCTCCAATCAGACTTCCACATGTTTTATTTCTATTAAGCACAATCAGATTCTCTCAGTCCTGTATGGTGGATCCATCAGAAATAATCGGAACGGCACAATAAAGCAGGACGAAGCCTAAGCTGTGTAGATTTATGAGTAAATTTGGTCCATCCAGTCTGATTATATTGACGGTGACAAGAAGTGACACCAATTTAAGTATTCGTGTCACAGACTCGATTTGTGGAAAATATCCATTTTTCTTCAATTAAAAAAGAAAAAAAAAGAGATATCAGAAATCAGAAAAGCATGTAGTCAGGCTGCCCACTGTTAGTTAAGACTGATTATTAAATCATCTAACTGAGATCCTTTAAATATTTTAATATCATGCGAATCCTCATGTCTGAGATTCAGATTTTCATTTTTTACTGATCATTTAATCTTCTTTGGGTTTCCAGCAGTCTTTTTTCCAGTTTTACAAAGGAAGAATTACAAGAAAAAATGTTTCGTTCCATCCCGTCATCTTCTGCTTGTTCAGGGGACGGGTCGCGGGGACAACAGCCTCAAATGGGCAGCCCAGGCCTCTCTCACCCCGGCTGTATCCTCCAGCTCACCCGGAAGGGTCCCAAGTCTTTCCCCGGCCAGCTATGAGACAAAGTCTCTCCAGCGGGTCCGAGTCTGCCCCTTAATCTCCTCCCGGTAGGACGTGCCCGAAACACGTTGGCCGCGAGGCGCTGGGGGGGGGCATCCTGACTAGATGCCCAAACCACCCCATCTGGCTCCTCTCGACATGGAGGAGGAGCGACTCTATACTGAGCTCCTCCCGGATGGCAGAGCTCCTCACCCGGTCTCTGAGTGAGAGCCCAGGCACCTGTGGAGGAAGCTCATTTCGGCCGCTTGTACCCGCGATCTCATTCTTTCGGTCACCACCCACAGCTGGTGACCATAGGTGAGGGTTGGAACGTAAAATAAAGAGCTTTGCTTTTCGACTCGACCAAGAAAAAATGTCCCAGATACAAATTTTGTTCCCAGTAAAGGCCATAAAACATTTGTTCATGTTGTGAACCTTCCATCCCTAACAGGGTTGCACGAAGTCTATCCTGGCTGATTCAAGATGAGAGGCAGGGTACACCCTGAACAGGTCACAAGACTGTCGCAGGGCCACACACGTACACACAACCATCCACTCACACACTCATTCCTAGGATCAATTTCATCGAGGCCATTCAACCTAACATGGATGTTTTTGGACCCAAAAAAACCACATACATACACAGGGAGAACATGCAAACTCCACACAGAAAGACCAGTGTTCCAAGCCTCGTCCCTACCCGGGACTCGGATCCCTGACCTCCTTGCAGTGAGGCCAAAGTGCTGGCCATAAAAGAATGGTCAAATTTGTGCAACTGGAATCACTATTACGATGATATTAAATAAACTATTTTGATTGCAAAATTAATTGTATTTAAAATTATTGAAAGTTTTTGTGGTCACACTGAACCCCGAGTGTTGTAATGTAGTGATTGTACTCGATAGCCTTTTAATTCTCTCTAAGATTGTGAAGATTGTAACAGATTGTGTCTTTATTTCCAGTCAGATAAATTCCAGCTGTGTACATTTCATTTTACCGCCCACTTGTTTTGACCGATACTTTGTTTGTTTTTTGTTTTTTTTACGAGAATATTACTTCAGCACTTTTTTTCCACTTTTGAACACATTTTTCCCTAGGAAGATGTAAAATTGACTGGATTAAAAAAATATTAAAATATGGCATTGATTAATACAGCATTAATTAATCTGTGTTTTATTATAAATGTAATAACATTAGTTCTGTGCATTCTGTCAAATGAACGATTAAACAGAACTGTTTTCAGTCTAAATTTAAACATCGTCACAGTAGGCCTGTATCACAGCCTCAGGAAGTTTGTTGTCCATGTTTAGTCCTGACTCTACACCAGGCATGGGCAAACTACGGCCTGTGGGCCACATGCGACCCGTTAAACATTTTAATCCGGACCGGAAAAAAAAAAAAAAAAAAAAACATTTAATGTATTATTTCCCCTGCAATTCTGATGTTTCCTCACTAGATGGCGCACTCTATATATACTGGCTTTGTTGTGAAAACAACAACCCTACTCCAATTTTAATGTGTGTTTCCGTGATGCCTGTCTAAATAGATTGTCAGAAAATTTCAAACCTACATTTTAAACCTAGCACGCTAGATGCATGTTTTTTTAAGCGCTAGGGGCTTGATTTCAACTTTAGCAAACTTGATTACGTGTAGCGGCCCCAATGGCTTCCCATATCATCCCTCTTCTCCTGTTCTGGCCCCTTTGTCAGATGTTAGAACTCAATGTGACCCACGAATCAAAAAGTTTGCCCACCCCTGATCTAGACACCAGCAGGAAGTTGGTCCCAGAGGTCCTTAGAGTTCTAGATGGTTCATAAGACACTAACATTTCACTCTTAAACACAAGCAGAACAGTTTTAAAATTGATTCTCTGAGTCACAGGAAGCCAGTGCAGAGTCCTGAGCGCAGGAATTATGTGATCATATTTTCTGGTTCTGCAGCATTTTGAAAAAACTGCAGCTATTTTAAGGCCTTTTAAGGCGTTTTTGTTCAGACCAGTGAGTTCAGACCAGACCAGCTAAAAATAACTTAAAATAGTATCTTTTGAAGCCGTGCTCTTGTAACAAAAAAGTATCACATTTATATTTCGTAACTAGCAGTATGTCTTACGTTACGGTTTTAGCCAAAACTGAAAAGAGGCTTCCAAACAACGTCCCACCTTCAATAATCAGTTTAAACTTTTTTTTCTCGATTATCTTCACAATGATTTGCATCTTGCACAAAAAAAAGCTAGAAAATCCTATTTTGACATGGTCTTTATTGCTCAAGCAGATCGGCTCAGGGAATTTAATCTTTCACTGTGGGGGGAAGCTTGTCATTTACCCAGCGTGGGACGTGACACGCCACCGAGTTCAGCAGGTCTCCGTCAGTGTTTACCCTTTCTCCAGCTCCCCAGATGAGCCCTTCCCACTGTGGAGCCAACCTTCTTCCTCATGAGTCACTCCTATGTTTATAGAAAGCTCCGTTTCATTATTAATACAAGTCTAGTTAATGTTTAATAAAGTAGATGTGACTGTAATGAATATGAATAGTTTAGATGCCGGTGCTAGCAGCATGGAAACAGTCCTGCAGAGACTTCAGGAGAACGTTTATCTCCTCGCCTAAAGAAGGAGGGAGTGTTTTTCTCGAACTCAGTAGGTACAAAATGAATTGTGTGAAACAGGTGGAGGGAAAGTAACGGAATCTCGCCAAACATTTTACAATCTTTTATCAGAAAAAAAATTATATTTGTGATTTTCCTTCACAATTTTATTTAAATTGCAGTTCTTACATTTATTTTCTGTATTTTTTAAATACATTTAACATAATAACTGATAAAATATCCAAATGAAATAGAAAGAAATATTCCAGAGGTGTAGGACGCGACTGGGGGAGGAGTAGAGGAATTTATATATTTTGGGGTTTTGTTCACAAGTGGGGGAAAGATTGAGCAGGAGATCGAAAGACGAAGTGGTGCGGCATCCGTAATAATCAGGACGGTGCATTGGTCAGTCATAGTGAAGAAAAAGCTGAGCAATAAAGCAAAGCTCTGAATTTACCTGTTGATCTACATTACTACCCTCACCGATGGTCACCAGCTGTAGGTGGTGACCGAAAGAACAAGATCACAGATACAAGCGGCCGAAATGAGCTTCCTCTGCAGGTTGGTCAAGCTCACACTTTAGAGATAGAGTGAGGAGCTCTGCCATCTAAGAGGAGCTCGGTGTACAGCAGTTGCTTCTCCAGGTCGAGAGAAGCAACATATGTTGGTTCGGGCATCTGATTAGGATGCCTTCCAAGTGCCTCGCAGGTAAGGTGTCTCGGGCACGTCCCACCGGAAGGAGACCAAGATGCAGACCCCGCATCCGATGGAGAGACTATGTCTCATAGCTGGACAGGGCACACCTGGGGATCCTCCTAAATGAGCTGGAGGATGCAGCCGTGGTGAAAGAAGCCTAGTTTTCTTATCTGAGACTGTTACCCCCGCAATCCGGCCCCAGATAAGCAGAAGACGATGAAACAAAATTCCAGAGGTCTTTATTTGAAGTAAAAATATTAATGTTATGATGGATTGTTAGATTTTACCTTGTAGCTGTAAAACATTAACAAGAAAACTAATGTCATTAAACCAAATTACTGAGCACTTGTCTTTATTTCCACATAAAATATTATCTGGTATTCCTGCAGGAGGTTAAACACACTGAATCCTTTAAGCTCGAAAGTAGAATTAAAGCTCTTCACGCCCAAAGTCTAATTTCAACATTTTTTACATTGCTGGTATTCTAAATGATTCTAAATACAAATTTTATATGTTGGTATATACAACTCAAAATGTGTTGTCTAGTAATACGGATCGTGGAACACAGGAGGCTAAGTCATGTTTCCAGCTGCAATGGTCTGTCTAGTACAGGCATGGGCAAACTACAGCCCGCGGGCCACATGTGGCCCATTAAACGTTATCATTTGGCCCACCAAACTTGAAAAAAAAAACAACAAAAAAAGTTGTTAGTGTTTTATTTCCCTGTAATTCTGATGTTTCCTCACTAGATGGCGCACTGTATCATATGGAAAGCCATCGAGGCCAATACATGCACGAATACAAGTTTGTCAGATGTTAAAAAAACAAAAAAAAACCCAAAATGTTACATCAAGCGCTTAGATTTCAAACCAAGCGCCGCTAAATGCTTGTTTTTATAAGTGCTATCGCACTAGATTTCAGACCTAGCGCGCTAGATTTGAAATTTAACGCTCTTGATGTAACATTTAACATGCTTGTTTAAAATCTAGCGTGTCATTCTATTGGTCTTTTCTAGTGGTTACCAAAGCACGCCATCCATCTGCTCCTGTTCTGACCCCTTTGTCAAATGTTAGAACTCAATGTGGCCCGCAAATCAAAAAGTTAAAGGCCGGGATTACGTTACGCATTCACTAAATGGTGCTGCGCTAAAGGGATTGTAAAAAAAAAAAACAGTCAGATAGGTCAGTCAAACTTTATTAACAATTACAAAACAGCTTTCTGTTTTTACTCCCAAAATGAATAAACAGCTGTTTTATTATTTTTCCGAGATAAAGTATTAGTATTTTCATGACACAGTTTATCTTCCATTGGAGATAAACTCTAGTTGGCGCAGCCATCCTCTTGCTTCCTCCACTTCCTCACCATTGATTCATTGATGTTAAACTCTCTGGCTGCGGCTCTATTCCCGTGTTCTACTGCGTGACCGATCGAGTTTAAACTCTGCGGTGTAACAGTGTCTCTTGGTAGGAGCCATTTCTGGGTCTTTACACAAACACACAAATGGAAATAGGTGCGTTCGAGATGACACAGGTTTTGCATTCAAAAACTATCCGGCATGCATTGCACACCGATCTGCGCCGATCAGAACTGCGTCCGCCTGTGTCATCTCGAACGCACCTAATTAGATGCCCTTTCATATATCCCAGCATGCAACGCGCACTACTTCTTCAACGGGGGAAATGGAGTCGGCGGCTGCTTACCGCAGTCGCGAATCTTGTTGTAGCTCAATATTAATCCATATATAAGGTGCTCCGGGTTAAAAGGCGCATTGTGAACTTTAGAGAAAATTTAAGTTTTTTTAGGTGTGCCTTATAGTGCGGAAAATACGGTAAATGAGTACCAGATTGACCTATCAACTGGCTTACAATCCCTGGATCTACATGGCCAGTTAAAAAAAACGCAACAGATCAAAGAAGATCTAAAAATCTGCAGAAACAGACAACTTTCACTGCCCCGAAGCGGTAAACAATGAGGCCTGTTTACGGGCAGCTGCACCAATCAATACCAGACCAGAGACAATATCCTGATCCATAAGAAAACAAAGACACTTAGTGGGAAAAAAGCAATTAAATGTGACTAAAAGAGACAAACAGTTATTTTTAGATGCAGGTAGATTACCAGATCTTACACCAGAGATACTCTTTGGGGAACAGCAACTAAATTCAACCCTCGGGGTCAATATTGATCAGAAAAATTCTACAAGCTGATGTTTTTTTTTTCCACTCCATTTTCTCTGCAGCTCTGCTGTCCAACACACTCAATTTGTCAGTATGAGAAGTTACTGGGATGCTATTAGAGCTAAAATATCTGGAGGCCAAACCAGGCTGGAGCTTCAGATTTCAGCAAAGATTTCATTTAGAGAATGTTTCAAGATATTGTGGTTTAGATGTTGCCTCAGATGAGATTTCCTAACCAACATTGCTTTTCCTGGGTTACGCATGTTGGCTTTAATGGTTTCTGAAGAATTATGTTCCTCACACAGCGAGGATGAACAAGTCCATCAGCAAAACTGCTTTCTAGGCACACAGACAGACCTGAACAGAATAGTTGTGCTCCAACATGAATGAGAACCAGGTCACATCCATACCTTAATGTCTACTGATATGGAAGAAGTTGGACGTTTGTTCCCATTTAAGTATGGTCGTTCTTAATCAGCAAAGGGCTTATCTCATCGAAAATCAAATTCTCACAGCTTTTTATTTTCTAATATTGATTTATGTCCCTTGGATTTCTCATCAAAGTGGTTTTAGAAATGATTCGATCATTTCTGAAGGGTATTTCTTTCAGAATTTCTGCCTCTTCCTAAGTGACGACAGGCGATTGTAACATTGATGATGAATTTCATCTCGTACAAATCATTTCAAATGCCTATGATTGCCCCGCCCGCCCTGCCCCGCCCGGTTTGGTGGTTCCAAACCCAGCATCCTTCTTCCTATGTACTCTCTCCTCTGTACATGTCCAAACCATCTCATTCTGGTCTCTCTGACTTTATCTCCAAAACCTCTAACATGTGCTGTTCTTCTGATCCTGTCCATCCTGGTTACTCCCAGAGAGATCCTCAGCATCTTCATCTCTGCTACCTCCATCTCTGTTTCCTGTCTTTTCCTCAGTGCTACTGTTTCTAGACCAAACAGCATGGCCGCTCTCACCACGGTTTTGTACACTTTCCCTTTCATTTTAGCTGAAACTCTTTTGTCACACATCACTCCTGATACTTTTCTCCACCCGTTCCAGCCTGCCTGCACATGATCTGCCTGCACACTCTCCATTACTCTGGACTGTTGATCCTAAGTACTTACAATCTTCCACCTTCTTTATCTCTTCTTCCTGTAACCTCACTTTTCCATTTGGATCCCTCTCATTCACACACATGTATACTGTTTTACTCTGACTAATCTTCATTCCTCTTGTTTCGAGTGCAAACCTCCACCTCTCCAGCTTTTCCTCCACCTCTTCCCTCCTCTCACTACAGATCACAATGTCATCTGCAAACATCATTGTCCATGGGGATTCCTGTCTGACCTCGTCTGTCAGCCTGTCCATCGCCATAGCAAACAGCAAAGGGCTCAGAGCAGATCCTTGGTGCAGTCCCACCCCCACACTGAACTCCTCTGTCTCACCTACAGCACACCTCACCACTGTCTTACAGCCCTCATACATGTCCTGCACTGCTCTAACATACTTTTCTGTCACACCAGACTTCCTCATACAATACCATAGTTCTTCTCTAGGTACCCTGTCATACGCTTTCTCTAGATCTACGAAGACACAGTGCAGCTCCCTCTGACCTTCCCTGTACTTCTCTATCAGCATCCTCAAAGCAAATACTGCATCTGCAGTGCTCTTTTGACGGAATCACCATGATGAAAATGTTTCTACGGTTGATAACATTACAAACAGCTATGCTCCTCCTACTATCAGTTGGCTGGGGCCTTTGCTGTCTCAGGACGGGCGGGAAGGCAATGAGTAAAATGAGTCGTTTACGCTTCCTGGTTTGAGAGAAATTTTTATAAATTAGTATAATTTAATGGCTATAATGTATTGAACTTTCCAAAAACCCAAATTGTGTGTTTGTGTGCAATTGGAGAGTGTGAAAAAGAGGTGAAGAAGCGTGTGCAGGCAGGCTGGAACGGGTGGAGAAAAGTATCAGGTGTGATGTGTGACAAAAGAGTGTCAGCTAAAATGAAAGGGAAAGTGTACAAAACCGTGGTGAGACCGGCCATGCTGTTTGGTCTAGAAACAGTAGCACTGAGAAAGAAAATCACTTTACTACCAATAACCTCAGCATCTGTTGTGTTATTGATCTGTGTTTCACCCCATCATGTTACTGATGAAGATAAGTGGTATCAGTGGCAAAAAAAAATGGGTTAGCTGCTGCCAACACAGGAAATCAAAAAGTAGGTTGTATTTGCAGAAAAAAAAAAAACCACTTCCTGAAGAAACTCTGATTGATGCAACAACAAACTACACCCAGCTCCTAAGCATACTTGGTCTGGTGAGTCAGCAACAGTCTGAAGCCATGACAAGACTGTGCAACATTAATGCACCAGAAGATGGAAGATTAGAAGATTAAATGTAAAAATTAATGAATTTAGAGTATCAATATCCTCTCACCTGGTTGGGGTAAAAATGAGGCAAGCTCCAAACTAAGTCCTGCATAAAACATCTGAACAATTAGCTGTAATCTGAGGTTTTTCTAACAATG
Source organism: Neostethus bicornis (assembly GCA_902685375.1). Classification (NCBI taxonomy): domain Eukaryota; kingdom Metazoa; phylum Chordata; class Actinopteri; order Atheriniformes; family Phallostethidae; genus Neostethus; species Neostethus bicornis. The sequence goes on along the minus strand of LR738547.1, from coordinate 7,598,820 downwards.
ACTTGGTTGATTTTCTTTTTTATCCAGGAGTGTGGCATCATAGAGAGACTTGGAAGGAGCCGATTGGTTTGTTTTAAACCCTCGGCTTTGTGGGCGAAGTCTTAGCTAAGCTTTTATGAAGAAAACAAGCAAAGAAGTATGCCGGAGGAGACGCTTTCTGACAGCTCATTTACCATTCTGCCTGCTCCCACCCACTTAATCTGAAGCCCCCACCTTTCTGACATTAGCTCATTCTTTTATAAAAACGAGAAGCTATCTTTCCCTTTACGGACACATTTATCCAGACATATGGGCCTGTATGGTTCATAAAAAAATCTCCACTAAGTGGGAACAAGTGGCCGACTTACAAGCCGGTGATGGTCCAGTTCAGACATGTACATTAATAAATAACACCAGGAAGAGAGGATGGATTCACGCCCGCCTGACCACCAGCTGCAATCATCTCTGACATGTCAGAGAGCTGCAGCTCCACCTGAGACAGGACACTGTCTGAGATGGGTGACAAATGAAGTCTCCACGCTCTGATAATAAGCTCAGACTTTCCTACTTCATACAGAACAGGACACGCTCTCTGAGTCTCTAGTGATCTGAAGTTCATCATCTCAGACCCACATTTCTTCACCTAGAATCCTGCAAGATTCGAAGATTTAAATTTAGTCCGACTGCATTGCAGGGACGTTGTCAGCAATAAACATGAGAAAAGCAAAGTCTGTGATGCTTCGTGCTTCACATAAACTGAAAATAAAAACACCAAAACATGCAGATATTCAGCATTCTTGACATAAAATATGTTTATTTGCAACTGAACAGACGGGAAGAGACAGTGATCGATGCTACGCTGTCTAAACGGATTTGCCGGTGAGTAAACGCACTCAGAACCGCGACTTTTAGGAAATAAATGCAAACAGTTGAGAATTTAACTTAATAAAAGACGGTCAGACTGTAGTTTACTTCCATCTCTCCTTGTGCTCCAATAATGCCACAAACTGGGTTACCTCTAGTGTTTTGCTTTGCAGAGTGTCATTATTTCATCCCCCTAAAAAAAAAATCAGACATAGAACATTTTAATAAGCGTATCCTCTGATTTTGTAGAATATTTGAGGATGTGATTAATCGGTTCAAGATCAGAACCTAATACAATGTTCTAAACCTTCTATTCTGGCTCAGTTGGCTCAACGGTAGAATGTCTGTTCTTGAACCAGGAGAAGCTGGTTCGATTCGCATCAGGGCCATGCCTAAGTGTCGTTTGAAAAGGCGCCTAACCCTCAGTTACTACCCTCATCGCAACCGACTTTCCTGCCTGCTGGGGTGTAAAGCAGCAATACTAATTTTCCCATGAGGGATGAATATAGTACGTTAAAAAAATGAGTAAAAATTTCCATTAATGATTTCAACCTGCAGGATATAAAAAGAACCCAATCTAATTGAAAACAAACTTGAACGTTAGTTATTGGAAATGTGTTTTTAATGGTTGGCAATAAACAGTTGATGGGTTAAATTTGTCAACTGTATGTTGCATCAGACATGTGTGATGTGTGATAGAAGAGTTTCAGCTAAAATGAAAGGGAAAGTGTACAAAACCGTGGTGAGACCAGCCATGCTGATTGGTCAAGAAACGATCCATATTAAATCTAAAGACACACAGCAGAACACAAACTTACGAAACCCCAGCAGGTCTAATAAGAGAATGTTACAAGAAATATCTCATCAGCCAATCACATGGCAGCATATCAATCCGCACATGCATGTAGATATGGTAAAGATGACAGGATGAAGAACAGAGATTCAGAATAAAGAAAAAATATGTTTAAAGGGTTTTAAATGTAACATGATTATTGCTCTTGGTAATTCTACTGGGATTTTTACTCGTAACAATCACAGGCATTTCCAGAGAAGATCCCGTGAGAAGCAGGAGATTGGACCAAAGTGATTTTTTTAGGAGTCAAAGAGATTGGGCCGAGAAGTTGGGGTAATAGCTGGAAAGCAGGAAGTCTACTGAGTACTACTTTGTAGTTATTTAGAAAAGTATCTTCTAAAAACACATCAAATATTGAAGCAGACAATCGTCAGCAGGAAAGCATTACCCAAGCTGGCCCGGATGTCTACTACAAACAAGTTGGTAGGGGCAAAAAGAAAATATACATAGATATATAAGAATATATTCCATTCTGTTCCGTCATCTTCTGCTCATTCGGGGCCGGGTCGCAGGGGCAACAGCCTCAGACGGGAAGCCCAGGCTTCTCTCACCCCAGCTGCATCCTCTAGCTCATTCGGAAGGATCCCGAGTCGTTCCCTTACCAGCTGTGAGACATAGTCTCTCCAGTGGGTCCAGGGTTTGCCTCTTGGTCTCCTCCTGGTGGGACGGGCCCAAAACCCTTCACCAGCAAGGCGCTCGGGAGGCATCCTGACCAGATGCCCGAGCCACCCCATCTGGCTTATCTCGACCTAAAGGAGGAGTGGCTCGACAGCAAGCTCCACCCGGATGGCAGAGCTCCTCAGTGAGATCTCTGAGTGAGAGCTTGGTCACCCTGCGGAGGAAGCTCATTTTGTCCGCTTGTATCTTTCGGTCACCACCTGAGAACTGGTTCTATATAGACTGACCTGGGTTAGGGGAAATTCAGTGTAAACGTCTCCTTCTTCAAATCCACTGTTCAAAAGAAAACTTTGAAGCCTGTTATACAATGGATCGCTCATGGACGAATGAGGGATTACAAAGACTGTGAATTTGGAATCAGCGCCTCCAAATCCGAGACCATGGTCCTCGCCCGGAAAAGGGTAGAATGCCCCCTGCGGGTCAGGGACAGGGTCCTGCCTCAAGTGGAGGAGTTTAAGTATCTCGGGGTCTTGTTCACGAGTGGGGGAAGGATGGAGCGGGAGATCGACAGGCGGATCGGTGCGGCATCAGCAATAACTAGGAGGCTGCATCGGTCCGTCGTGGTAAAGAGAGAGCTGAGCCAAAAAGCAAAGCTCTCGATTTACAAGTCGATCTACGTTCCCACCCTCACCTATGGTCACCAGCTGTGGGTGGTGACCGAAAGAATGAGATCGCGGGTACAAGCGGCTGAAATGAGCTTCCTCCACAGGGTGGCTGGGCTCTCACTCAGAGATTGGGTGAGGAGCTCTGCCATCCGGAAGAAGCTCGGTGTCGAGCCGCTCCTCCTCCAGGTCGAGAGAAGCCAGATGGAGTGGTTCGGGCATCTGGTCAGGATGCCCCTTGAGCACCTCACGGGCGAGGTGTTTCGGGGAGGTCCCACCAAGGGGCAGACCCCAGACCTGCTGGAGAGACTATGTCTCACAGCTGGCCGGGGAATGACTTGTGATCCTTCCGGGTGAGCTGGAGGATGCAGCCGGGGAGAGAGAGCCCTCAGCTGCCCGTTTGAGGCTGTTGCCCCCGCGACCCGATCCCGGAACAAGCAGAAGATGACGGAACGACTTTGTATCACACTGTTTTAAATCAATGTACCAGTTGAATTTTCTACAAAGAATGATCAATAGAAATTGTGAAAGAATCCTGATCCGTGACTAATGGGCTTCATTTAGATGCTTTTTAAAATGGACCCTAACCAACAAAAAAAAGAACAATCCACAGAGATTCAAGTCATGCTTCAGACTGATCACATCAACCAGGTGGAGAAAAACAATTTAGAGAAGGATTGTCTGAGGGTGTGTGTGTGTGTGTGTGTGTGTGTGTGTGTGTGTGTGTGTGTGTGTGTGCATGCAAGGCAGGATATGGACAGTGAGCTTTCTGGGGAACACACACACACATACTTAAATGCAATCAGGAGGTTTTTAGTCTAATTTATTTGCAATAAAAGCAAAAAAATCATTAGAACAAAAGGAGATCAGAAGTTCTCCTGTGATCACTGAGGACTTGGGTGTGTCTCTAACTTGTTCCATCCTCTGCAGACATGATGCATGAATCTCTCTCTGGAGAATTTAACCAACTATAAAAAAAAAATACTCTAAACTAGATTCCTCCACATCCTAAAAATCCTCCAGATACAATACAATTATTTTTAATTGTTTTATTTGGACACATTTTAATAAAAGTCAATAAAGACTTGTGTCTTTTAAAAATGTCTCCGGGCTAAACATGAACTTGTGAGGATGAATAAACATCTTCTTACCGCTCTGCTCGCCCAGAAAAACCAGTTTGAATTTCCTTAAAGGGTTTCCAAAGTCACTGCCCATGGACATGATGAAGAAGATCAGGAAGTTCAGACACCGGAAAGAGATTTAGACTGGTTATCTCCCAGTTTACTGACGGTGGAAAGATGCTGGGTGGTGATTTTGCTCCTTATTTCTCGCTCCGTGTCTTCGTGACGAGAGAACACCCTGCTGCTGCAATACGGCTCACTGACGCTAGGGGCAGCATGAGGACTACTACGCATGCGCATGGTACTTCCTGGAGCCCAGGGAATGACGTCATGTTTGTTTCAGCAGAGCATTGAGGAGAAAAAGATAAGTGATAAAAAAAAAAAAAAAAAACACATAAATTCTGCTGAACTAATGATGGATATTTTGGATTACTCTGATTTAAAAAATGATTTATTTTATTTCTTCATTTTTTATAATTACCTTTTAAATTTTTTTTTTTAAATCTGTTTTGCAAAGATCTAATCAGGACATATTTAGCAGAATATACTACACTATTTTTTTCCAATTCATCTTCTGAACTGCTAATCCGTAATGGCATTATGAGGAGTGCCAGAACCTTCCCATCTGATCACATGCGAGAGGCAGGGTACACCCCTAACAGGTCACCAGTTTGTACAAACACAGACATCTGTTAACACACCCACTCATTCCCTTTGGCTAGTTTCACAGCAGCCAATCAACCAAACATGCATGTCTTTGGAGGGTGAGAGGAAACAAGAGTAAAACCACATACAATGGCAGAACATGCAAACTCCACACAGAAAGGCCAGTGTTTCAAGTGTAACCCCACTCTGGGACTCAAACCCCTGATTATATTGCTGTGAGGTCACATTTTTCAACCACTGTATCACCATGCAGGCCACCACGCTAATTTAGAGAAATTAAAACCAAATTCCTACCATTAGTATGGGCATGGAAGAGTTCTGTGATGCCTCTGGTTTAAAAGGTTTAATGGGTTTGAAAAGTCAACGGACCCTTGCGGTCAGCAATGTGGAAAAAACAAATTGCTATAGCAATTATTTTATTGAATTGTAAAAAGTTCATTAAACCCAAAGAGAAATTTGAGTGGTGCAGTGCAAACAGAAGAACCCACAGGAAGAAAAAAACAAGAATCAAAAATATATTTACATACGTACATGGAAAAACTGTTGTGAGTAAATATTGTAGTAGTTGGAGCCTGGTGGATGAATGATTAAAGAATTTGATGGAGGATGGCAAAAATTATTTTCTGTACTGTTCCTTTGAGTAGTGGGGTTGCAGGAGTCTGTTACTGAAGTTGCTTCTCAGGTGGTCCACAGATTCCTGGAGACGTTTGAGAGAATCAACAGCATTGACAACAGTTTTTTTTTACTCACTCTACTCATCCCTCACCGGGGAAATTTGTGTGCTGCACTCCTACATCGGAGCAGGCTGCCCACGACGGCGCCAATGGTGGGAGAAATGGGGGTTAGGTATTTTCTCCAAGGACCCTAGACATGCACTCAATAGGATGCGAACCCGCAAACTTCGGTTATAATTCCAGTCCGCGGGCGAATGCACTGACCACTGAGACACCGTGTAATAGCAATATATTACAACATCTTGGACCTGTTACTACATATTTCCATCCCCTCTCGGTCTCTCTGTTCCTCTTCTTCACTTGCTTGTTCTACCTGCCCGTCTCGTTACCTTGGGGGCTTAGCCTTTAGGCGCTCTGCTCCCCAGCATTGAAATTCTCTTCTCCAATTTACGTAATAAGGATACTATCCCACTTTTCAAATCCAGTCTCAAAATTAATCTTCTCAGGGAATCATACAGTTAGTTCAGTTTTGTATATTTGATTCACTTTGCTCAGCTTTGCCTTGTTTTGATTTGTTTTTAGTTTTATTTTATTGTTATTTTCATTCTGGTTTTACGTTTTGTTAAATGTTTTATGAACTGTAAGTGTTCTTGGGTGTCCAGAAAGGCGCTTTTAAAAGAAATATATTATCGTCATTATATACTGTACCACAGTATTATACAGTTACTGATTTAGAGCTTTCAAAGATTGCTCTGAATCTGAACAATGAAAAATGAACTAGAATATTTTGGCATTTCCATCAATAAAGACCGGAATAAGTTTGTTCAAAATGGACCAATTATACAAAAACTATATTCTGATATTTGCCCCTTAAAGGTAGTATTCTTTTAACTAAAAGCAAAGAGAAATTCATGTTTAAGCAGCAATAGGTCTGCCTCTATATCGTAGAAAGCTCAAAGAAATTGATAAAAATGTTCTTTAACTTTATGTGGAAAAACTGAGCATTAGGGAAAATGCAGATTGCCTCCATATTTCATAAAGCGTTTGAATATTTTAATGGTAAGAATCTGTCAAATTTTTGTGTTCATTTTTAACATCTGTCTTGAGATGACTGATGAAGAAGCCAATTGGATCATGTTGATGCATTTTTAGCAATAGTTTTGTATGTACACATCAAAAAAAAAAGTCTGAACAACAAAAGATAGTTGCTTTCTGCCTTCTGGTGGACACATGGGATAATTGACTAATCAATGAACGAAGTCTTACATCTACTTTCTAACATAAATGTCTGATCAGCCAATTCAACCGCAGCAAATCAATACATGTATTGTTGCAGACATGTTAGTGATGACTTTAAATGACTTTATACGACCACAGTCTCGAGGTACAGCATTTGTGTGATGATTTATTTTAATTAATAAAAGCACACTACGAGTCTTTAAAATGGTAAAAAAAAAAAAAAAATCTATTAGTATTTTAATCAAGAACTTACACACCTTTCTAAATAAGTTGGATATAGAAGTTAAAACAGATGCATCAAAACTATTGTTTATAAAAAAAAACTTATACTGTATATATATATACAGTATATATATATATATATATATATATATATAAGGCTATACAGGTAATTAGTTACTTAATGTGTTTCCAAAGCAACCGGAAACTTGTCGAAATGACTCCATCACGTTGAAACGTGGAACATCTACTTTATTTGCAAGTTTCTAGCTTTGACTCATGCTGTGAGGTATCAGTGTTAAATGTTAGTTTCTCTGTTTTCAATCAAACATGCATCTAAAATTCAAAACAAAAAGTCAGTAATGGAGGATTTTTCCTTTCTATCAGCTGGGCAAAGAGCAGGAGGTGGAAATCCAGGCCACCACCAACGTGTCTGGAATATGGATTCTTCTCAGTGACTCAGCTTGTCTTTAAAATGTTTCACATAGAAAGCCTGACAGTGATTGTGAGTGGGATTACAGCAGTTCCTTTACACTTCTTATCCACATTGCATTCTTTCATCTGCCGTACCCTCCATCCCAGTACCACTAGTATGATGATGCCAATGATCTTATAAGCCACCTGCAAACCCAGATACCTGTAGACGGGACGCAGAGGATCACTACATGCCTGAAATGTGTTTGTAATTACTACATATTAGGACAAAAAAAAACACCCTACCTGGTTCTAAAGAGGTTGTTGTCATAGTAACCACAGTCAGAAATCTTCCCAGACCCTCCTTTCCACCAGATACAAGTTGAATCGATGACAGCGCCAAATACAGCAGGACTAGGAAGCCAAGCTGGGAAAAACATAGATACCGTACATACTGAAGTGAGAAGTTCTTTATGAAAAGACAGAAAATTTAAAAATCATAAATACCGAATAAAGATATATTTAAAAAAATGTAGATTGATGAACTACGATAGACTTGTGTCTTGTACAGTGTGTACCACTGTCTAAGCTGATACCAGCAGTGGTGGTACGTAACGAAGTAAATGTACTTCGTTACTGTACTTAAGTAAAAAAATTGTGCATCTGTACTTTACTAAAGTAAAATTTAAGACAGGTACTTTTACTTCACTACATTTATAGAGCAAATATCTAAAATCTTTTACTTTAATATCTAATATCTTTTACTCCGCTACTTTTTAAAAGTGTGTTTTACATTTTTTTGTTACATTTTCGTTCAGGAATTTGAAAAATACACAGGTTTTTTAGCGCATCTTGAAGTCGCATCGCCAAAATCAAAAGAAGCAGTTGATCGGGAGAAAAAGTTATGAATCGAGAAACATTTTCCGCATTCATTCAGCGCTAAAAACCTAACATCAAATATAGTACAAATTAAAAAGAGTCAGAAGATCGTTGTTTGTTGTGTTTATTTCTAAATAAAAAGTTGAGCCATCATTACACAGAGCAGGGGCGGATCTAGAATTTTCCAAAAGGGGCGGGGCTTTGACAAAGCCAATATATAGTGACTGGGGGCCTCCCCCCCAAAATATTTTAAAAAATAAGTGTCATTTTCCTCCATTTTGGTGCCCATTTACTGGCCCTTCTAGGTGATAGCTTGACTTGTCCCCTTTTATTTTATTTAAGGTATTTATTTTTTTTGTGGACCAAAAGAGGCGGGAGAGGGGGGTCACACCCCTGCAGAGTATTTATCCTGGTTACCATGATGACACCCTATAGCACAACAAATAACATTTGAATTATGATCGAATACTTTTACTTTTTACTTAAAAAGTACAATTTACACCAACTACTTTTGTACTTTTACTTAAGTAGATTTTTTTACTGGTACTTTTACTTAAGTAAATTTTTTGCCTAAATATCTGTACTTTTACTTAAGTACAAAAAGTGAGTACTTCATCCACCACTGCTTTTCAGCTAACCTTAAGCTGTTCAGCTAACTTTAAGCTTTCAAACTAACTTCAACCTTTATATTAAGCTAACTTTAGCTTTTTAACTACCATTGGCTTTTATAGTTAACCTTAAGCTTTCAAGCTTACTTCGACCTCTAAGCTAACTTTAGCTTTTTAGCCAACACTATCTTTTTAGCGAATTTAGGACATTTCATCCACGGACATTTGGGCCAAAAACCTATTTTATGTAGAAAATTGTGATATTTAATGTAAAACATAGTGATATTTTGTAAATAGCCTAGGTTGCAGTTTCTTGGCCCAAATGTCTGTGGCTGAAATGATATTTTTTAAAAAAAATTATATTTTATGTAAAAATTCTGATATTTTATGTAAAACCAATTAATAATAATTGGTTTTATTATTATTAAAATAAAACCAATTGGTTTTATTATTACTAAAACCAATTAATAATAATTGGTTTTAGTCATTTTTATCCCATGGCTCAAATAAAAAAATTCTGATATTTTTAAAAAATTTTGATATTTTATGTAAAAATTCTGATATTTTATGTAAGAACTTTATCGTAAATAAACAGTTGCACTACAGAAAATAATTGGTTTTAGTCATTTTTATCCCATGGCTCAAATAAAAATTTTGATATTTTATTTAAAAATTCTGATATTTTATGTAAAAATTTTATCCTAAATACACAGTTGCACTACAGAAAAATTGCTTTTAGTCTTAAAAATTTTTATCGTGCAAAAATTTTTATCGTGCTTTTAGTCATTTCAATTTTTTTTATCGTAAATGCAAAAATTTTTATCGTGCTTTTAGTCATTTAAATTTTTTTTATCGTAAATAAACAGTTGCGCCCAGGTTGCAGTTCTTCAAATGTCCGTGGCTGAAATGTCCGAGTCACCGTGGCTCAAATAGCCTAGGTTGCAGTTTTTTGGCTCAAATGTCCGTGGCTGAAAAATCCGTTCACCCTTTTGAGCTAACATTAAGCTGTTCAGCTAACTTTTAGGTTTCAGCTAACTTTAGCTTTTTAGCCAACATAGGCTTTTTAGCTAACTTTTCGCTTTCTAGCTAACTTTAAGATTTCCACCCTATATCGACTTTTAAGCTAACTTTAGCTTTTTAAGCTTGTAAGCTAATTTTTTCAGTATTATAGCTCTAACTATTAAACTTGAAAGGCACTCAACCAGTTGTTTATCAAAAACAGCAATTTTCTGGTCTTACACGTCTTTGTTGGTTCAGTAATAAATATCTTAATGTATTTGTTGGTTTATTGTAATAACATACTCTTACTGTCATAAGTAATGAAAAGAAATTGTTTTTTTGATTAATAATTTGCTCATTTCTAAGCCAGTGATGTCCACATTATTTAAAAGTGGCATAGGAGAAAAAAAAGTAAATCACAATTCTTTAAATTTGTTCCGTTCTGTCATCATCCGCTTGTTCTGGGGTCGGGTCGCGGGGGCAACAGCCTCAAACGGGTAGCACAGGCCTCTCTCTCCCTGGCTGCATCCTCCAGCTCACCCGGAAGGATCCCCAGTCATTCTGAGAGAGACATAGTCTCTCCAGTGGGTCCGGGGTCTGCCCCTTGGTCTCCTCCCGGTGGGACGTGCCCAAAACACCTCGCCCGCTCGGTGCTCGGGGGGCATCTTGACCAGATGCCTGAACCACCCCATCTGGCGCGTCTCGACCTGGAGGAGGAGCGGCTCGACACCGAGCTCCTTCCGGACGGCAGAGCTTCTCACCCGGTCTCTGAGGGAGAGCCCAGTCACCACGCGGAGGAAGCTCATTTCGGCCGCTTGTACCCACAATCTCATTCTTTAAATCTTAAAAATCCAAATTTGTAAAACATGAAGTCTTGGTATGACTTACCTAATCCCCTAATAAGAAAATACTGAAGTCCTATAGCTAATGACTTTTCTTCACGGGAAACACACCTGAAATAGACAGAAAATGTGAGAGTTCACTTACTTCCTTCTTATTTGACTTTAAAGAAAAATCAAAGAAATTAAACCGAATAAACCAAATTTTAAATTCACAGTTCAATCATTCAAACAATATTTAAACACGTGTTTTGTTTTATGCGTGAACAATGACATGTTAGTTGTTGTTTTTTTTTACATATTAGTTGTATTTTTTTTTTTTACCTGATCACCATCATGTACACCGGGTTGTGAGCGAGGCAGGCAATCAGAGAGCTCAGAGAGATGGTGAGGATGGTCGGAAGGAGAAGATGAGGACAGCTGTTTGAACAAGGAGATGGATAGGCAAGACTTGTATTCCCAGCAACACAGCTGCAGTTTGTATACAGCTGTTAACAGACAGAAAAACATATTTCTTTAGTTAGTTTATCACACTAAACAACTCAATGACCATCATTTTGACCATTGTGAGTGGAGACGGTGGCCGCGTGGTTAGCGCGTTCGCCCGCGGACCGGAAGGTCGCGGGTTCGCGTCCCACGGAGAGCACGTCTAGGGTCCTTGGAGAAGACACCTAGCCCCCACTTCTCCCACCATTGGCGCCGTTGAAGGGCAGCCTGCTGCGGTGTAAGGAGTGCAGCAAACAAATTTACCCGGTGAGGGATGAATAGAGTAATTCAAAATAAAAAAAAAAATTTTGTCTCCTGGCATAATAGTGATGTCAGAAGCCACAAGCCCTTACTGAGTTTTGTTTTTAATCATCAAATCAAAAACACACTCATTTTGTGACCTTTAGCATCACTTTCTGGTTTACATACACTTTAATTTAATTTATAAGTGTAAAGTTGTTAATGCGTGATTATTGCTGTTAAAAAAAAAATTCCCTCACCGGGAATGCACTCCTTACACCACAGCAGGCTGCCCTTCAACAGCGCCAATGGTGGGAGAAGTAGGGGTTAGGTGTCTTCTCCAAGGACCCTAGACGTGCTCTCTGTGGGACGCGAACCCACAAACTTCTGGTCCGCGCGCGAAAGCTCTAACCACTGAGCTGCCGTCTCCTCCCAAAAATGAGGAACGCTTCACGAATTTGCGTGAGTGTTGCTGTAAAGCAGGCGTGGGCAAGCTTTTTGGTTCGCGGGCCAGATTGAGTTCTAAAATTTGACAAGCGGGCCGGAACGGGAGCAGATGGATGGCATGTTTTGGCAACCACTAGATTAGACCGATAGAATGGCGCTAGATTTCAAACAGGCGCACTAAATTTTACATCAAGAACGCTAAATTTCAAATCTAGCGGCGCTAGGTTTGAAACTTAAGCGCTTAATGTAACATTTTACTTGTTTTAACATCTAACACTCTTGTTTACGAGCGTGTATTGTGCTGGATAGCGTTCCGAATCTGTGCACACTGTTTATTTTGACAACATTCACATCACAAAGACACACATTTTAATGCGAGCAGTGTTTTTGTTTTCTCAACAAAGCCAAAATATCACCATGTGATGAAACATCAGAATTGCAGGGAAATAAAACATTAACAAGGTTTACTTATTTAATTTTTTTATGTTTGGCGGGCCAGATTAAAAGGTTTAACGGGTCGTATGTGGCCCGCGGGCCGTAGTTTGCCCATGCCTGCTGTAAAGTATCCTTAGTCCTAATCAGTTGAGTGTCCAAAGGAATGATGGAGGTTGGAGGGATGAGGTCTCACACCTCTGGGGGAAAAAACTGTCTCTGAGCCGTGAAGTGGTGGTCTTTTAGGTCCTGTACTGTTTCCCTGATGGGAGGGGTACAAACAGTCTCTATCCCGAATGGGTGGGGTCCATCGCTAAATGTCTCACCTTCTGCTGATCTCGGTAGAAAGCAAAACCACACATATGTACTTTACATTTATGTGTGGTTTCATTTATTTATATTTTCCTCCCAATTGAGACCAAAGAGCAGTTAAGAGGAACTACTGACCTGAACTAGGTGTGCATCGCTCATGGTAAAGTTGGTGCAGCCGGCAAGGCAAGGAGAAATGTACTCAATGCCATCAGAGCCACACACTGGATGAAAGGCCTTTTCAGGACAAGAACAGTTCATGTGACATCTGTGGACAAGTGGAGAGTTACAGTGAATAAACATGCCTATGAATACACCCATGTTTGCTCTGATAACTTCTAGCTAGTTTATTGAGTCTGTTCATTAGAAACTCTCTGATTGCTAATGATAATGTTTAATAGGAGCTGGCATCTGGAATCATCTATTTTAAAAAGTCTCATTTCAGTCTAAAGTTATAGATGATCAAGAAGAAATTTGGATAATAAAATTTCTAGGGTTTTAGTGAAACAGAACATATTAAAGTTCAAATTTCTATTTGGTTATCGAAGGAAAAAATTTTTTTCCACAAAAGTAAGATAATCTAGTCAAGAAAGCTTTGGTCCCATGGGGCGTTGGCCTAGTGGTAGAATTACCGTCTTTCGATCGGGAGAACCGGGATTGAATCCCATTGGGCCAAAGCTATCCCTGGGACTACGTGGGATAAAACTGGAAGGGCAAACTTAACAAATATAAAAATATATAAAAAAAACTTATATAAATATGAAATATATATAAATATGTAAACTATAAATATAATATATGTATGTCTATTATAATATTATCATATATTATTATATTACTAATAAATATTATTATAATATTGGTGAGAAATGTTAAGTAATTCAATACTTTGGTTAAATCTTACAGAAAGAAGCTCAATAAATTACTTAAACAACAATTTCTAACTTTTTAAGAATTTCTCAAACATCAGTGTGTTAAAGGTGGAATAAGTGAACGTGTTCACACTCACTCGTGCTGTCCATCTGCTTTCACAGTGATGTCCGAGACTTTCTTTGTGGAACAGCCCATGAAGAATACAGGGGTGTAGAGGAGCGTGGAAATGCTCAACATGACCACAGCAAAACGTGGAATGGCCTTCTGAGAGAAATTCATTTTCTTCATGATGACCCCTGAGGTCAAAATGCCCAACACCATAGCAGGTGTGTTAAAACAACCTGAAACACACAAACACACCTGTTTACTACAAAAAGCCACACTGTGTTTGTCTCACAAAGAAGCAAAGAATATGACGGGGAAGGTATTTGAGTACAGTTGTTTAGAGTTCTGTTAAAACAGCACAGTTTATGAAAAAAACAAAAAGAAGAGCACATTTTTACAAAATGCAATAAAAAACATATAATAGAGCCACAAAATTTTTACTTTAATTATTTTAAAAGGACCATGCTTAGCAATACACACACAACGTAAATATACGAGAATTTTCCAAACGACTTGTTCCCAATATTACACACATAACAATAAAAATGTTTCGTATCGTCTTCTGAACCGCTCATCGAGGGGATTCCGGCTGATTTAAGACAAGAGGCGGGTTACACCCAAACAGGTCGCCAATCTGTCACAGGCTATACACACAACCATTCACACACACAATCATTCCTAGGGGCAATTTAAACTCTAGATGGATGTTTTTGGAGGGTGGGAGAAAACCGGAGCACCTGAAGAATGGGGAGAACACAGAAAGGCCAGTGTTCCAAACCTTGTCCCACTCGGGACTAAACATCGGCCCTCTTGCTGTGAGGCCACTGTGCAAACAACAGCACCACCGTGCTGCCGTTTCATAATTATGATGATGATAATATGATAAGACAATAAAAGATGTAAAAAAAAAAAAAAAAATTGTGTGTTTTCTTACCTACAAGGAAGCTGCTGTAAGATATGGAAGCACCGAATTGTTGTTCCAGATGCTTAATGAGAAACAAGGATAGACCTGATATAGAGGAGGTAAAGCAGCTCTGACTCAGAATCAGTAAGAAAAACACAGGATTCATCAAGAGATGAAGAAACCCTGGTGGATCCACAAATAAAACCAGTTACTAGAAATAAATCATTTGCATTAAGAGTGTAGATGAGACATGCTTACTTTTAACTAAATCAATCAGAGAGGCATCGAATTTCTTAGATTCACTCCAGGATTCAATTTCATCGTCAGCACTCTGGGAGAAAAATCCATTGAAAATAAAGAAGTTTTATTAAAGCTGAACTCAAAAGAAGTTGTTCCCACAAAACATACAAGATTTTTCTTTAAATAAAACCAATAGGGTTATGATATTGTTTCAACATGTAAAAATTGCATTAAATGCCCTGACACAAATTGTCTCTATTTCTAAGTTATTCTTTGTTTTAAAGAATAAAATCAAATTGTTTTTGGGGGGATTTCTTATTCGAAATCAAATCAGGTAAATAGATTTGTATTGATTATTTTCTTTTACACCTGCTTCATAAAACGTGGAAATGTTGGTAATCAAACAACGACATGAATATGATGTAGAAATTTACGTTCATTTTAAAAAACACATAACAGATTGTTCACATTAATATGTAGCTAATTTTCTTAGATGGTGTGCCTCATGGAGGAGACATTGGCACCCTGTAAGAAAACATTTTAATGCTCCTATAATTAAAACCTATTTATTTACACTAATTTGCTTGTCCATGTACTTTTGGGGTGCTGAATGGTGTAAATGAGCCCATAAATGGATGTGTTCCAAAAGTTTTAAAGAACAAATTTGCTCAACTTTAACTCAAAGCTGAATTTTAGAACTAATGTGGTGGAATTTAAAGCCAAAATAAGGAGAAATGGTATTCTTCTCCAAATATTTTTTCAGTCTCAGTGTACCTTTTCTCACATGGTGGCAATCATAATTTTCTTCTAAAGCACGGGTCACCGACCCGGTGCCCGCGGGTACCAGGTCGCCCGCAGCGACCGCATCAGTCGCCCTCAGGCCCGTTCTAAAAATAGCACTAATCACAAATTAGCTCTGTCTAAAATTTTATTTAATTATGTTGCTATTCTTTTTGAATTTTATTTACAGTGATGTAAATTTAAAAACGAATACGTAAAAACTAAACGTGAGTACTGCAAAGATGAGGTTACAAACGCGTTTTCTTCCCACAAAAACATGGCAGAAAAAAAGGAAGAAAACTTATCATTTTCACAGTGAATGGGAGGAAGAGTTCTTTTTTACAAACATGAAAGAAAACTGTGTGCGTCTCATCTGCGGTGCGACTGTGGCGACGCACAGTCGCACGATCCTTATTTTGATAGGAGTAGATTTTTGTTAAATCTTATATAATTGATCATTTCTACAAACATGATTCAGAGTTTATGATTTGATAACAGTTGTAAAAATTGAAAAAGATTTCCTGCAAAATGTTGTTGAAGTGATCATTCAAAAATGAAACACTTGGATATTGCATATTTATCTGACCCCTACCTCGTGTAAGCATTCTGAAATAATTATTGTGATGGATCGTTAACAATCAGTGTCTTCACATATAATATCATTAATAGTAATATAAAATTAAAAGTACACTGTGTAACGTTGTTATTTCAGAAATGTAATATCAAAGTAGTAGCGCTTTGGCATTACTCAATGCCCTTGAAGTAGCTTCAGTTTCAAAAAGGTTGGTGACCCCTGTTCTAAAGTATTTGTTTCTCATCAAAAACTCAAAAAACACAGAAAACTTGTGATGTCACCAGAGTTCCAGTAGAGGTCAATATTGTTGAACTGATTCACTAACATAGTTTCGGTGTTCCAACACATTCATAATGTTGTATTTAGTTATTTTTCTGAGACCTACAACATCCTCGAGAGGCATTCTTCTAGGGAAGAAGAAGAATGGAATGGAAGTGAGGAGCAGGAAGCCACCAGCAATGAGGATCCCCAACCACCAGGCCCCAACGAAGCGTGGATCACCTGGGTGCAACTCCTGTTCTCCTCCTGCAAAAACAAACAGCCGCTCTTAAGTTTCCTGCACTGGGTATTACTAGAAAAATGTCAAAAGGAAAACACGTCTCACCAAAGCAAAGTATATAAATATGTTGATGTCAATACAAATTGTACTACAAATTGTAAACAAGTCACAATGATACCAAAGTTAAAGGGTTAAGGTGGTTTAAGAATTTTAAAAAAGTTGCCCTACAAATGAATAATTTCTAAGAATTAATAAGAACAAATATAGAGGTTCTAGGAAATCCTAAGAAGAAATTAATCACCCTAGATTTGAATACATGGTCCCTAGGTATGAGTAATGAGTCCTACAATAATTCCTATTGTTGTTGGATTGAGTAGATTGCCCTACGGATGAGCAAAGTGGTCCTATAAATAAAATGAAGTGTCTACAAAATGATTACTGTGGTCCTAGAAATGAGTCAAATGTTCCTGGGAATAGGGAAGGTGTCCTTGGAATGAGCAGCATGCCTAATGAATGATTACAAAAATTTGGGAATGAGTGGAGTCCTAGGAATAGAGTAGTCATATGAATGAAACAAATTGGTCCTAGGAATGAGTCAATTGTTCCCTGGGAATGAGTAACAATGTAACAGTCAGTATGACTACAGATTATTACAGTAATTATACTGTAATAATGTAAGGTACACATTAAAGTACCGTATTTTCACGACCATAAGGCGCACCTAAAAGTCTCAAATATTCTTAAAAATGAGCGGTGCGCCCTATGTGATTTGTGATTTGCGGACGTATTAAAGAACCATGAGGCGGACGCAGTTGAGAACATGAGAACGTTAAAGGGGGAATTGTGGGCGTGGGTTGTGTATAAAAGAACAGGTACTGTATGTGCTTTATTCAGAACATTGCTGTTTTAACAACACTGAAAATGGAAAAGAGACACGCTTATGAAGCTCAGTTTAAACTGATGGGAATCAGCTACGCGGAGGAACATGGGAATCGAGCCGCCGCAAGAAAATTTAAAATGAACGAGTCGATGGTTCGTAAGTGGAAGAAGCTGGAAAACGAGCTGCAACAGGTGAAGAAGTCGCAGCTGAGTTTCCGCGGAAATAAGGCGAGGTGGCCAGAGTTTGGAGGAGAGACTCCAGCAGCGATGGATGACCACAGCTTCACGCAGGGTGGAAGGCAGCGCCGGGCGTGTTACGCCACAGTTTGCCAGTGGATTGTAGATGCTTGGGCTAACGTGTCCAAGCTTTCGCAAAAGCAGGCATCATTTCCGCGTAGCTGCACGGTACAGAAAGTGACTCTAACAGCGAGGAAAGTGAAGCTGCTATGTTGGATTTAGCGCAGCTGTTACATTCTGAAACAGAGGATGAGGACTTGGGTGGATTTAATAAATGACTTTATGACGAATGTAACAAATATTTAAATAAAGACAACCAAACTCAGTTTTGCTCCCGATCTATTTTTAAATACGCGCCTGTAATGTTGTAGGGTGAACGTACGTAGTAGAGGATATGTACAGCATATACATAAAACCCGCGCCCTATCAGGTGCGCGTTGTGTGTGTTAAATACAGAGCACGCAAAATTTGGACCGCGCCTTTTAATGCGGCGCGCCCTATGGTTGTGAAAATACGGTAGTTATACTGTAATATTGTGTGTCCTTGTATGTGTGTGTGTGTGTGTGCTCGTTTCATCAAGAAAAGATCATTAAGTCCTCATGTTTTATACATTCATGAGTAAATCTTGAGGTAATAAGAGTTTAGTTTGGATGGCTTGAGTCTTGAAGTTGAGTTTCTCCTCCACACATTAACCGTGTGTGTATAGTTTATAATATACTACATGGGCTTCAATGAACTAGAGGTGAAGGTGCCTCTCTGTTTTTGCTGGTAGTAAAAGATTTGATTACCCCAACCCAGTGTGTTCACGTCCACATAGATGCGCAGTATGACAGAGCCCATCAGGTAGCCAAAAGTGAGTCCGAACAAAGAAACCGTATACAAAATGGCTGTGGATGAAAAAACAGATCAGAAACTCACTCTTTCCCTCAATGTAAACACACATTTAATTATCAGTATGGAAGGTTGTTTACCTACGTAGAGGGGAGAGTTTTTTGGATTAGCAAAGTCATCGAGGTATGAGAGCCCAAAGGGCTGGACGGGTACAGCGCCCAGCCCAAAGAGCAACTGGGCGCAGCCTAAGAGCACAAACAGCGTGGTGGTGTCCACCTCACTGAGAGATTCACCCCGACTGCAAGATTGAGAGCAGTTGTTGCTGTGCGGCACACAGATGTCCTGACGACCTGGAAGTTGTGAGCAAACACAGACTTGTAGTTCCTGGCATGACCAAGCAGGTTTTTAATTTCCTGAAGCATTTCTGACCCCCATCCAGTGGCGGCTGGTGGTAAAAAAAACTGGGGGGGGCGCACATTTTTCAAACACACACAAAATTTTTTTTTTAGATATATTATATAAAAGTATATATATATAAAATAAATATAAAATTATTCGTGACAATATGTGTCTGTTTTTGGTGA
The DNA here is from genome assembly GCA_902685375.1 of Neostethus bicornis. Lineage (NCBI taxonomy): Eukaryota > Metazoa > Chordata > Actinopteri > Atheriniformes > Phallostethidae > Neostethus > Neostethus bicornis. Next base: position 7,579,766 of record LR738547.1, on the reverse strand, counting down.
CTTCTTCATTATGTTTCCTTATGCCAGTTCGGTAGCCTTCATTTAATTGTGCCAGGATGTTACTACTGCCAAAAACACCTAGCTTATAGCTACTGTCAAGATGGGTGCGGCAAGTTTCATGACGTTTGCACTTTTCAGACAAATGCTTCAAGTCACTCACCCCTGTTGATATCCACACCTTTTCAGTTGCTGCTGAACTAAACAATAAGCAGGGGAAACAAAAAAAGTGTTTCTCATCCAGTGTTTCTTATCCTCTCACATAAAAGCGGCCGCGATCTCCACTGTTTTGTTGCACAGTCAAATCTGGGGTGTCCAGTCAAAGCTCCTTCACTCTTCTTTTTTCTTCTTTAGAACGCTTAGAAAACGGATTCTGTAGAAGGGACGACACTGAAATCTCTTTAAAAGAGCCACTAGCTTTGTTAGCATCTGAACTAGCTTCCAATGCCATCATGAAGACTCCCAGAATTCCGCAGTGAAAAGAAAGGGCGTGGCGTGGGTGGGATTTATAGGTCAGCTTATGGCTAATTGATTGGTTCATGTAACAGACTGACAGAGAGGATAACCTATCACACACCCGATGGGCGGAAAATCTCTGCGCCCCGCGGGCGTGGTTATGGTTTGCAATACACATGAATGGGAAAAATTTAGAGCTGACGTCACGTTTTTTCCATAAAAACCGGAAGCCACATACACACCAATACGTTTACCTGGGAGGGCGTACCTGCCCTGCGCCCTCGTTCCGGTTTGCACAGGAAGTAATAAAACAAAATAAAATAAAACGGTGTAAAACATTATTAAAATGCATGTAATCTTCACACTCGACAGTTTTGCATACTTATAAACACATACATGTTTATATATGTATATATAGATATATATGCATATATGTTTCTTGGTCAACAGGTCGGGGGGGGCAGCGCCCCTGCGCCACACGTCACCAGCCGCCACTGCCCCCATCTGACACAATGTCTCATCCTAAAAATACTCAGTCTGAAGCTAAATAAAAATCCGGAGGACAGCGGGACAGTGAATAAAACCTCCCGCTGATAAATCTGAGCTTGCTTTCATTTATTAGGCTGGTTATAAATTTGCTTCCATATGAGATGGAGGTAGCAGAGATGGAGGTAGCAGAGATGAAGATGCTGAGGATTGGCAAGTACTTTGGATGTTAAAAAGTACAATCAAGGTGTTACTGCGAGATGAGGATGCTGAGAATCTCTCTGGGAGTGACCAGGATGGACAGGATCATAAATGAGTACATCAGGGGAACAGCACATGTTAGAGATAAAGTCTCTGGAGAGATAGAGATGTTAGAGATAAAGTCTTTTGGAGATAAAGTCCGAGAGACCAGACTGAGATGGTTTGGACATGTACAGAGACGAGAGATCGAGTACATTGGCAGATGGATGCTGGGTTTGGAACCACCAGGAAAGAGGACTAGAGGAAGACCAAAGAGGAGGTTCATGGATACAGTGAAGGAAGACATGAAGATAGTTGGCATGACCAGAAGAAGATGCAGCAGATAGGTTAGATGGAAGAAACTGACTTGCTGTGGCGACCCCTGAAAGGAAATGCCGAAAGGAGAAGAAGAAGAAATGGCAAGCCGCTCTCATTGATTTTGGTTTCTGAGAAGCCAGGTGAACAATTGATTTAAATTTGGAAAAGTGCAAGGACAAACTTCCTATAAAAATTTAGACAACTTAAATGGCTTTATTTGTCACTTTCGAAAAATGTCACACCATGCAAAGCTGGAAAATTAAAGAGACTTTGAAGGTTCTTTGTTGAGATTTTGGAAAAGAACTACCTTTTGCAACTTGTACTTATTTTCAGGCTGTCAAAAAAAACTTATATTGCTTTTGAATGGCCTGTACTTTGATTTGTTTGGTTTCTTGATTGATTCTGTTTGTTCAATCATATTAAAATGAAAACTTTAGAAAACAATGCTGAAAGAAGTAGAAGACAGTCAACAAAAAACCTTGAAAAAAGACAAAGATAGATGAAAAATCAAAAGTAGTTGAAAACAAATGTAAAAAACTGGAGATAGTTGTAAGGAGGTTGAAGATGAGTAAAATGCTGCAGATAGTTTGAAAAAGTTATAAACACTAAAAACTAAGTGAAACAGTTGAAGAATCTGTAACTGCAGATAAATGACAAATGACATAGTTTCATTGTCAATTGGAAAGTATGGTACATTGGGGTTCTGTCCTCTAATTCTATCTACTATTCTCTACCAGACTACCTTGGCCCTTTCCCCCTTACCCACTACTTTAACCAGGGTCTCCACCCCGCTCCCCTTACCCTAACCAGGGTCTGTATTACTCTTTCCCCTTACCCCCTACCCTAACTAGGGTCTATACGCCCTTCCCCCCTCCCTAACCCCTGGCTTTCTATCTCATTCATTGTTCTCTATTGTCTGTTTATTTAGATTTACACTGCTAGTTGGTACAGTACAATTCACATGTTGTCCACCTCTCTCCCTCCTCTCTCCGAGAGATGCCCATTCAGGACTCTGCGTTCCTGTCCTGGGCATGGCCACACCGAGGAGACCTCCGCGCTTCATCATCACCGCTACAACAGGATGAAATCCATCTTCTCATCCCCGTCCAGGGCATCGCTGGGCTGAGGAGTCCCCCGTTTAACCATCAGGATGAAGAACATCTACTCATCCCCGTACTGGACATCTCCGGGCTGAGGAGTCCCCCGTGTTTCCATCAGGATGAAGAACATCTATTGACTTCTTTAGATATTTAGCTGTAGATTAGAATAAGCTAATATTTAGACAATAATCTTTGACAAATTGGTTGCTCGTCCCGGGGGAGGGATTTCTCTTTCATGTGGATCCCCACAAGGTTTCTTATTTTTTCCCCACTGATGGGTTTTTTAGAAGTTTTTCCTCACCGTGAAGGAGAGTCTAAGGGCATAAATGTGCTAGTCTTGTTTAAGTAGCATTTCTTAGTTATTTTTCTTACTGTGTATTTGTGTTAATACATTCCTCTTTTTGTTGTGATGCCCATTGAGATGGAAATTCTGTGATTTTAGGCTATACAAATAAAATTGAATTGAATTGAATTGAAATTGAATTGAATGTGCAGCTTTTCAGCAAACTCATAAAACCTTGCAGCTCACACAACATCAAATCAAATAAAATTTTATTTAAAAGCACTTTTCACACAAAGTTACACAAAGTGCTGAATAGATCAAATAAAAACGCAGACAAAACTAAAATTCACATAATTAAAAAAACAATAAATAATAACAATAATACATTTAATTTAAAAGCACCTTTCAAGATACCCAAGGTTACTGTACAGTTCACAATTATTAATAAAACATAGATCAGAAATATCTCCCGCTCCCGATCTCCCGCTCCATCCTTCACCCACTTGTGCACAAGACCCGTGCACAAGACTTGTGCACAAGACCCTACTTAAACTCCTCCACTTGGGGCAGGACCCTATCCCTGACCAGCAGGGGGCATTTCACCCTGGACCATCGACAGGCGGCTCGGTGCGGCATCAGCAATAACTAGGACGCTGCATCGGTCCATTGTGGTAAAGAGAGAGCTGAGCCGAAAAGCAAAGCCCTCGATTTACAAGTCGATCTATGTTCCTACCCTCACCTATGGTCACCAGCTGTGGGTGGTGACCGAAATAACGAGATCGCGAGTACAAGCTACTCCTCCTACAGGTCGAGAGGAGCCAGATGGGGTGGTTCGGGCATCTGTTCAGGAAGCCCCCTGAGCGCCTCGCGGGCGAGGGCACGTTTTGGGCACGTCCCACCGGGAGCAGACCAAGGGGCAGACCCCGGACCCGCTGCAGAGACTATGTCTCACAGCTGGCCAGGGAACGACTTGGGATCCTTCCGAGTCAGCTGGAGAATGCAACCGGGGCCTGAGCTACTCGCTTGAGACTGTTGCCCCCGCGACCCGACCCCGGAACAAGCGGAAGATGACGGAACGGAAAGATCAGAAATAAAATAACAATAAAAATAAATAAATTAAAAATCAATACAAAAGATAAGTTTTGAGGCTCAATTTGAAAAGTGGGAAAGGGCCCGTATTGCGTAAATCAGAGGGGAGAGAATTCCAAACCTGGGAAGCAGAGCGACTGAAGGCTCTGCCTCCTATAATGACGAGCCGGGCAGGTGGAACGAGCAGGTGAAGAGAAGAAGAGGAACAGAGAGACCGAGAGGGAATGGAAATATGTAATAGGTCCAAGATGTGGCAGTATGGCGAGAGTATGGAGAGTGAGACAGGGACGTAGACGAGAAATATTGCGGAGATGATAGGCAGAACAGGTGGTGTTGTTAATGTGACATTGAAAGGAGAGTGTGCTGTCAAGGATGACTACCAGACTCTTAACCCGAGGAGAAGGAAGGACAGTGGAGTTGTTACAAGAAATGGAAAAGGTGTTAGATTTGGAAACGGTGGAAGGAGTACCGACTAGAAGGACTTCAGTTTTGGAGTTGGAGGAGAACCAAGTTACACAACCTACTTCCTGTAGTTTTTACAGCAAGGGGATTTTATAGCCATAAAATAGTTATTAAGGGGCTGACTGATGCAGATGGAGCACAACAGAAGGTATCGAGATACGGTGGCTCAGTGGTTAGAGTGTTCACTTTCGGGCCAGAAGTTAACCGGAAATTCACGGGTTTGCATCCCACTGAGTTCATGTCAAGGGTCCTTGTAGAAGACATCTAACCCTCCGTTTCTCCCACCATTTGCACGGTCATAGGTTGCAGCCTGCTGCAGTGTAGTGCTGCACACAAATTTCCTGGTCAGGGATTAATAAAGTATATTTAAAAAAATGCATGGTTTGTCATGCGTCAATCCAGTTTATTGAACTTCTTCCATTTTGCTGAAGTTGAGAAAGTTTTATATTTTCGAATAAATGTTTGTTCATTTCTCAGCCCTGAATTTGACCTTCACATATAGCCTCAGAAATTGCTACGACGCTTGATCAAGAAAGTATTTAGGTGAAATTTAATTCTTACTGTGTCGTATTGAGTCATAAACATAGGGCTCCGACAGGAAGTGAGGTGAGGCAAAAATCAAGGAACTAATGGCCATCAGCACTCCACCGATCCCGATGATACGTGGACGGTGAACTTTACCCCCAAAGTAGCTCACAAACACAATCAGGAGGCAGTTGCTAACCTAAAAGACAGAAGCATTACAGAAAAACTTTGAACAATGACTTCTATTTAAACAGAGAGAAAATGCAGTCAAATATTTCCATGATTTTTATCTGTTTGTCTTCTTAAATGGAAACTTTACAAAATGGAAATATTACCGTATTTTCCGCACTATAAGGCGCACCTAAAAACCTTAAATTTTCTCTAAAGTCCACAATGCACCTTTTAACCTGGAGCGCCTTATATATGGATTAATATTGAGCTACAACAGGTGTTGCAACTGCGGTAAGCAGCCGCCGACTCCATTTTCCCCGTAGAAGAAGTAGTGCGCGGTGCATGCTGAGATATATAAAAGGGCGTCCATTTGTGTGTTTGTGTAAAGACCCGGAAATGGCTCCTACCAAGAGACACTGTTACGCTGCAGAGTTTAAACTCAAGGCGATCGGTTACGCAGTAGAACAAGGGAATAGAGCCGCAGCGAGAGAGTTTAACATCAATGAATCAATGGTGAGGAAGTGGAGGAAGCAAGAGGATGTGCAGCGCCAAGTAAGTAAGACTAAACAGAGTTTATCTCCAATGGAAGATAAACTGTGTCATGAAAATACTAATACTTTATCTCAGAGAAAATAATAAAACATCTGTTTATTCATTTTGGTAGTAAAAACAGAGAGCTGTTTTGTAATTGTTAATAAAGTTTGACTGACCTATCCGACTGTTTTTTTTGTTTGTTTTTTTTACATTCCCTTTAGCGCAGCACCATTTAGTGAATGTATAACGTAAACCCGGCCTTTACTGTAGCGCCTTATAATGCGGTGCGCCTTTTATATGGAAAAATTTTTTAAAAATGTCATTTATTGAAGGTGTGCCTCATAATGCAGTGCGCCTTATAGTGTGGAAAATACGGTACTTAAGTAGTAGTAATATTCACTTATGAATAGAAAACACAAAGGGTCACCAAAATTGAGCCCTGTGCCACATGAAAAAAAAAAAACAAAGGTTGAACAACAAGGACAAAGACAAACAAATTGTTTTCATTTTAATTTTATCTGGCTCACAAGCCGTATTTACAAAGACTGAGAGTTGCTTAGCAGCTTGTTGATGCAGAAACAATGACCTGGTGCTTGACAGGATGGAAAAAAATGCTTTCCCCATCCTGACAGGTTTTTAGGTTCCTCAAAAGCAAAGTCCCATTCCACAAAGTAGAGTCATATTGCCTCCTACCTCATTGAGAGAAGAGATGGTTCCTGTCGAGTAACTGTTGAGGTCATAGCGTCTCTCTATTGTGGTGATGGTACTCTTCAAGTAAAATGAGTACGAAAGCTGGGTTAACTGCAGGAGGCCGTGGCAGAGGACAAACATCTAGGACACACAGTACAGGGAGGGGGAGTCGGCCTTGTGTTAACAGAAATGGAAAACTGGACAGACGTTTGAAAATGAAGAGTGTTCCGCTGCCCAGAATTTAGACAGAAACCAGAGATCAAACTTAGGTTAGTGACGGACTGAGCATTCCATACCCAAGCCTTCAGTAGTGCTGTATCTGCATCAATTAACCCATCAGTGATTATTTTATAAATACAAACTTACCATTTCTTCAATATTGAATTGAAAGCTTAGCCCATCACAGCTTTTAAAACTTGGATTATCGGTAAAATCCATCTTTCTCTCTCCTTTGCAATGTTAAAAAGTTCAGCCTGTCCTGTCATATTTCTGCTAAAGTTGCTGCTGACTAGCCTAGCATCCTGGCTAGTCAGCAGGATCAAGGTGGGTGAACCAAACAACTGTCTGAAATGTAATAATTTAACTCTTTAAATGTTTATGTATTTATAGAGAGTTCATTAAAAGTAAAAATGAAATATTTTGTACACTATGTAAATTTATATACACTATGTAAACATGCATGCTGTAAAAATATAATCAAAAACAAATCTACTCGGAGCAGTTCAACTAGTCCGAGTTTTCTAAACATACACTTCTGCTGCATCCTCTTTGGTCACACCAACTATCTTCATGTCTTCCTTCACGACGTCCATGAACCTGCTCTTTGGTCTTCCTCTAGTCCTCTTTCTTGGTGGTTCCAAATCCAGCATCCTTCATCCGATGTACTCTCTCTCTCCTCTGCACATGTCCAAACCATCTCAGTCTGGCCTCTCTGACTTTATCCCCAAAACCTCTAGCGTGTGCTGTTCCCCTGATATACTTATTTCTAATACTGTCCATTCTGGTCACTCCCAGGAAGATGCTCAGTATCTTCATCTCTGCTACCTCCATCTCTGCTTCCTGTCTTTTCTTCAGTGCTACTGTTTCTAGACCAAACAGCATGGCCGGTCTCTCCACAGTTTTGTACACTTTTCCTTTCATTTTATCTGAAACTCTTCTATCACACATCACACCTGATACTTTTCTCCACCCATTCCAGCCTGGCTGCACACGCTTCTTCACCTCTTTTCCACACTCTCCATTGCTCTGGACTGTTGATCTTAGGTCTGATTGAAGCAAAATAAACTTTGAGTTCTGGCACAAAGAATTATTCCAATATTATTCTGGCAAAAAGTTTACTTGTATCGTTTTGGTCATTAGCTCCTCTGAAATTAATATTTAATAAAAGTCAAATCCGCAACAACAGATTTACAAAACAGATTTATAATAAATCTTCAGTTTGATTCATTCAGCAGTAAAGAAATCAGCATGAAGTCAGCAGTAAAAGTCAGTTACTGCTTCTGTTTTTTTTAAAAGTTAAAAACTAAATTGGCAAGTACTTTGGATGTTAAAAAGTACAATCAAGGTGTTACTGCGAGATGAGGATGCTGTGGATCTCTCTGGGAGTGATCAGAATGGACAGGATTAGAAATGAGAACATCAGGGGAACAGTACATGTTAGAGATTTTGGGGATAAAGTCCGAGAGGCCAGACTGAGATGGTTTGGGCACGTACAGAGGAGAGAGAGAGAGTACATCGGAAGAAGGATGCTGGGTTTGGAACCACCAGGAAAGAGGCCTAGAGGAAGACCAAAGAGGAGGTTCATGGACGCAGTGAAGGAAGACATGAAGATAGTTGGTGTGACCAAAGAGGATACAGCAGATAGGGTTAGATGGAAGAAACTGACTTGCTTTGGCGACCCCTGAAGGGAAAATGCCGAAAGAAGAAGAAGAAGGTGTTATTGCAAACTGATCAACCAATTAAATGCATATACTGTATTCTATTCAAAACAAAACACCCATATATCGATATAGAGTATGTGCATGTATATACAAATGAGCATAAACACACATCACATTTAATACATATATGATATATTTATGCATGTATGACCAAGATTAAATAATAATGAAGGAAAAAGTATTATTTCCTTTCTGTTCATGACTATTATGTACAGGACTTGTTGCTGCACATAATGCTTCTAAAACTCAATGGAGACATTTGAACTTTTCTTTTCCAACCGAGGAAACAAACTCATAAAGCTTCAAAAACTTTCCACTAAATCTTTTTTCTATCTGCGAAAGATTTGTTTGATTGATTTTGCAATGAGAGTTTATTGCAAAATGTTTCTGTATGAAACATTACTAAGGTAAATCTACTGCTGTGGGAACCTGACAAAATCTGTTTTCTTTTGAAATAGAAGCAGTTAAACTTTTGATTCTGCTCTTTGGGTTTAATTCTCTCTGGTTTTGTCAGACAGAAAGAAGACAGATGATGAATAGAAATAACTACGATAATATTTCTAAAGATTGCATGTAAGGTGTTCAGGTGGAGGTTTTACCTTTATGTTGCAGAACCTATACAAGGTTCTTCTTGCGTTCCTGTGGATGTCCATGTGCCTGTGTTTCCAGAGTTTCCAACCACTCTGACACACACATCTACTGTCCTCACAGCTTCTCTGTTGCAGCTTTTAAAGCTCCTGTGATGTGACCAGACTCGGCCCACAAACATGTGAAAATGTCCTAGAAGCTCTGAGTCACCACGCTGCTGCTGCTGCTTACCTGACTAATGAAATGAAGTTATTAGTGAATCCCCAGAGTTACAAGCTGTCAACATTTAATAACTTCTTCTCAGAAGCAATGTTATTTTTGGCAGACATCTGAGTTTTAGTCTTTGGAATGAAAATTAATTTAAATTTTAGCCATGTTTTAGTCAGTCTATATATTTTAGTTTTAGTCAAGTTTTAGACGACAAAAACGCAAATTTTAGTCTAGTTTTAGTGTAAAAAAAGCAAAGAAAAACAAATTTTCTTACTTTAACAATCGTTATTGTTACGTCATAAAAAAAGCCTTTTCAACAAAATCATTTCGTTGTCATTCCAGTTGACGAAAACAACACTGCTCAGAAAACCACTGTGGACCCCAGCAGCAGGATGAATGGCTCATAATGTCCTGTATGTGCTTCTAGTCAACAGCTAATACATTTTGACAAAGAAAAGAGCATTGAAGCAAGAAAAATTGAGGTGATAGTAAATAAAATTTGGACAAATTCTTATTTATTATTGTAGAGTAATGGTAAAAAAAAAAAAGAAGGAAGTTATGATTTTACAAAGAGGAATTTTTATAATCACTCCTTTAGAGACAAAGATTCTATTTACACTCAACAAAAATATAAACGCAACACTTTTGTTTTTGCTCCCATTTTTCACGAGATGGACTTGAAGATCTAAAATTCATTCCAGATACACAATATTACCATTTCTCTCAAACATTGTTCACAAATCTGTCTAAATGTGTGATAGTGAGCACTTCTGCTTTGCTGAGATAATCCATCCCACCTCACAAGTGTGCCACATCACGATGCTGATCTGACATCATGATTAGTGCACAGGTGTCCCTTAGACTGCCCACAATAAAAGGCCACCCTGAAATGTGCATTTTGTTTTTGCTTTATTGGCGATCTGGGCACTCAGAACCAGTCAGTAGCTGGTGTGACTACCATTTGCCTCATGCAGTGCAACACATCTTCTTCGCATAGAGTTTATCAGATTGTCTATTGTGGCCTGTGGAATGTTGGTCCACTCCTCTTCAATGGCTGAGCGAAGTTGCTGGATATTAGTGGGAACTGGTGCACGCTGTTGTATACGCCGGTCAAGCACATCCCAAACATGTTCAATGGGTGACATGTCCGGTGAGTATGCTAGCCATGCAAGAACTGGGACATTTTCAGCTTCCAAGAATTGTGTACAGATCCTTGCAACATGGGGCCGTGCATTATCTTGCTGAAACATGAGGTGATGTTCATGGTGTATGGCACAACAATGGCCCTCAGGATCTCATCACGGTATCTCTGTGCATTCAAAATGCCATCAATAAAATGCACCTCTGTTCTTCGTCCATAACAGATGCCTGCCCATACCATAACCCCACCACCACCATGGGCCACTCGATCCACAACATTGACATCAGCAAAGCGCTCACCCACATGACGCCACACATGCTGTCTGCCATCTGCCCTGAACAATGTAAACCGAGATTCATCCATGAAGAGAACACCTCTCCAACGTGCTAGACGCCATCGAATGTGAGCATTTGCCCACTCAAGTCTGTTACGGCGACGATCTGGAGTCAGGTTAAGACCCCGATGAGGACGACGAGCATGCAGTTGAGCTTCCCTGAGACGGTTTCTGACAGTTTGTGCAGAAGTTGTTTGGTTATGCAAACCAATTGTTTCAGCAGCTGTCTGAGTGGCTGGTCTCAGACGATCTCGGAGGTGAACCTGTTGGATGTGGAGGTCTTGGGCTGGTGTGGTTACTCGTGGTCTGCGGTTGTGAGGCCGGTTGGATGTACTGCCATATTCTCTGAAACGCCTTTGGAGACGGCTTATGGTGGAGAAATGAACATTCAATACACGAGCAACAGATCTGGTTGACATTCCTGCTGTCAGCATGCCAATTGCACGTTCCCTCAATGCTTGTGGCATCTGTTGCATTTTGCTGTGAGACAAAACTGCACATTTCAGGGTGGCCTTTTATTGTGGGCAGTATAAGGGACACCTGTGCACTAATCGTGATGTCAGATCAGCATCCTAATGTGGCACACTTGTGAGGGGGGATGGATTATCTCAGCAAAGCAGAAGTGCTCACTATCACACATTTAGACAGATTTGTGAACAATGTTTGAGAGAAATGGTAATATTGTGTATCTGGAATGAATTTTAGATCTTCAAGTCCATCTCATGAAAAATGGGAGCAAAAACAAAAGTGTTGCGTTTATATTTTTGTTGAGTGTACTTTATTAATCTCCTGCTGGGGAAATTCCTGTGTTCAATAGCTCCAACCAGCTCACCAGCTCTGAACAGCTTCAGAACAACTGGTTTGGGTTCGGTAGGTGGTTTCGAGTTGGGTAGGGGGGAGGTGGGCAGGTGCTTGGTGGAAAAGCTGCATGGTGGAGCAAACCTGGAGCAGCTGCCTGTTGGAATAGTGGTGGAACAGCTGCTTGGTGGAACAGAGCTGGACAATCCATCTCATTGGGTAGAGGTGGAACAGTCGCTCGGTGGAATGGAGCTGGAGCTTGCCACCTGGTGGAATGGGGTGGAATGGATGTCACACGCGACTGTTGGCACTGCACAGGGCGTAAAGTGGGTCACCATGTGTGTGTGTTTGTGAACAAGCAGGCATCACGCAGATGGCTGAAGGAGAATAAAAGAGACAGTTTTACAAAAATGATCTAAAAATAATAATAGATTTTATTTATATAGTGCTTTTCAAAGGGTGCGTGTGTATGCCACAGAAGGACTGTGTTTGTTTTGTGTTTTGTTTGGGTACGTTTGAACTATTTAGATCTACAGTACATGTGCGGTAGGTGCTGGGCATGATGGGGGTTGTAGTCCATTTTCAGCATTTCAGCTTAACTTATCAATCCCAAATCAATGTACTGGCTGAATTTTCTATAAAGAATGATCAATAGAAACTGTGAAGAAGCCTGATCCATGAATAACGGGCTTCATTTTGTTACTCAGAACCTTTTGAAATGGACCGTAACCACAAAAAAAAAAAAAAAAACATAGATCAGATTTCAACCAGATCAGATCAACCAGGTGGAGAAAAACAATTTAGCGAGGGGTTGTTTTAGGTTTTGGTCATGTAAAGTTGGTGATAGATGGTGAGCTTTCAGGTTCTGGTCTCTCGCACTTAAGACCAAGAGAGCCACGTCCAGCTTCATACCTACCTCGATCCGGCTGCTTGTTACAGGTGGCCGTGTGCTGAGAAAATGATGACTAAATGTTCTTTTTTATTAATTTCATTGTTTTATTCTATTTTTATTTATTTATATTTTAGTGATTTTATTGTTTTAAAATGTATTTTTTGAATGTGGTTTTTATACATCTGTCTGTGTTTGTTCCGGCACTCTGTCTGTAAATGAAGTTCCTAACGGATAAATAAAGTTGTTAATTATATTGATTGATTTCAAGGGACCACACACACCTAAAAACAATAAGCAAACAATAAGCAAAAGTTTGGATTTCAGCCAAACTTTTTTGTAATAAAAGGCTAAAGGGCAGCAGAAAAAAAGAAAATTAGTTCTGTGATCACTGAGGACTTTGGTGTGTCTCCAACTTGTTCCATCCTCTGCAGACATGATGTATGGATCTCTCGAGAATTTACCAAGAATAATAATACAACAAACAAAATAAAATCCAGCAGGACTTTTGATAGAGAAGGACCTGCGGATGGACTTTGTTTATAAGTGAAGGCAAGATCACAAATGGTTTTTAGTGTTTGCTTTTTAAAAAAATAAGATGGGAGTAAATTTTTACTCTTGGTCAAAAATAAATTTGTGCTGCACACATCACTACTTTATTTTGTTTACAGTATGTATAAATTTCTTAAAACTCTACCCATTGCTATAAAAAAGACAAATTTGTTCCTGTGTATAAGTTTGAGAGGGTAATTGAAAGAGGAATGTTGATGAGATATGAAGCATAATGCCAGAAGTAGAAGAAGATCAGTAGTTGAATGCTGTTGGATGAATGGTGAAATGAGATGCATTTTTCGGTTCTTACAATTGTAAACCTGACTCTTGAAGTGTCAGTGCCTCCCCAGCAGTGGTATCAAGTAGTGAAGTAGAACTACTTCGTTACTTTACTCAAGTAGAAAATCTCGTTTTCTTTACTTTAACGAAGTAATTATTTTTTTGTCTACTTTTTACTTTTACTCACTACTTTTTTATGCAATTATCTGTACTTTTACTTCGTTACTTTTTTAAAAGTAGTCGCTACTTTCGCCATTTTATCACCGTTTAAAAAAAAAAAGTCATTAAAAACCAATCCGTATCGATCGCCCCATAAGGAGAACTAACGCAATCACAATACGACTTCCTCTTGCTTCATCACTTCAACACGTGACACACAGCACACGCGCATGCATGCACGCACACATACACCCGCCCACCCGCACCCACCTGCTGTGTTCCAGGTGTCACGCAGGCTGTATGTGGCACTCCCAACCTTAGCAACCTGTGAAAGACTATTCAGTATTGCCTCAAAGAACTTTGAAAACTACCTGCCTTCAAGGCTCAAAAAAGCCTTTTGGTATTTTTTTTTATACATTGAGTGTGTTTGTGTCTTGAAGTTGGTTAAATTAGGTGATGCAGAGTGAAGCTTGGTAGCTGAAGGGACGTTACATAATGCCCTGCTTATGTTAATACATTTGATTGTGTTCATTAATCCATTTCCAATAAAGATTATTAAGAAATAAATGTTTCTGATTCATAAAGTTTCACACCACAACACTTTCATTTAGTTATATTTTCTGCTCCTTAAAGCATGTGATAATGGTTACAAATATGTTCATAGGCTTTTGTTAATAATATTCCTTTTTTTCTGAAAATTACTTTTACTTTTCTACTTTAAGTAGTTTTGACAATAGGTTACTTTTTACTTTTACTTGAGTAAAAGACTTCAGTTGATACTTCCACTTTTACTATAGTTTTTTAACTCGGTATCTATACTTCTACTTGAGTAAAAAATGTTGGTACTTTTTGACACCTCTGCTCCCCAGACATGAACCTCACCGCACGTCACTGCTCAGCAGGAGTTTTCCACACACACACTTCAACATTCCTTACTTATCTCAACTACGGGATTTATGTGATGATTTATTTAAATTACAAAACACACTACAGGTGTTTAAAAATTGTAAAAACTCTATTAGTAATTTAATCAAGAACTTACACGGCATTCTAAATAAGCTGAATATAGTAATTATAGCAGGTGCATCAAACAATTGTTTATAAAAAATAACTTAAATATGAGACTATACAGGTAATTAGTTACATGATCTGTTTCCAAAGCAACCGGAAACTTGTACAAATTTCCACCATGTGCAAACAAGGAGCATCTAAAAAACATTTGCAGGTTTTTAGCTTTGACACATGCTGTGAGGTATCAGTGTTAAATATTAGTTTTCCTGTTTTCAGTCAAACATGTATCTAAAATTCATAAAAGAAAGTCAGCAAAGGAGGATTTTGCCTAATATCAGCTGGGCAAAGAGCAGGAGGTGGAAATTCAGGCCACCATGACATGTCTGGAAAATGAATTCTTTTCAATGACTCAGTTTGTCTTTAAAATGTTTTACTCAGAAAGCTTGGTGAGTGGGATTCCAGTAGTTTCTTTTTACTTCTTATCCAGACTGTAGTCACGAAACCGCTGGACCCTCCACCCCAGCACCATCAGTATGAGGATGCCAATAATCTTATAAATCACCTGCAAACCCAGATACCTGTAAAGCAGACAAAAAAGAATCTCTACCAGCCTGAAATATGTTTGCAATTATCACATACGTATTACGATTTTTAAAAAAAACACTACCTGGTCCTAAAGAGGTCGTTGTCATAGTAACCACAGCCAAATGTGCTCCCACAAGCTCGTTTCCACCAGATACAAGATGAATCGATGACAATGCCAAATATAGCAGGGCCAGGAAACCAAGCTGGGAAAAACAAAGATATACTATAATTTGTTGTTTTAGAAAAACAGCTGCTTCGTGCCTTCCAGCTGCCTAGTTATGCTAAAATGCTAAAAAAAATAAAAATAAGTTGAAAATGATTGAAAAACATATACAGAATACATACAGATAAATGGGGATGTCAACATAAAAATAGAGTGAGGTTTAAGCTTAAATTTCCACGTCAATAATTTCAGACACATTCACCATTCTTTAACTTAATGGTAATTAAAAAAAAAAAAACCCCACCTCTGCCCTGATGTTGCTGTGAGGAAACAATTACTTGGGATCAATACACACCAGGAGCCAACCCGCCTATGACTGCCAAAAACACAGGTGTCCACCCAGCTCCAGGAGCCATGGGCCCTAGGGGTGGGCGTATCGATCCTAATATCGATCATATCGATACCAACGCTAGTATTGATACTGATCGATACTCGCATTAAAATATCAATATTTTGGTTGAAGTTTTACCCCCCGCACTTTGCTTCCGTTTTTTTTTTTTTTTTTTTCAAAAAGGCAACCTAACTGATCTGTCTGCAAAACATGCCATAAATGCTGTGTGTCGCGCTGTGGGTCGTGATCCAAATGGAAAAGTGAAGTTACAGGGAGAAGAGATAAAGAAGGTGGAAGATTTTAAGTATCTAGGATCAACAGTCCAGAGCAATGGAGAGTGTGGAAAAGAGGTGAAGAAGCGTGTACAGGCAGGCTGGAACAGGTGGAGGAAATTATCAGGTGTAATGTACGACAGAAGAGTTTCAGCTAGAATGAAAGGGAAAGTGTACAAAACCGTGGTGAGAGCGGCCATGCTGTTTGGTCTAGAAACAGTAGCACTGAGAAAAAGACAGGAAGCAGAGATGGAGGTAGCGGAGATGAAGATGCTGAGGATCTCCCTGGGAGTGACCAGGATGGACAGGATTAGAAATGAGTACATCAGGGGAACAGCACATGTTAGAGGTTTTGGGGATATAGTTCGAGAGGCAAGACTGAGATGGTTTGGACATGTGCAGAGGAGAGAGAGAGATAACATCGGAAGAAGGATGCTGGATTTGGAACCACCAGGAAAGAGGACTAGAGGAAGGCCAAAGAGGAGGTTCATGGACGCAGTGAAGGAAGACATGAAGATAGTTGGTGTGACCAAAGAGAATACAACAGGGATAGATGGAAGAGGCTGACTTGCTGTGGCGACCCCCGAAGGGAAATGCCGAGAGAAGAAGAAGAAGAAGCTGTGTGTCGCATCTGTATGCTAATGCGAGGCGGCCCCACCCCCTCTCTCTTCTCTTTCGCTTTGACTTGTCACGTGACTCAGCAACTCGGGGCCAGGAAACAAACAAAAAAAAACGCAAGTCGGTAAAAGTGGAGAGATGGAAGGAAAAAAGAGAAGTAGTATGTGGATGTACTTTGAGGCTACCTGCACCATGTGCAGAAAGGCTGTTAAAAATAGTGGTAACACTACAAATTAAACAATCACCCCAAAAAAATGAGCAACTTTTTCTTTGGGGTGGAGGCTCTTGATATCGGCGAGTGGAGGTGAAAACCCTGACCCCTTCTGTTTCCCAGAGGCAGCGCTCATTAACAGAGATGCTCAAATTTTCCAGAGAACGCCCAGGTAGATACTAATTTCAAAGTACGACATGGTCATCTTTAACATTAGTTAACATTTGTTTGCAACTGGGTACTTCTATCGATCTACCCACCAACCTGTGTTTATACATATACTTGGTCATACTATGCATATGACCCTAACCCTTGATGCAAAAATAGTCATTTAAAAATATAAAATATCGGTATCCGCGATATTGGTCTAGTGTTTACTTG
This sequence comes from Neostethus bicornis, assembly GCA_902685375.1. Taxonomy (NCBI): domain Eukaryota; kingdom Metazoa; phylum Chordata; class Actinopteri; order Atheriniformes; family Phallostethidae; genus Neostethus; species Neostethus bicornis. Next base: position 7,562,893 of record LR738547.1, on the reverse strand, counting down.
GTATCGGATTTATACCAAAACTTGCGGTATTTTCCAAGGCATTTCCTGTCCAGCTGCGAGACATAGTTTCTCCAGTAGGTCCGGGGACAACCTCTGGATCTCTTCCCAGTGGAACGTGCCCAAAACATCTCACCAACTAGGTGCTCGGGAGGCATCCAAACCAGATTCCTGAACCACCCTACAGTATGTGGGTTCTTTCAAATCGGAAGAGCAACGGCTCGACTCCGAACTCCTCCGGGATGACAGAGCTCCTCACTCTATCTCTGAGTGAGAGCCCAGCCACTCTGCTGAGGAAGCTAATTTCAACCACTAGTATCTGCAATTTAGTTCTTTCAATTTCAAACCTTTAAATTTTAAAAAACGAAGCTTGCAAAACATGAAGTCTAGATATGACTTACCTAATAACCTCATGAGTAAAAACTGAACTCCAATAGCAAATGACTTTTCATCAGGGGAAACAGACCTAAAATAGACAAAAAATATCAGACTTCACTCACTAAAAATAAATCAAATAAACTCAACTGAAAATGACTAAAAACAAAGTTTAGATTCACACCTTAATCATTCAAATGATCGTTTAAATGCAAGACATGTTTTGTGAGTGAATATAATAAAATGTTAGTGTACTTTTTTACCTGAGCACCATCATATACAGCGGGTTGTGAGCGAGGCAGGCAACCAGAGAGGCCAGAGAGATGATGAGGATGACCGGGAGGAGAAAATGAGCACAGCTGTTTGGACAAGGAGATGGGCGGGCCTCGCTCGTATTATCAGTGATGCAGCTGCATTCTGTATACAACTGTTAACAAACAGAAAAACTTATTGTTTAGTTAGTTTATAAAGACGCTGCTAATAAATTTATACTGCATGATTCACACAACAACAACAAAAAATATCTATGTTTGGTTTCATTCATTCATATTATCCTCCCAATTGCGACCAAAGAGCAGGTCAGAGTTTAGAGGAACTACTGACCTGAACACGTGTGTCGTTTTTGATCAAGCTGGTACAGCCAGCGTGGCAAGGAGAGATGTACTCGATGCCATCAGAGCCACACACCGGATTGAAGGCATTTTCAGGGCAAGAACAGTTCATGTAGCATTTTGATAAAAATCTGTGGAGAAGATGTTTAAAATTAATGTTTAATGTTTAAAAATTAACATTATTTTAAAATGTCTAGTTTTGGTATGAACCTGAGATGATCAAGAAGAAATTTGGCTAATGAGATTCATAAGGTTTTAGTGAACCAGAACAAAGTAAACGTTTGTTCTGGTTCTTAAAAGGAATGAATAAATAAATTACTTAAACAACAATTTCTAACCTTTTAAGAATTTCTTTAACATCAATGTATTTAAAAGTGAAATAAGTGAACGTGTTCACACTCACTCGTGCTGCCCAACTGCTTTCACCGTGACCTCAGAGACTTTCTTTGTGGGACAGCCCATGAAGAAGAGAGGGATGCAGAGGAGCGTGGAAATGCTCAGCATGACCACAGCAAAACGTGGGATGATTTTCTGAGAGAAACCTGTCTTCTTCATGATGATCCCTCCAGCCAACATTCCCAAGGCCACGGCAGGCAGGTTAAAAGCCCCTGAAACACACAAACACACCAGTTTACTTCAAAATGTCACACTGTCGTGTGTCATTAAAGTATTTAAGAATCAGAATGTTCTGAGGTTTAAGAGCTCTTCACGAGTGTAAGAGCACGCTGATACACTATTTACTAAAAAAAACAGAGAAAAAAGGTTGCACAGAAATACCGAGGCAGCCATCTTGGACGGCGCCATCTTTAATATGAAAGAATCATATTAAAATTTTGCTTTTCAATTGAAACTTAGATGTGTTTTTTTTTTTTACATATTCATGTTTTTTTCTTTTATGAACTTGTTTACAGGCTGAGTTATAATTTTGATCTACACTAAATCAAATTTTAATCTTGCATAGGCAGATTTAAAATCCACCGGAATTTTAATTTGGATTCTGACATAAGTATGGGGGCTACACAGTGGCGCATTGGTTAGCAAGGTGATTTCACAGCAAGATGGTCAGGGGTTTGAGTGCTGGAGTCGGGACGAGGCTTGAAACACTGCAATATCCCCACTGTGGAACTACTAAAGATTTTCTTGATTCTTTCTGTGTTGAGTTTGCATGTTCCCCCATGTATGTGTGGGTTTTCTCCAGGTACTCTTGTTTCCTCCCACCTTCTAAAAACATGCATGTTAGGTTGATTGGCCGCTACAAAATTCCCCCTAGAAATGAGTGTGTGGATGGTTGTCCATGTGTGTGTACCCGTAAGAGATTGGTGACTTGCTCCGGGTCACCAGTCTCTTGTACCGTGCCTCTCCCCTTAAATCAGCAAGGTTTGGCTTCGGTATTCCCACAGCCCCGTTACAGATAAGCATTTCAGGAGATGAAACGAAACAAAGACATACGTATGTTTGGATTTTATACATTATGTGAATGGACGTTAATTTAATAATTCGTGTTCTAAACCGCTTATCTCTAATGAGGAAATGTGGGGTGCCAGAGCCTATTCCGGGTGATTTCAGAGATGGCCTGAAATCACCGGACAGGTCCGGACAGGTCGCCAGTCTGTTGCGGGGCGACACACATGGACACATTTCTACAGGCAATTTTGTAGCATAAAATCAACCTAACATACGTTAATAACATAATTAGAATAATTAGAGGAGCCAGATGGGGTGGTTCAGGCATCTGGTCAGGATGCACCTGAGTGCCTCACGGGCGAGGTGTTTCAGGCACGTCGCACCGGGAGGAGACCAAGGGGCAGAACCCGGACCAGCTGGAGAGACTATGTCTCACAGCTGGTCGGGGAACGACTCGGGATCCTTCCGGGCGAGCTGGAGGTTGCAGCCGGGGAGAGGGAGGCCTGGGCTTCCCATTTGCGGCTGTTGCCCCCGCGATCCGGAACAAGCGGAAGATAACGGAACGAACGGAATTTTATAATGATGATAATAGGATAAAACATACAAAATTGTGTAATTTATGTGTTTTCTTACCTACAAGCAAGCTGCTGTGAGCTATGGAAGCACCGTATTGTTGTTCCAGATACTTATTGAGAAATGTGGATAGACCTGCTATGACGGAGGAAAAGCAGCACTGCGCCAGAACAAGTAAGAGGAAAAAACGATTCATCACGAGATGAAGAAACCCTGTTGGATCCACAAATAAAACCAGTTACTGGAAATAAATCCTTAGCAACAAGAGTGTAGATGAGACATGCTTACTTTTAACAAAATCAATTATGGTGAGTCCTGATCTCCTAGATCTAGGCCAGTAGTCAATGTCATTGTCCTCATCCTAGGGGGAAAAAATCCATTGAAAATAAAGAAGTTTTATTAAACCTGAATTCAGAAGAAGTTGTTCCCATAAAACATACAAGATTTTTCTTTAAATAAAACCAATAGGGTTATGATATTATATCAACATGTAAAAACCTTGTGGTTGCATTAAATGCTCTTTAAAATCAAATTGCTTTGTGGTGATTTCTCATTCTACATCAAATCAGGTAAATAGATTTGCATTGATTATCTGCTTTCACATAAAAATGTGGCTCATTTTTTACATAAAGTAACTCATGGAGAGACATTGGCACAGTGTCAGAAAAATTTTAACGTCCATTTAACTGAAATCTTTACAGTATATTAATACTAATATTACTTGTTTGAGTACAAGTAATATTAGCTTGTAGACGAGCTAATGTTACTTGTACACGAGCTAATGTTAGCTTGGGCATGAGCTAGTGTTAGCTTGTGCACGAGCTAATGTTAGCTTGTGCACGAGCTAGTGTTAGCGTGTGCACGAGCTAATGTTAGCTGTGACGAGCTAATGTTAGCTGTGACGAGCTAATGTTAACTTGTACACGAGCTAATGTTAGCTTGTACACGAGCTAATGTTAGCTTGGGCATGAGCTAATGTTAGCTTGTACACGAGCTAATGTTAGCTGTGACGAGCTAATGTTAGCTTGGGCATGAGCTAATGTTAGCTTGTACACGAGCTAATGTTAGCTTGTGACGAGCTAATGTTAGCTTGTACACAAGCTAATGTTAGCTTGTACACGAGCTAATGTTAGCTGTGACGAGCTAATGTTAGCTTGGGCATGAGCTAATGTTAGCTTGTACACGAGCTAATGTTAGCTGTGACGAGCTAATGTTAGCTTGGGCATGAGCTAATGTTAGCTTGTACACGAGCTAATGTTAGCTGTGACGAGCTAATGTTAGCTTGGGCATGAGCTAATGTTAGCTTGTACACGAGCTAATGTTAGCTGTGACGAGCTAATGTTAGCTTGGGCATGAGCTAATGTTAGCTTGTACACGAGCTAATTTTAGCTTGTGCATGAGCTAATGTTAGCTTGTACACAAGCTAATGTTAGCTTGTACACGAGCTAATGTTAGCTGTGACGAGCTAATGTTAGCTTGGGCATGAGCTAATGTTAGCTTGTACACGAGCTAATGTTAGCTGTGACGAGCTAATGTTAGCTTGGGCATGAGCTAATGTTAGCTTGTACACGAGCTAATGTCAGCTGTGACGAGCTAATGTTAGCTTGTACACGAGCTAATGTTAGCTTGTACACGAGCTAATGTTAGCTTGTACACGAGCTAATGTTAGCTGTGACGAGCTAATGTTAGCTGTGACGAGCTAATGTTAGCTTGTGCACGAGCTAATGTTTGGGCACGAGCTAATGTTAGCTTGTACACAAGCTAATGTTAGCTGTGACGAGCTAATGTTAGCTTGTGCAGAAGCTAATGTTAGCTTGTACACGAGCTAATGTTAGCTTGTACACAAGCTAATGTTAGCTTGGGCATGAGCTAATGTTAGCTTGTACACGAGCTAATGTTAGCTGTGACGAGCTAATGTTAGCTTGTACACGAGCTAATGTTAGCTTGTACACGAGCTAATGTTAGCTGTGACGAGCTAATGTTAGCTTGTGCAGAAGCTAATGTTAGCTTGTGCACGAGCTAATGTTAGCTGTGACGAGCTACTGTTAGCTTGGGCATGAGCTAATGTTAGCTTGTGCAGAAGCTAATGTTAGCTTGTGCACGAGCTAATGTTAGCTGTGACGAGCTACTGTTAGCTTGAGCATGAGCTAATGTTAGCTTGTACACGAGCTAATGTTTGCTTGGGCATGAGCTAATGTTAGCTTGTGCACGAGCTAATGTTAGCTTGTGCACGAGCTAATGTTAGCTGTGACGAGCTAATGTTAGCTTGGGCATGAGCTAATGTTAGCTTGTGCACGAGCTAATGTTAGCTGTGACGAGCTAATGTTAGCTTGTACACGAGCTAATGTTAGCTTGTACACGAGCTAATGTTAGCTGTGACGAGCTAATGTTAGCTTGTGCAGACGCTAATGTTAGCTTGTGCATGAGCTAATGTTAGCTGTGACGAGCTACTGTTAGCTTGGGCATGAGCTAATGTTAGCTTGTACACGAGCTAATGTTTGCTTGGGCATGAGCTAATGTTAGCTTGTGCACGAGCTAATGTTAGCTTGTGCACGAGCTAATGTTAGCTTGTGCACGAGCTAATGTTAGCTGTGACGAGCTAATGTTAGCTTGGGCATGAGCTAATGTTAGCTTGTGCACGAGCTAATGTTAGCTGTGACGAGCTAATGTTAGCTTGGGCATGAGCTAATGTTAGCTTGTACACGAGCTAATGTTAGCTTGGGCATGAGCTAATGTTAGCTTGTACACGAGCTAATGTTAGCTTGTACACAAGCTAATGTTAGCTTGTGCAAGAGCTAATGTTAGCTTGTGCAGAAGCTAATACACAAGCTTGTACACGAGCTAATGTTAACTTGTACACAAGCTAACATTAGCTTGTACACAAGCTAATGTTAGCTTGCACACGAGCTAATGTTAACTTGTACCAAAGCTAATGTCAGTATGTGTAGTGAATGTTAGCTCATGTACAAGTCCTGAACGGACAGGACCTTAAGGTCCCGAAAGGTATAAATTTGTTCTATAAATGAGTGTATTTCAAAGGTTTAAGGAACTAATTCGCTCAACTTTAACTTAAAGCTGAACTTCAGAACCAATCTGGTTGAATTTAGTCACAGGCTAATGTTAGCTTGTACCGGAGCTAATGTTAGCTTGTGTAGCTAATCTTAGCTCGTGTACAAGTCCCTTTGAGGTCCTGAGAGGTATACATTTGTTCTATAAACGAGTGTATTTCAAAGGTTTAAGGAACCAATTCGCTCAACTTTAAGTTAAAGCTGAACTTCAGAGCCAATCTGGTTGAATTCAGTCACTAATCTTCACCAGTTCAAAAGAGTTGACTTTTTAAACTGTTAAGAAGAGACAGTGTTGTTCTCCAAATGTTTTTGAGTCTCGGTCTACCTTTCCTAACTTGGTGACAATCATAATTTCCTTCCAAAGTATTTGTTTCTTATCAAAAACAAAAAAACACCACAGAAAACTTGTGATGTGATGTAGCCAGAGTTCCAGTAGAGGTCAATATTGTTGAACTGATTTACTACCACAGTATATTTACAACGTTACAACACATTCATAATATTGCATTTAGTCATGTTTCTGAGACCTACATCATCCTCGGGAGGCAATCTGCTAGGGAAAACGAAGAATGGGAGGGAAGTGAAAAACAGGCAGCCACCACCAACGAGGACCCCCAACCACCAGGCCCCAACCCAGCGTGGATCTCCTGGGTGCAAATCCCCTTCTGATCCTGCAAAAACAAAGACCCACTCTTAAGTTTTCTGCACTGGAGATTACCAGAAAAATGTCAAAAGAAAAATACATCTTACTGTAGCAAAGCATATACTGTAATTATGTTAATGTCAATACAAATTGTGTTACAGTTTGAAACAAGTCACAAGTCACAATGAAACAAGTCACAATGTTCTAGGGATACTACTGTAAAATGGTTAAGGTGGTTTAAGAATTTTTAAAAAAGCTGTCCTACAAATGAATAATTGAATCAAATGAATAATTTCTAGGAATTAATAAGAACAAATAAAGTGGTTCTAGGAAAAAGTAATGTCATTTGAAAAGGAAATTAATTATCCTAGGATAGAATAAATGATCCCCAGGCATGAGTAGTGTGTCTTGGAAGTAATTACTGTAGTTGTTGTAAAGGGGTCCGTAAGAAGGCATAAACTGGCTCAAGCACCTGAATCAGCTCTACAGCAACAACAACAACCGCAACAACAACCAGTGCCAGCATCACCAAAAAATAACCAAGGATTAACACCTCCAATCCCGGAGTTTCTACCTCAAGTTACAGTTCCAAGAGAGGTCTTCCCCCTTAGGTATCACCTTGATACCTGCATCACCATGTACTCCTGGGTCTTTTCCACAGCCATCCCCAAAATACATTGCACCTCCCGCTCTCCCCCCATCATTTTCCAAACTCCTCCCCACTCAGCCTCCCCCGCCTGATCCTGAAGATGGTTTAGTCATTACAGGTGATTTTAATGTTCGTGTTGATAACATCAATGAGAAAAATACTAAAGAACTCAACAGTGTTCGAGAAACCTTTGGTTTGATCCAACATGTGATAGATCCCACCCACAACAGAGGTCACACTCTGGACCTCCTCATTACAAACGGAGTAAATGTTTCTAATGTGAATGTGTCTGACGTTGCCCTATCTGATCATTTCTGTGTCTTTTGTAACCTCTCTGTTACTCTCAAGCCTTGGCTTGTATCAGAAGTTGTTCAGAGAAGACACAAAAATGACAACACACATGTACTGTACAGTTCACGGAAATGGTTAATTTTGAAGATTTCTCTTGTTTTAATATTAATAATTTGGTTAATTCTGTTCAGTCTTTTAAATTGAACTCAAATTGCAGCTGAATTGGTTTTAACTTCTAAATGTAATGAGCTCGTTGTATTTTTTTAATGACAAGTTTCAAAACATCAAGAGCTCCATCAACACCCCACTTCAAATGACAATCTCACCCCATCTAGATTTTTAAAGCTAAATGACTTCACCCAGAGACACCAAGTTTTTGGCCTCACAAAGAGAGAGATCTACTAGGGCATATGGGAGTATGCTTCCCTGAAAAATTTTGAAATTTAAAGATTAAATGGTGCATTCTAGTGACATTTTATTACAAAATTGGGCTTTTTTTGCAGACTGAAAGTTTTGATATTAGTTTGCTACAAGTTTAAAGAAATGGCACTGTAGGCTATTATTAATATCTAAAATCCTGAATTTTATTCACAATGCATTGCATTACGCAGAGTTCGGAGCTTTGATATGATATTAAATTACAGCACAGTGTACTTTGTACAACAGGCTACAGTACTGTTCAGTTTGCATCAATTCAGTGTACTTGTCGTACTTTCTGACTTCTGCCAGAAAAACACCAGAAAATTGAAAGGGTTTCACTGTCAATAGACCGTATCGACTTCTAGTCTGGCCTAGTAGCCCACAAAATGGGGGATTAAAATGTATCAAAGTCACTGGTGTTAGTTTAGCAGTGCACCACTGAATCCAGCATTGGTTTAGTGTTGTTTTAACACTAGACATGTTGTTACAGAGCAACAAGTGCAGTTCCACTTTCAGATGCACAGCTACAGCAGCAAGAGATGCCATGTGCTTAGTATTAGCACCATGTGCTTAGCATGATGTTTACATGATGTTTATCATGTGCCTACATAATGCCATGTGCTCAAGTAAAGAACATAAAGTTCTCATATTTTATACAATCATGAATAATTCTTGAGGTTGGCTTCAGTCTTGAAATCGAGTTTCTTCTCCACACGTTAACCATGTGTGTATATTTTATATTTACACACTCAGTGTGCTCTGATGAACTAGAGGTGAAGATGCCTCTATGTTTTTAGTGGTAGTAAAAGATTTTATTACCAAAACCCAGTTTGTCGAAGTCCACATAGACGCGCAGTATGACAGAGCCCACCAGGTAACCAAAAACCGGCCCGAACACAGATATGGCAAACAAAATGGCTGTGGATGAAAAAACAGATCAGAAACTCATTTTTTTCTCTTAAAGTAAACACACATTTATTTATTTGTATGGAAGGTTGTTCACCTATGTACAGAGGAGAGTTTTTCGGAGAAGCAAAGTCATCGAGGTATGAGAGCCCAAAGGGCTGAACGGGTGCAGTGGCCACCCCGAAGATCAACTGGGCACCTCCCATGAGCACCCACAGCTTGGTGATGTCAGCCTGAGATTCATCCCGACTGCAAGATTGAGAGCTGTTGTTGTTGCTGTGCGGCACACAGATGTCCTGACGACCTGGAAGTTGTGAGCAAACACAGAGTTGTAGTTAATGGCATGACCGAGCAGATTTTTAATTTCCTGAAGCTTTTCTGACCCCCATTTGACACAATGTCTCATCCGAAAAATACTCAGTCTGAAGCTAAATGAAACTCCAGATAGCAAGACAGTAATTAAAACCTCCTGTTGATAAATTTGAGCTTGTTTAAATTTATTAGACTGGTTATAAATTTGCCACATATAATAAAATAGTTTAACTAAAAATGCCAAATTTAAAAGATCGAGGATAGACACGCGTCCGGGACAAGACGGTTCGAATCCCACTGAGCTCATGACTAAATGTCCTTGGGAAAGACACCTAACCTCCCAACCCACATTGTCGACATGCTGGCTGCCTGCTGCGGTGCAATGCATTCTCTGACCGTCAGAGGAACAAGGGTTTGAGCTACGCTTTTCATTTTTTTTTGGCATAACAGAATTTAATTAACAGCAGTTTAAAAGCAAGCAAGGATTTGTTTTTAGTCTCTCTCAAAAATTGGACTTGAGTGAGTGGCAAAAAATTCCAGATTAGCTCGGCTGGAGGGCTGTAGCAGGAAAACGGTGACTTCAATAAGAAAAAATCTAGTTTGAGAACATTTTTTAGAGTGCAAAATTTCCACGTTTTGATACCAAATTAGTCACTGTAGGATAAAAATTGATGGAGCTTTTTCAACTTGTGAATCACTAAAAACACACGTCTCTCGCTCTTTGGTAGACGTGGGGGCTTTTTCTGAACTTTTTTTAGTTTTAAAACAGTCATATCTCAAAAAGTGTAAGCACTTATCTTAACATTGTTAGATCAAAAGAGAGACAAAATCCTCGTGAGTCCCTAAAGCTAAACTGGTGTTTCTAGATAGAATATTTCTTAAGTTATTGAATTTTGAAGAGCATAAATTTTTGTGAGGAAAAATTCCAAACCATTCAAGTCTATGGGGGTGGCGGGTAGAGGCATCAAGCAATTCTTTGAAAACTACCTATCCTCTATCCTTACCAATTCCTTTTCCTGTAGGGAGTACCAAAGCCTAGGTTACAGGCAAGATACACCCCAAACAAGTCGCCAGTCAGTAGCAGGGCAACACACAACCATTCACACACTCATTTGTAGGGACAATTTCACATCAGCCAATGAACCTAACATGCATGTTTTTGGAGAACGAGAGGAAACTGGAGCACATCCATGTGTATATTAGTGATGTGTGGGTCGTGAACGAAACGGCTCTTAGAGCCAGCTCTTTGAAGTGAACGACGGGAGCCGGCTCCTGATTGGGAGCCATGTGTTGTTGGCCCACCCTGCATCCCGCACCTCATCCCCCCGCAACCACCTCCTTCCCCTCCCCCTCCCCTACTCTTTGAAGTGAACGACCTGCTCCTGATTGGGAGTCGTGAGCCGAACCGAAAGAGCCGGCTCACTAAAAAGAGAAGTAATTCCCATCACTGGTGTACGAATTTGAAGAGAACATGGATGTGCTCCACATAGAAAGACCAGGGATTTAAGCCCCGCCCACCTAACACCCAACCTTCTTGCTGTGAGTCTAAGGTGCTAACACTGACCCACCGTGATGACCAATCAATAATTGTCCAATAAAATAGATTTAAATAGAAACAGAAAAATATCATCAGCGTAAAGAAAATATTTAACCATATTAAGTCAAAACATGATACCTATATAGTAAAAATATATCGATACATTCTCTGGTATCATAATAAGTTCAGAGTAGGAATTGAGAAAAAATAATGAGTAGAAATTTTGATTAAATTTGAAAAAGAGAACAAACAGTAAATTTTTTGTTGTTCCGTTCCGTCGTCTTCCGCTCAGTCGGGGCTGGGTCGCGGGGGCAACAGCCTCAGACGGGAAGCCCAAGCTTCTCTCTCCCCTATCCCCTCTCTCTTGCAGGTCCGGGGTCTGCCTCTCGGTCTCCTCCCGGTGGGACGTGCCCGTAATACTTCACCAGCAAGGCGTTCAGGGGACATCTTGACTGGATTTCTGAACCACCGCATCTGGCTCCTCTCGACCTGGAGGAGGAGTGGCTCGACATCGAGCTCCTCCCGGATGGCAGAGCTCCTCACCCGTTCTCTGAGTGAGAGCCCAGCCACCCTGTGGAGGAAGCTCATTTCGGCCGGGATGGGAATTAGCGCCTCCAAATCCGAGACCATGGTCCTCGCCCGGAAAAGGGTGGAATGCCCCCTGCAAGTACAGGGTCCTGCCCAAGTGGAGGAATTCAAGTATCTTGGGGTCTTGTTAACGAGTGGGGGAAGGATGGAGTGGGAGATTGACAGGCGGATCGGTGCAGTGTCAGCAATAACTAGGACGCTGCATCGGTCCGTCGTGGTAAAGAGAGAGTTGAGCCGAAAAGCAAAGCTTTCGATTTACAAGTCGATCTACGTTCTAACCCTCACCTATGGTCACTAGCTGTAGGTGGTGACCGAAAGAATGAGATCGCGGATACAAGCGGCCGAAATGAGCTTCCTCCGCAGGGTGGCTGGGCTCTCACTCAGAGATCGGGTGAGGAGCTCTAACATCCTGGAGGAGCTTGGTGTTGAGCCGCTCACCCTCCAGGTCGAGAGGAGCCAGATGGGGTGGTTCGGGCAGCTGGTCAGGATGTCCCCGAGCGCCTCGCTGGTGAGGTGTTTCGGGCACGTTCCACCGGGAGGAGACCAAGGGCAGACCGTGGACCCGCTGGAGAGACTATGTCTCATAGCTGGCCGGGGAACGACTTGGGATCCTTCAGGGTGAGCTGGAGGATGCAGCTGGGGTGAGAGATGCCTGTGCCTTCCGTTTGAGGCTGTTGCCCCTGCGACCCGACCCCAGAACAAGCGGAAGATGATGGAACGGAAATAGTTATTAAGTGGCTGACTGATGCGGATGGACCACTACTGAAGATTTAGGTGTGAAATGCAAGGTCTATCACTTGATTCAGTTTATTGATCTAGTTTTCAATCTAGATTATGGAACTCTTCTATTTTGCTAAAGTTAAGAAAGTTTTATATTTTGGGAGCAAAAAGTTGTTACATTTCTCATCCCTAAATTTGACCTCCACATATAGCCTCAGAAGTCGCTCCAACACTTGATCAGGAAGGTATTTTGGTGACATTTAATCCTTACTTTGTAGTGTGAATTCGTATTCATAGGGACGAGACATGAAGTGAGGTGTGGCGAGGATGAAGGCGCTAAAAGACATCAGGAGTCCACTGGTACCGATGATACGAGGACGGTGGACTCTATTCCCAAAGTAGCTCACAAACACAATCAGGAGGCTGTTGCTAACCTAAAAGACAGAAGCATTACAGAAAAAACTCTGTTTAAACAGAGAGAAAATGCAGTCAAATATTTCCATGATTTTTATCGGTTTGTCCTCTTGAATGGAAACTTTACAAGTGAATAGAAAACACAAAGGTCACCAAAACTGAGCCCTGTGGCACATGAAGAAAAAACAAAGGTTAAACAACAAGGACAAACACAAACAAATTGTTTTCATTTAATTTTATCTGGCTCTTCTTCATTTTCTTTCGGCATCTCCCTTCCCTCGCCACAGCAAGTCAGTTTCTTCCATCTAACCAGAGGTGTCAAGTAGCGAAGTAAGACTACTTCGTTACCTTACTCAAGTAGAAAATCTCGTTATCTTTACTTTAACGAAGTAATTATTTTTTGTCTACTTTTTACTTTTACTCACTACTTTTTTATGCAATTATCGGTACTTTTACGTCGTTAATTTTATAAAAAGTAGTCGCTACTTTTGCCATTTTGTCACCGTTAAAAAGCCGCGACTGTTTGTCGGAGTTTTTTTTTTTTTATGAACCCTGAATGCATCAAACAAAGGAACAGATGAATGATTGGCTGAAAGGTCCAGTCAATCATTACTTTGGGCGAGTAGCACCGCCCACAAACTTTTAAAGAGCAGGAACGTCCATTTCCTTTTTTGAGACTTGTTGCGGGCTCGGAAATCAAAGTGTTTCCGATGCTGCAACACTGAACTTTGATTGAATTATCAGGTTTTTAAAAAAAACAACAGCAAAGAAATGTTTTATTATTATTATTTTGAGTCTGCGGTTATTGTAAACGTATTTGCTGAAAATGTTGTAGATGGAATTTTTTTTAAAAATAACTTTGATCTGTGACGCACTATTTTATCTTTAGAAACAAAGCTAATTGAACTGATTAATCCATAAATAGTAGTGGATGAAGTATTTGTGCTTAAAAGCATCCAAAATGTATTTGATTAGTTTATAAAGACTGACTGAGGAGATTAAAAATACACATCGCTTAGATTTTGTATAATGTAGATGTTTGGGTTAACATTAAAAAAACCTTATATGTACACATATATATGTAGATATGTATATATATAAATTTATATATACCGTCTCCTAAGTCCCGCCGCCCCTACTGGTTTCTTTCTGGGTTTCTTAAAATGTTATTTCCCTGGTTATTTTTTCATTTTTACAGTTCTTAAAATTTTAGAAAGAGAATCCAAGGATTTTGCCTCCTGTGTGTTTCCTTCACTCCCACTGCCTTACGAGTGCATGTAAAGGGTGTTATTTTGTCAATGGGCGTGGTTTTACTGTGTGTACAATATTTTTTGTAAAATACAATAATTTTACGTCATTAGTACGATAATCCAGCACCTCCCACCTGGCAACGCTGCCCAGGCTGTATGTGGCACTCCCATACTTACCAACTTGTTAAAGACTATTCAGTATTGCCTCAAAGAACTTTGAAAACTAGCTGCCTTCAAGGCTTGAAAAAGCCTTTTGGTAATTTGTTTTTCATTTATTTATTTATTTTTAACATTGAGTGTGTTTGTGTCTGCTGAAGTTGGTTAAATTAGGTGATGCAGAGTGAAGCTTGGTAGCTGAAGGGACGTTACATAATGCCCTGCTTATGTTAATACATTTGATTGTGTTCATTAATCGATTTCCAATAAATATTATTAAGAAATAAATGTTTCTGATTCATAAAGTTTAACACCAAAACACTTTCATGTATTATCTTATTTTCTGCTCCTTAAAGCATGTGATAATAGTTGAAAAATATGTTCATACGCTTTTGTTAACAATATTCCTTTTTTTCTGAAAATTACTTTTACTTTTTTTACTTTAAGTAGTTTTAAAATAGGTTACTTTTTACTTTTACTTAAGTAGAAAACTAGAGTTGATACTTCTACTTTTACTAAAGTAGGTTTTTAACTCGGTATTTATACTTCTACTTGAGTAGAAAATGTTGGTACTTTTGACACCTTTGCATCTAACCCTATCTGCTGTATCCCTTTCGGTCACACCAACTATGTTCATGTATTCCTTTACTGCATCCATAAACCTCTTCTTTGGCCTTCCTCTTGTCCTCTTTCCTGGTGGATCCAAATCCAGCATCCTTCTTCCGATGTATTCTCTCTCTCCTCTGCACATGTCCAAACCATCTCAGTCTGGCCTCGGACTTTATCACCAAAATCTCTAACATGTGCTGTTTCCCTGATATACTCATTTCTAATCCTGTCCATCCTGGTCACTCCCAGAGAGATTCTCAGCATCTTAATCTCTGCTACCTCCATCTCTGTTTCCTGTCTTTTTCTCAGTGCTACTGTTTCTAGACCAATCAGCATGGCCGGCCTCACCACATTTTTAAACACTTTCCCTTTCATTTTAGCTGAAACTCTTCTATCACACATCACACCTGATACTTTTCTCCACTCATTCCTGCCTGCCTGCGTACGCTTCTTCACCTCTTTTCCACACTCTCCATTGCTCTGGACTGTTGATCCTAGGTCTGATTGAAGCAAAATAAAACATGTACTGTACCCCCAATGTACTCATTTTATCTGGCTCTCATAAGCTGGGTTTGCAAAGACTGAGCATTGCTCGGGTAGCTTGGTGATTTACAAACAATGACCAAGCGTCTGTCAGGATGAGTTTTTTTTGGTTCCTCAAAAGCAAATTTTCAAATTTCCGACCTCTATTTTACAAAACAAAGACATGTTGCCTCCTACCTCATGGAGAGAAGAGATGGTTCCTGATGAGTAACTGCTGAGGCCATAGCGTCTCTCAAGTGTGGTGAGGGTGCTCTTAAAGAACGAGGAGAAGAAAAGCTGGGAGAACTGCAGGAGGCCGTGGCAGATGACGAACATCTAGGGCACACAGTACAGAGAGGGCGAGTCAGGCTTATGTTAACAGAAATAGAAAACTGGACAGATGTGTAAAAATAATCAGAATCAGAATATACTTTAATCATCCCACACATGGGAAATTTGTGTGTCACAGCAACAACTTTCTATCTGCCAAGTGAGTCGTTGTAGAGCCCGATCACGTACGGAAAGAAAGACCTCCGGTAACAAGATGTTCTCGAGCGGAGCTGCCTGAGCCTCTTGGAGAAGGAGCTCCGCTGTTCGTCCAGGAGTGGGTAGAGAGGTGGTCATGATTGTCCATGATGGACAAAAGTTTGTTCAGTGACCTCCTCTCTACCCTAAAGAGGGTAAGATTTATAAATGTTAGTCTGCGGTGTGTCAGAAATAAAGTATACACTGTATTCATTCCATTTTTATTCTGATGGACTTCAAACTCAGAAAAAAAAAATCCATCATCGTTAAGTGTGTGCATGTTCCCCTGCATGTATGTACAGTATTTCTAGATCGTTCGTTAAGAGTAAAAGTTAAATCTTTTTAGAAAGATGTAATTATTTTTATAAACCCACTGCAGACAAGCTTGCTGTAAAAATATGATCAAAACAAATCCACTCGACGCAGTTCAACAGGGACCGATCACTGGTCCACATGTTTTTTCTAGGCACACACTTTTTGATAAACAGACAGAGTCGCTGTAAAAAACAAAAATATAAAATGTACATAGAACAAGTTTTCTCTGAAAATCAAGAAACGCGTTGTTTTTGTCACATTTTTAGATCTGTGTGTTTAAATAATGTTAAAAACATTGAAAATGACTAAAAGTGTCAGGATGGCTAACCTGCCACCAGAGGGAGCCCTGGATATTCCTAATCAACCTGATTAGGATCACCTGGGGATGATTCCTGATTCCACACATCTGTGCACTCTGCCATCTATGTAAGGGGAATCACCCTGGACTTCCCTGTCGGGTCTTACCATCCCTTCCAGCCAGGTCACCCTGGTTGCTTGACCTTGCTTGAACTTTGTTATTATTTGGACTTTTGAAACCTTGAGTTAACCCTGTGCTTCTTGCTTTATAGACGTTCCTGAATTGAGTTAATAAACCTTGTTTCAAGTCCCTCAATTGGGTCCCCCTCGTTCCAACATCCCTAAAACCTTGACAGAAAGTATTTTCCGCTCTGAAAATGTTCATCATTAATGTCCTGAAGGTAAAAAATGAATAAAAAAAAGCTATGTTTGGGATTAAAAAAGTAAGATTATGTTCTTTTAAAAAACATGTTTGACAAATGGTATTTTTGAGACCTTTTGTTTTGCTTTATAGTCAAAGTTATTATTCAAAACCTAAATCTCTATGTCTTTAGTTCTTCAACAGACATCTTTATATCTAATTTGAGACTGAGGCATGCATAAAAAATGGACAAATAAAGACTTCAGATTAAGAAAGAGTTTTTTTTTTTTCCCAATTCATTTTATCTAGACAATTTATGGTGAACAATTTTTGGTTTCAGTCAAGCTTACATTTCAATCCGTCTGTTTGCTTCTAAAATTTTAAACTACGAGGTCTGGATGAGGACTTGTTTACTATTTGAAGCCCACAAAGAAGCTTAGAAATGAGGCTGAAACTTTATATAGAGATGAGGAGGGCTGCTTCACAGACTATTGCTGTAAAACTTTGCGATCCCAGATCAACCAGGGAGAACAAACTAAACAACCATTTAAGAACAGTTAATGCTTCCTGATTTATGAGCTGTTTGCCGACGCAAAAGATACTTTTACAGTTTTGCTAGTAGACCAAATCTATTTTCCATGCATTTGGATTTGTTATGCTAACATTTCAACAAGACACGTTGTCTCAGGAGTTTATTTGTTTGCCATTTACATCCAAATCTAACAATGGATCTAAAATTTTCTCACCGCACAAGGTATTATTACAATCAAAATCACAAAGTGACTCCTGGCACTCTGAGCTGAATAGTGAGGTGTCCATTACGATCAACTTGTAGACCCCTGGAAAGGTTTTGGTCCATCTTATGAGTTAGGTTTTTTTTAAAAAAAGAAGAGATATTTGCTTATTTATTTATTTATTTATTTATCCAAAGCCTTTTCACAAAGGCAAAGCTGTCCAGCGAGAAAGATCACTTGTTGAGAGTTTTACTGTAATCATTGCAACCAAACAGCATTATCTTTTTGCGGTAAGAGATGGTTGTTGCTACTGAGACGGTGGCTCATTAGTTAGAGCGGTTGCCCGCGGACCGGAAGTCAACTGGAAGTTTGCAGGTTCGCATCCCACTGAGTGCACATCTAGGGTCCTTTGAGAAGACACATAACCCCCCGTTTCTCCCACCATTGGCGCCATTGTGGCAGCCTACTGCGGTGTAGGAGTGCAGCACACAAATTTTCCTGGTGAGGGATGAATAGAGTCGGTAAAAAATTAAATAAAAAAAATCTTATTGATACTAGTGTGCTTATCGATACTGCTTATCGATCCGGAATCTTATTGGTACTCTTATTGATACTTTTTTAGTGTAAAAACAAGTATACTGTAGGTAGGCAAACAGACTGGAAACCTGTTCAGGGTGTATACTGCCTTTGAAATCAGCAGGGATAGGTTCCGGCACCCCCCATACCCTCATTAGGAATAAGCGGTTCAGAAGTTGAAACAAAAAAAACAAACATTTCTGGCCATAAAAGTAATATTTAAATGTAAAAAAAAAACCCCACATCTATGTTTCATGTTGATTAAGATGTAGAAAAATACTTTCTATTGGTTGTCAGCATTTGCAACCAAAAATAATCCTTATTCTTCCGACTTTCAACCAATCAGAGACAAAGTTGAAAGTTTCCTACAATCAGCCAAACATTAACTAGAAAATCTAAAATTAAATTAAATAATGCTCCACAGAAGCTGAAATAAATCCAGTCAGATGGTTTTTGTTCTCAGTGGCGCCAAAAACCCAGAAAGCGTTAGACCACAGTGGGGGGATGGGAAGTGTAAAAAGTTTGTATTTTCTTCCTGATTGCACACTGCCGAGTCTATTTCTCTAAATTAGCCAACAAAAAGAGGAAAATTGACAAATTTCTTTTCCTTAAAGCTTCTATAGTTCCCTTTAGTGCCGGTTTAAAAACAAATGAACCGTTCATTCCGTTCCAAAAACTACAAATTTTCTGGATGACAGGAGTAATTAGCAACGCATTGTCCTGATGAAGAAAAGTTGGTTCATGACGAATTACACAAAAAAAAAAACACGTGTCAGACTATGAGGAAAGACATCAATCACCTCCTGTACTTTTTGGATAGGAAACGATGTTTCGTAGAATTAGAATTTTTACAATAAACTGTCAGCGCTCAGATTGGAGGACATTGTCTTCGCTTTCAATCCAAAGAATTGACGGAAGATCTCACTTGGATATCAGATGTTTTCAGTTGGAGAGGCACGTGCTGTTCCTAAGTTTTAGAATATGAAAAATGAATCAAAAAAGAACATGGGCTCTCCCAGGACACTTTAAAGAAACTCTGATAAAACAATAAACAAATAAGTCACACAATGGACTTTATTTAAAGTCCCACCACTGATGATAGGTCACGCTGACAAGAACACGCAGAAGTTCATGCAAACAGAATGACGCAGTTTACAGTTGAATCCTGCTGAGACACCTTCCTCCATGCTGCATGTGGTTTCACATGAAAGGACACTTTTCTAATGTATTAAAGAACAGAATTGACAAAGGAGATTCTTCGGACTAGGCCTGCAACTAACGATTATTTTGGTAATCGACTAATCTGTCGATTATTGGATCGATTAATCGGTTAAAGATGACAACTTCATAAATATTAGTTTTTCAGCATTTTTTTTTATGTTATTATGCAAAACACAACTCATAGCCACTTAAACAACACGTTGGGCTTATTCAAGTAAGTGCAACTGTTAATCTTTCTGTGAAATAAAAAGGTAGAATAATACCATTTCTACAGCATAAAAATACACTTTTAGATATGCACATGTTAATGTTGGTTTGTTTTTTGCAGACGATAAAAAGTGTATTTAGCAAATTGTGAAATTGTTTTTATTAGAAATTACATCATGTAATCTTAATTATCGCTCCGGTTTGCCGTCTCCCGCTTTGAGTCCGACGTGGTTTTTTTCAAATGTTCGTGCAGGGATGTTGCACTCCCGTGCAAAAGCGTGTTCGTTTTGCAAACTTTACACATTAACGCGAGTCTTTTTCACATTTAGCGGGAAATGATCCCAAACTTTGGATGATTTTGTTTGTGTTTTTCTTTCCGCCATGTTGAATCTGACTGATGACGTGAGGCGGGGTGAAATGAAAGCCAATGAGTGGCTGTTATCTTCTTCTCCTCCTATTTTGGTAGCTGGCATTGTCAATTTGTTCTCTCCTGTCACACTTGGAGACCAATTTAAGTGCAGTTGACAGTAAAAACTTTTTAGATGATTAATCGATGACCAAATTAGTTGACAACTATTTTACAATCAATTTTAATCGATTAGTTGTTTCAGCCCTACTTCGGACCCTGTGTTTTTGCGGTTTGTGCGAGAAACGTCCGGTTGCTCGGTTGAGGAACTGGAGGCGCGCACTCGGACCCAGTGAAACACAGAGAGGCCAGTTCAGTGTTCTTCTCTGCGGCCAGGGTTTGTGGACCCATTCCGGACTCTAGCTTTTAGGTTGTCAGGTTGGACACATTGCGACTGGACTAGGACGCCGGTGGATAGGGGCGACTGAGACTCAAGGTGTTAAACACCTAGTGTTTACACTGCAGCACTCAAATTGGCCTTCAGGGATTAATAAAGTGTATCAATTCATTTGTAATCAGACTTTCTAAGAACTACTCTGCTCTTAGGTAAACATCCCATTCTTGGCTTTCTCTTCTCATAACACACATCTAGAACTATCTGGAACCTCATCCATTAATTTACATCAACACTATAACCTGACAGTGGTCTCACAGCAAGAGCGTCGAGGTTCGAGTCCTGGATGGGGCGAAGCTTTGAATACTGTCCTTTCTGTATGAAGTTGGCATGTTCTCCCTGTGTATGTGTGGGTTTTCTATTCTGGTTTTCTCCCACCCTCCAAAAACATGCTTGTTAGGTTGATTGGTGACTATGAAATGGTCCGTGTCAGGGTTTTAGGGGATGGGGAAGGAGGACGACCTCCTTGTTTTGCAGGACTTCAAAACAACGTTTAATAACACAATTCAGGAAAGTCTGTAAAGCAAGAAACACAGGAGTAACTCAAGGTTTCAAAAGTCCAAATAATAACTAAGTTAAAAAATGATCATGCAACCAGGGTGACATGGCTGGAAGGGATGGAAAGACCCCACAGGGAAGTCTGGAGTGATTCCCCTTAAATAGATGGCAGGGTGCACAGATGTGTAGAATCAGGAATCATCCCCAGGTGATCCTAATCAGGTTGATTAGGAATACCAAGGGCTCCCTCTGGCGGCAGGTGAGGGATCCTGACAGCCCGAAGGGCTGCGTGTGTGGTTGGTTGTGTGTGATGGGTCTGCAACAGACTGGTGACGTGTTTAGCGTGTACCCTGAAATAGGCTGCAACACCAACCACGACCTCATTAAGGATAAGCGGTTCAGAAAATGAAACGAAACAATAATCTGATAGAAAAATGAGATTTTTAAATTATTAGCTGTTTACAATTTGATTTTGTGGAATAATTTTGCTCCAAATGTGTTCAAGATATTTTTTCTTTTTTCTAAGAAAAAACTTTGACATATCAAAACATCTTGTTGGATCCTTCCGAGGCTACCAATTCTGCAACCCCCCAAAAAATACTTTTATCTGCACAGTCATTTAGAACCAGTGGTGTATGTACTTCGTTACTGTACTTAAGTTAAAAAATTGTCTATCTGTACTTAAGTAAATTTTGAGACCTATAATTTTACTTTTACCTCACTACATTTTTTGAGCCAATATCTGTACTTTTACTCCTCTATTTTTTAAAATTGTGTTTTACATTTTTTGTTACATTTTCGTTCAGGAATTTGAAAAATATAGTTTTTTTAAGCGCATCTTGAAGCTGCATCGCCAAAATCAAAAGAAGCAGTTGATCGGGAGAAGAAGTAATGAATCGAGGACCAATCAGAATCGAGAGTAAACATTTTCCGCATTCATTAAGCGCCAAAAAAAAACTAACACCAAATATACAACAAATTAAAAAGAGTCAGAAGATTGTTGTTCGTTGTGTTTACTTCTAAATAAAAAGTTGAGCCATCGTTACACAGAGCGGGGCGGATCTAGAATTTTCTAAAGAAGGGGCCGGGGGTCTGAGGTCATTGACAAAGCCAGTATAGAATGACTGGGGGCCTCCCCCCCAAAACATTTTAAAAAATAAGTGTAATTTTCCTGCATTTTGGTGTTCATTTGCCACCAAATGGGATAGCTTGACTAGTCCCATTTCCTTTCTTCTTATTCTTCTTATTTTTTTTTGTGGACCAAAAGAGGCGGGAGAGGGGGTCACACCCCTGCAGAGTATTTATTTGTGACCCTATATTACAAAAAATAACATTTGAATTATGATCGAATACTTTTACTTTTTACTTAAAAAGTAAAACTTACTCCAATTACTTTTACTTAAGTAGATTTTTTTTAGAAGTCAGTTGTTTGAAACTGTTGTTTGTCAGTTGTTTAGAAGTCAGTGGATACTGTATATATAAATTAGGCTGTTTACAGGGTGTGAGCCCAAAAAACCTCCTTTCTAACAAACATAAGACTCTTATGATGAGCTGGTTGGTCTTTGAGCAGGTTTAACGTTGCTTGAAAACATTAAACCTTGGACATTAAAAAGTACAATGACGGTGCTACTGCAAACTGATCAACTAATTAAATGCAAACATTCAAATTCAAAACAAAACACACACATGTACATGTATACACATATGAGCACAAGCACACGTCACATTTAATGCATTTATAATATATTTATGCATGTATGATAATGATTATGTTATAATGAGGAAAAAAAGTATTATTTCCTTTCTGTTCATGAGTATTAAGTGCAGGACATGTTGCTGCACATAATGCTTCTAGAAACTCAAAGGAGACATTTAAACTTTTCTTTCCCAACCGAGGAAACAAACTCATAAAGCTTCAAAAACTTTCCACTAAATCTTTTTTCTATCAGCAAAAATATATTATTGCAAGTTTATTGCAAAATGTTGACGTTTGAAACTAACTGCTAAGGTTACTAAGGTAACTCTACTGCCGTGGAAACCTGAAAGAATCTGTTTTCTTTTGAAATAGAAGCAGTTAAGCTTTTAATTTAACTGCTTTTAATTTAACTGGAGGCTCTTTGGGTTTAATTTTAACTGGAAATTTGTTGTCTGTAATAAAAAAAAAGAATAAAAGAAGAAGGAAAATAACTATTCATGCTTGTAAAGTGTTCAAGTGCAGGTTTTACCTTTATGCTGCAGTGAGGCGGTCTGGTTCTCATTGTGGTCCTGCGGTTGGCCATGCGTGTACGACGTCTCCGGTGTTTCCAGCTGACACATCTCCTGTCCTCACGGCCGCTCCGTGTGCAGCTTTTTATGTTCCTGTGATGTAACCAGACTCAGCCCACAAACATGTGGAAACATCCTGGTACAAGAAGCTCTGAGTCACCACACTCTTGCTGCTGCTGCTGCTTACCTGACAGAATGAAATGATGTTATTGGTGGATCCCCAGAGTTACAAGCAGTCAACATGTGATTACGTCCCCTTAGAAGCCACCGTGGACCCAAGCGGCGGGATGAAGGGCTCATTATGTCCGGTATGCGCTTCTTGTTCACAGCTAATGAGCTCTGACAAAAGAAAGAACGGAATGTTGGAGCAAGAAAGATTCAACTGTTACAAAATAAAACGGCTTTTTCTGATTTGAATTACTGTATTCCTGTTTTATCTTATTATCAATAAATGGTTAAAATCAAGGAGGTTATGATGTTCCAAAAAGGAATTTTAACAATCACTGCTTTAGATAGAAATTACATTCCACTTACTATATTAATCTCCTGATGGGAAATACCAGAGTCTTGTAACTCCAAGCAGTTCAAGAGAGAGCTCCTAAATTCTTCTGAACAGCTGATTCAAGTTCGGTATGTGGTGTTGAGTTGGTTGGGGTGGAGGTGGACAGCCACTTGGTGAAATAGAGATGGAAATGATGATGGTGGTGATGAGTTGGCCTACAGGATGGAGGTAGACTGGCTGTTGTCCTGGTCCAGCAGCAACAAACTGGAGCTTTAACGCTCAGAAGACAGTGGAGATGATCGTGGACTTCAAGAAAGTCACAACCCTCTTGCCCCCCCCTTGCACTGACAGACTCCCCCATCACCACTGTAGACTCTTTCTGCTTCCTCGGCACTACCATCACACAGGACCATCAGCTCCCTGATCAATAAAGGCCCAGCAGAGGATGTACTTTCTGCGGCAGTTGAAGAAAGCCAAGCTGCCCAACCAGATGATGGTGCAGTTTTATACAGCCATCATTGGGTCCATCCTCACCTCCTCCATCAACGTGCTGGAGCCACAGCCAGGGACAATGCTTCATATGGAGCGAATCATAGTCAACTGAGAATTCCAGCGGGTAGCGTTGGCTGTCTGCAGTTGTCGCTCATCCTGTAGTAGCTCACTGGCATGTAAGGATCAACAGTACATGGCTGACGATATTGGCAATCTTGACCAGCACATTGGTGATAGGGCCTGCCTGTTTCACCCCATCCTTGACAACCAGCTGCAGGGTGTGGGCAAAGCAGGGATTGTGCTCTGTGATGATGTCGGCTTTCCAAATAAATACCTTCAGATGCGGCTTTAGATTTGATGTAGACTTCGCAGGATACTTTGGAAGAACTTGCAGATTTTATCTGTCTTGAGAGCAGGTTCGAAATATTTCCAGATTGACATCTTGAGTAACTCAGTGTGCAAAGCAGAAACTGATGATTTGTCTGCGATGCCAACCCCTTTTTAAATGAAACCATGTAATCCCTCGTTCATCCAGGAGTAATCTATTGTGGAAAAAGCTTCAAAGTCCAGAGAGGAAGCTTCTTAACGAGAATCTATTCTCTTTTTGGGGTGGTAGGTTCAGTTCACAGGGCTGTTATCATGTGAACCCTAGGGGAGCATCTTACTAGTTTTTTAGTTTCGGTGAGGACAATAGAAGGTAAATAGACCACTACTTTAGAGATTAGCTAGACTCACTCAATTGTAAACAATGTACTTACCTGTCCACTAGCTGAATTACAATTACCATCAGGCCATTGTCTTACCCTAGCAGGTCCCTCGGAGTTAATTATCACAGTGTCCAAAGGCATTCACACCCCTGATAGTCAATTGCCCTAAGCACCAAAAGCCCATTCAAAGAGTCAAAAACATTTGGCAGTAAAAGATAAGTAATTATATATTACTCTGTAACTATTACTTTATAATTTGTCGATCTATTACTATTACTCTCACAGCAAAACAACAACAACAAAAAAAACCCTATTACACATTACTATTACATATTACTATAATCCCATTCCTGGTTGGAATAGAGGAATATTTGAATAGAGGCAGTGTCTTTATGCAGCGCGGAATCTGAATTACGTCTCTCTCTGGGAAAGATGTTGGACTGTCTTACACTATTTTTAACTAGAGCAAAAATTTAAAAAAACAAACTTTGATTTCTTTGTTGGTGAGTCTTTAGTGTCGGAAAGTCCATCTGAAATACCAAGACTGGACCGGGAGTTTGCTGGTTCGAATACCACAGAGCTCATGTCTAGGTGGTTTGAGGAAGACACGCAAACCCCAGTTTCTCCAACCAATGGCGCTGTCCTGGCAGCCTGCTGCGGTGTAATGCAGCACAGAAATTTTTCCATTGAGGGATAAATTAAGTATTTAAAAAAAAAAAAAAATTTAAATATAAAAGTCAGCCAAAAGTCACATTTGGGACAAAATTATAACCACTGTTGTGAATAACGCTGTTTAAGGAAAACATTACTTTTTAAGAAACAGAATAATCTAATTAGTTACTTTCCCTATAGTTACTGTTACTAGGAACATAAAGTGCTAAGAAAAAAAGATGTGGCTCATTGGCAGTAGTTACAGAATTTATATTTAGGTACATTCAGTTGGAAACAAACGTGATGTTGTGACTAGCCATCCATAATATGATATGCGAACTGTTTCACACAACAATGTGATATATTATGAAAATGTGATGCATTTCACAAAGTAATGTGATACATGCATTATAGAAATGTGATTTAGAAAGTTCTTGAGTATTACTAGAAGTTATCTGTGTACATTTTTAGCTTTGAAGGACTTTGAGGTTTAAGAATTAGTTACTTTAATCTGTGACAAAAGTACTTCTACTTGACTACTGGGTCTAGCTGTGACGTTCTTGTAATTGAGTTACTGACTCGGTTACTTTTTCAAAAGGCGATTTGTAACGTAATGACAAATCTTTAGTCAAATGAACAATGGTTATCAAAACCCAGCATATATCTTTCTTGAAAACATTTTTTCACGCATGGACTGACACAAATTTTTCTCAAATTCTGCACGTAGTGTTTTTTGGTCAGGGGTGGGACACAGCAGCAGCAGACGCGGCTTATTGAGAACAGGCTTAATAACATTCTTTCATGTCATATACCCTAGACATTCCTATAACACTAGAAAAAGTTTTTTTTTTTTTTTTATTTTAAAAAGAGTAGCTTGAGAGTCGGACTACTCGCTAAAATTAGCATGAAAGTTGCTGAGTTGGCAACACTGGACTCCCTGTCATTTTCCTACACACCTGGCGGTTGACTTTGGATCGATACCGACTGGCTGGACCCCCTGTACTCTACATTGTAGAGTTTAGTTTACCTCTTTGTCAACTCAAGCATCTAAGCAGCAGGAACTCACAGCCTATGAACACAGTAAAAATTAGTTCAAACTGAGATTAATCCACATTGCTGCACGCCTTCTTTCTTCATCATTTCGTTGCTGAATGTTTCAGACTCGAGGGCTTACACTTTGCTGCTTCCAAAATGACTGAGTTGAAGTGATGTGTAAGTATCTTTTCGTTCGTCGTCTGGACCGCTTAGTCCTAACGGAGTAGCGGGGGGTTGCCGGAGCCAATCACGGGGTACTCCCTGAACAGGTCACCAGTCTGCCTGACACACACACACACACACACACCTAGGGTCAATTCTACAGTGGCCAATCAACATAATGCAGGGTTCGGAGGGTGTGAGGAATTTTTTTTGTGGAACAAAAATATTATCTTTTTTTTTTTTTTAAATCATTTTGAAAAACATGACTGTTAGAAAAAGGCGTGTAAATTCCTGAGACCGACCGTGCTGATTAGGAAAACTTATGGCAAAAACTTTCTGCAACTTGTGGTTATGTAACCAACCTGTTTAAAGCAGGCAAAAGAAAAGAATAAGGAAAAGTGGGAACAATCATGTCCCATTCCATTCTCACTCTCAGGAACGATGTGTGAGGGGAGGACCCAAATGCAGGACTTCAAACAAGGTTTACTAACTCAATTCAGGATATCTGTAAAGCAAGAAGCAGAAGGTTAACTCAAGGTTTCAAAAGTGCAAATAATAACAAGGTTCAAAACATGGTCAGGCAACCAGGGTGTCCTGGCTGGAAGGGATAGTAAGATCCGACAGGGAAGGTAAAGCGATTCCCTTAAATAGATTGCAGGGTGCACAGATGTGTAGAATCAGCAATCATCCCCAGATGATCCTAATCAGGTTGATTAGGAACATCCAGGTCTCCTTCTGGCAGAAGGTGAGGAATCCTGACAGTTAGATTAACAGGAATAAAAGTTTCTTTCACTAGTACAAAATAATTAGTTTAGACCTAAAAAAAAAAAAAAACCCTGATCATGTAATTTTAGTCGCGTCACTAACTTCCCAACAACTCCCATGCATTATAAGGTGGCCTTTTAGTATTTTTCTTGAATTTATTCTAAGTTCCACATTATGCAGATTCAGTTTTTCTGTAGAAAGTTGGCAGAGCTGCAAGAATCTGTAGAATTTTACACACTTCCCGTTTGTTGCTTTGAAATGTCATTTTAGCAGCTGCTCTTTTCCAACATATTTGTCTGGTAGAGTTCTTCGTCGTTTTATCTTTATCTGCATGGGACAGTGTTCCCTATGAATCAGACACAGTCTCTTTAAGTGCTTACACTTCTGTGGAGTAAATAATGTTTTCATACATTTATTTCCAGCAACAGAGATCATTTTTCTCTTTAGTTTATCAGAAAAAACTGACCCTGTTTAGTAATGTGGATCAGCCTGTAGGAGTGTTTCCTTTAACTGGCTCCACTGACCAACCATTTATCACAAAAATTGGGTTTCATACATTCCAAAATTCTTGAAATAAATAAAGTCCAGATAAACTAAAGGAGTATTTTTGTTGGCGCTTGAATCCCATTTGTATTATAATTTGGGATGCACCGTACCTTGTGATACTTTGTTGTGAAAATAGACTACATAAAATTATATCATGTTGGGCTGCACAGTGGGCTGGTTAGCAAAGTGGCCTCACAACAAGAACGTTGAGGTTTGAGTCACGGAGAGGGAGCGAGGCTTAAAACACTGACTTGTCCGTGTGGAGTTTGCATGTTCTACCTGGTTAAATGTGGGTTTTCTCCAAGTTCTACAGTTTCCTCCCACCCTCCAAAACTATGCATGTCAGGTTGATTGGCCACTCCCAAATTGCCCGAAGGAATGAGTTTGTATATGAATAGTTGTGTGTGTGTAGCCCCATAGCAGACTGGTGACCTGTTCGGGGTGTTTCCTGCCTCACTTCTGAAATCAGCCAGGATAGGCTCCGACACCCCCGCGAACCTGTTTGGGAAAAGTGGTTCAGAAGTCAGTCAGTCATCTTCTAATCCGTCTGTCCCTTTCGAGGTTGCTGGGGATGCCGGAACCCATCCCGGCTGATTTAAGGCGAAGGGCAGGGTACACCCCAAACAGGTCGCCAGTCAATCACGGGGCCACACACATTCCTAGGGAAAATTTGGCACTGGCCAATCAACCTGGCATACATGTTTTTGGAGGGTGAGAGGAAACCGGAGTACCTGGAGGAAACCCACGCAGACACGGGGAGAACATGCAAACTCCACACAGAAAGGACAGTGTTCTAAGCCTCGTCCCCACCCCGGACTTGAACCCACAACCTTCTTGCTGTAAGGCCACTGTGCTACCCACTGCACCACCGTGCTGCCGCGGTTTAGAAGACTAAATGATATAAAATCACTCATTTTGAACAAACTTAAGTCAGACGTTGCTTTGAACAAAAAAAAAAAAAAAAAAAATTAATACCATTTTTTTTTTCATCAAAAAACAGGCCCAATTCTGTGAATGTGTACCTTCTTCCTTTTTAAATTTCCATAAACTATATATGGGAAGTTGTAAATATTTCCTGACTATAAAATCACCCTTACTATCCCCGACTAGGAAAAAGTAAACACCCACACAGGATAGGAGATAAGCGTTAAAATTTTTGTCAACATATTTGTCGAGACCAAACAGTGCGGAGGGTCTGGTACGTTGGATGACAGAGGAGGTTATAACTTAACCCCTGACCCAGTCATCTTTGTCTAGCGGATGGTCACAGCTGGACATGGTAGTCAAGTAGGTTTGAGATCTGCTCTTGAAAGCATCCATGTTGACCTCGCTCTGGTTCAGATCCAGCAGGTGTTCTTTGGGTGGTCTGAAGATCATCTTAAAGGTACAGTGTCATAAAAGAGGGAAGTTTTGTGTTAATTATTTGGGGTTCAGAGAATTGTTTCCTCAACAATACCGTCTTTACGTAACCCCAAATTCAACCTCTGACTTGGCTTTCTATGACCCAAAATAAAATGAATGTGTTCTTTGCTTTCTGACGAGCTTCTAGTAAAAAAGTCTCTTGTTTTACTGGTTCCCACAATCTCCTCCTGCTGATTCATTAACAGAGTTTGAGGTTTCTGCAACCTGATCTTTGACACTTGTCCAAATTTTTTTTTTTGTTTTTGTGTTACCTCTTTTACTGGTGGAAATGCTGCAGGCAGATCATTAACCTTTTAGGAGCAAGTTTCTTTGCAACGTTCTAATCCTGAAATGTTTTCTGACCGCAAGCAACCTTTTCTCCCGGTATGAACGCAATTTCCTGTCTGTCATTCCAGAATCCAATTTGTAGCCAAATTTGATCCCCTGGCTTTAAGAAAACTCTCATGACATTTGCAACCACTTATTCAAAAAGGTGGTTTTGAGGGGGATAAGTGAGTGATAGAGGGTTGTGTGTCGATGTCTCACCCCAGACAGCTGAATAGAAGTTCAGAAGACCTCGTTTGCACTCTGTTGGTCGTCATGGAGTTTGTAAAGGAATCCAAAAGGCGGAGGAAAGAAGGAGTAAATTTTCTCCGGAGCATTCTGACCCGCTTCTGGTTGGGTAGGTCTTAGCAAACCTTGTGAACTGTTCAACCACCACAATATGAGCTCAAATTCTTTTGTGCTCTTCTGAAAATGCAAGAAATTAATACAATACATAGTAAATTAATTTGCAAACGCAGACTAAATCTGACTCCAAAAGACTAAAATCTAATCTTTTATGTGGGATTATTAAATCCTTCTCCAGTAAGATGGTGTATTCTTATTTCTTTGTCCCCGTCAGTTTTGTAACGTCATCATTTATTTGAGCTCCCCAACATGGTATTTATGTGGTCGAAATGTTTCCTCGTAACAGTTTTCTATTTTAGACATGCTACTGCTTGCCGAGACATTTGTAAATGGTTTGTTATTTGTGAGATTATTGTTCGTCTATGTGAAGATGGCCCGAATCAAAACACCGCTTTTATATCTGGTGAAAATATTTGGACTGTTGAAAGTTTTCAATTTAAAAGCTGACACACAGCCCAGTTCATTTTTGTACAATAACTTCCCAGGATAATTACTTTGTGTACGAGTCCATGGTGTCATGTTGGCAGTCCTGAGATAGGTGGTACCAATGATACCGAACAAACTCCCAACATACAGTGGTGGTCAAAAGTTTACATACACTTGTAAAGAACATAATGTCATGGCTGTCTTGAGTTTCCAGTTATTTCAACAACTCTGATTTTTCTCTGATATAGTGATTGGAACAGATCCTTCTTTGTCACAAAAAACATTCATGAAGTTTGATTCTTTTATGACTTTATTATGGGTAAACTGAAAATGTGACGAAATCAGCTGGGTCAAAAATATACATACAGCAATGCTAATATTTGGTTACATGTCTTTTGGCCATTTTTACTTCAATTAGGCGCTTTTGGTAGCCATCCACAAGCTTCTGGCAAGTTTCTGGTTGAATCTTTGACCACTCCTCTTGACAGAATTGGTGCATTTCAGTTAAATTTGTTGGCTTTCTGACATGGACTTGTTTCTTCAGCATTATCCACATGTTCTCAATGGGATTTAAGTCAGGACTTTGGGAAGGCCATTCTAAAACCTTAATTCTAACCTGATTTAGCCATTCCATTACCACTTTTGATGTGTGTTTGGGGTCATTGTCCTGTTGGAACACCCAACTGCGCCCAAGACTCAACCTTCGGGCTGATGACTTCAGGTTTTCTTGAAGAATTTGAAGGTAATCCTCCTTCTTCATTGTCCCATTGACTCTCTGTAAAGCACCAGTTCAATTGGCAGCAAAACAGGCCAACAGCATAATACTACCACCACCGTGCTTGATGGTAGGCATGGTGTTCTTGGGGTTAAAGGCCTCACCTTTTCTCCTCCAAACATATTGCTGGGCATTGTGGCCAAACAGCTCAATTTTTGTTTCATCTGACCACAGAACTTTGTCCATGTGATCAGCAGCAAACTGTAGTCGAGCCTTAAGGTGCCGCTTTTGGAGCAAGGGCTTCCTTCTTGCACGGCAACCTCTCAGTCCATGGCGATGCAAAACACGCTTGACTGTGGACACTGACACATGTGTTCCAGCAGCTTCTAATTCTTGGCAGATCTGCTTTTTGGTGCTCCTGGGTTGACTCTTCACCCTCCTGACCAGTTTTCTCTCAGCAGCAGGTGACAGCTTGCGTTTTCTTCCTGATCGTGGCAGTGACAGAACAGTGCCATGCACTTTATACTTACAAACAATTGTTTGCACTGTTGCTCTTGGAACCTGCAGCTGCTTTGAAATGGCTCCAAGTGACTTTCCTGACTTGTTCAAGTCAATGATTCTCTTTTTCAAATCTGTCCTGAGCTCCTTTGACTTTCCCATTGTAGCGTTTGTGGGTGTTTTTATCCAATGAGCCCTTATTAAATGGCCTCAGAGAAGTCACCAGCTGTAGTCACTCATAATCACTCACAAGAAGTTAAGAGGTCATGCTATGAAGCTCATGTCATTGACACAACTTTCTAAGTCTCCAAAATTGCTCATTCATGTTGCTGTATGTATATTTTTGACCCAGCTGATTTCGTCACATTTTCAGTTTACCCATAATAAAGTCATAAAAGAATCAAACTTCATGAATGTTTGTTGTGACAAAGAAGGATCTGTTCCAATCACTATATCAGAGAAAAATCAGAGTTGTTGAAATAACTGGAAACTCAAGACAGCCATGACATTATGTTCTTTACAAGTGTATGTAAACTTTTGACCACCACTGTATATCTGTCAAAGCTGGTCACTATGGGAACAGAGATGTTTGCTGTTTAAAGAAGATAAACCTTAACGACCTTCACTCTAGCATTAGAGTGAAGGTAGAAGCCGATCTGCTTTCACCGCTTACAAAACAAAAAAATTCACCCTCCAAAAGTCAAATACAAAATTAACATGACAAACTAATTACAAATTATATCTTAAATAGTTACTGTATTTTCTGAGCAAGATGAAGAAAAAACTGTGATATTTAATTACAAAAGTCTAACTGTTATCTTTTTTAAAGTAGTTGTAAGAAATAAATGTGCATCATCAGCATATAGATATTTTTCAGCTAAAATGAAAGGAAAAGTGTACAAAACCGTGGTGAGACCCGCCATGCTGTTTGGTCTAGAGACAGTAGCACTGAGGAAAAGACAGGAAACAGAAATGGAGGTAGCAGAGATGAAGATGCTGAGGATCTCTCTGGGAGTGACCAGGATGGACAGGATCAGAAATGAGTATATCAGGGGAACAGCACGTTAGAGGTTTTGGAGATAAAGTCCGAGAGGCCAGGCTAAGATGGTTTGGACATGTGCAGAGAAGAGAGACCGAGTACATCGGCAGAAGGATGCTGGGTTTGGAACCACCAGGAAAGAGGCCTAGAGGAAGACCAAAGAGGAGGTTCTTGGATACAGTGAAGGAAGACATGAAGATAGTTGGTGTGATCAAAGAGGATGCAGCAGATAGGGTTAGATGGAAGAAACTGACTTGCTGTGACGACCCCTGAAGGGAAATGCCGAAAGGAGAAGAATAAGAAGATCAGCATAGAGATATTTTTATAGTTGCTTGATGCCTTGAAAAAGGAGCAAGCATTATTTGTCTGTCTTCTTCAATTTGGCCTCTTTTTTTTTACGTAAATGATGACCCATTTTAGTGACTTTGCTCTCAAAACAACCGTCGCTTTTGGGACTTCGAGGAGTCTAGACAGATTTTTGAATTTTTGCTTATTTTTTGTAATATTTTCATTTTAGTCATTTTTTTTCCCATTGACTTGAATGGAGTTTGGAAATTTTTCCCTTAAAAGTTCATGCTCTCCAAAAATAACTCAAGAAATATTTTATCCAGAAGCACTATTTTAGCTTTAAAATCCTCGCAAAGATTTTGTCTCTTTTCTAGTCAAAAAAGTTAAGATAGGTGTTGAATACTTTTTGAGATGTGACTGTTTAAAAAGTTCAGGGAAAGTCTCTCTGTCTTTTTTAGTGATTCAGAAGTTGAAAAAAATGTCCATAGCTCCATCAATTTTTATCCTGCAGCTACAAATTTGGCATCAAAATGTAGGAAATATTTTACTCTGAAAATAAACTCGGACTACATTTTTTATTTAAGCCACCGTTTTCCTGTTACAGCCCTCTAACCAAAGCTGGATTTTTTTCTCATTCACTTCATTGCAATTTTGAGAGAGACTAAAAAAAACAAAAACAAACAAAAAAAAAACCTTGGGGCACTTTTAAACTGCTGGTGATTAAATTCTGGGGGCGGCGCGATGCCAGAGCGGTAGGGGAGCGGGGGATGATCTTGTGGAACATGTTTTTTTTTTGCCGTACTAGAATAAAGTGTAATTGCACATCCCCTACAGTAGTTGGCAGAGTGTGCGCAGGGAGTATTAATTCTTTATATCAGTGGTCTCCAACCACCGGGCCGCGGACTGGTACCGGGCCGCACAAAACCGTTATTTTATTCACTTTTCTTTTTGTGATCTCTTTTATTTTGAAGGTATGTCTACCGTTACCATGGCAACAAGAGTGCGTTCGAGTAGAGAGAATGTTTCCACATTATAAAGACGCTGCTAATAAAATTTCTTGTGAAGACAAAGTGGTTTTAAGTTTGTTATTATTGATTTTAAAAAGCCATTTGGCCTTAAGACCAGTCCGTTAAAATATTATCATACACTAAACCGGTTCGTGGCGCAGAAAAGGTTGGGGACCCCCGCTTTATATATTGTGCTCCTGAGATAATGTTGCTGATCAATTTAAATTTATTGATTTTAATTATTTTATTTTACAGTATCAAATGGTTCAATTAGTCAAAAATGTCTATAGTTTAAAGAAGGATGTCGGTTTTTTTTTTATTTCAAGTTAATTGATGCACTTTAAATCTTTTCTGTTACAAACTAAAAAAACAATGTTAATAAAGCTGTTCTTTTTCTTTAATGTTAATGAGGATACAATATTATGCAGAGAAGTACTTATAACAATTTTATACACAAATGATACTAATTATAGTCACGGCGGAGAGCGGGGGCGGGAAATATTTTCTTCTTCCTGGGGGTGGGATGGAGGGGGGGCGGCAACAGGAAATAATTGAGAAGCACTGATCTAAAGCAACATATTTCTAGAGTTAAATTAGTTTTGATCTGGGACAGATGAATTGTTAACTTTTGTATGTTTATTGGTTCCGTTTTAAATCATGACATACTCCTGACAGAAACCAAAATCAAACAGGTGAGAAAAAAAAATCAAAAAGTTCTTCCAAGAAACCTGGTTGTACTGTTTTTTTTCTACCCAAGGAATATTTACAATTTCAGTAAAACAGGCAGAAACTCAGTAAATCCCACAGTTCAGATGTTGTGCCACATTAAAGACAGTTTTCACTTCCTAAGTACAACCTGTGGTTGCGTTACGTCATGCTTTGTTATGACTGCGACTGTTGGGGAACTCACTGTGTTATCTTAAGTTATGAAACCATGTCGTCTTTAAGCGAAAACATTTCCCAGCATGAATCAGGCTTTGTCCACACGTAGCCGGGTACCTGGTAAAAAGAATATATTTTTATACATTTTTGTTTGTCATCCACGGGAACCCGTAGGTTTTCGTCACTCAAAACCGTTGTTTTTGAAAACTCCGACCAAAGTGAAAATTTTGGAAAACTCTGTGTTACCATGACAGCAACGATTGTTGTGTTATGGATATTGACAGTTGACTGTTGACAGTTGAAAGCTAGCCGTTGCTAACTGACTGTTCGTATTCGAAACCGTTAGTGTTCGAAAGTAGTTGAACTAGAAGGAGAGTGTATGAAGCTATTGAAGAGCTGTCTTGGAATAAATGCATGTTTTGACACTACCCTGAGTGTGGTCTCCCTCCGAAACAGAAGCTACTAAGAAATCTGTTTGTTACCACTCGGCCACTGGTAACAAACTGGCGTTGTCGGCAGGAACCTCCCCGCGCAGGTTCGGATCCTGCCGAAAACGCCAGTTTGTTACCGGTGGCCGGTTCATAAGCTTCATACACACTCCTTCTAGTTCAACTACCGTAATTTCACGACCATTAGGCGCATCGTACAAAAAGTCGCAGCCTCAGTTATGTGCGCTATTGCTGTATTTAACACACACATAAGGCGCAGTCTCAGTCACACACGGCTTTACAACAACACACACGCAAGCATGCAAATGTGCGTATTAAAAAATAGATCGGGAGCAAAACTGAGTTTGGTTGTACTTTATTTAAGTAGTATAAACAAGCACATTACCGGTAATAGTCTTTATTTAAATCCGTCAAAGTCCTCATCCTCTGTTTTGGAATCAAACAGCTGCGCAAAATCCAACAAAGCAGGTCCACTTCGCTCCTCGCTGTCAAAGTCACTGTCTGTACTGTGCGGCTCCTCAGAAAGGATACCAGCTTTTGCGAAAGCTCGGATAACAGTACCAGCAGACACGTTAGTCCAAGCATCTACAATCCATTGGCAAACTGTAGCGTAACTCGCCCGGCGCTGCCTTCCACCCTTCGTGAAACTGTGATCTCCTTCGGTCATTCATCGCTCCCACGCCGCTCACACTTCACTCTTTAACGTTCTCATGCCTTTTCTTTCAGGCCCACCTCGCGGGCACCACGTTTTCTTTTACGTCCGCCTTTTCTCACGAGCACCGCGTTTTCTTGTAGGTCCGCCTTTTCTCACACACAAGGCGCACCGCACGAAAGGGCGCACCGCTCAATTTGAAGAAAATCTAAGACTTTTATATGCGCCTTATAGCCGTGAAATTACGGTATATTGAAAATAGTTACGTGTTGACGCGAGTTTTTTAAAAATGGAGGACAGCGAATATACATTTTCAAAACTACCTATTAACGCGTGGATGTGGTCTATGATGCTCTTTCAAAACCCAATCCTGATAAACAGTAAAGACCAAACAGAGATCAGAATGAATACTTGAACCAGATTTAAAAGATCCCATTTAATTAGCTGATATGACTTTGGGAAGCAGTTTACAACCATATTGTAGCATGCAGCGATTGTAAAAAAAACAAAAAACATCACAGATATGGCAAAAAGAAAAGATTTGACTTGTGCGTTTTCACAGTGATTATTAATAAACTGGTTTCCTATACTGGTTGAAAAGTGAATGTGTTCTGACGCAGAACAATCATGTTAATGGAAAAAAACCAAACTTTTGACACACGGGTGGAAAAAAACAGCACGTTTGCATCTGAGTAAGTGTCTTACATTCACACCAAAAATGATTTGGCTATTGATCTAGAAGAGCTGGTGTACCGTACAGAGGTCTCAGAACAAGTACTGGTCTGGTTTTACAGACTCTTGTACCAATCCTGAGCTCATTGCAATGAAGATACAAACCGGTTTCCGAACATCTGGAACAAACTAACAAAACCCGAACTGGAGGAAATGTATCTGGATGCTTCTCCTGTCCTTTTGAGACATTGTTCACTGGCACAAAAATAACCAGAACTTGATGTGTCCATTGTTCATGTCCATTTAGGAAGAGAAGCAAAAGCTTTCCAAGCAACTTTATCAATATATATTTATATAAAAAAACTCCTTTTACTTTTCTATGATGTAAAAAGGTAATTAAACTATTTTATAAAATCAAAACAACCTGTACAAACACACTAATGTCTGCTTTTCCATCAACGCACCACATGTTCCATGTGAGCATTGTCCAGCACACCGAAGCGTTGCTCCTTTTTTTTTAATATAAAAACAAAATAAACTCTTTTTTACACGTAGGCTCCGAGCGCAGCGTGAAACTCTGTGAGACACTGAACGAGCTGCTGAAACTTTGGCCTCTCTTCGGGGTCAAGCGCCCAGCAACAAGCCATCACTGCAAACCTGAGACACAAACAGAAGATCAGAAAACAGAAATTGGTATTTTTGTTTCTAAATCCGGAGTCGGCGGTCCTGGAAATATTATTTCATTAATTATTCAATGTCAATAAAAACATCATAAACGTATCAACTAGTGCTGTCATTTTAACGCCTTAATTCGATTAATTAACTACGCAGCATTTTAACGCGTCAAAAAAATTAACGCAATTAATTATGACGTTGTAACAGTGGCGAGCCAATTCTTGCGCATTTGAATTTTGGCCTATTGAAGGACCCGTAGTCTTCTCTGCCATCCTACATCGCCTGCGCTGGCAAATTAACAAGGCAGCAGCGGTCAAACACAACAGACATGGACAAGACTCAGGAGGATGAGACAGATGCAGGGGCGGATCCGTAGGACAGGGGGGGGGTGTCGCCCCCTCTTTTCCTCTCCTTTTGGTCCACACACAAAAAAAAAGTTTTCTTACTACTTTAATTATTATAAACTTTGGGCAAAATATGCACCAAAATGCAGAAAAATTACTTACTTTTCAAAATGTTCTGGGTGGAGAGGGAAATGCCTCCTCACACCCCGCTTCCCCTTTAGAAAATCCTGGATTCACCCCTGAGTCAAGCCACTGAACGGCAAGTTTTTATACAAAAATAATAGAGACTGGACAATAAATAAAAATGTAGTAATTTGTAGTTTTTTCAAAAAGGAGTTCTCCTACCATCGGAGCAACTCCAGCCTGACATACCATCTAAACGTAAAACATGCTCAGGCAAGTTCCTCTGTTGCGAATGTGGCTACCGGGAGCTCGCTCCGCCAAACAAAGCTAGCTGAATTTGGCAAGCGAATGAGCAAATCCACAACAGAGAAATGGACAAATACTATCGCAAAGTGGGTTGCTGCTGATTGCAGGACAATTTCTATCGTTGAAGATAAGAACGAACCCTAACGAACGCTAACCCTTATTTAACTTTTTTTAATAATACACCTGACCTCATGAGGCACAGTTCACTAATAATAAATTGGATTTAAAATCTTTTCTTCTTACTGTATTCAATTGATTAGTCATACAGTACAATTTTTAATATCCAAGGATTAAAATTCTTTATCAGGAGACCATTAGCAGATACGACGTGAAAATGCAATTAATTTGATTAATTAATTACAAAATTCTGTCATTAATTTGATTAATTTTTTTAATCGACTGGCACCACTAGTATCAACAAAAAAAACCTCCACATCTTTTTTATGAATCTAATCAATCATGAAGCCCAAACAGGACGGAGCACGTTCATCAGTAGCTGGTGCTTTGAGGAAACGGGGGACGCTAACAATGCAGCGGTGGAAAACGATGCCAGTGGGCAAAGGTTGCTCATTATTCTGAACAGTTGCAGGATGCTGATAAGCTTCATATCAACCCAAGCTGGCACGGCTGCACATTTCAGCTTGATTCCTCTCCTTTATTAAACACATCTGCCAACACCACACACTTCTTTTAAGAGACCAGAGGGGAACACACGCTTTTTTCTCAGCCTTCTTGTAAAACAATTTGGGTTCATGTGTTTATAAAAAATAAGCTTGTTTTTTTCTGAAGAAATCTGAAGAGAAGTGATGCAGTTGCACGCTGGTTTTCTTGCAACCGGATGTTAAGCTGATGCATGCAAACGATTATGAGGTAATAAATTGGTTTTGTTTCAGCGAAAAAGCAAACGTTCCGACTAAAAATGTCAAAAGGTAACAAAACGTGTTTAAAAATATGTAAACAGAAATGATAATTAAGTAGACGAATAATTAATGAATAAATGGAAGACTTAATCAGAGAATAGATGGAGTGAGAGCAAAGAGAACGATAAGCAGAGAAGAGACAGAGAAAGAAAGAAAAATATAGAATGTAATAGATTTTCTTTGCTTTAATTTCATGGTAAAACTTTGGCTGAAAATAAAATTGAACACTTTTTGGTTAGAACTAACTATTCTGTTTGTTGCAGCTGTGTTCTGTTCCGTCATCTTCCGCTCATCCGGGACAGGGTCGCAGGGCAACAGCCTCAGATGAGAAGCCCAGGCGTCTCTCCCCCTGGCTGCATCTCCCAGCTCATCCAGAAAGATCCCGAGTCGTTCCCCGGCCAGCTGTGAGACATAGTCTCTCCAGCGGGTCTGGCGTCTGCCTCTCGGTTTCCTCCCGGTGGAACGTGTCCGAAACACCTTACTAGCATCCTGACCAGATGCCCAAACCACCCCATCTGGCTCCTCTCGACCTGGAGGAGGAGCGGCTCTACACCGAGCTCCTCCCAGATGGCAGACCTCCTCACCCGATCTCTGAGTGAGAGCCCAGCCACCCTGCGGAGGAAGCTAATTTCGGCCGCTTGTATCCGCAATCTGTCTCATCCGTCTCTGTTTCATTCATATGGTCACCACCCACAGCTGGTGACCATAGGTGAGCATTGGAACGTAGATCAACTTGTAAATCGAGAGCTTTGCTTTTCGGCTCAGCTCTCTCTTTACCACGACGGACCGATGCAGCGTCCTAGTTATTGTAGTTATGAAGTCTTACAGATTTACAAAAATGTATCAATTTGTAGAGGAAGTGTGGAGGCCTGACTATTGCTCATCCCACCGCCCATTGGAAAGCACATGTTCCACCTCTGAAATTTGACACAGGTTCTAAGTGAACCCTCTATTCTACAGCTAATTTTTTTTTCTCACTGTATTGATCCTTCACCGGGAAATTTGTGTGCTGCACTCCTACACCGCAGCAGGCTGCCACGAGGGCGCTAATGGAGGGAGAAATGGAGGGTTAGGTGTGTACTCCACGGACTCTAGATGTGAACTCAGTGGGAATCGAACCTGTGAACTTCTGATTAACTTCTGGTCCGTGGGTGAATGCTCTTCCACTGAGCCACCGTCTCCCCAAACTAACTTTTAATGTTGCTTTTCACTCTTAGAATTGGCAGAGAATAGAAGTCAGAGGAGTGTGTGTGTGAAATGTTTCCTACTTATCGCAGTAGTGGAGACTCTTGTTTCAAGTAGAACAGGAATAAAACATAGTTTCACAATTATTCTAAAATTTACTTTGGTGACGAATCACTACGAAAAGGTAGAAAGATCTGAAAAGCTGATTTTGCACGAGACTGGACCATAAACCCCCAAACCGGGCGTGTGAGGCACTAAAGCGCTGTCGGCAGGATGTGTTTAAACCAACTCACAGCTCATCTGGGCAGTTGATTGGCTGAGCTATTCTGTAGCCATCTTTCAGGTACGCGGACATCTCAAAAGGATCGATGTCAACGTACGGAGTCTGACCCAAAGTCATGAGCTCCCACAGCGTCACTCCGAAGGCCCACTGTGAACAAAACACACACAGTTATTAATGATTACACGCCAGCCGCTGGCTTTTCACATGCTTTCATTGAACAGGATAAACACGAGTGTGGAAAAAATAAACAAAACAAAAACAGGTGATTGGTTTTAAACAGAAAATATTTACTGTGAACAATGATGGGAAATTTTTTGGAAATATGCATGGGGAATATAAATCGCTGCTGAAAGTTTTTGTTATGGAATTGAATGTATAAACAGTGGGGAGGGTCGGACTCTCACGGCCGCCCTCGTTTCCTAAACACACAACAGA
The DNA here is from genome assembly GCA_902685375.1 of Neostethus bicornis. NCBI lineage: Eukaryota > Metazoa > Chordata > Actinopteri > Atheriniformes > Phallostethidae > Neostethus > Neostethus bicornis. Next base: position 7,522,199 of record LR738547.1, on the reverse strand, counting down.
GAACAAGGTAAAGAGGCGTTTCTCCTAACAACCTCGTTTTTAGGCAAATAAAGAAGTAACGTTATGTAACTGTAAACTTTTTCGGGTTCATTTTACAGTCAGATTCTATTCAAATCAGATTCTAACTTATTTACACAGTCGGGAACATTAAATCAGATGCTTGACCTGCTGCTGAATTTATTGGCTAATTTTATGTATCATAAACACGTGAAAATGTGACTACTGGAAGTGAGAAAAATAAAAAGAGAATCAGACACTTTTACTGCTTGAAATATCTCGGAGTAAAATAGAAGCTAGGTCAACAAAAATCGGTCGAAGTTCATCCCTGAACTGTTTTTAAATACATCATATCGATCCATTCATAAATGTAATCACTTATTTATTCAACTATTCCGTTCCGTTGTCATTTGCTCATCCGGGGCCGGGTTGCGGGGGCAACAACCTCAGACGGGAAGCCCAGGCTTCTCTCACCCCAGCTGCATCCTCCAGCTCACCCGGAGGGATACCAAGTCGTTTCCCGGCCAGCTGTGAGACATAGTCTCTCCAGCGGCTTCGGGTTCAGCCTCTTGGTCTCCTCCCGGTGGAACGTGCCCGAAACACCTCACCAGCGAGGCATTCATTCATCCTGACCAGATGCCCTAACCACCCCATCTAACTTCTCTCGACCTGGAGGAGGAGCGGCTCGACACCGAGCTCCTCCCGGATGGCAGAGCTCCTTACCCGATCTCTGAGTGAAAGTCCAGTCACCCTGCGGAGGAAGCTCATTTCGGTCGCTTGTATCCGTGATCTCATTCTTTCGGTCACCACCCACAGCTGGTGACCATAAGTGAGGGTGGGAACGTAGATCGACTTGTAAATCGAGAGCTTTGCTTTTCGGCTCAGCTCTTTCTTTCCCACAACGTACGGATGCATTCATTCATCTATTGTTCCATCCAAAAAATACATGGATCCGTACATATGGGTGTACATTCCGTTATTCATTCATTCATCTATCCATGCACAATCCAGCTAGTTTTAAAGAAAAAGCAGGGTACACACTGGAAAGGTCACTAGTCTGTCCAATGATGATAAAATTTTTCTTTAAAAAAATCAAATTTATATCAAAGCAACAGGTTGAATCGAGTCCCGAAGTGAAAAAAAAGTGAGACAACGCAACTGTGTGTGTGGATGTGTGTGTGAGACCTCCTGACAGATATGTACTTATACAGTAATCCACTCTGCTCTTACGTCCATGCCAGTGAACACCTTTATCAGCGTGTCTCTAATTGCACTGCTTGGAATCAAACATGCGTGACCATGGGGGTGTTGTGTTTTTATGTACGTCAGAGTACGAGAGGGTACGAATTCTACAGAAGGAGAATAGTTTGTCATTAACACGCACTTATTAAGTTGCACAACTGTAAGCGGAATGTGTGTGTGTGTGTGTGTGGCTGGTGTCTCGAAGGACCTGTTAGATATTTCTTCACAGGAAAGACGGTGCCAAAGAGAAGACCTCAGAGTATCTGAGAGAGACCTGAACACAATGGAAGCCATTTCCTGGGAAGCCTCTTCACTCTCATCTTTTAACATAGGAAACGTCAAATCTGGCTCGGCTTTCTCACCACATCACTTGCACTGGAAAAGTCATTGTTGAGCAAGCTTTCCAGGGCCATCCATCGGACGGGGCGGTTCTCATTGTCCCCCAAGCAGTGATAATCCATCGGAAAAAGATCTCGAGCGAGCGCATTGTCTGTGATCTTCACCTGCATGCTGTCATCGATGCTGTGAAGAGGAAGCACTTTTTATAACTTTATATAAAAAAAAATCAAGAATCCGTGTGAGTTTTTGTGGAAACACTTACACACAGTTCCTAGCAGCGAGGTCTTTGTGAATGACCTCTCTTCGAGCTAGGTAGCTCATCCCACACGCGATCTGGATGGCCATGTACACCAAGTCCTGCTGAGAAATGGCCTGGAAGGAAATGAGGAGGACAAAGTTTAAAAAAAACAAAGGGGAAAAGTTAAAAAAAAAAAAAATAGAAAGGACGTGACATTTAATAAAAACTGCTTGGAATGTTTTCCTGTTTTATTGATTGAACGTTGTACACCGTCGAGGCAGACGGAAATTCTGGTTGTACAGGTTGTTTTGTTCTCGCTCCACCGGGCTGTACTTTCAGATAATTATCCAAAGCATGCTGTTGACGGCTTCCTGATGATTTAAAGGGAGTAAAGTTGACAGCTGCTTGAAGAAATTCGGAGCCTGAGTAGAACTAAGCGGCATGGACTGAATAACAGTAAAGATATAAGAACGACTCGGATCTGATCGGTCATGATGTCGTTGCTAAATACCACGGAGACGATTAAGAGTTACCAAAATAAAATGTACTGACTGGTAAAGTAAAGCAGCTGTGAAGCTTTATAAACATCCTGTACTGAAGAAGAACAACACTCCTTTAATAGAGCTGCTACGAGACACAAAACATTTTATGGAGACAGATTTTTTGTCTGTACTCATCTGACGCAGACGAGAAAAAAAAATAAACTGGGAGAGTTTCTCTTCGTAAACCATTGAAGCAAATCTAAGACTTTAAGTCGTGCATTATTGGGAATATGTTCACAAAAAGTTAAACATCTGTACCCTGATTGTGATTTACAGTCTGGAGCCTCAGCTTAATGACTGTCTTTGTCTGTTTAAAGTGAAAAAAGTACATCATGAAAGAGTTTTTAGAAAGGAGGGCTGGTGGAAGCAAATAGCTGGCAAGCTTCGTCTTGTGATCCGAGATGTTTTTTACATCTGTAATTTGAAGCTGATTGATTGGTTGGATTTGTGCTGTACTCTTTCCAAGTACGTACAAGAGACTGTGAGGTTAACCCCAGACAAAAGTACTATTGTCTTTGCACAAAGAGAAACACCCTGAACTGCTGCACGCAGGCTTTCTAATAACAGAGTGAGCAGAACTATCGTTGGTGCAATTTATTTTTATATTGCTGTAGTTTGTCTGGGTTGCGTCGGACAGGTGACCTGTCCAGGGTGTACCCTGCCTTTTGCCTGATGAAAGTCAATTCAGGCTCGGACTTTTGTTTGTTTTTTAAACTCATTGGTTCTGAATCTTTACCTGCATCCCGTTTGGATGACGCTCATCTACTGTTTCTTTCAAATCTTTACTGTGTTATCTAAAATGAAAATATTCCAATCTTTAATCCTCGTCCTCGGTCTATTTTGGCAACTGAGCCCGGGTGAGAATTTCTTATCCATCAGGTTTGTCCAACTTGATTTTTAGGAGTATTTTCTCCTTCAAAAGGATGCTCTAAGGACAGGGTTAACATGGTATTGTTTATTATAACTAATACTTTTGTTGACTGTATTAAGTCTGATTGTGCGCTCGTGTTGGCTTGATTTTTAATTGGATTTATAGTCCAATATCACCACAGACTTGTTTAAACATGCTTTTCTGGTAGTTCAACAAAAACAAAATCCTCACAAAAACAGGTGGGAACGAAAAGCTAATTATTAAACTAGCCTAAATGGAAACCCCCGTCCTTGGACCCATGTTCTCAGTGAGGAAAAACAACTACTAGTGGGGAATCCCACAAGGGTGTAGAACTGTTTGCTCACTGTATTTTGTGAGCAAAGTGTTCTGTTTGGTTGATAAGGTTCTAAGGTAGGACCATGTCATGCAGGGCCTTGTAGGTTAGTAAGAGGATTTTTAAAAAATTTACTTGAAACTCAATTGGGAGCCAATGGAGAGACGCTAGCACGGGAGTAATATGTTTTCTTCTAGTTCCTGCTAATAGTCTTGCTGCTGCATTTTGAACCAGCTAAAGATTTTTTAGGGAAGATTTAGGGCATGCTACAAAGCGTTAAAATAATCCAACCTTGGTGTAACAAATGCATGGATTCAGCATCATTTTTTGCAAAAAATATATTTGATTTTAGCAATGTGGCACAAAAAAAAGAACCAGTTTTAAAAGTTTGTGTTTTATGAGGTTTAAATGGTAAATCCTGATAAAAATATAACCCAAATTTCTAATGAACTTTATAGCTATAATCCCACTATCCGGGGAGATTCTGTTTTTTAACACCTACTGTGATAGGTTCATTAGGAGATAATTAAAAGTCAGCCTGGCCTAGGTGGTGCAGGTCCTTCACTTCAGCCACTGTGGATCCCTGTGCCTCCCAGAGCTGGGTGGACCCCTGTGGTTTTGATCTCTGCAGTCATGGGCAGGCCGACTCCTGTTGTGGATTGATCCCCAATGATTGTTTCCTCGCAGCAGCACCAGGCCAGATGATTGTTTTATTTACTGTTATTTTTAACTTGGTTTAGAGAAGTGTGAATGTTGATGCATGTGTTCAGTGTTTTATTTGTGTGAGATTTGGTTTTAATACATGTTTACTTTGAATTTATTATTTTTTTAATGATCCAGATTTTAATTTGTTCTGTTCTGCACTTTGTGTAACTTTGTTTGAAAAGTGCTTTATAAATCTTCATCTCCTTTCGGCATTTCCCTTCAGGGGTCGCCACAGCAAGTGAGTTTCTTCCATCTAACCCTATCTGCTGCATCCTCTTCGGTCACACCAACTATCTTCATGTCTTCCTTCACTGTATCCATGAACCTCCTCTTTGGTCTTCCTCTAGGCCTCTTTCCTGGTGGTTCCAAACCCAGCATTCTTCTGCCGATGTACTCTCTCTCTCTTCTCTGTACATGTCCAAATCATCTCAGTCTGGCCTCTCTGACTTTATCTCCAAAACCTCTAGCATGTGCTGTTCCTCTGATATACTCATTTCTAATCCTTTCCATTCTGGTCACTCCCAGAGAGATCCTCAGCATCTTCATCTCTGCTACCTCCATCTCTGTTTCTGTTTTTTTGTAAGTGCTACTGTTTCTAGACCAAACAGCATGGCCGGTCTAGCAAACTGGAATTCTCACCTGTGGGTTATTAGCTTCAGCCAGCTTGCACTGCCGCAGGAAGAGCTTAAGATTGCCCCAGGCCATGAAGGGCAGCAGTACCATTGGTTTTTCTCCGTCTTCTGTGCACACGTGACTTATGGGAAGCAGATTTCTAAAAAACGCAGAAGAAAACAGGAACATTGTGTGAAAGACGGAGGGATGACAGCTGAACAAGTCAACTGAGATCACTCAAACCATAGAAGAGGAAGTATGACTTAATGACTGGAGGAAAGAGTGGTGCAACGGGTTACTGTTTATTTCCAGAAATAAAAAACACAGCAAAGCCGCAAAAATGGCAAATCATTCATAATTACAATAAAAAAGATTTTAATGGTGTCAAAGATTCACTTTGACACCAAAGTCAACGTAATCCTAACCCTAGATCAGGGGTTTAATTTGATATTATTATAAATGATATTCTATGTGAAGACACTGATTGTTAATGATCCATCACAATAATTATTTCAGTATGATTAAAGAAGGTAGGAAACAGATACATTTTAATATGCAATATCCAAGTGTTTCATTTTCAAATGATCACTTCCACAACATTTTGCAGGAAATCTTTTTTAATTTTTACTAGCCACCAACAGTTATCATCATTGCTTCTTTGAGAACCTCCCCGTCTGAGAACGCCTTCTTCTTCTTTATCCAAAAATGTGTAGCACTAAATGAGGCTTCAGTTGCTTTTTGAGAGTTTTTTTACCGGACTCATAAAAAAAGACTGCTGTTTGCCTAAAGCTGCCTTTAACTCACGGGTTTTTTCCGTTCGTAGTGCGCTGCATGGTGGGTAGTTAGTATGGTAGTTTTTGTGACGTACTGAAATGTCTCTCCACGTTGTGCCGCTTACGCATCGCCACAGTCGCACCGCAGATGAGACGCACACAGTTTTCTTTCACGTTAGTAAAAAAGAACTCTTCCTCCCATTCACTGTGAAAATGATAAGTTTTCTTCCTTTTTTCTGCCATATTTTTGTGGGTAAAAAAACGCGCTCATGAGCTCATCTCAGCAAAGCTGGTTTGTCATGCGCACTAGACTGACCTCCGAATCATACTATGTCAGAGTTCGTATATTAAACTTTTTTGTGATCTACATTTTTTTTTTTTTTTTACGTTTTTATGTATTCGTTTTTAAATTTACACCACTGTAAATGAAATTCAAACAGAATAGCAACACAATTAAATAAAATTTTAGACAGAACTAATTTGTGGTTAGTGCTATTTTTTAGAACTGGCCTGTGGGCGACTGATGCAGTCGCTGCGGACGACCTGGTGCCCACAGGCACCGCGTTGGTGACCCCTGCCCTAGATTAAATACCACTTTGTCCCCACTTAATGAAAAATGTGGGTTTTCTTTCATCAGTATTTAGCAGACGGGAAGTTTAGCAGGAAGTAAACATCAAAGTTACGATGACCTCTCAGTATTTCAGGAGAAAAGCATTTTCTTTCCTAGAAATATGTTTTGAACAAGCCGGTCTAAAACAGCTTTCTCCAAAAAAGCAGACAATAATGCTGGGAAAGTGGATTAGTTTCCTTGTATGGGATGTCTGTTTGGATGTTATTGTTTGAGTCTGGACTTCGACAAAGTAAAACTAAACTAATGTCAGACGGGATAACACTTAGTGCTAACAAGCTTTTGATATTTAGCTGGAGCTCTTGATTCATGCGGTATTTTTATCTCCGTGTTGACATTAAAACGTGGAAACATGGAGGATGAGAACAATCCTGCTGATACGCTGCCTCCGCATGTTTCACTGGAGAGGATTTCTTTTTATTAGTGCAGGTTTATCTTCACGTCATCTCATCTTTCTAACTAAAACACCCCAAGCCGAAGAACAAACTTGAGTCTTATTAAGTATTAGTTTTACATGTTATGTAATGTTTATTTTCTGGCCCGAAGGAGGGAAGATCTACTTAGGTTTAAGAACACTCGGTCTGAAACACTAAACTTTTACTGAACTTCAAGCCTTTTTTTTTTTTACTTATTTTTTAAGCGAACAGAAAAGGATCAGTGCATAAAAACAAAAAAGACACTCTTTGATTTTTCTGTTAGGGATTCAACATGTTTAAAAAAGCAAAGAAAATGTCCCTAATCTAATACCCTTAATTTAAAAGACAGATGTTCAGATAAGTATGACTGTAAAGTGTGTCTGCTTGGTTTTAGACATGTAAAAGGACAAAAATTTATTTAACTTGAAATTTCTGTTCTGTTAAAATGTTTTGCATAATGTGCTAAATGTGAGAGTTGGAGATCACGACCGGACGAAGCCGGAAGTGGCTAGGCTCTCACTCAGAGAGATCGGTGAGGAGCTCTGTCGTCCGGGAGGAGCTCAGAGTAAAGCCATTGCTCCTTCGGATCAAGAGAAGCCAAATGTGTTATTCAAGCATCTAGTTAGGATGCCTCCTGAACGCTGGTGAGGTTTTTCGGGCACGTCCCACTGGAGAGGCTATGTCTCACAGCTGGCTGGGGAATGCCGGGATCCTCCCGGGTGATCCCACCAGGACCCGGGATCCAGGATGCAGCCGGGGTGAGAGAAGCTTGTGTTTCCTGTTCGAGGCCGTTGCCCCCACAACCCGGCCCCAGAGAAGCGGAAGACGAGGGAACACCAAATGCGACATTTCCGCCTTCTGACATTTCAGACCCACATTCTACTGCTAAAATAGCATTCTAACTACAACGACACATCATTTAAAGCAGACACATGCTCTTGTTTCCAAACTTGATTGCAAAGAAATTGTTGAATAAAAGCTTTAAGGCACAAAAAAACTTATAGAGACATTTCTTTTAATTGAATTATTCAAATGAAGACGTGTCATTGCTAAAAGAAACAGCAATTGCACGCCAACTAAGCAACAGAGTCACCATGACAACACAATTTTCTTCTTTTTATAGGGGTCCATAGGCACCCTAAAAGGATGGGCCGTACACTTTTATGACTCGTGGGAAATTAGTCAGTGAGAGTAAGAAATATGGCTTAAAACAAGTTTGATTAACTTTGTTCATTAAATGGATTTAGCAGCTTCTGAAAGTTTGGTATCAGTAATGTAAGTCTGGTTTGTTGGAACAGAGAAGAATTGAAAGCTGTGGTGAGATGCTGGGGTTGTCTCCGGGAGTGACCAGGAATGGACAAGAACAGGAATGAGTATATCAGAGGTACAGTACATGTTCGAAGTTTTACAGAGAATGTCTGAGGCCAGACTGAGATGGTTCAGATGTGTTCAGAGAGGAAATATATTGGAGAGTGAAAAAACAGAGAGATTAAGATTTCATGGAAAGATCCATGAAAAGATAACTGGGCACATTTCCCAGGTTTTCTCTGCACAAAAAAAAAAAAGATGTTTCCTATCCCATTCTAAGAAGGACCTTTTTCTGAAAATTACCCCACTTTTTTTATCCAAGTGATTGAACATCCTAAGACAAAAAACATTGATTAAATATGTCTGATACTTACCGATGATGAAGTCCTCTGAGTTTACAGCTTTCGGTCAGCATCATGGTCACCTGCACCTCTGAAGCGTTATCTGTGGGATTTATAAAAATAAAAAACCTGTAATTAATCATCAGGAAGAATCTGAGACACATGAAAAAGTCATTTTTATTCTTTAGAATAACTCAAATTTATTTAAAACTCAAATCCGCAGCCAGCAGTTCAGAGAAGCCGACTGGCTCCCGTTTTTAATCTCTACCACATTATTGTTTCCTTCCCATGAGGCGTATGAAGAGGAAGTTGAGTCTGTAACAAAGCCAAACTTGGCACTGGATTATTGTTTCTGGAGAGGTATCCACCCCAGTCTGAGTAAACATGGAGAGGTCAGAAGGCAGCTGGTGGAGAAAGCCGATACATGCCATCGCATGCAGAGTATCAGGAAGAACCAGGAAACATAAAAATCTGATTTATAAAGAAAATATAACCATGAAAACATTTGGAATAGAACATTTTTTGTTGGTGAAATGTAACTAATAATTTGATCTGAACACAGAAAATGCAGTTCTAAATGAGGGTGTGATTTCATTTTTATTTGGACCAGTTCTTTCCAATCAGCAAACCCTTGTATCAAAGATGACTTCCATTTTTCCCCCAGTCAGTTTACTACAGTGCTACACAGTGCTACAGCTGCACTCGAGCTGTCCACAATTTTGTAAATGCAATATATCACTAGTTGAATTTTAATGAAACTGCCCACAGTTCTTCAGTACCAACGACAGATGAACTCAATAGGTTTTCAGGGTGATACGAACCAAAGCTTAAAGTCCCGATTGCAAATTTATAGAGCAGGCGGAGGCATATTATTCAATGCCTTTGCATAAGTTTTATTTTCGTTCTGTTTGATATTGCGTTATTGTTTTGATACAAGTTAATGTGAAATATACTGTAATAATGTAGTTCCATGTAACAAAATTTCAACCGTAATTAGGCTTCAAAACTTCCTCTTCATCGTGCGGTTTGACCTCTTAGCTATTTGTTTAACTTGTTTTGTTCTGGAAGCACATGCAAAGTAGATGGATGCTGGCAGAAAAATGGTCCCGAGAACCAGTGGTGGATGAAGTACTCACTTTTTGTACTTAAGGAAAAGTACAGATAATTAGGCAAAAAAAAAATACTTAAGTAAAAGTACCAATTAAAAAAATCTACTTAAGTAAAAGTACAAAAGTAATTGGTGTAAATTTTACTTTTTAAATAAAAAGTAAAACTATTTGACCATAATTGAAATGTGATGGGGTCACAAATAAATACTCTGCTGGGGCGTGACCCCGCCTCTTTTGGTCCACAAAAAGGAAAGGGGACAAGTCAAGCTATCCCCTTGCAGGGCTAGCGAATGAGCCACCAAAATGCAGGAAAATGACTCTTATTTTTTAAAATGTTTTGGGGGGAGGCCCCCAGTACCCTATATTGGCTTTGTCAATGACCTCACACCCCGCTCCCCCATTTTTAGAAAATCCTAGATCCGCCCCTGCTCTGTGTAATGATAGCTCAACTTTTTATTTAAAAGTAAACACAACAAACAACGATCTTCTGACTCTTTTTAATTTGTGTTATATTTGATGTTAGTTTTTTTGGCGCTAAATTAATGCGGAAAATGTTTACTCTCGATTCTCATTGGTCCTCGATTCATTACTTCTTCTCCCGATCCTCTTCTTTTAATTTTGGCGATGCGGCTTCAAGATGCGCTAAAAAAAAAACTGTACATTTTTCAAATTCCCGACCAAAAATGTAACAAAAAATGCAAAACACACTTTTAAAAAGTAGGGAAGTAAAAGTACAGATATTTGCTCTAAAAATGTAGCGAAGTAAAAGTAAAAGTACAGGTCTCAAAATTGACCTAAGTACAGATACACATTTTTTTTTTACTTAAGTACAGTAACGAAGTACATTTACTTCGTTACGTTCCACCTCTGCCGAGAACTGATCTTGCAACATTTAAACTGATTGGCCAGTTGCAAATATTTTGACCGATCAGTTGGCCACCGAGAGTGCACAGAGAGATGCAGTCTGGGAGAGATTCTGTCTGTAAACTGGGAGACACAAGAAGAAAAATTTGCTGATCTTTGCGATGAGGTAATTGCAGATGTTAATATTGCGAAATCAATTCAATGTTACTATAACACAGCCCTACATCGAGCCTTGTCTTCTACATCCTCTTTTCTACGTTCATGTCCTTCTTCACCACATTCATAAAATTCATCTTTGGTTTCTCTCTTGGTCTTCTGCCTGTTAGCGCTAATCTCTGCTGCTGTATCCCCTCTCTCTCTCCTCTGAACATGTCCGAACCATGTCCAGAAGAAGCACAGACTGCTCCACTTGAGTTTTTTCTGACAGCAAGAGGAGCATTTAGCGAAATGTTTATTCTGAAACTGGAGGGATTTTCTTTGGGTGCACCATCGCCTGACCGTTGACGGAGAGAGTCTCTTTGGTGATGTTCTGCGTTTGCTCCAAACAACTATTTTTAGAATTATTTCTGATACACAGTGGATTAGTTGATGTGTACTTTACATGTAATCCAACTCTCAAAGTATTCTTAAAAGTCACTTCAAAGAAGTTGTTGAGGCGTCCTATTTTTATGAAAGTTCAAGAAGCCACTCAAAAATAGTGCATTGCTATTGAAATGTCTTGAGTTTCTTAGTCAGCAAAACCTCTGGATCATGTAAAAACACCTGATAATTTGCTTGAACAAGAATCCAGTTTGAAAAGGAAGATAAGAGCTGACACGTGAGTACTATTTGTTTTTATAGTCTCATCTCTTCACCGTGTGTATGGATTCCAGACAGAAGCAACTGCATACCTTTTACGGTCTTCACAAACACTTGCTTCTCTTTACTGGGATCCTTCTCATCCAGCAGCACACCATGGAAGATACGGCCAAACGTGCCTGTAAAAACACAAAACCAGAGTTTTTTAAAACAGGGAAAAGGTCAAGAGGAAGGCGAAGGCATCGAAGAATGAAACGTCAGCTCATTCACCGACTGCTATCTCTGGCTGATCTGCGGCCAGAGGTGGACAGGTTTCAGCCTAATGCATCTTCTTAACGGAAAAAGGCAGATTTGGCTGAGTTTAGCCGATAAGTCCCAAAACAGAACCAGGCTAAAAGAACCATTTAGAAGCTGGTGACGGTAAAAGTCAAAACAGGTGTTTATCAGGACGTTTCAGAACATAAACCATCAACATAACATAAACTAAATAAGAAGAAAATCTTAGCCTCGGGGTGAAGACATTTGTGTTTCAACAGGAAAGAAGCACAACAACAAAGATTAGACTCCCTCCCATTGTGGTTGTCTTCATCCGGCTTGCCTGGACCTGTTGGTCTTTCACCACTCTGGTTGGGATTACGTGCATTCAGATTTGCTTTGACTTCCACATGCCTGGTATTATAAAGGTGAAAGGTTGCAGCTAAAAAAAAAGGTTGACTTTCTCTATAGATTTAACCCTATAGATACTTTATTGATGTTTAAGCTTCAAAAAGACACATTTAAACTGTTAGATTTAACTATGCTTGATAAAAAAATTATCTTGCAAAGGAATAGGAAAAAAATAGCTGTTTAATAGTGAAAAAAAAACAAGAATTATGCTGATGAAAAGTTTTGGCACCTCAGACTTCTTGGCAGCCATTAAGCTGTAAAATCTGACTTCCTAATCAAATGCAAACAGATACTCATAAAATTAAGAAAAAAAAATAATTACACAATTTCTCTAAAAGAAAATAGCTTTATTATTGTTATTAAACCCTGCAGACAAATTAATACCAGTGAAAAGCTTTTGCACGGGATGAGACACATAATACAGGTCCAAACAAGCAGCAGGTATCGCAAATCTATTTACAAGGTAAAATACTGACATTAGAGAAACATAAAGATATTTTAGTCTCTGATTTTCTTTCCTCTTTAAGGCACATTTTTAGTTAGAATGCATCAACCAACTGAGTCCTTATGCTCAAATTGGACACTTTTTGTTTGATTTTGAATTTTTTTTTTTTTTCATGTATGTTAGGTTGATTGGCCACGATGAAATTGACCCTATGTATGAGTGTCTGGAACAGTTTGGCGACCTGTTTGGGGTGTACCCTGCCTCTCGCCTGAAATCAGCCAGGATAGGCTCTGGTACGCCATGCGAACCCACACGGGAAAAGCGGTTCAGAAGATGAAACGAAGCAGAATGTGATCACTATGATCAGAGGAGGATTTGAGGTTACAGGCAGCCATCGGGGAAGAAATGGAAAAAGTACAATTAATAAGTTTCTTTGTGGGTCGATAGAATTGTTCAATAAAAGTTAAAAAAAAAAGATATTTAAGTTCTATTTGGAAACTAATGAGGTGATATGATAAACCTCTGATGTAACACGTATTATTCACTGATCATGACAATAAAAGTCTTTCTGGTTCTAATGGCTGTGTCATTAAATTTTTAAGGATGATAAATGAACTGATCAAAATTTTGACTCTGCACAAATTTGTTTGTTTTGCAGAAATTTACTGTTTGATTTTTTTTTTCTTCCCCCCAGAACAATAATAAAGTAAAACTACTTTTTTGGGGAGAAATGCTTCTCTTAGTTAGAACTTTTTTGCTTTTGTCCTTTCATTTTTTTTTTTTCGGGTGGAGAAAAGTATCAGATGTAATGTGTGATAGAAGAGTTTCAGCTAAAATGAAAGAGAAAGTGTACAAAATCGTGGTGAGATCCGCCATACTGTTTGGTCTAGAGCAGGGATCACCAACCTGGTGCCCGCTGGACTAATCACAAATTAGCTCTGTCTAAAATTTTATTTAATTGTGTTGCTATTCTTTTTGAATTTCATTTACAGTGATGGAAAAAAAAATGTATATCACAAAAAAAGTTTAATATACAAACTCTGACGTAGTATGGGTTGGAGGTCAGTCTAGTGCGCATGACAAACCAGCTTTGCTGAGATGAGCTCGTGAGCGTTGCAAAGATGAGGTTACGAACGCGTTTTCTATTCACAAAAATGTGGCAGAAAAAAGGAGGAAAACTTATCATTTTCACAGTGAACGGGAGGAAGAGTTCTTTTTTACTATTGTGAAAGAAAACTGTGTGTGTCTTATCTGCGGTGCAACCGTGGCGACTAAGTCATAGAGGCCAAACTGAGATGGTTTAGACATGTGCAGAGAAGAGAGAGAATACATTGGAAGAAGGATGCTGGGTTTGGAACCACCAGGAAAGAGGCCTAGAGGAAGACCAAAGAGGAGGTTCATGAATACAGTGAAGGAAGACATGAAGATAGTTGGGGTGCCCAGAGGATGTAGGAGACAGGATTAGATGAAAGAAAATGACTTGCTGTGGCGGCCCCGAAGAGAAATATCGAAAGGAGAAGAAAAAGAAGTCCTTTCACTTTCATTTAAAAATTGGAAAAATAAATATAGTTTGACTTAGAAATAATAAAATAAATCCTAACCACTGTTGATAACAAATTAATATCCATTTCTTTTTGTAAACACCATTTAAAATAGTCTAAACCAGAATAAACACAGAATTGTTCTTTTAAATCCAGAACAACTAAAATAGCAACTTAAACAGCACATTAACAGAGAACACCCACATGTTCCTCCAACATTGTTATGTTCCCTCCTGCATGGCTCATTCATTGCTCACCTTACCACAGACTGGGCTACGCTCCAGGAACAGGAGTAAAGTCTTGCTCGGTGTTGGAGTAAAACAAGTTGAATCATCTCCAAGACAAACACGTCAAATTTAACAAATGGATTTATCTTTGGCATGCGGCCGAATTAAGACTGTTTCTAAGCTAAACTAACCTTTAAGTTAATAACCAGATTTTATGACTAATTATTGTCCACATTTGTTTCTTCATTTAAGTTAATGTCTTACTTTTATCATCAAAAGTTTTAGGTTTCAACCAAACAACTTTTGAGGATGTTTGAAACAAGATGTAGCAATTGATTTTTCTAAATGTGTGCCAAGCCGATAAGAACAAAAACATCAACAAATACTGAAGATTATGTCCTAACCCCAGTCACATTTGCACAATAGGTTGGTCCACTTCTCAAAACAGTTGATGCAAACCGCAAAACTTGGTGGATAAACGTGCAAGATCAAATATACTTCATTCTTCAAAATGAAGACTTTTTGTCAATAAAAGTGCCGATTTCACCAAAATAAAAAGTGCTTATTTCACTGTTTATGAACAAAAATCCACAAAAAATAGTCATGTTTGTATTTTGATGATTTGATCTAGAAATGTTTTCCAATGCAGGAAAGTCAGAAACTGGTGAAAATATGCGAAAATGTTCAAGCTCCAACTTCAAACTAATTTAATGGCCATTTGGAAACTGAACTCAGATTGTCTCAAGTTGGACCCGTCTCATTCTCTCAGAAATTGTTGGACATGGAGATATTCTCAGAAAAAAAATAGTAAAAAAAAGGAACAAAAAAAATCTAATTATGTTACTGCTGGGTAGCACGGTGGCGCAGTGGGTAGCACAGTGGCCTCACAACAAGAAGGTCCTGGGTTCGAGTCCCGGGTGGGTGCGAGGCTTGGAAGACTGTCCTTTCTGTGTGGAGTGTGCATGTTCTCCCCGTGTTTGCGTGGGTTTCCTCCAGGTACTCCGGTTTCCTCCCACCCTCCAAAGACATGCTTGCAAGGTTGATTGGCCGGTGCCAAATTGCCCCTAGGAATGAGTGTGTGTGTGGATGGTTGTATGTGTGTGGCCCAGCGACAGACTGGCAACCTGTTCGGGGTGTACCCTGCCCTTCGCCTTAAATCAGCCGGGATGGGCTCCGGCACCCCCCGCAACCCTGAATGGGACAGACGGATAAGAAGATGACTGACTATGTTACTGTTTTTCAATTTCTGAATTGTTCGGGTATTTTTTTGATGTGGGAATAATGTTCAAACATGGTATAAACCTCCCAAAAAGTTGCAGTAAACCTTGCCTTTCAGAAAATTTTGATTTTTACTATTGAGAAAAAAAAAGGGATTGAATCTTTCTTTTTTTAAATTAAAAAATAAAAAAATAAACCCAATTGAAAGCAGTACCTTCATGGAGGACGTCTTTAAGTGTGACTCTCTCTCTGGAGATGGCAATGTCTTTGACTTTAGCTTTGGCCTCCATCAGAGTTACACTTCTCAGGTCATTCTTTTCTATACGGAGTGAGGGGTAACCTGAGGAAGGAAAAGAAAAAAACTCATCATCATCTAGAAGTTGATGAAGACATTTTTAATTTGGATTAACAGGATTAGACAAGCTGCAATCCGACTTACTAAAAAAAAAAACCCAGAGCAATACTTCATTAGAAACACAAACATTCTGAGTTAATACGCCATCTTTTTCCCCCGTCTGGTTACCCACACGCTGCGGTGAGAAACTCATGCAAACCCCTGGATTACAGCACGTCTGTTACATAACGTCGCTGCGTACATACCAGTTCCATCTAAAGAGGGTTTAATATTTGCGTCTACATATATGCTGTTTCCATGCCATCCCAATACAAGGAGTTTATACACATTCTCTTCATAGACTAACATAATAGTGTCTAACACTCTCAGTATAATCCTTTAACTTCAGCCAGATGATGAGGAAATTACACTTCGAGTCTCGGCCTGCTAATTGAGAACACTTCTAAGCCCATGTTTTGTTACAAGAAGTATATCTTTAACCAAACGTTGGAGGTCTAGATAAGAGTTTATACTCTGGATGAGAAGCATGCAGGATTTTGTGTAATTGACTAGATGAAGAGGTTTGTTTAAAGAAGCTTTGGCTGTAGATTTAAATCTGTCGTTTGGCATGTAAACAGAAAGCGAAAAGCAAGCTGAGTGTGTATCAGCGCTGCCCCCTCTAGTCCGCTTTAAACATAGAAGAGCCAGAGAAGGAAGACACCGAAATATTTTTTTTTTTTTGAAAATTATATTCAAGATTTTTTTCTAAGAAGAAGTCAACCTAAACCTCCTGAGGGATAATCTTTGTGAGGATTCGGAAGCACAGATCAGACAAAGAACTTCAATTTGTTGAATCTTCATCTGAGGAAATAAGTCATTATGGTGATGATGAGGACATGCTCAAGATTTTATCTGGATTTGAGAAGCCTGCCGTTACATCCACAAACTATTCAGAAGTTCCCTGGTAGATGTGTGGGTTAGATTGCTCTTACACGAGTTACAAACATGTGCACGTGTATTGTATCATAGCATATATGCATTATTTACTGGGCTACTGGGCTATTTACTGGACCTTACCCAAGTCAACTGAATTATGGAGAATTTTAAAGGATGTTTTTATAGATTCATACAAAATTAAAAAAAAACCCACAAATAACCTTTTTGACCACCTCCAAAAAGGTGGTCACCCTATCCTATATGGTCACCAGCTGTGGGTGGTGACCAAAAGAATGAGATTGCGGATACAAGAGGCCGTAATGAGCTTCCTACGCAGTATGGCTGGGCTCTCGCTCAGAGATTCAGCCATCCGGGAGGAGCTCGGTGTTGAGCCGCTCCTCCTCCAGGTCGAGAGGAGCCAGATGGGGTGACTCGGGCATCTGGTCAGGCTTCCCCCCGAGCGCCTCTGTTGTGGTTCCCTCTACCACCACCAGAGGGAGCCAGGGACCATCTAACCTTTCCCCCAATTCGACCTGATTTGGCCAACCTGCGCCTAATCCCTCTGCTGACTATTTAAAGGCAGCCTCACCAGCATTCCTCGTCGGGTCTTCATGCCTTCCAGCCCTGGCTGACTCCCGACCCAACGGATATCCTTTGGAACTGAGATTAACTCTTTGAAAACCATTTTGATCCCTTTTGACTTCTGTTTCTTTGCTTACAGCCTTGCTGATCCTTGGTTAAATAAATCTTGTTTGATGTCCTGCATTTGGGTCCTCTTCCTTCCACATCATGACAGCCTCGCCGGTGAGGTGTTTCAGGCATGTCCCACCGGGAGGAGACCGAGAGCCAGACCCCAGACCTGCTAGAGAGACTATGTCTCACAGCTGGCTGGGGAACGACTCGGGATCCTTCTGGGTGAGCTGGAGGATGCAGCCGGGGTGAGAGAAGCCTGGGCTTCCCGTCTGAGGCTGTTCCCCCCGCGACTCGGCCCCAGATGAGCGGAAGATGACGGAACAGAACAATTAACCTTAACAATTTTTAAAATTAAAAATTGATTGGTAAAACTAATCATGCACAAATCTAGCTTTATAAAGATAAAATGGCATGATTCAAAAAAACATAACTAATTTCGACATCCCACCCATAAATCCAAGCTGTTAGGCATGGACGCAGCATGGTTAAAAGGTGAAGCATGACCACAGCAGAAACTTACTTTTGGTTTCATGAGGGGGGGCGCCAGGGTTTTGGAAGGAGGAGGCAGCAAGCTGGAGAATGGGTGCAGAACCAGGGTGATTGTCTGATGAGCAGAGGAAAAAAGGGGAGAAACGGAGAATGAGGGTTTAATGGATAGCTCACACAAATTACAACATGACCTGATTGGATGGATGAAACAAAAACATCGATAGAACCAGGCATGGTTGCAAGTTGGGTAAACTCGCCAATAAGTGGTGTGGGGGGTTTATTAATAAATCAGAAGCAGCTTGTGGATCATTTAAAAGCATCATGAAGAGAGAAGTGTGTCAGATTAATGCACAGACGGAAGTGGAGATGTGGGTTGTGTCCAGAAGAGGGCGATGATGGGTCACACACTGGCAACAGAAAACAGTTAGTCGATGTTTTAAAAAAATCTACACATGTTACACAAATAAACCTGATGAGAACTTCAAAAAACACAGATTATGTTTGCTCAAAGTGTGAGTATCAGTGAACGTGCATCTGCCAAATTTGGCAAATCTGCCAAATAAACAAAATAGTGACAAAAGTTGGTATACAGTAGAGGAAGGTTTAAACCCAACATGACTGGGATTAAATGTAACCAATCACCTCCGATACTACAGAAAATACTGAATAATAAACTTATTATTGTCTGAATACAAAATATAGAATGATTTAGGGCAAAGACATCGTTTTTGGTCAAAATAAAAGCCTAAATTCCTGCAAAGCAACAAGCGATGCCATAACGGCAACAAACACCTTCTCGATATGAATGTTTTAGATACCAACCTGAAGTAAAAAATTTAAACTATTTAATCAGATTTATTGCTATTCTTGCATCCTTTCAACCTTTAAATGACTAAAAACGATCAGGTTCTAAGCTTTACCATATCTACTGGTTGAATTGATCAAAACATAAAAAAGGGGCAGCCCGAGCGGCTGCCAGCTGCGGTGTCTCCTGTTTTTTTTTTTTTTGGCATCTGGTCGTCTATTTTTGTATTTTTTCACTCGGTTTCTGTTTGTCTTTTGCCGTTTTTGGTCCGGTTCTGGAGATGTGACTTTTATGCGCTCTTTGGACGTCGTTTTGGACTGCATTGTTTTACCTCAGACGGCTGTTTTTGGGCTAGCTGTTTTTTGGTTTCAATGGCTAGCTCTCCGTTTTGCTGGTCATGGAGTCGTTTCGCTTTGTTAGCGTGGACACAACCAGCAGCTAGCTCTCAGAACAAGATCCACTTTGGCTGGAGGAGTCTATGCAGTCTCGAAAGAACTGAGAAGGAGACGATCAGAAAGAAGGCGCTTTGAGCCCAGTGTCCCTGCGGTTGTCATGGGTAACATCCGGACGCTCGCTGGCAAGATGGAGAAACTAGGGACGTTTGTTCTAACCCAGCAGGAATGTGGAGGGGTCACTTGAGCTGGATACGTTGTGCTGACCCCCATAGTGAAACGGCTAAACCTGACTACCTAACTGACAATGGAGCGAGGTGTGTTTTTTATTTTGTGTTTGGAATAGTTGAAAACAATGATGTCTACTTTTTCCAACATAAAAAAATTAGGACAAAAGCCATTTTGTTCTTATCTTTGCCCAATTCAAAACAAGCTTTTCAATTTTATTTAAACAGCCCAGTGTCACAACCAAGCTGTCCAATGTTTCAAACAATTAAACACAACAAAAACACAAACATCAGCATTGAGATATACATTAGCTAATTGGGAGGTCACCAAAATAACGAGATTGCAGATACAAGCAACCAAAATGAGCTTCCTCCACAGGGTAGCCCAGTTCTCACTCAGAGATAGGGTGAGGAGCACCGTCTCCTGGGAGAAGCTCGGAGTAGAGCCGTTGTTCCTCCGGGTCGAGAGAAGCCAGATGGGGTGGTTAAGGCATCTGGTTAGGATGCCTCCAGAGCGCATCGGTGGTGAGGTGTTTCTGGCACGTCCTACCAGGAGGAGACCCAGGGGCCAACCCTGGACCTGCTAAAGAGACTATATCTCACAGCTGGCTGGGGAACACCTCGGGATTCTCCCTGGTGAGGTGGAGGATGCAGCTGGGGTGAGAGAAGCCTGGTTTTGCCGTCTGAGGCTGTTGCCCCCGTGACCTGGCCCCGGATAAGCAGAAGACAACGGAACAAAAAACTAAATAAACCGGGATTTTTATGTGCTTAGACTTTCCCTCATGGTGAGAAAATCTTCCGTAGCGGGAAAGAAAAAATAAGATCGACAACAATAAGCCAGTAAGAGAACGGACAGCTTTAGCACATGAGTTGTGCTCTGAATCGCAATCTCATGACACAAATGAAACTATTAAGATTTTTCACAGATGATTATTAGATTAACTCCATCAAGGTTCGCAGATGCTGGTGTGAAAAAAAAAAAACTTGGCACACTGATCGGACTTTACGCTGTAATCTAATATTTGCTAAACTTGTTTATTAGAAGTTTTAAAGGGTTTAACCAGTGATACAGATGTGTGTGTGTGTGTGTGTGTGTTTCTTACTGGTGACAGGAGCTGCGTTGTTTGGAGTATCGGCCCTCAGGTACTGTGTGGTTTGCGTTGATGGTTGAGACAGGCCCTGTGAGCTCGCACTATCACTCACACTAAAAAACACACAGGAACAACACACACAGGTCACGTGTAAGAAAAAAAAAAACAGTCAACAGGGGTTAAATTTAGTGATACACTAAATGAATAAATAAATCTAATTTAAAGTCTTGTAGTTTTACATTTAGGATGATTAAAATTTATGAAGTTATTAAGCATGTTTACTTTAGACTAATCTAAAAATAAACACACATGTCAGTATGTGTGTTGAAAAGTTGTAGAGATGACTTTTTCTAGATCATTCTTAGGCATTTCATTTCTTAAAATCAGATGCAAAAAAATCTGCAAAATATTGACCAATTTCTGACTGCACAGTTTTATTTTGATGTGAAATTGATTTGACGTTCAATCAATTGTGTTTTTTGTTCAACAAACTCTGTCGCAACAAAATATTAATCATGTAAAATATTAAAAAATAATCTGCCT
The DNA here is from genome assembly GCA_902685375.1 of Neostethus bicornis. Classification (NCBI taxonomy): domain Eukaryota; kingdom Metazoa; phylum Chordata; class Actinopteri; order Atheriniformes; family Phallostethidae; genus Neostethus; species Neostethus bicornis. Next base: position 7,501,475 of record LR738547.1, on the reverse strand, counting down.
GATAAGTTCTAACTGTTAAACTGTAAAGAAGTGAACCAAATTAAGAACTGGAGGCAGTAATTAGTCCCGATAGAACATCTTCTTCTTCTTTCGGCATTTCCCTTCAGGGGTCACCACAGCAAGTCAGTTTCTTCCATCTAACCCTGTCTGCTGCATCCTCTTCGGTCACACCAACTATCTTCATGTCTTCTACTCCATACATGAACCTCCTTTTTGGTCTTTCTCTAGACCTCTTTTCTGGTGGTTCCAAATCCAGCATCCTTCTTCCAATGTACTCTCTCCTCTGCACATGTGCAAACCATCTCAGTCTGGCCTCTCTGACTTTATCTCCAAAACCTCTAACATATGCTGTTCCTCTGATCCTGTCCATTCTGGCCACTCCCAGAGAGATCCTGAGCATCTTCATCTCTGCTACCTCCATCTCTGCTTCCTGTTTTTTCCTCGGTGACACTGTCTAGACCAAATAGTATAGCCAGTTTCGCCAATTGCTCGAGTTAATATCGCAGTATTAATTTGATTTTGATATATTGTGCAGCCCAGGCGCAGAGCCACCGTAACTCACGGCAGTAAAATTTTATGTAATTCAATACAGCATAAAAAGTAGGGAAAAAAATTGTTTTTAGTAACCTAAATTTCAAATATATAAAATAAACTTTCCTATGTAAGACATACCCGTTACGTTAAGAAAAGACTTGTATTAATGAACAATTCTGCAGAAGCCGCTGATATGAAACCAACCTGTCCTCCATTTCTACTCTCTTCATACTGTGTAGATGGAGGATGGCCAGGACGATGGCCACCAGGAAGATGACGATGCAGCAGACGCTCACGCTGATGTAGAACACCTGAGTGGAGGTGGTGGGTGTGGGCACTTAAAAACAAACAAAAAAAAGTTGTTTTTTTAAAAACAGCAACAAACACCATAATTAACATTTTGATTGAGCTGCTATTTTGAGAGAAGAGGAAAATTATGAGGTTAAAAGAAGAGATTAAAAGACCTAAAAGAGGAAAAAGTGAGGAGAAACAAGAATAAGTCGATGCCACGGTGTCGGGTGATATGCCTCCACGTGCTCTACATCACAAACTTTATTTATAAGAAATGTTATCAAAAATGATTATATCACTATTGAATGAATTTCCAAAAACAAGCCAGTGTAGGTGGCAGATGGGGTGGCTCGGGCATCTGGTCAGGATGCCTCCCAAGCGCCTTGCTGGTGGGGTGTTTAGGGCACGTCCCACTGGGAAAAGACCAAGAGGCAGACCCTGTACTCGCTGGAGAGACTTTGTCTTACAGCTGGCAGGGGAACGACTTGGGACCCTTTCAGGTGAGCTGGAGGATACAGCTGGGATGAGAGAAGCCTGGGCTTCCTGTCTGAGGCTTTTGCCCCCCTCAATCCGGCCCTGGATAAGCGGAAGACGACGGAACGGAATAGAAAGCCAGTGTAGATTTTCATAGTAGAGCTCAAAAGACTGAAGTTCAATTGGTATTAGTGGAAGAAAAATATGTCAAGTTGGAGGTGGTCCCTTAAGTTCATCTATAGGTGGCAATGAGTAACTTTGGGCAGTTTCATTGAAAAAAAAATCTGTGTTTTATGCATTCACAGAACTTTGTGATCAACCTTTGTGATCTTGATCTTTAGTTGCATGACTGTGAAAACTTTCTCAGTTCATCTAAAGTTGGTACTGATAATGATGGGCTGTTTTATTTAAAAATCTGTACACAAAAGGGTTTCAAAAGATCAAAATGGACACACGGACAGCCTGAATTTAATGCTTCCTCCACATTTTGAGGGCACTGGCATAACACGCCATAAGAGGAGCTACGGCTCATCAGTTTAAAATCCAGGCACCGAGAGCTTTTCTTATGACCTCTGAAATCTTCTTAGACCCCCTGTGTTTCTCTGGTTTCCTCCAAAGAATGAAGAAGACTAATGGTTAGTGCATACAGTAAGAAAGGATTAAAAAGGATTAAAAAAGGTCAAAGAAATCCCAGAAACAGAAGCGAACTGGTTTGAAGAAGTAGAGAAAGCTGTCTAATTTAAAGACTTGTGGACAGGGACAGTATGAAAAGTGTAGCATGAGATGAACGTTCAGTTACTTACAATCAGTCTTTATATGAGAGTTATTGTTGGGGGGAATGACAATCTTTGAGTCAGAATCTATTCCTGTTCACAGAGGGAGGAAAAAAAAAAGTGAACTGCATCAACTCCAGCATGTCTATGATCAGTCCAAACCAGATTCAAATTAAACAAGACAGGAATAAATCATCCAAAAAAATTCTACATTCTTTTTAAATCGAAGTACCGTATTTTCCGCCCTATAAGGCGCACTGCATTATAAGGCGCACCTTCAATAAATGACATTTTTAATAACCTCTTAACATCCACTGACCCGCCCACGGTACGTTTGTGGGTTTTTGTTTTTTCTTCACTCATAAAGACACTTATTCTTTGTTCAACTCCATTAACTTATACCTCGTTTTAAAGCTAAGACTTTCAAGAAAACGATCATAGCATCCATTCTTATGTTTTCACTAGTTTCAAGAAGATATAGCAAACTATTCGCAAATAAAATCAAACTGTTTGGAGTGCATTTCTCACCTATGATCCAGTCGTAATGGGCTGAGACGGGTTCGATCTTCATGTGATTGGTCTCATTTTGTCCGTAACAATCCACAGAATAACTATATAAAATTGTATTTTCTCAAAAGTAAACCAGTTTGGAGAAAAACTCCAGAAAACGTGTTTTTGTTTTCTGCGAGAAATAGTAGCGGTCGCGTTCCAATCTCCATAATAACTACCTAGCTGTGTTTTTAACTTCATCCTGGGTATGTTTCTTTTCTTTACGAAGTTATCTACAAACTGAGACCGTTCGCAAAAATATTCCGATAAAGGGTTTGTTTTTTACAAGGCTTTGAATGAAGCAAGTGCTTCTCCTTCAGCTAACAGCACTGCTAGCATGTTAGCTTCTAGCGGGCTAACGACGTCACTTACAAATATATGATTAGCCTATAAAGAAAGCTGATACTTCCACCTTCAAAACGAGGGGATTGGTTCAAAACCGGACCAATAGAATCGCGTGTATTTCAACTGCGTAAAGGAAATTTTATCAAAACAAACGGCGCCATTTTTGTGCGTCATGACGCGAATGAGGAGCAGACACTGAGTGAGTGAGGTGATCACAGATTGAAAGATTTTTTAGTTTATTTTCAACTTTTCTTTTAGCAAACTATATTTCTGGGGTTTTGGAACATATTTTTTATCCGAAAATTTTTATTGTGCATGATTTTTATAAAAAAAAATTATAATTACAGCAAAAATTATGTAAATAAAAAAAAAATAATAAAAAAAAAAAGGAAAAAAAAAAGATCTGTGGGAGGTTTTTAAAGTCACAGAAACACTAATATGCATTTTTTATGACTAAAAAGGTGATAAATGGCAAAAATTCAATTTGTTGCTTGTTCAGATTAGACATTTTTATACTAAAAGGTCAATAAATCAAAAACTTTTGTACCTAGAGATCTGAAACTTTACACAGTTGTTGTCATACACAACATATCATTTATCCAGTTGTATATTTCATTTCTTGTGCATAATTTTTATGGAAAAATTTATAATTACAGTAAAAAATATTAAAATATACATTTAAAAAATTATGAAAAAAAAATATCTGTGGGAGGCATTCAAAGTCACAGAAACACTAATATGCATTTTTTATGACTAAAAAAGTGATAGAATGGCAAAAATTCACTTTGGCACATTTTGGCACATTTTGGCACAGATTTGGACAGCTTGTGCCGAATGGACACTTTTTATAGTAAAAGGTCAATAGGTCAAAAACACTTGTACCTAGAGATCTGAAACTTTACACAGTTGTTGTCAACAAGATTTTTATCATACAAATGGAAGGAATTATGCCTACTAAGAAGTATGTCTTGGCTAGGGACATTGGAAAATGAAAAAAATTAGGCGAGGCTAAAATTCTACAATTTTTTTTATGTTTGAACTACTGTAGGATAGGCTCTGAAATTCTGACACTCTCCATGTACATACCTACAGAAACTAGAAGGTCTAAGCTTTATTTTGATGTATAGTACAAGCATGTGACTTGAAAGATGCTGCTGTAATAAGCAATGGCATTTGGGTATGTCCAACTATTGTGCACAGCCCGAAAATAGGTGGGTGTTAACTTTTTCCACATATGAGGCGCACCGCATTATAAGGCGCTACAGTAAAGGCTGTTCAACTTTGTCCTCTAACTGTAGCCATCTCGCTTTGTTCTGCGGAAACTCTGTTGAGTCTTACTTACTTGGCGCAGCGCATCCTCTTGCTTCCACCACTTCCTCATCATTGATTCATTTAGGGCTGAAACAGTTAATCGATTTAATCGATTATAATCGATTATCAAAATAGTTTCGATTAATTTGGTCATCGATTAATCGTCTAAAAAGTTTCCGCTGTCTACTGCACTTAAATTGGTCTCCATGTGGGACAGTAGAGAGCAAATTGACGACGCGCGCTACCAAAATAGGAGGAGAAGAAGACAGCAGCCAATCATTGGCCTTCATGTCACCCCGCCTCACGTGATCAGGCAGATTCAACAAGATGGCGGAAAGAAAAACACACATAAAATCATCTAAAGTTTGGATCATTTACCGCTAAATTTGAAAAAGAATCGCGTTAATATGCAAAGTTTGCGAAACGGACACGTTTTGGCACGAAAGCATAACGACGCTGCACAAACATCTTTAAAAAAAACATGTCGGACTCGAAGCGGGAGACCGCAAACCGGAGCGATACACAATGTTATTTTAATAAAAACAATTTTACAGGTCGCAAAATACACTTTTTATTGTCTTCAAAATGTTCATTTTGGAAATGAACATGTCTGAAATGAGGCTGCTGTCAGTAGGAAGACGAGGGGTTTAAAAAAAAAAGATCGCTAAATTCAAACCAAGATACAAGACCCCCTCCTCTACACCGCAAAGCACATTTTTTCCCACAAAAAAATGAGTTGCCACTAACTAAAAGGGACCCCTTTACCGATTAATAGATCTGTGTTTGTAATATTATAAGTGGTAAAGATGGTCATTTTATTTATTAAAGTTACTATTTTTACAGTAGAGATGGTGGGGTTTTTTTTTGTGCTAATACTTCACAACTTGAATGTTTTTGTATATTTTTTACTCATGTTAATCTGGGGCCTTTTTTTTGTACGATACTTCTGAACAAGTTTAAATTTGCGAATCCAGAAGTGTTAAAGGTTTCTTATTTTCAAATGTGATCCAACAGTTTACATTTGATGTTTTATTAGCCAATACTACTAAAGCACATTTTATGGGTGCTTATGATTTACTTTTACTGTATACAGTAAGTAGATTTATTATTTTCTATAAATGATAATATTCTACCTCTTTATTTGACAAAAAGAGTAACTTTGCTCTTACTGTAATAAACCCAAAGTGTTGTTTATGTGGTTATGAGTTGTGTTTTGCACAATTACATTCTATAATATGCCGAAAAAGTAATATATATCAAATGGTCATTTTTATCCGATTAATCGACCCAATAATCGATAGATTAATCGATTACCAAAATAATCATTAGTTGCAGCCCTAGATTCATTGATGTTAAACTCTGTCGCTGCGGCCAGAGGTAAGATCCTAAGCCCGACCCAAAATTCGGGTCGGGTTTAAAAATGTCAATCATTACGTCGGCTCGGGCTTCTCTCTCGCTGACTTTTTTATTTATTTTTTTTTAATAAATATATGTTTATAAAATGTAAACTAAAACGAGGTGTGGTACTAAACTAAGGAATACTTGTTATAAAATTAATAATTTGGATAAAACAGAGAAGTAATGTTTTACTACTAAACAGGATCCGTAGAGCCAGCTCATCCTCTGCGCACGTGAACGTCTCCTCTTAATTTGGTAATCCTCACCTGCGCATGTCTTTATTTTATTTATTTTGAACTGGTATCCCCGATATGAAGGAGTAAGAAGTTAAGGATAAACTAAATTGCTTTCATACGACACCAAAAAGACTGGCACCTCGACGCTGAGCAGGCATTTAAACAGCTGGACTGGTAAAAAGTGATGATCGCTATTTTATCATTTGTTTCAAAGACCGTCCCTCCTCTTCCCGCTAAGCAGGCCATTACAGACAAGTGTGTTAGGGGTCCGATAGTGGGAATTTTTTTTTTTTTTTAAATTAAAAAAGCGTGTTCTTGAAAATGTTCCAATTTATAAATTCTTATATATAATATCTTTTTTTTTTACCGCGGGCCCGCGGATTTAATATCCACGGGCTTGGGTCGGGCTGGATTTTTTTAGGCCCGATCTCACCACTGTCTGTGGCTCTGTTCCCGTGTTCTACTGCGTGATCGATCGCCTTGAGTTTAAACTCTGCGGTGTAACAGTGTCTCTAGGTAGAAGCCATTTCCGGGTCTTTACACAAACACACAAATGGAAATGAGACGTCAGCATGCACCGCGCACTACTTCTTTTACGGGGGAAATGGAGTCGGCGACTGCTTACCGCAGCTGCAACTCCTGTTGTAGCTCAATATTAATCCATATATAAGGCGCTCCGGGTTAAAAGGGGCATCGTGGACTTTAGAGAAAATTTAAGGTTTTTAGGTGCGCCTCATAGTGCGGAAAATACGGTAAATAAATAAATAAATAAAAAATTGACAATTTTGAGGTTGCTCGCTTTGATTTCTAGATATCTGTAACAGGATATCGTATTTTCACGACTATAAGGCACAAATAAAAGTCTCAGATTTTCTTCAAAATGAGCGGTGCGCCCTATCGTGCAGCGCGCCCTATGTGCGTTGTGATTTTTAAGAGAAAGACTATGCCTAAAGCGACGTTTCCAGCAGGCGTCATTATTAAGGCAAATGAAAAAGGGCTGGAGGAAATGGTGAGGAAATGATGAAACAGTGGCTGAAGCAGGTGGATGTAAGAAGACCGGACGTTTTTTTTTCACACGTCACTGTTGCTTTTGATTTTTGAGTCTATGCGTGCTCATCTCACCGCCGACGTGAAAAAACAAGTGAAGCAGATGAGCACTACGGTTGCTGTGATTCCATGAGGTCTGACAAAGGAACTCCAACCGCTGGACATCAGCGTGAACCGGCCGTTCAAAATAAGGATGCGAGCGACGTGGGAGCGATGGACGACCAAAGGAGACCACAGCTTCACGAAGGGTGGAAGGCAGCACCGGGCGAATTACGCCACAGTTTGCCAGTGGACTGTACATGCTTGGGCTAACGTGTCTGCTGGCACTGTTGTCCGAGCTTTCGCAAAAGCAGGCATCATTTCCGAAGAGCCGCATGGTACAGAAAGTGACTCTGACAGCGAGGGAAGTGAACCTCCTACGTTGGATTTAGCGCAGCTGTTAAATTCTGAAACAGAGGATGAGGACTTGGATGGATTTGATAAATGACTTTATGACGACTGTAACTAATATTTAAATAAAGCCAAACAAACTCAGTTTTACTCCCGATCTATTTTTAAATACACACACTTGTCTGCTTGTGTGTGTGTTGTTCTGAGGCAAACGCACGTAGAGGATATGCAAACAAAACTCGCGCCCTCATCAGGTGCACCTTGTGTGTGTTAAATACAGAGCACATGAAACTGAGACAGCACCTTTTAATACGATCCACCTTTTAGTTGTGAAAATATGATATTTGTTTCACACAAATATTATTGGACCAGCAGAAAAAACAACTTTGTCCAAACCCTGATAAAACATTGTTATTTTCAGTTCTTGCTATAGTAAGAAAAAAAAAATCAACAAGGAAATACAAAGAAATAATTAAACAAGGGGCAAATGGTTTTGTACCAAAAATTCTTCAAACCGTGAGATCAGAACTGAGGTACTTACCGAACCGTGATTTTTGTGTATTATTGTGCCCCAAATATATAAAAAATATCTACTGTATATATGCAGGTATCAAATCCTGTACCTTCAACCATTTGTTATAGGGACACCCAAGATTCTTCATTTTCTTACTTTTGTAGCACATTTTCCTCCTCTTGAAGTTGAGCACTGTGTAGTTGTTGCCATTGTTGGTCAGGTTGAGCTGCATTGTTAAAAAAGCCTCTTCGTCAATTTTTCCTGAGCAGACCACATCCACCCTGAAAACTGGAGGAAAAAAACAAATCGATGAGGAAAAACACTGTCATGTGGGATCAACAGGAAAATCTCTATAACATTTTTTCAAACAAACGTTTACTGTAAAATAAATACTGCGACAAAAAGACTTAGAAGCAAAATAACACATATCTGGAGAAAAGTTTTCATTGGCCAAATGAACATAACGGTAAAGTATAAAAGTAAATAATCATGAATAAATAAAATCAGGTAGCAGATGAAGTTGGTTTTTTTTTTTTATTTTATTTAACCTTTATTTAACTAGGAATAAATACCCAAAAACCAAGACCATGGTCCTCGCTTGGAAAAGGGTGGAGTATCTCAGGGTCTTGTTGACGAGTGGGGGAAGGATGGTGCAGGAGATCGACAGATGGAGGCGTCCGCAAAAATCACCACGATCGATCCATCCTGGTGAAGAGAGAGCTGAGCCAAAAAGCAAAGCTCTCAATTTACCAGTCGATCTACGTTCCTATCCTCAACTATGGTCACCAACTGTGGGTGGTGCCCAAAAGAATGAGATCACGCAAACAAGCGGCTGAAATAAGCTTCTGTTGCAGGGTGGCTAGGCTCTCAGAGATAGAGTGAGGAACTCTGCCATCCGGGAGGAGCTCAGAGTAGAGCCGTTGCTCTTCTGGGTCGAGAGAAGCCAAATGGGTTGGTTCTGGTTAGGATGTCTTCAGAACACCTTGCGGAAGGTGTTTCAGGACTGTCTTTATGTGGGGAGACTCATTCAGTAGCTGGACCCACTGGAGAAAATATGTCTCACAGCTGGCCAGAGAACCCCTCAAGATCCTCTTGGGTGAGCTAGAGGATTCGGCCAGGTTGAGAGAAGCCTGGGCTTCCTATTTGAGGCTGTTTCTCCGCAACCCGGCCCAATATAAGTGGGAGACAACGGAACGAAATTAAATAAATCCAATTGAATTTTAAGAATCGATTCCAGTGAGAGTTGGACTCCGCCAAGGCTGCCCTTTGTCACCTATTCTGTTCATCACCTTTATGGACAGAATATCTAGGCGCAGCAGAGGCGTTGGAGGGATCCAGTTTGGTGACCTCAGGATCGGATTTCTGCTTTTTGCGGATGATGTGGTCCTGCTGGCTTCATCGAACCGTGATCTCCAGCTCTCACTGGATCGATTTGCTGCCGAGTGTGAAGCGGCCGGGATGGGAATTAGCGCCTCCAAATCCGAGACCATGGTCCTCGCCCGGAAAAGGGTGGAATGCCCCCTGCAGGTCAGGGACAGGATCCTGCCACAAATGGAGGAGTTTAAGTATCTCGGGGTCTTGTTCACGAGTGGGGGAAGGATGGAGCGGGAGATCGACAGGCGGATCGGTGCGGCATCAGCAATAACTAGGACGCTGCATCGGTCCGTCGTGGTAAAGAGAGAGCTGTGGGTGGTGACCGAAAGAATGAGATCGCGGGTACAAGTGGGCGAAATGAGCTTCCTCCGCAGGGTGGCTGGGCTCTCACTCAGAGATCGGGTGAGGAACTCTGCCATCCGGGAGGAGCTCGGTGTCGAGCCGCTCCTCCTCCAGGTCGAGAGGAGCCAGATAGGGTGGTTCGGGCATCTGGTCAGGATGCCCCCCAAGCGCCTCGCGGGCGAGGTGTTTCGGGCACGTTCCACCGGGAGGAGACCAAGGGGCAGACCCCGGACCCGCTGGAGAGACTATGTCTCACAGCTGGCCGGGAAACGACTTGGGATCCTTCCAGGCGAGCTGGAGGATGCAGCCGGGGTGAGAGAGGCCTGGGCTGCCCGTTTGAGGCTGTTGCCCCCGCGACCCGACCCCGGAAGATGACGGAACGGAACAGATTTTCCAAGATAGTTCTTATGATCAAGAGGCCCAACAGTATAACCCGCACACAAACATTTTATCAAACAATGTAAAACAAACATTAAAAACAATGACAAGTAAATGAATGAAACAATTCTAGGTCATTTGAAAGGAAGTTAAAATGAGTTGTAGAAATAAGAGACTGAAGTTTAAAAGTTTTCTGTAGGAAAACTTTTGGAGCACAGTACTGGAAAGATATTTTTCCTTTTCTGTCCTGACACTTAAAACAGACAGTGTGTAGACAGTGTGTGTGGAGTATTACATAGTCAGAAACAAAAAGGGCCATTGAGTGGTATAAAACAATGACAAAGTGTGTGAGTGAGCTGATGTTAACAGCAGAGCAGACGGATAGTTTGTGGCTAAAAACTCTTTATTTTTATTCTTTCAGCCTAGAAAGAACAGCGGGATGAGTGTGTCTAGAGTGGTTGCTCATTAGGTTAAGTCAGTATTTTTTTTTTTAACGTAGTACTTTAAATTCATCCCTCAATGGGGAAATATCTGTGTTGCAATGGTCCAAGGGCCTCCCTTTCATCCGCTTCCTCTAGTGTGATTGAATAAATGACCTCTTTTCAGCACAATGTGGTCAAAGAAAGCTAACTCAATCTTAAATCATCAAAACTTATCTCTATTTTTTGTAATTCTAGTATAATGTTTTGTCGTCAATGAAATACACATTCAGACAAATTCTTCTCTCAAACAAAGAAAACTTAATGAGCACTTTTTTTAATGGAGAAAGGAATAAATGAAAGAAATCTATATCATTTGAGCTTTACTATTTGTTCGCCAACCTTCAGTTATGGTCAGCCAGCCAGCAACTAAAAAAGATCAGTAAAAAAAAAAAAAAAAAAAGAAAAAAGTGACCAAAGTGTGTTTCCAGGTTGCCCCTATGAGACAGTTTGAGGCGTTCGCTCGTTTAACGAGAGTGAGTGGGCTTTTGCTATCAGAGTTGGTGGTCCTCTGGATTGAGATCACAGGTTTTTCAGGGGTTTATTAGCAGGGCAAGCTAGTGGATCAGGCATTTCAAAGATGGTGTCTACGTTATGTTTGGATGTCTTTGCTTTTTACGTAACTGTGCTGTATGCAGGTTTTTTTGTATCACATATTTGTGTTGGGATTTTTTTTTAAAATGTAAGGCGCATTACAAATAAAATGTATTATTATTATTTTTATTATTATTGTTTGTGCACATTTTTGTTACTTATGTGTTAAATTTGTAACCGTGTTTTTTACACATGTATTTTTTTTTTACATTTGGGTTGGGGGGATACCAATGAAAACTAGACATCTGGCTAACTTAGGTTTTTTTTCAAACCCATGTACAGACACGTGTTACAGTGGTGGAACGTAAAGAAGTAAATGTACTTTGTTACTGTACTTGAGTAAAAAAAATGGTGTATCTGTACTTTACTAAATTAAAATTTGAGACTTGTACTTTTTACTTTTACTTCAAAACATTTTAGAGTATTTAAATATCTATTTTTACTCCGCTATTTTTTAAAAGTGTGTTTTGCATTTTTCGTTACATTTTCGGTCAGGAATTTGTAGAACTGTAGACCTGTAGAGGGAGCAGTTGATCTCCAGCGGTCTCCAAGAGGGAGAAGAAGTAATGAATCGAGAACCAATCAGAATCGAGAGTAAACATTTTCCGTAGTCATTCACCGCCAAAAAACTAACATCAAATAGCACAAATAGAAAAAGAGTCAGAAGATTGTTGTTCGTTATGTTTACTTTTAAATAAAAGTTGAGTCATCATTACAGAGTATTTATCTGCAGTGGTGGATGAAGTACTCACTTTTTGTACTTAAGTAAAAGTACAGATAATTAGGCAAAAAATTTACTTAAGTAAAAGTACCAATAAAAAAATCTACTAAAGTAAAAGTACAACAGTAATTGGTGTAAATTTTACTTTTTAAGTAAAAAGTAAAAGTATTCGGCCATAATTCAAATGTTATTTTTTATGCTGTAGGGTGTCACCATGGTAACCAGGATAAATACTCTGCGTAAAAATGGCCCAACTTTTTATTTAACGTAAACACAACAAACAACGATCTTCTGACTCTTTTTTAATTTGTGCTATATTTGATGGTAGTTTTTTGGCGCTGAATAACTGGAAAATATTTGCTCTTGATTCTAATTGGTTCTCGATTCATTACTTCTTCTCCCTCTTGGAGAACGCAGGTGATCAACTGCTCCCTGAACAGGTTAATTTCGGCGATGCGACTTCAAGATGCGCTAGAAAAAAGAACTGCATATTTTTCAAATTACGAAAATTTAACAAAAAATACAAAACACACTTAAAAAGTGGCGGAGTGAAAGTCCAGATATTTGCTCTAAAATGTAGTGAAGTAAAAGTAAAAAGTACAGGTCTCAAATTTTACTTAAGTAAAGTACAGATACACAATTTTTTTACTTAAGTACAGTAACAAAGTAAATGTACTTTGTTACATTCCACCACTGTTTATCTGTGACCATACAGCACAAAAAATAACTTGTGTTGAATACTTTTACTTTTTACTTAATAAGTAAATTTACCCCAATTACTTTTGTACTTTTACTTACCGTATTTTCCGCACTATAAGGCGTACCTAAAAACCTTAAATTTTCTCTAAAGTCCACGATGCGCCTTTTAACCCGGAGCGCCTTATATATGGATTAATATTGAGCGACAACAGGTGTCGCAACTGCGGTAAGCAGCCGCCGACTCCATTTCCCCCGTAGAAGGATAGTGCGCGGTGCATGCTGGGATACATGAAAGGGCGTCTCATTTCCATTTTGTGTGTTAGTGTAAAGACCCGGAAATGGCTTCTACCTAGAGATACTGTTACACCGCAGAGTTTAAACTCAAGGCGATCAATCACGCAGTAGAACACAGGAATAGAGCCGCAGCCAGTAGTGAGATCGGGCCTAAAAAAATCCAGCCCGACCCGAGTCTGCGGATATTAAAACCGCGGGCCCGCGGGCTTGCGGTAAAAAAATTATATTATATATAAAAATTTATGAATTGGAACATTTTCAAAAACACGCCTTTTTAATTAAAAAAATCACACTATCGGACCCTAACACACTTGTCTGTGATGGCCTGCTTAGTGCGAAGAGGAGGGACGGTCTTTGAAACAAATGATAAAATAGCGATCATCACTTTTACCAGTCCAGCTGTTTAAATGCCTGCTCAGCGTCGAGGTGCCAGTCTTTTTGGTGTCGTATGAAAGCAATTTAGTTTATCCTTAACTTCTTACTCCTTCATGTCGGAGATACCAGTTCAAAATAAATAAAATAAAGACGTGCGCAGGAGAGGATTACCAAATTAAGAGGAGGCGTTCACGTGCGCAGAGCATGAGCTGGCTCTGCGGATCCTGTTTAGTAGTAAAACATTACTTCTCTGTTTTATCCAAATTATTAATTTTATAACAAGTATTCCTTAGTTTAGTACACACACCTCGTTTTAGTTTACATTTTATAAACATACAGTGTATTTATTTTTTAAAAAAAGTCAGCGAGAGAAAAGCCCGAGCCCGACCCGACGTAATGATCGACATTACGTCGATCGCGGGTGGAGACGGTGGCCGCGTGGTTAGCGCGTTCGCCCGCGGACCGGAAGGTCGTGGGTTCGCGTCCCACGGAGAGCACGTCTAGGGTCCTTGGAGAAGACACCTAGCCCCCACTTCTCCCACCATTGGCGCCGTTGAAGGGCAGCCTGCTGCGGTGTAAGGAGTGCAGCAAACAAATTTCCCCGGTGAGGGATGAATAGAGTAATTCAAAATAAACAAAAACAAAAAAAAAATAATTTTTAGGCCTGACCCGACCCAAATTTTGGATCGCGCTTAAGATCTTACCTCTGGCCGCAGCGACAGAGTTTAACATCAATGAATCAATGATGAGGAAGTGGAGGAAGCAAGAGAATGCGCTGCGCCAAGTAAACAAGACTAAACAGAGTTTCCGCGGAACAAAGCGAGATGGCCACAGTTAGAGGACAAAGTTAAACAGACTTTACTGTAGCGCCTTATATATGGAAAAAGTTTTAAAAATAGTCGTTTATTGAAGGTGCGCCTTATAATGCAGTGCGCCTTATAGGGCGGAAAATACGGTAAGTAGATTTTTTTTTTGGTACTTTTACTCAAGTATATTATTTATACTTTAACTTAAATACATAAACTGAGTACTTCATCCACCACTGGTTATATATAATAAAATTTTGACTTCTTAATCAGGCTGCTGGGTGGATGAAGATGGGTGGATTGATGGATAGATGGATGAACGGGAGAGACAGAATAGATGGAAGGAAGTAGTCTCATCTATTTCCAGCCAGACCACATAGTAGTACTAATACATTAGATTAGAGAAACCATATAAAAAGTTTTATTTTGTTAACTACAATACATTTTTATCACAACGAAAAGTGTCAAACTTGACAAAGAATCAGAACTTTAAAACACAATCAAAATGTTACCATCTTATTGCTCTTTGTTTGGCTTTAAAGTCAAGAATGTCCAAAATACAACCATGTGTGGCTCGTGGTGTCTTTTTTAAAAAGATGTACCGTAATTTCACGACCATTAGGCGCACCGTACGAAAAGGCGCAGTCTCAGTCACACACCGCCTTACAACAACACACGCAAGCATGCAAATGTGCGTATTGAAAAATAGATTGGGCGCAAAACTGAGTTTGGTTGTGCTTTATTTAAGTAGTAACGATACTAAACAAGCACATTACCGGTAATAATCTTTATTCAAATCCATCAAAGTCCTCATCCTCTGTTTCGGAATCGAACAGCTAAACAAAATCCAACAGAGCAGGTCCACTTCGGTCCTCGCTGTCAAAGTCAGTGTCTGTACTGTGCGGCTCCTCAGAAAGGATACCAGCTTTTGCGAAAGCTCGGATAACAGTACTAGCAGACACGTTAGTTGAAGCATCTACAATCCATTGACTCGTTAATGCTGAAATTTCTCACGGTGGCTCGATTCCGATTTTCCTTCGCGTAGCTGATTGCCTTCAGCTTAAACTGAGCATCATAAGCGTGTCTCTTTGCCATTTTCAGGGTTAAAACAGCAATGTTGTGCATACAGCACATACCTTTTTAATACACAATCCACGCCCACACTTCACTCTTTAACGTTCTCATGCCTTTTCTTTCAGGTCCGCCTCGCCTCATGGGCACCGCTTTTTCTTTTAGGTCCGCCTTTTCTCACACACAAGGCGCACCGCACGAAAGGGCGCACCGCTCATTTTGAAGAAAATCTAAGACGTATATATGCGCCTTATAGTCATGAAATTACGGTATATTTTATTGATGTTTTTTTATGGTTTGACAAATATATGTACATATTCTCTCGCCTCAAATACCATTGCAACAGTTGTCAACCTTAAATTATAATGAGCAAGTGATGAAGGACAGTATCCAGTCATATTGGTGGCGTTTGTTCAGAAGACTGTACCCTTATTTGCCCACATGCCACCAAGTCTGTCTAACTTTTGCTCTAAGGCATAAAAAAGAAAGAAAAAAAGCAAAGAATAGTGAACCTACCAGTAGGAAGACGGGGAATCTCGCCTTGGCTGGAGATGTTGCTAGATGGTGCGTTCAGAGCCGCCGGGTTTTCAACCAAAAATCCAAGACGGTAGTCAACCTGTGAATAATAATGACACTTTACTTTCCGCGTGTACGAAGACGTTCCGTTCCGTCATCTTCCGCTTGTTCCGGGGTCGGGTCGCGGGGGCAACAGCCTCGAGCGGGCAGCCCAGGCCTCTCTCTCCCCGGCCGCATCCTCTAGCTCACCTGGAAGGATCCCGAGTCGTTCCCCGGCCAGCCATGAGACATAGTTTCTCCAGCGGGTCCGGGGTCTGCCCCTTGGTCTCCTCCCGGTGGGACGTGCCCAAAACACCCCGCCCACGAGGCGCTCGGGGGGCATCCTGATCAGATGCCCGAACCACTCTATCTGGCTCCTCTCGACCTGAAGGAGGAGCGGCTCGACACCGAGCTCCTCCCGGATGGCAGAGCTCCTCACCCGATATTTGAATGAGAGCCCAGCCAGTACGAAGACGCAAGAAAAAAAAACTGTACACTGTACCTTCAACTTGGAATACCAGGTGAAGTAAAGGCTATTGGTCTCCGTTGGAACAGGCATGTTGAAGGACAGCGCGTAATGATTCACAACATCATCTCGTACGTAGAAGAGCTCTGCATCCAGACCTGTGGAGAACAAGTCACCTGGTGAGACGTGAACACACTCAACAAAAGAAAACTTTTACAGGGAAGAAAAAAACGCTGGATTATCACTAATCTTAAACTACGAGGAATTTCCTCTGAATAATAAAGAAACCCAACATCTGTTAGCAGTCTGGATCTCTTTGTATTGGAGTAAAAAAAGACGTGGGAGGCCACAACAAAAACTCAATGATCATTTCCAAACTGCTGAACTAAGCTGGAGACAAAAAAAAAAAAACACTGTTTAGCTAATGTAGGATTTAAGAACGGAAACATTTAAATGTGACCCATTTGTGGTTTTTTTTTATCCTTCTATCAAATAATAATAAAAAAAGCTTTAAAATGTTTTGCCCTGTGTGGTTTGTGTGGTTTTATGGAATCCCCAACACAAGCCCGGGGCTAATTATCTGTCCCTGAAAATGTCCGTCTGGTGGAGTCCATCAGGTTCAGGGTATCCAGTTTAAAGAGATTGAAGAATGTAACCTGGCTTCCACAATGCCCCGGGGTTATGTCAAAGAGCTGGGCTCAAAGAAGTTTTTTTTTTAACACCATCTCAAAGAAAACCGTTTTCAGGAATTTGCCAGCTCTGAGAGTCAGGGCACGTGTTCGTTCTCTAACAAGCAAACACACAAGAACTGTCTCAACAGTGACGTCTTTATTTCCTTTTTACTTCAAAATTAAAAAGAGGAAAATATTATTAGGAAGTATGACAGAAAGAATAAATCATTTCAAACTAGTAAATTTTAATATTCTAGATTTTACTGATGTTAAAATCAGCTGAAAGTCATTCAAAACAACCTGAAAAACATCTGAAATAAAGAAAACAAGGAAATGAGCTTCCTCCGCAGGGTGGGTGGGCTCCCACTCAAAGATCGGGTGAGGAGCTCTGCCATCTGGGAGGAGCTCAGTGTCGAGCCGCTCTTCCTCCAGGTCGAGAGGAGCCAGATGGGCTGGTTCGGGCATCTGGTCAGGATGCCCCCGAGTTCCTCGCTGGTGAGGTGGTTGGGTACCTCTCACCGGGAGGCGACCAAGAGGCAGACCCCGGACCTGCTGTAGAGACTATGTCTCACAGTTAGCCAGGAAACTACCTCGGGATCCTTCCGGGTGAGCTGGAGGATACAGCTGGGGTGAGAGAAGCCTGGGCCTCCCGCCTGTTGCCCCCGCGACCCGGCCCCGGATGAGTGGAAGACGACGGAACAGAACGAAAAACAGAATGTGAGATCTAGAGACAATAGAGTGAAATAAAGAGATGCAGAGAAATTGAGAAACAGAGATACAAGTTAAGAGATAGAACAAAAAAGCAAAAGAAATAGAAATAAAAAAATATAGAGGAAAAGAGACAGAGATAACGGAGTAGCAACAAACCTGGACAGATAAAATAAACCCACCACTTGTACACAAATAGAAGCTGGTTGTCTGCTGTTTGCACGATTTACTTGGTTCGTACCAAATGACCAGGCCGGTGAAGTCAGCACAGACGCTTCAACTAGTCGTAGGTAGTATCAGATCTGGGATAAGTTAACCTCATTTTTCTCAGTGAACACAAAAGTTGGCCAATCTCACTTTAAAGTCATCTTGCAGCATGGATCAAACCATCACATAATCCCACAGATTAAAACTAATCTGACTGCAGGTATAAAAGTTCTACTGGTGTTGAATTTTAAACCTACGGAGGAGAAATTCATCAACATAAAAAAATTTTAATAAGAAACTTGACTTAACAAAGACAGAAAGACAGGGAAATATCCAACCCTTTCTGTGGACCGCATGTCTCACAAAGCAGCCTCAAGGCTTCCCGTGTGGCAAACTTGGCACAATAAGAAGCCACATAACCTTCACACCAATTAAACCAAGCAGCCAAGCATACCGTGCAGAAAGGAGGACTTTGTCTACTCCAGGTAGAACATCAGCTCTACAGATTAACAGCAAGATCTTCCATGCAGGAATTAGAAAATCTAGCACAGGGGTGGGAGAACTTTTTGATTCGTGGGCCACATTGAGTTCTAACATTTGACAAAGGGGCAGGAATAGGAGCAGATGGATGGCATGCTTTGTTAATCGCTAGAGTAGATTGATAGAATGGCCGCTAGATTTTAAACAAGCGCTAAATGTTACATCAAGGGCGTTAAATTTCAAATCTAACGGCGCTAGGTCTGAAATCTAGTGCGATAGCGCTTAAAAACCTGCATTTAGCGGTGCTAGGTTTGAAATCTAAGCGGTTGATGTAACATTTTGCTCATTTTAACATTTAACACGCTTGTTTACGTGCGTGTATTGCGCCCGATGGCTTTCCATATCTGCGTGCACTGTTTATTTTGACAATGTGCGCATCACGGAGACGCACATTTTATTGGGAGCAGTGTTGTTGTTTTCTCAACAAGGCCAATATATCTAGAGTGCGCCATCTAGTGACAAAACATCAGAATTGCAGATAAATAAAATAATGACATGGTTATTTTAATTTTTTTTTTAAGTTCGACGGGCGTATTAAAACATTTAATGGGCCGCATGTGGCCCGCGGGCCATAGGTTGCCCATCCAGCAACAGGCGCTGAAACAATTCCTCGAGTAAATCAAGTATTTCAATTAAACAATTATTATTTTTTGTGGCTCAAAGCTGTGTTTAATTTTTCTTAAACGTTCCTCTTCCAATGCCAGAGTAGCACCTTTCCCGCCGAGTGCTCATTCCCACTCCAATCGCTGTAGTTGGCATTAGCATGCTAAATTAGCAACAGAAAAAAAAAACAAGTAAAGTGAAACAAACTTGATGAACAAAGTAAATAACGGAATCTGTCGAAAGTATGGGACAATTTAAAAAAAAGAAAAATGCAATCAAGCGATCCAATATTGTAATTGTTAAAAACAAGCAAACTAACGCAAAAAAATGGTCAAAAACGTATCAAAATCTGTTTACCAATCAAAAACGTTTCTTCATATTTAGAGATTATTCCTCCCAACATAAACATGCACGTTAGGCTGATTGTATGTTTGTGTGTTTTTTATTGTTTTTATCTGCGTTTGTCTCACAAAACCAACTCATCTACTGGACATCTTGTCTCCACTCCACCCATAAGGGACTGTTTGGATTGGACATTACTGTCAATTAAAGTTCTCTGGTTGTTGGAAAGTCTGCTGAATTAACTGAATTTTTGGGATAAATACAAAGAAAAGTAGCTACAGATCAAGATTGAGAAGTGCAGTTTTGTGCTAAAACTTTAGATTACATTGCAGACATTAAAAAGCTGGGAATAAACTGTAGAAGATTTCAAGCTGCAAAGATGGAAGCAAATGTAACAAACGTTAAAAAGAAAGTCCATGTCTGAGAAAAATTCTCTGCCAAGGCCAAACGTTCACCGTAAACACTGTCAGACAGTCAATTCTTAAACTTTTAAATATTTAAATTGTATCAAAAGTAATAATATGATGAAGTGCAGTATTAAAAGTTTAACATTGACTTAAACTATTAACAGTAGATTTGGGAGAAAATTTGCAAATATTTTTTTTTATTTATTTTCCTGCAATACATGCAAAACAAACTCTACAGTGTAAAATGATTCTATTTAAAAGAAACTACAGTATTTCCCACTTTATAACACTGAAGCTCTTTTATTTCAAGCAAGCAAACCAGCGATTTTAAGTGGCAAAGTATTTTTGCTAATGCTAATAACTTTACCGTCATTTGTTTTCACAATTTAAGTAAATAAATTCTTATAAGAGTAAGAAATGTAACGTTTGTTCTGTTCCATCATCTTCCGCTTATACGGGGCGGGGTTGTGGGGCAACAGCTTCAGACAGCCAGTTCAGGCTTCTCTCATCCTGGCCACATCCTCCAGCTCACCCGGGAGAATCCCGATATGTCCAGCTGTGAGAAAAAGTCTCTCCAGCGGGTTCCAGGGCCCGCCTCTGCGTCACCTCCCTGTGGGACGTCCCCAAAACACCTCACCAGCGACGCAGTTGGGAGGCATCCCAACCAGATGCCCGAACCACCCCATCTGGCTTCTCTTGGCCTGGAAAAGCCTACTCCGAGTCTCTCTGAGTCTACTAGAGAGGTCTACTTCAAGCTACTATCTCTGAGTCACAGCCCGTCCACCCTGCGGAGGAAGCTCAGGAACGCACCGTGCAAAATGGAATAAAAGCTAATAGCGCACGCAAATAGTGTGCGCTATTAGCATGCGATAGCATGCAATATTTTTGGCTGAAGTTGCATCTAAATGACCACATGAACAGATTGTAACATCAGGCAATTAGATCAAATATGATGAATGTAAACCTTTTTTTTTAAAGGCAAATTAATCGGAAATTGGCCTTTCTTGGACTCTTTAAACAGAATGGGCATAATCGGTTCGGTCCTTATTTGTGTGTAAAAATCATATCCATGAACGTCCTGAATTTGACAGTCTATGTCTGTTCTTTGTTCATACCAAAGTTAAGGTTAGAACTGTTCTTATAACCAAAAAAAAAAAAAACAAAACACAAAACATCAAGGGAAATCTTTGTACCCCACTACCAGAAGTATAACAAACAAAACCCATAACTTTTAACCATCATGCTTTGATCCCTGTATGAATTACAATGCTTTGTAAATAAAAAAGCCTTGCTGCCCCACTGTGTAAATTTAAAGGAATTCCAAATGCAACGTTCCCGGATCCACCACACACTCTGAACAAAGACTAAAACTGCAACTGGACCACGACATGCTAAAAAAAAAGTCACATTTCTAAGTAACTTCCAGCTGGAGGAAAAAACACACATTAAGTCACAATCTTTGTGGTTTTTCTTTGACTCACTTCAAAGAAACTCGACATCGGTTTTCCTCTTTTATTCCTTCTAGAGCTGGAGGGCAGACAAGCATGAAGGCATGAGAAGTAATCTGGGGCGCTGTCTGCTGACGGCACATTAAAGGAACCTCATTCATGCCTATTTGTTGATTGAAAGGACTCAAGAGTTTACTCTACAAATATGAAATACTCAGACGTAAACTGTGACCTGCTTGTACTCGTAAGGTTCAATCTTCAGGTGACTAACGGGTCATTTAAGAGGCTCCACACACCCCGTCCGCTGCATGCTATTTTTAATTTTTCGCCAGCTTTATTTCTACAGAAGCCTTCTGGAATGAAAAATATTTACATTTTTCCAATCCCAAAATGAGGGCAGCACGGTGGCGCAGTGGGTAGCACCACCGTGGCCTCACAGCAAGAAGGTCATGGGTTCAAGTCCTGGGTGGGGACGAGGCTTGGAACACTGTCCTTTCTGTGTGGAGTGTGCATGTTCTCCCCGTGTTTGCGTGGGTTTCCTCCAGGTACTCCGGTTTACTCCCACCCTCCAAAGACATGCATGCTAGGATGATTGGCCGGTGCCAAATTGCCCCTAGGAATGAATGCGTGCGTGTGTGTGGATGGTTGTATGTGTGTCGCCCCGCGACAGACTGGCGACCAGTTCGGGGCGTACTCTGCCCTTCGCCTTAAATTGGTCAGGATGGACTCCAGCACCCCCCGCAACCCTGAAAGGGATAGACGGATAAGAAGATGACCGACTATTTCTAGGGCTGAAACAGTTAATCGATTTAATCAATTATAATCGATTATCAAAATAGTTGTCGACTAATTTGGTCATCGATTAATCGTCTAAAAAGGTTTTGCTGTCAACTGCACTTAAATTGGTCTCCAAGTGGGGCAGTAGAGAGCAAATTGACGATGCGAGCTACCAAAATAAGAGGAGAAGACAATAGCAGCCAATCATTGGCCTTCATTTCACCCCGCCTCACGTGATCAGGCAGATTCAACAAGATGGCGGAAAGAAAAACTCATACAAAATCATCAGAAGTTTGGATCGTTTTCCACTAAATTTGAAAAAGACTCGTGTTAATATGCAAAGTTTGCAAAACGGACACGTTTTGGCACGGAAGCATAACGTCACGGACATTTAAAAATATTAAAAACATGTTAGACTCGAAGCGGGAGACGGCAAACCGAAGCGATACACGATGTTATTTCTAATAAAAACAATTTTACAGATTGCAAAATACACTTTTTATTATCTGCAAAAAAACAAAAACAACCCAACATGGACTTTTTTCTGTGGAAAACGGTTGCACTCCACAGCAGAGCGCTTCTCTCAGGGACTCTTATTTTGGAAATAACTTTTGGAATCACTAAATTCAATCCAGGATACAAGACCCCCTCCTCTACACTGCAAAGCACATTTTTTCCCACAAAAAAAAAATTAGTGCTGTTAGTTGGGCACCCCTTTACCAATTAGTAGATCTGTGTTTGTTTGTTTGTTTATAAGTGGTAAAAATTGACCCAGGTCATTTTATTTATTAAAGTTACTATTTTTACAGTAGAGATGATGTTTTTTTTGTTGTTGTTTTTTTTTTTGCACTAAAACTACACAACTTGAATGTTTTTGTATATTTTTTACTCATGTTAATCTGGGGTCTTTTTTTGTACGATACTCCTCAACAAGGTTAAATTTGCAAATTTTGTTACAGGTTTCTTGTTTTCAAATGTGATCCAACAGTTTACATTTTATGTTTCATTAGCCAGTACTAGTAAGGCACATTTTATGGGTGCTTATGAGTTACTTTTACTGTACACAGTAAGTAGATTTATTATTTTCTAGAAATGATGATATTCTACCTCTATTTGACAGAAAGAGTAACACTTACTGTAATAAACCCAACATGTTGTTTATGTGGTTATGAGTTGTGTTTTACACAATTACATTCTACAATATGCCGAAAAAGTAATATTTATTAAATTGCCATTTTATCCGATTAATCGAGTAATCGATCCAATAATCGACAGATTAATCGATTACCAAAATAATCGTTAGTTGCAGCCCTAGACTATTCCAAAATGATTTCTAAATTTTAATGTTTAATTTATTGTAAAATCTCACTATTTTCACTTTAAAGTGCAAAACAAAAACCCCCACGTGAAAGCTTGTTATTTTTACCGGAAAAGCAACATGTGGTGAAAACGGCTGTGCAGAAGCTCCTTTTAGTGGAGCAGCTTTTAGACAAAAAGATGTGAAAGCAGGGGCTCTCATATTCAGCCTGGGGATCTTTAGAAAGGAAATGAATGCTCCTGACAATCACTCCTCATAGTTCACCGTCTTCTTTTTCAAAGCCTGGCCTCGCTCTTTCAGCTCTCGGGGAGGAGGGGTAAGCTAACGGCTCGATAGCATGAACACAGATTTTCCACATATTCTCTCAGTTTACCTCAACTGTGAGATTTATTCTCCAGGATTTTCATTTTTAAATTAACCAAACAAGAAGCTTCTATGTGCAAGAAGCTAAAAAACTCATGTCACGGTGATCTGACAAATATGAAGAACAATGAAGAGTTTGTATGATTAAAA
The DNA here is from genome assembly GCA_902685375.1 of Neostethus bicornis. Classification (NCBI taxonomy): domain Eukaryota; kingdom Metazoa; phylum Chordata; class Actinopteri; order Atheriniformes; family Phallostethidae; genus Neostethus; species Neostethus bicornis. The sequence goes on along the minus strand of LR738547.1, from coordinate 7,477,925 downwards.
TATGTTCTTTTTCCTTTTCTAAAACTGACTAAATGTTTGGAAAAATTCTAATTAAATGATACAGTTTTTATTGATTCAACACATTCTAATTTTAGTCGATGACAAGGAAGTTGAGGATGTTTTAGCAGACAAAGTAAAACACTGTTTCCTTCAGTCTTTCACATGTTCGACCCGAAAAGTCCAAAAAGCTTAATTGCGTTTTACAAGTCGTGTAAATAATCACATGGACAGCAGAGTTGCCAAGGAAGTCAGAAAAACACTACAAATTGGGTAAACAGCCATGTGAATGCAGACTAGTGCTTCTCTGGGAGACGAGGAAACATCTCTCTGTCAGGCACGAAAACAACCACCATTGTGATTATGTAGTACAGATTTAGAACGTCCACTGTACTAAACTTACCATTCCTGGATCTGAAAATATTTCTGCTTTAAACTTCAGAGATTCTGATTCCTATTCATGAAGCCAAAGCAGAGCTGCACGATGTATTGATCTCAAATCAAAATCACAACCTCCCACTAAGTAATCGCAAAGAGGTGTGGTTTTCCTTTAATTTTATCACTGTCTTTTTTCAGTTTACAGTATCTCTTCCACACAGCATCTCTGTGTGTACACTGAGCCCCCAACTGATTGATCAGGCCATTTAAGGTTAGACGATCAGCTTTGATAAAACGAAACCAGGAGGAGGGTCCAAATGACCACACCAGGTAGTAATAGTACTACCTGTTGCTAGAAAACATTTCCATGCGCTTTTAAGCGCTCAGACAATTAGAAAAACATCAGAAGAGTAGCTCTGCACAATGAACAGAAGGTTTCGTAGACAAAACAAGGTGGAAGCTTCTTATTATGGAACTTTTTAATTCTCCCTAAAACTCCCTTCTTCTTCTCCTTTCGGCATTTCCCTTCAGGGGTCGCCACAGCAAGTCAATTTCTTCCATCTAACCCTATCTGCTGCATCCTCTTTGGTCACACCAACTATCTTCATCTCTTCATTCACTGCGTCCATAAACCTCCTCTTTGGTCTTCCTCTAGGCCTCTTCCTTGGTGGTTCCAAATCCAGCATCCTTCTTCCGATGTACTCTCTCTCACCTCTGCACATGTCCAAACCATCTCAGTCTTGCCTCTCAGACTTTATCTCCAAAACCTCTAACATGTGCTGTTCCTCTGATCCTGTCCATCCTGGTCACTCCCAGAGAGATCCTCAGCATCTTCATCTCTGCTACCTCCATCTCTGCTTCCTGTCTTTTCTTCAGTGCTACTGTTTCTAGTCCAATCAGCATGGCCGGTCTGACCACGGTTTTGTACACTTTCCCTTTCATTCTAGCTGAAACTCTTCTGTCACACATCACACCTGATACTTTCCTCCACCCGTTCCAGCCTGCCTGCACATGCTTCTTAACCTCTTTTCCACACTCTCCATTGTTCTGGACTGTTGATCCTAGTTACTTAAAATCTTCCACCTTCTTCATCTCTTCTCCCTGTAACCTCACTTTTCCATTTGGATCCCTCTCATTCACACACATGTACTCTGTCTTACTCTGACTAATCTTCATTCCTCTTCTTTCTAGTGTAAACCTCCACCTCTCCAGCTTTTCTTCCACTTCTTCCCTCCTCTCACTACAGATCACAACGTCATCTGCAAACATCATTGTCCATGGAGATTCCTGTTTAACCTCGTCTGTCAGCCTAGCCACCATAGCAAACAGCAAAGGGCTCAGAGCAGATCCCTGGTGCAGTCCCACCCCCACAATGAACTCCTCTGTCTCACCTACAGCACACCTCACCACTGTCTTACAGCCCTCATACATGTCCTGGACCACTCTAACATACTTCTCTGTCACACCAGACTTCCTCATACAATACCATAGTTCTTCTCTAGGTACCCTGTCAAATTCTTTCTCTAGATCTACGAAGACACAGTGCAGCTCCCTCTGACCTTCCCTGTACTTCTCTATCAGCATCCTCAAGGCAAATACTGCATCTGTAGTGCTCTTTTTTGGCATAAAACCATACTGCTGCTCACAAATTCTTACTTCAGACCTTAGACTAGCTTCAACTACTTTTTTCCCCATTTGGAATAATCTTACATTAATAGAATAATTTATAGGATAGAAAAAAATCTAATCTAATAACAGATATTTTTTATATTAACCTAATAATTTCCATGTTTTTGAATGTAGTCTGTTACTTTTCAGGAGATAAGTAGATGTTCGCTCAATATCTAGAGCACAAACCTGAAACATTTCTTGGAATCATGAGTGAATGCATGTGGAAAACCTAACGGTTGAATAGCCCGCAGTCATGTGGAGAAGCTATTATTGATGCTGTCAGCTCATCATCCTCTGACTAGCGTTCAGAAGTCCATTTCAGCTCAGGCATGACTTTTTCCTCACATAGCCCACAGGGATCAGCTGCATGGTAAAGTTATCAGACGGAAAAGCTCCTCCACAGATTAAACTCAAACGCTTGTAATTTCTGTACAAGCGTAGTACTAAATGCTAATCTCGTAATTTGAGATCATGTCTACCTAACAATACAAAATTTGTCACAATACTGTGACTTTTTGATGCTCATAATATTGTAAAAGATCTTTTATTAGACACCGAGCTCCTCCCGGATGGCAGAGCTCCTCACCCGATCTCTGACTGAGAGCTCAGCCACCCTGCGGAGGAGGCTCATTTCGGCCGCTTGTATCTGCGATCTCATTCTTTCGGTCACCACCCACAGCTGGGGACCTTAGGTGAGGGTGGGAACGTAGATGGACTTGTAAATCTAGAGCTTTGGGGTTTGAGTACCCCAATGATTCCAGGAGCTATGTTGTCTGGGGCTTAATGGCCCTGGTATGGTCACCCAATGCAAACAGGTCCTAGGTGAGGGGCCAGACAAAGTGTGGCTCAAAAACCTCTGTGAAGAGATCAAGCATGGCCGAGTTGCCCTTGCCCGGACGTGGGTCACCAGGGCCCCCCCTTGGAGCCAGGCCCGAGGGTGTGGAAAGAGAGCGAGCGCCTGGTGGCCGGGCCGGGCTCAGCCCGAACAGGGGAGTTGGGCTGCCCTTCCATCGGATTCACCACCTGCTGGAGGGCCATAGGGTCGGGTGAAGGAGAACATGGGTGGCAGCCAATGACGGGGACCCTGGCGGTCAGATTCTCGGCTGCATACATTGAATCAACTATTCAATGTACAAAAAACAAATGAATAAATATTAAATGAAACTTCTTCAATGCCTAAAATTGATTTGAGTTTTGATAGCACTGATGAGGGGTTGAATTTTCAGGGTTTTTTAAAGAGTTGTATGTTTTAGTTTATTTTTTAAAGCTTCTTCATGAAGTTTATGAATGTGACGTTGCAGAGAACGACTAGAGAGACATATTATTTCTCACAGCTGGCCGGGAATGACTCGGGATCCTTCCGGGTGAGCTGGAGGATGCACCCAGGGAGAGATAAGCCTTGGCTTCTTGGCTTCCCGTTTGAGGCTGTTGCCCCAGCGACCCGGCCCTGGATGAGTGGAAGATGACGGAAGGGAACAATAGGGCAGAAGTGATTCAATTCTCATGTTGCTTGTATTCCGTCTACACAGTTCACGCTATAGCATGACCGTATTCGCCAACAGTCAATTGTCTGTCTCCTTATTTGTTGAAACAGTGAAATCTAAGTGATCGAATCAGGGGCGCCCACAATTGCTAGATTATCATTTCCTCTGAGCTTGGTTAATTGCTATCTGTCATCTTCATGAGTATGGCTGTATGCACGCGTTCTCATCAGTAAAACAGCGGCACACACCATGATAACCGTTGTTACTATGATCTACAGGAGCGGATTAGTAACGCTTGTTTTTAGAAGTAAATAATAATTTTCTTACCATGACAAAATTCGTTATGTAAATCTTGTACAAAATCCATAAAAGTTTAACACGTTCTTTTAAATTGTTCAAAGCCTTTCTATTTTATGATTATTTTTTTTTTTTTTTTTTTTTTTTAATTACTCTATTCATCCCTCACCGGGGAAATTTGTTTGCTGCACTCCTTACACCGCAGCAGGCTGCCCTTCGACGGCGCCAATGGTGGGAGAAGCGGGGGTTAGGTGTCTTCTCCAAGGACCCTAGACGTGCTCTCCGTGGGACGCGAACCCGCGACCTTCCGGTCCGCGGGCGAACGCGCTAACCACGCGGCCACCGTCTCCACCCGTCTCCATCCATTACCTATCAGTACCAAATATTCCATGGTGTACTTGTCTTAAAAAAATAATCCTGTATCAGAAAGGACTTAGTCTGTCCCGACTGATTTCAAGCAAGAGGTAGGGTACACCCCGAATAGGTCGCCAGTCTGTTGCAGAGCCACGTATACAACCGTCCACACAAACGCACACTCATTCCTAGAGGCAATTTTAATAGTGGTCAATAAACCTAACACGTATGTTTTTGGAGGGAGGAAGGAAACTGGAGTACCTGGAGACCTTCTTGCTGTGAGTATTGTAAAAAAAAAAAAAATATACAAAAGAGCAGAGACACTCCTGTGATTATGATACTAAAAAAAATACAATTGCTAACTAATCAAGGGGGAGGCGGTGGCTCAGTGGTAGAGCGTTCGCCCTCTTGGCGGAAGTTAACCGGAAGTTCGCGAGTTCGCATTCCACTGAGTTCACGTCTAGGGTTGTTGAAGAGGACACCTAACCGACCGTTTCTGCCACCATTGGTGCCGTCGTGGCAGCCTGCTGCAGTGTAGGAATGTAGCACACAAATTTTCCCATTGAGGCATCAATAAAGTATCCATTATCTATCTACTTTAAGTTTAAAACGATTATCAATAAACATAAAAGTTTGTGAGGATATCCCTTTACTTTCTAGGAGTCATGTCTTTGCTGATCTATGCCATCTAAGGCGCTTCTTCTTTAACTCCTGACAGATAAAAGCATGAAGCAAAACCAGAATATTTCAATATTCTAGTCCAGGGGTGGGCAAACTTTTTGGTTCGCGGGCCACATTGAGTTCTAACATTTGACCAGGGGGCTGGTATAGGAGCAGATGGATGGCATGCTTTGGTAACCGCGAGATTAGACCGATAGAATGGTGCGCTAGATTTTAAACGAATGCACTAAATGTTACATCAAGAGCATTAAATTTCAAATCTAGCGCAATAGGTCTGAAATCTAGTGCGATAACGCTTAAAAACATGGATTTAGCGGCGCAAGGTTTGAAATCTAAGCGCTTGATGTAACAATTTGCTTGTTTGAACATCTAACACGCTTGTTTACATGCGTGTATTGGCCCTGATGGCTTTCTATATCAGTGCATAATTTTTATTATGACAGCGTGCGCATCACGGAGACATACACATTTTAATGGGAGCAGTGTTGTTGTTTTCTCAACAAAATCTAGAGTGTGCCATCTAGTGAAGAAACATCAGAATTGCATGGGAAATAAAACATTGACAAGGTTTATTTATTTAATTTTTCAAGTTTGACGGCCGGATTAAAATGTTTAATGGGCCACATGTGGCCCGCAGGCCATAGTTTGCCTATGCCTGTTCTAGTCTATTAAAAGATATGCCGAGATGTTTGACCATGTGAGTCAGATCATATGTGTTTTAAAACATATGGTTGGTTAAAAGACAAAAGTTGTATTCTTTGACGTGACACAGCTTGCACGCACAATACACTGTATACTTTATTTATCCCTTAGTGTGGAAATTCAAGTGCCTGGTAACACACGCATTCCTCGGCCTCACAACTATGGAAATAACTGAATTCTAAAAACCACCGTTACGCGTTCTGTACATGGATAACACAATGTATTCATCCAGTGTTCAGAGCAATATTATCAAGATCCAGATCCTCGGCCAATTAGCCATTTTTAATTAGATTATTTACACCTGCTTTAAGCTCAGTCATGTGAAATAATAACATCCTCGTGCTGAAGCATGATGACCCAGCGCTGAGAGGTCTACTTAGGGTTGGAATACGGGGACACGCAACAGCCCGCAAATGACTTTCACCACTGTTTACTTTATATAAAACACACCAGCATTAAAGTGTGGATCTCATTTGATGTCTTATTTGTTGTAATTAGAGGTTTGAGACACAAATTTCTTTAAAAGTGACAATAAAATAACCAGAGGCTTAAATTTAATGACCAGCTGTTGAAGAAGAAAGAAAGTCAGATTGGAATCAGACCAAACTTAAACATATTTCGTTCCGTTCAGTCGTCTTCCACTCCTCAGGGGCAGGGTCACAGGGGCAACAGCCTCAAACGGGCAGCCCAGGCTTCTCTCACCCTGGCTGCATCCTCCAACTCACCCGGAAGGATCCCAAGTCGTTCCCCAGCCAGCTGTGAGACATAGTCTCTCCAGTGGGTCCATGGGTCTGCCTCTTGGTCTGGCCTCACCAGCGAGGTGCTTAGGGGGCATCCTGACCAGATGCCCGAACCACCCCATCTGGCTCTTCTCGACCTGGTCTGGAGGAGCTACTCGACACCGAGCTCCTCCCAGATGGCAGAGCTCCTCACCCGATCTCTCAGTGAGAGCCCCGCCACCCTGCGGAGGAAGCTCTTTTCAGCCGCTTGTATCTGTGATCTCATTCTTTCGGTCACCCCCCCACAGCTAGTGACCATAGGTGAGGTCATACGGTCACCTCACCTATGTTTCCAACTTAAACATATAAAAGGCTATTTTTGTTTCCATGTTCTCGTTCCAGTTAGATCCTTATTTTTAATATTTTGGTGTCACATTTATGTCTCTGCGTTGACCAACAGCTCACTTGTAGTCTTAGTGGGGCATCAATTGAAGATAGTGACTATTCTGCAGAAAAAGCATCAGCAGACTACATGTTTTCACCAAATCTTGACGCAAAGATCTGAACATCGAGGTGAAATTCAAACTAGGATTATCTCAATCCGATAAAATGATCAGAAATTGCGCTCAATGTCTTGGTTTCAAACTCAATTGGAATCTGATCAGGCCTCAGAAACATATTTTCTAATATTTTTGCTTTAAAATCAAATGTAGTTGTGCGGTGGCACAGAGTGAGACCTCTCAATTTCACACAGAAACACCAACTCATGTGGAAAGACGTCACTGGACAAAACATGGACGTAGCTTCCAGCTCTGAGTGCAAAGTATGTCTGTGGTTTAGAAGGAAAAAAAAAAGTCCTTTGGGTTCAATTACTTTGACATTTTCAGAATCAAATTACTCAAAGTTGAAGACAAAAAAATCTATCAGACATCCCCAATGAAGACCCAGGATTCATCTCGACTTTTATTCTCCAGGTTTTGGACTTAGTAGGAATTTTCTCCTTAGTTTCCTGCTTTTTGTTAACAGTAACTGTATTTAAAACAATAGAAACCAGAGTTTCTTTTACTTTTTTTTAACTTTCCATAATCTTCTACTAGTTGGACCAGTTTTTTTGACCCGAAGTGTCCATTTGATCATTTTTTAGACGCTTCCTAGCAACCCTAATAACAGTTGTGGATAAAAATCCTAGTAGATCAAATGTTTCTGGGTGACTCAGACCAACATCTGTTACCACACGAAGTATCTTCAAACTTCTTGTCTAACTCTCTTTTCTTTTTTGCTCAGTTTTAACTTCGAGTGATCTTCACCAGCCTTCATGAGTTGATGAGTAGTGTTGTTGTAAATCAGGGGTGCCCAAACTTTTTGGTCCCAAGAATTACTTTACAAATATCAACCCTCCTGAGATCTACCAGTCCCATGTTACCATCGCAAACCCCAACAGATCGTTTCCACCCTGCTGTAACTACCCCTACAACAAGATTTATTACATACGCACACACTCACAGCGCTTTGCGAGGGGGAGCGGCAACAGCAGCACCGTGGGCTGCTTGTTGATTACAGGCTAAACAACGTGACTCCAAAAATCTCCAGTAACAACAAAAAAGCCGCTAGATTGAGACTTTTTTTTGGGGGGGAAAAAAAAAAAAAAAAAAGAGTCCCTAAATTTTAGCAACTCTAGCGGCTGACTTCAGGGTAGATGTCTTTGCAGGGCTGATGATAGGCTGGCGCCAACTCTTTTTTTTTTTTTTAATGCCATGCGATCTACCCATAATGCCTTTGCGATCGACCAGTCAATTGCGATTGATGTAATGGACACCCATATTGTAAAGTATTTGGGTTTAGAGCAGGCATGGGCAAACCAAGGCCCGCGGGGCCACATGCGGCCCGTTAAGCGTTTTAATCCGGCCCGCCAAACTAGAAAAAAATAAAAAAAAGTAAACCATAAGGGCAGCCTGCTGCGGTGTAAGGAGTGCAGCAAACAAATTTCCCCGGTGAGGGATGAATAGAGTAATTTATTTATTTATTTATATTAGTTAGATTTTTCTTTATCTTTTTATGTTCATCACTAGATGGCGCCAAAAATACAACAACACTGCTCCCATTAAAATGCGTGCATCTCCGTGAAGCGCACACTTTCAAAATAAACAGTGTGCACAGATATGGAAAGCCATCGGGGCCAATACACGCACGTAAACAAGCGTGTTAGATGTTAAAACAAGCAAAATGTAACATCAAGCGCTTAGATTTCAAACCTAGCGCCGCTAAATGCACGTTTTTAAGCACTTTCGCACAGGAATTCAGACCTAGCGTGCTAGATTTGAAATTTAAAGTTGTTGATGTAACTTTTAGCGCTTGTTTAAAATCTAGCGCCATTCTATTGGTCTAATCTAGCGGTTACCAAAGCATGTGATCCATCTGCTCCTGTTCCCAGGGGCGAAAACAGGATTTTCCAAGGGCACCTATGGTGCTCGCCAGTATAAAAGAGTCTGGGGGCATCACCCCGAGAACCATTTTGAAAAATAAGTCATTTTTCTGCATTTTGGTGCATATTTTAACCAAAGTTTACATTAATTAAAGTAGAAAGAACAATTTTTTTTTGTCGACTTAGCCCCCTCCCCCGGGTCCGGTCCACTAGTCAAATGCTAGAACTCAATGTGGCCCGCGAGTCAAAAAGTTTGCCCACTCCTGGTTTAGAGCTTATTACATCAACACCTAATTGTTCCTACCCTCACCTATGGTCACCAGCTGTGGGTGGTGACCGAAAGAATGAGATCGCGGGTACAAGCGGCCAAAATGAGCTTCCTCCGCAGGGTGGCTGGGCTCTCACTCAGAGATAGGGTGAGGATCTCTGCCATCCGGGAGGAGCTCGGTGTCGAGCCGCTCCTCCTCCAGGTCGAGAGGAGCCAGATGGAGTGGTTTGGGCATCTGGTCAGGATGCCCCCCCAAGCGCCTTGCGGGCGAGGTGTTTTGGGCACATCCCACCGGGAGGAGACCAAGGGGCAGACCCCGGACCCGCTGGAGAGATTATGTCTCACAGCTGGCCGGGGAAAGACTTGGGATCCTTTCGGGTGAGCTGGAGGATGCAGCCGGGGTGAGAGAGGCCTGGGCTGCCCGTTTGAGGTTGTTGGCCCCGCGACCCGACCCCGGAACAAGCGGAAGATGACGGAACGGAACATCAACACCAGTGGTCTGGATAATTAGACCTTCTGATTGGTTCAAACAAACCAAAACAAAAAAATTCATACACCTACTTTTCCGGCTTTCCTGAAATTCTAACCATAAATATTTTTAACTTCTCGTACAAAGTTATCGAACAGTGAGAGAATTTCTCTAAAGAAACAGACCGATCAGACCTAAAACATCCCGATCTGGCTACAGAATATTAACCGTCATGATGTAGAACAAAAGGAACAAAAAGGAAAGAAGTCAACGCACTCCGACACCAAACAGAACAAAGACGGCGAGGTCTTTTTAAACATCTGAATGAGTCATACTTTCATGCTGCTGCGGTTTACCTGTGTGATGTTAAAACCGACTCACATCAAAAGGACCTGGATAAAATCAGACTTAAACCTCGGGATAATTCCACAACATATCGTACCAGGTCGTTTCAAAGCGACCTGAGGATACATCTGGCTCTTTCCCAGATGATTCACTAAAAGAAAAAAGGTCACTTTGCACATTCTTACCAACTCCTGTTCAGCATGTGAAATGTTGATGCAGCAACAAAGTGATGACAAATTTATCTAGAGCTGATTGAGAACGTTTTCCTGCTTTTTTAAAAACATTAGAATCTGAAACTTAAACCCTTTTTTTCAAAGAATGTGGTTCTCACTGTGACCGAGTGAAAATTTGCTGCAAAACAAATTTGAAGAAAAAAATAACTCTTTAAATTTCACTGATTACCGATGTTCTCAAAAACTGTTACATTTAAATGATTGTTTTTAAAAAAATGATCAAATGTGGATCAGAGGTGAATAACTTACACTTTTTGGGTGATCATTTAAATCCTATTCAGGTTGTTTGCAACGAGGCCCTGTCCACACGTAGCCGGGTAATTTTGAAAACGCGAATATTTTTATCTGTTTTGACCGTCCACACAAAAAAAATTTTTTTCACTCAAAATTGTTTTGAAAACTCCAGTCACCAGCCAGAGTTTTTGAAAACTTCAGCCAAAGTGGAGATTTTGGAAAACTTTGTTTTTGCGTTTGGATGTGCGAAAACGGAGATTTGCGTTTTTATGCGTCACTACCTGCGACAAGTAATGCACATACCTTATTCGTGTGCGTCCTTGTTTACAAAAGCAGACAGTAGGCAGCATGGATCTACGGACCCTGTTGCAGACACTCTTTTCTTGCCTTTTTGTCCACTCTCAACTGCTCTTGTTTCTTGTTGAGGAGCAAAGGAGGAAAAATGCGTTGCAATTGGCTATTGGTAATCACATAAGCCTCACTACTCCTTTTTGCGGAAATGACGAGAGAGGGGCTCTGATTGGATAGCTCAGAACTTACGTTTACATCAATACTGCCAACTACTGGTCTGGCTTGCACATAATCGCACTCAGAAACGTATTTATACAGCTCCGTGTGGACACGGATATTTTGAAAACGATTAGGTGTGGACGTGAGCATTTTTCTTAAACAGAGGACAGCAGATATACGTTTTCAAAAATACCCAACTACATGTGGACATGGCCTAAGAAATGATCCAATCAGAGGTGACTAATTTACACTTTGGGTGATCATTTAAATCCCATTCAAGTTGTTTGGGATGTGGCTGTTTTAAATCACATATTAGTGATAAAGGTAAATACCACAATCGTGCTGCCTGCAAAAACTCCACGTTGACCTAGAAATGATTTTAAAGCTGCTTCCTTGGCCATTCCCACAAATTAGTGTCTTCCGCTTATCTGGGGCCGGGTCGTGGGGGCAACAACTTCAGACGAGAAGCCCAGGCTTCTCTCACCTCGGCTACATCCTTCATCTCACCTGGGAGAATCCCGAGTCATTCCCTGGCCAGCTGTGAGACATAATCTCTCCAGTCGGTCTGGGATCTCTCCTCCCGGTGGGACAAATCCGAAAGACCTCACCAGTAAGACGTTTGGGAGGCATCCTAACCAAATGCCTGAACCACCCCATCTGGCTACTCTCAACCTGGAGTTGCAACTCTCCTCTTTAGGTTTAGTTTTCTACTTGTTTAGTCTTAAAGAAAAACTAAATTAGTCCCGTACTAAATGATAAATTGACTCTACTTATATAGCGCTTCTCCAACTGCGTTGGTACTCAAAGCGCTTTATAGTGTAGCTCACATTCACCCATACACACACTCACATTCATTCTTACTAGAAGAATATAGCACCAAACAATAAGTGTTAGTGGAGAAAAAAAAGTGTAATTATGTCCTTAATTATTCTGTTTTATGTAAGTGAACATGTTTTACTTCAAAAATCCAAAAGAAAATACATAATAAGTGCAATTATTAATGATAATTGAATGGAAACACGTTTGGTTTATTGGCTCTAAATTGCACTTAGCAATAGTGAGTGTGTGTGGATGGTTGGCTGTGTGTGGCTCTGCAACAGACTGGTGACCTGTTCAGGATGCACCCTGCCTTTCCCCTGAAATCAGTCGGGATAGGTTACGGTGACCCCATTAGGGATAAACGGGTTAGGAAATGAAACCCTAGAAAGTCGGTGTATCACACATTGAGGAATGACTTCAATGACTTTTCAAATGAGGGCAGCACGGTGGCGCAGTGGGTAGCACAGTGACCTCACAGTAAAAAAGTCGTGGGTTCAAGTCCCGGGTGGGGACGAGGCTTGGAACACTGTCCTTTCTGTGTGGAGTTTGCATGTTCTCCCCGTGTTTGCATGGGTTTCCTCCGGGTACTCCGGTTTCCTCACACCCTCCAAAGACAAGGTTGATTGGCCGGTGCCAAATTGCCCCTAGGAACGAGTGTGTGTGTGTGTGTGTGTGGATGGTTGTATGTGTGTGGCCCCGCAACAGACTGGCGACCTGTTCGGGGTGTACCCTGCTTTAATATGTATGTGTGTATTTAATCATAAAAAAATGATTTAAGTTGCAGTAGTTTGATAAACTTTTGGAAGCTTCAGATACAAGATGGCGGAAAGAAAAGTTTGGATCATTTTCCGCTAAATTTGAAAAAGACTCGCGTTAATATGCAAAGTTTGCGAAACGGACACGTTTTGGAACAGAAGCATAACGGCACTGCACGAACATCTGAAAAAAAACCATGTCGGACTCGAAGCGGGAGACGGCAAACCGGAGCGATACACATTGTTATTTCTAATAAAAACAATTTTACAGATCGCAAAATACACTTTTTATTGTCTTCAAAAAAACAAAAACAACCCAATATGGACTTTTTTCTGTGGAAAGCGGTTGCACTCCCCAGCAGAGCGCTTCACTCATAAACTCTTATTTTGGAAATGATCGTGTCCGATATGAGGCCGCTGTCAGTGGGAGGGGTTTAAAAAAAAAAGATCGCTAAATTCAATCCAGGATACAAGACCCCCTCCTCTACACCGCAAAGAATGACGAAAAAAAGAATTCCACAAAAAAATGAGTGCTGTTAGTTAATAATTAGTAGATCTGTAAACACTGATGGGTTTGTTACATTATAAGTGGTAAAGATGGACCCATTTTATTTATTAAAGTTACTATTTTTACAGTACAAATGGTGTTTTTTTTTTGCACTAATAAGTTACAACTTGAATGTTTGCAAATCCAGAAGTGTTAAAGGTTTCTTATTTTCAAATGTGATCCAACAGTTTACATTTGATGTTTCATTAGCCAGTACTACTAAAGCACATTTTATGGGTGCTTATGATTTACTTTTACTGTATACAGTAAGTAGATTTATTATTTTCTAGAAATGATAATATTCTACCTCTTTATTTGACAGAAAGATTCACATTTGCTCTTACTGTAATAAACCCAACATGTTGTTTATGTGGTTATGAGTTGTGTTTTACACAATTATATTCTACAGGCGGATCGGTGCGGCATCAGCAATAACTAGGACGCAGCATCGGTCCGTCGTGGTAAAGAAAGAGCTGAGCCGAAAAGCAAAGCTCTCGATTTACAAGTCGATCTACATTCCAACCTTCACCTATGGTCACCAGATGTGGTGGTGACTGAAAGAATGAGATCGCGGATACAGGAGGCCGAAATGAGCTTCCTCCACAGGGTGGCTGGGCTCTCACTCAGAGATCAGGTGAGGAGCTCTGCCATCCTGGAGGAGCTCGGTGTCGAGCCGCTCCTCCTCCAGGTCGAGAGGAGCCAGATGGGGTGGTTCGGGCATCTGGTCAGGATGCCCCCCGAGCGCCTAGGGGGCGAGGTGTTTCGGGCACGTCCCGCCAGGAAGAGACCAAGGGGCAGACTCCAGACCCGCTGGAGAGACTATGTCTCTCCAGGGTCGGGAGAGACTATGTCTCTCCAGGGTCGGGAACGACTTGGGATCCTTCCAGGTGAGCTAGAGGATGCAGCCAGTGAGAGAGAGGCCTGGGCTGCCCGTTTGAGGCTGTTGCCCCTGCGACCCGACCCCGGAACAAGCGGAAGATGACGGAACGGAACGGATATTCTATAATATGCCGAAAAAGCAATATTTATCAAATGGTCATTTTATCCGATTAATCGAATAATCTATCCAATAATCGATAGATTAATCGATTACCGAAATAATGGTTAGCAGCAGCCCTAAACTGTATGAATTCCCAAATAAACTAATACACGCAGGCCTGTCTTACCTAGAAGCTTCTTGACTTCGTCCACACTCATGTAGATGTTGATCCCTGAAGAGCTGCCTGGTTTAGCCAGACATCCAGCTCCTTCCAGCAAGAGGAGGAACAGGAATCCCCCGAGTCTCCACAACACACAGTCCGCCGGGCTGACAGAGCATGACATCGCGGTGGTCCTCCGGCTCTCTGTTCTACTCGCTGTTCACCTCTCACCTCTGTTTTGCTCATCCGTATCTGAAGTTAATCCTTAGAGGCAACATTCCGAGTAACTTTAAGCTTTGTTTTTTATAGAAAATAACTGTTTCTTTTTGTGTCTTGGAGCTAGCTGCTTGTTAGCAGCAGAAGGCTAACTTTGGAGGAGTTCTGAAATCTTACCGCGTTTACGCCGAGTTTAAAACAAAAAAAAACAGCTCTTCGCGTTTTAAACTAACTCGAACTAAAGCAAAATGTAAAGAAGTTAAAATAATAATGATTCTAACTCCATGTTTGTGGCTCCTCGGGTGGTTTTTCCTCCCTGGTATGTGAGTTTTGATCGGGATCAGAAGGAGGGGCTGCTGGCTGGCTCCTCCATGCTCTTCTCTGGAACCACACTGAGGCGTTCAAGGACCTCCGGAAACTATCACTCCACAGCAAAGGGGAGGAAAGTTTGCAAGCAAACTGGCTGTTCGTGCGTCCGTAACACCCTTATAAACATTAGTTCTCCCAAATTACTGATATAATTCTTATTTAAACTACCTAGAGTTACTTTTTATTTCAGGGTCACTCTAGTACAATCAAAGGCTAAGGTCACAAATTCTCCAGAATACAATGATTCTCAAGTCAGTGAAGTAACTTTAATGACGCTACCCACAGTTACTCAGTACCAACTACTGATGAACTTAAAAAAATCAACTCCAAATTATTATATTTTCATCCACTAATAAATTTGAGTGGCTTACACTAGTGAGCACAGTGGCCTCGCAGCAAAAAGGTCAGGGTTGGAGACCTGAGGTGGAGGCGAGGCTTGAAACACTGGCCTTTCTTTGTGGAGTTATACTCCACAATTTTAATGAAGCTACCCACAGTTACTCAGTACCAACTACTGATTAACTTAAAGAATCAACTCCAAATTGTTATATTTTCGTCCACCAATAGATATATTTTCACCGTAGGAGGAGATGGCAGCTCAGTGGTTAGAGCGTTCGCGCGCGGACCGGAAGGTCACAGGTTCGCGTCCCACAGAGAGCACGTCTAGGGTCCTTGGAGACGACACCTAACCCCCGCTTCTCTCACCATTGGCACCGTCGAAGGGCAGCATGCTGCGGTGTAAGGAGTGCAGCACACTAATTTACCTGGTGAGGGATGAATAGAGTAATTCGTTTTTTTTTTTTTTTTTTTTCATAATAAATTTGAGTGGCTTCATGGTTAGCACAATGGCCTCACAGCAAAAAGGTCAGGGTTGGAGACCTGATTTAGTGGCGAGGCTTGAAACACTGGCGTTTCTTTCTGGAGTTAGACTCCACAATTTTAATGAAGCTACCCGCAGATTGTAGACCAGGCATGTAGAGGTACTCACCAGACACGTCCAGGTATGTAGAGCGGCAGGGTACACCCCGAACAGGTCGCCAGTCTATCATGGGGCCACACACACACTCATTCATACGGTCAGTTTTGGAGTGGCCAATCAACCTAACATGCATGTATTTGGAGTGTGGGAGGAAATTGGAGTCGCCTGAGAAAACTCACACATACACAGGGAGAACATGCAAACTCCACACAAAAATGCCATAGATTCAAGTTTCTACGGGACTCGAACCCTGACCTTCTTGCCGTGAGGCCACTGTGCTAGACCACTTCATCACCGAGCAGCCCTAAATACCTTTTATTGTCATTTTTTATAAAAATATTGTCCACGCTTTGTTAGTAAAAAAAAAACTAAAACTAAAATAGATATGATCCGGATTGGTGACCTCAGAATCGGATCCTGCTTTCTTGCGGATGATGTGGTCTTGTTGGCTTCATCGGACCGTGATCTCCAGCTCTCACTGGATTGATTTGCTGCCGAGTGTGAAGCGGCCGGGATGGGAACTAGCGCCTCCAAATCCGAGTGGGGGAAGGATGGAGTGGGAGATCGACAGACGGATCGGTGCATCGTCAGCAATAACTAGGACGCTGCATCGGTCCGTCGTGGTAAAGAAACAGCTGAGCCGAAAAGCAAAGCTCTCAATTTACAAGTCGATCTACGTTCCCACCCTCACCAATGGTCACCAGCTGTGGGTGGTGACCGAAAGAATGAGATTGCGGGTACAAGCGGCCGAAATGAGCTTCCTCCGCATGGTGGCTGGGCTCTCACTCAGAGATCGGGTTAGGGGCTCTGCCATTCGGGAGGAGCTCGGTGTCGAGCCGCTCCTCCTCCAGGTCGAGAGGAGCCAGATGGGGTGGTTCAGGCATCTGGTAAAGATGCCTCCCAAGCGTCACGCTGGTGAGGTGTTTCGGGCACGACCCACCAGGAGGAGACCAAGGGGCAGACCCCGGACCCGCTGGAGAGACTATGTCTCACAGCTGCCGGGGGAACGACTCAGGATCCTTCCGGGTGAGCTGGAGGATGCAGCTGGAGTGAGATAACCCTGGGCTTCCCGTCCGAGGCTTTTGCCCCTGCGACCCGGCCCTGGATGAGCGGGAGATGACGGAACGGAATGGAATGCTTTTGAGACGTAGTAACTTAATACTTGGATTGTTTTTACAAACGTGCCATTTGTGCAGACATACCCACTGAATGATTAAAATACCAACAAAATATAAAAAACAGGACAAAATCAAACTCTTTTCAAATTTTTATTATTAAAATATCCACCTACAAAAGGGTCTATATAACACTATTTACAGTAGCGAGCAGTTATGTTTGATATGACAGAGTAAAATATCTTACAGAGAAAACACTGCGCACCATGGTTAGAGGATCATTTCTGCTTCCAGTTCAGTTCCAAAAGAGACGGTGTGGGAGATGAAAGGGATAAACCGGACTCTGAACATTTCCCTGAGGGACATACCTGCAGCTTAACCACTAAAACCTCTCTCCGGATGTGTCAGCGTGGACGTGGACATGAGGTATATAAGGTCTGTGAGGCTGCAAACGTTGCAAAGAATGCTGGGATTCAAACCAAAGTCTGAAGATGCAGCCCGGTTCAGTTTGTTTAGGACAGGTTACAGTGGGCTCTGACAAAAAATGACCATGGTAGGATACTTCAAGTAGATTATATACATCAAAGTTGAAGTTTGGAGGTTTCTCACATTGCAGTGAACAGCATCCATGTGCTCTGGAAGAGAAATAAAAAGAACAGAGCTGAAGATTCCAAATAAACTTTAAGATTCTGCATTGTTTCAATAAACTAAAAATTTCTTCTTCTTCTTTCGGCATTTCCCTTCAGGGGTCGCCACAGCAAGTCAGTTTCTTCCATCTAACCCTATCTGCTGCATCTTCTTTGGTCACACCAACTATCTTCATGTCTTCCTTCACTGTATCCATGAACCTCGTCTTTGGTTATCCTCTAGTCCTCTTTCCTGGTGGTTCCAAATCCAGCATCCTTCTTCCTATGTACTCTCTCTCCTCTGCACATGTCCAAACCATCTCAGTCTGGCCTCTTTGACTTTATCCCCAAAACCTCTAACATGTGCTGTTCCTCTGATCCAGTCCATCCTGGTCACTCCCAGAGAGATCCTCAGCATCTTTATCTCTGCTACCTCCATCTCTGTTTCCTGTCTTTTTCTCAGTACCACTGTCTCCAGACCAAACAGCATGGCGGGTCTAACCACGGTTTAGTACACTTTCCCTTTCATTTTAGCTGAAACTCTTCTATCACACTTGATACCCGTTCCAGCTTGCCTGCACACGCTTCTTCGCCTCTTTTCCACACTCTCCACTGCTCTGGACTGTTGATCCTAAGTACTTAGAATCTTCCACCTTCTTTATCTCTTCTCCCTGTAACCTCACTTTTCCATTTGGATTCCTCTCATTCACACACATGTACTCTGTTTTGTGTAAATGGCAATTAAAAAACTAAAAAATTGGTTTCAGTAAATAAAAAAAAAAAAAAACAAACCTCTATTGATGTTTGGCCGTTCTTCTGGCTGTTAGGTGAGACATTATCAGAGTGTGAGAAAGATATTTTGTTTATTTATCAGGATGCATTGTTACATATCAGTTAGTGAACTTACTGTGAATTTTCTGAAAGGTTGTTGGTTCACAAACCTCCCGATAACAAACATCCTGCTGGATCTTGTACGTCCTCTTGTACCTGAAGGGATAAGTTAGAAAATCAATTTGAAAAAGTTGCCAAATGTAAACTGAAAATAATCATTTATGAAACTAATAAAGCCATTTTTTACTCAGAAGTTAAAACTAGGACCTTTTTTTTTCATTCAAAATCCAAGCTCTCTGTTTACCGATGGATTTATTTGAGGATATCCAGGAGATCAGAATAGAGCTGCTGCTCCTTTGCAGAAGAGGATAAGCTTTTCAAAGTCACAAGAATGCAAAATCAAGCATGTAGACATATGGATTGTTTTTAACAACCATTTGTGAAAGAATAGGTTTGATATCAGTGAATTTCAGAGTAAAACTCTGACTAGATGATGTCATTTCCGTTCTTCTAAAAACTTGCCGAATTGGATTTTTATCCATCTAATACCTTCCAAAATACTGCAGGGATTCTAATAAAACTACCACAGTCAATTAGTACCAACAGTTTGTGTAAATCAGGTGTGGGCAAACTTTTTTGGTTTGTGGACCGCATTGAGTTCTAACATTTGACAAAGGGGCCGGAACAGGAGCAGATGGGTGCTATGCTTTGGCAACCGCTAGATTAGACCGATAGAACGGTGCGCTAGATTTTAAACGAATGCGCTAAATGTTACATCAAGAGCATTAAATTTCAAATCTAGCGCCGATAGGTCTGAAATCTAGTGCGATAGCGCTTAAAAACATGCATTTAGTGGCGCTAGGTTTGAAATCTAAGCGCTTGATGTAACATTTTGCTTATTTCAACATCTAACACGCTTGTTTACGTGCGTGTATTGGCCTCGATGGCTTTCCATATCTGTGCACACTGTTTATTTTGATGATGTGCACATCACAGAGACACACACATTTTAATGGGAGCAGTGTTGTTGTTCCTTTGGCGCCATCTAGTGATGAAACATAAGAATTACAGAAAAAATAAAACATTAAAAAGGTTTATTTAATTTTTTCAAGTTTAACGGCCGCATGTGGCCCGCGGGCCATAGTTTGCTCACGCCTGGTATAATTTTGTATTTAAAAAGTGCTCCGAACATAAAGTTTGATTTGATTACGGTTTAAGGACATGTCACGAAAGATCAGGGTCACTGTTTTGCAAAAATGAATGTAACTTCTTTTACATTGCAGAACGGATTAACTTCTTTTCATCTTTTTCCTGCACAAGCTCAATTAACAAAACAATGAAGGCAAATCAGCATGTTGACAATGTGATAGCAAAAAATTTTAAATTCTTACACACGTGACGACTTCGTTATCACGAAGACCATTATACACCCATTATCTGCAAGTGTGTGCAAGTGCAGCTAAAGATAAAGTTTCCATATGTAATTTTTAAAATTTTACAACAAATTACAACAGCACTGTGGCCTCACAGGAAGAAGGTCGGGTGTTTGAGTCCTGAAGTGATAGCAAGGCTTGAATCACTGGTCTTTCTGTGTGGAGTTTGCATGTTCTCCCCATGTACGTATGTGTTTTCTCCAGGTATTCTGGTTTCCTCCCACTCTCCAAAAACATGCATGTTAGGTTGATTGGCCGCTACAAAATTGCGCCTAAAAATGAATGTGTGGGTGTGTTGGACACCGCAAAAGACTGGAGACCTGTTCAGGGTGTATCCTGCCTCTCATCTGAAATCAGCTGGGATAGGCTACAGCAGACGTAAAAAAAAAAAAAAAAAAAATCAACTGCACTCTGACATAAATCTTCGCAGTTTCCTATTTACAAGTAGTAAATAATACATTACTCTCATGAATCAAAGGCAGCAATAATAAATACATGTATTAGGGAAAGGCAGCGGCTACGCCACCAAGTGGTTGGCCACATTAACTGTTGGAGCAGGAGGGTAGTGAAAACTGGAATCCAACTTTCTGATGAGTTAATGTCCATACGCCCCGCCCCCTTTTGGTCCACAAAAAAAAAGAAGAAGAAAGGAAAGGGGACTAGTCAAGATATCTCCTTGAAGGGCCAGCAAATGGACCACCAATATGCAGGAAAATTACTCTTATTTTTAAAATGTTCTGGAGGAAGAGGGAGCGGGGTGCAAATGCCCACCAGGCCCCCTATACTGGTCTTGTCAATGACCTCACGCCCCCCCTTTAGAAAATTCTGGATCCGCCCCTGAACATCTTTGGCATTAATTAAAGTGAAGATTGTGATTTTATTCTTATGGATTACTCCTAGTAGGTCACTTTAGTTCACGTGTAAGTTAAGGCCAGTGAGCAAATAATTAATTGAGTCTATTGTTTGGGCTTCAACTGTAAGTAAAAAGAATCTCAATGAGGTTGATTGTTTTTACAATTTTTTCAATTACTTTTTGCAGAAAGCGTGAATCTATTTTTTATTTTTGTTGCAACCCAAATGTGTTATGTTGGAACTTACAGGAAGTGACAAACTCCACCTTCCCAAACAGGCGAACTCTTGGTTTCAGAGTAAAGTCGGGTACAAGGGTGTGGCACCCGCTGGCATGCTGTAAGACAGAAAACACAAACCACAGCAGGTCAAGCACTGTGAGAACTGAAAACACACTTGTATGAGATTATTCATTTTTACTGGACCAAAAAGGTTCATCCTTAACGGCAAAGAGGGGGAAATGAGGGAAAGTGGTCCATTTCCCCTTCATCCACTAATATTAATAGGAGTCTCCTAAAACGAAATATTACTGTTTTACAGCTTCTTCAAAACTCGGTAGGATTAAGTGGCGTATTGATTTTAAAATACTTGTTTTAACGTACAGAGCCCTGAATGGACAGACTCCAAAATATATATCTGACCTACTCTGCTGCTACGCCCAGTTCGTGACCTCCGATCTTCGGATCAAAATATTTTAAAAACAGTCAGAACTAAATTTAAAACTAGTGGTGACCAGTCCTTCCAGGCCATAGCCCCTAGACTGTGGAATAACTTCCCACCCTTCGAATAGCGGATTCTGTGGATTCTTTAAAAAAACAAATAAAGACGCTTTTATTCAACAATGCTTTTACTTGACTGGTTTTATTGGGATTTTATTGTATTTCATCTTTTCCTTTGGTTTTGATCTGATCTGTGTTTTTATTGTACTAGGCTTTCTTTTATTGTTCAGCGCTTTGTAATTTTATCTGTGAAAAGCGCTAGATCAATAAAATTTACTTACTTACTCTCTGTCATGCGCAGCTCTATAATTAAAGGTATGATTTGAGTATAATGAAGATTAGTCAGAGTAAAACAGAGTTCATGTGTGTAAATGAGAGGGATCCAAATGGAAAAGTGAGGTTACAGGGAGAAGAGATAAAGAAGGTGGAAGATTTTAAGTACTTGGGATCAACAGTCCAGAGCAATGGAAAGTGTGGAAAAGAGGTGAAGAGGCATGTGTAGCAGGCTGGAACAGGTGGAGAAAAGTATCAGGTGTGATGTGTGATAGAAGAGTTTCAGCTAAAATGAAAGGGAAAGTGTACAAAACCGTGGTGAGACCGGCCATGCTGTTTGGTCTAGAGACAGAGGCACTGAGAAAAAGAGAGGAAACGGAGGTAGCAGAGATGAAGATGCTGAGGATCTCTCTGGGAGTGACCAGGATGGATGGGATTAAAATGAGTATATCAGAAAAACAGCAAATGTTTGAGGTTTTGGAGATAAAGTAAGAGGCCAGACTGAGATGGTTTGGACATGTGCAGAGGAGAGAGAGAGAGTACATCGGAAGAAGGATGTTGGATCTGGAACCACCAGGAAAGAGGACTAGAGGAAGACCAAAGAGGAGGTTCATGAATACAGTGAAGGAAGACATGAAGATAGTTGATGTGACCGAAGAGGATGCAGCAGATAGGGTTAGATGGAAGAAACTGACTTGCTGTGGCGACCCCTGAAGAGAATTGCTGAAAAAAGAAGATGAATTTGAGTATAGATAAAATCTTAATGATACTCATCCCTATAGATGAAGCACACAGGACAGAGTCTAGAGCCATGTCCGAATCAGTCGGGCACTTTAGCTGACGGATTGTTTTAAGACAGGAATGTTTAAACAATGAAGCTGGATGTTTAGGTGAAGAACACGATTTAGGAGGAGATGGAGAATGTCTGCTGTCTCCTTCATCAACATCAGAAAAAAATCTTTAGGTTTGGAGAGGAGGTGAGAAAGCACGACATCCAGCTGGAGGAGTCGTTCGTTTTTGGATTGTAATTTTTTTAAATGAAAAAAAAAAAAGCTTGAAAAATTGAGTTTAACATTTCTATTTAAAAAAAACTCCAAAATAAACTTGTGATTAGTTTAACTTTTTAGATTCAACACAAAAAATTAATAAGAATTAAGAGTACAGTAAAATTAAAGACAATGATAATGAGATAATTGAAAGAATTGAAAAAAATGGTTAAAGGAAAAAAAAACAGAAAACTGAAAAAAATACTTCTTGTCCTCGTTTGTAAGATTTTTTTTCAACATTCTGTGTGGGAGATTTGTCTCCAACTTAAGAAAACTATTCCAAGTTGAACATTTATAGCCTGGGTGTGTTTAGTCTGGCTTAAATTTGGCCTACTGACATATTTCAGTCAGTCCAGTTCTTAAAACTTTCCATGTTAAACTGAAGGAAAACAGGTGAAAAACACTTGGTCTGGATTTTCTTAACATCTCAGAACCTGTATTTGGCCTTCTGATTCACATCTGTGGTGGAAAAGACCGGGACGTGCACACTAAGCGACACAGTTTCTCTAACTTAGAGCAGTTACTGCAGGTAAACAATGACGTTCGTCGCACAATCTAATTTTGATGAACATGTCTAAGCGGGTCAGGGACACGGTCCTGCCCCAAGTGGAGGAGTTTAAGTATCACAGGGTTTGTTAACGAGTGGGGTAAAAATGGAGCGGGAGATCGATAGGCGGATCGGTGCGGCATCAGCAATAACTAGGACGCTGCATCGGTCCGTCGTGGTAAAGAGAGAGCTGAGCCGAAAAGCAAAGCTCTCGATTTACAAGTCGATCTACGTTCCAACCTTCACCTATGGTCACCAGCTGTGGGTGGTGACCGAAAGAATGAGATCGCGGGTACAAGCGGCCGAAATTAGCTTCCTCCGCAGGGTGGCTGGGCTCTCACTCAGAGATCAGGTGAGGAGCTCTGCCATCCGGGAGGAGCTCGATGTCGAGCCGTTCCTCCTCCAGGTCGAGAGGAGCCAGATGGGGTGGTTCGGGCATCTGGTCAGGATGCCGCCCAAGCGCCTCGCGGGCGAGGTGTTTCGGGCACGTTTTACCGGGAGAAGACCAAGGGACAAACCCCGGACTGGAGGGACTATGTCTCACAGCTGGCCAGGGAACAACTCAGGATCCTTCCGGGTGAGCTGG
Organism: Neostethus bicornis; assembly: GCA_902685375.1. NCBI lineage: Eukaryota > Metazoa > Chordata > Actinopteri > Atheriniformes > Phallostethidae > Neostethus > Neostethus bicornis. The sequence goes on along the minus strand of LR738547.1, from coordinate 7,454,312 downwards.
AGGATGCAGCTGGGGTGAGAGAGGCCCGGGCTACCCGTTTGAAGCTGTTGCCCCGCGACCCGACCCCGGAACAAGCGGAAGATGACGGAACGGAATGACTAAGTGTTATGTGAAAACATACAGTATATTAACTTCAAATCCCCATAGCTTTGCCTTCTGGGACTTAGAAGTGCTTACAGAGTTATTATTTGGACAAATTATCATTTGGATTCTTCCGTCAGGAGTCAGAGATGAACAATGCCAACCATCCAACTGGTTCCTAAGCAGACCAGTAAATATTCATCATGCTTTCATTCACAAAATAGATTTGCATTCCACATAGCTAGTTACTCAATGGACTCACAATATTTCTGGGCTTGTCTATGTTCCTTTTACTCTCCATTTAGAAACATTGTCGTTGAGTATTTGTGTTTGATGTGTTTTTTTTTTTTATAGGTCTAGATCAGGAGTGGGCAAACTTTTTGATGTGTAGGATTCTAGCGTTTGACCAAAGGGCCAGAACAGGAGCTTTGGTATGCTTTGGTAAACAAGAGCTTTAGATATGGAAAGCCATTGGGGCAGCAACACGCACGTTATCTAGCGCGCTAACTAATCAAGTGCTTTAGCGCTTAAAAAAACATGCACCTAGCGTGCTACGTTTAAAATGTAGGTTTGAAATCTTCTGACAATCTATTTTGAAAACGTGCGCGTCACAAAAAAACACACATTTTAATGGGAGCAGTGTTGTTGTTTTTGCAACAAAGCAAATATATCCAGGGTGTGCCATCTAGTGAGGAAATATCAGAATTGCAGGGAAAATAAAACCTTAACATGGGTTATTTACTTAATTATTTCAAGTTCGGTGGGCCGGATTAAAACATTTAATGGCACTCATGTGGCTCGCGGGCCGTAGTTTGCCCTTGCCTGGTCTAGAGACAGTGAGGCAAAGGCATAGACGGAGGTATCCGAGACAAAGATGCTGAGCCCAAAATTTGTGGGAGTCTATCCTAATGAACCTCCAAGAAAGAGTACATCAAAGGAACAGGACATGTAAAAGGTTTTGGGGATAAAGTTAGAGAGGCCAGTCTGACATAGCTCGGACGGATTCAGAAGAGAGAAGCGGAAGATATAGAATTTATAGAAGGATGCCAAGTTTGGAGCCGTCATTGATTGCTTGCAACAGACTAAATGTAAGTTTTGGATTAATATAGAATAAAGATAATTCTAGATCAGGCATGGGCAAGCTACGGCCCGCGGGCCATATGTGGCCCATTTCACGTTTTAATCCAGCCCGCCAAACTTGAAAAAATTAAATAAATAAACCTTGTTAATGTTTTACTTTTTCTGCAATTTTGATGTTTCCTGCAATTCTGATGGCACACTCTGGATATTTTGTCTTTGGTGAAAAAACAACAACACTGCTCCCATTAAAATGTGTGCGTCATGTTGCGTTTGATGACGTTCTATTTTGTCCTTGGCTGACAATCAGACATCACTTTTTTTCCCCCGTCTTCGCTGTGCTTTGTCGAATGTCAAAATGAACAGTGTGTACAGATATGGAAACTATCATGCCCAATACATGCACGTAAAGAAGCGTGTTAGATGTTAAAACAAGCAAAATGCTACATCAAGCGCTTGGATTTCAAACTTAGCGTCGCTAAACGCACGTTTTAAGCGCTATCGCACTAGATTTCAGACCTAGCGCGCTGGATTTGAAATTTAAAGCTCTTGATGCCATTCTATCGGTCTAATCTAGTGGTTACCAAAGCATGCCATGCATCTCCTCCTGTTCTGGCCCCTTTGTCAAATGTTAGAACTCAATGTGGCCCACAAACCAGAGTTTGACCACTCCTGTTCTAGATTCTACCGTGTGGTGACACTCCGATACAAGGTCAAAAACGCTTGGATGAACCATATCTAGATTGTAAATGATGATGTCAGGCACCAAAATCCCAAAAAGTTTCCAGCCGTTGTTGTTCTGTTTTGTTTTTTTTTTAAATATGATCAAAGAAAAGTGACAAAAATTGATAATTTTTTACATTCTTTAAGTTGAAGGTTTTAGTTTTACAATTAATTATGATGCTGGTTAATTGTGACATCTCAACAAAAAAAAGCAAATAAAATTTTTATTAGTGTGTCCGGTTGTAAAGTCTGAAAAAAGTTTACAACCAGAAAAGGATAACTTTGACCTCCAACTGCATTTTTTTTCTTAACTCTCACACATAAAACATCAACAGGAAGAACAACTTTCTGGATTATTTGGTTTAAAAATTGCCATTTGTGACCTGTATGTGTTATAGAGACTTACATAGCTCACACAGTATGCCCTTGAACCCTGTGGGGCAGCTGCAAATGAAGGAGTCGCCTTGGTTTAGACATGTTCCTCCGTTCTGGCAGGACAGACTGCGGCAGTCCTGGGGCGGCTCTGAAACACAGCAGCTGCTTTTAAAACCTTCCACACAGAATAAATAGGAGTCTCAAGTTTCACTGGTCTACATTGTTTGCAGCTGATACCATGTGCTGATAGCCTCCAGCTCCACTCCTCCACACCGTATGAATCTCATGCATGTAAGTGGTAAATCAGCCAGGATCACTTACATGTGTCTTCTACCTGGAGGAAAGAAAAAGACTTACCAGGGTTTGTTCTATAAGCTTCTTCTTGAATCTCCAAAGCGAGGCTGATTTTATTTGTTGTTTCTTCCATTTTCTCTAATCTGATTGGTGGATCGGGTTCTGCAAGGGAACACATTTCCTGTCATGAACAGATTAAGTGTCTGAGAGAAATACAAGGAGACGACAACAGGAGCATTTTTAAAAATTGGCAAAGCAATCTTAGAGGAAGCTTAATCTCCATGATATCTGCAAAGCTGTTCTTCTGTGGGAGCAGGTGACATACTGTACGAGCTCAGTTAGAGTAAAATTATCAGAAAAATATCTTAAAGTTTTATAAAAATTTATCTAAACCAACGCAATTAATCATGACGTATTAACGGTGGCGAGCCAATGCTTGAGCATTAGAATTTTGGCCCATTGAAGGACACGTAGTTTTCTCAGCCGTGCTACATTGCCTGCGCTGGCAAATTAACAAGGCAGCAGTGGTCAAACACAACAAACATGGACAAGACTCAGGAGAATGAGACAGTCACAGGGGCGGATCCAGGAGGACGTGGGGGCGCAAGTCCCCGACCCCATCCCTTTGGTTCACAAAAAAAAGTGTTCTTACTACTTTAGTTATTATAAACTTTGGGCAAAATTTGCACCAAAATGCCTCTTCACGCCCCCCCCCCTCACACACACACACCTCTTCAGAAAATTCTGGATTCACCCCTGAGTCGAGCCACTGAAAGACAAGTTTTTATACAAAAATAATAGGTCTATTATTTAGTATAAAATACTACATAAATAAAAACGTAGTATTTTGTAGTTTTTGCAAAAAGGAGTTCTCCTATCACCGGAGCAACTCCAGCCTGACATACCATCTAAACGTAAAACATGTTCAGGCAAGTTACTCTGTAGCGAGTATGGCTACCGAGAGCTCGCTCCGCCAAACCAAGCTAGCTGAATTTGGAGAGCGAATGAGCAAATCCACAACAGAGACATTTACAAATACTATCGCAAAGTGGGTTGCTGCTGATTGCAGGTCAATTTCTATCGCTGAAGATAAGAACGAACCCTAACGAGCCCTAAACCTTGTTTTACTTTTTTTAATGATACACCTGGCCTCATGAGGCACAGTTCACCAATAATAAATTGGATTTAAAATCTTTTCTTCTTACTGTATTCAATTGATTAACCATACAGTACAGTTTTTAATATCCTAAAATTCAAATTCTTTATCAGGAGACCTTTAGCAGATATGACGTTAAAATGTGGTTAATTGGATTAATTAATAACAAAATCCTGTAATTAATTTGATTAATTTTTTAATCGACTGACACCACTATTAATAATTCATTCTGACTAAATTTTAACCACAAAACTAGAGAGACTTTGACCTGGACGTTCATTTCAGCCTAAAAATTACTATGACACACAAGCTCCAAAAAAACGTGTATCTTCTAATTCTTCTCCATCGGGCGGACATTGCTGTGCCTACTACTTACTAACACGATGCCGAATGGCTTTACGAGGCAGCTGAGAAAACTTGGTTATCCTTCCCCTCCGGTCAGCCAGCTCCGTGTACCTGCAGCACAGAAACAAACACTGCTGAGCTTCTCCAGAGGAACAAATTAAGTTTAAATAATCTCTCTTTATGATTCTCAAGTCCTGCTGCTACCTGAGTGATTCTTCTGAGTTTTCAGTAACTGCTGCACCTCCCACATCCAGGGCTTGTGGAAGGACACGTCCAATTGGTGCTCCCTGCCCAGTCACTGTGGGCCTTTCTCTCCTGCCAGGTCGGACCTGCATGGGCACTGAGAACAAAAACAAATACACACAATCACATCTAGATTTGGTAGAAGGAATGAAAGATGTTGCGGTGCCAGACAATTCCCTGCAGGCATTTAGATAGATAGTTACTGTACATGCACAGTCCATAGATGCAACTAAAACAACAGTACAATAATAAAAGTAACTATCAATGCAACTATCGGATTTGGGAATTAGCACCTCCAAATCCGAGACCATGGTCCTCGCCCGGAAAAGGGTGGAATGCCCCCTGCGGGTCAGGGACAGGGTCTTGCCCCAAGTGGAGGAGTTTAAGTATCTCGGGGTCTTGTCCACGAGTGGGGGAAGGATGGAGCGGGAGATCGACAGGCGGATCAGTGCATCGTCAGCAATAACTAGGACGCTGCATCGGTCCGTCGTGGTAAAAAGAGAGCTGAGCCGAAAAGCAAATCTCTCGATTTACAAGTCGATCTACGTTCCAACCCTCACCTATGGTCACCAGCTGTGGGTGGTGACCGAAAGAATGAGATCGCGGGTACAAGCGGCCAAAATGAGCTTCCTCCGCAGGGTGGCTGGGCTCTCACTCAGAGATCAGGTGAGGAGCTCTGCCATTCGGGAGGAGCTCAGTGTCGAGCTGCTCCCCCTCCAAGTCGAGAGGAGCCAGATGGGGTGGTTCGGGCATCTGGTCAGGATGCCCCCCCGAGCGCCTCGCAGGCGAGGTGTTTCAGGCACATCCCACCGGGAGGAGACCAAGGGGCAGACCCCGGACCCGCTGGAGAGACTATGTCTCACAGCTGGCCGGGGAACGACTTGGGGTCCTTCCGGGTGAGCTGGAGGATGCAGCCGGGGTGAGAGAGGCCTGGGCTGCCTGTCTGAGGCTGTTGACCTCGTGACTTGACCCCGGAACAAGCGGAAGATGACGGAACGGAACTATCAATGGTAACAATATACTCATATTGGACTCAGTTCCTTCCAGGCACATCTGTTAAATTATATTGTCTGAGGGCTGAAGGAACGAACGACCTCTTAAAATGCTCAGTCCTGCAGCACAGTGAGAAGAACCCGTTACTTCTGGGTTGTGACCACATCATGCAGAAGGTTCTGTTCCGTCGTCTTCCGCTTATCCGGGACTGGGTCACGGAGGCAACGACCTCAGACGGAAAGCCCAGGCTTCTCTCACCCCGGCTGCATCCTCCAGCTTACCCAGAAGGATCTCAAGCCGATCCCCAGCCAGCTGTTGGACATAGTCTCTCCAGCTGGTCTTTTTTTTTTGTCTTTTTTTTTTGTATTATACTTCCCTGACCGGGAAATTTGTGTGCTGCACTACATCACAACAAGCTGCCACCTATGACGGCGCCAATGGTGGGAAAAACGGGGGGTTAGGTGTCTTCTCCAAGGACCCTTGACGTGAACTCAGTGGGACGTGAACCTGCGAACTTCCGGTCAACTTCCGGTCCGCAGGCGAAAGCTGAGCACTGAGCCACCGTCTCCCCCCCAAGTCTGCCTGTTGGTCTCCTTCCGGTAGGACGTGCCTGAAACACCTCACCAACAAGGTACTCGGGAGGCATTCTGACCAGATACCCGACCACCCGATCTGGCTTTTCCCGACCTGAAGGAGGAGCGGCTCTACATCGAGCTCTTCCCGAAAGGCAGAATTCCTAACCCAATCTCTGAGTGAGAACCCAGCCCAACCCTGCGGAGGAAGCTCATTTCGACCGCTTGTATCTCGTTCTTAGGTGAGGGTAGGAATGTAGATCAACTTGTAAATCGAGAGCTTTGCTTTTCGGCTCAGCTCTTTCTTTACCACGACGGACCGATGTAGTGTCATGCAGAAGGTGACAGGGATTTTTCAGGATGCCCTGCATCAGAGCCCAGCAGACATGTTTTAATCCTGGTTTATGTAACACTGATTCAGTCCATCTTCACTTTCAATTTTTTATCAAGGTACAACTTTTTCTCAGTAAGCATGGTACCACCTATTGCCTCTGCTCAATTTCATTTCACTCCAGCTTCTAGGTCAGGAACCAACGCATTTATAACTGCTCATGAGACCCTGAAAGAAGATGGTCAGCTTATCTACAAATAGAGATGAATCAGTCTGAGTCTGTTTGCAGTTGGGTGACGACAACTACTTTGTATACTATTTTATTTCATTTTATTCTGTTCTAATTTAAATTTGACAGAAACTCTGGTGAAACTCACAAGTAGTGAATGCCAGGTGCTGCGGTGAACTGTGGATCTGCTCCTGTCCCGTGTTTTTGACCGACGTAAGAGCCACGCTGTAGTTCTGTCCTGGCATCAGCTCACGGAGCGTGTAGGATCCCAACTTCCCGTTGGGCAGGAAGCGACTCCGCGTGTTCAGCCCTCTGGTCACGTTGATCACAAAGCCATCTGGGAGGTTTCTGGGGTGGCGAGTCCAGACGATCAGGGCTGAGTTTGGGGTCACGTGTAACAGAGAAAGGTTCTGTGGGGCGAGAGGCCCTGAGGGAGAAACGTGCAGATGGTTGGACATTTCCACAGATATCCATACATACGTACATCTAGCAATCAGCCTAGTAAAGATGTTTTTGGTAGTTGGGAGGAACATGGGAACTCCACACAGAAATGTCAACATCTCAGGCCTTAACCAGCATACATCTCAATATGAGGCCGCAGTGCTAACCCTGGTACAACCTAACAACCCAGAGAGAGATAAAGATGGCTTCGTATGCTAAACAAAGTTCCAGAAGCAATCATGTTTCCATCTACAAATGACTCCATCAGTATCAGGTGCTGCACCAAAAACAACGTCTACGATATTCTGTGTATGTGTAGTGACCTTTCCAATCTTTTCAAAGTGTTTGAATTCTCAGCAATGAAGAACATTGGTGGAAAGCTTAGCACTGTGACATCACAGCTAAACACTTAGTAGTTTGAGATAGAGACCTGACCGTGTAGAGACATTATCCTAGGGTACTCTGACTTAATGCCAGCCGTCGAAACATAGAAGTTAGATTGATTAGTTACAGTACTGTATTTTCCGCACTATAAGGCGCACCTAAAAACCTTAAATTTTCTCAAAAGTCCACGATGCGCCTTTTAACCCGGAGCGCCTTATATATGGATTAATATTGAGCTACAACAGGTGTCGCAACTGCGGTAAGCAGCCGCCAACTCCATTTCCCCCGTAGAAGAAGTAGTGTGCGGTGCATGCTGGGATATATGAAAGGGCGTCTCATTAGGTGCGTTCGAGATGACACAGGTGGACGCAGTTCTGATCGGCGCAGATCGGTGCACAATGCATGCCGGTTAGTTTTTGAATGCAAAACCTAACCGGCATGCATTGCACACCGATCTGCGCCGATCAGAAACGCGTCCGCCTGTGTCATCTCGAACGCACCTATTTCCATTTGTGTGTTTGTGTAAAGACCCGGAAATGGCTCCTACCAAGAGACACTGTTACACCGCAAAGTTTAAACTCAAGGCGATCGGTCACGCAGTAGAACACGGGAACAGAGCCGCAGCCAGAGAGTTTAACATCAATGAATCAATGGTGAGGAAGTGGAGGAAGCAAGAGGATGCGCTGCGCCAAGTAAGTAAGACTAAACAGAGTTTATCTCCAATGGAAGATAAACTGCGTCACGAAAATACTGATACTTTATCTCGGAGAAAATAATAAAACAGCTGTTTATTCATTTTGGGAGTAAAAACAGAACGCTGTTTTGTAATTGTTAATAAAGTTTGACTGAACTATCTGACTGTTTTTTTTTTACATTCCCTTTAGGGCAGCACCATTTAGTGAATGCATAACGTAACCCCAGCCTTTACTGTAGCGCCTTATAATGCGGTGCTCCATATATATGGAAAAAGTTTTTAAAAATGTCATTTATTGAAGGTGCACCTTATAATGCAGGGCGGAAAATACGGTAAATTAATCCTCAGAGTGAGCGAGTGAGTGAGTGTTGGATCTGATTGCTACGACCTACTTGTCCAGAACTGTAGAGGTCCAGCTGAGTGGCTCGTGGATGGAAACTCATCTGGTCTGATCCCACTCTGAGTGACTACATCCACTGTGTACATCTGTCCTGGTTGTAATGAACTGGAAAACAGACAAAAAGATATTTTTTGTTTGCATAAAAAGGAGAAACAATGTCCTCTGGTGGTTAAAACTTGTAATATTTTATCACCAGCTATCCATCCAAATTAGGATGTCCAATTCCAGTAATGAAGGGCTTGTTCCTGAAGGTTTTCCACGTGTTCCTGGTTTAATACATCTGATGCATAAAAAATTAAATCAACAGCCAATAAAATTTGGCACATTGATTCAATAACCTTGATCAGGAGTCCAGATGCAAGAACTCATAAAAGCTTTCAGGACACCAGCCCTGCAGGACCAGAGTTGGACAACTCTGATCTAAACAGAACCACTGAGAGAAGTAAGAAGTTTAACAAACTCAGAGTTTTAAACTGAACTCTGAGTTGAGCAATTAGCTAGAAGATTTTAGGCCATGTCCACACGTAGCTGGGTATTTTTGAAAACGCACATCTGCTGTCCTCAGTTTTAGGAAAACGCTTGCGTCCACACGTAACCGTTTTCAAAATATCTGCGTCCACACAAAGCCGTATAAATAAGCTTCTGAGTACAATTATTAGCATGCCAGACCAGCAGTGGTGGAACTTAACAAAGTAAATGTACTTTGTTACTGTACTTAAGTAAAAAAAAATTGTGTATCTGTACTTTACTTAAGTAAAATTTTAGACCGGTACTTTTACTTTTACTTCAATACAATTTTAGAGCAAATATCTGTACTTTTACTTCGCTATTTTTTAAAAGTGTGTTTTACATTTTCCGTTACATTTTCGTTCAGGAATTTGAAAAATACACAGGTTTTTTAGCGCATCTTGAAGTCGCATCGCCAAAATCAAAAGAAACAGTTGATCGGGAGAAAAAGTTATGAATCGAGAAACATTTTCCGCATTCATTCAGCGCTAAAAACCTAACATCAAATATAGTACAAATTAAAAAGAGTCAGAAGATCGTTGTTTGTTGTGTTTACTTCTAAATAAAAAGTTGAGCCATCATTACATGGAGCAGGGGCGGATCTAGAATTTTCCAAAGGGGAGCGGGGCTTTGACAAAGTCAATATATAGTGACTGGGGGCCTCCCCCCTAAAACATTTTAAAAATTAAGTGTCATTTTCCTCCATTTTGGCGGCCCATTCACTGGCCCTTCTAGGGGATAGCTTGACTTGTCCACTTTCTTTTTTTTTTATTTATTTATTTATTTATTTTGTGGACCAAAAGAGGCGGGAGAGGGGGTCACACCCCTGCAGAATTTTATCCGGGTTACCATGGTGACACCCTATAGTACAAACAATAACACTTGAATTATGATCGTATACTTTTACTTTTTACCTAAAAAAGTACAATTTACACCAACTACTTTTGTACTTTTACTTAAGTAGATTTTTTTATTGGTACTTTTACTTTAATAAATTTTTTGCCTAAATATCTGTACTTTTAATTAAGTACAAAAAGTGAGTACTTCATCCACCACTGCAGACCAGTAGTCAGCAGTATTGATGTAAACATAAGTTCTGAGCTATCCAATCAGAGCACCTCTCTCGTCCTCATCTATCGTCACGCAGCTAGTGACTCACTACCTGCGTCATTGGACAGGTAGTCTTCTTCTTCTCCTTTCGGCATTTCCCTTCAGGGGTCGCCACAGCAAGTCAGTTTCTTCAATCTAACCCTATCTGCTGCATCCTCTTTGGTCACGCCAACTATCTTCATGTCTTCTTCCTTCACTGTATCCATGATGCTCCTCTTTGATCTTCCTCTGGCCCTCTTTCCTCTTTCAAACCCACCATCCTTCTTCTGATGTACTCAGTCTCTATTTTCTGTACATGTCCAAACCATCACAGTCTGGCCTCTCAGTCTTTATCCCCAATACCTCTAACATGTGCTGTTCCTCTGATCCTGTACATCCTGGTCACTCCCAGAGAGATCCTCAGCATCTTCATCTCTGCTACCTTTATCTCTGTTTCCTGTCTTTTTCTCAGTGCCACTGTCTCTAGACCAAACAGCATGGCGGGTCTCACCATGGTTTTGTCACTAAACAGGTAGTGATGCATAAAAACGCAAATCTCTGTTTTCGCACGTCCACACGCAAACGCAAAAACGGAGTTTTCCAAAATCTCCACTTTGACCGGAGTTTTCAAAAACGGGGGTTTTGAGTGAAAAAAAAACTCTGTTTTTGTGTGGACAGCAGGTCAAAACGGATAAAAATATATGCGTTTTCAAAAATACCCGGCTACGTGTGGACAGGGCCTAAGATTCTTCCGAAACCAACCTGAAGCTGTGCTCAGTGAAGCTTGTATTGAGCACAATGGTCCGAGCCTCGTTTCCATCCGAAGGCAGTAAAGACACATGCACCCTGCTGACTGCAGCATGATGAGCAGCTTGAACCATCCATCTCAGCCAAACTTGGGAGGAAGAAACATTGACCACCTGCAGTCCTTCCACCTGCCGAGGTCCTGAAACATTCAAAATTATTTAAATACATAAAGAAAAAAGTTTAAATCTTTTATTTAACTGAAAATATGCCCCCACTGGTGCGGATTAGTGCGGTGGCCGGCTGGCTGGTGTCGTTGCCGTAGGTTTTCAGCTTGATGGAGTACGTGGAGATATTGTAGAGCAGACCAGGTAAGAGGCCTCGCATGAGGTAGCTGGACCGCTGCTTGTCCAAGTAGTCTGTTCTTAGGTTGCTCTCGCCCAGAGGAGCGTATGTGACGGCAAACATGCTGATCAGACTCTGTGAAGGCTCTGGTTCATCCCAACGAAGCTCTACCTCGCTCTCCTCCACTCGCAGCACATGGAGGCCATGCGGGGGCAGCAGGTCTGGGAAGGGAAATGAACGTACTACGTTTCCTTTCAGAAACTCAGTTTGAAAAACAGTGCGTGAGCTTTCACTGACCTTTATCACAGTCTTTCCCTGTGAGACCCACTTTACAGATACAGTTGTAGTTTCCTCTTCTGTCGCTCCAGCAGTGCCCACGGTTTCCACACGGCTTCAGGACACAGGGATCGTCCACTTGGAGGAGATAAAGACAAACATTTGCTGCTGTTTGAATGATTACATAACAGAGGTGTCAAAAGTACCAACATTTTCTACTCAAGTAGAAGTATAAATACCGAGTTAAAAAACTACTTTAGTAAAAGTAGAAGTATCAACTCAAGTTTTCTACTTAAGTAAAAGTAAAAAGTAACCTATTTTAAAACTACTTAAAGTAAAAAAAGTAAAAGTAATTTTCAGAAAAAAAGGAATATTGTTAACAAAAGCGTGTGAACATATTTTTAACTATTATCACATGCTTTAAAGAGCAGAAAATATGATAATAAATCAAAGTGTTTTGGTGAAACTTTATGAATCAGAAACATTTATTTCTTAATAATCTTTATTGGAAATCGATTAATGAACACAATCAAATGTATTATCATAAGCAGGGCATTATGTAACGTCCCTTCAGCTATCAAGCTTCACTCTGCATCACCTAATTTAACCAACTTAAGCAGACACAAACACACTCAATGTAAAAAAAACACAAACACACTCAATGTAAAAAAATAAATAAATAAATGAAAAAAAAAATGACCAAAAGGCTTTTTCAAGCCTTGAAGGCAGCTAGTTTTCAAAGTTCTTTGAGGCAATACTGAATAGTCTTTATCAAGTTGATAAGGTTGGGAGTGCCACATACAGCCTGCGTGACACCTGGAACCCGCGTTGCCAGGTGGGAGGTGCTGGATTATCGTACTAATGACGTAAAATTATCGTATTTTACAAAAAATATCGTACACCCAGTAAAACCACGCCCATTGACAAAATAACACCCTTTACATGCACTCGTAAGGCAGTGGGAGTGAAGGAAACACACAGGAGACAAAATCCTTGGATTCTTTTTCTAAAATTTTAAGAACTGTAAAAATGAAAAAATAACCAGGGAAATAAGATTTTAAAAAACCAGTAGGGGCGGGACTTAGCAGACGGTATATATAAATTTATATATATACATATCTACATATATATATGTGTACATATAAGGTTTTTTTAATGTTAACCCAAACATCTACATGATACAAAATCTAAGTGATGTGTAGTTTTAATCTCCTCAGTCAGTCTTTCTAAACTAATCAATAACATTTTGGATGCTTTTAAGCACAAATACTTCATCCACTACTATTTATGGATAAATCAGTTCAATCAGCTTTGTTTGTAAAGATAAATAGTGCGTCACAGATCAAAGTTATTTTTATAAAAATACCATCTACAACATTTTCAGCAAAGACGTTTACAATAACCGCAGACTGAAAATAATAATAAAACATTTCTTTGCTGTTGTTTTTTTTTTTTTTTTTTAAACCGATAATTCAATCAAAGTTCAGTGTTGCAGCATCAGAAACACTTTGATTTCCGAGCCCGAGTCTCAAACACAGAAATTGCTTGCTTGCTTGTAGAATGTCGCGAGATACCAGTGTTGGTATATTACGCCTAACAGGGAACCGAAATCCCCTGTGATTTCAAAAATAAAAATCGACGTCCCTGCTCTTTAAAAGTTTGTGGGCGGGGCTACTCGCCCCAAAGTAATAATTGACTGGACCTTTTAGCCAATCATTCATCTGTTCCTTTGTTTGATGCATTCATGGTTCATAAAAAAAAAAAAAAACTCCGACAAACAGTCGCGGCTTTTTAACGGTGACAAAATGGAGAAAGTAGCGACTACTTTTTATAAAATGAACGAAGTAAAAGTACAGATAATTGCATAAAAAAGTAGTGAGTAAAAGTAAAAAGTAGACAAAAAAATAATTACTTCGTTAAAGTAAAGATAACGAGATTTTCTACTTGAGTAAGGTAACGAAGTAGTCTTACTTCGTTACTTGACACCTCTGTTACATAATAATCATTACAAGTTACAAGCAGAGTGAGGAGGTTCATTAAAATCGTATTTAAAAAACATAGACAAACATCAAAATCAAAGTTTATTCTGGAATATAAATCTTAAATTTGTTGAATCAATTAAAATATTTAAAAAAAACTATTATAATGATTTTTATTGTACATATATATTTATAGTATAATTTCAAAGTTTTAGTACATTCAACAGCAGTCAATTTTTTTTCTTCTGAGTGTACAAGCTATTTTGTTTAAGCTTTTTTTGGCTGCTTATGCCCCCATAGCAGACTGGTGACCTGTTCAGGGTGTACCCTGCCTTTCGCTTTAAATTAGCCGGGATAGACTCCGGCACTCCCTGTAACCTCGTTAGGGATAAGCAGTTCAGAAGACGAAACAAAACGTTATCTAAAGCCAGACTTAGCTTTAGTTTTATCGTTCATATTTCGAAGAAGAATTCCTTTATTAATCCCATAATGGGTAAACGGTGCCAATGGTGGGAGCAGTTATGGGGTCATATGTCTGCTCCAGGGACGCTTAGGTGGCTCAGTGAAATTCGAACCGGCTTTTCCCGGTCCAAGGACAAACACTCTACCACTGAGCCAACGGCTCACCTTGTGTATTTTTTTTAATGTGTATTTTTTTTAATATACCAGCCACCATTCAGAGCCAAACTGAAAACTAACTTGTGTAAATTGTCCCTCTACCCATCCTCTGAATATGTGACATCACTTAGGTCTGTTAAGTTCTATTCTAAATATATACTGTAATTATCTTTAAATGTATTTGTGTTGTAACTTCTTTTCATTTTCAATCATTTGATTTAATCTTAATTTAACCTTCACATTAACGTTACATTAAAGAACAAAAAAAAAAAAACTTGATTAGTTTTTTATATAAATTAATTATTTCAAGTTTATTTTCTCCCTGTTTTGCACAAATTCATCTCACTGATCATTACTTTTTTACTTTTTTGTTTAGCTGCACTTTTTAATTTCTTATGCGTTATGTGTTTTTAATTCATTTTTCTCTGTTGCGTACCATGTTTTTATTTACCTTTTTACACTTGGCCAAGAGACTACAGATGAAAAGTAACCTTTTAGCCAATTCTGGCTTTTTTACACAAGTTTTATCACGTCTTAAGGACATGCAATTCCACTGTTTGTCCAGGAGAAGGCACTATTTCACCAGCTGAGCTACAAGTTGGGCTCTTGAGCACGTAAGGCAGGGGTGTCAAGCTCCGGTCCACGAGGGCCGGTGTGTCGAAGGTTTTCCATGTGTTCTTGCATCTGCACACCTGATCCAGGTTATTGAGTCAATGACCAAAAACCCATACCAAATTTTATTGACTGTTGATTTCACTTTCACGTGATGTAAGGGGAGACCAGATTACAGGGGCCAGCCCAGCATGCTATGCTTGCCGCTGAAATATATTTCTCTGCTCGGCTGGTCACTTGATAAACTAACAACCATAAGTTAATCAGCTATAAATGAGAGAAACTACTTTCAACTTCAGTCCATTTTCATGTGCTTAATTTAAACTTTTGTGGGTAAATACTAGTTATTTTTAATTGCCAAATTTTCACTGCCAAGTCATTGAATTTGTTATCGATTATTTTCTGAGGAGTTGGCATAAATCATAATTTATTTTTTTTTTTTTTAAAAAGTAGGTTGATTAATTAGAAATCGTCCTTTCTAGGTCTCTCAACATCAGTCTCAACAAGCCAGAACCAAGTGGGTCTTTCTAAGGGTCGTTAATTATATTTTTATGTCAGTTTAATTATTTTATAATTCACTATCTTTGGCTATGGGTGTACCACATGGAACAAATACTATAAAAAATATAAAGAAGTTAGCTTATAACTAAACATTTTAAGGAGGCAAATCCACTTACACATCTGGCACTGATCCCCAAAGAAACCATCTTTACACACACACACATAATTCCATCTGTAACCCCGACACACACCTCCGTTCAGACAGGGGCTGGACTCGCATCCTTCCTGCTCTGCAAACAGACAATTACATTTTGGTAAAACTTGTTGTCTCGAATGTTCTGCAGATAAAATATATAAACTGCACCTGTTTCACAATTCGGGCCTTTGAATCCTGGCTGACAGTGACAGAGGTAGAAGCCTGGTCCGTCCTCACACGTGCCACTGTTCATGCACGGTTCTGATAGGCATTCGTTTATGTCTAAAAGGGAATTAAACACACGCACAGGTGAAATCGAGATCTGTGCACTGGGTAAGTTTACTTAAGACTTACCTGTCTGGCAGTTGTTGCCACTGAAGCCCTTCTTACACACACACTGATATGATCCAACCTTATTTCGACAGGTTCCTCCATTTAGGCAAGGTTGTAACAAACACTCATTAATCTCTGGAAGAAAAAATGAAGAAATAAATAAAAAAGTGCAATTTTTCTTATTTTGTTTGGTACATTTCTCACATTTTTCACTTTTCTGGCATAGTTAACTTTACCTCCACCATATTTAGATACGGTGTGCACATTATTATGGTATTTCTAATTATTTTAATCAAACCCGGTTATCCACCAGGTTTAGAAGTTTGCATTAAGTATTTGGAAAAGTGAGGTTACAGGGAGAAGAGATAAAGAAGGTGGAAGATTTTAAGTACTTAGGATCAACAGTCCAGAGCAATGGAGAGTGTGGAAAAGAGGTGAAGAAGTGTTTGCACGCAGGCTGAAACGGGTGGAGAAAGTATTAGGTGTGATGTGTGACAGAAGAGTTTCAGCTAAAATGAAAGGGAAAGTGTACAAAACCGTGGTGAGACCGGCCATGCTGTTTGGTCTAGAGCAGGGGTCACCAACCTGGTGCCCTCAGGCACCAGGTCGCCCGCAGCGACCGCATCAGTCGCCCGCAGATTAGTTCTAAAAATAGCACTAATCACAAATTAGCTCTGTCTAAAATTTTATTTAATTATGTTGCTATTCTTTTTGAATTTCATTTACAGTGATGTAAATTTAAAAACGAATACGTAAAAACTAAACGTGAGTACTGCAAAGATGAGGTTACGAACACGTTTTCAACCCACAAAAACATGGCAGAAAAAAAGGAAGAAAACTTGGTGAATGGGAGGAAGAGTTCTTTTTTACTAACGTGAAAGAAAACTGTGTGCGTCTTATCTGTGGTGCGACTGTGGCGACGCACAGTCGCACTGTCCTTATTGTGAAAGGAGTAGATTTTTGTTAAATCTTACATAATTGATCATTTGTACAAACATGGTTCAGAGTTTATGATTTGATAACTGTTGTAAAAATGGAAAAAGATTTCCTGCAAAGTGTTGTGGAAGTGATCATTTGAAAATGAAACACTTGGATATTGCATATTGAAATGTATCTGTTTCCTACCTTCTTTAATCATACTGAAATAATTATAGTGATGGATCATTAACAATCAGTGTCTTCACATAGAATATCATTTATAATAATATCAAATTAAAGGTACACTGTGTAACTTTGTTATTTCAGAAGTGTATTATCAAAGTGGTAGCCCTTTGCATTACTCAGTGCCCTTGAAGTAGCTCTCCGTTTCAAAAAGGTTGGTGACCCCTGGTCTAGAGACAGTGGCACTGAGAAAAAGACAGGAAACAAAGATGGAGGAAGCAGAGATGAAGATGCTGAGGATCTCTCTGGGAGTGCCCAGGATGAACAGGATCAGAGGAACAGCACACGTTAGAGGTTTTGGAGATAAAGTCAGAGAGGCCAGACTGAGAGGGTTTGGACATGTGCAGAGGAGAGAGAAAGAAAGATACTGGGTTTGGAACCATCCTGAAAGAGGACTAGAGGAAGACCAAGGAGGAGGTTCATGGATACAGTGAAGGAAGACATGAAGATAGTTGGTGTGACCGAAGAAGATACAGCAGATAGGGTTAGATGGAAGAAACTGACTTGCTGTGGCGATCCCTGAAGGGAAATACCGAAAGAAGAAGAGACACTAACTGTCAGTATTGTCATGAGAAATCCACCAAAGTAATAGAGAAAAACTGTAATAAGAAATATAATTTTATCCAAGCAGGTATGTTTCAGGATGTGCGTGTTGCTTCCTCTTACTGACCCTCACAAACGGGGGGCTGGCTCCAGTCTCCCTGGATGCCACAGATGCTCTGAGTGGCTCGGGGCACAGACATGAAGCCTATGTGACATACATACACCGCTACGGAGCCCGGTGTTGTCGAGGAGAACTGGACCTCGGCGTGCTTGACATGTGGGGGCGGACCGCAGCCCGGCTCTGAAAGGGATCAAAACTTGTCATGAATGCCAGCATGGCCGTGTGGTAATGCCAGCTCACAAACAGCGGAGCTTTAAAAGCCCATGCAGCAACAGAGGTGCTTTCCATCAAGACTCTCAGTATTTGTCCTCCTAAAATTACTTGTAGCATGCTGTTGGAGTGTGCAGACATGAATCATCAAATCTAATCAGGTCCGGCTTTACAAAGCTTATGAAGCTTTTCTATATCTGTATGAGAGGGTCTTCCAGACCAGCAACACGGCTAACATTAGATAGAAAGGTAGCCGTGGTGAGCTGTGAGGGCATTCAAGGCTTAAAAAAAAAGTCTGAGTCACAAAGTAATGTTAATTATTATTTGTTCATAAATATTAATAACTAATTACAAAATGGGCTGACCTATTTCTTTAAAAATAATTAACCCATAAAAGCACAGCATCGCACTTAACCAATCACATTTCAGTCATCTTTTGTTGCTAGGCAGAATCAAAGTTGTGCTTCACAACAATCTAAATCAAAGAAATGAATAAATGGCTATCACACATTCAGCTTACCTGTAAGGGTACGCACCAGGCTAGTTTGACAGTCCCTGCCGCTGTAGGCCTCAGTGCATTCACACTTATATTTCCCTTTGTAGTGAAAACATGTTCCTCCATTCAGACATGGACTAGAGGCACAGGGATCCGGCTTCCCTGAGAAAAAAAACATCCCAAAAACAATACTATTCAAAACAAGAATTCAAAATTATTCTGATATCAAAAATTGTTGCCAAAAAGGAGGATGGGACAGAGTGTGTTTGATTTAATACAATATCAGCAACAGAAGACGTTTTAAATTACAGTCAAGTTTAGTTTTTGTGAGCAAACAAGTTTAATCTGTTTTCTAAAGAAGAGTTTATCAAATTCAAACTTGGTTACAACGAACACATCTACTCATGTAGAAACGGTGATAAAGAAATTTAAATCGTTTTGTTTTGCCCCTCCTTTTTTTCCTATTGTGCAAGATGGGTGGATGATTGTGCTTTCTCAAAATGGGCAAGAAGATAAGCACTAGACAGCCCTGATCCGTTATAAAGCTTCATAAATCAGTATAATTTTCGAATGGGTGTTTTAAAACCCAAATTGTGATTGTTTATGTGATACAATGAGAAAAGAAGGGCTGGACAGACTGATTGAGAAATGTGCATCTATGGTGGGGAGAAACATGGACTCTGTGGGAGTTGTTTTGGAGAGGAGGATGATGGTTCTAATGCAGGGCATCCTGTAAAATCCCCGTCACCCTCTACAAGATGTGGTCACAACACAGAAAAGTAACAGAAGTAACAAATTCCTCTAATTATGCTGAAAGACTGAGCGCTATAAAAGTT
The DNA here is from genome assembly GCA_902685375.1 of Neostethus bicornis. Lineage (NCBI taxonomy): Eukaryota > Metazoa > Chordata > Actinopteri > Atheriniformes > Phallostethidae > Neostethus > Neostethus bicornis. Next base: position 7,435,407 of record LR738547.1, on the reverse strand, counting down.
GTTCATCCCTTCAGATCTCAAGTAATTTAAATGAATAGATGTGCCTGGAAGGAACTGAGGGCTGTGTTATTACTAACAATTGTAACTTTTATCATTGTATTTTTATTTATTTGTATGTATGGCCTGTGGGATGGATAGGATGAAGTGCTACTGACCTACTTCGCAGTGTTTTCCAGTAAATCTGTAAGGACACACACATTTGTAGTCCCCTGCCTCCTCCTTGCAGGAACCTCCATTGCGGCAGGGCCCAGAAGCACAGGTACTGAGTCTAACTGGAAAAAGACAGTAAAAGACAATCCTTAAAATGAAAAAAAGCTTTAATCTGTAATCACTTTAAATAAATCTGTTATATTTCACTGTGACTCAACCCCGTTACTTAATCGTACGAACAAATTACCCTAAACCTTGAAACTTTGTCATATTTCAAGCAGCACTTTAGGAAATGGCATAGATCCATGTTGGCAAAAGTTTTTCAACTTGTCCTTCCTCCATTTTTAAATGAGCTCGTCTACCTTTTTCACAGTGTTCGCCCCAGTATCCATAACGGCACTCGCAGGTGTAACCTCCATCTGCTTCGTAGCAGTAGCCTCCGTTCTGACAGGGTGAGGAGTCGCAGGCCGACTGGGGCTGTACTGAAAAACACACACAAGACTTGACCGTGTTCTATTGCCCTGGAAAGGTCGGTTCTCCTTGAGCTTCTAAACATTCGTCATACCAGTAAACTCTTTTAAACCTTTGCAGAGGTAGTGATCACAGATTTATCAAAGAGAACAAGAGCTGAATTATGTTTTTTTCCAAAAGTAAAAGTGTTTAAATGTCTACGCTGCTATTTAAACACATACACATACACACTGCTGGCCTCTCCAGCAGGTTAGGGGATTACCACGGCTCTTACCATAGGGGTAAAGGTCCTTTTGATCGTACTCTATTCCAGTCTGACATGTACACAGGTATGTCCCCCCATACTCCAGACATGGACTTCCATCAGGACAGGGTCTGCTGTGACTGCAGGACATCTGAGTGACTTCTGAGTGAGAAGAACAGTCAGAGAGAGACATCTGTTATCCTGCGGTGATCCAATCTTTAAAACCTTCATATAAATACATATAGTGGTATAAATAGATATATAGACATATCTGTATGTCTCACACCCACCAAGCTGACAGTGAACTCCTGTGTATCCTGAAGGACAGTCGCAGAGGCCAGTGGAGTCCACACAAACACCCCCGTTTAGGCAGGGACACTCATCTGCACAGAGAAAGCAAAAAGCTAGAAAGCAAGTCGATCTGCTGTTTTCTGTTAACGCCCTGAATGTGGAAATGATAAACACCTGCACCTCATGCTGAGTGTTTGTTCTACTAAACTGTAACCTAAGTATTAACTTACTGTCATTTCTCTTTCCAAACAAACTTCCCGGCACCAGAAATTACCCGTCAGCACGCCGCACATCCGCTCGGCATAAATTCTAAGAATGTTTTTGTTTTCTTCTCCGGGTTAATTGCTGCACACAGCTAAATGGCTCCTCTTTGAAGTTCTGAGGAGCTCAGTGGAGGGTTTTATGTTTCTGATGATATGGAACATATTTTGTGACCAAACTGTAAGGCCTTGGGGCAATTAATGAACTGTTAATTTCCAAGATCCACTTTCCTCGGCCACCTATGCGGCCCGGGGTCCTTTGATCTGAGAGACTGATTAGCAATTTCTGAGTCGCAACACTTTCCCCTTTCTTAATGCTGCTTTTTCTTTGGCCTTCCAAGTAAGCCCGACAGGAAAGTGTTTGGGAGATTTAAGAGAGCCAAGATGAGTACCCGGGTTGTGAGTAACACGTTAGTTCTCTTTTAAAACGTACAGTAAAATAAAGCATTACCAGAAAAAAAGTTGGCAATACTTTATTCGTTATGACCTCAGTTCAGGTTAAAAACATTTCACAATGTCCGGGTTCATCATGGAGAGGGTCTCTATGCTCTATCAGTCCATCATGAAGAATGTCCAGTTCTTCTGTGTGGTCTGCTGGGGAGCTTGTATAAAACCAAAAGACACCAACAGGCTAAACTAACTGTTCAAAAAGCTGCGTCTGTAGTCGGCTCACCTTTTGCTTGAGGAAAAGAGGTGGTGAGGGATAGAATAAAGGCAAAACTGTTGTCAATTATGTTAAACCCCCTTGCCCCCATGAATCAGTGGACCATTTTAAGAGCAACAAGTCCGTGTAGTCCCTCATTCATCCACGAGTGATCCATAGTAGAAAAAGTTTCAAAAAAGTCTTCTGGACAGTTTAATTCTTGATCGAGACGTTTCGACTTCCATCCGGAAATCATTTTCAATCTGAATGAAATGGACTGAAAACTGGATCTATTTATACTAACCTGAGTGAAAGGTAAAAAAATAGTAAGGAGGGCTCGACCAATGAGCCTGTGTGTGTGCCAGTTTTCAGTCCATTCCTTTCAGATTGAAAATTATTTCCGGATGGAAGTCAAAACGTCTCGATCAAGAATTAAACTGTCCAGAAGACTTTTTTAAAACTTTTTCCACCATCTTAAGAGCAGCTTCGGTAACAGACTACTGCAACCTCGCTGCTCAAAGGAACGGGACAGAAAATCATTTCTTCTGTCCTCCATCTTCTTCTTTCGGCATTTCCCTTCAGGGGTCGCCACAGCAAGTCAGTTTCTTTGATAAAACCTATCTGCTGGATCCTCTTCGGTCACACCAACTATCTTCATGTCTTCCTTCACTGTGTCCATGAACTTCCTCTTTGGTCTTCCTCTAGGCCTCTTTCCTGTGGTTCCAAACCCAGCATCCTTCTGCCAATGTACTCTCTCTCTCCTCGGCACATGTCCAAACCATCTCAGTCTGGCCTCTCTGACTTTATCTCCAAAGTCAGAGATAACTTTGACTTATCTTTGACTTAACATGTGCAAGACCTCTAACAGGTTTTGCACATGTTAGAGGTCCAAAACCTCTAACTTGTGCTGTTACCCTGATATATTTATTTCTAATCCTGTCCATTCTGGTCTCTCCCAGAGAGATCCTCAGCATCTTCATCTCTGCTACTTCCATCTCAGTTTCCTCTCTTTTTCTCATGCCACTGTTTCTAAACCAAACAGCATGGCCAGTCCACCACGGTTTTGACACTTTCGCTTTCATTTTAGCTGAAACTCTTCTATCACACCGCACGCCTGATACTTTTCTCCACCCGTTCCAGCCTGCTTGCACATGCTTCTTCAACTCTTTTTCACACTCTTCATTGCTCTGCATTGTTGATCCTAGGTACTTAAAATCTTCCACCTTCTTTATCTCTTCTCACTGTAACCTCAAACTCTTAAACCTTTCATCCTCTGGTCTTTAACTACCAGTCTGGAGGAAGTTACAGGTTCGTTTTTGGTCTCTCTGTATGCACTGCAACAGGGGTCCCCAACCTTTTCTGCGCCCCGGACTTGTTTAGTGTCTGACAATATTTTCACGAACCGGTCTTAAGTTGATGAGGCCAGCCTGAAAAAATTGGCTTTTTAAAATCTATAATAATAAACTTAAATCCACTTGTCTTCACGAGAAAGTTTATTAGCAGCGTCTTTATAACGTGGAAACGTTCTCTCTGCTCAAACGCACTCTTGTTGCCATGGTAACGGTAAACATGTACCTTCAAAATAAAAGACATCACAAAAACAAAGTGAATAAAAATAACAGTTCTGTGCTGCCCAGTACCATATTACCCACGGCCCGGTGGTTGGGGACCACTGTAATGCAGCACTCAAATTTTCCTTCAGGGATTAAAAAAGTATTTTCAAATCAATGTGCTTTTTAATTTAAACCAATATAAATAAAATATTTATTTTATTTTAGTTTGCCTGATACTGAAAAGGACCGATAGTTGTTTCATCTCCAGGCTGAGTAGTTGAATACCTTGAATTCTTTCAAAGAGCTCTTAGAGATGGAAACGTTATCAATGGATAACAGAAACTTCTCATTAAATATGTTCAAAACAATTAAATTACAAATAAATCTAAACCGTACGTGACTTATCTTAGCATTAGTGTCGTGTAAAATCACTTAATATCGTCCCGACTTCCATTCTGAATAACAGCGGTGAGGACGTGAGCAAATTTCCGCAGCTTTGTCCTGAATTCCAAACACGGGCTTGACTCGTAAAGACGCCGTTTTCAGTCTAGACAAAAGCACTTCCTCTTTGTTAGTAAACTAATAAAAAAGAGCTGTAAAACAATTATTTACAGGATGAAGCGACTGGTTTCTGTAGTAAACTGGGCGAGGCTGTCAGTTTTGATAATTACAATAATCCATCATCACAGCAGCCTCTTCCAGGGAGCAGCTCCACATTCCTGTGGGAGAGCGTAGCTGCTCTTCAAATAGTCAACGTCTGTTCTCTACCTGCTTACCCACACATACATACACACCAGTGTTTAAACTCCTCATTATTTCAGGTTGTAGAAATATTTAGGAGGTAAACATCATTTTTAAGATGCCATAAACAATGTGAGATGAAGATTAGGATGGTTAGAAGCATCTTGTTTTGATTCTTTACCTGTTTTGTTGCTTGTGTCTGTGACATTGACTTGTGGCATCTCAAGCTCTGAGGATAAAAAAAAAAAATCATCATTTACGGCTCAACTTACAAAAAAGCACCCCGTTCTTATTTTTCTATTTTTTTTATATACATAAGAAATAATAAAATTTTAAATAAACTAGCTTCGCTTATGCCTAGCCTATATCTCACTCATAGATAGAGTAATAAGCTCTGCCATCCAGGTCAAGAGACGCTAGATGGGGTAGTTTGGGCATCTCGTTAGGATGCCTGCCAAAAGCGTCGCTGGTCAGGTATTTCGGGCACGTCTCACTGGGAGGAGACCAAGAGGCAGACCCCAAACCCGCTGGAGAAACCATGTCTAACAGCTGGACAGGGAACACCTCGGGATCTTCCTGGGTGAGCTGGAGGATGCAACCAGGATAAGAAAAGCTTGGGTTTCCATTTGACGCTATTGCCCCCACAACGCTGCCCGGACAAGCGGAACATAACGGAACAAATTTTAAAATAAACATAACACTAAATCCTAATAGAGCATTTTGAGTGTGAATGGGAGGATCTTAGATGGGGTGGTTTGGGCATCCGTCCAGGATGCCCCCCAGGCGCCTCGCTGGTGAGGTGTTTTGGGCGCGTCTCTCTAGAAGGAGACCAAGAGGCAGACACCGGACCCGCTGGAGAGACTATGTCTCACAGCTGGCTGGGGAACGACTCGGGATCCTTCCAGGTGAGATGGAGGATACAGCTGGGGTGAGAGAAGCCTGGGCTTTCCTTCTAAGGCCCCCGCCCCAGATGAGCGGAACAGAACGGGAGTATCATCAGAAATAAGCTGAGTGTTAAAATTAAAGAAATAAAAAAAGTTTATTTTGATATTTACATGCAAAAATGATTAGAAGAGATCAAATGCAAACCTAAGCTCAATGCTGATGTTGATACAATATTGGTTTTGTGTAGAGCCTTATGTCAAGTTAAATCAGAGCAGCGGTCATTTTGGGCTCAGCTCAGATGTGGGATTCTGTCTTGCTCTGGAGACAGGACACTATAAGTGTAACTGTATTTGTAACTGTATGTGATTTAAATGATATTGAAAAGGAAATGCATTTTTTGTTTTATTGTTTATCATGATTTGCGCTGTAAAATATTCTTTGATTTGGACTTGATTTCAATGTCAGATGAAGAAAAATTGACGTATCTGTTTGAACTATTTACTTTTAAACTAGCAAAATATGTGTTGAAAGCCTGAGAGCGATGAAAGAGGGCACTTTATATTTAATGGACTTATGACAGTGGAATCTGTCTGCTTGTTTTATTATTAATTTATGTGTCTTATGAGCTCATTTGGGCTGGGCATCTTGAAGGTGTATGACATTAAATGAAATCAATCAAGTCATTTTTTTGTTCTCCTGAACCTACTTCCCATTCGTTTTTTTCTAACCAAGACTCTGTTGAGTTTTAACATATTGCACGTACGCATGTCGGCCTTAGGGAATAATAAACCCAACAACAACTTGCCCTTTGAGACGTTTTTGTCTCCTGCTGTTTTCTTAAGGAAAATAAATCTCTAGAGGATTCATTTCACGCAGCTCGTCATGTTTGATCTGCTTCCTCCTCCAGTAAAACACAAAGCAGCAGACTTAAAGAGTTTTACACCCTCCAGGCTACCGGATCCTGTTTATGTTTTCATTCAGAATCCAAAAAATGAAGCTGAAACACTCTATCTATTCAGTCATCTAATCATTCATCCATCCAGTTACCATACCATCCAACCATTCATACATCCAACTATCCTTCCATCTAACTCTCCGAACATTCATACATCCAGCTACCGTCCTATCCAACCAATCAACCAACCATTTATACACCCAGCTATCCTCCCACCGGACCATCCAACCATTCATACATCCATCTATCCTCCCATGCAACCATTCATATATCCAGCTATCGTCCTATCCAACGATTCAACCAACCATTTATACATCCAGCTCTCCTCCCATCAAACCATTCATAGCTCCAGCTATCCTCCCACTGAACCATCCAACCATTCATACATCCATCTGTCCTCCCATCTAACCATCCATCCATTCATACATCCAGCTATCCCCCCATCTAACCATCCAACCATTCATATGTCCAGCTATCCTCCCATCCAACCATTCATATATCCAGCTATCGTCCTATCCAACGATTCAACCAACCATTTATACATCCAGCTATCCTCCCACCAAACCATCCAACCATTCATACATCCAGCTCTCCTCCCATCAAACCATTCATAGCTCCAGCTATCCTCCCACTGAACCATCCAACCATTCATACATCCAGCTATCCTCCCATCAAACCATTCATAGCTCCAGCTATTCTCCCACTGAACCATCCAACCATTCATACACCCAGCTATCCTCCCATCTAATCATCCAACCATTGATACATTCAGCTATCCTTCCATTTAACCATTCATACATCCATCTATAATCTCATCTAAACATCCAACCATTCATACATCCAGGTATCCTCTCATCTAACCATCCAACCATTCATACATCCATCTGTCCTCCCTTCTAACCATCCATTCATACATCCAGCTATCCCCCCATCTAACCATCCAACCATTCATACGTCCAGCTATTCTTCCATCTAACCATCCAACCATTCATACATCCAGCTATCCTCCCATCTAACCATCCAACCATTCATACATCCAGCTATCCTCCCATCTAACCATCCATCCATTCATACATCCAGCTATCCCCCCATCTAACCATCCAACCATTCATACATCCAGCTATCCTCCCATCTAACCATCCAACCATTCATACGTCCAGCTATTCTTTCATCTAACCATCCAACCATTCATACATCCAGCTATTCTCCAATCTAACCATCCAACCGTTTAAGCATCCAGCTATCCTCCCATCCAACCATTCATACATCCATCCAACCATTCATATACAGTATGCAGCAATGCATCTATTGATCAGTTTATCTGTTTTTCTGTCTGTCCATTTTTGGGTCTTTTATTTTTTGTAAAATGTATTCTTGTTGTTTTAAATTTCCAGTCGTTCAGCTCGAGTGGTTCAAGTTCAAATGTCTTTGAATTTGTAAACTATAGAAAGCTTCAGGGTAGCTGACCATGAATGAGGATCTCTGTTTCGGATTTCAGTTTTCAAAGCCCAGCATACCTAAATCCGTTTCTTGAACCTTCTCATAAAGGTCTTTACAACCTGTTTTGCCAGGTGTGTAAAAATGAGGAAACTAAGAAGAGAAGTCTTACTAGCGATCCTGACAGAGAAACAAAATAAGATGCAAAATAAGAACACAACCACCGGAAGGTTAAAAAAAAAGTTCCTGCCTAAATTCTTTAGAAAAAGTAAATGTAGTGTTTTGTAGACATCTTCACCTGTTTCGCAGAGGACACCTGTAAAGGCAGGTGGACACGCACAAGTGAAGCTGTTCACCTGGTCGATGCACTCTCCTCCGTTTAGACAGGGCTCCGATTCACATTCATTAATGTCTGAAGAAAGCAAACATAATTAACCAGGGACACATCGTGTTCTTAAAGACGCTAAGCCGGATTAGAGGCTGGACTTTCCTTATCAAAGCATCGAGTTTCATCCAGCAGGTGGGCAACATTAAGTCTAATCTGGTCTCATATAACAGCGAGGATTAATGGTCTAATTATTTCATTTCTTTCTGGATTTAACTTTAATTAACAACTGATTTTAAGATGGTAAAAATACTCTCTGTGTATGGACTTCTGTGAACTTTCTCACAACAGTTCAAAGAGTTGTTTTCAAAACTTTCCAACTGTTTCTGTTGCTGGAAGCTTTGAACAGAAGCATCAAATGTAGAAAATATTTCATTGAAGGAACAGTGAGGGGTGAGGCTCACCTGTTTCACACAGCACGCCGGTGTAACCCGCCTCGCACACGCAGGTGAAGCTGTCGATCCCTTGCACGCACGACGCGTTGTTAAAACATGGCCGGTCCTCACACTCGTCAATGTCTGCAACACACGCACACGGATGGAGGCACACAGCGCTGGAATATTTACTCAGCTGATTAATATATCCGCCACCCAACTCCCCTCACGCTGCAACTATGTGCTGCTGGCTGAGAAAGCTATGAAAGAGGTTTGATACATCTCCACAGACTGGACTGTTGGGATAGACACAGACGTTAGAGAGAAGCAGGAATGAAAATCCTTGAAGGTTCCATTTTTTGCAAAACTTTTCCGAGTTTTCTCATTTCTAATGATAATACGTATGTTGATCTTGTATCAGTCAACAAAGTAGTTTTTAGAATTAGTCAGCGGGTTTTTAAAAAATTGTGTTTGTGTTTATGCCCCCATCTTTCTGACAAAAAACGAGCAGCTGCTACATTGATGACACGGGAGCTACATTGATGACACGGGAGCTACATTGATGACACAGGAGCTACACTGATGACACAGGTGCTACACTGATGACACGGGAGCTACATTGATGACACTTTTCATGCAGCAGTAAGTATTTCACATACAGCCCTTCGCATGTGGGGAAAAATGACACAACTTTGGCACAAAATTATTCTAGTTTATACAACAGGAGCATTCAATGTTCAAAGGAGCGTTACAATGTTCGAAAAGAAGTGGATAAAGTTTAAAGCTTAGCTAATGTTTATGTAGATTTATTTCATTTTTTGTGTCCATAATTTAGGAGATAAATCATCATAGTGTCTGTAATAAAAAAAACATGAATATACATAAAACATCGCTCGGAGATATTACACCTAGCTTTCAATAATTCTGCATCACGAGTTTACAACTGGTTTTAAAAAAAATGTGATTAAAAATAAAATGTGACTAGAGACGGTTCAGCTTTACCTGTTTCACAGTGAATTCCAGAAAACCCAGGAGGGCAGTTGCAGATGAAACTATTAATCTGATCTTTGCAAGTTCCGCCATTTTGGCACGGACCGGACGCACATTCATCGACATCTGCAGCACCAGGTAGAAGCACAAAGAAAGTAGTGTAACATCTTTAATTAGAGGGAAACATCTGGTGGTCTTAAGTCCACATAGAATGTTTCAGATTGGCTTGAAACTCATACAGGTATTAAGGAAATGCTTAAGTGTCCCTTTGGAAAGTCTAGAGACACCTAGTATTTTCTTCACAACTTGATATTATTTTTCCTGGCTAATCTCAGGAAGACAAGCAGTCATTCACGGAAAGTCAACCATAACTCACCGATCTGGCATCGTCGACCAGTGAAGCCGGCCAAGCAGGAACAAGTGAAGGACGGGTTACCGGTGATGCAGTCGTCAATGCATCGGCCTCCATTCAGGCAAGGACGCAGGTGGGGACACACCAAACCTGGACAAAAAGACCCCCCGAAATATAGTTTAATGAACTTTATAAAATTTTTGATTAATGGGCTACAAACAATCTAAAAATTTGACCAAATGCTAAACTTTAAGGCCCATTTTGGTAAACCAGTTTATGAGAAAAAAAAAAGTAGGCAGAAAATTAGAGCTTTAGTTTGAATTTTAAATTAAAATTGATGACTGTAAATAAAAGGTGAACCAGGATCCCAGCCAGAACCCCTCTGATTTTGCTTTGGAAAAATACACCATTACACTTTTTTGCTTACGGTCGGTCAATCATACGGTCGGTCAATCATAAAAACTCGCTCCCCAGTAAGAAAGTGTGAGCATCCCATTCCCTTCGAAGTACAGCAGGAATGAAAAGAGGTGAAGAACGAAAAATAGAAATGGCCTGTCTTACTGATAGCTGTTGTTGCTACGCCAGTACCATCAAGGCTGAAACTTGTCGGTTCAGCAAAAGTTGAAGGCGTAAAAATACGAGGTTTTGAATTTCCCTCATGTTTGTGAAAACAACTTGAGATTTCTAAAATTTTCTTACAGCACATAAAAGCACTTTCACAATAGTCTGTCTGTATCAAGCATGGGCAAAATACGGCCCGCGGGCCACTTGCCGCCCATTAATTGTTTTAATCCGGCCCATCAAACTTGAAAAAATTAAATAAATAAACATTGTTAATGTCTTATTTTCTCCGCAATTTTGATGTTTCCTCGCTAGATGGCACACTGTAGATATATTGGCTTTGTTGAGAAAACAACAACACTGCTCCCATTAAAATGTGTGTGTGTCCGTGATGTGCACACTGTCAAAATAAACAGTGTGCACAGAAATGGAAAGCCATAGGGCCAATACACATACGTAAACAAACGTGTTAGATGTTAAAACAAGCAAAATGCTACATCAAGCGCTTAGATTTCAAACCTAGCGCCGCTAAATGCACGTTTTTAACCGCTATCGCACTAGATTTCAGAACTAACACACTAGATTTGAAATTTCACGCTCTTGATGTAACATTTCACGCGCTTGTTTAAAATCTAGCGCACCATTCTATTGGTCTAATCTAGCGGTTACCAAAGCATGCCATCCATCTGCTCCTGTTCCAGCCCCCTGGTCAAATGTTAGAACTCAATGTGGCCCGCGAACTAAAAAGTATGCCCCCCTCCATAGTCTATAGTCTATATAGTGCCATCTACAGTGAAACCTTAAAATTGCAGGAGTTCAATAGATCTGATTAAAAGACTTAGTGGGCCACATATGTTCCTTGAGCCATAGTTCGGTCACGACTGGTTTAAAAAAAATGAGTAAAAAGTATTCAAGAGACTTGTGGACCACGTCTCACCTGAGTTATTGCAGCTGCCCACTTCCACATGAGCGTCATCTATCCGAAAAACCCATCTACCAGGATAGCCCACGTTGGTGGTCTCCTCCACATTTACCACATCACCAGTGCGGGAACCAGGGATGTTGAAATACCGTGTCCCATCACCAGCATTGAAACCTGCCTGGGAGGAAACCAACATAGAAGCCGACATGACCAAATATCTATCCTCAGAAAGATCCTAATGTGTGATCTTACCTGTGCAGCGATCCCTCCCAGGCCAGACAAGTTTCCTCCACAGCTGGCGTGCATGCCAGTTGTCCATGTGATGTTGTTATACTGGAATATGGTGAAGGAAAGCTCCCCATCGGTGATGAGCACCACTTGGAATGTGTTGACCTGAACAGAAAATGAAAAACCAGGCTTAATCAAGGGATCGTTTCTAGAAAACTAAGCTTGAGAATTTCTTCTAGTTGCTGTCGTTAAAGATTCCATAAATTTGGAGGGGCATTGGCTCAGTGGTAGAGTGTCTGCCCGTTAGAATAAACAAAACACAACCTAGGAGACTGACCTTTTATGACTTTTAATATGAACATGTTTTCTATTTTATTATATACTGTATTTTTTTGTGTTCTAAAAATGAACATTTCAAAATTTATGAGCATTTTATCTCCTCTAACTGGGGCGTAGCAGCTGGGAGTTGCGTAGCAGCAGAAGCGAGTTGTTGCTATGTTGCTATTATGGCAACAAACACATTGTTATGGCCACATGTGTGTGTTTATATTTGTGGCGAGAGACAAGGAGGACTCTGACGCCATTACAGAAGAATTTTAGAAAGATTGAGTGAGTTAATATTGAAAAGAGTAAGAATTTTTTTGTCTGAATAGAGTCTGTCATGTTTTGTAGATAAGTCTTGAAAGTTCAGGTTAACATATTGGAATATAGCCCATAGCCAATTTTTAACGGGGACATTTTTGAAGCAGCAGCGCAAAATGCGGAAAAAAGGTAGGCTAATGACAAATTATATAATTTTACTTTGGTGTTTGATTTTTTATTCTAGGTTTTAAAAATATGTAACATTTTGTCATCATTATTACTTTAAAAATTGAGTGGTGTAAAAGTTTATTTATGTGATATAGCAGCACAAAACATGAATAATTACATAAGCATCACTTTGATGGTCAGGGCATTTGCAAGTAGATTTAGAACACGGCAGTCCTAGTGTTAACCCTCACAAACCAAATTAAGTATAGCAACAAAAAACGCAAATATTTTTGGCTGCTGCAATGTTGGTGTGAGAGGGTAAATCATTCTTTCTTCCTTCAATTCATTCATCCCTCATCTCAGCCATTGGTTGGTTAATTTATTAATCTAATTTAATCTCTTTATTTATCCCTTTTACAGCAGAAGACCTAGCGGCACAAACCCTTTTCCCACCCTCGTACAGGAAACGCCCATAAAAAGATTGAGGGTTGGAAGAAGGTGTGATAACATACCGGCGTTTGGGCGTTTCCTCCAAAGAAAGTAACCTGATCCCATGTGGAGATGAGGACCCATGTGGCATTAAAGCTGGAAAATTCTGTGAAGTATGCCCGAACATCACCTGAGGCCCTCCTCAGGATGGCTGGATCTTGGCTTTCTCTGTAAAACACTCTCCCTGCTCGACGGTTGTCAACATCGGCCCAGAACGGTGCCACCACTCGTCTGTCCCGAGCTATTGGAAAAGCGACGGGCGTGAACTGAGACACCTCCCTCAGGAAGGACACCAGACCATTGTTGTTCACCTGAGAAGGAGATGTGGTGACGAGTTAAATAAAATATACCAAAGCAGTTTTCCCAACATGTTTCACTAAAGTGTTATTATAGGATTAGCTGGTGTTGGAGAGGAAGGACATGTAGAGTTAAATAAAACATGTTCTAACCACAGAGAACAAACTTCAGGCAGCGAGAAAGGATGTTTGCACTTTCTACGCTGCAAACAGAAGCTAACTTGATTCTGAGTTTTGATCGGCTGAGAAAATCACAGTTTGGTTTTTGCAGCTAACGCACCTGCAGAGGCACCGCTACTGGTAGGTTTAAAATCCACGGGTGTCTGCCAAGTGGCTAGCAATCAAAGACATACATTTATCATCTTTTTTTTCCACAAACTCACTCTTAAAGACCCTCAGAATGACTGTTTCACATGCTCGTGGTTGATAGACGTGGATTTGTGTTGATTAAACCTTTCTATCCTTTTTATACGAATGCCAGGGGCGGATCCAGGATTTTCTAAAGGGGGGGCGTGAGGTCATAGACAAAACGAGCACATGTGGTGTTCGCCAGTATAGGGAACATTTTGAAAACAAGTAATTTTTCTGTATTTTTTGTGCATATTTAGCCCAAAGTTTTTAATAATTAAAGTTGTAGGAACACTTTTTTTTTTGTGGACCCAAAGGGGGGGCATGTGCCCCCTCAACCCCCCTGGATCCACCCCTGTATGCATTATTTGTGTCCTTTATTCAACATAAAACAGAAACATCAGATTTGTACGTTTGGTTTTCTTTGCTTTGCTTTCTTGGCCGTGTTTTAGGAAGTGGTGTTTATGTACAGCAGCCTTCTAGAGTGTACCCTGCCGTCCATGATACTAACCAGAATATGTTCTAACATCGCCAGCAAACTCGTGTTAAACAAGTGGTTCAAAAACTGGACGGACGGATGAATGACACATTTTTAAATGCTTTAAATCACCACATGGATGGGGAGAAAAAAATTAGGAGGGATTGGTTACATTTAAAACTTAAGTTTAAACCACAAGAAGTTGACAAGTTACAGGAGGAGGACATAAGTAGACGAGCCCTCAGAGAGCATAGACCTCCGCCAACTTCTGCAGAAAGAGGCTCAACCTTTTGGGTGCCAGCCAATGGGTGCAGACTAACAACCTGAACAGGTCACCAGTCTGTCTAATGGTCACATACAGTAGAGGGATCGACAACCAGTCATGTGAAAACTCACATCTATTCGAACTCACCAATCAGCCTGGTCATTTTTTTTTTTGGTGGTAAGAAAACCCACAAATGCACAGAGAGTGAAAGAATATAGATATACACGTACATTTAGCTTTAATCAGTGGAGCATAAAAAGGTTTTGGGTTTGAGTCCTGGGTGGGGACGAAGCTTGGAACACTGTCCTTTCTGTGTGGAGTTTGCATGTTCTCCCCATCTATACGTGGGTTTTCTCCGGGTGCTCCGGTTTCCTCCCACCGTCCAAAAACATGCATGTCAGGTTGATTGCCTGGTGCCAATTGCCCCTAGAAATGAGTGTATGTGTGTGGCTCCACGACAGACCTGTTTGGGATGTACCCTGCCTCTTGCCTCAAATCAGTCGGGATGAGCTCCGGCAACTTCGGAACCTTGAAAAAGATAGACTAAGTTGGACAAAAACTGAAAAAGAGCCTTTAAAACACTCCTGGACCGAAATGATGAGCTGGATCACTCCATCTTCTCATTGTGGATATTTTTGGAAAATTGAATCCAAAATATTTTGAGGTATTTTGTTCACACAACCGCACACCCACAAACATGCGCTCCTCATCCTACAACCTTCTCGGCAGAGGTAAATATTTTAGTTTAAAGTACAGTAGATACTTTAAAGACTTTATTTTGGAGAGGACTCGTTAGGGTCGGCAAAACTTTTTAAAATGTTTTAGTAAGCAGCAAATTAAACTAGAGAACGTTTGATGCCATGCTGGATTAAAACCATGGTTACAAATCCCAGGGGGCGTTGGCCTAGTGGTAGAATTACTGGGACTATGGGGCAGAAAACTGAAAGGAGAAACAGTAATAAAAAAAAACCCAAAAAAACATGGCAACAGTACAAAGTAAAAAAAACGAGCTAAATAAATTTAAAAAGCCAAGTTTTAATAAATTCAGATCGCATAATAAAGAATTATATTAAACTCACATAGTTTCTAATCAACCTAATTTTACAAAACATAAAGCTTGTATGAATGTAGTGAGCATTTAAATTATAACAAACTCTAGTAACAACAAAAATATGTCCTAATACTTGAGGCAGTGGTAGAGAGGAGGTCGCTAAACAACCTTTTGTCCATCATG
The DNA here is from genome assembly GCA_902685375.1 of Neostethus bicornis. Taxonomy (NCBI): domain Eukaryota; kingdom Metazoa; phylum Chordata; class Actinopteri; order Atheriniformes; family Phallostethidae; genus Neostethus; species Neostethus bicornis. The sequence continues at coordinate 7,420,105 of LR738547.1, read as the reverse complement.
GACAATCATGACCATCCTGTCTACCCACTCCTGGACGAACAACGGAGCTCCTTCTCCAAGAGGCTCACACAGCTCCACTCGAGAACATCTTGTTGCCGGTGGTCTTTCTTTCCGTACGTGATCGGGCTCTACAACGACTCACTTGGCAGATAGAAAGTTGTTGCTGTGACATACAAATTTCCCATGTGCGGGATGATTAAAGTAGATTCTGATTCTGATTCTAATACTCAGTTTGGTCATAGGAACATACGTTTTTAAAAGATAACACCTTTTATTTTTACTTTTAATCACTCCATTTTTACTTAATTGTCTTCTACTTCTCAGTGTTGCATCACACAAGATCACATTTAGCTTGGCATAGAATGGCATTCATGCATTTCATAAGCTGGTCCTTCAGTAGTGCTCTATTTGTATCAATCAGTTCCTCTAACTATTTCAGGATTAAACAACTACCTTACTATGCTGAATTAATTACAGAAAGGAAAATAATAGAGTAAAAAAAAACAACACCAAATGTTTGCTGTCATATTTCTGTGTACTTTTCCCTGTCCCATGCTGCTCGGATTTCTTTACTTTGTTCAACTTCTTTTGAAAATTACACCTTGTAAAAAAATCAGAGCCCACATCTATCTACTCTCCCTCAGTTGTTGTTGGGTGCTAAAATTCCATTTTGATTAAGATATTTTTAGGCCAGCAATGAAGGTTTTGAAAGCCTTCAGAGTCCGCCACTTTGGAGATAGCGAAATAATTTGGCAACTCCAAACTCCACTGAGCCAAAGATGCTCACTGTGTAGATGTTCATTTTACTTAACGACACACTCATAGCAAATGATCTAGTTTGAATTAAACAAGAGGCTCAACACACTGTCGTTTGACTTTTAGCCAAAACGGAAAACACAGATTAGTCAGACAAAAAGCCTGAGCATTAGTAGCTTATGTAGCGCTAACCACAAGAGGAACCAGTTTACCACCTCTAGATACTAAACCAGACCGAACCCGCTGACCCTACACTGCCACCTCAAGTTCCACATGAAGCATGTTGAAACAAACATACTAATCTGTCTATGAAGCTTTATAAATGTAGTGGTGATCCAGATAATGCATGAAAGTGTGATTTAATTCTCACGTCTCTAATGTGACCACAATAGCACCAGGAGGACGTGTGATTGTACGTTTGGAAAGCACAAGAAGAAACGCTTGGCTTTGCTACTGATTCAAATGTGAATTAAGAACTCAGAAATTTTTTTGCAGTGATCAGTTTTAGGAGTTCAGGTAAATTTATGAGCGTATTTATGAAGAAAAATTAGTTAACGTTCTATTGAATGAAATCTATTACACGAAAAAGAATTTTATGAAGGGTTCAATCGAATTGGAACTGCAGAGAAAAAGAAATTCACAAGCTGCTAAAAATCTGGAGATGAAAGTGTTGAATTCCCATAAAAACCTCTCGATCATGCTTTGTTTCGTTTTATTACCAACATGAAAAGGTTTTGCCGGGTAGCACCGATCCTGTTTGTCCCAAACTGTGCTGTGAACCTCTTTCTACATTCAGGTCCGGTGACATGACACGGTGACAAAGCAACATCGGATGGCTGAGCTCTACTCCATGCATGCATGAAAAACCATAATTTGAAGGACTTCGCTGTAAAAACAGGAGAGGAAGTTTTGTTTGGCACGGCCTGGAGGCTCAGTTAATTGCCCGACCACAGCCTTCCCCTCTGAACCAGCGTGATGTGGTGAGAATGTGGCCGACGTGGGGAGGAAGACGACCGACTGCAGGGGCGGGGTCCGAGGTTCAGCCCGAGCACTATTTGATACTGAGAGAAAAACAAGAATGAGGGCATGGGGCTAGATCAATGGGAGGATGTACATGAAATACAAACCTCCCACACCCACATGCCCATAAATAGGGGAGCTGTGGTGAGAGTGGTCGGGAAGTCACCAAAGTTAGTTTAGGAAATCAAGAGCATTAAAGAAATTCTCCATCCTAATCCTGAGACGTCCCGATTTTAAGTGCTTCATCTGATCTTTCTTCACATCTGGAGTTATTTAAACAAATATACCTATGATTTTAAAAATATTTTAAGGTACTTTGAGTAAAACTCAATTTCCTACCAAGCTATAGGTTGCGTTTAACATGGAAAGCTCGTTAGGAATCACATGTATGTGAGAGAGTGAACGAGTTCAGAGCTACCCTTTGTGCTGCAGTAACATGACCATGGTCAGAAACACTGGGGAGAGTGTCAGTCCACACTTCCAGAAGCATCCATCTCTCTAAATTTCCTCCTCTCACTTTCCGGTGGTGCCACCTCACCGTGCAACACCCTTGTTTTGTTTTGCTTTTGTGGGAATTTTCCAGTGGATAAACTAGGATTTTGCTTGGGTGGTTTTCTTTTCAGCTGTGCAATTTAATAAACAAACTTTCGTCTGGCCGTTGGCCCTCCCTGAAAAAATGTGTTTGTGGACCAGCTCAGAAGGATGAAACTTGTCCACGGAAGTGACTAAAGTGTGTGATCCGTGCACATAGCCCTCTCCAAGTTCTGGCTAACCTTGAGCTAAAAAAAAATAAACCAACCAACCAAACAAAAAAGAGTAAGTCAATAAATCTCATCTATAATTGTGGAATCACAAAAGTAAAACTTCTATTTCAAAAAGCATCGGCATGCAGACCTTTTACTATGTTAAAAAAAAAGTTAGAGTTGTTCCAAGATGTTTTTAAAGGGGTTTTATAATTTTAAACATAACGGTGTCATCAAAAGTTTTTAATGTTGTCACGTTCGCTTGTCTAACACCAGAAGGCAGTATAGAGTTCTAAGTTGACTTCTTAAATGAGTTTCAGAAAATAGCAAATATGAAAAAAAAGGGAACAAGATCAAGATTATGTATTCTTTGAAAAATAAAAGCAAAAATGAAGCATAAAACTGTGTGAAAATAAAATATATTAATCGTGGCTTGTCGTTTATTTTTGCTGTTTGCATTTCAGATTTAAGCATGCTTCAAAGTTCCCGTTTTACAAGTCGATATACACTCCCACCCTCACCTATGGTCCCCACTGGCTGTGAGTGGTGACCAAAAGAACGAGATCACAGATACAAGCACCCAAAATGAGCTTCTTCCTTAGGGTGGCTGAGCTTTCACTCGAGTGAAGTGAGGAGCTCTGCCATTTGGGAGGAACTCGGAGTAGAGTCTTTATCCCTCTGGGTCGAGAGAAGCCAGATGGGGTGGTTCGGGCATCTGGTTAGGATGCCTTCTGAATGCCTTGCTGGTGAGGTGTTTTGTCACGTCGCACCGGGAGGAGACCAAGAGGCGGACCCACTGGAGAGACTATATCTAACAGCTAGACAGGGAACACGTCAGGATCCTCCCAGATGAGCTGCAGGATGTAGCCGGGGTGAGAAAAGCCGGGGTTTTCTGTCTGAGGCTGTTGCCTCTGTGACCCGGCCTCGGATAAGCGGAAAATGACGGAACATATCAGATTAATCGTAGAACGCTGCCCCCTCTGGTTATGCTGGTACTGCTCTGTTTACTATGTTCTGCTATTTGACTGGGAAAACCAAAAAAATTGACAACATAGTGGGTGCAAAAAATTCCAATAGACATACGTATAATCCTGGACGCACACTTTCAATAACAATGAGACTTTGAAAACTTTCCAAATAGAAAGAGAAAAAACAGAGAACGAGAACTGACGGAATAGTCAAGATAACGACATGCATTTATTTACGTGTTCTAATAAAACGCTGGTTGGTTGGATGAAAGTTACAAATCAATATCTATAGACACGGGTAGATAAAGTTAAAATCCATCCATATGCTGAACAGCTTGCTTAACACTTGATTACAGGGGTGCAAATGCCAATCTTGTCTAGTATCAAGCGAGAAGTGAGGTACACAACTGACAAGTCACCAGTCTATCCCAGTGTCATACAAAGGCAGACAACCAATCACGCACATACTCACTTTAAATTCAGCAATTACCAATCAGTATCATATGCATATTTTTGGAAGTCTGTGGTAGTCTGAGAAAACCCACACATAAACGTGGGGAGCATACAAAGACTCCCCACAGCTGGAGTTCATAGCAGCGACCTCCTGGCTGTGAAGCCATTGTGTTGAAATCCTCGTACAATGCCATAACAATAAACTTAAAATCGTTTTAGACACCAAGGATCATCGTGAGTGTACAGAGGCTCTCAGGCGCCAAAACTTTTTTATATGCAAATGAACTCAGTGGCCTCTTTAAATTAACGATGTCTCACTTGCTAAGCCGGGTATCTCCATACACAGCTCACACACTTGCACTCTTCTTGCATCAGGATGTACGTTGCGATCCCTTCCACTCCAAACTAAAAGAGACGCAAATACCTTTCTACCAACTTTAATCCACCTTAGCAATGGCTGATGTTTGATGTTTTGTTCTTTTGCATTGGTTTTTATTGATTTGCTGTATTTATACATTACTTTTTGAAAGACTGCACCAGGGAAGACCTCCATGTGGTCCGGGGAACACCTTAGATAAGACCCTAAATAAGCTCTGAGGACTGATTGAATTGAATATACTATATTTATCCCCGAAGGGAAATTTGAGTGCTGCAGTATTAACACAAGGTGTTTAACACCTCGATGCCCCCTCACCTCTATTCACTGGCGTCCCAGTCCGGTCGCACTGTGTCCAACCCGGCAACCCAAAAGCTGGAGTACGAAATGGGTCCACAAAGCCAGTCCGCAGTGAAGAACTCCACATTGGCCTCTCTGAAATTCACTTGGTCCAAGTGTGCATGTCCAGTTCCTCAAGCGAGCAACCGGATGCTCCATGGAAACTCCAAAAACACTGGGCCTGAAGCATCTCCTCTAGACAGTCTCTTTCTCCGCACCTCCACCAGATTGTCTCCTCCTCAGCTGATGGAGTGAGAGAAAAGTTTGGGGTTGATGGACTTTTCCAGTTTGTCATTATATTGAGTTTGTCATTTATCAGTTTGTTCCATTCTGTCATCTTCCGCTCATCGGGGGCTGAGACGCGGGGACAACAGCCTCAGAAGAGAACCCCAGGCTTCTCTCACCCCGGCTGCATCCTCCAGCTCAACCGGAAGGATCCTGAGTCGTTCCCCGGCCAGCTGTGAGACATAATTTTTCCAGCCGGTCCGGGATCTGCCTCTCGGTCTCCTCCCGGTGGGACGTGCCTGAAAAACTTCACCAGCAAGGCGCTCAGGGCCCATCCTGATCAGATGCCCGAACCATCCCATTTGGCTCCTCTTGACCTGGAGGAGGAGCGGCTCTACACCGAGCTCCTCCCGGATGGCAGAGCTCCTCACCCGATCTCTGAGTGAGAGCCCAGCCACCCTGCGGAGGAAGCTCATTTCGGCCGCTTGTATCCGCAATCTCATTCTTTCGGTCACCAGCTAGGTGAGGGTGAGAACGTAGATCGACTTGTAAATTGGGAGCTTTGCTTTTCAGTATATAGATAAACACGGAACGTTTTGTCAGCTCAGAAAAAAGCTACTCACCAAAAAAATCTGTATACATTCATTTACATTTAATACCTATGAGTCAAATATATTCAACGCATAACAATAATTGACCTGGAAACACATTTAACATAAACACTGTGCCAGCCAGGGGTACAAACTTATTAACTATTATCCCGTCTCTGTTGTTATTCAGTTGGAGTTTTATTTCAACTGCAGTCAAGCCAGAACACCAAAGATAATCCCTTCTCTTCTACTGCAGTATTTGAACTACCTCAAACCTCCAGCTGGTGCCAAATTGCCGGTTCAACTCAGTAACAGCATTTGGCCCCTCTACTGAATTATAAACTGTTCTTTTTCTAATCCCCATAGAGTGCCGTCCTGTCTGTTTGCCACAGAATATTATTCTAATTAATATTTATTTTAATATTATAGCTAGCTTTGAACATCATGTTAGATATAGATGCACAAGTTTCTTTGTCCCGGAAAACTGGCCAAATTTCACAAAACACAAAATGAAAGACAAAAAACCCCCACAACATGACATGATTGGTACTCAAAGGGTTAAAGATTACATGATTTGTATTTAATACATTATTTTTTCCCTTCCGTTGTCTTTCGCTCATCCGGGGCCGGGTTGCGGAGTCAACAGCCTCAGACGGGAAGCCCAGGCTTCTCTCACCCCAGCTGCATCCTCCAGTTCACCCGGAAGGATCCCGAGTCGTTCCCCGGCCAGCTGTGAGACATAGTCCCTCCAGCAGGTCCGGGGTCTGCCTCTTGGTCTCCTACCGGTGCAACATGCCCAAAACACCTCACCAGCGAGGCGCTCGGGGGCATCCTGACCAAATGCCCAAACCATTGGGCTACTCTCGACCTGGAGGAGGAGCGGCTCGACATTGAGCTCCACCTGGGGCTCAGTGTCAAATTAATACATTATTTCTTAGTTGGATATTAATATATTCCAGTAGCTATCAATTAACACAACATAATAAAACCATAACTGGGCCAAATAAATGTTTTATAAATTTTTTGAAGCCGTAAGAAAGTTAGAATGAAGAATAAAGTGATGGGCTGAAAGTTTAGGATAATGAATGGGTTGATGTGTGAGTGGGTAAACAGTAGCAACCCTGTACTCGGATTAGTTCCATCTTCTTCTCCAATATGGATCAGACTTTGTGTTTTGATGAAGTGGAGTTTTTAAAACATGTTGTGTACCTGAGCATGTTTTGCTTGTGATGCAGTAACTTCCCAGCCTCCCTGCGGAAGTTGTCTGGTATGTAGGCCCATTTACAAAACCACAACTTGTTTTTGTAGAAAAAGAAAACTCCAATATTTCACGCTTCACGAGGAAATCAATCTCCTGCTGGTAGATTTTGTGTTCAACAAACACACACAACTGATATCATCTAACCCCGCTGGAGCGGAAAGGACATTCCCAAAAGTCATATTTCCCCATTAAACCATATTATTTACTTCAGGTTTTGTAGACATATGGTTTGTAAGTCAACGCAGCTTAGGCTCCTCTGAGGTGGATAAACTGTTGCATGGGCACATCTTTCATCCCACACACGTGCATAAAAAAGCCCCCGTGCTGAGTACAAAGACCTGACGCACAAAGTGGTGAGTGAACAGAACAGCACAAAGTGATGTTGCTCTAACAGCTCCACATGTGAAATCAACACCAGGTCCAATGCAGCTTGCTCCTGGCTGAACTCACACTAAAATATTTCCACTCTCTATCAAGAGAGGTATTATCATCTTGTATCTTGTCCACACTTATATTCACTTTTACACATTGTTCTCCCTGACCCTGAATGTTCTATTTCTTCTTCTTCCTGCCAACCAACGAATCCAACTCAGGCTTGAAGGCCATATGTGGCCCGTTCAGGTTTCTAATCTCCCCCAAACTTATTTAAGAAACAAAAATCCCTTTAATACTGAATTTTTTCCGCTATTCTAGTGTTTTCTAATATGTGCCAAAGTATAGATTAAAATTGACTCTGAAGAACATAACTGGTGGTGGTGGGCTATTGGGGAGACGGTGGCTCAGTGGTAGAACGTTTGCCCGCGGACTGAAAGTTAACCGGACATTTGTGGGTTTGATTCCCACTGAGTTCACATCTAGGGTCTTTGGAGAAGACACCTAACCCAACTTTTCTCCCACCATTAGTGCCGTCGTGGCAGCCTGCTGCAGTGTAGTAGTGCAGCACAAAAATTTTGTCGGACAAGGATCAATATTTAAAATTAATACTGAAAAAAATCTTGCCGAGTTGTTTTACCAACATTTAAAAAAAAAAGTTAGAGTGCATTTTATTATCCGGAAATCTTTGTTCCGATATTTCTGGAAGTGCACGATGCTGGTTGCTGGCTGCTCACAGAGAAGCGGAGTTAGCATAATTAGCATTGTTAGCCACTTGGTATGAAGAAATCTAACATTTGCCATGACCACAAGTTACTGATGCATGATTTACATCAGATTTTCCTCTCTCTGCCTAGCCAGCGAAGTCTTCTTTTTAGGAGGGGCCATATTAATCAACAGTGTACAGTATAGCAATGTAGAGTGTGGAAAAGAGGTGAAGAAGCGTGTGCAGGCAGGCTGGAATGGGTGGAGAATAGTATCAGGTGTGATGTGTGATAGAAGAGTTTCAGCTAAAATGAAAGGGAAAGTGTACAAAACCGTGGTGAGACCAGCCATGCTGTTTGGTCTAGAGACCGTGGCACTTAAGAAAAGACAGGAAACAGAAATGGAGATAGCAGAGATGAAGATGCTGAGGATCTCTCTGGGAGTGACCAGGATGGACAGGATCGGAGGAACAGCACACATTGGAGGTTTTGGAGATAAAGTCAGAGAGGTCAGCCTGAGATGGTTTGGGCATGTGCAGAGGAGAAAGAGAGAGTACATTGACAGAAGGATGCTGGGTTTGGAACCACCAGGAAAGAGGCCTAGAGGAAGACCAAAGAGGAGGTTCATGGATACAGTGAAGGAAGACATGGAGATAGTTGGCGTGACCGAAGAAGCAGGGTTAGATAGAGGAAACTGACCTGCTGTGGCAAGCCCTGAAGGGAAATTCAACACAAGTTTCAATATCTAAGTTAAAAAGGGTTTGAACAAATGCATAACTCTAAGCCAAGTCAGGAGCTACTGTATCCGTAATGTAAAACTTGGAGAAAAAGCGCCACTTGTGGACAAAACCTGAAGTGAACTGAGGACACTGAAATGAAGCTTTTGGAGCAGAGAATATGATTAATTAAGGTAAATACACATTGTCAATTACAACATTTATACCAATTTTGAAACTGTGTGCTGTCATGCACCTGCTTCTACACAATATTGTGGACTGACTCCAGTGGCTGACATGGATTCCGGAGAATGGTTAATCTATTTTGTCCCCACTTTAAAAGGGAGATATTATAATTATGTAATCATTGTAATATCATGTCTCAGAGCAAAAACACTCTCTCAGGTTCCCGATCTCCAAGCAAACGTCCGGTCATTCTAAGTAGAGCACAATCTATGATTAGAATTAGATTTGAAGCTACTTGCATGTTTTATTTTCGAGTTAAAGACAGTTGCATGAGAAGCTACAATAGTAAGAATGGTGAAACAAAATAAAGTATGGCAACTTTCTAAGTGAATTTAAAAGAAAAAAGACTAAATAAAAGACCATAAAACCATATCGTGTGAATAAACAACACAAACAGGGTGAAATAATATCTTTACACCTGATCAGTGCCTTTAACTACTAATAGTTAAAGTTAAGCCACTTCGGTGATAAATACACGGCCCACACATCACTACTGGAAGGTAAAAAGCTCTAAAAAGTTTTGGGTCCTTTAATAGCAAATATGCATCATCAGAATCAGAATATACTTTAATCATCCCACACATTGGAAATTTGTGTGTCACAGCAACAACTTTCTATCTGCTAAGTGAGTCGTTGTAGAGCCCGATCCCGTTAGGGAAGAAAGACCTCCGGTAATGAGATGTTCTCGAGCGGCGCTGTCTGAGCCTTCATCCAGACAGCGAGGTTGAGCTATGTATTTCTTAAAAAAAAAAAAAAAAAAAAAAACTGAAATAAAAAACTGAATATTTAAGCAAGTTTTTAAATATCTGTATTTTTTTTTCAGTTCGAGCTGATAATAAAAAAGTCATAAATTTGCTTTTCGGCCGGTAGAAAAGTTTGGGCTAATCTGTGAACTATATTGTTTGGAAGCTCCTTCGATGCCTGCAGATACATCTGTGTTCTGTTAAAAATGATTGGTTATTTTTCAGATAGAGCAGCTGAACTGTTCCGGGGGGGAGACCCCTGCCATGCTATCTGAGGCGTAGGAGGAGGGGATGCAGGGTAGGGAAGAGTAGGAGGAAGAGATCCCAGCAACATGAGAAAACTCCTAGATACAAACCATAACAGAGGGACAGCCAGTTACCATGAGGCACAAATAGGATTGGAAGTTGGGCAAGAACCAAGATTGTGGAGAGGAGGAGACGGGGGGCGGGGGGGGTTAAACCTTTTTTTCACAAGGTCTACTGTTTCTGCCTCTTGCCTGAAACAACAAAATTATGAAGTATGTCTTTACAGATATAAAGGTCTTATATCTCTACAGGAAGCTGAGTCAAGAGCATTTCTTTTTTTATAAAAATGTCACTATCATGATGTATGTTAGTGTGTGAAAAGAAGTACTTGGAACAGAGTGGGAACTGCCAATTTTAATATCCCCACCAAAAAAAAAAAAACCTTTCTCCCAGTGAAAACCAGAACCTAGATTATTTAGAAAAGAATGAGGTATCTCTTGAGAAAAAATATGGTAGCGCTACAAGTAAGTAAAAAACACACACACACATAGTGATGTCTAGCGATGGACATTTCTATGAAAGCTCAGACAAGAGGGACCAGGAATATTCCCAAATTCAATTTGGAACACGGGTTGGCAAACTGTGGCCCGAGGGCCATATGCGGCCAGTGAAGACATTTAATCTGGCCGCTCGACTTGAATACCTTTTTTAAAAAGCAGAGTTGGGGAAATATTTTTCTGTAATTCAGGCTTTGTAGAGACAAATTTAATGACATGAGGGCGCATTCCTCCAATGTTGGATGATAAGGCACTCTGACTTCTTTTTTTTTTTCTAATGCAAAAACAGTATTATATAAATTTTCTCCGTTGGAAAGTCAATTTTTGTGACGTGATGTGGTGCGTGTGTGTGTGAACAAGATAACCCAAAAAGTTATGGGTAGATTTTCATAAATCTTTTAGGTTAAATCTATAATTGGAAGATGAATAGGTGATTGAATTTTGGGGGTGATCCAGCTTACTGCCTGGATTCAGAAGCATTTTAAAGGTTGTGTTTAAAGTCTAAACTTTAGTCAAAGGCTGACAGGTTTAAAAAGTGGGTTTCCCAGTATAGGCCAGCACAGTTTTGTCAGCTGGAACTGTAAGTGATTTTTACCTGTCTGTGTGTCAGTGTGGGTGGGACACACAGAGGAGTGGATGGGATATTATAGGAGAGCCTCAAAGTTGTCTTTTCGACAATGTATTTGAAGTTCGAGATGTTTCAATTCTCATCCAAAAGTCATTTACAATCTGATAGAAGGGATGGATCACTCCTAGATGAACAACGAATTACACCAGTGCTTCTCAGTTATTTTCTGTTGAGCTGCCCCTGTAAGAGGGGGAAAAAAATTACGCTCCCCACCCTTTTGTTTACGGCACTTTCTATTGCCTGCAAAAAAAAACAAAAAACTATGCTATAGAGCTAATACTCCCTGCGCACAGTCTGACAATGAGAGCGCCACTGCCAACTACTGTAGTGGATGTGCAATTATGCTTTTTTTTATTTTATTTAACTTTTATTTAACCAGGAAAGACCCAATGAGATTACAAACCCAGGGTCACCTCCCCCCGGTATTGCAACAGAAACACTGGTTTACACAGACATGTGTAGATATATAAATGTTAACTGATTAATTGGTTTAAAGCGACTATTCAGACCCTCTAGCCGCTTGAGTCACTAAACTTTTGTGACTTTTAAAAATTTTTGTTTTTTTTTAAATGTCAACGTAGCGACTTTTTCTACTGTTTATGGAGATTCTTGGAGTCTGTGATGTGAAGCAAGTTGTTAAACCTGTTCTCAGTAAGCAGTGCCTGGTGCTGCTGTAGTCCCTTTCCCCTCCCAAAGCGCTGCATGCGCATGGAAAATGTGTGTGTTAGAGAGAGAAAAAGAGAGTGAGCGAGAGAGAGGAACATGACAGTGTGTGTGTTTTGGAGAGAGAGAGGAACTTGTGTCTGTGTGTGTTTGAGAAAAGAATGTGTCTGTGTGTCTGTGTGTATGTGTGTTTGAGAGGCAGTGAAACTTGTCTCTCTGTGTGTTTGTTTGAGAGAGAAAGGAACTTGTCTGTGTGTGTGTGTTTGAAAGAGAGGAACTTGTTTGTGTATTTTTTGCTTGAGAGAGAGGAACTTGTCTCTCTCTTTATCTTTCTCTCTTTGTCTGTGTGTTAGAGAGACAGAGAAACTTGTCTCTGTGTGTGTTTGTTTGAGAGCGAAAGGAACTTGTCTCTGTGTGTGTTTGAAAGAGAGAAACTTGTTTGTTGTTTTTTGCTTGAGAGAGAGGAACTTGTCTCACTCTTTATCTCTCTCTTTGTCTGTGTTCATGTGTGTTTGAGTCAGAGAAATTTGACTCTGTGTGTGTTTGTTTCAGTCAGAAGGGAACTTGTCTGTGTTGTGTGTCTTTTTTTCCTTGAGAGAGAGGAATTTGTCTGTGTGTGAGTGTGTTTGAGAGAAAGTGTGTGTGTGGTGGGATGTCTAATGGGTGTACGACAACACACCCATTAGACATATTGTGATGGTAGGTTTACCCCAGGCTGGAAGCAATCTGTGAGGGTTTACGATGTGACGTCGGACTGGTAGATCTCAGGAGGTTTGATATTGGAAAAGTACGTAGATCTTGTGACAAAAATGGGTGGGCACTCCTGGCTTAAATTGACAATATGTGTGAATCTGGTTGTTGATCCCTCTATGTGGTCTGTAGACAGACTGGCGACTTGTTCAGGTTGTTAATCTGCACATAATGGCTGCCAGAAAAAAGGAGTGGCCTGTTGGCGGAGATCTGAGCTCACCAACTGCTTTTCTAGTTTATCATTCAGATAGCACTTGAAAACACTTCAATTACGTTTCACTCTTCATTTAATATATTTTGATGTAATTAGCGCAGTTTTTCTTAATAGCCGATTGGCTTCATCCAAACAAGTTTGGAGTTCCGGTAAAAACAAATTTAAAGACCAAAAATATGGAGTTTTTTTTTTATTATTATTTCAAACTAAGAAACCCATACAATTTCCATCTTGTCTTTTTGTTAATTATGGTTTTTCATCTTAACACATCATGGATCTGCTCCTGGCTCAGACCTTTTTTTGCATTTTCAGATTGTTTGCTGCCAACAAATGAGTGGAAATGTTTCCTAACTCCTGCCTTAGAAACACCATAAGAAGCCATGGAGAGAAGTCCAACACATACATGATAGACAGAGTGGATATTCACACTAAAACACCATAAAATCTCCATGGTTTCACTCAGGAGCTCCATAATTCCTTCAAAACAAGTACACAGTCACATTTGAAGACATCAGTAGAGTGTTTTGGATCTGGAATAAGAGTTTACCACAAAAAGGCGGAGGCATAACTTCTGGCTGTGTATCCTCCATGCTCAATGTATCTCATAAGACGAAGTGACATTGGAGATGATTGTAGCCAAGAACCGAGAAGCTATGACAGACCTTGAACCCACTTGCTGCCTTTGTAGTTGGCAACTGCTGCAAATAATACATTTTGTTTCAAAGAAAGAAAAGGAGAGAGAGTGAGGGGGAATAAAGGCTTTAGTAAGACCTGCTGTGTAAGCTTTAAAGGCTTTAAACGCATCAGTAATGATAACAGAGTAAGACGGCACCCACGCAGCGCCTAAAATCTGTTAGGCTCCGCAGCTTCTATGTGGCCGCAGCCCAAAAGCTCAGGAGCAAACTTCTGGGAGGAATTATTGATACAAATTTACCCCCCTATGCAGCACTCTGTGAAATATTACTTGTTCAAAGCAAGTCTCCAGCGGCAAATATCACCCTGTGGCCCACTCACTTTACAGCACATGTTTAATGGATTCAGGTGAGGCATTTAAAGCCAACTCGACTGTAATTTTAAGAGTCAACCATGATCTTTTACTTTCAATGAGAAGCAGAGTGAGCTGCGGGATATCACATGACTCCCAGCAAAACACACATCTAAACGAGGAGCAACCTCCATGTCCTTATTTCTCCGATAATAATTCAACCTTAGATCAACAAATCAAGCAACTGCTAACTTGTCTTATCTTGTCTAATTAGATGACTGGGTATCAGTATTATTTCCAACAGAAGAGATGGAATTTACTGGAAACCTGTAGGAAACATACTGTGGTGATCACGCAGTTCAGACTTGCAGAAGAATGCTTCAACTCACCAGTAATTAACACCATTCACACGCTGCGTGTGCGTACAGTGAAGCCTGAACCATCTCTTCATTAGGACACTGACCTCACCCTCGGATGCTTAGATTAGAAAGACAACCTTTGACCTTGCCCATTGTTGCCATGGTTCCTCAGCCTCCTGCGCCGGTGGCTAGAGCCAGAAAGAAGCAGGCGGGGCTTCGGAGAGCGAATGTGGATGCATAACCACAACAGGTGGTGTTGATTTAAGGGAGTTCTGTCTTTTCATGTGTTGGAACTGAACCCAATACATGACAAAGTCAGATCAAAGAGTGTTTCACTGCGGTGTGTGAAAATCCTTGTCAAACCATTCAGCTTCCTCCCTTGAGCGCCGTTAACTCGCTCACCGGTGTGCATATTTTCTCCACACTCCTGCTTCTTAAGGAAAAAAAAAAAAAGAGTGCAGCTCACAGATGCTGCACAGAGGTGAGAACACAAACTGTCATTTCCTTTAACAACTCTTTGTCCTCATCCACCCTTCTCTCTCTATAGAGAGATATGTATGTATAAATACATTTAAAGTGAAGACATGGAGGAACATGATCTTGTACTAATGAGGTTCCACAGCAAAGTATGCAGAAGTTCATGAGCATATACAAACTCTCTGAAGGCATCTCAATGTTGTGTTTGGTTTTCTGCCAAATATCATCTCACAAACTTTAACACACGTAACACACACTCGGTTGTACTCACATAGAGCCCTGTGTGCCGGTCTCCAAAGAAAGGGAAAGCAACGGAGATCTCCTGGAGTCCAGAGCCACCGTCGTCTTGAGCAACAGTCTGGGAGTCCCCTTGGTCTGAGCCGAAGAGGTAAAAGTCCTCCAGAGGAACGGCGGGCTCCACCTGAGGCAGCAGGTTCAGGGAGATGAGGGTGCAGAAGCAGGACAGCAGGACTCGGAGCACCAGCACCATGGCCTCAGCCACCCAGGGATGGAGCAGAAGGGAGGGAGGAGCGCACTAACACACACCTCAGGCAACAAGTGCAGAGCAGAACAGGACAAGACCGCACGTTCCTCCTGTTAAGCCGCAGCAGCCGGAGTCCTCCCCTAGTTCTGCCCCTGCCTCTCCTCACTGCACCGGGCTTTTACACAGAGACGGGGGACTACTGTGGATTCTTTGCATTCTGCTTGCTGCTGGGCACTGCATGAGCTGCTCTCCGTCTCACTGAAATGAAACCAGGGAAGGAATGAAAGAGGGGGAGCAGCGTGATTTAGCTGAGATGTTTTTTTTTTTTTCTTCAAACAATCCAGTGATTTGGTCCCTGATGGTCAGCTAAGAAATATCCTCAATAAAAGCTCTATTCTGCCTGCCAAAAGACTTCTTTCAGCTTTGGCCCCACCTCCCCCACAGGGATTCACTACCTTGCATAATTAGCTCCTTCGAGCCAATCGCCAGAAGGAGGCCGGTAACAGGATAACCACTGGGCGGATCTATGATAATCAAAGAGCTGCTTTAAAGAAACTCTGACAAGCCCCCCTCCCTCACTACTCCACCCTCTCAGTGAAACTCCCTCTATGTACAGTCACGCTGTGAGAAATCCTCGATGTGGTATCCCATACAGAGGGTACATCTGCAGGAGCTGAAACGAGAAAAAAAGAATCAGAAATCTTTATTTAAAAGAGATAAGAAAGAACATTTCTTACCTGTAAAGGTGAATCGATTAATCCCGGAATGATGCTGGTTCAAAAAAATAACAATTTTTGACATCACAGACAAAATTATTCTAAAGTTTATTGAAAATGTTTAAAAGTTACAACAAGCATATAAATCATGATGTGAGACTCTACGAATGATTCAATGATTTCTCTAAAAACGTGCTTTTTGTTTCCTTTTAGTCCAACTACAAAATATGATAAAAAAATCAGGGTATGATGTCTAAGAAGCACTGACATAAAAACTTCTTTCATCATCATTTTTCAGAAGCAGCAACAGCAGAAACAAGTGAGGTACAGGAAATCCTAAAAACCATTTGGCACATCTAGCTCATTTGCAAACAAAACTCTCCTTGTTTGTTGTTGTTGAGTTTACAAGGCAGATTAATCTAATCCGTTGTGCACATGTGAGTGGTGCGAATGCCTTTGCGGTGCATTTGTGTGCTCCTGAAGTAAGGATGTAACCTGAAACAAGAGTTTACGTGGAAGCAGATGTTGCAGCTACTACACTGCCTACACACCAGGCTGCAGCATCTGTTTGTAAAAGTTTGGTCTTTTCCTGGTCTCCTGAGCGAGCTGTTCTTTGAGAGCTTCCACCTATCAAACGTGAAAAGATAAAAATGTAAATAAATAAATAAACATGGGTAGAATATTATTTGTGGTTCGGATTTTGGAACCTGTTCCTCCAGGCATTTAACCCTCTGGCGATGAGCCCTCTCTCTGCTTTCCAAGGCCCATTCTGCTTGGAGTAGACTGTCCCTCAGACGATCTGTTTCCAGATTCAGCTCTTGGTGATGAGAGGCGGTCACCTCCAGGAGGCGCTGGGCATGAGAGCGCTCTAACTGGGACATTTCAGCCTAGAAGCAGGAAAGTATAGAAAACTAAGGAGCTTGGCAGATCTCAGCCTGAGATTGCAATATTTTCAATTTCAAATAGATATTGTAATAGTTGCAGCCTGACCGATTTTAAAATATAATTGTTTTTCCGTTCCGTCCGCTTATCCGGGCCGGGTCACAGGGACAATAGCCTCAGACTGGAAGCACAGGCTTCTCTCACCCCAGCTGCATCCTCCAGCTCACCCGGAAGGATCCCGAGTCGTTCCCCAGCCGGCTGTGAGACATAGTCTCTCCAGCTTTTGAATACAAGTTTTTATTTGAAGGAAGGGTGTAAAATAAATTCTTAGAGGTTTCTGGTGAGGTGTTTTGGGCACGTCCCGCCGGGAGGAGCCCAGACCCGCTGGAGAGGCTCAGGATTCTTCCGGGTGAGCTGGAGGATGCAGCTAGGGTGAGAGAAGCCTGGGCTTCCCATCTGAGGCTGTTGCCCCCACGACCCGGTCCCAGATGATGACGGAACGGAAGGTTTCTACCATGTTTACATAAAATTCCTACATCAAAAACAAACTTGAAGGTTTACGAGCAATCTTGTTTAGTATACAAATACAATTCAAACGCCCGGTTGTTTTTCGCCAAGCCTTTTGTTCTCCATCACACTCACATTCTAACAAAATAAGGAAAGAATGTAGCTCTATTTATTTAAAATTTGATTAAATATAAAAGGAATTAAGCACATTTTCTGTCCTTAATTCTGTCTTATTAATCCAATAATAAAATGAATATTGTACATAACAGGTACTCTAATGAACATTTTTATAACCTGTTGATCACATACATGGAAAACAGTCAAATATTTTTTACTCTTATTCTTCTGAATAAAACAACATAGATATTGTTGAGTACAAAACAAAAGTTTTAAAAAAAACCCCAGAAAGTAATCATAGCATTGAGTTTTTAAAGTAACATCAAAAACAATTCTTGATAAAGGACACTAAAAAAAAAAAAAGAACGACATAAATGCCTAAATGTTCATGACCAATCAGTTGGCTGCTCAGAGTCACACAGAGACACTATCTGGAAATTTGTTGTAAACTGGCAGAGATGGAGTAAAAAATAAAATAAAAATCAGTGTCAATTCAGTGGTACTGAGCTAATATTAATGCATGTTGCAGCCCTAAATTAACACTGGAGCCTTACAGAAAGACCACTGGTTGATGTTCCTTTCTAGATTGAACTTGAAACATTGTCCTTTCTTGCTCCCCCTCACCTGTAAAGCTTCTGCCAGGTCCTTCTTTTCAGTCAACTCCTTTTCCAACTCAACTCTCTTCCTGGAAGCAGATGTTATCTCTTCCTTCTTCTTTAACCTCTCCTTCTCCACCTGGCAAAACCATCAGGTTAACATGAGACAAACAAGTTTACCATGATGCATCTACCCCGACATTCAAAACAATTAAAAAATTCTTTTAATTGAACGTTTTAAGTCGCTGCAACTTGTTAAAGATACAGTAAGTCTTAAGCATGAGTGAAAATCATAGATAAGGTGCTTCATTTTAACCTGGTCAATTGTTTAAAATTTTACAATATTGATGCCCATTCTGGGCGTCACCGGGCTGTGGAGGCCCCTTTGTTTGCTTAACCATCCCGTTTCCTTCAGGATGAAATCCATCTACTCATCCCCGTCCTAAGGGGACTCCGCCGGCTGAGGAGTCCCCCGTGTTTCCATCAGGATGAAGAACATCTACTGACCTCTTTAGATATCTAGCTGTAGAGTAGAGTAGGTTAATATTTAAACATTAGTCTTAGACATATTGGATGCTCGTCCCGAGGGACGGATCTCTCTTTTGTGTGGATCCCCATGAGGTTTCTTATTTTTTTTCCCCACTGATAGGAGTTTTTCCTCACTGTGAAGGACAGTCTAAGGCAGAGGTGGGCAAACTTTTTGGTTCGCGGGCCACATTGGGTTCTAACATTTGACCAACGGGCTGGAACAGGAATAGATAAATGTCACGCTTTGGTAAACAGGCGCGCTAGGTATGGAAAGCCATTGGGGCTGCTTCACGCACGTAGTCTAGCTCACTAAATTTATAATCAAGCGCACTAGCGCTTAAAAAAACGTGCATGTCACGCGGTAAGTTTAAAATGTAGGTTTGAAATCAGAGGTTCAAGTTTACTTGCGTGTATTGGTGTCCGCATCACGGAGACACACATTTTAATGGGAACAGTGTTGTTGTTTTCTCAACAAAGCCAATAAATCTAGAGTTTGCCATCTAGTGACAAAACATCAGAATAACAGGGGAAATAAAACATTAACATGGTTTATTATTTTAAAATTTCTCATGTTCGGCGGGCCGGATGAAAACGTTTAACGGACCGCATGTGGCCCGCGGGCCATAGTTTGCCCATGCCTGGTCTAAGGGCAGGAATGGGCAAACATTGTCTAGCTAGCATTTGTTAGTTACTCCTCTTTTTTTCTTGGTTTTTCTTTCAGAATCTGCAATGTGAAGCCCATTGAGACAGAAATTCTGTCATTTTGGGCTATACAAATAAAATGGATTGAATTGATGACCATTGACAAAGTAAAAAAAAAAGTAGAAAGCTCTGAAAAGTTGATTTGCATGTGATTAGATGTCGAACAATTGTTATGCTTCAAGTAAACAGTGAGGATGGCAGATTAAAATCTTACTTTTCAGAATCTTTACTTGTTAAAGGTATAATTAAACAGGTAGATCATCCCACCTTCTCTAGCATCCTCCTCAGAGCAGATTTATCTTTACTGAGGTGGGCCACTGCTTTTTCCATTTCTGTTTTCTCTTTCTCAAGCTTCTGTGAGGTGCTCTGCAGCTTGATGAACTTTTCTTGCAGTTCCTCCTTCTCTCTCTGCAGCTGCTGGGAAGATTTCACTTCAGCCTCCTGCTGCTGTTTCAGGCTCTGATTAAATAAATACATTAAATTAAGATGATTGCATCCTCAGATATTTGCTCTCATTGGCCAACCTGCTTCAGTGTCTTGTTTTGATTCTCCAGATCAGAAATATTCAGCTTGGATTCCTCCTGGGCGTTTTGAACATTTGCGATCTGCTCTGTCAAAGCGTGGTTCAGGGTCTTACTCTCTGAGAGAGTGTCCAGAGTTTTATCCAGACGTTCCTGTGAAAAGCAACATGTAATTTTTCTCAGATCCTCACTGGATGTAAGTAGAAGTTTACACTAGTAGTTACTGTCTGTTTTTCTAACACATCTGTACTTTTAGGATAAAAATATCTACTTTACATGCACATGAACCTGAAACCACTTCAGGTTTCAGATAATTAAATCTTTCTCTGCATTGACTTCGAATTGTAATAAATTACCCACAGTCACTCATAAATCAACTCAAATTCAATAGCTTTTTTGTGCTGATCGGGATTAAAATTATTTTTTGTCACTTTCGATCGATCATTTAGACATAAGAGATGTCCTCTGATTGGTCGAGATTACCTGCAGGAGCCTGCGGTCCTGCCCGATGCTCTGCAAACATGCCTGCAGCCGTTCCATCTCTTTCTCCAGAGTTTCAGAATTTCTCCTGCTGGAATCCAGCATGTTTGAACGTTCCTGAAGCTGCTCTCTCAGCTGGTTTTCGTGCTGCTCAGTTCGGGATAGAGAGGCGATGAGCTTCTCTTCGCTGACCCTGAGTGCTGCACATCGGTCTTCACTCTCACACAGTTTGATCTTCAGCTCCTTCAGTCTTCCTTGCAGTGCCCGGGTTTCTGCTTCCAGCTCCGTTGTCTTTACACGAGCCCGGTGCAACTCACCTTCAAGAGTACGTTGGGAAAGCTCGAGGAGATTCGCTTTACTTTCGGTTTTCTCCAGAAGATTTTTGAGCTTTTGCTGTTCAGCACGTGCACAGGATTCTGATTTTTGCAAGATTTCCAGCTTGTCCTGCAAAAGAAGAGTTCAAGGTCTCTGAGAAAATTTTGAGGCAGGTTTACCATCATATTTTTCTGCTTGATGCACCTGTAATGCTGTGGACTCGCTTTGGGCAGCTTGCAAAGTGCTGTTGAGCCGAGACAACTCTACTTCAAGCTTTCTCTTCTCTCGTTCTGTACGCTGTGCAGCATCTTTCTGCAGCAAAAGAGAAGCCTGCAACTCGTGTAACTGTCCTTTCAGTTCTTGCTTTTCTGAAAAACAGACATAAAGTTTTTTAAAAAATGAACATTTAAAAAAATAAAAACAACAGATATTTTCATAGCGTTCCTACCTTCTTCTGATTGCTTCACAGATCTCTGAAGCTGCAGTAGGTTGGAGGCCGACTTCTCCTGGCTGTCTTTCAGTTCAGCAACGTGTTCACTTAGAATGGTGATCTGGGCTTTGGCCTCATCCTGATAAAAAAAAAGATTTAATTACTCAAATTAAATACATATAATTGAGCAATCGCCAGTAATAATTGTACCCGTTCTCTTTGTGCATCCCTGAATTCTTGCTGGAATTCCTGCAGGGCAACTCTCACAACTTCTACGTTCAATTCCTGATCCTTTGTTACAAGTTCTCCTCCTGCAAATTGCAAGATGTGGAGAAAAGATACTATTTGTGAACAGAACTTGAAGCAATCAGATGACAGTAAAATAAAGAATTTGAATCAGCAAGACAACAAGAAAGCACATAAATGCCTGTTAGATGAAAATTGGTCCACATCATGGAAAAGATTGTCAGTTAAAATATATGCACATTTAAACCTGGGTACAGACATGCATCTTGTTTCTGTGCAAAAAATTACATCTTACACATAAAGATAATAAGTAATAGTAATATTATTAAAAGTTCAAGCTGGGATTTACTTGAACAGCCTTCATTTGCTGACATGTATTCCCAGTGCGAGGCTAGTTTTCTTTTTTGTCGCACTTTAAGTTCGGACTATTTCTTTTTATTTTACTGGCAGCTCATTGTGTGCACTCATGGGCTGTTTTTCGCCACCACAGCATAGCCATTTAGAATTGCGAGGTGTCGTTGTTGTGCATGAGTAACGACATGCGGCTACGGATTATTTGAAGACCATTGCATATGCATCACGTCATTTGCATGTTCCATATTTGGAGACCTAGAGGCGTGATTGGGGTTTGTTGAAGATGCAATCTTATAAAGCTTAAGTTGCATGAAGGGAGTTGAGGACGTTATTTATAAAAGTGCATAAGCTGAGCAAAAACCCTGCCCAGTTTAAGATCTGTGCAAGTCTTCATAAATGAGAGTCTTCGTCCTGCCAAGTCTGCCCAGAATCCAAGCCTGCTCAAGTTGGCTGCCAGATGGATCCTGCCTGTTCTTCTTCCCTGACTCTCCTTTCCTCGATAAACCGGTTGAAATTAGTTGAGGATCTGAATCGAAGCTTACATCTTACTACCACATGTCATGACATCAACAAAACGTAATGTTTAGCATTTGCTGTTATACCTGACACATACAGGTGTCTCCTGGAGGGAGAGAGTGATCTTTTTGGTGATCCTGATTTCTCAGAGACCTGTGCAGAGTTAAAACGGAGCGTACTTTGCAGAGCAGAGTGCAGCCCTGCCAGCTGCTGCTCCATGCTCCTGCATTTGGCTGCACTCTGACTCAGCTGCTCTTCCAGGCTGCGTGCCCTCTTTTCAGCAAGGCCAACCTGCACAGAGAGCTCATTGACTTTGGTCTTGGAGTCCTGCAAGGCCGCCTCCTGCTGAGCTGTGGTTTCTCTGTGCCTCTGCTCACTCTGCTGCTGGTAAGCTGTGTTTTCCTGCAGCATTAGCTGCTTCTGCAGATCGGATGTTTCCAGCTCCCTCACACGACTCTGCAGCTCTGCAACCTGTGCAAACAGGTAGAGCATGGTTACAGGCATCCACAGATTTAAAGGTGAACCGCTCAGAACAGGGCTGCTTTGACTCTTTTAAGATGGTTTACATATTCTCAGTGTAATTGATGTCCAAACTTGCCAGATCATTCCTGAAAGTCAGCGGTCGTTATTTACCTGTTTATTTACATCTAACTTCTATTTCTGAAGCCGAATAAATTATATGCTATAAAACATGAGGATATGGAAAACATCATATGATATGACCTGGAGACCTTTTTTTGTGGCAGTAGGAATGCTACAGTTTAATCCTTACCATTATATTCTGATTCTCATTCTAAAATGAACGATGGTTTACCACGATGGACACTGCATCGGTCCGTCGTGGTAAAGAAAGAGCTAAGCCAAAAAGCAAAGCTCTCGATTTACAAGTCGATCTACGTTCCCACCCTCACCTATGGTCATCAGCTGTGGGTGGTGACCGAAAGAATGAGATTCCTCCTGCAGCAAAGAGGAAAAGTTTTTAGCTCTGTGCTCTGTGCAAGCGCTCGAAATGAGCTTCCTCCACAGGGTGGCTGGGCTCTCACTCAGAGATCAGGTGAGGAGCTCTGCCATCCGGGAGGGACTCGGTGTCGAGCCACTCCTTCTCCAGGTCGAGAAAGCCAGATGGGGTGGTTCGGGCATCTGGTCAGAATGACCCCCGAGCGCCTCGCTGGTGAGGTGTTTTGGGCACGTCCCACCAGTAGGAGACCAAGAGGCAGACCCCGGACCCGCTGGAGAGACTATGTCTCACAGCTGGCTGGGGAACGACTCGGGATCCTTCCGGGTGGAGGTGGAGGATGCAGCTGGAGTGAGAGAAGATTATGCTTCCTGCCTGAGGCTGTTCCCCCCACGACCCGGTCCTGGATAAGTGGAAGACGACAGAACGGAACAAAAAATATAAAAAAATGCTTTTGTAATGATCGTAAAGCACATTGTTGCGCTCTTTTTGAAATTTTATGAGCAAAACTACAATTTCCATAATATCCATATTTTGAGTCTTGATGTTCACCTTTTCTGTGAACTGTGTGGGAGTGAATCTTAATGCAATGTATTGATGGACCTGTTTTTTCACTGTAATCCCTTCATGTACAATTTGGCATTAATATCTTTTTGTTTCTTTACTGATAACTGGATTTACAAAACCAAACCCCTCCCGAGCTGGACCTCTCGGTGGAAACAAGACTTTACCACATGCAGAGTGAGATGAATATAAACTCTCTTTTTTTTTGCTTCTAAGGATTAAGATGCTTTAAAAATGATGAGGTCTGTGTGTTTTACAGATTGGATTGTATTATTCAGATTAGTAAGAAAACATTGATGTATTACCCGGAGCTTTAATGAATCATTTTAATGAGCAATTCATCGTGAGCGGTCAGTACGCTATAAATACCGACTCGCTTGTCATATGCGTGTATGCACTCGGTAAACTCTAGCTGCACAGTTGTTCGGGTCATGAGAATTTGGGGGCCCCTGAAAGTGAGGTCATAGGTTGGATGAGGTTGAAACCAGATTTTAATGGATGATAAGGGAATTTTTCTCATCGGCTGTGCAACTAAACAAACAAACATTTGATTTCTGTGACTAAAGATTGCATAAGGTGATGTTATCAGAGTTTGATTTTTACTAGAAGTTCATACACAGCTGGAGATGGGGAGAAACCATTCAACAGTAGAATGAGTGAAGCTAGTGAGAGTTATGCACAGTAACTCCAATTGCCAATTCAGGCCCTGTCCACACGTAGCCGGGTATTTTTGAAAATGCATATATTTTTTATCTGTTTTGGCCTGCCGTCCACACGTAAAAAGGGAGTTTTTTTTCACTCAAAACCGGCGTTTTTGAAAACTTCGGCCAAAGTGGAGATTTTGGAGAACTTCGTTTTTGCGTTTGCGTGTAAACGTACGAAAGCGGAGATTTGCGTTTTTATGCATCACTACCTGCGACAAGAAATGCACATGCGTCATTCGTGTGTGACCTTGTTTATAAAAGCAGACAGTGGGCAGCATAGATCCACGGAAACAGGCATTACTTTTTACCCTGTTGCAGACCCTCTTTTCTTGCCTTTTTGTCCCCACTCAACTGCTCTTGCTTCTTATTGTTTACATCAATATCGCCGACAACTGGTCTGGCATGCTCATAATCGCACCCAGAAGCGTATTTATACGGCTCCGTGTGGATGCAGATATTTTGAAAATGTTTACGTGTGGATGCAACAGTTTTCCTAAAACGGAGGACAGCAAATATGCGTTTTCAAAAATACCCAGCTACATGTGGACATGGCCTCAGTCAGTATGGTACATTATGGTGTATTGTGCTTATAAATGTCTGATTTGTAAGAAAATATTTAATAATATCTAATCTAAGGTATTTTAATTAGTAAACAGGAAGCATTTGCACTCATTTCAAACTCATCATTGGAGATTAAATACTGTTTTCAGAGTCGAACCATCTTTGAAAATGGACCCATTATAAAACAAAACCCCAACCATCAGATTGCTGATTTTAATTAGAGTTTATAAAAACATTTTTAATTAATCTGTAATCAAAAACTTCTTTTTGATTTTAGTTTTTTGATGATGTATCTTTTCTTTAGCCATCCTGCAAAGCAATTGTAACTCAGGTGATCGGTGAGCTTTAAGAAACATCTCTATAAAGCTCCTCTGAGTACTGGATAAAAAAATTGCACTACTGGTTATAGTTTGGGTAATGGTGCCAAAAATATTAAAAAATAAGAAAGTCTGGTGTGACAGAGAAGTGAGGATCTTTCTGGGAGTGACCAGGATGGACAGGATTAGAAATAAATATATCAGAGGAACAACACATATTAGAGGTTTTGGAGATAAAGTCAGAGAGGCCAGACTGAGATGGTTTGGACATGTGCAGAGGAGAGAGAGAGTGTACACCACACAAGAGACCTAGAGGAAAGCCAAAGAGGAGGGTCATGGACACAGTGAAGGAAGACATGAAGATCGTTGGTGTGACCGAAGAAGATGCAGCAGATAGGGTTAGATTGAAGAAACTGACTTGCTGTGGCGACCCCTGAAGGGAAATACCGAAAGAAGAAGTGCCAAAATAGAACAACAACAAGGAATGAGTAATGGCTGCCGATGTTTTGATAGAAGTTTATGGTCTTTGAGACTTTTAACCTATAACATGTACCTATTTAGCATGCAGAGGCATACTGACTCGGTATGTCCAGTTCTTATATACAGTCATTGGAAGATACCATTGATATTTCAGTGGAGTATTTCCTATTTTTATAGTTCAGGATCTGTTTAAGTCTTTGCACCAACATGTTATTAGCAGACTAACTCCTGGAGGCCTTCTACCTCATTTAGCGCAGATTCCATGCCGGTCTCACACTCTAGCAATCTCTGCCTCAGAGTGAAAGCTTCGCAGCGTGCCGCCTCCTCTTTCCGCTCCTCTTGACGCACCTGGGCCTGCAGTTCAGCATTTTCTTGTTTCTGCCGGCTGTTCTCATCTCCCAGGATTTTTACCTACTCATATTAACATTTAACATGCTATCAAAAATCAATTTTCTGTTGAGATCATTTAAAAAGAAAACTGTAGTTTGATAGGTCAACCTGTCTGCGCAGCTCCTGCAGGTCTCTACGATACAGTAGACGAGACTTCTCCAGCTCTCTCATGCTACTCCTCAGAGCGGTGACCTCATGTTGCACCAAGCTATGACATTCCTCCAAGACAGACAGTTTCTGCTCTTTCTCCTCCAGAGTTCGTCTCAGGCTAGAAAACATCACAAATCTCCTGTGAGACATTTATTACAAAAGGATTAAGAGAAAGTTGAAGCTCCTGATGTACCTGCTGTTCTCGCTCTCGGTTCTTTTGATGAAAGTTCTGAGCTCCTGGTTAGAAACTCGAATGGCCTCTTTTTCTCTTGTCTCATCTCTCATGAGATGTTTCAGCTCCAGCGCTTCTTTTTGTAGCTTGTCTAGT
This sequence comes from Neostethus bicornis, assembly GCA_902685375.1. Lineage (NCBI taxonomy): Eukaryota > Metazoa > Chordata > Actinopteri > Atheriniformes > Phallostethidae > Neostethus > Neostethus bicornis. The sequence goes on along the minus strand of LR738547.1, from coordinate 7,393,871 downwards.
TCCTCTGTAAAATCCCGAAGGTTTCTGTGAGCCTCAAGAAGATCTTTCTCACTTTCATTGAGTCTTTTCTCTGTTTCCAAAAGCTGCTGACGAAGCCCATCAGACTGCATTGAGAAATGATGAAAAGTAACATCATTTAGCAAAAATTTGAATTATTTTCACCTTTTCTGCATTGAGACATGTGGACAAGACATCACATGAGGAAAAACTCAGCTTTAACATGTGTTTGCATTCATACCAAACTCCTCGATTGTAAACATTTAATCAGACTTAACACAATCAACGAAAGTAACAACTGATATAGTTGAAAGAAACCCAAAGAGACCTACTTGCAGGACAGACTTTCTGCCGAGATGAACAAGCAGAATTGAACTAGGACTGGGATTTACAGATTGATGAAGCTCTGTCTTGTCATGGTCTTCTTACCTTCTGGCCTTTTTTCCTTCCCTCATGTTTTGTCTGTTGCCCTGATTCTTCACTCCCTGTCACAACTACCTCTTCCTAATGTTTCTACTTGTGCCTCGTTTACCTCTTGCTAAATAAGCCCTGGTGCTTTTCAAACCTTTGTCGGGTAATTGTTGTTTTCTTTTTGTCTGGTCCTTCCAAATCTGTTTTGCCAAGTCTACCAAGTATTTAAACCCACCCAAGTTAGCTACTAGAATGAACCTTTCTGTCTCTCTTCCCAGACATCATTTTCTTGAATAAAATAGTAAAACTTAGCTGTGGATCTGAGTCCTGTCTGAGTCATATTTGCCCACCCGTTCATTCCGTTCCATCGTCCTCAATTTATCTGGGGCAGGGTCGCGGGGGCAACAGCCTCAGAAGGGAAGCCCAGGCTTCTTTCACCCTAGCTGCATCCTCCAGCTCACACGGGTCGGCTCTCACGGCCTTGAGTCGTTCCCCAGCGAGCTGTGAGACATAGTCTTTTTAGCAGGTCTGGGGTCTGCCAATTGGTCTCCTCCCGATGGGATGTCTCCGAAACACCTCAACAGCGAGGTGCTCGGTGGGCATCCTGACCAGATGCCTGAACCCATACCATCTGGCTTCACTCAACCTGGAGGAGGAGCGGCTTGACACTGAGCTCCTCCCGGATGGCAGAGCTCCTCACCCGATCTCTGAGTGAGAGCCCGGCCACCCTGCTGAGGAAGCTCATTTCAGCCGCAATCTCATTCTTTTAGTTCCCCACCCACACCTGGTGACCATAGGTGAGGGTGAGAACGTAGATCGACATGTAAATGGAGAGCTTTGCTTTTTGGCTCAGCTCTTTCTTTACCACGACAGACCGATGCAGCGTCCTAGTTATTGCTGACGCTACACCGATCCGCCTGTTGATCTGCCGCTTCATCCTTCCCCCAGTCATGAACAAGACCCCGATATACTTTAACTCCTCCACTTGGGGTATGACCCTGTCACTGACCCGCAGGTGGCATTCCACCCGTGTCACATCTAAAATAACACAATTCAGGACGATCTAGCAGAAGTGCTTCATCCAGACAGGGCAATGAAGTACAGGTAGAGGTTCAGGATGATATTTTCCGGTGTAACATCTTTGGAAAACTGCCCAAATTCAAAAGAAGGATTTCATGCTGAATCAACATTTTGGAGGTTTCAACAATGTTTCAACATCAAATGCATTCATAAAGTGGTTTTCTATTTGATGAATAAATATTTGAGAAATAAGCGAGCGCTCCCATCCATTTGAATGCCAGGTTGCTCTTGGCCACTGATTTTGTTCTCTTACATGCTCACATTTTTAAGTTAGCAGGAAGTATTTTTACAGAAGCGGTGCAAGCACTCTGCTCACGCTCAGTCCGTTCCCTCAGATACAGTACCAACTCCATCAAAAAAAGGGAAAATTTGGAAAAAAAAATTTGAGATAAAAACCTTCAACTTTCAGTGACCCTGAATTCAGATTATTCAGCAGATCTGTGTTTCTCTGTTTGAAAGCTAAACCTTAACAACTTCTATTTTAAGTGCTGTGTACGCAATCTCCAGATACTCTCTGACCTATATTTTGTTTTATAGCAACGCGTTGTGCGTGGTGAAAGAAGTCGGGAGGCCGGAGCTTATCTGGGGGCAGATAAGGTCTGGTTGGGGCTCATAGCCAAGTACTGTCTCTGGTATCCACAGTGTGAAGAATCTCCAAAGAGAAGCATGATGAATAGCAGCCCCCCCATAAAGTAATGGAGGAGAAGACGGAGAGTGGAAGAAAAGGGAGGATAACGAGGAGAACGAGTGTTATGTTTAAAGGCCACACAAGATGGTTCCTTCTTATAAACTCTAACATGAGAAAAACAAGCCTGTGCTGAACTGGCCAATTATACTTTATTTTATCTGATATTGGGCGTGGAGAGCACAGGAGAAAAACGGAGGATATGAGGGCAGCAGTGCTGTGTCAATGTGGATGGGAGAGGGGGGAACCCGGAGTCCCAGTGGAGCCAGCCTCTCACTGCTGCAAGGGTGAAAATAAACACTCCCCCCGCTGGCTTATTTACACAAGGGGTTAACTCAAACTTTTATTCCACATTTTGGTACCAGGGCTCGTACACTCCCCTCCTTTGTCACACATTCTCGCTATCTGACATGAGAATCCGTAGCTGAGATCGGAGAAAACAATCAAACATGGAAACGAGCCGGGGTAGCAGCCAAATATGACAGAGCTGCAAGAGTCTGACCTGATGTATGGCAGGGAGGTCTGACCAAGTCCCAGAACTTCTCTGCTCTGGCTCCAAACGTCCCCGTCCACTATATTTTGACAAGGTTAAGGAGGCAACCCAAAAATGGGGGTATCCCGGCTTTTCTGCTTTTTAATGGAAACCTTAAAAAAATCCCACACGGATAAACATTCCCCCCTTTTTTCAGGGGATTCCAGACTTTTAAATCACGTATTGTTGAGGCCCATATGACTCAAACGAGGTGATTTTGAGTTTGTTATTTTACCAGATCACCCAGCGACCTCGTGCCTGGAATTCTGACCTTAACCAACCCCAAGAGATGAGATTTACAGCTCTCATTTGGCTTAGAGAGGTGTGTTTCTTGGCCAAATTGTGGCCTTTAATTGCACTTTTATGTATGGATTAAGGTCAACACAGCAAATTTTCCTCCTGTGGATTTTACAGGAAAAGGACACCAAAAATGAGAGCAGAGTCGGAGTCTTAAAAAGGGACTCTACATCACCTTTCTTTGTAGAACTTGGCTGGGTAAGCTTTGCACCTGATGGCACCCTGATGCTAGTGTCTCACACCAGCCAACATCAACACGGCCTTGTGTTAAATGGCTCTCCTTTGCACTAGTACTAATTGGTGCGAACTTTCAGTCACAGTAGAAGCAGAGGTCTCACTTTGCGAGCCAAGGCAAACAAGAAGAAAATTCCAAATAATTTCTGAGACAGTGCAAAGAGCCTCTGCCACCAATGCAGCAGCCTTACAGTTTAAAAAGAGGGTATTGTGCTTTTGTGGGAAATAATTCTTGTCTCGGACCATGTATAAATAAACACTATCATGTGCTTGCTCAGAAAGGTCAATTTTCCCCAAAAACCTTGTAAATACCATATTTGCTTGATGAGCCAGCAAATATTGTTTTTTTTTCTTTGTTATTTTTTTTTTTTTTTTACTCACTCTATTCATCCCTCTCCAGGGAAAATTTGTGTGCAGCACTCCTGTACCGCAGCAGGCTGCCCACAACGGCACCAATGATGGGGTTAGGTGTCTTCTCCAAGGACCCTAGATGCACACTTAGTGGAATGTGAACCTGCGAACTTCCGGTTTACTTCCTGTCTGCAGGCAAACACTCTACCACTGAGCCACCGTCTCCCCTTTTTATAGGCCCTTTTTCAAAATAAGCGATGTCCCAGTTAGTATTGACCAATTTTAGTGATTTTGGTTTCAAAAGAACCGGTTTTATTGGGTCTTCCAGGCATCTATACATATTTTTGAATTTTTGCTTAGTTTTTGTAATATTTCAATTTTGGTCATTTTTTTCTCATTGACTTGAATGGAGTTTGAAAATTTCCCCCCAAAAGTTTATGCTCTTCAAAAACCAATAACTCAAGAAATATTTTATCCACAAATACTATTTTAGCTTAAAAATGCTCACAAGGATTTTGTCTCTCTTCTGGTTAAAAAAACTTAACAATAGGTGATAATACTTTTTGAGATATTAAAAACTGAAAAAGTTCAGAGAAAGTCCCTCGGTCAACCAAAATAGAGCAAGGAAAGGGTTTTTTTAGTTATCCAAAAGTAAAAAAAAATGTCTGTAGCTCTATCAATTTTTACACTAAAGCCACAAATTTGGCATCAAACCGTAGAAAATTTTGTCTACTAAAAATGAACTTGATCTAGATTTTTTATTTAAGCCGTTGTTTTCCTGCTCCAGCCCTCTAAACGAGCCAAAGTTGGAATTTTTTCTTATTCACTCAATGCAATTTTGAGAGAGACTGAAATAAGTCTTTGCTTATTTTTAAACTGTTGTTAATTCAATTCTGTTACGCCTCAAAAAAATTTAAAATATTCTCGCGTGGTTTCAACCCTTGTCCCTCTCACAGTCAAAAAGTTATTTTCTTAGGTTTTTGTAGTTTTTTTTTTTTTTTTTAAATAAATAACAGTTCTGAGTCTCTTGAATATACACGGGCGTGCATGCGCCAACTAATACAGTGTTTGTATGTGTGTGAGTGAGCCGGCATGCGCAGATGGCTGAAGGAGATAAGTAAGCACTGTCCTACAGAAATTATCTAGAAATAATAATAGATTTAATTTATATGGTGCTTTGAAAAGCTGCATGTGTTTGTTTTGTGTTTAGTTTGGGTGCGCTTGAACTAATTACATCTACAGAGCAGAGCTCTGCTTTGCACATGCGCGGTAGGCTCTAGGCATGATGGGAGTTGTAGTCCATTTTCAGCATTTCAGCATAACTCGGTGGCTGCAAGGCATCAAGCAGCTGTTTATCTTTATCTCGCTCCCCGCCTATTCCAGTCTCGTTGTTGTGCATGGCACAACATAAATTTCTTTTGAGCCTTCAAAACAGTGTAAATTGCATAAATTTAGAAAAGCTCGCAGATATTCTTTTGGATTTTTTAGGTGCATTTACATACTGTAAAACTGGCACATCATTTTGGGACTCAGTGTGAGCAGAGTGTATGTATCAAAACATTTCCTGCTTTTCCAGCTTTTCACAAAGAGTTGTTTAATTTTATATTTTGTAGTGTCACCAACAATTGGCCAACTTTAAGGTTTTGCAACAAATAAGTATTTCTATTAGTTCAAGACCCGGACCCAGAAGCAGCCAGAAAAGACCAATGTGGATCCTAACAATTGCCCAGTATTCACAAAGAGTTGTTTGGTTGTCTGCACTGAGCTTTGAAACTAAACAGATATTTGTAGATATTTTAGAAGTACCGACCTCTCGTTTGTCCTGATCTTTCTCATGGTTCAGCTCCCTGACTTGCTCCATCAGGCTTATTTTGTCACTTTGCTGGGAGTTCAGAGACTCTTCAAACTGAGTATGAAGGGCCTTAAGCTCAGATCTCAGTGAGGCATTGATGCTCTGAAAGAGAGGATTACATAAATATAAAACGATACCAATCCGAACCGGTGTAACCCAGGAGAGTTATTTGTACCTCATCCTGCTCATGTTTGCTGAGTGCCTCTCTCCATGTTCGTTTGTTTTCCATTTCTGCGACAGCGAGATCCTGCTGCAGGGATGCTATCTTCTCTGTGAGCGTGGCCTTCTCAGCTTGCATCTCAGACCAAACCTGCAGGAATTTACCAAAAAGCCATGAACATAAAGACCCTCATATTGTTTTAATCTTTACACATTAACACAACTTATGCTGGACAAGTTATTCTAAAACTGTTAGGCAACTTGTCTTTGTAAAATTTGACTAATCTTTGAATCGAGTAGATAGCAGTTTCACATCATATGAACATAATCAGGGCTTTGAAAGTAGTGTGAAGTATGTCACAACATATGAATAATTTCCGCCGGTATTAAAATGAGATAAGTAAGGTCTAAGAATACCAAAATGAATATATAACACACGAACAAAACACCAAACCGGATCCCCCAGGTTCAGATCTCTGCTTTTTGCGGATGATGTGGTCCTGTTGGTTTCATCGGACCGTGATCTCCAGCTCTAACTGGATCGATTTGCTGCCAAGTGTGAAGCGGCCGGGATGGGAAGAAGCGTCTCCAAATCTGAGGCCATGGTCCTTACCCGGTAAAGGGTGGAATGCCACCTGCGGGCCAGGGACAGAGTCCTGCCCCAAGTGGAGGAGATTAAGTATCTCGGGGTCTTGTTCATGAGTGGGGGAAGGATGGAGCGTGAGATCGACAAGTGGAACGGTGTGGGGTCAGCAATAATCAAGTGAGGAGCTCTGCCATCCGGGAGAAGCTCGGTGTCGAGCAGCTCCTGTTCCGGGTCGAGAGGAGCCGGATGGGATGCCCCCCGAGCACCTCGCTGGTGAGGTGTTTCGGGCATGTACCACCGGGAGGAGACCAAGAGGCAGACCCCGAACCTGCTGGAGAGACTATGTCTCACAGTTGGCCGGGGAACGACTTGTGATCCTTCCGGTTGAGCTGGAGGATGCAGCTGGGGAGAGAGAAGCATGGGATTCCAATCTGAGGCTGTTGCCCCCGCGACACGGCCCCGGGTAGGCGTTGACGGGTTGACGTTAGTATTACCATGAAGTCAACTCAAACAAAAAGTCGCTACAATATTTCTTCTCTGTTCCATTTTGGTCTAAATATTTTTTGTTCATCAGAGTATCACAATTTTATTGCATTTCTAAAATTGTAACAATATGGCAATACTATAAAAATAGTATTGTACAGAAACGTAACATTTGTAATGCGTTACTCCCAATAATAGAAAAAACCCATAGTGATGTATGAAGACAAATCTCCACCTGACCCACCTGCTGCTTTTCAATCTCCAGCTGCAGCAGGTTTTGGCTGAATTCCTTCTGCAGCTTGGCCACTTCATGTTGCATCTCCGTCTGGTTATGAACACGGAGTTCTTCAACGTGTCTCCGATGCTGTTCCTCAGCCTGCTGCTGTTGAGCCATCATCTCTGCAAACTGATTCTCCTTCAATTTTCCACAGCAAACACATTTTCATTACTTTTTGGGAATTTTCAGCATTTAATGATGTGTTTATAAAAATAAAATCTAAAGTAAAAATTTCATTCAATATTTGATTGTTTTTCTGGTAATTTCCAACTACATTATCTCCTTAAAAATTTGACTCTGCAAAAACCCACAAGGTGCATGGCGGCATTTAGATTAGCACTGCAGCTTTACAACAAGGAAGTTCTGGTCGCCAGTCTCAAGCCACTGTTTTTTTTCTGTGTGAAGTTTGCATGTTTTCACTGTGTATGTGCTCTCTCTAGATTCCTACAATGATACAATAACATGCATGACAGGACAACTTCACCAACCAGTTCCAAACCTTAGACAAAATAGTGATATGATCACAATTACAACAACTCTCTTCCCAGCTGCGTCCTCCAGATTACCTGTGAGGTTTCCTAAGGCTTTCCCTGGCCAGCTGTGAAACATAGTCACTCCAGCAGGTCCAGGGCCTGCCTGTGGGTCTCCTTCTCGTGAGACGTGCCTGAAACACCAGCAAGTTGTTTGGGAAGCATCCTAACCAGATGCACCGAAACACCCAATCTGGCTGCTCTCGACTTGGATGAACAACAGCTCTACTCTAAGCTCCTCCCAGATGGTGGAGCTCTTCGCTTTATCTCTGAGTGAGAGCCCAGTCACTCTGAAAAGAAAGCTCAATTCGGATGTTTCTTTGTGTGGACTAGCCGAGTACAGGGTGTACCCTGCCTCTTGTCAAATACACGCAAGCTCCGACAACCAAGTGCAAACTGATGTGGTTCAGAACGTGGATGATGAAATAGAAACCACTTAAAGAAAGTTGAGGAATTTTATACCACTGTCACGCCTTCACAACTGACCAAGCAGAGTCACAAAACTTTACAGATTAAATACAACGAATTTGGATGGGATTCAACTTAAGGGTTTTGTACTGACACCCACTGTACCTTTAGCTGGCGTTCAGCCTCCAGCTGTTCTCTGAGATTCTGCTCAGCTCTGTTCAATTCCATTTTGGCGTTTTTCTCCACCTCCACCAGTTTCTCCTCCAACTCACGCCGCTGTTTTGCATTCTGTAGTTCAGCATCCGCACACATCTGCGCAGCATCACCTGCATGGATAAACGTTTCTATAACAAAGTCAACATTCCCACACAGATGATCGTCCGCTATCATGTTTCACTTCAGCTTGTATTTATGGCCTAAACTCATCTACGGCTTTAGGTGGAACGTTCCAGCTTAACACTACTTAGCTGACCTGTGTGTGTTTGTGGGGCGAAGTGAGACCCTGGTCAGCTGAGAAAGCAGCCCCTGTCATGCTGTAACCCAGCTGCTGCGAAGCTCAGAGCTGAAATATGGATCTCTAGTGGGTGGCTGGAAAGGCTTCATGGCCGAGGTTTTTGGCAGGGGTAACAGTGGGGTTTCTGAGGGAGGGGGCCACTCACGCGTCAAGGCCTCGTTAGCCAGAGTCAGGCTGCGCCTCTCGGCCTCCAACCTGGTGCATTCGGTCTCCAGAGAAGCAGAAAGCTCCTGGCTCTCAAACAGAGCTCTCTCCAGGGACTCCTTTTCTGCTCTGGAACACAACCGTAAAGAAGTTTGAGCTCAGGAAAGAAAGACCTTTCAACTTATAGGTGCAGAAGGTCATAAAATCCAATAATTCATCACAAGTGCAGTTTCCAAATAAAACGCTGTTACTTAAGGACTCCTGTTACATGAGACTTGCTACGCTCCAGGAGAAAAATGTACTATTACCCGCCATCTCTGAGGTACTCTGCATAACTTGGTTTTACTCAAACGCACACACACACTTTATACTTATGAGTACCTACAGCCATTTTCAACGTTGCAAATTTTTGCCCAACTTGTGTTTTTTTTCCCCCATTTTTGCTGTGTGTAAACAAAATGTTTCTGAATACATGATTGGTATGATGCAACCGGTCAATTAAATTCTCTTAGCTTCAGTTAACCGACCATAAAAAATGAGCAATAAAATAACACACCTAATATTTTTCATGTTGTAACTGTGTTATACGTATAAGTGGGTGGGTACCAGTGGTGGGCCGTCAGGGCCAGCAAGGCCTTCTCTGCTGGCCTAACATAACCAGAGATCATTATCATAATTATAATAAAAGTTAATTTAATTTTAAATGTATTTTCCTAAATATAGATATATAATATAATTATTCTTCATATTCTGTTTACTTCATGTCATTATATCCATTTGATTATACTGCTTCCAGTGTTGTAGTGATAGGTTAAAGTTTTTATCCAATCAGAATTCAGCTAGCAGGCTGTATGAAATCTGCCCGAAGTCTTCAGAATCAACAGTACGGACATCTGTGCACAGAAAGTGAACGGGGACGCGTAGTTGGTATAGTTGCGCCAGCCAATTGGATCATGAGTTGGTGACAGGAAGGCCAGCTAGAAGGCCTTACGGAAAACGTGACATGTACGCGTCTTGTGATTGAATACTCACTTGACGTAAGCGGAAGCAACGCTTTGCATGTCAACAAACCAGAACCAGATCCACAACCTTTTGCAGAAAAATCTTAAATATCTACTCGTACAGGAATTTTAAGAATGACAAAACTTGTTACCAAGAGAAATAATTTCACATGTTGAATATGTGACTGATTTGCAAATCGCTTGGTTTGAATTTTCTGCGTTTGTGGCATTGTTTGGAACTATTGGGCGGGATTTGGCGTCAATTCAATCGTCAAAGCTATTGAAATGGTCGGGCCATTCAAAACGATGGGCATTCACAAACATGCTCTGACCTCAGTGCGACTAGCTCCTGTGTGAGACCAGAGGTCGTTCGCAAGGCAGAGGTCAGCCTGACATCCAGAGTAGCTTTGTCTTTGGCTAGCTCCTCCTTGTCGTGGGTCGCTCTCTTTAAGGATGCTGTCTTTGCTTCGAGCTCTTCCCTGCACGCAATCAGCTGCTCGTTAATACTCTGCATCTGGCTTTTGATCTGGAGACAAGTAAACAAAGACAAATAGGTCAAAGTTCAATCCAATTGGTGTTTAATTTAACACATCATGTCGACCGTCTTACGTGTGGAAGAGTGTAATCATTTTTAAGCGTGAGTAAATGATCCAACCATAATTTATGACGCCATTTTTGCTCCACTAATAAAGAACTTGACATGCAGCTCAACTCAATTTTTACAACAGTGATTTAAACCACTTTGACAAACCACAAGGTCTATTTATAGCAATAAGAGTAATGAACTCTTAATATATCAGAGCGCTGCTTGTGGAACTTTATTCAGTATGTGTCTCTAAATCTTAGGACTCCAGAAATATACATGTGGAGGTTCTGACGAGAAGATTCTCAGGGGATGCATCTTTCACTGAAACAGACAGGTAATTTATGGTGGAAGCAAAGCTGAATGCAGCTATAGAGCAGAAACATCCAACTTAAGTCATTCTAGGACACTAAAACATGGCTCTTGGTAAGGTTAAACATGTTTTGGGAACTTGCTTTTTTACTCATTGTGGCTTGCAATGTCGATGTGCAGGAGTACGTCGATGTGTTACATGTATGGCGCAGAAAATACTTTAACAATGCACACACTTTCTGCACATCCCTAGGAATGCTAGTTACAGGATGTGAGGGTGATCTGGCTGCGACATCTGTCACCCCATTGATTGCTATGGTTGATTCGACTGATCTGGCTAGCTAGGCGGGTGTCCCCTTCCTCCCTCACCGGTCCATGTGTGTCCCTTCCGAAGCTCTGCGCTCGGTGGCAGCGGACAATGTCCCCCCGCAGCGGACGACCATCCATCGGTATACCAGTAGCTGCGCTCCCCTGCTAGAACCTCCAAACAAACTCAATGAATGCTAGTTACAGTAGCAGTAGTAGTTGTAGCTGCATCTTGGTGGAGACTTGGTGGAGACGGTGGCCGCGTGGTTAGCACGTTCGCCCGCGGACCGGAAGGTCGCGGGTTTGCGTCCCACGGAGAGCACGTCTAGGGTCCTTGGAGAAGACACCTAACCCCCGCTTCTCCCACCATTGGCGCCGTTGAAGGGCAGCCTGCTGCGGTGTAAGGAGTGCAGCAAACAAATTTCCCCGGTGTGGGATGAATAGAGTAATTCAAAATAAACAAAAAAAAAAAAAAATCTTCACAAGAAGATTCTTGGACTGAGCCCTGGCGTAGCTAGAGACACTGGCCTTTCTCTGTGGAGTTTGTATGAGTGGGTTCTTTCTAGGCGCTCTAGTTTTCTTCAATTATCAAAAAAAAAAAAATGTGATATGTTGACTGGCCGCTGAGGAAATTGCCTCTAGGAATGTCTGGTTGCAAGAGAGAATGTCTGTCAAATATCTTCTTCTTTCGGCATTTCTCTTCAGGGGTCGCCACAAGAAGTCAGTTTCTTCCATCTTACCCTATCTGCTGCATCCTCTTCGGTCACACCAACTATCTTCATGTCTTTCTTCACTGTATCCATGAACCTCCTCTTTGGTCTTCCTCTAGGACTCTTTCCTGGTGGTTCCAAATCCAGCATCCTTCTTCCGATGTACTCTCTCTTTCTCCTCTGCACATGTCCAAACCATCTCAGTTTAGCCTTTCTGACTTTATCTCCAAACCCCCTAACATGTTCTGTTCCACTGATTTTGTCCATCCTGGTCACTCCCTGAGAGATCCTCAGCATCTTCATCTTTGCTACCTCCATCTCTTTTTCCCATCTTTTCCTCAGTGCCACTGTCTCTAGACCAAACAGCATGGCCGGACTCACCACGGGTTTTGTATACTTTCCCTTTCATTTTAGCTGAAGTTCTTTTGTCACACATCCTACCTGATACTTTTCTCAACCCATTCCAGCCTGCCTGCACACGCTTCTTCACCTCTTTTCCACACTCTCCATTGCTCTGGGCTGTTGATCCTAGATACTTAAAATCTTCCACCTTCCTTATACTATACGTATCTTCTCCCTGTAACCTCAACATATGTATATGTGGCCTGGACGACCTGTTCAGGATGTACCCTGCGAGTAACTTGGCAGGTAGTTAGTAATATGGATAAATGAAAATACAGTTAATTGGGTCGTTATAAAATCAACTTTGGGGGTGGTGGAAATGAGGTTGGAGCTATTTTCAACACAACCGGGACTAATTTTAGAAAACTCTTGTCCATTGAATGGGTATTTTTAGAAGTTACAGACATAGAAAATCAGAAGACAAAGTAATTTCACTCGGGATCAATGAAGTATTTATCTATCTAGCTGTCTATCTACAAACATCTAGTATAGTTTATTATTTTATCATTACCAAAGTCAAATACAAGTAACTGTAAATCAATTTGGACTTAAATGAACTTATGTTACCTCAACGTTACCACACAGTTTCTGAATGTGTGTATCATAGAGTGCAACGAAGGCCACACAGCTCTTGTTTGATTCAAAGCTGATTTATTTCTACAGATAAGCTGTCTAAAATGTTTGGATAGGGTTTGTCAAATTGTTTAGGTTTGCTTTATTCTAACTCCGATCAACACAAATATTCCTTTTTCCCCATTCGGAACAGTTCATAAAACAGCTCGGGATTCCTCGCATTCTTTGTAGAGTCAAACAGGGAACTTACTTCAGGAATAATGGAAATTCTTTGGGTGTTAATTTATTACCTCTTCACTAAAAACCTCCTCTGGATATTAAATGTCCATGTATTTATCTTTTCCTGTTCTCATTTGTTCATAAATATCCCATCCTTGTAATGTCCCATGATACTCATAAAGCACACAGAGGAGCTCAAACTGATTTCCATTTCCCATATGAAGACAAAGAAAAAGCCCACATCCGATGTGTCTGTGACCTCCTATATATTTTAATACAACAACAAGCTCCATGAGAGCGATGAACGCTATGAATACCATGAAAATTGTTCTCCCAGGCAGCAGAAGCAGTGAAGAGAGTGAACGGCCGGCAGTTCCTGACCTGGCAGAGTTTCTCCAGGCCCTCGTTTCTCTCTTTCTGAAGGAGGCTCAGCTCTGCTTTTCGCCTCTGGCAAACATCTTCTAACTGTATGTAGGAGCTCTCCAGGGCTTGTTTCTCAGCAAGAATATTCATCAGCTCTTTTTGTGCCCGGATTGTGTCTTCTCTGGCCGCTGTTTCGGCTTCACGTCTGCGTTCGCAAAGTTCAGCTTTCTCACTTTCTGTCTGAAATAGAAAGCAAACATTGCTTCAGTTTTCAGTCTCTCAGCTGTTTTAGTAAACAAAGATCGACCTGCAGAACGATGCGATTGAGCACTACTTTGTCTTTCGCTAAACCTTCACTAAAGGAAGCCATTTTGGCCAAAGTGTCTTTCAGATCAGCCTCCTGACTCTGCAGTTTGTTTACAGCACACTCTTGTGAGGCACTCCGAGTCTCCATCTGTAGAGTTAAGCAATAACATATAAAGTATATAAATCATCAAATCCCACAAAACTGGAGTGTTGGTGCACAGGGGGAGAAGTTTACCTTGTTCAGAGCCAAAGCAAGGCTGGCCTTGTCATCCTCTAACACCTCTTTTTGCAAAGTGATTTGACTAAAAGCCTCTTTCATTGTAGTGAGTTCCTTTCGTAGATCTGAGTACTTCCTTTCAAACTCCTGCAGATCTCTCTCGCTGAAAGATGAAATGCAACACAGGCTTTTTCTTAGTCCCATAACAATAATCCATCTCCACTTTGAAAAATGGAGAAACGTTAGCGCCAAAGGCCAAACCACTGAAACCCTTTTTTGTCTTGATCGAATGCACTGCTCTAGATCTTGAATAATCCAATTTTTTTTTTGCTCCTGAAGGAAACAAAGGAAGCATTTTTCTCACATAAAAATAGTGATTCCATAAAAATAATTGACATTTTCATCCAAATTTCATCTGGCTGGCCTGCTGGCCTTAGTGTAACATGTGTTCCTGGTCAGAGCTCTGAAACACATGCTGAAAAACAACCCTGCTTGATAGGATGTGTGACAGCCATTTTTCCATTGTCATTGAATTACTTACCGATTTATCGACTTGCATGACATTTTCACGAGATATCAGTAATCGGCAAAGATGCTGCAGATATGTGTAGATAGATTTCTGTCCATATGGGCACCATCATGCATACAGTGCAGGCAACTGAGTTTCAATACGGAGGAAGAAAACAGAAACAGACCTCTTGTTCTCTACTCTTGATGCATTATATAAAAAGTTCCGTTCCGTTATCTTCCGCTTGTTCCGGGGTTGGGTCGCGAGGGCAACAGCCTCAAACGGGTAGCCCAGGCCTCTCTCTCCCCCCGGCTGCATCCTCCAGCTCACCCGGAAGGATCCCAAGTCGTTCCCCAGCCAGCTGTGATACATAGTCTCTCCAGCGGGTCCGGGGTCTGCCCCTTGGTTTCCTCCCGGTGGGACGTGCCCAAAACAGCTCGCCCGCAAGGCGCTCGGGGGGCATCCTGACCAGATACCCGAACCACCCCATCTGGCTTCTCTCGACCTGGAGGAGGAGCGGCTCGACACCGAGCTCCTCCCGGATGGCAGGATAAAAAGTAAGTTTTGTTATTGTTTTACGTTGTGAATATTAGAATACTTAAGTTTAGATTTGTATAATGTGTTAAAGACACATTTAAAGACACAATACGTTTTGGTGAATAGCAAACAGCATACAAATGACATATGCCATCATAGTGTGCACAACATTTCGAATTTGGTAAATTATTGACTACCAACAATGGCCGCCACAACTTTCACAATTTAAGTCAATAAAGTTTTATTGACATATGGTGATGGGCAGGCTGACAGACGAGGTTATACAGGAATCTCCATGGACAATTGTGTTTGCAGATGACATTGTGATCTGTAGTGAGAGGAGGGAAGAGGTGGAGGAAAAGCTGGAGAGGTGGAGGTGGAGGTTTGCACTAGAAAGAGGAGGAATGAAGATTAGTCAGAGTAAGACAGAGTACATGTGTGTAAATGAGAGGGATCCAAATGGAAAAGTGAGGTTACAAGGAGAAGAAATAAAGAAGGTGGAAGATTTTAAGTACTTAGGATCAACACTCCAAAGCAATGGAGATTGTGGAAAAGAGGTGAAGAAGTGTATGCAGCCAGGCTGGAACGGGTGGATAAAAGTATCAGGTGTGATGTGTGACAAAATAGTTTCAGCTAAAATGAAAGGGAAAGTGTACAAAACCGTGGTGAGACCCGCCATGCTGTTTGGTCTAGAGACAGTGGCACTAAGAAAAAGACAGGAAACAGAGATGGAGGTAGTTGAGATGAAGAGGCTGAGGGTGTCTCTGGGAGTGACCAGGATGGACAGGATTAGAAATGAGTATATCAGGGGAACAGCACATATTAGAGGTTTTAGAGATAAAGTCAGAGAGGCCAGACTGAGATGGTTTGGACATGTTGCAGAGGAGAGAGAGAGAAAGAGAGTACATCGGAAGAAGGATGCTGGATTTGGAACCACCAGGAAAGAGGACTAGAGGAAGGCCAAAGAGGAGGTTCATGGACGCAGTGAAGGAAGACATAAAGATAGTTGGTGTGTCCGAAGAAAATGCAGACGATAGGGTTAGATGGAAGAACTGACTTGCTGTGGTGACCCCTGAAGGGAAATGCCGAAAGAAGAAGAAGTCAACAAAGTTTTACACAAAAAAGCAAAATGCAGTGTCCAAAATGGCATGAGTGCACAACAGTGCAGGTTAGTAGAGCAGGCAATTGTTTCATTTTTTGGGCTATGTTGTGTTTGAATGACCTATTGAAAAGATTACACAACGAGGCATTGAGCTAAAAATAATAAATGTAATAGTACTTCTTGAGATAATTGAGATAAATCAATTTATTGCGTGATGGTATCGTTATTGAATAAATAGTTTACTACATAATTTTAATGACAATTTCAATTCTAATAAAAAAATCCTCTGAATAATATAATAATATCCTTTTATATGGTAAATTCTGGCCAATTTTGACAGCCGAATTATCCACATGAAAATGTATTATCTGAGTACTGATTTTGACAAACTTAACACACGAACAAAAATAAAAAATGTAGACTTTTTCTTTCAGCATTTTCCTTCTGGGGCGCCACAGCAAGTCAGTTTCGACCTTGCTGTGGGTCGAAACTCAGACTCAGGCTAACCCTTTCTGCTGCATCCTCTTTAGTCACGCCAACTATCTTCATGTCTTCCTTCACTGTATGCATGTAAACAATTTTTGAAAAGTTGGCCTATTGATTGGAAAGTTGCTTTTCTTGGATGTTTTAAATACATATTGTAATCTTCCTAAAAAACAAAATCAGTCAGGGTTTTTTTACCCTCTTTGAGCTTCTGTGCGTTGATGTGCTAGCTGCATCTCCAGGTCCTCTCTTTGCTGTCTTAGGAGGTCTCTCTGTCTCTGAAGATCCAGTGATGAGCTTCGCAGAGCGTCCAGCTCCACATGGTGGGAGTCCATCTCCCGCTGGAGTCCTGAAATGAGCCTCTCGAGGCAGCCTTTCTCACTGTCCCACGGAAAGAAACAGAAAGGACATAGAAATAGTAACTAAAATTTTTAGTATTCATTATCAAACAACCAAAGTAGCATGTGTAAAATTAAAGGTGGTTTGGATGATATTTATATAAAATAATTTCGTTTGCAATATTATTTAAATCTCCTTCACTGGTTGAACTCCTGCAGATATACCGAGATGGAAATCTCAGCCAATAATTTTGTAGGATGAACAAATATCCTTAATCCACAGCCTGTAAATCCCCCTAACGTCCTGGTTTCGACGGCAAGTAAGTATTTTTATTGGTTAAAGACAAACTGAGAAGCCAGAAAAGACCAAAGCAGGTCTCAACACTTTCCAAGCTTTCACAGAGATTGCTGAGCTTTCCATACTGAATTTTAATCACAAAACAAGAGTT
Organism: Neostethus bicornis; assembly: GCA_902685375.1. Classification (NCBI taxonomy): domain Eukaryota; kingdom Metazoa; phylum Chordata; class Actinopteri; order Atheriniformes; family Phallostethidae; genus Neostethus; species Neostethus bicornis. The sequence continues at coordinate 7,376,922 of LR738547.1, read as the reverse complement.
TGGGGTGAGAAGAAATAAAAAAGGTGTAGGATTTTAAGCACTCAGGTTGAACAGTCCAGAGTGATATAGAGTGTGGGAAAGAGGTGAAGAAGCATGTGCAAGAAGGTTGAAAAGTAGCATGTACAAGTAGTCTGTCTCAGATGATCAAATAACCCCACGAGTTTATCGATCACAGACATTGTGGGCCCTTCAATACAGTGAGCTGCAGGTCCTTAATTTTGGGATTTTGAAAAACCCCTTTTGGGAGTTCATTAATGTGAGTTATTTAGTTGTGGATTCCTGTTTTTTTTTTAGCTATTGTGAATGTCTGTTTGTGCGTTCGTCTGTTGTGCTATTGTTCTTACACCAAACCATTAGGTGCCGTAGCTCAGGGGTAAAGTGGTCGTCTTGGGACACTTTACCTAAGTGTAAAGTGTCAACAAGAAGAAGTGCTTGTTTTGGGACACTTCTTGTCCCAAGACGGGCAAGACACCTAGGCGCTAAAGGCTCCCACCATTAGTGCTGTTGTTCCTGCTGCGGTGTCCAAAACAGAACATAAATTCTCCCACAGGGATCAGTAAAGTATGCCATTATTATTATAAACTGCCATTTAAATTAGTCAATGGGGAGCGGAACTACAGCAGCAGACATAGAGGAAGACCAAAGATAAAATTTTTCTGGATGTAGTGGAAAAAAACATGAGTGTAACTGGTGTGAGAGGAGAGGATGTAGGAGACAGGGTTAGGTGAAACTGAAAAGAGATATCCAAGAAAGAAATTTGTGATGAACCTGGACATCAGCTCTAGAGAACATCGGTATCTGTTGTTTTCTTTCAGGCTTTCCTCCAAAGCTTTTTTAGCTTCTTGACTCTCTCTGCGTACTTCCTGGATCATCATCTCCACTTTCACTTTCTCAGCTTCTTTCTCCTGTAATTGATCGTGGAAAGCGTCCACTTGTTTCAGAGCTGATTCCAGACGTGCCTGTAAATTCTGTAAACAGTGTCATTCGTATTAAATAAAACATAATAATATTGGTCTTATCAATCTAATGAAACAATTTGTAGACCTGGGACTGTTTCTCATTCTTAGAGAGTGTACTCTGTACAGCTTTCAGAACTGTATTCCTCAGAGTAGATTGGCCATGGAGAGGTGATGAAAACATCATTTCAAAGTTCTCGTCCTCAGCAACCAACTGGAAATTAGGAATAAAATAAAACAAATAAGTCATAAGCTCATGCTAGATAGAGTGATCGTGACTAATCAGCTTTGACCTGGTAAATATGGTGCAAGATGTTTTGGTAGGTTTGGATTTCCGCGTGCAATATTTCCATCTGTCCTTTATCCTCCGTTATTCTCATCTCCTTAGCAGGAAACTATTCAAGTCAGATAAGCAACACACGTAAAGCAAGACTGACAATCTCCAGATGACGGCCCTCTAGACTAGGCAATTGTGGACTTTTTCAAGCTAATTTAAGTCACAAGTCTATGCATCACTTTCAAATACTTCCCAGAGCCTTACCATTCTGTCCAAACTGATCTGCATGGCTTTGAGGCTGGCGTCTTTCTCAGTATTCTGTCTCTGAAGGTGCTTCAAGGTATCGGTCAATTCTTGGATCCTGAGTACGCAAAGACATAAATAATACACAGAGAGTTCCCCGAGACTGGCATGTACCCCTCCCAAAGAACATCAGCCCTATCATATTCTGCCCATGGAGAGATAGGATAACCAAAGACTTCTGAGAATATCAAGAAATACAAAGGGATCAACATTTGAAGGGTGCAGGAGATGGCACAGAAACTTCATTCCTCTGTAACACAACAGGAGCAGCCAACGAAAACTTGAAAGGTATCAAGTTTGAAGTCTCTCAGCTGTCATTAAGGAGATTATATTAGTCTTTTTTTAAGGTAAATAGTTGAGCTAAAAAACGTTCATTCCGTTCCGTCATCTTCCGCTTGTTCCGGGGTTGGGTCGCGGGGGCAACAGCCTCAAGTGGGCAGCCCAGGCCTCTCTCTCCCCGGCTGCATCCTCTAGCTCACCTGGAAGGATCCCAAGTCGTTCTCCGGCCAGCTGTGAGGCATAGTCTCTCCAGCGGGTCCGGGGTCTGCCCCTTGGTCTCCTCCCGATGGGACGTGCCCGAAACACCCTGCGCGCGAGGCGCTCGGGGGGCATCCTGACCAGATGCCCGAACCACCCCATCTGGCTCCTCTCGACCTGGAGGAGGAGCGGCTCGACACCGAGCTCCTCCCAGATGGCAGAGCTCCTCACCCGATCTCTGAGTGAGAGCCCAGCCACCCTGCGGAGGAAGCTCATTTTGCCTGCGATCTCATTCTTTCGGTCACCACCCACAGCTGGTGAACATAGATGAGGGTTGGAACGTAGATCGACTTGTAAATCGAGAGCTTTGCTTTTCGGCTCAGCTCTCTCTTTACCACGACGGACCGATGCAGCGTCCTAGTTATTGCTGACGCCGCACCGATCCGCCTGACGATCTCCCGCTCCATTCTTCCCCCACTCGTGAACAAGACCCCGAGATACTTAAACTCCTCCACTTGGGGCAGGACCCTGTCCCTGACCCGCAGGGGGCATTCCACCCAAAAACGTCTAGTTTGATATTATAATTTAGACAATATCAACTCCCAACAACCATTAATAGATATATAAAACAAAGTATTTAGTCTATTATTTCTCCTCTATTTTGATTCAAAACAAAATTGTGGTATAAAACTGAATCATTTCTAAAAGGGTACACACTATTGCACAAGCAAGTGAAGCTTATGAAACCAATTAAACAAAATAAAATTAGCCTTAGAATAATTAAGCGATTAGAAAAACAGTCATTAAAATAACTACAAAAAAGCTTAATAATGTCAACAACCAGGAACGACTTGCAAAACAAGATGTTAGAGCGAGAAATGTTGTTTTTTATTGAAACTTGTACAAATTTGGGGTATAAAAACATTGTTACGTGCAAAGTTTTCTAACAATTGTGAAAACATCTGTTTGGTGTAAATTGGTCAAAACATCTGCGGTGTTTGACCAAACATAAATTTGATGTCTTGCTATACAAAACTTTTGAGAAAAACGATGTGTTCAATACAATGTGCTTACATAAAATAATTGCTTTTACATCAGTAACTAAAGAAAAAAAAAAATCAAAATTCCGGCCCATTGTTTTTCTTCTGAAATACTGTCATTAACATAACGCATTTAGACATTTCTCAATTTGCTGTCGGTTGATCTTACGCTGGCAAATTACCAAGGCAGCAGTGGTCCGACACAACAAACATGGACAAGACTCAGGAGGATGAGATGGTCGCATTGGCAAATCCAGAGGGTGAGGGGGGCGGGTGGCACACGACCCCCCCCCTTTTTGTCCACAAAAAAAAACCAAGTGTTCTTACTACTTTAACTATTATAAACTTTGGGCAAAATATGCACCAAAATGCAGAAAATTACTTATTTTTCAAAATGTTCTGGGGGAGGGGGATTTGGGGGAAATGCCTCCTCACGCCCTGCCTCCATTTAGAAAATCTGGGGTTTACCCGTGAGTTGGGCCACTGAACGGCAAGTTTTTATACAAAAATAATAGAGATGGGAAAATAAATAAAAACGTAGTCATTTGTAGTTTTTTCAAATGAGTTCTCCTACCACCGGAGCAACTCCAGCCTGACATACCATCTCAACGTAAAACATGTTCAGGCAAGTTCCTCTGTAGCGAGTGTATCTACCGGGAGCTCACTCCGCCAAACCAAGCTAGCTGAATTTGGCAAGCGAATGAGCAAATCCACAACAGAGAAATGAACAAATACTATTGCAAAGTGGGTTTCTGCAGATTGCAGGCCAATATCTATCGTTGAAGATAAGAACAAACCCTCACCCTTGTTTTACTTTTTTAATGATGCACCTGGCCTCATGAGGCACAGTTCACCAATAACGAATTGGATTTAAAATCTTCTCTTCTTACTGTAATCAGTTGATTAGTCATACAGTACATTTTTTTAATATCCTAGAATTCAAATTCTTTATCAGGAGACCTTTAGCAAATATGACGTTAAAATGCAATTAATTACTTAATTACAATCAATTTAATCAATGGAAATGAAGCAAAGCTTGACTTTAAAGTGAATCTTTTTTATAACTAGCTTCCTTTATTCAAACTACCGTATTTTCACGACCATAAGGCTCACTGTATTAAAAGGCGCAGTCCAAATTTCGCGTGCTCTTTATTTAACACATACATAAGGCGCACCCGATGATAGGGCGCGGGTTTTATATACGGACATATCTACACCTCCACACCGTCCGCCTTACAACAACAACAACAACACACAAACATGCGCACGCATACACACACACACACACACACACACACACAAGTGTCCGTATTTAAAAATAGATCAGGGGCAAAACTGAGTTTGGTTGGCTTTATTTAAATATTAATTACAGTCGTCATATAATCAGTTATCAAATCCATCCAAGTCCTCATCCTCTGTTTCTGAATCTAACAGCTGCACTAAATCCAACATAGCAGGTTCACTTTCCCCGCTGTCAGGGTCACTTCCTGTACCGTGCAACTCCGCGGAAATGATGCCTGCTTTTCCGAAAGCTCGGACAACATTGCCGGTCCTGGTCCAGGTAGAAAAATTGCAGCATTTCATAAAGCGAAAGCACCAAGATGGACTTTCTTGGATATGCTCGATTTTCATTTCCTCCGCTAGCGTTATTGCATTTAGCCGAATAGTGACAGTGGAAACACTCCTCGCATTCGTTCTTTGCTCAATGATCCACTGCTGGAGTCTTTCCTCCAACTCTGGCCACCTCGCCTCATTTCCGCGGAAACTCAGCTGCATCTTCTTCACCTGTCACAGCTCCTTTTCCAGCTTCCTCCACTTACGAACCATCGACTCGTTAATTTAAAATTTTCTTGCGGCGGCTCGATTCCCTTGTTCCTCCACGTAGCTGATTGCCATCAGTTTAAACTGAGCTTCATAATCGTGTCTCTTTTCCATTTTCAGTGTTGTTAAAACAGCAATGTTTTGCATAAAGAACACACCTGTTCTTTTATACACAACACACGCCCACAATTCCCCTTTTAACATTCTCATGTTCTCAACTACGTTCGCCTCATGATTCTCTAATACGTCCACAAATCACATAGGGCGCACTGCACGATAGGGCACACCGCGCATTTTGAAGAAAATTTGAGACTTCAATGTGCGCCTTATGGTCGTGAAAATACGGTAATAGTAATAGTACAAAAAGATGGAAAAGATAAAGAAACATCAATGAGTAACCATCACAGGTAGATTTAGACCATTTTACATTGAACTACAATGCTTAAGTATCTGATATATACGCCGATTCAACATGGTGTCATTAAATGAGACAAGATATTAATCAAACAGTAAAAAGACTTTTTTAACCTTCTTTTTGTTGATTTATTTAAGTAATCTTTACCTTGAATTCAGTTCAACTTTTTCTGCATCACAGCGAGCCTGAAGCTGCATGGTCTCTCTTAGTTTCTCTTTCAGCTTGATCTCCATAGCACCAGACGTGTTTCCCTCAGCCACTCTGGCCTCCAAGTTGACGCATGCAACCTGTAGTTTGTGTCTCGTGGTGACACACTCGCCACGCATGTCAGACAGAGCTCTGTTGAGGAATTACAGTATGTACAGAAAAAAAATGTGTCAAAATACATGAAAGAGGAGGAAAAACTGACATTGCGGTGTCACGTATGAGCTAAATGTAAGTAAAGCGTGAAGATAGATGCTTGTGCTGATTACACCCATGAATCAAAGAAACTTTAAAGTGTCGTCTGATAAAAAATTGTTCTCGAAATGACTAACAAGTGAATGAATCAAGCAAATCACCCTTCAGTACAAAAAAGATGTGCTTTAAGTTTGTGAGTTCTTCAGGTTATGAGCTGAAGAATTGCAGCTGATAGATGATTTTATGGTGACTTCAGACACTTCCCAGACAGAGGAACAATAAGCAGGGCGACCTGCAACCCTGGTGACCTGCTCTACTTTGATCTTGTGACATGAGATGGATAGTCCCAGGGTTCTTGTGGTATCCTGAGTTGCTGGAGGGATTCTGGCATTGTGCCTTGCTCACCTGTCAGTGAAAGTCCTGAGCTGGGTGAAAATGCTCCGCAGGGAGGCGGCCTGGCGCCACAGCACTCTGACACGAGCCTGTTCACGACTCGACCGAGAGGCGCACATCTAAGGAGGAAGGCAGACGAGATGACTAGTTGAGGGTAGGTGTTAGGGGGTTGCTGTCATTCTGTTTTGATCCCCAAACACACGCAACGCTAAACTCATGCTGGCACACATACAAATAATTAGATTTCTCAGAGTCAACAGATGTAGCCCATTTACAGCACGAAGGCCAAATTGTTTGCACAGAATTTTCCTTCCTCTCAACAGCTGGAATGTTTTCACAGGAAACAACAACTCAAAAATCAGAGCAATGAAACGGACAGAGAACAAGAGGGAATTGATGAAACTGGCCATGAATGGAATTTCTACCCCACGTGAACCTTAATTGCGCAATTTTTGTGCAGTAAAACATGAACTTATGATTCAAAATTCTTTATAATAACATTGTGAGCATGGTGAAATTTGACAGAACTGAAGCGCTTTATTTTTTTCAAACCTTTTGCTCTCTGCGCAGTCGTGTGTCGCACAACTCGACATCTTCACACGCCTTCCAGAAGCTCTCCGATAGCTCTTTGTTGACAGTGTCTGCCTGCTCCAGTTGTTCCCTCAGTAAGGAGTTCACCTGGCTCAGACTGGTACACCTGTAAAGTCCAATGAAACAAAAAAGTCATGTCACTGATTTTATGACTTTGATCTTGGGTAAGACATTTGCTATTGAATAATGAAAATTTACTAATAACTGCAGGTCAAAAAGTTCTGACTGGGCACTGGGTTGTTCTCACTCCACCCAGTTTAAACATTGGATAGATGCTAAATAAAATACACTTTGTACTTTTACAGTTTAATTTTAGCTTCTAGGAAAAGCCAAACCTAGAAGGAAACTTAGCACTTACCAGGATCTAGGATTTTCTAAGCGGGTGCGGGGTGGTGTGAGGTCATTGACATAGCCAGTATGAAGGAGTGGGGGGCATTCTCTCCCAGAACATTTTGAAAATAAAAGTAATTTTTCTGCATTTTGGTGGCCCATTCGCTGGCTTTGCAAGGGGATCGCTTGATTAGTTCCCTTTCCTTTCTTCTTTTTGTTTTTTTGTGGACCAAAAGGAGGAATTCCCCTTTCCTCCTGCTCCTTGCTTTGTCCCACCCCCTGGGCATGTGCGCAACACAGCGTAAATGTCCTTTGATGCTCCAAATACAGTGCAAAGCATATCCAGTTAGCAAAGCTAGTGTAGCAGGTGGAGTATTTTATTGTATGGTTTGGTACAGACCTTTTTATTGGCTTTGGTTTTTGATAGCATTTTACATATGATTGCTTTTATGGACTCTCGCATCCAACTTGCCATGGACACGGATGATTGCAGCAACTGCAATCCAAAAAAAGCAGGGGTGTTTTAATTGTCCTAATTATTTTATTCACTTCACCTGCTACTAAGAAGTGGTGCAGTCCCTGATAGCTATTCTGTATAAGAGGCAGCTGGGGGATGAAAGAGGAGGAGAGCCAGAGCAAAAGCGGAAGGGGGGGCCCTCCTGTTGGACTGTACTCTGTAAACTATGGGTAGGTGGCACGGTGGTGCGTTAGCCTGCACACCACCACGCAGCGAGGGCTCCCTCTGAAAAGAGATACAGGGTGTCTTGTCTGTCCTTCATGGATCCCATCGGCGAAGAAGGTTCCCACAGTCGGCGATCCGGACGAGTAGGCCCGTAAAGGGCAGACCCGGGACGACAAATGGCCCTGTAGTGGGCGGCCCTGAGACAACGAATGGCCTCGTAATGGGCGGCCCGGGAGTAAGAGTGGGCCATTTAAGGCAGCGGACCGGAACGAGTAGGCGCCGGTGGGCTAAACCCCAACATGTGAACTATTTTAAGGACTGCCATTTCATTATTTGTTTTTTTAAACAAGTAATTTTAAAACTATTTTTATGGTCTGTGCCTCTGCTTCCCTGGTGCTCGCCGGCCGGTCCTGAACCGGCACAAAATATTTTATCTTCTAATTTTGATGCAGGTATTTTCTGATTAAGGGATGGACTGACTGTGGCCAGAGCACATGCACTGAAACACTTTCTGCAAGCTTTTTGGTCAATAGAATTGTTTGGTCAATTGATGTCACTTTTTTTTTATTTGGTTTTCTCCAAAAATACATCTGTTCTCACTGTTTATTTTTAGTTGTTTTCTTGCTTAATTAAAAAAAAAAAAAAAAGGATATTGAGATTGAAGATATCAACCATGAGTTCGGAGCTGGTTCTGAAAGACCCAGAAGGACCTTAAATGTAAACTTTGTATCTTTCTCAATGCCTAAAAATAAAGTAAACAAAAGTCATGCTGCTTTACAACTTCTAACTAACCAATCTCATTGCACGTCTAGTCACTTAGGAAAGGTGTCTAGATCAAATGAAGGACAAAAAGGGATATGAGGGACTTTTAAGATACCATGATGATCAGTTTCAGTAACTCAAACTACAAATCCATTGAGATTTTCACCATAAATCCTCTTGAGTGTTTCCAGCAAAGCGCTTAGGAATATAAAAAAGACCCCCTTGTTGAAGCCAGAGGTCAGAAATGACTGCGCAAACTACAACGGAGATTGTGTAAAGACAACAGGAAGTCACATCAGAACTGGTTCCAACAAATATCTGCAACATTTGTGAACACATCTAACCTTAACGCAAATTTTCCACAGAAGCAGAAGAGTTCAGCAGGTGTCCTTGCTGTCAGCTGAAACAGGAAACTTGGGCTGAAATTAACATACAATCCCAAAACTGGACAACAAAAGGTGTAAAAATGTTGCCAAGAATGATGAGTTCCACGTACAGATGTTCATAATTCCGCTTAAGTATCATGAAAGTTTAGGTTCAAGTAGGTTGAGTACGACCATAACTTCATAAGTATTAGTGTTGACCACGTCTAATCTTTGACGACCATAATGGATCACCTCCCAATGCTACTTCAAGCAAAATGGCTTCACTCCAGTGGTCTCCACACTCCACTGATCTCAGTCCAGTAGAGCACTTTTGGGATGTGGTAGAACAAGAAATTCTTACTATGGATGTGTAATAAATGCATCTGCGGTGACTGAGTGGTGCTTTCAAACCATTATTCTGATTCTGATTCTGATTGAAGAGGAAACAAAATGAACAAGATCATGTAAGTCAAAGCTAAGACATCAGACAATATCTCTCCTTGCTCTTTAAATTTGTGACCTCAACCATTGTCATATAAGCTGAAAACCTGCTAAGTGGATCTAGAGTTGGTACTGATTCACCGTGTGCAGTTTAATTAAAATCCCTTAGTTCTTTAGAAGCTTTTGCATTAAAAAACGTGCAAATGAAAGCTCAGTGGGACGAACGCATAAACAACCTGAATGCTTAAAGCCTTTGACATATTCTGTGAGCAGAGACATAACAATCTTGGTTCGGGACAACATGGTGCATCATTACATCCAATCAACTGGAGAAACAGAAAAACCTAAATATTTCCGAAACCCATAAGGATATGATATGATACTGCTGCGGTGTAAGGAGTGCAGCAAACAAATTTCCCCGGTGAGGGATGAATAGAGTAATTCATTTATTTTATTTTATTTATTTATATTTGTCTACAAAGATAAATTTTCATTTCCTGTTTTTGAGGGTAACTGTCCACCAGGTCTTAGCAGTTAATATACATCTACTGTAATTCTACCTGAAACCTCACCATTCTAGGCTGGTGTTCCTCTAGGGCAGTGCTTCTCAATTATTTCCTGTTGCGCCCCTCTCTAGGAAGAAGAAAATATTTCGCCCACCCCCACTCTCAGCCATGACTATAGTTAGTATCGTGTGTCTATGAAATTATTATAAGTACACCTCTGCATAACATTGTATCCTCATTAACATTCTTCTTCTTCTTCTTTCGGCATTTCCCTTCAGGGGTCGTCATAGCAAGTCAGCATCCTCTTTGGTCACACCAACTTCTTCCTTCTTCCTGTCTTCCTTCACTGCGTCCATGAACCTCCTCTTTGGCCTTCCTCTAGTCCTCTTTCCTGGTGGTTCCAAATCCAGCATCCTTCTTCCGATGTGCTCTCTCTCTCCTCTCTCTCCTCTGTACATGTCCAAACCATCTCAGTCTGGACTCTCGGATTTTATCCCCAAAACCTCTAACATGTGCTGTTACCCTGATGTACCCATTTCTAATCCTGTCCATCGTGGTCACTCCCAAAGAGATCCTCAGCATCTTCATCTCTGCTACCTCCATCTCTGTTTCCTGTCTTTTTCTTAGTGCCACTGTCTCCAGACCAAACAGCATGGCGGGTCTCACCACGGTTTCGTACACTTTCCCTTTCATTTTAGATGAAACTCTTTTGTCACACATCACACCTGATACTTTTCTCCACCCGTTCCAGCCTGCCTGCACACGCTTCTTCACCTCTTTTCCACACACTCCATTGTTCTGGACTGTTGATCCTAAGTACTTAGTACATTAGTACATTACATTACATTACACTTAGTCCATTACAGAAAACAAAAAAAAAAAGAAAAAGCAACGTACAACAAAGAACAGCTTTATTAACATTGTTTTTTAGTCTGTAACAGAAAAAATTAAAGTGCATAAATTAACTTGAAATTCAAAAAAATTAAATTCTTATTTAAACTACAACTACTGTTGTGGATTTGCAATTATACTTTATTCTAGTACGGCAAAAAATAAAAAAAACAACATGCTCAACAGGGTCACACGCGGCCCCCCTGGCATCGCGCCGCGCGCCCTTATAGGGCCACTATGAATGAAGCACGACTCTAGGGTATGTGTTAGGTTCACAGTTGTTTTAAATTTCACTTTAGAAATGTTGGTTGCTTGTATTTTGTTTTGTTTTTTTATGTGGAAGAGATTGACACAGGAAGGAGAGATGAAGGTAGCAGAGATGAAGATGCTGAGGATGTCTCTGGGAATGACCTGGATGGACAGGATTAGAAATGGGTACATGAGGGGAACAGCACATGTTAGAGGTTTTGGGGATAAAGTCCGAGAGGCCAGACTGAGATGGTTTGGACATGTGCAAAGGAGAAAGAGTACATCGGAAGAATGATGCTGGGTTTGGAACCACCAGGAAAGAGGCCTAGAAGAAGACCAAAGAGGAGTTGGATACAGGATGGATACAGTGAAGGAAGACAGTAAGATAGTTGGCGTGACCAAAGAGGATATAACAGATAAGGTTAGATGGAAGAAACTGACTTTCTGTGGCGACCACTGAAGGAAAATGCTGAAAGAAGAAAAAGAATGTGGAGGAGATTAAGAATCTGAAAGTCTTGTAGTCTTGTGCATCAGTTCATTGTAGAGAAGAGAGTCGTGAGCCAAAAAGAAAAACTCTGATTTTCATTCTGACTTTTGGACACCTGCTTTTGGTGTTTACTATAGTTGTTTGAAATATAAAATCAACTCCTTGTTTCAAAGACTGCCACACAAAAAAAATCTAAAAGTGATCAAAGAGCTCAACATGAAAGAGCAAACTTGTGTTCTCTGACAAATTGGACGCTAAGATTATCTCGTGGGATTTAGGTTATGATTTCTCTCTGCAGGCAGAAAAATGTTGACAGAGGGTTTAAAGAATGACGCCTCATTTCCAACTATTTCTCGTAAATATTTTACCCAGATTCGTGCTTCTCGCCAACAATAGAAGGTGGAAAAATACATAACTTAATCTTTTAAATGTGTAAACAATTACTAACTTTGCAAATGTAATTGTGTTGTTTTTCATCTTGCAGTCAAAGCTTTCCAGTACACGTATTAGTCATGAACAGAACAGTTGCACAAGCTACCAGCATGGACCGTCACCCACCTCATTTGCTCCTCCTGCAGCTGAGCAGATGTTTTCTGGACAACAATGTTCAAGTCTTGTTCCGCACGCTTCTGCTGCTCAGCTGAGTCCACGTGGGCCTGCAGCTGGACACATACACACACCTTTAAACTGGCAGCCTGATTGATTTAAGGCAGGAGCAGCTGTTTAGCTTTTTACTGACATTTGCGATGAAGCATGATTACAATACAATTCAATCCACAGCCAAAACTAATACGTGAAGGAACTAAGTATTTATAGGGAAGCCTAAACTTTACTTACTACGTTCTGCGTTTATCTGGTTGTTTTCAAACTGTTTCATATTTGCTGTTTGATGGCAGGGTTTGGAGAGAAAAAGCCTAAATAGAGAGACCCTTTCTTTCCAGGCTTGTACGCTTATTCCAACATAATGGCAGTGAATCACACATTGGCAAACAAAATAATGATCTTTGTACAGTTTAACACCAGTCAGAGATGATGGAATATGATGTGTGGTGAGTTAAAACATCTTGCCTGACAACTCATTAATGAGCTGGTGTGGTTAATACGGCTCACTTTTCTTAACAAGGTTTAATTAAGCTCATTAACAAGTAAGTAAAGTGATTGCTATGGAAGGTTTATACAAATTGGTCTCTTTATCAGGTCCACTATCCAGTGCCGGGTTGGATTTTCTTACATATTCAGAACTGTGGGAAATCTTGATGGCTCAGATCCATCAGGGTGCTGGAAGCCTTCCTCTGAGAATTTTGCTCCATATTCACTTGATAGCCTCACACAGTTTGCTGCTGATTCATGATGAGAACTTCTGGTTCCACCATGTCCCAAAGCTGCTCTACTGGATTGAGTTTCAATGACCGTGGAGGCCGGGGGAGGACAATGAACTCATTGTCATGTTTAACAAAACATTGAGAGATGATCTGAACTTTATCCAGCTCAACCATCAGAAGATGATCCACTGTGATCATTAAGAGTTGAACATTTTTAGCAACAATATGCAAGTAGATTGTAGTGGTCAAACCGAATTAGGTAATAAAACCATGAGATTACACAACCAGCAACCTGATTCAAGGTTGGATTTATTCTCAATTTGGATGTGGAGAATAAATCCTCTTTTGTCCTTATTCTGATGCTCGTCATAACCTTAAATAGGGGGTATTGTGCTTTTCTGGTGTAATAATTCTTATGTCAAAGCATTTATAAATAAACAAGGTACCTTTTCTGAAGTCAGAAATGCAATATTTGCAGGAAAAAACTTTCTATCCTCATATTCCATGCTTCATCCGCACTCTAAGCAACGTGAGAGAAGCAAGAGCGATACCTGAATGGAGGAACCATACTACAAAAATTACAGCTTACTTTTGTTAGAATTTAATTTTAATATACTTTATAAATCCCTCACCGGTAAATTAATGTGCTGCATTACACCGCAGGAGGCGTAATGATGGCGTAACCTATGCGTAACCTATGCATAAGTAATCATAGGCGTAACCTATGATGGCGCCAGTGGTGGGAGAAACGGGGGCTTAGGTGTCTTCTTCAAGGACCCTAGATGTAAACTCAGTGGGATGCGAACCCGTGAACTTCTAGTTAACTTCCGGTTAACAGGCGAACACTCTAACCCAGGGGTGGACAAACTTTTTGACTCGCGGGCCACATTGACGTGTAGGCAGTGGTCAATGACAACATGGCATTCACATTGAGTTCTAAGATTTGACCAGGAGGCCTGATCAGGATCAGATGGATGGCATGCTTTGTTAACCGCTAGATTAGACCGATAGAATGGCGCACTAGATTTTAAACAAGCGCTAAATGTTACATCAAGAGCGTCAAATTTCAAATATAGTGGCACTAGGTCTGAAATCTAGTGTGATAGCGCTTAAAAACGTGCTTTTAACTGCGCTAGGTTTGAAATCTAAGCGCTTGATGTAACATTTTGCTTGTTTCAACATCTGACACGCTTGTTTACGTGCGTGTAGTTACCCCAATGGCTTTCCATATGTGTGCACGCTGTTTATTTTGACAGAGGGCACAACACGGAGACAAACACATTTTAATGCGAGCAGTGTTGTTGTATTTTTGGCGCCATCTACTGACAAAACATTCAAATTGTAAGGGAAAAACATTCAAAAGGTTTATTTATTTTTAAAAATTTAAGTCTGGTGGGCCCGATTAAAATGTTTAACAGGCCACATGTGGCCCGCGGGCCGTAGTTTGCCCATACCTGCTCTAACCACTGAGCCACCGTCTCAGTGTGGGCAGAATGTGGGCATGGAGACGTGTAGGCAGTGGTCAATGACAACATGGCATTCAAATGGTATCTAAATGTTGATGGAAAACTTGCAAATTACTCATACACGCTAGACATGCTAGCACCATCGATTGCCTCAGCTCAATTCCATTTTACACTGAAAACGACCTTTATTGCAGGCATTAGCTTACGATTAAAGCAAAAGGAAAACATCCAGCCAGTCAACAAAGAGAAATGCTGTGACGTCAAACACAAGTGTCGTTCTGGACCATGTTTGTAATTCAGGCGCTAAACTTTGAGATGCAGCAAAGTAAACAGTCTGTGTTAGCAATGATTTCAGAGATTGAGATTTTAAAGCCAGAAGAAAGATGGTGATAAGAGAAAACCATTTATGCAAAAAACATGGTTACCCAGCTGCAGATGGGAAAAGTTTGTTTTCATGGTCTGCTTTCTGGACTATACTGGCTGTTTGGACAAATTGTACATATACGTCACATCGAGAAAGCAACTGATTAAAGCAAGAGCATATTGTAGAGCAGGGGTGTCCAAAGCCGGTTCTCGAAGGCCGGTGTCCTGATGGTTTTCCACACGTTCCTGGTTCAATACAGCTGATGCACAGAAAGTGAAATCAACAGCCAATAGATTTGGCACAATGACTCAATTAACTGGATCAGGTGTGTAGATGCAAGAACATATAGAAAACCTTCAGGACACCAGCCCTTGAGGACTGGAGGGGAAGCAAACCCCAGTGTTTCCTTGGTAGTGAAAGAAGCAGCCAGATGTAACAGGCTTGAAAAATGCATGCATGTACTGTAATAGAAAATCACTTAAGGTAATGTTTTTGACGTGGAAATAATGTTCAAACACAGTGGAAACCTCCAAAAATTTGATTTTGCGTGAGCCCTTCACTACCCACTTTACAGTACTTTACACGTAGCCATTGTAACCACGTTATCATGAGATTGAACAATTAAACCACGAAAACTGCAAAAGATTGTTTCGGTCAGTGAACAACATTCAGCTCATGATGTTCTTCACACCCACCAACAATTTCATTTTTCTGGTCTCTGATGTCTTTTCTATCATTTGTTCCTCTAGTTCTCCACATCTCTTCTTATACTGGAGAAGCTGGAAGAAAAAATATTAAACAGAACTTTTAAACTTTTAGTGTGACAGTTTTTGGAACATGAGGTTTGTCTTATTCACCTTGGTCTGTAGCTTTTGCACAAGCTGAGCCTGCTTCCCCTGGGCTTCCTGGTAGGCATGTAGTTTTTGAAGATAGACCTTCTCCCTGTTCTCTGGCTGAATGGATGCTGGTGGTGTGCCATCCAGGTCCACATCTGACTGCAGCATCAGCATCTGGTCCAGCTAGAGAAAAGTTTCATATGACACAAACTGATTCATCTGATTATCTTTTATAGAAATGAGAAGGTCCTTATATTTCTGGATTAATACTTATGAAGATGTTTTAGGACATGTATTAATGTTTCTGTTCAACCATTGTTATCTCCTGTATCTAAAAACAAATAGAATCATTCTGGTCTTTCTTACTGCAAATTCTCAAATTTTCTCCCATATCTGAGAATCCAAATGTCCTGTAACCTCTCAACCTTATACACCCTTAACTCCATCTGCACCACCCACTCTCTATGCTGGTGCCAGACACCCTGTCCTCACTAATACAAACCACATGGCCCCGGAGCGTTGCAACGCGCTGTGTGCCTCCAGCTGCCCTCACCGACTTCTCAAAAGAGAGGAAGAGAACGAGAGAGAGCGAGTGAGTACCCTCCCCTTCAACACGCTCCAAACCAACATCCAAGCCCTTCAAATCAACCCTGAGACCCACACCCTCCTTCTCTTCTGTGCTTCATCTCTTCTCTGGGTGCTTAATCTCTCCAGCAGGCTCCAAGAGAGCCAAGACAATAGTCTCACTGTTCAGCACGGGACCGAGTCGCTTTGCCACCATTATTAACACATTTTCAGAAATTTATACTACAAACTACATTAACGACCATCGAGCGCTTGGCTCTGTGCTTTCTACTGTTTTTCCCGGTGGACCCGGAGAGCACAGAAAACTTCTTTTACTGCCCGTTGTCGAGGTGACAGCGCAGGGATTGTGAAAGGGAAACAACATGGGCGGAGTGTTTGAAACACACAGAACTACAGCAGCTGTGTTTAAAGGGACTCCTGAAAACAGCTGTGTGGCGAAACACAAGTGATTATGCATCTTTTCAGAGGTTTTGGCACAACGTTTACAATAACACTTACTCGCTAACAAGCTCATGCATTTAAAAAGAAGCAGCAAATCAGAAGCAAGTGATTCAGTAGATTAATAAAATATTTACTAGATAAATGTACAAGGGCTCACTCCAAGAGTGGGAGTGAGATCAATGAAGTACTTTTTCCCAACATTATCGGATGTGGGATTTGGCTCTGAGTACTAGTAAATAGTAGAGGTCTCCTCCCGGTGGGACATGCCCGAAACACCTCACCAGCGAGGTGCTCGGGGCATCCTGACCAAATGCCCGAACTACCCCATCTGGCTTCTCTCGACCTAGAGGAGGAGCGGCTCGACACCGAGCTCCTCCAGGATGACAGAGTTCCTCACCTGATCTTTGAGTGAGAGCCCAGCCACCCTGCGGAGGAAGCTCATTTCGGCCGCTTGTACCCGCAATCTCATTCTTTCGGTCACCACCCACAGCTGGTGACCATAGGTGAGGGTGGGAATGTAGATCACCTTGTAAATTGAAAGCTTTGCTTTTTGGCTCAGCTCTTTCTTTACCACGACGGACCGTTGTAGCGTCCTAGTTATTGCTGACACTCCACCGATCCGCCTGTCGATCTCCTGCTCCATCCTACCCCCACTCATGAACAAGACTCCGAGATACTTAAACTCCTCCACTTGGGACAGTGTAGGACCTGTGGGGGGCATTCCATTCTTTTCTGGGCGAGGACCATGGAAAAGGGTGTATTATTATATGGTTGTATTATTTTTTTAAATTATAGTTTGTTCATTGGTCCTTTCACAAATAGCTTCATGTTCAGTTGGAATTGTATAAAAAATGGATTTCACCTCCCTGATATTGGTGATATTCTGAAACGTGTCATTGAGACTTGCATATGTGACTATAATAAATTAGGATTCCACTCCATTCTGTTATCTTCGACTTATCTGGGGCCGGGTGGCGTGGGTAACATCCTCAGATGGCAAGCCCAGGCTTCTTCTACCCCGGATGAATCCTCCAGCTCACCCAGGAGGATCACAAAGTGGCTAGTTGCGAGACACCAGTCTCCCCAGCAGGACTGGTTTGTGCCCCTGCATCTTCTCCCAGTGGGACATGCCTGAAACACTTCACCAGCGAGACATTCAGGAGGCATCTTAACCAGATGCCCGAACTACTTCACCTGGGTCCCCTCTACACGGAGGAGCAACGGCTCTACTGCGAGCTTTTCCTGGATAGCAGAGTTCCTCGCTCTATTAATTAAAAATTTAGGATTATAAAGAGAAAATGTAACCATCAAGATTGTGTAATTCTCCTAAATCCTGTCCTACTTTCTCTTCTTCCTTCAATAACCAACATTATTCACTGGACATGTGCAGAGGAGAGAAAGAGTACATCAGAAGAAGGATGCTGGGTTTGGAACCACCAGGAAAGAGTACTAGAGGAAGACCAAAGAGGAGGTTTATGGATACAGTGAAGGAGGCCATAAAGATAGTTGGTGTGACACTGAAGAAGATGCAGCAGATAGGGTTAGATGGAAGAAACTGAGTTGCTGTGGCGACCCCTGAAGGGAAATGCCAAAAGGAGAAGAAGATTCACTCTTCTCTTAATTCTTGAACTGTTCCATATTCTCCCAAACTGCTTCTTTTACTCAGAGTCTGAAAAAACCTGGACTTGATCCTAATAACTTCAATAACCTTTGCCCTATCCCTAACCTGCGTTTTATTTCCAAAATCCTAGAAAAAAAACATTGCTCTTCAGCTCCGTCCTCATCTTTCCACTGACAATATCTACAAACAGTTTCAATCTGGCACAGAAAAAGCACTTCTCAAAAACACAAATGACCTTCTTTTGGCTTCTGACTCTAGTTTACTTACTGTTTTCATTCTCCTTGATTTAACTGCTGCTTTTGACAACATTTCTCAAAATATTCTCAATCACAGACTCCAATCTATAGGCATATCTCAGACTCCTCTCTCCTGGTCATGATCATATGTGTCTGGTCACAGATTGAATTGAATATACTTTATTTATCCCGAGGGAAATTTGAGCCGAAGAAAAATTTGAGTTATTTTAATTTGAGATAATTTATTCATTTCAAATCCAACAGTTTCACTTTCCCAGGTGTTCCCCAGGGCTCTGTTTTAGGTGCCCTTCTTTTCATCAATTACATTCTCCCGCTGGATTCTCTCTTCTGTGAGCACAACATTCACTACCACCACTACGCAGATGACACCCAGCTCTTCATTTCTCCTTCTCACTCCCTCCTTCCTCACTTTTTTCTGCCTGCGAGAAATCTACTCCTGATTCTCCCCCAACTTCCTCCATCTCAACAGATCTAAACCACAAAAACTCCTAGTAGGCAACCCCTGCGGTATCTCAAAATCTAACAGCTTCTCCATTTCTATCAATGATTTCACTGGCCTTCCTTCCCCTGAGGTCAAGAGTCTGGGTGTCATCCTCGACAACACACTTTCTTTCCAATCTCACATTAATAGCAGCACCTGCTCTGCCTATAACTTCGCAGTATTTCTTGTCTCCGCCCGTCTCTCACTCCTCATTCCACTGCTGGACTTGTTCACAGTCTTGACACCTCTCAGATTGTCTACTAATACTCTCTTTTTTTGGTTTACCCAATAAATCCCTCCAGAAACTGCAGCTCCTCCAAAACTCTTCAGCTCGCATCATCATCAGGACTCCATTATCCCTCCACATCACATCAATCCTATTGTTCGCATAAAACAATAGATTCGTTTTAAGGTTCTTCTTATATCCTTCAAAACAATCCATAACTTGGCTCCACACAACATCTCTGATCTTCTACATATCTCCATTTCATCTTATTCTCTCCGCTCCTCCTCCTCTCTCCAGCTCCTGCTCATTTTTTCACCATGCTATGGAATGCTCTTCCTCTTAACCTACGTAATTCTGACTTCTTCTTCTTCTTTCGGAATTTCCCTGCAGGGGGAGCCACAGCAAGTCAGTTTCTTCCATCTAACCCTATCTGCTGCATCTTCTTCAGTCGCACCAACTATCTTCATGTCTTCTTTCACTGTATCCATGAACACATATCTACATGAATACATATCTACGAAATTCTGACTTTCTTCCATTACTAAAATCCAAATCGATCTGTTCAAGCAATCGTACAGTTACATCAGTTTTTGTTGGGTTCTGTTTAAATGTCTTTTTAATGTTTTAACTTGTTTTTTTCTTATTACTTCATGTCTTATTGCTTATGTCTTGTGATGTTTTATTGTGAATAACCATTTACAGTGTCCTTGTACGAACTGAAAGATGCTTTCAATAAAATGTAATGTTCTTTCCAAGATGATGAGGAGGTAACATACCGGGCATTATTTGGTATGCGCTTGAGTCATTTACATAGTTTATCTGCATAAATGAGGCTCTGTCCACATGTAGCCTGGTATTTTTATCTATTTTGGCCTGCCGTCCACACAAAACAGAGGTTTTTTTTTTTTCACTCAAAACCAGCGTTTTTGAAAACTCAGGCCAAAGTGGAGATATTGGAAAACTCTGTTTTTGCGTTTGCGTGTGGACGTGCGAAAACGGAGATTTGTGTTTTTATGCATCACTACCTGCAACAAGTAATGCACATACGTCATTCGTGTGCGTCCTTGTTTACAAAACCAGACAGTGGGCATTATGGATCAACGGAAACAGGCATTACTTTTTTCCCTGTTGCAGACCCTCTTTTCTTGCCTATTTGTCCACTCTCAACTGCTCTTGCTTCTTGTTGAGGAGCAAAAAAGGAGAAAAGCGTTGCAATTGGCTATTATTCATCACATAAGCTTTCTTAGCTCAGAGCATACATTTAGATAAATACTGCCCACTACTGGTCTGGCATGCTGATAACCACACTCAGAAGTGTATTTATACGGCTCCGTGTGGACGCGGATATTTTGAAAACGGTAATGTGTGGACGTGAGCGTTTTTATAAAACGGAGGACAGCGGATATACGTTTTCAAAAATACCAGGCTACATGTGGACAGGGTCTGATACAGTTCTGTCTTGTGAAACCTTTGTTACAAGAGAAGATCAAAAGAACACCCAAACATTTTAGGCATTAGAAATCTTTCGTCAAGTAAGAAAGATCTCATTTATCTTTCGATATCATTCTTTCTTCATAAATGATTAAAAAGTGTTGAGTAATTGAGATGACAATATTACTATTCACTGGTAAGTACTCTATGCTGGTGGCTTAGATTTGGACTACCGCATATTTGTCTTACTATATTAAAATTTGCCAGTAAAGACTCTTAAAACCTGTTCTGTAAAAAAGAAGTTCGAATAAAAGTTGAAAACCCATATTTAATTGATTCTTGACAGGAACATTTTGTTGCAGCAACAATGTTGAATCCTAAAATGATTGTTAAAGAGTCATGAATAAAACAGACAGATTTTTATGGAGGCATCTTAGCCAGATGTTCCAAACTATTTACGAGTTAAACTAAATTAATTCTGAAATGAAATCCCTTAGAAAGCTAAACTGCAGTGATCTACCGGCCCACCTAGGAGTGGACCGCACCGATGGCAATGAGCACTTTGTATAAGTTAAGGAAAAGTATGCATGCTCAATTCTTACTTCTGCAGCCCATACACCCAGTGACCAGGTGTCTCTAGGAATTCCTGCAGGCCACCACCCTCTCTTGATGCAGAATGTTGTTTGCACTTTTTCACACGTAGCTCCAGCGTGTGGGCTTCATGCCAGAGCCTCACCCTAACTTCACACAGCACAGAAATGACGCTTTTTTTTATAGTTTCTCCCCAGTCAGCTGTAAAGCAGGAGCCGTAGGCTGCTACGGATTAGCCATGCTCTGTGCAGGATGCTCCCAGGAGGGCGACCGAACAGTTTGGTATGAAGATTACCCCCCCACCCCCTTACACACACACATACACACATCACCATCCACTACTTGGCTCGCTTGCATCACAAAACATTTCATCACCCACATGTCCATGAGCTTGAACTCATTGTTCCCCTCTACACACCCACCTAGTCATGACTGTAAAGGCAACAGAAAGAAGGAAATAATCTCGGTCTTCCATCTGCCCTAACTCATGGGCTTACAGGGCTTAGTGGGGGCCCAGAAGTGTGCTTGCTGAACCCTCTGCTATTTATGATCTGTTTTAGAGTACAATCACTCTTGAGCAGCCTCCATGGCTCCCTAAAGTGCGCTGAGCCTACTCCCACTGCAGCCTTTTTCTTTGAGGTCACCAAGTGCCATTCTGCAATAATGTTCAAAACGCAATTTATACAAAAACAGCCTTTATGTCATGGCATGTTTTATGCCTCCAAATGGTAGCTTTGGTTCCTTTTTATGCCCATGCATGCATTTTTTAAGTGTAAAATGCGCTTAAAATGTGGTTCGAGTTAGCTTTTTACATTTCTTGATATTTATGATTTGTGCCACTCCTTGTATTGTCTCTTTTGATAAATATTTCAAACAACATCAAGGGATAATCTTGCTTTGATTTGACTGCCAACAGGCAACAAGAGAATCACTTTCAAAGCCCATGTGAAGGCTTTGGTGTTTGGGCCAAAATTTGCTGCCTTACTCATGTGGTGGATATAAAAAAAAAAAGCCGACCCACTCAGTTACTAAGTTATGATTGCAACATTCCCTCACTGACCTAATGCCACACCATTAGAGGTCAGCTAATTTAAACAATCAGCTAGGTTTTGTGGAAATTTAAAAAAATTAAAAAGGTGGTTTTATGCCAAATCAATGTTTTCTTGAAGGTTTCTATCATATTTGATTACTCCCACATCAAAAATACACCTGAAATGTTCTTTTATTCATTAGAATAAGAAATGCTTTTATTGCCATGTTCAACAAAGAGGATCAAAAACTAGGAACTTGCTGTGCTACTAGTGTGCAAAGTGTTCATAAGTCCAATGGCAGAAGGGAAGAAGCTGTTTTTATGGCGGGACGTTCTGCTCCAAATGGACCGGAGCCTCCTGCCCGAGGGGAGTCGCTCAAAAAATCCATGCCCAGGGTGGGAAGGGTCAGCTGCTATCCGACCTTCACACCCCCGAGTCCTGGAGATGTGCAGGTCATGGAGAGATGGAAGGCTGCAGCCAATCACCTTCTCCGTGGAGCGCACAATGCGCTGCAGTCTGTTTGTCCCTGGCTGTGGCTCCAGCGTACCACACTGTGATGGAGGAGGTGAGGATGGACTCGATGATGGTTGTGTAAAACTGCATCAACATCTGGGGGGAGCAGCTGGGTTTTCTTCTGCTGCTGCAGAAAGTACATCCTCTGCTGAGCCTTTTTGATCAGGGAGCTGGTGGACGGCCCCCACTTTAGGTCCTGTGTGATGGTAGTGCCGAGGAAGCGGAAAGAGTCTACAGTGGTGATGGGGGAGTCTATCAGTGAATGGGGGAAGTCCACGATCATCTCCACTGTCTTCAGAGCGTTGAGCTCCAGGTTGTCGCTGCATGTTTGAGTAACTTAGAAAGAACTTAGAAACTATTCAAACGCCAAATTGTTCTTGTGTACAGATTACATTCTCCACAAATCCACATTTTAAGTAAGAAGGAAGTATTTTAGTGCATGCGCCCTGCTCACATCTTGTCCCTCTCTCATCAGGGAGTGACGTTTTCATGTGAATGGACCAAAGTAAGAATATAGAAGAATGTGCAGTAGTTTTGACAACGTGATGCGCTTTAAAATACATTTGCAGCCTCAAATAATATTTATGCTGTGTCGTGCAAATGACCAGGGGGTGGGACTAAGCGGGAACTATGAGGATGGGGAACTTGGGGAATAGCGTAAAAAAGATAAGTAAAAAGGAATACCGTAAATGTTTTAACAAGCTTTTTTCCTTTGAATTTTACATTTCTAAGCTAACGAAAGGTACCATGCTTATCCACATTATTTGAGATAAGGACTATTACCTCATAAAAGCTTGATACCCACAGTTTACGAAGTATGACCTGTTCAGGCATTTCTAGGAACAGATGAACAATCTCAAAGTGCTGTCTATGTCTAACTCACTCCGAGCGACATCTGGCCGCAAGTGCACAGTCCAGCCAGCATGTGAAGGGTTACAGCTGTAACCATTTTCTCTGGCTTGGCGTGCACCCAGAGGCTTAATAAAGGGAATTAATGGAGTGGACTATCTGTCAGATTCCTAAACACAGCTGGAGCGGATGTCCATCGCCCCCAAGCAGCCCAGAAAGTTACTATCCTGCTTCAACAACAAACCCGCTTCCCTCCTCCCCTTCCATTACTCCCTGAGTGCTGACTCTGTAAAAGAGCCCCAGCTGATTGTGAAAACTGTTTATGTATTGTTGCTGAATGCAATTAACAAGAAGATTGGAAGTGAGAAGGAGGACTTGCCATAAAACAAACTCTTTGCTCATGCATGGGAACCGCTGCTGTAATGGCAGAAAAGATCCAGATGATTTATGTAAACGCTAAACTAATAATACAGAGCCTGTTCTTACAACCGTGTGCCATATGTTGCCCCTGTCACACATACACATGCAGATATATTTTCCATCAGAACGAGGTCTTTCTGACATGTCAGAACACCAAAGTCTGTACAATGTTTTTCTTTAAAGAAAGGTAACATGAGAAGCTGGAGTTTCATCACAGTTTCACTATTCAAAAAGGCTTTTAAGCTCCCTCTTTGTGGGGGGGGCCAAGGCAATTATTTTAGTTCATTGATAGCCACGTCAGATGTTTAGGCAGCGGTCCAGTTAAACCTCAGACTAGAGGAATGAGATGGTGCCAGCAGTGAAAAAAGTTGGATCGAGTTGGATCAAAAGGGTTAAATGAAGCAGGATCCCTGAAAACTGACTTTTTGTGCCCCGACTACGTTTGGCTGTTTATTTTATGAAACGACCCATGTAATACAGAGTAGCAGAGCATGCTGGCAAATGTCAGTTTGTGTCAGAATTCATTCACCCGGAATTATCTTTACCCAGATGACTGTCACACTCCTGGCTTTTGTCCGCCATTGCTAAGTGGTCAGAAGTATGGACGCTCATGCTGGCGCAGCTCCAAAAGCAACACAGCAGGTACAAAATCCATCACAGCTCGTTTCTCAACTTTATGGGACCGGGCTAGACTTTAACTAGGTCAGGGTTTATCCTAGTTCAGGTGCAATTTTCAGGGGTCACCCCAGGTCAGCAGGAGTTGAGTTAATCGACACGCACAGTAACATTTTCAGAGTCCAGGTGTGACCTCATCAGCACTGCGTTGATAATCTCCTGTCGGCTCAAAGGCATGGAACTTGCTGGGGAGAAAAACTGGAAATCTGGAATAACGCTTTTAAACCAGAACAGTGGCGTAATGGTTAGCTTTGCAACCTCACAGCAAAAAGATCACTGGTTTATGTCCAGTTCAAATGTGCTGGAGACTGTTCTTACACACTTACATGTTCTCTCCATGTGAGAGTAGGCTCTCACCCAGTGGTGCAACCACCAAAAACATACAGGCCGAAATGGGTCCTTAGCAAACGTGCCCTGCCAGCTGACCCGGTTCCTTGAATGTTGAGTAGGGTGGTACTTTCTGATCTTTGGATTCGGACACCCACCCCGAGCTTGACCAGAAAAAAAAGTCACGGTTACCATGGATCCTAATAAACTGGCATCAGTGGCTGTAGCACATACGTTTTCACACTTCTTCTTCTTCTTTCGGCATTTCCCTTCAGGGTTCGCCGCAACAAGTCAGATTCTCCCATCTACTTCTGTCTCCTGCATCCTCTTCAGTCATACCAACTATCTTCCTGTCTTCCTTCACTGTATCCGTGAACCTTCTCTTTGGCCTTTCTCTAGTCCTCTTTCCTGGTGGTTCCAAACCCAGCATCCTTCTTCCGATGTACCCTCTCTCTCTCTCTCCTCTGCACATGTCCAAACCAACTCAATCTGGCCTCTCTGACTTTATCTCCAAAACCTCTAACATGTGCTGTTCCTCTGATCCTGTCCATCCTGGTCACTCCCAGAGTGATCCTCAGCAACTTCATCTCTGCTACCTGTCTTTTTCTCAGTGCTACTGTTTCTAGACCAATCAGCATGGCCAGTCTCACCACGGTTTTCTACACCTTTCCCTTTCATTTTAGCTGAAACTCTTCTATCACACATCACACCTGATACTTTTCTCCACCCGTTCCAGCCTGCCTGCGCACGCTTCTTCACCTCTTTTCCACACTCACCATTGCTCTGGACTGTTGATCCTAAGTACTTAAAATCTTCCACCTTCTTTATCTCTTCCCCTTGTAACCTCACTTTTCCATACATACGTTTTCACACTATTTTCTACTATTTCACATTATTTTTCTGAAGCTGTTCTTTATATACATGTGAATACATAGATATAGACGTATTACATGTAATAGCTCACATTTATTCTCTATTTAAGGACTCCATTTTTTTGCTGAATAAAGTGTCTTTTCAGCACAAAGCTTTATAATCTGTCATTTTTGCAACTGATGCTTGCAAATATACAATTATTTATATATTAATTAAATAAATAAGTTACTTAGAGTAGTTAAAAAGTTAAAAATTGGAACAATATTTCAGGTTATGTAGTTTCTCAGAATATATCGGGACTGTGTTTAGTAGATCTAATGATTTTACTTAACCAATATAAAAATAGTGACGTTCAAACAGCGGAACTCATACCTATATTGGGGTGGAGACGGTGGCCGCGTGGTTAGCGCGTTCGCCCGCGGACCGGAAGGTCGCGGGTTCGCGTCCCACGGAGAGCACGTCTAGGGTCCTTGGAGAAGACACCTAACCCCCACTTCTCCCACCATTGGCGCCGTTGAAGGGCAGCCTGCTGCGGTGTAAGGAGTGCAGCAAACAAATTTCCCCGGTGAGGGATGAATAGAGTAATTCAAAATAAAAAAAAAAAAAAATAAAAATATGTTAAACACTTTCTGGTTTCGGGATAGCTACGTGTGGTACTTCATGTCTCTAAGTCATTACTCTCACATCACCTGCTGGTAAAGAAGTAAAGGGATTGGTTTCAGACAGTTGTTAATACAGCAACCACTCCACACGCAAACCAGAGGGAAGTGAGGAGTGAGCCACTTCTGAAAGGTGTGCCAAAGATTGGTGATTCTCAAACGTGTCTCGATATTGTTTCACCTCAACATCTCTACCTTTTGTAACATGTGTGTGCTAAGAAAAGTGAATGGAGGATATTGAGTTTTTTATTTTCAATTTAATTTTATTTGTATAACTCAATGATCGATAGACAGAAGTTGTGGAAGCTGTATCAGTCCATCATGATAAAGAAACAGCTGAACCAAAAAGCAAAGCTCTCGAATTACTAATCGATCAACATTCCTACCCTCACCCATGGTCACCAGCTGTGGGTGGTCAACAAGATCACAGATACATGCAGCCGAAATGAGCTTCCTCCTCAGGGTGACTGGTCTCTTGCTCGGAGATAGACGAAGAAGCCCTGATATCCAGGAGGAGCTTGGAGTAGAGCCATTGCTTCTCCTGGTCGAGGGACGCCAGATGGGGTGGTTTGGGTATCTGGTTAGGATACCTCCTGAAAGCCTCGATGGTGAGATGTCTTGGGCATGTCCCACCGGGAGGAGTCCCAGAGGTAGACCTCTGACCCGCTGGATTGACTATGTCTCACAGCCAGCCGGGTAAGGCCTTGGTATCCTCGCAGGTGAGCTGGAGGATGCAGCCAGGGTGAGAGAAGCCTGGGTTTCCCATCTGAGGTTGTTGTCCCCTTGACCTGGCCCCGGATAAGCAGAAAATGGCAGAACAGAACCCGACACTCAACTGTAAACTTTTGGCAAAACTGTCCCAGCAAAACTGACTTTGATGCTGAACGACAAGTCCCATTCCCTGCAGAGCAACCTGTTGACACTTGAGAGCAGAGTATACCCTGAGTGTGTGAAGGAAAGATCATAGAAGGGATTGTTTCTGTTATAGGTAGTGGAATAAACATGTGATGTCCACTCAAAGTTAGGGTCAGATATTTTTTTATCATGAAATGAAAATGCTAGCTGCCACAACAAAGAAATCTATCCCGTTGTAAAGACAGTGAAATAGAAAAATCAATACCACCCTCATGTGTTTACACTAAAGACAACATCTTCAACAGCTGCTTTGGTAAGTTTCATGCCAAGACCGTAAGCAGGAAAAGGGTTTCGTCCAAAGTGTAAAGAATAACCTTTTCTTACTAAACTTAAAATTACATTATTTGCTTTTTTATAGTGCACGGAAGATTACAAATGAAATAAATGTAATTACATAAACAACATAATTGCATATGTACAAATTTAATAAGTGTGAAAAGGCAGAAAATTTTAGTGAAAGACAAAATATTAGTGAGTTTGCATGTTCTCCCCGTGTATGTGTGATTTTTCTCTGGGTACTCTCCGGGTACTCCGGGTTCTCCGGGTACTGTTCTCCAGGTTTCCTCCCACCCTCCAAAAAACCTGCACGCAAGGTTGATTGGCCACGAAATAATTGCCCCTAGGAATGTGCGTGTGTATATGTTTGTATGGGTGGCCCCGCGTAAGACTGGCGACCTGTTCGGGGTGTACCCTGCCCCTCCCCTTGAATTAGCCGGGATGTGCTCCGGCATGCCCTTAACCCTGTAAGGGACAGACGGTTAAGAAGGTGACTGTTTCTAATTCAGGTCACATTGGCAAATAAAAAAGTTTAAGGAATTAATCTATGAACAATGACAATAAATTCAAATTAAATTAATGTTAATGAATAATGGGGAAAGGATAACAAAAAATATATATGTAAAAAAAGACCTGTTTGGGGTGTACCCTGCCTGTCGCCAATAACTAGCCTGGGTAGGCTCCGATATTAAAATAAAAAATAATGGGAGGAGACGGCAGCTCAGTGGTTAGAGCGTTCGCGCGCGGACCGAAAGTTCGCATGTTTGCGTCCCACAGAGAGCAAGTCTAGGGTCCTTGGAGAAGACACCTAACCCCCGCTTCTCCCATCATTGGCGCCATCGAAGGGCAGCCTGCTGCGGTGTAAGGAGTGCAGCACACAAATTTCCCCGGTGAGGGATGAATAGAGTAATTCATTTGTTTATTTTATTTTTATTTAAAAAGGAAGAAACTAAAAGGAGCACCGTGATAGACTGGCAACCTGTTCGGGGTGTACCCCACCTATTGCCTTGAATCAGCCGGGATAAGCTAAGGCACTCCCCGTAACCCTCTTAGGGATGGACGGCTCAGAGGATGTATGAATGAATGAGACTGTAAGGGTTTTAGGTTGACCTAACCCCCACTAAGCGAAAACACATTTGCTGCCGTCTGAAAAACTTATATAAAACACGATAGTGTTAATTAGCGCGTGTGTGTTTCATGAGTGTAGAAGCAATTAAGGCTGTTTGACCTCAGGAGTGTGCATAGGGGTAAAAATTTGCTGGACTGCTTAAAAAAAAAGGGGTTTTCAACTTTAATTTTTATTTCAATTAAAATTTTTTTTTACAGTAGGAAAACCTTTGCTAAGCTTGTTTTATATTTTACATGCCCCGCTGATATTTGTTTAATAATTTTCACACTAGGCCGTTGACTTTTTAAGCCCAAGTTTAAAAAGTTAGTTTAAGTGTAATAAAAAAGATATCTTACACATTGTCTTTTTATCTTTAGAAAAAAAAAACTTGCCACTTTCAATCAAAAAAGCACTTTTAGTAATTAAAAATTAAATAAATCAAAATTCGCCAGAAACCAATTTATGGTAGGCCGATTTCGTACTCGCAAATGTTGCCAATCGGTACTGATGCATTTCTGTCTGAATGCCAATCTGCCAAACGTTAAACTTGGCAAATTTCTGTACAACTATGTAACAACACAAACATAGTGAAGGATGCCTGATCGATCTTCGACATGGAGGAAGAAAGCAGAAACAGATCTTTATGATCTTGTTCCTTGTCCGCTGGAGAGACTATGTCTCACAGTTGATCGGGGAAAACCTCAGGGATCCTCCCAGGTGAGCTGGAGGATGCACTTGGGGTGAGAGAAGCCTGAGTTTCCCGTCTGAGGCTGCTGCCTCCGGGATCTGGCCCCAGATAAGCAGAAGACAACGGAACATAATGAGTAAGAATTCCAGTGAGAAAAATGGAATAAATAGCCAACAGCGGAGGCCCATGCTGTTGGTGAGCGTGGCGGTTTTTTTAAACTTCCATTTAAAAGACCATTTAAACAGTTTACATTAAGAGGTAATGAGCTGAAAAATTGATACTTTTTAAGTGCAATAAAAAGTATTTACATACACGCGTTCATCTATAAAAGTATATTCATATGTGTGTGTATATGTATAGATGTGTATGTAAAGGCAGAGACTATATTGGCAAATAAACTTGTTTTACTATCCTGGAAAAAGTTATGTGTCAGCTATAGGCGGCTGACATGTCAGCTTTATTCCATTGCCATAATTAAAGCAGCGTATTTGGCTGTAGGGTACTAGCTTTCATTTTACATTAATATTACACGTAGGCACAGCTGCTAAACAATCACACCATTTTTAACAGAGAAGAAAACCAGTAAAAGCAAGTTAGGACAAGAATCCTGCAATGACCCTTTGGACTCGTGAAACGCTAAGAGACGCTATTTAAATTCATCTGTTGGTGCATAAATAACAACTTCGCTCCTTTGCTTTATGTCTCTTACGCGCTGTGTTTTCCAACTTATCTAAAAATATCTAGAAAATAAACACGTTATATATCTGTCATGGGTATATTTATAGGTATGGTTTTTAAGTAAATTCCACGAGCAAAGAAAACAGTGTGTGCGTTTTAGATAAGTACTGAAGAATGATGGCAGTGTTATCACAAATGGCTGTTTGTTCACAGGGAAAAATGAGCTTTTTCTTCAATGGCCTCAGGAGAGGTGGCCAGTGACCTTTGCAATTTTTCACCCAAAAACAGCTGCCACAGCATGGAAGGGTTTCCATGGGGGGCAATGAAGAGGGACTCCGTTCTATGTGAGCATGGGGTTGAACGCTACCAGCACAAACTACAAGAAAACTCTTCATATGCATTTCGAAACCCACACGTAGCTTGATGCAAACTCTACACATACTCAAATTTATTCTTTTTTTAATATACTTTATTAATCCCTCACTGGGAAATTTGTGTGCTGCATTACACCGAAGCAGGCTGCCACGTATGACGTCACCAATGGTGGGAGAAATGGGGGATTAGGTGTCTCCCCCAAGGACGCAAGACGTGCACTCAGTGGGATGCGAACGCGCAAACTTCTGGATAGCGGGCGAACGCTCTAACCCAGGCATGGGCAAACTACGGCCCGCGGGCCACATGCGGCACGTTAAACATTTTAATCCGGCCTGCCGAACTAGAAAAAAACAAAAACAAACAAAAAAACACGTTAGTTTGATTTTTCTGCAATTCTAATGTTCATCACTAGATGGCACCAAAATATAACAACACTGCTCCCATTAAAATGTGTGTGTCTCCATGATGCGCACACCTTCAAAATAAGCAGTGTGCACAGATATGGAAAGCCATTGGGCCCAATACACGCACGTAAAATAAGCGTATTAGATGTTAAAACAAGCAAACATCAAGCGCTTAGATTTCAAACCTAGCGCCGCTAATTGCATGTTTTTAAGCGCTATCGCACTAGATTTCAGACCTAGCGCGTCTAGATTTGAAATTTCACAGTCTTGATGAAACATTTAACGCGCTTGTTTAAAACCTAGCGAGACATTCTATACGTCTAATCTAGCGGTTACCAACGCATGCCATCCGTCTGCTCCTGTTCCCGGGGGCAAATCCAGGATTTTCTAAACGAAGCAGGGGGCACAAAACGAGCACCTATGGTGCTCGCGAGTGTAGAGGGCTCTGGGGGCATCAACTCCCCCGTCCGCTCCCACCAGAACCTTTTTGAAAAATAAGTAATTTTTTGCATTTTGGTGCATATTTTTAACCAAAGTTTATAGTAATTAAAGTAGTAAGAACACTTTTTTTTTTGTGGACCTGGGGGGGTTGGCTCTCCCCCCTGGTTCCAGCCCGCTTGTCAAATGTTAGAACTCAATGTGGCCCGCGAGTCAAAAAGTTTGCCCACTCCTGCTTTAACCACTGAGCCACCGTCTCCCTGATCAAGAAGGGAGACGGTGATCAAGAAGTCTCGAACAAATTTGGATTTAAATTGATAAATTTAAATCCAAAAACTTCTATTTTGTGTTGAAGTAGAGAAGCTCTGCAGTTTACAGAACATTTCAAATGTATCCTAGCTTTGCTGCAAATAAGTTTGTACAGTTTAAATGTTTATTTAAATACTTACCAAGCCGACACGACACGAACAATAGGGAGACTAAAACCTCAAGAACAACTGTGTGAAAATGGGTCGGAAACATAATGGTTTTTGCGTTTATTTTTTAAATGCCCATTTTAAGGAAAGAAACTAATCTCTTCCAATCAGGGCAATTGGAAGATTCTCATGGCTGAGCTTTTTAGCATGACAATAAACTCAAACACATCACCCAGGCAACAAAGAGGGTTGCTCCATGAGAAGAATTTCAAAACACGGAGTAGCCTAGCCTGTCGTCATAATTTAAACCAATAGAAAATTTGTGGTGGGGGTTGAAAACTTGTGTTGCTCAGCGACTACCTCAAAACATCACGACTGCAGAGGACATCTGCATCAAACTATGACTTAAAGTACCAGCTACAGGGAAACGCTCCAGTACCCACATCACCCAATGTTGGACAATCAGTTCAAAAAGTAAATAAATGGTCAGTTTAAATATTTATAATTAGAATCTTGTTAAAAATGTGTGACATCAATGTAAAAAAAAAACTGCTCTGATCTGTTCATTTTCTTCAGGAAATGGTTTTATCATACGAAGGATGAGGGATGTAGAGGGATCAATAGGCATGAGTTATGTTTGCTTAATAGAGGCCTTTCAGAGTTTATTTCCCTCTTATGTAGCAGGTCCTACCTTTTCACAGACACTGGTGTGTTCAACAAGTGGCTGGTCACAATCCTCCATGCAAGTTGATGGCTGTTTCCTTAGGTGTCTGGACTGTTCTAGATCACTGAGATCAGAGCTTCCACCTGGAAACAGGAAATGAATCATGTATAAAAGAAATGAAAGTCTTTTCATAGTGTAATGGCAGGTTTCTTCCACAGTCTCTGTTTCCTACCGATTGACTCCTCGGCCAGATTGCTGGTTATTATCTGGCAGATACGAGCTGAGATGGGAACAGGTGTGGTCCTAGATTCTTCTCCCTGGAGTGTTAGGCATCTGTCTCCTGCACTGCTATCAGAATGAAGCATGGACGCCTCCAATTTCTGCAAATTATTTCCAAATATTTTACAATGGAGAGCATAAAAGATTGAAAATCCTACACAGCAGCAAAACCAATTTTATTTGACAGTTAGAACAAATCTCATCTTACTAGTTCTAATATCAGGAGAACAGATGTTTTCAAACATGTGGGAGATTTGAGCAGATTTTCAGAAAAGAACTATAATGTCCTAGGAAGCGGACAAAATTGTCCTGTTGGAATTGGTCATTATTTTATGAGTGTATTTTTTTCTTTAGTTTCTGTGTGTACAGTTTATTGAATTAATCATTAGCCATTAAAAATGAAACTTAAAAGTATTAGATACTTTAAATTAACTTGAAATAACAGAAATATTCAAGTTTTACCATTTTATGTTAGAAACCGTTTTCTAAAATCCACACGACTCAAGCTTTACTCATTTAAGTAAGTCTGTCCAACTTTCCATTTGAGAGGCTCTCTTTGAAACACTCCATTTTTATCCAGTAACTT
This sequence comes from Neostethus bicornis, assembly GCA_902685375.1. Lineage (NCBI taxonomy): Eukaryota > Metazoa > Chordata > Actinopteri > Atheriniformes > Phallostethidae > Neostethus > Neostethus bicornis. The sequence goes on along the minus strand of LR738547.1, from coordinate 7,343,742 downwards.
TGCAAAAAAAGTTTTGTGTCATGAGATGGTTGAAGGAGGAGCTGTAGGACCCAGAAGCAAAGGCAGTTTTAACCAGTTTATTATAGTTAATCAGGAATTAGAGAAGACAGGTAGACATGTGCTGCCTGGAAGATGATGTGGAGGGGTACACCATCATGGCTGCATAAGAAGAGCAGAACAGCAGATGATCTGACAATGTAGAATCCACACGAAAGAGGGATTCGTCCCAGCGGAGAGATCTCTCTTTCATGTGGATCCCTACAAGGTTTCTAATTTTTTCCCCACTGATGGGTTTTTTTAGGAGTTTTTTCCTCACCGTGAAGGAGAGTCTAAGGGCAGGAATGTGTTCATATTGTTTAGTTAGCATTTGTTAGTTAGTTTTCTTGCTGTGTATTAGTGTTTATACATTCCTTTTTTTCTTGCTTTTCGTCTTTCTGAATCTGCAATGTGAAGCCCATTGAAACAGAAATTTTGTGATTTTGGACTATACAAATAAAATTGAATTAAATAGAAAAGATACAAGGGGCCAAATAACCAGGGGAAGACGAGACACAGGTGGACACATCAGGGCAAGACAATTGGAACCAGGTGTGCAGAATTAGGGCAGAGGACCAGATTTAAAGTGAGGAAATGTTCAAGAAAAAATAGAGAATCATAACATTTTGTTTAGTTGCACGTACTATGTGCATTTTTGTTTTCTAAATGTGACAAATAACCTATTTTAAACAATTTATGCATTTTTCACATAAAAAGCATAAATTCAGACAACAATGACATTTTCATTCAGCTCCTGAGTTTCTTCTGGGTCAGAAGTGATTTTACTAATGTTACTTGGGTTTTGTTTGAATTAAAAAATAAATAAATGAAGAAACACCAACCTGTATCACAGACTCCAGTGTGGGTGAATTTCCACTTTGTTCTTCTTGAGAATTCATAGCAAAACTACTTTAAATTTAACCACTACAGTACAACTTCCTGATAAAGTTTTGTAGCTTGGTCACTTTTTATCAGCTGTCTTTAAAAATAAAACCTTTTAAACTAAAAGTAGTCAAAAAAAAAATTCGCTGAGATTTGAATTAAAAAAAAAACAAAAAAAAAACTATCTTTTAGCGACTAAACAGCAAAAAGAAAAAAAAAATCTTTGTCAGACTTAGAAACTTCAGCACCCTGAGCAGCCATGTTGTAGTAGTGGATTCTTTAGGAGTTTCCATGGTGACCGTGCTTTTCCGGGACGTTGCCAAGGTAACAGAAAGCAAACCGTGTTTCCAAGTAGCCCAAAGTTAATAATTATTCACAAGAAAACTCACAAGTACTCTGATACATGTATTTATTCACAGAAACTTTGGAGTTAGGTGACAAAAACTTATTATTAATACCTTCAAACTAATTACTAGCTGGGCGGGAAATAGGAAAGATAATTACAACATTAGCAGTAACTAGTCAAGCTAGTTTAACTGGAAACTAGTAAAAATAATTTCTAGCTGGAAATTAGTCGAACTAATGGCTAGCTTAGCTGGGAACAAGTAAAGCTAATTGCTAGCTTAGATAGACACTAGTTAAGATAATCACTAGCTAAAATAGAAACAAGTAAAGCTGATTACTAGGTTAGATAGAAACTAGTTAAGCAAATTACTGGCTTAGCTGGAAACTTGCATAGTTACTTACTAGCTCAACTGGAAACTAGTAAAGCTAATTACTAGTTTAGCTGGAAACTAGTCGAACTAATGACTAGCTTAGCTGCGAACAATTAAAGCCAATTACTGGCGTAGATAGAAATAGAAACTAGTAAAGCTAATTACTAGCATAGATAGAAATTGAAACTAGTAACACTAATAACTGGCATAGCTGGAAATTTTACTAGAGTAGCTGGAAACCAATAAAGCTAGCTTAGGTAGAAACTTTTAAAGCAAATTATTAGCTTAACTGAAAACTACTCTAGTTAATTACAATCTGGGCTAGAAACTAGCAATTTTATTTTTTAATCATACTGTATTTATCCTTCAATGGGGAAATTACTTTTTCTGTATTGCACAACAGCAGGTATCCATGACGATGCCAATAGTGGGAGCAACTAGGGGTTAGGTGTCTAGTTCAAGGACACTTAGGCATGGGTCCAGTGAGAATTGAACCGGCTTCTCCCGGTCCAAGGATGGATACTCTACCAACCAATGCCCCCTCCCATTACTCACTTAGCTAGAAACTAGTCTAGTTAATTACTAGCTTAGCTAGAAACTAGTCTAGTTAATTACTAGCTTAGCTGGAAACTAGTCGAACTAATTACTAGCTTAGCTAGAAACTAGTCGAGCTAATTACTAGCGTTGCTTGACTTTTACTAACAAAAACGTCACCGTATAGCAGTAGTTGTTTTAAAACACTTCGATAAATATGAAATTTAACAACAAAAGTTCAATTTAACAACAACAAAAAAATGACAGAAAATACAAAGTTTAAATAAACAGCTATTTGGAAGCCAAGTTAAAAGTACATCCAAGAATTCTAAAGGATCATGTAACAGACTATTCTCAGGCCCAAAGACATCCTGGGATAAACACCCAATGTGTTTCGTAGCAATATGCCATGGGACATGTCTCTATGAACTCTGAGCTCTGATTCAGTCATTTTAGGTCATTATGTTGAATCTATGGGTGAAAACTCAGGCCATTGGGATGGATCTAGGAAAATGGTGCAAACTCCACTGTAGAACCAGAGTCTTGGAAGAAAGCACTCCACCTCCCAGGTATTGGACGCCCTGTTGTAAACTTCTACTTCCACCCCGTAATCACCCTCCATTCCTTTCCAATGGCCTCCAGTGACAAACAGCTTTCTGTCCAGGGATACAAGTCCGCCGTTCTCATGAAGCATGTGAAGAAGTTGGACCTAAATGAAGCAAGATTTAGAAACAATCAAAAAGAGGTAAAATACTAAAATCAATGTTCAAAAGTTAAACGAATAAAAATATCAGATAAAAGACAGCTGTTTCTAAATCTTGTTGCACAGGCGTGTATCTCACCTTTTGCCAAATGTTTGCCTCTGGATCGTATGAATAGACTTTTTTGGTGTTGTCGGCCACCAAATAGATAATACCATCCTCACAAACTGCACGAGGTGAGGACAGATACTTGGGGATGAATGGTGACCAAACACTAACCCAAGAATCTATTTAAAAAAAAAAAGGCAAAACAAATTTTGAATACAACTAGTTTGACTTAACTAGTCAACTATTCATAGACAACAAGTCTACAACTAATTACAGTAAACTTTCCCACAAAAGATCTTCCAGACAAAACGGTTCACTGGATTCAACGCTGCTTTCTTTTAAAGTGATGTATACCTTATATTAAATTCACCATCTATATTGGAAACTATCATTTTTACAATCAATTGCAAAGACTTATCTGCGTACATTATAATATTTCTGCCCTCTCATGTTTGTATTTTAATTGTGCGGATTTTTCCATTCAAGGACCAAACTAAACTAATTTTTTTATTAATATACTTTATTCAACCCCTCACTGGAAAATTTATGTACTGCATTACACCACAGCAGGCTGCCACCTATGATGGCACCGATGGTGGGAGAAACAGGGGTTGGGTGTCTTCTCCAAGGACGCTAGATGTGAACTCAATGGGATGCAAACCTGTGAACTTCCGGTTAACTTCTGGTCCGCGGGCAAATGCTCTACCACTGAGCCACCGTCTCCCCGCTGGTATATGTCAGCCTTTTAATGTATGTTTTATCTATCAATATTTTTTAAATTTAAGAAACAATTAGCCTTTTTAGAACAAATGCAATTCCAAATTAATTATTTAAAAAAAGGTACATAAAAATGACGTATAAAAAAAAATTATAGTAGCTGACATTAAAGTAAATTAAAAAAAACGTATTAAAATGAAACAACATGTAAATAAAAATAAAACTAATATAACCCCGCCAGAAAATTAATTAATGTACTGTAAATTTAAAAAAAATCTTTTTGAAGATGATCCAAAAAAGTAAATGTTGCTCATGATATTTTAGTGGAATGGAATGAGTTCAAGTGATGTGGTTCATCCTACCTATGACAGGATTGTAGCACTGCATGGTCAGAGCGTTATACTTCACTGCACACGATCCAATCACATAAAGTTTCCCCTGACAAGCTGTGGCTGTGAAGTTTGTCACATATTTTAAAGCAGGACACGTCAAAGTCCAGGTGTTGTTGTAAGGGTCATAATGTTCAACCTCAACTCGATCAGAAGTTGTACCTGGAAGACAAAAAGACGTTCTCAAAGTGTGTTTGAGCTTTCTACTACTCGCTTCTTGCCAATGGCTTAGCCATTCGGGGCTGGAAAGGCTTGGCCAGCCATTCAACGCTGGAAAGAATTTGGTCACACTGTTTCCTATCTGCTATGTCCCCTGCTTCTTTCAACAGTGTTAACATGGAATCATGGTTAGATATAAAAGGTTGTTTCAATGTGTTTAATTTTTCTTAATTTTTCCTTTGATACCCAAGCAGGTCCGACAAACAAACCTAGACACTCACCAACCCCCCTTTTGCTCATCATTGACAGAAGAGTTCTTTAAAAAAACAAGAGGGTTTTCTTACCTCCTATGACATAAATCTCCCCATTAAGTGTTGCAGATGTGTGATTAGTTCGGGGCCGGAGCATCGGTGCCACGGTAACCCAGTTCCCTTCTCTTGTGGTGTATTTCCAAGTTTCTGTTGTCGACCAGGAGTTGGTATTTGAACCTCGTGAGCCTCCTGTTAAGATAATCAAGAGGACTTTATCAGAATTATAGGGAAATATAATTCTGGGGAGTATAATAAAAACATGATCTCAACTAGTCTTTCTGTTCTAGTTTACACTGACCTGTGACATAAACATCGTTATTCAAGGACACCATGGAGTAACCCCATTTGTTGGGATTTGGGAAGTTAGGGAGCTCATGCCAATGTTCTGCAGAGAAAACCAAGGGTTAATGGGAACGTCCTTTCAATAAAAGCTCTATAAAATGATTCGTTTATAAAGGTATGCAGGGTGTGTGTTAGATAAACTAGACTGAGAGTCAATTATCACAAAAACATTTTAGGAAATGTCAGATTTTTACTGTCTGCCATAGTTAAAATGGAAATCCACTGGAGTTGTTAGTCTTAAAATGAGTTGCTGTCGTGTAACGTAGCTACCTTCTTCCACTATGCACAATAAAAACCCCATTAAGGAAACTGAGACCATGATCCAGTTTTGTCACATCCAGAACACATTTTCCCCAACGGCCAGTTTTCTGTCAACACTTTTAATGATCTGTGACGTCTGTCAAGCAGTTTTCCAGTCAGACTTCCCGGCAGAGTTTAAAACATAACCTCAAAACTGTGATGAGTGGATAGTTCACTCACTACTCTTTATGTTGTAAAAGGCACAGTTCCTGGAGAGCATTCGCTGAAGTCTTGGGTCCCTTTCTTCGTCTTCATCAGAATCGTCCTCATCGTCCACGTCATCCAGAGAACGACCTCCCATCACGAAAAGCACCTCTTGCAGGTTTGGTTGTGGACTCCCAGAGTTGAGCCTTTCCGAATATTCAGGTGCAAAATTCAGTTTCTAGGCAAAGTATATACATTAATAAAAATCATTTCATACACAGAATTCAATTCACATGACCACAGAAAACAATCCGCTTGAGGAACACATTCAAGTTGAAATCCTGTCAACACTTTTGGTTTTGAAAAGATATGTAGAAGTTTTATAAGAAGTCAGTGAAAAGGAGTGACATTTGCTAGATTTTGTCAAAACAAACTGAGTATTCTGGATTAGCTGTAAATGTTTCACTGACTTTTAAAGATAAAAACATCCTTGTTGTCAAGACTGATGACACAAAGTACGGTAAGCTCCTCTTAAAAACATCAAGCCATTAGTATCTTATTACAGATATATTTTTAGTTTTAAAAGAGCAGACTGAATCATGACACTATTTTGTTGATTCATACCATGGTTTTCATTTCATTTGCTTAAGATAAATTTAAGTTCCGTTCCGTCTTCTTCCGCTTATCCGGGGCCGGGTTGCGGGGGCAACACCCTCAGACGTGAAGCCCAGGCTTCTCTCCCCCCAGCTGCATCCTCCAGCTCACCCGAAAATATCCCGAGTCATTCCCCAGCCAGCTGTAAGACATAGTCTCACCAGCGGGTCTAGGCGTCTGCCTCTTCGTCTCCTCCAAAAGACCAATTTAAGTAATATGTTTAAAAAAATGAGAAGTTCTGTATTTATGAAGCACTTTACTGTAGCTACAGGATACTGTAAGTGCTCTAATGTACATGATATTCAGGCCTTCACACACACATTTACACCTGCGGTGGTAAGCTGCCATGTAAGATGCTCACCACAAACCATCAGGAGCAATTAGGGGTTAAGTATCTTTCTTACAGACACAGCAACATTAGCGCTGCAGCCAAGAATCGCACCTGCAATTTTCCACATAGGCAATGTCACTCTATGAATACAAGTAAGCTTGAGACTACAAGTTTTAGGTGTAAGTGGTGTGTAATGGTCAAATATGCTTGTTTCTCTCCCCATTACTTTTGCTGGTGAAAGCATGAGTTCTGAAAAGTAAGAACCTAAGTATAGATCCTTGGGTAACTCCATCTTTGATGGGGTGTATACAAACAGACTCAAAATATTCTCAGCCTCTTCTCAAACGTCTTAAGTTAAACTCTAAATATGTTGTGTGGGAGAGGGAACCACAAAATAAATTTGAGGTTTTAAAATTGCTGACTGAATCTGAACATTAATTTGTAAAATTAATTCTATTATTTTAGTTTGATTTCTATTTTTGTAACTTAAATTATTTATTTTCGCTTCATGACATTGGTAGGTGAGAGAATGTGTGCCCCAATCAAGTTTTTGGCCTTTAAATTGGGGTCTTTTGATTAAGCTGCCTCAACAAGTCCTAATTCAGATTCATTCATAATACATCAAATTTCAAAGAAAATTAACCCAGGTAACTCCCACGTTTTTTGCGATTTATCCTATGCACCACAGACATCCTGTACTCCTGCCTTGACCATGAATCTACGTCAGTGTTTTGTCCAGTGACATGTTTCCGCATGTCACTGTTTTCATGTGAAATGAAGGCATCTCATTATATGCAACTGCGTAACAGCATCTGATTGGGACATCCCCAAAAAGGGGCCCAGCATGGAGCCGTGGAGAACACCAAAGCTTAGTTTTGTTTGAATCAAAGTATTTTATTTCTTTCTACTCTTTAATCTGTTTATTTATTCAGTTATAAAACGAGCCTCATGCCTGGTGACTAATAAACACATAAAAATTATACAAAGTATTTTTGAAAATGAGATAAAATAAAAAATAAAACAAAGCGTGATTACTCAATACAATCTAGTAAAAAGTCAAATCTGCCAAAAAAACCCAAAAAAAACAAAATTAGTCTTCAACCTTTGTAGGCTGTTGGTTAAAAAAGTTCTAAAAAGGCCTTAATGTCTGGTTCTTACTGAGCCCTTCATTACATATCAATTACAGGTCATCCCTTATCTAACGTGTCACTATGGGTGGCGCAACATCCTTCCACTTTAAAAGAATTAAATATTGAGCCAAAAGTGTTGAAAAAACAAATTGTTCCCAACCACCAGTCAACAGGTTTAAGATTTCATCCCGGATTCCAAGGAGGAGTAACAGTAGGTTTATGGCAATTTTAGGTCAAAATAAATCCTGGTCAATGCTTCGCAGACTCTCCATTTTAAACTTTTGTATTTTGGGACAAAACCATAACTTATGAACCAAATCGGCTTCTCCTTGTTTGCATTTATGACTAGGACGGTCAATATTTAGGTATATTTTTGCCATTTTGGATTTATGAATGTGTATCCTGTGATCTACTTCAAATTTCTTTCAAATAGATTTCAAATACATTGTAAAGCAGACCGGAATCCTTCAAACAAAAGAGAAACTGTGTGATAAACCAACCTCTCTGTGAATCTTTTCCACCACTTCCCTGCAGCTCGGAGAAGCTTGCACCAATCTCTCCTTTAGTAAAGTGTCAGATAGGTAGCTGAGGCTGAGCAGTTCAAGACGTGACAAGTTGAGGAGTTCAGGAAGATGACAAAGTCTAGAGTCTTCTTGGTACCCAACCCATTTCAAGATGGCCTCCACACGGGTGTATTCTGAACGAATTTGTAGGCCTTCGTGAGACAAGCAATCCACCAACTTCTCTTTTACCAGTAACAGGAACTCTTCTCCCTGTTGGATAGCTTCAAAGTTTTCCAGAAGAAAGGCCCAGGCTTTGGCCACTACCTCAGGGCATCCATGGATCTCCCCAAACTCCAGGATTCCCAGGCAGTTAGTTGCATCGATTTGGTGTTGGAGGTATCGACTGCAGACGGTTCGAACCGTCTGAAACTGCAGCTGGCTGGAGGTGCAGATCAACCCTTCTACGTTACTCTGGTTGATCGTCAACTTTCCAGTGTAGGCAAAGTCAAGTAAGTAACTGAGTATCTCTGGATCAACGTCATGAAGTTCCACTCGGGCAGCAATGCTCTCCACAAATTCCCCTGTGAACATGGAACGAAAGTACATACTACAAAGAGCCAGCACGCCACGATGGCAAGGGAAATCCCTCCCTCCAGCACTTAGAGTCACATCAACAAGTTTTGGCTGTGAGCAAAAAGAATGTAAGCCTTCCAGGATGCTCTGAGGGTGGGAGGACAAGCAGAAGTCCAGATCATCCACGTTACGTACCATGATGGATTTCAGTCCAAAAGACGAATAGAAACTCTCTGGTCAGCACAGATGGTCAGATCTAAGACAAAGAAAGATATTTAGTTATTCATAAATTTATCAAAATAACAGACATATACTCACATATTTTGTGGATTTTGGGTCCTCTTTTGAGAATTTTTCAGCTGGTAATCTCAAAGTTTTTCATCTGAATTCTTTTGCCTATCTTTCTGTTTTTACTTCACGCAATTTGATAAACTTGTACAAATTTTGTTTTGTTCTCACTTTTTCTCTCAATTTAATGTATAAATCATCCAAAAGGAATATAATTGATGGCATTGTAATTAAAATAGATTTTCCAATATCTTACCCATAAACTGTGCTTCTACTAACCTAATACAGCATTTTGGACAAACTGTTCCACTGTGTTGTCACTTTTTGTTCTCAGCTAAAAGTTCTCCAACAGTTTATTTTCTCTCAGTTAATACTCGAAATCTAAATAACTATCTGACTTTATATAAAAATGAAAAGGTAGAAAAACTCACCCACATTCACAAACTTGAAAAACAAGGTCTTATCCTTCCAGTAACAACATGGCGATGGCGGCCGTAGATCAGATCAACATGGAGTGAGCAACATGGGGGAAGTTTTTGCCGTGTCATGAGGGACGACAGCTTGTTGCATTTGGTTATTTTTAGGACTGACAAAGTGGTGTGCCGGGGTTAGTTTGGCATCCACAGCTGCTGTCATACATGCCTAAATGTCTTCTAAACAAGCCTGGAAGTTTGTAAAGGAAACAGAAGTAAAAACTAGGGACATAACCAGTGAGTGATGGGACATAAATATAGATGATCTTGTACACTCAATCAGTAAGTTTTTGGTTTATTATGTCTTTAAAACATTGACACATTCAAGAAGTTGAATAATCAGGCAACAGTAATAATTGAAGCATCCTCAGTGACCTCAGAAGAGTCGGAATTTCTTTCTTTTGCTGAAATGCGAGTCAAACAAAGTGATTTCATTCTCAAAAAATAAAGAACATACGTAGTGATAAATTATTAAAATGGAAAATTTTACAAAAAAATTTACATAACAAATCAAAATTAAAACTAATGTTAGCCAAAAATGAGGAGAAAAAATATCTATAATTTAAAATCCACAAAAAAAAAAAATCAACAACAAAATGACATTGAGTTTCTATAAATAACAATAAACAACAAGTCAACGATTCAACGTCAGTATATACAGTATATTAGAGTAATTAAAACAGAAAATGAATCTTTTCACCAAATTCAAATAAACACAGGATTGGTTTATATTAAATTTAAAATAGTAAAAAAAAAATACAAAAAATTGCAATTTGTTTGGGTGTTTTTAATCAAAACATTCAAAGTTAAAATTCTGATGGATTATTTTGATGTTTCATTGATATGTGGTGAAATACAAACAGTCCAAGGCAAAACTAAACGAATATAATCTTCTACAAAGAATACAAAAATATCAAAATGAGAACACGAGTCTTTACTCAAAATCAAAAATCTCTGCTTCTTTCTCTTTCCAAAAAGCAAAACTACGATCTATATATTGACAAATTTCATCATTGCTGAAACTAGAGATATCAGTCCCAGTGTGGAGCATCCCCTCGTCAGGCGTGGGCGTCTGGACGATGACCTTAGGAACCTGTCTGACCTCTGGGAGCCTGTGTTGTACCACCACAGTGGTGTCTTCAGTCTGAGTCACTGTGTTTCCAAAAAACTTCACTTTAATGTCCTCAAAGCCATCCTTCCACTCTCGGTTTCCAGCTTCAATGTCCAGAATAACAGCTTTATGGAAGTCCCTTACCACCTCCCAGGGGAAACGTCCCACACGGTCAAACACCTCAAAGCAAAGCAGGTGTCTCATTTTACGTTCATCAACAGGCAGATCTAATTCTAGGATGTGAAAGTAGCCCAGCATGAAGAGATCCAGGGTCAGGGTGTCGTACTCTACAGGCACTCCCTCCAGACGGGGTAAGAACTGCTCCGGGGAGAAGATGGCTTGTTGCCTGTGGAGCCTAAAGACGATGGTACAGGTTATAAAGGATTTATAAACATTCAGTACAAAAATATTCCCCTGATGAGCCTAAATCAGACATGGGCGAACTACGGCCCGGGGGCATACGCGACCCATCAAATGTTTTTTTCCGGCCGTGGTTGTTCAAGAATTCTGGTGGTCCTGGTATTTACTCTTAATGTCTCAAAATATACCGTATTTTCAAGACCAGAGGGCGCATATAAAAGTCTTAGATTTTCTTCAAAATGAGCAGCGCGCCCAATCGTACAGTGCACCCTATGTGTGTGGTGAAAAAACAGTGAAGCAGACGAACACTATGCTTGCTGTGATTATCGGATGTCTGACAAAGGAACTCCAACCACTGGAAATCAGTGTGAACCGGCCGTTCAAAGTAAGGCTGCGAGCAGCATGGGAGCGATGGATGACCGAAGGGGACCACAGCTTCACGAAGGGTGGTAAGCAGCACCGGGCGAGTTACGCCATAGTTTGACAGTGGATTGTAGATGCTTGGGCTAAAATGTCTGCTGGCACTGTTGTCCGAGCTTTCAGAAAAGCAGGCATCATTTCCGAGCAGCCGCACGGTACAGAAAGTGACTCTGACAGCGAGGAAAGTGAACCTACTATGTTGGATTTAGCGCAGCTGTTAGATTCTGAAACAGAGGATGAGGACTTGGATGGATTTGATAAATGACTTTATGACAACTGTAACTAATATTTAAATAAAGCCAAACAGACTCAGTTTTGCTCCCGATCTATTTTTAAATACGCACACTTGTCTGCGTGTGTTTTAGGTGGATGTACGTAGTAGAGGATATGTATATAGAAACCCGGGCCCTATGACCAGGTGCGCCTGACGTGTATGTTAAATACAGAGCACTCGAAACTGGGACTGCGCCTTTTAACATGGTGCGCCTTTTGGTCGTGAAAATACGGTATGTAAAATATGGGCGTGGTGGGGCACTGCATGTGCCCCATCCACAGAGAAGCAGAGGAGAAGAACTACAGGTTTGTTATAGTTACAGTAAACAAACAAAGCGTTGAACTTTCTCGCCAGACAGCTGTGCATGTTTGTAATTAAATAACAAGATCTCATCCTGAAGATAAATAAATAAGCTGAACAGTGTTTTTTTTAAACAAAACACTTACAAAATTACCAAAACAATCCCTCTGAGCCACCAATCGACCCCGATCAATGCAATAAATATCCCTGATTTTTGCTATTATTTGTGTTCACTTGTGCAACGTCTGCAAACCAATTGAGATTTACTTTAAATCTAAATATACTATATTTTAATATTAAACATCACTACGTGGCACAATCAGAATCAACAATGAGTTTGAGTTCTTTAGATCTACTTACTACATACAAACAGAAAGGATGGAAAGTTTTTCAGTCTTACCTTCTGATCTGTCTGGAAGGAACACTGGAAATCATCTTCCTCCAGTTTCCCATCATCTTGTTGACGGCGCTCCTTTGTTTAAAGAAATGTCCCAGGGAGCTGTTCATCATTTTGGACTGTGCGCTCTCTGAGCCGCCCGAACAGCCGGACTTATTGCCCATTCCTGGGTTTCCATCGCTGAGTTTCCTCTCCAGTGTGTCTTTGCTCTTCAACGTCACTGTGTAGGCGGATTTTTTCCAGTGACCTAAGAACAGAACCACTATGCGCTCCTTTCTGAGGCTGGTGGTTTCCTGAACGTCCGCGACATTTTCATCGTAGTCAATACCCGAATCGCTGTTCTGGTCTGTTTCTGGGGCTGGCTTCAAAACGTGATGTTGCTCATCTGAAACGGAGCTTTCAAGTTTTATGGGAGAAGGTAAAGCGACAACCTCTTCCGACTGATTTGGCAAAGCTGAATGTTGTGTTTCAAAATTTGACTTTAGAGTCCTTACGGACACTCCAAATTGATGGATTTCATCTTTAATGCTCTCTCTTCGAACCCTAGTGGACGTCTGCCTTTCTGGTGCCTGAGAGAACACTGTGATCAGCTCAGTGTTGGGCATCTTGCAGTAGTCAGTCAGGTTGGTCATCAACAGAGACATGCTCTTTACAATGCCAGAGATGCGACCACACCAGACAGGAAGTGGGACCTGACTTTTGAAGTTTCTAAACTGTGTATTGACGGTAATGTTCACGATGGGCGCTGGCAGGATGTGCCGAAGTTCCTCGGCAAGACGGGCCAACTCTGAGTCATAACCTTCACAGTTTCTCTGCATTGAGACAGTAGCAATCTGCTCCTCCAGATAAATAAGGTCATCCTCAGTCAGCAGCTCACCGAAGGGGCCCAGGATGGCATTGTGAGCTTGGGAGTATCTCCAGCTGACTTTGGCGTAGCTGTTCCCGTTTTCCTGTAAATGAACGAGGCAAATAAATAAACAAAGTTTTTCATAAAGTTTGTCAAACATTTTTTAATAGCTTTTGGCTCTGGAGGGAAAATGTAATAATGTAGTTAAACAACCCTACGGCCCCCATCCAGACCTCAAAATGTACCACTACATCACAGCATGTACGTGTGAATGGTTTGTTTGGAGCAATTTAAAGTAAATAGTGACTTCAGATTTTTGGTCATTTAGATGTAAAATGTCTGCAGAGAGTCAGGCCAAAAGTTGTGCTTTTCTCATTAAAGCCTGGTTTGGTTCAGTGACTTTTTGCAGAGAAGAAGCCATGAAACATTTCATCTCATTTAACCAGAAAGAATAATCAAACCATTCTGATTCATGCTTGAAGGATTTTTTTTAAGTTAATTTATAGATCCCATCTCATGCAAAATCGACTTTCCTCTTTTTTAGTCAAGCTTTTCTCTTTCTAACAGTGATGTGTGGGCTTTGTATTTGTTACAAAAGGTTTTCTGGAGATTGATTTTGTATTTCTGACCCCTCTAAGCAACAACAAAAAAGTCTTTGCTCCATTATAAAACTTTTTACGTAACATTTAAAACACGTTTCGTTCTCAGCATCCTTCCCCCTCTCCAATGTGGACATTTCTAGAACAGTTCAATCTGTTTCCCACTGACGACAGAATAAAAAGCTTATCTATTTACGTCATGTTACCTTCCTCCTCTGGTCCTCCTCATCCAGCAGTCTCGCTTGCAGCTGTCTCACCATGACCTGCCTCTTCCACTCTGCTATTGGACGACCTCTCTCATCGTGTGTGGGCACCAGGTAGTCTATGTCTGACAGGTTTGCCTCCTCCGTAGGTAGGACCACCATTTTACTCTGCAAACCACCCACAGTTATCTCAATCAAAACATCGTCAAACAGTGTGTCTACAAAAACAATGTGAAGCAGGATACTTACTGCTTGTGCAGTAAAAACTCCTGACATCCCAGAATCTTTCAGAGATTTAATAGACTTCATGTTGCCAAGCAGTTTCTTTTCAGCCAGTAAGTTTGTATGAGGAAAGGTTTTATCAGCAGAGACAGTTTGTTCGCTCTCGGACGTCACGGCCTGATTGAAACCTTTAATAACTGCAAATAAAATATTTATTTACAGGTTGACTTTTTTCCAGTCTCCAGAATGTGAGGTCAAATGAATAAATCTTGAAGATTTCATTCCTGCCCATTTTAATAAAGTCAAAGTTCTTTTCTCACAATAAATATTAACATTTTATCTCAATCTATCAAATGGAGAGTGTGGAAAAAAGGTGAAGAAGTGTGTGCAGGCAGTCTGGAACGGGTGGAGAAAAGTATCAGGTATGATGTGTGATAGAAGAGTTTCAGTTAAAATGAAAAGAAAAGTGTATAAAAACGTGGTGAGACCGGCCATGCTGTTTGGTTTAGAGACAGTGGCACTGAGGAAAAGACAGGAAACAGAGATGGAGCTAGCAGAGATGAAGATGCTGAGGATCTCTCTGGGAGTGACCAGAATGGACAGAATCATTGGAATAGCACATGTTAGAGGCCAGACTGAGATGGTTTGGACATGTGCAGAGGAGAGAGAGAGTACATTGGCAGAAGGATGCTGGGTTTGGAACCACCAGGAAAGAGGCCTAGAGGAAGACCAAAGAGGAGGTTCATGGATACAGTGAAGGAAGACATGAAGATAGTTGGTGTGACCGAAGAGGATTCAGCAGATAGGGTTAGATGGAAGAGACTGACTTGCTGTGCCGACCCCTGAAGGGAAATACCGAAAGCAGAAGAAGTCTCAATCTTTCAAATAAAAATGACTAATAAGTTATAATCAAAGAGGTAACTTAATTCAGATTAAATGTTTTTCTTACCAGATGTTGCAGTTTGAACCTGCTCTATTTTGCCAGTGATGGTCTTCTCAGTTCCGGTCCCTGAAGTTATTGGGGGCTGTGGATATCTGGCCTGGGGGGACTCCTCACACTCAGGTTGCTTCATTTTGGTAAAAAAGGAAAAACATTCAGGTTATTTTGTATTAGAGAAAAATCCCCAAAATAACACAAAAAATATGGGTCAGAACATTTTCAGTACAATATTGGAACAAAATGCAAAACCAAAATAAAACATAAGTCTTTCTATATGAACCTAGATTTGTTTTGCTTAAAAACTGATTTTGTAAAAGGCAAAGCTTAATAACTTAACATTACAAACACATAAAATTGACACTGTGTTTAGACCCATCTGAATTAGCAGGGACTGGCTGTTTGAATGCTGACCAGCTGTATTGGTAGTTTTTTGTTCTTGTTGATGATGATTACAAAGAAAATTACTTTTTAGATTGAGTATTAGAAGAGACATAAAGCAAATGAGAAATTCCCTTTAAAACTTACCTTTAAACTATCCATGTTTGGGTGAGAGTTCAGTCCGTCCCTAAATGCAACAGTTAGGCTCCCGTAGTAGTCCTGTTTGTTGTGTTGGAACAGGGAAGTAGAATTCACCTCCTCCTTCACCGGGCTGATTATCTCGATGGGTTTGTGTGTGTAGGGCACCTGTAAAAACATTTAATGCAGTAATGCAAATGCACTGGTGTGATATCTATCTCCTGTTCTTTAGACCTGATTATCTTTCGCATGTTAAAACACAGACGCAATAACACAGTGATTCTGACATGTTTATTCAAACAAGAATAATAACTTGCTCAAATCCCCTCTTTGTCATTAAAAAAATTCTCTGTGGTCTGTTGTAATAGAATTGATATAGTCAGCCTATTATTTGGGTCTTAACACACCTTGCTTATGCCACGCAGATTAGTGGGTTAGAAAAATCTCAGAAACTCCCTTTCATGTAACGTAAGCGTTATTGATCAAATCTGTGACCAATCTCAGGGTAAGCCAACTTGATTTCTACCACCCAGCCCCTAAATCACACCTCTAGAACTCCGAAAATGGATCAGGCAAAGAAAAAACAGCAGTGTGAAGCGGTCACTCTGGCCTGCAACACTGAGAGTGGCACTCACTGATCTGTCATTGAAATCAAACAGAAATAGTTACAAGTAGGTAATTAAAAAAAATTATGAAAAATTAATATTTTTTTATTATTGATCCTTTTTATGTGCAGGATAAGAAATATCGTGTAAAAGCAGGAGTATGACAATGCACACTTTCAGAATGAGTTCAAATGGGGTGATTGAAAATGTGCCTATATCTTCATGGACAATCTTTTCCATCATTTGGCAAAAAATTTTTTTGTAAAGTCCTACACTATGAGTGTCCAACTATGGTCTTGGAGGGCCAGTGTTTCTAATTGCTTCCGTCAAATGCTTCATTTCACTGTGTTCAGTTCACTTCAAGTTCTGTCCACAAGGACCATCTCGCGAGTCGCATATAGCAGTCTCCGACTTTTCGTTTGGACAAACAAAAGTCCACACACTCCGGAAAGCCATCAAGACTGCTTAGTTTTCATGAAAGCTGGTTTACAAAGGGATTTGAGTGAAAACACGCTTTTTAAATGAGACCACATGTCATCAGTGGACTTCTGCGTCCTTACAAAACTCGATTTAAATTTTGATATGTGTGTATAAATGAATACTTTGTAATATTCCGTTCTATTCCGTCATCTTCCGCTTGTTCCGGGGTTGGGTCGCGGGGGCAACAGCCTCAAACGGGTAGCCCAGGCCTCTCTCATCCCGGCTGCATCCTCCAGCTCACCCGAAAGGATCCCAAGTCGTTCCTCGGCCAGCTGTGAGACATAGTCTCTCTAGTGGGTCTGGGGTCTGTCCCTTGGTCTCCTCCCGGTGGGACGTGCCCAAAACACCTCGCCTGCGAGGCGCTCGGGGGCATTCTGACCAGATGCCCGAACCACCCCATCTAGCTCCTCTGGACCTGGAGGACCCAGGTCCAGAGGAGTAATATTTGTAATTTTGTAATATTCAATTTATGAATTTTGTATTGGAATGTAGACAAGTTAAACACTCTCTCAATGAAGTTGATAAGATGGTTAAACCTCACAATAACTGGAACCAAGAAAATACACATAAAGATTTCTCATGATGTCTTTTGTAACTAAACAGGATGGATGGATAGGTGGTAAATCTCTAACAGATTACATATTTAATTCCAGATGGGTGGCCGCATTTTATTATTTTCTCCCTCTATCAAATCTGTCAACTCTGATTTAAGAATTGCTTGTTAAAAAAAGGTTTAAAAGCATTCCAAGAATATTCCTTTTATTTCTGATAGAGCTCGGGTTGCCCTGACATCTGTTTTCTCTGAAAAATCCAGGATGATTGTGCAGATTTATTTGTTATTGGCAGATGAAAGAATATTTGTTGTTTTAGCTTTGTGACTGGAATCTTTATGTTGGTAAAAATAAGAGAAATAAATATGGGATGCAGGTGTTCTACATGTTGAACATTCCCTTCTCATATGCTTTTCGACCTCTCTCAAACTTCGAAAGATCTTTCGAAGACTTTTGGAGAGTTTTTTAAGACGTTGCAATCATCTAAAAGTAAGTTTAAAGAGGAAGTATTGGGTTTTTATTGTGTCATTCTCGTCTCAAAGTACATAGAGATGAACATGGTAACCTGTGTTAGCTCAGAAATACAATAGTTGCCCAAAAAAAAACATATTAATACTTTTATTCAGTTCTACTTCCATTTTTAACCATGTAAACCACTCGTCCTTTGCTTTATAATTAGTCCTTTTTCCTGAGTGCGTGCATGACACAGTGTAAATGTTGTCAATATGGATATGAGCGTAAACAGAGCATGTGCACTGCCACTCTGCTTATGTTGGAGTACGGATGTTACAGAGAATAAAATTCAAGGCCTAGAACAAACTGGCCTCCAAATAACATCTGAATTCTGGACCAGAATTTTACTCAAAAATGCATGAATGAAATAGAAAACCGCTTCCCGTGTGTTTTTAATGTGGTAATAACGTTCAGCTCAGGGGTAGAACGTTCACCCTTGAACCAGAAGTTCTCCGAAAGTTTGCAGGATTGAATCCCTCTGAGCTCATGTCCAGGTGTCCTTTGGGAAGACGCCTAACCCCCTGTTTCTCCCACCATTGGCGCCGTCTTGGCAGCCTGCTGCGGTGTAATGGAGCATGCAAATTTTTCCATTGAGGGATGAAAAGTGGATTTAGTATGAAACCCCCTTTTTAAACTCGCTAGGCTAAGATTTGATGAGAATTGGGGAGTTTAACTCATCACCTCTTAATGTATCCACAGCCACACCTTCTAGTGGGACCCTAAACAACTCCTTTTTGAAATGTGAAGTCCACAGAAAGCTTCTACATAAAAATTGTGGGTTATAAGGAAAACATTTTACAATTCTTTTAATAAACCTGCCCTGTCTTAATGGACACCATACACAATGCAGATCACATTCAGTTCTCCCAGGACGTTATTAGGAACCAAACATCAAAGGTGAAGCTAACATGCTTGCTGTTGTGCTTTATGTCCACAAGGTGGTCCCTGCCATTCGCTCTCACACACGCCACTTTGATGGGAACATGAAACATGAAATATGCCGGACCACCACTTAGGAGGAGGTATAAACTTCCCAGAAGTTGTGCAACACATAAATAGATAAACAAGAAAGGCTGGGAAAGTTGGCTTGGAGGAGGTCATGACCCTTCTTGTTACAGTCCAGAAAGCAACACCAAACCTTACGTGTGAGTTTAATTAGAGAGCATTTGGTTTTCATCAGCAACCCCCTCATCACAATTACCACGCAGATGCAGATAACATACCCCTGGGTTTGATCCAGACTCAACCCCACTACCACCACTACAATCTTCTACTTCTCATCTGATCACAACAGCTTGCAGGCCAAGAGTTGAGAAACAACTACTAAGTGCTGTCTCATTGTCCAACATCAGCACCGGTAATCTTCGGTCCCTATGGGTCACGTCACGAGAACGTTTAAACATTTCAGAGCTCCGTTTGTGATTAAGAAACATGTCATGTAATTCTGCACTCTGGAATCAATCAGAGAAACAACCTGCTTTCATATGATAAATTCCTGTTTGTGGTGATGGATTGCTGAGTGGAACGTATCCCGTTAGAGTACATTATTACACAGAACACTATAGTGTAAATACATGTCCACTCACATGGCTATATACTCTCATGTTTCCCCCGTGGAGGCAACGGCGTGCTTTTGCCAACATTCAGACTTAGTTTTCCATTCGCGGTTGCCAGTTAAATGAGAAATGAATGGATTGCATTATTTCTAATTTATAATTGAACCACAGGGTTAAAAAATACATCTCCAAATGGACAAATAATAAGGTGAAAAAAGCAGAAATCAACAATGATTGAATATAGCGTGGCACTGAGCCTGAGCATTAGTCAGCCCTTACTGTAAAAGGGAATAACTGATCAGAAAACATGCTCGGAGCAGCCAAAGCATCTGCCAGCGAAGGCTTCTTGAACAGAAAGAGTTTTTCTTTTCATTGGACTAAAATAATTGCTCACCCAGGGAAGTCACTAACTTGATCAGAAAGCAATAAAAACACAGTAAGAGTCAGAAAAAAAGCAGCACAACACGAGGAAAGTAATCCCGCCTGAGCTCACTAACCTCACACCGCTTTCCTCAGCAAGTCGACTTTGTCGTCCACTAGCCCGAGCACAGACTCCCGCAGCCGGCTGTTAGAGGGGCTGACACCACATTAAGATCATCAACCACTCATTTAAGGCCATCACTGGCTTCTCTGCCGGTGGCCAATAAACAATAAACTCTGATCGGAGAATGTCATTAATAATTAAAGGAAAGGATAGGATTGCTGGTAATGTCACTAATGCATGGACAAACAAATGGTCGTGTTGTAGCACGAAGGGAAGTATCAGCGGAAGACTTGTCAGAGTAGTTGGAAAAAGATATTTTATCCATGTGATAGCAGGTCATGTTTTTCCACCACAAGTGTATTCATAAGAAAAATCCAACCTTCTATATGATTTTGTCCGACCTAATGAACTTTTATAACTGTCTGCTGTCATTTTGCTAATTTATTCAATTGAATTGAATTCATCACAAAACAACTGACTCAACAGGCTTCACATTACCGATTGAAAGAAAGTACAAAAACAAGGAACAGAAAATAAAAAAATATACACACAAATACACAGCTAAAAGCTAACTAACAAAAGCTAGCTAAATAATTTCAGCACATTCCTGCCCTTAGACTCTCCTTCACGGTGAGGAAAAACTCAGAAAAAAAAAACTCCAAAAAAAACAGCAGTCGAGAAAAAATAAGTAACCTCATGAGGGCCCATATGAAGCAGGGATACCCTCCCTGTGACAAGCAGCCAATGTGGCTAAGAATGTTAATTAAATATTAGCTTATTCTACTCTAAAGCTTGATGTCTAAAGAAATCAGTAGATGAGCTTAAGTCAAGACCTTAAAGCTTAAATCAAGAAGTGAGTTATTTATTTTTAATTTAATAAACAGTTCATTTTTTGTGTTGTATCAGCATAATTTATGTAAAAAATTAATTCATAAATTGTTTGAGGGCTTAAAAAACAACATAAATGGGCCCTAGACCAGCAAGTCGGCACATAAATCTTCCATAAAAGCTACCACATATATATACTCGGTATACAGTCTATTGTATAGGAAATGGGTTTTACACAAAAATCTCGGTTTGGTACATCCCCAGTTTTGGGGACACTGTTTGGTTTATTTTCAGTACAGCATAATGCGTTATCAATTTGTGTGTTTATTAAAACGATTACTTGTTTTAATACTACTCAATTGGGAAAATATATTTATGGTATAATCACTACCACTGGACCAAAGCTTCGGATTGATCTGAAAAGCTGCTTGAATGCCGACCAGCTCCATTTGCACATTTTTTTTGCTGTTACCACATCAGTGATATTTCAAAGAGTCTATACGGACCACCGTTACTCTGGCTTTTGAACGCAATGTATTTGTTTCCACCGGATTAAGCAGATCAATATTAACAGCCATCTGGGAAAGAAAAATTATCTGCTAAAAAACAGGAAATAGGTGGATGAACACTCTATTTTTCAAAGTCTATACACACCACCCATATTCTGGCTTTTGAACATAATTTGAGATGGAAAAATGAAGCCGTCTGAAGCATTGACACCTTTGAAGCAAAATTGTATCAAATGGTTTGAAGTCTCTGAGACCTTGGAAAAACACAGCCCTCTAGTGGACAAATTAAATCACTGCAAACCAGTTCACGACTCATAATTTGGGAACCCAAAACTATTTTCTAGTCAAAAATAGATATGTATTCTACATTGAATAGTTGGGAATTGAATAGTACAGGAACATGTTTAAAAGTTTTGAAGTTTAGTGCTCCTAAAAACATGAAAATGCTCTGAAGCGCTGAGTCCTGTGCCTCGATACAGTGATGTCATTGACACGCAGAGGAAAGCAAAAGGGGGCGAAGTTGAAACTTTAACCCTATAATGACGTCAGCAGCGGAAATAAGGCAAGCTCCAACACAAAGTCTTGATAAAAATCGTTTCACAAAGAAAGAGACATGTTCCAGAACGCCGTCTCACTTTTCCCATCTCTAAATGTAATGCATCTGTTTCCCTGGAGTTTAAATCTCAACAAAAAATTTATTTTATCTCATAAATACTAGAAACTACATAGTTAACTCGTTATTAGGCGGGTATTACTAACTGCTTTTATTTATTTTTACTTTTTGCACATCCCAAGATGTGTATTTTTTTCCAATGAGGTTACCAAAGCATTCCATTTATCCACTACTGTTCCGGCCCTTTTGTCAAATGTTCAAGCTCAATGTGGCCCGGGAATCAATAAATTTGCCCACCCCTGGCCTAACCCCAACCTCCTAGATTAGTTTGTACCAGCGCTAAGCCAGCGGCTGGCTGATAAGTAAAGCCAGATAGGCTTTAAATTCTGTAACAAGCAATCAAAGTTCATACTTTACAAAAAATACTCATACAAGATGCAAGCAGTCTCTATGCAGCACCTGACATCTTCCGCTTACCCGGGGCCGGGTTGCGGGCCAACAGCCTCAGACGGGATGCCCCGGCTTCTCTTACCCCAGCTGCATCCTCAAGCTCACCCGTAAGTATCCTAAGTCATTCCCCAGCCAGCTGTGAGACATAATCTCTCCAGCGGGTCCGGGGTCTGCCTCTTGGTCTCCTCCTGGTGGGACGTGCCCAAAACACCTCACCAGCGAGGTGCTCGGGGGGCATCCTGACCAGATGCCCGAACCAACCCATCTGGCTTCTCTCGACCTGGAAGAGGGGCAGCTCGACACCAAGCTCCTCCTGGATAGCAGAGCTCCTCACCCAATGTCTGAGTGAGAGCCCAGCCACCCTGCGGGGGAAGCTCATTTCGGCCACTTGTATCCGTGATCTCATTCTTTTGATCACCACCCACAGCTGGTGACCATAGTTGAGGGTTGTAACGTAGAATCTCCAGCTCTCACTTGATCGATTTGCCTGGCAGCTTGTTAGTTCTAAATGCGTTCCTATTCATAGTGCACATTAATCGATTAATAGTCATTTTAAACATCAATTGACATTGTTTTTACTGCTAAACTCTTCCAATATCTACATCGACCCATAATAATCTGGTCCTTATCAGGTCCTAAATTAGACAAACACGCTATCAGATGAACAACAACACTGTACATATTGCATGTGGCATCATTTATTCAACAACAACTAAGATAAAGTGAAGATGCAGCGTGTGAAAAGCTGACTCTATCTTTATTGCTTCAACAGACAATGGTTAGTAGGCATTTAATTTTTAATAAGCAGCTATGTGACTTCCTCTTTAAAGACAAGTTTTTGTTCAAACACAAAACCAGGGAGAAGAGACAAATGGGTTTTATTTTTAGACGAGTCATTATCTGGTGTCAAAAGGTACAGTTGTGGTCAAAAGTTTACATACACTTGTAAAGAACATAATGTCATGGGTGTCTTGAGTTTCCAGTTATTTCAACAACTCTGATTTTTCTCTGATATAGTGATTGGAACAGATCCTTCTTTGTCACAAAAAACATTCATGAAGTTTGATTCTTTTATGACTTTATTATGGGTAAACTGAAAATGTGACGAAATCAGCTGGGTCAAAAATATACATACAGCAATGCTAATATTTGGTTACATGTCCTTTGGCCATTTTTACTTCAATTAGGCGCTTTTGGTAGCCATCCACAAGCTTCTGGCAAGTTTCTGGTTGAATCTTTGACCACTCCTCTTGACAGAATTGGTGCAGTTCAGTTAAATTTGTTGGCTTTCTGACATGGACTTGTTTCTTCAGCATTATCCACATGTTCTCAATGGGATTTAAGTCAGGACTTTGGGAAGGCCATTCTAAAACCTTAATTCTAGCCTGATTTAGCCATTCCATTACCACTTTTGATGTGTGTTTGGGGTCATTGTCCTGTTGGAACACCCAACTGCGCCCAAGACCCAACCTTCGGGCTGATGACTTCAGGTTTTCTTGAAGAATTTGAAGGTAATCCTCCTTCTTCATTGTCCCATTGACTCTCTGTAAAGCACCAGTTCCATTGGCAGCAAAACAGGCCAACAGCATAATACTACCACCACCGTGCTTGATGGTAGGCATGGTGTTCTTGGGGTTAAAGGCCTCACCTTTTCTCCTCCAAACATATTGCTGGGCATTGTGGCCAAACAGCTCAATTTTTGTTTCATCTGACCACAGAACTTTGTCCATGTGATCAGCAGCAAACTTTAGTCGAGCCTTAAGGTGCCGCTTTTGGAGCAAGGGCTTCCTTCTTGCACGGCAACCTCTCAGTCCATGGCGATGCAAAACACGCTTGACTGTGGACACTGACACCTGTGTTCCAGCAGCTTCTAATTCTTGGCAGATCTGCTTTTTGGTGCTCCTGGGTGGACTCTTCACCCTCCTGACCAGTTTTCTCTCAGCAGCAGGTGACAGCTTGCGTTTTCTTCCTGATCGTGGCAGTGACAAAACACTGCCATGCACTTTATACTTACAAACAATTGTTTGCACTGTTGCTCTTGGAACCTGCAGCTGCTTTGAAATGGCTCCAAGTGACTTTCCTGACTCGTTCAAGTCAATGATTCTCTTTTTCAAATCTGTGCTGAGCTCCTTTGACTTTCCCATTGTAGCGTTTGTGGGTGTTTTTATCCAATGAGCCCTTTTTAAATGGCCTCAGAGAAGTCACCAGCTGTAGTCACTCATAATCACTCACAAGAAGTTAAGAGGTCATGCTATGAAGCTCATGTCATTGACACAACTTTCTAAGTCTCCAAAATTGCTCATTCATGTTGCTGTATGTATATTTTTGACCCAGCTGATTTCGTCACATTTTCAGTTTACCCATAATAAAGTCATAAAAGAATCAAACTTCATGAATGTTTTTTGTGACAAAGAAGGATCTGTTCCAATCACTATATCAGAGAAAAATCAGAGTTGTTGAAATAACTGGAAACTCAAGACAGCCATGACATTATGTTCTTTACAAGTGAATGTAAACTTTTGACCACCACTGTATATGGTACTCCAAAAATGAACATCCCATCAAGACAGAAGCATGTAAATGTTCTTATAATACAATTGATTTTGTAGTTTAGTCTACGTGAGACTTTTCAACCGTTATGTTCATTTCATAAGAAAGTTTGAGATTTGTCCTAAAAAAACATAAAATTGAAAAAAAGCAAGCTAAAAAAAGCAAGTATGTCTGTGTGTAAGAGACAATCGTCCTGGTAACCAGATCTCTACCTGAAATAAAAATTTTAAACATTTTTACCGGCAGTACACAATAGAGTGGCTGTTTGATGAAAAGAAACAAATAAAATAAAAACAAGACCACACACCTACAACGTTTGACCTTAAAGAATAATTATTTGCTTGTATCTATCAATCTATTTACCTATATATCATCTATCTATCATCTAGTGACTGAACTACCTACCTATCATCTACCGACCTCCCAACATACCTACCTATCATCTACCAACCTCCCACCCTACCTATCATCAACCGACCGAACTACCTACCCACCATCAACCAACCTCCCAACCTACCTATCATCAACCGACCGAACTACCTACCTATCATCTATCAACCTCCCAACCTACCTATCATCTACAAACCTCCCAACCTACCTATCATCTACCAACCTCTCAACCTACCTATCATCAACCGACCGAACTACATACCCACCATCAACCAACCAACCTCCCAACCTACCTATCATCAACCGACCGAACTACCTACCTATCATCTATCAACCTCCCAACCTACCTATCATCTACAAACCTCCCAACCTACCTATCATCTACCAACCTCCCACCCTACCTATCATCAACCGACCGAACTACCTACCCACCATCAACCAACCTCCCAACCTACCTATCATCAACCGACCGAACTATCTACCTATCATCTATCAACCTCCCAACCTACCTATCATCTACAAACCTCCCAACCTACCTATCATCTACCAACCTCTCAACCTACCTATCATCTACCAAACTCCCAACCTACCTATCATCAACCAACCTACCTATCATCAACCAACCTCCCAATCTACCTATCATCTACCAACCTCCCAACCTACCTATCATCAACCAACCTCCCAACCTACCTATCATCTACCAACCTCCCAACCTACCTATCATCTACCAACCTCCCAAACTACCATCAACCAACCTCCCAACCTACCTATCATCTACCAACCTCCCAAACTACCATCAACCAACCTCCCAACCTACCTATCATCAACCAACCTCCCAACCTACCTATTATCAACCAACCTCCCAACCTACCTATCATCAAACAACCTCCCAACCAACCTATCATCAACCAACCTCCCAACCTACCTATCATCAACCAACCTCGCAACCTACCCATCATCTACCAACCTCCCAACCTACCTATCATCTACCAACCTCCCAAACTACCAATCATCTACCCACCTCCCAATCTACTTATCATCTTCCAACCTCCCAAGCTACCTATCATCTACCAACCTCCCAACCTACCTATCATCAACCAACCTCCCAACCTACCTATCATCAAACAACCTCCCAACCAACCTATCATCAACCAACCTCCCAACCTACCTATCATCAACCAACCTCGCAACCTACCTATCATCTACCAAACTCCCAACCTACCTATCATCAACCAACCTACCTATCATCAACCAACCTCCCAATCTACCTATCATCTACCAACCTCCCAACCTACCTATCATCAACCAACCTCCCAACCTACCTATCATCTACCAACCTCCCAACCTACCTATCATCTACCAACCTCCCAAACTACCATCAACCAACCTCCCAACCTACCTATCATCAACCAACCTCCCAACCTACCTATCATCAACCAACCTCCCAACCTACCTATCATCAAACAACCTCCCAACCAACCTATCATCAACCAACCTCCCAACCTACCTATCATCAACCAACCTCGCAACCTACCCATCATCTACCAACCTCCCAACCTACCTATCATCTACCAACCTCCCAAACTACCAATCATCTACCCACCTCCCAATCTACTTATCATCTACCAACCTCCCAAGCTACCTATCATCTACCAACCTCCCAAGCTACCTATCATCTACCAACCTCCCAAACTACCATCAACCAACCTCCCAAACTACCATCAACCAACCTCCCAATCTACCTATCATCAACCGACCGAACTACCTACCTATCATCAACCGACCGAACTACCTACCCACCATCAACCAACCTCCCAACCTACCTATCATCTACCAACCTACCTATCATCAACCGACCGAACTACCTACCTATCATCTACCAACCTCCGACCCTACCTATCATCAACCGACCGAACTACCTACCCACCATCAACCAACCTCCCAACCTACCTATCATCAACCGACCGAACTACCTACCTATCATCTACCAACCTCCCAACCTACCTATCATCTACCAACCTCCCAACCTACATATCATCAACCAACCTACCTATCATCAACCAACCTCCCAACCTACCTATCATCTACCAACCTCCCAACCTACCTATCATCAACCAACCTCCCAACCTACCTATCATCTACCAACCTCCCAAACTACCATCAACCAACCTCCCAACCTACCTATCATATACCAACCTCCCAACCTACCTATCATCTATTAACCTCTCAACCTACCTATAATCAACCGACCGAACTACCTACCTTATCTATCATCTATCGACCGAATTACCTACCTAACATCTACCAACCTACAGTATCTACCTACCTACCAACCTATCATCAATCTATCATGTACCGAACGAACGACCAATCTATCTATCATCTACCGACCTACCTACCTAGCTATCATCTACTGACCGACCAACCGATCTATCTATCATCTACCGACTGACCAATCTATCTACAGTAGCTATCTAGCTATCATCTACTGACCTATCTATCTATAATCTACCGACATTCTGACCTACCTACCTACCTATCATCTAACAACCTACCAATCATTTATCATCTACCGACCGACCAATCTATCATCTATCGACCGATCTATCTATCATCTACTGACCGACCGAACTTTCTATCATCTAGCGACTGATCTATCATTTTTCTATCTATCATCTACCGACCGACCTACCCACCCACCTACCCATCTATCTATTCTTACATACCTACATATACAGTGTGTTCAAAATTATTATGCAAATTAATTTAAGTGTCATTGTAATTATTGCAGTGATTGATACGGCTTGTATTGTACCTGAAGGTTTTTAGATTCCAGAAATCAGATTTTTGTGATAATCACAAAATTAAAGGGAAAACGACTGAAGATTGTTCTACAATACAAAGCAGATCACTATTTCTGGCAATCTAGGAAAGTAAATTGATCTCTACTGCTGGAAAGCAGGAATTAGGTGGATGAAAACACACTGCCCTGTGCAGATAAAGGCAGGATGAGGAAGGATTCTGCCAGACAAATGTGCCAGATTAAGAGAGCAGCTGCTAAAATGATATTACAAAACAGGCACAAAGGAAGTGTGAAGGATCTTCCAGAGGCTTGCTTTTTTTGCAGGGAATCTGTGTTATTTAGCTTTCTATGACACAGTGATGCAGTAGCTAATATTGAAACCCACGAATGAAAAGGTAGCGGGTTGAAGCCCCTCCAGAAACAGATCTTTCTAGGAGGAATTATCGCGTGTATGTGCGTGTGTCCTGATTTCTTAGGATGAACTAAATAGTCCAAAACATTTTTCGGACTCCTTGTAACAGATTTGGGGAACGTGGCCTCTTATTCCTCCTGGTTCATCCAGCGTACTTTGTTGATTCGCTTGCAGCTGTGCCAGAGATCTAAGATGAGGCTTGACAGGTCTGATGAGGTCTGACCTCATTCTAAGTGACCCAAATATCCAGGACAAGATCACTGATTTCTCTGGTCATGCAGCGTCCCAATCTATTCAGTCTCTCCTCGGAAATGAGATTATCTGACCGACACTTTAGAAGCGAGGAAACCTGTGATCTGTGCAAACATGAACCACCGGCAGAGATGTAATTAAGGAATGTCTTGTGTCTTGTAGAGCATCTCATCTTTGGCACAGCAGCCTATCAAGCGTTGCAGAGTCTGTTTTCCAAATACTAAGAGGAATCAATCAACTGCATGTTATTCACTGTCAAGGTCACCTCTTTGTTCGTGTCCAGCGTGTGCATCCACTTCATGAATAACCCAGAAATGTGATCTATCATTGTGTCTGCCACCGGCATTACCCCACATCCAGAGGTGACAATCATAGCACTTTCAAATTACTGGAAAAAAAAAGGGCGACGCACACACAATCAAACATTTGTTTGAAGTCTATGACATCCTGCTCTCCGGCTCCTCGGAGGGATAGAGTTGCTGGTCCCGGGCATCAGAACGGTGAAAACGTGAAACCTAAGCTTGTGGATCCCATATCGGGCTCGGCCCCTGGGCCCTCCACCTGAGCCGCAGGAGAGGGGTAACTGATAGGTCCTTAGCTGGCGGCGGCTCTGGCTGCGTCTGACGCCACAGCGGCCCCGGCGCTAATTAGCTCCCCATTGTTGATGGGTGGATTAATATCTGAAGGGGGAACTCGGCAACCACGCCTCACTGCTGCTCTGTCGTCATCCTTTTTTTATGTTCGAGTGCAACCCTTCCCTGCTGACTTATTAATGGCTCTTCAATTGGCCCACAGCTGTGGTTACTCCGAGTGCATCGGTGTTTAGTCTGCCTCACAGTGAAGCATTGCAACAAAAATAAAACAGGTGGACAGCTGTGACCTTTTCTTCATGAGACTCCCTTCTTTGTGTCGGAGGAACATGAGCAAAGCGTAGTAGATGAGAAGCTGCACATACCAGGAAGCAATGATCCCACTATGTAGCATAGCAACACGACAAAGAGAAACTCAGCTAACACTATGCTATCTATTTACATCCAAACCTTCAAAAGTTCTAATCATGAGTTCATTTAGAGAAATAAAAAAGGAAGCGTACGTTTCTGTCTACTTTAGAAGAACAATCCAACCAGATCCAAGCAAAGACGTTTTGTTGTAGGGATGTCTATCTCTTCACTGCACTCTAAAAAAAATCCCAATCAACAAATCAGAAACTACTTCTTACTTTTACTTTTTTGGGCTGAAAAAAATTTCTTCCAAGTCTAAAGTGTAGAGATGTTAAAGTATCAAAGCATATCCAAGTTTTCAAGAAAACCAATGATCTGATGAAAAAGTTTGAGAGGTGTGGGACAGCTGTTCACATCTGCATACAACTTATGCCAGAAACGAGACAGGACAGGTTTTACTCTCAGCTAGAAAGCTAGATTCTATCTTCAAATAGTCTAAATGTTTGGTGAATAAATTGTTGCTGTAAATGTTGAAGTTTATGAAGTTACAACTGATGTTTTTAATGTGTGGTGGTTGACGATCTAGTTACAGGAGACCTGTTCACTGTTAGTGTGTTTGTTGAGAAAAGCAGTCCATCCAGGAGTTTGTGAAGATTTTAAATGATTGTTTTTGTCTAAAAATGCCTGATTTTGTGAGATTTTTTTAAAAGTTGCATCAAAAAGTTGAAATTTTTAAAGCCAAATTACATTTGCATTTAAATCAACAACTTCTGTCAAATTTAAGCACATTTAATAGAGATGTTAAGGAAGGAGTGAAGGAGCTGGTGAGGGACAAAAATAATAGCAAAACTGTCATCAATCATGCTAAATCCCTCCCACCCCGTACATGAATCTGTGGACCATCTGAAGAGCAGCTTCAGCATCAGACTCCTGCAACCCCGCTGCTCAAAGGAACGGTACAGAAAATCATTTCTGCCGTCCTCCATCAAAATATTCAACCTTTCATTTTCAGACCTTTAAACTTTCACTCACAACAGATTTTTAAAAAAATGTTGTTAAAAATTTTCCTTCGGGGATTAATAAAGTATCTTCAATTCTATTCAAAAGAAGCATGTGTAAAACAAAAAATTAACTGTTTTATTTCCAAATCCAATAAATCAGGATAACTTGATTCACTTGAGTACAAAAACTTTTTATCTGTTATCTTTTTTATCTGCTAAACTCATCACTAAACATGGGGTTCAGCTGCTTGCTTTTTTTCCCCTCTGTTCGCGCTCTCCATTGCTGAAAACCGGATCTAACGTGAAGGGGTTGTTTTGTGGATAACTTCTTCTTTTCTGTGGGATTTAATGGCGGATCCATTCACTTTTGGCCACTACTAGTGCCCGCGGCTAACTCGCACAAACGTTATAGGAAAACTACAAGTCATCAATTACAAGTTGACGACTAGTAGTTGGTGGAAAAAATCTACAAAAACAAAATTTTATCACTAAGAAGACATTAAAAAGTCAAGTCCTGTGAAGCGAATGTGAGCACCAAATAGCCAGCCAAAGCCGCCACCAGCTAAGGACCTAAAAAATTATTTTATCAAATGAGGGAGGCGATTGCTCAGTTGTAGAGACTTCGCCCTGGGACCAGAAGTTTTCCGAAAGTTCACGGGATTGAATCCCACTGAGCTCATGTCTAGGTGTCCTTGGGGAAGACACCTAACCCCTGTTTTTCCCACCATTGGCGCTGTCCTGGCAGCCAGCTGCGGTGTAATGCAGAACACAAATTTCCCCGTTAAGCAATGAAGAAAGTATAATTCTTTCTTTCTAAATCAATGAGGCGTTTGATCACGATGAATGATTAATAAGGAACTACGTGAAAAATGCACGGTCTGCTTTTGCATTTCAAACAGGAAGTGAATGAAAAAAGTGTGTTTTCAAAAGCTTTTCCTATTAAAATGAACCCGGAACTGGTTTTAAAGGAGGTTTTATGCTGAATGTTTAAACGTCATTCTCACATTCAAAACATTTTTTAAAGTGTTTTTCTATTTTATTCGCGCAATTTGCAAGATAATTTTTTTTACTGGATTCATCCCTCAAACGGGGAAATTTTTGTGATTTTTTTTGCACCGCAGCAGGCAGCCATGATGGCGCCAGTGGTAGGAGAAACACGGGTTAGACGTCTTCTTCAAAGACAGTTAGTCATGAGCCTATTGGGAATCCAATTGTCTTCTTCCTCAGTGTTTAAATATCACTTGAACCACAGCTTGTTCTTGCCCAGGGATTTTGTTTTCTGCCACGCCTACAAACAAGAAGTGTTTTTGCAGCAGCAGCAAACGCACTTTGCTCAAGCTTGGTCCCTCCCAAAAAATAAAGCGACATTTTCATTTAAATGCTTCCAATCAGAAATATCAAAGAATTGGCCGTTGCTTTGGTAACTTGATGCACTGTAAGCTTTATTTGCAACATCAAACAAGGTTTACACTGTGTCGTGCACACGCTCGGAAGGCGTGACAAAACAAGAAGCACGTAAGAAATTCCTACAGTAAAGTGAAACTAAATAAATGTATTCATTTGCTTTTTTTTCATTAATATATGCTATAAAATAATAACCCCTCCCCCTCTGCAGCGTCTTTGAGGTCATTTGAGGTTCAAAAAGTCAAATCATTGTGTAGTTTTTAAAAAACAAAGCAAACCACACAAGATCTCATGTGAAGGAGTTCCCTCTAAAATATTCATCGCATTAAGGAGTGTCGAGCTTTCCGGACAAAAGAACTCCTCTCAGAGAGGAAGGAATCTTCTCCAGAAGTCACGCCTGTAATGCCCTGTTAAACACAAAAGCCTTCATCCGCCATCCTCTACGGCCTCTTCAACTAAGGGTAAAGCAATCAAGCTGAGTGGAGAACGACAGCTTGACCTCAATGAAATACATGCAGCAAATTAAAATAATTCAGGGTTCAAAAATCTTCCAGATGTTTGCTGTTGAGTCTTAAGTCTGAGGTTTTTTTTTTTTTTTGAAAGCAAACAGCTGGGCAAAAGTGTGTGAAGACAAAACTTACGTTTGTCTGTATGGCACGTAGATATCTGGCACATTCAGGGTGACCGTTATACTCCGCCAAGTCCGGTGCTGTGAACCCATCGATATCTTCATCTTTGGGGTTGGCTTGATTGGCCAAAAGGATTTTACAACACTGAAAGGTCAAATAGGACAATGTGATTGGACCAAAAAAATAAATATTTGCTTCAAACTGTTTCATCTTCAGTGCACGGTGGCGCAGTGGGTAGCACAGTGGCCTCACAGTAAGAAAGTCGTGGGTTCGAGTCCCGGGTGGGGACGAGGCTTGGAACACTGGCCTTTCTGTGTGGAGTTTGCATGTTCTCCTTGTGTTTGCATGGGTTTTCTCCGGGTACTCTAGTACCCGGGTACTCCTCACAGCAAGAAGGTCGTGGGTTCGAGTCCCGGGTGGGGACGAGGCTTGGAACACTGGCCTTTCTATGTGGAGTTTGCATGTTCTCCCCGTGTTTGCGTGGGTTTCCTCTGGGTACTACGGTTTCCTCCCACCTTCCAAAAACATGCATGCTAGGTTTATTGGCCGGTCTCAAATTGCCCCTAGGAGTGTATGTGTGTGTGGATGGTTGTATGTGTGTGGCCCCGTGACAGACTGGCGACCTGTCCGGGGTGTACCCTGCCCTTCACCTTAAATCAGCCGGAATGGGCTACAGCACCCCCGCAATCCCATAAGGGATAGAAAGATAAGAAGATGACTTCTAACATCTTCTGATCTATTTATCTCTAATTGGGTCGTTGGAGGGTGCCCAAGCCTCTCCTGGCTGATTTCAGGAGAGATGTGGGATACACCCTGAACAGGTCTCTGGTCTGTTGCAGGGCCACACATGCACAGACACACATTCCTGGGGGCAATTTTGTAGCAACCAATCAAACTAACATTCATGCAAACCCACAAATGCAAAGAGAGAACATGGAAACTCCACACAAAAAGACCAGTGTTTCAAGCATTGCCCCCACCCCAGTCCAGGATTCAAACCCCTGACCTTTTTGCTGTGAAGCCACTGTACAGCCCTGCTTCAAACTGTGTTTTATGTAAAGTTAGACATAAAGAATTAAATAATTAAATCTGACCTCTAGTTCTCCATTTTCTGCAGCATCATGAAGAGGGGTTCCACCCCAGTAATCTTTGATGACTTTTGAACCCATTTGAAGAAGCTTCTCCAAGATGCAACGGTGTCCCCTGCTGGCAGCAAAGTGTAGAGCAGTAGCTCCTTCTCTGTCTTGACAGGATAGGTCCACCTTGGTGCAGGTCACCTGTTCAGAGTATCAAAGGAAACCATGAGGAGTATAAAACAGCTGATGGAGAGGTTATAATAGTGTTCGTCTTTACTAACTAGCCATTCCACCACGGCATGGTGGCCCATGTGGGCCGAAGCATGCAGGCAGGTCATGCCATCGTTGGCCCTCAGGTGTACATCAGCATGGCAGTCATTAAAGAGAAACTCCGCAGCATGGAGGTGTCCTTCCTGGCAGGCGAGGTATAGTGGGGTTGCACCGATACCTGTCTGCTGGTTCACACACCTGTGTACAACACACACACACAAAGGAACCTCAGTTTTACTGGTGACACAAAACTAGTAACAGGCTGGTGACCTGTTTGGGGTGTACCCTGCCTCTCACCTGAAATCAATCGGGATAAATTAACTGAATTTATTGGTTTAATAAAAAGCTCAAATTAATTTTTCCTCAGAAACAATTTGAAACAAAAAAATTGTGGAAGTTATTTTCAAAATATTGGGACATCTCCTTTTTTTTTAGGTGCTAGTTTCACCAAAAAAAAAAAAAAAAAAAAAAAAAAAAAAAGCAAAAAAAAAAGCAAATGAGCTCTTATTTTAATACAATAACGTCCCTGTTTTCTAATTAGGTCTAATATATATTTTCGATTTCAAATTAATCCCCTTCCTTTGTTTATGTTTTGTGGGTTCATTAAAGATGGACGCCTCTGTTTGACCCCCAGGTTTAGTTTACATGCTTGTAAATACTACACTCAGACAGCTGCGGCACTGCGAGGTGAGCAGCCATGTTTAGCCGCTGTATGCATTATTTACACCTCGCCACAGCTCACATGATCATCTGAGTCCTGTATCATCCTGAACAATAAATGTTAAATAGGAAGATGAAATATGTCTATTTTATGAGTGTTTAGTTTTACAAAACAAATAACTTAGTGGATTCTTTAAAGAAGAAGCCTATTTTTGAGTATTTCCCTTCATTTTAGTGTTTTTAATTTTAGATCAAATTTGTTTCAGTGAATAAAGCAGAGGAGGCGTTGGCTCAGTGGTAGAATGTCCCTTCTTAGACTGCGAGAAACCGGTTTGATTCCCAGTGAGTCCATGCTTAAGTGAGCCTGGAATAGACACCTAACACCCTATTTGTGCCCACCATTGGCACTGTCGTGGTTACCAGCAAAAGTAATTTCCCCATGAGGGATTAATATAGTACGGTATAAAAAATAAACAAAATACGTACATTAGGAGTTATATTTTGTTCACAAATAAAAAAATTTACATTGTTAATGTGTTATGAGGAAGTCTGATGGACGCAGAGGTGCCAAGTTTTTGGCTCCACATAGAGAGAGATTTTGAGGTGGGGCCAAAAGGAGGAGGAGCTTGAGTCACATCTGCCAATGGACAACACCAGCCATGACAGTTGGTGTAAAACAAACCGTTCAAACCATGAGAAAGCAGCTGGAAAATTGTGCCACCTAGCGTTATGTATCAGTATGAAGAGGAATTACCACCAGGTATACACCCCTGTACTGCTTGTTCACACTTTATTTTGCGACTCACGCACATAAACTGTCGCATGACCAAAGTTCCCGGATGTCCGACTTCTTAAATACGTTCACCAAAAACAATACTGGCAATAGACCATACAGATCACTACCAGCGCCTTTCAGATGCACATCTGCAGCAGCAGGAGATGCCATGTGCTTAGCTTCATTATACCTAATCACGTTCATAAAATGCACAAGAGTGTTCGTCATGCGGGAGTTTTATTAGCCTTGGCGGGTGAGCGTGAGATAGGTCCTGATTGCTTGGCATATTTGGGGTAGTTATTTGGGTGAAAGTTCCTACTAAAAGGGATTATGAGCTACCTGTGATGCCCTGAGGAACACCAGTAACATTCGAGGTGAAAAATAAACACTCATAAAGACATGTGAGCAACCGTTTGATCCTTCTCTTTGAGACTTCACCGTTTCAAAGTCTGACTGACAATAAATGAAGGAAATAGAAATGTTTTTGTCTGTTTTTAGTTTTTTTTTTAAACCACTCTTTGTGCTACTGTTAACGAGAGTTTTTCTTCCTGGTCTTTATTTTGTTGGGATATTATTTTTTGTCCTAGTGTTTTTTTTTTTTTTTTTTTACTGTTCTCGAATAAATGCAATACCACTCCACTACGTTAGGGGACAGTGGCGGTCTCATTGACAGAGTGCGCAGGGAGCGTCCCTTTGGTGTTACAAAAAATAAAGCTATTCTTTGCTGTAAATTGATCCATATTTCTTTATTTTTTTAATCTCATATACATTAATAAGGATACAGTGTTATGGAGAGGTGTAATTTTTATAGACAAATGATACTAATTATAGTCACGCAGGGGCGCAGGATGTTTTCTTCTTCGTGGGGGTGAGGGACGACAGAAAATAATTGAGAACCACTGGTCTAAACCAATTTCAATGAAAATCGAGTAAACTATGAAAGTGGATGAGTACGTAACTCTATGCAAATCATAAAACATGGCAGGAAAGGTGACATTAGTGAACAGAACTGGAAGATAACTGTTCCGTCGGGTCGTGGGGGCAACAGCCTCAAACAGGAAGCCCAGGCTTCTATCACCCCAGCTGCATCCTCCAGCTCACCCAGAAGTATCCCGAGTCGTTCCCCAGCCAGCTGTGAGACATAGTCCCTCCAGCAGGTCCGGGGTCTGCCTCTTGGTCTCATTCCGGTGGGACGTGCCCGAAACACCTCACCAGCAAGGCACTTGCAGGGGGCGGGGAGAACCCTGACCAGATGCCCGAACCACCACATCTGGCTTCTCTTGACCTTGAGAAGCAAAGGCCCTACTCCGAGCTCCTCCCAGATGGCAGAGCTCCTCACTCTATCTCTGAGTGAGAGCCAAGCCACCCTGCAGAGGAAGCTCATTTCAGCCGCTTGTATCCGCAATCTCATTTTTGGAACACCACCCACAGCTAGTGACCACAGGCGAGGTTTGGAACGTAGATCGACTTGTAAATAGAGATAACTGAAAATGATAAAATGAAGCATTTGAAGAAAAAAAGAAGGTCGTCACATAGAATGAAAAGCTTTTGCAGATCGCTCGATTTGCACGGAGGTTGGCGTAAGCAAACTTTATTAAATGAGACTCTGGTTCTTTTACTGATCCTCATATTTAGGACTAAGCTGGGTAAATCTCGATGATTCGATTTACTCTTCAGTTCTTCAAATGTTTCTAAAAAGGACTGTTTTTTTTCCCCACAATCCAGCTGGGAATGTACGGCCTCCACAAATAGAAGTATATTTTGACATGTGAATGGATGCTGTGACCTCAGATGCTCTACAGCAGGGGATAGTATTAAAAATCCAGAGAGACGTTTAAAAGGGTTCCGAAAGCAGTTCAGCAGGACTTTGGACACCTCCGCACTCCATTTAAAGCCCTCATCAGTTTGTACTCCCTCCTTTTATAGGCCTTTAAAACAAACAAGCTGCCAAGACGATCCAAGTAGATACAAAAGAATCACTCTTAAAAAATAAAAAGCACAATAGTTGTTTTAGTAAAACGAGAAAAAACAAAAAAAATAGCCTTATTAATGTAACAAATGTGTCTTTCATGGAGTTTTGATTTGCTCAAAACGTAACCTTTAAAAAACGACACACCTGGCTCAGATTAAGTTGATCCATCAGCCAATGAAATTCAGCAGAAATGACTTCTTAATTTGAGTCAGGTGTGTGTGAGGGGGCAGGAGGCGCAGGCACAAAGAAAGCTGCAGAATTTAAGATAGGCATGAATTAGTAGCGGCTTACTTTAACGTCAAGAGTTTGATCCAAAAAGAAAGCAACAGAATAAATGGACTAGATGATGGTGCTTGACAAAAATGTGTCAAAGCAAAGCCCTGGAAAATTTTGTTGTAAATTTAACCATGAATAATTCTAAAGGACTAAATCAAACTTCTTGTGGAACCAGAAGTGAGGATTGACAATCTGGTAATATGTAACAGATTAAACTAACTTGCCTTGGTGCCGCCTGAACGAGCAGCTTTAGGGAGGTCAGGTCCCCGATGGCGGCAGCGTAATGAGCAGGTACGGCTCCACAGTTTGTCTTCACGTGTGCTCGTCCTCCGATCGAGAGCAGCCACTGAATCGCCTCCACACGACCAAACCGAGCGGCCAGGTGAAGAGCTGTGGAACCCGCAGCATCTCTGTCCTGGACACAGACATTACCCATCAGTGTTATCTACCTTCATACCTACCAGGTTAATCTATATATACAATTTTTTTCATTTTAAACGTACTCAAAAGCAAAGCTCTCGATTTACAAGTCGATCTACGTTCCAACCCTCACCTATGGTCACCAGCTGTGGGTGGTGACCGAAAGAACGAGATCACGGATACAAGCGGCCGAAATGAGCTTCCTCTGCAGGGTGGCTGGGCTCTCATTCAGAGATCGGGTGAGGAAGCTCGCCATCGGGAAGGAGCTCGGTGTCGAGCCGCTCCTCCTCCAGGTCGAGAGGCATGGACCCACTGGGAATCAAACCGGTTTCTCCCAATCCAACGGCAAACATTTCTTCTTTTTAATTTCCTCTTTACTAGTTTACAACATCTCTGTGTGCATTCTAAGAGGCCAAATGATTTAGCATGGCGTTCAGAGTTAGCCAATCGGCTTAGTAGTAGCTGAAATGAGGGGTCACGGTCAAGCAAAACCTGACCTTAGCAAGTAGTTCTGGATAGGGGAGACAGTGGCTCAATGATTAGAGTGTTCGCCCGCGGACCGGAAGTCAACCGGAAGTTTGCGGGTTCGCATCCCACTGAGTGCACTTCTAGGGTCCTTGGAGAAGACACCTAACCCCCCGTTCTCCCACCATCGGCGCCGTTGTGGCAGCCTACTGCGGTGTAGGAGTGCAGCACACAAATTTCCCCGGTGAGGGATGAATAGAGTGAGTAAAAGTTTTAAAAAAAAAATTGCTTTTAATGTTATTATGCGCTCGTAAAGCATGTTAAAAAGCAAAACATACCAAATAAAACATAACCCTTCTCTGTACTTACCTATTGACACCCTCACATCACAATAGAAATGTTTCCGAAGGAAAAGTCCAAATTTTTTAGACATTTTTAGATCTTTAAAAACTCAATTTACATAACAGATTATTTTATTTTAATAGATACTCTTTGTGGTTGACCACAATCAGCAGGGATGAGGATAAAATTTGATAACAATACTTCTTCTTTCATCATTTCCCTTCAGTGGTCGCCACAGCAAGTCAGTTTCTTCCATCTAACCCTATCTGCTGCATCCTCTTCGGTCACACCAACTATCTTCATGTCTTCCTTCACTGTGTCCATGAACCTCCTCTTTGGTCTTCCTCTAGTCCTCTTTCCTGGTGGTTCCAAACCCAGCATCCTTCTTCTGATGTACTCTCACTCTCTCCTCTGCACATGTCCAAACCATCTCAGTCTGGCCTTCTGACTTTATCCCCAAAACCTCTAACATGTGCTGTTCCTCTGATCCCGTCCATCCTGGTCACTCCCAGAGAGATCCTCAGCATCTTCATCTCTGTTTCCTGTCTTTTCCTCAGTGCCACTGTCTCTAGACCAAACAGCATGGCCGGTCTCACCACGGTTTTAAACACTTTCCCTTTCATTTTAGCTGAAACTCCCATTAAACTGAACACATCACAACTGATACTTTTTTCCACCCGGTCCAGCCTGCCTGCACACGCTTCTTCACCTCTTTTCCACACTCTCATTCCTAAGTACTTAAAATCTTCCACCTTCTTTATCTCTCCTCCCTGTAACCTCACATTCCCATTTGGGTCCCTCTCATTCACACACTCCATTGGTCATGACCTTTGTAACCAATGAGTCCAAATTTGTCCGCCCTAGTTTAGACACTTGGTTCTGATTTCATTTTCTGATTAAAATCACCTTTTTTTCTACTTCTGTTTGCTCTTTAAGCAGCTTTTTCTTCCACTTACTTCCACATTGCAGCCTCCTTTCTCCACAAGCCACTTCAGCTCTAGCACGTTGCCCGTGGCAGCGGCATCGTGTACAGGCGTGGCCCCATTTAAAGCTCGTGGGTCAGCTGCCATCCCCAGCTCACCAACCAGGAATTGCAGGCACAGCAGACGTCCACACCTAGCAGCATGATGAACTAGACCGGCACCTTGTGTATCACTGATGACAGGAGAGAGGAGACTTGAGGATGCCAGAGCCCTCAGGACAGCTAGATCTCCTTCTCGAACCGCTTGAATGGCCCGGTGAAGAACCATCGTCCTCTGCTAACACGCACAGTTTTTGCTTCTCACATGAAAAGCAAAACAGGCTTCATACTCCTTCTGCTTCCTCCCACGATCATGAAGGAAAGTGACACCTGAACGTGGACCAGCTGGTCGGTACTGCTACACAGGGGGAGGAGGGGTCGGTGCCAGACAGATAGAATGATAATGAAAGACGTGTGGAGGTGCAGAACTGAAGGCCTCCTGCCTCCCCTTTGTGCTGTAGTGGCCATCTGCTGGCCCACGAGGTCACGCTTGGGCAGAGCCGAGGGAGCTGATGCTGCTCGGAAACTTAAGTAATGGGAGAAGTCAGAGCTGAGGCATGCTGGATTACAATGGCCCTCATTTATCAAACATGCCTATGCCAAAAGTTTGGGTGTAAAGGGGTTGTACGACTAAAACGATACGGTGCACCAAAATCCAATGAGCACTGGAATGGAAATAAAAATGTTTTATTCTTTTCCGCAACAACCTCAGACAGGAAACCTGGGTTTCTCTCGCCCCGGGGTCATCCTCCAGCTCACCTAGGAGGTGTTCCCCAGTCTGAGACATAGTCTCTCTAAAGAGTCCAGGGCCATCCTCTGGGTCTCCTCCCAGAGGGATGTGCCTGAAACAGCTCACCAGCGAGGCATTCGGTAGGCATCCAACAATATATTAGACTTAACCAAAACATATTTACTAACCTGAACATGCATTTTAGGAGTTGTCGGAGGATTAAAGTCAATTCTAAAAATCTACTAAAAACATACTTGACACATTTTTATTGAATAAACTTTCTTTAATTTTTGTATCAGTGATTTATGCAAAATTGAGGGTTAAAAAAAAAATTGAAATGTTTACAGGTTGATTACTTTTGTGTTTTAACACCGGTGTTGAACTAAAAAAAAAAAAAAAAAAAGACTTCTTGGCAAAAAATGATCAGCCAACAAACGTGTAACATCGCTCATAAAATCTTTGTTTTCTGCCCCTTCATGTGGTGATACACGGTTGTGACCGAGCATGAATCTAAATAAATTTAAGCATGATTATTGAATTTCAATTCAATTCAATTGGCTTGTTTTCAGGTGCTATATTTATCAAGATCACACTTTGTTTCTGCCATGCCAGAGGAGGTGGGTGTGACCCTTAGAAATGTTTTTTTTTTGCAGTGCTAGAATAAAGTGCAATTGCCCATCCACTACAGTAGTTGGCAGTGGCGCGCTCATTCTCAGAGTGTGTGTCGGGCAGAGGTGGGCAAAATTTTTGACTTGTTGAGTTCTAACATTTGACACAGGGGCCGGAACAGGAGCAGATGGATGGCATGCTTTGGTAATTGCTAGATTAGACCGATAGAATGGCGCTAGATTTTAAACAAGCGCTAAATGTTGCATCAAGAGCGTTAAATTTCAAATATAGCGCGCTAGGTCTGAGATTTATTGTGATAGCACTTAAAAACGTACATTTAGTGATGCTAAGTTTGAAATCTAAACACTTGATATAACATTATGCTTGTTTTAACATTTAACACGCTTGTTTACGTGTGTGTATTTGGCCCAATGGCTTTCCATATCATAGTGTGCCATCTAGTGAGAAAACATCAGAATTACAGGAGAAATAAAACATTAAAAAGGTTTATTTATTGAATTATTTCAAGTTTGGCGGGTTGCATGTGGCCGGCTGGCCGCAGTTTACCCATGCCTGGTATATGGCGTATTAGCTCTATAATGAAGGTTTTTTTTTTTTTGCACCGGCCAGGCGAGAGGAAGTGAAGTAGACAAACGAGTGAGGGTAGAAAAACAGTTTCCGTCTTGCTACAGGAGGCGCAACAGAAAATAATTGAGAAGTATTAGCATACACCGAGAAGGAATAAGTATTTTTGTCTTCATAAATTCCACACACATTGGCAGATTTTCTGTGGACGCCTGAAATCCATCCCATTTACACACCTTTCATAAATGAGTGTATTGTTGGTTTTTAAAAAATT
This sequence comes from Neostethus bicornis, assembly GCA_902685375.1. Lineage (NCBI taxonomy): Eukaryota > Metazoa > Chordata > Actinopteri > Atheriniformes > Phallostethidae > Neostethus > Neostethus bicornis. The sequence goes on along the minus strand of LR738547.1, from coordinate 7,301,816 downwards.
AATTTCAAAGGAAGATAATTAACAATAATCACATATGTTTGATTATAATCTGAACAATTTACAATTTAGATCATCGACCTCCACATCGCCCACTTTTAATATTTATATTAAAACATCTCATTTTTCTGACTCGTGACGTAGTGCAAGTTAAGCTCTTCACAGCCTCGTATTCTTTGTGCAAAGTAAAGCCATCAGTTCATGTCCTCTAGCAGCTGAACGGTTTCCCTCAGGTCCTCCACCACAGCATCAACATCTGCTTTGGTTGTTTCCCTCCCCACGCTCAACCTCAGAGCGTTTGCCGCCACCTCGGTGGTGACGCCGCAGCTCAGCAGGATGTGTGACGGCCTGACGGAGAGTCAAGCAAACAAAAGTTGTGTAACAAGAAAAAACAAAGATGGCGCAACCAGTGGGTTGCTGAGCGTAAGTACCTGTGTCCACGGTCAGAGTGGCAAGCGGCGCCGATGCTAGCTAGCAGCCTCCTGCAGGTGGACAGGACTCTCCAACCTACAGCAGCAAGGAGATGAATTATTTAAACATTAAGACATCCAAACACAGCTCTGCAGAGGTTATGAACTGTAATAGAAAGAGAGAGGAGACGAGTGGCATCACCTTGTAAAGCCGGGCCCATAATGGACACGTTACATGTGTTAGGGAGCACGTTAGAGCCTGGGTAATGGCTGTTGAAATGAATCTTGTCTTTAAAAACGCTCTGTAATAGGAGGAAAAAAATGACCATATGAGAGACACAGCATGTCTGGACCTTGCTGAAGTTCCAAAAAAAAATACAGTAGAGAGTTTTCTGTTTCTGCAGAACTGCACTTCAGTACACTTCCTGTCTGCTGCTTTGTAATGTCATTTTAGCAGCTGCATATTTGTCTGACAGAGTCCTTCCTCATCATGTCTTTGGCCCCGTCCACACGTAGACGGGTATTTTTGAAAACGCATATCAGCTGTCCTCCGTTTTAGGAAAACGCTCGCGTCCACACGTAACCATTTTCAAAATATCCGCGTCCACACAGAGCCGTATAAATACGCTTTTGAGTGCGATTATGAGCATGCCAGACCAGTAGTTGGCAGTATTGATGTAAAAGTTCTGAGCTATCCAATCAGAGCACCTCTGTCGTCATTTCCGCAAAACCTGAAACATGGCGCCAGGCATCTCGTTTGTGTGGACCGACAAGGAGGTGGAATTGCTTTTAAAAGTCGTCATCGACTATAAAGTTAATAAAACACAAGAAAAATATAGATTGGGTCCATGCTGCCCAAACCTTGTTTGCGATCCAAACAAGGACGCACACGAATGACGTATGTGCATTTCTTGTCGCAGGTAGTGATGCATAAAAACGCAAATCTCCGTTTTCCCACGTCCACATGCAAAAATGGAATTTTCCAAAATCTCCACTTTGGCCGGAGTTTTCAAAAACGCCGGTCTTGAATGAAAACAACCTCCGTTTTCGTGTGGACAGCCACAACGGATAAAAATATAAGCGTTTTCAAAAATACCCGGCTACGTGTAGACGGGGCCTTTATCTGCACGGCACAGTGTGGGACAGTGAGAGACAAATTTCTTTAAACTCTTACGTTTCTTAGAAAATAGAATGTTTTCATCCACATATTTTCTGTTTCCCAACAACAGAGATCATTTTTCTTTCCCAGATTGCTGGAAAAACCTTGATCCGCTTAATTAGCTTGAACAGTTTCTCGGAGTTTTCCCTTTAATTGGGTTCAACTGACAAACTGATGTGTCGTGTTTTATTTGTCCAGAGACCCAAATACTTAAGAAGATCTATGGATGTGGAATAAATGTAAGAAAGGAAGTGAAACTACAGCAAAGACTTATTTTTTTAACCATCTAGAGAGAAATAACTACTGCGCACTTCCAGAATACTGAGCCCTACTTATTTGATATGCTGCCCGTATCAAATAAAAAGTTTTTTGTTTGTATTACGTAAGCTGATGAGCATGTGATGTTTGTATAATCGGTCAATCTCACCAGCAGTCGCTCTTCTAGGTACTCTGTGATACCCCGCATGTGATTCTGATAATCAGGGAGATTCATAGTCACGAGTTCTGCAGCCTGAAACACACAGAAAGCAAGAAAATGTCTGAACTGGAAAATCTGGAAAAACAAAGGCAAAACTTTTATGGACTAAAAAGGGGTGTGAAACATGTTTAAAATGATCTTTTTGCAATTTTATTAAAATACTCAATTGATAGGACTTCATAAAAAAAAAAAAAAAATAACCTTCTCTCAAAGACATTGAAAACCTCAGCAAAATCATTTTAAAAGAGAACAAAAACCATTGGTCCAAACAACCTGTAAATCACTTCAGGTTCTTGGTTTCTAAAAGTTACTGGGTGTCCATCTCTTTTTAAGATTTTAAATAAATTTATTCATGATCAATAGAAATTTCAAACATGATGCTCAGTGAGCCCACCTTCCCCAGACCGGCGATCATCGCTGTGTTTTCTGTGCTGTGAAAAATAAACAAACATGCATTTAATTGTCACTTTTTCAACATGTCTTGCCATTTTTTTTATTTTCCTGACAGCTGTGTAGAGAGTAACAAATTACCCCGGTCTGAAGTTTCTTTCCTGTCCACCCCCGAACAGCATGGGATAAAGCGGGGTTCTAGATCCGGGACCGTTCACATACAAAGCACCAATTCGAGGGCCGTAAAACTGAAAGAAACAGTCTTTTAAAGAGAGGGTTCTGTGCTTTTGTGGCGTAATCATTATTATCTCATAACACACATAATAAACATGGTAATGCAATAATCGCAAAAAACGCTTAGAAATAAAATTGTTCAGTTTCACTCTTCATTTGGTCTAGTATACGGCTTTGGCAATGATATAGATATTCCCCAGACTATGAACACACTGGTGTCTGCTCAAAGAAAGATTATTAGGAGATTATTATGAGCCTTGTACTTGACCCAAAGGAAGTAAACCCTCTTTATCAGATACTAAAGAACATGCCATCCTGACATAAAGTTAAGACAATCTTGCATCTTGTGATCTGAAAACTATTTTTCCTCTACACTTCTCATGTTTTTTTTAAGATGCCTTTTCCAAGATGGCGCCGTCCAACATGGCTGCCTCGGTACTTCTGTGCAACCTTTTTTCTCTGTTTTTGTTGGTAAATGGTGTATCAGCGTGCTCTTACACTCGTGAAGAGCTCTTAAACCTCAGGACTATGACCCCTATGGACCTACTACCAGTTTTTTTAGTGGCTGCGGCAGATTTAGTCCAAATATTGGCTAAAAAAGTGAGAGGCCGGAAGAGAGGAAAGCGTGCGGGAATCCTCGTTCGTCTCCGCAGACGTGGCTCGTGTACGCCTTTACCGAGCCTTTTTCTCTCTAATGTCCGCTCACTTACCAACAAGATGGACGAGCTAGCGCTGCTAATGCGACGAAACAGGGACTTCTCTTCCTCTTGTGTTCTATGCTTCACGGAGACATGGCTCAACGAGCAGATCCCGGACTGCGCGCTTCAGCTGGAGGTATTTCAGCTCTTCCGCGCTGACAGACAGAGGGATTTCTCTGGTGGAAAAACAAAAGGTGGAGGGCTCTGTTTCTACATCAACCACTCCTGGTGTTCGGATGTGTCTGTGATCTCCCAGCTTTGCTCTCCGGTTCTGGAATACTTCTTTTTAAACTGTAGACCATTTTATTCTCCACGGGAGTTTGCTTCATTCATTCTGGCTGCTGTTTACATTCCGCCATGCGCAAACGTGCAAGAGGCCCAACGCGCGCTCGCGGACCAAATTCTGTGTATGGAGCAAAACTTCCCGGACTCTCTAGTTATTATCCTTGGGGATTTTAACAAGGGAAATCTGAGCTAGGAACTCCCAAAGTACAGACAGTTTGTAAACTGCCCAACCAGGGAAAAGAACACATTGGATCACTGCTACACTACAGCCAGTAAAGCCTACAAGGCTGTTTCTCGAGCTGCTCTGGGCTTCTCTGATCACGACATGGTTCACCTCATCCCGGCATACAGACAGAAGTTGAAGCTTTCTAAACCTGCAGTGAGGACTTCCAAGAAGTGGACCAGCGAAGCTGTGGACGAGCTTCGAATGTGTCTGGACACAACAGACTGGGGTGTGTTTAGAGCTGCCACAGATAGTCTGGATGACTACACAGACACAGTGACGTCATACATACGATTCTGTGAGGACAGCATTATTCCATCTAAAACCAGAATGATCTACTGTACAACAACAACAAACCCTGGTTCACACCCAGACTAAGACAGATCAGGAAGGAAAAGGAAGCAGCTCACAGAGCCAATGACAGAGAGAGCTACAAAGGCGCTAAGTACCGGTTCTCGAGAGAGGTACAGCAGGCGAGATCCAGGTACAATAAACGTCTGAAGGAACAATTCTCTGTCAATGACACCGCCTCTGTCTGGAGATCACTTCGGCAAATTACCAATTATAAGCCGAAAGCCCCACATGCTGCTGATGACTTACAGTTGGCAGAGAAACTCAACACCTTCTATGCCAGGTTTGATGTCTCATTCTCCTCCCCCCTCACTGATCAACAACCTTCAGACACTTTGAAGCCACTCCCATCCCCCACCCAATTAACAACAGAGGTCACTCCAGCTGACCAGCCCTCCCCCTCCACTGCTTTCTTGGTGACAAAACAGGATGTGCTCAAGCTCTTCCGCAAGCAAAACCCTCGGAAAGCTTCGGGCCCAGATGGTGTCTCCCCTGCCACCCTGAAACACTGTGCTGAGGAACTGTCTCCAGTTTTCACAGACATTTTCAACACGTCGCTGAAGACATGCCACGTTCCAGCCTGTTTCAAGCTGTCGACCATCGTTCCTGTCCCCAAGAAGCCCCGTATCACTGGACTTAATGACTACAGGCCTGTGGCGCTTACGTCTGTAGTCATGAAGTCATTCGAACGCCTGGTCCTCCCTCATCTCAAGCACTTCACCTCTCCCTCTCTGAACCCTCTGCAGTTTGCCTACAGAGCCAACAGGTCTGTAGACGCCATCAACCTGGCCCTCCACTTCACCCTGCAGCACCTGGACTCCCCGGGAACCTATGCTAGGATCCTGTTTGTGGACTTCAGCTCTGCATTCAACACCATCCTCCCTACCCTGCTCCAGGACAAGCTCTCTCAGCTCAACGTACCTGACTCCACTTGCAGGTGGATTACTGACTTCCTAACAGACCGGAGGCAGTGCGTGCGGCTGGGGAAGAATGTCTCCACCTCTCGGACTATCAACACAGGATCTCCACAGGGCTGTGTCCTCTCTCCCCTGCTCTTCTCCCTGTACACCAACTGCTGCACCTCCAGCCATGACTCTGTCAAACTGATCAAGTTTGCGGACGACACCACTCTCATCGGGCTCATCTCTGATGGTGATGAGTCGGCCTACAGGATGGAGGTAGACCGGCTGGTGTCCTGGTGCAGCAACAACAACCTGGAGCTCAACGCTCAGAAGACAGTGGAGATGATCGTGGACTTTAGAAAGCTATAGCACCCATTACCTCCCTTGCACTGACAGACTCCCCCATCACCACTGTAGACTCTTTCCGCTTCCTCGGCAGTACCATCACACAGGACCTAAAGTGGGAGCCGTCCATCAGCTCCCGGATCAAAAAGGCCCAGCAGAGGATGTACTTTCTGCGGCAGTTGAAGAAAGCCAAGCTGCCCGCCCAGATGTTGGTGCAGTTTTACACAGCCATCATCGAGTCCATCCTCACCTCCTCCATCACCGTGTGGTACGCTGGAGCCACAGCCAGGGACAAACACAGACTGCAGCGCATTGTGCGCTCTGCAGAGAAGGTGATCGGCTGTAGCCTTCCATCTCTCGAAGACCTGTACATCTCCAGGACTCGGGGGCGTGCAGGTCGGATAGCAGCTGACCCTTCCCACCCTGGACATGGACTTTTTGAGCGACTCCCCTCGGGCAGGAGGCTCCGGTCCATTCGGACCAGAACGTCCCGCCACAAAAACAGCTTCTTCCCTTCTGCCGTTAGTCTAATTAATACTTCATAACCTGAACCCCACATCTCTCAGTCACCTCCCTCTTGTCACTTTACTATCTTTATTATTTTTTATTATTTTCTATGACATTGCACTACTTTTCTTTTTCTCTCTGAGCACTCTGTTTTGTTAAAATTATTTTTATTTATTTATTTATTTATTATTATTATTATTTTTATTTATTTATTTTTTTATTATTATTTTTATCTTATATTATTGCACAGCTGTATCAAAGCAAGTTCCTAGTCTCTGATATTCCTCATTGACATGGCAATAAAAGCATTCTAATTCTGATGTTTGAACACCACTACCATCCACCACTTCCTGTTCTAAACTTATCACAATAAAAGAGCCGGAAATACAAATCATTATTTCCTCCTTTTACACAAATTTGAACTTCATTGTAATTTTGTGCCTCGTAATGAATCTGTAAACACACTCTCATCATTTGATAGGTTCTAGATCAGGCATGGGTAACCTGCGGCCCGCGAGCCACACCCAGCCCGTTAAATATTTAAATCCGGCCTGACGAACTTGAAACAATTTAATGAATAAATCTTGTTAATGTTTTATTTTTTTGTAATTCTGATGTTTCTTCACTAGATGGCGCCACAGAAACAACAACATTGCTCCCATTAAAATATGTGTGTTTCTGTGATGCGCACACTGTCAAAATAAACGGTGTGCACATATATCGAAAGCCATCGGGCTCAATACACGCACGTAAACAAGCGCAAAACAAGCAAAATGTTACATCAAGCGCTTAGATTTCAAACCTAGCGCCACTAGATGTCCGTTTTTAAGTGCTATCGCACTAGTTTTTAGACCTAGCGCCATTCTATCGCTCTAATCTAGCGGTTACCAAAGCATGCCATCCATCTGCTCCTGTTCCGGCCGCCTGGAAAGCGAAAGCTTTCCTTTCTTTTCTAAAGGTTTTTTTCTTTTAAAAATATAGTGAATGAAGCCTATCCTCAGGTGACCAGAAAATACGGTACACGACACAAAATAACTGATGTCAGAAGCGCAAATATAGTGTATAAGCAGCGAGCTAACAAAGCTAGTGCAAATTCTTTAAAATTCTTATTCTGGTCCAAAAACCCAATAAGTTTATGAACAACAGCTAAGTGTTCAATTAAACTTAACAAACCAAAATAATCCTCGTCCGTTAGACCCTCCTTCTTGGTGGGGAAAAACTCCTAAATATAAACAAAAAATACAGTATTTGGAAAAATTTTGAAAATAATTCAGCAAATCCTAACCTTGTGTCCGACTATGGTGAGATAATCCACCTCCAGGTCCTGGACGTCCACTGGGATTTTGCCGAGCGTCTGAGCAGCGTCAGTGTGGAGAAGAATCCGGAGCCGCTCAGACTGTTTGTTGAGACATTTTATTCTTTGGCAGATCTCTTGAATTGGCTGAGCAGAAAGAGTGAGTTTCAGTGTTTAAATCTTTTTAAAGACATTAGACGTATTTCAACTCTTACCATAATGACCCCCGTCTCGTTGTTGGCCATCATGACAGAGATTAGGCAGGTATTGGGACGGACTGCGGAAACAATGTCCTCTACTTCCACTCGTGCTGTCACCTTAGACACGGGCACAAACGTCACATCTATAAAACAAGTCAGAGGAGGTTGCTGTGATGAAGCAGTTTTTTTTTTCCTGAGAAGGAAGAGGTCGCTTTGTAAAAGCCCATGCTTTCTCACCGGCTTTGCCTTCCATCTGAAGCTGTTTCACTGTGAGTTTAATAGAGTCGTGCTCAACATTGGAGGTGATGATGTGAGGCAGACCTATGCACCCGTTGATTTGTCCTCTGTCTTGCTCTAAAGCCTTGCAGTTCCTTTTGAAATGCTCTACCGCTGTATGCATCACCAGATTATTAGTCTAAACGGATGAAGAGCATTCCAGCATTACGCCATCATCATAAATTTTGGCCTCTAGGTATCAGAAAAATAATGTTCTTACTTCAGTTCCACCTGAAGTGAAGATAATGTCCTCTGCTTTTCCGCCCACCATTCTCGCCACATGCTGTCTGGACTGATTAATGATGACTTTGGCCATGGCACCTGGAGAGAAAAGTGATTACGTTGAAGTATGATTGTAAATAATAGTGTTTAAAGTAAGAGAAGAAAAGAGAAGTATTCTGCTTTTGTGGAGTGTTTTTTTTTAAGCTTCCTTGTGTTTGCTCAGTAAGACAATTACTACCAACACCCTGCCCTCTTTTTTTGTACTTTCGGTTCTCCCCCCTCCTACTCTTTTAGCGAGTATTCAGACCCCATTTTTAACGCTTTAAAAAGAAAAAAAAAAACGACAATCTAGTGCTTTTTTCCTAGTGTTATAGAAGATTTTTGGAATCTGTGACGTAAACTCGCATTTTAAAGCCTGTTCTCAATGAGCAGCACCTGCTGTTGCAGTGGCCCCTCCTCCTCCCAAAGCACTGCTGTCTGTGTGTATAGAAAGAGGGGAACCTGCGTTTGAAAAAGAGAGGAACTTGTCTGTGCATATGGATATGGGTGTGAATGAGGGAGAGAAATTTGTCAGTGTGCGAACACAGACAAATGTTTTTGAGAGAGTAGAACTTGTCTGTGTGTGTTTGAGAGAGAGAGGAACTTGTCTGTGTGTGTACATATGTGTGTGATTTAGGGAGAGAAAACTGTCTGTGTGCACACACAGATAAATGTCTTTCAGAGAGAGAAGAGCTTGCCTGTGTGTACATGTGTGTGTTTGCGGGGGAGACGACTGTCTGTGTGTGCACACAGACAGTTTCTTGTGGGTTTTTTTCTAATGTCAAAGGAGATTTTTGGAATCTGTGACGTGAACTCGCGTTTTCAAGCCTGTTCTCAATGAGCAGCACCCGCTGCTGCCGTGGCCCCTCCCCCTCCCAAAGCACTGCTTGTGCGAGGTAAATGTCTGTGTGTATAGAAAGAGAGGAACCTGCATTTAAGAAAGAGAGGAACTTGTCTGTGCATATGGATATGTGTGTGAATGAGGGAGAGAAATTTGTCTGTGTGCACACAGACAAATATCTTTCAGAGAAAGTAGTGGAACTTATCGTTTTGTGTTTGAGAGAAAGAAGAATTTGTTTGTCTGTGCATGTGTGTGTGATTGAGAGAAATTTGTCTGTGTGTGTTTTTCAGAGAGATAGGAACTTGTCTGTATGTTAGAGAGAAACAGACAGACAGAGAGAATGTGTGTGTGTTGTCTAATGGTGTGGGACAACAAAACGTGTTGTGTGACAACAAAACGTGTTGTGAGGGTCGTTTCACTGCAGGCTGAAAACTATCTGTTAGTTTGCGATTTTGATAAAGAGCTGGTCGATCTCAGGACGGTTGATACTTAGAAACTAAAAAGTTTGATACTGGACAAAAAAGACTGGGCGCCCCTGCATTAGGCTAACTTGGATGCTTTTGATGGGTGAGAGAACATCCGAGAATTTTTTGTCACCTGCAACATGGTTGCTACTTGGGTTCCCCCAGGCCTCCTGAAGAGCTGTAGTGATGGCCTGGATAACCTCTGGTACTGGTGGGGTGGTGGCATTATAATCCATGTAAATCCTACATCATTAAAACAATCAAATCAACAGATTTTACACACTGTGCTGAGATGTTACAACAATAAGTAAACACTTGAATGTTCTCACCTTTCTCGATTGATCTCAGGAAAGTGTTGAAGATGTTCATCATTGAAGGTGTGGTGGATGTTGTGATCATTACAGGAGTGACCCACAAACAAGGGAAACTCATCAGACTTATTAGCCATCCTACAAACAATCAAAACATCACAGTTTCACATTTAACTAAAAATACGACACACAAACCAGTGTGTTACATTTAAATGTAAAACTACCCAGATTTCTTATCTGATTGTAACTTTTTAAGCCCATTTTTCTTCTTTTTTTAGTCTCAACGCATTAAAAATTAGTTTATTTACTAAACTAATTTGTGTCTTCCCGTGATTTAAAATGGCTATGATTAATCCTAAACACCAAAAACAATTTCTTTTATATCATACATCTTCATTATAGTCAAACCTACCAAATTAAAACGATTTATTCGCAAAATTCATGATATTTCTGTCCATCTGTGTACATTAGCAGCTGCTAGCTAACATGGCTACAGACTCTTTACGTGTGATTTTAATTAACTTTTAATGTCTTAAAGCATCTGAAATTTTCCGGAAATGCTTTATTTCGTGTGGAACGGTTAGAATAAAGTCTTAACTTGATGTCTGACCTTGTAAAGTGATGTGAAGAAGTCCACAGTAGTTTATTAGGGGATGACAATCATTAGCTAGCTGTCACGTTAGTGAGGCAGGATTCCTACCGCGAGTTGCCAGATTGGTTAATATTCCCCGATCTGTTTTTGGGTTGCCAGTTTGAGTAAAATCAAAATTCAGCAAAAATTTGACAATATTTTCTACTTTTCACTGCACCTAAATGATCTATATAGTTGTTTTTTTTTTTTGTTCATGACGTTTTAAAATGACTTAAATGTAAAAAAATAAAGAAGGATTTTAAGACATTTCTAGCTGGTTAAATATTCATTTTTATGTCCATTTGTTTTTGGTAGATCTTCACAGATTTTATGATAATAAACTTTTAAGAAAATGTGTATAACTTGTTTTTTGTAACTTAAAATGACAATAAAACTAATAATAATAATAGTGTCCATCTGATAAACCGAGACATGATGTAATTTTGAATTATGTTATTTGGTTCCACATGTTTTTTATTGCCATCATCGAGTCCATCCTCACCTCCTCTATCACCGTGTGGTACGCTGGAGCCACAGCCAGGGACAAACATAGACTGCAGCGCATTGTGCGCTCCGCAGAGAAGGTGATCGGCTGCAGCCTTCTATCTCTCCATGACCTGTACGTCTCCAGGACTTGGGGGGCGTGCAGGTCGGATAGCAGCTGGACATGGACATGGACTTTGGACCATGTCCACCCTGGACATGGACTTTTTGAGCGACTCCCCTCGGGCAGGAGGCTTCGGCCCATTTGGACCAGAACATCCCGCCACAAAAACAAACTTCTTCCCTTAAGCCGTTGGACTAATGAATGCTTTATAACCTGGATCCCCACATCTCTTAATCACTTCCCTTTTGTCACTTTACTATTTTTATTATTTTCTATGACATTGCACTACTTTTCTTTTTCTTTCTGAGCACTCTTAGTTTTGTTAAAATGATTTTTATTTTTTTTATTTTTTATTATTTTTATTTTATATTATTGCACACCTGTATCAAAGCAAGTTCCTAGTCTCTGATATTCTTCATTGACATGGCAATAAAAGCATTCTGATTCTGATTGAGTATTGAAGATAAATTAGATGTATGTTTTCAGGATGATGGATTATCTGATATTGAGGGCATTGATTTCTCAATATATTTGTCATCCTGACAATGAAGTCTGCACCTGGAACTTATAGGTTTTAAGTATTAAGTAATTTAGATGGATTTTTATAATAATTCTTATCCTTCGCATGTTGTGCACCTCTCTTCCTCCGCCTTGGGAAAGACTTCTTTTTCAGATTCCTGATGGATCCTCTGCGTTCCTGTCATGGGTGTGGCTAGACTGAGGAGGCCTCCGTTGTTGATCTACCATCATGTTTTCATCAGGATGAAGCCCATCTACTGATTTCTTCTGCTTTATAGCTGCTGTTAATTAAATTAAGTTACAATTTAAGGGGGTTGCCGGAGCCTATCCAGGTTTGATTTTAGGTGAGAGGCAGGGCACACCCCGAACAGGTCGCCAGTCTGTTTCGAGGCCATACACACACACTCATTGTTAGGGCCAATTTCATTGCAACCAATCAACCTAACATGCATGTTTCTTGGAGGGTGGTAGGTTACGGAAAAACCCAGAGTAAACCCATGCATACACATGGAGAACATGCAAATTTCACGAAGAACGGCAAATGTTTCAAGCCTCGTCTTCTTGCTGTGAGGCCTCAAGAAGGATGCTGGGTTATGAATGACCAGGCAGGAGGCCTAGAAGAAGACCAAACAGGAGGTTTATGGATACATGAAGGCAGTGGTGTGACCAAAGAGGATGCAGGAGACAGGGTTAGATGAAACAAACTGACTTGCCGTGATCAACTGTGTGAAACTCTCAAGAAGATATGGAGCGAAATTATAGAGAAATATTTTAATATCTTCATAAATTTTAAATATAAGCTTGTTCTAGATGAAAAAGATTTTTGTGATTTTAAAGAAGAGTTTATAAAACAGAGGAGTCACGTTTGCGTAGTATAATTTCCATATTTATTTCATATATGACAATGTGTTAATTGTACACAAACATCTGACGCAAAACTCCAACACTCAGACACGGACTCAACTACTGGCCATTGAAATGGCTGTAACTTTATAATACAGTCTTCACAGCAATCATGTTTACATAGAATGCAAAATTCTTTAAAGAAAGAAAGTAAATGTTTTAGAGCACAAAAAAAGTTTCAAGTGGAAGCACAAAAATGTTAAATATTACGTCACAAGGAGAAAAGGAGGTTTGTTGAGAAGTCTGTGGGAGCATGAGAGTGAGTTACTGGTAGTTACTGATACAAGAGTGAAAGTGTGATAGTAAAGAGTGGTACTCTGTACATGATGCAAAGCCATGATCCTCCCACATAACCATGGACAGATTATTAGAGATGTGTCCGACAGCCTCCATATGGTTCCTAAAAATGACCTATCCTACAATCAGTCAGGAACCAGAACAAGAAAACACAATCATTTATGCAGATTAGCAATTTTCTTATATCAATGTACATTCAGTGTGAACTTTTAGTGAGTGCACCAACTAAACTTTGGTCGGAGCAAACATGATGCATAAAAAGATCTAAAGAAAACACAAGGAATGATCTGAACACAGACTGAAGCAATCCCAGACACACGTTTTAAAAATCTTTTAAAGGAAATAAGACACACAAACACCCACTTTGCAAGAATAAAATGCCCCTGATGATGATGATCCAACATCTGGATGAGATACAAAAGGTCTTAGAATAGACTGATTGCAACGTTGACCCACAATTACGCAACCAAAAAGTTTAACACGCCTGTGTTTTTTAATTGATCGCAATTATTAACATTTGTACACACACACACACATCTGCACAAATTTTTTGATTGGATTACTTTAAATGATTTCCACAACACAGAGATTAGTTTCAATAAGCTAACAAATGTTAGGAGAACATCTGTAGAACAAGAACTGGTAGTCTCTGGTTTGTAGAGGTGTTGTGTATCGTTTTACCTCCGAGCACGCTGTCAGGCTGGCTGACCTGATCGCATGCTCACACAAAACCTCAGAACATGTGAGTTTAGATTTGAATAAACAGTACTGACCAGAAAACAGCTTTAAGCTTGATCCACATTTGGGGAGACGGTGGCTCAGTGGTTAGAACTCATCACCCACGGACCAGAAGTTTGTGGGCTTGCATCCCACTGAGTTCACGTCTAGGGTCCTTGGAGAAGACACCTAACTCCCTGTTTCTCCCATCATAGGTGGCAACCTGCTGCGGTGTAGAACAGCACACAAATTTCTCAATCAGGTATTAATAAAGTATATTGAAAAAAAAATTTAAGGAATAGAGCCTGAAAAGTTCTGTGTTGTGGAAATTTCCATATTACAGCAGAATTATCAAACGTGCAGTTGACGGAGAGAATCAAAGTGATGAAATAATCTGCTTAAACATCTGGAGTCAGTGTTTTAGCAGCTTAGAGGATGAAGTTGGCGCAGAAGCATCCTGTGCAGTAAGTTTGAAAAAGAGGCACTACTTTTTATAAACATACAAATCATTCAAAGATCCAGTTTCACACTACGTGGAGGAAGTTTTCTATCCGATGTAACTACCGTTATATTCTCAGCTCTATAAGATCCACACTAAACGGATCCACGATATGTCTCACTATCCTGATTGTTGAATGGAAAGCAGAATTCAAGTCCTACTTAGCAAAAAAAAAACCTTAACTCTTCACTATTTGTCTTTATCTGATCCGATCGTTTTAAAAAAGCGTGACAGCGTGGGAACAAGGTCGTGTTTAAACATTTAAGGAACTCATTAAAAAAGTGCCGTGTGCAGACATTGCACTGCTCTAGTAGTTTTAGAAATATAAATGTCTTTGTAAATAAATATGTGCAGAAATAAATAAAGCTGTTAAAAATCTAAATATATCACATTTTCAAAACAAAGAAAATTTAGGTGGAGAATGAGATCAAACGGGGAGAATGAATGGTGGTCGTGGTGATGCCGATGCCCTCGGTGGAGTAAAAGCGGCTGAAATGATGGAGGATGTAACAAGAATGAGCTGCGTGCTAATGTTTTGAAGTGGTTTTCAGAAGAAATTTCAAGATAATTTGACTCAAGAATTGTGGATCTGAGAAGAAAAAGAGATGATTTAAGGAGACACTTTTTGTTTGTGAGTTTGAAACTGGCCCACGTCATGATCCTCCCTCCTCTGGTCTTTTCTTCGTCCCCGTTGTTCTGCAATCAATCAGGGCTCTAGCGAAAATGGGGTGGGTGCGTCTCCATGCGTTGAGCCGACCAGGTGAACCAAGTTTTTTCATGCTGGCGAATCTTGGGCAAACTGTTCTGTTTTCTCGATGGTGACTCGGAGTTTTTGGAGGTCGCCAGCTATAACGTCGAGCCTTCATTCTGCCCTTTGGTATAACTCCTTCCATCTGAACCCGATTGCCTTTCCCCTATATTTCCCCTTGCTATCCTTCATCCCTCGGTCAGGTCATCTGTTGCTATCTCCTGATCTCCACCTCTGGTTCTGCCATACTGTTTTCCCTTGGCTTGGTTCTCAAAAGCCTGGCCAGGACTCTGAGCCTCATTCTCTTTCACTCTTTCCTTCCAAATGCCTACTTCCTTAAAGAAACTGGATAAAACTGACTTGTGCATCACATTACAGATCCAAACAATTATTATTAAGAATACATTTAAATCTCTGATCCGTTATGTGACGATGCACACCACTGTTTTTTGACTAAACAAACCCATAAGGCTTGATATACGAATAAGAACTATAGTACATACTGTACGTATCTGAGATGTAGAATTGGGATCGCTCCTTTGGTTTCCAGCTAAAAATAAGAGTGCAGTCCAGTAGGGGGACAGCTTGGAGGCGTTTCCTTCACACAGCAGTGAAAAACTGACATGAAACTGGTGCTTTTAAAGTGACAAAGACACGGATGATGAACTGAAACACAGAGGGAGGATACGGCGGCTTTAGATGATGTCGGTCACGGAGACAGAGTCCAGCACAAAGAGGAATGGGTGTGAGGCGGAGGGGGTAGTAAGAAGATCTTAGTCTTTGCATTCATCTTTTTTTCACATTCTCATCGGTCCAGCTCGTCTTCTCGACAGCTTTGACCTGAGAGAGAGAAAATAGTTGGTTAAACACAGAGTTCATTTCCTCCTTCACTGGCAGAGACTTTCCTACCTGATGGTTCCAGCTAGAAGCGGGTTGAAGGCGTAAAGCCAGTCGTGCATTTCTTTGTCAGTGGTGGCTTGGAGCAAGATCCCACGATGTTCTGTACACACAGCGAAGGTGTTCGGGGTCTGTGGGGAGAGCCGAAAAAGTTTATTAAACCAAAAGAGAGTACTAAGACATCTGGGGAGTTCCTCAAGGGTCTGTCGTCGGCCCCAAACCTTTTACCAGTTATACTGTACGTGTGAGGGTTTCAGGTTTTTATCAGTGGTTTTGTTGTAATTTAGGTTTAATTCCTGTTTTATTTTGAAATTCCGACCTCCCTCTTGTTCCAGTTGTCTTGACTTCCCCTACCTGTGTTCTCTCCATTCAGGTGATTGCCAGCTCCCTTCCTAATGTGTTACACGTGTGTCTTGTTTTTTCTCCTTCCTGTCTGTGTTTAATGTGTGTCTTGTCTTTGTTTCTTTGCCAGGTTGTCTAAAGTATTCTTTAGACCACAAGTTGTCTTCGTTGTTTATTCTCGAGATGTTTAGTAGCTGACCTAAGTACATTATTTTTGGAGATCTTTTTTAGTAGTTTTTAGAAATAAATTTGTTTATGTTGAAACCGGATGCTGTACGCAACCTCACACAAAACCTGACAATATGTCTTTTAATTGGACAAGTCATTTATAAAAAAACCACAACATTTTATTTTATTGTGACGCTGATGACACTCAACTGTATTTAAAAATGGACTTGAGGCCTATCCAGCTCTTTCTGCCCACTCGACTTGTCTGGGGGAAATAAAGACATGGACGGCCAACAACTTTCTCCAGTGTAACTGTGGCAGAGATGCCAAGTTTTTGGTTTCACAAAGAGGGAGATTTTGAGGCGGGGCCAAAAGGAGGAGGGGCTAAGACACGACATGACGTCACATTCACCAATGGACAACACCTGCCATGACAGTTTGCGTAAATCATACCGTTAAAAGAGGAGAAAGCAGCTGAAAAATTGTACGTCTTAATTAATTGTGTTACCACCTAGCGTTATGTATCAGTACGAAGAGGAATAACCACCAGGAATACACCCCTGTACTGCTTGTTTGCGCTTTGTTTTACGCGGCTCTCACACATAAGCTTTCACATGACCAAAGTTCCCGGATGTCCGCCTTTTTACATACGTTTACCAAAAACAATACTGGCAAAAGACCATGCAGATTGCTACTAATGGCTTTCAGATGCACAGCTGCAGCAGCAGGAGATACCATGTGCTTAGCATAATTATAAATTTAATCAATTTCATGGAATGCACTAGAGTGTTCATCATTCAAGTTTTATTAGCCCTGGCGGGTGAGCGTTATATAGGTCCTAAATGCGGTTGTCTACTCGGCATTGCTGCAGTAGCAAGAATGAAGCCATATTAATTGGTACACTTCAAATGTTAGATTTATTGCTGTTTTTCAAACTGCTACGAGATTTTTTAAAATGTGAAGCACAATTCCAAATAAAATGAATTTTTTTAAGTTTGTAGTAATAATAATACTTTTTTATTATTATTGCAAGAGACAAAAGAGTGCGAAAGTTAGACACCATCACATCTCAAAATTTGTGATTAATTTATAAAAAATGAATCTACAAAATCCATCCATCTAGCCATCATGTCATGTGCCTATTCTACTCGATTCTCCCTCAGAGAACAATAAAACTGGGACAAACTCGCAATTAAATGGAGAGAAAAGATGGTTCTCCTCCTTTGATTGGTGTTTCTGTTGCTACTGGCACACATGTGACATGTGGTAGGATGAAAGCGTCACCAAAGGAATCGTTAAGGTCGGGAATAAAAACATAGTCCTTGTGTGACTGTGCTATCTGGTTTTAAGACTGAAGACTGATCTACGAGGTTTTACTGGCTCACAAACAAAGTAAAAATCTCATCGCTCAGCCGCAGCAGACCTCCATCTGTGTGATGTCACCCAAGCCGAAGGGGATCAAATCTCCTTGTGAAGTTCAGGAGTTGTTAGGAGATTAGCAGAAATGTCTAAGCTGCTTCCTAAACGGTGCTAAAATAAGGGAAAAGTGGGCAAATTAGGATGGAAATGTACATGCACGATCCCTGTTACCACAATTTTGAGCTCCAGGAGGCAGAAGACAAAAGAGGTTTATGTCTGAGATAGTGTTGGAATGGATGTGACGTTCGGTAAGTCTACTGAAGTTTAACTTGATCATTATGATGAAAAATGTCAGTTAATTAGACAGAGGGATTCACAGCAGGTATTTAAACCACTTTATCCAACCAATGACGGGAGAAAGGCTCGACATAGTGAGTTTGATATCACCCAGAATGTGTCTGGCTCCATCCAAATGAAGCCAATTCTATCAAAAATGTCTGCCATTGGGCCATTTTCATTTCCGAGGTTTTGGCTCACTTTAAGAAATGAGCATTATTTAAAAATTATTAAGAACTGATTCTGAAAAGCAGAAGATATCGTTTGGATTCTCTGATGATGTGTGTAAATGAGAGGGATCCAAACGGAAAAGTGAGGTTACAGGGAGAAGAGATAAAGAAGGTGGAAGATTTTATCTACTTCGGATCAACAGTCCAGAGCAATGGAGAGTGTGGAAAAGAGGTGAAGAAGCATCTGCAGGCAGGCTGGAACGGGTGGAGAAAAGTATCAGGTGTGATGTATGACAGAAGAGTTTCACCTAAAATGAAAGGAAAAGTGTACAAAACCGTGGTGAGACCGGCCATGATGTTTGGTCTAGAGACAGTGGCACTGAAGAAAAGACAGGAAGCAGAGATGGAGGTAGCAGAGATGAAGATGCTGAGGATCTGTCTGGGAGTGACCAGGATGGACAGGATCAGAGGAACAGCACATGTTAGAGGTTTTGGAGATAAAGTCAGAGAGGCCAGACTGAGATGGTTTGGACATGTGCAGAGGAGAGAGAGATTACATCGGCAGATGCTGGATTTGGAACCACCAGGAAAGAGGACTAGAGGAAGGCCAAAGAAGAGGTTCATGGACGCAGTGAAAGAAGACTTGAAGATAGTTGGTGTGACCGAAGAGGATGCAGCAGATAGGGTTAGATGAAAGAAACTGACTTTCTGTGGCGACCCCTGAAGGGAAATACCGAAAGAAGAAGAATCATTTGGATACTTTGACAGGTGAAGATTGGGTACCACCCCCACAAGTTGCCATGACCACACACTATCAGACAGCAAATCATTCTCACACACAACCACGTGATATTTCAACCAAATGTTTGTTGAATTTCTCCGTCCACAAATAAAGGAGAAGTTTCTGAATAACCCACCTTCAGCATGGCCTGCTGGTCTTCACTGTACTCCACCTGGGCGGAGGAGAGGTTGAGGATGGCCCGCTCCACGGTGTCTCTCTCAGAATTGTAGATGTAGACGTACGGCCGGCGGACGACCACGTAGCGTTTCACCCAGGTGTTGTTATGCGGCTCGAGGAAATGGATGTAGCCCTTCTTCGACACGATCGGGCTGAAAAACAAAGTTTCAAGTGTAAAAGTGGTCACTCGCTTTAACACTATTTCTGTTTTGCTGCTTTTTTTAGTGCTTATTTGCAGCTTTATTTGTTCACAGGTGCTCGCATCATTTCAGTGTACCTTCTTAACGTCACACAACTATCAAATTTTTTCCCTCGAGATGAAACATGTTAGATATTTATCCTAATTTTTGGAGAAAATGCTATAAAACATGGTGAATTATAGCTGATTGCTTTGACAAGAAATGCTAATGACTGTTGGTGAAAAGTCTTAAACCCTTAAAAAAATAAAAAAACAAGCTGACTACTTTGCGGATTTCACCAGTAACCTCCAGTGACCGTTCACTATCAGATACGTTTTCTCTGAAGGTTTGTTTGAGGAGAACTAGCATCAGACTGACCTGACTCTGATCTCCTGGATGTCAGGAATGAATTTACGCGTGTGAGGTTTGGTGTCTGTTGATTTCTTGGCTTCTACATCCTGCTGTGAGTCGGGACAAGGGGGGCTGACAGCACGGGAGCGAGGCGTTGGTGGTCTGTGGTTTAAAGAAGAAAAAGGCTTTTGGAAGCTTCGAACAAGATGGCCCATATTTCATAGAAAAAAAACAGGACACAGAGCAGATGCTACCATGACTACTAACTTAAAACAATCCACAGACCTGAGTTCAGCGTGGCTGTAACAACCCTCTACCAGCGAAGGGCATGTGGACGAGGGTGTGATCGTGTTCAGAGAAGATATGGAGGGTGAGTCTCTGAGGATTGTGACCGACATCTCAGAGATCTGAAACACACACACACATTGGCTCAGCTGGTGAGAAAACAGAAATGGTATGTTTAAATGGAAACCTTGTAAAGCAGTACCTTGCTTTCACTGGCGCTGACACACACGTGGCTGTACTCTCTGTTAAAGGAGTGAGTGAGAAGCCGCAAACACTGTGGGGGAAAAAAAAAAAGAGACATTTTGTTAGATATCATAAAAACTTGGGCATTGCGACTGTTTTCCACAGGAATGTATTTGAGAGTTTTTTTCCTCCCCTGGCGTCATGTCACAGTAAAAACGGCCCAAGTCAAACTAGAAATGACATAATAACAAAAACAAGATGGCTGACCCTGGCAGCGAGCTCCTTCTGCCTCTCAGTGGTGATTTCTGAGCTGGAGCCAGCCTCTTGATCCATCGCACTGTGCTGAGGAAACTCGTCCAGATCTTTGGTGATACCTAGCTGGAGGGACTCTTGTCCCATCATGAGCGTGGACTCCAGCTTCTCTCTCAGCAGCAGGTAGTGTTTGGTCTTCTCTACCTGTGAGGGTTGAGAAGAATTTTGTCGTTGGTTTTTCTACAACACATTGGTACATTAAGACTTGTTAATGTGGCCCCCCGTAAACCCGTAAGGGCTAGATGGTTAAGAAGGTACCTGACTGACCGGTCTGATTTATCCCAACCACTTGCTAATAAGGAGCAAGCTTTTTGAAAGAACACACCCCTGCAACTTAAAAGCAGTAAACTACAAATCCGTAGCTCGGCTTCCAGCAGTCATTGGCAAAATAAAATCCATTACTGTTTTTTTCGGAGTATAAGTCACAGTTGTTCATAGTTTGGCCGGGGTGCGACTTATACTCCGAAAAATGTGGTAATAAAACCTGACAAACATCCCCATCTGAGTGCAAACAGCTGCTACCTTTTTTGTTAAATTGGGAATCTGATTGACCAGTTGTTAACTTGATTATCTTGTACAGTAGAGCAGGGGTCCACAACCTTTTCTGCGCCACGGACCGGTTTAGTGTCTGACAATATTTTCACGGACCGGTCTAACGGTGATGAAACCAGCCTGAAAAAAATGACTTTTTAAAATCAATATTAATAAACTTAAATCTACTTTGTCTTCGCGAGAAACTTTATTAGCAGAGTCTTTATAACGTGGAAACATTCTCTCTGCTCGAACGCACTCTTGTTGCCATGGTAACGGTAAACATTTACCTTCAAAATAAAAGACATCACAAAAAGAAAGTGAATACAAATAACAGTT
Organism: Neostethus bicornis; assembly: GCA_902685375.1. NCBI lineage: Eukaryota > Metazoa > Chordata > Actinopteri > Atheriniformes > Phallostethidae > Neostethus > Neostethus bicornis. The sequence goes on along the minus strand of LR738547.1, from coordinate 7,280,859 downwards.
TTGTGCCGCCCGGTACAACATGACCTGTGGCCTGGTACTAGTCTGGCTCGTTGGTTGGGGACCACTGCAGTAGAACAAATAATGACTACAAAATGTCAGAATGATAGAAAATGCTTATTGCCACAGTAACAGGGTTTGATTGGTTAATGTGACAACAAAAGAAACTGAATGATGGCCGGCAATTTTCTAACAACAGTTTATGGTTGTTGAGATTTTCTGAGTTACCGTATTTTCCGCACTATAAGGTGCACTGCGTTATAAGGCGCACCTTTAATAAATGACATTTTTAAAAACTTTTTCCATATATAAGGCGCACCGCATTATAAGGCGCTACAGTAAAGGCTGTTCAACTTTGTCCTCTAACTGTGGCCATCTCACTTTGTTCCCGCGGAAACTCTGTTTAGTATTGTTTACTTGGCGCAGTGCATCCTCTTGCTTCCTCCACTTTCTCACCATTGATTCATCAATGTTAAACTCTCTCGCTGCGGCTCTATTCCCGTGTTCTACTGCGTGACCGATCGCTCTGAGTTTAAACTCTGTGGTGTAACAGTGTCTCTTGGTAGGAGCCATTTCATCTTTACACATTTCATCTTTACACAAACACACAAATGGAAATGAGACGCCCTTTCATATACCCCAGCATGCACCGCGCACTACTTCTTCTAAGGGGTAAGTGGAGTCGGCGGCTGCTTACCGCAGTTGCGACACCTGTTGTAGCTCAATATCAATCCATATATAAGGCGCTCCGGATTAAAAGGCGCATCGTGGACTTTTGAGAAATTTAAGGTTTTTAGGTGTGCCTTACAGTGCAGAAAAAACAGTACTTCTTATTTGGCATGCAGGGGGGATGTGGTTGATTATGGCGAGCTCCCACATACAGTCACTGAGACCAAGAATATGTAGCTTCATCATTTGTTTTCTGCAGGCCCAGCTGGCACCAAGACGGATTCCTTTTATTTTCATATTTTTAAATATTTCTGATCATTTAATTATCAGGGTTAAGTTAAACTATATTACATGTTACTGTGAAAGCTAGTCACACACAGGAATAGCAGCATGCTTTTTTGTTCCTGTTTGATTTGGCCCTCACATCTTGAAGCAGACTGAGTTTCTCCAGTTCCCACTGATGGTCCATAATGAGGCTGTCACTGCGTGGTCTCCACCCTGCCAGATTCTCCTCCCCACGGACGTAGGCCACAGAGGTGTCCAGCACCCTCCTACGTCTCCTTTGCATTCCTGGTGTAGAATATTTCATTTAGTAGACATGCTTAAAAACGTTGCTCATTGTCAGAGAGTTCCTGGTTCTTACCTGGACTCCCAGCATCAGCCAGGTGAGATAAGCTGAACTCGTAAACACCAGTTACACGGTTTCTAGTGAAAGAATGATTCTTTTTTATTTTGAATTCTATGTGAGAAAAGAAAAATGAGATCCATCCAAAAATGAGATCTTAACTCACCCATCTGCTGCTCTCAAGCTTCCGGTCCCGAAGAGGTTGCGTATAGAGCGAGAAGCAGAGAGTTTTGTGTCCCGGGAGTAGAAGACCATGCAGATATCTTTGGTTACGATTGCAGGCTGCGTGCAATTTTCAATCTGCAATCAGTAAAAAGGACCTAATTAGATTTTCCTCCAAAGGAAATTAAATAAGCTTCTTATAATCCAGATGCTGTACTGAACCTCCAAGTAGGCTGAGAGGGTCATGTAGATCTTTTCCCCGTTCGGAGTGACTCGGTTTAACAGTAGAGAATTGTGCATAGAGCTATCCCAGGCAGCCTCGAAACGGTAAAAAGTCCTGAACGTAACCAGAAAAAAAGAAACGAAGAATAAAATTAATAAAGTTACCTCAACAAATCCTTGTAAAATAAACATTTGATCTGTCTTTAAACCAGGGGAGTCAAACATATGAGGACTAAACCTGGATAAACATCAACGTTTTATCAACATCGACCGAAAAGGGTGAAATGCCCCTACAGGTCAGGGACAGGGTCCTGCCCCAAGTGGAGGAGTTTAAGTATCTCAGAGTCTTGTTCACGAGAGGGGGAAGGATGGAGCAGGAGATCGACAGGCGGATCGGTGCGGCGTCAGCAATAACTAGGATGCTGCATCGGTCCGTCGTTGTACAGAAAGAGCTGAGCCGAAAAGCAACGCTCTCTATTTATAAGTTGATCTACGTTCCAACCCTCACCTATGGTCACCAGCTGTGGGTGGTGACCGAAAGAATGAGATCACTGATACAAGCAGCCGAAATAAGTTTCCTCCACAGGGTGGCTGGGCTCTCACTCAGAGATCGGGTGAGGAGCTCTGCCATCCGGGAGGAGCTCGGTGTTGAGCCGCACCTCATCCGGGTCGAGAGAAGCCAGATGAGGTGGTTTGGTCGCCTGGGCGCCTTGCTGGTGAGGTGTTTCGGGCACGTCCCACCAGGAGGAGACCAGGAGGTAGGCCCTGGAACTTCTGGAGAGACTATGTCTCACATCTGGACAGTGAACGACTTGGGATCCTCCCGGGTGAGCTGGAGGATGTAGCTGGGGTGAGAGAAGCCTGGGCTTCCCGTCTGGGGCTGTTGCCCCCGCGACCCAGCCCCCAGATAAGCAAAATCCAACGGAATGAAATTTTATCTAAGAAAGATTTTTGAATAATTTTAAACTATGATTCAGTGTGTTTATACTATGCTAGAAAAAGGGATGAATATTTATTTTTTTGGGGGGGGTTTTGGTCTATTTGTATAACTAGTTTGACACCCCTGATGTAAACTCATACTTCCATCTTATTCCCACCCTCACACAAAAATTCAACAAAACAACATTCAGACATTAAAGACGCCGCTTTTTGGTAACGGAAACAGTCGTTCTGCATGCAACAGGCTGAGATGATGCTCAACTCTGCACAAAAACACCATCGAGAAGCAAAATGAAGCAGGGATGGATGTTAGTACAAGAAAAAATGAAGAGAAGAGAGAGAGAATGAGCAACAGGTCAGTGAAATACCTATGATCACCTCCCAGGGAAATGCTGTGAAGAAGAAGAAATCAGCAACAGAATAGAAAGTGAGAGTCAAAGTAGTATGTTGTGATTATGCACTTGTGTGACCGGGATGATGTTTGCCTTCCTTTCCACAACCATACATCATGATGGAATCCCCCCATCAGAGACCACTCGACGCTGATCTGTCATCCTTGGGGTCAAACATCGGGACACGACAACTCCTCTGCTACAACACCGCAACGTCTCTTGCACCAGTGATTTACTCCATATGTTAATGTAAACTAATTTTCCCATGTTTCTAGAGGGAAAAATAATCACACGCTGAAAGCAGTTATTATTCTGGCCTGCTACCCGAGGCGCTCTTAAATCTAAAAGAGATTATCCAAGCAAGAATTATAAAAAAGGAAACTAGTGTTTCTGTAATCCATGAAAAAAAAAAAAAAAAGAGTTGAATAGTCTCTTCATGAGGTTCAGATGTTCAGCTCGCCGGTCATGGACTGACATGACCTTGTGGGAAAGTGAAAAATTTGTCCTCCAAAAAATAGCAAAGAGCACAAAGTCGTGCCAAAGTAACGTAAAGCCATCTCTGTGCAGAGATGGTGCTTCTCCTAAAAAGCTGTTAGCAAGTCCATTGACTCCAATAAAGTTCCCACACCAGCGTTTTACACACGCACACTTCTTTCCAAGTAGTAGAAACCTGCACACTTATACTACAAGGAGGTAATTTCCTCTTCGCACCACTCTGAAATCTGCTTCTCCACACTTTACTGCCTCCTAAAAACATGGAAGCCAGAACTGAAGTCATACATCTGGCCCAACATGTGAGGGACCGTTTGTTTTTGTTGCCTTGGCAGAGTTTTGCTCAGATGTAGTGAAGATTTAAAAATATTCACAACATTGCAGGATTTCTGGTTTAAAAGTGCGAGTGGTGAGGTAATAGTTCAGTGGATTACGTTTTATTAGCTGCATTTGAATATCGTGCCAGTGTGAATATTGTAAATGATGTGATGAATTTGACAGACGTTGAGTAATAGCGGGTGATTAGTAATTCCTGTAAATCTCTTACTGTAAAACTTTCACTGCAAACTCGACAATAACAATTTTGCAAGGATTTAATTCTATCGGATTATTCTTTCACTCATCTTCTGAACCGTCCATTCCTAACATTCTGATACTGATTCTAACCGGTTCGCAGGGACGAACCGGAGCAAATCCCGGCTGATTCAAGGTGAGAGGCAGGGTACACCCCAAACACACATAGACAACCATACACACATTCATTCCTAGGGACAATTTCGGCCCGTTAAACGATTTAACCCGGCCTGCCAAACTTGAAATAATTAAATAAATAAACCTTGTTAAGTGTTTTATTTTCCTGCAATTCTAATGTTTCCTCACTAGATGGTGCACTCAGTCATCTTCTTATCCGTCTATCCCTTGCGGGGTTGTGGAGGGTGTCGGAGCCCATCCCCGGTGATTTAAGGCGAAGGGCAGGGTACACCCCGAACAGGTCACCAGTCTGTTGCAGGGCCACACACACAAACAACCACACACACACACACTCATTCTTAAGGGCAATTTCATAACAGCCAATCAACCTAGCATGCATGTTTTTGGAGAGTGGGAAAAAACGAGAGTACTCTGAGAAAATTCCCGGCGACATGGAAAGAACATGCAAACTCCACACAGAAAGGCCAGTGTTCCAAGCCTCGTCCCCACCTAGGACTTGAACCCTCAACCTTCTTACTTTGAGGCCACTGTGCTAAACCCTGCTGCACCGTGCCGCCCTCTTTCAGATTAAACATGGCTAACATAAAAATAAAATGATAATATCACAAAATAAAATCCCTCTTTTTTTTAAAACAATCACACAATTAATGTAATTTTATTTAATTGATGGGTTTTTACTACCCCCTTTTGGTCAACTCTGGCACTACAATTACTTCCAAAATTAAGCTGCAAATTTTTCCAACTTCTTGTTTGTGTCTCATTAAACAGACAAAATAGTTACAGCATGTAAAAATGATGCATTTTAACCCAAAATAAATACACAAAAATAGGAATAGTGTTCCAGTTAAAAAACTGACCCTGTGCCATTTAAAGAGCCAAACCTTTAAACAAACAAGCCTAGTTGAAAGTAAAGCAAAGTGGTGCCATGCAAACTCTGGCAGGTTCGACAACAGCACAAACACATCCGGCACAGCAAGAAACCTTAGAACATGCATTTGTCTCACTTCTAATGAGGGAAGGAGGAAAAAGAGTAGTTGACAGCCATGACAGAAAAAGTGAAAAGCAAGGCAAATCACCGAGGTACGACTACGGGTGCAGAGAAGGTTAGAACAATGAAATGTTTTATGTAACTTAAGAGAAAGCAAAGAGAGGCAAATAAAATACCTAGGCATGTCCGAATCAAGAAACTGTCTGCAGAAGCGAAACAAAAAGAACATTCTGTTAGTGAGCTGGGAGGAGAAACAGGTTAGCATCCATGTACAGTAATGTTAGTTTAATAAAGAGTCATCTGAAACAACAAAGAAAGAGTCGATGATGATCCTATTTCACCTCATACGGTGATCAAGATTTTCCGGTAGCTCTTAAAGATTGTTTTGGTCGATCTGAAGATGTTTTTGTTTTTAAAAAATAGATTAAAGTCTATTCATTTATGTTTAACAGTATGAAATCTGTTAAACATAAATGAATAGACGATCCAACCCTAACCTATGGTCACCAGCTGTGGGTGGTGACCGAAAGAATGAGATCGCGGGTACAAGCGGACGAAATGAGCTTCCTCCGCAGGGTGGCTGGGCTCTCACTCAGAGATCGGGTGAGGAGCTCTGCCATCCGGGAGGAGCTCGGTGTGGAGCCGCTCCTCCTCCAGGTCGAGAGGAGCCAGATGGGGTGGTTCGGGCATCTGGTCAGGGTGCCCCCCGAGCGCCTCGTGGGCGAGGTGTTTCGGGCACGTCCCACCGGGAGGAGACCAAGGGGAACAACTTGGGATCCTTCCAGGTGAGCTGGAGAATGCAGCCGGGGTGAGAGAGGCCTGGGCTGCTTGTTTGAGACTGTTGCCCCGCGACCCGACCCCGGAACAAGCGGAAGATGTTCCGGAACAAGCGGAAGATGAAATCTTCTCATTTTATTTAGAGACAGGCAGGGCTGTGATGGGATAAGTTGTTTACTGCTACCCACTCTTCTCTGCTTTTTTTTATTGCATGCTGCTGTCCATCCCTGCCAAAAATAACCCCACCTAGTGGATTTTATTTTCTACCTATTTTTGAGAGATCAAGAAAACCTTTAGGTATTGTTTTAAAGCAGTAAAAAAATGGTGGATTCTAATAAAATCTCACATTTTCTGCAAAACATTAAAGATTAAAAAGTAACTGTACTTTTTATTTGAAAGAAGAATCATAAAATATGACAAAATGAGTTTTGATGTGTTGATTTGATTCTTGTTCAGGACACTTTAGGCTCTACATTCTCGATGTTGGCAGCTATAGAGATTAATTTTTAACATTTTAGGTTGGTGGCGTATCTCAGATTTTTTTCTAAGGAAAAATGTACCTTGAAAAAGATTGAAAAAGTGTTTCTTTTTTTTTTTTATATACTACTTTATCAATCCCTCACCGGGAAATTTATGTGCTGCATTTCACCGCAGCAGGCTGGCTGCACCCAGCCCGTCACCTATAACGGTGCCAATGGTAGGAGGAATGAGGGGAGGGATTAGGTGTCTTCTCCACTACCATGAACGTGCACTCAGTGGGATGAAAACCCGCAAACTTCTGGTTGACTTTCAGTTCGCGGGCGAACGCTCTAAACACTGAGCCACCATCTTGGTTTAAGCCTAGATGAGATTTTTTCACTAGGTTTTCTTTGTGAAATTGCACCTTTTCAGGTTTTGTGGCTCAAAAATTTCTTCCTAACAAGTATAAGATCAACGTTTTGGTCCAGGGAAAGTGAGAAGTCGCCTGATTTGCTATGTACGTATAAGATAAACAGGGACATTTGTATTCATCAGAAAAAAAAAAAAAAAGCTTGCTGAGTCTCTTTTCTGTTTTTTCCGGCATGCTTTTTGCAGATTACGTTAGAATTTTTTTTTTTTTTTGGTCCAACAAGCCATGCATGTTGCTTTATGCCTTGTTTCTATGCAGAAGCTTCTTCTATCCCGGCCAAATCACAGTTCAGAACCAAACGTTGCTGCCATTTCCAAACTTCAGCCAAGCTCCCAAAGCCGTAATATCAAGCGTAATAAGATACTCAAAAAACATTTTGTTGTTTCTTTATTTACAATCAAAGTTAATGGGGCGGTACATACCTGTCATCCTGCAGGGGTCTCACGTAGCCAGCAGACAATATGTTGAGAGAAAGAATATTGGGGTCGATGATGGTTTCGTCGGCCTCTGGAGTGTTACGGAGACGCCCTGGGAGGGTGCATGTGTCTCAGTGAGAACTAATTTTTTTTTTTATTCAAAGAAATGTCAGTTGACAAATTAAACCTACCCACAACAAGCTCTCGGATGTCTTTCCATATCAGGTCGCCTCCAGATTCATGTACAATAGTAACAGTGATTCTTCTCTGGAGACCCTAAAAGTAAAAAAGAATAGTTTAAGATCAAATAACAAAGGAATATGTGAATGTTTTTTTCCTGCATATCTAGGGGTGTGCATGCATTTTTTGGTCTAGTTCTGAGAGGAGCATCTGGAAAAATTACTTGGTTCTCACCGAAACCTGAGCTGCAACCTGTCTCAGAATACGTGACTTCAAACCAACAGCTAACATGCTGAATGAGTAAAAACCTGAAAGCAGGTTCCCACTTCACCAAAGTTAGAGATGAGGATGACCGATGCTTTTAAGAGTACAAAATAAAACAAGGTCATATGGCGGCTAAAAAAAACATGCCAACAGTAGGCCCGTGTCCCCTGTTTGGGCAGAGCCTGACCAGGCACTATGGGTAAAAACCCTCGCTTTCATGCCCTACCCTTAAAGCTGGCTCTGTCCCGCCTCCGGGCAAGGGATGGATGCAGGATGCTGCATTGGTCCGTCGGGGTGAAGAAAGAACTCAGCCGAAAAAGAAAGCTCTCGATTTATACCAGTCGATCTACATCCCTACCCTCACCATGATCTCAAGCTGTGGGTGGTGACCAAAAGAATGAGATCCCAGACACAAGTGGCCAAAGTGAGCTTCCTCTGCAGGGTGACCAGCACGTTCGACATATTTTTAGTTCTTGAATAACCTTTTTAAATTAAAAAAATTACACTTTTTTGTTTGTTTGTTCCTTTTATGCCAAATTGTTGTGTTGCTGCATAAAAGCTCGCCAGGGCATTTGATTTGGTGCACAGTGCACATTTTAATGATGCACATGCACTTGTGCACCATCTATATGCACTGTTGTGTATAACCAACATACCTGGTGCAATAAGAATGTACCATGGCAAGGCATTCCTCCTCTGTGGTCCACAACTGCAGGGATGTACCTTGGAAAAAAAAATATAATAATAATAATTAAAATAATTTATCCCATTTTATTGATCTATGTAGAATATATACATTTGTTTCAGAGATGTTCAGGAGGTTTTACTTCATGTGATACTCACTCTCCAGTGGCTTCAAGCTCGCAAATTTCAAAGAACACCATGAGATCGTATTTACGATGACAGGGTCCCGCTTGTGGACGGGTCACGGTCGTCAGCTTTGTGGCAGGAACTGATGAAAGATTGAAATAAATGTTACACAAGAAAAGATTTGATTCATTAGGAAGAAAGGATTTGAAGTTGAGGGAAGAAGAGGAGCCATTCAGTTCTGTAGAGCAGGTTTAGAAACAACACCTTAAAAGGATAAGAAGGAATTGGAATAAGGTAGATGTGAAAGTCCAGGCGGAATAATGCCGTGTATGAAGTTCAAAGTGATCACACAGGTCTAAAAATGACTAAACTAATAAATAACAGACCACTAACTTGAAGGAAGATGGTGAAAATGAGCAAACCCACATGCAGAACTAGGAAATATACTACGTCCAATAACTTAAAGTAGATTACCATGATTATTCCTGTTCAGTTTTGGGGAGATGGTGCACTTTCTTTTCTCAATAGAAGGAACTAGTCTACACCAAGGTGCCATCCAAAAAGCCTCCGCTTGCCTTATATTACAAACCTAATCTATTTTTTGTATCGAGTATTTGTGGGCAGCTCATTAAAATCTTTTTAGTAATCTTAGAGATATCACATTCGCAAAAATGTTCCCAATAGAAGCTTGGACAGCAAGAGAATCTTTAGCCCGTATTCTATAAGATTATGTTAATATGATTTGTATGACTATTATTGATGATTTAGGTGTGGTATAGTGTTTTGGGACTCTGGTGCAAGATATTGCTGCATATCAGAAGTGAACCAGGTGCCACCTTATAAAATCTCTATTGAACCTGAAAGTGGGAGGGCTAAAAAGAGATAATCTGTGAATCATTAAAATGACATCCATTACTGTCCAGCCTGGTACTAGCAGGCATGGACCCTCTTCTATTCTGTGTTGGACTTAGTGGTTTAGATGATGGGAAACAGTTTGATTAACAAAATATTACAATTAAGAAGTTATGTTTAGTTTAATTTTTCTTTCTTAAAAATTCTATTCTGTCGTCTTCCACTTATCCTGGGCCAGGTCGGAGGGACAGCAGTCTTAGATGGGAAACCCAGGCTTCTCTCACCCCGACTGCATCCTCCAGCTCACCCATAAGGATCCCAAGTCATTCCCCAGCCAGCTGTGGGACATAGTCTCCCCAGCAGGTCAGGGGTCTGCCTCTGGGTGTCCTCCTGGTGGGACATGTCCGAACCACCTGACCAGCAAGGCGTTCCGGAGGCTCCTAACCAGATGCCCAAACCACCCTGACGGCTGTGCTCTGAGCTCCTCCCAGATGGCAGAGCTCTACACTCTATCTCTGAGTGTGAGCCCTGCCACCTTGCGGAGGAACCTCATTTCGGCCACTGATCTCATTCTTTCGGTCACCACCCACAGCTGGTGACCATAGGTGAAAGTGGGAATGTAGACAAACTAGTAAATTGAAAGCTTTGCTTTTCGGCTCAGCTCTTTCTTTATCACAACAGACCGATGCATTGTCCTGATTACTGCGGTCGCTGCACTGATCCATCTGTCGATCCACCGCTCCATCCTTCCCCCACTTGGAACAAGATTTTTTTTAAACACACCCGTGAATCTTCCAGCCATAATAAACATAATTGAAGAACCTGGTCAGTCATGTGAGTAGAAAACTTTTTAAAGAATTAAATTTTACATCTTAAGGTATGATATAGAATTGCAAAATAAGTAAAAAAACAACAACAAAAAAACAAACATATTTTTGCATCCATTTTTATCATTTACCGTCATTGGGTAAATTGTAATGATGACCCCCCAGGTTCTTCAACCATTTGGCTCTGGCCTACGGTATAAAAAAATCAACTAGATAAGAGTATTTATCTCTGATTCATCTGGATAAGAAGCACAGAGATCCAGGTGAAGCTGAAAGAAGGAATTGGAAGGAGAAATCACCACAAAGGTCAGCAGCAAACACAAAGTCCATCAGAGTCAATCCAACAGGAGAATCCTTACACTTAAAACTCTTTCTTATATCAATCACATCATATATCAAACAGTTCAGCTGATCGTGCTACTAATGACATGTTATAAATATATTTTAGAACATTTTTGTAATTTTTTTTTTTTTTTTGAAAAAGGGGCTATTATGCCAAATATATGTTTTGCAAAGCTCTTCCGTTTTTTAAATGTTATTCCCACATCAAAAACATACCTGGAGTGGTTTCCTATGGTATTCATAAAAGTTCAGTAATTTATTCTTGTTCAGTGTTTGTATTCTATTTAAACTGTTTTTGGCCACAGATTTTGTTGTCTGCCACGCCCACATTCTAACATAAACAGGAACTGTTTTAGTGCACATGCTCTGTGCACACTCAGTCCCAAAGAGGAAGTTTGTTTAAATGTAAACTTACCAAAATAAGAATGTTAAAAAATATATATAAAGCAGCTAAGCTAACAAAATGTGTTCATACTGGGTGGCTTTTAAAAAGATTTACGCTGTGTCATGCATGCAGAAAAATAGATGAAAATTAATTAAATGTGTTTATGAGGTTTTTTAAATGGTAAAATAGTGAATGGACTGTACTTATATAGCACTTTTATGTACCTGTATTGGTACCCAAAGCGCTTTACGTTGTAGCCCACATTCACCCATTCACACACACAATCATACCTGATGATTTTTAGAGAATATAGTATTTCTGAGCTAACAAACTATACCATGATTATTATCTATTCTATGACATTAGAATATTTACCCCACAAAAGCACAATAACCCCTTTTCAAATATAATTTTACTATTATTTTTTTAAATGTGGCCTAAAATGTTGAAGGTCACTTCCACAAGAAGGAGGAAGTTGTCTGTTTTAATTCTAAATAAAATGATATAATACTTGATATAAAAAAAGGTTCGTAGATGCAGGATTCTCTTGGATTTGACAAAAACAACCAACCGGGTTTCTGAGCTTTGATAACTGAACAGATAGAGACGGGTGGCGCAGTCAGCTGAGCTCGCTCGTTCACTTCCAGGAGGAAGGAAGCAGCCATGCCAGCAGCAGATAGAGCGTGGCCTGACAGCGAGTCCACAATTGCCCCATTGAACACATCTGGGACCAGGTATCGGATCAGGTCCAGTGACTTCTCTCGGTCCGTTGCGTTTTCAGAGTCCACTGCTCACACCCAACAACATGAAGCTGAGATGACACGACTTGCCGACAAAAAAAGTACACAAAGCAAATTGTGCAAAAGCAAAGTGAAGTAAAGCAACTCCAGGCAGGAGTTTTTTACCTGGTTTAGATAGTGGCATCACTCGTGGAAATTGTCTTCTGCATGGACGAAGAGGACTGGATAGCAAAACAGAAAATCGTACGTCAAACTGTTCACGTGATCAAATTCCTCACACATTAAGACGTAGAAAAACAGCCATGGTACCTCATAACATCTTTACAAAGAGGAAGAAAAGGCTGTTTCTGGTAGTGTCCAAACACCTCAAACACAATTGGCTGGGTCTTGATGTAATCCACGAAGGACTTTGTGACTTCAACAGCAATCTACAACAAATCATATTTTATAATGATTTGTTGTAGATCAAAATGCAAATGTTCATTGTCAGACAGATTCAACGTTTTGCTCACATTCTGCACGTGGTAGAAGCCGAGAGGAGGGCCAAGGCCTGTGTTTTTTAGGGGTTCAGTGGAGAACGCTTCGTCATGGCGGTGAATGAAACTAAAACAGAAAAAATCAAACTGCTCAGTGGGAGGTACAGAGAACAGATACACAGAGAACACAAAACAAACAACATATCTTCAACTGTCTTATTCCACAAACTTTATTAACAATGAATGCTTAAGACAGGGGTGTCCAAATCCGGTCCTCAAGGGCCGGTGTCCTGAGGGTTTTCCATATGTTCTTGCATGTACACACCTGATCCAGTTAAAGGAGTGATTGTGCCAAATTCTATTCTATTTCACTTTCTGTGCATCAGCTGTATTGAACCAGGAATGTGTGGAAAACCATCAGGACACCGGCCCTCGAGGACCGGCTTTGGACACCCCAGGCTTAAGATCTACGTGATAGTTTGAAGCAATTATATGTGTAAGGTTTCCGAATTACTGACTTTGATTTTTGAGAACCTGACCCCACACCCAAATCCCAATTAGTTCATCTATTGTTGGTACTGAATAACTGTGGTTAATCACTTCAGTGGTTCGGAAGATATCGCGTTCCCTCAAATTTGTGACCTCAACCTTGTAAATTTGACTTTTGGCAGCATAAAAATGTCTACTTACTTGAACTGGCAGAAGATGTCTGCGTATTCTGCAGAGATGCTGGAGGCCTGCAGGACTGTTACTCTAAAGGTGAACATATCACCAATTCCGAGGTGGTCCGGTGTTGCATCTAAAGCTCCATCCAGACCTCCTTTCAGTGGATTCTCCAGCTCCTCCGAACCAGCTGTGAGGAACGTGGACATACAAACGCAAGATGAAGTTTTCATTGTTAATCCAGAGATGTAGAGCTTAGCTTTGTCCCACAGCAGGGGTGGAAACACAGTTTTTCATAATGTTTATACTTAACTATTTTACATATTTTATTGTGAATTGATTATTGAGACTTTTATAGTTTTAAAAGCAGCTTGCATGGTGAAACAGGCTGAACTGCTCAACTGAATCAATCATGAACACTTGCCAAGCAATAGAATGACTGTAACAGTGAGTGAATAGAATGCGTGTGCGGTAATAACAGTCAGAATAGGAGCGACCCTTCATTACTGAATCTGTCCACTCATAGAAAAAGTTACCCGCACATGTGTTGTTGTTGACCTCATCAGCTGATGGACCCATTTCTACATTCTGACCCTCGCCTTCCACAAACCGGAGCTCCTCCTGGGAAATCCCAGTGCGGGACAATCCAGCAGAACAGGACTCTGACTGGAACTGCAGATAGAGGTAGAACCAATGTGAGTGGGACGTTTGATTTTCATAATTTAAGTGTGTTTTTTCTTTACCTTTTCATATTGCTGATCTTCAAATGAGATTTTGGCTGTCCCCGACTGCCTCACTCCTGAACCATAATCCGGAGCTTCCTCGTCCGCTGGAGGGAAACATAAAGCACCTTCCCTTCACTTCATCCAGAAGTAACACCCAGCTTGTTTTATCTATGGCTTCACACCGATTTAAAGAGGGGGTATCATGCTAAATGAACTTTAATGTTATTCCCACATCAGAAAACATATCTGAAGGACTTTTCTATTTCGTTCATGCATGTTTGAGTCATTTGCAAGCTCTTCTGTTCATTATTTGAATACTATTCAAACGCTATTACTTTTTTAGCCATGATTTTTGTTCTCTTCCACGCCCATATTCTAACATAATCAAGAAGGGCTTTTGGGGTTGCTAATTCTCTCCCCTTGGATACTGCTCTCCCTCTCGTCAAATTTTATACAAGTACACCAAAATAGGAATATAAAGGAATATGGCTTTGATCTAATCAGACAGGATTTACGCCATGTCATCCACCTTCTCAGAGGGTGGAGCTAAGTGGGGAGCAAGAGGAGGAAGTTCAGTGTCAAAAGGAGACTTAAAAGCATGAATGAATATTTTTATGTGCTTTTCTAGCCAAATATTGCATTTCTAAGCTAACAAAAGATAACACGTTTCTATATTTTAATGCTATGAGATACAAAGTACAAAAACACAATACCCCTCTCTAAACGTAGGGATGAGGCAGGGGATCTAAGCCTTACCAGATATAGCTTGCACTGCTACACGGAGGAAGCCCTTTACCTCCCCCTTTTCGCTTACGATGGCCACTCGGTGCACCAGTGGGACCGGGTAAAGCAGGTTGCTTAGGTAAACAAAAGCCCTGTGCGTTGAGCAGAAAGGAAAGAAGAAAAATGAATACAAATTCCATTAAAATAAAAATATTTTTTTTTGGACTGGACGACAAAACACAGAGCTGCAAAGCAACCAAACAGAAGCTGGGACTGCTCTAGCGATGGCCATGGCTGCCCTTTACTAATGCTTCTTAGGGTTATTTCTTTCTATGCATAGCTTTTTAAATATTCCAAATGATTATATCTCACATGCATTGTTATTATAATTTTATATGGAACTAACAAAGCCTTGGTGAGGCAAAGGAGCATCTGTTTTAAAGTTGATGTCAAATGTAACTAAAAATGGTAGCCAAAAGCTGAAAACCAGCTCTTTACTCAACTGGACAGTTTATCATTATAATCTAAACCAGAAAAGCCAAACAATTGGGCACTAAACTGCGTTTTTTGTTCGGTTTAGATTACATTATGCAGAATTTTGGGGTTTGGGAAAGATCATTTTAATAAAACATATAATTCTATCCTCTTCTTGCTTACTTCTCACAGGCCTGGAGAGGTTAGACATTTAAGAGCGGAGTATAAAAAGGGAGAGACTCATGACAAGATTGGTGAGGTGCAAATAAGGCATGCTCAGGACATAAACGTGAACAAAAATGCTCTCAAATTGTCGACTCAAAAGAATCCAAAGCAATGGAACAGAAATCATCATACGGCACATGGCTCAGCTCGAAGAAAAATAAAAACAACTAAAGACATCAAAAATCAAAGCGCACCGATTAAAGTAGTAATTCATACAGAATGGGGGATTACGTCATCATCAAATGAATTTAAGTAAAAAAAAAAAAAAAAAAATTGACCCAAAAAAAAGGGGGTTAAACTGAAAAGACTTGTGCTCTGGCATGCCTAAAAGAGACAGCTGTAGCAGAAACCAGCTCTTTCATCTTGAGATTTTGAGTCTTTTATTAAACACCACTTTGCTCGTTCATGTGAATAATCTCGTACTTATTGAGGTCGCGCCACATGGCGGGAACATTTTACCACAGCTTCCTGTTTTATGCAAATCAGATTTTCAAAAGAAATCATAAATTTGTCAGTGCTATGCAAATGAAATGCATTTTTTTCTGAATTCCTCGTCTGAGTATTCATTCCTCTCATGTGAGAAGGACCTGAGGTACTGGTTCAAAAACAATCCCTTTTAGATTTCAGCTAGAAACTGAGGCCTACACTCATCAAGCAAAAAAAAACCCATTTAATTTAAAAATAAAAGCAGAAAAAAGCAAAAACAACCATCTTATTTCAATATGTCACAATAAACAAAGCAAATAAAGTTTTAAAATATCCAGTCTAGTTTTTTTTTTGGTAATGAAAGAAAATGAAAAACTTTCTTCCAAAGATCATGACCATAACAACCGGTAGGGGACATATTTCTTCGTAGACACTTCAGTCTGGCGAGAATCCTACCCTTGTGACAAGTAAAACAGAGAGTTTCTCATTTTGTTCTCCGGTCAGCACAGATTTGGGATGAAGATAAATAACTTTTCCCTCTAACACTAATGATCAGGTAGGCTTCAATTTTTTTAAAGACAAGATGTTAAAATGAGGGATTACATGGACTAACCCATTCCCGGCGGCTGCAAGGCCGGGGTGATGCGTGAAGCGAAGGGAGCGAGTTCCTCTTTCGGACTCCCCGTTCTAAAAATCCATTCAATACGCGGTCCTCGGGTGGAGGACGTACCAGATATTAAACTGATAAGAACAGATACTACACTTGCTATGAGCCAAAAAGGCCGAGAAGTTAGACTAGACCAATTTTTTGCTTGATCGACACAAAAATGTGGAGATGCTTTCCATTTTAGCCAGTGAAGAGGTCATGTATTGGTCAGGATATCCTCTCCACTTCAAGCAAAAAGGCTGCAGGTTTGGACTTGGAGCTATGGTTTTGCTTGGAGCGCTGGCTTTTCTGTGAGGTGTTAGCAATGCCTTTTGCCTGCTCACTAGCAGTGGTAGGTCCAAGGACACTTTGATACTGCATTGAAAGTAGGAAGTAGGATTTTATGGTCAACTTACAACCTATTAGAAAATTCTCTTAGTCATTCACAACAATGAAACGCAATGAAGTATCCAAAATGTGAGTGAAATAAAAATGGGCTGTGCTTGCATATCGCCTTTCAGTGCCTGCAGAGTACCCGAAAGCACTTCACATGGTACCTGACATTTATTCATTCACACACATATTCATACCTGATGGTGGAAGCTGCCGTGCAAAGCACTCAACCACAACACATCAGGAGCAATTAACGGTTAGTTGTCTTGCTCAAGTGCACGAGGGCGCATGAGCTCTTGGGCGAGGGATCAAACCTGTGGCTTGATCCCTCATCCAAGAGTGCCACTTTACTCACTGAGCCTCATGTATCACACGTTAGGTTAGTGGTAAGCTTTCGTGTTTGTGGGTGAAAGGGGCATTTTAAGTAACACGGTATTTGTTTTTGAACCAAGTAAAAAACTGATTACTTCTGTGTGCAAACAGTGCAACCGAATGTGCTGGAGACGGATCAGATCAATTCTTAAGAGAATGTGAGCTTGCAAAAATTGCAAGAGTTGATCCATCTGGTCAGGTTAATAGAAATAATTACTTGCCACCAAACCAAAAAGTTGGAGGGATTGACAAACTCTGAGCCATGGCTTTTGTTCACCATACAAAAATGATTACTATATGTTTTCAATGTCCGACAAAGTTCCCAGTTTATTAGTTAATGTATATTTTTTTTATTTTTAGTACCTTTATTTATTAGCGTGACTCTAACCAGTTAAGAAAAATTTAGATAACATTGCAAAAACCGGATGTATAAAGATCTTCCAGACCACGTTTATCACATTTTTTGTTATCTGTCTTTTTCTCTTGTTTGTTTTAGTCTGTGTCTGTCCTTATTTGTACACGTGCGTCACTTCTTCACAATCCTGCACGCAAGATTCAACCCTCTTTGGTCTGGTAGGTCAATATTTTACTGTAATGGCCTGAAAGCTGCTGGCGACACCTTATCTGTAATG
This sequence comes from Neostethus bicornis, assembly GCA_902685375.1. Classification (NCBI taxonomy): domain Eukaryota; kingdom Metazoa; phylum Chordata; class Actinopteri; order Atheriniformes; family Phallostethidae; genus Neostethus; species Neostethus bicornis. Next base: position 7,263,425 of record LR738547.1, on the reverse strand, counting down.
CAGCTGGAATTAGAAACTCTTTAGTTGTGTTGACACTGCATGCCACAAAAACGGCTGGCTTACATTCGTTTTACCATATTCCATTTACTGTAACTGGTGGACAAACGGCAACCTTCTTCTTACTGCGTGACAGGAATGAGTTTGCCAAATCCACCATGTATGCTTGGTTGTGTTCTAGATACATGGCAAGTCAAATCTGGGTATGTAGGATTGGACCTGCCACAATGTCGGATATAATGCATCTTATTAACGACAGCCAGATAGTGACTCATGGCTCTATAAACTTTATAAGTAAAACTGACGCACTGGCTTAATAACACGCAACGTGAACGCAGGTTTAGTCTATGAGACTGTCTGTCCCACAAATTTGAAGTTCTCCCCAAACTCCCCAGTTCATCCAGTCTGATGCACAACTTTTGATGATCCATTCAGTTGTGAATCACAATGGAAAGCTCTCAAAACTGCAGAACATGTGGCCAAAGGAAGGTGAATTTAAGATGAATTTATTTCATACTAAACAAGCAAATTAAAGTTTAAAGTCTGCAAAAAGAAGTTCAAAGCAATTATTAAAACTTCGTTTTCCATCGTTGTGCCATAGCTTGTACGTAAATCAGTACCATTTCTGTTCATTATGGACGGTAAAGTAGAAATTATTTCCAGAGTAATTTTTTCTTTTGTAAAAATCCTGTCACTTTTGAGGCTGTCACAAAAGAAACAAAATAAAAGTACTTTTGTGAAAAATTAAATGAGTTAAAGTGTGAAGTTATTCCAGAAAAACTTCTTGTTTTGATGTCATCTCTAAAGAAAAACAGACCCTGCATCTCAGTGTGAAAGAGCTAGTTTCCTCCCAGCATGCTCCTGAAACCTCACCAACCTTCCCACTACACTGAATAATGGAGAGCGGTCGTAAAAGGGATCCAGGCCTTCGCTGGAGCCTCGGCAGAGCTCTCTCTCATCATCATCATCATCATCATCATCTCCCACAAGCTCCGAGCACGGGTCGTCCAAAAAGATATCATCATCGAGGTCTTCCAACTCCTCCAACTCATCCCCTTGGCCCTCCCTTTGCGAGTCAGCCAGCTCAGTAATTTCAGAGTTGGAAAGGGTTGGGGAGGGGGTGGGGTCACTCATGCGCTCGCTCATGCATGTGTTGAATATGGGGTTTCTAATGCAGCCAGAAACATGGGAACTAGGTTAGTACAGTAAGATAGAGAAAACACACTAGTTTAAACAACACGGTGGAGGTAGAGAAGCAAATGGACTCCATGTCTCATCTTTGAGATGAAAAACACAACGTTTAACATTCGATCATGGATAAGGCGAGGGAGTGTATGGAATAAAACGCTGGAATGTGATCTTTAATTTTTTGTGTTTCAGCTTTGATGATGGAAGATAGAAGTGAAGTCTTCAAAAAAATAAAGATGTCATTTCAGTAGCTAAAGAAGCCAGTTATTTGCGTGGCGCACTTGTAACTTGTCCAATTTGTGTCTAAACAGGGTTAGCAGCTCCATTTAGAACTACTAGGGTGGTTTTAGGGGAAAGTAAAGTAATTATTTGAGTTGTTTCTGAGCTGGATGTTGTTCTATTCCACATGATTCAATAATATATGAATAAAGGAAAACCAAAAGAGGTGGATTTAAAATCATAAAACTTGTAAAAGCAAGGTGTTTGTGGCTCCATTTTTGTCATAAACTTTCAAAGCATTTTCAGGCTCAAAATCTACATTCTTTGCGTTGTACTGTACGTTCTAAAAGGTGTGTATTCTTTATTCCAATTATTCCCATAAAAATAAAACATTAAATCTAATTTGATTTATTATAATCAGGTAGATTAAATACATCAGTCACTGTTTTTGGTGTTCTCGTCATTTTTTCCCCCTCATAATAAACTAGTACAAGCCGGCCATGGTAATTATTGTTGATTCAGCGCTATGATTCACCATTAAGTAGTACATTCTGGTTTGTTTTGTCCAGTTTGAAATAATAAAATTAATAGGGTTGTCATGCAGAGCCTTGTGCAACAGAAAGTGATGAAGGCTAATCTGTGAACAGAGAAACAGGGACACTGTGTGCTGTGTGTGAAAGGAGATAAATATTACAGGCTTTGAGTGGGAGGATTGAAAACGTGTCGTTCTCAGATGTTCTGCTGGTTTGTATTAAATCGATTTGCTTTAATCAGCTGGTGTGCTCTGTAATCATAAGTTATCATTAGTTAATGATTCTTAGAATGAAACAGACACAGTTATGATGATGATGATCGTCCAGAGACACCAAACTGTATGAAGATGAATACGGATACCAAAACCATTACACTGAATTATCAGAAACGGGTAACTCTGGTAAACAGGGTTTACCTGCCGACCAGGCGGAACCAGGGGAAGCGGTCATAGAAAGGGTCGCCTCCTGTCATCCCATTTTCACACTCCTCAGTAGAACTGCTGGGTACATCTGCAGCACGATCATACATCTCTCGCATTAGATCAAGCCTCTGCCTGCAGAAGAAAACATAAAGATATTTTACAATACGACACATACCCCGTACTTAACGATTCATAATGAATAAATACAGGGCCGCTCATAATTATTCAACAAAGGTGAAATTATTTCAGTTCCGTTGTCTTCCGCTTATCCAGGGCAAGGTTACGGGGGCAACAGCCTCAGACAGGTAGCCCGCACTTCTCTCACCCCAGTTGCATCCTCCAGCTCAGCCGGGAGTATCCTGAGGTCCAGCTGTGAGACATACAGTAGTCTCTCCAGCTGCATCAGGATCTGCCTCCAAGTCTCCTCCCGGTGGAACGTGCCCGAAACACCTCACCAATGAGGCTTTGGGAGGTATCCTAACCAGATGCCCGAACCATCCCATCTGGCTTCTCTCGACTCGGAGGAGCAATGGCTCAGGATGTCAGAGTTCCTCAATTTATTTTTGAGTGAGAGCCAAGCCACCCTGTGGAGGAGTCTCATTCCGGTTGCTTGTATCAGCGATCTTGTTCTTTCAGTCACCACCCACAGCTGGTGACCGTAGGTGAGGGTAGGATGTGTCAAAATTCTGTGTTAAATTATTTCTGAGGGAACAAAATGTATTATTTTAACTGGAAATGATACAGGGTTCTTCTCAAATAAAAAAATGCTTAAAAGTTTTTATTGTGGGAAAAACATTTCTCAACTTTTATTTACATTTGAATAAATAATCGTGTAGAAAAAAATTATTTCCTTTTCACCCAATAAATAAATAAAAAATCTTCATGGGCTATTGTGAGAAACAACCAACCAAATTTTTGCACATCATGCTGGTATTTTACTAATTTATCTTTAACAAGATCTTCTTGCTTTGAAATTAACTATTTAACTCACAATAATTTCTCTTTACCGTTCACTTTATCAGGTCATCCTACTTAAGCTGCAAGGTATCACAGCTACTGTATAATCTAATCACATGCAAACCTAGACAATATATGTTCTCATGTAGACATGGATGCCTAACTTGCTGAAGTTCTAACTTGGCACAACAGTGAGGAAGAAAAGAGATTTAGGTTACTTTGAATGTGCAGTGATTGTTGCTTTCAGAAGCCGTTTTGATCTTTTGGGATTTTCACCATCTCAATGGTTCCAAAGAACATTTGAAGAAGATAAAATACCCATTTAGCAGCAGGGGTCTGATCATGTTTCAACATCTGAGTAAAATAATAAGACTGTTTTGAACCTCTAGAAAACAACAGGACGTCCAATAATCTGGTTCCGGATGAACCAGATATGATTTAAGAGTACTATAAAAATCCATATTTCAGTGTTTTATTGCATCAGAATTTTCAGGTTTTTTTGTAGCTACCTTAGTTTTTCTAATGTCCAGTAATGAGTGGCCCCATTCTTCTGATCTTGCACTTCTACAGCCACGATTGTCCGAGGAAAATGTCGCTTTTCACCATCTTTAGTGTCCTCTGGGGGCAAGAGATCAGGAGGTAACGGGGAGTACAGGGTGTCGGTCAGCAACACAAACTGGAACTGGACCTGCAGGTAAATGAGAAGAATCAAGATAAGATATGTGTATAAATACAAATCAGGTGAATATTTACAGTATTTGTTGTGAGTTGTGTTCTAAAATTAACCCTCAACAGAAAAAATTTTTTTTTTCTCCTTTTCTGTCTAACTTAAACACTCAAAGTTCAAATCTTCATATTGTAGAAATATTTATGGATTTAAAACAGTGATCACTTCAATTGCGTCGGGCGTGTCTATTGCGTGTGTATGACCAAACAAATGGATATTTTACAATTTATATGCTACAGTTTCTCCTGTTTTATAGCAATTTTACAAAAATTGAAAAATATACATCATATTTTTTCACTAGGTCGGAAAGAATTTAGCAGCCACGTAACTTTGGGTATGTTCATAGAAATGAATGGAGAAATAAAATGTTGCTATTTTATATTTTTGAGCATAAAAATGTAAAATAGCTACATTTATTCCAGATCTACAGTTTAAGGGAACTTTAAAAAACTTTCCAGGCCAGCCGGGGAGTGTAGTTTAATGAACAATGGTTATGTGGCTGCAGTTTTACTGCCATTTACGACCAAGCGGTCGTAGGTGTAGGTTGCCCCCCCTTCTGTTGTACTGTATGTACGGCCGATAAGGATGCAGAATACAATGTGTTAATTTCAAATCAGAAAACAATGTGCCATGGAAAATAAAGTTGCCACAAAAGGTAAACCGCACTATAGCAAGGAAGCATTGTTCTGGTAATTTATGTAGAACATGCCTGACCTTCTTTTTGAGTTCAACGCTGATGGCGTTAGCCTCTTTGAGAAAGATGGCGTTTCCCCATAAGAGGTCTCGCAGAGAGGTGAACTGGTAACACCTCCACTTACGGAAGCTCCACACGGCCATCTCTCTTTCTCGCTCTGTCCATTGGACTGTCAGCCAAATAAAAAAAACAGTCTGATGATGATGAAACCAAACAATCCCTCACATACTGTTTGTGAATCGTTGTCTTTACCTTCCTCTTCTGGTTCCTCCTCCTCTTCTGGGGCTTCTGGATTACAGCGATCCACCTGCTTCTGGAGAGCTTCCAGCTTGCTCTCATAATCCTGAAGACAAGTTTATTGACGTTACACATATATTTGGTTGTGGTAGACTTATTGGAATTAATCATCGCATTTTAGAAATCTGGGATTGTTTTTTGAGTTGCGGTAGGCGGTCAAACATATCGACTTGGAACAGAGAGGCATTAGTTCAGTAGTAGAAAATCTGTCTTTGGACCGAGAGAAGCCGGTCCTGCTGGGCTTGGAGAGGATACCTAACCATCTAGTTGTTCCCACCCTTGGTGCCATCCTGGCTGCCTGCTGCAGTCCAACTCAGCAAAACTAATGTCCCCATGAGGAATGAATATAGTACAATTTAAAAACAAAACCCTGACACTCACTGATCTGTCAGTGAAAAAAAAATCAAGTGGTCCAACCTCAAAGTAAAGAAACTAGCCACTCACTGGAAAATCTTGCCATCCACTACAGATGGTCCAAGTAATTCTCAGCTTAATGTTATAGTGATATTATTATCGTTATTGTTATTAAGAACAAGTGTAGTATCTGTTACCGTTATAGATTGCTACATTTGTGTGGAAATTGGTGCATGCACAAATTCTGGCCTGGCTTTGTAAATGCGGCCTAAAGATTTTAAAATCAGGGAAAACAACTAAAAAATTGAACTTGAGGTGGCCTGGAACTTAACACCTCTTCATATGAACTCAGAATAACTTTACCAGTCTCTGTTGCTCCAGGAGGTTGTTGGCCTCCTCTCTTTCTTTTCGATACTGATCCTCCAACTCCTGAAGTCTGAAGATAAAAAAAACCAAAGGAATTCAAGAAACCAGTAAATTTGGAAACAAATCAAAATGGTAAAGACATAAAAGTACATTTCAGATAGCATGTTTTTGTAATTTCTTTACCTCTGCTCCATTTCCTGTTTCATATCAATCCCTTGTTTCTCCAGTAGCTCCCTCTGAGCGAAGGCCCAATCCACCGGCTCAGCTGGAGTTTCAGCACATGGGGTTCTTTCTCTTTCTGCTCTGGCCTGCTCGGGGTGATTAAAACGGAAAACGTGACTTTTTCCCAGGATGATACGGTTTCCTGTTCAACAGAAATCACAAAGAGTTGGTTAGAAGTTTTATTCTGAGCACCTGTTTGTTAGGGTAAGAAGTGTTTTCTGACCTGACTTTAGAACAGTTGGTTCCGTTACTCTTTTTCCATTGACATAAGTTTCTGCATCTTCGCAGGGTTCCAGAAGGACTGCAGATCAGAAATAGAAAAGTATTAAAACTATAGTTTCCTAAAAGAAATTTAGAACAAGAAGTGAATCCCTCATCTTCTGAACCACTTATCCATGTCGAAGTAGGGAATCTTGTACATGTTCATAGTCTACTTCAACACTCTTTTGACTGCTTTTTTTTCTGTTCCGTTGTCTTCCGCTCATCTGGGGCCGGGTCGCGGGGGCAACAGCCTCAGATGGGAAGCCCAGGCTTCTCTCACCCCGGCTGCATCCTCCAGCTCACCCGGAAGGATCCCGAGTTGTTCCCCTGCCAGCTGTGAGACATAGTCTCTCCAGCGGGTCCGGGGTCTGCCTCTTGGTCTCCTCCTGGCGGGACATGCCCGAAACACCTTACCGCTTTTCTTTTTTATCCAAACTTTATGACAAACCAGGCATTGTGTTGTAAATTAACTTGTATAGTGAACCTTGGTCAAAGAATTTGAATAAATAATTTATCTACTATCGTACATCGTATTGAAAAGTACAAGAACTAAATCAAAGCAAGCAACATTTTAGCTCAAAATTTAGAATATTTAGAATAGAATCTCAAATTTTATAGATGTGTGGGCCTGTGACACACTGGTGACCTGTTCAGGGTGTATTCTGCCTCGTGCCTTAAATCAGCAAGGATGGGCTCTGGCACCCCCCGCAACCCAATTAGGGAATAAGCGGTTCAGAAGATGAAACAATTTTATAAATACATAAGTCTACATTTACCTCAAATACAGTCTTCACAAAAACAATTATAAAAATATCCAAACCAATTAAAATTTCTTTTAATCGCTTTACTACAAACCTGATGAGTATAAAAAAAAAAAAAAAACTTACTTTCTCCCATTGGACCAGACGAACTGGTGAAAGTACAATGCTCGTCTTTGATGAAATGTCCACTGAGCACGATGTCCTGACGATTACAGGCATCTAAACGACCAACCCTAAAAAGCAACATAAGAAGATATCTTAGTTTCTATTCTGCTTTTGTTGTCTGTTAGTAATTTTAATTTATTTTGACATAATATTGTAGAGTATTTAATTATCTAACCTGGTGATTCCATCTTTAATGTAGTACAGCAGGCACTCTGACATCAGAGGGTCTTCATTTAAATTCACCAAATGAGGAGTCTGACACAGATTAAGAGAAATCAAATTATTATAGACACACAATGCATTGTGAACATGATTTGGTGGCACCTGTTATTTACGATCTGGGTCAGAGGTGTGATCACTCAGTGTAAAGAGAAGTTAAACCCATGCAGATAAATGAGTTCCCCATAGCTTGGGCGTAATCGGGCTGCAGCTATAAATCACTGAAATGGGAGCAATGCTATTATCGTTGTCTCCATGTTTACACCCATCTCTGCTGTGAGGAACCGTTTTAAGTGACTGATTAAGTAGATCTAGGAGAACGCTTGGAAAAAGAGAAAGGCTGGTTGGAGTTGATTGAGCAAGGTTCTTTTAAAGCACACAGAGGCTTTACACACTGTGGAGCTACAAACCTCATTGGGTGAAAATAGCCCGACTGTGTCGATAAACACAGGCTCAGGCTTTCTGGGCGTGTCAGAGGGCTTTCGGGCAAATAAATGATAATTTTAGTCATAAATTCAATATTAAACTATTACTACAAAAGGTCATTATTTAAGTAGAAAAATTATTTTTACCATTTTAGGGGAAAAGACACCAACAGTGCCACCGTCTTCTCGCATTGCCACGCCCATTTCTGCCAGCAGGGCCTCTCTGTGGAACGACATCACACCAAAATAAAAATTAACACATGTAAAATGTACAGCATTTATTACAGGCACAAAAATGATCATCATTTGGTTGCTGGTCTGATGAAGGTACCTAAAATCTCCCTCCACGTGTGGTCAGACAGGTTTATAAATGTTGACATCAACAAAAAACAGCATAAATAAAATTTGTACCTTTCCATTCGTATGGCCTCTGTTTTACGAAGTTTCTCCTCCCAGGTCTCATTGAGTTCAGCTATAATTTTTTCTGTTTCCTGAAAATAAAAGACAAAAATGTAGACCCACTCATTAAACTGAGAAATTATACAAATATAGTATGTTAAATAATTTCTGTCTTTTTCAACACAATCATATTAAACTCAACAGTCAATACCCTATAGCTCGGGATCCATGACTATCCTGCTATTTATCTTGCTCTATGGCAAGGATGTGGCCCCGGAACAAGAATCTGGTGGCCAGTATCATCTTCTTCTTATCCGTCTATCCCTTTCGGGGTTGTGTACACCCCGAACAGGTCGCCAGTCTGTTGCGGGGCCACACACAAACAACCATCCACACACACTCATTCCTAGGGGCAATTTGGCACCGGCCAATTAACCTAACATGCATGTCTTTGGAGGGTGGGAGGAAACCGGAGTACCCGGAGGAAACCCACGCAAACACGGGGAGAACATGCAAACTCCACACAGACAGGACAGTGTTCCAAGCCTCGTCCCCACCTGTGACTTGAACCCACGACCTTCTTGCTGTGAGGCCACTGTGCTACCCACTGCGCCACCATGCTGCCGTGGCCAGTATCAATTGTTTAGAAAGCAGGGCTCTCCAAACCATCGAAAACATCATTTGGCCCCAGCGAGGCTCCATCCAGGGGCTCAGAGCCTGTTTGTGCCAGCCCGAGACATCTTGCATGGCTACAGAGCACCGCACTCACTAGTTCGGCCATGGCCTCTGCCTGCCTCCCGACCACTTAATGAGAGCAATCCTTCAATTCAATCCAAAGGTTGCAGGCTGGAAAAAACGACAAAGCAAGCCACGTATCTGATGGCTCGACGTGATCGCAGGCGACCCCCAACAACTCGGATCGCAGGCGACACCAGCACTGGAAAACTTGGTTCATCTGGTTGGCTCAACGCACGAGGACAAAACCCACATCCCTTCGCTGGAGCCCTGACTGAATAATTGATAATAAACTGGTGAACAAGTTAAAAGCCTAAATACTTTTTATTTAAATGGATTACAAATCTAATCTAATATTGCTCACACCTTCGTTGGAAGGCCAGATGTTCCTCAACACTTAGATTTTAGACATAAGTGGCAGGTATACCTGGTTGGTATAAAAGTGGAGTAATGTTTGAGTTTATAAACAGTATGAGTCCATCCTCACCTTCAGTCTCTCGATGGCCTCCTCGCTGCCCGGGCTGAACATGATGCGGTCATGCAGACTGGCGATGGATCCAGCACGGCTGGACAATGCAGAGAGAGATGGAGACGGGCTCATCCCCGTCATGGCATTGGTCACTGTGGAAAGATCATCTCTTTGATAAACAGCTTTTCCTTTACTGTTATTGTTCATGTGAGAGGACATATCTGTCAGGGTGGCACGGCGTGGGGACGGGTGAGGTAATTAGTAATAGAAAGAAAATAAGAGAATGAAAAAATACAGAAAGAAATGTGGCTTCAAACACATCAATGAAACAAAGAGAAAAATGGACAGGTTTTTATAAACCAGCAACAGCAAGAAGCCCGAAAGCAGAGAAGATGAACTTAAATGTAGCAGAGACACATCCAGTCTCAACATTGCCAACAAAAAATGCTGCAAAATCACAAGCACAGCAAATTATTAAGTATGCAAAAATAATTAACTTTTTCTACCAAATAGAGATGACCGATTATCGACCAGGTCATTTTCATTCGGTCTGTTTACTGACTAGTTTAATTATTGAGACCGATATTAGAAAATATGACGGATATCAGTAGCTGTCTTTTTCTTTTAAAACAAACTTCAGATATTGAAGAAATCTGCTTCTTCTCACTTCCCTGCCTTCTGTCTACTCTGCAAATAATGTACAGCTTCAAAAACCGTCCACATCTGCCAGCGAACAGTCATTGTTTGTGTATGCTTTGAGAACCCAAATTGAGATAACCCCCGGTTATACTATGACAACTTAAATGAGGACTTGGTTTTTCTAAATGCAGGAATAGGTTTATTTAAAAGATAATCTTATAGCTACTAAAGTTACTTTTGGACTCTATCAGGGGTCCTGACCTCAAATTTACGTAAACAATGGGATGTATTGTTTAAAAAAGAATCTAGGATTCATCAAGAATTCATTTTAAGCCACATGGTCCACTCTCTTTGAGTCTTAAATTATATTCTGGATGAGGCTTCTTGATCATAATTTAATCTTTTCTGAGTTTTACTAATAAAATACAGAAAAATTAAGCAATACATACTTAAAAACTGCACATATTTGATTTGATTTAGAGCAAAAAAGGACAAAACTATTAAGTTGTAACATACATATTAAGTGAAGTTGAAGAAGCCTTCTTTTTTCTGCATGTTTTGTGAGCAAAATAGAAAATGCTGCATTATTAAAATCAAAAGTAATGTCAATTGGAAAGCCGATATTCATAATCGGAATGTGTCTAGCTGGGTCTGTTGTGGTTTTACATCTTCGTTTAACATTCACTATCTGTTGTTGCCCTGGTATTTGAGAGCAACAAATAATCTAAGTGCATCATGGTCATCCATCTGGGCAGGCTTTCTCCTGCAGATGGATCACATAGTATTTCCGTTTGGAATAATGAAGTTGTTTTTTTATGAATGGAGGGTAAGGAGCTGCGGAATCAGAAAGGAAGACTTCCTCATACATCGGATTGATAACGATCTTTCTGACTGGAAGCAACATCACCATTCTACAGTTTACAGTTTCTCTACTTTATCCCAATTACCAGCCTGAGAAGATCGAGTCAGAGTTATTAACTCAGGAGGGTGAGACAAACTCAGCAGCTGCTTTATCAAGTTCACATTTTAGTTCTCGTTTGGACCCCTACGAACGAGAACTAAGGACCTCTAAGAATGTTAGAGGTCCGAATGTTAGAGGCTCACGGATCGCTAACATTCTTTCTGCAGTAATTGTGGGAAGGCTGTAGCCCTCCATTCTTCACTTTGGAATAATTTATTACTTTTAAGAATCCACTTTAGAAAAATAAAGCCACACTTTGGACCCTTTTGCTCGCAGACACTCTAAGATCCCTGTTGATGGTTTGTCACTTGTGAGTGAAGACGAAATGGCCCATTGAAACAAATTTGTGCTGGCCATGTTTGTGCTGTTGCCCCTACACAACATCGGTACTACTCACGATACTGTAAAGGCTGAAAGTTATCAACTCTGGTAAAAATTGACAACTTCATCCTGGGACAAAAAATGCCCAGTTTTAGACCCCATCCCTACTTATCAGACTTTTTGTTTTCCCTCTATCTTGTCTAATCCCGGATCCGGATTTTCCCTCACATTCAGACCTACTCCGCTAACCCTAGAAATGATGGTAGGTAAAAAACAAATACATTTGGTGTTTTTAGAATACTGAGAGTAACGATCAAGCCTTTTCTCTACTATTTTGAAACTCAAATTGAACTTCATCAACTCATTTCCAACGTATCTGGGTGTTTTGAGTAGCTACCATTTGATTGGCCAGATAAAAGCACATATAAAACATCTGAAGAGATGAACCTGATAAAGTGAACAGTTGGTATTTTTTGCGTCAAGTGATGCTGCTCTTATAAAAAGTTCAACTCATGTCCTTTCATGCCAAGTATTTCCTGTCTCAGCTATTAAACCGAGTCACCATAATGAGTTCTGGTAGTACAACATTGCATTATGATCCTGCAGAGAAGCTTGCCAAGCCATTTACTGCTGCAACAAGTGCCTGCGATAAGCAGCAAAGCAGTAGCAAAAGCAAGATTAACACACATTTCAAACCCTCTATATCAGCACCACACCCTCGATATGCTGAGAAGAAGAGACAAAAAAGAACAGAAAGAGAGAGAAGCAATGACAAGATTTTTTTAGATGAAGACGATATTTTAAATAATGTGCAAAAAAAAAAAAAAATACTGTAACTTTCTACAGCTAACTTTGAACCCAATCACATCTTTCTCTGGCACATCAATTCTTCCGTAATCCAACAAAGAACACATTTTTATAAAAGAAATATTCTTCTGGAAATGGGTCATGGACCAGTTTGGTGTACAACTCTATAAAGAACTCCGTTATTTGCAAGATAAACTATTTGTTTGGAGCTCTATTCATCAATGTATCTACCAATCTTCCATTCATCTATTGATCATGGATATATAGTTGAAATAATAAATTACAATATTTCTTACTCTCAATGATGTCACCTAGACCCTGAGAGAACAGGAGATCTTTGAGACGGGACACTTCCTCCTTCAGCTCGCGGACCAATCGGTTGTTTGGATCTTCGTTAATAACAGCGTTACAGCGGATCTGTTTGGCTCGGTCTGCGTATCTAAGAGACAGGAAAAGACTTATGAAGCAAAGTGATGGTGTTGAGAGATTCTCTGCAGGTTTGATGTAGTTTATTTTAGTTGGAAAACTTTTGTAAATTGCAGAGAAAAATGTATGTAATAGAACAATAAGCTCCCCCGGTATTTGTGACTTAAAGCCACGTTGAGCAGCTGAGTTGGAGAACAAAGTCTGCAGCAGAAATAGTTGGTATGCTTCCTACCTCAGAGTACTGAGAGTCTCGTCGTAGTTGATATCAGCTGGACTCAAAGCAGCGACCATCGCAGTTCGGGAATTCCCACCTGATATAGTAAAAAAACAACTTTAGTCTCAATTTATTGGCAAATTAATCATTTATTAAGACAGCTTTCATACCCAAGTTTTCTCTCAGCAGCCAGGTTAAAACTGAGTCTCTGTACGGGATGAAACTTTCCACTTTTTTCTTCTTTTTATTCTAAAAATCAATGAAAATTTTATTATAAATCCATTAACTTGTTTTTTTTTTATTTTTTTTTATTAAATTGTATATAGAAAAGGTTTAATCACCTTATTTGATCCTGAATCCTAAAATAAAAATGCAGAATATTCAGATTAAAACAGCTATTATTCTCTAATATTTAACACACAAAAAAATTATACTAACCACTTCTGCCAGAGCTGAGATGACTTTTCCCAGAGTGGTCAGGGATTTGTTGATGTTGGCTCCTTCCTGACAATCACAGATTAATTCCAACATTAATACTTTGATAGCTAGAAATAATTAATATCAGAGATTTACATTCATTTACTCACCAAAGTTAAAATCTTAGTATTTGGGGATACCGTTATGATTAAAAACATATTTGTTTCTAAACATATATGCTCATCCAAAAATGGAATGAATAAAATCTAAGAAATGAAATTTCAAATGTCATGATCCTCCTCATCTCCCTCCCAATCCAAGCTCTACCTCTGGTCCCTCATCCAGTCCCTCTACCTCTGGTCCCTCATCCTGTTGAGTTCTACCTCTGATTCCTCATCCTGCTGAGCTCTATATCTGGTCCCTCATCCTGCTGAGCTCTACCTCTGATTCCTCATCCTGCTGAGCTTTACCTCTGATTCCTCATCCTGCTGAGCTCCTACCTCTGATTCCCTCATCCTGCTGAGCTCCTACCTCTAGTTCCCTCATCCTGCTGAGCTCCTGCCTCTGGTCCCTCATCCTGCCGAGCTCTACCTTTGATTCCTCATCCTGCTGAGTTCTATCTCTGGTCCCACATCCTGCTGAGCTATATGTCTGGTTCTGAACTCCTGCTTCCTGCAATAATTTGGCAATGCACATGGGTCTTACTTCACCCCCATCGTGACAATCAAAGTGCTCCTAAAAAGCAAATATTGAAGCATATATCAATCATATATGACTAAAAATCTTCTTTTAATTTCTATCATTACTCAAGATAACACACAAAATTGTGTTTTTCTTAAATTGCTGTTAATGCCATCAAACCATACAACACAACTGTCCAGAAAAATGGGAAAAAACTAAAAACACAAAATTTTCTTTTTCAAAAACTTAAGTTTTTACCACTCTTATCGATTGTCAGGAATGGTTAAAGTTCTTGTTTAAGTTTAATTCTCTGTCTAAGTGATTTTAGTAAAGCTGACTTTGAAAAAATGTCTCTCGATTGAAGTAAATAGACTGTATTGATCACTGTTGTAGTTGCCTTCTCTGATTTTACTTTGCTCCTCTGTATTGAGATGAATGTTAAGTACATAAGAGTGAATAAGACACAACAATTCTTTTGTTTTTAAGAATTTACAACATTTATATCAAATTTAATTTCACCTTAAGTCGGGTGCCTTTGGCTCCGGTGGAATCTGCCCTCTCACTGCCAGCCAGATCCACCAAACTGATTTTGCTGACCTGCAGAGCATCGATACACCCAATAAATAAAATAAAACATGTGAGCTGCTTTGGAGAAAATCAATAAGTATTCGTTTTCATTCCAGTATAAAAACCACTTTAAAATGTGACATTATCATTATGACCTTCACGCAGTCATTGATTTCCACTTAACATCAAGATTTATATCAGTTGGTTTTAAGCAGAGCATGGAATACATTTATTCAGGCTGCGATAAAAATCTGCTACCTTTTCAGAGGTGTTATCAGTCTCTGCATCGTGACGTTTCTGGGTAAATATGATGTTGAAGACGGCGTGTGAGCGGCTGCTGGTCTCGTTCATGTTGGTCGCCGCCACAGTCCTGCACAAAAAGAAAATTGTTAAAGTAGCCTAACAGAATTGTACACTTCTATTTTGTTTCTAACAAAAATACATATACAAATCAGAAAGGCCGACATTTAAAGATGATATAAAATAAACCACATCCCTTTTTTTAAGAGGAAATATTCTGATTTTGGCCTTCATTTATTAAATTTGAGTGTAGCAAAATTGCTGTGTATACATGGTGTATACATCCGGGAGGAACTCGGTGTCGAGCCGTTCCTCCTCCAGGTCGAGAGGAGCCAGATGGGGTGGTTCGGGCATCTGGTCAAGATGCCCCCCGATCGCCTCGCGGGCGAGGTGTTTTGGGCACGTCTCACCAGGAGGAGACCAAGGGGGAAACCCCGGACCCGCTGGAGAGACTATGTCTCAGAGCTAGCCGGGGAACGACTTGGGATCCTTCCGGGTGAGCTGGAGGATGCAGCCGGGGTGAGAGAGGCCTGGGCTGCCCGTTTGAGGCCGTCCCCCCGCGACCCGACCCCGGAACAAGCGGAAGATGACGGAACATGGTGTACAATCAAAACAATAAGCTTGTTGGGATTCATCAAAACGACATGAATGAATGGTTGCGTGTGTGGCCCCGCAACAGACTAGCGACCTGTTTGGGGTGTATTCTGCTTCTTGCCCAATTTTGAATGCCTTACTTCTCATTCTTATCAGATGAATATTTAATGACTAATTAGTCTCTCTCCGTCCCTCGTTGACCTTCAGGCGAGCGGGATCTATTTAAGATGCCTTGCTCGTGGATGTCCAACCAATGACGTGCACAGACAGACAGCAGGTGGTGCTCAAACATTTGCCCCCTTTGCCCTTTGAATTTGCAAAGTTGTCTAAAAGAATTGCCTTTTTTTTTTTAAACGGTGTAGTGTGTAAATATTTTAAAAGCAGTCGGCATTTTATTTTACTTTATGATTTGATGGTTTATTCTGGGTGACTCCAAAGCTGAATAAAAATAAAAAAAAATATGGTGTACGAATTATGTTTGACAAAGAGCAGCTCTCTGACCACTTGTTTGAGAAAGACGTTCAAATAAATCAGTGAGAATCTTTTAAGGTGTGGCACTATTTTACCGACACATCTTTTAAGATGCAGCCATGATGGTGCCTCATCCTGCTGAGCTCTACCTCTGGTCCCACATCCTGCTGAGCTCTACCTCTGGTCCCACATCCTTCTGAGCTCTACCTCTGGTCCCACATCCTGCTGAGCTCTACCTCTGGTCCCACATCCTTCTGAGCTCTACCTCTGGTCCCACATCCTTCTGAGCTCTACCTCTGGTCCCACATCCTGCTGAGCTCTACCTCTGGTCCCACATCCTGCTGAGCTCTACCTCTGGTCCCACATCCTGCTGAGCTCTACCTCTGGTCCCACATCCTGCTGAGCTCTACCTCTGGTCCCACATCCTTTTAAGATGTGTTGGTAAAGAAGATTGGATTCTTTTTCCTTTCAGGAAATTTTACTAATATGTCAAAGTCCTCTTCACATCCAGAATTTAATGTCTATTCAAAAAAACCTTTGGTTTGCAATTTAATGAACAGACACATTTGTGGCCACAGGTTGGAATAAATTCCAATAAAATAAACAACTAAACAGATGACGTTTTATTCAACATGTGCCTGTATTGCTTTTAATTTAATCTTATACGTTCATGATAAGGCAGCTGGCTAATCCACATGTGCATGAATTGCCCACATTTTGAACAAAGCGCCTGCTCTTTAAAACGTTTGTTCACACCGCTGTGTCCAAACAAGATCTGGAGCTTAACAGATCACATCTGTGCTCTTGTTCTCAATCTTTGCTCCCTCATCCTACTCTTCTAAAGACTCCCGGAACTTCTATATCCTCTGCAGTCTGATAAAGAGCATCAGCTACCTCCTACAAACATGAACTATGTAACTATACATAAAGATGATCCAATCTGTATTCATGGTCTTAGGTATATCCTATCTGTTCATCCTTGTAGAAGATCTCTGGATTTCCAGATAGTTGTTAATTGAATTAATCCCTTGCAGCTTGACCGCAAGGGACAGACTGATAAGGAAGTGTGTATCTGTGGTGGGGAGATATGTAGACTTTGTGGGAGCTGTTTTGGAGGGAAGGATGAGGGCTTTAATGCAGGGTATCCTGAATAACCCCCGTCACCCTCTTCATGATGTGATCACAACCCAGGAGACAACACGAAGTAAGAGGTTCCTCTCACTGCGCTGCAGGACTGAGCGCTTCAGAAGGTCGTTCATCCCTTCAGCCCTCAGGCAATTTAATCAATCAGATGGTTCTGGAAGGAACTGAGTCCTATTTTATTACAATGTGTGTGTGTTGTTTTTATTTATTTTGTATGTACAGTTTGTGTGATTTCTGTTAATGCTGGACACCAGAATTTCTCCCACGGGAGATTAATAAAGTTTTATCTATCTATCTAAATTGAGTTGTTTCATCACCTGGCTTTGTTTCCTGAGTCCATAAGATCCTGGATGTCGTTGTAGGAGGTGACAGCGAGTTTGGACAGATCCTCCACGTACGGTCCCATCAGAGGATGTTCTCGCACTCGCAGATTCCCTTTGTTTTTAGGGTTCAACAAATCACGCACGCGTTCACAGTAGATCTCCATGTAGCTAACCTGTGCAAACACATCAGCGTTAACATTCGAAAGCGGCAAGAGTTTTGACTTAAAAAAAAAAAACATTGAATCTTACCTCAACAGAGTAAGACATGCTGTTGTCTGTGTTATCGTTGATCTTTGTAAAAAGATCTTCACACAACTGGGGAAAAAAATGAGAAAGAGTATTTCTAGATTACCATGTTTCAGAATAAATGTGAATAACAAGTAATCGGTAGCATCTTCAAGCAAATTCCCAAACACTTTTCTTTGACAATCACAGTAAAAGGAGCCACTTTTAAAGTTGTGTTTCAGTACCAGTGGAATGATGCCTTGCTGGTCTTTCACATCCTGTTTCCCCATCATTGTGTACGACTTGCCGGCTCCTGTTTGACCGTATGCAAAGATGCAGACATTGTAGCCCTCAAAGGCATGGAGCAACATCTCTTCTCCAATGTCCTTGTAAACTCGCATCTGAGATGCATAGTTGAGATCTTCGGGCTGCGGAACGAGATCGATAACATATAAACTTAACTTTCACGTCACATAGAGGTTGAGATGCTGGAGTGATAGATGAGTTACCGTGGTGTGCGACCAGTAGGAGTAATCAAAGTTGAAGCTCTTGTTGTCTTTGGCCTGCTTGGGGTTGATGATGGCTGAAAGACAGGGAGAGGAACACAGGTCAGGGGGAGGGTGGACACTGTTCATGTGAAACTGAAATCTGAGCTCAGTCAAGGTCAACTTGTGAGAACAGAGTAAGGAAAGTCTTTGCTGCCTCCTTTACTGTAACATCTGACTTTGAAGAGTCAGATTTAAACAAGATGGAGTTGACGCCAGGGATCAAACAGCTAGCCTCTGTCTGCTCTTTAAATTTGTGACCTTGCCCTTTGGTCACGAACATGAAAATCTGATCGATTCATCTATAGTTTTCATATTCATATATTCATCTATAGGGAGGCGGTGGCTCAGTGGTAGAGCGTTCGCCCTCGGACCGGAAATTAATCGGAAGTGTGCGGGCTCGAATCCTACTGAGTTCACGTCTAGGGTCTTTTGAGAAGACACCTAACCCCTCGTTTCTTCCATCATTGGCACCATTGTGGCAGCCTGCTGCGGTATATTGCAGCACACAAAGGGATCAAGTATAAGGTATAGATTATTATCATATTGATTTGCTGTTAATTTCCCAAATAGTTTGAATATTTTGAGTATGATAACAATTAAGTATGAAAGAAAACCAATTATTTAATCTTAAATGGAATTATGTTTATGTTGGTAATTTTTTTATTTTTACATACTCTATTAATCCCTCAGTGGGGAAATTTGTCAGCTGCACTCCTACACCGCAGCAGGCTGCCACGACGGCGCCAGTAGGAATCGAGACCACGAACTTTTGGTTTACTTCTGGTCCGAACGTTTTCTTTCCTCAAATTGAAAATTTTAATTATTACCTGCCAATAAAATAACAAACACTCATTACTGAGAAGAAATAGACATAAAAACGCTCTTCTTCTTCTTCTCCTTTCGGCATTTCCCTTCAGGGGTCGCCACAGTAAGTCAGTGTCTTCCTTCTAACCCTATCTGCTGCATCCTCTTCGGTCACACCAACTATCTTCATGTCTTCCTTCACTGTATCCATGAACCTCCTCTTTGGTCTTCCTCTAGGCCTCTTTCCTGGTGGTTCCAAATCCAGCATCCTTCTGCCAATGTACTCGGTCTCTCTTCTCTGTACATATCCAAACCATCTCAGTCTGGCCTCTCGGACTTTATTTCCAAAACCTCTAACATGTGCTGTTTCTCTGATATACTCATTTCTGATCCCGTCCTAAAAATGTAGGTTTTTGTCCTAAAGACATAAAAACACTCAAACGTGTTAAAAACCTACAAATCTTTTAGTAGGATGCGGAATGTATTTGAAAACTTTCACTGGATTTATAAATCACACAACTCTGTGTGGCCATCATGTCGAACACAGTAATTACAACCCTAATACAATCTAGTGACCCTAAATCTGTTCTGTGCTGCAGTCAGTGTTTCTCTTTAGTTGCACAGATCGTCTAAATGATGAATGAGAGACTTCCTGAGTAGATATAAATCTCTGATAAGAGCAACGATGACTCATGCAAATCCAGTTAAACGATGATGCACGATGAAATCACGGCATTCAAACTGAGCTAATTCACATTTGAGCTCTGGTGGTTTTTGAAAACGAGATTGACTTTCTTAAAGATGGTAAATAGAAAACCCTAATTATCTATTGTAAGAATCTTACATCTTATATTGGACATTTTTCCACTTGGAAAAATTTGTTTGCTCTCAAACCAAATTCAAAAGAGCATTTACAGCATAATTTATGTTCTTCTTTATTCTTAAATAACAGCATTGATACTTTAAATTTCAAATGCAAGAGTAGAATAAAATTCATAAAAAAAGTATGATCAATAAATCAAATTTGAATACATTACAAGCTGTAACAAGAAATTAGACTTTAAAATTGAAATATTCCAATGAGAGTTTGACTCCACCAAGACTACCCTTTGTGACCGATTCTGTTCATCAACTTATGGACAGGATATCTAGGCTCAGCCGAGGTGTTGAAGGGATCCGGTTTGGTGATCTCTGGATCGGATCTCTGCAAAAAGCAGAGATCCGATCTGCTTTTTGCAGAGAAAGCAGAGATCCGATCCAGTGGCTTCAGAAAAAGCTCTGAAGCCACAATGAAGCCAACATGGTCCTGTTGGCTTCATCAGACCGTGATGTCCAGCTCTCGCTGGATCGATTTGCTGCCGAATGTGAAGCGGCCAGGATGAGAATGAGCGCCTCCAAATCTGAGACCATGGTCCTCGCCCGGAAAAGGGTGGAATGCTCCCTGCAGGTCAGGGACAGGGTCCTGCCCCAAGTTGTGGCGTTTAAATATCTCGGGGTCTTGTTCACGAGTGGGGGAAGGATGCAGCAGGAGATCGACAGGCGGAATCGGTGCGGCATCAGCAATAACTAGGACGCTGCATCGGTCCGTTGTGGTAAAGAGAGAGCTGAGCCGAAAAGCAAAGCTCTCGATTTACAAGTCGATCTATGTTACCTCCCTCACCTATGGTCATCAATAGATAAATTGAGAGCTTTGCTTTTTTGGCTCTGCTCTTTCTTCACAGAGGAATTGAGGAGAATGTCATACAAAATATTCTGATAAAAATGATAAATTATAAATTAGGATTATAAAATTAATAACATTACGATGTAACATAATGATGCCGACTTTCTCCGGACAATTCTCTATCCTGATGTGATCGATAATAAAATAGAAGCCTGAAGCAGAGTGTTCCTGTATAAACTGATTTTCTGCAACCATGTGTTCTGCCCATAAAATGTAGGCCAGTATGACAGGCCGAGGTTTTATATTTCATCTCTATTCTTCAGCCTGACAGGAACACAGACTTCATTTACTGGCTACCACTAGCCTTCTACTCCTGATGGAAGGAGACACCAAACTCAACACATCTTATTCATCTAATCCACAAATGACTCTCCGACCACACCGGCTTGTACCGTAACGCAGCCTGACATCATCATTAAACATTCCAGTCAAACATAAACTGGGATGACATCATTTACTGGAGTCGAAATTGATCAGCATGTCGGTTTGTTGACCTTTCACCAGTTACGATGCTGACCATTAAAATTTGATTTTTAAAGAGGGGATATTGTTGCAAAATCAATTTTTCTTTTGTTCGAGTACCGGGTGAGATGAGGCTTGAAACACTGGTCTTTCTGTGTGGAGTTTGCATGTTCTAACTATGTGCTGCCTGTGTGGACTTTGTCTGGTTTCCTTCCCCCTCTATAAACATGCATGCTAGGTTAATTGGCTGCTATCAAATTGCCCCTAGTAATGAGTGCGTGTGTGGAGGGTTGTGTGTGTGTGGTCCGGCAACAGACTGGCGACCTGTTCGGGGGGTACCCTGCGTCTCGCCAGAAGCAGGGATAGGCTCTGGAACTCCCTGTGATCCCATTAGGGAATAAGTGGTTCAGAAATTAAACAAAACAATTTTTTCTTTTGATTTTTAGGCTTTTCACAAAATATTTATTCTCGGTAGGTGCAGCAATTCAAGCGACAGGTGACCTGTTCAGGGTGTAACCTGCCCCTTGACTTAAATCGGTCGGGATGGGCTCCGGCACCCCCGTGACCCCGAATGGGATGGACAGTTAAGAAGGTGACAGACTGACTGACTCACAGGTACAGCAATCCCTCTTCACTGTCTGATCTGGGGTTCTTTTTTTCAGTTCAAAAATCTAGTTTTTTATAATCTAACATTACTTTTATTAGAAAGAGGATTTTTCAAAATCAAAGTCATATCAATTTAACACTCAAAGTAGTTTTTTTTGACAATGGCGTATACAAGCTTTACGATTTATTTTTCTTTAGTTTAATCTTAAAAATCAGATAATAAATCAGGTTACTGTATTTACATTAAACGACAGATTACTTCATCAAATATCCATGATGGGTACTGGAAGCAGGATTTCTCTACTGCAGAGAAGATGAACCTTTGCAGTGTGACCGACATGCTTAGTCATCTCTGATAGTGCTGTGATTCGGTGAAAACAAGCCCCCTCCTCTACTCGAGCAGAAACCAGAAGCAATTTTCTGACCGATAAGGTGATTACTTCAGAGTGACGCCGATCTGTGGTGTCTGTATATGATGGCTTCTGTTCAACACAGAACAGAGCTGCCTGTTCTTCACCAGTAATCCCACAACATGAGAGTTTTTCTAGCATTTTAAAGCACATCACACCTTATTTTTATAATTTCTTGTACAATCTGTTTTCTATTTTTTGATGGAGAAGCTTTAAAAACTGCTTGGTGATGAGTTGACACATAAAATTGAGACAAAAAAATTAAAGTCTGACGTATGGATAAATGTATACAGAAAGAAATATGTAAATAAATTTGAATCTGTTATTGTTAAAGTACGAAATGTACAAATACGACAGATTATTTTGGGTTATTATTTTTAATTCTCAAAATTTTCAGAATTGAGTCACTTTTACATATACCAGCACCAAGTTGGGGATTGAATGTGATTGGATGTCGACATGACTTTAAAATGACATGTAAAGTGGTTTAGAAGCCTAAAAAGCATCAAAATAAGAAAATGACTTAAGGGGATTGTGTAGAGTTTGATCAATATTTCTCCCCCTTTAATGTTCCCCCTTTACAATATATCTAAGGTTAGGAGAAATTTTATAAGGACCCAAAACAATTTTTTTTTTTAAAAATAAAATAAGCTTATATTCAAGAAGTATTTTCATCATGTTGTTTTTGCAGATCCTAGATCAGGCATAGGCAAACTACGGCCCGCAGGCCACATATGGCCCTTTAACCAATTTAACCCGGCCTGCCAAACTTGAAATAATTAAATAAATAAACCCTGTTAGTGTTTTATTTCCCCTGCAATTCTGATGTTTCCTCACTAGATGGCGCAATCAATGATATGGAAAGCCAACGGGCAAAATACACGTATGTAAACAAGCGTGTTAGATGTTAAAACAGGCAAAATGTTACATCGAGGGCTTAGATCTCAAACTTAGCACCGCTAAATGCACGTTTTTAAACGCTATCGCACTAGATTTCAGAACTAGTGTCGCTAGATTTAAAATTTAACGCTCTTGATGTAACTTTTAGCGCACTTGTTTAAAATCTAGCGCGTCATTCTATTGGTCTAATCTAGCGGTTACCAAAGCATGCCATCCATCTGCTCCTGTTACGGCCCCTTTGTCAAATGTTAGAACTCAATGTGGCCCACAAATCAAAAAGTTTGCCTACCCCTATTAATCTCCATATTTTTCATTTTGTCTTCTGAACCACTAATTTTCTAACAGGTCTGCCTCTTGGTCTCCTCCCGGTGAAATGTGCCCGAAACACCTCAGCGCTCGGGAGGAATCCTGATCAGATGCCCTAACCATCCCATCTGGCTTCTCTCGACCTGGAGGAGTGGGACTTGACATTAAGCTCCTCCAGGATGATATTTTTTTAGGTCTTTAGGTCTTGGCATTCTCAATCCATTACTGGTTTGTATTATTTTAGATATCAGGTTCATGCACTCCATCATTTCCACCCACTTCATTACAAACAAGCCAATTTTATAAAAAGTGGGTCTTATTTTATCTTCTGATATCTGTTCAGGTTTAGTTATGGTGGCAAATCTGTTGACTACATAATATCTATGTCAGAGCTCATGTTGGGCTTCGTCATCGCTGCTGGTGCTTCTCAGGCTGTTACGGGTGACCTGTCCCAGTCAATAGAGGTAGAAATATGGCTGCGTCAGTAAGTCTAGCAGGAGGCGGGGGTGTGAACCCACTGACAGCCACCGGAGGACAGACAGAGATGTTATATTCAGCAGCTTCAAGCTGTCTCTTGATTTCTTTCCAAGTTTCTAGAGCACGCTTCAGAAAGAAGATGCACTTTCGCATAAAAAACCCGTTAATGGGGTCAACAGCTCAGCTATAATAGAAACAGGATGAATCACAGCTGAGACTGAAATACTACGTGGCCTGAACTGAAACGACACATCCCTGACCGTCAACGGTCACCACGTATAAAATGATGCGCTCCGTGAATCACGCTCCACAAAAAAAAACTACGCAGAAAAGCATTTCTCATTAAAGAAATGAAGAAATGAACTGATAAGGGTAAGACAGAAGACCAAGATTTATAACGTCATCACATGTTTTTTTTTTTTAATTATATATTCAAAGGTAAAAGTAAATTGGGATGCATGGTATTTACAAAAAATTCTAGCTACAATTTTTCCGTCCGATATTGGGATATTGATTCAGTATTTAATGCTGATTAAATACTAAAGATTAAGTATTTAGGATCAACAGTTCAGAGTAATGGAGAGTGTGGAAAAAAGGGGAAGAAGCGTGTGCAGGCAGGCTAGAACGGGTGGAGAAAAGTATCAAGTGTGATGTGTGATAGAAGAATTTAAGCTAAAATGAAAGGGAAAGTGTGCGAAACCGTGGTGAGACCGGCCATGCTGTTTGGTCTAGAAACAGTGGCATGGAGGAAAATACAGGAGACAGAGATGGAGGTAGCAGAGATGAAGATGCTGAGGATCTCTCTGGGAGTGACCAGGATGGACAGGATCAGAGGAACAGCACATGTTAGAGGTTTTGGAGATAAAGTCAGAGAGGCCAGACTGAGATGGTTTGGACATGTGCAGAGGAGAGAGAGTACATCAGAAGAAGGACGCTGGCTTTGGAACCACCAGGAAAGAGGCCTAGAGGAAGACCAAAGAGGAGGTTCATGGATACAGTGAAGGAAGACATGAAGATAGTTGGTGTGACTGAAGAAGATGCAGCAGATAGGGTTAGATGGAAAAAACTGACTTGCTGTGGTGACGCCTGAAGGGAAATGCCGAAAGAAGAAGAAGACTTAATGCTGAATGCTGAAGAGGGGTTGCGGGGAGTACGCAAAACCTAAGTAACAGCAATAAGTTACCAATAAGTTATAAATCAGTTCCATTCTGTTTACGTTACACAAGATTCTCTTCATTATGCAGAATTGCCCCATTTTTTTTAAATAGTTTTAAAAGCAGATGGCGAAGTTTTTTAGCACCAGAACTACTTCCTAGTAGAGTTGACTGATCCACCTGATGGCCTCACTAGAACCCAAGTAGTCATGAATGGCCTGACAAATCAGTTGGCTGCTCAAACTGCACACAGATCACGTAAACAAGTAAAGTTGGAACAGATTATTATGGATATGTGCGATTAAACAACGCATAGGTGTTGGTATCACAACATCAATTCAATGTTGATACATTGTATAGCCCTAAATTATAGACATAAATATTTCTGTAGCAAACGTACCGCATTTTCACGACCATATGGCGTATGGAAAAGTCTTAGATTTTCTTCAAAATGAGCGGCGCGCCCTATCGTGCAGTGCGCCCTATGTGTGTGGTGAAAAGCAGATGAACACTATTCTTGCGATGATTCCTGAAGGTCTGTAAAGGAACTCCAACCGCTGGACATCAGCAAGAACCGGCCGTTCAAAGTAAGGCTGCGAGTGGCGTGGGAG
The DNA here is from genome assembly GCA_902685375.1 of Neostethus bicornis. NCBI lineage: Eukaryota > Metazoa > Chordata > Actinopteri > Atheriniformes > Phallostethidae > Neostethus > Neostethus bicornis. The sequence goes on along the minus strand of LR738547.1, from coordinate 7,237,925 downwards.
CCATGGATGACCAGAGGAGACCTAAACTTCCCGAAGGGTGCAAGCCAGCGCCGGGTGAGTTACACCACAGTTTGCCAGTGGATTGTACATGCTTGGGCTAACGTGTCTGCTGGGACTGTTGCCCGAGCTTTCGCAAAAGCGGGCATCATTTCCGAGGAGCCGCACGGTACAGAAAGTGACTCTAACAACGAGGAAAGTGAACCTGCTATGTTGGATTTACCGCAGCTGTTAGATTCTGAAACAGAGGATGAGGACTTGGATGGATTTGATAAATAACTATAAGATGACTGTTACTAATATTTTAAAAATAATCATAATAAAAATTCACTTTTGCTCCTGATCTATTTTTAAATACGTACACTTGTCTGCTTGTGTGTGTGTTGTTGTAAGGCGGACGTACGTACTAGAAGGTGTGTATATGAAATCTGCGCCCTATCATCAGGTGCGCCTTATGTGTGTGTTAAATACAAACTGGGACTGCCCCTCTTAATATGGTGCGCCTTTTGGTTGTGAAAATACGGTAATAACTTTTTCCCACAATCAGCCATGAGCTTTATCTGGTTTGTTCCCTGAATCTTAACTAAGCTCAAAGTACCAACAAGATTTCTGCCAATCTCGCACTTTTTGAGGGAGCACAAGAGTGTGAGTTCTCACAAACAAAGACACACAAAAACTCCACAATTCCCTCTTCCTTTTGCTTTCTTTAGCAAAGACAAGTGGGGCATTTATACCCATCTCCTTTGCCCCCTACGGACCCTTTAACAAGTAGACCAGTGGGTTTTTTCATGACATCAGCCTGCTCGGATCCGGCGGCCCACATCCAGAGCTATTGACTGTGTTGAAAGAGAACAATCTGCTTCTCTGAAAGAGCTGCTCTTCTACTGAAAAGAATCTTTGTGAGTCTGAACAAAAAAAACTGAGTTCTCACGTCTGGATCTGTTAGCGAGTGCATCTCAGATCTTTATCATAAAAAAACAAACTCTTAATCTTTACTTAAGTGTGTTTTTTAATAAAAATATTCATTTATTTGAACTGAAAACTTAAATTTCACAAGTTAACTACAGGAGCTGGTCGGTCACAAAAACTCCAGAGGTTTCTATGACGATCAATCAATATTCACACATCTAAAACCTTCTGAACTGCTTTTCTATTTCATTCATGCATGTTTGAGCAATTTGCAAGCTCTCCCGTCTTCTCCGAGAGAAGCCAGATGGGGTGGTTCAGGCATCTGGTCAGAATACCTCCGGGGAACCTTTCTGATGAGGTGTTTTTGGGCACATCCCACAAGGAAGAGATCAAGAGGCAGACCTCGGATCCGCCGGGGAACAACCCGGGATCCTTCCGGGTGAGCTGGAGGATGCAGCTGGGGTGAGAGAAGCCTGGGTTTCCCTACTGAGGCTGTTGTCACCGTGACCCGGTCCCGGATAAGCGGAAGACAACCGAATCGAACCGTAGAGTATTTGGATACTATTCAACATCAATTTGTTCTTTCCTTGATTTTGCTCTCCATCATTCGAAACATAATCAGGAAGTGTTTTAGTCCTGTGATCTGCTAACGTCTCTCTCCTCACAGGGAGCGGCATCTTTATAAAGATACACCGAAACAGGATTGTAAAAGAATATTTGCCATTTTTGCCAACTAAATGCACTTTAGCATGTATTTGTAGAGTCCTGAGCTGTGTCATGCACACACCCAGGGCTAGGACTAAATGAGGAGTGAGAGGAAGGGGGAATTCACAATGTGAAAAACAGAAATGGAATCAACCCTTTCATAAAAATCTTTAAAAATAGATTTTAGATTAAAAATGAAACCTTTCCAATTCGAAAAAAATAACCCCACAGCTTTAACGAATGTAAGTTAAAGGACATTAAACGAGGTTACCCAACGGGTCAACAAGATGGGTTTTTTTTCCCCACGAGTGATAATTCTTTCGGTTAAAAATCTAACAATCAAAAAGTCCAAGAAGGCCAGCGAGCTTGTCGTTTAGTCACCCATGACATGGGCATGTGCAGAGAGGGAGATAAATTAGGACGAACAGTAAATATTTCAGAGCATTTCATCTATTATTAACGAACGGCTTTACCTTGCAGAGCACACTAACATATCAAGTGTCTTTCCAGTCTCATCGGCCCGCGCTCTGTGAAATCTATGGATAGGATGGCACGGTTACTCACTTCTAATACTTAAAAGACGCTCATTTAAATATTTGCAAAAATGAATCAAAATTATTTAAAAAAATGATCCAAATTCAAAATATCATTCTTACAGATTATTCAAATAAATTAAAAAATTATGTAAAATAAATGTTTTACCGCAAATTTATTTGCAATTTTTTAATCAAAATTATTTATGGGAGGTCACTAGAGCTGCGGAATCTCGTTTAAAAGAAAACAACAACTATATGGAAAAAAGTGAGTTATTAATATTTTCACAATGTCTTTTCTAAAAAAAAATGTGAAGTTTAGATTAGAAATTTAAGATTTTCTTGTTCTTCTTCTATTGTCATTTCCCTTCAGGGGTCGCCAAAGCAAATCAGTTTCTTCCATCTAACCCTATCTGCTGCATCTTCTTCAGTCACACCAACTATCTTCATGTCTTCCTTCACTGTATCCATGAACCTCCTCTTTGGTCTTCCTCTAGGTCTCTTTCCTGGTGGTTCCAAATCCAGCATCCTTCTTCCGATGTACTCTCTCTCTCTCCTCTGCACATGTCCAAACCATCTCAGTCTGGCCTCTCTGACTTTATCTCCAAAACCTCTAAACCTCCCCTGATGAACTCATTTCTAATCCTGTCCATCCTGGTCACTCCCAGAAAGATCCTCAGCATCTTCATCTCTGCTACCTCCATCTCTGTTTCATGTCTTTATCTCAGTGCCACTGTCTCTAGACCAAACAGCATGGCCGGTCTCACCACGGTTTTGTACACTTTTCCTTTCATTTTAGCTGAAACTTTTCTATCACACATCACGCCTGATAATTTTCCCCACCCGTTCCAGGCTAGAGGGACACGCTTCTTCACCTCTTTTCCACACTCTCCATTGCACTGAACTGTTGATCCTAAGTACTTAAAATCTTCCACCTTCTTTATCTCTTCTCCCTGTAACCTCACTCCTCCATTTGGATCCCTCTCATTCACACACATGTACTCTGTTTTACTCTGACTAATCTTCATTCCTTTTCTTTCTAGTGCAATTTAAGATTTTCTACATTTTTAATTTCCTTCATAAAATTTTACAGTCAATGAAGTGAAAATACTCATTTAAAAACTGTTGAATAAAAAGCCAGTTTTTAATCCAGCTTACACGAGGACAGGATATGCCCCAGATTGATTTTCTACTCTATTAGTGGAGATTATGTCACCTGCAAACATTATTGATGCCTTTACGATCTGGAAACAGAGAGTCTGTTTTAAGACCATTACATTCCGTCATTTTCCGCTCATCCGAGGCCGAGTCACGGTGGCAACAGCCTCAGACGGGAAGCCCAGGCTTCTCTCACCCCGGCTGCATCTTCCAGCTTACCCGGAAGGATCCCGAGTCGCTCCCCAGCCAGCTGTGAGACATAGTCTATCCAGCGGGTCCGGGGTCTGCCTCTCCGTCTTCTCCCAGTGGGACGTGCCCGAAACACCTCACCAGCGAGGCGCTTGGGGGCATCCTGACCAGCTCAATACCGAGCTCCTCCCGGATGGCAGAGCTCCTAACCCAATCTCTGAGTGAGAGCCCAGCCACCCTGCAGAGGAAGCTCATTTTGGCCGCTTGTATCCGTGATCTCATACTTTTGCTCACCATCCACAGCTGGTGACCATAGGCGAGGTTTTTAAGCCTTGAAGACTAATTATTTTTGTGAAAAAAATGTTTTTAATGACTTATTTTGTCGGTAACGATGCCAAATTAATCTGTGCACTGAGGAAATTTGACTTACAATAAAATCCATCAATAGCAGAAATTTAAAGGTCAAAATGAAGAGCGGTTCATCTGGAAAAATTTTTTAAAGTGCAACCTGGAAAAAAAAAAATTTGACTAATAGGTTTGAAGGCCGGGTTAGACGTGTATACGTGTGTGTGTGTGTGTGTGTGTGTGTGTGTGTGTGTGTGTGTGTGTGTGTGTGTGAGAGAGAGAGAGAGAAAAAGATCAGGGGAACAAAATGGAAAGTGATTGTGTTTTAATACGTTTTTTAAATTTTATTTTAATGCAAAGCATTTTGTATGAAAAATGTCCTGTAAATAAAATTCAATTGATTGATTTTTAATCAATTAATGTTTAATGTAATTAATTTTTAATATGATTGATTGAATGAATGATCCTATGGCACATGTAAAGGCTGGGATGTTTGTGGCTACATTTTGCTTCCATGAATATAGACATCTCCAAATCTATCAAATCTTCACCTTTTCAGACCCAACACACCCTGAAAGGAAATGGTATTGCGTTTTTTTTTTAGGGGTAGAGGTATTCATTTATATCTCATGACATGCATAGATGAAAATGCTACTGTTTTTAGCTCAGAAATGTTATATTTGCCCCCAAAAAGGTTTTATTTATTCAGTTTCAATTCCATTTTTGACGACGCAAACTCCATCCTCGTCTTGCTCCACGTTTAGTCTTGACCCAGGGCTGTATAGGACACAGAGTACGTCTGGCTACAAATTCAAGTGTGCGCTGAGCGAATGTATTGCTGAAAAAAAAATCCCCCTACATTTAAATATGGGCGTGGCAGTGACCAAAATCCATGGACAAGAACAACCAGGCATTTAAATAGCATCTGAATACTGGAAAGAAGCGCTTGCAAATGACTAAAACATGCATAAATGAAAAAAATAAAACACTTTAAATATGTTTTTATGGTCAAAAACTTTAAAAAGTTCAATTTACGGGACACCACCTTTTTGATCAGCCTGTGGTTGGAAGTCAAACCAGTATGCAAGAAGTCCTATCTCAAAATTTACACTTCATTACACATCTTTTACTCATGATCATTTACTAATCTAGATCCATTTTGCCCTGAAAGGTCATAATTTTTTAGATTTCTGATGAAAACTTTGAGAACATGTGATCTTTTATTAATAAATCAGGACGTTAATGGTTTAAAGAAGCAGCGACTCCTCCTCGGTTTACCCAGTATAGAAGTTGTTAAACTTACTGGTTGTGTTTCCAGACATCTGGATGATGCATTTGCTTTCTTTTCCAATTTCTCTCGAATTGAAAGGACGGACCCGTACTGCCACCTTCACAGAGGCCCCCGCCATGGTGCAGCCTTCCAAGCACCTCTGGGTGCCTTCCTCACTGCCAGGTGCAGGGCCTTCTCTAAAAAAAAGATAGAAGAAGTACATTTTTAACATTAACCACAGTGACATGCTGCGTTACGCCATGTTTTCCAATGTGTTTCACTTTTTTATTTCTAATAGAATAGAGCGGTTGTTGTGAACGTGACGGGGATAATAGAAGAGGGCACGGCTGCGACGTTAAAAGGTCGTGCGTGGTCAGCTGCTGCCGAGGGAGAGGGATGATAAAGCCAGTCGCAACAAAAGAAATGCAGCAGCGGCTAAATGTCAGGATATTTCTGTGGGTGACAATGGCAGTGAAACCAGTCCCAAATCCAGGAGCAGACAGTGAGCAGCAGACCTGTTTGCAACAGCACAAGTTAATATTACAGTGTCTCAGTGTGACTCAGCAAATCTAAAAACATTGTTTTTATTAATAATCCCAATAAGTGATGCAGATTAATGGTGATGCTAAACTGCAGCTAGAAATTTTGTTGATGAGGTGTAATTTTTTAGGTGATTTTGTCAATGTTTCTCAAACAATTAAAGCAAAACACGATGCGGATGTTTAGATTTTATTTTATTGCTAAAATGTATGTCCTCGTAACTTAAATCTGATGTACCACTTTGATTTCTATTTAAATTGGGTTTGCATGTCTGACCAACCGAAATACGTCTCTGCCCCAGAAACAAGGAATCTGAAGTATTTAAGAGACTGTAGTCCAATGATTTTGTTCTGTTTGGTCACCCCGCTCACCCGGGAGGATCCTGAGGCGTTCCTTGCCCAGCTGTGAGACATAGTCTATCCAGCAGGTCCAGGGTCTGTCTCTGAGTCTCCTCCCAGTGGGACTTGCCCAAAACACCGAACCAGCAAGAAATTCAGGAGGCATTCTAACCAGATACCCCAAACACCCAATCTTGCTTCTCTCGACCTGGAGGAGCAACAGCTCTACTCCAAGCTCCTCCCAGATACAATAGCTCCTCCCTCTATCTCTGAGCGTTCTGGTTTTTGTTTGCCATACAAAAATGATTGGGTTTTTTTTTCTCTGCAACTTACTATTTATTTTATTTACGTACATTTTTAATTTTTTTTTTTAGTATATCAACTCATTGGGGTGAGACGGTAGCTCAGTGGTTAGATCGTTCGCCCGCAAACCGGAAGTCAATTGGAAGTTTACGGGTTCACATCCCACTGAGTGCACGTCTATAGTCCTTGGAGAAGACACATAACCCCCTGTTTCTCCCACCATTGGCGCCGTCATAGATGGCAGCCTGCTGCGGTGAAATGCAGCACATAAATTTCCCGGTGAGGGATTAATAAAGTATATTAATTCATTGGGGGAGACGGTGGCTCAGTGGTTAGAGTGTTCGCCCGCAAATCGGAAGTCAACCGGAAGTTTGTGGGTTCGCATCCCACTGAGTGCACGTCTATAGTCCTTGGAGAAGACACCTAACCCCCCGTTTCTCCCACCACTGGTGCCATCATAGGTGGCAGCCTGCTGAGGTAAAATGCAGCACATAAATTTCCCAGTGAGTGATTAATAAAGTGTATTTTTTAAAAAAAGATTGTAGCCGCTTGTATCCTCGATTTTGTTCTTTCGGTCACCACCCAAAAGCTGAAGACCATGGGTGAGGGTAGGAACGTAGATCGACTTGTAAATTGAGAGCTTTGCTTTACAGCTCAGCTCTTTCTTCACCACCACAGACCGATGCAGCGTCCTAATTATTGTGGACGCCACATCGATGTGTCTTTCGATCTCTTAAGAGATTTTAATTTTGAAATTAAGTATCAAAATTTTCTCCTGTGATCCATGGTGTGTTCAAACAGCTGATGATGCAGTTCAGCAGGGCGGCCACCATTTAGCAGGAACAAAAGCTAGCAATGACAATTATTTATCTACAAAAAATAATTAAAAATGACATTTTTTACACATAAATAATAATTCATATTATTTTAAAATCACATTCTAATCATTATATTTTCACTACAAACTGATTTAAAGCCTTTTAGAAGCTGAAAAGTACATAAACTCAGCTTTATGGTCAATTTAAGAGCTGAAAAAAATTATTTTAATAATAATAATGATACATTTTGATGATGTTTGAATGCTAATGCTAACAATCAGATGTAAGAGGATCTGTGATAGAATGAATGGTGTTTTCCTCTGACCGCACCCTGTGTACATCCCACGAGAATTACAATCTGAACAAACACAGCTGTCATTTTAAACTGATTTTTATCTTTAAAATAACATAAATAAATATTTTTTAATGTCTTACCTCTGTGCTGTCAAATGTCGGCTTTGTAGATTCCTCCACCTACTGACTCTCTTCTCTCCAGATGAACAGATAAACACACTAATTTATCCTCTTTATTTTCCTCCCCAACACCCCACATCGAGGAGAAAAACAACTACAAGCGATGAAAACTGCTTGTTTGTCTATTTTTTTATTTTTTTTTCCTGCACAGCTTAATATGAAACGGTCAAAATGGCTCTGAATGTCTCCTTCTAGTCTCTGGTAAAGATGCTGGGTGACGTCACAGCCAAGGGAGGTAGCAGCATCAATGCAGTAAGAGAGGAGGGGGGAGGGGGGAGGGGAGCGAGGGAGAGAGCGAGAGAGAGAGAGAGAGAGAGAGAGAGAGAGAGAGAGAGAGAATGAAAGATTTCCGGTGTTACGCTCAAAAATTACTACGTACTCTAACAGAATTACAAAAAAAAAAAAACCTTCTAAAAATGTCCTCAAATTAAACTGGTGGGGGGTTTTATAGTTTTAAATCTTTGAAGTGTCCTGCACATTATTGGAGTTTTTTATTTTTTTTTTTGTAAAAATAATGACTCAAAAAAAGTATTTTTTGCCTATTTTAAAAAAATAATAATTTCATAACCCGTCTTCGGTTCCGATGTTGTGCTAAAAATTACTACGTACTCAAGTACGACTACAAAAAAAAAACTTCTAAAAATGTCCTCACATTAAAACTGACGGGATTTATAACATGGTATTAATCTTTGAAGTCTCCTGCATATTATTGGAGATGTTTTTTGTACAAATAACGACAATAAAGTATTTTTTGTCTATTTTTAAAAATAATCATTTCAGTACTTCTTCGGTTCCAGTGTTGTGCTCAAAAAACTACTACGTACTCAAACACGACCACAAAAAAAAAACAACTTCAAAAACATGGTATTAATTTTTTTAAGTGTCCTGCACATTATCAGAGATGTTTTTTGCAAAAATAATTACAAAAAAAGTATTTTTTCGCCCTTTTTCGGTTCCGGTGTTGTGCTAAAAAAATGCTACGTACTCAAACACGACTATAAAAAAAAAACTTCTAAAAATGTCCACACATTAAAACTGGTGGGTTTTATAGCATAGTGTTAATCTTTGAAGTGTCCCACACAATATTGGAGGTGCTATTTTTGTACAAATAATGACAAAAAAAAGTTTTTTTTTATTATCATTTTGTCGTTTTTTAAAAAAAAAAAAACAAAATTCAGCCTTTCTTCGGTTTCGGTGTTGTGTCCAGAAAGAACTATGTGCTCAAACACAACTACAAAAAAAACTTCCAAAAACGTCCACAAATATTTTGTACAAATAATGACAAAAAGGTAGTAATTTCCGTCCTTTTTGGGTTACAGTAGCCACGTAATTTGCTTTTACGCTCTAAAACCTGCAAAAACACAAAGCAAGATTAATATAACAACTTTTTATGCAATATTGATGAAAAATTACGAGCCTTTTTTATGTTAATTTGACATTTTCACCGCAAGAAGCTGAGACAGAGACGCACTTCAGTGACGTCATAGATCGATTCAACGGTACCTTGTTTGGTGTCTATCGATCTATGACATCACGATGCATGATTATTATGCAGATCAGATTTTTTTTCTTTAGTTGTATCTGAAGAACTCGAAGTCTCCGCAAGATCCTACATTTTGATGTTGGTAGAGGTTTCTATTCACTGCGTTGTAATGTCATTTTAGCAGCTGCTCTCTTCATTTGGTGTATTTGTGTGGCAGAATTCTTCCTCGACATGTCTTTATCTGCCTGGCAGGGCCCTGTATGAGACATAAATCCCTATAAACATTCATTCATCTTCTGAACCGCTTATCCCTGACGGGGTCGCGGGAGTGTCATAGTCTATCCCGGCTGATTTCAGGTGTGAGGTGGGATACTTCCCCGAACAGGTTGCCAGTCTGTCACGGGGCCACACACATAACCATCCACACACACTCAATTCTAGGGGCAATTTAATAGTGGCCAATCAACCCAATGTGCATGTTTATAGAGGGTATGAGGAAACCAGAGCACCCGGAGAAAACCCGCACATTCACAGGGAGAACATGCAAACTCCACACAGAAAGGCCAGTGTTCCAAACCTTGTCCTCTTTTAACATTTCATGCTTACTGAAACATGAAATGTTTCCATTTCAGCTGAACAGTTGGCCGTTAAGGTTTTAGTTTCGTGAAAACATCATAAAAGAATTAATCTATCCATCCTTTTATTAACAGATTACACTAGTAGTAAAACAGTTTGAGGAGGTTTTATTTTCCTCATTTGGACTCTTTTGTTCTGACAGAAGGCAGCACGGTGGCGCAGTGGGTAGCACAGTGGCCTCACAGCAAGAAGGTTGTGGGTTCGAGTCCTGGGTTGGGACGAGGCTTGGAACACTGACCTTTCTGTGTGGAGTTTGTATGTACTCCCCGTGTATGCTTAGGTTTTCTCCGGGTACTTCGGTTTCCTCCCACCCTCCAAAAACGTGCATGGTACGTTGATTGGCCGGTGCTAAATTGCCCCTAGGAATGTGTGTGTGGTTGTATATATGTGGCCCTGCGACAGACTGTTGACTTGTTCGGGGTGTACCCTCACCTTGAATCAGTCAGGATAGGCTCCGGCACCCCTTGGATCCTCATAAGGGATTGACGGTTTTGAAGGTTGACTGACTGACTATTCTGACAAAGTAATAAGAATTAATAGTGACCATTTCAATTCCTTTGAAATCACTGTAAAACCATTTCGGCTCCTTCCAGCTACATAATTCACAATGTCACAAAGCTCATATCATCCAAACATAATGATGAGTTCACTGTCCTCCAATGGCCTCTTCAGTCACCAGATCCCAATCCAATAAAGCCCCTTTGGGATGTGGTGAAACAAGACATTCTCATTATAAATGGGTTTTTTTTACAGAAAAGGCGCGGCCATACCCAAAGAAAACCATTTCAGAGGGAGGGATTAGCCACTAAAACATCAGGAGTTGCATCAGCACTGAGAAGAGGGAGTGGGATAGTTCAATTAGACGTAATTCATTTAGGGAGGTGCATTAGTTTGAAAGAGGGTGGAATTGTCTTTTTTTGGTTCACAATGGATTATTAAAGTAATTAAAAATGAATGACCCATCAGTAAAAAGAAAAGATTTTAAAAAGTAAGAAATCTAAGCTTTATAGGAGAATGAAATGTGGTGATGAAATTTGCGCAGATTTAACCGCACAAGCTTTGGATCGTCATGCCTTTCAGACTGCAGAAGCTGTTCTGAACAGCAGAGTCAAAGACAAGGATTTTATTTAGCCTTTTCTTTTTAAAATTGTTGTACCATTTTATTGATCAGTAGCTGCTCTTAGAAATTATAGATGCCTAAATGTCCAATTTCTTCTTTCCCACAAATGAACATTTTCACGTCTGTTTGCACCATAGAAGCAGGAAGAATATAAGCAGGAGAGAAGGAACTGTGTATCTGTTGGTCGGATGCACTGGCTGCTCAGGTTTCAGCCTCACTGAAACACAATGCAATTGTGTTTGTGACCTTGCTCATTGCTGCCACTCCTTTTCTCTCTCTCTTTTTCCCTCACACATTTGGAGCTGATGTGTAACGTTTACCTCGGACGCTTCCTGTATTCTCTTCATCTCTTTAATGAGATTGCGTTATTTAATAATTTAGTATTAATGATTTATGATCACAGACAAAATCACCTTATTATGTATCACACAAGGAAAAAATGGAAAGATAGTCATTACAGATGATGTAGTTCGCCTCAGATAAGATTAGAAATACCACTCACAGTTACTCATTGAGATCTATCAAGCAAAGGCTGAGCCATTGCTTCACTTTGTTTTTGATTCTTCCAACTCTGTCTTGCATGTCTAAATCCAGTAGCTCAGGACCCTAAATAATTTATTGCAGGACTGAGTTGTTGTCTTCAGCCTTGTGTGTCAGACATGTTTTCTTAAAGGGAATCGGTCGGTGTGTGTGTCAGAGCATGGAGAGGAAAACTCCCCACCCTGACTGTTTAACATGGAAAAACAAACACATACAAAAAAAACATTTAATAAATTATATATTTCTAAGTCATCCATTACGCTGGAGATCATCTTCATCGGTGTCAATACATGGCGCTCAAACACTGACATGAACCAAATGAGTCGTGTTTGTGGCATCTTCTGTTCCAGCCTAGGTGTCCCTGGAACAGACACCTAACCCCTAATTGCTCCCACTATTGGTGCAGTCATGGTTGCCTGCTGCGGTGCAATGCAGCAAAAGTAATTTTCCCATTGAGGTATAAATATAGTATGTTTATAAAAAAAAAAAACATTTTAGGAAAAAAAAACTTACCCATTTGCGTCTGACTTGATTTCTAGTTCCAACAAGTAGTCTGGGAACAAGTGGCATCATTTGCTCCCTGATCCCTCAGGGCGGAAGAAGGAACTAGAAAATGTCATGATGGTAGTGAAATAGGCCCCAGATGCATGGCCAGTTTATTGCAGGTAGCAGGAGTGCAGAACGAGACAGAGCTCAGAAGGGTAAGGGACCAAAAATAATGCTCAGAAGGATGAGGGAGAGACGGTAAAACTCAAAAGGATGAGGGACTAACTGTAGAATTCAGCAGAATGAGGGACCAGAGGTAGGAGCGCAGCAGGATGAGGGACCAGAGGTAGAGATCGCCAGGATGATGAACCAAAGATAGAGCTCAGCAGGATGAGGGGCCAGAGGTAGAGCTCAGCAGGATGAGGAACCAGAGGTAGAGCTCATTAGGCTGACGGACCAGAGGTAGATCTCAGCAGGCTGAGGGACCAGAGGTAGAGCTCAGCAGGATGAGGGACCAGATGTAGAGCTCAGCAGGATGGGGAACCAGAGGTAGAGCTCAGCAGACTGAGGGACCAGAGGTAGAGCTCAGCAGACTGAGGGACCAGAGGTAGAGCTCAGCAGGATGAGGGACCAGAGGTAGATCTCAGCAGGATGGGATATCAGAGGTAGGAGCTCAGCAGGGTGAGGGACCAGAGTTAGAGCTCAGCAGGATGAGGGACCAGAGGTAGAGCTCAGCAGGATGAGGGACCAGATGTAGAGCTCAGCAGGATGAGGGACCAGAGGTAGAGCTCAGCAGGATGAGGGACCAGAGGTGGAGGGACACCAAGACAGCAGGGTGCAGCAAGAGCAGGATAAGGGACCAAACATGAAGGGACACCGTCATGGCTGTTGTATAAGTGCAGGCAGGATGATCTGACAAAGGAGTCAAGACGTAAAGGAGTTTTTGTAAATGAAAATGAACAAATGATTAATTTTCTATTTCTAGTCACTATAATTTTAACCGAGAACCACATAATTATCCTACCTGGATGTCAGTATATGTTCGTTCGTTCATTTTCTACATTTTGTATTTTGTTGCCATTATAACATGACCACTGAGCCTTATGGGAAACTGGGTTAGACCATTTGGGTTCCTACAGAAAAAAAACACATATGACCATATTTTCACCTTAATTTAAAACACAAATTGTATAAAGTCAAAAGTGATCAGATACATAATTAATCACTTTAGCAACGTCTGTATTTAACCTCACACTTGACTGTGGCTGCCTTCTGTGAGATAAACACCCTCTGGTGGAGAATCTACAGCAGGGTGGATTAGATTACAGTTGAAAATCAAAAGATTCTAATAGGTGATGACAAGTAAAACGATCCAGGCATAGAAGCAAGTAGAAACCTGTTAGTGTTGTCTCAGAGGATTTATACTCTTCCATCTCACTGGTTCACACCGACAAAGAGGAGATCCACATTTTGACCATTCCAGGGTTTTACAACTTTAATTTAGTAGAGAGAAATGTTCATTACAGATGAGTATTTTTTTCCTCTCTGTCTTTAAGAGACTACTTTTCCAAAATGAAGTAGAACAATTTAATGTTCTGGTTGGTAACACATAAAAACATTATTGTCTTAATTTCTTACTTTAAATTAAAACCAAATGACAAAAACCTTGAGACAGAGGTATTTGGTACAGCAAGTAGGTAACATTATTATTTTTCGTCATTGCAATGGCTGCTTACTCAGCAATCAGCTCAATATTCACCAGAATTTACATCCATCACAGTCACAAGAGAAGACAAGTCATAGTGTAGGGAAAATAAATCCATTAATTTAAAAAAAAATGCTACCAGCCACATTTTGAGAGCTTTAAAAGACACTTAGTACAAAAACTTCCAGTGAAATGTTTCAAAATGACTTGAAATGTTGCACTTTATGATTTTTTTTTACTATCTGAAAACAAAAATGTAAGTAAAGATTTAAAATATGTGGTAAATAAACATATTCATTTTGTGAGCTTAATAGAAATCGCTCTTAAATAAACAGTATTATCTAAGTCAGTACACTGCTGATGTTTAGCAGCAGATTAGAAGAGGCAACGTTACAGTACGGGAGGTACCGTTACACACTGGTACAAGGAGATTCAGGAAAATACAAAACATCTGACTTTAGTACAGTTTCAAAGCCACTTTGCCATGCATAGCGCACATGATCTGTGCTAAAATATAACATTTATAACTTATTTTATGATCAGGCCAGTAAACATTTGGTTCCACTGTGATTTTTCAAGATTTTCTTTAGAAATCACAGAAGGTCGGAAATTTTCAGCGGGTGTGTTTTCATAAAAAAAAAACAGAATACAAAAAGTTCCACAAATCATATTGTAGAATTTTGTAGAATCATCAGCTATTATCTAATCAATGCTTTAACTTACCAACACATGGCATCACTCTCGAATATACTGTGGTCTCTCTATCCCCTGTGCAGAAAAACACTTCCAGAGCATGACACTTCCACCCCCATGCTTCACTGTAGGTATGATAGAATTGGTACAATGGTCATCCTTCTCCTGACAAACTCATACAGAGCTCAAACCAAAGAGTTCTGTTTCAGTTTAATCCGATTACAATATATTTTCCCATGATTCTCATCCTGATCTTCTTTTCCTTTTAGCATTTCCCTTCAGGGGTTGCCACAGCAAGTCAGTTTCTTCCTTCTAATTCTGTCACCTGCATTCTCTTTGGTCACAACAACTATCTTCATGTCTTCCTTCACTGCACCTGCAATGAACCTCCTCTTTGGTCTTCCGCAAGGCCTCTTGTCTGATAGTCCCTATTAAACTTTAAATGAAACTATAACGTCTTAGGTATTACCAATAGTAGGCTTGGAAATGGTGGTCCCAGTTCTCTCCAGGTTATTGAACAGCTTTCTGTTTGTATTTCAGGGTTGCTTTTCACCTTTTGTTGCGCCATTGGCTCCCCACTTGATAAAATCTTGTGCAGGGCTCCCATTTGAGGAAGACTCTTCCATTTTCAATGTAATTTCTTTCAGTTTTTGAAATGCACCAACATTGAAAATTTCAAATTTTCTTATGACATCTAAGTGGTAGAACTTATGAAACCCCAGTGGGATCAAACACATATTGACCTGACTGTAAGTGCACTGTAAAGTAACTTAATTTATTATAAATGCATAATGTCTAGCAACTCTAGTGGAATTGAAGTGACCAAAAATATGTAACACGGTTTTGATTTTGCCCGTCTATTTTAATTGAGAATATGTTTATACCTATAAAAAACTGAGAGATGGTAACATTTAAATGTAACTAAAAATTAATATGTTATATGGTAAACAAAGAAAAAACCCACACACTTTCTTATTTGCTTTTTGAGCACCTCATGTCTTCATGTTGTAATACAATTTTTGCACTCTAGTTTTCTGCATTTAACCTTTTGCATTGATAACCTGCAAAAAAGTAAAAATACATATAAAAAGAGAATGTTCAAGTTTTCCCTCTTTTTGTGCAATGAAAGTTTGTTAGAAAAATGCACTACAAAACATTTCGGATAAGTGTATGTCTTCTAAACGACCAAATTCCATACAGATATTAGCAAAACCAGTTATTACCCATATTGACTGATAACATTACTAATGAGAGCTGGCATTAATCTAAAGTTAGACTAAATGTGAATAAATATAACCATTGTGTGTTTATGCCTGTTATTATTATAGTTTAAGAGAAATATTCTAATCCATGAGGTAAAGTCTTATGAGAATGAAGAACAAATAAGTTAAAGATGTTGTAAACCACTAAACAGAGCTGTGAGTAAAAGGTTCAAAGATGGGTTTAAACTCACTTAGATACAGATGTTATTTTGAGGTCGAACATTTTTAGCAGTTTCATCTCTGTGCATTTTAATATGGAAAGGAGTTTGGAGTATGTTAGCTTACTTTAGCGCTGCTAAATTAGCATCAGAAACAGGAAGTAGTTAAAAATGACAGAAAGTTTCTTCATAAACCATGAAGTTGCACCTTTAATTGTTTCTATTGTTGTGTACCACGTCTTCTATTCCTAATTGCTGTCTTAACACAAGAGCAGCAGGTTTGCACAAGCCGTAACGAAAGCAGTGTGAGGTAACTGGGGTTGTAAGATACTGAAAATTTGCTAGATCAAAGTAGGGCCGTTGCACCTCCAGGCCGATAGAAGCCATATGGGGTGGTTCTGGCATCTGGTTAGGATGCCTCCCGAACGCCTTGCTGGTGAGGTGTTTTGAGCACGTCCCACCGAGAGGAGACCCATAAGCAGACACCGGACGCACTGGAGAGAGACTATAACAGCTGGCCGGGGTATGCCTCGGGATCCTGCCGGCTGAGCTGGAGGATACAGCTGGGTTGAGAAGAGCCTGGGCTTCTGAAGCTGTTGTGCCCACGACCCAATCCTTGATAAGGAGAAGACGACGGAACGGAACTGTTGTGGTTCCCTCAACCACCACCAGAGGGAGCCAGGGACCATCTCACCTTTCCCCCAATTCTGGCTGATTGGACCACCTGCACCTGATTGGATCACCTGCACCTAATCTCCCGGCTGCCGATTTAAAGGCAGCCTCACCAGCATTCCTCGTCGGGTCTTCATGCCTTCCAGCCCTGGCTGACTCCCGACCCAGCTGACTTCCTTTGAAACTGAGATTGACTCTTTGATAACCTTTTTGATCCTTCTTCTTTGATTACAGCTTTGCTGATTCCTGGTTTAATAAACCTTGTTTTAAGTCCTGCATTTGGGTCCTCCTCCTTCCACATCACAACAGGAACATTTTTTTTAAAACCTCGTCAAAGGTTTAAGGCATTACTTTATTTATACATTGGATTATTTTGACATCACATCATAGTTTGAATAATGGTTTGATATATTTTGAAGATTTGCACTGAAGATAAACTAAACATAAGAATCAAACAAAGTAACAAAATCAGGAATCAAGTCGTCCTCAAAAACTTCTTTCACTGCTGGATTTGTGTTTGTATTAAGATCCCACCTTACAGAGTTATTAGCTGCCTGGGAACAAAATAATTAGGTTACCAGGTTTACAGCTAGCATGCAACTAGCTAACTGGCTAACAAGACCTGTTTAGTTCAATAAAAACGGAAACTATTGCTGTATAAAATGCACAGAGATGCCACTGTTTGATCAGTGTGACCTGGTAAGGTGACTAACACATGAACACTTTGTACCAGAATGACTAGGAAATTAAAAACACAGGAGTCTGATCACCGGGGTGTCGAACAAGGACTGGGAGTTGTTTCAAACTTTGTGCAAAGCTTTCCTTTTCAGAGTCACTGAGGCACCACTTCCTTCATGGAAGCCAAGGCGGCATGGATCCGAACATGAAGTCGGTTTTCAAAGTCGTAGCCGGTAAAATCCTCCTAAAAGAAAATATATTTTAACTTTAAGATGTATAACTCGCCCCGCAACAGACTGGCGCCCCTTTTGGGGTATTCGCTGCCTTTCGCCTGAAATCAGCCAGAATACTTTCACGACCCCATTACAGATAAGCGGTTTCAGAAAACAAAAGAATTATGGGTTATTTTTAAAGAGCAAACTGTCTAGAAAAATTGAGAATTTTTTATTCTTTTCACTTGAAGAGTTAATTGCATTTATAAAGTTTAAAGAAATCTAAAATACGAACGCTAATACCAAACCATAGAAGTAACGTGTTTCACATTTGGAACTCATTGGACAGCTTGGATAGGGCTTAACTTTTTTTAACTGAAATGAAGTAATACAGACTATCCTGGAAACTAAAAATGGGCCCTCCAAATTTGGGCATGGCTTACAAAAACATTCAACTTTCAACGTTCAAAATTCAACAAATTTGTGAGATTTGTGACATGAAAAGTAATATTTAGAAATCATGTATCAGCTATTCTGGTTAATGTTTTTGATCGGATTTGATGACGGTCCATGTGTCACGCCAACCTCTAAAACATTTTTGGTCACGTGTGATTTATTAATAAAGTCGTATTAATTTTTTTTCCGCAATTTTTGGAATAAATTTTCCAGAAACCAAGTTGGGTAATTAATGACAATACTTAGTTAATGGGTAAATATGTTTAAATTAACCACCCTCACCTATGGTCACCTGCTGTGGGTGGTGACCGAAAGAACGAGATCGTGGATACAAGCGACCGAAATGACCTTCCACTGCAGGGTGGCTGGGCTCTCACTCAGATCGGGTGAGGAGCTCTGCCATCCGAGTGGAGCTCGGTGTTGAGCCATTCCTCCTCCAGGTCGAGAGAAGCCAGATGGGGTGGTTCGGGCATCTGGTCAGAATGCCCCCCGAGCGCCTCGCTGGTGAGGTGTTTTGGGCACATCCCACCGGGAGGAGACCAAGATGCAGACCCCGGAACCGCTGGAGAGACAATGTCTCACAGCTGGTAGGGGAACGACTCGGGGTCCTTCCGGGTTAGCTGAAGGATGCAGCAGGGATGAGAGAAGCCTGGGCTTCCCGTCTAAGGCTGTTGCCCCTGCGACCCAGCCCCGGATAAGCGAAAGACGACGGAACGAAATGTATGAATTTAGTCAATTTTAGAACAAACACAACGTATGTTTATTCTGAAATTGAGATTGAAATCGAACTTATTACAGTACCTTGGCTTGAAGTAGGAATGATCGTCCTTTTCCCACCGTCTGGATTAAAAAAGAAAATGCAGGATAATTTAAGCTACCGACAAGTGTAAGCTAATAATATCTTTTTTATGGTAGCGTGTCAGGTAGTTTGCTATAAACAGTTAGAATTGAAGCATCTATATGACTTAGGAATGTAGCTATTGATAT
The DNA here is from genome assembly GCA_902685375.1 of Neostethus bicornis. Taxonomy (NCBI): domain Eukaryota; kingdom Metazoa; phylum Chordata; class Actinopteri; order Atheriniformes; family Phallostethidae; genus Neostethus; species Neostethus bicornis. Next base: position 7,219,258 of record LR738547.1, on the reverse strand, counting down.
TTAAATGAAAACCATCAAAATCTGAATACTGCAAGAGGATGACTAACCTCTTGTTTTCCAATGAGTATACACCCCAACTCATAAACAGCATAAGGTTGAATATATGAGTTTATCTGCCGTCCGTATTCATCTCTAGCAGCCAGCTGGAAGGACTGGATCAGAGGAAGTAAAGAAATAAAGCATGGTAAATATAATTAGTGGTTGAAAGCTGTGGATTGGTCAGAGTTTGTTGCTACCTGAATGGCATCTCTCATGTTTCCATGGCATTTATGAATGGAGCCGAGCAGCAGATGTTTAAGACCTCTGCACGATGTGTCATCTAATCTCTGTAAAACTGAATCCAAAGCACTGGTAATTATTACGTTGAAAGAGAACAGAAACTCTGATTCATGAAGGCTAAACTAACCCTGATTCATTATCTGCAGTTTGGATGAGGAGCAGTTTGGGAGCGCTTTCCACAGATAAAGTACTTCAACAACGCCGAGGATGCACAGTTCTCTAGTGGGAGAAACCTTTCTCAACCTCTCTGCCTGCAAATATCAACCAAACAGACAGAAAAGAAAACTTTTTTGACGCTTTAAAATGAGAAAGAATTATTAGGAAGAGTTTTGATTGAGTTCTTTCCAACCCTTTTCACGGCAAACTGCTCTATCTGGTTGTTTTTTCTTTTGAAAAGTTTCTGCACGTCTTTAAAAACTCCATTGGCTCCATCCAGGTCCCCTGAAGCACCCTGGCACACTAAAAGAAAACACAAAAATTTAGAAGAAATGGAAGAGCATGTAGCAAGTAGACATTACACCCGATCAGCCTCACCTCCAGTCAGGTACGCATAGTAACACTGTGACCAGCGGGACTCGTTCTTCAGTCTTTCAAATGCTCTGTATGCATCCTCAAAGTTCAGCTCTATCATGCTGCACCACCCTAAAATAGAGCCAAGCAGAGAAGATGAAACCTGACCGTACAGATGCACAGAAAATGCCATGTCTCATCAGCCAAATGAGGAAAGACGTACCAATCTCATAGAGACACACATGCTGGATCTCTCTTTGGTCAGATGCAAGTTCTAATGCATCATGGAAACAGGTCAAAGCACTGTTGATATGGCACTGGAGACAGGAGAAAGGACACGTGCCGACAGGTAACAGTAATTATGTTAGGGACAAACTACAGGCATATGATGATCGAGGAATGGATGGCAAAGGAGACAGTTGATATTTGATGATAAACTCTGAGGCACGTGTTATTTTATGGGCTTGAACAGAAGTTGTGGTGGTGACTGTTATTTATCTGACCTCCTTGTGAGGTATGACCCCCTCACAGAACTTGAGGGGGGTCTTTTAGTAATACCAAATGTTAGAAGAAAAACTCACGATGAGGCCTCATTCCAATATTATGGTCTTTGCCTGTGGAACAGCCTGCCAGAGGAACTCAGGGTCACAGACTCTGTTCATGTTTTTACAAACTGAAAACCCACCTTTTTAACTTGGCTTTTACTTGATTTTTATTTTTTGCTTAAGATGATTTTATGTATTCAATAAAATCTGTTTACTTTCCTGTTTTTATACAGTTCTATTTTTCTGATTGAGTTTTATAAATAATTTCTTAAATAGTTTTTAAACCTGTTTTACTGGTTTTAGTTCTGATTCTATTGTTTTATTCAGTGTCTTATTCCAGTGTTTCCTCATGGGGATCCTCCATTCAATGAGCTCTGCCTGCTCAGTCTGTGGGGGTCTGACTGGTGGTGCGGGTACCTCACTTTAGCCAGGTGGTTTCTGTGGGTGCCCATGTGGGTGGACCTCGGTGCCTTTGGCTGCTGCAGTCATGGGCAGGTCGACTCCTGGTGTGGTCGACCCCCAGTTATTATTTCCTCAGCAGCATCAGGCCGGATGCTTATTTTTATTTCAGTTAAAGAGACAGTAGCTAGCAGTTCAGGTGAAATGGGGGTTGAGAAGGGTGTGTGTGTGGAGGTTGTGTGAATGTCGATCCATGTGTGCGGTGTTCTGTATGAGTGTGTGATTTTTGATGTACGTATGCTTCTTTTTGACAATATGTTTTTTGTTTTTAATGATCTGAATTTTGATCTGAATTTTAATATTGTTTGTATTTGTTCTGTTCAGCACTTTGTGTAACTTTGTGCTGGAAAGGTTCTTTACAAATAAAATTTGATTTAATATCGTCCTATGGATACACATGGGTCAATGTGATGTTTTGACTTACTTGTCTTCAACTTTTAATTCGTTTCACATACCTCTAGTCTTTGAACTCGTCCCTTAAAGAAAATGAAGAGGGATGAGTTGGGGTAGACGACCGACTTTCTCTGGAGAATAGCTTTGGCTTCCATCAGACCCGCATGTGTGTCAGAACCATCCAGAGCAAAGAAAGGCAGCACCACGGTGTGGTACCACAAGAGGGCCAGCCTGATCAACAAAAAGAGAAGTTAAACCCGGCTACAGATACTGTATAGTGGAATTCCTGCGGTATATATTAGGACCATACAGTATAATGTGAGAGGTATATAGTCATTTTTCATGTGATTTTTTTACCTCTACCAAGAAGGTAAATGTGATGGGGAGTCTGTGTGAGTGTATGAAAAAGATACAGTAGCTCAGAAAGCTATGGTTAGATTTTCATAAAATTTTCAGGATAGATATATCCACAGTGGGAAGGTGAAGAGGAATTCTTGGGAGGGCTCCGGGTCATTGTTTGGGGTCAGGAGAATTTAAAAAGTTCTGTTTTGTTTCTGTTCTTGTCGCACTACGCTGTCTCTTTAAGAGGCGGAGCAGAGGACATTAAGTGTTTAAGTTGTAAATGAACTAAAGTAAATAAATGTTATCGGACGAATATTTGAGTCTACTCACGTAGCTAGAGGTGCTTTCATATCTTTGCTCTCACTTGCATACATGAGCGAGGACAGACCCTGGAGACGGTCACCGGGGAAACCCAGGAGGTTGATGATCTTGAGCAGGTGAGGTGGTACCATCGAAATACACAGATGAAAGAGTCCGTAACCAAAGCTAACGGAGCCCTTCAGTCGGTCCAAAGCCTCTGCTGTCACACCGTTCTCCACCAGTTCATTGTGGTTGGCATTGTCGGCAGAGAAGGTCTCTTGGTTGCTAGGTGACTGCTGACAGGTCTCCTGTAGTTGGCTGATGTCGCTGTGGCATTTATTGTACATTTTCCAAGCTTTACGGAGAATCCAACCTCCTTTAATGTACGCTGTTAATGGAAATGAAACAATGTTGGTTTGGAAGTTTTACAACGGAAAATCCAATTTAGAATTTAGACAAATAAACATTGCAGGAAGAATGACATCACTTCACATTTAATTGTGATTAATCACCTGCCACCAGAGGGAGCCCTGGACCTTCCCTCATCACCCCGATTGAGACACCTGAGGGTGATTATTCTGATGCCATGCCACCCACTTGTGGACCCTGCCGCCTATTCAAGGCCAATTGCCCTGCACCTCGTCAGGTCATTACCATCCCTTACAGCCAGGTCTCCCTGGTTGCCTGACCAAGAACACATTCTGAACAATAACCTCTTGCCATGCCACTAAAACTTTGTGTTTTTCATTCACAGTGTTACGACTTGTATGGTCCAGGGTTAGGCCAACACGTAGACGGATGTTATAATTAATCCCCAGGATTGAAACAATCAACTGAAGAATGAGGAAGAGTAGGGTGTTTGAAAAAACTAGCAATCATCTGCAACTGCCAACAGGTGGGGCAGGTTTGGAGCCTGGGTGGCAGAGGTAAGGGAAAAACACAAGAGGGCGACAAAAACAAAACCCAAACGTCCCCCAAATGGCTTTGCCCATAGCATAAAGTATTACTGGACTGCCGTTCTCAAATAAACCATGTTTTCTGTCCTGCAATTGGGTCCTCCTCCTTCCATCTGCACACAACTTCATGACACAAATAAACTACAGTAAAAAGTTGTTTTTACAGTGATGAGCTTTTTAACATTCATGCTGGATCATAAAAGAAAGGAAAGAAAAGGTTTAAACCAAAAGAGAAATTGAAACATAGTGAGGAGGGACATAGAAGACAGGAAACAGTATGACACTTGTGTATATGTGCCTGTATGTGCAGAGGCACATTGTTGTGGTGTGTTCCTTAGACAGACCATAATGCAAAGGAGTTTTGTCCTGTTTCCTGTAGGAACGTTGATCAGACAAAATGATGGCATTACCTGAGAGTTCCTGTTTGACAAACGATAGAACGGCGAGGTAAACCTGGCAATCGGCGACAATGATCTGTCTCTGTAGGCGGTCCACCACCACCACGCCTGATCTTTGGGAATCCATCTGTAACACACACACGTCCAATTAGCAGCTCAGTCTTATTTCTCCTGTGTCTAGTTTGCGGCGAAGGGAGTTTCCTGGATCCCCGGAGCTGTGTAGCGACTCCCAGACTCCTCAGTCAGTTTGCTGATTGACTTTCAGACCCTTGATTGAATCTGTGTGGGTGTTTGACATTATCTCACCGCAGTCTGTGTCATTAAATCAAACACTGGTGAGCTTTACTTGGTAATCCCAACCTGAGCATGCGCTGATGGCCAAACATAGGAATTTAGCTGTGTGCAAATTTATTTTTACTGTCAAACACATTTACTTTTATGGGGTTTTAGAGCCCTAAAACAAATAGTTTTTTTTTTTCATTTTTTTGTTTTCTTGCTTGTTCGATTACGACTCGTAGTGCCCTTCACTTCTTCGTCAGGCCGTCTGCTGTTGTTATGTGTGTTGTCCAGTTTTTTTCAACAATGTAAGGTAACTCCAACTTTAGTCCCGGCCTGCCTGCCCAGGACACAAGCCTGCCCAGTTTGTCAGGCTTGTACTAGCTGCTTTTCAATAAACTGGTTAAACACGGCTTTAGATTTGGATCCTATCCCACCACCACTTGCCCTCACCACCTTCTGACATAAGTTTTCACTTACACTCTTTTTAATCTTGTTTCTGATCGTCTCCAACACGCCAGCGCTGTCGCTCTCACACAGTTTCTCGGTGGTCCTCAGATCATCGCAGGCCGTCTGCATCTTCTCCTCTTCAAATGTCATCATGGCATTCTGAAAATAAACACAATTTAATCCACAATTTAACAAGAAAGTAATGAAATATACTCTTTTCAAATGACTTTTATTGGTCTTGTGTTGTTTGAAATGAAAAAATACACCAAGAAGTCAAACTCCAATCCTTATAAGACGCGTTTTTGGTTGCATGACCCTAAACCTGATCAGTTAATCTGTAGCAAGTACTGAATATTTACGAGCAGTTTTATTAAGTTTGGGAGACACTGCATTGACAAAAGTGTTACAGAAGCACGAACGCATGGACAACTCATGTGCCTAGGCTTAACTCCATATTTTGTGGGCGGAGACAAAAAACCGAAAATCAAACAAGTATGAGATAAATATGAGGAAATGTGTCAATGAATGTAAATATTCTGTAAAATTATTTACAAATCTAATGTTTTAGGAAAGTATGTATTTTTTTTTATTAGCATAAAGCTTTTTTTTCAGGTATTAAGTCAGAAAATATCAATTTCAAAGGGCTAAAAAAAGTTTTATAACGTTTGTGCCCTGTAAATAATTTTGAAATATATAGAGTCTTCTTCTTATATTATTTTATTATTTTGTTTTATTTTAGCAAGGGAATAAATCAGTGCGTACCACTAAATATGCAACAGTTTTTTTATTATATATTTATTGCGTATGCACATTTCAATTAATTTCGGACATTATTGTGACGTTATTGCGCTTCAACATTTTGAAAAAAAAGGCAAAAAAATGTATTGGGTAAAAAAAAAAACATGCTATTTTCAAATGAATGTTTTAATTAAATTTTCATTGCTTTTTATGAAGTTTGCACGTCTATAATCTTGCAGTGATTTATTTCAGTCATAATGTGTTTTTTTAAAACAAACTGTAATTTTCAGACATGCATATTGACTTTGGGGTCAAAAAACTAAAAAGTAACCTTTTGGACCAAATTTAAAGTCCTGATACGGTGACTCAACACAGCAAACAAATCCAAATAAGCTCTCTTTTTATCACAAATAATTTGTACTGTACTGTACATGTACAGAGTTTATGCGTGTGTGAAGTCACTGCTAAACGTGTGATTTTCTATCCATACTGACCCAAATATGAAAATGACTCCATTTTATTCTAGAGTAAACAAAGCTGAACTACTTTTAGTCGTCCAACAAAAACATTTCGACATAAAATTGATTGCAAATGAAAAATTTTACCACCAGTGTGGAACGAAACATAACGTAAACAGGCAATAAACAAGAATTTTTTTGAGGATTTTTTACAGTAAAAACAATTACTTAAACCGAAAAAACATCAAACTATTTTTAAATTGAATTTTTTTCATTACGTATAGTTAAATACTTAAAATCCTCCACTTAAGTAGTTTAGGTTTTTAAATGTATGCAATAAAAAATAAGAAAATTTAACGGCCCTGCCCCAAGTGAAGGACTTTAAGTATTTTGGGGTCTTGTTCACAAGTGGGGGAGGGATGGAGCGGGAGATTGATAGGATTGGTGATCGGGGTGGCGTCAGCAATAACTAGGACGCTGCATCGCTCCATCGTGTTAAAGAAGGAGCTGAGCCTAAAAGCAAAGCTATCAATTTACAAGTCGATCTATGTTCCCACCCTCACGTAGGGTCACCAGCAGTGGGTGGTGACCAAAAGAATGAGATGACGGATGCAAGCGGCCGAAATGAGCTTCCTCCGTAGGGTGACTGGGCTCTCACTCAGAGATCGGATGGGGAGCTCTGCCATCCGGGAAGAGCTCGGTGTCGAGATGCTCCTTCTCTAGGTTGAGAGGAGCCAGATCGAGTGGCTCGGGCATCTGATCAGGATGTATCCGAGCGCCTCGCTGGTGAGGTGTTTCTGGCATGCCCCACCGGGAGGACACCAAGAGGCAGACCCCAAACCTGCTGGAGAAACTATGTCTTACAGCTGGCTGGGGAAGAACTCGGGATCCTTCCGGGTGAGCTGGAGGATGCAGCCGGGGAGAGAGAGGCCTGGGCTACCCGTTTGAGGCTGTTGCCCCTGCAACCCGGCCACAAATAAGCAGAAGATGACGGATTTTAAATACTTTGAAAATGGTTCTCCTGGCTCACCCAACCGCCTGAAACATGATTTTCGTATCATAAAACGTGAGCTAATATATCTTTTAAGCTGATATTTTGCTGCGATTACTTCAGATCATGTAACAGGAGTGGGGCGAGGTTATGTAAGGAACTCCGGAAAGGACAAAAGATTCTTTCTGCATGGCGGTGGAAACAGGAACACAGTGACATCTGCACAGCTGTGTGTGGGCCTGAAAAGGCATCTCTGCTGATTCAAGCAGAAAACCTATAATGTGGCTCTGTCTCCACCGATGGAGAGCTCAAATAAAAATTTAAATTAAGAAAAAATAGAGGAAAACTTTTAAAAATGGCTTCATTGTTTGAGGTTGTTTAGAGAATCTGTGATACTCAGCCATTAATGATAGGGCGTGTGTATGAAGACCTGTCATCATGGATTAATGTCTCTGTCCTCACTGCCCTCAGGTCCTTTCAAGCATCTGAGCACAGGGATAGCATCTGTTCTACTATCAATGCCATAAATACAAGCCTTTTCACTCATCTTTGATGTATTGAAAAGTGTGCTGCAGTGCTAATGTTGTTCATGGCGGGAAGATGCATCCATTATACTAATGGATGGAGAAGGAAACACAAAGGAGCTAATGGTGACAATAATTCAACCTGTTTGACTAATTGGTCTCCCTCTAAAGTGTAAAAAATAAACTCAACTGGATCGTTCATCAAACGTTCTTTTTTGTTTCATTTTGGATGTTTAATTAATCAACTCACCAGGAAACTGACAAAACTGGCACCGAAGCTCATCAAAGGGCTCTGGGTCCTGCAGAAAGACACAGAAAACGATAAGATTTTAAATGATGTTTTTGCATAGGAAACAGAAGAAAACATAATTTTTCACTTTTATTGTGGGGTTTTGGAATGCAGCAGAACACCGTTCTTAAAAAATTACATACATGATTTTTTTCTTCTTTTGGGATTTTCCAATAGGAGAGCACCATACCTAATCAGTTAGTCTACCTAAATTAAACCAATGTTCGCCCAAACTCGTCAACTCAAAAGTCTGAAAAAGAGACCAACGGGCCAGACTGTAAGAGCAAATAAATGGTATGAAATGGTAAATCTCAGAACACACTGAGAAAAAGAAAATATCAAACAAGTTTTATTTCTCTAACAAATTTAAAATATGACGTCCACAACGCCTGCATATTTTTCTTTTAGTGCACCCTGAGAAAGATTCAATCCTGATAAACTGAAGGAATAATCTTAATGTTGCTTAAATACATTTGCATAATAATTTAGAATTTGATCTGGCCCAAGTTTGTTGGGCCAGATCAAAAGCCTAAATGGGCCATATACTGTACATTCTTTTTTGTCAAACCAAATATCTTCATGTCTTCATTCACTGTATCCACGAACCTCCTCTTTGGCCTTCCTCTAGTCCTCTTTCCTGGTGGTTCTAAATCCAGCATCCTTCTTCCTATGTACTCTCTCTCTCCTCTGCACTTGTCCAATATCGCCGAAACCTCTAACATGTGCTGTTCCTCTGATGTACTTATTTCTAATCCCGTACACTACCTGACTTCCTAAGACTAAATTCTTGTGATATTAAAGAAAAAAGAAGAAACATGTCCGAAATGAGTTGATAAAAAAAGAAAAGGAAACATTCAAACCCATTTGTTTTTAAAGTCAAGAATACAGAGAAAATAAGCTAATCTAGGGCCTCATTAATCAAACGTGCGTAAGTCCGTATAGGTGATATATACCGACTTCTACGCAAATCAAGCTAGTATTTATTAAAGTGGTGGAGTGCATGGGCTTTTGCATAATTTTAAGTCAACTCAGGAGCTCCCATACGCAAAAATACGGGGAATTTGTAGATAAAACTTGAAGTAAACTTAGGACAGTGACAAAGTGTTAAGAACAGTGAGGAAACAAGTTGAAAACACATGTACGTAAATGCCTGTTGTAAAAAATTGAGACCACATCACAGAAAAGATGGATGATAAAGATACACAAAAAAAGGTCAAATCACAACATTTTTAATTAATTGTGAAACTAATAACTATTGTACACACTTTCATTGAACTGAAAATATACCGTACTATTTATCACTGGAGGCAAATTTAAATGCTGCACTGCAAAACAGAAAACAGAGAACCAAAACAGAGAACCAAAAAAGAACCAACAGGAAGAAGAACTCAACAATCAAGAACTTATTAACATATGTACATGGATTTCTTCTAAACTGTTGTGAATGGCAAGTACTTACAGCTTAGAAAACGAAAGGTTAAGAAGTTTGATGGAGGACGGCGGAAATCATTTTTTTTGTACCGTTCCTTTGAGCAGCAGGGTTGCAGTAGTCTGTTACTGAAGCTGCTTTAAAATATTACATATCCTATAATTAAGGACATTTTTAATAATAATAATATTTTAAAAATAAACTTGAAATTTCTTGAACTGTTCCCAGTGACTGACATGGATTTCCAGTAAACGGATACAATGTTTCTTTTTAATTCACAGACAGATCAATGTTTTAATTACAGAGTTGCTTGTAGAAAATAGTGACACCTTGTCTTTGTTCATAAATAATCTCAGTGCCAAACACATTTTAGGACCGTTGCATATGCATCACCATATTTACATGTGATATGTAGGTAAGTAAGTAAATTTAATTTATAAAGCACTTTTCACAGAAAAAAATCACAAAGCGCTGAACAATAACACGTATAGAGTTCTGGAGGCGTGATGGGGGCGTGATGGATTTCGAGTTGGTTTACACTTGACGTTTGTTGCAGATGTGATTTACGAAGCTATCTGGCAAATTTTTGTAAATATTGAGTAAGTGCTAAGACTTTTTTTGATGATTTCTGTCCTTTTCTGGGTTTACATCCCGATCACCCAATAGAAACACTTATCTTCAAAAGCAGGAAGTAAGAGTGATTAACAGGCTTGTAAACCAATAGTTTCTGCTCACAGTATTAAAATAATTGGCTGAGATTTTAAAAATTCCAAAAAAATCCCCAATTTATTTTTATCACCATCTCAAAACAACAGGAACTAACAGAGAAGATTTATCTATAAAAATACATCATTATCATTTTTTATGTCAAATTGATTTTCACAAATTGATGTAAATTGATCTCGATTTTCAAATCGATCTACGTTCCAACCCTCACCTATGGTCACCAGCTGTGGGTGGTGACCAAAAGAATGAGATCGCGGATACAAGCGGCCGAAATTAGCTTCCTCCGCAGGGTGGCTGGGCCCTCACTCAGAGATTGGGTGAGGAGCTTGGTGTCGAGCCGCTCCTCCTCCAGGTCGAGAGGAGCCAGATGGGGTGATTCGGGCATCTGGTCAGGATGCCCCTGAGCGCCTCGCAAGCGAGGACTTTCGGGGACATTTCACCGGGAGGAGACCAAGGGGCAGACCCTGGACCTGCTGGATAGACTGTGTCTAACAGCTGGCCGGGGAATCACTTGGGATTCTTCCGGGTGAGCTGGAGGATGCAGCCGGGGTGAGAGAGGCCTGGGCTTCCCGTTTGAGGCTGTTGCCCCCGTGACCCGGCCCCAAAACAAGCGGAAGATAACTGAACGGAATGTCAAATTGAAACATTAGATCATCTCACTGGTCAAGCTTCATCCCTCTAGGCCCAAATAAGATTTCCCCCCTATTTTGAATCATATAGGATTAAAATCAATAAGCACATAATGACAGATTGAAAGAACAGTGTGTTCTCTAAATGTTTGAGCATGCATCAAACCAGACTTACCTGTATCTTTTAAACAGCTCATCACTTTCCTTAAAACCGTTATTAAGCAGCATGTTGATGCCCTGCAGAGCCATCTCAGCATCATCTATCCTCTCTGCCTGATGCTGGGACTGTTCTGGACCCTCCATCATTCACAACAATAAGACAACAACGAGGAAAACCCGATCCGTCCTGTCTGGAACAAACCCGCATTGGTTTCCAGTCCGCTGATGGGAGTGGGGACTGGAGAACAGTCACGAAGGATGGACGCGATATGCGCGCAGATTCAGATTCAATCTATTTGTAATGACGCTGTTTGAACATCACATTATAATGTTATGATATTTAAAGATCTAGTTCACGTGTTTGAAAAGATTTAAAGATTTAAGCGCTACGCATGCGCAGACCAGACCAGCGATGTCCACTTAGAAAATGATTTCCTCCGATTCTTTAGATTCAGGATCGTCTGATTTTCGCTGGAATTCCTTCTTTTATCAGCAATCTGTCACTTTTTATCACACTGATTCGATCCGTCCTGCAGTATCGCATGCGTTACATAAGAAACACGCAACGCCCTGCGTCACCACGCAGCATCACCGGAAGGATGGAGGTGACTCCATCCATAACACAACTTCCTCTCATCCATCCATCCATCCCTCAAACAGTCTCCCCCATCCATCCATCCATCCATCCCTAACACAACCTCCTCTCATCCATCCATCCCTCAAACAGTCTCCCCCATCCATCCATTCATCCATCCATCCCTCACACAGCCTCCTCTCATCCATCCATCCATCCATCCATCCATCGCTCACACAGCCCTCTCTCATCCATCCATCCCTCACACAGCCCTCTCTCATCCATCCGTCCATCCATCGCTCACACAGCCCTCTCTCATCCATCCATCCATCCATCCCTCACACAGCCTCCTCTCATCCATCTATCCATCCATCCCTCACACAGCCTGCTCTCATCCATCCATCCCTCACAGCTCCATCTCATCCATCCATCCCTCACACGGCCTCCTCACATCCATCTCCCACACAGCCTCCACCCGTCTATTCCTCATCTATCTATCCATCCATCCATCACACAGCCTCCTCCATCCATCCATCCATCCATCCATCTATCCATCACACAGCCTCCCCATCCATCCATCCATCCATCCATCCCTAACACAACTTCCTGTCATCCATCTATCCATCCCTCTCACAGCCTCCTCTCATCCATCCATCCACCCAGCAAACAGCCTCTTCTCATCCATCCATCCCTCACACAGTCTCCTCTCATCCATCCATCCATCCATCCAGCAAACAGCCCCCTCTCATCCATCCATCCCTCACACAGCCTCCATCCATCCATCCTTCCATCCATCCATCTCTCACATATAAACACCAGGAGTTGATCTCAGTTCAGGAGTTTCTGAACAAATTTTTAATTTGATTTGATTTTAATAATAATAAAAAAAAACTATGATAATAACATCTGACTAGAGTTTTAACATTAAATTGAACCGAAAAATTGACCCCACCATGTTTAACACAAATTTATCAATAGATAATTGTTAACATTAGCTCATTCTTGAATTGCCCTCAGACCGGTGGTGGGTAAACTACGGCATGACGGACAAATGTGGCCTTCCTGCTTCTTAATCCGGCCGACAAATATGAAGAAATTACATACCAATCTTTTACATTGGCATTTTCTTGTTGAGGTGCATCAATTTGTTATCAGATTGTGAGACTTACTGAGTACTTCCCTCCAATATTTGGGGGTGTTTTGGTGGAAAAACATGATGGAAAATATTTAATTTGTAAGTAAAAAAAATTTTAATTGATGCTTGTGTTTTTTGTTGATCTTATTCTTTTTCTTTAAGATTATTTCTCAATCCACACCATGTTTGGGTTTGGTCCTTTGCTCACATAATGAAACCCATTATGACCCACAAATAAAAAACTTTGGCCACCCCTGCCTCAGAACCTCCTTTTAGGAGAGGAAAAACTTCTAAAAAATCTAGCAGTGGGGGAAGGGAGTAAGGGACAAGGAGGAATGTAATAAAGAAAATGGAGCAATGTTTCCTAAACAACCAATTGATGCACAGAAACTCAAATAAAATAGACGCTCAAAAGAGTGTAAAATATATTTATATGGTTTGTGTTGGGATGGCCGTTCCTTTTCTTCTTTTCTTTCCTTTTGAGAGATTAAATTCATTTCTTTAAAATAATATTGTCATTTTCTTCCCTATTACCTAATTAGGTTGGGTTCCTGCTAACCCTTGATAAATAGATACAGTAAGAGGTGGGCAAGTTGAACAGGTAGGGCGATGGCTGGGTTGGCAGGTTAGATGTTGGGCTAGTTGGTATAAGGGTCAGTGGATGGGTCGTACGGTTGTTGGGCATGTCGGATCAATGGATTGATTAACAGATAAGTTGTTGGACAGCAAGTTGGTAGACAGATGAGACTGTCCTGCTCACCTCTGCTGTTGCTGGAAGGTAATGGTTGCATGTAAAAATTTGCATGTAGGCATGTTTTGATCAATACAAATGAGCAAAAAACACCACCTTCAAAGTCACTGAAATTCTTGTTCTCTCTTTTAATGCCATCACAATGCACATTTGGTACTGTATTTTTATAATCTACAGTGTGTCCCAAACTGCAAATGGAACTTGAGTGTCATTAATATCTTTGCTTTGGTTTATCTGGAATGTCTTGTATCTCAGGGTTTTTTTGAATTTCTGAAATCAGATTTAAAAAAAAAAAAAAAATTAGCTTGTAACACTGTCCTTTCTGTGTGGAGTTTGCATGTTCCCCCCGTGTTTGCATGGGTTTCCTCCGGGTACTCCGGTTTCCTCCCACCCTCCAAAGACATGCATGCTAGGTTGATTGGCCAGTGCCAAATTGCCCCTAAGAATGAGTGCGTGTGTGGATGGTTGTATGTGTGTGGCCCCGCGACAGACTGGCGACCTGTTCGGGGCATACTCTGCCCTTCGCCTTAAATTGGGCGAAATTGGCCCCGCAACCTCGAAAGGGACAGACAGATAAGAAGATGACTGACTGACTTATTAGCTTGTCAGTTGACCGCAATTATAATAATAATAATAAAAAAGTTCAAAGGCTGTTCCACATTATAAAGCAGATCAATATTTTAATCAATCTGCAGAAGAAAATAATCTCTCCTGCTGGAAAGCAGAAAAAAGACAGATAGGGCAGGTCAACCAGGTTATTCGGAGAACAGGTCCTGTGAGATTATTTACTAAAATCTGAGTATGTTTGAAATGTTTTACCTCCAGAAAAGTAACTTAAAACCGGTTTGACACAAATTACCATTTTAAATTACCATTTTTGAACTCTTCACAGAGTGAAAAGTTGAAGAATAGGTTTGTAAGAGACAGAAAGCCCACTTTATTAAGAACGGAGGAGCTGAAACATTATTTTTATCACTTAAGTTAAACCTGGAGAATTTTTACATTAAAGTACCTGAGCCGATTATAATTTTTTAGACTGTCATTTTTCTGATTGATCCAGAATGAGCCAGACATTAACAAGTCAACACGCATTTCTCCTTTGACCTGTAAAGCAAAAATCAGGAGGCGGTGCCTTTGCTCACCGCTTCTGTACTAAGATCATATTTGCTGTAAGCGGCAGAGTTCAAGTGAGCATGTCGTCCTCATTAACACACAATAAAATTGAAATGGAGCTGGGATCACTGGTTTATGCGGTTAAGAGTGAAAGGGTGCTGGTTGGTGATGAAGTACGTCCTGCTGTTATTGTAATAAAAGATGGAAAGATCCAGCAGATCTTATCTAACAGCAGCTTTACTGAGCATGGCTCCTGTCAGGTAAGCTCCAGTCTACACAGATCTATCACAACTAGTTTCATACCTGCTAATGTGGTTCTTAAACTCCACTGTGACTCAGCTTCTGGATGTGGGTGACAGTGTGGTGATGCCAGGAATTGTAGATTGCCACGTTCATGTGAATGAACCAGGCCGGACTACATGGGAAGGATTCTGGACCGCTACCAGAGCTGCTGCAGCCGGAGGGGTGACCACAATAGTAGACATGCCCCTGTAAATAGATTATGATAACACATCGTTAGAACTGTAAATGCTCTAAAGCAGGGGTGCCCAACCGGTCGACCGCAGTCTACCGGTAGATCGCCGACTGGTCCCAAGTTGACCGCGAGATGTGTTGAAAAAAAATTGAGAAAAAAAATATTTTATGACTTTTTTTTGTTTTTAATGACAGAAAGTCCGTGTTGCCAATTTAGTGACTTTGACACTAAATTTAGCGACCATTCAAAAAAGCGACTAGCGACAATTTAGCGCCTTTCTTGTGTTATAGCGCACCAGTCAAGCTACAGCTGACTGGTGGAGAAGATCCTTATACAATTCTGAATAATTTATTTTCAAATGATCCCGATTTGATGCCTGCAATTCACCCCAAGTTTCTACTCAGCTGCAGATCTGAACGCTAATAAAGGAGTGGATGCATACTTCCAGGTTGACGACGTCATATGAGAATCCAATCAGCTGTAGTTTTTCTAAATAAATTTTCTAAATGGGTGTGGATCTGGTGGAACTACTCAGGACTGATATTAGTTTTAATACAGGCTGGAAAAATCTGTGGTGATTTGCAATGTTGCCGCGGGACTGGTAGATCTCAAGAGGTTTGCTACTTGAAAAGTCGATCTTGGGACAAAAAAGGTTGGGTACCCCTGCTCTAAAGCTTTAGGATTGTATTTCACTTGTGTATTCTGTTTGGGGACAGCTGTTCAATGTACATCTACGTATCTATGACATATGTATTTATACATTTAGATTTATCTCTTATCCATACAGGACAAAGCTTGAGTTTAATCAAAAACATAATCAAGTAACTTAAGCAAACTAATAAACATTTTGGTCATAATTCCGACAGAAACAGCATCCCTCCAACAACAACTGTGGACCACTTTCATGAGAAGCTGAAGCAAGCCACGGGGAAGTGTTTTGTAGATACAGCCTTCTGGGGAGGTGTGGTTCCTGGAAATCAGGTTCAATAAAACAACTTTAACATGTATTCAACCACAGTTGAACTGCTTTAGAAGAGGATCTAATATAGAATATGTTAACTGTTTTCTAACAGCTTGAACTTCAGCCCATGATTCAGGCCGGTGTGGCTGGCTTCAAGTGCTTCCTCATTCACAGTGGAGTAGATGAGTTTCCACATGTGGTCGACTGTGATCTCCATGCAGCTATGAAACAGTTGCAAGGCACAGGAAGTGTTCTGCTGGTAAATGTCAAACTTTATCTGTAACTATAAAGAGTTTGTGTAAAACAAGTCGTCTACAAAGATTTGAAAAACTCAGGGTTTTTTAAAACACTAGATTCTGGTTCCATTCTTTTATGGACAGCGTTTCAAGGCACAGCCAAGATGGTGGGGGGTCTGGATCACTGCTTTTTGCAGATGACGTCCTCCTGTTTGCCTCATTGGGCCATGATTTCTCAATGTGAACCAAGTGTGAAGTAGCCAGGATGAAGCTCCGCCACCATATTTGAATGAAGTGGAGTGCCCCTACAGGCCAAGTGCACGTCCTGCCTCTGACAAAGGAGTTTCAATATTTTGGGGTCTTACTCATGTCTACCTTTTCCTCAATTGACAATAATTAGAATGCAATTAGGAGGTCCATCTTTATAAAAAAGAGCTGAGCCAAAAAGCAAAGCTATTGATTTACCAGTCATTCTTACGTTCTGTCCCTATGCTCTCCAATTGTGTAAAACAAGATTCTAAAAAGAAGCACCCTAAATAGACTTCCTCTGCAGGAAGACTAGACTGTCACTAATATAGGGTGAGAAGCGCTACCATTCGGGAGGAGCATGGAGAAAAGTCGTTGCTCCTCTGCGTAGAAAAAAGCCAGATGGGTTATTTGGGCATCTGATCTAAACACCATGTTATACAGTATGTTGGAGACCCCGAAAAGGACCATGGATGTGCTGTAGTAGCTATGTCTTGCAGTTGACGAAGATACATCATGGGCTACCCCAGGGGTGGGAAAACTTTTTGGCTCGCGGGCCACATTGGGCTCTAACATTTGACCAGGGGGCCGGGACAGAAGCAGAGGGATGGCATGCTTTCGTAAACAAGCGCGCTGGATATGGAAAGCCACTGGGGCCGCTACACATACTTAATCTAGCGTGCTGACGTTAAGATCAAGCGCCCTAGCACTTAAAAAACGTGCCTCTAGCACGCAAGGTTTAAATTGTAGGTTTGAAATGTCCTGACAATCTATTTTGACAATGTGCACATCACTGAAACACACCCATTTTAATGGGAGCAGTGTTGTTGTTTTTGCAACAAAGCCAATATCCTCACTAGTGCACCATCTAGTGAGGAAACATCAAAATTGCAGGGGAAATAAAACATTAACATGGTTCATTTATTCAATTTTTTTCGGGCCAGATTAAAATGTTTAACGGGCCGCATGTGGCCCGCGGGCCGTAGTTTGACCATGCCTGGGCTACCTTGACAAAGCTCAAAGTCGTGGACGTCTGGACTTTTCTGCTTTAGCATCTTGCCCCATCTTGACCTTTGATAAGTCGAAGTCAATAATGATTTACTTGGTTTTTTGTTTGTTCAAACTATTGTGCACATTATACATCATTTGAAGTTTGTGTGTGGGTTTCTAGTCACTTTAAACCTGGTGTATTTGTGTCATTGTGTCTGACGAGTGTGTTTTTAGACAGGTGGCAGCATTGCATTGAATTGCCCCTATAGTGACTAAGGAAGTTTTTTCGTATTCTGATTCCGATAATTCTCCCCACTAAACCCTGAGAGGTTGGATCTATTACTTTTTAGAGTTGTAGATTTTGAAAAGTTGAAATGATCTCTTTCCTCCAGTTTCATGCAGAAAAAGACGTCCAGGAATCAGAGGGAAACACTGATGGTAACACTTTTGCATTAAATTGTGTACATTTTAAAGTACAAAAACAAACCGAAGATAAAATAATGCCAACACTGTATTCACTAACAATTGAACATTTCATTTTCTCAGCTCCTTGCCGTTACTCCACTTTCCTGCAGTCCAGGCCAGACATAATGGAGATTGAGGCTATCCGCACAGTCACCGAACTCTGTCTGCAATACCAGTAAGAACTCACCAACTCACATCTCTAACACCAGTACGAATTATGATTCATGTTTTAGACTGAGATGTGCGTTGCAGTAACTATGAACATTTTGTGTTGTAGGGTGCGATGCCACATCGTTCACTTGTCCTCTGCTAAACCACTGAAATTGATTCAGGAGGCCCGGCAAGCGGGGGCACCTCTAACAGTGGAGACCACTCATCATTACCTCAGCCTGTGTGCTGAAAACATACCAGAAGGGGCCACACAGTACAAGTGCTGCCCTCCAATCCGAGGTTCTATTAACAGGGTAAACAGCAGTTATTTTAACAGATATGGAAAGGATTGTTTCTGGTGGTCAACAGAACTTCTGTTGTTTTTCTCCTTCCTCTTCAGGAGCACTTATGGACAGCAGTGAAAGCTGGACAGATTGATATGGTGGTGTCTGATCACTCCCCGTGTACACCTGATCTAAAAAAACTCAACATTGGGGACTTTACTCAGGCCTGGGGAGGAATTTCATCTTTACAGTTTGGTATGTTTTTTTTTTCTTACTTTAGTTGTCTAAACTATAGAACTAATGAAGGCAGCATGGTTTAAAATGAATCAGTCTTTACTTCTAAGTCTAAATATGGACACTGCTGATAGTTTCCTTCAGTTTGACTGCTTCTTTATTTCACATTTGAGATATTGCGCATCTTATACGGTTATTCATCAAAAATGTTACAGTACAGTTTCTAAATTAATTTCTGGATCACAAAGCGTTTTTTTCTTTTTTATCCTAAAATGCAAGTGAATCACAATATTTTGATCCCAATTAACATTCGGACTGCATATTTTCAGTTCAGTGGTTTAGATCGGAAAGTGTGTCGGAAATGATGTAAAGCAAATTATTCGGACAGATTATTTGGTCATTGAAACATTTAAAAAGCAGAGTATGTAGTTCTAATAAAGGTCGAAACATTCTGTTTTTTTGCATTAAATTAGGGTTTAATTCTGCAGACGAGGACGCATCAACTCAAACTTTTTACCTAAAGACAGTTTCAATTCTTACTTTAAAGTATAAAAGTTAGAATCATATAAGGTAAAATTGTTACTATTGAGCAAAACTAAGACTGTGCCACAGGGTGAGTATTTCATAGCCGAAGACAAGTAATAATATGGTTATAAAATCAAGCTTATTTCTAAAATGTCAAAGCTAAAATATCCAGATCTTTGCATGAACTTGAACAAAAGTTTATACTTGGTTGTAGTTTTTGTTTTAACGAGTACTTTGTTCAAATTAAAATTCACATTAACAGTGAGAAAATCTGCTTTTTAACTTGAAAATGTGTTTGGATCTGTTCCAGAACTAAAGAATTTCTCAATACCGGGCATTTTCAGATAAAAAAAACATCGAAGTTAAATCAAGATTAAAAAATACTAAAAAAACGCCATGAAAATTCCTAAACAGGATGGAAGTTAGGATTTGTCACTTATGTAAGACCACCGAGGCCGTTAGCAAACACTTTGACTTCTATTAGATGGTTTCTTGAACTAAAATAATTTTTTTTTGTAGAATTTCTGTCAGCTTGCTTTTTTCTTTCCTTCAAACTCAGAAAAAAAATGTTATTTTGTAATTAAAAACAAAATAAAATCCAAGGGTGCCATGGTGGCACAGCGGTTAGCACAGTGTCCTTACAGTAAGAAGGTTGGGAGTTTGCGTCCCGGTTGGGATGAGGCTTGGAGCACTGGTCTTTCTGTGTGGAGTTTGCATGTTCTTCCCGTCTATGTGTGGGTTTTATTGCTAGATACTTCAGTTTCCTCCCACTCTCCAAAAACATGCGTGATAGATTCTTTGGCCACTATTGCCCTTAAGAATGAGTGTTTGATCGGTGGTGTTTGTGGCCCCTCAGTGGACTGGTGACCTGTTAAAGGTGTACCCTATCTCTCACCTAAAATCAGTCAAGATACGTAGGCTCTGGAACTCCTTCTGATCCCATTAGGAATAAGTGGTTCAGAAGACAAAACAAACAAAAAAAAAAATCCAAACTAAATGTGTCCATGCTCGGGATAAATCAAGATAACACAAGCTAGCTCATCAAGTCTGGATTAATAACTGCAAACAGCAAAATTGTTGCTTATTTGGAGAAAAATATGACGGTAGGACTATAAGAACAAAATTATAGTTTTTTTGTAACTAAGCATGTTTAAAAATTAGTGTTTGTCTTGAGAAATAGAGAACTGTACTTTTACTTTCATATTTCCCCCCTTTTTTTTGTTTAAACTTACAACAGAAAAGATTAAATGAACTTCAATTTGATTACAAAAGAAAACCAAAAAGGTTAACATGAGGGTCTTTAATATATGAGGACTGAACTTTTTAGTCGCTTCGTCTTCTCCCTCTCACCTGAGCAAAGTTCAAAGTGGTCCATCAAACTCTAGAGTTTCACTTTTAAGCAATCATTTACTATTTCCAGTGACAGGAAGTGAGCGCTCCTGAGTCCTCTCACCCTTTTCCAGGCTTGCCCTTATTCTGGACTTCAGCCAGTAAAAGGGGCTTCCAGTTGCCAGATGTTGTACGACTCCTCAGCCAAAAAACAGCCCAGCTGTGTAGCCTTGGTAACCGTAAAGGCAACCTCGCCCCTGGTTTTGATGCTGACCTGGTCGTTTGGGACCCGGAGAAAGAGTTTGTGGTTAGTACCCCACACGTTTGTAGTGATCATCAAAGAGTTATCTCACTTTGATGAATCTTTTTAACACTTTACAGATTGAAGAAACAAACATCCACCACAAAAACAAGGTGAATTTCAACGTAAACGTTTATTCCGGCCTGAGCCCAGGTGTTTGACTGCTAACCTCATGGCTGTGTGTTTGCAGGTGACTCCCTACCTCGGCTTCAGGTTGCAGGGAGTAGTACGAGCCACCATCTTGAGGGGTCGCCTTGTGTTCAGAGATGGTAGTTTCTGCCCTGAGCCATTGGGCAAACATCTTCTCATCCCTCACAGAGCCAATCAAGCCCAACTGTGAAGCAAGATAACAAGCTGTGACAACAAACTTCATAAAATATTAAAGCCTTTTCATTTGTTCCTGTCAGGCCGGTTATTAAAACCATTTTATAATCTAAAAAAAAGTGGAAAAACAAACACAAATGACCATAAATGTATTAAAAATGTTCTTCTACCTCAGAAAATATTTGTAAGAGGATGTATGATGGGTCACATGTTATTGCTATAAAACAGACCTAGCTTCCAGTTAAACACTTACGTAGCCACGTCTGTCCTGACACCTCACACCAAACTGAGCTCTACATGACTGCTCCGATGAAATAGAAACTTAATCTTCTGGCTCACACCTTCTACTCGGGGAAACAAGCTCTCTAGCGGAAGTTGTTTATGTGAATCTTGATACCTGCATGCTCTGCCTGCTTTCGTGTTAGAAAGGTGTACCACCATACATTTGTAATTTTTAATACTTTGGGATCCAGTATTACCTTCTTGGTCCAAATGGTCATCATTGCATTTATAAATGAACTGTTTGCATCGGCACTGATGAAAAAATGTGGATTCAATTGAAATAAATCTGAAATTTGAAATACTAAATTGTGTTTTAGTTAAGTAAAAGCATGAATGATAATCTCCAGTTCCGTTCCATCCACTCTGTTGCAGGGGAGGACGTTGTTGATCACCAATAAATCTCGTTGTTTGCAATTGACTTGATTTTCTAGCAAAGTTACCAGCATGGTAACATTGGCCAGGATGGGAAACAGCGCCTCCAAATTCGAAATTCCCGCTCGGAAAAGGGTGGTATGCTGCCTGCAGGTCAGGAAAGTACTTGGTTCGTCATGGTGAAGAAAGTGCTGAGATGAAACGCAAAGTTCTCAATTTACCAGTCAATCTACGTCCCTGCCCTCACCTATGGTCACCATCTGTGGGTGGTGATCTAAAGAACGAGATCACTGATCCAAGCGGCTGAAATGGGTTTTCTCCGCAGGATGGCTGGCCTCACATTCAGAAATAGAGTGAGAAGCTCTGTGGAACTCGAGGTAGAGCCATTGCTCTTCCAGGTCGAGAGAAGCCAGGTGGGGTGGATGTCTCCCGAGCACCCTGCTGGTAGTCCGGAAATAGACATTTCAGGATATTTCAGTTTTGGGCACGTCCCACCAGGAGGAGAACCAGGGGCAGGGTACGTCTCACAGCTAGCTGGGAAATGCCTTTGGGACCCTCCCAGGTGAGCAAGAGGATGCAGCTGCGGTGAGACAAACCTTGGTTTCCCATCTGAGGCTGTGCGACTCGCACCCAAATGAGCGGAAGACGACGACAACAACGACAGTTAGCACCAATTGCCTTTTGAGTGCTAGTCTACCAAGCATGTGGTAGTCTAGTTTGGCATATTTTTGCTTATCGTTCCTTGGTTTATTGTTAGGTGAGATGTTTGGCTACCGC
This sequence comes from Neostethus bicornis, assembly GCA_902685375.1. Taxonomy (NCBI): domain Eukaryota; kingdom Metazoa; phylum Chordata; class Actinopteri; order Atheriniformes; family Phallostethidae; genus Neostethus; species Neostethus bicornis. Next base: position 7,196,883 of record LR738547.1, on the reverse strand, counting down.
AGCCCATTTGGTGGTTTGTCCAAGTCATCTCACATATTTTGTTCCTTTTGAACACAATTCCCAACTCTTGTTTTTTTTTTTCTTGTGGTTTCAGGTAGTTAATGATTAAACCATTTCTATTTGGCGGTGGTCTCTCATTTATGCTAATGTCCCACTTTTTAGAGTTTGCACATTAACATCCAAAGATAACTCAGAGACAGGAGTTCTTTAAAGCGATAGGAGGTTGAAAAATTAGGAAAGTTGTGAAAAGCTATTCCATCTGGAAACAAATCAGTGGCACAACAAGTTACAAAAAATTTGGGTTTTGCATTATTTTGTGCAAGAAACAAGTCATTAATCAAATATTTGAGAGAATCTGAACTTGCTCCACTAATCTGACACTTTTTTTTTATTATTGTAAAAGCCTAAATTATTTCTCTTTTGAAAAATAAAAAATTAAACTAAATGAAAAGAAAAAAAGTTTTCAGCTGGAACCCAAACAGATCCCACCTGTTTTTCTGTTAATCTAAAATGAGCTGGTGTTTCGTTTTTTTTTTTTCCTTCTCTCTTAATAATAAACTCAGGGTTAAATTTCTAGATTCATCATCAAACTGTGAAGACTAAAAAAGGTATCGAAAGACCCATCTGAATGATAAATATCTCATGCTGAATTGATTCATTCTAACTGGGTGCAGCGTGAGGGCGTTTAAGGTCGGAAGCATACACCAAGATAAGCCCAAAAAAAAAAAAACTTAAAGTCTAAGTTTTTGTAGATGTTTAAATTTGAACCATTGCCAGATTTTTTTTTTTTGGAAAAGTATTGAGTACATGTTGGAAATGAGAGTCGTGACCAGCAACAGATTGTCCATGGTGCACCCCATTTTGCACCTTTTCTTACTAAGATGGACTTTGACAGAGACGACCACCCGTCTTTTCTACCTGACTACCTGCATGACTCAGTGCTTTGGGAAAAAAAGTGATATGACCCGTAGCTACTTGAACAGACCGTAGTTTTGGATGACATCGCTTTTGTACTCAATCTTGGCACCGTTACTAACCACCATATTTACAACCACAATAATACTCTTTCCGTTCCGTCGTCTTCCGCTCATCCAGGGTCGGGTCGCGGGGCAACAGCCACAAACGGGAAGCCCAGGAATCTCTCTCCCCGGCTGCATCCTCCAGCTCACGTGGAAGGATCTCGAGTCGTTCCCCAGCCAGCTGTGAGACATACTCTCTCCAGCGGGTCTGGGGTCTGCCTCTTGATCTCCTCCCAATGGGAGAAATCAGAGATTGGGAGAGGAATAATACTCTTGGTTGAAATAATTTGAAATCAATTAAATCAATACCACGGTCTTCAAATGGAAAATTTTCAAAGAAAAAAATGGGACGTTTTAGCCTTTAATCCAAAGCTTTTAAGTCTTCTTTTGCACCCTCATCCTACATGGAAATCCGTTTCCAATACTGCTTACTGTTACCTTATAAGGTTTCAGTTTATTTGCTTTGCAGACTATGTCTACAGTTACGCTGACTAAACTTTCTCGAGTTGATTTTCTACCAGAAATAGAACGACACATAGCCTGTCCACCTGTTTCTCCATCACACTTAAAAGCATGAATCATCTGGAGTCATGCAGACACTACGTTCAAACAAAAACATTGATGAGACCAAGAGGAACAGGGATGTACAATAACCCAGCAGTGTAAGAGTTAATCCAGAAAGACGTTAGACAATGATTAACATCTTGGGACATACTAGATGACTTGTTTATCTTTTAAAAAAAAAAAAAGAAAAAGCTGTGTGCCACCTGCACTCATTGTGCACACAGAGCTGTGTTTGGAGAAGGAAAAAAAAAGATAAAAGCAGAAAATGTTGTGACAGACCTTTAATCTGAGGACCTCACTGGTTAAACAGAGGGGTGTGCTCAACTAAAGGTGTCTCTTCACCTCCATCCACGGTCTTGTAGGGATTATACTTTCCTCTTTGAGCTGTAGAGAACATGTCTACTGTCTCCATACCGCCACCAAAATGCCTCCAGAAACCTCTGGTGGTTCCACATCGTCACATGTTTGGACCAGGACCCTCCAACGTTCCCTCACGTATCCTGGAGGCTGGAGCCAAGCCTGTCATTGGACACATGCACCCAGAGATATTTGAGGTAACTCGACAGCATGAGGATCAGATGATGTTACGCAAACTAGTATTAGAAAGAGTAGAGGTACTGATGACCAGGCTAGACTCTCTTCAGCTGCTTGTTCTGTTGAGCTGGAGAATTTTAGACATTTGTCTTACAACTTTATGTGTTAATGGTCAACGCCTCGTTAAATCTCTGTATTATTTAGCTATTAATAATTCACCAAACAGGATTCATAGTTCCAATGGTTCCACACGATAAAGCTGAACTTTTGTCACAAAGTAAGCCTAGGCTTCTCTCACCCCAGCTGCATCCTGCAGCTCACCTGGAAGGATCCCAAATCATTCCCCGGCCAGCTGTGAGACATAGTCTCTACAGCGGGTCCGGGGTCTGCCTCTTGGTCTCTTCCTGGCGGGATGTCCCCGAAACACCTCACTAGCAAGGCACTCAGGGGGCATCCTGACCAGATGCCCGAACCACCCCATGTGGCTCCTCTCGATCTGGAAGAGGAGCTCCTCCTAGATGGCAGAATTCCTCATCTGATCTCTGAGTGAGAGCCCTGCCACCCTATGGAGGAAGCTCATTTCGGCTGCTTGTATCCGCGATCTCCTACTTTCGGTCACCACTCGCAGCTGGTGACCATAGGTGAGTGTAGGAACGTAGATCGACTTGTAAATTGAGAGCTTTGCTTTTCGGCTCAACTCTCTCTTTACCACGACGGACCGATGCAGTGTATAACTAGAGAAATGGGATTGGAAATCATTTTATTGTGGCATGCATGGGCGTTGGTCTGAACGTTTCGGAAACTTCTCATCGAGGATTTTCACTAACAGTTGTTTCTAGAGTTAAGAAGTTCTGGAGACTTCTAAGATCCAGTGTGCGGCAAGTAGGTATTTAGACCAAAATCTCCTTTTGATGTCAGGAGATAATGAACAGAATGGTTGGAAATAATGGAAATTGAACAGGAAATCCAATCAACTTTGTTACCAGTTAATTTATGCATAAGAACATCTGTGAACATGTGTCTCATCTTGAAGCAGATGTTCTACAGCAGATGAACACAGCAACGGGTCTTCATGTCAGGTAAAAACAGAAAACGGAAGCTTTGACTCGCACAAACTCACCAAAACTGGACAATAGAGGATGAAAAGATAGAAAAACCAAATCAAACCAAAATAATCAAATCAAAATCTGATTACTCTATTTTGGCTCAACATCCAATTGGCAGAGTCAGAATTTGATGACAACACAATGAAAGGATAGATTCCTCTTCTTTTGGATTGAAGCTTATTACTGCTGCAGTTGAAATGGTACAGGGAGGTCATTCTGACCCAGTTTGGTTCCCTGGGGACAAACACGACATGGTTTCACCATCACAGCTCACCTGAGGATTGTTGCTGACCATGAACATGTCATTAAGCAGAGTGCAGGTGGAAAGAGGAGGACCCGGTTGCAGACAGAAAACATTGTTTATTTGAAGATGACAGCCCATAATTACTGTGGAAAGGAAAAAAAAAGTTTCAGTGTCATGGTAAAAGGTTATTGCAAGAGTGTGTATATGGTCGTGCAACCAGGGAGACCTGGCTGGAAGGGATTGTATGACCCGACAGGGAAGTCCGTGGTGATTGCCCTTAAATAGATGGCAGGGTCCACAGATGTATGGAATCTGCAATCATCCCCAGGTGACCCCAATCAGGTCGATGAGAAACATCCAGGGCTCCCTCTGGCGGCAGGAGAGGGAATCATGACAGAACATCCTTGTCTCTGCACAACAGAAGGGCAACACTTTGTCATGTGCTAGAAAAGACAGTTCTTATTATAGATGTGCAGCAACGATTTAATCACAAGAGAAATGAAACACAATTTCTGAGGAATCTTTTAACATTTGTGCTCGTTAGTCTGTGTTTTATTTAAATGAGAATGCATGCTAAACTAATTCCTAATTTCTCGTCTTAGATTATGAGCGACATCAAAAGCGGAATCCAGTACCTGTTCCAGACTCACAACAAGATGACTTTGGCTGTGAGTGGCACTGGTCACACAGCCATGGAGTGTGCCATTTTCAACACAGTAGAGGCTGGGGACTCTGTGCTGGTCGGAGTAAATGGTATCTGGGGCGAGCGAGCAGCAGACATGGCAGAGAGGATAGGTGAGGCTATGAAAGAGTCATTTTCCATGTTTGGCAATGTGGGTACGGACTGGTGCATGTTTAGTCTTATGTAAAGGGAAAACTAGGAAAAGTTTCAAATAATTTGTCTCTACATGCATTAAATTTAATTTTCACAATTAAACAAAGACAATGGAACCAAACAAAATCTTATTTTCGCGTTAATGCCCACAGGCGCCAGAGTGAATACCGTGGTGGCATCCCCAGGTGGCTACCTGACCAACACTGAGATAGAAGAGGTATCTTTCCACATTTGTAGCAATGATCTTGATGAACTTCTTGTTTCCAAATCCACATCGTTTTACCGCTTTACAGGCTTTATCCAAATTTCGACCAGTGCTCTTCTTCCTTGCACATGGAGAGTCTTCAACAGGAGTTCTGCACCCGTTGGATGGCATCGGAGATCTTTGCCACAAGTAAGATACAGTAGTGACTTCTCTGAAAGGACGGACCTCTGAATGGAGATGTTTCTTGATTTGTTTTCTGCAGGTATAACTGCTTGTTTCTCGTGGATTCTGTGGCTTCGATAGGAGGATTTCCTCTCCATATGGACCAACAAGGTTTGCAAACGTTCATTTTGGGGACGTAGTAGATTTTTCTTGATATTCTGTCCATGTAGGAATTGACATCCTGTACACGGGCTCCCAGAAGGTTCTGAATGCCCCTCCGGGTACAGCACCCATCTCCTTCAGTGAGAGAGCATGGTGAGATGACGAAGTTAGATGTTTCACGTGCTGGCTAGGAACCAAAGAGAAACCGGTGTTTTGTTTTGATTTGTCTACAGCCAGAAGATTTTCCACAGAAAGACAAAACCTGTGTCCTTCTTTCTGGATTTGAGTTGGCTTGCAAATTACTGGGGATGTGATGACAAACCAGCCAGAATGTGAGATATCTTTTTTGTTTTTATCTCCATTTAGTACAAATTATTCTAACTTTTTTTGTATTTTCTCAACAGATATCACCACACAGGCCCTGTCACTGCTTTTTACTCCTTGAGGGAGAGTCTGGCAGTCCTAGCCGAAGAGGTAAGACATGTACTATGAGATGAGCTAATCTGGGATCAAATTTAATCTGAACTGAAGTAAGAGTGTACAATGAATATATTAGATTTTTTACATCTCACTTTACTTTATTTGAACTCTTAACTTATTTTAATATCAATGACCAATAGCCTGTGTGTGTGACAGCGTGAAGTAAAGTTAGAAACTGTAATTTGTAATTGTAATTTGTTTCATAAAAGTTAGAGCCTTTTGGGCCTTTTTGTGAAAAGGGCATGAACATATTGTTAATATAGCTAACTAAAGTTTTGAGTGTGAGGTTGCAAGGATTTAAAAACACTGTCCATTGAGGGTCACTGTCCAACCTCACCACCAGGTGGTGTAGTTCAGCACACTACTTTTTAAAAGGGATTCTGTAAGTAGCCAGCTTAACAAACATTGTAGGAACTATTTGTTTCAGATTTCAGCTTTTGGGGTTTCGGAAATATTTAAGAGCTTAAGTATAAAATATATTATTTGTAGGGTTTGGAGAATTGCTGGAAAAGACATCAAACTGTGGCTGAATATTTTCATGCTGGGCTGGAGAACATGGGTCTCAAACTGTTTGTAAAAGAGAAAGTAAGTAAAAAGAATAACCATGCTAATTAAACTCTTAAGCTTTTTATTATTATTACTTCACATTACGTTTTGTTTGCTATTTTCCCAGCACGCCAGGCTGCCAACAGTCACCACGATTGTTGCTCCTCATGGCTACGACTGGAAAGAAATCACAACTTACATCATGAAAACTCACAATCTAGAGATTTCTGGAGGACTGGGCCCATCAGTTGGTTTGGTGAGAGAAAATAAAAAGGATTTCAGATAAAAGAACATCTAGTTTCTCATTGTTTAACCTTTGTGAATTGACATTTTGGACTTTTGCAGGTGTTGCGTGTGGGACTGATGGGATGTAACAGCAGCAAACCTAATGTGGATATGGTCCTGGCAGCGATCAGAGATGCTCTGAAACACTGTCATAAGAGCAAAGTTTAATATTTTTGTGCTTGAGGTTGTAAAAAAAATATAAAAATAAAGAGTTTTTATTGGAAAATGATCTTGTGAAGTTCTACTTGATTGGGTTATTACAAGATAATGTACTTCACATGTTATGTGTTCAACCTATTTTGCTGATAATGGTTGTTAGGTAAAGAGGTTTAAAAGATGTGTTTATGGAGACATAGCATTGAGGCGCAGTGGTTGGCACAATGGCCTCACAGCAAGAAGGTCATGGCTTTGGGGTACTAGGTCTGAAACATTGGCTTTTCTGCGTGGAGTTTGCATGTTCTCCCCATGTATGCATGGGTTTCTTCCCAGTACGCCGGTTTCTTCCCACCCTCCAAAAACATGCTTGTTAAGCTGAGGACTCCCTCAAAAATGAGATGTCTCTCAAGGGGCTTATCCTCCTAATAAATAAAATAATAAATAATTGGCCACTGAAAAATCTCTCTGTGAGAGTTTGATTCTGTGGTGAACTGGCAACATGCCCAGGATGTTCCCTGCCATGAGACCCTGAATTAGATGAGCTGTATATAAAATGACAAGCATTCTTGGCAGGGTGGTGCTGGGCGTGCTCTGTGCAGCATGTGTACGTATATTATATAAAACTAGCTTCAAATAGAGACACACGCACTTTTTTATAAACACCTTATAAATCTATCTATTGTGTGAATCTATCTCTATGACAAGTAAGCGCTTGTATATGGCTGGATGCCCTTATTTCATGTGGTCCAATCACAATAACGCATTCTTTATTCTGTACAGTTTAATTTACGTATCAATTAGAACCACTGGTAATATGGGGTTTATTCGTAGTTAGTCCCATACCATACAGGTATAATTGGATATGGTTCTGTAGAACAGAAATTTCTTTAAGCTACTTTATGAGCATGCCACAGAGAAAATATAGGTGATGCTATTTGTGTATTTGACTATTCTAATAATAAAAATAAGAAAGTAGAAATCTAAGAACGGGCTGCATCATTAGCACGGTGGTCTCACTTTCAAACACTGCTGTTGGTAAATCTACAGCATGGGAGAACAGCTTGGCTAAAGCGTTCTCTTCCTTTTGTGACCCCTGCACAACTTCTGCCAAATAATAAAGAACATTCTTTTCGCAGTTTATGCTGCCTTATCTAAAAAAAATGATAGCGGCTTCATAGTACACCACAACATTGTTACCATAGAAAAAAAAATCCTGATTAGATATCTCAGTAACTCAAAAAGTAACTCCATTACCACAGAATTCTTTCATTCTTAAATGGCATAATTCCCAACACCCTTTATAAACGTTTTTTTTTTACCTCTGTCCTGCGCATAGCCAGACTGAGGAGGCCTCTGTGCTTGATCTACCATCTTGCTTCCATCAGGATGAAGCCCATTTACTGATTTCTTCTGATATATAGCTGTAGAGTATAATAAGCTAATATTTAATTAACAGTCAGATACACATCGGCTGCTTGTCCTTGGGGGGCAATCTCTCCTTCATCTGGATCCCCATGAGGTTTCTTCTTTTTTCTCCACTGCTGGGTATTTAGTTTTTCTTTACTTTGAAGGAGGGTCTAAGGGTAGCAATGTACTGAAATTGTTCAACTAGCTTTTATTTAGTTAGCTTTTAACTATTTTTTTTGTGTATCTACTATTTTTCTTTCTATACCGTACTTCATTTTCAATGTAAAGCCAGTTGAGACAATTGTCATGTGATTTTGTGCTATACAAATATAAATGAATTTGAAGTAAACCTCTTTATTGCATCAGTCCAACTCATGAAGGCAAATATAAGTAGCATCGGGAAAAAAATAATTATAAAAATGTTCGGTGTCTTTTTCAAGAGACAGCAAATAAGAACAGACGTGGTGAAAATCAGTTTAGATTTTTTAAATCAACTATGACAGCGATCAATATAATTTCTTTAATTATAAAACTAATGGATACAGTAAAAAAATGGATACAGTGAAGGAAGACATAAAGATAGTTGGTGTGACCGAAGAAGATGCAGGAGATAGGGTTGAATGGAAGAAACTGACTTGCTGTGGCAACCCCTGAAGGGGAATGCCGAAAGAAGAAGATTTTGAATAAAACGTATACTTCAAGATAATGTTTTAATTTCTGAAAAAAATAAAACTTGAAGTCGAAACTATAGTCTGTTTATTTCATCTCTTGCATTTCACCCCTGGCCCTCCTAACCGCTTGGTGGCAGCACTCCTCTCCTGTTACTTAGCAACTGCTGTAAAAGAAGTCGCTTCCGGATTTAACTTGAGTTATCGCGGGTAATTTTTTTTTAAATTCAGCCTGCCAACCAAAAAGGCTGCTAATTTTTTTTTCTTTTTAGTTTTTTATTTAAACATTTATCAAAAATAAATGGCGTGTAAACGAGGAGCTCTAATCGTACTGGAAGGAGTGGACCGTGCTGGAAAAACAACACAGTGTAAAAAACTGGTTGAAGCTCTGCAAGAAAGCGGCATGTCTGCAGAAATGATGAGATTTCCTGGTAAAACGGTGTAAATTAAACTAGCAGAAGTTTATGATGGTGTTTTGTTGTGATTTATTTGAATGTAATTATTGTTTGTGTGCAGACAGAACAACAAAGATCGGCCAGTTGATCAGCTCTTATCTGGAGAAGAAGAGTGATTTAGAAGATCATACTGTTCATCTGCTCTTTTCTGCAAACCGATGGGAACTGGTGTAAGATTAAAAAATTAATGCAACATAAACTTGGACTAATTTAAAAATATTTGAGCATTTGAAGGCTAGGTTAGATTTGCTAGCGTAGTTTTGCTTAGTGTTTATTACTCCTTTTCCCTCAGTTGGGTTAGTTTTCGGCACACCTAATCATTTGTTTCTCATTATTTCATCAAATTGTAAAAGCTTTGCCTGGCTGATTCAAGGCCGGAGGCAGGGTACACCTGTACAGGTCGCCAGTCTGTCACAGACACACACACAACCATCCACACAGAGACTCAGTCGTATGGGCAATTTTTAAGCAGCCAATCAACCTAACATGTATATTTGTTTGTTTGTTTGTTTTTTTAAAAAAAAACACACTTACATGGGGAGAACATGTAAACTCTACACAGAAAGGACAGTGTTCGAAGCCTCATCCACCATTCGGGACTCGAACCCCCGACTTTCTTGCTGTAAGACCACTGTGCTAACCACTGAGTCATCATTCTGCAAATCGTAATTGTTTTTTGTAAACTATATCCTTCACTGGGGAAATTTGTGCGTAGCAGGCTGCCACAACGGCACCAATGGTGGGAGAACGCGGGGGTTAGGTGTCCTCTCCAAGGACCTTAGTGAACTCAGTGGGAATCGAACCCGGGAACTTCTTGTTATCTTCCAATTCGCGGGCAAACGCTCTACCACTGAGCCACTGCCTCCCCCTAGCTTAGTTGACGACACGCAGCTTTACATCTCCATGTCTCCAGAGGACACCCGACCAATGGATGCTCTTTTTAACTCTATTTTAGACATCAAGTCTTGGATGTCAGAGAACTTTCTCCAGCTTAACCAGGATAAAACTGAGGTTTTACTTATCGGTCCTGAAGCCCTGAGAGAGAAACTTTTACCTAAATTACAAACCCAGTCTTTTTAATCATCATCACAAGCAAAAAAATCTGGGTGTTTTTTTTTTTTTTTTTTACTCTGAGCTGACTTTTATTCCACACATTAAGAATATCACACAAACAGGTTTTTACCACCTTAAGAACATTGCCAGAGTCCGCCCTATTTTCTCTCAGGCCAATGCAGAGATGCTAGTGCACGCTTTTATCACCAGTCATATAGATTATTGTAATGCCCTGCTCTCTGGTCTTCCCAAAAAAAAACATCTCGGGTTTACAACTATTACAGAACTCAGCAGCTTGTGTTCTGACTAGGACCAGGGGACGGGAGCACATTATACCGGTTTTAAAGACCCTGCATTGGCTTCCTGTATGTTTCAGGATTGATTTTAAAGTTCTTTTACTTGTGTTCAAATGGTCTTGGGCCTTCTTATCTTTCAGAACTGCTTTTACCATACGAACCCTCACGGACCCTGCGCTCCTCCGGGAAGCTGACTCTTTGTAATTCTTAAAGTCAGAACACTCACGGTGAGAGGTCTTTTGGATTCTACGGTCCTCGTTTATGGAACAGCCTGCCAGAGGAGCTCAGGGCCGCAGAGAATGTTCACATTTTTAAAAAGAGGCTCAAGACACATTCTTTTTAGTCTTGCTTTTAATTAAGTTTCTCATATGTAGTTTTATTCTTAGTTTTATTTGATCTTAATTGATGTTTTTACCTGAACATTTCTTATTATTTATTAGCTTTAGTTACTTTTATCTATGTCATTAATTTTTTATCATCTCCAGTGTTTCCTCTGGGGGGCCTTGGCAACAGGAGCCTGCGGTCATCGATGGCTGCTGGTCCTTGGCTCCGGGGCCCCGGCCTCATCTCTTATTCGGGGCCTTGGATCATGGCCGGTGATCGCAGGTGTGCCTCAGCTCCAGCTGCGGTGGCTCCTCAGATACTGTTTTCTCAGGAGTTCCATCTGCATCCAGCCTATTGCATTTTTAAGTGAGTGTATGTGTGCCTGTGTACATATATGAGGGTGTGTGCTCTATTTGTATTTTTGTGTGTGTGTGTTTTATCTGTGAGGGTGAGGGGACTTATTTTGCTTTTGTGTTCTGGGGTTTTTAACTTGTAAGGTGCTTTGCGTTGCATTTTCATGTATGAAAAGCGCTTCATAAATAAAGTTTGATTTGATTTCGTTTAAATTGCCTGTAAGTCTGAGCCCATGACAGATTGGAGACCTGTACAGTGTGTGCCCCTCGTTTCTCCTGCTAAGCTGGCAGGAATAGGCACTCTAATCCCCTCTGCCGCAACATGGAAAAGCAGTAAAGATGAAAATACTGTACCTATTTTGCTGAGAATGGCTTCCAATGTCTTTAGAGAAGTTGAACTGGAGCCCATCTGAATAACCTCCTTGTTTGTGCAATGTGCGCTGTAAGCTGTCAGAAGTGGTCACAGGCAGAGAGGAACGTCCTGATGTGTGGGAAAGATTCAGAGAGGAATCGCCTGATGTGCAGGAAAGATTTAGAGAGGGATGTTTTAATGTGGAGGAACATCTGAATGTGCGGGAATATTTTACTGTGAGTCTTTTGCTCAGTTACAGTAAGTAATGCAGTTTTATACTTTGCAGTGCACAGGTGTACCAAATGGGAATGGTGCAATAAAAAGGGAAACATATTCAATATCTTTTTCAAATGATTGTAAAAATAATATAAAGTCATTATTTGAACATTTCAAGTTGTTTCTTACATTGTGTATCATTTCCGGAACAAACATGACTAATTTAAGTAGATTTCTGGCCGTAAACATTAAAATCAGGACTTTTTATTTGGATGGCACAGACATTCTTATTGACATAAAGACTTAATTATGAAGAATGAACCATTAATTTAGAGCAAGTGACTGGTTATCCACCATCTGTTTTGCTAATAGGTAAAGGTGTTGTGAGAAATGCACCTTTGTGAAAAAAAAAATTGTGCAAAAAAAAAAAAAAACAGATTTGGTGATCTTGGATGTTTGTCAGATGTGTTCAATCTAACCACATTTCTTCCCCTCTTCTCTCAGGCCTGTGATGAAGAAGAAGTTGGAGCAGGGGATCACATTGGTGGTGGATCGATACGCCTTCTCAGGTGTTGCTTTCACTAGCGCTAAACCTGTGAGTGATTCGTGATTTTCCTTTTGTCCATGACTGCTCTAGTTTGTGTGTGAAATGTGTGTTTGGTCTCTTTTCAGGGTTTCTCTCTGAACTGGTGCATGCAGCCAGACGTGGGACTTCCGAAGCCTGATTTGGTGATGTTCCTGCAGTTGAATCCAGCCGAAGCTGCTCTCAGAGGTCAGTTTGGAAACGAGAGATACGAGACGAGTGCTTTCCAGAGTGAAGTCCAGCAGAGGTTTGGGCAGCTGATGGCGGATCGCTCGATCAACTGGCAGGTATGACGACACTTTGGCTTGCACAGATGGGGACTTTAAATAAGTCTTTAATCCGATTTCTCTTTCAGGTAATTGATGCTTCGCAGACCGTCGGAGATGTTCACAACAGTATCAAAGCCCACAGTTTTAACGCTATGAACTGTGCTGAAAACGCACCTCTGGGACAGTTGTGGAAGTGACTGTCAGCCCAGATCTCTACAATGTATATAAAATACTTGTGGAAAACTCGCAGCTGTCCAGATTCTGCTTTTATTTTAACTCTTATGTCCTTTACATGTCTATTCTGTACCTGCCTACATAATGTTTTGGTTATATAAATGATTTATATGTTAGGTGTATGTTTTAGACTTGGTAAGGAAACATCTATTAGAACTTCAGGTTTGAGCTGATTTGGTTCGATTAGAGATTTAGTTATTAGTGAAACCGCATAAGGATCCGATTGGACCGCTACACAACACAACCATTATGGCATTTTTTTTTACTTATGGAGTCAGGGAAAGGCACCAGATCGCTTCAGAATGAACATTGAAGGTGTTTAAGACTTGAATGGAGACGATGTATGTGAAGATGTGCATACAGTTTCTCCTGAGCTTTCCACCAGGTGGTCACAGAGAGGCCACTGAGAAGAAAAGACCATGTCACCGCAGTTGAACCGGCTCAGGAGCTCTCCAAAGAAATGTCCGTCTTCCTCACGCTTCCATTCTGATACAGAGAAGACAGAGAGTCTCCTGTCTGCTGCTGAGAACAGAAAATCATTGTTCATCATGTTCCTCACAGAGACAAGATCTCAAACTCCTCGTCCTCCGAATCAAAGAACCGCTCCAACCGATCCGAGTCTGAGAAATCTGTGAAGAAATATTAGATAAAATGAAAACCAATGTTAGAAGTAGCTTTTAGAGGAAGACAAAAAAAATGCAGTTGTTATACCAGGGGTTAGGTTAAGGGTGTCTACGCTGACCATGTGGGCGGGTTGACTGTCCACTAACTCGAACATGGGCAAACCTCCTTTCTTGCAGGTCATCTAGGAGAAAAAAAAACAAAACAAAGTGCATTCTGCTGATTCTTGAAATCCAACCTAAAACATCAAATTTGCCAAAATTTTCATTACAGTTCAGAACCTTTTGTTTTGCAGACTTTTAGCCCAGCTTTATTTATGATGGTGCATTGTTTTCTGTGTGGTGATTGGTTGTTCACACCGGCGACCATTTCACAGCCAGAAGAACAATGAAATAGTTAATGTACTCGAGTCACCATGTTCTGGGTGAATACTATATTACGATTGACTGCACGGTGTCCATTGTTTTCAGATGACGTACGTCTCTTTATCCCCTTTAACCTCTTTACACCCACCGGCCCGTCGATGGGCCATTTTGTGTTTTAAAAAATGTCTGCACTCATAACGACACTTATTCTTTGTTCAACTCCACTAAGTTATACCTCGTTTTAAAGCTTAGACTTTCAAGGAAATGATCATAACATCCAATCTTATATTTTCACTAGTTTCAAGAAGAAATAACTATCCGCAAAAAAATCAAACTGTGTAGAACGTGTAGCTATGACCCTGTTCTAATGGGCTCAGACGTGTTCCTTCCAACAGTAACTGGTCTCATTTTGTCCGTAATAATCCACAAAATAACATATAAAATTGTATTTTCTCAAAAAATCGAGTTTGGAGAACTACTCAAGAAAACATAATTTTTTTTTCTGTGAGAAATGCAATGGCACAACATAGTAGTTGCGTTCCTTTCTCCATAGCAACCGCCACACTGTTTTTTTTTACTTAGTCCTTGGTATATTTCATTTCCTCCCAAAATTAGCTACAAAATGAGACCGTTTGCGAGATTTTCCGATCATGGATTTGTTTGGTAAATCCGTTTGAATGAAACAAGCGCTCCTCACTCGGCTAACAGGGACATTAGCTTGTTAGCTGCTAGCTGTCTAATGACATGAGAAGGTAGCCAATGATCACAGCTTCGTAACGAGGGGGAGGACTCCTAAACTGACCAATCGCAGAGCTTGTTTTTCAAATGCGTAATGACAATTTTCTGACCAAAACATGCGGCCATCTTGGAGTGACGGTGAGTTTTACGCATGAACAAAGAGAGAAACATAGCGATGTGATTTATTTTCAACTTTTCTTTTGGCAAACTGTATTTCTGGGGTTTTGGAGCACATTTTTTGCCAAAAAAATTTCTTGTGCATGATTTTTATGGAAAAAAAATCATAATTACAGACAAAAATATAAAAATATTAATTTGAAAAATTATGAGAAAAAAAAACCCTGCGGGCTGAGCCACAGAAACATTAATATGCATTTTTATGACTAAAAAGGTGATAGAACTGCAAAAATTAAATTTGGCACATATTTGGATAGCTTGCTCCAAATGGACATTTTTATACTAAAAGTCAATAAATCAAAAACTCTTGTACCTGGAGATCTAAAACTTTACACACTTGCTGTTAACAAGATTATTCCCATAGATATAGAAGGAATTATGCCTACTAAGAAGTATGTCTTGGCTAGGGACATTGGAAAATGAACAAAATTAGGCAAGGTTAAAAATGTACATTTTTTTTTTATGTTTGAACTACTGTAGGATAGGTTCTGAAGCTCTGACACTCTCCATGTAGATATCTGCGGAAACTAGAAGGTCTTAGCTTTATTTTGATGTATAGTACAAGCATGTGACTTGAAAGATGATGCTGTAATAAGCGATGGCATTTGGGTATGTCCAACTATTGTGCACAGTCGAAGATGGAAGGGAGTTAAGAAGTTAAAATAGAACTGCGATTAACAAAAGACCACATTTATGAAACTGTTTTAAATTATTATAACTTCTCCTGTGAAGTCGATACAAAGTTCTTTTCACTGATGACTCACTGGGTATTTGTTGTGACTTGAAACATTGAGGTTGCTCAAAAGTGACCAATTTAGTGAGAACTTGTTACAATTTGACAACTGAAGCCACGGCTACTTCAGTTGTGATTGAAGAGTCCAGGAGACCTTAGTTCTATGAAATCCTACTATGATCTAAAGTACTTGTTTAGTGACTTAAATCATTTTTGTGATGTAGTTTCAACCCTGGTGGTCTCACCCTTCTTATGCGCATGCACCAGTCATCAAACTCGTCCTCTGTTCTGCAGAAAAAACCCTGTAAAACAGCAAAAAATAAATCAGCCGCAAAGCAGATCAAGATTTTATCTTTAGAGAGGAAGGTTGGTCATACCGCTGCTATGGATGGATCCAGCTCACAGATGTGCATGCGGCAGGGCGGGTGCTGACAGTGGAACGACTCATCTGGTACGTGGCTGTCTTCGTACGGCTCCACTGCCAGCTGTGTGGTGTGTGGGTCTAAATAGATCAACTCCTCTCCTGGACACAAAGAAAACCACACTTGCGTTCTGTTGTCTTTCACTTATCCGGGGCTGAGTTGCGGGGGCAACAACGTCAGGCAGGAAGCCCTTGCTGCATCCTCAAGCTCACCCAGAGCAATCTTAAGACATTCCCTGTCCAGCTGTGAGACATAGTCTCTCCAGCGGGCCCGGGCTCTGCCTCTAGATCTCTTCCTGGTAGGGCTTTCCCAAAGTATCTCACCAGCGAGGTGCTCAGGAGGCATCCTAACCAGATACCTGGACCACCCCATCTGGCTTCTCCCAACTCGGAGGAGCAACAGCTCTACTCCGAGCTCCTCCTGGACAGTGGAGCTACACTTTTTCAGTAAAAAAATAAATAAAAAATAAAGCAAGCGCAAGTGAGATGTTGGTAGCTTCATCAACGGAATAAAAGACGTACCGACATAACCGATGAAGTAATGGGCGCTGTTTGGTTTCCCCCCGATCACACCCAGGGACTGGGGCAGCATGAAGCATTGCTGTGGAAACACAAACTGGTTAAAGGGGTGTTTTGTGCTTTATTGGGATAATAATTCTTAAGTCAGCACACATTAGAAAGAATAAATGTTTTAATAAAATTTCACTTTTTTTTCACCTTTAGGGTGTCTATGTAGGCTTCATTGATATCACTCAGGCCCAGCCTGAGAGGGATGAGCAGAACCAGAGGTTTCCAAAGAGCCGTCTCCTCCTCAGCCAGGGCGCAGGCTCCCTCCATGCAACCGTTAAGATCCCTGACTTTCTCTGTGTCGCCACAGGCCACGTCCAACCAGGGCATGCACAGCCGCTCTGCAAAATGGAACAGACACATGGTGTGATGTGAAATTGGAAGATTTTATTTACCGTGTTATTCCCAATACTCGCACATGCACGGCTGCACTGATAGGGTGCGTATCAATAAAATTATTTGCGAATGTTTTTTTTTAACTCATTACTCATTAAAGGTGTGTGTGTAATCTTTAGTGTCTATTTCTGGCTAGAAATATCAAAACAAAACTTCAGCCATAATGTATTCTGTTTTACAACATTTAATCCTAAAAAAAATGGAAATAAAATCCATGCTTTTCTAAAAGTCTGGAAAAATTTTGCAGTCATATGACCTAAAAATGCCTGCTTGTCCCCTGTATGTACAACCAATCAGGATAGAGACAACAATGCATCAATTATAAACTAGAAAAATAATGTGCCGTAGTAAAAATAAAGCTGGACAAATTGCTTAAGAACAAAAAAAAAAAAATCTGTGATTTTCACTCCGATTATGCTGATAAAAATTTGAAACACCGCGTTCTATCACAGTGTGACTCACTGATCTCCTCGATGATCACCGTGTTGTCCATCGCCACGTGTACGACTAATCTGCTCCACGTATCAAACACAGCAAGCTTCCTAAAGGTCACAGGTGAAAACACAGTCACTAAGTTTCTTTTTTAATTTACAAAAAAGTTTCACAAGTTAATGAAAAGTTGATGAATAAACACAAAACTTTACTGTAAAAGTAAAGAACATTTAAACTGTTCTTGTGACAGATTTTTTCTGTATGAAAACAATTTATAATTCTTGTTTTACTCTAATTTAGATTGCATACATTCACAAAAAGGCTACTCATTAAGACTAAAAAAAATAATGATGATTTCAAACCAAATGAAATAAAAACAGATGGAATATTTGACCAAGGGTGGACAAACTTTTTGGTTCGTGGGCCACATTGAGTTCTAACATTTGACAAACGCGCCGGAACAGGAGCAGATGGATGGCATGCTTTGGTAACTGCTTGACTACACCGACAGAATAGTGCGCTAGATTTTAAACAAGTGCGCTAAATGTTACATCAAGAGCGTTAAATTTCAAATCTAGGGCGCTAGATCTGAAATCTAGTGCGATAGCGCTGAAAAGCGTGCATTTAGTGGCGTTAGGTTTGAAATCTAAGCGCTTGATGTAACATTTTGCTTGTTTTAACATCTAACATCTTTGTTTACGTGCGTGTATTGGGCCCGATGGCTTTCCTTATCATTCAGTACGCCATCTAGTGAGGAAACATCTGAATTGCAGGAGAAATAAAACACTAACAAGGTTGATTTATTTAACTTTTTCAAGTTCGGGGGGCCAGATTAAAACGTTTAACGGCCGCTTGTGGCTTGCGCGCCGTAGTTTGCCCGTGCCTGTATTAAAAACCGAAAAAAACATCCTTCTCTTATTTTTCCTCAAACTAACAGCTTCATAGCTGCAGAAGAAATGGAACAAACATGTATTTGGTCATAAAGATCCCAGACAACAGACTGAATGAAGACAATAGATATTCACTAAGAATTAGTTAACGGCTTTAACAAAGTGCTGAAGGTGGTTTTCTTGTCTCTTTTGAGCGGAAAGTGTTAGCTCACTGGTAGAATGTCTGCCCTTGGACAGGAAAAAGCCAGCTTGATTCCCACTGGGCACATACCTAGGTGTTCCTGAAGAAGATACTAAACCCCCAGTTACTCCCACTATTTGGATGAGCTAAACACGCACACACACTCATCTAAAACTAGACAATGGAACAGAGGTCATATTTTCTAAAGCGGGACGTTAAGTCCAAGAAGACCGGGTATGTAAGTGACAATATAACAAATATATATATTTTTTTCTCGAGTTAAAAAAAAAACTTTTTTTAAACTAAAATCCATAGAAAACACCAAAGCAAACCCAAAAAATTGAAATTATGATCATATTTATTCATACAATTTTTCTTTTTATTCTAATGATTTGATTTTTAAGAAGATGTTCCTAAATTTTGAAAATTCAACTGAATTTTCTTGATGTAAGTATATAACTTATATGAATTATTTCAACTTTACACAAAATAATACCATCATTTTATTAAAAAAGAAAGCAATATGAATAAATGGTAATAAATCAGTATGTAATAACTTTTTATAAAACATATTACAACCACTAGAGAATTTTTATTTGTACAGATTGCCTTTCAAGGACCAGATTGAACCTTCAGAAAAGTCAAATTGGCTCTTAAACCTTAACTTTCACACCAAGTTGGAGAAATTGTTGTGGAATTTTCAAAACATCAAAATCTGTGGTGAGAGTTTTTAGTAAACTATTTTTATTACAATGAAAGAGATTCACAGGAATAAATGTTTCTCTTTATTACTCCTTCTAGCTAAACCCATTAAAAACAACAAAAGCTTGCATAGTCCGTCTGAAAGAGAAACGTGACCCAACCCAAATAACACAAAGAACGTGAGGGAACAGCCCTGGTTTTTAATTAGAGGTCATTTAGTCCTCATTCCAGCTCTACGTTAATAATAGAGTTAGAACACAGTAGAGTCGTTATGGAAGTATGAAGTTCGTCAGGATTTAAAAATCAGTGTGAAATTTTACATGTTTCCAGACATGTTGAGACTTTTACTTCTCACAAAGTACACATGCATGCAGATTATCACTCCTCTGGACAGATTATCACTCCTCCAATCCAGCAGCACTTACTTTAGAACCTGAGCGACTGTGTTTGGCCCGTACCACTGGCCGATAGGCTTTCCTTCTCCCACTCCCATTTGGGCTGCAGCATTCAGAAACACACAATAAACCAATTCTATGTCAGATAAGTTCAACTTTCCCATATTTAGTCTTCTTTTTTTTACACTTACCAATCTGATGGATGGAATAATAGCTGTCTTTCTTATCAATGAAGGCATTGAGGATACTGACATACTCCTCTCTTTGTTTCTGGTCTTTGGCCCAGGTCCAATCTGAAAACAACAGGAGTTATAAAAGTCAGCTCCACCCAGTACGATTTATCAAGAAAAATGTAGGGTCACGATGAACGAAACACAAGTTATACACTCCGGCTTTTATTTCCTTTTCATCAAAAGTGAAAACAGATTTTTTGTTGTTGTTTTTCTGTTATGAGTAATGTTGAGAAGGAAGTTAAAGCCTGGGAAGTGTGAGCTTTTTCAATTCCTTTTTCAAACCATAGTAAAAAAAAAACACACTCACATTGTATGCTCATATTTTATGTGAGTGTTGATTTGAAATAAATATAATATAAAGAATAATGTTTCTTTGTGTTATTGTGTGACTTATGAGATGTTGGGATATATGGTGACTTTAGCGACAAAGAAAAAGCCACAGGTTTAACACTTCCAATTTGTTGTCTTCTGTTTATCCGAGGCCGGGCCGCAGGGGCAACAGCTTCAGACAGGAAGCCGAGGCTTCTCTCATAGTCTCTCCAGCATGTACGGTGTTTGCCTCTAGGTCTTCTCTCGGCAGGTTGTGCCTAAAACACCTCACCAACACGGCTTTCAGTATGCATCCTAACCAGATGCCCGAATCCCCACATCTGGCTACTCTCAACACAGCTCAAAGCAGGCCGGGGCACGACTTGGGATCCTTCCGGGTGAGCTGGAGGATGCAGTTGGGGAGAGAGAAGCCTGGGCTTCCTGTTTGAGGCTGTTGACCCCGCGACACCGCCCCGGATGAGCGGAAGATGATGGAACACACCTACACCTATCTGAAACATGTAGGTGTAAAACTGGGAGTGGCCAGGATTCACAACCGAGAATCTTACGATACAAAGCCTGTTGCTCATGCTTTTCTGCAAATAAGTTAGATTTAATTATTAGAGTTTACAAATATTATATCATCAGCGAAAGCTGTAATGTAAAGAAAAAAAAAAGTCTACATGAGGTCAGAAAAAATGGTTGATCTTTGCAAAACGTAAAACAAACGGATTGACAAATTTACACTACTTTTTCAGACTAAAATTAGAAAAATCTTACCCAAAAATATGTATCTGATTCCACATGGTACCGTGAAAGGAAATGCAAATTAAATGAAACTACAAACACAGAAAACCAATTTAAACTCAATCTGTTTATACTTTGTAAGTGAATACTTCAAAAATAATGGTACTGATGATCCACATCTGGCTTTTAAAGCACCATCTCAACACCTCAAATGACCTCATTCTATGGTTATGAAATAATAGAAAGCTTTTTGCAGACTGGTGTGTTTCTATAGCGATGCATTTAATATAAGCATCTGACCTTATGGAAACATCAGACGACCGTGTCAGCAGAAATCCTTCTCACCTGGCAGGTCATTTGTCATATCGTGTTCAAGGTATTTAAACAGCAAAGCACGAAAAAAGCTTCTCGACAGCTTATTATAAAACCATTAATTCATTTACTGTATTCTTTGTAATGAGAGGAGCGTCAGTGAGGCAGAGAGGGAAGAACGTGAGATGGGTGAGTTGTTTAGTTGCTATGGTTACAGTAAAACGAGCTAACAGACGATCTTTCTCACCAGACAAACAAAATAAAAACTTCAGTTTAAGGGTAACTTGTTGATGACAAATAGAGATTGTCGATGTGTATTGATTACAATTCTTCTTCTTCTTTCTGCATTTTCCTGCAGGGGTTGCTACAGCAAGTCAGTTTCTTCCATCTAATCCTATCTCCTACATCTTCTTCGGTCACGCCAACTATCTTCATGTCTTCCTTCACTGTATTCCTTCATCCCCGTACTGGACATCTCTGGGCTGAGGAGTCCCCCATGTTTCCGTCAGGATGAAGAACATCTATTGACTTCTTTAGCTATTTAGCTGTAGATTAGAATAAGCTAATATTTAAACAATAATCTTTGACACATTGGTTGCTCGTCCCGGGGGAGGGATCTCCCTTTCATGTGGATCCCCACGAGGTTTCTTATTTTTTCCCCAGTGATGGGTTTTTTAGGAGTTTTTCCTCACCAAGAAGGAAAGTCTAAGGGCATAAATGTGGTAATTTTGTTTAGTTATTTTTCTTGCTGTGTATTTGTGTTAGTACATTCCTCTTGTGAAGCCCATTGAGATGGAAATTCTGTGATTTTGGGCTATACAAATAAAATTGAATTGAATTCATGAACCTCCTCTTTGGTCTTCCTCTAGGCCTCTTTCCTGGTGGTTCCAAACCCAGCATCCTTCTTCCGATGTACTCTCTCTCTCCTCTGCATATGTCCAAACCATCTCAGTCTGGCCTCTCTGTAGTATTTTATGTATGAAAGTGGAATTATGGAGGAAAGTTTTTTCCATCTCATTCAGATTACTGTTTTATTTGCACTATAAGGTGCACCCAATAGCCTTTGATTGTCTTAAAAGTAGACAGTGCGCCTTATAGATGGATCAATAACTGCTTCATTCTGGCTACCGATGTTTTAATTTGAAAAGTCACCAGATTTTCTTCCTTACATCTGTCAATGACTCACCTTTGACGCATCATCCCATTAAATTGAAACCCCTTAAACTAGCAAAATGAGTAAAAAACAATGATCTATTGGAAGCTCCTTTGCTAAGGGGAGGTACAGAGTTACAAAGTAAACTGGACCTTAAAAACACTCTTCAGGTTTCAGGTCAATGTGGGACTGTCTGGTTACAGCAAAACAACGCAGAACTACAATTGATCTAGTCTCACTGTGAGGAGCCAAATTGGTACTTTTATTCACTTTGTTTCTGTGATGTCTTTTATTTTGAAGGTATATTTACCATTACCATAGCGACCAGATGGCCTTCGGGCAGAGATGATGCTTCCATGTTAAAAAGAATTTTCTCGTGAAGACAAAGTGAATTTAAATTTATTATTACTGATTAAAAAATCCACTTTTTCAGGCTGGTCTTATTTAGTTTTTCTGCTACAGCTTTAGACCGGTTTGTGAAAATATTGTCAGACACCTAAACGGTAAGTGGCGCAGAAAAAGTTGGGGACCCCTGACCTAGTGGATGCATAGACACCACAGCAAGGTAGTTCTTTTTTATGCGCCTTATAATGCGGTGTGCCTTATATATTAAAAAAAGTTTTATTTCATTGAAGGGCCACCTTGTGGAGCAGAATATACGGTAGACACTTTATAATGTTTCTGATTTTTAACCGCACCATAAATTGCATTCGTTACTATCATTCATTTTTAATGAGGTGCAATAAACAGCTCCCAGTAATATTTCTTGGTCATTTCTACTACCACCATTAAAATTTAACCACAGAAAAATAATTCCATTCACTTTTTTTTTTTTTTTTTTTTTTTACACACAAACATCCACAAATAATTACATATTATTTTTTTTCTTTGAACAGTCTTACCTCTACCTAAATGTCTGCACAGCAAAGCTTCTCCGAGGATCATCTGTCCACACCGTAACATGCATCCCCATCCTGTGTCTGAAGTTGGTCCGGTTCCACCTGAAACACATCTTAGCAAATGATCCTGCAAAAATAAAAAAATAAAAGCACCCCATCTGCTGCATTCACTCACCGATTGGAGGGAAGTTTTTTCTGTATGTGAACCACAGTCGTGAAGTGACGTCTGATAAAATCTTTTTTTTCTCTGCATTGAAATCAGAAAGCAAGACTTTTAAAATACATCCTCATAAAAGCAGTAAACCTGTGTCATAAGTTCTTAGCAGCGCCACCTGTCAGAGCGTTGTATTCTTTCCCCAGGATCCAAACCGGCTCTGAGGTCTCAGGAAAATCTTCTATCTCTCCAAAGCGAAGTGTGTCGTATGTCAAGGTAGCTGCAAGAAAAAAAAAGAAAGAAAATCAATTTAAATTATGTTTGAATCAGGGTTGTTTAACTAATTAAAGTAAGATATAAACTAGAAATGGGTTGTTTTAGATAAGTCTGCTTGATTTCCTGCACCGCCTCGTTATGCTGAATTGCTGAAAAATAAAAGTTTAAAATGGTCAAAAAGAGTAAATGTAATATTTAGCATAGATCAGGAGTGGGCAAACTTTTTGCTTCGCGGGCCACATTGAGTTCTAACATTTAACAAGCGCGCCAGACCCCGGGGTTGGGGGCGTGTATTCGCCCCTGGGAACGGGAGCAGATAGATGGCATGCTTTGTTAACCTCTAGATTGGACCAATAGAATGACACGCTAGATTTTAAACAAGCGTTAAATGTTACATCAAGAGTGTTAAATTTCAAATCTAGTGGCGCTAGGTCTGAAATCTAGCACGATAGCGCTAAAAAACGTGCATTTAGCAGCGCTAGGTTTGAAATCTAAGCGCTTGATGTTACATTTTGCTTGTTTTAAGATCTAACATGCTTGTTTTATGTGTGTGTATTGGGCCTGATGGCTTTCCATATCTGTGCACACTGTTTATTTTGAAAGTGTGCGCATGACAGAAACACACACATTTTAATGGGAGCAGTGTTGTTGTATTTTTGGCGCCATCTAGTGACGAACATAAAAAAATCAAGAAAAATCAACTAACATGGTTTATATTTTTTTGTTTTTACTAGTTCTGCGGGCCGGATTAAAACGTGTAATGGACCGCATGTGGACCGCGATCCGTAGTTTGCCCATGCCCAGCATAGATGGCTATTTTAAGTGGTCAAACCCAGCTTTTATTTGAACACTGACTTTGTCCACAATGTTATAATACAATCTTTTCTTCTGTGAAAAGAATGTCCAAACCCACCAGTTTGCTTGCGCCCCCTTGAGTTGAGGTAGAGTACTGCTCAACCTCAAAGTCATGGTAAAACTTGATGGAGCTATAGAGATTTTTTTTTTATTTTTGAATCACTCAAAAGAAAACACATCTCTCGCTTTATTTTAGGAACGTGATGAGTTTTCTATACTTTTTCAGTTTTTACTCTTTTTTTAAAGTCTTATCTCAAAAACTATTAACATAATAGTTTAAAAAGCAAGAAAGGTCAAACAAATTAGCTTCAAGAAAAAAATATGATGGATAAAATCAGGTCTGTAAAAATTAACCATGGGGAAAAAGAGCTTCTAACAAATGAAAAGAAGTAAAAACTCTAATCTGTTGAACATCGTCTAAAGTTCAGAGTTTCTGGAGTGTTTTCTGTTTAATGATGAATCAACAATAGTGGTCTTCCGAAAACACTGAATCACTCTGGTATTAGTAAAGAAGCCCAGAAATAATTCAAGAAACTAAAGTGGGTTAAACACAAGGCGCCGGATCATTTGCAGATGCAACAAAAACACAATCATGCAGAACAGAGGACACAGTTGAAGCCAGTCCTGGTGCACCCACACACTGTCCAACAGTATTATGTCGTCATAATAATACTTTCTTTTTGTTTATCTATGCCAGTGGTTCTTAACCTGGGTTCGATCGAACCCTGAGGGTTCGGTGAGTCGGTCTCAGGGGTTCGGTGGAGCCTCCACCGCAGAAGTCCACCCCTCAGTCTAGTCTGCAGTTAGTGGGCACAGTAATCGAAAGCTTCCTGCTCTGGGATTTCCTACCGGTCCGCTATGAGATTGCTGGATAAGCAGCAGAGTGAGACCTCCTTCTCAGTCAGGTTTAACAACACCTTCTTTAATAATCCATCGTCTGACCAGCGGTGTGTGTCAGAGATGTTGGGTTAGCGTTAGTGACGCCGACCCCCTGTCCACCTCCAACCGCCACAAGGTGTGACTGTCAGTGTGTCGTGTGATTTCTTACGGAATATTTTAATCCATCTGATTTCAAGCCTGGCAAAATTCATTTCATGCTCCAGTAAAAAAAAAAAAAATCACATTTTATTTTTTTACTAAAAAAGGGTTCGGTGAATGAGCATATGAAACTGGTGGGGTTCGGTGCCTCCAACAAGGTTAAGAACCATTGATCTATGTTGTCCGAAATTATAAGAAAATCTAAGAAATATTCTCATTTAGAAGGCTGCACGGTGGCCTCACAGCAAGAAGGTTGGAAGTTCGAGTCCCGGAGTGATGGCAAGGCTTGAAATCCTGGGCTTTCTTTGTGGAGTATGCATTTTCTCCCATGTATGTGTGGGTTTTATTTAGGTACTCCGGTTTCCTCCCATCATCCAAAAGCATACATGTTAAAATTGCCCCAAGGAATGGGGTGTGTAGATGGTTTTGAGTGTCTGGCTCCCCAACAGACTGGCAATCTGTTCGGAACGTACCCTGCCACTGAAATCATGAGATTTTGGAAGAAGAGGAGCTACACTGCATTTTCATTTATTTGTTTTTTTAGATGGCGTTATAAGAAAAATAAATGACAAAGTAGTACGGAAAGAGAGTAAGAAGGAGTCTACAAACTTATCACCTTTTTTTCATCATAATTATATCTGTACAACCCGTTCCGTTCCATCATCCTCTGTTTGTTCCGGGGTCTGGTCGCGGGGGCAACACCCTCAAACAGGCAGCCCAGGCCTCTCTCACCTTGGCTGCATCCTCCAGCTCACCCGGAAGGATCCCAAGTCGTTCCCCGGCCAGCTGTGAGACAGTCTCTCAGGTGGGTCTGGGGTCTGCCCCTTGGTCTCCTCCCGGTGGGATGTGCCCAAAACACCTCGCCCGCGAGGCGCTCGGGGGACATCCTGACCAGATGCCCGAACCACCCCATCTGGCTCCTCTCGACCTGGAGGAGGAGCGGCTAAATACCGAGCTCCTCCCGGATGGCAGAGCTCCTCACCCGATCTCTGAGTGAGAGTCCAGCCACCCAACGGAGGAAGCTCATTTCGGCCGCTTCTACCCGCGATCTCATTCTTTCGGTCACCACCCACAGCTGGTGACCATAGGTGAGGGTTGGAACGTAGATCGACTTGTAAATCGAGAGCTTTGCTTTTCGGCTCAGCTCTCTCTTTACCACGACGGACCGATGCAGCGTCCCAGTTATTGCTGATGCTGCACCGATCCGCCTGTCGATCTACCGCTCCATCCTTCCCACACTCGTGAACAAGACCCCGAGATACTCAAACTCCTCCACTTGGGGCAGGACCCTGTCCCTGACCCGCAGGGGGCATTCCACCCTTTTCCGGGCGAGGACCATGGTCTCGGATTTGGAGGCGCTAATTTCCATCCCGGCCGCTTCACACTCGGCAGCAAATCGATCCAGCGAGAGCTGGAGATCACGGTCTGATGAAGCTAACAGGACCACATCATCCGCAAAAAGCAGAGATCCGATCCTGAGGTCACCAAAACTCAGGATCTGTAAACCTGTAAATCTGTAAACCTCCGTACAACCCAATATCACAAAATACTTCTCTCAACACCTCACATTGTAGATTTAAAAAAAAAAAAAACACACAAACCTACACAGTTTTTAACAACAAAGAACATAAAAAGTAGATACACCATCACACAGCTAAAGCTAACTAAACAAAAGCTAGCTAAACTATTTCAGCAAATTCTTTCCACTGAATTCCTGTTTACTGTGAGACAAAACTCCAACACCAAGCAGTGAGGGGGGGGAAGAAAAAAAAAGAGAGAAAGAAACCTCATGGAGACCCGAATGAAGGAGGGATCCCTCTCCTGGGATTTGAACATGTGTCTAATATTGTTACACATTTGGGAAATCAGTCATTTATCTCCATAAATGCATACAGATTTACTGAGTTGGAGAATCGGATCGCAACTAGTTTAATAATTTGAAAACTATAATGTTACAGAAACCTTCTCAGAACACTAGTGATACCAGCATAGCAACAGTCAGAAAAATTCAAACAACTATTTATTAACCAGGGTGGTTTGTTAATCAGACAGAATGCTATCTGACAGCCTTAGAGAGATTTTAAAAATACACAACAATCATCTGGATTAAATAAAATCAGAGCAACATCTAAAAAAATCTGGGTGTTTTTTATTTGGACACTTTCAGAGTAAAAGTATGAACTGACAGCTGCTGTGATTTAGATCACCTCAAAAGATGGTTTAAGGGGTTAAAAGTCACTGGAAAAGGAAATTAAATTCTTACACACTCTGATTTTAAATAATATCACATCTAATTTGATGATTTTTAGTGCTGACAGATTAAAAACTAACTGAAGTGAGTCAGGAAGCAGACATAAGATGCTCATATTGGGCGGAACGATTGGTAACAAGAATGACAAAGAAACGCATTTGGAAAGCAGAACTTTATATTTAAATAGCTAACAGTTATCTTCGGATTTTTGGTTTTACGTAAGAGAAGAAATAAAAAGATGTCAGCGTTGTTTTGTTACAGCTTTTGTCTAAAACAACAAGCTAATGTTGGTTAGCAGTTAGCTTTAGCATGGCTAACTAACGTTACACAGCAGGAACAGTTGCAGTTTTACTTTGACAAAGCGAAATATTCTTTATTATAAATGTCATAATCACATTATAAAGACTTTTTAGACAGATAGAGCTGTTAACAGCAGAAAAAAGATTAAAAATCCACAATAAAATGCTGCTTACCTGCATCCATCTTCAACCTAACTTGTTTGTTGTTCTCTGCACACGAACCAGGCGGAGCAATGACAAAAGGAGGAGGGACTTCACTAAAATCAACCAATAATATTCAGCTTTGTGAAGTTATTTTTTTGTTAAACGGCCATTGATGACGTCAGGTAGTAATAATGAAACTAAATTAAAAGTATGTTTGCGAATAAACAAGAGTTTATCATTAGATATTTTAGTTTTATAGGTGTTATTGAACAGATTTTTTCAATATTACATTTAGTTGAATGACCCTAGAAATCCAATCAGTTCGTCTATAGTTGGAAATGAATAACTGGGAAGTTTTATTAAAATACCTTCAGTGTTTCAGTAGATACCGTGTTCACAATCATTTGTAACCTAAACCTTAGCATTTTTTTACTTACTACAGCACATTTTTTTTTCGTTAGAAATGAACAATTACAATATACTGTACATTATTTGTTACATTTATTTAATCATTGAAGACAGTTGGGGTTTTTTGTTTGTTTGTTTGTTTGTTTTTGCTCTCAGGCGGCAAATTGACACTAGTTTACAAGCTAGTCTCGGGGTAAGCAAACTTTTTGGTTTCGAGGGCCACATTGAGTTCTAACATTTGACATAGAGGGCGAATTAGAAGCAGATAAATGGCATTATTTGGTAACCGCTAGATTAGAGATAGAATGGTGCGCTAGATTTTAAACAAGCACGATAAATGTTACATCAAGAGCGTTAAAGATAAAATCTAGCGCGCTAGGTCTGAAATCTAGTGCGATAACGCTTAAAAACCTGCATTTAGTTTAAATCTAAACGCTTGATGTAACATTTTGCTTGTTTTAACATCTAACACGCTTGTTTACGTGCGTGTATTGGGCCCGATGGCTTTCCATATCTGTGCACACTGTTCATTTTGACAGCTTGCACATCACACAAATAAAACATTTTAATGAGAGCAGTGTTGTTGTTTTCTCAATAAAGCCAATATATCCAGAGTACGCCATCTTGTGTGGAAACATCCGAATGTTTGGCGGGCCGGATTAAAACGTTTAACGGTCCGGATGTGGACCGCGGGCCGTAGTTTGCCCATACTTGAGCTAGTCACTTTTTGGCTGCAAATCTCTACTACGATGTAGTACTTGTCAAGTTAAACAGTGTCGCTGTATTTTACCTTCGGAAATGCAATTTTAGCAAATACGCGCACAAGAATGTTTCTGTATGGCCAAAACAAAAATAAAAAAAATGCAAGAAAAAAAAAACCCGAAGTGTTTTGCCAAGGCATTCTATGCATTAAAACACTCACAAAATGACTCCTTTTCAAGCCAATTATGCTGCATTCCTGGCGGCCATTGTTTCATCACAGTCAGAGCTAGATTGGTTACCTCTCATTACGTCACACTGGCTCATACAGCTCCTCATATGGCAGATGAATATAGGTTTTAAGTACTAACCCATGAAAGCATCGCCATTATGGGAGACAGGAGGAACGCCAGGTATTTGGCTTTATTTATTCCCTGATGGAAATAGGTTCGTTACAGTAGTTCAGTTACAAATACTCTTACCTATCAAAAATCAGGATAATTTATTTCTTTCCATTTGTGGGTCTCAGTCCAATCTTAGGGTGACTTTGTATGGATCACTAATATAGATTGCTAACTCTTAACAGGGGCGGACCCTGTTGGTCCACAAAAAAAAGTGTTCTTTAATTATTATAAACTTTGGACAAAATATGCAACAAAATGTGGAACAGTATTTTTTTTCAAAATGTTCAGGGGCAGAATGTTCTGCTCGTTTTGTCTTGACCTCACGCCCCCCGCCCCTTGCAAAAATCCTAGATCCGCCCCTGCTTTATGTTGAAAGTTTAGTCATAAAACAATCCATTTTTTGTAGTTAGGAAACACTTTATTCCCTCTTTAAATCAAGATTGTGTTTGTGAAAAACCTTCAAAATGTGGTATGCACCCATAAAAACTTTGTACAAATAGTTTTGAACAGCTTTGTCCCGAAAAAAAGAAAAAACTAATTGTACTTTTTTTTATCTTGTGTAACTTTTGCAATGATGTAAATTCATTGCTATTCATAATTGGACAATAAACTTCTGTTGTTTTTTCTTTGCAAAGCGCTGAAATATTGCTAGTTTATTCATTTCTAACTCTCTGAATGAAAGGGCCTGTAGGAATGAATGTGTGTGTAGAGTTTGCGTGTTCTCCCCATGTATGCGTGGGTTTTCTCCAGGTACTCCGGTTTCCTACCACCCTCCAAAAAACATGCATGCTCGGTTGATTTGCCTGTAAGAAATTGCCCTGAGGAATGAGTGTGTTTGTGCATGGTTGTCTGTGGAGTGGCCCTGCGACAGACCGGTGACCTGTTTAGGGTGTACCCTTCCTCTCACCTAAAATCAGCCGGGATGGGCTCCGGTATCCGTCAAAGCTTATAAGCATTTCAGAAGATGAAACAAAATAAAATCTGTGACTCTGACTTTGAAACAGATGTTAAATTCTTGTACATAATAATCTCTCAGCAAACACAAGAAAAATACAAAACTTGTTCTTTTTTTGCCATTATGTTCATTTAGAAATCTATTTAGAGTTTCAGATAATAAACTTCCCTAAAGTGAAGAAACGTGGTTTCATTGAAGCAGTAACTATTCATCACCAGTAGAGGAGTCACCATCGTGCAGAGTTGTGATGTGTGTATTCACATCGCAACAGTAATACAAACATAAATAATAAATAGAAGAGTAAACTAAAGAGAGGTCAGTGTCTGCGAAAAGGTTCGGTGTTCTCCGGCGTGCTTTCAGTGCAAATGAGTGTAAACATGATCCAAACGTTGGCGATGTGTTCAGTTCTTTGTGAGACTTTGTCTTTCACTTCTCTCTCAGCAGGTACAACACCATCTTCTTTACGTAGTGTCCAAAGGCACAGACAGCAGTGACCAGCCAGTGCGAGTGGTATTTAGGATCAGTGTTCACCACGCATTTAGTGATGTCCACCTATCAGAGAGAAGAACAGAAAACTCATGAAGGAGGATGAAGGTTTTGAGGTTTTATAATTACAACTACTTTAGTTTGTAACTAATTACTTTTACAATATTGTAACTAAAGATAAAAAAAAACCTAAACATAATTTAAAAAATGTCACAGCAAAAATAAATCCAGAGACATTTATAAAGAAACACCTAAAATTCTTCTTATTTAAGGAAATAAAATGGAATTGAATCGAAAATACTTTATTTATCCCCTAAGCGAAATTTGAGGGCCGCAGTGTTACAATCATACAATTCAATTTAATTTATTCAGACATAAACAACAAAAAAATTAACTAACGGTACAAATAAAAATACACCGTCTGAAAAGGAATAGGCAGAAGCAAAGTGCTTATAAGCGCCTACCCCCTTTACCCTAAAAATGAACATAAAGTGCTGCTACATTTACATGATAAGTTATCAGTGTCATATACAATGTCATAAAATAACATATTTTTTTTATTATTTGTTGTAAGTGAAAGTTTAAAGGTTTGAAAGTGAAAGGTTGAATATTTTGATGGAGGACGGCAGAAATTATTTTCTGTACCGTTCCTTTGAGCAGTGGGGTTGCAGGAGCCTGTTGCTAAAGTTGCTCTTCAGATGGTCCACACATTTAGTGGGGAAATGAGCGGGATTTAGCATGATTGATGACACCTTTAAATATTGTTCAAATGTAAATAGACAAACCAAACATGAGTTTTGTTGTGTTTTGTCTTTTGTACATTTTGTTTCTAATTTAATTCAGCAAAGAGTTCCACACAACTTTTTCAAAATACAAAATTTGAGTTAATTTAATTCAGGGGTGCCCGTTACGTCTATCGCGATCAACTAGTCGATCACGATCAACTAGTCGAGCGCGGTCAACTGGTCGATTGCAAAGGCTTTATGGGTAGATCGCATGACATTGAAAAAAGAAAAAGAAAAAAAGTTGGTGCCTCACAAAGACATCTACCCTGAAGTCAGCCGCCAGAGTTGCTAAAATTTAAGGACTCTTTTTTTTTTTTTTTTCCAAAAAAGTCTCAATCTAGTGGCTTTTCTGCTATTACCGGAGATTTTTGGAGTCTGTGACGGGAAATCACGTTGTTAAGCCTGTAATCAATAAGCAGCCCACGGTGCTGCTGTTGCCCCTCGCTAAGCGCTGTGAGAGTGTGTGTGCGTATGTAACAAATCATATTGTAGGGGTAGTTACAGCAGGCTGGAAACGATCTGTTGGGGTTTGCAATGGTAACATGGGACTGGTTAGGTTGGGCACCCCTGATTTAATTGTTTCCAAATTTGCGGTGAGAAGTTGTCCGACTATGCGATAAACCAAAGCATTTCCTGTAGGTCTTATGTAAACACCTTCATGATCTGTGACGGACCACGGATGACACAGTTCCTCTTTAACTTTTCTGGTTTTCATCACACATTGTTTCCAGCGATGCTTACAGCATCTCCCGGTGCAGAACCGTCTGGCTTCAGCTTGTGGAAACAGGTCCAACATTTGTACTTGTGAGGTCAGTCATGCAATGCCTCCGCGTTCAGTTTGTCACACTCCACTTCTCCTCTAAACCATCCGAGCCCCGCTGATGGGTTCAGACTGGGACTCATTTATCCTCTTTCTTTTGGTGTGAGCTTTAATCAGACGGGACGTGTCTGAAAACCACGAGCTGATAAAAGTAGAACGACTACTGTTTGCGAAAGGTGCTACTTAAACGGGGGTGGTTTATTAAAGAAAGTTTTTTTGGAGGTTTCTAATGTGTTCTAACATTACCCCTGCATCAAAAATATCTAAAGTGTTTTTCTTCATTTAATACATGTATGTTTGAGAAATTTGCCAGCATTCCTGTCTAATATTTGAATGCTATTTGAACGGCAAGTTCTTGACCATGGATTTTGTTCTCCGCCATACCCACAGTCTAATGTAAGCAGGAATTGTTTCAGTGCCTTTACTCTGTTAACGCTCAGTCCATCCAAACTGGGCGCAAGCTGTGCACCAAACTAAGAAAATAGGAAAAAAATGCGCTACTTTTGCTAACTTGCATTACATCATTTAAATTTTCCCTGTACTGTGCATGCATCAAGGCAATGGGACTAAGACGGAGTGAGCAAATCTTTGGTTCACGGGCCACATTGAGTTCTAACATTTGACAAAGGGGCCGGGAACAGATGGGTGGCATGGTTTGGTAACAGCTAAATTAGGCCGATAGAATGGCGCGCTAGATTTTAAACAAGCGCGCTACATGTTACATCAAGAGTGTTAAATTTCAAATCTAGCACGCAAGGTCTGAAATCTAGTGCGATAGCGCTTAAAAATGTGCATTCAAAGGTGATAGATTTGAAATTTAAGCGCTTGATGTAACATTTTGCTTGTTTTAATATCTAACACGCTAGTTTACGTGTGTGTGTATGGGGCCCGACAGCTTTCCATATCTGTGAAGACACACTTTATAATAGGAACAGTGTTGTTTTTTCAACAAAGCCAATATATTTAGAGTGCGCCATCTAGTAAGGAAACATCAGAATCGCAGGAGAAATAAAACATTAACAAGGTTTATTTACTTAAATTTTTATGCTCGGCGGGCCGGATTAAACAGTTTAATGGGCCACACGTGGCCCGCGGGCCGTATTTTGCTCATGACTGGACTAAGACCAAAATAGAAGTGGAACTGAATCAATGTATTCAGATTTTATTTTCATTGAATGCCAGACTTCTGATCTAGCAAATGATGTTACATTTTATCAGCTACAAAATAAAATTTATTAACCAACAAAAGCCAAATAAATAACTCCTCTTTGAAAATGTTATAAAATTTCAAATTTGACTAAAATCTGCTTCCATTTTTGGACTTGTGCTTATAAATAGATGTAGTAAAAATAAAATATATATTAACCGATAAACTGCAGACTATGGGACATTCAAAACCAGAGCCAATCATTTTTGTACGGTGAACAAAAAATATTGGTCTACTGCCTGTCCATTTCTCCAACTTCTTGGTTTAAGCAACAAATAAGAAAAACTATTGGTTAAAAACTCAAACCCCCCCCAAAAAAACAAAGGTGGCTTTGAACTGGGGAAGAGGTGTTGGCTCAGGGGTCAAATGTTTGCCTTTGGACCTGGGGAAGCTGATTTGATTCCCAGTGGGGCCATGCCTAAGTGTCCTCAGGGAAGACACCTAACCTTCCCTTTCTCCCACATTTGGCGCCATTTGGCTGCATACTGCGGTGCAATGCAGCAAAAGTGATGTCCCCTTTTGAAGGATCAATACAGTACGTTAAAATAAAAAACAATCATTCAGTATTTACAAAGTTGCTGTGCACTCAGCACTAGAAGATTTTTCCGTGCTCCTTGTAACTGAAACTATTCTATCCGTCTGGATCCCGAATGTTATCATCCCAGCAGAGGAACGTCTAAAAATAGTGCACTTTTTCTTCATCGGAGAGGTAAACCAGAATGAGTTGCTTCAGATTGAAACCAGATCTCTGAGTGTTGACGTGGAGGATGAGTTGTGCAGTAAAAAAAACTTGCACTCGACCGCAGTTTGAAATTTGTCAATCCCACAAGACAGATAAACTGAAACATGAAGGGTTTGAAGGTTTAAACTTTAAACAAAAGAGATGGGAACTGCAACGGGGGGAGTACTGTGATTAAATCTGTCAAATTATACAACAGTTTTGGAGAATTACTCTCTTGTTTTTCTGACCTAAATTCCATGAAGCACAGCTCCGAAGTGAACGTTCTAAAATCTCTCAGCTTAGATCTTTGATAAAAACCACTCTTCCTGTAACTAAGTAGAAAAAGTCTTTTTATTAACCATTCAAAAAGTGAATAATAAAAAAATAGCTTAAAAGCATCAATAATGGAGACGGTGGCCGCGTGGTTAGCGCGTTCGCCCGCGGACCGGAAGGTCGCGGGTTCGCGTCCCACGGAGAGCACGTCTAGGGTCCTTGGAGAAGACACCTAGCCCCCACTTCTCCCACCATTGGCGCCGTTGAAGGGCAGCCTGCTGCGGTGTAAGGAGTGCAGCAAACAAATTTCCCCGGTGAGGGATGAATAGAGTAATTCAAAATAATCAAAAATAATCAAAAAAAAATATGAAAACAACATTTCTTTGTAACTGGTTAAAACTTAATGTTTAGACAGGGAGCGATAACCCTCCACCTGCCCTGTGTCACAAATGACCCCGAAAACCTAATCAACTTACTCATAGTGTAGACTAAATGTGGACAATTTGATCAAAATCCCTTCAGTAGTTTTCAATGGTTACCAACTACAGTCAATAGCTGAGTAGGTGACCAAAAGATTAAAATCACAGATACAAGCTGCTGAAATGAGCTTCCTCTGCAGGGTGGCTGGGCTCTTGCTCAGAGATAGAGGGAGGAACTCCTTCCATTCAAGAGGAGCTTGGCTAGAGCGTTGCTCCTCCAAGTTGAGAGAAGCCAGATCCGATGGATTGGGCATTTGGTTAGGATGCCTCCAGATCACCTGGCTGGTGAGGTGTTTTGAGCACATCACACCAGGAGGAGACCCAGAGGCAGGTCCCAGACCCACTGGCGAGACTATGTGTCACAGCTGGACAGGAAACTTCTCGGGATACTCCCAGGTGAGCTGAAGGATGAATGTAACTAATGAATATCAGTGAGACATTGAAATAAATCAGAAGCTCAGTGTTGTTTTAAACTGGAACTATGTGACGCTTTGTCCTTTAAAAAAATGTTTCTGATTCATTTTGATGGGGTAGTGATATTTGTTATGCTTATTTCTGAGATGGTATGGTCCACAACAGTCCTAAGGCCGAAAAAAAAATCACTTTCACTGCTTTTATAAGACAAACAATGGGGTAGACTTACTGACTGGAGCGTTTTTCTAGAACAAGATAGAAGATAAATACCAAATCAGCTGCAGCAGGGGAGTCTTTATACCCCAAAACTGTGCAAATTGAAATTTTTCTGTGCAAAGCAATAGTTTTGCAAAAAATGATAAAAAAAAAATGGTATATTTGCAACTCAAAGTGACTTAATCAGACCTTCAAATCTCTTTGTTGGTTAATTTTTCTCAAGTTCTTGTTGTGATTCGCTCGCCTACTGCCAGAGGGAGCCCTTGATGTTCCTCATCACCCTGATTAGGGACACCTGAGATTGATTCCTGATGCTACACATCTGTGGACCCTGCCATCTATTTAAGGGCAATCACCCAGGACTTCCAGATCGGGTTATACAATTCCTTCCAGCCAGGTCTCCCTGGTTGCCTGACCATGTTTGAACTCTGATTTATTTGAACTTTTAAAATCCTGAGTTAATCCTGTGCTTCTTGCTTTACAGACTTACTTGAAAAAAATCTTTCAAGTGGCAATTTGTTTGTTTTCCTTTAAATCTTTTATTCTTTGTTCAATAAAAAGTTTGTTTTGAAAATCTTGGAACGTTGTCATTTGATAGATCCTACATTAAATATAATAAAAAACAAACATAGAGAGAATGCATTTCTTACCCAGCCACCCCTTCTTTTTAACCAAGGCGCCAGACTCCTACGGACGAACTCGCCCATGCAGTCGACGATGGTGTAAACCATCGCTGTGTGACCCTGGCGTACGCAGTCCTCTGCTAAGGCCCCAGCAACCGCATACAATGAAACCACCTTACCCCACGTCACACCTGATGGAAAGAAAAAGAAATGTTTTACCTTCAAAGGTAAGAGAAGTTTATTAGTAGCACAATTCATGCACGAGGCAATTCAAAGAGCTTTACAAGACAAAAAAAAAAAAAATCACAAAACATAGAATAAAAATGAAAAAATTTTAGATTTTAAAACGATAAGCAGATAAAAATAGGAATTAATTTTCAGTCAAATGCACTGTTTTCAGCCTAGATTCAAATTTTGTCACAGTACAGCATCATTTTTCAATGAGCGTTCCAAAGATTGTCCGGTTTGCCGTAGAAATTTGATCTAATTTCACTGATTTCACTAATTAGGTCGATCGCCATCTACCAGTAGCTCCCAAAAGTTGATTATGTAAATAAAAATTTATCAGAGCAAACGTATTTACATTTCTTAGTATGATACTGTATCTCTTCTTTTTATTTACAGACCGGTACAGCTGTCCCGGCTTAGGCTGTTTTCTGCAACCATATAGGAGCCCACTCCACCATTTTTGCTGTTGGTGTACCTTCAGATTGTATTAGATTAAAAATGTACCTTGGCTCAAAAAAGATTGAAAAATGCTGCAGGATTGCTGCAAAAGCCCCAGCCCACCGGGTCAAGTCTGCCCTGTGTCTGCCCATGAATCCTTGACCACCTAGAGGTGGTTGTTGAGGGGGCGGAGGTACTGTCATGATCCCCTCACCTGCCAGCAGAGGGAGCCCTAGACCTTCCTTCATTACCCTGATTAGGGACACCTGAGGGTGATTAGGCTGATGACACACATCTGTGGATCCTGGTGCCTATTTAAAGGCAGTCTACCTTGTCTTCCACTTTGGGTAGTCTCCATCCTTCCCAGCCAGGTCCTCCTGGTTGCCTGACCAAGTTTATCTTTGAACTGTTATATTTTTGGACTTACAGACATTCTTTTGGATTAATCCTGTGCTTTTGCATAACAGCCTTGACTGACTTCTGTTAAATAAATCCAGTTTATGTCCTCCATTTGGGTCCTCCTCCTCCTCCTTCCACATCTCCACATCACTAGAAATCTAACCTACTGGAAACAAACGCTAGGATAAGAACCTGTAAGTCCGTTTTAGACACCAAACCTCTGATTTTGCAATGTTTTTAAGGTATCAGAAAACTTTAGTAGACTTAGTCTTTCACGCAAGCCAGATGCTCAGCCCGCATGATCCTCTGCACTGCAGAGAAGAAAACCTAAACACATGGAACGGTACAGTAGAGGTGCTGAATGTGGATTCTTTTTCCAACTCAGTGTGCATGTGGAGTGAAACTATAAGCTGTCACACCATTTGCAGTCAGATCTCACAGCTGTTTATGTTTCCAACACATACAAACGAAGTTCCAACTCCATCCATCATTTGAAACTCTCTTCTGATCTGAAATACTAAATTGGTTGCTTCTTCTTCTTTTGGCATTTACCTTCAGGGGTCACCACAGCAAGTCAGTTTGTTCCATCTAACCCAGGGGTGCCCAACCTTTTTGATCCCAAGATCTACTTTCAAGTAGCAAACCTTTTGAGATCTACCAGTCCTGCGGCAACATTGTAAACCATGTCACATGATAATCCAATCAATAGTAGTTTTTCTAAATTTTTTTTTTTTTTTCCGCTCGAAGACCAGCCAATTTTTCTGTCAGATCACGCTAATGACATAAAAAACACATTGTACCTCTCAATATCACTTTAGGATAAAAAACTACTGCTTTGATCATATCATCCTGGCCGGTTTTAGTCACGTGGGTGAAAGCGCTCTATAATAAAAGAAAGGCGCTAGATTTTTGCAGGTCGCTTTTTGAGCGGCTGAATGGTCGCTAAATTCAGTGTCAAAGTCGCTAAATTGGGAATACTGACTTTCTGTCATAAAAAAAAAAAATTCTTAATTTTTAACCAACATATCTAGTGGTCTACTCGAGATCATTCCACAATCTACCGGTAGATTGCTGTCTACCGGTTGGGGACCCCTGATCTAACCCTATTTGCTGCATCTTCTTTGGTCACACCAACTATCTTCATGTCTTCCTTCACTGTGTCCAGGAACCTCCTCTTTGATCTTCCTGTAGTCCTCTTTCCTGGTGGTTCCAAACCCAGCATCCTTCTTCTGATATACTCTCTCTCTCTCCTCTGCACATGCCCAAACCATCTTAGTCTGGCCTCTCTGACTTTATCTCTAAAATTTCTAACATGTGCTTTTCCTCTGATATATTCATTTCTAATCCTATCCATCCTGGTTGCTAAACTACTAAAAACATCTGGAAAAGCTAGTTCGGCTCAGTAATCTGAGCCATACTTTGTGTATTTCACTAACAAAATAAACAGCTTGCTCTTTCTATGACCGGGATCCCAGAGGAAAACACTTTCCCAGAAAAAAACCTTTCTCTTTTTGTCTTGTAAAGACCTTTTTTTCATAAGATTAGAGGAGGTTAGACCAGTGTTTCTCATTGTAGTAGACAAAAACAAAGGTGGGGTGAGCTGATGGAGATTTGTCAGCTCGGAGGTATGTAGATGTTGAGAAAGTATTTTTAGTAAGAATAATCCAAAATTAGTGTGAGTTCTGACCACTAGACCCTATGACCGTTCCGTTTCATGGATGAAATACTGAATACTTTCAGACTTAACCCAACCAGGCCTCATGGGTGAAGACCCTTTTGCCTCTCTGGTTCACCTCTGGGCTTCAGTCGATGGGAGGGGACCCACCTCTAAGCGTGGGAAACCTGCTTGTACTGTCTTTCTTTCTGTAGCAGCTCTGATAGTTTTTAGCTTAAGGCATTCTAGCATTTGAAATGTAACAAAAAATCTTGTATTTTTTATAAACTATTCTTCTTTTAAATTTATATCAAAGTAAGAATGAAATCAAAAGTTAGAAATCAAAGTGTAAAAAATGATATAATTGGCAATAAGGCTAAATACTAATTAGTTTAGTTTATTAATAAGCTTAGTTTCCAATTAAACTTCAAGTTGATCTTGATAAATAAACTCTCTTACTACTCCTCTGTACTACTGTCATGATCTTCTGTTGTGATGATGGTGAGTAGACCCAGATGCAAAGCAAGTTTTAACCAGTTTATTCCAGGAGTACAGAATCAGACATGGAGCTCAGCAGGATAAGGGACCAGAGGTAGGAGTTCAGCAGGATGAGGGACCAGAGGTACAGCTAAGCAGGATAAGGGACCAGAGGTAGGAGTTCAGCAGGATGGGGGACCAGAGGTAGAGCTCAACAGGATAAGGGACCATTGGCAAAGCCCAGCAGGATGAGGAACCAGAGGTAGCCAGAGGTTGCTCAGCAGGTTGAGGGACCAGAAGTACAGCTAAGCAGGATGAGGGACCAGAGGTAGAACTCAACTGGATGAAGGAACAGAGGTAGAGTGCAACAGGATGAAGGGCCAGATGTACAGCTCAACAGGATGAGGGACCATAGGTAGAGCCCACAAGGATGAGGGACCACAGGTAGAGCTCAACAGGATGAGGGACCAGAGGTAGTGCTCAACAGGATGAGGGACCATAGGTAGAGCACACAAGGATGAGGGACCACAGGTAGAGCTCAACAGGATGAGGGACCAGAGGTAGTGCTCAACAGGATGAGGGACTATAGGTAGAGCACACAAGGATGAGGGACCACAGGTAGAGCTCAACAGGATAAGGGAACAGAGGTAGAGGTCAACAGAATGAGGGAACAGAGGTAGAACGCAAGAGGATGAGGGAACCGGGACAGAGCTCAACAGGATGAGGGACCAGACGTAGAGCTCAGCAGGATGAAGGACCAAACGTAGAGCTCAGCAGGATGAGGGACCAGAGGTAGCGCTAAACAGGGTGAGGGACCAGAGGTAGAGCGCAACAGGATGGAGGACCAGAGGCAGATGGAGGACCAGAGGCAGTGACCTGAGGTCACTTATCCTGCTGAGCTCAACCTCCGGTCCTTCATTCTGCAGAGCTCTGTGTCTGGTTCTGTACTCCTGCAACAAACTGGTTAAAAATGGCTATGCATCTGGGTACTACTTCCCCTTAATTTTTAGGTCTCTAACTCTAAAGCTCAACGTCATTGTGATCTTTATTGGACTTTTCAAGGTCCCACAGATCCTATTGGGTTTTCTTTTCAAAAAGTAGGCTGGAACTTTAGACGGCCAGATATTGACAATTTTATCATGTTTCAGATGAGTTGCACGTGGGGCAGCAGAGGAAACTGTGGTATCAGTTTATCTTTGTGATGTGGAAAGCAACATGACGTTGCCACTTTAGTTTTGTCTGATATGCTTGTGGTCCTAATCTGAAGCAACTCAGCATTTCCTCTTCACATAGCGGCCCATACTCAATGCATTTCCTCTTCACATAGCGGCCCATACTCAATGCCATCTTTGTCGTTCTTCTACGCAATATTTTCACTGGTGACTTTTAGTGCAACCTGTTACTTCCTGAAAGAAGGTCTGCTTGTGAAGCGCATTTTAGACATTTTCAGAATGTTACTGAGGACTAAACTAAATTTTCTTGCTTTTGGCTCCTAATTGCACTTGCGGCAGAGGTCTTTGTTGCGTTCCCTGTGGAAGAAGCCAGCTGAGACTCATGACTGAACTTCTTGGGTGGGGTCCAAACAGTTTGTAACAATCATCTTATCCTAATATGGGATGAATGTTTTCCTTTCCTGTACTGAGATGGCAGGACTAAAATACCTCTAATGGAGCTCCCAAACGAGGTGTTTACTATAAAAACTAACCCATTGGTTCAAAAGGTAGCTTTTACTGTGTAATCCACTGAAAAATCCAAAGGCAAGAAATGTCAAAAGTTCCCCAAACTTTCAATATCTTTACTGTCATTTTTTTAAACTCTGAAGTTACTTCCAGCCAATAAAAACAAAGAAACTTCCTTAAAAGGAGGGAGATGTTAGTTTGGTGCAAGTCTGTTCCGAAAGTGCTCAGAATGTCCAGACTCTCTGGAATTAGACGTACCTGTGGAGAAAATATCAGCTGCAACAGCCAGGAATGCATCGGAGACCACATTCTCCGCCGGCACGATGATGTTGAGCTGGTGGGCCACATTACGATAGACGGAGGGACGAATATACTCAAGCTCATCTGCTGAATGAAATAAAGCAAGAAAAATGGAGTTGATTTTACGTCTTTTATGCCAAAATATCTCATAGATATAAGCTACCATACTTGGATCTACAAGAGATATCATTATGAGCACCAAAGTCCCAAAAACTACAGCTTTTGGTCTTATTTTGACCCAAATTTCTCGCATTTTTTTGTCCGTAAAATTTATCCAAATTTCATTTAACTGGTATCAGTTTTCATTTAAATTGATCTTCCCACAAACTTCTCTAGAAGAGGGTAAACAGAAACTAATCAAACTAGAAAAACTATTACATACTATGTGTGGCGTGAGGAAAAACCCTCAAGGGAGGAACACGTTACCCTTAAGTTATCTAAGCGAGAAATTCTTGGGAATCACCTCTGAGATGGCAGTAAAAGATAAACCGGTTTTAAATCTGGCATCAAGTCAAACAAAGCATGTCTGGACATTTTAATGCAGAGTAAAAGTAGATCAAACTAGTTTGAATCCATTACAAACTTCTTTACGAGTTGCTTTTAAGCTGCATCGGTCCGTCGTGGTAAAAGAGAGAGCTGAGCCGAAAAGCAAAGCTCTCAATTTACAAGTCAATCTACGTTCCCACCCTCACCTATGTTCACCAGCTGTGGGTGGCGACCGAAAGAATGAGATCACGGATACAAGCGGCTGAAATGAGCTTCCTCTGCAGGGTTGCTAGACTCTCACTTAGAGATCGGGTGAGGAGCTCTGTCATCCTGGAGGAGCTCGGTGTCGAACCGCTCCTCCTCCAGGTCAAGAGAAGCCAGACGGGGTGGTTCGGGCATCTGGTCAGGATGTCCCCCAGGCGCCTCGCTGGTGAGGTGTTTTGGGCACATCCCACTAGGAGGAAACCAAGAGGCAGACCCCGGACCTGCTGGAGAGACTATGTCTCACAGCTGGCAGGGGAACGACTCGGGATGGATCCATCCGCGTGAGCTTAAGGATGCAGCTGGGGTGAGAGAAGCCTGGGGCTGTTGCCCCGCCACCCGACCCCGGATAAGCAGAAAACGACGAAACAGAACGGTCCAAATACAGAATATTGCACATTAAATAATTAATACACCATCTATTATTGTGTTATAATCCATGCATAGTCTTTAAAAATGTATTAGCATTATTTTTTTTAGTTTTATTTGGCTATTTATTTCAATTACAACCAATAAAATCAACTTTTTATTTAAAAAAGGCTGGATTTAATTTAAGGAAAAACTTACCCAGCCAGATTAGGACTTCAGAAATCTCTCCAAAAGTCCCACCACTTGAACCATGTGCTTTTTCTGGGATCGTAATCCATACGATCCCAGCTCTTTTAAACCTAGAAAAAATATAATTTCTACAAAGTGCTTTGCCCTGGGACACCAGCTCTCTATCGGTTGGAGATCGATCAAACACCTCAGCTGCAAACACGGAGGAGCGACGGAGCATGTCCATGATCCCGATACGAACACCCCGCTCTTCTTTAATATGCTATTACAAATAAAAGTCACCTAGAGGATAATCCTGCAGAAAAAACACACAGATTAGTTTATGGAAATCTTCTTATACCCTGAATTGAAGCAAAGAAAGATTTGAAAATGTATTTTTTATTTATTTATTTATTATGAAAAATCATAAAGACTTACCAAAACATAAAAAAAATCATGCAAAACAAATCAGATCAAAAAACAACATTCATTCCCAAAAAGTTTTAAAGTGACTTTTTGTTTTTTTTTTATTTAGCTTTAATTCTTGAGGATTTACAGTCCCAGTCTGACAGGCTCTCCTTCTAAGGGCACTTATTGTGGACTCTTGAAGGAGGAGAATATAAGCACCTCCCTTATAATCCACACACTCCTTGCACAACACACACACACACTTTTATTTATGGTGCCAAATACTTATTATATTAATTGCAATTTGAATGCAATTTTTTTTAATCATCCTCAATATTCCCTCTATTTTATTCAAACTAAATCTGCACTATTTCTAAAAACCTTAATCTTAAAGCAAAATCTGCATCTGAAAGTTGCAAAGCCCAAAACCCCAAAATCCTAACGCACAAAAAAAAGGAACAAAACCCCCCCCAAAATTTAGCAGGTGGAGTATTTTTTATGCATAGAATTTATTGTTGTCGTGCATGTTTTAATTAATTTATCCCCCCTTACCAAGAGGTGGTGCACTCCCTGACTGTTTTATAAGGGGCAGCTGGAGGCAGAGGAGCAGAAGCAGTGAGAGACACATCTAGGAGACAGTGAGCGGAGCTCTTGCGGTGGAGTGTGGAGGTGGCAGCATGGTGGTGTGTTGATCTGCACACT
This sequence comes from Neostethus bicornis, assembly GCA_902685375.1. NCBI lineage: Eukaryota > Metazoa > Chordata > Actinopteri > Atheriniformes > Phallostethidae > Neostethus > Neostethus bicornis. Next base: position 7,153,028 of record LR738547.1, on the reverse strand, counting down.
GCCGTGCTTTGAGGGATGAGGCTCCACCCAGAAACACAAGCTATCCATGACTGATCCCACAGGACCGCAGAGGCAATGTCCGGGCACCTCTGAGCCTGCAGTCAGGGACAAGGGGGACTGAAGACTCTCTTCTAAGAAATTTTTCTTTAGTTACTATTATTAAAATGCTTTTATTGTCTGTGCAGCTGCTTTCCTGGTACTCCCTGCCCGATCCTGAACTGGCGGGCGGTTAATCTTGTCAGTTAACAAGCAGTACAGACAGAATGTGCAATAAAAGGTGATGAATTGCATGATCCCATATCTCTCTGAAATATTCCCAATGCACCATCTGGATGAAACACTTTAAACTTACTTTACCTTTTCTAATTGCAAAGGAATGATTGTATCTTTCATTTCTCATCATCTTTCATCAATCTTCTTTTCCATCCGTTTTGTCATCTTCTGCTTGTTCCGGGGTCGGGTCGCGAGGGCAACAGCCTCAAACAGGAAGCCCAGGCTTCTCTCACCCCGGCTGCATCGTCCAGCTTACCCGGAAGGATCCCAAGTCGTTCCCCGGCCAGCTGTGAGACATAGTCTCTCCAGCATGTCCGGGGTCTGCCCCTTGGTCTCCTCCTGGTGGAACGTGCCCAAAGCACCTGGCCCGCGAGGCGCTCAGGGGGCATCTTGACCAGATGCCCGAACCACCCCATCTGGCTCCTCTCGACCTGGAGAAGGAACGGCTCGACACTGAGCTCCTCCCGGATGGCAGAGCTCCTCACCCGATCTCTGAGTGAGAGCCCAGCCACCCTGCGGAGGAAGCTCATTTCGGCCGCTTGTACCCGCGATCTCATTCTTTCGGTCACCACCCACAGCTGGTGACCATAGGTGAATGTTGGAACGTAGATTGACTTGTAAATTGAGAGCTTTGCTTTTCGGCTCAGCTCTCTCCTTACCAATCTTCTTTTTTTTTTTTTCTTTTTTTAGTGTGTGATACCTGCAGCTGCATTGTGTAACACCCTGTAACCCAACAGGACAACTACAGATTTGTCAAAACTTGTGCAAAACTAATTAACATGCACCACATGAAGCAACAACTTAGCTTCACCGCTTGAGTTCTAAACTGTCTTTGACACATTTTCTTTCATAATCAGATGTTTTTTCTTGTTAAAAAACTTCTAATACTACATTTTTTTCTTGGATATTTTAATTTTTTTGTCCTGTTTTATGTCAGAACCAGTTTTCACTCAATTTTCAGCTCAGTTTCTGTTTTAAATGACATTATTCTCCCTGTTTTTCTTCAAAACTTATTCCTCCAAAAGGCACAACATTCTGTTCTTTCTCAAACTTCTTGTCAAAGTAAACTTTTTTACAACTAGTTGAGGCCCGTCCGATTACCACGGGTGTGTCAGAATTTAAAAATCATCATTATTTAGATTTTTAAAGCTAAGGTGTAATGCTTAATTGTTTTTTCTACATCATTAACAAATTTTAGAGCAACAAAAGGAAAAATGGGTGAGCAATAATTCTAATGGACAACGTCGGCCTGAGGCAGGAATAACTCCACATTCCTGTTTGTTTGGGTTTTTTTCGTCCCAACTTTAACACAGTCGAAAATGTGAATTCATAAGTAAACAGTTCTAAATGACTAAATCTGCTCGTACATCATCATTAAGACAACACTAGAGGACAATTTGGAACTCAAAAGTTGGACAAGTTAGTCCAAAAAAAACCCCACAAACGCATAAAATCCAACTAACTGATCCATGAATTTCGTCACTATTGATTTTTTTTTTCAGTTATAGGGCAAAACAAGCATGAAATGGTTGAGGTTATGTTGCTAAGGAAACCATAACAGGTGTTTTTATTTCAAAAGAAACCCAGTAAGAAACAAGACACTTCCATTAAAGATTAGCAACTCCTAAAACACTTAAAATGTCACAACTCTACATGACCCTAGAGAGGCTGACCTCCCATAACAAGATGAAAACAAAGTCTAAAAGCAGCCAGAGGCCAAATAGCCAAGAATGGAGCAAAAAATGTCCGCAATCTCAAGCTCTTCACCAAAGAAATGAAGACAAAGACCAAAAAAATGTGGCTCGTGAAAGGAAAACCCAAGAGCAGAGCAGAAAACCTACGCTCATCAACAACTGGGTGAGAAACCTGGATTCGGAAGGAGATTTCAGACTCGATCGTTCAAAAAGCTCCGACCAGATGTCTTCTGCCAACAGTTCTCCGGGTATGTTTGAATTAAATTTATATCTGTTTCTGAAATGATTGTCCAACAACTTTATCTTCTGTTTAAATCCCAGCTTCTAAGTTGTCTAAGGAGTTGCAAGCCCATTGGGCTGGTAGGTTGTCTGAATTGGGAAACTACTCAGAGTGGAAAACCCGAAACAAGACCCTGAAGAAATCCATTATGGAAGTGTACAAGATGAATTTTCACTGACGGTTTACAAATGACTTACTATATTAAATTGTAAGATGTTTACACTATTTGAACAGGATTATTTATTCATAAGATCAAAATAACATGACCCCCCACTCTATCCTCAGGCCTCCTTGGACCTGCCAAATTTCAAGATTTACTTGGTAAAAAAATAATAAATAAATAAAAAATAGAAAGATGATAAAAATGACAGACTTATAATTCTTTAAAAACTGCTCAGTCTGCTATGGCGACGTTTCATCCCTGTGTGTACTTTATCAGGCCAAAGACAGCGGGGGAGAGATAAAAGACCAGTGTACTCTGTCAAGGTTGGAATGAAATGAAGGTTCTGGGTCTAAACCCTGTCAGGTTTAAACCTCACATGGACCTGGGGTTAGGGCTCTAGACCTGTAACCCTAACCTTAACACAGACCTTAGACTGGTGGACCCTGACAACTAAAAGGTTAGGATCTAGAAATAATTCAAAATAGCCATGAAAAGGATTGTAGATGCTTGGACTAACGTGTCTGCTGGTACTGTTATCCGAGCTTTCGCAAAAGCTGGTATCCTTTCTGAGGAGCCGCACAGTACAGACAGTGACTTTGACAGCGAGGAGCGAAGTGGACCTGCTCTGTTGGATTTTGCGCAGCTGTTCGATTCTGAAACAGAGGATGAGGACTTTGACGGATTTGAATAAATACTATTACCGGTAATGTGCTTGTTTAGTATTGTTACTACTTAAATAAAGCACAACTAATCTCAGTTTTGCTCCCGATCTATTTTTTAATACGTACATTTGCATGCTTGCGTGTGTTGTTGTAAGGCGGTGTGTGACTGAGACTGCGCCTTTTCGTACGGTGCGCCTAATGGTCGTGAAATTACGGTAATTGGATACGTAGATAAACAGCACTTGTGTGCTCCATATGAAGATATTCACAGAGAGCTCTAACATCTAAAGTTCTATAAACGTCTAAACTTTTAAATTAGCTTAGTTTCTGAGCCCACTTCTCGTCCCGAGTCTGCCCTTTATGGGCCCCACTCGTACGGACCGCCGTCTGCAGGAACCTTCCTGGACGGACACCCCGTGTCTCTTTTCATAGGGAGCCCTCGCCGCACGGTGGTGTGCAGGCTGACACACCACTGTGCCACCAGCTCATAGTTCAACAGGATAGCTCCCCACTCCTGTGTCTCTTGGCTGTCGCTTCTGTTCTGGCTCTCCTCTCTTTTCCTCTGCCCCCAGCTGCCTCTTATAAAGCAATCAGGGACTGCACCACTTCTTAGTACTAGGTGAAGTAAATAAAATAATTGCGACAATTAAAACATGCTAAAAGCACAAGACATTTAAAACATGCAGAATAGAACTATAAAACATACTGTATACAATAAAATACTCAACCAGCTATATTTGTTTTTGTCTTTCTTTTCCTGCTCTATTGAATGTACTTGGTAAAAAAGAACACAGACTCTCTGTTCCTGCTAGTGTTGTACCTGTAATAGGATTAAATATCAGACACATGAGTCTAGTTCCTTGTAATGCATTTAAATAGAGATGAATGATGGAACAGCTAGGTCTGGTGATACTAATCCAGTCAGTGCAAGACATAGTCACTGCTATGGATTCATTTCTCTGAAAACACAACATGCTTTGCATTCAAATCCAGCAAACATCTGTTGTTCATCGCATTTATTCCACAAAAAAAGACCTTTTTTTAGTGTATTACAAAAGATGTTCTCCATCAGACTTAGTCCTTTGCTTGGTAGGGTGCTGAAGCCTAAGACTTTTTATTGGACAGACCTCAATCTCTAATCCAATTTTAATTAGAGCCCAGTATCCCAATCAGATTATCTGAAAGGGCTTCACACGCAGTTGATAAAACAAATTCAGAATCAGACTTAATGGGATTAAGACAAGTCATAACTAAAGATAACTGGGGTGTTCCTGTCCTTAGAGCGTCCTTCTCAGGGTGGAAGGAGGCTCGAACCACCGACCCTCTTGCAGTAAGGCCACCCTGCTAACTTTTAAGCCACCATGCAGCCGTTGACAGATGTACCATTTGGAAGACAGGCTTCATCTTGACAGAAGTGGAGGTAAAGTTCCGTTCCGTCATCTTCCGCTTGTTCCGGAGTCGGGTCGCGGGGGCAACAGCCTCAAACGGGCAGCCCAAGCCTCTCTCACCCCGGCTGCATCCTCCAGCTCACCCGGAAGGATCCCAAGTCATTCCCCGGCCAGCTGTGAGACATAGTCTCTCCAGCAGGTCCAGGGTCTGCCCCTTGGTCTCCTCCCGGTGGAATGTGCCCGAAACAGCTCGCTCGCGAGGCGCTTGGGCTTCATCCTGACCAGATGCCCGAACCATCCCATCTGGCTCCTCTCGACCTGGAGGAGGAGCGGCTCGACACCGAGCTCCTCACCCGATCTCTGAGTGAGAGCCCAGCCACCCTGCGGAGGAAGCTCATTTCGGCCGCTTGTACCCGCGATCTCATTCTTTTGGTCACCACCCACAGCTGGTGACCATAGGTGAGGGTAGGAACGTAGATCGACTTGTAAATCGAGAGCTTTGCTTTTTGGCTCAGTTCTCTCTTTACCACGACGGACCGTCCTAGTTCACCTCTGAGATGGCAGTAAAAGATAAACCGGTTAACTAGCGTCCTAGTTATTGCTGATGCCGCACCGATCCGCCTGTCGATCTCCCGCTCCATCTTTCCCCCACTTGTGAACAAGACCCCGAGATACTTAAACTCCTCCACTTGGGGCAAAATATAGGTAAAGTATGGGATTTAAAAGACAAGGTTAAGAGCCCACAGGACAGGAGCATAGATGGGATGAACCAAGGGTCAGGTGTCAGTGGGAAATTCACCACAGGCTAACGTCTCTTTCCAGCTAATGAAACGTCACTTTTACAAGTAAGAGGTAAATTCAGGTCAGAGGGATTATTCCCGCACACCTCCCACACTCTGATGGAAAAAAAGAAAAACGGTTAGAACAGCTCTGCATTTCTGGGGAAGCCTCCACACCCACCATCGCAGCTGTTTGGACCTGTCAGAGGAATGCTGAGCCTTGTTTACGAGTAGCTGACATCAGATTCTTTAATCATGATAACACTGTGGATACAAAGTCTGACTGAGCAATTAGAAGTCGCAAAGAGACATAGTTTACATTTTACTTTTAACTAGGAACACATGACTCTGCGAAGTGAGAAGGACTTCCCTGTAAATGACACACATTTTTATCTTTATGATTGGAATCGTCATCTGTTTACTTGAAACACAAAACTAAGAAAGGCACTAAAAGTAGCAGGAGGCCTATTTGAAAAGATAAAAACTTGACTTTTAGTCGAATTGGTGACACATACTCGTATTTGAGAAATACTTTTAAATGAGTTTAAGTTTGTAGGAGTGGAGATCAAAAGATTATTTTAAGTTACAAAAGTATACATTTAAGTGTCGACGTCCAATTCTCTATGTGTTATTGACGTGTTGGTTTTATTCTTCCGTTCCGTCATCTTCCGCTTGTTCCGGGGTCGGGTCGCGGGGGCAACAGCCTCAAACGGGTAGCCCAGGCCTCTCTCTCCCCGGCTGCATCTTTTAGCTCACCTGGAAGAATCCCAAGTCGTTCCCCGGCCAGCTGTGAGACATAGTCTCTCCAGCGGGTCCGGGGTCTGCCCCTTGGTCTCCTCCCGGTAGGACGTGCCCGAAACACCTGGCCCGCGAGGCGCTCGGGGGGCATCCTGACCAGATGCCCGAACCACCCCATCTGGCTCCTCTCGACCTGGAGGAGGAGCGGCTCGACACCGAGCTCCTCCCGGATGGCAGAGCTCCTCACCCGATCTCTGAGTGAGAGCCCAGCCACCCTGTGGAGGAAGCTCATTTCGGCCGCTTGTACCCGCGATCTCATTCTTTCGGTCACCACCCACAGCTGGTGACCATAGGTGAGGGTAGGAACGTAGATCGACTTGTAAATCTAGAGCTTTGCTTTTCGGCTCAGCTCTCTCTTTACCACGACGGACCGATGCAGCGTCCTAGTTATTGCTGATGCCGCACCGATCTGCCTGTCGATCTCCCGCTCCATCCCTCGCCCACTCGTGAACAAGACCCCGAGATACTTAAACTCCTCCACTTGGGGCCGGACCCTGTTTCTGACCCGCAGGGGGCATTCCACCCTTTTCCGGGAGAGGACCATGGTCTCGGTCTACTTTGTCAATCTTTTTTTAAAATGTTCCATAGACACACTGAAATTCATATTTTTGTATTTAACATACTGTATTGATCCCTCAAATGGGTAGATTTCTGTGCTGCATTGCACCGCAGCAGGCTGGCATCACCCACGACGGCACCAATAGTCGGCAACACGGTGGTGTTAGGTGTCTTCCTCAAGGACACTTAGGCATGGGTTCAGTGGGAATCAAACTGGCTTCTACTTGTGAGAAGGAGAACATTCTACCATTGAGCCAACGTCTACTCCCCAATTTTAAATGATCACTATACCTAAAACTGTACAATTTTATCCAAAAAAATCGTAGGTTAGTTTAGTTTCTTGCACGTCAACAGTGGTTGACTTTTATTCTCATATCCGAGCATAAATTATCAAATAAAGATGAGCGATCTTGGTCGTTAACCCTGTGACATTTTCTCTCCATACCCTACTGTTTTTATCCCAGCTTTAAACTGAATTTGCTTGGAATGGAGAAATAAACGTTGAATAAGCTAGATATGGTCCAAATGACGTGAACTAATTTGGATTTAAATGTGAGGATTTTTATTCAAATTAGTGATAAAAAAATACACATATCATCAAAGTTTGACTCTTTCTTCTAAACATGTGTATTAAAGGAGCAACAAGGTACGAACATTTTTGGCGGGAGCTTTTTACAGATACTGGAAGGTGTTAGCGCCTCCAAATCCGAGACCATGGTCCTCGCCCGGAAAAGGGTGGAATGCCCTCTGCGGCTCAGGGACAGGGTCCTGCCCCAAGTGGAGGAGTTTAAGTATCTCGGGGTCTTGTTCACGAGTGGGGGAAGGATGGAGCGGGAGATCGACAGGCGGATCGGTGCGGCATCAGCAATAACTAGGACGCTGCATCGGTTCGTCATGGTAAAGCGAGAGCTGAGCCGAAAAGCAAAGCTTTTGATTTACAAGTCGATCTACGTTCCAACCCTCACCTATGGTCACCAGCTGTGGGTGGTGACCGAAAGAATGAGATCGCGGATACAAGCGACTGAAATGAGCTTCCTCCGCAGGGTGGCTGGACTCTCACTCAGAGACCGGGTGAGGAGCTCTGCCATCCGGGAGGAGCTCGGTGTCGAGCCGCTCCTCCTCCAGGTCGAGAGGAGCCAGATGGGGTAGTTCGGACATCTGGTCAGGCCCCCCGAGCGCTTCGCGGGCGAGGTGTTTCAGGCACGTCCCACCGGGAGGAGAGCAGGGGGCAGACCCCGGACCCGCTGGAGAGACTATGTCTCACAGCTGGCCGGGGAACGACTTGGGATCCTTCCGGGTGAGCTGGAGGACGCAGCCGGGGTGAGAGAAGCCTGGGCTACCGGTTAGAGGCTGTTGCCCCCGTGACCCGACCCCGGAACGAGCGGAAGATGACGGAACGGAAGGTGTTTACCTCCTCGTGCCACCCAATATGCTAACCAAAGCTAGCTAGCGATAGCATTTTCATTGTCTCTTTTTAATTTTGTTTTCAATGTTGGTGTTAGTCTCCAATTTTTGCAAAGTAAATATGAATTGCATATTTTTATTATTATTATTATTTATTATGTCTTTAAAGGTTAATAATTCCCCATAAACGTTTTACCTGTTCAGTGTGTCCAGTGAAATAAATCCTGACAGTAGGAACCAAAAAATTGCAAATAAAAGGAACTTAAAATTCCTTACTGATGAAAATGATGATGTAAATGAATCAAATTATTTAAAGAATCAGGATGTGTTGTGTTGGCCGTGCATTTTCTTTAAAAGTGATAATGAAAGAAGTTTTCAAATGTATTTTTTGTGAACATCTTTCATACCACCAAAGAGAAAACATGGCGCCCAGAATGAAAAGCTTCAGTGTATGATTCATTCAATTTTATTTGTAAAGCCCAAAATCACAGAATGTCCGTCTCAATTGGTTCCACAAGAAAAAGAGGAATGTATTAACACAAATACACAGCAAGAAAAATAACTAACAAATGCTAACTAAAAAAGACTAGCACATTTATGCCCTTACACTCTCCTTCACGGTGAGGAAAAACCCATCAATGGGGAAAAAATAAGAAACCTCATGGGGATCCACATGAAAGAGAGATCCCTCCCCGGGACGAGGAACCAATGTGTCAAAGATTATTGTTTAAATATGATCTTATTCTACTCTACAGCTAAAAATCTAAAGAAGTCAATAGATGTTCTTCATCCTGATAGAAACACGGGGGACTCCTCAGCCCAACGTGTTACCATCAGCTTTATTCCTCTTTAGTGATCACGGCTCTGTCCATAAAAGACCTCACCGAACAATTAACTCAAGTTCCTAAGAAGTTGGGACGTGTTCACATTCTTTTGTTCTTAAGAATGTGAAAGAGCACACCTTCTTTGTCATCAAATATTTTATTTAATATCCAATTTTCTGGTTGTGGTGATACAGATTTGGATAAAACGTGCACATTCCAGGGCTTGTGTGTAGTCAACTGTTAATTGTACAGCTGCTTTTTTTTATTTGAAAAGTTTTTGTTTTAAATGTGGAAAATATTACATTAATCCTGTGGTCACCGGGAGTCGCTCCTCGAGCCGCTCCTCCTCCAGGTCGAGAGGAGCCAGATGGGATGGTTCGGGCATCTGGTCAGGATGCCCCCTGAGCACCTCAGGGGGCATTTCAGGGTGGCCTTTTATTGTGGGCAGTATAAGGAACACCTGTGCACTAATCGTGATGTCAGATCAGCATCTTGATGTGGCACACTTGTGAGGTGGGATGGATTATCTCAGCAAAGCAGAAGTGCTCACTATCACACATTTAGACAGATTTGTGAACAATGTTTGAGAGAAATGGTTATATTGTGTATCTGGAATGAATTTTAGATCTTGAAGTCCATCTCATGAAAAATGGGAGCAAAAACAAAAGTGTTGCATTTATATTTTTGTTGAGTGTACTTTAAAGCTGCTCTGCTTGTGTTTAAGTGTGAAATGTTAGTGTTTTGGAATTATCTATCTTAGAACTTTGAGAACCTTTGGGACCAGTCTCCTGGTTGGTGTCTAGCGTCAGGGCTAAACATGAAAAACAAATTTTCTGAGGCTGTGAGACAGGCCTCTACTGTCAACATGTTTAAATTTGGGCTGAAAACGGTTCTGTTTAATCACGCATTTGACTGAAGATTGATCCCTTTTTTCATATCCTTTTTCAATGTTATAGTTTTGTAATTTTTATGTATTTTTTCTGTCTTGTAAAGCACTTTGAATTACCTTAAAAATGAATTGTGCTACAAATAAACTCACCTTACCTAGTGGCCTAGTTTTAGCACCATATGAGGTCTTAATGACCTCCGTGAAGCTGGCCCCTCTTAAAAACAATATGAACAAAAATAAAAAAATGTTAATCGTTTGTGCTGAAATTTTTTTGTTTGTGCTATTTTATTTGTAAGATATTTACAATTCTTGTATAGGTCAATCTGCGGTCATCCAGCCCCAGATTTTGCTTAAAAATGCGAGAAAACTCCTGTGCTATTTTAGTTTTTTGTTTTTTTTAAAAGAAAAAGAAATACGATTTGGACCATGATGTGTCATCATGAGGTTGATAATGTTCAGAACAAACACGTTTGATTTGGTGGAAAACCATCAAAATCAATTCACAAATCCAAACACGTGAGAAAAGATTCCAAATGAGTCAAACTTGGTTTATTTGTTAGGTGTTCAATGTATTAGAATATAGCATACACAACTGGTTCTGAAGACACTACACAATAAATAGAAATAACTTGCTGGATGAGAACTGCTTCAACCTCCATCATCACTTGTCCTTAAAGCTCCAGAGGAGGTGTAGGCTGTGATATGATCAGGTTCTCCACCCATAGACATACACACAAGGTAAAGATTCCAGTCTTTATAGAAAATATATACCAAATAACATGGTTAATATCAAATAATCCCACTTGTACCTTCACAAACTCACTTCTATTTATTGTAAACGGTCTGATACAAAAAAAAAATATATTCTTCAGATCTATTTTTGAGGGAAATGAATAATACTCCACATTATATTCTCAGTATGTAATGTTATGTAAAAAAAACAAGATAAATTTGATTAGGAGTAAATACATACTGGCCATAGTTTTATATCTAATGAATATTAAGCAGAATGTCTTTTTTTAAAAGACTTTAGAAATACTGTTGCGTCCTTCCAAAGGGAAGCAGAAAAAAAAAAATCCTCAAATTGGTGTGAGGTTTGAAAAGAAAACTCAGTACACCAGCAGTTTGAAATCACTGAAACGTCACAGATCAACAGCAGCATGAATCCCACAAAACTTCTCAAATCTGAGTTTCCAATATTTCATTTACTTTCCGTTTGCCTCTCATCATCTCATACCCAAACCCCGACGAGCAGACCAGACCGCGTACCAGCTTTACCTTCGTGTTGCACTTATGGTATCTCATCTGACAGAGCACAGGTTCAAAGTTAAAGCCTGAATAAACTTTAAGCCTTTTCCAGTTGGTCCCATCCAACTGGATTTTTCTTCAGTCTATGTGAACCGAATTTAGAACGGCACATGCAAAAAAAAAAAAAGATTGATAATGTCAACTTCTCCCTTTTATGACATCCCCTTAAACACACACACAGAGTTATCAGAAGAATCTCTACTGAAGAAGAAGATGCAGAAGCAGTTATAGAAGCATTATTTAACACCTCATCTGGGAGTTCCCAGGTGATACTGTCCTTTAAATTCTCCAAGAGGCCCAGCCTCTGGGTAAATAACACTAGATACAGTTTCCATTGATCTCCATAAGACCTCCTTTAGGGATGAGCAGGCTCATCCTGCCGGTGGTACTCGCAGCACTCTTGATCACCTCCATCCATCTGGGAAGAAACAGGAAGTGAAGAAACTAAGAGTGAGAAACTTTGATTTGATGTATTGTATGTTCAGAGACGTCTTCTTGTTGTGTTTCCGTCATCTTCTGTAGCTGAAACATACCTGTCGAACGTGTACTCGCTCTCCGCTCGGAAGAAGTAAACGTGGGACTTGAACTGGAGTTTGAAGACGTACTCTTTGTGAATGCTGTCTGACTCGTCGGGCGTGCTGACCGTGTAGCCGAGCAGCGGTAGACTGGCCAGCGGGAAGTCGTCCTGTGAACAATCATGTCAGTTTGGATTCGTGTTTCCACTAAAGTCCTGCTCACATAAAAAAAAAAAAACGATGGGGCGGCGATGCGTCAAGTTGGGAAAAAAATTGGCAAATTCGAGCGAAACTCATGCGTTCATCTCACTCATCGAGCGTTGTTCGCCTTAATTTTTAAACCATTTGCAACAGATTGCTCTGACTTTTGTAACTCGCTTTCTTCTTCTTTCAGCATTTTCCTTCCGGGGTCGCCACAGCAAGTCAGTTTCTTCCATCTAACCCTATCTGCTGCATCCTCTTTGGTCACACCAACTATCTTCATGTCTTCCTTCACTGTATCCATGAACCTCCTCTTTGGTCTCCCTCTAGTCCTCTTTCCTGGTGGTTCCAAACCCAGCATCCTTCTGCCGATGTATACTTGATCTCTCTTCTCTGTACATGTACAAACCATCTAATTCTGGCCTCTCTGACTTTATCTCCAAAACCTCTAACATGTGCTGTTCCTCTGATCCTGTCCATCCTGGTCACTCCCAGAGAGATCCTCAGCATCTTCATCTCTGCAACCTCTATCTCTGCTTCCTGTCTTTCCCTCAGTGGCACTGTCTCTAGACTAAACAGCATCACCGGTATCACCACGGTTTTGTACACTTTTCCTTTCATTCTACCTGAAACTCTTCTGTCACACAACACACATGATACTTTTCTCCACCCGTTCCAGCCTGCTTGAACATGCTTCTTCACCTCTTTTCCACACTCTCCATTGCTCTGGACTGTTGATCCTAGATACTTAAAATCTTCCACCTTCTTTATCTCTTCTCCCTGTAACCTCACTTTTCCATTTGGATCCCTCTCATTCACATACATGTATTCTGTCTTACTCTGACTAATCTTCAGTCAGATTGTGACTATCGCTTTGATTTTCTGAAGTCGACTGAGTCGGAAATGTCGTGCAATTGTCAACTGATTACATACAGCTAAGCAAACAATCAACCATTGGTCAATTTAATAACATTTAACTATTGACATTTATCAGACAAACATTGTGCAATATTCTGTAATTGTTCGGTAGGAAACGGGCCGTTAATCGACTGATTTTGAGTGATCACAGAAACGTCATCCTCTAGTCAGTGACGTGTCTCTGATCATCTGGCAATAAATTGCAGACGAGTATGACAGTCACACGATTGTTTCCTCGACAATCGACCTCGATTCAGTGCCGATAAAAGTAGCTGCATTCATGGTAACCCAAATTCTTCTGTGTATAGCTCCGACGTGCTGTGCCGTGAAGTTTAGAATGCCACCAAGAAGACGTCTTATCGCACATATCGCATCTTCAGCTTGGCCGCCTCCATATGCAAGGGGAGACGGTGGCTCAATGGTTAGAGCGTTCGCCCGCGGATCGGAAGTTAACCGGAAGTTTGCGAGTTCTATTCCCACTGAGTTCACATCTAGAGTCCTTGGAGAAGACACCTAACTCCCCGTTTCTCCCACCATTGGCGCCGTCATAGGTGGAAGCTTGCTGCAGTGTAGTAGTGCAGCACACAAATTTTCCCATGAGGGATCAATAGAGTGAGTAAAAAAAATTTTAAAAATTAGAAAAAAATGTCGCCAATGTGCCGGCGATATGCATCGTCTCTCAGTCTGCGTCAACCTTTCATTGAGCGCTTTACCGTCTATCGTCGTCGTACAAGCAAGACAGCATTGTATGACGTTCTCCCGACATGCGGTCGAATTAGATCACCTCCTCTCCCAATTCAAATGCAGACATGACGCCAACGATTTGCTTTAATGTGAGCAGACCTATTGCAACGCTTTCCACCTCACGCGATCCACGCACACAAAAAAAATCGCCATAATTTTCTCAGATGCCGATGCATCTCGTTTTATGTGAGCAGGGTTTTACTTGTAGTGAAGTTTGAGGTTAAGAAGAGGCTAACCTGGTGAGTTTTGTAGAAAAACAAGCAGAAGTTGGTGAAGACCACCCAGAGTTTCTGCCAGCCGTTGCTGTTCTTAAACTTTCTCAGGAGGTAACCGGAAAGCTGGTTCTGTTTGAATTAGAGGAGAGAGAAGTTAAGCATGTTCATATCTAGAACAAACACTGGAACAAGATTTTAATTTAATACATTTTGTGTAAATTGTTGTGAATAAAACTCGTGTTTGTGTGGAGCTTCTAAATAATTTACAACCATCTGATAATCGAAAAAAAAAATGCATCTGACTACTTTGTAAATTTGACCAACTTCTGGTCATTTTTAGAACATAACTTTTGGAATTAACAGACCCGCTTTATCAGATTTAATGATGCTATTAAAACCTTGAGACAGACTGGTTATTGTATAGAGTGTACCCCACCTCTCATCTGCAAACTAGCCTAACTAGACCTGGTCAGGTTCTTTCTATCAGATTGAAAATAATTTCCAATGGAAGTCGAAACGTCTCGATCATCAAATACACTCTCCAGAAGACGCCTTTTCTAAGATAGATCATTCATGTGCAAATGTGGGATTACACGGACTGGTAGTGAGGATAGATTCTGACCAAGGGTTAGTAAAAATGAGAGCCAGCCGGGAGGAGATCAAGAGGCAGAACCCGTACCCGCTGGAGAGACTATGTCTCACATCTGGCCAGGGAACACCTTTGGATCCTCCCGGGTGAGCTGGAGGATGCAGCTGGGGTGAGAAAAGACTAGGTTTTCCATCTGAGGCTGTTGGCCCTGCAACCCGGCTTAAGCAGAAGATAACGGAACATTTTAATAGAAGTCATCTAAGACCAATAAAATGCAGAAATTTTTATGATTTGGTTGAATTATTGCTTCCTGACTGAATGCTTTCAGTAGGAGATTGTCTAGACATCTGGTGGGTGAGGTTGGCACACGTATTACAGAGCCTTGTTGTCTTAAACAAGAATCGTCCTCTTCCTCAAATATTGAAGACGTGTGGGAGAAAAAAATAGTATCACTGTCTAAATATGATGCATAAAAACCAGAATGCTTGGAAAAATTCACTTGTTACAGTCCTAGTACTGTCCTTTTTCGTTAAACTTGAAGAAGTTAAGCTTTTCTACCTTAAGCACCAAAAAAAGTAGGTTTCAGATTTTTATTAGAGGATTTCCACCTTCATCATAGTCTGTTTTGATTTTACTCAGGCTCAAAAGAGGCAGACAGTAACTTGTAACTAAGTGGAACACGTTTCCAGATTATCAGCGTAACCATATTTTTTCCTACAATTTCAAAATAAAAACCTGCTCCAGAGTGAGAATCAGTGTGTTTTTAATCCACTGATTTCTATTTTTAGTAGGTTTTAAAATCTCTTTCTGTCCAATCCGAGCTGTTTACCCTCCATCGCCCCTCTGTGGTGATACCTGGTTCATGCGCAGATAATCAACCAGAGACAAGTTCTGGTTTCGATACCAGCACACGTGTGTGATGGTGTTTGGTCTCTGTCCCTGACCGAGCAAATAACGAGGAGGAAGCTCCGGAGAGGCGGTCGGAGAACCGAAGACTGAGGACAAGGGAAAAAAAAGAGAGAGAAGAGAAGATGCAGAGATGGTGTTAGCATGTTAACATGACGCAAACAGAAGAGGAAGGAAGGAAGTTAGAGAAATCTGACTGCTGCAAAGTCAAGAAAAAGGGATTAATGTTTTTCACATGCAGATTATTAGTACAATAAAAAAAATAGACTCCTGAAAGCAGAGACAGACCATGCATTTCACACTCAGATTTAAAGAAAACAGTGTTCTTTTAATCCACCTGGCAACAAAAGCTGGCTGAAATGTGATTAAATGCTTTAAAGCAAAAAACACATGTTTAAAAGCAGCACGGCTTTTGAAAAAAAAACAGGAGAGAAAAAAAACAAGACATTTGAAAATATTGCTTCCTCCGCAGGATGGCCATGCTCTCGCTCAGAAATAGAGTGAGGAGCCATGCCACTCGAGAGGAGCTCAGAGTAGAGCTGCTGCACCTCCGGGTCGAGAGAAGCCAGATGGGGTAGTTCGGGCATCTGGTTAGGATGCCTCCCAAATGCCTCACTGGTGAGGTGTTCCAGGCACATTCCACTGGGAGGAGACTTAGAGGCAGACCTGCTGGAGAGACTATGTCACACAACTGGACAGGAAACACCTCAGGATCTTCTCGGGTGAGCAGGAGGATGCAGCCGGGATGAGAGAAGTCTGAGTTTCCCCATCTGAGGCTGTTGCCCCCAGATAAGTGGAAGATAACGAAACAATCAAAGCTGAAATAAAATTACCAGTTAGTAATTCAGATGATTTTTAGGCCAGCAGAGAAGAGTAAGAGTGCCTAAAAAGTTAGAGGATGAAATGCAAGGAGGGAAAGAAAGGAAAACTAGATGGAACTAAAGAAGAAAATAAAAGTGTTTCCCCTGCCTGAACTTAATAAAACACGATGGCACACAGAATGTGTGTGTGAGATGTTTTCCTTGTGTCTGACTGTGTGTGTATGTGTGCATCAGTCACTGAGGAGGAGTTACCTCCACAGCCAGGCTGTGATCAGACATTGACACACTGGTGTTGCGGTGCCAGCACACATGCATAGTTGTGTTGGCACGATGGTGCGTCTGCTTGTCCAGAGAAGTGTGAGAGGAATTCATGTCATCCTCAGACTCCTGCTCCAAAGACACCTCATCAGACGATCCTAAACAGTTAGAAGGAGGAGGGGGGACAGGAAGTTGTGTGGAGCAGAGGGATTAACTGTACGTTTGGGTTGCTCGTATCCTGCAGGAATAAGTCAGGGATAATGTCGACTAAGAGGAGAAGTCAGAGAGAAGTTCTTACGGTTGGAGCGATCAGTCAGACCAGGATCCAGGAAGATGCTGGATTTCTCCTGCGTTTTCTTAGCCAGGTCAATAGCCATGTTCAGATCCTCAATCCATTTCCCCATTTCTACTTTGGAACTGAAATTAGAGCACAAAAATTTCAAAATAAGAGCATTGAAACGTGTCCAAATACAGTTTTCTTGCAATTTAAATTGGATCAAGTTAATCTACAAATACAAAAACCATTCTTTAGAAACGGTGGGGAATATTAGTACCGTATTTTCAAGACCAAAAGGCGCATCATATTAAAAGACGCAGTCCAAGTTTTATGTGCTCTGTGTTTAACACACATAAGGCGCACCTGATCTACGTACTATTTACGTCCGCCTTATTTAGTGTGTGTATTTAAAAATATATCGGGAGTAAAACTGAGTTTGGTTGTCTTTGTTTAAATATTAGTTCCAGTCGTCATAAAGTGATTTATCAAATTCATCCAAGTCCTCATCCTCTGTTTCAGAATCTAACAGGTACGCTAAATCCAACCTCGCAGGTTCACTTTCCTCGCGGTCAGAGTCACTTTCTGTACCGTTCGGCTCCTCGGAAATGATGCCGGCTTTTGCGAAAGCTCAGACAACAGTGCCAGCAGACACGTTAGCCCAATCATCTACAATCCACTGGCAAACTGTAGAGAAAACTGGCGAAAACTCGCCCGGCGCTGACTTCCACCCTTCGAGAAGCTGCTGTCTCATTCGGTCATCTATCACTCCCACACCACTCGCAGCCTTACTTTGAACGGCCGGTTCACGCCGATGTCCAGCGGTTGGAGTTCCTTTGTTAGACTTCCCGGAATCACAGCAAGCGTAGTGTTCATCTGCTTCACTCATTTTTTTTACAACACACATAGGATGCACTGCACAATAGGGTGCACCACTCATTTTGGAGAAAATCTAAGACTTTTTTTATGCGCCTTATGATCGTAAAAATATGGTATTAGAATATTAGCATTGTGGGGGGCATGTCTCCGTGAGAGACAGAATGCAGCCGCTGTCCTTTTTCTTTTCACATACAGAGTATGCACAATTGGCAGAAACGGGAAAATATAAAAGTCTGATGCATATTTTGTTACATTTTTGTCTCGTCAACAGAAACATGCAAACGTCTCACCAAAAAGCCGCATTTATTTTGTTAACGTTAAGTCATAGAAAAAAAAAAAAAGCCTCGTCAACAAAATTGTTTTGTTTCATCATCGTTGACGAAAACAACACCGCCCGGATTATACTTGTGCTTGTGATGAAACCCACATTTATGAACAGAAATTCTTTTTTAATCTTTTTCATACATTCCCCTTCATTAGGTTTTTATAGACACTTGAATTTTTCCCCACGGTTCACCTGGCAGCCACTACAATGGTCCTCTGAGCCGAGTAAATGGTGAAACAATGTGGGACCGACCACTCGTTCTCGCTTTCCTCCACCTTAGAAAAAAAAGAAAAGACAATTTTAATTTTCATCTCACTGATTTAAAATTAGAATGAATGTTTATGGGAAATAAAACTAATTAAAAAGAATAACAAAGCGAATAGCCTCTAAATTAGCATTCTGTTTCATTTTCATTAATCATGTGCTTGATTAAATTTAAAGACAAATAATTACATTTGAATTATATTCCATGAAAATACCATGGGATTTTTTTTTTTTTATTTTATTTTCAACATTGTGCAGAATGTTAGTTTAGCTTCTTCTATGCAGATACAGGAGAAGAATGGGAGGATTTGTGCATCCACTGGCAGAGCTCAGAGGACTTACCGGTGCATCCAGCACAATGAGCTGCAGCCAGGAGTAAAACAGAGACATGCAGTTAGGACTCCCAGGCTCTTCCTTCTCACAGATATTTAATAGGATTTGATCATTAATCCTCAGAGTGGGCAAAGGGTCACAAAAGGAACTTGTTTTAGGTCAAATCGAAGTTAGAGGGGTATAGCGCTTTTGTGAGGTAATAATTCTTATCTTGGAACATTTTTAGACAAACATAGTATCTTTCATTTATGTTCGCTTCCAGTTTAGTCTCATACCCTGGCAGCATGCATGACAGTGTTAATTTTGTTCTATTCTGTTATCTTCCGCTTTTCCGGGGCTAGTTCGCGGTGGCAACAGCCTCAAAAGGGAAGCCCAAGCTTCTCTCACCTCGACTGCATCCTCCAGCTCACTTGGGAAGATCCGGAGGAGTTCCCCAACCAGCTGTGATACATTGTCTCCACAGCAGGTCCAGGACCTGGCCTTGGGTCTCTTCCATGAGGCGCTCGGGAGGCATCCTAACCAGATACCCGGACCACCTCATCTGGCTTATCTTGACCCAGGTGAAAAACTACTTTACTTCAAGCTCCTCCCAAATGCCAGAGCTCCTCACTCTATCTCTGAGTGAGAGCCTAGCCACCCTGCGGAGGAAACTCATTTCAGCTGACTGTATCCGTGATCTCATTCTTTCAGTCACACCTGGTGACCTTACGTGAGAGTAGGAACGTAAATCGACTGGTTAATGGCAAACTTCGCTTTCGTCTCAGTACTTTCTGCAACATGATGGACAAATGCAGCGTCCTGATTATTGTGGATGCCGCACTGTTCCGTCTGTCGATGTCCCGCTCCATTCGTCCCCACTCATGAACACGACCCGAAGATACTTAAACTCCTTCACTTGGGGCAGGACCCTGTCCCTAACCTGCAGGGGGCATTACACCCTTTTTCGGCAAGGACCATGGTTTCTGATTTGGAGGCGCTAATTCCTTCAGCCGTAAATTTTGTCAGTGGCCGGAAATACAGTGTAAAGGGCATCAAGTTTTCAGAGCCAATACGTACTCTTTTCATTTAATTTTTTTTGCATTTACATAAAAATCAGTCCCAAATTAAAAATCCTACTGCTTAGGTTAAAAAATATGGGTGTGACAAAGAATAAAAAATCAGTGGTCAAGAAAAAACAAATTATAGAAGGTAGAACTTCAAATGACTCAAACATGCGTGAATAAAATAGAGAACCACTTTTGGGTATGTTTTAATTTTGTATATTACCCTATTTCTGAAGTTGATGTTGATCAAAAGAACTTACTATCATGCCGTGGAGGGGCAGCTGTCCGTGGACTTTGAACTGGTTGGTTGCCGTGACGCCTTTACTTGTGTAGAGAAGCATGTCTGAGAACTTCAAAAAACCCCAAAAAAACAAACACAGCTTTAGCAGAGAAACACTTTTTGATGTTTAAGTTTATTTTTGAAGCTGTACCAACCAGGAAAAACATCCTTTGCTGCAGTCCCTTCTTGGTGAGCTTGTACAAGCAACCTTCTCGGATGAATTCCTGAGAACATCCAGCTTGTGAGCCACAATCATCTACAAGTTGTCCGGCTCTGCTTTAAACATATATCGGTACACTCACCCTGCCTGGTGCTGTCAGGTTCTCAATCCCGATCAGGTCTCTCTGCAGCTCCGTTAGTTTCTGAAAGTTTTCTAAACGGATAAGACTGCTTTGAAGCTGAGCGGCGATCTCAGCCACTTCTTTCAAAGCCTCTGTAAAAACAGGGATTCGTTAACTTCATTCAGAAGGAAAAAGAAATCTTGAACAGAGTGGTTCGCTCTGCTCGTAGGACAGCAGGCTATGACCTCCCAGTCCTTGAGGAAATTTACAAATCCAGACTTTCAGATCATTAATGATCCCTGGGGCCATCCGGCTACTAGAGTGTTTTATCTCCTGCCTTCAGGGAAACATTATTAGTGCCATTTGAAATAGCTCACACCCAAGTAGTGAAGAAGAACTATTTCGTTACTTTACTCAAGTAGAAAATCTCGTTATCTTAACTTTAACGAAGTAATTATTTTTTTGTCTACTTTTTGCTTTTACTCACTAATTTTTTATGCAAGTATCTGTACTTTTACTTCGTTACTTTTATAAAAAAGTATTTGCTACTTTCGCCATTTTGTCACCGTTAAAAATAAAGAAAAAAAGCATGTACCTTCAAATTTGAGGAAACATGTCGAGGTAAGCTTGATACATATTACTATCTGAATAATGAATAATCAACCTAGTTAAAACGTAGGAGCGCATGCGTACGGATTTTGCATTGCATGCTATAGCTAGCAACATGCTAAAGCTGTGTTTACTTCCTAACTCTATTTTATTGTTCAACTTCGTTTGGTTCTCTGTTAATTATTGAGAGTTTTGATTGTAAGCTGTGTGACTTTATATTGTTGCTATGTGTAATATTGTTTTAATATGAAGTAGATAGTCTGCTTTACAATGAGATGTACAACCGGATTCCAAAAAAGTTGGGACACTTTAGAAATTGTGAATAAAAACTGAATGCAATGATGTGGAGGTGCCAACTTCTAATATTTTATTCAGAATACAACATAAATCACAGGTCAATAGTTTAAACTGAGAAATTGTATGATATTAAGGAAAAATATGCTCATTCAAAATTTCATGGTGTCAACAAATCCCAAAAAAGTTGGGACAAGAACCTATTAGAGGCTGGAAAAAGTCATTTGAGCATACAACAAACACCTGGAAGACCAATCAGCACTAATCAGGTCAATTGGCAATATGATGGGTATAAAAAGTGCTTCTCAGATTGGCAGTGTCTCTCAGAAGCCAAGATGGGTAGAGGATCACCAACTCCCACAATGTTGCGTAAAAAGATAGTGGAACAGTATCAGAGAGGTGTTACCCAGCGAAAAATTGCAAAGAGTTTGCAGTTGTCATCATCAACTGTGAATAATATCATCAGAAGATTCAGAGAATCTGGAAAAATCTCTGTGCGTAAAGGTCAAGGCCGGAGAACCATACTGAATGCCCGTGATCTCCGGGCCCTTAAACGACACTGCATCAAAAACAGGAGTGCTACTGTGAAGGAAATCACAGCATGGGCTCAGGAGTACTTCCAGAAACCATTGTCAGTGAACACAATCCACCGTGCCATCCGCCGTTGCCAGCTGAAACTCTATTCTGCAAAGAAGAAGCCATTTCTAACAAAGATCCACAAGCGAAGACGTTTTCACTGGGCCAGGAGTCATTTAAAATGGAGTGTGGCAAAATGGAAGACTGTTCTGTGGTCAGACGAATCACGTTTTGAGGTTCTTTTTGGAAATCTGGGGCGCCATGTCATCAGGACCAAAGAGGACAGTGACAACCCAAGTTGCTATCAACGCTCTGTTCAGAAGCCTGCATCTCTGATGGTATGGGGTTGCATGAATGCGTGTGGCATGGGCAGCTTGCACATCTGGAAAGGCACCATCAATGCAGAAAAATATATTCAGGTTCTAGAGCAACATATGCTCCCATCCAAACGTCGTCTCTTTCATGGAAGACCCTGCATTTTTCAACAAGATAATGCCAGACCACATTCTGCATCAATCACAACATCATGGCTGCGTGGGAGAAGGATTCGGGTACTGACCTGGCCAGCCAACAGTCCAGATCTTTCACCTATAGAAAACATTTGGCGCATCATTAAGAGGAAGGTCAGACAAAGAAGACCCAAGACGATTGAACACTTAGAGGCCTGTATTAGACAAGAATGGGAGAACATTCCTATGTCTACACTTGAGAAGCTGGTCTCCTCAATGCCCAGACGTCTGTTGAGTGTTCTAAGAAGAAGGGGGGGTGTCACACAGTGGTGAAAATGGCCTTGTCCCAACTTTTTTGGGATTTGTTGACACCATGAAATTTTGAATGAGTATATTTTTCCTTAATATCATACAATTTCTCAGTTTAAACTATTGACCTGTGATTTATGTTGTATTCTGAATAAAATATTAGAAGTTGGCACCTCCACATCATTGCATTCAGTTTTTATTCACAATTTCTAAAGTGTCCCAACTTTTTCGGAATCCGGTTTGTAAATGCACGCAACACATTCTGCAACAACTGAGAGTAGGAACATTTTTATGTCGTTCTGTTGGACTTGTTAGTTTATTTATTGTGTTTGTACCTACCAAAAAGGCTTTTTATGTATTTTTTTTTTTTTTACATCGAGTGTGTTTGTGTCTGCTGAAGTTGGTTAAATTAGGTGATGCAGAGTGAAGCTTGGTAGCTGAAGGGACGTTACATAATGCCCTGCTTATGTTAATACATTTTATTGTGTTCATTAATCAATTTCCAATAAAGGTTATTGAGAAATAAATGTTTCTGATTCATAAAGTTTCACACCACAACACTTTTATTTAGTCATCATATTTTCTGCTCCTTGAAGCACGTGATAATGGTTAAAAAATATGTTCATACGCTTTTGGCAATAATATTTTTTTTTCCTGAAAATTACTTTTACTTTTTACTTTAAGTAGTTTTGACAATAGGTTACTTTGTACTTTTACTTGAGTAAAAAACTTGAGTTGATACTTCTACTTTTATTAAAGTAGTTTTTTAACTCGGTATCTATACTTCTACTTGAGTAGAAAATGTTGGTACTTTTGACACCTCTGCTCACACCTTTACTTTTATTGTTCTTTAAGAAGTTTAAAATAAGCTCCGGCACCCTTGTGACCATCTTTTGGGGTTAAGTGATTCAGAAGACTAAACAAATTCTAAAAGTGTGGGAATCAATAGGCGAACCAGTGCAGCGTCTGATCGCTGCATCAATTCACCAGGGTGAAGATCAAAGCAGATAAAAATCAGTTCAGGAAGTGAAACTCTCACCTTTGCAGTCGTCGTGATCGCGATGAGATGGTGAATAATGTTTGCACAGCCTCTCCAGGATGAGCTTGTAGTGCATGAGGCGTTGGATGGGCTTCAGCAGGAATGTGTTGAGAGGCAGGTAGCAGACCTTCTGCAGTTCAAACTCTTTGTACACCGTCTCTAACTTCTTCAGCCTCTTGGAGGCTTTTTCCAGCTCTGTTAAAACCTCGTCGTGCTTCTGGAGGTAACCAGTAAATTCCTGTGGATGAAATCCGATCAGTATCATCATCAGATGAATGAATGAGGAGTGCCAGATAAGACTTTACCTTCAGAGCCGACATGTTCTTCAGCATCACATCGCCGATCCTCTGGTAATCACCTTTAACATGAGCGTTGGAGCGGCCCTCCCTTTGGAAGGAAACACATTTAATTTCTTCTTAAAGTTCAGGGAGAAGATTGTTCACCTACCAGAGAGCCAGCCTCTGGTCCAGCTCCTTCAGAAAGCCTCGATGGAACTCGTAGATTGGGTCAATGTTGGAGAAGAGGAGGGTCATGAGGCCTTCTGGCATGGCATTTTCTTTGATCACAGCACTGCGGAACCACTGAGACGAGAAAAACAAACACAAAACATGGCTTCCTGTTATCAAAGTTGAAGAAACATCCTTAAGAATGTTTCACTGTTTCACTTTCATGCAGAAATTTTGCTGGATTTCTTTTTTTTTCCATAATACTTTTTATGAGAAACATTTTCTAATGATTCCGTGTTTGAACAACATCACAATTGAAAGTAATAGATGGGGATGTAAAAATTAAGTTTTGTTTAAAAACAAAAAAAGGGCGTGGTTCTGTTGTAAAACACTATTTTAACACTAGGACCGCCGCGCTCTAAATCTGCCTGCAAGCGCCATGACCGTCAATATGACCGCTTATGTAATTATTCATGTTTTGCGCTGCTTCTTCTTCTTCTCCTTTCGGCATTTCCCTTCAGGGGTCGCCACAGCAAGTCAGTTTCTTCCATCTAACCCTATCTGCTGCATCCTCTTCGGTCACGCCAACTATCTTCATATCTTCCTTCACTGTATCCATGAACCTCCTCTTTGGTCTTCCTCTAGCCCTCTTTCCTGGTGGTTCCAAATCCAGCATCCTTCTGCCGATGTACTCGGTCTCTCTCCTCTGTACATGTCCAAACCATCTCAGTCTGGCCTCCCGGACTTTATCTCCAAAACCTCTAACATATGCTGTTCCTCTGATATACTCATTTCTGATCCTGTCCATCCTGGTCACTCCCAGAGAGATCCTCAGCATCTTCATCTCTGCTACCTCCATCTCTGCTTCCTGTCTTTTCCTCAGTGGCACTGTCTCTAGACCAAACAGCATGGCGGGTCTCACCACGGTTTTGTACACTTTTCCTTTCATTTTAGCTGAAACTCTTCTGTCACACATCACACCTGATACTTTTCTCCACCCGTTCCAGCCTGCTTGAACACGCTTCTTCACCTCTTTTCCACACTCTCCGTTGCTCTGGACTGTTGATCCCAAGTACTTAAAATCTTCCACCTTGTTTATCTCTTCTCCCTGTAACCTCACTTTTCCATTTGGATCCCTCTCATTCACACACATGTACTCTGTCTTACTCTGACTAATCTTCATTCCTCTTCTTTCTAGTGCAAACCTCCACCTCTCCAGCTTTTCCTCCACCTCTTCCCTCCTCTCACTACAGATCACAATGTCATCTGCAAACATCATTGTCCATGGAGATTCCTGTCTGACCTCGTCTGTCAGCCTATCCATCACCATAGCAAACAGCAAAGGACTCAGAGCAGATCCTTGGTGCAGTCCCACCCCCACACTGAACTCCTCTGTCTCACCTACAGCACACCTCACCACTGTCTTACAGCCCTCATACATGTCCTGAACCGCTCTAACATACTTCTCTGTCACACCAGACTTCCTCATACAATACCATAGTTCTTCTCTAGGTACCCTGTCATACGCTTTCTCAAGATCTACAAAGACACAGTGCAGCTCCCTCTGACCTTCCCTGTACTTCTCTATCAGCATCCTCAAGGCAAATACTGCATCTGTAGTGCTCTTTTTAGGCATAAAACCATACTGCTGCTCACAAATTCTTACTTCAGACCTTAGCCTAGCTTCGACAACTTTTTCCCATAACTTCATCCTATGGCTGATCAGTTTAATTCCTCTGTAGTTACCACAACTCTGTACATCTCCCTTGTTCTTAAAAACAGGAACTAGCACACTTCTTCTCCATTCATTAGGCATCTTCTCACTTTCTAATATTCTGTTAAACAGCCCAGTCAGAAACTCTACTGCCACCTCACCTAAACACTTCCATACTTCTATAGGGATTCCGTCAGGGCCGAGAGCCTTTCCACTCTTCATCCTCTTCAGTGCCCTCTTTATTTCTACCTTACTGATCCTAGCCACTTTCCGGTCCACTTTGGTAACGTTTTCTACTCTTTGTTCTCTTTCATTCTCTTCATTCATCAACTCTTCAAAGTACTCTTTCCATCTTCCCATCACATTACTGGCATCTGTCAAGAGACATCCATTCCTGTCTTTAATCACCCTAACTTGCTGCACATCCTTCTTCCCATCTTTGTCTCTCTGTCTTGCCAACCTGTATAGGTCCATCTCTCCCTCCTTGCTGTTCAGCTTAGCATACAAGTTGTCGAAGGCTGCTTGTTTTGCCTTTGCCACCTCTACTTTAACCTTATGCTGTATCTTTCTGTACCCTTGCCTACTCTCCTCAGTCCTCTCAGTGTCCCACTTCTTCTTAGCCAGCCTCTTTCTTTTGATACAATCCTGCACCTCTTCATTCCACCACCAAGTCTCTTTATCTATCTTCCTTCCAGATGACACACCAAGTACTCTCTTGCCTGTCTCCCTGATCACATTAGCTGTAGTTGTCCAGTCATCTGGAAGCTTCTCCTGCCCACCAAGAGCCTGTCTCAACTCCGTTATAAAGTTCAAGCAGCACTCTTCCTTTTTCAGTTTCCACCATTTAGTCTTCTGCACTCCCTTCATCTTCTTAGACTTCCTCACTGCTATGGTCATCTTACACACGACCATCCTGTGCTGTTTGGCTACACTGTCTCCTGCTACAACTTTGCAGTCACTGATCTCTTTCAGATTACACTGCTATATTGCATAAATAAACTTTTACACCAATCAATTTTTAAAAGAAATAATAATAAAATGTTAAATATTTTTAAAACCTAGAATAAAAAAGCAAACACCAAATTAAAATGATCTAATTTGTCAATAGCCTACTTTTTTGGCATTCAAAAATGCCCTTGTTAAAAATTGGCTATATTCCTATATGTTAACCTGAACTTTCAAGACTTATCTACAAAACATGGCATACTTTATTCAAACAACAATTTTATTACTCTCTTTGTAAAATTTCTTCAATGTTATCTCACTCAAACTTTCTAAAATGTTTCTGTAATGGCATCAGAGTCCTCCTTGTCTTTCTCCACAGATATAAACACACAAACACTTGTGTGGCCATAGCAATGAGTTTGTTGCCCTAGCAACAACTTCTAATGCACGCTTCCTCTCAGCTGCCGGTTAGAGGAGATAAAATGCTTAAAATTTTTGAAATGTTCTAAAAGAACACAAAAACTACACAATAAAATAGAAAAAGTCAGCCTTCTAGGTTGTGTTTTATTTATTCTAATTAGCATTTTAAGTGACATGCATTCAAATTAACGGCTGCGGCGGTCCTAGTGAC
Source organism: Neostethus bicornis (assembly GCA_902685375.1). Classification (NCBI taxonomy): domain Eukaryota; kingdom Metazoa; phylum Chordata; class Actinopteri; order Atheriniformes; family Phallostethidae; genus Neostethus; species Neostethus bicornis. The sequence continues at coordinate 7,126,150 of LR738547.1, read as the reverse complement.
AAAAAAGTTTTGATAAAAATGATAATCATAGACTTACTACAGTGATGACCTCCAGATCTTTCAGGTACGTCCGTTCTGTGGTCAGAATTTCTTTGGCAATGAAGTAGGCCTTATCGGCAGGATATCGCTAAAAAGAGAGAAAGAAATAACTTGATTAAAAAGGAACAAAACAAAGAAAAATCCCTTTAAAAGTGACTAAATGTTTCAAAAAAAGAAATCTAATTTCCCTCCCTCCTCAGCCCTAACATAAAACTTTCTATCTAACAGAATCAAGCTTTATGGTTGTGAGGCAGGGGGGGTTGGAAGGGTGGGCATGCAAGCGGTGTACCTTCCTCCTGCCCTCCTCATCCTCCTCTAGCCTGGCATTGCTGCCCACCTCGCTCAGGATGGGGCTTTGCAGGGGCGAAGGGGCCTGGCTCGGCAGGCTGAGGGTGGACATCTGGAAGGATGACGAAAGGCAGAGGGGGTCCTTGGACTGAAAAGGCGAAACCTGAAGACCATCCACTGCTGAGTCTGTGAAAAAACAAATGAAGAAATTAGAAAAAGGGTTTTAAATTCCAGAATAAGAAAAATTAATTAGTAAATCATTCAAAAATAGGGTTTTAAAGAGGCAGCAGATTCCCAATAATTCTATTTTTTATTACATTTAGAAAAATAACAAAATAAACCAGAAAAAAATCAGTGCATTTGCAAAAAACAAAAGCTACAAATAACTTTGTCATCTATCTCTAGTTTCTTTTTTATTTTAAAAACCCCTGAAGCTCTTTAAGAGAACAATTACAACAACAGAAAACAAGTTTAGCCACTTTTTCTCCTCCTACTTCAGGAAATCAACCCAACAACCCTGCAGCTTCTTTTCTTTTCTTTTTTTTCTCTAAAAACTGAGTCACGGATCATCACAGCTGTTCTTTCACTTTTATCAAAATGGGGGTGGTGACGAAGAGAAGAGAGAAAGCAAAACAAAAAAAAAAAAAATCAGCAGACTGACTCTTTGACCCGGATATAATTGCTGGTGGAAGAACTGATGAGGAATGCAGCAGGGTAAAAGAGTTGTTTATAGTTTATCTGTGGAGTGAGCTCAGAGTCGTCAGGCTGTGAGGAGTAGTGGGACAAACTGTGTGAGGGGGGGGGTTTGCTGTGGAATGACTTGGCACAAGGCCTGTCCAAACAGGGAGCACGCACACACACTCAGCTGGAATTAGGCTCAGGAATTTGACGTACTTGTACAAATCTACCCCAACCCCCTGACAATGTGCATGGCAAAAAGGAAAGAATGTGACTAGATTTGTCTCGTAATCACTCCGATAAAGTTACATTTAGCTGGAATTTTTTTATGAATTGTGTCATTTGGAAAAAAAATGAAAAGTTTACATTTTTTAAACTGAGATTTTTTCTCTTCATAACTGAGCGAGGTTTGTCTTTAAAAAAAGAAGTTTAACTCTGACAGGTATGGTACCCAAAGGTAATTACTTTATTCTTAGAAGCAAAACATACAAACATAAAGTACAGGTTTTTATTTGTAATTAGAAAATATACAAGTTCAGGATTAGGTGATGGTTACTTTGTGCCTAAGTGCAGTTAGCTGGGTTTTAATTAGTTCATCTTTAGTTCAAAAGTGGGAAGAATCACATGGCAGGAGAAAAAAGCAGGAAAGATAAAAAATCAAATTTAGTTTACACCTGCACACTTTGATTACAAATCCACTTTTAGGCCTTGGTTTTTTTTTTTTTTTTGCCATCCTTCAAAATGACAATGAGAACAAATGAGGAACCACTGACATGATTCTTTAAGAAGAAAAGATCGAGTCAAATCAATACGACCTAAAAGCATCAAATCACAAGCTGGAGCTACAAGTGCTAAACGGAAACGTGGTACAAGTGCTGTAGACGGGCGAAATAAAAGTGCAGAAAGGCAAAGAAATACAGCACGTTCGGGTTTTTGAAAAACAACACGACCCACAAGTTCAGACTAAAAAGAAGAAAGGACAACAGCTGAGTAATGGAACCCATCTGACTTGAATTGTCCAAATGATTAGATTCTCGTGCTCTACGCAGAATCTAATTAAGTTGTTTCAAGACTTGAGACTCAAACGATGAGGGTGTGATGTGATGAAAGGAGGAGAAAATAAACGCTGCAAACGAGCCATCCCAAATATAAAAATTAGTACATAAGCTAATTTTATGTGCAAAAGATTAATTATTAGTATTATCTCCCAAAAAAAACCCCAAAATAAGACTGAGCGGCACCACTTGTATCCATAAAAAACATTTTCTTATTAATTCAAGTTTACAATTCATTGTCGTTAATTATTTAGTCAAATGTGACTTTAAGACATGTTTGATTAATTAAAAAAAATAACAGTTAATGGTTTAAATAGTTTATCTTATCTAAACATTAAGCACCGTTTCTTGAAAGAAGTAAATTTGGTAGTTTATGTTGTTTACTAGACTTCATAACGAAAAAAAAAAAACAAAAACTGGGTTATAAAAGCTGGAGTTCGACTTTCGCCAGCAGGTGTCAGCACGGCACAGACGTGAAAAACAGGGCCCTATTTTCACCGAAACAAAAAAAAGAACTCATCAAAGCAGAAAACTTTCTATTTTCATATTTACCCTGAGACCACGAACATCGATTGTAATACTATGACCCGAGTGCCTCCCTGCTGAGGTGTTTCAGGCACGTCCAACCGGGACAAGACTGACCCGGACTCACTGGAGAGACTATGCCTCACAGCTGGACAGGGAACACCTCGGGATCCTTCCAGATGAGCTGGAGGATGCAGCCGGGGTGAGAGAAGCCAGGGCTTCCCGTCTGAGGCTGTTGCCCCGGTGATCCGGCCCCATATAAGCAGAAGACAACGGAACGAAAAGCGAATTAAGTTTAAATTGTTGCCGTTTTTATTATTATTACTATTATTACCATAAAAAGTTTTGAAATATGTTAGCTAATGCTAACAAAACTATTAAGACTTTTTCTCAACAGTGAACACTTTATAAAGTATAAAAAAAACTATAAATATGGTGAGATACACATCGTTGTTTTGTCTCTAAGTTGGAAACGTCAGCACGGGGGTTGCCCAACCAGTCGATCGTGGACTGATTCCAAGTCGACCGCCTGGTTTGTAGGGAAGAAATTAAATACAGTCTGTATTGTCAACTCAGCAATTTTGATGCTACATTTAGCGAGTGTTCAGGCCCTCTAGTTGCTAGAGTCGCTAAAATTTAACAACTCTCAGTTTTTTAGGGGTTTTTTTCCCAAAAAGTACCAATCTGACAACTTTTTCTAATGATATTGACAAATTTTTAGTATGTGATGTGAAATCGCGTTGTTAAACCTGAAATCAATGAGCAGCGCCTGTTGCTATTGTGGCCGCTCCTCCTCACAAAGGGCTGCGTGCGGGCAGAAAACGGTTTTGTGCGTGCGTCTGTGTTAGAGAGGGAAAAGGGACCGAGCGAGAGGAATTTGTCTGTGTGTTTGAGAGAGAGAGGAACTTGTCTCTGAATGTGTGTGTGATAGAGAGGAATTTGTCTGTGTGAGTGTTTGAGAGAGAGAGGAACTTGTCTCTCTCTGTATGTGTGTGTGATAGAGAGAAATTTGTCTGTGTGTGTTTGAGAATGAGAGGAACTTGTCTTTCTCTGTGTGTGCGTGTTTGAGAGAGAGAGAGATAGAGGCTGGCTGGCAAGGATCTCCAGGGATTTGCGACGGTAACGCCGGACTGGTAGATCTCACGAGGTTTCATATTTGAAAAGTTTGAGCACCCCTGCGTTACTATTATTGGTACTTTTTTTCCGACATAACCTGAATGCATGCTCGAGTTTCTATGGTGACCTATATGGGCCACATAGCTTATAACAAACGTTTCCTGATTACATCAGAATGTGATTGTGACAGAGAACAAAATCCCAAGCCAAGAACAACTTGACGTTTGGATATTATTGAGGAGAGCTCGCAAATTGAAATAAAAAACACTTTTTATTTTTATATAAGATAAGTAGGAATAAAGTTCAATTTGGTAGAAATCTCTAAAAATTTAATGCCGCTCTTTAAAGTCAATGTCAATTAAAAAAATAAAATTTCTTTCACTGTGTGGCCCAAATAAGTCCTAAGTTTTTATTCAAGAAATAAGAAGTTTGCATTAAAGTATAGAACTGCGCAAACTGGGACGCTGCATCGGTCTGTCGTGGTAAAGAGAGAGCTGAGTCGAAAAACAAAGCTCTCGATTTATAAGTCTATCTATGTTCCAACCCTCACCTATAGTCACCGAAAGAATGAGATCGCGGATACAAGCAGCCGAAATGAGCTTCCTCCGCAGGGTGTCTGGGCTTTCACTCAGAGATCGGGTGAGGAGTTCCGCCATCTGGGAGGAGTTTGGTATCAAGCTGCTCCTCCTCCAGGTTGAGAGGAGCTAGATGGGGTGGTTTGGGCATCTGGTCAGGACGCCCCCCAAGCGCCTGCTGGTGGGGTGTTTCGGGCAGGTCCAACCGGGACGAGACCAAGAGGCAGAAACCGGACCTGCTGGAGAGACTATGTCTCACAGCTGGCCCGGGAACGACTTGGGATCCTTCCAGTTGAGCTGGAGGATGCAGTCAGGGAGAGAGAACCCTGGGCTTCCCGTCTGAGGTTGTTGCCACCGCGACCCGGCCCCGGATGAGCGGAAGATAACGGAATGAAACTGCGTTAACTAAAAGGTGAATATGGGCCTCCTGCAAAAAATGCTGACTAGGTAAATAAGATGCTGCTTTTTTTTTTTTTTTTTTATCCCTCAGGCTATTTTTTGTTATGAACACGGTTAACTTAAGGCTCCAAGTGCTACGTGTGGTTTACATTTTAACGTGTGGGGATGCTGACGGGTCTGAGAGCGCCATTGCCTGAAGGTTGTGGCACTGAAGCAGAAAGCCTTCTATCCCACTGCCCCCAGTTAGAGGGTTGCTATAAAACAGGTTCTGCTCTGGAGGAAGAACGCTATCGGAGCCCCAGTCAGAATCCGAGTCGGAGCCGTTAGCAGAACCTTCGGTGGCAGTGGGGGGGTAGCTGAGCTGCTCTAGCTGCTCCACCAGGTCACTGAACTGCATGGCCGAGCTGCTCTCCGAGCGGACTGAGTACGCTGGGAAGTTGACCATGGAGCTAGCCTCGGACTGGATGTCGGAGCCGGGCAGACGGAGCGAGGATGAGTCAGCGCCTCCGTAACCCACCGACATGGACTCGCCCGCTGAGCTGAGCCCCAGGTTGTCCAGGGAGCTGCACTCGGAGCGGTTGTTAGCCAAAGAGCTGGTCTCAGAGTGACCGACGATGCTGGTGTTCCCGTTCAGGTCTTCTATCCCCACGCTAAATAACCTGTTCTTATTTACGTCCGAATCTTCCACGAAACCAAACTGATCCCCTTTATCGCCAAGGTCATACGAGTAGGCCTCCGCTCCCCCACCATAAAAGGAAATCTGGGTGGGGTCATCGTCGATGAACTCCTCCGTGACCTGCAGCGGGGAGCTGGACATTGAGAACAAGGGGTTTTGTTTTGTCCGCAGAAGCTCTGCTTCAAACGCCTCAGGTGTAAAAAACCCTTTCCTCTTTCCTGCACCACCTCCCACCGAGCATCCCGTACCCCTTTTCCCCCCATACTCATTATCCTCATTGCCATTTCTGCAGGGCTGCAAATGGGAAGAGCTGCTATCTACACACACAAACAAGGAGCTGCAGGGTCCTGCTGCCTGACCACTAGGAGCACCTTGGAAAGAGAAGTTTGACGGGGGAGCGGCCTTGATGGGGTCTTCCTTCGGAGGACTCGGGGGTCTGGTTGCTTGGAGGAGGGACTGAAGCTGCTGCTGCTGGAGAGGAGCTGGAGACGTGTTCAATGCGGAGTAATGCGCTGGCTGAGGATGAAAATCTGTTCGTGGAAGGAAGCCGGGCATGTGGGTGGTGTGGAAGGGTAGAGTGGATGGAGGAGAGGCTGGAGACCGAAAGCTGTCGTTGAAGGACAAACTCTGGAAGAAAAAACAAACAACCCGATAAAAATACAAAATTAAGTCAGAAAAATTGGAGATTACTCGAGCAATTCTAATTCTCAGGTTGGTTCTTACCGGTTTTGGCACATCAGACGTAAAGGATCGAACAGACATTCCTATCTTACTGTTCCTCCTGAAACAAAAACAGAAAGAAAAGTCCTTCATTTAAAACATCTACAGAAAATATTCCCAAATCAAAACTCAGAATCTACATCATGAGGCCCATCAGTGAGTCAACACCTCATCACAGAGACAGGCTGGTAAAATGACGTGTTGGAGAGGAACGGACAGGAGGTCCCACAAATACTACTTGTATCTACACCTGCAAAATAACGTCTCTAACCCAACTCTGTTATCCAACCGAGAAGCAGATGTTCAACAGCAGGCAGTGGGGCTGCATGATGCATCAAAATACTGATAATCTGATATCAACACCTGCAATTAGCTAATCACAAATAGTCACAATTTTCCTTTTTTGTTTTTACCAGTTTACAGTGCTTCTTTCAGGCAGACCGGCCAAGCTATTAGTCAGGGAGTTTGCAATTTGGAAGAATCTTTTATGACAGCTGCTCTGAGGTATTTAATTTTAAACATAACAAATTTGAATATGCATGCACTAGATCAAACTCACATAACAGAGAAATGATATTGTTTCCAGTTTCCAACTTCCAACTAACATACATTAAAAACATGGGCATAATATCACATTGAAGGAATCAAAACCGCTTCTGCATCAGATTAAGAAGTTTAAAAAAATTACAATTAAAAAAAACTAAAAAAAAAAAACAGAACAGGACTCGGGATCCTTTCGGGTGAGCTGGAGGATGGAGCTGGGGTAAGAGAAGCCTGGGCTTCTCGTCTGAGGCTGTTGCCCCGAATGAGCGGAAGACGACGGAACGGAAAGAAACAGAACTGTCAACAGGAAGAAGTCAATCTCCGTTCCAACCCTCACCTATGGTCACCAGCTGTGGGTGGTGACCGAAAGAATGAGATTGCGGATACAAGCGGTCGAAATGAGCGTCATCCTCAGGGTGGCAGGGCTCTCACTCAGAGATCAGATGAGGAGTTCTGCCATTCGGGAGGAGCTCGTGTCGAGCCGCTCCTCCTCCGGGTCGAGAGAAGCCAGATGGGGTGGTTCGGGCATCTGGTCAGGATGCTTCCTGAGCGCCTCCTCGCTGGTTAGGTGTTTCGAGCATGTCCTACCAGGAGGAAACCAAGAGGCAGACCCCAGACCTACTTGAGAAAGTATGTCCCATAGCTGGCCAGGGAACGACTCTGGATCCTTCCGGGTGAGCCCGTGTATGCAGCTGGAGCAAGAGAAGCCTGGGCTTCCTATCTGAGGCTGTTGCCCCTGCGACCCGACTCCGGATAAGCAGAAAACAACAGAACGGAAAGAAACATTTCTGTAACATAGTAGTTTTACTAAATTATTTGACCATGCATCGGATGTTTAGCCATCCTGCGAGGCAGGGCGTAAACTTGAGTCCTTGGTGACCACCAGGCAAAATCTTCAGGTGCTCCTTTGACCAAAAATATTACATGTAACCTTATCATTAAGATTCTGAGAACTTGATGAATCTATCGTAGTAAAATTTACTGCAGCTCGGAAGTAAAAAGGGTTCTAATGCAGCACTAAAAGGTGAATCTAATAGAGTGAAGGCTAAGCAGAAAAATGTAAACACTGACCTCTGGTAGGGCGTCCTCTTAGCTCCGTTTTCCCTGACATATTCCACAAGTTGCTTCTGAGTTCTGCCACTGTTTGACAAGAATGATAAAACGAGAACGTCAGTTTAAATGTAAACAGTAGAAAGCTACCTGAAATGAAGATCTGGAACAGCTGATACCTGTATCTGAAGGAAGAACCTCTGGTGAAGAGGATGGCTTTGGATTTGGGTTGTGGTTGATCAAACAAACGGAAAAACGAGTGGTACTCTACACAAATTTTCCAAAAGACTTTACACTGGTCTCTACTGGCCATCAGGAACTCGAGCGTGTCTTGATGAGGACCCTAAGAGGAAGAAGAGTGCACAGTCATTTGGCCATCTTCAAACGTGTTTTCTGTCCTCAACCTTTCCTGTGCTACAAATTGGTTTAGTGTACAATAATATTTTCACGGACTGATCTAAAGGTGTAGCAGAAAAATGAAATAAGACCAGCCTGAAAAAAAATGGGGTTTTAAAATAAATAATAAACTTAAATCCTTTTTGTCCTCACGAGAAAATTTATTAGCTGTGTCTTTATAACATGGAAACATTCTCTCTGCTCGAATGCACTTTGGTTGCCTTGGTAACGGTAAACATACCTTCAAAATAAAAGACATCACAAAAACAAAGTGAATAAAAATACCGGTTAGTCTCCTCACAGTAAGACTAGATCAATCGGAGTTCTGAGTTTGTTTCGCTGTAACCACACAGTCCCATTCTGACCTGAAACCTGAAGAGTGTTTCTAAAGTCCTGTCTGTTTTGTTACTCTGTATCCGATCACTTTTCAAATTAAAACATCGTCATCAAGAAAACTTTTATAATAAAGGCTCAAACAATAAACCAAATGGAAATAATGGAAGTTACTGTATTTCTTCTTTCTATGCGGCCCAGTACCATATGACTCACGGCCCGGTACAATTCCGCGACCCGGTGGTTGGGCACCACTGGTTTATATTCAAGATTAGGGGTATCAAACTTGCAGCCTGGGGCCATGTGCAGCCTTCAAGTCAATAATTTGTAAACTAAAAAACTAAAAGTTTTAACAATTTTTAAATTTTAAGGATACTATTTCTACTCCAAGATATTTTAAAAAATGTCCTAATTCTGCCCTTGCCTGATGTGGTCTGTGCATGCTTCCGTAGTACTTTTCTCAACGTGATAGAATCAAAAAAGAGATTTGGTTTTCAGTCATGGCACAAATTTAAAGGGAAAACAGTGAATGTTTGACATATTGGCGCCAACTACATATTCCCATATTTTCTAAGCTTCTATCTCATTTTTCTTCAAAACTTGCGAGTTTTCAACATAATATTTTTGGGTATGGCACCCTGATAGATATTGTGGGACGCTCTGTCAAAATGAACCACTTACATGGACTTCTGGATGGAGCTTGATCAAGAACCGCTTTCTCTTGAAGCTCAGTTTGCGAATCTTGGACCAGTTGAAAGTATTAATCTTCGTGTGACCCTGAGGGAAAAAAATAAAAAATAAACCATGTTAATTGGTAACATTGATGAGGATCTTTCTCATTTCAAACAGCCCTCACCTGAAACACCTGGAGGCCCATGTGAGCCACAGCCAGGTTGATCTTGGTACCTTCCCGGTCAGCTGCCGGATGGAAGCGGACGCCATACATCTCAAGCTTACGGGCGATCTCAAGAATTTGGAAGTCCGATTCAGCCGGAGTGTGACCGCTGGAGTGAAAACACACATTAACAATCAGGAGGGTGCAACATGTTCTCCTCACACAATCTGACATGTAGACAGTCAAACACACTAAAAAGTGATTGAACCAAACTTGATTTGTAGCTTTACAAATATAGACGTACATTTTATGTCAGTGTGACAAAAACAAACTTGTTTCAGATGCTTTTTGTTGCTAAAAAACATTAAAACTGAGACAAAGAGAAAAACAGTGAAACTTTGTGGCTTTTGAAAATATGTCATCAGCTGTCTGACCATGAAACTGAAGCTTAGGAAGGCAAAACTAAGTCATAAAATCTTGCTTTCTGCTTTTCTCATAACCCTTGTCTGTTCAATTCAGCGACCCTGTGGTTTTGCCCGCTGAAGTCATAGGCAGGCCGACCCCTGGTGTGGATCGATCCCCAGTTATTATTTCCTCACAGCAGCATCAGGCCGGATGCACCAGTTCCCAGTTATTGTTTCCTCACAGCAACATCAGGCCGGATGCATCGATCCCCAGTTATTATTTCCTCACAGCAGCATCAGGCCAGACACACCAATCCCAAGTTATTGTTTCCTCACAGCAGCATCAGGCCAGATGCACCTATCCCCAGTTATTGTTTCCTCACAGCAGCATCAGGCCAGATGCACCAATCCCCAGTTATTACTTCCTCACAGCAACATCAGGCCGGATGCACCAATCCCCAATTATTGTTTCCTCACAGCAGCATCAGGCCAGAATTTTGAGTTTTTATTTGTTCTGTTCCGCACTTTGTGTAACTTTGTGTTGGAAAAGTGCTTTACAAATAAAATTGGATTTGAAATGCATCAAAATAAAGTTCAAATTTCCTAGGTTTTTTAAAAGACAATCCAACTTCTAGGGCTTCTTTTTTACCATTTTTCTGACTCTTTAAATTATTTAACTGTACAAAAAGTGCAACCGGATCAAAACTTAACTACATATACCTATTTTTTTAGATAAATTTGTTCATGAAACAGGATGACAGAGTCATTAATATGCCTGTAAGTGTAGCCTTAACTCCTGCAATTACAACCAAACAGCATGTAAGTAAGACATATCCATCCAATCATCACTCCATTCTAAATTTGTTCATCCTTTAAGCAGTAAAATCTCCTTACAGCCCTCCCCTTGTCCCACTGGCCGTATGGCTAATAGACCAGCCAGAGTGGGGGATTAGGACAGGGAACTCTGCTTGTACTTCCACGCGGTTAACAGAGGGAAGAGATTAGCACGAGTCCTTAGAGCCGACTAATACATCAGGTTGAGAAAAAAAAAAAAAAAAGGCCCTGTTGGCCATTAGATAGCACAATAATTCCATGGAGGTGGGGGTAAAAAAAAAGCACAGAGGAGGAGAAAACCTTCATGTGGTTGTTTAGGAAGAGACTATGGCTGTCTCAGTGAACCCCAGTAGGTTTATAACCACATGAAACCGCTGCTTAAAAACTCTCAACGCTGTGATTTTCTGCTGCCATAATTGCCTTGTGAGTATGAGGCGTAGTTAAGACTAAAACAAGCCAAATATAATCAATGGTATTTAAATATCTACTCTCACAAGTGGAAATTTTGGTCTGAATTTACATTTGAGTTATTTTTTTCCCACAAAAATCCATCATAATTTCTTGCTGAGCAGAACTGAAACCTAAAGTTAGACACCAGGTATTAAATACCACCCCTTTATGAATGTCAAGCTCATTGCAAACCTTAAAAAAAAAGAATTACGCTTAAAAGTTAATGTAGTTTTAAATCCTATAAATTAACTTTGATGAATATTTTATTCATCAAAGTCAAAATGAGCTTCCTCCGCAGGGTGGCTGGGCTCTCACTCAGAGATCGGGTGAGGAGCTTTGCCATTCGGGAGGAGCTCGGTGTCGAGCCGCTCCTCCTCCAGGCCGAGAGGAGCCAGATGGGGTGGTTCGGGCATCTGGTCATGATGCCCCCCAAGCGCCTCGTGGGCGGGGTGTTTCGGGCATGTTCCACTGGGAGGAGACCAAGGGGCAGACCCCGGACCTGCTGGAGAGACTATGTCTCACAGCTGGCCGGGCAACGACTTGTGATCCTTCCAGGTGACCTAGAGGATGCAGCCGGGGTGAGAGAGGCCTGGGCTGCCCGTTTGAGGCTGTTGCTTCGCGACCCGACCCCGGAACAAGCGGAAGATGACGGAACGGAATATTTTATTTATTTATTTATTTATTTTTACTCACTGTATTCATCCCTCAACGGAAAAATTTATGTGCTGCACTCCTACACCGCAGCAGGCTGCCCACAACGGCGCCAAATGGTGGGAGAAACAGGGGGTTAGGTGTCTTCTCCAAGGACCCTAGATGTGCACTCGAGGGATGCAAACTCGCGAACTTCCAGTTGACTTCCGGTTCTAACCGCTGAGCCACCTTCTACCAATCAAACGGGGCGTTAGGTGTGTTTTCCAAGAATCCTAGATGTGCACTCAGTGGGATGCAAACCCGCGAACTTCCGGTTGACTTCCGGTTCTAACCACTGAGCCACCTTCTCCCAAATACGTTGCGAATGTCCAGATGTGCACTGAATGATCGATGAGCCAATCATCTCTTCTACATGTTTTGCAACAAATTAGACTAAAATCCAAGATTTATATATTAAGTTTCGACAGACCGCAAAAAAAAAATCTAATTTCCCCTTTCGGTTTAAACATTTAAAAGACAATCTAATAATTGAATAAATGAGGTTCACAGTGTTCCCATTGTTCAGTCAAACTGGATCTCGATCTTGCACCACACAAGAATTAATGTCATTAACGTCTCCAAAATGAGTTGATGTATTACATATTTTTCCCTTGTTGAGTAATAAAAAACAGGTTTAAACAGGAGAAAAAAAATATTAAAAATGGCCGAGGATGATCAGCCAACTGCTTAACTAATCTTCTGTTTGCTTGGAAATAAATAAAGATTGACCAATTAGTGTGATTATTACCACAAATATTTGGAAATTTGGTGTGTTTCTGCCTTGTTTTTAAGTCAAAGAGTTGATATAATGCATCCAAAGTTTCTCAGATACAGCAGAGACGGAAGTTTCTCTCATGTGAGAAGCTTCCAAACGCTTCCAAAATTGTAATGAATATACCAGTGTTCTACGTCTCACAGTCAAACTTCACAGACTGTGATAAAATGTAATGAAATTAACCCATAAAATCATTACATGGTCCTTGTTATTGGTTGCTTGAGTCAGATGACCTGCTGGGGGGAATTCTAGGTGTAGCAGTTAAGGGATAGGACACGTCCTGGTTTCCAGATCAGTCCTGCCCATCTGTAACAACTAGAAGTAAAACTTCACCAAAAGGTTCCTACTGTTGAACCACGTTTCTTGAACGGATATCAATCTGTTTAAATTCATGCTATCAACACATTTAGCCTCATCACATCGGACCACGTCCCACCGGGAGGAAACCCAGAGGCAGACCCGAACCGGCTGGAGAGACTATGTCTCACAGCTGGACAGAGAACCCCTCGAAATCCTCCCCGGTGAGCTGGAGGATGCAACCGGGGTGAGAGAAGCCTGGGTTTCACGTCTGAGGCATTTGCCCCAATCAAATTATTAAGTGGGTCACACTGGACGGTGTCCAAATTTAATCAGACACGCATTAGGTTTTTGAAAAATAAATATTTTGTATATGGTTCGCACGCACGCGCACACACACTCACCAAGGAAAACCTACTTGTGTGTTGAACATTATTCCCACATTAAAAACGTACGTGAAGTTTTTTTATTTTTCATTCATGCATGTTTGAGTCATTTATGAGCTCTCCTGTCCTGCATTCACGTACTATTTTAAATCCCAGATTGCTCTTGGCCACAGATTTTTTTTTTCTCTACTACGCCCATTCAAGCAGGAAATGTTTTTGCAGCATGCATGCGCTCTGCTCACGCTCAGTCGTTTCCCTCAACGGGGTCTGACATTTTTGTGTAATCGTACTGAAATGAGGATACAGTATGTGCTAGCTTTGCGAACTTGTATTTGCATAGGGAACAAGCTATGGTGGACCAGGTCATCACACTTCTGACAAACTCAAGCAAAGGAGTTCCCCCAGGTCTTGTATTTGGACCACCTCTTTTCACACTGTAGAAGAGGGGTGTCAAATTTGTGGGCCCAAATTGATTTTATGTAAAAAGGTTTTCCTCACGTCTAACAATAACCCTTTTCATATGAACTTCAACAAATTTTGCTTAAAACCTTAAAGTTTTCAACTTAGCAATACAAACACGCAAAATCGGACAGTGTTATTCTATGACAACCATCAACAGAGAAAAGTGTTTATGTGTGCTGTTGATTTACATCCCAAAACAACAGCAGAGTTTTCTGGGTTTTGTAGTATTAGCGTACCACAAATTGAGGGTCGTAACTCAGGAAGTTTATTTGGTCTGCCTTTGGAGGCCAAATAATGGGCCACATTTGGTCAGCTAGCCAGAGCTTGACACCTACGCTTTAGGACATTTGTACTGTAGCTCATCTGTAAAATGATAAACATCAACGTACAGTCTGATTAAACCAGTTAGTCATGTTTCAAAAATATCTGAATGTGCATGTTTGAATTAGATCTTATCCGATAGTTTTTTTGTTTTGCAAATTTTCTCAGATAATTACATAAATTGAAAAGCGATGCAATTGTTATAAAATTTAATTTAAAAACATGAGGGAAGTGTCTTAAGATGACTTGTGTTGTAAATTGGTGCAAAAAAAAAATATGTCAAGCAATCACACATTAGAATTTAGTTTTAAACTGATAGTCTAAAAGAGGCTTCAGACAACATAGACTTATTATCAAGACTAAACCTGACCCAGATCCACAGTTGTGCAACTTTAGCCTTCCAGGTCTACATGTTTTCTTCTCCAACATACCTAGTTCTAATTAAAATGGATCCAAAACGTTACGTTTTTCCACAAAAACAAGCATCTGATTCACTGTGTAAAAACCTGACCTCCTTTGAATTGCACTTCTCAGCCTAATTTTTAGAGATAAGTGCTAGTTTCTCATTCCAAGATGTCTTGAAGAACCAAGAATTCAAAAACAAACCAAATATGCCTTAAACACATGACTTTTAGAATATATCGGCCTTTGACACACATTGCATTGTGCATTAAGTGAGGTCAAACGGAGGTGTATGTAACAGTCACACTAAACCAAATTAACATGATCATGTGAACATAATATAATATAATGAAATGCGTCAACCTTTGCAAGCTGCAAACAGAAAATCTGAAATTTGACATACAGTACGTATGCCTGGTTTGACCAAATTAATACTGATATGTTTTGTCATGCTTTGAAAGGATATAAATAAAGACAATTGCAGCAACAAACACAGATTAAAAGGTCAGCTTACACGTGTCTGCGATGGAACTCCATGATTCGCTCTTGTACTTTTTCTTGGTAAGGCAACAACTTGTTTATCCTCAGAAAGTCTCTATCAGCTGCATCGTCATAGTCGCCGATCTCCGCTACGGGTTTGAACAAATGGAGGTAAACATCAGCTTGTTTGCAGAACTTGTAAATCGCCATCCCATTTACCACAGCTTGAAAATATTCCAGATGCAACATTTCTAAATTCCTATTTCACAATCATGCATCTGCATGAGGTAAACAATTTAATTTCAGTTTGTGTAAAACGTAATGATAAAAACCTACACTGGAGAAGGTGAGAAGCCAGCAGGGCCCCGGTGTTCTCGGTGCAGATTAGCGAACCCTCCATCAAATCTCTTTTCATCTGTAAGGAGAACAAATACCTGCAGGAAAGAAAAAGTACATCGTGAGGGTGACGCTCATATAAAAAAAAAAAAAAAAAAATCCTCTAGTTCAATTTTCTGTTGGAATTTGGGGGGGAGGCGATGGCTCAGTGGTAGAGCGTTCGCCCGCGGACTGGAAGTTAACCGGAGGTTCGCAGGTTCGATTCCCGTTGAGTTCACGTCTGGGGTCCTTGGAGAAGACACCTAAACCCCTAGTTCCCCATCATTGGTACCGTCGTGGCAGCCTGCTGCGGTGTGATGCAGCGCACAAATTTCCCCAGTGAGGAATAAATATAGTATACAAAAAAATAAAATAAAATTTTGTGATGGAAAAAAGTGATTCAAAACTTTCTTTATCAGTTTAGAAATAAACTCTAACCTGTCGAAGTCAACAAAGTTACAACTTTTGAAACAGAGAAGCATCTTGATTGGATTCGTATGAAAACCCTTAAATTAATCCTGTCTTTAATCACTTTTTGATTTAATCGCAGCAGTCAGTTTGTGAGATTTAGATTTGGTTGTGATGCTGGACCAATGCAGAACTTCATTTTCTTGTGATGACGCTTTTTTTTATTGTTGAGCTGCACATCTGTTTGTAGTCGTCATGTAAAAAAAAAAAATGTTTTAAGGATAAAACTGAAGCGTGTACCCCTAAAAAACATGGCCATTACTTTCTCCACTTTGACTGTTATTACAGCACCACTAGAAGAAAAACTATGCCATACCATGATACTACCACCACCATACTTTACTGTAAAAAAGTTGTAAACACAACTAGGAAAAAAACTGCTGTTATTTGTCAGCAAATCCTTTCATCCTAAACTTTACCGTGCAGGTCAGACATAGCAATGATAGGTCTTTAACCCTACCAGACCTAATTACTGAATTTCAGGTAATAGCTTTAATTCCTAGATTCCAAATGTCCGAATTTCCGGTAATGGAGACAAAGCGTTATGTATTCCTAAAAAAAGGCAAGCAAATCGGGGGCTAATCTCACAACTATTGCGAGGTTTGTCATTGCAAATGGCTGCTCCCTAGAAGCACGCCGGGTTTCTGTGAATAAATTGAATATTTTTGCAAAAATTTGCCATGAAAAGATCGACAAATGAACCGAGCACTTCCACAGGAAAAAAAGTAAGGTCTGCCTGCTTCACAGCGTAGTAGGTATTGAAAGCTTTGGACGATTCAGACGACGATAAAGTAGATTTTCTTCAGTAGCATCATTCTTCTAGTTTGAATAATGTTGACCTAGATCTCGATTTCAATATTGATAAGTCAATTGATGAGGATGACAAATCTACAGCTGCTATCACCACCATCAAACAGATGGTGGTGATAGTGTTACAGATGATGGTTGGACTGCTACGTACGTTTGTGCCTCCGACAATAAATTTGAATTTCAAAAAAGATGGAACAGGGCCAGTCAATATTCCTGGGTCTATAACTGAAGAAAGTTTCCGCTTGATTTTCTTTTCTTGTTTTTGAAGGACAATTTTTGGCTGAATTTGACAAACAAGACAAATCTTGCTTGTTTGTGCTCAGCAGGAACGTGCTGCAAAACAAAATTGTTATTATGCTAAGAAAAAGAATAAAAATAACCCTAACCTGCTAGGCAGACTATTGTCTGTAATAACTAAGTTTGAGCCCATTCTGACCACTGGTTTGCATAACACTAAGTTTTCTAACCCATTTAGATTTTCCTTATTTTTTTACCAGGGAGGCCGGGTATAGAGGCAAATTAGCCCGGGGAGCGAAGGTCTGGTAGGGTCAAGCGATCTTCTAGGTCTCAAGGCAACTTACTGGACTAGTTTTTAACTTAGAAAAAAAAAATCAGACTGATGTCACGGTGGATAAAAAGGCAGCAAAAACTGCTTCATAAGAGATCTTAACTCAAACAATTTAATTACCTAGCTGATGTGTATTTAATGTAATTAAAGAATTTGAAACAACAATTACCGTATTTTCCGCACTATAAGGCGCACCTTCAATAAATGACATTTTTAAAAACTTTTTTCATATATAAGGCGCACCGCATTATAAGGCGCTCCAGTAAAGGCTGTTCAACTTTGTCCTCTAACTGTGGCCATCTCGCTTTGTTCCAGCGGAAACTCTGTTTAGTCTTGTTTACTTGGCGCAGCGCATCCTCTTGCTTCCTCCACTTCCTCATCATTGATCCGTTAATGTTAAACTCTCTCGCTGCGGCTCTATTCCCGTGTTCTACTGCGTGACCGATCGCCTTGAGTTTAAACTCTGCGGTGTAACAGTGTCTCTTGGTAGGAGCCATTTCCGGGTCTTTACACAAACGGAAATGAGACGCCCTTTAATATATCCCAGCATGCACCACGCACTACTTCTTCTACGGGGGAAATGGAGTCGGTGGCTGCTTACCACAGTTGCGACACCTGTTGTAGCTCAATATTAATCCATATATAAGACGCTCCGGGTTAAAAGCCGGATCGTGGACTTTAGAGAAAATTTAAGGTTTTTAGGTGCGCCTTATAGTGCGGAAAATACGGTAATTGCAAACTAATCTAACAAATGGTTCGCAAATGTATATAAAAAATACATTCAAAGAAGTTATTATGAACACATGTGAGTGCATGACACACACGAGCCTGCACCATAAAAGCCGATTTTCAAATAAATGCCTTAAAATTGGAAAAGAGGAGCCTCTGACAAGAAAAATAAAAAATGGTTTAGTTTCTAAATCTCCTCGACAGAAGTATGACATGAAAGCAATATCCAGTAGGAAATTACAGTCACTGACCTGGTGTACTCCTCCTGAAGCTGACCGGGGTCAGGAGGAAAGAATTTCACTGACAGTCTAAACAGTGTGTTGGCTGGCCCTGGAAAACATGAAAGCGCTTCATAAACTGCACGCTCACATTTCCATCAGGTGGACTTTTCAGCCAATACTTACGTCTGACTTGCTTCACTGTAGGTTTGGTGGGTTCAAGCCAAACCTGACGAGAGAAAAAGAAATATTAAAGTTGATCTTCTGCTTTATACAAAGTCAGAAAACCAAGGTTGCTGAAACCAAGTTTTTTTTTTCACAATTTCAGCTGAACAAAATGTTACATCTGGGTCTGATCGACAGAGGAATCTGCAACATCTTAGATATGCGGAGAAATTCATATCAGGTGATGTTACCGTGCAGAAATAATACTTTGCTCCATTTACAGCCTGTTTACATGATCATAATAAAACTCTGAATGTTGGACTAGTTTATATTTATTGAAGCCGAATGAGCTCATGGAGTTAGTGTTGAAAACTATTTGATATGTCCAATTTTTCTTCTTTTATAGGAGATGAAAGGTGCTGGGATGGGTTTATAAAAGCTCGTCTGTGGTAATGCATTCCTTTTATGTTTATGGAAGAAGATAAACACTGGAGTCTGACAGTTGCGTGTAGGATTTTGTGCCAGAAAAACTAAAAAAAGAAATTCTGGAAAACAATACGAGCGAAGAGCTAAAAAGTCAGCACGAAACTGAAGCTTTGGAGCAGATGTTGCTTCTTGCTCATGTGCTGTCAACACGCTGTGACCCTTTGACTTTTAACACGGCCGTCACAGTTTGGTGTGCATAAAGGACCTCCGTGCTGTACGTACCCAGTTCATCTGCGCGTTCTGAAACTCGAGGCCGAAGTAATCGCTCTCGATGAGGTTGCCTCTGTGGAAAACCACAGAAAGGAGGACCTGTCCAAGAGCTTTGGGCTAAACGGGGAGAAGAAAAAAAAACAAGAGACTAAATTGTTTTTTCATATTTTTGTGAAGTCTGAGAATTTTTCAGATTTTTATCAAACATCTACAACATTGATAAAAACGGAAAAGAACTTCTTTAGTGAGAAAAACTATTTTAAAAGTCTTATCAGGTCTCTTTTATTGCCGTTTACAATCCATCTGCCCACTAAATAATTTCTTAGGCATGAATGAGAAGCGAGTGAGCTGCAGAGAGCGACCTTCTGCCCAGCTCAGCTGCGACATGCATGGCAGAGGTTCACCCCTCTCAGAACTCCGGGTTTGTTTTCACTAAATGAAGGGCTAATTACTATGTACGAAGAACACACTGCAGTTGAGGTTTGGAATTCAAGCCCGTGTCTTTTTGGGAAAATTACAGCCTCAAACATCTGGTAGTAATGTAAAATAGTATTTTTAAAAGCCTTATAAAAAAAAAGAAAGAAAAGAAAAAAGAAAATGCTTTGCATCGGCTTGAGTTAAGCGTTACAACTCAAAGAACGCCAGAAGATTTACTGTTGCTTAATCTTTTTTGTTGCTTTGATTCGATTGCATGGTCGGCTTTTTTTAAAATTCCATAAATTGCCGGTGGAACCCAATGACAGCATCTGAAAAAAAAAGTAAGAATCGGGAATAAAAAGCCTCTTTTTTTCCCACACATTCACAGTCTCGGATTACAGCAGATGCCGACAAGAGAATAAAAATCTGGAGTGACAAAACAGTTTGGTAACGCTCGCTTTTGAGTAGCTTTCAGTCCACTCGCAGGCCAAACAGGAGAAACCGAGAAGCATTTTATGGCAATAAACTGAGCTGTTGGCAGATGTAGAGCTTCGTCAACAAAGTTGTAAGAGCAAACTGTTTCAGGACTTTCTGTTGGTTGCCTTGCAGTAAAGTAGAGCAAACTGGGTCAGTCTTCTCCAACTGTAGTAAAAAAAGAGGGACTCATAGAGGTACCGGGATTAACTGATTTAAAGAACAAAGGAGGTTAATGCACCGCTTTTAAACTGGTCATAAACTTCAGGGATTTAAGACAGCTCACTATACTAGCAAAGATAAAAGAAAAAGGATGGATATAGAATGATACTCCTAAGATTGAACCGTAGATAAACATGGTAAAGATCCAACAAATGAAATCTCACCTTCTCGGATAGAGAACGTTTTTCAATAATTAGCTGTAACATTTTAAAAGAGGCTTTTGCAAAACCACATTTTTGGAGGGTTGCATCCTGTTTAAGGCCCTGTCCACACGTAGCCAGGTATTTTTGAAAACGCATATATTTTTATACCGCTCCATCGATCGACAGGTGGATCGGTGCGGCATCAGCAATAACTAGGACGCTGCATCAGTCCGTCGTGGTAAAGAAAGAGCTGAGCCGAAAAGCAAAGCTCTCGATTTACAAGTCGATCTACATTCCAACCCTCACCTATGGTCACCAGCTGTGGGTGGTGGCGAAAGAATGAGATCGCGGGTACAATCGGCCGAAATGAGCTTCCTCCGCAGGGTGGATCAGAGATCGGGTGAGGAGCTCTGCCATCCGGGAGGAGCTCGGTGTCAAGCCGCTCCTCCTCCAGGTCGAGAGGAGCCAGATGGGGTGGTTCGGGCATCTGGTCAGGATGCCCCCCGAGTGCCTCGCGGGCGGGGTCTATCGGGCACGTGCCACCGGGAGGAGACCAAGGGGCAGACCATGGACCCGCTGGAGAGACTATGTCTCACAGCTGGCTGGGGAACGACTTGGGATCCTTCCAGGTGAGCTAGAGGATGCAGCCGGGGAGAGAGAGGCCTGGGCTGCCCGCTTGAGGCTGTTGCCCCTGCAACCCGACCCCGGAACAAGCGGAAGATGACTGAACGGAATATATTTTTATCCGTTTTGGCCTGCTGTCCACATTAAAAAGGAGGTTTTTTTCACTCAAAACCAGCGTTTTTGAAAACTCCGACCAAAGTGGAGATTTTGGAAAACTATGTTTTTGCGTTTGCGTGTGGAGATTTGCGTTTTTGCGTCACTATCTCCGACAAGTAATGCACATATGTCATTTGTGTGAGTCGGTGTTTACAAAAGCAGACAGTGGGCATAATGGATCCACGGAAACGGGCATTACTTTTGACCCTGTTGCAGACCCTCTTTTCTTGCCTTTTTGTCCACTCTTAACGGCTCTTGCTTTTTGTTGAGGAGCAAAGGAGGAGAAATGCGTTGCAATTGGCGATTATTAATCACATAAGCCTCCCTCCTCCTCCACTCATTACTGCCGACTACTGGTCTGGCATGCTCATAACCGCACTCAGAAGCGTATTTATACGGCTCCGTGTGGACGCGAATATTTTGAAAACGGTTACGTGTGGACACGAGTGTTTTCCTAAAACGGAGGACAGCAGATATGAGTTTTCAAAAATACCTGGCTACATGTGGACGGGGCCTTAATGTTACTCTTACACCAAAAAAAAAACACACCTGAAATGAATTTTTTTTTCATCCATGCATGTTTGAGTAACTTGCAAGCTTTCCCGGACAGAATTTGGATACTATTTGGACGTGAGGTTGTTTTCTGCCGTGCATTTTGTTCTCTGCCACATTTTAACATACGCAGGAAGAATTTTTTAAGTATTGCAACGCCTTGCTGATGTTTACTCACTCCACTCAGGTACTGCTTTTCAAGCAGATAGAGAGGAGGAAAGAATTCAGAAGGTCAAAAATAAAGAGAAACAAAAAAATGTATTCAAAATTTTCTTTCAAAAACTTGAAAAAAAAAATCTGAGATAATGAAATGTTACTTTCTATATAAGCGATGAGATAATTATTGCCACACAAAAACACAAGCTGCCCTCTTTAAAAAAAATCACTAGGGTGCACTTGCACCAGACAGTTTGAACAGTGCGCAGGTGCGCTTGGCAAAAGCGAGGTTCATTTGATTAGTGTGAGTGCTCCAATCCGTACCTAGACCTTGTGTGTTTAGCCAGCCCTGGCCTGCTTGGAAGAGGTGTGCCAGAGCATGATCCAGTTGGACACAGTTAGCGTGTGATGTTAGTGTGTACTATCCTTGAGCACGGAACAGGATGAGTCCCATTTTTTGCAGAACTCCAAAACATTTTTTCTTGCCACAAAATTTATAGACCTTTTCAGTAGCAGGCTGTGAGAGGCCTCTGGACCACCGCCGACCAATCAACTAAAAATTATTACCAGAGCGATGGACTCATTTGCATTCAGCAAGAGCACCACTATTCCTATTTATTCTGAAACCATTGCACCATACTGACAAGAGTGCTCTGGCACAAATGGTGAAGCCCCCATGTGGGTGCAGGTTGGAGGGGGAGTTGAGAGGGATACAATTGGACTCTGACCTGGTTCACGGATTCCAAGTGTGAGTATTGCTAATGTTACTGGACATGAAGAGTTAAAGTAGTGCTGGGCATTTAGGTTTGTTCTATATCCTCCTTTTGTTTATTTTTGTCAGAGGGCAAACACCAATTTAACCCTTTAACTACAGGTAGCTAATCAGGAAAGACAACTCTAAAGTAAACCAGGAATATTATCCTATCCTTAAAGGCATTTAAGAAACATGGTACGGCTTTTTCTTATTCTAATATGGGATTTTCTCAGTTTAAAAAGTTTAGATCTATCTGTCCTATACATGCTCTCAATCTCTAATGAGATTTCGGCATTTCCCTTCAGGGTGTCGCCACAGCAAGTCAATGTCTTCCATCTAACTATCTCCTGGATCTTTTTCGGTCACACCAACTATCTTCATGTCTTCCTTCACTGTATCCATGAACCTCCTCTTTGGTCTTCCTCTAGGCCTCTTTCCTGGTGGTTCCAAATCCAGCATCCTTCTGCCGATGTACTCTCTCTCTCTCTGTCTCCTCTGCATATGTCCAAACCATCTCAGCCTGGCCTCTCACTTTATTCCCAAGACAACTAACATGTGCTGTTCCCCTGATCTTGTCCATCCTGGTCACTCCCAGAGAGATCCTCAGCATCGTCATCTCTGCTACCTCCTGTCTTTTTCTCAGTGCCACTGTTTCAAGACTAAACAGCATGGCCGGTCTCACCAAGGTTTTGTATACTTTTCCTTTCATTTTAGCTGAAACTCTTCTATCACACATCACACCTGATACTTTTCTCCACCTGTTCCAGCCTGGCTGCACACGTTTCTTCACCTCTTTTCCACACTCTCCATTGCTCTGGACTGTTGATCCTAGATACTTAAAATCTTCCACCTTCTTTATCTCTTCTCCCTGTAACCTCACTTTTCCATTTGGATCCCTCTCATTCACACACATGTACTCTGTTTTACTCTGACTAATCTTCATTCCTCTTCTCTCTAGTGCAAACCTCCACCTCTCCAGCTTTTCCTCCACCTCTCCCCTCCTCTCGCTACAGATCACAATGTCATCTCTACAAAGAATACGAAAGTTTTCAAGAAAGTAGAGAAAAAGTAAATGTTGATATACTGGGGGCAGAGGGAAGACATTCTTTTTGAAATTCACCAAAATGAAAAAGACTAGTTCTTTTAAACTTGGAGAAATTTCTTATGCAAGACTTCACTGATGGACATAATCCCAAACCAACATAAATGATGTTATTTTTTGAGGACTTTGAGCCTCCTGGAGATGATGGAGTTTAATGGTTTGACTGTTTTATGTTTCTTTAGTTTCACTGCTGCAGGATTTTGTGCAAATTATGTTGTTTTTCTGAAATCATTTCTTTTTTATTTCAGTTGCGGTGAGCAGACGACCTAGATTTACTGGTCATTTCAGAAATGATAAAATATTCACTTAACTAAACTTGAATACTGACTTTTGTACTGAGTTGAAATGTAAATTAGTCAAAGAACTTTGTTTTTGGGAGATTTTTTGTGTGTATCTTTATTTTTTTCTGTTCTTTTCGTCAAATGTTTGTTTCCCTAAAGTTTCAAATAAAATTACTAAATCAAAAATTTTTTACCAAAAACATTTTACGTAAGTCAAACATTTTGATCTGAACGTAGTAGGGACAAAACGCATTAAGAAGTCGATCTGGAGGAGGTGCGGAGAAGGAGATTGTCTAGAGGCGGTGCTTCGGGCTCCGTGTTTTTGTGGTTTCCATGGAAATGTCCGGTTGCTTGTTTGAGGAAACTAGAGGCACACACTCTGACCCAGTGAAATACAAAGAGGCCAGTTTGGTGTTCTTCCCTCCGGCCAGACTTCGTGACCCATTCCGGACTCCAGCTTTTTGGTTGCCATTTAGAACACAGTGCAACTGGACTGGGACGCCTGTGGATAGGGGCGAAGGTGTTAAACACTTGGTGTTTGTAATGCAACACTTGAATTTTCCTTTGTGGTTTATTAAAGTATATTAAATTATTAACAGTCAATAATGACAAATTACCATTGAATTTAAGAGTGTTATATTGAAAAGGATTTTTTTTTTGCTCTATTAACAGTTTGGAAAAAAAATAGCCCTCATTTAGTTCCAAATCATGACAAGAAAAATGTGAGGACAAAGACCAAAGCCCACAAATTTTTCAATGTGAAACACATCCTTAAATGTCCCAAAAACATGCCAGAGTGATCGTCCTACTTCATAAACCAGCTTTGATGGAGCCTCTTTTTGTGGGCGCAATCCAGCTCGCACAACAGAGAGGCAAAGGAGAAGAACGTAGGACGGTTGTGCTGTTTGGTTGCTTTTATTAAAGTGAACCAAGTCAACAGGCAAACTTTCTCATCGGAATGCCCGACCTATATTTAAAAAGAATAAGACCTTTTAGAGTGGGAATAAATATAGAAGCTGACGTCCGATTCTTTTCCTCGAAACACCAACTATCGTATTTGTTTGTGTATAACGCGCAAAAATTTTATACCAAACACTCCTCGGAGAGAGCAGATGCGCGTTACACACGAGGACTGACTTTTCACCTGTTCAACGAGAGAGGGCGCACATTTTTGGCTGCGCATGCATTGAGGATTGCCTGTGTAAATCTGTGTCACGGAACGCGACACAGATTTACGCGCTACAGTCGTTTAAGCGAGCACTGTGTTAGCCGCAGGGACGCGCCAGCACCCGCAAGCTAGAGACACACACACTACTATCTTCCAATAAGGAAAATTGCGAACTAGTCATGTCATTGAGCTCAGGTGTTACTTATCACTTTGTATGATTGTTTATGGGCTTGTGGGAGGAGCTAGATTGTTAAAGACTGCTGGTTGTCTGAGCTTGATTACTTTTTTGGGTTTGTGAGGACAAAAAAAGGTTCAGTCCAAACCGATGTAATCTTTCTGCAAAATTTTATTAGGGAATTTTATTCTTACTTGTAAGTTGCCAAAAAAAAAAAAAAAATCGGGGAAAACATTTATACTCATTTTCAGGCCAAAAATTTAGGGTGCGCGTTATACACAAGTGTGCGTTACACTCGACTAAATACGGTAGCATGAGATCCACCAAAACTTTCCCTGGGATATACTGGTCAATGATTATTGACATAAAGGGAACTCTCTTAAACCCAATTTGTCACCGGAAATTTTTTTGTGGATGTTAGACAACTATTTCTTTTTCTTTTTATTATTACTCACTCTATTCATCCCTCACCGGGGAAATTTGTGAAAGCAGGCTGCCACGATGGCGCCAATGGTGGGAGAAACAAGGGTTAGGTGTCTTCTCCAAGGACCCTAGATGCGAACTTGCGAACTTTTGGTTGACCTCGGGTCCACAGGCGAACGCTCTTACCACTGAGCTACCGCCTCCCCTACTTGTTCACAAAACTACCGTAATTTCACGACCATTAGGCACACCGTACGAAAAGGCGCAGCCTCAGTTATGTGCGCCATTGCTGTATTTAACACACACATAAGGCGGACCGTACGAAAAGGCGCAGTCTCAGTCACACACCGCCTTACAACAACACACACGCAAGCATGCAAATGTGCGTATTAAAAAAATAGATCGGGAGCAAAACTGAGTTTGGTTGTACTTTATTTAAGTAGTATAAACAAGCACATTACCGGTAATAGTCTTTATTCAAATCCGTCAAAGTCCTCATTCTCTGTTTTGGAATCGAACAGCTGCGCAAAATCCAACAGAGCAGGTCCACTTCGCTCCTCGCTGTCAAAGTCACTGTCTGTACTGTGCGGCTCCTCAGAAAGGATACCAGCTTTTGCGAAAGCTCGGATAACAGTACCAGCAGACACGTTAGTCCAAGCATCTACAATTCATTGGCAAACTGTAGCGTAACTCGCCCGGCGCTGCCTTCCACCCTTTGTGAAACTGTGGTCTCCTACGGTCATCCATCGCTCCCACGCCGCTCACACTTCACTCTTTAACGTTCTCATGCCTTTTCTTTTAGGTCCGCCTTTTCTCACACACAAGGCGCACCGCACGAAAAGGCGCACCGCTCATTTTGAAGAAAATCTAAGACTTTTATATGCGCCTTATTGCCGTGAAATTACGGTATATGTCTCAGATAAGACAGAACGGCGTCAGAAGATAATAAAAGATAAGTAAAACCACAGTGACGTGCAGCAGCAGGAACCCTGTTTGACTGCTCGAATGTTTTTAAGGTCACAGGAAGTCTTGAGCGATCATACACGCAGACAAATTTTTACTCTATATTTTAATATTACATCTTTCAGAATGATCTGATCACTAAAAATAAAACTTTACCATTTAAGTAAATCTCTCGGTCAAGATCATTTCTTTTGATTTATTACCTTAAAATGCAAAAAAAACTTCATTACAAAGAATTTTTTTTTATTTTACTGAAAGTTGAATACACATACTTTTCAAATAAGTAGCTTGCATAACAAAAAAAAACTACTTTTTGCCGTTTCTCTGATTTTATTCAGAGTTTGATTTACTAAAAAACAATGTAAATGTATTCTCGCACTGTTGCTACAGATGTGTCATATCAACACGTTACTTCTGAACTTGTGGTTCAGACCACAGTCTTATCTCCAAGCACCAACTGAGTTCAGTAGGTCATCCAATCAAGCCTCGAAAGCAGCAGGGATTATGGCGAACAGATGTTTCTCGTGGGGGACAAATCTGCTGCTGGTGTGAATGCTTGGGAGTAAATAACGGAAAAAAGAAACGATCTGTGGAGAACTGGCTTTTCTGTGAAGCGATATGATGAAATCACTGGTGTTAATCAGATCTGAGTAAAACCGAAGACCTGGGTGTGACTTGCCAGACTGGTTAAACATGGTTGGAGGTACAAGTGAAAAGTAGCAGAACCTCCTGACAGCAGGGGTGTGTTGGGGCTTGTGTTTGTCACACTGAGTTCTACTTTAGGCAGCTTTTTAACCATCCAAACATATCCAAGATTGTATATTCTTTTAACAAGTAACTGGAAGAAAATATCTGATACTTTACAACCTAAAAGTCATTTACTTCCTGTAATCATTTGTGGGTTTTTTCCTGTCCGATGAGCACGTGCGTGGACGGCTGGAAACAGCATTTGTTAGCAGATAAACATCATTTCCTGGTAATTGGGTGTTTTTGTTCAAACACCTTCTGTTCAGGTCAGTGGTGTAAACCAGATTTGATCTCCATATTAAGCTTAAAACAAAAAGAAAAAAAACCCAGAATGTTTAAACAGCAGCTGTTAAGATTTAAGTGGATTTAAAGACCCAAACACTCATTTAACACAAGTTGTTTTTTATTTCTCTGACTCGGACAAAAGCAGTGATTTCTTCAGCAGAACAGGGGCTGAAATTCCACAGCCAAACTTTTAACAAGGCTGCGCTAAGAGCATCCCCTCCCCCCAATTTCCTCGGCTCAAACTTTGTACCGGCCACAACTGCCCCCCGCACCCCTAAACTGCTCTTTTAACACCACAAACTGCTTCTCTTGTTAAACCCTCCCTTCTTTTTCTCTCTCTCTCTCTGCATCTCCCCCCGTGTCGTCAACCTCACCATTTAAGTGCTTGTTTGCCGACACTAAAGCAAAAGGCTTCATCCAACCCCCTCTTTTCGCCCCCCCCCCACCCACCACCACCTACATTTTCACACAGCTCGGTTTCATATGGCAACCCTTCTGCAAGCTCTGAGCTGGAAGTTCAGGCCAGCGAAGGGGCTGTCTGTGGTGGATAAAAGAAGCCTGTGTTTCCCTGCATGGATGGACCTTCCTCCCCATCCAGAAACCACAAGGCTGAGCTTTCTCCTGTGCTGCATGTGGGAGGAGTCCGTGGAAAGGAGCCATGCAGGCAAATGTCCTCTGATGAAAAGCCGTGTCAGGTAAATCAGCAGAGTAAACCTGGAAACTTTTCTACACTCATTAACAGTTTCTAACTCTGTGGGTTAAACTGTTATCAATAATCGAATCTTCAGATGATCTACTAAAGTTTTTAGGACATTTTGTTCAAATCCAGCCACAAAAGGTGGTGTTTGTTCAGTGATTATAGGACAACTATTCAATCAGTAACAAATAAAAACACCAGTATTTATCCAGATTCATTCATAAACAAGAGAACTACCAGTACCTTGTTGCTATGAGGCCTCTATTTATTCAATAAAGCCCAATCATGTCACTTCCTGTTAAACTTTTAAACTATTTAAACCAGATAAATTTCAGCAATAACTAGGGCACTGCATCGGTCAGTCGTGGTGAAGAGCTGAGCCGAAAAGCAAAGCTCTCGATTTACAAGTCGATCTACGTTCCCACCCTCACCTATGGTCACCAGCTGTGGATGGTGACCGAAAGAACGAGATCGCAGATACAAGCGGGCGAAATGAGCTTCCTTCGCAGGGTGGCTGGACGCGCACTCAGAGATTGGATGAGGAGCTCTGCCATCCGGGAGGAGCTCGATTTTGAGACGCTCCTACTCCAGGTCGAGAGGAGCCAGATGGGGTTGTTTGGGCATCTGGTCAGCCTGCCCCCCAAACGCCTCGCTGGTGAGGTGTTTCGGGCATATCCCACCGGGAGGAGACCAAGAGGCAGACCCCGGACCCGCTGGAGAGACTATGTCTCACAGCTGGCCAGGGAACAACGCGGGATACTTACGGGTGAGCTGGAGAATGCAGCTGGGGTGAGAGAAACCTGGGTTTCCCATCTGAGGCTGTTGCCCCTGCGACCCGGCCCCGGATAAGCGGAAGACAACGGAACAGAATATCAAGTTACTATGTGAATAAATCTGAGGTGCTTTTTTCAGCTTATACCATTTTTCCAGCATCTGGATAAACTTTTTTTTATTGCAATACATGTTTTAAAGACCAAGAGGCAGACCCCGGACCCGCTGGAGAGACTATGTCTGACAGCTGGTCGGGGAACAACTCGGGATCCTTCCGGGTGAGCTGGAGGATGCAGCCGGGGTGAGAGAAGCCTGGGCTTCCCGTCTGAGGTTGTTGCCCCTGCGACCTGACCCCGGATAAGCGGAAGAGGACGAAACGGAACATGTTTTAATGTA
This sequence comes from Neostethus bicornis, assembly GCA_902685375.1. NCBI lineage: Eukaryota > Metazoa > Chordata > Actinopteri > Atheriniformes > Phallostethidae > Neostethus > Neostethus bicornis. The sequence goes on along the minus strand of LR738547.1, from coordinate 7,096,886 downwards.
TGAATGTCTGGCCAAGGGGGCTTTAACAAGTTTGACAGATCTCACTTGGCCAATAACAACAGGAAGTAGCTGCAGTTACGATCTCCAGTGGCAGGTGCATGTGCCAACAAAAAGCTCACTCCTGGTTAGGCCAGATAGTTGCCACACAAACATAGTTTGGACCAATGACTGCATATTTCTGTCGCTAAAAAATTGGACAAGGCAACGTGCTTAAGGCAGAAGATAGCAATTGAAAAACATCAGAATTAGTTACCCCACACTTCACCCCCTTTTACAGTAAATATTAGGCATGCAATCATTTGCTAAGATGCCAATTATTAATCAAAGCACCCGGTATGTGCTTTAATTTAATTTCTTGGTTTGCATGTGTATCTGCAAAAGATATAAACAGCTTAAACGATGTGATTATTTTGATTTGCTTGGTTCTGATTTCAATATCATTGAGACTGAGGACTAAAAGTCTCAATTTTTCAATGTGCAACACAACCTTAATCATCAATTCTCAAAAACACAAGGGCTTGGGATGAGGTCAGTCCATGTGACAAAGAGGCATAGCAGAGACGGTTACTATGGTTACTGTAAACAACCTACTTTTCTTACAGGACAGCCCTGCCTGTATGTAAATGAAATTAGATTTCAAACTGAGGCTGAAAAAAGAATCAGTTTTTTAGACACCAAACACATTAAAAATGACTGAAACGATCCCTCTAAGCGAGTGGTCCCCAACCAACGGGCCGAGGACCGATACCAGTTCGTGGGTGATGTGGTACCGGGGCCGCACAGAAAGAAGAAATAACTTCCATTATTTCCATTTGGTTTATTATTCGAGCCATACCGATGTTTTAATTTGAAAAGTCGCCGGATTTTCTTCCTTACATCGGTCAATGACTCCCCTTTGACGCATCATTCCATTAAATTTAAAACCATAAACTCGCAAAAAGAGAAAAAAACTAAAATCTATAGAATGCTTCTTTGCTAAGGGGAGTTACAGAGTTACGAAGCAGACTGGACCTTAGAAACACTCTTTAGATTTCAGGTCAAGATGGGACTGTCTGGTTACAGAAAACAAATTCAGAACTCCAACTGATCTAGTCTTACTGGGAGGAGCCTACCTGATATTTTTATTCATTTTGTTTTTGTGATGTCTTTTATTTTGAAAGTACAATTACCGTCACCATAGCACCCAGAGTGCGTTACGGCAGAGAGAGAACAATATAGAGATGCTGCTAATAAATTTTCTTGTAAAGACAAAGTGGATTTAAGTTTATTATTATCGATTAAAAAAGCCAGTTTTTCAGGCTGGTCGTATCACCTTACAGTAAATCGGTCCGTCAAAATATTATCAGACACTAAACCGGTCCGTAGGGCAGAAAAGGTTGCGGACCCCTGATCTGAGCAACAAGTGGATCACAAACCATACAACTAGCACTCCTGACACAGACTATCTAATTTGTAATTCTCAGTTCTACTCTGCCTAGTTAGTCACCTCTAACTGGGTCTAAATCTTTTTTAGAATTTTTTCAGGGATATCCTGGCTATTTAACTGATCATATTAAGTCTGATTGTTTCAGTTGAACATTTGTATGAGAAACTGTTTGAAACAACTCGTGTGATACAAGAAAATTTAAAAAAATTAAATAGAAAATCTCAAATTACCGTAATTTCACGGCCATTAGGCGCACCGTACGAAAAGGCGCAGTCTCAGTTATGTGCGCCGTTGCTGTATTTAACACACACATAAGGCGCACCGTACGAAAAGGCGCAGTCTCAGTCACACACCGCCTTACAACAACACACACGCACGCATGCAAATGTGGGTATTAAAAAAAGATCGGGAGTAAAACTGAGTTTGGTTGTACTTTTTTAAAGTAGTATAAACAAGCACATTACCGATAATACGTTGTCCTTATTCAAATCCGTCAAAGTCCTCATCCTCTGTTTCGGAATTGAACAGCTGCGCAAAATCCAACAGAGCAGGTCCACTTCGCTCCTCGCTGTCAAAGTCACTGTCTGTACTGTGCGGCTCCTCAGAAAGGATACCAGCTTTTGCAAAAGCTCGGATAACAGTACCAGCAAACACGTTAGTCCAAGCATCTACAATCCATTGGCAAACTGTAGCGTAACTCGCCCGGCGCTGCCTTCCACCCTTTGTGAAACTGTAATCTCCTTTGGTCATTCATCGCTCCCACTCCGCTCACACTTCACTCTTTAACGTTCTCATGTGTTTTCTTTCAGGTCCGCCTCGCGGGCACAGCGTTTTCTTTTAGGTCCGCTTTTTCTCACACACAAGGCGCACCGCACAAAAAGGCGCACCGCTCATTTTGAAGAAAATTTTAGACTTTTAGGTGCGCCTTATGGCCGTGAAATTACGGTAAAACAAATATGGTTTGAGTGTTTTGATTGAACGTTGATAAAGACCTCCACTTTGAGTTAAAGTAAAATATCGGGCTGAAAATCCATTTTTTACTCATTCATCTTTACATTAGTACACACAGACATAAACCACAACTGTCAGAAATACTGTAATTGTTACTGTAACTGTGCCTAAAGGGCGTTATTGAAGACACAGGATTATATTCACTCCTCTGAATGAAGAACACTTTAAAACTGCGCAGCTGTTCTGCACGTAGAGATAAATCCTTTCCTGTCCCCGGCCCACGACTTCGCAGATGAATGAATAAAATATACGCTGCACAGCGTTGAACAACGGAGCCTCTCATGGGGGCCATCTTGCACCAATCTGCTTGACAACACAACTGCCATCACTCCCTTTTTTACAGCCATGTATTTCTGTCTGCCACCTTCTACCAACACTATGTGAGGAGCAAAGTTCAGCCGATCCCTCAGAAGTCAGGGGGGGGGAATACTTGCTTTAAACTTAACGCACAACCAAAAAAAACCCCACAACCACCCCTCAAAGAGGAGGTCTATTTCTTTCTTGGTGAAATAAGTCTGATCTCACAGAAAATGTAGATAAAAATGGTTGTATTTGTTACTCAATAATGTAAAAAATTATTTAGTTTCACTTCTGGGTTGAGAAAAATTTCCCCCTTCCTCTTGCTCCATGCTTAGTCCGACCCCCTCCACATGTGGACGACACATCATAAATCTCATTTGAGGCTGTGTTAAATTAGCAAAGCTACCAAATATATTCATCTAGATTACAATTTTGGTGCATTTACATAAAAATAACACTTTTTGTCGGGGCCGAGCATGTACGCCAAGTCATTTCGGCTAAGTTTAGAATGTGGGAGGAGAACAAAAGGCTTGGCCAAGAACATTTGGAATTTGAGTAGAATGATATGGATATGGATGGCTTCATTGGACCGTGATCTACAGCTCTAACTGCTGCTGAGTGTGAAGTTGCCGGGATGGGAATCAGAGCCTCCAAATCCGAGACCATGGTCCTCGCCCGGAAAAGGGTGGGATGCCCCTTGCAGGTTAGGGACAAGGTCCTGCCCCAAGTGGAGGAGTTTAAGTATTTCGGGGTCTTGTTCACGAGTGGGGGAAGGATGGAGCGGAGGATCGACAGGCGGATCGGTGCGGCGTCAGCAATAACTAAGACGCTGCATCGGTCCGTCGTGGTAAAGAGAGAGCTGAGCAGAAAAGCAAAGCTCTCGATTTACAAGTCGATCTACGTTCCAACCCTCACCTATGGTCACCAGCTGTGGGTGGTGACCGAAGAATGAGATTGCAGATACAAGCGGCTGAAACGAGCTTCCTTTGCAGGGTGGCTGGGCTCTCACTCACAGATCGGGTGAGTTGCTCTGCCATCCGGGAGGAGCTCGGTGTAGAGCCGTTCCTCCTCCAGGTTGAGAGGAGCCAGATGGGGTGATTCAGGCATCTGGTCAGGATGCCACCCCGAGCGCCTCGCTGATGAAGTGTTTCGGGCACGTCCCACCGGGAGGAGACCAAGAGACAGACCCTGGACCCACTGGAGAGACTATGTCTCACAGCTGGCCGGGGAACGACTTGGGATCCTTCCGGGTGAGCTGGAGGATGCAGCCGGGGAGAGAGAAGCCAGGGCTTCCCGTCTGAGGCTGTTGCCCCTGCAACCCGGCCCCAGATGAGCGGAAGACGACGGAACGGAACGGAACGGAACGGAGTAACATCTGAATACTGGATAAGTGTTTTAAAACTAATCAAAAAACCTCCCAAAAAAGTTGATTAGCATAAAATCCTTCAACTCCTTTTGATAAACTGAGGTAGTACCCATATCCATGAAACATTGTGCACATATTTAACGCGGTACGTTAGCTTAAGACCCTGAAACATATGGTGCATAAGATTATGAAACGTCTGCCTCAGCAGTGCTTCCAAACTGCATCTGTTACAGCAGTTATTGTTGTGACTTGCACAAGGATTTAAGACAGATATAGCAGAGTGTAAAAATAATTTCTATTTATTTGAACAATTAGCAGCTGCTAGCACCGCCACCATCTTTCTTCTTCTTCTTTATCAGTCAGCCACTGAATGGGTTGTGTAATCACAGAGCAGGCTGCACGGGGGTTATTCACTCCACAGGAAACACACTGTGATATACACACTTCCTTATTGCTTCCCAATTGCCTGCTGAAAGAGAATTGCGGCAACTTGGCAACTAAAAACAAAAATAATGCAACAGGCAGGATGCTTTTGGGTTTTTTAGAAGTCATTATAGTGCAAAAAATCAAATGAATTTTATACAGTTTTTTGCATTTTGGTTTTAAGATGGTGGGATTTTGTCAATCGATAAGAAATTGTTTTAAAAAGTAAAATCACTGCAATAATTTTCACTTTAAACTTTACTCCACTCTATAATAATAATGCATTGTACTTATTACACTTACACTTTTCCGGGACGCTCAAAGATGCTTCACACATATGTATCGTTCATTTACTTCATGCCAGGTAATGGTAAGCTACTGTTGGAGCCACAGCTACCCTGACAGAGCAGGGCTGCCATATTTGTACCATCAACCCCTCTGACAATCACCAACCAATCAGACACACACCATCCAGACTAGGCAACGTAAGTGAAGTGTCTTGCCCAGGGACACAGAGACAATTTGATTTCAAAGGCCGTCCCATTGTGGCACCTGAGGTTCCATCGGTCTGCCATCCGAGGACTGCCCAGGTATTACTTGGAAATTGATACACAGGTTGTGTTTTTTTTCCATTTAAAAAAAAAAGGTTTCTTTTACGGAGGAGACGGTAGCTCAGTGGTTAGCGCGTTCGCGCGCGGAATAGAAGTTCGCGGGTTTGCGTCCCACAGACTGCACCTCTGGGGTCCTTGGAGAAGACACCTAACCCCCGCTTCTCCCACCATTGGCGCTGTCGAAGGGCAGCCTGCTGCGGTGTAAGGAGTGCAGCACACAAAGTTCCCCGGTGAGGGATGAATAAAGTAATTCATTTATTTATTTTATTTATTTTTAATGCATTTAAACGATGCACAACTATTCAAATACAAAAAAATTGTCTTGAAAAATGCCCAACAATTTTCTTTCTGACTTCTGAGCTGCTTATTCCTAATGGGGTCACGGAGTGTGCCAAAGCCTATCCTGGCTGATTTCAGTCGAGAGGCAGGGCCCACACATACAGAGAACCACCCACACACGCACTCATTCCTAGGGGCATTTTTGTAGTGGCCAATTAACCCAACATGCATGTTTTTGGAGAGCGGGAGGAAACAGGAGTACCTGGAGAAAACCCATGCATACACAAGGAGAACATGCAAACTCCACACAGAGAGACAAGTGTTTCAAGCATTGCCTCCACCCTGGGATTCAAACCCCTGACCTTCTTGCTGTGAGGTCACCATGCAGCCCTGACAAATTAAAATGAATAAAAAAGAAAATTGACCCACACAAAAAAAAATCAATTAAGACTAAGAGGAACTTTTTTTCATGGTAACAATATTTTGTAGTAAAATATCTCTAAAATAATTCAAAATAAATAATGAAGTAAAAACTGTCACTAACACCTCTAAGTGTGACTAACACAGATCACCCTGGCTGCTTTAATTAGTGAGACTAGGAGCAGAAATCACAGCCAAGAAACTTTAACGTGTCCTGCTGAAGTACACTAAGATGCCCTAATAAGAAGCATTAAGGATTTCAGCAGCAAAGCCATGATGCAGCTGTCACCAAGCTGCACGCAAGGAAGAAAACATGCATCCAAAATGCTGCTTCAACAGCAATGAAACAATCAAGTTTTACAACAGTTTAAAACTTACATCGATGTCAAAGAACTCCTGGGAATCATCCAGTCCTTGCACACGAATCTGAAGGCCTCGAGCATGGCTTTTACTTCCACTGACCATGTTTCCACTCAGACTCTGGCCTGGTTCTAGGGTGCTGATCCCTGCATTAAACTGAGCTCCCAGTCTGGTTCCAGGGGTCTGCAGGACCCTGTATGAACCCTCGATTTCCCCCATTCCTCCTACAAAAAAAAAAAAAAATATGCATATAATGAAGGAAAAGATCTTTACATTTATTTTTAAGCATGCAAACTGATGTAAGATCAGCAGCCATTATTTAAACAGATCCTAACTTTAAGAACTAAAATAACTCAATCAGATCAGTTTTAAAACTAGGTTTTATTATTTTTTGGTTCAAAATTCAAATTGTTTCTCATTTTGAAGTCCAAATAAAGCAAAATAATAAAGAAAAAGATCTTAAAATTTTTATTTTTTTGTCCATATGAATGCAAACAGAAACAAATGGAAAACTAGTGCCTACTAAGAAGTATGTCTTGGCTAGGGACATTGGAAAATGAAAAAAATTAGGCGAGGCTAAAATTCTACAATTTTTTTTATGTTTGAACTACTGTAGGATAGGCTCTGAAATTCTGACACTCTTCATGTACATATCTACAGAAACTAGAAGGTCTAAGCTTTATTTTGATGTATAGTACAAGCATGTGACTTGAAAGATGTTGCTGTAATAAGCAATGGCATTTGGGTATGTCCAACTATTGTGCACAGCCCGAAAATAGGTGGGTGTTAAGAGGTTAAGCAAATCCCAACTTTAACAACTAAAATAACTCAATCAGATTAGTTTTAACACTAGATTCCATTCTTTTTTGGTTCAAATTTAAATTATTTTTCATTTTGAAGTCCAAAAAATGCAAAATAATACAGAAAAAGATCTTAAAATCTATATATTTTTTGCTCATTTGAATGCAAACAGAAACACATGGAAAACTAGCAGCCATTATTTAAGCAAATCCCAACTTTAAGAACTAAAATAACTCAATCAGATCAGTTTTAAAGCTAGATTTAATTCTTTTTGGTTCCAATTTCAATTATTTATCATATTCAAGCCCAAACAAAGCAAAATAATCAAGAAAAAGATCTTAAGATTATTAAATTTATATCTATATGAATGCAAACAGATACACATGGAAAACTAGCAGCCATTATTTGAGCAAATCCCAACTTTAAGAACTAAAAAAACTCAATCAGATCAGTTTTAAACCTAGATTTCATTCTTTTTTGCTTCAAATTTCAATTATTTCTCATTTTCAAGTAAAAAAATGCAAAATAATACAGAAAAATATCTTAGATCTTTACATTTCTATCCATATGAAATGCAAACAGATACACATGGAAAACTAGCAGCCATTATTTAAGCAAATCCTAACTTTAAGAACAAAAATAACTCAATTCAATCCATTTTAAACTACATTTTATTCTTTTCTGTTCCAATTTTAATTATTTCTCACATTTAAGTCGACACAAAATCAATAACCGTCAAAAAGACGCTTTAAAGGGATGAAAATAAAGTCGCCATTCAGATTCATTAAAATACGACTCGTAGTTTATTTTCGGTTTGAAGAGAAGTTAAACTTTTTATTTTGACTTTTAAAAGTCTGGATGTAATTATAAAAGACTAGTAATGTTAAATAAATGAGTTTTAAACTCACCAGACATAGAATACTAGAAGTTAGAAGCTCTCCAGTCCATGTCGTCCAAACTAATACACACACTTACACACACACACTGGTTTGTCAGAGGTTCACGCCTTCAGCTTTAACTGAAACATGAAGCCATCAGCTTCTAAAATTTATTTTCTTATTTAAAAAGCAGTTTATAAAGAAAAAACATCATAATTTCCTTCATTAAAACCTCAAAAAGTGACTTTTAAATACTTTACGTTAACATTTTGTGTTAAAACCCCTCAATTTTAGGTTAAAACGTCATTTTACTGGACTATTAAACCAGAAAATTAAATTTTAAACTCATAATTATTTTTTTTAAATGTGAATATGATAATATTTTTGAAAATAAAATGTTACAAAAATACATATTAATCATAAAATTATCAATCAATACAAGACAGTGGATGAATGTTCCAAAGTGCGCATGCGTCAAATGGATCTATCCAGTTTTGATGTTTTTATCAAAAATTCAGCACTTTTATTTTAACTAGTAACATGATTACTGATCAAATCTAATAATTAAAAAAAAATAAAGGTATGTAAAAGATATAATAATGTAAAAAAAAGAGAAAAGTTTTTGAGATTGTGTTGGAGCTCCCTCTAGTGGAAAACCGGGTTTTTGATCAATACTCCATCAAATCTGCTGTTTTTTTTATTTTAGTTTTAAGATGTGAAAAGTCTGTGAACTGGTTGGTTGTTCATTTTCTGAATCACTTATCCTTAATGCAGGAGCCTATCCCAGTTGATTTCAGGTGAGAGGCAGGGTACACCCTGAACAAGCACAGTAAGAAGGCCGGAGTTCGCATCCAAGGTGGGGAGTTTGCATGTTCTCCCTGTATATATGTGGGTTTTCTTCAGGTTCTCTGGTTCCTTCCCACCCTCCAAAAACTTGCATGTTAGGTTGATTGGCTGCTATGAAAATTGGCTCTTGGAATGAGCGTGTGTGTGGATGGATGATTGTGAGTGTAGCCCCCCAACAGACTGGCACCCTATTTGGTGTGTACCCTGCCTCTCACCATAAAATCAGCCAGGATAGGCTCCGGACTGCCTACGACCGTATCAGGGCTGGGCGGTTCAGAAGACAAAACAAATTTTACACTTTTTTTCAAACATGTCTTGTTTGTTTTATGCAGCATCCTACGTACTACTACCCTACAACTTATAGACTTCAAGACAACATCATCCGTCCCTTCGTTGAAAAACTTTTGTTGCTTGTGTCACACAAATAGTACACTTATTAGTGTCATAGTCTCACACCTAAAAGATTACTGATTCAAATTGCATTCACATTGCGATGCTGGTCTTTTTGTGTTGAGGTTGCACGTTCTCCTTGTGTATGCATTGACTCTCTCCGACTTCCCTTCAGCCTCCAAAACATGCATGTTACGCAAATTTTGAGCTTGATTTAACTCATTAGTGTCCATGAGTGATTTCCTGTCCTGTGTGTGGCTTTACTGGTAACCTGTTTCTGGTGTACCCCACCTAATACTAATGTTCGGGAACAATACTCAGATTGATGGTATGACCATGCTCAGTTGATATTGAGGGCTTATATAGGACTGAGAAAGCATCACCACCACATCACCAGGAGTCTGAACTATTGATCCATGATTAAATAAATCCAGGCTTTATTGATCTTTTAAGCAAATTCCAACTGTTATATTTGAACTTCTTTTTTGATGTCATAAAAATGTTCGGTGTAAATACAGCCGACTCCCGTGGGCCGCTTCTTCTGACATTCCGCTTCGATTCACAGCATCCACTTAACTAAATGTTTCCCACAAGGAACTTTAGTGTAATTTCTGTCCTCTCATTTGGAAAAAGTTCTGGCCTACACAACTCCATAATCAATGTCACCATGTGAACAGCTGGTTTATCTCCTGTGAAAGCATCTGCCAGGCTGGGATTTTAGTGGGTTTCAGGCTCAATTCTTTTCGTTTTTTGATAGATTTTATGTTGAAGCATTCTAAATATATAAAGACAGATATGTATGTACATGTATGTGACAATATCAGAGACTGGATGTTTTAAAATAAGTACTGCTTCTTCTTCGTCTTTCGGTATTTCCCTTCAGGGGTCGCCACATCAAGTCAGTTTCTTCCATCTAACCCTATCTGCTGTATCCTCTTTGGTCACACCAACTATCTTCATGTCTTCCTTCACTGTATCCATGAACCTTCTCTTTGGTCTTCCTCTAGACCTCTTTCCTGGTGGTTCCAAATCCAGCATCCTTCTTCCAATGGATTCTCTCTCTCTCCTCTGGGGATGTCCAAACCATCTCAGTCTGGCCTCTCTGACTTTATCTCCAAAACCTCTAACATGTGCGGTGCTCCTGATATACTCATTTGTAATCTTGTCCATCCTGGCCACTCTCCTGGCCATCCTGGCCATCTCTGCTACCTCCATCTCTGTTTCCTGTCTTGTCCTCAGAGCCACTGTTTCTAGACCAAACAGCATGGCCAATCTCACCACAGTTTTGTACGCTTTCCTTTTCATTCTAGCTGAAACTCTTCTATCACACATTACACCTGATACTTTTCTCCACTATTTCCAGCCTGGCTGCACATGCTTCTTCACCTCTTTTCCACACTCTCGTATGCTCTGGACTGTTGATCCTAAGTACTTAAAATCTTCCATCTTCTTTATCTCTTCTCCCTATAACCTCACTTTTTGTTTTGTTTTATTTTCTCATTTTGAAATAAGTACATTTGAGTAATTATCCTTTGCACCTTCGCTTGTGCTTTTCAAGAAGTCTTTTGATCAAGCATCAAAGTGTCCAGGAGCTCCTCACAGTGTCTCTATGTAATGAAGTTAGTCCGACCAATGGTCTTCTATAATCTGACACTGTCGGCTGTGATGATGCTGTAGAAGGCTGACAAAGACAAGACTACTTTGGTTTCAGTTGCATTTTATACTATTTATTATGTTAATAACTGTATACAAATGAATTTCTTTTTAGAACTAGAAATTATTACCCATCTGTTTTAGTGAGGATTAAAGCTCCGTAAAGCTGGCCCCTCTTAAAAAAAATATGTACAAAAAAAACAAAAAATATGTCAGCTGCGTTTGTGCTGTAAAAATGTTCGTTTGTGCTATTTTAGTTTTTTAGATATTTACGATTCTTTTTTCAGTAAATATGACTTCATCCAGCCCCTCATTTTGCTTAAAAATGCGAGAAAACTTCTAAAAGTGGTGGCAATCGTTTGCGCTATGTTTGTGCTGTAAATTTTTTTCTTTGTGCTGTTTTAGTTTTTTTTTGTGCTGTTCGCATCTTTGATGACGTCATGGTCCAAATCGTAATCCTTAAAATGAACAAAACTAAAACAGCACAAACAAAAATTTTTACAGCACATAATAGCACAAACGAATGACATCATTTTGGGGAGTTTTCTCGCATTTTTAAGCAAAATGAGGGTCTGGATGACGTCATATTTACCTCCTAAAGAATCGTAGATATCTAAAAAAAAAAAAAAAAAAGAATTAATAAAATAGCACAAACAAAATTTTCACAGCACAAAACAGCACAAACGATTGACATATTTTTTGTTTATTTTTGTTCATATATTTTCTTTTTTTTAAGAGGGGCCAGCTTCACGGAGCTCAATCTTAACACTTACATACGATACGCATACTGTACATAAAAATCTTCCAGAAACTTTTGAAAGAAACATGCAAAATACAAGTTTCAGAGAAAATCTGACAGGAAACAAAAACATGCTTCATTGAACAATGTCAAACTAAAACATAATCCAAAGACCCCCAAAGCAGCTGCTGATTTCAAATTAAAAGATCACGGTATAATTTGTTTTGTTTTTTTACCCACTCTATTCATCCCTCACCGGGAAAATTTGTGTGCCGCACACCTACACCGCAGCAGGCTGCCCACATAAGTTCCAATGGTGGGAGAAACGGGGGGTTAGGCGTCTTCTCCAAGGACCCTAGATGTGCACACAGTGGGATGCGAACCTGTGAACTTCTGGTCTGAGGGGAAACGCTCTAACCACTGAGCCACCGCCTCCCCCCTAATAATACGACAAGAAAATAAAAAATTTGTTGGACCACCTGTAATATAATGAGATAAGATGATGTAGAGAAGAAAATAAATATTTGGCACTTTTTTATTTGGGGTACTAAACAAAGTGCAGCCTTCACGCAAAATATAGACTATAATGACTTTATTTATTAAGTTACGGTAACTTGTATAATTAAATGTTTTGATTTATTTGTATTTGATGGCTACATCTGATGTAAATTTTGTATCTTAACCCACTCAGAAAAATATTCCCGATACAAACACTGACTTATAGTAACTAGCTGTGGGTGGTGACTGAAAGAACAAGATCACAGATACAAGCGGCCGAAATGAGCTTTCTCCGTAGGGTGTCTGGGATCTCACTGAGAGACAGAGGGAAGAACTCTGCCATCCAGGAGGAGCTCAGAGTTCAGAGCTCATTGCTCCTCTAGGTCGAGAGAAGCCAGATGGGGTCTTTCGGGCATCTGATTAGGATGTCTCCCAAACGCCTCGCTGGTGTGGTGTTTCGGGCACGTCCCACCGGGAGGACACCCAGTGGAAGACCATTCCAGCTGATTCGAGGAGCAGGGTGCAACCCGAACAGGTCACCAGTCGGTCGAAGGGCCACACACATACAACCATACACATTCCTAGGGGCAATCATGTATTGGCCAACCAACGCATGCATGTTTTTGGAGGGTGGGAAGAAACCAGGGTACCCGGAGAAAACCCATGCATACACGGGGAGAACATGCAACCCCCAAACGGAAAGGACAATGTTTCAAGCATCGACCCCCCCGGGACGCGAATCCCGCCCATTGGATTGACTTTTAGTTACTGTGGGGTTCATCAGAGTACAGTTAACGAGAGGAGTGTGAAGTTAAAGGGCAAACTGATCTTCCTAGATGACGTAAAATGTTTGGTGTAAATAAACCCCATTCCTGTGGTCCGTTTCTTCTGACGTTTAGTTTTGATTCATAGCGCACTCATCTAAATGTGTCCCACATGAAACCTTCTAGTATTTCTATCCTGTCATTTAGAAAACTTCAGGCCTACACAACTCCATAATCAATGCTCAAGTCATCGTGTAACCAGCTGGTGTATCTCCTCCGACAGCATCTCCCATCTCAAATGGGCTTTAGTGGGTTTTGGGCAAAAAAAATTGTTTTGATGGATGTTAGATTGGAGCAAAGCTTGGTCTTTAAAGAGACATCTCACAAATTCTATTTAGTTTTATGAATAGCTCACTCTAGCAGAAAAGTTGTCTCAAAGGGTGTAACACACAGTTAATCAGACTTAACATTCAATATATCAGTGAGAAAAAAAACAAACAGATCTAAGACACCCCTGTCCTTAAAACACCCCTCAACAAAATCCTCATAAAACTTAGGCATTGAAAAAACACCCTGTTGGTGGAATGATCCACAGCCAGAATGGGCAGGCAGACTGTACCTTTGCAAAGATCTTAAGCTGAGCAAGTACAATCCGCTCACCATGGTCTGCAACTTTGCACCACTGATCTGTCACTGAAAAAAAAAGAGAGCCATTTTCTTTGAGTTCTTTGGTTTTCTCCCACCCTTCAAAAACATATGTGTTAGTTGGCCGCTATGAAATTATCCCTAGGAATGAGTGTGGGTGTGGTTGGTCCCTGAACAGATTGGCAACCTGTTCAGGGACCATCCACCATCCAGACTGGCATCCTGCCTCTTGCATGAAAGCTCTCGCCTGCTTCTCTGGCACCCCGTTTGACCCCATGAGGGAAAACCAAACAACCTTATAAGTGGTGACAATAAAAAAAAAAAAAAAACTACAATCCAGTCCAAGTAATTTCTGGCTTGATGTGTTAACGATATAGAGATAGATAAAACTTTATTAATCTCCTGCAGGAGAAATTCTGGTGTCCAGCAGCAACAGAAATCACACAAACTGTACATACAAATAAATAAAAACAACACACACACATAAAATAGGACTCAGTTCCTTCCAGAAACATTTGATCTATTCAATTGCCTGAGGGCTGAAGGGATGAACGACCTCCTAAAGCGCTCAGTCCTGCAGCGCAGTGAGAGGAACCTGTTACTTCGGGTTGTCTTCTGGGTCGTGATAACATCATGAAGAGGGTTATTCAGGATACCCTGCATTAAAGCCCTCATCCTCCCCTCCAAAACAGCTCCCACAGAGTCAACATTTCTCCCCACCACAGATGCACATTTCCTTATCAGTCTGTCCAGCCTATATAATTATTAATGTTATTATTACCTATCTTTAACTTAAATAAAACACTAAAAACGGGTTCTGAGTAATTCTTACCTAAAGTGGGGGCTGAAGGGAAAGAAACATTCTTTACAATTTGAACAAGTTGGCGTTACTGTAACACTGAGTCATTCAAAGTTAGGTTCAGGTTCATTCATCACAAATGATTAACAAGTATGTCAACAATTCTCGCACTTTGTTTGCAGTGATGTGAAAACCCACGAACCCTGCTAAAAACGTTCTGCTCGGAGGCTCTCTTAACCCAGAAACAAAACCAGTTCAGTAACGTTTTCTTAACAAAAAGAAGTTAATTATCTACGAAAAATACTGAAGTAATTTAGTCAATCCTTCTAAAAAGACGAGAGCCAATTTTATGTTTTGTAATAATTTGTGGAGTTCCACAGGGGTCGATTCTGGGAACATTTGTATTTCCTTTAAAGTCAAATGTCATTTATATACTTATGAGTCAATGACCTCAAAAACTTTTTTTTTTACTCACTAGACCAAATAAAAACCAGAAAGAAAGACATTGTTTGAGTTTGAATAATTTAAGTGAATACAAAAAGTACTGGAAAGACGTATTAATGGAAGTAAAAAAAAACTTGAATAGTATTTTTTTTCTTCATAATTCACTCACAAAAGACATGTTTGCAAACTTCTTGGCAGAATAAAAGACTGTAAAATTTGATGGTTGTGTTATTTTTTCCAACCTACTGATTTTTATAACAAAATAGTGATTGAAAACAGCCGTTGCTTGTAGTGCCATGATCGATAAAAACACAGTAATGATTTATTAGTTGGTACATGCATGTAATTAAGTTATGTCTGCATATTTATGTATACAATGTTAAACTGTTTTTTGTTCTGTTCCGTTGTCATCCAAGATTTTTTCAACCTGTCTGCATCCTGCAGCTCTCCCAAGAGGATCTCAAGGTGTTCTACAACCAACTGTGAGACACAGTTGGCTGTAGAACCAGTCAGTACGGGGTCTACCTCTGGTTCTTCTCGTGATGGGACGTGCCGGAAACACCTCACCAGCAAGGCCTTTGGGAGGCAGTCAAACCAGATGCCCAAACTATCTCATCTGGCTCCTTCTTGAACTGCCACCTTTTCGTCGTGGAGTGGTTTACATGCCCCAATGATTCTAAGGGCTATGTTGTCCGGGGCTCAATCCCCATGGTAGGGTCAACAAAGGCAAACAGGTCCTAGGTGAGGAGACAGACTAAATGCGTCTCTGAAAAGATCAAGCATGGCAAAATTGTCCTTGCTTGGACACGGGGCACCCCCGCCCCTCCGGGGACCCAGGCTCTGGAGTGGGGCATGAGAGCGAGCACCTGTTGGCCAGGCTTTACCCATGGGGCCCAGCCAGGCTCAGCACGAACAAGGAACATGGGCTTCCTGTCCAGTGGACCCACCACCTGCCAGAGGGGCGTCGGGGTATGAACCCTATGGGTGAAGGAGGAGATGGGCGGCAGCTGATGACGGGGGACAGTATTTTCTGAGTTGTGAAATTGAAGCTGTATCACCATCTCCAGGGGAGATGGTGGCTCAGTGGTTAGAGTGTTCGCCCCTGGACAAGAAGTCAACCAGAAGTTTGTATCCCACTGAGTGCATGTCTAGGGTGCTTGGAGAAGACACCTAACCGACCATCGGCACCGTCGTGGGCAGCCTGCTGTGGTGTAGGAGTGCAGCACACAAATTTCCCCGGTGAGGGATGAATAGAGTGAGTAAAAATAAAAGATAAAATAAAACAAGACCTCTGTCACAACTTTTTTTTGGGCAGAGCAGGTTCTATTTTGTTAGAATGGGAGTGGGAGTCCCAGTGGAGTTTCAGTGGGACGTGCCCGAAACACCTCACCAGCAAGGCGCTAGGGGGGCATCCTGACCAGATGCCCAAACAACCCCATCTGGCTTCTCTCGACCTGGAGGAGGAGCGGCTCTACACCGAGCTCCTCCCTGATGGCAGAGCTCCTCACCCAATCTCTGAGTGAGAGCCCTGCCACCCTGCGGAGGAAGCTCATTCCGGCCACTTTTATCCGTGATCTCATTCTTTCGGTCACCACCCACAGCTGGTGACCACAGGTGAGGGTGGGAACGTAGATCGACTTGTAAATCGAGTTTTTCTACTAACCAAAAAGGGATCAGCTTTTGTAGCATCATCTCTGAATCTTCAAATTGACACTAATTCTAAATTTGTGAAAACTATTTTCAAGGGCACAACTTTCAAATGTGGGTGGTACAGTGGCCTCACAGCAAGAAGGTTGTGGGTTCAAGTCCCAGGAGGGGGATGGAAGGGCCGAGGCTTGGAACACTGTCCTTTCTTTGTGGATATTGCATTTTCTCCCCATGCATGTGTAGGTTTCCTTCCACCCTCCAAAAACATGCATGTTATGTTGATTGGCTACTACATGATTGCCCCTAGGAATATGTGTGGCCCTGCAACAGACTGGCGACCTGTTCGGGGTGTACCCTGCTCCTTGAATCAGCCGGGATGAGCTCCGGCAACCCTGAAAGGGATAGACAGTGACTGATTGGCTTCGTTTTATTTGGCTTTGCTTTGTTACCGACAACTCAATTTAACCAAAAAAAAGGAGCATGTTGCAGTTTCCAAATTTTTGAAATAATATTTCAGCATCTTTTCATTTCTGTTCCTACAGGTGCTCTGGTATCTAGCCTGAGGAATGAAGAAAAATGTGAAACACTAACCACAGTGTTCTCTTGTCGTGTTTGGCCTTGAAAAAAATACATTGAAACCACATTTTTCTTAATAACTAAAATGATCTCAGATATTTTGGTGAAAAGATGTTTTTCTTTGTGATATTGTTTTACAGATGAATGTGAAACATTTAAGAGCAACACAGGACGTCACCTGTTTCCTTGCAATGAGAAAGAGCACCTGTATCTCTCAGTTTTTTTAGGAATGTGGAAGGAGGAGGACCCAATTGCAGGACTTCAAACAAGGTTTATTAACACAATTCGGGAAAGTCTGTAAAGCAAGAAGCACAGGGTTAATTCCGTTTCGTCATCTTCCACTTGTTCCAGGGTCGGGTCGCGGGGGCAACAGCCTCAAACGGGCAGCCCAGGCCTCTCTCACCCCGGCTGCATCCTCCAGCTCACCCGGAAGGAGCCCAAGTCGTTCCCGGCCAGCTGTGAGACATAGTTTCTCCAGCGGGTCCTGGGTCTGCCCCTTGGTCTCCTCCCGGTGGGACGTGCCCAAAACACCCCGCTCAGGGGGCATCCTGACCAGATACCCGAACCACCCCATCTGGCTCCCATCGACCTGGAGTAGGAGCGGCTCGACACCGAGCTCCTCCCGGATGGCAGAGCTCCTCACCCGATCTCTGAGTGAGAGCCCAGCCACACTGCAGAGGAAGCTCATTTCGGCCGCTTGTACCCGCAATCTCATTCTTTCGGTCACCACCCACAGCTGGTGACCATAGGTGAGGGTTGGAACGTAGATCGACTTGTAAATCGAGAACTTTGCTTTTCGGCTCAGCTCACTCTTTACCACGACAGACCGATGCAGCGTCCTAGTTTTTGCTGATGCCGCACCGATCCGCCTGTCGATCTCCCGCTCCATCCTTCCCCCACTCGTGAACAAGACCCCGAGATACTTAAATTCCTCCACTTGGGGCAGGACCCTGTCCCTGACCCACAGGTGGCATTCCCTAATTAGCGCCTCCAAATCCGAGACCATGGTCCTCGCCCGGAAAAGGATTAACTCAAGGTTTCAAAAGTCCAAATAATAACAAAGTTCAAACATGGTCTGGCAACCAGGGTGACCTAGCTGGAAGGGATGGTAAAACCTGACTGGGAAGCCGGTGGTGATTCACCTTAAACAGATGGCAGGGTGCACAGATGAGTGGAATCAGGAATCAGCCTCAGGTGACCCTAATCAGGTTGATTGGGAATATTCTTGGCTCCCTCTGGTGGCAGGTGAGGGATCTTGACAGTATCTCTGAGGGTTTGCATTACTTTTGTTTACCTTGTAGATAATAGTAGTTGTGCTCATGGCCTGGTTACCTATTTCAAAATTTATAACGTGTGTGATCCACTGGGACGTGGAGAAAAATACCGTTAGCATGTTATTGTAGCTCTTTGAGAGAACAACGCCTAAAACAAGTATACTTTAATCACATTTGGAAAATAAATGGACATTTTTCAAACCTTTATAAAATTGTTCGAATGGTAAATTCTGTCGTTTGCAGCTGACAAACATCGTCGTGAAAATACAGTCTGAAAGATGACTAGAATAAATTTATATTACATAAGGCATCACATTTGAGCAAGCATGTCATGCAAGTTTTTTGTCTCTCTAGGTTGAAAACAGGAGGAAACTTGAACGGTCTTGCCCAACAGCGGTGGAACGTAACGAAGTAAATGTACTTCGTTACTGTACTTAGGTAAAAAAATTGTGTATCTGTAGTTTACTTTAGTAAAATTTAAGACCAGTACTTTTACTTTTACTTCACTACATTTTTGAGCAAATATCTGTACTTTTACTTCGCTACTTTTTAAAAGTGTGTTTTGCATTTTTTGTTACATTTTTGTTCAGGAAATTGAAAAATACACAGGTTTTTTTAGCGCATCTTGAAGTCGCATCGTCAAAATCAAAAGAAGCAGTTGATCAGGAGAAGAAGTAATGAATCGAGAAACATTTTCCGCATTCATTCAGCGCCAAAAACCTAACATCTAATCTAGTACAAATTAAAAAGAGTCAGAAGATCGTTGTTCGTTGTGTTTACTTCTAAATAAAAAGTTGAGCCATCGTTACACAGAGCAGGGGCGGATCTAGAATTTTCCAAAGGGGGGTGGGGCTTTGACAAAGCCAATATATAGTGACTGGGGGCCTCCCCCCCAAAACATTTTAAAAAATAAGTGTCATTTTCCTCCATTTTGGTGCCCATTCACTGGCCCTTCTAGGGGATAGCTTGACTTGTCTCCTTTCCGTTTATTTTATTTATTTATTTTTTTGTGGACCAAAAGAAGCGGGAGGGGGGGACACACCCCTGCAGAGTATTGATCCTGGTTACCGTGGCGACACTCTATAGCACAAAAAATAACATTTGAATTATGGTCAAATACTTTTACTTTTTACTTAAAAAGTACAATTTACACCAACTACTTTTGTACTTTTACGTAAGTAAATTTTTTGCCTAATTATCTGTACTTTTACTTATGTACAAAAAGTGAGTACTTCATCCACCACTGTTGCCCAATGACTATTACATTTTTATGCCAACAGTGGGTATTTAACATGGATTTCTTGTTTCCAAGTCCTGAGACTTTCCAACAGAGCTGCCAGTCTCATATTGAGGTTCAGGTATTTTCTATTCTCATGCATGCTGCATCTTTAAATGTACAAATGTTTGAACGTGTTTAAGAACAGCAAAGATACTACGCAGAACCGGGATGTTTGCTTAACCATCCCGTTTCCATCAGGATGAGGTCCATCTACTCATCTCCGTCCTGTGCGTCGCCAGTTTGAGGAGGACCCTTGTGGTTGCTACCCATCTTGTTACCATCAGGATGAAGAACATACACTCAACAAAAATATAAACGCAACACTTTTGTTTTTGCTCCCATTTTTCATGAGATGGACTTGAAGATCTAAAATTCATTCCAGATACACAATATTACCATTTCTCTCAAACATTGTTCACAAATTTGTCTAAATGTGTGATAGTGAGCACTTCTGCTTTGCTGAGATAATCCATCCCACCACACAAGTGTGCCACATCAAGATGCTGATCTGACATCATGATTAGTGCACAGGTGTTCCTTATACTGCCCACAATAAAAGGCCACCCTGAAATGTGCAGTTTTATCTCACAACAAAATGCCACAGATGCCACAAGCATTGAGGGAGCGTACATTTGGCATGCTGACAGCAGGAATGTCAACCAGATCTGTTGCTCGTGCATTGAATGTTCATTTCTCCACCATAAGCCGTCTCCAAAGGCGTTTCAGAGAATATGGCAGTACATCCAACCGGCCTCACAACCGCAGACCACGAGTAACCACACCAGCCCAGGACCTCCACATCCAGCAGGTTCACCTCCGAGATCGTCTGAGACCAGCCACTCAGACAGCTGCTGAAACAATTGGTTTGCATAACCAAACAATTTCTGCACAATCTGTCAGAAACCGTCTCAGGGAGGCTCAACTGCATGCTCGTCGTCCTCATCGGGGTCTTAACCTGACTCCAGATCGTCGCCGTAACAGACTTGAGTGGGCAAATGCTCACATTCGATGGCGTCTAGCACATTGGAGAGGTGTTCTCTTCACGGATGAATCTCAGTTTACATTGTCCAGAGCAGATGGCAGACAGCGTGTGTGGCGTCGTGTGGGTGAGCGCTTTGCTGATGTCAATGTTGTGGATCAAGTGGCCCATTGGTGGTGGTGGGGTTATGGTATGGGCAGTCATCTGTTATGGACGAAGAACACAGGTGCATTTTATTGATGGCATTTTGAATGCACAGAAATATCGTGATGAGATCCTGAGGCCCATTGTTGTGCCATACATTCATGAGCATCACCTCACGTTTCAGCAAGATAATACACAGCCCCATGTTGCAAGGATCTGTACACAATTCACCGGAAGCTGAAAATGTCCCAGCTCTTGCATGGCCAGCATACTCACCGGACATGTCACCCATTGAACATGTTTGGGATGTGCTTGACCGGCATATACGACAGTTCCCACTAATATCCAGCAACTTCGCTCAGCCATTGAAGAGGAGTGGACCAACATTCCACAGGCCACAATAGACAATCTGATAAACTCTATGTGAAGAAGATGTGTTGCACTGCATGAGGCAAATGGTGGTCGCACCAGATACTGACTGGTTCTGAGTCCCCAGACCGCCAATAAAGCAAAAACAAAATGCACATTTCAGGGTGGCCTTTTATTGTGGGCAGTATAAGGAACACCTGTGCACTAATCATGATGTCAGATCAGCATCTTGATGTGGCACACCTGCGAGGTGGGATGGATTATCTCAGCAAAGCAGAAGTGCTCACTATCACACATTTAGACAGATTTGTGAACAATGTTTGAGAGAAATGGTAATATTGTGTATCTGGAATGAATTTTAGATCTTCAAGTCCATCTCATGAAAAATGGGAGCAAAAACAAAAGTGTTGCGTTTATATTTTTGTTGAGTGTATGTTGACTTCTTTAGATATTTAGCTGTAGAGTGGAAAGTTAATATTTAAACAAAAGTCTTAGACACATTGGATGCTCGTCCCGGCAGAGGGATCTCTCTTTCATGTGGATCCCCATGAGGTTTCTTATTTTTTCTCCACTGATGGGTTTTTAGGAGTTTTTCGTTACCATGAAGGAGAGTCTTTCACATTTCACACACACTCCTCTCCTTCATGATCATCTCTCTGGGTTATTGGGATAGGTGGTTCACTCAATACCCGTATCAAATTCCCAAGGGGCAACATGTGCTTTCAAAGAACGGGCCGGAGATGAGCAATAGTCAGTCTTTCACACACTGGTTTGTGAAAATGCTTTATTAATCAGTAAGATTACACAACTATTATTTACCCATATTGTGCTAATGTATGTGCAGAAAATCAAATAAGAAAAAAGTTATTTTGCAAGAAATGGTATCATTAAAAATAAATACTTTTGGGCATCCTACTTCTATGGTGGTGTTTCGTCAACTCAGCCACTGGCATTTAACAGTAAAAAAGAAACATTTTTTTACACTGTTGCATTTTTTGATAAAATAATATTAAAATTGTAATAATTATAAGTTATCCGTTACTTCTTGGTTCATCGTAAGGTGTCACAAAAAAATCTGCCTCTTTGTTTGACAGTGGGGCAGTAAGGTGGCACAGTGGGTAGCACAATGGCTTCACAGCAAGAAGATTGTGGATTCAATTCCCGGGTGGGGACGAGGCTTGGCGCACTGGTCTTTCTGTGTGGAGTTTGCATGTTCCCCTCGTGTCTGCGGGGGTTTTCTCCGGGTACTCCGGTTTCCTCCCACCCTCCAAAAACATGCATGTTAGGTTGATTGGCCACCGCGAAATTGCCCCTAGGAATGAGTGTGTGTGTGTATGGTTGTATGTCTGTGGCCCCATGACAGACTGGTGACCTGTTCGAGGTGTACCGTGCCCCTTGCCTTGAATCAGCTGGGATGGGCTTCGGTCCGTCAGCAATAACTAGGACGCTGCATCGGTCCGTCGTGGTAAAGAGAGAGCTGAGCCGAAAAGCAAAGCTCTTGATTTACAAGTCGATCTACGTTCCTACCCTCACCTATGGTCACCTGCTGTGGGTGGTGACCGAAAGAATGAGATTGCGGGTACAAGCGGCCGAAATGAGCTTCCTCCACAGGGTGGCTGGGCTCTCACTCAGAGATCGGGTGAGGAGCTCTGCCATCTGGGAGGAGCTCGGTGTCGAGCCGCTCCTCCTCCAGGTCGAGAATAGCCAGATGGGATGGTTCGGGCATCTGGTCAGGATGCCCGCCGAGTGCCTTGCAGGCGAGGTGTTTCGGGCACGTCCCACCGGGAGGAGACCAAGGGGCAGACCCCAGACCCGCTGGAGAGACTATGTCTCACTGCTGGCCAGGGAACGACTTGGGATCCTTACAGGGGAGCTAGAGGATGCAGCTGGGGAGAGAGAGGCCTGGGCTGCCCGTTTGAGGCTGTTGCCCCCGCGACCCGACCCCGGAACAAGTGGAAGATGACGGAACGGAACGGGCTCCGGTCCCCCGTAAGGGATAGATGGATAAGAAGGTGAAGTACTAACGCTTTTCACTGTTTGACAGTGAATCCAAAGCCTCTGTAGTTGTAAAAGCTCTCAGGAGTTGAGTCTGAATTCGATTAATGGAACAAATACTCTCAAACTCTGAGCTATTTGGTTGCAGACAAATCTGAGTTATGTGGAGACAGATCCAAACTTCAGTGGGATAAAAATGATGTGATGGTTAAGAATGCAGTGCAGAAGAAATACTGATAAATTAACTCATGTAAACTCATAAAACAAGTTGAACCCGGAGTGCGCCAGCTACAACAATAAGTATTTGTTCAGTAGAAATGAAACTGTCTGTTTTTTGGCTAAAATCTTGGTATTTAGTATCAGATCTGTAAAAATAAAAGAAAGCAGCTGGTGACAAACTGATATTTTTCGGTTTCAGTTTGGTTTGTTTCATCTCCAAACCCGTAGTTGCTTCTCCAGATGTTACTTTGCATTCTTCACAATTTAAAATTCATCCTCATGAAGTCTCGTTAACCATCCGAAAATGAGTAAATGCAAATGAAAAGGTTGCACTGGTACCAGGTTTATAAGATTTGTAACCATTAAGTCACTACAACTTCAGTTTAAACCGTTCCGTCGTCTTCCGCTCATCCGGGGCCGGGTCGCAGGGGCAACAGCTTCAGACGGGAAGCCCAGGCTTCTCTCACCCCGGCTGCATCCTCCAGCTCACCCAGAAGGATCCCAAGTCATTTTCTGCCAGCTGTGAGAAATAGTCTGTCCAGCGGGTCCGGGGTCTGCCTCTTGGTCTCCTCCCGGTGGGACGTGCCCGAAACACCCCACCAGCGAGGTGCTCGCGGGGCATCCTGACCAGATGCCCGAACCCCACATGAATTTTTCCCCCTATTTACTACAAATATAAATCATTTTAGGCTAGGTCATACGCACAAAGGTCACCAATTGGTCTCGGACCAAATTTTACAAGGAAGGTAAGAGTAAAAACAAACAGAAAAGTTTTCAAAAATGAAGTATATGCCTACATCAAAAACATACCTGAAGTTATTTTTCATTTCATCATATTTGAGCAATTTGCAAGCCATCTCATCCAGTATTTGGATACTATTTAAATGTCAGGTTGTTCTCAGCCATGCCTTTTGTTCTCTGCTATACCTACATTCTAGTGTAAGCAAGAAGGGTTTTATGTGCATTTTTTTACGTAGATGCATCGAAATGAGAATTTAAAAAAAACTTTATTTGTGGCTGCAAACGCCTTTTAAGCTGTAATAACCAGATTGTGAAGAAAAGGGGAATTCAATTTCTTGTAAAAACGGACACGAAACTGAGTAAATGTATTCCTATACTTTTTTAGGGGGGCAAATATTGCAACTATAGGTTCCATGTTTAAATATGTATGCTGCAAGAATTGTTACCCTAGAAAAGCACAATTCCCCCCTCTTCAACCACCTATTATTTTCAAGATCATGATTTGTGGACTATATCTTCATAGCAAGGTGGCACGATGGCGCAGTGGGTAGCACAGTGGTCTCACATTAAGAAGGTCATGGGGTTGGTTCCCGGGTGGGACGAGGCTTGGAACACTGGCCTTTCTGTGTGAAGTTTACATGTTTCCCCTTGTGGGTTTCCTCCAGGTACTCCGGTTTCCTCCCACCTTCCAAAAACATGCAAGCTAGGCTGATTGGCTGGTGCCAAATTGCCCCTAGGAATGAGTAGGTGTGTGTGTATGATTGTATGTATGTATGTAGCCCCACAACAGATTGGTGACTTGTTCGGGGTGTACCCTGCCCTTCGCCTTGAATCAGCTGGTATGGGCTTCGGCAACCCCCGCAACCCGGTAAGGGATAGATGGTTAAGAAGGTGACTAGAAGGTGATCTTGATAGTATCAAATTTACTGATTGGATCCAATTTGTGACACTGGAGTTCTAATGTCTTCTCACGTCTATGTGGGTTCAATTTTGGGACTTAGACTTCCTCCCTGTCTCCCTCAAAAGATGCACTTTTGGGGTTTTTTTTGGTTGTTTTTTAAAATTTCGTCCTAAAAATTAGCGGTAGTGTGTGGTCACTTTTGACAGACTGATTTACCTGCTT
This sequence comes from Neostethus bicornis, assembly GCA_902685375.1. Lineage (NCBI taxonomy): Eukaryota > Metazoa > Chordata > Actinopteri > Atheriniformes > Phallostethidae > Neostethus > Neostethus bicornis. The sequence continues at coordinate 7,071,887 of LR738547.1, read as the reverse complement.
GGTGCAACCCAACACCTTGCTGCACAAATAACTGAAACAGGCTTTAATAACATCTTTTGCACCCCTGAATGATAAAAAGAATTTTATAAAATGTGCAGATAGTCAGTTATTGTTTTTAGAAAGTTGTGCTCAGTGCATTGCGTATGTAATATCAGTAGCAACGCAAACTGAATGTGTGTACATTGTAAATTTAAAATGACACAAAAAGCACCATTTGATTAAGAATGATAGAGGTGATGCAAGAAAATATATTGAAATTAGGTCGTTAGAGGTGTTTTTTTCTGTTAAAAAAGTTGCATTTGGGTGTTGCTCGACAGGCAGATCGGTGCGGCATCAGCAATAACTAGGATGCTGCTTCGGTCCATCGTGGTAGAGAGAGAGCCGAGCCAAAAAGCAAAGCTCTGGATTTACAAGTGGATCTACGTTCCAACCTTCACCTATGGTCACCAGCTGTGGGTGGTGATCGAAAGAATGAGATCGCGGGTACAAGCGGCCGAAATGAGCTTTCTCCGCAGGGTGGCTGGGCTCTCACTCAGAGATCAGGTGAGGAGCTTTGCCATCCGGGAGGAGCTCGGTGTCGAGCCGCTCCTCCTCCAGGTCGAGAGGAGCCAGATGGGGTGGTTCAAGTATCTGGTCAAGATGCCCCCCGAGCGCATCGCGGGCGAGGTGTTTCAGGCACCTCACATCGTGAGAAGACCAAGGGGCAGACCCGCTGGAGAGACTATGTCTCTCCAGCTGGCCGGGGAACGACTTGGGATCCTTCCGGGTGAGCTGGAGGATGCAGCTGGGGAGAGAGAGGCCTGGGCTAACCGTTTGAGGTTGTTGCCCCCGCAATCCGACCCCAAAACAACCGGAAGATGACGGAACGGAACGGAAAGTTGCATATGATCTCATAATCTTCTGAATCAAAATTAAACCATAATGAAACTCTGCAACCAAAAGAGCTTTTTTTAGGGCTTTCCCTGCCGGTACAACAAGCACAGGTAAAAATGGTTCTAACTTTCTGGTTTGATCGGTTATCATGACCTATTCAACTATTGCTGTTGACAAAATGAGGCAATAAATCAAGAGTTATTTTGTTGTTAGACAAAAGACTTTTGTGACTTGAAAGAAATTGAGTCACACTATTGAACAGAGTTTTACAGTTAGACGTGTTGCCTTGCATTGCGTGAGAAAAAAATTGACTGGGAGCATCTGTTTGAAGAAGTGAAGAAACTTCCTCGCTCATTTTAGTGAAATATTAGGTAGTTCAGAAATACACTGGAGAGAATTTACCTTCAATGAAAAGTATGTGGAAAACAAATATACTGGCTTAAGGTGGCCCAAAACAGACTGCTGATCTGTTCGGGGTATACCCTGTAACCCACCGGGATAGGCTGCAGCATCCCCCTGCAAGCCCGTCAGGGATAAACGGTTCAGAAGATTAATGAATGAAAACAACCACAAAAAAATAGAAGAAGAAAAAAGAAAAATACCAACATAATTATCATAAACAATCGTTCCGTTCCGTCATCTTCGGGGTCGGGTCGTGGGGGCAACAGCCTCAAACGGGTAGCCCAGGCCTCACTCCTCCCGGCTACATCCTCCAGCTCACCCGGAAGAATCCCAAGTCGTTCCCCGGCTAGCTATGAGACATAGTCTCTCCAGCGGGGTCTGCCTCTTGGTCTCCTCGCAGTGGGACGTGCCCGAATCACCTCGCCCAAGAGGTGCTCAGGGGGCATCCTGACCAGATGCCCGAACCACCCAATCTGGCTCCTCTCAACCTGGAGGAGGAGCGGCTCGACACCGAGCTCCTCCCGGATGGCAGAGCTCCTCACCCAATCTCTGAGTGATAGCCCAGCCATCCTGCGGAGGAAGCTCATTTCGGCTGCTTGTACCCGCGCTATCATTCTTTCGGTCACCACCCACAGCTGGTGACCATAGGTGAGGGCGGGAACGTAGATCGACTTGTAAATCGAGAGCTTTGCTTTTCGGCTCAGCTCTCTCTTTACCACGACGGACCTAGTTATTGCTGATGCCGCACCGATCTGCCTGTCATCTCCCGCTCCATCTTTCCCCCACTTGTGAACAAGACCCCGAGATAATTAAACTCCTCCACTTGGGGCAGGACCCTGTCCCTGACCCGCAGGGGGCATTCCACCCTTTTCCGGGCGAGGACCAATAAACAATCCTTGTTTTTTTAAAAGTAAATTTTATGTATGAATGTTACAACTGGGCGGATTTAAATCTTGCATGCTTAAAAGAACATTCAAGGTCATCCTACCGTGCATACCTGCTGTTACAAAACAAATTATGAGTCACAGATTATCACAATGGTCAAAAGAACTAGTCAGACAACCTTTATATACAGTATATCATGTAAAACATCATGACATCTAATCCTGACCTTATCTTGTGTAGACAATGATAAATATAGATTGGTTGGGTTGCCACACGCAGGTAACCGGACAAACTGTTTGCTATTTTAAATTCTACAACTTATTGGTAGGGATTAGTGAGGTGGGAGTTAGCACTTTGTTCTCACAGCTAAAAGGGTTCAGGGTCTGCCTCTTGGTCTCCTGCCTGAAACACCTCACCAGCGAGGCGCTTGGGGGGCATCGAAACAAGATGCCCGAACCACCCCATCTGGCTTCTCTCGATCTGGAGGAGAAGCGGCTCGACAACTAGCTGCTCCCGGATGGCAGAGCTCACTACCCGATCTCTGAGGGAGTCCCCGGCCACCCTGCGGAGGAGTTTAAGTATCTCGTGGTCTTGTTCACGAGTGGGGAAGGATGGAGCGGTAGATCAAAAGGCGGATTGGTGCGGCGTCAGCAATAACTAAGACGCTGCCTCGATCCGTCGTGGTATATAGAAAGAGCTGAGCCGAAAAGCAAAGCTCTTGATTTACGTTCCCACCCTCACCTATGGTCACCAGCAGTGGATGGTGACCGGAAGAATGAGACCACTGCCGAAATGAGCTTCCTCCGCAGGGTGGCTGGGGTCTCACTCAGAGATCGGGGGGAGGAGCTCTGCCATCCGGGAGGAGCTCAGTGTTGAGCCGCTCCTCCTCAAAGGTCGAGAGAAGCCAGATGGGGTGGTTCGGGCATCTGGTCAGGATGCCCCCAGAGTGCCTCGCTGGTGAGGTGTTTCGGCCACATCCCACCAGGAAGAGATCAAGAGGCAGACTGAGATTAAGAATTTAAAACCAGAACAGAGAGTTTGTTTAGAAAGTTTTATTCAAAAGAAAAATGTGGTTGCTCTGCTAAAATTGGGAAAAGTTTGTTTTTAAACTTTGCTTTATGGAAAATATTGTTCGGACACATTAATCATACCCAAGTTCCCATCTATCATGTCGCAAATGAACCCCAATCCTGCGAGGTCAGACTGTTTCCATGAAGTGATCTATAAGCCTAGTGCGTTGCTGATTATCAATATAACACATCAGACTTTAATGACAACCAATCATGTTTTTCAGTTTCTAAACATGAATCATTTGGAATCAGGCTTTCCAAAGGGGGTATAAAAAAAGGAGTCATAAAAACTGGTGGGGAGACGGTGGCTCAGTGGTTAGAGCGTTTGCCCGTGGACCAGAAGTTAACCGGAAGTTCGCGGGTTTGCATTCCACTGAGTTCACGTCTAGGGTCCTTGGAGGAGACACCTAACCCCCCGTTTCTCCCACCATTGGCACCGTCATAGGTGGCAGCCTGCTGTGGTGTAATGCAGCACACAAATTTCCCGGTGAGGGATTAAAAAATATTTCCAACGTCTAGCCAATTTTGGAAAAAAGATCGAACATAAAAACATGACTGTGAATGGGTCAAACCTACCGCTTGATTGGATAAAGTAAAATGTTTAATTATAAGCAATATGTTCAGTTCTGTTCCATTATCCTCCGCTTATCCGGAGGCAGGTTGCGGAGGAGACCTCCGCGCTTCATCATCCCCGTTCCATCAGGATGAAATCTATCTACTCATCCCCGTTCAGGGCATCGCTGGGCTGAGGAGTCCCCCGTGTTCCCATCAGGATGAAGAACATCTATTGACTTCCTTAGATATTTAGCTGTAGAGTAGAATAAGCTGATATTTAAACAATAATCTTTGACACATTGGTCCTGCCCCAAGTGGAGGAGTTTAAGTATCTCGGGGTCTTGTTCACGAGTGGGCGAGGGATGGAGCGGGAGATCGACAGGGGGATCGGTGCGGCATCAGCAATAACTAGGACGCTGCATCGGTCCATCGTGGTAAAGAGAGAGCTGAGCCGAAAAGCAAAGCTCTCGATTTACAAGACGATCTACGTTCCAACCCTCACCTATGGTCACCAGCTGTGGGTGGTGACCGAAAGAATGAGATTGCGGGTACAAGCGGTCGAAATGAGCTTCCTCTGCAGTGTGGCTGGGCTCTCACTCAGAGATCGGGTGAGGAGCTCTGCCATCCGGGAGGAGCTCGGTTTCGAGCCGCTCCTACTCCAGGTCGATGGGAGCCAGATGGGGTGGTTTGGGTATCTGGTCAGGATGCCCCCCGAGCGGGGTGTTTTGGGCACGTCCCACCGGGAGGAGACCAAGGGGCAGACCCAGGACCCGCTGGAGAGACTATGTCTCACAGCTGGCCGGGGAATGACTTGGGATCCTTCCAGGTGAGCTAAAGGATGCAGCTGGGGAGAGGGCAGAATGCCCAAAACACCTCACCAGCGTGACATTTGGGAGGCATCCAAGCCAGATACCCGAACCACCCCATCTGGATTCTCTCGACTCGGAATACCAACGGTTCTACTCCAAGCTCCTCCAGGATGCAGCCATACGTTGTTTATTTATTTTTAACATTTTTGCAATAACTTAATGTGTATATCGGGCCAAGTTGGAACTTAGCAGCTCCATGAGTGGCTCCCCTAAGTAGGTGTTCAAAATATTATGGGCACCCTAGGGTGTGTAAAAGATTTTATGATAGGTATTATTTCAAACAGATTTTATTTTTGTACTGTTAATGCAGGGTCTCTCTATGAAAACTGAGTGTGAGAATAAAGATGAGGCTAATAAAATCGAGAGTTATTTGAAACCTAAGTGTTGAATGTGACGTTTGGGGATGTGATTGGTGGCTGGATGTGGTATATATCCGTCAGGCTTCACTCCCACCTTCTCGCCAGTGGAATTTCATCTCAGCTTCTGCACCTTCAGGGCAGACGAGAACAAAAATAAGTAAGTACTTTGATTCTTTCCTGTCCAAAACAACTCAATCCCAACTACATGACAACCAGATACATCATAATGAACCACTATTTGTACTTATTTGCGTGTGGTTTGTCTTCGATCGGTGGATATTCCAGTGTGTTCTGGCCGTGTCAGTTCTCTCTCCTGCTCAGCTGTGTGTGCCTACGTGGACTTAGCACACTGGCTAACACTAGCATGCTAACCAGTCTGACTAGTATTTTTCTACATCCTGCTGACATTAAACACGTTATATAAACATAACATGGTCTGAAATTTAATTTAATCGAGTTATTTAATAAATAGTGTGTGAACTAAGATAAAAAAGTTGATGTAATTAACTTCCGAGGTGGTCCAGCCTGAAGTTTTTTTGTGTGTGTGGATGCTAACTATGTTAGCTTTGAGGCTACGTGTCACACTACTGTGAATAAAGTTTTTAGCAAGTTTGCTAACTAGCTAAGTGCTAATAAAGCACTAAATTGAAATAATATTCATAAAATAATCTTTTATATTTTAATATATACTAATAAATTTAATTTTAATGAACATTCAATAAGAAATAAAGCAGTTTTAGTCGGATTTATACGTTTTTTTTTTTAAGGTTACGCGTTGTTAGTTAGCCATGATTGCTGCTAACATGTCTGTAGTTTCAGATCGTTAACCAGGAAGGACTAACTAGCGACATAAGCCTGTAATCTGGGCTTTGGCTGTAATATTTTAAAGACTTAATGGTTTGTTACTTAGCTGCTTGCAGAGAGAGTCATTATTAACTTGTTAGCAGGTCCTTAACGCGCAGGTCATCTTGAGTTCTGTCCAGATAACTGAAGAAAATGTGACGAAGTCAAATTTGAAATGGACTATAATCTGATCTCCCCTTACATCTCTGTGTTTTATGTGAGCTGTTGGATTTTAATTTGAATATTTAAACAGGTTACTGGTTGGATCTCTTATTAATGTAACTACAAAAAAAGTTGAAATAATACACATTATTGTTAAACTAATCATTTGTAAATAGTTTTGTAAATGTAGAGAAAAAAATAGCTTTCAAATTATTGTTATGGATTCATATTCCACAATTTTTTTAATTAATTTAGATCCCTGTCCCTAAACTAATGATGCATATTTCGCCATAAATGGATTATTTCCAACCTGCAAATTAATTCTGCTGAAGTTTTTTTTATTATTATTATTTTATGTTGAAGCAAAAATGATTGGCTCAGATCTTGCCAATCACTTAGTTTTTTGTTTTGGAGACACAAACGCAGAAGAGACCGACGTGAGTTTTCAAGATAACCAAGTAATCACAGTTGGTGGGTTGTGGGTGCTCACAAATTGTCCATACCACCTTTTAGTGTAATTAAATAACCCGTTCCGTTGTCTTTCGCTTTTTTGGGGGGCGGGTAGCGGGAGCAATGGCCTCAGACAGGAAACCCAGGCTTCCCTCACCACTGCGACAATTCCGAGGCTTTCCCTGGTCAGTTGTGAGATTGTCTCTCCAGCATGTACGGTACATCCCTCTTGCTGGTGGGACGTGCCTGTAAGTCCTCCCCAGCAAGGTGTTCAGGGACTGTCCTAACCAGATGCCCAAACCACCCCATCTGGTTTCTCTCGACCCGGAGGAGCAATGACTCTAATCCGAGCTCCTCATGAATGGTAGTGCTCCTTCACTCTATCTCTGAGTTAGAATCTATTCACCCTGCGGAGTAAGCTCATTTTGGCCGCTTGTATTCTTGTTTTTGTGGGTGGTAATGAATTAGTCCAAATAATAATCATATTAAAAGCACTAGAAATATTAGTGATTTACAAATACTGCCATTTGTTATGGTGCCAATAAGTATTGATAATGACTTCTGAAGATGTCTAACAATGTTCAGGTGTCTGTAGACCGTATCATCACCATTAACGCAGAAGTTCTGCTCCAAATAATGACAATTCAGTTGTTAGTTTTGCCAATTTAAATGATTCAATGTTGAACTTTTGGAGTCCGATCTATGCAGTAATTGATCCAGTCTATGTTAGTCATAGGGCAATCACCTTATGAACCAGGACTGAGCTTGTTGAATGCATACGTACAATCCTATCCTGAAGAGAAACTACATCTTTGTTATTGATTAAGTAAAACTGGTCAAACATCCCCATGTAGGAGTGAACAGCCGCCACGTTGTTTATGATTGGCCAGTTATTAACTTAATTATTTGTGCAATGGAGCAAATGACAAAAAAAATCAGGACTATTTGAACTTTTTGCACGTGACAAGTCTTATACCCAGTCATCGACCTTTTTCAAACAAGTCATCTTCGAAAAAAACTTTTGAAGATGGGAGTAAAGTTTTTTTCTTTATCGCCCCTTTTTTTGTGGATAAGGTTCACTCTATTGATTGAAAATGTGATTACTTGGGAGGAGTTTAATTGGAAGGAGACGGTAGCTCAGTGGTTAGAGCGTTCACGCGGGGACCGAAAGTTCGCAGGTTTGCGTCCCACAGAGAGCACGTCTAGGGTCCTTGGAGAAGACGCTTAACCCCCACTTCTCCCACCATTGGCGCCGTTGAAGGGCAGCCTGCTGCGGTGTAAGGAGTGCAGCACACAAAATTCCCCGGTGAGGGATGAATAGAGTAATTTTTTTTTTTTTTTTCCCCACTTCAATGCCACCGACACAACTACACTTAAATTTAGAAACAAAGCGAGCTGCATCTGAATCCGGTGGGTGACAAACTTGCGCAATGTGTTTTGTTTAGAAACTCATTTTGAAGTGATCCTCAGCAGTGTTTCCTGTATGTTGCATGGGACAAACTCGGATAGGGTGTAGTTTGATCAGCCGTAAGGTCTTTCATGCAACGTCCCAGTGCTCGGTCATGCCAACCAGATGTTTAAAGAAGCTAATCTCTTCCTGCCTTCTACTTTTATTGAAACATGCTTGTGGATCTTTTGTTGATTATACTTTCTAAAGCTTGGACTGTTGATCAACGGAAAAGTCAGACATCAGGAATGGCCACCCCTATTTATGCATGAGTTTGTTTGTAAAATACACACCCTTCTTGAGAACAGTGCGTAGCAGCTTTTTGGTTTTAACTGCAGTCTATTGACTGGATGATTGTGTGTACTGGCATTACTTACACCTTTGTTACTATAGTTGTGTTCGGCTTGTTACGATTGAATTCAATTTTATTTGTATAGCCCAAAATCCATCAGTGGGGAAAAAATTAGAAACCTCGTGGGGATCCACATGATTGCTTGCAATGTAGTATAGTAAAAAGTTTACTGAATTTGTATAAGTTTTTTTCTTTTTAGAAATTAAATGATCAAATCATTTCTCTAATGTAGAAACAGTTTTTTTCTCTCTCTCTCTCTGGTCTTTTTTTTTTTTTTGGTAACTAAATGCATTTTTCTGGTTTTCAGGCAAAAGCTGGCAGGCTGACGGGGACTTGCATTTTTACAGGACGGATTATCTGGTAACTGACCATTTTGCTGGTAGGTGTCTTTCTTTTTTAATGCTGATCATGTATTAAAGTAATTGGGGGAAAAAAAACTGTCTGAAACTAACCGATCTAACAAGTTTTTTTTTTTTTTATTCCCGCCTACAAAAACTTTATCATACGTGGCATTCCTAATATTTGCTGATTACTCTAACTCTGCGCAGCTTTGACCAAATAGCTTAGGAGTCGTGTTCAAACACACTCACGTGAGAAGTACCACGTAAGCTTTATCTCCTCTTGTGTTCACATTACTACAGAGCGGTCATAAACGTACGGGGATCGTCACAGCCTGAAATCAGAGGGCTGAAAGTACAAGGTTGAGTTTTAAATGATACCTCACTGGTTTGCAAGAGCTCGTCATAAGAGTACAATCAAGAGCTGGGTATCCATTAGTTTTGATGGTTTAAAAAACATACACAATGCATCATATTTGATCAATAAAAAATTTTCACATTTGAGGATATTTTCTCTCGCTCAAAGTAATTTAAGCATATTAAGCTACATGGTCTCGTTGTGATGCTGGGAGCAAAAGTGGTGTAGGTTTTGACTCGTCTTGAGGAAAAACATTGGAATATGAAGAATAACGCGATCTGTGTTCATTTAAATCCCTGAGTTTCATGACTTGACTGATATTTTAACACTTTGCATGAATGAATCTGATGGTCTGATAAATAGTCCTAACTGATCCACCAAAACTGGGAGAGCATTTTCAGTTTTCTAGTGGTGCAAACTGTGATGGTTAATTTTGAGCGGAAAAACAGGCTGGATGAGTTTAAAACAGGGGTAGGTAAGCTTTTTGATTCGCCGGCCACATTGAGTTCTAACAGGCCGGAACAGTAGCGGGTGGATGGGATGCTTTGGTAACCGCTAGATTAGACCGATAGAATGGTGCGCTAGATTTTAAACAAGCGCGCTAAATGTTAGATAAAGAGCGTTAAATTTCAAATCTAGCGGTGTTAGGTCTGAAATCTAGTGCGATAGCACTTAAAAACATGCATTTAGTGGCTCTAGGTTTGAAATCTAAGCACTTGCTGTAACATTTTGCTTGTTTTACATCTAACATGCTTGTTTACGTACGTGTTTTGGGCCCAATGGCTTTCCATATCTGTGCACACTGTTCATTTTGACAGCACGCGCATCACGGAAACATACACATTTTAATGGGAGCAGTGTTGTTGTTTTCTCAACAAAGCCAATAAATCTAGAGTGCGCCATCTAGTAAGGAAACATCAGAATTGCAGGGAAATAAAACATTAACATGGTTTATTTATTTAAATTTTTCAGGTCGGAGTATAATGTTTATGCCTAGTTCATGCCTAGTTCAACCTTCTGTCGCAGGATCACATTAATTTACGATTACTTGCCAAAATTGCTAATTTAGTAATGTTTGCTTGAACAATAGATGTATAAATTCTTTTTTTTTTTTTTTTTTTTTTTGTATGGTCTCAGTGGGCTTCACACAGTAAATTCAGCCAAAAAAAACTTGAAGAAAGAAATTGTAGATGAGTAAAAGTAATGAATCAGCAATGGACAATGTGCCTACATCAAGCATCGAGGCCTCCTCAGTCTAGCGACAACCAGAGCAGGAACACAAATTGGTGGAAAAATGGATGTGCACATTGACTGACTATTCTGGCTTTCAAAGAACGACAGTCATCTTCTTATCAGTCTATCCCTTACGCAGTTGCGGGGGTGCCGAGGCCCCTCCCGGTTGATTTAGGGCAAAGGGCGGGGTACACCCCGAACAGGTCGACTGTCTCGAACAGGTCGACTGTCTCGAACAGGTCGACTGTCTCGAGCAGGTCGACTGTCTCGAGCAGGTCGACTGTCTCGAGCAGGTCGACTGTCTCGAGCAGGTCGACTGTCTCGAGCAGGTCGACTGTCTCGAGCAGGTCGACTGTCTCGAGCAGGTCGACTGTCTGTCGCGGGGCAAAAGCCAGAATAGTTTGCCAAAAAACTTACACAGATTCTAAAACATTACTTATTGCAAACTAATTTGTATTGGCAAAAAAAAACCCCTGATCTTTTGTAATTTGGGAAAAGTGCCATGGTTGACCCCCCCAACCCCCACACCCCAACCGCCACCCCAAGTATTTAGTTTCATTCAACTTTGGGCATAGCTCTAATCAAACTACCTGTAACTTGGACTTACTTTGTCGTGTGTAAAAAGAAATGCATGTGTTTTTTTTGTTTTTTTTTCTTGGAAATGATTTGGGTATGAAGACCTGCCAGAGGGCAGCGGGTGGATTGTTACTTTAATCCGATCCAGTGTGGACATACAGAAGGGTCATTGGGGTGAAATCCTCTTAACCTACGCCTGCGTACAATTCTTAGAATAGCCCGGGACAAAGACTCGGACAGTCAGGCAAAGTTCATAAAGGTAAAACATTTCTCTGTGGATTTAATTCTATTCCTCAACATCTAATCCTTATACGGAGTCGACAGGGGCTTATTAAATTAAAACACGTGTTTCTTTGATAAAGGTAGATTAGATAACCGAGAAGATCCCAAAGTCCAGGCGTGATAAGCCTTTATGGCATGTTGGTGGGGTGAACCTGTGACCACTTTTTTTTTTTTTTGTAAAACTTTGCATCATAAAGAAAATAACCTTTTCATCATAGTTTGGGTTTTGGAACATTTATTCCACAATATTTATGAATATCACTGATTTCTAGAGCTTTACAAGAACTAGGAAGTGTGAAAACCTGACTATTGCTCACCCTCCCCCACCCAGTCTGTCCTGACAAGACTCAAGCACATGCTCCCCACTAAAATTTGACGCAGATCCTGAACGAACTCCCCATCTTCCACCCAATTCTTAGAAAAGGAAGAAACATTGGGTAGAAGGAGCATGTTTGAAAAGCTTCCTGCTGCGTAAAAAGTGACGCTGCTGCAGGTAGTTGCATCATCACTTTTGCACACACACACTTTCACAAGTGAGAGCATAAATACTGATACAAATTTTTCATCTTTTGAAAAAAGTTTAATTTTTCTAAACAACTTAGCAACAAATACAAGGCCCACAGATTCCTTTTAATAGGTAAAAAATAGGTATGCACGTGTCTGGCTGATACTAAGGCATTGTACTTGCCAGAAACGGACTGATACCCATGACCCATACCGCAGTAGTTCCATGTAAACAAATCCGTGTAGTCCCTCATTCATCCAGGAGTGATCCATAGTAGAAAAAGTTTCAAAAAAGTCTTCTGAACAGTTTAATTCTTCAACGAGACGTTTCGACTTCCATCCGGAAATCATTTTCAATCTGAATGAAATGGACTGAAACCTGGATCCATTTATACTAACCTGAGTAACAGGTAAAAAAAGTAAGAAGGGCTCGACCAATGAGACTGTGTTCCTTAAGATGGCCGTGAATGGCTCCTATTGTAGCCACAGACCAGTAAACGACCCTATTGTAAAAATGCTAAAAGCCTAGTGAAAAGAGAAACCTGCTAACGAGAGGCGTGAAACTGAGTCACGAGGTGTCATCTTTAGTCCATGGCTTCAAAAGGCTGCTATAGATACCGGGCAAAACGTATCTAACGCCTCCACTCCGATTCAATGAGGGATTCTCTTTCATCACAAAGATGGCTTCTGTCACCCCTCTTTCAAACCATCCTTTCTCTCTACTTAGAATCTTCACCTCACTGTCCTCAAAAGTGTGTTTGGTGGATTTAAGATGCAGATGTACGGCAGACTGTGGACCACTAGAGGCTTCTCTTCTGTGTTGGTAAAGTCTTTTGTGGAGTGGTTGCTTTGTTTCCCCAATGTAGTTTTCTTTGCAGCTCCCTTCACTGCACCGGATCGAATAAACTACATTGCTCTGTTTTTCCGTAGGCATCTTGTCTTGATTTCCGGATGGAAGTCGAAACGTCTCGTTGAAGAATTAAACTGTCCAGAAGACTTTTTTTGAAACTTTTTCTACTTCCATGTAAACAGTTTCTTAATATAATCCACCTCATATGGTCGCTTTACAGCAGGCCTTTTACGACAGTACAGACGTATGCACGGCTAGTCTCCACGTGGGTTTCACAACCTCTCAACAGACAGGTGTGTCTGGCACAAACTAGGAGTCATGTCGGATTTTTTTTTTTTTTAACGGATGAAAGAGACTCCAGTAAAGTGAACTGCAACTTTTGCAAAGCGAAACTGTCTGGAGGCGGATCCAGCTTGACGTCGTTTAACACAAGCAATTTGATTTAGCTTTTGCAAACCCTTCACGAAGCGTATACATTGTTTTCTAAAGACGAATACAATTTTCAGAAGTAGTATAGTTAAGTTGAAATTTTTTTTTATTTTTAAGTGGGAATAATAAAGGTGTATCGGTTTTGAAAAAAGTGGTATCTGTGCAACCCTCGTAGAACGCAATGAAAAGTTGTTCTATTTCGTTGTCTACTGCTTATCCGGGGCCAGGTTTGGGGGGCAACAACTTCAGACGGGAAGCCCAGGCTTCTATCGCACCAGCTGCATCCTCCAGCTCACACGGAAGGATCTCAAGTCGTTCCCCGGCCAGCTGTGGGACATAGTTTCTTCAGCGGGTCCGGGGTCTGCATCTTGGTCTCCTCCAGGTGGGACGTGCCCAAAACACCTCACCAGCGAGGCGCTCGAACCACCCCATCTGGCCTCTCTCGACTTGTAGGAGGAGTGGCCTGACACAGAGCTCCTCCCACATTCTTGGATTTTGAATATTGGGTGTTTTTTTTTTTTTTTTTTTTTTTTTTTGGGTTAAAAAAAAAGAAGTTTAATTTCAACTTCTGAATTGCTTCTCCCTGATCGAGTTGCGAGGGTGCTGGAGCCTATACTAGCTGATCTCGGGCGAGAGGGTACACCCTGAACAGAGACGCACATTTCTTTTGACAATTTTGTTGCAGCCAATCTGTCTAATGCGCACTTATTTAAATATTTTTGCCTGAAATTCAACATTTAATCAGTTGTACCAGTTTTAAACATTAAAATTTCACATTATCATCAGCTGGAAATGAACTCTCTGCTCTCACATTTTTTTTTTTTTTTTTTTTAATAAAACCACTAATGTTGCAAACAAAACCTGACCAGGAAATATTCTAAATTCTTGCACATGCTAGTAAATTTTTGGCCGTTGCACAACTAATATGCAAATGAACCAGTTTTAAAAGGAAGTCTCTGTGGTTCCACGTGTAGAAACATCATGTTCAGGTTCAGACAAAAGGATTTTAATTCTGTCAACCTGCCGGTAATTTGCTTTTTAAAACAAAAAAAAGACATCTAGAACCATCTAGGACATCTAGTAAGCCCAGGCTTCTCTCACCCCAGCTCACCCGGAAGGATCCCGAGTCGTTCCCCAGCCAGCTGTGAGACATAGTCTCTCCAGCGGGCCAAGGTCTGCCTCTTGATCTCTTCCCGGTGGGACGTTACCGAAACGCCTCACCAGTGAGGTGCTCCGGAAGGAATCCTGACCAGATGCCTGAACCACCCAATCTGGCTCCTCTCGACCCGGAGGAGGAGTGGCTCGATGCCTAGCTCCTCCCGGAAGACATGCTTTATTTTTGTTTTACATAATTGTGTCGAATCAAATTGAGACCAAAATGATCTCTTTTTATTTAACATTGTATGTTTTTTTTTCTTTCAGTGTCACACTCGGACTCTGTTTACGTGGGATTTCAACCATGAGCTCAGTCGCTGTACTAACGCAGGAAAGCTTCAACGAGCACCGCAGCGGGCTCTTACCAGAGCCGAATGCGGGTGAGTGGATTTAAACACGTCTGGCTGCGCTCTTAAAGCAGCATGAGGTGTAACGTTTGTGTGTTTCAGCTGCTGTTGGAGGACCCAGTTCTGGAGAGGAGGAAGAAGCCCTTCCTACTTACAAGGATGCCTTTCCACCTTTACCTGAGAAGGCGGCCACAGCCGAGGCGACCCAGGAAACCACCAACGCCTGGACCTCAAAGATTCGCCCTCTCAAGTCTTCTGTCATCACCCAGGTGCACTACAGTTTCAAAGATGTAGTTGGAGTTGAATAAGCGCTCGTGAATAAATGCACAGAACGAGAAGCGTACTTTTGAAATCTAGTCAGACGTTTGTATTGAACCACAAGTTATTTGATCAATTTTAATAGGAGACAAATATTAAAGTGCATAGTTGAAGCGAAAACTTGCAGATCCCGCCCTGCAGCAGCATCACATGCTGCAAGTCAAACACTAAGTGGCAATTTTAGAATGCTTTGTGAAGAAAAATGTCATATCGGACTGACCAGTGATGTAAAAAATGAAGAAAAATTCCAGTTGCAAATTGCTCTGGAAGAAACTTGATCAGAAAGTCATTGAAGTTGAATAGTGATGGATCAAACTGATCCATTACATTTACCATATTTGGGCATGTCAGGATTGCTGCAGATTTGGATGAATATAAATTAATCTCATAACTGAGCTGGAGGAGCAACAGTACTGCTGTGTACAAGAAGACTTGCACCCGACTTTACTTCCTAAGGAAGCTGAGGTTCTTCAATGTGTGCGGCAAGATCCTGGAGACCTTCTACCAGTCTGTGGTGGCCAGCTCCTTGTTCTTCTCTGTCATCTGCTGGGGGACCAGCATCGCAGCCAGTGACACCAACAGACTTAATAAACTACCATATTTTCCGCACTATAAGGCGCACCTTCAATAAATGACATGTTTTAAAACTTTTTCCATATATAAGGCGCACTGCATTATAAGGCGCTCCAGTAAAGGCTGGGGTTACATTATGCATTCACTAAATGGTGCTGCGCTAAAGGGAATGTTAAAAAAACAAAAAAAAACCAAAAAAAAAAAAACAGTCAGATAGGTCAGTCAAACTTTATTAACAATTACAAAACAACTTTCTGTTTTTACTCCCAAAATGAATAAACATCTGTGTTATTATTTTCTCTGAGATAAAGTATTAGTATTTTCATGACACAGTTTATCTTCCATTAGAGATAAACTCTGTTTAGTCTTGTTTACTTGGTGCAGCGCATCCTCTTGCTTCCTCCACTTCCTCACCATTGATTCATTGATGATAAACTCTCTCGCTGCGGCTCTGTTCCCGTGTTCTACTGCGTGACCGATCGCCTTGAGTTTAAACTCTGCGGTGTAACAGTGTCTCTTGGTAGGAGCCATTTCCGGGTCTTTACACAATCACACAAATGGAAATAAGTGCGTTCGAGATGACACTCAAAAACTAACCGGCATGCATTGTGCACCGATCTGCGCCGATCAGAACTGTGTCCGCCTGTGTCACCTCGAACACACCCAATGAGACGCCCTTTCATATATCCCAGCAAGCACCGCGCACTACTTCTTCTACAGGGGAAATGGAGTCGGTGGTTGTTTACCGCAGTTGCGACACCTGTTGTAGCTCAATATTAATCCATATATAAGGCACACAAACACACAAATGGAAATAAGTGCGTTCGAGATGACACTCAAAAACTAACTGGCATGCATTGTGCACCGATCTGCGCCGATCAGAACTGCGTCCGCCTGTGTCACCTCGAACACACCTAATGAGACGCCCTTTCACATATCCCAGCATGCACCACGCACTACTTCTTCTACAGGGGAAATGGAGTTGGCGGCTGCTTACCGCAGTTACGACACCTGTTGTAGCTCAATATTAATCCATATATAAGGCGCTCCGGGTTAAAAGGCGCATTGTGGACTTTAGAGAAAATTTAAAGAATTTTAGGTGCGCCTTATAGTGCGGAAAATGCGGTAATCAGACTGGCTGGCTCTGTCATTGGCTGCAAACAGGACTCACTGAACAAACTTTTATCCATCATGGACAACCATGATCATCCTCTCTACCCACTCCTGGACGAACAGCGGAGCTCCTTCTCCAAGAGGCTCAGACAGCTCTGCTCGAGAACATCTCGATACCGGAGGTCTTTCTTTCCGAACATGTTCGGGCTCTACAACGACTCACTTAGCAGATAAGAAGTTGTTGCTGTGACACACAAATTTCCCATGTGTGGGATGATTAAAGTATATTCTGATTCTAACTGGGTTTTTATGCTGTGAAAGTGATTATTTTCTTGGATGTCAAGCTAGAGCATTTTATTGGTGACGTGCATTCATGTCAGGTAGAGATGTCTCTAACGTTGTAATTTTGTTACTGTGTCTTTCTTAAGGTCTTCCATGTGCCGCTTGAGGAGCGCAGGTACAGAGACCCCAACCAGTTTGGGGAAGGAGACCAAGAAGCGAAGGTGTGTGTGGACATCATGCACAAGACCGGAGCCCACTTGGAACTCTCTTTGGCCAAAGATCAGGGTCTCTCCATCATGGTTTCTGGAAAAATGGATGCTGTGATGAAGGCCCGCAAGGAGATTGTGTCCCGACTGCAGACTCAAGTAAGAATGTTTATCTGTTTGTGTTTACTCAACAAGAACGATCCAAAACATTCATAGTTTCCCTCGCTCCCAACAGGCTTCTACTACTGTTGCCATCCCCAAGGAGCACCATCGCTTTGTCATCGGCAAAAATGGGGAGAAGCTTCAGGAGCTAGAGCTGAAAACCGCCACCAAAATCCAGATCCCACGGCCTGACGACCCCAGCAACCAGATCAAGATCTCTGGCACCAAGGAGGGCCTGGAGAAGGCCAAGCATGAGATCTTGTTGATCTCTGCAGAGCAGGTGATGCAACACTTTAAATTAAAACACTCCTGGTTAAAATGTCAGTATAATTACCTTCAAATGAGACAGACGGATCGGTGCAGCGTCAGCAATAACTAGGACGCTGCATCGCTCTGTTGTGGTCAAGAGAGCTAAGCCGAAAAGCAAAGCTCTCGATTTACAAGTCGATCTACGTTCCTACCCTCACCTATGGTCACCAGCTGTGGGTGGTGACCGAAAGGATGAGATTGTGGATACAAGCGGCCGAAATGAGCTTCCTCTGCAGGGTGGCTTGGCTCTCACTCAGAAATCGGGTGAGGAGCTCTGCCATCCGGGAGGAGCTTGGTGTCAAGCTGCTCCTCCTCCAGGTCGAGAGAAACCAGATGGGGTGGTTCGGGCATCTGGTCAGGATGCACCCTGAGCGTCTTGCCGGTGAGGTATTTCGGGCACGTCCCACCGGGAGGAGACCAAGAGACAGACCCTGGACCCGCTGGAGAGACTATGTCTCCCAGCTGGCTAGGGAACGACTCGGGATCCTTCCGGGTGAGCTGGAGGATGCAGCTAGGGTTAGAGAAGCCTGGGCTTCCTGTCTGAGGCTGTTGCCCTGGTGACCCGCCCCCAAATAAGCGGAAAACGACGAAACGAAACGATCTAAACTAATTAATAATTGATTAATGATCTATTTAATAATAAAAATAGTTGCAGCTCTTCTCGTATTCCAGATGTTCTCTGTAATAAATGTCCGTCCTGGTTTGTTTTTAGGACAAGCGTGCGGTGGAGCGGGTGAACATTGATAAGGTGTACCACCCCTTCATTACTGGTGCCTACAACAAGCTGGTAGGAGAGATGATGCAGGATACCGGTGCACGCATCAATGTCCCTCCTCCTAGCGTGAACAAGACCGAGATTGTCATCACAGGGGAAAAGGAGCAGGTGGCTCTTGCTGTGGCTCTAATTAAAAAGATTTCTGATGAAAAGGTAAGTTTATCATATCTGAGGAATTTTGGTAGAATGGGTAACACCCGTGCAGGTAGACCCTAATCAAATTCTTGTTTCCTCTCTGTTTAGAAGAAGAACGCTACCACCATCGCTGTGGAAGTGAAGAAGTCTCAGCACAAATATGTGGTCGGCCCCAAAGGAAACACCCTGCAGGAGATCCTGGATAAAACTGGTGTGTCGGTTGAGATCCCACCATCTGACAGCAGCTCAGAAACTGTCATACTTCGCGGAGAGCCCGACCGTCTGGGACAGGCTCTCACTGAAGTCTACGCCAAGGTGGATTCATCCCCTCGCAAGTTCAGACGCAAAAGAAAGGAAATTTGAGCTTTTCTAAAATAAAAAATGATTTTTCTTCGCAGGCGAACAGTTATACTGTTTCCTCGGTGACGGCTCCCTCCTGGCTTCATCGTTTCATTATTGGCAAGAAGGGACAGAACCTGGCTAAGATTACCCAACAGATGCCCAAGGTCTGAACCATCTTTTTTTTAATAATGAAAAGACTATTTGTCTTTTTCTCTTGCACAACTTTTATTTATGTATTTCCCTTCTAGGTGCACATAGAGTTCACTGAGGGGGAAGACAAGATCACCCTGGAGGGTCCAACCAAAGATGTTCAAATGGTTCAAAGTCAGATTGAAGCCATTGTTACAGACTTGGTGAGGAACTGTTGGTTACAAATAGTAACAAGATCACAAAAATGGGAGAGTTTAGGATTAGGAAAAGTGAGGTTACAGGGGGAAGAGATAAAGAAGGTGGAAGATTTTAAGTACTTAGGGTCAACAGTCCAGAGCAATGGAGAGTGTGGAAAAGAGGTGAAGAAGCGTGTGCAGGCAAGCTGGAATGGGTGGAGAAAAGTATCAGGTGTGATGTGTGATAGAAGAGTTTCAGCTAAAATGAAAGAGAAAATGTATAAAACCGCAGTGAGACCGGTTTTGTAAGTTTATGAGACCGCAGATGGCAGAGACTGCATGGCCGGTCTTTCAGCCATCTTGTTGAATCTGCCTGATCACGTGAGGCGGGGTGAAATGAAGGCCAATGATTGGCTGCAATCTTCTTCTCCACCAATTTTGGTAGCTCGCATCGTCAATTTGCTCTCTACTGCCCCACTTGGAGACCAATTTAAGTGCAGTTGACTGTAAAAACTTTTTAGACGATTAATCGATGAGCAAATTAATTGACAACTATTTTGATAATCGATTATAATCGATTAAATCGATTAACT
Organism: Neostethus bicornis; assembly: GCA_902685375.1. Lineage (NCBI taxonomy): Eukaryota > Metazoa > Chordata > Actinopteri > Atheriniformes > Phallostethidae > Neostethus > Neostethus bicornis. The sequence continues at coordinate 7,052,414 of LR738547.1, read as the reverse complement.
GTTTCAGCCTTAATTTGAAGAAGGATGCTGGGTTTGGAACCAATAGGAAAGAGGCCTAGAGGAAGACCAAAGAGGAGGTTCATGGATACAGTGAAGGAAGACATGAAGATAGCTGATGTGACCAAAAAGGATGCAGGAGATAGGGTTAGATGGAAGAAACTGACTTGGTGCCGAAAGAAGATGTCTTTATTGTTAAACATCCAGAAGAATTACCTGAAAATATCTTTCTCTGCAGGTGAACCGAATGGACTATGCAGAGATTAGTGTCGATCCCAAATTCCACCGGCACCTCATTGGGAAAGGAGGCGTTAACAGTGAGTCAAACCGCTACAGGAAAAGAGTTTAGATCAGAACATCAAAATGAATCGCTTTGTTTTTCTCATTTAAGTCAACCGCATCAAAGAGCTTCACAAGGTGACTGTCCGCATCCCGCCCGATAATGAGAAGAGCAACCTGATCCGGATCGAGGGAGATCCCCAAGGTGTGCTGGAAGCCAAGAAGGAGCTGCTTGAGCTGGCGTCGCGCATGGTGCGTACAAATCTGAGCTTTCCTGGTGACATGTCTCTTACTGTTCATCCAATAACCTCCGCTCACTGTCTGTTCTGGCAGGAGAACGAGCGTACAAAGGACTTGATCATCGAACAGCGTTTTCATCGAGCCATAATCGGCCAAAAAGGGGAGAAGATAAAAGAAGTGCGGGATAAATTCCCAGAGGTGAGTCAGAACAAAACTAGCCGATGTTTGCATTCGTTTTTGTGTTTGCATTGAGGCTTAAATAAATTTGTTTTCTAGGTTATCATCAATTTCCCAGACCCAGCACAAAAAAGTGACATTGTTCAACTTCGAGGTCCTCGAACCGAAGTGGAGAAATGCTCCAAGTTCATGCAGAAGATTGTGGCTGAGATGGTAAATCATGTGGACTTGTGTAAAGCTTTTTAAAAGCATTTTCAGGAGTTCCAATCAAGTCGATCACAACTGATTGGTTGCTAGGCGAAAGTTTTTGTGGATCAGTGAGACGTCGGGATAATTTTGCTTCAATATTGACACACAGGTTGGGCTGATGGATATGAAAGATAAACTGTTGACTTGTTTTACTGAAATCAAAGCAACTGAACCACACAATCTTCTCACTATTTTCCCCTTCGGCTCCTGCCCTAGTTCCTACTTTTTAAAAAAAAAAAAAAGTTTGTTTCATAGACAAGTTTTGTACATTCAACAGTAATAGCCAACCAAATGTCAGCCCGGTCCGGTCGCTGTGGCCAACTTGGCAACCCAAAACCTGGAGTCCGGAATGGGTCCACAAAGCCTGGCCACAGTGAAAAACACCAAACTGTCCTCTTTGTATTTCTCTGGGTCAGAGTGTGCGCCTCCAGATGCTCAAGCGAGCAACTGGATGTTTCCATGGAAACTGCAAAACCACAGGGCCTGAACACCTCCTCTAGATGGTCTCCCTCTCGGTACCTCCTCTCGAGAGCGTCTCCCTCTCGGTACCTCCTCTCGAGAGCGTCTCCCTCTCGGTACCTCCTCTCGAGAGCGTCTCCCTCTCGGTACCTCCTCTCGAGAGCGTCTCCCTCTCGCTACCTCCTCTCGAGAGCGTCCCCCTCTCGCTACCTCCTCTCGAGAGCGTCCCCCTCTCGCTACCTCCTCTCGAGAGCGTCCCCCTCTCGCTACCTCGTCTCGAGAGCGTCCCCCTCTCGCTACCTCCTCTCGAGAGCGTCCCCCTCTCGAGAGCGTCTCCCTCTCGGTACCTCCTCTCGAGAGCGTCCCCCTCTCGCTACCTCCTCTCGAGAGCGTCCCCCTCTCGCTACCTCCTCTCGAGAGCGTCCCCCTCTCGGTACCTCCTCGAGAGAGCGTCTCCCTCGAGAGAGCGTCTCCCTCTCGGTACCTCCTCGAGAGAGCGTCTCCCTCTCGGTACCTCCTCGAGAGAGCGTCTCCCTCTCGGTACCTCCTCGAGAGAGCGTCTCCCTCTCGGTACCTCCTCGAGAGAGCGTCTCCCTCTCGGTACCTCCTCGAGAGAGCGTCTCCTTCTCCTCAGCTCCCCCAGGACTGAACCAACTCCTCCAGCCACACACGGATGTGTCTCCGAGAGCCAGCAGCTGGTTGCGCATGTCAACATGCATGTCACGGCAGAATGACTCCACAACCAGCTAGCCGTTGGGAGCTAGCCGGACAATTTCTGGAAAATCGGCTGTCCGACACAAAGTCCAAAGTGCGCTCAAAATGAAATCTTCAGAAAGAGGCAAAACATATCCAGAAGGAGGGACAGAAACTCTACGAAAGTTGGGCATTATATGCTCAAGTAATGGTGACCACTGCAGCAGGCAGCGGCTCAGGGCAGCGCCTTAGCCTAGAATGTACTGTCCCGGGGGAGGGATCTCTCTTTCATGTGGATCCCCACGAGGTTTCTTATTTTTTCTCCACTGATGGGTTTTTTAGGAGTTTTTCCTCACCGTGAAGGAGAGTCTAAGGGCATAAATGTGCTAGTCTTGTTTAGTTAGCATTTGTTATTTTTCTTGCTGTGTATCTGTGTTAATACATTCCTCTTTTCTTGTGAAGCCCATTGAGACGGAAATTCTGTGATTTTGGGCTATACAAATAAAATGGAATTGAATTATGATTAAAAACATAATTTAAAATACATGAAACCTGGTTTATATACCCCAAACTTTACAGTGCAAAACAAACGAAGTGTTCAATCTGAAATGTTTACATGGAACAATTACTTTTAATCAGAAAAATCATTTAAAATCAATCATTATGTCCCTATTGAAACACTCTTAATAACAGATGACCCACCAACGATGTGAATTTCTAATGCTGGAAACATGTAGAAACATCTGTCCTGAGTGTGTTCTTAGTTTTTAACCCATAATGATTTCTCTGCTCAGGTGGAGAACAGCTTCTCCGTCTCCGTCCCCATCTTCAAGCAGTTTCACAGAAACATCATTGGAAAAGGAGGTTCAAACATCAAGAAGGTTTGACTTTTTTCTTTTTGTACCTCTGCATCAAACAATGTGTTCAAATTTATTTCTAAACCATAATTGTCTTTTTCATTTTCAGATTAGAGAAGAAACGAACACCAAAATTGACCTGCCTGCTGAGAACAGCAACTCTGAGATGATTGTCATCACCGGGAAAAAGGCCAACTGTGAGGCGGCCAGGAACCGCATTCTGGCCATTCAGAAAGAACTGGTATGAATATATTAATAAAACTTTAAAGCTAATGGAAAAACAACATCTGTGAGAATATGGATTATTGTGTCTAATCAAAATAATATATTTTATTTTATACCACAATTAGAACGGGTTTATAATTCTCTGGAATGCTCAAAATAATTCTGTAAAAATCAGATTTGTTGAAGTGATATTTGTCTTTATTTCCTTAAAAAATTGTCACACAAATGAGATGTAAAAAATAGAATTTATTGAGGGACAAAAAATGAAATGCTGCAGCATTGGAAGTTCATGCAAACCAAAGTTTGATCGCCAGAAGTTCAACAATTTGACCAAAAACCTCCGTTGTTAGGGTGGGCTTCTCTGTTGCTAGGCTGGATGTCCCATTCAGGCTATGTCAAATTTGATTGGGCTGAATATTATGTATGATAGAGTAATAATTTATCAGTGGGCTCAACAAACTTAATATGTTGTTATCTTGCACCTGCTACTCACTGGACTGAGGCTGTATTGTTAGGATTAAGTTTGTAAAATGTATCTTTGCTTGTCCTTGACCGGCTTGGAGTCTGTGTGAATAGGCTGGAAAAGTGTTCTCACACCATGGATGTGAAAAAGATGTCTTGTTTCAGCACATCAGGTTAATTAAAGACACCCATTGTCGTTAAGATGTTTTCAAAGTGAATATTAATCTTACTTAATCTTAAATTTTCTACCATAGTATCACAAAGCTGCTTGTTGGGTGACAAAATAGGGCGAGATGCAAAATTGGAAGGTTGTCCTATGCAGGGAAGTGAGTTTTAGTCTTTGTCTTTGGAATAAAAATTAATTTAAGTTTTAGTCACATTTTAGTCGTCTTAAGAAAACTTAAGAGTTTTAGTGTTAAAAAAATTAAACAAACATAAAACCCCAATCCTGCCGAGCTTTAACTTGTGTAAAAATGGCAAACATTGTAAAACTGAGACAAATGGATACAAATTCTTCAGTGGGTAAGGTAAGTTGTAACTTATGCATACTTAAAAATGACACCTCTTAATAACCCCGTTAAACATCAAAATCGTTGATGAAAACCACACTGGTGGGAAGCTGCCACAAGCTTTTATTGCTTTTATTGCCGCTTAGAAAAAAGAAGGAAAAAAAAAAAGTCAAGAGTGAGACATCTTCACTTTTGAGGATTTTTTTTTTGTTTTTCCCGTGGAGTGAGTGCTCTCTCTCAAATAGTCAATCTTTGACAATTTTTCAGTAAAACAATTTGTTCATAAAATTGAGAATCTAAAATAAAATATTTGCCTTTGTAATCATCAAATAGATTGATAAGATGGCAAAAATTTTTAGATTTCGCAGGAATTTCGGGATGGCTTGTTAACAAAGTTTCTTCTTTGAAACTTTGAGGGCAGTGCATAAATCTTTAGACAGTTATTTAAATGACATTGTCAAAACAAATTCTATTTTTAAAATGTTTTCTGTAAACTGTTTCACTTTCTGCAAAGTTTTCTGTCTGTTGCAACTCTGTTTGTGAAACTTGAAAAATCAAAGCAATATAGAGCAACATGGTGTCAGACTGCATCGACAATTTCTATCATTCTGACGTTCGCCCAGCCACTGTTCTGTTTCACAAGCATATCTCCTAAATGTCTCTGCTTGCAGGCCAACATCACAGAAGTCGATGTGTCCATTCCCTCCAAACTCCACAACTCCCTTATTGGGTCGAAGGGCCGCCTGGTGCGTTCCATCATGGAGGAATGCGGCGGCGTTCACATCCACTTCCCCACAGAGGGTTCAGGCATCGACAAGGTCACCATCAGAGGGCCTGCAGAAGAGGTGGAGAAAGCAAAGCAGCAGCTTCTGGCTCTGGCAGAAGAGAAGGTCAGTTGTATTACAAATTGCATTGAATGCATTGATCAGAATTCTACTGAAATGGGAATTAAATTCAATAAATATGCAACTTGAAAACTCTCGACTGGTGACTAGTTAGTTGTGCACGGGAAGTGAATCAGAGCAGTTGATGATGATGATGATGCTAGCAATAGTCAGAAGCCTATGGTTAGTCCAGGGGTGGGCAAACTTTTTGAATCGTGGGCCACATTGAGTTCTAACATTTGACAAGTGGGCCGGAACCAGTGGGGGGGCGGGGTCCTGTAGGTCCACAAAAAAAAGTATTGTTTCTACTTTAATTGTCATAAACTTTGGTTAAAATATGCACCGAAATGCAGAAAAATTACTTGTACCCCCCCCCCCCCCCCCCCCCCCCCCCCCCCCGAATTAAAACGTTTACTGGGCCGCATGTGGCCCGCGGGCCGTAGTTTGCCTATGCCTGGGTTAGTCTCTGAATCACCTGGGAGTGTTTCTACGGAGTTTCAACTGGTGCAAAACTTTACGTTTTAAACATGGAAGCATCCCCCGCAAGACCTGATCACTGAAGCTGGTTTGTTGAACCTTTTCTTTTCCAGCAAACAAAGAGTCACACAGCAGAGCTGCACGCCAAGCCGGAGTATCACAAGTTTCTCATCGGAAAAGGTGGCGGAAACATCCGGAAAGTTCGTGACAGCACCGGAGCTAGAATTATCTTCCCTACACCCGACGACCAGGACCAGGAGCTGATCACCGTGGTTGGCACAGAGGAGGCGGTGCGGGAAGCCCAGAAGGAGCTGGAGGAGCTTATAAAAAGTCTGGTGAGTTTTAAAGGACTTCCTAACGGAACAAACGTTCTATGCTTTAGAAGAAAGCAAATACTCACCTTCTGGGTCCTAGGACAACATTGTGGAGGACACGATGACCGTGGATCCCAAACATCATCGCTACTTTGTAGCCCGGCGTGGTCAGGTCCTCCGTGACCTCGCCGATGAGTATGGTGGAGTCATGGTGAGCTTCCCTCGCACTGGGTCTCAGAGCGAGAAGGTCACCCTGAAAGGAGCCAAAGAATGCGTGGAAGCCGCAAAGAAGCGCATGCAAGAGATCATCGAGGACCTGGTTCGTACTTTAAGATAAATTTTAGGATTTTTTTTTTTTTTTTTAAATGCCTTTTATTTTAAATGTGTACCCTAATCAAATCTCAATTTCTCAGGAGGCTCAGGTGACAGTTGAGTGTGCGATTCCCCAAAAGTTCCATCGCTCCATCATGGGTCCTAAAGGGTCACGGATCCAGCAGATCACACGAGACCACAACGTGCAGATCAAATTCCCAGAAAGGGAAGACCCTCAAGGTGAGCGAGTTCATCTGAACTAAAAATGAGGTTTTTCTTCACCCTTTCTAAACCAGACTGAGCAACACAGAGACCCTGAAAAGCCAAAAAGCTACATTCTAGACGTTCTTGGAACTCCTGGACACGTCTGTGTAATTCTAGCAGCTTTTGGAATCGGAGAAGAGCAGATTTGCACTGCGATGTTGATCCAGAGCCGGACTAAATGTTGCACGTCATGAGAACATCGAGGACAAAAAAGAAAATCAATACTATGTTGAAATTTTGAACGATCTCAGAATGTTTTCATTTTGAAACAAACTATTCTTTTAATTATTAAATTGTTTTACATCTGTTCCGTTCCGTCATCTACGCTCATCCGGGGTCAGGTTGCGGGGGCAACAGCCTCAGACGGGAAGCCCAGGCTTCTCTCACCCCGGCTGCATCCTCTAGCCCACCCGGAGGGATCCCGAGTTGTTCCCCGGCCAGCTGTGAGACGTAGTCTCTCCATCGGGTCGGGAGTCTGCCTCTTTGTCTCCTGGTGGGACGCGCTCAGGGGGCATCCTGAATAGATGCCCGAACCACCCCATCTGGCTTCTCGCGACCTGGAGGAGGAGCGGCTCGACACCAAGCTCCTCCCGGATGGCAGAGCTCCTCACCCAATCTGAGTGAGAGCTCAACCACCCTGCGGAGGAAGCTCATTTCGGCCGCTTGTATCTGCGATCTCATCCTTTCGGTCACCACCCACAGCTGGTGACCATAGATGAACGTAGATCAACTTGAAAACGAGAGCTTTGCTTTTCAGCTTAGCTCTTTCTTTACCTCAACGGACCGATGCAGCGTCCTAGTTATTGCTGACGCCGCACCGATCCGGCCGTCAATCTTTTAATTATTAAATTGTTTTAAATCTGTTAAAATTTAACTTCAATTTAACAACAAAAACAATATGTTTATTTATAAATTTTTAAACTCTAAACGCAATGAGATCGACCAAATCTTTTCCAGGGATCTACCAGTCAATTGCGATCGACTAAATTGCCACTGTTTATTTTCTATGATTTTTTTTTTTTTTTTTGTTTGTTGGGTAAATGAATCCACAGATCGACGTTGAAAGGCCTCAGAAGCATTTTGTTATATATTTTTTTTACTTATTATTTTCTGCAGCAGCTCCAGCGGAAGCTCTGGTCCAGGAGAACGGTGAGACAAACGGGGAAGTTAAGGAGCCGTTGGATCCAAACGCACCCAAGAAGTGCGACGTGATCGTCATTTCTGGCCGAAAAGAGCGCTGCGAGGCTGCTGTTGAGGCTTTGAAGGTGAGTAGAAGGAGAGGCGATGAAGAAGACAACCAGGAGCTTTTGCTGAGGAACCTCTCTGCTTTTAGGCCCTGGTTCCTGTTACCATTGAGGTGGAAGTGCCTTTCGAGCTTCATCGCTACATCATTGGACAGAAAGGGAGTGGCATCCGTAAGATGATGGATGAATTTGAGGTACGTTTCAAGTCTGGGGTCTCATTTGTAAAGCGTTTGGGGGGGGGACTATTTCCTGTAACCTCTTTTCTCCTTCCAGGTAAACATTCAAGTGCCTGCTCCTGAGCAGCAGTCGGATACAATTGCAATCACTGGCTTAGCCGGCCACCTGGACCGGGCTAAAGAGGGCCTGCTGGATAGAGTCAAAGAGCTTCAAGCTGAACAGGAGGATCGGGTTAGTCTGAGTTTCTTTATTCCTTCTGTTTTGTTTGCTTCGGACGATGCAGCGTCCTAGTTATTGCTGACGCTGCACCGGTCTGTCGTGGTAAAGAAAGAGCCGAGCTGAAATGCAAAGCTCTCGATTTACAAGTCGATCTACGTTCCTACCCTCACCTATGGTCACCAGCTGTAGGTGGTGACCGAAAGAATGAGATTGCGGATACAAGCGGCCGAAATGAGCTTCCTCCGCAGGGTGGCTGAGCTCTCACTCAGAGATCGGGTGAGGAGCTCTGCCATCCGGGAAGAGGTCTGTGTCGAGCCGCTCCTCCTCCAGGGTGAGAGTAGCCAGATGGGGTAGTTCGGGCATCTGGTCAGGATTCCCCCTTGAGCGCCTCGCTGGTGAGGTGTTTCGGGCACGTCTCACCAAGAGGAGACCATGAGGCTCCAGACCCGCTGGAGAGACTATGTCTCACAGCTGGCCAGGGAGCGACTCTGGATCCTTCCGGGTGAGCTGGAGGATGCAGCCGGGGTGAGAAAACCGTGGGCTCCCCGTCTGAGGCGGTTTCCCCCGCGACCTGGCTCCAGATAAGCAGAAGACAACGGAACGGAGAGATTATTATGATGGTCACACTCTGCAGATAAAAAATTAAAACCATCACGTTTAACCAGAAACTCTTAACATGTTGACCCTCTAACTCTGCAGGCGCTCAGGAACTTCAAACTGACCATCACTGTGGACCCCAAGTATCACCCCAAAATCATAGGTCGCAAGGGCGCCATCATTACAAACATCCGCACGGAGCATGACGTGAACATCCAGTTCCCGGAGAAAAACGATGAGAACCAGGTTAGACGTCCGCAGAAATCTGATGGAAGGATTTTTTTTTTTTTCGTCATCGTGATGATGTCATAACATCGTCCGTCTTGTTCACAGGATCAGATAACGATTACAGGGTATGAGCACAAAGCCATAGCTGCACGAGACGCCATCCAGGCCATAGTGGACGAGTTGGAGGAGATGATCTCTGAGAACATCACCCTGGACAGCAGGGTCCACGCCCGCATCATCGGTGCGCGTGGGAAAGGCATTCGCAAGATCATGGATGAGTTTAAGGTTAGTCGAAGAAATTTGATATTTTAGTTGTTAGCAAATTTTTTTTGGTCTGGTTTTATTCAGACAATAAAAACCAGACTTTCTGATAAATATTTTTTTCTTTCCTTCAGGTTGATCTCAGGTTTCCTCAAAGCGGAGCTGCAGACCCAAACCTTGTTACCGTCATCGGCCGCCCTGAGCTGGTCGATGAAGCCATCGACCATCTCCTTAACCTCGAGGAAGAATATGTAAGCACCGTTTTTGTAGATTTCATCTTTTTTTCATAAAAAATTTCTAACCAATCTGCTTCGATTTCATCTACCAGATGGTTGACGTTGCAGAGAATGAGGCTAAGATGGCATACATGAGACCTCCCGGTGTAAGCTCTGCTTCCATGGATGAACAACGTGGCCCATCCAAAGGTTTTGTGGTGAGAGAGGCTCCCTGGGCTGCATCCAATGAGAAGGTTGGTTTACCTCCAGTACTGGAATTTGGTTGGGATCTGTCTCGTCGAGATCTGCGCATGCCCATGACGCAACCAAGCTTCTATGATGCAATCAAGCTCCACCCCCCTCTGTTGTACACCTTTATTGTATGCGATCTTCATTTCCTCATTTCACTTTCTCCTTAACCACTAGCCTTATTCGTGTCTACATCGATCCCCCATGCTAAACAGAAGCTCAGTTCAATAGGGATTGCGTCAAGGGGGCGGAGTTTTAATCCGCCATGGGCATGCGCAGATGCGACCGTTTGCAAATCTCGACAGAATACTTGGTCTTTAAACTGGATCAAAGCAAAAGTAACACTATCCCTTTTTTTTCTCCATCAGGCCCCGGATGTGAGCAGCTCTGAGGATTTCCCAAGCTTCGGAGCTCCAGTAGCAACCAAGACTTCTCCCTGGGGACCGAAGCGTTTTTAGGCCGGTTCCAGCTCATCGTCTCAGTCCGATCTGGACTGAGCGCTGAAAGTTTTCAGTTTTAAGAATGTCCTCCTTTCTCTGTTTATCTTGGTCCAGAGTCATCAGTCTAAGTGCTTTCAGATACTGTAATCATGAGCTTCGTATCTGCTTTATATACCGTTTTCTGCTTAAAGAGACGAATCAAGCGGTCTGCAGAAAACCTCGGAAGCAGACTATTAATCATGGTTTCAAACTTTCATACCAAATCGTGGTGGCCAGATAATCGGTTTCTTTCCTTTTGAGCTGCCCGTATCTTAGATGCCTTTTTGCAGGAGGTGGTAACGGGACTGAATCGCTACCATTCAGAAATTCTGCCTCATCGGGGCCAGCCGTTTCAGTTCCCCAATCCTTCCTTTCTGCTTTTATCCATGTAGCCGAGTCTAAACCGTCAGCCCCTAAGCACACTATAGTGGTTGTCCTCCGTAATGTTCTTCCATCTGCTCGTAAACCGTGCTTCTGTGACTACGATCATAAAAAAAAAAAAACCACACATCGAATTGCGTAGCCTTATCAATTGGTTTATCTGTTAAAAGGGTGGGAGATGCCAGGAGAGGGAGGGAAACAGGGGGTGCAGAAGGATATCCAATCAAACTGCCAGATGCTTGGAGAGATCATGACTACAACTAAACCTTGTTCGTACAACACTAGGCGCAGAGCTCCAATGCATTAAAACCTCACACTAATCGAAGGTCGTTTTGTTTTTCGTTTTTAAATTCTATCGAAGTAAATCACTTTATAAAAATAACTGTGAGCAAATCAGCAGATCATTGTGTGCCAACCGTCTAGTGATGTCCCGTATTACCCGCTCTGTACTGGGTCAGTGTCCAGTCCTTTTGTCTTCCAGCTGCTATGCAGAATCCTCTGATCAAAAACAAAGAACACCCTATTTTTTTTTTTTTTTTTTTTACTCCGCCTTACAGCTAGATGGATTCAAATCAAGTTAGAGATGGGATAAAAAAAAAAGAAGCTTTTTACAAACTGGAAAGTCTGCGTTTTGTTCTCGAAAGCTTCCTCTGCCCAGTTATGGTAACTGGTTAGTATTATAGTTGGAGTTCAGGTGTAGCTCGCTGGCTGCTAAACAAACATCCATCACCAACACTTATATTTTTTTGGTTTCTATCCTTCTAGTATTGAATGAAAGAATATGCAAACTATCATTGAGATGAACGGTTATGGATGACACTGGAAAAAAAGTCCAAAAAGTCAATAAAAATGGAAAATCATATCATTTGTGTCACTGAGTTCTGTTTTTATTCCTCTCACCCCGACCACCTGTGAGACACAGTCTCTCCACTAGGTGCAGGGTCTGCCTCTGGGTCTCCTGGTGGGAGGTGCCTAGAAAACCTCACCAGCGAGTTGATCGGAAGGCATCCTAACCAGATGCCCAATCCGCCCTATCTGTCTGCTCGGGGTAGCAACGGCTCTACTCTGAGCTCCTCGCATCATCCTGAATGAGAGCCCACCTACTATTCTGAGGAAGCTCATTTCTGCCTCTTGTATCCATGATCTCGTTCTTTCAGTTACCACCCACAGCTGGTGACCAAAGGTGAGAGTGGGAAAGTAGTTTGACTTGTAAATCGAGAGCTTTGCTTTTTGGTTCAGCTCTTTCTTTACCACGATGGATCGATGCAGCGTCCTAATTATTGCAGATGCTGCACCTATCAATCTATCCCCCGCTCAACCATTCCTCCACTCATGAACAAGACCTGAGATACTCTAACTCCTCCACTTGGGGCAGGACCCTGACGTGCAGGGGGCATTCCACCTTCTTCCGAGCGATGACCATGGTCTCGGATTTGGAGGCGGTGATTCCCTTCCCAGCTGCTTTACACTCTCCAATGAATCGGTCCAGTGAGATTTGGAGATCTTGGCCTAATGAAGCCAACAGGATCACATCATCTGCAAATAATGGAAATTAAAACCCAAAAGGTTGCGTCTTGAAATTTTGTCCAGGAAGGTAATGAACAGAGTCAGTGACAAAAAGGCATGACTCCTCCAGGATCCTGAAGAGACTAGTTTGTGGATCCAAGTCCAGGATGGAAACCAAACTCTTCCTCTTCCATCTGAGCAGTGTTGAAAGAGTAGCCAAAAAATTTACTCAAGTAAGAATAAAGTTACTTAAAATATTTTTACTCACGTAAAAGTAATAAGTATACCTAAATAAATTTACTCAAGTAAAGCAATAACTAGGACGCTGCATTGGTCCGTCGTGGTGAAGAGAGAGCTGAGCCGAAAAGCAAAGCTCTCGATTTACAAGTTGATCTACATTCCTACCCTCACCTATGGTCACCAGCTGTGGGTGGTGACCGAAAGAATGAGATCGCGGGTACAAGCGGCCGAAATGAGCTTCCTCCGCAGGGTGGCTGTGCTCCTACTCAGAGATCGGGTGAGGAGCTCTGCCATCCGGGAGGAGCTCTGTGTCGAGCCGCTCCTCCTCCAGGTCGAGAGAAGCCAGATGGGGTGGTTCGGGCATCTGGTCAGAATGCCCCCCGAGCGCCTCGCAGGCGAGGTGTTTCGGGTACGTCCCACCGGGAGGAGACCAAGGGGCAGACCCCAGACCCGCTGGAGAGACTATGTCTCACAGCTGGCCGGGGAACGACTTGGGATCCTTCCAGGTGAGCTAGAGGATGCAGCCGGCGAGAGAGAGGCCTGGGCTGCCTGTTTGAGGCTGTTGCCCCCGTGACCCGATCTCGGAACAAGCGGAAGATGACAGAACGGAAAGTAAAAGTAACAGTAACCTGTTTTCCAAAATAACTTTTTCGCGCTAAGTTTTGTTTTCTTGCAAGATGGCGCCATGGTACGTCTGATAGGTCAAATGAAGTCATGTGACCGTGTTCACCACACTTGATTGGAGGAACGTTGTCTACACTCATCTAAAGCAGGAAGCACCCTTTAAAAAAGTATCATTGTACTGAAAAACGTATTAAAAGTAAGAAAAGTAAGGGGTCAACTTTTGCTCGATGTATCGGAACAAGAATGGCGTTTTTTTTTTTTTTTTTTATTATTATTTTAAAATTTACTCAAGTAAAAGTACAAACCATTAAAAATACTCATAGAAAGTTACTCAAGTAAATGTAACGCGTTACTTCCCGCCTCTGCATCAGAATGTCTTCATTTCTGCTCTTTAAATCATTCAAATCTTAAATCTGCCTTCACTGATTTCCTCTTTTCAACATGTTAACCTCAGATTCTATTCCCTTCACACACTCCTGTCTTAAATTATTAGTGTGGCACTAAATAATTGCTCATTTTTTTACCTTCTTAACAGAGTTGTAGAATCACTAGAAAGTTGACTAAGCTGTACCTTTTTTTTGTGTTTCTTATGTTTGTGAAAGATGTGAACAGACAGAAACCAGTGGAGATAAATGTCTTCCTCTCATCCCATCCTCCCCTGAGAGCTTTGCAGGCACACTGTGTTTGAAGGGAGCATCGTAAAGCTCTCACCAGAGCTTTGAGGCATAATCACCACACAATTAAGATAATTTCCCAACGACTGCTAGTGGCGAGAAAAGCAATTTTTACGCCTTGTAATCGAGTCAGGCTGTCAGATTAAGATAGCAGGTGATTTAAAGGGAATTCACTTGGTGGTGTGGTTGGGAGTGGGATTCAGGAGGCCTCAGGTAGTTTCTTTGCCTGGAAGGTGATGCAGTTTTGATTTTTAAAATGAAAGAAATATTTTAAGTGGTGGATTTTTGTCTCTGGGCATTTGTCGCCTTAATACCTGGCTCTGCTGCCATCTGCCCCTGTATCTTCTGACATGAAAGAGCCAAGTCGCCTCTTATCTTGTCTCACTTTTTTTTTTTTTTACCCCGCCATCTTTTTCTTTGCTCACTTGGGATCCAGAGACGAACTTCAAACTGAACATGCTCTGAATTAGATAACTTTATGTGAGTCTGAGGGAAATTTGGCTTCTGGCTTTTTGGTTTAAAATGTTTTAACCATCTTTGATTGTTGAACGTCATTATTTTTTTTTACTGTAGTTGACTTGATGCTTTTCAGCACGTTGAAAAAAATCAGAAATAAATGGTAACCATCGCCTCCAAATCCGAGACTTTGATCCTTGCCCGAAAAAGGGGACAATGCCTCCTGCAGGTCAGGGACAAAGTCCTGCACCAAGGGGAGGAGTTTAAGTATCTTGGGGTCTTGTTCACGAGTGGAGGAAGGATGGAGCGCAAGATCGAGAGACATATCGGTGAAGCGTCAGCAATAATTAGGATGCTGCATCGATCTGTCGTGGTGAAGAAAATGCTGAGCCGAAAAGCAAAGCTCTCAGTTTACAAGACGATCTACGTTCCAACCCTCACCTATTGACCGAAAGAATGAGATCGCAGATACAAGCGGCTGAAATGAGCTTCTTCCACAGGGTGGCTGGGCTCTCACTCAGAGATCGGGAAAGGAGCTCTGCCATCGGGGAGGAGCTCGGTGTAGAGCTGCTCTTCCTCCTGGTTGAAAGAAGCAAGATGGGGTGGTTCGGGCATCTGGTCAGGATTCCCCCAGAGTGCCTTGCTGGTGAGGTGTTCTGGGCACGTCCCACCGGGAGCAGACCAAGACGCAGACCCCGGACCCGCAGAATGAGGAGTTCTGCCGTTCGGGGAGCTCGGTGTCGAGCTGCTCCTCGTCCAAGTCGAGAGAAGCCAGATGAGGTGGTTCGGGCATCTGGTCAGGATGCAATTTCAAATGTCGCTTTGAGGAGTATTTTATTAGAATTAGTTTCAAAGGCGATGGACCTATTTAGTCTAAGGTTAGTGAACTTCTTTGCATTTTTTAACCCTCTTCTTTTCCAAAATATTCTTTTTACACCCAATCGTGTCACCAACATGATAATTAGTCAGTCTTACTCCTCTCCTTTCGGCATTTCCCTTCAGGGGTCGCCACAGCAAGTCAGTTTCTTCCATCTAACCCTATCTGCTGAATCCCTTTTCAGTCACACCAACTATCTTCATGTCTTCCTTCACTGTATCCATGAACCTCCTCTTTGGTCTTCCTCTAGTCTTCTTTCCTGGTGGTTCCAAACCCAGCATCCTTCTTCCAATGTACTCTCTCTATCTTCTCTGCACATGTCCAAACCATCTCAGTCTGGCCTCTCTGACTTTATCTCCAAAACCTCTAACATATGCTGTTCCTCTGATCCTGTCCATCCTGGTCACTCCCAGAGAGCTCCTCAGCATCTTCATCTCTGCTACCTCCATCTCTGTTTCCTGTCTTTTTCTCAGTGCGACTGTCTCTAGACCAAACAGCATGGCCGCTCGCACTACGGTTTTGTACACTTTCCTTTTCATTTTAGTTCAAATTTTTCTATCACAAGTAAATATACCTCATAATTCTAATATTTAAAAGGATTTTATTTAACTTGATTGGTGGTTTTGACCCCATTATAATGTGTTCATGGTCAAATTTTTTTGAAAGTGTCTTTTCTCCAAAGCTGGTTCAACGCTGGAAACAATATTACTGTTTCTAAGATGAGTTTGATCTTAATGAATGTTTAAATACGTCATATTTATGAACAAAATACCTTGGATCAGTTAAAAAAAAAAGAAAAGTCTTCCACAGAGCAGTCATTTAATGTTACTTATTTGTTATCTATAAGTAACAAATGAGGCGTTGGCTCAGTGGTAAAATGTTCGTTGTCACAGACTGGCCCTCGGACAAAAACAGAGACAAAGTATGGACCAAATCAAATTAAGTTTACTATAAAATAAAAACGCAATCATCATAAATACAAATTCAACATTGGAGAAACTGACAAACCAAAAGCATACTTGACCTGCAGATAAAAAAAAAACAGAGAGAGAAAACAATTAATTAGTGCAGGCATGTTCTTCAAAATGAGCCCAGCTGGCTCCACTCAGACAGCCCTCCCCCTGCCTGCAGGAGGCTCCGCCCCTGCCAGGCAAGTGAGGGGCCATAACACTGTCTTTGGACTGTGAGAAACCGGTTCAATTTCCACTGTGCCTATGCCTTGGTGTCCTGTAGTCGTCCCCTCCATTGGTGGTGTTGTGGCTACTTGCTGCGGTGCAATGCAACAAAGGGATTTCTTCTTGAGTTCATTCACATCCATTTTTTTTGTTTGTTTTTAGTAATAAAACGGTTTTTGTAGACAAAAGCTATTTTCTCCACTTGATATGTAAAACTGAAGATGCTCAACAAAAATTTTAGATGCTCAACTTAAGTTAAGAAGATACTACAAAATTCAACTTTGAAGAAGTTTAATACAATTTTTAAGCATTTTTTTTTTAGGATATTGTGTGAATAATATTTTGCCATATCTTGGTCACCACCAGTTTTTTATGAGAATATAGATTTTAAACCAGTCTAAAGTAAATGTTTCCACCCACCAGATGGCAGTCCTTGACTTGAGTTTGATTTTCCACCAGCTCATTCAGTCTGAAATGCTTCCACAATTTCACACCAAAATCTGTATAAATACACAAACCTTAGATTTAAAAGGCTCTTTTTTAAAAAAAAATTGAATTAAATTTTCAACCAGATTGCATTTGAACAACGTGACTTAGAATGACTCAAATCGAAATACTTTTCATTTAAATCTTTATATATTTTTTATAAAACAGTAGCCAAATCTATATCATTTTTACTATTTATATTTACATTATTAAATCAACAAAAAAAAACCTTCTATGATGGTGTAAAAACTTATCCTTCTTCTTCTTCTTCTCCTTTCGGCATTTCCCTTCAGGGGTCGCCACAGCAAGTCAGTTTCTTCCATCTAACCCTATCTGCTGCATCCTCTTCGGTCACGCCAACTATCTTCATGTCTTCCTTCACTGTATCCATGAACCTCCTCTTTGGTCTTCCTCTAGCCCTCTTTCCTGGTGGTTCCAAATCCAGCATCCTTCTGCCGATGTACTCGGTCTCTCTCCTCTGTACATGTCCAAACCATCTCAGTCTGGCCTCCCGGACTTTATCTCCAAAACCTCTAACATGTGCTGTTCCTCTGATATACTCATTTCTGATCATGTCCATCCTGGTCACTCCCAGAGAGATCCTCAGCATCTTCATCTCTGCTACCTCAATCTCTGCTTCCTGTCTTTTCCTCAGTGGCACTGTCTCTAGACCAAACAGCATGGCGGGTCTCACCACGATTTTGTACACTTTTCCTTTCATTTTAGCTGAAACTCTTCTGTCACACATCACACCTGATACTTTTCTCCACCCGTTCCAGCCTGCTTGAACACGCTTCTTCACCTCTTTTCCACACTCTCCGTTGCTCTGGACTGTTGATCCCAAGTACTTAAAATCTTCCACCTTGTTTATCTCTTCTCCCTGTAACCTCACTTTTCCATTTGGATCCCTCTCATTCACACACATGTACTCTGTCTTACTCTGACTAATCTTCATTCCTCTTCTTTCTAGTGCAAACCTCCACCTCTCCAGCTTTTCCTCCACCTCTTCCCTCCTCTCACTACAGATCACAATGTCATCTGCAAACATCATTGTCCATGGAGATTCCTGTCTGACCTCGTCTGTCAGCCTATCCATCACCATAGCAAACAGCAAAGGACTCAGAGCAGATCCTTGGTGCAGTCCCACCCCCACACTGAACTCCTCTGTCTCACCTACAGCACACCTCACCACTGTCTTACAGCCCTCATACATGTCCTGAACCACTCTAACATACTTCTCTGTCACACCAGACTTCCTCATACAATACCATAGTTCTTCTCTAGGTACCCTGTCATACGCTTTCTCAACATCTACAAAGACACAGTGCAGCTCCCTCTGACCTTCCCTGTACTTCTCTATCAGCATCCTCAAGGCAAATACTGCATCTGTAGTGCTCTTTTTAGGCATAAAACCATACTGCTGCTCACAAATTCTTACTTCAGACCTTAGCCTAGCTTCGATAACTTTTTCCCATAACTTCATCGTATGGCTGATCAGTTTAATTCCTCTGTAGTTACCACAACTCTGTACATCTCCCTTGTTCTTAAAAACAGGAACTAGCACACTTCTTCTCCATTCATCAGGCATCTTCTCACTTTCTAATATTCTGTTAAACAGCCCAGTCAGAAACTCTACTGCCACCTCACCTAAACACTTCCATACTTCTATAGGGATTCCGTCAGGGCCGAGAGCCTTTCCACTCTTCATCCTCTTCAGTGCCCTCTTTATTTCTACCTTACTGATCCTAGCCACTTTCCGGTCCACTTTGGTAACGTTTTCTACTCTTTGTTCTCTTTCATTCTCTTCATTCATCAACTTATAAAAACTTGTAAAAACTTATCCTCAAACATGGAAAGTCTTCAGAAAGAAGCTCAGATTTCGGGTTCGGTTGTAATGTAAACTATGCAAACTATGCACAGAAACTGCATGGTATATGGCTTTCAAAACATGTTGTGGGATGGTTCTCAAATGATTTGTCCAATAGGTTACAGGGCGTGAAAGTCAAGATCCTGAAGTAAAGCTTTCCTAAAATGTCTTCAGGAGTACCACAGGGTTCAATCGTAGGACCACTCCTTTTTAAATCTACCTAAGCGATATAAATGACACTGATTTTGAAGTTTGATACAAGACACATTATCTAACTTATAGGTTAAAATAAAAGCTTGTATCTGTACCAATACCGGTTTATCTTTTCATTTTCATTTTCCCTAACATGATGTTGTCATACAAACCAGCAGAGGTCATCTGAGGTCTACTTTTGATTTTTTTTTATCCCGTAATAACAGTCAAAACAAAAAGCTAGCTTGTCATCTAAATTCCTCACACTAAGATAATCTGTTTCCATTTGATCTAAACAACTCTATGCATGTGTTTGTCTTGGATAACTGGGGTAATAATCTTTAAAATTGCAAATGTAGTTTGGATTTTTTGGGCCTCTGAGAAATAAGTGGAGGTAAAAACATAAACCGCAAAGGAAAGTTTCAAGCTCTCAGAAGGTGACTGTTTGCCTCTTAGGTTCTGCTTTATCTCTGGTTTTTATATTTATCTCTCCTTCCAAAACAAAGCTTGAATTTTTATCTTCAAAAAATCCTAAAAACCTGAGGGTGATTTTGTTTTTGCTTTTCACACAGAACGGTGTGAGATATCACATAGTTTCTCTCCCATATACTCCAGCCTGGTACTATCTCTGATTGGTCCAACTCATTTTAAGACAAACCTTACCAAAAAAAAAATTGCAAATGTAGTTTCGTTTTTTTGGGCCTCTGTGCTACATGTGGAGATAAAAACATAAACCCCAAATTACCGTTTTAAGCCCTCAAAATGTGACTGTTTGCCTCTTAAGTTCTGCTTTATTTCTTGTTTTTATATTATGTCCTTCCAAAACAAAGCTTGGATTTTTGTCTTCAAATTTTTGCAAAAAAAGATCCTAAAAACCTGAGGGTGATTTTGTTTTTGCTTTTCACACAAAATAGTGTGAAATATTACATAGTTTCTCTCCCGCATGTTCCAGCCTGGTACAGTATCTCTTATTGGTCCAACTCATTTTAGGACAAACTTTACCAAAAAAAAAATAAAAAATATATATATATATATAAATGTAGATTGAGTTTTTTGGGCCTCTGTGCTACATATGGAGATAAAAACATAAACTCCAAATCAAAGTTCAAGCCCTCAAAAGGTGACTGTTGTACTCTTGTTTTTATATTAATATCTCCTTCCAAAACAAAGCTTGGATTTTTGTCTTCAATTTTTTGCAAAAAAAAGATCTTAAAAACCTGAGGGTGATTTTGTTTTGACTTTTCACACAGAACGGTGTGAGATATCACATAGTTTCTCTCCCACATACTCCAGCCTGGTTCTATCTCTGAATGGTCCGACTCATTTTAGGACAAACTTTACCAAAAAAAACCCCCGATGTACAGATGAGATTAAACACAACATTCCAATCCTTTTTCTCCACAAATGACATTTGAATCCACAGTAAAATAACTTACTATAAATTCTCTTGTTGAAGAAAATCAGATATTTTTCACATCTTTCTATCTTCAAACCCAGTGCAGACAAACATATCATGTCTACATTAACCATGTCTATAGCCTCTTCTCTACTGCAGCACCGTAGCTATAAGGAAGACAGATTTGTTAAGATATGTATGTATAAATTATGTATATGTGTTACTGGTAAATGAAGACGACACAAAACACAAATTTAAATGCTTTTAGGGTTGCCTGAGAAAAAAAAGGCCTAATCCTTTCAAGATGAATATAAAATTTTCTTTAGAATGATGCAGCCGCTGTTATAAATGTCTATCAGAGCAAAATAGGAACGTTATCTCTTGAAAGGCTCACTTAGATTAAATGAATCGGAATAAAAAACAGAGGTTTTTGCACAAAAAGTTTGGGAGAAATCAATAAAATGGTCAGTGTGACATCGTATTGACCCAAGATTGATTCTATTAATGGTTTTAAAGTCTAATTTTATTTTTTAATCACGATCCAAAAGAAAGTTAGATGACCAAATCTTGAGTAAAAAAAATCAAAGTCGGAATTTTCCACTTATTCAAAATTGGATGCTACGAAGATTTAAAAAAACGAGTAAAGTTGATTTCACTTAAATCGCCGTTAAAATATAAGGAAACGATTTTAATGAGAGAATGGACCAAAATTAACAACTGCAATTAGTGTATTTTCATTAGTATGGGCACTTTTTTTTTTTTTTATTGTACTCTACTCATTCCACAATGGTGAAATTTGACCATAGCAGGCAGCCATGATGGCCCCAATAGTGGGAGCATCTATGGGGTCAGGTGTCTACTGCAGGAAGACTTAGGCATGTGCCTAGTGGGAATTGAATCTGCTTCTGCTGGTCCAAGGACGGACCACGGAGCCATCGCCACCCATATTGTTAAATGTTTAATGTAGAACGGTTATATGAACGGTTTTCATTTAAATAAAGTTTTGGTTCTAATAGTTGTGATGTAAACAAGTCCAGTACATTAACTTGCTTAATAATTTACTACAGTTTAAATTTTTTTGTACAGCCCAAATATCTCAACACAATTATCTCAACGGGCTCGCCATAGTAAAAAGAAAAATCGACACGTATTTTCTGAAATCAGGTAGAAGATAAATAATAACTAATTGTAAAACAAACTAAACAAACTTAGAACATTTCTGCCTACAGAGCCTCATTTTTGGTGAGGGAAAAAAAAAATTCTTAAAAAATACCAGCCTTGCGAAAAAAGAGAAGAAACCTCATGGAGGTCCAAAAGAAGAAGGGATCCCACTGGGAAGAAGGGACAGTGTATGTAGCTCTGTTGTTTATATCAGAATTTATTACGAGACAAGAGAAAGACCTTTTTCTTTCTCTTGTTACTGGTTTGATTCCCAATAAGTGTCCCTGTAGATGGCACCTAACACCCAGTTACTCCAACTATCGGCGCTGTCATGGCTGCCTGCTGCAGTGCAATGCACAAAAGTACTTTCTATATGAGGGATAAATAAAGTACTATTATCACTTTTATTAACAGGGCCTGGATGCATGGTGGTGCAGTGGTTAGCTCGGGGCCTCACGGCAAGAGGGTCAGGTGTTCGAGTTCCAGAGTGGGAGTAAGGCTTGAAAGACTGGCTTTTCTGTGTGGAGTTTTCATGTTCTCCCCATGTATACGTGGATTTTCTCCGACTACTCCAGTTTGCTTCCACCGTCCTAAACCAGGCCTGTTAGGTTCATTGGCTGATATAAAATTGCCCCTAGGAATGAGGAATGATTGTATGTGTGTGTGTGGATGGTTGTTTGTGTGTGTGTTGCCATTCAACTGACTGATGACCTGTTCGGGGTGTACCCTTTCCCCTTGACAATATTAGATATATGCGGTTCAGAAAATAAAACAAACAAAATAACATAAAAAAGAGATGTAAACCTGCAAGTAAAACCACCAACAAGAGCAAAGACAACAGAGTGTTGATGTTTTTTAGAGTGGGGTCCTTAGAGAGTAAAAAAAAGCACTGTTATGGGCAAAGCCATATCGGGATGTTTTTGTCGCCCTCTTGTGTTTTTCCCTTACCTCTGCCACCCAGGCTCCCAACTTCCCCACTTGTTGGCAATTACTGATGATTGCTAGTTGGCTGATTAAGAAGGTCTGGTGCCATCTGTAGCACTCCTAAAAGAAGCTTCTCAGTTGTTAAGAATTATTGTAGATAAACAGTTTATTTCTTCAACACCCCACTCTGTTTCATTCTTCAATTGTGTTCCACTCCCAGGGATTAATCATAACATCCGTCTACGTATCGGCCTAACCCTAGACCAAAGGTGGGAAAACGTTTTGATTCGTGGGTCACATTGAGTTCTAACATTTGACCAAGGGCCAAAACAGGAGCAAATGGATGGCATGCTTTGGTAACCGCTAGATTAGACCGATAGAACGGCACGCTAGATTTTAAACAAGCACTAAATGTTACACCAAGAGCATTAAATTTCAAATCTAGTGGCGCTAGGTTTGAAATCTAAGCGCTGGATTTAAAATTTTGCTTCTTTTTACATCTAACACGCTTTTTTACATGTGGGTATTGGGCCCGATGGCTTTCCATATTTGTTCACACTGTTTATTTGATTACGTGCGCATCACGAAGACACACACCTTTAAATAGGAGCAGTGTTATTGTTTTTGGCACCATCTAGTGACGAAACATTAGAATAACAGAAAAAATAAAACGTCAACAAGGTTTATTTAGTTAATTTTTTTAAAGTTCGGCAGGCCAGATTAAAACGTGTAATGGGCCGCATGTGGTCCGCGAGCCGTAGTTTGCCCTTGCCTGCCCTAGACCATATAAGTCGTGACAAGCACCTTGAAAAAAAGTGTGTTTTCTTTCAAAAGCACACTTTTTTTCTAAACAGAAATCCTTCTGTTATGATGTAAACAACATGATGTATATTCTTCATTTCTACACATACTAAAAATGTGGTTTTGGTGTCAGAACTTTAGGTATGTGGGTTTTTTTTTCCCTCGTAGAACTCTGCAGAGTCTAATCTATCAGATCCCAGCACCTCCATGGATGCAGTCTGAACCGTTTTCATGCTAGCTGGTGATGAAAAATGATGGCAGGAAAGGGGATCTGGTGAAGCGCTTTCGCACAATGACATTGTCTGAACGACAGCCTCCACACTTTGCCGAGCCCCAGCGACAGCCCTTTAGTGTTTCCTGTCAAACGGAGCATTGTTGCTTTTAGTTCACTATGAGTGTCTAGACAGTGGTTTCCCTGCTCCGTTGGTTCTCTTGGATTGAGGCCAAATCTTGGCTCTTGGAAGTGATAAGAGTCTTATCTTGCTGTTAGAGGGTCTAGAAACTGGAGTAGAGCTCAAGTGAGTGTCACTCAGGTGGGAGTGTGGGCACTTTTAGGAGAGCAGGGGTTAGTCAAGCGATTCCAAACCTGTAAATTCACTTTGAACTCTTCTGTAAAGCTTTATATGAAATCACAAGCTAAGTTTTTTTCCTCTGTGCCTGTAAAGAATCTTTCTATTTGGATTTATTTGAGCATTTAAACCTCAGTAGAAATAGTTTGAAAAAAGTCTTCTGGACAATTTAATTCTTGATCGAGACGTTTCGACTTCCATCCGGAAATCATTTTCAATCTGAATGAAATGGACTGAAAACTGGATCTATTTATACTAACCTGAGTAAAAGGTAAAAAAAAAAAAATAGTAAGGAGGGCTCGACCAATGAGCCTGTGTTACCTATGATGGTCGTGAATGGCTCCTATTGTAGCCAGACCAGTAAACGAACCCTATTATAAAAATGCTAAAAGCCTAGTGAATAGAAATTCCTGCTAACGAGAGGCGTGAAATTGGGTCTCGAGCCTGTGTTATCATAGGTAACACAGGCTCATTTGTCGAGCCCCTTCTTACTATTTTTTTTTACCTTTTACTCAGGTTAGTATAAATAGATCCAGTTTTCAGTCCATTTCTTTCAGGTTGAAAATGATTTCCGGATGGAAGTCGAAACGTCTCGATCAAGAATTAAACTGTCCAGAAAACTTTTTTGAAACTTTTTCTAATATGGATCACTCCTGGATGAATGAGGGACTTACATGGACATTTAAACCTCAGTCATAACGGATAACATGCCTCCTGTTTCACACACACCTTTCTCCTTCTCTGCAGGATGCAGCGCCGCTATTTATTTTCCTCCTCGCTACACGAGTCAGTCAGTATTTGTGGCGCATTGTGTAACAGACAAGGGCAAGTGAAGGTGCCCGGCGCACAAATATGCAAGAAAACTTTCCGAATTATGAGCGACATGAAGCGGATCATGAACAATACGAAACAAGCATCTCCAAAGGCAGCTATTTACTTTGCTGCACCACAGTGATAAATTATAAGATTGAGGTCATCTATTGATGTACAAAGAACAGCCTACATTCTTCCTGACAAAGGGCAAGAGGGTAATACAACCACTATTCAAATGCTTCTCTTTATGCTTGTCTTTGCTGGAAACTGTTTGTTGTGAAAAGTCCAAGGTCCCTCAAGTAAAAAAAAAAAAAATCAGTCCGTGGATTGTACGCTGGTCCTTGTTTGAAGTCCTTTGTGGTCATATTCCCCAGCCAGGTAACACAAGAATGCTGCTTTTATTCTCTACATAGTTGATCCACAATATTGGCAAATGGTTCTTAATTCCTCTCTATGCACGGTAACTCTCCAGCTTGAAGTAATTCAGACTCTTTTCTTTTCTCTCTGAATGGTGGGCTTGTGTAGCAAAATGAAAAGGATTCAATAGACGTGGATGATTTATTCAAGGAAAAAGCACTAAGACTTTGGAATGAGAAGCATGAGTGTATTCTTTCGCGAAGGACACGTTATTTTCCACGACACAAGGCAGAAATCCATGGCTGCTCAGTTCATTCTGTGACGCACAAAAGAAATTGAATTGATAAAAAAAAGGAAAAAAAAGGAGGAGGGGGTTTTAAAAAAAAAAATTATCTGGATTTATAAATCGTCGCCCATTTTTATCCGATGCAGGCTAGTTAGAGTAACCTCACCCTTTTTTTTGGGATTTTATGCTCGGAAATTCAAATTCAGTCAGTCATCTTCTTACACGCAGCACGGTGGCGCAGTGGGTAGCACAGTGGCCTCACAGCAAGAAGGTCGTGGGTGGGGACGAGGCTTGGAACACTGTCCTTTCTGTGTGGAGTTTGCATGTTCTCCCTGTGTTTGCGTGGCTTTCCTCCGGGTACTCCGGTTTCCCCCCACCCTCCAAAGACATGCATGCTAGGTTGATTGGCCGGTGCCAAAATTGCCTGTAGGAGCGAGTGTGTATGTGTGTGGATGGTTGTATGTGTGTGGCCCTGCGACAGACTGGCGACCTGTTCGGGGTGTACCCTGCCCTTCACCTTAAATCAGCGGGGATGGGCTCCGGCACCCCCCGGAACCCCATTAGGGATAGACGCATAAGAAGATGACTGACTGATCTTCTTACCCATCTATCCCTTTCGGGGTTTCAAGGGGAGCTGGAGCCTATCCCGGCTGATTTAAGGTACACCCCGAACAGGTCGCCAGTCTGTCGCGGGGCCACACATATTCATTCCTGGGGCAATTTTGGCACTGGCCAATCAACCTAGCATGCATGGGAGGATCCCAAGTCGTTCCCCGGCCAGCTGGAGAGACATAGTCTCTCCAGCGGGTCCGGGGTCTGCCCCTTGGTCTCCTCCCGGTGGGACGTGCCCGAAACACCTTGCCCGCAAGGCGCTTGGGGGGCATCCCGACCAGATGCCCGAACCACCCCATCTGGCTCCTCTCGACCTGGAGGAGGAGCGGCTCGACACCGAGCTCCTCCCGGATGGCAGAGCTCCTCACCTGATCTCTGAGTGAGAGTCCAGCCACCCTGCGGAGAAAGCTCATTTCAGTCGCTTGTATCCGCGATCTCATTCTTTCGGTCACCACCCACAGCTGGTGACAATAGGTGAGAGTTGGAACGTAGATCGACTTGTAAATTGAGAGCTTTGCTTTTCGGCTCAGCTCTCTCTTTACCACGACGGACCAATGCAGCGTCCTAGTTATTGCTGATGCCGCACCGATCCACTTTTCGATCTCCCGCTCCATCCTTCCCCCACTCGTGAACAAGACCCCGAGATACTTAAATTCCTCCACTTGGGGCAAAGGCGGGGACCCTGGCCTCTGTGCCGCCAAATTCAAATTCACTGCATGCAAAATAGTGATACATCATTATTTTTGTAGATGCTTTTTGTGACAAAAAAAAAAAAAATCAACCCAGAAATGTTCCATTTTTGCAGATTTTTTTTTAACGTTCCAAACATAAAGGCGGTGTGTCTCTATTTGAGTTTCCTTCTCATGTGTTGTATAATCACAGTGTTTTGATGCTTCACCAGCTCTGACATTTGATGGTGGAGGCTGTCAGGCCTTGTCTTGGATTAAGGCCAGCATCAGGCAGACATATGTCCTTTCTACTTTTGTAATGGTTAGTTTTTTTTTTTTTTATCTGGGTGAAATAAAATTTTTATCTCACTTCATTCAGAATGACAGTTCCTCAAAATCGCTCCACACCGAGGGATATTCATTACTTTTTGTAGACCTGCCTGGGTAGCCCGTCAAGTTTTCATCTTCCTTCATCTCTCATCTATTTCACTCTCTCAGAAAGCCTGTTTTTTTTTTCGTTTTTTTTTTTTTTAAACCCGTGGCAATTTTCCTGCTTTACTTTGCTATGACCTTCCTGCTTAAATTGCTTGGCTTGTGTTATTCACAGTTTGAGATTTACAGAGAATAATATTGCACCACAGGATTTCCCACACTCTTAGGTGCCCAATAACTTGTGACAGAATTTCTCTGACCTGCTTGTGAGTATTTTCTCAGCTTAGGTTGAAGGTGATGGGGGGGATGTAGTTCTCATCTGGTTCACTGAAAACAAAATTCCAAACCTGACAGGTGAGTAGGAAACTGCTCCTATAGTTCATACGTTCATTCGTCCATAAAAGGAATGATAAACAGTTAAAAAAGAAGGGGTACAGTTTTTTGTAGGGTAATAATTCTTATTTCGTAGCCTCAATAGAAAAACATAAAATTTCTTGTGTCATGTGTCAAATAAAACTTATAAATACATTTATTGTAAATTTTTTTTTTTTTTTTTTTAATATACTTTATTCATCCTTCAACGGGAAATTTGTGTGCTGCACTACACCGCAGTAGGCTGCCACCTATGATGGCGCCAATGGTGGGAGAAACGGGGGGTTAGTTTTCTTCTCCAAGGACTCTGAACGTAAACTCAGTAGGATGCAAACTTCCGGTTAACTTCCGGTCCGCGGGCGAACGCTTTAACCACTGAGCCACTGTCTCCCCCGTCACCGTTTGAGGCATCAAGTAGCAAAACTAGCTCATTTTCTTATTTCGGTGGGTTTAAATAGAAATTTTCCCCATCATCGAAGGGCGGGACTGAGCATAAGCAGAGCATGTGCACTGGAACACTTCCTATTTACATTAGAATGTGAGCAAATTGTGGAGAACAATATCCGTGGCCAAAAACAACTTAATTTTAATAAATTTGACTAAATTGTTCGAACATAAATGAATGAAAGAGAAAACAACCCCAAGTGTTTTTGATGTTGGAGTAACATTCATAGACGGCGGAAACTGTTCCGTGGTCTTCCACTCATCCAGGACGGGGCAACAGATTCAGATGGGAAGCCTAGGCTTCTCTCACCCTGGTCGCACCCTCCAGCTCACTTGAGAGGATCCCAAGGTGTTTTCTATCAAGCTAAGAAGAATAGTCTCTCCAGTGGGTCCAGGTTCTGCCTCTGGGTCTCCTCCTGGCGGGACATGCCTGAAACACCTCACCAGCGAGGTTTTTAGGAGGCATCCTAACCAGATGCCCGAACCACCCCATCTGGATTCTCTCGACCCGAAGGAGCAAGGGCTCTACTCCAAGCTCTTGAATGGCAGAGCTCCTCACTCTATCTCTGAGTAAGAGCCCAACCAGCCTGCAGAGGAAGCTCATTTCAGCCGCTTGTATCTGTTATCTCGTTCTTTCGGTCACCACCCGCAGCTGGTGACCATGAGTGAAAAAAAATTCTCAAAAGCTTCTCAAAAGTCTCAAAGCTTTCTCAGAGCAGAGTAAGTGCACCATAAAACTTCCTGCTTACGTTCGAATGCAGGCGCGGTGGAGAACAAAATCCACGGGCAAAAACAATCTGACATTTGAATATTTTCTGTTAACTAGAGGAGAGAGCAAATTTCTCAAACATGCATGAATAACATAGAAAAACACCTCGGGTATGTTTTCCAAAAAGTAGATTTTGAATTAAACTGCTCTTTTAAGCCAATCAGTGGTCGAAAACAACGGAATTTATAAGTTTGTGTTTTTTAAGGCAAAAGATGAATAAGAGTTCAGCGTGACAAGCCTAGCCGGATCCGATGTATTTGGACGTGCTGAGTGTAATAACAGCCATGATGTGTGCAGGAAAAAAGCTTTGCACCTTTTGCTTA
This sequence comes from Neostethus bicornis, assembly GCA_902685375.1. Taxonomy (NCBI): domain Eukaryota; kingdom Metazoa; phylum Chordata; class Actinopteri; order Atheriniformes; family Phallostethidae; genus Neostethus; species Neostethus bicornis. The sequence goes on along the minus strand of LR738547.1, from coordinate 7,023,942 downwards.
ATTTAAGACAGAAACTACTCTTCTCCCGTCTTCTCAGCACAAAGATGCATGAAAGAAGCTGCGTAAAAGTAGACCTTATTCAACTTTCCTTCCCTCTATCTTGCAAAAAAGCTTTCACATTGTCGCACTCTCATTTGTGCTACATAATGGTGTCTGGAAGTCTCCATGGCCCATTGTCAAGTACAGGACTGGTTGTCCATTTGGGACGTCTGAAATACTGGGAGGGCTTTAATCTTTCTTCATTATTTTCCAATTTTGGATAAATGTGCTCATAATACTCCCCCCCCTCTTCTAAATGAAACTCTTTGACACTCTCCAGTCCCTCCTTTTTTCCTCACCACACTTTTCACCTGCTTTCATCTTTTTTTCGTAGGACAAATAAGTAGCCCAAGTGTACGGTCAAAAATGTAGAGATAGAAGGATAATTGAGTCAATAAATATTAGGGTCACGGTGAGATTATTGTTAGGGCCTCTTTAAGAAGTCTTTACTCCAATATCAATATACGTATTACCATATTTTTGTTATTTGCTGCAATGAGTAGACTTGACCCAAGAAGGGCTAGTTTGCAAAGCAGTGATTGTGCGGACAGTTAACAGGACATTTGGGGTCACAGCGTGACTGCCCGCTTCCTGCTGCATCTTCTATATCATGCTCAATCAGATAATACAACTCGCAAGCACGGAACAGTTTATTTGAGATGAAAAATTGAAGAAGTATGACCGCATGACCATGATTCTACCACAGACTACGTTTTATGATGAGAAAAAAAAATTTGTATAATTTGCGACATGCTCAAGTAGAAATAGGCCACACGGAATATCAATGTGCCTTGATCTGACCCCGGAGAATGTTGTGACTGTGACAGATGTGATTGGTTACAAGTATGCACATCGACGCTCGCAGCTCTCGCACCCGGTCACCAGCTCTTTAGCGAGGCAGGCATGTGCCAAACGCACAGCCGTGGTTCCTGACTGAAGAATTGTGTCGTGGTTTCGTAAAAAATGAAAGGTTAAGCAGTGAACAAGAAAACCATAATGTGTTTTTATTTGCTCGGGTGATGTGGATGCATGAATAAACGGTTTCAATGAGGAGTTATCTCCATCAAAATTGGAGTGGGTGTGTGTGGGTAGAAGGGTGATAGCTACAAGCTAAAACGATACACATCCTGGAAGCTCGTTATATCCAACGATACTTATACATACAGTACATGTACTGTACGTACATATAAATATATACCTACATTCTTGGATTTATACACATGTGTATGTGTGTCTGGTAAAAAAGACAAAGAAGATTCTCCCTAAATTACTGTGGTGATATGATTCGATTGCACGGCGTTACTGTGACGCTCACAAATGTGACATGTTCGAATTATTTGTATGAAATGAGAGCAAATTTTCAATCAGTAAACGTACTTTAACTTGGCACGGTGAAATTATACACCGCCTTGTCCTCTAATTTTTGGATCAACTCGTATGTTAGCGAGACCAAAGAGTAAATTTTGTTTGTAAACTTGCCTGAATTTAAGGTCAAACAAAAATGGCCGCTTAACAAACTTTTAATAAAATGTCTAATAATTTGGAAAAAAAATGTAAATATAATGCATTTGAATTTGTTCCAAAGTGAAGATATTCATCAAGAAATTTTGTTGTTTAGGGTGGCTGGGCTCTCACTCAGAGATCGGGTGAGGAGCTCTGCCATCCGGGAGGAGCTCGGTGTCGAGCCGCTCCTTCTCCAGGTGGAGAGGAGCCAGATGGGATGGTTCGGGCATCTGGTCAGGATGCCCCCCGAGCGCCTCACAGGCGAGGTGTTTCGGGCACGTCCCACCAGAAGGAGACCCAGAGGCAGACCCCGGACCTGCTGGAGAGACTATGTCTCACAGCTGGCCGGGGAACGACTTGGGATCCATCTGGGTGAGCTGGAGGATGCAGCCGGAGAGAGAGAGGCCTGGGCTACCCGTTTGAGGCTGTTGCCCCCGCGACCCGACCCTGGAACAAGCAGAAGATGACGGAACGGAACTGTAATAGAAAGATGTGTAACATTTAAAGTTCCGTTGTTTTTTTTAAAAATATATTTCATCAATTTCTTACCGGGGAAATTTATGTGCTGCATTTTACCGCAGCAGGCTGCCATCTATGACGGCACCAATGGTCGGAGAAACGAGGATTTAGGCGTCTTCTTCAAGCATCCTAGATGTGCACTCACAGGAATGCGAACCTGCGAACTTCGGGTTGACTTCTGTCTGACTTTCGGTTGACTTCCGGTTTGCAGGCAAACGCTCCAACCACTGAGCCACCATCTCCCCTTAAGCCACCATCTCCCCAAATTCATCACAAAAATTTGTTGTTTTACTCTATTATAAAGATGTGTAACCTTTAAAGTTCCGTTCCGTCGACTTCTGCTTATCTGGGGCTAGGTCGCGGGGGGCAACAACCTCAGACAAGAAGCCCAGGTTGCATCCTCCTGCTCACCTGGAAGGATGCCGAGTCTATCTAGCTGTTCCAAAGGGTCTGTCTTTGGTCTCCTCCCGGTGGGACGTGCCTGAAACACCTCACCAACGAGGCGCTAAGGGGGCATCTGACCGAACTACCCCATCTGGCTTCTCTCGACTTAGAGGAGAAGCGGCTCGACACCGAGCTCCTCCCAGATGGCAGAACTCCTTACCCGATCTCTGAGTGAGAGCCGAGCCACCCTGCGGAGGAAATGCAAAAAACGAAATACTCCACAGTGGCCGCTTTAATCTCCATTAAATATGTTGTCAACATAAAACCATTGGCATTTTTCTGACGTCTGGCATTCCAAATGAAAAAAAAAAGCCCAGTTTTCATACTGTATATGTTAATATTTGTCTCTAATAGAGTGAGTCAGACTATAGAAATCATATGATGCTATTTCTTTTGAGAGCAATTGGTGATGCTAACTGTGCACGTCTGACTCATTCTTAACAAATGGGTTATTTCTTTTCTTTGCTGCATTACGTGAGCTGGGTTAATCCGAGAACGTATCTGTTTTTAAGCTGTGGTTTGAAAAGGAAACCGTTATGATAACATTTGATGGGTTTAATTGCGTACACGTGCCTGGAAAATGCTCTATGGGGTTCGTTACAAAACATGACGGAAAAATTTCTTTGGTAAGAAGAATTGATTTTGTTTTTCTTGAACTATAAGAACAAGTTTTTTGGCAAGTACTGCTCAGTTCCACCCCTTCCGCTAACCAGTGGCACGGTCAATGGGCAACAGCCTCAGATGGCAAACCCAGGCTTCTCTCACCCTGACTGCATCCTCCAGCTCACCTGGGAAGACCCTGAGTTGTTCCCTGTCCAGCTGCGTTGCATAGTCTCTCCAGCAGGTCTGGGGTCTGCTCTGAGTCTCATCCCAGTGGGATGTGTCCGAAACACCTCACCAGTGAGATGTTCGGGAGGCATCCTAACCAGATGCCCACACCACCCCATCTGGCTTCTCTCGACCTCTTCCTGGATGGTAAACCCCTTCACTCTATCTCTGAGTGAGAGGCCAGCCACCCGGAGGAGGAAACTAATTTTGTCCGCTAGCATCCGTGATCTCGTTTTATTGGTCACCACCCAAAGCTGGTGACCATAGGAGAGGGCAGGAATGTCGATCGACAGGTAAATTAAATTTTCTCCCCCACAACAGACCATTGCAGTAAATACATACACACATATATATATATATATATATATATATATATACATTCAAACACTACATTGCAGGTGAGGTATTCTGGACACCCAAAAAGAGACCCAAAACCTGCTGGAAAGACTATGTGTCATAGCTGGCCTGGGAACGTCTGGCGGCTGGGGCCGGAGCGAGGAAAGCCAGGCATTTCTGGCTAAGGCTGTTGCCCTTGCAACCTGGTCCTGGATGAAAGCAGAAGATAATGAATCGGAAAAAAGAAAATACAAAAAAAAGATGTATTATATTAGCTCAGAAATCCATTATTTGCCAATAAAAACCTTAAAAATACTTTTATTCATTTCGATTTCCATTTTTGACATTGTGGATTGGGTACACACGCAACACACCATTAATCTCGTTTGAGATCGCAAATACAGTCTGAAGCGCCTCAACTTAGCAAAGAGAGTGGTTATTCCAACTTCTAATTTACATAAAAGTGGCACTCACTCTTGTACATACTCACAGATACTATTTCTTTGAGCAGATTGCCTCCAACGCTGCCACAAAAACTCTTCATTTCACTTTAGATTGTGAACAAAATCCATAGCCAAGAACAATTTGGCGTTCGAATAGAATCTGAGTCCTGGACGGGAGGATTTGAAAATGACTCAAACATGCATGAATGAAATAGAAAACCATCGAAACTACAACTGATCTACTTTGTAAACAAGGTAGAATATAAGCAGCTTCTGTTTTACATATTTCAACAGTGTTGTATGTTTTTTTTTTACATAGCTGCTTCTGTTAGCATTACTACTTTTTTAATATTTTCATCACCTTCCTCATTTTGCCTTCAGCTTTTTAGTGCCACATCAAACAGCTGACTGCTTACAAAAGTCTGAAATTTAACCTGCACGCTGAAGGCTACAAATATGACCCCATTTTTCACCTGATTAGTTACAGTACCACCTTTCCTAAAAAAAAAAAAAAAAAAATCAGCGGTGACATTTTTTAAAATATTAATATGGTGCTCATTTAATTTCTAAAATCAACACATAATTTGTGTAACAAAATTAAATTTTGCCAATTGATTAAATTCTTAAAATGTTTTGCTTTTGTAAGCGTAATTTAATTTCTGAACACTGATTCCCATCTGCTACGTCTCCACTCCTTATAAACAGTGTTGCTATAGAATAATTAGATTGTTTCATCTTCTGATCTGCTTATCGCTAATAGGGTCACTGGGGGTGCCGGAGCCTATCCCGGCTGATTATAGGCGAGAGGCAGGATGCACCCCAAACAGGTCCCCAGTCTGCTGCAAGGCCACACTCAGATATCATCTAAACACATACACTCATTCCTGGGGGGCAATTTTTTATAGTGGCCAATCAACCTAAAACACATGTTTTTGGTAGGGCAGGAGAAAACTGGAGTATTCAAAGAAAACCCACACATACATGAGGAGAATATGCAAACTCCACACAGAAAGGCCAGTGTCTCAAAACTCAACTCCACTCCGGGACTTGAACCCCCGACCGTCTGGCTTTGGGCCACTGTGCTAACTAAAGGTTGTTTTATTTTGATGTGTTAAAAAACATTCCGTGTAAATACGTTATCATTGTGAAGGAAGTGTATGACCCTGGAATGTCTGTCTCTCTGTCACACACACATACACACGACCACACACACATGAACCGAATCTAGTAAACTTAATACCCTTATTTGAAAACAACCCAAAGTTCTACATTTTATTTTGGAACGCCCATATTCTATTAACAAATCTACCTCGGGAGCAGTTCTTTGTAGGTCGGACCTGGGACACACTGCACTGAGTTCTGCTACTCTTTTTGGGCAATTACCATGCCAGCAACATTTGTCTGATTCTTGCTTAAGTCTCTATTCACACTAGAACTACCAAGGCCGTCAATTTGACTACTCTCAGAAATGGACATATAATTACTGTAGTTATGTTGATCTTTGACTTTTTTGGGCTTTTGACTTTTTCTTAATTTTTTGTATATTATTCCTATGTTGTAATTTAACTGAAATAACACATTAAAAACAAGGTCTAAATAATTATTCCTCTGACTCCCACACCCGTCATTTAAATACATTGTAACTTTTTCCCGCACCTAACCGTAGCACGGTTACTGTTGCCTAGTAACTGCTGTGGTGTGACTTAGGTAAAACTGAGGTGAGCAAAAATGGATTTGAGAAGACTTTTGTCAGTCACTGTGCCACTTACAGTACGTGCATGATGTCATCGCCATAGCACTAATCGTCAAATTGACGGCCGTGGGAGTTCTAGTAGTTTTATAATTCGGTTTTATTGTTAATCCATTCCTAAAAGTGGACATTAATTTCTTCACCTTCAAACGTTTTCTTTACAGATGCAGTCTGGTTAAAGTTGAAACTACTACAGATTATTGGAGTTTACACTGCACACCCCTTTAATTCCTTTTTCCTAATTTTTACTTTTCATTTCACTCTTCTTCTTTTTCACTTTTTTTTAATTACCTCTCTCATTCTCAAATGACCAGAACCTTCTGTACTCGTTTGACTCCTATAACACATGTCTATATGTGCTTTCTCCGAGACAATTTGACTCCAATAACACATACAGTATATGTGCTTTTTACAAGAAAATTTGGATGTTGTAATAATGTTTTTTCAGTCAGGCCTGTATTCGTGCAATAATTTGACTTGGTATTTAAAAAAAAATTAAACATAGGATGCTTCACTGCTTCTGAAAGCCGTAAATTAATGTTCAATATTTCTCTGCAATGCAATTTACTCGTCCTTAAATGTGATGTTTGACATAACTTGCCAATTCATAAAATTGACAAATTAAACAATTTTCAGCCTTTTTCACAAACGCAAGTCGCTGTAAATTCTTCATCGTCAAATATCCAAACTCATGTTTTCATGTCATCTGAAACCTCACAAAGATTTCATACGTCATCAATAATATGAATCATCCAGAACCTCATGAGTAACACAATGACACAAGACTGAGATTTGTAAGCATTTTGTGATGGAAGAAAAAAATATATACAGTCTAATAATGAAGTTTTTATTGAACATCTGCAACCAGATCAGGCTGAAGAGGGGAGGAAAGAAAGTGGGCTGGAACTTGAATCATTGAGTCATTGGCACTGATCAATAATTGAACCAATCCATCACATATAGTGTCTGAACTCTGTGGCAGTAAACCTGACACACACCCCTTAAAGACTCGCAAAGGGATCAATTTATCTTTTGATTATTTTAAAAAAGAACAACTCTATTTGTAATTCTCAAAAAGAAAACTATAAAATTGGGGGGAAAGATTTTCAAAAGAAGCTTCTCCAAACATTCAATAGTTTGTTTGGACCAATGAATGCTTTGATCCTTCCTCTCAAAGCAGCAACGAGACTCCAAACACTCTTTTTGTGTTGCCACGTTCCTGGTAGATCAGATGTGTTCCTGTCCCCTATGTTGCCTGATTAGGGAGGCCTCGGTGGTTGACATATCCACATCACAAATGGCTGATTCCAGACTTTTCTGTCTCGTGGTTCTCATCTCATTCTCTCATGTAAAGCTTGCTTAGACAACTATTTTGTGAGATTGGGCATTACAAATAAATTTAATTGAGTTAAAAACAAAAAAAGATCAAGCTATAATGAGACACAAAAGACGTGTTTATAATTAGTGTAATGTGAGGATAGAGTTGCTTAAAAACGAGGCAACCGAAGAGAGCAAATGGGAAAAAAAAGAAAGAAAAAAAACCAGGCATGATCCAAGCTTTCATTGAAGGAAAAAGAAAAAAACGAAGACAAATCTGAATTTCTGGGTCCTAATCTTTCGCTCCAAGCACAGCGCTGCTAAGCTCTGGTTTGGGATGACAGGTCCCCCACCTGGACAAGCTTGGACAATGTCTCTGCGATGTCTCATTTTTGTGGGAACAGTGCTGCACAGACAGTTAATCACGTCCGGAACCAAAGGCACCTGCCCTATCTGCCTCTACATTTGGTCGGGAATCTTTAAAGAGGCTAAACCTCACTTTCATGCTTGTCTTTTATTCACGGTAAGTGCTTATCGAAAGCGAGCTGTTGCCACTGCCCCATCTTCCCTCCCACAAGCTCTGAGAATGCTTGACGTAAGTACAGCCAATCTGGGTAAATACGAATCTCTCCTTGCTGTCACTGCTGGCATATTATGCCCCTGAGGGAACATTCTTTTCATAATATCATAAGCTGCTTAGCGGTGTGCTTCTATTTAAGGCATACATATTAATAGCTATAAGGAAATCATATTTGAACTGTTCCCTGCAATCAATGTCTTTGGGTTTGCTGTTATACTTTGTATAAGAAGGTGCTAATAACTTGAAGGCACTTACACTGGCCAATCTAATCCTTTTGTATGATAAAGACTCATCTTGGCAAGAGAGTGTGCCAGATCACAGGACAAGGTGCTATAGAGGTTTAGTCCTCAAATCACAACCTTGCTCCTTTATTTTCCTCCTCTTTTCACTGAGAAATACAGGAAATATGAAACCCAGGAGCCCAAGTTGCTGCTGTGATACACAAAGTTGTGTGTTTAAACGGTACATGACAAAAAAATCCAACCTTTTTGTGGTCCATTCTTTTTCAAATCGGAATAAAATGGTGCATTTTTAAAAAGCTGTCTGGGCCAGTGAACATAATAAATGATAAAAAAAAATAAATACGTAAAATATATTTGATTAAAAAAAACTCAAACCTCATGTTTTTATGTATTTTTTTTGTAAAACTAAGACGTAAATTCAATTTATTTAATATTTTTATGATTTGAATAGTTTAGATACATCAAAAACTTTTTTCTGTACCCAAAACTGCAAACTGATTATTTTCAACACACACATTATAAATTTATTGCCTCTTTCAGAAGTTATTGCACTACTTAGTGACAATTTTGACCTGTGGGCTTTCAAAATGTGTTTTTCTAAATACCATTTCAAAAATGTGCCGGAATTTCTTTCTTTATCTGAAAGAAATTTATTAAGAATTTTGTTATTTTTCAAAAAGAAGGCATCTCTTTTTTTTATTTCGTCCAAATTCTAATAAAAAGTAGAACATTTTTGTTATTGTGTTTGAAAAGTCATGCCGCCATATTTGAAACACAAAAAAAGGATAAAATCAATCATAAATGTTAAGAAATATTTCTAAATAGAAAGAAAAAATAGTAATTTTGGTTATTTGAGTTCATTTTAAGAACAAATTTTTCAGTTTTTCAGTCACGACTAAGATAATCATAAAAACCTGTGGTTCTCCGCTCTTGCAGCAGGAGGTGCTGCTGGCTCACAGGGTTCTCGCCATAAAAACGGGAGGAAGAATTTGGCGCGTGTTGCTAGGACACGGCCGTGTGAGCCCGGATGAGTGCTTCAATTGTAGGGGATATTTCCCTCTAAGCCTGCGGTTGACAGCAACACAGTGCACTTATTTAAAGCAATTTCAAACATGTCTTGTCTGACAAGTTTTAAATCCTACTTAACACCCCGTAACAGCCACGAGTTTACTGTCAGAATTAAAAGAAGAGAATTCTCAAAGGGAGAAATGATCACTTTCATTTTGTTCACCACCTTTGTTTATGGAAGAACATGGCAGGGATGTTTACCCAGGGATGAATATGTAATCACTATTCTGCTGCACAATGTTTTTAAAGGCTCTTTAAAAGTTAAACTTCTCTTTTATGAAAGCAAAAAGACTCAAAGGTAGTCGTAGCCATGTTGGCATTCAGGAAAGACTTCTAAATGGGGTTTTGACCGAGTAAAATTTTCTTTACTTCCTTCTCCTCAAAAAAATTAAGCATTAAAATTAAAATGAAGGCCTAAAATCTTTCTTCTCACAAACTAACTTCAAGTAAAAATAAGTTAGACAATCTTTGAGTCTCACCTTCATACAAGTTACCAGTCGAAATGTTATTTACATTTAAAATATAATGGAACAGATCGAGGCCTGCCTCATATCTGGCTCATATTCTGCCCGGAGAGACGAGCTTTTTTTGCTCAGATTCCACATTAAATATGTAATCGCTATTCTGCTGCACAATGTTTTTAAAGGCTCTTTAAAAGTTAAACTTCTCTTTTATGAAAGCAAAAAGACTCAAAGGTAGTCGTAGCCATGTTGGCATTCAGGAAAGACTTCTAAATGGGGTTTTGACCGAGTAAAATTTTCTTTACTTCTTTCTCCTCAAAAAAATTAAGCATCAAAATCAAAATGAAGGCCTAAAATCTTTCTTCTCACAAACTAACTTCAAGTAAAAATAAGTTAGACAATCTTTGAGTGTCACCTTCATACAAGTTACCAGTCAACGTGTTATTTACATTTAAAATATAATGGAACAGATCGAGGCCTGCCTCATATCTGGCTCATATTCTGCCCGGAGAGACGAGCTTTTCCTGCTCAGATTCCACATTAAATATGTAATCACTATTCCGCTGCACAATGTTTTTAAAGGCTCTTTAAAAGTTAAACTTCTCTTTTATGAAAGCAAAAAGACTCAAAGGTAGTCGTAGCCATGTTGGCATTCAGGAAAGACTTCAAAATGGGCTTTTGACCGAGTAAAATTTTCTTTACTTCTTTCTCCTCAAAAAAAATTAAGCATCAAAATCAAAATGAAGGCCTAAAATCTTTCTTCTCAGAAACTAACTTCAAGTAAAAATAAGTTAGACAATCTTTGAGTCTCACCTTCATACAAGTTACCAGTCGACACGTTATTTACATTTAAAATATAATGGAACAGATCGAGGCCTGCCTCATCATTGGCTCATATTCTGCTCGCAGAGACGAGATTTTTTCTGCTCAGATTCCACATTTTTATCAGACCAAAAAGAAAAAAAAAAAAAAAAACACAAATCAACAAATGTAACAATCTTCCTCCTGTCCTTCTTGTGATTGCATGTTAGGGACTGAGGTGATAAGCACACTGCTACGTGTTGTTGCTGTGTGAAAGACACCCTTTATCGGCTCATACCTCTGACTTGTGCTTAGTCTAGTCAGCTGGAGAAATGTGATGGAAATCTGATATGGGTACGGTCCCATCTTCACATCTGCGCAACCGCACGCCTGGCAAGCCGATGTTTATGCTTTCCGGGCCTTCTGTTCACAAGAAAAAATGTCAATAGTGTCATAGGGAGCATCTTTTCAATGAGAGGGGGTCTGCTAACCGGGGCAAGAAGCTTTTAAAGTTAAAATAATCTTTGTGTGTATACAGTACATGTTTGTAAATGGTTGCTAGTGTAAACAGATTAAGACCTCTTTGTAAATTTAAATATCTAACCCAGAGGTGGGCAAACTTTTTCACTTGTGGGCGACAAAGACTCCTTTCATATGACCAAACGGTCAAACAGGAAGCGTTTTAATTAACAAAAGTAAACCGAGAGTATGAGATTTGTTGAAAACACAAACCTGATTCAATTTTTCATATATTTATATTTATGTCTGGATGAAGCCCATCTGCTGCCAAGATGACAAATGTAACAATACAGGTCAAGAATAATTGTATTCAGATTTTTATTCTATTTATTAACCTGTATTTAACCAGAAAAAAGTTTTGAGATAAAAAAAAAATCTTACAAACGCGTCTTGGTCAAGAGCTGACAAAAGTTACCATAACATGTTCAAAGGAAGGCAATAGCTCAGTGGTAGAACGTTCGCCCTTGGACTGGAAGTTCTTCGGACGTTCACGGGATCAAATCCCACTGTGCTCATGTGTAGCTGTCCTTGAGGAAGATACCTAACCCCCTGTTTCTCTCACCATTGGCGCTGTTGTTGCAGCTTGCTGCAATGTAATGCAGAAATTTCCCCGTTGAGGGATTAAAAAAGTATTATCTCTCTTCTCTCTTTTACTAAAAAAAATACAGTACATTAAAACAACATTTCAATTGAAACAATTGCCACTTTGAGGACTCACTCGCTCATGCGATCAATCTCGATTTAAAATAATTTAAAGGTATAAGTTCAGTCAGTTTCCAGTGCCGTCTGTTCCGTCGTCTTCCACTTATCTGAGACCGAGTTGCAGGGGCAACACGTTCAGACGGAAACCCAGGCTTCTCTCACCCCAGATGGCTTCTCTCAACCTGTTTCCAATCCTTCTGTAAAATGTTCCTCATTGAGGACAAAGACAAAAATGTGATAATTTGAATACAAACCCAAAGATTATTCAGTTCCTAGCTCGATAAGGTCACAAATGTAGAAGGGCAGTTGTCCAAAAATGGCTTGTAAATAAAACTACACCAGTGATAAATTGCAAATAAAGAGAAAATATTTGAAAAATTACTTATACTAGAAAAAATTATTGGGGGAGACAGTGGCTCAGTGGTTAGAGTGTTCGCCCGCGAACTGGAAGGATGAACTGACATTTCGGCCATGGACATTTGGGCCAAGAAACTGCCACCTAGGATATTTGGGCCATGGGATAAAACTGACTAAAAGCAATTATTTTGTGTAATATAACTGTTTTATTCAATTTCACAAGATACATTATCACAGAAATATCACAGAAATCAAGTGAAAATATCACAATTATTTACAAATTGGGTTGTCCTCTACGGAGGTTGTGACTGATGCCACGAAGGAAGGCAGGGATGGTCTTCTGCCTGTGTTCAAGTCAAGCACCAGGTTGTGGAGATGAACCTGAAGCTCCTGGTACACCATCTTCCCATGCTTGGAAGGACAGATCCCACGCTCCTCCTGGAGCAGAATACCATCGACGGTGGCAGCCTCACCCTGCAAGCACCCAATCAGCTTCCAGACAGTGGGGTTGGAGTGGCCCACCAGACTGAAGCCCTCATAGACATTGTTGGTTCTGGGCTGGTTGTTGAGGGTGGCTTGATGCATGTTCCATTTCTGCAGTTTCTTGGCCCAAATGCCCGTGGCCGAAATGTCCTAGATTCAACTGGAAGTCAACTGGAAGTCATCCAAATTGACTTCTGGAGAGAGTTTTAGATGTGATGATGGTCATCATCTGGAGACGACAACAAACTTCTCTCAGTTAAAAGGGTAAAAACCCAGAATTCTACATTTCCTGTGGAAATTAACGTACCTAATTTTAACATATTTATTAATTGATAAAAATGACAGGTTGATACTTTGTACCTCATTGTTTTTTTTGTTCCCCTTCAATAATTCCTAAAGGGTAATCTTACCTTCTAATCTTTTGGGGAAGGTTCTTTCAATCTCATTTTTCACCTCTTTCTAGGTTTGAGAAAAAGAAAGAAAAGAAACCACTACGGGGGTCTGAGAAAAGAGGTGAACAAAGACGTTTGTTTCCAGCTATATTGTCACCATCAGCTGCAACATCTCGCTTGTTAGCTGAGCAGAGCGAATGAGAATGTGGATAGGGGTATTTGGAGGTGGAAGAAAGAAGATGCTATCCGGGCTAAATGAGGGAAGATTCACACAGTATAATGAAGGCTGGACCCATGGCTTTACAGCTGATGTGTATCTAAAAGGCCTGGTAAATACTGTTTCGGAACAGAAGGCTTTATCTGTAGATATACATATCCCCTGCAACTACTGCCCCCCACATGAGGGCCCGAGCTATCTCCTGGATCAACTTTATTCTTCTCAGGTTTTTTTATCTGAAAGGGTGAAAAAATGTGACTTCAGTTTGACTCTTTGAGACTTTGTTCAAAATTCTTGCAGAGATGGAAATTTAACAACGAATGGATCTAAAATAAATTCTGCAGATTCTGAGGAAAAAAAAAAGAAATAGAAGGAGATGAATCGAAACGTCAGTAAAGATTTGCTGAGATGGGGATCTGCATTGTCAACAATTTGCTTTGAGCTTCATGATATGGTACGTTATCCCACTGGAGGTAGAATAGAAAAGAAATGGACATGGTCTGTTACTCTACTCAGATAGGGAGTGTTCGGTAAACCATGTTACGTTAAAACTAAGGGGCCTAAAACAAGTCTAAAAAATACATGCACATCATTACAAATCCAGCAACTGGAATTGCTGATTCAAGGGAGGATGGATTTTTGTTTCATGATGTCTCAATCTAATTCTAAACTGGCATGTGAACATAGAACATTAATGGAGACTAGCGCTGAAACAACTAATCGATTTAATCGATTAAAATTGATTATTGAAATAGTTGTCAACTAAACTGGTCATCGATTAATCGTCTAAGAAGTTTTTACTGTCAACTGCACTAAAATTGGTCTGCAAGTGTAGCAGTATAGAGCAAATTGAGAACATTTTTTGAGCACATTTTTTCTCACAGCAAATGAGTATTGTTAGTTGGGTACCCTTCACCATTGTGAAGGTAGGAACGAAAGTCAAACACTGATGTGTTTATTATAGTATAAGTGGTAAAGATGGACTCAGGTCATTTTATTTAGTAAAGTTACTATTTTTACAGTTGAGGTGGTGGGTTTTTTTTTTCCACTAAAACTACCCAACTGGAATATTTTTGTATATTTTTACTCATGTTAACCTGGGGCCATTTTTGTTTGGTTCCATACCTCTGAATTTACATATCTAAAAGTGTTTAAGATTTCTTGTTTTCAAATGTGATCCTGGATGGTCAACAGTTTACATTTTTTGTTTAATTAGCCAGTACTACTAAAGCACAGTTTATGGGGGGCTTATGATTTACTAGATTTGTTATTTTATATTTGTTCTAGATATGGTAATATTCTACTTCTTTATTTCATGGAAAGATTAACATTTGCACTTACTGGAATAAGCCCAACATGTTGTTTATGTGGCTATGAGTTGTGTTTTGCACAATTACATTCAATAATATGCCAAAAAACTAATATTTATTAAGTTGTCATTTTATCCAATTAATCGATTAATCGTTCCAATAATCATCAGATTGATCGATTGCCAAAATAATCATTAGTTGCAGGCCTAATGGAGACTCATCAGAGCAGTAAAGTCCCTCTATCTTCTATTGTCTAAATTTGGTGAGTGTGTGTGACCTCTTACTTTAATGCCCAATTCTCAGAGAACAAAAAGGACAACTGCTGTTGTCTTCTGCTGGGGAAAACATTTGCTTCATGTTTGGACAGGCTTTGTTGTTAGAGATGATATTCTCAGTACATTGACCCTCATTTATTACAGTTTTGTGTCACAAATTTTGGGTGTACAGATGGGGCATGAACAAAAATGACGTGCACATCCGTATTTATGAAACAATGGGAGTGTACAAGGTACACAAATCAACACGGAAAATCAAAAGTTTTGATAAGCAAATCTCGAAGACTTCAATAAACTGAAAGACATCAAAGATTCAATGTTTTAACCCGCGAGTACTTAAAAAGAGATGCATTCGTTTACTGCATTCTTCGTGATTCTGTGCTTAGCATAAGAGCTTTAATCCCAATTAAAGCTTTAGTAAGATTCTCTTTATTTTGAACATTTCAAAATCATCACAACAAGAGAAAAAAGGTAAAAATAAACCAAACCTGAATTCTAAATGAACCTAAATTGTACATGGTCGGAATTTATTTTGCGCCCTATAGTACCTTTAGCATTCCCAAAGTGCTTTTCAATGTACTTCACACTCACCCATTTACACACCTTTATACCTAAAGGAAGAACCACAACCATTGGGAACAATGACAGTCAGTCGTCTTGCTAGAGAGACACGTTGGCAATCGTGTTTCCAACTGCCAACGTGGAGACGTGGGCTAACTGTGGCCATTCAGTTGCACCTGACTCTTCAGATGTGAATATATGTCCAAATATATATATTTTTTACATATTCTACTGATCCCTCACTGGGAAAATTTGTGTGCTGCACTTCTACACTGCAGCAGGCTGCCACGACGGCGCCAATGTTGGGAGAAACGGCGGTTAAGTGTCTTATCAAGGACCCTAGATGTGAACTCAGTGGGAATCGAACCAGCGAACTTCCGGTTAACTTCCGGTCCAAGGGTAAGAGCCACAATATTATTGATCGTCTTACTTTTTCTGAGGCATATTTAAACTTGAGCAAATGACTTTTACCGTACCTGCATAACCACGCGGAACTTAGACTGAATGATTACTGTTTTTTTCGGTTGAACAAACGGACAAAATATCAAAGGTAGATTTTTTTTTGTCATTTAATACTATATTCTGGAATTTGAATATCTTATAGTTTAATCTCCGGCAAAGATTGTGTTAAACCAGCGTGTCGTCTTAAATTAAAATGAATAATTCAAGTTTTTACCAATGGTGAGACTGTGGTTGAAGTGTTCGTCTTATAATGTTTAAAAGAAAAAAGTGTTTTAGATGCGTAAAAAAGGAACCAAGCATTGGTAAAATAAGGCGTTGTAAATCAGTACTAAAAAGTTCATGGAGTCTAATGACCGACATATAAGATGACAAGCATTGAGAAGTTTGAAGTAGAGCCTGAAGCTGTATGAAGCGTTATAAATCTTGATACCCAAGGCAAGAAGGTAAAACCTTTGAAATGTGACCAAAAATGAGTGAGTAATACCATCCAATCCTTTTTAAACCAACTCAATATCTGAACTTATCGTAAGAAGCAAAACTCTGGCATCCACTGCACCTTCGTCCTGTTTTAGATGATGCATCCTTCTGAGAAAAAGGTTGATTCCATTTTTTTCTGTCAATGCAATTGAGCTATTGCAAAAGAGGTGAAGAAAGGAGAAGGAAAAGGTCAGCAGGATGTGAAGCTCCTATTATCAGCAATCTTCCTCAGCTTCCATAAGCAGCTTGTTTCTAAGCTGCAACCTACCCAAGCATGAAGAGAATATAATTTCAGTCAATCTCCTGCTAGCATGGGTGCACAGAAAGCCATTGTAAGGCCAGCAAAATAGTCACAATGGAGTCACCGGTGCTTCCTGATAAAGATCTGCATGAGTAATGCCAGGGCAGCAATGACGGCAATTTTACCTCCTCACATTTAAGTCCCTCACTTTGACCACTGTCCGCCAGCTATGAAAAAGGTGGGAGGCAGGTTTCATTGTATGTGATTACAAGCACAGAGAAAACTAGCCCAGGAAACTATCAGGCTCTTCTTCACACTTAACCAGAATATTGTGCTGAGCTTTGCTTGTTTTACAGACTCGCAGTGTGAAAAGGCTGGTGTGAGGATAAAGGTCCAATGGAATCTCAAATCAGTGTCTGAAGTATGAGCTTGTAAAACTGATAACACGGCCAACAAAAAGGTCACACTAAAGTTAATTTCCTTCCATTGGAACAGCATCCGGCGTTGTTTCTATTAGTTTCTGTGATGGTTCATTATTTTCCACCAATGACAAGCTTTTTCTAAGATGTCAAGTTGGAGATTAGAAAGTCCAAAACACAGTTTTTATGACTATTGTGCTTACTACAAACAGCTCATAGTTTGTTTAGCAGTCCCTGACCTGCTAGAGAAGAAGTGTGCCAGGGCACGGTGCAGTTGAACTCAGACGGGGTTTGCATTTAGTGTGAGCGCTAACCGTGCTTTAGCACAGAACAGGAACCAAATGGAAAAGTAAGGTTACAGGGAGAAGAGATAAAGAAGCTGGAAGATTTTAAGTTCTTAGGATCAACAGTCCAGAGCAATGGTGAGTGTGGAAAAGAGGTGAAGAAGCGTGTGCAGGCAGACTGGAATGAGAGGAGAAAAGTATCAGGTGTGATGTGTGATAGAAGAATTTCTGGTAAAATGAAAGGGAAAGGTGTACAGAACCGTGGTGAGACCGGCCATGCTGTTTGGTCTAGAAACAGTATCACTGAGAAAAAAACAGGAAAAACAGATGGAGGAAACAGAGATGAAGATGCTGAGGATCTCTCTGGGAGTGACCAGGTTGGACTGGATCAGAAGGACATAAAGAAGGTGGAAGATTTTAAGTACTTAGGATCAACAGTTCAGAGCAATGAAGAGTGTAGAAAAGAGGTGAAGAAGAACGTGCTGTCAGGCTGGAACGGGTGGAGAAAAGTATCAGCTGTGATGTGTGATAGAAGAGTTTCAGCTAAAATGAAAGGGGAGTAAAAGAGGAAAGGAAAGAGGCCTATGGGAAGACCAAAGAGGAAGAGAAGCAGCAGACAGGGATGAAACTGACTTGCTGTGGCGACCCCTGAAGGGAAATGCCGAAAGAAGAAGGATGCTTGATGACATTTTTTTGCAAAGCTATTTTCCTTGCCATTGACCTTTTTGTCAACGGACTTTGAGAGAGCTGTGGACCACAGCAGTCTAAAAGACGTAAAACTATCAACCACAAAGAAACCAGAGTGATGGACTCCATTGTGTTTGCCACTTGTTAGCACTAAGATCTTCTTAGTGGCCTCCATTTTTAAGGCTACAAAATTGGTCTCATGTTGACATGAATTAAAACCCAATTTAGAAATCCACACTACAAAGTATTTATTTTTTTGTTAAATTGTGCTTTTAGAACAATGGAATCGAACCGTTTAAAACAAGCAAAAACAAATTTTTTTTGGCCAACTTGGTTGTTGATTTTCTGGTCAACAACAGGAAAAATAATTTCATCCAAAAGCTCTATAAAGCCCTTCAACACACTTGGACCTGTGGAAACAGGATGGAGGTGAAAATGGAGTTAAATTACATTCTACGTTTTTTTTTTCCAATGACCTTGATGGAAAACAGGAGTTATGGTGGGATTTAGAAACGGCCTTTTGGTGATATTATCTGAAAATAAATTGATCTGTGGCCACATTTTTCTAATGTAAGAGAACAAGAGAGTTAAATTTAGGTTGTGTTAATTTTGACTAAGCAATTAATATGCTGTTTTAATCTTTTAATTAATACTTGGGATGAAGAAAAGTAGGAAGATGAAAATAGTTTGGAACAAAATATCTCATTGTTTTAGTGGTAGAACGTTCATCTTTGGACTGAGAGAAGCAGGTTTGATTCCTACTGGGCCCATGCGTAAGTGTCCTTGGAGAAGACACCAAACCCCTAGTTGCTCTCACCATTGGCACCATCATGGCTGCCTGTCGTGGTGCAATGTGGAAAAGTATCTTCCCATTGAGGGAGCAATGTAGCATGTGAAAAAACCCTCACAAAATTGGTTGTAAATGAAAAAAAGACAATAAACAGCATATATAGGACCAGTTTATTAAATTTTAGGCTACAATCCACACACAGAAACATTGTTATCTGACAAGAAACTAATAGTTATTATTCAACAAAAATGAGACGGACGCCATCTATTTTCCTCATAAAATATTAAACATTACAGATACTGAACATTCATTTGGACAGATCAAACCAGATATTTAAAACAAAGAACTCTGAAAGCTGATAATGAATAATTATAATGAGGTGGGGTGTATTTCAGTTGTGTGAGATAGCTCTAATTAAAATGTATTTGATGTCACTTTGACTCCACTTACAACCAATCGAAAAAGAAAACTGACATGTAGTGACTACAGAATTTTTATCTGGTCAGTTTGCTTTGTGTCATCATGCTTTTACAGAAGTGGCAAATTTACATGGGCATGGTTGCATAGCATAATAATGATAATTAAAATGAATTAAAGGCAAACATAGAAAAAAAATGCAGCCATGCTACTTTATCTTTTGAGATTCCCACAAGAGAATGTCTTGCAGTAGTAGATCTGCAACGCTTTGGAAGTGAACACATGGTTCAGAGGACTGTCTCATGGTAAATTTTCAAAATGATCTCTTGGTTGGGCAGCCAGGAAGACCCGGCTGCAAAGGGTAATGACCCGACAATAAAGTCAGGGTAGACTGCCTTCAAAAAAGCAGCAGGCAAATGATCCACGGGTGATCAAGATGAGGTTAATGACCACAGGTGTTTAGTATCAGGCTGGAATCCAGGAGAGGGAGGAGGGTCCAGTGCTCGCTCTAGTGGCAGGCAAGGGAATCATGACAAAAGTTGGTTCAAGGGTTGGCATAGTGACCTCACAGCTAAAATGTCGAAGTTCGAGTCCCGAGTTGGACGAGGCTTGAAAAACTGGTCTTTCTGTGTGGGGTTTGCATATTCTCCCCGTGTACGTGTGGGTTTTCTCCAGGTACTCCGGTTTTCCCTCACCCTCCAAAAACATGCATGTCAGGTTGATTGGCTAAAATGAAAATTGCACCTGGGAACTAGTGTGTGTCTGGACGGTTGTGTGTGTGTGGCCCCGCAGCAGACTGGCGACCTGTTTGGGGTGTAAAATGCCTCTTGCTTGAAATGCAATACATGAATACATCCTTTTATATAGTTCCTACGCTCCTTCATGGTCAGAAAAACTCAAAAAAAAAAAAAAAAAAAAAAAACAGTGGGGGAAAAAAGAAGAAACCTCATGGGAATCCACATGAAGGAAAGATCCCTCCACCGGGATAAGCAGCCAATATGTCTATGACTTATCTTACTAATCTTATTCTACTTTACAGCCATATTTCTGAAGAAATCTGATGTATTAAAAATGGATAAATAGGTATGTCTCCATGAATAGTGCTTTTATATCTCATATGGGCTGAATTATAAAAACATCTCTTATTGGATTTTCTATTCTCATTTTTTAAATACCACTCAGTTGAATTTATCTCACCAGGTTGCAGGTCTACAGAATATATACAATAGCGGAAGTAGAGATTAAAGAGTTGTTAGCTTTTGATGACTCGCAGACAAAACACCGTCTGTATTGTTGTGAAATTCCTGAAGCAGTTACCGAGAAGATAAAATTCTCCAGATCTAAAAAGTATCACTTCCAGCTGTTGTTAAAACCATCAGAGCTGTCTACAGTTAAATCTCTGTATTGTCTGATGAAAAGGTGCCTATTATGGAAAGTAGTGATTGTAGCCACAATACAGATTCCATCTGGTCTACAATCCACCGCAAATCTAACAAATACCAGAGGAAGTATGTCGGATAATACATATGCACTGTTTCTGTTCTGTTCATTTTTGTTGCATTGTAAAGTCAATTTAGGGTATGAAGAATTTTGCAGAGAGAGCTGAGCCGAAAAGCAAAGCTCTCGATTTACAAGTCGATCTACGTTCCAACCCTCACCTATGGTCACCAGCTGTGGGTGGCTGGGCTCTCACTCAGAGATCGGGTGAGGAGCTCTGCCATCCGGGAGGAGCTCGGTGTCGAGCCGCTCCTCCTCCAGGTCGAGAGGAGCCAGATGGGGTGGTTCGGGCATCTGGTAAGGATGCCCCCCGAGCGCCTCGCGGGCGAGGTGTTTCGGGCATGTCCCACCGGGAGGAGACCAAGGTGCAGACCCCGGACCCGCTGGAGAGACTATGTCTCACAGCTGGCCGGGGAACGACTTGGAACCTTCCAGGTGAGCTAGAGGATGCAGCCGGGGAGAGAGAGGCCTGGGCTGCCCGCTTGAGGCTGTTGCCCCCGCGACCCGACCTCGGAACAAGCGGAAGATGACGGAACGGAACGGAATTTTGCAGATGAAAATATTCTACGTGAATACATAAATATGCGGGATGTACGTGCTATTAATGCCAGAAAAAGGGACATATCTTAAATACTTTTTGACTAGAAAACATTGTTGGAGTTTTGCAAGGACACAACAGAATAAAATACACGGGATGTTTTATCCAATCAAAAGCTAATTATTTTAAATAGGCTTAATGATAGAGAGTCCTAACCCTTTGGAAAAATGATAATAAGGGAGGTATGTGAATAATCTCTGAATGCTTTAGTGTAATATCTCTTAGGCACTTTAAAATGGTTTGTCCTTAACCACAAGGGACACAGTGGTTCTTTCCCTTTGCTTTTGTTTCTTTAGTTTTACCGTACTGCACAGTTCACGCGGAGAGGTCACAGTTTTGTATCGGCATTGTGGAATTTTTTTCTTTCTTAAAGATACCCCTCTTTTAACCTCCGTTCAGAGAAATGTTGCCTGCTTTAACAGAATGGGAAATAACTCTCATATTCTCTCATGCTGGCGTGTCTGGAAAGAAAGAATGCTGCTTTGCTCGAGGTAAAGAGAAGCAATGGCCATTTAATTAACCTTTCCCGCCTCAGTCTGCTCACAACAATTTTGCCCGTGACTCCCTTTAATAGTTTAATGACCTTGCTGTCAGTAAGACTGAGAAGGACTGAGTCAAAGTATGATTTAATTAAAAGAGTTCATATGTTTAAAACTGTACCTACGGAGGAGTAGAAACATCGAGGTTGTTACGTGTGACGGGAGCGACCTCTCTATTGACTGTCAAAGTGACACGAGGCCCAGTGTAAATAATTAGATGGGAAAGGGAAAGAAAAGCACACTTTGAATAAGGCGTGTGCTTGTTTGGTACAAAAACGTTAGGTAGTTTTTGTAATCCGAGTCCAGTAATGCAGACTTTATCCACAATATGGTGCTAGTGTCCCTTTAGGGAGAAACGTCCATATGCAAACCAGCGGCAATGGAGAACAAATACGTCGACTCAAAGTATGAGGACAACACCTGACGAGGAGAACAAGAAATGGACATTTGTTAGAGTAAATTATACAGGTTTACAAAGTTTTTTTGTAAACTTTTTAATAGTGACTAATACAATAGATCGTTCAGTGTTCTTGAGTCTAATTCTACTCTGAAGGTCTTCGAATAGAAAAAAACCTGCAGCCTTGTTTTGATTTTAAATATGGGAACCAAAATCAAATTAGAAACTTTCTCAATTTGACTAAACAAACCAACTTCTTTGAAAATTGTTTGGTTATTTCAACAAAGTCTCCCTAATTCATTTTAATTTGCAAAACTAATAAGGTAAAACTAATCGGTTAAAATGGGCAAGGCCAACTGCAAATATCGAGATATTGACGTATTGATACTTCAATATATTGATGTCCAGTGTAAGACTTACTAAATCTAAATAAATAAAACAGTTGAAAAAAATTCTCCACTGCTTCAGCTAATTCTCCCCAATCAGTTTTGATTTACAAATCTTATGTCAGATCTTTATCTGTGGTTTTGTTGTGTACTTTCTGTTTTATTTTGAAATTCTGACCTCCCGTTCATCCCAGGTGTAGGACTACCTGTCCTCGTGTTCTCCCTCCATTCTGGTGATTGCTAGCTCCCTTCCTAATGTGTCTCACGTGTGTCTTATTGCCTCCCCTTCCTGACTGGACATAATGTGTGTATTGTCTTGGTTTCTTTTATGTCTTCTTGAGACTTCAGGTTGTCTTTATTATTTGTTCTCAAAATTTTAGGTGTTCATAGAAATAAATCTATTTTTTTGTTAAAACTGCATACTGTCCAGCGTGTGTCCGCAACGTCACACTCAACCTGACAATTTATATACTGATTAAAAATAATACATCAATATATTAATTGAAAAACACAATAAATTATTAAATTGATTTGCTGAGTTTAGCGATATAGAAATTCTGTCCCATCTGGCCTATAAAAATATGGATATTGTATATCAATTTATTGATACACCTAAAACAGGGGAAAAATACCAGTTTTAGATTTTCTTAATCCAAATAAGGAAACCAATTACTTAAAAAAAACCTTCAAAAAGTATAGCTTCTTCTCCCTATTAATTTTTTTTTAAAAATTCAATTTATAACTTTTACATATTTTATTGATCCCTCAATGGGAAAATTTCTGTGCTGCATTTGACTGCAGCAGGCTGCCAGGACGGTGCCAATGGTGGGAGAAACGGGGGGTTAATTAGCCATTATTTACAAATGTTGACATCATGGAATATCCATATTGATGCATTCATTGATACAGTCATTAAAATTTTGGTATATTTACATATTAAATTTAAGCCAAACATTATTTGTGTGTCAATTTTTTTACATATTTGAGATGAATTACAACCCAACTTTAGGCTCACTCAATATAAATAACCAAATTCTTAAAAATCCCTCAACTATTTTAACTATTTTTCCCAACTAGTCTTAATGTTGGCATTCTGTCTGACTCTAGATAAAATAGATTCTACAACTGGATACCTATCTGTTTGTGCAGCGTCAGCTGTCGCTGGATAAGCCAATGCGGGAGCTGCAGCTCCTACCACATTTGTCGGAAATGTGATAGGTCGTATGAGTCGGGGGGGAGCAGTGGCACACTGACTTTTTGACCATTTCCGGGTCTTTGTAGGCCTCTTGCTGGATCTTGTTGTTCTCATTGGCCTGCTTGATACTGAGAATCATTTATTGTACTCTTAATAAAAATATATTAAAATGACTGTTAATAAAAAGATTTATGTTTTGAGAAATCTGTAGTATTTTGTGACATGTAATCAAATTAGCTCTGTGACAGGCTAGAGGTACGTCCAGGGTGGACCCTGCTTCTTTTCTGCTTTGTAACTATTAAAGGATTTGATATCTCATCTAAGAATGCCAATTTCATCAGAAGCATTTTGGTGGTTTTAAAATGGAAACTCATTGCCAAACTAAACGACACCAATTGATAAATTTTTGTAAAAACAGTTGAGTTTAGAAGTAAAATTGGACATCTGAATGAAACTAATTGGTGAATTCAAATTGCTCGTAGGACTGTGTGAGCATGTGTTTGGATGGCTCTCTATATGGTCGTGTACCTGGTGTACCCCGCTACTCACCTGCTAGATAGATACTGTAAGTACTAACATCGCAACATAATAACAAGTTATTAAGCAATAACATAATAAAATGAGAGCTTAACGAACGCCTTTCTATAACCAAGTGGAAGAATGTGATTAGTGTCACACAACAATAAAACAGGCGGATCGGTGCAGCATCAGCAATAACTAGGATGCTGCAACGGTCTGTCATGGTAAAGTAAGAGCTGAGCCGGAAAGCAAAGCTCTCGATTTACAAGTTGATCTACATTCCTACCTTCATCTATGGTCACCAACTGTGGGTGATGACTGAAAGAATCAGATCGTGGATACAAGCGGCCGAAATGAGCTTCCTCTGCAGGGTGGCTGGGCTCTCACTCAGAGATCGGGTGAGGAGTTCTGCCAATCGGGAGGAGCTTGGTGTCGAGCCGCTTCTCCTCCAGGTTAAGATAGGCCAGATGGGGTAGTTAGGGCATCTGGTCAGGATGCCCCGAGCGCCTCGCTGGTGAGGTGTTTTGAGCACGTCCCACCGGGAAGAGATCAAGAGGCTAACCTGGACCCGCAGGAGAGAATATGTCTCACAGCTGGCCGGGGAACGACTCAGGATCAGTCCGGATGAGCTGGAGGATGCAGCTAGGGTGAGAGAGGCCTGGGCTTCCCATCTGAGGCTGTTGCCCCCATGACCCGGATTGGGATAAACGGAAGATGACGAAACGAACGAACAACAATAAAAGACAATAAGTGACTCATTCTGAACAAGTTTGCTTTTTCTTTACCCACCTATAAAAGTAGACCAAAGTCATGTTGGAATATTTGACGACACCACTTTGCTTTCCATTTTTTTGTTGGAAATGAAACTTTCTATCCTTTTACATGTTCGACCCTGCCGGCTCAGAGGTGTGATGGAGGACTGCTATGGTCACCTGCGAGCGTTTAGCCGACTGTCATACACAGAGCCGGTCCACTGATGAGAGTAAAATTACTTCATAATGGTAAGGGTGTTCCTGGGTTTATATAACGATATGATAATCCTCTTTTCGCACAATGATGATAATGATCATTATTATGGCAGGGGAGTAGGGGGCGAGGAAACCGCTCGGAATGGAGACTTTACCGCATAATCCTCCTGCCTTGAAAGGTTAAATACGGATTTGAATATTATGATCCCCCACTCTGAAAATGATAGTGGCGTATTTGAAGCAAATGTGCTCATTGTGCACTTTACCTTGTGAGGCTGTGTGAGTGGCACACTCCGCAAAAAGAAGACATGCTTGCTGTGCTGGATTTATAGAATTGCTTGTTGTATTAAAAAAAAGGATTTTATGAATTATTAAAGCGTTCACGTTGGAGGCACTGGTGTAAAATTTAAGTTTAAAAGATACTGGAATCATCCTGTGGTTGGTTAGATCAATAGATTTCCTACACAAAAAAACTCCCAAATATTTCAGTCATCGTTGGTCCTTAAAGGTCCAGTCTCAAGCAAAGCAATTCTTTTCTCATTGTGGCCATACCAGCTTCTCAATGCCTGATCCGGTCAGACCTCAGAAGCTAAGGAGGAGGGGCCTGGGCAGTACTTAGACCAGGGAAGGGCAAACTTTTTGATTCATGGGCCACGTAGGGTTGTAACATTTGACCAAGGGGCCGAAACAGGAGCAGAGGGATGGCATGCTTTGGTAAACAATGTCCCACAACTTGCCAGACAGCGACTTGGGATCCTTCCAGGTGAGCTGGACGATGCGGCCGGGGTGAGAGAAGCCCGAACTTCCAGTTTGAGGTTGTTGCCCCCGCGACCCGACCCCAGAACAAGCGGAAGATGACGGAGCGGAATTCTGAACCTTCTTTGTGCAGGTAAAATTGATCAAATGTCTATAACACAGCTGTGAAGGCTTCTCACAATGGTTTCAGATTTTTTTTTTTAAGAAACCTTGAAGTTGCTATTTGACTGTTATTTCCAAATAACCTCGGGTTACAAGTTGATTTTTTTTTTTTTTACATTGTGTTCAAGGCTTGTGTTTGTAAGTGAGCTTATACCGATCGAAACATTGGTCATATCTGAGTTTCTTTTTCATTCTACTTTTGTTTGCTTTGCTTTTGATCCACTTTGAAATCTCATCCAAAACCAATACCAGCTGGTTTAACTAGCAGCCTTCAGTCAAATGGTACATCAATGATTCTAATCAGTATGAACATTTTTTTTGGTCATTTTTAGCTACTTGAATTACAAAGACTTTTACCATCAACTCAAGTCACAGACATGAGAGTTTTGACTGAACTGTGTTCAAAGAAGTGACTTTGTAATGTCCTGTGAATACCACCATTCCACCTCTACATGCCTGTCGAGATGAAGCTCATTGGCTACATCCTACAAGCAGGAAATGGGTTGCTATAGATTTAGATGATTTTATTTACTAATTCACTGCTCTAAATACCTGTCCATCCCAAGAAATGATCTCTCTTCCAACTGAGTTCTTTTTCTTTCCCTTAACTGATTTTTATTTAAACAGGATCAACAGTCCAGAGCAATGGAGAGTGTGGAAAAGAGGTGAAGAAGCATGTGCAGGCAGGCTGTAACGGGTGGAGAAAAGTATCAGGTGTGATGTGTGATAGAAGATTTTCAGCCAGAATGAAAGGGAAAGTGTACAAAACCGTGGTGAGACCGGCCATGCTGATTGGTCTAGAGACAGAGGCACTGAGGAAAAGACAGGAAGCAGAGATGGAGGTAGCAAAAATGAAGATGCTGAGGAGCTCTCTGGGAGTGACCAGGATGGACAGGATCAGAGGAACAGCACATGTTAGAGGTTTTGGAGATAAAGTCCGAGAGGCCAGACTGAGATGGTTTGGACATGTGCAGAGGAGAGAGAGTACATCAGAAGAAGGATGCTAGATTTGGAACCACCAGGAAAGAGGACTAGAAGAAGACCAAATAGGTGGTTCACGGTTACAGTGATGGAAGACATGAAGGTTGTTGGTGTGACCGAAGAGGATACAGCAGATAGGGTTAAATGGAAGAAACTGACTTGCTGTGGCGACCCCTGAAGGGAAATACCAAAAAAAGAAGAAGAACTGAGTATAATTTTGTCTTCTGAACCATTTATTCCTGACAGGCTTGCGGAGGGTGCCGGAGCCTATCCCAGCTGATTTCAGACCAGAGGCAGGGTACACCCCAAAAAAGTCCCCAGTTTTTTGCAGATCCACACACACGCTCATTCCTAGGGACAATTTCGTAGCAGCTAATCAACCTGACATGCATGTTTATCGAGAGTGGGATAAAACCAGATTACCCAAAAAAACCCACTCACACACAGGGAGAACATGCAAACTCCACACAGAAAGGCCACTGTTTCAAGCCCTGTGCCGACTCTGAGTCTTGAACCCCAACTTATTTGCTGTGAGCCCACTGTGCAAACCACTGCACTACCATGCAGCTTTTGTTAACTGAGTTTTTACAAATAAATATAAAAAAAATTTATTTTGCACAATCAATGGTGGAGACGGTGGCCGCGTGGTTAGCGCGTTCGCCCACGGACCGGAAGGTCGCGGGTTCGCGTCCCACGCAGAGCACGTCTAGGGTCCTTGGAGAAGACACCTAGCCCCCACTTCTCCCACCATTGGCGCCGTTGAAGGGCAGCCTGCTGCGGTGTAAGGAGTGCAGCAAACAAATTTCCCCGGTGAGGGATGAATAGAGTAATTCAAAATAATCAAAAAAAAAATAATCAATGGTGCAAAATGAAAAAAAAAAGCCTTTAATCACTAAAGACAGAATTTTTTGAGCAGAGTTTGAGAGTTTAAAAGGGGGTGTTAAAGTAAAATATATTTTTGAGATGGCTTTTAATCAAACGTGTGAGAGAAAGTCCTAATGTGAGTATTGATTGTTGATGACCAGTATGGCTCCCCTGTGACCAGCTTTCATCTGTGAGGAGTTGCTAACTTTTGTCATTGGAAAAACTTGTCTAAAATTTAGGAATTTATTATCTAAAATTCATTCTAGATGCTCACTCAAAGAAAAACAGAATATATAAGTGTCCCCTAAATAAAGTGGAGAAGTGACCAAAAAGAGCAAAGAAGGGGTTTACGTTTCAAGTTCTCCCCGAACAAGTGAATAAATATATTTTTAAGCTTTTTCCAGCAAAAATTGCATTTCTAAGCAAACAAAAGATGACATATTTATTGATAAATGCTACGAAATAAGACTGATTTTACCACAAAAACACAATATTCACACTATATATAAACAATATAAACACTGCCGGGTGTGAAGCGGCCGGGATGGCAATGTCAATTGGCGCCTCCGAATCCGAGACCATGGTCCTCACCCGGAAAAGGGTGGAATGCCCCCTGCGGGTCAGGGACAGGGTCCTGCCCCAAGTGGAGGAGTTTAAGTATCTCGGGGTCTTGTTCACGAGTGGGGAAAGGATGGAGCGGGAGATCGACAGGCAGATCGGTGCGGCGTCGGCAATAACTAGGACGCTGCATTGGTCCGTCGTGTTAAAGGGAGCGCTGAGCCAAAAAGCAAAGCTCTCGATTTACAAGTCGATCTACGTTCCAACCCTCACCTATGGTCACCAGCTGTGGGTGGTGACCGAAAAAATGAGATCACAGATACAAGCGGCCGAAATAAGCTTCCATCGCAGGGTGGCTGGGCTCTCACTCAGAGATCGGGTGAAGAGTTCTGCCATCCGGGAGAAGCTCGGTGTCGAGCCGCTCCTCCTCCAGGTCGAGAGTAGCCAGATGGGGTGGTTCGGGCATCTGGTCAGGATGCCCACCGAGCACCTCGATGATTAGGTGTTTCGGGCACGTTCCACCGAGAGTTCCACCAAGAGGCAGACCCCAGACCTGCTGGAGAGACTTTGTCTCACAGCTGGTTAGGGAACAACTTGGGATCGTTCCGGATGAGCTGGAGGATAAAGCCGGGGTGAGAGAAGCCTGGGCTTCCCGTTTGAGGCTGTTGCCCCTGTGACCCGGCCCCGGATGAGCGGAAGATAACGGAACGAATTACAATATTCCCTCTTAATGTTTAATTTCTTAAATAGAAACTGAACGGTTAGAAATAGAAACGAAAACTTCTAACCTCTAATTGAGAGGATCAAAAAATACCAGTGTCTTATTTTGGGATTTGGTGTTCAAATCTCATAATTTGAATTTTGTGATTTTATTTTTATTTTTTGCTGAGTATGTGTAAATGAACCTGACTGAATTTTAGTCACTGTGGCTGCAGAGCAAATATAACAACAGCTAGCAGCTAACTTCGCAGTCCTCACTCATCAATTTCCAACAGTCCTAATTATAGGGATTAAAATATTAACATAACGTATTAAAAATAAACTAGGTTTAATCTGGAGTTAGCTGTTCATTAGTGCCTGGATGCTGAAAACAAGTTACGTTAAAGCAGCTGGCGAACTACATACTTTTCATGAGGACGTTTTTCTTCTAAATTGTTCACGTTTTCTGTAAATTATTCTGTTAAACTGTACCTTAGATTTTTTTAAAAATATGCATTTTTCGACAGAAAAATTCTAGAGTTTGTTTTTTCTGTTCTGTTGTCTTCCGCTTATCTGGCGTCAACATTTTGGGGGCAACAACCTTGGACGGGAAACTTAGGCTTCTCTCATCCCAACTGAATCCTTCAGCTCTATCGGTAGGGTCCTGAAATGTTCCCTGTCCAGGTGGTCGGGGGCCTGCCCCTGGGTCTCCTCCAGGTGGGATGTGCCTGAAAACTCTCACCAATGAGGCGTTCAGGAGATGCCTGAACCACACCATCTGGCCTCTCTCGACCCGAAGGAGCAACGGCTCTACTCCAAACTCCTCCCAGATGGCAAAGCTCCTCCCTCTATCTCTGAGTGAGAGCCCAGCCACCCTGCAGAGGAAGCTCATTTTGGCCGCTTATACCCGTGATCGTAGTTTTTCGGTGATCACTCACACCTGGTGATCATCGGTGAGGGTAGGAACGTAAATCAACTATGTTAAAGAGTTTATGTTTATACATATCTGTTCAGTGGCTTAGCGGTTTGAGCGTTCGCCTACGGACCAGAAGTTCGTTGGTTTGCATCCAACTGATTTCTCATGTAGGGTACTTGGAGAAAATGCCTAACCCCCCGTTTCTGCCACCATTGGCGCCAACCTAGATGGTAGCCTACTGCGGTGTAATGCAGCACACAAATCTTTTGGTGAGGAATGAATAAAGTATATTAAAATTAAAAAATGTTAAATGAGAATAAATTTTTTAACAGTTTAAAAAAACACAATTTTTTTTGTTTTATCGCCGCAAACATTGTAAAAAATAACTTTCAAACGCCTAACTTCATATTCAGATGAATATTTTGCCTGCTTTATGGACAGAACCTTGCTACTGAAAGCATGTATGATGCATACATGTATATCCATGCTGTCCAGAGAGCGTGTACATTATGAGGCTAATACGTGTAATACAGTAAGGGTGAGTCCAGGAAAAGCTGCGTAGTTGGTGCCAAATTTAAAACACCATTCACATGCTCAATGTAATGTATTAAAATGTTGACAGGGCAAAAGGGATTCACAAGATGCTGCATTAGAAACTCAATTTCTGTGATGAATTGCCCAAAGCCACTGAATTACAAACTGCTCTCTACCACCTTCTCTGACTCACCCCATCCTGTGGCTCAGAAGTTTTTTTTTTTTTTTCTGTGCGTGTCAAAATCTTCTTAAACCTCTTTCTTAATCTGATCTGCCGAATGTGAGAGGGTGAAAGGATTTTCCAAGTAAAAAGCATTCATTTTCCGTCTTGTTGTGCTTTGCCTTTCCCAAGTGCTGGGTCAGTAATATTCAAAAGTGGCTGCTCTGCTCTGCTCCTCGGTTTTCCTTCTACCAGCTTGTCTTCTGCTTATAGATGTCCTTTCCACACCTGACTTTCCTCATTATGTGTGACTGGTGAAAAGCTGCCACCAAACAGAAATAAGTGCAAGCATTATTATTACTATTAACAAACTAGTTCAGGCTGACAGATTTGTATAAAGTTCTACCATAAAATTGTACGAATATGGTGTACAATTTATAGTCTTTTTAGGACAAACTAAACACAATTAAAAACCAAAGAATACCAGTACAGAGGTGGCATATGTGTTAAAAATCTCCAAGTGTCATGACGGAGACATTTTTACTATACTTTTCTTCTATTTTAAGCTGTTCGGAATTTTTTTCCCCTGAAATTTATTTGTACTTTGAGGAAATAAAACCATTCCCTGAAATTTTTTCATACCCCGAGAAAACATTCCCACTGGTCTATGCATATGCGACATAATCATTAGAATTATTCGGTTTTGCAAATGGTACGAAAATGAGATAAATTTAATGATCCCTTTATGCTTCCGATTTTCGCGACTATTAAGTTTTGCAGCAGAATTGGCAAACTAGCCTGAAAAGTTTGTATCCCTATTCTCGTCACGTTTCGTGCCATTGATAGAACAGTGTAATTTGTCTGCGCATGCGCAGAACAGGGGGTATGTTTTTTTTCTCAGGGGATGAAGAATATGTGACTGAAAAATGTTCATTCCTGTTTGCGTGATGTTTCGTGACGTAATTGTTCTGCGCATGCGCACTACTGAGGGTATGAAGAAATTTGAGGGAATGAAAATAATTCAGATGAGACATCATCCTGTTTTCGAGGAGGATCCTTAAACCTAACATGCATACTGTTTTGAAGGGTAGGAGGAAATTGGAGTGCCAAAACCAATTTGACAAAGTGACAAAAACCAGGCAGAGATGGTGAAAAGATGCAAACTCCACAAAGAAAACCCATTGTTCCAAGCCTCTTCTCCACTTAGGATTTGAACCCTGACCTTCTTGCTGTGAGGCCACTGTGTTAACCATTCAGACATATAAATACTGTAAAGCATACCAAGCAGAGCCAGCTCGTTTTTTTATATGTTCCCATTTTGATTGTTACATTTTGATTGCCTACTACCAGAGAGGGAGCCCGGGATCGTCCCTCATCTCCCTGATTCGGAACACCTGAGGGTGATTGATCTGCTACCTATTTAAAGAAAGCCTGCCTTTCCTTCATGGTCGGGTCATCGCTGCCCGACTAAGAGACATTCCTTGTTTTAGTCCTGTGCCTCAACAGGCCTTTACAGGACTCCTTACTAAATAAATATGTTTGTCGTCCTACACTTGGGTTCTCCTCCTCCTTTGTATGCACCTGAATCGTTACATTGATGCATTTATATAAAAATAGCACTCCCTGTTGAGGGGAGACGCTAAGTGTGAGCAGACCAAGTACACTAAAAAACTTCTTGTTTACTTTAGAATGAACAAAATCCATGACCAAGAACAAGCTGGCATATGAATATTATCTGAATACTGGAGTGCAAATCTCACAAATGACTCAAACATGCACGAATGAAATAGAAAACCACTTCAAGTAGTTTTTTTTTTTTTTTGTAGCTAATAGCTAATAGGTTGTATTATTTTTTATTAGGTTTTATTATTTTTATTAGCTAATTTTGTAGCTAATAGGTCACTGAATAAACTTTTATCCATCATGGACAACCCTGACCATCCTCTCTACCCACTTCTGGACAAGCAGCGGAGCTCCTTCTCCAAGAGGCTCAGACAACTCCGCTCAAAAACCGCCCAGTACCGGAAATCTTTTATTCCCAACACAATAACACTTTTTATAACTTACAGAATAACAAATAACTGGTTCATGCTCATGTAATTCATCACTGTTTGTCACTTCATGCTTCTTATGTCACTTTTTTTTTTTTTACCTCCTTATGCACTTACAGTTTGTATTGACCTCAATGTTTTGTCACATTATTCCTTCTATTTTATTATTTTAATATTTTATTATTTTTTATTTTACTTCTTGTATATATACTGTCTATTTCTTTCTTGTTGCTGCTGTAACGCACAATTTTTCCAAGTGTGGGATCAATAAAGTAAATCTAATCTGATCAAATGTTCAAACTTGATTTTGCACGATATCTTCTTTTTAAAGTATTTCGTCTTTTCTTATTAATATTTGAGTCTTTGGTTTCCTCTGATTTTATGTAGATCCTTGTGGTCCAGTAAGTTGCCCACCCAGAGAAAACTAAATGCCTGTTTTCTGTTTGCTTCCAGCTCCGAGTCTGGCATGTCAGTAGTCGGAGAATAAAAATATAAACTCTGAATAGAGAGCTAAAGGATAAACACAATAAATAACCGGAGGAGGAAAACACTTTTTCACACGAGTGTCTGACTCATTGTTCTCTGGGTTCATGCTTTATGAGCACGGTGGTGCCGGCCTGTGTGATTGTGCTCCGTTGCTTTGTTCTTGTTGATTTACAGTATCATCACAATGGTGTAATAGGAGTTTGGCTCGGCTGCTTTAGAAGCGGTTTTGAGTAATGCAAGTAGGATCTTTTGTTTGTGAGCTTGATTGTGAGGAGTGGAGAAGCCTTGGAGCTGTCATCCCAATAAAGAAAGCTCCTCTGCACGGTGTTAACACCAACAACCAGTCAAAAGAGAAGGAAAAAAGAACAGATTTGCTTCTCTACTGTTTGTTTCTCACACAGAAAGGCCAAACATTAATGGAAATCCAAATATTCCAGCATTACCAGAGGATGATAATGTAAATGCAAGTTAATATTGGTACAATGTGTGTGTGACAGTTTGCCATAATGCGCTCTTCCTGGATTAGTCATTCATTAAACAGGTTTGCCATGCAAAGCCACTGTCAGATTTTTGTCAAGGAGGACAGAATGAGGTAGAGAAAGAGTGCCAGCGGAGGCTTTTACAATTAATATCTGCAGCCTGATTATGGTGACCAGTTTAATCTGGTGCATGTGAGTTCTTCTGCAAATCTGGGGCACATCTTAGCAATAATAGAACAGAAAAACCTTCGAGACAAAAGATTGTATTAAAGCCTTGTGTTTGTTTTTTAGAAGAACTGGATGTATTGTCTGGAAAATGATGTTTTATTAGATGCTCTATTTATACTCCGTCACCGCTTACTTTCCAGTGTTTAACAATGTGAGATTGGAGAAAAGGATAAAGTGCTTTTGTGTTTGGTGTGAAAAGATCTCTCAGAGATGTTCGGCTTTTGTCTTGTAAATGTCTTCATTGTTTTTTGTCTCTTTTTTTTCACCCAATCAGAAGCGTGCATATCACACATCAGGAACAGTACGGCTTCCCGTGGTGAACAAAGAAGAAAACATAATTTCTGTGAATTTTATCTGGTTACTGAGTGAAACTTTTCATCTAAAACGGCTTTATTTTTGCGAATAATCTAAAATATATTCGTAATAACAATAAGGTTGATGTGGAATACCAATATTTTTTCATACTGTGGAGCCAAGGCCAAAAATATATGGGCTCAGATGAAGAAATCAAAAGCAGGTTTTTTAGATTGATAAAAAGTCCAAATAAAGAAGACAAAAACAGATTAATTAGGCAGGTTCTGATGTAGGAGCTGGAGTCAAAAACTGGATAACAGGTCAAGCATGATAAACAAACGATCTGGTGATGAGTGTGTCAAAAACTGATCCATTTATGCTCCAGCAGATGAGTAGATGAGTTCAGGTGTGACTTGTTGCGCACACACAGACAAGAGGGAGAGGGAAAACAGGACACAGAGGGGGAACAGACTACTCTCCTGACATATTTATAGATAATCTGTAGACTAACATGAAGGAAACACACAATAAAACAAATAAACAGTAAACTGACGATTTAAAAATAATTGATTTGCATAAACTAATAGTTGATACATGCCATGATGTGGAATTGCAGGTGGAAGGAGGACGACCCAATTGCAGGACAAGAAACATGGTTTGTTTAATAAAGGGGTCCAGTAATACTGTAACAAGAAACCCCCGCCCCACATAAATCAGTGGAATGTGTTTAAATTATTGTTCTAAATGTTTATCATGGTCAGGCAGCCAGGAATACCTGGCTGGAACAGAAGGTATGACCCTACACGTGAAGGGAAGACAGGCTGCCTATTTAAAGGCAGCTGCAAAAAGACCTTCAGGTGTCTAAAATCAGGCAAATGAGAGAAGGCCCTGGGCTCCCTCTGTTGGTGGGCGAAGGAACCTTGACAATACAGTAGTTCGGGTTAGTTATATCAGTAGTGACAAAGGTTTACTTCTTATTTTACATTATTTTGTCAATTACTTAGAAAAATATGGGGGGCCGAATCACATGCCTTGTGGGACTTTGATTTAGTTTCAATACCGGCTTGAAACAAACGAGAGGATCATGCTGTTAGCCATTTAACGGGCACACGTTTCTCACCTTTTTTTGTCTGAACGGACACACACGCTTTCGAATGAACAAGAAACCAGATGTGAATAACTACTTGAATATTTTCGTATAATCTCGTTTTCTGCCGTGAATTGCAACGGACCCTTTGCCAGACAACTAGTGCTGCCGCTTTCGGGCACTACGCCCTGTGAAGGGTTGATTTAGTTCTTTGTAAACAATTTTAAATCCATCAGAAGAAACATGGTTTTATAAACACAGCCTACCTGAGGATGAATGCTAAGCAGGACCCTCACTTTGTGACCACATCCCGTCAGTACTCAGCACCAACTATAGATGAACTAATAAGGTTTTGGGGTCATGCGAACGAACATTAAGGCTGAAAAAGTCAAATTCACTCATTTTTCTCAACGCAATATCTCTAAAACCACTGGAAGAATTTTAATGAAATTGCCCACAGCTACTCGGTACCAACTATAGATGAACTGACGAGGCTTATTGAGTCACGGCAACATACTTCAAAAACCTTACACATATCATTTCTTCAACCTAGTTATCACATAGCCCTCAACCACTCCAGGGGCGGATCCAGGATTTTCTAGAAGGTGGGGGCGGGAGGTCATTGACAAAGCTAGAATAGGGGGAGCTGGGTCCCCCGCCCCTTGGATCCGCCCCTGCATTCATTAGTAATACAGTTTGTGACTAAGGCAGGCACAGGCATGTTGTTCAGACGTTGGCATCAATTTATTCCTTGTTTTTTACTGTTACTTCATTTATTATAAAAACAGTAGAAAAAGTGTCTTGTTTATTTAAAAGAAAAATAACAAAAAAGCAACCAGTAGTGTTTCCCGTAGGTTTAA
This sequence comes from Neostethus bicornis, assembly GCA_902685375.1. NCBI lineage: Eukaryota > Metazoa > Chordata > Actinopteri > Atheriniformes > Phallostethidae > Neostethus > Neostethus bicornis. The sequence continues at coordinate 6,987,804 of LR738547.1, read as the reverse complement.
AAAAAAAAGAAGAAGATAAATATCCGATGGTAAAAGAAGTTTGTTTGACTGCTTTTGTCATCTCCACCTTCAGGATGCACAAGCATCATAAACACTCCATACATCCTCTCACACAATCCCGACTTCGGGTAGACGCCGTTTTTCACTCTTTGAAATTGATAAAAAAGATTGGTCCCTGGAGAATGTGTTGTTACTGTCATAAAGGGAAGGCCATGTCCACATTATTATTTTTCTCATTGCGGGCAGCAGTGTGTAGCTTTTCACAACACTTTAATCTGCTCTTCAGTAAGACACGTGGGACTTGGCCTTGCCCCTGTCACCCCTTTACCGAGTCATGGTGGTAAATATTGGAAGGGTCGCCATGCAGAAAGGATACAACCAGCTTCCAGAACAATAGCAGAAAAAAAAATTAGAATTTTGTTAACTTGCTTTAAGTTGTTTAGGAGTTGCTTTTGATTCAAATATTGACCCCAAATACTGCGATATGTCTTTTTATTTAAAAAAAAAAGAAAATGGCAGACATTGTACTGACTAGGAGACATTTGCCAGAAATGACATAAGGAGCATTACATTAAATTCCTATATGTTTTTTCTTGGATTTAGAAGAGTTAAATTATACTTATTCAGTCTACGTACTGTACATGCCGTAAAACACTTTGTTAGACAATGCTTGTCAGGATTTGGGGATGTGGAAATGGGAGAACCCAAATGCAGGACACCAAAACAGGATTTATTTAACGAAAAGTCCAGTAAACTGGAGTGGAGTGGAGGGAGAGGGAAAGGTAAAAAGAGGAGGGGGCAGGAGTGATGATGATGATGATGATGGTGGCGATTTCAACAACCCGACAAAGACTTCTACGGTACAGCCTTTAAATAGGCAGCAGGACCCACAGGTGTGTGTTATCAGGCCAATCACCCTCAGATGTCCCTAATCAGGGTCATGACAGAAAGTCCAGGGGTCCCTCTGGTGGCAGGGGAGGGAATCACGACACCGCTACTAAATTAGCATTTAGCTAATCAGCATGTGAGCTTTAGAATCGAAACAGAGATGATTCTAGATGCCACCGTACACTCCCATGATTTAGAAATTTGAGTCAGAAACATGAACAGTTATAGTAGCAAGTCAACACAACCAACATGACCAGCTTGAGCAGCAGCAGTTGGAGAGGAGGTATTGTTTCACTGAGACTGAAGAATGTGCACACATCATGGTTGTCTCCAAGGTCATGTCTTCATCTCTTCACTGAAGGAAGACGTGAAGATAGTTGGCGTAACCAAAGAAGATGCAGCAGATAGGGTTAGATGGAAGAAACTGACTTGCTGTGGCGACCCCTGAAGGGAAATGCCGAAAGAAGAAGTTGTGTAACTATCTATAAATGGGCTGATCATGAAGTGTTTTGTTTACTCTGCATTAATCTTTGTTTGGATCTCAAGGTTTGTATGATTCTACGCAAGTGGCAATTTTTGTTGGAATTATTGAGGGTACATACTAACAGGAGGACGCATGGTGGTGCAGTTGTTAGCATGGTTGCCTCATAGAAAGAAAGTCTGAGTTTTGAATCTGAGGGGAGACAAGGCACGAAGCACTGGCCTTTCTGTGTGGAGTTTGCATGTTCTACCTGTGTATGTGTGGGTTTCCTTCAAGTACACCGTTTTCCTCTCACCATCCAAAGACATGCATGTTAGCATGTTAACCGGAGGTTTGCCGGATCGCATCCAATTGAGTTCGCGTCTAGGGTCCTTGGAGAAGGGACCATAACACCCCGTTTCTCCCACCATTGGCGCCGCCATTGGTGGCAGCCTGCTGCGGTGTACACAAATCTGCTGCACACAAATTTCACGGTAAGGGATTAATAAAGTGTCTTAAATAAAATAAATAAATGAAATAAATGTTAGGTTGATTAGCCACTACATATGAAATTGCCCCTAGGAATGAGTGTGTGTGTGTGGTTGGCTGTCTATGTGTGTGGTCCCGCAACAGACTGGTAACCTTTTTGGTGTGTATCCTGCTTCTCGGTCTAAATCAGCTGGACTAGGTTCCGGTTTTCTGACAAGATCTGCTGCCTCATAAACAACCGGAAATTAACCGAAAGTGAACAACTGGTCGCAAAACCTAAAAATAATACACATAAAACAAATAATAAAAAACTTGTACATTTTAAAATGATAGATTTTTAGTAAAAGAAATGCTGAGCAGGTGCGAAAAAACGCGTTCTGGGAGAATGGCGCATTCTGGGGTAAGGAGAGGTGGATACCGGCACCCCCATGCGACCCGATTAGAAAAGAATGGTTCAGATGACGAATCAAATTTGGCTTTTACACCGATTAGACAGACATATTTTTAGACTGTAATGAGCTTGTTGCTTAGTATGTCAGACTCAAAAAAAAGGATCGAAACTGATTATTAAGTTTCACATACTAATGTAATCTGAGGCAAATTCTTTCTCAAGTAAAACAGAAAGTTTCTGATTGGTTACAGTCTGCAATATACTGTAGATTGCAAAAACATTGAACATTAACGAGATTCAATCATTTTAGCCGTAATAAAATATAATACATCTGAAAGTCAGTGTATTTAAATTCCTTTTAAAAGTAACTTTGATTTTTTTTTACAATAAGATGATTCACATGAAACAATCAGTGTTTTTTTTTTTTTTTTATGGAATAAATCCAGAAAAAGCCAGAGAATACTGCTGAATAATTGTTTTTCTTTCACGCTGACTGACACTTATTGTTATTCCTATTTGAGCACCGTTTAGTCGTTAATCAGTCGGGTCATGTGGTGAAAGCTGTCTCCACTGAAATGGCTTTAATATGGACCACTCCTCTGGGACTAACTTGGTCATTAAGTCTAATGTCATTTTCTGCTACAGGAACCCTTCACCCCTTCTTTTTTTTTTCACCCGTTCATTGATTCCAAAATCAAGAGGCAAACGACTCCCAGGACATTTCAGCACGCTTAGTTTGTCTTCTCGGGAGCCACAGAGGCTGCATCAGGTCTTTGTCTGAACTCTGACCTGCTCATAATCTCCGTCAGCCTGAGGACTCTCGCCTCTAAACTGACTTAAACAATTTGTAAATTGTTAGCAGCTTGTTGAAACATCTTTAACAAGACAAGACGGGGGGAAGACGCTGGAGGAGAAAACCAAAACGCTGGTGTTGATAATGAGGGGAGGACAGTTCAAATGGTGAGCTGCATCTTTAACATAGAAGCTATTGATTTGAGGCTTTTCCCCAAGGAGAGGCGGAACGTAGGCGCAGTGTGAACCAGTCGGACCTCCGCCTGAATGTGTGTGTGGACACAAAAGGCACACTATGAGTGTTTCATCTAATAAAACCCTTGCAAAGAAATCTGACAGCTTCTCCATTCTCAGCCATCAAATCATCCAATGATGGTTCCAAATGGGAGGACTGAGAATATGTGTTCAGGGTTTGAAAAACATGTCAAAGCAAAATGTTCTTTCTGTTTTTTTTAATCCCTAAGAGAACGTCTCATGAGAGCGAACACAGGAAAGAATAGTTTTGTTTCATCTCCTGAAAGGATGGTAATGTGTTTAATGTTCTAGATTTTTCCACTTTTTGACCTTTATACCAACGGACCACTTTTATTCGCCAATGAGTTGAGCTGGACTGCTTTTAATTTTTACAGGAAAAAAATGCAGAAAAACTGCAACGTCTAAACGAAAAATAAGAGAAAAACATTGATAAAAATTAAAAAAAAGGAAATTAAATTTCCATTCAACCCAATATCAGAACACAATTGTCTCAATAGGCTTTACATATTAAAATACCAAAAAAAAAAAGAAATTCCATTAATAATGTCGAACATTCCTGTTTTTAGACCTTTCTTCTTGGTCAAAAAAAACCTCCAAACCCCCGCCCTACAAAAAAAAAAAAAACCCAAAACAAGAAACCTCATGGAGATCCCCATGAAGGATGGATACCCCTCATTTCGGACAGGAAGTGTACCTAAGAAATGAGTTTCAGGTGTGACTTGTTGCGCACAAATGGACAAGAGGGAGGGGAGAAACAGGACACAGAGAGGGAACAGACTACTCTCCTGACATATTTATAGATAATCTGTAGACTAAGATGAAGGAAACACACAAAAAAAACCAAATAAACAGTAAACTGACGACCTAAAAATAATTGATTTGCATAAACTAATAGTTTATACATGCCATGATATGGAATGCAGCTGGAAGAAGGTTCAGTGGCTCAGTGGTTAGAGTGTTCGCCCGCGAACCGGAAGTCAATCTGAAGTTCGTAGATTCGCTTCCCACTGAGTGCATGTCTAGGGTCCTTGGAGAAGGACCCTATTGATGGGCAAAGGTTGTACTTAAATACCGCTTTCATCGTGTAAGACACTAAGCAAAAAAGCAATCCAACCCATGAAGAAAAAATTCAAAGTTACATTGAGAGAAAAGACGTTTTGCACCTCAAGGGGGAAACAAATCTGCAGCCTTCGGATTTTGAGATGGCTACTGTATTCACCGAGTAGCCATTGTGACTAAACCCCAAGAAAACGTCTGACAGTTTAGTCATATTGACAAAGAAAAGAGAAAATAGGAAAGAAAAGAGGAAAGAGGAATGGGTTGACTATAAATGAAATCCTCTTCACTCGCAACATACGAAAGTGAGAAACTTGGTTAAAAGTCAGACTTGTAGAAGATGGAGAACTGGAATCTCTCATGGTTCCCTTGACCACCACCAGAGGGAACTCGGGGTCTTCCCTAATCTACCTGATTTCTGACACCTGAAGGTCTTCGTACAGCTGTCTTTAAAAAGGCCTTCCCTTCCATGTCGGGTCATGCGTTCCATTCCAGCCAGGTCTTCCTGGCTGCCTGACCATGAAATAAATTCAGAACAATAACCACTTGCCATGTCACTAAAACACGTTTTTCCTTCACAGCATTACTGAACTACATCACTCAAATGAACCATATTTCTTGTCCTGCAATTAAGTCCTCCTTGTTCCACCTGCAACTCACGTCTTGACAGAATGACCCGACCATGAACGGACCCAGCGGAACGAAGTCTTCAAGCCTGCCCAGGATTGCTGCAAAAGCTTTTGCCCAGGCTGTGCGCCAAGTCAAACCACGTCAAGTTGTGCGCTGAGTCAAGGCAGTCGAGCCACGAGATGTCACGTCGAGCCACACCACTGGATCCTGCACCGCCTGTAGGTGGTCATTTAGGGAGAGGACTATCATGGTTCCCTCGACTACCACCAGAGGGAACCCGAGGTCTTCCCTAATCTGCCTGATTTCTGACACCCGAAGGTCTTCGTGCAGCTGTCTTTAAAAAGGCAGTCTGCCTTCCGTTCTGTGTCGGGTTAAACCTTCCATTCCAGTCAGGTCTTCCTGGCTGCATGAAATACATTCAGAACAATAACCACTTGCCATGCCACTAAACCATATGTTTTTCCTTCATAGCATTACTGGACTGCCTTGCTCAAATAAACCATGTTTCTTGTCCTGCAATTGGGTCCTCATCCTTCCACCTGTACCTCACGTCTTGACAGAATCTTAAGTTCTGCCTTCCTGGTTGCTGTGTTACATTATTTGCAAGCCACAACATGAAAAAAGACATTTATAAGGAGTATAGAACAAGAAGAAGTTGATCCCCTGAGTAACTGTGGGAAGTTTTATTTTAATCCCTTCTGTAGTTTGGGAGGTATTGGTTCAGAAAAGTGTTACTGACGCACAAATAGACATACAGACAACCCGAAGTCTTGATGGCTCCTCCAGATTTTGTGATAAAAAGAATAAAAAGTGGTTTACCGATACCTATAAATCAATAAGTTACTCTGGACACTTTGGTAAACTTACATGCAGACTTTGTCTTTGTAATTACATATTCTTTAAAGAAAAGTAAAAAAAAAAAATTCGAACATGTTTGTATAATTGGAAGTATTTGAAGCACTGAATTCAAGGGGAGTCTTGTGTTAACACCACGTGCACATTCTTCAAACGGTGGCTATACCATACTTACTTTATAAAGGTCTTGGAAAACACACAGGTCTTCTAAGAAGTTTCAGGAAGAGGTTGTGCACCCGTCAGAATCTTTGTGTTGGAAAGTATCAGTACAGAGTTTGTTCTATCAACGTATAACCCTCCAGCTTTTAGCAATTTATTTGATTTCAATCAAATTGCCCTCTGGACAAACGAAGCCTGATTGAAACAGTTTGAATGCTGTCCAATGATGTACTGAGCAAAAGATGAAAGCACATTGAGATGCTTAGCTTTCATTAACTACCAATTCATAATTGCATGCTGGAGAGGTCATACTGAGATGCCTGTACAATTCTCAACAACGTACTGAGTGTAGTTAATAAAGGATGAAATACCTGGATGAGAAAAAAAATGAAAGAAAATAGCCTCTAATGTCTGTTAAAGTAACCAATAAGGCATTGGAAATGATGCATTTAAGAGAAAATATATTACCATTTGAAACGGACGCAGCTGTTGTCTGTTAATTAGATGTCCTTGATAGATAGAAGTTGCCTTCAAAAGCAACAATAGAGCTTTTCATCATGTTTCTATGGCTTTGCTATTTAGGCCTTTCCTCCCAGACTGTTCAAGGCAACCACAAGTCCTTCTTTATACCAGTCCACCCTTTTTTTCTCTCGTTTTGTCTCCAACATTTCATATAATTTAGAGTCACTGTTATCCTTATCTAGATATTTCAATTACATGGCTTCTTTGCCACGATGTAATTTACTGAATCACTGGTTTGCACGGCATTATTTGTCCACAGTGTATCAGCGGGGTTTTTTTGCGAACAACAGTCCTTCGTGGTGCCTGTTCCCCTCATGGGAAAAAAATACAACCTATGTTATGAAAAAGATAAATATGACCAACATTGTAGTATTATGGAGGTTTCTTTTTTTTTTTAAATAGCGATCTGTTGCCATACACAACAGTTAATATGATTATAGTATTTGATACCGATCACGACTTGGAATCCATTTAACTCTTTAATTTTCTTTCTTTGCGATATTTATACCAACTCTTGACGGACTGACTTGAAAGTAAAAGTGAAACAGTGAGAAAGTAAATCAACGCCTTTACATGTGAGACTATGATGCTCATTTGGAAAAGATGGGACGACCCTGTTCAAACAAAGGACAGGGTCCTACTCCGATTGAAAGAGAGTAAGTATCTTGAGTATTGTTCACAAGTGGGGGAAAATGAAGCGGAAGATCTACAGTGGGTTCGTTGTGGTGTCTACAATAATGCTGATCCTGCATCAGTTACAACACCATCGGAAGACAACACAGGACAGTTTTGCAGGTTCCTCATATCGGTCTCTTTTAACTATTCCGTTCCGTCATCTTCCGCTTGTTCCGGAGTCGGGTCGCGGGGGCAACAGCCTCAAACAGGTAGCCCAGGCCTCTCTCACCCCAGCTGCATCCTCCAGCTCACCCGGAAGGATCCCAAGACGTTCCCCGGCCAGCTGTGAGACATAGTCTCTCCAGCGGGTCCGGGGTCTGCCCCTCGGTCTCCTTCCGGTGAAACGTGTCCAAAACACCTCGCCCGCGAGGCGCTTGGGGGGGCATCCTGACCAGATGCCGGAACCACCACATCTGGCTCCTCTCGACCTGGAGGAGGAGCGGCTCGACACCGAGCTCCTCCCAGAGGAAGAGGAGCTCCTCCATCCGGGAGGGGCTCGGTGTCGAGCCTCCTCCAGGTCTTTTAACTATTGCGAAACATATTTTGATTACTTTGTCACCACCCGCTAAAAGTGCGGGATTCATTAAGCACTGTGACTTGTGACTGTGCTTCTGTAATACTTTTGTGACATCTCCCAAATTGTTGAATGTATGTAAATTAAACCGCCCATAGCAACTCAGTATCAACTACAAATGAGCTGATTAGAATTTCAGGGTCATGTAATCATCGGCTGAGGTCACAAAGATCAAAGTCCAAAATTTCCACGGCAGGCGAATGCATATTGTTTGACGCTTTGTAACTTCAGAGCTTGTCACTGCCCCCGGCAGTTTTTGTTGGTATAACAAAATCCGCTGCATCAAGCAAACAATCAGTAAAAATTTGAAGTTTCAAAAGTTTGAGTTTGTGTTTTAAACAAAGTGTTTTAGCAAAATCCCTGCTTTGGAGTTTTTTACCATCTTTGAAACACATCAAAGACACCCTTGAAGTGATTTTCTATTTTATTCACGGATGGTTAAGAATTTTGTGAACATTCCTGTCAGTATTGTAACACACTTGGACAGAAATTTTGTTCTCACAATGCGCATATTCTAACGTAAAAACCAACGCTGCTAGCAGTGGAAGAAAAATCCGCAGAATAGTCGCACCTTTGCATAAGCCTCATGATTTAAGCCAGAGGGAAAAAGTAGTGTCTTATAGTTTAGAACCGGCATGGGCAAACTATGGCCCGCAGGCCACATGCGGCCCATTACATGGTTTAATCTGGCCCGCCAAACTAAAAAAATTTAAATAAATAAACCATATTGGTTTTATTTTTCCTGTAATTTTGATGTTTCATCAATAGATGGTACCAAAGATACAACAACACTGCTCCCATTAAAATGTGTGTGTCTCCGTGATGCCCATGCTGTCAAAATAAACAGTGTGCACAGATATGGAAAGCCATCAGGGCCAATACACACACGTAAACAAGTGTGTTAGATGTTAAAACAAACAAAATGTTATATCAAGCAGTTAGATTTAAAACCTAGCGCTGCTAACTGCCCGTTTTTAAGCACTGTCGCACTAGATTTCAGACTTAGCGCCTCTAGATTTTAAATTTAACACTCTTGATGTAACATTTAGTGCTTGTTTAAAATCTAGCGCCCTTCTATCGGTCTAATCTAGTGGTTACCAAAGCATGCCATCCATCAGCTCCTGTTCCCAGGGGCGAATCCAGGATTTTCTAAAGAGCAGGGGGATTGGGGGAGCGTGAGGTCATAGACAAAACGAGCACCTGTGGTGCTCACCAGGGCATGCCACCTGAACATTTAGAAAAATAAGTAATTTTTCTGTATTTTGGTGCATATTTTGCCCAAAGTTTAAATAATTAAAGTAGTAAGAACAGTTTTTTTTGTGAACCAAAAGGGGGCAGGAACTGGGGGGATCCGCCCCTGGTCCGGCCCATTTGTAAAATGTTAGAAGTCAATGTGGCCTGCGAGTCAAAAGGTTTGCCCACCCCTGGTTTAGAAATACAAAGTGATATTTCCCGGGGAAAATATCCAATTCCCAAAGAAGCAAATACAGTATTTCCTCGGGAAATAGTGATTTGACCACTAAAGGGCTTTTAATGAAACTGCCCACAGTGATTCATTACCAACGATGCAAAATTGATTTGGTCGTCAGAGTCAAATTTGAAAAATCTTACACATGACTGCATAGGCCAAGTTAACACAGTGACCTTAGAAAGGTGGGTGATACAGGACAGTTGGGGGCACATTGTTTGATGAATAGGCGAGGATTTCTTTTTGTTTCTTTTTAAGTAAGGGTGTTTGTGTGTTCATCCAGAACTTGTAATGGCTGCGTTAGAGCTGACGCAGCAGTCTGGTGTGGATAAGCGGTTACCCCGTCCACTGGATCAGCCGTGCACAGAGCAGGTGAACAGTCCTGCACCCTGGGAGATGAAAAAGCATAAATTAAAGCGCTCCCACAAGGAGAAGAAGGGGGTGTGCTGAGGCATTATCAGCTGGGTGAGGAGCACACAGAGCCCAGTTTCATCCTCATGTTCTTTGTTAGCACAAAGGGGGTCACCTCCGTTTGAAAGGAAATATAATAACACAGAGACCCTCACACAATAGCAGAGTGCTGACAAACTAACACCTAATTCTGCCCTTACACTCTCGCCTCACTTCTCCAGCTCTTTGAGGGTTTAGTGATACGAAAAAAAAAAAAAAAGCAGCCCGTGTGGAATACAATATGTTTGCTGATGTAAAATATAGCAGAAAAATAAAACAAGCCGGCACACGCTCACATGAGAAAATGTTTTAATTATATACAAAAGAATGCGGTTAATAAAGGAGGGAATTAAGGCAAATGCTCTGAGCAATAGTGGGAATTTGGCCAAAATGAAATGAGTTGCTTCACAACCTCTCTCTCCGTCTCTTTCTCTCTCCCCGCCATTAAAACGCCTGCAACTTCAAGCAGTTTTTTAATCAGCTAAAAAACATATGTGGCTTTGCAGCTAAGACAGCTTGCCCAGGCGCTGATAAATGCCTATCACTAATTTGCATACGGTAGAAGCTACCCTTTAATCAGAACCTCTAATCCCTGACGGTATTAATGATTTTTTTTTCCTCCTCATATAGTATCATGTTTGCTAATTCCAAAGTGATCAGCTTCTTGTATGCGTCTCTTTTTTTGTGCTGGCATAATGGCCGAGTTGAGAACTTCTGTTATCCTACTTTGGCACATAATTACGACTACAAAGGGGGACAAATCGCACTGAATGGGACTCACAAAGAAGAGCTCCTCTTTTTTTTTTTCCCAAGCCCTTCTCTTTTTGCACTGCTTCTCGTTAAACAGTTGTGTCACTTTGCATATAGCCCCAGAAAAATGAAGGAAATTTGTTGCCAGATCTTCACCGCTTAAGAGTTCTGCTCCGGCACGGAGAGAAATATCAAAATTTACCATGTAATTAAAATGTCTATCACCTCTCGGCTGGTTTAGAGGTTGCATTTTCTCCTTCAAGTGGCACTCTAGGCTATAAAGCACTCATTCCTAATTTCCTAGCAAAGCACCTTGAAGGGAAAACGCGTCTGACCTCATTTTCTTGTTTTTTGCAAATATCCAAACTCAATTTACTTCATAAAGGAACAAAAAAACAAAAATGTGAAAGTATTATTAGTTTTATTTACTGAGAAAGCAAACAGCTTATAAGTACAATAGCCTCTTTTGGGGGTCATGGTGCTAAACACGCTCCGAGTGGATTATAAATGAAAGGGAAAGAGAAATAAAATGTCAACTAGGTACACATGACAGCTGATTTATACAATTCATTTGGGCCATTACTTTTCATTAAAGATCAAATGAAATGGGTACTTACTTACTAAGAGGCCTTTGGGGAGCTGAATTGCTGAGAAGAAAGAAGATTAAACTTTACATTCAGCCCCAAATTTAATTCAGAAGTAATCAATCGCATAATGGGCCGGCAACTGTAGCCGAGGTGATTGAAATGAAATTACCATATTTTTAATCTTAATTTTCCACACTGTTTATCTGACACTGTCAATATAAAATACAAACAGATAATGAAATAGCATTATATTGACACTACAATCATCTCTCGAGCAGCCCTCTGTGATTAAACCGCTGGAATGTTTGATTACATTTTGTTGGCTGACATTACAAATGACACGGATGCTTCGCCGAGACTTGCTGCCGGCTGGAAAATGAGCCTATCCATCAAGAACTCCTGGCAGCTTCTCCCTTCCAGTCGATGGCTACTGCCAACGGTCTGGGCACCCTTCTGTCAAGCCGTTTAGCACCCTAGCGGAGGGAGGGGAGCAAGTCGGGCTGTTAGAGAGGTGGGGGTGCAGAGGAGGATGACAGAGATGGGGGTGGGAGAATAGGGAAGATGAGGGGGACCAGGGCGTGAGACAAGTGATTCACGGCTCCCTTGCTCTGCTAATGATACAAAAGCAAAGAAGCCACAGAGTGGGAGAGAGAAAAATGTCCTCGGCAACATATCGCCCATGCAGGTGTCTCCTGGCGGACCATAAAGGGACCATAAAGCCTCACAATGCAGAGCGCCACAGTCTGCACATCAACAGCTCAGCTGCTGCCCTGGATTAGGATTGCAGTCATCAAACCTGCCCGCTGCTTTACCTAACACCACCGATAGCCTAATTACTTTTTAAGGGGCTCATCAATTATTGCTTTCTGAAAGTCTGTTTGAGCTCGACTTGGTCTAAAACATTTTTTTTCCTCTTTGTTAATGATAAAAACTTACTTTTTATTGAATTAAGTTGAAATCAAACATTTTTTAAAAAACTTTATTTAATAGATTCATTCAACTTGCAAGTCCGACATCCTCAAATGATTTAGTTTCGTTCCAATAAAGAATCAAGAGTCCACTCAGAGGCTATTCAACTTAAAAGATTCAATTTGTGCAAAGAGCGTAAAGTCTGTTGGAAAATTTCTTTTCAGTAAGATTTGAACACTTTGTGTGTGTCGCTTTACAACCACGAGATGTGTCCTTAATATATAAGATGTGTTTTTATTACAACAAAATGGAAATGTTTTCTTTTTGTTTGAATGTTAAAGTTGGCTCCGTGACTGTGATGAAAGTACAGAGACTGAGTTTATAATCAAACTCTTTGGTCGAAATTTGAAGTAAAAATTCTTTCTTTTTTATTTTTTCTGCGTCACTGACGGTTGTTATGCTGAAAAATCAAGTTGTAATTTGTGAAACTTAAAATTTGTTTAGGAGAAATCACATCTTTGGTTTGAACGATTTTCTTCTGAAATTTGGGGGTACCTTGCAAAATCAACTTTCTGAGGTCTCAACCATTGTTTGAATGTCATTCCCACATCAAAAACACATTTGACGTAGTTTTTCAGACAACTTAGGTATGTTGAAAGGGTTCGGCAAGTCTATAAACGATGACATTAAAGGAGTTTTGACTTATTTCCATTTCCCAGCATGCTATTACCTCGATTTAGATAAGTTGATACACCAAATAGGGAGTTAGTAACCAAATGCGTACATGTTTTTTTAAATACAATTTTAGTGATGCAGTTTGTAGAGTGATTTAGGACATAGGATAGGGTTGGGTCCTGGGCAGGCTGGGTCTGAGAATGGTTGTGTGAAAGTTATGAATGTACGCTTTGTGAATCGCAAGACATGAAGTTTGGATTATTTTTTAAATAAACAACAAAGTTAGATGATTATTAGATGAAACTGATATGTGTAGTGGTTCCAGAGAAGGAGAGGGACCCAATTGCAATTCAATTCAATTTTATTTGTATAACCCAAACTCACAGAATTTCTGTCTCAATGGGGCTTCACATGGAAGATTCAGAAAGACAAAAAACAAGAAAAAGAGGAACGTATAAACACAAATACACAGCAATAAAACTAACAAATGCTAACTAAACAATACTAGCACATTCCTGCCCTTAGACCCTCCTTCACGGTGAGAAAAAACTCCTAAAAACCCATCAGTGGGGAAAAAATAAGAAACCTTGTGGGGATCCACACAAAAGAGAGATCCCTCCCCCAGGACGAGCATCCAATGTGTCTAAGACTATTGTTAAAATATTAGCTTATTCTAATCTACAGCTAAATATCTAAAGAAGTCAATAGATGTTCTTCATCCTGGTGGAACCACAGGGGACGCCTTAGACCGGCGATGCCCAAGACGGGGATGAGTTGATGGATTTCCTCCTTATGGAAACATGACGGACTCCCCAGCCCGGCGATGCCCAGGACGGGGATAAATAGATTGCATGACTCACCATAAAGGTTTATTAACAAAAATCTAACTTAAGGTGTCTGCAGCAATGGTGGTAGGGAAAAAAACCCCAAACCAAAACGCTTGAACCAGTCCACAAAACTGAAGGTTCAAATAGGATATTTCTATGGAGGAGGGGAAAGGAGACAGAAGCTCAAGCAAGGTGGAACACAATGTGAAGACTTCGTGAGGGAAAATGGGAGAGTAGTCTTTTAAATGGCAGTGGCTCGACAAGTGTGTCGAGGTATACTGGGGTACACAGGTGGGGCACATCAGGTGAAGATTTCGGAAAGAGAGGTAGGTCCAGAACTTCCTCTAGTAGGCGGAAACACAAGAGAAACTTTAAAAAGATCCAGTGCACTATACTTCTCCAAGTTTCGGGCTCCTAGCATCATGCTAGCCCCTAATAAGCAGGGGCTGTTTCTAACTACCCTGTTAATAAGCTCATCCTAAGAGAAATGTTTAAAACAAGGGTGTCCTAAAGGTTTTCCACGTCTTTCTGGTTCAATACAGCTGAAGCACATGAAGTGACATTGACACCCAATAAAATGTGGTTTGATTTTTTTGGCAGGGCGGGACATCCAATCATGCCAGTCCTGCTAAGCAAGGTGATGTAATCTGACGTAAACATTCTGCACACGCGCACTACCGAGGGTATAATTTTTCTGGCAAGGTATAAAAATCTGGCAGAACACCAGCTCTCCAGCAGTGGAGTTATACCCCACATGTTTAAAAACTAACTTTGAATGGACAAGAATCGGGAGTTTATTCCATGCAAAAAAGATAGTAAAAAAATTTACGGTTTAATTGAAAGGATCATTTTTATTGGCCCTGATCTGGTAAACAAAATTTATAGAATCTTCTTCTTTCAGCATTTCCCTTCAGGGGTCGCCACGGCAAGTCAGTTTCTTCCATCTAATCCTATCTGCTGCATCTTCTTTGGTCACACCAACTATCTTCATGTCTTCCTTCACTGCGTCCATGAACCTCCTCTTTGGTCTTCCTCTAGTCCTCTTTCCTGGTGGTTCCAAATCCAGCATCCTTCTTCCGACGTACTCTCTCTTTCTTCACCCCAGATGTCCAAACCATCTCAGTCTTGCCTCTCAAACTTTAACCCCAAAACCTCTAACATGTGCTGTTCCCCAGATGTACTCATTTCTAATCCTGTCCATCCTGGTCACTCCCAGAGAGATCCTCAGCATCTTCATCTCTGCTACCTCCATCTCTGCTTCCTGTTTTTTCTTCAGTGCCACTGTCTCTAGACCAAACAGCATGGCCGGTCTCACCACGGTTTGTACACTTTCCCTTTCATTCTAGCTGAAACTCTTCTGTCGCACATCACACCTGATACTTTTCTCCACCCGTTCCAGCCTGCCTGCATATGCTTCTTCACCTCTTTTCCACACTCTCCATTGCTCTGGACTGTTGATGCTAAGTACTTAAAATCTTCCACCTTCTTTATGTCTCCTCACTGTAACCTCACTTTTCCATTTGGATCCCTCTCATTCTCACACATGTACTCTGTCTTACTCTGACTAATCTTCATTCCTCTTCTTTCTAGTGCAAACCTCCACCTCTCCAGCTTTTCCTCCACCTCTTCCCTCCTCTCACTACAGATCACAATAAACAAAATTTATAGAATCATTTGGTTAAAATAATTAACCACGCTCTTTAGGTAACCAAAAAAGCGAAAAAAAAAATCATGTAAAAATCTGTATCCAACAAACATCAATTTAGCAGAAATAAAAGCTGTTTTCTTGAAGCTAATCCCCAACGTAAACACAGGCGGATCGGTGAATTCTGCAGCCTTCCCATGTCTGCGTGTCAAACTGTGACTACAGTACTAATCTAACCAACCACCTGTTGTGCTGACACAGCATTTTCTCTGGAGCTCGAGAGTCAACTGTAGGCAGTGTTCTTAACTCTGCTGGGGCTTCTCTGTGTGTTGTGCCTTTGAAACACATGCCGCTGGATTTATTTTCACTCATAGATATTGTGCTGGTGTGGTTCTTGTCTTTGTACCTGCACATGGATAAAGGAGGGAGAAAAACAAGGCAAAGCAGCCAATTTGCTGCAGGAGAATGGCGGACATCCTTGACAGCCTGTTATATTATCATAAATGCACTTTGCTTTTGAACAGATTGAACCTTGAGTGTTGAATGAAGCTCAGATGAGGATAAATGTGGGACTATCGCCGTGGCTACAGCAACTATTGCTTCCACCATCTATATAAATGCCGTCAGTATCAGAGATGGTTGAAGTAAATAGAAAAATAACATTTTGACTTTTATTACACCACGTAAACACATTTATAATCGATTTACAAAACAAATAACTCAATAAAAAGTAATGTATTGAGATACAGTAAATTGCTGGCCAAGCCAATTTAAAAGAAATCTAAAAACTTTTTCAATGAATTATTTTGAATTATTTTCTTTTATTTTGAAAAGAAAACACTCTTGTCAAAGATTGAGGCGAAAAAAACATTTTTGACCCTACACCATTCTTACATTTGAACCGTGCATAAATATATTTTTTTATTTTCATCTACCTTTACGCTTGAAAAAAAAAACATAATGCCTTTTATTGCCTTTTTATTGTTTACGTGTTGGTCAATAAAAGATTGAATTATAAAATATTGGTAAAAAGAGAGGAAGAAAAGAAAAACCCTAACCCAAAATAAAACAGAAGCAATGACGCCATCGAAAAACGTAAAATATTTGAGCACAAAAACAGTTGCAGAGAAGACAAAACTGTAGTTATGCTAAAGAAGGGATTGTATTTTTGTAGGGTATGAATTTTTTGTTCATGGCCTACGTAAATAAACATGGAAGTCTTTTTTTGCGCAGAAATGCAATATCTGGGGCCGGATCGTTGGGGCAACAGCCTCAGACGGGAAACCAAGGTTTCTCTCATCTGAGCTACATTCTCCAGCT
The DNA here is from genome assembly GCA_902685375.1 of Neostethus bicornis. Lineage (NCBI taxonomy): Eukaryota > Metazoa > Chordata > Actinopteri > Atheriniformes > Phallostethidae > Neostethus > Neostethus bicornis. The sequence continues at coordinate 6,971,427 of LR738547.1, read as the reverse complement.
CATCCGGGAAGATCCCAAAGCATTGCCCGGCCAGCTGTGAGACATAGTCTCTCCAGGAATGCTTGGATCTACCTCTGAGTCTCCTTGCCTCATCAGCAAGGCGTTTGGGAGGCATCCTAACCTGATGCTTGGACCACCCCATCTGGCTTCTCTCGATCCATAGAGCAACGGCTCTACCCCGAGCTCCTCCCAGATGCCAGAGCCACTCACGTTGTCTCTGAGCAAGAGTCCAGCCACTCTCCGGAGGAAGCTCATTTCTGTAGCTTGTGTCCGCGATCTCATTCTTTCGGTGACCACCCACAGCTGGTGACCATAGGTGAGGGTGGGAACGTAGTTCGACTTGTAAATTGAGAGCTTTGCTTTTCGGCTCAGCTCTTTCTTCACCTCGACAGACCGATGCGTACTGATTACTGTGGATGCCGCAACGATCTGTCTGCCGATCTCCCACTCCATCCTTCCCACTCCTTGTGATCGAAACCAAAAAGCTTTAAAAGACATTCTTTTTTGTGTTTTGTTTTTACAGTGAATCCCCCTTTAACACATGCACAAAGCAGTTTAATTCACGTTCAAGGGCGCAAATCCAGTGTAAAGCGCAAAATTTGCGGGTTTGCATCCCATTGAGTGCACATCTAGGGTCGTTGGAAAAGACACCTGGAGTTCACCAAAATCACCAAAACCAAAATGGTAGAGCGTTCACTCGCAGAACGAAAGTTCACGGGTTAGATTCCCATTGAGTTCACATCTAGGGTCCTTGGAGAAGACACCTTACCCCTCGTTTCTCCCACCATTGGTGCCGTCATAGGTGGCAGCCTGCTGCGGTGAAATGTAGCACATAAATTTCCCAGTGCGTGATTAATAAAGTATATTAAAAAAAAATTATTTCAATGCTTTTAGATAAAAATGTGACACTTCCTGCTCACGTTCCAATGTGGGCATGCCAGAGAGCAAAATCTTTGGCCAAGTTATACCACTAATTATTGGTGGCATTCCAATCTTCTTCTTCTTTCAGCATTTCCCTTCAGCGGTCGCCACAGCAACTCAGTTTCTTCCATCTAACCCTATCTGCTGTATCCTCTTTGGTCACACCAACTATCTTCATGTCTTCCTTCACTGTATCCATGAACCTCCTCTTTGGTCTTCCTCCAGCCCTCTTTCCTGGTGGTTCCAAATCCAGCATCCTTCTGCCGATGTACTCGGTCTTTCTTCTCTGTACATGTCCAAACCATCTCAGTCTTGCCTCTATGACTTTACTTCCAAAACCTCTAACATGTGCTGTTCCTCTGATATACTCATTTCTAATCCTGTCCATCCTGGTCACTCCCAGAGAGATCCTCAGCATCTTCATCTCTGCTACTTCCATCTCTGTTTCCTGTCTTCATTGCTACTGTCTCTAGACCAAACAGCATGGCAGGTCTCACCACGTTTTTTTTTACACTTTTTCTTTCATTTTAGCTGAAACTCTTCTGTCACACATCACACAGGATACTTTTCTCCACCCGTTCCAGCCTGCTTGAACATGCTTCTTCACCTCTTTTCCACACTCTTCATTGCTCTGGACTGTTGATGCTAAGTACTTAAAATCTTCCACTTTCTTTATCTCTTCTCCCTGTAACCTCACTTTTCCATTTGGATTTGGTGGCATTCCAATAATATTTAAATAATGGATGAGAAAGTTTACAAATCACTCAAACATACAGTACATTAGTAAAATTTGAAACAACTCCAGGCAAGTTTTTGATGTGAAAATATTCTTCAAAGAAGGTGGAAAGTTGATTTTGCATGAACCCACTTTTATACACATTCTTTTAGACACAAATATTATGCAAGTTTTTGGGTAACGAAAGAATACGTGCTTAAATTATATTATTGTGCCATGATATTGTGTAAAATTATGGATTTTTAAAACCTCTAACTACATCAAAATATTCCAACTTGGCTCTGTATCAGAAATAATTAATTAAGTGTCATTCTGCAAATATTTCTTTATATTTCGATCCAATATGTCCGCTTGTAAACTCCTCCACTTAAAGTTCGCAGAAAAAACCCAACCCATCAAGAGAATGGATTCCACCCTTCATAACAATGCTCTTTCACCGAAATCCTGCAGAAAAACACAGCTCAGCACGCTGCGTCGGAAGCAAAGGATTGTAGTATTTGTGGAATCAGTGGTATCAGCGGTCCTGAAGGTCGCGCTGATAAGACCCGGGATTTCTTCCCCCGAATTGCGTCGTGCTCCGACCTTCAGGCCCCCTGAAGTCGATCAAACCGGCAAAACAGCTGCTCCACCGCAGGACAGCCGAGTTCAGAGAGATGGGGAATAAGGGAGGATCAGTGCTTAGCCAGGAACCCAGTGAGGTGCAAACCAGAAGGTTTCAAGGCAAACAGACTCAAAACAAGACTCTACGTTTATGTTACTTTCTGCTGTTTTCGTCTGATGTGATTTTTTTTTTTACGGAGAACTTTTATGTTTTTCCTCCGAAATATAGTTCTCTAAAAAACAAATTTTTGTCCAATAACTGACTGCCATATGGCTAAATAAATATATTATTGGTTGTTTATTACGCTAATAAACAGAAAAACACAATGCGGCAACCCATTACACCAGTTTTAAAATTGCTACATTGGTCCCTGCGCAATTCAGGATTGACTTTCAGGTTCTTCAAAGATTTTTAAAAGTCTTAATGGTCTTGGGCAGAGGTGGGCAAAATTTTTGGTTCGCGGGCCACATTTAGTTCTAACATTTGACAAGTGGGCCGGAACAGGATCAGATGGACGGCATGCTTTGGTAACCACTAGATTAGCCTGATAGATGGTGCGCTAGATTTTAAACAAGCGCGCTAAATGTTACATCATGAGTTTCGAATCTAGCGCGCTAGTTCTGAAAACTACTACGGTAGCGCTTAAAAACGTGCATTTAGCGGCGCTAGGTTTGATATCAAAGCGCTTGATGAAACATTTTGCTTGTTTTAACATCTAACACGCTTGTTTATCTGCGTGTATTGGGCACGATGGCTTTCCATATCTGTGCACACTGTCTATTTTGACAGCATGTGCATCATAGAGACGCACACAGTTTAATGGGAGCAGTGTTGTTGTTTTCTCAACAAAGCCAATATTTCCAGAGTGCGCCATCTACTGAGGAAACATCAGAATTGCAGAAAAAATGAAACATTAACAGGGTTTATTTCTTAATTTTTTCAAATTTGGTAGGCCACTTAAAGGGCCACATGTGGTCCGCGGGCCGTAGTTTGCCCATGCTAGGTCTTGGGCCTTATTTACCATAATCTCTGAAGGATCCTGCAAACTTCCTGTTTGCTGCTTTTTAATGTCATTTTAGCAGCTGCATATTTTTCCTCGCAGAATCCGTCCTCACGACGTCTTTATCTGCATGGTACAGTGTGGACTCTGGATCAGACACAAATCTCTCTAAAAGTAGAATGTTTTCATCCATCTTTTTTGTACTTTTCAGCGGTAGACATCACTTATTTTCCCAGATTGCCGGTAGTATCGATCTGCTTAATAATGTGGAACAGGCTTCAGGAGTTTTTTGTTTTGTTATTTGGGCTCAACTCAAAAACTGATTATAAAAAAAAAAAAAAAAGTGATTATCAGAATCAAAAACTCTGCGATACAAAATAATCCCGATGAACCAAAGCAATGATTTCGGTGACAATTAAATCACATTTGCATAATAATTTGAAACACTCTGTGTGTACACGATATGTTCATCTATAGAGAGCATACTTTTTCAAATATTTTATGATTTTTATATTTTGTTCACATATCTTATATTAGATACTTTATTTTGTAAAACTATTGAATTTCTTAGGCCAAACTTTCGACACTCCCGACCCCAAATTGTCACAATTTATTAATGATTTTAAAAAGTAAAAAAAAAAAAAACCTTTTAATTTATAACTTACAAGGCTCAAGGATGTTCTGCACTTCTCTGGGTGACCTGGTGGCATCATTTTACTCTGTCCCTGAAGGCACATGTTTACCCGACTGCTTAAAGCCTTTCATAAGTAGAAATTTGCACAGCAACAAGTCACCATGCCACAAAGTAGGACAGGTTTTTGGGTCACATTAAAAGGTCACCTTCCTGTTTTATAGAAAGGTGGTACACAGCTAACGTAAGGCAGCACCTGGAGTGTCACAACAGAAAGGATGAGAGCTACGTGGGCGAACTCACAAACCTGCTCCAAGCACTGCTTTCTTCCTGGTTGTATTTTTCCAGCTAGTTAGTATAAAGCAAACTTTTGTGTCCTTCTCATTTTTACAGAACATCAACAAGTCTCTGACACCTGCTGTCAAGTCATCATTTTGACCTTAAAGAAACTCTAAAACTCTTTCACTGAGATGTGAAACTTGTTGATTTTCTGAAACTTCCTCTTCTCCGTGCGTTGCTATGTCCATTCATTCATATTTAGAGTGCAAAATTTAACAAAGAGCAGATTTGTTCAACTGTTTAGCATAAGGATGGATGTATTTACACTAAAACTACCAAAACCGTCAATTTGACGGTTCTCAGAAGTTAACGTCTAATTATTGTAGTTACGTGATCTTTTTCTACATTTTTTTGTATATTGCTCCTATATTTTAATTTAACTGAAATAAAACACTAAAAACAAGTCCTGACTAATTCTTCCTCTAATTTCCACACCCGTGATCTTGACGCCTCTATTAAATACATTGTAACTTTTCCCCGCACCTCACCGTAGCGCGGTTACTGTTGCCTGATAACCGTTGTGGCGCTACTCAGGCGAAATCTAGGTGAGCCAAAATGAATTTGAGAGGACGTTTATCAGTCACTGAGGCACTTCCGCGTATGACATCATCGCCATAGCGCTAATCGTCAAATTGACGGCCGTGGGAGTTGTAGTAGTTCTAGTGTTCTAGTTGTCCTAGTGGTAAATTTAGAAATTGCAATGCTGCCTGGGACACAGGTAACATTTTACGAGTGGAAGGGGTGGTAAATTTAACGCATTTTCCGTACGTTTTATCGGAAAAAAGTGGCGGTAAAGTTTCTCTGAAACTAGCATGTAGTTGATCCCGGGTTGTGTTTGGCATAATTACCATTACAAAGTTTAGAATTTTGAACACGTTCCTAACTAAATGTACAAAATCCAACTTTCTTCTCCATTTAGAGTTTGAAAACTTTTCTAACTTGGACATATTTTGTGTCAACATTTGCTCAAAATGTGAAGCTTTGTTTTATCCCCATCGTCAAGCGGACATGGCTGCCTCTCCTCCACCAAATCTCACAGCGGACATGTGGTTGAACTTCGGCCATTATATCAGAATTTCAATGATGTAAATATCCAACTGTCCTTGTGATAAGCTAGCAGAGGGACGGCGGTCACCGAGGAATCACGCCACCTGTTGGAGGACAATCAACCTTTCATATGAAGTGAGACACAAATCCTTTGCCCCCACCTCATTTTGTCAAGGCATGACCCCCCTCTACCCTTTCAAAATGCAGCAACTCTTTCCAATTGAGCTGTTGTTGCTGCCATTGCTATTGGCTTTCAATAAGGCACAGGGTTATCAAAGAGTGAAGGAGAAATTGCCTTGGCTCTGCCGTAGCCCTGATTGCACTATCAGAGCCGTCAGGGAGGTTCTTTATAAAGGGAGGGCACGTGGGAGAGTGAGGTGGCGGCTGGCGTGGCCCCCCTGATAAATCAGTGTGTGCTGGCAGGCTCTGCTTAGTGCAGCCAGGCAGCAACAGAGTGCCACAGTTCAGGGTCGCTACTTGGCAAGCCCCCCTACTCAAACAGGGCCGTCTGCACCCGTCCTGCTCCCCAGACTGATTCTCTACCGCTGCCCTTGTCAAGGTTTGTTTGTTCATCCCTGATCCCCCTCCGAAACTCCCACCTCCTCTCTCACCGTGGAAAATTATTTTCGGCCGTGCCAAATTCGGCTCCCCCCCAATTTTCTAACTTATTTTGCTTATTTACCAAACTTCATTTATTAAATGAGAAAACTAGTTGTTTAAATTTGGAACAAGCTTCAGATTTGTTTTTCTTCTTTTCAATTTGTGCATTTAATGAAACAAAAACACACAAAACATTAAAATATGAAGGCAAAGCATAAGAAAATGATTCATTTCTATGAACGTTTGTGGTGGAGTAAAGAAAAAAAAAGAAACGTTTAAGAATTTTGGCTATTTTAGCACAGTTAAAGCAAATAATATATTAGAAATATTTTTTTTTTTTTAACTCTGCTTTTACTCTCATAAAAAAAAAAAAAAAAAAAAAAAATCTTGCTCCAAACAGTGAGGCCCCCATTTTCGAGTTTTTCCCAGAACTCAATTGTCGGTACTTTCTATCGATGAACTTAAGTGGTCACTCGCAAGTTATCGTATCTTTCCAGTGCAAAAAGCTTGAGGAAACCAGTTTGATTTAGAATAACCAACATGCCAAATTATTCTCCTGTCAACTTTTTAAAAACTTATTCCACATGTTTTCCCAACTTTTTTGTTTCATTTTATCTTCTGAACCTCTTATCTTCATCGGGTGCTTGGAAGAACTGGATCCTATCTCGGCTGATTTAAAGTGAGAGGCAGGGTACGCCCCAAACAGGTTGCTAGTCTGTCGCGGGGCCACACACACACACACACAACCATCCACACACATTCAATTTGTAGGGGCAATTTTTATAGCGACCAATCATTTAACATGCATGTTTTTGGAGGGTGGGAGGAAACCCACACATACACTAGGAGAACATGCAAACTCTACACAGAAAGGCCAGTGTTCTAAGTCTTGTCCCACTCATGACTCGAAGCCCGACCTTCTTGCTCTGAGGCCACTGTGCTACCCACTGCGCTACCATGTCGGCCTACTTCCCAGCTTTTTTCCGTTTTGTTCCATCATCTTCCGCTGATCCGGGGGACGGGTCGCGGGGCAACAGCCTCAGACGGGAAGCCCTGGCTTCTCTCACCCCAGCTGTATCCTCCAGCTTACCTGGAAGGATCCCAAGTCGTTCCCTGGCCATCTGTGAGACATAGTCTCTCCATCTGGTCGTGGGACTGCCTTTTGTTCTCCTCCCGGTGGGATGTAACCACAACACCTCACCAACGAGGCGCTCGCGGGCATCCTGACCAGATGCCCGACCCACCCCATCTGGTTCCTCTCGACCCGGAGGAGGAGCGGCTCGACATCGAGCTCCTCCTGGATGGCAGAACTCCTCACCTGATCTCTGAGTGAGAGCTCGGCCACCTTATGGAGGAAGCTCATTTCGGCCGCTTGTATCCGTGATCGAATTCTTTCGGTCACCACCCACAGCTGGTGACCATAGGTGAGGGTAGGAACATAGATCGACTTGTAAATCGGGAGCTTTGCTTTTCGGCTCAGCTCTTTCTTTACCAACTTAATAGATTTTTTTTTTTTTTAATTAAAATAATAATTTTGAATTTTTTCGCTTTTAGTTCCATACATTTATTTTTCATGCATTTTTTTTTATCCGCGGTTCAAACAAAAAACTCAATAAAATATAAAGTTAGAAAAATAATCAAATTAATTAATCTTAACATCTAATCACAAATATTTCAACTTTAAAAGTTAGAAAATTTCCACTAAAAACTTCTGGTTAACATTAAATATTAAAAAGGAAGGACATATTCAGATAGCAATCCAACAACCACTTTTTTTTTTAAGTAGAGAACTGGGGCTGCCATCTGGGATAGAAATTATACCACCGTTAACATTTCTCATAAATTTGTCCTCTTCATCTCCAATTGGATGCTCGAGTTTATAACCCCCAATAAAAATCTTGATTTGTTGTGCTCTCAAGTGTTTGCTTGATAAGTCTGCAGCAGAATCATCTCTCCCTGTAAACAGACAAAGCTCTACTATCCACCCACTTGCCATTTCCATACCGGTCGTCCAAATAAAACATGGCTCTGATGGATCAAGTCATGAAAGTAAATGAAATTAAAGGATGAGCCATGCATACGGCGATGAGAGGGGAGGGAGTATTAAAGTCATCTTGGCCTCTTCCACCTCAGGTGCACGGAGGGTTAATGCACATGTTCTTCAGATTGCCATTACTGTCCAATTACACATACTTAAAAAGGCACGGGTGGTGACACCCTCGGCCCCTCTGTTTGATTTAGATCCTGATTAATTTCAGATTCATTCAGTCTTTTTCTCATTTCTTCAGCTAGCAGGAACCCTTTAGGAGTGGAAGTGGACTTTAAATTTTCTAACTGGATGGACACCAATAGGACCACGTGTCATTAGGAATGTATTGATGTTCAGGTAGCGTTGGGACCGGGATGCCATCGAGGGGGCATGAAATCTAGAAGGTGGCGAAAATTAAACGAAGCGTGCTTTTTAACTTTTGTGAAATCAAAGCAAAAATATGCATTAAAGCATCGATTTCTCATTTGGTAAACTCAGCAGGGTTAGGATGTTCTTTCTGTGCATGTACCATGACCCCAGGGTAGGGGGTCCCACTCCTTCTTATGCACTCACAGGGTTCAATTTAAGATTAACAGGAATTTGATATTCTCCTGAAAAAAAATGTACTTCTTATTCGCGACGGAACGGAATCTGATGTTTCATAAAAGAAAACCAATATGGTCCCAGAGGGCATTGGCCTAGTGGTAGAATTACTGTCTTTTGGCTGGGAGAACCGGTTTGGATCCCACTAGGCCAAAGCTCTCCCTGGGACTACGGGACTGAAAACTACAAGGACAAACAATAACAAAAAAACAATAACAAAAAAAAAGAAAACCAATTTAAGTACAAATATTGTTTGAGTTTGTAAATGCATAGAAAAGCACGTCCAGTTAGCAAAGCTAGCACATATTGTTTTACGTTCTTATTTTTGGTGGACCTACATAAAAACGGCACTCCCTGCTTGGACCAACCCAGACCGGAGTGAGTGCACAAAAAACTTTGTTAGAATGTGGGCGTGGTAGAGAACAAAAGGCGTGGCCAAAAACAACATAGGGTTTAAATACTGAATGGGAGGGCATGCAAATTGTTCAAACATGCTCAAACTAGCTTACATAAAAACGGCACTCACTGATTGGACCAAGCCAGACCAGAGAGAGTGCACAAAAAAACGTCCTGAAAGTAGGCGTGGCAAAGAACGAAAGGCATGGCCAAGAACAACCTAGGGTTTAAACACTGGATGGGAGGGCATGCAAATTGTTCAAACATGCTCAAACTACGTCACATAAAAACGACACTCCCTGCTCGGACCAACCCGGACCAGAGCGAGTACACAAAAAACTTCCCGACTGTACGAGTGGCAGAGAACAAGAGGCGTGGCCAAGAACAACCTAGCGTTTAAATACTGAATGGGAAGGCATGCAAATTGTTCAAACATGCTCAAACTAGCTTACATAAAAACGGCACTTCCTGATTGGACCAAGCCAGACCAGAGTGAGTGCCCGAAAAAAAAATCCCTGAATGTAGGCGTGGGAGAGAACAAAAGGCGTGGCCAAAAACAACCTAGAGTTTAAATACTGAATGGGAGGGCATGCAAATTGTTCAAGCATGCTCAAACTAGCTTACATAAAAACGGCACTCCTTGCTTGGACCAACGCGGACCAGAGCGAGTGCACAAAAAACTTTGTTAGATTGTGGGCGTGGCAAAGAACAAAAGGCATGGCCAAGATCAACACATCGTTTAAATACTGCATCGAAGGACATGCGAATTGTTCAAACATGCTCAAACTACCTTACATAAAAATGACACTACCTACTTGGACTAAGTCAGACCAGAGTGAGTGCACAAAAAAACTTCCTGAATGTAGGCGTGGCAGAGAAAGAAAGGCATGGCCAAGAACAACCTAGCGTTTAAATACTGGACGGGAGGGCATGCAAATTGTTCAAAGATGCTCAAACTACTTCAGGTTTGTTTTTTATGTCAGAATCTCTTTCAAACATTATTGAATCCTACAAAAAGTCAATTTTGCGCAAAAACCCCATATTTTAAAAGTACATTTAGAATATAGGATTTTTTTTTATATATAAGAAATGATCCACCTTTCACTTAGTGCTGCAGGTCCGGGGCTCAGAAACACTCATAGAGCCAACTCAAATGCCCGAAACCTCCTAAATTTTCTTTAATTAGTCTTGTTTTGTTCCTTTTTTAAAATTCAAAAAGCCCCGTGTGCTTTAAAGTATATTTAATATGACATTTTTAATGGTTATTTAGAGTTTTTTTTCAATCTAAATTTTTATCACTAGAGGCAAAAAACTACACGAGCAAACCTTAAATTACTTCATTTTTAAGTGGTCTAATATAATTTGCTGAATTATCAACAAGTGGGCTTGATGACTGGTAAAAAAAGATTTGTTTTTTTCCTCCTGAAGACAGCTGCTGCACCTCCTCTTCCTGGCCGGGAGGACGCGTGGGGCCTTTTGTGTGAACAGTGTGGGGGGCCGCAGATGTCGTTCCCCAGAGACACAGCGGAGGTTAATGATCTCACAGCCTCTGCTAAAATAAATAAATCATTTCCAGCCAGGAGTCTGCATAAATCTTCACTCAAATGGCGATTTGCTGGAGCAAGCACCACCAGTTGCTAATGATTGTTTTTCCCCCCCGCCCTTGATTGCCCGAGGGGATAGACTCTGACACAGATGAGTTCTCTCCCTCACTCTCTTTTTCCTCACACACATCCACAGACACACTCTTTGTGGCTATTCTAATTCCCAGCGTGTTTTGTCAGGGGACTTTAGCAGGTTGACAGGCGTCTGCTTTGGATTGGGGGTGCATTTGTAGTGACAGTGGTAGTTGTTTCATGTTTCCGTTGAGCTGATAGTGGGAGACGTGTGTGTATGTGTGTGTGTGTGGGGGGGGTGCTGCTGTCATGCAGAACACAAGGCGACACCTCACCCCCATGTAGCCTCTGCTCTCTTTAAAAAGAACACATTTAAATAGCTTGTTTTTTAAAATTAGCTCATGAATTATTTCTCGATGAGATGATGTAATAATTGTGTTATTAAACGATAATTATTTGTGTGAAAAAGTTCATGTTAAAAACAGTTAAGATTCCAAATTTTATAAAAAAGTTACATTTTTTAAAAAAGATTTTAGTATTTAATTATTTTGTTGCTTTCAAATTAATTATTTAATCTAGCATAACGAGTAAAAATATGCACGCGTGTCTGAATATGTCTTTTTTTTTTTAGCTATTCGTTGCACGTAAAAGTGTTAATTTTATGATTCAATTGACTCGAAAAAATTGTTTACTTTTAAATTTGAAGTTGGAGGAAATTTCTAAGGCCCCGTCCACACGTAGCCGGGTATTTTTGAAAACGCATATATTTTTTATCCGTTTTGGCCTGCCGTCTAAACGAAAACTGAGTTTTTTTTCACTCAAAACCGGCGTTTTTGAAAATTTGGGCCAAAGTGGAGATTTTTGAAAACTCCGTGTTTGCGTTTGCGTGTGGACGTGCGGAAACGGAGATTTGCGTTTTTATGTGTCACTACCTGTGACAAGTAACGCACATACATCATTCGTGTGCGTCCTTGTTTGGATTGTCAATATTTTAATGTGTTTTAGTAACTTTGTAGTCGATGACAACTTTTAAAAGCAATTCCACCTCCTTGTCGGTCCACACAAACGAGATACCTGGCGCCATGTTTCAGGTTTTGCGGAAATGACGACAGAGGTGCTCTGATTGGACAGCTCAGAACTTACGTTTACATCAATACTGCCCACTTCTGGTCTGGCATGCTCATAATCGCACTCAGAAGCGTATTTATACGGCTCCGTGTGGACGCGGATATTCTGAAAATGGTTACGTGTGGACGCGAGCGTTTTCCTAAAACGGGGGACAGCAGATATGCGTTTTCACCATTCGTGTGCATCCTTGTTTACAAAAGCAGACAGTGGGCAGCATGGATCCCCGAAAGAGGTGCTCTGATTGGACATCTCAGAACGTACGTTGACATCAATACTGCCCACTACTGGTCTGGCATGCTTATAACCACATTCAGAAGCGTATTTATACAGCTCCGTGTGGACGCGGATATTTTGAAAATGGTTACGTGTGGATGCGAGCGTTATCCTAAAATGGGGGACAGCAGATATGCGTTTTCAAAAATACCGGGCTACGTATGGGCATGGTCTAAGTCATGGTTTTCACAACAGGGAGAATATGTACCCAGTTGGAGTGGCTTGTTAGCTTTCTAAGTGGTGTCATCAATAGCAATGGTTCAGAAATCAATTAAGCCATTCAGAGTTAATGAAGAGACTCAATTAGTGACGTTTAACAAGGATGCGTTAAATATCCTGCAATTGAACGAAAACACAAAAGAAACCAGGGTTAAGTCATTTTTTTGCATTGATCTGGATTTGAATTCACTTTATCTTTCATGCATGTTGTTTTACACGTATGCACGATGCACAGAAATACATGGCTATGCATAGAAAGATATCAATAAAAAATATTGTATCATATTGAGAGGGACGTGAAGCTAATATTCTGATAAAAAACAAAAAACACAAGCTGTGATTTCAAAGTCGTGAAGTTCAATACTCTTTGGGTTTATAGATCAAATTCTGAGTATCCAACCAGAGCAGGTTTTGCTTGGTGGTTTAAATGTATACAAGCATGTATGTTTAAAAAAAAAAAGGCTGAGTAAATAAATAAAGTCATTACCAGCGCTTAGAACTGAGGCACCCGATTTGCTCTTTTATCCTCCAACAACAAAAAGAAGAAGACAGAGAAGGAAGAAATAACAAAAAAAGGAGAGAAAGAATTGCACAGAGGCTTTTCTTTTCTTTAAAATGCTGCATTAGGTCTTTTCCTGCAGTCAGTTTTCATAGTTCAAAGCTGGCAGTTCAATAAATAGCTGGAACTGGCACATCTCTGTTCTTGCAAAAAGAAATCAATGTTAATCCTATTACCGGCAGTTATCACCTAGCCCAGAAACGGTGGCAAGTAAGGGGGAAAAAAAAAAAGACGAAAAAAAAAAAACTGAGATGTCAAAGCAGGAAGGGAAGAGCGAGCGAGAGAAAGGGAGAGAGAGAGCGAGTCACCCTTCATTCACTTTCAAACACAGTTTTGATAATTTACTTCTGTAGAAGAAGAAGAAGGAGGCAGGCGGGAGGATGGGAGGAGGGCACACAGCTTCACTTACTACACAAAGTGTGTGTGTTAGTGTGTGTGTGCCTGTGGAGAGGTGGGAAAAAGAGAAGGGGGGGTTCCAAGGCTACTGATGTATTCGCACATAATGCTTGGATCAGACCCTGCTGCTGTAAGCAAGATGTTTGAGGCACAAAACATCATTTTTGAAAAATGTTCACACCGCTTAGCAATCCTCTTCCTGCAGCGCCCTGACATCTGGCCTTTCTCCTTCTCCCACTTTCCACTCCATCCTCTCCGCCTCTCGCTGCAGTTATGGAAGGAAAGGACTGAGGTGTAGTCAGGAGGAGAAATGATCCGAACGTCTCACAGAAAGCACCGTTACCGCTCGTAAAACGCTCAATGTCTTATTAAAACTCATTTATTTTAGTGCAACCAGAATGTTACTATAAATTTCCTAATCCGTTTGTTTTGCGTACAGATAAGGAATAATAAGTGTAGAAGGGTACGACCGAGTGAGTCTAACATTACCCATCAAGTTCTGCCCCTTCGAAATAAAACCAATTAACTCACCACTTTCTGCCATGTTTAATTTTTGGAGCCAAACATTTGAAACTCTTGGTCCATTGATAGTTGGACCAATAGTCCACCTATTGGTCCTATTGGTCCAATAGGATTCATAGTTGGACTATAAATCCAACAAGTCTCAGCGCCCAAAGACTTCAAAATGAAACCAATTAACTCACCACTTTCTGCCATGTTTAATTTTTGGAGCTAAACATTTGAAACTATTGGTCCAGTAATAGTTGGACCAATAGTCCAACTATTGGTCCTATTGATCCAATAGGATTTATAGTTGGACTACAAATCCAACAAGTCTCAGTGCCCAAAGACTTTTTTTTCTTAATTTATTTCTTAGGAGGATAAGCCCCTTGAGATGCAACATTTAATTTGTGAGGGGGTTTAATTGGTCCAATAGGACCAACAGTAATAGTTGGACCAATAGTCCAACTATTGAACCAAAGTTGGACCAATAGTCCAACTATTACTGTCCAGTAATTAGACCAATAGTTCTAATTATTGGAACTATTGGTCCTGTAATAGTTGGACCACTAGTTTGAAATTGGTCCAAATTGGTCCAGACTGTTTGCCATGCAACAGTCTGTGTTGCATGGCAAATATTTAACCAACCAGGAGCTAGCTTTTTGAACGCACACGACCCTACCATGGAAGTCCTAACAGCAGCCAGTCGGTCTTATTCCTGTTCTAGCTTCCAGATGTCATTGGCTAAGTAAAATTTGTCATTCAAACATGAGACACCAACATTTTTTAATTAGTCCATCTGATTGGTCATTTTTTAACTTGAATAACTGGAACTTCGGGCAAATAATGGCAAAAAAAAAAAAAATTGTACTATGGGGAACACGTTTTTTTTTTGTCAAACAATAGCTTCCAACTTTCAGAATCAGAATCAGAATCAGAATCAGAATCAGAATGCTTTTATTGCCATGTCAGTGAAAAACATCAGAGACTAGGAACTTGTTCTGGTACTGGTGTGCAAACATATAAAATAAAAATAATAAAAATAAAATAAATAAAAATAATAATAATTTTTACAAAACTAAGAGTGCTCAGAAGAAAAAGAAAAGTAGTGCAATGTCATAGAAAATAATAGAAAATAATAAAGATAGTGAAGTGACAAGAGGGAGGTGACTAAGAGATGTGGGGATCCAGGTTATAAAGAGTTCATAAGTCCAACGGCAGAAGGGAAGAAGCTGTTTTTGTGGCGGGACGTTCTGGTCCGAATGGACCGGAGCCTCCTGCCCGAGGGGAGTCGCTCAAAAAGTCCATGACCAGGGTGGGAAGGGTCAGCTACTATCCGACCTGCACGCCCCCGAGTCCTGGAGACGTACAGGTCTTCGAGAGATGGAAGGCTGCAGCCGATCACCTTCTCTGCGGAGCGCACAATGCGCTGCAGTCTGTGTTTGTTCCTGACTGTGGCTCCAGCGTACCACACGGTGATGGAGGAGGTGAGGACAGACTCGATGATGGCTCTGTAAAACTGCACCAACATCTGGGCGGGCAGCTTGGCTTTCTTCAACTGCCGCAGAAAGTACATCCTCTGCTGGGCCTTTTTGATCAGGGAGCTGATGGATGGCTCCCACTTTAGGTCCTGTGTGATGGTAGTGCCGAGGAAGCGGAAAGAGTCTACAGTGGTGATGGAGAAGTCTGTCAGTGCAAGGGGGGTAATGGGAGCTGTGACTTTCCTAAAGTCCACGATCATCTCCACTGTCTTTTGAGCGTTGAGCTCCAGGCTGTTATTGCTGCACCAGGACACCAGCCGGTCTACCTCCATCCTGTAGGCCGACTCATCGCCATCAGAGATGAGCCCAATGAGTGTGGTGTCATCTGCAAACTTGATCAGTTTGACAGAGTCATGGCTGGAAGTGCAGGAGTTGGTGTACAGGGAGAAGAGCAGGGGAGAGAGGACACAGCCCTGTGGAGATCCTGTGTTGATAGTCCGAGAGGTGGAGACATTCTTCCCCAGCCGCACGCACCGCCTCCGGTCTGTTAGGAAGTCAGTAATCCACCTGCAAGTGGAGTCAGGCACGTTGAGCTGAGAGAGCTTGTCCTGAAGCAGGGTAGGGAGGATGGTGTTGAATGCAGAGCTGAAGTCCACAAACAGGATCCTGGCATAGGTTCCCGGGGAGTCCAGGTGCTGCAGGGTGAAGTGGAGGGCCAGTTTGATAGCGTCGTCTACAGACCTGTTGGCTCTGTAGGCAAACTGCAGAGGGTCCAGAGAGGGAGAGGTGAAGTGCTTGAGATGAGGGAGGACCAGGCGTTCGAATGACTTCATGACTACAGACGTAAGCGCCACAGGCCTGTAGTCATTAAGTCCAGTGATACGGGGCTTCTTGGGAACAGGAACAATGGTGGACCGCTTGAAGCAGGCTGGAACGTGGCATGTCTTCAGCGAGGTGTTGAAAATGTCTGTGAAAACTGGAGACAGTTCCTCAGCACAGTGTTTCAGGGTGGCCGGGGAGACACCATCTGGGCCCGAAGCTTTCCGAGGGTTTTGCTTGCGGAAGAGCTTGAGCACATCCTGTTTTGTCACCAAGAAAGCAGTGGAGGGGGAGGGCTGGTCAGCTGGAGTGACCTCTGTTGTTAATTGGGTGGGGGATGGGAGTGGCTTCAAAGTGTCTGAAGGTTGTTGATCAGTGAGGGGGGAGGAGAGTGAGACATCAAACCTGGCATAGAAGGTGTTGAGTTTCTCTGCCAGTTGTAAGTCATCAGCAGCATGTGGGGCTTTCGGCTTATAGTTTGTAATTTGCCGAAGTGATCTCCAGACAGAGGCGGTGTCATTGACAGAGAATTGCTCCTTCAGACGTTTATTGTACCTGGATCTCGCCTGCTGTACCTCTCTCGAGAACCGGTACTTAGCGCCTTTGTAGCTCTCTCTGTCATTGGCTCTGTGAGCTGCTTCCTTTTCCCTCCTGATCTGTCTTAGTCTGGGTGTGAACCAGGGTTTGTCGTTGTTAAATCTTACCCTGGTTTTTGATGGAATGATGCTGTCCTCACAGAAACGTATGTATGACGTCACTGTGTCTGTGTAGTCATCCAGACTATCTGTGGCAGCTCTAAACACACCCCAGTCTGTTGTGTCCAGACACATACGAAGCTCGTCCACAGCTTCGCTGGTCCACTTCTTGGAAGTCCTCACTGCAGGTTTAGAAAGCTTCAACTTCTGTCTGTATGCCGGGATGAGGTGAACCATGTCGTGATCAGAGAAGCCCAGAGCAGCTCGAGAAACAGCCTTGTAGGCTTTACTGGCTGTAGTGTAGCAGTGATCCAATGTGTTCTTTTCCCTGGTTGGGCAGTTTACAAACTGTCTGTACTTTGGGAGTTCCTGGCTCAGATTTCCCTTGTTAAAATCCCCAAGGATAATAACTAGAGAGTCCGGGAAGTTTTGCTCCACACACAGAATTTGGTCCGCGAGCGCGCGTTGGGCCTCGTGCACGTTTGCGCATGGCGGAATGTAAACAGCAGCCAGAATGAATGAAGCAAACTCCCGTGGAGAATAAAATGGTCTACAGTTTATAAAGAAGTATTCCAGAACCGGAGAGCAAAGCTGGGAGATCACAGACACATCCGAACACCAGGAGTGGTTGATGTAGAAACAGAGCCCTCCACCTTTTGTTTTTCCACCGGAGAAATCCCTCTGTCTGTCAGCGCGGAAGAGCTGAAATCCCTCCAGCTGAAGCGCGCAGTCCGGGATCTGCTCGTTGAGCCATGTCTCCGTGAAGCATAGAACACAAGAGGAAGAGAAGTCCCTGTTTCGTCGCATTAGCAGCGCTAGCTCGTCCATCTTGTTGGTAAGTGAGCGGACATTGGAGAGAAAAAGGCTCGGCAAAGGCGTACGCGAGCCACGTCTGCGGAGACGAAGGAGGACTCCCGCACGCTTTCCTCTCTTCCGGCCTTTCACTTTTTTAGCCAATATTTGGACTAAATCTGCCGCAACCGCTAAAAAAACTGGTAGTAGGTCCGTGGGGGTCATAGTCCTGAGATTTAAGAGCTCTTCACGAGTGTAAGAGCACGCTGATACACCATTTACCAACAAAAACAGAGAAAAAAGGTTGCACAGAAGTACCGAGGCAGCCATGTTGGACGGCGCCATCTTGAAAACTTCCATAATTTAATATGATAATTCCATATGATAATTCCATAATTATCATAATTGATAACTTCCATAATTGCGCCACTGCTGCACGGTGGCGCAGTGGTTAGCACAGTGGCCTCAAAGCAAGAAGGTCGTGGGTTTGAACCTCGGATAGGGGACGAGGTTTGAAACATTGGCCTTTCTGTGTGGAGTTTGCATGTTCCTTGCATGTGTATGTGTGGATTTCCTCCTGGTCCCCCTCAAAAATGAGATGTTGCATCTCAAGGGGCTTATCCTCCTAAGAAATACATTAAGAAAAAAAAAGTCTTTGGGCGCTGAGATTTGTTGGACGCAGCAGTTACTTCCCATTTGGCATGCAGGTGTTTACGACTTGCCATGTCCTGTTCCCATTTAGAGTCATTGGCGAGGATGCTCCGTTGACAGAGGTTGTCAGTAGCAACTTCAAATCAGTTCAAAATGGGGGCATTGAATTTTAATTTCCAGACAAGCCCCAGGAAGAGTAGCTGACGCAGTTCGCTGCTGATGCTAATGGGGATCTAACCAATAAACAAATAAACAAACAAGCAAACATCTTTTCCAAGTTGGTATTTGGATCAGTTCGTCGAGCCTCGTCATTTGGATGGCTTCTAATATAACATCCTGTCTTCATGTCTGCGTTAGAAATGATCAGATGAACAGAACTTACTTGCCATAATTTGTAATCCATGACTCTGTTGTCATTCATTCAATTTAATAATTTATATTATTTCTATATTGTTTTTTTAAAATCAACATTTAATAAATCAGATCAGCAAAATAATGCTTATTTAAAAAACAATTTTAAGATGTTTTAAATTGAATTGCGTTAATTCAAAATATTGGTGTGTTTGAATTTAGTTTTGCTGAAGAGTTTATAAATTCAACAAATTTAAGACACACTCATTTTATTCAAATATCAAAACATAGTTTGACAAAAATAAATAGATTTATTCACAAATAAAGTGGTTTTGAAATTTATAGTAAATAAAGTTGTGGGAAATTCTTTTTTCCCAAAGTCAACGCGAACAAAATTAAGTTTAATTTCATCATAAAAAAAGTCTATGGGAAAATTTTTGTGATTCTATAATAATTTTATTCAATTCGTCAATTCAATTTTGTCATTTATTTATTATCATTTCAAGATATTATTTCTATAAAATTTTCTATCAGGTAAATTAAAGCAAAACAATTTATGTAAATACTTATTTTAAAAATGTGCAAAAAATGAATTTATTTATTCTTAGAAATTTCTTGTCGTGAATTTATGGCAGATGTTTTATACAAATAAATTGGATTTTTTTAAATGGTCCTGATTTGTTTTTCTATATCAGACGGAATCCGAAGGACAAACAAAAGTTGGTACTTTTTACAACAATTACCTTTAAAAAAAAACCCCATAAACCTTGAAACATTTAATCACTTTGGCTGTGTTTGTGTTATAATATGTTATTTTACTTCATGTTTTATTCACTATTGTAACACATTTTGTGTATTTATTTGCCTTTTGTGTCATTATTATGTTATTTTTTTGTCGGATATGCCCACTTGTGCACGACAATAAAAATTAATAAAATCTACAAACAAAATAAAGTAAAATAGTTTTATGAAAACATTTTAAGGACCAATTACATTAGTTCCTGTTGACCGTATTTCAGTATAATAAAATATATTTAATAATAATAAAAAGTATATCTGTAATGTTTAAAATGTAATTTTTTATACTATTGACATTTTCAGATAACCCGAACTTATTAGTCATAATATTTTAATCATACTGTATTCATTTCTCATGGGAAAATTACTATGCGGCATTGCACCACAGCAGGCAGCCATGACGGCGCCAATGGGGGGAGTAACTATGGGTTACATGTCTTCTCCAGGTGTACTGAGGCATAGACTCAGTGGGAATCGAATTGGTTTATCCCAAATAATGGACGAACAGTCAATGACATTCTACATAAGAGGAACGTTTTCTCACTTTTATTAATTAATGCTTTAAGAGTAAATAATTACCATGACTAAAAGCTGCAATATTTCAAATGTGTACAACCATAATTTTCTCTTAATGTGTGTAAAATTTGAGCCAGTAGTTCTGCTAGGGTTTTCCTGGTGGGTGGGCAGCCCATTTGGCAGCGAGGCAAAGAAGAAGAACAAAGGGATGTGCTGTTTGGTTGCCATGGTTACAAAAAACAAGTTGATCTTTGGTGCTGAACAATCTTGTCTAATCGTAAATAAAATGACAAGATTTGATACTGATTATAATGAATCTAAACATCATGTGATTCCGTTCCGTCATCTTCCGCTTGTTCCGAGGTTGGGTCGCGGGGGCAACAGCCTCAAACGGGCAGCCCAGGCCTCTCTCTCCCCGGCTGCATCCTCCAGCTCACCCGGAAGGATCCGAAGTCGCTCCCCGGCCAGCCGTGAGACATAGTCTCTCCAGTGGGTCCGGGGTCTGCCCCTTGGTTTCCTCCCGGTGGGACGTGCCCGAAACACCTCGCCTGCGAGGCGCTCGGGAGGCATCCTGACCAGATGCCCGAACCTCCCCATCTGGCTCCTCTCGACCTGGAGGAGGAGCGGCTCGACACCGAGCTCCTCCCGGATGGCAGAGGTTTCTTGTGATTAACTGACATAAAACTCTCATGGTCTATTGGGCTCTTTCAATCACTGCTCGATCTGTGTTTTATTGGTTCACGTGGTTGATCAATATTTTTTAAAATGTTTTCACAATTTTGACACAATACAAACCAAAACAAGGAAAGAAAAAAAAAAAAAGAACAACCAAATTGTCCGTATTATCCAAAGCAAATTTGGTTTCTTTGGTATTTATTAAAATATTTAGGACCAGGTAATAAATAATCAAAAAAAGCAATTTGTTTTTTTGTAATTTTTTTTTTTGTGTGTGTTTCATTTTTATTGAGTTGGAGTGTGAGCAGTCCCAGTGGGAATGAACCCAGGTTTGTCCCAGTCGAAAAACGGCAACTCTGCCACTAGGCCAACGCCTCCGGGACCATTTTCTG
Source organism: Neostethus bicornis (assembly GCA_902685375.1). Lineage (NCBI taxonomy): Eukaryota > Metazoa > Chordata > Actinopteri > Atheriniformes > Phallostethidae > Neostethus > Neostethus bicornis. The sequence continues at coordinate 6,950,662 of LR738547.1, read as the reverse complement.
GTATTTTTTCCCCAAAACTAAAGACAACAATTGAAGTCTGTGTGATTTCAACATAGCCATTCTGTCCCTATCATATATATCATATAAGAAGGTGGAAGATTTTAAGTATCTAGGATCAAAAGTGCAGAGCAATGGAGAGTGTGGAAAAGAGGTGAAGAAGTGTGTTCAGGCAGGCTGGAACGGGTGGAGGAAAGTATCAGGTGTGATGTGCGACAGAAGAGTTTCAGCTAGAATGAAAGGGAAAGGTGTAGAAAACCATGGTGAGAGCGGCCATGCTGTTTGGTCTAGAAACAGTAGCACTGAAGAAAAGACAGGAAGCAGAGAGGAAGATGCTGAGGATCTCTCTGGGAGTGACCAGGATGGACAGGATTAGAAATGAGTACATCAGGGGAACAGCACATTTTAGAGGTTTTGGACATAAAGTTAGAGAGGCAAGACTGAGATGGTTTGGGCATGTACAGAGGATAGAGAGAGAGTACATCGGAAGAAAGATGCTGGATTGGGAACCACCAGGAAAGAGGACTAGACGAAGACCAAAGAGGAGGTTCATGGACGCAGTGAAGGAAGACATGTAGATAGTTGGTGTGACCAAAGAGGATGCAGCAGATAGGATTAGATGGAAGAAACTGACTTGCTGTGGCGACCACTAAAGGGAAAAGCCGAAAGAAGAAGAAGAAGAAGATTCTGTCCCTATCAGACATGAACTTAACTAACAACCATGACGGCGCCAATGCTGGAGTAACTAGAGGGTTAGGTGTCCGCTCCCTTAGGCGTGGGCCCAGTGGTATTCGAACCAACTTCTCAAGGTGATATTTGATGCCTTCATGTTCTGTTAAGAAATATACTTTATTTTTTTCTCAACTGAGAAAAAGCCAGGATGGTGCCAATGGTGAGAGAAATAGGGGTTAGGTGTCTTCCCCAAGGACACCAAGACATGAGCTCAGTGGGATTTGATCCCACGAACTTCCGGAGAACTTCCGGTCCAAGGACAAATGTTCTACCACTGAGCCATCGCCTCCCCCGATGAGTAGATTAAGTTTTTTATATTCTGTCATTAAATTTCTTTCTCAAACCCTTAGTCAGACAAACGAATCGTTGTATAACAAGAGTTTTCTTCTGTTCTCTGATACGCTCTCATCATTTTTAGAAACAAAACCATCGTCCTGTGAAAGGGAAATAATAATAATGAAAAGAATTGTTTTGCCGCTCGCTTTAATGCCCCCATCTGCTCAATGTCAACGCTTGAAAAGATGGATTGCACTTTCCCTCCGTAACTGCATGCAGTCGCTGCAGAAAGAAAAACTCACAAAACAAAAAAACACACAGCCATTTAAAATCGCATTTCTCCAATGAACACACCAAAACCCCTAGATTAGGCCTAATCACTGTCACCAGGAAGCAGAATCGGGCCCTCTCACTGGCGGATTAAGTCTTCTGTTGTTGTTGTCCTTATTGTTATTGCTGAGAAATAATTACAGCTGAATCTCATCAAAGCCAATTCAACTCTTGGCAGGACTCTGCTCTGTTTTCTCTTCTTCTCTTTTTTGAGTGAGCCCCCCGCCCCCCCACCCCCCATCCCTCTGCCCCTCCCCTCCTCCTGAGTGAAAGTAAAGATTAAAGTAGTTAAATTCTGAGGGGAAACGGTGAGTCTCGCTGCTCTCAGAGCGCTCCACTCCTGTACAAAGAATGACAAAATGCATCTTCCTGACACGGGTTTTCACCTTGACTTCACTGACTTTGTGTGAATTTATTTCCTGTGCTGCATGAAAGCATGTGACCCCATTCCAGGCTGGCCTATTCTGCCTGCTTATAATAAATTAGATGGCAATGTGGGGGGCTTTAACATGTAAAATAGCAGTGACATGCTAAATAATGAGGCAGGGTGGAATTATGTGGCACGGGCGTGCAGACTCTGGGGTATTCCCGGGCTTCAGACTAGTCGGGGCCTCCGACTCAGCTACTGCTTCTCTGGAGGGGGCAGGACGTGCATATGGAAATAGAATTAATGTTCCAATGCCCAAAGGTAGATTACACCGTGCAAAACTAACAACAAAAAGAGAACAAATTTTCTCCATCGTGGATGTTTTCTTGAGCCAGAGTGGATTTTATGATACGATAGGTTTTACTGTAATTTCTTAAACTCGGGGTAGAATATCGTAATAAAGTCGTTTAGTACTATATGGCTTTTTTTTTTTGCTCCAACATGGTTCATCTTTTACAGCCTTGCTGCTTCACTTATTGTTTTAGTAGAAATTTGCAGCTTTATTTCCTTCTGTGCATTGTTTTTGTTTCCCAATTGACACATTTTGTACTCCGTCCTGATTGGTTATAAGAACTGTAAATCAGGTATGTCAGATTCAACGCGAGCATGTCGGGATTGGGACGCTCATTGTTCACTAACCTACCTTCTCGGCTGACATGTAACTTTTCATGAGGTCAATTTTGCTTCTAGATTTAGAACATCTCCATGCACTCAAATTTTCTTTCGGAGATTAATAAAGTATTTTCAATTCAATTAGAATCGACATATTTTTAAATTCCGCAGGGTATTTTTAGAATTTTTTTCCGTGATCCGTCCAAGCCGGCTCGATTCCTACTGAGCTTATGCTCAAATGTCCCTGGAGAAGACACCTAACCCCCAGTGACTCCCACCATTGGCGCCGTCATGGCTGCCTGCACCGTCATGGTGCAATGCAGTCAGCCACCTTCCTGACCGTCTATCCCTTACGGGATTGCGGGGGTTGCCGGAACCCATCTCAACTGATTCAAGGCAAGGGACAGGGTACACCCCAAAGAGGTCTCCAGTCTGTCACAGGGCCACACACAAACACAATCATACGCACATATTCTTATGGGCAATTTGGCACTGGCCAATCAGCCTAACATGCATGTTTCTGGAGGCTGGGTGGAAACCCATGCAGACATGGGGTGAACATGCAAACTCGACACAGAAAAGCCAGTGTTCCAAGCCTCGTCCCCACCCAGGACTCGAACCTATGACCTTCTTGCTGTGAGGTTACTGCGCTACCCACTGCGCCACAGTGACGCCCGTGGTGCAATGCAGCAAAAGTAAGTTACCTCCATGAGGGATGAAAATAATATGATAAAAAAATAACCTGGATTACTTACATGTCCTCAAAATCTCAGCCAATCAGTTTTGCACGGTGGACAAACTAATTGGCTCACAGTCCGTCATCATTTCAACTTCCTGGTTTTGGTGACTAGCGAGTAATTCTATTGGCTGGAGACGCAAATTCAGAAGAAGCCAGAAAAAAACAAAGTATCCTAACAAACAAATGATGACAAATAAATAAATAATAACAAACAAAGGAGGGAGGTGGTGGCTCAGTGGTTAGAGCGTTCGCCCGCGGACCGGAAGTTCGCCCGCGGACCGAAAGTTCGCCCACGGACCAGAAGTTTGCGAGTTTGTATCCCATTGAGTGCACGTCTAGGGTCCTTGGAGAAGACACCTAACGCCCCTTTTCTCCCACCATTGGCGTCGTTGTGGCAGCCTGCTGCGGTGTAATGCAGCACATAAATATCCTGGTGAGGGATGAATAAAGTACATTAAAATAAATAAAATAAATACCGTGCATTCACAAAGAGTTGCTCAGCTATCAGTGAAATTTGTTTTTTTTACACTCTCATTGCTGCTGTGGAAGCGTCATGTCTCCATCATCTGCTTTATTTTGGGATAGGTCCAAGAGTGAGTGATGTCAGTGATAAAGACGTAGAGTTGTATGAAACCAGGGACAATCTCATCGTCCCACAATGACTCGCAGACATTGTTAACGATGAATACAGAGTACATTTTGCATCAGGTCCAACCTTGGAGCCGAACGGTGAACTCTACTGTTTTATAGCCATTGTTGCAGCAGGTAGCAGATTTACCAGGTCTAATACCGGTGATTTTAGCTTGCTTGTAAAGCTGTTTTACGGCCGTGATCATTTGCCTGTCCTTCAACTGACACACACACTGCAATCCAAACTAACGCCCCACTTCATCGTGTAGGTGGAGATCCACGGGTGACTGATGAGTCCTTTGCTCTTTTGAAGCATTTAAAACAGTCATTTCAATCTGAAACACAAGTACCCAGACTATAAAATGGTCCCGGCTTTTGGGGTTTGTTACCGAATGAAAAACGACTGCATCTCCTTTGCTTTCTTTTCACTTTTTCGCCAGCTACCCCTCCGCCTCCCTATCTGCTGCAGACAGCGGCTGTTACAAAGGGTGATATGTTATATGTGCACGCACCAGCTGGATTAAATTTTTAATGGCTCCAAGGGCAGCCGCCCCGGCTGTAAAGAATAAACTGCTCCAACGGGGGAGAAAACAGGGCCATCACACACACATTTTTGCTTTTTCTCTCTGAGGATTGTTAAACACCTTCCGCTTGGAAAACACTTTAAAAACTTTTTTCTCTGACATTGCTACAAATTAGATGGAGGCGGACGGCGGATCAGATAAATAGTTAGCAATCAGCATTCAGTAGGGGTGTGGGGGGGCGTGCGTTATGACGGCAGAGATCACCTGCAGCTCGGCTGAGTTATGAGCACTGATTGTTTGCCGACATTATGCACACTGTTTGAGGCTAAATAACCCAGTGTGTGCATCATAAACTGTGGTGCCTTAAAGCGAGGAAGGCCTTCCCCTGCAGTGCCACCACCTCTATCCCCCCTCCCCCTCTTCCTCCATAAACAACTCTGTCATTTTAAGTAAGTATCACCCTGCTTACCAGGCACCTTTCGTGCGTGAGCTGCACCTAATTTAGAAGCTTTTAAATCTTTCGCAAGTGTTGTTGTGAGAAATGCCTGGTTGCAAATGTCTTTTATTGAATGCTGACTCGGTGGTATTACAGGCTGCAGATATGCCTGCTGTAATATGTCCCTACAGCTTTATCTTGTAATAGTAAAGTGTATTAATTTTCCCGGACTGGAAGAGAGTGTGTGTGATGGGTTAGAATTGACTCTATTTAGGATTGGACTGAAAACCTGGTTTTCACGCAAGGATGGCAGAAGATGAAGCGGATGGCGGAGTAGGGGTGGGTATGGGGTATGGAAAGAATGGTCTCAGTTGGTAGATTTTTTTAAGTAAGCTTACCGGTTTATCAAAATCCATCATGAAGGCTGAGGACGCAGTCATTAAAGACTTTCCTGAAGAGTTGCATTCTTGAAATTGGAAGTGGAAGTCCACTTTGCATGGTCGCCCATGAAGTTGAGCTTCATCCTGGTTTGCTGTAAAGTGAGGGAACAGTTTGAGTTATTCACACAAAGCATAGCGGAGTATTACGGCATGAGTTACATGGATGTGGTGCCAGCTCATGTCAACCGTCAATGAAAGTCTCCCATTGCTTCACCTAATTTGATTTACACACAGAGAACTCGTATCATAACTTCCTTTGTGGTCGGCTTTTCAGCCAATACAGCTCTGAGTAAAAGTACCTGGTCACCCCCCCCCCCCCCCCCCCCCCCACACCTTCTTTGTATTTCACTTCTGGACTTTTTATAACCTTTAAAGTGCTATTGAGCAACAGTTCTCCAGTTTTCTTTGGGTCTTTCAAACTTTTTCTGGGGATATCTTCTGCTTTTTTACTCGAACTTCGGTTCTTTTTCCGTTTAAACATTTCATGGAAAAAGGTCTTTTCCTCCGGGAGACGTGGCGACATACGACCGTACAGAGACGACTTTACACTGAAATCGTTGGTTCTTTTGGTTTCATAAAAGACACTACATTGTTCCTTTTCGTGTTTTTGGGGGGAAACTATTTAAGAAATTAGAAATTTTGTGGCCACATGGTCATTACTTTTACACCTGTTAGTTGCATTTTTCATTTTCCAGAGCAGCGCATTCTCAAAAAACATAAAAAAAAAGAAAGACTTGCATTGTGAAGAGGAATGAAGATGTGTGTAAATGAGAGGAATCCAAATGGAAAAGTGAGGTTACAGGGAGAAGAGATAAAGAAGGTGGAAGATTTTAAGTACTTAGGATCAACAGTCCAGAGCAATGGAGAGTGTGGAAAAGAGGTGAAGAAGCATGTGCAGGCAGGCTGGAACGGGTGGAGAAAAGTATCAGGTGTGATGTGTAATAGAAGAGTTTCAGCTAAAATGAAAGGAAAAGTGTACAAAACCGTGGTGAGACCAGCCATGCTGTTTGGTCTAGAAACAGTAGCACTGAAGAAAAGACAGGAAGCAGAGATGGAGGTAGCAGAGATGAAGATGCTGAGGATCTCTTTTGGAGTGACCAGGATGGACAGGATTAGAATGCCTCTTCATTTGGCCTCTTCATTGCTATTGTTTCACATCCAGTAGGTCACTGACTTGACACATGGGTTAGAACTGGCATGGGCAAACTATGGCCCGTGGGCCACATGCGACCCATTAAACGTTTTAATATGGCCTGCTGAACTTGACAAAATTAAATAAAAATGCTGTGTTAATGTTTAATTTTTTCTGCAATTCTAATGTTTCGTCACTAGATGGCCAAAGATACAACAACACTGCTCCAATTAAAATGTGTGTATGTCCATGATGCGCACGCTGTCAAAATAAACAGTGTGCACAGATATGGAACGCAAATTGGCCTAATCTAGCGTGTACCAAAGCATGGCATCCATCTGCTCCTGTTCCGGCCCCCTGGTCAAATGTTAGAACTCAATGTGGCCCACAAACCAAAAAGTTTGCCCACCCTTGGGTTAGAATCACTGACACTTCAGTGCAGGGTTAGCCTCATGCTCTCCACTCACCAACAGCATGGATGTCAAGCTGATCAGCCATTACGAGTTGACCCCAGGAGTGATTGAACGTCCATAAATGATTGTCTATATGTGACCCTGTGACAGACTGGTGAACTTACTTGGGTGTACCCTGCCTCTTGACACGCATACACACACCTAGGGGCAATTTGGTACTAGCCAATCAACATGACCAGGGGCGGATCCAGGATTTTCTAAAGGGGGGGGCGTGAGGTTATGACAAAGCCGTAATAGGAGGGGGGGGCTGCCCCCTCCCTAGGAACCTTTTTAAATCTAAGAGTCATTTTCTTGCATTTTGGTGGCCCATTCGCTGGCCCTGCAAAGGGATAACTTGACTAGTCCCCTTTTCTTTCTTCTTTTTTTTTGTGAACCAAAAATGGGTCCACCTTTGATGACATGCATGTTTTTGGATGGTGGGCAAAAACCCACGCATATATGGAGAGAACATGCAAACTCCACACAGAAAGGCCAGTATTCCAAGCCTCATCCCCACCTAGGACTTAAACCCTGACCTTCTTGCTGTGAGGCCACTGTGCTAACCATTACACCACCGTGCCGACTGCTTTGAATTTTTTTTTTTTTTGCAGAAATTAAACCAAATGCTGAAGCAAACATTTTTTTTTCTTCGATGACCAATTGGTGTGACGGGATTTACGTTCAAATCGTACACTTTTTAGGTGCAACAAGAAATAGTTCCGTCTTTAAACTGATAAATAAAATAAACTACTGAAGCCGTGTGCAGATTTTTTTTGTGAGTAAAAAGTCCTTCAGAGGACATGTTTGGAGTTCTAATCAACCATCTGTTTGTTATAATATAGTGAATAAGTTTCGACTCTGCAGACAAATTGGTTTTAAAGCCGATCCAAACATCAAGCGGACTAAAGAACCTCCTTTTTTTTTGCTCTGATAAAAAGCTAGTGTCTCCTCTGTGAGCTGTGGGTAAAACGGAGGAGACAACCAGTGGCCTCCAAGTTTGTACAGCAGTGCTTTTCCTGATAATGCCACACATTCAGCTTCCTGCTTTCAGTCGCCTTCGTACGAGTGCTCCAGTCTCACACGGCACTTAAGTGTGATTAATAAGGTGCAGCGTTTTGTGTGTGTGTATGTGTGTGGAGGTGGCGGCAGTGGGGGAGTTTATGTCAAGATAAACGTAGAAATGACCTAACAGTCACCAGCTTTTTCCTTTCGGCTAAAGCACAGTGCCTGGCTCGAGAGGAGTAGAGGCTGGGTTTTTTTTTTTTTTTTTTTATCAAGCCGAGGGCTCAGACCACCAGAGGCTCTTGTGAAGGAAGGAAATTACCGGGTGCAAACATTCACAATACCCCTAACTCAACCCCCCGTCCCCCCTCTCCCTCATCTCTCTCTTTTTTCCTTCTCTCTCTGACTTCCACTCTCCTGTCCCTATGTTTATCAGGTTTTGGGGCACTGTATTTTGATGTCAATAAGCAATTTTTCTTGCCTGGTCTCCTGCCTGACCCCTTTAATCCATCAATATATTATTAGAGATAAAGTTTTGTGGACGCCTGCTGCAGTCACAAGATAAATGACATCTCTGAAGTCACGCATTAAAGACTAGATTAAGGCCTTGTGACTGTGTCTTCAGTGCTCATCTGTGCGCCTCTGTCCAACCTATCACACTAAGTGACAAGAAAGAAAAATAATGAACTGAGGCAGAAAAAGCAAAGAGATATTTCTTACACACAGCCCGCGTCTGTCTTCAGCCGGGATTAGGACGCATTAGAGGCATGCTGGAGGAGAGGAGTAGAGGGAGCGTGGCGAGGTGGAAATAAAAGACAAATTTCTCCTTGTGTTTTAAATCTGAAGAGAAACTCTTACAAACGACCCGGTTTGTTCTACGTTTTTTTTTTATTTATTTTTTTTTATTAAAGAGGTGGTTTCATGTAAAATCAACTTTTTGAAGGTTTCTATCAAATTCAAATGCTGCATCAAAAACATTACTAAAATGGTTTTCTGTTTTATTTCTTCATGTTTGAATATTTTGTGAGCTTACCTGACCAGTATTCGTATACTATTAAAATACATGCAGTTCTTGGCCATGGATTTTGTTCTCTACCAAGTCCAGATTCTGTAATTTTCCAGAAAATTTTTCAGTACACACAACGTGCTCACATCGTACAACCTTTTCATACAAATATTGGATTTCTGAGCTAACAAAATGTACCATCTTTTTCTATAAATGCAATAAGATTGTATTGTGCGACTAAGGCGCAGTTCTAGGCGGCTGCCTGCTGCAGTGCTCCCTGTTACATAAGCGTTCAATCGCCAACTTTCGTTGAGTTTCTGTCCCTTCTTCTGGCTATCTTTTGTCTCTTTCTGAAGATTTCATTTTGAGTTCACTTTGGATGTCATTTTGGATTTTATTTGTGTCGGACAGCTGATTTTTCAGAAATCGTCCACCTAGCTCCCAATGGCTAGCTGGTTACAGAGTCATTCTGCTCTTGACATGCACGACCACTGCTGCTGGCTTTCAGAGACACATCCATGTGTGGCTGGAGGAGTTGGTTCGGTCCCTGAGGAGAGGGGTCGATCTGGAGGAGGTGCAGAGAAGGAGCCTGTCTAGAGGAGGTGCTTCAGGCCCTGTGTTTTTGCGGTTTCCATGGAAACGTCTGGTTGCTCGTTTGAGGAATTGCTTGCGCACACTTGGACCCAGTGAAATACAGAGAGGCCAGTTTGGTGTGGTTCACTGTGGTCAGGCTTTGTGACCCATTCCGGACTCTAGCTTTTGGGTTGCCAGGTCACAGCGTGACCGGACTGGGATGCCGGTGGATAGCGGCGAGGGGACATCGAGGCGTTAAATACCTGGTGTTTGCACTGCGGCACTCGAACATGATACTTTTTGTTTGCTCAGAAATCCGACTTTTGACTTAAAAAGCTTTGTAATGTATTTATTCTGTTTCACCTTAGTTTAGAATCCTTCCTCATCTCTCTTCCCGTTTAACCCTGACCTCTGCGCATTTGAGGGGAGGGACAGCAATACCTGAGTGGACGAACCAAGCCTTAGCAGAGTACGTGGAAGACGACACTTCCTGCTTATGTTAAAATGTGGGCAAGACAGAAAACTTCTTGGAAACGGCAGCTCAGTGGTTAGAGCGTTCACGCATGGACCGGAAGTTCGCGGGTTTGCGTCCCACAGAGAGCACGTTTAGGGTCCTTGGAGAAGACACCTAACCCCTGCTTCTCCCACCATTGGCGCCGTCAAAGGGTAGCCTGCTGCGGTGTAAGAAGTGCAGCACACAAATTTCCCCGGTGAGGGATGAATAGAGTAATTCATTTATTTTCATTTATTTAAAACAAAAGGTCTGAGCCAGAAAAACTTAATAGTGAACACAAAAGCTTGCATGGTGCTCAAAGACGTCAGAATAAAATATGTACATAGGAAACCGCTACAGGTCAGTTCTTTTTTTATGTGGGAATAAAGTTAAATGTGGTAGAAACCTTCAAAAAGTTGCTTTTATATTAACCCTTTCCTGAGCCAATATTAATTGATATTAATTAAGTTGATATTTAAAATTGAGAAAAAAAATTGTTCAGTCAAAAGCCATTACTGTGTGTTTAAATAATTCGTAGATTGGTCTTAAGTCCAAATTGGGACGGAACACAAAAAGAAATTCATCCACTGCTGCTTCAGCACTTAACAACCTATTAGGATTATTATTATTTTAATAGTCAATAGAAAGTCAAATTTAAATGACCACAGGACCATTCTTATCTCTACTAAATGGTTTCTTTATTGCATGTTCTATGTGGCTGTACGCTTCTGAAAAATAGACCCTCTAAAACCTCAGAGTAATAGACAGGATTACACCCATGAAAATGACATTTTTATAGCTTAAACTCCCGACTACCTGGACTAGGAGATATTAAACACATATCTGGTAGCACTTAGTGTTAAGTGGGTCCAAGTGCTTATTACGTTTTTCCCGCTGTAAGTCGGCGGCTGTTCCAGCCTGGACTGATATGGGTTGTTGGAGGCCACGGTGGATGAACATGGACAGATTTATGTTGCACTTAGACCTTTTATCATTGGTTGTTATTTAACACGCCACCTAGCTGACATTGTGCTAAATGGCTGGCAATTGCTGATATTTGAATTTATTAAGTTCACCCGCGTTTCTTGTAAAATTTATTTCTATATCTTAGGATTACAACAAAGTCGTCTCAAAGGGCTTATACTTGTAATATTTTGTTGGAATAAAACAAAACTATCATCAGCAAATAATTTAAATACATTTTGATTGGTGTTGTTATCTACATACGACACCGACCGGAACACAGCCAAACTTATTATTTGTTATTTGAACTATGCTATTTTAACCAAGATTGATCCAAAATTGTGATGCCTCAATTGCCCAAAGAAAAAAATTAACTCCTGATTTCAATGCACACATTGCATTTATGTATGTTGGAAACAAAGCGAACAGGCTTTCTCTAGATCAGGGGCGGGCAAACTTTTTGGTTCGCGGGCCACGTTGGTTTCTAACATTTGACCAGCGGGCCGGAACAGAAACAGATAGAAGCTAGCTCTAATCTAGCTTTGGTAACCGCTAGATTAGACCGATAGAATGACGCGCTAGATTTTAAACAAGCGTGCTAAATGTTAAATCAAGAGCGTTAAATTGCAAATCTAGCGGCGCTAGGTCTGAAATCTAGTGCGATAGCGCTTACAAATGTGCGTTTAGCGGCGCTAAGTTTGAAATCTAAGCGCTTGATGTAACATTTTGCTTCAGCATCTAACATGCTTGTTTACATGCGTGTGTTGGGACCAATGGCTTTCTAAATCATACAGTGTACCATCTAGTGAGGAAACATCAGAATTGCAGGAGAAATAAAACACTAACAAGGTTTTTTTAATAAATTTTTTCAAGTTTGGCGGCCGTAATTTGCCCATGCCTGCTCTAGATTAACGTTTCTATGTTTTTGTATTGCTGGAGACATCATGTCCTCTTCCTCTTGATTAACTCTTTGGTAGGTGGTGTACATACAGCAGGTCCGAAAAACAAACCTTGTTATGCAAGGTTTTTTTTTCGGACTACTTTAATGCTACAATTAGAAATTAATTTCTGTTCAAGCTAAACTTATAAAAGTTTTATATTTTACTTCCAAACAAAAAGTTGTTGAGTTTTACTCAACAAGCATGGCTGACAGAACACTGACAATTTACTCTAAATTACGTTCATTAGAAATATAAAAAATAATTGTATATACTTCTAGCAACCTTCAAAATGTAATTTCCTAGTAATGAAGGGGATTTTAGCGAAAGTAAATTAGACCTTGAATTTTTCAGTGAATACGTCTGTAATGTCCTCCTTGGACACGTCCACCCACACTGCTTAGGAGGTTTTGTCTAAAAGTAGCATGGATGGTACTAAATAGTACTCATGGTATACTGACCTTTATATCAATGGATTTGAGACTTCCAAGTGTTCATGGCTCGTTAAAAGCATATATCCTATAATTGATTGCTTTAATAGGATATGTGGTACAAATGAAGATGTGTCCTTGATTAAGCAAATTGATTTAAAGATAACTTTAATCCCAGAGGCTTTCACACTTCTTGGTCTTTAATAAAGCTTTATTACTCATTAACGTTTTAGACCACCGCGCAATGAAAGTCCCAAAATGTGGTTGTTTATGTGGGTATGATACAATAGGGACAAAGTTTATTTTGCTTGGAATGGGACAAACCTGACAACACTGGTATTTGTGTCTAAGTGAAGAAGTTCATGGAAGATGGAGCATGTACACTTACCCATGCTCACCGGTTGTGGTTGGCGACTGAAACAACAAGAATAATAATGCAAGCATTTGCGATAGGTTTCCTCTGCAGGGTGACCAGATTCTCACTCAGAGATAAGGTGAAGAGCTTTGCCATCCGACCGAGGCTGAAAGTAGAGCTGCTGCTTCTCTGTGTGGAGAAGAGCCTGATGGAGTGTTTCGGACATCCAGTCAAGCTGCCTCATGGACGCCTCTCTGGTGAGGGAAGGAGTGCAGTCTCTACATTTAGGGCTAGGCTTATTCCCTGCTGGCTGAGGAGGCCTTGGTGCTTGATGTATCCACATAAGGACTGGCTGTCGTGATCTAATGGCCCCTTGTTTTCTAATGTCTTTTCATTTTTTGTTTTAGAAGGCACAAAATGATTCACATGTTGTCCACCTCTCGCCCCCTCTCTGCCATTCCCATCTTAGGCTTTACCAGACTTTAAAGTTCTCTGTGGTTTATCTATCGTCCATTTCCATCAGAATGAAGCCAATCTACTGATTTCTCAAATGTACAGCTGTAGAGTAGAGTTAGCTAGAAACATTGCCTGATTGTTTTGGGAGAGTAGCCCTCCTTCATTTGGATCCTCATGAGGTTTCTTCTTTTCAGTCCCACTTGAAAATTGAATTGAGGTATTCAGGCATGTCTCACTAGGAGAAGACTGTAAGATAAAGCTGTTCATAGCTGTCCAGAATGATCTTTGAGACAGGAATATCTGTGGCTGGGCTGAGGGACATTTTGGGTTCTCTTAATTCTTGCCCCTGCAATGAAGCAGCAGGAAACAGCCTAAAATGGTATGTGGTTTTGTTGATGGCAGCCACGACAAAATAAGGACCTCTGTCATAATTTTGCCCTCTTCTATCACTTCATCTCCGTTTCCGCCCTTTTCCGTAATTCCCTACATTTGATTCCCATTACCTCTCTTTAATGTTTGCTCCATCAAGGAGGTTATATGACAGTGTGCTTGTGTGTGTGAACAAGATAACAAAAAAATTATTGGTGAAGTCAAAATATATCCACAATAGGAAGATGAAGTAGTGATTCAGTTTTGGGTGGATCTTGGTCATCGTTTGGGTACAGAAGGGTTTTAATTGCTTGGTTTAAAGTCTAAAGTCTTGACACGTGCTGCCACTTTAAGAGGCGGAGCAGAGAACACTGGAACTTTATTCTCTATGGAAACCTGAGGATGCATCAAGTTCCAATTGGTCTGTACGTTTGTTAATCTGAACTGATTGGCTGGCAGGAAAAAGAGTACTTTTGCTCCTCTACTTTTGCAGAATTGTAATCTGTGTGTCATGTTTTGCTGAACAGATTTGGAACCATGCCTGCCGGACTCCGACAAAAGCCTGGTCAAGTTTGCTGCCAGCTGCACCTGAATTGTAGCCCCTCTTGTCTTCTCTCTCTCTCGTTCTGTCTTTATTAAGCTGATTAAAACTGACTGCGTACTTGGGTCCTACTTCTCAAATTCAACCCCATGAAAGCTCACAAACTCAAAAAAATTCAAACTATACATGATGCTCAAGTAAAGAAGCACCATGTTAAAAAAAAGTCCATCATTGATCATGTAGCAATTAAATTTGCAGACAAAAACAAGTACTGGAACTGGAACAGAAAATAATTTTGTTCTTTGGATCAGGATTGCTTTTCTGTACCCTCTCTGGATGCCTGGATATTACCCCCCTACAAAAATGTTATCATCTATGTACAAATGACTGTGATGTCACTTTAATAGCTGGGTGTTCTCAGGCCTACACATACAATAGCATTTCATTCAGTGTGGTGGGCTGAGGCTCGGAGCGTTGTGAGTTATGTGCCAGCACCCCCGCACAAGAGCGAGTAAAATAGATCAACAGATAACCCTTCTAAGCACGGGGAGTGTTTATCTCCACAGCAGAGGGCCTATGAAGTGCATGATGGATCTGTAGTGATCAGTTAAAACCACATTGATGATGAACTAATGAATCAAGGCCCACATTAATCACATCGCAGCTCGCTCTGAAAAGACAAATGGAAATGCAAAAGTTTCATGCTAATGATGAACTACTAACAGTTTTGTGGTGGACAAGGGGAGAGTGAAAATTACACACTGGGGTTTCATGCATAATCTCTGAAGATATTAATATTTCACCCCTCCAACCCAGCTTCCACCCAACGTAGCCTCCTTTCGAGGCATAATCAAATTTCATTACCAGCCAAGCTGACATGATTAAACAGAACTGAGTCTGAGTTCAGAACCTCACACTGCGGCACACGTTGGCTGCCACTCAGGAGCCATCTCCACCCCCTTCATCATTCACAAACCGCCGCCCTGGTGCGGCCTCATCGCCTCACACAGATCCAAATCAGTATTTCATGACCAGCCTCACAGCTTTGACCAGAGGTTTGCTTCACTTGTGCCTTTATCTGTCAGTCATGAGGCTCCCAGGGGAGCGGCTCATCGCCTCAGTGGATTCCTGCTTTCTCTCAGACGGGATAAAGACAACAGCCAGAGATAGGCGTCTTGTATCATGTCTTTTATTTATTGATGAAAACACTGCGGAGTAGCTGTAAAACGCTCTCTGAGGTATAAAAACAGAAGAAAAGTGAATGTAAAAGCTTTAAAGGTGTGAATGCTTGTGTGTCATGTAAGAGCATGATCCATGTCATGTAGTATTAAACGAACTAAGCCTCAGACGTTCTTCCAGGAAATTCTGTTTCTGCTGTTATTCTTGCATTAGTGCGTCTTTCGTGTATTTTATGATCCACTCAAACGGCCCACTCTTCATTTCTGTTTGAGTTATCTGTTCACCACCTTGGTTGAGTAGAAAGTGAAGTGGAGATGTTTCCATCTTAGTCGAGGTCAATCCACTCCGCTCTTCTGCATCACTGACCTTGGCAGCTTCTGTAATCTGCCCAAATCGCAATTTTTTTTTTTTTTTTTAGGAAAACAGCCACTCAACTTCTCGTTTTTTCTTTTTCTTTGATAGTTTTTGTATGCATTTAAACAAAAAAAATCTAAGTAACTTTAATCCATGCCATTCATACCATAAAACGATATTATATGATTATATCTCCATATATATAAGTGTCTGTATGTCGTGCCACACAATTTTGATACATTATAATTCAGATTTTTTTTCCCTGCATGTTTACATAGCACCTCTGTGAAGCTGGCCCCGCTTACCAAAAATATTTAAACAAAAAACCACCCAAAATATGTCAATTATTTGTGCTAAGTAGTGCTGTAAAAATGTTTAGTTTGTGCTGTTTTAGTTTTTTTTTATTTTAAGACATACGTTTTGGATGATGACGTCATCAAAAAATGGCGACGCCCGGAAATAAATGAAGGTCTAACTGACGTAATTGTCCAAATCATATTTCTTTAAAAAAAAACAAACAAACAAAAAAAACTAAAATAGCACAAACAAAATGTTTACAGCGCGTAATAGCACAAATGATTGTCACAATTTTTTAGGAGTTTATTATTTTAAGAAATACGAGTTGGACGATGACGTCATTAAAGATGGTGACGCCCGGAAATAAATGAAGGTCTGAATAACTTTGTTGTCCAAAGTCGTTTTTCTTAAAAAAAAAAAAAAAAAGCTAAAACAGCACAAACAAAATTTTTTACTGCACATAGCAGCACAAACAATTGACGTCGTTTTTAGGGGTTTTCTCGCATTTTTAAGCAAAATGAGGGGCTGGATGACCGCAGATTGACCAATAAAAGAATTGTGAATATAAAAAAAACCTAAAATAGCACAAATGAAAATTTTTACAGCAAAAACAGCACAAACGATTAATATATTTTTTGTCTACTTTGTATATATTTTTAAAGAGGGTCTAGCTTCACGAATGTTTAAAACAGCAACATCTTCTTAAAGCATTATGTACACATTGGATGTATTTCCATGGCACCTATTTACTTAAAAATCGCCCAAAGTTTTGAAGTCTTTCAAAAACTTCTCTTCCGGTTTTTGACTCTTTCGGACTCTGTGAGTGGCACACATTGATCTGTCAGCCTTTGGAGGCCAGTGAATAATGCTGACTCACTAATGCTAACTTGGAAAAAAAAAATCTTTTCATTCACTCAGACATCTTCTGAACCTTGTTCCTAACGAGGCTACAAGGATTGTTGGGCCCAGAGCTTTACCGGTGAGATACAGGATCCGCCCCAAACAGGTCGCTAATCTGTTACAGGGCAAGAATCATTTTAAAATGACGCAAATAAAACCGTTGCAAGCAAATAAAATCTTTGCTACACGATTTACTTTAAAACATTTTAAAACACACTTTGCAATTCTTAAAAGGATGCTAGTTAAATGTAGATGTTTATAAATAGTCTAGTTTTCATTCAATTTTAATCAGATTTAATCAGATCGTTCTTGATTTTGTTGGCAGTCGTTCTGTGAAAGCGCTCAAAACTTGGATTCGTAAGCACTCAACGTAAACGTGTGGCATCGTAATTTGAAGAAGGGCAGTTTCGGATTTTGCAAAACTAACCATGTAAAAAAGTATTATTTTTATTTTATTTTTACTCTATTCATCCCTCATCAGAATTTGTGTGCTGCACTACTACACCGCAGCAGGCTGCCACAATGGCGCCAATGGTGGGAGAAACGGGGGGGTTAGGTGTCTTCTCCAAGGAGCATAGATGGAAAATCAGTGGAAATCGAAACCCACAAACTTCCAGTTAACTTCCGGTTAACTTCCGGTTTGCTTCCGGTTAACTTCCTGTCTGCAGTCAAACGCTTTACAACTGAGCCACCTTCTCAAAATACAATCGATATTGCAATAAAAAGTATAACATCAGAATTTTTTTTTAATGTCAATTTTTTTAATGCCTGATGTTTCAGTGGAACAATATTTTAAAAATTTGGACTCTTCCCCTTCATATTGAAACAGTGATTCAATTTTTTTTCTAGTTGTGTGTTTATATATAAATATATATACAAATATGGACAAATTTATATTGTATGTGTCATTTTTTTTTCTATCTCCCTCATGACTTCTTAATCCATCTGAATGCATAGAAGATAATGTTTTGGGCAAAATAACATAAGAGGAAAGATAGACTCCCAAGGACCAATATCTTTATTGCTTGGAGGATAAACGGATTATGTCAGCCATTTTCTGCTGCTGACAGCTTTTCTTATTAACCGATTTTATTTTTAATCTGCCAAGGAAGAAATGCGGTTTTATGTCACAATAAAACGCTGGTCACATCTAATGCTGCCCTCAAACAAACAGATTTCTCAAAGCCATGCTGGGAAATTTGAAATAACTTTAAAGAGAGGTTTTAGAAGCGGGGGAGAAAGCATGGTTGTGGTAGGGGTACCGAAGGAGGGGGCGTTGGTTGTGGATCTTCATCCGCTTGCTTGTTCGACTGCGGAGCAAAAGATTTTTTAAAGTCCTTCACACTTGTATTCTTCTTTTAAATATTTATTTCTTTATTTTGCTGATCTCCGTATAAAAATACTGCCTCCATCATGAGAAAATAGGATGGTGCGTGGGCCGCCTGCTGCGTCCATTCACGCCGCCCGCATTAGGACATCACAAAGCAAAGAGCTCATGCCTGACTTACAACGGAGTGTGTGTAAGGAGCCTGCTTTGGAAAACAAAGCTATGCTCCATCAGGGCCCTTCTTTCCATTCACATCAGGAACATCATCTCAGGTACTTCAACCTTTTGCCAACAGATTCTGGGATCTTCTAAAATGAAACCATTGGACCAGATTCGTATGAAGGTGGAGGGGTGCTGTGCATGTGTGTGTGTTTTGCCACGAAGCTATCATTAACCTCAGGGCTTTAGAGCTCCCTGCTCTCTCATTTCATGCTCATGATCTGAGGGTGTGAATTAGCCATTGCCCCCAGCAACCTAACTTAGTTACCGGCTGGACAACATGAAAGTAATACACAGAGCTGCATAAAGAATCCTCTCAAAGCCCCTTTCCTCTTCCACAGCCCACTCCCTACCTTCTCCGGAGGGACTCAGACGAGCGTTGTGATATTGGGGGGGCTTGCACCCGTGTCATGTCTGTAATGGACAACTGGCAGGATCACCTTAGC
The DNA here is from genome assembly GCA_902685375.1 of Neostethus bicornis. Taxonomy (NCBI): domain Eukaryota; kingdom Metazoa; phylum Chordata; class Actinopteri; order Atheriniformes; family Phallostethidae; genus Neostethus; species Neostethus bicornis. The sequence continues at coordinate 6,932,086 of LR738547.1, read as the reverse complement.
TTGAGCTGGGGAGCTTAGGGTAAAATATTCTGATTTAGTTGGTGATGTTTTATAAGTTGAAGCTTACGTTGATCAAATAAGACGCGTCACGTAAAACACAAACTGATCTCATTGAGATATTATGGAAGTAATATCCCGAATCCGATATAGTATTTCCTGTGGAATCCAAACATATAAGATGCTAAAAGTTGTAGCAGATGGATCAAGACCACCTGAAAGCCTGCTATGTAGGAATCTGTTTCCGTTCCGTCGTCTTCTGTTTTTCCGGGGCCGGGTCGCAGGAGCCACAGCCTCAGACGGGAAGCCCAGGCTTCTCTAACCCCAGCTGCATCCTCCAGCTCACCCGGAAGGATCCCAAGTCGTTTCCCAGCCAGCTATGAGACAGCTGGCTAGTCTCTCCAGCGGGTCCGGAGTCTGTCTCTTGGTCTCCTCTCAATGGGACGTGCCTGAAACGCGCCACTAGCGAGGCGCTTGGAAGGCATCCATATGCCCAAACCACACCATCTGGCTCCTCTCGACAGAGGAGCGGCTCGACACCGAGCTCCTCTCGGATGGCAGCCAAGGCTGCCATTTGTCACCGATTCTACTCATTACTTTTAAGAACAGAATATCTAGGTGCAGCCGAGGCGTTGGAGGGATCCGGTTTGGTGACCTCAGGATCGGATCTCTGGTTTTTACAGATGATGTGATCCTGTTGACTTCATCAGACCGTGATCTCCAGGTCTCACTGGATTGATTTGCTGCAGAGTGTGAAGCGGTCAGGATGGGAATCAGCGCCTCCAAATTCGAGACGAATGTCCTCGCCCGGAAAAGGGCGGAAAGTCCCTTGCAGGTCAGGGACAGGGTCATGCCCCAAGTAGAGGAATCTGTTGCTTTACTCTCGAAAGAGAGAATATAGCAGCAAACCAGCCAGTTGATGTTTGAACTGCTAAACTGGAGGTCTAATCAGAACCTGGTGCAGAGAAATGAAATAACAGGTGTTTTTTCAAACCCCATTGTGTGAAGGTAGAGCTTTTCAGCATCCAGATCATGGGTCACATTTATTAGGACTGTCCATAGCTGTATAGCTGAGCAAGTGTTGGTGCACAGCTCCAGTCATGTAATTTTGCTTTGTAAATCCCACCTGCTATCGATCTCACGTGTAAGCCAACTTGATCTCTATCCTGCCCCACTATGGCTCCAGAAATCCAAACGTGTACCATTCAAAGGAAGTGGAGCATATGCAACGGTCCTCAAATGAGCCCAAGATTTTAATGGGCAATAGAGAGGTGTCGTCACCGTGCAGCCGTAGTGGCATCTCCCACAACAAAAGACAGCAGGAGTGGAAAGTGATCACCGTGGAAACGGTGGCTCAGTGGTTAGAGTGTTCGACCTTGGACCGGAAGTTAACCGGAAGTTCACGAGTTCGATTCCCACTGAGTTTCACGTCCAGGGTCCTTGGAGAAGACACCTAATCTTTGTTTCTCCCACCACTGGCGCAGTCGTGGCAACCTGCTGCAGTGTAGTAGTGCAGCAGACAAATTTACCCGGTGATGGATCAATACAGTATATAAAAAAAAAAACTCGACTGGAAGTCTATGTCAACCACTGAATGCGGTCTAAGGAACTTGTAGCCTGATGCATTGTTGTTTTTGGCAGCCATCTAAGTTTTCGTTTTAGTCTTCATTTTTGGAACAAAAATTAATTTAAGTTTTAGTCACATCTTCGTCATCTCTTTATAATTTCGTTTTAGTTACGTTTTAGTCAACAAAAACCCAAAAGAGTTTTTGTCTAGTTTTAGTGTAAAAAAACAACAACAACAAAAAACCAACTTACTTTAACAATCGTGTCTTTATTACTGAGAATGATGCAGGTTATTTGTTTAAAAAAAAAAAAAAACCCCGCCAAGCTTTAACTTGCGCAAAACAGCAAACATTGTAAAACAACGTAAAATAAATAGAATTTTTTCAGTGAGTGAGGAACGTTGTAACTTAGACATACTTAAAAATGACACCTCTTAATAACCCTGTAAACAAAGTAAATATTGCATTGTCTTTAAATCAGTCGTTAGCACTAGCTAGGGAAGTTAGCAGCGCCAACAAGCTAGCATTAGCTTGAAGTTAGCATGCTGTTTGCGCAAAATATGTGGAAAACTTTAAGTTTCTGACCACCAAGCCCCTTTGTTGCTGTTATTGTCATAGTGTGTGACTTTCTCGTGGCTGCAGGTGTGTTGTGTAGACGGTGTGAATGTGCAGCATTGTGGGGGGCGTGCCGCCATAAGAGACCTGATGCAGCCGCTGTGCTTTTTCTTTTCTCAGACAGAAATGTGAAAGTCTGACGCCTATTCCGTTACAGAAACGTCAACAGAAACTTGCAAACGTCTCGTCACATTTTCGTCACCAAAATGTCACATTCATTTCGTTATCGTTGCGTCATCGTCATAACAGAAACAACAGATTTGATCAAAACAATGTTGAACCACACCTTCTCTTCATCACAACATGATAATTTGGATCCCCCAGAAGCCCAGATCGTTCACCTATAGAGAAATTCAGTAGGATCCTGATAAGGTCCGGTTCTACGGAGTAAGACCCTTCGTCAGTTCTCTCAACAAACCACAGAAACTAGTCCCCGGATACCAGATATTTTTAGAATATTCTCAGACAGCTTTGTCTCAACCTTATAAAACATAGAAAACGATTGATGCAAATTTTGTGAACACAAACCCCGGCATTCACTCGTCTGCGGAGCTGCAAATGCAGCTGTGTGTAGAAGGTTTGTAAGTAAGTGAAAGTATTCCTGGTCTGAAATGGATTTGGTTTGTGTGCTGATGGAATAACAACACTATTTATTCAGGAAGGAATGATGGGGCTTGATAGGAGACATAGTGTGTGTGTGTGTGTGTGTGTGTGTGCTGCTCCTGGAGTAATACAGACATCAGTGTAGATATGGAGGCAGACACCTGAATCAAGGCGCTTGTCATTATGGGATCCAAATTCTCTACGAATGCCCGTGTCTCTGTGCTGACAGACTGTGCTGAAGGCAACAGTTTGCCTGAAGAAGGAGCAACAGCAATTTTTGTGCATGTTGTTATTTCTGGGAAGAACACAGTTACAGAAAATGAAAATGTATTTTAATATGTAATTACAGATTAATAAATGAAGGTATGATCTGACGAACAGAAAAATTAAAACAACAAAAACAACTGTATTTGTTTACCTGTTGGTTAGCTATTAGCCTCCATAGGGTTGTGTTTTTTAATTAACGGCTTAATGCTAAACTGAATCCTGAAATTTCTGGGATGGATCAGTTTGGGTTCTACTCAGAGCTCCTCCCAGATAGCAGAACTCCTCCCCCATTTTCTGAGTGAAAGGCCAGCCACCCTATGGAGGAAGCACATTTCGGCCCCTTGTATCCACAATCTTATTCTTTCAGTCACTACCCAAAGCTGGTGACCATAGGAGAGGGTTGGAATGGAGATCGTCTTGTAAAAATCGAGAGCTTTGCTTTTCGGCTCAGCTCTCTCTTTACCACGACGGATCGATGCAGCGTCCTAGTTATTGCTGGCACTGCACCAATCTGTCTGTCGATCTCCTGCTCCATTCTTCCCCCACTCATGAACAAGACCCCAAGATACCTAAACACCTCCACTTGGAGCAGGACCCTGTCCCTGACCTGCAGGGGGTAGGTCAGGGAAAGGGCCTGACCTACCTCAGGCCCTGTAAATCGCCTTTTCCGAACTATGGCCTCGGAAAAGGTGAGGCCATAGTTCTCGCCTATTCCGGGAGAAAACTATGGTCTCAGTTTTTGAGACACTGATTCCATCCCGGACGCTTCACATTTGGCAGCAAATTGGTCTAGTGAGAGCTGGAGATCACGGTCCAATAAAGCCAACAGGACATCATTCGCAAAAAGCTCCTCCTTCGGGTCAAAAGAAGTCAGATGAGGTGGTTCGGGCATCTGGTCAGGATGCCTCCTGAGCACCTCGCAGGTGACGTATTTCGGGCACGTCCCACCGGAAGGAGAGCAAGAGGCATACCCCGGACCTGCTGGAGAGACTATGTCTCATAGCTGGCCGGGGAATGACTCAGAATCCTTCCGGGTGAGCTGGAGGATGCAGCTGGGGTGAGAGAAGCCTAGGTTTCCTGCATGAGGCTGTTGACCCCCAGACCCGGCCCCAAGTAAGCAGAAGATGACAGGTAGGACAGTTAAGGGGGCGTGCCTCGTTTAGCATTTGACTCCATTAAAATGAAGCCAATTCAGTTGCTATTTTTACTTTTTGCACAGCGCTATGTTCGATTTTTGAGGCGGAAGTATGCAGTTATTGGTCCAGTCTGCATTCACATGACAATCACCTCCAATCACATCCATGCTATTCGAAAATATGACTGCACCCAAATCTGTCTGACTCACCATCTGGTTCAATGCTGTCGTTGGCCAAAAATTTTATTTTGGCCAGTTTCTGCCTTTTTTTCCTAAATTTTTTTAAACCAATTTTTTTACTTTGTTCATTGAGTCCAAGGCAGGCGTACTATTTCTAAAAATGTATCTATAAAGATCTTCCATGCTCTTTTAATTCAATCCACCAAAACATTTTATAACCCTTTTTTTGTGAAGATTTTGACAGTTCGAAGACTCACATTTAGAGATGGCCGCAGAGTGACCCTTTTGAAATAAAATGAATAAAAAGTCATATTTATTTACTCCAAAGATAAATTTCAATCCCCCTGTAAAGTCTTATGAAAATACATGTTTCTTTAAAACAGTATTTTTACCGATTAGACAAAGGACCCCTCTTTGTAGTTTTGGGAGGGTCACGGACCGAAACAGGTGCCTAGCAGTTCATGGCTTCAACTTCGAGAAGTATTTTTTGTTTAATAATCTTTTTTTAAGTAATTTGGAGCGGATCAAAGAGCTTTTGGGATTTGTTATTCCCATCTGATACGAGCTTGGTCTAAGTTAACTTTACCCACAAAATTTCTTTTCTTTAAAGGTGCCACTTTAACCAACTTTGAAAACCTTTCTACCTTCTAATAGTGATGGGTGGGCCTTTTTTTTTTTTTTTTTTTTAAACCAAAGTGAATTTCAGAGTTGGTCAACAGTTTTGAAAAATTGTGTGTTAGTACACATGGCCCCCTCCAAACAAGTGCCTACTGCAGCAGTGACACAACTGGTTACATCGATGATGCTTTTTACAAAGCAGGGAACATTTCACACTTGATATCTTTCTTCCACCGCTGGTCCCTTGTCCTGATGAGCTCATACATATGGTCCGTCATTCTGCTGAGCTCATACCTCTAGTCCCTCATCCTGCCGAGCTCTCCCCCTGCGCCCTCTGCCTGTTCCTGGTGCTACCTGCTATTCTGGTCCCACGTAAGGCCTTACTCATACCACTGGTCGCTTGTCCTGATGAGCTCATACATAAGGTCCGTCATTCTGCTGAGCTCATAGATGGGAGATGGGGATGGAAGTAGCAGAGATGAAGATGCTGAGGATCTCTCTGGGAGTGACCATGATGGACAGGATTAGAAATGAGTACATCAGGGGAACAGCACATGTTAGAGGTTTTGGGGATAAAGTTCGAGAGGCAAGACTGAGATGGTTTGATCACGCACAGAGGAGAGAGAGAGAGTACATAGGAAGAAGGATGCTGGATTTGGAACCACCAGGAAAGAGGACTAGAGGAAGGCCAAAGAAGAGGTTCATGGATACAGTGAAGGAAGACATGAAGATAGTTGGTGTGACCAAAGAGGATACAGCAGATGGAATTATACGGAAGAAACTGACTTGCTGTGGCGACCCCTAAAGGGAAATGCCAAAAGAAGAAGAAGATTCTGCTGAGCTCATACCTCTGGTTCCTCGTTCTACCAAGCTCTCCCCCCGACCCCTCTTCTTGTTCCTGGAGCACCCTGCTATTCTTGTCCCACGTCCTGCCTTACTCATACCTCTAGTCCCTCGCCCTGATGAGCACATACCTCTGGTCCCTCATCTTTCCAAGCTCTCCCTCTGATCCCTCAGCCTGTTCCTGGTGCACCCTGCTATTCTGCTCTCTTGTCCTGCTGAGCTCATACCGCTAGTCCCTCGTCCTGCTGAGCTCATACCTCTGTTTCCTCATCCTGCTGAGCTATTACCTCTCGTCCCTTGTACTGCTGAGCTCATATCTCTAGTCCCTCATCCTGCTGTGCTCAGACCTCTCGTCCCCCGTTCTGCTAAGCTCATACCTCTGGTCCCTTGTACTGCTGAGCTCATACCTCTAGTCCCTCTAGTCCTGCTGATTCAAATTGAAGGGCAAGGTACACCCTGAACAGGTCACCAGTCTGTCGTGGGGGCACACACAACCATACACATTCATTTCTAGGGGCAATCTGGCACCAGCCAATCAACCTAACATGCATGTTTTTGGAGGGTGGGAGGAAAACGGAGTACCCGGAGAAAACCCACGCAGACAGGGAGAACATGCAAACTCCACACTGAAAGGCCAGTATTCCAAGCCTAAGCCCCGCCTGGGACTTGAACCCACGACCTTCTTGCTGTGAGGCCATTGTGCTACCCATTCGCCACCATGCCACCCACTAAATGAAATGGAATGATTTCATTTTATTAAGCCCATTATTACAACATAGTTACATGAGAGGTCAGCAAACGAGTTTCCTTTCATTTATGGCTTCTTCAGATTTATGAAAGAAGTGAAGGAACACATTCATCGTTCGACCCAAATTTGTACACTTTCTGTTTTTAATTGATTTAAATTAATCGTTTTGATGCAAAACTTTTAAAAACAAGGTTATTTCCAATGAGTTTTTTTAATTCAATCGTTGACTGTTATAAATTCCTAACAGAATTTGAATGATTTCCACCATTCTAAATTCAACCTGTTTATTTAAGTGTGGGCTTGTTAACCTCAGTCTTATCTGCAGAAAGGAGAGCAGCGAGGAAACATTTAGAGAATTAGAGCAGATAGATTAATTCCCTATCACCAATAACGATCCTCCTCATTTTCTCTTCAGACTTTCAGATGTTTGCATATCATTTGTGTTTTTAATTGGTGAAGTTTGATTAAACCCAGCCCCTAGTGTTACATGGCATTAGGCGCTGCCATATGTTTAGTTTGGAACAGATACCCATTTCCATAATCATTTAGCCTGTTTGAGGCGCCGGTCTATTTGCTGTGCGGCTCTGATTGCATCTTCTTCAACTTAAATGATGCCTTGTGAGTTTCTCAGTTCATCGCTGTGACCTTTAATCTACGACTTACAGAACGCTCCCATCTATCATGGTTGTCACTTTGAAATTCCTAATCTTGTATGAAAAGTCTTTACAAGTGCGTGTGGATTACTCTGTGATAATTAATCATATTCAAATGCATGAAAACAAATTTTGTTTACATAAATGCCATCGCAAAAAATAAGAGGAAGGAGGGAAGATTGTTGAGCCCTGCGAGCTAGGTGAAGGTGTGTATTTGCATAACATTTAAATGATTTTTAAATGAACGGAGGGAAAATACGTCTTTCATTTATCATTCAAATTACATTCAGCTTCTGCATATTTTTTTTTTTTTTCATTTATATATTTTTCCAAATGCAGCTGATATTTTGATAGTTTATATTTGTAAGGCAAACAAACTTAAACAGCCAGATTTGGGCGGTAATCTCATTTAAAAGTTTGACTGAATAAAACACATTTTGATCTGTTCTAATCAGATAAGTAACACCAATCATTTAGTCTATTTAAACATGGGGTTCATTTGTAGTTCATTGGAACTGATTTTTCTTTTTTTTTTTTTTTAAATAAACAACATCAAAAAAGTTAGGCTATAAAAGCCATATTTTGCAAACCTAAATTTCTTATTTATATATATATTTTTTAACAACATAATTAAATAACTTTCCGTTCGTTCCGTCATCTTCCGCTTGTTCCGGGGTCGGGTCGCGGGGGCAACAGCCTTAAGCGGGCAGCCCAGGCCTCTCTCTCCCCGGCTGCATCCTCTAGCTCACCTGGAAGGATCCCAAGTCGTTCCCCGGCCAGCTGTGAGACATATTCTCTCCAGCGGGTCCGGGGTCTTCCCCTTGGTCTCCTCCCGGTGAGACGTGCCCGAAACACCTCGCCCACGAGGCGCTCGGGGGCCATCCTGACCAGATGCCCGAACCACTCCATCTGGCTCCTCTCGACCTGGAGGAGGAGTGGCTCGACACCGAGCTCCTCCCGGATGGCAGAGTTCCTCACCCGATCTCTGAGTGGGAGCCCAGCCACCCTGCGGAGGAAGCTCATTTCGGCCGCTTGTACCCTCGATCTCATTCTTTTGGTCACCACCCACAGCTGGTGACCATAGGTGAGGGTGGGAACGTAGATCGACTTGTAAATCGAGAGCTTTGCTTTTTGGCTCAGCTCTTTCTCTACCACGACGGACCGATGCAGCGTCCTAGTTATTGCTGATGCCGCACCGATCCGCCTGTCGATCTCCCGCTCCATCCTTCCCCCACTCGTGAACAAGACCCCAAGATACTTAAACTCCTCCACTTGGGGCAGGACCCTGTCCCTGACCCGCCAGGGGCATTCCACCCTTTTCCGGGCGAGGACCATGGTCTCGGATTTGGAGGCACTAATTCCCATCCCGGCCGCTTCACACTCGGCAGCAAATCGATCCAGCGAGAGCTGGAGATCACGGTCCGATGAAGCCAACAGAACCACATCATCCGCAAAAAAGCAGAGATCCGATCCTGAGGTCACCAAAACGGATCCCTCCAACGCCTCGGCTGCACCTAGATATTCTGTTCATGAAGGTGATGAACAGAATCGGTGACAAAGGGCAGCCTTGGCGGAGTCCAACTCTCACTGGAAATGGAATCGACATACCGCCAGCTATACGGACCAAGCTCTGGCTCCGGTCGTACAAAGATCGGACAGCCCTTACTAAGGGCTCCGAGACTCCGTACTCCCGGAGCAGCCCCCACAGGAGCCCCCAGGGACACGATCGGATGCCTTCTCCAGATCCACAAAACACATGTAGACTGGTTGGGCAAACTCCCATGACCCCTCCAGGATCCTGAAGAGGGTATAGAGCTGGTCCGTAGTTCTACGTCCGGGACGGAAACCACACTGCTCCTCTTCAATCCGAGGCTCGACAATCCGACGGACCCTCCTATCCAGTACTCCTGAATAGACCTTCCCAGGGAGGCTGAGGAGTGTGATCCCTCGGTAGTTGGAGCACACCCTCCGATCCCTCTCTTATAAAGATGGACCACCACCCCAGTCTGCCATAACTTGATCATAAAAAGGGTTTTTTCAAATTAGATTTTTCAAAGTAGAACTGATAATTAGTATGAATCATACTATGTGGGCCTAGGATAGAACCATGTAGAACACCACATGTTTGTCTTGGTTTACAAAACAAGATCTGGAAACAAAGTTGTGATCTATGTCCAGTTTGATTTATTTTTGTCAGTGACGTTAACACCAGTGTGACTTCCTTTTTCAGTGTTAGGTTTGGATCACGTAATTCTGTCAATAAATAATAAGTTAACCTCCAGGAGAAAAATGATTCACTGAGATTTTGAAGCTTCCGATGTTCGTCACACTGGGATATCTCAAAGAACTTTGATGAATATCTAGGAAGATTTTCACATTTCTCTCTGTTCAAACTTTATGAGCAAAGACAATGCACTAAAAAACTTTTCACGAGAGGGTGAAACTTCAAATTTTAGCTGCATTTTTGAGTATTTTTTATGCTTAAATTTATGTTGTGCCAAGATGGCAGATAATCCAATTATCTTTGGATTTAATTTAACGTTCGCCCTTGGACCGGAAGTTCTCCAGAAGTTAAATCCCACTGAGCTCATGTATAAGTGTCATTGGAGAAGACACCTAACCCCCGTTTCTCCCACCATTGGCGCCGTTGTGGCAGCCTGCTGCGGTGTAATGCAGCACCCAAATTTTCCCGTTGAGGGATGAATAAAGTAGTATTTTTCTTCTAAAATCTGACTTTTAAAACTAGATGAACACTATACGTTATGGACCGGACATGATGTGTCAAATACACACGTGTTTGTCTGTGCACTGTTTGCAATGCACATGCAAAATGGTCAGCGCAATCCAGAAAGCGTAGCCTAAAAAAAACTTTTTCCCTAACTGCTTTAGCAGCAGAGGACACACATTTTCCCCCAAAATAAAACACTCTGAAAATGTTCTTGTCCTGGCTTTAAATTCTTAATTTTAGAATATTTGCAAACACAGGCTGTGCAGCTTGGTCCACTTCCATGCTTGGCAACCAAATTATCAACAGACCATATTCGACAGATGCATTTGATATCATGGCATTGTCTTTTTTGCTGATTGGCTGCAAATTTTTTTGGGGTCTTGGAAAAAGTCAGTCAGTCACCTTGTTATCCGTCGATCCCTTACCATCCCGGCTGATTCAAGGCGAGGAGCATGGTGCACCCCGAACAGTTCACCAGTCTATCGCGGGGCCACACACATACAACCATTCACACTAACACTCATTCCGGGGGAAATTTGGCACCGGCCAATCAACCTAGCATGCATGTCTTTGGAGGGTGGGAGGAGACCGGAGTACCAGGAGGAAACCCACGCAAACACGAGGAGAACATGCAAACCCCACACAGAAAGGCCAGTGTTCCAAGCCTCATCCCCACCTGGGACTCAAACACATGACCTTCTTGATATTAGGCCACTGTGCTAACCACTGCGCTGCCTCTTACAAACAGTTGCTGACGTAAATCTGCAAATTAAAGACAAAATTTTGTTCACAGTAACATTTTCCGTTCCGTCATCTTCCGCTTGTTCCGGGGTCGGGTCGTGGGGGTAACAGCCTCAAATGGGTAGCCCAGGCCTCTCTCACCCCGGCTGCATCATCCAGCTCACCCAGAAGGATCCCAAGTTGTTCCCCGGCCAGTTGTGAGACATAGTCTCTCCAGCGGGTCTGGGGTCTACCCGTTGGTCTCCTCCCGGTAAAACGTGCCCAAAACACCTCGCCCGCGAGACGCTCGGGGGACTGGCTCTTCTCAACCTGGAGGAGGAGCGGCTCAACACCAAGCTCCTCCCGGATGGCAGAGCTCCTCACCCGATCTCTGAGTGAGAGCCCAGCCACCCTGCGGAGAAAGCTCATTTCGGCCGCTTGTACCCGCGATCTCATTCTTTCGGTCACCGCCCACAGCTGGTGACCATAGGTGTGGGTTAGAACATAGATCGACTTGTAAATCGAGAGCTTTACTTTTCGGCTCAGCTCTCTCTTTACAATGACGGACCGATGCAGCGTCCTAGTAACAGTAACATTAACATCCCAGTAACATTTTTTTATTTTAAATTGAAAACCAACCCCTTTTTTTTCACAGCTTGAAATTAATCGTACTTATACAACGCCAAACGTATTCGTGCACACATACACCCAGAGATTTGTCTCCTGAAGCGGTAACTTGTTCTGCTAAATGATGATTCCTCATCATCAAGATCCTTTTCAAAAGCTTTTTCAGCTTTTATGAATGTAATGATATTAATTTTTCTCTGCAAAAGCTTTTCACATTACTAATGTTTGTTTTTATGATGTGCTCCAGATCGAGGAACAAAGCTTTGCATTCATGACGAACTAACTACCTCTTCCACACGGCGGAAAATCTTTACTTATTCGTGCGTTTCAACCAGAAATAAGAAAATAGTTTGACCTCTTCTGAAAGAGCATTCATTGATTTTCAGAGTATTTTTTGCTATAGATGCGAACGAAGCCGATTTCTTTGGCAAAAATAAGTCTCTTCATTTTTTTTTTAAAGACGTTTTTCTGCAGAAAAAAAATAAAAACAAAAACAGTTCACTTTTCAATTACCCCCTAGGTCGTCTTTCTCATCCTCCCCAGGTCTGGTTTCCAAGGAGAAGGATGGAAAAATAAAGAACGGAAACTATAGCAGCGCCCCTTCTTTCTTTCATTCTCCTCCTATCATTCTGCTTTCCACTTTTATGCACGAAACAGAGAGTAGATTGAAAGCTTTCACCGGCCATTCAGACAATGAAGAAAGGAGATCCTCAGAGCTTTATTAGATATGAAGATCTACAATAAAAATCAATTTCTGGCCTCTTTATGCAGTTTAAATGACAAAGCCCCAACCCATTCAGGCATTGTGTTCAGGAAAGTAATTCTGCTGCACTGCCCGAGACAAGAGCTCTGTATACTTTCTGACCCCAGATTGCAGATTCTAATATGATACAGAGCTACTGAGATAATAGGAAGCACTTAATATCATCTGTTGAGAAGAAAAAAGTTATCTCATATCTTTTTTGGTAGATTGATGGAAGGGGGATGAGCACAGACCCTATTCATGGGTAGAATACTAAACAGGATGATGGATAGCTGAACATTTTATGCGCCTTTAATGGGACATCTTGAAACATTTGAATAAAAGTGGCTCAAGTGGGCTCTTAATTAAGTTCTGATAGTGTTTGGGTAAAATTTGAAAGAGAGAAAACGTTCAGGATAAAGAATTAAAAGAAAATCGTAATTCATAAATGGTTTCTTTTATTGGTGAAAAGTGGAATCGGAACTCTAAATGTTGGAGCGATTTTTGTAAATCATTTGAGAAAATGATTGGGTGGGATACGGCAGCTCAGTGGTTGGAGCGTTCGCGCGTGGACCGGAAGTTCGCGGCTTTGCGTCCCACAGAGAACACGTCTAAGGTACTTGGAGAATGAAGCCGATTTCTTTGGCAAAAATAAGTCTCTATTTTTTTTTAAAGACGTTTTTCTGCAGAAAAAAATAAAAACAAAAACAGTTCACGTTTCAATTACCCCTTAGGTCTTCTTTCTCATCCTCCCCAGGTCTGGTTTCCAAGGAGAAGGATGGAAAAATAAAGAACCTAACCCACCCTTCTCTCACCATTGGCGCCGTTGAAGGGCAGCCTGCTGCGGTATAAGGAGTGCAGCAAACAAATTTCCCCGGTGAGGGATGAATAGAGTAATTCATTATATTATTAAAATCATAAACTTGGATCTAAATCAATTTATCGATCTACCCACCATTTTTGGACACATGGCATTGGGTCTTGTTCAATTGTTATTTATTTTTTTAAATATAGACGCTAGGGAGACGGTGGCTTTGTGGAAGAGTGTTCGCCCGCAGACTGGAACTTAAGTAAAACCTCCAAAACAACATTTTTTCTTAAAGTGTTATGTTACACTTTCTCACGCACAAACACATAATGTGATAATTAGTACAAATCATACTACGTGGGCCTAGGATAGAACCTAGTGGAACGCCACATGTTTATGGGTTTGATTCACACTGAGTTCATGTCTAGGATCCTTGGAGAAGACACTTAACCCCCTGTTTCTCCCACCATTGGCACTGTCATGGCAGCCTCCATTAAGGATGAATAGAGTATGTAAAAAAGAATAAATTTAAAGATCAACTTTATAGCAAATTTTTACGATCATTGGTGCACCAACTCGTCTGATGCCCACTCAACTTACAAAAATCCCTTGCAGCCAAGTGTTGGAAAATCTGGCTTTGGTGTCCCTCAGTTGAAAAAAACCCCTCCATGATTTGTTTAAATTTTTCTACTTCCCTCTTTACCTGGTCTGCACACCTTCACCTTGGTCTTCCAAAAAAGAAACTACCTATATGGATGATTGAGCTTAAGACGTTGGATCGATTCACTACAAGTCAAATGTTTGGCTTTTACTATTTTTTTTTTTTGTTTGAAAGAATTTACCAGCTGTGGTAATTCAGGCCATTGTCCTAACGAGATCTGCGACCATCAAGATCTGCGACTTTGCGGCTCTGCGCATACCCATACCCTTCCCTTCCCTTCCAGATGATCTAACCATTGGGATCTGCGACTTAACCATCGAGATCTGCGACCTGCCATACTTCTATTGGAATTAGCGTTAGGGTTAGTTTTCGGAACTCTGATCTATTGAGATTTGGTACCGGCCGCAGATCTTGAGACACCTCTTGTTTTTTTAAAATGTATTAATTCAATATATTTACTTTTTTAGATCATGAGAAGTGTGCCAGCAATTATATATATAAAAAAAAGTTACAAAAATAAAGAACACATTGGACTTGTTGCTTAGTTTGTTGGACTCGCTGTTGGTAAATCATATTCGACATGCTCTCCTCTGCCTGCTTGATACCGATTTTGACGGCTGCATCTCACCTATAGCAGTCAGAGGTCACTGACTCGAGATCTGCTGCGTTGATGTTGCACGACTCGAGATCCCTCTTGTAGGCATCGTTGTACCGCATGGCAAGTTTTCCAATTGGGAGCGTTTCTGTGGCCAGCTTCCCATAGAGGATGTCTTTTGGGATGTATACACGGCATAGCCAGTGCAGGCGCCTCTGTTAGAGGATGGCGAACATACCGAACATGCTCGCATGGACCAGGACGTCCAGGACCAACAGTTTTGTTCACTTTACAAAATCTATTGACTCATGTTTTAAGTGGCAGCCATATTTCACACCTCTTCTTAAAATTTGCGGTTGAGTTTATTAGTATTTTTTTCACCACAACTGTTCATAACGGGTGACGCTAGAGGTAAGTAACATTGTAATAACTAATTTATAACAATGTTTGATGCCCTGTTTCAGAGTAAGCCATTGTTTTGTGGTGTATAAATAAGGATAAATGTGCGTATCGTCCAATAAATGTTTGCTGTTCAAAGATGTCAGCATTTGGACAAAACCTGATCAATCAGTTCTGTTTTGCCACATGTCTCTCTGACCCTAAACCATTTTTTACAATGTGAACTGAAAATAATCTCAGCTGGTCTTTCAGCCTTTAAATGATGAGTTGTCATGTCACACCTTGTTGAACTCTTTGCTGTCCTTCTGTTTCAAGAAAACTCTTGCAATCGATGACATGTGACGGAACAAACTCGGTATGATAAATGATCCATGTTGCCGTAATGAAAAGAACTCTTCTTTTTTTTTTCTTCCTTTTTTTTTTGTGGCTGCGCATTCATTCTTCTCTGATGGAGACATGGATGAATTGGAAATGTGCGCGGCATCTCCAAGGGCAGGGAGATAAATATTATGCCGTACTTCTCCTCCACCATGTCACCTGAAGTCTGGTTACCAGCTGAAAAGCGATTGTTTCTCCACCACAGGACATGTGCTATTTCAAATTAAACCTTCAAGGTCCCAAAGTCATTTATTTGTGTCAAAACAGAAGCAGAATGGAATCCTGAGAAACAACAATAAATTCACTGTGGATGGAAGAAATCACAATAAATTCTCGGCCTCTTAGCGAGCGAACGCCGTTTGCTTGTGGAGCAGAATAATATCCAGGATGCAATGCTCTATTCTGGACCCTAACATGTGGAACTAATCCCCCCAAAAAGACTACTGTTTGGCTTCTTTCTTTTCTTTTTTTTTTAAAGTTCATCCCTTCCCAAGTGTCAGATACAGTAACATGGATCCATGGGGAAAGTTGTTGGCTAGCTTCCGTTTTCCTCTCCCATACCATTAGAGACTTTGAATTCTGATTCTACGATAACACAGCAGCCTCCTTGAGTGTTTTCAAAAGTATGGACCTTGAGAAGAAGAGCTTTGCTAAAAAAAATCCTCTTGTGGCCCCAGAGAGCCCGGCACAGTGCTGAGTGAAAAACAAAGATGTTATAAGCTAGCTTAGCTATTATCGCGCTCTCGCACTACATCTCCCCTGACACCGCATTCAAATCAGTCCCCGTTTATTTTCCTTTTTATTTATTTATTACTCCAATGTTCTTTCCTTTTTCAAAGTAAAAAAAAGGAGAGAAAAGAAAATAGAACTGAAAGGATTATTTATGAAAACGCGGAACAATTAGCGATGCTCGTGTCGGTTTAGTTCAAGAAAAGTGGTTTGAGTTTTTTTCTTCAATTTATGCGGTATCATCAGCATATAGGGATTATAATGAACGGAACAAAAGATTTTGGCTGTAAACAAACAGACAAATGGGGGGAAAAAGAAAAGTAGAGTCATTTGGTTTATGCAAAATATACGTGTACATGTTTCAAACAAGTCCAACTTGGTAAATAGTGGTTTAGTGCATCAACTTTTTGGAGGTTTACCATGTTTGGATGTTATTCCAACATCATATCCCACAGAAGTGGTTTTTAGTTTCATTCATTGATGTTTCAGAAATGTGCAAGTTCTTCCATTTCGGTTTTCAAATACTATTTGAAGGCCATTCGATTTTGCTTTCGGCCATGCCCACATTCTAACGTAGGCAGGAAGTGTTTCTTTAAGTGTTTTTTGTCGCATGCACACATTCTACTCACGCTCTGTTTTTTCCCCAGCAGGAAGCCCTAATTTTATGTACGTAAATACACTAAAATAAGCACCTCCTCCTCCAGGTTGAGAGAAGCCAGATGGGGTGGTTTGGGCATCTGGTCAGGATGCCTCCCGAGCGCCTCGCTGGAGAAGTGTTTTGGACGGGTCCCACTGGGAGGAAACCAAGAGGCAGATCCCGGACCTGCTGGAGAGACTATGTCTCACAGCTGGCCGAGGAACGACTCGGGATCCATTCGAGTGAGCTGGAGGATGCAGTTAGGGTGAGAGAAGCCTGAGCTTCCCATCTGAGGTTGTTGCCCCCATGATTCGCCCCCAGATGAGCGGAAGACGATGGAACGGAATGGAGAGTTTTAAACACCAGACTGAGATCAGATTGGAACAGATTTAATAAGATCATTACAGTGGCTTGTTGCACAACTTAGAACACCAATCCACTACTCATCAAACATCCAGTCGAACAAGCATCCAAAAACACACTTCCTGGAGGGGAGGGATCTCTCTTTCGTGTGGATCCCCAGGAGGTTTCTTATTTTTTTCCCACTGATGGAAGCCTGGGCTTCCCGTCTGAGGCTGTTGCCCCCGTGACCCGGCCCCGAAAAAGCGGAAGACGACGAAACAGAACAGAAAAAATAAGTAATATTTACAAAGAAAATGCAGTTGGAGATGAATTTTGTCTTTTGATTGTGAAAATATTGAAGAGATTAAGAAATACACATACTTTATTGTTTTATTTATGCCATCCTTTAAACCTATCTTTGCGACAACTTCAAAATAATAAATCAGCTTGTAAACTTGATGCCCACAACCTCAGGCGATAGCCCAGTGGTAGAACGTTCGCCATTGGATCAGAAGTTCGCAGGATTGAATCCCATTGAGCTCATGTCTAGGTGTCCTTGGGAAAGACACCCAACCCCCTGTTTCTCCCACCATTGGTGCCGTTGTGGCAGCCTGCCGCGGTGTAATGCAGCACACAAATTTTCCCGTTAAGGGATGAATAAAGTATACTTCTTACTTAAAAGGGTCTTTGCTATGTTTAGAGTTTTGTTTTACAAACAATTGAGCAAAACTATTTTCCTATGTGTTTTACTTTATCCGATTTGTTTGTGCCATCATTGTCAGGTTGGGTGTGAGGTTGCGGATCGACACACGCTCAGGAGTTTCAACAAAAATAGATTTATTCCTTGAATCAACTCAAAACATCTCCAAGAATAACGAAGGTCAGTCACAAAATATTGCGAGGATAAATAACAAAGATCTCCTGTAATCTTAAGACGAAATCAGACAACCTGGCGGAGAAACAAAGACAAGACACACATTATATAAAGATGGGAGGGAGAGACATTAAGACTGATGTGTGACACATTAGGAAGGGAGCTGGCAATCACCCGAACAAAGAGAGAACAGGGGGAGGGGAAGTCAAGACACCTGGAATGAGAGGGAGGTCAGAATTTCAAAATAAAACAGGATGTAAACCTAAATAACAAAACCACCTGTAAAAACTTGAAACTCTGACAATCAAAATACAATTGAGGAACTAAATCAAACAAAGCCAGGACAAACCTGCCTGTACACCATTGTTCAGGGTGAGGAAAAACTCCAAAATAAAAGAAGAAACCTCATGGAGATCCACATGAAATACAGATAACCTCCCAAGATGGAGATAGTTGTTTCTTTGACACAAAGCTCTCTCAGTTAAATGAAATAATAAGTCTGTGTATTTTCTGGCTTTGTTTTGCTCCAACATTAGTTTCTCCATCCTTCTCAGTGCATCCCATCTACAGCTGTTATGGTTCCCTGCAGGGATACACCAGATGTTGTGCCGTGCAGCGAAGCATTATACAAATAATACTTTAAAAGATTCTTGTGTTGTGTGATATAGTTGGATATGATAGCCAAAAAAAAAGCGGGACAATTCTGAAAAATTCTTTGGTTCTTCAAAGAAACACCTTGAAGGAAAAAAAGAACTGGGAGACATTATCTTTGCACTGTGTGAGAATAAAGTGCACATATTGGAGATTTTATGTTAAATCATATGCTGCCGTAGAGTCATTTCAGTGGAATTTATGCACACGTTCATGCAAAACAAAGCTGAAATGATGAAGTTGTAGAAAAAAAAGGGCAGCCAGACTCATGGAGCAATGCAAAAGCACGTTGTGCTCCAATTGGGATGTGAGGATAAATCACATTGTTCCAGTCATACTGCTTAGGATTGACTTTAATTTGATTTCCTTAAGATCAAGAAACCTTGCTTATTAAAGAAAGAAGAAAAACACATACTGAAAATTAATCATGCTATATTGCTGAGATTTTTAGACAGTTTTTTTTAAAGCAGTCAGAGAATGCTCGTGTTATCCTGAACAAAGAGTACGATCCCGCTATCAGACGCTTCATTCATGCTTTCTCAAGGCTTGAAAGACAAAGTGGGTAGCAAAGCAAATTCATTTTGAGCTGTACTAAAACATGATCGGCATCTGTATAGGCGTGGGGTCTTGTTGCCAAGTTTAATTATATTCATTACACAGTGCAGCGCATACAAATGACCTTGTTTTCCTTTCTGTGCATGCACTGATTTAAAATTTTGTGAAATGATTAGTTTTGACATTCATTTAAAAAAAACTTGCTGTAGGTCTCTGTTTACTGTTATGACAATCCCACGAAAAATCAGACCTCTGTAACCAAAAGGTTTTCAACAATAACAAAGGAATGAAAATGATAAAATCAGAAACTTTCTTAACCTTTTGGGCTTTTTTTTGTGGCAAATTATAAATTTACTGCAGTCATGTTGTCAGGGTTTTGGAAGATGGTGGAAAGAGGAGGACCCAAATGCATTGTTGTTTTTGGCAGCCATCTAAGTTTTTGTTTTAGTCTTCATTAGGGATGGCCAGCTCGAGCCTGTCTGCTCGAGCTGAGCCGAACAGAGTGACACAAAAGTATCGCGAGAATTGCTCCGATTCCGTGTGTCGGAATGTCAAACATCGCGCGACCCAAAATCCGAGCTACTGTCACGTGGAGCCAGGTGTCGAAGAGCTCGGAAAGTTTGAAGGGGCGGGTCGGTCAATCAGTCAGAAGATATAAAAGGGTTTCATTCATTCAGGAAGTCGTGGGTTTTTGCGAGGAGGAGATTTTCTAGCGATTTGCGACATCACAGCTTTGGATTCTGCAGGGATTTTATCACAGTAGGTATTGTACACAATAAGATCACCTTGATTTTGTCAGACCTTTAGTAGGTGTCAACATTCAACCAACAAACAGTCACACAAGCACACACAGATTTATCAAATTGTTTTTAGGATTCACCAACATAAATATAGAGTGTTTGGAATTGAGAGGTTGAAAGAGTTTTTGCGAGAATTGTATGAGAGTGGCCCCGCGACAGACTGGCGACATGTTCGGGGTGTACCCTGCCCTTCGCCTTAAATCAGCCGGGTTGGGCTCCGGCACCCCCGCAACCCCAAAGGGACAGACGGATAAGAAGATGACTGACTGACTGTATGAGAGTGAAAGGTGAGTGTGTGTTTCTGTGTGTAAGTTGTAAATGGAGGGAGAACCACTTCTGTTTTATTCGTCACAACCGGGAGCGTCATCTTCAGTGGAGAATGACATTTTGTGGGACCTGCTGGACAGCCGGGTTGGTACGTATTTTCATCTGATCTACGATGTCCACATGTTACATGGTTTTACAATCCTAACAACTTTTTTCTAGGTGAAAACCAGGGAAGTCAGTGCGCGAAGGCGAATGCCACAGTGGAGGTTCAGAGATGCCTATCGGAGCCCTACTTCTTCAGGGGAGAAGACCCGCTCGCATTCTGGGCATCGAGGACAACAGTTTACCCAAGCCTGTACAAACTGGCCAAGCATCTCCACATGCCAGCAACCTCGGTGCCTTGTGAGCGGGTCTTATCCAAAGGGGGAGAGGAAGTCAGTCTGAAGAGGAGCAGACTAAAGCCAAGCACCGTGGAAAATATTTTATTTAAAATAAAAAATCTATGACAAACATTTACAATTGTCCTGTCTAATTTCTGCGCTATTTTAGAGCCGCAGAGACTCTCTTACGTCTTTCCTGAATGTTGCTGCTTGTGACACAGATTGTTGATTCTAATCGAATTTAATTTATACAGTATTTCTCTTATCAAAGCTTTACAAAGTGCTTTAGATTAAAATATCAAAACAGACTTTTTCTATACTTTGATTTGGAGAGCATCGAATTGGACACAAGTGAAAATATCGCACACTCTCCCAAAACAAAACTCTTTACGAAATCTTCTACTGCGCGCTCGCAAAAAAGCATCTGTTTAATTGTATCAGTGTGTTCATTTTCCCTTCCGTAAGATTCTATCAGCCGGTCCTCTGTAGTTATTCAAATGACAGTGGGTCAAGTGTGTGCTTTATTGAACATTTAATTACATTGTCAGTAACGGAGTGAAATTTGATTGTTTAGGTAACTGTTACTATGGCAACGAATTAACGTAATCTCATTTCATGATAAAAAATAAACTACAAGAGGAATTGCCCCACAATAACCCACATGTCATCTTCTAGCAAAACAAAATTTGAGGCGTAGATTTTTTTTTTTTCTCGGTTTGTTTTTTATCTGCGCATGCGCAGCCTGCAGATGTGCCGACTCATCGTGTCGACTTTTCGCAGTTGCTTGAAGTTGCTCGATGAGTCGCGAGGCCTCGAATTTCCCATCCCTAGTCTTCATCTTTGGACAAATTTTAATTTAAGTTTTAGCAAGAAGCACAGGTATAACTCAAGTTTCAAAAGTCCAAATAATAACATTCAAAACATGGTCAGGCAACCAGGGTGACCTGGCTGGAAGGGATGGTAAGACCCAACAGGGAAGTCCAGGGTGATGCCCTTTAAATAGATTGCAAGGTGCACAGATGTTGGGAATTGGTAATCATCACAGGTGTCACCCAATCAGGGTGATTAGGACCTTTCAGGGCTCCCTCTCAAGTGTCTCAAGTGCAGTGGTGGAACGTATTGAAGTAAATGTACTTCGTTACTGTATTTAAGTAAAAAAATTGTGTATCTGTACTTTACTTAAGTAAAATTTAAGACCGGTACTTTTACTTCACTACATTTTTAGAGTAAATATCTGTACTTTTACTTCGCTACTTTTTAAAAGTGTGTTTTACATTTTCGTTCAGGAATTTGAAAAATACACAAGTTTTTTTTTAGCGCATCTTGAAGCCGCATCGCCAAAATCAAAAGAAGCAGTTGATCGGGAGAAGAAGTCATGAATCGAGAAACATTTTCCACATTAATTCAGCGCCAAAAACCTAACATCTAATCTAGTACAAATTAAAAAGAGTCAGAAGATCGTTGTTCATTGTATTTACTTCTAAATAAAAAGTTGAGCCATCATTACACAGAGCAGGGGCAGATCTAGAATTTTCCAAAGGGGGGTGGGGCTTTGACAAAGTCAATAATGTAGTGACTGGGGGCCTCCCCCCCCAAAACATTTTAAAAAATAGGTGTCATTTTCCTCCATTTTGGCAGCCCATTCACTGGCCCTTCTAGGGGATAGCT
Source organism: Neostethus bicornis (assembly GCA_902685375.1). Taxonomy (NCBI): domain Eukaryota; kingdom Metazoa; phylum Chordata; class Actinopteri; order Atheriniformes; family Phallostethidae; genus Neostethus; species Neostethus bicornis. The sequence continues at coordinate 6,910,301 of LR738547.1, read as the reverse complement.
TGACTTGTCCCCTCTCCTTTTATTTATTTTTTTTTTGTGTACCAAAAGAGGCGAAAGAGGGGGGGGGTCACACCCCTGCATGTATCCTAGTTACCATGGTGACACCATATAGCACAAAAAATAACATTTGAATTATGATCGAATACTTTTACTTTTTACTTAAAAAGTACAATTTACACCAACTACTTTTGTACTTTTACTTAAGTAGATTTTTTATTGGTACTTTTACTTAAGTAAATTTTTTGCCTAATTATCTGTACTTTTACTTAAGTACAAAAAGTGAGTACTTCATCCACCACTGCTCAAGTGTTCCTGCTGCAAGCCCCTGCTGAGGATCTCTCCACACCACAAGATCTTGGGGGTACTGTCAGGATTCCTCACCTGCTGCCAGAGGGAGCCCTGAAAGGTCCTAATCACCCTGATTGGGTGACACCTGTGATGATTACCAATTCCCAACATCTGTGCACCCTGCCATCTCTTTAAAGGGAATCACCCCACCCTTCCCTGTTGGGTCTTACCATTCCTTCCAGCCAGGTCACCCTGGTTGCCTGACCATGTTTTGAATGTTGTTATTATTTGGACTTTTGAAACTTTGAGTTAACCCTGTGCTTCTTGCTTTAGAAACTTTCCTGAATTGAGTTAATAAACTTTGTATTTGGGTCCTCCTCTTTCCATCATCCTCAAAACCATGATACATGTGATATAATGGGGTACAATAACTTTGCTCCAGAGTTGTTGCACTCCTGTGTGTGTGTGTGTGACCTGTTGTTTTTACACAGTTAGATTATTCAAAAAACAATCTGCTTACTGTGATGCTAGATTTTATTAAAGTTAAAAAAAGGGATTACAATGGATATCAGTGGTTTATTATTCCCTGGATAATTTGAGGTTGGGGTCATCAGTCTATTTTCATCAAAGTTACCAGTTGATTTTGGAGAGCATTTTTTTATTATTTAATTTTTAAAGCAGATGTTTTAAGCAAGGCAATTGTCAAATGTGTAAATTATTGGATCATAATTTATTCATTCTGTTAGCTCAGAAATACACCTGCCTCCCACCTAAGCTCCATGTGGAGTTAAACCACAGTTACCAACAATAATTTAGCAAGTCAATACCAATGTTTTCTGGCATCTTGTTACAGCAGAAGCGTCCATTTTTAAATATATTTACTACAAATTCTCCATAAATCTCATTGAATGTCTTTGTTTCTTATGTGTAAAAATGTTCACGTTATTTTGAAATTGAAAATACTTTATTAATCCCTAAAGGGAAATTTGAGTGCTGCAGTGCTACAATCACACGACACACACACACACATATATATATAAAATTTTAACCATTGTGAGTAAAAGTGAAAAGGTTTGAAAATGAAAGGTTAAATAGTTTGATGGCGGATGGTAGAAATAATTTTCTGTACCGTTCCTTTGAGCAGCTGGGTTGCAGGAGTTTGTTGCTGAAGCTGGTCTTCAAATTATCCACAGATTAAATGAAGAAGTGGGAGGTATTTAGCATAATTGAGGACAGTTTTGCTTTCATTCTGTCCCTCGCCACCTCCTTCACGCAGGCGAGGGGTGAGCCAACCACACATCCAGCTTTTTTCTAATAAGTTCATTTAGTCTGTTGGCATCCTTTGTTTTTATACCAGCTTCCCAGGCGTTGAATGACCTGAGCTTTCTGAGTTAGTACAGTCTACTCAGGCCCTTTTTGTAATAGTTGATAGAACTTGTTTGCACCTTTCGACAACAAAGCCCTAATCAATTGGGCGACTCCAGCTCATCTTGACTAGGCAGCACATCTTGACAGAACACTGGTCACGGACCCTTACCATCAGGAAAACCCAGACTACATAGCCTCCTTTTTCTAGCTTTAAATAATTTCTGACAAGTTGTATTTTAGCCCATTGATCTTTATTGTTTTGGAGGTAAAGTTATTAATCTATATTCCAAATCTGTGCTGACTGGAGAACAAAACCAGAAATTCTGTTTTACTTGTCACAAGGACAGCATTCTCTTCAGACTGGAGTGTCTACGAAGAAATGCGTAGAAAATAAGTTTACAAAGATTTACATTTTCTATATAACACACTGTATAAAATGAACACACATCAAAATATACTTTAAAAATTAAACATCAAGCTAACATACAGCCAAGAATGTCAAGTAGTCAAACAACTTAAAGTCATAAAAAACTCTATTTATATCTTTTCTTTATGTAACAATAAGCTAACATAATTTAAATAGGTAAATAGCTATACGTTAAATTAAATACAGTAGTTTGTTTAAACGAGTGGATTTGTTTCTCAGTTTGTGTAATAAAAACTCAAAGGCTCTGATCTCATTTATAAATCCCACACTCTCGCTTGTACAAACCAAATGTGCTTGTCTAAGCCTGGATGCCACATGGTACAATTTGATTGCGTTTGACAGATTTTCTGTTAGCTTGCAGGGTTGGATCTGGACTGTAAGTGTCACATTGATTTTTGTTTGTGGATTTAAATCAACTCAAATGTATAAGAAGACGACTTATGTGTTTCTGTCTTTTCGCTTTTATTGGTGCTACAAATTGGAAGACATACGGATGCCCCAATTTTGCCAAACAACAGGGTTCCTTTCGTTCTTGTGCTTTTATTTTTCTTATTTCAAAAACAACATAAACTAAAACTTGCTGTTTCCACTTTATTTATCATCGTTATTTTACTTGACAAATAACTCTGATTGGATTAAATTGGGAAGACCAGAGACAATTTCAAAGTAAGTTTGACATAAAAACTTAGGCCGTAGTGATGCAAAGCCTTGTAGTAGATCCAAATAGTTATTTGAAACTCAAACGTGTGGCTAATGAAACCAATCTAGAGAATATAATAGACATACGTGTTGCATGTGTCACTAAGGAAGGAGTGAAACATTTTGGTGTGAAAGGCCCGGACAAAAAGAACGGCCACTCTGTAATCTGGGACATCCCAATTACATTATAAGTATTGTTGTGTTATATACTTTTTATTTGTGGGATGGTCCTCTTTATTGTTGTGATCCAGGCCTCGACCTTTCTCATCACCTTGATTAGGGACACCTGAGGTTGATTTCTGATGCCACACATCTGTGGACCCTGCTGCCTATTTAAGGGCAATCACTCGGACTTCCAGGTTGGGTTATTGTTATCCTGCCCAGTGAGGTCCTCCTGGCTGCCTGACCAGAAGTTATCGTTGGACTCTGTTATATCATTTGAACGTTTGGATCCTGAGTTAATCCTGTGCCTTTTGCCTTAAAGACTTACTTGAATTGTGATTAACTTTCATTTTGTTCATTTCAAATAGAAAAGGTTCCTTTCCATTGTCTTCTGTTTTTCCAAGGCCGGGTCGAGGGGCAACAGCCTAAGATGGGAAACCCAGGCTTGTCTCACTCCAGCTACATCCTCCAGCTCACCCAAGAGAATCCCAAGGTGTTCCCTGTCCATCTGCGAGACATAGTCCGGGGTCTGCCTCTGGGCTTCTTACCGTGCCCGAAACACCTCACCAGCGAGGCATTCTAACCAGATGCCCGAACCACACCATCTGGTTTCTCTCGACCTGGAGGAGCAACAGCTTTACTCCAAGCTCCTCCTGGATGGCAGAACTCCTCACTCTATATTTGTATATATAAATATATAATAAAAATGTGTATAATAATAAATATAAAAGGTGAATACCAGTATTAAAAAAATATATTGAAGCTATTAATTTATGAGGACATTTTTTTTTGTGCTTTTCTGTAAAACAAACTTAAGGATTTAAACGAGCTATGTGATCAAATGACTTTTTTACAGAGTAATATTACTGAGGGATGTTTTCATTGGTTACATCTAGTGGATGTAACTAGGAGAGTTGATAGCTCAGTGGTAGAGCGTTCGCCATTATACCGGAAGTTTACCGGAAATTTACCGGAAGTTCACCGGACACTTCGGGGACACCTAGAAATGTCCCCAACGACATTTCTAGGTGTCCTTAGGGAAGACACCTAAATTTTCTCATTGAGGGATGAATGAAGTATACATTATTATTATCTCATGCGGCAAAGGTCCAAAAAATAAAATAGATAAAAATAAAAGGAAGCATTTTTCAAAATAAATTCAAATATATACAAAAGAAATGTGAAATTCTCAAAGTCATTTGCACATTAAAAAATGAAGTGAATAAACTCGCTTTTTTCTGATAATCAAATATTCTTATTTTTTCTAGCTGGAACTGGTTTGATGGGACGTTAACTTTCAGTATTCTTTTCTCTTCATACCCGTCACCACTCCATTCCTCTGCCTCGCCTCTTCACACTGGAGAGAAAAAAAAAAAAAAAAAAAATCAAAGAGGGTATTAGGCAGCAGGGTTATTCCCGACACTTTGCTGCAGGCTGGCGTTAATCTGTGCGTTTTGGAAAAACGAGGTTAGTTAAGCATTTTAATGGCCCTAGCCCTGTGATAATTAGGCCTGCCCTGGAGGGAGCTCCAGTTGAGCCACTTGGGCCTTGAAATGGAGCCAGGGAACTAAAGCCCCGCATGCACACAATGATCCTGAACTAATTCCCTGAGTAAATATTTTCTCCGTTCACGCTGCAGCTTCTTTCTCTTCAAAGTTGTAAAAGGCCTGTTTCTTTTTTTCTTCTTCTCTCAGTCTTTTTATGCTCCCTCCTTCTGCTGATACTTTTAGTATGAAAACCCTCGAGGCGCTTTAGTCAAATATGTCTTTTTCTCTTCTTACTTTCCTCTTTTTCCCTCATAATAAAGCTAATAAAACCGGTTTTCTATCTACATTTTTAGACAATCATTTAGCACTTAGAGACAGGCTCTGTTGTGTCTTGTCTGACTGGCATAACCTCCGACCTCGGGGTCCTTTGAGAGGTTCTTTGACTGACTGATCTGATCGTCCTAAAGGGGATAGGAAGTGTGTGAACATTGTGTGTAGACTTTGATTCCTGTCCATGTCTAAGGCTCTCATAACACAGAGAAGCCCCTGAGCCACAGCTTCCTTTGTTTCGGAGCACAAAAGGCAGACATCACATTAACGTCCTGCGAATCATCGTAAACTCACGTCAGCCTTTGTCAACAGAAGAATCAAATACCAACATCGGCCCTGGCGATTAGAAGTGAAAAACTATTAATGAGAAATGTGGTGATAAGTCTGTAAAAACGGGAAATAAATCCACAAATCTTGACTTGTTTGTGAATGACTACTGACGTTTTTTCATCCGTCGTTTTTTTTTTTTTTTTTCGGTCTGAACACGTCCTGGTATTAAGTTGTCAATCTACAAGTTTTGTGTCTAGGTGATAAAGTTCGTCGGCTTTCCGAGTGGTTGTTTGGAGGATGTTTTGACTGACACGTGGCCTCTGGCTATAAAAGTCAGCTTCCAGGTTTCCCGGGGATACTTCTTGTTTGGCTCAGGGAACCTTTGTGAGAAGTATCTTCATCTCACTGTTGCTCAGTCAACCCATTTCTTCAGGCCATGGTGTCAGGCATCATTTATCTCTGACAGTGTGTATTTCTGTGTGTGTTGGGGTACATGGGTTGGACTGTCTTTCTGTCCTTAACTCAGTGCATGTTGTCGGTATCATTCAGGCGTCCCAAGGCCAAAGCTTTGAACGGGATTCTGGCAGAACGAACAGAAAAGATGAATGTTTATAGAATATAAATGGATATTATTAAAACCAGCTGAGTTAACGTGATTGATTTGTAGCATTAGAGTCGCCCAATGTTAACATAAAACCTGCAAATGGCCCCAATTTAAATATGTTACTTATCAACACCTCACAGTGCATCGGTGTAAAAATCTTCTTGAAGTGTCTTTAAATGGAGTCGGGGCCATTTTTCATTTCTTAGTAATTAGATCGCATTAATTACCAAACATTTGTTAGCTTAGCTGTGTGTGACAAATGCCAGGCTGAGTAATGGACCCACTTGTCCGTGTAGAACACAGAAGTAAAGCCCTGAATGTGGGGCTTTAAGACCTTGTGGTTTGCAAGTGTAAAAGTGGTTGAAAGTTAGTTTACTTGTTGTCTTATTTTGGTTAACATGATGGATGGAAAACACAATAGTCATTATTCACAATTCGTCAGACAAATTAAGATGCATTTCAAATGTTGAGAATGTTTTAAAATGTTTAATTGAGTCATAATTCATCTTTCAAGTCAAATTTAATAGGTCAAATTTGTCTCATGAAATAAACTTTGAGTTTACGCACGGGCAGATTTGCTTGTGCAAGGTGGGTTAGCACGGTGGCCATTAAAACTGTGGGTTCACAACAAAGCGGTTGTTGGTTCGACTCTTGCTGAGGTATTGCTTAAGAAATACCGCTGCTTAAGAGGTATTGCTTAAGAATTTTCTTGCTTAACCCATGTATAACCCTTAACCCATTTCCCCTCTGGCACTGACAGACTCCCCCATCACCACTGTAGACTCTTTCCGCTTCCTCGGCACTACCATTGCACAGGACCTAAAATGGGAGCCGTCCATCAGCTCCCTGATCAACACCGCATGATATAACTCCATTCCTCCACTTTCACCGACAGACTCCCCCATCACCACTGTAGACTCTTTCTGCTTCCTCGGCACTACCATCACAAGGACCTAAAGTGGGGGCCGTCCATCAGCTCCCTGATCAAAAAGGCCTAGCAGAGGATGTACTGAAGAAAGCCAACCTGCCCGCCCAGATGTTGGTGCAGTTTTACACAGCCATCATCGAGTCCATCCTCACCTCCTTCATCACCGTGTGGTACGCTGGAGCCACAGCCAGGGACAAACATAGACTGCAGCGCATTGTGCGCTCCGCGGAGAAGGTGATCGGCTGCAGCCTTCCATCTCTCCATGACCTGTACGTCTTCAGGACTCGGGGACTTTTTGAGCGACTCCTGTCATGCAGGAGGCTCCGGTCTATTCGGACCAGAACATCCCACTACAAAAACAGATTCTTCCCTTCTGTCGTTGGACTTATGAACTCTTTATAACCTGGATCCCCACATCTCTTAGTCACTTCACTCTTGTCACTTTACTATCTTTATTATTTTCTATGTCATTGCACTACTTTTCTTTTTCTTTCTGAGCACTCTTAGTTTTGTTAAAATTATTATTATTTTTTTCATTTTATTTTTTTGCACACCTGTACTATATGAAGTTCCTAGTCTCTGATATTCTTCATTGACCATGGCAATAAAATCATTCTGATTCTGATGTAGGCATAGGTTATCTCTGGGTGCCAGGCTACTTCTGACCATTCAAAAACATGCATGCTAGGTTGAACATACCAGTCGATTTACGTACCTACCTTCAACTATGGTCACCAGCTGTGGGCGGTGACCAAAAGAATGAGATCAAGAATACAAATGGCTGTAATGATCTCCCTCTGCGGGGGGGCTGAACTCTTACTCAGAGATAGAGAGTGAGGAGCTCTGCTATTCAGGACGGGCTCGTAGAGTAAAGTAGAGCCATTGCTCATCTGGGTCGGCCAGATGTGGTCGTTCGGGTTTGTGGTTAGGATGCCTCATGAGCGCCTTGCTGGTGAGGTGTTTCGGAGACGCAGTGGTAGGTCCCGGACTTGGTCTCCCAGCGGGCCAGGGAACAACTCGGGATCCTTCAGGGTGAGCTGGGGGATACAGCTGGAGTTAGTGAAGCCTGTGCTTTTTGTCGTAGGCTGTTGCCCCTGCAACCCAGCCCCAGTCAAGCAGAAGACAACGGAACGAAACCATTTTTTTTTTTTTACTCATATGCATAATAAGTTGGGTTATTGTCCAACTTTAGCAAACAATTTGTTTTTTTTCACCAACCAACTAAAAACGTTTTTGGACATTTTTGCCTCTTTTTAATGAACTCAATCTGTTCAGAACAACCTGAAGATGCAGTAGCTTCCTGAACATAAGGTGCATGTTACCGTATTATTACATCAGTGTGTTAGCTTAACCCTTGACTGTGCATGTTCTTCTTTTGTCCTGCCTTTCTTCTTCAATCCCTCCATTATGCCATGAGTCCTCTGCTGCAAACCTCTTTGTCCTGTTTGAAGGCCATGGGCAGTCATGGGCTTGGACCCATGCTCCTAGCAGCTACTGACCCTTTTGTGGCACCTTTATCACAGACTTCTTCACCGTGGGCTACTTAACCGCAGCGCTAACTGCAGGTCCTGCGGGTCCCTGTGATTGTGCTCTGCATTGAGCAGAGAGATGAGGATTAACACCGACACTCGATAAAGGGGTCAGAGGTGTGCAGTGATTATTTGTGTGTGTGTATTACGAGGAACGAAGAGAAAAAGAGAGACGCGGAGAGACAGTGTGTGCAAGGTAAGCTTGTGCGCGTGTGTGTGGCTCTCAGGATAGAGGATTGAAGCAGGTGGAAGGGGGTTGGGGACATGGCTGCAAGGTTGAGGTGAAATAGATGGATAAGGTTAGCTGAGTTATCAGACAGGAGCATCACAATCAAGCTGTCAGCTCAATGCCTTCCTCTCTCTGCTCTCTCCCTCTTTTTGATAAACAGAGGAATAGGATTACAATTTGGACTGGTCCCGGGGCGGTGAGGAAGTCTGTCCTGTCTTTCAGTTTCATTCTCTGCCCTATGAAAGCCACAAATCTGCCATACAGGATGAGTATCCTGGTGGACAGAAGAGGAAGGATAGTTCGCTGGAGAAAGAAGACGGAAAATAATAATGAAATAATAAAGCTTCGTTTTTTAAACTAGACATTTATTTTTCAGCATTTTTCATAAAAAATATGATACCATTTACGTTAAAATGATGATTGAAAAATAAGTTCATCCATGCATTTATCCAGTAACTCCTCCATCTGTTTTTATGCATTCGTGAATCTGCTTGATGGTCCTGCAACAGACTGGCGACCTGTTTGGGATGTACCCTGCTTCTTGCCTGCAATCAGTCGGTAAGGGATCTGGCACTCCCTGCAATCGTGTCAGGGAAAAGCGGTTCAGAAGATGAAACGGATCTGCTTTATTCAAGAGTGCCCTTAGACTCTCCTTCACGGTGAGGAAAAACTCCTAGAAACCCATCAGTGGGGAAAAAAATAAGAAACCTCATGGGGATCCACACAAAAGAGAGATCCCTCCCCCTTAATAGGTGTGTTTTTTGAATACCTGTTTGACTGGATGTTTGATGAGTGTTGGATTGGTGTTCTAAGTTGTGCAACAAGCCTCTGTAATGATCTAATTTAAACCTGTTCCTGCATGATCTCAGGCTGGTTTTTAAAACTTGCCGTTTCGTTCCGTCATCTTCCGCTCATCCGGGGTTGGGTCGCAGGGCCAACAGCCTCAGACGGGAAGCCCAGGCTTCTCTCACCCCGGCTGCATCCTCCAGCTCACCCGGATGGATCCTGAGTCGTTCCCCAGCCAGCTGTGAGACATATGTTCTCCAGCGGGTCTGGAGTCTGCCTCTTGGTCTCTTTCTGGTGGGACGTGCCCAAAACACCTCAGCAGCAAGGCAGTCGGGTGGCATCCTGATCAGATGCCTGAACCTCCCCATTTGGCTCCTCTCGACCTGGAGGAGGAGCAGCTCGACTCCAATCTCCTCCTGGATGGCAGAGTTCCTCACCTGATCTCTGAGTGAGAGTCCAGCCACCCTGCAGAGGAAGCTTATTTCGTCCACTTGTATCCCTGATCTCATTCTTATGGTCACCACCCACAGCTGGTGACCATAGGTGAGGGTTGGAACGTAGATCGACTTGTAAATCGAGAGCTTTGCTTTTCGGCTCAGCTCTTTCTTTACCACGACTTATCGATGAAACCCCGTTTTCCTGCAGGATAAAAATGTTTTCACCTCCTCCAAATCCGGATCTTCTATTTTTCTGCAACCAGTCATGTTCTTCACATGGTCTAACTCCATTTTTGTTTTTTCCTTTCAGAGCCTGCTTGTTATTTTTCCTGTCATTCAGCGACACTTGTTTACGCTTCAGCGGCTAAACAACATCACACAATCGACGATTGAATGATATGATGGTCCTGGGAAATAGTCACATTCCTGCAGGAAAAAACAGACTGAAATTGATTTATTTTTCTCTTATTGTGAACGATTCATTTTCGCCCGAACACATTTTAACCAAAATCCATGAACTGCACAACTCAATTAGTTTTAATAAAACACACCAAGTCAACGGACGCTTTTCAATATTTGGGATTTTTAAAAAACCAAAGTTTTTACTGTAAATTAAAATTAAATTCACAACCTTCAAATTTTTCTTTCTTCATTTGATAGAATAATTTTTGCCCTAAAAAAGTTGCTCAACCATCGATTCCATCACTCTTTATTCTCAGCTTCACACACGGTTGTGTCTGTAATCAGAGATTAGGTCTGTAAATTAGCAACGGTTAAACGAGCAACATATATTAGCGGAATTGTGTCTTACCCGGTGTGACAGCGTGCTCGTATTGTTTCTGTCAAATTAATTAGGAAATGATAGTGTAAAAACTAGAGAGACGTATTTAAATAAAATCTGAACAAAAACTCGGGAGTTAAAAAAAAAAATAAAAAAATCCCTGATTGGTTTTACCCTCACTGAGTTTAACGAATACATTCTAATGACGTGTGATAAACGTACACTGCAGTGTATATTTGTACATAAACACCAGTTAATTGATTGAAAAGACATTTGAGGCAATGTCTTTATATACACAGAGGTGTCAAAAGTACCAACATTTCCTACTCAAGTAGAAGTATAAATACAGAGTTAAAAAACTACTTTAGTAAAAGTAGAAGTATCAACTCAAGTTTTCTACTTAAGTAAAAGTAAAAAGTAACCTATTTTAAAACTACTTCAAGTAAAAAAAGTAAAAGTAATTTTCAGAAAAAAAGGAATATTGTTAACAAAAGTGTATGAACATATTTTTTAACTATTATCACATGCTTTAAGGAGCAGAAAATATGATAATAAATGAAAGTGTTTTGGTGAAACTTTATGAATCAGAAACATTTATTTCTTAATAATCTTTATTGGAAATCGATTAATGAACACAATCAAATGTATTATCATAAGCAGGGCATTCTGTAACGTCCCTTCAGCTACCAAGCTTCACTCTGCATCACCTAATTTAACCAACTTCAAGACACAAACACACTCAATGTTAAAAAAAATAAATAAATAAATGGGAAAAAAATACATGATACAAAATCTAAGCGATGTGTAGTTTTAATCTCCTCAGTCAGTCTTTATAAACTAATCAATAACATTTTGGATGTTTTTAAGCACAAATACTTCATCCACTACTATTTATGGATTAACCAGTTCAATTAGCTTTGTTTCTAAAGATAAAATAGTGCGTCACAGATCAAAGTTATTTTTATAAAAATACCATCTACAACATTTTCAGCAAAGACGTTTACAATAACCTAAGACTGAAAATAATGATAATAATAAAACATTTCTTTGCTGTTGTTTTTTTTTTTTTTAAACTGATAATTCAATCAAAGTTCAGTGTTGCAGCATCAGAAACACTTTGATTTCCGAGCCCGCAACAAGTCTTAAACACGCAAATGGACGTTCCTGCGCTTTAAAAGTTTGTGGGCGGTGCTACTCGCCCCAAAGTAATGATTGACTGGACCTTTCAGCCAATCATTCATCTGTTCCTTTGTTTGATGCATTCAGGGTTCATAAAAAAAAAAATTCCGACAAACAGTCGCGGCTTTTTAACGGTGACAAAATGGAGAAAGTAGCAACTACTTTTTATAAAATGAACGAAGTAAAAGTACAGATAATTGCATAAAAAAGTAGTGAGTAAAAGTAAAAAGTAGACAAAAAAATAATTACTTCGTTAAAGTAAAGATAACGAGATTTTCTACTCAAGTAAGGTAACGAAGTAGTCTTACTTCGCTACTTGACACCTCTGTATACACATAAACAAATATATTCAAAGGCGAATCCAGGGGGAGGACGTGGGAGGAGCAAGCCCCGCCCCCTTTTGGTCCACAAAAACAAAAAAACAAAAAAAAAGAAGAAGTAAAAGGAAAGGGGACTAGTCAAGCTATTCCCTTACAGGGCCAGCGGACAGGCCACCAAAATACAAAAAAGGACTCTTGTTTTTAAAAATATTCTTGGGGGGAGGAGGGATGTCCCAGACCTCACACCCACCCTTTAGAAAATCCTGGATCTGCCCCTGATATTACATTGCGAATTCAAAATTGGTATTTTTTATCATTGGGGATTTAAATGGTAGAAAAAGTTTCAAAAAAGTCTTCTGGGCAGTTTAATTCTTCAACAAGACATTTTGACTTCCATCCGAAAATCATTTTCAATCTGAATGAAATGGACTGAAACCTGGATCTATTTATACTAACCTGAGTAACAAGTAAAAAAAATAGTAAGAAGGGCTCGACCAATGAGCCTGTGTTACTTAAGATGGCCGTGAATGGCTCCTATTGTAGCCACAGACCAGCAAACAAACCTACTAATGAGGGACTACACGGATTTATTGGGGATTTAAAACTATTCTAATTAAAGTACATCTCCAATTCAGATGTAGGACAACCTGTAAAAAAATAAGTATTTTAAATCAAGTGCAAAAATGAAAATGGGAGGCAAAACTTTTGTATTTTGAAGCTACATGGTAAAAAACAAAAAAAACAGTAAGAGCATTTTTGCAAAAAATGTGTAAAAAAATACTTATGGTACTGTTTAATGATGCTGATGACTATCTACAAAAAAATTATGTAATTAAACCAGGGATGAGCAAACTTTTTGATTTGCGGGCCACATTGGGTTGCCCCGAAATGAGCTTCCTCCGCAGGGTGGCTGGGCTCTCACTCAGAGATCAGGTGATGAGCTCTGCCATCCGGGAGGAGCTCGGTGTCGAGCCGCTCCTCTTCAAGGTTGAGGGGAGCCAGATGGATTGGTTCGGGCATCTGGTCAGGATGCCCCTGACCGCCTCGTGGGCGAGGTGTTTTGGGCACGTCCCACTGGGAGGAGACCAAGGGGCAGACCCTGGACCCGCTGGAGAGACTATGTCTCACAGCTAGCCGGGGAACGACTTGGGATCCTTCTGGGTGAGCTGGAAGATGCAGACGGGGTGAGAGAAGCCTGGGCTGCCCGTTTGAGGCTGTTGCCCCAATGACCCGACCCCGGAATAGAAGCTGATGGAACGGAACGGAACATTGGGTTCTAACATTTGACCAAGGGGCTGGAACAGGAGCAGAGGGATGGCATGCTTTGGTAAACAACTGCACCTAGATATGGAAAGCCATTTCCATATCTAGCGCTACACGCACTTGCTCTAGCGCGCTAACGTTAAAATCAAGCACCCTAGCGGTTAAAAAAACATGCATCTAGCGTGCTCGGGTTAAAATGTAGGTTTGAAATATCTTGACAATCTGTTTTGAAAACGTGCGCATCATCGAAACACACACTATTTAATGGGAGCAGTGTTGTTGTTTTCACAACAAAGCCAAGATATCTAGAGTGCGCCATCTAGTGAGGAAACATCAGGATTGTAGGGGAAATAAAACTTCTGATCAGCGCAGATTGGTGCGCAATGCATGCCGGTTAGTTTTTGAATGCAAAACCAGAACTGGGTCCGCCCGTGTCATCTTGAACACACCTAATGAGATGCCCTTTCATATATCCCAGCATGCACCGCGCACTACTTCTTCTACGGGGGAAATGGAGTCGGCGGCTGCTTACCGCAGTTGCGACACCTGTTGTAGCTCAATATTAATCCATATATAAGGCGCCCCGGGTTAAAAGGCGCATCGTGGACTTTAGAGTAAATTTAAGATTTTTAAGTGCGCCTTATAGTGCGGAAAATACGGTAAAAGAATCGGCCAAATAGAAAATGTGAGTTTTTTGTACTTAGATACTTACGCGCAATTGGTCATTGAGTATTTATGTAAACATTCTATTGCTGGCATCCTGTTTACCCCCTCACAATTAACTTTGATTAAAAAGCAGAACTACCCTGATTGTTTTATGGTCGTAAACTTCTAAAGTGAGTCTGTTTCCAAAAGCAGGATGATAAGACTGAAGCCTGCTAAATGAATTAAACCTTACAGTGAATTAGCATTAATTGGATGGTGCTTTCTTTTCTCCTGCAGAAGTAATAAACATTAGTCCTGTGATGACAACACAAAGGCCCAGGCTGTGCTTGTTTTGTCTACTTTGTTCGGGATACAAAAGACTTTCTGTTCCTTCAGTCCCCCTACTGACTGATCCCCGAGATTTTTAAAAACGTTAACTCTATGGAGAACTGAGAAATAATGTTGGGACAGCAACCAGAGCAGCAGGGCAATTAAGACAAATTAATTATGGTGCAGGCGCATGGGCCCTGCCCAGCTAAAGCGTGAACTCGCAGAGGTGTTTCTGCCTCGTATCAGAGCTCCTTCCATTAAACAGGCTGCAGTATTTGCTATCTCTGTTATCTGTAGGGGAGCAAAACCTCCATTCTGTAGCTCTGATGTAGTCTGGCTGCTGTCAGGGTGTCCGCCGTGGTCCGCTGTTCAGCCTGCCGAATGCACGGCTGAGCAAAAATTAAAGCTAACGCTCCCTCGGCTAGATTTTTTTCTCTGCAGAGATGATCCGTTGCAATCAATGACCCGTTTTTCTCCATCTCATCTGCATGTACATAAATCCACTTTGCATGCAGAGGTATGTATTATTCTTCTCGGGTTCCCTTTGCTTTCATTTACCGACATCCCAGAAGAGTTGGGTGACCTTTTTTTCTGAGTTTGCCTGTAATAATAAAAAAAAAAAACCTGAAGGTTCACCTCTGCCTTGGTCTTTATTTTTGCACGTGTTAACGATGCCGTATGTTTTTTTCCAATGTTAAAATCAATTCTAAAGGACACACGGTAACACATTTTGTACTTTGAATCAGAAAAATGAATTAAAATTTTAAGGGCGGCTTTAGATTACCATACCCATGCATGCCTTTTGTTTGCAGGGAAGTGAAAACTTGTCTGGCAGAACAAACACGCTGCAGCGACAATTGTTTCATTCAAATAGGATCAGCAAAAGGAAGAGAATAGTGAACATCTCTTTATAAGCTCAGGCAACAAGTGAAAACATCCCCAAAACCTGAATGAGCAGAGACACTGACACAGATCCATATTCTGTTCCTTTTGTAAAAAAACCAAATCCCTCTTTTCCTCTTTTCTCAGCCCTAACGTTGTTTCCAAGCGAGGTCCAGCCAGAAATCTTGCAGCATGGCTGCAAAATAAAGGAAGTGCTGCCATGCCTGACTATGCCAGTGAATAATGCCAAAGCAAATTACTTAGGGAGAGTTTGGTCCAATTGGATGGTGTCCCTTGGAATGTAATTCCCCATGGCTTGTCGTTGGCATTGGCGATGCACGCCTCTATCAGGTGCGGGAGCCCGGAGGAGGCCCTGTTCATTTGCATGTCCAAGTACGAGGGGAATTCCTCTCAGACAGGAGCCAGGCTTTGATGTGGGCATTCCCATTTGGATTACTAAACTAAAATAGTGAGTAATGGATCAGTGAAGTCATTCATCACCAGCCTGTGATTTGTCCAGTTCTCCTTAACCTTGGAAATCATACTTGGCTTCAAAGAGAGATGTTCGTTGACTTTCTCGAGCCAAAACGGATGGAACAGAAAGCTTGTTATTCCAAGAAGAATTAGTTGAGATGGACCATCATTGTTCTGCAAACTAGTCCCTGTGAAATCCGTTACGTTTCGTTCCGTCATCTTCCGCTTGTTCCGGGGCCAGGTCGCGGGGGCAACAGCCTTTAATGGGAAGCCCAGGCTTCTCTCAACCCGGCTGCATCCTCCAGCTCACCCGGAAGGATCCCGAGTCGTTCCCCGGCCAGCTGTGAGACATAATCTCTCCAGTGGGTCCAGGGTCTGCCTCTCGGTCTCCTCCTGAGGGGATGTGCCCGAAACACCTCACCAGCAAGGCTGTCGGACCACCCCATCTGGCTTCTCTCGACCTGGAGGAAGAGCGGCTCGAGACCGAGCTCCTCCCGGACGACAGAGGTCCTCACCCAATCTCTGAGTGAGAGCCCAGCCACCCTGCGAAATGAAAGCTCATTTCGGCTGCTTGTATCCGCGATATCATTCTTTCGGTCACCACCCACAACTGGTGACCATAGGTGAGGGTGGGAACGTAGATCGACTTGTAAATCGAGAGCTTTGTTTTTTGGCTCAGCTCTCTCTTTACTACGACGGGCCGATGCAGCGTCCTGGTTATTGCTGATGCCGCACCGATCCGCCTGTCGATCTCCCGCTCCATCCTTCCCCCACTCGTGAACAAGACCCCGAGATAAAAGACCCTGTGAAATCGTATCATATATTTAACCATACATTTTAGTTTAAGTTAGTTTTATTAGTTGTTTTCGTTAAAACACTGACAAACTACATAAATTAAAGGCCTTATGAAAGATCATCTGGTGCTGACAAGACAGTAACTCAACGTAAGTTAAGACCCACCTTTGGTCTTTTTGGGTTCTTCTGTGTTTGCGTCTCCATCCAACAGAAATACTGAACAGTCACCAAAACAGGAAGTCGGAGTGGTTGACAGGCTGGGCCAATCATTTTTGTTTATCGTACAAAAGTGGCATTCCGAGGTTTTCAATGTCCCTAAGGCCCTGTCCACATGTAGCTCAGTATCTGGTAAAACTAATATAATTTTATCCATTTTGGTCTGTCATCCACATGAACCCGTAGCTTTTTTTTCACTCAAAACCGTCGTTTTTGAAAACTCCGACCAAAGTGAAGATTTTTGGAAAACTCCAGTTTTTAAACATGTTCCGTAACATCTTCTATGTTTAGGTGGGGCCAAAGGTGTTCCTTCACACCTTTGAAAGAGGTGTGAAGGAAGCCATCTTTGTGAAGAAAGAAAATCCCTCAGTGAATCGGAGTGGAGGCGTTAGATACATTCTGCCTGGGATTTACAGCAGCATTCTGCAGCGATGGACCAAAGAGGACACCTCGTGACCCAGATTCACGCCTCTCGTTAGCAGGAATTTCTATTCACGAGGCTTTTAGCATTATTATAATAGGGATCGTTTACTGGTCTGTGGCTACAATAGGAGCCATTCACGGCCATCATAGGTAACACAGGCTCATTGGTCGAGCCCTCCTTACTATTTTTTTACCTTTTACTCAGGTTAGTATAAATAGATCCAGTTTTTGAGTCCATTTCTATCAGATTGAAAATGATTTCCGGGTGGAAGTCGAAACATCTCGATCAAGAATTAAACTGTCCAGAAGACTTTTTTGAAACTTTTTCTACTATAATTTGAAGTTGTTTGAACTGCGGTGGTCCACAGCCCTCCCATGGCCAGTCACTGAAAAGATTTGTCGGTATTGTGCCAAGAAAAACATGTCCCATGTTCCGTTTTGTGCCCACTCCAAATGCAAACCATACCCAGATCCAACAAAAGTATGTCTGGCACACTTCCTTCAAGTTCCGGGAACAGCTAAACAAATGGCACCTGGGCACGGATCTGAGCCGTACACTGGTCAACCACAACGTGCTGCCTCACATTTCAGACCTTTTCCCTCGCTCATACATCTGCACACAGATGTTTAACTCGTAAGAATTAGCCTGCTTTGAATGGTTTGTTTTCCTTCTTTTTTTACTCATCCTGATCATCCCCACTTTTTCCATCAGACTGGGTGGAATTTATCCCTCACCAAGAGAATGAAAACAAATTATTTGCTGACCTTGACTGCTGCGTTTTGATACAACCCCGTTGATTTGACTTTTCATTAGAAATCCATCTGCTTTCCATATCGTAAAGAGTTTATTAGCACAACAGGTAAACGGAGACTTTTGGAAGAATGAAGGAGAAGGGGAGACATGGGAATAAAAACGATAAACAGTTTGACCTTCTGTTTCTGCCAATTTCCACCGGTCGCCCCCTCCTTAGCCTTCTCTTTCCCTCTTTTTGCCCTCAGCCCTGTGTCGGACGAATCCTTTTTGGAGGGATAAATAGCACTGCTGCGCTTTGATAGCCCCAGTCCCAAACAGCAGCTACCGATAAATAAAAGGAACTTTCTCCATTTATCTCTGTGAGAAAGAAGTTCCTATTAGGGTCCCCATCGCCACAGGGCCTTTCCCTCCTTCACTGCACAGCTTTGTAGATTGCCTGCTTGGTTTAAGGTGCTATTGAGTGCTCACCAGGACAATTACATGCCAGGACCCCCTCCGGAAATGTCCCTCCCCTCCACTTCCCCTCGCTCGTCCTGTACCTCTGCGCCGGTGTTGCATGAGATGCTATCTGCGATAGCTCTGGATGGGGATGGTGTGAGCGGTGCGTCGTGTAATTGCGTGTGCATGTGTGTGTGTGTGAGCTCCCTGCTGGAAGAGGGGACAGAGGGGGTAGAGTGATAATGGCCCTCTGAATGGTATGGAATAAAGTATCATTGCTTAGTGCCTGGAGTCAGACGGTGATGCTAATGCAAATGGTTTTTTTACCCCCCACCACCACCACCTCTTCGTCTGGTATAATGATAGCCCCGCAAACAGTACGTATGAAGAAACAGAGCGAAGAAGATATATAAATAAAAATAGCCCACACCTCAGTGAAAATGACTTTTGGTTGCCTTCAGGGAACACGAGACACACCTATCCAGTTCCCTTCCGGGCCTCTTCTATTTCTTTCCCTTAATTTTTTTCCTCTTTTTTTTATTAAAATCATTTGATAACATATAAAGTAGAGGTTTTCTGGTGTAAGAGAGAATAAAGAGTGTGGACAGTTTCAGGAGGACCTGGCCATGTCAATCTCATTTCAACAAACCGCACAAAATCAAGGTGTTTTCAACACGTGAAATTGGGAGTGTGTATTGGTTTTAGCGTGCACAAGTCCAAAGCTTCACCTTGAGAAGATACGGATATTTTCCACCACATTGTGAACACGGCTTTGCTTTTTGAACATCCCGTCTGGTTGGATAGATGGATGACCGCAGAAGAAAAAGCCAAGAGTCTGCAGCTATTGTTTGTCTCTCAGCCGGCGTCCCGGAGGAAAGTATCATCGGGATTGTGAGTGTGGGCAGTTTGAGCCGGAGAAAACGAAGGAGAAGGGAAGCTGCAAATCTTAGCGCGCAGAGGGAAGAGTGTGAGGCTGATCAGGCATCGAGTGGAGGATCTCAGATTCTCAGCATCTATCAGAGTGAGGACAGACTGGTGAGAATGTCCGGCCTGGTGACCCTATCAGCTTCTCCGCCCTGGGCAAAGCCAGAGGAGGAGTTCATGGATGAGAAAAGAAAAGGGGAGGGGGGCAGAGCTAATCAAAGAGACGACAGACCCCATGCGCATATCCCCAGTCTGCCATCTACTGCCTCCTCTCCAGTCCTGGAGTCTAAGCTCTTTTTATTTCATGGTGTCAGTTTCAAAAGACTCGTCTTTTGTCTTCTATGAAGCCGAGCAGCACAGTCGTCCAACAGAGGAACACTGAATAAATCATAAATGAGACAAAACCCATTATGACACAAGTGAATATTAGAACTGACTCCTCATTTTGTTCATAACTGGAACAATAGAGATGTTTTATTTAAAGTGGGGGTTTCAACTTTTTGGAGGTTTCTACCGTATTTGAAGCATATCTGATGTGTTTTTCTATTTCATTCAGCATCTTAGAGTTTTTCACAAGTTTAACCAACCAGTATTTAGATACTATAATATTTCAACTTTACTTTTTTAGGGCCATAGATTTTGTTGTCGACATCGTGCACATTTAAAACATAAGTAGGAAGTGTTTTATTCGACCATACGCTGATGATACAATCTTGTATGTCTCTAATTTTTCTACATATTCTAAAATTATTTTTAAAAGTGTTGGTAAAAGACATCGGGTCTTGGTCCTCGGGCTAGGGTTAACTCGAGTTAGGGTACGTTTTTCAAGAAAACCTTGCAATACATCTTTTATTTAAACTTAATTAAGAGTTCTTGTAATTGATTCATGTAGTTTTGAGTATGCCCATCCAGTATTAAGATACTATACAAATGCCAGGTTGTTCTTGCCCATGGCTTTAGCTCTCTGCTAGACTATGCTATACTAATATAAACAGAAAGTGTTTAACTGCACATGCTCTGCTCCTGTTTGGTCACTCCTCTCAATACAAATTGCCATTACTATATAAATACACCAAAATAAGTGAACATAACTAGTCTGTGCTAGTTTTGCCAACTTGATGCACTTTGTATGAGATTTACGCTTTGTCATATGCCTGTGTTGGGGGCGGGACTAAGCAGGAGCAAGAATTCGCAGTGCCATAAACAAAAGCTGAAACGAAATAAAAGTTTTTTTCAAGCTTTTGTTTTTTAATGAATGTCACATTTTGCGCAAACAAAAGTTGCAGCATTTATTTCTTTTTGTAATAAAATAAGAATTATTATTACCTCTCGAAAGCACAATGCGACTCTTTACGTTAAAATGGCGTCTAAAGGCCAAACCGGTAAGTGCTTTCTCTGACAGCCTCATAGAAATTCTATAAATGTTCTCCCCCTCCCCACCAACCACTCCTTTTTGTAATATATCAGTTTGCTTTACTTTGCCCTAATATCTGGGTAAAGTTTCATAAGGGTGCCTTTTGGCGGCCTGAGCTAAGTGGTCTTAGCGGGCTGTGCTGAGCAGGTTGTGGAGATAGCGGCTCTCTGGTGGCGGGGCTTCTCTCACAGGTCCCTCCCTGGCAGAAAGCAAAAGAAAGGGAATAAAGAGGGGCCGAGAGAGAAAGGAAAAGAGGCAGGAGGGAATTGACACAGAGCTTGGCGAGGAGCCAGAGCCGGCCTCCTCGCGTCTAATGTACGAACGGGGATTTATTTAAACAGTGAGAAGAGAGGACAGCTTCACAGTGCCAGATTAATTCCGCTTTTTATTCAGAAAATAAAAGAGACTTTGAATTATTAAGAGATAGCAGGATTAGAGGCCTCTCTTCCCAACCCCAATCTACGCTCCTTTTAATTTCCACTTTATTAGAATTCTTTTTGAAGTATTTTAATGTGGACAAAAGAAGAAGAAGAGAGAGAAAGCAGAAAATATTAAATATCAGTTAAACTGCATTAAACATAAGCCCGAGCCGCCTTTTTTTTTTCCACAGTCATATTGATCCCGCTCTTTCACTTCTCAATTATCAACTTTTATTGTAGGTTCAGCCAAGTGCAGAGGCCGATTTCTGAAATGAAACGGCTTCTATCTTCTATTCATCCTCGGGGCTGTGGTGGGGTAACCCTTTACTTTCTTAAACCCCCACTCAGAATGTGTCGCTGGTGGTTCTCACCTCTTCACGGCTCGGGTCAGCGAGGAAACGACGAGCACAGGTCAGTTTGTTCTGGTCAAGCACACTTCTCTGATCTTTAAAAGAAGAAGAAGAAAAAGGACATGGAGCATCGTCTGCAGCTCATATTCCAGCCTCTGTTTACTTAACATGCACTTCATGCTATATTTGCTCCTCGGCATCACCGGCGAGCCGAGCACTGCAGCACTGTGCCCTCTACAAATCTCAGCAGCCATACGAATTTGATTGTGCCGGAGGATTCTCTCTGTCAGACAACCGGTCCATAATCTCTGGCAATTCTTTGTGCTGGAGGATTACCAGTGAAAGTGTTACCACATATTTACAACTACTCCACTAACTCTCAACAGGCTCTCCTGCATCCAGCCCAGCCGGCTAAGCCACGGTTAACATAGAAAATCAAGCTGAGATTTAGGACATCGCTTCCTAAATCTAAGTGTCTGTACTCTATCTGTGGCTTTATTAAAGCAAGAGCTGTTTTTTTTTTTTTTTTCACAGCTTGTGGATTACCTGCGTAGGAAAATGGAAAAAAAAGCGTGGTTTGGAGGTGAGGAGGGGTTTTAAACATCTGTTTATGTGTGAAGCACTTGACATTGTCTTCCCTAGGGATGGATTGGTGGCCCCGTTGGTAAACACAGAGGCATTCATGTGAAAATGAGGATTCTCCATTTTTTTTTTCGGAGTTCTTCCTCTCTGCGGATGATCTGTAAACATTGACGTCCTGGAAGTATTTAGTTTAAATATGAGCTTATGTTAAAAAAATATAAAACTGTTAAAATAACTCCTTTTCTGGTAGGGTAAAACGGGCCAGTAAATCAGAGGGAAAAAATGTGTTTTTTGGTTGCTATGGTTACAGTAAAATGAGTCGAATGGTAATCAAAATTTTATATTGAATTCAGATTATATTCTGAAGTTTATTTTTCTTAACATCGCTCATATGGAGACCAATCAAAACGCTTCCTGGGGTCTATCTATTGATCGATCCCATTCAACCGAATGCGTACCCCTATTTTTATGCTAGCTGCTTGTATCACTGTAGTTCTTCTACTAGAGATATTTTGTTTGTAGGGTTTGTCAAAACTATGTTTTGTTTACCTAAAAATATGAATACATGGAAAATATTATTAATAATTGCGTAATAGATTATAATAATTTTAACATTACATATAACGCTAAAATGATAGCGTTATATAAGTAAAACTTTGAATGTTTTTATCCAGCCAATAATTCTGGGATGTAAAAATTAAATTGAAAATGATTCCATTCAATTGTTTAGAAGGCGGCCATTAAGGTTTTTTCCCACAAAGTTTTTTTTAGATAATTTACGTCCATCACCGCACCCAGCTTCGCTTCGTAGTGAACTGAAACAACGAGGTCAAGAGGCCGTTTCACTCGTTCCCCTCTTTTAGCATCTGTTTCTTATCTCTTCATCAGCACCCAAGTGTTTTATTCAAAGTCTCAGCCGATAGGCCGCGTGTCTGGCTGTTGTTATTGAAATAAACTGGCCCTGTGCTGCCACCCCCGTACCCCCACACCCTGTCTGTTTCGAACAAGTGTATCTTCAGAAACACGCCAGCTTGTTATGGTAATGACCTGCATGTCCCTTCTTTCATTCTGTGTGTGCCGCAGGGGTTAGGCTTTGCTTTTTTTTTTTTTTGGAAGCTTATGGGACAACGAGGGAGTACAATATATACAGGGGCAGGGCTTTTTGTGACGAAACAAGGGCTGAAATAGTATTTAAAAAGATCTATCTAATCAAATATTTGTGTCGGTGATCAATAAGATGTGAAAAAGTCGAAAAAATACCCAGAAACTATTTGCTCCAACACACAGAAACCAAACTATTATGTCAGCCAGACTCATGGCACATGAGAGATCTTATTTCTATCATTACAAAAATGCTGTGCACAAACTGACAAGCATAACCTGAGCACTAAATGGAAATCATCCAATATCTGATGCAAACAACAGCCAACAGCTCGGCAGGCTGTGTGTGTTTGGGATGGAGGGAGGTGTTGCTGCTTCTATGACAAGAGAAGTCTCCGGCGAATAATCCGCTGGAATGTCGACTGGATGGGTTTATGAGGAAGTAGAACTGGAGCCCAGGCTGGAAATATTTCTCACAGTATTCTCTCTACTCGTGCCGAGCGGCTATAATTAAAATAGCAATGAATTCAACCCCCGGACAGGAGCCTCTTTAAAAGGCAATTGTGGTTCCAGATAGCATGAAAAGAATTGTGGGCGAAGAGAAATAAACAGAGAACAATGTCAAAACTCTGTATTGAAAGAATGGCGATAAGGATCATCTATTTAAACAAACCTAATGCTTGACTGCTTGTTGTGAGCTACATTTCATACATAAAATATGTTCTGTCACTGATATTGTGCCTTATCTAAAGAGAGGGAGGCAGACAAAATTTGCAGCCTGTGTGCGAGCAATGGGCTGTTTGTGGGGAGTGATAGAGGCCCAGAGCTGGAGATGCACGGCAGATAGCATCTGTCTGTCTGTCAGGCGTGCAGGCGGGCTGGAGCGGTGGGGAGACACAGGGAGACAGAGGAGGGGGCTGAGTGGTTAGGGAGCACACAGCAAAAAGGCCCTGCCTCCTGTGGAAAGAGGTGACTCCCAACACACCGCTCCCATATCCTCCCACATCATACAATTCCGGTCAAATGCTAGTCCTCTTGTAGATGTTCCCTGGTGGAGCATGATAACAAAGACGGGAGAGTAAACAATGCCTGAACGAAGGACGAGCCACCAAGCGTGGCTACAGAGACGGTGGGTCATCCTGAGCTTAGTCGCAGAGGTTGGAGGGATGTCAGTCGCTAGACCTTTGGCTTTGATCCAATCGCCACTTTGGCTTTTTATCACATTAACCTGCTCTTTATGACTGACCTTGGTGTTAGCGGAGCTTTTGTGATGAATTAGCAGAGAGAGAACCGACGCCGGAAGGTAAGGCTGCAGGTACAACTGGCCGAGAGGACTTTTACGTAAGATTCACAGAGTTCGGGTAATTGATCGCCCAACTGGTCTCACAGCGAAGTGTACAAGCATCCCCTCTGTCATGTGAATACCTATCTTAACTTTTTGATCGACCCTAAGATAAACATTCATGTTTTTATTCACATTTTCATTAGCTGTTCACTGAATCATGCCAATACCATGACGGAAACCCAACATGTGCAGTCATGCAAACAGCCTGAATGAGAATCAACTTTACAAAACTTGGTAGGAGCATGTTATTGGATCGTAGATGGAAGATAAAGAAGGTGGAAGATTTTAAGTACTTATGATCAACAGTCCAGAGCAATGGAGAGTGTGGAAAAGAGGTGAAGAAGCGTGTTCTAGCAGGCTGGAACGGGTGGAGAAAAGTATCAGGTGTGATATAAGAGTTTCAGCTAAAATGAAAGGAAAAGTGTACAAAATTGTGGTGAGACCCACCATGCTGTTTGGTCTAGAGACAGTGGCACTAAGGAAAAGACAGGGAACAGAGATGGAGGTAGCAGAGATGAAGATGCTGAGGATCTCTCTGGGAGTGACCAGGATGGACAGGATCAGAAATGAGTATATCAGAAGAACAGCACATGTTAGAGGTTTTGGAGATAAAGTCCGAGAGGCCAGACTGAGATGGTTTGGACATGTTCAGAGAAGCGAGACCAAGTACATCGGCAGAAGGATGCTGGGTTTGGAACCACCAGGAAAGAGGACTAGAGGAAGACCAAAGAGGAGGTTCATGGATACAGTGAAGGTGGACATGAAGATAATTGGTGTTACCGAAGAAGATGCAGCATTTAGGGTTAGATGGAAAAAACTGACTTGCTGTGGCGACCCCTGAAGGGAAATGCTGAAAGGAGAAGAAGAAGATGGAAGATTTTCACACGCAATCATCTAGCTTTCTAGTATTCCACAAGGACTCAACCATTTTTTTTTCATCATTTAAGGTTTTTTTTTTCACATCAAAGCATTTTTCACAAACGAAGTCAAAACACGACGATCGGTCGAAAGGAGGTCGAAGCTCTACCTGACCAGTTTCCACGACGACGGGGAGTTCCCGCGACGCCGTCGTCGCTGCCAGGCGAAACTTCCCGGAGACGGAATTGTGGTTGAACAAAGCCTGTCTTCTCTCAGTGACCACGTCAGCTTCCAGTTCGGCTGCCATTCCTGATGCTATGCTAATGCTAAGCTAAGCTAAGCTAATGCTATGTTAGAATTATGCTAACGTCCAGCAAACAGTCTGTGTTCTGCACTTGTTGAAGGAAAATTGGGAAAATTGGGAAATACAGTAGTAGAGTGAGGAGTTTCCAAAACATACATACGTATAGTTACGACACAACAGAAAGATCAAGAAAAGATTGGTCCATCCTGCCCTGGACTTCTTGCTATTGGGGGCCAGTTAAGCATAGTTCAACTACCACAAACTATCTGGCGATAGGTCGTAAACAAGTCTTTTTAGGCCAGGGATGTCAAACTCCGACCCTCGAGGGCCAGTGTCCTGAAGGTTTTCCGTATGTTCCTGGTTCAATACAGCTGATGCACATAAAGTGAAATCAACAGCCATTTGGCACATTGACTCAATAAGCTGGGTCGGGTGTGTAGATGCAAGAACATAAAGAAAACCTTCAGAACACCGGCCCGACAGGACTTGAGTTTGACAACCCTGTTCTAGCCGGACAGTCCTGCTTTTATGTAAATAAAATGACAACATTTCCCACTGGGAATAGATTATTTGCTAGGGTCTCTTTTTTTCCAACAACCCCAAGATCTTCCTTTACTTTCCTTGGGATCTATCGGTCAAATTTGATTGAGGTAATGGATACCCTGTTGTACAGGCTTGCTTCTTGTAACCCTGTAGTTCACCTTCTCTTAGATCCCTTGTGTTGTATTTGTCTGCACCATGTAAACTTGTCCCAATTAGAAACAAAAAATAGGAAAAACATGGAAGATAAAATCCCCAAATTACAAAATTACAGCAACTAAAACATGAGAGTGTTACAGTCCAGACTTTAAATTAAAACGGAACTGGAGGTATTGAAATGTTATTATATTAAATCCAAATTGAACCCAAGCCATTGCACATGTTGAAGGAAAACAGACCCTCTAACAGTCCATACATGTGCGCCGTTGTCTATATTACAAACATGTTGTGATGGTATGCGAGAGGGTGCACACATGCATGTTCAAGCACTTAAATGTTGTTCTGATACTCTCTTCCTGGGTTGTGTAAACCAGGCAGGGATATTTAAACAGGATTATCTGCTGGAATAGGGTGTGTGATGCAAGATGCGACCGTGCTGAAAAATTCCATTTGTCAGATCACTGGCTTTCATGAATACTTAGGAATGGCAGAAGGGGGGGCGGGGAATCATCTGCTGAGTATCCCTGACTAATTACTCTTGTAGAACACAGCCAGGCATTGAAAAAATATTGAATATATGCACCTAATTTAAAGAAAGAGAAGAACGTAAATATGAAAAAAAGAAATTGGAGGATAGTAGCATGCTATCCAGGAAGGTGAATGACAGTGTGAGCGGGATTACCAGGCAATGTCACGTTGCACATGATCGACCTCCGCCTATTTGCAAGTAGCTATGACCAGAAGTAGACCGTGCATTTTCCACCCAGACCTTCAGTACTGCTCCAACTGCATCAATCAGCTCCTCAATAACTATTTGGTGGTTGTCAAACTACAGTATCTTACTGTGCTGAATCAGTAAAGAAAAATATAGGTCATGCATCACAGATGAAACTTTACTCAATAAAGAATCCAGTAGTTAAGAAGTTTCTGAGTGCGACACTTTCTACAGATCTGGACACTTTTCCTATCCTATGCTACTCAGATATTGTCATGGTTCCCTTGGCCGGGACCTTTCCTCATTTACCTGATTCGGGACACCTGATGGTGGTTGAGCAGCCACCCTATTTAAAGGTCTGCCTTCCCTATAAGGTCGGGTGATTATCCCTTCCAGCCAGGTGTTCCTGGCTGCCTGACCATAAAATACATTTGGAACAACAACCACAAGACATTCCATTGATCCATGTGTTTTTCCTTTACAGCTTAAACTGGACTCCTTTACTCAATAAATCCTGTTTGTTGTCCTGCATTTGGGTCTTCCTAATTTTCCTGCACCTTTATTGTAACAAATATACTTCTGTTTTTCAACTTCTATTGAAAAGTCCAACTCGAAAATGACTGAAAGTAAGACAGTCAGTCGCCAAATCCATTTGTTTTCCTCCTTCAGTTGTTTGTGGATAATTAAAAAAGTATTACAGCAGCAAAACAATATTTCTGTTCACATAGCCTGCCACTTCAACCAACCAACCAACCAACCAACCAACCAACCAACCAACCCACCAACGTGTTTGGTTGAAGCAATCATTCTGAACAGCTTTTAAGGCTTTTATAGAAATAAGTACATCAGGCCAACAGCACATATTTGAGATTTTGGTGATAAAGTCAGGGAGGCCAGACTGAGATGGTTTGGACATGTGCAGAGGAGAGAGAGAGAGTACATCAGAAGAAGGATGCTAGATTTGGAACCACCAGGAAAGAGGACTAGAGGAAGACCAAAGAGGAGGTTCATGGATGCAGTGAAGGAAGACATGAAGATAGTTGGTGTGACCAAAGAGGATACAGCAGATAGGGTTAGATGGAAGAAACTGACTTGCTGTGGCGACCCCTGAAGGGAAATGCCGAAAGAAGAAGAAGATGCTGTTTTAGTCTACCTGGCAACATATAATGGCGGAAAAGCCATGGGCAAAAATTTCCTTTACTAGGTGGCCCAGTTATCAAAAATTCCAAAACGAAAACAGACAGACCATTTAAAAATGTTTTACAATTAATAATGACAAACACAAACAACAGTGTGTGATCCAGATTTTTTTTTAGGGCAACAGAAAAGGTTTTGAAGACGTGTTGAGTTTGGCACTGCTGTCAACAGAAGCCAGCAGAGAAATAAAGGAGTTACTTCATCACAGTTTGAATTGCTAACAAGTGAAAAGAAAAAAAGTTGTCCAAATTATTCCTTTTGGCTGCAGTCAGCCACTCAATTTGGATAAAAACCCCATTGTTTATCTCACATATCACAAATCAATATTCAATACATTCTTAAATAAATGTATTTCTTCTACTTCATTTGTTCATGTTCTTTGAACTGTTCATCATGCTTCGCTCTAACTATAAAAATGCAGCCTTGCAGATGAAAGCCAGAGCAGCCGGTACTCAGGACATCAGTCCGCATTGATTAGACCTTGCAATGACATTCATATATTTTATATAACCTCGCTCAGGACTTCAACTTCAACAGAAAAAAAAAAACCCTTTTAGATTATTAAGATCAGATATGACAGCAATGCAAACAACTGCCTTGAAAATCAATGGTATAGCTAAGCTGTGGGGAGTAATTATTTCAGTGATTGGTATTGATCAGCGGCATGCCTGTGTCAAGTCCGCAGTTTATTGGTAGAACAGTGCAGGGACACCTGACATGGTACTGAAGCTGTGTGTGTTTAGAGTTACATGGTTTGACTTAGATAGGGACGTTTGATCCACTCAAGAGAGTTTGTTTTTGACCATGTCAAATTTACAGAATTTTCTGGTCAATTTGACAAAGATATGAAACATTTTTTAACGTTTTTAACAACAAATATTTCAACAAAATTTGTAAAAGTGAGATAATGTCAAAAAATTATAGGTTTCACTTGTATTTGGGATTACGGTATATGATCAGGGGCGGATCCAGAATTTTCTAAAGGGGGCTGGGTGGTTGGGTGGTCTGCAGGGTAGCTGGACTCTCACTCAGAGATCGGGTGAGGAGCTCTGCCATCTGGGAGGAGCTCGGTATCGAGCCGCTCCTCCTCCAGATCGAGAGGACCCAGATGGGGTGGTTCGAACATCTGATCAGTATGCCCACCGAGCGCCTCGCGGGTCAGGTGTTTTGGGCACGTCCCACCGGGAGGAGACCAAGGGGCAGACCCCGGACATAGTCGCTGGAGAGACTATATCTTAGGGTCTATAATAGGGTCATTACTGCTGTTTGAGAGGTACAAAAGCTCATCTGAGAACTGGAAACACACCAACTGGTTTGTTTAGTAGTCATTTATCTAATTCCATATTTTCTGTGCTTGTCAAAGTAATTAAAAACAGCTTTTTTGCGTGGTCTTGATCAGGATTCAAGATGTTTTACTATCACTTTAATAAACAATGAAATTTTGTTTGGCGGCATCTCATTCAGTGTTGCTAAAATTAAAAAGTTATAAAAATCTTTCATGCCATTTTATGCACTTTCAGTGCTGATCAAGTCAAATTTGGTCCATAGTAGAAAAAGTTTCAAAAAAGTCTTCTGGACAGTTTAATTCTTGATCGAGACGTTTCGACTTCCATCTGGAAATCATTTTCAATCTGAAAGAGATGGACTGAAAACTGGATCTATTTATACTGACCTGAGTAAAAGGTAAAAAAATAGTAAGGAGGGCTTGACCAATGAGCCTGTGTTACCTATGATGGCCGTGAATGGCTCCTATTGTAACCACAGACCAGTAAACGAACCCTATCATAAAAATGCTAAAAGCCCAGAGAATAGAAATTCCTGCTAACGAGAGGCGAGAAATTGAGTCACGAGGTGTCATCTTTAGTCCATGGCTTCAAAAGGCTGCTGTAAATCCTGGGCAAAACGTATCTAACACCTCCACTCCGATTCAGTGAGGGACTCTCTTTCATCACAAAGATGGCTTCTTTCACCCCTCTTTCAAACCATCCTTTCTCTCTACTTAGAATCTTCACCTCGCTGTCCTCAAAAGTGTGTTTGGTGGATTTAAGATGCAGATGTACAGCAGACTGTGGACCACTAGAGGCTTCTCTTCTGTGTTGGTAAAGTCTTTTGTGGAGTGGTTGCTTCGTTTCCCCAATGTAGTTTTCTTTGCAGCTCCCTTCACTGCACCGGATCGAATAAACTACATTGCTCTGTTTTTCTGTGGGCATCTTGTCTTTAGGATGTACTAGTTTCTGACGTAATGTGTTGACCGGTTTAAAGAAAACCGGGATGTCATGTTGTCTGAAGATTCTCTGTAACTTCTCGGACAGTCCTGACACGTAGGGAATAGAGACTCCATTTTTCCTCTTCTCAGTTTCTGTTTCCCTCTTCTCACGTTTCTTGGACGTTCGTCAAAGGTTTTGGTCCGCAAAACCTTCGACGCGGCATGTGTTGCTGGTTGCATATTTGTTTAAAATCAACAAATGCAAATCAGTGAGTGGAAAAGCAGTTAGAAAAGAAATGAATGCAAAACAATGTCAAATACATTTCTTTGCAGCAATTTCCCAAATCATAAGTTAACCCTTTCCTGTTCAGTGATTGAAGTTTGCTGTTGATCTTCCTGCTGTTTTTCCCCCTCCGCCACTGAGAGAAGAAGAGTCTGAGATCAGTAAGACAAGTGAGTGATCTATAGTTTTTTGCCTAAGACAGATTGTCTGGAAGGTTGCAAAGATTAGTCACATCTGGGGCTTTTAAGAATGCTGCAAATTGTGGCCTTTCTTTAACGCAGCTGATAAGGCATTAAATGAAGGGAGCAGCCTTATCAGCCCACTGCTACCCATAAATCACAATTGCCTGCTCCCCTCCTGTACCCCTGGTGGTTTCTATCTGCATCCAAGAGCTGGCAAGATCCCACCATCACCGCCACCACCATCACATCACAAAATAATCACACTGTGTGCTTCCTAATTCACTCTCTGTAGACCATGCATTAGAAGTATTCTTTCATTATGTTTCCCACTCGTTTGTTCCAGTTCAGTCTCACCATCCTTTCTGCCTGGTGTGTATTCACAAGTATTCAAATGGGAGGGCTGGGGGGGATCATTCTTTCTGCAAGAGCTATCGGACTTTAATCCGCAGGAAAAACACTGACACTTCACGAGCAATTCAATGAAAAGGATGAGAAAAGTCTCTTTAATGGGATATTGTTCTTCTTTTGTCTCATTCTGACCAAAAGGAAATAGACTGGATAGAATAAGCTTTAATGAGCTCCTGTAACAGAACCACTTCAAATGATTCATTTTCTTTAATGCTCAAATGGTGAGTCATTTTGTTTTGCTTGCTAATAAAAAATGGCAAAGTATTACAGAGTGACGCAAATTTGGAGGAAAAAAGAAAAATATTCTACATTTAATTTTCTTATTGAGTGACGTTGAAAAAAAGTCAAGAAAACGTACCAAAACAACGACCAAGTTCCCAAAATATTGTATAAAGACAAAGAACTGCCAAATTTAAATAAAAGGTAAACAAGTAAAAACAAGTAAACAAATTATTATCATAAAATCATTTTTTGTTTAATCTCCTGAACCCCGAATTCCTAATGGGGTTACTGGAGCCTATCCCAGCTAATTTAGGCGATATGCCGAATACAACCTGAACAAGTCACCAGTGTGTTGCAGGGCCACGCGCGCACTTATTCCTAAGGGCAATTTTATAGTAGCCAAAACAAGCTAACATGCATGATTTTGAAGGGTGGGAGGAAACCGGAGTACCTGAAGAAAACCCATGCATACTTAAGGAGAACATTCAAAGTCGACAGAAAACGGCCAGTCTTTCAAGCATCAACCCTTCTCCAGAACTTGAACCCCAACCTTCTTGAATCCCATCCCCAACCCCAGGTGCCGTCCCACCGTGGCACCTGTGGTTCCAGCTGTGCCCATCCAAGAACAGCCCAGGCCCAGCCTGCTTAGCTTCTGAGGTCTGACGGGATCAGGCATTTACAGGCTGGTATGGCCACAAAATGGTTGTCCAAAATGTTGTCCAAACGCAACTAGCCTCAAAACAACATTTAAAAATAGTAATTATTTTGTGTCACTACAACGTTGTAGAAAAAGTTTCAAAAAAGTTTCAAAAAAGTCTTCTGGACAGTTTAATTCTTGATCGAGATGTTTCGACTTCCATCCGGAAATCATTTTCAATCTGATAGAAATGGACTGAAAACTGGGTCTATATTTACTAACCTCAGTAAAAGGAAAAAAATTGTAAGAAAGGGGCTCGACCACTGAGCCTGTGTTACCTATGATGGCCGTGAATGGCTCCTATTGTAACCACAGACCAGTAAACGAACCCTATTATAAAAATGCAAAAAGCCTAGTGAATAGAAGTTCCTGCTAACGAGAGGCGTAAATCTGGGTCACGAGGTGTCATCTTTAGTCCAGGGCTTCAGATGGCTGCTGTAAATCCCGGGCAGAATGTATCGTCTCGATCAAGAATTAAACTGTCCAGAAGACTTTTTTGAAACTTTTTCTACAATGGCTCACTCCTGGATGAATGAGGGACTACACGGACTTGTGTCACAACAACCAAAAGAAAAAACTGTTTAAGATGGTACGATTTGTACTAGAAATAGTTCTAATGTTTCCTCTATATTTTAAAACAGAATAGTCGTGAAAAACAAACGTCTAATCTAAATTAGTTACTAAACTTTTTAAAATAATGAAACATCACAAAATGCATTGGAATTTCTTCAGAAGCCATTCAAATAGCAGTGAACTTCTCAGGAAAGTGTGTGTGTGAGTGTGTGCGTAAGTGCTTATCTGCTGGTACCTGTGTGGCAGGTGATTGAGGGGAAAGTGGAGGAAGCCTTACATTTCCAGCAGCAGCAGAAGCTAAGCCTGAAGAGGAGTTGAAGGTGTGGGCCCGGCCTGTGTTGTATAGCTGGAGTCCTAACTGGAGACAGATTAAGGACTGTGCATTTATCTTTGCTTGTAAATGAGTGACTGGCCAGTGTTGTTACTGCCAGGCCAGGGTATTGGAACAAGAGGCTTAAGATTTTATCTGAGAATTTGTGCCTGCAGGCACTCTGAAGATTATAAGGCATGGAAAAAGACAGTGAGAAAAATGTTGACAAACAACCAGGGGTTATTAAACATTAATTATATGCTAAGCTAACTCTCGCTCTGACCCTGAAACACAAAAGCTTATGAAACCGCGAGGGTTCCGCGCCCCTTTATCAAGGTCAAAAGTCATCGGTTCATTTGATTGGCTTCAGGCTGCCGTGTTAAACAATGTATCAAGGTCCCTAGCGCATCTTCTAATGTCTCAAAAACGTCTACAAGTGCTTGAGATTTTTTGTTGATGATACAATAAGGTGTCTCGTCGTTTATGTCTCGTTGTTTATCTCATTGAATTTAGTTTCTACACGGCAACAATTCTTTAAAAGTGATACAAAAAACAGCCATTAGTCTGAAATAAGTCTGAACTGTATTTTGACGGCCAAAAGGCGCACCTAAAAGTCTCAAATTTTCTTCAAAATGAGTGGTGTGCCCCTATGTCGTGCAGTGCGCCCTATGTGATTTGTGATTTGCGGATGTATTAGAGAACCATGAGGCGGACGTTGTTGAGAACATGAGAACATCAAAGGGGGAAGTGTGGGTGTGGATTGTGTATAAAAGAACAGGTATGTGCTTTATGCAGAATATTGCTGTTTTGACAACACTAAAAATGACAAAGAGACACGCTTATGGCGTGGCAATCAGCTACGCGGAGGAACATGCGAATTGAGCCGGCGCAAGAAAATTTAAAATGAACGAGTCGATAGTTCGTAAGTGGAGGAAGCTGGAAAACGAGCTGCGACTTGTGAAAAGGACGCAGCTGAGTTTCCGCGGAAATAAGGCGAGGTGGCCAGAGTTTGGAGGAAAGACTCCAGCAGCGATGGATGACCAGAGGAGACCACAGCTTCATGAAGGGTGGAAGGCAGCGCCGGGCGAGTTATGCCACAATTTGCCAACCAAACTCAGTTTTACTCCCGATCTATTTATAAATACGCACATGTGCGTGCACACGTGTGTGTTGTTGTAAGGCGGACGTACATAGTAGAGAATCTATATATAAAACCTGCGGCCTAATCATTAGGTGCGCCTTATGTGTGTGTTAAATACAGAGCACGCAAAATTTGGACTGCGCCTCTTAATATGGTGCGCCCTATGGTCGTGAAAATACGGTAGTAACTGAAATAGTTACTAGCAACTAGCAACTATAGTTAGTGGTAACTAGAGTACTAGTTACTATGGTTACTACATCCCTGATGTAGCCCTTATTTAGCCCATATTTAGAGGGGCTATTAACTAACCCCTCTAAATAATTACTAGTTACTAGTAACTACTCGTAAATGTAGTTACTAGTAGCCATTTTAATAGCAGTGAACTTCTCAAGAAAGTGTGTGTGAGAGTGTGTGTGTGACTGCTTATCTGCTGGTACCTGTGTGGCAGGTGATTGAGGGGAAAGTGGAGGAAGCCTTACATTTGCAGCAGAAGCAGAAGTTACTGGTAACTATAGTAACTAGTTAGGGTTAGTTACTAGTAGTTACTAGTCACTATAGTAACTAGATAGGGTTACTGGTAACCATAGTTACTAGCAACCATAGTTACTCGTAACTATGGTTATGAGTAACTATATAGTTACTATAGTAACTATATAGTTACTATACTCGTAACTATGGTTACTCGTAACCATAGTTACGAGTGACTATGGTTGCTAGTAACTATAGTAACTATAGTAACTATAGTGATTATAGTTACTTTACTATAGTTATGTATAGTTACCAGTTACTAGTTACTTGTACTGTAATACTAGTAACTATAGTTACTATACTATAGTTATATATAGTCACTATACTATACTAACTGTAGTACTATAGTTACTATACTATAGTTATATATAGTCACTATACTATACTAACTGTAGTACTATAGTTACTATACTACTAGTAACTATAGTTACTATACTATAGTTATATATAGTCATTATAATATACTAACTATAGTACTATAGTTACTATACTATACTACTGGTAATTATAGTTACCAGTAACCATAGTTACTGGTAACTATAATTACTAGTAGTATTACTAGTAACCTACTTACTTACTGGTCACTAGTAACCATAGTTACTAGTAACTATAGTAGCTATAGTAACCATAGTTACTAGTAACTAGTATAGTAACTATCTAGTAACTATAGTCAACTTCCTAGACTATCTTCATGTCTCGGAAGACATAAAGATCGTTGGCGTGACCGAAGAAGATGCAGCAGATAGGGTTAGATGGAAGAAACTGACTCGCTGTGGCGCCCCCTGAAGGGAAATGCCGAAAGAAGAAGAAGAAGAAGTCTAGTAAAATTTAATTTGGGAGAAGTTGTACTGTACCCCTAGAATGAATCCCTTACTAGAAGTGTTGACGATGGGATGTGAATGATCCAATTGACTGAATTGTAAATTCAATCAATTCAACGATTGAAAAGAAAAACAAAGCTTCATTATTTTTTGCCGTTTAGCGGGCTTGAAATTCTTAAGTATTTGTTGCAACAACTGAATCCAAAAGATTGAAGAATTATTTCTTTTTTTTTTTTTTTATTAAAACGGCTGCTTGAATAAACACTTTACAAAACAATCCGTCTTTTTAAACTAAAATCTTGCTTTAACTTCTGTTTTCTGCGATGCTAGCACTGGGAAAGTGAGTGAGTAGTGGGTTTTCAGCCTGCAAACTGCAGCTCTTTGGTTGTGTAAAAATGTGGCTTTGCTTTTGTTGCAGACAGTGAAATCCTCCAAAGTGAAGCTAATTATCTTCTGAAGCATTTCGTCCAAATACCAATTTGTAACTGTCTCTGCGGCTGGCTGCTGTGTAGGATACAGGAGATTTCAGGAGGTAATCTCCATTCTCTCTGTACTCTGGTGGATTTGGCTCAGAGTGGATCTGACACTGAAGGGAATAAAAAACTTTTATTTATCTTCCACGCTCAGAGAACAGGTGTCGAGGTTGCTCTCAATCCAAATGGGACGCAACCACTGGCACGGAAATAAAAGATAACTTATTTCACAGAATAAAACAAAACCTACTGTAATACATTTTTAAAAAGCTTTATTATTCACTCCAGCAGTCATGTTCAGCTGTTCATTTTACCACCCAGAAAACAAAAAAAAACCCCACAAAAACCTCCATTTTTATGTTGTTTCTCTTTGTGGAAAAAACACAACAGAAATTTATTAAAATACCAGCCAAAACTAAACACAAACATCCAAGGTTAGATTTGAAATGTTTTTCATTCTTTGTCAAATTTGAAGGGCTTTGATTTACAATGTGACTCTGTTTTTTTTTTTAACAAAAAGGCTCCAGTTTGAGCGGTACGGTGGCGCATTGGGTAGCACAGTGGCCTCACAAAATGGAGGTCATGGATTTGCGTCCTAGGTGAGAACGAAGCTTGGAATTCTGGCCTTTCCGTGTGGGGTTTAGATGTTCTCCACGTGTGTGCGTGGGTTTTCTCCAGGTACTCCTGTTTCCTCCCACCCTCCAAAAACATGCATGCTAGGTTGATAGGCCACTAGGTCAATTGCCCCTTGGAATGAGTGTGTGTGGCCCCGTGACAGACTGATGACCTGTTTGGGGAGTACCTTGCCCCTCGCCTTGAATCAGCCGGGGTGGGCTCTGGCACCCCACGCAACCCTGAAAGGGATAGATGGTTAAGAAGGTGACTGACTGGCCCCACTTTGATTAGGTTGTTTAGGTTGGTGATATTTGGTTGGTGAAAGAAAGGGGATGAAAAAAAGTGTTTCAGAAATTCAAAGTAATCTTCAACCAACTTTAACTCTTTAACTGGTTAAAGTTTTTTACCTTCTTTACTCTGGACGGGCGCACACGCTTTCGAACTAACAGGAAACCGGAAGTGAACAACTTCACTTCACGAATAATCCCATTTTCTAACGTGAGTTGCCACGAACGCTTTCGTCCATTTTGCCCGAAAACTAGTGCAACTGTATGGAAAGCCATCAGGGCCACTACACACATAAACAAGCACGTTAGATGTTAAAACAAGTAAGATTTCAAACGTAGTACACTAAATTCAAACCCAATACACTTGATGTAACATTTAGCGAGCATTGTTTTCGTGCCTTTTTCGGCCGCCATGCCCTATAAAAGGCGTACAATTAAAGGATTAATTGTAAATTGGATATTCATGAATAAAAATATATACAATACATCAAATATGTGCATAATTGTCTATAATGTAATTAATTCAGTAATACTCAGTAGTCACTCATAATTACTGATTTTTACATTTTTAAGTATTTCTTTCTGTTTGCTTTTGGCATTGTTAAGAATTCTCTGAAATATTTTTAGTTTTACTTCAAAATATTAAAATATGGAATGATTGGTACCATTTAAGAGGACATTTCAACGTTTTCTCATGAGTTTAAAAGTTCATGATACAAGACCATTAAAGTTGAAAGTAATATGCTAGTAGTATACTAGTAGAAAGTAATTTACTTTACTAAAATATTGCATATTGTTCTAAAATAACTTTTTGGACCATGTTTGAACTTTATGTATGGTGTAGTAATGTGAGAGCTCTCCCATACAGTTTTCAGAAATGTAATTCCGAAAAAAAAGTGGTGCACTCAGTGTATCATACTAATTAGACAAAGTTGCTAAACAACAAACGTCTGTTTGCATGTTTTGTTCATTTTTTATACATATGTAATTTAGATTAGACTTATGATACTCAGAATTACAAGTACTTTCAGTGAACTTTCCGCTACTGCTACTCTAAAAGCGTTTCGATGCTGCGGTACAACCTGATCACAGAGAAAAAGGATAGAATGTGTCACACTTTGGCTTTAAGCATTCAGAATTGTAGAGCAAGGATTTCTACTTAAAGTTATGGCCCTCACACAGGCACTAAGACATGCCAACAACTCTCTTTCACTGAAGATAGACGCAAGTCACCCTCTGACATTAACCTTGGCAATGAAAGAAAACACCGGTATTCACAAGCTAACAAGTTATAAGATGCAATGCAACTTACTGGTACTTTTATTACATTCCATCAGCATGTAGCACACTCACAATGAGATCAGAAAAAAAAGTTTGTTGCTGGCTTTTTACTGAATAAACAGTAAAGAGTAATGTATTACAGTCACATGGATGATGGGTGTTCAACGGTGACATGTCATGCAACACCGATTGATGCAATAAGTAGCTTCTCGATTCTTAAATGACTTAAAGAAAGCTGAATCCTTGTAGCTGTGAAAGAGGCTGGTCTGTTTTGTTGGGTCAGGTCAATGGCAAAAAGCAGAAAAAGAATGTAAAAGAATGCATAAACCAATAAATAGGGGTTAAGAAGTTTTCAACGTCTTACTACAAACCGAAAAGAAAGCAGAAAACCATCAATTTTAAGAACAAATCATAAAGGGGAAAAAATTATTTTGGTGAAAATATATTATTACCATTTTTGTGACACAGCAAAATAAAAAAAAGAACTCTTAAAAAAATTGGATTGTGACCCGGAAGGACTCTTGCTGGAATACCATACTATACCATATAACCTAGCAAGCTTGTCTTATTGCGGTTATTGCATATAATGTTAACACTGATTGAATGGGCTCTAAAGTATTTTTTTTTTGTAGTTCAACTTTGATAGCTTCTCTTAAAAAGGGACATTATTATTCTTGCTGGCACCACCAAGTGCCTCCGCTCAATTTAAATTTGCTTCTGCTACTCGGTCAGATTTCGCACACATTGTTCTGTGATTTGAAACATCCCTGAAAATGGACGGTCAATCAACAAATACAGATGACGCTATAACTGCAAATGCTAAAGCACCCGTCCTGGTCTGTCCATAGCTCCATCCCTATTGTCAGGGGTTTGGCTCAGGACCCCGACAAAACAGAAGACGAGAAAGGCCGACGGACGGTTTAACGCCTTTTATCAACAATAATAATACATTAAACCCTGATAAAACGGAGCAGCGACTGGAGCATGGAAGATCCAGGCAGCAGCCAGCAGGAAGAGGACACAGCTGCTTTCAATCAATCCACTATGTGGCAATGGACTCCCCAGAACTATGTGGCAATGGAGCAACAGTCTCCTTCACACAGGAGAGAGAGAGAGAGAGAGACAGAGAGAGAGAGAGAGACAGAGAGAGAGAGAGAGAAGGAGAGAGATACAGACAGCAGCAGGAAAGGGCCCAGGGCCCTCACACTATGCATTGAGATTGACCATGCCTTGTGGCTATGATTCCTAACATTGCATATTTAAAGATAGAACAAACACAGTGTTTGTAAAGTTTTTTTCAAGGAAAAGACGTAGTTGCCCTGCTAGCGACGGTTTTTTGGGTGAAGTTTAAATTTTCAGATAGCCCTGTCCAGGGATTTAGCAGAGGTGGAAGATTTAAACACTTCCGGCTTATGTTAGAATGTGCGTGAGGCGGAGAACAAATTCCATGGCCAAGAACAAGCTAATGTTTTAAATGTAAAAGGGACTCTACGTATATAGTGCTTTTTACTGTACAAAAGGCATATCTCAATCTAAAAAAAACCTACAACAAATTAAAGATGAGGAGCCGAGGAGGGTAGCATTGGCACTAAAGTGCGTTACACTCACCCATTCAGACTTGATGGTGGAAGTTGCCGTGCAAGGTAGGCAATTTGAGGGTTCAGTGTTTTGCTCAAGGACACCTTGGCATGAACTCCGGCAGCGGATTGAATCCGTGATCCTCTGGTTACAGCACAGTCACAATACACACCGAGCCAAGATATGGGAATAACATTCAAGACAAAGTAGAAACCACCAAAAAGTTTATTTTGTATTGTACTCAGATACTCTTACAGCAATACTGAAACAGAAAAATTATGCTTGATCATTTACTCTTTAGAATGAATCTGCCAGAATTGACAAATAAGCTGCATTTTATAAACTGCGGGTTAATGACTGTCTTTTGTCAACATGAACACGACAGTAATTCAGCTGCTTCCGATGCAAATACTGGATCCTGTAAGGTCCTTGATAAACACAGTGGCCTGTTCTTTTCTCCAAGATAATTAATAATGTACTCAATGTAGATCACATAAAGTTTTAGTCAAACACTGAAGCTGTATTGTAATAATTTAGATAGAAAAGTTATTTGAATGAGACAAAATAAATCATGATTCAGTAATTCTAGCACCAACAACTGCAGTTTTGTAGAAGAAAATAAAACAGTCAATGTTCTTTTTAAATAAAAATTTGTACTTTATCTTAACCTTTTGCAACCCTCAGCGACACCCAGCTGCTTTTACTTTCATTTTTTGTTGCAGCAACATGAAACAAACCAAAGAGCAAGCAATTTTATTGTTCACTGGTATCTTTAATTGTGATGAGGAAGGATTATGTAGATTTCTGTAAGCCTCTCTGACAAGACATATTTCAAAGTGAATAGGCCATAGAACAGGAATATGTGTCAGTGGTGGAGGCTTAGTGAAACATCTTCTGAATAATAGGGTAATCCTGGAGTCTAGGGATCCCTCATTTACCCTCTTAGCAGAGACGATGAGCACTGGCCTCCAATTATAGCCCATGGTGTCTTAAAAGACAATGAAGAGTACTAAGATTGCGTCTGTCAAAAAGAAATGACTTCTATCAAAATTACTCAGCCTGAAAGCAAAATATAGAATCGTTTTGTATTTGTAATTATAGCAATAAAAACAAGTTTTTATATGTCTAATGAGTACAAAAGGGTAATTTGAAAATCCTAATAGAAATGCCAAACGCTGAAAAAAAATAAATCTGTGAAATATAATCTTTTAATATTTCTTGATTAAAGCAAAGTCAGCATAAAAACATTAATTCAGACCGAAATAATGCACAGTATACAGATCTCGAACTTTCTGGAAAAATGCATTTTTCGGAGACGAAAGCGACAAAGGCTCGAAGCCGTCCAAGAAATGCCGCAGATATGACGTCTGCAACAAAAATTAGACACCAAACACTCATGCAAGTAAACGACAATACTCCAAACTTGTCCTCAGATTTATTCTGAAAGAGTCACAGCTGGACTTTCGAAGCATAATTTTGAAAGTTGAAGACCAAGGAGCTTCACTGAGAGGGTAAGGAAATCCAATAGAGGGGGTGTAGTAGCAAAGTCAGCGTAAACACATTCATTCATTCCGAAATAATGCACAATATGCATATCTAAAACTTTCTGAAAAAATAAATTTTTTGCCCCCCAAAATCTCATATTTCCAAAAATTTGATTGAATCTAATTTAAGAGGCATAAAACGATTTGTTGTTTAAAGACGTGATACAGCCACGTTTTGTCTTTATAACTCGAGGCTTTCTTTTTCGTCTTTTACATGTTAGGAAACGTGTTTTAGATTGAAACCACTTGTCGTGGAGCCTTAACAAAGAATGCAAACCAGAAAAAAAAACTGCTTTGTGATGTGTGGATGAATAAAGGATAAACAAAGACTGAGACTAATTACTGCTCGGGGTCGCTTCTCTAAACGCATGTTTAAAGTTTTGGGTGTTGTCAGAAATCAGAGTGGTCACAGTCATTTAATAACCTGAATGGCTGATTTCACAGTGAATCTGCAGAGAAAGGCGACATGAAAAAGTTGTGAAGAATTGATGATGGACTCTTTGAGAGTAAGTGAGATAAAACTGACCATGAAATCTGGAGCGTGGAATTAAATTGACTGGAAGAAGAAGAGGGGAAAAGGTGCGAGGCACAATCACAGAGCTGCTTGTGTTTGTAATTATGTCGTGTAACGATAATTAAATAGTATGAATTGTATTTGGTTTAACAGAAAACTGAACCTAGCCTTTCAACTTGTTTTATTTAATTATTAAGCGATTGACGATATATAATTAGTTATCAAACACAAAAATTCACTCAAGGGCCGCACGGTAGTGCAGTGGTTAGCATGGTGACTTCACAGCAAGAAGGTTGGTGGTTTGAGTTGTTGAGTGGGGGGTGAGGCTTGAAAAACGGACATTTCTGTGTAGAGTTTCCATATTCTCCCCATGTATGCGTGTTTTGTTTTTTTTTTTCTTTTTAGGGGAGGCATAGCTCAGTAGCAAAATCGCCAACTTTGGACCAAAGAGTTGCCGGTTCAAATCCTGCTGAGCTCATGCATAGGTGTCCCTGGTGAGACACCTAACCCACCAGTTGCTCCCACCATTGGTGCTGTCATTGGCTCGCTGCCTGCTGCAGTACAATGCAGCACTTTGAGTTGCGCTTGAGTGCCGATGCAGGTAGAAAAGCGCTATATAAGTAGAGTCCATTTACCACAGGAATTTCCTCATGAGGGATTAATACAGTATAATAAAAATCTTGTCTCTTGCCTGAAGTCAGCCGGGATAGGCTCTTGCAGTCCCCAAGACCCTATTAGGAATAAGCTGTTTAGAATATGAAACTTTTTTTTTTTTTTTGCAAAAAAATGTGCTATGCTATTTGCATGTGTGACTGGACCGCCAATTCAGGACCAGGCAGGGAGCGCCAAGAAAGTAGAAGCACAGGCCATAAAAACAGTTTTACCATTATATATTTAATCTATATTAAAATGGCAGTCTTTAAAAGAGTTCCCATGTTGGGGCACAACCTACCGGCACCTGCTTATTCCTGTTTGTAGCCTACGGACTCACTTGTTATCCCGGTGGGATCTAGGATGGACACCATGCGTCTCTTTTCCGGGGGAGCCCCGCACCTCCTTGTTCCAGGGGGATCCGTGATGGACACCCGTATTTCAGTGTGTCTCTGCTCAGTATCTTCTCCTCTTCCCCCAGCTGCCTCTTGTAAAACAATCAAGGACTGCACCACTTCTTAGTAGTACGTGAAATAAATAAACTAATTAAGACAATCAAAACACAATACATTTAAAACTTGCAGTATAAAAACTATAAAAGCTGTTCCGTTACGTCATCTTCCGCTTGTTCCGGGATCGGGTCGCGGGGGCAACAGCCTCAAACGGGCAGCTATAAAAACCATGCAATAAAATACTCCACCTACTACACAGGCATACTGGATTTTGATGCTGCAGTGCAAACACCTTGATACCTTCCCAGTCTGCTTACACGGTGCGAGATCTAACAGTCCATGGAGTCGGGCTTCAATGAAGCACACCAAAGAGGCCCTTCCCCATTTCTGCTGGGTCAGAGCGAGCGCCACCAGTTCCTCCATCTTGCCAACAAGTGACCGGATGTTACCCATCACAACATCAGGGACACTGGGCTCAAAGTGCTTCCTTTCAGATCGTCTCCTTCTCAGTTCTGTCGGGACTGCACTGACTCTTCCAGCCATGGTGGATCTAGTTCCGAGAGCTAGCAGCTGGTTGTGCATGCAAACAAAATGGGACAATTCCTTGACCAGCAAAACAAACCAAACGGGGAGCTAGTCGTTGAAAAATAGGGCTCGCTTATAAACGGCCATTCGAAGTAAAACAAAGCAATCCAAAACAACGTCCAAAGAGTGCACAAAGTAACGTCTCCAGAAATGGACAAAAGACTAGTGGAAAAAATGCAAAAATAGACGATCGAAAGCTAAAACAATACAGGGCACCACAAGAGGCAGCCGCACGGGGTGGCGCCTTTTTAAAAAAAAAAAAAGTTTTTGCATTTACGTTGTGATTAATTTTCAATTAATTGCAAATCAGTGTCAGAATCTTAGC
Organism: Neostethus bicornis; assembly: GCA_902685375.1. Taxonomy (NCBI): domain Eukaryota; kingdom Metazoa; phylum Chordata; class Actinopteri; order Atheriniformes; family Phallostethidae; genus Neostethus; species Neostethus bicornis. The sequence continues at coordinate 6,866,673 of LR738547.1, read as the reverse complement.
TATCTAAGCTATGCTGGCGTTGTCGTAAAAAAGAAATTTATTTCAATAATAAAATTGTAAGAAAACACAAGAGTTAAGGAGAAAATTGAGTCATTCTTTCAATAAAACGTCGTCTTTACTTGTTTCAGATTCCTTCTCAGTTGTGTAACTTCTATTATTTGTCTTTTTGTTAAAATTATTGAAATATTTATTCATTTCATATTAAAGCACCGGCTTCTACTTATTTCGCTGTAACCAAAAACTCCCTCACTGTTAAAAAAAATTGTGTTCTTGTTTTTAAAAACATTTTTTAAGGAATTCAAGGTAAAATTATCTTTCCACCTCTTTGTCTGTGTGTCCCTAGTCTCCCAAAAAAAATTAATAAAATGACACAAATGCTGTAGGAAGTTTCAAATTCTTCAGTGTGAACATTTTTGAGATCTTCTTTTTATACTCAGGTGTAAACGTCTCTCACCTGCACATTGTTCTCATTTTTTGGAGGCGCAGTAATTTTCTGGCTCCTTGTCTTTGTCGTGTTTGAAAAATCCTGCATAACATTTTTAAAATAGAATTTACGGCATTACTCAAAACACGAGATGAAAAAGGCTTTATTTTCAGTGTTTACTGACCTTAGTGTGTGACTTAAAAGCTGAATTAAGCAGCGTACCGCACAATTAAGTTATCCCATTCACCCCATTGACGTTCTGTTAATGGCAGCCCATTGACGTCAGAATGGTAGAAGGTGGACCAGAAGACATTTGAGAGTTAAAATAAAAAAAAAGTGACTGTACAAAGGTTTAGAACCTTAAACTTTAATCCACACCTCGAAAATGGTACCATCGTACAGACACTGTATACATCGTTTCCCAAATTGGTATGCAAACTAAATTTAGGTGTCATCTAGATTATTACTCTGGTTTATTTGGATTGTATCGTGTATCCGGGTCATTTGTATTCCTGGATTCAGATTCTTTTTGATAATTAGTATGTCTGTTGATAGACTGGCCGGGAAATGGGCAGATGGATTGGTGCTATATATTAGCAATAACTTGGACGCTTCATTGGTCCGTCGTGGTAAAGAAAGAGCTGAGACGAAAAGCAAAGGTCTTGATTTACAAGTCGATCAATGTTCCCACCCTCACCTATGGTCACCAACTGTGGGTGGTGACTGAAAGAATGAGATCATGGACACAAGCGGCCGAAATGAGTTTCCTCCGCAGGGTAACTGGCCTCTTAGTCAGAGATTGAGAGAGGAATTCTGCCATCCGGGAAGAGCTCGGTGTAGAGCTGCTCCTCCTTCAGGTCGAGAGAAGCCAGATGGGGTGTTTTAGGCAGCTTGTCAGGAGGCCTCCCGAGTGCCTAGCTGTTGAAGTGGTTTGGGGACATCCCATCGTGAAGAGACCAAGAAGAAGACCCCGGACCTGCTGGAGAGACTATGTCTCACAGCTGGTCTTGGAATGTTTCAGGATCCTTCCGGGGGAGCTGGGGAATGCAGCTGGGGTGAGAGAAGCCTGGTCTACCCGTCTGCGGCTGTTGCGCCCGCTACCTGACCACGGATAAGTGGAAGACGCTGAAGGTGTTCGTTATCGGCCAATGACGAACCTACTCGTTAATATGATACTGTTGTGATCCCGTACTGTCCTTCAGCGCTCTTTCCAGACCTACAACTCATCTCATTCTCACACCTGCTCTACATCTACTCCTCATCAGTGCTACTATTTATTAATTGGAAGAACCTTCAGCCAACGCCGGACTATTGTTCACTTTGCGGTAACAATCATCGGCGTTGTATATCTATCGGTCTTTCTAATCCAAACGTGAACTAATATACGACTGTTTTCCCCAGAAATCCAACCCTGCTTCCATTCGCCTGCCTACCTGCATGCCAGCCTGCCTGCCTGCCTGCTCGTCTATTCTGTTGACCGAACTCTGTAACTCATCATGTGTCCCTGCTAGTCATCTCGATCCACATTTGCAATAAAGATTCTGGTCTTTTACTCTGAGTCCGCGCTTGGATTCCTTTTCACTCACCTCAGCATAACAGATACATCATCTCGGTAGAATCTTCTTCCTCAGCTCTTGAACTTGAAAGAGTTTGTTTGGGACCACTGAGGCCTTTTGTGCATCATGGTAATAGAGAACAAAGAATGCCAAAACCTTCTGCTAATAAAATATATTCACCAAAACCAATTGTGCTCTATTAGTTTGGAGGAGTGAGGGTTTTCAGCAGCAGATGGAGTTTCCCCTCACCATGAAATTTGTATACTTGGCTTGTAAGAAAACAATTCTTGCTGCTACGCTGAGCAGCCATCGTCTCTTTCAGAGAGGAAGTGACACTGGGGGGGTGGGGGAGGGAGTGTGAAGCCTCTTTAATTGCCTTCGGTCACCCACAACGTTGAACCGGAGCACCACGCAGCTTAGCAAAGGAACCGGGCAGCAGCTCTGATAGATATTTTATCGCCCAAGTTTAACGGTTAATGAATTCCCAAAGTGAAATCTGTCACTTCAGAAATAAAGAGGAAGGCAAATTAAAGGGAGATAGAGAGAGAAAGGCGAAGAAAGGAAGTGGAGAGGGTGACACAGTTTTAGAATGCCCTATCTTTTGGCCATCCCCGGTTTTTCAATAGAATAAAGAAAACTCAGCTTCTTTCTTCTCTTCTTTTCTACCCTCCACCTCTTCTTCGTTCTCCCCCATCCCTCTATCTCTCGGCCCGCTTTTCTCTGCAAAAAGAAAAAAAAAATTCTCATGAATGATTTATATGTGTCTTGTTATCAGCAGCGATTTCTATAGACCCCAACGCTTTCACCAAGACATTTGTGGCGTAATTGTTAATTTTAATGCCATAATGGCTTCAGATGGGAGCTCTGATTAGACATTTATTACACAATTAAATGAAACATACTCAAGAATCACAAAAGCCTTCCGTAATTATTTCAGGCCATTAATAAAATGGGCATTAAATTATATTGGACACAAAAGAGAAGTGAAATAGATTTCCATTAGAGCAATAGAGGCAGAGTGGGGTAATAGATCCTGCCTGAATTCACTCTGAAATTAATTGTTGCCCAGCCTATTTCCACACACAGAGGAATAACTGAATGAGAAAAGAGAGGAAGAGAAGACCGAGTTGGTGGCCAGGAGAGTAAAAGAAGTGGAGGTGGTGGCGGGGGTCACATTAGGAAGCCCGGATAAAAAAAATAAAACCTCTTTTGTTTGACGTACTACAATGGACCCTCAATTCAAGAGAGCAAAGAGTCGGACCAATTTCAATCTGAGTCCAGCTCCTATGGAGCCCCTTTTTAAATAGAAATAAATAGCCGTAGCGCACCATCCACATTGCTAAATATTAGCCTGATAAAAGGATGTGAAGTCAGGGTCAAAATGGTGAGCAAAGACAAATGGCTGGTGGAAAATAATCCGATAAATTACAGGATTGGAATCTGTTCTTTGATTAATAAATGACCTTTCAGCCCAGCGGAGGACAAACGTTAGAACTTAAAGGGTCTTAACAAAACGAATGAGTTGAAAACAGAAAATTTCCTTTAAAGATTCTCTTATGGATCCAGGGGCGTTGGCCTAGTGGTACAGTTACGTTCTTTCGACCGGGAGAACCTGGTTCAAATCCCACTGGGTCCAAGCTGTCCAAAGCAAAAACTAAGCAACAACAAAAAAAAATAACACTAAAAAGAGTCTCCTGCAGATCAGGGACAGGGTCCTGCCCCAAGTGGAGGAGTTTACGTATCTCGGGGTCTTGTTCATAAGTGGGGGAAGGATCGGTGCGGCGTCAGCATTAACTAGGACGCTGCATCGGTCCATCGTGGTAAAGAAAGAGCTGAGCCGAAAAGCAAAGCTCTCGATTTACAAGTTGATCTACGTTCCTACCCTCACCTATGGTCACCAGCTGTGGGTGGTGACCGAAAGAATGAGATCGCGGGTACAAGCGGTCGAAATGACTCCTGAGAGATTGGGTGAGGAGCTCTGCTATCCGGGAGGAGCTCGGTGTCGAGTCGCTCCTCCTCCAGTTTGAGAGAAGCCAGATGGTGTGGTTCGGGCATCTGGTCACATTGCCCCCCGAGCGCCTCGCGGGCGAGGTGTTTCGGGCATGTCCCACCAGGAGGAGACCAACGGGCAGACCCCGGACCTAGTGGAGAGACTATATCTCACAGCTGACCGGGGAATGACTCAGGATCCTTCCGGGTGAGCTGGAGAATGCTGCCAGGGTGAGAGAAGCCTGGGCTACCCCATTGAGGGAGTTGCCGTGCGACCCGACCCCGGAACAAGCGGAAGATGACGAAACGGAACGGAACAGAAAATTCTCTTATGCAAAATAGCTTTTTTTTTTTTAATTTTTTTTTTTTTACCTTGTTTGAACATTAGTGGCACATCAAAAACATAACTCAAGTGTTTTTGTATTTTGCTTAGGCATGTTTGAGTTAATTGTAAATTTGCTTTTTCAGTATTTTAATACTTTGTAAGTATAAAAAGTTCTTGGCCATGGATTTTGTTCTCTACAATTTGTTTTTTGCGATATGCACATACTCTCCCCATGCCCAAACCTCAGAGGGAACTTTTTTATCTCATCTGAACGTTAGCCTCACATCAAAACCCAATTTTTTTTTAAATAAAGCAACTTACATGTGTAAGAAAATTAAAAGTGTGTCACATAGGTTTATTAAAAGCGTTGACGGAGAAAAATAAAGAAAGGAAGATAACGTCTTCAAGTGGGGAAAAAAATAACTGCATTGTGTGAAAATTTACGATCGGCCCAAAATGTTAGTGAAAACTATTCAAGACATCACACGCCTCAACAAAAGACACCGTCCCACCACAAAAGACGGTGCAACCGTTGGAGAACGCTCAAGGACCGGAGCATTCGCCCACGGACCGGAAGTTAACCAGAAGTTCACGGGTTTGCATCTCACTGAGTTCACGCTTAGGGTCCTTGGAGAAGACACCTGAACCCCCGTTTCTCTCACCATTGGCACCGTCATAGGTGGCAGCCTGCTGCTGTGTAATGCAGCACACAAATTTCCCGGTGAGGGATGAATAAAGTATATACTGTTTAAAAAATCTTCCACCTATTAGGAAATACTGATATTGCGAGGGGAAAAAAGTGTAATAATGTATTAGTAAGTCATTTCTTTGAAGGGCCAGATTAAACAGCGTGACTGGCCGCATTTGGCCCTCGGGCCATGTTTTGCCCATCCCTGTTCTAACCAATAGGTCAAACTTAAAACTCTCCTACGATCGTCCATCAGAAGCAAAAAGCCAGCGTCGAAGATCAAATGTGCGATGTCATCGAAATGGATGTTGAAAGAGAAGAAGAAGAAAAGAAAGACGCACAATAGAGGAAATTTATTTCTGCTCATTTCTGAACACTGAGATTATGAGAGTTAAAACACATCAAAGCCAGACGTGTGGTTCCCAGTTTGAGCTGGAAATTGAAGCGCCTTTTGAACTACCAGTCTCTTGAGATCTTTAGTAAAAGTGCAACAGAAATAGAAAGTTATATCTCACAAGGCAAGAACAGATCATTCAAGCAAAATTAATTAATCATTCACTGATACGTGGAATTCTACTTCCTTCTCTATCAGCTTGCCTGGCTTCAAAAGCCCTTTTTTCTTCACTGTAGTTTTTCTCTTTGGACTTTGTTCAGTGTTTTACCTTCACTGTGGCTCATCAGAAGAAAATGTAAGTATGGGAAATGCACAAAAAAGAAACTAATTGATCAAAGTTTTTATAAGAAAATCTCAATGACGGTATGTAATTGATATAAATAGTGGGGAAAACAATGTATTTAATAAACTTTCTTATTAATTAAAATATTTCGTTCCGTCCATTCCGTTATCTTCCGCTTGTTCCGGGGCCGGGTCGCGGGGGCAACAGTATCAAACGGGAAGCGAAGACTTCTCTCACCCCCGGCTGCATCGTCCAGCTCACTCGGAAGGATCCTAAGTCGTTCCCCAGCCAGCTGTGAGACATAGTCTTTCCAGCAGGTCCGGGGTATGCCCCTTAGTTTACTGGTATATTTATTTTTGGTTCTATCTTTGTCGTTGTATATTTTTCACAAACACTTTTTTCATTTGCACAATTGTTAGTTCTTTCCAGTGGTGGATGAAGTACTCACTTTTTGTACGTAAGTAAAAGTACAGAAAATTAGGCAAAAAAATAAATAATACTGAAGTAAAAGTACAAAAGTAATTGGTGTAAATTTTACTTTTTGAGTAAAAAGTATAAGTATTCGACCATAATTCAAATATTATTTTTTGTGCTGTCTGGTGACAGATAAATACTCTGTGTAATGATGGCTCAACTTTTTATTTAAAAGTAAACACGACAAACAATGATCTCCTGACTCATTTTCAATTTGTGCTTTATTTGATGGTAGTTTTTTGGCGGAAAATGTTTACTCTCGATTCTGATTGGTTCTCGATTCATTACTTCTTCTCCCTCTAGGAGATCGCAGGTGATCAACTGCTCCCTCTACAGGTTGATTTTGGTGATACGGCTTCAAGTTGCGCTAAAAAAAAAAAGTACATTTTTCAAATTCCTGACTGAAAATGTAACAAAACACGCAAAACATACTTTGTAAAAATAGCGGAGTAAAAGTACAGATATTTGCTCTAAAATGTAGCAAAGTAAAAGGTACAAGTCTCAAATTTTACTTAAGTAAAGTACAGATACACAATTTTTCTACTTAAGTACAGTAACGAAGTACATTTACTTTGATACGTTCCACTCCTGGTTCTTTCCTCCCAACAATTAGTGTAAACAGCAAAATCAGGCCACTTGCTAAATTTTCACAGTTACCGCTTCTTAGACTAAAAGTCTAAGAAATGTCTTTTTTATTACATATGAACAAAAAAACATGTAAATTAGTTACGTTTTCGTTTTGACGGTTTAGTGTGGAAAGGTATAGCTCTTGGTTTGAACCACCTCAAAATGTTCATACTATTTTTGCAGCCTTTTAGAAACTAAAGTAAAAAACTTTGAACATGTTTGGCTCTTTTATTGTGGATACTTTTTATTGCTTCAATGTGGATATTACAGTGTATAACATGGGCTACAAACATGAACTCTCTTTGGGTAGATCTGTGCACTGTAAAGTGTAAACACACTGAGTCACGCTGGAACTGAACATCGGACACATACTGTACACTGAATCATTTCTGCACATTCACACATTTTTCTCACTTTTGATAACGACTAAGACCAAAAAACGTTATTTATTTTAATGTCTCCAAATTTTGTGTAAAATATGAGCAAAAATTTGTGCTGTTTTTTTAGGACTTAGTAAGGCACATGACACAGAAGCGGAGAAGAAAAATTAAAGGGTTTCCATGTTTACATTATTTGAGTTAATGGGCAAACTGTCAAGGTGTGGGTGCAGAAGGAGGAGAGAACCCATTTCCAGGATGACAAACAATATTTAGGACGATCTGCACAGTGGGAAAAACACATGGTTAAAAAAGGAATGTCTCATGGTAAATGTTCAAAAATATCTCTTGGTCAGGCATCCAGGAAGATCTGGCTGGAAGGGGTGATGACCCGACAATGAAGTCAGAGCAGACTGCCTTTAAATAAACGGCATGTCAATGATCCACAGGTGTCCTGAATCAAGGAGTGAGTGGAAGGTCTTGGGCTTCCTGTGGTGGTAGGTGAGGGAATCATCACACAAACTCTGGCTCCTCTCAACCTGGAGGAGCGGCTCGACATCGAGCTCCTCCCAGATGGCAAAGCTCCTCATCTGATCTCTGAGTGAGCGCTACCCACCCTGCGGAGGAAGCTCATTTCGGCCGCTTGTATCCACGATCTCATTCTTTAGGTCATCAAACTGTTGAAGAGAAAATATTGGAAAGCAGGTAGTTTGTGTTTTAGGGACATCTAAGACAAAATAGGGGACGATATCTCAACACGAGCATTCATCTTCCAAAAATTAATTCTCTTTTTTTTTTTATTTTTTTTTTTTATAATTTTCTTCATTTTGATTTTCCCCAGTGTTTGCTTTCTTTCCTCCAAAAGTATTTTTTGGTCGTCCACATCTAAATAAACTTGTAATGAGTGCATGCTTATCGGAGCTTATCATGTAATCAGGACTTTGAGAGAGTAGTTATTTGGGTTAGAGAGAACTCTCTCGCCTCCAGGGGAAGTTTTCTCTCATTTTCTGTGACTAACTGCTTGTGCTCCACTGTGTGTCACCAGAGGAATATTTCTGCATCTTGAACTCGTGAAAATCTTAATGTACCACCAATACAATTAGTTATGTTCAAGGCATCTTAATAAGATACCAAACTGCATGATGAGAATCCTCTTTCAGGAGGCGCTCTGCTTGGTCAAGTTTGGAAAAATAATGTCAAGTCAGTTGATATGTAATGTTAATTATGTTTCTGCAGTTTTTCAGTTTATTTCAATGGGAATGTTTTTCTAGCAAATATCCTAAACAGTGGCTCTTGATTTACAAGTCGATCTACGTTCCAACCCTCACCTATGGTCACCAGCTGTGGGTGGTGGCCGAAAAAATGAGATTGCAGATACAAGCGGCCGAAATGAGCTTCCTCAGCAGGATGGCTGGGCTCTCACTCAGAGATCGGGTGAGGAATTCTGCCATCCGGGAGGAGCTCGGTGTTGGGTCACTCCTCGTCCAGGTTGAAAGGAGCCAGATGGAGTGGTTCGGGCATCTGGTCAGGTTGTTTTCTGAGCGCCTTGCTGGTGAGGTGTTTCGGGCACGTCCCACTGGGAGGAGACCAAGAGACAGATCCGCTGGAGAGACCATGTCACACAGCTGCCCGGGGAACGACTCGGGATCCTTCCAGGTGAGCTGGAGGATGCAGCAGGGGCTGTTGCCCCCGCAAACTGGCCCCGGATAATCGAAAGACGACAGAACGGAACGGATCCTAAACTGGACGGTAATCTGACAGAAATAAACAAAGACAGGAAGGCAGGAAAGACAGGAAGCAGAGATGGAGGTAGCAGAGATGATGATGCTGAGGATCTCTCTGGGCGTGACCAGGATGGACAGGATTAGAAATGAGTATATCAGAGGAACAGGACATGTTAGGGGTTTTGGAGATAAAGTCCAAGAGGCCAGGGTCATGTACAGAGGAGAGAGACCGGGTACATCGGCAGAAGTATGCTGGGTCTGGAACCACCAAGAAAGAGGGCCAGAGGAAGACCAAAGAGGAGGTTCATGGATACAGTGAAGGAAGACATTAAGATAGTTGGCATGACCGAAGAGGATGCAGCAGATACGGTTAGATGGAAGAAACTGACTTGCTGTGGCAACCCCTGAAGGGAAATGCCGAAAGGAGAAGAAGAAGAAGTTTCCAACACTCACTAACGGCTGTTTGGTTTATTTCCACACAAACCTCGTAAACAGAATGGATGTCCTTGATTATTCTGTTCTCAACACAGACTAAATGTTTTTGTTTAGCAACTGTTCTCATTTGCAGCGAGCGAATCTTATCTAAAGATTCGGTCTCATGTGAAAGGCTGAAATCCCCCTCCGAGGAAGGCTTCCAATAAATGAGATTTTTTTTTCCTCTTAATGAAGGTCAGGAGAGAGTCACATATTTCCTTTTGTGATAATTCATCCCTATCTTCTGTTATCTTTGTTTTGCCCCTTTAATCCTAATTGTATTGTATAATTTTGTGATGTGGACCTCTTAGTCTTTGAAGTATTGGCCTATCCTTTCATTATCACCTGATGCCTTGAACCAGCGTTAATTTTCTTCTGCTCTGTTATGTATCAGCCAGTGTTGTGGAAGAAAAGCAAGAGCAGCTCAAGTTCAGTTATTTCACATTTTTTTATTCACGTCTGATCAGACTATCTTACAGAGAAAAGATTTCAACAAAAAGATAGAAATAAATGAATCTTTTCTGCGTGTCGGAAACACACATGCAGCTCATTGCTGTTTTGATGGCTCTGCATTGTGAAGGAATTGGAAAAGGAGGATGTAAAAAGGTGCGGAATATGAGTTTTATAATTGCTTTCCCGATGAAGAAAAGCTTTTTTGTGTTGAACATTTAGCGGATCAATTATTACTGCTTGAAACGCACACTGCATAAATACGTACATCTGTTTGTGAGAAATCAGTGGTATGGACACCTCTGCCATCAACAGTTCGTAATTCAGTAAGAATAAATAAGACACTTTGGTAAACAGGAGTAAAGAGATGCATAGATTTATTGTCCGAGTGTGAAAATGCAGGATGTGATGTTTAACGGATCATTCAAATATTATTTTTGTTCACAACAATCTGGAATGAAATGGAAAAGAAAACCTTTTACTGTCTTTATAAGTCGCATGATGAAATTTGAAAGAGCGGCTATTTAAGGTGCACAGAGTATAAAATCTGTCAAATAGACTGAAAAAAAAATGTCAAATATAAACATATAAAGTGAAAATTTGTGAATTAACAGACAAATATTATGTGTGAGATGGTTTTAATTAGTACACACGCGGCATGTCAGACATCTTCACCTTATATATACAATCAAACATCATCTGCGTATCGGCACATCCAAACATGCTTTTATTCTCTAAATTGATGTTAAAGTAATAATTCTGCAACATTAAATGGCAAATATTATTAAAGAAAGCTTGATAAAACCTGCTGATTTTGGTTTCTACTCAGACTTTTAGGATGTTAATGCTTTTTGAGTTTTGTTTTTAGGGATTAAAGCGTTAAAGTGCAAAGATGTAATCAAGAATGAAATTTGGGATTTTTGAGCTTGATTCTTCCTAAAAAAAAAAAAGAGAGATATTTGAGCTTTTTTACATAAAAATACAGGACGTGTATATGTTTTATCTGAATTCCTGTGTCGGTGAGTTTTGTAGGTGAACACACGTAATTGTTTGTTGTGTGTCGCTAAATTTATGTTTTGTTCAATGATTTGCTTGAGTTATACAACTTTAGATGAGTTATAAGACAGGTAGGCACACTTTAAGCATGCTTGAGAGTCATAACATTACAGTTAGTAGTAACACTATGTCAATAATGACTAATCAAGCTTGACTTTAAATTGTTTTCTTATTTCTTTTAAATGATTTACTCTACATAGGCGTGTTAAATTGAACACAGACTTAATTTGAACCATTTAATGTTTTGATTAACGGAACCCCATTGGCCAGGTTGTATGTTGGTTTTGTTTAAAACCCTGCAATCACAAGAGAACTTCTTATTTCGTTTACTTTTGATGTGCAAAATGTGAAGACTGATGGAAGATGCAACATTTCAGATACAAAACAGAACCTCAGTTTTCTCAAAATATCTAAAACACATGCATACAAAAAGTGCCAAAACAACAAAAAGAATGGCTCAACATCTTGTGCCTCTTAGAGTCAAAAAATGTTTTTTTGGGGGTGTTTTTTCCAATAAGAGTCCATTTTGTGTCTGAAAAAATCTGGAATCACTGAATTGCTTAAACGTGCACATGTAGCCAGGGTGTGAGCGACCCAGGAGCACGCAGACTGTTTTACAGAACTTATCAAAAAATAATAATACATCTTATATATGTAGTGCTTTTTTGGGGGAGGGAGGCGATGGCTCAGTGGTAGAAAGTTTGCCCTTGGACCGGAAGTTCGTCAGGTCGAATCCCACTGAGCTCATGTCTAGGTGTCCTTGTGGAAGACACCAAATCCCTGTTTCTCCCACCAGTGGCGCCATCCTGGCAGCCTGCTGTGGTGTAATGCAGCACACAAATTTCCCCATTGAGGGATGAATTAAGTATGTAAAAAAAAATAAAATAAATAAAAATATCGTGACTAACACATTCAACTGTGAGGCAAAGAAGAAGAAAAAAGAACAACGAGGCCTCATCCAAACAGAAGAGGCCCTGGTGCTTGATATTCCTCTGCTTGATACTGTATATCTGTTATGATTCCTGCCCCTGCTTCTCCAAGGGTGTTTGTTTCCATGGCAACATGCTCACCTCCTGCAGATGATCGGCAATCAACAAGCTACATAAGCCATCCTCCACCCCAAGCCTGCGCCAGATTGTTGAATTTCATGTGAAACCTGCCTGCCTCGGACAACTCACCTGCCCCGGATAACCCGCCTGCCTTGAACAACCCGCCTGCTTCGAAGAATCTGTTTTTGCCCAATTAGAAATAAATTTTTATGTTTTTCCTTTTCATCCTGCGTTCCGCGTTTGAATTCTACCACAACTCACCATAACAATATTCACATTGTCTCATGTCTAGTGCCTCTAACTTGTGCATTTCCATCTGGATGAAGCCTATCTGCTGATTTCTTCCAACTGTAGAATATATAATTGATGGGTTTTTTTTTAAAACAGACAATCCTAGGTACATTGCCAGTCTGTCCTGGGAGAGTATCCCATTCTTCTCACTGCCTCATTTTATTCGGAGTTTACCCTGTTGAGAACAATGTGTTGTGATTTTGAGTTTTGCAAAAAAAAAAAGAAAGAATTTGAACCAAACTGTGTGTGTCTGTGTTGTCCTTTCTCCTACAATTTCCCAGGTTCACATCTTGTCCGGCATTGCTTTCCCTGAAAGATTTAATACTATACTGAAAGAAACGAAGAAAAAAGGCTTTAAGCATTAAACAAGTTGTCTCAGTTTCTGTGAGCAGAAACCAAACCAGGATGAAGATGCAATAAAAAGCTTTTAAATGTCATCTGCAGCTTCAGAGCGAGGACGCAGAGTGTACAGGAGAAAAAAAAAAACCTTTTTAGGTTTCAGGACCATGAACAGTTCCGGTCAGGGAGCTTATGTACGTCTACGCCGCGCCACAGGACACCAAACTAGTTAAATGGTTTGTCCCTCTGCAATGAGAGATGGGGGTCTACGTGTCCTCAGATAATCCCAGTTTTTATATGTCACAGCGCGTGCATGTGTGGTGTTCACCGTGCACGCCACCTAGTAAGTGTGGGAATAAATTGTTTAATTTTTCCAACATAAATAAACCGCCTTAGAAGTCTTTTTTCAGCTTTAGTAAACCATATTAAAATATCCACAATATCATATTTAGAGTTTAGAATAACGCTGTTGGTGTAAAGATTACTTTTTCAGAAACAAGTAATCTAATTACTTATTTTCTCTTCAGTTACAACGCTGTGGCGTTACTATGAATACAAATTGGCGATTTAAATAATTTGTTCGAAACAAGCAGCAAAAATGAAGAAACCTTACGGGGGTCCAAATGAAGGAGGGATCCCTCCTCTAGGACGAGCGCCGTTCTTTTTGCTGCAAATCTACTAACAGCTGTTTAGAAAAGCTTCTCCATCTTTGCAACAACCAGTTTGATTGAATAGATAAGTCGATTTTTTTTAAAAATTATTTTACTCTTATAGTTGTTTTTAGTAAATGTTAAAAATTTTGCCAGCTGTGCAAAAACGTGCGGACACGCAGAGCTGCCATCTTTAATTTTTTTAAGCGTATTACTTGCACAAACATATATGGAAGGCCAAATGGGTCAAATTTTGCTCTAAAACGGGCCATTTTTTTACGGTTACATTTTTATGCCGGTTTTGAACATAAAGTTCTGTAAATGACGACCCTCAAAAGTTGTGTAAAAAGTGACATTTTACGTAAAAATAAAAACCAAAATTGTAATAAAATGATCTACTTACATTATAATTTGGCAATTAAACAGTAAAAACATATTTAGTCAAAGCTTTGATTAATGATAGAATAGATTTTTCATATTTATTTAATTAATTTTTGTTATTTACACTGATATAAAAAATTTTAAGTCACAGATTTTTAAAAATGAAACGTTCTAAAATATCTGATGTGTAAATTTTTCAGTCAAATATGTTTGAGGTTTTAGAGTTAGTTATGCTTGTATGTAATTAGTTACTTCTACCCTAGTTACCTTTTGAGAGAAGTAATTTGTAACTACATTTTTAAGCCAGATTCACAACATTGGTCATATTTCCTTTTTAAAAATGTCTTTTTTCCCAGACTTTTTCTCACCTGAAGTCTTTTTTTATGATTTTCTTCACAAGAATGAGGAATATAAATCAGTTCATGCATGTTTACTGACTGTTTATGAGCTGAGTTTGCAGAGAATAGACCAGAAACTGTATTAAAGGAATCTGAGGAGGAAATGCAGATGGAAATAATAATCATCTCAGTCCTTCACAAATCACAACCTATTGCATTTCTCATTACGCCTGTAAATTGTCGAGGGAACTTTCAGGCATGCGCTTATTAGACAATCAGTTTTTGAATAAGAAACATAGCCTAGTTCTCCCTGGTGAGAATAGAGGCTCAGCCTCCCCCTCCCCTAAAATAATTTCCTCTTATCTAATTCATTGATCTTAAATGAAGTCTAAGCTGGTGTGGCTCTGCAGCACACTGAACGCCACATGTCAAATTGCATGCACGCTTTTCTGTGCAAGATAGCCTAACACAATTTAAAAGTTTAATGCAAGCAGCAAACATGCAGCATACTACCTCTTTACACACACCTGGTCACTAGCTGGACTCGACTGGGCTGGAAATCTGACCAAAAAAATAAAATAAAATGAGGGTTCTTTTCAGTTTATCCAAAAAAAAAGCATTTTTTTTTTGTCAATTAGGGGTTTTTTTTAGTAAAGAAATGATGGAGATGTTCTGGTTAGAAGATGCAGAAAGACGCATGCGTGAGTGGGAGTGCAGAGAGAGGAGAGAGAGGGATGGGAGGAAAGGGGGAGAGTGAGGAAAAGGTAGGAAATGTGGTTGAAATATATGAGGAAGGGTAAAAAAAATGAGCTGTTTTGTCCTCTTTTTGCTCAATCATGAGAAAATTCATTCAGAATCAATTGTTGATGTAAATTTATTATTTAAACTGAATTATTTATGCAAGAAAAAATCATCAGGTCACATTTTTGTTTCACTCAGTTCCATTTTTGACTGAATTAAAGTGACAGCTGTTATTGGTTGAGAAAAAAATAGATTTAAAAATATAGATAGATATATTTTATCTTAATTCAAAAGATCATTTTTATTGTAAATCAGATTTTTTATATATTTGATGACCTGCATTTAGATTTTTTTTGTGTGTATTTTTCTATGTAATAAATAATTTTTTAGCTATTTTTTTGCAACTTTTAAAAAGTGTTTCATAAAAAATTTCACTTAAAAAGTCGCATTGTTAAAATTAAAATAACTTTCTGCTGAAAAAAATAAAAGATCACACGATGACGTGACACGTGCTGACAGGAGCCTGTTTGAATAAAACCGAAATAACTCATTGTTGCTATGTTCACTATTAAAATGTTAACACAAGCATGCGTGTGAGCGCGATCCGTTCCTTTAATAATCACAGCTGAAGGAATAATGATAGTAATAATGATGGATCAGTCTGCCGGAGGGCCTTTGAGCAACGTTTGAAATTAACAGTGAAAACAGTTTGCTGTCAAACTGAACGAAAGAAACATTTCAAAGGACGCGCACGCCTTTTTATCTATGCGCGTTTTGCGCAACACGCGCTTTTTCTGAAGACGCGCATGTGTTTTTAAGTTTTTTTTAATAAATATAAATTTATTTGTTATTAAAACGACAAAAAGAAAAATATTTTATGTTAAAATAAACATATTTATAACAATACTGATTTTAAACGTTTATTAACATTTGATAATATTTTACTATATTTTCTAAATATTATGACATTACTTTTAAAATGTTTGAAAATGTTTTTATTCTGAACATAAATATTTATTTTTGGCGTTTTATTGTGTAAAAAATTGCGGGTGAACAGCTTTTGGGATGTAATGATGTGAACGATTTAAATGGGGTTTGTGGGGGTGATGCTGAGGGATTTAAACCTTTAACCTGTACATACACACACACACAGAACGCACGCACACGCACACACACGCTGTGTTCCCATCTCTCTCTCTCTTTGTTTCTGCGGTGCGCAGCTGTGATTGGGCGCAGGTTTCTGAGTGAACGCCCTGCAGATTATGTCAGATTGCGTGCAGAAAGCAAACCAGCTCAGACTTTGAACTTCACCGCTTTTGGCTCGTATTCACGCTCTTCCGCTCATTTCCAATCCAGGTGCCTGACGACCAACCTCAGAGAGAGAGAGAGAGAAAGAGAGAGAGAGACTGTATGTGTGTGAGTGTGTGTGAGAGAGTAAAGACAAAATAACACTGGACACTTTTATGACTCCTGCAAACTGAATGCGGAACATTTCTTTCAGCTTTGAGGATTTTTTTCTCTGCAACTTGCATGTGTTTCTTTTTTTTTTTTCTTTTAATTTTTTTTCTGTTTCTCAGCTGCAGGTTTCTGACTTAGAGGTGCACGCGGACTCCTGTGAAGAAAAAGCAGTTTTTTAAACTCAACAAGAAGCAAACAAGCTTGTGGATTTTTCTTTTTTTTTTCTTTTAAATTTTTTTATTTTTTTCTGCAGACCATCTCAAAAGTGGCATGTCAGACACCTGAACATTTCTACCACTTTTTTTTCTTCCTGATCAGAACTTTCAGAGTGGGGAAACATTTCTCATAATTGAAGAATTGTAAGTTTTTTAAGATGTCGAAGCCTGCTGATCACATTAAGAGACCCATGAACGCCTTCATGGTCTGGTCCAGAGGTCAAAGGAGGAAAATGGCACAGGAAAACCCCAAAATGCACAACTCAGAGATCAGCAAGCGTCTGGGCGCAGAGTGGAAACTCCTGTCAGAGTCTGAGAAGAGACCTTACATCGATGAAGCCAAGAGGCTGAGAGCACAGCACATGAAGGAACATCCAGACTACAAGTACAGACCGAGGCGCAAACCCAAAAACCTGCTCAAGAAGGACCGCTACGTTTTCCCTTTGCCTTACCTGGGAGACACTGAGCATCTGAAGGGTCTTCCTGTGTCTGATTCTCTGCTGGGCTCTTCAGAGAAAGCTAGAGCCTTCCTACCCCCTACATCCGCCCCTTACTCCTTCCTGGACCCCAGTCAGTTCAGCTCCAGTGCCATCCAGAAGATGACGGAGATGCCGCACACTTTGAGCACCAGCACTTTGCCCTACGCTTCTTCACTGGGATACCAGAACGGAGCGTTTGGCACTTTGGGGTGTCCCAGCCAGCACACCCACACCCACCCATCACCTACAAACCCAGGTTACGTGGTGCCGTGTAACTGCACAGCCTGGTCAGCATCCAGTTTACAGCCCCCTGTGGCCTACATACTGTTTCCAGGTATGACCAAAACTGGGATAGACCCTTACTCATCTGCACATGCCACTGCCATGTAACCCCCTCCTCTCACCTAACATAGACTCTTTTTACTTTTAATTTATCTTTTCACTACTGACATGCATGTAAATATGTTCTGGACATATTCTCCTTAAAAAAAAAGGCATGAACGTTTCGAACCGCCTTGGACTCTGTTCTAGAAATCGAAAGGAGAGAAAAACGAAAAGAAAAAACTTTGCCTGACTGAAGGAAGCTGGAGTTTTGATGTAAAGTTATGAACCCTGCAAAACTGTAAGAAATGTAAATGTTATAACGTTTATGGCAACCAGAAAAAAAGGAGGCCTTTAACATTATTTATTATGTACATTTCAATGCTGAAATAATGATTTGTGTTGATTATTAATTAATAGACTGCAAAAGAAAAAAATACTAATAAATCAGGCTGGACGATTCGTTCAAATCTCATTTTCTGTAGTAAGTGAGAATATTTCACAAGTATTCGGATTAAATCAGGACATTTTAAGCTGTTTTATATACGGGTTTTATTGTTCGTATGATTTCAAATGAAATAGAAAAAAAAATGGAACAGATTATAAAATGACAATAAGAAGGAAAACAATCCAACTGTTTTTCTTTTTCTGTGATTTAGTGAGATTATTTTTTAAATTGGTTTAATTTTAAGAATTTTTTTTAACAGAAAAGTTTGAATTCCAGTTTTTTTGTGTGTTTTTTATCTGAGAAGTCGTTTAAAAAAAAAGCTGTCATGTTCTGAAAGGTTGAAACCTTCTCTTTGTTCAAGTGCTGAGCAAAGAAATTTGAAATAAAGACAATCTGTCTTCAAAGAAACAGAAATTTACTGGATTTACAGCTCATTTACATACTTTTATTTTGAAAAATATTATTAAATAATTTTATTATTAATTTAAACAAATACAGGTTTAAAAAACATGATCAATATTTTTTTAATCTGTCACAAATAAATAAATTTGCTTTTGTTTTTTCTTAAATCAGAGCTTTTATTTTGGTAAATAACTGAAATTTAGTAAATATTTTCCAAACAAAACTTAAAAATTTTATTTTCTTGATTTTTTTTTTTTTTACAAGTTGATGAAAACAACATCTGAAATTAGAAGGAATGTTTTCTGGCTTTGACTTTTAGGAGGAACCGGTTTTTTTTAAGGCCTCCCCGCAGGGATTCCGCCCAGTCCGACCAGTCTGACTGCTTAATTACTTCAAACAGCTTCTGTACTTATAGCTCCAACTAATGGAACAAAATCAATAAGACTCCCTTTTATATTTTCCTGTTTGGTTTATGAAACACACACAGTTCTTTTGGCGTGTCAAAACTTGTTAATAAAAAAATTAGACATTAGCAAAAAAAGGGGGAAAAAAAAGGCGGGATCGGACGAGATTTTACCCGCGCGTTTCCATAAGCATGGATTTTTTTTTTTTTTTGTCTGAAAGCAGAAAATAATCAAAATGATTTTCTTATCTGTGTTGAACATGCGTGTGGAAGGAAATAAGTTTTCATCACAATCTATTTTGAATAATTTTATTATTTTTTATGACAGATTTATATAAAAAATTGCAAGTTACTGTATTTTTCATTGAACCCAAAAAGTGAATTTTTACCCCTTTTTTTTTAACCTTTTTCATCTCATTTTTGAATCTGAAATGAAAATTATTCCATTTTTTTTCTCTTTAAATTAAAAAAATATCAAATTTTACATTTAATCTGAAATAATCTGAAGCTCCACCTGTAATTTAATCAGTTAGAAATGGAAATTTGGGGGTTGGCCCCATTGATTTGGCATAAACAGACTAATAAAAAGGAAATAAATCTGCTAAATTAAAGACTAAATGTCTTTAATTTTTTTTTTTTTCTTATAGCTCAACAGAGAGAAATTCAATCTGTCCTTATCTCTTTAGGACTCCTTTCCAGCTTCAGATCAGAGGAAAAAGAAAAAAAAAGAGGATAATTGTTCTTTATTTTATTTCATTTAACGCTTTCAGGTCATTTATATGCTTCATTTAGTGATAAAAGTCAATGAGGAGGGGGAACACTGGGAAAAGCAAGATGGGCTTTTTTATTCTCTTCCTCTTTTTTTTCTTCTTTTATTCCCTTACTTGAGGAAGATGATGAAAAAAAAAAGGGTAGAGTGTTTAATTAAGAGCCATGGGCTGATTTAAATGATTCTTTTAGTGTCAACTGAAGATGAAAATGTGGTTTGTTTTATAGAAAAAGAAGAAAAAGGAGATTTAAATGATTCAATTCATCATTTTGCTGCTTCTTTTTTAAAAGATAAATACTTTAAGTTGCATTTTTTTTACTCATTTTCTTGTTTCATTTGATTGAATTCAGATTATTTTTTATTGTCTTTAAAATTATGCCCTCAGTTCAAAAAAAGGGGGAAAAAAGAAAGAAAAAAAATGATGGTTAAATCCTAGTTTATCTAAAATTGAATCTTGGAGCCATTTTAACAGGAAGGGAAGTAAAACTGCACAGTTTTGTTGTTTGAAGATGTGGGGGGGCTGAATTTGAGGGTCCCCAAATTCTCATTTGAAAGAAATGAAATGTGAAGGAGCTGATAAAAAAAAAGATGTGTGTGAAAGAAAAAGAAATGCATTCAGAATTTATCCCCAAAACTATGCGCATCTTTTATTTGATTTAAACTTCATCACGCAAAATTAAGATCAACAGATGCGCAATCCGACAAGAATATGCGCATTTAGCGCAAAATTTGCGGACGTTGCGCTCATTTCTGCGCATCTATTTGGAATTTTTAAGTCACACAAAAAATGTTTTACTTTTATTGAAAAATAAATCTGTTCAATTTAGTCAATCACAATATTTTCAAAATAAAAGCACACATAAAACAACAGATTTATAAATTTAAAATAAAGAAAAAAAGCAAATATAAATGTTTAAATATTTTATTAAAAAATTAAAGACACAACTTGCAGCGGATTTAAAAGTTCCTGATTACTGATGATAATTAAAATTTAATTATTATTTTTAATGCTACATTTGAAAGATAACAGATTAGCTTTACTTGTAACCAACAGGTTAATTATTTAATTTTACACACTTATACACACATTAAAGTGACCACATTGTGCTGATTGAAAAAAAATTGAAATCTGTTTAGAAATATTTCAAAATCTTTACAAATAAGATTAAATGTTATGAATAATTTTTATTGAAAAGATACAGTAAAATTAAGGGTGTCATCAAGAAAAAAAAATTTAGTCCATATTTGAGTCATTTTATACATAAAATATCTGCTGGATTTTTAATATATCTTAATAAATATGAATGGTTGGGAATTATGAAAAACGATAAATTGGATTTTTCTGATTTCGGTGCAAAAAGGTCACTAATATTTATCGACGTTGATAGTTTTATGTTATAAATATAAAAAAAAAAAAAGGTCATCTTACAAATAAATCTATTCATTTTTTTCCTCGGATCAATTCTTACATTTGCTTCTGCAATAAATAATCATTTGAATTTATTTTTCTAGGTTTTGGCACAATTATTTTGGAATATTTTGTAATCTCGCAAGTGGATTCGAGCAAAAAAATGATCACGAACTTCTACTTGCTTTTTAAATTTTCTAACATGGGTTTATTTCAGTTCAACATTTTCTCTCAAAAGAATTTTAAAAGTTTCATATTTGGGTAAAAAAATATAAAAAATCTCAATGCAACAGGAGAATAAATCAGAGAATAATGAAGAAAAAAAAAATCAAGTTTCTTTATGAAGCTTTGCATGTTTTAGATTTTAATACAGAATAGAAAACTGAACCGGTATGTGTCATATTTCAACCAATAGAATTGGTTTTGAAGAAAATAACTTTTCAAACAGAAACGTTGGTGATCAGATCTAATTTTCTCTTCTTGCATCCTTGTCATAAAATCCAAGAGATGTTTGGGAGTCTCTGTACTGCCAAGTGAAGATAAATAGAATAAAGTCAGCTTTTGATATCAAGCTGTCAAAGTCATGCTTTTGAAGGTGGGATACACACATACACACTTACACACTCACACACAGCTACCTGGCTGATTTAGTGCCTTCAGCAGCCCAGGTTGAGGCCAGTCCGAGCCAATGGGATCCCTTGGTAAAGAGGATGCTAATCGTAGCTTCTTGTGCCTGAGCATGTCTTCCTGGGCCAAATGAGATTAGAGGGAGTGGGATATGGTGAAACGACGTGCGTGGGGTTGTGGAGGTGAAAGGTAAAGGCACTTATCAGGAGGGTTTCCCCCGGGGTCCTCGACGGCTGACTCAATCAAAACCCTGCACGCACTTCTCACTGGATTAGACTAATCAGGAAAGAGCAGGGGATGTATGGAGCAGTTATCTGAAAAAAAAACATTGGTCTCTCTTTCCCTTTGAAAAGACCCTACAGAAATGTTTGTTAATTTCATTTATTACAGGATGCTTGTCGACGTGGCGATCTTCCATGGGATCATTAAAAAAGGAGCTCTTCAACTCACTGTTTACATCCTGCACACATAGAAAAACCTTTGATCCTCTAAATTTCATCCTCGTCTCTCTTAGTCTGCAAATACGTTTTTCTAATTAATTCATTTTTACTATTTGTTTTTCTCGTGCCAGAACAGATCAGACTGGTGGAAGTCAGAAGAAACAAATAAACCCCAAAAGGTAAATGATTATTTATCAGAGGGACGACCGTAGAATGAAGCGGCCGTTAGCAAAGCAACGATAACAGATAAGAGCAATTTTCACACTTGTGATTACCTTTAAAATTAATCTCCATTTATAGAAGGGGTACGAGATAGTCAACTGGTCTATCGTTTATTTTCTCAATTAAAAAGTTGTTTGACCCAAGTTTTTTTTTTCTTCTATTTGTTTGACATCAGAGTACAAAAACGATGTCGAAAAGTAACAAACGTTACAAAAAAAATAAGATATTTGGAATTTATTTACTAGCAAATATTGTTTCATTTCAAATATTTTGAGAATTCAAATAAATTAATTTTATTTGGTAAAAAATAAATAAATATTTTTTTGCTAATCTGCGATCAAACTCTCTACAAAAATTGTAATTCTCAAAAAAATTAAAAACAAAATTAAGTTGACGCCAACACAGAAAAATATGATCTCGTCTGTCTGATACAAAAACTCTAATGATAAAGAATGGTTTGTGACCTCGACTTTTCCGACCTTGACCCTTATTTGCATCACTTTGAAAACCAAATCAGTTTTAACTTGGGCTGGTACTGAGTAACTGTGGGCAATTTCATAAAAATTCATTTAGTGATTTGGGAGATATCGCATTCCCAAAAGTGTTACGGAAGCACGGAGAGACAGTCTGAGTACTTGACGCCACCTTTAAATTTTGGGGTATAAAATGATAAACTGCTGTTATGGTTCCATCCTCGCCATAACAACAACAACCTCGCTTCGAGATTACCTGCTAATTTGCTTCAGTTGTGGTCCCTGCACACCTGGGCATCCTCATCACCACTGCCTCTTGAGGGCGTTACCCCCAACATCCTTCCTGGCAAGGTCTTCACAATGTTTGCCTTCCTGACTGACCGTCTTGCTCCATTCCTGGCTCCTTGGAAACATCCTCTTTTTGACTTTCAGATTTTTTTTGTAGACTACATCAGTTTTTGTGTTCTTCCTTGCCAGCATTGCTGAGGACACCTTTAGTTATCCTTTTTGTCAATAAATGCCGTACTAAGTCTTGCAGTTGAGTCCTCCTTATTCTCAACCATCTCCACATACAACAACTGTATTTTTATAAGACATTTTGAAACCAAGTTATTAAATACAATGGAATGTATGCGTTAAAACTATTTGCAAAATTCAAAATGACCCAAAAGTAATAGTGTTGTGGGACAGCAAGACAAGACAAAACAAAAGGTGACACACAGAAAAACGGAAACAGCTGAAATCCCTGGAAATCTGTCTTTTTGTAAGTTTGAAGACACTTAAACTGATAAAAGCAATCAAAGGACTGTTTCTAAATATGTCTTTATTTAAACCTACTGTATTCACCCTTTAATGGGGAATTTTTTGTGCTGCATTGCACTGCAGCAGGCAGCCACGACGGCACCAATGGTGGGATAGATGTCTTCCCCAAGGGCACCTAGACATGACCCCAATAGAATTTGAACCAGCTTCTCGAGGTCAAAGGGTGGATACTCTACCTTGTCTTCTCTCCTTAATTGGCATTGAAATTTTTTTTTGAACTCATGAAGAAGTAAAAAAATAGAAAACAAACTATGTAGCATACAGTCTATGTTCCTAGCCTCTCTTACGGTCACCGGCTGTGGATAGTGACCGGAAGAACGAGATTGCGAATACAAGTGGCTGTCATGGTTCCCTTCTTCTGCAGCCAAAAAGGAGCCATGGATAATTCTCAAAGATCTGATTGGGATCACCTGGGGTGATTCCTAATTTCTCTCACCTGTGTACCCTGCTAACTATTTAAGTGGAACCATCCCTGACTTCCCTGTCAGGTCTTACTACTACCTCTTCCGCCAGGTCACCCTGGTTGCCTGACCATGTTTTGTATTTTGATTTTAGTTGGACTTTTGAAACCTTAAGTTAATCACGTGTTTCTTGCTTTACAGACTTTTCTGAATTAAGTTAATAAACCATGTTTGAAGTTCTGCATTTGGGTCCTCCTCTTTCCACCATCCCAAAACCTTGACAGTGGCCAAATGAGTTTCCTCTTCAAGGTGGCTGGGCTCTCACTCAAAGATAGAGTGAGGAGCTTTGCCATCCGGGAGGAAGTCAGAGTAGTTGCTCTTCCGGGTCGAGAGAAGCCAGATGGGGGGTTTCCAACATCTGGTTAGGATGTCTGTCGAACTCTTCTCCGATGAGGTGTTTTGGGCACGTCCCAAGGAAAGGAGACCCAGAGGCCGACTCTGGACAAATTGGAAAGAATATGTTTTACAACTGGCTGGGGGAACCAATCGCAACCAATCCCTGTTTAATTTGAATACCATAAAAATAAGCATGTCTTGCCAACAGTCGGCCTAACCTTTTTTTGTGGCACACCCCTTGATACAAGTGGGCAGCTACGAATGCACAAATAAGAGGTGGGCGGGTCTCAACAACACACATCCAATCACCGGGCATACAGAACAAAAACAGGGGGAATTGATTGACATCACTGCGTATAGCCAGATGTTTTCAGGGGTTTTTTTATGATAAACTAATGTGTGCAAATCCCGACCCAGCAGCACGAGTAAGGCACTAGGATTCCTTGCATGTGTTTGAATTTAGCAGTATTTGAAAGGCATCTGTAAATTTGCTATTTTTCACTTGGTCAGCACAAATTCATTGGCCATGAGACAGTGAAAAAATGTTTTCGGGCAAAGTTTTGGTGATTTAATGAGGCTTTGCTTACCCAACCAATAGCATATCAAAGCATCCACTCTTTTTAAAGTCTGTGGATAGTTTGTTGGAAAAATTTTCCTCAGTAAATACCATTATTTTGGATAGTGAACGTCACTGCTCAAATAGAAAAGTCCAATGAAAGTTGGGTGGCAGTGGTTTGAAGGGACCCCAATAGTGTTCTGCTGCACCTGTGGAGTTTTCAGGTATTACTCACCATGTTCAAGTATAATTGCACCAGGACACTCCAGATGGTAATCTGATGGTCAAATTAGCCTTCATTTTGAACTTCGGACCACACTTTTTGGGTGTTTAGGGAAAGAGAGACGTGAGACTAACAACTTCAATACTGGCTAGGATGGTAGAGGAGGCTGTTGGACAAGCTTCCCAAGTTCAGGTATTTTGTTTAGTTTCACTATTAACGTCTGATAGGATATCATTTCAAACACAGTTTAAAATTGGGGAGACCACCAGCAACTAGCAATCACATCATTTTAGAAGAAGAAGAATTCCTTTATTAGTCCCATGATGGCAAAAGTACTTTGCCGCATTGCAGCAGGCAGTCACGCCAGCGCCAATGGTGGGAGCAACTAGAGGGTTAGGTGTCTGCACCAGGAAGACCAAGGGGGGTCAGTGGGATTTGAACCAGTTTCTTCTGGTTCTAGGACAAACACTCCATTACTGAACCAAAGCCTCCAACCTTCTTAACTTTTTTAAAGTTAAGAAAAGTCTCGAAGTAGATTTTTGAACAGTTTGGTCAAAGTTCTAGTCTATCGTTGAACAATTTTGAAAATGTTAGCAACATCAAAACTGTGTACTTTGCGAGAGAGTGTTGATTCTATACTCAAGAAATGTGCTTTTAAGAGGACCCCAACATATGAACTTTCTTCTAAAGACTGGCATTTTAGTGTATTTAATAAATATTGTTGAATGGGTTTTTATGCTCTGCGCCTCTGGTTCCCTGGCACTCCTGGCTCGATCCAGAACCGGCGGACCGGTCACACCTGCAAGAGGGATCTGAAGTCGTGCAACATCAACGAAGTAGATCTCAAGTCAGTGACCTCTGACCAGTATTGATGGCATGCAACTTTCAAAGTCAGTATCAATCAGGCAGAGAAGAATAGAGAGATCTAGTGACGGGCTTCTTACAACTTTGTACCGACAATAACTGACTGGTGTCACATTTTTACAGAAATTGTACTCAAGCCGCTTGGACATGAGAAGTGTTTTGAACGTCGGGACATCCCGAGTAGCATGGTCTGAAATTTGGATTGGATCTTTAAGACTTGAATGTGATAGGGTTGTCTTAGTTGACATACCTTTGCTGTACTGTGTGGACATTGGGGGCAGTGGGTCTTTAGTCAGAAGTGAACTGAGAGTAATGTGTCCAACATACTCTGAAAGTTTGTCCACCTATTGTGTGACCACCCAGGGTTGCCTCTCAACAGGAAGTCTGATTAAGTTTTTGTGAAACTTGTCTGAGTGTACTCTGTGACTTATTCTGCTCATAACTTCTATGACCATACCAATGACGTACCACCTGGTCCAATGAGTTTCTATTTGACTTTCACTTTTGAATGGCAATTTTGAATATGGCAGAAAAACGTGACTGTGCGAATCAATACAAATAAAAAGAAACCTGACTCAATTATTTTAGGCTGCAGGTGATGAAATGGTGTGAAAAGATTTTCTTGTCCCGTGTAGGAGGCTATGGTTTAAACACTGTAGCCTAGCCAAAGATTATTGTCGACCACATGGCCGCGTAATTATATTCCAAATCTTCTCAGACTTTGCTCGGGTCTGGGTTTTTTTTAATCTGTGAACAATTCTTAATATTTTGAAGAGAAAAGCCGCTGTAACCGAATTTTAAATCTTACAGTCAAGAGACGTTGGTGTCATTTAATAAGCCAAATGCATCTACCTGTTTTGATGCAGTAATTTGTTTTTTTTTCTTGCTCATCTATTGAGTGGAAAGCCTCCATAAATGAATGTGCTGACACACCTTGAACTGAGCAGCCATGACATTTTATAAAAACCAAAAGACCAACCTTGAGTGCTTTACAGCCGCGATCAGCGTTTTATAATCATAAAGCCTGTTTTAAAGACCCATAATAATCCAGGATGGCACTGACATCCCATTTATATTAGTTAGACACATACGATTAATACAACAATTGTTCTGCGGGCTGTGCCGACTTACCTTGGCACAAGAACTCAATGGGAGCCTGAATGAGAGGCGCCTCTTTCACTTTCAATTCAGATGATTGCAATTAAAAAACTATGTGCACTGTACGACACTGTAATCATCACAAAGCCAAGCAGAGTTGATTACGTTGATAAATTATACTTGCAAATAGTTAGGGAAGAGCAGATGAATAAGATATCAGCCTTGTAGAGAAACTTGATTCATAATGTTGTTGTATAAACTTGGAGTCAGGTGTCTCCTCTAAACGACAAGTTTTCAACATAATGCTGATCCGATTTCACTTTGAATGACATAATATTAATCTTACCGATCATTTAATCAGCAAAATTAAAAGGAGAAAAGTTTTATATTTTAAAATCATACTGATAGAGTGAGATTGAGTTGACGAATGGTTTGACAAGGTCTGAAACTCAAAAACAGGGTGAAATCTGTGGCGAAATAAAAGGATTTCTTGTCATAAAGATTTTTAAAGGAACAAACAGCAAACAAGAATGCAAAGTAAGTTGAAAGAAGAATAGGTCGACTTTAAGCGGTCAAACAACCTGCCTCATATCACGAACTTGATGTGTGATGAATGGTTGAGGTGTATTAAATACTCATAAGGAAACACATCTTCTTTTCCTTTCGGCATTTCCCTTCAGGGGTCGCCACAGCAAGTCAGTTTCTTCCATCTAACCCTATCTGCTGGATATTCTTCGGTCACACCAACTATCTTCATGTCTTCCTTCACTGTATCCATGAACTTCCTCTTTGGTCTTCCTCTAGGCCTCTTTCGTGGTGGTTCCAAATCCAGCATCCTTCTTCCGACGTACTCTGTCTCTCTCCTCTGCACATGTCCAAACCATCTCAGTCTGGCCTCTCTGACTTTATCTCTAAAACCTCTAACATGTGCTGTTCCTCTGATCTTGTCCGTCCTGGTCACTCCCAGAGAGATCCTCAGCATCTTCATCTCTGCTACCTCCATCTCTGCTTCCTGTCTTTTCTTCAGTGCTACTGTTTCTAGACCAAACAGCATGGCCGGTCTCACCACGGTTTTGTACACGTTCCCTTTCATTTTAGCTGAAACTCTTCTACCACACCTGATACTTTCCTCCACCCGTTCCAGCCTGCCTGCACATGCTTCTTCACCCCTTTTCCACACTCTCCATCCCAAGTACTTAAAATCTTCCACCCTCTTTATTTCTTCTCCCTGTAACCTCACTTTTCCATTTGGATCCCACTCATTCACTTACGAGGATGCACATGGGTAAGGTTTCTGTATTTTTCACTATTTAGTGCTGATGCCTCCTCGTATTCTATGGGCTTACACTAGAATACACCGTGGTTGGTGCTCATAACCAGGATTAAATTTTAAAATGAAAATATCACCAAATCAACAATAAAGATTATGTCTTCATGTATACACCAACTTGCATCATAAGGGACATCAAGGCTCTAAAGCTGTTTTTTTTAAAGGTGAGTACTCCCAAAAACTTGTGTTATGCTTTACACAGTCTAAAATACTTTTTATAAAACTTATGGGATGTGTTGTTTTTTTTCAATTTTTATATATACACAAGTGTCTGCAAGGAGTAATGTAAACACAAACTGACACAAAACTAAGATAAGAATTATTATCAACCTGAAATGTTTTTGTACCGCGGTATACAATGTTTCGTTTTTGTCTCAAACTTAAAAAAAAAAGCGAATGCGAGTTCACTTAAAAACCAGTATTTTTTTCTCACAAACTCCTGAAATCCGACATACGTATGATAAGTAGTCATTTTGATCTTTTCACTGGCTTCTCCTACTATTTGTATTTTTTTTTTGTGCTCTACTCATCCCTCAACGGGGAAATTTCCTGTGCTGCATTACACCGCAGCAGGCAGCCATGACAGCGCCAATGGTGGTCAAGGACACCTCGACATGAGCTCAGTGGGATTTGAACCCACTTCTCCCAGTCCAAGGACAAACACTCTATCATTGAGCTATTGCCTCCCCCAAAGAACGTACTTTAGTTGGAAAACTCAAAACTCCAAAAATGTCTCTGCATATTTAGAAAGTACAGTTGTGTTAAGAATCAAACCTGTAACTCTTTGTTCCTCTACCACTGAGCTGAAAAAATTTAGTGTTTACAACCAAAACTGCATCAAATTTTTTATGGTTTGTAGAAATAAAAAAAAAACTGGGGGAAAATTTAGTCTATCATGACTAGTAATATTTTGCTGAATGTCAAATAAATGCTACGAAAAATCCATGTGCTTGAAATTGTTGGATCGAAAATATAAAAATAAATTTATACCATGACAGCTACTATGATTTAGTGAATAAATGATTTAATAAATAAATTATAGTTGATTTTCCAATGCTTTTAAAACAAAACTATAACAATTGTTTTTGACAGAATGCAGCAAAAAGTCTGTGATTGTAGAAAATGTTGCAGCAGCTGAATCACACCATTACGGGGTATTTTACGGGCCTCTTTTGTCTCTCTGGAAAATGTCAAGGTGTAATTGATATTTCTCACTGGGCTCTTTATCTTTGCGCCATGTTTCAGGTTCTCTGATCTGGGTTCGCATTGACCTTTCCCAGCGCTCTCTTTTCTTTCCTTTTTTCAGGGCCCACACTGTAAATAGCTCAATGGGATTTCAAAGGAGTATCTTTCATTTGAGACAATCTTCTCTTCCTCTCCCTATCTGCAGCCGCTTTGACAGAGACTATTTAAGTTGGGACCCAACTTTTCAGAATGTTGTTTGATCTGAGATTTTCTTGAGGTGCTTTGTTGACGAAGCTCTAAAAATTTATCCCCCCCAGCAGAAGCAGAGATGTGTTCCTGCTTGTGTCCTTGGATACTCACCTGGGAAATTGTGCTTGTCATAATACACCAACAAACAAAAAGGGGTTTAACAAGAACAGAGCATTTATTTTAAATGAAAAAAAATTAAGAGTTAATCTTGACACACAAAATGCGGTTTTGTTGCTCAGCTGCTAAATATTTCACCCTGAATCATTGGTTGTGTTTCATTATTTTAAATTACATTACACACTGCCCCATGGGGAGGAGTTTAAGTATCTCTGGGTCTTGATCCCAAGTAGGGGAAGGATAAAGTGGGAGATCGAAAAATGGTAAAGAAAGAGCTGAGCCGAAAAGCAAAGCTCTCGATTTACAAGTTGATCTACGTTGCCACCCTCACCTATGGTCACCAACCACAGCTGGTGACCAAAAGAACGAGATTGTGGATACAAGTAGCTGAAATGAGATTCCTCCGCAGGGTGGCTGGACTCTCACTCAGAGTTAGAGTGAGGAGCTCTGCCAGGCAAGAGGAGTTTGGAGTAGGGCTATTGCTCCTCTGGGTCGAGAGAAGCCCCATGACAAGAATAGGGTTCAGAAGAAGAAGCGAAGGGAACACAGTGAAGAGATAATCTGTAGTTATATGTAGTTGTAGTTATAATATTCGGTATCACGACCAACCTGCTGGATTATAAGGAACCAAAAATAGGGGGGAAAAAGCACAAACAAGAGTTTAAACCAGTGATAAAGCTGACACACACAGCAAACCTACGATAACAAATGATGTAGAACATAACATATGTTTCCAGAGCTGTAATATTATTGGTTGGGAGCAAGGAACATAGCAGACAGTAAACAGTGTGATACAGTGTGCGGGTGTGAGTGAAAGTACATGCAGGCTGCCGATGTGAACCATGTGCTTATTAGGACCAACAGATCCTCACCAACGCCAAAAGACTGGAATGACGCAGGCAGAGACACACGCAACCCAGCCCCGCGCTTATCCGGATCTCAGGATCCTAAGGCCGAGCCAACGGGGCCGCCTTTCCACCAAGCTAGGGGCATAAGAGACAGCCCTGCTGGGGCACCCTAGCACCAAAGGACATGGGCAACTCCAATGCCAGGACCCCCAGGTTACGGGATAGACAGGTCAACATACCCTGTGGCCACAGGCGAGCCCAGGGGGTATAGGAATCCAAGGCCCAGACCAAAAGGGGAACTCTCAACCCAAGGGCACAGGGGCTCCATTCCGCCTGGCTGGGATTCAGCTGGAGGTCCAGCAGAGCAAGCCTACCCGAATGCAATCACCACAGCCCAAAACACGGCCAAGTGCCCAACCCAGGCAGCCCAAAGACCACCTCTGCACATCTCTTTAGTCTCTCTAGAGGAGCACTTATATTTTTACAACTTTTTTTTTTTCCAAGTGTTTTTCAGTGATTATCATCTGTTGTGCTTTTACCTGTTTGTTTTGGGATGTTTTGTTTTATCTACTGTTCATATTTAAGCACATTGCTGATCTGTGCATTATTCGTTTGAACTGCTGTTCTTGATTCTTTGGATCAATTTTCTCCCCAGCAAAGAAAAGAAAGTTGTTTCATGTTCATAAATATTTGGTAGATTGTTAGATATCAGGCTGATATTAGATATCAAACACTTTTTCTAAGTATTTTTTTATTGGACAGGTAAAATTGAGAACATGTGAGAAGTTTGACACAAAGTAAAAAAAAATCTCTGTTTTGCAGATAATTACAGTAAGTAAACTTATACCTTTGCCCAGGAGGTTATGTGGTGCAGAGCATGTGTGTGTGCACGTTTGTGTGTGTGTGTGTGTGTGTGTGTGAACAACATAACAAAATAGTTATCAGTTGATTGTTATGAAAGTTTCGGGATATGTCCACAATGGGGAGAAAAAGAAATGATCGAATCTTTGGGGTGTGATCCGGCTCACCGTTTGGGCCCAGGAGATTTTTTTTTTTTTTTTTCAACGATTTTTTTTTTACCTCTTCTTAAAAACTGTTTCAGTTGTAGGGTTGACTTTGGCTTATCAGCTTTTTTTTTCTAGCTTTTTAGCCAACTTTTACTTTTGTCCAAATTTTTGCTTTTTATTTGTTTTTTAAGCTTTTTTTTTTCAACTTTAGCTTTTTCCACAATTGGCATCCCTTTATGGTTGTTAATCTGCATCCTTTGGTTGGCAGAAAAAGGGGCAGCCTTTTTTCTGCAGACGTTGACGGCCTTGACTGCCATTGACCCAATCTGGACTCAGAGAGTTTCCAGTGGAAATATTTTTTGGCACAGCGGGGCAAAGCTTTGGTAACTCCTTTTTTTCGACGGCACCAGCACATTGCCCTCACTGCAGTCTATTCTAGTCTGGTAAAGATCGTGCAAGCCTCAGCTCCAGCCACTGTCCTGACTACTCTCCCTCAACAAGGACATGCACAAAAATAGGACGTGCCATGAGCTCCGCGTCCCCAGAGACAACAAAACAAGCCTGAGATGCCGCAGGTGTGATGCTTATGCGCTCATGAGTGCTTTTCTAGTTCTATGTCATTTTTTGTTTGCGGACACCAGAAAGAAACATTAACAGTAGTAACTATTGTTACTATACCTCAGATTCACGACAACGTAAAGGTTAGAAAAATCACATTTCAATATGACCGTATTTATAAAGTGAAAATGGTCTGGTTTCTGTTAATTTGTTACTTCAAACAAGCAAGCAATAACTAAAATTTTTGAGTATCTGTCCAGACTGTGCATACAAAATATTTCTCCGTTTAATTAATGCATTTTTGCATTAATCAGGGAGAAGAGATAAAGAAGATGGAAGATTTCAAGTACTTAAGATTAACAGTCCAGAGCAATGAAGAGTGTGGAAAAGGGGTGAAGAAGTGTGTGCAGGTGAAGAAGCGTGAGGCTGGAATGGGTGGTGAAAAGTATCAGGTGTGATGTGTGACAGAAGACCAAAAGACCAAAGAGGAGGTTCATGGATACAGTGAAGGAAGACATGAAGATAGTTGGTGTGACCGAAGAAGATGCAGCAGATAGGGTTAGATGGAAGAAACTGACTTGCTGTGGCGCCCCCTGAAAGGAAATCCTGAAAGAAAAGAAGAAGAATGCATTTTTTTTGCATTAGTAGTCCACTTTTTTCAATTCAACAAACTGATGCAGACAAAATGCGGAGCACACAGCAGAGAGTCCTCTGACGGCTACAGATGTTGGCAGCTCGTTGGATGGCAGCGACTCATTTAGCCCATTGTTCAGGGTCAGTCTGCAAAATGAAATGTCATCCTTGGGATGTTAATTGGAACACACAAAGCCGCGTAGCAGAAATGTATTTAAGTTTAGAATAAAAGCCAGATGTGGCAGCGCTCATGACTCCCATGGGACTTATTTATTAATATTTTAGTCATCTTCATGTGTCCAGGTGTCCTGAAGAGATCTGTGACCATCGAGATCTGCGACTTCGCGCCTCTGCACATGCCCAGAACGCTCCCCCTCCCTTCTAGAGGAGCCAACCATCGAGATCTGCGACCTGCCATACTTCTATTGGAATTAGCATCAGGGTTAGTTTTTGGAACTCCGATCTATCGAGATCCGCAACCGGTCGCGGATTTCGATGAGGCTGCAGATCTCGATAGAACACCGGACAGATAAGTCAGTGTACATCTTAGTGGACCAGAACGACATAGTTTCGGTAAACTTATAGTAATGTACCTTGAATTGCTGTGAAATTGTATTTTTGTCCCCGTGCCAAAAAACAACTGCACAATTGAGTTATCAAAAAAACCCAAGCAATGTTATTTCGTCTTCAGATCCACTTATCTCTAACAAGGTCGCAGGGAGTGCTGTAGCCTGTCCCGACTGCTTACAGACGAGAGGCGAGGTTTATCCCGAATAGGTCACCAGTCAGCTGGAGGGCCACACACAGATATCCATCCACACACACTCATTTTTCTGGGCAATTTTGTAATGGAAGATCAACCTAACATGCATGTTTTGCAGGATCGGAGGAAACCGGAGTTCCCAGAAAAAACCAACGCATACATGGGATAACATGCAAACTCCACACAGAAAAGCCAGTGTTTCAAGCCTCGTCCCACCTGGGAGTCAAACCCAACCTTCTTGATGTGGGGCCATCGTACGAACCTAAGGGTCTCAATTCCGTTCCGTTCCGTCATCTTCCGCTTGTTCCAGGGTCGGATCGCGGGGACAACAGCCTCAAACGGGCAGCCCAGGCTTCTCTCACCCCGGCTGCATCCTCCAGCTCACCCGGAAGTACCCTAAGTCGCTCCCCGGCCAGCTGTGGGACATAGTCTCTCTAGTGGGTCCGGGGTCTGCCCCTTGGTATCCTCCCAGTGAGACGTGCCCAAAACACCCCGCCCGCGAGGCGCTCGGGGGGCATCTTGACCAGATGCCAGAACCACCCCTTCTGGCTCCTCTCAACCTGGAGGAGGAGCGGCTCGACACCGAGCTCATCCCGGATGGCAGAGCTCCTCACCCGATCTCTGAGTGAGAGCCCAGCCACCCTGCGGAGGAAGCTCATTTTGGGCGCTTGTACCCGCGATCTCATTCTTTCAGTCACCACCCACAGCTGGTGACCATAGGTGAGGGTTGGAACGTAGATCGACTTGTAAATCGAGAGCTTTGCTTTTCGGCTCAGCTCTCTCTTTACCACGACGGACCGATGCAGCGTCCTAGTTATTGCTGATGCCGCACCGATCCGCCTGTCGATCTCCCGCTCCATCCTTCCCCCACTCGTGAACAAGACCCCGAAATACTTAAACTCCTCCACTTGGGGCATGACCCTGCCCCTGACCCGCAGGGGGCATTCCACCCTTTTCCGGGTGAGGACCATGGTCTCGGATTTGGACGCACTAATTCCCATCCCGGACGCTTCACGCTCGGCAGCAAATCGATCCAGTGAGAGCTGGAGATCACGGTCCGATGAAGCCAACAGGACCACATCATCCACAAAAAGCAGATATCCGATCCCGAGGTCACCAAACCGGATCCCTCCAACGCCTCGGCTGCGCCTAGATATTTTGTCCATGAAAGTGATGAACAGAATCGGTGACAAAGGGCAGCCTTGGCAGAGTCCAACTCTATCTGGAAATAGAATCAACATACTGCCGGCTATACGGACCAAGCTCAATCGGGTCTCAATTCCTGCAAATTCAACTTTTCAATGCTACAGAATGACAAGATTTACAAAATTTCATCAATAAACATGGTAGATAAAACTTTTTTGTGCAGAAATCTTGACAAGTTGTAGGTCAAACACCTGCCGAACATCTCTTCGGACAGATAGCGTGTGCTACCTCTTTACTTGGGCTCATGAACATCTCACTTGATGCTCATTTCTTTCTTTGAGTAGTCGCTATTTCCATCCCTGTCAGCCACATTCCAACAGCCGACTTGCTAAGCTGTTCAGATCACAAGCAGAACGCAATGCACGCTCACTACCACCTCGTCCTCTCCACCTCCTTTTTCACTTCTTATCTCCAGGTCATCCACACAGACTTCGGCTGACCTAAGATTCCCTGTACTGCAGCATTTCTTCTGCTCTGGCAACCTTTACCTAGAAATCCTTCATTCAGGCACCTGATTGGAGCTTTAGTTTGCACTGCTGCTGGTGGAGTGAAGTCCGAGGTGAAAGCTGGTTTACCTGTAAGCCGATGAAATCGGCAGACCAAGGTGAAGACGTGTTCATGCGTATTCAAAATCAAAATGCTGTTCAGGCATAAAGATGCTGCATGAAATATTTTATGCACTTCAAGATTTTTCTCTCTAAGCTTCTCTTTTTGTTGGTAGTGTAAATATATCATTTTTATATCAATTTATTTTCACCCGTATTTGATCAAAACCAGTTTGACGCATTTTTGATGGTGAATTTATTCACATTTTGAATGTAACTGATTGCAAAAAAAATATTTTAATTTGTAAAGTTTCTTTTCCAATTTTGTTCAATATCACGCGATTGCAAAGATTTTTAATTGGATTTAACAAGATTCAATGAACCTTCGTACATCGTAAAGTTGACTAAGGAATATCAAAACGAAAAAAAAAATTCACAAATTACAGTTCCAAAAGGAATTCACTGAGCCACAAGAGAGCACATTGGGTCTTGCTACACAATCTTTGTTTTGTATGTTCCATGTTGGGTCTTGTTGGCTTCATTGGACCATGATCTCCAGCCTTCACTGGGTCGATTTGTTGCCGAGTCTTCAGCAGCCGGGGAATTGGCGACTCCAAATCCGAAACCATGGTCCTCGCCCGAAAAGGGTGGAATGCCCCCTATGGGTCAGGATCAGGTTCCTGCCCCAAGTGGAGGAGTTTAAGTATTTCGGGGTCTTGTTCACGAGTGGGGGAAGGATGGAGTGGGAGATCGACAGGCGGATCGGTGCAGCGTCAGCAATAACCAGGACGCTGCATCGGTCCGTCGTGGTAAAGAAAGAGCTGAGCAGAAAAGCAAAGCTCTCAATTTACAAGTCGATCTACATTCCTACCCTCACCTATGGTCACCAGCTGTGGGTGGTGACCGAAAGAGTGAGATTGCAGATACAAGCGGCCGAAATGAGCTTCCTCCGCAGGTTGGCAGGGCTCTCACTCAGAGATCGGGTGTGGAACTCTGCCACATGGGAGGTGGAACATTTATAATCTGGAAATATTTAATATATTCATTCCATTTCGTCGCCTTCCGCTCATCTGGGGCCGGGTCACAGCCTTAGATGGGAAGCCCAGGCTTATCTCACCCCGACTGCATCCTTCAACTCACCCGGAAGTATCCGAGTCATTCCCTGGGCCGGTGTGAGACATAGTCTCTCCAGCGGGTCCGGAGTCTGCCTCTTGGTCTCCTCCCGATGAGGAGCTCTGCCATTCAGGAGGAGCTTGGTGTTAAGCTGCTCCTCCTGCAGGTTGAGGAGGACAACCCTGGGGTCGTTCGGGCATCTGGTCAGGATGCCCCGCGAGCGGCTCGCTGTTGAGGTATTTTGGGCACGTCCCACAAGGAGGAGTCCTGTGTGATGGTAGTGCCGAGGAAGCGGAAAGAGTCTACTGTGGTGATGAGGGAGTCTGTCAGTGCAAGGGGGGAAATTTGGGTGACTTTCCTAAAGTCCACGATCATCTCCACTGTCTTCTGAGTGTTGAGCTTCAGGTTGTTGTGGCTGCACCAGGACACCAGCCTTTAAAATGCAATACTAATAATTTCCAAAATAAAAAGTGCTTTAAATGAACAACTTTTTTTCACAACATCCTTTTAAATCTGAATCTTGTGTTGATCTAAATAGCTTCTTCATTTGTCCATTTGTTGAATCTAACACAGTTCTAACATGATGTTTATTTTAATCTAACACGCACCTCAGAGAAATCAGATTAAATGAAAAACACAGACGGATACTTGTTCCGAGAAACGTGCAACTGTTGTCATTTCCACATTCAGCCTTTGTTTTGCTGAATTTGTAATCCCTTTTGAAATGTAAAACTGTGCTTTATACATGATATGGTTGAACGCATCCAATTACGGACGTTAATTTCCGAGCCATTTGCTGTTGAAATTTATTCGATGAATGCTGTACGTTTCAGACTACAGATTTTTATGTGCTCTGCACCAAACCATAAGAAGCTCCACAACCCAAAACGGTCTTTCATAACTTAAGTGAAAATCAGCCAACCTCACACAAGTGTTAGCTGATGGCCTTGCAGTGGTGTGTCATTAGCATTCATTATAGTCCTATAAGCCAGAGTAATTACAGGCCCAAGTGCAGGGAGGAATAGCAGTTTACACTGCTAGTAATTTGATTTGCATCTACACTAATAACTTCTTTTGTGTGTGTTTATGTGCCGTGTCAGAACACAAGTGCCATTTGGCTGCAGGCTGTGTGAAGAAAAAAAAAGCTTTTTAAATTCTAAGATTGAGTTGCCTTTGCTTTCAGCACTCAAAGCTTTCAATCTGCTAAAATGTTCAGATTAGCATGATCACAGAACAAGTGATATTGCGTCTTCTGAAAGTCATTTCCAAAGAAATGTGGGGCAGTAACAGAGGGAAAAAGAAGATGTCTGGAGTTGGAGATGTTTGGGGAAGGCAGTGATAAATCCTGAACCAGGGTGTGCTCTAAGATTCTGAGCTTAAATTTATTCCACATATCCAAAATGTCAAAAAAGAGACTGGATTTTAGCACCCTAAAATTTTGTCCACTTATTTCTTTTTCTCGCCAACGCAGATGTTCTGATGCGTATTTCTTGTATTGGTGAGTATTTATTATTTGCTGGTACTTTAGAACTTAGCGGTGGGATTCTGATGAGGAGCAGGGGCAGGAACATGTTACCCGAGTTTTAAAACTGCAGCATTTCAAGATTAATTTTAAATCAATTTTAATGGTTTTTAAAAGTCTTATTGATCATGCCAGCTTATTTGTCCTCTCGGTTTGTTAGCTATAAGCCCTGCAGAACCTGAGGTCCTCTAACTCTGGTCTTTTAGTATTTCCCGGAATCTGTGGTGAGAAATCATTTAATCATTGAAATCCTCATCTGTGGAACAGCCTGCCAGAGGACCTCAAGGCCGCAAATAGTGTTCATGTTTTTCAGAAAAGGCTGAAGACTAACCTTTTTACCTGAGCTTTTTACTACTGTCAAAGCTGATCTTAGTTTTTTTTTTTTTTTTTTTTATCATCATCAGTTAAAAGAGTACATTTTACATATTTTTAATATTTTATTACATTTCCTATATGTTTTATTTACAAACGAATCTGTCTCTTATTTATGTACTTTCATTACAGTCATTCAATTTGATTTAAAAAAAACATTATTTTTTCTGTTATTACTAACCTCAAGTGTTTCCTCATGGGGACCCTTCATACAGGCAGCTATGCCTACTCGATCTGTGGTGGCATTGGTGTAGGGTTCTGCCCTCTTTGTTTCTAACACAAAATGGACAGCAAGTAAACTTTTGCATCAACTAATCAAATACTGAGCTGGCTTGCTTGGGCTATCCTCAAAGGCTTATCTACATTCCCAATTTTATAACTAGGCGATCGGACAGTCGGAGCACAGCAGCTAACTTTGCAAACATCATCTGCGGCGGGTTTTACGAATTGAAATATTGTTTTGTCGTGGTAAAATCTTTTTTTAATCAGCAAACAGCGACTAAAGTAGGAGAAGAAATGCACTTGGTGGCTGATTTACTTTCAAGATGATAAACTTTTCAAAAACACTGGACGCAGTAAAGAAATCTGAGCAGCATAGGACAGGACAGCTGGAAGCGGAAAGAGTCTACAGTGGTGATGGGGGAGTCTGTGATGCATGAGCTATATTTTCCCCGGCAATAATTAAGATCAGCGAGATTCTTCCTTTTTTTTTTTTTTAACCATAACGTAATTATTGAGGGGTTGATTGATTCAAATGGAGCACTACTGAGGGTTGGGTGTGTAATATCCAGTCTCCCACGAGCAGAAAGACTTGGTTGTGAAAAAATGTATCATCAACTTTATATTAACTCATTGCGTGTTCTCCAAGGGGAGAGGTTTTCTTTTCAGCCCTGACTGAAGCCATTAAAGTAAACACTCATGTTACCACAGGTTTCAGCGTGTGTATCCTGTTTTGAAGGTGCAACCCTGAGGGGAGTAATACCTGTGGTGTCTGGGCAGTGTCATGAGAGGAGCAAGGCTCTCTCCCCTGATGGCTGACTGAGAATAGAGACGCATTCCCTAAAGCTGATGAGGTCACAGGGTTAAGACTATGCTTTTGTTATGGCACAATGACATCCTATTTACCTGGCGGGGTCTGTCTTTCTTCTCCATGCAACTGTGACCTCGCTGTGAAAACCAGACTTTTGTCTTGATGACAAATAGAGGCTCAACCTTTTGATTCACTTGGCTGCACCTCAGTGGGCCTTAGTTGCGAGGCCTGGAGGCTTCTTATGTAGTCACAATGTGACAGCTTCCACCTAACATATTAGTAGCTTAGCTTTGGACCTGTTTCTCACCCATTTTTTTTTGGTCACATTTAAAGGCAAAGCTTTCTATACAACACAAAAATACAATGGGCATCTTTAGATGTTGTTTCATTTCCATCAGTGCTGTTTTCGTCAATGATGACGATAACAAAATGATTTTGTTGACGAAGCTTTTTTCATGACGATGACGTAACGATAACAAAATAAATGCGACTTTTTGGTGGCGAAAATGTGACAAGACGTTTGTTTCTGTTGACGAGATGAAAAAGTAACAAGATAGGTGTCAGACTTTCACATTTCTGTCTGTGAAAAGAAAAAGCACAGCAGATAAATTCTGTCTCTCATGGCGCCGTCTAAAACTAGACGAAAACTCTTTTGGGTTTTCGTTGACTACAACGTGACTAAAACTAAAATATAAAGAGATGATAAAAACGTGACTAAAACTTAATTAATTTTTGTTCCAAAGACGAAGACTAAAACGAAAACTCAGATGGCTGCCAAAAACAACAATGATTTCCATCCAAGAGGATGCCATCTAGCGTGTGTGGAGGTTATAAACACACCAAAAACATGCCTATAGTCATTTTTTTTTTCAATTTATATTTGAGCAATTTTTGAGCTCTAATACTTTTCAAACGCCCGGTTGTTTTTCGTCATATCTTGTGTTCTCTGCAGGGGCCACATTCAAATGTAAGCAGGAAGTGGTTTGGTACACGCACTCTACTCAGGTTTGATGCCTCCTTTCGGGTGTTGCTCTCCCTCCACTCACATGTCTAAGGGGCGGGTCCAATTGGGTACTGAGAGGAGAAGAAAATTAACTGTGTAAAAATGAAAGAGAAGCTCAATAAATGTAATTTTTAGCTTGTTTTTCGGAAAAAATTGCACAACTAGCAAAAAGCTGTAATATTAAGATGAAAAGAATCCTTATCCCACAAAATCACAACACCTCTTCTTTAAAAGTGTTTTGAATAGAAGATAAAAGGTGTTATGTTCTTCTTGTTTTACTTCTGGAAAAGGACATTGCCAAAGGATAATAAATAAACGGGGTGCTTTGAACCTAGCTTTAAAACAAACACACAAAAAAAGGTTTCCATCAAACGAACTTCAAAACACAATCAAAACAATTCACAGACTTGATACCTGGCACATGTGGACATGCTCCTTTAATCCCAGAATTAGGCTGTCATCATGTGGATTTAACGTACAAATGTTGACTTAATATTGGACATTTGGAGACTTCGGCTTTCTTAATTATTACAAATTATAATAATTTGGTTTAATCAGGGCTGGCACAGTGGTGAAATGGTTAGCACAGTGGCCGCACAGCAAGAAGGTCGGGAGTTTAAGTTGGCCTCTCTGTGTAGAGTTTTGTATGGGTGGTTTTTTTCTGGGTACTCCAGTTTCTTCGCACTCTCCGAAAACAAGTATGGTAGGCTAATTTGCCACTATGAAATTTATTTATTTAGTTTTTTAATATTCTTAATTCATCCCTCACCGGGAAATTTATGTGCTGCATCACATCCCAGCAGTCTGCCACCTATGACGGCGCCAATAGTGGGAGAAACGGAAGGTTAGGTGTCTTCTCCAAGGACCCTAGATTTGAACTCATTGGGATGCGAACCCGTGAACGTCCGGTTAACTTCCGGTCCGCTGGCGAATGCTCTTACCATTGAGACCCAGTCTTCCCTGGGAATTGCCCCTAGGAATGAGTGTGTGTGGCCCTTTAATAGACAGTCAACCTGTTTGGGGTGTATCCTGCCTCTCGCCTTGAATTAACCGGGATAGGCTCCGGCACCCACCACGACACCGTTAGGGATAAGCAGTTTATAGGATGAAACGAAAGATTTAGTTAGAAATTGAAATTAGAAGACAAAGTTTGTTGTCTGATTGCATTCAGTTAAATTAAATAAGAGAAAAAATGGATGAAATTTGTTTTTAGTGACAAAATCTACCAGTGTTACCCTGAAATATTAATGTAAAAAGTTTGTCCTGATGTTGTTCGTGTGCATTAGCAAAGCTGCTACCAAACTTTGCGCGGAGTGAAAGAAAACTCCCACCCTGAGAAGTTCACAGCTTTTAATTAGTTAGTGCAGGTTTATGTGCAGGTTTAAATCACAAATTGATCGAGTTCATAACCCTAGATGGTCATCTGAGGACGCTGGTTATTAGAACCACCTGATGGCTAGCCCCTCCCGACCACCCAAGGGTCTTTCCTATTCCGTTTAACAGCTTTTCTAATCCACCGCTAATGGTTAGCAATGGAGGCCCAGAGGAAGATTCGAATGTTGCTGTGTGGAAATCCCTGCTGGAGTGGAAGTGTTGCGGTTGAAGAAGTACTCAGCCAAGCGCACCAGAGCCGGCAAGGGGACCATGCAATGTGCTCCGCTACGCTCAAGGTGACCCAGCAAGACAAATTTACCAAGCGCACACATGTGTACAGGCTAACACACAACGGACACACTCGTGATTGTGATCGTTGTGGGAAAGCTGGGCTGTAAAGAAGGGATCTTCTCTTTGGAAAATCTTCCACATCTGTCGGGTTGTTCAGTTTAATTTGTTGTTTGGCCCCAGTTGTAGCAGTGATGAGCTGGTTTGTGAAATAAGGATAGCTCAGATAGTTCAACAAAAAGAGGTGGAAACCATCAAATTCCGCTAGCGTTTAGAGAAATAGCTTTAAAACAAATGGCCGCAGTGATTTGAAAGCGCTTAATTCAACATGAATTACTGATTAAATGTTTCAGGGCAGCATCCATGTAATTTTTTTCATCAGCTTAAATCGGACTTACTGGTTTGTTCTCCCTGTTTTTTTCACAGTGCATTGGCCTTGGCTTTGTAGGTCTTTGATTGATGACTCCATGTCATTATTTCTCAGGAGTAACTTTTTCATCCTGAGTTATCGCTGCATTCAGAGACCTCAGTTGTTTCACCACATTGTTTTAGCCCCAGGGCCTGAGGTCACATTTGATGTGATTTGTTTGCGCCTGCATGAGTGTTGGAGGTTTGAACTTTGACCCAGCTCATGTCTGGGTGGGATGCTTGTGTCAGTACGGAACAATGGTGGGGTGACAGGGCAAACTGATACGAAGACGGTTGCCAAAGGCCTTTTCTCTGACCTTTAGCCAGTAGTGCCGTTAGCACATTAAAACAGCAACAAGAGTCAGTTCCTGTTCCCCTGATCATAACAGCAGTACGGAGGGTCTTCTAGTACTGATAGCCCAAAAACTATGTAAATAATTGGCAAGCGTTAAGATCTGCCTGGGTCCTTTCTGCCTTCTTTTTGGTTTGCGTCACTACCCAATATAAATATTTAGATGTCATCAAAACCAGGAAGTTGTTTTACCATGGATTTCTCACAGAAAAAAAATCATGTTTTCTGGAGTATTTCTCCAAACTGGATTACTTTTGAGAAATTACAATTTTATATAGTTATTCTGTGGATTATTTCGGACAAAATGAGACCAATTACATAAAGATCGAACCTGTCTGAGGACGTCAGAACCGGATCATAGGTATGCGTTCTACACATTTGATTTTTTTTGCGGATAATTAGTTATTTCTTCTTGAAAACATAAGAATGG
Organism: Neostethus bicornis; assembly: GCA_902685375.1. Classification (NCBI taxonomy): domain Eukaryota; kingdom Metazoa; phylum Chordata; class Actinopteri; order Atheriniformes; family Phallostethidae; genus Neostethus; species Neostethus bicornis. The sequence goes on along the minus strand of LR738547.1, from coordinate 6,823,685 downwards.
ATGTTATGATCGTTTTCTTAAAAGCGTTAGCTTTAAAACGAGGTATAACTTAGTGGAGTTGAACAAAGAATAAGTGTCTTTATGAGTGAAGAAAAAAAAAAAAACACAAAACGTACCGGCGCCGGGCCGCTGGATGTTAACAAGTTGCTGATGCCGCACCGATCTGCCTGTCAATCGCCCCCTCCATCCTTCCCCCACTCGTGAACAAGACCCCGAGATACTTAAACTCCTCCACTTGGGGCAGGACCCTGTCCCTGACCGGCAGGGGGCATTCTACCCTTTTCCGGGCGAGGACCATTATCTCGAATTTGGAGGCGCTAATTCCCATCCCGGCCACTTCACCCTCAGCAGAAAATCGATCCAGCGAGAGCTGGAGATCACAGTCCGATGAAGTCAACAGGACCACATCATCCGCAAAAGGCAGAGATCCGATCCTGAAGTCACCAAACCGGATCCCTCCAACGCCTCGGCTGCGCCTAGATATTCTGTCCATAAAGTTGATGAACAGAATCGGTGACAAAGGGCAGCCTTGGCGGAGTCCAACTCTCACTTGCTTTTGTTCACCATAATAACATGATGGATTGAAGTTTTTGATGTCCCACTTCTTCTTCTTTCGACATTTCTCTTCAGGGGTCGCTACAGCAAGTCAGTTTTCTTCCATCTAACCCTATCTTCTGCATCTTCTTCGGTCACACCAACTATCTTCTTGTCTTCCTTCACTGTATCCATGAACCTCCTCTTTGGTCTTCCTCAAGACCTCTTCCCTGGTGATTTTCTGCCGATGTCCCACTGAGTCTGCAATTTATTAAATACAACTTATGGAAGTTTCTACTATTTTTATTGATATTTCCAGATCAAAAACATACTTGAAATAGTTTTCTCTTTCATTAAGTCATTCTTGAGTAAATTACCCCCTGTCCAGTATTTGAATACTATTTAGACACCTTGTTGATCTTGGCCAAAGTTTTGTTCTCTGTCATGCCTAAATTCTAATCAAGAGATGTTTATACAGCATTTATGCGCTCTGCTCATGCTTGGATCCAACAGGAGAACAATTTCAATGTAAATGTGCCAAAGTAAGGAGATAAAAAGGACTCTCGTTAGCTGTGCTGATTTGATGCACTTTTTACTGTTTGCGGCCCCAAACTAGGTTTATGCTAAGAGAGGACAAAGCGGGGAGAATGGGGGACAATTTAATGTCAAGTTACCAGTTATTGCATTTCTGCTAAATGCTAAATTGCTCCCACACCTCCACGAATCTGTGGACCATCTGAAGAGCAGCTTCAGCAACAGACTCCTGCAACCATTCTGCTCAAAGGAACGGTACAGAAAATCATTCTTACCATCCTCCATCACTTTCAAACCTGTAATTACTTGCCATTCACAACAGTTAGGAAAAAAAAAAACATGTTGTATGAGATTGTATGAATGTAACACTGCAGCACACAAATTTCCTTTCGGAGATAAAAAAAAAGTATCTTCAATTCAATTAAATTCTGAGGAAATAAAAGGTACTACGTTCATCAATACAGTATGAGATGTGCATGAAAACCCCACAAAATCCCAACACCTGCTCTTATTGTATATTTTTTTACTCTTTGTACATCCATTTATGCAGATTAGGCAGTGATATGGCACAAAATCAATCCATACCTTTAACTCCTGAAGCTGCTTTTATCAATGTCTCTGATCCAACTCTGAACTTTTTCCCACATGTATGAACAAGTGTTAGGAAGTTCATTTGAGATTAACATTGATTCTCCAAAATGCATCCCTTTGGGATTTTATTCTACTAAAGAAAAGTGCATTTTTTAATGCTCTAATATTTAAAAAGATGCAACAATAGGGTAATAAAAAAAAAACAAGCTAAAAGAGAGGTGCTAATCTCAATGAAGAGATGCGTTAAGAGAAAATTGATATTAATATCAAACTGGTGCATGGGTGGGGAGAAGCAGTGTAGCGCGAAATACTTCAATCTAAACCGCTGGGACATCGGTTTGAAGGAGCACTAAATGTGGACTGACCTCCCTAACCCATCCACCGGGATCCTTTTTGCTGTAATAAATAATAGAGGATTGGTAGGGTCAAGCGGAGCACCGCTGGGTGCCCTCTCCTCCTACGCAGGGTGTCCGTTTGCCGATCATGCCGGAACGACACAATACGCCTAGTGTCCCTGAGGCCACAATCAATTATTGATGCTTGATGAGAGAGGAGCCAAGACAATCTCTTAACTTCTACCTTGTTGGTGATATGAAAGTGAGATTGAATGGTGTGGGTGAACATGGCACACCCTCCAGGTTAATTGTGCTTAAGCATCATTTGTGTGCTCGCAGCGGGATGGCTGCCCATCATAGCTGAAATGGGACTGACCTGAATAACTGCTTTGAAATTGCTTCTGCATGCAGATTTTTGTCCTGTTTAATAACAAATTTATTAATGCTCCAAAGGAAAGTTCAGACCTAGTTTCCTATTCTGTTGGGCTGTCGTAGAAATGGCTCAATTTTTTTTAGCTACCAATTTAAACTTGTCCAGATAAGGCAAGGCAAGTTTATTTGTATAGTACAATTCATACAAAATGTAATTCAAAGTGCTTCACAAGAAGGAAAAATGCATTAAAATCACAAAACATAAAATCAAAATGTTCAAAAAAAGATCAAATAAATAAAATAATTAAAACAGATAAAAAAGAGTAATTAATCAAATGCACAATTAAACCGAACTGTTTTCAGCCTAGATTTAAACATCGTCACAGTGGAGGCCTGTCTCACGGCCTCAGGAAGTTTGTTCCAGACTTTTGCGGCATAAAATTGAAAAGCAGCTTCCCCATGTTTAGTCCTGACTCTAGGCTCCAGCAGGAGGCTGGCCCCAGAAGTCCCCAGAGTTCTAGATGGTTCAACCATGATGTGATATGAGACTGACATCCATGCTGGACAACAAGTCCCACCCCCTGCAGAACACTGTCTGCACTAAAAACGAAGCTTCAGTAGCAGGCTGCTCCACCCTCGCTGTGTGAAGGGGAGATTCAGTAGGTCTTTCCTTCCTTCTGCTGTAAGACTCCACTATGAGCAATTTTAACGTGTGCTTTTTATACTATTTCTCACCAGAGCTGTGTGGTAGCTCACTGACTTTGAATGCATGTTTTTGTCCTTAGTCTATTTTGTCTTTTTTGTTTTTGTTTTGTTTGTGCATACTTGTCGTGACCCTTTTTTTCTTCCTGTGCCTATACTGTTGCATACTGCAATTTCCCCGTTGTGGGACAAATAAAGGTTTTTCTCACTCTTCTTACTCTTACTCTTATGTACTTTGGTGCTAGACCTTGGAGAGACTTAAAAAAAAAACAAAACAAAAAAAAAAAAACAACCCTGTCTAGTCCCAGATTTAACCCTAAACACATGTAGTATCGTTAACAGAGATTATCTGAATGGCTAATCTTGATTGTCTTCCTCTTTTTTTTCATGCTCGCCAATGGAAGATTGAGGTGCACATGTTTGCACAGGCACAGCGAAGCTCCCCTGGAGCTAGATGGAGCTAAACCCTCTGATCACACATCACACCTCAAATCTTTGTCTGTTTTTATCTGTTTGCACATATGTGAAAAAAAAGTTCAAGTTTTTTCATTCGCTCTTATGCCAGAATAAATAACTAAATGAAGTTAAATAAACAGATAAAGCTTGCAAAAGGTTTGCCAAATGCTAATCTTTGTAGAAACTCGGAGTGTAACTTATCTCCAGTTTAGTGTATGATTATATCATTAACAATAAAAGTCTCTTAATGTCTTTGTTCTTGTGGAATCTGACTTGCTTTGCCATATCTGAGATTTATGGCAGCTGGTTTTTTTATACCTCGAGGCCAGATGACAAAATGATGAATAGGAAGGAAGTAATCAGGTTTCTTTTAAGTTCCACACCCGATACACTCTTTCCTTGACACACGTAGAATCAAGCTTTGCTACATTTTTCATTTTTATGTAAATAAAAATTCTTTCAAACAATTTACATTAATGGATGTTAAAATTTTCTTTTCCTTTATCAGTTATTCTTAAGGTGATGAGCTGTTTTGGTTTGTGAGCCGGTTAAGGTTAAACTCTGCATCTTGCAAAAAGATTCCCACAATTAGGGGCAATTAAAGTCTGTTTTCTTCATAATTACAGGGTGTGAAATGAGTCAAAACGAAGCGGGGAAGATCCAACACTGGAAGAGACAAAAAACATGTTCATCCCATGGTGAGAGCCAGAATGTCGCCCTGTGGAGATAAAAAAAAATGGAAAATTACACCCTCATTTCTTCTTTGACTCTTTTATTTAACGTGTTATGTATTCCTTGTTCTTATTGAACAACTGAGATTTTTTTTTTTTGCTGCAGAAGATGCAAAATAATAAAAATTTCCTTTGAATTGGGACCATTTTTACAATGGTAAATCCCCGCCCAGGGCATCGCTGGGCTGAGGAGACCCCGTGTAACCATCAGGATGAAGAACATCTACTCATCCCCATCCTGGACATCGCCGGGCTGAGGAGTCTCCCGTGTTTCCATCAGGATGAAGAACATCTATTGACCTCTTTAGACATTTAGCTGTAGAGTAGGATAAGCTATATTTAAACAATAATCTTTGACACATTGGTTGCTCCTCCCGGGGGAGGGATCTCTCCTCAATTTGGATCCCCACGAGGTTTCTTATTTTTCCCCACTGGTGGATTTTTTTAGGAGTTTTTCCTCACCGTGAAGGAGAGTCTAAGGGCATAAATGTGGTAGTCTTGTTTAGTTAGCATTTGTTAGTTATTTTTCTTGCTGTGTATCTGTGTTAATACATTCCTGTTTTCGTTGTGAAACCCATTGAGACGGAAATTCTGTGATTTTGGGCTATACAAATAAAATTGAATTGAATAGATGAGTCATTGTGCCAAATTTGATTTGTCGTTGATTTCCCTTCATGTGCATCACAGCTGTGTTGAAGCAGGAACACAAAGAAAACCTTAAGTACACCAGCCCTTGAGGACCGGAATTTGACACCCCTGCGAAGTTGGAGATGATTGCTTTTTTTTTTTTGACCAAAGTAAAAGCAACCAAAAATTACTGTACACATTTGACGTAGAGGGCAACTACTAACAAACAAGACAGAGAAGTTATTTACAAGCCAGTGAACTCTATGATCAAGTTTTACTTTCCTTCTTCTTTCTTCCATCCGTCCACAGATTGGGAATTCACAACAGACTGAGCACATGTGAAGGGTGATAAACTGGGGAGTTGGGTTTAGTGCTCTCTAGTGGCAACTGGTACATTTTTGAAACTGGTAAAATCCTCTGAGAGGTTGTTTTTTTCTTATTTAATGCACTTATAATAAAATTTTGATTTTTAGTACTAATTTATTTTCATTTTATGTAAATAGAAAAGGTAAAAAAAATGTGTCCATATTTGGTAAGTTGTATTTAAACTAAACCTGGTTTTCACAAACTCTACCTGCTTCGTATACTTTTGAGATGTGGATTCCGTAAGAAAGCAGGTGATAGCATTATGAGGGAGTCGTAGTTGTCGGATGATGAACAGGCACTCGTTAGTAAGTGCTTTAATGTGTGGACAGATAGCGTGCTCATTAGACGCAGTAATGACCACTTCTCAATGTGCCACGGCCCTAATTACATGTTTTGTTCTTTCTGAGACTCAAAGTGGAAGTCATGTCTTCTCTTAGGAGAAACTAAAGCCCTAGGGCCAAACGGAGTACCTGAATACTTTTACTTTTGGCTCAACCGACTTGAGTAATTATTTAAAAAAGAAATTCACATTTTCCCCCCTTCATTTCAGATGTTTCCAAAAAGATGTCGCTCATTAGATCCATTAGCTATCGTCGAGGGGAAGCAAATTGGTACCACTTTGGAAGATAAAAACGGGTTTTTTTTTTTGTTGTGTCTTTTTTACACCAAAAATAGAGAGCGATCAAAAGATTTTCCCGGTTGGAAAGTCATTTCCTCCAATTTCACAACAGCATTTGAGCATATTTACTTTTCACTCTCAATTCAATTTAAAAAAAAAAAGAAAACCCTGGGTGGGGGCTTAGTTCAGAAAGTAGACAGAGCTTTAAAAAAAGAATGAAAAGTATTAAGTTTGTAGCTAAAAATTTAAACTGAATTTTGATGAATCATCCTGCTGGCTTTGCAAAGCTTGGCCGTTGGGTTTTATTCTACCCACCGTTCATTCGTCCCCATTTGGTGGTTCACTGTCCAGGCTGCCGTCACCAAGCACCTCTGCTCAATGCTATTAGTGTCATGATGTGGAAGATGTTGAAATAGGAGGACCCAATTGCAGGACATCAAAACAAGGTGTACTAACACAATTCAGGTAAGTCTGTAAAGCAAAGGGCACAGGATTAACTCAGGATTTCAAGCGTTCAAATCACAGACATCAACTTTGGTCAGGCAATCAGGGAGACCTGCCTGGAAGGGATGGTAACGACCTGTCTTGCCCTTTATAATTGTGCAGAATATTTACTTTTATAGTTAGATTATATCAATTACGTTTTTCTGTCTTTTATTTTGAAGGCCTAATTAGAAACAGGAAGTTGCGACAAGAAGTCGGCCGTTTTGTTTCTGAATTTCAGTTAGCACATGAGCACAAGTTTATCCACTGCCATCCGTCAATTTTTCTAATCCTTTTTTGACATCACAGTCTGTAAGCTTGTTTTATATGTTCGTGAAGTACAGTATTAATGTCTCATTTGTGTAAAATGACGTTGGAAATGTGTATTTTGCTACTGCTAGTTTGTATGTTCATTACTGCGTTCGTAGTCAGATTACACTGCATGTAGGCGTATTTTCATTGTGATAAGCTACTTTAAACATATTTTTGCACTATGTTAAGTGTATATTTTCTTTCTGTTTTACAGTTTTACTCTGTTCTGAAGACATCTTTTCTATTGTCATTAAAATGGAGCTTAGACGCTACATCCTGACTCTGCACATGTTTTCAGAAGGAGTTAGGCTTACTGCTGAAATGTGTTAGATACACACAAGTGAGAGCAGGATTTGACCCAATGAGAAAGTCTGGGGTGAATGCCCTCAAATAGGCACCAGACTGACAATGCACAGATGATTGGTACCAGGCTAATCACCCAGGTGTTTAGGATAAGGTTAGAATCCAGGTGAGGGTGGAAGGTCCAGGGCTCCCTCTGGCGGCAGGCGAATGGATCCTGACAACTAGGTCACGTATCACACATATCAACTTACAATTGGGAACCCCTTGAAAACAACAGGCCCGGGGCAGTGCCTTCACCATATTAATAATAATAATAATAATGCATTGTATTTATATAGCACTTTTCAGAACTCTCAAAGATGCTTCACACATAAGCATTATTCATCCACTCCATACCAGGTGATGGTAAGCTATTCTTGTAGCCACAGCTATCCTGGGGCAAAATGACAGAAGCAAGGCTGCCATTTTGCGCCATCGGCCCTTCTGACCATCACTAACCAATTGTGTACACACCATTCAGACTTCAGATACTTCAGATAGACTTCAGATATTTAGAAAATGGATCATTTTAAGTCTAAACAAAGACAGAAAAGTTTAGTTTTCTAGCTGGTCCCAATTACGCATTATACACGTTCCATGTGGTTCCAACCAGGAAGCAGTGATTGGGCAAAAAAGTACCCACTCGCCATGAAGCAAACAAACTCCAATCGTCCTATCAGACTGTTGATGTATCAGGTAAGGGGTTAACCAAATTGCACTGTGTATCTTTTTATGACCAGGCTCTTTGGTAACATCTTAGAACCCACTACCAAAAGAGTTTGCCCACGTCTGCTCTAACCTCTCTCTCCTTTATTCTTCACAGCGTGACGACTCAGCGTATTTGTGTTCATTGGCCTGTCCGAATGAGCCATGAAAGATAAGAAGCTCCAAAAACGATGTCGGCTGAATAGAACAGATGAGGCCGGATGAGAACCTTCATCATTGTCCCTGCAGCCCCCGTTTCAACTCAATTGTACTTTTGTCGATTAATTCAGTTATGCAGGAGTAATAATTTTTGAAGATTTTGAATGATATGATGAAGGAGTAGAAATATGGAAAAGTTAAGATTTGAGCTTTTGATGCTGGAAATGTGAGTAGCTTCCAGCATGAAATGCCTTAATCACAGCATATTTTTCTGAACATAAAAGACTCCCTCGCTTTCTCCATTTTACTTCCCCTGCTGTAGTGATATGTCATGTCAATCGTTATATTATGCACAAGTGCTGTCTTCTTCATTGTGAATTCCAAATCGGGTGGGACATTTGATATGGAGGCTCAGAGGATTCTGATGCCCTTCTATTTTCCTTGATTTCCTTACCAGTGGGACATTTTTGCCTCCATATTCTTTCATGTTCTTTCCTTCTCTGAAAGTAAGTTGTTTATTCTCCATGATGACTATCTCCCGCTCAAAAAATATCTTCTGAAAAGACTTCTGAGCAAATCTGTCTAGGCTTGGTCTCTTTTTAACTCCAAAGCTTGGGTAGAAGCCTACAATGGCTTAGACTCCTCGGAGGAGGCAGCTTTCTTTTACTCTCTTTTTTCGTTTCCAGTCATCTCTGTGATACTTGTGAGCACACAGTCTTATAACAAGGAGCTAACTTAAATCAATTTAAAACAGCTTTTGAAATGCCTTTCGATATGCCATTGTGTTTACTTGAAAAAGACTGAAAAGAAAATCTGAATTGTAACATCTGTCATATTGGGAGCCCCCATCCTGCGCGGCTTTCGTCACACTCACAATGAGGTATTGATCGATTTGAGTCCATTTAGGGTTTGAAATAAATATATATAAACACACAATCTATCCGGGCTAGAAAGCAGAGAATGCAGGATGAAGAATCGGAGAGGCCTGCGGGCAGACAAACGCACATAGGCAGCCAAGCTACGCTAAGCCAGCGGGATGATTCATTTAAGCACATCTCTGTAAGCACCGCAGTCATTGTTACCCTCCGCGGTGAACAGCAGCTTTAAGTGGAGAAGAACCGTGCTGGTCATTCTTTGGAACAACAGGAAAGAGATGAAAAGCCCATCAAAGTTTATCAAATAAAGACTCTTGCCCAGCTCGTCTTCTGTATTTTTAAACCAAAAGTCAAGTAGTTTTGCTCCTAAAAAAAAGGGATCAAGTGGCTCTCCAAATCACGGCAAATAGCGGCCATGAAAAGGACCTCAGCATCGTGTTCCATCTAATATCTCAGAGACCATCGGCTCTCCGCACAATGGAACTGAAGACCCTTTAAGTGACATCTTAGTAACGTAGTAGCAGAAATACCTCTTTGCAGAAGCTAACCTGAGCTACAAGCAAATCCTTTTAATCCAGTACAGTATACTTAAGGACTGACCATTGGTAAACCCTTGAGAAGAGAGAAGTATTAATAAGCTGTCACAAGGCTTACTCATTCTGTGATTTCCACAGACACTTACTGGCACGGTGCGAGGCAGGGGAGGGCTCGGGGATGAGTGCTCACCCCTGATCTTTACCCCTCTTAAAGCAGTTGGGAAAATGGAGGCAGGCAGGGGATTATGGAGTGCAGTAATTGTGGAGAGGTGTTGGAGTCAGGATGCAGCGTTTCTGCTGGATTAAGACAAGAAGACAGGCTAATCTTGGATTGGGAGAGGAGACACAAGGGTCGGAGTTGTTCTAGAGCCCCGAGGCCGTTTGGAAAGCTTAAGAAATAGAAGAAGACTGCTTATCCAGACTTCTTCTTGGTCTTCTTTACAATCAAGCAATGCCTCAATCTTTTAGCATTTTAAATGCGTCATTTAGATGGAGATGTGCCCCCAAGTCTAATTTCTCTTGGGAGAATGGTCACTTTCCATTGCTGACATTCAGCAGTCCTTGACGTTTATTAGCAATAATAATAATCACAATGTGGGGGAGAAAAAACTAGCAAATTGCATTTTTCTTTCCTTTTTCAGCTCCTCTTCTCTTTTTTCTTCTCATCTGGATGCCTTTGTGCCACCACGCTCCCCGATGCTCCCTCTCTCCAGTTAGTTGTTGTGCCTCCATTGTCTCCCTGAGGGGAGGTGACCCCGTGTCTGTTGGTTGTATCAGCAGCCCTGCATTGTACTCGGGGGGGGATTTAGACTCTCAAAGCATCTTCCCGCCGCAGCTTTCCCAGCAAACACCCAAAGTGGTATCTCGCCTTTTCTCTCGCTCAGACATTAATCTTGCTTCTACCCTTCTACATCAAAAATGCTTGTATTGTCAAGGAGCGCTAATGTTTGCCTCCTATTGACTATATATACACATATATGTATTTTTGTGTCTGAGGGAATCAGTAGAACGTATTGTTCCCAAATCATTGTAATATCTATTTAGAGTGGCAACAGCACTAGCTGCCGATGCTCGGTATTCATGGAGCATAAACCAGCCTTAAGACTTAGAAAAGCTGAAAGGGCTTATCCCTATATTCTTAAACTCCCTTCTTTTATGTTGGTCTTAGGCATTAAGGATAGGATTGTGAATAGCAATTGTTCAAGTGCTGCACTGAAACTGAGTGTGTATATGTGGGTGGGGGTGTTTTATTCCTTGGCAAAATCCTTTTCCCTTTTCTTCCTTTTTTTTTTTCAACTGTAAATATTAACTGTGTTCTTAACTCTTAACGCTGTATGGGACACAGTAATGTGCTTTTAAGGATATATTATGTGAAAGATTTTCCAGTGCATACACTGCCGCTTGAAATAAGAAAAGGCTATTTTATGGAGCCTAAAAACAAATTTGCTACGGCACAAGAAAGAGAAGAGAAAGGAAAAAAAATAGATGGAACTTTACAGCGTGGAGTCGTCGGCAAACAATGAAAGAGAGATCTCAAAAAGGGGCCGGGCAAATCTTTTTTTTTTTTATATAAAAGAAAGATTCATTCAGGTTTTATTTATTTATTTATGACTTTCTTTCTTTTTTTCCCCTTTTTTCTGGTGCTTTGCTGTGTTTCAAATCCGCATTCGGGCTTTCTTCGGAAAGTGTGTAGCGCTAATGCATTTCAAAAGGCTTTTTTAAACGCACAAAGGGATATCGCCACAGAAGTTTTAGTGGTTCCGCTAAAGAAAGTGGCTCAGTCACTGAGAGCTGTTCGGCATTGTGCGGCAACCTAAGACATCCTCACTGAAAAGTCCTCCTCATTCTCACTTTTCAAAGCTGGAGTTAAAAGGTTATGAAAGCTTACACATTTCCATGCCGTCTCCTGACCTCTTATAATAATTACTATTGTGAATCTAATTGTTTGGGGCATCACTTCATTAATATCTTGTAAAAATAAAGCCATGTTTTCCAGTTGTTCAGGGATCTTGTGTCGACTTTATGTCCTATGTAAACACGTTTTCTTCTTCTTTCGGCTTTCCCTTCATGGGTCGCCACAGCAAGCCAGTTTCTTCCATCTAACCCTATCTTCTTCGGTCACCCCAACTATCTTCATGTCTTCCTTCACTGTATCCATGAACCTCCTCTTTGGTCTTCCTCAGGGCTTCTTTCCTGGTGGTTCCAAATCCAGCATCCTTCTTCCGATGTACTCTCTCTTTCTCCTCTGCACATGTCCAAACCTTCTCTGTCTGGCCTCTCGGACTTTATCTCCAAAACCTCTAACATGTGCTGTTCCTCTGATCCTGTCCATCCTGGTCACTCTCAAAGAGATCCTCAGCATCTTCATGTTTTGTACCTGTTAAAAATGGATATGGAGGCAAGATTTAGTCAATTATTCCATGTAAAGGAATAGAGTCTGGTATGCATTTTAAAAACAAAAAGAAACACGAAAGCAGGTGTGTTTAACTCTGACCCTGGAGGGACGATGTCCTGAAGGTTTTCCATTTGTTCTTGCATCTACACACCTGATCCAGATTTGATTAAATTAAAAATACTTTTTTAAATTTGAGTCCTGCCTGCAAACGCCTTGTTGCCACCTTGTCCCTATTTACCAGCGCCCGAGTTCGGTCGCTCTGTGTCCAACCTGGCAACCCAAAAGCTGGAGTCTGGAATGGCGCCACAAAGCCAGGCCGCAGCGAAGAACACCAAACTGGCCTCTCTGTGTTTCACTGGGTCCAAATGAACGCCTCTAGTTTCTCAATCTTGTAGCAAGTAACCGGACGAGTCATTGTGCAAAATTTGATTGACCGTTGATTTCACTTTAAGTGCATCAGCTGCATTGAAATAGGAACATGTGAAAAACCTTCAAGACATCAGGCATCGAGGACAAGTTGGACACCCCTGACTAAAGTGTGGGTGTCAAACTCTATTACATGGGTCATATTTAGTCTGTAGTATAATTACATTCTGAAGAACTATGGGTGCCAGCCTGCTGGTGTTATGGCATATAGCACAAGTAGAGCTGACACTACAAACCCCATATGTCAGGTTTAGTCATGAAGTCAGAGTGTTTTTTGTTCATTTCCTATTTTATTTTGTGATCACTCACTTTATTTCCTGTCCGGTGTTGTGTGTGTCTTTCTGGTCTGATCACCTTTCTTCCCCAATGATCCTCACCTGGTTCTTATTTTCTCCTGACAGTATTTAAGGGGTTGCTTTTCCTCACTCCCCTGTGGGTTTGTCTTGTCTTTCTGGTTTCTCGTACTTTTCAGTTGATGTTTGGAAGCAACTCTCGTGTTTTCTAGCTCTAAGTTTTGAGATGTTTAGTATGTTGCTCGGCGCAAGCTTGTTTTCAGTTTGGATTTGTTAAATAAAAGAGTTTGTTTGGAGCATCTACAGTACTGTCCTGCTTTGTATCCACACAACAAACCCTCACACCATAATGCTCTGCTGGTGTTTTGGTGCATTTTTTAACTCGAGCCAAAAAAGTTATCTCCTCTTGACAGTCGATCCAAAACTAGCATTGTACAACTTATGCTAGTATGCTAGCGTGTTGCACATTGCAAAATAATATGCATTCTAGTTTTTGTAGAGAGGGTTTTATGAACTTTGACCTTTTATGAGCTTTTATTTTTTGGGAAGGTGGCTCAGTGGTTAGAGCATTCGCCCGCGGACCGGAAGTCAACCAGAAGTTTACGGGTTCGCATCCTACCGAGTGCACATCTAGAGTCCTTAGACAAGACACCTAACCCCTGTTTCTCCCACCATTGGCGCCGCTGTGGCAGCCTGCTGCGGTGAAATGCAGCACACAAGTTTTTCCTGTGAGTGATGAATAGAGTGAGTAAAAATAAAAACAATATATATAGGTATATATATATAAACTTTTTAGAGGTTTTTATCATGTCTGAACGTAATCGCGAATCACAAACATAGCCCAAGTTGTTTGCAACGAGAATTTCCAATATTAAGTAATTGCTACAAAATATGGATATGCTGTAACGGAACACGCGCTTGCTTTGATAATTTGATGCAATTTACACTGTATTTGCAATAACGAGACAAATTTGTGCTGTGTCATATTTGCACTTAGTGGGTGTGTCTACGTGTGGACCGAAAGGAAGAGGGACGTAGTGTCAAAAACATTTCATTTCGTTTTCTAAACTGCCAATCCCAACAGGGTTGCCAGGGTGCCAAGCCTATCCTGGCTGGGTTTATCCTGAACAGGTCACCAGTCTTTTTTATTTTTGTCTCGTGGCCACCCACACACAACTAGCCACATGCACACGCTAATTCCCTGCGATAATTTCACAGTGACCAATCAAACATGCATGTTTTTGGCAGTTGGGAGGAAATGAGAGGGATCCAAATGGAAAAGTGAGGTTACAGGGAGAAGAGATAAAGAAGATGGAAGATTTTAAGTATCTAGGATCAACAGTCCAGAGCAATGGAGAGTGTGGAAAAGAGATGAAGAAGCGTGTGCAGGCAGGCTGGAACGGGTGGAGAAAAGTATCAGGTGTGATGTGTGACAGAAGAGTTTCAGCTAGAATAAAAGAGAAAGTGTTCAAAACCATGGTGAGACCGGTGATGCGGTTTGGTCTAGAGACAGTCAAACTGAAGAAAAGACAGGAAACAGAGATGGAAGTAGCAGAGATGAAGATGCTGAGGATCTCTCTGGGAGTGACCAGGATGGACAGGATTAGAAATGAGTACATCAGGGGAACAGCACATGTTAGAGGTTTTGGGGATAAAGTCAGAGAGGCAAGACTGAGATGGTTTGGGCACGTACAGAGGAGAGCGAGAGAGTACATCGACAGAAGGATGCTGGGTTTGGAACCACCAGGAAAGAGGACTAGAGGAAGACCAAAGAGGAGGTTCATGGATACAGTGAAGGAAGACATGAAGATAGTTGGTGTGACCAAAGAGGATACAGCAGATAGGGTTAGATGGAAGAAACTGACTTGCTGTGGCAACCCATGAAGGGAAATGCCGAAAGATGATGGAGGAAACTGGAGAAAACCCATGCATACACAGGAAGAACATGCAACCTCCACACAGAAAGACCAGTATACCAAGCCTCGTCCTCACCTGGGACTCGTACTCCAATCTTCTTCCTGTGAGACCACTGTGCGAACCACTGCGCCACTGTCAAGTCATTGTCAACAACATAAGTTAAACAAATAAATATTTTTAAGCCTTTTTTGTTGGCAAATATCGCATTGCTGAGCAATTAAAAGTTACCATGTTTATCTAGTTACAAATAACTTGTTTAGGTTCAAGCCAGCCAGCAATTTTGTCCCAAAAATCATTTTGGCCCAATGTGTGTGTGAGTGTGAGCTTCACATTGCACTAAGAGGACGGAGGCAGCTGCAGCCACTCCTGTTGATATCAAATGGGACCTTCTTAAACCTCAGGGATGAGTTAGCATGAAACAAATTGCTCCAAATTGTCTGGAGGATAAATTGTGACTGTGAGCATTGGTAATTCTTTCTGCCACCATTCACCCCCTCATCTTCATTCATCGAAACCCGAGCGCTTTAATTGAGCGGGTCTGAGCTGACTGAGTGACTCGGTAATAGAAATAAGGACCCACTGTGGATATTTTAATCAGCACTGACTCCTGTACCGGGGCAGAGATGAGCCAGCGCACCATGAAGTGGTGAGCCATGCATCTTTGGTGCCTCAGGTGGAGACGGAGGAGTGCTCTTACTAGTGGATGTGACATTCGCTCAGAGGGGCTAATGCTTCAGTGCCAATGGTAAGTGGGATTTGTGTGACCCATCAAAAACAATTCATTTAGCAGCCGAAATCACAAAAGGCATGAAAAACGGCACTCCTACTGAAGTGTTTAAATTTTCCGGCTCAATTGGTTTCAATACATTTGGTTCAAACACATGAGAAAGTTTAATTGAAACCAGACAAATGAAGATGCTTGAGTTAATTTTGGGGTTTTTAAATATAGCTTGTGCTATTTATAACTTTTATAATTATTCACGACAATATATCGGAATGGAAATTAGACAGTTTCGAGATTTGAAAAAAAAAAAAAAAACTAAATAATTTGAATATTCATAAAGTAATTAAGTCATTAAGAAATTAAAACAAAATATTTAAATGTAATAAAAAAATTAGACAAATTGATTTATGTGCAATTATTGTTATTTTGGTACATTCACATGCAAACAACACTCATTGTTGAGGGGAGGGATTGAGCGTGAGCAGATCACCTGCAAATTATATGAACATTCCTGATTTAAATAGAAAACAACTTCTGATATGTTTCTGATGTTGGAATTATGTTAAAAAATTCCAAAAACTTTGTTTTAAATGGATCCATCCCTTCAAGCGGTATCTTTTTTAAAGAAACGTATGAAGAATCTTGAATTAGCCTTGTTTATGTTTGTTTGTTCCCCATCTGAACCGTCCATCCCAAATAAGGGGTGCCACAGCCTATCTTGGTGATTGTAAAGTGATAGGCAGACTACACCCCGAATAGCTCGCCAGTCTGTTGTGGAGCCACACACACTCATGCTCCTTCCCAGGGACAAATTTTTTATAGTGTACAATTAACCAGACATGTACAGTATATTTTTGGAGGGTGAGAAGAAACCAGAGTACCCGGAGAAACCCACACATACAGAGGGAGGACATGCAAACTCCACATAGAAAGGACAGTGTTTCAAGGGGTTCAACCCGGGACTTGAACTTCTGAACTTTTTGCTGAGGTCACTGGGCTAACCATTGCACCATTGTGCAACCTCCTTATCAAAGTCCAGTGGCGAAACGTAACAAAGTAAATGTAAAAAAAGTAAAAGTCAAAAGTAAAAAAATTGTGTATATGTACTTCACCTAAAGTAAAATTGAGACCTGAACTTTTCACTTTTACTTCACTACATTTTACAGCAAATATCTGTACTTTTACTTCGCTACTTTTTAAAAGTGTGTTTTGCATTTTTTGTTACTTTTTCGGTCAGGAGTTTGAAAAATATACAGGGTTTTTTTTTTCCACATCTTGAAGCCGCATTACCAAAATCAACCTGTAGAGAGAGAGCACTGTATCGCCTGTAGTCTCCAAGAGGGAGAAGAAGTAGTGAATAGAGGACCAATCCGAATTGAGAGTAAACATTTTCCAAAGTCATTCACCGCCAAAAAAATAACATTAAATATAGCACGAATTAAAAAAGATTCAGACGATCGTTGATCGTTGTGTTTACTTTTAAATTGAAAGTTGAGTCATCATTTATCTGTAACCCGACAGCACAAAAAATAACATTTGAATTATGGTCAAATAGTTTTACTTTTTACTTAAAAAGTAAAATTTACACCAATTACTTTTGTACTTTTACTTAAATAGATTTTTTTATTGGTACTTTTACTTTTGAATTTTTTTTTGCCTAATTACCTGTACTTTTACTTAAGTACAAAAAGTGAGTACTTCATCCAACACTGTAAAAGTCAGTAAGAAATTGAAAACAAACCATCTTTAAAAAATATCTCAATTAAGAAAAAGCCAAGAGGACAGATTAATTTTTAAATTCCCAACACTTTTAGTATCGTTGTGCAATGTTCCCTCTAAGCTGCGCAATTGCGCTCTGCTCGCAGATTAATAGCGCACAAGAAAACCTATGCAGCGCACAAAATAAAACTCAATTAAACTAAAGACAGAAAAATGAGACAGAGCTCTGGAACATAGCTCTTTCTTCTTTCTTGCTGAAACAAATTGCTTCAAACCAAACCGCTGCTTCGGTGTTTGGCGCGAAACTGCTGCTGACGTCACAAAAAAGTTAAAATTTATGCTCCGCCCCTTTTCCTCAGAACGCTTATGTGTTTACATAAATAAACATAAAAAATTACAGGGAACATTGTCGTTGTGAATACTCACTATGGTACTTAATTCTGGTCAATTTTTGAAAGCTATTTACTTTTGTTGTAGAGACCAAATGAGTAGAAAACTAGACCAAGAAAATAATTGTAGAGGATGTTAAACTATTTCTTGTTCTTGTAACAGCTGCCTTTTGTTTTAGCTTTGCCAACAACTGAACGTGGGAGTTCTCGGTTCATTGTTTTTTTTCTCAAGTGCAATTTTACCGCTGACAGCCGAAGCCGAATAAAACACAGACTGTTGTAGTTCATAAAAACAGCAATTGGAATATTTATAAAAAGTCGTCATCTGGGAATAGATCAGATTGTGAGTCTATTTATTTAGCTGGAGGATATTTGGGTTGGCTGGCACATGCTAACTTCTACATATTCTAATTTGTCCTTGTCATGTTTATCATTAATCTTTGGCCTGCGTATGCTTGAGTAAATTTGTGGAGAAGTCTCCTGGGAGAGTTAAAGACGTTCTCCGGTATGATAATGCCATTACACCCACTTCAGAAGAAATAACGTATAAAATAAACTATTAGCTTCATGATATGTTGATGAAATTCTAATCAGTCACAAGATTTAATCGATACGTTTGGTTGGTGTGGTCCATTATTTAAACATCGCTCGTGCCAAAAAAATTCATCACACAAGACCGACCATCAAAATAATTGGATTTACTCAATCTACTTCTTTTTTTTCTTATTTTTAATAACATTTCATATAATTTTTCTGCTCGTTTTTATGCAGATCCATTTTTTTTCATCAATCATTCATTTGACAAACGTAAAAATTATTTCAGACTGTAGTTCAAACCGACTCATTCATCAACAGATAGAAAGTAGCCCCAATTTTTCACAAAGTTATGTCAGTAAATCACTAAAAACTAGGTCGGCCATTGATTATTTAACAATAATCAAAAGAAAAATCTCTTTGTCTTGTTGTTTTATGACAAAACAGGTCTTTTTTTTATTGTGTGAAATGATATTTTTCGTGAAGGTGACTATTTGGTTGAATGTGAGTCCTCGTTTTTTTTTTCTTTTTTTTTTTTAGCGCAGTGCAGAAGAAAGGCAAAGCAGAGACATGCTGTTTGGCAGAGATGAATTAGAGAGGTGGAAAAGCACTCAGGTACTAGCAGGTGACATTTTCCCCCTCTTTCCTTTCTGTTCCCACTCTCCCATTTTCTGGTAAAAAAAAAAAAAGAAAATGGAACAGAGGGTAAAAAGGAGGATATTGTGCAAAAAATGGGACAAAGTATTGAACATATTTGAAGAAAGTCAGATATTCCCAACTTCGGAAAGCCATTTAGATCATCCATCTGAGTGGCGTAAGGAAAAATAATATACTTGACCCCTTTGTCTGTACACTTTGAGAAGTTTGTTATAATGGCAAGCCCTGTAATAATTCACTGTACCTCATGTATATTAAGTAGAAACTCACTGGCTTTTATGATAAATTGCTAGGGTAACACCAGGACACCTCCTTTGCATTTCAATGCGAGAGAGTGTCAGATTCTTATTTCATTACCAGGCGACACATTAGCTGATGGATTTTAATTTTCTTTTTTCTCCCCCAACCCTCTACTGCAAGTGAGAATCCTCAGAGACCAAAAGGAAACAGAACAGCTTTGAATATAAGGGTGTGTATAAAAAAATTTAATAAATAAATACAAATCAGTGTCAAAAACCGTTATTATAATTTTGAGGCCATCGCCAGGTAGAAGAAGAGAAGGAAAGTCAGTTTGTGTTCCTTTGCATACCTCTGCGAATTGCCTGTCCGGAATGTGAAACGATGAGCCTTTGCTTGCTGACTGTGCAGGAAATCAAGGTTTAATTCATATAGAGATAAAAATCTGGATGTGGTTGAATTTGAGGCATGCTGAGCAGGGGCAAATGTGCAGCTGACATGAGAGCGTAGCCGTCGCACAGCGGGGTACTGAGACGCTCATCAATCCCCTATGCTTTCACTTTAAAGGTAAAAAAAACTGGGCCTGGGGATTCTTTCTGCTCAATTACAGAGGAGAAGAGAACAAAACACAGGAGCCATGAGCAATTATCAAATTACTCCGGCTTTTTCTTTAATCTATTGGTAGAAAAGCCAGGTAATAAAACATTAGGGGTTCAAATGGAACTCTTTGTGAAGGTAATAATTATTCAGTTTTCACAGAGAAAGGAATTAACTAGAGAAGGTCAGCGTAAAAAAAAAAAAAAAATGCTGATTTTCCCTGTGTAGTCTAAAAAAACCCTAAAAAAATCAGTTTTCAAAATTCTGAGAAAAATTATGGTCCTCGATAGAACCATGATGACTCCGCTACGGGGCAGGGATACAATCCTGTCCCAAGTAGAGGAGTTAGTCTTTTCACAGTCAATAGAGTAATTTCAGGTTGCATTGGTAGTTATCTCAAAAAAGGGAGTCAGTGGCTCAGTTCGAATCCACTGTTCAAAAGACAATAGCTTGTTTGACGAGTTTCCATTTCAAATCTTCAGAGTTGCTAGAGCTAGAATTTTGGTGGAAACACGATTATATCAATGTAACTTAGAGGGTGAAGAGATAAAGAAGGTGGAAGATTTTAAGTACTTAGGATCAACAGTCCAGAAAAATGGAGAGTGTGGAAAAGAGGTGAAGAAGCGTGTGCAGGCAGGCGGGAACGGGTGGAGGAAAATGTCAGGTGATGTGTGATAGAAGAGTTTCAGCTAAAATGAAAGAGAAAGTGTACAAAACCGTGGTGAGACCGGCCATGGTGTTTGGTCTAGAGACAGTGGCACTGAGGAAAAAACAGGAAGCAGAGATGGAGGTAGCAGAGATTAAGATGCTGAGGATCTCTCTGGGAGTGACCAGGATGGACAGGATCAGAGGAACAGCACATGTTAGAGGTTTTGGAGATAAAGTCAGAGAGGCCAGACTGAGATGGTTTGGACATGTGCAGAGGAGAAAGAGAGAGTACATCGGAAGAAGGATGCTTGATTTGGAACCACCAGGAAAGAGGACTAGAGGAAGACCAAAGAGGAGGTTCATGGATACAGTGAAGGAAGACATGAAGATAGTTGGTGTGACCACAGATAGGGTTAGATGGAAGAAACTGACTTGCTGTGGCGACCCCTGAAGAGAAACGCAGAAAAGAGAAGAAGTAATTTCTTCCTCAGGTCTTATGATTTGCGTACCACAGATCATGACTTCCCTTAAAGTTAAACAATAGTTCCTGCACGCCATCACCTTTATAAATCGCTCAATTTGCACATAATTTGGCGTGCACTTGGATTTACGTGAAAGAACTTTTCATAAACGAAGCCCCAGATCTTGGTCAAGTAGAGCAGTTTTTCAGTTACGGTATGACAGGAGATTCTCATCATCGATGTGCAGCGATGTTTGACGTTATCATATCAACACGTATCAAGACCTGTGAGTAATTTTTTTTGTTTGATGGGTTACATAAAAAACTAAGGCTGTTTTAGAGGTCAAAGAATCTCTCAAGCAGTGCCAGCATGGTGCATGAACAACTCACTGACGTTCTTATGTACTCTGAGCCAGAGATGTTTGTCCGAGGGATGGCAAATTTTTGGATTCACAGGCCACATTGAGTTCTAACATTTGACAAAGGGACCTGAACAGGAGCAGATGGATGATATAGTAACCGCTAGATTAGAGCAATAGAATGGCGCGCTAGATTTTAAACAAGTGCGCTAGATGTTACATCAAGAGTGCTAAATTTCAAATCTAGCGGCGCTAAGTCTGAATTCTAGTGCGATAGCGCTTAAAAACATGCATTTAGTGGCGCTAGGTTTGAAATCTGAGCGCTTAATGTAACATTTTGCTTGTTTTAACATCTAACACGCTTGTTTACGTGCGTGTATTGGGCTTTCCATATTATACAATGCGCCATCTAGTGAGGAAACATCAGAATAGCAGGGAAAATAAAACACTAACAAGGTTTATTTATTTAATTTTTTCAAGTTTGGCGGGCTGGATTAAACCGTTTAATGGGCCGTAGTTTGCCCATACTTGTGTTAGTCCAATCAGATTAGACCACAAACCCACTTAACAAAGCATGTAAACGTACTGAGTTGTTTTCAGTTACATGTGTGTAAAATTCTGCTTACATCATGAATCTAAGTTATAAAGTCCAATCGGATAGTGTCCAGCACCAGATTTATTTAGCTGTTGTGTTTTGGCTAGATGAGTTTAGCATGTAGAATATTCTGGTAGCCATCGGCTACGGGGCAGCAATACAGACTCTCTGCCTGACTACACCCTCACTCAGTACCAGCAAGAGCCTCTTTCATTTCACACCCACTTTTCCGTCTGTGAAACGTCTTCCCACCATCCCTTTGTCGCAGCATTAACCGTAGGCTAGCATAAAAGTAATTGGAAACTGATGCGAGCCAAAGCTTCAATTAATGCACCACCAAAGTCCCCGTTCTGTGTAATCGGCAATAATGGTTTCATGTTTGGGAGGGCGTCTGGTCACTCGCATTCAGCACTCACCTCCTGACAGAGACTGTTAAACCCTGCTCAAAATCCCTACTCCACAGTAATCTTCATTTCAGTCATTTTCCTTCTTTCTCCATCTCTGATGACAGCTCCAGTGTCTTCGTTTTGCTTGCAGTCAGATTGTGTGCCCGAGCGAACAGGAGGTGTAATTGACTACTGACAACTTGGCGACAGGATTCTTAATTATTACTCTAGGGTATGGTGGCTGGCTGGCCTGGGTTCAGCTCTCTTTCTACGTATGCTAACAGAGTCATTTTCCTTCTTCTTCTCTGAATATTGAAGTGCATTTTTGTTCACATCACACCCTGAGACTTTGAATTTCAAGAGATGATTGCAAATGAAATGTATGTTCTGTTAGTTTAATGCTAAACTAAATCCACTCGGGGCTATGGAGCCGCTATTTTCTATTAGCAACACATTACAGCTTTCTGTTGAAGTGCACATGTTTTGTTTGTTTCTTTCACTTAAAAAAAAAAGAATTTTTCTCGTCTAAACAGAAGACTACACAGTGTGTTTTGTTTCAGCTGTCCCTAAATTGATAAGACATTACACTGCTGCAGAAGAGCATAATTCCTCTGGTCCTTTCCCGTTTGTGCCTGCTCTGGGCCTGTTCAGTGTGATAGAGAAGAGGAAAGAGGGTGAACGTCGCTTTGTACTGTAGTCTGTATCTTTTGTGCGGGTGGATATGGAAGAGGGCGTGAAACAATTGGACAAAATGGCCTTAATGTGCTTAAAGAATCTTCTGTCTTTAATCAAAGCTCACACACATGCACCACAAAAGCAGACAGAGCAAACCCAATTCTCCGCTGCCTCTGCTGAGTGACTGTTCGCCCGGCTTCTGGGATGGAAATCAGGCTCGCTTTGTGTCTCCGTTTGTGTGTTTGTGTTTTAGTTTAATTATTTTCTGTCAGTAATAAAAAAGCATTGCGTCCCCTCCTGAGAACGGGACAACAGGATTTGGCATTTTAACCCCGGGTGTGAAACTTTGTGAGGTATTCCAAATCCATCTGTGGACCATTTCATTCTGTAGGATCATTATTTGCTTCCTAAGTAAACCAAAACAAAAAGAGGGCAGGAGCAACAGCTAAATTAATCTGGAATGCTAAATTTTTAGCTGAATGAACGTGACTCTTTGTTTTTGTGTGTTAGGTTTTTGGAATACTTCAAATTTTAAATCAATTCTTCACGTTTTGTTTTGAAAAATGTAAAAGTATACATTCAATTTAAGTTGATTTTGTTTGCATAGCCCAGTATATCACAACACGCTCAACAGCTTTTATACAGTGAATCGAACAATAAACTCCAACAAAAATCTGTTTAAGATAAATAATGGCTAATTGTTAACAATAGCTAATTCTTTAACTAAACACGCGTCTGCCTCAGAATTCGTTTTTGGGTTAAGAAAAACTCCTAAACAAACCCGGCAGTGAAAAAAAAAAAAAGAAGAAACATCATGGAGATACTGATGAAAAAAGGATCCCCTTTGAGGACGGAAAGGCAATGTACCTGAATGCTGTTGTCTAAATATTGGCTAGAGTAGCTACACAGAAATAAATTTGAAGAAATCAGTGGACGGCCATTTTCTTGTTGGGTGCGGGTAAGAGGAACAACAGGCTGATACACACTGGGTCCTAGGCCATATGCGCAACCCGGCAGTGAAAAAAAAAAAAAGAAACATCATGAAGATCTTGATGAAAAAAGGATCCCCTTTGAGGATGGAAAGGCAATGAACCCGAATACTGTTGCTTAAATATTGGCTAGTGTAGCTTCACAGAAATAAATTTGAAGAAGTCAGTGGACGGGCCATTTTCTTGTGGGGTGCAGGTAAGAGGAACCAGAGATGAAATGAGGACCACAGCATATGAAAGCCAGGAATCAGCCAAGGGCAATGTGGATACATCAAGCACTGAGGCTTCCTCAGTCTGACGTCATTGATAATAATAATGCATTGTATTTATATAGTACTTTTCAGGACTCTCAAAGACGCTTCACATATGCATCATTCATTCACGCCATACCAGCTGATGGTAAGCTACTATTGTAGCCACAGCTGCCCTGGGGCAAACTGACAGAAGCGAGGCTGCCATTTTGCGCCATTGGCCCTTCTGACCATTCCCAACCAATTGCGCAAATACCATTCTGACTAGGCAATGTGGGTGAAGTGTTTTGTCCAGGAACACAACGGCAATTTGATCTCAACAGCCGTCCCACCGTGGCACCTGGTGTTCCGGCGGTCTCCTATCCAAGTACAGCCCAGGCCCAACCTGCTTATCTTCTGAGGTCTGACGGGATCGGGCATTGACAGGGTGGCCACAAATTTAAAATTAAAAACTATCATCACCAACATCAATTGGTTTGTAGTTACATTTAATTTGGATATTTTATGTCGACTGATTTTTTTGCTTAACTTACCAATTCAAGGTCATACTACGACGCTTTACATTGGGAGTCAATTCAATTCAATTGTGATTGGTTGAAGCCATCACCCGTTCATCCCCATACAGGTCTCTTAGTATGGCTTTTTGAACATGCAGAAGGGTCGCAAAATGTTTAGGTCTTTCCGACCGACATGTGCTTTGAAAAAAGAGGAAATAAAAATACACAGTAGGAAATGGTTCTTACCAATACAATAAGATCGTCTTCAAAAAGCAGTGTCAAGTTTACTTTTTGTTAATTCCAATTTTTCTCCAGTCAAACACACATTGCATGATTCAAACATAATCATTCATAATTCCAAAAAACAGAAAGTGCATCTTTTGTATCTCATTTCATCTTTTGAACCACTTAGTCCCTGACGGGGTCGTGGAAGGTGCCCGAGCCTGTCCAAGCAGATTCAAGGCAAGAGGCAAGATACACCCCAACAGTTTACCAGTCCATCACGGGGCAACACACACGCAACCATTTAGGGGCAATTTCATAGTGGCCAATCAATCCAACATGCATGGTTTTGGACCCCACCAGGATTCCAAGCCTCGTCCCCACTCGGGATTGGAACCCCAACTTTCTTGCTGTGAGCCAATGTGCTAACCACTGTGCAACCATGCTGCCCCATCTTTTGTATTTTGAAGTAAAATAAAATCCAAACACAACCTCACAAAAGATGCTTAAATTCAAAGCAAAGACAAAATCAGTACAAACTTATGCATCAACTAATTAGAAACTAAATAGAATCTGGTCCTGTACGCATATACATAATACCCATTTGATTTGATCGTATTAGTTGGACAATGATGTTTGCAGATGACATTGTGATCAGTAGTGAGAGGAGGGAAGAGGTGGAGGAAAAGATGGAGAGGTGGAGGTTTGCACTAGAAAGAAGAGGAATGAAGATTAGTCAGAGTAAGGCCTTGTCCACACGTAGCCGGGTATTTTTGAAAACGCATATCTGCTGTCTTCCGTTTTAGGAAAACGCTAGCGTTCAGACGTAACCATTTTCAAAATATCCACGTCCACACAGAGGCGTATAAATACACTTCTGAGTGCGGTTATAAGCATGCCAGCCCAGTAGTGGTCAGTATTTATCTAAACGTAAGCTCTGAGCTAGGAAGGCTTATGTGATGAATAATAGCCGATAGCGACGCATTTGTCCTCCTTTGCTCCTCGACAAGAAACAAGAGCGGTTGAGAGTGGACAAAAAGGCAAGAAAAGAGGGTCTGCAACAGGATAAAAAGTAATGCCTGTTTCCGTGGATCCATGCAGCCCACTGTCTGCTTTTGTAAACAGGGATACACACGAATGACGTATGTGCATTACTTGGTAGTGACGTATAAAAACGCAATTCTCCGTTTTCACACGTCCACACGCAAACGCAAAAACAGAGTTTTCCAAAATCTCCACCTTGGCCGGAGTTTTCAAAAACGCCGGTCTTGAGAGGAAAAAACCTCAGTTTTCGTATGGACTTACTCCATACCAGGTGGTATGGTGGCCAAAACGGATAAAAAATATATGCGTTTTCAAAAATACCCAGCTACGTGTGGACAGGGCCTAAGACAGAGTACATGTTTGAATAAGAGGGATTCAAATGGAAAAGTGAGGTTACAAAGAGAAGAGATAAAGAACGTGGATGATTTTAAGTACTTAGGATCAACGATGGAGAGTGTGGAAAAGAGGTGAAGAAGCGTGTGCATGTCCGTTTAGGACAAATTTGAACAAACAAAAAGACAAAGACATTAAGCTGTTTAATTAATTTGAAAATACAGAAAGTGTGAGGGGTTGTGTAAATTTTGTCTGCTCCTGCAACAAACTGTTGACCTGTACAAGTTGCACCCCACCTCTCATTTTGTTACAAGTCAGGATATGATCTAATGAACCTTGTGACACAGAAGTCTTTTTAAAATGACTAAAAATTCTGAACAAACAAGCAAACAAAATGTTAAACTCAATCGAAATGATAGCCCAACTATCTTGGTGTCCAAACACGAGCGTGGACACAGAAGCTTGATTCAGAAGTTTCACTAAACAACCTTTTATATGTAATTAGGTTTGGTGTGTGATCAGCAAGGCCCGGGTTGAGCTGTACCACAGATTACAGCATGACCTATTGACTTCAAATTTCTTTATTCAGCACATTTAGGAGGAATAAAGAGATGGAGGCAGTGATGGAAAAAGACGGCTTGTGTCACCTGTAATTTGTTGATGAAATAGATGGGAATGAAAGGGGAGAAAAGGAGCATACCTGGAAGCGGGGAAGCATGATGGCTGCTTCATGACCGCTCTTCTTGCCCTTAGTGTAACATTCAGGAGAAGAGTGTCCCCTTTGTTATCCCCCCTCCCCCTTTCAATGGCAATTATCACCAACTCCACTTCCCCTGCCCTCCGGATCTCAGAGAACTGAGCGGCCGAAGTGGGAGAATAGCTACATTTATAATTTTTTTTTCTTCTCTTTCCATAGATTAATTTTCTAGGAAGCCCTGTCACTGTTATACGGGAAAGCAAAGAGAGAAGAGTGGAGTGTAAAGGAGAGAAACGGGTGGGAGGGAAGCGGGTGGAGAGATTGGGGCTACAGTGCACGAGCCTTCTCGCTTTTTCTTTCCCTTTTTTTTTTTCTTCCTTGACAGATCATTTCCCATGCAGGGGTATCAGGGGGTCTGGCCGATAATTGGCATGCAGATTGCAGCTGATGGCGTCCCGCTTCAGAAGAAAAGAACTGGCTAGTTAGAATAATGAGCCAGCCTGGCTGATGGATGGGCGAGGGAGGAGGTCATACAAAATATTTCAGACACAATTCCTAACCACCACCACCACCCCCCACCATCGCCTCCGCTCTACCTGCACCTCCTATTTTTATTTTTCTATTTTTCACAAAGCCCTGATGTTTCATTATATTCCTTCTAGGGCAATGAAAGCATCCCATCTTCCTCTTTCTACACCTTCCCTCATTTATTTATTTCTTTCCCGACTAACTCTGTGAGTTCTTCCCACAATGACGGTACAGTTATGGGTACGGAGAGCTTTTAAAATGGCACAGCTCATTAGGAGCCTGACACCCTTTAGAGACTTAAGTGTTTTAATTACAGTAAAGGACTTAATTACTGGGCTCTCAGTGGATTTCTTCTTCTCATCCTTCACCCGCTAAACCGTTGAAGATGAAAAGTAAGACTTGGAAATGTGTAAAATCAAATGATTTAAGATGGAAAAGTACTTAAACTGTGTTGCTTTAAAAGGGAGTAAAATGCTAAATCAAATTTTTGGGGGTTTCTACTATTTTTTGTTTACATTTGCGAACATTACACACATACCTTAAGTCGTTTTCTATTTCTTTCATCCACGTTTGAGTAATTTCCTACGTCTCCCATCCGACACCCAGATAGGTTGTTTTTTCCCATGGATTTTATTCTTCAACTTATCCACATTACAAAAAAGTAGGGAGTGTTTTTGCGCACATGCTCAGCTCACGCTCAGTCGCTGCCATTTTTATATGTAAATATACCAAAATAAAAATACAAAAGTACATGCGCTAGCCCCGCGACAGACTGGCGACCTGTTCGGGGTCTACTCTGCCCTTAGCCTTAAATTGTCCGGGATGGGCTCTGGCATCTATGTCTCCGGCATCTACGTTCCTACCCTCACCTACGGTGAGGGTATGGACCATAGATGAGGTGTCGAGCCGCTCCTCCTCCAGGTCGAGAGGAGCCAGATGGGGTGGTTCGGGCATCTGGTCAGGATGCCCCCCTAGCGACTCGCGGGCGAGGTGTTTTGGGCACATGCCACCGGGAGGAGACCAAGAGGCAGACCCCGGACCCGCTGGAGAGACTATGTCTCACAGCTGGCCGGGGAAAGACTTGGGATTCTTCCAGGTGAGCTGGAGGATGCAGCCGGGATGAGAGAGGGTTGGGCTACCCGTTTGAGGCTGTTGCCCCTACGACTCGACCCCGGAACAAGCGGAAGATGACAGAACGGAACGGGCTCCGGCACCCCCGCAACCCTAATAGGGATTGATGGATAAGAAGATGACTGACTGACTGACATGCGCTTGCAATGCTACTTGGATAGATCCATTACTGTATTTGGGGCCTCAAACAAAGTTCCCACTGTCGGCCATTGTCCAAAGGGTGGCCACGTAACGGGTTAAAAAAACAGTGTCCAAAATTTAAAACTGTATTCATGAGCTTTTCTTAGTTTTTTCTGAGCTAACAAAACCTATCATACATACAAAGTGACAATAATACCTAGCGTACAAAAGCACAATGCCCCCTCTCTAAATGAACCTTCCTTAATCCTGATGTCATTCAGAAAATAAATGGATGAAAAAAATCATCTTGATGCAAAAACGAAGTTTCAGAAATTAATTTGGAAAAAAATGTTTTTAATTTGTAAGTTTAAATGCCAAGAAGGAGCCCTGGACATTCCTCCCTTTCCTGGATTCCAGCCTGATCCTGGACACCTGTGGTCATTAGCCTGATGCTAATCATCTGTGCATTGTTAGCTTGATGCCTATTTAAAGGTAGTCTCTGCTGACTTCCCGTCGGGTCATCACCATTCCTCCCGGTGAGGTCTTCCTGGCTGCCTAACCAAGTTCATAATCCATGAACGCTGTTATATTTTAAACTTTAAGACATTCCTTTGTGTTGATCCTCTACTTTTGTCTTCCAGCCTTGCTGGACTTTGGTTAATAAATCCTGTTTGTCGTCTTGCATTTGGGTCCTCCTCCGCCTTCCACATCATAACAACAGTAGCTAAAAGAAATGGTCTTAATGTACTTTTGCAATATGAACATTAGTCACTCAGTTGTGGACCGCATTATGTAGCCAAGCTCTAAACAATCCTGAACTGCTTTTTTTTTTCAGTTTAACATAAAAGAAACACACACACACAGTTGGTGAATCATCAGAAATATCCTGAAGTTTGTACGTATCTGAAAAAACATCTGAAAAAGCAAATATCTTCTACGGCTACATCATTAATGGAATAGGGTAGTACACACATGACTTGCTCATGGGAATGATATAAGTCCAAGAATCTTTCAAAAATTGGGGGGAGCAGTGTTTGGCACAGTGGCCTCACAGCAAGAAGGTTGGGGGTTCGAGTCCCAGAGTAAGGGCGAGGCTTGAAACACTGTTTTGTTCTGTGTGGAATTTGCATTGCAGTGTGTTTTCTCCAGGTACTCCGATTTCCTTCCACCCTCCACAAAAATGTGTTTTAGTTGAATTTGCCACTATGAAATTGCCCCTACGAATGAGTGTGCGTGTGTGTGGTCCCACAGCAGACTGCCGACCTGTTCGGGATGTATCCTGCCTTTCGCCCGATAGACTCTGGAACCCCCCACTACTCTGTTAGGGATAAGCGGTTCAGAAGACGAAACAAAACTTTTTCATTCACCTCAGACTGATGACATGGACAGAAAGGCAATCCAAGCATCCTTTCTACTAAACTTGATTAAAATAAATAAATTTAAATGTATGTAGCCTCTAATAATCCCAGTTTACGCCTGGTTGTTTAACAATACTGATGTTAAATGGGTCGTAAAGACCCCAGAAATGTTGAACTGACCCACTTTATCTATATCTGTTTAATTCAGACAATAGAAAATAGTGATTTGTTTCCCACGGCAGTATCTACTACTTTAGACATTAATAAAAAAAAAAAAAAAAACATCTTACAACTAAGGTTGTAATAAGGCAATAGCTCAGTGGTAGAATGTTCGCCAGATGGATAAAGTACGTTAAAAAAAAAAAAAAATCTACGTTCTGAAATTACAAGCTACATAGTGTAGTTTTTTTCTGTTTTGTGTTGACATGTGTATGTCTGGACGTTTTATTGAGGGGAACAAATAAAATAGATTTGTTCTATTTTATTGTGGTTAGAGCGTTCGCCCGCGGACCGGAAGTCAACCGGAAGTTCGCAGGTTTGCATCACACTGAGTTCATGTCTAGGGTCCTTGGAGAAGACACCTAACCCCTCATTTTTCCCACCATTGGGGCCGTCGTGGCAGCCACACACATTTCCCCGGAGAGGAATGAATAGAGTACGTGAAAAAAAAAAAAAAAAAGTCCAATAGCTCCAAGAGGTGTGTTCTTACAGAGTAGTGGGGGAAAAAAAAGTTCCAGAACCCTATCTCCAGAAGAGTGAGAGGTGGGGGATGCTCAGGATCCAGTATCAATACATTCCTTAATTAACATAACACTGTGTCATACAGCTGCAGATCAAACTGGGGGGTCACATTAACGAAAGGCACTTTTGAATAATAAAAATAAAAGAAGTAATAAAAGAAGTAATAACAAAAGATGTAGTAACAAAAAAAAGTAGTTAGATTTTCTACATAACATCAATCGCTTCTATCTGGATATGGCTTCTTTCCTTTTATGTCATTTTATAAACCAATAGAAGAGCAGAAGTTCAGAGAGATCAGATATGGGCATGTACCTCTGACGAGTCAGCAGTAAACTAGTTCTCTCTGGTGTAATTCCGCAGGTTGCAGATACCTACAGTATGTCTGAAGATATAAGTACAGACATACCTTCTAATAAAGGTGTGGGTACAAAACACATTGCAATCAAAACGGACACACAAATGTGTCTTATAGGCCTCATTTATAAAAGTGTGCTATTTTGCCAAAATTTGACGAATGCCAACGTCGACAATTGAGCCAGAGTGTTTGAACTTTTGTGTAAGTCTAAGTAAAGTCGAGAACTGTTATACACAAATCCCAAAACTTGGGACATAGATTCCTAGTGCACGGCTAGATTTTGATTGCCTCTACTGTGATGTTAGACCTTTTTTTTTTCACTGACAGATTGGTGTGCGCCACGCAGGGTTGCTGCCCATTGTGACCATCTTCCACTGTGTTGTCTTTTGCTTGTAGGAGATGCCGCCACAGCTGTACAATGGCAAAACATCACCATTGTACATGAGTAATGACTGGCGGCACGAGGTTATTTGAATACCCTTGCACGTACACTACGTTATTTGCATGATCTATTTTGGAGTTTCAGAGGTGCGGTTGGGGCGGGATGGAGATCAAGTTGGTTTACACCAGAGATTTAGGGAAAGCTTAGAAAAAGCCTGAATTTGTGTGGTCAAAGTTGTGCCGCGTAAGCTAGAGTTAAGTCTAATTAAATTACCGTATTTTCCGCACTATAAGGCGCACCTAAAAACCTTAAATTTTCTCTAAAGTCCACCATGCACCTTTTAACCCGGAGCGCCTTATGTATGGATTAATATTGAGCTACAACAGGTGTCGCAACTGCGGTAAGCAGCCACCGACTCCATTTCCCCCGTGGAAGAAGTAGTGCGCAGAGCATGCTGGGATATATGAAAGGACGTCTCATCTCCATTTGTGTGTTTGTTTGTAAAGACCCGGAAATGGCTCCTACCAAGAGACACTGTTACACCGCAGAGTTTAAACTCAAGGCGATCGGTCACGCAGTAGAACACGGGAATAGAGCCACAGCGAGAGAGTTTAACATCAATGAATCAATGGTGAGGAAGTGGAGGAAGCAAGAGGATGTGCTGCGCCAAGTAAGTAAGACTAAACAGAGTTTCCGCGGGAACAAAGCGAGATGGCCACAGTTAGAGGACAAAGTTAAACAGCCTTTACTGTAGCGCCTTATAATGCGGTGCGCCTTATATATGGAAAAAAGTTTTAAAAAATGTCATTTATTGAAGGTGCGCCTTATAGTGCGGAAAATACGGTAGGTCCTTGGTCGCGTTCTAGTTAAGGTTTCCCAGCTTCTCTGTGTTAGCATTGGATGTCGGGCTTCCAGAATACCTGCTGCACGTCTTCTCTTCTCTGTGCACGGTGCACTGGGAAGACTTCTAATCCCTGTAGCTTTGCAGATAATTAACCCATACTGTCATTTTATACAGCTCACCGTGTCACCGATTCACCTGCCATCAGGGTCAGGTACCAGCAGGTAAACAATAAACGTCATTAAGAACCATGTTTAGCATGAGAGGATCAAACTATTAAAATGTTTCTATTTATCTCAGTTTTGTCCTCCATCATAAGCTGCATCCAACAGGAAGAAATGTGTGTATCCACACAAGGTTGTGTGCCCGGTCTCTGAAACACAGACAACATCCTGAATTCTTCACAACTTGTTAAATTTAATCACTTCTGGGTTTTTTTTGTTTTGTTTTTTTTTATCAAAAATTGCCACCAAAAAAAATCATTTACTTCAAATACCATGTGTCATAATGTAGAGTGCTGATGGAAAGAGGAGGACCCAATTGCAGAGAGTAAACATGGTTTATTTTAATTTGTCAGTTCCTAATTACTGTGGAAAGAAAAAACGAAGTTTCAGTGGCATGGCAAAAGGTTACTGCAAGAATGTGTATTTGGTCAGGCAACCAAGAAGACCTGGCTTGAAGGGATTGTATGACCCGACAGGGAAATCCGGGGGTGATTTCCCTTAAAAAGCTGGCAGGGTGCACAGATGTGTGGAATCTGTAATCATCCTCAGGTAACCCTAATGACATTGACGCAAAAACATCCAGGGCTCCCTCTGCTGCAGAGAGGGGATCATGACACCATCATTTGGATATTTGGTTTATCCTTTGTTGACCTGTTGCATAAAGTTACCAACCCAAACCAAACCCACACATTGAAGACATAAAAGTATCTTTTTCTTTCAAAAATTTCTCTAAAATTAGAAATGTTCGAGAACTTTTGAACGACTGTGATTAAAAGTTTTCCACGGGCCAGAATTTTGACCAAGTTGTGGGTCTGCAGCTTCTCTTTCAAGCAGCTTAATCTCGCCTGCACCCTCATCAACACAACACAGAAGAGAACAAATTTACTGTTTCATCCTCATTCTTCCTGCCACGCTGAGGAGCTGTATACAGTACACAGCAGATCAAAGCCTTAATTGAAAAATAATTATAGGTACTTAATCATAGAAAGCACTGGGCTAATTGAAGTGAAAACAAGGAGGCAAGCGCAGACCCTCAGAATGGTGGCAGAAAGAGGATATTGTAAAAGCTTCCTCTTCAATCCCCATTGTCTTCCAGATTAAATAGGAGAGGGCTATTAGCGGAGTTAATTGGCTCTCTAATTTAGATCTCGCTTCACTGAAAGCATAACGGATGCGAGCCTGTCGACCAATGATGTGTGCACTCTGTCACGCTGTCCTGTTGGACTGTGATTGGTTAATTGCTCGGGGATTTTTGAAGTTTTCGCTCATTCTTCAAACGATGCAGATTTGTGGGAGCTGTCTCGTCCTGGCTGTCCACACCGCTCATTGTTTAGAGGTTTGAAGTGGGTTTGGATGTGACTCATTACACACAGCTTAACCGCTATGTCTGCCTTCTGGCACACTTAAATGAAAAAAAAAAAAACATGGATTTTTTTTTTTATTTACTGATTTTATTCTTAAGAAGACTCGTTCAAACATGTAAATAAGCGCTGAGTTTTTGATTGTCCCCTTAATGACCCGGTTGTGTGTTTAGAAGTTCTTGATGGCCTCAGAGAAACCTTGCAATTGCTCCAAGCTTGTGAAATGTGAAAGGCCTCCTTATCGCTTTTCGACAGTTTGATTCCCTGCTGTTTGGTGCACTCGCTCTGCACTCTGGTGGGAATAAACTGCCATTGCACCAACTCCTGAATCAAATCCATTTTGACTCCCAAAAAGGTGAAAGAAACTAAATGGGCTATTTTTCTACCATTTTCTCGGACAGCCTTTCATCATTTCGGCACATCTCTTTCTAGTGTTTTCATATTGTAGGCTGAGCAGTAATGGAGCTCTTGACTGGAGTTCAAAATTGAAGCTGGTGGGGAAATTTTCTTTCATGGTCTGTCATCCAAACTCTTTTTTTTCTTCGTCTTCTTCTTCTTTCCAAAAAAAAAATCAGAGAAGAGGACTTTGGATTATAATGACAAGATGATCACTGTGAGTTTTAAAGCGAATGAGAATAATTAGTGATCTCAAAAAGGTGAGGATTAAAAGTTTATCAACTTCTCCAAAACACAATTAATTTCAATTGGATTTCTATTACTATTATTCTATTACTCTATTACTACTAGGTATTACTACTTATCATGGCTCCATTACTATTATTCTGGTTCTATTACTCTATTGTTTTCTTACTATAGCTATTGCAACAAAATCATCTAAAAGGGCTACAATCAAATTTAACAGCTGAGCCCAAAAGCAAAGCTCCCGATTTACAAGTCGATCTACGTTCCCACCCTCACCTATGGTCACCAGCTGTGGATGGTGACCGAAAGAATGAGATTGCGGATACTAGTGGCCAAAATGAGCTTCGTCCGCAGGGTGGCTGGGCTCTCGCTCAGAAATCGGGTGAGGAGTTCTACCATTTGGGAGGAACTCGGTGTCGAGCCGCTCCTCCTCCAGGTCGAGAGAAGCCAGATGGGGTGGTTTGGGCCTTGCGCCTTGCTGGTGAGGTGTTTCAGGCACGTCCCACCGGGTAGGTGACCTTGAGGCAGACTCCGGACCCACTAGAGAGACTATGTCTCACAGCTGGCTGGGGAACGACTCGGGATCCTTCCGGGTGAGCTGGACGATGCAGCCAGGGTGAAAGAAGCCTGGGCTTCCTGTCCGAGGGTGTTGCCCCCACGACCCGAACCCCGACAAGCGGAAGACGACAGAACAAAACAAATAACAGGACCTGGACATTTCTGTTCTCAGAGCTTCCTTTTCAATTTGGAAAAACTCCGCCGGTGGGGAAAAAAAAAAACCTTGATGGAAACCCAGTTGTAAACGTGTTCCTCTGCCAGGATAGACAAACAGAATACATCTAGGTCTAGAATTAAAGATGAAATCAGGGGACAACAACCAAAAAAATATGTTATTTTCCTTTGCCTC
Organism: Neostethus bicornis; assembly: GCA_902685375.1. NCBI lineage: Eukaryota > Metazoa > Chordata > Actinopteri > Atheriniformes > Phallostethidae > Neostethus > Neostethus bicornis. The sequence goes on along the minus strand of LR738547.1, from coordinate 6,788,772 downwards.
TTTGTTAGTCTGATGCCCCAATGGCTTGAAACAACCCAGTGGACAAATAGCGCCACCAAAGATGATCTCTAAAGAAGGGTCTTTTCTTTGGAGACAGTCAGAGAAAATTAACTGAACGGCAGTTCAGGATTGGTCGAGGAGCACCAGGAAAGAAGAGGGACATAAAAATGTTTTTAAAAATGTAATAAAACTAATGATTAAAAAAAGCAATTGCTTAAAAAGTCCTCCCAGAGTCCAACTTTCCTTTTGCTGGCGGACAACTTCTTGTCTGGTCCACAGCCTACGGGCAACGCCTCCGTGATAAGATGAGATCGGTCATGTGTGCTAGTGTAGGTGCGGTGGGCATTTTAGGAATGGTGCCGCGGTCCTACAAGCACGGTGGTGTTGTCACTTCCACAGTCTTGCTGTGAATGTTCCTTCCCTCTTGCAATCTATCTCTCACCTCTCTTTTCCTTCGCTCCTCTGCCTCCAACTGCCCCTCAAAAACAAAAAGGGGCTGTACAGCTTTTTGGCAACAGGTCGAATGGATTAAGTTTTTAAAACATGCAGAATAAAACCATAAAAAACATGCAATAAAATACTTCACCCGGATGAGTAATATGGACGAGTTTCTCTCTAATTCTTGGCAAATATACTTGGCATTCAATTATTTTACATTCTTTATCGTTTGCATCTTTCGATGTGGTAGTACAATTTGAAAAAGAGTGGGCGTCTCTGGATTAGATCATCTTAAGCAACAATAACACGGTTCATTTTTGATGGAAGTTGGCGATGGACTTCATCCACGTGGAAGACGATGTCAGATGAGATTAAATTAACGGTGGACAGGTAAAAGGAGTCCTAACAAAATAAATTAAACTTAGAATCAGAATATACTTTAATGATTCCACACATGGGAAAACTCACCTTCCAATCTGGATTTTTTCCAGAGCTGTAATTTAATGTGATCAAAACTTTAGGACATACTTTTGGACATACTTTACCACCAAGAAATCAAAACCACATGGATTCAAACAAACACAAGTTGCGGCAAAAATTACAGTTACACTCGCCCTACCTAGCGACTTAGCTCAATTTAATTTCAGATCAGATTCATTAACCTAATAAACATAGGCTTTCTTCGTCTAATCAGACAAAATGTACACCACTAATTATGAACTTTTCTCTGTTCTTTTCAACCTAAATATTATCAATAAAAACTGAAATTTAGTTTTTGTGTCACGAGTCCAAACAAACATTTTCTCACTTTGTTCTTGATTGTTGTTCTGATCATCAAAAGAAGTTTCAATGCAAAATATTTCCATTATTGTCTATGTGACCACAATCATGACTAGCAGTAACTAGACACCGCAGCAACCTGCGTACGTAAAGCTTGAGGTTAGAAGGTTTTGTTCTTGTCTTAGCTTGAGTGTTCTTGATTTTTTTTTTTTTGTCACGTCATGTGAACCTTTGTCTTGTGTTGCTACAATTTGATTGGTTGGAAACTTGAGTAGAATTTTTTTTCTACTGGTGTGATATGTTTAATGAAGTTAAATAAAAGTTTATTGAAAAAAAGTTCTTTGCGATAAGAATTACAAAAACTGTATCAAGATTATGGGTGCACAACAAAAGATCCCTGAGCCTGAAACGACCAAACAGAAGGTCCAATCCGGCCCCCCAAAAATAATATTGGTAACATAGACTTGCTGTAAAGTTTTTAATACATTAGTTAAATGTATATTGGATTTTAGACAATTTCTCTTCAATTCTTTTTTTCAATCCAAGATTTTTGTAAATCTAGAGCAAAATAGTTTGTAAATTTTGATCAAGATCTTGCTTTGGCGACCGCTGGACGGAAATGCCGAAAGAAGAAGATCAAGATCCATGTCCATACTAGTTTGAAGAAAAGTGTAGCTTTCAAATTTTGTTGCCTTTAATGTTTTGACCATGACCTTTGGTTTACTTGACACTAAAATCTTAATCAGTTCATCTTAATTTGTAGTGAGTAACTATGGGCAGTTTCATTAAAATGTGTTCATTGTTTTGGGAGATTTTGTGTTCATACAAATTTATGACCTGAACCTTTGCGAACTTGAGCTTTGGTCCGCGTGACCCTGACAACATTTTTGTTCATCTGTAGAAGGTACTGAGTAACTGTGGACAGTTTCATTCCATTTTTTTCGGTATTTTGTGAGATATTGTGTTGACTAAAGTATTGTGGAAAGATGGGTGGACACACATACACCACCAGTGCTCAATAGCAGGTTTTACACGTAAAACAATGCATTTTATTATATAAATATAAGAAATATGTGAGAGATGCTGGATTGTTTCCCCTTTATTTAATCTTTATTGATCTCACACCGAGAAAATTTGTGTGCTGCATTACACCGCAGCAGGCTGCCACGACGGCACCAATGGTGGGAGAAACGGGAGTTTTGGTGTCTTCTCCAAGGACTCTAGATGTGAACTCAGTGGGATGCAAACCCGCAAACTTCCAGTCCGAGGTTAACGCTCTACCACTGAGCCACCGCCTCCCTAATTTTTAGATTGACCGTGATGTTTTCCAGAGTGAAAATTTGTCCAAAAATTCAGAAAAACACACTTTTTTAAAACTTTTTCTTTTATTATGTTTTTATTTACTGGCCCGGCCCACTTGGCCTGTACATGACCCCTGAAGTCATCCATGGACTATATGAATCTATAGACCCCCATCTGATCAGTGACTTAGATAAATAAGTAAATACTTTTGAATAATGCAAATAAAGTTTTTACTGTAAAATAGCAGATTTAACATTGTTTAGAAACTCCTCTGCTCCACTTCCAAAATTGTTACTTTTTGGAGGTTGTGTTCAGGAACGGCGCCCGAGGGACGGTTTTATTTATGTTTATTTATTTCAGCATTCCTGGGACCGCCAGCTAAGAGCATTTCACTTGGTCTGAAAAAGACATTTATCAAATATTTCTCCCCATGTCGGATTAAGAAGAACATTTTCCAAAGTACTTTGGAAGATACTTTAGAATATTTGGGAGGTTTCAGGGCAGATTTTCTCCATTTTCACACCAGCCCTGTTTCCCCCCACCACCCTTTTCCTTCTTGTCACATAAAAAAATGCAGTCGGCTGCAGAAAAGATGGTGTCTCTCTGGAATCAAATGGAAATTTGATGAGACATCCAAAGCTTAGCTGAGCAAGCACAAGCTTTAGCAGAGTGTCACACAATGTAAAGTACATTTCCACACTCTGTGCTTAACAGCTGAATGTAGTGTAGAGCATATTGTACAGAAGGTTTTAAAGGCTTAAATCTAGAATAATACAGGTACACTATCTCAGGACACTGGAAATGGTTTTCTGTTCAACATGCTTCACCGTACTGAGCTTTGATTTTATACGTTTTTACATCACTGCACCTGGAAAATAGGAATGCAATGTCATTTTTTTTCTTTTTTATATACTTTAATTGAAAGTGAAAGCTGTTAATGTTGAGCGCCTTAAGCTTCTTTAAGTGTATATGCATATGTGTTAGGGAAAAAAAAAAAAACCCATCAATTTTATATGCGGTAAACTTAGTCGTGAGGTAAAGGTGCATGTCTGTAAAATTAAAAAAAGAATGGAACCATAAACCCTCCGTCTGTAAGACAGACACTAACAAAAATGGGCTTTTTTGAGTTTATGAAAACAGAAAATGAAAGAAAAAAGTTATTGGCTTGAATTGCTTTGATTATTTTCGTAGATGTTGAAAATGTTAAGATGTTCCTCACCATTTTTAAAGTTGGTTAAACTATTAATGAAATAAGAGGAAACTTTTTGACCTACTTTAAATGTGCAAGATCTATTTCTTGGTACGTATGTGCACTGCATAGAAACTTGATTTGAGCATCCTAGTTTGGTTAGAAAATGTATTTTTATCTTCTTATAAAGAAAACTTCAACGGTTTATTTCTCAGCAACTTGCTCCTCGAAAACGTCCAAACATCACCGACTAACTTTGGAAACAAGATAAAAAGATTAACTAATATCTAAACACATAAAACTCTTCTCATTCAATCTATAAAAAGAATAACTTTTTTTAAAAAAGTTTCCTTCAAAACTCACCTCATTAAGTTTTGATAAAGTTGAATGCAGTTTGTTATCTCACCACTAGGTGTCAGCTTTTTGCCTGTTTTCTATTTAAAAAAGATAATCATGTAATTAACTAATTATAAAGTAATATTTAATCATTAAACAATCATTTAGTGTAAGTGTTTTTGAATAAATGATACTTTCCCACACTTTTTGCTATAAAATGGACGAGTTTTTATTTTAAGAAGTCAGTATATCAACTCTTCAATGATGCCTCACTTAAAAAAACGCACTCCAGTTTGAGTTTTAGAATGAAATTAGTAAATTATTAAAAATCAAATTAGTTAAAGAACATGTCAACATAAAGTACGTGGTTGTTATTTTTTTTTAAGTGTATCAATTAGAAACAAAAAAGTACACATTCTGGCTTAATTTTAACAAATATAATTTGCTTGATTCTATTCAGGTAGTGATCAAATTTTAGCCAATGGATGTATGTTTTTATTCACACTTGGGTAGAATACAGCCGTAATCTCGCTCTCATCTGGAACATTTCATCTATTCAAATCTGGTCCTCTTCCGTAATTCAGCACACCTCGTCCCAATTGCCTCTCCCTGATTTCTTCACCTGTGTCTCGTCTTCCCCCATTGGTTATTTAAACTATGGTGTCTATCACTCTGGTGTCAGATGATCTGCTATTCTGCTCTCCTGTTACAATCAAGATGGTGTCCCCTCCAAGTCATCTTCCAGGCAGCAAAAGCGTACCCTTCTTTTCTTTCCTAACCAGGGGCGGATCCAGGGGGGCTATGGGGCGCACGACCCTGTCTCTCCCCCACAATCCCCTGGATCCGCCCCTTTTTGGTGCACAAAAAAGTGTTCTTACTACTTTAATTATTATAAACTTTGGGCAAAATATGCACCAAAATGCTGAAAAATTAATTATTTTTCAAAATGTTCTGAGGGGAATGCCCCCAGGCTCTCTGTACTGGCGAGCACTACATGTGCTCGTTTTGTCTAGTGCTTTTGTCAGGTGCTGGTTACGTCCCATTACCCCCTTCGAAAATCCTGGATTCGCCCCTGCTAACCCCTAATTATCTGCAATAAACTGGTTCAAATTGACCATGCATCTGGGTCTTACTTCTCTACCATAGAGCTTTAAAAAAAGTGTTGTCCATCTCAAAGGTAGACTGAACAAGTGTGGTGTGACCAGCCCACATTTTTTGTGAACCATAAAGAGGCCAGACAGAAACACACAGGAGGCAAATCCACTGATCCACAAATCCACACTTTTGGTGGTTTTGGGGATTTTTGTCTAAAATCAGATATATTTGCCCCAATTTTACTTGAGATTGAGGATTGGTGTTAAGAATAAAACAAGGAGACAAAATTTCACAAAAATTCCAAGAAGTACTCAACCTAACATATCTTTTTTCTGATGTTTTGTACATTTTACTTTGCAAGAAAATAAAATAAAAAAAACATTTTAAAATTAAGAAGCTCGAGATCCTTAAAATTTTAAGTTTAAATTTAGAACAGTAACTTTTTTATGGAAGTTATCACAAAATTTTCCCAAAAACTTTTCTTTATGACCAAAGTCTGTTCTACTGAATTTAATACTGAAGCTTTGCTGCCATCTGCTGGTTAAATCCTGCAATACTAAACCAATGTTCATTTTTCCCTTTTTTTTTGTCTTTCTATTTAATAAAAAAGTCTTTAAGGTAAAGCTGTTTTTTGTGTTTAAAAATAAAAACAAACAAAAAACATAAGTACAACCATAGTTGATTTTGAATCATATTTTTTTCTCTCTATGCATCTGGCTGTGTTGGATTTGTCCCTGTGAATGAGATGGTTGTCTGGGACCCTCCAACAGAGTTCAGTTTAGTTCAGATTTATTCATTTGGTCATACATAAAATCACAACAATAACACAGATTGCAACAAAGAAACAAACAGACCAAAGAAAAAGAATAGGCTGAAGCATAGATAATATGTGCCTATCCCTATACATCTGTGTAGGGGTGTACCCTGCCTCTCAACTTAAATCAGCCAAGTTAGGCTCTGGCATCTCCCACGACCCCAGTAGGAATAAGAAACTCAGTAGATAAAAATTAAATGAAAATATAGAATCACAACAATGAGGCCACAGGTAACAACTTATTTTTGTCTTTGAGTGAAGATCCCATGAGCTCATTCGGCTTTTATTAAAAAATATTTAAATATAAATGTTATTATCAACGTATTATTATATTAACATAAAAAATGATTTGGGTTATTTGGCATAAACATAAAAAAATAGATTTTATAAGTTATGGAAAATGTGATGTTTATTATTGTAGTTGCATGTGTGTCCACCAGGTGTCGACCTATCAACATTCATTCATAACAGAATAAAAGAAGAAGAAAATGCTATTAGCTTCAGCTAACTTTAACAGAAAGCTACTTAAATCATTTAAAAAACATTATTTAAATATATTTGACAATAAATTCAGACGATGAAAGACAAATTAAGTTTTGACTAAACATTATTAATGACTTTATCTTCTAATTTTTATGTAATTATCAGTAAATATCGCTGATATTGTTTCTTGTTTTGCTAATGGCGTCGGACAGATTTGGTATGTTTCTGTTGATGTTTTAACAGGTATGTGTGACTCCTCTGTTTGTCCCATGGGGATTTTTAGGAGCACAATGCCAGCTAAGGTACAGTTTTTAGCTCTGGTGTTGTTTGGAGTCGCGATATTTATGATAGAACATCAAATTCAGAGACTGGACGAGTCAAGAGCCAAACTAGGTAAGAGGATATTTGTTTGTATTAGTCATTTAAATGTCTTTAGATGTTAAATCTGGATGTGTGTGTGAAGATCAGAGTTATGTGTGTGTGTGTGTGGGGTCAGATACAAGGAGAAAATTAAATTAGAACAGGTTTAAATGGATTTAAACACACATTATTGATCATAACATGTTTGATCAGGTTGAAATGAGTCAATTTTTTAGAGCTTTTAATCTGAAAATCAAGTAGTATTTAGTTGCAAATCATGGATTTATAAACACAAATCACATTAAATCACAAAAAAAATGTAAATCCAAAGGCAAAGCAAGTTTATTTAAAGCACAATTCATACACAAGGTCATTTAAAGTGCTTTACAAGAAAAAAATTAAATATTAAAACATATTAATAAAAGATTTAAAAAAAAAAAAAAAAAGAGCCAAAACGAGCTTCCTCCGCAGAGTGGCTGGGCTCTCACTCAGATTGGGTGAGCAGCTCTGCCATCCGGGAGGAGCTCGGTGTCGAGCCACTCCTTCTCCTCGGTGTCGAGCCACTCCTCCTCCAGGTCGAGAGGAGCCAGATGGGGTGGTTCGGGCATCTGGTAAAGATGCCCCCCAAGCGCCTCGCTGGTGAGGTGTTTTTTGGCACGTCCCACCGGGAGGAGACCAAGAGGCAGACATCGAACCCACTGGAGAGACTATGTCTCACAGCTGGCTGGGTAACTACTGGGATGTCTCCCGAGCGCCTTGCTGGTGAGGTGTTTCGGGGACGTTCGACTGGGAGGAGACCAAGAGGCAGACCCTGGACCCGCTGGGGATCTACGTCTCACAGCTGGCTGTGGAAAGACTTGGGATCCTTCCGGGTGAGCTCGAGGATGCAGCCGGGGGGAGAGAGGCCTGGATTGCCCGTTTGAGGCTGTTGCCCCCGCGACCCGGCCCCGGAACAAGCGGAGTATGACGGGACGGAAAAAAATAAACACCAACTTCCAATCAAAGATAGAATGAGAAGCTCTGCATTCCTCCAGAAGGAGCTTGGAGTAGACCCCTTGCTCTTCCAGGCTAAGAGAAGCCAGATGGGGTGGTTCGGTCATCTGGTTAGGATGCCTCCTGAGCATTCCGTGTCTGCTGTTCCGTTGTCTTCCGCTTATCCAGGGGCAGGGTCAACAGCCTCAGACGGGAAGCCCAGGCTTCTCTCACCCCGGCTGCATCCTTCAGCTCATCTGTAAGGATCCAAAGTCGTTCCTCGGTCACCTGTGAGACATAGTCCCTCCAGCGGGTCCGGGGTCTGCCTCTTGGTCTCCTCCCGATGGGACGTGCCTAAAACACCTCACCAACGAGGCGCTCGGGAGGCATCCGGACCAGATACCCAAACTACCCCATCTGGCTCTTCTCGACCTGGAGGAGGAGCGTCTCGACACCAAGCTCCTCCCGGATGGCAGAGTTTCTCAACCGATCTCTGAGCGAGAGCCCAGCCATCCTGCAGAGGAAGCCGCGATCTCATTCTTTCGGTCACCACCCACAGCTGGTGACCATAGGTGGGGGTGGGAACATAGATCGACTTGTAAATTGAGAGCTTTGCTTTTCGGCTCAGCTTTTGCTTTACAATGACGGACCGATGCAGCGTCCTAGTTATTGCTGACGCTGCACCGATTCGTCTGTCGATGTCCCGCTCCATCCTTCCCCCACATATTTCATAGGTTTTCATAAGTAGACTTTTATTAAGTCTCATACTCTTGCATTCTTTTCTTAACCGTCATCATTGAGAATTTTCCCAACGTCCCTAGCCTAGTTGCTGCAGAATTATCCATCTGCTTTCAAATGAAAACAAACCTCTCACTGCAAATTATTTCTGTGGGTTTCAGGAAGCCGTAGCCAATCTCAGATCCTCACAAACCCACGGCTGTAATTGTCTTGAGTAAACAAGAAGAAGAAAAGCCTTTTAATTAGTCCTCTTGTCAGCGTTACAATCAAAATCCTTAATTATGGGATTTGACGGTCTGCGATGAAGGAGGGCGTTGGTTTTTTCTTTGTGAGGATCAAACACAAAGCTTTTTATGGCCTTGTTTCTCGTTAACGTTGCTTCGTTCTGAACATATTTAATCTCTTAGCTGGAGTGGGTTCGTCTGAAAGTTTGATTTTTTTATCACTGTTTAAAGAATCATGAAGGTCCATTTGCGAATATCTATTGAAAATTGTTCATTTTTGCAAATTAAATCCATTGAAAACTAATCGGTGCAGCATCCACAATAATTAGGACCCTCCATTGGTCTGTCGTGGTGAAGAAAGAGCTGAGCCATAAAACAAAGCTCTATTTACCAGTTTATTTACCAGTCAATATACTTTCGCGCCCTCATCTATGGTCACCAGCTGTGGGCGGTGACCCAAAGAACGCGATCACGGATACAAGCGGCTGAAATGAGCTTCCTCTGCAGGATGGCTGGGCTCTCACTCAGAAATAGAGGGAGGAGCTCTGCCATCCGGGAGGAGCTAGGAGTAGAGCCATTGCTCATCCGGGTCGAGGGAAGCCAGATGGGGTGGTTTGGGCATCTGATTAGGATGCCTCCCGAATGTATCGCTGGTGAGGTGTTTCGAGCACGTTTCACTGAGAAGAGACCGCGAGGCAGATCCCAGACCCGCTGGGGAGTCTATGTTTCACAGCAGGACAGGGAATGCCTCGGGATCCTCCCGGGTGAGCTGGAGGATGCAGCTGGGGTGAGAGAAGCCAGGGCTTCCCGTCTGAGGCTGTTGCCCCTGTGACCCAACCCCGGATAAGCGAAAGACAACCAGAACGAAACAAAATTCTGTTCCATTCCGTCATCTTTCGCTTGTTTCGGGGTCGGGTCGCAGGGGCAACAGCCTCAAATGGGTAGCCCAGGCTTCTCTCACCCTGACTGCATCCTCCAGCTCTCCCAGAAGGATCCCAAGTCGTTCCCTGGCCAGCTGTGAGACATAGTCTCTCCAGCCTGTCCGAGGTCTGCGGTATGGGCTCCGACACCCCCCGGACAGATCTGCCTCTTGGTCTCCTCCCGGTGGGACGTGCTCAAAACACCTCGCCCGCGATGCGCTCAGGCCCATCTGGCTCCTCTCGACCTGGAGGAGGAGCAGCTCGACACCTAGCTTCTCCCGGATGGCAGAGCTTCTCACCCGATCTCTGAGTGAGAGCCCAGCCACCCTGCAGAGGAAGCTCATTTCGGTCGCTTGTACCCGTGATCTCATTCTTTCGGTCACCACCCACAGCTGGTGATCATAGGCGAGGGTTGGAACATAGATCGACTTGTAAATCGAGAGCTTTGCTTTTCGGCTAAGCTCTCTCTTTACCACGACGGACTGATGCAGCGTCCTAGATATTGCTGATGCTGCACCGATCCGCCTGTTGATCACCCTTTTTTCCTGTAACTTAAAAGGCGAGAACCCCCCTCAGGGGATTGTAGAGAGGGGAACATGGATGGAAACTGGAAGAACCCCTCCTAGTACCTGACCTAGTAGCTAGAAATTGTGCAGTGACTGTATTTTGTCAGCCTGGTTACATTAGGGATCGACCAACCCTGTTAAATGGGGGAGGGGCCATTCTGAAATAATCACGTGGCTCCCATCTGTCCCCTTCAGAGCGCACTATCGCCCGGCACGAGGTGGCCGAAGCAGAACTCCGTCACATCGAAGACGGCGAAGGCCGGGAGACGTCCCCACTTTCCCTAAACAACGACATGGTCATCATCTACAACAGGGTGCCAAAAACGGCCAGCACGTCCTTCACAAACATCGCCTACGACCTGTGTGGGAAAAACCGCTTCCATGTTTTACACATCAACACCACCAAAAACAACCCTGTCATGTCTCTACAGGACCAGGTGGGTGTGGTTTCACGGTTATCCTACAGGTGGTGCTTTAACTGGGTTGAATATTTTGTTCAACGTGTTCTTTATTCTTGTGAAATCCGTTGCGTCGTCTTCCGCTTATCCGGGTCCGGGTCGCGGGGGCAACAGCCTCAGACGGGAAGCACAGGCTTCTCCTTCAGCTCAGCCGGAAGGATCCGGAGTCGTTCCCCAGCCAGCTGTGAGACATAGTCTGTCCAGCGGGTCTGGGGTCTGCCTCTTGGTCTCCTCCCGGTGGGAGGTGCCCGGAACACTTCACTAGCGAGGCGCTCAGGGGGCATCCTGACCAGATGCCCGAACCACCCCATCTGGCTTCTCTCACCTTGGCGGAGAAGCAGCTTGACACAGAGCTCCTCTCGAATGGCAGAACTCCTCACCCGATCTCTGAGTGAGAGCCCAGCCATCCTGCAGCGGAAGCTCATTTCGGCCGGTTGTATCCGTGATCTCATCCTTTCGGTCACCAGCTGTGGGTGGTGACCATCCTGACCAGATGCCCGAACCACCCCATCTGGGTTCTCTTGCCTTGGCGGAGAAGCGGCTCAACACCGAGCTCCTCTCGAATGGCAGAATTTTCACTCAATCTCTGAGTGAGAGCCTGGCCATCCTGCAGCGGAAGCTCATTTCAGCCGGTTGTATCCGTGATCTCATTCCTTCGGTCACCACCCACAGCTGGTGACCATAGGTGAGGGTGGAAATGTAGATCGGCTTGTAAATTGAGAGCTTTGCTTTTCGGGTCAGCTCTCTTTTTTGATGCAGCGTCCTAGTTATCACTGACGCCGTGCGGATCCGGCCGTCGATCTCCCGCTCTATTCTTCCCCCACTCGTGAACAAGACCCCGAGATACGTAAACTGTGAAGTATGTGCTGCTCCTTAGGCTGAGCGCTCACTGCCGTCAGGTCACGGAGTAAATGCCCCAAAACCTTCTGGTGCCAAGTTAATATTCTGTCACACATCACAGCTCGTCTCGCTTCTCACACGTAGATCCAGCTAAACTCCGTCACGTCGCTCCTCTTCGCGTGGATCCGGTGTATCCGCCGTGTTTTCCCACCACTCCGTAATGAACTCCCATTATCTCCATCTGCAGGTGCGCTTTGTTCAGAACGTCACCACATGGAGGGAGATGAAACCCGGCTTCTACCACGGTCACGTCGCTTATCTGGACTTCTCCAAGTAAGGCCCCTTCATTTCCTGTAATCCCATTAATATCCAGATTAGTTAGCCGCAGTTAGCGAAGCAGATAAAGCCAGGTCACGTATTGATTACTAGCTCGTGGTGTAGTGTTGATGAACAGCATTGTTGTGCTTATCTCACCTGACACTATCGGACCCACCAATCGCAGCTAATTAATCTAATGGTCTAAGTGTTTTTTTCTCTCTCGGAGAACGAGCCTGTTGACTTGTGGCCTCCCTTCCTCGTCACCCGTTGATGGAGTCCGATGATTAAAAAGCACTTCAATTCAACTTCACGCGCTCGGAACAAATTCGCGATAAAATCACAGACACAGACATGGTTTAATCCAGTCCGGTTAGTTTGGTTTCAATTCGAATCTGTTTGAAAGGAAACGATGGCATGATGGGAAAGAACCAGAACCTGGAAGGAGGGCCGTCGGCTCGGACCGGGGAAAAGTAAGAGAAACGAGATTCTTTGGTTAAAAAAAAAAAAAAAAAGAGTAATTTAGGATTGGATCACATCGGAAAAATAATCTCAATGCAATCTTTCTATTTGATTTTGCAATTTTAAGATCACGGATACAAGCGGCCGAAATGAGCTTCCTCTGCAGGGTGGCTGGGCTCTCACTCAGAAATCGGGTGAGGAGCTCTGCCATCCGGGAGGAGGAGCTCGGTGTCGAGCCGCTCCTCCTCCAGGTCGACCGGAGCCAGAAGAGGTGGTTCGGGCATCTAGTCAGGATGCCCCCACAGCGCCTCGCTAGTGAGCTGTTTGGGCCCATTCCACCAGGAGGAGCCGAAGAGGCAGACCCCGGACCCGCTGGGGAGACTATGTCTCACAGCTGGCTGGGGAACGACTCGGGATCCTTCCGGGTGAGCTGGAGGATACAGCCGGGGTGAGAGAAGCCTGGGTTCCCCGTCTGACGCTGTTACCCCCGCGACCCGGTCCCGGATCAGCGGAAGACGACAGAACGGATTAAGAAATTTTTTTACTAGATGTTTTCTTTATTTTAACAAACTTTTACAACAAGAATTAATTAATTTTTAACAAGAATTGGAAAAAAATTATACCAAAAAATGAATTAATCCGAATTTAACATCATTATTCGTACATTTTTTTAAGTCTTTTGAGGAACTTATGAGCTCTTTTTTCAAGAATTCAGACTTTTCAAACGTCAGGTTGTTCTTAGCCACGGATTTTGTTGTTTCAGTGCACACATTCTGTTCAGCCACCTTTACACAGCTGTTCGTATTTACATGTTTCTCTCTGGGTCGGATACGTGACCCTACAAATCTAAAAGAATATGCGCTAGCTTTTCTAACTTGACGCCTTATCTGCGGCCTCAAACAAGGTTTACACTGTGTCATGCATATGCTCAGGCAGGGGGACTAAGTGAAAAAGTTGAACCTTCTTGTTTCCGTTCAGATACGGTGTGAAGGGAAAGCCGATGTACATAAACGTAGTGCGGGATCCGATCGAGCGCCTAGTGTCCTACTACTACTTCCTTCGCTTTGGGGACGACTACAGACCGGGTCTACGGCGAAGGAAACAAGGCGACAAGAAGGTCAGAAGATGCTCCTCAGTGGAGTATTCTGTTCAACTTTAGAAGTTCCAGTCTTTCTCATTCCCGCTTTTGTTTCAGACCTTCGATGAGTGTGTGTCGTCCGGTGGGTCGGACTGTGCTCCGGAGAAACTCTGGCTGCAGATTCCTTTCTTCTGTGGTCATCATTCCGAATGCTGGTGAGCTGCTTCTTCTGACCTCATCGCCTCTTTTTATGAATAGATCAACCGATTATTGACCAAGCAGATAATCAGCTGCAAAATTTGGGATTTAGAACCTGATAAAAACAATCAGCTGTCTCTCTTCCTACAGCAGTGCTTCTCAAATAGTGGGGGTGAGCGCGTGTGACCCTGTGGAACATGTTTTTTTTGCCCTGATAGACTAAAGTGTAATTGCACATCCGCTACAGCAGAGGTCCCCAACCTTTCCTGCGCTTTGGGCCGGATTAGTGTCTGATAATATTTCCACGGACCAGTCTTAAGGGGTAGCAGAACAACAAAATAAGACCAGCCTGAAAAACATGGCATACTTTATTCAGACAACAATTTTCTTACTGTCTTCATGGTGTCTCTTCAATAATATCCCACTCAACCTTTCTAAAATGTTTCTGTAATGGCATCAGAGCCCTCCTTGTCTCTCTCCACAAATATAATCTCACACACACACATTTATGTGTGCCCATAGCAATGTGTTTGTTGCCAACGCAACATAGCAACAACTTCCAATGCGCGCTTCCTCTCAGCTGCTGCGGGGCGCAGCAGATTAGAAGAGATAAAATGCTTATAAATTTTGAAATGTTCATTTTTAAAACACAAAAAATACAAAATAAAATAGAAAATATGTTCATTTTAAAAGTCATAAAAGGTCAGCCTCCTAGGTTGTATTTTATTCTAATTAGCTAATTGTAATTTATTCTATTTAGCATATTAAAATGAAGTAGAGTGGTGTTCCCTGTCCAACTGTGGGACATGGTCTCTCCAGTGAGTACAGGATATGCCTCTGGGTCTCCTCATGGTGTGATGTGCCCAAAATATTTCACCATTGGGGAATTCAGGAGGCATTCTAACCAGATGCCTGAACCACCCCATGTGGCTTCTCTCGACCCGGAAGAGCAATGGCTCCACTTCAAGCTCCTCCACCTCCCTAAATTTAGTATTTGATGACTTATACATATTGTTTTAGCATAATTTTACCAAACTATACATTTTTAAAAAAGTGTAATGTTACATGTTCCAACGTGAAACATGATGATCGTAATGTCGGTTCTTTATTTGATGACCCGATCAGTTGGATCCTTGGTATGAAATATGGAGAGTAGTGTGTGTTTGACTTTTAAAGTCACCTAAAATCTTTTAAACTCATGACCGATGATCCAAAAATTCCAGTGAACTTTTATATTTAAAATATATGTACAAGTGGTGTATAAGTGGTGGGCAGTAGGAGGAGTACAAGAGGGTGGTGGACGGATGTGTGGTGTGGGCAGGAGAGAATCACCTGCTGCTCAATGTAGACAAGACCAGGGAGATGGTGATTGACTTCCGGAAAAGGAATGCTTTGCAGTCGCTCTGCATTCTGGGTAGAGATGTGAAGGTAGTGGAGGAGTACAAACAGTACTGCTGTGTAAAAAAAAACCCAAATAGCAATAAAGAAAAAAAAATAGATAAAAGTAAAATACCATCTTTGTGGTCTAAAACAACATTAACTGTACAAAGTTTAAATATATAAAGTTCAAACATAATTTTCTTACCAAAATATACATTTTAAAAAAAGTGTAATGTTACATGATGAACTTAAATTGTGTTTAAATCTTTTATGTTTAAAAAAGAAATTTAAGTTATTAATACTTAAAAAATATGCAAGTCTTGATGGTTAAATTCAAGCTTCTATAAAAAGTAAACAATTATGATGTGTTATGATTATGTTATGTGTTACGAATATGTGTTATGATTATGTTATATGTTATGATGTGTTATGATTATGTTATGATGTATTATGATATTATTATGTTATGTGTTATAACAATTATGATGACTTAGTATTTACTTATGTCTTTTTGCTTTTATTATGACATAAAAAAAAAAAAAAGGGTCGGCGTAATAAGCGTTTGCTTCAGCCGTTACCTTTTCGGTCCTTTGCTGGAATATGGTTGTTTTCTTTATTTCATTGATATGAGGTTGCACTGTGACCGAAATAAATAAATAAAACATGTTCCAACGTGAAACATGATGATTGTAACGTCGGGTTTTTTTTTTTTTTTGATGACCCGATCAGTTGGATCCTTGGTATGAAATATGGAGAGTAGTGTGTGTTTGACTTTTAAAGTCACCTAAAATCTTTTCAACTCACGACCTATTATCCAAAAATTCCAGTGAACTTTTATATTTAAAATATACTGTATGTACACTCAACAAAAATATAAACGCAACACTTCTGTTTTTGCTCCCATTTTTCATGAGATGGACTTGAAGATCTAAAATTCATTCCAGATACACAATATTACCATTTCTCTCAAACACTGTTCACAAATCTGTCTAAATGTGTGATAGTGAGCACTTCTGCTTTGCTGAGATAATCCATCCCACCTCACAGATGTGCCACATCAAGATGCTGATCTGACATCACGATTAGTGCACAGGTGTACTTTGTACTGCCCACAATAAAAGGCCACCCTGAAATGTGTATTTTGTTTTTGATTTATTGGCGGTCTGGGGACTCAGAACCAGTCAGTATCTGGTGTGACCACCATTTGCCTCATGCAGTGCAACACATCTTCTTCACATAGAGTTTATCAGACTGTCTGTTGTGGCCTGTGGAATGTTGGTCCACTCTAGGGCTGAAACAGTTAATCGATTTAATCGATTATAATCGATTATCAAAATAGTTGTCGACTAATTTGGACATCGATTAATCGTCTAAAAAGTTTTACTGTCAGCTGCACTTAAATTGGTCTCCATGTGGGGCAGTAGAGAGCAAATTGATGATGCCAGCTACCAAAATAGGAGGAGAAGACGATAGCAGCCAATAATTGGCCTTCATTTCACCCCGCCTTACGTGATCAGGCAGATTCAACAAGATGGCGGAAAGAAAAACACATGCCAAATTCACCAAAGTTTGGATCATTTTCCGCTAAATTTGAAAAAGACTCGCGTTAATATGCAAAGTTTGCGAAACGGACACGTTTTGGCATCGACCCATAACGGCACTGCACGAACATCAGAAAAAAAAAACATGTCAGACTTGAAGCGGGAGACGGCAAACCGGAGCGATACACTACGTTATTTCTAATAAAAACAATTTTACAGGTCGCTAAATACACTCTGCAGCAGAGCGCTTCTCTCAGGGACTCTTATTTCGGAAATGATTGTGTCTGATATGAGGCCGCTGTCAGTAGGAAGACGAGGGGTGTAAAAAAAAAAAAAAAAAAAAAAAAAAAAGATCGCTAAATTCAATCCAGGATACAAGACCCCCTCCTCTAAATTGCAAAGCACATTTTTCCCACAAAAAAATGAGTGCTGTTAGTTTGGCACCCCTTTACCGATTAGTAGATTTGTGTTTGTAATATTATAAGTGGTAAAGATGGTCATTTTATTTATTAAAGTTACTATTTTTACAGTAGAGATTATGTTTTTTGTTGGTTTCTTTTGCACTAATACTTCTCAACTTGAATGTTTTTGTATATTTTTTTTCTCATGTTAATCTGGGGCCTTTTTTTGTACGATACTTCTGAACAACGTTACATTTTCGAATCCAGAAGTGTTAAAGATTTCTTGTTTTCAAATGTGATCCAACAGTTTACATTTTATGTTTTATTAGCCAGTACTATTAAAGCACATTTTATGGGTGCTTATGAGTTACTTTTACTGTATACAGTAAGTAGATTTATTATTTTCTAGAAATGATAATATTCTATCTCTTAATTGACAGAAAGATTTACATTTGCTCTTACTGTAAAAATCCCAACATGTTTTTTAAGTGATTATGAGTTGTGTTTTACACAATTACATTCTATAATATACCGAAAAAGTAATATTTATTAAATTGTCATTTTATTCGATTAATCGAGTAATCGACCCAATAATTGATTACCAAAATAATCGTTAGTTGCAGCCCTAATCAACTCCTCTTCAATGGCTGAGCGAAGTTGCTGGATATTAGTGGGAACTGGTGCACGCTGTCGTATATGCCGGTCAAGCACATCCCAAACACGTTCAATGGGTGACATGTCCGGTGAGTATGCTGGCCATGCAAGAACTGGGACATTTTCAGCTTCCAAGAATTGTGTACAGATCTTTGCAACATGGGGCCGTGCATTATCTTACTGAAACATGAGGTGATGTTCATGGATGTTTGACACAACAATGGGCCTCAGGATCTCATCACGGTATCTCTATGCATTCAAAATGCCATCAATAAAATGCACCTGTGTTCTTCGTCCATAACAGATGCCTGCCCATACCATAACCCCACCACCACCATGGGCCACTTGATCCACAACATTGACGTCAGCAAAGCGCTCACCCACACAACGCCACACACGCTGTCTGCCATCTGCCCTGAACAATATAAACCGAGATTCATCCATGAAGAGAACACCTCTCCAACGTGCTAGACGCCATCGAATGTGAGCATTTGCCCACTCAAGTCTGTTACGGCGACAATCTGGAGTCAGGTCAAGACCCCAATGAGTACGAATTGTTTCAGCAGCTGTCTGAGTGGCTGGTCTCAGACGATCTCGGAGGTGAACCTGCTGGATGTGGAGGTCCTGGGCCGGTGTGGTTACTCGTGGTCTGCGGTTGTGAGGCGGGTTGGATGTACTGCCATATTCTCTGAAACGCCTCTGTAGACGGCTTGTGGTGGAGAAATGAACATTCAATGCATGAGCAACAGATCTGGTTGACATTCCTGCATGCCAATTGCACCCTCCCTCAATGCTTGTGGCATCTGTGGCATTTTGCTGTGAGACAAAACTGCACATCTCAGGATGGCCTTTTATTGTGGGCAGTATAAGGGACACCTGTACACTAATCATGATGTCAGATCAGCATCTTGATGTGGCACACCTGTGAGGTGGGATGGATTATCTCAGCAAAGCAGAAGTGCTCACTATCACACATTTAGACAGATTTGTGAACAGTGTTTGAGAGAAATGGTAATATTGTGTATCTGGAATGAATTTTAGATCTTCAAGTCCATCTCATGAAAAACGGGAGCAAAAACAAAAGTGTTGCGTTTATATTTTTGTTGAATGTATAAGTGGTGGGCAGGAGGAGGAGCACAGGAGGGTGGTGGATGGATTTGTGGTGTGGGCGGGAGAGAATCACCTGCTGCTCAATGTAGACAATACCAGGGAGATGCATTAGTTAACCAGCCATGTCTAGCAATTAATGATCAGTATCAGCCTTGAAAAATCTGAATTGGTCGATCTCTTGCTTTTATTCTCTAACTCATTAACCTGATTGTTTCTTGCAGGAACGTGGGCAGTAGCTGGGCGCTAGAGCAGGCGAAGTACAACCTGGTGAACGAGTACTTGTTAGTCGGAGTCACTGAGGAGCTGGAAGATTTCATCATGATCCTAGAAGCAGCGCTTCCACGATTCTTCAAAGGAGCTACGGACCTCTACAGAACAGGTAGTTACTGGGTTTACTGGTCACATTGTTTAAGTTTGGACCCAATAAAAAACTTATTTTACGATTTTAGGAAAGAAGTCTCACCTTCGAAAAACCACTGAAAAAAAGCCCCTGACAAAAGTGACCATCACTAAGCTGCAGCAGTCCAACGTGTGGAAAATGGAAAACGAGTTCTACGAGTTTGCACTGGAGCAGTTCCAATTCATCCGCGCTCACGCCGTCAGGGAAAAAGACGGAGAACTTTACGTCCTGGCGCAGAGTTTCTTTTACGAGAAGATTTATCCGAAAGTTAACGGTTGAACTTGACGTGAAGAAGAACGTCTCTGCTGTACTAAGACTGAACAAGCGTCCTCTGATGTGACGTTTTTTCTCAGATTCTTCCGGGTTATAATAAGAACTAGTTTTTTTAAGTACAGACTTATATGTGAAGCTGGAAAAAAAAGGAGAAAATATTTTGTTTAACGTTTTATTTTTACTAGTTTGGTTTCGGATTACGAGGAACTACTAACTGTTTACAAATTCCTGATTGTAGCGCGTGTTTGTACATACTGTAATAATCATGTAACGGGTTCTTGGACCAAAAGCTACGAGAAAAAAAGTGATAAGTTCATAATATTTTTCATTTTTTTTCACCTGTGAGATGACTGATCACGTGTTAAGATCTTATCATGTTGTGGTAACTGTAATGGGACTGGTTCCCATCGGACCTGGTACAGTGTACCGGGCAACAGGGTGGTTTAAAGCAGGAAGTGACTGCTCGTGCCTTTATTTTGAAATTCTACCTTTCATGCTCTAATAATTCCACTGTCGTATTTAATTTTTTTTCTATAAGTCAAAACATAAAAACAGGACTGCAAGGTTTTTTTTTTTTTCAAGAGTTGATTTTTTTTTTTTTTTTTTTACATGAGAGGATTTTGTTGGTTTTATTTGGCTTCTTGAAACATGTAAATTAAATTTAATTAAAATCACAAAGTTGCAGATAATTTGATCTACAGTCATTAAATTAAAGATACTTTATCATCCCCAAAGGGAAATTTGAAAGAAAAGTGAAAGTTTAAAGCTTTGAAAGTGAGGTTGAAAATTTTCTGAAATGATTTTCTGTACCGTTCCTTTGAGCAGCGGGGTTGCAGGAGTCTGTTACTGAAGCTGCTCTTTAGATGGTCCACAGATTCTGCCTTTTGGTCTCCTCCCGGTGAGACGTGCCCAAAACACCTCACCAGCGAGGCGCTCCGGGAGGCATCCCGACCAGATGCCCGAACTACCCCATGTGGCTCCTCTCGACATGGAGGAATCAGAATCAGAAAACTTCATTAGTCCCACAGGGCAATTGTTTTACAGCTTTCTTTGGCAATCTACTGCACCACACGACATCTCATTAAAACCAACACAAAAACAAAAAATGATAAAAATCAGATAAATAATAATAATAATAAAAAAAAAAACACACACACAGCTTGGGTCAGACCAGTCCAGTTAAGAAACCCCATACAAACATCCAGGAGGAGTAGCGGCTCGACACCGAGCTCCTCCTGGATGGCAGAGCTCCTCACCCAATCTCTCAGTGAGAGCGCTGCCACCCTGTGGAGGAAGCTCATTTTGGCCGCTTGTATCTGCGATCTCATTCTTTCGGTCACCACCCACAGCTGGTGACCAGAGGTGAGGGTTGGAACGTAGGTCGACTTGTAAATTAAGAACTTTGCTTTTCGGCTCGTCTCTCTGTTTACAACGACGAACCGATGCAGCGTCATAGTTATTGCTGACGCCGTACCGATCCGGTCGTCGATCTCCCGCTCCATCCTTCCCCCACTCATTCAATGTCCCTAAACTAAATGAGTTGGCCACCGACCTAGTACAATCATCTTTTCTGATGATTCGTGCGTAAATGATAAAAGTTGAACTGACTCTCTTGAAACAACCATCGAGAAAAATACCGAGAATGTTTCCGAAGATTTCAAATGTTGCCGTCATCGAAATGCTTTAAGTCCTTTGCATTTTAATAATCTAGAAGGACAGCGGTTGGAAATCATCATAAAATCAGATGATTAAAACAACATGTGAAACTCCCATTTTTACATTATCCCTGATTGGGATTGAACAGCCGTTTCACCAGAAGAAACCCACTAATCAGCAAGACCACCCAGAAAACAAAAAGGGCTTTGGCTTGGTGCAAAAAAATCGGGCTCTGAAGCAGCGTGAGAAGGTCATCGGATCTGATTGGTCAGGATTAAGTAGAGATGTAGCCATGATGCCCGTGCCCACACTGCATCAGCGTGAATGAAATGTACTGAGATGTAGAGACTTTGAGGAGAGTTTTGTTACCATGACTACCCTAAACAATCGGAATGAGCAGATCATTCTCGAGTAGGGGTGCCGTTTACAAGAATACTGGCGTGCATATCATTTAAAATATCAATTTGGACCAATAAGGTATAATTATCCAAAATGTTTAATGTGCAAAAAAAAGTTTACAAAGCCTGGAAACCAGCCTCAATTCTACCAGCTGGATGACAAATACGGTATATCGATCCCCGGAAGAAGATTCAGCAGATAGGGTTGGATGGAACAAACTGACTTGCTGTGATGACCCCTGAAGGTAAATGCTGAACGAAGAAGAGGAGGGTTCTCTGGGGAAACAGTCTGACCTCACACTATTGGGGTTTGTTTGCTCCATGGGGAGGGGCTCGTACTTTTTGCTTTAGCCAATCGTTGTTTTATGCTCGGGATGGATGTGACGAGTAATGCACTCATTTACGAGGCTACCTGATCAGATAAACTTTACCCAAATCTGCCGGCATTTTCCCTCAAATAAAACTCTCTAATCTTTGTCTTTTTTTGTCTTTAAATTCTCAATTTTGGAAATTGTTGTTTGGTCGTCCATGTTTAGCAACTGAGCTACACACAGACCATAATGAATGCTTACGTTTGACATCATGGTATCATCTCCATTGGCGGATTGGATGGCTGCTCGTTGGGTAACATGACCGTTCTCCCAATTTGTTGAAACCTAACCTAGTGGCTGGAGTGAAATTAAGTTTAGTGAAGGCCACTAGGTGGTGCCAGACTGGCCGAAAGAATACTATAATTCAGAAGTATCTTAAAAAATATTACAAAGAAGTTGTAAAGCCTCAATTTGTGGACATATTTAGTCCAACTAATGCCATTTTTTTTTAGACCAGGGTAGACTATGACCCGAGGGCTGAGTGTGGCCTATTAAAAATGTCATTATTTATAAAAATAAACCCTGCTGTTGGTCCAAGGTTTTATTAAGGCGTTCTGTGACATATTGATGATTGTAAAGATGCATTTAGTCTCGATATCTCAAACTTGCTGAATAGAGGCAAGTTTGCTGAATTTTCCCCTTGCTGAAAGATTAATTTTTTTACATCTTTTTCGACTCCATTTGCACACATTTGCATTCTACTTTCATTTCAATTCGTTTCTGTATCCCATATTAGACCTTTAATACACAGGTATAGATACCGTATATAGGTTCAAAAGGTTGTAGATTATTTAGCATTTAAAAAAAAATCAGTTGCACACTTTCACCTCTAGAGGGGGATGAAGATCGACAAGTGAAAAAAAACCCACTTCAAAACAAATCAATTGAAGCAAACAATACAATTTTAGACAACATGAAGCAGGAGAACAGGATCTCAGGTAATCAAACCAGCCCAGAGGACAGTAGGGTAGGGAACAGATGGCGGTCAATATGGTGAAAGAAACATGTAGCTTTGCAAAAATTTTATATGAAAGAAGATGCTAAACTTTTTTTTAAATTGTATTAAAAACTTGTGTTTTCTACAAAGAAAAAAACAAGAATCCCCATCTATCTGTTCTTGATCTGGCTCTTTGGTCACATTTTAGAAATTTTTGTTGCCCATGAGTGAAAAAAATGTGTCCACAACAGCTTTAGATTTTTCTTCTGATGGTACTCTCGATTTACAAGTCGATCTACGTTCCAACCCTCACCTATGGTCACTAGCTGTGGGTGGTGACCGAAAGAATGAGATCGCGGGTACAAGCGGCCGAAATGAGCTTCCTCCGGAGGGTGGCTGGGCTCTCACTTAGAGATTAAGTGAGGAGCTCTGCCATCCCGGAGAAGCTCGGTGTCGAGCCGCTCCTCCTCCAGGTCAAGTGGAGCCAGATGGGGTGGTTTGGGTATCTGGTCAGGATGCCCCAGAGTGTCTCGTGGGTGAGGTGTTTCGGGCACGTCCCACAAGGAGGAGACCAAGAGGCAGACCCCGGACCCGCTGGAGAGACTATGTCTCACAGCTGGCCGGGGAACGACTTCGGATCCTTCCGGGTGAGCTGGAGGATGGAACCGGGGGGAGAGAAGCCTGGGCTGCCCG
Organism: Neostethus bicornis; assembly: GCA_902685375.1. Taxonomy (NCBI): domain Eukaryota; kingdom Metazoa; phylum Chordata; class Actinopteri; order Atheriniformes; family Phallostethidae; genus Neostethus; species Neostethus bicornis. The sequence continues at coordinate 6,765,390 of LR738547.1, read as the reverse complement.
TTTGAGGCTGCCGCCCCGCGACCCGACCCCGGAACAAGCGGAAGATGACGGAACGGAATGGTACTCCTAACAGGATGATGCACCATGTCACGAAAATCCCAGTATTTCCAACATGATGAGTTCATTCTACTCTGATAGTCTCCACAGAAAACCGAAAATGTAAAATTACAACATTTTATTTCTCCATTGATTCCTATGAACTTGCTTAAATCAAGGTCACAAATCAAGGTCAAAATTTTTCCGGCCTGGAGAAAACCTATGCGGGATCTTTTTCTAAAAATGCAAGAAAAATAAATAAATTATCGCTGATTTTTTTTTTTGGATAACATTTATAACAATGTATACTGTAGTGTGTCGCCCTCTGGTGTTCATTTTGTGTATTATTTATTTTTCAGTTTCTCTGATTATCTCCAGCTGCTGGACTGTGGTGGCTGCTAATTGGAGGACTGTCCAGATGAGGATCACCTGCCTCCACTTATCCCACCATTACTTAAGACCAAGGCTAAACTCAACACTTGGTCCGTTCTTTAATAATCCTCGTGGTCACACTATCACTGACCCAATGAACTAGTGCCCATTATTCTTGTCTCTTTGTTTCTTATGATGATTCGAAGATTGTGTTGACAAGAAATGTGTGATAGTTTTTATGCCAATCTAAGAAGGCTTTTTAAAGTATGTGGTGAAGTGTTTTACAGCCTCAAATTTATGAAATGATTTTTTTAATCTGCCATTTGGGGGCGGCACAGTGGCGCAATGGTTAGCACAATGGCCTCACAGCAAGAAGGTTGTGGGTTCGAGTCCTGGGTGGGATTGAGGCTTGGAACACTGTCCTTTCTGTGTGGAGTTTGCATGTTCTCCCGTGTTTGCGTGGGTTTCCTCTGGGTACTCCGGTTTCCTCACACCTTCCAAAGACATGTATGCTATGTTGATTGGCCGGTGCTAAATTGCCCCTAGGTGTATGTGTGTGCATGTGTGCGACAGACTGGCGACCTGTTCAGAGTGTACCCTGCCTTTCGCCTTAAATTAGCCAGGATGGGCTCCGGCACCCCCCCGGAACCCCATAAGGGACAGACGGTTAAGAAGATGACTGATTTCTGATCTGACTGATCTCATTGGGATCCCTGGCAGGAGCATTCAAAAGCTCCAGTATGTTCAGAACAGCGCTGCCAGGGTCCTGATGAGGGTGCGGAAATACGAGCACATCACCCCCATCCTTCACAGCCTTCACTGGCTTCCCGTTCACCTCCGTGTTGAATATAAGGTCCTCCTTCACACCCATCACTGTCTGCACGGTGAGGCCCCCACTTACCTCTCAGAACTACTCACACTCAATACCTCAACCAGGACCCGGTCAGGCCAACAGCATAGGCTGAACCCACCCAGGACACGGCTAAAAACAGTGGGCGACAGGGCCTTCAAGGCTGCTGCTCCCCGCCTGTGGAATGCCTTCCCAGACTACCTCAGGGCCCCACAGACGGAGGATGCCTTTAAAAAAGGACTAAAAACCCACCTTTTTAAAAAAGCTTATCATTTTTAAATTTTGTTTGCATTGTATGTTTGTTTTTATTGTACTGTACTGTTTTAATTGTTTTAAGTTTTAATGTTTTAACCATGTAGCACTCTGAGACTTGATTTCAGGTGTGGAGTGCATTATAAATAAAATGCATTATTATTATTATTATGACTGACTGACTGCCATTTGGGAGGAGCTCGGAGTACGGCCATTGCTCCTCCGGGTCGAGAGAAGCCAAATGGGGTGGTTTTGGCATCTCAATTCAATTTATTTTATCCAGACATCTATGAACACAAAAACAACAAAAAACAACTACAAATAAATAACTACAAACACAAAGAAACTACAAATAAAAATACACAAAGTCTAAAAAGGAATAGGCAGAAGCAAAGGCCTTTTGTTCTTGGGGCATCTGGTTAGGATGTTGGTTAGGTGTCTCGGACATGTTCTACCAAGAGAATACTCAGAGGTACACATCGGACCTGCTGGAGAGACTATGTCTCGCAGCTGGGTGGGAGTCCTCTCGGTTGAGCCAGAAGATGCAGCCGAGTTTAGAGATGCCTGGGTTTTCGGTTTGAGGCGCTTGTCCCCGTGACTTGGCCCAAGATAAGCAGAAGACAACAAAACGGAAAGTTGACTACTTTGCGGAATTGGCCTATTGCGGGTCCCACAAAGTAGTCAACTTAATTTTTTTCCCACAACTATTCTTGTCTCAATAAATACAATACATACTTTATTCCCTCCTAGTGGGGAAATGAGGGATAGCATAAATTTATATTTGGCTTAATTTTATTATTTTCAAAACCGGGTATTACGTAGAATCAATTTTTTGAGGCTTCAACCAAGTTTAACACTATTTAATCAAAAACATAGGCTAAGCTCTCCCATCCAGTATTCTGATTCTACCAGTGGAATTTTGGATACTTTTATTCTTGGCTGTAGAATTAAAGTTTAAAAGAACCTGAAACTGAATAAATATATTTATAATTTTTTTTTTCTGAATATATTGCATTCCTGAGCAAATAAAATGCACCATGCATATGAATTATCTCCTAATAAAAGCACAAAAACCCGACTAAATGAGCCTCTTACAGTAAATCTGTGAGTACGACCTCATTTGCTTCGTTTTTTTGGCTTAATTACAGAATAATTGCTTCGTTGTAAGTCAGTGGGGGAAAAGTTAACCACTAAGACTGTGGAATAAAATGATCTGCACAAGTCAGCTGGATTACCAGTTCTTTCCTTCCCATATGAGAGGGGTGGTCTGTGGGGAGAGAGCATGCTTCAACAGTCCACAGCCTGTTCCTGCGTCCACACACAAAGAAGCACAAAGCCCCAGCATCCCCACATCTGATGCTTAGTGGCCATGAGGACACAAGGAGACGCTTCCTGTCTCAGAAAATAGAACTCAATTACCAGTTTTGCTGCCGGCATATTGGAACATTGTTTCATTAACGAGATGAATACAGCCTGATAATTACTTCATCTCAATTAGAAAAAAAGGCCGCAGTCTATATTGATTGTGGCTGATGAGCTTGAAGGTTAATTAGGAACACAATATTGCAAAATGTGTGCAGCTGCAGCGGTTTGATGTGGACTAGTTGGTTTAGTAGAAGCAGAACAGGCTCATAGTTTCCTTTACGATTAGAAGAAGAAATCACTTTTCCCTTCTGAATCTCGAGTTTAGATCCTCGTATTTCAGTCCACTGGAGGGAGCCTCGGTCCTGCTGAAAGGCCGACTCTCTGTAATGCACCTGTGCAAATTCAAATGGAACACACTAAAGTGCAGTACCATTAACGACACAAATGACACCATTAGACACTCTTGGCTCTCGGGCTCTGATTTCTATAAATAGATTCACTTGCTCTTGGAGACTTTGGGATGCGCTTGCGTAATGGTTCCATTAATCCACAATCTGTAAATTAAGTTCCATTTCGTCATGTAATATGAAAAGAAACATTTTACCTTATTTTTCTTCGATCTTTTCTTTCTGAAACCCCACATTAGTAGAAGTAATTTGATCAGCTGCTCCTTGATGTGAAGAATATTAACTTTCCAGAGCATTTCATGCTATTATTTCTGACACCGTGCAAAAAAAATGACCTTTTTTTGTCAATGGAAGTTTTTTTTTTTTTTTTTTTTCAAATTGAGACCCAACACAGCTTTTTTTTTTTTTTTTTTTAGATTACTGACCTCAAAGTGGTTCCACTACTGCTCCATTAAACAAACAGAGCAGAGCAGCACAGAGGCAGCTTGACTGCCCCTCACTGGGATTGTGGACAGGACCTTCAAGCGCTTGGCGAAAGGGGACCATTATGTGTTCTAGTTTTCTCCGTGTTTTATGGGAACGCGTCATGATGAAATGGAAGATAAAATTAAGCCGGCATGTCAGAGGCTTTGAGCCAAGAAAACCAGTGTCCCTGATTTTCTTATTTTACTGGAGACTGGTGCACATGAAAGACTGTAGTTTACAGACAGAGGAAGCTATGGATGCATCAGGAAGATTACGTTCTTCCATTTTTACTACTTTCCCCTCTTGACTGTCACAAACATGGAGGACAGATGAGAAAGTAAAGATTATTTTCCCCTTCTCCGTTCCCAATTTAGCCTCATTCCCTAAGCGTGTGCACGACAAAACATATATCATAACCAAAATACAGTGTTAAAAGAAGCAAGTTACTGTATTCTTCTATAACCTGATTTTGGTGTTTTACTAAAAAATGGCCGCCTGTGTTGAGGGGAGGGACCATTCTGGACTAAATATATTTGAATCATAAACTGGTGTTAAAATAGATTTTGGCCCATCAAAATTTTTGTGTTCCGTTGTCTTCCGCTTAACTGGGGCCGGGTCACAGGGCCAACAGCCTCAGGCGGACAACCAAGGCTTCTCTCACCCTAGCTGCGTCCTCTAGCCCACCCAGGATCCTCCAGCAGGTCAGGGGTCTACCTCTTGGTGTCGTTCCAGTGGGACGTGCCCAAAACACCTAATCGGCGAGGTGTTTGGGAAGCATCCCAACCAAATGCCCAAACCTCCCCATTTGGGTTATTTTATCATTTATTATTATTTATTTATTTCGGTCACAGTGTAATTTCACATTAAAGAAAGAAAGAAAGAAAAAAAAATAATTATATTTTATTAAAGGACTGAAAAGATATCGGCTGAAGCAAACGCGTATTTGGCCTCATCAACTCATAAGAGCAAAAGCTCTACTCCGAGCTTCTCCCAGATGGCTCCTCCCCCTATCTCTGAGTTAGAGCCCAGCCACCCTGTGAAGGAAGATCATTTCGGCCAATTGTATCTGTGATTTCGTTCTTTCAGTCACCACCCACAGCTGAGGACGATAGGTGAGGGTAGGAACGTAGATCCTGGTTAACATGGTGAGAGGCTGGGAGCGTAGATCGACTGGTAAATCCAGAGCTTTGTTTTCTGTCTCAGGTCTTTCTTTTCCACGACAAATCGATGCAGCGTCCTGATTATTGTGGACGCCACACCAATCCGTCAGTCAATCTCCCGCTCTATCCTTCCCCCTTCGTGAACAAGAGCCCGAGATACTTAAACTCCTTCACTCGGGGCAGGATCCTATCCCTGACCTGTAGGGGGAACTCCAACCTTTTCTGGGCAAGAACCATGGTCTTGGATTTGGAGGTGCTGATTTCCATCTTAGCCGTTCATACTCTACAGTAAATCGGTCCAGTGAGAGTTGAAAATTTCCATGTGTGGGATCAATAAAGTAATTCTAATATAATCTAAATCACAACCCGACATAGCCAATAGGATCATCAATATTGATAAAATATTTACAAATGGTTTGTCCGTTTTTCTTTTTGGCTGCATCAATTGCTGTGCTGTTCCAAAAGTATGTTTTCTCTTTAAAGCTTTGTGCCAATCACATTTAAGCCAGCATATGTTGCGAGGTTGACTAAAATTGTTGGAACGTACATGGTAAAAACCAAAGAGTGGACTTCACATAAAACCACTCCACTATTGATGATGTGGAAGGAGGAGGAGGAGGACCCAAATACAGGACAATAAACCACAAGTCCAGTAAGGCTGTAAGGCAAAGGGCACAGGATTAACTGAGGATACAAAAATTCAAATAATAATAATATAATTAAAAAAATTCAAGAATGCAGCTTGTGGTCAGGCAGCCAGCCAGGAAGGAAGACCTGGCTGGGAGGGATCGTGATGACCCAACCAAGGGATATGGAGTAATTGCTATTAAATAGGCAGCAGGATTCACAGGTGTGTGTCATCAGACTAATCTTCCTCAGGTGTTTCTAATCAATGTGATGAGAGAAAGTTCCGGGCTCCCTCTGGTGGCAAGGGAGGGGAATACAACAACTATGATTATACAACTTATGTCAAAACTCGTAACACTATGCAAAACGTCTACTTGCATTTTTTTAAATGTTAAAACAGAAACATCTTTTATCTTTAGACATTTTATCTTATAAGATGATGGTACAACAGATGGCAGCAGCAGTATGTGTTAAAAAAAAACAGGGAGTAACAAGTGGAAAAAGTAACTAAAGAGATGCTTGGCTTCTAAATGTGTTAATCTAAAACAGTCCGTTGGCATGACTGGGTACAAAAGAATATTTTTGAGTATTTGCATGGAAAATACAAGTAAGAAAAATTTGTTTTTCTCTCACTAATTTCTTTTAGTACATGAACAGATGTGTAGACCATCAATACCAAAAAAAATTTATAGACCTCGGAGCTTCTTCCACAAAATTATTCTCTGTTAATGTTGTTAGAAGCAGTCAATACTTTAGCATAAAGCAACAAAAATCATAACTAAACGTGAAAAACAATCTACGGTGAAGAACCGCAGGTTATTCGCTATGACTATTTTGGGGGTTTAGCAGTTTTAACTCACCGCAAAGTAAAATTTCCTTCTGCAAAGTAAAAGTAAACCAACTGCAACAGGACTCAGACGACAGGTCACACTGCCCTACGTTTTTCTGATGCTGTCAAAAAACGACAGCAAAAATACCAAAACTTTTGACACATGTCGAAAGAACTTGAAGGAATTGAGCTGAAAACAACAAAAGATTTTTTTTTTTAAACTTTTATGATAACTTATGAAAGTATTTTTCTTTCTTGAAAGATTGATATTGAATAAGATGACCAAAAAATGTCTGTTTTTGTTCTATTTTTGTTGGTTGATTTGCGTTAAATAGGCTGTATGTGGTTTAGCACGGTGGCCTCACAGGTTGGGGTTCAAGTTTGCATGTTCTCAAGTATGCATGGGGTTTCTCCGGGTACTCTGGTTTTCTTCCACCCTCCAAAAACATGGATGTCAGGTTGAGTGGCCGCTACAAAATTGCCCCTAGGAACGAGTGTGTTTGTGTGTGCTACCGCCACAAATAGCGACCTGTTTGGGGTGTAACCTGCCTCTCGCCTGAAATCAGCCAGGATAGGCTGCGGCATCCCCATAACCCGATTAGGGATAAGCAGTTTGGTACAAAACAAAATTTGCTTTAAATACAGGCAAATGCTACGTCAGTTACAATTTCTGGAGTTGTTTAATATTGTATAACATCTTTATTTTGTGAATGTAAATCAATCGGATATACAACAGTCCTTCCCTGAGACTGTCTACGATTAGAAAAAATACATACATATAATAAGTGATAACAATAATCAAGTTTCAAATGAATTTTTATACTATGTCCAAGCGTCCCTCCAATGCCTCTAGCCGGCTTGCATGGCACAGCGGCTTAGGCTCTAGCCAACAAATTGAAAAGTCCTCAATTCAAATCCCGCAACATTGGAATTTCAACTCCCACCTGTAGGCAAGAAGTGGGGACTTTCTTTGGGGCCCTCATGGCTAGGTGATCGGGATCGCTGTATGCACCCTAAAAATGACTATAGGCCGAATACTTGGGCAGTCTTTGTTGGAGATTTCCTGCCCTCCCCCAATGCATGGAAGTTGAGATTCTTTTATATTGATAACATTTGTCATGTCGTCTTTTGTAGGAACATTATTTTGGAACCATTTCTACAGGATTTGTTTCTATAGAACCAGTTCTAAAGAAAGTTTTCTATAGAACCAGTTCTAAAGAAAGTTTTCTATAGAGCCAGTTCTACGGGAATTTTTCTATAGAGCTAGATCCCAGAAATTTTTCTATAGAACTGTCCTATAGAATTTGAGTACTAACGTTCTTTAGAAGTTCTATAGAATGTGTCTAAAGAAACTCTATAGAACTTTTTTTTAGAATTTATATCGAACATTTTTAGGAGAGAGAGGCCTGGGGAAAGTCAGTAGCTGTTACCCCAGTGACCCAGATAGGCGGGAGACGACGGAACACAACGGAATTTTAGAACCCACTTGCTGACTTTATTATGTTTTCAAGCAAATGTTTGAATACTATGCAATTGTAACCACTTTCATAGACGAAGCCTATCTACTGATTTATTCAGATGCAGAAAAAGCTAATATTTAATTAACAGTTGTGGACACATTAGCTGCTCGTCCCTGGGAGGTATCCCTCCTTCATGTGGATCCCCATGGGGTTTTTCCTTTTTTTTCTTCTTAACTTTTTTCTTTTTTTCAACTGTGTATTTGTGAATATGCATTTTTTTTTTCTGTTTTGTTTTTTGTGTTTTTGTACTTTTTCTTTTTTTAAATCTACAAGGTGAAGCACGTTGAGACCATTGTTTTGTAATTTTGGGCGACAAATAAAATTGAATGTGATTGGACATATTGCTTTTTTTGGTTTTCTTTTTTTTCCTCAGAAAACAACAGCTTAATGAGGTAAACAAGTTGACTTGGTAGATAATTTACTTTAAATATGATGCCCAAGAAATACTTACCCTAAATCCTAAATCTAACACCTAACCCCTACCGCTAACCTGTAACCCTAACCCCAATCCCTAACACTAACCTTAATGCTATACCGTAACCCCAAACAGTAATCGCTAAGCCTACCCCTATCTCCAACCCATATTCCCCAATCCCTAACACTGACCTTAACCCCTATCCCTAATGCTAAACCCTAACGCTAACACCTAACCCCTACTGCTAGCCTGTAACCCTAACGCCAACCCCTAATCCTTAACACTAACCTTAACCGTAACGCTATACCCTAACACCAAGCCCTATTCCCAACCCCACCCATAACCCCTAAACACTAACCTTAACCCCTAAAACTAAACCCTAAGCCCAAACCCTATTCCCAACCTCTATCCCTAACCCCCAAGCCATAATTCCAACTCCAATGATGCAACAGCAAGATTTCTAAAATGAGTACAACATATCCACCATAGTTTTTTTTTTTTAACCACTAGATTGTTCTTTGAGTAAAAACGTTTATTGTGGAAGTCATGTTTGTTGCCCGGACAATTTTTTAAGTATTACTTAAATTAAATGGTTTCAAAACCGTAAAATAATTATCGAGAGGCTAATTGGTGCAGGTGCATCACTACTGAAGGCATACTGTATTTAGGCTACCACAGAGGGCAGTTTCGGGACGTATGGACAAGTTTTTTTTAGATCCACTGGTTGCATGTTGGTATCATCAATACACATTTCCAATTAAAAAAAATCTGAAAAATCAAGGTGGTCAAACAAAATAAATTTGGACAGTTAAAGCTTCTTCTTTTTTTTATATTGCTTGAAAAAACGTTATCCCTTTATTACTTGTTTTGTTGGTTCAAAGAAATGTTATCATTTTCTTTTAACAAGTAATAAAGTTTTCTTTTTCGATTCGCCAAATCTCCACACGGCGAAGCTTTATCTAAGATCTAATCTGAGCAGATTTACTGCTGGTTAGTCTGAGGCTGATCGAAGATTGCCACAACTCTCTGATGGATCATATAAATAAGTCCTGGCAGCAAAGATTTAATTAGCATCACATCCATCACTTACATGAAGAAGAACACGATGTAATGCATAATGGACAATAGGAGATTGTGAACACAACAGGGAGGTTGACCCCGCACAGGAAACTCTCTGATACTCTTAATTAGATTGTTGCATTGTAGTTTGACCTTGGTGGAAGACACTCTCCACTCCCCTGCCTCTTTTTTCTCGCTCTGTATTTCACTTGCTCTTGGTTGTGCTGGCAGGGAGGAGAGAACATGGGCATTTTTTTCCTGGAGGGAAGGAAAGAAATGCAATCAGCAATTCAATCGTGGCCATTGTGTAGCAGTGCTGATGAGCTTTGCAGAGTAGATAATGGATTAAATTATTTATCCCCCTCCTCCTCCCTAGTGCTCATTGTTGCCTCCTCTTTGTGCCACTACAGCGGTACACAGACGTAGGTTGAAGGCCTAGATCACTCGTTGCCTTTCACAGATCTAATTTTTCTAATTAGCGCTTGAATGCAAAACCACCCTTTACCTCCTGCCTCAACGGCGACGTTCATTGTCAGAAACATTCCTGGAGGTGAGCATGTTAACCTGCCAGCTTCTAATTCAATGACAGAAAATAGCTCCGTACCAACGCGACATCATCACCCCCCTCCCTGATGAAACGCTAAATGATCTTGATAATAACCTAATCAAGGACGGGCTCTTTTAAATGAGGGAATTAGGCTGCAGCAGCTGTGAAGAGGACTGCTTGATCTGGGATTAGGAACACAGACCAATGTGTGACTCCACCAGCTGTTTTCCATAATGTGGTGAAAGCAGGCGAACCAGTACACGATGGTAATTATGGTGGCTGTCTTCCACGAGGCCTTCCAATAACATGACGAAGATAGTTTGAGCAGCAGAAAATCTTCTACGTTTCACACATGGAGATAAGTTCAATGACGTTTTAAAAGTAAAGTTCAGTAAAAGCAGTAAGAGAACTCTTGAAGGAAACGGGCCATTTGCAAAAACATAAAATGATTCTATGTGGGGTACAAATTAAGCAGAGATGCTCAACCAGTTTCGCAAAGCAAGCTACTGAAAAAATGTTCGAATTGGAAAGATAAAAAAAGATAAACATTGACATAAAAACATTGTAGTTGCCGAATGCATATTATTACCAGAATCAGAAATGCTTTTATTGCCATGGTCAATGAAGAGGATTAGAGATCAGGAACTTACTGTGGAACTAGTGTGCAAGGTGTTTATAAGTCCAACGACAAAAGGGAAGAAGCTGTTTTTTCTGGCGGGACATTCTGGTCCGAATGGACCGGAGCCTTTTGCCCGAGGGGAGTCGCTCAAAAAATCCATGCCCAGGGTGGGAAGGGTCAGCTGCTATCCGACTTGCACGCCCCCGAGTCCTGGAGACGTACAGGTCATGGAGAGATGGAAGGCTGCAGCCGATCACCTTCTCTGCAGAGCGTATAATGCACTGCAGTCAATGCTTGTCCTTGGTTGTGGCTCCAGCGTACCACACGGTGATGGAGGAGGTGAGGATGGACTCGATGATGGCTGTGTAAAACTGCACCAACATCTGGGCGGGCAGCTTGGCTTTCTTCAGCTGCCGCAGAAAGTACATCCTCTGCTGGGCCTTTTTGATCAGGGAGCTGATGGACGGCCCCCACTTTAGGTCCTGTGTGATGGTGGTGCCGAGGAAGCGGAAAGAGTCTACAGTGGTGATGGGGGAGTCTGTCAGTGTAAGGGGGGAAACGGGGACTGTGACTTTCCTGAAGTCCACGATCATCTCCACTGTCTTCTGAGCGTTGAGCTCCAGGTTGTTGTTGCTGCACCAGGACATCAGACAATCTACGTCCATCTTGTAGGCCGACTCATCACCATCAGAGATGAGCCCGATGAGGGTGATGTCGTCCGCAAACTTGATCAGTTTAACAGAGTCATGTCTGGTGGTGCAGCAGTTGGTGTACAGGGATAAGAGCACTATTGCATTTTAATAGTGACACAATAAGGTCGATTTTAAATTATTTTGATATTTATTTTTGACAATTTTTCTGCAAAATTATATCATCTTCAACACCTGGAGTTTCTTTTCTATTTACGCTATTGAAAATTTTGGATAGTTAGATGTTTTTGTCATGTTATGTTTGGTTATAAATTCTGGATCTGCAGCTTTGAGAGGATCTTTACAGAATGCAAGGAGAACTTTCCCTTACTTTAGTCCCTATGCAAATTTTTTTCTCTACTGTGTCCCACATACCGAGCCGCTAAAGCACAGGTGCCTATCTCCGGTTCTGGAGGGCCAGTGTATTGAGTGTTTTCCTTGCATCTACATACCTGATCACTGTGCCAAATTTTATTGACTGTTGATTGCAGTTCATGCACATGAACTACATTGAACCAGGAGCACAATGAAAACTGTAGGAACACCGATTCTCAAGGGCTAGAGTTTGACACCCCTCCCCGTGCTCATCCATGCCTATCCAGGAGAATAGTCCTTACTATCTAACCAGATACCAAACCACCCAATCTGGCTGCTTTTGACCTGGAGGACAAGCGGTTCTACTCCAAGCTCTTCCTGGATGGCCGGACTCTTTACCCTATCTCTGATAGAGCACCCAGACCCCCTGGAAAAATCTTGAGTTTGAGATGTTGTTCTTTTAGTCACCAACCACAGCTATGAACTTACCCTTGCTTTGTCGGAACGTAGGTTGACTGATAAATCAAGAGCTTTGCTTTTTGGCTAACTTCTCTCTTCACCACAACCAAGGGATGCAGTGTCCTGAATATTGCCGATGCTACATTGATCCTGTCATGATCCCTTCTCCCGCCGCCAGAAGGATCCCCTGATGGTCCTCATCACCCTGATTAGGGACTACTCAGGTTGATCAATCGACTGAGATTGAATCCTGATGCCACACATCTGTGGACCCTGCCATCTATTTAAGGGGAATCACCCCGGACTTTCCCATTGGGTCATACCAACCCTTCCAGCCAGGTCTCCCTGGTTGCCTGACCATGAAACATTCTGAACAATAATCTCTTGCCATGCCACTAAAACTTTGGTTTTCATTCACAGCCTAACTGGACTGCCATTTTTAAATAAACCATGTTTTCTGTCTGCAATCGGGTCCTCCTCTTTCCAAGTGCATACCGCTTCATGACAGATCCATCTGTGACTCTCCCTCTCGATCCTTTCCTCTCTTGGAAACAAGACCCAGAGATTGTCTCTGATCTGCTGAGACTCTCTTGTTTTGGTTAATGTTTATGGTTTTGGAATTCCAATCCAGCCACTTCTCACTCAGCTGTGAAGCAGTTCAATGAGAGTTGTAGATCATGTCCAATGAAGACCCCATCATTCACAAAATAGCAGAGCCATAATCTTGAGGTGACCAAAGTAGATACCTACAATGCCATGGCTGCACCAAGAGAATCGTTCCATAAAAGTACTGAACAGAATCAGGGATGGACAGTAGGGGTGGGCGGATCGATCCTAATATCAATAATATCGATACCAACGCTAGTATTGATATTGATCGATACTCCAACTACAACATTGATACTTTGGTTGAAGTGCAACTGGGCACTTCTATCGATCTACCTACCAACCTGTGCATATATACATATACTTGGTCATACTATATATATGACCCTAACCCTTGATGCAAAAATAGTCATTTAAAAAAATAAAATATCGGTATTGATATTGGTATCGGCGATATTGGTCTGGTGTTTACTTGGTATCGGATCGATACCAAAACTTGCGGTATCGCACACCCCTAATGGACAGCTTTGGCAGAGTTTGACTCCCAATGGAAATGCATCCAACCTACTACCAGCAATGTGGACCAAGCTCTGTCACTGGTCATACAGAAACCGGATGCTCTCCAGATCCTCGAAACCCATGTGGACTGGTTGAGCAAATTAGTTTTGTAACTTAATGCTTTTAAGTATCTATTTCTGTAACTGTATGACAAAGCATACAGAAGCATGTCCCAATAAATGCACGCAAAAAAAATCTTTCCACTGTTGACCTCAGTCCTGCAGAGCTAACACAAGCTAATACATGTGCTGACAGATGATGCAACTGTTGTGGTCGGCCTTCCCACCAAACAAAAAGTACCAGCATTGTCTTTGTTGCTAACAGGAGTGCTGCAGACTCCTCGTCTCCCTGCTACTCTTATTGCGGCTGGCAGGGGCTTACGTGTACTGTAAGATCCAGAGCAATGTGGCCTGCTTGTGTTACATACTTTTGTGGGCCGCCTCCCTGACAACTGGCAACAAAGGGTCCATTCAGCAGAGGCAGCGAAGAGGGGCTTTGATGCGTAATCTGCATGCGATTGTAGGGGGAAACTGGAGCTGGGTTAAAGGAAACAGGTGCAACTAATTACAATGTCCCCAGTTCTCTTTACCTCTGGATTTCCTCCTGCTTTCTCTCTTTTCATTTTCTTTATCGCCCCTTGTTTTGCTTATTACAAAATCTTTTGCTGGGGTAAAATTCCCTAATGAGAGAAACGCGCACACACACGCATAGCGAAAACACACAGAGCGTGCAGCTTCATTCCTCCTTTCCACACGGGTCAAACATCAAAGTTTTGAGGTGAAATCTTCGAAACACCCAACACGACATTTTAATTTAATACTTGACGCTGCACGTGTTATGGCTTTGCTTTTGCACGTCATCGACACAATCAGCTGAAAAGAGGTCAAGCTACCCAGTTTCTTATTTGGTCAAAATGTGCATATTTTGCTATGTTAATGGTAAAAAAATGAATTTCTAATTCAACTGAAGAGACACGTTTTCTAATGGATTGCTCAATGCGTTTTCAACCAAATTTCAACAATTAAGAAGTTGCTTTTTACGCCTACTTTTTATATTAGTTCAAATCAGAAACTATTTATTCTCAAACTGTTGCCTACTGTATTTTCCTTTGATTTAAATTTGCTATGAATTATCTCAAATTAAAATGAATGAACAGCAAAAAAAAAAACAAAAAAAACTACACTCGGAAATAATAAATCAGAGGTTCTGTACAATCAGTGTTCCCGCTAAACTGCGCGCCTGCGCAATTGCGCACTGCTCGCAGATTAACAGCGCACAAGAAAACTTATGCTGTGCACAAAATAAAACTCAATTTAAACTTGAGATGGTAAAATGAGACAGAGCTCTGGAGGATATCTCTTTCTTTCTGAAACAAACTGCTTCAAACCTCTGTTTTGGAGTTTGGTTTGTCACTATTGGTGACGTCACAAGAGTCAAAGTTTTTGCTCCGCCCCCTTGTACTCAGGAAGCTCGAATGTTTGCTCAGACACATAAAAAAATTATAGGGAACATTGTGTACAATGTATTTTATTCTTTATTTTCTGGCTTTCATTTTTGCGTATTTTGCACATTTTTCATTTGCGTATTTTATGCCTCCACCCAGGCATAAAATCCGGAGAAGACAAAGTATTTAGGCTGGTTGTGCGTCCCTGCTTCTGTCATACTTTTGTGAGCGCAATATTTTCTGACCCACTGAAGACTTGTGAAACTGTCCACAGTTACTCAATATTAACTATAGATGATATAATTAGGATTCCATAAGCATGCAACAAAAGGTCTAGGTCCCATAATCTTGTGGACGTGATATCTTCCAAACTAAAAAAGGCCTTTTAATCAAACTGCACATTTCCTTCGTAACAACTATAATATAGCGGAAGCATAGGCACATTTTGTACTGCCTTTGTGTTTACAATTTATTCGGAAAGAACAAGACTAGAGTTAAATTTAATAACATCCATTGTTGAAAATAATTCAGCTTTTAACATTTGCTTTTGATATTTACACATCTACATGTTTACCAGGTAATCAGTTTATTATAACCTCGGCCAAGGTGGTTATGTGATGGGGATTGTGAATGCGATACGAACAAGAAAACTCAAAAACTTATGAGTGTCTGGATTCCCTCACCTGCCACCAGAGGGAGCCCTGGATGTTCCTAATCAATCTGATTAGGGTCAACAGAGGATGATTCCTGATTCCACACATCTGTTCACCCTGCCATCTATTTAAGGGCAATCACCCTGGACTACCCTGTCGGGTCATACCATCCCTTCCAGCTAGGTCACCCTAGTTGCCATGTTTGAACTTTGTTGTTATTATTTTAAATTTTTGAAATCCTGAGTTAATCCTGTGCCCTTTGCTTTACAGACTCCTCCTTCCATATCCCTAAAACCCTGACAATGAGTGGATTTTCTTTTAATTTTATGGTGTAACCACAATGGGAAAATGAAGAAGTAATTAAAACCTGGAGGCGATCCGAGTCACAGTTTGGGTGTTATACATGTTCTGTTTAAAGTCTTGATTCTTGTCGGATGCTGCCACTTTAAGAGGCGGAGCAGAGGACATTGGAACTTCCACTGATTTCAGTGGAAAAACACTTAATATGTGAAGTTCCTATTGGTTCTTTTAGATTGATAATCTGCACCAATTGGCTGTCAGGAAAAGTGCAAAACTGATATTCCATTGGCTTTAGTTTGTTAATTTGCACCGATTGGCTGGCATTTTCTTGGATTTTTTTTGGCAGAGGTTTGCATTCTGCAAGCGATTTTCCAATTATTCCCGAGTTTAATTCTAAGCTGCAGATTGCATGCATGGCTTTTCACTTGCATCTACATAACTTATCAATTTTGCTCTCCACCACTGGCGCATTCCGGCATGGGCAGGAATTGTTTTCACACCAGGCACGATATCAACTCCCTCTTGATCCTTACACAGTAATGCCATTTTTACATAATAATTAGAAATAATTTACAAGCTTCGCAATTAAATTTTTGTATCGTATTCGGCAGGTTGTTCTTAGCCCTACCTTTTGTTCTCCGCCCCATTCACACATAAGGAATGGTAAAAAAAAACAGGGCGGGGGGGCCAGGGGGCGTACAATTTTTCAAACACACACATTGGTTATGGTTTGCAATACAAATGAATGGAATAAAATTCAGAGCTGACGTCACGTTTTTTTCAGAAATACCGGATACCCCGTACACACTCATGTGTTTTCCTTGCGGGCCGCCTCCGGGGTGCGCCCTCTTTCTGGTTTTCACCGGAAGAAAGAAAATAAAACGGTGTAAAACTTTGTTAAAATGCATATAAAAGCCAAGCGCTCCCTGCTCTTCTCAGCACCCACTCTGCTTCTCCAGTAATCTGCTCACCTGTGCATTCCCATTGTTCCGGACACAGACTTCAGCTCAAAGCTTCAACCAAAGACACTACTGGTTTTCAACTGTCAAGTTTTCTAATGTTCATCCAGCTCCTGCCCAAACTTGAAAGGGCTAGCTCCATACAGAGAGACATTGGGACAACTCTATTCAGTAACCTATTCAGTAATTCTGCTGCTAAAATGAACTGAAATTCGTATAAGAAACAAAAGAAAAGAAAATAAAGCAATGGAAACTGAATTGAGTTGTCCCAATGTCTCTCTGTATGGAGCTAGCCCTTTCAAGTTTGGGCAGGAGCTGGATGAACATTAGAAAACTTGACAGCCACCATCTGGGGGAGATCGTGGCTCAGTGGTTAGAGCGTTCGCCCGCGGACCGGAAGTTGACTGGAAGTCAACCGGAGGTTAACCGGAAGTTCACTGGTTCGCACCCCACTGAGTTCACATCTAGAATCCTTGGAGAAGACACCTAACCACGAGTTTCTCCCACCAATGGTGCCGTCGTGTGCAGCCTGCTGCGGTGTAGGAGTGCAGCACACAAATTTTCCCGGTGAGGGATGAATAGAGTGAGTAAAAATTAAAAGTATGCATATGGGTTTTTTTTTTTTTGTATTCCTGAGCTCACAAAAGGCATGTTAACCAATAAATGCTATGACATCAAAATGATTACCCCATGAAAGCCCAATAACCCACTTCTAATCATTTGCAGTTTTTTTCATGTGTTTCCAATAGCCACTAAAATAGTTTAAGACTTTCAATCGAACAACGCCCTTAACTTATGTAATTTCTCTTTTATATGAGAGCTAATAATGAGTTAAGATTTCCGATACACGGAGAGGACAGCCCAGTGGGGGGAAATAAGCAATTACTTAGCAGCACAGAGCCATTTTCAATGAGTGAAAATAATTCAAAGCGTGCTAGCTTGCAACAACACATTCCAAAGTCCGTGTTTCATGCAGGGTGCAATATCTCTCCTGCCCTAACACACCTCCACCACAGATTAGCTCCATCGATGTGTGCGCTAGGGAGGGAAGAAAAACAATCTTGCACTAACAAAACCATTATTAGTTCATTATGAATTAGAGAGCCACATCTGCAACTAATACACGGCCAGGTGGGATTTGTAAAGAGAGTACAGTGTGGAGTTTGTTCCACTAATGCATTATAAACACTCCGAGAACATGTGGCCTTTGAGGTTCTAGTTACACTGAATATGGACCTTGAAGCTGCTCAGATATAATGTTTCTCACATGGGTCAACATTTTTGAATTAAACAATCAGAGATGAAACAAAGTGGCGCCCTGTTTTCGCCTCGCAGATGGCCTTAGTCATTGGTCCGGTCTTTCTTCAACACCCGGACTAAATCACCGAATCTGTGCAGATTTTTTTTGTGGTCATAAAGACGGAGTTGAGTTGTATGAGTAATTTATTTTAGTCTCAGCATTCATCTAAATTCCATTTAGGTTAGTTGTCCTGTCAACTGAGGGACTATGAAGGTGGGTAAAAGGCCATTTTCCCAGGCTGCTCAAGCAGATTTCAGCTTGAAAGAGAAGCACCGCAATGAGAGAAAAGGGACATCAAAATTGGCCTCTTGTCATCATGGTCGGGTATGATCCTCATTTGCCTTTCTCCGGGTGATCCGTCAGCAAGCCTTGATCAAAAAGGGATACGTCTTCCAGCATGCCCCTCTTTCCAAGAGATGAGTGTCTCTCACTGTCACGCTGCAATCACTTCCTGTGGGCCAGGAAGCCTGAAACAAAGACGTTCCTCTTCATCCCGAGCAGAAAAAGAAACACAACACATATTTATGAGATTATCTGGCATCTCGTATTTCAATATAGTGAAAGAACGAATTGTTTCAGGCTCCCGGAGTTGAAACATGTGACACCAGGAAATTGTTTGGTGCTGTTACTCTCTTGTCTGAGAGAGTAAAGAACCAGTGAGGATGCTGGTCGGACAGCAGAAAACCTGTGGAAAAAAAACAACGGATCTCACAAGAGAGTAGATTTTCACTTCTCATCGGCACAGGAAGAAGTCAAAAAAGTTGATCTTGGACTCTTCGCCAGCAGAGAAAATCTAGCTCAATTAAGGAGGAGAAATTTCCAAAACCAACAACTTTGCTTGGGTTTGTTCTGCTAAATTCTATTCAGACTGACGAGAGGAAGAAAAGAAAAACAGTTTTATGTCAATTAGAAAATGATTTTAACTGATAACTTTAACTGATTTTAAATTACTTTAACTTTAAGATGCACCAAAGATCTGCTCTGGGCCCTTTGCTGTTTGCTGTGGTGATGTACAGGCTGACAGACGAGGTCAGACAGGAATCCCATGGACGATGATGTTTGCAGATGACATTGTGATCTGTAGTGAGAGGAGGGAAGAGGTGGAGGAAAAGCTGGAGAGGTGGAGGTTTGCACTAGAAAGAAGAGGAATGAAGATTAGTCAGAGTAAAACAGAGTACGTGTGTGAATGAGAGGGATCCAAATGGAAAAGTGAGGTTACAGGGAGAAGAGATAAAAAGGTGGAAGATTTTAAGTACTTAGCATCAACAGTCCAGAGCAATGGAGAGTGTGGAAAAGAGGTGAAGAAGCGTGTTCAGGCAGGCTGGAACGGGTGGAGGAAAGTATCAGGTGGGATGTGCGACTGAAGAGTTTCAGCTAGAATGAAAGGGAAAGTGTTCAAAACCGTGGTGAGACCGGCCATGCTGTTTGGTCTAGAGACAGTGGCACTGAGGAAAAGACAGGAAGCAGAGATGGAGGTAGCAGAGATGAAGATGCTGAGGATCTCTCTGGGAGTGACCAGGATGGACAGGATTAGAAATGAGTACATCAGGGGAACAGCACATGTTAGGGGTTTGGGGAAAAAGTTCGAGAGGCAAGACTGAGATGGTTTGGGCACGTACAGAGGAGAGAGAGTACATAGGAAGAAGGATGCTGGATTTGGAACCACCAGGAAAGAGGCCTAGAGGAAGGCCAAAGGGGAGGTTCATGGACGCAGAGAAGGAAGACATGAAGATAGTTAGTGTGACCAAAGAGGATGCAGCAGATAGGGTTAGATGTAAGAAACTGACTTGCTGTGGCGACCCCTAAAGGGAAATGCCAAAAGAAGAAGAAGAAGAAGAAAATGATTTTAAATGGCCATTCAGCTGCAGGATTTCTCCTCAGCTTTAACTTGAATGTTGTACAGATTCTCAATTTCTCTTGGATTAAGTGTGGTGGACTATATTCTGCATGCGCTATCATTTTTGTTTTTGTGGAAAGATGACAAGTTTCAGGCTTCACAATGGCGCATTGGTTAGCGCAATGGTCTCACAGCAACAAGATTGGGGTCTGAATACCGGGTGGAACGAGGTTTGGAACACTGGTCTTTCCGTGCAGAGTTTGCATGTTCACTCGACGTATACATGGATTTCCTCCAGATACTCCAGTATCCCCAAAATATAAGACATCACAAAAACAACACCGGTGTAGACTCCTCATGAAAAGACAAGATCAATCAGAGTTCTGAGTTCATTGTGCTGTAACCAGACAGTCCCATCTTTTTTTTTTTTTCTATTCATCCCTCCCCGGGGAAATTTGTGTGCTGCACTCCAACATTGCAGCAGGCTTCCCACAATGGTACCAATGGTGGGAGAAACGGGGGGTTAGGTGTCTTCTCCAAGGACCCTAGACGTGCACTCAGTGGGATGCAAAATATCTTAGCTTGGAACCTGAAGAGTGTTTCAAAGGTCCAGTCTGCTTCGTAACTCTATAACTCCCCTTAGCAAAAAAGCTTCCTATAGATCTTTGTTTTTTACTCATTTTGCTAGTTTTGGGGTTTAAATTTAATGGGACGATGCGTCAAAGGTTAGTCATTTACGGATGTAGGGAAGAAAATCCGGTTACTTTTCAAAATAAAGGCGCACTGTCGGCTCTTGAGATAATTAAAGGCTAATAGGTGCGCCTTATAGTGCGGAAAATACGGGACATATGTATAATGAAACTACAGACAGTTACTTAGTACCAACTGTGGATGTACTCAAGGATCACCTCCAAGCTATCTAATTTTACCTCTAATAACGAGTATACTAGAGTTCTTTGAAAATCTGGGCAAGCGGAGACATACCTTGGTATTGACTTTTTCCTGTCTTCCCATGCCGTAAGTCTTCCATCAAAATTTCACGGAAAACTGCCTCCGCATTCATTTGTACCATTTTTGAGGATGTGTTGTCAAAGACCTGTACATAAGATTTTCTCTGCATCCTCAAAACATGGCGACTGATTTTGTTATTTTCTGTAGCTTCATCACTGGCCAATGACGCAAGGAGTTATGAGTCAATTTTGTCGTTATGCGCTTTTCGAGAAACAAGGCTTTGTTAGTTCTGGTTCTAATGAAACGCAGAAACCCATACATGTTTAAACACAAGCTTTACTTTGACACATCTTTTATAACCTCACCTCGGGGTTAAACAAGGCTTGTCCTCATTGGAAAAAGTTTTACTGCTGAGAGATGTGGAGATGAGCTTCTCCAACCAGAAATGATCACGCGCGTTCACAGTCTGGGACAGAATTTAATCCTCCGAGATGACAATGATGACCTGAGAAGAGCATGGTTTTATTAAAGACCACCCTCAGGAGATGGATGACCTGCCTGAAGTTCTGACCTCAAACTCTTTGAACACTTGTGGATGATGTGGAGCAGAGTGACCAACACAATCACATTTACAGACTGCTGACAGACGGGTGAAGTTTGGAAGACCATCCCATTAGAGACCATACTGATGACCAACGTGTTGGGAACGTTTTTTTTTCAAACAGGTTTTTTTCTTTCAATTTTTTTCTTTCTTTTTTAAAGAACCAAAGTCCCATTTTTATATTTTGATAGTAAAATCCAATAAATCAAAAAGAACAGAAGGAGATCAAAGAATTTATTGTAAGTGAAGATTTTCTTTTTATCACCAGGATTTCATTTGAAGTGAAATAAACAAACTTTGTGATGACATTTAAAATCAACAAGTAATATTATAACAAAGAAAAATCCATAAAGCCATATATCCAATCCAAACAGTCAACTGGTCATTGAGAAACAAGTCATATCCAGGGGTGAATCCAGAATTTTCTAAAGAGGGGGCTTGGGGGGGCCCTCTTTAGGGAGGTCTGGGGGCATTCCCCCCAGAACATTTTGAAAAAAAAAGCAATTTTTCTGCATTTTGGTACTTCAATTATAATAAAAGTAGTAATGACACTTTTTTTTTGTGGACCAAAAAGGGGGCCGGGTAGGGGTAGGGGGCGGTGTGCGCCCCACACCCCTGGATCCACTCCTGGTATCCTTTTATGTTGCTAGTCAGTGACCTTTAATCCAGAAATACATCTTCTAAACTTTTTGTGAACCATTTGGTTGCGTTGGGTGCCTGAACCTATACTAGCTGATTTCAAGTCCAGCGCGGTTTACGCCCTGCACTGGGTATTTTACAAGCCTCTTTTGCACAGTTCGCCATGAGACCAAAGGGATAATTAGGCTTTTTAAAAATTATTATTTCAAACTTGCATCACATACATTAGGCAAGGCACAAATACCAATACAATTGCTTGTTAGAGTTTAATGTTACATCCTAAATGTCAGTGTTTTCTGTGTTGTTTTTTTTTCTTTTTTTTTTCGCTGGACCTATCAGGGAATACCAAGGAGAGAGGGAAAGGACTTAAGAAGAAATGAAGGAAACAAGAGAGACAGGGTGCAGGAAAAAAAAGAGGGGAATAAAGTGAAGAGATAATCAGTAATCAGTATTCAGCACCGCGACCAATTTATCTGAAACAAACAAACAAACAAACAATAGTTTAAACCAGATATAAAGTTGAAACATACAAAGACAACCTTCTGTAACACATTAACAAAGAAGTAGAACACAAACCAATGTTTCTAAAGCCATAATACTGATTGGTAGCAAGGAACATAGCGGACAGTAAACAGTGTGGCACAGTGTGTGAGAGTCAGTGAGAATACATGCATGCTGCCGTTGTTAACCATGTCCTTATTAGGGCTAACAGATCTTCTCCAAACCCAAAATGCCGAAACGGGGAGGGAGAGATGCATGCAACTCGAACCTGAACTCATCCCGATACTGGAATCCCAAAGCCATGCAGAGGAGGCTGAATACCTATCCAGCTAGGTGCAGAAGAGAGCCCCCTTCAGGACGCGATATGGTGATACTTTTCACTTACTGACGTAATAAAATAATGTGAAAACGT
Organism: Neostethus bicornis; assembly: GCA_902685375.1. Classification (NCBI taxonomy): domain Eukaryota; kingdom Metazoa; phylum Chordata; class Actinopteri; order Atheriniformes; family Phallostethidae; genus Neostethus; species Neostethus bicornis. The sequence goes on along the minus strand of LR738547.1, from coordinate 6,742,643 downwards.
GATATGTTCCTCGTTAAAATTCAGCATTTAAAAACATAATTTAGTCAAAACTTTGGCTGGAATTAAATGGCAGTTTGTAGATTTAAAAAAAAAAAACTGAAGCATTCTAACGTCTAACATGTAAATTTTTACTGTCAAATATTTGGACGCTTGAGATTTACAGTTTCTTTTGTTTGTAGCTAATTACCTTAACAATATCGTAACTGAGTAACTAAGACAGTTTATTTGAAGGTAAATAATTACATTTATTAAGTCAGACGCACATAACTGACAATAATTTTAATGAAAAAAAAATCCAACAACAAGGGGTGTACGGCTACACAACAGACTAGCGACCTGTTCAGGGTCTACCCTGTGTCATGAGCTTGCCTTTGTCTGGCAGGGGCAGAGCCTCCTGCAGGCAGGGGGAGGGCCGTCTGACTGGAGCCAGCTGGGCTCATTTTGAAGGCGATGCCTGCACTAATTGTTTTTTCTCTCTTGTTTTTTCATCTGCAGGTCAGGTATGCTTTTGGTTTGTCAGTTTCTTCAATGTTGAATTTGTATTTTTGATGATTGTGTCTTTATTTGATAATAAACTTAATTTGATTTGGCCAGTCTGAGACACCTGCCTCTAGCCTGTAACTAGCCAGGACAGGCTCAAGCCCTATTGCGATAAGCGCTTTAGAAGATGAATGAACAAACGATTAGTGCATCGTCATTGGGTAATGATGACGATGTGTCCTGTTCTTCTCATAACACAAACACATCTTTTATCGGAACACGTGCAATGAAGATTTTATGTTTCAGGTTACAAACACACACACAAAAATATTTAAAAAAAAGTCAAAGTAATCCCACCCTCTTTTGAGAATATATCCCTTCCATCTTGAGGATGAAGGTGGGAGGGTGAATATCCTCCGTTATCTGCTTTCATCACAAGCAACCTACGCAGCTTTAAACGAGACAGAGCAGCCGAGCTTTGCGGTGGTAAATAGGGTGTCTGATTGAAAGATTGACCCACCTGGCCGTGACTGTCGGCAGGCCTCATCCAAACGCAGGCATCCACATAGCTCACCCGCTTGCCACTCCGTGCTGCCCAAATGGTGTGAGACGGGACCCCTGTCTGAGGAGATTGCTTACAGAGCGCTGCTAGTGGGCTCTGATAGAGGAACACTTATCTCTGGGTAATTACTTTCTGTGCACAATGAATAAAATGAGAGACAGCTCCATAATCTATGGTCTGGCAAGCTTGAAGATTGCACAGCCACTCATATTATTTGCCAAGACTAATATGCAGAAATGATAAACAAGTGAGGTTATCTTTGGCTTGTCTGGTTGTAGAACAGGAGCTGTCGACATTTACTTTAAACCTAATTTTATTTCTATTTAATTAAGAGGACACACGTATATGAAAAACGACTCCGTCACTGGATCCGTTGGGTTTCCTTGGAAACATTTAATTACTCTACGGGGATTTGAACCTGAAAGTCTAGATTGACTCAACGTTGAGGCCGCGCAAATAAGTGAAGCATTTGGCCGAGCTTCCCAAAGAGGTGAGAGTACATTTTTATTTATTTATTTCTTACAAAGTCACTGAGTGCTGATGAATATTTGCAGCTCTCCATGGTCTGTGGTCTTTGTGGCGGGTATGAGACTTCCCCACTCTATTGTTGAGCTTTGTAATTGGCTGTGTGTTCATGACAAAAGAGTCTCATGGAGGGACCCTGATGAGAAACTGCCTCAATCCAAGCTCCTCTGTTTCTAGATGGGCTTAATTAGAATTGCTGCAAAGACCCTAAGAGCCCACAGAGAAGGCCTATTTCATTTTCCTGTTGTCTTTTGTCATCCTCCCATCGTCTCCCCTAATTATTTCAGAGCCCAGAAAATCCGCTCAAAGGATTGGGTAAGTGTAAGCGAAGAGGTCAGTCTCCTAGAATAAGCAGAAATGTGTCATTAGAGCTGAGAAAGAAGGGAGGTTTCAGAGTAAAAAAGCACTCATTTCAAAGAGGTGCTTTAAAGGATAAATAGCTTTCATGCATAAAGGGTCTGCCCAACCAAAACAATCTACAGTGAAATACACTTTTCATGTTGGCGATGGACACGGTCAAGGCCACCAGAATGGGCTGAACTTTCAATTTGCAGTGTTCGGTTTGGAAACTATCAGTAGCTGATGTTATTAAAAAAGAATATTTAATGCTTTAATTTGATGAAATTTGTTCCCGGTTTATGTTTCTAGTTTAAAGTTTTTAGCATTTTTTTTTGTTCAACCTTATGATGAAGTAAGATAATCAAAGATTCAAAAGAAAACTTACATACTTACAAAACTTACATACTTAATTCATCCCTCAATGGGAAATTTGTGTGCTGCATTACACTCCGGTAGGCTACCACGACGGCGCCAATGGTGGGAGAAACAAGGGGTTAGCTGACTTCCGCAAGGACACCGAGACGTCAGCTCAGTGGGATTTCATCTCGCAAACTTCCAGTCCAATGGCGAACTCTCTAACCCTGCAAACTTTCTAACCATTCCTTTATCTTTTGCTCATTTGGGGTTTGGTTATGGGGGCAACAGCCTCAGACGAAAAACCCAGGCTTCTCTCACCCCAGCTGAATCCTCCAGCTCACCCGGGATGATCCCAAAATGTTACCTGTGGGTCCAGGGTTCAACGTGATTGATAAGCCATCCACAAATCCAGCCCTCCCTGTCAGCTAGTTTAATTCGATGGCGTCCTTTGGTCTCTACACCAGCTCCCCTACAGATCACAGAGAAGAACCAGACATGGAGACACTCTCCATGATGGACCCCCAAAACATGGATATTATCCCAGTGCAGGTGTTGAAGGACCTGAGCACTCCCAGGTGGTACAGTCTACCCAGGTCCCTTCAGGTGACGTCCATGCTAGTGGACCAGTCTGGTTGAGAATGTGAACCAGTCTGAACCAACCTATAGCTCAACGCTCAGAAGACAGTGGAGATGATCGTGGACTTCAGGAAAGTCCCAGCACCCATTACCCCCGTTGCACTGACAGACTCCCCCATCACCACTGTAGACTCTTTTTGCTTCCTCGGCACTACCATCACACAGGACCTAAAGTGGGGGCCGTCCATCAGCTCCCTGATCAAAAAGGCCCAGCGGAGGATGTACTTTCTGCGGCAGCTGAAGAATCCCAAGCTGCCCGCCCAGATGTTGGTCCAGTTTTACACAGCCATCATCGAGTCAAGGACTCTGGGCGTGCAGGTCGGATAGCAGCTGACCCTTCCCACCCTGGGCATGGACTTTTTGAGTGACTATACTTGGGCAGGAGGCTCCGGTCCATTCGGACCAGAATGTCCCACCTCAAAAACAGCTTCTTCCACTCTGCTGTTGGACTTATGAACACTTTATAACCTGGTTCAGCTCATCACTTACTCACTTCTCTCTTGTCACTTTACTGTCTTTATTATTTTCCATGCCATTGCACTACAGTATACTTTTTCTTTTTGGGCACTCTTAGTTTTGTTAAACTGATTATTTTTTTTATTTTATTTTATTTTTTACCATTGTTACATATCCTTTTTTTAAGTTTATAATTGCACAGTAGTACCACAGCAAGTTCCTAGTCTCTGATCCTCTTCATTGACCATGGCAATAAAAGCATTTTTGATTCTTTGTCTTTAAAAATCTAAAAATGTTATTTTTAGTTCATCTATTGATATTACGAGAAAGTTCACTCTCTACAACATGCGATGTGAGCGAACAATTGAGGAGATACAAATCTATCGTTATGTTTCTATAACGGAAAATCACATATAGTAAAAGGTGCCATCCCTGTGAAAATGAATGGTTTGCCAAAATTGTTAGTCTGGGCAGTCACTTGACATAAATAGCTATGAGAGCGCCAATTTGGTGTACAGATCTTTTTTTATATTTTCTCAAAGTCAGTAACATTTGTTCCTTCTGCACATAGTGCCTGTACGGTGGCAGAAAGCTATTTAGCGGGGATGTTGCGCTGTATGAGGGTGATAGGAGTAATCAAGCAGAGGAGGGGGCTTCTCCATAGGAAGTTCCTGCAAACAGAGTGCACCCACTTTTTAAACCCCATTTGTCTTGTTAATGCTCCCCTCTGATTACCTGATTGCACTGGATGACTGTGGAGAAATCTGATTGCGTAAAATTATATAGTGCAAACTTTTGATTGGGGAGGGATTTGGTGAGCTTGCTGCCACCATTGACAAGCTTTGTGAAATTTGGCCTGGCTGATTTGAAATCAGCTGAGTGTCACGTCCCATAATTGTAATCAGAACTTAATTTTTTTTTATCCTTGTTCTCTCTAACGGCACAACTTTTCTCATGCAAACTTCTAAAGCTTGAGGGTGAAGTACCGTAGAACAGAGAAATGCATCCATTTGTATGTAAACTGACATTTATCAACATGCAAAAGCATATTAGTCAATAACAAGGAGTGTTAACTTTAGGTTATAACCTAAAAGATGATCAAGGATGTTTGATGCCCTATACCAGGCATGGGCAAACTACAACCGGCAGGGCACATACAGGCCCCGTTTTAATCCGGCCCGCCGAACATAAAAATTAATAAACTTTGTAAATGTTGTATTTCCTAAGCGAATCTGATGTTTCCTCACTAGATGGCGAACTCTAGAGATACTGGCTTTGTTGAGAAAACAATACTGCTCCCATTAAAATGTGCGTGTCTCCCTGATGCGCACGCTATCAAAATAAACAGTGTGCACAGATATGGAAAGCCATCGGGGCCAATACACACATAAACAAGCGTAAACATCGAGCGCTTAGATTTCAAACCTAGCGCCACTATATGCACATTTTTAAGAGCTATCGCACTAGATTTCAGACCTAGCGCCGCTAGATTTGAAATTTAACACTCTTGATGTAACATTTAGCGCGCTTGTTTAAAATCTAGCGCGCCATTCAATCGGTCCAATCTAGCAGTTACCAAAGCATGCCATCCATCTGATCCTGTTCCGGCCCATTTGTCAAATGTTAGAACTCAATGTGACCATTGAACCAAAAAGTTTGCCCACCCCTGTCCTATACCCAATATATACACAAGCCAATGTTGGACACGATGGTTTTAAGAACGTGTAAATACTCAAATACACTTATCTACATTTTACATGACATATGGAAGTGATGAGCCTGTTTATCCAGGGTCAAATATACTACAGTATATCAGATTGTACATGTAGTTGTATTTTCGTTCCGTTGGCTTCCTCTTATGCGGGGCCAGGTTGCCGAGGCAACAACCTAAGACGGGAAACCAAGGCTTCTCTAAACCCGACTGCATCCTCCAGCTCACCCCGGAGGATTCCGGGGAATGCAGCAGGTACATTCCGGGGATGTACCTGCTGCATACAGGTACATCCCCTTGTACCTGTATGCAGCAGGTACACGGGGACCTGCAGCAGGTCCCCGTGTACCAAGGGCACCCAAGGGCAGATCCTGCCCATCTACCCAAGGGCAGACCCCTTGGGTCTCTGCTTAGTTCTGTTTTCAAGAGTGTAAAAAAAGATCTGTCGTTCTTTTATGTTTTATACTTGCCAGGATTGATTTTGGCAAATTTGGTTTTGGAAAAACTTCTATTGGGTCTATGTTTTAACTCCACATTCAGATATTGGCTCTAATTTCGGTTGAAAAATTACAAAAACCATGCCCCCGAAACGCCTTGCTGGTGAGGTGTTTCGGGCACGTCCCTCCGGAAGAAGACCAAGAGGCAGACCCTGGACCGGCTGGAGAGACTCTGTCCCACAGCTGGCTGGAGAGCAACCTTCCAGGTGAGTTGAAGGATGCAGCTGGGGTGAGAGAAGCCTGGGCTTCCCATCTGAGGCTTTTGCCCTCGCAACCTGCCCCCAGATAAGCAGAAGACGATGGATCGGAATTTATGAAAACATAGATCCGTTTTACCATAACGATGGTACTATGGTCTGAAGGTTTTTTCCTGATCTGCTTTGGATCTTGTAATATTAACCACAAAAGCTCCATGTAGGGTCACAAAGTCTTCATCAATAAGGGACCACACTTTTACCCATTGTTAGACATCCAAACCACAGAGAACAAGCAGCACAAGTGCTGACAGTTAAATAAAAACACATTCAAAACAACACGAAAGACTAAAGGGACCCTTTGGATCTTAGTGCACAGAAAAGCTTTAGGGTGACGGAAGTTCCCATCACAGATATGGAGGTATTACGGGATGTATCACAGAAACATGGATTTTGAAATTCTGATCCTCACAGGCTGTTAATTCTGGTTGCGCAGAATGTAGCGCTATCAGTGTTGTGTCATGCAATCCTCATCTTAAGATTTTTGTTTTTCACAGAAACAATGCGACAAGACGATACGAGTTCTGTTCCTAATTGTTTTTCACCATGAACTTCCTTTTAGTCCCAGTTTACCAATGTTAAGTGGTTTGTCGTTACACCATTTGATTTTAGAGTGCTGAGTTCGGTGTTCCTTTTTCTTCAAAGTTGTTTCCACTCTGGAGACTTTGTTATCCTCCCCAAGCAGAATGAGATGTGCTTTTAGAAGATTTTTTTCTTATTGAGTCATGCTCGGAGATGCTGATTGAGAAAAAACGGGATTGATGTGTTACTCCCTCACACATTCAAATACGCAAATGTACAAAATATACGAATGTTTGTGACATTCCGGTGATTGAACAGAGTCATCAGCTTTCAGAAATCCATACTTACACAACATTGCATACTCCTCGTTAATTAACCTCCTATTGAACAGTGACCCCGGTCACTTTGATTACACGCCAACTTCAGCTGGTGTTGCAGTGAAGTTCAGTACGAGAGCCAGAGAATAATAAGAGGTTCATAACAAACTCTCTTTGTAATGGGGGATTAATACAAAATCCTTTCTTGCGACATGACTTCGATCTGCCGTTACTTGTTGTACTTCTGCTCAACCATATGTGTTTTGATCATTTTAAAAAGATTTTTACCAACTGTGAATGTTGTCAGACATAAAAAACCCCAGCCAGTCATTTTGGATGGTGACGACAAGCTATTGGCTCAATACCTGTCCATCTCTCCAACTTTCTGTTTTTGATAATACAGAGGATCCACGATTCCGTTGTCTTCCACTTATATGGGTCGAGGGGGCAATACCCTCAGACTGGAATGTCAGGCGTCTCTTACTTCGGTTGCATCATCCAGCTCACCCAGGAGGATCCCGAGGCAATATACAGTCTCTCCAGCAGGTCGGAGGTCTCCTCCCGGTGGGACATGCCCAAAACACCTCACCAGTGAGGTATTTGGGAGGCATCCTAACCATATGCCGGACTCACCCCGTCTGGCTTTTCTCGACCTGGAGCAGGAACGGCTCTACTCCGAGCTCCTCCTCGATGGTAGAGCTCCTCACTCTATCTCTGAGTTAGGATCCTTGTGAAGTTAAAAAAAATCTGCAATAGGCAACTTTATTTTTTAGAGGGTTAATTTAACGGGAAAATTTGTGTGCTGATTACACCGCAGCAGGCTGCCATGATGGCACCAATGGTCGGAGAAACGTGGGTGTCTTCCCCAAGGACACATAAATCTGAGCTCAGTAGGATTCGATTCCACAGACTTCCGGTCCAAGGGCGAACATTTCACCGCAGAGCTACCACCTCCCCCAAGCTTAGAGATGTTAAGCAGGTCCACAAAAAAGACGCAGGCTTCATTTACAAACTTTATTAACAAAGAATGCTTGAGGTTTATGTGGTAATCAGAATCAGAATATACTTTAATGATCCCACAAATGGGAAATTTGTGTGTCACAGCAACAACTTCCTATCTGCTAAGTGAGTCGTGGTAGAGCCCGATCACGTACGGGAAGAAAGACCTCCGGTAACGAGATGTTCTCGAGCGGAGCTGTCTGAGCCTCTTGGAGAAGGAGGCTCCAAGTTAAAGCAATCATATGTAAGGTTTTTAAATTTTGTCTTGACTCAGAAAAGCAGTATTTTCTTCTCAAATGAAACACATGGTAAAATAAACATCAACCAAAGAAGCTAGAGCTTCAACAAAATGTATTAATCGCCCCCCAATTTCATGGTAAATTACGATTAAAGCTCACTAACAAATTAAAGCATGTGGTTCAATGGAACTCTACAACTTTCTGTCATAATGACTACAGTAACATCTCACCAGAAACAGAAGCTGCACAAAAAGAAATGTTTGTGTGTAAAAAGTTTATGTGGTTTGGATTTAATGGGGGAAATTCCTGTAATACTTTGAACAACTGTGTGAAGGTTCATTTGGTTGTGAAAGCATCTCCTCATGCTGCTAATATCCTGTTCCAAATGTTATTTTACTGGGAGGTAAAAACTTAGTTTGCTACCATCGCATAAACAGGATGTGCATGGTCATCATGGTCATTCGACAATTTAAACCATCAAGTTGCCCCCAAAAAGTGTTATGCTCCCATTTCTAATCAATCTTCGATCAGATAGATGTTTACCAACCGCTTCCAAATGGTAGTTGTTTGTAGACATTTTGTCAAAGTTTTTGGAAACCATAAAGATTATAATTCCCCTTTCATGAGGACTAAACTAGACTGTGGATACTATGGCAACACAGGCAATTTCCTGTATTTAAGATGGAGTTATTCTGGCTTACACGAAGTCAGAGTCTGAGATCCTTTAATCTGACTTTGTTCACACCTCAAATAACAGACGTTTTTGAGCAGTTTGCAGCGGGTAACACTTCTTTTTCTTTGTCCAGAGTGTCTTTTTTGTGTGCCAGCTGAGAGTGCCATTAGAATAGTGACAGTCATCCTGCACGGCACAGAGGAAACATCATTAGAGTCTCAACAGCTCCTCAGCATTTTGGACCATCTCCATGCGGCATTCTTGTTTGACTCCTGAGCCTCTAGCCACCTGCACAACTTGTAATAAAACTGTCACAAATGAATGAAATTGGGGAGGAAGGAGGGGAACCGAGGGAGTTAACACAGATGTCCAAATAAAGTGTGAATGATTCATTTTGCCAAGATTAGTGGCATTCTCTGGGTGAAAACTTTCCCATGGCAAAGACAGCCTTTCACTCTTGGTTTGTGAATTGTCATCATAAATTGATTTTTTCTCAAAGACAAATATAATTGCATGTGAAAAAACAACACAAAGAACAAGAAACTGTCTCCCCCCCCCCCCCCCCCCCCCCTTAGCCACTCCCCTTCTCGACAACTCCCTCACCCTCTACTCTCTTTGTTGTCCTTTTCTCGGTCGATTTTCCATGTCTCTGACATCTAAGTGATCTAGAGTGTTCAAACTTAAATTAAGATCTCTGGCAAGATAAACAGTTAAAACCAGTTCCCATAGTTACGGCTCACACAGCGTGGTGATTGCATTATAATCCGACAGCAATCAACTCTAAATGAAACAGGGATGATAAGAGTGCCATTTTCTGTGTGTGTGTGTGGATGTAGCTTATTTATTTCCTTTGTTCAACTTGGATTTTTATTACCTTCCAATCAGCCTGGCTCCATAGTGGAGGCTTTTTGGACAAACACAACCATCATGTGGTCAGAATAAGATTAAAACACAAAGCAAGGCCTCGATGAAGAACTGCTGCTTTGGAAAGTTCACCCCACTTTTAGGAACACAGGTTGTGCTTCAATAAAAAGTTACGGGGTGGTGTTAATGCAAAATCGGCTTTGTGAGAGTTTTAATCAAGTTCGAATGTTTGTCACATTTCTGAGCTGACAAAAGGTACCACGTTTATCTTTTATAAAACGAAACAACATGGCTAAACCACGTCAAGTTGTTTCAAAGAAGTCCAACATGTGTGAAGGCATTTGGCTGAGGATAATTCCAATGACTGAGTAAAGAAACAGAACAGACAGGAATCCCCAATGGACAATGATGTTTGCAAATGACATTGTGATCTGTGGTGAGAGGAGGGAAGAGGTGGAGGAAAAGCTGGAGAGGTGGAGGTTTGCACTAGAAAGAAGAGGAATGAAGATTAGTCAGAGTAAGACAGAGTACATGTGTGTGAATGAGAGGGATCCAAATGGAAAAGTGAGGTTACAGGGAGAAGAGATAAAGAAGGTGGAAGATTTTAAGTATCTAGGATCAACAGTCCAGAGCAATGGAGAGTGTGGAAAAGAGGTGAAGAAGCGTGTTCAGGAAGGCTGGAACGTGTGGAGAAAAGTATCAGGTGTGATGTGCGACAGAAGAGTTTTAGCTAGAATGAAAGGGAAAGTGTACAAAACCGTGGTGAGACCGGCCATGCTGTTTGGTCTAGAGACAGTAGCACTGAGAAAAAGACAGGAAGCAGAGATGGAGGTAGCAGAGATGAAGATGCTGAGGATCTCTCTGGGAGGGACCAGGATGGACAGGATCAGAGGAACAGCACATGTTAGAGGTTTTGGAGATAAAGTTTGAGAGGCCAGATTGAGATGGTTTGGACATGTACAGAGGAGAGAGAGAGTACATCGGACGAAGGATGCTGGATTTGGAACCACCAGGAAAGAGGCCTAGAGGAAGACCAAAGAGAAGGAATACAGTGAAGGAAGACATGAAGATAGTTGGTGTGACCAAAGAGGATACAGCAGATAGGGTTAGATGGAAGAAACTGACTTGCTGTGGCAACCCCTGAAGGGAAATGCCGAAAGAAGAAGAAGAAGAGTAAAGAAACTGAACTTTGCAAGTTTCATTCGTCTGCATGTGAAATAGGACGAAGGTTCTCGCTCCAAAAACTCTGAGCACGTATAAACTCTCATTGAAACATTGGCAGCTTTACTCAGTGCCACGATCCCTTCACTTGCCACCAGAGGGACCCCTGGACCTTCACCCATCACCCTGATCGAGACATCTGAGGGTGATTATTCTGATGCCACTCACCAGTTGATCCTGCCGCCTATTTAAGGGCAATTGCCAGTGTCATGGTTCCCTCGCCCACCACCAGAGGGGAACCCGGGGCCCTCCCTCATATGCCTGATTTTAGACACCTGAAGATCTTTGTGCCTTTAAATAGGCAGCCTGTCTACCCTTCAGGTGCCAGGTCTTCCCGGCTGGAACAATAACTCAATGACATTCCACTGATTCATGGGGATTTTTTTTTTGTTACAGTATTACTGGACTCCTTCATTAAATAAACCATGTTTCTTGTCCTGCAATTGGGTCCTCCTCCTTCCACCTGCAGTCCACATTATGACAGACAGACTTTACTCAGTCTATGACTGCAGAAAGTCAGACTTTGAGTTGGAGGAATTGGCATTAGGGTATCCAGTAGCAGTGGCGTCACCTTCAAGAGGTTAGCTCCTGGGTGGCAAGGCGGTGACCATAGAAACATAGACTGGATAAATGTCTGCATATTTTTGGCTCCAAAAATTAACATGGCGCTGTGCGTTAAATTTTTTTTTTCACACTGTATGAATCCCTTGTGGGGAAATTCCTGCGCTGCATTGCACCACAGCAGGCAGCCAATGACGGCGCCAATGGTGGTAGAAACAGGGGGTTAAGATGTCTTCTCCAGGGACAAATAAAGTGTGAAGCTAAGCAGGACTCAAACCGGAAACTCTTCGGTCCAAGGATGGCAATTTTACAACTGAGCTATGCGTCCCCAAGTTATGCTGAAAAAGCGACTGAATTGGCTTCATTTGAATGAAACTGAACGTTACTGGTGACGTCAGACTCTTTGGGTCTAACGTCTCTAAATTCCATAAATAATTTTAATTTTCTGAATTTTATAAGATTTTTTTAAGCTATTGCGTCATGCTTGTGGGATTGCCTCCTTTTGTTCCTTCCAACATTTCCAAGATACCAAAGTACGCCCCAAAATGGCAGACATACTGTAATGGTTTTTCCCAAGTGTGGGGTCAATAAAGTAATTCTGATTCAGATTTTTTATGCTATGTAATTAGTTTTTTTGTAAATGTATCATATGCAGATGTTAATGCATGCAAGACCAAAATAGTCACCCAAAAGTTAACCCAAATGGCTCTTTTGTTCCTCTTTTTTTTTTTACTTCAAACACGTCTTACGTGCTCTATTTAACCCGTCCCATATCTCTTAATTTACCTTGAGGTGGTAAAACGTCTCGGTCTTCACGGTTTAACGCTCGCATGTCATTAAGGTTGTTTTAATTGGGGTTGAATCAACTCTACAGATAACTACATATACAGAAAAAAAAATTGTAAGAAAACATTTCTTCCTTCGGTAGAAAACATCAACCCTTTTTCTGTTAAAAAAAAAAAGTATTTTCAAGCTCATCTTACATAAAAATGCCTTTGCAGGTCTTTAGCATTCATTCTTTCATGTCCGAGACTTTGTGTCTCTGTGGAAAGAATGCCACTCATCCGACATGTCTGCAGGTTGTCAGAGCAAGAGGCTGAAAAGTGAGGGAACGGCAAACCCCGAGGCAGCTCCGGCACAAACAACAGTAGCATTTGTGAGAGGACGATGTGTGCCATGAGGTCTAAACTGTCAGAAACCCCCCAAAACCTTCTTTTATGTCTTTATCGTGGTACAAATATGACTTCATCTTTCCACTTGTTTCTTTCGACCAACCTATGAAGGTGAACCAGGCTTTTAGAAGCCGCAGCATCTCACCAACAGTGTGTTATCATAAATTTGAAAAGAAAAAGAGCAGTCATTCAGGAAAGTGGAGTCACAGCCAAATGAAATATGCTTCCAATTATGGCAATGGGTGTAAGAAGCTAATAAAGTGAATGTCACTACAAGACACTGAACCCTAATGGATCCCAACTAATTTGCTTTGACTGATGAATTCCCCTCTTCGCGTGTGTGGGGTTGAATAATTATGAAATTCGTCACGAGACATTCAGACTCATTAAGGATTTGTGACATTTCATTAAAGCAATGTTGTGCAAGGCGGCACATGGTGTTTTTGTGTTTGTGTGTGTCTGAACACAGACTAAAGCAATTATGAAGCAATTAAAGTACTTAAAGGAAGGACTGTTTTTACTATTCTGTAATCTAGACAATAAATTTCCAAACTTTGTTATTCTCCCCACGCCCCTATCCAGCCCCCCCCAGGCATAGAATGTTCTGCATTTGCATATTTTAGTAAATATTTTGCGTTATCAACAGAATATAAAAAGCAACATTTTGATCGAATGAGTTTAAATAAAAGAAACAGGGATTCTTTTAGTCTAATTCTCAGTTTGTAAAACTGATATCTTTTGAGACAAAGTCATCAAATACGGAGAAAAAAAGAATAAAATTTTTTCTTCTCCTTTCGGCATTTCCCTTCAAGGGTCACCACAGCAAGTCAATTTCTTCCATTTAATCCTGTCTCAAGCATCCTCTTCAGTCACGCCAACTATCTTCATGTATTCTTTCACGTGTCCATGAACCTCCCTTTTGGTCTTCCTCTAGGCCTCTTACCTGGCAGTTCCAAACCTAGCATCCTTCTGTTGATGGACTCTCTCTCCTCTGCACATGTCCAAACCATCTCAGTCTGGCCTCTCTGACTTTATCTCCAAAACCTTTAACATGTGCTGTTCCTCTGATGTACTCATTTCTACTCCTGTCCATCCTGGTCACTCCCAGAGAAATCCTCAGCATCTTCATCCATGCTACCTCCATCTCTATTTCCTGTCTTTTCATCGTTGCCACTGTCTCTAGACCAATCAGCATTGCCGGTCTCACTACAGTTTTGTACACTTTCCTTGTCATTTTATTTGAAACTCTTCTGTCACACATCACACGTGATACTTTTCTCCATTACCATTCCATTTTCTTTTTTCTCATTAGCCCCGCCCATTTTATGGTCTTTTTGAGAAATGTATCCAATGTTGGGTTTGGTCTATTAAAAGAGGTTTTAGTGCAACTTTCAATAGAATTTCAAAACAGTCAAAAACATCAGTTAAATTGTGACACAGTATAGCAAGAAGAATGATTTAGATACTACTAAATAATTTTAAATGACAAAACGTAAGCACAATGCAAGAATGTTTGGGGTTCGAGTGCTGGATGGGGGCAAGGCTTGAATCACTGGCCTGTCTATGTAGAGTTTGAATGTTCTCCCCTTGTGCATGGGCACCACTGGGTGCTCCAATTTTCTCCCACCTACCATAAACATGAACGTTAGGTTGATTGGCCTCTGAGAAATTGCCCCTCGGGATAAATGAGTATGTGTATGGTTGGTTGTATGTGTTTGGCCCCGCAACAGACTGGCAACCTGTTCAGCGTCACCTTGTAATCAGTCGGGATAGAATCTGGAATCCTCTCGCCACCCCGTTAGGGATAAGCAGTTCTGAAGATGAAAGTTGAATGAATGAATTTTGCGTATGTAAGAAATCTAGTGCGTTTGACTCCACCAAATGAACCCAATTTAGTTGCCATTTTCTGCCAATGTGGACGGTACTATCTTAGATCAATAAAACTTGAAATATGCAGTTATTGGCTTGAGTTTGTGTTTATATTGCAAACATCTTGTAAACCAGGAGTGAGCTTTTTGAAGGCACACCCCATGCTACTGCGGCCAATACTTCAGAGGCTTGAATAGGGTTCCTCTTTGTTGCAACTCGTACTCCAAAAACTGTTTCTAAGAACTGTACATTGCCTGTAGTTTTCTTTTGATAGAAAACACTCATGACATTCCAATGGATTTGCATGGATTTCTGTTCTTTTTTCTTTGTTTACGGCATGTGGATTCATGTAAATATCATTCTACCAGCTAATAAAACAGGATGTGGGCTAAGCAGATTAGTGTCTAAAGATGTGCCGACTGTTTTCTCCTTCTGAAATACACCTGATTCAACAAACAAGTATTTTAAACCTAAAAAACATTACCTCAGCGGGTTTGTAAATGTAACTCCTGGCGGATAAACCGAATGGATTGGAAACTTTTGCTGTGTTGCTTTTAACGGCTTTAATCAAACAGCCTACTGCTGCACCAAAAAAAAAAATCATATAACTAATGTCTTGGTTTGTTCAAAATATTAATATAAAGATTATAATTGCAATTTGAACTGCTTTGAAATGTTGAGGTTTGGTCTCAGGGGTCAAATGGTGATAGCCTTTTCTAGCTTTTGTAATATTTTGGAGATGTAAAGAAACACTAAAGAAAAAATAAAATAAAAAAACTTAAATAGCTTACCGATTGTGTGGGTTGCACGGTGGTGCAGCGGTTAGTGCAGTGGCCTCATAGCAAGAAGGTCAGGGTTTAAGCCCTAGGTGGATCGCATTTAAGCCGCTTGGATCACTGGTCTTTCTGTATAGAGTTTGCATGTTAGCTCCGTGCATGCATGTTTTTTTTCCCAGTTACTCTCATTTCCTCCCACCCTCCAAAACATGCATGTCAGGTTGATTGGCTGGTACGAAATTGCCCCTAGGAATGGGTGTGTGTGTATGGTTGTGTGTGGCCACACAACAGACTGGCGACCTGTTCAGGGTGTACCTGGCCTCTCATCTGATACCAGCCAGGATAGGCTCCTGTTTCTTCCTGCAACCCCGGAAGAAATAAGCGGTTCAGAAAAACTGATTGTGTGTTTATCAATTTTTATGAAAGGACCTCATTCACATCTTCCTAATTTAAAAATACACAAAATGTAGATTCAATATCCAAGTTGCCCACGTCGCCCCTCATTTTCTTTTATTTTTACCATGCGGGAGCAGCTGGGCAGCAACCAAAAGTTAACTTAGAGTGACTCATCACTCTGACTGTGATGAGTCGGCCTACAGGATGGAGGTGGAACGGCTGGTGTCCTGGTGCAGCAACAACAACCTGGAGCTCAACGCTCAGAAGACAGTGGAGATGACCGTGGACTTCAGGAAAATTACATCACCCATTTCCCCCTTTCACTGACAGACTCCCCCATCACCCCTGTAGACTCTTTCCGCTTCCTCGGCACTACCATCACACAGGACCTAAAGTGGGAGCCGTCCATCAGCTCCCTGATCAAAAAGGCCCAGCAGAGGATGTACTTTCTGCGGCAGCTGAAGAAAGCAAGCTGCCCGCCTAGATGTTGGTCTAGTTTTACACAGCCATCATCGAGTCCATCCTCACCTCCTCCATCACTGTGTGGTACGCTGGAGCCACAGCCAGGGACAAACATAGACTGCAGCGCATTATGCGCTCCACGGAGAAGGGGATTGGCTGCAGCCTTCCATCTCTCGAACATCTGTACGTCTTCAGGACTCGGGGCTTGGTCGGATTGCAGCTGACCCTTCCCACCCTGGACATGGACTTTTTCAGTGACTCTCCTCGGGTAGGAGGCTCCGGTCCATTCGGACCAGAACGTCCTGCCACAAAAACAGCTTCTTCCTTTCTGCCGTTGGACTTATGAATACTTTATAACCTGGTTCAGCTTATCACTTAGTCACCAGAAATGAGTGTGAGTATGTGGTTGTCCGTATGTTTGTTTGTGGCCCAAAAACAGACAGGTGACCTGTTTGGAGTGTGTCCTGCGTCTTGCCTGAAATTAGCCAGGATGGGCTCCAGCACCCCCGTGACAGCACAATGCTGCCGTTTTGAATTACTTCATCTTTTCAAAAATAAAAACACACAAAATTTTTTTTCCAAAATGACCTCTTTGCATAAGACATTCTCATCACCATCAATTTTCTTTTCTGAGGTCAGGCCATCGAGGCAAAATGTTCAAGTGGGACCTGACCGATATGCCATCACTCAAATGAGTTCAGGCCTCTGTCCGAGATGCCCACCCAGCAGGAAATGTCCTGAAACCATACTGAGAATGTGTTTCAAAGGATGAAAAGATTCAGTGCAATCTGTTACTTTCCTGAGTTCAACCAAAAAAGGAACGTAAAAGAGTTATTTTTCTTAGATTATAATCACGACTTTTTATATCGAGTTGGGCTACATCAAACCAATTAATTAAAAAAAATGTTTTTACTCACTCTGTTGATCTCTCATCGGGGAAATTTGTGTGCTGCACTCCTACACCGCAGTAGGCTGCCACGACGGCACCAATGGTGGGAGAGACGGGGGTTGGGGTGTCTTCTCCAAGGGCCCTAGACAAGCACCCAGTGGGATGGATACCTGCGAACTTCCAGTTGACTTCTGGTCTGTGGGCAAACGCTCTAACCACTGAGCCACCGTCTCCCCCGCCACCTCGCCCCCCAAATGATGATTTGAATGATGCTCATTCTTAGAAAGACACGTTTAAGCATGGACTGTAGAAGTGGGGATGGTAGTGTACATAATCTAACCCATTGTGTATGGGCGTAGGCATTAGCTTAGATGTAGAATGCCCATCCTAGGACTGGGAGAAGCAGGTTACCGGTTGAATTCCCTCTGGGCCCATGCCTATACGTTCCTAGAGAAGACACCCTACCTAACCCTAAGTTACTCCCACAACTGGCACTGTCATGGCTGCCTGCTGCGGTGCAAAGCAACAACAGTAATTTTCTCGTGAGGGATGACTATAGTAGTACGATTAAAAAAACAATAATAATATTCAACTTCATCTAAGTGAAACAGTTCAGTCACCAAATTTTACCAATATGGAAAGTGTCATATTAAACCAATAGAACCAGAATTATGCAGGATTGATCAAGTCTACCTTCGCATGGCAACCAACTTGCCAACTAAGAGAGAGATTTATGAAGACTCCTTTTCACTGGAGTCTCTAACTGTAGCCAGTCTGTCTGACTCATGATGCCTTGTTGCTGTTATTGGTAAGGCCAATCAAACTTCTCAAATGTCCGCACATGGTCATGAACGGTCACGGCAATTGCTCCATCTGATTTGCCACATGATAACTTGCGCTCATAGACCGTGATCTCCAGCTCTCACTGGATCGATTTGCTGCCGAGTGTTAAGCAGCCGGGATGGGAATTAGTGCCTCCAAATCCAAGACCATGATCCTCGCCCGAAAAAAGGGTGGAATGCCCCTGTGGGTCAGGCACAGAGTCCTGCACAAGTGGAGGAGTTTACGTATCTCGGGGTCTTGTTCACAAGTGGGAGAAGGATGGAGCGGGAAATCAACCGGCGGATTGGTGCGGCATCAGCTATAACTAGGACGCTGCATCGGTCCGTCGTGGTAAAGAGAGAGCTGAGCCGAAAAGGAAAGCTCTCGATTTACAAGTTGATCTACATTACCACCCTCACCTATGGTCACCAGGTGTGGGTGGTGACCGAAAGAATGAGATCGCGGATACAAGCGACCAAAATTAGCTGTCGAGCCAATCCTCCGCCAGGTCGAGGGAAGCCAGATGGGGTGGTTCGGGCATCTGGTCAAGATGCCCCCCGAGTGCTTTGCTGGTGAGGTGTTTCGGGCATGTCTCACCGGTAGGAGACCAAGAGGCAGACCCCAGACCCGCTGGAGAGACTACTGTATGTCTCACAGCTGGCTGGAGAATGACTCGGGATTCTTTCGGGTGAGCTGGAGGATTCAGCTGGGATGAGAGAAGCCCGGGCTTCCCGTCTGAGGCTGTTGCCCCTGCGACCCGGCCCCAGATAAGCGGAAGACGACGCAACGGAATAACGCTAATTTTTTCAATGGAATTTTGAGGGCGCTGAGACTGTATGGAGAAAGCCGGCACTTCCTATTTGGCAAGCAGAAGGAAATATCTTACTATTTCCCGTTCCAATACACAGTCACTGGTTTAAAATGAATTGGTGGCTGGTGAAGCTAGATTTCCGCATGACAGATTTCAGCCACACTTTTTTACTAATGCCACAACTGTTTTAATCAATATGATCAATTGATTGTATATGTTTTTTTTTACACTGAACACGGACAAAATGTTTATCGACATGACAATACTTAGAAAACTAGCTGTTTTTACTGGTTATAGCTACAAGACTGGAAGTCAGATTGGCAAAAAACATTACTAAAAGAGGTTTGTGAATTCCTCTAATGTGGTTTAGGTAAGTAGTTTTAGATCATTGAGCAGATTTTACTCAGAGATCATCATTGGTTCAATCTGGGAGTGGTTCCTCTCTATCCGCAGATAATCTGAACCCTAATCTTCTCCCATCGGTTGGCTCAGCTAACTAAATATCAGACAGGACATGCACACAAGCAGCTCGCATATAGGTCGATGCAACATCCCAAACACAGACAAGACCACACGCAGCTGCTGCAAACATTCCAACGTGATCTTAGAATATGAGTGTGAGAGATTGTCGTATTGACCTGCATGTCGTGTTGGAGAAGGGCCTGCGGTGTGTAAACTTGCAGGCTGAAACGAGCCTCTCTCCGTGGCTCATTGTCACATCAATAGAGTTGAACTGAGAGCGAATCCCAATCTGAAGTTAACCGCTACACTGAATGCGGCTTTCTCGCTTGTTCCCACAGGACAAGCAGCTTCATTATGAAGCACCACTGGTCTCCTTTTCATCTCAGTGAGATCACCCCTGTGGGGAGTATCAACACTGTGAGCCACATCTGACGCTCTCTTGTCCCTGTTTAAACAATGAAATAGTGTTCCAACATATTGTTGTGTGCCTTTTTTCTTTTTCACTATGCAGCTGCTTGAAAACAACTAGAGAACTGAGAGGATCTCAGCGGAGTAAGGAGATGATCAATTTCTGGGAGGAACCGCCCTCCCTTTCCTACACACACACACTTTCTGACCCCTCCACCTCCTCTCCACTTCAACTAGCCATAATTATTTTTCCACAAAAAAGAAAACGCAGAGTAATTTCTCTTGCCCAGTTATGAAAAGCTCATTAAAATCGTCCAGGAACAAACAAAGCATCTCCTATGAGGCCTCTTTTCAAATTCATTTCATAATTTCCTTCTGTTTTAATCATTTAGATCAATTAATCATTCCTTGGTGGAAAAGATATTCTTTGCAATCTTCTTTTTTTTTTGTTCTAGAGAGAGAAGCTTGATGAGATTGTCAGGAGAATGTGGCACAAACCAAGTTGGGAGTCGCATCAGCTTTGCCAAAAGGGAAATCAGCTTGATGCGGCACGATCTCCTCGGAGCTGAAAGAATAATTAAACAATTAAAAGTAAAAAAAAAAGATCATCTCCACACATCTGAAGCCGGGGGCCTCCTATAAGAATGCTGTTTTGTCATGTAAAACCACCAAACCTGGAGAATCTCAAACAACTTTTCACTAAGTCAACTTTCATCCAATGGAAGCGAGCGTTAGCTTTAAAGAATCACTTGTTTGTTTTTTCTTTTTAATCAGAAATACAAAAGAATTTAATACGCTGGAAAAAAACACATCAGCGCTACTAATATTCTAATCATGATGATGAAGAGTTGCTCGTCTCATGCAGCCTCAGAGACATGTAACACTGAAATGAATTGAAGGGCCTCAGCCAAATGGAGCTCTTGCAGATTAGCTTTAATAGGTGTTGAAACCAATGACCTGAAGCTTAATGAGGTTGTAAATGGAAACTGGCTTTGATGCAATTCCTTTTAGTGTCAGATGATGGCGCCACCAGCCAGCCTTAGAGACTCCCCATTTACAGTATGTGTTTCCTGTCAATCATCTTTCTGTCAGACCAGTAGTTATGATCAACTCACACAGCAGATGAGTGCAGGTTTTTAGGGTGCAAACCTTGTAAATTCCTTTAAAAAAGCAGACACCCCCAAAAAAAGGAAAAAAAAAATCCTTTTTTTTTTTTTTTTTTTAGAAAAAAGACCTTGCAATTTTATTTTTGACATCTACATGATTACATTTGCACTTTTAGTTGATTTTTTTGTGTGTGTGTGTGTGTGTTTTCATGATGAATCATTTTGCATGTTTGCATGCAAGCATGAATCATTGCATGCATGTTTCATCCAGAATGAGTTTATTGATCCCAAATTTTGGGGATGCAGTGTTGCAGCAGTAATTACATGCATATAGAAATAAATTATGAAAAATAATAAATAATTTTTAGGATGACTGAGACACAGAAAATCCCATCTACAGCAATAAATTTAATTTAGTCCCCATATTTTATCTATTATTTTATATGTAGACACATATACATCCATACAAAATAATAATTTTCTATAACTTGCAGAAAACTTTTTTTTTAGAATTTGGGAAGAAATATGAAATGCAGTGATTTGATTTTTTTCTGATTTCTGATTTTATATAACTATAATATAAAAATTGATAAACAAAATCAAAAGTTGGAAATAAATCAAATCAAGGAGTTTGTGTTTCCAAGTCATCCTAGAATTTATTTTTTAAATGCTTAATATGTTATTTTATACCCAAAAATAATTGCATAATAATTATTTTCATCATTTTTTAGTGTTTTTTAATAATTTCCCTTCCGTTTGTTTTGCTTCGCTCTGATTGGTTAGATTTGTTTTCCTCCTGAGTGAAATGCGATGTGATTGGTTGTGGCGTTGATTTCGTCACGGTGGCAAAAAAGCATTTAAGCGGAAGTTTCTTCCTGTCAGCCTCACATGTAGAGCAGACTGAGGGGGCAGACTGAGACACACAGAAAAAAACAGATCTGTTTTACTCTCTTTAACTCATTTTATTCAAATTATTTGGGTTTTATTTTTACTTTACTGCTAAAAGAAGAAGAATTGGACTGTTTCCTGCTGTTTTCGGGATCATAGCGACATGAGGAGCTCTTTAGAAATCCATTTAACCATGGACAGAAAACAGCAGTGAAGCTTGTCTTTAAATCAGGAAAAGCAAGCAGTGGAAATACTATCTGATAACTCCATTTGATCCTCGTCAAAAAAAAAACTTTCCTCTCTGGGTTTTTTGACTGGATCTTGGAGACAAACCTTTTTTTTTATTCTTTTTTTTAATCTGATCATTTTCTACACAGCTTTTAAAAAAAACCAACTTTACCACCATTACTTCTATCAGGAGAAGAAAACCTGGTGAGTTCAGCTATTTGTTGTCATCATTAGCTTCAAATTCAATTTTAACAACATAATAATGTTGTAATCGATTTTAAATCCTATTTATTGTCTGTTAGAATAACTTCTTTTTAAGGTATTTTAAGTTTTTAGGTGCAGAAAACTACAAAACAAGGCTTTCAAATGGATTTTAACAACATTTGGTATTGATTTTACTAACTTTAGCTCTTTTAAAAACAGTTCATTTTAATCTGTTTTTTAGTCATTTTTTTCTACCAAAAAGCAAAAAACTATGAACAGTATCTTTAAAACGGATTTTAACAACATAATGTTGGCTTCTAAATGGATTTTAACAACATTTGGTTAGGATTTTTACTAACTTTAGCTTTTTTAAAAACTCATTTTCTTTTAAAAACAGTTCATTTTAAACTGTTTTTTAGTCTTTTTTTTCTACCAAAAAGCAAAAAAACTATGAATAGTATCTTAAAAATGGATTATAACAACATAATGTTTGCTTCCAAATGGATTTTAACAACATTTGGTTAGGATTTTACTAACTTTAGCTTTTTTTAAAACTCATTTTCTTTACAATATTATTCATTTTAAACTGTTTTTAGTCTATTTTTCTATCAAATGGCAAAAAACTATGAACAGTATCTTAAAAATCGATTTGAACAACATTTAGTTATGATTTTACTAACTTGAGCTTTTTTAAAAACTCATTTTCTTTACAATATTGTTCATTTTAAACTGTTTTTTTTGAGTCTTGTTTTCTATCAAATAGCAAAAAAACTATGAACGGTATCTTAAAAATGGATTTTAACAACATAATGTTGGCTTCCAAATGGATTTGAACAACATTTGGTTATGATTTTACTAACTTTAGCTCTTTTAAAAACTCATTTTCTTTTAAAAACAGTTCATTTTAAACTGTTTTTTTTTTCTTTTTTTCTATCAAATAGCAAAACACTATGAACAGTATCTTAAAAATGGATCTTAACAACATAATGTTATTAACTTGACTAACTTTAATCTTTTAAAAATAAAATTTCTTTACAATAACATAAATTTGAAGCTTGTTTTACTCTTGTTTTCTATCAAAATACAAAAAAAAACCAAACCTATTAATAGGACCTTTAATTATGTTTTCGGACAAAATGTGTAATAATGGTTCTAATTTTACTTACTTCAGCTTTTTTTTTTTTAACTATTTTTTTTTTTTACATTAACATTGATTTTAAAGTCTTTTTAGTCTTGTTTTTTATTAAATAGTAAAAGAAAAAAAAAGAAACAAAAAAAAAATTACACTTAACTTAAAAAATTTTGGTATTTGTTATGATTTAACTAGATTGAGTTTTTTTTTTAACTCATTTCCTTTAAAGTAACATTGATTTTAAGTTGTTTTTAGTCTTATTTGCAACTAAATGGCAAAAACCCCAAAAAACCTTTGGTCAAGAGCTTAAAAATTCATTTTAACTACATATTAACGTATTAGTTAAAATTTGACTAACTTTAGCTTTTTTCCCGCTCATTTCTTTACAATAACATACATTTTAAGTCATTTTTTAAGTCTTTGTTTCTATTAAATACCAAAAAACTATGAACAGAAGCTTAAAAATCCATTTTTTCAACATAATAATGTGATTATTGATTATAAATTTTACTTATTTTAGCTTTTTAAAGTCATGTTCTTCACAGTAACACAGATTTGGAACTTTTTTTGAGTTATAAATGGTACAAAAACAACAGTCATGATGTTTCTGTTGGTAATAATTTCCGAAATGTTCACCTAAAAATAACTAAAGTAGACAATTATTATAATTATTAGTTTATAAACCGGTTTTAATGACTTCAGAATGTTTGCATAGTTTCACAATCTTAAGTTACTCCAGCTTTTTGGCACATGTTCTTTAAAAAAACACACATTTTAAGCTCTTTTTAGTTTTATTTTCTATTGAATGGGTACAAACTTGAGGTTTTTGGTGGGTATATTTTCCTTGGTTCACGCTTTTATTCTATTTTCGTGCCCAAATTGCCTCGGCCATGTAATTACTTGAGTTAACCCATTAAAGTTAAAAGCCACCCCCTCCTTTTCCATTCCTCTTGAGAATCAAACAGAAACTCTTTGCCCCCTCCTCACTGCAAAGAAACTTGACTTTAGCCCCTGTCCTGTTTATTCTATGGAGTCACTTTCAGATCGACTGCTTGATTCATCTCCGTTTTTAATTTGATCTGCACTAACGTAGACTGTTTTTGTTTGTTTTTGGATTTTTTTTTTACCTTCTTCCTTCACTAATGGGCTTTACTGAATACCTCCTCCCCCTCTTTTCTCCTCTTCTCCCACCAACCCCCCTCTACATGTTCCTAACTCTAATTGGCCTACCTGCCTTTCAACAAAGATTTGGCTTCATCCCCGGCTGGTCTCTCTGACCAAATTGGTTGGGATTACATGTGAAAGAGGTCAGATTAATATTTATTTATTTATTTCGGTCACAGTGTAATTTCACATTAATGAAAGAAAGAAAAATAATTATATTTTAGCAAAGGACCGAAAAGGTATCGGCTGAAGCAAACGCTTATTTCGCCGACCCTTTTTTTTTTTTTAAATTGTCATAAAAGCAAAAAACATATAAGTAAATACATAGAAATCCATCATAAAACATATAAGTAAATATTCAGAAATCATAATACATAAAATGAAAATTAGAACATCAAATGAAAAAGTAATACAAGTACAAAAGTAATACAATTGTTACTATAATTGTTTACATTGTATATAAGCTTGAATTTAACCATCAAGACTTGCATATTTGACACGGTTCAGTCCGATACAACCGGTCCAGGCTTGAGTTTTATGCTCATATTCTCTGAATCATGTGTTGGTAAACAGACAGTAACATGAGGAAATGTTTCAGCGTGCTTATGCTTTTTTTTTTTTTTGGTTTACTTAGGCCCCTCCCCCTCCAATAGCCCTCAGCTAAGCAAGTTAACAAGGTCCGGAGATGAGATGAAGGGGAGGTTAATCCAGCGAATGACTCACGCAGAAACATGTTAAAGTAACCCCTGTTTCCATTTGAACGTCAAACTTTAAAGAAGTTGGTTCAATGTTTTCTTACAGAGACGATGGTGAATCCCGGAGGCAGCAGTCAGCCCCCAGCGGTGGGGACGGGCTCTCTGTCTTGGAAGCGGTGTGCGGGCTGCGGCGGGAAAATCGCAGATCGGTTTCTCCTCTACACCATGGATAGCTACTGGCACAGCCGATGCCTCAAGTGCTCCTGCTGCCAGGCCCAGCTGGGCGAAATAGGCACGTCGTGCTTCACGAAAAGCGGCATGATCCTCTGCAGAAACGATTACATCAGGTGAGAAGTAGACCAACTTGGTCGAAGTCCCGAAAAGTATTTAAAGACACCTGCTTTTGAATAAAACGATGAGTTTTGGACGAAATTTCCGTTTGTTTTGAAGTCTAAATACATTTAAATTTAGTTTTTTTTTTTCAGTCAGATTCTAAAGTGTGCTCCCACTCCCACCTCGTAAAAAACATGGGAGAAGTCAATGGGGTACTTCATTCATAATAGTAGCGTAATGTAATTAAAATGGGAAGAGGGGATGTGTGGATACACCTTTCCTCCACTTGTAATGAGAGTGTGTGCTCGCTGGAAGAGCTAAAAACGCACATTATGGAAGCAGGAGATCTCTGCAGAGATAAAGACAGACGAGAGGGGGGGAGAGAGAGAAAACATCTGACAGAGTCCACACAATTAAATGCTTTAATTATAGTCCCCCCCCTCCATTTCCTTTAGTCCTGATGGGTTTTATCTAATGAGATCTGGTCCCTGGCTTGTATCCGCTACCAATGACGTGTCCGAAATGAATGAGAGCCACACTGCAAACAAAACATTTAATTAACCAAATTGGCTTTTGAAAGAGCAGGAGAGAAAGACGGATAGAGAAGAGGGATTATTGTGAAGGCCATTTGCGCTGGGTTTCTTTTTTTTTTTTTTTGTCCTTCATCTTAAAGGGACAGCCCCCACTTTTAGACATCATCATTCACTCGTCTGGTCGGAGATGATGCACCTCTCGAAGAGTTCATCCTTATACTTCAAAAGTGTCCGCTATTGTTTTTAAGCCAGAGGTGATGTTATTTCTTGGGGCTGCTGGTGGAGCGGGGCGCAGAACAAGGAGGGGGGATTAATTTACTCTGGGCTGGCGGATTCAGAGAGAATGCTGTCCACTTAATTGAATAAGCCGAGGTAATTAAATGGCTCTTTTCCAATAGAACGTGTGAGGTAAATCTAATAGTTGGTTATTTAATATCACTTTGAAGTCTGCCCACTCCAACGCGATGACAGGGCGCGCCAAGGGGGAGGGCGAGCGGGGTGTACAGTGAACCATTAGGCCCTGAAAAAAAAAAAAAATTGATCCCAGAAATTAATTAAATCGCTCTCAATTTTAGAGGAAACGTTTATCTTGATTTGTCATAACGGAATTAATTCAAAGGCCTTTGCCTCACTGGAGGGCAGATCTGTTTCTTTGAATTAACCAAGTGTAATTTGGCTGATTTCGCCCCCCCATAACCCCCTCATCCTTCCCTCTCTGCTCCTACTCATGCACTCTTCCCAAAACACATGCACATGTCCGACTGACGCAGATCCACACTAACCCCCCCACCTCCCGCCTCACATCATCCTCACAATCTCATCCACCCCATCACCCCCCCTTTCGTCTCTAATGCAGCTCTTGCCATTATGCAAAGCCCCCGCTTCAGTATCAATATGGCATAGTGCTTTTAAGGTGCTTTGGCTGCTGATGTAGAGAGGCATTTTTAATGGACTGTGTTGCAGAAATCATTGTTGTGGGGGTAATTTTAACCCCACTCAAAGGTCTCGCTGAATGAGCTCTGCATTTACCACACAGCCCAGCAGCGAGACACGCTCCGTGTTTCACCCAACAGGCGGTGCTGAGATGAAATCCAATAGTGGTCGTCGCCTATGCGTGCTCCGTTTTGGGCTGTTTGCTGTTTTGGTTTAATCGCGGACAAATGCACGGGCGAATCAAGATGAAAATTTGATCCAAAAATGTCTGTGTTTTTTTTTTTTCTACATCCAGAACCAGATTGGTCTGTTTTGGTTCTTAATTCCGCTGACTCGTGGGTGAGGGTTTCACATCTACGTTGTAGTTCATCAGCCATTAGAGCCCTAGAGGTCAAACCACCGCCGCAACTTCATCTCCTTTAACTTCTTCTGACCCTTCGTCCACATGACTGGACAACCCATTACCAGGATTTAGATGTTTTAATTAGACCAGTTTTGAGGTGCAACAACACAGATGGGGTCATCTTTGAAGGTTTCAAGATGGAATGAAAATAAAATAAATGAACTACATTATTCATCCCTCATCGGGGAAATTTGTATGCTGCACTCTTTACACCGCAGCAGGCTGCCCTTCAACACGCCAATGGTGGGAGAAGTGGGTGTTAGGTGTCTTCTCCAAGGACCCTAGACGTGCTCTCTGTGGGACGCCAACCCGCGAACTTCCGGTCCGCGCGCGGACGCTCTAACCACTGAGCTGCCGTCTTCACCCAGTCCACCAAATATGTTGATCTTTTTCAACTCTTGGTGAAGACAAGGCAAACATTGTGAACGAGCTTTTTTCGGTTTACTTTTCCAACCAATAGAAATTCTTACTCGTCGCTAAAACCAGGAAGTTAGAGAAATTGACAAGCTTGTAGGCCAATCATTTCTGTTCAGCGTACAAAAATAATTGGCCATGGTTTTAATCGAGATGGATGACATTTATAGTTTACATTCGATTGTACAATTTGTAATCTTGTCAATTTTTTTTACTGATGATAAATATGGGAGGAGACAGTGGCTCAGTGGTAGAGCGTTCGCCCGCGGACCAGAAGCTAACCAGAAGTTTGCGGGTTTGATTCCCTCTGAGTTCACGTCTAGGTCCTTAGAGAAGACTTCTAACCCCCTGTTTCTCCCACCATTGGTGCCGTCGTGGCAGCCTACTGCGGTGTAGTGGTGCAGCATGTAAATTTCCGCGATGAGGGATGAATAGAGTATGACACACTGTGGGATGCTGACGACAACGGTTGAGTGTGGACTGGGCTTGCCATGCATTCATGCTACCTTTAGCTATGTTTACTAAAAATTTTTGGGTCAAAAAGTTTCGTCTGAATACCCCACTTTTTAAGCGACGCCAATACTCTGGCAAGAAATTCTTACAAGCTCTAATGTGTTTGATTTAAAAGGTTAAAACTCGTAATTTAAACTTCCCTGAGGCTGGATTTGATCTGAAATAACGGGTTAATTTTGCATATTCTTAGTTGTTTTGATGGGAAAGGACACACTGGGAGTTTTACTACCGACCCAACTAGTTTTGGCTTGACAGAATTGAGGAGATCAATAGAATGATACAGTAAAAATGTGTCATTACACGAGACGATCGGGCAAATTTGGGCATAAATTGCAATAAAAATGAAGGTTTACTTGACGCTAAATGATGAAAAAAGAATGAATTGGAAAAAAAAACGGTCTTGGATTTACACCGGGACGTCTACATGATTTTTTTTTTTTTTCAAAACTGAGAAAATCGCTATTTGTGTTTCATTTATGGTCATTTTTATCGTTACTTTACGAAAAACAAGAAAAGATCGCAAAATATTTTCCAATCCAAATCCCAATTGCGGAGTTGAAACCTATTTCAGATTGAAACTTAAGGCAGATTTAAGTCAGCCTGTGCTGACTCAGCCAGGGGTGCCGGAACCCAGCTACCCGGTACCCTGGCCCTCGACATGAAGGGGCAGGGTACGGCCCATGGGTTCCGGCACACTGACACATCCGACACCGGGACGTCTACATAACGTCGCAATTTTTTTCAAAACTAAGGAAAGTGCTTTTGGTATTTTATTTATGGTCATTTTTATTGTTACTTTACGAAAAACGAGAAAAAATTGTAAAATATTTTCCAATCCAAATCCCGATTGCGGAGTTGAAACCTATTTCAGATTGAAATTTAAGGCAAATTTAAGTCAGCCAGTGCTGACTCAGCCAGGGGTGCCAGAACCCGGTACGGCTGGGTACGGCCCAAGGGTTCCGGCACCACTCTCTGAACAGGTTGCCAGTCTGTCACGGGGCCACATGCATACACCCATCCATACACACCCAGTAATTCTGAAAAAAAAAAAAAAAAAAGTTTTTTACCAGCTTCTAAATCAAAACAGAAAAGTGAGATAATTAACCCTTTCAGTATGGCTTTGATGTGCAGGGAGAAACGGTTTTAAAAACAAGGTATATATGCTAATTTCCCGCGTGGTGTTTGTCCTAGCGAGAGCCAGGAGTTGGCAGTGTTGCCACGGCAGTCTCCAGTTAATTAGTTTCTGAAATTGAGTTTTGATGGAGCCTTTCCAAATGACGCCAAGACAGAATTCGCCGGTGCCGTGGGCCGTCTTCCTGAAAGGCGTCTCCGAGAGCTGCTGCTTGTTTGTTTTTGTGATTTTTTTTTTTTTTTGTTAAACACTTTGCATAAAACTCGACAGCAAACCGATGAGACGTTTCCGTGTTTCTGAGTTTAATTTTTTTTTTTTTTAAAAAGAGCCAAACAACTTTATCTGATGTGCACACACACATCAGTGTTTAAACCACTCCCCCCGATCCTTTTCTCTTTTCATCCTCTCTCACTCCCTCTCTCTCTCCGGAGCATGTCAGATGCCGTGGTCTTATTTGATTGCTTAGGAAAAGTGCAGTGATAGAGCAAACACCCAGTGAGATATGATGACAAATGGGTCCAGATCCCAGTAAATTACTTTCTGCTCAAATCGAAATTTCATTCAGTTTGCTGCTCACCGAGATGAAGTAATCTAAATTGTGGACTCAGAAGGAAGATAGAAGGGAAGCTGGAGCAAGCATTTCATTATCAAGAGGCACAGAGAGAGAGAGGGGAGGGGCCCGGGGAGAGGGGGGGAGAGAAGGTTAGGGACGAAAGAGATGAGCAGAAGCAAATCTAAAGTGTTGACACCATGATTGAAAAGGTTAACCCATGCACATTATATATCAAACCCGGAGTAGCTGCGGGGTTTCTAATGGAAACACGGCGCTGACGGAGCGTTCACAGGGGTCCTAATGGCCAAAGCGTCACGTCTCCGCCTAGATCTCCAATCAAATCCTCTTAGCTCCTGATTGCTTATGTTCCTGCTTATTATGAGGCTGCAAAGAAGATATGCTGCCGGAGTAATGTGAGAGATGCTTGCGCCGAGGCCGCTCGGCGCCGGAGTCATTTTTTTTTTTTTTTTTCCTGTTTATTTTCTTTCTGTGGAAACACAGAGCAGGCCATTCGCTCACACACACACAGACGTACATATTTAGCAGATAAACACGTGAATGCCGTAGTTCAATGCACGCAGCGCTAATACTTCTTTTTTTCTCAGGTTATTCGGAAACAGCGGAGCTTGCAGCGCTTGCGGTCAGTCCATTCCAGCCAGCGAACTGGTGATGAGGGCGCAGGGAAACGTCTACCATCTGAAGGTAAAGGTTACAAGTTGTAAATATTCAAAGAATCGCTCTTTATCGGAAAGTTTGTGGAACTTTTTTTTGGTAATTTGTTTTTGGGTTTTTTTTTTTCTCCATGTAGTGTTTCACATGTTCGACCTGCCGGAACCGGCTCGTCCCAGGGGACCGGTTCCACTACATCAACGGCAGCCTCTTTTGCGAACACGACAGACCCACAGCTCTCATCAACGGTCATTTGAGTTCCCTGCAGACGAACCCACTACTGCCAGACCAGAAGGTAACCACCCCCGCCCTTCCTGCATCCTCCTACACACTCTTTAAAGAGGGGCTTTACTCTCAGCACATATAAACAGAAATGTGATATTCAATTAAAAAAAAAAAAGGATAAAATTAGGGCTGAAACAGTTAATCGATTATAATCGATTATCAAAATAGTTGTCGAGTGATTTGGTCATCGATTAATCGTCTAAAAGGTTTTTGCTGTCAACTGCACTTAAATTGGTCTCCAAGTGGGGCAGTAGAGAGCAAATTGACAATACCAGCTACCAAAATAGGCGGACACGATCATTTCCAAAATAAGAGTCCCTGAGAGAAGCGCTCTGCTGGGGAGTGCAACCATTTTCCACAGAAAATAGTCCATATTTTTTTGCAAATAATAAAAAGTGTATTTAGTGACCTGTTAAAATTGTTTTTATTAGAAATAACATCGTGTATCGCTTCGCTTTGCCGTCTCCAGCTTCGAGTCCAACATGTTTTTCTATTTTTTAAATGTCTGTGACGTTATGCTTCCATGCCAAAACGTGTCTGTTTCGCAAACTTTGCATATTAACGCGAGTCTTTTTTCAAATTTATCCGATTAATCGAGTAATCGATCTAAAAATCGACAGATAATCGTTAGTTGCAGCCCTAGATAAAATGCAAATATTCAATTTTACTTTTGTTTTTGACACAAAATCTGTGGCCAAGAATCGCCTGGTCTTTGAATAGCATCGTTACTCTGAATTAAAGAGCTCACAAATGACTCAAACACACGTGAATGAAACAGAAAACAAGTTGGAGTATGTTTTTGATGTTGGAACAACGTTTGAACAAAGTATAAACTTCTAAAAAGAAAGCGGCTACAAAATTTAAAATAGTTATTTTTCTCTTTGATACCACAACATTTAACCTTTCTATAACCTCACAAGCTGATTGGCCTGTAGGGAACTGTCTGACCAATCAGTTGGCTGCTCAGAGTGCACTTAGGTACAGTCTGAGAAAGACGTTGCAAACAGGGAGAAACGGATTGAAAATTACCAGAAAAATGATGGCCTCTTTAACTTTTAATTCTTTTAATATTTCACAGGCTTGACCTGTATCGGAAGCATTAGTTTCAATCTCAGTTCTGTTCCGTCGTCTTCCGCTCATCTGGGCAACAGCCTCAGATTTGAAACACAAGTTTCCTTCACCCCGGGTGCATCCTCCAGCTCACCTGGGAGGATCCTGAGGAGTTCCCTGTCCAGCTGTGAGACATAGTCTCAGATATAGTCTGCCTCTGGGTCTCTTCTCTGTGAGACAAGCCTGAAACACCTCATCTCAGATGTCTGAACAACCCCATCTGGCTTCTCTCTTCTTCTCTTTCAATGACTGGTTAAAAAGCCGATGCATTTATAAAGAAGATATAAATGAATCACTAAGTTCTTCTAAAGCCTTAAATTGATTTGTGTGTGGTTTAGATGTTTTAGGTGACTTTTGGAGACGTTCCAACACGAGAAAAAAGAGGACGGGGTGTGTTGTTAGAAGCTTGGAGGGTGGAAAAAAAGTTCACGAAATATTTTTAATGAGTCTCTAAAATGACGTATATCGCTGTAAAATGTAGAGTTGGGTTGAAACGAAGCTGAATATTTAAAAAAAAAAATTTAATCCTTTTTTTTTTTTTAAACACTTCTATCGGTTTTCAGAAATTGTGGTGTGTATTGTTTTGTAGTGAATTATAATTTAATAGATTTTTCTTCAGATTATCTCAAGAAGTCGTTTACAATCCAACCCAAAAAAAAATTGGTATATTCAAATTCATTTTTATTATATATACAAAGTTTTGACACAAACTGATCAGACGTAAATACACAGTCATAATAATAATAATAATGGATTTTTATTTGTGATGCATTTTTAATTAGTTTGTAATCTCAAAGTGCATCAATAAAGTGATTTTTAAAACAATAAAAAATAGTTTTAAAAAGTTATTTAGCGCTTTAAAAATAGACTAAAAACAAATGTAAAATAAGCATCTGCAATTTTAAAAGCATCAGCAACACCAGGCTTTTTGGAATACAAAAAAAAAAACCCATCCAAGTGAAGTATTAATCACATTTGGCATTTTAAAATTTCACCTCAATGATGCTTAACTTAATTTTGAGATCATTTCTTGTCAAAATTTCCATCAGACTCTAACGATGTTTTTTTTTTCTTCTTTTTTTTTTTACATTACTTGAACATTATTCCCACGTCAGAAACATATCTGAAGTAGTTTTGCATTTTATTCCTGCATGTTTGAGTCATTTCCAAACTCTTCCGTTCAACATTTAGATGCTATTCAAACGCCAGGTTGTTCTTTGTCATGGATTTTGTTCTCCACTCCAGCCACATACTATCAGAAACTTCTCAATTATTTTCTGTTTCGCCCCCGTAGTAAGAGGAAAATAATTTGCGCCCTCTCTCTTGTTCGTTTACTGCACTTTCTATCCCCTGAAAGAAAACAAACCCCACCCACCTGTGATCCTCAATCCTTTGTGCACCGCAGGTCGGTTTCATGTCTGAAAATATTTTCACTTACTGGTATAAAGTTTTGCAGAAAAAGTAAATAATACCAGCCTTAATAACTGGTATTTTGTCTATAATAATAATAAGCTTAAATCCACGTTGTCTTTATGAGGAAATTTATTAGCAGCGTCTTTAGAACATAAGGAACATTCATTTTGCTCGACACACTCTGGTTGCTATGGTAACATTAAAATATACCCTCAAAATAAAAGACTTCACAAAAACAAAGAGCATAAAAATATTACTGAGACTTCTCACAGTAAAACTTAATCAGGGAGAGTTCTGAGATTGTTTTGCTGTAACCAGACAGTCTCATCTTGGGCTGAAACCTGTAGAACGTTGCCAAGGTTCAGTCTGCTCTGTTACTCCCTTTAACAAAGAAAGTTCCTAAACATGCCAGTTTTTTTTTACTCATTTTGCTAGTTTGAGAATTTAAATTTAGTGCAATGATGTCAGATCCAATGCGACAAATACGGCGACTTTTCAAAATAAAGCATCATTAAGTTTTGGTTAATAAACCAAATGGAAATAATGGAAGTTATTTCTTCTTTCTGTGTGGCCCGGTAGCACATGACCCTTGGACCGGTGTCCTGACTAGATCTACGACTTTGTGCCTCTAGGTATAGCTAAATTAGCGCTAAGTATAGCTAGCTAGTTTTTGGAACTCCGATCTATCGAGATCTTCGACCGGTTACAGATCTCGATGAGGCAGGAGATCTCGATAGAACACCGGTACTAGTCTTCGGCCAGGTGGTTGGGGATCACTGCCCTACACCAAATAACCAATACTCTCTGTGCACACTCTGACAATGAGAGCGCTACTGCCAACTACTGTAGTGGATGTGTAATTACACTTTATTCTATTACGGAAAAATAAGAAAAAAAGCATATTTACTGGGGTCACACGCCGTGAAACCCAACGAATGTATGAGCTTTTTTTCTGTGAATAACACATTTCTGAGCTAACAAAATATGTTTGTCCACAAAGAGATAAGAATCTCCTCAAAAGCACAAA
The DNA here is from genome assembly GCA_902685375.1 of Neostethus bicornis. Taxonomy (NCBI): domain Eukaryota; kingdom Metazoa; phylum Chordata; class Actinopteri; order Atheriniformes; family Phallostethidae; genus Neostethus; species Neostethus bicornis. Next base: position 6,708,628 of record LR738547.1, on the reverse strand, counting down.
ATCTCTTCTTCAAACTGCCAGTATCAGCCAATCAAAAGCAGCAAGATGTTTAAAAATAAACAAAAATGTACTGGCTCGCTGTGGTTGAATAAAACCAAAACCAATCGGACAAGTAAAAATTAAGATCGAAATAACTTTAAACTAGGAAACTGTAAATAGTGACGTTTGTTTTAGCATCCTTTTTTTTCCCACGGTTGGAAACAATCTCCTGTCAAAGTACGGACTTGAGCAGATGAGTTTTTCAGGATATACATGTTAGAAAAATAGATTTTATTCACAATGCACTTTTCATTTGACGCAATCTCTAAGTTTAAAAACCTCAAAAATGAATGAAAATGATTACGTCATAGAATAAAAGAATGAAACTAGCTGTAAAAGCTGAATAAAAATGGAGTTACTGTTTCAGATGGGGCTTTTTTTTTTTTTTCCAGCTGTGTTTTTTTTAGTCAGTCCAGAGCAGCAGCGGCAGATCATGTGAGCTGTCATCATGGCTTTTCCCTGATCTGATCTCTCTGCTTCCAGTGAAAGCAAAACAAAAGACCCTAATCATATCCAAAAAGGATAACTTCATTCTTCAGGATAGCTTCATTCTGCCTGCTCCAGATCTAATCATTTCTGCCTCCCAACAAGCCGGCTTTATTGATACCTTGTCTGCACACAGCATGCTGAGATATGGGGGCGGCGGGAGGGGGGCAGACTGAGAGGGGAATTATATTGTAGGGAGCATGCATTTCACCTTGAGTGGATCTGTGAGTAGAGGAGAGGTAGAACTCCATTAGGCCCCCCCTCTTGCACCCTCCCCGTCATCCTCTCTCGCTCTGACTACGTCACAGGCCTTTTAAGGGCTTGTCACTTTTCCAGATCAGCTCCCAGGGCTCTAAGAGCTTCTCACATTCAAATTGAAAGCCGTTGTATTATCTAGCTTAATTTCGAATGTCTGTTTAAGCCCTTAGTCGTCTCTCGTAACGCGGGCCGGTGTAGTAAATACGAAGCCTCATCGTTTATTTATACGCTAACATCAAATGTAGTGAGGAACGCTGAATTATTGATGTTAAAATGCAATCTGAATATTGGCCCTGGTGCTTTAATTATAGCAGAGAGAAGAGAATTATTAAACAAGAGTGGGAACGCTCTCCGGTGCTTTCCTTATCTCCACACGTGTGAAACGAGATGCTTTCTTGCTGCTCAAGCACTTTATTACACATTCTTTTTTTTTAACAGAATTTGGCTGCCGCAGATTTCCAGCAAGATCCCAAACCCTCCAGATCAATATGCTTCTAATATATCAAACTAGCTTCGGAGGGAGGCGCCGAATGCGGTCGCACGGTTATCTGCAGCCCGTCGTTGCGATAATACGCTACTTTTTGCAGCGGCGTAATTGGTGTTGTTCAGCCATGTTTTGCCGATATCACATTTGGCATTTTAAAATTTCACCACAATGATGCTTAACTTATTCTTGAGATTATTTCTTGTCAAAATTTTCATCAATCAAAGACTCTAACAATGTTTTTTTTTTTTTTTTTTTAACATTACTTGAACATTATTCTCACATCAGAAACATGCCTGAAATAGTTTTGTATTTTATTCGTGCATGTTTGAGTAATTTGCATGAGGAACTTTACTAGCAGCGTCTTTAGAACCTACGGAACGTTCTTTTAGCTCGAATGCACTCTGGTTGCTATGGTAACGGTAAACATACCCTCAAAATATAAGACATCACAAAAACAAAGAGCATAGAAATATTATTGAGGCTCCTCACAGTAAATCTTAATCAGGGAAAGTTCTGAAATTGTTTTGCTGTAACCAGACAGTCTTATCTTGGAATAAACCCTGTAGAGTGTTTTTAGGATTCACTATGCTCCGTAATTGTGTAACTATCCTTAAAAGAGACATTTTTTTAATCATGTCTGTTTTATTTTGGGGTTTTTTGCTCATTTTGCTAGTTCGAGGGTTTAAATCTAACTGAATGATGTCTGGTCCAATGCAGAAAATATGGCAACTTTTCAAAATAAAACGTCATTAAGCCTTGCTTAATAAACCAAATGGAAATAATGGAATTTATTTCTTTTTTCCGTGCGGCCCGGTAGCACATGACCCACTGACCATTTCGTGGAAAATCTTTTTAAATTGTAAAGGGCTTTCAATTTAAACAGAATTTGGCCGCCGCAGATTTCCAGCAGGATCCCAAACCCTCCAGATCAATATGCTTCTAATATATCAGACTAGCTTCGGAGGGAGGCGCCGAATGCGGTCGCACGGTTATCTGCAGCCCGTTGTTGCGATAATACGCTACTTTTTGCAGCGGCGTAATTGGTGTTGTTCAGCCATGTTTTGCCGCTCATTTATTAAGCTTTTTCTTCCCAGCGTCTGGCTAATCACTTTGTTCAGAACAGACAAATTACCGCTCTCATACGGAGCTGCTCTGACCCAGGGGAAGGAAGACCCTCCCAGCGTCAGTCACTTTAATTAGCCCCCAAGTAGGAGTTTGCAATTGCTAATAGACCGAAGCCCTCCCAGTGATTTGAGGGATGAAGGGAAAAGTAAATCACGCTTTAGAATCACAAAGGAAATGAGGAAAAAAAATACAAAAAAAAAGATGAAAAAGTTTCAGAGGGATAATTGTATTTTTGTTTGACCACCTCCTGCAGTTCAGGTCTGAGCTCGCTTCTAATTAGACCAAAGAGAATCGTCTCGTAGAGTAAATGGGGCAGCAGATGAGCTTCAAAGCAGCTCTGATCAATAAGTGAAGCGCTTGGAAAATGTATTCATCAGCTGGTGGAAAATCGGACTTCCTGACTTTTTTTTTTTTTTTTTCCGTTCTTTTTCTCTGTTTAGGTGTGCTAAGCGGGAGCCGAACCCGTAGCAAGGATGTGTGCCTTCATTTAAACCCGAACTCATCGTCCGTCTGCGACTGCGAGGATCAGCAGCTCCGCCCATCTGACCAAGCAACCCAAATTTTTTTTTTTTTTGCAACCCGTACCCAAGTCGGCCTCAATTTTTTTTTTTTTTTTTTTTTTTTTTTGCAACCCGTACCCGAGTTGGCCTCGACTTTTTTTTTTTTTTTTTACCCCCGTTCAACGTTGGGTGGATATTTGCACTTAACCACAACTGAGACTGGATGCTCGGAACTCTGGTTTGGATTTAAGCAAATGATAAAAAGAGAGATTTTGCGTAAAATTTTGACTGGACTCTTCAAAATAAAAGAGAATAAAAAAAACTCACGCAGAAGACTGAAGAAGCGGGTTTTAAGGAGCTGCAGATTTTTCTGCTCTGCACATTTTGCTTAAAAAAAATGAAAAAAACATTTCTGAGACCTTCTTTTTTTTTTTTTTTTCCTCCATCTTTTTCTTTTTTCTATTGTTTCCCAGCAATATGAAATTTCCACTTTCTATATTTTAAATGTTGTCAAAGAGGGAATGTGTTCTCTTTTTTTTTTTTTTCTTTTACATTTTGGTGGTATATAAAAACATATTTAAAAAAGGGGGTTTTAAAAAAAAAAAGCAAAAAAAAAAAAAAAAACCTATCCGTGGCATTTTGTGGAAAACGAATCATGAACACTGTTCGTGTATTTGTAAAAGTACGATGTATGTACAGTATGCATGTAAATGTCGTTGTCCAGGCGTGGCTACCGTACATCGAACCTTCTCTTCAAACTCCTCCCTCATGGCAACCTGAAAAAATCTGCTCATAGTCAGTAAAGTAGAGATCATTCCCAAACATATAAATGCTGAATGAAAGAGAAATTTATTTGTGATATTTTCCGAGACATTTGATCCAGTATGGTGTATTTAATTAATAAAAATATTGAAGATTGAAAGAGTCTCTTTAGATTTATTATTTCGTTCCGTTCTGTCATCTTCCACTTTTTCCGGGGTCGGGTCGTGGGGGCAACAGCCTTAAGCGGGCAGCCCAGGCCTCTCTCTCCCCGGCTGCATCCTCTAGCTCACCTGGAAGGATCCCAAGTCGTTCCCTGGCCAGCTGTGCGACATAGTCTCTCCAGCGGGTCCGGGGTCTGCCCCTCAATCTCCTCCCGGTGGGACATGCCCGAAACACCTCGCCCGCGAGGCGCTCGGGGGGGGCATCCTGACCAGATGCCCGAACCACCCCATCTGGCTCCTCTCGACCTGTAGGAGGAGCGGCTCGACACCGAGCTCCTCCCGGATGGCAGAGCTCCTCACCCGATCTCTGAGTGAGAGCCCAGCCACCCTGCAGAGGAAGCTCATTTCGGCCGCTTGTACCCGCGATCTCATTCCTTTGGTCACCACCCACAGCTGGTGACCATAGGTGGTGAGGGTTGGAACGTAGATCGACTTGTAAATCGAGAGCTCAGCTCTCTCTTTACCATGACGGACCGATGCACTGTCCTAGTTATTGCTGATGCCGCACCGATCCGCCTGTCGATCTCCCGCTCCATCCTTCCTCCACTCGTGAACAAGACCCCGAGATACTTAAACTCCTCCACTTGGGGCAGGACCCTGCCCCTTTGTTATTATGGTTGGAAATTATGGACGCTAGGTTCGGGGCCGTTTCAAAAATTTAATAACACCAAATATAAACAGTCTGAACCTGGACCCTATCTGTTTGTACAGCGTTGGCTGTGACTGAATAAGCCAATGCGGGAGCTGCAGCTCCTACCACACTTGTTGCAAATGTGATGGGCAGTATGAGTCATCGGGGGAGCAGTAGCAAACTGCCTTTTTTGCTGTTTCCGGGTCTTTGTGACCTCCTGCTGGATCTCTCTGTTCTCCTTGCCCTGCTTGGTACAGATTTTGACAGTTGCACACCACCTGTTGAGCGAAATCTGCTGCGTTAATGTCACACGAATTCGGATTCCTCTTGCGGGTATCTGCATGGCAGGTCGTCCCGTTGCAAAAAAAGAAATAAACAGGCTTTTTAATATTCTATTCTTTCGTCAGCTCCCATTTTGGGATGGGTGATATATATGGTTTATTATTTATCGTCCGGAACACTTTGCGGTGAGAATTTGTTCCGTTCCGTCATCTTCCGCTTGTTCCGGGGTCGGGTCGCGGCGGCAACAGCTTAAACAGGTAGCCCAGGGCTGTCTCTCTCCGGCTGCATCCTCTAGCTCACCCGGAAGGATTCCAAGTCGCTCCCCGGCCAGCTGTGAGACATAGTCTCTCCAGCGGGTCCGGGGTCTGCCCTTGGTCTCCTTTCGGTGGGACGTGCCCAAAACACCTCGCCTGCGAGGCGTTCGGGGGGCATCCTGAACCGATGCCCAAACCACCCCATCTGGCTCCTCTCGGCCTGGAGGAGCAGTGGCTCAACACCGAGCTCCTCCCGGATGGTAGAGCTCCTCACCTGATCTCTGAGTGAGAGCCCAGCCACCCTGCGGAGGAAGCTCATTTCGGCCGCTTGTTTCTGTGATCTCATTCTTTCGGTCACCACCCACAGCTGGTGACCATAGGTGAGGGTTGGAACGTAGATCGACTTGTAAATCGAGAGCTTTGCTTTTCGGCTCAGCTCTCTCTTTACTACGGATGATGTGGTCCTGTTGGCATCATCGGACTGTGATCTCCAGCTCTCGCTAGATCGATTTGCTGCCGAGTGTGAAGCGGCCGGGAAGGGAATTAGCGCCTCCAAATCCGAGACCATGGTCCTCGCCCGGAAAAGGGTGGAATGCCCCCTGCGGGTCAGGGACAGGTTCCTGCCCCAAGTGGAGGAGTTTAAGTATCTCGGGGTCTTGTTCACGAGTGGGGGAAGGATGGAGCGGGAGATCGACAGGCGGATAGGTGCGGCATCAGCAATAACTAGGACGCTGCCGGTCCATCGTGGTAAAGAGAGAGCTGGTAAAGAGTGAGAATTTATTATCTGTGAATATTGACAACAGTGACGAAGCAGGTGCGTCAGGCAGTGAAGAGGTTGTTATGAAACTTGATATGAAATCTAGTCGAAAAATGCGACAGATGAAGTGAACTTTATTTCACTTGAGAAATAACTGCTCAAGTTAGACAATGATCCCGAACACGTTATGTTGATCCTTACCAATCTGAACAGTAGCCTTGGAAGCTTGACTCGACAGAAAACACTAGTATGTTTTTGATTAATTGTGAATATCACAGAAAGCATACTGTATCTGGTTATATCATAGGCACAACTTTGATTAAAAGTCCCAAGATCTAAATTGAAATGCTCCGATTGGCTAGAATTGATGTGAAATAAGTTGATATAGGATTGGAACTAAAACCATTTTTTTTGAGAGGGCAAATACCAGCAGAATCACGGGGTATACCACATCCTATCCTGGCTGATTTCAGGCGAGAAGCATGGTACACCCGAAATAGGTCGCCAGTCTACCAAGAGTAGTTTTGTATTAAAAATTCGAAATGATCGTGATTTTTCCAAGAGCATATAAAACTAAGACGTAGGAGTTAGGGAGTAGGGATGAGCCTCGCTCTGAGGGAGGTTCTCATCCAGAGCACCTTCGCTGGGCTCTTGCTAGGTGAGTGTTCCCCGAGGCTCCGCGCTAGTCTGCGACCAATCCCAGCCCCCAACTGAGAGGCAAACGCGGCCTGCCTCCGGAGGGCTCCGCCATCCCGGAGAGTGGCTTCTCTGGGCCCGTGGGCTCAACTCCGGCTGGGCACTGGCAGCAGCCACCCGCCCCACCCACCCGATGCCAGTTCTGGGTGGACGGGGGGTTGCGGAGGACCAGAAGCGGCCTGCGCGCCGTTCCTTAGGGGGGAGACGGTGGCTCAGTGGTAGAGCGTTCGCCGCGAACTGGAAGTAAACCAGAAGTTCACGGGTTCGATTCCCACTGAGTGCACGTCTAGGGTCCTTGAAGAAGACACCTAACCCCCTGTTTCTCCCACCATTGGTGCCGTTGTGGCAGCCTGCTGCGGTGTAGTACACAAATTTACCTGGTGAGGGAACATAATCCGAGGGTGTGTTCAGTTTTTGGTTATGATCACACAATGCCCTCGACTTCAGGCTAATTGCAACAGGCTTTGTGTCTCTCGCAACCATCTAATCACTTTTTGGCAATACTTTGGCTCATCTTTCCTGTTTGCTCCCAGACACAGAACTTGTGTTTCTTTTTTCTAGCAGTGCAGCCCGTCGTCTTCCTCCTCTTCGGTGCTCTCTCTCCTTGGGTCCCCCTAAATACCGAAGTCTACTAGAAGTGACAGAAATCCACAGAAATCAGTTCAAATTCAATGAAATCCACCTAAAGATTTTTCTTTTTTTTACTTTTGCATTCCCAGTCATCGTAAACACCAAAATCGAAATATGCTGCTCTTTAGTAAATATTTTCACTATAAAAAGTCTGCAAAAATTGACTGATGATAAAAAAGAATAAGGTATAAAATCAAAAGGTTTTATGCATAGCCCTACATCAGCATCAGTGTAGTCTGGGACTGAAAAAAGAAATGATTTTAGGTGATTTTAGTTAATTTCAGTAAATTTTGCTAGATTCGTGTAACATCCTGACCAGATGTCCGAACCACCCCATCTGGCTTCTCTCGACCAGCACACAAATTTCCCCGGTGAGGGATCAATAAAATCTACATTAATTAATATTTATTAATATTAGCAGATTTCACCCAATTCCCAAAGATTTTGGCCAATTTCTGTCACTCCCGGCACATTTTGGTGTTTAGGTTGACCGTTTCTCTCTGCTCTGTCAAATGACGAGACATTCATAAACTTTATGGAACATTTCCAGAAGTTGGCTTTTATTTTTCAGACTATAAGTCGCACCTGAGTATAAGTCGCACTAGACGAAAATGTATAAAAATAAGACAAAAACATATATAACGTGTATTTGCGGAGTATAAATCGCACTACCAACAAAACGATGAAATAAACGCGTCTTATAGTCCGAAAAATACAGTAAACTTTTTTAAGCAAAACCAAAAATTCAGCCGCACATAAGTTTATTGAATGAAATCAACTTTCGGCATTAAATAATTTATTTTATGTGCTTAAGTGCTTTGCATGTTTTAATAACCTATTGAAATTGAAACCATTGCTATTTTAAACACCATCATCCTTCGGTATGACCGTAATACCGCCCAAGCCCAATGAACACAAAGAAGTCTAAACCCGGTGCATTTATGAGCTCCTCTTTGAAAGTCCTTCTCATTGTGGAGGACAGCGTCTTTCCATCTCCAACCTCGCAATCATCCAACCAAGATCAGCGTCTAACCGAAAACGGATAAACATGTATCCTCTCCTTCTATTCACATGACCGTTTGCTATTCATCACTCTAATACCTGACAGAAATGGAGGAAAATGTCCCTTTGAAGATTCAATTACTGCAGAGAGGAAGAGAGGTGTCTCTCTTTGGCGGCCACAAATTGAATGGGCTATTTGCAGAACAAATTGGTGTTTGAAGTCCTTGCAGGACCTAATAGGTCTGAAGGAGGGCCCCGGTAATAGCTGATGCACTTATCTGCGTGGTGTGCAACCCCCGGTGAGCCGGCCACAGAAACAAAGCCGCTGCTGTACACGAGTAGACTTCGATACAGAAATCGGCTCAAGTGGGAAAGGAAATGGGCTTGAAGTGTAAACAATATCTTCTAGTTTAGATTGGAAATTCTAGCATAACCGATGTGCTACGAGGTCTCATCTGGACAGCACCAAACATCGGGAATGTGTTGAAGCTGGGAGGTAAATACAGATTTTGTTCCGTGTGTGTTTGAGATGGATTTGCCAGGTAGGTCTAAAATAACCAATCTTTTGTTTCTTGTGAAGGGAGTTCAAGTGTGTGTGATGTTGGAATTAATTTGGGATGGCTCAAAGTAAAACCAACCTTAAAGCAGGGTCTACAGGTTTCATCAGACTTTAAATATGTAGGGCGACAAAAAATAGATGAGCCATATCAATATTAAAAGACATAGATTAGATGGCTTCACGCAGCAGGAGGGCCGACTGCTTTTAAGACTTTTATCTGCCCCAAAATCTCTGCTCTAGGGGATTGGATTTAAATTAAACCAAAAAAGACATTTATAGGATATAATTAAATAGACAAATAAGTTCTTGGAGCAACGCATATTTTGTCACGCGCATTTAACAAATAAAAATGATCAAATGGAGAATTCGTTTTGCATTCTGAACCGCCCAGCTCTGACATGGTTTTCGGACTATAAGTCGCACTGGAGTATAAGTCGCCCCAGCCAAAAATGCATAAAAAGAAGAGAAAAACTATAAAAGTCGATCCGGAGCATAAGTCTGACCAAACTTGGAAAAAAAACTGCGACTTATGGTCCAAATAATACAGTAAACTACAATATTTAAGCAACCCAAAAATTCAGCCACACATAGTTTTTTTTTAAATGGAATCGACTTTCGGTGCTGCAGCCTATCCCGGGTGATTTGAGGCGAGAGGCATGGTACACCCCGTCTCCAGTCTGTCATGGGGCTACAAACACGACGGACTGTTTGTAGGGTTGTCGTGTTTGTAGTCCTACAATGAAAATCTCAATCTCACTGAGATTCTTCAATGAGACATTGAAAAACTAAATCACCAACTTTTCCGGTAATGACTGATCACAGTCTACTGTATGTTGAAACAGTCATACATGTGAGGTTTTCAAGTTTAACGACCTCAATCTTTGGTTACATAGTCCTGAAACCCCAATCTGTTCATCTCCAGTTTGTACCTGACAACTGTAGTTTGTTTCGTAATGCTCTCGATTTACAAGTCAATCTACATTCTTATCCACAACTACGTCCTCGACAATCACTTACTGCCATTTAATCCTTGTGGAACTTCTTTACATGCCAAGGAAATGATAAAGTTATGGTATGTCTTACACCTGAAATCTCGCCGCAATGAAGACAAAAAAAATACGGCAAGATCCTGAAAAGTTGGTTCAAGCTGAAGAAAGACTAAGCATTTTAAGAAAATCATTTGGTACTTCTTCTCCTTTTGGTATTTCCCTTCAGGGAGCGCCAAAGCGAGTCAGTTTCTTCCATCTAACCCTATCTGCTGCATCTTCTTTGGTCACACCAACTATCTTCATGTCTTCCTTCACTGTATCCATGAACCTCCTCTTTGGTCTTCCTCTGGGCCTCTTTCCCGGTGGTTCCAAATCCATCATCCTTCTTCCGATGTACTCTCTCTCTCCTTTGCACATGTCCAAACCATCTCAGTCTGGCCTCTCTGACTTTATCTCCAAAACCTCTAACATATGCTGTTCCTCTTATATACACATTTCTGATCCTGTCCATCCTGGTCACTCCCAGAGAGATCCTCAGCATCTTCATCTCTGCTACCTCCATCTTTGTTTCCTGTCTTTTTCTAACTGCCTCTGTCTCTAGACCAAACAGCATGGCTGCTCTCATCACGGTTTTGTACACTTTCCCTTTCATTTAAGCTGAAACTGAAACTGATACTTTTCTCCACTCGTTCCAGCCTGCTTGCACGTGCTTCTTCACCTCTTTTCCACACTCTTCATTGCTCTGAACTGTTGATCCAATTACTTAAAATCTTCCAGCTTCTTTATCGCTTCTTTCTGTAACCTCACTTTTCTTCACTTGTTTGGCACCTAATTGTTATAAATGTATTTTCAACGCCTTGATCTGTAGAAAATTAAAATCAGAAGATGAAATTGTACTCTGCCCACAAATCTCACTTAACCAATGACATTTAAAATCAAATCCAGTTGATTGCTAACAGGCTGTTTAAAGACATTTTTGGCTGTTGGTAATCTAGCTATTTAAGGACAAGTTCGGGGCTTACACATTCCTTGCTGTGCAGGATCTAATACATCAGAGCCTCACCACTGCAGCTGAGTCTCGTTGCATATACTCAAGAGCAAAAATAAAACTGTCCCCGGGGATAATTCCACTTTTTCATGTGGCATTTAAATGGAGCTTTGGCATACTTTCCATCAACCACTTTACACTGGAATTTAGAGGAAAGAGCTACGCAAACATTCAAATGTAACCAGCATTAATGCCTAAATGGCAACAAAAATGATTCTAAATCATCCTTATTCAGCTTAAATGTTGCATTTGATTTAAATAAAAGCCATAAGAGATGCTGATGATTCTCTGATTATAATCAGACGACAGGTCTCTGGTCGCATAGATGCTCTAATGAAAGACAGACATTAGAAAAGAGTCTACTTTTGGTTAATTTAGGATAAAATCGCTTAAAGTGACCTCATTAAAGTGACTGTTTTGTGCACTACCATTATGAAATCCGCTTGGTTCTATTAAGCTGTTTACTCATAAACACACACTGCATATCAAACACTCATAGACATACACACAAACTAACATTTATATGCATTGATCTCCTTTTTTTCCCCAAAATGGACCCCAGAGAATTAAATCAAGTAGCTCAGTTTGAAGTTTGGAGTAGACGTGATTTACAAAATGATCTATACGTGTGGATTTGCTTTGATGTGGCACACCAGAGTGTGGGCTAATGGATCTCTCTCATAACAATGCAACACACTTAAATGGCACATCTGCCTGAGGGAAATCATGGCGCTCCAACTCCAGCTCCTTTCTGCTATCACCAGGGAGTCTACCGATGCTCCACAACAGGATTACTTTTGATTAGCCACCTTGTATGTATTTGTTATCAGTTTATGTCTCCAATTTGCTCCAAGTAGGCACTATCATTTTATATTTAAATGTAATGGATGTTTTGCTCTTCAGGTATGAGATTTAACGTTCTGTTTGAAATGTTGGCAGGGAAGCTAGTTTGATAGCTTCCTTGCCACTTGTTTGTGGCACACTTTGACTTTAGTGCTCAGTTCACTGGGGTTGAGTTATGGGAGCAACACCCTCACATGGCGAGTCCAATCTACATCTTTCTGTTCCGTTCCGTTGTCTTCTGGTTATCCGAGGCCGGGTCGCGGAGGAAACAGTCTCAGATGGGAAGGCCAGGCTTCTCCTACCCCAGTTGCATCCTCCAGCTCAGCTGGAAGGATCCCAAACTACATCTTGTAAATGTACTCTATTTATACAGCTCTTTCCTTCCTGCGTTGGCACTCGGCGCGCTTTACATTGTACCTCCCATTCACCCATTCACACACAAATTCATACCTGATGATGGATGCTGCCATGCAAGGTTCTAACCACACTATCAGGGGCAATCGTGTCTTGGTGTCTTGCTCAGGGACACATCAGTAGGTACTCTAGGCGGATGATCGAACCGGCAACTCTCCAGATGGAGGACAGTCGCCCTACCCACTTAGCCGTCCTTCTTACAGGTTTTCTTGATTAATTCCCTCTCTTAGTAATACTCCGTCCAGCATGTTCTGGCTCCTAGGTCTAGAACACATCCAAGCAAGGTGTCCAAGAGGTATTCTAAATAAATTCTCAAACTTCCCTATTTGGCTTCTCTCTATGCAGATTAAAAGCCGCTCTACTCTGACTCAGAGTTCCTTATACTACCGCTCTAAGGGATAGCCCGGGTACAGGGGTGACCGTACCATAGGTGAGGGTAGGACTGACAAATTGATCACTCTTTATATCAGCTTCTTCTTCAACATGACAAGCTAATGATTGCTTAACTCTTTCGTAAGTCCGAAAAAAAGTTTAAGAAGTAACCTTTATGAGACTTGCTGTGAATTGCTCAAAGTATTTCCACAGCAATCAACAACCATCAGGGAACAGTCAGCAGATTGTGTGAAGGATAGATTCATTGTAACAGTTAGTGACGAAATTGAATTTTAGTCCAAAAAAATCCACGGGGTTGTCCATACAAATGGCTGTCAGAAGTTGTCTTGTATGGTCAAACATTGACTGCACAATACTGAATCTTCCTTAGAGAACCTCTACTTAGCCTTTTTCGTCATTTGCAATGGTGGCCTGGTTTGGTAACCATGCTCAGCAGGACAAAAACTCTGCGGAATGTGGTGGAATGGGCAAGCAGACCGGTGAACTTGCCACAACCTGGTATGAACAATTTGGAATCCCTGCAGCTCCTTCAAAAGGCTCGGTCCAAAGCATCGAACTCTCTATCTCCTTAACCTGGAGTTTAACCTTCATCATTTTGGGTCAATGCTGGGCATCATAAAAAACGAGATTGGACAAGAAGAGTTTTGTTCCAAAATTGAATTGAAAATACTTTATTAATCCCCGAAGGGAAATTTGATGCTGCGGTGCTAACACCTCAATGCCTTCCCAGTACCCTTACACGGTGTAAAAGCTGGCGATTGAACAAGTAAAAAAACAGTCCTTACTGAGTCCACAAGTCGGGCTTCATTGAAACACACCAAAGTGGCCCCTCCACATTCCTGCTGGGTCAGAGCGAGCATCCCAAGTTCCTCCATCTAGCCAGGGAGTGACCGCATGTTACCCCTAACAACCGCGGGGGCACTGGGCTCAAAGCGCCTCCTTGAAGGCATCTCCTTCAAGACGCTTGCTTGAAAAGGATCCCCTAAATAGCAGCATGTGTTTTGTCATGTTGTTTTGTTGTGTTGCATCTTGCTGTGTGTTTTGTGTATCTTGGTGTTTGGAGTTTACCATACACTTACGGGTAAAATGAAAGAAGCCTACTGTAGCACTTCAAATGCTATGTCGGTCGTGTAGTTATTGCTGTCCACATTGACAGTGCCATCACTACCTTTCCTACAACTGATCCTACACAAGCCAGCACTCCTGGCTTACTTGCACATTTTTTTCCATTCATGTTGTACGACCTAACCTAAACCCTGACAAGTGTTTATGGAAAGACGTTCTGCTTCATTAGCTCCCCATAAATATCATTGTCCCTATAAGGTCAGTGGCTGTACCAGCAAAGTTCCAATGAGGTAATGAAAATAAGTAAACTCACCCGTCAAATGCATGAGGCTGCCTTAGATAGCCGGTCATACATGATGGGGGGCAAAAAAGAGTTTGCATGTTTTCCCCGTGTATGCGTGAGTTTCCTCCGGTTTCCTCCCTCTCTCCAAAAACATGAATGGTAGGTTGATTGGCCACTATGAAATTGCTCCTAGGAATGGGTGTTTGTGACCCTTGTGCGCCTTGAATCAGCCGGAATAGCGACCCCTCCTCCTGCGACCCCGTTAGGGAGTAAGCGGTTCAGAATACGAAACAAAACTTCACTTTGGTCAAGAATTTTTAATTTCTCAGAAACTTTGGACAAAATTTGGACAAACTTTGGACAAAATTTTGGTTTTTGGGAGGCTGGGGGTTTGGACAAAATATTAGACAGAATTTCACAAAATCTTGGACAAAATCTTTGTACAAAATCTCACCATGGTACAAGACCGTGGTGAGACCGGCCATGCTGTTTGGTCTGGAAACACTAGCACTGAAGAAAAGACAGGAAGCAGAGATGGAGGTAGCAGAGATGAAGATGCTGAGGATCTCTCTGGGAGTGACCAGGATGGACAGGATCAGAGGAACACCACATGTTAGAGGTTTTGGGGATAAAATCCGAGAGGCCAGACTGAGATGGTTTGGACATGTGCAGAGGACAGAGAGAGAGTACATCGGAAGAAGGATGCTGGATTTGGAACCACCAGGAAAGAGGCCTAGAGGAAGACCAAAGAGGAGGTTCCTGGAAACAGTGAAGTAAGACTTGAAGATAGTTGGTGTGACCGAAGAGGATGCAGCAGATAGGGTTAGATGGAAGAAACTGACTTGCTGTGGCGACCCCTGAAGGGAAATGCCGAAAGAAGAAGAAAACTGGTTTATGTATGTCTACATCCATAAAACTAATAATTAGAAAATTTTGAACATCATTCCTTTCAGTCTTTCTAAAACAGATTGTTTTCCATAGCTTCGTTCAACTTGCGCTTCTTTCTTTGTTCCTTCATTAGCACGTCCATCTGTTTTATTTGTGTTCTTGGCAACATTTATCAAAGAGTTGTGAAAAACATGCATCTCACTGTCTCGTTCCAGTATTTCTCTAATTACACTGACATGGTCCAAAATGTTTTTGTTTTTTTTAAATCTAACATTTATTTTAGACTATTCACCTCTAATTTCTATTGATTATGAGTCAAAATAAAGATTAATAGGTATTTACTCCAAAGAGGAGTACAGATTATCAGCTATAAATGGCTTTTAGAAACATCATTTCCATAAAAGTTAGCATCTATCCCAATTACATGAGCCATCTATATAAAAGCATGGCAGAATCTGAGCTTTCAGTGAAAGCTGAGGCCCCTTAAAACACCATAATGGAGTGAAATGGGCTTCATAATTGTCTTGTTTCAGCCCACCATGGAATCAGCAAACAACTTAAAATAGTGCCTGGGCCCCGGTGCTCAGTTACTTTGCAGGGTGTTCAATAACACTAAGAGGGACATGCAAATATTGGTAAGGCAATTATTGGCAGGCAGGTTTGGCCTATAGTAACACTATCCTCTCCATTATGTATGCTGTGAACTCCGGTGCAAGGCACACAGTTAAAGTGTTGATTTGAACTAACCAGAAAAGGTTCTTTTTACACACTAATGTCCTTCAGACTGGACGGGAACTTAATTAGCCTGCGTTATTTGTCGTTGCAAGGTTTTTGGATATAAAACCACCTTTTATGTTGTAAATGTGCACAAAAACTGCTTTAAAACATCACATAATAATACTTAATTTGCAGAGGTGTCAAGTAACGAAGTAAGACTACTTCGTTACCTTACTCAAGTAGAAAATCTCGTTATCTTTACTTTAACGAAGTAATTATTTTTTTGTCTACTTTTTACTTTTACTCACTACTTTTTTATGCAATTATCTGTACTTTTACTTCGTTCATTTTATAAAAAGTAGTCGCTACTTTCTCCATTTTGTCACCGTTAAAAAGCCGCGACTGTTTGTCGGAGTTTTTTTTTTTTTTTATGAACCCTGAATGCATCAAACAAAGGAACAGATGAATGATTGGCTGAAAGGTCCAGTCAATCATTACTTTGGGGCGAGTAGCCCCGCCCACAAACTTTTAAAGAGCAGGGACGTCAATTTCTGTGTTTGAGACTCGGGCTCGGAAATCAAAGTGTTTCTGATGCTGCAACACTGAACTTTGATTGAATTATCAGGTTTTTTTAAAAAAAAACAACAGCAAAGAAATGTTTTATTATTATTTTCAGTCTGCGGTTATTGTAAACGTCTTTGCTGAAAATGTTGTAGATGATATTTTTATAAAAATAACTTTGATCTGTGACGCACTATTTTATCTTTACAAACAAAACTAATTGAACTGATTAATCCATAAATAGTAGTGGATGAAGTATTTGTGCTTAAAAGCATCCAAAATGTTATTGATTAGTTTATAAAGACTGACTGAGGAGATTAAAACTACACATCACTTAGATTTTGTATAATGTAGATGTTTGGGTTAACATTAAAAAACCTTATATGTACACATATACAGTATATAGATATGTATATATATATAAATTTATATGTACCGTCTCCTAAGTCCCGCCCCTACTGTTTTTTTTAAATCTTATTTCCCTGGTTATTTTTTCATTTTTACAGTTCTTAAAATTTTAGAAAAAGAATCCAAGGATTTTGCCTCCTGTGTGTTTCCTTCACTCCCACTGCCTTACGAGTGCATGTAAAGGGTGTTATTTTGTCAATGGGCGTGGTTTTACTGGGTGTACGATATTTTTTGTAAAATACGATAATTTTACGTCATTTGTACGATAATTCAGCACCTCCCACCTGGCAACGCTGGTTCCAGGTGTCACGCAGGCTGTATGTGGCACTCCCAACCTTATCAACTTGTTAAAGACTATTCAGTATTGCCTCAAAGAACTTTGAAAACTAGCTGCCTTCAAGGCTTGAAAAAGCCTTTTGGTCATTTTTTTTTCATTTATTTATTTATTTTTTTTACATTGAGTGTGTTTGTGTTTTTTTTTACATTGAGTGTGTTTGTGTCTGCTGAAGTTGGTTAAATTAGGTGATGCAGAGTGAAGCTTGGTAGCTGAAGGGACGTTACATAATGCCCTGCTTATGATAATACATTTGATTGTGTTCATTAATCGATTTCCAATAAAGATCATTAAGAAATAAATGTTTCTGATTCATAAAGTTTCACCAAAACGCTTTCATTTATTATCATATTTTCTGCTCTTTAAAGCATGTGATAATAGTTAAAAAATATGTTCACACGCTTTTGTTAACAATATTCCTTTTTTTCTGAAAATTACTTTTACTTTTTTTACTTTAAGTAGTTTTAAAATAGGTTACTTTTTACTTTTACTTAAGTAGAAAACTTGAGTTGATACTTCTACTTTTACTAAAGTAGTTTTTTAACTCGGTATTTATACTTCTACTTGAGTAGAAAATGTTGGTACTTTTGACACCTCTGGTAATTTGCCCTCGTTCCAGTTGTTTTTTATTCAAATGAAGTCTTAATAAAAAGTACTAAATGTTCACGTTTTTTTAAACAATTTTTCTGTTTTTAAATGTTTTTGCTGCTTTTAAGCCATTCTTTAGTGACAACTTTGTCCTCTAGCATTCCAAAAGATAATTAATTTGTTAATTTTTGAGAAAAACAACCAACAGCCCCAAATTCTTTGAGAATAACCCCTGAGAAAAAGAAAAATCTGAAAGGAAGAAAAAAAATAATCAAAACCAGGGACAAAAAAATTAAAGTGTTTCCATCCAAAATCAACTTTTTGGAAGTTTCTACCATACCTAAAGTTTCGGTTCATTTTCTGAGCTGTCCATACCTCGGGGCCTGGGGGGGGCGGAGCCTATCTGAGTTGTCCATACCTCGGAGAGGCGGGGGGCGGAGCCTATTCCTATCTTAGGCAAGAGGCAGGGTGCACCCCAAACAGTACACCAGCCCGTTGAGGGACCACACACACACTCATTCCTAGGTGCAATTTTCATAGTGCCCAATTAACCTTACATGTACATTTTGGGAGGGTGGAAGGAATTGAGAATACCTTTGTCAGTCCCACAATGGGGAAATTGGAGTACTTGGAGAAAACCCACACAGCACATGGAGAGAACATGCAAACTACACATAGAAAAGCCAGTGTTCCAAACCTCATCCCACCTGGGACTTGAACCTACAACCTTCTTGCTGTGAGGCCATTGTGCTAACCACCGCACCAGCATTACACCCACAGCCAAGCTGGTTATTTGTGTGTGATTGAGAGCCTGTATTTGATACCTTCCAAACTATAGGTTGTTCTTGTTGCAGATTTTGTTTTCCACCACGCCCACCTTCTAACATAGGCAGGGACGGTTTTAGTCCAGGTGCTCGGCTCATGCTCAAGATTGGCAGACGATATTGATCTCAACATAAGATTGTGGCACATCGTAGTTTAGGTGAATATAAAAGAAAGACCCACAACACACCCCTTTTAACACTAGAAGCCCAAATATTTTCTCAACCTTCTTTCTACCCCAGAAAGAGTCATCTGACACATCTACCTGACTTGCACACTGAGGAGCAGTCGTTTTTGCGATTCAATTAGAGTCTCCTAGTCCTAGTCTCCGAGTGTGAGGTGCATTCCAAACAACTCTTAAGCGTCTTGTTTTAAGAACTCAAGCAGAAGACCTGGTGTCTTGCGGCACCTCCATGGAGCTTTCAGGTAGTGGTGGTCAATTGATTCCCTCGTGGGTGTTCTAGGTTTAAACTCCAACTTAGAGTTACGACCAATGTTCCCTCTGAGCTGCGCGCCTGCGCAATTGCGCACTGCTCGCAGATTAATAGCGCACAAGAAAAGCTATGCAGCGCACAAAATAAAACTCAATTTAAACCAAAGATGAGAAAATGAGACAAAACTCCGCCGCATATCTCTTTCTTCTTTCTTTCTGAAACAAACAGCTTCAAAGCACTGCTTCGGAGTTTGGCTCGTCACTACTGGTGACGTCACAAAAGCGTACAAGTTTTAGTTCCACCCCCTTCTGCTCAGGAAGCTTGTGTATTTGCTCAGACACATAAAAAATTAGAGAGAACATTGGTTAAGACCTACATGATTGTTTTTTTAATCTTAGAGAATAATATACTCTTAACATTACGTTTACATGCTTGCACTTGCACTCTCGTCTGCTTTCCCTTTTACTGGCTTGGCTTTCTAGAAGCTTTCCTTGTTCCATTTCCCCCTGTTCTCCTCAAGAATGTAGGAACAATAATAATGCATTAAGTTGCTTGAGTACTCCAAACACTCCGAGCTTCCTCTCTGTAAGTGCACAACCAGTTTGATTGTTGTTGAAAGCATCTTACACACACAGAGTGAAGAGTTCGACACCCCCCCAACCCGTCATCCCCCGCAATCCCACTTCTTGTTCTGCCTCACATGGAGAAACACAACACACACCTACACACTGTCTGTCACTCCCGAGGACTGAACTAAAGTATGGGAGTTTTGCGCAGGCGTCCTGCAGAAAAAGTCCCATCTGACTTCCAGAGCTCATCGTGCTCTTGTCTGCTGGAGCCATCAGCATGGTGCACTTCTGAGCAGGGGGTTAAATCCCCCATAAGAACACCAAAAGGTCACCAAATGCTGTTGTTTATCAGCCATCCTAAAATGAAGCACCAGGCAGGTATCCTGTGGATTGATTTGAGCCCCTCTGTGCCTGCAGTCTCTCACAAACACACTGTGATTATTATCCCACTACTAATGTCTACACAAATACTTCTAATTTAAAGCAAATTTTTCTGCTTGGTTATCGAGCATCAGTCGCAGGATAATCAATATGAAGAACATATGGAATAAATAAGGCACGGCACGCTCTAGACTATCAGTCATACTGCTCTTAAAACAGCAGAAAGCATATTGTTGAACTGGTTAACAGTGAAAAAGGAAAAAAAAGTCCCACTGTTCGGACAACATAATGGATAAATAAAATATTAGAAACTCAAAGCATAAAATTTGAGTATAAAACTACTTAAGATTGTAGTTTTTTCTTTATAGTTATAGTTGGTATCAGCTTATACAACTATACCCACATGAGCCGATACCAACTATAAAGTCGGTGTGTATATTATTTATAATGCCGATACGAACTATAAAGCTGGTATTGGCACGTGTGGTTCATTTTCTTTAAATAAACTACAATATGTAGTAGAGTGTTAGAATTAAGAAAATTTTTGTTTTATTAGACTGAATAAAACCTCATACTATGCCACCTAGCAGACTTGGATGCGGGTATTCTGCCAGATTTTCATACCTTGCCAGAAAATCATACCCCCTGGACACGCCCCTAACACCCCAAGCAAGGTATGAAAATCTGTCAGGACACCTGTTCACAAACTCCTATGTTGGCTTCAGTTGAATAAAACAGACATGGATTCACATAAAAACATCTACACAAATTGACACGTAAAGATTATCAATTGCAGGAATGATACTAGGCTAATCTTGTTTTGGGGACTAAATGTAGCTTCTTAGGCACCGTCCACACATAGCCGGGTATTTTTGAAAACACATATATTTTTATCCGTTTTTGCCTGCTGTCCACACGACAACAAAGGTTTTTTTCATTCAAGACCAGCAGTTTTGAAAACTACGGCCAAAGTGGAGATTTTAGAAAACTCCGACTTTGCGAAAACGGAGATTTGCGTTTTTATGCGTCACTACCTGCGACAAGTAATGCACATACCTCATACGTTTTTGGATCGCAAACAAGGTTTGGGCAGCATCGACCTAATCTATATTTTCCTGTGTTTTATTAACTTTATAGTTGATGACGACTTTTAAAAGCAATTCCACCTCCTTGTCGGTCCACACAAACGAAATGCCTTTTGCCATGTT
The DNA here is from genome assembly GCA_902685375.1 of Neostethus bicornis. Lineage (NCBI taxonomy): Eukaryota > Metazoa > Chordata > Actinopteri > Atheriniformes > Phallostethidae > Neostethus > Neostethus bicornis. The sequence goes on along the minus strand of LR738547.1, from coordinate 6,687,994 downwards.
TCAGATTTTGCGGAAATGACGACAGAGGTGCTCTGATTGGATAGCTCAGAACTTACAATTACATCAATACTGCCAATTAGTGGTCTGGCATGCTCATAATTGCACTGAGAAGTGTATTTATACGGCTCCGTGTGGACGCGGATATTTTGAAAACGGTTATGTGTTGACGCGAGCGTTTTTCTAAAATGAAGGATAGCAAATATGCGTTTTCAAAAATAAAATTTGTGTGGACGGGGCCTAAAACAAACCCCAAGACTCTGCTCCAGAAGAAGAAAGCAGAAACAGACCTTTTTTATGCTTCTTTGTATAAAGAAGTCTTAACGGAAATGGCAAAAGACTGTGTGCAAAAGAGGACTTTTTGCCGGTAGAAACACAATCTAAGGAACATTTTTGGCAGATGTTAGATCTCCACAAAAAAATGTTTCCACAAAAATAGCCAAATGCATTACTTTCCTCTCTTCTGTTCTGAATCAAATATCAGTTAATCAAATTGCTAAAATTATCTCATTATGTTTTATTGATATTTGACACAACATCCTGTATTAGAGTAGTTCAGTAGTAAAACAATGCAGGAATTTCTCTTTCGCCCCAACGTTAGAGCGATTAAAAAGCACTAAATCTAGATGCCAGTTGGCTCAGTTAAGGGACTGTGTGATTTGGCATTATCTTTGCAATTACAAGAAAGAGAGCAAGATCTGCCTAATATCTCTCTGACTGTGCCCTTTACACACACACGCACACAAGGGAAAACAGAAAGACTTGCTCTTCGGGGAGAGACATTACACCCGAGGGACGTCTTCAATCTTTGATTTTATATCTTTGCACTGCTTAATTCCTAAATGAACTTAAATACCACACTAATAAAAAAAAAAATGTGGGTGGATGGTGGGCTGTTTTTAAGGGTTCGGGGCACAATGTGTTCATTTACCTCGAATTTATGCCTGCTAATGATTGCACTGCTATCTGTGTGCTGCAGTTGTCATTTTCAATTATAAGAAAAGCTTTATGAATAGGACAGATTACACAATCACCCGCAGACAAAAATGCAAAGCAGAAGACCTCGAAGAAACAAAAAATTCTTCCTCTGGTCACTGACCTATAGATGTAATTATGGGACCAGTTCAAGCAGCTTCAAATATATCCTAAGGAATGTCCTACACCATCCACCCATCGCCTCAAAACTAATATTTCACCCCTCCCATTTTGTTTTTTAAGACACTACATCTCGCTGTTTTTCTTTGTATGTCATAAAGATTGGGAATCTGTGACCTGAAACACCCCAAGGAAAGAGACTTCACAGGCACTTTCCTTCGGGACGAATGTGTTTTCAGAGCGGCGACCATCTTTTTCCCTGTTTAATGAGCTCAGTCATAAATAAATGCATGGCCTTAATTAGCCTGCGTGTGGCGGGGGCACCGGAATTAGTGTGGAGCTGTGGAGATGCCCGACTTCTTCTGGAGATGGTGATCTGGGCATGGGGAGGTGGCCTTTGAGCAGATGCTCTCCTTGCTCTCTGCTGGTTGAGCCCTCCTTTCATCTAAATCTATTAAGCTGCTCCTCACTGAGAGCTCCTTGGCCATGTTGGGAAGTCTAAAAAAAAAATCGCAATAAAATATTATTTACCTTCTTGGCAAAACTTATTAATCCGAGGGAAGTTCATTTGTCACAGTAGTCTAATTAAAAACTAAATAAAAAACAAAACTAAAAGTAGAACAAATAATTAAATTATTAAAATATTAAGTCTTTTCCTTTTTTAAAAAAAAAAAAAAAATTAAACAATCTCACTACTGATGGTACAAAAGAGTCCTCTTTTTTGTGGGGTGGGAGCGGCTGAATGAACTATCAACGAACTATCTGAACAGAGGGTGGAAGGATTCGTTACGGAATATATCCAGTTGGATTAGCATGAGCTGCAGAGTCCAAAGAACAGTCTAGGACAAAGCTAGGTTTCCTGACCAGCTTGTCCAGTTTTCCTATTGTCCCTCCCGTTATTCCTCCACGCCAGCAGGCCACTGCATAGAACGTTGCTGATGCAACAATGCTATCATAAAAGGTCTTTAGAAGGGTTCTTAGGAGATGAACATCACTTTGACCCTTCTTGTATAGGACACCAATAAGCAGTCCCACCAAAGTCCCTGGATGTTCGCTGGTGGGGTCGGCAGCAAAAGTAGCCTTTTCCGGATCTCAATCACCCTCTCCTTTGTCTTTTTGGCATTGATGTGAAGGCAATTGAATTTGGACCAGTCGTTGACCATCTACTTGTAGTCCAGATCGTTCTCTTCAGATACACACCCAACAAAAGCCGTAGCGTCAGAGAACTTCTGGATGTGGCAGGTGTTTCTTCTTCTTCTTTCGGAATTTCCCTTTAGGGGTCGCCACAGCAAGTCAGTTTCTTCCTTCTAACCCTATCTGCTACATCCTCTTTGGTCACACCAACTATCTTCATGTCTTCCTTCACTGTATCCATGAACCTCCTCTTTGGTCTTCCTCTAGTCCTCTTTCCTGGTGGTTCCAAATCCAGCATCCTTTTTCCTATGTACTCTCTCTCCTCTGTACATGCCCAAACCATCTCAGTCTTGCCTCTCAAACTTTATCCCCAAAACCTCTAACATGTGCTGTTCCTCTGATGTACTCATTTCTAATCCTGTCCATCCTGGTCACTCTCAGAGAGATCCTCAGCATCTTCATCTCTGCTTCCTGTCTTTTCTTCAATGCTACAGTTTCTAGACCAAACAGACTCGCCGGTCTCACCATGGTTTTGTACACTTTCCCTTTCATTCTAGCTGAAACTCTTCTATCACACCTGATACTTTCCTCCACCCATTCCAGCCTGCCTGAACACGCTTCTTCACCTCTTTTCCACACTCTCCATTGCTCTGGACTGTTGATCCTAGATACTTAAAATCTTTCACCTTCTTTATCTCTTCTCCCTGTAACATCACTTTTCCATTTGGATCCCTCTCATTCACACACATGTGGCAGGTGTTTGTGTTTTATTATTTGTTTGATGTGTAGATTGAAAAGAAAAGGAGATAGGACTGTGTCTTGGCGAACTTCTCTGCTGTAGACGACCTGATCTGACATGCAAATTGAGGTCTGTTAGTTGGTTAGTCGATGGTCCATGCAGTCAACTTGGTGTGACTCTTTCCAGCTTTCCCCTGAGCAGTGAAGGCCCGATGGTGTTGAAATCACTGGAAAAGTCAAAGAACATAACTTTCACGGCACTTCCCGGCTCCTCAATGTGCAGCAGTGAACTGTGCATTAATTAGATGACAGTGTCATCCACTCAAATGCCAGGTTGACAGGCAAACTGAAGGGACTCACCAGGTGTCGGAACTGTTTCGAGATCAACCTCTCTGTGGTCTTCATCAGATGAGATGTTAAAGCTACAGGGTTGAAGTGGTTGGGCACCGTGGCACATGCAGTCTTTGGGAATGGAACCTTGCAGAGCTGGTCCGCACAGTCCCTGAGCCTTCCAGAGTCAATGCAATCTAGACCTGTAGCTTGAAGTGGTTGGGCTCCGTGGCACATGCAGTCTTTGGGAATGGAACCTTCCAGAGCTGGTCCGCATAGTCCCTGAGCCTTCTGGAGTCAATGCAATATGGACCTATAGCTTTCCTGGTCTTGGTCTTCTGTAGCTCTCTTCTCGCTCTATACTCTTTGATGTTGAGGTTTGCTGACTGGAAAGTGCCTAAAGAAGTGGGATGTAGAGGTTGAGGAAGACATGCTGAAGGTGCAGACTACACTAGTGCCAAGGTGGTAGTGCAAGGTGTGCGTCCTGGATCGAATCTGTTGAAAAACAGATTTAGTTTCTTTGCCCGTGTTTGGTCGACCCTCTGAGGGTTCCCCACCTGCTGGGGTTTTATCCAGAGATCGTTTTTGGTCTTCTCCAGACCTCCATTATATTTCCACACTGAAGGTGTACTTAGTGTTCTTGCCTTGTCGGATGTTTTACTTCAGCTCTTTCTGCATCTTCAACAGCTTCTCCCTCTCTCCTGACCTAAAAGCCCGCTTCAGCTGGGCCTTCAGCTCAGAGGTCACCCATCGTTTGTTATTGGAGAAACACTGCACTGTGCGCTCCGTGTTCTCTACACAAAAGTTTATATAGTCAGTAACACAGTGCATCTGGCTGTCGATGTCCTCGTATGACCCACACAGCACCTCCCAGTCGGTGGTCTCGAAACAGTTTGTATATATGTATAATTTAAGTATATTCATTTTTATTTGATTTTTGTAAAATATTTTATGTAAATAGAATAAATTATTTAGTTTTGACAATTTTTGTTCCTGGAATATTCAGTAATTAAAATGAAAATCTGATCTTTATGAAGACTAACTAGTTATGTACACTCTTACATTTCCAATTTTGGATTTGGGCTACCAATGATATCCTCACGCATCCTAACCTAACAGATCACTGAAAAAAAAATTTGCACACTTATTGCAAACTTGCACTTAGTTTTTATTTGTTAACTACACTTTCTATGTTTTTATGATGTCTTGCTCATTTTGTTCTCTTGTTTTTATTTTATTTTTTATTGTATTAAGGATGACAGATGGAAATTAGCTTCACGCTAAAGCTGGTGCATTCATCTTTTCAATGTATTTGCTCACTGTACTTTAAAAAGAATAAAACATTTTAAGGATATAGCAAGAAGAAAAAAAAAGAAGCGAGTAAGTTTTCAAAGATAATTTGGAAAAGAGGTATTTGGAAGGCAAATTTGTCAAAGCAGGGCAACGAAGACAACCACATGTTTAAAAAAGAGAGAAAAGTACTGTTTATACTAAATGGATTTTATAAAAATGCAACTAAACATGGTTAGAATCAGCTTAAAATTAAAGTAGTGTCAGGGTTTTGTGGACGTGGAATGAGGATGACCCAATTGCAGGACTTCAAACAAGGTTTATTAACACAATTCAGGAAAGTCTGTAAAGCAAGAAGCCCAGGGTTAACTCAATTTTCAAAAGTTCAAATAAAAGCAAAGTTCTAACATGGTCAGGCAACCAGGACGACCTGCCTTGAAGGGATAGTAGGACCCGACAGGGAAGCCCAGGGTGATTGCCCTTAAATAGATGGCAGGATGCACAGACGTTTGGAATCAGGAATCATCCTCAGGTGACCCTAGTCAGGTTTATTAAGAATATCCAGGGCTCCCTCTGGCGGCAGGTGAGGGATCCTGACAAGTAAAAAGGCACATGAATATAAAAATGTATTTATGTTCTAATAAATTTGTATAATTGATCAAATATCCTATATGTTTATATATTTATATGATTTGCGATGTTTACAAAATATTTTTACTATTGTTATTTAATTAATTAAAGTTAGAAGTCATCTTTCATTGAGTTAAAATGTGTTCTTTCATTTTTTTTATATCCTTGTACATCAGTTTTATTGTTTTAGAAGCAATAAGAAAAACTTACAGTACAAATTTTTTCGGTTAACTAACTTATTGTAGCCAAATCCGGCAGTCAAATTTGATCTAATTGTAACTTAACCACATTCTTAGCAAAACACGATTCAAACTAATTGTTTCTGTGGTTGAGCTTTAGTGACTTTCATGCTGCAAAAGCAAAACAACTGTTTGTCGTTTTCCAAATATGCTGGTAATTAACTAAAACTGATTTTTAAGTGAAATAATCTTTTATGAGACAAAGTAAATTTAATATTTTCCGACTACAGTTTATTTCTATTCATTTCACCAGAATACTTCACAAAAGCTTAATGTGAGAAATATTTCAAATTATTAAATGCGTGTTTAAAAGCCTTGTTTGTGTTGATGCTAACAGAGGTTTTAAAATGATAACATAGCGTCTTAAATATGTTACACTAATAGCTACATAGTAACTGCATCAACTCCTACCCGTTCCAAGCAACTGTTTGACGTCGTGCGTGACGTCGGGGTCATGCGACCACCTGGCGTCGGCCATTTTAGATAGCACGTTTTCCAGCGGTGGTCCTCGTGTTTTCCTCGCAGTTTTTCTACTTTTGTCGGGATGGTGATCGGATGCTCTGCAGTGAATTGCCGTAACAAGCAAGGTTGCTATTCCAAGGTACTTGTGGGTGCCCGTCTACAATTCTACCGGTTTCCAACGGAGAGTGTGAGGAGGGAGAAGTGGATCTCAAACGTAGGGAGGGCTAACTGGCGGCCTTCCATCTACAGCCGTCTATGTAGTGACCATTTCATATCTGGTAAGCATTCTCTAATACTCCCAACTTGGCTGTTGAACTCTTAAAAAGTTTTTTTTTCTTGTTGGTGTTTGAAATCCCAAAATTGCATTTCGTATTTTTCTTGACAAAAAGAAGACAAGGACATGTTCTTCGCGATCCATATATCATATGAACAACTCATGAATGTAATTTTCTGAGGGGGTCCTGAGAACTGGTTATATATACTAACTTGAGTTAGGCTAGCCTCTGAGCAGAGCTATACCCTAAAACCTGCTCGTAAACTTGTTTTGTACGGTAATGTAACTAGTTAAACAACAGGTGTATCTAGCTCAACTCTATTGAAGTGCGTTCACCCACATGCCGACGACGGCCATTTTGGATGTGTAGACAAAGAAGAAACTATTGACAACCCAGTTTTTTTTTTTTTTTGCACTATTTTCATCTTATGATGCGATTCAGAGGCGCAATTTGTTTTTTTTACGTCTTTTGCATGATATGGCAGAAAAATCGGCTGGTCTATGAGCAGAAGAATCAGAATCAGAATGGTTTTATTGCCATGTCAATGAAGAATATCAGAGACCAGGAACTTGCTTTGATACAGGTGTGCAAAAAAATTAAATAAAAATAATAAAAAATAAAATAAATAAAAATAATTTTAACTAAATTAAGAGTGCTCAGAAAGAATAAGAAAAGTAGTGCAATGTCATAGAAAAAAATAGAATATAATAAAGATAGCAAAGTGACAAGAGGGAGGTGATTAAGAGATGTGGGGATCCAGGTTATAAAGTGACTAAGAGATGTGGGGATGCAGGTTATAAAGTGACTAAGAGATGTGGGGATCCAGGTTATAAAGTGACTAAGAGATGTGGGGATCCAGGTTATAAAGTGACTAAGAGATGTGGGGATCCAGGTTATAAAGTGACTAAGAGATGTGGGGATCCAGGTTATAAAGTGACTAAGAGATGTGGGGATGCAGGTTATAAAGTGACTAAGAGATGTGGGGATCCAGGTTATAAAGTGACTAAGAGATGTGGGGATCCAGGTTATAAAGTGACTAAGAGATGTGGGGATCCAGGTTATAAAGTGACTAAGAGATGTGGGGATCCAGGTTATAAAGTGACTAAGAGATGTGGGGATCCAGGTTATAAAGTGTCTAAGAGATGTGGGGATCCAGGTTATAAAGTGACTAAGAGATGTGGGGATCCAGGTTATAAAGTGACTTAGAGATGTGGGGATGCAGGTTATAAAGTGACTAAGAGATGTGGGGATCCAGGTTATAAAGTGACTAAGAGATGTGGGGATCCAGGTTATAAAGTGACTACGAGATGTGGGGATCCAGGTTATAAAGTGATTAAGAGATGTGGGGATCCAGGTTATAAAGTGACTAAGAGATGTGCAGATCCAGGTTATAAAGTCACTAAGAGATGTGGGGTTCAGGTTATAAAGTATTAATTAGACTAACGGCAGAAGGGAAGAAGCTGTTTTTGTGGCGGGATGTTCTGGTCCGAATGGACCTGAGCCTCCTGCCCGAGGGGAGTCGCTCAAAAAGTCCATGTCCAGGGTGGGGAGGGTCAGCTGCTATCCGACCTGCACGCCTCCGAGTCCTGGAGACGTACAGGTCTTCAAGAAATGAGATGATATCCAAAAAAAACTACAATTGATTGGTTTTTCACGGGACGTTATCCACGGGAGCGTACATCAAGTCTTTTAAAGGCCTTCAGATCTGCAGCTGTGTAGAAACTTGGAGTGAATATATAAGGTCCTTTACAATGTCTGGGTACGTGATTACAGGTATCACATTGGGATTGTTTGAAAATAAATTATTTGCAATTGTATAAGGATCTTCTCCACCAATCAACCGTAATTTTTCTAAATATTCTCTCTTTTTTCCATTCCAAGATCAGACTATTTTATGGAAGTGGGAAAGTAATTGCATCTCTGAATAGCACGAAAAGATGAAAAAAAGAAAAATATACTGCTTTGTTGATAGTTTCATAATAATTCCATGCCTAATCTATGCCTCCAAAATGGCCGACTTCCGGGTTGGTGACATCAAGGGAAAGGGCTCTGTTGTTGTCTAATTGCCTTCTATTATTGTATTCAACGAAATTTACTGAGCAGTTTAATGCTTCCCTAATTCTCACATAGTCCTATGGGCCAGCTAAAATAAAATCCTAACCTGGTCAAAATGAGACCAATGAGACAGCTAAAAATCCTTCTTTTTAGACCAGGTGGTGAGAATGCTATTACATACCCCAAGTAAGTTGTATTTTTTAAGCTTCTTTTTCCTGTTCAGCATAGGGTTTTTTTTTTTTCACAATGATGGCTTATTTTAAAACTTCTGTCAAACCATCTCTTCTCCCTACGTAGAATCTTAACCTCACTGTCTTCAAATATCTGTTTGGTGGCTTTAAGATGCTGATGTACTGCAGACTGTGGAGTGACCAGGATGGACAGGATCCGAAAAAGAGTATATTAGTGGAACAGCACATGTTAGAGGTTTTGGAGATATAGTCAGAGAGGCCAGACTGAGATGGTTTGGACATGTGCAGAGGAGAGAGAGAGTACATCGGCAGAAAGATGCTGGGTTTGGAACCACCGAGGAAAGAGGTCTAGAGGAAGACCATAGAGGAGGTTCATGGATACAGTGATAGAAGACATTAAGATAGTTGGTGTGACCGAAGACGATGCAGCAGATAGGGTTAGATGGAAGAAACTCACTTGCTGTGGCGATACGTGAAGGGAAATGCCGAAAGGAGAAGAAGATGGTGTACAGCAGACTGTGGACCACTTGAGGCTTATCTTCTGTGTTGATATAGACTTTTGTGAAGTGGCTGTTTGGTTTCACCAATATCGTTTTCTTTACAACTCCCTCCACTGCACTGAATAGAACAACCTACATTGCTAAGTTTTCTCTCTAAGCTTCTTGTCTTTAGGACACACTACTTTCAGTCACAATGTGTTGACAGATTTACAGAAAACATGGATGTCGGGTTATCTAGATATTCTTTGTAACTTCTCAGACTGTCCTGACTCATAGGGAATAGAAACTCCATTCTTCCTCTTTGTTGGTAGGCGATGTGAAAGATTCCAGATCAAGTTCACCCTCCATTGTTTAACTAGTTACATAACTGTACAAAACCGGTTTATGAACAGATTTTAGGGCATGGGTGTCATCTGGAAGACTTGTTTCCTGAAGGGTTTTCATGAGTTCTTGCATCTACACACCAGGTTTAGGTTTTTGAGTCAAAATGCCAAATTTTATTAACTGTTGATTTAATTTTATGTGCTTCAGCTGTTTTAAACCAGGAACACAATAAAAACCGTGAGTATACCAGCCCTTCAGGGACCCAATCTTGACACTCCTGTTTTAGGGGGTAGCTCCTCCTCAGAGGCTGGGCTGTCTCAAGTTAGTATTTATATAACCAGTTCTACGGTCCCTTTCTATCAGATTGAAAATGACACTGCAATGAGATCAAAATTTCTTGATGTTAAAAAAACCTGTCCAGAACACAGCTTTGAAGCCTTTCAGCAATAGACCACTTCAGGACGAATAAGGGATTACACAGACTAGTTCAGCATAAAGATTTAGAATCATGTTTTGTCACTCATTACCTCTAGTCATTTTCTTTGTTATGTTACAGGCCGAAAAAGCAATCACCCCCTGTCACCTGACTTCGTTCCATCTGTGTTTGACCACACCCATAAAGAATTGGAACAACAATTCCAGGCCCTGTTAGACACATTTGACAAGGAAGTCACAGAAGCAGCACATGCAGAACAAGGAACACAAGTGGCAGAAGCAGAAACAGTAGCACAAACGCAACATTCATTCGCGTTTGAACAGTTGATGAATTTTGTCGACTGGAACTTTCTAAACGCACCAGAAGTGGCACAAGCACCAGAAGTGGCACAAGCACCAGAAGCGGCACAAGCAGCAGAAACAACACAGGTTGCACAAGCGGAAGAAGCATAAGTGGCACAGGCAGCAGCACAAGTGACACAAGCGTCAGAAGCAATACAAGCAGCAGACACAGCGCAAGTAGCATGAGCAGCTAAAGCAGGCCAAGGAGCGCAGGTAGCAGAAGAAGCAGCACAAAGAGCACAATTAGCATAACCAGCAGAAACAGCACAAGTTGCACAAAGTGCAGAGGCAGAAGAAGCACCCTAAGGAGCACAAGTGGCAAAAGCGGCAGGGGCAGTACAAACAGCACAAGTGGCACAAGCGGTAGGGCCGGCACAAGCAGTAGAAACAGCGCAAGTAGCACAAGCAGCAGAAGCGGCACCAGGAGCAAATGCGGTGGAAGCAGCGGAAGCAGAAGTATTGGAAAGAAAGAACGAAAGCCGCTCTGGCTCTGTCATTGGGTACATGCGCGTCACATTTTTACCAGCACTGGAATAACAAAATATGTTAAATAACTATTTCCTAACTAAGCTTTTTTTTTTTTTGCTTTCAGGTGATGCCCATAAAGACGATTTAGCCATCCCACTACATGAATGGCAAACTTACGACAGTTTGTCAGTCCACGCAAGCAGATTTGACCATGGAGGTCTTGTCTGTGTACGGGATGGAGGACCAGAAACTTAGAAGTAAGAACTTAGAACTACAGATAATAGTAATACATGAAATACATATGTTTACTACATAAAATGTGATGAATGCAGTGTTACCACTGTCCTAAATTTTAACATGGGTGTCAATGCCAGTCTGCTGTGGGGTCACAAACACAACCATCCATCCATTCACACGTTCATCCACTCAACCTAACATGCATGTTTTTGGAGGGTGGGAGGAAACCGGAGGACACGGAAAAACCCATGCGTACACGGGGAGAACATGAAACCTGCCCACAGAAAGGCCAGTGTTTCAAGCCTCGTTCCACCCACAACTCAAACCCTGACCTTCTTGCTGCGAGGCTGTTGTGCTAACCACCGTGCCTCTGGTACTGTATAGTGGTGAATAGTCAACAGGTCAATAGATACTGAAACATTGAGAGTGGAATTGGCTCACAGAAACGTCATATTCCATTGGAAAGCCAGTATAACATGTAATTGATAGTTTATAGCTTACTACACCACTAACCGCACGTGTCACAAACAAACATTTACCGTTTCCTTTGAAATTTCACTGCATACCTGGCGCAAAACCGCTTCTTGTTTATCTCATGCTCCTTGTTGATTTGCCATCCAAAATGGTGGCGCGCCCAATGCATGCAGAGAAAATGCATTACAAAGTCAACTGGGTGGAACCCCTTCATTGTCATTGGTCTAAGTTTATCACAATTACCAACTGATACTGGGAAGCGTTGGAGAATTGTGGATACAGCCAGTAGCGTGCTTCTTGTGTATGACAGTGTAGGTTTATTTTATGCTTAATTGAGCAGGATTCATTCTTTATCTCCTTTATTCCTTCTTAATCTCCTACAGGGAAAAAAGATAAAGAAAGTGGAACATTTTAGGTATCTAGGATCAACAGTCTAGAGCAATGGAGAGTGTGGAAAAGAGGTGAAGTAGCATGTTCAGGCAGGCTGGAACGGGTGAAGGAAAGTATCAGGTGTGATATGCGACAAAAGAGTTTCAGCTAGAATTCAAGGGAAAGTGTACAAAACCGTGGTGAGACCGGCCATGCTGTTTGTTCTAGAAACAGTGGCACTGAGGAAAATACAGGAAGCAGAGATGGAGGTAGCAGAGATGAAGATGCTGAGGATCTCTCTGGGAGTGATCAGGATGGACAGGATTAGAAATGAGTACATCAGGGAAACAGCACATGTTAGAGGTTTTGGGGATAAAGTTCGAGAGGCAAGACTGAGATGATTTGGACTTGTGCAGAGGAGAGGGGGTACATCAGAAGAAGGATGCAGGGTTTGGAACCACCAGGAAAGAGGCCTAAAGGAAGGCCAAAGAGGAGCTTCGTGGATGCAGGAATGCATGAAGATAGTTGGTGTGGCTGAGAAGATGCAGCAGAAAGGATTAGATGGAAGAAACTGACTTTCTGTGGCGACCCATGAAGGGAAATGCCGAAAGAAGAAGAGCAGGATTCATTGGTCGTTAATAGTGGAATTAAATTGAAGTTAAATAAAATATAGGCATCCTACACCACTAGCTAACCACCCCAGAAAGCAATCGCTAGCAACATAAAAGTCTCATTAAGACCTTTTGACCATTTTTCTGATGTGAAAGTGACTTTGAGTATGTATGGTAATGATGTGTTCCATTCGAGATTTGTTTAATGGTGGTGTGTTCCAACGACGGAAAAGCTCTAAAAGTTTACTTCAATGGGCAAAGGTTTTTGTTTGGTTGACAAGCGGCGTAACATCAATTGTCTTTAAATAAGTCTCTCTAAAAAAAGAGCATCACAAACACTTTCACTTGGTGACCTGAAGATGTCTGGTCCAAAGTAGACTTATGGTTGCACTTAAAACTGAAAATGATTAATTGTGAGCACAAATGTGGCAATGTTTGGCCCCAGGGGGCGTTGGCCTAGTTGTAGAGTTACTGTCTTTCGACTGGGAGAACCTGGTTTGAATCCCAGTTATAGGTGAGATCGGGCCTAAAAAATACAGCCCAACCTGGCCCGCGGGTATTAAAACCTGGCCCAAGCCCGACCAATTAACTTGATTTGCAGGCCCGAAGCAAACCCGAAATGTAATATTTTATTTGTGAGGACTCGGGAGAAGGAGGGTTATTTAGTACTCGAATTTCGGGTTGGGTCGGGGTTAAGATCTTACCTACCATCCCACTGGGTCCAAGTCCTCCCTGGGACCATAGAATGGCAATAACAACAAAAAAGACACTTTAAAAAAAACAAAAAACAAATGTTTAGCAACGTCATCAAATTCAGGATCAGAACAGGAAGGGTTGTTGTTTCCAATCACACCCACTTATAGGGTTTTACTGTCATCTTGAGTGTCTCATTCTAAAACAGAAGTTTTTACAACACTGCTCAATGTTCAAAGACTCGAAACTAGTAAATAGTCCAGAGGTACAAAAAAACAAACAGTCAAGATTTATCGTACCATGTCAAGATGGGTGGCATCACATTTATTTTTAACCAGAGAAGTCTCTTTTTTCTCTTCATCATTGCAGTCACAATCCAGAACATTTCTTCTCCTAACTATACACACAGCTCTGTTGCCATCTCACTGCACATTAACATTTGTCCAAAACAATTTGTGGAGTGGTCTTGGATCAGGATTGTAAAACTACATTAGGACCAGACATTAGTAATATTACTGTGCCATATGTGTGGCCGACCACTGAGGTCACCTGACAGTGAAGGTCACCTTTTTCAGTACAAATTATTAAGTGCTTCCCTTCTAATCAGATGAGACATCCCACAAACTGCCCATGCTCATAGCAACCATGTATTTATAGGCCCCAAACCGAAATGACCAGTTGGTTTAATTTAATAGTGCGCAATAGGATTATACATGGAAACAAATTACCTAAGTGGGGGTACTCAGTACCAAAATCTTTTAACAATGATGGAAACCACGGACATGATGTCTCCCAGTATTATTCCATTATTGGGTTTAGCTTCTGCATCTGTCAGCTAGGCCTGGCTTCTGGATAGACCCAGCTTGTGTCCAGACTGATGCGCAGCTGCTAGCAGTCATGGCACTCTGCAGGGTCAGTAAGGGGAAGGGCAGGCTCCCATCCCACCAGCAACCACACATCCTATTACTCAATTACATTTCAATTTTCTGGCCTATTCTGGTTCACAGAAACAAGAAAATTTATTGTAGTAGCGAACGCTCATGCTGAGATGCCGGCAATGAAGAACTGATGTTTACTGAGACGGAGCTTGAATGAGCGGAAAACTTACAGACGATGAGCCGACCCATTTTTCCTCAATGGGAGCTGTTCTGGTGATGAGATTTCCCCCCTTTTTTTAATATCAAGGAATGCAATTAGACTTCAGCCCTAATATCTCAGAGCCTGTCAAATTCTCAAACTACTCAGCTATGCTTGCCAACTGCAATCAGAAATAACTCTGTCCCTTCAACTTAATGAAAAACAAGTACTTGGCCATAAACTTGTAGTCATCCTCTATCCAATCACATTGTCTCGAGTAATTAAAATGATTAGCTTAATTAGCTTAATTAACTAAATTTGACTACAGGACATGGCCATATGGTGAAGAAAAACAAAGATGGGAGCTAATTAAAGTTAAAATAATGCAGGTTTTAATTAACTCAACCCTTAGGCATCAACATTTTCAAATTTATCCAAGCTGATAATTAAAAAGTCCTCTTGCCCAAGCAACATTTCTTCTCAGAGCTAATTAAATCTGGAAATAAATTAGCAACATGACGCTCCAAATATTAATTCCTGCTAGAAGATGACTTCACTTTCTAATGAAATTAATTAGCTGCACTGGACCCTCAATCAGATGCCAGGCGCTGTCCATGAGCATAGACCTCATGTAATCTAGCGCCGGGCGATGGGCCCGAGGGCAGAAATTTACAATTGTAATGAACACTCTTTAGCTGTGTGTCTCTCTTAATATACCAAATGAACATGTAGATCTATTTATGCCAAGGGCTTCCTCATTTATAAAAGAGTGGTAAGACCAGCTAGTTATAACTTTTTTTCCAGAGAGGATGTGTAGAGACAGAGAGAGAGCAGAAATACATAGCTGCCAAAAGCGATGCCAAGACCAGCTTCAGCAGCCTGTAAGGTTCCACAGGCTGTGCCTGTGTGTGTGCCAGCCTATTACAAAAGACCCTCATGAATTCACCCTAATACACTCTCTTGGCAGCTTAAGGGAAAGACACTGTGGACAGGAGGACGGGGGATGCGGTAAAATGTATCTGTCTGCGATACCAAGTCCCCATTGCCCATGTACATAATTTACTGTAAATACTGAGGCACCGCTGTAAAACAAATTTCATTATCTGCCATCATGGATCTGTTTAAACTGATGCTGATTGGGTGTGACACCAACAAACAGCAGCAGGAATTCTGCTGAGAAGAAAGAAACTAAATGGAGATTTTCTACATTCGAAATATAAGGTCAGAACTAGCTTGGTTCATCAGACTGTTTCTTGGGCTCGTTTGTTCTGTGGAGTGTGGTACTTTTTTATTTTAGCCAATCAATGCGTTGTGGTCAGAAATGGCCGTGACGTGTGTAATACCCCTGATCAGTTGGTATGGTCCAGAAAGCAGAGTGAAGAATCAAAGTTTTCCCTAATCAAATATGCAAGACAATTATGTCTTTTCCCTGAATAATAGTCCTAAATATTACAGAGAGAAGAGATAAAGAAGGTGGATGATTTTATGTACTTAGGATCAACAGTTCAAAGCAATGGAGAGTGTGGAAAAGAGGTGAAGAAGCGTGTGCAGGCAGGCTGGAACGGGTGGAGAAAAATATCAGGCGTCATGTCTGACAAAAGAGTTTCAGCTAACCGGCCATGCTGTTTGGTCTAGAAACAGTAGCACTGAGAAAAAGACAGGAAACAGAGATGGAGGTAGCAGAGATGAAGATGCTGAGGATCTCTCTGGGAGTGACCAGGATGGACAGGATTAGAGGAACAGCACATGTTAGAGGTTTTGGTGATAAAGTCAGAGAGGCCAGACTGAGATGGTTTGAACTATTGCAGAAAAGAGAGAGTGAATACATAGGAAGAAGGATGCTGGATTTGGAACCACCAGGAAAGAGGCCTAGAGGAAGACCAAAGAGGAGGTTCATGGATACAGTGAAGGAAGACATGAAGATAGTTAGCGTGACCGAAGAGGATGCAGGAGATAGGGTTAGATGGAAGAAAATGACTTTCTGTGGCGAGCCCTGAAGGGAAATGCCTAAAGGAGAAGAAGTTTGTTAAAATTAAGGTTAGAGGAACGTTTTGAAAACCAAAAAAATAACGTTTCACAACCGTCATACAACTTTCCATTTGGATCTTTAGAGAACCAAAAATAACATGCTAACCTTTGAAAATTCTTTGCAGAACAGTTCTTGGAACGTTAAATTGTTAGCTGGGTCAGGGTGTACCCTGCCTCACACCTTAAATTAGCCAGGATAGGCTCCGGCACCCTCCGTTAGGGATAGCGGTTCAGAAGATGAAACGAAACAATGTCTAACATGTCCTAATTATTTTTTTTTTTTCTTTTTAGGAATTTTTCTTCCCAAGATGGCGGCTGTGAGGACGGGGATGTCCCGGTTTTGTTTGGTTTGGCTACTACCAGTGTCTAACTCATCTGTTTGATTAATGTTGTGTTATGCTTTAATTTTGAAAACAAGTAAAAATAAAAAATAATTTGCATTTTTTGTATCTGTCATTAATCTCGTTTCCATTTTGGTTTGTTTTTTACACTAAAATGGGCTAAAACTATAAAAAATTAGCATTGAATATTTTAGAGATTGGTGGAAACGATTTACGATTTTCCTTCGCATTTATCGCCAATTTTTTTATATACATTTGTGTGCTTATGACTTTCTGAAAATCATCCAAAACTCAAACAAATTCAGTTTTACTAAAGTCCTGATAACAAAAATGTAGTTTTAAGTAAAAAAAACACCAACAAGTTGGTTACGAGTGAAACCAATTGGTTCTGTTTTTTAGAGCGGTTAGTTGGGTGGAAGAATGGCACGGAGGGCAAACATTAATTTCACTGTTGCATCTGAAGTTGCTTTGGCCTTTGTGCCTGACCATGCTCTCTCTAAAATGTCTTTAAAATTGAGATAATTGTGTTTACTGAGCAGAGAGTGGCTTTCAGTCTGTGCAGACAACAAACTAGGAAGGGAGGCGTTGAATGGGGGAGATGAAGCTGCTCCTTTGACTCTGTCACTTTTTCAATAATTAATGCTCTCCTCTGGCAATTTTGATCGGATTTGTAAATAGTTTCTCATCCCATTATGCAGAACATTGATGAATGTGACAGAATTCCAAAAGATGACGTTCCAGCTCATGCTGTTTGTGGGCAAACACTACAATACACTAATGACCCGGCGCCTTTTATGTCATCCCATCTTTGACTTTAGAGAATTTGGAATTAGAGGTACAGTTGGCTCGCGCGACAAAGTGGCCATCTCATCTAAGTGGGATACCCACATCAGTCAGGATGCCGGAGCTGAGCTTAAAGCTAGTTATAGCTCACATCAAAGAGACGTCATCATGCCCAACAGCCACGCTTGCCATTTGGATCCAACTGAATCCCATCCTTTAGTTACATTTTTCAAGCCATTGCCTCTCCAGCTTCTGTGCTTTAACACCATTAAAATGGAAAATATTATGTTTTCTGCATTGGCCCCAGCCTTCGTTATTCCACAGACTCGTCCTTGTTATCTTGATGGCGGTAAACAAGCAGTCTTCTGAATCCTCGGCTCTGGTGCGGCGTTGTCTGACAAAGTGGTCAAGAATGTAGACGCAATTGGTGCAACAAAGAAATGTCTAAACATCAACGAGGTAGTGCGGTGACCTTTAAAACAAAAGAAACACAGAGATCTCATAAATGCACCGGGCCGCTGCCATCGGGGCCCACACTCATTTATTTCAGGTGGTTTTCATGTGTTCTGCTTTGAAGAATAATAAATCTCTCGGCTCTGATCAAGCTGCTGCGGGCTATACACGAGCATCCGACCGGGTCAATTACTGTACATACACAGCTTTTGGACAAAGATGAAGCATCTGATGCTGATTGTTTATTCGATGCTCAGAGAGGAAGCCCTCTTTATTATCTTGCTTTGCTGTGGTGGGCCTAGATTTCTATACATGGGGCGGGGGTGGGCTGAGGGTTGTCAAGACTTCATCAGGCAGACAATATACTAAGAGGAAATTATTATAATCCTCTTTCTAACCACATACGCTCACATCCACTGCTGTGCCTGCAAATGGAAGTGGGTGAGAACGCTATAATCTGGAGCAAAACATCTGTACCCCATTTGTTTTTCTACATGATCCATAAAAAATAAATGATTAAAATCACTTGCATCAGAGATTCATGAGACATAAAATAACTTGTATTGATTTGGATCACAAAGAAGTTCAGGAAGTTTGTAGTAATGGAGTGCATTGTGCGAAACTGTGGTGGGTTGACATGAGTTCTCGTTTCCTGTCTGCTGCTGGTTGTGGTAGACTGGCTCCGCGCATGGCTAAATCTCCAAGGAACAATCATAGCCTGGTTAACTTGTTTTTGCTTCACAAAAAAAGTTTCTTCAATTTACTAGCATCTAATGCAAAATCAATTGTTTCGATTTGGAACCAGACTAAATAGATTTTCAGCTATTAAAAAAGCTCGAGTTTTCCATGTTCAACTATTGCCGTGCCGTCTTCTGGCCGCTTATCCAGGATCAGAAGCCTCATCAGAGAAACCCACATACTTGCAGTTGACAGTAAATTGGGCCAGTGAAAGTTGGAGATCTCAACCCATTGAAGGCAACAGAACCACATCATCTGCATAAAGCAGAAACCCAATCCTGAGGCCACCGAAATTGATCCCCTACCAAGAAATTCCGTCTGTAAAATCAATTAACAAAATCAGAGACAAAGAGCAGCTTTAAATAAAGGATTTTAGGAATTATAGTTCTGAGAATCTTCTTCTTCCGGCATTTCCCTTCAGGGGTCGCCACAGCAAGTCAGTTTCTTCTATCCAGCTCTATCTTCTTCATCTTCTTCAGTCACGCTAACTATCTTTATGTCTTCCTTCACTGTTTCTATGAACCCCCTCTTTGGCCTTCCTTTAGTCCTCTTTCCTGGTGGTTCCAAACCCAGCATCCTTCTTCTGATGTACTCTCTCTCTACTCTGCACATGTCCAAACCATCTCAGTCTGGCCTCTCGGACTTTATCCCCAAAACCTCTTACATGTGCTGTTCCTCTGATAGACTTATTTCTGACCCTGTCCATCCTGGTCACTCCCAGAGAGATCCTCAGCATCTCTGTATTGTATTCATCATTGCATTCTGAGAATACGATCATAAAATAATAATTTAAAAAAATCCAATACGTTTTAATTACTGTGTTATTCTGTTTATTTAACACGAACTGGTTAACACCAGATTGGTAAGAGATTGTATTCAAAGCAAACGGTCTTTGCTGAAATATATTCTGCTCTGATACAGACAGGTTAGTAGCAGCAAGGAAGCATTTGGCCTCCAAGTTAGCATTTAGCTTAGCCCCATCTTTGTGTAAGAGACCTCCTTTTTTTCTGAGGATGGAAAGTTTTTTCTACAAGCATCCTTCTAGGGTAGTGAGAATGAGTGGAAGAAATATCAAATTTTTACCTTTGAACACATTCTTTCCAACTTGATACATTGGGTTACGTTAAGCAAGAAGACGTTCCCGCCAAGACACCTGCTCCAATAAACCTGTGAATTTTGATTGCATGACCTTGAACATGTCTTCCCACAATCTGTGGATGAAGGCATAAAAAGACATAACACTAAGGGAAAGTGTAATTAATTGGAGATTTTCTCGTGAATGAATTAGTCTTTTTTATTGTATTGATTTTCTTGTTGTCCCAAAAACAAACTTTTCTTCAATTAAAGACATTTTAAGAGAAGACAGAATCAATAGTTAAGCACAAACAATATCGTGAAACTCGAGCTTTTTTAATATCTGAAAATCCACTTAGTTTGATTTCCCATCAAAACAGCTCAAATAATAAAAAGTGAAATGTTTTTTAATTAAGAGTACATAATATATTACTGTAGCCGGTCTCAACTTTATAAATTCTTTGGGCGACTCTCTTCATTTGGCATTAGTATCTGACTGTATGCCAAAGCAGGATCAGCCAGCAGAACCATTAAGCATTTTATCAGGGAATGAAGTGGAGATGAGTATCTTATGGTCTGACTCCAGCTGCATTTGGACCAAACCTCCTTAAAGTGCCTCTGGACACGGAGGGACCGGCAGTAGTACCTGGAGATAAGAGTAACAATGTGTTCTTTCATGTCAGTCTCAAAAAGTCTCCAATAATACCAGAAAACTAGTAAGCTTTGTTGATCGCCACTTTGTAATGGTTACCAAGGAAAACCAAACAACTTGGTCAAAGCCAGCAGCATGTATGTATGTATTTGTCAGTAATATTAGTATAGTATGACTTTAAACCAATGAAAGTCTTTAAGAACTGGACACCTAGTAGATCGAATCTGGCTCAGTGCCGAACAAGTACAGTAGTATCTGCTGGCTCTAAAAAGTCCCAGCATCCATAGACTTAAATTTGAAAACTAGCAGCTAGTATTCAGATGATGTTGTCACATACCTAGTATTCTGTTACCTTTGTGGAATGCAGTTTTTTTGCCCGTAGAAGAAGTTATTCTATATTTTAACTGGCCCTTCAGACGTACTTATTAAAAAATGTCCGTCCTCTCCTCTTGGACATGTTTGAATGGTTTAATTTACATATTTTTCTTGTTCGATGACAGCAGAAAACCAGACCGAAAGTAAGACCGATAGGCTGCAGTTAAGGTCCCCACTGGCAGGAATGTGTACTTTCAAAAAGCTCACTCTTGGTTGGCAATATTGTTATCATGCAAACACAGACTGGGGAAATGACAATTCAACATGGTACCATGCACAACGCAGAAAAAGGTGACTGAATCAGAGGTAAGATCTTAAGCCCGAGCCCGAACCGAAATTTGGGTCGGGTTGGGCCTATAATGTCAATCATTACTTTGGGTCTGGTTGAGCTCGGGTTTCTCTCTCGCTGACTTTTTTTTTTTTTTTTTCAAATAAATACATGTTTTTAAAATGTAAACAAAAACGGGGTGTGGGTACCAAACTAAGGAATACTTGTTATAAAATTAATAATTTGGATAAAATAGAGAAGTAATGTTTACTTCTGTACAGGATCCGCAGAGCCAGAGCATGCTCTGCGCATGTAAACGCCCCATCTTAATTTGATAATCTTCCCCTGCGCAAGTCTGTATTTATTTTGAACTGGTATCCCCAATATGAAGGAACAAGAAGTTAAGGATAAACTAAAGGCAGGGGAACTTAAAAGACAAACACGCACCGGTAAGAGTGAGGTGTGGAAAAGCTTCAAATTGATTGTTCAAAATGCTACAAAAACTTGGGTTGGCTTCGCTGAATGTAGCCAATGTGGCGCTTTGCTTTCATACCACACCAAAAAGACTGGCACCTCGACACTGAGCAGGCATTTAAACATTTTACCATTTGTTTCAAAGACCGTCCCTCCTCTTCGCGCTAAGCAGGCCATCACAGACAAGTGCGCAAGGGGTCCTTCTGCAGTCAGTGCTTTGGCACTAACTAATTTGAATATTTTTTAAGATGTTAGGCAGATGTCTCGCTATGTTCAGAAAAACATGGCTAAATTAAGCCAAATCCACACTGGACTAGCATTAAAAAAACTCAGTTTTCCTGCAAAGTTGATGTTATTGTTGCGTACAGAAGCATCTATAACTTGACGTTATGAAGTAATATAATAATAACATAAATGATGATCAAACAGTAAATAATTATTTTGATGGAATAAATTGATTAGTTGTTTAGGGTGTAACTTTGAACCACAGGAATGTACCTACCCAGCAAACAGAGAACCTCCTGGGAACATTAGCCTGAAGTTCTCTAAGGGTTTGTTTTTCACCTAACCAAAAGCTCATGTTCCCTAAACATTAGCTGGTGGTTATGTTAGAACCTAACCTTTCCAAAACGTTAAGAGAACCCAATTCCAAATGCTATATTAAAATTAAGGTTAGAGGAATGTTCCGAAAACCAAAAAACAACGTTTGAACCTTTAGATAACCAAAAATAACTTCAAAGAACGTTCTGCTAACCTTTGAAAAACCTTCCCAGAACGTTTGGCAACGTTAAATTGTTAGCTGGGTAACATGAATCAGGGAACAACTATACTAGTCAAATTACAAATTTAGGAATCTTTTTGAAGTACCACATCAACCCCCCAACTGCCAAAATGGCAGTTGGGGCAACCATTCAAAATTTTCGGGATTTCCTAACGTTCTCCTATAATTCCACCAACTGTTGTAAAATAAAGTACAAGAGATATTCTGCTTTTTTCAACCTCCTCTCCTCTCCTTTTTCTTTTTTTTTTTTTAGCTAACCCAACCAAGCATGACTGTGATTAACTTTAAAAGGTCATTTAAAATTGCTCTCTAGAAGCATGTGATGAAACCTGGTTGAATGATTGGAACTCATGTACTCAAAGATGAAGACTGTCTAGTCTCCCCCCATCCTTTAAAAAAAACTTTCCGCCTTAATAACCTCCTGACAGCATACAGAAGTCATCTCCAGACCTCCTGGCGCGTGTACCTGCAGAAGAAACAAGTTGTCTTCGAGCATCAAGATCCCTTTAAATGAGTCTTCCAATGTCTCTAACACCACCTTGTGTGACCTACCTCAGACACAGAAGGTTAATCCATGACAGGGTTAAAAACTTATCTGGCCTCTCTGGTCACATAACATCCCAATTACTTTAACAATCTCAGAGTGAATGGAGGTGGCGGCAGTGAGTTGAGGGAGGGGGTACTGGGTGAAGATATGGGAAAGAAAAAAATACAATAGATAAAAGTCTGTCTCAGAGTAAAAGATAAGCTCTTATCTTAATCTAATGACTCCACAGCCTTAATTTGTCAGACCTGGCTTCATTGGATGGGAAAAAAACATGGAGGGTATAAAAAAAAAAAAAAAAAAAAAAAAAAAAAAAAGAAGTTTGGGTACGCAGTGTTAATAAGAGACGTCTCAGTGGAAGAGGAGAAAAAGGATCATCAGCAGAACATTCAGTGGCATTTTGTAGATGTTTTTTTTCCTCTCGTGCTAACAGTCGCTAATTAGCACCTTATCACCCTCCAAGTAGCTCCATACTGCAGAGATGCCAAGCACACTAGTATTTATAACCCAGTGACTGAGAAGATAAAACAGCCCCGTGTGGCCATTGGCCAGATCAAACGCTTTACCGAACTTGTAGAACAATTTAAGCATGATTACGATTATTTTTTGATAATAAGCAAACATTAACCCCATAAAAACCGTAAACCTTACATCTCAAACAGGGTCCCATTTTAGCTTTTAAAATTTATATGTCAAAATAGATGAGTGTTTTGAAGTCGCACCCTAAAAACTTGGCTACAGTGGTGACATGCTTCGCTAACGAAACTACATAGAAAACGCAAAAAAAGAAAAAAAAAAAAACATGTCTCCTGAGCTGCAGTTTCTTTGATGAGACAAAGAAAATAGAAAGTGAGCATTGTGCGCGAGCAAATCTCAGCAGATTAATTTGAAGTGTTCACTGAATTGTGATTCCTTTTAATTAATGACAGAATTAACTGCTTTGTTAATGCGTTCCTGGAGGAAATGAGCTGCTGGCAATTTCTGCAGCGAACAAAAGGAGGGCAGATCTCTCTTGACATTTACACAAGCTCGCCGTGGTGAGAACGCAACAGCTCATGTGGGGCAAAATTGCTCTTGAAGGAATGTTTTTATGAAGTGTTGGGAGACAGTGATTTGCGAGTGTTTAGCCGCCTATCAGACATACACTGTTTTCCATTAATTGCATAGCAACTGAGCATGTTGCTACCATTAGTGTAAAAGCCACCAGCTACAAATTCCTCAAATGTTTTACAAAAAATCCCACACCTATCACTCCCTACCATAAGCGTAAAAACCACCAGGTACAATGTTTCAAACATTTTACAAAAATCCCACACCTATCACTCCCTATCATAAGCGTAAAAAACCATCAAGTACAAATTCCTTAAATATTTTACAAAAAATCCCACACCTTTCACATGGCCCCATAAGCATAAAAAACACCACATACAATGTCTCAAACATTCTACAAAAATCCCACACCTATCACTCCCTGCAATAAGTGTAAAAACCACCAAGTACGAATTCCTCAAGCATTTTACAAAAAATCCCACATCCATCACATGCTTCCATAAGCATAAAAACCACCAGGTACAATGTCTCAAACATTTCACAAAAATCCCACACCTATCGCTTGCTATCATTGGCGTAAAAGCCACCCGGTACAAATTCCTCAAACATTTTACAATAAACCCCACACCTATCACTCCCTACCCTAAGTGTAAAAACCACTAAGTACAAATTACTCAAAAATTTTTACAAAAAATCCCACACCTATCACTCCCTACCATAAGTGTAAAAACCACCAAGTTCAAATGTCTCAAACATTTTACAAAAAATCCCACACCTATCACTTGCTCCTATAAGCGTAAAAACCACCAGGTACAATGTCTCAAACATTTTACAAAAATCCCACACCTATCGCTTGCTTTCATTAGCGTAAAAGCCCCCCGGTACAAATTCCTCAAAAATTAAAAAAAAAAATCCCACACCTATCACTCCCCACCATAAGTGTAAAAACCACCAGGTGCAAATTCCTCAAACATTTTACAAAAAATCCCACACCTATCACTCCCCACCATAAGTGTAAAAACCACCAGGTGCAAATTCCTCAAACATTTTACAAAAAATCCCACACCTGTTACTCCCTACCATAAGTGTAAAAACCACCCGGTACAAATTCCTCAAGTATTTTACAAAAAACCCACACCCATCACATGCTTCCATAAGCGTAAAAACCACCAGGTACAATGTCTCAAACATTTTACAAAAATCCCACACCTATCACATGCTACCATAACCGTAAAAACCCCCGGTATAAATTCATCAAAAATTTTACAAAAAATCCCACACCTATCACTTGCTCCCGTAAGCGTAAAAAAATCCCACACCTATCACTCCCCACCATAAGTGTAAAAACCACCAGGTACGAATTCCTCAAACATTTTACAAAAAATCCCACACCTATCACTTGCTATCATTAGCGTAAAAGCCAACAGGTACAAATTCCTCAAAAATTTTACAAAAAATCCCACACCTTTCACTTTAGAAATTATCCATATGAGTCAAATCAACAGACAAATATGTCTTTGAGTTTCGTTTTGTCT
This sequence comes from Neostethus bicornis, assembly GCA_902685375.1. Lineage (NCBI taxonomy): Eukaryota > Metazoa > Chordata > Actinopteri > Atheriniformes > Phallostethidae > Neostethus > Neostethus bicornis. The sequence continues at coordinate 6,662,932 of LR738547.1, read as the reverse complement.
TCTAAACTGCTTATCCCAAACGGAGTCACGGGTTTGTCAGAGCCTATACTGGCTAATTTAAGGCGGAAGGCCTGGTACACCCCGAATAAGTCGGCAGTCTGTCACAGGGCCACAAACAGAACCATCCACACACACTCAATTTTACAGTGGCTGATCAACCTAACACGCATGCTGTTTTTTTGGAAGAAAACCGGAGGCCTCTTCTTCTTTCGGCATTTCCCTTCAATGGGCGCCACAGCAAGTCAGTTTCTTCCTTCTAACCCTATCTCCTACATCCTCTTTGGTCACACCAACTATCTTCATGTCTTCCTTCACTGTATCCATGAACCTCCTCTTTCGTCTTCCTCAAAGCCATGCATAAATGGGGAAAACATGCAAACTCCACATAGCAACGCAAGTGGTCCAGGCCTCGTTCTACCCGTGACTCAAACCCTAACCTTCTTGCTGTGAAGCCTCTGTGGTAACCACTCCGCCACCGTGCCGCCCATCTTTGAGTTCATTTGGTTTTATTTCAACTACTCAGAGAACTCCAACAGGATTATTACATTTATAAAAAGATAACAGGCGATTTCAACTTTGCTCCAAGTTATGGGAAAATGGAAGAGTTGTGTGTGTGTGTGTGTGTGTGTGTCGTGTTCTATCTGGCAAACTGCAGTAACAGAGTCGATGGTATCATCCAGTGATGTAAGATATTCCACTTTTTAGAGCGCTGATAGCAAATATGACATTACTGTAATGGAATTAAACTCTTATCTGTGAATCACGAGGTTTTAACTTCTCCATAAGCTGATGTTTTCTGCTGCTTTTATTGACATGCTAATAAGAACTGTTTTGGTGATATGATAATCAGCTCTACGTTGGTAAAAAAAAAAATCTCTGATGAAATGTGTTGGGTTGTACCTGCCGGCTAAAAACAGATTCGTATGATTTTTTTTTTTAGATATTAGAGAAGCAAATGTGGAACAGAACTAATATGATGGGTTTGGAATATAAGCGGTGGTGTAATTATTTCACAAAGGCGCAAATTAGTGAAGAGAAGTAGTTCATGATATCTTAAAATTTGCACCAATTTTACAGTTTTATTTTGCATGGAAAAAATATCAGCGGAACTTGGGGAAAAAACATATCATTAATTGCAATATAGAACCAATTGAGGCGAATTGTTCTAATCTTTTTGCATCACCGAATTCTTGTACTAGTCCGTTTTGTTAGCTTCTACTGCACAATTACGTCCCAATGCCTCATGTTTTGTACCTACGTCCCATTGTTTCAAGCATATTAGTGATGTATCCCTCCTGTAACGGATCCTCTTTTCTTTCTAAGTAAGCGATCCATTGTAATACTTTGGTCCCAATTTTTTAATTTTTTCCTGGGCTTTGAGGTTGACTTTTGAAATTACCTTCATCCTAATATTGATGGGCAGCACGATGGCGCAGTGGTTAGCACAGTAGCCTTACAGCAAGAAGGTTGGGCTTCACGTCCCGGGTTGGATGAGGCTTGAAACAATGGCCTTTCTGTTTGGAGTTTGCATGTTCTCTGCATGTAGAAAAGTTTTCTCTGGTTTCCTTCCCCTCTCCAAAAACATGCATGTTAGGTTGATTGGCTGCTATGAAATTGCCCCCTGGAATGAGTTTGTAAGTCCCGCTGCAGACTGGCAACCTGTTCAGGGTGTGCCCTTTCGCCTTAAATGGGCCTGGATTGGCTCCGGAACCCCCTGCGAACTTGTTAGGGATGGGCTATTCTGAAGACGAAACAAAACCTAAGGTTGATTCTTCTGGTTCTGACCCTGATTGGGATTAAACCACTATGCCAAGTGTCATCCTGTTTCCTGTCTGCTATATCCTTTTTCCCAATCGACATTGTTGCTGTGGTTGTCCATGTGCGTTTCTTTTTGGTTTAAACATTTTCTTTTCCAGATGATCCTATATGAGTGTTGTGATGCTCAATTCTTTCACAATCACAGATTTTTGTTGTAGCAGCCATATTTGCTCACTGACTTTTCCTCTTTTTTGTTCTTTCTTTCCATTTTACTCCACTTTTTTCTTCACCGTTTTCCCTTCCTCCTTTGTTGCCTTAACCAAGTCTGGCCGCCTTAACCAAGTCTGGCCAACAAATCAAAACATTACCTACTATAGATATTTAGGGTAGATACAATTGAAATACTACTGTACTTGTACACAATGCTGTCCTTGTTGGACCAAATATGTTTAACAAGACTCAATACACAGATAATTATTATGCTTGTCATAACATTCTACATTGCAGATGAGATTGTAATCGGTAGTGAGAGGAGGAAAGAGGTGGAGGAAAAGCTGGAGAGGTAGACGTTTGCACTAGAAAGAAGAGGAATGAAGATTAGTCAGAGTAAAACAGAGTACATGTGTGTGAATGAGAGGGATCCAAATGGAAAAGTGACGTTACAGGGAGTAGAGATAAAGAAGGTGGAGGATTTTCAGTACTTAGGATCAACAGTCCAGAGCAATGGAGAGTGTGGAAAAGAGGTGAAGAAGCGTGTGCATGCCGGCTAGAACAGGTAGAGAAAATGATCAGGCGTGATGTGTGTTAGAAGATTTTCAGCTAAAACAAAAGGAAAAGTGTACAAAACCGGCCATGCTGTTTGGTCAGGAGACAGTGGCACTGAGGAAAAGACAGGAAACAGAGCTGGAGGTAGCAGAGATGAAGATGCTGAGGATCTCTCTGGGAGTGACCAGAATGGACAGGATCAGAGGAACATCACATATTAGAGGTTTTGGAGATAAAGTCAGAGAGGCCAGACTGAGATAGTTTGGACATTTACAGAGAAAAGAGACCGAGTACATCAGCAGAAGGATGCTGGATTTGGAACCACCAGGAAAGAGGACTAGAGGAAGGCCAAAAAGGAGGCTCGTGGATACAGTGAAGGAAGACATGAAGATAGTTGGTGTGACCAAAGTGGATTCAGCAGATAGGGTGGCAACCCCTCAAGGGAACTGCCGAAAGGAGAAGAAGAAGATAACCTTCTACTTTATGAAAAGAAAATTGAAAGGTGAAAAGATGACTGATTTCTGTTCTGAGGAAGGGTTGTCTTCTTGGTCTTGTTTTTTTGCCTGAGGCTTTCTAACCTTTAACGTGACTTTATTAGAATTTCTTTTCTGGTCCTGGCTTCAATGTAAAGTATGTTTCTGGTCCAAATGGACAATGTCGTCCCCACTGTCTCCATTGGCAGGTTGCGCTGGAAGATTGGAAACAAGGTTAGTTGTTTTTTCTAAACCAAACCAAAGTCGTTCTCCAACTTCTACGTCGTTCTCCATTGGTGTTGTCTAAATAAACTCAATCTAAATAAAGTACTTAGATTGAACAAAAGTTTAAAGTATATGAAGATCTAGAGTTGTGCTGTAATAAAACAAGAAGGTAAGAATCCTTGGTTCTTTGTACAAACCTCACAAAAGAATTGAACCCCATAATTAACTAAAATAAATCTCAGTCAAATCTGAATGTTTCCAGTTACAAAGACGAGTGTTCTGAATGTAAGAAAAAAAGAAGAAAAAAAACTTTTTCTGCTGCTCAGACAGTGGCATGGTAGGCTGAATAACACAGTAATTATTTCACTAAATTTTTCCAGAGGAACAACCAAAGTCAGCATCACACTGTGTGCACACTGCGTTCTGCCACCATATTACTGCATGTTTGAAGTAGCTCTCATATTTCAGAACTTTTTTTTTTCATTAAACTGTGTGCTTTGAAATGATTTTGTGTCCAGGAAAGAGGCTGAGGCAGAAAATCATTGAGATTTGAGCCTGGGTGATATTGGAAGTGGAATTGAGTGAGTGTTACGCGCTACATCCCTGCAGTGGCTCTTAACCCGTACTGAATTACAACACGTCAACGCCCAAACTCGGTATAAATCCATCAAGGGTGAGAGTGTTGGAAGAGGTGGGGGTTGTTACATCTTGTCATCCAGTCACTGAAGGTATTTAAGGAACAATTTTGAACGTTCTTCTCCTGAGAGTACAGATCTGCATCTTCTTGTAAGTGCTGACTTCAGACGAGTGTTTACCGAGTCAGAAACATCATGTTCCTGTCTGTTGTCCTCGGCGTGTTTAAACATAACTGTGGTGTTTCAAAGATCTTATGGAGACTGAAAACTTCATGAGTTTATAATATTTTGGTCACTTCATTTAGAGGGTTCATCTCTTTCATCCACTTCATTTTTCAGTCTTTTCAATTCAAACTGCCTTGCCAAATGGAGACCACAAATGGGGAGAAGAACAGAAATGCACCAACTAAATATTACTATTTTTATGCCTCCGCTTGCAGAATGTGGAGGAAGCTGGCTGTCCATGCCTGGCTGTCCATGCTTTCTCCCAAACCACAGAAGGGATTTCAATGAAACTGCATTCAGTTATTCAGTACTAAGATGAACTGGGTCAGGACACAAAAGTCGAGCTCTAATGATGTGATGCATATGCGATAGTTCCTAAATGAGAATGAAGCAGATTTTTTTTTAATTGTTTCCCAGTGCGGGCTGCACGGTGGCCTTACAGCAGAGGTAAGATCGTAAGCCGGAGAAACCCGAAGAGCCGACCCGAAATTTGGGTCCGAGATTTTTTTCCAATAAATACATGTTTATAAAATGTAAATTAAAATGATGTGTAGGTACTAAACTAAGGAATACTTGTTAGAAAATTAATTATTTGGATAAAACAGAGAAGTAATGTATAACTACTAAACAGGATCCACAGAGCCAGCGCATGCTCTGCGCACGTTAACGCCTCCTCTTAATTTGATAATCTTCCCCTGCGCAAGTCTGTATTTATTTTGAACTGGTATCCCAATACCAGTACCAGTTGATCCAGGGGGATCAAGAAGTTAAGGATAAACTAAAGGCAGGAGAACTGAAAAAAAAAAAAAAAAAAAAAAACACGCACCGGTAAGAGTGAGGTGTGGAAAAGCTTCAAATTTATTGTTCAAAATGCTACAGAAACTTGCGTTGGCTTCGCCGAATGTAGTCAATGTGGCACTTTGCTTTTATACAAGAGCAAAAAGACTGGCATCTCGGACGCAGAGCAGGCATTTAAACAGCTGGACTGGCAAAAGTGATAATCGTTAAAGATCTAAGCAAGACAAGCGCGTTAGGGGTCCGATAGTGTGATTTTTTTTCAATTAAAAAAGCATGTTCGTGAAAATGTTCCTATTTATAAATACAGATAAAATATTACATTTCGAGCTTGTTTCTGGCTTGGGCCCGCAAATCAAGTTAATTAGTCACGCTCAGGCCGGGTCAGGTTTTAATTCCCGCGAGTCGGGTCCGGCTGGATTTTTCAGGCGCGATCTCACCTCTGCCTCACAACAAGAATGTCGGGGTTCAAATCCCGAGTGGGGATAAGGCTTGGAACACTAGCCTTTCTGTGTGGTGTTTACATGTTCTCCCGGTGTATTGGTTTTCACAGGGAGATGGGTTTTCTCTGTGTATTCCGATTTCCTCCCATTCTCCAAACACGTAGATGTTAGTTTGATTGGCTGCTGGGAAATTCCCCTGGGAGAGTGTGTGTGTGGCCCCGCAGTCTACTGGCGATCTGTCTAGGATGTACCCTGCTTCTTGCATGAAATCAGCCAGGATAGGCTCCGGCACTCCCCACGATCCTGTAAGGAAATAATCAGTTTAGAAGACGAAACGATTCCTTTTCTCTGCTTTTTGCGGATGATGTGGTCCTATTGGCTTCATCGGACCATGATCTCCAGCTCTCGCTGGATCGATTTGCTGCCGAGTGTGAAGTGGCTGGGATGGGAATTAGCGCCTCCAAATCCGAGACCATGGTCCTCACCCGGAAAAGGGTGGAATGCCCCCTGCGGATCACGGACAGGGTCCTACCCTAAGTGGAGGAGTTTAAGTATCTCGGGGTCTTGTTCACGAGTGGGGGAAGGATGGAGCGGGAGATCGACAGGCGGATCGGTGCGGCATCAGCAATAAATAGGACGCTGCATCGGTCCGTCGTGGTAAAGAGAGAGCTGAGCCGAAAAGCAAAGCTCTCGGTTTACAAGTCGATCTACGTTCCAACCGTCACCTATGGTCACCAGCTGTGGGTGGTGACCGAAAGAATGAGATCGCGGGTACAAGCGGCCGAAATGAGCTTCCTCCGTAGGGTGGCTGGGCTCTCACTCAGAGAACGGGTGAGGAGCTCTGCCATCCGGGAGGAGCTCGGTGTCGAGCTGCTCCTCCTCCAGATCGAGAGGAGCCAGATGGGGTGGTTCGGGCATCTGGTCAGGATGCCCCCCGAGCGCCTCGCGGGCGAGGTGTTTTGGGCACATCCCACCGGGAGGAGACCAAGGGGCAGACCTCGGACCCGCTGGAGAGACTATGTCTCACAGCTGGCTGGGGAACGACTTGGGATCCTTCCAGGTGAGCTGGAGGATGCAGCCGGGGTGAGAGAGGCCTGGGCTGCCCGTTTGAGGCTGTTGCCCCCGTGACCCAATCCCGGAACAAGCGGAAGATGATGGAACGGAACGATTTCCTATGCTCTCTACTGCCCCCAGTGTTTACTGGCAGAACAATGTATTCGCCATCGGAACTAGCATGCGCATACAATGCCCAACGTTTACGTGCATATTTGCGTACACAGTCAGTAAAACCTGACCCCGAGATTCATAAAGGAAGTACATCCTCTTGCAAATGTCACCTTGGGGCTAACAGTACCACTCCGCTCACACCCCCAGTTCATTCCCCTCCACTCTACACCTTGGTAAAAAATCAAAAACAAACAAATGCTGCATATTGTAGTCAGAAAGAGGGCAATGGGGCATTCATACCAGCATAATATGAGCGAGCGGGCCATTCCTTGTACGGGCCTGTCTAGCATGATGTACGTAGTGGACCGATATCTTCCCCCACAGAGCTCAGATTGTTTTGATATTTTTATTAACATGTCCTCAATCATAAATCACCCTGAGGGGAAGTGAGGCCAATCGCTCCTCCATACAGCATCAGATTACAGGTGGAAGACAAAGTTATCGTCCACCTTGCCACGTGTTTCACATTTAACTCTTCTACCAGTCTTTGACTTTTATTCAGGTTACATTCAAACATCAGGACAAAGGGGAATATAATATACATAATATTATGTAAATACTCTCATGCATATTGGCCGGAATTCTGAAGAAGCCTTCTATCCTTCATCTGTTTTTATCAAAGCTGGATACCAAAGCACTTAGACAGGCAGTAAGCACTTCTTGCAATGTCAGGATTTGATGTCATATCGCTTTAAATAGGACATCAGTGTGTTATTGTGCATCTGGTGATGTTATCCTCTCAGAAAAAAAAAAAAAACGCATTAATGCATTGTTTAAACGCAATACTGTGTCCATTTGCATCACAATAAGATTTTTTTCTTCTCAGCGAGCAGTGCACGTCACACTAACTTTCAAGTCAGCGCACAACTGTCAGAGAGTCTTAAAAACCTCAGGAAGCTATGCGTAATTTCTATAACACAAGTCTGTGTGGATTTCCTGGCATGTTGTTGCCACTTTACAAAACATGCGCAAGGCAGCTGGTAATATGTTAACTTTATCAGAGATTTATTGGAGTGGGGACGGTGGCCGCGTGGTTGGAGCGTTCGCCCGCGGACCGGAAGGTCGCGGGTTCGCGTCCCACGGAGAGCACGTCTAGGGTCCTTGGAGAAGACACCTAACCCCCGCTTCTCCCACCATTGGCGCCGTTGAAGGGCAGCCGGCTGCGGTGTAAGGAGTGCAGCAAACAAATTTCCCCGGTGAGGGATGAATAGAGCAATTCATTTTTTTTTTTTTTTTTATTAATTAAACTGGACCTGCGGTGGCTCAAAATGAACCACATTCCTGTGTTGTTGACAGGAGACTCAGCAGGTTTTGTACAGTAAAATATGTGTGTAAACCAATGACTGTAGAAAAAAAGAACTGGACAAAGCAGTCATTTTAAGCTGCATGCCAAATAGGAAGTAGCGTCCGGCTCTAAAACACATCAGTGCCCATATTGAAAATTTGGCGGCTATTATAATAATAGTAAAAATTTTATTTGTAACGCCTTTATATCTCCAGTGGAGATCTCAAAGTGCTACAATGACCAAAAGGAACAACAAACAGCCTGTACTGTTGCACCCAACGTGACCCCGTGTCCTAGTTGGGATTCGCAGCCAGCTAAACTCTCCTTCCCATCAAGGGTTAGGGTTCTTCCAAAGAACAGTCCGTTGTAGCTTTTTTAGAATTTTAATGGAAAGAAGTGTGAAACGGTAAACATACAGAAGACAAACAAATGAGCATCCAGTCATACACATCCAAAAATAATGCTACAAACAAACACACTATCATGAACCTAACAAAACTACTCACTCATATTGCCGCTCAAAGGGCTCGAAAAGTGTGGATGGCTGACTAGATCCAAACTAGAAAGTGTGGATGGTTGATTAGATTTAAACTAGAAAGTGTGGATGGTTTCCATGGTTGAAAGCTTAACTTTTAACTTCTTAACTGACTTAACTGACTACTTACTTCCCACTTCCTACTTCTGAACGCGAGCAAACACCAGATCGCTAGCGCCCTCTACCGGCCCGGCGGAACAATAAATTGTTCCAATACACAGCCAAATTAAATAAAACCACAACACACAAAAAAAAAACAACACTAAAAACTTTGCTGAAAAGCCTTTAGAAATAAAAATGTCTTCAGCCTTTTCTTAAAAACCTCAACGCTCTGTGGAGCCCTCAAGCTCTCGGGAAGATCGTTCCAGAGCTGTGGAGCAGCTGCCTGGAAGGCCCTGTCCCCCATAGTGGAGAGTTTGGTTCTTGGTTGGCGCAGGCAGTAGGAGGAGGAGGAGGAGCGTAGGTCTCGGACAGTGGTGTGGAGGGTTAGGAGTTCTTGGAGATAAACAGGTGCAGTGCCGTGTATGCACTGATGGTTGAGGAGGCAGAGCTTGTACTGAATTCTGTATTTAACGGGTAGCCATTGGAGGGATTTGAGGATGGGAGTGATATGGTCATATTTGCGCCTCCTTATCAGGATCCGGGCAGCGCAGTTCTGGATGTGCTGGATGTTCTGGATGTTCTGGCTATTACTGTCACTGTTGTTGTCACAGTAACCATTCTTGCTCTGTTAGCTGTAAAGCATTCTCAATTGTTCTAATTTTTGTTGTTGTTGTTCAAGTTAATAGCTAGCCAATCAGATACGCCAATCAAAAACATGTAGCAAACTGTTATATAGCAAATGTTGGACAGGTTTGATCAACGTTCTTTACCTAGCCAATGACAGCAGGAAGTCAGACCATGAGTCAGATGGATTAACAGTTTACCTTTCTCCAGTGTGAGGAATGTGTATCTTCAAAAAGCTCACTCCTGGCCATATGAATGCAGATAATTGGGCAAAAAATACCAACTGAATTGGCTCCATTTGGGCTCAATCAGACATGCCAAGTCTCCCGCATTGGGCGGGAAACACCTGCAATTAGGACCTATCTCACGCTCAAGGCTTATAAAACTCCTGCATGACGAACACTCTAGTGCATTCCATGAACATGATTAGGTTTAACGAGGCTAAGCACATGACATCTCCTGCTGCTGCAGCTGTGCATTTGAAAGCCGCTAGTGGCGATCTGAATGGTCTATTGCCAGTATTGTTTTTTGGTGAACGTATAGAAGAAGTCGGACATCCGGGAACTTTGGTCATGCAACAGCTTATGTGCGTGAGCAGCAAAACAAAGCATGAACAAGCAGTACAGGGGTGTATTCCAGGTGGTAATTCCTCTTCGTATGGATCCATAATGCTAGGTGGTAACACACGTAAGACGCACAATTTTCCAGCTGGTTTCTCATGTTTTGAACGGTTTGTTTTACGTTGTCATGGCGGGTTTTGTCCATTGTGATGTTATGTCATAGCCCCTCCCCTTTTTGGCCCCGCCTCAAAATGTCCCGTTTTGTGAAGCCAATGGCTCTGCACAATGGGTGATGTCCACTCACTAAGTTCACCTCTTCTATAGTCATCGGTATAACCTTATCACAGACCTCAGGAGCAATATTTTATTCACAAACTCACTTGAAGAATTTTCACATTGAACGCCAACAGTCATCCAATAACCCAGGATGTTTACCTTTCAAATACAGATTTAAATCTTTTTAGCTGTGCTTCAAAAGAATGTATTGTTCACATGTGGCCCAAAGCGTTGCAGGTGTGTTTGACAATCCCTTTCAGATTCGTCGTTGCTCATAAACCTGGCTGCAGATTAAAAGATACATTCTTCTAATGAGCTTTAATTCAATAAAGTTCTTGGCTTTGAGGTTTTAATTTAACATGAGCGAAATGATAAATAGTGTTATTTTGTTTTGTCAGACCCGATCATTTGAAATTGCGACTCTTCAAAGCAGCAATGCTTAATCTCCGTTTTTTGGTGAGTGGATGAGTTGTGGTCTTAGTTTCCTGTCCTTAGTGGACAGGCGGTGAACCTGCTGGTCTTCTGCTGCTGTGAGCCATCTGCTTGAAGGTTGAACATAATGTGTGTTCACAAATGTTCACAAATTTTTTGAAGACCGCTATATGAATAAGAGATATTTGGGTTTTCTGTTATTTTTTCATAATTCCCAAATCGGTCTTTCCATCCTTATATGGCCTTTGAAACACGTTATACTTTGGTCCAGACACCTGCTGCTTATTGGTTCTTTTTTATTTTTCAGACTAAGAGGAAATGTTGTGTTTATTAAAAATAAATTTAGAACAAATGTTAAAAATTCTGTATTTCCATAAAAGGTGTGGATCTTTGGAATAATTGTGATGATGAACTTAAATTATGTTTAAATATTTTCTGTTTAAAAAAGAAATTTAAGTTATTATTACTTAAAAAATATGCAAGTCTTGATGGTTAAATTGAAGCTTATATATAATGTAAACAATTATAGTGACAATTGTATTACTTTTGTACTTGTATTACTTTTTCATTTGATGTTCTAATTTTTCGTTTGATTTCAGATGTTCTAATTTTTCATTTGATGTTCTAATTTTCATTTTATGTATTATGATTGATTTCTGAATATTTACTTATATGTTTTATGATGGATTTCTAATAATTTACTTATATGTTTTTTTTTGTTTTAATGATGACTTAAAAAAAAGGGTCGGCGAAATAAGCGTTTGCTTCAGCCGATACCTTTACCTTTGCTAATCTGTCCTTTGCTAAAATATAATTATTTTTCTTTCTTTCATTAATGTGAAATTACACTGTGACCGAAATAAATAAAAATTAATATCTAGAAAAATTAATATCTAGACCAATTATTGGTAATCCTGGAGATGCGTGTGAGGAGAAAAAAAAACTTGTGGATCAGCACGTCAAACCAACTTAGTATACAATGTTAAAAGGATTCTTCTACAGTTTTTCAGTCTGATACTCAATTTGAATTTTATTGTCATTTCCACCCCTTCACGAGTAGATGAGTTGAGTTACTCAAATGTGGTTGACCAATCAATTTGTTAATTGTTACAGTGGGATTAGCATGTTGTCCCTCTCGCTTTCGAACAAATCAATCCCATAGTATGGGTTGTTCTTGACTCCTAATAGATCACCCGTATACATACCTGTCTCCAGCATCACCAGATTGAGGAAACCCGTGTATCAACATTACCCTTGACTGATTCTTGGCTTACACCTCCTGTGATCCTCATCTCACATTTACACCCAAATAATGTCCGCTTCCATCAGGATGAAGCTCATCTGCTGATTTTTTCAAGTGCATACTATAGCTGTAGGTTCATGTATCCATGAACCTACCCTAGATGAAGACTAAAGAGGAGGTTCATGGATACAGTGAAGAAAGACATGAAGATAATTGGGGTGACCGAAGAGGATGCAGGAGATAGGGTTAGATGGAAGAAACTGACTTGCTGTGGTGACCCCTAAACGGAAATGCCGAAAGAAGAAGACTTTAGCTCTAGAGTTGGATTAGCGAACATTCAATTAACAATCCTAAGCACATTGCCTGTCTGTCCTTGTGGGGAGATCCCTCCTTCATGTGGGTCTCCACAAGATTTCTTTTTTTTCCCCACTGCTTTTTTTTTCCAGAAGTTTTTACCCCTTTCAAAAGGTGGTTTACGGGTACAGATTTTCTGAGTTTGTTTTTTTGGTTCAATAATTAGCGATTATTTATTTTAAAACCAATTTTTTGGATTCTTGTGTATTTTATTGTTCAATTCATAGTGTGAAGTTTGTTGAAACAACTGTGTTGAGCTACTGATGCTAATCAAATAAAGCTTAATTAGTTTTAATTGATTTAACAACAAGTTAAACAAGTGGACCTCATCAAAAACCGAGTATGCGTGTCTCTGGTATTATTGTTTACGTCCATCTTCTGTTTTTTGTCCAATTGGTCAGATATTTTGTGGGAAAGTAAATGAAAAGTTTTAAGTAAATTAAAAAAAAAAAAAAAAATTAAAATGAATTACTCTATTCATCCCTCACCAGGGAAATTTGTTTGCTGCACTCCTTACACCGCAGCAGGCTGCCATTTGACGGCATCAATGGTGGGAGAAGCGGGGGTTAGGTGTCTTCTCCAAGGACCCTAGACGTGCTCTCCGTGGGACGCAAACCCGCGACCTTCCGGTCCGCGGACGAACGCTCTAACCACGCGGCCACCGTCTCCCCCTAAAACAGTAAAACTTGAAACTTAAAACAGTAAAACTAAAAATCTCGATAAGTCATCTAAGAACGAGTTAATCACAATTGAAATCTAGATATAAAACTAGTTTCTTTTTTGTTTATTGAAGTGTCTGATCTCTCATAATTTTCATAATGGGTCTGCCAGCCTGACCTGCTCTCACGCCGGTTTTGATGAAAACTGGAAGTGGGAGGTCAGAAATCAATATCGCGTCAATTTCAACACACAGAATAAAAAGCCCCTAGGCATGTTTTTTTTTTTTTTTTTTTGTTAGCAAGAAATATGTAATTCACTTAACAAATTAAAAAATCAGCTCAAATTTTCAAAAAAAAAGTACAAGTTGTACTAAAAATTCGTACCAACACAAAGTCGAAGTTCTTGTGCAATATTTTTTAAATGTGGTCCAGCTGGTTTAAGAAATCCAGAAATTCCGACATGTATGTCTTCAGCAAACACATCCACAGCTCTGCTGAGTTACTGGTCAATTTCAGATAGCTTGCTTTTCTATCAAAACATTTTTGAAATTACAAGCTGGCTGCAGGGTGGACAGTCCAGTTACAGTTAAACTCATTAAAACTCTTTCCATCCCAGTCCTAAAACTTATAACCGGTTTGTTTGATGTGCTGGGTGTATTAGTTTGGAAGCATACTTTAGAATCCCAAAAAAAGACGCGACTTTTCTTGAGCATTATTAAAGGTTCCATTAACTTTTTGGAGCTTTCTACCTACTTGTAGAGATGTGTGGAGCTTGTATTGTAGTTTAGAATGATTGAGTAGTTTAATTTTGTTAGTATTTCCGCCCCCTCACCCTTTGCGAGTCAGGGGGCGGTGTCAGTGAGGTGCTTCTGCTTGTAGCGAAAACTGTTGCAGCACGGTGTGACCGGAACTGATAGCAGTTTCGTTTGGACTAGTGCTTGTCGGTAAGGGTAAAATGATGGCCGTGGAACCGTTCCGTCATCTTCCGCTTGTTCCGGGGTCGGGTCACGGGGGCAACAGCCTCAAACGGGCTGCACCCCGGCTGCATCTCCAGCTCACCCGGAAGGATCCCAAGTCTTTCCCTCTCCAGCGGGTCCGGGGTCTGCCCCTTGGTCTCCTCCCGGTGGGATGTGCCCGAAACACCACACCCGCGATGCGCTCAGAGGGCATTCTGACTAGATGCCCGAACCACCCCATCTGGCTCCTCTCGACCTGGAGGAGGAGTGGCTCGACACCAAGCTCCTCCCGGATGGCAGAGCTCCTCACCCGATGTCTGTGTGAGAGCCCAGCCACCCTGCGGAGGAAGCTCATTTTGGTCGCTTGTATCTACGATCTCATTCTCTCGGTCACCACCCACACACAGCTGGTGACCATAGGTGAGGGTAGGAACGTAGATCGACTTGTAAATCAAGAGCTTTGCTTTTCGGCTCAGCTCTCTCTTTACCACGACGGTCCGATGCAGCGTCCTAGTTATTGCTGATGCCGCACCGATCCGCCTGTCGATCTCATGCTCCATCCTTCCCCCACTCGTGAACAAGACCCCGAAATACTTAAACTCCTCCACTTGGGGCAGGACCCTGTCTCTGACCCGCAGGGGGCATTCCACACTTTTCCTGGCGAGGACCATGGTCTCGGAGTTGGAGGCGCTAATTCCCATATTGGCCGCTTCACACTCGGCAGCAAATCGATCCAGCGAGAGCTGGAGATCACGGTCCGATGAGGCCAACAGGACCACATCATTCTCAAAAAGCAGAGATCCGATCCTGAGGTCACCAAACTGGATCCCTCCAACGCCGGTTCCGAAAAAATCTCGTTCTCGATTCCCATCCCTACTTCTTAGTTACAGCTCCAGTGTTGTGCGGCATTAGAAGTTTATCTAATACAGCAAGCCCAGTTTGTCGCAATTTTCTCAAGGGCCATACGTTATGGTGACTTGACTGTACATCCGCAGCCATATTCACATTTAGTTCACATCAATGCCAAAGGGTAAGTTTGTCCAAAACGTCTTTATTTCTGGAAAAGGGGAAATTCCCCATAAAACTATTTCTACACCACTTTGTCTTATTGCTCCATCGGTGGGACCAACGAGAGCCCACTGCAGGTGGGAATGTTCCCGCGTTTTACTCTTCCTTCAGTCTGCCGCACCATGTGGAGGCCCAGATGTAGCCTTTAGAATAATCCGCACTCATACGCTCATGAAAGTGTCCATCTGGCCTTGAATCCCCGCACTAAGCCTCTGAACTATAAAGGCATGGGGTCACTGATGTTGTGGCATTTAACAACAGAATCAGTGTGACACATTACTCTAAAGCCAATTCTGTTGTTGAAGCGGGCTAAGTCGAGGCAAAGGACAGCTGAGAGTCACCCAATGGTGACTGAAGGGTGAAACAAACTGTGGACGGATGTGGATAAGCCCGCAGAGTACGTTTGTAAAGTAAGAATGATACTTTTTCATGAGACGAGTCTCAAACATGCAGATAACTAAAAAAAAACTGCTTGCTTGGACCGGCGCCGACTATGCAGCTCAGTCTCACTGCCGGGAATGTTTATACAATTGAAATGAAAAGTTTTTCTTGCACTTATGAGTAAAAACTTGTATATTTTCCCATAACGGGGCACAAATAAAACTGGAATACCATTCAAGGTCAAAAGAAGGCGGGCTTTCATTTTCATTAGTTTTTATTTACAAAAGGTTTTTGGAAACATAGTGCTTCAAATTCAGTAACAACATGGAAGTACTTATCAGACAAGTCAGTTGGTTATGTAGTACAATAATACAGGAGGATTTGTTTACAGAGATTAAAAGCTTCTTAAGTGGTGGAACGTAACGAAGTAAATGTACTTCGTTACTGTACTTAAGTAAAAAAAATTGTATATCTGTACTTTACTTAAGTAAAATTTAAGACCGGTACTTTTACTTTTACTTCACTACATTTTTAGAGCAAATATCTGTACTTTTACTTCGCTACTTTTCAAAAGTGTGTTTTACATTTTTTGTTACATTGTTGTTCAGGAATTTGAAAAATACACAGGTTTTTTTTTTTTAAGCGCATCTTGAAGCCGCATCGCCAAAATCAAAAGAAGCAGTTGATCGGGAGAAGAAGTCATGAATCGAGAAACATTTTCCACATTCATTCAGCGCCAAAAACCTAACATCAAATGTAGTACAAATTAAAAAGAGTCAGAAGATCGTTGTTTGTTGTGTTTACTTAGAAATAAAAAGTTGAGCCATCATTACACAGAGCAGGGGCGGATCTAGAATTTTCCAAACGGGAGTGGGGCTTTGAAAAGCCAATATGTAGTGACCAGGGCTTCCCCCCAAAACATTTGAAAAATAAGTGTCATTTTCCTCCATTTTGGCGGCCCATTCACTGGCCCTTCTAGGGGAAAGCTTGACTTGTCCCCTTTCCATTTATTAATTTTTTTTTGTGGACCAAAAGAGGCGGGAGAGGGGGTGCGGGGGTCACCCCCCTGCAGAGTATTTATTCTAGTTACCATGATGACACCCTATAGCACAAAAAATAACATTTGAATTATGATAGAATACTTTTACTTTTTACTTAAAAAGTACAATTTACACCGACTACTTTTGCACTTTTACTTAAGTAGATTTTTTTATTGGTACTTTTACTTTTACTTAAGTATTTTCTTGGCCTAATTATCTGTACTTTTACTTAAGTACAAAAAGTGAGAACTTCATCCACCACTGGCTTCTTCTGGACTTTTGGCATTAAAATCTTAGTTAGAGCAGAATAACAACTTTATAATGCTTCTGTTTTTTTCAGTACACTTTCGTTATTCAAGTTCAGACAACAAGTACAAATCGACTTTGTCAGTTGATGACGCCGTGAAAGTTAGCTAGTATGATAAACTAATTGCACGTGTAAAAAAAACAAAAAAGAAAGTGAAAATCTCTATTTGTACCCTCAGTGAACCTCGTGAAACCAGTTCGTCACTCTTACTAATTACCAGAGTTTTACTCGGAGGTACATTATGTCATCTTGTCGAACAAGATAGAACTTGAGAATTTTTGTCGTTAGCATGCCACCGATAGCAAGTTAGGTGGTTTAACCAACATACAGTGGTTGAGAAATGTAGTAAAAATCTAAGCCTTTTAAAAATGTAGTTTTTGTGATCTAACATCTGAACAAGTTGACTACCACACTGCCCCCATTGGTCAATCATAATTAGCAGGTGCAAAAAATTGATTTCCCAAAACGTGCGCTACCAATCTTTCATAGAAAAGGCGTAATAGTTGTCTTCTAGAGAGTATATGTTCTGATCAAGACATTTCTACTTCCATCTGGAAATAATTTTCAATGTGATAAAATGGCCTTAGGACTCGTTCTATATATTTTAACCAGGGTTTGCCCAACCCCTAAGAAGGGGCTAACCTCAACCAAACTGTAAACAACTGCGATTGGACAGGTAAGTATCATACATAGGTGTGGGTGGTTCTAGCTCATTTCTAAAGTTGTCTAATTGTTTTTTTATTCACCTAAATGAAACTTACAAACTAGTTTGTGTCATGATCCCCTCACCTGTAACCAGAGGGAGACCTAGACCTTTCCTCATCACGCGGATTAGGGACACCTGAGGGTGATTAGTTTGATGACACACATCTGTGGATCCCGCTTCATATTTAAAGGCAATCTTTCTAGACATCTTGGTCGGGTCATCACCCTGCTTCCCAGCCAAGTCGTCCTGGCTGCCTGACCATAAGTTGCATCCTTGAACGCTGTTATATTATTTGAACTTTTGATACTGTGTTAATCCTGTGATCTTTGCCTTACAGCCTAACGCGACTTTTGGTTAATAAATCCTATTTTGTTGTCCTACATTTGGGTCCTCCTTCCTTCTACCTACACCTGTGGTAGAAAATTTAGGATTAAACAAGGTTAATATTCACTTTGAAAACATCTTGATGACAATAAGTGTCTTTAATTAACTTGATGTGCTGAAACAAGCCATCTATCTAACATCCATGGTGTGACAATCTTGTTCCAGCCTGTTCACACTGACTCCAAGCTGCTCAAGGACAAGCAAAGATACATTTTACAAACTCTATCCAAATAAGGCAGCCTCTGTCCAGCAAGTTGCAGGTGCAGATAAGGACATGTTTAGTTTGCTTAGCCCAGTAAGAAATATTAATAAATTATCAGCCTATCATACGTAATGGTCAGCCCAACCAAAGTTGCATAGCCTATCAGAATGCCTTGCAACAAAAAAGCCCACCCTGACAACGGGGACCCTTAAAACTTATATGTGT
Source organism: Neostethus bicornis (assembly GCA_902685375.1). NCBI lineage: Eukaryota > Metazoa > Chordata > Actinopteri > Atheriniformes > Phallostethidae > Neostethus > Neostethus bicornis. Next base: position 6,645,047 of record LR738547.1, on the reverse strand, counting down.
GGGAAAAATCTTTGAAGTTCTGCTGATCAAACTTTGATTTGCATGAACTTCCAATGCTGCAGAATTTAATCTTTTTTTTTTTTTTTTTTATCAGAATCAGAATATACTTTAATGATCCCACACATGGGAAATTTGTGTGTCACAGCAACAACTTCCTATCTGCTAAGTGAGTCGTTGTAGAGCCCGATCATGTACGGAAAGAAAGACCTCCGGTAACGAGATGTTCTCGAGCGGAGCTGTCTGAGCCTCTTGGAGAAGGAGCTCCGCTGTTCGTCCAGGAGTGGGTAGAGAGGATGGTCATGATTGTCCATGATGGACAAAAGTTTGTTCAGTGACCTCCTCTCCACCACTGCCTCAAGTGAGTCCTGTTTGCTGCCAATGACAGAGCCAGCCAGTCTCATTAGTTTATTCAGTCTGTTGGCGTCACTGGCTGCGATGGTGCTCCCCCAGCAGATGACAGAGAAGAACAAGGTGCTGGCCACCACAGACTGATAGAAGATCTCCAGGATCTTGCCGCACACATTAAAGGACCTCAGCTTCCTTAGAAAGTAAAGTTGGCTGCAAGTCTTCTTGTACACAGCAGTACTGTTGCTCCTCCAGCTCAGTCTACTGTCGATGGTCACTCCCAGGTATTCGTACTCCTCCACCACCTCCACATCTCTACCCAGAATGCAGAGCGACTGCAAAGCAGTCCTCCTCTTCCGGAAGTCAATCACAATCTCCCTGGTCTTGTCTACATTGAGCAGCGGGTGATTCTCTTCCGCCCACACTGCAAATCCATCCACCACCCTCCTGTAGTCCTCCTCCTGCCCACCACTTATACACCTTTTTACTTTATTAAATTCTATTTTTCTCTCCTCATTTGTGCGACATTTTATTAAGAAAATTCCACAACACACCCCACGTCGCGACAGTTCGATGCTCCCCTATTGTGCATAGTCTTGTGAAGTGAAACTGCTAACCCCAAGAGAGAATAGATTCAGGGTTAAAAACAAACCAGGTTGTGAGAATGCTTTTATATATGTTGTATACAAGGTATCCATTGGATAAATGATTTTCGGATGGAAGTTCGGATCAGAAAATACACTGACCAGAAGACAACTTTAAAGCCTTTTCTACGATGGATCACACTGGATGAAAAAAGATTACATGGAATCATTACCAATTATCAAACAAATAAAGAAAAAGACACAAAAAAATTCTGTAAACATTAAAAATGTAACAAATAAATGAATAAATTCCCGTATTTGTCACAAACTTTATCACGTTTTTCTCACACAGTAAGAAGTGCTTAAAAATTTGCTAAGTGTTGCTTTGTAATGAAAAAATGTGATAAAATGTCATAATTTTGCAACAAGAGTTGTATATAAGCTAAAAGTATCAGATAAATATTTGAAAATGGTTTAATGATATCAAAATTACACGAAAAGCATTGGTCCTTTTTAATACACACTTTCAGAAAATAACGTTCCACCATTTATTTTCCAGTTGTTTGATAGTGAGTCATGGAGTAAAGCAGTTCGAAAATGAAACAATATCTATTGCATTTCACTATTTTTTCCCTTATTTTCCAACTTAAAAAATTCCTCATCCTTCCCCCTCTGATATTTGGTATTTGAAAAAAACGTATTTTTATCCTGAAAAACAGAGCACTTTGGACTTAGTAACAAAGTGTTATAGAAACATCAATTTGACATGTTTTTATTCTTTTAAAGTTAAAGCTTATATCGTAGATGGATTAAGTAAAAGCTTATCGTTTCCATGGCAACATTACGATATAGAACTAAAAATTTTATAAAATATATCTAAGAATTATCCGTTTTTTGCAGAGAGTTGCTGTGAAAGTCAGGCGCTAATTTACAGCAGTTATCTACAAGGACAACTTGTTTTCTAAATGATCGTAATATAAGACGAGGGACACATGCTAGCACGTTTCGATTGGTTTGATAATGGTCTGTGTTTCCACGTCTTTCTGGGAAGCTTTCTTCTCATTTCTGAAGCAGCAGTGGGACAGACGTTGTTCTCGCCCCCGTCACCACTTCACAGGCTATTCAATTAGCAAAAGAAGCATGGAAGATGGAGCCATAATGGAGCTGATGAGATGCACAAGGACAGGTGACACTAATCAGAGCGGCGCCCCATTGTCTCTGTGTGGGCATCATTAAGGAACCAGAATGATTTCATGCTTTTTTTTCCCCCCCGTTTGCTCGCTTTCGTGCATGCTTCGTGCGCTCTGTTTTTCATCATTGATTTGTAACTTGTGCACATATAATAAAATGAGTGTCAGGTTTAATGTGATGACGGGGAAATAAGACCTTTACCTCTTTAAAAAATAGAATAGATGCGGATCTACTCGTACCGCTCAACTGGCTGTTGAACACATTGATACAAGCACAACTTGTTTGCGTTGGTGCCGAAGTTTGACACGACGTGAATCATCTTCAGACTGATCCTGGTGCTCCGCTTCTGGGTTGTACTGTGAAAGCACATTGTTCGGCCTGTTTGTATCGACTGTTCAGGTAACTCGATAGACACCTACAAATAAGAAGAAAAACAGCCCACCGTTATTGGATGTTCAGAAAATGATTCAATGTCATCAGGATTCATCCCTAGAGCTAGCTTATGCAGCCGAGGATCTGACCGCCAGGGTCCCCATCATTGGCTGCCACCCATCTCCTCCTTCGCCCGACCCCTATGGCCCCTCCTGCAGGTGGTGAGTCCGATGGAAGGGTGGCCCATGTCCCCTGTTCGGGCTGAGCCAGGCCGGGCCCCATGGGTAAAAGCCCGGGCACCAGGCGCTTGCTCTCATGCCCCACCCTCGGGCCTGGCAACAAGGGGGGGCCCCGGTGACCCGCGTCCGGGCAAGGGCAACTTGGCCATGTTTGGTAACTTCATACGGGGTAACTTCATAGCTCTCGATTTACAAGTCGATCTACGTTCCTACCCTCACCTATGGTCACCAGCTGTGGGTGGTGACCGAAAGAATGAGTTCGGGCATCTGGTCAGGATGCCCCCCGAGCGCCTCGCAGGTGAGGTGTTTTGGGCACATCCCACCGGGAGGAGACCAAGGGGCAGGCCCCGGACCCGCTTGAGAGACTATGTCTCACAGCTGGCCGGGGAACGACTTGGGATCCTTCCGGGTGAGCTGGAGAATGCAGCCGGGGTCAGAGAGGCCTGGGCTGCCCGTTTGAGGCTGTTGCCCCCGCGACCCGACCCCGGAACAAGCGGAAGATGACGGAACGGAAGGATTCATCCCACACGTTTTGTCTGCTTTGCTACATTCAAACTCCTACCAAAAACATTGTTAGTTTAAAACCATAATCCTAATCTTATTAACAACTCCCTGCCTTTTAATTAAATATGTCTTTAGAGGGTGGGAGACTCCCGCTTAAATTTCGATTAGTTTTCATAGTAAGGTGGCAAAGCTGGTCCAACCAGTCAATCTAATGTATATACTGTACCTTAAGAAACTGTTTGAGAAACCTGACACACTCTATCATGCTCCTGCATGATGATTCTTGTTGCATGTAGATGTTTTGCAATGTGTGTTTAGCCTTAAAAATTTGGTTCAGTAATAATACCATCACCAATGAGAAAGGGGTGTGTTCTTAGCTTAAGACTGAATTCTAATGGACGCCCAGGGCTAACATGGTTTGAGCGAGCCTACATAGGAAATGTTTGTTCAAATATCAAGTCAATGAAGCAACTTTCAACAAACAAGATGTTGAACAATATGCTTCCGCTTGCCCTATATCACAGACCTTATTGGTTCATACAGTATGTAGTTGCCCTTCCCGGATTTGGAAAGGGCCTATCGTCAAGACATGTCAAGACATATTGTCTTGTAAAAACAAGATGTATTTACTTTTACCTACAGTTGATTCCAAAAACTACTGTCTCGATGCTCCGAGATTCATTAAAACTCTAAATATTCATTCAATTTCATTTTCATTGCGGTAGCATCTAATTTTGGGTCTTGAGCATCTTCTGAATCACTTATTCCCTAAAGCGGTTGTGGCTGGTGCTTGAGTCTGTCCCGGCTAATTCAAGGCAAGAGGCAGGGCACATCCCAAACAGGTTACCTGTTTGTTGTGGGGCCAGACATTCACAAACTCATTCCTAGGGAAAATTTTCAAAGTTGGTCACCTTCTTGTCCGTCTATCCCTCACAGGGTTACAGGGGGTGCAAGAGCCCATCCCAGAGGAAACCCACGCAAACAAGGGGAGAACATGCAAACTCCACACAGAAAGGACAGTGTTCCAAGCCTCGTCCCCACCCTCGACTCGAACCCACGACCTTCTTGCTGTGAGGCCACTATGCTACCTACTGCGCCACTGTGCTGCCAACAGGGACAATTTTATAGCGGCCAATTAACCTAACATGCACGTTTTTGGAGGGTGGGAGGAAACCGAAGTACCTGGATAAAACCCACACATACAGAGGTAGAACTCCACACAATAAGGCAAGTTTTCGAAGCCTCATCCCCAACCAGGATTCAAACCCCGACCTTCTTGCTGTGAGGCCACTGTGCTAACCACCGCGCTACCGCGCCACCAACACATTTTCTTATGGCAGGGAATGCTCAGGGGTGGCCAAACTTTTTCACTCGCGGGCCACATTGAGTTCTAACGTTTGACAAGCGGGCTGGATCCGAGCGGAGGGGGGTCGGGCGCGTGAGGTCATAGACAAAAAGCCCTTCAGAAAATCCTGGAGACGGCATGCTTTGGTAACCACTAGTTTAGACTGGTTAAATGGCGTGCTAGATTCTTTTTGTTCCTCCTTTTATTAATTGCCGCCATTTTAGAAAATTGGGGGGCTCACATACTAATTTGCTGTTCCTATTTTAGCCCCTAGATGGCAGTATTTAGAACACGCAGATAACAGCGCTGCTGTCCAATGTATTACGTAATTCTACACACAGGCCAGGCGCTATTGATTTTATGACGAAGGCTGCGGGCCGGATGAAAATTGACAATGGGCCGCATTTGGCCCCCGGACCGGACTTTGGACATGTCTGGCTTAAGAGGTAAAAGCCATCTCTCAATTGCAAAAAGCAAGCATCTTTGTCATGATATAATTGTTCTTCAGTGTTACACTTGAAGGTTTGATGGGTGGATGTAATACCCAACTTAGATTGGATACAGTTCGGAATCTTTTATGTGAATAGTTTGAAGGAATCGGACAGAATGATTTGTTTGATTTGAAAAGCATAAATTTTTGAAACTGATCGAAAAATCTCAAAGGTTAAGAGGCACTGGTTATGTACACGTTCAGTCACTGTATCTCAGCTAATGCAGTTATGGTTTTATGAACATTTGCGAGGTAATGATGGCATAGAATTGCAGCTCAAATATGTGGAACTTTAAAGACCATGAACTCTGAATACCGCAACGTTTTCTACTTCTATGTAAAGATAAAAGTCTAGTCACAAAGTGTAAAATATTGAAAGAACAAAAAAGCAAAGTACTTGGAATGAGTTGGAATTTGTTCCATCTTATTCTGTCACATTTTTCAGTCGCTATGAGACAGAAAGAAGCTTCCATTAGTCTTTGTAGAGAACGATGTACTTTGTGTGATACACGCTGGGCATACTAACTATCTCTGCAATCAGTTCATTATCATTAGGTTCATGTGACTGATGTAGGGGCTAATCGTCATAGCTTGACTCCAAGGTGGTTGAACAGCTACACATCGTATCATTTCCTACAATCAGCAGCCACTTAATATCAAGACATACACCTTTCAGTGCTGCCTGGCCCCCTGATGGAAGGCCAAAAGAATCAAGACTCATTATTTCTAACTGCAACTTTTCACCCAGAACAGTTAATAATACCATTTTAATCTAGCATTTTAGAGCAGGAAAAAGTACAATGGACATGGAGGGTGGTGAGGGGATTGAAGGGGGTGTTTCTCAAAGCAGATTGACTGAATGGATAACCTCGGCCCACATAGTAATTGGCTGCCGAGGCAAATCAATGGCTCACATCAGAATTGAAGCATTCTGCTTGTTTACAACATCTATCATTTGTTCTTATCAAGTGTGATCAGAGCAATTTTCCCTCCCTTAATATAGGTTTGATGGCACAAAGAAAAGCTCAATTCTCAGAGAATTGGAAAACACATTTCTGTGCTTTGTGGTAACTAAACTGTCAAGAGATAAGAGAGTCCATAGTATCAGCTCATGGGTAATTCATCTTAAAACCTCCTAGCAAAAAAAAAAAAAATGAAATCACCTCTCTTCAACAATGTTCATTCACTTGTGATAAAACAAATAAATAGAGAAATGACTGAAATGACATGAAGCAATTTAATTTAACAGCCGGACCTTCAGCTATCATAAAAACCAATAAAATCATTCTGTTCACATTTTAAATAGTGTAGAAATCTTAAAGCTCCAATCTTTTGCAAAATACCGTATTTTCCGCACTATAAGGCGCACCTAAAAAACTTTTATTTTCTTCAAAGTCCACGATGCGCCTTTTAACCCGGAGCGCCTTATATATGGATTAATATTGAGCTACAACAGGTGTCGCAACTGCGGTAAGCAGCCGCCGACTCCATTTCCCCCGTAGAAGAAGTAGTGCGCGGTGCATGCTGGGATATATGAAAGGGCGTCTCATTTCCATTTGTGTGTTTGTGTAAAGACCCGGAAATGGCTCCTACCAATAGACACTGTTACACCGCAGAGTTTAAACTCAAGGCGATCAGTCACGCAGTAGAACATGGGAATGGAGCCGCAGCGAGAGAGTTTAACATTAACAAATCAATGGAGAGGAAGTGGAGGAAGCAAGAGGATGCGCTGCGCCAAGTAAGTAAGACTAAACAGAGTTTCCGCGGGAACAAAGCGAGATGGCCACAGTCAGAGAACAAAGTTGAACAACCTTTTCTGTAGTGCCTTATAATGCGGTGCGCCTTATATATGAAAAAAAAGTTTTTAAAAATATCATTTCTTGAATATGCGCCTTAAAATGCAGTGCACCTTATAGTGCGGAAAATACGGTAACTCTTTTCACATTGTATCTTATGCGCATACCCATTTTGGTTTTGAAACATCCTCTACAACAAATTTAGGGAAACATATTGATTTATATTCACATATCAGAAAAAGTAAAGGCCTGACTGTTATTCGCTCCTAGGCGCACCTGAAAAAGCACATGTTCCGAGTGAACTGCCCATCCTCGGCCCAACTCATACAAGAGGAAGGCATATGGGAAATTCTTCCTGATATGTACATAGAAAATCGTCACGGCTGCAGTTGTTGCTTCTTAATTGTACCAAGTGATCGTTTGTTGTCACGTGAAAAGGGTGCAAAAAATATCAATAGAATCTTTTTTGCAAACAGCTAAAATATTCTAAAAACTTCTTTGGTGCCAAACAGAAGGTCACATATCAATACCAAAACGTAGAAAGCTATAAAAAGTTGATTCGGCCAAGCTTAGACTTTTACTTTTTTTTATTATGTCCTTGATTTTTTTTTTTGGATTGGTGATAAATGTAAATATTTTGGTCTAATCACATATTTAGGTGATTTAATCCATAACTTCCAATACTGGTCACATTATTTTCCATCCTTGGAAAGGCTCCCTCCTTTAACTGGACCTCCATAAGGTTTCTTTATTTTTCATACAACTTAGTTTTTCCTCTCTAACAAGGAGACTACAAGCATGTACGTGTTTAGTTTGTTAGTACTCGTGCCAACTGTGGGTTTCTTTTTTATTAATTGTGTGTGAAGCTCTGTGGGACAATTATTTTACGATAACTAGGCAACACAAATAAAATAGAGACGTTGCCACAGAGTGGACATACAGAGGATTTGCTATATTTGTCACTGAATACTTGCATCTAAACTAAGACTTGACCAAATCTGAAACTCATTTTTGGGTCAAGAGAAAAATCCCCCTCTCAGATTGTGGACAAATGGACAGATTTGTGTCCATTGATTGTAAGGGTACCACCTTCTAAAATCTTTAAACAATAAGAGGCCTGAACACTTTGAATGATAAAAATCTTTTCCTTTACTTCATGGTGCCGTTATATGGTTAATACCAGTGGTGGATGAAGTACTCACTTGTTGTACTTAAGTAAAAGTACAGGTAATTAGGCAAAAAATGTACTTAAATAAAAGTAAAAGTACCAATAAAAAAAAAAAATCTACTTAAGTAAAAGTACAAAAGTAGTTGGTGTAAATTGTACTTTTTAAGTAAGTAGTAAAAGTATTCGACCATAATTCAAATGTTATTTGTTGTGCTTTAGGGTGTCACCATGATAAACAGAAAAATACTCTGCAGGGGTGTGACCACCCTCTCCCACCTCTTTTGGTCCACAAAAAAAAAAACTTAAATTAAAAGGAAAGGGGACGAGTCAAGCTATCCCCTAAAAGGGCCAATGAATGGGCCGCCAAAATGGAGGAAAATGACACTTATTTTTTAAAATGTTTTGGGGGGAGGCCCAGTCACTACATATTGGCTTTGTCAAAGCACCAGCCCCCTTTGGAAAATTCTAGATCCGCCCCTGCTCTGTGTAATGATGGCTCAACTTTTTATTTAGAAGTAAACACAACGAACAACGATCTTCTGACTCTTTTTAATTTGTGCTAGATTTGATGTTAGGTTTTTGGCGCTGAATGAATGCAGAAAATGTTTCTCGATTCATTACTTCTTCTCCCGATCAACTGCTTCTTTTGATTTTGGCGACACGGCTTCAAGATACGCTAAAAAACTTGTGTATTTTTCAAATTCCTGAACGAAAATGTAACAAAAAATGTAAAACACTTTTAAAAAGTAGCGAAGTAAAAGTACAGATATATGCTCTAAAAATGTAGTGAAGTAAAAGTAAAAGTACCAGTCTTAAATTTTACTTAAGTAAAGTACAGATACACAATTTTTTTTACTTAAGTACAGTAACGAAGTACATTTACTTTGTTACGTTCCACCACTGGTTAATACTAGGTATTGAATTCTTTTATTCTTGTTTGAATAAACCGTGGCTGTAAACACAAACGATGAGAAATGGTAAAATAGTTTCCATCGTTTACCGTACTTGTTCCTACAGCCATTGAAAATCAAATGAAAGCCTTTTTTTTTGGCTCAACCTGCTCAGTTGGATAGCTTATACCTACTCCAACTATATGTTTCTGCTCAAAACCTTACAATTTGATGAATAATATATTTTGGGAGCGTTAGCCACCCATTAGTAGCGTTACCCTAATGCAGCAAACCTGGTAGGTATCCCATTATACACTGAGGTGCTGTTTTCATTTTTGCCTTTCTATTTTTTCTTTTCTATGTGTATTTGCTGGTATATGCATTGATGGGTTCTCTGAATTTTTCTGTTGGTCTTTCTGTGTTGTCCTCTCCACCCCCAACCAGATGGCTGCCCTCCCTGTGCCAGGTTCTCCTGAAGATTTCACCTTCCTGTGAAAAAGAGGGCTGTCCATTTTCCACACTTTCCCAATACACTCGTGTGCAATTATTTGGTCTCTTTTGTTTTGCTATAATTTAATTTGAGTCAACCAATTGTTGAGTATCACCATTACTTCAATGCTCTCCAGAGGCTGGCATGAGTCTGGGTACGTGGCTACCCTCTGTCTTCATCACCAATATAATTTTAGAATGTTTCCTTTTAATCACCGACAGATCAATGTGTCAATAACAGAGTTGCTGGGGTGCCTGATTTTATCTCTCCGTCATGAAGTGGTGTGCAGGTGGAAAGAGGAGGACCCAATTGTTGACAAAAAATGGTTTATTTGAATTTGGCAGTCCATTAATACTGTGAAAAGAAAAACAAAGTTTCAGTGGCATGTCAAAAGATTATTGTCAGAATGGGTTCATGGTTAGGCAACCAGGGAGACCTGGCTGGAAGGGATGGTATGACCTGACCGGGAAGTGCGGGTGATTGCCCTTAAATAGATGGCAGGGTCCACACATGTGTGGCATCCGGAATCAATCTAAGGTGTCCCTAATCAGGGTGACGAGGAACGTCAAGGGCTCCCTCTGGTGGCAGGAGAGGAGATCATGACACTCTCTTTCACCACAGCTGCACAAAGATGACATTTCACCATTGTTCACCACTTCACCGAGGTCAGGAATCAATCTCAGGTGTCCCTAATCAGGGCTCCCTCTGGCAGCAGGAGAGGGGATTATGACACTCTGTTTCACCACAGCTGCACAAAGATGACATTTCACCATTGTTCACCAGAGTCTTTTTGTGTTCCAATAGCTTATTACAACATCGCTAAGGCTGAGCAAAAAAGCTAGCTTAGCCTACGATCTTTGCAATTCTTATTTAATCAGGAGTCTGGTCCTCAAACCAGAAATCTCATCTATTTGATGATACTAACTATCTTTCCCAAACCACAAAAGGGATTTTATTTAAACAGCCCACATACTGTATGGTCAGTACTGACTGCTTATAGACTGATTAAGTTTTCCCGTTCATGGGACCAAAGATCAAGGCCACATTTCAGTAAACGCATTGTCTCGCAAACCATTGGTAGGGACACATTGTTTGACAGTAAATTTACTGTCACGTGGAAAAAAAAGGAAAACGTGTAAAACGTCCAAGAAAAGCAACAATTCCAAAATACAAAGATTACTGCAATGCCCTCCTTGTCTGGATCCCATGCAGGGGTTTACAAAAGCTCCAGCACATCCAGAACTGCGCTGCCCGGGTCCTGACAAGGAGGCGCAAATCCCTCCACTGGCAACGCATTACATACAGAATTCAGTACAAGCTCTGCCTCTCTACTTATCAGTGCATACAGTACACGGCACTGCACCTGTTTATCTCCAAGAACTCCTAACCCTCCACACCACTGTCCGAGACCTGGGCTCCTCCTTCTACTGCCTGCACCAACCAAGGACCAAACTCTCCAATATGGGGCACAGGGCCTTCCAGGCAGCTGCTTCACAGCTATGGAACGCTCTTCCGGAGAGCTTGAGGGTTCCGCAAAGCGTCAAGGTTTTTTAAAAAAGACTGAAGACATTTTTATTTCAAAATGCTTTTTACCAAAGTTTTTTGTGTTTTTAGTGGGATTTAATGTACCGTAATTTCACGACCATTAGGCGCACCGTACGAAAAGGTGCAGTCTCAGTCACACACCGCCTTACAACAACACACACGCAAGCATGCAAATGTGCGTATTAAAAAAAATAGATTGGTCGCAAAACTGAGTTTGGTTGTGCTTCATTTAAGAAGTAACGATACTAAACAAGCACATTAACGGTAATAGTCTTTATTCAAATCCGTCAAAGTCCTCATCCTCTGTTTCGGAATCAAACAGCTGCGCAAAATCCAACAGAGCAGGTCCACTTCGCTCCTCGCTGTCAAAGTCACTGTCTGTACTTTGCGGCTCCTCAGAAAGGATACCAGCTTTTACGAAAGATCGGATAACAGTACCAGCAGACACGTTAGTCCAAGCATCTACAATCCATTGACTCGTTAATGCTGAAATTTCTCGCGGTGGCTCGATTCCCATGTTCCTTTGCGTAGCTGATTGCCTTCAGCTTAAACTGAGCGTCATAAGCGTCATCAGCAATGTTGTGCATACAGCACATACCTTTTTTATACACAATCCACGCCCACACTTCACTCTTTAACGTTCTCATGCCTTTTCTTTTAGGTCCGCCGCGCCTCACGGGCACCGCTTTTTCTTTTAGGTCCGCCTCGCCTCACGGGCACCGCTTTTTCTTTCAGGTCCGCCTCGCGGGCACCGCGTTTTCTTTTAGGTCCGCCTTTTCTCATACACAAAGCGCACCGCACGAAAGGGCGCACCGCTTATTTTGAAGTAAATCTAAGACGTTTATATGCGCCTTATAGCCATGAAATTACGATACTTTTACTGTTTCTTTTTGCTTTTAATCATTGTAGCACTTTGAGGTCTTCACTAAAAATGTAAAGTGCGTCATAAATAAAATTTTTACGACTATCATTATATTTTTCTGTTGGATGAGTCGACTTCTGCTTACTTAAAAGTTACGAAGAGTTTTTTTAGAGTTTTCTTTTGTTCACTGAAAGTTAAATGTGGAACACAATGTGCAACGGTTCTCCGCTCCTAACTACTCCCTTTGTACCACGAGTGTTTCCACTTAAAAAATTCAGAAGTGTGGCTCGTCCTCGAGCGGCTGTGCAAACCTCTGCAGACAGTAGCGTGAGGTGAGAGAGCAGTGTAGGCCACTTTGTATCATGTCAGCACTAGCAGTTAGACGCCGGCTCCACAGTGTCCCTTGTCACCAATCACATCCTTTTAAACCACCCAGAGAGCTCAACACCCCCAACCCTCCACCTCACTCCTATACCCACCTCCCCCACTTCCATTCTGTCTCCCCCCACACACATAAACACACTCCTTATCTGTCAATGCTGCTTAAATAATGTAATTAATGACTTAATTAACATTTCCATAATCTATTTTAATAAATCTAACACGGCATAATGAGAGTTTCTAACCTCCAGGCGGTGGCATATAAAAATTCACAGTGCAGAGCTGCGCGGTCAGGGCTCTGTCTCTGTGCCACAAACTCTCACCATGACAGTAAAAGAAGGAGACGACGCATATTGTGTGACAGCTTCCAGCCTGATAGATGTTATGTGACTTCATGAATGTGTCCACTAACAAAACAACGATTAAAAGGCAAATTTTTTGGTTTTTCTGAAGACCAGTTTTTTGATGTGTCCAAAAAAACCAAAATCCTCTTGGAAAATGTCTTTAAAAAACTTCTAAAAAAGTGTATTTTAGAGACAGAAGTAACACATTATTAAGAGAGAAGCTTGGTTTTGTCTTCATGTTCATGCTGACTCATTGCCTCTTAATTTTGGTTATTTTCTCTTTTTCTGAATGAACTTTCTCAAAAAAAAAGTTCTACTTTAAGAGGCATTAAAATAAAACCACTTTCAAATTAAATTTCAACACAAATTTTAGGAAATTGTTGATTTTAATTTTCATCCGATTTCCAAAAGCAAGCAATAATTTATTTTTCCATAAAATGCTTTTTTTTTTCCAAATTTATGTTGGAACACAACTGGTGACCTATCCAGGGTGTACCCCACCTTAAACTGTTAAGAGCAGTTTGATCTAAAAAAAAGATGGATAAATGAATATTTGTAACAATTATATGATGGTAATTATTATTTTGAAATGAATGATGTAATATTGCCAAGCCCTCCAACCCCCCTAGTCCCGCCCCCCCAAAAAAACCAAAACAAAACTGCACAATCTATTGAAATAATTTGATGCAATCTGTTGTTATTTTTAATAAACTCAATAAAAAAGAAAGTTCAAGTCATAAAACCGTTCCGTTCTTTTCCGTCATCTTCCGCTTGTTCCGGGGTCGGGTCGCGGGGGCAACAGCCTCAAACGGGCAGCCCAGGCCACTCTCACCCCAGCTGCATCCTCCAGCTCACCCGGAAGGATCCCAAGTCGTTCCCCGACCAGCTGTGAGACATAGTCTCTCCAGCGGGTCCGGGGTCTGTCCCTTGGTCTCCTCCCGGTAGGACGTGACCAAAACACCTCACCAGATAGGCGCTCGGGGGGCATCCTGATCAGATGCCCGAACCACCCCATCTGGCTCCTCTCAACCTGGAGGAGGAGCGGCTCGACACCACTCCTCACCATTACATAAAATACACAGATTTTTATCTCAATCTTTGTGTAGTGACTGTTATTACGCCGTCTTATACTATGATTATTTAAAAACAAAATATGATAATTATAAGTATTTTATTTTGTTTTTTTAGCATTTAAATTGTACATTTTTCCATAAAAAACAATGGCAGATTTTTTGTTGGTACACCTTGGCAATGGTAACAATCAGAGTGTAACCAGCAGATTGAGGTGCCGATATGCTAAGTGTTACGTAAGTGAAATAAAGTATAACTTCAAAGGAAAAGGACACTTATTAACATATGCTTTTGTCCAAAGGATAAAAAAAAAATGCTTTATAGCAATAAAGATAGACTCCTGCAACCCAGCTGCTCAAAGGAACGGTATGGAAAATTATTTCTGTCGTCCTCCATGGGACTCTTTAACCTTTCGTTTTCTAGTTCGTAACAACTCATCTGAAGGTAGTTACAGGTTCTTTGGGTTTTCTGCAGCACTCAAAATTCCCTTTGGGAATCAATAAAGTATTTTCAATTTCAAAACCTGCAGGTACTTTCTAAGATCATTTTTATTGGGGTTCTTTATCCAAAAGTGTTCAATAAAACAAAAAATTCATTCATGTTTTTTCCATCGTATTACAATTGCGATAAATAGCTAAATTTGTTTTAAGTGTTCTTTGACTTGGATTGCGGCACGGCACAATAACATAGGAGACCAAAAGCACCCTACAACCAATCGGAATTGAGTACTCAACCAGACCAATGCAGACTCTGACAGGTTGTGGGCCAAGGGTTTTTCTTCGCCATACAAAAATTCTGGCCACCCTGCAGAGGAAGCTCATTTCGGCCGCTTGTACCCGCGATCTCATTCTTTCGGTCACCACCGCAGGGTGGCTGGTCTCATTCTCAGAGATCGGGTGAGGAGCTCTGCCATCCGGGAGGAGCTCGGTGTCGAGCCGCTCCTCCTCCAGGTCGAGAGGAGCCAGATGGGGTGGTTCGGGCATCTGGTCAAGATGCCCCCCCGAGCGCCTTGCGGGCGAGGTGTTTTGGTAACGTCCCACCGGGAGGAGACCAAGGGGCAGACCTGTGACCCGCTGGAGAGACTATGTCTCACAGCTGGCCGGGGAACGACTCGGGATCCTTCTGGCTGAGCTGGAGGATGCAGCCGGGGTGAGAGAGGCCTGGGCTGCCCGTTTGAGGCTGTTGCCCCTGCGACCCAACCCCAGAGCAAGCAGAAGATGACGGAACGGAACAAAAATTCCGGACTGAGCTTTTTAACATCCCAAAATAGCAACAACTCCCTGCTTTTTGGAATTTAGCATTTCTATTGTTCGAAGACTCAAATTTCGAACAAGCCAGAAAAGACAAAGGCGGGTTTCAACGCTTGCTGGGTTGTCGCTGTATAAGACTAGCGTTGTAGCCATGGTAACCATTAACAGCTAAAATCACAGTTGAAAGCAAAATGTCTGTTTCTGCCTACAGGCCTTGCCATTTCATCAGGATGAGTGTAAATGAACATGAGTACACAACAAAAATCCAACAGGCAAGCAAATAATAAAAGGTCATCTGGAGATGTTTGCTTGTTTGGTTTGGCCCCGCTCCTGTTTGGAAGACTTACAGGCAGAAGGGCGGCAGGATTGGAGGGAAGAGGTGGAGGAGGAGGAGGGGATGGTTGTTCCTTACAAGAGCTGGACCCGCAGGGCTGAAGTATGATTGCGATGTACTCTGACAGAGGCCAGCAGGAGGCTGGCACATCCCAGACAGCCCTGGCTCCCAACGGGCACGGCTCTTTAAAGACCACCTACACTGAAAAGGGTACCTAGCAAATCTCGTTGCAAGCTGAACTGCAACCACGCAAAGGTCCGTTGTGGTCTTCAATCGAGCTACGGTTATTTGATCCTTTATTTCAATTTAGCGAGTAAAGACTTGCAGCTGAAGTCGGTACGGAAACGTTGGAGGTTAGTGAACGAGCTGTAAACAAACTAATTTCCTGTCATAAAATTACTGCTCATTACCAGCATGGACGAGGGCTTCAACAACATAATGATGCAGAAGCACTCCACCCCTGCTGCCACTTTTATTAATTACTAGTTGACTTGCTGCATTCCTACCATGGGCGTTTAATGGTGAAGGGGTGGTTGGGTGCTGAGGCGGTTGTGGGGGGGACCTTGTTGAGTCAATTACAAACAGCCTCTCTTCTGCTAGTTAAGACAAACACTAGAGGAAGGACACATGTGCAAGACAAGTTTTCATTTTGCTGCTGGCACAAGAAGAGCTCGGCGTAATTAGAGGGTCAGTTTCTACACCACAAAAATGTTTCAGTCTGGACTAATGGGAGAGAAGCAGAAAGACAAAGAAAATACTGTTTCAAAATAAAGTTTTGGAGTTTTCAACCAAGTTTGAATATTATTCTCACATAAAAAACATACTGATATGTATTTTTTTATATTTTTTTACTCATTCATGTTTGGGCAATTTGCAAACTCTCCTGTCCTGTATTCAGAAAATATGCCAACATCAGATTGCGATAGCTCATAAAGAAGGTTGAAGATTTTAATTATCTAGGATCAACAGTTCAGAGCAATGGAGAGTGTGGAAAAGAGGTGAAGAAGCATGTGCAAGCAGGCTGGAACGGGTGGAGGAAAGTATCAAGTGTGATGTGTGATAGAAGAGTTTCAACTAGAATGCAAGGAAAAGTGTACAAAACCGTGGTGAGACCGGCCATGTTGTTTGGTGTAGAGACAGTGGCACTCAGGAAAAGACAGGAAGCAGAGATGGAGCTAGCAGAGATGAAGATGCTGAGGATCTCTCTGGGAGTGACCAGAATGGACAGGGTCAGAAATTAAGTACATCAGGGGAACAGCACATGTTAGAGGTTTTGGGGATAAAGTCAGAGAGGCCAGACTGAGATGGTTTGGACATGTGCAGAGGAGAGAGAGAGAGTACATAGGAAGAAGGATGCTGGATTTGGAACCACCAGGAAAGAGGACTAGAGGAAGACCAAAGAGGAGGTTCATGTACGCAGTGAATGAAGAGTTGGTGTGACCAAAGAAGATGCAGCAGATATGGAGACCCCTGAAGGGAAATGCCGAAAGAAGAAGAAGAAGGTTGCGATAGCTCAGTGATAGAACGTTCGCCCTTGGACCGGAAGTTCGTGGGATTGAACCCACTGAGGTGTCCTTGGGGAAGACACCTAGCCCCTGTTTCTCCTATCATTGGTGCCATCGTGGCAGCCTGCTGCGGTGTAATGGAGCACACAAATGTTCCCGTTATAGGATGAATAAAGTATACTATTTATTTATTTATTGACCATGATGTTGTTCTCTGCCACGGCCACATTTTAATGTAAGTGGGAAGGGTTTCGTGCAGGAGATTTGCTCACGCTCAGACCCGCCATTTTTTATGGAAATGCAACGACAAATGTCCGCTTGCTTCGCCAACGTGATGTTTTTTAAACTATATTTACAGCCTCAAACGAAATTAACGCTACGTTGTGCATAGCGTAAAGAGGCAGAAACGATAAGAGGCGGATTCAAAATGTTAAAAACTGAGGTGAAATATTATATATGTTTAAAAGCTTTGTTCAACAAAGTTTACATTTCGGAGCTAACAAAATGTACCACTTTGATCTTTAGATGATGTAAAATCTTCTTCTTTCGGGATTTCCCTTCAAGGGTCGCCGCAGCAAGTCAGTTTCTTCCATCTAACCCTATCTGCTGCATCCTCTTTGGTCACACCAACTATCTTCATGTCTTCCTTCACTGCGTCCATGAACCTCCTCTTTGGTCTTCATCTAGCCCTCTTTCCTGGTGGTTCCAAATCCAGCATCCTTCTTCCGATGGAGCCTCTCTCTTCTCTGCACATGTCCAAACCATCTCAGTCTGGCCTCTCTGACTTTATCTCCAAAACCTCTAACATGTGCTGTCCCCCTCATGTACTCATTTCTAATACTATCCAGACCAGAGGGATCCTCAGCATCTTCATCTCTGCTACCTCCATCTCTGTTTCCTGTCTTTTTTCAGTGCTACTGTTTCCAGATCTAACAGCATGGCCAGTCTCACCACGGTTTTGTACACTTTCCTTTTCATTTTAGCTGAACCTCTTCTATCACACATCACACCTGATACTTTTCTCCACCCATTCCAGCCTGCCTGCTAATGCTTCTTCACCTCTTTTCCACAGTCTCCATTGTGGAAAATGGAGAGTCTCTGACTTTATCCCCAACATCTCTAACATACGCTGTTCCCCTGATGTACTCATTTCTAATCCTGTGCATCCTGGTCACTCCCAGAGAGATCCTCAGCATCTTCATCTCTGCTAGCTCCATCTCTGCTTCCTGTCTTTTCTTCACTGCTACTGTCTCTAGACCAAACAGCGTGGCCGGTCTTACTACGGTTTTGTACACTTTTCCTTTCATTTTAGCTGAAACTCTTCTATCACTCATCACACCTGATACTTTTCTCCACCCATTCCAGCCTGTCTGCATATGCTTCTTCACCTCTTTTCCACACTCTCCATTGCTCTGGACTGTTGATCTCAAAATCTTCCACTTTCTTCATCTCTTCTCCCTGTAACCTCACTTTTCCATTTGGATCCCTCTCATTCACACACATGTACTCTGTTTCACTCTGACTAATCTTCATTCCTCTTCTTTCTAGTGCAAACCTCCACCTCTCCAGCTTTTCCTCCACCTCTTCCCTAAATTTTTATTCCCCCCACAAGAGCACTATTACCCCTTTTTAAAGCAAATTGTGAAGTCACATTTAAAATGTGGATTTACCTAAAAGCATGTAAGATAATGATCTGTAATTCCACCTAACACGGTTTGACTCAATCCGAAATGCGCAGCCTGACCCACTGGTTTTACTGATTATATAACCTGTATTGGTAATCTGATTACGCTATCTGCCATATGCTGCTCTCTAATCAGAGAGTAGATTTTGTTTACGCCATAAATCTAATGCATTATTTACAAGATAAATGTTAATAAAAACAGACTCCTCATTTACTAATGGTTTGCAGTTCACACAGCATCCGTCCAATTAATGATATGAAACTGGCGAAAACAAGGAAAAACTGGGACAACCAAAATGGTAGCTTGGATGAGATGGAAACTATTTTTTAAACTCAACTAAAAAGAAAAGTCAAACTTTTTTTTTTAGTTTTAAGTAGTTTAGCCACATGTGTAAATGGTAAAACACTCACATGATGATCAGAAGCTCCGCCAGCAAACCAAACGAAGCTGCTGCCACTTTAATGGTGACGGGTGGAGGAGGGTTGCTGAAGGCCGTCATTATGCAGTGAACCACATAAGGAACCAGTCCCATTAAAACCACAGCGGTGATCAACGACAGCCACGTCTGCCATTTGAAACCCAACAATCGCCATGGCGAACTCCTCTGCAGCTGGTACTGGATAAAAGAAGATCATCTTTGGTTATTGGGGTTGTCATGGTGATGCCTTCAATTCATCACAGTTCTAAAAACAGATTTTTTTTCCACATCCAGCCACCCTAAAAGGGGGTTCAACATTGTCTACTTCATGTTGTAATGAAGCTTTCTTACAAACAATTTCTTTGTGTTCCGTTCCGTCATCTTCCGCCTGTTCCGGGGTCGGGTCGCTGGGGCAACAGCCCCAAGTCGTTCCCCGGCCAGCTGTGAGACATAGTCTCTCCAGCGGGTCCGGGGTCTGCCCCTTCGTGGGACCTCCCCGAAACACCTCAACCGCGAGGCGCTCAGAGTGCATCCTGACCAGATGCCCGAACCACCCCTTTCAGTCACCGCCCACAGCTGGTGACCATAGGTGAGGGTTGGAACGTAGATCGAGTTATAAAACGAGAGCTTTGCTTTTCGGCTCAGCTCTCTCTTTACCACGACGGACTGATGCAGCGTCTTAGTTATTGCTGAGGCCGCACCGATCCGCCTGGCGATCTCCCGCTCCATCTTTCCCCCACCCGTGAACAAGACCCCGAGATACTTAAACTCCTCCACTTGGGGCAGTAGAGAACACTTTGTGTTCTGTCTCAGAAATGGTTTCAAGCACACACAAAAAACTGAGAAGCTCTGCCTTCCGGGAGGAGCTCGAAGAAGAGCCGTTGCTCCACCGGGTCAACAAAAGCCAGATGAGTTGGCTAGATCTAGCCCAGCGGTCGGCAACCCGCGGCTCCGGAGCCTCATGCGGCTCTTTCATCCTTATAATGCGGCTCTGATTGGCTTGGGAAAATAAATTACTAAAAAAAAATTTTTTTGTATTTAATTGAAGTGTGTTTTATTTGTGTTAGTTTTTATATTATTTTAGTTCTAAATTTGAAGATTATTGTGATCTTGAACTATCACAAAGTATGCTCCGCTGCATACTTTGAAAGCACAAGGCGATATAAGGATGACGGCTCACGGATTTTTCCCTTTTGTTTGCTGCATGCACAATTTAAATTCAGCTTTTTAATTTATTCAAAAGAGACATTCAGACATTATATTTTTTCAAGAATTCAAAATGTGTTCATTACATCGGTAAAATTAAATTTTCTCCGTAGCACTTCATAAGACATAACCACACTATAGTTGTTTATACAAAGTGTAAAGGTAAGAAAAAGCAATATATCATTTTAGATAAGATAAATGGATATAAGGATGACGCCTCATGGCATTTTTCTGCTTTCGTTTGCTACATGGACAATTTAAATTCAGCTTTTTAATTTATTTGAAAGAGACATTCATTGTTATTATTTTTCAAGAATTCAAAATGTTCAAAATGTGTTCATTAAATGAATAAAATGTCATTTTCTCTGTAGCACGTGGATTTCATAAGAAACATGCTGCGGTAAAGTAGTAGAAGTTTTTTTTTTTTTTCATTTTAGATGTGCGGCTCCCAGTGTTTTCTTTTCCGTGGAAACCGGGTTCAAATGGCTCTTTCGGTGTCAAAGGTTGCCGACCGCTGATCTAGCCAAACTAGATCCAAACAAGGTTCAGGTATCTAGTTTAGATGCCTTCTGAGTGTCTCGCTGGTGAGGTGTTTCGGGCATGTCCCACCAGGAAAAGATCCAGAGGCAGATCCTGGAACTACTGGAGAGACTGTCTCACAGCTAGACAGAGAACTCCTCGGGATCCTTCCATGTGAGCTGGAGGATACAGCCGAGGCGAGAGAAGCCTAGTTTCCCGTCTGAGGCTGTTGCCCTCGGAATCCGGCCCCAAGTAAATGGAAGACAAGGGAACAAAACAAAAAACAAGTGAATTTATCTTGGCTTTAAGTGGATTTGAGATCAATTGTAGCATAGCTAGCTTACAATAAGACGATAAAAAATATGGCTACGTTTGCGGTATTGTTGCGCCAACATCATTTTGTTGCTGGCGCTCTATAAACATAGGCATACAGTATATGCACCAATTACAAGACCAATTACAAGAACCAATTACAACTCTCTAATAATGTTGCAGTCATGTTACCTGGTAGACGGGACGTCCTTAGAATATGCACACATGTTAGATCTGGAAGAACCAATTCTCAACTTTTCAGCGATGCTTCATTTACGCGACCTATTAGTTGGGTTATGGGTGGGCAAACTTTTTGACACGTGGGCCACATTGAATTCCAAAATTTGACAAAGGAGCCAGAACAGGAGCAGATGGATGGTATGCTTTGGCAACTGCTACAAAGTACTTGTAGATTAGACCAATAGAATGGCGCGCTAGATTTTAAGCAAGCGTGCTAGATGTTAGAAGACTTAAATTTCAAATCCAGCGACACTACGTTTGAAATCTAAGCGCTTGATGTAACATTTTTGTTGTGATGTGGAAGGAGGAGGACCCAAATGCAGGACTTTAAACAAGGTTTATTAAACCAAAGATCAGCAAAGCTGTAATCAAAGAAGAAGGATCAAAATGGTTATCAAAGAGTCAATCTCAGTATCAAAGGAAATCTGCTCGGTCGGGAGTCAGCCAGGGCTGGAAGGCATGAAGACCCGACGAGGAATGCTTGCGAGGCTGCCTTTAAATAGGCAGCCGGGAGATTAGGTGCAGGTGATCCAATCAGGTGCAGGTGGTCCAATCAGCCAGAATTGGGGGAAAGGTGAGATGGTCCCTGGCTCCCTCTGGTGGTGGTTGAGGGAACCACAACAATTTTGCTTGTTTTAATATCCACGTGCGTGTATTGGGCCCGATGGCTTTCCATATCATATAGTGTGCCATCTTGTGGGAAAATATCAGAATCGCAGGGGAAATAAAAAATTAACGAGGTTTATTCATTTAATTTTTTCAAGTTCGGCGGGCCGAATTAAAATGTTAAACGGACCCATGTAGTAATTTGCCCATGCCTGGGTTAGAGCCCGAAGAATAAAAAAACTGCAAGCAAACCCCAACCTCCTTGCTGTGAGGCCACTATGCTAACCACCGCGCCACCGTGCCGCCCTACTTTATTTTGACAGAGTAAATAAATGTAGAACTAAAACACATTTGCATGAGAAAAGTAACAATTTCAAGCAGGGTTACCACTTTGGTCATGTTGAACTAGAGAACGCTGAGTTGTGGTTTAAGTTTAGTTTTACCAGACTGATCAGATCAAACTGCTTCAGTGCTTCTTGAGATTAAATTTAAAAAATATATCAGAGGGGATTACTGGCTGGGAAAGTTTTTATTTCACTCCACCAGAGGCATTGAAGCAAGAACACAGAAGAATTATGTTTAGAATTGACAGTTTTTTTTTACATTTGGAATTTTTTCGGAAAATCATGTAAATACAGATGCAATCAGTTGAATTCTGATTTAAAAATCATTAATCACAAAAAAAAGAGGAGAAACACACTTTTTGTTGATAGTATTACCATATTTAGTATTACCGTATCTTTAAAAATATATTACATATTTTTAAAGAAAATTTGTAACAATTGTAATAATTAGCTGATATTAAGTTTTCAATTTTTTATGACTAAAATATTAAAAATCCAGCCAAAGCTTCTTTTTTTTTTTTTTAAATTTACAATCAGAATATAAATCTGAAATGTACTGGTTTTGATTGTATCAATTCATTTAAAAAATGATCATAAAATTATTGAATTGCCATTAATGTTGGCTGCAGACAAAAAAAATAAGACAAAAATATTTTATGACTGAAATAAAGTTGTCAAAAATATTTTAAAGGACAGAGTCACAAAAAAGCCAATTTTTTGGGTTTCTTTTGAATTGATTTGGAAAAAAATTGTAGCATAAATACTTCAAAAAGAAGTCAAATGCACAAAAATTTTATTTGTCCCATTTCTATACAAATTTAGTCTTCTCAAAACCAGGATTGGAACGATTGCTAGAAAATTTTATGGTGACCAATTTTTTCATTTTTGTGTATGTTTTTTTTAATTATTATTATTATTGTTTTATTCTTTTCATCCCTCATCGGGAAAATTTGTGTGCTTCACTCCTACACCGCAGCAGGCTGCCCACGACAGCGCCAATGGTGGGAGAAACGGGGGGTTAGCTGTCTTCTCCAAGGACTTAGAGGTGCAATCAGTGGGATGCAAAACCTGTGAACTTCCGGTTGACTTCCGGTCCGCGGGCGAACACTCTAACCACTGAGCCACCTTTTCTATTTTTTGTAACTTTTTTGGCCTTTTTAATATATATCTGTCATTATGCTCCTTTTACATTACTTTAACCTCATAATTTGATCATTGGATTTGAAAAAGTTTGATCAGTGCGCGCATGTTTGCAAAAAAAAAAAAACTGTAAAAAATTATAAAAGGTAAACAGCTAATTGAGTTTTTAATTACCGGTAATTGAGGGTTTTAATTTATCAAACCCCCTCACGTTGACCTCAGAGGGTGTGTCAAACCAAACGTTTTCAATAGTTAGCCCAATTTTTAATATACTTTATCAATACCTCACGGGAAATTTATGTGCTGTATTTTACCGCAGCAGGCTGCCACCTATGACGGCACCAATGGTGGGAGAAACGAGGGGTTAGGTGTCTTTTCCAAGAACCCTAGACGTACACTCAGTGGGATGCAAACTTCCGGTTGACTTCCGGTTCGTAGGCGAACCCTCCAATCACTATCCCCCTTAAATTTTAAATTTAAAGCCCAGATTCTCCACAATACAAATGTTAAAATGGTTAACGTTCAACTTAGCACTGATGCGACAGAAATCATCGTCATTTAAAAACTCCAAGACTTCCTTCTATTTTGAGGAAGAATTTTGCACCTTCACGCTCACATTACAGCATGATATGAATAAACTGTAAACAGTTTTTTCAAAATGGCACCAACATCGACGTGGTTCCTATATTAATAGAAACTTTCTACCGTTTAACCCACAGCAGAAAAATTCAAACCCTTTCTGTCTTCCACACTTTCAGTCCTTCACTTTAGACGTGTAAAACCGAAAACACAGACAGCAAGACTAAAAGCATGCAATTATTACGCCAGCATACAAACACTGCCCCTAAGTCCTCTGCAAATATCGCCTCGCTCCGGAGACAAACCCAACCACTTAAACAGTGTTTGATTAGCGTCTGGAATTCATCTGCAGATGCACACTCGCCTTGTCCTCTTTCATGCCTGCTATTCATTAATTAGATTCTTTGTGCAACTGAGCTATCCTCAGTGTTTAAGGTTACATCAGGCCCCACTAAGTGGCTGCCTGATAACAGAAAGCATCCATCTTCATTACTCAGCCCTTTCTGTCCGGGCTTGCTCCTCCACAACGGAGTTATGCCAGTAGGTTCTAAGAGAACTGATACATTTCATTGCACTTACATCTTGAACTTTTGCCTCCTCCGATTTTAGTCGGACTGAATTTACCGGGTTGTTGTTTCCCCTCATGTTTAATTCTTTTACTCTCTTTGAAGGTGTTAAAAAAAATACTTACAATTTTATTGTTTTTGGTTTCGACGTCTTGCCTGACAGAAGCGTCTGAGTCATTTTCAAATTTCTTTCCATTTTAGCTAGTGAAAAAATAAAATATAAGTATATCCATAGGTTCCTACTCTCTTTTGTTTTTGATAAAGGATTGATTTAGAGACCCAAATCTGCCGATGGCCCCTTTTTTTTTTTTAACAGATGTACTTTTAATTACAATTAAATTTAAGTTTGGCCATTCACCTCTTTGTGTCCACTCTGTTACATACCTGATTGGAGTCATTTACAATAACAGTATAATAACTGTTTCAGTAACAAAGTGGACAGTAACAGAGTGGACAAATTTTGTTTATTCTGTTCACTACAGCTAGGAAAGTTGATATATTATCACTCACATTACATCATTTAAAATGATTTCACAAATATTATCACCAGTAAATGGCATTTCTATTATATTCTAGATAATCTATATATTATGCTGGTAACAGAGAAGACATTTCAAAATGAACCTTACCCTTTTTAAGATTTGAAACCTTCATAAACTTTAGCCAAAATACTTTAGCCACATGGCTTCTCCTCCAAAAGTTACTTCCTGTCTGCAGCAGTGAATCCTGGTGGCAGTTGTTGGAACTTGATGAACATTATGATGTACAATATGGTAACAGAGTAAAAGTAACAGAGTGGACATCATATTTAGGGACAGGTCTTTTTGCGTGTATTATGTCATTTTTTGGTAACATTTTCATGCAAACAGTTAATAGGGTCTATAACCTTAGATGACCTTGTTTATTTTAGGCAAAAAAATTATATTTTTTATTACAGAAAAGATTCTTGATATGCTACTGAAAGATAAGCATTTTGTTGAGGGACATTGAAATTTGGCTGGGTAGAGATTTTTGATCATCACAAAGAGAATAAAATATTTATCCTATGACAGTTTTAAACAAATGTGTATGCAACATTATAGTAGCAGACTTAGAATTAACAGTGAAATCAACTTTTCAATCATTTAGATAACTGAAACTTTGCCCTTTCAGGCTAGGACACAAAACGGAAAGAAATTTGAAATTGACCCACCTAGGTGATAGCTGGACAAAATTTTACTGTTACGTACACAAGAAAAATTAGAGTGTGTAATAATAAAATAGGCACTGTTATGCAGATCTTCAGTTTCTCCGCAAAATAAAAATCTAACCTGTCAGGTTGCTTCATTTGGTTCTTATTTTTCCGTTTATTGCTTTTGCACGGTATTGACTGTGCATAAAGATGGGATTTGTAAATCCAGGAAGAGTAAAACCATATGTGTGCATCATGCAAACTGGTGCAGACCTCCTGCTGGGTGTGGTTGAAGTGTTCTGAACATTGTGTTGATGGAAAAATAAAGTAAAGGCTATCTAGGTTAAATTTGAATCTCACACGAGTATTTCAATTGCTTGATCTCACGAGAGTACGCGGCTTAGACAAGCCTAAAAACAAAATTAATTTTCTCCAGATTTAGTAGTCTGGGAATTGGAAAATTATTAAGTCAGGACACTTTGTAATTCTTTACAAAAAAGGAAAAAGATATGACAAAATACAATTTAGGATCTGAAAAAAAGAGTTTTCTCAATGTAATTAATTACAACTTGGTCTTTTTGACTAAGGAATTCCTGGTCCTTGATTTTCGGAGGCTATTTAGTTTCCACACACCCAAATCCCTTGAAATGCTTTACAGCAAGCTTAAAAATTGGTTAAAGGTTCAGATTGGCATTAGGTTTAGGGCTATTAGCGTTTGAAGGACAAAAGTGAACTGAAGCACATCTGAGTCCCCCTCATTCACGCACTTGTTATTCTGTTTTACTGCGTCTAACCTTCATTTCTCTCTTTTCCAGGGCAAACCTCCACCTCGTCAGTTTTTCTTCTACCTGTTCTGCAAACATCATGGTCCATGGAGATTTTCCTGTCTAACCTCGTATGTCAGCCTGTTCATCACCATAGAAAAAAAAAAGGAACTCAGAGCAGATTCCTGATGCAGTCCCACGTGTACTCTGAACTCCTCTGTCACACCTACAGCACACCTCAGCATTGTCTTACAGTCCTCATATACTGTATCCTGCAAGGCTCTAACATACTTTTCTATTTTTCCAAACTTCCTCATACAATAATGATAATAATTATAATACTTTTATTTATAATGCACTTTCTATCTCCAGTGGAGATCTCAAAGTGCTACAAAGACCAAAAGCAACAACAGCAAAAGTACATGAAACCATATCACACACACACAACGCCCCCCCCACTAAAAACTTTGATGAAAAGCTTTTAGAAATAAAAATGTCTTCAGTCTTTTCTTAAAAACCTCAACACTCTGTGGAGCCCTCAAGCTATCGGGAAGAGCGTTCCAGAGCTGTGGAGCAGCTGCCTGGAAGGCCCTGTCCCCCATAGTAGAGAGTTTGGTCCCTTGTTAATGCAGGCAGTAGAAGGAAGAGCGCAGGCTTCGGACAGTGGTGTGGAGGGTTAGGAGTTCTTGGAGATAAACAGTACAGTGCCGTGTATACACTGATGGGTGAGGAGGCAGAGCTTGTACTGAATTCTGTATTTAACGGGTAGCCAGTGGAGGGATTTGAGGATGGGAGTGATATGGTCATATTTGCGCCTCCTTATCAGGATCCGGGCAGTGCAGTTCTGGATGTGCTGGAGCTTTTGTAAACCCCGGCATGGGATCCCTACAAGGAGGGCATTGCAGGAATCCAACCACACTTCCTCTCTATGAACCATCCATCAGTGCTGAGAGTAACATCTTTAAAGCATAACGGAAATACTACTATATTACTGTACTTTATGAGAAGCAGAGTAGTGTTATTAGTTACTTTTACTACAGTTAAAATGCGGTTACATTACTTAGAATATAAATTGCACATTTTTCTTGTTCTTAAAAATGAGAACCAGTGTATTTTCCCTTCATTAATCAGGGATCTTCTCGCTATCTGATATTCTGTTAAACATGCTCTACGTTGGTGTAGTTTATAGCCTCTACAATGTTTAATCGGCCATCTGATTGGCCAGTTATATTCTGAATAACTTTGTAAGGGGTAAATAATACCAAATCAATAAATAAATTAGGACTAACAAGAATGCAAAGAACTAAGATGATGGAGCCGGAATGACCGACAATTTTTTAACATGAGTTCATGAGTCCTGAGACCTCATTGAGATAGTAGACCAGCGGCGGCTGGTGACGTGTGGCGCAGGGGCGCCGCCCCCCCGACCTGATGAACAAAAAACATATGTGCATATACTGTATATCTATATATACATATATAAACATGTATGTGTTTATAAGTATGCAAAACTGTCGAGTGTGAAGATTACATGCATTATAATAATGTTTTACACCGTTTTATTTTATTTTATTTTCTTACTTCCGGTGCAAACCGGAACGAGGGCGATAGGTAGGTACGCCCTCCCAGGAAAACGTATTGGTGTGTATGTGGCTTCCGGTTTTTACGGAAAAAACGTGACGTCAGCTCTAAATTTTTTCCCATTCATGTGTATTGCAAACCATAACCACGCCCGCGGGGCGCAGAGATTTTCCGCCCATCCGGTGTGTGATAGGTTATCCTCTCTGTCAGTCTGTTACATGAACCAATCAATTAGCTATAAGCTGACCTATAAATCCCACCCACGCCACGCCCTTTCTTTTCACTGCGGAATTCTGGGGCTCTTCATGATGGCATTGGAAGCTAGTTCAGTTGCTAACAAAGCTCGTGGCTTTTTTAAAGAGAATTCAGTGTCGTCCCTTCTACAGAATCCGTTTTCTAAGCGTTCTAAAGAAGAAAAAAGAAGAGTGAAGGAGCTTGGACCGGACACCCCAGATTTGATTGTGCAACAAAACAGTGGAGATCGCGGCCGCTTTTATGTGAGAGGATAAGAAACACTGGATGAGAAACACTTTTTTTTGTTTCCCTTGCTTATTGTTTAGTTCAGCAGCAACTGAAAAGGTGTGGATATCAACAGGGGTGAGTGACTTGAAGCATTTGTCTGAAAAGTGCAAACGTCATGAAACTTGCCGCACCCATCTTGATAGTAGCTATAAGCTAGGTGTTTTTGGCAGTAGTAACATCCTGGCACAATTAAATGAAGGCTACCGAACTGGCATAAGGAAACATAATGAAGAAGTCACCAAAAACAGACACAAATAATTTTATATTTATTTTATATATAATATATTTATATATACTTTTATATAATATATCTAAAAAAAAATTTTTGTGTGTGTTTGAAAAATGTGCGCCCCCCCAGTTTTTTTTTACCACCAGCTGCCACTGTAGTAGACCCTTCCTATTTGGCACACAGGATGGTATGGCTGACCTTTTCTAGTTCCAATATGGATCAATAATATTTCAAACAATTTAATATGGTATTATAGATAATTATCTTAAACATTGGTTCTAATTAATGTAACTTTTTGATGAACATACACTTTTTTAATTAAAAAGTAGCACAAACAATCCAGCTGTTTTGTTTTTATGATTACATAATCATCCCTTTTGGCTTTACTACCTTGACGTGTTCTTTATTAAATTCTCTCTTTGTGTTTGTGTAAATTCTGTGTGTGTATTGTGTGCGTATAATTTTAGAGAGACAGGTACTAATGTGGAAAATATGCAGAAAACATATTTAGGTTGACAGTCCAGTTATTAATAATGACTTTGTTTGGATAAATAGCGTCCTACTTTCCGAATCTGTGGATTTAAATATTCCCAAAAGGCTTCTTGCCTCTTCTATTGATTGATTGGTATAGTGTTTAAAGGTCAGAGTCATAAAACATCTGGATGGAAATAACTGGTTGAGATTTTTCTTGAACCAGTGGTTTACGTATGGTCGGTTGAGTTAAACCTTGTTTTTCTCGATTTGTATTTTACGGCTTTATTTGAATTTATGATTTAGTGAGAAGCAAATTTTTTATACGATTGTGTGTTTAATCACTGCATCCTTTTGCAAAGAAATTAATTTTGTCCCGCTTTGTTCCTCCATTTAAAACATGGAAACAACACAAATACGTCAATTTATAACCATAACAAAGACTATTTTTACCCCAAGTTAAATAAATGGACAACACATTAAAAATTTATAACTACAGACTAAACTTTTTTACTGTTAAAACACCTTCTGTCTCCTTAAAAAAACAAACAGAAGTTGGGAAGTGAAATGTGTCCAGAAAAGAATTTCAGTTTTTGTTTTTAGCCATTTTAACGGCAGCTGTTAAACATCTGTTTGAGCTGACGGATTTAACTCAATTTGTTAGCTAACTTGTACTTGCTTAAAT
This sequence comes from Neostethus bicornis, assembly GCA_902685375.1. Taxonomy (NCBI): domain Eukaryota; kingdom Metazoa; phylum Chordata; class Actinopteri; order Atheriniformes; family Phallostethidae; genus Neostethus; species Neostethus bicornis. The sequence continues at coordinate 6,615,303 of LR738547.1, read as the reverse complement.
TTCTAGACCTTTCCTCCAAATATGTGGAGAAATTATGATCCAGGAGAGCAATTTTAAGGCATAAATCAGCAATAGGACTGAAAAGCGCACTTAAAAGCACACTTAAAAGCGCACTTAAAAGCGCACTTAAAAGCGCACTTAAAAGCGCACTTAAAAGCGCACTTAAAAGCGCACTTAAAAGCGCACTTAAAACTTCACAAATTTCCTATGTGTGGGATCAATAAAGCTATTTTGATCTAATCTAAAATGCAAATTATGAAATTTTGACAGAGAAGGCAGGGAAAATTTATTTGTATAGCACAATGTATACAAAATGTAATTGAAAGTGCTTCACAAAGAAGGAAAATAAAAATGCATTAAAATCACAAAAAAATAGAATCAAAAAGTTTTAAAAATAAATAAATAAAAATCATTAAAACAGATAAAAAGAGTAATTAATAAAAAGCACAGTTAAACAGAAGCGTTTTCAGCCTAGATTTAAACATTGTCACAGTAGAGGCCTCTCTCACGGCCTCAGGAAGTTTGCTCCAGACTTTTGCAGCATAAAATTGAAATGCAGCTTCTCCATGTTATGTCCTGACTCTAGGCACCAGCAGGAGGCCGGTCCCAGAGGTCCTCAGAGTTCTAGATGGTTCATGTTTAGTCCTGACTCTAGACACCAGCAGGAGGCCGGTTCCGGAGGTCCTCAGAGTTCTAGATGGTTCATAAGGTACTAACATATCACAGATGTACTTTGGTGCTAGACCATGGAGAGACTTAAACACAATCAGAGCAGCTTTAAAGTCTATTCTCTGAGCCACAGGAAGCCAGTGCAGAGTCCTGAGCACAGGACTAATGTGATCATATTTTCTAGTTCTTGTTAGGACTCGAGCAGCAGCATTTTGAATAAAATGCAGCTGTTTTAAAGCTTTTTGTTCAGACCAGTCAGTAGACTGTTGCAATAATCTAACCAACTGGAAACAAATGCATGGACAAGAACCTCTAAGTCTGTTTTAGAAACCAAACCTCTGATTTTGGCAATGTTTTTAAGAACTCAAAGAACTCAAATTTTTAGGAACATTTACATTAACTAAATTTTACAAGTTGCTGTAAGTTGTTCTTTTTTTTATTAAAATCCTTATAGACGTAGATCAGTACACACTAAAAACTTAGATGATGTACAGTTTTAGGAAAAAATATCATTGATAAAATCATATCATTTCGTTTTGTCTTTAAAAACTAAAAAAATAGGATTAATTTTTAGCGGGCGTTGCCAGAGCCTATCCTTGCTGGTTTCAGATGAGACGCAGAATACACCACAAACAGGTCAACAGTCTGTCGAGGGGCTGCACACACACAACAGACAACCATTCACACACCCTCATTCCTGGAAGCAATTTCATTGCGGCCAATCAACCGAACATGCATATTTTTGGAGAGTGGGATAAAACGGTGGTACCTGGACAAAACCCGTGCATACACGAGGAGAACAATCAAACTCAGCACAGAAAGGCCAGTGATTCAAGAGTTGCCCCACTTCAGGACTCGAACCCCCATCCTTTTTGTTGTGAGGCCACCATGACACTTCAGCAAGAGTTCCAAAAAAGAAGGCCACGTCAAAAAGTTCATTTTGCATGAGACCCCTTCTTAAAAGAAAAAAAAGCGTTAAAATTATGCGCACTAAGAGTTGAACAACAGATTGTATGAAACTCCTGAACCTGCTTAGATGCCTCTTGGCCTGGAGGCATTTTCCGACAAACACGTTTGAAGAGGTTTATTTTTACTTTGGAGCGCAACATCTGTGAAACAATCTGAAAATAAAGTTTCTTTCTTCTAATGTTAGAATTTTCTGTTAAAAAATGTGTTGATTAAGCCACCTGCTTTAATCCACTGCAGATTTGTCTATTTTTTTCTGTGCGTGTTTGATTAGTGCATGTCTATTTTCACAAAACTTCTTTCTTTGAAGTTTAAAGAACGTTTTACAAAACTGATCTCTCACGAGTTTCAGGTTCTTGTGGATATTAAAACAAGACACACCTGTGCTTTTTACCTGAGCAGATAAAAAAAAAAAAATAAAGCAAGAGAAGACTTTGAAGTATTCGGAGAAAATTATTATGGGATAAAATGTTTGATTTCTGAATTTTACTGCGTTAACTTTGCTGCGAAAGCTGGGTTTAAACTTCCATATGACAGAATTTTGTTGTGCTCCGTTTGTGATGTGAAGTACGAATTTTGTAAAGTGAGAAAAAAATTAACGCGAGAGAAAAAAAACTTTACAAATTTATCATCTGGGACGTCATCTTAATTTTCACATCGCATTCCGCAACCATGCGTAAACACACTAACAGCTTAGAAAGCTTCGAGACCGCTTAAATGGGCAAAACTTCTCTTTTCTCTTAAGAATAAGAACACCATAGTGATGCTTCTCTTCTTGGAAGGAAATCTTTTCGCTGATTAGAGCTTGTAAACCAAATCATTTTCAGAACAGGCGAAATGGACTTTACTTATATAGCGCTTTTCTACCTGCATCGGTACTCAAAGCGCTTTACAGAGTAGCTCACATTCAGCCATTCACACATACACATTCATACCTGATGGGGATGCTGCCATGCAAGGTGCAAACCACCATCTTGAGCAATTGGGGGTTCAGGGTCTTGCTCAAGGACACTTCGGTATAAACTCATGGTGGGGAATCGAACCGGCAACCTCCGGTTACAGGGCGGTCACCCTATTTACTGAGCCATCCTTCCCCTACAAGCTAGTTTGGTTTATCTAAATATGAGAAATCTGTCGGAGCATACCCAGGGGCAAATCTAGGGCATATCCTTCTCTTTTTTTTGGTCCAAAAAAAAAGGGGGGCGAAAAAAAAAGAAAGGAAAGGGGGCTGGTCAAGCTATCCTCTTACAGGGCCAACAAATGGGACACCAAAATGCAGGAAAATGACTTTTATTTTTCAAAATGTTCTGGGGGAGATTCCTCAAAGCCTCCCCTATAACTGGCTTTGTTAATGACCTCATAACCCCCTCTGCCCCTGATACCGTCGTGAAAGTAAAAAGGTTGTTACCTCACACTTTGACTCCTTATGACTCCTTAACTAATGAAGTGAAACAAGAAGTCAATCGGCAACAATAAGCCTGTATTAAAAATGAATTGTCGAGGTCTGTATAATAATTAGGGTGTAGAAGTCAATTGTATATGGCTGAACTTTTTTGTTTGAAAGTTCTTAATATTTTATGTTCTCATATTTTATCATTTTAAAACTCTTCTTCCAAAGCAGGATTGCAGATGAGCCTTGTCCCTATCCTATGTGGTGACCTGGACAGGTCGTACATCCGTCAAAGGACCACACAGAGACAATCACTCACATTCACTCCTGGAGGCAATTTTACTGTGACTAATGACTCTAACCTGCATGTTTTTGGCCATTAGTAGGAAGCCAGTGAACCCACATATGCAAACTTCACACAGAACAAACCGTGTTTCAAATAACCACTCACTGTGAAGCTGCAGTACGGACTGCTACTTTAGAACATTTGTGAAAATGAAAAGTCTAAAGTCAACCATAAATTGTTTTTATCAAACATTTATCAATTCATTTCCACCGTGTCAGAATAGTCTAACATGCTCTTTACGTTTGTTATAATATAAAATTCAGCTAATTATATCTTTGCCCTCATGCTACTTTGGAAATACAACCAGAAATGGCAGATTAGCTGTTAAAATATTTATAATCACATATTAAGATCTATGTATTGCACTGCAGTGCAGATCTGGACTGCTTTCCCTAAGCTGACTCTGTACTTAGTAACCTTTAAGTGGCTGTTATGGGCATATCGACAAATTCTAGTTAGATCTTCTAATTTCAGGTGCAACACAAATTAACTGTGTAATGTGGAAATGCCAAGCCGCTCCCGAGACTCTCCTGTCTCCAGTGTATGCGCCGCTTGTTTGCTAACAACAGGCATGAAGTTCCACTTAGCGGGACCAAACTTGAAAGTCTATTAACTTATTGAGATTAAAAGCCTGATGCCTCTCCTGCGTATCTTCCCCTCCTTTTCCTGACCAGGATTGCACCTCTAAAGTAGAAAGGTGATTGATGAGATCCATCAGGCAGCTTGGAATCTCTCTTCTCATTAGACTCCCTATGCATCTACGTTGCTTCCACTCACTCATAGATAGCAAAGATAGGGGGGAAGGTGGGATGATGGTGCACCCTAGCATTGACTTTTTGGAAAAAAAAGTTTTGTACAAAAAAAATTTCACCACGCACATTAATCTCAGAGAAATTAATTTTCCATTTTACCCTCTTGCTGTAAAAAAAGTAGACTTTTTTTAATTGAGAACTGGGATTTCCACTCCCTAATTTTCATGCTTAGTGAGCTTCTTCTCTTCTGTCTTACTCATGGGACTGCTTGGAAATAAATACCCAGGAGGGAGGGGTGTTTGGACAGGCAGGGTGGATCCCATCATCGACCACTATGGCTCTCTTGAGGAGGACACGGTGGAAAGGCCAAAAGGGAAGCAGAATACGCATACCCCGGACAGATGTGCTCAATCACATTAATGCAAAGGCTGCAGATTATTAGCTTCTAATTGCCATCGGATAGCAGAGTTACTATAATACATTGGTGGTTGCATCTCTCTAAACCAAGCGGGATTCATCCTACTCTGATAAATAACCTTATTGAACCTGACGATAACAAAGATAAATAACCCAGCAAGCCCTCCACTGAGTTTCTGTTGAAGCTGTTTTGTATCACATTCCTTTTGAATTTTCCAGACAGCAGATTTGATAAATTAGGGAAAAAGTTGCAGCCGAGTGTGAAGCAGTCGGGACGGGAGTCAGAATTCAAATCTGAAATCATGGTTCTAGGCCTGAAAATTGCGAAGGGCCTTCTACAGATTGGAAACAGAATCTTGTCCTAAGAAAAATAGTTTAAGTATTTTAGGCTTTTGTTCCCGAGAGAGGAAAAGATGGAGCGGGAGATTGAAAGACTAATCGGTGTGGTAAGTATAATGATTAGGTTGCTCCATCTATCAGAAACAAAGCTCTTAAATTACCAGTCGAATTACATCTTTTGATTTGTGTACAACAGGTCCTGACCTGCCTAAAAGTTGGGCAATATTCCACGCACTCTACCAGCTTCATAAATCACTCAATTTGCATAGAAGTCACATTAGGGTGTACGCATAATTCATGAATGTGGCCCTAAGTCATCAGCTGTGGGTGGTGGCCGAACGAACAAGACCCTGAATAAAGGCGGCTAAAGTGAACTTCCTCTGCTCTCAATCAGAAATAAGGGGGGAGCTCAAAATAAAGTTGCTGCTCCTCTACATGAAGAGGAACCAAATGGGGTAGTTTTGGACAGAAGCTGACCAGAAACCCACTTCCGGAAGTATGTTTCGCAGCTGGTCCAGGAATTACTTATGATTGTCTCAGAAGAGCCAGAAGGCATGGCCGGGGTGAGGGAACTCTGGCCTTCTCTGCTGAGACTGTTGCTCTCTTGACTCATCGGTTGAACAATGTAAACAAGGGGGTAAAATGGGTAAATGTAAGTTGTTAGGACCACTTTCTAACCCCTTTCATCCATAAAATTCTTAGAATTTAATAGAATCATTCTGTGTTCATTGGTTAAGGTAGAAAAGTAGAATCCCATAGATAGCGATGTTTCCATCTTCCATTAACCTGTGAAACCTTGACCCTGTTGTACCTTTTCAGCCAAAAGTCAGAACATCATAATTATTGTCAGAGGTTACGAGGTCAGGTGAAATAAAAACCCTTAGGACCCCTGAAGAGATAGTTAGTTGTGTTATTTCAGTAGTGTGTCCTGTTTTTGTTCAATTTTGGGAAATTGAACAATAACCCTGAACCTGTTACCTGGAGTTTATACCCAAGTGTTTGTTGTGTATTGTTGAAACTAACACTTAGTTTGAGGATGTCAAAAAAAGTAGAGCAATACAACATCTTTTGATTTGACCTCATTTACTGTATGCCCAGTCAATGATTTAAAATTTTAAATGATAATGTCCTGAAATCATTCATTTCAACACAGTTTGTTATGAAGCAAGTGGAGAGCATTGTTCGACACAGTAAAGTTCAATTACTGTATTTTCACAACCATAAGGCGCATATAAAAGCCTTAGATTTTCTTCAAAATGAGCGGCACGCCCTACCGTGCAGTGTGAAAAAACAAATGAAGCAGACGAACGCTACGCTTGCTGTGATTCCATGAGGTCTGAGAAAGGAACTCCAACCTCTGGACATCGGTGTGAACCGGCCGTTCAAAGTAAGACTTCAAGCGGCATGGGAGCGGTGGATGACAGAAGGAGACCACAGCTTCACCAAGGTTGGAAGGCAGTGTCGGGCAAATTACGCCACAGTTTGCCAGTGGATTGTAGATGCTTGGGCTAACGTGTCAGCTGGCACTGTTGTCCAAGCTTTCGCAAAAGGAGGCATCATTTCCGAAGAGCCGCACGGTACAGAAAGTGACTCTGACAGCGAGGAAAGTGTTGAATTAAGTGCATTTGTTAGATCCCGAAACAAAGGATGAGGATTTTGATGAATTTGATAAATGACTTTATGACGACTGTAACCAATATTCAAATAAAGCCAACCAAACTCAGTTTTGCTCCCGATCTATTTTTAAATATGCACACTTGTCTGCATGTGTTGTGAGGCGGACGTACGTAGTAGAGGATATGTATATACACTCAACAAAAATATAAACGCAACACTTTTGTTTTTGCTCCCATTTTTCATGAGATGGACTTTAAGATCTAAAATTCATTCCAGATACACAATATTACCATTTCTCTCAAACATTGTTCACAAATCTGTCTAAATGTGTGATAGTGAGCACTTCTGCTTTGCTGAGATAATCCATCCCACCTCACAGATGTGCCACATCAAGATGCTGATCTGACATCATGATTAGTGCACAGGTGTTCCTTATACTGCCCACAATAAAAGGCCACCCTGAAATGTGCAGTTTTGTCTCACAGCAAAACGCCACAGATGCCACAAGCATTGACGGAACGTGCAATTGGCATGCTGACAGCAGGAATGTCAACCAGATCTGTTGCTCGTGCATTGAATGTTCATTTCTCCACCATCAGCCGTCTCCAAAGGCGTTTCAGAGAATATGGCAGTACATCCAACCGGCCTCACAACCGCAGACCACGGTTAACCACACCAGCCCAGGACCTCCACATCCAGCAGGTTCACCTCCGAGATCGTCTGAGACCAGCCACTCAGACAGCTGCTGGAACAATTGGTTTGCATAACCAAACAATTTCTGCACAAACTGTCAGAAACCGTCTCAGAGAAGCTCAACTGCATGCTCGTCGTCCTCATCGGGGTCTTAACCTGACTTCAGATCTTCGCCGTAACAGACTTGAGCGGGCAAATGCTCACATCCGATGGTGTCTAGCACGTTGGAGAGGTGTTCTCTTCACGGATGAATCTTGGTTTATATTGTTCAGGGCAGATGGCAGACAGCGTGTGTGGCGTCGTGTGGGTGAGTGCTTTGCTGATGTCAATGTTGTGGATCGAGTGGCCCGTGGTGGTGGGGTTATGGTATGGGCAGGCATCTGTTATGGACGAAGAACAGAGGTGCATTTTATTGATGGCATTTTGAATGCACAGAGATACCGTGATGAGATCCTGAGGCCCATTGTTGTGCCATACATCCATGAACATCACCTCATGTTTCAGCAAGATAATGCACGGCCCCATGTTGCAAGGATCTGTACACAATTCTTGGTAGCTGAAAATGTCCCAGTTCTTGCATGGCCAGCATACTCACCGGACATGTCACCCATTGAACATGTTTGGGATGTGCTTGACCGGCGTATACGACAGCGTGCACCAGTTCCCACTAATATCCAGCAACTTCGCTCGGCCCATTGAAGAGGAGTGGACCAACATTCCACAGGCCACAATAGACAATCTGATAAACTCTATGCGAAGAAGATGTGTTGCACTGCATGAGGCAAATGGTGGTCACACCAGATACTGACTGGTTCTGAGTCCCCAGGCCGCCAATAAAGCAAAAACAAAATGCACATTTCAGGGTGGCCTTTTATTGTGGGCAGTATAAGGAACACTTGTGCACTAATCATGATGTCAGAACAGCATCTTGATGTGGCACATCTGTGAGGTGGGATGGATTATCTCAGCAAAGCAGAAGTGCTCACTATCACACATTTAGACAAATTTGTGAACGATGTTTGAGAGAAATGGTGATATTGTGTATCTGGAATGAATTTTAGATCTTAAAGTCCATCTCATGAAAAATGGGAGCAAAAACAAAAGTGTTGCGTTTATATTTTTGTTGAGTGTAGAAACCTGCGCCCTATCATCAGGTGCGCCTTATGTATGTGTTAAATACAGAGCACACAAAACTGGGACTGCGCCTTTTAATACGATGTGCCTTTTGGTCGCGAAAATATGGTATTCTTATGCTATTTGCATGAACTTCTTAGTCTTGCAGTGAACTGATGGTTATAGTGGAGATGAAGTACAGTTTGCGACACAGTGCACGACCCTGTTGGAAGGGGCATCTGGAGAGAGTTTATTGTTGTTATAGGCATGGATGGAAATGGTCACTAACAATTCTCATGCAGACTGTACAGGTCAACCATGATATCTTCTTATTCGTCTTTCCCTTTCGGGATACCGGGGGGTGCCGGAGCCCATCCCGGCTAATTTAGGCAAAGGGCAGAGTACACCCCGAACAGGTCGCCAGTCTGTCGTGGGGCCACACACATACAACCATCCACACACACATTCACTCCTAGGGACAATTTGGCACCGGCCAATCTACCTAGCATGCATGTCTTTGGAGGGTGGGAGGAAACCGGAGTCAACCATGACATGTTGGTCATAAAAGGTCCAACAAAGCTTCAGGTTGAACCAGGGGAACCTAACTTTTCCATCGCACCAAGAACAACCTGAAGCTTTTCTGGATGGGGATATATCATTATAAAGTTCCAACGCTACAAACCAATGGTAAATAGACTTTACTTATATGCGCATTTCCACCTGTGTCGGCACTCAAAGCGCTTTACAGTGTCGTTCACATTCACGCAAGGTGCAAACCACCATCAGGAGCAATTGAGGGTTCGGTGTCTTGCTCAAGCACACCTCGGCATGAACTCCTGACGGGGGATTGAACCGGCAGGGTGGTCACCCTACTCACTGAGCCATCCTTCCCCACAGATTACACCCAATGGACATCCCATCTTTCTTCATCTTCTATTGTCCCATTTTGGCTAGTGCATTTGGGTTGTGGCCTTATGTCCAGGTCTCTTTTTTAAAAGAAGTTTTTAATCTCCATGGGACATTTTCTGATTTAATAAAGCTAAGTTTGAGCTTAGAGATGTCCTTGTTAGAACCATTGTTCAATGAACTTCCTGTTGCCTTTTAATCATCTACAACCAGTCTGATCATTTTCCTCTGGTTACTAATATCAACGACTCGATCTTTCTCTCGGGCCTTCTATGGAATCCTTAGATTTTGTTGTCGGTAAAGAGAGAAAGCATTGTGTGGTGTGTGCATCACACGCGCAGAAAGAAAGAGTCTGTCTGTGATGGGTGGGGTTTTGGTCATCTGCCATCCGATAAGATATCCTGACAAGGCAATCAGAGAGAAACAAATTCTACAGCCACGCGGGTTCAACTCTCTCGTTCTTCACCCTGATGAGGTTTTGAAAAATGGAGCGCAGTTGAAATTGGTTTTGTATGAGAGGCTTCAGATCTGTCTCTTGTCAGGATTATTGCCACCTGTCTTCATTGGCTGCAAAGGTCTGTTAATTAATCTGCCTCTCCTTCTTAGTGGCCAGATCGGACAGAGAGAACAGCAGGTTGTCTTCCATCCCTAGCATGTGTCAGACCTTCTAAAGATAGTGTTTGGTTTGAAAAGCTGCTAAAACAGTAACTAGATCATTAAAAACGTGCATTTAGTCTTTGAAAGGTGGGAGTTATCTCCTTAATTTGGTAATGTAAGTGCTAAGAACTTACATTTTACTATCTTTAACAGATAATAAAAGACCTCCTGATCACAAACGCTGTTAATTGAACTCCATAGGTCTGCGAAACAGATATTCTTAGAGATGGTTTCGAAAAGGAAGGTGACCCTAACATTAGTAGAGCCTGCAGCTAACCATGTGTTGCAGACTTGATGGATGGACATGGACAGATTAATATAGGTCCTAGACATGTAAGCCTTGCTTATCAAGGTTTAAATGTCATTACACCATCCTCCACTGTGTCGCTGTGATGACCAGGAAAGTTTGGATCAGGAGTGGGCAAATTTACAACCAAATTCAGCCTGAGAAGCAATTGAATGTGAATGAATTGAAGAAATGAACCTTGCCAAGGATTCCACTGATTTCCAAATTATTCTGAGATTTTTCTGTAGGTTTCTGCAAAACTGCAACCACATTGGAGGACTCTACACTCTTCCTGTTTGCTGCTTTGTAATATTGTTTTAGCAGCTGCTCTCTTAGGCCCCATCCACACGTAGCCGGGTATTTTGGAAAATGCATATATTTTTATCCATCTTGGGCTGCCGTCCACACAAAAACTGAGTTTCTTTTACGCAAGACCAGCATTTTGGGAAACTCCGGCCAAAGTGGAGATTTTGGAAAACACATTTTTTGCTTTTGCGTGTGGACGTGCAAAAACGGAAATTTGCATTTTTATGCGTCACTACCTGCGACAAGTGATGCACATATGTCATTCGTGTGTGTCCTTCTTTGGGCAGCATGGACCCAATTTATATTTTCATGTGTTTCATTAACTTTATAGTCAATGACAACTTTTAAAAGCAATTCCACCTCCTTGTCGGTTCACACAAAGGAGATACCTGGCGCCATGTTTCAGGTTTTTCGGAAATGACGACAGAGGTGATCTGATTGGATAGCTCAGAACTTACGGTTACATCAATACTGCCGACTACTGGTCTGGCATGCTTATTATCGCACTCAGAAGCGTATTTATACGGCTCTGAGTGGATGCGGATATTTTGAAAACGGTCAGATGTGGACGCGAGCGTTTTCCTAAAACGGAGGACCGCAGATATGCGTTTTCAAAAATACCCGGCTACATGTGGACGGGGCCTTAATCTGGGATATTTGTCTGGAAGAATCCTTCCTCATAATGCCTTTACCCAGCACAGTGTGGGCACTGAATCCAAACTGGGCTTGAAATGAAACAGAACGAGATGCATAGCTTAAACTGCAGCTGTGCTGTGTTAAAGGGTTGAAGGACAACTCACATGTTTTGGTAGATTAAAAAATTTCCTTTTGTTAAATAGATTTTAATATTTGGGGTTTTATCTTGCAAATGTTTGTTCTGAGTTTTGTTAAATGTGCTTCAAAATAAAGTGGATCTGTAATTTTAAAATGCAATTAAATAAAAAAGCCCACCATTATTAATTATTCTCAGCTACAAAAAGAACCACAAGGTGAGGTCGAAAAAGGCTAGGGTGGTGCTAGCCCTGACGGGCCAGACACTTTTTTGAAGATTCAACTTGGAGTTTTCTGTTTTTTTCTTGGGTTTGTCTTTAATCAATGGAGATACCTGTCACCAAATCCAGTAAGTTGGATTAGCAAGCAGTGACGATAGAGTTTTTAAAACCTCAACAGTGTCTGCAGTTCATTTCAAATACACTTTTTATTTTTATATAGCCATTTACTAACCAATGGAAGACGTTTCAAATAAGTCTCCAAAAAAGACAGAAAAACCTAGAATAAAGAATTAATCTTTGATAAATAATAATAATAATAATAATAAAAAAGAAGTACACGTTATTGAACATAACCGGGTAAATTTGTGAGCTGCATTACTGCGCAGCAGGCTGCCACGACGGCGCTAATGGTGGGAGAAACAAGAGGTTAAGTGTCTTCTCTAAGGACCCTAAACGTGAAATCAGTGGGAATCGAACCCGCAAACTTCTGGTTAACTTCCGGCTAACTTCCGGTCCGAGGGTGAACGCTCTACCACTGAGCCAATGCCTCCCACTAGCTGATGAGCTTCATCCAGACAGCAAAATGTGGATAAGATGGGCTGTAAAGATGGGACGAAATAATAAAAGAAATGCATAAAAAATACAGGTTTCTTTTTTTTAAATCATTTTTCACAATTGTCATCTAATTTAGTTTTTACTAAGATGATTGGCCAAAACTCATCGTTTGTTTCTGGTCTGGCCGTTTGGTTACATTTATTACTCTTTTCTGAGTGGAAAAGTTTCTTTACTCTCTCATGCAAGACTAAGAAGTTTATGCAAATAGTTCAATTAAAAGGCTGGTAAACCAGAGGCAAAAGGGAGGAAAAGAAAGGGATGGAAAAACATAAAAGAACTTAGCCGACAATGTTTCTTTATTGCAAAGGACCCAATCCTAATCCAGCATGAACTTGCTGTTGGCTGCTGCCCTGCAAAGTGTCATGTTGATCAAGTGTTTGCTGGGATTGTCTGCACCTGTGCATTCCTTTAACTGCGTGGATCTTACTCATTTCTTTAAGAAAAGTTTGAACTTGGCCTGCTAACTACAGTGCGGGCATACCCAGACTTGCCTGAATGAAATGGGTTTGTATTGTACACACACTCCTGTCACTCTTCGCTGTTCCTGCGGTATGTGAAATAAAAACGCTCGCTTGTCCTGAACTGCACGGAGATATTTATCCTAGTGGTTCAAATCCAAACAAAAGAAATAATCAGTAAAATAGCTTTAATCAACATCCCTTTTCTATAAGTTTGATTAAAGCAAACAAGATTTGTTGTATCTCTGAGGAGTTCTGTTAAAGTGAAGAATACTTTTTTTCATTTAGCAGATGCTCACATGCAGAACGGGGTTATTGCCGCCCACAGGTATAATCAAGCAGAAAATTAATAATCCTTCCGCGGGACCACAATAAATCATCAGGCTTTGGACAATTAATAATGAAGCCGAAGCTCAGGATGTCTGATTACAATAGTTACGATGCATACCATCAAGATTTAAATTCAATATTTCACAATGGGATTTCAGACACCAGTGAACATTACTGATGTTTAAATTTGACCAAAGTGTTCTGAGACCAAACAAATTTAAAAGATTCACAGACAGTCAGTTTGTTTCAAGAAGTTAACCTACATGAACAAATCTAATCAAAAAACATTTAAAAAAAACTTAAATATGGACAGAAAAACATTTTCGGAGCTTGTATTAAAACTAATGCTGTCATTTTAACGCGTTAATTCGATTAATTAATTATGCTGCATTTTAATGCAATTAAAAAATTAATGCAATTAATTATGATATATTAGCGATGGCGAGCCAGTGCTTGCGCATTTGAATTTTGGCCCAATGAAGGACCAGTAGTCTTCTCGACCATGCTACAACGCCTGCGCTGGCAAACTAAAAAGGCAGCAGTGGTCAAACAGGACAGACATGGACAAGACTCAGGAGGATGAGACAGTCGAGCCACTGAACAGCAAGTTTTTATACAAAAAATAATAGAGATGGGACAGTAAATAAAAACGTAGTAATTTGTAGTTTTTTCAAAAAGGAGTTCCCCTACCACCGGAGCAACTCCAGCCTGACATACCATCTAAACCTAAAACATGTTCAGGCAAGTTCCTCTGTTGCAATTGTGGCTACCGCGAGCTTGCTCCGTCAAACCAAGCTAGCTGAATTTGGCAAGTGAGTGAGCAAATCCACAACGGAGAAATTAACAAATGCTATTGCAAAGTGGGTTGCTGCTGATTGCAGGACAATTTCTATCGTTGAAGATAAGAACGAACCCTAAAGAACTCTAACCCTTGTTTTACTTTTTTAAAAATGCATTTGGCCTGATGAGGCACAGTTCACCAATAAGAAATTAGATTTAAAATCTTCTTCCTGTGTTCAATTAATTAGTCATAACATTTTTTAATATCCTAGAATTCAAATTCTTTATCAGGAGACCTTTAGCAGATATGACATGAAAATGTGATCAATTCAATTAATTAATTACAAAATCCTGTAATTAATTCGATTAATTTTTTTAATCAACTGAGACCACTAATTAAAACATTTTTATTTTTGATTTGTAAGTTACTAAGTAACCATACCAAACTGCAACTTGTTTATTGCTTTACTTGAAGATCCGAACGACGGAACATGAATTGTCGTATTGATATGTTTAGTTTCAAGTGAGAAAAACGACACCCTTAAAAGGATTTTCCGAAATTGAACAAGAACTTTTTCTAAGATTAATGTTTTGGAAAACATGAGAACAAACACTAGAACTTGCTATTTTTCTGATTTGAATCACTATCTGAATTTTCTCCCTATGTCTCAGGAGACAGTGGCTCATTGGTTAGAGCGCTTGCCCGTGGACTGGAAGTTAACCAGAAATTCGCGGGTTTGCATCCCACTGAGTCCATGTCTAGGGTCCTTGGAGAAGACACTTAATCCCCCGTTTCTCACACCATTGGCGTCATCATAGGTGGCAGCCTACTGCGGTGTAGTGCAGCGCACAAATTTCCCGGTCAGGGATTAATAAAGTATATTTAAAAAAAAAAAGTGTGAAACATGAGATGACCAGTACAATCACCGGAGAAGCCAATGAGACAAACCTCGTGAGAAGGAGAAAAAAAACTGTGGCCGAGAACAACTTGGCATTCAAATAGCACAGCGGACGGGAAGCTTGGACATTTCTCAAATTTTGTCGATCTAACATGCTTGTTTTTTCAACATCCTATTTGGAACTGAACTGAGAAAAAAAAGAATTTGTGAAAGAATATTTATGTATCAAATAAAGAAGAAGAGTTTAGATTTTGACTGGTTTTAAGCCGCCACATCCCAGCTAACACACTGCTGGATAAGGTTTCACTCCAACATTAAGACGTGTCTCTCTACGTGATGCGAAGCTGTTAAGAATGTCAGACGCAGCATGTCGGACATTTTTAAAGGTACCATCAGATAGTTTCTCCATCAAAGGGGTCACTGCTGGTCCTTAGATTGACCGCCTGCTGTTGTCCACATTGTTTTTAATGGGATCCTCTCAGCAGGGAGCAGTGTAACCATTTGTGTTTCTCAGCTCTTGTTTTAGACTCCCCGATGCTTCCTCTGATTCACTTCACAAGCTTCATTTGGCTTTTTTTCCCCCCTCCTCTTCATACATGACAGCTATGCCTCAGCTTGGCTGTGATTTATGAGAAAGTACTCTCTTTGATTCTAATGTGCGCTTAAAAACCTTTGACAAGAAGCAGTGATATTTTAGTCATTGTGACCCACTCCTCCCTCATAGCTTCAAACCCACTTTCCGGAGGTCTCTGTGTGTTCTCATTGTCGGTAAATCCAAACTGAACAGACGGCTTACATTGTAACAGAGTCCAATAATTTTGATGTATGTCAAAGTAATTAGAAAAGTGAGAAATAATTCCTAACAAGTCAGAAAGAGGAGAAACTTTCTGCTGCCTGGGGCCTCGCTGGCTTACCTGTCTGAATGAGAGCAGTGAATAATTTGATCACATTTTTCATCTCAGTCGAGTGCTGAACAAACAGGAATCTGTGATTAACAGTTTTAATTAGGATTCTAACTTGACAAATTCTTACAGCCTCGAAATGAGCCTAAGATGAATAAATCACCGGTCTGGGATCATCAAGCTGCCTCCTAAGTGACTGTGCCTCCAGATTACTTTGTGATTCCACAAACTGTGAGCCAGCCAAGGCTGGGGGTGTGTAACTAATCCTTTTCCCACCACATGTCAGGTGGAGGAAGTTTATGTCCACTCAATGAGCTGACTACCCGGCTCAGGTATTGGACTTGTGATTTTTTTTTTCTCACACTTTGATGCTTGAAAAGCTGGATGTCAAAGCTGAGTAAAGCTGGTGTCATATGTCTGCACACCTGGCTGACAAATGAGCGAAAAAATGTTTAAAAAGGATGTTTACAAGTTAAGCTTTGAGGGATTCAGGGCCCATTATTTACTTATTTTTCTTAAAAAAATAGAGTGACTCTAATAAAAGCAGACAAATCTTTTTTTTTTATCATAAGCGATTAAAAAAAAAGTATAAAAGTAAATATTTGCCCACATAATTTATCTGCAAATTATGTATTTTCCTGCTAAAAATTCAAAAAAGCAAGTTAAACTCCGCAGTGTTATTTATGATCTATGGGGGACTGTACTGTTGCACCCAATGTAACCCCGTGTCCTAATTGGGATTCACAGCCAGCTAAACTCTCCTTTCCATCAACTCCTCCAAAGAACAGTCCGTTGTGCTTTTTTAGAATTTAATAGAAAGAAGTGTGAAACTGTAAACATACAGAAAACAAATAAATGAGCATCTAGTCATACACATTTGAAAATAATGCTACAAACAAACATGCAATCATGAACATAACAAACTACTCATTCATATTGCCGCTCAAAGGGGTCGAAAGGTGTGGATGGTTGATGATTCGATTTAAACTAGGATGGTCTCCGGCACTGCAAGCTTAACACGTTGTCTCCTTCTCTCTGACTACTTAC
Source organism: Neostethus bicornis (assembly GCA_902685375.1). Classification (NCBI taxonomy): domain Eukaryota; kingdom Metazoa; phylum Chordata; class Actinopteri; order Atheriniformes; family Phallostethidae; genus Neostethus; species Neostethus bicornis. Next base: position 6,598,823 of record LR738547.1, on the reverse strand, counting down.
TTCCTATTTCCTACTTCCTGAACACGAATAAACATTAGATCGCTAGCGCCCTCTACCAGCCCGGCTGAACAATAAATTATTCCAATACAGGGACTTTGGCTCAGTGGTAAAATCTTGGGGCTATGGATAAGTGTTCCTGGAGAAGACACCTAACCCCCAGTTACTCCCACCAATGGTGCTGTCGTTGCTGCCTGCTATGATGCAATATCGCAAAGTAATTTCCCCATATTTGATTGGGGTATACCAAAAAAAGAGCCGATTTATCCCCCATGTGATCCTCTTTAATAACCTATCAAAAAAACTGGACCGCTTTTAACTGAGAAAAGTTTTTCCATGTTTCTGTGCTTCTGTAACACTTTGCTGAATGCAATTTCTGCCAAACCAGAAAAAGGAATTTAATTAAATGGCCTCTACACTTCAGGGCAATCGAGGGTGTGGAAAAGAGGTGAAGAAGCATGTGCAGTCAGGCTGGAACGGGTGGAGAAAAGTATCAGGTGTGATGTGTGATAGAAGAGTTTCTGCTAAAATGAAAAAGAAAGTGTTGAAAAAGCCATGCTGTTTGGTCTAGAGCAGGGGTGTCCTAAGTCGGTCCTCGAGGTCCGGTGTCCTGATGGTTTTCCACACGTTCCTGGTTTAAGACAGCTGATGCACAGAAAGTGAAATCAACAGCCAATAGAATTTGGCACAAAGACTCAATTAACTGGATCAGCTGTGTATTTGCAAGAACATATGGCAAAACTTTTAGGACTTTTCAGGACACTCGAGGACCGGATTTGGACATCCCTGGTCTAGAGACAGTTGCACAAAGGAAAAGACAGGAAACAGAGATGGAGTTAGTAGAGATGAAGATGCTAAGGGATCTTCCTGGGAGTGACCAGGATGGACAGGATCAGAGGAACAGCACAAGTTAGAGGTTTTGGAGAAAAGTCAGAGAGGCCAGACTGAGATGGTTTGGACATGTGCAGAGGAGAGAGAGTACATCGGAAGAAGGATGCTGGGTTTGGAACCACCAGGAAAGAGGACTAGAGGAAGACCAAAGAGGAGGTTCATGGTTGCAGTGAAGGAAGACATGAAGATACAGTAGTCGGCATGACTTAGAGGATGCAGGAGACAGGATTAGATGGAAGAAACTGACTTGCTGTGGCGCCCCCTGAAGGGAAATGCCGAAAGGAGAAGAAGAAGACCTCTGCTCGATACCGTCGAGCAGAGGTCCAAAGTTGCAAACGTCAAGGTCACAAATTCTTGTGAACGCAATCTCTCAAACCCTTCAAGGGTTTTTATGAGAATGCCAACCATTGCTCAGTGCCAACTATAAATGAACTGTTAGATTCAACTCTAAATTGTCATATTAAAGATTTTCTTAATTTGAGAAGGATGTCAATACCAATTTGCTTAAGAGGTCAAATTAAGCATATTACAATAAATTAAAATTAGAAAAGCAATGATGTGCAGAAAACAAATTAGGGGTGTGGCCAAATCCTACCCTAGGTGTGGCCTCCACACCTGAGATTCACAATTGTTGTAATTGGATCTCCTTTAACATTCCATTTGTTTATTAAATCCGGTTTGTGGTTCCTTCGGTAACAATTTACTTGCCTTGAACAAATTGATTTATGTTCTGCTTCTAACTCTGATGCTGCTGTTGCTGGTTTACGTTAATCATTCCTGTGGTCTCCCAACATGCCACAATTGCACCTAAGTCTACTTGATTGCATATTTCGAGTCAATCATTGAATTGGTGAAGAAAGAAAACGCTTGTGTTTCTTGTTATAACTCACTTGATATTTTTCTGGTGAATCATCACCTACGTGGTTATGAAAGAACATAAACACCTACTATAGAGCTTATAGTACCGTGGCTCAGGCAGGTACGCTACAACACACAGTATCATTCACTGTATTCAACTCATAACATGAAGAAATCACAGAAACTTTGTAATCTTTATCCTAGTACCACCTAAAGCTTGAATAAGTCAGTTGTTTTGCAAAATTTTCAGAATTAAGCCTTTGTTCCGAGCACAATATTAATAAATAACTCAATAGCTTCTCATAGTTTTCAGCATATAGCCTGGTCCAACTCAAAAAGAAATTAATTACACAGTAGCTTCATGTGACTTCCAGCATTTAGCCTGGTTCTGTTTACAATATTGAGAAATAGTTTCACGTAGTCTAGAAAGAAGAGGGATGAAGATTAGTCAGAGTAAGAGAGGGTACATGTGTGTGAATGAGAGGGATCCAAATGGAAAAGTGAGGTTACAGGGAGAAGAAATAAAGAAGGTGGAAGATTTTAAGTACTTAGGATCACTCTCCAGAGCAATGGAGAGTGTGGAAAAGAGGTGAAGAAACGTGTGCAGGCAGGCTGAAACGGGTGGAGAAAAGTATCACGTGTGATGTGTGATAGAAGAGTTTCAGCTAAAATGAAAGGGAAAGTGTACAAAATCGTGGTGAGACCGGCCATGCTGTTTAGTCTAGAGGCAGTGCCACTGAGGAAAAGATAGGAAGTATAGATGGAGGTAGCAGAGATGAAGATGCTCAGGATTTCTCTGGGCGTGACCAGGATGAACAGGATTAGAAATGAGTATATCAGAGGAACAGCATATGTTCGAGGTTTTGGAGATAAGTCAGAGAGGCCAGACTGAGATGGTTTGGACATCTGGGGTGAAGAAAGAGAGAGTACATCGGAAGAAGGATGCTGGATTTGGAACCACCAGGAAAGAGGCCTAGAGGAAGGCCAAAGAGGAGGTTCATGGACGCAGTGAAGGAAGAAGAGGATGCAGCAGATAGGGTTAGATGGAAGGAATTGACTTGCTGCGGCGACCCCTGAAGGGAAATGTCGAAAAAAGAAGAAAAAGTCTCCAGTATTTAGCCTGGGCGTACTCTAAAAAGGAACAAAGTAACACAGTAGTTTCCACTCTTTAGCCTTGTCCCATTTTTTTTATTTTTGGTTACCTATCTTTACCTTGACCAGATTTGCAAGACGTACAAATCACTGAGTAACTTCCATTTCGAAGCAGCAGCCGGTTTAAATCTCATTAATCTGAACTTTAACTTCAAGAGACGTCTTCTTGGATCCTTTAACCGAGTCCTGGATAATCAGTAGGAACTAGATGAACTCTTGCTGTTTTACAAGGTAATTAAAATGTGTTTTTGTTGTGTCTTCGGTCCAATTAGTCTATAAAATCCAGCACACGCTTGAAGGCAGCACATTTCCAGATTAATGGGTTTTAAATGTAAATTCCAACCGAAGAACAAATCTGAAGCTGTTTAATTTTTTTGTGATGTTAGATCCCTTTTTCTTTCAACATGCTGAACATAAATGTCTCCATCTCTGAGTCCTTAAACTTGATAGATAGGCAGCATTCAAATTCATGGTAAATTTTGATGAGCTGGTATTACTGTTGACACTTAAAATAAGAAACCTGACTGCGTACACTGTCTGAAGAGGATTATTCCCTGTCGATCTAACATACTGCTGCAGGAAAATGTACTTTAAATCATAAAACAAAACCATTTTAAAATTGAGCATGTCTAAATCTATACAATTTATATTTAGATGGGGATCTGTATCGGAGACAAAATTTATAACTCTGGTAAGTCATGAGTTATGGCATCAAATTCTTCGGAGCAAATTGGTGCTGGAAACTCTCCAGGGATTCCACTTTGGGATACTTTAGGTTGTGGTGGGTAAGAGTGAAAAATGTGGGAGGAAGCTAGGAATAAATTAATTGGCCTACTTCTTACAGTTTGACATTCCTCTTCAACCACCTTCACCAGCAGACTGCTAACCTCTACAAGAAAAGGCATGTTTGAGGAAACGCTCATCACTACTACCTGAACGTCGTTGGGAAAGTCGGTGCACTAGGGCATGCGAAAACTCGTGCCACATGCTAAACTCTGAGATAAGATTGAAAACATTACATCGAGTAAACGTCTGGAACAGCATCAGATTCTTCTTTTTTTTTTTTTACCCATCATTGCCCAAACTGCTTCCAGTAATAAAAGTCTGAGAGAGGTGTTAAGTTTTGGGACTATCTAGGTCAGTAGAAAAATATGTTGATTTGCACGAGTCTCATCTGTTCTCAAAATGTTTCTACAAATGGTATAAGTCGACTTGTAAAGTGCCATAACAGTGCTAATTGTGCAGTTACCATATATGGTACAGTAACGTTGCATGTACAGTTACTAATTATAACTGTACGTTCAACACAAGTTTGCAGGACATTGCGAAAATCTGTGTGGATGCACAATTTCTTTTTTATCACCGATTTACTTCTAAATTGGTTGGGTAAACCCAATTGGTTGGGTTTACCAACCCCAATTGGGTTATTGGGGTAACCCAATTGAGGTAATTGGGTTACCCCAAATAGCAATTAAAAAAATTGATAAAAGAAAAATACCATCTTTGTGGTCTAAAACAACATTAACTGTACAAAGTTCAAATACATTCTCTGGGAATGGTGTGTGTCTATTGCTCCGGAGTGCTCAGAGATCTTAAAAATCTCTGGTTTTTAAGATTAATCACATCTTAAAAACCAGATGTGATTAATTCCAAATCACATCTGGAATTAAGTACTCTCTCAATATCAATAGCTATTTGCCAGGCCAGCTAAAATGGGACTTCTTGGAGGTGTACGTCCATCAAAGTCCAAAAGGTTCCCATTGGAGAATTGTGTCTGGATTGATTTGCACAAAGACCCCGTATGTTGTCAAAATCCGGTTTAGATTTTAATCCTTGGATTAGGTGAGTATAAATTCCACCCAGTTGTTTGGCACAGATTGCCATCAGTTCTTTTCTTCAAAGCCACATCTTTCTTTGTGTGGTTGTAGTTTAAAAAGAGGTAGACGTCAAACCTAATTTCAGGCATATTAATTACCAGGGGTCTCAGTTATAAAACACCTTTAGGCCTAAAACCAATGCATAAGCCAACTTCCGCGCAAAATAAGCGATCCATAAAGATGGAGAAGTGCATGTAAAATTACTTGCTCAGCCTAAAATTTAAGCAAGCCTCCATAAATGAGGCACAAGCTCATTTATATCAACCGTTTACAGGTAAGTATCAGCCCTCATGTCACAATCTGTTGGCGAGCTCACAAATTGTAGGCGAGATTCAGAAAACGTGAGTGATCGTTATCCAGATCAGAATCAAAGAATGGCTTCTCTTTAACTTGCTTGAGCCTGAAAAAAATTTAATTTCCAAATAAACTAAATCAATCACCTTCAAAGTTCCTACGTACAAAGTAGGTTAAGTGTGGACTATAAAGTTTAGATGCCAACAAGTCATTCATCAACCAGGTAACTCAGCCAAGCATTTGGGGAACTTGGAAACCGATTAAAAGACCAACAGCATCACAACTCATGTTGTTTAGGTTTTGCTGAGGATATTGATGAATTGGATGTTTAACTGATTTAAACAGGGCCAACTTCAACTCTTAGTTTGTCCGTTCCACCTACACCTGCTGACCATACTCACCCAAATCTTCTACCAACAACTGCTGTTGTTTGTGTGTCAAATTAAGCCTTGAATCCTTTTACGCTAAGCCTCGAGAAAAGTGTTAGCTGGAACCTCATTAAAGCCAATTAGTCACGACTTTAGGTTAAGTTGAAAAGGGTAATGTGTCCCCATGACTACAGAAGGCCTAAGGAGCTACTGTCAGAGGTAGAGGACTCACAATACCAAAGAAGAATGGATTATCTTTCGGTACTCCAACCAAAAGGTACAAGAAGACAACTCATCTATTGAATTGGCTATAATTTCTAATAATCTGGACAAGACATCAAAGTCTGTTTGAAGTTGCAGCAGGAATGTAAACAGCCAGGTAAATACAAAGTCCGTTTAGATACATCTTAGCTGTTGCGAATTCCAAACACCTTCTAGCTCTGCGAGGGTGAACCAACAGTTTACTTTAATACATTAAAAACCGGCAGAGGCAAGGAGTCAAGATGACAAAATGTGTGTAAAAATAGCTGCAGAAGAGGCCTTAAATTCAATATTATTGATGACCCACAAAGGCTGGTTTCAAAAACTCTGACTAAGCAGTACATGTAAACTAATGACCCGAAACCTTTTCCCGAAATAAAAAAAAACTCTTCTCTGTAAAACATTTGAGAACCGTCACTGACTCAAAATCCTCTCAGGTAGTTATGTAGGCTAGCTGTGGTTCAAAATGAGGATTGGAGAGAAAATGAACGTAGGTTTATTTTTTTGCCTTAGCAGGGAAACCCAGACTTCCCTCACCCATATCCAAGAGGAACTTGAATCATTGCTGGGTCAGCTGTGAGATGTAATCCAACCTGCAAAAACTGAGTATCTTTCTAGAAAGACAGTGAGGCGTCCATTAGGCATTGTCACCATGGGCCTCATTTATGAACAAAAAGAGTGCATGGACTGTTGCTTAAATCTAAGCAAAGTCGACACAAACCGTAAGAGGAGAGGAAAAGATAACACGTATGGATAAAACCAAAAGCGAACTAAGAACAGAAAAAATGGACCAAATCGAGCTGCGTAAAAAAAACAGAAGACACACGGAAAGACTTGTTATAAGAGAAATGAACCACATCATGAAAAAATTGTTAAAAAAGTATATGCACATTTTGAGTCATGACGTTTAAACTTATTTTCAACAGTGCGTTTTCATGCACTGGCTTCTATGGAATATTTTGCATCCCACACATAAAGATCATTAATAATTAATATTATGACAGTAATGTAAATGAAACATCAAGTTGGAAATTGCGGCTGGGATGGATTTCAAGTTAGTTCACACCTGAGATTTACCGCAGATATGATTTATGAAGTTTATGTAACGCAAAATTTTTTTATAGTGATTGTGATAGATCGCAAGTTTTTTATGGTGTTAGCAAAATCCTTTAGTTGAACAAAATGCTTACATAATTCTTAGTAAACGAGGCCCTAGCTGCCCAAAACATCCTACTTAGCTCCGATTTACGTAGCTCGGCTCTAAGCCCATCCTAGATGGCAGAGTTCCTTGCCCTATTGCGAAGTGAGAGCCAAGCTATCTAGAGAAGCATACTGGTGGAGGAAAGTCTGGTTGAGTCACTCAGTCACCACAGCGCTACCGTCTGGGGACGGTCTGGAAACAGTGGCTCAGTGGTTGGAATGTTTGCCCACGGACCGGAAGTCAACCGGAAGTTTGCGGGTTAGCGTTCCACTGAGTGCACGTCTAGGGTCCTTGGAGAAGACACCTAACCCCTGTTTCTCCCACCATTGGCGCCGTTGTGGCATTCTGCAGCGGTGTAAGAGTGCAGCACACAAATTTCCCCGGTGAGGGATGAATAGAGTGAGTTAAAATAAAAAAAAATAAAAATTGATTGGTAGCAGTCACCATATTGCAAATCGCATCAGGAGGAAAATTGTTTCGGAAAATGTATTACGGTAAATCAACAGATTAAGACACAGATTGTTCAACCGTTTCAACAAGTCCTTTTAAAATTTTGACTTAAAGCTCCTTTTTGCTTTACAGTACAATTTTCATTCTTATTCCTTTTTGAAATAACTTAATACATGACTGCATAACAAAGACTCAGCACAAAACAACAAAAACAAACCATAATTACCAGAAATTATCAGATAAATTAGCTTGTATTGTTTCTTCAAATGTATTTATTTATTGCACTTTTTGTGTTAATGTGACGTTAGGGATGCATTTCCAGCTAATGAGCTGAGACAATATTAAATTAGCTGCTAGTAAATTGACACATTGCTGCTGTTTGGACTGAAGCTACTGCTATTGGCATTCCTGTGAATTTTCAATGTTTTCATTCTTGTATAGTTTCTTAATTGTCAGATTTGAATCAGAGAGTGTTGTACGTTAAGTTGGAAATATTCATTTTTCAGACAGAAGTCAACAAAAAGAACCATTTTTTGACCAATTTTATGTCTTCGTTCATCGGCGAGGTATCAAGTACAAAGTAAATGCGATATCTCACAAACCACAAAAGGTATTTTAGTGAAACTTCCCACATTCATGAGGTATCAACTATACATGAACTGATTAGGATTTTGTTAGGTTAAGGTCAAGGTCACAAATTTAAAAAGCTTAACTGCGACTGCTTCGGATTACTTATCCTATATAGCTCAACCAAATCAAATCAAAGGATTTAATTGGTGAACAATCAGGAGGAAAAATAAAGTGCTAGTCTTACGTAAACAGAAGATGACGCTACAGTGGTATGACTTTTTTTTTTTTTTTTATGAGATAAAGCAAGCTACAATCTAATCAAATGCAATAATTAAAAAAATGTAATTGTACTTATTGTGTAGCCTAATTTTAAAAAAGCAACAGTTATTTGCTGGTCATCTTTTGTTTTATTTTATTTTGTTAGACTTTCTATTTCTAGACCTCGCCTGCATCCGAAGCCCAAAATGTCAGCACGACTCACCTTGTCCTATTCTGGAAATAAAGCCTAATTGTTGGAATAACTTTACAATGACAGGTGGGGTGCCTCTATGATTACATTTATGAATTAGTCAGAGCAGTTGCCACTCAAGTCCTCCTCGACGGTGGCAGCTATCCACGTTCTTCGGCCAGCTTTAGGTGTTCATTCTACCGTGTGACAGCTCCTGTTGGGAGCGAGCCCTGCTCTAAAAGCCTATCCAGACACAGATGCGTAGCACTGGTGACCTTTAATTTCATTCAGACTGTGTACAAATGACTTCAGCATAGCCCACTTAAAGAAAAAAAAGCCTGTGAAAGAAACTCTTTGCAAGATTGTAGCTGCTCTGGGTTTCAGCACACTGGCATTATCTACTCCCAAGCTTTAATGACTTCCCGCCGAGAGGAGCCACGGTGAGAGCCTTGGCAGTCAGACTAAGAATAGCATTAGACACAGGGTTATCTGGGCATTACACTCACTGTAACATGCAATTAACTCTAGTCGTCCATTTTCATTATACAATTATTCATTAATGTCAATTTAATTTTATGCATTGTTCTACATGACCAAAGCCTGATTATGGAGCCCTTGCTCTCCAATATCCCAAGTTAACTGGTGCCGGCCTCACTTGCAGGCCGACTAATTGCAATTTAGCCCTAGACAGCACCTCCCTCTTTAGACCTTCCATAATGGAACAACTGATTCACAGACAGGTAACGATTGGAAAGACAAAGTGCTTCTCTCTGAATGGGAAAACAAATGCATTGCTGCTAAGCTGTTTTCTTTGTGATAGCACCAAGGTCTGCCCTTTGAATTCAGAAAGGCAAGAGGTAATATGGGTTTTTTGTTTCGTTGTTATCCGCTTAGTCTTCCAATTCCATCTCCATACAGAAATAAGACCCCATTAAGTCACAAAGAAATAGCTTTACCACAGGAGAAACAGAAATTAAATTTTGGGCAGATAACATGTTGCACTTTTCAGAGGAGACTTGAAAAACTATGAAAATTTTAAACTGTAAAATAGCAAATATATATAAGAAACTAGAAACCCTGAAAGAGAAGCACCAAACCATCGTCTTCTGCTTCATTTGGGGTTGGATCGCACCGTTTACCAGACTTCCTTAAACCCAACCACATCCCCTAGCTCATCCGGGATCCAGGAGGATCTCGTGGTATTTGCAGGCCAACTGTTAGACATAGTCTATCTAGCCGGTCAAGGGTCTACTTATGGGTTGTCATGATTCCCTTCCCTGCTGCCAGAGGGAGCCCTGGATGATACTCATCAACTGAGAATGATTACAGATTCCACACATCTGTGCACCCTGTGATGTATTTAAGGGCAATCACCCTGGATTTCCCTGTTGGGTCATACCATCCCTTCCAGCCAGGTCTCCCTGGTTGCCTGACCAAATACACATTCTGTCAATAACCTTATGCTACGTCACTAAAACTTTGTTTTTTCTTTCCACGGTAGTAATGGACTGCCAAATTCAAATACACTATGTTTTCTGTTTGCAATTGGGTCCTCCTCTTTCCACCTGCACTCCGCATCATGACATGGGTCTCCTCTTAGTGAGTTGTGCCCAGGACACCTCACCAGCCAGAGATCCTGGGAGCATCGTAATCAGATGTATGAACTACCACATCTAGCTACTTTTTACACAGAGGAGCAAGGGTCTACTTTGAAACCCTCCTGGATGGCAGTGCTCCTCACGCTTTCTTTGAGCAAAAACCCTGCCACAAAACAGATGTATCTGCTCACCACAGGTTAGAAGATAACGTTTTGGGCATTTGATCACATTTGATAAAGTTACTAAGTCAAGCTACTTTTTGAGAGCGGTTATCTGTAACAATAACTCGTTATAGACAGTATACCCCACACCGACAGAGACAGGAAGCCATATTAACTGTATTTCAGTACAGAACAATAAGTGTTTAACTCAAACCAACAAAAACCCTCCCAAAGCAAAGCGTGAAATTGATTTTACTGGTTGTCTTTACGGGAAGCTCAGCTCTTTTTAGATTCAACCAATTGACTCATCCCCTAATGACTCAATTTTCACATGTTTCAGTTTCATAATGACTCTTCGTTAATACTATTAACACTATTTTAGCAGTATGTATTTCATGTGTTGGCAAGAAAACACAAAATTGTCTTTCTTTTAAAGAAACCTAGAAGTTTGCAAAATCAAATAACGGCTCCGCTTTTCGAAGAAATCATGAGAATATTCTCCACTGATCATCAAAAGGAATTTTTTTTTTGAGTTGCTTTGTACGGGGTGTAAGTCACTAAGTTGGAAAAAATCAAGATTTGTAACATCATAGACTTCAATAGTTGATATCAATGAGCACATCAATGGAATACCCTTGACTTTGATACTTCAATCTTTTTGTATTAAATGAATAATCATAAACCAACAAAGTTCTTTTCAGTCTTTTATTTTTGACATGTTACTGTGTTTGCGGCATCTAATCTCGTCGTGCTGACAGCTGCTATCTGACAACTGAGACTCTTGCAAGTTCATGGGGAAAAAAATGACGTAAGGGACATGCTATAGCGGTTGAAGCATAAAACATAAATTAGTTAACAGTACAACACAAGGCCCAAAATGTATATTTTGCAAATCCAAACACATTTCTTACATTTTGGATTGTGTGTATATTGACATAGTGTATTTTCACACCCATAGCGCGCAAATGAAAGTCCAAAATTTTCCCCAAAATGCAAGGAGCCCCCTACGGTGCACCTACTGTTTTGTTGTATGACTTTGAAAAAAGGATACCTAGGAGAGGACAGCATGAAAAGGGGAAAAGGGAAAGTGTGGCCGTGAAAAAAGATAGCGAACACACTTTCACTAAGACTGAGAAGCAGTGCTGGGGAAGTTACGCCACAATTTCCAAATGAATCGTAGATGCTTCGGCAAACCTGTGTATGAAAACTGTTCTTTGAACTTTCACAAAAGCCGATATTATGCATTTTTGGAAGTTGATTGCTGATAGAAAAAAAAGTTGTACCTTGCTAAACACTTAAATTAATCACAACTGAACTTAAATTTACTTTTGCTGCCTTTTTTAAAACAGACACTAGCATGCATGTTTTATCGGTATGTTTTAATGTGCCCGTTCTCAAAATCTTACTGCGCCTTTTGTATGTGTTAAATACAGAAAAAGCACCCGCAAGTCAAGCTGTGCCCTATAATCTGGTGTGCCTTTTGGTCATAAACATACAGTACTAAGTTTCGTACGGCCCAGCAACAGTGATCCGTTCTGTTCCGTCATCTTCCGCTTGTTCCGGGTCGGGTCGCGGGGGCAACAGCCTCAAACGGGCAGCCCAGGCCCCTCTCTCCCCGGCTGCATCCTCTAGCTCACCTGGAAGGATCCCAAGTCGTTCCCCGGCCAGCTGTGAGACATAGTCTCTCCAGCGGGTGCGGGGTCTGCCCCTTGGTCTCCTCCCGCAACAGTGATCCTTTAAAGAAATTAAAAGGAATCCTGAGTTTTTAAAACTTTTGCTAATCCGACCTTGATAGCTTGAAGTTCCAGCATAGAATTTCATTTTGACTTCTTTCATGTGATGCTTTTATTAAAAATATCTACAAAGGAAAGTCTGGTTTTCCCCGGTAAGGCCACTGCCTCTGCGACCCTATGCAGAAGAAGCAGAAGATTTTACAGTACGTTAAATTCTGATTTGTGCAAGAGTGGATGTGGTTAACTTCCATATTTCTGATCTAAAACGTTGAACTAAAGAACTGAGAAAGCAGCACGAAAACGTCCCAGAAGCACTGCTACCGGGTGGCTGAAAAAAGCACTGATTGACCTTTTAGCTCCATCCATCTGATGATAATTAGCTGCTGCAATGTCAGTGTTTATCAAGGTATTAACACAACAACTGTTTGGGCTTTTTCTCTTATGCTGTTTTTGTCTTTTGCTAAGTCTTCAAATTGAATAGTTTTAAGGTAGAACTGTGAAAAGCAACGAGCATCACACTTCCCTGTCAGAGAAATCTTTTTTCCTACAAAGATGTTAAAAATCAAACGACAAGGGGCCATTTTTTTTCAACACACCTGACATGGACCACATGATTAGAGAGTGCAAATTTGAGGGTGACCCCAGGCCAATTGGACTTGCCTTTCATGCACTGATTCACATCAAAGACTCGCAGGCAAGACTCCTCAAGGCATACAGTATGTGATCAAAGCGTGCTCCCTTTTGTGAATTCTATTTTATGCTTGTTGTTCAGATTATATTTTAGAGAAACTATACAAAGCTTACGCATAATTGGAAGTAGGAAAAGACATTTTAATTCCTTCAGAACCACGCTGCATGCCCAAAACAAGAAATGTAATGTAAGATAATGATTAATGTACTTCTTTTCTGATTGACTATTGAAAAGACTACCCTTTTATTCTTTTTCTCAACAGACTTTAAGCAGTAGGGCAGCAATTATTGTTCATTTTCAGACGGGGAATAATCAAGACCTTCAAAAGAAAAATTTGCTAATAAGCATCTGAAATATGAAAGGAACGAAACAGCCAACTAGAATCTTCACTCTGAATAAAAGAAGATGTGATTAGCGTGGACAAAGGTTTACAACATTTTGTTTGAATATAATAGACATAATTACTTTCTTGCGAAATTGAATTCGCTTCATGACAATGTATCTGAATGAGGTGAAATATGTCTGGATTCAAAGTGAGGCAGCTCGTCTTCCATCTCTTTACTTGTAGTGAATGTTGATCATGTTGTTGTCTTGTTGTTGTCATTTTATATCCAAAGAAAGTCATTTTTATAGAGATTTGGGCAGTTAAAGGATTCATCAGACATGTGCACTCGCTGCGGCTGGGCCAAATTATTCAGCATATGGGATGCAAATAACGGCTTTCATTGACCTCACAAGAGCTGCTGTGCTAATCAACAGTAGTGCTCTTCATGAGGTTGGGCAAATTTGCTGCCCCCTCATACATCTCATTAAACAGATTTCTGCTCTTGCTCACACATGCGGCTTCATTAAATTTGGTGCTAAGAGTTGAAACTGAAGTTGTGTGTTTAGAAACAAGCTGAAAAATGTGTGATGAGCTTCTTTTCAGATTTCCTCCTCGAGCACTGCAGTGATTTCTATAAATGAGTGGGAATCTTTCTAATGCAGTGAAGTGAATATTTTCAATCAGTAACAGCAGATTTCCAATTTCAACAATCCACTTTGTGGGGTAAAATAGAGAAATTGGTTTACGGAGTTCTAGTTCATAGCATAAAATACAACATTGTCATTCACATGCTCTCATGCTAACTAGAGTTAGCAAATCATTGGCTCGTAGCTAACCAATAAACACCTAATAACGAATCACTACAAAATCAAAAAGCCAGATCAACAAATATTTTTTAACAGTTCCCAACAAAAGTCAAACTTCTATTGACGCTGAGGACTCTGGATTCAAAAAGAAAGTAAAATGCTACAATTAGTTTTGTAGCATAAACATGGCTGTCGGAAAGAAAGTTAATAATACATTTTAATTTCAATTCAGACCTTCAAAGCGTGTTTCTAACAATTTAAAGGCCCCATTTCATGTCAAATAAACTTTTCAAAACGTGCTACCTGCTACTAGTGACATGTTGAACAAACGGAAGTACCTTTTTTTGGCAATGACATGACTAGCTGCATTTTTTATGTAGTAGGAAGAAATTCACAAACGCTCTCTTCCGCCCGAGCTCCTAATGTGGTTCTTTATGTCTATAAGATTATTTGAGAAATGAGTCGTTTGGCCGAGATGGGACCTTCAAAATTTTTCACTCTTTCCATTAAAACTTTCCATTCCGTTTCGTCGTCTTCCTCTTATACGGCTGGGTCGCGGGGCCAACAGCCTCAGACGGAAAGCCCAGGCCTCTCTCATCCCGGACCCGGAAGGATCCCGAGTCGTTCCCCGGCCAGCTGAAAGACATAATCTCTCCATGGGGTCCGGGGTCTGCCTCTTAGTCTCCTCCCGGGGGGACATGTTTGAAACAACTCACCAGCGAGGCGCTCAGGGGGCATCCTGACCAGATGCCCGAACCACCCCATCTTGCTCCTCTCAACCTGGAGGAGGAGCGGCTCGACACCAAGCTCCTCCTGGATGGCAGAGCTCCTCAAACGATCTCTGATTGAGAGCCCCGCCACCCTGCAGAAGAACCTCATTTTGACCGCTTGTACCCGAATCTCATTCTTTCGGTCACCACCAGCAGCTGGTGACCACAGGTGAGGGTAGGAACGTAGATCGACTTGTAAATTGAGAAGCTTTGCTTTTCTGTCTTTACCAGAGCTTTAGCTTTAGCTCTGTCTTTACCAGAGCTAAGCACCACCGATGTTCCGCTCCATCCTTCCCCCACTCGTGAACAAGATCCCGAGATACTTAAACTCCTCCACTTGGGGCGAGACCCTGTCCCTGACCCGCCAGGGGCATTCCACCCTTTTCCGGGCGAGGACCTTGGTCTCGGATTTGGAGGCGCTAATTCCCATCCCGGCTGCTTCACACTCGGCAGCAAATTGATCCAGTGAGAGCTGGAAATCATGTTACAATGAAGCCAACAGGACCACATCATCCGCAAAAAGCAGAGATCCAATCCTGAGGTCACCAAACTGGATCCCTCCAACGCCTCGGCTGCGCCTAGATATGAACAGAATTGGTGACAGAGGGCAGCCTTGGCGCAGTTGAATTGGACTCCATTAAAACTGACGTTTGAAAATCTTCCTTTTAATAAGAGGTTGTTAACATAGGATTTTTATAGAGAACACATTTGATCAAATCTCTAAACTCTTCAAACTTACAAGGAGACCAACAATTACTCTGGCTATCAGCATCTTCCCTGTGTGAAGAGGTGGTGTTACAGATTAGTCACAAACACATTTATCAGCCAGTGTTACAAGGAATCAGTGCCAAATATAGAGAACAAATTGTCGGCTGTGTCTATTTTACAGGGTGAATACCAAAAACAATAGGTCTGCTAAAAAATCGGGGGTAAAAAAGAAAACAAAAAAAGAAGAAAAAAAAAAAACCCTCTGTGAAACCCGAACAAGACGTGGCACATCGCCCTCATTCAACTAAAACACAAAATCTGAAATCAAACACGCATTTACAGATCAATTATTAAATCGTCCCCCAGTTTTGAATGACAGTGTGAATTGTAGATGAGAAGTGACAGGCCTGGTGTCCTTATTAATGGCAATAAAAGAACACGTCAGTCAGTGCAATCGTTGGGTCTTGCTGGTGTGCTTCAAATGGATTTTAAACAACTAAGTCCTGCAGAACGGAGAAATAATCTGTATGACAATAACCACACTCCTCAGTAAGATTGATTTTTATTTGTTTCTAGTCTTTCAATTATTTTATTCTCTGAGAGAAAATAGACATATTTTGTCATGTTTTCTTAAAAGGTCTTTTGTAGAAGAACAGGCTTCAAACTTTCCTGATAAATGAATAACTCTCGATCGGAGCCACTGCTATTGAAGGGGTGTGAAATTAAATTAGGTTGAAGAGCGATGTGAAATATAAGTGGGCAAGACGAGTAAAAACGTAATTATGTTTTTTTTAAAAAAGTTAATTTTCTCGTGAAAATGCGGATAAGCAGCTCATGTAGTGACTGACTGACTCATGGAGCGACGGGAACCTCTTCAAACTTGCCCACGTAAGAGCAAAGACCAAAGTATGCAAGGTCCTCATCCGCGCAATGCTCTTTGCCGACAAAGTGGCTGTCCCTGTTCACAACAAACCCGGCATTCAGCGACTAATCACCCACTTCATGGAAGCATGCACTGGGTTCGGTTTCACCATCAACCTCAGGAAGACCAACCCTATGTGGCAAAATGTCGGCACTACTCCCCCAATCACCATTGGCGACCACACCTTGGTGGAGAAATTCACTTATCCAAAATCTCCAAAAACCTATCCCAGGATATATATTCCCCCAGGAATTCGCTTGGGACCATCCCACGTGAACTGGAGGATACAGCCGGGTGAGGGAAGTCTAGGTTTCTCGTCTGAAGCTGTTACCCTCGCAACCCGTTCCCGGATAAGCGGAACACAACTGAACAAAATTTTATTCCGCAAACCATCAAAGGGATTTTGGTGAAACAGCTCACAGTTACTCATTACCAATTGCATATGAACTTATGGAATCGCCTCTACCACTAACAGCAAGCAAACTATGGCCCATTAGACGAGATCACATAACACATTTTGATAATATAATAGAAAAAAAAAAATCAAATTTTTTACACATACTGTATGGCCGCCTCAACCAAGGTTTCACGTAACACATAAATTTGATAAACCAGGCAAGCGGTGGCATATTGTTTGCATATTGCCGTTGCTGATTTTTTAAAACCAATACGAAGTGCTACCCTCAATGGAAGCTTTGATCAAGCAGGTAATATTTCTGTGAACAGTGATTGTAATTGGTCTGATGTTGGTCTTGTAATGAATTTATTTAATTAGCTGGTAAATGAACGACATTGATTTGCAATGTGTGTGTGGAAGTGTTTCAAAATGACACATAAATTTTCAAATATTGTGATTAAGTATTACATATAGTAAATGCAACATATAAAAAAAATCTGCTTCCAATTTACTCATTCTAGGTGCAAAAAAAGTTTTTTTTTGAGTTTCTTTTCTTATTTCCATTTCTTTCTTCTTATATTACTCCTCTCTAGCTAATCTCCATCAATCCGTCTCTGCTCTGCTTAGTTCATTGTGTTTACTATTTGCTGTTGAGCCATTATTATCCTGGCTGATTGGTGGGGACTGATTAACAGTTTTGATTACCCCACACACAGAAAGACTCTTTTTCCATTTTAATTAAAACCTACTTCTCTTCACCTCCGGCGGTATTGTGTGGTGGTACAATGGGAATGAAAGAAGCGCATCCTTCTCAGTGTAAGATTATAACTGTCAAGATGAAACTCTCAAACCCCCGTTTTCAGCAAAGTGAATGTTCAAACATGAATTAGCCGACATATTCTGTCTCACAGTGAATATATGCATAATATTTTGTTATTGTTGCATTATTAATTGACATTTTTAAATCACAAATGCCACCGCAGGAGTCTCAAAGGGTGATACATTTCCATAGATTGTTTTTTTTTCCTTTAACGCCTTTTATAATTTATAAGTTTCGATGAAACAAGGACAAAAATCAGTTTGTATTTGTCACTTTTTTGCTTTTCTTTTTTTCCACGAATGACATTTCAAAGATGCAAAACTCCTGCGGAGCCCAGCAGATTTATTCTTTTTTTCATTAAGACAGAAAGATAATTACAGATGGAAAAACACAGCGTTAAAACTGCTGTTCCCACAGCGGCACATCTGCACGCTTTCAGGACATATGGGAAAATCTCAGCGTGAGTGCGGGGGGCCCCCGGATGTTAATGGGACACTGAACTCCCGTTCCCAGATCTCCACCAGTGTTGATGCGGGTCTTCTGATTGTCTATTGAGGGTTGTTTACATTTCTTCAAAAGCTCCATTTAGTTTCCCCTGACAAGGTGGAATAAGTGACTTGGCCATGATGGATGGTGGCACCTGTCCTAATGGTGGCTCAAACTGTGCCCACTAGTGCACGTTACGTTGATAAATTGACAACAGTTGGGACATGCTCTGCTAGCAGGGACAATGAGGCTACGAGGACATTCGACTGCTCACTGCGTAAGCACGATGGAGCTGAACAATGTGGACGTCCCCAAACAGCTGCACTTACAGAATAAGACCAAGTAAGAAACAAGAGGGAGGGGGATGAGGAAAAAGTTGGTGTATGTGGGGAAAAAAAGGTAATATCACTCATTATCTGTGTCTCTTTTCATTTATAAAACACTGAACATGACGTGGTTTTTAAAGCAAGAAAAAAAAAAAAAGCAGAAAATTCCCTTTTTTTTATACCATTATTACCAGATTTATTTACCTCCTCAAATCAAGTCAAAATCATTTTCATCTGGATAAAACGGGTAGCCCTTTAGGTTCATGTTTTCTTTTTTTAGACCGAAGTAAACACAATTTAGCTAACCTTGTACATACATAGTAAATTAGATACATGACGACCCAACAAACAGACTGGGCTTTGTGTGTCCGAGATGCTGATCTGTAGTTCTGGAACACCAAATGAAATCTGCCTGCACCAATGCTCTGCAAAGTCAAGACTTCATATTAAATTCTTAGGCTTGTTATCTTGTTGAAATATTTTGATTACCCACCAGGTTTTTTTTTTTTCATGGATCGGATATGAGTCATTTATGAGCTCTCCAATCCAGTATTTGAATACTAGTACTATTCAAATTCTGGTTTCCAGGACATGAATTTTGTAAGCAGAAAGTATTTTGGTGTACTTGCAGTGCTCAGTCCCTCATCATCACCGTCATTAAAATGTAAATTCACCCAAAACATGAATACAAAAGAATATACTAACTTTACTAACTTGATGCTAACTTGATTTGCGTCAAATTTTGGGCCTCAAATGAGATTTGTTCTGTGCAATGCATTTTAACACGAGGAGCTGGACATGGAAGTTTCTTTTCCATTCCATTGTCTTCCACTTATCCGGGACTTGGTTACCCGGTCCCGGATTACCGGGGCTTAGTTACCCGGGTTACCGGATGCTTCACTCATCCCGGCTGCACCTTCTAGCTTACCTGGGAAGATACCAGGGTATTCTCCGGTCAGCATTGGGAAATAGTCTCATCAGCAGGTCCAGGTTCTGCCTCTGGGTCTTCTCCTGGTGGGATGTGCTCAAAACACCTCACTAGTGAAGCGAGGGTATCCTAACTAGGTGCCTGAAACACCCCATCTGTCTTTTCTCAACCCAAAGGAGCAATGGCTCTACTCAAAGCTCCTCGCAGATGGCAGAGCTCTTCACCCTATATGTTAGTCAAAGCCCTGCCACCTTGGGGAGGAAGCTCATTTTGGCCGCTTCTTTCCGCTATCTCGTTCTTTCAGTCACCACCGATCGGTCACCACGTATCAAGAAAGAATCTTTGAGCAAAGTTGCCCAAGTTTTCAACAAATATCTATGGGTGCTGAGGTAATTTGGAACCAGATGCTTCTACCATATTGGTATGGGGGATGGCTGGCTCGCTGGGTAAGGTGACTGTCCTGCAACCAGAGCGTCGCAGTTCGATCCCCGACCCACAGTTCATGCCAAGGTGTCTTTGAGCAAGACACCGAATGCCCAATTGCTCCTGATGATAGTGGTTTACGCTTTGCATGGCAGCTTCCACTATCAGTTATAAATGGGTGAATGTAATAAATGAGCGACAATGTAAAGCATTTTGAGTACCAACGGAAGTAGAAAAAGAGCACTACCTAAGTGTAGTCCATTTACACAGCATAAGTGACTTACTGTGTCCAGTAATTTTGAGCAGGCTTACTACCACTTTGGACTTTTGCACAGCAGGGTCCTTCTCATTCTCCTTTCGGCATTTACCTTTCGGGGATCGCCACAGCAAATCAATTTCGTCAATCTAATCCTGTCTCCTGTATCCTCTTTGGTCACGTCAACTATCTTCATGTCGTCCTTCACTGTATCCACAAACCTGCTCTTTGGTTTTCCTCTAGACATCTTTCCTGGTGGTTCCAAATCCAGCATCATTCTGCTGATGTAATTTCTCTCATGTCCAAACCATCTCAGTCTGGCCTATCTGCTTCTTCACCTCTTTTTCACACTCTCCATTGCTCTGGACTGTTGATCCTAAGTACTTAAAATCTTCCACCTTCTTTATTTCTTCTCCCTGTAATCTCACCTTCCCATTAGGATCCCTCTCATTCACACAAATGTACTCTACTTATACAATACGTATCTGTCTTACTCTGACTAATCTCTGAATCAAAAAAGACTCAACTCGTCCAGAGTGTGTTGGATTGCTTTGTTTCTTTAGTACATTCAATGAACTTCTTTGATACCTGACTACCCTTCAAACAAACAACAGTCTATGAGACTGAAAATTTTGGGGTTTTTTTCCAAGATGGTGATCTGTAGCTCTGCATGTCAACGTTTCATCTACGTAAATATCTGAAAAGTATCTGGAAAAGGACTAGCAGGCCATGGAACACCTTCAGTCCAACAGTTGACCCAATGCACATATGCTTGTTTTTGGGATCTTAAAACATAGTCTTTTAACCCACACATAGCGGTGACGCAAATATAAGTCTATGAATCTTGAATTCATAAGACTTTGTGATGAGTGAACCTCCTTGTTGATGCAACATATGTTCCACATGGAAATTGTGGTTGGTTTTGAATGATTGGCTGCAGAATCAGAGACTTTGATACTGAACAAAGTGTTCCAGAAGGCAGGTTTTGCGGTGGAAATGATTACGGATCTGCATGTCTCGAGAAGAACGCAGAACAAACTGATGAAAACATTTAAACATTTCTTACATCCCAAAACGAAAACAATGAAAGTGTGTGTTCAGTGAGAAAATCTTTTAAGTATTTTTCTCAAACCCACGTCTGCTCACTCCAGACTGTTTAGTCAGAAACAAACAATACAAACTTGTTTGATTGAGGTTTGAAATTCAAACTCATAAAATGATTTGCTATTGAGCAAAATGTCCAGGTATCAATTGGGTCGGCTCGACGATTTGAATCGGAAGTGCGCAGACAATTGGAGATTTGGATTAACGAATTATTTTCTTGTATGAGATATCTGCATTGGTTAAAAAAACCCAAAACAAACAAAAAAAAACGCGAATGCTGAAAGTTTAGTTGCACGCAGTTTGCCAGAAAAAAAATAAAGACATTTATTTAGTTTCACTTCCTGTTTTGACAATTTGATTTCCCCCCTCCTCTCACTCCCTGCTCAGTCCCACCCCCTGGGCTACCCTTTGAAAAAAACCACATCCTACTTTCATTAGATCCCGGTGTCAAAGACAACACAAGCCAGGGGCAAGAAACACCATGCTTTCGAATAGTATCCGAATACTTACAGGAGAGTTTGTGAATTACACCATGTCGGGTGTTTTTAGGATTTGAGAGTAGTGTTCAAACATGGTGGAAACATTCAAAAAGTTGATTGTCCATTATGTTCTTTATTTAGAGTTGCAGCTTTACACGCAGCTGTCCCGTCATCTTCCGCTTATCCGGCGCCAGGTAGCATGGGCAACAGTCTCAGACAGGAAGCCCAGGCTTGTCTCAACCCCGCTGTATCCTCCAGCTCACCCAGAAGGATCCTGAGTCTCTGAAGCGGGTCTGGGATCTGCCTCTTGGTCTCCTCCAGGTGGGACGTGCCCAAAACACCTCACCAGCAAGGCGCTTCGGAGGCATCCCGACCAGATGCCTAAACCCCCCCCATCTTACTTCTCTCTACGTGGGGGAGGAGCGGTTTGACACCGAGCTACTCCAGGATGGCGGAGCTCCTCACCCGATCTCTGAGTGAGAGCCCAGCCATCCTGCGGAGGAAGCTCGTTTCGGCCGCATGTATTCGCAATCTGATTCCTTCAGTCATCACCCACAGCTGGTGACCATTGGTGATGGCAGGAACGTAGATCGACTTGTAAATCGAGAGCTTTGCTTTTCGGCTCAGCTCTTTCCTAACCACGACGTAGCTTCAGCAACCATAGCGTACCATAGCATCAGCAATAACTAGGACGCTGCACCAATCTGCCTATCGATTTCTTGCTCCATCCTTCCCCCACTCGTGAACAAGACCCGAGATACTTAAACTCCTCCACTTGGGGCAGGGCCCTGTCCCTGACCTGCAGGGAGCATTCCACCCTTTTTTCGGGCGAGGACCATGGCCTCGGATTTGGAGTCGCTGATTGCGATCTTGAGGTCACCAAACCAGATCCCTCCAACACCTCGGGTGCGCCTAGATATTTTGCCCATAAAGGTAATGACAAAGGGCAGCCTTGAGGGGGTCCAACTCTCACAAGAAATGGAATCTACATACTTTCGGCTATGCGGACCAAGCTCTGGCTCTGGTCGTACACAGATCGGACAGCCCTTTTCAAGGACTCCGAGACTCCGAGACCTGTTTTCCAGGTCATGCATCATATTTTTTTCAAATAAAATGGTTTCTGCTAGATGATACTTCAATTAGGAAAATTATGTTTACCTTATTCTCTTTCAAGCTTAAGAAATGCATTCCGAGCTTGCGAAGCACATTGGGTAGCTGGTTTGGCCTACTCCATCTTAAAGAGCTCAAAGTTTATAATGAGCGTCACTTCTGTTCAGCTAAAATAAAATAAATGTAAACTTTGCTTGGCAACTTCCCTGCTGTCTGTTTTGCCAACGTGTGACACGGCTTCCATAACAATCAGCGATGCTCTAATTACTTTTGGCACTTCGAACTTGCTGCGAAAGAGAAACGACCAATGGAGTCTTTAAAAAATGCCTTAACCTCACTTTAAAGAGCTAATTATCAAACATATCTTCCCATGAAGCCTGCTGATCTACCATTTCTGTCACTTCTGTGGAGAGAAATCTATTTTACACAGTTAATGAGGATTCTTTGCAGCTTGAACTTCAAAGTGTGTTGATTGTGTTGTCTGTGCTAGTCGGATCTCCTGCGTATGTGTTGCAGTGCACACCTAACAACAAGGACCCACTTCTAAAGTCTTTAATTAGAACATCAACTAGGGCAAAAATACCTAAATGCTTTGAAATTACATATTCCTGCAGACGGTGTTTGGTGGTGTTGCAATGAGAATCTGCAGGGCAATGAAGCAGGTTAGCAACCTATTGGTTCCCATACTGAGACTCACCTCTGTGAATCTAAAAGGAGATATTTGGTAAGTCTGTGTTTGCAATTATCTCACATCTGCAAGAGTTTACTCGGGTTACTGAGGTGATTAGTGAAGCTCCTTAGGTCTTCTATCGATTAATTCCAGATGTCTCTTCCAACACTTGCCTATCGCACAACCTTCCAAAACATTACTCTGAATTCAAACTTGAAAATTCGTGAAAAGCAAACAAAAGAACGGATTTCTTTCCGACATCACCTGTGTTGGTTTCCGCACGTATAAACTGATACACGTTGAGACACATTATACAGATACATACACTCTAGCCGCATGTCGGTATACTGGAGATTGTGTCATTTACTCACACACACATATATTTAATGTTCCGAAATAAAAATAAGCCCATTTTACTTAATTGCAAAAAGAGGCATTTAAATGTGGACAGGTATCCCATGCTACTCAGATTTCTTTACTTTGTTCAACTACTTTTGAAAAGTGTCTTCAAAATTGCCTTGAAAGTAAAATGTGTTTTGACTTCTGAACTGCTTATCCCAGGGGCGGATCCAGGATTTTTGAAGGGGTGGGGACTGTGAGGTCATTAACAAAGCCTGAATGGGGGGGCAGAAGAGTGCCCCCCCCAAGAAAATTTTGAAAAATAAAAGTAATTTTTCTGCATTTTGGTGGCTCATTCGCTGGCCCTGCAAGGAGATACCTTGGCTAGTCCCCTTTCCTTTCTTGTTCTTCGTCTTTTTTTTTTTTGGACCACTCCCCCCCTAGGATCTGCCTCTGTGTCTATAACATGGTTGGGGGATGCCATAGTCTATCCTGGTTGATTTCAGGCAAGAGGCAATATACATCCCAAACAAATTGCCAATCTGTTGCGGGGCCACACATCCAGACACACACTAGTTCCTCGGGGCAGTTTTGTAGTTAATTCCCATTAAACCTAACACGCATGTTTTTGGAAAGCAGAGTACTCGAAAAAAAAAACACACGTTCACAGAAAGGTCAGTGTTTCTAGCTTTGCCCACACTTCAGAATTCGAACCTCGAGCTTCTTGCTGTGAAGGCACTGAGTCAACCACTGTACCACCATATATCCCCATCTTGAAAGTAAATCAGCTACCAAATCTATTTAGTAGTGCCGACCCTGGACTCAATGGAGCGACTGTGTCCCTCGGGATTGTCCCGGGTGAGTTGGAGGATGCAGCCGGGGTTAGAGTAACTTGGGTTTCCCGTCCAAGGCTGTTGGCCCTGTGACCCGGCCCCAGATAAGTGGAAGACAAAGGAATAGGGAAATAAAATAGCAACGTGACGCCTTATATTCTCAATAACGTAACGGCATTCCAAAAGTAACTAGATTAGTTACTTAGAAAAGTAAATATATTACTCTGTAACTCAAAAAGTAACATCAATAATAAGTTTATTATATTTAAACTGCGTTTTACCACGTACATATTGAGGTATAACGACAGCAGAACAGTGCAGGTAAAGACATCACCGCTGTGTGATACAACTCATTTAATCAGGAACATTAGATGAAGACAGAAAGAGTTTTTCAAATCCACAACCTTGACTCATCTCACCGATGTTAAAAGCTAATTACAGAGCTTTTCTCGTTTTAATATGGAGGCTTTGCAAACTTGCAGTGTCATTGAAAGAAATGGAAATTTGGATACAATAGAGGCTGCACACAAAGAAACTAATTACTTAATTTCCCAGACAAATGCAACTTTCGTATTTCAAGGTAAAGAAAGAAGCGTATCAACAAATAACTTCTTTTCTGCTTAAAGGGAGTGAAAATATTGATTCCCTATTGAAAAATTAATTGCTCTTTTTTACAGAGAACACACATAATACGAAAGAATTATGAAGAGCTAAAATCTCATTCTCTTTAAAGCCTCATTAGCAAGGTCTTTCACAGTCAGTAAGCACACACTAGGACTTTATAGCCCCCTCGATTTAACCTCTTCTTTACAATGTCTGTGTTTTCAGCCTTCTGTGTGACATATTACACAAATAAACGAGGTTCAAATAAAGTCAAACGAGAAACTTTTTTAGAAACTGCAAGCCTATACGTGTAAACTTGGTGTCTGAAGAAAATAAAGAAATCTAGTTTTGCAACAATACGTGTCGAACTAAATTTACCAGGACGGCATCTTCATAAAATCGTTATACTAAAGTAGTCCTTGGATGGAAGAAGTAATAGAAACTAGTAACAGACAAATTAATGAGGGAAAACATCCAGAATTCTGTGAAATTAACGTAGAAAACCACAAAGCTGGCTGTGATTTGACCATAAAACTCCACAAAGAAGTCATTCAAATGAGTAAAATGCGCCATTGCAAACTTACTAGGAATCACTGAATGGCTTTTAATGAGACGACTTACAGTCAGTACCAACTAAAATTGAATTAATTAGGTTTTCAGAAATCTTGTCACAAATTCTTCTTTTTGTCTTCTTATCTGAACCACTGCCTCACAACATGGCCCGACATACAGGACATCCTAGGGCAGGTGTGGGCAAATTACGGCCTGCGGGCCACAGGCGGCCAAGTAAAAGTTTTAATTTGGCCTGCGGAACATAAAAAAAAAAAAAAAAAAATGTTAATATTTTATTTGCCCTGTAATTCTGACGTTTCCTCCCTAGATGGCACCCTCTAGATTTATTGGCATCAAGAGCTCCCATTAAACTGAGCGTCTTTGTGATGCGCACGCCAATACACAGAAGTAAACTTCAACCTCTGATTTCAAACCTACATTTTAGACCTAATGCGCTAGATGCACGTTTTTTTTAGCGCTAGCGCGCTTGATTTTAAATTTAGCGCCCTAGATTACGTCCGTGAAGTGGCCCAAATGGCTTTTCATATCTAGTGTGCTTGTTTACCAAAGCATGCCATCCATCTGCTCCTTTTCTGCCCCCTTTGTCAAATGTTAGAACTCAATGTGGCCCGCGAACCAAAAAGTTTGCCAACCCCTGTCCTAGGGCCATACAACCGCCATAGCTCACCTAACAAAGTCTGTTTGGGACAACCCCATGCTGAACATGGGGTTGAACCCCATGCTCAACCAAAAGTTGGTTTACTGAGCATGTATATATGGCGGTCAAGCTTGGACACTGTATACCTACCAAGAGTGAAGACTAAGCGGTTTCTACCTGCGTAACTTTAGACATCTCCTAGGCATCACCTGGCATGATTGAGTATCCAACGCAGACGTCCTGACCCAAACAAGCATGTCTAGTACGTTTGCTATCCCCTCACAGAGGCGCTTGCGCTGGTTAGGCCATGTACGCAAAATCAAGGAGGGCTGCATTCCAAAAGATATCCTCTGTGGAGAGCTGGGCACAGGAACTGAGCCCATCTCCTGCTGCCAGAGGAAGCCCTGGATGTTCCTCATCACCCTGAGTAGGGACACCTGAGACTGATTCCTGATGCCACACATCTGTGGACCCTGCCATCTACTTAAGGGCAATCACCCCGGACTTCCCTGTCTGGTCATACCATCCCTTCCAGGCAGGTCTCCCTGGTTGCCTGACCGAGAACAGATTCGGATAACAACCTCTTGCCATGCCACTGAAACTTTGTTTTTCTTTTCATAGTATTAATGGACTGCCAAATTCAAATAAACCATGTTTTCTGTCTGCAACTGGATCCTGCTCTTTCCACCTGCACTCCGCTTCGTGTCAGGATCGCAAGTCGTGCAACATCAGCGCAGCAAATCTCGAGTCAGCGATCACTATAGGCAGTGTGCAACTGTCAAAATCTGCATCAAGTAGGCTAAGGAGAACAGGTCCGGCGCAAGGCCACAAAGACCTGGAAATGGCAAAATGGTCAGTCTGCCACTGGTCCTCTCATGAGTCTTGCCGCATATCACATTTGCAGCAAATATTTTCCTTCTGGAAAATGTAGTTCCAGAAAGTGTAGTTCCTTCTGGAACTACACCCCCAGAAGGAACTGCACTTGCAATGGCTTATTTAGCTATAGCTGATGCACCAACTGATAGGTATCCAGGTGTGTAGAATCCACTGTCTCTAGAGACAGAAGGATGCCAACAAACGTGAACAAAGTTGTGGTAGTTGTTTAGTTCAGACGATTTTCCTACACCAGAAGGAGGATCTAATAGCCAGGGACGTCCTGGGCCTGTCAAGTTTAGTTTTAAATTGTGTTACGTCTGATTATGTGTTTATGTCGACTTAACTTTATGATGCATTTCGAACCAGTGATTGTTTTTGGTCAAGAGCTGGAATGAAAAACCTCTGCAAGGAGTTTACAACACGGGATTCAACAGGCCTTCAAAGATTCAAGGCCTGTTGATTTGAAAATCCGGAGTTTTCAAATCTGGATAGAAAACTGATCTTTTCCAATGGGCCTTTTCTCTTTAACCATGACTGTTTGAGAGAGACGATGCAGTAAACAGAGTCAATACAATTTGTAGAGTTTGTGAAAATGTGAGTGAGGAGATTGCCACATTTTCGGTCTGTTGTGATCACAGTGTCTTTAGCATTGCGGTCATCTCGGCAGTAATTTAGATAAAGAAGAAGAACATGCAACTAAGCTAATCAATGTTATAAACGAGCTCTCGTATGCATCTTAGCACCCGTTCCTTTAAAAGGTCAGCTCTATCAAAATGTCAGTTTGTCAATGGGAAATTATTGCCTGATGGAAGAACTTTCATCCGAATGACTCAGGAGTCATCTTAGAACAATCCTTTAATGTAGACGAATCTCAGAAAAAGACGATGACAGAATGAAGTACCGTAATTTCACGACCATTAGGCGCACTGTACAAAAAGGCGCAGTCTCAGTCACACACCGCCTTACAACAACACACACTCAAGCATGCAAATGTGCGTATTAAAAAAATAAATCGGGAGCAAAACTGAGTTTGGTTGTGCTTTATTTAAGTAGTAACGATACTAAACAAGCACATTACCGATAATAGTCTTTATTCAAATCCGTCAAAGTCCTCATCCTCTGTTTCGGAATCGAACAGCTGTGCAAAATCCAACAGAGCAGGTCCACTTCACTCCTCACTGTCAAAGTCACTGTCTGTACTCTGCGGCTCCTCAGAAAGGATACCAACTTTTGCGAAAGCTCGGTTAACAGTACCAGAAGACACGTTAGTCCAAGCATCTACAATCCATTGGCAAACTGTAGCGTAACTCGCCTGGTGCTGCCTTCCACCCTTCCATGGCTTGATTCCCATGTTCCTCCGCGTAGCTGATTGCCTTCAGCTTAAACTGAGCGTCATAAGCGTGTCTCTTTGCCATTTTCAGGGTTAAAACAGCAATGTTGTGCATACAGCACATACCTTTTTATACACAATCCACGCCCACACTTCACTCTTTAATGTTCTCATGCCTTTTCTTTCAGGTCCGCCTCGCCTCACGGGCACCGCTTTTTCTTTTAGGTCCACCTTTTCTCACACACAAGGCACACCGCTCATTTTGAAGAAAATCTAAGACGTTTATATGCGACTTATATTCATAAAATTACGGTACAACAATGTCTTCCGCGAAAATATTTAATTGTACACATTTATGCAGTGGTGGATGAAGTACTCACTTTTTGTACTTAAGTCAAAGTACAAATAATTAGGAAAAAAAATGCTTAAGTAAAAGTACCAATAAAAAAATTTACTTAAGTAAAAGTACAAAAGTAATTGGTGTAAATTTTACTTTTTAAGTAAAAAGTAAAAGTATTTTGATCATAATTCAAACGTTATTTTTTGTGCTGTAGGGTGTCATCATGGTAACCAGGATAAATACTCTCTAGGGGCGTGACCCCCCTCTCACGCCTCTTTTGGTCCACAAAAAAACAAAGAAGAAAGGAAAGGGGACAAGTCAAGCTATCCCCCTAGAAGGGCCAGCAAATGGGCCGACAAAATGCAGGAAAATGACACTTATTTTTTAAAAATGTTTTGGGGGTGAGGCCCCCGGTCACCTTATATTGGCTTTGTCAATGACCTCACGCCCCCGCTTCCCCCTTTAGAAAATTCTAGATCCGCCCCTGTTCTGTGTAATGATGGCTCAACTGTTTATTTAGAAGTAAACACAACGAACAACGATCTTCTGACTCTTTTTAATTCATACTATGTTTGATGATAGTTTGTTTTGGCGCTGAATGAATGCGAGAAATGTTCACTCTCGATTCTGATTGGTCCTCGATTCATTACTTCTTCTCCCGATCAACTGCTCCTTTTGATTTTGGCGATGCGGCTTCAAGATGCGCTAAAATAAACTGTGTATTTTTCAAATTCCTGACCAAAAATGTAACAAAAAATGCAAAACACACTTTTGAAAAGTAACGGAGTAAAAGTACAGATATTTGCTCAAAAAACATACCAGTACCGGTCTCAAATTTTACTTAAGTACAGTAACGACATACATTTACTTCCTTACGTTCCACCACTGCATTTGTGTATGCATATATGTGCACATCGACACACACCACCAGATCTAAGGAGGAGTAAATGCATGAGCGACATGTCCCAGCTCAGTAAACCAACACAGAATCAATCAAACTAAATACTGAAGGCGGCCGCCTTTCTTACCGATGTCTGCTGGGCCAGACTGCTGTAGCCAGACTAAAACAACACCTAAAAGGCCGATCCGTTTTCCTGTTTAGAAGTAATATGAGTTCCTACATACCATCTTGTGATTTAAATCAAGGTCATTAACTGTGATGTGTTGGAGGATGCAGAAATTGGGACATTAATCCTGGGGAAATAGTTATCTGCCTGAAGAGGTGTGATCTGAATGCAATGAGACCGGATAGCGGTAGATGAAAAATGTGACAACAAGTCTATGTCACCAGACATTATCTTCCACAACTTTTGCACATAACTCCTGAACTATTCAAGATGTCACCAGGGAGGGAAATCTAGTGCGGTACCTTTCGTTCCCATGAGCCTCATTTTCTCTGCATTGCTGAAATTCTTCCCTATTTTTGGTCCGATTTTTCAAAAGAGGAAACATTAACATTGGGCTTTACCTGCATTTTAAGATAACAATATCATAGAGGCGTGAAAATATTGAGACAGGTTTTGGTAAAAATCGCCATTTATTTAAAACTTAGTCATGTATTATGTATAAAAAAGACAACTAGCTTTTATCTGCATAAATTAAAAAAAAAACCTCACCCCTAAACTTTTGTTTTCACCCGCTTACAAAAATTGTTCCACATGGGAGGTAATATAACTATTAAAAATAATTTTTCAAAAACAGGGTACAATAACTTTCAGTTCCGTCGTCTTCTGCTTATCTATGGTTGGGTTGCAGGGGCAATAGCCCCAGATGGGAAGCCCAGGCTTCTCTTACCCTAGCTGCATCCTTGAGCTCACCCAGGAAGGATCCCGAGGCATTCCCCGGTCAGCTGTGAGACATAGTCTCTCCAGTGGGTCCGTGGTCTGCCTCTTGGTCTCCTCCCAGTGGGACGTCCCCGAAACACCTCACCAGCGAAGCGCTTGGGGATGCATTCCGAACAGATGCCAGAACCACCCCATCTGGCTTCTCTCAACCTGGAGGATGAGTGGCTCAACTCCGAGTTCCTCCCGGTTGGCAGACATCCTCACCCGATGTCTGAGTGAGAATCCAGCTACTCTGCGGAAGGGATGGGGGCTTAAGAGAGTAAGGAGCTCTGCTATTCGGGAGTAGCTCATAGTAGAGCCATTGCTCCTCCGGTTCGAGAGTAGCCAGATGGAAGGTTAGGGCATCTGTTTTGGATGCCTCCTGAGCGCCTCGCTGGTGAGGTGTTTTGGGCAAGTCTCACTGGGAGGAGACCCAGACGTAGGCCCAGGACCTACTGGAGAGACAAAGTGTCACACCTAACCAGGGAATGCCTTGGGATCCTCCCAGGTGAGATGGAGGATGCAGCCGGAGTGAGAGAAGCCTGGGCTTCCAGCCTGAGGTTGTTGCCCCCTTGACTCGGCCTCAGATAAGCAGAAGACCACGGAATGGAATGGAACAGTTTAACCATTGTTTTTGGCCGTGTATATTTCACCCTCCTCTCGATACTTGCTTAGTCTCACTTCTGGGAAGGTGAGCGGATCAGGAGGACTAAGCGAGGTGAGGAACCAAGCGTGAGCAGAGTGCATGCACTTCAATACTTTCTGCTTATATTCGAATATGGGTGTGGCGGAGAACAAAAGGCATGGCCACGAACTTGGCATTTGAATATTATCTGAATATTATATTGAAGAGTTTCCAAAAAAACAAAAAATTCAAACGTGCATCGACAATTCAAACGAGCTAAATAGAAAACCGCTTCAACTCCGAAACAAAAAACACTTCTTTACAAGAAAGTGTTTCTCTTTGGTAAAATGAATCAACATTAAAGTTCTTTGGGTTTTCTTTCCTCTAAAACCTTTACAACACACACACACACACACACACACACACACACAAAAGACCAAATAGTAAGAAATCGAAAAGAGAAAAACTGGTTATTAAGCCGTTTCTCTAGCTATTGTAAATGTGAACGTGGCAGAATAAAAACATGAATGGATATGACAAAGCAAACTGCAATGCTCATTTTTCTTTCCTCGCAAGGATTGTTATCTTTACCACAAATTAATTTGGCTTGACAGCAGACAAATATCCAGAGGAAAGAAAATCCAGAGCTGAGGGTAACACACAACATCGTGGTTAACGTATTATCAATATCAATAAGGGTTTGTTTTTCGTGCTAGATTTGGATGACTGAGACAACATTTAGCAACGTCCAAACAGTGTAGATCAACGGTGGAAAAATTTTTTGATTCATGGGCCACATTGGGTTCCAATATTTGACCAAGGGGTCGGAACAGGAGGACAGGGATGGCATGTTTTGGTGAAGATGTGGGCGAGATATGGAAAGCCATTGGGGCTGCTAATATTATGTGCTGGGGCGCTTAGTTTTAGCATGCGCTAGGTCGCATGCTAAAATTGAAACCTAGCGCATTCTAAACCTAGCGCATTCTAAACCTAGGGCTTTCTAAACCTAGGAATTCTAAACCTAGGGCTTTCTAAACCCAGGGCTTTCTAAACCTAGGAATTCTAAACCTAGGGCACTAGGTTTAGAATGTTTAGAAGTTATTGTACCCTGTTTTTGAAAATGTTTATTAGTTGTATTATCTCCCATGTGGAACAATTTTTGTTCCGTTCGTTCCGTCATCTTTCGCTTGGTCCGGGGTCGGGTTGCGGGGGCAACAGCCTCAAACGGGCAGCCCAGGCCTCTCTCTCCCCGGCTGCATCCTCTAGCTCACCTGGAAGGATCCCAAGTCGTTCCCCGGCCAGCTGTGAGACATAGTCTCTCCAGCTGGTCCAGGGTATGCCCCTTGGTCTCCTCCCGGTGGGACGTGCCCGAAACACCTCGCCCGCGAGGCGCTCGGGGGGCATCCTGACCAGATGCCCGAACCACCCTGTAACCCAGGTGGAAAAAACTAGGTCCTCCTGTTATTTTTCTCCCTACGTTGTAACTTCTGCGGAGTGATTTGTGCACTTGTTACTGTTAGCCAATCAGAGCTTACGCTGCGTGCAATCACGTGACTCATTGTTCCCTGCCGCGTCTCTTTAATAAGACAGCGCTAGTTAGTCTGAGTGAGAGCAGGTGTGCGGGGGGAAGCAAACTGAAAGCTGGGTCACAGGTAGGGCTGCAACTAACGATTATTTTGATGATCGATTAATCTGGCGATTATTGGCTCGATTAATCGATTAATCGGGTAAAATTGGCAACTTAATAAATAATAGTTTTTTGGCATTTTATTGAATGTAGTTATGCAAAACACAACTCATAACCACTTAAACAATGCGTTGGGCTCATTCTAACAAGTAAAAATGTTAATCTTTCTGTGAAATAAAGAGAGAGAATATTACCATTTCTACAGCAAATATAAAATAATAAATCTACTTACTGTATACAGTAAAGGTAAATCACGAGCACCCATAAAATGTGTTTTATAGTACTGGCTAAAAAAACATAAAATGTAAACTGTTGACCATCCAGGATCACATTTAAAAACAAGAAATCGTTAACAGTTTTAGATTTGCAAATTTAACCTTGTTCAGAGGTATAGTACCAAACAAAAATGGCCTAGGTTAACGTGAATAAAAATACACAAAAACAATCAAGTTGTGTAATATTAAGTGGAGTTGACAGCAAAAACTTTCTAAACGATTAATCGATGACTAAATTAATCGACAACTATTTCAATAATCGATTATAATCGATTAATTCGATTAGTTGTTTCAGCCCTAGTCACAGGTCTGTTTCTCCACGTCTTTTTTTTTTTTTGACAAAGAGACGCGGCAGGGAACAATGAGTCACGTGATTGCACGCAGCGTAAGCTCTGATTGGCTAACAGTAACAAGTGCACAAATCACTCCGCAGAAGTTACAAGGCAGGGAGAAAAATAACAGGAGGACCTAGTTTTTTCCACCTGGGTTACAACCCCATCTGGCTCCTCTCGACCTGGAGCAGGAGCGGCTCAACACCGAGCTCTTCCCGGATGGCAGAGCTCCTCATCCGATCTCTGAGTGAGAGCCAAGCCATCCTGCGGAGGAAGCTCATTTCGGCCGCTTGTACCCGCGATCTCATTCTTTCGGTCACCACCCACAGCTGGTGACTATAGGTGAGCACTAGTTAGAAATAAAATAAATAATAGTTGGAAATAAAATACATAAAAACCCTTCAAGAACATACATTTCCAAATGATTGATTACAGTGACAGTCTGGTGTTTAATGATGACGCACGTGGACACAAAATATAAAATTCTAAAGGTTACTTTAACATTTTTGTGCAATTTAACTAAATTCAAAACTAAACTAAAAAACACAGTGAAATCTAGTTTTTTACATTGTTTTTAACTTGTTTATTTATTTTGTTTTTGTACAAATTTGTCTCCAGCGTGACATTTTTCCTCTTTGTCGCATTGCCCTTTACAAATTCATTCACACTGATTATGCAAATTAGATGACAATGTCATTTAGCGCCTTTGAGAAACTTTTAGGAAAGCCATTAGCTTCTTTACTGACTGAGGGAGAGTTACGTTTAGCAAAATTGCCTGGCAAGCTTTGACAGAGGGGGAACAAAGAGATCGGACGAAAAAATAAGAGAAGAAATTGAAAAATACTGAGTGATCTAAAGTTTTATCTAGAATAAATTCTATGGGATTAAATTGTTTAATGGGACATCATAAAAATTGTAAAACATCTGCATTGACTTTTAAACTGATATCCAATCATTGATTATGGTTGATAACAAATGACGACCATGGTCCTCGCCCAAAAATAGGTAGAATGCCCCCTGCAGGTCAGGGACAGGGCTCTGTCCCAAGTGGAAGTGTTTAAGTATCTCAGGTTCTTGTTCACGAGTGGGGGAAGGATGGAGCGGAAGATCGACAGACGGATCGGTGCAACGTCAGCAATAACTAGGACGCTGCATCGATCCGTCGTGGTAAAGAAAGAGCTGAGCCGAAAAGCAAAGCTCTCGATTTACAAGTCGTTCTACGTTACCACCCTCACCTATGGTCACCAGCTGTGGGTGGTGACCGAAAGAACAAGATCGCGGATACAAGCGGCTGAAATGAGCTTCCTTCAAAGCGTGGCTGGGCTCTCACTCAGAGATCGAATGAGGAGTTCAGCCATTTGGGAGGAGCTCAGTGTAGAAACGCGCCTCCTCCAGGTCGAGAGAAGGCAGATGGGGTGGTTCTGGTCAAGATGCCTCCCAAGCGCCTCGCTGGTGAAGTGTTTCGGGCATGTCCCATCAGGAGGAGACCAAGAGGCAGACCCCAGACATGCTGGAAAGAGTATGTCTAACAGTTGGCCAGGAAACGATTAGGGATCCTTCCGGGTGAGCTGCAAGATGCAGCTGGGCTGAGAGAACCCTGGGTTTCCCATCTGAGGCTGTTGCCCCTGCGACCCGGCCCAGGCTAAGCAGAAGACAACGGAACGGAACAAATGGAATTTGTTAAATTTTTTCATTATAAATGAGCCACGTCCAGAGTGGCAGAGCTTCTCACTCTATCTCTGAGTGAGAGCTGCAGCCACCCTGCGGAGGAAGCTCATTTTCACCACTTGTATCCGTGATCTCATTCTTTCTGCCACCACTCACAGCAGGTGTCCATAGGTGAGGGTTGGAACGTAGATCGACTTGTAAATCCAGAGCTTTGCTTTTCAGCTCAGCTCTTTCTTTACAACAACAGACCAATGCGGTGTCCTAGTTATTGCTGATGCCGCACCGATCCGCCTGTCGATCTCCCGCTCCATGGTTCCCCACTTGTGAACAAGACCCCAAGATACTAAACTCCTCCACTTGGGACAGGACCCTGTCCCTGACCTGCAGGGGGCACTCCACCCTTTTCTGGGCGAGGACCATGGCCTCAGATTTGGAGGCGCGGATTCCCCGAAGTATTTTCCCACAAAAGCAAAATACCCCGTCTTCAAGTCCTCATAACCAAGCGCTTGTAATGTTCACATGCAATTTTTACAAGTAGTTTATCTGACATTGTGAATAAAAACCCATCTGGTGCCAATAAATCTTTTAAATTTGTCATATTTTACTTCTAATTAGAGCTTTAATCTGTGACATAACCCACATGGTGTGAAACCCCTCCAGAGTTCAAATCATTTCAATGTAAGTTTTACAACACCAATCACACAAAACAGCTTTTGCCTTCTTTCTGTGGCTTTAAAAGTAATTAAATTTTGTGTGTTTGACAAGATCCAGCCTGTCCTGACAGGAGTATTTAAAGTCAAAGCTGCTGACCACACGTTGACATTCTCCTGGACACTTTTTATACTCTTTAAATTTCCTGCCAGAGGATTTTTTTTTTTGTTGCTTACAGACTAGGGCTGCAACCTACGATTACTTTGGTGATCGATTAATCTGGCGATTATTGGCTCGATTAATCGATTAATCGGGTAGAATTGGCAACTTAATAAATAATAGATTTTTGGCATTTCATTGAATATAATTATGCAAAACAACTCATAACCACTTAAACAACATGTTGGGCTCATTCTAATAAGTAAAAACGTTAATCTTTCTGTGAAATAAAGAGGGAGAATATTACCATTTCTACAGCAAATATAAAATAATTAATCTACTTACTGTGTACAGTAAAGGTAAATCATGAGCACCCATAAAATGTGTTTTATAGTACTGGCTAAAAAAACATAAATTGTAAACTGTTGTCCCATCCAGGATCACTTTTAAAAACAAGAAATCGTTAACAGTTTTAGATTTGCAAATTTAACCTTGTTCAGAGGTATAGTACCAAACAAAAATGGCCTAGGTTAACATGAGTAAAAATACACAAAAAACAATCAAGTTGTGTAATATTAAGTTGAGTTGACAGTAGGGCTGCAACCAACGATTATTTTGGTGATCGATTAATCTGGCGATTACTGGCTCGATTAATCGATTAATCGGGTAAAATTGGCAACATAATAAATAATAGATTTTTGGCATTTTATTGAATGTTATTATGCAAAACAACTCATAACCACTTAAACAACACGTTGGGCTCATTCTAATAAGTAAAAATGTTAATCTTTCTGTGAAATAAAGAGGAAGAATATTACCATTTCTACAGCAAATATAAAATAATTAATAATTAATCTACTTACTGTGTACAGCAAAGGTAAACCACAAGCACCCATAAAATGTGTTTTATAGTGCTGGCTAAAAAAACATAAATTGTAAACTGTTGTCCCATCCAGGATCACTTTTAAAAACAAGAAATCGTTAACAGTTTTAGGTTTGCTAATTTAACCTTGTTCAGAGGTATAGTACCAAACAAAACTGGCCTAGGTTAACATGAGTAAAAATACACAAAAAACAATCAAGTTGTGTAATATTAAGTTGAGTTGACAGCAAAAACTTCCTAAACGATTAATCGATGACTAAATTAGTCGACAACTATTTCAATAATCGATTATAATCGATTAATTCGATTAGTTGTTTCAGCCCTATTACAGACCTAGATTACATCTGTGAGCATAAAATTAGATTTTCTTCCACATCAAACTCAAATTGTAAGAAAATAGTTAAACTAAACCAAATCTAATATCAGATTTGCGCCGTCTTATTTGCATATTGAGTCGCTATAAGATAGGATGATTCATCTTTTACACGTTCACAGATGGAATCACAGGGATCATCTGATGCATCCGTACATTTAGATCCCCCTCGTTTTTTTTCCTGCAATAAGTAGCTTTTGATAAAGTCTTAATTTCCTTTCTACATCATTATTAACTTTTGATACCAATGTTCCATCTGGCAAATGTTAAAGCACAAGTAGATAAGACTTCATAATGAATATGGTTGACTCCATGACAGATTGCAATAAAAAAGAGGGGCTGTGACAATTATCGCAGAGACAGAGCGTGAGGGCATTTGACAATGTGGCAGGCCTGCTCCTGCTAATTGCAACGCTGCTTGTATGTTTCCGCTATCTCACCGACCATCAGAATTCCAATTACGCAATCATATTTTTTTTTTTTAATGTTACATTTCACCTCTGAAACCCCTTCTACCCCCCCATGGGTCTGATTGTGTATTTAAATGGATTTCATTTAGCAGTTAAATTGAGTTCGGCGTTAAATAACAGAAGACCTATAACACTTTCCCACCTACACATGGTGAGAACGAATCCAAATCGTTCTCTTTCACAGACGTGTCAACTCCTCCCCAGCACCACCTGTCATCAGGATATTTTGCAGCCATATCGCAGGAAACACTTTGGAGATTGTGTGAGCTGTGTGCTTTCATCAGTGTCCCTTAATTAAATCTACCTTTCCCCAGGCTCTTCCATGATCTCTGCAAATAAAATACAGAGTAAACACACCTAATTAAAGGAGTTAAAACAGCCCAACCAGGTTCTGCCTCAATGTCAGCGTCTGGCATGTCTGCTGAAGCTCTGCAGCGCGTTGTAATTTCTCCACGGCTCAAAGTGAGCGCAGGCAAAAAAAAAAAAAAAATCATGTGTCATTAGTAAATTACACAGGTGCCAGAAAGAGTTTATCATCTTATGGAATGAAAAGCTTCATAATAACCTAAGGAGGTGCTTCTAAAATGGTCCTATCTTCTAAGCTAAATGAACACGCCACACTGATATGAGATTATCCAGCTTTAGAGCAGACTCTGCTGCCTTGAGGCCTGCAGCCAGTTTATGATGCACCATTTTCCTCTTATCTTTTTTCAACCTCAACAAGCACTAGTACATGAAGAAAGGACATTTTTATAGTTGGATTTTGTCTAGGCTGCGTGTGCTGCTAATTTTACTTCCATAAACAAAATTTGTGAGACATACTCAGAAGAGGAGCGGCGTGTAACAATCTGGGAAGAGAATTAGAAGGTATTTTTATGCACTTAAGTAGTTTGATGCAAATGAAGAATGTGGAAGTTTTATTTAAATAGAATGGGAAGAAAAAAAAATGGGAAAGGATGACGGGTGAGTACGTTATTTAGGATAGGAGTGCAGTAACAGCCTGGAAGTCAACCTGGGTAGGCTTGGTCCTGAGCAGGTATGGATGGACCAGGTGTATAAGGACTAGACAGAAAGAACACAACAGAAGAACTAAACAAAGCACAAGGCTTGATGTAATTTCGGGCAGATCGGAAAGAGGAGGAGGAGTGGAGAGAGCAAGAGGGCATGAAGATGAAGAGGAATTCAGAGAGGGAGGGTGGAGCCAAGTTATGGAGAGCTTGGTAGGTGCTAAAGAATGATATGTACTCTGTATATCAGGGGTGTCAAACTCCGGTCCACGACGGCCGGTGTCCTGAAGGTGTTCATTGTGTTCCTGGTTCAATACAGCCGATGCGCGTAAAGTGAAATCAACAGCCAACAGCTGGTGATGAGTCGGCCTACAGGATGGAGGTAGACCGGGTGGTGTCCTGGTGCAGCAGCAACATCCTGGAGCTCAACGCTCAGAAGAAAGTGGAGATGATTGTGGACTTCAGGAAAGTCACAGCCCCCATTTCTCCCCTTGCACTGACAGACTCCCCCATCACCAGTGTAGACTCTTTCTGCTTCCTCGGCACTACCATCACACAGGACCTAAAGTGGGAGTCGTCCATCAGCTCCTTGCTCAAAAAGGCCCAGCAGAGGATGTACTTTCTGAGGCAGTTGAAGAAAGCCAAGCTTCCCGCCCAGATCTTGGTGCAGTTTTACGGAGCCATCATCGAGTCCATCCTCACCTCCTCCATCACCGTGTGGTACGCTGGAGCCGCAGCTAGGGACAAACATAGACTGCAGTGCATTGTGCGCTCTGCGGAGAAGGTGATTGGCTGCAGCCTTCCATCTCTCCATGACCTGTATGTCTCCAGGACTCGGGGGCGTGCAGGTCGGATGGCAGCTGACCCTTCCCACCTGGACATGGACTTTTTGAGCAACTCCGCTTGGGCAAGAGGCTCTGGTCCATCCGGACCAGAACGTCCGAATGGACGTCCTGTGATTGTGATTCGTGAGTGCACGCTTTATGAAAATGAGGCCTCAGATCATCCTCACCATGTCTTTGTACCCCAACGACCTCTACACTCACCAGATCTCAGTCTAAAACAGAGGTTTTGGAATTTGGTGGATCAGCAGGTTCTCATTAGGGATGTTTTAACAACTGTGAAATCTATCATGGTGATAAGGAGCTAAGTCTCTAAGAAGTATATCCAACTCACCATTAACTTAAAAAATGAAGACGGTTCTGGGGGGGAAAAAAGGTGTCCAAAGCAGTAGATTTTTAGAATACGACCACTAAGACTAAAAATAAAATTGCTGAATGGGTAGAGCTTATTTTGGAATAAGCAGATGATGGAAAATGTTTGCCAGGGAGTTCTCTCGAGGGGAAAGAGAAGCCTTTCTATGGAAAAACAGAAATAACCTGTCGTACATGTGGGGAAATGAAATGCTCTATGTGGACCACTCTTCGACCAAAAGTCGAACTACAACACAACCCGAACTACCACAAAGAACTTTGAAAAATAAGATCAAGGCAAAATATGTATTTGAATTATCAATTAAATAATTAGTTAAATAAAAGCGAGTATATAGTCGAATAATTGTTTTCACAAAAATATTATGACAATTTTTGTTCAAGCTGGTGTTTTTTTTTCCTACAAAATTTTTAGACAAGCAAAATGTGTCACAATCAAACACAGATACACGGGTAGTTGATATACAGTATTTCCTGGTTCTAAAGGTTTTTATTTTTGCATATTTATATATTGCATACATGGGAGGAGACGGCAGCTCAGTGGTTCGGGAGTTCGCGGGTTTAGGTCCCACAAAGAGCACGTCTAGGGTCCTTGGAGAAGACACCCCGCTTCTCTCACCATTGACGCCGTCGAAGGGCAGCCTGCTGCGGTGTAAGGAGTGCACCACACAAATTTCCCCGGTGAGGGATGAATAGAGTAATTCATTTATTTTATTTATAGTGTTACGTCGCCTTAAAAAGTGAGAATAACTCCCTGGTTGAAAGAGATGTATAGTCATACAGAAAACAATGAACAGGAACTGTCCTCCGCCATTAAGAAAACCCTCGTGCACCACTAATACCAGTTTAAGTTCCAGTTCATGGTTACTAAGCTGGATCCCAAAATAATAAGACTTTTTCTGAGTTCTTTAACACGTTTGCAGCTCGTTGCACTTCCACTTGCAAGGCCTGCAGTATGGGACTGTCTCTCTAGGAGTTATAGGAGTTAATGAGAGCAGCATGACAACGTGAGACTACCTGAAGCCTGAGGGCCTGTCGGGGAATGAGTAAACCATTAACCATAGCTGCAGGCTAAATGACTCCCGAGAAGTGGAAGAGTTCTGCAAAAGCGTTTTCCCACTGAGTCTGGATGCAAAGGCTGAAACTGTGACGGTGTTTGCTGCCACTGCCATTGCTCATTTCTAATGGTGTTTACTGTCAGAAACCTGAGGCCTCGTCCGGTCAAAACAAGCCAGAACACAGTGACATACAGTAATCCCTGCAACCAAATCACATGCAATGCGAGTTTTCAGAAAGCCACTGAGAATTGATACAGACAAGAGTAATGGGTCTCTATACTTGTAACATGATTCTGTCTTTTAAAAAAAAAAGTGGTTTTGGGCCAGTTGGGTGGGCCCGGCATCAGTCCTCCAGTTCCATGCAGCTATTCTACAGCTCATTGTCTAATGTGATGGGTCAAGAAGATAAATCCTCTTAGCTTTCCAGTTTTTGCAAACAGGCACAGAAAATTGATAGCCCTGAGAGATGATATTTGGCATCAAATGATGAAATAGAAAGACAGAATTCTTTTAAAACTAGTTTCTGGGTGTTATCCATTGTACCCACTGTGTTAAAAAAAAAAGGATTAGCAATTAAAAGGTAGCACAGTCTAACACACCTGGCTGCAAACAGATGGGAATGTTTTAGTTTCGCTTTATTTATCACATCTGCTGATTGAGGGCTGTCAGCTTGTGTAGCAGTTCATGTCTGAACTGGTAAATCGACATATGGCTTAAAGCTTCTCCTAATGTCAACGTTTCATTTGTAAATGATGTCAAACGCTGAAAACGTCAGAACAAGTTTCACGTGTAGTGGCCTCTCAGAAAAACGCCGTTCACCTTTTTGCCTCACTTTTTGTGGATTTTTTAAATAGAATTGTGCAGTTTTAATTTCTTGGGTTAATTTTTTTCTGCATCTCAATTCACGCGATGTGTTCTTTGTACTGGTTTTACTAGTTGGCTGCTAGATAGTAGAAGCTGGGGAAATGGTACATTGGGGTTCTGTCTTCTAATTCTATCTACTATTCTCTGCCAGACTGCCTTGGCCCTTTCCCCCTTACCCTATACTCTGACCAGGGTCTGTACCCCTCCCCTTACCCTACCCAGGGTCTGTATCCCTCTTTCCCCTCACCCCCCTACCCTAACCAGAGTCTGTATCAAGGTCTGAGGAGTCCCCCGTGTAACCATCAGGATGAAGAACAACTACTCATTCCTGTACTGGACATCTCTTGGCTGAGGAGTCTCCTATGTTTCCGTCAGGATGAAGAACATCTATCTATTGACTTTAGATAATAATAATAATACATTTTATTTGTAATGCGCCTTACATTTTAAGAAAAAATCCCAAAGCGCTACATAGAAAGGTAAAAACAATAAAAACATTTTAAAAACTAAAATCTACATTCTGAAAACAAAGAATCATAAAATCAAAAATTAAAAGCCTTATTAAAAATGAATGTCTTTAGGCCTTTTTTGAATTTGTCCACACTTTGTGGGGCCCTGAGGAGTTCCGGGAGCTCATTCCACAGTCGTGGGGCAACGGCCTGGAAGTGGAATTTGAGCGAAGGTGTCTTGGGTGGGGAGAGGAGCTCAGTGAGGTAAGTTGGGGCATTTCCATGGACACAGATATTTAACTGTAGAGTAGAATAAGCTAATATTTAAACAATAATCTTTGACACATTGGTTGCTCATCCCGGGGAGGGATCTCTCTTTCATGTGGATCCCCACAAGGTTTCTTATTTTTTCCCCACTGATGTTCTTTTTTTAAAGGAGTTTTTCCTCACCGTGAAGGAGAGTCTAAGGGCATAAATGTGCTAGTCTTGTTTAGTTAGCATTTGTTAGTTATTTTTCTTGCTGTGTATTTGTGTTAATACATTCCTCTTTTTCTTGTGAAACCCACTGAGATGGAAATTCTGTGATTTTGGGCTATACAAATAAAATTGAATTGAAAGTAAAGGACACAAAGAGTCAACATAAACAATGGGTTCTTTATGTACCCAAAACATGTTAAAACTATAACAACAACCAGCTGGTTCTGTAAAAGAGGTCAACTAAACAGAACACCAAAAAGAGCAGATCAAAGACCTGAAGGCAAAACAGACCTAAAATAACATGAGCATGAGAACTTATATATGGAGTGGGATAAACTAAGATAACCAAAGAGGGGGAGACAAATAACTAAACAAAGACTTAACTAAACTAAACCCAAAGAATTCCCCCCATTGTTCATCAATGAATGGTTTGGTCCATTTGTCCTGTTCAGCCATGGAAGGAACCTTTCTTACCCATGATGACATTGTGGGGCTTCAGCCATCCCAGGTGACTACTGTACTTTTTGCGGCCTGCTAAAAAAAAGGTGGATAATTTTCTAATTTGGGGGAGAAAATGCTTTAAAAC
The DNA here is from genome assembly GCA_902685375.1 of Neostethus bicornis. Classification (NCBI taxonomy): domain Eukaryota; kingdom Metazoa; phylum Chordata; class Actinopteri; order Atheriniformes; family Phallostethidae; genus Neostethus; species Neostethus bicornis. Next base: position 6,555,614 of record LR738547.1, on the reverse strand, counting down.
AATTTAAATTGAGTATTTTTTTTTTGAGAGAGAGTTTGTCTTGTTTAAAAACTTTTGAGTGTTCCAACAAGACAGATAAGTGTGAAAATTTTAATGCCATTCTGAGAAAAGTCAAAGTGTGTAGTTGGTGGTTTGTAGATGTGATGAAAGAGGGACCACCGCAAAGGGAGACCACTGCAAAAAGAAATTTTAATTTATATTTCTGTTTAGAATAATTTCTAATTATTTTAATTTAAACATCTAAATTTAGCTGCACTAGTGACCTCAGGGTCAGGGGTTTGAAACCCAGAGTGCGGGTGAGGCTTTAATCACTGGCTTGTCTGTGTAGAGTTTGCATGTTCTCCCCATGTATGGGTGGGTTTTCTACAGTTACTTCGGTTCCCTTCTACCCTCCGAAAACACACATGTTAGGTTGTTTAGCTACGATAAAATCGCCCCTAGGAATGAGTGTGTATCGATTGTTGTAAGTGTGTCGTCCCACAACAACTAGTTACCTGTCTAGTTTACACCCTAGTTATTGTCTTATTTTTATCCAGGTATTCAATCAACGAGCAGTTACATGTAAAAATAAACTTTTTGGAGGTTTCCAACATATTTGAAAATTATTAAAACACACCTAAAGTAGTTTTCTATTTTATTCATGCACGTCTGAGTTATTTGCAAACTTTCCTCCAAGTATTCGGATACTATTTGACTGCCAGATGGTTCGTAGCCATGGCTTTTGTTCTCTGATATACCAACATCCTAATGTAAGCAGAAAGTGTTTTTGCAGTTGTTGTTCACGCGCTCTGCTCACACTTGTATTTGCGATTTCGAACAAGATTTACGCCACGTCATTCACACATTGACAGGACAGGACTAAATGGGGAGCGAGAAGAGGGGGGAATTCACAGTGTCACATTTTTTTTGTATACTATATAGATCTCTTACCGGGGAAATTTATGCGCTGCATCACACCGTAGCAGGCTGCCACGACGGCGCCAATGGTGGGAGAACAGGGGGTTAGTTGTCTTCTCCACGGACCCTTGACGTGAACTCTCTGAAAATGTAACTAAGTACATTTTCTTTGATGTGCGTGGTTGTCTGTTTCTCTATGTGGTCCTGCAACAAACTGGTGACCTGTACATGGTGCAACCTACTTTTTAAGCTTAAAAACTAGAATAGTCTCCACCACCCAGTATTGAGCAAGTTTAGTAGAGAGATGAATGGATTTCAAATTTGTTTAATTAAATTTTATGACTCTCAGAGACGGCATGGTGGTTTTAGTGGTCGACTCTGCAGCCTCCCAATACCAAAGTTACTGGTTTGATGAATGACTCAGGGTTGGCTTGAAAGTCTTTCTTTGTGGAATTTGCATGTGTGGGTTTTCTCAAAGTATTTTGGTTTCTTCCCATCAGAAAAAGACATGCACGTTGAATTATACACTGTTTCTAAATTTCCTCAAAGAGTGGATGTTTGTCTGTTAAGAATGGACTGGTGACCTGCTCAGGCTGTACCAGTTTCTCACCTCAAAAATGACAAGAATAGACTCATTGGATTAAGTTGCATAAAATGTGGTTTTGTAAAATTTTTAACACAGCTGAAAACAAAAATGAAAAAAAACCTGTTTCCCTATAATTAAGTCCAATGTCGAATATGGGGGGAGAAACTTTTCTAAAAGTGGTTGGTTAATTTGTGGGAAAAAAAAAATGACTTGGGTCGTCCAATCTTTAAATAGTCCCCGATTGCACTTAGTTCTATAAAAATTTTTATTCATCTTATTGTCTTTTTTTTTTGGATTTCTGTCAGTTGAACAACAACAAAAAAAATTACTCTAGTCATTCCTCACCGGGGAAATTTGTGTGCTGCACTCCTTACGCCGCAGCAAGCTGCCCTTCGACGGCGCCAATGGCGGGAGAAGCGGCGGTTAGGTGTCTTCTCCACAGACCCTTGACGTGCTCTCTCTCTGTGGGACGCGAACCCGCGAACTTCTGGTCCGCGCGCGAACGCTCTAACCACTGAGCTGCCGTTCCCTCCCGTGACAATTTACAACTGTGACAATTTAATTTTCCCCCGGGAATAAATAAAGTCCCGCTCATCTCAAAAAGACTTGCATGCGGTGTACCCCGCCTCTTGCCTGTAATCAGTCTGGATAGGCTCCATCACTCCCCACAACCCGCACAAAACAGTTCGGAATATAGATGAATGAATGAATACTGATAGATAAATACTTAATTAGAAACACATTTCTATAAACAGTTCTACACATTAGTATAAATAACTAATCAAACTGATTTATATCATTTTTTGGTTAATCATAAATGTTGTTGTTGTTTTGGTTTTGGTTTTTTTTTTTTTTTACAAAGTTGAGTATGGGGCGCTCACATCTGTAGCTGGTTTTAGACTAATTTTGGTAACGATCTCGTTGCTTGTAGTTCCTTCATCTGTTTTACTCTCACTTCTGAATTGGACTTCTAGAAACTACTCATCAAATAAACACATCCTAAATATCAAAATATAGATAATTTTAGTGGGAGGAGGGAAACCAACTTTTTGGAGGTATTAACATGTTCAAACACTATTTCCACAAAATAAACAACCCCAATTTTTTTGTCCAATTTCATTCGAGCTTTTTTGAGTAATTTGAAAACTCTTTCCTCCAGTATTTGAATATTATAAATGCACAGTTGTTCTTTTGCCGCAACCACATTTGAACGTATCCAGGAAGTATTTAGTGCACACGGTCTGTTCACAGTCGGTCCCTCCACTGCTGCTCTTCTTTTACGACGTGCCCAGGAGCCAGAGAAAGAGAGAATTCAGAGTTTTCTTTCATCCCTTTGAGTTCAACTTTTTTACTTTAATCAATCGCTGCTTTCTGGTCAGAACCGGATATGACGAGGACTAAGAAAATAACGGGAAAATTATTCTTCAATCAAATGCTGTTGGCGGCAGAGTAAACAGTTGTTCTTGTGAATAAAACTCTTCTCTCCGAACATAGTCTTCATTAGGGTTTTAAAACTAAAACCTGGAAGTTGGCCATTTTGAATGTATTGATCAGAATGAAACAATCGACAATGCAGTAATTTTTTATGTTATGATGCTATTCAGAGGTGCAATTAGTTTTTCACGTAAGCGTAATATGGCAAAAAAAATCGGCTGGTTTTGGAACGAAAGAAAAGAGACTATATTTGGAAAAACTACAGCTCACTGGTTTTTCACGCGACGTTATCAAACTGGACGTATACGTCCAGTCCTTTAAAGACCTTCAGATCTGCAGCTGTGTAGACACTTGATAAGGTAATTCACAATGTCTGCACGTGATTGCAGGCATCAAATTGGGATTTAATAAAAACAAATGATTTGGAAATGTATAAGAATCTTCTCCACCAATTAACTGTAGTTTTCTAAAAATCAACACTTTTCTTCCGTTCCAAAAACAGCCGATTTTCTGCCATACCATGCTAATGACGTGGAAAAAAATTGCACCTCTGAATAAAACCAAATGATAAAAAGTATATTAAAAAAAATACTGCTTTCGTACCTGATCGATGCCCCAAAAATGGCCGACTTTCGGGCAGGTGAAAGCACTCCATTGTTTTGTCGACCTCCATGCTAAGCTGTAGAGCTACAACCAAACCAAGATATAGGCTTTTTTGTTTGACTTGTTAGCATCATCTACAGTCACTGATTGGCCAGCCACAAAGTTCTCAATTGTAAGCTCATACAGTACGTCCGATATCTAATTAGGTAGCTGGAATGAAATCAAGTGAAGTAGAAGCTTTAGGTGGCGCCAGCCTAGCTAGACTTCCCGAGCTAACAAAAGGTACAATTGTTAGCTCAAATTTATAAGCCATAACTTAAAATATTAACTCCACAAAAGCACAATTTCCTCTCTTTAATGATTTAATATGGTCCTTACTAAACACTACCAAAAAATGAATATTTAAAACTGAAGGAAGAAACGGGGCACCATATTGGAGCTACATACGCGCCAGCAGATTACCCACTAACTCTTGCCATGATAAAAGTTTAACAAAGACTAACGTTCAGGTCAACTTTTTTGCTTCTTCAATCTACACAAGCTAAAAAAGACCAGACGATCATTGTGCCTGGAGGTCTTCTGAACACGTTACAGGCTCTTTTAAAACACGAAACAGTTCCCGACGCGGAGGTGATTTATGACATTAGCGGGAAGCGGTGGAGACCAGCACAAAGGCAGATTGTATGAAGATTACAGTGATGAAATAGTCAAATTTATTATCTTGACAGCTGGATATTCCAATTTCTCCGCCGCTGAGCCGTGTAGATTTTCAAGAGTGCAAACACGTTAAAGTGCTTCTTCAGAGTCAATTAAATCAGATACTAGTTAAATTAGCATTTTTATTAACCTACAGGTTCATATTTTGTAATTTTAATCACCATTGGAAAGACTATTAGAAAAGCTTTTCCATGAAGACAGACGTAAGGGTCATTTAGAGAGCAGATGAATTAATCACAATGTCTCTTTAAATCTACCTTTCAATTCACTTTAAAGCTCACTTTAGGATTTACATGTGCATGGAGAATTATCTGTGGTTAGTAAAAGGAGAGATTAGGAGTTGTAGCCACCTCCTAGAAACTTTAGCATGAGAAGTAAAGTCAGATTATTTAAATGAGAGTTAGGGGTTATTTTGACGGGACCATTACCCACCCAAAGTTCACCTACTGTCAATAACCTGCCACAAATCACCCGTACCTGTGGAAGCGGACCTCCTCTGCAGCTGTGTGGTGCGAGCCAGCTTCTCAAGTGTGGACAGTAAATAATATACCAAGAGAACATTAACCTTTAGTTCTGGTGTTAAGATGGAACTGCAATTAACAAGAGTAAATAGTCCTTGTGATTACTTTTGGCTGACCTTTATCTCATACATAACCTAATTAAATGGGCCATCCAAAACATAAAAGCTCAGCTAATCAAGAGCTATGCTGAAGCACAAGAATACGAGTTGTGTGTATACGTGTGGGAGGAAACACCCATTTATTTGCAACCGTTCTTGCAAAGCCATGGCAAGAAGGAGCAAAATATCCCTTTTGTGAAAAAGAAAAAACGTTTGAGAATATAAAAAGAATTTTAAAAAATCATATATACTGTATGAGATGGACTAGACTCAAAAAGCACTTTCAAGTACCTGTGAGTACTCCATGTTATGTGAGTTGGTGCTGGAAAAGGAGGAGGACCCAATTACAGGACTCAATATAGAATTTATTGACAAAAAATGTTAACTAATGGTGTCTGCAGCAATACTGGTAAAAAAAACCCACAAAATCTGAAAGTTAAAAAATAAAAATACCAGGCAACAAGGGATGGCACCAGAAAGTCAGGCAAGGTGGTACACAATGTGTAAAAATCCAGTGAGGGAAAATTGGGAAAGCACCCTTTTAATGGCAGTTGATGACGAAGAGGTCCAGGTATGCTGGGTGCACAGGTTGGACACATTGGAGGGGATCTTAGACTGATACGTTGAACAGGGCTCCTTCTAATAAGGGAGTAGCAACTAGGAGTTGTGTCTTGTTCAAGTTGCCATGAGCTTTGGGGCGAGGGATTGTACCATCTACCTTTTGGTTGCAAGACAACTGCTAAACCAAGTGAACCATGCCTCGCATTAATCCCAAACCACCTTAGGATTACCCAACATACAATTAGTTGTACCAATTTCAAATCATTTTTACCAAAATAAACCAAACATTTCAAAAAGAAATTAGCTTTTTTTTTTTTTTTAAATAAAAGTTCCATAAACCCCTCCCACCCGCTTTTTCTATCTTTTGTTTCATGCACGCATGTTTGAAAAATTCTCCTATCCGGTATTTCCATATTTTTCAAACACCAGGTTGTTCTTTGCAATGCTTAGGGTTCTCCGACATGCTTGCATTCAAGTGGTTCAAGTTTTATTTTATTTCGGTCACAGTGTAATTTCACATTCGAAAAGGTATCGGCTGAAGCAAACGCTTATTTAGCTGACCCTTTTTTTAAAATCATCATAAAAGCAAAAAAACATATTAGTTTCTATTGGAAACAATAACATATAAGTATTAACATATAAGTATTCTATTGGAAGTATTTTATTGCACGCACTCTGCTCACGTTCAGTCCTTCCTGTCAACAGTAGGTGTCTTTTTTATGGAAATGCAGTAAAATTAGAATATATGCGCTAGTTTTTCCATCTTGCAAGCAAAAAAAAAAAGTCCCAATGTTGGACCAATAACAGTATTCTTCTTAAACTGTATTTGCAGCCTCCAACTTAATTTACAGTGTGCCGTGCACGTGTAGACAGAACGGGACTAAGCGGTAGCAAGAGAAGCAGGAGAAATTTCATACCCTATTTATCCATACACTGTATGGGATAAAAATAATTTCCCCATGAAGCACAATGCCCCAATTTTAGATACAGTCAAACCTAAATGAGCACGATGTTATTTTGTACTGGAAAATTTGACTTTTGAAAAAACGAACAGCTCATGCTTTAGTTGGTTTAAAAAGCTTCAAATGAGTCTATGATCCACTTACCAAATTCCTTTGTACTGGTTAAGAGGGGAAAAAGCTGTCATCCAGTCTAATTTAGAATGTAAAAATAAGTTAAACTATTCTGAATCCTGAGGACACACAGATGAGGACGATGACTGATTCTATCAGTGACTCACTGACATATTTTCGGAATTACTCAAACAAAACAACGGGCTAAAGTTTCCTTTCTTTTCACTTACTCTGAGCCGTCACTGACTAGGACCACCTATTTCAAACAAAGGGAGTTTCATTCTATCTCCCATGTGTCTCCTTAAAAGGAGAAAAAAACCTCAGGAGATGGGTTTGGTTTCAGTTTTATTGTCACAACCATAAAAATTAATCTGAAAAGAAAGTGTTTAGCAGCTGTTTCCATGACGGTTTCACAGCCGATAACAAACCGGTGGATCTAGAGAGGGAAAGCTTTTCTCATCCCGTTTAGGTGAGATTTTTTATTCTGGTTTATTTCCACTTTTAGTCTAATATAAAAAAATTTCTTCTGTTGTGCTTAACATTCCAGTTGCTTTGGATCAACAAAGATATTTTTTTAAGTGAAATAAACTGAAAACATGAGCAAAACAAGAAGCCGACACTAAAGCGTTGAACAATATTCCTCCGCCCGTATCACAAATTGTATGAATAACGAATTGTTAAGGTCTACAGCAGACCTGGGCAAATTCAGGCCCGCGGGCCACATCCGGCCCTTTGTACGCCCCTGTCCGGCCCGCGTGAGGCCAATCATAAACACCATATATTAAACTTTTTTTTTTTTTATTTTGAAATTTTATTTTATTTTGAAAAGCGTTACGTCGCTACGTATGCACGTCGTAGACTTTTACTCCGCCCTCAAAGAGGAGAACTTTCCACACCTGAGGAGGCATGCTCAGAGGATCCTAGTCCTCTTTGGATCTACCTATCAATGTGAACAGACATTCTCAGTTATGAAGTTCAACAAATCCAAACACAGATCCTCTATGACTGATGACCACCTCTCAGCTGTCCTTCACATAGCCACTTCAGACATTCCGCCAGATTTCAATGCCCTTGTTCAAGCCCAGAACTGACTGGATTATTCTGAAGAGGTAACATGAGGTGGAAAGCATTACAAGTTATTGTTTGTGGAGATTAACAAGTTAAAAAATAAATTGCACTGGTTCAATAATTGTTTTTCTTATTTAACCAATAGACCACAGTTTCACATAACCTAATTTACATATTTACAGAATGCTTTATTCTTCTGATTATCAGTACCAGCTATGTATTTTACAATGAAAGAAAGTTGGTGGCCCTCTGACACAATTCAGGCTTCTCATGCGGCCCCTGATAAAAATTAATTGCCCACCCCTGGTCTACAGGGTATGTTAAGGTATTTGAATTTTGTAACCTCGACATTTGTGACGTTGACTTTTGGTCACAAGACCCTGAAAATCGAATAAGGCAGTGGCTCAGTGATAGAGCGTTCACCCTCAAACCGGAAGTTAACCGGAAGTATATCCGAAGTTAACCGGAAGTAAACCGGAGTATACCGGAAGTATACCGGAAGTTAACCGGAATATCGCGGGTTCGAATCCCGCTGAGTTTACATCTAGGGTCCTTGGAAAAGACACCTAACCCATTGTTTCACCCACCATTGGCACCATCGTGGCAGCCTGCTGCAGTGTAATACAGCACACAAATTTCCCCAGAGAGGGGATTAATAAAGTATACAATACAATTATAGTTGGTACTGATTAACTGTGGTCAGTTTAATTAAATTTGATTCAGTGGTTTGGGAGATATCACATTAATAAAATCCTTACAAAAACACAGACGGAGGCGTAAAATAAAGTTTGAGTTAGTTTGTGTTTTAAACCAAATTGTCAGTGATTTCAAAAATTGCATTTTTAAATGTCACGGCCTGGAAAATAAAGTGAACATGATGAGGGTTAAGTGGTAAAATAATATTATGCTGAGTGCGGTATAAAGATATTATTCGATTATTAAGAGTTATAGAAGTAAAGTGGTGTATTTGTGGAGACGTATTAAATTTCTGCTTCCATCGCAATATTTCAACAAAACATTTTCATTCTGGTTTGCATTTCCACGTGTCTAAAATTACCCGCTAATGCAAACTGTGCACACTGTCAAGCAGAATTGTTTCTCAACACTTTCTGAGATGGACAGTTGGATTTATCCGAGGTCTTAGCGCAGTGATATTGGTTTTGCTTTCATTATGTTCTGCAGGTTGGAATTGGTTTAAATAGGCCATAGGAAATAGACTCCCATTTAATCTGAGCATTGAAATGTAGACCGTGTAATCAGTTCTCGTTCACATGTGGGCCAAGATAAGACCGGTTTTATTTGTGTGTAAATCTATCCGGAGAGGCCTCATTCATGGCTGTGGCCGTGGTAAGTCATGCCTCGGAGCAATAGCAGGGTTTCTATGTGTGTGTGTGAGAGTATGGGACGTAACCGGTCCTACTCCCGGGTCCCCACCCTTCCCCTCAAGATCCTTGTGTAATTGAGAGATGATCTGGGCCTTGCACATAAAGCGTGGCCACACCGCCTGAGGAGCAGAGTGCTATAATCTCTATAACAAGCCAATGAAGCTTCTTTAGCTTGCATGGAGGAGACAAGAAAAACTAACCAAAAGAAGAACCATCTAATTATTGAGTATATTGTTTAATTAGCAATCAAAGTGACCCTGAGGACACAAAGAACATATATCATATGCACTTTACATTCATAAAATCAGTGGTGACCTGAATAAGGAGCTCATCTTTCAGAAAAAGTTGAAATATAATCCAACACGTGGACGTGTTCCTAATCCCTCGCTTATTTGTTACCCCGCCTTCATGACGAACCCGACGCATCGTGAGGAAAACTTGATTACGAGTTGTCACCGACGCCACATTTCCCTTTAATTACAGCTTCTTTGTGGACATTTGTGCATATAAATGGCTTATTTCCGGAGCGCATGAGAAAGAGTTCATTTGAAAAACTACAACGAAACCATTTGTTCCCAACAAAACAGCACTTCCCGTATGACAGATGACACTTCAGTCTTATGAATAATTCTCAAATTCTAAGCAATCAGGTTTTAAAGATATCGTAAATCTGCTCTAAATGGCCTCCTTCATTACACGGCGGAGATGGGAGGGATACTAATAAAGTGTTACGTCTGAAATTGTCACAGACTGGGAGACGTTGGGCGCGGGGCTGATGTATGGTGCGGCTGACTGTGCGGAGATGGAAATGTCGCCGTGGCCTCGTTAGCATTCTGCCGGAACCCTCCGGCTGGGGTGTCAGATTCTTTCAGAATTTACAGCTCGGTTGGGGACCAAAAAGATTCTGCGCATCAGGGCAGTGAGGACCCCCATAATGAACCCTGGTTTTAACGAGTAAGGTCTGCTGGGAGGTAAAAAATGGAAGTGAATGATGAAGGGGAGCTTTGATCAGAGAGCTGAGGAAAAAAGTACATCATGATATGAAGATGTAACTCTACGTATATGAAAGAAAAAAACAATGTTAATGTGTTTATTTGAGGTGAGAGGCGGGGTAAACCTGAACAGGTCGCCAGTCTGCTGTGAGGCCACACACACAGACAACCATCCACACACACACTGATCCCAAGGGGCAATTTCGTAGGTGCCAATTAACCTACCATGCTTGTTTTTAGAGAGTGGGAGGAAGCCGAAGTACCTGGAAAAAAACACACGTAAATGAGGAGAACATGCAAACTCCACACAGAAAGACCACTGGTTTAAGCCTCGCCCCCACTCCAGGACTTGAACCCTGACCTTCTTGCTGTGAGGCCACTGCAAAGAAGTTGTATATTTTGATTTTTTAAAAAAAGTCTAACTGAAACATCTGTGTTTTTGAATTTTTTTTTCTTCAGAGTGAGTCATCTGTCCCAATTTACCAATCTTTGTTTTTTGTGATGATTTTTTAAAATGTTTTTAAGTATTTTTTTCTAACCTTATACCCATTGTGATTGTAAGGTTAGCACGATGGAAAGACGGTCGGACTGACTGAACGACAGACGGATCTATTTATTGTCATTTACGATAAAATGACATTAAGAAATAGTTTAATAGTTAAACTAAAAAACTGAATTTTTTTAACCTTGTTTTAATAAAGTTGCACTTTTTTTATACGAGTTAGTCCAACCTTGCATTTATAAAACCTAAAACCCAACATATTCATGTTGTTAAAAACATTTCCACTCATAAAAATCTGGATATACATTTAAATTCTGGAACAGCAGGACCATAAAACGAGATAATAGCGGAAGTTCTTTTTGTTCTGCACCTTGTGTTTCTGGCTGTGCCTTTAAATTGTTCCTGAGACCCCCCTTTCACTCATTCCTTGAGCACTCCACTAAGAAGGGTAGGAAATGTGCATTACGACTAAGCCACTTAACCACAATGAATTAAGTCCGAACATTTGAAAAATTTGATACTGAAATTACAGTCATTATGGTGCATTATGTGCGGGCATAATGAATGCTTCGGTGCTGCAAGAAGACAAAGGAAAGGCGCTGGAGAACGAGCCTGTTCACAGGAAAAGTTGCTTTCACAGATGATGAAGATGATGTGTGAACTTCAAACCTTTATTTCAGCAGCTATCATTTCCTACCATTGTCCACCTTGGCTTTTGTTGGCTTCCGAAATACTAACACATCTTTGGATTTCTATTTTTCTCTCACATAGATGTTCATGAAACAGTTTTCTTTTCTTTTTATGATGCTTCATTTGGAAGCAAATGTAAGAAAATGTACATAAAAATGTCATCTGCATATAAATTTATCCCCAATTGAAAAGACCTGAGTGAATATCAAAAATACAATCAAGGATCTTGTTTCAACATTATTCCCAAAACATACTTGAAGAACTTTGCTAAGGGATCCAAATGGAAAAGTGAAAAAGTCCAAATGGAAAAGTGAGGTTACAAGGAGAAGAGATAAATAAGGTGGAAGATTTTAAGTATGTAGGATCAACAGTCCAGAGCAATGGAGAGTGTGGAAAAGAGGTGAAGAAGCATGTGCAGGCGGGCTCGAACAGGTGAAGAAAAGTATCAGGTGTGATGTGTGAGAGAAGAGTTTCAGATAAAATGAAAGCGAAAGTGTCCAAAACTGTGGTGAGACCGGCCATGCTGTTTGGTCTAGAAACAGTAGCACTGAAGAAAAGACAGGAAACAGAGATGGAGGTTTGCAGAGATGAAGATGCTGAGGATCTCTCTGGGAGTGACCAGGATGGACAGGATCAGAGGAACAGTACATGTTAGAGGTTTTGGGGATAAAGTTCGAGAGGCTAGATTGAGATGGTTTGGACATGTACAGAGGAGAGAGAAAGTACATCGGCAGATGGATTCCGGGTTTGGAACCACCAGGAAAGAGGCCTAGAGGAAGACCAAAGAGGAGGTTCATGGACACAGTGAAGGAAGACTTGAAGATAGTTGGCATGACCAAAGAGGATACAGCAGATAGGGTTAGATGGAAGAAACTGACTTGCTGTGGCGACCCCTGAAGGGAAATGCCAAAAGCAGAAAAAGACTTGAAGAACTTTGCTAGTTTATTCTAAACCACTTATCCCTAAAGGGCTTGTGGGGTTACCGGAGCCATCCCGGCCGATTCAAGGCGAGGGGCAGTGTATACCGTAAACAGGTCACCCGTCTGTCATGGGGCAACACACACAGACAATCATCCACACAAACACTCAGCCCTAGGGATAATTTTGTAGTGGGATTGATTAATATAAATTAATCGGCCACTACTGCCCTGAAGGCCTCAATGGTGGGAGAAACGGGGGGTTAGGTATCTTTCCTAAGGACCCTAGACGTAAACTCAATGGGAATTGAACCGGCAAAGTTCCGGTTAACTTCCCGTTGGTGGACGTACCCTCTATTACTTTGGTAAATGCACCAAAATCAGAACATACCTGTAAGAGATTAAGCTCTAACTTTGCCATCATGAAGTGCTCTATACTCAATTTGTGGCCAAAACCAAGATTTTATCGTTCATGGACTCGGGGGCAGGACTAAGCAAAGAGCGAAAGGAGTGGGTAATTCAAGGTTTTTAAAAGCAGAAGTGAAACTGGCTAAGCATATTTAGCTTTTTTTTTTTTTTTGCCAAACGTTGCCTTTCTGAACCAAGAAAAAAGTTTCCACGAGACAAGAATTTCAACCCCAGAACAGTATATTTTCCCTTTTCGAAAATCCTCTTTTTTTTTTTGCTCTGAGAAGAAGTGGAGAAAGATGGGTCACATATCAGCACAACTTTCTTTGGCCTCTGCTGAAAGTTAGTGGGTTCAAAATTTGGGCCAAATAACTTCAACGTTGATGAAGCCCCAAAGAAGCCGAGACCAGACTCTAACCACAAGCAAGTTTTCGTCAGGGTTGCTTTACAAGACCTCCAGGAGGAACATATGAAGGCTTGGTGGGCACAGGATCTTATCACATGGAAAAAAAAAAAGAAACTTTCAGAGCTTAGCCACAGCATGAATAGTAGCCGGGGCTGTTATTAATTCCCCATCAGTTAAAGTTTGGATGCCTGACAGGCAGTTAAAGGCCAGCCTAATTGAATCAGCCTCAGGACCCTCCTGAGCCAGAACCCAAATGAGTTGTGCTCGGGGACAAATGGCAGGAAAGGGAAAAAGGGCACAGAGGTTAAATAATAAGGGTGGAATTACCGAGAGCTCCAGAACGACGGTTACAGACCGAGTCGACCGTGATCCTTGTCCAACTCATACCAGAGTTCTACAATCTGTAGTTGGATTAAAATGCTGTTTAAGCTAATTCCCTCCACACATCTGACTGTTCACACTTCTCTGTTTCAACATGTTTAGGATAACACCTTCTTTTTTCCTTTCCGTGCTCACAGAGCAGTGAACACTGAGCACTACGACTGGTCACACATACAGATTGCTTTAAAAGCCCCCAAAAAAACCTACAGTTTCTTTAAGCTTTTCTCAAAGGCTTGTAAATATTCTTCTAAGGCAGGGGTGTCAAATTTTGGTCCTAGAGGACTGGTGTCCTGAAGGTTTTCCATGTGTTCTTCCATCTACATACCGGATTCAGGGTATAGAATCAATGATCCGATCCATTCTGTCGTCGTTCGCTTAACCAGGGCCGGGTCGCGGGGGCAACAGCCTCAGACAAGAATCCCAGGCTTCTCTCACCAGGAAGAATCCCGAGTCGTTCCCCAACCAGCTGTGAGACAGGGTCCCTCCACCGGGTCTGGGGTCTGCCTCTTGGTCTCCTCCCGGTGGTACGTGCCCGAAATACCTCACCAGGAAAGCACTTGGGGGGTGCCCGAACTAATGTTCAATGTGCAACCAGAGTCAATGTGCCCAAATTTAATTGGCTGTTGGTTTCACTTTATGTGCATCAGTTGTATTGAACCAGGAACAAATGGAAAACCTTTAAGACACAGACCCTCGAGGGTCGGAGTTTGATACCCCTGTTTTCAGGTTTAAAAGAAACTTACATGAAGAACCACCAGCAGCGACTAAATAAGACCATCAAGATAATAATAATTGTACTTTATTAATCCCTCGTTTGGAAATTAATTATGCTGCATTGCACCACAATGGGCAGCCACAACGGCATCAACGGTGGGAGTAAGTGGGTTTCAGGTGTCTGAACCACGGATATTTAGGCATGAATCCAGTGGGAATCAAACCGGCGATGCTTTGGTTTGGTACAAACTCAACAATTCTACCACTGAGCTATGCCTCCCTGGGACACTGTTGGTGTGGGCGGATCCCAAACACCCAGCATTTTGTGAATTAGGTTGTCTCCTTCTTTCTTACTATATTTCTATCCATATCGCTCTCTTTCTTCCTTTCTTTATTTTTATGGACAAATATAGACAGAGTAGGTAGGATGAGAGGGATCCCTCCTTTATGTGGATCTACATGAGGTTTCTTTTTTCCCACACTGCTGTTTTTTTTTTTTTTTATATATACTGACAAAAAAAGGTCTCAGGGTAGAAATGAGCCAAGTTTGTTCAGTTAGTTTGTTCAGTTAGACTGTGAGTAAATTTTTTTGTTCTTTTTAATTGGTTAACTGTGTGAAGCTCGTTAAGACAATTGTCTTGTGAAATCAAGCTACTATATGAATAAAATTTAATCAAATCAATAGAGCTTTATCAATAAAGATTGCTTTCATTTATGTCAAATGACATCCTACAACAAATCAGAGACGCTTTTCTGGGTACCACTTTTTTAAACAACCAAAAACATTTCAATTAAACTGCCCACAGTTATTCAGCACGAACTATGAATGAACTGCCTTAGTTATTGAGATTATGTGATGAAAAAATCAAGGACACAAATTCCTGTGATTCTCCCAAACCGGTAAAGGGCTTTTAGTTAAAGCATCTACAGTTTTTTGACAGAAAGTGTCACATAGCGCAGGCGAAGGAATCTACTCATTATTGTTCGCCTGTTTTTAAAAAAGTTGTAATTAAACGTAAACTGAGAGCTCAGGTGTCTAAAACGCAGAGACAGGGTCAAACGAAGGAGGTTAAAGGTTAAAGACGTGGTGTCATGTGAGTATGTGAGTAATCTAACGTGCTGTGATGTTGTCTGACGGTGGTACCGCTAATGTTTCCTCCGCTTTAAAATGACGCATTCAAATCCCAGGCAGAACATCACGAGTTCCATGATGATGTAAACTCATAAACAGAGATTTTACTTTTTTTTATATCAAATGATCTAGATATCTAGGTAGACCGGCTGGTGTCCTGGTGCAGCAACAACAACCTGGAGCTCAACGCTCAGAAGACAGTGGAGATAATCGTGGACTTTAGGAAAGTCGCAGCCTACATTTCCCCCCTTGCACTGACAGACTCCCCCATCACCACTGTAGACTCTTTCCGTTTCCTCGGCAGTACCATCACACAGGACCTAAAGTGGGAGCCGTCCATCAGATCCCTGATCAACACCGCATGATATAACTCCAGTCCCCCACTTTCACCGACAAACTCCCCCATCACCACTGTAGACTCTTTCTGCTTCTTCGGCACTACCATCACACAGGACCTAAAGTGGGAGCCGTCCATCAGCTCCCTGATCAACAACGCAAGATATAACTCCATTCCCCCACTTTCACCGACAGACTCCCCCATCACCATTGTAGACTCTTTCCGCTTCCTCGGCACTACCATCACACAGGACCTAAAGTGGGAGCCGTCCATCAGCTCCCTGATCAACACCGCATGATATAACTCCATTCCCCCACTTTCACCGACAAACTCCCCCATCACCACTGTAGACTCTTTTTGCTTCCTCGGCACTACCATTACACAGAACCTAAAGTAGGGGCCGTCCACCAGCTCCCTGATCAACACCGCATGTTATAACTCCATTCCCCCACTTTCCCCGACAGACTCCCCCATCACCACTGTAGACTCTTTCCGCTTCCTCTGCACTACCATCACACAGGACCTAAAGTGGGAGCTGTCCATCAGCTCCCTGATCAAAAAGGCTCGTCAGAGGATATACTTTTTGTGGCAGTTGAAGAAAGCCAAGCTGCCCGCCCAGATTTTGGTGCAGTTTTGCACAGCCATCATCGAGTCCATCCTCACCTCCTCCATCACCGTGTGGTACGCTGGAGCCACAGCCAGGGACAAACACAGACTGCAGCGCATTGTGCGCTCTGCAGAGAAGGCGATTGGCTGCAGACTTCGATCTCCCCATGATTTGTACGTCTCCAGGGCTCGGGGGCGTGCAGGTCGGATAGCTGCTGACCCTTCGCACCCTGGACATGGACTTTTTGAGCGACTCCCCTCGGGCAGGAGGCTCCGGTCCATTCGGACCAGAACGTTCCGCCACAAAAACAGCTTCTTCCCTTCTGCCATTGGACTAATGAATGCTCTATAACCTGGATTCCCACATCTCGTAGTCACTTCCCTCTTGTCACTTTACTATCTTTATTATTTTCTATTATTTTCTATGACATTGCACTACTTTTCTTTTTCTTTCTGAGCACTCTTAGTTTTGTTAAAATTATTTTTATTTATTTTATTTTTTATTATTTTATATTTTTGCACACCTGTATCAAAGCAAGTTCCCAGTCTCTGATATTTTTCATTGACATGGCAATAAAAGCATTCTGATTCTAAAACTTATTAAATTTTCCCTCAGAAATACAGTTTATTTTCTATCCAGGAGACGGATGACGATTCAGAGAGAAGAAAATGTCTCAGTGTGTGTTCCTTTCTTTCATTCGAGTGTTCCACTATCACATACACACACCTCACGGCCATGTTTCTTTGTCCCAAGAAAGCCAAGAGGGGGAATTCCTTTCATGTGTCATCTCCTGTCACGCCGCTGTCCCACCAGCGGCTTAGTGACATACGAGAGGCCTCAGCAGAACCTCCTGCTTTTAGTCAAATGAAGTGTCTGGCAGCTGTCGCATTCATCAAAATCACAGGATAATCTGCTTTCCATTGAAAATCAAGTGATGATTAACTTTTTCTCCAACCCCCCCTCCCTCGGATGGAAAGGTCTGCACGTGAAAATGCGACCGTCTTTAAGGAGACACTTGAGCGGCACGGGGCGGAGAAGGTTCCCAGCTTTTTCCAGGGGATTTCGTCATTTACATTTTTGTGTGGAATAAATTTAGTTGTTGACGTTGATGTGACGCTTCTATTACTTCTGTTCTAAAAAGGTAGAAAAGAGACGATGGAATGGACAAATTTAGATTAAAATAAACTTGAAAAAGGGTCTAGTGGCAAAAACGAGAGAATGGTAGATTGTAGGAATCTACCAGAAAGGACGTGGTTGGTTGAATAAAATGTAAACCATCTCCTTTAGATTTGTACGTTTTCAGATTTGCTCAATTTCAAAGTACAGTCATACAAATACACGCGTTTTTCTCAATAAGTCCAAATTTCTTACCAGAAAACACAAAATGTGGTATATTTATGGATTTATTTTAATATGCAATCCATAGAAGAGAAAAAATTTTGCTTCGCCACATATTAGAAAAATATATTAGTAAACCTGATTTGCAATTACAAAAAAAGAGGTGTACTTATGAATCGTATTATTTACCACAATTACAGACAAAACCCCTGCATGCATTTGTTCTGCCTTATATTGAGTCAAAAAGAAAATAAAAACCCACAAGCCTTTTAAAAAAAATAAAACCGAGCAAAAGTGTACAAAACTGTGGTGAGACCGGTCATGCTGTTTGGTCTAGAGACAGTGGCACTGAGATAAAGACAGGAAGCAGAGATGGAGGTAGCAGAGATGAAGATGCTGAGGATCTCTCTGGGAGTGACCAGGATGGACAGGATCAGAGGAACAGCACATGTTAGAGGTTTTGGAGATAAAGTCAGAGAGGCCAGGTTGAGATGGTTTGGACATGTACAGAGAAGAGAGACCAAGTACATCGGCAGAAGGATGCTGGATTTGGAACCACCAGGAAAGAGGACCAGAAGAAGGCCAAAGAGGAGGTTCATGGATACAGTGAAGGAAGACATGAAGATAATTGGTGTGACCGAAGAGGATGCAGCAGATAGGGTTAGCTGGAAGAAACTGACTTGCTGTGGCGACCCCTGAAGGGAAATGCCAAAAGGAGAAGACGAAGAAGAAAACCAAGCAAAGGAAGCATTTGAAAAGTTCAAATCAACAAAAACATGAACGTGTTTTTTCCCCAGATTCAAATGTTCTGCCTGAGCTCCAAATATAAACAAAAGCTAAAAGTAAATGTACTTAAGGACCAGTTTTGTCAACAACGTAAAATAAATAGAAATTCTTCAGTGAGTGAGGAACGTTGTAACTTATACATACTTAAAAATGACACCCCTCCCTGTAAACAAAGTAAACATCGCACTGTGTCTTTAAAGCAGTGGTTAGCGCAACCAAGCTAACTAAGGAAGTCAGCAGCACCAACAAGCTAGCATTAGCTTGAAGTTAGTATGCTGTTTGCGCAAAATATGTGGAAAACTTTAAGTTTCCGACCACCAAGCCCCTTTTGTTGCTGTTGCCGCCACGGTGTGTGACTTTCTTGTGGCTGCAGGTGTGTTGTGTAGACGGTGTGAACGTGCAGCATTGTGAGGGGCGTGCCGCCGTGAGAGACAGAATGCAGCCCCTCTGCTATTTCTTTTCACAGACAAAAATGTGAAAATCTGACGCCTATTTTGTTACTTTTTCGTCTCGTCAACAGAAACTTTAACGTCTCGTCACAATTTCGTCACCAAAAAGTCACATTTATCGTTACGTCATCGTCATGAAAAAAAGCTTCGTCAACTAAATCATTTTGTTGTCGTTATCGTTAACGAAAACAACACTGTTGTCAATGCAGATTTTGTTTTGTACTTTGGAAATAATGGTCAAACCCGCAAAAATTTGTTTTGGAATGAAACCCCTCCTCTTTGAAACGAGCCCCATGTATTTCCCATGTTGCTAAGCTAACAAATCAAACCGCGCACAATATGAACCGCTAGTACTCCCGGAGAAATTTAATTAACAAACAGACAAACTCCGTCAAAGATGAGCAGCTCCACACTGTTCCACATAAATGCATTAATATTTTTATTGTTTTGCATCATTAGCCAAACAGCTTCTCCCCCTGACCCCTGTTAAGGGCTAAAGAAAGGAGCGGCTTTCCTTTTTGTCTTCTCCATCAATGTCTTCTCCGCTGGGCTCCAATCAGAAGGAGCAGAGGCCATTGGGTTGCTCCGGACCTCCTTTCCTTCATAATTACACCCTCCTGGATTGACCGAGCACCAGCTAGACCTCTGCTATTTGTGGTAATTAGTCCAGAATGTGAGCTGTCAACATGCAAAAATCGCGCCAGCAGGCCCGCAATGTCGACGCCGTTCCTCCACGAACCCCCCCCTTGCCCCCTGCATGTCCAACAACAAGCACCTAGCATCGGCCAATAGAATGCATTGACTTTCTCCTCTCTCTCTCTCTTTTTCTCTCTCTGTCTTTTTCTATCCCTCGGCGACTCGTGTCAAATCCAGGTCCCTCAGAACAAAATCTTAATAATTAACTGGCAAATTTTAACATGATTGCTTCTGACACACCTACTCTGGTAATTATTGCTTTGAGGCCATGTGCTAATGAAATTAATGCATTCATTGCCCTAACAAATTAGCAAAACTCAAACAAATGGCCCACATTTGAAACAAGGCTGTAAAAATAAAAAAAAAACAACACGCCGTGGATAAAAAAAACAACATCAACAATAAGAAAAGACAGAAAATGAAGCAGTTGACAGCTAGAAGTGGGGAGGGGCCTTTGATGAGCATGCTCGCTCAAAGTCCTAATGAGTAAAACACGCTTTAATGTTAACCAAGAGCTGATTGCAGTAATACATTCCGGCCCAGGACCGAAATAATTATCAGTATCATTAAAGTCATCGCAAATCTACTTACACATCTCTCTGTGGACAAATATTAAATGGCCGTGCCACCACAGATATTAAAATGTTATTACACCAATGTAGGGCTGAAACAACTAATCGAATTAATCGATTATAGTCGATTATTGAAATAGTTGTCGACTAATTTAGTCATTGATTAATCGTTTAGAAAGTTTTTGCTGTCAACTGCACTTAATATTACACAACTTGATTGTTTTTTGTGTATTTTTACTCATGTTAACCTAGGCCATTTTTGTCTGGTACTGTACCTCTGAACAAGGTTAAATTTGCAAATCTAAAACTATTAACGATTTCTTGTTTTTAAATGTGATCCTGGATGGTCACCAGTTTACATTTTATGTTTTTTTTAGCCAGTACTATAAAACACATTTTATGGGTGCTCGTGATTTACTTTTACTGTATACAGTAAGTAGATTTATTATTTTACATTTGCTGTAGAAATGGTAATATTCTCCATTATATACACACATATATACTACATTTCACAGAAAGATTAACATTTTTACTTATTAGAATGAGCTCAACGTGTTGTTTAAGTGGTTATGAGTTGTGTTTTGCATAACTGCATTCAATAAAATGCCAAAAAACTATTATTTATTAAGTTGCCAATTTATCCGATTAATCGATTAATCGAGCAAATAATCGCCAGATTAATCGATCATCAAAATAATCGTTAGTTGCTGCCCTACAACAATTAACATACCGAGAATGAGCTCATATCAATAAACACAAGTAGCTTCCAAACAATCATTCACTAAATGGAGCAGCTGCCAGTGGTGGCATTCACCAGTATTCCCTATTTGCGGCTGTTAGGTCTCTCAGCGGGACGTCGCTCAGACACTTTCTGTCTGCTATGAATAATTGATGATGATGCCATAGGTACAATAGGCGAAGACAAGTGCAACAGTCTGTTGAAGATATTGCAAAAAAGTGCAAAAAATCCCCCCTTAAAGCTACAAGAAAAGTAGAGATGGTTGTAACACCGAAAAACTGTGTTCGCCTGGAGCCAAATACTGTCACGGAAACAAAGAAAATCAATAAAAATGGCGGCTGTTTGACCAAAATGGCTGGCATTAGTACCAACAAAGAGAATGAAGGTTAGTATGACAGCTCATCCAAATGTTTCCAAACACATCTCCACGTTTTTTTTTTTCTTTGCTCACCATCTTGAATTTGGCCAACATTTGGTAACTTGGAGAAATTTTGTTTCCATTTTGTCATTTTTTTTTTTCAATTTTTTCAAGCCAACAAACACAACTTTATTTTTGTCACAAAGTTTTTTACCTAAATAATTAGACTTTTTTGTTTTTTTGTAAAGGGTTACAACATGAGTATTTTTTTCTCCAAGTCAGTTACCCCTCTTGACCTCCTCCCGGTGGGACATGCCCAAAACACCTCACCAGCGAGGTGCTCAGGAGGCATCTTAACTAAATACCATTTATATCTTAGCTGTAGAGTAGAATAAGCTAATATTTAAACAATAATCTTTGACACATTGGTTGCTCGTCCCAGGGGAGGGATCTCTCTTTCATGTGGATCCCCATGAGGTTTCTTATTTTTTCCCACTGATGGGTTTTTTAGGAGTTTTTCCTCACCGTGAAGGAGATTCTAAGGGCATAAATGTGCTAGTCTTGTTTAGTTAGCATTTGTTAGTTATTTTTCTTGCTGTGTATCTGTGTTAATATATTCCTCTTTTTCTTGTGAAGCCTATTGAGAAGGAAATTCTGTGATTTTGGGCTATACAAATAAAATCGAATTGAATTGAAGGAGGAGCGGCTCGACTCCAAGTTCCTCCCGGATGGCAGAGCTCCTCACCTGATCTCTAAGTGAGAGCCCAGCCACCCTGCGGAGGAAGCTCATTTGGCCCGCTTGTATCCGTGATCTCATTCTTTTGGTCACCACCCACAGCTGGTGACCATGGGCGAGGGTTGGAACATAGATCGACTTGTAAATCGAGAGCTTTGCTTTTCGGCTCAGCTCTTTCTTTACCACAACGGACCGATACAGCGTCCTAGCATTAATGCTTTTTAAAATTATTTTACAAAGGCAGATTGGTTCTCCATGTTGATTTGGTGTCCTGAACTCAGTGCAAACAAAATCAATAAAACTTTAGTTTTTTGCTTTCCCAAGTTTAGTTAAACTTCAATTAGTCTTACTTTGTTTGTGTCGGACAGCTGTTTTTTTAAAAAAAATTGTCCGGCTTCACCCCAACGGCTACCGGGTTATGGAGTCATTTTGCCGTTGATGTGCATGTTGATGTGAGTGACCAGCTACTGGCTCTCGGTGGCACAGCTGTGTGTGGCTGAGCCTCCGAGAGCACAGCCCCCGGGATTCGGTCCCGGGAGAACTGAGGAGTAGGAGTCGATCTGGAGGAGGTGTGGAGAAGGAGACACCCTAGAGGATGTGGGCTTTTGCGATTTCCACGGAAACGTCCGATTGCTCGCTTGAGGAACTCGAGGTGCACTCTTGGACCCAGTGAAATACAGAGAGCCCAGTTTTGTGTTCTTCACTGCGGCCAGGCTTAGTGACACAATCTGGATTCCAAGTCCGAGATTGCCAGGTTGGAACTTGTTTTTCAATTTCAAAATCTGTCTAAAATTACAAGATAAAGCTCATCTTTATTGAAAACTCATGATCAACTTTCCTCTGTTGTCCCTTTCCGAACATACAGAAATTGATGAGCATGAAGGCGAAATAGAAACATATGTCCAGTTAGGCTTTGACCTTATGTCGCATCCAGCGCATGCCGCTAAATGAATATTAAAAGTCATGGAGACTTTCTAACACAACAAAAGTCCGTGCGAATGATTTCATGTTTAAAATATTCAAACCCTCCCGAAAGGTCGCCTTGAGAGTTACAGTGACTTTTTCCCTCCACGGAGCAGGTTCCTCCCATGCATACACACACACCGGACAGCAAACATTGAATAAAACACTATTCGTGACGCTCTGACCCGCAGCGCTAGCATGAATACACGCATCACATCAACAGCATCCGTCCTAATCTGAGATGGTTAGTAATATGGCCACCTTCTCCAGCATGCAAGCCCCATCTGTGATGACACATGAGCTCCACCGTTTCATAGGAATAAACTCCCAAAACACGCCGCACGGCGTCTGCGTGCTGAATTTGCATTGGGAACGTAACAAAGGAAGGCATGATTAATTTCTGCTCATGAAATGAATACAGATTTTGTCATTACATGGCTTGTATCTTCTGCCAAATATTGTAATGTTTCACACTTCTTATTTCTCCACGGCGAGGATTCGGCTCCAATAATAAGAGATAAAAGACAGCTCGTGAGCAACACAAACTGCTGGTTAAATCAACTAAATCACAGAGCACAACAAAGAGCTGATTGCTCATTAGTATTATGGATCTGCTCTGGTTGGAGCTGTTTTGCTAGATGCACACGATGCTTAATGATTTAAACTGTTTGTTTAAATGCTCACCGGTAAAGATTCAAAGAGTGAGACATCATCAAATGTTAGGCTTTTTACTGTGCTGCCTCGTCTTCAGATTCACATGCATGGACACCTCGATGCGCTTACCTTGGCCTTGCAGATGATGCATCGCAGTCTGTCTTCACTCCCACATCCCTGCAAGAAAACAATGTTCCGGAGTAATTAGGATAGCAGGAATTATCCTGAACGACCAGCTCATGAAATCATTAAAGTACATTTGTTTGCTCTTAGGATCAATTAAAGTGGGGGTGTTGTTCTTCCGTGGGGTAATAAATTCTTATCGCTGAACATTTATAAATAAACATGGTATTTTTTGTTAACTCAGAAATGCAATAATTGGGGGAAAAAAAGCTTCTAAATAGATAAGTTTCACTTATGTTTTTGACTGTTTTCCGCACCTCGCGGAAAAGGGACGACGCAAGCATACATCCTATTTTCCGTTCCGTTATCTTCTGGTTAGCCGGGGCCGGGTTGCATGGGCAACAGCCTTAGGCGTAAAACCCAGGCTTCTCTCACCCCGGCTGCCTACTCCAAATAACTCGTAAGGATCCCGAGGTGTTCCCTGTCCAACTGTAATACCAGCGGGCCTGGGGCTTGCTTCTGGGTCTCCGGCTGTGGGATGTGTCCAAAATTACCTCACCAGCAATGCACTCGGGAGGCATCCTAACCAGATGCCCAAACCACCCTATCTGGGTTTTCTCGCCCCGGAGGAGCAATAGCTCTAATCTGAGCTCCTCCTGGATGCCAGGGCTCCTCACTCTAAATCTGAGTGACACATATTCTTCTATATCTATATTTTGGTGCATTTAACGCTAGAATACCTACAGGGGGGTCAATTGACACCACTACCTGAAAGCCCGTGGAGGTGTCTCGAGACACCAAGCCTTCTGCTTGAGTTATTAAAACAAGATACTTAAGAGTCATTTGGAAGGCACTCGGAGGCACACTCCGAGGCACTGTTTTCTCCACCCGTTCCAGCCTGCTTGAACACGCTTCTTCACCTCTTTTCCACACTCTCCATTGCTAAACAATGACCTATTGGTAGCTGGTGGGAAGGTGAAAGTCTGGAGCGAGTTTGTTTGTTTGTGTCTGTGGTTTTTGTTTTTTGTTTGTTTGTTTTACTTATTTGTTAAACTGTTTTGTAATGTTGTTTTTTGTTGTTGTGGACCTCCTTGAAAATGAGATGTTACATCTCAAGGGGCATTCCACTAATAAACAAATTAAATCAAACACACATAAAGCAAAGCCTGTGTCCTCCTAAAAAATACTTCCTGTTACGTTAGAATGTGGGCGTGGTGGAGAATAAAACAAGTGGCCAAAAACAACACAATGTTCCGATGGTATTCAAAAAACAGCTGGGAGAGGTTGTAAATGTCTCAAAGATGCACAAATAAAATAGAAAACCACTTCAGGTATGTTTGAATGGCGGAATCGAAACCTTCAAAAAGTTAATTTTGCATAAAATCCTTGTTTCACAAAAGAGGCCTGTTTGGTTGTTTTTTTTACCCAAACATGCAGATGTTGGTGTTCTTTATTCCATTTATTAAAAAGCAGCCTGAAGGAACTGAAACACAACATTTCAGACATAAAAAGACTCGTGCAAAATATATATAAAAAAAAAAACACACAATTTAAAAGAAACTACGTTTTCCTGCTTTGTTTCTGGTGTTCGGATCCTCAGGGCTATAGCGCTCATACCCACAACAAGCTGTTTCTCCAAACCAACATAAAAACCGAAATAACATTTTCAAGCTGGAGTCGTATTAACCGACTCGCTAATAACAATAAACGCATTTGTACAAACACAAATCCCGAGCTAACGCACGTGACGCGCGGAGGAACGTTCTGATAGATGCTAATGGCACATAATTACAGAATGCTTCTATTAGGCAATGTGATTTTTATAAAGAGGACCGTTGCCCCTGGCACTGTGGCCTGATTGCTGGGAGTGTTGGGCTAATGAATATAAAGCAGGTCTGTTTGCAGTGATGAGAATTATCAACCCTTGAGAGAGAAGGGGTGAAGGAGGAAAAGGAAAAGAGGAGGGGAAGGCAGTTAACTCGCTATTTGCAACACTCGCAATTAAAAGCGAGCAGGCAGCCGGATACGCACAAACACATTCATCACACGGGAGAAACATATCTAATGTATTCTAGTGTTTAAAAGTCATCGTTTTTTATGTTCTCTCATCTCTTCACCCTTTTTCACCTGCACCAGGGTTATATTTAGCTCAAAATGCATCACTTTTTTTGCGCGTTTTTACGTACCCGCATTCGAGATGGGCTGTATGTTAAACTCAAAAACATTTTCTGTGGTGAAAATTCGTCATTCCGCAATTAAAAACGAATGATTATTCTGTTGATGACATTTTTAATGAAGAAAACGATGGGACGGATGGAGCGGTAGATCGGCAGGCGGATCGGTGCGGCGTCAGCAATAACTAGGACGATGCATTGGTCTGTCGTGGTAAAGAGAGAGCTGAGCCGAAAAGCAAAGCTCTCGATTTACAAGTCGATCTACGTACGTTCCCACCCTCACCTTTGGTCGCCAGCTGTGGGTGGTGACCGAAAGAAGGAAATCGCGGATACAAGCGGCCGAAATGAGCTTCCCCCGCAGGGTGGCGGGGCTCTCACTCAGAGATCGGGTGGGGAGCTCTGCCATCTGGGAGGAGCTCGGTGTCGAGCTGCTCCTCCTCCAGGTCGAGAGGAGCCAGAGAGGGTGGTTCGGGCATCTGGTCAGGATGCCCCCTGAGCGCCTAGCTGGTGAGGTGTTTTGGTCTCCTCCCTCTTCCCACCGGTGGGAGGAGACCAAGAGGCAGACTCCGGACCCGGTGGAGAGACTCACAATCTGGCCGGGGACCGACTCGGGTGAGCTGGAGTATGCAGCCGGGGTGAGAGAGGCCTGAGCTTCCCGTCTGAGGCTTCTGCCCCTGTGACCTTGCCACTGATGAGCGGAAGATAACGGAATGGAACGGAATTTAAAAAGACCCTAGAAAGGCGAATGTGTGGATGGCTGTGTGTCCACTTAGTAGACTGATGATCAGTTCGAGGTGTAACCTGCCTCTCGCCCGAAATCAGCCGGGATAGGTTCCGGCCCTTCTAGCAAACCCATTAGGGATTAACGGTTCACAACAAAACAAAAACGTTTCTAAGTAAGCAGCTCCCGTGGAATATTGATAACGTCAAAAGGGGAGCAAGAACTGTACAAAGAGCAAAGATTTTATTCCGAAACAAGCATCTGGCTCCGTTATGTGGAGATTTTTTTGGTTTTGGTGATAAATTAATAACTCAAAAGTTTTGGTTGAAAAGCCCACTTTGCAATTGACGTCACCACTGAGGCACGCAGGTGACGCCTGAAGCAAATTCAAACTTTTGATTAAAAAACATAAATCTAAATTTTAAACACTCCGTAAGGCAAGAATGGGGTGCGAAATGAGGTAATGTTACCTATGCTTAGAACTCGAAAAGGAGGAGCGCATACCAGGAGCTCTCTTAGGGTTACCTGAAGGTTACCGATGTGAAGTTAGGAGAACGTTCTGGGAAGATTATGTTCTTCTTCTTTCGGCATTTCCCTTCAGGCGTCGCCACAGCAGGTCAGTTTCTTCCATCTAACCCTATCTGCTGAATCCTCTTTGGTCACACCAACTATCTTCATGTCTTCCTTCACTGTATCCATGAACCTCCTCTTTGGTCTTCCTCTACGCCTCTTTCCTGGTGGTTCCAAATCCAGAATCCTTCTGCCGATGTACTCTCTGTCTCTCCTCTGTACGTGCCCAAATCATCTCAGTCTTGCCTCTCGAACTTTATCCCCAAAACCTCTAACATGTGCTGTTCCCCTGATGTACTCATTTCTAATCCTCTCCATCCTGGTCACTACCAGAGAGATCCTCAACATCTTCATCTCTGCTACCTCCATCTCTGCTTCCTGTCTTTTCTTCAGTGCTACTGTTTCTAGACCAATCAGCATGGCCGGTCTCACCACGGTTTTGTACACTTTTCCTTTCATTTTAGCTGAAACTCTTCTGTCACACATCACACCTGATACTTTCCTCCACCCGTTCCAGCCTGCCTGCAGACGCTTCTTCACCTCTTTTCCACACTCTCCATTGCTCTGGACTGTTGATCTTAGATACTTAAAATCTTCCACCTTCTTTATCTCTTCTCCCTGTAACCTCACTTTTCCATTTGGATCCCTCTCATTCATTTTCAGGGTTACCTGAAGGCTATAGATGTTAAGTTAGAAGAACATTCTGGGAAGGTTGTCTGAGGGTTCTGCAAAGGTTTTGTGAAGGTTACTTTTGTCTGAGGTTAGTTCTGTGGAGGTTGTGAGAAGGTTCTATGAAGGTTTAGTGAGGGTTGCCTGAAGGTTAGTTTTCTAGGTTACGTGAACGTTCAGAGAACTTTCTAAGAACATTGTGTAACGGGTCCCTGAAGGTCGTGGTTAAAATTAAGGTTAGAGGACACCCAAAAAATAACGTTCCACCACCAAGATGAAACTTTCTGTTTTACCTTTAGAGAACCAATAATTACCTTTTTTTTTTTTTTTCCAAAATTGACCCTTAAGGCCCAGTAAACGAAGAACCTCCAGAGAACGTTAGCCTGAGGTTCTCAAAAGGTTTGTTTTTACCTAACCAAAAACTAACGTTCCCTAAACATTAGTTGGTGATTATGTTAGAACCTAACCTTCCCAGAACGTTGAGAGAACCAAATTTAAAACGTTGTGGTTAAAATGAAGGTTAAGGAAACATTCTGAAAACAGAAAAACAACATTCGAACCGTTAGAGAACCAAAAATAAACTTTAAAGAACGTTCTGCTAACGTTTGAAAAACCTTCCCAGAACATTCTGGAAGCGTTAAATTGTTAGCTGGGTTGCTAGTTAGCAACACTGCTAATCATCCCGTCTCAAAAATGAAAAAATTGCTAAAAGCCACAGATCAAAAAGGGCGGACCCAAAAAATGTAAGATCCCTGTGTTTGGTTTCATCAAAATTCCTTAAATTCAGTTATCATTTTCACCCATATTGATAAGCTGGCTTTTTAAAGGTACAGTACACACGCCTGCGCTGAATAAAATGCTATTGCTATTTTTTCATTGTCACTTTTATCGTGATTTTACGAAATACTATAAATTATCTGGATATTTTCTTTTGTTCATATCGTACTTCTCTTAGCAAAGCCAGCGCCACCTGGTGCTATTATTTATATTTCACTCGATACTACAATACATAGGGCAAGTTTTCCAGGCATTCGCTAACAATTAATAGCCCTCTGAAATCGGCCAACCAATCAGCAAATAAAGTTGTCCCTATGACGTTGAACGCTAAAATCGGCCATCTCAGTCGGTTTGTAGCTCGGTTGATAAGCATGGAGATCGATCAAGCTGTATGAACTGTGTTTGCGATGATTACCAAAATTGAGAATATAAAGCTAAAGCAGGGGTGGGCAAACTTTTTGGTTCGCGGGTGACATTGAGTTCTAACATTTGACAAAGGGGCCGGAACAGGAGCAAAAGGATGGTGTGGTTTGGTTACCGCTAGATTAGACCGATAGAACAGTGCGCTAGATTTTAAACAAGCGCGCTAGATGTTTCATCAAGAGCGTTAAACTTCAAATCTAGCGCGCTAGGTCTGATATCTAGTGTAATAGCACTTAAAAATGTGCATTTAGGGATGCTAGGTTTGAAATCTAAGCGTTTGATGTAACATTTTGCTTCTTTTAACATCTAACACGCTTGTTTACATGCGTGTATTGGTCCCAATGGTTTTCCATATCTGTGCACACTGTTTATTTTGACAGTATGTGCATCACGGAGACACACATTTTAATGGAAGCAGTGTTGTTGTTTTCTCAACAAAGCCAATATGTCCAGAGTGCGCCATCTAGTGAGGAAACATCAGAGTTGCAGTTTATTTAATTAAATAAACCATTAATAAGGTTCCGTTCGGTTCCGTTCTGTCATCTTCCGCTTGTTCCGGGATCGGTTTGCCGGGACAACAGCCTCAAACGGGCAGCCCAGGCCTCTCTCTCCCCGGCTGCATCCTCCAGCTCACCCAGAAGGATCCCAAGTCGTTCCCTGGCCAGCTGTGAGACATAGTCTCTCAAGCGGGTCTGGGATCTGCCCCTTGGTCTCCTTCCGGTAAGACGTGCCCAAAACACTTCGCCCGCGAGGCGCTCGGGGGGGCATCCTGACCAGATGCCCGAACCACCCCATCTGGCTCCTCTCGACCTGCAGGAGGAGCGGCTCGACACCGAGCTCCTCCCGGAGCTTGTTAATAAACCATTAACAAGTTTTATTTATTTAATTTTTTCAAGTTAAGTGGGCCGGATTTAAATGTTTAATGGGCCGAATGTGGCCCGCGGGCCGCAGGTTGCCCATGCCTGAGCTAGAACAAAGACAACTTTTAGGGATTTTATCCAGGGGAAAGATGTGGTTGCCCTGCCGCTAACAGTACTTGGGCACAGTTGAGTTTTTCAGCACGCCCCATTAGCACATTTGGACAGACAGTGGTTAAAGCAAAAACATTGTACCCCTCATGGAGCGGCGGAATCCCAATGATGTGAGGTCAGACTGTTTTCGTGGCGTGAAAGAAACTGTCCGATGCGTCAGGACATCCGTTACACCCAGCCCTCACACACAGATTCTAGAGTGGATCATCCAGATCTTCTTTTCTCTATCAGGCGATGTGATACCAGCCATACAGACACCATCCCTCCCTCCCTATGCCCTTGTACTTTCAGCTGCCAGGGGTTTCACCCCTCCAGGAATGTACTCCCCATAATGAGGGTCAGAGGTCAAAGTGCTGCCGCGCCTGGAGGCTGGGATCTCCCAGGCACACTCAGTCACTGACTCTGTCCCTATATTTAAATCCTGCCTTAGGACATGTTTTTCAAAGGGCATCTGCTAACTAGTTCCTGGTTACTAATTAGTTTTTGTGCTGTGCTACTTGTCTTTGGGAACCTGAACAACAAAGAAGAGGTGGTGGGTCGGAAAGAGAAAGAGAGTGTGTGTGTGTCTGTGTGTGTGTGTGTGTGCCTATCAGTGGTGGAACGTAACGAAGTAATTGTACTCCGTTACTGTATTTAAGTAAAAAAAATTGTGTATCTGTACTTTACTTAAGTAAAATATAAGACCGGTTCTTTTACTTTTACTTCATTACATTTTTAGAGCAAATATCTGTACTTTTACTCCGATATTTTTTAAAAGTGTGTTTTACATTTTTTGTTACATTTTCGTTCAGAAATTTGAAAAATACAGAGTTTTTTTAGCGCATCTTGAAACCGCATCGCCAAAATCAAAAGAAGCAGTTGATCGGGAGAAGAAGTCATGAATCGAGAAACATTTTCCGCATTCATTCAGCGCCAAAAACCTAACATCAAATATAGTACAAATTAAAAAGAGTCAGAACATCGTTATTCATTGTGTTTACTTCTAAATAAAAAGTTGAGCCATCATTACACAAAGCAGGGGCGGATCTAGAATTTTCCAAAGGGCGGGGGGGCTTTGACAAAGCCAATTTATAGTGACCCCCGAAACATTTTAAAATATAAATGTCATTTACCTCCATTTTGGCGGCCCATTCACTGGCCCTTCTAGGGGATAGTTGACTTGTCCCCTTTCTTTCTTTTTATTTATTTATTTTTTTGTGGACCAAAAGAGGCGGGAGAGGGGGGGTCACACTCCAGGAGGGTATTTATCCTGGTTACCATGGTGACACCATGATGAAAACAAAAAAATAACATTTGAATTATGGTAGAATACTTTTACTTTTTACTTAAAAAGTACAATTTACACATCTACTTTTGTACTTTTACTTAAGTAGATTTTTTTAGAGGAGAAGAAGTAATGAATCGAGGACCAATCAGAAATTGAGAGTAAACATTTTCCGAATTCATTCAGCACCAAAAAAAACAAACATCAAATATAGAACAAATTAAAAAGAGTCAGAAGATCGTTGTTCGTTGTGTTTACTTCTAAATAAAAAGTTGAGCCATCGTTATACAGAGCAGGGGCGGATCTATAATTTTCTAAAGGAGGGGGAGGGGCCATGAGGTCATTGACAAGGCCAATAAAGGGTGACTGGGGGCATTCCCCCAGAACATTTTAAAAAATAAGAGTAATTTTCCTGCATTTTGGTGCCTATTTGCTGCTAGGGGATAGCTTGACTAGTCCCATTTCCTTTCTTCTTCTTTTTTTTTTGTGGTGCCTGTTCTCATTCAGGCGGATGTACGGGCGTTTATCCTCAGCTTCCGTCACCACCTAAACCGCTTAGTTATCACCATTTCTTTCAGAATAAAAACATATTTGATAGAGTTGGACATGGACGTGGAATTTCGCCGTCTTTTAATTTCCGTCTAAACGGTCCCTCGTCCTACTACCCCCTACACACACGGCTCTCCCTCTCTTTCTCTCTTATAAGTCAAATCATTATTGGATTACATTTTTCTGGTTTCATAAAATGTGGTTAAGAGGCACTTTGGACATATGTGCATGACCTGCTTTCCAGAGATGGCTATCAGGGCAAAAAGTGACAGGTCAATTGTTGATTTCTGTTCCATAAAAGGGGACGGGTCTCCCCAATCCGGAGTTCTCTCTAAAAGGTCTTCCTGCTCCTCTCTCTCTACTGAGAGTGGATCGCTCTATGTGTGTGTGTGTATAATTGTATAGTGGGAAGACACACTTAATGGAAGTGGCTCTTCACTCTGACAGCTGGGTGGTGCAGATGAAAGGTCTGCTGTATCTGTCGGCCACTTGTGGCGTTTCCAAGAGAGAGCCGAGGCTCACAGGAGTGGACCGCGCCACAGCAGACACATGTAGTCGTTTCCGATTGATCTAAATTGATCAGGGTATCGTGAACCTATTAATACTAAAGCACGCCAAAAGATGAACATGTAGCATGAAGCTGCTTCACGCCACTTTAAGGCGGTATGGAAGATTTTAATGGATTTGGAGGGAATTAGCGCCTCCAAATCCAAGACCATGGTCCTCGCACGGAAAAGGGTGGAATGTCCCCTGTGGGTCAGGGACAGGGTCCTGCCCCAAGTGGAGGAGTTTAAGTATCTCGGGGTCTTGTTCATGAGTAGGGGAAAGATAGAGCGGGAGATCAACAGGCGGATCGGTGCGGCGTCAGCAATAACTTGGACGCTGCATTGGTCCGTCGTGGTAAAGAGAGAGCTGAGCCGAAAAGCAAAGCTCTCGATTTACAAGACGATCTACATTCCAACCCTCACCTATGGTCACCAGCTGTGGGTGGTGACCGAAAGAATGAGATCACGGATACAAGCGGTCGAAATGAGCTTCCTCCGCAGGGTGGCTGGGCTCTCACCCAGAGATCGGGTGAAGAGCTCTGCCATCCGGGAGGAGCTCGGTGTTGAGCCGCTCCTCCTCCAGGTCGAGAGGAGCCAGATGGGGTGGTTCGGGCACCTGGTCAAGATGCACCCCTGAGCGCCTCGCGGGTGAGTTGTTTCGGGCACGTCCCCCCGGGAGGAGACCAAGGGGCAGACCCTGGACCCGCTGGAGAGACTATGTCTCACAGCTGGCCAGGGAATGACTTGGGATCCTTCCGGGTGAGCTGGAGGATGCAGCCGGGGAGAGAGAGGCCTGGGCTACCCGTTTGAGGCTGTTGCCCCCGCGACCCGAGCCCGGAACAAGCGGAAAATGATGGAAGGGAAGATCTTAACGAACACAATGTTTGCAGAATTACTTAAAAGGGCGCAGGGGGTGAAAGAGTGAGTCCTTCCATTGACTTTTTGGAAGGTGAACAATATTCATTTGCAGCTACACGCACGCAATCTAGCATGCTAAAGTTAAAATCAAGTGCCCTAGCGCTTAGAAAAAACGTGCATTTAGCGCACTAGGTTTAAAATGTAGGTTTGAAATCTCCCGACAATCTATTTTGACAACGTGCGCATCATGGAAACACACACATTTTAACAGAAGCAGTGTTGCTGTTTTCACAACAGAGCCAAAAAAAAATCTAGAGTGCACCATCTAGTGAGGAAACATCAGAATTGCAGGGGAAATAAAACATTAACATGGTTTATTTATTAAATTTTTTTGGGCCGGATTAAAACATTTAACGGGCCTCATGTGGCCCACAGGCCGTAGTTTGCCCATGCCTGTTTTATGATGTACCTGCCAAATTTTGAGTAACCAGTTTATTAAGCAAAGCAGGAAATCAGGGAAAAGATGGAAAAAGGTGACGAAAATGTGATGAGACGTTTGCAAGTTTCTGTTGAAGAGACGAAAATGTAATGAAATAGGTGTCAGACTTTCAAATTTCTGTCTGTGAAAAGAAAAAACACAGCGGCTGCATCTGTCTCTCACGGCGGCACGCCCCCCTACAATGCTGCACGTTCACACCGTCTACACAACACACATGCAGCCACAAGGAAGTCACAAACCATGGCGGCAACAACAACAAAGGAGCTCGGTGGTCAGAAACGTAAAGTTTTCCACATATTTTGCGCAAACAGCATGCTAACTTCAAGCTAATGCTAGCTTGACGTCGCTGCTAACTTCTTTAGTTAGCTTGGTTGCGCTAACGAATGCTGCACGTTCACACGGTCTACACAACACACCTGCAGCCACAAGGAAGTCACACACCATGGTGAAAACAGTAACAAAGAGGCTTGGTGGTCGGAAACTTAAAGTTTTCCACATATTTTGCGGAAACAGCATGCTAACTTCAAGCTAATGCTAGCTTGTCGGCGCTGCTAACTTCCTTAGTTAGCTTGGTTGCGCTAACGACTGATTTAAAGACACAGCGCAATGTTTACTTTAATTACAGGGTTTTTAAGAGGTGTAATTTTTAAGTATGAATAAGTTACAACGTTCCTCACTCACTGAATAATTTCTATTTATTTTACGTTGTTTTACAATGTTCGCTGTTTTTGCGCAAGTTAAAGCTCGGCAGAGTTCTTTTTTTTTTTTTTTTTACAATTAACCTGCATCATTTTCAGTAATAAAGACACGATTGTTAAAGTAAGTTGTTTTTTTTTTACACTAAAACTAGACAAAAACTCTTTTGGGTTTTCGTTGACGAGAACGTGACTAAAACTTAAATTAATTTTCGTCCAAAAACGAAGACTAAAACAAAAACTTAGATGGCTGCCATAAAAAAAACAATGCAGTTGGTAAGTGGTGCCAACAAATAAAAATGTAGCCCAAAGATAATGTTGATTTGTTGTAAAAAAAAAAAAAAAGGACCCATAAAGTCGACCGGGATCAACCAGTCGATCCCTGAAACATTTTTGGTCGATCTCAAAATCTTTAAAAAATCTTGTAATTTGCCATTTAATCTTTTTCTTTATGGATCAGTAAATGTTCATCCGTAGTTTTCATTCTGAAACAAACTGGACATCTCTATTTATAAACGTTTTCTTCTCATTT
Source organism: Neostethus bicornis (assembly GCA_902685375.1). Lineage (NCBI taxonomy): Eukaryota > Metazoa > Chordata > Actinopteri > Atheriniformes > Phallostethidae > Neostethus > Neostethus bicornis. The sequence continues at coordinate 6,520,864 of LR738547.1, read as the reverse complement.
TTACTCATCTTCATTTTAAAAACATCCGTAGAAGTAAAAAGTTTTGTTCTTTTTTTTGTCCTCTTCATCTTTTCGGTGAAATGGTGTGATTCTTCCATTCTTCCCCTCTGTGTATAAATGAAGCTTGGTAAAACCACACTGGGAGCTGTCTGTGCATGATGGAAACAACTCCTTTGCAAGGAATAAAACTTTGATGATCCACATCTCGGCATTAATGTGCAGACGCTTTAGCTTGTCACAGCGGAAAGAGCACGAGTAATAAGATTAAACATCACTGAATTCCATTTAGGTGAGCTCCTCCCAGGATACTCGTTCAAGGATCCAGCTAAAGCAGAGATTTTTTTTTCCTTCTGTGAGTCAAACCAGCATGAACGGAGGAGGAGTACCCCAGTGTGCCCGTTGATGTTAGAAAGCTGCTTCACTTCATCTTGTATCGAGCTGTGTGTTCCCGAAGCCGCCAGAGCAAAGCAAAACCGTGCGATGTTTATGAGACTGCAACTAAAGCTTCAATCCATCCACCTCTTCAGCTGTTTTTTTTTTTTTTTTTAGATTGGATTGAAAAAATATCGTGGGTACAAGCGGCCAAAATGAGCTTTCTCCACAGGGTGGCTGGCCCTCACTCAGAGATCGGGTGAGGAGCTCTGCCATCCGGGAGGAGCTCGGTGTTGAGCCGCTCCTCCTCCAGGTCGAGAGGAGCCAGATGGGGTGGTTCGAGCATCTGGTCAGGATGTCCACCCCCGTGCGCCTCGCGTGCGAGGTGCTTTTGGCACATCCCACCGGGAGGAGACCAAGGGGCAGACCCCGGACCCGCTTGAGAGACTATGTATCCCAGCTGGCCGGGGAACGATTTGGAATCCTTCCTGGTGAGCTGGAGGATGCAGCCGGGGAGAGAGAGGCCTGGGCTGCCCGTTTGAGGCTGTTGCCCCAGCGACCTGACCCTGGAACAAGCGGAAGATGACGGAACGGAACAGATTAAAAAAATCTCTATGAAAGAACGAGATTGCGGGTACAAGCGGCCAAAATGAGCTTTCTCCGCAGGGTGGCTGGGCTCTCACTCAGAGATCGGGTGAGAAGCTCTGCCTTCCGGGAGGAGCTCGGCGTCGAGCTGCTCCTCCTCCAGGTCGAGAGGAGCCAGATGGGGTGGTTCGGGCATCTGGTCAAGATGCCAACCCGAGTGTCTCACGGGCGAGGTGTTTCGGGCACGTCCCACCAGGAGGAGACCAAGGAGCAGACCCCGGACTCGCTTAAGAGACTATGTCTTACAGCTGGCCAGGGAACGACTTGGGATCCTTCCGGGTGAGCTAGAGGATGCAGCTGGGGAGAAAGAGGCATAGGCTACCCGTTTGAGGCTGTTGCCCCCGCAACCCGACCCCGGAACAAGCGGAAAATGACGGAACGGAATGTATTAAAAAAATCTATGAAAAGAATGAGATCGCGGGTACAAGCGGCCGAAATGAGCTTTCTCCGCAGGGTGGCTGGGCTCTCAGTCAGAGATCGGGTGAGGAGCTCTGCCATCCGGGAGGAGCTCGGCGTCGAGCCGCTCCTCCTCCAGGTCGAGAGGAGCCAGATGGGGTGGTTCGGGCATCTGGTCAAGATGCCACCCCGAGCGCCTCGCGGGCGAGGTATTTTGGGTACGTCCCACCGGGAGGAGAACAAGGGGCAGACCCCGGACCCGCTTGAGAGACTATGTCTCAAAGCTGGCCGGGGAACGACCTGGGATCCTTCTGGAGAGAGAGACCTGGGCTGCCCGTTTGAGGCTGTTGCCCCTGCGACCCGACCCCAAAACAAGCGAAAGATGACGGAACAAAACGGAACGGATTTAAAAAAAAATCAGGAAAAGAAACGACTCTAATTAGACGTTCTGGCGTCAGCTCGGTGGGAATTAACGAAGAGGAGTAATTAACATGAGCCGTACAAGAACTCATGACATGATGCCACCTACAAACTCTTCCATCTCAGCTCAAAAAAGAACCAAAAGAAGACTTTTTACACAAAAATAAAAAATAAAAGTTTTGTTTTGTGCTCGGATGAGAGGCCCGTAGATGTTAATGAGCCGCCGTGCTGTAGGTGACAGGTGCATGATAGCCTCCTGGATTCCTGCCAGTCTATTATCAGCGTCTGAGCCTCTGATACGTTATCATTGTTAGCAACGCTCATTAAAAGTAATTGGTATTGCTATTTGAAACGCAGCTCATTAGGCAGCGGTGTTTTGTCTCAATAAGGAATTCTTAGAGGGCGAATGCATTTATTCTCCGTTAGAAATCCACAACAGATGTTCCCCCCACCCCCCGCCCCTTCCCATTTTGACAAGTGGCTGATGAGGAAAAACAGTGAAATTTAAAAATCAAGACTCCCCTCACATGGAGAGTATTTCTCACCCTCCGGATCCACGCAGACAGACACACGTGATGGGCAAGTAAATTCTTGCAGTCGCAGAAATTCCTCAGTGGGTTGCTGGTTTTAAGCTCACCGTCTCTGCATATGAAGCACTCTGATGTCTCTGTAGAAGAGGAGGAGAAGGGTGGTCGGGGGTTAGAAACGCTTTCACACTGAATCAAAGGCTAATCCTTGATCTGCGTTAAGATCCATATCAAATTGTCTCCCAAAGAGACCGCTTCCATTTTCCCATCACGCCAGTAAACACACACTTTACACGTCCCCGGAGAATTGTCCGTTTATTTGTTTCCGATAGCGAAGTGATTCCAAGCTTAAATGTAATTGAGAGAAGTGACATCACTGATGAGGGAATAAAAAAACAAAACATTTTTCATCTTTGTTCCACGGTTTGCTTGTCATATGGTTCCGTTCCGTCATCTTCCGCTTGTTCCGGGGTCGGGTCGCGGGGGCAACAGCCTCAAACGGGCAGCCCAGGCCTCTCTCACCCTGGCTGCATCCTCCAGCTCACCAGGAAGGATCCCAAGTTGAAACACCTCGCCCACGAGGCGCTCGTGGGGCACCTTGACCACATGCCCGAACCACCCCATTTGGCTCCTCTCGAACTGGAGGAGGAGCGGCTCGACACCGAGCTCCTCCCGGATGGCAGAGCTCCTCACGCGATCTCTGACTGAGAGCCCAGCCACCCTACGGAGGAAGCTCATTTCGGCCGCTTGTACCCGCGATCTCATTCTTTCGGTCACCACCCACAGCTGGTGACCATAGGTGAGGGTGAGAACGTAGATTGACTTGTAAATCCAGAGCTTTGTTTTTCGGCTCAGCTCTCTCTTCACCACGACAGACCGATGCAGCGTCCTAGTTATTGCTGATGCCACACCGATCCGCCTGTCGATCTCCCGCTCCATCTTTCCCCCACTCGTGAACAAGAACCCAAGGTACTTGAACTCCTCCAGTTGGGGCAGGACCCTGTCCCTGACCCGCAGGGGGTATTCCACCCTTTTCCGGGCGAGGACCATGGTCTTGGATTTGGAGGCGCCAATTCCCATCCCGGCCGCTTCACACTCGGCAGCAAAATTTGCCATATGGTCCAATGGCAAATTTTCATTACCAGGGAGAACATGCAAACTCCACACAGAAAAACCAGTGACCATGGTCCTCGCCCGGAAAAAGGTGTAATGCCCGCTGCAGGTCAGGAACAGGGATCTACCTCAAGTGGAGGAGTTTAAGTATCTCAGGGTCTTGTTCACGAGTGAGGGAAGGATGGGGCGGGAGATCAACAGGCGGATCGGTGCGGCGTCAGCAATAACTAGGACGCTGCATCGGTCCGTCGAAGTAAAGAAAGAGCAGATCCGAAAAGCGAAGCTCTTGATTTACAAGTCGAACTACGTTCCAACCCTCACCTATGGTCACCAGCTGTGGGTGGTGACCGAAAGAATGAGATTGCACATACAAGCGGCCAAAATGAGCTTCCTCTGCAGGGCGGCTAAGCTCTCGCTCAGAGATTGGGTGAGGAGTTCTGTCATTCTGCAGGAGCTCGGTGTTGAGCCGCTCCTCCTCCAGGTCGAGAGAAGCCAGATGGGGTGGTTCGGGCATCTGGTCAGGATGCCCCCGAGCGACTCACGGGCGACGTATTTTGGGCACGTCCCACCGGGAGGAGACCAAGGGGCAGACCCCGGACCCGCTGGAGAAACTATGTCTCACAGCTGGCCGGGGAACGACTTGGGATCCTTCCGGGTGAGCTGGAGGATGCCTCCAGGAAGAGGGAGGCCTGGGCTACCCGTTTGAGGCTGTTGCCCCACGACCCGACCCCGGAACAAGCGGAAGATGACGGAACGGAATGAATCAACGTTCCCGCCCTCACTTATGGTCACCAGCATGGGTGGTGACCGAAAGAATGAGATCACAGATACAAGCGGCCAAAATTAGCTTCCTATGCAGGGTGGCTGGGCTCTCACTCAGAGATCGGGTGACGGGTTCTGCCATCTGGGAGGAGCTCGGTGTTGAGCCGCTCCTCCTCCTCCAGGTCGAGAGAAGACAAATGGAATAGTTTGGGCATTTGGTAAGGATGCCCCTGAGCGCCTCGCGGGTGAGATGTTTCGGGCACTTCCCACTGGGAGGAGACCAAGAGGCAGACCCTGGGACAACTTGGGATCTTTCCGGGTGAGCTTGTGGATGCAGATGGGGTGAGAGAAGCCTGGGCTTCCCGTCTTAGGCTGTTGCCCCCGCGAGCCGACCCCAGATAAGCGGAAGAGGATGGAACCAAACGGATTTTACATTGTGTGTATTGTGTGTGTGCAACGGAAATTTTATGTTACTTTGACTCATGCAAAAATGTGTTAATATGCACACAAATATCTTGGAACGATGAAAATAGCATAAAAAAACTTGACAAACCTGGAAATACGGGCAAAATTTTTACTTTAAACTTGTAAATCCAAGAGTTTATTGTAACAAAAAAAAAAATGCTTCAAAACATAACATTTATTAAACAAGAGTTCACAGATTACGTAGCGAATGCGGACAGAAATGCACTTAACACAGATCAGGTTACATGCACTCAGTCGGTTTTCAAACTCTTTTCACGCTTCAGGGGCGTCAAAGATCACCAGCACTTAAATATACATGGTGCGTTTAAGTGCTGGTGGTAAACTGGGTCATACCGATTTTCATTTGGTTATTTTATAGTTATTTCTATGTGGGGGGAAAAAAAACTAAATTGAAAATGGCTACCTTCAAGAAAAAAAGGTTTTAGGTTAAAACCTCCTTGTAGTTTGAAAAGTTACGGTTGAAAAAAAAAGTGTATAAAGTGGTTACAAATATGATGGGATTGGTAATAGATCGACCATAGTAATAGATAGGTAATAGATCGACCATAATAATAGATAGGTAATAGATCGGCCATAGCAATAGATAGGTAATAGACTGTAATAGATAGGTAATAGATCGACCATAGTAATAGATAGGTAATATCTATTATTACCTATGCCGATCTATTACCTATTAGATAGGTAATAGATCGGCCATAGTAATAGATAGGTAATAGACTGTAATAGATAGGTAATAGATCGGCCATAGTAATAGATAGGTAATAGACTGTAATAGATAGGTAATAGATCGACCATAGTAATAGATAGGTAATAGACTGGCCATAGTAATAGATAGGTTATAGATCACATGGCACTGAAAAAGAGTAAAAAAAGTTGGTGCCAGCCTATCATCAGCCTCACAATGACATCTTGCCTGAAGTCAGCCACTAGAGATCTGAAAATTTCTCTAGTGGCTGACTAGAGAAATCGACCATAGTAATAGATAGGTAATAGATCTTCTGCGTATATCAGGGGATCTATTACCTATCTATTACTATGGCGGTCTATCGGAGATTAAGTCAGAGAGGCCAGACTGAGATGGTTTGGACATGTACAGAGGACAGAGATAGGGGTGCCCAACCTTTTCTGTCCCAAGATCTACTTTACAAAATCCAACCTTACTGAGATCTACCATTCCCATGGTACCATCACATACCCCAACAGATCGTTTCCAGCCTGCTGTAAATACCCCTACAACACAATTTGTTATATACGCACACACTCACAGCCTTTTACGAGGGGGTGGGGCCACAGCAGCACCGTGGGCTGCTTATTGATTACAGGCTTAACAACGTGATTACAGACTCAGAAAATCTCCAGTAACAGAAGAATAACCTGCTAGATTGACACTTTTTGGGAAAATAAAATAAAAGTGTCCCTAAATTTTAGCAACTCTAGCGGCTGACTTCAGGGCAGATGTAATTGTGAGACTGATGATAGGCTGGCACCAACTTTTTTTACTTTTTTTCAGTGCCATATGATCTACCCATAATACCTTTGCAATCGACCAGTCAATCGCGATCGATGTGATGGGCACCCCTGAGAGAGAGGTTACATCGGCAGTAGAATACTGAGTTTGGAACCACCAAGAAAGAGGCCTTGAGGAAGACCAAAGAGGAGGTTCATGGATACAGTGAAGGAAGGCATGAAGATAGTTGGTGAGACTGAAGAAGATGAAGGAGATAGGATTAGATGGAAGAAACTGACTTGCTGTGGCGACCCCTGAAGGGAAATGCCGAAAGAAGAAGATGAAGAAGATCGCCCAATAAATTTTGAGTCCATACATGCTGTACCATGTTGTTTTATTGTACAATGGAAAGTACACTGAGTTAGTAAAGCTAGCGCTTGTTGTTATTTTGAGGGAGGCGATGGCTCGGCATAGAGCATTCGCCCGCAGATCGGAAGTTAACCGGAAGTTAACCGGAAGTTAATCGGAAGTTAACCGGTAGTTAACCGGAAGTTAACCGGAAGTTTGCGGGTTCCATTCCCATTGAGTTCACGTCTAGGGGTACCTAGAAGACACCTCTTCTTCTTCTTCTCCTTTCGGCATTTCCCTTCAGGGGTCACCACAGCAAGTCAGTTTCTTCCATCTAACCCTATCTGCTGCATCCTCTTCGGTCACGCCAACTATCTTCATGTCTTCCTTCACTGTATCCATGAACCTCCTCTTTGGTCTTCCTCTAGCCCTCTTTCCTGGTGGTTCCAAACCCAGCATCCTTCTGCCGATGTACTCGGTCTCTCTTCTCTGTACATGTTCAAACCATCTCAGCCTGGCCTCTCGGACTTTATCTCCAAAACCTCTAACATGTGCTGTTCCTCTGATATGCTCATTTCTGATCCTGTCCATCCTGGTCACTCCCAGAGAGATCCTCAGCATCTTCATCTCTGCTACCTCCATCTCTGCTTCCTGTCTTTTCCTCAGTGGCACTGTCTCTAGACCAAACAGCATGGCGGGTCTCACCATGGTTTTGTACACTTTTCCTTTCATTTTAGCTGAAACTCTTCTGTCACACATCACACCTGATACTTTCCTCCAACCGTTCCAGCCTGCTTGAACACGCTTCTTCACCTCTTTTCCACACTCTCCATTGCTCTGGACTGTTGATCCCAAGTACTTAAAATCTTCCACCTTCTTTATCTCTTCCCCCTGTAACCTTACTTTTCCATTTGGATCCCTCTCATTCACACACATGTACTCTGTTTTACTCTGACTAATCTTCATTCCTCTTCTTTCTAGTGCAAACCTCCACCTCTCCAGCTTTTCCTCCACCTCTTCCCTCCTCTCACTACAGATCACAGATCCGCAAACATCATTGTCCATGGAGATTCCTGTCTGACCTCGTCTGTCAGCCTGTCCATCACCATAGCAAACAGCAAAGGGCTCAGAGCAGATCCTTGGTGCAGTCCCACCCCCACACTGAACTCTTCTGTCACACCTACAGCACACCTCACCACTGTCTTACAGCCCTCATACATGTCCTGAACCGCTCTAACATACTTCTCTTCACACCAGACTTCCTCATACAATACCATAGTTCTTCTCTAGGTACCCTGTCATATGCTTTCTCAAGATCTACAAAGACACAGTGCAGCTCCCTCAGACCTTCCCTGTACTTCTCTATCAGCATCCTCAAGGCAAATACTGCATCTGTAGTGCTCTTTTTAGGCATAAAACCATACTGCTGCTCACAAATTCTTACTTCAGACCTTAGCCTAGCTTCGACAACTTTTTCCCATAACTTCATCGTATGACTGATCAGTTTAATTCCTCTGTAGTTACCACAACTCTGCACATCTCCCTTGTTCTTAAAAACAGGAACTAGCACACTTCTTCTCCATTCATCAGGCATCTTTTCACTTTCTAACATCCTGTTAAACAGCCCAGTCAGAAACTCTACTGCCACCTCACCTAAGCACTTCCATACTTCTATAGGGATATCGTCAGGGCCGAGAGCCTTTCCACTCTTCATTCTCTTCAGTGCTCTCTTTATTTCTACCTTACTAATCCTAGCCACTTTCCGCTCCACTATGGTAAAGTCTTCTACTCTTTGTTCTATTTCATTTTCTTCATTCATCAACTCTTCAAAGTACTCTTTCCATCTTCCCATTACATTACTGGCATCTGTCAAGAGACATCCATTCCGGTCTTTAATCACCCTAACTTGCTGCACATCCTTCCCATCTTTGTCTCTCTGTCTTGCCAACCTGTATAGGTCCAGCTCTCCCTCCTTGCTGTTCAGCTTAGCATACAAGTCGTCGAAGGCTGCTTGTTTTGCCTTTGCCAACTCTACTTAAACCTTATGCTGTATCTCCTTGTATTCTTGCCTACTCTCCTCAGTCCTCTCAGTGTCCCACTTCTTCTTAGCCAGCCTCTTTCTTTTGATACAATCCTGCACCTCCTCATTCCACCACCAAGTCTCTTTATCTATCTTCCTTCCAGATGACACACCAAGTACTCTCTTGCCTGTCTCCCTTATCACATTAGCTGTAGTTGTCCAGTCATCTGGAAGCATCTCCTGCCCACCAAGAGCCTGTCTCAACTCCTTTATAAAGTTCAAGCAGCAGTCTTCCTTTTTCAGATTCCACCATTTAGTCTTCTGGACTCCCTTCGTCTTCTTAAACTTCCTCACTGCTATGGTCATCTTACACACCACCATCCTATGCTGTTTGGCTACACTGTCTCCTGCTACAACTTTGCAGTCACTGATCTCTTTCAGATTACACCGCCTACACAAAATGTAATCTACCTGTGTACTCCTTCTTCCACTCTTGTAAGTCACCCTGTGTTCCAGCCTTTTCCAGCCTAGGTGGTGGCACCTAGAAGACACCTAACCCCTTGTTTCTCCCACCATTGGTGCCGCAGCGGCTGCCTGCTGCCATTTTAGAAGTGCAGCTCACAAATTTCCCGGTGAGGAATGAATAGAGTATTTAAAAATAAATACATTTTATATGTTTCAGACTCTTCCTGCTTGTGTTAGAATATGGGCGTGGCAGAGAACAACTTGGCGTTTGAATGGTACCTGATTGGACAGGAGAGTTTTTAAATGTTCCATTCCCACATGGAATAGAAAATTATGCCAGGAATGTTTTTAATGACGGAATATTCAAACAAGATAGAACACGCCAAAAAGTTGACATTACCAGACACTCTGACTTTAATTTTTTTTTAATCACTCTACTCATCCCTTACCAGGGAAATTTGTATGCTGCACTCTAGGGCTGAAACAACTAATCGAATTAATCGATTATAATCGATTATTGAAATAGTTGTCGACTAATTTAGTCATTGATTAATCGTTTAGGAAGTTTTTGCTGTCAACTGCACTTAATATTACACAACTTGATTGTTTTTTGTGTATTTTTACTCATGTTAACCTATGCCATTTTTGTTTGGTACTATACCTCTGAACAAGGTTAAAATTGCAAATCTAAAACTGTTAACGATTTCTTGTTTTTAAATGTGATCCTGGATGGTCAACAGTTGACATTTTATGTTTTTTTAGCCAGTACTATAAAACACATTTTATTGGTGCTCGTTATTTACCTTTACTGTATACAGTAAGTAGATTTATTATTCTATATTTGTTGTAGAAATGGTAATATTCTCCCTCTTTATTTCACAAAAAGATTAACATTTTTACTTATTAGAATGAGCCCAACGTGTTGTTTAAGTGGTTATGAGTTGTGTTTTGCATAACTACATTCAATAAAATGCCAAAAAACTATTATTTATTAAGTTGCCAATTTTACCCGATTAATCGATTAATCGAGCCAATAATCGCCAGATTAATCGATCACCAAAATAATCGTTAGTTGCAGCCCTACTGCACTCCTACACCGCAGCAGGCTGCCACGACAGCGCCAATGGTGTGAGAAACAGGGGGTTAGGTGTCTTCCCCGAGGAGCCTGGACCTGCACTCCGTGGGATGCAAACCCGCGAACTTCTGGTTGACTTCCAGTCTCTGGGCGAACGCTCTAACCACTGAGCCACCGTCTCCTCACGATAAGATGATGGCTGTTAAGTATGTTTGTTTTCATTTAAAAATGATTCAATTGGGAAGATTGATTTCCAGTTTTGCATTTCTTGAATTCTTCATCAACTGACCTCGAAACTACTGGCAAATCACTCCAATTCATTTCTAACGTTTGCAGACTCATCATGGTTGTGTTTTTTATGGATCATAAGAGGTCCAGATCAAACTCACGCTCAACTTTTTTTTTTTTTTATTATTGACAGCAACCAGTTCCTCCGATTCTACGAAAAAAACTCTTCCAACAACTTTTTTTCTACAGTGATGAATCCAAGCGGCAGCTTTGAAGTTAAATATCGGGCAGTATGGCTAGAAGCCAGATTTGCTGGTTTCATCCCATAAAACCAGCGGGAGACAGCAGCGAGGGTTGGCTGTCATTTGTGTTGGGGGTGAACCGCTGCCTCAGAAGATCCTGTCTCTTCTGGGCCTTCTTCTTCAACTGCTTTGCTTCAGGTGAAAAATCTATCTTCAGATGAAAAATGTTTTAATCAAAGGCTGGATTTTTTAATGGAAGCCATCAAAATCTGTGTAAGCAGATTTTATTACTGACCAGGCATATATCTCTAGTAGGGCTGCAACTAACGATTATTTCGATGATCGATTAATCTGGCGATTATTGGCTCGATTAATCGATTAATCGGGTAAAATTGACAACTTAATAAATAATTGTTTTTGGGCATTTTATTGAATGTAGTTATGCAAAACACAACCCATAACCACATAAACAATGCGTTGGGCTCATTCTAATAAGTAAAAAATGTTAATCTTTCTGTGAAATAAAGAGGGAGAATATTACCATTTCTACAGCAAATATAAAATAATAAATCTACTTACTGTACACAGTAAAGGTAAATCACGAGCACCCATAAAATGTGTTTTATAGGACTGGCTAAAAAAACATAAAATGTAAACTGTTTACCATCCAGGATCACATTTAAAAACAAGAAATCGTTAACAGTTTTAGATTTGCAAATTTAATCTTGTTCAGAGGTACAGTACCAAACAAAAATGGCCCATATTAACATGAGTAAAAATACACAAAAAAAAACAATCAAGTTGTGTAATATTAAGTGCAGTTGACAGTGAAAACTCCCTAAACGATTAATCGATGACTAAATTAGTCGACAACTATTTCAATAATCGATTATAATTGATTAGTTGTTTCAGCCCTAATCTCTACCCAGCGTTAATATGTATCAAACAGGCAGCGGAAGAGGAGAAACATCTCAATTTTTTTCATTTGGTATGGATGCATGGGTGTCTAAATCGGATATTTTGGTGTTTGGCTGGCTCCCTGTTCCTGATAACAACCACCTGGTCCCAACTTCCAATAAGCCACTTCCAAACTACCACCGTGTCACAGTTCATCTGTTCGTTTCGCTCCTAATCCGAGGTAGAGTCAGATTTGACTCTTGTCAAAATAACTTTGTATGTGTTGAAGCGTTTGCAGAAAATAATGGAGCCTCGTACAGACATACCTATAGAGCCTGACAGTCTAACTAGGGAGTCTTCATGTTTCAACAATCTGACCTAAAATATTTGCAAAGTGACTGTGATGGCAGATTCTCCAATTATACCCACAAGTCCTTTTTAACGTTTCTCTCTCCTGAATCTGTGCTGCTTTTACAATCATTATGGTGAGCCCTGAGGCACTTCTGCTGCTAAATAACAGCACTGCTGCTGAGAAAATAACTAGAAAACAACATTACAACAGAGATGTAAACATGCGGCATGTCAGTCGCAGCCAGGCTGACATGTCTGCATGATCTGTGACTCCCATAATTAACTGTCAGCAGTGTCAGTGTTCGGCTGTGTTTCACATGAAGAAGGGTGCTCGTCTATCTGGCTGAAGTAGCCCACACTGCACGCTTCTACAGCCACCGAAACTTCGTTTGAGTAGCTGAAGCTCTGGGTTGCGTGTTCGCAACTTTAGGGTCCATTCGCGTTTTCACAATTCATAATTAGTCTTATTAATCTAGGTGTTATGGACAAAGGTCTCTAAAAAAGACTTGCATTTCAATTCAATTATATTTTTACAGCCCAATATCACAAAACAATTGCCTCAACGGGTTTCACATTGTCGATTGAAAAAAAAGTACAAAGACAAGGTACAAAAAAGGGAAAAAAGTTGACACACAAATACACAGATAAAAGCTAACTAAAAACAGCTAGCTATAAAATGTTGGTACATTCCTGCCCTTAGATCCTCCTTTGTGGTGAGTGAAAACTCAAAAATCCAGCGGTGGGAAAAAAGTAGAAACCTCGTGGGGACCCGAATGAAAGAGGGATTCCTCCCCAGAGACGAGCAGCCAATGTGTCTAAGACTGTCAAAAAATTTGCACGGCAGCTCGTCATAATACCATTGGAAAATTAATTTTGAGAAAGCTATTGAACTGCATAGTCATTTTAAATAGAAATAAAATTTACCGAATGGGGTTGTGGGAGTGCCGGGGCCTATCCTGGCTGATTTCAGGCGATAAACAGGGTACACACTGAACAGGTTACCAGACTGTTGTAGGCCAAACACTAACAACCATCCACAGACGGACTCATTTCAAGGGGCAATTTCATGGTGGCTAATAAACCTAACAGGAATGTTTTCTGATGATGGCCAAAAACTGGAGTTCCCGAGGTAAACCCACGCATACATGGGGAGACCCTGCAAACTCCACACAGAATGCCCCGCGCCCAATCCGGGACTCGAACCCCGACATTCTTGCTGTGAGGCAATTTGTGAGCTATCTTATCCAGTTATCGGATATTATTTGAACAACGGGTTGCTTTCGGACATGGATTTTGTTCTCTGCCACGCCTAATTTAAACAGGAAGTGTTTAAGTTAATGAGCTCTGCTCATATTTAGCTCATCCCCTGCCAGTCTAGAGATTGCCAGTCTAATGTAAATTCACCAAAATAAGAATTAAAAGGTCTATGCGCTAGCTAGTTTTGGTAGCGCATAGACTAGCGCTAGCGAAGTCTATGTGCTAGTCTAGGTAGCAGACAGACTAGCGCAAAGATGCTTTTCTGCGAGAGTGTAGGTCGCAGATTACACTGTATCTGCGACTTTAAACAAGACATGTTATGTTTACGTTACGTTGTATACCCACCCCATGGGTGGGACTAACTCCCCCTCGAGTGTAAAAAAATGCAGTAAATCAGAATAAATATATTTTTAAGCCGTGATTTGACGAATATTACATTTCTGAGCAAACAAAAGGTACCAGGTTTGTCTGTATGTGCTGTAATATAAGAATAATTTCCCAAAAAAAGCCAGATATCCAAGCCCATGATAACCACATTAAGGAAGAGGGCATGAGTATCGAAGGTCTCTCCTGACAGATGCAGATCCACGTACATCATGGGATGTATCTGCAGCTTTGTACAGTGCACTACAAAGTAAACAAATGAAGCAAATGCCAAATCTGGGTAATTTAATTGTCCGTTGAATTGCTAACGACCTCATTAACAAAAGAAGGATGGGAAAGCAGCATGGCCCGGGTGAGGAGCTGCCAGTGTGACAGCCATCTGGCTACCGTGGGGGTGGGGGAACTTCACATGTACCAAACGCAAGCTGAGAGCCGCTCTGATCGACCATTTCACTCAACAAATTTGTATTTTTATCTAAATTCTTTGTTGGAAAAGATAATTAGGTCACATGTTGTAGAACAAAGCAGGACCAAAAAAGCCAAAGGGTGGTTTATCTACGTCCCGAGAATCTGAAAGCTTTTTCTGCAGGGAGATATATTTCAGCGCTACGACAGGAACCTGTTGGTTTACAGCGCTCGTACGGTTGTGATCTGTTTTATTCGCTTCCTATCGGGCTCGGTCCCATGTGTATTCAATGTTATGTGAACATTAATCACTGTACTGACTAGCCTTGTGTACAATGCAGAATAGATCAAAATAAGACCCTGACAAACAAGAAATAGAGCATATCTGTGTACGAACATAAAATTTAACCAGGGAAGCTTTTTTGTAATTCTAGAATTGCACTTATTATGAATTTTTTGTGTTTACAATCCGCCAATGTGTGCACTTCATCTTAAAATAGAGTTCCTTTACCCACGTGACTAGAACCCGGCAGGTGGCCGTTTTGGATAAATAGATCAGGAAGAAACTTCTCGACAAAACAGTATTTTTTTTTTTGTTGTTTTTTTCATCTGATGGTGCAAATGGGGGAGATGGTGGCTCAGTGGTTCGCCCGCGGACCGGAAGTTAACCGGAAGTTTGCAGGTTCGCATCGCACTGAGTTCCCGTCTAGGGTTATTGGAGAAGACACCTAATCTCCTGTTTCTACCACCATTGGTGCCATCATAGGTGGCAGCCTGCTACGGTGTAATGCAGCACACAAATTTCCTGATGAGGAATTAATAAACTATATTTAAAAAAAAAAAAAAAAGTGGAATTGTGGAAAACCTCCCGACCTCCAGGTCGAGAGGAGCCAGATGGGGTGGTTCAAGCATCTGGTCAGGATGCCCCCCGAGCGCCTCGTGGGCGAGGTGTTTTGGGCACGTCTCACCGGGAGAAGACCAAGGGGCAGACCCCGGACCCGCTGGAGAGACTATGTCTCACAGCTGGCCGGGGAACGACTTTGGATCCTTCCAGGGGAGCTAGAGGATGCAGCCGGGGAGAGAGAGGCCTGGGCTGCCCACTTGAGGCTGTTGCCCAGCGACCCGACCTCGGAACAAGCAGAAGATGACGGAACGAAACATTCCACAATAATCACGTGGAAAAATTAGAGCACCTCAAGTAGCACCAAAAAGATGAAAAAAAAAAGTACTGCGTTGTCGATTGTTTCATACTGATCTATGCATCCAAAATGGCCGCCTTCTAGGTTGGTGACGTCGCGCTAAAACACTCTATAACATCATGCATAAATTTATTTTGTAAAAAAAAGGAACTTTTATGAGTCATTAGTTTCTGAATTTAGACCCATTTGCGTAACAGACAAATACAAACAAACAAAAAAAAAACAGACGAAAACCAGATGCTAAAATTAGCATCTGGCGCTAGCTGGAACTGGTGGTCATGGTGGGGTTAGCTTTAGCAGTATGACAACAACAGCCAACAAAACACCAATTCAATACGTTGTTTTTAGCATTTTTGAGGGAATTGTTTCTGTCTGTAATAAAATGCTGTAATAATTCAGAAATGGGCGGTCTGTATGAAGACGTCAAAATACAATAGCTGGTCAAAATTTAAGAAAGCCTGCCACTGCAAATTCAGACCACCTTGTGTTTCTAAAAAACAGAATTTCTTATTTGATTTTTTGTTACAGTTTACAAGAAATTGAAAATAATATTTTTTACCTTTGTTTTGCCAAGCTGGCGCCACCTAGGGCCTCCGCTCTATTTCATCGTACTCCAGTAAAAGAAACAATCTTGATTATCAAGCTAAACTTTGCTACATATTTAGGAACAATTCATTGAAATTATTACAGAGCAGCCCTTTATTTAATTTTTCTGATGTATAATTTAAAAAAATTAGTTGGTTAAAAATTCGCAAACAGCGTGCAGATGGTTTCGCATTTTGTCAAATAGTTCAAACTGCGACCTCAGAATTGAGGTATGCCCTAAACTATTATTTTTGTGTAATGCCATATAAGTCATTCTCTATTTTAATGACACAATGTCTTTTGTTGTTATTATTTAAATTCAGATATTTTATCATTTCTTAACCAATGCATGTATATTTATCGTAGATGAATCTTCTTTAAGAATTCTGCTTCGTACCATCCTGCCTCAGAAAGAGCAATAAGAATAATTTACAACCTTATTACATGAGAAATAGACCCACAACTGAATAAATGCATTAAAAATAACCAGCAGCCATATTCCTGCAGAAACAGAGGGTACATTGAGAGGGTCTTGTTTCTAACGTCCCTTTTAGCTCTTTCTTTCTTGTTTATTTGTCATTTTGTTAACATTGTAAAATGGCTCAGATGAAGGTTGTTTTTCTCTCACAGTGGACTCCATCATCATTCTTGTTGCTAATAATCTCCCTCAAAGCAGCTGATGGGTAAAATGAAGGTTAATGTGGTTCTGGAGGAGCAGCCTCTGGTTCTGCTGACACCTCATCATGCAGGACGTCGTAAATCTCATTAATGAACAGCATTTTTTAAAGTCATATCATTGATTTAGTAACACATAGTTTTGTTGTTGCATCATGTTAACAGAATTCCCCCGCCCCCCTTTTGTGTCTGAAAGTGTCCACGACATGAAAGTCAAACCAGAAGAATCCCAGTCTGTTGCAACGGTCAAACTATGAAAAAAAACAGATGAAAAACCACTGTTAACAGATATTTATAAAACTGGAAAATTGCCTTATTAAAAAAAATGAATGAATACAAAACTTCTCTTTGAAAAACAATCTCATTATCGAGGAAAAACTCAATTAATTAAACAAAAAAAATGGCCATATTTTAATAAAATTGCTTTGGAACTGTTCGTATGGAGGTTTAAAGTTGATTTGAAGCTTTATCTTTTTTGGTTAAAGGTTAGGGCTAATCCCACACTTAGGTTAGGGTTAGGGTTAAAAAAAATGAATGACAACAAAACTTCTCTTTCAAAAAAAATCTCATTATTGAGAAAAAAACTCAGTTAATTAAACAAAAAAAGGCCATATTTTTTATAAAATTGTGTTGGAACTGTTTGTATTGAAGTTTAAAGCTGATTTGAAGCTTTATCTTTCATGATTAGGAGTTAGGGTTAGCCCTAAGTGTTTGGTTAGGGTTAAGGTTAACCCTAGGGTTAGATTAGGGTTAGGGTTAGCCTTAAGGGTCAGGTTAGGGTGGGGGTTAGGGTTTGAGTTTAAGGTTAAGGGTTAACCCTAACCTAACCTACCTAACCCTAACCTAACCGTACCCTAGGTTAAAAAAAACAAATGACAACAAAACTTCTCTTTGAAAAAAAAAAAAAATCCAAATCTCATTCTTAAGGAAAAACTCAATTTATTGAACACAAAATGGCCATATTTTAATCAAATTATGTTGAAACTATTCAGATAGAGGTTTAAAGCTGATTTGAAACTTTATCTTTCAAGGTTAAGGGTTAAGGTTAGCCATGAGGTTTAGGTTAGAGTTAGGGTTAACCCTAGGGTTAGAGTCAGGGATGACCCTTGGGCTTAGGGTATAAAAAATGAATGACAACAAAACTTCTCTTTGAAAAAGAATCTCATTTTCAAGGAAAAACTCAATTAATTAAACAAAAAAATGGCCATATTTTAATAAAATTGGGTTGCAACTGTTTGTATAGAAAGTTTATTACTACATCAATAGACTCAAATAATTATGGCATCGGTATTTTCATAGACCTTAAGAAAGCTTTCGACACCATAGATCATAATATATTACTGAGCAAACTAGACAGATTTGGTTTTCGAGGAGCTGCATATACATGGCTTCAGAGCTACTTAGAAAATAGATATCAATATGTACAAATAAAGGAGGAAAAATCTGATTTATTAAAAGTCATACGTGGAATTCCACAAGGCTCAACGCTGGGGCCTAAACTCTTTATCCTGTACATCAATGATTTGTGTTACACATCCAAACTAATAAATTATGTACTGTTTGCAGACGACACTACTCTTTACTTTTCAGGAAAAGACCTGAACCAAATGATACAATCAGTTGAAAGAGAATTGAGTAAAATAAAAATATGGTTTGACATAAATAAATTATCATTAAATATTGAAAAAACGAAATTTATAGTATTTACAAAATTAAAAGTACCTAAACAAATTCAAATTATGCTTAATAACACCCCATTGGAACGAGCTTACGACAGTAAGTTCCTTGGAATGATTATAGATCACAAATTAAGATGGAAATCACACATAAATTATACAAAAAATAAACTGTCTAAAGTAATAGCAATCATTTATAAATTCAGATTTGTCCTAAATAAAAAAAGTTTGTTTATGTTATATAATACATTAGTACTTCCATATATAACTTATTGTATCGAGATTTGGGGAAATACGTACAAAACTAACACAAAACCAATTTATATTTTACAAAAAAAAGCAATACGAGCAATAACATTCTCATCTTATAATCAACCTACCAATAATCTATTTATAAATTTAAAAACATTAAAGTTCTATGATTTAGTGGAATTACACACTTTAAAATTTATGTTTAAGATAAAAAAAAACATGATGTCAAACTCTCTACAAAATATGTTTATTATTAGGAAAAGTCCATACGAACTAAGAGGAAATGATGTGTTCATTAAAAATAAATTTAGAACAAATGTTAAAAAATTCTGTATTTCTATTAAAGGTGTGGATCTTTGGAATAATTGTTTATTTTTTTATTTTTGTTTATTTTGAATTACTCTATTCATCCCTCACCAGGGAAATTTGTTTGCTGCACTCCTTACACCGCAGCAGGCTGCCCTTCAACGGCGCCAATGGTGGGAGAAGTGGGGGCTAGGTGTCTTCTCCAAGGACCCTAGACGTGCTCTCCGTGGGACGCGAACCCGCGACCTTCCGGTCCGCGGGCGAACGCGCTAACCACGCGGCCACCATCTCCACCATTGTAATGGTGAACTGAAATTGTGTTTAAATCTTTTATGTTTAAAAAAGAAATTTAAGTTATTAATACTTAAAAAATATGCAAGTCTTGATGGTTAAATTCAAGCTTCTATAAAAAGTAAACAATTATGATGTGTTATGATTATGTTATGTGTTACGAATATGTGTTATGATTATGTTATATGTTATGATGTGTTATGATTATGTTATGATGTATTATGATATTATTATGTTATGTGTTATAACAATTATGATGGCTTAGTATTTACTTATGTCTTTTTGCTTTTATTATGACATAAAAAAAAAAAAAAAGGGTCGGCGTAATAAGCGTTTGCTTCAGCCGTTACCTTTTCGGTCCTTTGCTGGAATATGGTTGTTTTCTTTATTTCATTGATATGAGGTTGCACTGTGACCGAAATAAATAAATAAATAAATAAAATAAAGCTAATTTGAAGCTTTATTTTTCATGGTGAAGGTTTGGGGTTAGCCCAAAGGGTTAGGATTAAATCTTAGGGTTAAGGTTAAGAAAAAAATGAATGACAACAAAACTTCTCTTTGAAAAAAAATCTAATTTTTGAGGAACAACTCTATTAATTAAATGAAAAAACGGCCATATTTTAATAAAATTGTGTTGGAACTGTTTGTATAGAGATTTAAAGCTGATTTGAAGCTTTATTGTTCAGGGTTAAGGGTTAGGGTTAGCCACAAAGGTTAGGTTAAGGTTATTCTTAGGGTAAGGGTTAACACCAAAACTTGTTTTTGAAAAAAAAGTCTCATTTTTGAGGAAAACCTCAATTAATTAAAAAAAAAAAAAAACGCCCATATTTTGATAAAATTGTGCGGAACCATATGTATAGAATTTTAAAGCTTTATTTTTTTATGGTGACCCTAGGGTTACCCCTAGGGTTAGGGTTAAAAGAATGACAACAAAACTTTTTGAAAAAGAATCTCATTTTCAAGAAAAAGCTCAATTAATTAAACAAAATCTGAACAAAATGTATCTTTTATGGTGAAGGGTTGGGGTTAGCACTAAGGGTTAGGTTAGGGTTAGGATTAACTCTTAGGGTTAAGAAAAAATGAACGACAACAAAACTTCTCATAATTGAAGAAAAACTCATTTAATTAAACAAAAAAAACCGTCCATATTTTGATAAAATTGTGTTGGAACTGTTTGTATAAAATTTTAAAACTGATTTGAAACTTTATTTTTTATGGTTAAGGGTTGGGGTTAACACTACGGTTAGGTTAGGGTTAGGGTTAACCCTAGGGTTAGGTTAGGGTTAAGGGTTAGGGTTAGATTAGGGTTAAGGGTTAGGGGTTAGGGTTAGGTTAGGGTTAACTCTAGGGTTAGGTTTTAAAAAAAATGAATGACAACAAAACTTTTCTTTGAAAAAAAATCTCATTATTGAGTTAAAACTCAATTAAACAAATAAATGGCCATATTTTAATTAAATAGTGTTGTGACTGTTTGTATAAAAGTTTAAAACTGATTTGAAGCTTTATCTTTCATGGTTAAAGGCTAGGGTTAGCTCCAAGGGTTAGGGTCAACCCTAGGGTTAGGATAAAAAACTAATGACAGCAAAACTTCTCTATGAAAAAAAAACTCATAATTGAAGAAAAACTCAATTAATTAAACAAAAATATGCCCATATTTTGATAAAATTGTGTTGGAACCATTCGTATAGAATTTTAAAGCAGATTTGAAGCTTTATTTTTTTATGGTTAAGGGTTGGGGTTAACACAAGGGTTAGGTTAACATAAACCCAAGGGTTATGTTAGGGTTAACCTTAGGGTTGGGGTATAAAAAAATGAATGACAACAAAACTTCTCTGTGAAGAAAAATCTCAATTTTGAGGAAAAACTCAATTAATCAAACAACTAAATGGCCATATTTTAATAAAATTGTGTTTGAACTGTTTGTATAGAAGTTTAAAACTAATTTGAAGCTTTATCTTTCATGGTTAAAGGTTAGGGTTAGCTCTAAGGGTTAGGGTTACGGTTAGGCTAAACCCTAGGGTTAGGATAAAAAAAAATGAATGACGACAAAATTTCTCTTTGAAAAAAAAATCTCATAATTAAAGAAAAACTTGATTAATTAAATGAAAAACTGCCCATATTTTGATAAAATTGTGTTGGAACCATTCATACAGAATTTTAACGCTGATTTATGGTTAAAGGTTAGGGTTAGCTCTAAGGGTTAGGGTTACGGTTAGGGTAAACCCTAGGGTTAGGATAAAAAAAATGAATGACGACAAAATTTCTCTTTGAAAAAAAATCTCATTTTTAAGAAAAAACTTAAAGTTAAGAAAAAAGTTTAAAGCTGATTTGAAGCTTTATTTTTTTATGACTCGACTCAAATTTTCTGAAAGTTTTCTGAAGTTAAAAGAAGGTCCAAATTTTGTTAGATTTAAACTTTGTTCTTACTGACAAGTTTCTGATTTAATTTGATGAAAACAACCCTAAAAAAAAGCTGCAGTTTGACTCATTTATCATCTCAGAAGAAGACAAAACAAAGACATTTAAATCCATGTACGTCACGCAGAGCAACCAAACCCACAACAGCTGTACATACCTACAAACAAACATCTGCACGACTCAGCAGAAGACAGTGGTTGGTACTCACTGCCCATTGCTGGATAGTTGAGAGAAACTTCTTCTGGATTCTATAATTCCACTTCCTGCCAGAAACTGTTAACTCTTACTGCAGCGAAACAAACATTCATGTGTCAGAAATAAGTTTTCCTGCTGCTTTAACTGCCAGCTGATCGCTCTGTTTTCCTCCAGACGGAAGTTATGAAACAAAGCAGCCAATCCGATGTCAGTCCAAGGGCACGTCAGGACAGGAAGCAGAGCAAAAACAATTTTAAAAAAAAGTCTGTGGTTCTGCAGAAGGTCTGTGAACAGCTGTTAAGAGGCGAAGCAAACATTTCATTTCAGTCATGAGGAGCGATGCAACAAAACTGTTGATCAGCTCTGCTGGGAAATGACTCATTCTTTCCAAATGTCTCAGAAACATCTGCTTACATCAGGGGAAAGTTTAGGGTAAAGTCGTTATTTGTTCCTTCAGTGGTTTGACTTTTTTTTTTTTTAGGTCACGTAAATTTGTTTCCTAAACAGGAAAATGGTGGAAAACAAATCCTCCAAAATCAAACCACCCACATATTGCTTTATATCATACATAGCTGAAACAATTCAACTGTAGACCCTAGGGTAGATATAAAGTGCTGCTTTGAGCTGCACATGGAAGGACTGATTCATCCAAGCTGAGTAGTTTTCTAACTGGACTGTCATAAAATTTAACATTTAATTTGCTGACTCAACTTTGGTCTTCCTTTAGATTTTTTTTCTCCCACTGTTGCGACATTTTCAACCAAGAGTGACTTTTTCTCATAAGCCTACGATGAAATCTTTCCGAAATGATTTTACACGCTCTCGTGTGACAGAGAAGTATGTTAGAGTGGTCCAGGACATGTATGAGGGCTGTAAGACAGTGGTGAGGTGTGCTGTAGGTGTGACAGAGGAGTTCAGTGTGGGGGTGGGATTGCACCAAGGATCTGCTCTGAGCCCTTTGCTGTTTGCTATGGTGATGAACAGGCTGACAGACGAGGACAGACAGGAATCCCCATGGACAATGGTGTTTGCAGATGACATTGTGATCTGTAGTGAGAGGAAGGAAGAGGTGGAGGAAAAGCTGGAGAGGTGGAGGTTTGTACTAGAAAGAAGAGAAATGAAGATTAGTCAGAGTAAGACAGAGTACATGTGTGTGAATGAGAGGGATCCAAATGGAAAAGTGAGGTTACAGGGAGAAGAGATAAAGAAGGTGGAAGATTTTAAGTACTTGGGATCAACAGTCCAGAGCAATGGAGAGTGTGGAAAAGAGGTGAAGAAGCGTGTGCAGGCAGGCTGGAACGGTGGAGAAAATTATCAGGTGTGATGTTTGACTGAAGAGTTTCAGCTAAAATGAAAGGAAAAGTGTACAAAACTATGGTGAGACCGGCCATGCTGTTTGGTCTAGAGACAGTGGCACTGAAGAAAAGACAGGAAACAGAGATGGAGGTAGCACAGATGAAGATGCTGAGGATCTCTCTGGGAGGGACCAGGATGGACAGGATCAGAGGTACAGCACATGTTAGAGGTTTTGGAGATAAAGTCAGAGAGCCATGACTGAGAGAGAGAGAGTACATCGGAAGAAGGATGCTGGGTTTGGAACCCCCAAGAAAGAGGCCAAGAGGAATGCCAAAGAGGAGGTTCATGGAAGGAAGACATGAAAATTGTTGGTGTGACCAAAGAAGATGCAGAAGATAGGGTTAGAAGATAGGGTTAGATGAAAGATTCCGAATTGCTGTGGCGACCCCTGAAGAGAAATGCCGAAAGAAGAAAAACAATGACAGGTTTGAGCTAACATGTTTAGGATTCTGATGGCAAGATTTTGTTCTCTTTCAAATGGAGGCCAAACTTTTACTCTTTTGACAACTTATTCAAAATCGCACAGAAAAATTACACTAATATTTTTGTCAAGTTAAAAAAAAAAATCAGATGTTATTCTTAAACATTTTTGTTGCTTGCTGTTGCGTTTTCAATCTAGTTTTTTTTTTTTTTTTCATTTTTTGTTTCTTTGTTTTTTACTTAATGATAAATCATTGAACTCACCCAACGGCTTTGTTAACAAAAAAAATTAAAGAAAAAGATGCGCGGAGGTGTGAAGATTTTGGAAAATGTAATTGTTATGAATCAGTAACAAAAAGAACAATTTATTTCTTTAATTGTAGAATTTCTTCAAAAATGAGACTTTGAAACATTAGCTTAGAGATTAGAAAAAAAAAAAAAAAACTAAACCAAGCAAAAGTTTGGAAAAAATGAAGAAACTTGTTTTTTTTCACACAAAGAGACCGGAACATTTTATTCCCTTCCTACATTTTAAAGTCCACTAACTAACCTATGACAATTGGACTCCTGTGCTTGTGTTCTTGAGCTTTGTGAGAGCTCGTTAAATGTGTAAAAACCAAAAGATTTTGATTCATTTTGATTTTTGGGCTTATTTAATTGGTTCATTCTAGTAAACAATGACACAAAAGGTTCATTTTTGACAAATCATTGTAGCTCAGAAATATAAAATGAATATCGTTCTATGGGCCACTTTATTTGAACCAAGACCAGACAGGTAAATACAAGAATGCGTCGATGCCAAGGCTTGAAACAAAATGCTACCTTTGCCCTTTGTTTAAAACTGTATTTATAGGAAATTATTAAAGTCATTTATTTGTGCAAGATTTTTATATTTTTGTGACTTTGGGTCTTATGATCCTGAAATCTTAGTCAGTTCACTTATAGATAGTAGTAATTGAGGGCAAGTTTGTTAAAACCCTTTCACTAATTTGGGAGAAAATACTTTTTAATTTAGAAAATACAGTACATATGAATTATCAACCTTTTCAAAATGTTAACATAAAATTACTCTGTACTTTGATTATTAAGGTAAAACATGGGAGAAAATGTGGATATATTGGGAGTTAGAGGACTTAAATGTATCTTTATGCGTTCCAATTTTCTGATATTTTATCAATTCACACAATCGTTTTTGATATTGCGGGCCATGTGTATGACACTGTCACGGCCCCTCCCTTGCCTGGAAGAAGCGGAGACTCCTGCAGGCAAGGGAGGACCATCTGAGTGGAGCCAGCTGGGCTCATTTTGAAGGAAATGCTTGCACTAGTTATTTTCTCTGTCTGTTTTGTGATCTGCAGGTCAGGTATGCTTTTGGTTTATCAGTTTCTTCAATGTTGAATTTGTATTTATGATGATTGTGTCTTTATTTTATAATAAATTTACTTTGATTTGGCCCATACTTTCTCTCCGTTTCCATTTTTGTCCCATAACCAGTCTATGGCAACCCCAAAGATCTATTTAATTAGTTTTTAAAAGAATTAAATAGATTATTTAATTATTAGGTTACTATAACCTACAGTTACTCAGCACCAACTATAGATGAACTGATCAAGTCTGTAACAAAGACTGTCTTTGTTTCATATTGTTTGACGCCTTCGAATTGACTGATTAGCCTATTGTTTTCTGAAATATCTTTTTTTTTTTCGCTTAACTTCTTATCAATGTAGCTGGATGAGTTTGTTTTGTTTTTATAAGACATTTAAATATCTCTAAATATAAATTTATCTTCTTTTACTTTAACTTAATGTTTTCTTAGACACAGTGTTTAAATCAAATTTATCACGCAGGCTGTTTAAATCCAGAAATCTTCGATTAAATTTCTCTAAAGAGTCTCAAAGCTCTCGTAACAAAGCATTCAGCAAGAAACAAAGAGAGGAAACCTTGAAGAAGTGTTGGGGATGGGGTAGGTCCATACTCTCCCTAATTAAATGTCATGTCTTCTACCATTCATGAAGAGCACTTATTAAAACAAGCATTCACATCCAATCTGCTAGATAAATGACTTTATATCAAGTGCCATGAAGCACATTAAATCGCTTCTTTAAAAATGGATCTGGTCCAAATACACAATCAAAGGATTTGCTTGGGATTATCTCAGATTAGAAACACTCAGGGACAAATGAGGAGATGACAGGATATCATACATTGAAAGGATAAATTAGCAGTTGCATACCAGACTGAATTTGTGATGGGTGTTGGGAAATATGGAATGAAAGATGTGTACGTGCGTGTGTGTTGGGGTGGAATTGAGTGTTGAGTGGTTAAAGGGAAAAAACAGGTCTTTAGTTTTAGTGAGCATGATGATCCATCGCCAAGGTACACCACGATAAAAGCTTTTTCCCTCTTTCTCTAAAACCTCTCACCATATAAATAAAGTCCACATGAGCGGAATGACTGAGAGAATGGACATGAGGTAATAAAGGACCAATCAACCTTCCACTGTGAAGCATCATTTATCAACCAGGCTTTACTTCACATAAAAATCTTGGATTCTTGAAAATCCCATTTTTATGGTCGAGTCTAAAATGATCAGCAACAGACTATATATATTGTCACATCAGTTTAAGCTAATTAACATTAAATACAACTTTGGATAACGATCATTTTCTTGGCCGTACACATCAGGTGCAGTTTTTATAAACCCAATCATCCATCCATGCATTTCCTGATCTACTTAATCCAACACATACGTAACTATGTGAAAAAAAATCCAACCAAACTTTATTTTAGAACATTATGCAGGTAACTTAATATAAAAGACGGGGTTTCATGCTAAATTAATTTTTGGAGGTTAAACCATGTTTGGACATTATTCCAACATCAAAACATACCTGAAATGGATTTTTATTTCATTCATGCATATTTGAGTTACTGTAATTTCACGACCATTAGGCGCACCGTACAAAAAGGTGTAGTCTCAGTCACACACCGCCTTACAACAACACACACGCAAGCATGCAAATGTGCGTATTAAAAAAATAGATCGGGAGCAAAACTGAGTTTGGTTGTGCTTTAATTAAGTAGTAATGATACTAAACAAGCACGTTACCGGTAATAGTCTTTATTCAAATCCGTCAAAGTCCTCATCCTCTGTTTCCGAATCAAACAGCTGCGCAAAATCTAACAGAGCAGGTCCACTTCGCTCCTCGTTGTTAAAGTCACTGTCTGTACTGTGCAGCTCCCTCAGAAAGGATACCAGCTTTTGCAAAAGCTCGGATAACAGTACCAGCAGACACGTTAGTCCAAGCATCTACAATCCATTGACTCGTTAATGCTGAAATTTCTCGCGGCGGCTCGATTCTCATGTTCCTCCGCGTAGCTGATTGTCTTCTGCTTAAACTGAGCGTCATAAGTGTGTCTCTTTGCCATTTTCAGGGTTAAAACAGCAATGTTGTACATACAGCACATACCTTTTTTATACACAATCCACGCCCACACTTCGCTCTTTAACGTTCCCACGCCTTTTCTTTCAAGTCTGCCTCGCCTCACGGGCACCACGTTTTCTTTTAGGTCCGCCTTTTCTCACACACAAGGCGCACCGCATGAAAGGGCCCACCGCTCATTTTGAAGAAAATCTAAGACGTTTCTATGCGCCTTATAGCCGTGAAATTACGGTACTTACAAACTCTCCTGTCCAATAGTCAAATATTACTTGAGTCCCAGTTTGTTCTTGGCCATGGACTTTGTTCTTCTTAGGGGAGAAAGGGGGTCTGAGAGGTTGGCGAGGGGTGGGTGGATGGAGAAAAATGCAAGTGAAACTGAATTAATGTATGTTTTGATGTATATAGCGTACATTTCTAAGCTAATAAATGGTACCATGTTTAAATACACGCTATGCAAGAAGAGCCACTATCTACAAAAGCATTTCAACCTATATCTTTCATTTTTTTCATTATTTTGGTTTAAATCACAAGGTTAGCAAATTGAGCAGGTCAATACAGATTTTCCTCTCCGGTTTACCCAGGGTTAACATGTACCCATGCTGGAAAATGAATGTGGGCAATGGAGTGTGCCTTGTGGTTTCCCAAAGGGATCCAGTTTAGTCAAAAATACCAGAAAATCTACCTCTTGATGTAGAAGCAACTTTACTTTGAGATCCCCCAAGACGACTCACGACCTAAAAATGTCTCCCTACTACAATGAGAAGAAACACAATTTTTTTTTCACTTTTATTTGTGAACTTGTTGGGTCACTAATGATTTTGGCCTCACCAGCAAGGCACTTGGGGGGCATCCTGACCAGATGCCCGAACCACACCATCTGGCTTCTCTCAACCTGGAGGTGGAGCGGCTCGACACCGAGCTCCTCCCAGATGGCAGAACTCCTCACCCGATCTCTGAGTGAGAGCCCATCCACCCTGCGGAGGAAGCTCATTACGGCCGCTTGTATCCGCAAGCTCATTCTTTCGTTCACCACCCACAGCTGGTGACCATAGGTGAGGGTAGGAATGTAGATCGACTTGTAAATCGAGAGCTTTGCTTTTCAGCTCAGCTCTCTCTTTACCACGACGGACCGATGCAGCGTCCTAGTTATTGCTGATGCCCCACCGATCCGCCTGTCGATCTCCCGCTCCATCCTTCCCCCACTCATGAACAAGACCCCGAGATACTTAAACTCCTCCACTTGGGGCAGGACCCTGTCCCTGACCCGCAGCGGGCATTTCACCCTTATCCGGGCGAGGACCATGGTCTCGGATTTGGAGGCGCTAATTCCCATCCCGGCCGTTTTACGTATTTTTTGTTATGTGAAACGTTGTTTTTCCACATTTGACTTTTGAAGTCTTTTATGTTAAAGTTGTGTTCAAAGACGTTTTTCTTTTCAACTCTAACATGTCTATTTGTCAGCACAGAGTGATATTTGACCCTTTTGATCTTCAATCTATGTTTCATGGTAAAATGTAAAACATTAAAATATTTTTTTTAAGATGGCAGCTTTAGGCTTCTGTACTTTACTGCATGTATGGTACTGCATTTAACCAGAGCAATGGAGAGTGTGAAAAAGAGGTGAAGGAGCGTGTGCAGGCAGACTGGAATGGGAGGAGAAAAGTATCTGGTGTGATGTGTGACAGAAGAGTTTCAGCTAAAATGAAAAGAAAAGTGTACAACATGGCGAGACCGGCCATGCTGATTGGACCAGAGACAGTAGCACTGAGGAAAAGACAGGAAGCAGAGATGGAGGTAGCAGAGATGAAGATGCTGAGGGTGTCTCTGGGAGTGACCAGGATGGACAGGATCAGAGGAACAGCACATGTTAAAAGTTTTGGAGATAAAGTCAGAGAGGCCAGACTGAGATGGTTTGGACATGTACAGAGAAGAGAGACCGAGTACATCGGCGGAAGGATGCTGGATTTAGAACCACCAGGCAAGAGGCCTAGAGGAAGACAAAAGAGGAGGTTCATGGGTACAGCAGGGCGGTTGGAAAATAAACTGTCCCTCTTTTAGATTGGGAAGAGCCGGATGGGTTCGTTCACCTGGTTAGGCACGGAGAAAGTATCTCTCACTGTTGGCCTGGAGGTGTTTCAGGATGATCCCAGGAAGATGTGGTCATGATGAGAGAAGTCTGGGGGTTCCCTGCTAAGATTACAGCCCCCACAATCTGACCATGGATAAGCGGCAAGTAGGCGGCATAACATTTGTGATTCACAATTTAAAACCACATCATAAAATCCCCGCTTCTACTTGCTGTAGATCTTTTATTTCAGTTCCAATTTGAATTTTTGAAAGTAAAATAGAGGCCCAGTGCTGATAAAACACTTTTCAGGGGGATAAATAATGTAGGCCGTGGTTAATGTTAGCATGCAGTGCTTTGCATATTTTAAAGCAATAAGTACCCCAAATCTATCACATTAAACGTTGGCTTTCTCTTTCTCGCAGCAGTAAAAAGGTGTTCTGGAGGGTTTGTGCATTAGATGAATCTGACCCGTGAACCCAACATAATCCTTTTTGTCTCACTCTCACTTGTCAGGTTCTATTTCTTTTGTCCGCTGACTTGATGCAGAGAAGAGAGGGAAGTAAGATCATACCTGCGTTCCCTGTTAAAGGTTGAAGAGCTCAGATCATCTACACTCCAATTTAATCTTCTTTAAAAATGATTGAAGTGACTTACAGCTTTTTTTTGTTACGGATTTTACCGCTGAAGACTGTTCAAAGGTTTCACATTCAAGAGTAAAAAAAATGATAGCAGCAGATACAGATTTTCAACTTCTGTATTTCAGTTAGCTCTCGTACAGCTTATACGAATCATTTATACATAATTAACACGAGTATTTTATTAGGTTGGCCTGGTACTAACTGTACATATCATTTTTAAGGAGTAGCACGACAAAGAGGAAGACCAAAAAGGAGATTCACGGATGCAGTGAAGGAAGACATGGAGATAGTTGGTGTGATCAAAGAAGATGCAGGAGATAGGGTTAGATCAGAAATTGGCAAACGACGGCCTGCGGGCCACATGCGGCCGTTAAACGTGTTAATCCAGCCCACCAAACTTGAAAATATTAAATAAATTAACGTTGTTAATATTTTATTTTCCCTGCAGTTCTGATATTTACTCACTAGATGGTGCGCTTTAGATTTATCGGTTTGTTGAGAAAACAACAACACTGCTCCCTTTAAAATGTGTGTGTCTTCGTGATGTGCATGCTATCAAAATAAACAATGTGGACTCCGAAAAGCGTACAGATATGGAAAGCCATCGGGCCCAATACACGCACGTAAACAAGCATGTTAGTTGTCAGAATAGGCAAAATGTTACATCAAGTGCATAGATTTCAAACCAAGCGCCACTGAATGCAGATTTTTAAGCGCTATTGCACTATATTTCAGATCTAGCGCGCTAGATTTGAAATTTAACGCTCTTGATGTAACATCTAGCGCGCTAGTTTAAAATCTAGCGCCCCATTCTATCGGCCATCCATCTGCTCCTATTTCGGCCCGCTGGTCAAATATTACAACTCAATGTGCCCCTCCAACCAAAAAGTTTGCCCACGCCTGGGTTAGATGGTAGAAACTGACATGCTGTGGCGACCCCTACAGGCAAACGATAAGAAGAGAATGACCTTCTATCCCTTGGGGGTTGCCAGAACCTATCCCAGCTGATTCGAGGCGAGGGGCAGCGTACACCCCGAACAGGTCGCCAGTCTGTCGCAAGGCCACACACATACAACCCAACACATTCATTCCTAGGGGCAATCATGTAGTGTCCAATCAACCTAACGTGCATGTTTTTGGAGGGTGGGAGGAAACCGGAGTACCCCCATGCAGACACGGGGAACACATGCAAAGGCTAGAGTTCTAAGCCTCATCTCCACCCGAGACTTAAACCCGCGACCTTCTCGTTGGGAAGCCAATGTGCTAACCACTGCTCAACCGTGCCGTCTATGACGAAATGTACCAAATAAAAACAAGTAAACAGACTGTTGAAAATAAAAACATTTCTTATTTGTATTTCTAAAAATTATTTCTACAATGACTAAAAGTCCAACTACATATATTAAAAAAGGAATTTAATGCTTTTGAGTGGAAAGGTTTCTTGTCTCAAAATGTAGATGGATGAACATGGCACCTTTTGTTGGTTCACGAATGCGATTCTTGCCCAAAAACGTATTTATATACTTATTCAGTATCACTTTCTTTGATGAAACTGGGAATTCCTCCCTCCTCTTGCTCCATACTCAGTCCTACCTCTTTGGTGTGTTCACGGCACAAAGCAAATCTTGTTTGAGTCCGTAGATAACGTCTAAAGCATTTCGAGATCTTTTGTGGCGCAGTTTAAAAAAAATGGGAGGGGAGAATGCAGTACCTGAGCGTGACCAGAAGGAGAGCACTGCCGAAGCAAAATCACTTTCTGCTCAGAGGTAAGATCGTAAGCCCGACCCGAGCCCGACCCGACTTTTGGGTCGGGGTCGGGTCTAAAATGTCAATCTTTACTTCGGGTCGGCTCGGGCTCGGGCTTCTCTCTCACTGACTTTTTCTTTTTTTTTTTTTTTCCAAATAAATACAGTATAAGTTTATAAAATTTAAACTGAAACGAGGTGTGGGCACTAAACTAATAAATACTTGTTATAAAATTATTTAATTTGGATAAAACAGAGAAGTAATGTTTAACTACTAAACAGGATCCCCACAGCCAGCGCATGCTCTGCGTAGGTGAACGCCCCCTCTTAATTTGATAATCTTCCCCTGCGCACGTCTGTATTTATTTTGAACTGGTATCCCCGATATGAAGGAGTGAGAAGTCAAGGATAAACTAAAGGCAGGAGAAAAGACAAACACGCACCAGTAACAGTGAGGTGTGGAAAAGCTTCAAACTGATCGGTCAAAATGCTACAGAAACTCTCGTTGGCTTCGCTGGATGTAGTCAACGTGGCGCTTTGCTTTCATATGAGAGCAAAAAAGACTGGCACCTTGACGCTGAGCAGGCATTTAAACATCTGGACTGGCAAAAGTGATGATTGTTAAAGATCTTTTTTTATCATTTGTTTCAAAGACCGTCCCTCCTCTTCGCGCTAATCAGGCCATCACAGACAAGTGCGTTAGGGGTCCGATAGTGTGATTTTTTTTTTTTTTAATTAAAAAAGCGTGTTTCTGAAAATGTTCCTATTTATAAATAACCCTACTCCTCCCGAGTCCTCACAAATAAAATATGACATTTCGGGCTTTTTTCGGGATCGGGCCCGCAAATCACATTAATTGGTCGGGTTTGGGTCGGGTCAGGTTTTAATACCCGCGGGTCGAGTCGGGCTGGATTTTTTAGGCCCGATCTCACCTCTGTTTCTGCTTATGTTCGAATGTGATCATGAGGATGAACAAAATCCATGGCCACAAAAAATTAGATATTTCATTTTTTTCCATATACTGAATGGTGGAAATCACAAATGACCCAAACATGCATAAATGAGATAGAAGAGCACTCCAGGTATATTTTTTTATGCTTGCAGGGTTCAAACATGTTAGAAACCTTCAAAAGTTAAATTTGCATAAAGTCCCTTTCCTGGAAAAATTTGATGGTGAATGGACATCATTAGTCGGGAAATGAGATTTTTGTAAATCCCAGTTTTTTTTTTTTATTTTAGGCCTGAAAAATGACAAAAAACTGAAGGAAAAGAGTCTTTAGTTGAAGGCCTAAGAGACTTTAGTTTCTCGCTTGGGTCACTTTGAAGAGTTTAAATAAGAATAAAGTCTTTCTTCAAGTATTTGTTGCTGAAGTTTAAACATTTGCTTACAAATGGAATTCTAATACCATTGGCTGAATGTAATCCAGATAGGCCGACTCTACACATGTCTACACAAATGGATCCGGTCACTTTGTGTGGTTCTGTGGATCAAATACTCAATTTATATTTATTTGAACCCCTAGTTGGCGCCAGCCTGTTGTTGACTTCACGGTAACAAGTTTCAGTCTTTTCCTCTGAGTAGTAGTTTTTATGTTAACCTGTTAGCTTGTCTCTTTATGGAGTCCTTTTCGGTTTGCCTGTCTGCCAACCCGCCAGTCTGCTCTCTCGCCCGTCTATCGACCGGTCTGTCTGCCAACCTGTCGATCTGCCAGCCACCACCATATCCATCCCTGCTCCCTGCTTCCTTACAATCAATAAATCCATTCACTCACCTGCCTTTTGTGTGTGATCTTGGATTTCACCATTTCCCACTATTTACGAGGTAGCGAAAGAAAATGAGATCAAACAACAAATTGCAAAACAAGTTGTACAATTAATTCACTGTCGAATTTAAACATTTTTAAGTATAATAATGAACGTATTATGCATATACGGGTTATTTTAAAATTCTTTCCATTTTAGCTAGTGAAAAAATAAAATATAAGTATATTCATAGGTTCCTACTGTCTTTTGTTTTTGATAAAGGATTGATTTAGAGACCCAAATCTGCCAATGGCCCCTTTTTTTTTACAGATGTACTTTTAATTACATCTGTATGATGTATTATGTTACCTTTGTTTCAGTAACAGAGTGGACAAATTTTGTTTCTTCTGTTCACTACAGCTAGGAAAGTTGATGTATTGTCACTGACATTACATCATTTAAAACTATTTCACAAATATTCTCACCAGTAAATGGCATTTCTCTTATATTCTAGATAATCTATAAATTATGCTGGTAACAGAGAAGACATTTCAAAATGAACCTTACCCTTTTTAAGATTTGAAACCTTCATAAACTTTGGCCAAAATACTTTAGCCACATAGCTTCTTCTCCAAAAGTTACTTCCTGTCTGCAGCAGTGAATCCTGGTGGCAGTTGTTGGAACTTGATGAACATTATGATGTACAATATGGTAACAGAGTAAAAGAAACAGAGTGGACATCATATTGAGGGACAGGTCTTTTTGCGTGTATTATGTCATTTTTTGGTAAAATTTTCATGGAAACAGTTAATAGAGTCTATAACCTTAGATGACCTTGTTTATTTAAGGCAAAAAATTAATATTTTTTATTACAGAAAAGATTCTTGATATGCTACTGAAAGATAAGCATTTTATTGAGGGACATTGAAATTTGGCTGGGTAGAGATTTTTGATCATCACAAAGTGAATAAAATATTAATCCTATGACCGTTTTAAATAAATGTGTATGCAACATTATAGTAGCAGACTTAGAATTAACAGTGAAATCAACTTTTCAATCATTTAGATAACTGAAACTTTGCCCTTTCAGGCTAGGACACAAAACGGAAAGAAATTTGAAATTGACTCATACAATTGCACGTAGAGGCATGCACATACATTGAAAATGTCTCAGCTTTTGAAACGCTACATGAGTAAACCTGTGTCGGATAGGGATATTTTAAAAGGTTTCTCATTCTTATGCCTTCTAGAGGTGGCATAACTCAGTGGTAAAACAGCCATCTTTGGATCGAAGCCAATTCGATTTCTGCTGGGCTAATGTCTAAGGCACTGTCCACACGTAGCTGGGTATCTGGTAAAACAAATATATTTTCATTCGTTTGGACCCGTCATCCTTACAAACTCGTAGTTTTTTTTATTTTCACTCAAAACTGTCGTTTTTAAAAAAACTCCGACCAAAGTGAAGATTTTGGAAAACTCCGGTTTTGCGTTCGCATGTGGACATACATAACCAGCGTTTTGCATTTTTCAATGTCACTAATGCATAAACATCATTTTTGTGCATCCATGTTTTTAATATCAGACAGTAGGCAGCATGGATCCTCTAAAAAAAAAAAAATATTACTCTCTTGTGCCCTAGCGGACTCCTGTGTGGGGTGCTCCGGGAGTACGGAGTCTCGGAGCCCTTAGTACGGGCTGTCCGATCTTTGTACGACCGGAGCCAGAGCTTGGTCCGTATGGCTGGCAGTATGTCGATTCCATTTCCAGTGAGAGTTGGACTCCGCCAAGGCTGCCCTTTGCCAAGGCTGCCCGATTCTGTTCATCACCTTTATGGACAGAATATCTAGGCGCAGCCGAGGCGTTGGAGGGATCCGATTTGGTGACCTCAGGATCGGATCTCTGCTTTTTGCGGATGATGTGGTCCTGTTGGCTTCATCGAACCGTGATCTCCAGCTCTCGCTGGATCGATTTGCTGCCGAGTGTGAAGCGGCCAGGATGGGAATGAGCACCTCCAAATCCAAGACCATGGTCCTCGCCCAGAAAAGGGTGGAATGCCCCCTGCAGGTCAGGGACAGGGTCCTGCCCGAAGTGGAGGAGTTTAGGTATTTGAGGGTCTTGTTCACGAGTGGGGGAAAGATGGAGCGGAAGATCGACAGGCGGATCGGTGCGGTATCAGCAATAACTAGGACGCTGCATCGTTCCGTCGTGGTAAAGAGAGAGCTGAGCCGAAAAGCAAAGCTCTAGATTTACAAGTCGATCTACGTTCCTACCCTCACCTATGGTCACCAGCGGTGGGTGGTGACCGAAAGAATGAGCTTGCGGATAGAAGTGGCCGAAATGAGCTTCCTCCACAGGGTGGCTGGGCTCTCACTCAGAGATTGGTGAGGAGTTCTACCATCTGGGAGGTGCTCGGTGTCAAGGTGCTTGGTGTCGAGCCGCTCCTCCTCCAGGTTGAGAGAAGCCAGATAGTGTGGTTTGGGCATCTGGTCAGGATGCCCCCCAAGTGCCTAGCTGGTGAGGTGTTTTGGGGTCGTCCCACCGGAAGGAGACCAAGAGGCAGACCCTGGACTTGCTGAAGCGACTATATCTCACAGCTGGCCGGTGAACGACTCGAGATCCTCCCGGGTGGGCTGGATTGAGAGAAGCCTGGGCTTCCCTCCTGAGGCTGCTGCCCCTGCGCCCTGGCCCCGGACCTTGCCAACAAACATTTGACAAGAGGCTATATTTTGAACGATAATTTTCACAGAAGACTGAATTCCACTCGTCTTTAGTTCAGTTGTACCGTCTCAAAACAATTTCCTCTCAAAACGTTTTACAGAAAATCAATTCCACCAATTCATTTCAGCTCATATTAGGGTTCAATAATTCACAAACAAACAGGAGAGAAAACAATTATCAGCTAGCTTACTTTTATCGGCAGAGCGATCCATGACTTGTCCGTGGGGACAGATAAAGCCCTGCTTCTCATCATAGTCACACATTTACTTTTCAGCTGGTTGAGTTCCTCGTGCTCTTTTGTACGACTCAGACATCCTACTTGTTTAATTGGTGGATCTGGCAAGGTTGCCAGTGTCAGTGCACTCACTGACTCCAAACTATAAATGTGCTCTTTCAGGCGGCGAATTAAGATGTCACCCGGCTGCCTTGCCATGTTTGATGTGGTAACACTTTGAACCTTGCATGTCACTGCATGATGCAGCATCTTCATCACTTTTGAGTCTGAAAGCCTCTTTTCAACTAAAACCTCAATAGCCACTTATAAATAGCCTCCTTAAGGATTTCATATTCTGATGCTCTGAGAGGTTTTTTAGTGAAGCCAGGCCTGGTTCTTCCGGCTTTCAGAGACAGATGTTGCACCATTAGAAACATCGTGCTATTCAATTCAATGTCCACCCTTAAGATGATATTACTGCTTTCCGTTCCATTCTGGCGCTACATGACTAATACTTGTTTGGAATGCTTGAGTTTTGAGTTGTGCGTGTTTTGCTTTATTGTACCTGCACTCATTCACGAACTTCAAATGAATCAACTTCCGTTTCCTGTTGTATAACCATTGGAAGAATCTTGAAAGCAACCATAGAGGTTCAGAGTTGGTCGTTATTATCAGTAATGGTAGAATAGTAATGGTAGAATCGGCATTTCCCTTCAGGGGTCGCCAAAGCAAGTCAGCCTCTTCCATCTAACCCTATCTGCTGCTGTTACCATGACAGCAACGATTGTTGTGTTATAGATGCCGACAGTTGACGGCGGTTGTTGTTTATTTTGAAGAACAACAAAGTAGTTTAGTAGTTTGTAGTTTGTTAGTTTTCAAATGTTGAACTAGGATGAGTGTGGTTTGATATCTATGAAGAGCTGTCTTGGATTAAATTCATGTTTTGACTCGACCCTGAGTGTGGTCTCCCTGCGAAACAGAACCTGCTAAGAAATCTGTTTGTTACCACTCGGCCACCGGTAACAAACTGGCGTTGTCGGCAGGATCTGTTTCGCAGAAGAACTTGAGCTTTGACTGCTTCAGCTGCATCCTCTTTGGTCACACCGACTATCTTCATGTTTTCCTTCACTGTATCCATGAACCTCCTCTTTGGTCTTCCTCTAGTCCTCTTTCCTGGTGGTTCCAAATCCAGCATCCTTCTTCCGATGTACTCTCTCTCTCTCCTCTCCACTTGTCCAAACCATCTCAGTCTTGCCTCTCGAACTTTATTTCCAAAACCTCTAACATGTGCTGTTCTCCTGATGAACTCATTTCTAATCCTGTCCATCATGGTCACTCCCAGAGAGATCCTGAGCATCTTCATCTCTGCTACCTCCATCTCTGCTTCCTGTCTTTTCTTCAGTGCTACTGTCTCTAGACCAAACAGCATGTCCGGTCTCACCACGGTTTTGTACACTTTTCCTTTCATTCTAGCTGAAACTCTTCAATCACACATCACACCTGATACTTTTATCCTCCCGTTCCAGCCTGCCTGCATAAGCTTCTTCATCTCTTTTCTACACTTTCCATTGCTCTGGACTGTTGATCCTAGATACTTAAAACCTTCCACCTTCTTTATCTCTTCTCCCTGTAACCTCACTTTTCCATTTGGATCCCTCTCATTCACACACATGTACTCTGTCTTAATCTATGTATGTTTACGTGTTTATGGATGT
The DNA here is from genome assembly GCA_902685375.1 of Neostethus bicornis. Lineage (NCBI taxonomy): Eukaryota > Metazoa > Chordata > Actinopteri > Atheriniformes > Phallostethidae > Neostethus > Neostethus bicornis. The sequence goes on along the minus strand of LR738547.1, from coordinate 6,483,367 downwards.
TTACGGGTCAGGCACGAGACCGACTACCACAACTTATGGACTCTTTGTATCTTGTGAGCACTATTCCCTTCAGTACTTGAGAGTAAAGTAAGAGTCGTTGCCAAAAAAATGGTAAAGTCTGGTTATAATCCTTCATTTCTTGGACAAAAAAAAAGTAACAATTAATCACATGGACGAATGCTGTAAAAAACTTTTTTTGTTTCCCCCCAAATAAGAACAGCGTTGTAATGTGGATCATAGTCTTCTTCTTTCCGGCATTTCCCTTCAGGGGGCGCCACAGCAAGTCAGTTTCTTCCATCTAACCCAGCGGTGGGCAAACACTTTGGTTCGCGGGCCACATTGAGTTCTAATATTTGTCAAAGGGGCCAAAACAGGAGCAGATGGATGGCGTGCTTTGGTAACCGCTACATTAGACCGATAGAATGGCGCGATGGATTTTAAACAAGCGCGCTAGATGTTACATCAAGAGTGTTAAATTTCAAGTCTAGCGGCGCAAGGTTCGAAATCTAGTGCGATAGCGCTTTAAAACGTGCATTTAGCGGCGCTGGTTTGAAATCTAAGCCCTTGATGTAACATTCTGCTTGTTTTAACATCTAACACGCTTGTTTATGTGCGTGCATTGGGCCCGTTGGCTTTCCATATCTGTGCACACTGTTTGTTTTGACAGCGTGCGCATCACGGACACACACACATTGTAATAGGAGCAGTGTTGTTGTTTTCTCAACAAAGCCAATATATCTTGAGTGCACCATCTTGTGACATCAAACTTCCGAATTGCAAGGGATATAAAACAAACAAGGTTTATTTATTTAAATTTTTAAGTTTGGCAGGCCGGATTAAGATGTTTACAGGCCACATGTGGCCCGCGGGTCATAGTTTGCCCATGCCTGATCTAACCCTATTTGCTGAATCCTCTTTGGTCACGTCAACTATGTTCATGTCTTCCTTCACTGTATCCATGAACCTCCTTTTTGGTGTTCCTCTAGGCCTCTTACCTGGTGGTTCCAAATCCAGCATCCTTCTTCTGATGTGACCATTTCAGTCTGGCCTCTTTGACTATATAAATACAGAATGACCAATTAAGAAATGTTTAACTAATTTGGAAGTCATTTAATGACTGTTTAGATGAGATGAACGACAGAGTAGGGCAGCATCAGAAGGGGGGGGTTTCTTGCGATTTAATATTTCTTTACCCCTCTGTGCAACGATTTTTGTTGTCTTTTTTTATTGATGATGAAATTGAAGACAAACCAATAAATACATTTAAAACAACAAGACTCTTCCTGCTTATGTTAAAAATGTGTGTCTGCATAGACCAAAATCTAAGGCCAAGAACAACCTGGTATTCAATTGTTTTGTCTCTCATTTTAAAATTGTAGGTTCTTGTCTGTCTCGTTTTATCCCGTCTTGAAATCGTACATGTGCCATGTCTTATTTCAGGGTTGAAAAAGCTTCTTAGCCAGTAAAGCTAGGCATCTTCTTCTTCAGAGCCCAGACCATGATAGTTTTCCGGGTTAATCTGTATGTAAAATAAGACACGGTGTGAACAAAGCTTCATTGAGAACAGTCCAGACTAACACCAGGCCTCCTATAAATAAATCACAGATGGGTAATAACAGCTGCGACCAACATTACCCCACCCTGGCTGATTAATGGCCCGACACTGCTGTCATCTCACAAACTATTTTCAATGATTGCTTTCATTTTTTTTTTTTAAAAAGTCACATTGTTTAGGTTTTTTAAATTTAACTATGGATTTAAATAATAAGAGTGGTGATAGTTTGGAGAAAATCTGAACTAACATAAAAGACAGGTTTATAATTACCTTTCAGATCCGGTGTAACTCCATCCCTGTCCTGCTGGCGCTATCATCCCAGCCTCACAGTTATGCGCGGTGGCTCTAAACGGGGTACTGAATGCCTTTGATCATTCCACTTGATCACAGCTTTAAGATGTCAGCTGTGTGTGAGATAGGGGGAATTTGTCACCGGCTCCTGCCAGCTTTCTCTCCGTCATCCAATTTTGCTGGCCTGATTTGCAGCAGAAGCCGACAATTTGAGTTTGAATGAGGGCATTCGGCAGACACACAAAACCATATCTAAGACCGTTAAATAAACAATAAATCGCTGAAGATATTCTGCTCTTGTCTCATTCTCCTCCATTACTAAGCCCTAACAAGGACAGCAGGGAACAAATTCTTATCTTCTGGATTGTTTACATTCGCTTTGCTTGCAACTAGAAAGAAAAAAAAAATCTCAGTCTAAGGTCAAATGTTGACGAAAAGAGTTGAAATATTCAGACTCGACATTGTGAAGCACCATGAGGTAGAGCTGCTTCTCACCATGAGACAAAAGGACTGGAATAATTATGAAAATGAGACAAGAGGGAATCAAAATGACCTGATTGGGGGGGGAAAAAAAGGAGGGAAAGTACTCCAGTGCAGAACTTGGTTTGATTGATTCAGAGCAGATGAGCCCATGGCTCCACTGTCGGCAGTCCAGGGTTCATGCTGTAATGATAGCTTCATAATTAAGATTAAAGACCACGGAGTACAGAGTAGACACACATGTACTGTTAGGGGTTTCTCTGGAGATACTGGTAATAATTGGAGAGAAGTTCTTACACCCTCCGTCTCCCTAAAGAGACATAAAATGTTGAAATCTCGACGTACAAACACGTGTCGTCAAATCATCAAAATTCTAATCCCTGAAATTATTTTTTTTTTAAATTCAAAATCCACTGGCATGTTTTTTGAGGAACATCAAAGCTCCCCTATCCAGTATAATAATGCCAAGTTTGTTTGTCTGGCCGTGAAATTTGTTCTTGTCCCCGCCCACATTCAAATATAGGCGGGAAGTGTTTTAGTGGGCGTGCTCTGTTCACATTAAATCCCTCCCCTCAACAGTGAGTACAATTTTTACGTAAATTTGGATAAATAAGAATCCAAAAGAATGGGCACTAGCTTTGCTGACTTGATGTGCTTTAAACTGTATTCGTGATTTCAAATTATATTTTTAGAGTTTTGTGCACACGCCCAGTAGGTGGGACTAAGAACGGAACGAAAGGAGGGAGCAATCCCACTGTCAAAAATATACCCGGTCTGATTTACTGTTTCATTCATACACGTTTAAGTACTGAAGCGCTGGGTCCAACATTTTATTTTATTATACTTTATTAATCCCTCACCAGGAAATTTATGAGCTGCAATTCACCGCAGCAGGCTGCCACCTATGATGGCGCCAATGGTGGGAGACACGAGGGGTTACGTGTGGGATGCGAACCCGTGACAGGCGAACGCTCCAACCATTGAGCCACCATCTCCCTATATATGAATATATATATATATATATAAATATATACATATCTTCCCCATATGGGAAGATATGTATATATATCTTTCCATATGGGAAGATATGTATATCTTCCCATATGGGAAGATATACATATCTTCCCATATGGGGATACTTCTTGAAAACTAGGTTGTTCTTGGCCATGAATTTTGATCTCAGAGGGCGGGACTAAGTAGAGAATGAGGAGGAAGGAAGGTTTCATTTCAAAATCAAAAGTAAAACTGAATAAATGTATTTACATGTATTTTTTAGCGAATATTGTATTTTTGAGTTGACAAAGGGTCCCATGCCAATTGGTATGTGCCATGGGATCAGAATTCTAACCCAAATAATGACAAGGTAAGAATTGAATTATGTCTGTAAATGAGTCATTTTTTTTTTTTTTAAATTGAAGCAAAAGGCATGTGTTGAACAGCAGATTACGTGTTATTATCATGATTCACTCTTTACATGGGGCAGATTGGAAAGCCATCTGGGCTGCCGTCATGACGGAGGCAGACTGAATTCTGTTACTAATGAGTTCAACAGCATGAAATGAACAGCCACGTTCGCAACAGCTTTCTTCTTTTCTAATGGTGCCGCTCTTTCCTCTTAACATTTCAAAACAGGAAATGAAGCGAGAGTACTACAGAGAGAAAACTTCCCATGTGGAAATCCGGCCCTTGAAAAACATTTAGGGTTGGTCGTGTGCCCTGTAGTGTTTTCCTCCATCTCGTCAAGGTTTGTGTTAAACGTGGCCATCATTTCTCACCTTCGCTGACATCTCCTATCTGATGAGGACGAAGTCAAGTCGCTTAGATGACTAATATTCATATCAAAGGTGCCATGTCATGCAGCAGATTTAAATAAGAGGGTTCGGAAGGGTATTTGCATGCATCTGTATGCCTGGGCTAAGAGGCTAATGTCATAAAGTACAGCGCAGACATGATTTAATGTAATCTGTCATGTCATATGCTAATCTTCAGTCCTCTCAGTGAGACACAGCTTGTTAGCATGAGGGATTTTAAAGAGCACTATATCAAGTCAGAGGTGAACCGAACGCCTTTCAATGTGGGTTAGAGAATGAACCGTTGACAGGAAAAGAGGTGGGCCTGGTGAGTGTGACGTCATCCAGCCAGTTGCCATTTTCAGCATTACATATCGCGCCATGTTACATTTTTGGAGGCAGATGTATTCAGTGACCTGTGGAGTTTGGGTGGAAGAAAAGAGGTGAAGAAGCGTGTGCAGGCAGGCTGGAACGGGTGGAGAAAAGTATCAGGTGTGATGTGTGATAGAAGAGTTTCAGCTAAAATGAAACTGTGATGAGAGCGGCCATGCTGTTTGGTCCAGAGACAGTGGCACCGAGGAAAAGACAGGAAACAGAGATGGAGATAGCGGAGATGAAGATGCTGAGGATCTCTCTGGGAGTGACCAGAATGGACAGGATCAGGGGAACAGCACATGTTAGAGGTTTTGGAGACAAAGTCAGAGAGGCTGGACTGAGATGATTGGACATGTGCAGAGGAGAGCGAGTACATCGGAAGAAGGATGCTAGGTTTGGAACCACCAAGCAAGAGGTCTAGAGGAAGACCAAAGAGGAGGTTCATGAATACGGTGAAGGAAGACATGACGATGGTTGGCGTTACCAAAGAAGCAGATAGGGTTAGCTGGAAGAAACTGACTTGCTGTGGCGACCCCTGAAGGGAAATGTCGAAAGAAGAAAAAGTAGAGTTTTGGTGGATACCATCTTACCAAACAGGAGGGAACTTCTTGAAGGTATAAGCCCCTCCCGCTAAAAACTCTAACTGCAGCTTGTTCATCTGACTCGTTTCCCAATCAAACCTGTCAAACCTTGGCTTTAACAAGTGGTTATATTTCTTCAATCGGAGGATCTGATTGGTCAGTAATTAACTCCAATAACTTTTGCTATGGCCGAATTCTGTAAAAACAAAACAAAAACTTTAGACATCAGCAAGACCAGAATAGTTGCTGTTTTACACCAGAATTCATTGTGTTTCAAATTGATTTGATTCAAGAAAATTTCCATTCCGTTGTCTTCTGCATTAAGCAGTGGTGGAACGTAACGAAGTAAATGAATTCGATACTGTACTTAAGTAAAAAAATTGTGTATCTGTACTTTACTTAAGTAAAATTTAAGACCGATACTTTTACTTCACTACATTTTTAGAGCAAATATCTGTACTTTAACTTCGCTACTTTTTAAAAGTGTGTTTTACATTTTTTGTTACATTTTCGTTCAAGAATTTGAAAAATACACAAGTTTTTTTTTTAGCGCATCTTGAAGCCGCATCGTCAAAATCAAAAGAAGCAGTTGATCGGGAGAAGAAGTCATGAATCGAGAAACATTTTCCGCATTCATTCAGCGCCAAAAACCTAACATCTAATCTAGTACAAATTAAAAAGAGTCAGAAGATCGTTGTTCGTTGTGTTTACTTCTAAATTAAAAGTTGAGCCATCATTACACAGAGCAGGGGTGGATCTAGAATTCCCCAAAGGGGGGTGGGGCTTTGACAAAGCCAATATATAGTGACTGGGGGCCTCCTCCCAAAAAACATTTTAAAAAATAAGTGTCATTTTCCTCTATTTTGGCGGCCCATTCGCCCTTCTAGGGGATAGCTTGACTTGTCCCTTTCCTTTTAATTTATTTATTTATTTAGTGAACCAAAAGAGGCGCGAGAGGGGGGTCACACCCCTGCAGAGTATTTATCCTGGTTACCATGGTGACACCCTATAGCACATCAAATAACATTTGAATTATGGTCGAATACTTTTACTTTTTATTTAAAAAGTACAATTTACACCAACTACTTTTGTACTTTTACTTAGGTAGATTTTTTTTATTGGTACTTTTACTTTTACTTAAGTAAAAGTACAGATAATTAGGCAAAAAATTTACTTAAGTACAAAAAGTGAGTACTTCATCCACCACTGGCATTAAGGGACTGGATTGCAGGGATAAGAGCCTAAGCCGGGAAGCCCAGTCTTCCCTCATCCCAGCCACATCCTCCTGCTCGAGCAAGTCTTTGGTCTGCCTCCAGGTCTCCTCCCGGTGGGACATTCCCAGAACTCCTCACCAGCAAAGTATTCAGGAGGCATCATAACCACATGCCCAAACCAACCCATCTAGGTTCTCTTGAACTGGAGGAGTAACGGCTCTACTCCAAGCTCCTACCCAATGGCAATGCTTCTTCATTCTATCTCCAGCCACCGTGGAGAAAGCTCATTTTGACCACTTGAATTCTGGATCTTGTTCTTTGGTGAGGGAAGGAATAAAAAAACCAACAAACAATGAACATCAATGCTTATATTTTCATGCTTCCGGATATGACCGTCCATCTTTGCATCCATGCTTCCGTATGTCAAGAAGCGGTGTGCAGGTGGAAAGATGCAGACAGACAATTGCAGACAGAAAACACTCAACAATACCAAACATCTCAAAACTTAGAGCTAGAAAACACGAGATTCACTTCAAAACATCAACCGACAAGTACAAGAAACCAGAAAGACAAGACAAACCGCAGGGGAGTGAGGAAAAGCAACCCCTTAAATACTGTCAGGAGAAAATAAGAACCAGGTGAAGAACATACTGTCAGGAGAAAATAAGAACCAGGTGAAGAACATTAGGGAAGAAAGGTGATCAGACCAGGGAGACACACCCAAGAGGAACACAGCACCTGAAAGGAAGTAAAGTGAGTGATTTCAAAATAAAACAGGAAATAGTAGAAAAAGTTTCAACAAAGTCTTCTGGACAGTTTAATTCTTGATTGAGACGGTTCGACTTCCATCCGGAAATCATTTTCAATCTGATAGAAATGGAATGAAAACTGGATCTATTTATACTAACCTAAGTAAAAGGTAAAAAAAAATAGTAAGAAGGGCTCAACCAATGAGCCTGTGTTACCTATGATGGCCGTGAATGGCTCCTATTGTAGCCACAGACCAGTAAACAAACCCTATTATAATAATGCTACAAGCCTAGTGAATAGAAATTCCTGCTAACGAGAGATGTGAATCTGGGTCACGATGTGTCATCTTTAGTCCATGGCTTCAGAATGCTGCTGTAAATCTCGGGCAGAATGTATCTAACGCCTCCACTCCGATTCAGTGAGGGATTTTCTTTCTTCACAAAGATGGCTTCCTTCACTCCTCTTTCAAACCATCCTTTCTCCCTACTTAGAATCTTCACCTCACTGTCCTCAAAAGTGTGTTTGGTGGATTTAAGATGCAAATGTACAGCAGACTGTGGACCACTTGAGGCTTCTCTTCTGTGTTGGTAAAGTCTTTTGTAGAGTGGCTGCTTCGTTTCACCAATGTAGTGTTCTTTGCAGCTACCTTCACTGCACCGGATCGAATAAACTACATTGCTCTGTTTTTCTGTGGGAATCTTGTCTTTAGGATGTACTAGTTTTGACGTAATGTGTTGACTGGTTTAAAGAAAACCGGGATGTCATGTTGTCTGAAGATTCTCTGTAACTTCTCGGACAGTCCTGACACGTAGGGAATAGAGACTCCATTTTTCCTCTTCTCAGTTTCTGTTTCCCTCTTCTCACGTTTCTTGGACGTTCTCACCCTATTCAGGGCCCATTTGGGGTATCCACAGACTGAGAGGGCTTTTTGGACATGCTGTGTCTCCTTCTTCTTAGCCTCTGTGCTCGTGGGTACCTCCTCGGCCCTGTGTTGTAAAGTTCTGATGACGCCCAGTTTGTGTTGCAATGGATAATTTTTCTACTATGGATCACTCCTGGATGAATGAGGGACTACACGGACTTGTTGCTAATAACAGGAAATGAACAAAAACACTCTGACTTCCTGACTAAACCTGACAAGAATGTGTTCTTGGTCAGGCAACCAGGGTGACCTAGCTGGAAGGGATGGTATGACCCAACAGGGAAGTCCAGGGTCATTGCCCTTAAATAGATTGCAGGGTCCACAGATGTGTGGAATCAGGAATCAATCTCAGGTGACCCTAAAATCAGGTTGATGAGGAACTTCCAGGGCTCTCTTTGGCAGCAGGAGATGGGATCATGACACTGTAACACTTTTGGGAAAGTGGTCTATCTCAACCCACTGGAGGGATTTTTAAAAAATGTTTTCAGTTACTCGATACCAACTATAGATAAACTGAGTAGAGATTACAAATGTAAAAATATATGTAAAAATTACATATTTAAACCTTTTTGTTTACATCTATTTATAAAAAACCCACTGAATAAACTGGTATCATACTCATGATGATAACAGCACCTCCCGGTAACGACATGTGTAAGGCTTTTTTTTTTTGTTCTAATTTTTGTTCCAATCCGTCTTTTCCCTCATGCTTGCTAGCATTAATAGAAATGTTTTTTTGTCTCGTATTACTATCTCTAATTTCCACCTGTGTTACACAGGCACCATGTCCGGGGTGTGCCTCTAACCTGCTGCGATAGGCACTGTGAGGAATGACTAAATGAAATCATATTAATCTCTTTAAATTGATCTTGCTTTTATTTATGTCACACGATTCAGAAGAGAGGAGCTAAATAGGATCTCAAGTGGCATCGATGCCAATGAATAAAAAATAAACTTATCATAAAAAATATCAGTGAGAATGTGAGGCGTTAAGGTTTGAGAAACTTCTCCACCCCAAGCCCAATCAATACGTTTAGAATACTTTGCTCTGAAGTTCTCGGTGACCCAGATGAGGAATTTTTGCGTGTAAGCAGGGGACAGAGTTAAGTTTTGCCTCATAATGTTTCCAATTATTCCAGCCTGGAGACAGCCTGATGGACCGCCTGCGGTAATTAAAATGATTAACTGAGAAGTGCAAAATGGTAATTTATCCTCGCACGGCAGAGTTAAGTAAACCTAGTTATAAAAGCGGCCTAATTAACTGTCCTCCAGTAAACCAATGAGCAAGGACTTCATTTTGAAAAGACAGATGGTTTATTTTCATTTTACACATTTAATCCAAAGATTTTTTTCTACAGAATCACAGTAAATATGATGTCAAGTAGAATTTTGACACATTAAATTGTCGTTTTCTTTGAAAAACACCGGCATCATGTCTTTCTGATTTCCTTAAACGAGGAGATTAAGTCTAAAACTAACAAACTAGGAACTACAGAAGCTCTGTCAGCGAACAATTTTTTTTTTCTTCAACATGATTCGAAAGACTTCTCAGACAGGAATCTCCATGGACAATGATGTTTGCAGATGACATTGTGATCTGTAGTGAGAGGAGGGAAGAGGTGGAGGAAAAGCTGGAGAGGTAGAGGTTTGCACTAGAAAGAAGAGGAATGAAGATTAGTCAGAGTAAAACAGAGTACATGTGTGTGAATGAGAGAGATCCAAATGGAAAAGTGAGGTTACTGGGAGAACAGATAAGGAAGGTGGAAGATTTTAAGTGCTTTGGATCAACAGTCCAGAGCAATGTAGAGTGTGAAAAAGAGGTGAAGAAGCGTGTGCAGGCAGGCTGGGACGGGTGGAGGAAAGTATCAGGTGTGATATGTGACAGAAGAGTTTCAGCTAAAATGAAAGGGAAAGTGTACAAAACCGTGGTGAGACCGGCCATGCTGATTGGTCTAGAGACAGTGGCACTGAAGAAAAGACAGAAAACAGTGATGGAAGTAGCAGAGATGAAGATGCTGAGGATCTCTCTGGGAGTGACCAGGATGGACAGGATTAGAAATGAGTATATCAGGGGAACAGCACATGTTAGAGGTTTCAGGGATAAAGTTCGAGAGGCAAGACTGAGATGGTTTGGGCACGTACAGAGGAGAGAGACCGAGTACATCGGCAGAAGGATGCTGGGTTTGGAACCACCAGGTAAGAGGGCCAGAGGAAGACCAAAGAGGAGGTTCATGGATACAGTGAAGGAAGACATGAAGATAGTTGGTGTGACTGAAGAGGATGCAGCAGATAGGGTTAGATTGAAGACACTGACTTGCTGTGGCGACCCCTGAAGGGAAATGCCGAAAGAAGAAGAAGATTCGAAAGACTTCTCTCCAATTTCTTCCCCTACCCTAACCAGGGTGTGTATCCCTCTTTCCCCTTACCCCTTACCCTAACCAGGGTCTGTATCCCCTTCCCCCCTCCCTAGCCCCTGTGTCACACATTGGTCCTTGGGAGATCTGAAAACGATAAAAAAATAACCTGCAAATCAAATTCAAAGAACAACATGGTTGATTTCCGTGTGAATCATAATAAATCTATCAAAACAAGTTCTTTGTGTCAAAGGAAGGCAAAAAAGTGACTCTTGAAAACTTCACAAACTGGATCCCTGAACTAGTGTCGACACACTTAAATGTTCCGGTCATTTGTCTTCCGCTAATCTGGAGTTGGGACATGGGGGCAACAGCCACTCTCCGGCTCTATTCTCCAGTTCACTTGAGAGAATCCCGAGGTGTTCCCTGTCCACCTGTGAGACATAGTCTCTCCAGCAGGTCCAGGGTCTTCTCCCCTTGGGATGTTGCCTGAAACACCTCACCAGCCAGGCATCCTGGAGGCATCCTAATAAAATTCCTGAACCACCCCTAGTAGCTTCTCTCGATCTGGAGGAGCAACGGCACTACTCCGAGCTCCTCCCAGATGGCAGAACTCCTCACCCGATCTTTGAGTGAAAGCCCAGCCACCCTGCGGTCGAAGCTCATTTCAGCCGCTTGTATCCGTGATCTTGTTCTTTCGGTCACCACCCACAACTGGTGACCATAGGTGAGGGTGGGAACTGGTGAACCGAGAGTTTTGCTGTTAAGCTCAGCTCTTTCTTTACCACAACTGACCAATGAAATCCCCTCTTAGAATTTTGATTCTTTTGAATTTTGATCCTTTCCTTCTTTGCGGACAATTTGTTTTAGTTCTACCTCATAGAATTTAGGGGTAATTCTATTGAATCCTACCTCGAGTTTTAACTTTTCCGCATAAACTCTGACAACTGGCGGAAAAAAAAAATCTTTCCATATAGGTGGCAAAAAAAGGGAAAAAAAAAAGAAAGAAATAACTAACCAACTAACCATTTGGAAAGAATTTAAAACCATGTTGATTTAAACATCTATTGCCTCTTCTATGAGATTTTGTGCTCTTGTTTCTTCTCTTGATTGGTATCACTTTGGGGGTCCTCTGTCATGATCCCCTCACCTGCCACCAGAGGAAGCCCTGGACCTTTCCCCCTCTCCTGGATCTCAACCTGATCCCAAACACCTGGCTGATTAGCCTATTACTAATCAGCTGTCTCTCTCCTGATTTCCACTCGGGTCATCACCATCCCTTCCAGCCAGGTCTTCCTGGCTGCCTGACCATGAGTCACATCCTTGAACTCTGTTATATTATTTGAACTTTTGAACCCGTGTTAATCCTGTGCCCTTTGCCTTACTAGACTTTTGGTCAATAAATCCTGTTTTGTTGTCCTGCATTTGGGTCCTCATCCTTATCCCACCTCCTCCTTATCCCACATCAAAACATCTTCAGTCAAGAAGAACATATTTAAGTTAACAAATTACTTTTTAAGAATAGCTTTACTTTTTCTTTCCAACAAAACAAGACCAGCTGCCATTATTTTTAGGTTATCATTCCTCTGATACGTCATTAAAAAATTCATTACTTTTTCCCTTTCTGACTCTTTGGATATTGATGTACACTTTAAAATCTACATTAGCATCAAACATTTGCAGACTGTTTTTTTTCATTTGACAAAAAAAAAAGGTCCAAGAACTAAATCCAGATGTTGGATTTTTTTTTTTTTAGATTATTAAAAAGACAAGCAAAGCAGCCTATCACAGATATGCATCAGCAGTGAAAACTCTCAAAATAATCCCATTTTGCCTGAAAATAGAAATTTCTCATCTGATAATCTGACCACCATCTCATAGTAATACACACATCAAATCAAAGAGATTAATATATCGGGCATGAGTTCGCCATTCATGTTCTACAAAAGAAAGCATTGCTGCTATTAAGTGGGAACAATTAGTGAAGAATAAAATAATTAAAACACATTGCTGTTACCAGAAGATCGCTAGAATGGAGCTTCATGTGCCAGATTGTGTAATTTGTCCTAAATTAGGTTGCATTTAAATTGCATTTTAATCACACTCCCTGTTGAAGAGAGGTATGGAGCACTACTTCTTGTTCTTCTCCTTTCGGCATTTCCCTTGAGGGTTCACCACAGCAAGCCAGTTTCTCCCATCTAACCCTATCTCCTGCATCTTCTTCGGTCACGCCAACTATCTTCATGTCTTCCTTCACTGTATCCATCAACCTCCTCTTTGGTGTTCTTCTAGGCCTTTTTCCTGGTGGTTCCAAACCCAGCATCCTTCTGCCGATGTACTCTCTCTCCTCTGCACATGTCCAAACCATCTCCAAAACCTCTAACATGTGCTGTTCTTCTGATCCTGTCCATCCTGGTCACTCCCAGAGACATCCTCAGCATCTTCATCTCTGCTACCTCCATCTCTGTTTCTTGTCTTTTTCTCAGTGCCACTGTCTCTCGACCAAACAGCACGGCCGGTCTCACCACGGTTTTGTACACTTTCCCTTTCATTTTATGTGAAACTCTTCTGTCACACATCACACCTGATACTTTTCTCCATCCGTTCTAGCTGGCCTGCACACGCTTCTTCACCTCTTTTCCACACTCTCCATTGTTCTGGACTGTTGATCCTAAGTACTTAAAACCTTCCACCTTCTTTATCTTTTCCTCCTGTAACCTCACTTTTCCATTTGGATCCCTCTCATTCACACACATGTACTCTGTATGGAGCACTACAAGACACAGTATGTTTTTGTTTATGTTGGTTAGTGTTGTGATGGGGAGTGCACATGGAAGGAGGAGGACCCAAATGCAGGACTTAACAAGGTTTATTAAGCCAGGAATCAGCAAAGCTGTAATCAAGGAGATGGAACAAAAGGTTATCAAAGTCAATATCAGAATCAAGAAAGTCAGTTGGGTCGGGAGTCAGCCAGGGCTGGAGGTATGAAGACCCGACGAGGAATGCTGGTGAGGCTGACTTTAAATAGGCAGCCGGGAGAGTAGGTGCAGGTGTTCCAATCAGATGCAGGTGTTGCAGTCAGCCAGAATTGGGGGAAAGGTGAGATGGTCCCTGGCTCCCTCTGGTGGTGGTTGAGGGAACCACAACAGTTAGGGAACAATAGGCATAGCCAAGAACAAACCTGTGTTCAAATAGTATTCTAATACCGCATGGGCATGACAAAAAAAAAAAAAAACCATCGTAGGTGTAGAGTTTGGCACATATAAAACTCCCCATTTATTTGGTGGCTCTATTGTTTTGGTCTAATTTCTTGATTTGATGTTGGTTTGTTAGCATATTTTGCTCGGTTGGCTTAATTTTTAATGTAGGACAAATATTATAAAGGTTGGATTCCTGTAAATATGTTCTTCTTGGTCTAATTTATGTACTGATGTGTTTTGCATTTAGCTGGCCTGTCCTTTGTTAGGGTTGGCCTCCGTTGCGCCGTCCTGTCTCGGCTCGGTCTGACAAGCATGTTGCAGGCAGCACACAGCCTGCAGACATGGAGCGTAACCTTTCCCAGCACTGCCTATCTCAGCATGTGTCCGTCACATGCTCAACAGCATTGCATGTGACACTACACTCCGGGGCAGATTTCTCCCAAATATGATTTAAGATGATTGAAAGCTTTTTGATTTAGAAGCGTATTCTCTTAAGCTAAGTGCTCTCAGAGACCATCAAGAAAATTTAATTGCCTCACTTAGAGAAAAAAAGCAGGTTTTCTGACCAAAATGATATCAGATCTTAACTTCTCAATAGAAACACATGGAATTGGATGGTCAACTGGGCATGTAATGTCATTGGGAAATGCAATTTTCTGATGGCATTTCCTAAGTCTGTCTCACTGAAAGCACAAGATTGATCAAAATCTTAATGAGCCATTTTCAGAAGTGGACTTTAGCTTTGGCTTTATGGTAGATTATGGAGCCAAACAACCATGAATGTTGACCTTATAAAAGGAAAGTTTATGTTTGTAAAAAACAGTAAGTCTGACATAAGTGCCCGGTAACAGAACAAGAGCACAAAAGGCAGAGGATTATAATACACTTTCATGAGGAATTATTAGGAATCACTTATACTAACGGCATAAATTGTCCACCATAACGCTGTATGCTCTGTAAAGCAAATGCAAAGAAAAACACTTTATTCCACATTTTGTTATTTCATGCATACATACTGTAGTCCAGCTAACTCTTAACATCTGAAAAATGTTCTTGCCATTTTCGAACATAGAGCAGTTCGTGGCCATATCAGCCTGTCTATGCCTGATCTCGTCAGACCTCAGAAGCTAAGCAGACTGGGCCTGGGCAATACTTGGATGGAAGACCGCCAGAACCCCAAGTGCCATGGTGGGACGGCCTTTGAGATTAAATTGCCATTGTGTCCCTGGGCAAGACACTTCACCCACGTTGCCTAGTCTGTATGGTGTGTGTGCAATTGGTTGGTGATGGTCAGAAGGGCCAATGGTGCAAAATGGCAGCCTCGCTTGTGTCAGTTTGGCCCAGGGCAGCTGTGGCCATAACAGTAGCTTACAAATACCTAATATGGCGTGAATGAATAATGCATATTTGAAGCGTCTTTGAGAATCCCGAAAAGTGCTATTAAAAAAAACAATGCATTATTATTATTATTAGTTCGTAAGCTCACAAAACTCCGAATTTTTTAGTTTGATTTTCTGTGAAAAATTTCACACAGAAAATGAATATTTTTAATACTAGTAACGTCCAGACATTTTGTTTTAGGGCAGTCTTAGTCATCAGATTACCAGATTTATAATGCAAGAGGAATGCTTTAATGGGCACCGCACGGCAAAACAACAAACCGAGATTAGTTGGAGTATTTCGTAAAACAATACACCAATACGTCATTATGTTTGTTTTAATCTTCTATGTGAAATAAAGTTTTTAAAGAGGTGTTGTGCTTTTGTGGAGAAATAAGTTTTATTTCTTTGCATAAATAGATAGATATGGTACTTTTTAAATACATTTATTCACTTAAACTTTTGTTTGTGATACTCTGAATTTCCCCCTCCTCTTGCTCCCGATTTAGCATGTCGGTGCGTGTACAACATGCCGTAAATCTCATTTGAGGCTTCAAATACAGTGTAAAGCGCATCAAGTTTGCAAAGCTAGCACATTCATTCATCGTCTTACCTGCTTATCCATCACGGGTTCGTAGGGAGTGTCGAAGCATGTCCTGGTTGGTTACAGGACAGAGGCAAGGTACACCCCGAAAAGGTAGACAATCTGCTCTGGGGCCACAATAGACAACCATCCACACTCACTCAATCTTAGAAGGAATTTTGTAGCAGCCAATCAACCTAGGATGCATGTTTTTGGAGGATGGCAGGATACTGGAGGACCTTGAAAAAACCCATACATACACGGGGAGAACATGAAAACCCCACACTGAAAATCTAGTTATTCAAGCCTCACCCCCTCTCCAGGTCTCAAACCCCCAACCTTATTGCTGTGAGGCCACCGGGCCATTGTGCCAGCTACTGCAATACCATGAAGCCCAGGCTGGCGCATTTATTTTATATTCCTATTTTGTTGCTTTTAAAGAAAAATGGCCCTTGGTGTTGAGATAGGGGTTGAACATGAGCAGAACAACCAAAAAGTTTCCGCTTATGTTAGACTGTGGATGTGGCGGAGAACAAAATCTGTGGTCAAGGACAACCTAGTAATTGAATAGTATCCAAATGCTGGACAGAAAAGCTTGTAAATTTCTTAAATATGCATGCATAAATAAGAAGGTATGCTGTTGGAATAATGTTCAAATAAACTAACGAAAAGTTCATTTTGTATCAAACTGTCCTGAAATGCTTCAGTGTGCGATCTGCCCAAACAAAATCACAATCGCAACCTCATTGTCAGGATCCCTCACCTGCTGGCAGAGGGAGCGCTGGATATTCCTATTCAACCTGATTAGGGTCATCTGAGGATGATTCCTGATTCCACTTATCAATGCACCCTGCCATCTATTTAAGGGGAATCACCCCGGACTTCCCTGTTGGGTTCATACCATCCCTTCCAGCCAGGTCACCCTGGTTGCCTGACCATGTTTGAACTTTGTTATTATTTGGACTTTTGAAACCTTGAGTTAACCTTGTGCTTCTTGCGTTACAGACTTTCCTGAATTGAGTTAATAATTCTTGTTTGAAGTCCTGCCATTGGGTCCTCCTCCTTCCACATCCTAAAACCCTTACACTCATGGCTGCACTTTTAGTGATAAAACATCTTTCTCATTAATGTATTTATTTATAGTTATTTTCTGGGATCTATAATTAATTTTAAAGTGATTTTCTTTAAAACTCACTTCTGATTCCTTTAGTGTGTTTTAAAATGTTAAAAAATGAGGTACTTCTGGATACTTTTTACTTTGCCTTTGAAGGTAACGTTTTTCCCCTAAAAACTGTTGGTCTTTTGTTCACTTTTTACACAGAAGGGCCAGGAACAATTCTAAAAAGATCAGCAGAAGATGGGTGAAAAGCAAATTTTAGTCTACCTGGCAACAAATGCTGGCTGAAATTTGATTGGTTAAATGCTTCAAAGGGAAAAAAAAAAAACATATTTAGAAGTAGCGTGGCCATCTGGAAAGTCATGAAAGAAAACGAGCAAACCATTTGTAAATATTTTATAAGTTCTAAGGGCTGAAATATAATTAACATCTATTTGTGATTCCGATGTTTTTAGGCCAATAAAGAAGACTTCAAAGGTGTTCAGCATCTACCACTGGAACCAAGTTGTCTGTCTATGTGTGGTATGCGGTTAAAAGCAACACTGATTGGAAATCAGGATTTTAAGTCTATGTTAGACTGCGAGAAAGATTTTTAGACAAACAGGCAGAGGATGTGAACGAGCAATTTGAATTATTGAGCTAAATTCAGGTCAAAGGGATCTCTTCATCCCTTCATTTGAGTTTATGATATTCCGCTAAAAGCAAAGATTGCTCACAGCAACAACTCACTCGGCACCAGTGGTGCCATTAAGTTATATATTCAACATGTCTGAGAGAAAAAAAGAAACAGAAATAAAGAGCTCTCACAGCTATCACAGTTTTTCCACAGCCTCTTTTTTTTATATATTTGATTATTTTATCATCCTCCACCTTTCAGCTCACTATCATTTTAAGATTAGTTCATGTTTAAAGATGAATTGGACCAATTTTTCCGCCATCTGCCCGAGGCATTGATTTTAATGTGAGCTCTGAAGATGATTATTTTGACTGCAGTCTACCTTCAAACTCACATGACTATTTATTATTTTCCTTTTGATTTTCTTTTATACAATCACGCTGTCATGAAATGTAAAGACGCCACGGTTCAGATCATGTTCATGTTGTGTCGGCGACTTTAATTTAAACTGGTTCCCCTCTGAGTCTATAACAGTTACACACCTACACAAGGAATATAAATCCGAGCCAGGCTTGGAACACAAACACACTTTGTGTGAAGGGAACATTATTGCTAATTGCATCAGCACTTGTAAAGGCTGGCAGGGAGTTGAGGAAGAACCAATCTTTTAGCTCCATATCATGAGAATCAGTAGGAGGGCTCACACACTACTGTTCAGAGAGTTTTCCTTTTCACCCTGACCTAGAAGAATAACGAACACCCTGGATGACCAACTACATCCACAAAATCTGGATATCTGAAATGAAATAAACTGAAATATATACTTTATTCATCACTCAACAGGGACATTTGTGTGCTGCATTACACCGCAGTAGGCTGCCACCTATGACGGCGCCAATGATGGGAGAACGGGGTTTAGGTGTCTTCTCCATGGACACCTAAACGTGAACTCAGTGGGAATCAAACCCGCAAACTTCCTTATCTATCAACAATATCTATTGGCTTTAATAACCTCAAGCTAATTTCTAACGATCCAATCATGTGGAAGCACATCAGTTCAATTAGACATGAGGAAAACGATTGGCTGAAGTTCAAATGGGGCATCAAAACGAGAAAGATGAAGGATCAAAATAGGTCTGCACAATATATGTAATTTAAACATTTTTGTCTGAGATTCCAATACTGAATAGATATTTAATACATAGTCTTTGTTTTACATTCTTTTTACTATGTTTTTTCTACAACAATTGTATAACATTAGTCATTAATCATTAGTCAATAAATTTATATCATCTGTCTTGCAAGCTTTAAACGTCAAACAACAAAATAATTGATACAGATGCTGCCTAAGCATGCATTAGTGTCAATTAAATGGGGGGAATATTGTGGTTTCGTATTATATTAAAATATGTTTGCATTCATTGTAACATTAGCTATGGCAGGCATAAGCTAACTACGGCCTGCAGGGCGATATGCAGCCCGTTAGACAGTCTGATCCGGCCCGCCGAACTTGAAAAATTTTAATAAATAAACCTTTTTATGTGCTTTTTTATCTTGCAATTTTGATGTTTCCTCCCTAGATGGCACACTCTATTATATGGAAAGCCATCGGTCCCAATACATGCACATAAACAAGCGTGTTAGATGTTAAAAACAAGAAAAATGTTACATCAAGCGCTTCGACTTCAAACCTAGCGCTGCTAAATGCGCGTTTTTAAGTGCTATCGCACTAGATTTCCTTTCTTTTATCAAGAAGATTTCAGATCAAGATTTCAAACCTAGCAGCGCTAGATTTGAAATTTACTACTCTTGATGTAATATTTAGCGTGCTTGTTTAAAATCTAGCGCGACATTCTATCATTCTAATCTAGCAGTCACCAAAGCATGTCATCCATTTGCTCCTGTTCCGGCCCCTTTGTCAAATGTTAAAATTGAATGTGGCCTGCAAGTCTAAAAGTTTGCCCACCCCTGAGCTTTTAATTTCTCAAATTTACGTTGTTTTACTTTTTAACTTTGCTAACAACTCTCCAGTCGCGTGTTTTAAAGTTAGTGTGGTAGCTATGAGGCACGAATGATGGTTTATTCCAACAATACTTGGTTCATTTCTACAATGATAATCTTTTGACAGTTGCACATGATTTATAAAGTTTTGGTTAGCCTTCATTGGTATAAACCTCGGCAATAAATGTTGAGCTAATACTCGGCTAAGTGACATCTATTGTGATTCCTGTCTGAACATAAACGGCTTCACTATGGTGCATACGGACAAAGACATAGAAAAACGAGCAAAACTAAAAGTGGTGGACTTGTGGTGTTTGTGAACAAGAAATAATTTTGTTCTAGACACATTAAAGTGAATGATGTGAGTTGCTGTTGAAAAGGGAGCATTTGGTGGTCAGTTTAAGACCTTTTTATGAGCCACAGGACTTTTCCCAAAATGTGTCAATGGTAGCTTAGATTAGTCCTGCACAGAAGAAACTTTTGTGTGTGACTGTTCCACCCAACTTGGCACCACCTAGCAGCTGTTCAGAAATTGAATGGAACTCACAGAGCTCATCGCTCTTCTTGGACTGTCCTACCGGGCACATAAGTTTCCATAGTGGGAGACATAGTATCCTGTTTTGAATTAGCTAGCAAAGATTTTATTAGCAGGCGAGGTGTTTCGGGCACGTCCCACCGGGAGGAGACCAAGGGGCAGACCCCGGATCCGCTGGAGAGACTATGTCTCACGGCTGGCCCGGGGAACGACTTGGGATCCTTCCGGGTGAGCTGGGGGATGCAGCCGGGGAGAGAGAGGCCTGGGCTGCCAGTTTGAGGCTGTTGCCCCCGCGACCCGACCCCGGAACAAGCGGAAGATGACGGAACGGACGAACAGATTTTATTAGTTGACATAAATGTAGTACAAAATGTATATGAACAAAATATTATCAAATGAAAATGTGTGAAAAGTAATCCCTGACAACCACTTTCAATAGTTTGCAGATTAGAAAAGAATAGGCAAACCATTGTAGGTGTGCTCAGGGATCATACGTACCATTGCAGTGTTTCGGTTTGCAGGTAGGTCTAACGGAACAAGATGGCACCCGCATTTCTCTCAAACTAATGTTTTTGTCAGTGAAATGAGTGAAATTTCGTTCACTGTACCTGAGGACTGTAGTTGACCAAGTCCATGTCTTTACAAGCAAAAAGACCATTTTCTGATGCTACTTATTGATTTGGCTTGGATCCCACTCTGAGTTTATTATCCTTAAATGTCCTCCAAAGTCACCATCCATAATTTTGAGCAGTTTTTGAAGTTGGTGAAATAGGTGTCTCTAAGTCACATTTTTTCTCCTGAAGACCAGTCAAAACCAGATGTATCCCATGAGCAATAAAATAAAATTTTGTTTGATGTCATTCTCTAAGTTTGACTTTTGTTCATCTGGCTATTTCTGGCAGTCATATTTCTTTTTTTTAAAAAAAAACAGCATTTATCATTAAAACGAGTTTTGTAAAAACTTGCTGAATCTTTTTCCACTCTTTAATTGGCTCCTAATCTGAATTAATGTTCAAGCTATTTTCATAAGACTTCCTCATTTGATCTTAATCTACAAAGCTACAGTAGATACGATAGGCCAATATTCCTTCACGGTGTTGTGCCATTTGAGTGGATCTTGTCTCAAAGCCTCGAGGAGTATCTGTGATGAGCTTCACAAGATTGTACTTTGCTGATTATCAGCAGAGATGTGAGTAAATATCTAAAAGCAGAGATAAAAAATAATGTCATGTTGTGCTGATAAATAAAAGAAATTAAGCTTTTTTAACTCTAAAAGTCGCTCAAATGAGATTCAGATGGTGAAAATATGATGCTCTCATTGAGCAGTTAGGGACGATTTGTATTTCTAACAGAAGTGATCTGAAAGAATATATAGCATTATGGTCTGTACTGTCAACTTGTTCAGTAGCTCAAGAACAAGCCTTTTAGTACTTGAATCAAGAAGGAAACAACATGATTACAGTTACACTTACTCAAGATAAAGATGTTTATTGCAAAGTTTGACACCTTTCAGTGGCCTTTTGGCATGCCGCTTGACTTGTGTTGTTATGGCTTGAACGGTCATCACTCAAACCGAATCGAAGGTAACCAACAGAGAGGATGCTGTTTTAGTAGGTTTACAAACCCTGAAACACAGAATGGCTGCGGTCTACAGACTTATCCACAAAATGGATTCCAGCTAAGAGAAGCTATCTGCCCAATCAGGAAGGAATTAAAATCAATTGACCTGCAATTTTATTGTGATAGGAGTTGCTCCTGTGAGACCTCTGACAGACTTATAGCATGAAAAAGTACTTTTTCCTGTACCCAAAATAAGCTGGTTGCTAAATCAAGAGTCCATATTCCCAACCATAGCTGTTATTGTTTGTCTAGTGTTTTGCTTTGAAGTTCTGCCGCCCATCCCCCCCTACCTACTCTCTACCCAAACGTCCTCATGAGCTGGGATGACTGGGTGATAGCGCTGCTCTTTCATTGTTGCCCTGTGTTGTGTTGCCCATGACTGTAAAGTCTTGCCTTTATATTTTAGGTCTAAGTATTTTTTGGGGTGCAAATGTTGAAAGCGTCACATTGTTTGTGTGTCTATATCTGATGTTGTGCAGTATTTAAACTGAAATTTTGTTGTACAATTATGATACCTTGACAATAAATCCTTATGATTTTGAAACTAATCCACCTACTCCATCCTTTCTTTGCTCGTGAACAAGACCCTAACAAGATACTTGAACTCCTTCACTTACTTTAATTGCGATCGAAAAATGGACAGAGATAGACACAGAAAAGAAGAGAAAAAGTGGAAGCGAATGACTCGGCCTAAAACTTGCTGTTTGTTTGTTCAAAAGATAAACCTAACTGTTTTCATTTCACTGACTACTTTTTCAGGAGCCATGCTAGTCCGTTTTACAGATCGCAATATGCTCTAACTCTTCCTAATCTAAAAACTGGCTCGCGGTGACTGTTCAACTGGCTCAAACTGCTCACACCACCAACAAAACCATCCAAAAAGATACCATAATACCAAGATCTAATAAATCAGAGACCACCATGTTCCCTCAGAGTCCATCTAGAACTGTATGGCCTACCATTGTGTTTGTTTGCCATGTGCTAATGAGCTCACTTGATTCAGTAGAAGCTGGCTGCCGCCCTCACACTGTGACAGCAGAGCACACAGCTGCCTGGGAAATATAATAAACTATTAGCAGATGAAAGCGATATCACTTCTATCTTACCCGAATCAGGAACTTGTTTGCCTGTGCACAACCTTCAGGAAATACGCAGGACCCGGGCTGGTGCCACAAAAAACCACCGACCAGACGTCGAGCGCAATTAAGCCCCGCA
This sequence comes from Neostethus bicornis, assembly GCA_902685375.1. Lineage (NCBI taxonomy): Eukaryota > Metazoa > Chordata > Actinopteri > Atheriniformes > Phallostethidae > Neostethus > Neostethus bicornis. The sequence continues at coordinate 6,460,789 of LR738547.1, read as the reverse complement.
TGGTACGGGCGGCCGTTACGGATGAAATCAAATTACCTTCATTAACCTGCCAAGTTGGCTGTAGGCGTCACTTCCCATTGCTTCCTCTCCGCCCTCGCGCAGGAAGATGAATGACAAACCAAAAGAGGAGTAGCATGCTGATATCCCTGTGGAGTTCTAACACGCTGGATCCACCCAAAATTTCCTAATGCATTCATGATCATGGAAACCATTTCTGCTGCTTCCGCCACGTGTGTTTTAATGTTGCAAAATGAAATGCGGGGCTAGAAAACAGTTTCACACACTATGAGATAATTAGCTATCCTGACTTGACAAATGGGCCGATACCTATGTGCATACATGCTTGTGAACACTGAATATTTGCCTTCATGAATAAGCATTGAGCCGCATCCTCAGTCGGAGAACACATCTTTTTTTTCTAGCAGTTAATGCCTGAATAATGGGACAAAACACAGAAGTGATATGCACAGAGGACAAACAAGACGCAGTAAAAATGGGAATCTGGGATCACAGATGAGGCTGCTGTCTCAGTAACATGAAGAGGAATATTTCTTCTTTTCAAATTGGCTTCGTGCTTTCAAACACTGACCTCGTTTTTCACCATGACGGGTGTCACATTTGAACCCTTAAAAAAAGGGGAGGAAAGAATAGCAATGATGTTTTTTTTCTGTGAGGAAAACAGGAATCGAGCTAACAACAAAATGCTATCCTGTCTGGAAGCACGCACAGTCGTTTGGCCCTTCTGTAAAATCGCAAGCCGAAGCGTAGGGGGAAGTGATATTTGTGGTGACTGGCTATCAGAGCCGGCATCAGAGGTAAGTGATTCTATTTAGATAGATAATAAATATGCGGTCATGGGGAACCTATATCCAAAACCCACATAATGACTTTCCGCTGTGGCTGGAATTGGAGGTTACTGATCCATCTTTATAATATTTACAGCAATTCCTCCCTTCCTCAATCTTCCATCCATGATCTGTGCTAATTCCACTTTTTCTCTGTAGAAGCATCATATTTTAATGAGAAAAGTGTTTTGGCAGCTAAAATGTCTCCTCGGTACTTCTGTTATTTATTACATTAGTTTTTAATGTTGAAGGACCTCACAGTGAAATAACTCCCGATATTTTTTAGTGATAATTTCCTCGATAGTTATGAGGCATTATAATGTTTAAATAAGTTCCCAGCATAAACATAATTTAACCTCCACAATGCTGAATTTTGCAAAAAAAAAAAAAAGTAGCTAAATATTTGAGGCTTTTATCCATTGATTTAATTAAATAGAGTTTAACTGGAGGACTTTCAGTATCTCGGAGTCTTGTTCATGAGTGGGGGAAAGATGGAGCGGGAAATCGACAGACGGATTGGTGCAGCATCAGCACTAACTAGGATGTTGCATTGATCCGTCGTGGTAAAGAGAAAGCTGAGATAAAAAGGAAAGCTATCGATTTACAAGTCAAATTACGTTCCCACCCTCACCTACAGTCACCAGCTGTGGGTGGTGACCGAAGGAATGAGATCCCGGATACAAGCGGCCGAAATGAGATTCCTCCACAGGGTTGCTGGGCTCTCACTCAGAGATCAGGTGAGGAGTTCGGCCATCTGGGAGGAGCTCGGTGTCGAGTCACTCCTTTTCCAGGTTGAGAGAAGCAAGATGGGGTAGTTCAGGCATCTGGTTAGGATGCCCCTCTGAGCGCCTTCCTGGTGATTTGTTTTGGGCACCTCCAACCGGGAGGAGACCAAGAGGCAGACCCCGAATCGCCTGGAGAGACTATGTCTCACAGCTAGCCAGGGAACAACTTGGGATCCTTCTGGGTGAGCTGAAGGATGCAGCCCGGGTGAGAGAAGCCTCGGCTTCCCGTCTGAGGCTGCTGCCACTGCGACCCGGCCCCAGATAAGCAGAAGACGACAGAACTGAATTTAATTAAGTAATAGTTACTTTTGATTAGTTTATATAGATTCAAAGTATCTAATGGTACATGTATTTCGACCAAAAATTTTAGTATGGGATGTTCGCTTCAGTCAAGGATCTCCCAACAGACAACCTGACTAAAGACTGAAGGGCACCAAGGCCTAGACATACAATGTAAAACAAGGTATGGGTGCAAATATTAGGGAGAGGCCTTTGGCCCTGGTCCGGAAGTTCTCCAGAAATTCGCGGGACGGAATTCTACTGAGCTCATGTCAAGGTGTTCTTGGGGAAGACGCCAAAACCCTGTTTCTCAAATCATTGGCGCTGTCGTGGCAGCCTGCTGCGGTGTAATGCAGCACACAAATTTTCCCGTTGAGGGATGAATAAAATGCAATTCTTTCTTTCAAACTCATATACCCAGAGAACTAAAGTTCGATTTTGGGATGGTAACTATCTGTTTGATATGTACCTCGGTTTTGGGTCCACATTCCACATGTGCAGCAACAAAGTTTATCTTGAATATTAATAGCTAACACAAAATGAATGGGATTCCTTGTGCTAGGTCCTGCTAACAGTGGGGTGGTTTGGAGTTCTGCCATCTGGGAGGATGGCAGAACGGGAGGATGGGAGGATCTTTCTATTGGACAAGTGAAAACTTCTTAAAGAACTTTTAGGGTATGCTCCTTGCAAAGAGTTGCAGTACTCTGACCAAGATGAGTTTCTCAGCTTCACTTTTCGATAAAATATTTCAGATTCTGGCAATAGCGCGCAGGTGAGACATGCTGTTTTATGGTTCTGTTTTATGTGAGCCTAAATGATAAATTTTGCTAAAGTGAAACCCCAAAGTTTCACACTCTGGATTTGGAGGCCATCAGATAAAGTATCTCTCAGGTTTTTTTGAACAAAGCATTTCAGTAAGGTAAAGTTCTTTTCGTGAACGTTCAGAAACAAACGCTACAGAAAAAGATCAGTGTATCAGATCTAGTTGATGTTTTTTCTATTTGTTAATCAGAATGATTGAAACCGGAAACCATTTAAAAATATTAACATGAAGCATCTGTTAGTGACCAAAACCGAAGGACGAAAACTTAACTTTACCAACATTACGAATTTGCGGAAAATGTTATTATAAATAAACCTATTTCCTCTCTAATGTTTTTTTCCCACTTTTTATGTCTTGTAAATGATACTTTATATGCATTATTGCTATAATAATTTCAGCATCTGTGCCACGTAAACCTGAACGTTGTATTATAGTAGGATCAGGAAATGAGAGTGCATATGATCAGGGATTTTGGTGGCAGCAATCTACCATAAATGTTTTGTTTTCCTGGTACTAATGGCTGATTAAAATCTTCTGAGTGAAATGAATTACGAATCCCTTTTCCTGGCTGTCATTTCATTTCCTTTTTAAAAGTTATAACATCTGTCCCCCAAACACAACCTCATTAATGATATAGAAATGATACGATTACTCTGCAGCTTTACCACTCTCTGGAACAAAAAGCGTCTGGAAGAAAATGCCATAAAATGCATGCAAGCGTATCCCATCTACAAAGGATGTTTAGAATCTAAAAAGTAATATAGTGTAATGTTAACATCAAAAGTCTTCATTTTTTAAGTAGATTACTTGTGGGTGTGATGAAAGTCATGGGCTTCCGACTTAAAAAAAAAAGATCCCATTTGTTCATTTTTTGTTACAAAGTTAGTTTTATTAATACATTTTCTCTCCTTTTTCAATTCTGTTCTTTGATGTTTGCAAGGTTGGGTCCTAAGCAGCGCTTTGAAGGTCTCAGCACACGGTTACAGTCAGGTTTTTGGTCTGGACTGGATCATGTCAACACAATGATTCAGTTCTGTCTCAGTGGATTTAATACTGTTTTTAAACCATCGTCCTGTTGCGCGAGTCGTGAACTTTTAGCTCTTACATCAGCGTTTAATCAGACAAACCAGAATAAACAAGGCAGTTAAATTTTTCCCCAATTTAGAGGACATGTTTTATTATTAGTGCTTTGTTGGCTCAAAGTTACAGGTCCAATATAATTCTGATGTCTACAGACAACGTGAAAAATCGCTTTGCACGGAGGGCTTCCGATCATTATTAAGAATAAGAACGAGAATAAATCTTAAGTGTTGTTGTATCAGTTACATTGGAATTTAAAGTGCTTCCCAGACAGCGCAAAGAAACTATAAAAGAAATTAAATAATAAACATAAAAACATTGGCAGACGGTTGATAAATTAAATTCAAGTCTATTTGTTAAGCCTTTTTGGGTCTAAATGTGCCTGAAGGCCACTGTTTAAACAGGAAGTGAGTAGGAAAGTGTGGGTCCTTTAAGTGGAATTCTGTCACCCTCCCAACTATACCCCCCTGCTGGTTATTAACGGTGGGATCTCTGTCTTCTTTATTCTGTAGTCCATCATACATTCTTTAGCCATTGATATGTTCAGGATCAGAATGTTTAACCCTGCTCCGCGTTAATAGCTTTTTCATATCGTCTCAAACGGCAGGTTTGCCCTCTCCCACCACCGTACTGATTCTTTGAAAAGTGTTAGAGTTAACCAGAAGCCACCAGCCATACCAGCCTGTCTATGCCTGATCCCGTCAGACCTCAGAAGCTAAGCAGGCTGGGCCTGAGCTGTACATGGATGGGACACAGCTGGAACCCCAGGTGCCACAGTGGGACGGTCGTAGAGATTAAATTGCCGTTTTGTCCCTGGGCAAGACACTTCACCCACGTTGCCTAGTCTGAATGGTGTGTGTGTGATTGGTTGGTGATGGTCAGAAGGGCTGATGGCACAAAATGGCAGCCTCGCTTCTGTCAGTTTGCCCCAGGGTAGCTGTGGCTACAAGAATAGCTTACCATCGCTTGGTATGGAGTGAATAAATAAGCATATGTGAAGCGTCTTTGAGAGTTCTGAAAAGCGCTATATAAACCTTCTTCTTTTTCTTTCAGCATTTCCCTTCAAGGGGCGCCACAGCAAGTCAGTTTCTTCCATCTAACCCTATCTGCTGTATCCTCTTTGGTCAAACCAACTATCTTCATGTCTTCTTTCACTGCGTCCATGTACCTCCTCTTTGGCCTTCCTCTAGTCCTCTTTCCTGGTGGTTCCAAATCCAGCAGCCTTAAATAGGCTATATAAATACAATGCATTATTATTACCAGAGTTACACAACCAAACAAAAAAGGCACAATTTAACCACAATTGCCCAGATCCTAAACTTCCTCCACCATATGGCTAATGGGCTTTCTTTAGCCGATTTGCCAAAAGTCTTTGGTGAGCATTTCTTGTCTTCGAACTATTCAAAGCTAAGTGATTTGCGAATGAAAAATTATTTTTCGCTGAATGTAAGGCAAATCAGTGGGAGTTTTTAATTATGTCACTGCACAAATATTGGTCAATTTCGGCTTAGTTCCGGGGCTACATACCATTGGCAACACGGCCAGCTAGAATAGGTGAGGTATCGTCCTCAGATAGCAAAGAACTGCAGGCATCTTAAGCACAATTCAGTTTTGCACCACACTTCACGATGTTTCAAATTGATTTGAGAAATACTGTTCAGATTATCTGATAAGTCAGGCAGAGAAATAGTTTTTGACCAACTGAATGAAGCTTTCTAGAGACTGACACATCAAGTCAATCGTGGATGGACTCATGTTTAAAAAATGAGCTGTGGAAGGATTTTCCTGTTTGGATGAAACCATGGTATTGTAATTACTTGGTTGTGATACATGGCTTCATCGATACAATTGAGTTAAATAAATTTGAGAGTAAAATGTTAATATTTTCAAGTGCTGCCAAAAAAATCTAGCAGGTGTCTTCCCGACTACAATCATGCCAACTGTACCTTGTGTTGGTAAAAACAGTCATGTAACTCCAATCAAGACACAACCGTTTGTGCAAGTACAAGCCACAGTCATCTGGTAGTTACTTTCAGATTTTCAAGGGAAATAAATTGGAATAACTTATCCTATACTGCCAGTATTTCAAACCAAATTCATTCAAGTTTTGAGGGCCAGTTGAAAAGACTAGATGAGCTGCATCTGGCCCTTGGGTCTTAGTTTGCACACCACTATTCTAAAAATTTCCACATTTGATGTCCATAATCCTAGCTTTTATTCATTCATATTCTGAACCGCGCATTCCTGACAGGGTTGCAAGAGTACCGGAGCCTATCCTGGCTGATTTCAGATGAGAGGCATAGTACACACCAAACAGGTCGCCAGTCTATCACAGGGCCACACACTTAAACGTCCAAACACACTCTCATTCCTGCGCGCAATTACATAGCGGCCAATTAACCTAGAATGAATGCGTTTGGAGGGTGGGAGGAAAATGGAGAAAACCAGTATATACACGGGGAGATCATGCAAACTGCAGACAGAAATGCCAGTGTTCCAAGTCTTATCCCACCTGGGACTCAAACCCCGACGTTGTTGCTATTAGGCCATTGTGCCAACCACTTCGCCACCATGTCGCCTAATCCTAGCTTATATGATCAATTTGTTACCCTGCTTTTCAAGTGGTACATCAACATCACTGGTTGCCAACTCAGCAATAGGGTTGAGCTTAGAGATGAAGATCTGCATAAAATTTACATTTGCACGTACAAAAATTTTGGTAGTAGCAAACAACGTGCATTTTCAAAATGGCTAAGAATCGAAACAACTTGTCTATGTTCTTACGCAGCCGCAAAGTAATGTAGCGTGTAAATGATCTGTATTATTTAACGCTTTACACACCCTAAATCACTTTACAAAGCACTCCTATTCACCCATTCACACACATATTCACACCTTTAAAGACAAGTGAAGAAAGTAAGGAGTATCTCCCCACCTGTGTTACTAGCACCTGCAACAACAAAGCCAAACACAGATCAAACATTATTTGTGTTTCTTGTCTTGAACACAAAGAAAAGCGTATTATTTACACCATAAATAACTTAATTGTTTTACCAAAGTAACATCTGTCTCGTTAAATTCTGACCTAATATAGATTTCATTGGCCACATAAAGAAATTTCATTGTCGAATGTTAATCTGTTGCTTTGCTATGCAAATGGCCGTTAATCTTTTGGATTTAAGAGAGTGTCCACGTTCCTGCTTCACCCTCAAGTAGAGGAAATGGGATGATTTTAATTGAAGTACGAACTAATCAATTAAATATTATTTTAATGTTGAGGAATATTACTTTGTAGACAATGTTATAGTGATTTTTAATTAAATTATTGAACTGAATGTGGTAAGGTAACGGGTGTGGTCGAATAAATTAGCTTGGTTGCACGGTGGCGCAGTGGATAGCACCTCAGTGGGTAGCGGCCTCACAGCAAGAAGGTCAGGGTCCGAATCCCAGATGAGGACGATGTTTGAAACACTGGCCTATCTGTGTGAAGTTTGTATGTTCTCCCTGTGTATTTGTGGGTTTCCTCCGGGTACACAGGTTTCTTCCCACCCTCCGAAAAACAAAGGTTGATTGGCCTCTCCTCCTCCAGGTTGAGAGGAGCCAGATGGGGTTGTTCGGGCATCTGGTCAGGATGCCCCCCGAGCGCCTCGCGGGCGAGGTGTTTTGGGCACGTTCCACCGGGATGAGACGAAGGGGCAGACCCCGGACCCGCTGGAGAGAATATGTCTCACAGCTGGCCGGAGAACAACTTGGGATCCTTCCAGGTGAGCTAGGGGATGCAGCCGGGGAGAGAGAGGCCTGGGCTGCCCGCTTAAGGCTGTTGCCCCCGCGACCCGACCCCGGAACAAGCGGAAGATGACGGAACGGAATGATTGGCCGCTACGAAATTGCCACTATTATGGTTGCCCCCAGGTGGATTGTTATGTGAGCATGTGTAGCCCTGTGACAGACTGGCGACCTGTTCGGGATGTACCCTGCCTCTCGCCTTGAGTCAGTTGGGATAGGCTCCAGCCAAATTCTCCTGCGACCTTGTCAAGAATAAGCGGTTCAGAAGATGAATGAATAACAACAACCTTCTCGATCGGTAACTTGAATTGTTCTAGTGATTCCAAAGTCCATTCTTTCCAAATTCGATTCGTCTTCTGAACTGCTTATTCCTAATGGAGTCCAGGGAGTGCCGGAGCCTATCCCAGCTGATTTAGGGCGAGAGCCAGGGTACACCCCAAAAAGGTCACGAGTCTGTCAAGGGACAGACACACACAGCCATCCACACTTATACTCAGTCTTGAGGGCAATAATGGCCCCTTTCCAAATTGGTTGTGATCAATACAGTAAGTAAGTAAGTAACTTTTTTTTTTTTTATAAATTTTTGATACCAACATGCGTCCATTAACTCATACAGGGTCAAAATCCTAGTCGTGCTTCTTACCTTGCCATCATAAGCCTCCATGTTTCTCCATCATTTCACACATTTAAGTCCCTGAAATGAATAAAAGAGGAGGGAGGAACCTCCTTCAGGATGCACTCAGAGACTTAATTAATTTTGTTAGAGAGGCAGCAGAGCAAAAACACAATAAAAAGGTAACTAAACCAACCAAAGCAGAGTCATGAGGAATAATCAGCTCAATTCTCACAAGCTTTCTCATCTTTTATCAATTCCTAATTAAACTTGAGCTGTAAATCTACATATTTCTTTAGCACTTAAATGTGTTTTTAATACAAATAAAGAGAAAGTAGGGAACGCTACTCAGACCATTTTAAATTGAACTTTTTTTAGATAAATTGGGGGGAAATGGTGGCTCAGTGGTAGAGGATTCACCCGCGGATCGGAAGTTCGCGGTTTTGATTCCCAGGGTCCTTGGAGAAGACACCTAACCCCCATTTCTCCCACCATTGAGAGCAGGGGCTGCTACTCAAACAATTTTAAATGTAACTTTCTTTAGATAAATAGGGGAGACGGTGGCTCAGTAGTAGAGCGTTCGCCCGTGGATCGGAAGTTCGCGGATTTGATTCCCAGGGTCCTTGGAGAAGACACCTAACCCCTATTTCTCCCACCATTGATAGCAGGGCTGCTACTCAAACAATTTTAAATGTAACTTTCTTTAAATAAATTAGGGGGAGATAGTGGCTCAGTGGTAGAGTGTTCGCCCGCGGACTGGAAGTCAACCGGAAGTTCGCGGGTTCGAATGCACCTCTAGGGTCGTTGGCGAAGACACCTAAACCCCCGTTTCTCCCACCATTGAGAGCAAGGGCTGCTAAGTCAACCTATTTTAAATTTAACTTCCTTTAGATAAATTAGGGGGAGACGGTGGCTCAGTGGTAGAGCGTTGCCTGCGGACCGGAAGTTTGCGGGTTTGATTCCCATGGTCCTTGGAGTGTCGTTGGAGGTTTTTCCCACCATTGAGAACAGGGGCTGCTACTCAAGCTATTTTAAATTAAACTTTCTTTAGATAAATTAGGGGGAGATAGTGGCTCAATGGTAGAGTGTTGCCCACGGACCGGAAGTTCGCGGGTTCGATTCCCAGGGTCCTTGGAGAAGACACCTAAGCCCCCGTTTTTCCCACCATTGAGAACAGGGGCTGCTACTCAAACTATTTTAAATTAAACTTTCTTTAGATAAATTAGGGGAGACGGTGGCTCAGTGGTGGTTCCCCCGCTGGCCGGAAGCTAACCGGAAGTTCGCGGGTTCGAATGCATGTCTAGGGTCCTTGGAGAAGAAACCTAATCCCCTGTTTGTAGCACTATTGAGAGCAGAAGGTGCTACTCAATCTATTTTGAATTAAACTTTCTTTAGACAAATTGGGGCGAGTCAGTGGCTCTGTGGTAGAGCGTTCGCCACAGACCGGAAGTTAACCGGAAGTTTGCGGGTTTGAGTGCACATCTAGCGACCTTGGAGAAGACACCTAACCCCCCGTTTCTCCCACCATTGGCACCGTCGTGGCAGCCTGCTGCGGTGTAGTAGTGCAGCACATAAATTTCCCCGGTGAGGGATGAATAGAGTGTGTTAAAACAAAAACAAAAAAATAACGTGTGTTTTGGGAGAAAACTTTATTACTTTTTAGAACAGTTCCATTTTTTTTTCCTGCAATGAGCATTTTTAGAGTTTCAGCAGACACGTAACATTAGGGGATCTAAAGAAAACCTGGGAGGTATGTCATTGATTGACTCTAATAGGTTACGGTAAATCACCCCCACCACCCCCTCTGCATCAATTACTCTCATTTATTTAGTGGACCATAACTCTATTTGTGAATGAAAATCTTATTCAAAAGACAAGGAAAATTAGCTCATGGGTGCTGGATTGTTGGAAAAAGGAAGAAAATGAGGTGTCTAACCCAAAGTGACATTTACAAATTACCTGTTAATTTCAACTGGGTTGAGGGATGACAGGAGTGAATTACCCTGACAGGGGGGTAACCGGGTAATGAAAGTCGAGTCTGTAGTGGCCAAATAAGTAACCCGCACTTAGAGAGAAAGTGGGTTTATTCGTTGTGAGCACTGGAGGTATTTTCGGCTCTACTGTGAAGCTCATTTGTTCACACCCACCTGAGAGGCTTGCGCTGCTTTATGTGCAATCTACTTTTGTTCCAATTAAGCAGAGGCTGGATGATGAATAGTTACAATCAGCCTTGTTTTAGGCCTGTGCTCAGGAGGATACTAACCATGCAGCATGAGTTCAGGAGAACGTCCAGGTGTCCGAGTGCAAGGTGAGGTGGTGAAACATTACCGCGGTGTCACCTTGCATCCATTTCTGGCTAATGTTGGCTGGAAAGTCCGATCAGCGCTGAAACGAGTCAAAAAAAACAAAAAAACAACCCCCCTTCTTTTTTTACCGGACGCCCCGAGCAAACATTAGGGAAGAGAAAACAGTGCCAAGTGGAAACGAGTGACATTTGAATTGAATACCTCAATAATGGATGCCATCTCTCTGCAACCTCCATTTAGCTGGCAGAGCCGTAGCGGCACAAAATCAAGGCAGGATCCCTCAGGTCAATGGAAACAGAGGACGTTGGTTAATGATGCCTGTACAGGTCTGAAGGCGCCACGCTAGATGTAACAGGGAAGATAAAAGCTTCTCCACCTATTAGCTGCAGACCCAATTCATTTTTCTTAGAGAAGAAATTTAAACCGCAAGCTTCCGCCATCATGTTTGTCAACTTGTGTTATAGATCAGTAGTTTTTTTATTTGTCGAGAAGGAGAAAAAAACAACTAAAATAGACAGAAAGATAATACAAAGACAGAGGCTAAAATGTGGGGTTATTACGCTTTTGTGGGGTAATTAATCTTATATCATAGCTTATATCGGCTTTGGCCTCATACATAAGACTGTTTCACTTTGTGGGAACAGTCTGACCTTGCAGGATCAGGGTTCATTCGCTACATAGTGAGATGGTACTTTTTGGCTTTAACGAATTATTGCTATTTCGTTTGTCTTCGGAACGGCTTATCCCTTACAGGATTGCGGGGGTGCTGGAGCCCATCCCAGCTGATTCAAGTCGAGGAGCAGGGTACACCCTAACAGGTCGCCAGTTCGTCACTGGGCCACACATGTACAACCATGCACATACACACACTCATTCCAAGGGGCAATTTGGCATTGGCAAATCAACTGAACATGCATGTTTTTGGAGGATGGGAGGATACCGGGGTACTTGGAGAAAACCCACACAGACATTGGGAGAACATGCAAACTCCACACAGAAAAGACAGTGTTCCGTCCCCACCCAGGCGTCATACCCTGACCTTCTTGCTGTGAGGCCACTGTGCTAACCACTGCGCCACCATGCCGCCATAAATAAATGCATTAAATTTTACTTTCATTTTTGAAACTATGAACAACCTTCTTCATTTTCTCCCTGCTTCGTCCCGACCCTTTGGTCCATGCACCCACAACGTGAATCAAATTTTTTATTTGGTTGACTTGGTTCACTTACATAGGAGTTTATGTGTTCTATTGTACACATAAAATTCCTGCTTACGTTAGAACATGGGCGTGACAAAGAACAAAATCCAAGGTCAAGAACAACTGCATATTCAAATAGTACCCTCCAGGAGAGCTCGCAAATTGCCCAAACATACATGAGAAAAAAAGAAATACAACTATGTTTTATTTTTATGTGGGTTTATTATCAAAATATGGCCGAAACCTCCAAAAAGTGTACTTTGTGTTGCACCCTCTCTTTGAAAAGGTCACACAAGTCTTCTCATAATTTTCCCCATCATAGCATACTGGCTGAAAAAGTCTTTAACAATCTCTACTATGGCTGCAAAGACTCCACCCTGACCTCTTTAGAAAGGCCGGACCGGCTTCTCCCTCATACTCGTTTGACCGGAGAGAACTAATGAGTGCGCGGCTGTGGGTAAAACCTAATGGGGACCCAGTAGTTTTTGCTCCGGGCTGACTGCTGAAAATGAACATTTAACCACAGCTCCAGTAATTGAAAAAATGACAAGCGGTACATACAAGGCCACAAGCCCACACAAACACACGCAGACACACACACGACACCCAAATCATTCAGATTATTTGCCACTTGCAGATTTGAGGCGCCTCTCTTTGCTGTCAATTACAGCAGCAACCAGCAGAATATACAGGGAGAACCCGAGATGTGGAAGTAACATAAATTAAAACGAGACTGACAGCCTGTAGTTACACTAGACGTAGAATTAAGCGTGGAGTAGCAATGTCTTGATGGTGGTTTAACTCTTCAAATAAGAAGAAGAGGTTGCACCATGTAAGAGAGGGGGCCTTATCAGGTAGGTAGCGTCCACGTATGTCTTTTTCCTCTGACAAATAAAGAACAGAAAACTGAATTAAACACGAGGTAACAAGTGTTTTTCAGCTCTCAACTTTGCTCACAGCTCCACCTGCTTGTCATATATCGACACTGACATCTTACGGAAGTCAGACCGGGAGGATGCATGTGCATGTGCATGTGAATGTGCATGTGTATGCATGTGTGTCGTGTGAAAAGAAGAGGACACAATAATTTGAGGGATAAGAAGCTTTGAAATATCTAAAACATACATTTTTTTTTTTTGGTAAAGCAGGGAAGAAATGTGTTGAAATTAGGGCTGCAACTAACAATTATTTTGATAATCGATTAATCTGTCGATTATTGGAACGATTATTCGATTAATCGGATAAAATGTCAAGTTAATTAAAATAATTTTTTTCCAGCATTTTATTGAATGTAATTGTGCAAAACACAACTCATAGCCACTTAAACACTACGTTGGGCTTATTCAAGTAAGTGCAAATGTTATGTTGTGAAATGAAGAGGTAGAATATTAACATTTCCAGAACAAATAAAAAATAAAAAAAATCTAGTAAATCATAAGCACCCATATGATATACTTTAGTAGTGCTGGCTAATAAAACATCAAATGTAAGTTTTTGACCATCTAGGATCACATTTGAAAACAAGAAATCTTGAAGACCTTTAGATATGCAAATTTAACCTTGTTCGGCGGTATAGTACCAAACAAAAATAGCCAGAGGTAAAACATTCTACTTCTCCTCCTATTTTGGTAGCTCGCATCGTCAATTTGCTCTCTACTGCCACACTCGGAGACAAATTTAAGTGCAGTTAACAGTAAAAGCTTTTTAAACGATTAATCGATGACCAAATTAGTTGACAACTATTTTAATAATCGATTTTAACCGATTAAATCGATTAGTTGTTTCAGCCCTAGTTGAAATAAGAGGTGTGGTAAAGGTTAATGATGTGCGATGTGTCATGATGGGTCGGGGTGAAAGGTGAAATGGTGTAAAGAAGACTTAAGATTAACGGGAGAACCTGCAAAGAGGAAAAAATAACTTTTATATTTGAGGCGATGCGTACACAGGCGCTATGTGAAGTCTGAATCAGTGCTTGTGGTTAGTTTGGTGGTCAACAGGGACAGATGGAGGGAAAAATAATTGGTCTCTTGTTCAGTGACCCTTAGCATCTGTGAAATTACAATAAACTTCTTCGCCTCCCAAAATATCTCTGATTCAGAGACAGATTTGTTCATGAGGCTGGCTTGTTAATCAAAACCTTCTGGTTGGTTTTAAACCATTACAGTGCTTAACGGTACTTTAGTAATTAGTAAAAATTTAGTTAGCATGAGGAACAGAAAAGCTAACTTTGTCGTGTTTAATATTTTTCTCATTGCATCACATTTTATCGTCAACGATGACGACAACAAAATTCTTTCGTTGACTAAGCATTTTTTTATGATGATGACGTAACAATAATGAAATAAATGTAACGTTTTGGTGACAAAAATGTGACGAGGCGTTTGCAAGTTTCGTTGACGAACCAAAAATGTAACGAAATAGTCGTCAGACTTTCAGATTTCTGTCTGTTAAAAAAAAGCACAAGGACTGCTTTCTATCTCTCACGGCGGCACGCCCCCAACAACGCTGCGCGTTTACACCGTCTACACAATACACCTGCAGCACATGGCGGCAACAGCAACAAAGGGACTTGGTGGTCAGAAACTTAAAGTTTTCCACATATTTTGCGCAAACAGCATGCTAACTTCAAGCTAATGCCAGTTTGTCGGCGCTGCTAACTTCTTTAGTTATCTTGATTGTGCTAACGACTGCTTTAAAGACACGATGCAATGTTTACTTTGTTTACAGGGTTGTTAAGAGGTGTCATTTTTAAGTATGCATAAGTTACAACGTTCCCCACTCACTGAAAAATTTGGTTAAATTTGGTAAAAGCTAAAGCACGGCATAGTTATTTCTTTCTTTTTTTTTTTTTTAACAAATAACGTGGATCATTCTCAGTAATAAAACCACGATTGTTAAAGTAAGTTGTTTTTTTTTTTTGTTTTTTTTTCTTACACCAAAACTAGACTAAAAATGTTTTTAGTCTTCCCTGACTAAAACTAGACAAAAACTCTTGGGTTTTTGTTGACTAAAACGTGACTAAAATGAAAATATAAAAAAATGACGAAAATGTGACTAAAACTTAAATTAATTTTCATTTCAAATACGAAGACTAAAACAAAAACTTAGATGGCTGCCAAAAACAACAATGGTCTGGAGTGATTGCCTTTAAATAGGCGGCAAGATCCACAGGTGTGTGGCATCAGGCTAATGACTGCAGGTGTTTGGGATATGGGAGAGAAAGGAAGGTCCACGGCTCCCTCTGGTGGCAGGGGAGGGGATCATAACACATTGAAAACAATTGAATATTTTTTAGGTTTTGTTACTTTATCCGTTAGTGGAGATAGCGGATGATGCTAATTCTAAAGCTAACAATTAAAATAATTAACAGTGTAGCCATTCTGTTCCGTTGTCTTCCGCTTAACCAGGACCGGGTCACGGGAGCAACAGCTTTAGGTGGGAAACCCAGACTTCTCTCAATCCAGTTGCATCCTCTAGCTCACCCCGGAGGGTGCCGAGGTGTTCACTGTTCAGCTGTAAGACATAGTCTCTCCAGCGGGTCCAGGGTCTGCCTCTTGGTTTCACCTCACCAGCGAGAGAGGCATCCTGACCAGATGCTCGAACCACCCCATCTGGCTTCTCTCAACCCGGTGGAGCAATGGCTCTACTCCACGCTCCTTCCGAATGGCAGAAGTCCTCACTCTATTTCTGAGTGAGAGCCCAGCCACCCTGTGGAAGAACCCCATTTCAGCCGCTTGTATCCATGATCTCGTGTATTTGGTCACCACCCACAACTGGTGACCATAGGTGAGGGTAGGAATGTAGATCAACTGGTAAATCGAGAGCTTTGCTTTTTGGCTCAGCTCTCAATACCAGTTGGTGGTCTGTTTACCACAACAGACCACTACAGCATTCTTATTATTGTGGATGCCGCACCGATTTGTCTGTTAATCTCCTAATTCATTCTTCCCCCACTCGTGAACAAGAACCCGTGAGACTTAAACTCCTCCACTTGGAGCATGAGTGTGCTCAAATTTATGAAAAACAAAAGCTCACATCAACACATCCCATCTGGTTCACCACTTTCAAGCAGAAGACGTGGACACTGAGTCATTATTATTAACAGAAGGTAATAAAATACAAGTGACCATTGCATCATTAGCAACAGTAACCATAGACAGCAACAATAGCGGACCAACATGAGATGGTGAGGTTGGAAAAAAAGCAGAAAAAAAATAAAAATATTCCATTCCGTCATCTTCCGCTTGTTCCGGGGTCGGGTCGCGGAGGTAACAGCCTCAAATGGGTAGCCCAGGTCTCTCTCACCCCGGCTGCATCCTTCAGCTCACCCGGAAGAATCCCAAGTCGTTCCCCTTGGAGCCAGGCCAGAGGGTGGGGCCTGAGAGCGAGCGCCTGTTTGCCATGCTTTTATCCATGGGGACCGGATGGGCTCAGCCCAAAAAGGGGACGTGGGCCACCCTTCCAGCAGACTCACCACCTGCAGGAGGGGCCATAGGGGTCGGGTGAAGGAGGAGATGGGTGGTAGCCAACGGCGCGGATCCTGGCGGTCAGATCCTTGGCTGCACGAGCTAGCTCTAATGGATGCGGAACGTAACAAAAAAAATAACTAAAATAGAAAGCCAAAAACAAGCCTATGTTCTACCAAGCGGAACTTTTTTAAAGCATTTATGCAAAATTTTTAACAATTCTTTGTCAATAATTGCAGTAGAGTGCGAGAAGAAACATCGAGATCTTTAAGATACAAAGATGTCTGCCAGAGGAATCTGAAGTCGTGTAGCATCAACCCAGCAGATCTCGAGTTAGTGACCTCTTACCACTATAGGTGGCATGTAATTGTCGAAATTGGTATCAAGCTGGCTGAGGAGAACACAGAGAACCAGCACGAGGCCACAAAGACTCTAAAACAGCAAAAAAGTCGGTCTGCCAATGCTCCCCCATGACTCATACCACTTGTTACATTTACAGAAAGTGTGGTAGGAGCTGCAGCTCCTACATCGGCTTATTCAGCTACAGCCGACGCAGCACCAATAGATAAGTATCCAGATGCAGACTCCATTGTCTCTAGAGACAAAACGATACCAACTACGACCACGTACATCACTGTTTCAATCTGAAATGGCACATGAGCCCATTTTTAAAAGAAAATAGCGTTAACAGATAATTGTTCCTAATTTTATTTTCATTTGTGATTAGCCCTAAATTCACACAGTGTGTTTTTATTTACATAATATATGCCTGGAGATGTTTTACCTTTCCTTTAGGACTTAAGAAAACATCCATGCCCGGGACTTATTGGTCTTTATAAATCTAGCAAATCAGAGCGATTAAAGCTAAATTGTTATCTCAGACATTAGCCAGATTGAACATGTGCACTGAAAATGTGATCCATCATAATAGTTGAGCATTATCTTAAATGTCCGAAGGCTATTCCATTTATGAGTGTTATGCTTGATGGATGATGGCAATTAACAAAATTTAATCTCCAAAGAGTTCCCAGAATTCTGCCCCCACATTTAAACACACACTCATGGAAAAGGTAATACCCGTTTGGTGTATCGTCTGTCACGTTTTACTCATGCTGGGATAATTAAGACGAGATCGCGGGCTGTTGTTCTAATTTAGAGTGAGTATTAGTGGTTATTTTAAAGATGTTTAGACAGAAATGGATTAGCTTTTTTTTTACGCAGACACATTTTTACATATTGTTCCAATGAAAATATTTCTGCTTCTCTTTGGGTCCAGAAACGTTTACGGATGAATGAAATATTTCTTGTATGTCCATCCATCTTCAAAAAGAAAAAAAAAAAAACATGTCAAAGTCTGGGTTATGGTGTATTTTATAGAAAGTCAAAACTTTTGACAGTGAAGCTTAACCTTGGCTACAACCGCTAAGGCGCTGCCCTGGTCGGCCGCCTACTGCTGTGCTCCCTGTTCATTGGCGTTCAATCGCTAACTTTCGCTGAATTTCTGTCCCTTCTTCTGGCTATGTTTTGTCTCTTTTTGAATAATTTCATTTTTAGCGCACTTTGGACGTCATTTTGGACTTTGTTTGTGCCGGAAAGCTGGTTTTTCAGAAATTGTCCAGCTAGCGCCCAATGGCTAGCGCCCAATGGCTAGCGCCCAACGGCTAGCTGGTTATGGAGTCATTCCGTTGTTGACATGCATGTTGACATCCACGATCGGCTGCCGGCTCTCGGAGGCACATCCGTGTGTGGCCGGAGGATTTGGTTTGGTCCTGGGAGAAGAGAGACAATCTGGAAGAGGTGCAGAGAAGGAGACTGTCTAGAGACATTATAAATAAAATGTTCCGTTCTGTCATCTTCCGCTTGTTCCGGGTTGGGTCGCAGGGGCAACAGCCTCAAACGGGCAGCCCAGGCCTCTCTCGGCCCCGGCTGTCTCCTCCAGCTCATTCGGAAGGATCCCAAGTCATTCCCCGGCTAGCTGTGAGACATAGTCTCTCCAGCGGGTCCGGGGTCTGCCCATTGGTCTCCTCCCGGTGGGACTTTCCCAAAACACCCCACCCCCGAGGCACTCGGGGGTCATCCTGACAAGATGCCCGAACCACCCGATCTGGCTCCTCTCGACCCGGAGGAGGAGCGGCTCGACAACGAACTCCTCCCGGATGGCAGAGTTCCTCACCTGATCTCTGAGTGAGAGCCCGGCCACCCTGCGGAGGAAGCTCATTTCGGCCGCTTATACCCGCGATCTTAGAGGTGAAATAAAATAAAATTTATTATTAATATAACTTCTTTAATTCGTAATCTTCTGTCATCACACACAGCTAGTGACTGTAATTGAGGGTAAGAGTTTGGCTCAACTGGTTACTTAAATGTTGTTCATTTGCAAAAACAACAGATATATCATCCTAATTATTGTGGACGCTGCACTGATCCGTTAGTCGATTTCCGATTTCTCCCTCCATTTTAACCTCATTCATGAAGATCGTTTCTCTTGCGTGGGTGGTAAAAAAATCAGCTTAACAATTCACTTTTTAACTCATTTTTTTTTTTTTTGCAAATGGATCAATTCATTATATAAGGTTTTTTTTCAATTGAATTGTTTCCGTTTTATCGTTTATACAATTTTTTAATAAAAAATCAAACCTTTTCAAAA
The DNA here is from genome assembly GCA_902685375.1 of Neostethus bicornis. Taxonomy (NCBI): domain Eukaryota; kingdom Metazoa; phylum Chordata; class Actinopteri; order Atheriniformes; family Phallostethidae; genus Neostethus; species Neostethus bicornis. The sequence goes on along the minus strand of LR738547.1, from coordinate 6,441,960 downwards.
TGATTTAATCTTGCAAGTTAAAGAAGCACAGGGTTGAAAAACAGAATGAAAACTAAATGAATTTAAAAGTACTTTTTTACCCTCTGTTTTGCTTTGATTTAACCCCTAAAATCATCTGCAGTGTAACTTCAACCACCAAAAAACTGATTTATTCTGGTCAGAGTTAGTCTATCTATTCCCAAAACCATTCAGCGGATCATGCTTCACCTTTCGTCCCCCAACACTCCACTTGCTTATAACCTCCATTTCATCATGGGCCCCTCCCCCCGTGGCCTCTGTATGGTCTTTATTAGTCATCATATGCACGTTGCTGGGCCTGCCTGCCTGCGGAAATGAGGAGGCGGCTCCATAAATGAACGAGTCCTCCTCAGACAAAACAAAAGTATCTGTAGCCATGTGGGAAGGGTACGCCTTCATCTCATGTCGAGTGGTAGCGTTGGGTGTTGGGTTCAACAAACCAGCTGATAATGACTCAATCTTGCATCATGCAAATTTTTCTCCATGCACTCCTTTCTTTCGTAGCTTCACATGGGCCTTGTTTATCTAGGAAGCTTCTCTTCTACGAAATTCTGTGGACCCTCGTTAATAGCAAGAGTTATGGTCTAAAAATAACATGTGAAAGACAAAAAATATTTTTAAGCATTTACTCCTAAAAACAGAAAGGGAAAAAAATTACTTGATATTAGGGAGGTTTAAAGAAATGCATGAAAAAGTGAGGTTTTTAAAAAAGGGTCAAAATCAGTGGTGGATGAAGTACTCACTTTTTGTACTTAAGTAAAAGTACCAATAAAAAAAATCTACTTAAGTAAAAGTACAAAAGTAATTGGTGTAAATTTTACTTTTTAAGTAAAAAGTAAAAGTATTCGATCATAATTCAAATGTTATTTTTTGTGCTGCAGGGTCACAAATAAATACTCTCCAGGGGCGTGAACCCTGGAAAATGACACTTATTTTTTAAAATGTTCGAGGGGATGGGGGAAGCCCCGAGTCACCCTATATTGGCTTTGTCAATGACCTCACGTCCCTGCCCCCCACCCGCACCCCATCTTCAGAAAATCCTAGAACCGCCCTGTTCTTGGCGCTGAATGAATGCGGAAAATGTTTACTCTCGACTCTGATTGAGCCTCGATTCATTACTTTTTCTCCCTCTTGGAGACTGCAGGCAATTAACTGCTCCTTTTGATTTTGGCTTCAAGTTGCGATAAAAAAAATCTATATATTTTTTAAATTCCTGAACGAAAATGTAACGAAAAATGTAAAACGCACTTTTAAAAGTAGCGAAGTAAAAGTACAGATATTTGCTCTAAAAATGTAGTGAAGTAAAAGTAAAAGTACCGGTCTTAAATTTTACTTAAGTAAAGTACAGATACACAATTTTTTTTACTTAAGTACAGTAACGAAGTACATTTACTTCGTTACGTTCCACCACTGGTCAAAATGTAACCCATGCATAGTACAAGCAAAACTGACCTGAGAAAAAGTACGGGGTAGAAAGGAAGGTATTTTTTTCAACAATAGCTGCAAGAAAGTCATTAATAAACATGGCCAGAAGGCCGAATGCTGCTTAGTCGACCATATATGTCTATGGTTAAGGCGCTACCCAGCGCGGCTGCCTGCTGCAGTGCTCCCTCTTACGTTAGCGTTTAGTCGCCAACTTTTGCCGGGCTTCTGTCCTTTCTTCTGGATATGTTTTGTCTTGATCTGGAGATTTAATTTTGAGCACACTTTAGACGTCATTTTGGACTTTGTTGTTTTTGTTGTTTTGTGTTGGACAGCTGTTTTTTTCAGAAATCGTCCGGCTAGCTCCCAACGGCTAGCTGATTAAGAAGTCATTCTGTAGTTGACATGCATGTGGACATGCGCGACCAGCAGCTGGCTCTCGTAGCCACATCCGTCATGGCTGAAGGATTTGGTTTGGTCCCAGGAGAAGATAGACGATCTGGAGGAGGTGTGGAGAAGGAGACGGTCTGGAGGCGGTGCTCCGGGCCCCGTGTTTTTGCGGTTTCTTTGGAAACATTCAGTTGCTCGTTTTATCATCTGGAGGCGCACACTCAGACCCAGTGAAATACAGAGAGTACATTTTGGTGTTCTTCACTGCGGCCTGGCTTAGTGGACCCATTCCGAACTCCAACTTTTGGGTTGCCAGGTTGTGACCGGACTCGGATGCCGGTGGTAGGGGCGAGGGGAACGTTTAAACATTCATTATACATCAAAAACATACCTGAAGTAATATTCTATTTCAATCCGGCATGTTTGGGTCATTCTTAAGGCCTCCCAACCCGCAATTGGATACCATTCGAATGCTAAGTTTTTGACCACGGATTTTGTTCTCCACGACAGCCACATTCTATTGTAAACAGGAAGTGTTTCATAAAAGAATACACGCTAGCTTTGCTAAGTTGATCCACTTCATGTTGTATTTGTAACCTCAAACAAGATTCACTTTTTGTTGCGTACACGCCTAGGGGGTGGGACTAAGCAGGGAGCGAGAGGAGGAGGGAATTCACAGTGTCAAAAACGAAAATATCTCAAAAGACACCATGTCTATCAATGTATCAATGTACACTTAGACAAGAAGTTGCACAATATTACTTTTTTAATAGATTTATGTAAAAATTGAAGATAATCTATAAATTAAAACAGCAGAAAATGCCAGTTAGCTCCTAACCGTAGATTCCAGGTTGCAGCCTTCGTGCTTCGGACGGTCTGTGGAGGACTGGAGACACTAACAAGATCATTCAATATTAATGAGCTGTAGAGATGTAGCTAATGTGGGTCCAATCAACAGCGGTGTGTGTAGGAAAGACTTTGTTACAGACCTACATTGGTAAAAGTGAGTCATCTACCAATCCAGATAAAGAAACGCTAACGCTGGGTCTAAGTGCTCATTAAGTGAAACTAATCCCTCTTTAAGTATTCGAATATATTTTTGGGCTTCATTATTCAGCTTTTTTAATATCAGTGATTGCAGAGGAGGTGTAAAATTTATACAATTAAAAAAATAAAACCCGAAGCAAATTTAGATTTACATGGTGGGAAAAAACTGGGGGTTTTTTTTATGTTTCTACAGGAATGATGACACAGATCTTTTATTTTCATAAGATATCAAAACTAAACTATAAATCCTGGTAGTTTGAGTTCTGGATAATTATTTATCCTTCTTGTTTAGCTCCGATAATAGAGGGCATGTGACCAAATAATAATATATACTTTATTGATCCCTCAATGGGAAAATTTGTGTGCTGCATTACACCGTAGCAGGCTGCCACAACAGCGCCATTGGTGGGAGAAACAGGGTGTTAGGCGTCGTCTTCCAGGACACCTAGATGTGAACTCAGTGGGACTCAAACCCGCGAACTTCCGGGTAACTTCTGGTCCGAGGGCGAATGCTTTACCACTGAGCCACCGCCTCTTCCACCTCCTTATGCAGAGCACTCTTTACTTTTTTGGGGTTTTTTTTTCTGTTCTATTGTTTCATTGTCTCGGCTCGACACCGAGCTCCTTGCGAATGGTAGAACTCCTCACCCGATCTCTGAGTGAGAGCCCAGCCACCCTGCGGTGGAAGCTCATTTTGGACGCTTGTATCAACAATCTCATTTTTTCGGTCACCACCCACAGCTGGTGACCATAGGTGAGGGTAGGAACGTAGATCGACTTGTAAATCGAGAGATTTGCTTTTCGGCTCAGCTCTTTCTTTACCACGACGGACCGATGCAGCGTCCTAGTTATTGCTGACGCCGCACCAATCCGCAATCGTATCTCGAACAAGACTCCAAGATACTTAAACTCCTCCTTTTGGGGCAGGATACCATCCCTGACCTGCAGGGGGCATTCTACCCTTTTCCGGGCGAGGACCATGGTCTCGGGTTTGGAGGTGCCGATTCCCAATCCAGTCGCTTCATACTCTGCAGAAAAATCGATCCAGTGAGAGCTTTTTAAACAAACAAAGCAAGTTAATTAATCTAAGAAGCGATATTTGTCATAAACAAATTAAAAATCTTACCAAAAGAAATTTACTCGTCTCCACCAGTGACTTTAAATAAATAAAAAGTAAATTTGTGACTAGTGTCAAGGCTACGGGGTTAGTAACAAAGGTGGCCAAAATTCTTAACTAATGAATTTTGGCGATTAGTTAAATATTAGTTAAATATTATGATTTTTGTCATAATATTTAACAAAAATCAAACAAAAAAAAAGTAAAATTCCATTCTGAGCAGTTTTGTTTTCGTCAACGATGACAACAGCATTGTTGATTCTGTTGACGAAGCATTTTTTCATGACGACGTCACGAAATAATTGCGACATTTTGTGATGAGACGTTTGCAAGTTTCTGTTGACGAGACAAAAATGTAACAAAGTAGGCGTCAGACTTTCACATTTCTGTCTGTTAAAGGGAAAAAGCACAGCGTCGCACCTACCTAGCCCCACCCACAATGCTGCACGTTCACACCGTCTACACAACCCACATGCAGCCACGAGGAAGTCACACACAATGGCGGGAATAGTAACAAAGAGGCTCGGTGGTCAGAAACTTAAAGTTTTCCACATATTTTGCGCAAACAGCATACTAACTTCAAGCTAATGCTAGCTTGTTGGCGCTGCTAACTTCCTTAGTTAGCTTGGTTGCGCTAACGACTGCTTTAAAGACACAATGTAATGTTTACTTTGTTTACAGGGTTATTAAGAGGTGTCATTTTTAAGTATGAATAAGTTACAACGTTCCTCACTCACTGAAGAATTTGAATTTAATTTACGATGTTTTACAATGTTCGCTGTTTTGCGCAAGTTAAAGCTCGGCAGAGTTTTTTTTTTTTTTTTTTTAACAAATAACCTGCATCATTCTCAGTAATAAAGACACAATTGTTAAAGTAAGGTTTTTTTTCTAACATTAAAACTAGCCTAAAAACGTTCTTAGTCTCCCCTGACTAAAACTAGCTTAGCGAACATTGCTGCTGGAGGTCGTTCCGTAGATTTTAGTGTGTTTGCCAGCAGTTCTCTCCTTTCCTCCTCCCATTTTCCCTGCTGCTCCATGAGTTTTTCTTGTTGCTCCATGAGTTTTCCTTGTAAGAATTTCCTTTCCTCCTCCCATTTTTCTTGTTGTCCTCACAACAATTCAACCAGCTGAGTGAATTCGCTCATCTTGTGGTCTCCGGTGGTCTTTGGTTTTTACTTTTACGCCAGTAAGTTGTTTCCGACAACGCCAGTTTCTTACTTATCCTGCCGACAACGCCAGTTTCTTACTTATCCTGCCGACAACGCCAGTTTGTTACCGGTGGCCGAGTGGTAACAGATTTCTTAGCAGGTTCTGTTTCGCAGGGAGACCACACTCAGGGTAGAGTTAAAATATGCATTTAATCCAAGACAGCTCGTCATAGGTATCAAACCACACTCATCCTAGTTCCTAGTTAATTTTAAAAACTACCAAACTACCAAACTACTAACAGTTACCAACAGCTAGCTTTTGTTGTTCTTCAAAATAAATAACAACCGCTATCAATTGTCAGCATCCATAACACAACAATCGTTGCTGTCATGGTAACAGCGTGACTAAAACTAGACGAAAACTCTTTTGGGTTTTCGTTGACTAAAACGAAAATATAAAAAGATGACAAAAATGTGACCAAAATTTAAATCAATTTTCGTTCCAAAGACAAAGCCTAAAACAAAATCTTTAGATGGCTGCCAAAAACAACAATGATTCTGAGTGGGAAATAAAATTGTTGGTATACAGAACTTCTGCAGCATTTACTATGCTGACCAACCTTTTTCACAAGCTTCCCCAAGTAGGTCAGCATCTGCAGCTTCTAATCTAAGTTTTTTATTACGTTGTACCAACAAAGCAAACAGTTTCCATGGAAACATCATCTAAATGACCCTCCAGTAATTAGTGATGCTGCAGGAATTAGTAGAAAAGATGTTGGAAAAGACAAAAGACTGCAACTCTGCAGCACGCGAGACAGAGCGAGAGTCCCAGCGGGAGAAATGAGACCATCTGCCCCTCTGCAGGTGACTGTCCCCAGATACAGGATGGAGTTAAGCTGAGACAGCGAAAGAGAGCTGCAGGGTAAACTGTCCTGCTAGGAAACTGCTGTAGCAGGAAGAGGACGAGGATCTGCCCACCATTAGTCACATTACAGCTGGCTCACAGTCTCTGCCACTCATAAAGAAGAAAATGAGAGCTCTATCACATGTACAGATCTGGACCCTCGACCGGCTCAGAGCGATGTAAGCAGAACAGGGGTGTCCAAACTTTTTCACTCGCGGGCCACATTGAGTTCTAGACTGGTTAAATGGCGTGCTAGATTCCTTTTTTCCTCCTTTTATTAATTGCCGCCATTTGGAAAATTGGGGGACTCACATACAAATTTGCTGTTCCTATTTTAGCCTCTAGATGGCAGCATTTAGAACACGCCGGTAACAGCGCTGCTGCCCGATGTATTACGTAATTCTACACGCGGGCCAGGCGCCATTGATTTTATGACGGAGGCTGCGGGCCGGATGAAAATTGACAACGGGCTGCATTTGGCCCCCGGGCCGGACTTTGGACATCTCTGAAGTAGAATCAGTGAAATGAGTGAATACTAATAAAAGGACTACGAGCATGCTGACTGATAAAAATTTATTCGTAAACTGGTCAAGGTCAGGGATTGAATTTAATATTTATGAATAAGCTATTTGATTGAATCATTTTTCAAAATTTGAATTCACTTTATTTTTAAAGAGCGTTTTAAAAACTGATTTTTTCACAAAGTTCTGGGCAGTTATCAAAAAGTGGGTACGATGTGAATTACGTTAAATATTTTATTTAAATGTAAGTCATCTTCTTATTCGTCTATCCCTTACGAGGTTGCGGGGGGTGCCGAAGCCCATCCCGGCTGATTTAAGGCGAAGGGCAGTGTACACTCCGAACAGGTCACCAATCTGTCACGGGGCCACACATATACAACAATTCACACACGTACGTGTGGGAGACGGTGGATCAGCGCTAGAGCGCTCGCCCGCGGACCCCAAGGTTGCGGGTTTGATTCCCATTGAGACCACCGTCTAGGGTCCTTGGAGAAGACACCTAACCCCCACTTCTCCCACCATTGAAGGGCAGCCTGCTGCGGTGTAAGGAGTGCAGCACACAATTTTCCCCGGTGAGGGATGAATAGAGTAATTTATTTATTTATTTATACTCATTCATAGGGGCAATCAACCTAGCATGCATGTTTTTGGAGGGTGGGAGGAAACCGGAGTACCCAGAGGAAACCCATGCAAACATAGGGAGAACATGCAAACTCCACACAGAAAGGACAGTGTTCCAAGCTTCGTCCACACCCAGGACTCGAACCCACAACCTTCTTGCTGTGTGGCCACTGTGCTATCCACTGCGCCACCAAGCTGCCCAGTGCAAAATGTTTTTATTTCATTCATGTTGGAGCACTTTAGATAATCTCCCGTCTAGTTTTCAGATACTATCTGGACGCTGGTTGTCCTTGGCCATGGATTTTCTCCTCTGCCACGCCCACATTTTAAATTATCATACAGATGAGATTTTTATGTTTCTACAGGACAGGAAGCCTCTGGAGGATCCTCCATACTTCCTGTTTGCTGCTTCGTAATGTCATTTTGGCAGCTGCATATTTGTCCGATCAAATCTTTCCTCCTCATGCCTTTTTTTTGCACGACAATGTGGGCTCTGAATGAGACACACATCTCCTAAAACTGGGTAAATTGAATGTTTTCATCCACGAATTTCCTGCTTTCCAGCAGCAGAGATTATTTTTATTTCCAGATTGCTGAAAATATCGAGCTGCTTAATAACGTGGAACAGCATTCAGGAGTTTTTCGTCTAATTGGGCTCAATTTACAAACTGTATTTCACAAACAACGGATGTCAGGAATCTTAAAAACCATGAGATACAATTCAGATAAATTAATGGAAAAATCTTGATGACCCTCAAATTTAGTCTGCATGATAATTTGAAGTATCCTATGTTTATATCAGGAGTCACCAATGTTTTTGAAGCCGAGGGCTACATTATGAACACGAATTCCCGTGAAGGGCACATTACCTGTTTGCTACAGATTTTTGCGCTAGGTAGCTTATCTTAAGAGTTCGCGTCATGGGGGCGTAGTTTGGTTGCGTCTTGGACATGCGCAGAAGCACTGAGGGTAGCTCAACTCGTCCGCTGTTTGTCTAAAGCGGTCTGTAATCCTTTTACGTCTATAAAAAGTTACCGAGTAGACAGTTTCCGTGGCAGGTTTTGTGCGCTTTGGTTCTGCAACAGTCGCCCCACAAATAAGGTGCAGAGATTTCTCATTTAAGAACGTAAAAAAACCCCACCAAACTATCGTTGAAAAAGTACGTTTTTATTTGCTTTTCTGACATTATTTTGGGGTCAAAAACAGAAGCAAAAAGCCTAACCCTAAAAAAAAAAAAAAAAAAAAGCAATAGCAAGCCAACTCCTCATCGCTTCTTTAGGTCAACCGGTCAGAAAAGGGGTGGGGCGGAGTGGGCGGCCCCGCAGAAAGAGACGATTTGAATGAAATATCATTTTTGAATTCTCAAATTATTTTTACCTCTTCATTTTTTTTATTCAACGTGATTTGAGCAATAATTTTAAAATGTTTCATATTCATATTGACTTGCACAACGAGCCGTGCGATTTTTGGCGCATCCTTTGCTAGTGCCTTGAAATGGTCCTGCGGGCGCCTTGTCGCCCATGGGCACCACGTTGGTGACCCCTGATCTATATACAGATATAGACTATGTAGGCCCACCGTATATTGGTTTCCAACTTACTGGTTTATGTTGTTGTGCTAGAAAATCTTTACCTGCTGACTTAATGAATCCCAAATGAAGACACTAAGTATTTAGCATAATGATGTTCGTGAAAACATGATGACTGATGATTGAAGCATTTTATTTCATCTAATTTTATATATTTCTGCCATGAAATCGCTTCAGTTCACACATCCAATCCATCAACGTCCCAACACCTGCTGTGAAGAAGCACAAGAAGTTTCAGAATCAAGTCGGCTTCTTCTAGTTGGAGGCGTTATTTTTTTATTTATTTTATTTTGAATTACTCTATTCATCCCTCACCGGGGAAATTTAAGATTGGTACAGATTCAAAAACTTAACAATGTGGCCCAAGTTTGTCCTACTTTTAAAAAGCTGATAAACTCTTTGGTTATAGCTCAAGCATACCAAATTGCCATAAATGTTCTTATCAGCGTTGTGGACCGAAACACTGATGCTAGGTAAGTTCTTTCCCTCAGGGCAATTTATGCATTATGTGTCCAAAAAGCATATCTAAACATGAAAGCAGAGCGAGGCTATCTCACAACCCTCACTTCTTTGATCCATAGCACGGTAACATGGCTAAGTAAGATGTTAATTGCAGTGTCTCTGCAGAATTGTACCATCTAATTTGCTCTGGCTGTTTGGCTTTGCATTACCTCCGGCTAAGTATTTGCATAATGAGGATCTGGAGTCAGATCGCTGCTTCGCTGAGCTAAGTGCACAAAGGTAAGATGGTTACTCTAAATCAGATTTTTTTTTTATATTGTTGTTTTCAAAGTAAAAGTTGCTTCAAACTTAATAGCAAAGGTACTTTGGTTCAAGCGACGGTTGAAAGATTAGCTTCCGATTTGTGATGCTATGTCGTTTAATACTTTTTGTTTAAGTATTTAAAGCATTTTTGTTGTTAGTGATCTTTATTAAAAATGGGTTGCCTTTGAACTATTGTTGTTACGTATCATTAGTTTTGTCTATAAGTAAAAAAAATGGTCTGAAATGGCTATAAAACCATTTCTGTGCAAAGGTTCACTAGCCAACATTGTTTCGTTTTCAGGTTTTGGTTAAAAAGAAATTAAATCAAAGATGCTGTAAATGTACGTTTATGGTTCGTTCGAGCAACATTTAGGCTACAGTAGCAACGTAAGAAAATGAAATCAATTTAGCAAATCGATTTAAACATCGGTGGTACATTCCAAAGTAGAGATCAACTGCCAGAATTGTACGGCAATAACTAGGACGCTGCAACGGTTTATTGTGGTAAAGAAAGAGCTGAGCCAAAAAGCAAAGCTCTCAATTTACCAGTTGATCTACGTTCCTACCCTGACCTTGTGCCGCGTTGTTCTGAAAGAACGAGATAGTGTATAACAGAGATGCCAAGTTTTTGGCTTCAGAAATAGCTATATTTTGAGGCGTGACCAAAAGGAGGAGGGGCTATGACGTGGTGTGACGTCACATCCACCAATAGGCAACACCCACCATGACAGTTGGTGTAAAACAGATTGTTCAACACATGAGAACGCAGTTAGAAAATTGTGCGTCTTATGTGTGTTACCACCTAGCTTTGTCTATCAGTACGAAGAGGAATTACCACAAGAAATACACCCCTTTACTGCTTGTTCGCGCTTTGCTTTGCAGCTCACGCACATAAGCTGTCACATGACCAAAGTTCCCAAATTGCCGACTTCTTCTATACCTTCACCAAAAAAAATACTGGCAATAGTCCATGCAGATCGCCACTAGAGGCTTTCAGATGCACAGCTGTAGCAGCAGGAGATGCCATGTTCTTAGCCTCATTATACGTAATATTATTAATGGAATGCACTAGAACGGGGTCCCCAACCTTTTCTGCGCCACGGACCGGTTTTGCAATGAGACCAAAAAAGCCAAAAAAAATGGCTTTTTAAAATCAATAATAATAAACTTAAATCCACTTTGTCTTCACGAGAAAATTTATTAGCAGCGTCTTAATAACGTGGAAACATTCTTTTTGCTCGAACGCACTCTTGTTACCATTGTAACGGTAAATATGTACCTTCAAAATAAAAGAAATCACAAAAACAAAGTGAGTAAAAATAACAGTTCTGGGCGGCCCAGTACCACATGAGTCCGCAGCCCGGTGTTTGGGAACCACTGCACTAGAGTCTTCATCAAGCGGGAGTTTTATTAGCCTTGGCGGGTGAGCGTGAGATTCTAATTGCGAATATCTCCAGCCCGATGCGGGACACTTGACACGTCTGCTATATAAATGGCCGAAATGAGCTTCCTGGGTGGCTGGGCTCTCACTCAGAAGATAGAGTGAGGAGTTCTGCCATCTGGGAGGAACTTGGAGTAGAACCGTTGCTCCTTTGTGTCGAGAGAAACCAGACTGGATGGTTCGGGCATCTGATTAAGCTGCCTTCTGAATATCTCAATGGGCATTTCAGGAACCTCTCGGAATTCATCCGGGGTGAGAGAAGTCTGGGTTGTTGTTGTTGTCCCTACGACCTGGCCCTGTATAAGCAGAAGACGACGGAACAGAACGAAAAAAATAAGTTATGTGAAGACTTTGAACAAAATGCCTACGAACATCCGGTTTTGAGGGGAAAAAAACTTGGTCACCTTACCGATCTCGCATTAAGAATTTTCAGCTTTCTTAGAATTTCTTTTCCATAGAGATTTTTTTCAAATACTTAAATATCCCTTATGTCCACGATCTTACAAGACAAGACTGAAAATGGCTCCTAACAATACTAATATTTATAATGAAGTTTAAATAAAGCGTGTACGTCCAAGCTTTGCATGCGCTGTGTACATAATTTAGTTAAACTGTGGATTTGACAATGACTCATCCTTTCTTATCTCGTCATTCTCTTTTATAATGTGCTTTTACCCATTTATCTATTAATGGACTGGCTCCATTAGCTAAAAGCATGTTTTTTTCCTCCACTTGTTAGAACTTATTGTGCCCTATTTTCCAATTAATAGCTCCACTCCATCAACAGTAACATTATTCTAATGTGATACCCTTTAAAGAATACTCACCCGGACATCTCCGATGACAAACAACACATTTCTTTCAGCAGAAAGCTCAGAAATTTCTTGATTGCGTTATAACTCCATAAGGACATGATGGTGTTTTTTTGCTAAAAGGAGCATGAATCCGCAAAAACAACAAACCTAAATGCATTTTTACCCATTAATGGAAACATCTGTTAATCATTATGCAAACTTGGGCTAATTCTTCTATGTTCGATTCATTAAGGCATATTGTTAGTTTCAGTGGCTGAGCCCTTATTATCATGCATTTAGGAAATGGGGCAAATAGAAAAAGCATAAGAGCCCAATCAATAGCTCTTTTCATTTTGCCTTAATGGCCCGTCTTTTTTTTTTCTCCCTGGTGGACTGAACAGAACACAGGGGAGGCTGGTGTTACAACCACAAAAAGTAATTTCTCTCCTAGAGAAAACATAATAATGCCTCCCATCCCCTTTCTGCATATTCCTATAACATTCTGCAAAATTGAGTATGGATTTAACATCAAAAGGTTACATGAATTTTTCAAATGAGATATTAAAGTCAATATTTCAAGCTGGGGATATTTCAAATCAAAGGCTTACATGATAGGAGCTGTGCGTAGAGAAGCTGGCTCGCAGGCAGCAGGCTGCAGTTGTGCCGCAAAATTAACTTGCTGGGAAAAGTCAAAGCAAGGGATTTTGATATCAAACATGACAGGAAATATGGAGATGCTCAAAAGCACTTCCCTTTAATAGGACAGCTGGCTTGAAACAAATCACTATATTGACACTCCAGCCCAGACTCTGATGTTTGGTTAAAGCTCTTCCCTGAATCATCTTCCTAAATTAAAATATGCAAAGCTTCCAGCACACAAACAAAAGGCTGCTGAACTGCGCAACATTTCTGTCCTGATCTGGGCTTAAAATTGCAAATGAAATCTTAGGTTGTTTTGTAAAACTCAACTTGTTTTGTGAAGATTTTTCTCTGTGGTTCATTACAGGAGGATTTCCAACATGTATTTGATTAAATTATTGTCGGTTATTCCTCCCACAGTAATTACCTCTGTGTAACAATTAGCCAACCACATGGAGTTAAAGTAGTTCTAACATTTTAATAACGAGGTAGGAGAGTGTCCTTAGTTTTCATCATGCTGTGCTGAAACAATATATTTAACTAATTCATAATCAGAAGTGTTTATTTTATTAAACTACATAGAAAGAACAAAATTACAGCTCCAGTACATCCGAGTCAAGATGAACAAACAATTACAAACAAGTTACAGAGGCACTGAGGACATGCGACATTAATGGTGCTCCCTCTCATGACAGAGTGGGGAACAGCCTGCCAGAGGACCTCAGGGCCGCTGAGCAGTGGTGGAACGTAGTGAAGTAAATGTACTTTGTTACTGTACTAAAGTAAAAAAATTGTGTATCTGTACTTTACTTAAGTAAAATTTAAGACCGGTACTTTTACTTTTACTTCACTACATTTTTAGAGTAAATATCTGTACTTTTACTTCGCTACTTTTTAAAAGTGTGTTTTACATTTTTCGTTACATTTTGGTTCAGGAATTTGAAAAATACACAGTTTTTTAGTGCATCTTGAAGCCGCATCGCCAAAATCAAAAGAAACAGTGGATCAGGAGAAGAAGTAATGAATCGAGAAACATTTTCCACATTCATTCAGCACCAAAATCCTAACATCAAATCTAGTACAAATTAAAAAGAGTCAGAAGATCGTTGTTTGTTGTGTTTACTTCTAAATAAAAAGTTGAGCCATCATTACACAGAGCAGGGGCGGATCTAGAATTTTCCAAACGGGGGTGGGGCTTTGACAAAGCATATATATAGTGACTGGGGCCTCGCCCCCAAAACATTTTAAAACATAAGTGTCATTTTCCTCCATTTTGGCGGCCCGTTCACTGGCCCTTCTAGGGGATAGCTTGACTTGTCCCCTTTCCTTTTATTTTATTTGTTTATTTTTTTGTGGACCAAAAGAGGCGGGAGAGGGGGGTCACACCCCTGCAGAGTATTTATCCTGGTTACCATGGTGACACCCTATAGCACAACAAATAACATTTGAATTATGGTTGAATACTTTTACTTTTTACTTAAAAAGTACAATTTACACCAACTACTTTTGTACTTTTACTTAAGTAGTTTTTTTATTGGTACTTTTACTTAAGTAAATTTTTTGCGTAATTATCTGTACTTTTACTTAAGTACAAAAAGTGAGTACTTCATCCACCACTGCCGCTGAGTACGTCCATAATTTCATTAAGAGGCTGAAAAAACACCTTTTTAACTTGGCATTTATTTACTTGATCCTTATTTCGGTATAGTGTGTTTTTACAAATTTTATTGATTTATGTTTCTTTACCTATCTTTTTTTTTTTACACCGTTTCAAGTTTATTCTCAAGATTAGTTTCAAGATTGATTCCTTAAACAGTTTTTAACCTATTTTACTGGTTTTAGTTACTCTATTGTTTATTCTGTGTCTTAGTCCAGTGGTTCCTCATTGGGATCTTCCATCCCAGCAATGCTGCCTGCTCAGTCAGCGTGGTCTTTGCTATAGGGGTCTGACTGGCCTGGGTGATGTCGGTCCCTCACTTCATCCAGGTGGCTTTTTGTGGGTACCCGTTAGAGATGAGATCGGGCCTAAAAAATCCAGCCCGACCCTCCCTGAGCTTGACCAATTAACTTTATTTTCTAGCCCGAGCCCGAAGCAAAGCCGAAATGTCATATTTTATTTGTGCGCAATAGCAATTACATTACATTACTTCTCCTGGTTTGGGCTCGGGTTCGGTCTTAAGATCTTACATCTAGTGCCCATGCCTCCTGGAGCTAGGGGCACTTCCTGTAGTTTGACCGCTGCAGTCATGGGCAGTCCGACTCCTGGTGTGGATCGATCCCCAGTTATTATTTCCTCGCAGCAGCATCAAGCCAGATGTTTGTTTTATTTACCATTATTTTTAACTCAGTTAAAGAGACAGTAGCTAGTGGTTCAAAGGAAACGGGGCACGTGGGTGGTGGGGGAGTTTGGAGAAGTGCGGGGCTCTATGAAAGTTGACGCATATGTGCAGTGTTTTGTGTAAGTGTGGAATTTTTTTAATGTTTGTAGGGTTTTAATTTATCATTTTTTTTATCATCTGGATTTAATTCTGTCAGAGTTTAAATTTTTTTGCTCAGCACTTTGTGTAACTTTGTTTGAAAAGTGTTTTATAAATAAAGTTTGATTTGATTTGAGATCAAAGGAATATATTAGATCCAAATGGTGAGTAAAAAACGTATGTGCTATTGCCAACGAAGGTTGGTGAAAGTAAGCAAAAGGCATAAAAACTCCTGGAATCAGCCAATTAGCAAAACATTGCAGCACGTAGACACAATATAGGAGTGTGCGGAAGGCGGTAAGATGGCCATAGGCGACCAGCCCTCATGGTGGCGGGGGAGGTGGGTTGGTAGCGTCTGTTATGTACTGCCTCACAGCAGTAAATGAGATAACCAGCCAGGGCCAAGCTTGATGGAGAGGGAGTGAGAGCAACATTACCAGTTTTGTTTTGGGAATAGACCGAGCACTTTTCAAGGGCCTTGGGTCAGTTCAAGTGTCTCCGTAACAACCAGCCAATTGGGAAGAGGTAGTAAAATCTAATTCCTTTCCGAATGGACAGATCCATTTCTTCATGTTCAAATCCATTTTACAGGGTAGGTTGGAAACACTTAGAAGCCAAATGGCTACCAGTATGACCTCCAGACTGCAAGTCACTACCGTCATTCTGCGTAATAAGTACCCCTATCAGCCCTTTAAGGAGGTCTGGCAGCTTGCTGCCAAACTTTATGATGCATCAGAAAACTTCCCAAGCCAATCATTTGAAATTTGATCATTAATACTTTTAAGGCCCCTCCCTTGTCTGGCGGGGGCAGAGCCTCCTGCAGGCAGGGGGAGGGCTGTCTGAGTTAAGCCAGCTGGGCTCATTTTGAGATGCCTGCACTAATTGTTTTCTTTCTCTGTTTGTTCATCTGTAGGCCGGGTATGCTTTTGGTTTGTCAGTTTCTTCAATGTTGAATTTGTATTAATGATGATTGTGTCTTTATTTTATAAGAAACTTAATTTGATTTGGCCAATATTTTGTCTCTGTTTCCTTCATTTTTGTCCCAGACCCAGAGCCAGTCGGTGACAATATGTGTGTCTTCCACATTGTCGATGGACAACCCTGTGAAGCACATGAGATACCAAACATTGTCACAGAAGGTTAATCGCCAAGACATGAGGGCTCTTTTGTAGCCGTTCTTTGGGCAGGCTCATGTATGAGTCCTGGCCTGGCCTGGCCTGGCATGGCATGGCATGGCGAGATCAGACTTTGAAGATTTGACCAACAACTGAGGAGTAAAGGTTAACAGGGCTTCAAAAATGAAAGGAAGAAAACATTAGGGAGATGCAATTGGTACCGTGTGTGAGAAAGTACTGCAAAGGACGGAACAAGGAGGAAGGAGAAAATGCCAGACGGAAGTAGGATCGGAACAGCTAGAAACGAATGTTGAAAGACGTAGAAGGCTTAGCCTACCCGTGCTGCGGTGTCATGTGATACCGTGAGACGCTCACATGATTGTAACAAAATCTCAAATTGTGTTATTAAATATATTTTGAGCCAGTTCACGTGAAAAGAATCATCTCAGCAAACATTACAAGCTCACTGTGAGGAAGCCTGGTTCACCGCATTGTGTGAGGAATGTAATCAAACTCAGTAATCCAGTACTTGTAATTGAAAAGTCACTCCTGGAAGCGTTAATACAGCAGCCTTTATGCTGGTACTCCTCGCTGTAATATGACTATAACCAAAGCCGACTGATTTAATGGACTTGTTATGGATCAGACCACTACTGTGTGAGGAGGCATGAATTAATCTTGTCGAGCAAAGCAGAATCACTCCTCCATTCTTCCAGATTAACAGCTGGATTTCCAATATGGCTTTCATGGGCTAATTAAGAAATAGGAGCTGATTCCAGCAAGAAGTGATTCAAAAAGAAAGTTTTTGCCTGCTCTTCATCTGCGGGGGTATTCTTTGGGGAGCGGGTCGTGGGGTGCCCCTCTTCCCAAAAATCCTGCACGCCTCATCCTTCATCTGCGGCTGCTCGTCATGTCCCGTCACCAGCACAGTTACACCTGAACACTCTGCTGCTGCCAAACACCTGGCTCCATCTCCCACTGTCCAAATGAAAAATAAGCATAATCTGCCTTTCTGAGTATCCAGCAAATGAGGGATTTCATGACAAATTGGGTGGAGGTTTATTATGCAAAGGGGAAGGGAGAACAGAGGCAACGAGCAGCGCAAATAAAAAGGGGGAGGGGGGCAAAAATGTGGTAATGACTTGTAAATTTTTTTTGGCTTGGCTGCTAACTATTATGGCTAAATATGAGCTCCATGCCATGTTGTTGATGAAATAGAGGACAGTAGCTGAATACTAACAAAGATTTTCACTGCAATGAATTCATTTGGTTTTATTGTCACTTCTACATCTCGTGGTCGGCCGTGATCGGAGTCGAACGGTACAGTGATAAATTTACTATTCAGTAACAATATAATGCTTTATTGAGAAAGTTGACAAGGTGTTACTCGTCACAATCTGTGTAATGCATATTTAAATGAGGATTGGCCAAGAAGATTTGAAAGGGCTAATTGAGACAGGACCCAGATGCAAAGCTGGTTTTAACAAGTTTATTATGGAAGTGCAGAACCAGACCGAGCTCGGCAAGATAAGTGACTAGAAAGGCAACCGACTAGAGGGCCAGAGCCCATCCGGTCGATTAGGAACCAGAAGGCCAGACCCCATCCGGTAGACGAGAAACCAAAACACCTGGCCGGTGCCTGGCCAAACAACGAGAGACCAGAAGACCGGAGCCCGGCCAATCAACGAGGGACCAGAATACTGGAGCCTGGCCAAATAACGAAGGACCAGAAGACCGGAGCCCGGCCAATCAACGAGGGACCAGAATACTGGAGCCTGGCCAAATAACGAAGGACCAGAAGACCGGAGCCCGGCCAATCAACAAGGGACCAGAAGACCAGAGCCCATCCAGACAACGAGGAACCAGAAGACCAGAGCCCAGCCGAACGATGAGGGACCGGAAGACCAACACCCGGCCAGATGATGAGGGACTAGAGGACCAGAGTCCGGCCGAATGACGAGAGACCAGAAGACCGGAGCCCGGTTGAACGACGAGGGACCGGAAGACCAGAACCCGGCCAAACTATGAGGGACCAGAAGGCAAGAGCCCATCCGGACGACGAGGAACCAGAAGACCAGACTCCGGACGAGCAATAAGGGATCAGAAGACCGGAGCCCGGCCAAACAATGAGGGATCAGAAGACCAGAGCCCGGACGAACGACGAGGGACCAGAAGACTGGAGCCCGGACGAACAATAAGGGACCAGAAGACCAGGGCCCGGACGAATGACGAGGGACCAGAAGACCGGAGCCTGGCAGAACGACAAGGGACCAGAAGACAGGAGTCCCGCCTAACAACAAAGGACCAGAGGGCCGTAGCCCAGCCGGATGACGAGGGACCAGAAGGGAAAGCTCATCAGGAAGGCAGGATGCACCAGGAGCCGAGGTACGAGCTCAGCAGATCGAAGGACCAGAGGCATAAGCCCAGCAGGAAAGCAGGGTGCACCAGAAGCTAGGGCTAGAAACCAGGATAACAGGATGCACCATCATGGCTACATGAAGGCAGCACTGCAGTCCATTGGCCCAGTGTGCAGTAGGAGAAGCAGCAGAGGAAATATCCAGCAAACAAGTGAGGGACACTAGGGCTTAAAAAGTCCAAAGAGAGACAAAACACACCTGGGGATTAGGACCAGGTGTGCCAAATTAGAGCAGAGGACAGGATGGGCCGGCGGAAGTGTTCCAAATGAGAGATGCAATCATGATAGATATTTTTTAAGAGTATTTTATCAATAATTGAATCAAATTTTTAGTTGTATTACTGAGCAAACAGAAACTCCAAATAGTGAAACTGATAGATTTTTAATCACCAATGTATATGTTTGCATTTTTATGTATCCTGTTATGGTTTTTACTTGATTAACAACAG
The DNA here is from genome assembly GCA_902685375.1 of Neostethus bicornis. Classification (NCBI taxonomy): domain Eukaryota; kingdom Metazoa; phylum Chordata; class Actinopteri; order Atheriniformes; family Phallostethidae; genus Neostethus; species Neostethus bicornis. The sequence continues at coordinate 6,423,088 of LR738547.1, read as the reverse complement.
TAATAAGCATGTATTTCTTGCACTCTTCATTTAATCTGGACTGTATTAGAACCGCACACGACGGAGTGTGAAATATGAGAATAAGATTCACAATTCAACCGTAAATTAGCCACCTCAGTGGCTTGATGGATGAGTTTCTTAAAACTTAATTAGTGTGAAGTTCACTTGGGATAAGGAGGTGTTCAATAAACGTCTGGCAGGTGAATACGAGGGGCATTCAAAAACATTTCCAACGGTCTTAAACAAGAGGAAAAAGTAGGACTGATGGAGAGAAAAAGGAGTGAACACAAGGGCAGCCAGATTATCATGGTTTGAAATATTTATGGCAGTGCATGAGATAGTCTGGGATCCTGTTTCCCAAAGAGCATTACTAGTCTGACAATCGCAGATTAAGAACTGGATCACAACCTCTTCCAGAAAGTTGACTGAATTTTGAGAAGTCCTCATACATAGTAGACATGGAAAATATTGAAATGTCTAGACATCTTTGATAATCTCTTTTCTTTTGACTTTGGAGCTTTTTCTTTCTGAATTGTTCTTTGGTTCACCTTCAGATGAATAAAAGTCGAAAGCCAAAGGGTGAGACGAAATGCACACAATGTTCAGGATTGTGTGGTAACGTACCAATAAGTAAAGGATAGTAAATATAAAATTGGATCACAAGAGCCAAATTACTGTAAATTATGAGAGATACTTGTATATTCTATAGCCGAATCAAGGACATTTGGGCCATGGACATATTGGTCACAAAACTGTAACCTAAGATGTTTGGGCCATATGGGCCATTTGGGATGGACTTTTGGGCCTCAAACCATTTTTTTTTCTTTTCTCTCTAAATAGATCCCTAACCCTATTTCTGTGATAATGTATCCTGTGAAATTGAATAAAACAGTTGCATTACACAAAATAATTGCTTTTAGTCAGTTTTATCCCATGGCCCAAATATCGCAAGTTGCAGTTTCTTGGCCTAAATGTACATGGACAAAATGTCCGTTCATGGCTATAGTCATGTTTTGTCTCGTTCTGGAGCTGTGATTTTGTGCGTTCTTTAGACGTCATTTTGGACTACATTGTTTTACTTCGCACGGCTGTTTTTAAGCTAGCCAGGTTTTCTTTTTCAACGGCTAGCTCCCCGTTGGCTTGTTTTGCCAGTCATAGAGTTTGATTGCACACAACCAGCAGCTAGCTCTCTGAACCAGATCCATCGTGGCTGGAGGAGTCGGTGCAGTCCCGACAAAATTGAGAAGTAGACGATCTGAAAGGAGGCGTCTTGAACCCAGTGTTCCTAAGGTTGTCATAGGTAACATCCAGACGCTCGCTGGCAAGATGGAGGAACTGGGGACGCTTGTTCTGACCCAGCAGGGATGTGGAGGGGCCAATGCTGTGACGCTTAGATTGTAGACAAAGCCAAATCTTTCCCTTCTGTATCCAAACTGACCAAAAAAAAGTTCTATTGAAATTCAAGAATCAAGACATGGATTATGAATATTTCTGGATTTTCACTCATAACTTTTGTCAGAATTACAAGAAAATATCCAGTGATGAACAGTTGACTTGGACCAAAATGTCTCAATGATGTCAGAGAATGAGTTCTACACTTACGCTTTCTCTCGGACTCAACTTGTTATTCAGTTTGTATTTGGTAGATATTGGTAAAGAGTGTGCATTGTTCTGAATGTCAGGATCTAGCACGTCCTACCACATGCCAGGTGTTCACTACATGCAGCAGCTCCTCATTCATTAGTGGGACATTTCCTGGATGCTGTCCAACCAACATGGATGCAGTTTCTCTCCCTCTCTATTTCCAGGTTTCTGGTTCTTTTGCTTCAACAAAACACAGAAATAATGTAAAACTTCCGGACTGACTTGTGTTTGCAGGCTGGACTTTCCCACAATGAAGAAGTTGTCATCAGAGCATGGATCTGACCTTTACAGGTGCAGCCAAACAGGAAGTGAAAACCAGAAGATAAACCAAACTGTAACCAATGGAGTGATACTACATAAGCAACGGTACCATACCATATTCCACTGCTTAATCAGGAGTCAAGTCGTAAGGGGAACAGCCCTAACAAAGAACCTCAAACTTCCTTTACCAACCTGACAATTGGCCTCCTGTTCCATCCTTCTTAATTTGTGAACAAGACCCTGAGATTCTTTGACCCCTCTGCAACATCAACCATTAGTTATATAAGCAAAACTTTAATGGAGTAACAAAAGGATCTACATGGACAACATGTTCAACCTTGAAGCAGGTTTTGTATAGCTGCCCAAGACCATAAATGGTAAATAGACTCTACTTATATTGCGCTTTTTAATGTACCTGTGTTGGTACCCTAAGCACTTTATAGTGTAGCTCACATCCACATTCACACACACATTCATACCTGATGATGGGAGCTGCCATGCAAGGTGCATACCACTATCAACAGGAGCAATTGGGGGTTCAGTGTCTTACTCAAGTACACTTCGGCATGAACTCCGGGCAGGGGATCAAACTGGTGACCCTACGGTTCCAGGACGGTCCCCCTACCCATTGAGACATCCTTCCCCCAGAGGCCCCAAGACCGCAGCGGAAGTCCTTCCGTCATTATTCTTTTATTGTTCTAAAGAAGACAATCAAAAAGCCTTGTTGATGTGTGTTTCAGCTCCACGTCCACAGTACTACCTCAGAATTTGACAGAAACATGAAGGAAGCCTGAACCCTTCTCTGGGTCTTTCCGCAGCACACTAGAACATCTTTTGATTCTTTTCCCTGCAAGATCAAATTTAAGCCATTCCCCACAACCATGACTTTAAGGAAGAGGTATTGTGAATTGTAAAGTCCCCCGCCTCTTGCTCTCTGCTTAGTCCCAGACTCTGGATATGTAAAGGGAGGGAGAGCAGTACCTGAAAGAAAGCCCGAGTGTCAGCAGAGCGAATGCATAAAACCACTTTCTGTCTATGTTAGTGTAGCAGGTGGAGTATTTTAATGCATGGTTTTAATAGTTTTATTCTGCATGTTTTTATTGTAATGTGTTTTTAGCGTGTTTTAACTGTTTTAATGATTTTTTTTTTACTTCACCTGCTACTAAGAAGTGGTGCAGTCCCTGATTAGTATATAAGATGCAGCTGGGGGCAGAAGGAGAACGTTTTTTTGGTGAGATTAGGGAGCGATCAAGGCCAGAGACCAGCAGAATAAAGGCAGAGGGGAGCCCTCCATTTGAACTGTGGGCTAGTGGCGTGGTGGTGTGTCAGCCTGCACACCACCATGCGGCGAGGGCTCCCCTTGCAGAAGGATACAAGCGATCTGATACCCGCCAAGCGAGTGGCCCCCCCGTCAAGGGACCTGATCATGGACAAGCGAGTGGACCCTCGCCTGTCAAGGTACCTGATCACGGACAAGCGAGTGGACCCTCCCCCGTCAAGGGACCTGATCACGGAAAGCAAGTGGCCCCTTCCTGTCAATGGACCTGATCACGGAAAAGCAAGTGGCCCTCCCCGTCAAAGGACCTGATCACGGAAAAGCAAGTGGCCCCTTCCCCGTCAAGGGACCTGATCTCAGACAAGCGAGTTGCCCGGTGGGACACCCAAGAACTTTGGTTTTATGGACTGTTGAGTATTTTTAAAGTTGTTTTTATATAGTATCTATTGTTAGTGTATTTTAATAAATGATGTTTAACAGAGTTTTGTGGTCTGTGCCTCTGCTTTTTTTACCTGGTGTTCCCAGCTCGATCCCGAACCGGCCGACCGGCCGATGTACCGTGCCGCTACATTAGAATGTAAGGGAAAAAAATACATGGTCAAGAAGTTCCAATGGTATCCGAATACTGGACTGGACAATTTGCTAACTGCTCGAACATGCATGAAAAAGAAAATGACCACAGATTTTTTTTTATATCGAATATGATAGTAACCTCCAAATACTTGATTTTGTATGCTTAAACGGTAAAATGTGGCATAGAAGAATTTAGTTGGCAAGTTGTTAGCAGCTCACGCATGGATCTGTTACTACGCTAACACGAACAAACTCTTTGTTTTGGTATTGGTTCTTCGTTTGTATGCCCCTGCCCAAAATGTCCTCCACTGAGGAACAAACGAGAACAACAGTTCCTATACAATTGATTCAAGACTAAGGTACAATTACAAGGTACAGAGATCTCAGTCCTGCAGAGGAACTTTGAGATGTAACTGAAAAGAAAGTTTCCATCACGAATTTGCAACCAATAGGCCTCGATCTGCTACAACTGTATGAATGCTAATCTAATTCTGAAGTTATCAGAGACTGACATTTAAAACGATGTCTTTCTGAAGTCCTTGACAGCTTGATTTTGTTTGAAACTGGATTTTTAAAGAGGCATCGATCTCAAGTAGCAGAAAAGTTGGAGTTTATTTAATTTCCCTTTGCGTTTTTAAGTTCTTCAACACAAACAAGTTCAAACAGCTTGAGCGCCTCTTAGAGTCCAAAGAAAGTTGAAGATTTAACGGCATATTTGAGCAATCAACTCAAAACGCCTGAAAATGAGCCTTCTAGTAGAAAGAACGGTCCTGCTTTCAGAGCTGCTTAACAACAAAGACTACCAAGAAGATTTGAAGAAAATCACTTCAAATAAAATGCCAAACATGCCTATTTGCTGGTAGGTGACTCCAGAGAGCAACGGGGACTTTAAACAAAGCCAATGTACTGGTGCCTAACTAGTTTTGAAAACTCAAACACGACCAAAGATCAGAGAAGCATTAATAGAAACTTTAAAATGATCAAGGAAGGGACAAACAAACAAGAGAAGGGAAATAGTTCCACTTGCAAAACGGGGAAAATTTAAAAAGAAAAAGAACCGCTGACATCTAAAAGGCTCGTGAATTTGCATAGCATAAACTTTCATCTGAAGGGGAGTGTGCGAGGGGGGGGTGTGAAGAAAGACTCCACCACAGGAATCATTTAATATTTAATAAATTAGAAACAGTAGCTGTGGCTAATTAGAATCTGCACATTTACAAATCAGCCCTGATAGCAAAACAAATTATGAAATATAACGGTGCTTTGTGGATTACCAAGGGAAAATCAGATGATAGACAAAGCAAATGGAGTATCACTAACAACATACCGTCAGAACACATCACACCGCTAATCCAGTTAGAGCAGGAAAGCCGAAGAGGCTTCGCTTTAAAATATTGATAGGCTATTCTGTAAAAAGCTTCCTTTTTTTTTTACTTTCTGCAAGAGCACATTCAGGGTAACACTTGCTTATTGCTCATGGGTCATTAGCCTCTCATCCTCTACTGCTTGGCCAGTTTGCTTTGAAAGAAAAAAGCTTGTGATTAAATGAATGTGTTTGCTCTGGTACTCCATTAGCAGAGGTCTAGATGCTTGCAGTTTCATTGTTTATATTATGGGCCGAAAGGCAGGGAGTGTGTAAACTGCTGTTGTATTCATTATTAGATTACTTCCTGGTGCGATGGCTTTTGGTAAAAGCCGAGGAATTCTTGTAAGGGAACTCGACATGCACTCAAGAGAGTAACATTTATCAAATGATAAAGGCAGAGGCCGAGGCACGTTTAGACCTAAGTAGTTATAAAGTACATGCCATGTGAAATCCACATCAATAAAAGTCAAAAGGAATACGTTTTAGCAGAGAGTAGATTACAGCTATTTTGCATGTCAAGTTTCGGCTTTTCAACGTGGCCAATGGAGAGCAGGTTTATCATAATGAAGCTAACGCTGAATGCAAACTGATTTTACACAAATTTGAGGTTATTTCATCAAGTTTTCAGTGAGATTCGCTCCTTGTCACAGTTGTAGCTGTCATGTCGTAGTTACGGAATAAAACTGCAGGACTGAAAGTCTCTAACCCAACTCAAATGTTATATTTCGGACTTTTCCGGAAAATTCTTTTCTTCTTCTTCTATCGGCATTTCCACAGCAAGTCAGTTTCTTCCATCTAACCCTATCTGCTGCATCTTCCTCAGTCACTATCTATCTACATGTCTTCCTTCACTGTATCCATGAACCTCCTCTTTGGTCTTCCTCTAGGCCTCTTTCCTGGTGGTTCCAAATCTAGCATCCTTCTTCCGATGTATTCACTCTCTCTTTTCTGCAATTGTCCAAACCATCTCAGTCTGGCCTCTCTGACTTTATCTCCAAAACCTCTAACATGTGCTGTTCCTCAAATCCTGTCCATCCTGGTCACTTCCAGAGAGATCCTCAGCATCTTCATCTCTGCTACCTCCATCTCTGTTTCCCGTCTTTTTCTCAGCGCCACGGTCTCTAGACCAATCAGCATGGCCGCTCTCACCACGGTTTTGTACATTTTCCATTTAATTTTAGCTGAAACTCTTGTCACACATCAAACCTGATACTTTTTTCCACCCTGCCTGCACACGCTTCTTCACCTCTTTTCCACACTCTCCATTGCTCTGGACTGTAGATTCTAAGTACTTAAAATCTTCCACTTTCTTTATCTCTTCTCCAGGAAATTCTTTTACGCCTCTTTATAAAAGCTAAAAATCTATTTTAACCACAAATATGCCTAGATATTTACCCACGGCTATTAATGTTTCTATATTGTCATGACGCGGAGAGCAGGTGGAAAGAGGAGGACCCAGTTGAAGACAAAAAAAAAATGTTTATTTGGAAGTTGGCAGTTCATAATGACTGTGGAACAGAAAACAAAGTTTCAGTGATATGGCATAATGTTATTGTCAGAATGTGTTTCTTGGTCAGGCAACCAGGGAGACCTGGCTGGGAAGGGAATGTAAGACCCGATCCCCCTTAAATAGATGGTAGGGTGCACAGGTGAGTGGAATCAAGAATCACCCCAGATGATCTTAATCGGATTGATTGGGAACATCCAGGGCTCCCTCTGGCGGCAGGTGAGGGATCCTGACGTATATTTTATATTAAATTATTGTGCTGCACGGTGGCGCGGTGGTTGCTGGGGTGGACTCATGGTAAGAGGTCGCTGGTTCAAGTTTCGGACCATCGACCCTTCTGTGTGGAATTCCATCCGTGGATGAATATAAGCTAAGGTAGCTTCCAAAGTTTAAATGCATTATCCAAAAGCGCCAAGGTATAAGTTACTTATTTTCCTCCTTTTCCAATTTCCATTTGTACTCGATCTTGCATGTTGTTCAAAAGTGTAAAATTTTAGATCAAAAAGTAAAAAGATTGGTTAAAATTTGCCATAAGTTATGTCACTCAATTTTTTTTTTTATTTGATATTGGTTGAAAATTGTTGAGATTGGAAAGGATGAGGAGGACACAAATGCAGGGGGGAAAAAAACAGGGTTTATTTACTGAAGTCAGGTAAGTCTGTAAGGCAAAGGGCACAGGATTAAACTCAGTATCCAAAGGTTCAAATATTATAAGAGAATTCCGAGATCAAACTTATGGTCAGGCAGCCAGGAGGACTTGGCTGGGAAAGATGGCAATGACCCGACCTGGAAATCTGGGGTGATTGCCCTCAAATAGGCAACAGGGTCCACAGGTGTGTGGCATCAGGATAATCACCCTGAGGTGTCCCAATCAAGGTGATGAGGGAATGTCCAGGGCTCCGTCTAGTTGCAGGTGAGGGGATCATGACAGAAAATAATCCGTCCTCTCTTGAGCTTGACTAGGTTGGTCAACCAGAGACTCCTGCACGCACTGAGTAAGGGTCTACAGACAGTTTTTTGAGTATCTCAGCAGTTTAATTTGGTTGTCTAAAAATAGAAGTTTTATCATTTTAATTATTATCTTAAGTTATTTTTAAGTTTTTCTATTTGAACAACTGGAACAAATCTATTTCCCTTTAGGAATTATGAAAGTCAATTTTATTTTATCATTATGTTCACATTTATGTTTGAGTCGCGGGTGGGACGGACCATTCTGTGTGGAGTTTGCATGTTCTCCTCATGTATGTGTTGGTTTTCCCTGGGTACTCCGGTTCCTCTCATCCTCCAAAAACATACATGTTATGTCGCGATGTGAGGATATGGAAGGAGGAGGATCCAAATGCAGGACAACAAAACCGGATTTATTAACCAAAAAGTCCAGTAAGGCTGTAGGGCAAAGGGCACAAGATCAACTTAGGATCAAAAATTCAAATAATATCACAGAGTTCAAAGATGCAACTTATGGTCAGGCAGGCAGGACAGAAGACCTGGCTGGTAGGGATGGTGATGGTGGTAATGACAATGACCCGACAAAGACGTCTGGAGTGATTGCCTTGAAATAGGCACTAGGATGCACAGGTGTGTGTCATCAGATTAATCACCTTCAGGTGTCATTAATCAGGATGATGAGGGAAGGTTAGGGCTCCCTCTGGTGGCAGGGGATGATATAATGACATGTTAGGTTGATTGGCCACTCAAAATTGCCTCTAAGAAGGAATGTGTGTTGATGGTTGTCTGTGTGTGTGGCCCTTCAACAGACTGGTGACCTGTTTGGGGTGTGCCCTGCTTCTCTCCTTATAATCAGCCAGGATAGGCTCCCGTAATCCAGTTAAGAATGTATGGCTCAGAAGATGAATGACTAAATGTTCACATTTATTTCACGGAAGATGTTTGCATTTCATTTTTTTGGTGAGTTAAGGCAAATAAAGTGGGCGTGTCTTATTATCTCTCCCCAGTCATTGGTTGATTTTGGTTGATCGCTACAGCAGTGCATCATGGCATAGCCATCGTTAGCAATGGATCCTAGCAAACAACAACAGGCACCGTGCAGAGAATTCAGAAAGTTTGACACCAAATTCATCATTTTTCAAATTGATTTCATCCGAGAAAACTTGCTCCGTTTATTTGACATTGGTGCAGTTTTAATTTGAATGAAGAATCGATTAGAAAATTATTTTGATATTAAACAAAAACTGCATTGAAACAATTAAGACATCATGTTTAAATGGAGCAAAAAAAGTGAAGAGACTGAATTAAAGAAGTTTTATCGTCTACTTCTCAGGCCGTTTGGCAGATCTGCATGGAAGATTTTCCCTGTGTTGCATTCAGTCAGGCTGATTCGGATCTACCATGTTCGTCCTCCTGGGCAAAGCCTGCAGAACCCCCTTCTGAGCACACCTGGACACAGCTGGAAGCCAGAGAAAGCATTGTGTGCCCAGCTTAAACAGAGCGGTCCTTTTCTAAGCTGATTGCGCTTGTCTACAAACACACAAACACCCCCAAATCACAGTAAACATTAGAGTTACATGACACAGCCACAAGGTTATAAATCTATAATGTCTCATCTAATAAATACAATGGTATTTAGTATTTGTATTTAGTATTTGGGATGGTAAATCTAATAAATACAATGGGTACGACACAGAGTCCGACGGATTGGTACGTAGGATGGGACGGTAAAAGCCTGTTTTAATGGTGGGGTTTCACGCATATTGAACTTTTGGGATGGTGGTGCAGTGGTTAGCATGGTGGCATCACAGCAAGAAGGTTGGGGGTTGATTCCCAAGTGGGGATGAGGCTTGAAACACTGGCCGTAGTGTGTGGTGTTTGCATGGTCTCCATGTGTATGCGTGGGTTTCCTCCCACCCTCCAAAAACAAGCATGTTAGGTTGATTGGCCGGTATAAAATTGCCGCTAGCAATGAGTTTGTGTGTGTATGGTTGTGTGTGGGTCACCTCGCAACAGACTGGCGAATTGTTCGGGTGCACCCTGCCTCTAGCCTTAATTCATCCGGTATAGGCACCGCAACTCTTCACAACCCCATTAGGGCTAAGCGAAACAATAAAATATTTGAAATATGTGCAGTATTTGGATACAATTTGAACGCCAATTTAATAATAATAATAATGTATACTTTATTGATCCCTCACATGGGAAATTTGTGTGCTGCATTACTACACCGCAGCAGGCTGCCACCTACAACGGCGCCAATGATGGGAGAGACAGGGGGCTAGGTGTCTTCTCCAAAGACCCTAGACGTGAACGCATTGGGATGCAAAAATGCGAATTTCCGGTTAACTTCCCGTCTGAGGGCAAACACTCTACCGCTGAGCCACTGCCTCCCCCCTTGTTTGTTCTTGGCCATGGATTTTGTTCTCTGTCATCATTCTTACTTAAGCAGGAAGAACTCTACTCAGGGTGGTTCTTTCTATCAGACATTGCTCTTCGTCCCCTCACGTACCTCGGGCGGGACTAAACAGGGACTGAAAGGAGGGGAAAATTCACACGGTTAAAATGGAAGTGAAATTGAATTAATGTAATTGTAAACTTTTTTTTTTGGTGAATGAGAGAGATCCAAATGGAAAAGTGAGGTTACAGGGAGAAGCGATAAAGAAAGTGGAAGATTTTAAGTACTTAGGCTCTACAGTCCAGAGCAATTGAGAGTGTGGAAAAGAGGTGAAGAAGTGTGTGCAGGCAGGCTGGAACGGGTGGAGAAAAGTATCAGGTGTGATGTGTGACAGAAGAGTTTGAGCTAAAATTAAAGGAAAAGTGCACAAAACCGTGGTGAGACTGGCCATGCTGTTTGGTCTAGAGACAGTGGCACTGAGAAAAAGAGCGGAAACAGATGGAGGTAGCAGAGATGAAGATGCTGAGGATCTCTCTGGGAGCGACCAGGATGGAAAGGATCAGAGAAACAGCACATGTTAGAAGTTTTGGAGATAAATTCAGAGAGGCTGGATTGAGATGGTTTGGACATGTGCAGAGGAGAGAGAGAGAGTACATCGGAAGAAGAATGCTGGATTTGGAACCACCAGGAAAGAGGACTAGAGGAAGACCAACGAGCAAGTTCATGGATACAGTGAAGGAAGACATGAAGATAGTTGGTGTGACCAAAGAAGATGCAGGAGATAGGGTTAAATGGAAGAAACTGACTTGCTGTGGCGCCCCCTGTAAGGAAATGATGAAAAAAGACGAAGAATATTGCATCTGCGCCAACCGAAAATACCATCCTCATTTAAAAATACCATCAAATTTATTCCTCAACGTGAGCGCCGTATCCGTCTTTAAAAATAGAATCTATCTAGATATAGATCTATAAATGCGTGCGTGCAGATCTGTTTTCCTTCACAGAGAGGAAAATTGAGTTTTTTTCCAACTAAAGCCCACCACTGAATCCTTGGTGCTCTTTGACAACAGGGGGTCAACAAATGCCCTTTGAAAGAAAAATGTGTTTTGACATTGTCGGCCTTAATTTTCAGCTCTGAACCAAACCATGCTCATGGGTCAGAGGAGAGCCGTGGCTACAGAGAGCATTCAGGATGGGCTCTGATTACATTTTTATTCAATCCTATCGTCTCTATTCTAGGTTTTAAAACTTTATCAGGAGTTGGTCCCTGAGCTGGCATTTAGCAGCACTGCTGGAGCAACCTGGACGCCAAAATGGCGTCCAGGTTTACATGCTGGTCAGTGATCTCACCTTCTCTCTAACCCCCCCACATCCCACCTAAAGGCCAACTCGTGCCAAATAAACTTCCAAAATGCTGCAATAACGTGCAGGAAGGAGACGCGTGTTCAGGAATCATCCTCATCACTTTTCCTTTGGGAATTCAACCAATCAGACAAGGCTTCCTCCAAACCTCGCTGCTCTACTTTGAAAGGTCAACATCTTATTATCTTCAAGGGAAAGCATCTCTTGGAGGTTTTAATGACTGGACGGATTTAAAGTGTTAATATTGCTCATATTGAACTCATTTAGATTTTTATGTAAAAAAAAAAAAAATAGTATACAGGGTCCTGCCCTAAGTGGAGGACTTTAAGTATCGCGGGGTCTTGTTCACGAGTTCACGGCCCGTCGTGGTAAAGAAAGAGCAAAAGTCTCGTTTTTACAAGTCGATCTACGTTCCCACCCTCACCTATGGTCACCAGCTGTGGGTGGTGACCGAAAGAATGAGATCGCGGATACAAGCGGCTGAGATAAGCTTCCTCCTCAGGCTGGTTAGGCTTCCACTCAGAGATCGGGTGAGGAGTTCTGCCATCCGGGAGGAGTTCGGTGTTGAGCCGCTTCTCCACCAGGTCAAGAGAAGTCAAATGGGGTGGTTCAGGCATCTGATCAGGAAGCCCCCCAATCGCCTCGCTGGGGAGGTGTTTTGGGTACGTCCAACCGGGAGGAGACCAAGAGGCAGACTATGTCTTACAGCTGGCCGGAAAACGACTCGGGAAAGCAGCCGGGGTGAGACAAGCCTGGGATTCTCGTCTGAGGCTGTTTACCCCGTGACCCGGCCCCAGATAAGCGGACAACGACGGGACGGAAAAACAATGTGAAGCTAATCAGCACCAGTGGTGGAACGTAGCGAAGTAAATGTACTTCATCACTGTACTTAAGTAAAAAAATTGTGTATCTGTACTTTACTTAAGTAAAATTTGAGACCGGTAATTTTACTTCACTACATTTTTAGAGCAAATATCTGTACTTTTACTTCGCGACTTTTTAAAAGTGTGTTTTACATTTTTTGTTACATTTTCGTTCAGGAATTTGAAAAATACACAGGTTTTTTTAGCGCATCTTGAAGCCGCATCGCCAAAATCAAAAGAAGCAGTTGATCGGGAGAAGAAGTCATGAATCGAGAAACATTTTCCGCATTAATTCAGCGCCAAAAACCTAACATCAAAAATAGCACAAATTAAAAAGAATCAGAAGATCGTTGTTCGTTGTGTTTACTTTTAAATAAAAAGTTGAGCCATCATTACACAGAGCAGGGGCGGATCTAGAATTTTCCAAAGGGGGTTGGGGCTTTGACAAAGCCAGTATACTAGTACATTGACTGGGGGCCTACCGCCAAAACATTTTAAAAAATAAGTGTCATTTTCTTCCATTTTGGCGGCCCATTCACCGGCCCTTCTAGGGGATAGCTTGACTTGTCCCCATATTTTTTTTTTTTTTTTTGTGGACCAAAAGAGGCGGTAGGGGTCACACCCCTGCAGAGTATTTATCCTGGTTACCATGGTGACACCTTATAGCACAAAAAATAACATTTGAATTATGATCGAACACTTTTACTTTTTACTTAAAAAGTATAAGTTACACCAATTACTTTTGTACTTTTACTTAAGTAGATTTTTTTTATTGGTACTTTTACTTAAGTAATTTTTTTTTGCTTAATTATCTGTACTTTTACTTAAGTACAAAAAGTGAGTACTTCATCCACCACTGATCAGCACAAACCATTCTCTGCTATCAGACATTCTCACTGCCTGAAATTTTTTTTTTTTTTTTTTTTGAGATTTATTAGTGACAAGAGTATCATGCTAACTTGGCTAACGGCGTCTAGCATCCGTTGGGACTCCATCACAAACATTTCTGTTGTGACAGTACCTCCAGAAATCTTTTCCCAGACAGATTAAATTTTTGCAACAGTATTTGTGGACATCTGGTTCGTGCGAGCAGCTGTTTCTAACAGCTGGACCTAAGTTATCTACAGCAAACAGGTCACGCCATCGTGCACACACAGATGCTCGCGTCACGTCGATAATGCTAGCTATTGTCAGATTGTTTTCACTGCTAAATGTTAAACTCGTCCAGTTGGATTTGATTTGACACTAATTTAAAAAAAATGATTATTTTGATAGAAATAACAAGTCAATGTGTATCCACATAACAGCGGATTACTTCCAATACTTTGGGTTACAATCAGAGGTGTCAAAAGTACCAACATTTTCTACTCAAATAGAAGTATAGATACCGAGATAAAAAACTAATTTGATAAAAGTAGAAGTATCAACTCAAATTTTTACTCAAGTAAAAGTAAAAAGTAACCTATTGTCAAATCTACTTAAAGTAGAAAAGTAAAAGTAATTTTCAGGAAAAAGAAATATTATTGTTGAGGTGTAAAACTTTATGAATCAGAAACATTTATTTCTTAATAATCTTTATTTGGAAATCAATTAATGAACACAATCAAATGTATTAACATAAGCAGGACATTATGTGACATCCCTTCAGCTACCAAGCTTCACTCTGCATCACCTAATTTAACCAACGTTAGCAGACACAAACACACTCAATGTTAAAAAAAATATCGAAAAAATAACCAAAAGGCTTTTTTAAGCCTTGAAGGCAGGTAGTTTTCAAAGTTCTTTGAAGTAATACTGAATAGTCTTTCACAAGTTTCTAAGGTTGGGAGTGCCACAAAGGTGTCCCCCACTGCGTGACACCTGGAACACCGCAGGGGGGTAGGGGATGTGTGTATGCACGCGCGCGTGCTGTGTGTCACGTGTTGAAGTGATGAAGCAAGAGGAAGTCAATTCAAATGAATTGGAGCGATTGATCCTGATTGGTTTTTATTGACTTTTTTTTTTATTTTTAAAGGTGACCAAATGGCGAAAGTAGCGTCTACTTTTTATAAAAATAACGAAGTAAAAGTACAGATAATTGCATAAAAAAGTAGTGAGTAAAAGTAAAAAGTAGACAAAAAAATAATTACTTCGTTAAAGTAAATATAACGAGATTTTCTACTTGAGTAAAGTAACAAAGTAGTTTTACTTCGCTACTTGACACCTCTGGTTACAATACTTATGACTCAAACATCAGGGAGCCGCCTAAACGGTCTTTCCCATGGACAGCTAGGACTGAACCTCTTTCCCACTCTCAAGTCCTGAGACTTACCAGCTTTCCAGTCTCAGATTCAGGTTGACCAAATTCTCAAATTCTTTGTTCAGACCATCTGTTAATTTTTAAATATGCAGTCAGTCACCGACTTAACCATCTATCCCTTTCGGGAGTCGCATGCCAGAGCCCATCCCGGCTGATTCGAGGCGAGGGGCAAGGTACAACCTGGAGAAAACATGTTGCCAGTCTGTCGTGAGGCCGTACACATACAAACATACACACACATACATTCCTAGGGGCAATTTTGGTACCTGTTAATCAACCGGTTAAAAACATGCATGTTTTTGGCGGGTAGGAGGATACTGGAGTACCCGGAGAAAATCCACACAGACACGGAGAGAACATGCAAACTCCACACAGAAAGGCCATTGTTCCAAGCCTCGTCCCCACCCAGTATTTGAACCCACAACCTTCTTGCTGTAAGGCCACTGTGCTACCCACGGCGCCACCGTACCGCCCATTTTTAAATATGCAAATATCAAGTTTGTTTTAGAACTGCAAGAATACTGCAAAGACCTGACCTAAAAAAAAAAAAGATAGCCCCACTTGTGGAATTTAAAGGTTTTGATAGCAAAGATCGAAAGTTTGCACAGCAACAAACTGGCAACCTGTTCAGGGTGTATCTCGCCTCTCGCTTGCTCAACATAAATGGTTGAATTGGTGACATTGTAACACTATTTTACTATTTTCATTTTGCCTCAGCCCATGGATAGTGCGGAAAGGAATTCAGCACCTGGTCTGTTCATGTATCTGTACATCTGTAACCCTACAGTCAAAACATCAGCACCGTTACTATGAATATAAATTATATTTTTTCGGTACAAAGATGTCTGCAAGAGGGATCTAAAGTCGTTCAACATCTACTCTAGTCAGTAACCTCTGACCACTGTAGGTCAGGATCCCTTCTTCTGCCGTCAGAGGAAGCCCTGGATGTTCCTAATCAACCTTATTAGGATCACCTGAGGATGATTCCCGATTCCACACATCTGTGCACCCTGCCATCTATTTAAGGGGAATCACCCCGGACTTCCCCGTCGAGTCATACCATCCCTTCCTGCAGGTCACCCTGGTTGCATGACCATGTTTGAACTTTGTTAATATTTGGACTTTTGAAATCCTGAGTTAATCCTGTGCCCCTCGCTGTCCCCACCTGAATTTTGTCAAACCTTGTTCGATGTCCTGCAATTGGGTCTTCCTCCTTTCACACCTTGAAACCCTGACACTATGGGGCTGTGCAACTGTTAAAATCGGTATCA
Source organism: Neostethus bicornis (assembly GCA_902685375.1). Lineage (NCBI taxonomy): Eukaryota > Metazoa > Chordata > Actinopteri > Atheriniformes > Phallostethidae > Neostethus > Neostethus bicornis. The sequence continues at coordinate 6,407,320 of LR738547.1, read as the reverse complement.
AGCAGGCCAAGAAGATCAGAGCGATCCGTCACGAGGCCACAAAGACCACAAAGATGATCGGAACTGGTTAATTTCCGATCATGTCTGATCGGAATTTTTTTACATGTGAAGGCCTCTAAATATACAATATAAACTGTACATTTATACTTTTCTGCGTTGAAGACATTTTTTTTTTTACCATATTTCTTCTCCATCCAGATGGTCTGTTTTTCTATCTCTTTTTTTTAAAATATAAATTCAAATAATGAGGCATGAGTTTAAAAAAATCTCGACCAATTTAAAAGGTTTATTTTTTTACTTTGTTCATTATTAATCAAGAAAAATTCTCAAAATGACATATTATGACTTTAATTAACTTTTAATTATAAAGTTTAAGTTTAAACTTTGAGAATTAAAACTAATCTTCACCAGCACTTTTTAATTCTGGCACCTGACAAAATAACACGTTAATGCTTGATTAGGGGCTAATATTATCATTATGATAAAAAATTAAAAACCATGCCAGATTTTACACTTTTACAGTAGCTGAAAACTTCAACAGTTCATCATTCGTTCCGTTCCATTATCTTCCGCTTGTTTCGGGGTCGGGTCGCGGGGGCAACAGCCTCAAACGGGTAGCCCAGGCCTCTCTCACGCCACCTGCATCCTCCAGCTCACCTGGAAGGATCCCGAGTCGTTCCCCTGCCAGCTGTGAGACATAGTCTTTCCAGCGAGTCCGGGGTCTGGCCCTTGGTCTCCTCCCAGAGGGACATGTCCAAACCACTACATCTGGCTCCTCTCGACCTGGAGGAGGAGCGGCTCGACACTGAGCTTCTCCTGGATGGCAGAGCTCCTCACCTGATTTCTGAGTGAGAGCCCAGCCACCCTGCGGAGGAAGCTCATTTCGGCCGCTTGTACCCGCGATCTCATTCTTTTGGTCACCACCCACAGCTGGTGACCATAGGTGAGGGTTGGAACGTAGATCGACTTGTAAATTGAGAGCTTTGCTTTTCGGCTCAGCTCTGTCTTTACCACGACCGACTGATGCAGCGTCCTAGTTTTTGCTGATGCCGCACCGATCCACCTGTCGATCTCCCGCTCCAGCCTTCGCCCACTCGTGAACAAGACCCTGAGATACTTAAACTCCTCCACTTGAGGCAGGAACCTGTCCCTGACCCGCAGGGGGCATTCCACCCTTTACCGGGCGAGGACCATAGTCTCGGATTTGGAGGGGCTAATTCCCATCCCAGCCGCTTCACACTCGGCAGCAAATCGATCCAGTTCATCATTTGTTTGCTCCTGAAGAGCAGATTCTGAACCAGAGCAATTTGTATTATATGAAGCAACTAAATAAAATTGACCTTTTTTGGTGTTTGTATAACAAATTATGTGTAAAATACCAACTTAAAAACAAAATACGTCTCAGATGAGCATATAAAAAAAAAAAAAAAAAAAGCTAGGATGACCTAGTCTGGGAGGTTAAATAAAAATATGCCGGTATATACACTTTATTCATCCATCTACAGGAAAATTTTTGTGCTGCATTACACTGCCACGACGGCACCAATAGTAGGAGAAACGGGGGGTTAAGTGTCTTCCCTAAGGACACCGAAACAAGAGCTAAGTGGGATTTGATACGCGAACTTCTGGAGTACTTCCGGTCCATGGGTGAACATTCTACAGCTGAGCCATTGCCTCCACCTTAAAAGGCTTAGGGTTAGCATGAGCCACTGGCTAGCAGTTCTAGCTTTAAGGTTAAGCTTTAGCGGCTTTTAGCTTCATATCTTTTATATTTTTCCGTAGCCATAAACCTTTCTGACAGCAAAACAGCAAAACCGCAATTTGAGTAAAACAACTTCCAGCGTTAATAAAGAGAAATTAAAATTTTGTAGTGATTAATGTCAGGGTTTGTTGGCATTTAGGTTTATATCCTGTTTTATTTTGAAATTCCGACCTCCCTCTTATTCCAGGTGTCTTGACTTCCCCTTCTCCTGTTCTCCCTTCGTTCTGGTGATTGCCTGGTCCCTTCCTAATGTGTCACAAGTGTGTCTTATTATATCTCCCTTCCTTCTGTATATGTGTCTTGTCTTTTTTTCGTTACCATGTCGTCTGATGTCTTCTTTAGACAACAGGTTGTTCTCGAGATATTTAGTGACTGACCCAAAGATATTATTTTTTTTATATTTTTTTAAAAACTTTATTATATCTTGAAATGTTACCACTTGATCGTTTCTTAACCGGCTTAAAATTTTTCTTTTTCAACTTCTCAGCAACTACGTTACTCTTTTCTTACACAAAATTCTATTGTTATATTTTACAACAACTTTTTTTCTGCTGTATTTTGTTTTTAGATACATTTTACGAACTATAGCTATTTTTTTTTTTCTATCAGAACAGGTTGGCATTGGAATGTTAAGCCACTCTAGGAATGAATAAATGAGCATCATTATTCATCCAATGTTCCAGAGTGACTTTTGGTAGAAATAATGATGTTTACGTTTGGTTTTTATTTAAAATCAGACTTCACTGGACAGAGACTGACAATCTTTGAGGTATAATAGATGATCGAGAAAAATCAGGATTAATGTTTCCCTTTAAGTGTAACATTAGTGCGTTTACGTCACTCCGCAGTGGCAAATGTCACTAAAATCTTCTTCTTCTTTCAGCATTTCCCTTCAGGGGGCGTCACAGCAAGTCAGTTTCTTCCATCTAACCCTATCTCCTGCATCCTCTTTGGTCACACCAAATATATTCATGTCTTCCTTCACTGCATCCATGAACCTCCTCTTTGGTCTTCCCCTAGGCCTCTTTCCCGGTGGTCCCAAACCCAGCAATCCTTCTTCCGATGTACTCTCTCTCTCCTCTGCACATGTCCAAATCATCTCAGTCTGGCCTTTTGGACTTTATCCCCAAAACCTTTAACATGTGCTGTTCCCCTAATCCTGTCCATCCTGGTCACTCCCAGAGAGATCCTCAGCATCTTCATCTCTGCTTCCTGTCTTTTCCTCAGTGCTACTGTCTCTAGACAAAACAGCATGGCCGGTCTCACCCCGGTTTTGTACACTTTCCCTTTCATTTTATCTGAAACTCTTCTATCACACATCACACCTGATACTTTTCTACACCCGTTCCAGCCTGGCTGCACATGCTTCTTCACCTCTTTTTCACACTAATAGCTAAAACATCTGCTTAATATTTTAGTATTTAATATTGTTATCTTAATATTTTGTTAAACAAACGGCCTTTGAAGTGGAGACTTTTTCATTTGGGCACAAATACGTCACAAGAATTTTATGACAGTTCATTAAAGAACATAATGTAAACATAGAAAAACACATTTAAAGATTAGTATTTTAATTACGAAAAAACAGCCAATAAGATTTTTACTAGGAAAAAAATTTGGGATTTTTTTTAAAATCCCACAGAATATCTTCAAAACGAACCATAACATGATTACCAACGTTGGGCCTGTTCTTAACGACACCACCTGCTGCTTCTACCGCCTACATTCTGATTTTTTACATCTTATTCAGGAACATCGGTACGACTTTTTATTTCCCAGTCAAACCTGTCTCACGTCTACTCATCTCTAATCTCATCCCAGTCATAACAAAGATTATTTTGCCCTTCATGTGGAGATCCTCCACCGGCACAAGCTGTGAGTTCCACCCCTCCGTCTCCGTGTGCCAACATGTCAATCAGCGGTAATTGCCATCCTGGAGGAACAATATAAGGCTCCGGAGTCTTAACCACACAGATTCATTGCAACACCTAATCTGCTAATGAGCTCAGCGTGGCTATTTTCAGCATAGCTGCAGACACCACAGCCTCTGCTGAGGAAGCCTGGCGCGGCTTCCAGTGACAGCAGAGGACAGTTGGCCCGTTGGAGGAAGTACAAAGCAGACTGCAGCCTGCACGTTTCGGAACAGCTCGGTCTCTCCATATCCGGGTCAACATCACGCTAAGTTAGGGGTGAGCAAACTAGGCCCTGAGGTCCAATTGCTGCCTGTCAGGCCTTTAAACTTGGCGCACCAATCATGATGAATGTATTTAAAAAAAAAAATCAACATTGCCGAACAATTGTGATCCACAGACCTGGAATTCGCACTTTGGTGAGAAAAACCCATCCGGAAAAATCTTATAACCTGATTCATGTGAATGTCCCCCTCCTCCCGTTCCCTGCTTAACCCCACCCCATAGGCGCATGCACAATACAGCAAAATTCTTGTTTGAGAACACAAATACAGTTTAAAGTGCATCTAGCTGGTGAAGCCAGCACGTACTCTTTTATATCCTTAAAAAGCTATTTTTTTATGAGAGGGACTAAGCATGAGCAGAGCACATGCACTAAAATAAATCTTACTTTAAAATATAAGTGTGGTGGAGAACAAAATACGTGGCCAAGGACATTGATTTTGACTGGTTTACGAATGTAAGAGCTCGCAAATTACACAAACATGCACGAATGGGGCGGCAGGGTGGCGCAGTGGGTAGCACAGTAACCTCACAGCAAGAAGGGTTTGGGTTTGAGTCCCAGGTGGGGACGGGACTTGGAACACTGGCCTTTCTGTGTGGAGTTTGCATGTTCTCCCTGTGTATGCGTAGGTTTTCTCCAAGTGCTCCGATTTCCTCCCACCCTCCAAAAACAAGTATGCTAGGTTGATAGGTGCCAAATTGCCCCTAGCTGGGCTCATTCTAGCGTAAAAAAAATCATTAGCCACTGTGGCTAATCCAGTTTAATTTTTATTAGCCACATTGAATTTTCTTTAGCCACAAATTTTTTTTCAGTTATGATATGCTATGTGTCGTAACGTGTTAGTTTGTGGTTAACAGGAAATGTACTGTACAAACACTTTTAACTTCGTTCTTAACAAATCTGGTGTAATTAATTAATTAATTGCAGAATGCGTCATTTGATGAATATTGATAAAATTTGTGACAATCTGCGATAGATTGTTTCCATCCTGCAGTAAAACTACCCTCACAACACGTTTGATGTTTTTACACAAACAATAGACATCACATCACAAACACACACTCTCTCAAACACAGACATGCACACACACTCACACACAGACAAATCCCTCCCTCTTAAACACACACATACAAACAAGTTTCTTCCTTTCAGACACACAGGCAAGTTCTCTCTCTTAAACACAGACAGAAGACACACACAGACAATTCTCTCTCTCTCAAACACACACTCACAAATAAGTTTCTCCCTTTCAAACACACACACACAGACACACACACACACACACACACACACACACATAGAGACAAGTTCTCTCTCTTAAACACAGACAGAAGACACACACAGACAAATCCCTCTCCCTCAAACACAGACAGAAGACACACATACTCACACACAGACAAATCCCTCTCTCAAACACACACACAAACAAGTTTCTCCCTTTCAAACACACACACAGACACACAGAGACAAATCCCTGTCTCTCAAACACAGATAGAAGACACACACTCACAAACAGACAAATCCCTCTCTCTCAAACACACACACAAACAAGTTTCTCCCTTTCAAACACACACACACACACACAGACAAGTTCCTCATTCTCAAACACAGACAGAAGACACACACAGACAAATCCCTCTCTCTCAAACACACACACACACACACACACACACACACACACACACACACACACACAAACAAGTTTCTCCCTTTCAAACACACACACACAAAGACAAGTTCCTCTCTATCAAACACAGATAGAAGACACACAGAGACAAATCCCTCACCCTCAAACACAGACAAAAGACACACACACATACACAGACAAGTTCCTGGGTTGAGACGAGTCTTGGAACACTGGCCTTTCTGTGTGGAGTTTGCATGTACTTTTGTATGTTTTACATCTTGATTTTGGATGAACACCCCACCATGCTAACTGCCCCAGGTTTTACCTTTTGGTGATAAGCTAGGACCTTTTGTGGCCCATGAGCCAAAGCGTTTGCCCACCCCTACGCTAACCCCTACGCATTTTCAAATTCACATTGCAAAGTTTCAAAAGCCACGCAACTGTTTTTAATCTGTGTAAAAACTGAAGCGCAAAAGCCATTTGATCCAATCAACGTAGAAGAAAAAAAAAATAGGTCAAAAAGCTTTTGGAACTCCTAAGTTTTGCAGTTCAGAAACACAGAGAAGAAAAAAAGCAACACAAACAATCCGTAATGGAACTGATACAAGAGGCTTTTTAATTATCTAACTCAATCAGCTAAAGACCAGTGGATCAATGAATCCCTATTACGCTCCCCGGCTGTGGCCAGACATCAGTCCGAACAGCACGGTATGCTGCAGCTAAGTGACAGATTACAGGTTGTGGCTAATCTAATGCAGCCACAGCATTGGTACAGAGTACATCTTTAATTCAGACTGCAGGCTTCTCTCATTGTGACCATGTCACTTAACTAATACAACCTCACTAAAATATTTATTGTCCCGTACAGAACATCTGACTTTCAGGTTTCAGGGTGACCTGGATGCTAAGGGCCATTCCAATTAAACAGTTTGGATTTTTTTATTAATTTTGCATGATTACAGAAACTAAATGGAACAAAATAATGAAGCGGAGATGTCTGAAGTTGAGTCAACAATTTATTGTATAAGGGTTTTTTTTCAATGTGCAAAAACATCCGAGGGTCTTTAATTTGCAACCATATTATTTTTATACCTCCACACAGAAAATATAAAGGAGGCATTAATTAAGCAGCCATCGGTGCGTCTGTTTACGTTTCTGCAAGACTTTTGTGAAGGCAATATCTCCCGGAGGTCAAGGTAAGTGTCATGATGTGGAGCTGAGGCCAAAAATGTACCCTTGACACAACATACAGGTTCAGATGGAAAATCACAAGCAGATTTATTAGATAGATAAAAAGTCCAAATAAAGAAGACAAAAACAGAGAAACTAGGCAGGTTTCTAATGTAGGAGCTGGAGCCAAAAACTGGATAACATATCAAGCATGATAAACAACGATCTAGCGAAGAGTGTGTCAAAAACTGATCTATTTATGCTCCAGCAGATGAGTAGAATAGTTTCAGGTGTGACTAGTTGCACACACACAGACAAGAGGGAGCGGGAAAACTGGACACAGAGGGGGAACAGTCTACTCTCGTGACAGTAAGAGGAAACAAATTCTTTGGAACGCAATTTCTCCCAAACCAGTTCAGAAATTTTATTGAAACTGCCCAATGCTACTCAGTACCAACTATAGATGAACTTTTTCAAGAGTCACGTAAGCAATGGTAAAGTCACAAAAGTCAAGGTCACAAATACTTGTGTTCAAGATATCTCACAAACTGAAGGCTTTTAATTAAATTGCCCACAGTTACTACCGACTTAGGCTCACGCTACCAACGGGCAAGGATACACATCCTTGTGAACATATTAACTCCAAACCACAATAGGGCTTTCAATGAAACTGCTCACAGTTGCTCAATACCAATTATAAATGAACTATAATAATTATTTAATCATAAAAACCCATTTGGATTGAAGGTCTTGTTTCTAAGGCTTGGGGTTATAAAAGACATTGTTAATCAAAACGGTTCTCATTTTTATGTACAATTTTTTGTGTGATATTAATCCATAATTTAATTATAAAAATGATTAGTTATTTAATGATTTGAATGCATCAAATATTTTTTTCTATCATCACTGTTTTGTTATTTTCAGAAATGACTTGTTAACTTTTTTTAATCAAAAACAATGTGCTTTTTCTACTAAACTTTTTAAAATAGGTCTTGATACCCATTCAATTTTGTGGTTTAATTCTGAAATTGTGTTGCAAATGGTTTGCAGTGTGATAAATGGACAATTGAAGAAGGTGTGCCTCATGGATCTGTTCTTGGCCACCTTCTGTTCACCATGTTTATCAATGACCTTCAAAATCTTAACCTTAAATTGTTCAACGTAAATTTCTGCTGATGTAATCAATTAAATAGGCAGCAGGGTCCTCAGGTGTGTGGGATCAGAATAATTACCCTCAGGTGTCTCAATCAGGGTGATTAAGGAAGGTCCAGGGCTCCCTCTGGTGGCAGGTGAGAGGACCATGACATGGTCACAATGACAGAGTTGTTCTAATCTTGTTCGATTTGGACTTTAGTCAAATTTGCTTTGCTCCATCTTTTAAAGGACAAGAGTCTCCGGTTAGCTGAGTTTCACTCAAGACAGATTGGAGTTTGAACAACTCTGATCGTCCAATTGTAAAAAAGAAAAATGAAAAACTATTTGATTTTAATTTGGTCCAACAGGACTTTGCCCCCAGTGCAGCCAAACCTTTGGGTTTAAATTTCTGAATGATCTGTCCTGAAGCGGTGTGCAGATGGAAGGAGGAGGCGCCAATTGCAGGACAAAAACATGGTTTGTTTGAGTATGGCAGTCCACAGTTTCTTTCTGTGAAAGAAAAACAAAAAATTTTGGTGGCACGGCAAAATGTTAATGTTTGGAATGTGTTCTTGGTCAGGTAACCATGAAGACCTAGCTGGAAGGGATGGTATGACCCTACGTGAAGGTCCAGTGTGATTGCCCTTTAGTAGGCATTAGGGTCCTCAGGTGTGAGGCATCAGAATAATCGCCCTCAGGTGTCTCAATCAGGGTGATTAAGGAAGGTCCAGGGCTCCCTCTGGTGGCAGGTGAGAGGATCATGACAGGTGTATGGCATCAGAATAATCACCCTCAGGTGTGTGGGATCAGAATGATCACCCTCAGGTATCTCAGTCAGGGTGATTAGGGAAGGTCCAAGGCTCCCTCTGGTGGCAGGTGAGAGGAACACGACAGGAATTGTTCTAATCTTGAACGTTTTGGACCTAAGTCAGGTTTGCTTCCCCCCCATCTTCTGATGGGCAGGAGAATCCGGTTACCTGAGTTTCCCACTCAAGACAGATCAGAGTTTGACAGGTGTATATGAAGGGGCAGCTTTCTAATCACCATTTCTCCTTTTTATTGTCATTTGCACAATTCCAGGGGGTCGTTGCAACTGGAAATCAGATTGTCGCTGTGAAGTCGTGGGATTAATTTCACTGCAACAATGCATCAATTGTTTCCAGTAAGAGAGGCCGGGCGGTGTTGTTGTTCAGTAAACTGATCATACACAGACTGTACTAATGCTTCTGTGGCGGAATCCATTGATCTGCTGTCCCCTGCACGCAGCCTTCCTAATGATATCCGAGATGCCACTGTTACAGAAACAGGGAGCAGCATTTCCCCAGATCTCCACAGCAATTTATTGTGGGAAGGTAATAATAAGTCTGCATGTGAAAAAAATGAACTGGATGAGGCCTGTGTCAGAATGTGGCTTGTGAGTCTGAAACCACAGCAGCTCACGGTGGCACCGAGAGTCATTTCTAATCATTCCTTCAGACACACAACTGACGCTATGAAAGCAATTAAAAATACTCAAATCTGACATTATTAAAGACTTTTTTTGTACATATACCGTAATTTCACGGCTATAAGGCGCATATAAACGTCTTATTTTTTCTTCAAAATGAGCGTTGAGCCCTTTCGTGCGGTGCGCCTTGTGTGTGAGAAAAGGCGGTGCCCATGAGGCGAGGCGGACCTGAAAGAAAAGGTATGAGAATGTTAAAATGTGAAGTGTGGGCGTGGATTGTGTATAAAAAAGGTATGTGCTGTATGCACAACATTGCTGTTTTAACCCTGAAAATGGCAAAAAGACACATTTATGACGCTCAGTTTAAGCTGAAGGCAATCAGCTACGCGGAGGAACATGGGAATCGAGCCGCCGCGAGAAATTTCAGCATTAACGAGTCGATGGTTCATGAGTGCAGTACAGACAGTGACTTTGACAGCGAGGAGCGAAGTGGACCTGCTCTGTTGGATGTTGCGCAGCTGTTCGATTCCGAAACAGAGGATGAGGACTTTGACGGATTTGAATAAAGACTATTACCGGTAATGTGCTTGTTTAGTATCGTTACTACTTAAATAAAACACAACCAAACTCAGTTTTGCTCCCGATCTATTTTTTAATACGCACATTTGCATGCTTGCGTGTGTGTTGTTGTAAGGCGGTGTGTGACTGAGACTGCCTCTTTTCGTACGGTGCGCCTTATGTGTGTGTTAAATACAGCAATGGCGCACATAACTGAGGCTGCGCTTTTTCGTACGGTGCGCCTAATGGTAGTGAAATTACGGTAGATAATTGCCAAATAATGACAATGTAATAACAACTGTTCCATAGTTTCAAAATTTAAGAATATTTTTAGTGGTACAGATTATCTGGACACGCAGAACGTGATGACCCTATTATGGCCACGAAACAATGATGCTATTATGAATTAATACGGGAAAAAAAAGGCCGGCATCGCAAATGAAAAACTCTACATAAAACAACAATAAATTACCTAATAAACAATTTAGTAATGATTTTTTTTCTTGCGCGTACAGCTGGCATACAAGAAAACCTCCATAAAAACATGGAGTTGACAAAAACTTGCATTATTTGTGAATAAAAGTCCATCCCGTTCTGTCACGTTTCTGCTTATTTTTTTACAGAGGCGGACATCTTTGATTCCTTGACTTGTTCAGCTTGTTTAAAAAAGTCCATCTCAAAAATGACCGTTACAGTAACTGAGCCAGCAAATCAATTTGTTCTCCTCTTTAACTTGTTGTTCACTTAAAGAAAGGGTTTCACAGCCACTTGCGTTGTCCAGTACAGGTCTTGTGTTTGCTAGATAGCTACTATGCTCTACGACTCAGCTAGTCTGAAAATAGTGACATACCCGAGGCCTTCGAGGAAATCCCATGAAGTCCAAGAAAACCAGCTCAAAAGCAAAAGTTTCATATACGTATGTTCACAAAAAATTTAGAAAGCCAATAGTTCCAATTTCAGTTCCATTCCACCGTCTTTTGCTCATCTGAGGCCGAGTTGCAAGGGGCAACCGGCTCAGATGGTAAAGCCCTGGCTCCAGCTCACCCGGAAGGATCTTGAGGTGTTCCCTACCTAGCTGTGAGACATAGTCCCATTTTCGGGTTGGGGCTCTGCCTCTCGGTTTCCTTCCAGCAATACATACCCGGAACACCTCACCAGCGTGGCGTTCAGAAGGCTTCCTATAAGCCATTGCTTCTCTCGCCACGGAGAAGCAATGACTGTACTCCGACCTCCTCCGAACTCCATCTCTGAGTGAGAGCCAAGTCACCCAATTTCAGTTAAAAAACAAAAAGCCTGCATGTTTTTGGTTCATTTATCTTTTCTTTGATTATTTTCACAGAAGGCTCAAGGTTCCAACTTTGATAGAATGCACCTTGACATCCAGTTTGTCTTCACAACGACAAAATTGCAGAGAAGGGTATTTACAGTATTCTATTCAATTATTTTTTGTACCCTATATCTACCAAATCGGGGACACTTTTTTAAAACCTTTTTTATTTAAATATATTTAAGTTTGGTGAGCCAGATTAAAAGTCTGAAAAGGCCACATTTGGAGCTCCGGCCAAAGCTTTCCAAGCCCTTCCAATGCCCAAACTATCCATCAGAGAAAAAGAGATACCATGAAATATTTGGACTCAAAGTTTTTTTGCAAATTTCCGAATAATTTTCCACAGTCTTATGACAGCTTCTGATAGTTTATGTCCTCTATTTTTAAATTCATACCACAATCACGTCAGCACTCGAACACACTAACTCGTAATTTCCCCTTCACAAGTGGAAAATATCTTTCCCATTTCACGTGAAGGACGTATAAGAGGATGGATTGGGGTCACCAATTCAGAACTGAGAAGGTATAATTAAATTGTTTGTATCATTAACCCTGCATTTTGAAAGACATGGAAACAAACTTTAGTTTTGAAAAGTTATAAACAAATATAACTGTATTTTTCAGCTCTGAGTTTTTCTACAGCTGTCTGATCGCAAAAAATATCCAATCAGCTACAAGATCAAGCTATTTAAACACGCACGACTGTAATTTTTATTCTATTTAGAAATATGATCAGATAAAATGTGCACAGTCATACACACTACTGGGCACACACACTAGTCATACACACTTTATTTGTCATATAAACTTTATTTTCTTGATCTGTTGAAACAAATGTGTTGAAGCAAATGTGTAGAAAAACAAATGTGTTGAAACAAATATTGAAACAAATGTTGAAACAAATGTTGAAACAAATGTTGAAACAAATCTTTTGAAACAAATCTTTTGAAACAAAACTGTTGAAACAAACGTTGAAACAAATGTGTTGAAACAAATGTTGAAACAAAGCTTGAAACGAATGTTTTGAAACAAATCTGTTGAAACAAATCTTTTGAAACAAATCTTTTGAAACAAATCTTTTGAAACAAAACTGTTGAAACGAATGTTGAAACAAATCTGTTGAAATAAATGTTGAAACAAATTTTGAAACAAATGTTGAAACAAATTTGTTGAAACAAATTTGTCGAAACAAATATTGAAACAAATGTGTTAATACAAATGTTGAAACAAAGCTTGAAATGAATGTTTTGAAACAAATTTGTTGAAACAAATGTTGAAACAAATGTGTTGAAACAAATTTGTTGAAACAAACCTGTTGAAACAAATCTTTTGAAACAAATCTGTTGAAATAATTGTTGAAACAAATTTGTTAAAACAATACATTTGTATTTTGTCAGGTGACTGAATAACCAAAGGAAAATTTGAGTGCCACAGTTTAACCCTATAAAGCCCACCCAAAGAAATAAATGTCAGAAAATTCTAATTTTTTGGAAAAATAATTAAATAATAAAAATAATAATAATACATTAATAATTAATTAATTATTATTATTTAATTAATAATAATTAATTAATAATAACAATAATAATAAATTGCGTATCAAATATGATACGTTTGGCATTATATGGTTAAACAGAAGAATCAAAAGAAGAACCCACAAGAAGAACAAACTAACCATCAAAAACTTGTTTACACAAGTACAATAAAAACTGTAATGAATATCTATGGTGGTAGTTTCAGTCTGGAGGAAGAAAGGTTGTAGAATTTGATGGAGGTCAGAATACAAATGACTTACTGTACTGTTCCTTTGAGCAGTGGGGTTGCAGGAGCCTGTTGTACGATATCTGAAGATGCTCCTCAGGTGGTACACAAAATACTAATAAGAAAAAGGTTGTTTCTCCTTTCTTCCTCCGTTCAGAAAAGTTAGGTATCAAAACACCTCAAAAAAGGGGAGGTTCTTGGGATTTATCGATTAATACCCCTCCCCCCACCCAGACACACTTTCTTTATAGAAAAACATCATTTTCTAATTAGAGACTTTGAAAAATTTGCTGTGGTGATATCTATAAAAAACTAAATATAATTTTATGTTTCTTTATTGTGAAGCGTACTGCAGGAGGAAAAGCGCCCAATAAGAAAAACGAAATCCAATTTTTTAAAAGTTTTTTGGGTATTTTTTGCCATCTCGTTAGCAGACAATTCAACATCTCAGAAATACGTTTTACTGATGTCAAGTTACAGGATGGAGAGCACTTCTTATTTATGGAAAATGTATGTGCTATTATTAATCCATAAAGCAGATGGTGGAAAAGAAAGAGCGTTAGTTCCCAACAGGGTCGTCAGGTTTGCTACATTAGATGTGGCAAGTTGTTTTATGAGATGTTCTGCCTCTAGAAATCATGTTTAATGAGCAACAAAAAAATGAACATAAATAAAGTCTGTAACAAGAAAAAAATCTGGTAGGATTTTTTTTTTTTGCTGTGTCAGCATTTTTTTTTTTTTTTACAAAGAAAATAGGTTAAGAAATAAACAAGTCGAAATAATTCAGTATGAAGAAAAAAAGTGGTACGATGCGTCCTTTGTTCTCTATATGCCTACCTAAAATAAATTAATTTGTAAAAATAAGAAATAAAATTCTTATGTCTTCATTTTTTTTTTTTTTTGGTAATTGTTTACTACTTTTTGTCCATTTTTCACATTTAAGTCAACTACTTTTTGCCATTTTTTTTTTACTCATCTCCATATTTAATATTGAAAAATGTTCAGCGTTCACATTCCGAGTAAAATTTTAAGCATATTAGTAGAATTTTATGAATGAAATTCATGTTGAAATTTATGGTGAAAAGTGATGCTGGGGAATTTTTCTGGGAATTTGTTCAGCTGATGGAGTCTGTTTTACGGCTCAAATCAGGGATTTGACATTCAGTTTAAAATCTAATAAGCAACTAAAACCACTATCAGCAAATGTATTTCTGGGGTCTGTTTATTCTCCCTCGGGTGGAGCGTGTCAGCGGTGCAGCCATCAGCCACTGTATGGTAAACATAACACTGGAACAAACCACAGGCAAGTTTCTGCCCATCGATCTTCAGTCATTAGCCATGAGCTCATGGCGCCATTCAATGACCATCAGGACTTTCAGGGTAACTTAAGCACGTAACCCCATTATTGATCCACATACATCCCTTTTTCTGTCAAACACTCTTAACAGAGGGTGTCAAAAAGCTCCACAGCCTTCAGAGACACTGGTTCAAATAAACTGAGGTCTTTGCTTGTAGAAACACGGAATATCAGTGCAGTTTTTTGGATTTTAAACTCAATTCAATATTTAGTCGTTATTTTCATGTAGACAACAAATTTTGTACAAGTCCAAAAAAATCCAAATACATCCCATCAGTACTCACTTTAGAAACAATGTTAAAGTGAAATTTTTAACTTTGTAGCGATACAGTGATCCTTCACTGCACAGATTTTTGTGGTGCAAATTTGTGTACTTAGGCGTGTTGCTTTCTGCTTCCCCGTGTTCATAAAACCTGTTGAAATTGTTCTAGTTGTTGGTCTGAGTCAGGTATAGGCCACATGTGGCCCATTAAACATTTTAATCCGGCCCACCGAACTTGAAAAAATTAAATATATGAACCTTTTTAACGTTTTATTTCCCGATGCAATTCAGATGTTTTCCCACTAGATGGCGCACTCTAGATACGTATATTAGCTTGGTTTAGAAAAAAGGAGACCAACAACACTGCTCCCATTAAAAGTGTGAGTCTCCATGATGAACAAGTCGTCAAAATAAACAGTGCACGCAGATATGGAGAGCCATCAAGGCCAATAAACACATAAACAAAGGCATTAGATGTTACATCAAGTACATTAGATGTCAAGGCTAGCACGCTACAAGCACGTTTTTTAAGCGCTAGTACACCAGATTTCAAATTTAACGTGCTTGATGTAACAACTAGCGCGCTTGTTTATGTGCGTGTAGTGGCCCTGATGGCTTTCCATACTGAGATCAAATAAAAAATGCTCCACAGACTGACTTGCTGCAACTGTTTTGTCCTTGCACTAGTCGTTCATGACTTTTGGCACCGGGAAAAAAAATTGAAAAGAAGGATCAGGACAAGTACATCTGAATCTAATACCGTTTTCTGGAGGAAAGTGATGGTGATATCCTGAAGGATGAGAGGACGTATCAACTGCAGTAGATAAAAGTCAATACACCATTGAAATATTTATTGATCAGAGCAAGCCCTTTGATACCATTGACCATAATTTGCTGCTACAGAAAACGAACGGATATGGTGTCAGAGGTCTTGTTCATGACTGGCTGAAAAGTTATCTCAGTGAACGAGACCAATATGTACACATGGGAAACTTTGAATCTAAAAAACAAGCAATCACTCATGGTGTTCCTCAAAGTTCTAATTTGGGACCAAAGTTGTTCATAATGTACGTAAATGACATTTCAAAGCTACTTAAAAATATGCACTGCCTTTTATTTGCTAATGACACCAGTCTGTACTGTTCTGGACCTGATCTCAACCTGCTCTTAGACACTGCCCAAAAAGATCTTGAAATACTCAAAAAATGGTGTGATTACAACAGATTATTAATAAACTTACTGAATCAATAACTGACTGAAAGAATAAATCTAACTAACTAACTAACTTTAAAATAAATCGTTATTCATTTGGTTTTCAGTGTTTAATTTAATTTCAATTTTTACTCACTCTATTCATCCCTCACTGGGAAAATTTGAGTGCTGCACTCCTACAACGTAGCAGGCTGCCCACGACGGCACCAAGGGTGGGAGAAACGGGGGGTTAGGTGTCTTCTTCAAGGATCCTAAACGTGCACTCAGTGGGATGACAACCCACAAATGTCCGGTTGACTTCCGGTCCGCGAGCAAAGGCTTTAACCACTGAGCCACCTTCACCCCCATTTAAAAACTCATTTCAAAGTCAGAGATTTTGTTACAAAGTTTTTTTTCATTTTTATTGGAAATTAAAGCACTTGTTTTCACCACATCCCAAGATGTGTCATTTTTTCCAATGAGGTGGGGTTACCAAAACATGCCATCCGTCTGCTCCTGTTGCGCCCCTTTGTCAAACGTTATAACTCAATGTGGCCTGCGAATCAAAAAGTTTGCCCACCCCTGGTCTAAGGGCTTTCTAAATACCACCGTGTTGACCAAAAGCCATGCTGACTGGGAAGTTAAGAACATGAGGAAATTTTCTGGAGATGCCTCCTGACCGGTTCACCTTCCCTGGTGTGATTTTTTGCGTGGAAGTACCAACCGCTCATGACATTGTACTAGCCCCACAATGTCCTTTCAACAGAGGTAAAGTGACCAGACGACGGGTCCTAGAGGTCCCTTTTTTTGTGGCGGAGGGTGTGAGGGCCCTGTACCCTTTCCTGCTGCTGCTGTCTCTCTCTCTCCTGTGTGCAGGAGACTGTCCGTTGCCACAAAGTTCCTGCGAGAGTCCGTCGCCACAAAGTGGATTGATTGAGAGCAGCTGTGTCTCTCTTCCTGCTTCCTGTTGCCTGGGACAGACATGCTCCAAGTTCTGCTTCTTTTCATTGTTAGTCATATGAAGATTATGGTTAATAAAAGGCGTTAAACCGTCCGCCTGCCTTCCTCGTCTTCTGTTTTGTCAGGGTCTTGAGCCAAACCGCTGACAATCCTGAATAAGCAAAAGAATGTGAATGGAGGCGGGAAAAAGTAGGTGTTTGACCCCGGATACATTTTTTTCCCAAGTATTCACGGGTGAACACGGATATACGCAGTGTATTAATAATAATCAGCTATTAGCCTATTCCGTTAGTCTGTACCAGCGAGATCATTTCTTCTTTAAAACGCATTGTTCTTTGTTTCTCCCATGTGCAAGATGAACATACATAAGAAAAAACAAAGAGATTAATAGATTTAGAAAAACCCACAGTCGCTACAATAAGAAATATAATAATCTCAGTTAAATTTTGTGTTAAAAGAGCCGTCAGGCTAAACTCATGCAACAAACATCAAGGGAAAGCGTCTCTGAGCAACAGCGTGTGCAATGAGAGTCTCTCTGAGCAACAAGATAATTGGATGAATTTCTGAAATCTATTACAGAAAAACACTCGCTTTCATTACACGAGACTTTGACATCATTTCAAGTTCTCATTTTACACACATAGAGACAAAAAACGAGGAGAGTGGAGCGCGGTTCAACCCCTGGGCTAATCGCGAGGCCTTTTATCTGCAGCAGAAAGTGTCTTTTGTCAGAAACAGCACCCTGAGTCTGGAGTGCAGAGAAGGAGGAGGTGGGAGAGTTCTGGGCATTGTCTCTCAGGAGGACACTAATGGGTTTTGGTGTCATGTGTTTTTCACTCAACACTTGACACATGGAGCCGTTCTCCTTCAATCATTCCGCTTTTATGTCCATTAGGATGAGGTATGCCGTAGTAACGGCCTGATTTTTGGTCAGTTAGATTGCCCAAAATGAGTACATGCTTTAAAGTCTTCCCTACTTTAAAAAACACGAACTTGCCGTTTGCATCTCAGCCTGTCACATCGTCCTGGAACATAATTGTGAGTGCCAAAGCGTACTGGGTCTCCTCCCTGTGGGACATACAGTACCTTGAATACCTCGTCGGTAAGACGTCCACAGGGCATCAAAACCAGATACCTGAATCACTCTTCTTAACACAAATAAGTACCGACTCTACAATAATTTCTTCTTGGATGACTGAAAATTTTACCCTGTGTTTGTGAGAATTCGGAATTGTATTTGTTCGGTCACCAGTCACTGCTAGTATCAGTTCAACACCAAAAAAGTACAGGGTCGCTGATATTACTTTTTTGACCAACCAGCAAGGCTACAAAGGTCAAAGTCCCAAATTCTTGTGAATGCAATATTTGCGAAACTTTCGGATGTAAGGATTAGGTTTTCGGATTTATACGACCAATGGTCAAAGGTTGAGAGTGCAAAATTTAAAGCCTTATACATGATTGCTTAACCTCAACCATTCATTATCAAGACCGTTTGTGATGCAGGGTAGGCACGTCACAAACAGGGTGCAAGGTAGGTGCACCGTGTTTGTGCGTCCACTCTCAAACTTTGACCATTGACCATTGGTCAAAGGTTGAGAGAAGGCTCAACCTCTCACTCTTAACCTTTGATCAATGGTCAAAGGTTGGTCAAATGGTCAAATTTAAAGTGTATGGCTTTAAATTTTGTAAGGCAAAATTTAAAGACATACACACGATTGCTTAACCTCAACCATTCATTATCAAGACAGTTTGTGATGTAGGTTAGGCGCGTCACCATCAGGGCGCTGGGTAGGCGCGCCCTGTTTGTGCGCCTACTCTCAACCTCTGACCATTGACGATTGGTCAGAGGTTGAGAGTAGGCTCAACCTTTCACTCTCAACCTTTGATCAATGGTCAAAGGTTGGTCAAATTTAAAGTGTATGGCTTTAAATTTTGTATGGTAAAATTTAAAGCCATACACGTGATTGCTCAACCTCAACCCTAACCTCAACCATTCATTGACCATTGGTCAAAGGTTGAGAGTGGGCTCAACCTTTCACTTTCAAGCTTTGATCAATGGTCAAAGGTTGGTCAAATGGTCAAATTTAAAGTGTATGGCTTTACCTCGGGATTAGGGTTTGTGCCTTTTCTCAGGACAAGGCGGTAGCTTCGGTAGAACGTTTGCCCTTGGACCATAAGTTCTCCGTAAAAGAGGTTCTGCAACAGGGTAAAAATTAATGCCTGTTTCTATGGATCCATGCTGCCCACTGTCTGCGTTTGTAAACTAGGACGCACACGAATGATGTATGTGCATTACTTGTTGCAGATAGTGACACATAAAAATGCAAATCTTTGTTTTTGCACGTCCACACGCAAACGCAAAAACGAAGTTTTCCAAAATCTCCACTTTGGCCGAAGTTTTCAAAAATGCCGTTTTGAGTAAAAAAAAAAGTCAGTTTTTGTGTGGACGGCAGGCAAAAACGGATAAAAATATATGCGTTTTCAAAAATACCCGGCTACGTCTGGGCAGGGCCTCAATATCACCTCAAAAGGTAGATACCCATCTGATCAGATATCGACTTGGTATTGTCACAATCAATATTTTAGTCAATATGTAAAAAGCCATAACCTCTTCGAAGGCAGCATCTACGTTGTCCTGTCGTATTCAGTGCAAACCGCCGGAGAAACTTGCTGTCAGTACACATGAACTTGCTGGTTTTAATTCTCTTTTCAAAGCACTAGACTGTTTAATGAACCTCTGAATAGCCGTGGGAGTCAGAGGAAAGCAGCTTCAGTATTTGGGGCAATAAAGATGTATTCTACAAGAAAAGGAGGCAGTTGTGGTGGGGGGTGTGCATGGCTACAACTTCTCCTTGTCCTCACCTGGCTCAGTTTAAATTATTGCTCCATCCTGGTAAAGTAGGACACTCCATACCTTTTAATCCATTAGACAATTAATTTGGGGTCTTAGAAAACTGCAGCAGATTTCTGTCGAGCCGAGCAGTTGTCGTGGTTATGGTAGACAGAGAGCACTCCGGGGCAGTCCCGGAAACTTGAGTAGATGATTAAGTGCATTTCTGCTCCCGAAGAGAGATTACGTCTTGTGCCAGTGCCTGAGTCAGAGGATGGAGCATGGCCGTGGTACTTGGCAATGGTCGAGGTACATTGAGATAATGATGTACCTGTCCTCAACAATAACGCTAATCATATCTCACCTCAAGGGTTTCCCTTTAAGGTCAGAACAAATTCACTGGCATACATTAAGTCCTTGTATTGTTTTAATGAAGGTGCACGGATTCCTGCTGGTACGGACTGCACTTCCACCTCTAAAGTCCCGCGTGTATAAAAGCCTCCAAATTCTCAGAGCTGAAAAACTACGCTGGAATACTGGAACAGCTTGGGAAGCTTAACATTAGCAGGAAGGAGACTGTGACGTGTGAGACCCCAGGCCCTTTTTTAATAAATGTGAAACCCGAACAGCAATCTAGTGTCCTAAAATTATAGCCATGCGGCACATTTCCGCTCTGCTCTTTCAGAAGGGCAGCGACTGCTTTTCAAATGTATGGAGCCTCTGAAAGAAGCATCTGTGTCGACTCCCGGGCCTGATGGGAGTTTTTTTTTTTCTTTTTTTAAATAGAGGGAGCCATAGAGATATATTTATGTTTCTTCCCCCATTACCAGAGTTTTAAATAATAAAGCAAAATAAATAGCATCCATTAAAGTGATCACATTGTGCTAACTCAAATTGTGTTTATTATGCTAATGGTACATGAAATTAAGAAAAAGACCTTGATGCCAGTGGATTTAATTAATGGGCTTTGGGAAAGGCACTGAGACATAATTCATTTCTGAGTAAGTAAGTCTCATTTGCAGTTCCATGGGTCCTCATGCTGCTGATTGCCTGAGTTATTCTTGCAGATGTGCTGCTCACAGCATGTTCCTCCATTAGAAATGAACACCTCATTATATAAACTACCTAATTAAACATAATACAGCTCCGCAATGACTCATTAATGCGTAGCCTGCTTTTCTCTGAAGGAAAGAATGTGAGGGGGGGAATGGAGAGAGAGGAGAACCGGAGATAAAGCAAATGAGAAATAGAGGGAGAAGAAAAAGGTGCAGGCGATTCGGCTTTAGCCGCATCAGACACGAGAAGACCTACTCGGTTTGAACAAATTTATGTCTCTGTTAGGAATACAATAAAAGGAAATGGAAAGAGAAGAAGGGTCGTCCTGCAGGTGTGCCCAAACTGCTGACCAGTCATTTTGTGCTAGCTAATAGCTTCTTTAAATCAAGGTTCAATTTTAAACCAACAATCACACTCACTTTGGAGAGGCCTGTGACCAACACCGCTGAAAACATGCCCTCACAGACCTGCTCCACCAACCCAAAACCCATAACAAACATTGCAAACCTCATTAATTCAACACCAATTAAATGGACATGGACCGACATGGAAGATATAGTTACGGCTGAAGCGTTGTTCATGATCCGTAATGAATATTCATTTCAATTCTCTGCTTTCGGAGAAATCATTGTCTCATTCAGGCCCAAACTTTGGTTTGGACTTCAGAACAAAACCAAGTCCAGCTGTAGGATTAAATGTGGAGAGGATATTGGTCAGAGGTAACCTACGACATCAGACTGTAATGTATTGTCATGATCCCCCCTCCTGCCACCAGAGGGAGCCGTGGATGTTTTTCATCGGTCTGATTAGGATCACCTGGGGATGATTGCAGATTCCTCTCATCTGTGCACATTTCCATCTATTTAAGGGCAACAACCCCGGACGTTCCTGTTGGGTCATACAACCCCTTCCAGCCAGGTCTCCATGGTTGCCTGACCAATTACGCATTCTTGCAATAACCTTTTACCATGTCACTGAAACTTTGTTTTTCTTTTCACAGAAATTATAGACTGCCAACTTCAAATAAACCATGTTTTCTGTCTGCAACTGAGTCCTCCTCTTTCCACCTGCACACCGCTGCATGACATGTATCAATGGCGCTAGCAGAAAAATGAATCTTTTCTCTAATTTGGTCAGCAACAGGGCAACCTGTCTTTTCTCTGGATATAACACTCCAATGGTCTTTCTTCTGGGTTCAAATTCTCAATTTTGGGAATGGTTGGTTAACCTCCATGTTTAGCTATAGAGCAAGTGACCAGAATGGAGACTTTTACATTTGACGTCATAGCGTCATCTCCATTTGCTGATTGGCCAGGTGTTTTGAGGGAGCTCTCGATTCCAAGCAGATATGTGCAATGGCCGGAGTTGGAATGGCGTTGGAAAGTGAAGATATTTTACCTCACTAAAAGTTATGAGTCATGCAAGGTGTCGCCATTGTCCAACCGTAGTGGCATCTACCAGAATAAAACGACGGGGGAGTGGCCAACACTGATCTGTCAGTGAAAAGATAGAAAAGGTCCAACCAAAGTAGTGACGAGAAAGAGATTAGCTGTACACTGGGAATCCATGTCAGCCACTGGAGGCAGTCCAAGTAATTCTGAGCTTGATGTGTTGATGATGACATTATTATTGTCATAATTAATCATGATAAATGTAGAATCCATAATTTGGTATAGACACCATATGGTTTCAATGTGTATTTTGGTGCCCATTAGTTTAGTTTTTTCCCCACATCAAAAGATTTGAGTTTGGCAACTCCTGGCTTATGGCAACTCGGGAGGCATCTGGTCAGGATGCCTCCCTAGCGCCTTGCGGGTGAGGTATTTCGGGCACATCTCACCAGAAGGAGACCAAGAAGCAAACCCTGAACCCGCTGGAGAGATTATGTCTCACAGCTGGCTGGGGAACGACTTGGGATCCTTCTGGGTGAGCTTCGAGGATACAGCTTGAGTAAGGGAAGCCTGGGCTTCCCGTCTGAGGCTGTTGCCCCCGCGAGCCGGACCCGGATAAACGGAAGACAATCGAACAGAACTCCTGACTTCATTTAGAGTTACGCAAAATGTCATACCCTCTGCTACCTTAATAGTTTATTCAATTTGCGTGGAAGTTGACATAAGCACAAATTTTGATATAAACCTGCTTTATAAATTAGTTCTATAGTTCTCCATCAGAGACAAATCCGGTAGAGATGACCGTCTTGGCGGACGGCAGGATATGTGGGAGCAACCGGCAACATATCTTAGCATTGGTATCTGCTTCGAAAACTAGAAACATAAACTAGAAAATTACAGTATTAAAAAAAAATTGAAATGTAGTTGGTGAAACGAATGATGAAGCTCGCTGTTGTTTTCAACGGATGTTGCTAAAATAGAAGCACTAACGTTTAGGTATCAGTAACTAAAACATATGTCTTTACGACCATTTATAACCGTGGAAGATGGACGATAAGTATCGTCTATGTTTGGCAGACTTGCAAATCTTTATGAATTCCGAGTAAGCATTTTAACCTGCCCTCGTTTTTTGTGTCTTTTTCTGTGTTTGTGTCTCAAACCAGCAGAGTCCATGTTTTAATAATGTATGTTTTTTCTTAAGCACACCTATTTTTAAGCCAACTAAGGCAGGTAGATTTTGGTAATGGTGCAAAAATGAACTCATTAAGATCTTCCATTCCAGCTTTAATCCTGGCTTCCTTTGACAGATGTTCTAAGTGGACAGAGGTGGCTTGTTGTTGCTCACAGTATAAGCCTTTCAGAGTTTAAGGGAATAGAAGAAAACTTGTTTATTCAAAACTCATTCAAACTTGATTTTTGCTGGTTGCTTTGGTGTGAATTTAATTGGGCATTTAAAAAAACCAAAAATCCTCATCTCCCTGAATAAACTCACACAAACACACACGGACATTCCACACACACTCTTACACATACAGTCTCCGTGCTCATAAAACAAGAATAATTAAAAAATGAACTATTTGACGGATTTTAATATTTTTCTTTTTGCCAATTATACCCGTGGTACTGCTTTATCGAGGTGAAGCATCAGGCTGGAGACAAACGTTGAGTTCTATTAACCAACACATGAGCCAGTTTCTTCTTCGTTGAGTATAAACGCATAGGAACCAAGTTTCTGTCCAGAAAGTAACGGTCAGGTAGTCAGACAGGTATTTAGAGTAATAAGATTCTTCCCTCTAGTATTTCTACATGAGTTATTAGAGCAGAAAGTAACCCACAATATCATTGGACAACCCCAATGCATCATGGGACATCCCATAATACCCCCTGCCTTGAGCAGTAAAACTTGAGGGACAGATTAAGGTCATCAATTTGATTAGAGGATTTAAGAAATAAGTGGGTAGGACCTGGTTCGACAGACAGGTAAAAAAAAATAGAGAGAGAGTATCGTCCTTTTATCCCAAGAAAAAAAAAAACACCAACAAACCTCTATTAAAAAGAGATGGATAAACCTGGACATCTTTAAAGTCGTTTGACAAACTGGTGACTTGCCAATTGTGTACCCTACGTGTTCCATTGTCTTCTGCTTATCCGCAATGATTTTGTTGACGAAGCATTTTTTTCATGACGATGACGTAACTATAACAAAATAAATGCGACATTTTGGTGACGAAAATGTAACGAGACGTTTGCAAGTTTCTGCTCACGAAACGAAAACGTAACGAAATAGGCGTCAGACTTTCACATTTCTGTCTGTGAAAAGTAAAAGCACAGCGGCTGCATCTGTCTCTCACGGAGGCACGCCCCCCACAATGCTGCACGTTTACACCGTCTACACAACACACCTGCAGCCACGAGGAAGTCACACATCATGGTGAAAACAGCAGCAAAGAAGCTTGGTGGTCAGAAACTTAAAGTTTTCCACAAATTTTGCGCAAACAGCATGCTAACTTCAAGCTAATGCTAGCTTGTCGGCGCTGCTAACTTCATTAGTTAGCTTCTTGCGCTAACGACTGATTTAAAGACTCAATGCAGTGTTTACTTTGTTTACAGGGTTATTAAGAGGTGTCATTTTTAAGTATGAATAAATTACAACGTTCCTCACTCACTGAAAAAAAATTATATTTATTTACGTTGTTTTACAATGTTTGCTGTTTTGCGCAAGTTAAAGCTCGGCAGAGTTTTTTTTTGTTTTTTAAACAAACAACTTGCATTATTCTAAGTAATAAAGACATGATTGTTAAAGTTTTTTTTTTACGCTAAAACTAGACTAAAAACGGTCTTGGTCTTCCCTGACGAAAACTAGACAAAAATTCTTTTGGGTTTTCGTTAACTAAGGGGAGACGGTGGCCGCGTGGTTACAGCGTTTGCCCGCGGACCAGAAGGTCGCGGGTTCGCGTCCTTCGGAGAGCACGTCTAGGGTCCTTGGAGAAGACACCTAAACCCCGTTTCTCCCACCATTGGCGCCGTTGAAGGGCAGCCTGCTGCGGTGTAAGGAGTGCAGCAAACAAATTTTCCCGGTGAGGGATGAATGGAGTAATTCTTTTTTTTTTTTTTTTTTTAAACAAAACCAAAACGAGATGACGAAAACGTGACTAAAACTTAAATTAAAATTCACCCAAAGACGAAGACTAAAACGAAAACTTGGATGGCAGCCAAAAACAACAATGCTTGTCTGGGGCCGGGTCACGGGGCAACAGCCACAGATGGGAAGCCCAGGCTTCTCTCACCCCGGCTGCATCC
Organism: Neostethus bicornis; assembly: GCA_902685375.1. Classification (NCBI taxonomy): domain Eukaryota; kingdom Metazoa; phylum Chordata; class Actinopteri; order Atheriniformes; family Phallostethidae; genus Neostethus; species Neostethus bicornis. The sequence goes on along the minus strand of LR738547.1, from coordinate 6,381,994 downwards.
TCCAGCTCATCTGGAAGGACCCTGAATCATTCCCCAGCCAGCTGTGAGACATAGTCTCTCCAGCAAGTCCGGGGTCTGACTCTTGTTCTCCTCCCGGTGAAACGTGCCCGAAACACCTCACCCGTGAGGCGCTCGGAGGTCACCCAATCTGGCTTCTCTCGACCTGGAGGAGGAGCGGCTCGACACCGAGCTCCTCCCGGATGGCAGAACTTCTCATCCGATCTCTGAGGGAGAGCCCAGCCACCCTGCCGAGGAAGCTCATTTCGGCTGCTTGTATCCGTGATCTCATTCTTTCGGTCACCACCCACAGCTGGTGACCATAGGTGAGGGTTGGAACGTAGATCGACTTGTAAATTGAGAGCTTTGCTTTTCGGCTCAGCTCTTTCTTTACCATAATGGACCGATGGCAGCGTCCTAGTTATTGCTGACGCTGCACCGATACGCCTGTCGATCTCCCGCTCCATCTGTCCCCCACTCATGAACAAGACCCCGAGATACTTAAACTCCCCTTTAAGTAGTTTAAAGGCAGATAATACATAAATGTAAATTCTGATTCTCAAAGAGAGAAGATGAAACGAAAGTCTCGGCTCTGTTTTTTATTTTATTGAACACAGTGCATCATTTTTGGAATAACTGAAGATTGAATCTGCCATTGAACAGTTTTCTGACCACAAGCAGAACCTGAGGGGGAACAGTGTGAAACCATTTAACCTCCACAACCTCCAGTCCATTCCAACCATACAGAAACCTCACACACCAAACTACTCCTACTAATCGGCCCATGAACTTAGCACATGTTTGATTATACCCACGCATAGGTTTGGAAAGTCATTCAATCCTGACAATCAATGTGTAAAATGAAACTAAATGTTGGCCTTACATCTCTACATGACTTATGACCGTCAGTGGACACCTAGAAGCATCCAACTGACTGAGAAATGTTGTGTAGTAACCATACTAAATAAAAATACAAAAGTTTAGGTGTGTTTTTCTCATGTTTTGTTGCACAAAAAAGGATTTTTTTCGTCTTTAATCTTCTTCTTCTTTCGGCATTTTCCTTTAGGCGTCGCCACAGAAAGTCAGTTTCCTCCATCTAACCCTATCTCCTGCATCCTCTTTGGTCACACCAACTATCTTCATGTCTTCCTTCACTGTATCCATGAACCTCCTCTTTGGTCTTCCTCTAGGCCTCTTTCCTGGTGGTTCCAAATCCAGCATCCTTCTTCCAATGTACTCTCTCTCTCTCCTCTGCACATGTCCAAACCATCTCAGTCTTGCCTCTCAAACTTTCTGTTCCGTCATCTTCCGCTTGTTCCGGGGTCAGGTCGCAGGGGCAACATTCTCAAACGGGCAGCCCAGGCCTCTCTCACCCCGGCTGCATCCTCCAGCTCACCCGAAAGGATCCCAAGTCTTTCCCCGGCTAGCTGTGAGACATAGTCTCTCCAGCGGGTCCGGGGTCTGCCTCTTGGTCTCTTCCCAGTGGAACGTGCCCGAAACACCCCGCCCGCGAGGCGTTCGGGGGGCATTTTGACTAGATACCCGAACCACCCCATCTGGCTCCTCTCGACCTGAAGGAGGAGCGGCTCAACACCAAGCTCCTCAAACTTTATCTCCAAAACCTCTAACATGTGCTGTTCCCCTGATGTACTCATTTCTAATCCTGTCCATCCTGGTCACTCCCAGAGAGATCCTCAGCATCTTCATCTCTGCTACCTCCATCTCTGTTTCCTGTCTTTTCTTCAGTGCTACTGTTTCTAGACCAAACAGCATGGCCGGTCTCACCGCGGTTTTTTACACTTTCCCTTTCATTCTAGCTGAAACTCTTCTATCACACATCACACCTGATACTTTCCTCCACCCGTTCCAGCCTGCCTGAACACGCTTCTTCACCTCTTTTCCACACTCTCCGTTGCTCTGGACTGTCGATCCTAGATACTTAAAATCTTCCACCTTCTTTATCTCTTCTCCCTGTAACCTCACTTTTCCATTTGGATTTTTTTCGTCTTTAATGTGCATTCTAATCATTTTTTAATTTCTTTTCATTAAAACTTTGTGTGGCATTTTATTCATAATGCATAATAATGATGTGATGATACCGAGTGGATTTAAAGTAGTTACAGAACAGGCTTCTATTAAAAATTTAGCTTTGTAATTATGCTGTAGTTATGCCCTTTGGTGTTTTTTTCCAGAGAACCAACCCAACAACTAATCCCTAAACTGCAAATCTTGTATTAAAAGTTGCTGCATAGACACAAAGAAAAATCACAACAATTACAAAAGCAGATAATTAGTGTGTGATTGCTAGAAATTAGGCCATTATGAAAGCTGCAGCCGCCCCTGCTGACAACTTCACTCCGTGATTAACTGGTAATATTGTTGCTTCTCTACAAGACCCAATACATCTTACTGTGGTGTATTCAGGGAATGACAAAAGCGTTCACAGAGAGCCAGACAATACCATTGCCTATTCAATCTCGTTTTATTCCTAAACAATACCATACCTTCTCTAATCATAGATCATAAGTTGTCTGCGGAAAGAAGCTCAGCCATCAAATCAATCACATTCTCGATAATCATCAGTCAAAATCATCACTTCAACAACTAGTAATAATAAAGACCCTGAACAGGTCGCCGGATTATTGAGCGGCCACACGTAGTGCTTTGGTATGGAAGGAGGAGGAGGACCCAAAAAGGACAACAAAACAGGATTTATTAATAGAAGTCAGGTAAGTCTGTAAGGCAAAGGGCACAGGATCAAAGGGTTCAAATAATACTGTATAACCAAGTTCCGTTCCGTCATCTTCCGCTTGTTCCGGGGTCGGGTAGCGGGGGCAACAGCCTCAAATGGGCGGTCAGGCCTCTCTCACCCCGGCTGCATCCTCCAGCTCACCCGGAAGGATCCCAGAGACATAGTCTCTCCAGCGGGTCCAGCGGGTCCCCTTGGTCTCCTCCCGGTGGGATGTGCCCAAAACACCTCGCCCGCGAGGCGCTCGGGGGGCATCCTGACCAGATGCCCGAACCACCCCATCTGGCTCCTCTCGACCTGGAGGAGGAGCGGCTCGACACCGAGCTTCTCCCGGATGGCATAACTTCTCATCCGATCTCTGAGTGAGAGCCCAGCCACCCTGCAGAGGAAGCTCATTTCGGCCGCTTGTACCCGCGATCTCATTCTTTCGGTCACCACCCACAGCTGGTGACCATGGGTGAGGGTGGAAACGTAGATCGACTTGTAAATCGAGAGCTTTGCTTTTCGGCTCAGCTCTCTCTTTACCACGACGGGCCGATGCAACGTCCTAGTTATTGCTGATGCCGCACCGATCCGCCTGTCGATCTCCCGCTCCATCCTTCCCCCACTCATGAACAAGACCCTGAGATACTTAAACTCCTCCACTTGGGGCAGGACCCCGTCCCTGACCCGCACGGGGCGTTACACCCTATTCCGGGCGAGGACCATGGTCTCGGATTTGGAGGCACTAATTCCCATCCCGGCCACAATCCTGGCCATATCCCATCCCGGAAAATAATATAACCATGTTCAGCAATTAAACTTATGGTCAGGCAGCCAGGAAGACCTGGCTGAGAGGGATGACTTGGAAGTCTGGGATGATTGCCGTTAAATAGGCAAAAAAAGGTCCACAGGTGTGTGGCATCAGAAATCAATCTCAGGTGTCCCTTATCAGGATAATGAGGAAGGTCAAGGGCTCCCTCTGGTGGCGGACGAGGGAATCACGACAGTAGCCTTTACCCTCCAATGACAACCTCCAGGTGGTGTAGGATCTGTGGGCAGGTGCGAGATTTGACTTGGGGCAGAGGACTTTGCAGCAATGCTTCCTGGGCAGGGGTTTCTTCTCAGGATACACAGGATTCAAACTTTCTCAGGATACACAGGATTCAAAGTTTCACAGGATACACAGGACCAGGTCCAAGGTTCCCTCTGGCGGCAGGCGAGGGGATCACGACCCATAGAGACAGACAACCATTCACACACCTATGGGCAATTTCTATGTGGCCAATCAACCCAGTATTCATGTTTTTGGACGGCTCTAAAAACCTAGAGTGCCCAGAGAGGCCTCTCTCATTAATGGGGTGAACATGCAAACTCCACACAGAGAGGCTGGTGATTGATTCAAGCCTGAGCCTACTAGGGGCAAGAAACCCGACCCTTCCTGATTTGAGGCCATAATGATAACCACTGCGCAAACTTAAAAAGATTTGTGGGTTGCTTTGAAAGACTTTTTAATTTGAAGGAAAATTTGTGCAACATTCTTACAAAGGAGATTTTAATTACATTTGTTGTTTTTTTTTTATACCCCTTTTATTTTAGCTGAAGTTCTTTTTTTACACATCACATTCTCCATCGGTTACAGTTTCCCTGCATACACTTCTTCACCTCTTTTCCACACTCTCCATTGCTCTGGGCTGTTGATTAAAGTCTATGAAACATTTAAAGAACATCAAAGTCTGTGCTCTTCTCATTCACATACGTACTCTGTTTGACTACGGCTGACCTTCGTTCCTCTCCTTTCAAGGGCAAATCTCCACTTCTCCAAATTTTCCTCCATCGTTCCCTACTCTGTACTACTTCATCTAACATCATAGCCAATAAAAATTCCGGTCTAACCTCACGCTTCAGCATCTCCATCACTATAGCTAAGAATATTGGACTCAGAGCAGATTCCTGATGCAGTCCCACCTCTCTCCAAACTCCTCCATCACAGCTACAGCACATACAGTCCTCGTACATGTCTCGGACCGCTCCAACATATTTTTCTGTTAATAAAGTTGAGTGAAATGTAAAAGTGTGATTAATTTCCCACACTGTGTTAATAATGGTAAAAATCTTAATAGTCACAGAGCCAAAAAACCACTTTTCTCATTAAACATTGATCAATTATTTTGTCAGGTGACAGAATAAAAGGTTGGTTCCTAAAAAAAAATCAAGTCATAAATTAAAAGGATTCTTATTTCTTTAAAGTGTAATTTGGGGAACGTGACTCATTTCAACTTAAAGTCAAAATATGTCATTTAAGAGTAAAATTCTGATCGTTAATAATATTGTAAGCAACTAAAAAAAGAAACTCTTTATAAAAAATCTTAATAAACTAATTCAAAATTTTCAAAAATGAAATGTTAATTTTAAAAGAAGCGAGACATTAGTGCTGCATGTCAAAATAATCACCCCGAAATGTAAAAATCAATGACATTATTCATTTATTTGAGTTTTTAGAGTTTTATTAGATTGCATTTCGCTACAAAGTTTTGCTTAAATTATACAATTTCTTGGTGATAAAAATATGCTTTTGTGAAAAAATTTAGTTTACTCCAAAAAAAAAAAAACTGTAAACGATGGACGACCATACTCTGACCCCTTAAAATATTTTTGTTGTCATTTCATCCCCCCCAACAAAATGAAAGAAATTTGGTTTTATTCTGATAAAAAATTTCTGTTCCGCTCCATCAGCTTCCGCTTAACTGGGACCGCGTCGCGGGGGCAACAGTTCAGACGGGAAGCCCAGGCTTCTCTCTCCCCGGCTGCATCCTCCAGCTCACCCAGAAGGATCCCGAGTCGTTCCCAGCCAGCTGTGAGACATAGTCTCTCTACCGGGTCCGCGGTCTGTCTCTTGGTCTCCTCTGGGTGGGACGTGCCCGAAACACCTCACCAGCGAGGCGCTCGGGCGGCATCCTGACCAGATGCTTGAACCACCCCATCTGGCTCTTCTCGACTTGGAGGAGGAGCATCTCAACACTGAGCTCCTCCCAGATGGCAGAGTTCCTCACCCGATCTCTGAGTGAGAGCCCAGCCACCCTGCGGAGGAAGCTCATATCGGCCGCTTGTATCCGTGATCTAATTCCTTCGGTCACCACCCACAGCTGGTGACCGAAAGTGAAGGTTGGAACGTAGATCGACTTGTAAATCGAGAGCTTTGCTTTTCGGCTTAGCTCTTTCTTTACCCCTACGGACCGATGCAGCGTCCTAGTTATACAAAGTATTAAATTTCTGTTTCTCCAGGTGTTTCGGATATTTAATATTTCTTCCGATAAACACGTTTGATACTTTGATGTAGAAACTTAAACCCAGCTCGTGTTTTCTTGTAAAAAATAAAACTAATCAGAAAATCTTTGATGTAATTGACAAACAATAACAGAGGATAAAAGTCATGTTTAATCATATAAAAATATAACAAAATATGCTGCTGAACGAGAATTTAAAATGTATTTAATGAGTCACTGTATCCTATTTTTTCTTTTTTCATCCGTTCTATATAATTATTGGAAAAAGAATTTTCCAATAATTAAAGCTGCTTTAGGATGATTTTTCTATCTGGATGGGTTTTATAGAAAAAAAAAAGAAAAGCCTGGGGGCTGCACGGTGTTGCAGTGTTTAGCGTAGTTGCCTCATAGCAAGAAGGTCCCGAGTGGGACGATGCTTGGAACACTGAGCTTTCTGTGTAGAGTTTGCATGTTCTCCCCGTGAATAAGTGGGTTCACTTGGCTAAAGTGAGGCTCCTGCAACACCCACGCCAGTCAGACTCCCACAGACTGAGCAGGCAGAGGTGGTAGGATGGAGGCTCACCATGAGTTTGTGTGTGTGTGTGGCCCTGCAACAGATTGGTAAACTGTTCGTGGTGTACCCTGCCTCTCACCTAAATCCTCTGGGATAGGTTCTGGCACCTCCAACGGACCGTCTTAGGAATAAGTAGTTCAGAAGACTAAACCTTTTGGGTATGTTTAGGATGTAGAAATAACATTCTGTCAGGATCCCACACCTGCCCCCAGAGGAAGCCCTGGATATTCCTAATCAACCTGATTAGGATCGCCTGAGGATGATTCCTGATTCCACTCATTTGTCCACCCTGCCATCTATTTAAGGGGAATCACCCTGGACTTCCCTGATGGGTCTTACTATCCCTTCCAGTCAGGTCACCCTGGTTGCCTGACCATGATTGAACTTTGTTATTATTTGGACTTTTGAAACCGTGAGTTAATCCTGTGCTTCTTGTTTTACAGACTTCCTGAATTGAGTTAATAAACCTTGTTTGAAGTCCTACAATTGGGTCCTCCTCCATCCCAATCCCTTAAAACTCTAACACATTCAAACATGGCATAAAACCTCCAAAAAAGTTGATTTAGCATAAAATCAAAAGCTTCTTTAAAGTTTGAAGAACAAAGACAAGAACTGATCAACTCAGTAACAACTGTTAATACATTAGACTTTACCCCAAACTACTGATTGAGATCAGCTAGGGTGTACAGTATCTCCCACCGACCAATTACTCAGTTCAATCAGACAAGTGGTGGATCAGTTTACCACATAGTCAACCGTCACTTAGGTAACGACTCAGACAATACTTCAACCGAAGAGTCGAACTCTTCATCCCAGTTTGACAAAACAATGCATATAATTAAAATGTTCTTATTCATCTCACAAATAAGTCGGGAATTGAACAAAGAAGTTTTCATCTTTGGTAATTTTTTTAATCCAAATTAATCCATATAATAACTTGTTTTGTTCGCGTCCATCAATTTGACTGTTTACTTTTCGGTGGGTCTTATGGGGCAGAAAAAAAGGTAACGTTTTTTTCAGTTTTTACTGAAAAAAAAAATTGTCGTGAATTTTAAAAAATACCAGTAGGTGGAGTAAGTGCCGATTTTTAATAGTTAAGTACAATAGACTGTAGTACACTTTCTGTTTGTGGTATAAAAATGAAAGTTTGGATGGGAGGCGGGGGGTCTTAAGTTCATCTATAGATGGCACCGAGTAACTGTGGGCAGTTTTATTACAAGCCCTTTATTGATTTGGAACATTTTGCTTTTATAAGAATTTGTGATGTTGTGATGTCGTGAACAAGACCCGAGATACTTAAACTCCTCCACTTGGGGCAGGACCCCGTCCCTGACCCGCAAGGGGCGTTCCACCCTTTTCCGGGCGAGGACCATGGTCTCGGATTTGGAGGTGCTAATTCCCATCCCGGCCATAATCCTGGCCATATCCCATCCCGGCAAATAATATAACCAAGTTCAGCGATTAAACTTATGGTCAGGCAGCCTGGAGGACCTGGCTGAGAGGGATGTGTATGACCTGGAAGTCTGAAATGATTCCCCTAAATAGGCAAAAAAGGTCCACAGGTGTGTGGCATCGGAAATCAATCTCAGGTGTCCCTAATTTTAAAAAATACCAATAAGTGGAGTAAGTGTAGATTTTTTTATAGTTAAGTACAATAGACTGTAGTACACTTCCTGTTCGTGGTATAAAAATGAAAGTTTGGATGGCAGGGGGGGTCTTAAGTTCATCTATAGATGGCACTGAGTAACTGTGGGCAGTTTTATTACAAGCCCTTCATTGATTTGGAACATTTTGCTTTTATAAGAATTTGTGACTTTGACTTTTGTGACTGAGCCCTTTAGTTGCATGATCCCGAAGATCAGTTCATCTATAGTTGGCACCAAGTATGCTTTTTGTGTTTATTCCATAACAAGAATAAACCAACCCCAAGATGGCGAACAATTTGCCTCCACATGTCTTATACCACAAACTTTATCAGTTCATGGATAGTTGGTATCAAATAAATTTAGGCAGTTCAATTAAAATTCCTTCAGCGGTTTAGAAAATATTGCGTTTGAAAGATTTTGACTTCGACCATTGATCGGAGGGCCCTGAAAATGTAATCGGGTCATCTGTACGTGGTACCAAGTAACTGTGGTTTGTTTAATTCAGTGTTTCTCAATTATTTTTTGTTGCGCCCCTTCTGGGAAGAAGAAAATATTTCACTCCTCCCCACTCTCCGCCGTGACTATAATTAGTATCATTTGTCTATGAAATTGTTCTAAGTACACCTCTGCATAACATTGTATCCACATTAACATTGAAAAAAAATTAACGTACAACAATGAACAGCTTTATTAACATTGTTTTTTAGTCTGTTTTAGTAACAGAAAATTAACTTGAAATACAAAAAGCGCCAACTACTGTAGTGCAGTGGTCCCCAACTACCGGGCCGCGGACCAATACCGGGCCGTGGGTCGTGTGGTACCGGGCCGCATAGAATGAAGAAACAACTTCCATTATTTCCATTTGGTTTATTATTTGAGCGTTTATTATAAAGGTTTTCTTTATTCTTGATGACGATGTTTTAATTTGAAAAGTGACCGGATACAGAGCTACGAAGCAAACTGAACTTTATTTTGATTATTTTTATTTTGATTATTTTGAATTACTCTATTCATCCCTCACCGGGGAAATTTGTTTGCTGCACTCCTTACACCGCAGCAGGCTGCCCTTCAACGGCGCCAATGGTGGGAGAAGTGGGGGCTAGGTGTCTTCTCCAAGGACCCTAGACGTGCTCTCCGTGGGACGCAAACCCGCGACCTTCCGGTCCGCGGGCGAACGCGCTAACCACGCGGCCACCGTCTCCACCGTCTCCACCGTCTTAGAAACACTCTTCAGGTTTCAAGTCAAAATGGGACTGTCTGGTTCCAGCAAAACAAACTCAGAACTCCGATTGATCTAGTCTTACTGTGAAGGAGACTAACTGGTATTTTTATTCACTTTATTTTTGTGATGTTTACCTTCAAACATACCCTTCAAACATACCCCCACTCACCCCCCCCCCCACACACACACACACAAAATTGTTCTGGAAGTACCGTCACATCGACGGACGCACTGTATGGCAGAGGTAAGATCTTAAGCCCGAGTTCGAACACGACCCGAGGGGCCTAAAAATGCCTATCATTACTTCGGGTCGGGTTCGGACTTCTCTCTCGCTGACTTTTTTTTTTTTTAATATGATTATAAAATGTAAACTAAAACGTGGTGTGTGTACTAAACTAATAAATACTTGTTATAAAATTATTTAATTTGGATAAAACAGAGAAGTAATGTTTAACTACTAAACAGGATCCGCAGAGCCAGCGCATGCTCTGCGCACGCGAACGCCTCCTCTTAATTTGATAATCCTCCCCTGCGCACGTCTTTATTTTATTTATTTTGAACTGGTATCCCCAATATGAAGGAGCAAGGAGTTAAGGATAAACTAAAGGCAGGAGAACTGAAAAGAAAAACACGCACCGGTAAGAGTGAGGTGTGGAAAAACTTCAAATCTATTGTTCAAAATGCTACAGAAATTTGCGTTGGCTTCGCTGAGTGTAGTCAGTGTGGCGCATTGCTTTCATACGACACCAAAAATACTGTCACCTCAACGCTGAGCAGGCAGCTCAGTCCAGCTCAAACAGCTGGACTAGCAAAAGTGATGATCATTAAAGATCTATTTTATCATTTGTTTCAAAGACCATCCCTCCTCTTCGCGCTAAGCAGGCCATCACAGACATGCGCGTTAGCGGTCTTATAGTGTGATTTTTTTTTTTTCATTGAAAAAACGTGCTCTTGAAAATGTTCCTATTTATAAATAACCCTCCTCCTCCCTTTTCCTCACAAATAAAATATGACATTTCGGGCTTGTTTCGGGCTCGGGCCTGCAAATCACGTTGATTGGTCGGGCTCGGGCCGGGTTTAATATCCGCGGGCTCGGGTTGGGCTGGATTTTTTTAGGCCCGATCTCACCTCTGCTGTATGTGTAACATGTGAATATTCCGAGTTCTTAATTCCACATTCTGTGGGCCGAGTCTTAAAAATGCAACAACATACTAAAATAAGATTCGGGTGAGATAATAGAACGTCTTCTCATTAGAGATGTTTGTTTTCTAGTTTCTCTGAGGACATTTCTGGTGTTTGCAGGACAGGCCTGTGGTCAGACACGAAGCGTTTCAAACTGATGCAAGAGCGTCCTGGAACTCCTGACAGTGCTTGACGTGAGCTGTGTTAATTACAGTAATGGCACGCATACTCATTAAGTCGTTGTTTACGTATCCCGCGGCCTTGTGGAGCCTGAGTGGTGCACCGGTCTGCTTCGTACCGCCGTGGCCTCGTTAACACAGACAGCTGTTCCTCCAAGCCACGACCGACATGACGAGTGGACATGGCGCCCAACACACCCACCGCAGCAGCAACTGTCAGGAATAGAAGTCCCCCACAAGGCAGGAAACCGTCAATGAGTAATCAGCAACAAAGTACTCCTCGGGTTATATGTTCAGGCCCAGCCCCCCAGCTTCTAATGAACCAGCCGCTCCCCTTCACAAGCCGTGACCCCGTAGTGCTGCTATGAATGGGTTCAGTCAGAGGTGCAGTTGGTGCATAATTCCACCAGTAACCTGTGGTGAGGAAAGGCATGCGCTGCAGGAAGCCAAAAAAACACTAATTGGTAACAGAAATTTTCAAGTCAATAACAATTGCATTCTTGCATGAAGACGGATGATAAATGAATATTTTTCTTCTTAATATTTTAGCTACAGCTTGTTCTAAATGTTAAAGGGCGTCTTAATGCTCGTAGCTCCAGGAAGAAAAGCAAGAATCATTAAAAATGTGTTTTGACAGAATGAAGAAACAAGTTTAAGGTTTTTTTTTTTCTTTTGTTTGTTCGACTTTACAGATTTTAGGGATGGAACAATGAAGTTCGTCTGATCCTGTCCCTTTCGGTCACTCCCAGACAGATCCTCAGTATCATTAGGGAATCCTTTAATGTGGAAAAAATATAAAGAGTGTGAGAAATAGGGCCATAAAGTATGGAGCTCTGCCATTCTAGATGAACTCGGAGTAGAGCCGTTGCTCACCCGGGTCGAGCGGAACTAGATGGGGTAGTTCAGATGGGTAGGATGCCTCCTAAACGCTTAGCTATGAGGTGGTACAGGATTCGTCCCACAGGGAGGAAACCCGGAGGGAAATTTGAGTGCTGCAGTTTAACACCTCAATGCCCCCTCGCCCCTATTCACTGGCGTCCCGGTCCCCTCGCACTGTGTCCAACCTGGCAACCCAAAAGCTGGAGTCCAGAATGGGTCACCACCATAGCCGCAATGAAGAACTCCAAACTGGCCTCTCTGTATTTCCAGTGTGCCTCCAGTTCCTCAAGCGAGCAATTGGACGCTTCCATGTAAGCTGTAAAAACACAGAGCCCGAAGCATCTCCTCAAGACAGTCTCCTTCTCCGCACCTCCTCCAGATCGACTACTTCTCCCAGCTCTTCCCGGGACAAAACCAACTCCTCCAGCCACACACGAATGTGCCTCCGAAAGCCAGCAGCAGGTTGTGCATGTCAACATGTTTGTCAACGGCAGAATGACTCCATAATCTGTTAGCCGCGTGAGCTAGCCGTTGGGAGCTAACCGTTGGGAGCCAGCCGTTGGGAGCTAGCCTTTGGGAGCTAACCGTTGGGAGCTAGCCGTTGGGAGCTAGCCGTTGGGAGCTAGCCATTGGGAGCTAGCCGTTGGGAGCTAGCTGGACAATTTCTGAAAAATCAGCTGTCCGAAACAAAGTCCAAAATGACGTTTAAAGAACGCTAAAGCTAAGCGTTGACCACAAAAACGTGGTCAATGCATTCCAAGCCAGACGGTTACATATTTTTCCATAAATTTGTTGCGGGTTTGATCCTTGACCTAGAAGCTTTTGTTAAGATGTTTTTGCGTAAGACCGAGTGCCTAAATGCTCCCGATGGATAATGGTTGGGCGGCACGGTGGCGCAGTGGGCAGCACAGTGGCCTAACAGCAAGAAGGTCATGAGTTTGAGTCCCGGGTAGGAACGATGTTTGGAACACTGGTCTTTCTGTGTGGAGTTTGCATGCTTTCCAGTGTTTGCGTGGGTTTTCTTAGTGCACTCCGGTTTCCTTCCACCCGCCAAAAACATGCATGCTAGGTTGATTAGCCAAAACATAATTGACCCTAGGAGTCTGTATATGTTTGGATGTGTGTAGACTGGTGACCTGTTCAGGGTGGACCCTGGCCCTCACCTAGAATCAGCCGGGATGGGCTCCGGCAACCCGCGTAAGGGATAGACGGTTAAGAAGAAGGATCATGGTTGGATGGTAGCTTCGGTCATCATGTGAAAATGGGTGCATATAAAGTATGTTGTAAAGCTTTTGAGGTTCGTATGGTGAAAAAAAAGTACAGTCGATTTACCGCACCTTCAACCTGTCACAATCCAACTTACCGTATTTTCCGCACTATAAGGCACACCTAAAAACCTTAAATTTTCTCTAAAGTCCACGATGCGCCTTTTAACCCGGACCGCCTTATATATGGATTAATATTGAGCTACAACAGGTGTCGCAACTGCGCTAAGCAGCCGCCGACTCCATTTTACCCCGTAGAAGAAGTAGTGCGCGGTGCATGCTGGGATATATGAAAGGGCGTCCATTTGTGTGTTTGTGTAAAGACCCGGAAATGGCTCCTACCAAGAGACACTGTTACACCGCAGAGTTTAAACTCAAGGTGATCGGTCACGCAGTAGAACACGGGAATAGAGCCGCAGCGAGAGAGTTTAACATCAATGGTGAGAAGTGGAGGAAGCAAGAAGATGCGCTGCGCCAAGTAAGGAAGACTAAACAGAGTTTCTGCGGGAACAAAGCGAGATGGCCACAGTTAGAGGACAAATTTGAACAACCTTTACTCTAGCGCCTTATAATGCGGTGCACCTTATATATGGAAAAAGTTTTTTAAAACGTAATTTATTGAAGGTGCGCCTTATAATGCAGTGCGCCTTATAGTGCGGAAAATACGGTATTTTCTGAACTTTATTTAAATTCCCAGCTTATTGTCTTGAAGAAAAATGAGGGCCGTGGTGCAAAGAAAAGCAGGCGGAAATGTCTAATAAGAGAACAGTGGCTTTCCTCTGAGCATGTGAACCAGAGAAGATTTCATTTCCCTATCATAGCTGGGATCTATCACCATTCTGTATTCTTTAGTCAGGCTGTCTGTGTTGCTGCCAGACAAAGCCTTTGAAAAGCCAGTTACCCCCGAAATCAAAGAAAAGAGATTAAAATATCATTAGATGCTTTATAATTGAATGTCACTTTTAAATAAACTTTAATTCAATTTCTACTATTGAGCTGAACATGGACGTCGATCCAGACATTCAAATGGGTTCTATCAATAGGGTTTGTTTGGAACTTGTTTCGGGAATTCCTGGTATCCAGATTAAGGATTGGGGCAGAAGGATTGGGGAGCCTTAGGAGACACGGAATTGAAACAAAGCTTCTGAAAATTGAAGGAAGCATGAGCGTAATAATATTTAATAATGAAATTCTCACAAACAATGGCACCCCAATGAAGTAATCTGCTAAAGTGTGCAACATCATTATCATAATTGATGCCCCCTCCAAGCCCCTACTCTACTCTCCCACTAAATGAAGAATGAAGACAATAAAAGATGTTGCTAAAATAGGGAACAATAACAGAATTTCATCAAGGCCCCCGCGTCCTGATTAATCTGTGCCTACAAATTGGCACCAGAGGGTGGAGGAAGAGTAAAAAAAAAAAAAAGAGGGAAGTGTGGTTTGGATTGGGGTAAAACAGCAAGGAATTGCTGAAAGTGGTCCCACATAATAACAATAATAAAAATTTTATTTGTAACGCACTTTACATCTCCAGTGGAGATCTCAAAGTGCTACAATGACCAAAAGCAAAAGGAGCCCTCAAGCTCTCTGGAAGAGCGTTCAAGAGCTGTGGAGCAGCTGCCTGGAAGGCCCTGTCCCCCATGGTGGAGAGTTTGTTCCTTGTTTGGGGTGAACGGATATTTCAGCCACGGACATTTGAGCCAAAAAAACTGCAACCTAGGATATTTGAGCCACGGTGACTCGGAGATTTCAGCCACGGACATTTGAAGAACTGCAATCTGGGCGCAACTGTTTATTTACGATAAAAAAATTTTAAATGACTAAAAGCACGATAAAAATTTTTGCACAATAAAAATTTTTAAGACTAAAAGCAATTATTTTCTGTAGTGCAACTGTTTATTTACGATAAAAAAATTTTGGATAAAATTTTTTACATAAAATATCAAATTTTTACATAAAATATCAAAATTTTTCAAAATATCAGAATTTTTTATTTGAGCCATGGGATAAAAATGACTAAAAGCAATTATTTTCTGTAGTGCAACTGTTTATTTACAATAAAATTTTTACATAAAATATCAGAATTTTTACATAAAATATCAAAATTTTTTAAAAATATCAGAATTTTTTATTTGAGCCATGGGATAAAATACATAAAATATCACAATTTTCTACAAAAAATAGGTTTTTGGCCCAAATGTCCGTGGCTGAAATGTCCGTGGCTGAAACGTCCTAAATTCGGGGGCGCACATGGCTCAAATATCCTAGGTTGCAGTTTTTTTGGCTCAAATGTCCGTGGCTGAAATATCCGTGGCTGAAATGTCCTAGAACCCTTGTTTGGTGCAGGCAGTAGGAGGAGGAGCGCAGGTCTCGGACAGTGGTGTGGAGGGTTGGGAGTTCTTGGAGATAAACAGGTGCAGTGCCGTGTACTGATGCACTGATGGGTGAGGAGGCAGACCTTGTACTGAATTCTGTATTTAACGGGTAGCCAGTGGAGGGATTTGAGGATGGGGGTGATCTGGTCATATGGTCGTATTTGCGCCTCCTTATCAGGATCCGGGCAGCGCAGTTCTTGATGTGCTGGAGCTTCTGTAAGCCCCTGTTTGGGATCCCTACAAGGAGGGCATTACAGTAATCCAGCCTGTAGGAGAGGAAAGTGTGAATCAACCTCTCAGTGTCCGGTTTGGAAAGACATGGACGTAGCCTGGCTATATTTTTAAGATGGAGGAAGGAAACCTTGCAGAGAT
This sequence comes from Neostethus bicornis, assembly GCA_902685375.1. NCBI lineage: Eukaryota > Metazoa > Chordata > Actinopteri > Atheriniformes > Phallostethidae > Neostethus > Neostethus bicornis. Next base: position 6,366,306 of record LR738547.1, on the reverse strand, counting down.
GGTGAATGTGGGAGTCAAAGGTGAGGTTAGAATCCATTTTGACTCCAAGGTTTTTTACAGAGAATGACAGAGGGATGCTGTGTCCATAAATGGGGATACTACCGAGGGAAAGTGACTGGGTTTGGTGAGGCGTGCCGATGAGAATGGCTTCTGTTTTGCTGCTATTGAGTTGGAGAAAGTTTTCAGACATCCATGTCTTAATCTCCTCCAGGTAAACCGAAAGCACAGATGGCAGAGCTGAAGGTAGTGCAGTGTTCCTCTTCATATGCCTTGGCCCTTTCCCCCTTACCCTAACCAGGGTCTGTACCCCCTACCCGTACCCTAACCCCCGGCTTTCTATCTCATTCATTGTTCTCTATTGTCTGTTTATTTAGAATTACACTGCTAGTTGGTACAATACAATTCACATGTTGTCCACCTCTCTCCCTCCTCTCTGGGAGAAAGCCCCATTCAGGACTCTGCGTTCCTGTCCTGGGCATGGCCACGCCGAGGAGACCTCCACGCTTCATCATCCCTGCTCCATGAGGATGAAATACATCTACTCATCTCCGTTCTGGACATCTCTGGGCTGAGGAGTCTCCCATGTTTCCATCAGGATGAAGAACATCTATTGACTTCTTTAGATATTTAGCTGTTGAGTAGAATACCGTAATTTCACAACCATTAGGCGCACTGTACGAAAAGGCGCAGTCTCAGTCACACACTGTCTTACAACAACACACACGCAAGCATGCAAATGTGCGTATTAAAAAATAGATCGGGAGCAAAACTGAGTTTAGTTGTGCTTTATTTACGTAGTAATGAAACTAAACAAGCACATTACCGGTAATAGTCTTTATTCAAATCCATCAAAGTCCTCATCCTCTGTTTTGGAATCGAACAGCTGCGCAAAATCCAACAGAGCAGGTCCACTTCGCTCCTCGCTGTCAAAGTCACTGTCTGTACTGTGCGGCTCCTCAGAAAGGATACCAGCTTTTGCGAAAGCTCGGATAAAAGTACCAGCAGATACGTTAGTCCAAGCATCTACAATCCATTGGCAAACTGTAGCGTAACTCGCCCGACGCTGCCTTCCACCCTTCGTGAAACTCTGGTCTCCTTTGGTCATCCATCGCTCCCACGCCGCTCACACTTCACTCTTTAACATTCTCATGTGTTTTCTTTTAAGTCCGCCTTTTCTCACGAGCACCACGTTTTCCTTTAGATCCGCCTTTTCTCACACACAAGGCGCACCGCACGAAAAGGCGCACTGCTCGTTTTGAAGAAAATCTAAGACTTTTATATACACCGTATAGCCGTGAAATTACGGTAAGCTAATATTTATACAATAATCTTTGACATATTGGTTGCTCGTCCTGGGGGAGGGATCTCTCTTTCATGTGGATCCCCACGAGGTTTCTTATTTTTTCCCCACTGATGGGTTTTTTAGGAGTTTTTCCTCACCGAGAAGGAGAGTCTAAGTGCATAAATGTGCTAGTCTTGTTTAGTTAGCATTTGTTAGTTATTTTTCTTGCTGTGTATTTTTGTTAATATATTCCTCTTTTTCTTGTGAAGCCCATTGAGACGGAAATTCTGTGATTTTGGGCTATACAAATAAAATTGAATTGAATATACAGTTGTGTGTCGTCTGCATAAGAGTGGAATGAAAAATTATGTTTACCGTAATTTCACGGCTATCAGGCGCATATAAAAGTCTTAGATTTTCTTCAAAATTAGCGGTGCGCCTTTTCGTGCGGTGCGCCTTGTGTGTGAGAAAACGCGGACCTAAAAGAAAACGCGGTGCCCGCGAGGCGGATCTGAAAGAAAAGGCATGAGAACGTTCAAGAGTGAAGTGTGAGCGGCGTGAGAGCGATGGATGACCGAAGGAGACCATAGTTTCATGAAGGGTGGAAGGCAGCGCCGGGCGAGTTACGCTACAGTTTGCCAATGGATTGTAGATGCTTGGACTAAAGTGTCTGCTGGTACTTTTATCCGAGCTTTCGCAAAAGCTGGTATCCTTTCTGAGGAGCCGCACAGTACAGACAGTGACTTTGACAGCGAGGAGCGAAGTGGACCTGCTCTGTTGGATTTTGCGCAGCTTTTCGATTCTGAAACAGAGGATGAGGACTTTGACGTATTTGAATAAAGACTATTACCGGTATTGTGCTTGTTTAGTATCGTTACTACTTAAATTAAGTACAACCAAACTCAGTTTTGCTCCTGATCTATTTTTTAATACGCACACTTGCATGCTTGCGTGTGTGTTGTTGTAAGGCGATGTGTGACTGAGACTGCGCCTTTCCGTATGGTGCGCCTAATGGTCGTGAAATTACGGTATGTATAATTTGACCAAGGGGAAGCATGTAAATAATCTGCAGAACGTGCTGGTTTTGGTGCATACCTACACAACCACCGGGATGTGCATCCTACCGCCAAGTACTACAAGAAGCCCAAAAAAAAAAAAAAAAAGTGTCGACAGAGAAATTCTATTGGCTGACGTATAGAGGCTGACACCCATGATGTGCGGGCTCTTCTCGGCTAATTACTGGCCATCAGTGTTCTGCTCTTTCTTATTATTCATCACAGAAGAACTGCATTAAACACAATCCAACCAGAGACCTCATTTATATTCGAGATTTCTAATTAACGCTTTCTCTTGATAAGCACTTTCTATCTCTCTGATCATTTAGATAACTTTCATCATCATCTTTTGATGTTTACAAAACATAAGAAGCAGGCATTGAAGAGATTTACGCCTCCCGTTCGCCTCCTAATAACATTTGCATTTACTAGTCAATTAACTTAATTAAATTCATATTCCAAGTCTGATTCGACTTTGCTCGCATCCAGTTATTGCTTAGTGGATTTAAAAAGAAAAAAAAAGGTAGAAGAAAGACACAATAAAGAGATGGAGGGACGTAGCGGTCGGGGCAAGAATGTGTCAGCTCGCATTAGGCCGTAAACAACACAGACCAACAGAAACTATACGTTATGACAGGATAGCCCGTGTGCACCACAACGTAGATGCTTGGTTCTTTTCCAAACAATAATCCGCATTTTGGTTTGTGTTCCTCTACAAATTATTTCTTTCCCCCCCAGACTCGGTATCCCCACGAGCGAGCGCGATCTCGTAAACTGCACGCAATTAGCATCCCTACCAGTGGCGGCTGGTGGTAAAAAAAAAACTGGGGGGGCGCACATTTTTCAAACACACACAAAATTTTTTTTTTAGATATATTATATAAAAGTATATATATTTATGTATATATATATATATATAATAAATAAAAAATTATTCGTGACAATATGTGTCTGTTTTTGGTGACTTCTTCATTATGTTTCCTTATGCCAGTTCGGTAACCTTCATTTAATTGTGCCAGGATGTTACTCCTGCCAAAAACACCTAGCTTATAGCTACTATCAAGATGGGTGCAGCAAGTTTCATGACGTTTGCACTTTTCAGACAAATGCTTCAAGTCACTCACCCCTGTTGATATCCACACCTTTTCAGTTGCTGCTGAACTAAACAATAAGCAGGGGAAACAAAAAAAGTGTTTCTCATCCAGTTAGCCACCGCCACTTTTCATAGACCTTCATTATCCTCTCACATAAAAGCGGCCGTGATCTCCACTGTTTTGTTGCACAGTCAAATCTGGGGTGTCCAGTCCAAGCTCCTTCACTCTTCTTTTTTCTTCTTTAGAACGCTTAGAAAACGGATTCTGTAGAAGGGACGACACTGAATTCTCTTTAAAAAACCCACTAGCTTTGTTAGCAACTGAACTAGCTTCCGACGCCATGATGAAGACTCCCAGAATTCCGCAGTGAAAAGAAAGGGCGTGGCGTGAGTGGGGTTTATAGGTCAGCTTATAGCTAATTGATTGGTTCATGTAACAGACTGACAGAGAGGATAACCTATCACACACCCGATGGGCGGAAAATATCTGCGCCCCGCGGGCGTGGTTATGGTTTGCAATACACATGAATGGGAAAAAATTTAGAGCTGACGTCACGTTTTTTCCATAAAAACCGGAAGCCACATACACACTAATAGGTTTTCCTGGTGGGGCGTGCGTAGTCCGCGCCCTCGTTTCGGTTTGCACAGGAAGAAAATAAAATAAAACGGTGTAAAACATTATTAAAATGCATGTAATCTTCACACTCGACAGTTTTGCGTACTTCTAAACACATACATGTTTATATACATATACATGTACATGTATATCTTTATATACATATCTTTATATACATATCTTTATATATATCTTTATATACATATACATGTATATAAAGATATATATGCATATATATTTTTTGGTGATCAGGTCGGGGGGGGCGGCGCCCCTGCGCCACACGTCACCAGCCGCCACTGATCCCTACGGTTCTAGGACATTTCAGCCACGGACATTTGAGCCAAAAAACTGCAACCTAGGATATTTGAGCCATGTGCGCCCCCGAATTTAGGACATTTCAGCCACGGACATTTGGGCCAAACACCTATTTTATGTAGAAAATTGTGATATTCTGATATTTTATGTAAAAAGTTTATCGTAAATAAACAGTTGCACTACAGAAAAATTGCTTATAGTCTTAAAAATTTTTGTTGTGCAAAAATTTTTATCGTGCTTTTAGTCATTTAAAATTTTTTTATCGTAAATAAACAGTTGCGCCCAGGTTGCAGTTCTTCAAATGTCCAAATTTTTATCGTAAATAAACAGTTGCGCCCAGGTTGCAGTTCTTCAAATGTCCGTGGCTGAAATGTCCGAGTCACCGTGGCTCAAATATCCTAGGTTGCAGTTTTTTGGCTCAAATATCCGTGGCTGAAATGTCCGTTCACCGATCCCTACCATACCCAGAAACATTCACATGATTTGAACCTCCTTTGTCCAATTAACAAATGTAGGTTGGAAAATAAATGGCAGACGCTGGGGCAAATTAATTACGTGTCCACCAAGCTGTTAGCCCGTGTGCGGAGAGCAAGGGGCTGGCAGTAAGAACGGGGCGCACGCTGCCATATGGCCTGTGTGGGAGCGGACACGATTCAGGGACAAGGGGGTGGTGTGCGTAGGGGAGTTCTCTTCAAATTCTCACAGATATTTATGTCTCAGCCACAATGGCTGTAATATGCTGGGAAATGCTGCTTTATTAGTGTAATAGAAATGTTATCACGGCGTGGATGATTAGGACTTTATTTCCATCCATCTGTAATCCCTGGAGTGGTTTTGCCTGTCTGTGGGAACTCTGCTGTGACACGCTTTTAGGCAAGGAAATTATTCCTAACCCGGTTCTAAACAATGACTTTGCTTTCCTGGAGTCAGGACAGTGGAATTATTGAAGGGGCACTCCACCAAGTCTGCAAATTGATTTCAGCTTGTGAAATCAGGCTTTTGTGGCTGCTGATCATGTTACAGTGATGATTATCTTTGGCCCAGACCAAAGGCTCATTATGAGACAAAGCTGGATCTGCCAGGCAACCAGAGGCATGGAGCTTCTAATGAGAGACAGTAAAACAGAAAGATGCTCCTAAGTTGAATTGTGGGATATGTAGGATCGGATCTAGTCTGAGGTTTTTGAATTTAATCCACCTAAACACACATTGAAGAAATGAAAGGCAATATGGAGCACTGACAGTCCATTGCGACCTGCCTTGGACTTTTCTGGCTTGTTTTGGGTTCATGACTCCAAGTAATAGAAATAACTGGATAAAATATCCCTGAATATGAGCAGGTTATAAATGTTATGTTAAAAACGGGAATGTTAAAAATGGGAATTAGCGCCTCCAAATCCGAGACCATGGTCCTCCCCCGGAAAAGGGTGGAAAGCCCCCTGTGGGTCAGGGACAGGGTCCTGCCCTAAGTGGAGGAGTTTAAGTATCTCAGGGTCTTGTTCAGGAGTGGGGGAAGGATGGAGCAGGAGATCGACAGGCGGATCGGTGCGGCGTCAGCAATAACTAGGACGCTGGAGATATAAAGTGCGTTACAAATAAAATTTTTATTATTAGTATTATTATTATAGTCAATTTATGACAAAAAAAACACTAGCTTCAAACTGTATTGACACAAATGTAAAGCCCAAAAGTAAGACACTCCAAATTTTTTTGGCAAGACATGCATAGAATATGTCAATCCGAATGACCAAATATATTTAAAGAAATTTGCTGTATGTCGAGCAGACTTTTAGAGTTGTGTCTGTTCTGTTCCGTCATCTTCCGCTTATCCCGGGCCGGACCGCGGGGGCAACACCCTCAGACAGGAAGCCCAGGCTTCTCTCAACCCAGCTGGATCCTCCAGCTCACCTGGAAGGATCCCGAGTCGTTTCCCGGCCAGCTGTGAGACATAGTCTCGCCAGCGGGTCCGGGTTCTGCCTCTTGGTCTCCACCTGGTGGGACGTGGCTGAAACACCTCACCAATGAGGCGCTCGGGAAACCACCCCATCTGGCTCCTCTCGACCTGGAGAAAGAGCGGCTCGACACCGAGCTCCTCCCGGATGACTGAGTTCCTCACCTGATCTCTGAGTGAGAGCCCAACCACCCTGCGGAGGAAGCTCATTTCGGACACTTCTATTTGCGGCCTCTTTCGTTAGGTCACCACCAAAAGCTGGTTTTGGTTGATCTGATAGTGTTTGTGTAACTAAAAAAATGGATTAAAGCGTATTAATTAATGTTTATCAGTGTGAAATCTTATCACTTATGTAGAGACAGGCAGGGTTGTCCTGTAAACATAACAACCCACTCTTCTTCTCTGCTTTTTTGTTCCATGCTTTTCATCCCTCCCAAAAACTACTCCCCCTAGCGGAAAGTATTTTTTACATGATTTTGAAACATTAAGAGAAAATTTAGGTTGCGTTTTAAGGCAGAAAAATTGTGGATTCAAATAAAATCTCACATTTTTTGCAAGACATTGAAGAATGAAAAGTAACTGCACTTTTAATTTGAAATTAGAATCATAAAAGATGACAAAATAAATTTGAATTAAGGCGGCTATAAAGAATTTTTTTAACATTTTTGGTTGACGGTGTGCCTCAAAAAAAAATTTTGATGAAAAAAATGTGCCTTGGCATGAAAAAGGTTGAAAAACACTGGTCTATGGCACCACTAATGAAATTCTAAAAGACTTCAGAATACAACCAACATGACCATCTAGAGGCCACACAAAGCAACACCAACATCTGTTCTCATTTTTGAAGCATCAGTAACCCAAATCCTCCTTCTCATCAGATTGTGACACGAGATTATTGGTACAAAAATTATAATTAACATAAATTATGAAGCCATTATGCTGCCGTCCACCTAATCCACAGGGATCTGCTAAATGAAATGTGTAGGATAATAGCGGCCTAGGGTTTTAATCCTGTTCAGGTTTTCTCTTGCAGATGTGTTCTCAGCACCGGTTCTCACAGCATCGTACATGTTTACGCAGCTGGAGAGAAAGTTCACTTTATATGTCACGCCGTACAGGGTCAATGCAAATATCCTCTGAGACTTAACGAGGAGTTCTGATAGAGGTTGAGGGTAAATGTGTGTGAGTAAACTAAGAGGAAAAACTAGTCATAAATGAGAAACTAATCCCAAACAAATGATGATTAATGTTAAAGAGTTTGGCTATTTTTGTTGATTTGGTCGTTGAAAGTTTGGAAATCGGCTGAAATGTTCACGTTCTACAACAAAAAAGGAGAATTTGAAAGATTACCGTAAATATTTTTTTTTAGAAAATGGTTGGATAATGATGTTGATAATTTATATGTTAAAAAAAATATGTCACAATAATAGCTCATAACCGAACAATCGATCAACATTCAACCGAGGAATTGCTCATAACCCTAACCTAGATGATTGGTTCTCTCTGAACACATCATTTATCCACTACTCTCCTTTTGAGGTTTGTGTTGAGGTCACTCTTCTTTCTAGTGCAAACCTCCACCTCTCCAGCTTTTCCTCCATCTCTTCCCTCCTCTGATCTGTAGTGAGAAGAGGAGGGAAGAAGAGGTGGAGGAAAAGCTGGAGAGGTGGAGGTTTGCTCTAGAAAGAAGATTAGTCAGAGTAAAACAGAGTACATGTGTGTGAATGAGAGGGATCCAAATGGAAAAGTGAGGTCACAGGGAGAAGAGATAAAGAAGGTGGAAGATTTTAAGTGCTTAGGATCAACAGTCCAGAGCAATGAAGAGTGTGGAAAAGAGGTGAAGAAGCATGTGCAGGCAGGTTGGAATGGGTGGTGAAAAATATCAGGTTTGATGTGTAACATAAGAGTTTCAGCTAAAACAAAAGGGAAAGTGTACAAAACTGTGGTGAGACCGGCCATGCTGTTTGGTCTAGAGACAGTGGCACTGAGGAAAAGACAGGAAACAGAGATGGAGGTAGCAGAGATGAAGATGCTGAGGATCTCTCTGGGAGTGACCAGGATGGACAGGATCAGAGGAACAGCACATGTTAGAGGTTTTGGAGATAAAGTCAGAGAGCCATGACTGAGATGGTTTGGACATGTACAGAGGAGAGAGAGAGAGTACATCGGAAGCAGGATGCTGGATTTGGAACCACCAGGAAAGAGGCCTAGAGGAAGACCAAAGAGGAGGTTCATGGATACAGTGAAGGAAGACATGGAGATAGTTGGTGTGACCGAAGAAGATGCGGCAGATAGGGTTAGATGAAAGAAACTGACTTGCTGTGGCGACCCCTAAAGGGCAATGCCGAAAGAAGAAGAAGTAGAGATGAGGACTCTGGAGAAGAAACTCAAGCCACCCTGCAGAGGAAGCTCATTACGGCCGCTTGTATCCGCAATCTCACTTTTTTCAGTCACCACCCACAACTGGTGATCATAGGTGAGGGTAGGAACGTAGATCGATTTGTAAATCAAGAGCTTTGCTTTTCGGCTCAGCTCTTTCTTTACAACGATGGACCAATGCAGCATCCTAGTTATTACTGATGCCGCACCAATCCGCCGGTCGATCTCCCGCGCCATCCTTCCCCCACTCTCAACGAAGACCTCGAGATACTAAAACTCCTCCACCAGTCAGAGTAATCTGATTACTCAGTAACTAGCTGTTGACACCCCGACCGAAGAGGAAATGGTGTTTATGTGATTTAAATGGATCTTTTTGTCAGTGAAGCAGCTGTGAATTAATCCGGTTTCCATGGCATCACTAGCCTGCTTTTACGTTTAATATTCACTCAGTCCTCCTGTTGTGTTGATGGCAATCTAAGGGTCGGACGGGGGAACCCCACTGTCCCATTTGCCCCCTCCTCTTTACCTTTATGTGGCAGCAAAGAGCACTTTCATCTCTACCAACAGCACGATTTCATGCCAACTAACTCGGAACGCTAGATATTAACTCACAGGCAATTAAAAGCATTTCATCAGAGAACTTTTCCTTCACCAGATTAAGTGCAAGCATGTCGTGGTTGACTCGGACAACCCGAAATACCTCCAACTTGAGTGTTTTTTTTTTTATTGCAATAAAAAGATGTGCTTCAGGCATAGAGTGTCAAATGAAAGATGGCAACATTTCTGTATCACGTGAAGATGGCAGGGCTGGATGGTGGCGCGGTGGTTCGGGGTTCGAGTCCTCGGTGGAACAAGGCTTGACACACTGGTCTTTCAGTTTGGAGTTTGCATGGGTTTCGTCCCACCCTCCAAAAACATGTATGGTAGGTTAGTTGGCAGCTATGAAATTGTCCCTAGAAATGAGTGTGTTTGGCCCTGCGACAGACTGGTAACCTGTTCGGGGTGTACCCTGCCTCTTGCCTTGAATTAGCCGGGATAGGCTCCAGCACACCTTAGACTCCGATTGAGAATGAGCGGTTCATAAAATGAATGATTTTAAATATTTGAGGCCTATATGGACCAAATTCAACCAATTTTTATGGCAGATCCGGCTAAAAAGTAACCATTGTTTGTCTTTTTTGATGACTCTGAGTATTTAAAACATAAATTAAGATTAAATTTTGCTCAACAATGCTGTATTATTATCACAAATATAATAACTAGTGTAATAAAGAGACACGTTTTGGTTTTAAATTGATGTACTTTGTCTCCCCTTAGTGGACAAAAACAAAACAGCATTCATTTTTCCACTTTGACCGTGTGTTTGTTGTCTATTCATTTTAGGATGTAACATGATTTAGTCGTATTTACACAACTTTAACACAACATGAAAGGTGTGAAGCTAAAAACGTTTGTTTTAGCATCGCTGTTTAACTTTCAGATCCCTTCAGCCAATCAAAGAGGAGCAACTTCCCACTTAAAGTGATGTAAAAAACTCAAGAAAAATTGCTGTTTTTCTTGTTTTATTTCATTTTATTACAAACTCATTATCCAATTAAAACAAGATAGACAAACAAACAAAATTATAACATCAAGATTGTTTTAAAAGACAGCCATACTAACATTTCTGCATGTTGTACTGAAAGACTCCTGGCCTGAATTACCGTATTTTCCGCACTATAAGGCGCACCTAAAAACCTTACATTTTCTCTAAAGTCCGCGATGCGCCTTTTAACCCAGAGCGCCTTATATATGGATTAATATCGAGCTACAACAGGTGTCGCAACTGCGGTAAGCAGCCGCCGACTCCATTTCCCCCGTAAGAAGTAGTCCGTGATGCATTTTGGGATATATGAAAGGGCGTCTCATTAGGTTTTGGATTCAAAAACTAACTGCTAACTAACTAATCTGCACCGGTCAGAACTGCGTCCGCCTGTGTCATCTCAAACGCACCTATTTCCATTTGTGTGTTTGTGTAAAGACCCGGAAATGGCTCCTACCAATAGACACTGTTACACCGCAGGGTTTAAACTCAAGGCGATCGGTCACGCAGTAGAACACGGGAATAGAGCCGCAGCAAGAGAGTTTAACATTAACAAATCAATGGTGAGGAAGTGGAGGAAGCAAGAGGATCTGCTGCGCCAAGTAAGTAAGACTAAACAGAGTTTCCGCGGGAACAAAGCGAGATTAAAATACAGTGCACCTTATAGTGCGGAAAATACGGTAACACGTGACATTTTCAAACCAATTCAGTCAGCCTTAAAGTTTTAAAACGGCAACTAACGTGTTCAATCATGCTGGCACAAACAGTTCAATCACACTTGATCATTGAGGAGTTCTATTCTACCTGTTCACAGCAGCAAAGGAAATGAATAATTAAAGTTAGTCTAACCTCTTCTCGTTAAAAGCGGTGTCTCATATACCGTAATTTCACGGCTATAAGGCGCATATAAACGTCTTAGATTTTCTTCAAAATGAGCGGTGCGCCCTTTCATGCGGTGCGCCTTGTCTGTGAGAAAAGGCGGACCTAAAAGAAAAAGCGGTGCCCGTGAGGCGAGGAGGACCTGGAAGAAAAGGCATGAGAACATTAAAGAGTGAAGTGTGGGCGTGGATTGTGTATAAAAAAGATATGTGCTGTATGCACAACATTGCTGTTTTAACCCTGAAAATGGCAAAGAGACACACTTATGACGCTCAGTTTAAGCTGAAGGCAATTAGCTACGCGGAGGAACATGGGAATCGAGCCGTGGAAGGGTGGAAGGCAGCGCCGGACGAGTTACGCTACAGTTTGCCAATGGATTGTAGATGCTTGGACTAACGTGTCTGCTGGTACTTTTATCCGAGCTTTCGCAAAAGCTGGTATCCTTTCTGAAGAGCCGCACAGTACAGACAGTGACTTTGACAGCGAGGAGCGAAGTGGACCTGCTCTGTTGGATTTTGCGCAGCTGTTCGATTCGGAAACAGAGGATGAGGACTTTGACGGATTTGAATAAAGACTATTATCGGTAATGTGCTTGTTTAGTATCGTTACTACTTAAATAAAGCACAACCAAACTCAGTTTTGCTCCCGATCTATTTTTTAATACACACATTTGCATGCTTGTGTTGTTGTAAGGCGGTGTGTGACTGAGACTGCGCCTTTTTGTACGGTGAAATTACGGTAGTTTGAAACGATTCACAGATGAACCTCTTGGATTCAAAATGGAAGGTTTAATGTGCAGAGAAACACACTTTTGGTAATAATCTGTGTATGTTGCTTAATTCATTTAAATCTCCAGATTTGAACCCTTTCTCCATTATTTGATTTTAACTCTTCTCATTGAGGGAAGTACGTTTTGAGTGCAAACCAAGGTTAATGTCCGACCGTCTCTGATCAGACTGAACAGTCCAAAGTACGATTGTAATCACACCTCAAGTCATCCAGGATCGTCTACCTGAAACATTAGAATTCATTTTCATTCTAAACTTTACTCCAATTCTTCAGGATGTTCCCTGCTGCTTCCAGCGTGCTGTCTTGCTGTTAAAATAAAGACAAAAAACCAAATGAGCATGTAGTTTTAATTTTAAACACCCTAGTAGAATTCGTTAGTGCCTACCTTTATGAAACAAAGACGAATGTACTTCTCAAAGTGCTTCTTGGATTCATTTCCAACAAACGCAGTGACCGGAATGGTCGCCAGTTTCTGGAAGAAATCCGTAGTTAGGAGGAACCTGAGGGGAACTCGGTGAAATTTAAAAGTTCTCCAACCTTTTCTTTGATCAACCACTTGACAAACTTGTAGTCGTAAGCCTCGTCCCCCTCCATGTGGGACAGGTCCTGGTCTATGAGCGGAAAGAAACAATCACAATCAGTTCTCCAGCCGTGATTATCAAGTGATTTGTTGCCAGGTTGGAAGCGGCCGGGATGGGAATCAGCGCCTCCAAATCCGAGACCATGGTCCTGGCTCGGAAAAGGGTGGAATGCCCCCTGCGGGTCAGAGAGAGGGTCCTGCCCCAAGTGGAGGAGTTTAATTATCTTGGGGTCTTGTTCACGTGTGGGGGAAGGATGGAGCGAGAGATCGACAGGCGGATCGGTACGGCATCAGCAATAACTAGGACGCTGCATCGGTCCATTGTGGTAAAGAGAGAGCTGAGCCGAAAAGCAAAGCTCTCGATTTACAAGTCGATCTACGTTCCAACCCTCACCTACAGCTGGTGACCGAAAAAATGAGATCACAGATACAAGCGGCCGAAATGAGCTTCCTTTGCAGGGTGGCTAGGCTCTCACTCAGAGATCAGGTGAGGAGCTCTGCCATCCGGGAGGAGCTCGGTGTCAAGCCGCTCCTCCTCCAGGTCGAGAGAAGCCAGATGGGGTGGTTCGGGCATCTGGTTAGGATGCCTCCTAAATGCCTCACTGGTGAGGTACTTTGGACATGTCCCATCGGGTGGGGACTTAGAGGCAGACCCGGACTAGCTGGAGAGACTATGTCCCACAGCTGGCCGGGGAACGACTTGGGATCCTTCCGGGTGAGCTGGAGGATGCAGCCGGGGTGAGAGACGCCTGCGCTTCCCGTTTGAGGCTATTGTCCCCGCAACCCGATCCCGGAATAAGCGGATGATGACGGAACGGAACATAAATGCTTGGACATGTAGATCGTCAAATCACCACATTTTTTTTAACTCACTCTATTCATTCCTCCACTGGGAAATTTGTGTGCTGCACTCCTTACACCGTAGCAGGCTGCCACGACGGCGCCAATGGTGGGAGAAACGGGGGGGTAAGCGTCTTCTCCAAGGACCCTAGACGTGAACTCAGTGGGATGCGAACTCGCGAACTTCAGGTTGACTTCCGGTCCACGGGCGAACGCTCTACCACTGAGCCACTGTCTCCCCCTTTTGAGTTTCAAAATTTGAATTCATTTTGCATCACATCATTACATAATTGATAAATGAAGTTGAAGAGGCGTGGTTTGGGCTGAAAGTTGACATTGTTCCTGTGGAGTCGATTCGTTCTTATCTTCTCTGTTGTGGATTTGCTCATTCTCTTGCCAAATTCAGCTCGCTTGGTTTGGCGGAGCGAGCTTCCGGTAGCCACACTTGCAACAGAGGAACTTACCTGAACATGTTTTATGTTTAGATGGTATGTCAGGCTGGAGTTGCTCTGGTGATAGGAGAACTCGTTTTTGCAAAAATGACCAATTACTACATTTTTATTTATTGTCCCGTCTTTATTATTTTTGTATAAAAACTTGCCGTTCAGTGACTCGACTGTCTCATCCTCCCGAGTCTTGTCCATGTCTGTCGTGTTTGACCACTGCTGCCTTTTTAATTTGCCAACGCAGGCGATGTAGCATGGGCAAGAAAACTACGGGCCCTTCAATCGGCCAAAGTTCATATGCGCAAGCATTGGCTCGCCACTGTTATGACATCATAATCAATTGCGTTAATTTTTTTAATGCGTTAAAATGCGGCGTACTTAATTAATCAAAATAGCGCGTTAAAATGGCCGCACTAGTTAAAATTTAAAAGTCAACTGTTAAGTGCCGTAAAAATGTTTTTGCAATACTCAATAAGTGTGATTTAAAAAATTTACCCATCAATAGAATATCTTGTTATCAAATAATGGTAAAAAAAAAAGGAGTAAAATATGGCTGATCCGATTAATCGAACAAAAGATTTAAGAACTTTTACTGTCACAATAAGAGCACGGTAAAATTTCGACAGCCTTCTGGCTCTGAGTAGAAATTCTATTAATTCTTACGAGCTGATAGATGAATTGATTACTAAAATAATTGATAGCTGCAGTCCTAATTGACTTACTTAGAGACGAGATGTCCACCACCATGAAATAGCCTCCTTCTGGAATAATTGGAGTCATGCCAACCTCTTGAAGGATCTGGGCCAAGCGGTCCCTTTTCCCCTCCAGTTCTTTAGCCAAACAGCAGAAATAACTCTCTGGTTGGCCAATCAGCTCACAGTCCAGCAGCAGACCCTGCGCCACTGCTTCCTGAACACAACCAGGAGGAAGATCTCATCTTACACTTCTATGTAGGGACAGACTGAGGCGGACTGACCTGTAGAGGTGTCGGGCAGGTGTACAAGGTGTTCTGCATGATGGTTTGAAGATGTTTGATCAGGTGAACCGGTCCTATACTCCATCCAAGCTGAAAGAAGAGCATATAAGTTAGAAAACATTTTTAAAAAAATGGGAATATTTTCTTACCTTCCAACCAGTGACACTAAATGTTTTCCCTGCACTGCTGATGGTTATCGTTCTGTCCCACATGCCGGGCAAAGTCGCTGTTCAGACATAAACCCACATCATTACCACCGGATTCTACAAGTCCCCCATCCAGGAGGTTACAGTGACGACATACCGATTTTAACGTGCTGGTGTCCCTTGTAGATGATCCACTCGTAGACTTCGTCGCTGAAGCACAGCGTGTCGTGTTTGAGGCAGAGGTCAGCGATGACCTGCAGCTCCTCCCGGGTAAAAACCTGCAGGATGGAAGGCGTTAAATGTCAAGGCTGTTACTACGGAGACCGTGCTGGCACTCACCTTCCCAATGGGGTTGTTAGGAGTGTTGATGATGATAGCCTTCGTCTTGGAGTTGAATTTACTAGCGAGCTCGTCTGGATCCAGATACCAGTCGGCACTGGTCATGGTCTTCTTCCCGGTTTTCTACAAAAAAGAAGACGTTTAATCACATTCGACCTTCAGAAATTCCTCTTGTTGAGAGGGAATGAGTCTCTTTTACCCAGTGTTTCTCAATTATTTCCTGTTGCCCCCCCCCCCCCCCCCCCCCCCCCCCCCAGGAAGAAGAAAATATTTTGCGCGCCCCCCACTCTTCGCCTTGACTATAATTAGTATCATTTGTCTATGAAATTGTTCTTAGTACACCTCTGTATAACATTGTATCTTTATTAACATTAAAGAAAACAAAACAAGAAAAAGAACAGCCTTATTAACATTGTTTTTTTAGTCTGAAAGAGAAAAGATTTAAAGTGCATCAATTAACTTGAAATTAAAAAAATAAAATTCTTATTTAAACTGTAAAAAATTTTGACTAAGTGAACCATTTGATACTGAAAAATAAATGAAATAAAATCAAGAAATTTAAACTGCCGGTAACCAGTGGTCCCCAACCACCGGGCTGTGGGTCATGTAGTACCGGGCTGCACAGAAAAAAGAAATAACTTCCACTATTTCCATTTCGTAACTAGTATTTTTATTCACTTGTTTTTGTGATGTCTTTTATTTTGAAGGTATGTTTACCGTTACATTGGCAACAAGAGCGCGTTAGAGCAGACAGAACATTTCTGTGTTAAAAAGACGCTGCAAATAAATTTACTCGTGAAGACAAAGTGGATTTAAGTTTATTATGTATTTTAAAAAAAACATTTTTTTCAGCTTTCTCATTACCTTAAGACCGGTCTGTGAAAATATTATCAGACACTAAACCGGTCTGTGGTACAGAGGTTGTGGACCCTTGGCCTATACCTTGCTCTCTGCTCTGTGTTCGGTGCAAAAAACTCTACATCACAGAGGATGTTGAGGATGTGCAATTACACTATTCTAGTACGGCAAAAAAAAAAAACATGTTCCACAGGGTCACACGCGCCCCCCCTGGCATCACGCCGCGCCCTGCCCTGCTTTAACCTCTTAACACCCACCTATCTTTGGGCTTTGCACAATAGTTGGACATACCCAAATGCCATTGCTTATTACAGCAACATCTTTCAAGCGACATGCTTGTACTATACATCAAAATAAAGCTTATTTAGTCTCATTTTGTAGCTAACTTCGTGAAGAAATTAAACACACCCACGACGAAGTCATAAACACAGTGTGGCGGTTGCTATGGAGATAGGAACACGACTACTTCGTTATGTCATTGGATTTCTCACAGAAAAAGAAAAATCACGTTTTCTGGAGTATTTCTCCAAACTGGATCACTATATAAACTATATAGTGGATCAAATATAATTTCATATAGTTATTCTGTGGATTCTCATGGACAAAATTAGATCAATTACATAAAGAACGAACCCGTCTAAGGCCGTCAGAACTGGATCATAGGTAAGCTATGCGCTCTACACGGTTTGATTTTTTTGCGGATAATTAATTATTTCTTCTTGAAACTAGTGAAAACATAAGAATGAATGTTATGATTGTTTTCTTGAAAGTCTAAGCTTTAAAATGAGGTATAACTTACTGGAGTTGAACAAAGAATAAGTGTCGTTATGAGTGCAGACATGTTCAAAACACAAAATGGCCCGTCGACGGGACGGTGGGTGTTAAGAAGTTAAGGGTGTTTGTCGGCCTTGCAAGTTGCAAGTTCTAGGTTCCGCAGCTGGTTTATTTATATAAATATTTGTCAGGGACATTCTTAATGTAAAAAAAAAAAAAACATTTTACTTACAGGTCGAAGTGGTATCAGCACGGGTTTAGCTCCTGCCATCCGAGCCATGGGAACGTAGCAGTCGAAGAACGGTTCGATGATGATCACCTGAAGGAAGGACATTAAATGAGTCAAAGAGAGAGGGGTGCGGGATCAGATGGGGTCTAGGCCTGTCCGATGTGGATGAGAAAATAAATGAATTAATCCGGCTATCCACATGATACCCCTTGCTTTTTTAAGTTTATTGGCGAAAAGAAGATTAAGGTCTGACCTCGTCTCCTTCCTCCACCAGAGCTTGCATGGTGCAGAATAAAGCTCCATATCCACCAACCGTCACCAGGATTTCTTTTAGAGGGTCGATTTGGCGTCCACACACTTTCCCATACACCTGAGACAAGGCATTGACCAATAAGGGATGACCCTAGTGAATGAAAGGAAGACACCATTCAAGAAGAAGAAAAACAAGAGTAATATAGTCAAAAAATGAATCAACTCAAGTGTTTTTATTCGTCATTTCAATCTTCTTAAAGTCAATTAATTAACATTAATTAAATGCATCATGACTGAAGAAGATCTCTGCCAACTGTGATGTTCTAAAAAAAAAGTTTTAGAAGAGGCAGCACCGCACCGTATGCCTTCCATCAAGCAACAATGCTTTGCATGTTTATCTCCAAGAACTCCTAACCCTCCACACCACTGTCCGAGACCTGTGCTCCTCCTCCTCCGCCTACTGCCTGCACCAACTAAGGACCAAACTCCACTATGGGGGACAGGGCCTTCCAGGCAGCTGCTCCACAGCTCTAGAACGCTCTTCCCGAGAGCTTGAGAGCTCCACAGAGCGTTGAGGTTTTTAAGAAAAGACTGAAGACATTTTTATTTCTAAAGGCTTTTCAGCAAAGTTTTTAGTGTTGTTTTTTGTGTTGTGGTTTTATATAATTTTGCTGTTTTTTGTTCCTTTTGGTCATTGTAGCACTTTGAGATCTTCACTGGAGATATAAAGTGTGTTGCAAATAAAAATTTTATTATTATTATTATGTAGAAGACCATGCCTAACTCTTTGGTTTTCCCATTGATTGTTCCTTTTTACAGTCTTTGATCCCTACCATGTTTTTGTATTTTTGGGTCTGTTCATAAAGTTCTTAAGGGAAAAAAAATGTGATCATAGGAAAGAACTCATTTCCTGTTTTTCTGAGAAACATTAGAGACAAAAACATGGGTAAAATATATTCCCTGAATCAGAATCTAAAGTAAATATTTAAAAAATTCATGTCCTATAACACTGCCCTTAACCACGATAGTCAACGTATTTTTGTTCTTGTACTGTATTCAGTTATTTTTTTATCTATTTATTACGTTTTGTTCAGACTTTTTTTGGAAGGTTTGTTTGCATTGTGCAAAACTTTCTTATCTAAACTTTCTAAATCTACATTTTTCTGCTTGTACTGTCATGGAAATGATTGTAAGTGTAAAAAAAATGAATGTATGTAAAATGAAATAATGAAAATGAATAACTTTGTGTAGTGTTAGTAATAAAACAGAGGGATCAGTTCTGCTTTTGTAGAACAAAAACAAGCTACAGGAAAACCACAAAGATCCCAAATTTCCCCAAAACAGATGGCAGATCATGTAGATATATGTTAGGATATTTAAAAAGAGCCACCCGAAACTTTGAAGAAATTCTTAGCTTTAAAAAAGTATTTTTCTAGATCTTTCAAAGTAACAAGTCCGTGTAGTCCCTCATTCATCCAGGAGAGTAGTTAAAAAGGTTCAAAAAAGTCTTCTGGACAATTCAATTCTTGATCGAGACGTTTCGACTTCCATCCGGAAATCATTTTCAATCTGAATGAAATGGACTGTTATACTAACCTGGGTAAAAGGTAAAAAAAATAGTAAGGCAGGGCTCGACCAATGAGCCTGTGTTACCTATGATGGCCGTGAATGGCTCCTATTGTAGCCACAGACCAGTAAACGACCCTATTATAATAATAATGCTAAAAGCCTAGTGAATAGAAATTCCTGCTAATGAGAGGCGTGAAACTGGGTCATGAGGTGTCATCTTTAGTCCATGGCTTCAAAAGGCTGCTGTAATCCCGGGCAAAATGTATCTAACGCCTCCACTCCGAATCATTTCATTCAGATTGAAAATGATTTCCGGATGGAAGTGGAAACGTCTCGATCAAGAATTGAATTGTTCAGAAGACTTTTTTGAAACTTTTTCTACTATCTTTCAAAGCAAAACATCTAAAGACAAAAAAAGCATTGATGGATAGCAGACCTGCATCAGAGTCTACAAGAAATAAAAAAAAACACCCTTTTTCTACAGTCATGTGCACACTCACGGCTAGTGTCACTTTGA
This sequence comes from Neostethus bicornis, assembly GCA_902685375.1. NCBI lineage: Eukaryota > Metazoa > Chordata > Actinopteri > Atheriniformes > Phallostethidae > Neostethus > Neostethus bicornis. Next base: position 6,346,840 of record LR738547.1, on the reverse strand, counting down.
ACTAATTAATCAGTAGATTGTGAATATTTTCAGTGATAAGAAAACACATGTATGCACAAAGAGAAAAAAAAAAGGATTATTGTGTTATTTTCTTTTATCTATGAACCATAGAAGCTGAAAAAGCTACAATTATCTTGAAAGCTAAACAGCTACAGAAATAAAAAGAAAATGAGCTTTTAAGATAACTGTAGCTTTTTCAAAAGCTTCTATTATTCAGATAAAAGAGTTAGAATTACCTTTAAAGTTTAAAAATCAGGGGAGAAAACCTTAAAGTACAGGTTTATAGCTAAAAGGTTTTTACAAAAATACTAAAGTTTGCTAAAAGCTGAAAAAGCTATAGTTAGCTAAAATCAGAAAAAAATAAAGTTAGCTAAAAGCTCTGTACTGTTGCACCCAATGTGACCCCGTGTCCTAATTGGGATTCACAGCCAGCTAAACTCTCCTTTCCATAAAATCCTCCAAAGAACAATCCGTTGTAGCCTTTTTAGAATTTATTTAGAAAGAAGTGTGAAACTGTAAACATACAGAAGGCAAATAAATGAGCATCTAGTCGTATACATTTGAAAATAATGCTACAAACAAACATACGATCATGAACATAACAAACTACTCACTCATATTGCCGCTCAAAGGGCTCGAAAAGTGTGGATGGTTGATTAGATTTACACTAGAAAGTGTGGATGGTTTCCATGGTTGAAAGCTTAACTTTTAACTTCTTCTTAACGTCTCTTAACTGACTTAACTGACTACTTACTTCCCATTTCCTACTTCTGAACGCTAAAAGTTGAAAAGCTAAAGTTAGCTAAAAGCTGAAAAGGCTAAAGTTAGCTGAAAATTGAGAAAGCTAAAAAAAAAATTCAACCGAAGTTTTAAAACTTCGGTTGAATTTTTTCGCCTGTGACGGGAGGAGATGGCAACTCAGTGGTTAGAGCGTTGGCGCGTGGACCTGAAGTTCGTGGGTTTGCGTCCCACAGAGTTCATGTCTAGGATTCTTGGAGAAGACACCTAACCTCCACTACTCCCACCATTGACGCCATCGAAGGGCAGCCTGCTGCGGTGTAAGGAGTGCAGCACACAAATTTCCCCATTTAGGAATGAATAGAGTAATTCTTTTTTTTTTAATCACCTGCTAAATTTAATCACTTCTTCATTTTCCCATGATCCTGAACATTTGATGAAAATCCGATCATTTTCCGAGTTATTGTTCACACACACTCCATAACATTGTAGGCAGAGGGTAATAAATAGACACATTTATACAGGATCTAAAAATAAACAGCTTACGAAGCCTCTGGTGTATTGGTTCATACGATCCACTAAAGCAGCTTCTGCTAGAGCCCTCTTTACGTGGGAGGGTGGGGGGATGTCTGGGAACCCCTGACCCAGGTTAATGACGGATGGGTCAGCTGCCATCGATGTTAACGCCACCCTGTTGTGAAGAAGTAAAGCTTTACTAGTCAGATAAACTTCAACGTAACTTCTCACACACCACATTCTTCTTCTTTCGGCATTTCCCTTCAGGGGGCGCCACAGCAAGTCAGTTTCTTCCATCTAACCCTATCTGCTGCATCCTCTTTGGTCACACCAACTATCTTCATGTCTTCCTTCACTGTATCCATGAACGTCCTCTTTGGTCTTCCTCTAGCCCTCTTTCCTGGTGGTTCCAAATCCAGCATCCTTCTTCTGATGTACTCTCTCTCTCTCGGGCAAGACTGAGATGTCAAAACCATCTCAGTCTTGCCTCTCGAACTTTATCCCCAAAACCTCTAACATGGGCTGTTCCTCTGATCCTGTCCATCCTGGTCACTCCCAGAGACATCCTCAGCATCTTCATCTCTGCTACCTCCATCTCTGCTTCCTGTCTTTTTCTTCAGTGCTACTGTTTCTATGTAGACCAATCAGCATGGCCGGTCTCTCCACGGTTTTGTACACTTTCCCTTTCATTCGAGCTGAAACTCTTCTGTCGCACATCACACCTGATACTTTCCTCCACCCGTTCCAGCCTGCCTGAACACACTTCTTCACCTCTTTTCCACACTCTCCATTGCTCTGGACTGTTGATCCTAGATATTTAAAATCTTTCACTTTTTTTATCTCTTCTCCCTGTAGCCTCCCTATAACCTCACACACCACATTAGAAACTTTTAAATTTCTTTATTACCAGAATAAATTGAACTTGGATTTACTCACCAAACATTTTGGTCCAGCCCTTCGATTCGTTTGGCGTTCGTGTGCCGTGACATCTTCCTCTGCAGGAATTGAAACACAACGCGAGTTTAGTTTTTGTTTTAGTGTCCTTTTTGTTCAAAGGTCAAGTTCAACTTCTGCAAAGGTTAAAGAATGAGATACAGATTCAATTCAATTTTATTAGTTTAGCCCAAAATCACAGAATTTCCGTCTCAATGGGCTTCACAAGAAAAAGAGGAATGTGTTAACACAAATACACAGCAAGAAAAATAACTAACAAAGGCTAACTAAACAAGACTAGCCCCTTAGACTCTCCTTCACGGTGAGGAAAAACTCCTAAAAAACCCATCAGTGGGGAAAAAAATAAGAAACCTCGTGGGGATCCACATGAAAGAGAGATCCCTCCCCCGGGATAGACCTCCTCCAGATAGACTTGCTGTGCTTTTGTTAGAAAAAAAGGTTACAATAGCAAATATTAATTTACATAAAAAAGTGGAACAAGTAAAACAAGAAAAAATATATATTTTTTTTTAATTGTACTTTATGTAAACTGGATGTAAATCCCCTTTCTACCACTAGATGGGGGTAAAGCATTCAAGTTTTGAAACAAATAAAAAGCAAAACAATAAACAGAAAGTTTGTCGGATGGGGTGCCGGAGGCTATCTCGGCTGATTTCAAGCAAAAGGCAGGGTACACAGGTTGCCAGTCTGTTGCAGGGCCACACACACTCATAAAATTGCCTGGGTGCAATTTTCGTAACACCCAATCAACCTAACATGCATGATTTTGGAGAGTTAAAAAAATTCTATTGGCCAACAAGTAGCTGGATTTATTTCACAATTGTAGTGACAGTGAGCGTACAGATCTGTTAAACTACTGGACTTACTTGGGATATACAAAACCTTCGCTGGCAGATTTTGTGAACTGAGGAACGTGCAAATCTGAAGCAGTTCTGGCCCCGCCAGGCAATGTTCATGCTAAATAACAAGAAGAGAAAAGGACTCCTCAGACTATTGTAGCCCAATAACACAAATTAATTGTCTCAATGAGTAAAGAACAAAAAATGTTCCGTTCTGTTGTCTTCCGGTCAACAGCCGGAGATGGGAAATCCCAACTTCTCTCACCCCGGCTGCATCCTCCAGCTCACCCGGTAGGATCCGGAGGTATTCCCCGTCCAGTTGTAAGACATAGTCTCTCCAGCGGATCCGGGTCTGCCTCTGAGTCTCTACCAGGTGGGACGTGTCCGAAACACCTCACCAGCGAGGCGTTCAGGAGGCATCCTAAGCAGATGCCCGAACCACCCCATCTGGCTGCATCTGACCCAAAAGAGCAAGGTCTCTACTCCAAGCTCCTTCCTGAATCTCTGAGTGAGAGCCCTGTCCTCCTGCAGAGGAAGCTATTTTTGGCCGCTTGTATCAGTGATCCCATTCTTTCGGTCACCACCCACAGTTGGTGGGTGATGGTAGAGCTCCTCCCTCTATCTCTGAGTGAGAGCCCAGCCACAGCCACCCTGCAGAGGAAGCTCATTTTGGCCGCTTGTATCAGTGATCTCATTTTTTCGGTTACCACCCACAGTTGGTGGGTGATGGTAGAGCTCCTCCCTCTATCTCTGAGTGAGAGCCAAGTCCCCCAGCAGAGGAAGCTAATTTTGGCCGCTTGTATCAGTGATCCCATTCTTTCGGTCACCACCCACAGTTGGTGGGTAATGGTAGAGCTCCTCCCTCTATCTCTGAGTGAGAGCGCAGCCACAGCCACCCTGCAGAGGAAGCTAATTTTGGTCACTTGTATCATTGATCTCATTTTTTCAGTTACCACCCACAGCTGGTGACCATGGTGAGGGGAAGAATTTAGATTCATCCTCCATTCTTCCATAAGAAAATAACCAAAACATGTACGTATATAGACAGATCTCAACAATTTTAGTGGATCCCTGCTCTTAAGACGCTCCTTCATAGTGAGGAAATTAAAGTATGTGTCTTATTTTATATAAATAAAATCTGTACTCAAAATTCCAAATAAATAAAAAAAAAACGTAGTAAGATTTTATTTTATTTATTTATTGATTATAATAATTTATTTTTTTATATGTAATGTTTGATATCACCACTAGATGTCGTCGTTGTCACTATTTCTCTAACACATTGTTTACTTTCATAAGAATAAATAATAATAGTTCAATAAACGTGCCTTCAAATATATGCAGCTAGATTTAGCCAAATAAATGCATTTTAATCAGTAATAATTAATCAAATGTAATTACATAACGGAGACACTGATTTAGCTGCAGCTAGCTAGCTTATGGCTAATCCAAGGTTAATATTCACATTAAAATGATTTTGTTTTATAATTATTTTATACACTGATTGCAGCCACTGCGAACAGTATTTATTCGATGATACGTTTTTATTAAAATATAAAAGAAAAGCAACAAAAACTTACTTTTTAAAGCCAAAACTGAAATCACTGATTGAAGGCGACGTGATGACGTCACAGAGGGGAGGCAACGTGATGGTGCGTTTGTGAAAATCAGAAAAAAGTATTGCAGTCACAATTTTTTTAAATGAGGACCAAGGCGCTATTTTAAAATATTGCTTGTAATTGCTTTGTTAGTGAGGAAAACAATTATTTTCTTAATTTAGTGTTTAGACAATTTTTGGTATCATTTTTTAAATCACATTATTTCGAAAATGAAAATAGTTTGAGAACAACTGGGGAATCCGGAATTTGTTTTTTCCTACTGTCCATGAAGGTAACACTGTTTTGGAAATGTATATAATGTAATCTAATTCTATTCTTCTGTCTGATCTTTAAGGTCATTGCTTCATTTAAAATTAGAGTTATGAATCTTCCTATGCATATTTTTTTAATCAAAATGCAAACCAGATATCTAAATCCTACCAGTCATCAGATTAAACTGGCCTGATTACTGTTTCCTCTCATTTTTTGCCTCTATTCTAATTGTGTGATAACACCTGTCTGACTTCTTACATCTAGAGATGTTGCATCTGGTATCTTAATCTGAAGAGCATTGAGAAACACTTAAAGGGGGCAACAGCCTCAGACGGGAAGCCCAGGGCTTTACTCACCCCAGCTGCATCCTCCACCTCACCCGGAAGGATCCCGAGTCGTTTCCCGGCCAGCTGTGAGACATAGTCTCTCCAGCGGGTCCGGGGTCTGCCTCTTGGTCTCCTCCCCGTGGGACATGCCCAAAACCCCTCACCGCCGAGGCGCTCGTGGGGCATCCTAACCAGATTCCCGAACCACCACATCTGGCTCCTCTCGACCTGGAGGAGGAGACATTCAGCTCTTCCCAGATGGAAGAGCTCCTTACCTGATCTCTGAGTGAGAGGCCAGCTACCCTGCAGAGGAAGCTCATTTCGGCCGCTTGTATCCGTGATCTCATTTTTTTCGGTCTCCATCCACAGCTGGTGACCATCGGTGAGGGTTGGAACGTAGATCGACTTGTAAATCGAGAGCTTTGCTTTTCGGCTCAGCTCTCTCTTTACCACGACGGACCGATGCAGCGTCCTAGTTATTGCTGACGGCAAAACCGATCCGCCTGTCGATCTCCTTCTCCATCCTCCCCCCGCTTGTGAACAAGACCCCGAGATACTTAAACTCCTCCACTTGGGGCAGGACCCTGTCCGTCACTGACCCGCATAGGGCATTCCACCCTTTTCCGGGCGAGGACCATGGTCTCAGATTTGGGGGGTCAGATTCCCATCCCGGACGCTTTACTCTCCCTATTCATTTTTCTTGCTGATTTGTAGGAGTTTTATGTTTCTTCAGATGGAGGCCTGTTCACACTGGATGCTCTAGATCAAGGGTGTCCATCTCAGGTCCTAGAGGGTCAGCATCCTGAAGGTTTTCTATGTGTTCTTGCAGATGTCTACAAACCTGATCCAAGTTATTAAGTCAATGTGTCAAATTTGACCAACTTTTGATTTCTTTTTAAGCATGTTAGGTAGAAAATGTGAAGCTTTGTATACTTCTTTTGTTACTACTTTTTTGTTACTACTTTTTTGTTACTTCTTTGGTTACTTCTTTGGCTACTTCTTTGGTTACTTTCTTTGGTTACTTTCTTTGGTTACTTTTTTGGTTACTTTCTTTGGTTACTTTCTTTGGTTGCTTCGTTGGTTACTTTCTTTGGTTACTTCTTTGGTTACCTCTTTGGTTGCTTCTTTTGTTACTTCTTTGGTTACTTCTTTGGTTACTTTTTTGGTTACCTCTTTGGTTGCTTCTTTTGTTACTTCTTTGGTTACTTTCTTTGGTTACTTCTTTGGCTACTTTTTTGGTTACTTCTTTGGTTACTTCTTTGGTTTTTTTCTTTTATTTTTATTATTCAAAAGTGCATTTTAGGAAAATGTGATTCCCAGTTGAGGTCCGCAACTTGCAGCTGCATTACACAGGGTGTTTGTTCCCCACCATTGTGTAAAATCCATACCACTATAACCTTTGTCCTCATTATTCTGTAAAAAATACACTTTTTGTTTTACCCTTCTTTGCCCACTACTCTGTCAGAACACACCTCTTGGGATGCATCCTTCCTTGTAGACACTCTGGTAAAGTTTGCTGGGGTATGCTATCTCTGTCCGACAAGTAAAATATAAGAGTCTTGTTTTGCCCGGTCAGGACAGCTTTAGGATAAAGGTTTCTTCTTTTCCCTCTAACACTGTGAATAACATGTATTGAACCAGGAACGTGTGTAACCTTCAGTATAACGGCCCTCCAGACCAGAGTTGGACACCCATGCTCTAGAGTTCTCACAAACCTGAGAATCTCACATCGAGGAACCCTGCAGAGAACTATCAACAACATTCCATCTTGCATAAAAACTTTGCATGATGGCTTATTATTACATCACAGTCAGATCTCAGCAAAAGTGGGGAACTTGAGCTCCCTCCATAACAAAGAGATCAATACCTTTCTGGCCGAATGCCAAAGAGGCTTTGAGCAGCAATGCGATCCGTTCGCTTGAGGTCACTTTTACTGTCAGTTTTTTTGTGGCTGCTGGTGAGATTTACGGCCAGAGCCGACTTAGAGTAGAATATTACCAACACGGAGAATGAAACTATAGATCCGACAGATACAAAGCCTTGATTCATCTGTCTCATAACATGTCTCTAGTTACACTGACTCATACATGGGTGTAGAAAAGGTATGCTACAAGTTTAAGTTATTTTGGACAGGAATCTTCTTGGACAGGTAAGCGACCGCGTACCTATTTTGTGTTTTTTTTTTTTTTAAACTGAACCACTTTATATCGTGACTATCTTTAATTATTGAAAATCTTTTGAAGAGTGTTTATGTGACCCTAAATGATGCAGCCAAGAGGTTGGTAGAAGAACATGATTGGAAGATATCATGTTTCTCTAATTTTAGTAACTCTTTACTTGCCAGGCAAGTGGGGTTTATTTGTGGAGGGCATATGGTGTACGAGGCAGTTTGAAGTCAGTCAGTCAGTCATTCATGTTCCGAACCATTTGACCCAACCAGGGGCACAGAGACCGGGGAGCCAATCCCAACTAGTTACAGACAAGGGGCGAGATACATCCTGAACAGGTTGCCGGTCACATATAGATACACACACCACTCACTCATATAGAAAACACTCACACAATTTCAATCTTAGGGGCAGTTTCATTTACAGCCGTAGATATATTGGCTGCTCGTCCCAGAGGAAGGATCCCTCTTTATTGCGGATCCCCATGAGGTTTCTTCTTTTTTTTTTTTCCACCATCTTCAAACATAAAGCTGTAGAGTAGAATAAGCGAACTTTTCATTTACAGTCGTAGATATATTGGCTGCTTGTCCCAGAGGAAGGATCTCTCTTTCTTGCGGATCCCCATGAGGTTTCTTTCTTTTTTTTCTTCCCCATCTTCAAACATAAAGCTGTAGAGTAGAATAAGCAAACTTTTCATTTACAGTCGTAGATATATTGGCTGCTCGTCCCAGAGGAAGGATCCCTCTTTGTTGCGGATCCCCATGAGGTTTCTTCTTTTTTTTTTTCCCCCATCTTCAAACATAAAGCTGTAGAGTAGAATAAGCGAACTTTTCATTTACAATCGTAGATATATTGGCTGCTCATCCCAGAGGAAGGATCTCTCTTTCTTGCGGATCCCCATGAGGTTTCTTTCTTTTTTTTCTTCCCCATCTTCAAACATAAAGCTGTAGAGTAGAATAAGCAAACTTTTCATTTATAGTCGTAGATATATTGGCTGCTCGTCCCAGAGGAAGGATCCCTCTTTCTTGCGGATCCCCATGAGGTTTCTTCTTTTTTTTTCCCCCATCTTCAAACATAAAGCTGTAGAGTAGAATAAGTGAACTTTTCATTTACAGTCGTAGATATATTGGCTGCTCGTCCCAGAAGAAGGATCCCTCTTTCTTGTGGATCCCCATGAGGTTTCTTCTTTTCTTTTTTTCCCCCACAGCTGGGAATTTTGGAGTTTTTGCTCACCGTGAAGGAGGGTCTAAGGCCAGGAAAGTGCTGTAATTGTTTAGCTAGCTTTTGTTTAGTTTATTTTTAACTGTGTATAGTGTGAAAGAATGAATGTTTGTTCATCTTAGAGTGTATATTTCAGGGGTTCAGTCCCGTAGGGGGCGGGGTAATGCTTGAATCACTGGCCTTTCTGTGTGAAGGTAGCATGTTCTCACTGTGTACATGTGGGATTTTTCCACTCTCCGAAATCATGTGTGTTCGGTTGGTTGGTGACAAGTAAAATGCCCTAATTAAGTATGTGAATGGTCATCTATCTTTCTGTGGCCCTGCAACAAACTGGAGGGTGTACCCTACCTCTCACCTATAACTAGCAGGGATATGCTCTGCCACCTCCTGCAACGGGGACAAATGATTCAGTTCAACCATGTGTCCCTGTTCAGCCATCCTGTGACGCAGGTTGAGCTGGATGAGCACCAAGTAAAATATCCAGGTGCTCATCTGGAGGACCAAAAAAATGTGCACCCTTGTTTATTTGTCCCCTTACAGCATTTTCCTCCAGAGGTCGCCACAGCAAGTAACTCCTGCATTCTCTCCTTTTTTGGTCTCCCTCTAGGCTTCCTGCCTGGCTGTTCCTCTCTCTCCTCTGCACATGTCCAAATCATCTCAGTCTGGCCTCTCTGACTTTATCTCCAAAACCTCCAACAAGTGCTGTTCCGCTGATCCTGTCCATTTTGGTCATTCCCAGAGAGCTCCTCAGGATCTTCATTTCTGCTACCTCCATTTCTGTTTCCTGTCTTTTTCTCAGTGCCACTGTCTCTAGACCAGGGGTGCCCAACCTTTTTTGTCCCAAGATCTACTTTTCGGCAAGCAAACTCTTGAGATCTACCAGTCCTGCAGCAACATTGCAAACCACGTCACGTGAGAATCCAATCAACAGGAGTTTTTCTAAATATTATCTCTTTTATTCCGCTTCAAGGTCAACCGATTTTTCTGCCATGTCACGCTAATGACGTGAAAAACTAACTGCACCTCGCTAGCACCTTAAGATAATAAATATACTGCTTTGATAGCTTCATCCTGGCCGACTTCCCGGTTCACGTGGATGAAAGCCGTCTATAATACAAGAAAGGTGCTAGATTGACGCTAGTCGCATTTTGAGCGGCTGAATTGTCGCTAAATTTAGCGTCAAAACCGCTAAATTGGCAATATTGACTTTCCATCATAAAAAAAAAAAATATTTCATGACTTTTTTTTTCGACACGTTTCGCGGTCGACTTGAGATCATTCCGCGATCTACTGATAGACCGCGATCGACCGGTTGGGCGCTCCCGCTCCAGACTAAACAGCATGGCTGGTCTCACCACGGTTTTGTACAATTTCTCTTTCATTTTATCTGAAACTCTTCTATCACACATCACACCTGATACTTTTCTCCACCTGTTCCTGCCTGCCTGAACACGCTTCTTCACCTCTTTTCCACACTCTCCATTGCTTTGAACTGTTGATCCTAAGTACTTAAAATCTTCCACCTTCTTTATCTCTTCTCCCTGTAACCTCACTTTTCCATTTGGGTCCCTCTCGTTCACACACATGTACTTTGTGATTAATTATAGTCATTTTTTTTATTCAAATTGACTTTTTATGGCTAATTTTTTCCTCATTATGATGATTATTTTTGTTTCCTTCACCCTCATCCTTCATCCCCACCACATACAAACACACACACACTCATACAGTGCGTGACTTGTACGTCAGAGAGTGGGCATTGTGCGTGGCCCCTCCTCTCCTAGTCCCAGTCTGGATGGTCCCACAGTGGGAGGAAAAACACGCAGATCAAAACTCTCAGCGCAGAAAATCAAGGCGCCTCCAGACTCTAAGGTAAACTTTATTTTTTTATACACTACTTAAACAAATAAATGTACTTATTAATACATGTAATATTTCAATATATTATAAAAGTACAACCGGTTGTTTAATACTTTAGATTAAGCGCACAAAGTATTTTTATTTATACAAAAACCGTTACTTTTTTTCTCACTCATGAAAATCGGAATGGAAAAAAGAAAATAAGGAATAAAAAAGAAGTGAAAAAGTTTGAACAAAGAAAACATGGAGCTTTTTTTTATTATTCATTCATGACTTCTAGACGCTTTCCGCGTGGATCTGTCGCACTTTTTTATTGAGCTTCTGTTTAGAAGCTGCTTGAGTGAAGGAAAAAAAAAATCCTGCAATGCGGCTGGTTATTTTCCATCTTCCTAATGAGAGAGGAGCCCGGGGCAGGGTGTATTCTCAACATGTCTGTTTTAGGAGATCTGGGATTCAGACAAGTTTCCTGTCAGGAAACAGCAAGGACATGGTTTGGTCAGCTCTAGGCTGACTCATCCAACTAGGCATCTATGACAGGAGTGGCCACTTTTCTTCTCATTGTGTCCCTGCTCCGACTCATCTGAATCATATAAAGACAATGAAGTTCTTTACTATGAAGTCTTGATTCCAACATACATGTTGGGTTGTGTGAAGTGGCCGGGATGGGAATTAGCGCCTCCAAATCCGAGACCATGGTCCTCGCCCGGAAAAGGGTGGGTCCTCCCCAAGTGGAAGAGTTTAAGTATCTCGGGGTCTTGTTCACGAGTGGGGGAAGGATGGAGCGGGAGATCGACAGGCGGATCGGTGCAGCGTCAGCAATAACTAGGACACTGCATCGGTACGTCGTAGTAAAGAGAGAGCTGAGCCGAAAAGCAAAGCTCTCGATTTACAAGTCGATCTACGTTCCTACCCTCACCTATGGTCACCAGCTGTGGGGGGTGACCGAAAGAATGAGATTGCGGGAACAAGCGGCCGAAATGAGCTTCCTCCACAGGGTGGCGCTGCCCCAGGCGACTGCCTGCTGCCGTATCGGGTGAGGAGCTCTGCCATCTGGGAGGAGCTCGGTGTCGAGCCGCTCCAGGTTGAGAGGAGCCAGATGGGGTGGTTCGGGCATCTGGTCAGGATGCCTCCCGAGCGCCTCGCAGGCAAGGTGTTTCGGGCACGTCCCACCAGGAGGAGACCAAGGGGCAGACCCCAGATCTGCTGGAGAGACTATGTCTCACAGCTGGCCGGGGAATGACTTGGGATCCTTCCAGGGGAGCTGGAGGATGCAGCCTGGGAGAGAGAGGCCTAGGCTGCCCGTTTGAGGCTGTTGCCCTGGCGACCCGACCCCGGAACAAGCGGAAGATGACGGAACGGAACGGAATGTTGGGTTGATTTGCTGCTATGAAATTGCGTCTTGGGATGAATGTGTGTGTTTGTGTCTGTGGCCCCTATTCGGGTGTACCCTGCTTTTCATCTGAAATGAGCTGGGATAGGCTCCTGTTCCCCCTCTAGCCGCACAGTGATAAGAGGTTCAGAAGACGAAATGAAACAATCATTGAGATGCTCTAACATCGTAGACCTCAGGGACCAGAGGCTTTGTTTTTCATAATGACTTGCTGAGCAATTATTGATTTTTCTCAGCTTACACACCTTGCTTATAACACTCAAACTTAAAATTGATAAAACCCCCATAACGCTCTCTATGGGATTTAAGCTCTATAGCTCCTATTTTTGACAAATCTCTAGCATATATAATTAAGGCCATCACACGTTGCCGGGTATTTTTGAAAACGTATATCCGCTGTCCTCCGTTTTTAAAAAAAACCCTCGCGTACACACGTAACCATTTTCAATATAACCGCATCCACACGAACACGTATAAATACGCTTCTGAATGCGGTTATAAGCATGCCAGATCAGTAGTGGGCAGTATTTGTCTAAAAGTAAGCTCAGAGCCAGAAAGGCTTGCGTGATAGATAATAGCCGACGGCAACTTATTTCTCATTCTTTGCTCCTCGACAAGAAGAAAGAGCAGTTCAGTGTGAAAAAAAAAAAAGTAAGAAAAGAGTGTTTTTTTTAAAAAACGCGTTAGGGTTAGCCCTAACCCTAAAACAAGGACGCACACAAATTACGTTTATGCATTAATTGTCGCAGGTAGTGACGTTTAAAAACGTAAAATATCAGTCATGCATGTCCACACCCAAACGCAAAACCGGAGTTTTCCCAAAATCTTCACTTTGGTCAAGTTTCCAAAAACGATGGTTTGTAGTGAGAAAAAAACGACGGGTTCGTGTGGATGACGGGCCGAAACGGATAAAAAAATATTCGTTTTACCAGATACCCGGCTACATGTGGACAGGGCCTAAACTTCATCTCCATCCCAACCACACCTCTAGCATTCCAAATATAGATGATGCAAAATAATTGTTACATATGCAATGGTCTTCATATGTGCCGGTGCCACCTGGCGTTACTCATGCGAGACGCTTTTCTTCCAATGGAAGGAGAGTAAAGCAGGGCTTTTTGCAATATTTTGTTCAAATATTTTGATTGATAATGTATTGGTACATAAATCTTTATTGACAATTGTTTCCATGATGTGGTCCATTTTTCTCATCATAGGTTTTCACGTGTGCTTTCCAATTGTTTTCTCACTGCTTCATAAATTTCATTTCATAATTTTGATGCGGCGAAAGTTGGCACACTGCCATCTTTATAGATTGCTTGTATTTCGTTGAAGTTGCAGAACGCAAGAATTTTTGGCATAAGCAGCTTTATTTTTTGGGTTCCAAATTCCAAAAATTGACTTCGAGGCTCTCTTTCAGTCAAAAAACTGTGAAAACATCCTCAGTGTGCACATGGTGCCCCGATGTGTGCACAGCTGTCTTATAAACAGATGTGAAGAAAATTTTAATGCTTGTTTTTCCTAATTCTAAAAAAGTTCTATTCTACGTTCCACAAAACAAAATATTCTGTTCACAGTTTCTTACGTAAAATCTAACACGTAAAAAAATGAGACCTTCGTTGCATTTTATAGAAAACAAGCAGTGGATTTTTTTTCAGATGCATTAACATGACAACAGAGCCACTTTGAATGTGACGTTTACCATTGTTGTCATGGTAACAATTGTGAATTATCCCCCCACTCTTTTAACAACTATCTGTAAAGTCTGATTGTCTGCTGTAGAATCCCAGCTGCTCCACAGTCTTAGGCTCTGTCCACACATAGCCGGGTATTTTTGAAAAAGCATATCTGCTGTCCTCCATTTTTGGAAAACACTCGCGTCCGCACATGAACGTTTTCAAAATATCAGCGTCCACACGGAATCGTAGAAATACGCTTCTGAGTGCGATTATGAGCATGCCAGACCAGTAGTTGGCAGTATTGATTTTAATGTAAGTTCGGAGCTATCCAATCAGAGCACCTCTGTCATCATTTCCGCAAAACCTGAAACATGGCGCCAGGCATCTCATTTGTGTGGACCGACAAGGAGGTGGAATTGCTTTTAAAAGTCGTCATCGTCTATAACGTTAATAAAACACAGAAAAATATAGATTGGATCCATGCGGCCCGAACCTCATTTGCGATCCAAAGGGGGATGCACACAAATGACGTATGTGCATTACTTGTCGCAGGTAGTGACGCATAAAAATGCAAATCTCCGTTTTCGCACGTCCACACGCAAACGCAAAAATGGAGTTTTCCAAAATTTCCACTTTGGCTGGAGTTTTCAAAAACACCAGTTTTGAGTAAAAAAAAACCCTCCATTTTCGTGTGGACAACAGGCCAAAATGGCTTCGTGTGGACGAGGCCTTAGACTTTTATGTTCATGTTGTCGCATTGACAATGTTCAAGATTTTTTGGTCGGTGAAACATCTGGGCAGCAAGTTGAAACCATGTTGTGAGACATCATAAAAAAATCAGGATTCTCTTTCTCTCCTTTTTGGGCGGCATGGGATGGTGACTTTTTCTGAAAGAGTTTTAGTTATTCGTTTAGTTTTCCACTGTCCCTTAGATTAGTTTGAATTAACTTTGTACCCTCTTCACATCTGTTCAATTCTTTACACGATGGAACTTAAAGCTTAATTTTTAGATTTTCAGTTGAACTTAAGTCAGTTTCTTCCAGCAAACGTTGGTTCTCTAAAGGTTTGTTTTTACCTAACCAAACACTAACATTCTCTTAGTGGTGGATGAAATAATCACTTTTTGTAAGTAAAAGTACAGATAATTAGGCAAAAAATTTACTTAAGTAAAAGTACCAATAAAAAAATCTACTTAAGTAAAAGTACAAAAGTAGTTGGTGTAAATTGTACTTTTTAAGTAAAAAGTAAAAGTATTCGACCATAATTCAAATGTTATTTGTTGTGCTATAGGGTGTCACCATGGTAACCTGGATAAATACTCTGCAGGGGTGTGACCCGCCCCCTCTCCCGCCTCTTTTGGTCCACAAAAAAAAAAAAAATAAAATAAAAGGAAAGGGGACAAGTCAAGCTATCCCCTAAAAGAGCCAGTGAATGGGCCGCCAAAATGGAGGAAAATGACACTTGTTTTTTAAAATGTTTTGGGGGGGAGGCCCCTAGTCAGTATGTACAGTATTGGTTTTGTCAAAGCCTCACCCCCCTTTGGAAAATTCTAGATCCGCCCCTGCTCTGTGTAATGATGACTCAACTTTTTATTTAGAAGTAAATACAACAAACAACGATCTTCTGACTCTTTTTAATTTGTACTATTTTTGATGTTAGGTTTTTGGCGCTGAATGAATGCGGAAAATGTTTCTCGATTCATTACTTCTTCTCCCGATCAACTGCTTCGTTTGATTTTGGCGATGCGGCTTCAAGATGCGCTAAAAAAAACCTGTGTATTTTTCAAATTCCTGAATGAAAATGTAACAAAAAATGTAAAACACACTTTTAAAAAGTAGCGAAGCAAAAGTACAGATATTTGTTCTAAAAATGTAGTGAAGTAAAAATACCGGTCTTAAGTTTTACTTAAGTAAAGTACAGATACACAATTTTTTTTACTTAAGTAAAGTAACGAAGTACATTTACTTCGTTACGTTCCACCACTGCATTCTCTAAACGTTAGCTGGTGGTTATGTTACAACCTGACCTTCCGATAATGTTGAGAAAACCAAATTCTATTAGGGTTTGTTGTGTGGATACAAAGCTGGACAGTAGATGCTACAAACAAAGTCTTTTATTTAACAAATCCAAACTGAAAGAAACTTGCGCCGAGCAAAATACTAAACATCTCAAAACTTAGAGCTAGAAAATACGAGATTTGCTTCCAAACATCAACAGACAAGTAGGGGAGACCAGAAACACAAGACAAACCCACAGGCGAGTGAGGAAAAGCAACCCCTTAAATACTCCCAGGAGAAAACAGGAACCAGGTGAAGAACATTAGGGAAGTGTGGTGATAAGACCAGGGAGACACACCCAAGAGGAACACAGCACCTGAAAGGAAGTAAAGTGAGTGATTTCAAAATAAAACAAGAAATGAACAAAAACATTCTAACTTCATGACTAAACCTGACAGTACCCTGCCGCCCGGGCCCCTCCACCTTACTTGGGTGCGTCTCCAGGCGCATTGCAAAACTTGTCCGGATGACGTCGATGGAAGTCCCGAATTAGACCCTTATCCAGGATATGAGAGGACGGCTCCCATGACCGCTCATGTGGACTGGCCATACCCCACCCAGTCCACCAGATATTGCAACCCACGGCCACGCCTTCGGACATCCAAGAGCTGGCGTACACTATATTCGGGCTGATCGTCAATGAGCCGCGGTGGGGGAGGAGGAATTGTGGCAGGTTGAAGGGGGCTAGTAACATGGGGCTTCACCTGAGGTTAGAGGAACGTTCTGAAAACCAAAAATAATTATGTTTTGCATCCGTCATAAAACTTTCCATTTGAATCTTTGGAGAACCAAATACAATCTTTAACGAACATTCTGCTAACCTTTAAAAAACCTTTGCAGAACGTTCTGGGAACGTTAAATTGTTAGCTGGGCTGTCGTTTTTTTAAGTATTTTTACATTTATGCAAGAAGTCCATAAAGATAATTGGATTACCACTAACCTTGTATACACACCCATGCTGACAAAGACTTCCGCCATTTTTTTCAGTATTTTGATCAAACAAAACACTTTGTGACTTTGTAAGTATTCAACATTTTTTGCTAAAAAAATCCATCTGTTTTTAGAACCCGTAGTTCGTCACTAAGTAAGCCCAGAAAAAAAAATTAATAAGCTTTGTTTCTAGACATAAATACGCTTATTAGCCTGCATTGCTTTTCCAAAATAAACAGTGTTTAATCCCACAAGGCGTTTATCAGTTGGTTTATCAATGACGCCATATTGAAGAAAATCAATATCAGCTTATTTCCAAACAATTCAAACTAAAACATAAGTATGCATAATTAATTTAAAATTCTCCATTTGTACCAAAGAAATGAGTCACGCGGGAATCACAAATACGGAAACAGATGGTTACGATAATATCTGTGATATTACACAATGATGGACCTCAGTGGAAAAACTTGGGCAGATTGCGAGACACGTGGAGAACACAAAAACCCATCAGCGAGGAATCAATCCAATAAACACTTAAATTACTCCTCGCCTCTTAACTATCGTTTAGACTTACCTAAAATAATTGTTTTTTCTAGATTTGATTGGTCCTTATCCGCTCAATTGTTTTAGCAATTCCACGTTCCCGTGTCACTGCCACAATCAAAGAGGGTAAAGCCCCACTATGTGTGGAGTTATTTCAGCACCCTAAAAGCTGACCTGTCCAAATAAAACAAGTTCAGTAGCCCAGAGTTAAGCCCACAGTTTTATGTAATCTAGTGGTTGAAAAATGTGCTACAGGCTATGTTATTCAACTCAGTAGCGGTATTAATCAACTAGTCAATGACCAGGTTAGCTAAAACTATTTTAATCAGAAATGTGCCATTTTAGATAAATAGCTGCTTGATGCCATACAGCCGCCTGCTTTTGCTTAGATGCTGAAAATTGACTACAACCCCCATCATGCTTAGCGCCTACAGAGCGGGCTGGTTTTCTTAAGACTTGTGATGTGTGTGGTGACATGTTGAACATCTTTTATCAGCTTGTCGTGGCAGCTGGAGTTTTCTTTGTGGTCGTCTGCTGGAGAGGCAGCTTGACCACAAGGGACAACAATAGGCTGTACAGACTGATAAGGAAATGTGCATCTGTGGTGGGGAGAAATGTGGACTCTGTGGGAGCTGTTTTGGAGGGGAGGATAAGGGCTTTAGTGCAGGGTATCCTGTATAACCCCCATCACCATCTACCCAATGTTATCACGACCCAGAAAACGACCCGAAGTAACAGTTTCCTCTCACTGCGCTGCAGGACTGAGAGGAAATGAGGGCTGAAGGTCGTTAATCCCTTCAGCCCTCAGGCAATTTAATCAATCAGATGATTCTGGACGGAACTGAGTCCTATTTTATCATGTGTGTGTGTGTGTGTGTGTGTGTGTTGTTTCTATTTATTTTGTATGTACAGCTTGTGTGATTTCTGTTGCTGCTGGACACCAGAATTTCTGTGTTAGATCTACACCGTGCTCTGATGTGTAGATCTAATTAGTTCAAACACACCCAAACGAAACACAAAACAAACACGGCCCCCCTGTGGCATACGCTGACACTTTTTTAAAGCCCTATATAAAGAATATCTATTTTTCTTTTTACATCATTTCAGCCACCTGTGCGCTGCCGGCTCGCTTAAATACACACACAAACACACACGGCACATGCACACTTTTGTATATTTTGAAGACTCAAAACTGTCATTTATTAAAAACAAAACCTTCAAGCAATATCAAAACACAGAGGGGGACATTATTTTAGTTGTGTTCTGTATGTTCTGTAGTTTTTTGTTTTTGATCGATTAGTTGATTAGTTGATTAGTCGATTAGTTGTTTCAGACCTACATGTTTTTCACAACTATGTTTTTGAAGAACTGGTCCACAAATGTCGTCAGGTTGAAACTGGAAGCCTTTAAGGGATGCATGTGGAACGTATTCGGTAGAACTGTTTCTGTGAGGATCGACCTTTCACACCACCATGCAAATACCACCGTGCAGGTTTTCCCAGCAGAATGTTTTACTGGTGTCTTTAGCATACTTCTAGCGTTTGAGAGGCAGGTGCGACCTGCTAAAGAGTTGCATTCTGGGAAACCTAAATAGATCTCTGAGTCTCGTGGAAACTTTATGGATGTGGCTCGCTGATTTTTTTCTGTAGTATCACAGTAACGGTATGTCTAGAAGAAGGAGAGATGGAAACTAGTTTACTCATTCTACAAAACATACTTATGGCATTAAACATTCCCAAAATATCTGTGTAGTTTAGAATCAGATTAAATCAAGAAATAACTTTTATATGGACTTCTATATTTTTTTACATAACATTTAGAAAGCACATACTCAAATTACGTTGAAAAAACAGCCTGATTTCAGAGTAAATTAGTCTAAAAATACAAGTATTTTTTCAATATTTCAAGTAAATCTGCATTTAAAGTTGGCTGGAATTTTGATTTAATTGTGAATAGTTGAGGTTTTGATAAAAAAAAAAAAAATACCAGTAATTTTAAAAAATTACCTGTGAAATCAGAAAATTGTAACAATCACGAGGCATGTTGCAGAAATGGAAAATCACATAGACTGCTGAAAATTCAAGATGTTTTAGTAAACCAAAATATTTATTCAGAACTGTTGTATTCTACCGTATTTTCACGACCATAAGGCGCATAAAAAAATCTTAGATTTTCTTCTAAATGAGTAGCGCGCCCTATTGTGCAGTGCACCCCGTGTGTTGGGAAATAAGAAGTGAAGTAGATGAATGCTACGCTTGCTGTGACCCCGGGAGGTCTGATAAAGGAACACCAACCAATGGACATGGGCGTGAACCGGACGTTCAAAGTAAGGCTGCGAGTGGCGTGGATGGATGACCAAAGGAGACCACAGCTTCACAAAGGATGGAAGGCAGCGCCGGGCGAGTTACGTCACAGTTTGCCAGTGGATTGTAGATGCTTGGGCTAACGTGTCTGCTGGCACTGTTGTCCGAGCTTTCGCAAAAGCAGGCATCATTTCCGAGGAGCTGCACGGTACAGAAAGGGACTAACAGCGAGGAAAAGTGAACCTGCTTTGTTGGATTTAACGCACCTGTTAGATTCCGAAGCATAGGATGAAGACTTGGATGGATTTGATAAATGACTTTATGACGACTGTAGCTAATATTTAAATAAAACCAACCAAACTCAGTTTTGATCCCGATCTATTTATAAATACACACGCTTGTCTGCTTGTGTGTGTTGTTGTAAGGCGGACGTACGTAGTCGAGGATATGTATATAAAACCCGCGCCCTATCATCAGGTGCGCCTTATGTGTGTTAAATACAGAGCACACAAAACTGGGACTGCACCTTTTAATACAGCACGCCTTTTGGTCGTGAAAATACGGTATTCATTGTCCACACGTAAGTTGGTGTAAGTGTTGGTGGGTTTTCTACTTTAAGTAATGGTTTCCATGTATTTCATTGTATCTGCCTTTTGTGGTTAAAACAGACCGAAGATGCATTTATTGTTAATCGAACATTACGTTCACTTCGGTAGATCCAACTGGAAGATTGATGGGTCATTATTTCTTCAGCCAAAGCCGCTCAATGTCACATATAAATAAAGATAATATCAGGATTTGTTGTGTGGATACAAAGCAGGACAGTAGATGCACCAAACAAAGTCTTTTATTCAACAAATCCAAACTGAAAATAAGCTTGCGCCGAGCAAAATACTAAACATCTCAAAACTTGGAGCTAGAAAATATGAGATTCTCTTCCAAACATCAACAGACAAGTACGGGGAACCAGAAAGCCAAGACAAACCCGCAGGGCAATGAGGAAAAGCAACCCCTTAAATACTGGCAGGAGAAAATAGGAACCAGGTGAAGAACATTAGGGAAGAGTGGTGATCAGACCAGGGAGACACACCCAAGAGGAACACAGCACCTGAAAGGAAATAAAGTGAGTGATTTCAAAATAAAAAAGGAAATGAACAAAAACACTCTGACTTACTGACTAAACCTCACAGATACAGTTGTTCATACAGCTACACATTCTAGCAACCCTGCTTTTGGCTGAAAATCGCCTAGCTAAACATCATGTAAAATGTTTCTCAATAAACACAAGGACAGAATACTCCATTCATTTGCTGTCATCTGCTTATTTTGGACTAGGGTAGGACAATAGATGAGCAGCTTAAACTTGGAATTCAGACTTCCCTCTTCTACTCCCTTTCCTCAAGCATAGCCTGAGTGTACTCACACCAGACAGTTTGAACCATGCCCCAGTGTGTTTGGCTACCAAAACATACCAGAGTTTGTTTGACTAGTTGGATTTTTTTCAAACTCTACCTAAGCGGAGCTCATTGGAATTTTTGTGTGAAAAGGGTTCTTTTCAATGTGATTGTGCCAGTGGCCCTTTCAAAGTCAGTTGATGTACACTGAGCCCTCGCAACTTCGCGGTTCAACCATTGAGGATTCACGACTACGCTGATTTCTCTTATATTCTAAGAGACATATTTCGCGGATTTTCCGGAAATTTCAAAATAGTAAAAATGTAATGAATGTGCATCTTTTTGATGAATCTTTTGAGCTGCATTCAATAATATTGTTTGTTGCTAAAATCACTTCTGGAATAAGCCTAGCGTAAGAAAACGAGTGTAAAATAACGTAACGCGGGTCTTCTTCTTCTCCTTTCGGCATTTCCCTTCAGGGGTCGCCACAGCAAGTCAGTTTCTTCCATCTAACCCTATCTGCTGCATCCTCTTCGGTCACGCCAACTATCTTCATGTCTTCCTTCACTGTATCCATGAACCTACTCTTTGGTCTTCCTCTAGTCCTCTTTCCTGGTGGTTCCAAACTCAGCATCCTTCTGCCGATGTACTCGGTCTCTCTTCTCTGTACATGTCCAAACTTATTTGCACCTACCATGTAAGACTTGCTGTGATTGGTTCTAATGCTGATACATGACGAATCAGCTCCCAAGTTTTGTAATCTAGCCTATGATTGGTGTTTTGACCGCTTCTCCGACCTGTAACAGCTTCTAAATACTGTTAACATGATGTTACTACTTCGCGGACTTTCAGATGTTGTGGCCTGTTGTAGAACCTCCCAACTGCGATAAACAAGAGGTTCACTGTGGCGTTTTTACGATCTTCTCTCCTCCACCCCTACACAGCACTTACAGTATGAAACATGTTCTTTCAGGGATTCATGCTGATTTATTAAAAAAAATTACACTAATGTACCACATTTTATTCATAGTAACAGTAACAAGAAAAAGTAATTAATTAACATTTATTGCACAATAAAAAAAAAAAAACACTGTTGAAAATTCTGCTCTATTTAAACGGCATTATTCCATCACTGTTTAAATGCAACTTCTGCCTAAAACAAACCGAAAAAATCCCCACACGCATTTCTCAGGTCTATTGGCCAACCCTGTTGGCAATTTATTATATGATGTTTTAGTAATAAATAAAATAATTTACAATCTGGTTTCATCTATATTCGCACCCTCATCTACGATCACCAGCAGTGGGTGGTGACCGAAAGAATGAGATTGCAAATACAAGCGGCCGAAATGAGCTTACTCCGCAGGGTGGCTGGGCTCTCACTCAGAGATCGGGTGAGGAGCTCTGCCATCCGGGAGGAGCTCGGTGTCGAGCCGCTCCTCCTCCAGGTAGAGAGGAGCCAGATGGGGTGGTTCGGGCATCTGGTCAGGATGCCCCCTGAGCGCCTCGCTGGTGAGGTGTTTCGGGCACATCCCACCAGGAGGAGACCAAGGGGCAGACCCCGGACTTGCTGGAGAGACTATGTCACACAGCTGGCCGGGGGACGTCTTGGGACACTTCCGGGTGAGCTGGAGGATGCAGCCGGGGGGAGGCTGAGGCTGTTGCCCATGCGACCCGACCCCGGAACAAGCGGAAGATGACGGAACGGAACATATAATTTATAAAGAAATTTTTTAACTAATGCGTGGAAATGGGTCACGGCAGTGTTACCCAATCAAATATTGCATTTCACAATCTTGACAAAAAATGTTGATAAAAAACATGTTTTCTGTTATTCAGTAAACAAAGATTTTACAATTTGCCCAATAAATGGGAAATCGGCTTTTCTTGGACTCTTTAAATACTATAATGATGCTTTGTGCAACCAGTGGTGAGACCTGCTTTTCGTTAGTTAGATTAGTTGGTTAGTCATTGTGTTTTGTAAAACGGAACTACTTTATGAAAACTTTTATGTTCTAGATTAAACATCTCAAAAACAAGTTATTTTTGTAATAATTTTGTGGTCATGCTTTTACAAAGTAGAACATTAGTTCTATTTTAAGGATCTATAAAACTACCATTGTGGAGTTTTGGGAGATTATGAATGTTTCACTGATTTTCAAATCCGCATTGATCTAAAAGAAATGAATTGTGGATGAGGTCCTAGTCGAGGGGTGGGCAAACTTTTTGGTTCGCGGGCCCTTTTGTTTTACAAAGGGGCCGGAACAGGAGCAGATGGATGGCATGCTTTGGTAACCGCTAGATTAGACCGATAGAATGGCGCGCTAGATTTTAAACAAGCACTAAATGCTAAATCAAGAGCGTTAAATTTCCAATCTAGCGGCGCTAGGTCTGAAATCTAGTGCGATAGCGTTTAAAAACGTGCATTTAGCAGCACTACGTTTGAAATCTAAGCGCTTAATGTAACATTTTGCTTGTTTTAACATCTAACACGCTTGTTTACGTGCTTGTATTGGGCCCAATGGCTATCCATATCAGAGAGTGTGCCATCTAGTGAGGAAACATTAGAATTGCAGGAGAAATAATTCACTAACAAGGTTTATTTGTTTAAGTTGTTCAATTTCGGCGGGCCGGATTAAAACGTTTAACGGGCCGCATGTGGCTTGCGGGCCATAGTTTGCCTGTGCCTGTCTTTGTAAATAGCACCGACATCTTCTTCTAAAATTGTATGATAACACAGTTGGGCTTCATCCAGACAAGTTTCAGAAAGTTCCAATGGTTTGAAGGTAAGAATTCTTACATCAAAAAAGAGAGCACTGATGAGATCATCCAAGGTAGGGGTGTCCAACTCTAGTCCTCGACTCAAGGGCCGGTGTGTATAAAGTCTCCCGTATGCTCCTGGTTCAATACGGCTGATGCACATGAAGTAAAATCAATAGTCAATTAAATTTGGCACGATGACTCGATAACCTAGATCAGGTGTGCAGATGCAAGAACACATGGAAAACCGTCAGCACACCGGCTCTTCAGAATCGGAGTTTGACACCCCTGATCTAAAGTTTGGACATCTGAGGGACATCGTTCCATTTTGGCTGCTTGAAATAAAAAAACATCAATATATTATTTTGGGTGGCACGGTGGCACAGTGAGTAGCACAGTGGCCTCACAGCAAGAAGGTCGTGGGTTCGCGTCCTGGGCGGGGACAAGGCTTGGAACACTGTCCTTTCTGTGTGGAGCTTGCGTGTTCTCCCCATGTTTGCGTGGGTTTCCTCCGGGTACTCCGGTTTCCTCCCACCCTCCAAAGACATGTGTGCTAGGTTGATTGGCTGGTGCTAAAATTGACCCTAGGAATGAATGAGTGTGTGTGTGGATGGTTGTATGTGTGTGGCCCCGCGACAGATTGGCGACCTGTTGAGGGTGTACCCTGCCCTTCGCCTTAAAATCAGCCGGGATGGGCTCCAGCACCCCCGGAGCCCCGTAAGGGATCGACAGATAAGAAGATGACTGACAATATGTCATTTAAAAAAAAAAAAATTAAAAAAGTTGTCCTTCCAGTTTCCAGTCCCGTAGTCCTAGGGAGAGCTTTGGCCCAGTGGGATTCATACCCGGTTCTCCCGATCGAAAGAAGGCAATTCTACCACTAGGCCAACGCCCCCTGGAACCAATATATTCTTTTTAAAAATAATTTTCTATATACATGATTACAGAATTCTGATATAATTTTCTTGTTTTTGAGGGGTTCAATCCAAGACATGACTTGTTTGTAAGGTACCTCCTTTTTAGGGAACACAATGACAGATCAAGCAGACTGAAAGCAGGTCTCAGCACTGTTTGATGATGGCATCATTAGTCTATTTAAAGACCATCTAAGAAAATGTACTGGTTAACAGTTCCAGTGTAGAATAAAGGAACGTCATCCTGATGCATCTGTGTTCAGTCTCTGTCTTCTATCACCTTCTGTAAAGTGCTGCAGCTGCACGGATCTGGTTTCCAGCATCTTTCTGGCAGGTAGTTGACTACAGTCTTTATCATAGAAAAGGATTATGATCAATACTTTCAGTGGAATGTTTTTATTCGCATGTTTTTTGAAAGAGAACAAATTAAAGTGTAAATAAAAGTATTTTAATCTGTCTATATTGAAGATGTTTCGTACCAGAAAGTGAAATAAATAATCAAATATCCCTGACGGCTCCACAACACCAAAAGATGAAGCTCCATTACTCATCGTTTTTTTTGCCGTAACGTTATTGAGGAGCTTTCTAAAAGCACTAAAGCTTCAGCGGAGGTTGTGCTTTCCTGTAAATCAATTAAGTTTTGTCAAGAATGCCGGTATTGATTCTCCACTCTGAGTGTCTGAGCAACATTGTGATTCTGAGCAGCAATAAAATAAATTTATGCTCGACTCTTTCAGACTGCAGACAATAGCAAGTCATGGAGATTTCAACTTGGTTACGGGAATCATTATTCTAAAATCCATCTGTGAGAGGTTATAAAACACTGTGTTTGACACGAGTATTCATCAAAGTAACTTTAAAAAAATATTTGTCTTTTTTATTACAAAGAGATTTCCAAACTATGTTCAGACAGCTACAGTATAAAGAAGGGTCATTCAGGGGCGGATTCAGGATTTTCTAAAGGGGACGGCGGATGGGGGCGGGGCGTGAGGTCATTGACAAAGCCAGCATGGGAGGGGGGAGGAGCATCCCTCCCCACACACACACACCCTCAACTGGGGGAAATTTCTGTGCTGCATTGCACTGCAGCAGGCTGCCACAATGGCACCAATAGTGGGAGAAACAGGGGGTTAGGTGTCTTCCCCAAGGACACTTAGGCATGGACCCAGTGGGAACTGCACTAGTTTCTCCCAGTCTAAGGGTGTACTTTCTACCACTGAGCCAACGCCTCAGCCCATTTGACGATTGAACATTTCCAGAATAGGAAGCAGTTTAGAAAGGAATACTTGGACAAGTGGGGACAAGTTTGGTTGGACTGGTTTCAATCAAATTTACCATCTGAGGTACAGTATTTTATGTAATTTATTCATCACTGGTTCCACCTAAGTTAAACTTTAGTTTAATTTAGTTTAATTCAATAAGTTTGAATTTATTAGGTTTCATTATGGGAGATTTCTGGTTCAGCGGTTTTCAGAAAATTTCTGGAAAATCCTTAAGTGGAAGCACTATACACCCCCTCAATTTACACATGATGTACAGTCATAAACTATAGAGTTTTATAGTTTACAACCAAAGCTTTAAATTCAATATTTTTAAGGCTTATTTCAAACCGTGCCAAAGTAGGGCACCAGTATCAGAAGTAGATTTATTTTGAAACCGTTGTTGGCATCTTTCTGTCTCTAGAGACACTGAAGATCTTATAAATTACAGACCCATTTCATTACTGCCTCAGTTTGCAAAAATTCTGGAGAAATTATTTCATAAAAGATTATACAGCTACCTGGAAAAGCATAAGATACTTTCTGAACAGCAATATGGCTTCAGACCCAATAGAACCACTGCATTAGCATTAGTGGACCTAGTTGAAACCATATCAAATGCATTAGACAATAAGCAATTTGCGGTAGGAGTTTTCTGGATCTAACCAAAGCTTTTGACACAGTTAATCATAACCTGCTACTCAAAAAGTTACTCAGATACAGAATTAGGGGTGTGGCCTTCTCTTGGATCAAAAGTTATATTGAAAATAGATCACAATACGTTCACATAAATGGAATTAATTCAGACCGTGTAACAGTGTCATGTAGCCTCCTTCAGGGTTCAGTGTTGAGCCCGTTGCTTTTTATTCTTTACATTAATGATATTTGTCTGGTGTCAAAAATTTTACACCTTATATTATTTGCTGAGGACACAAATATAATTTACTGTGGCAATAATTTGGAAGTATTACTTGATGAGGACGAAAAAGAACTAAAACTTCTAAAAAACTGGTTTGACTCAAACAAATTAACTTTAAATTTAAAGAAAACAAAATTGAAAATATTTAGAAAACCGCAGTATAAATGTGGACAAAAAAGTTTTTATTCAAGATACAGAGATAGAGCAAATAAATGAAATCAATTTTTTAGGAATAATAATCCAAAACAAATTAAGTTGGAAAAGTCACATAAAATTTGTAAAAACAAAACTACGTAAATCATTAGCCATCATTTCAAAGGTTAAAAAATGTGAAAAGGCATTATATATTTTATATTACTCATTAATTTTACCGTATATGACTTACTGTGTGGAGGTGTGGGAAACACGTACAAAACAAACATCACTCCAATTTCTCTTATCCAAAAAAGAGCCATTCGAATTGTCAATAAAGCCCCGTACAGATCACAAACAAACCAACTCTTCATACATACAAACACATTGAAATTTAAAGACTTAATAGATTACAAAACCACACAACTCATGTATATTATTAAAAATAAACAAGTACCAAATCAGATCCAAAGTTTTTTTCAAAATTGAGAGAGTACCCATAATCTGAGGGGATCCGATGTTTTCAAAAAGCCTAGAGTCAGAACTAATGCAAAACAACACTGTATCTCTACTGTTGGGGTGGGTCTATGGAACAAATTAGAACAGGACATCAAAGACTGCAGAAGACTGACTTGATTTAAAAGTTTATATAAAAAGAAAATTGTAAAATCATACATAGAAACAAACTGATAACTTATCATGTAAATGTAGCAGCACTTTATGTTCATGTTTAGGAAAAAGGGGGTGGGCGCTTATAAGCACTTTGCTTCCGCCTATTCCTTTTCAGACTGTGTATTTTTATTTGTACCGTTAGTTAATATTTTTGTTGCTTTGTGTCTGAATAAATTAAATTGAATTGAATTGAAGTCTGAACATGGATACTTATTTGTTTGTGCAACTTCGGCTGTGGCTGAATAAGCCAATGCGGGAGCCACAGCTCCTACTACACTTGCCGCAAATGTAATAGAGGGTATGAGTCATGGGGGAGCAGTGGCAGAGTGACTTTCCTTCTGTTTTCGGGTCTTTGTGGCCTCGCGCTGGCTCTCTCTATCCACCTCAACCTGCTTGACATCAATTTTGACAGTTTTATGCCACATGTAGCGGTTAGAGATCACCGCCTCGAGATCTGCTGCGTTGACGTTGCATGACTTCAGATCTCTCATCCTGGCATTTTTGTACCGCAGGGCAAGTACAGTTTGCCGCATTCCTGTGGTGTGCTCCCCGTAGTGAATGTCCTATTGGGAGGACATTATTCATGCAAATATGCATCAGTATTAAATAGACACAATTTCACACAATTGTTCTAAAAAAACAAAACAAAGTAATTAATGTTGTAAATGTAAAAAAAAAAAGAGAGATTTTGATGAACAGTTAAAAATGCAAATGGTCAAGTCAGACTCGATAAAAACAAAAATTAACATCTTCAAACCTTTGAAGTTTGGGCTCTGCAGCATTGACTGTTTTCATTTTTGTTTTTAGAAATGGTCTCTCCGTGATCATGACGGGAAAAAAACAAACAAGAGACTTGGACGAGCCTTAGAGTTTGAGTTTATCAAATTGTGGTGCATCGACCCAAATGAAGTGCCTGCTATTTGTTTCTAAAATTAAGTTTATTCAGCTCAGAACGCAGCGGTCACTCGCTCACGCACACAGCTGAGTGAGCTGTTTGAGTTGCAGCTCAGAATGGTTTCCACTACAGGAAGTTGTAGATAATTTGTCTCCACAGAATTGTTTCAACAATGGGCCCTTGCTCTCTGAACATCAGGAGGAAGGGCGGTTATCTGTAATGAACAATTGGAAGGTTGTTGGTTCAATCCTGGCTTCCCCAGACTGTATATTTGGTGTTCTTGTAAGATGTTGAGCGCCATGAAGTCTGATGTATAAATGTGTAGAACAGAAAAAAGACTGATAATAAAAGAGGCAATAAAAACTTTAAGTGGTGTTTGGGGACGCAGAACACAGTTTTTTAGCTTGCATAACTTCGAGTGAACACTTAGACTAACTATAATGGTTAAAGAGGGAAATTAATTTTCTTTTTAGGTCAAATTTAATTTGTTTGTGTCTAATTTGTTATACAATATTCTTTTGACCATCAAAGTGCTCTGTGAATACGTTTGATCGAGGTTAACCGTGAGATCTCCTGACACTGTTGAAACATTTTAACTGGATGCGTAAGCTAAAATTTTTTTTACAAGTTTACTTTTCATAGATTTGTTTTCTTGCAAATCGGGATTCTCGAAATAGGAAGAAAAGCTTCAACTTTTGAAAAGTTTTTGACAAACATGAGTGGTTATCTCCAACAAATATAACAGTTTAAGGATACTGAATGTGGACACACGCTGCCGAATTGTGCATTTGTGGTTCTGTAACACTTTTGTGAATTTAAAATTTATCTGAAGAGATTGTAATGAAACTACCCACACGTCACTTAGTAGCAACTACAAAGGAACTGATTAGTTTTCCAGGGTCATGTGGCCAAAGGTGGAGGTCATAAAATTTAAACAGTACTTCAGCATGGTCATCGCTTGGACCTCAATTATTCGTTATTGATAAAGTTTGTGGTATAGACCAGAAGGAGGTGGAGCTATTGTGTTTAATTGGTGTTAAATTATCCTTGTTATGAAAGGAAAAGTGTAAAAAATCCGTGGTGAGACCGGCCATGCTGTTTGGTCTAGAGACAGTGGCACTGAGAAATAGACAGGAAACAGAGATGGAGGTAGCAGAGATGAAGATGCTGAGGATCTCTCTGGGAGTGACCAGGATGGACAGGATCACAGGAACAGCACATGTTGGAGGTTTTGGGAATAAAGTCAGAGAGGCCAGACTGAGATGGTTTGGACATGTGCAGAGGAGAAAGAGAGAGTACATCGGAGAAAGGATGCTGGGTTTGGAACCACCAGGCAGGAGGCCTAGAGGAAGACCAAAGAGGAGGTTCATGGATACAGTGAAGGAAGACATGAAGATTGTTGGCGTAACTGAAGAAGATGCAGCAGATAGGGTTAGATGGAAAAGTCTTGCTGTGGCGACCCCTGGGAGTAGAAGCCCTAGGGTTTCTACTCCTTCTACTCCTAACCCTAACTCTGGGGTTAGGGTCATGATCTTCCTTAGGGTTAAGAGTAGAAGCTGACCCTAGGGTTAGGGTTAGGGGAAGGCCTTGTGAGACGACTTTACAAAATACCTTGGAAAACTCTAAGAAGATAGTTGGCGTGTCCAAAGAAGATGCAGCAGATAGGGTTAGATGGAAGAAACTGTCTTGCTGTAGCAAAAAGAAATGCCGAAAGAAGAAGAAGACTCATTGAGAGCAAGATCTCTTTTACAATGTTGAGAGCAATTAAAAACAACCCATAACAAACAACCCCTAGAGAGCAATTAGGGGTTGAGTGTGCTTCGCAGGGACACTGACCTCGGTGCTAACATCTGGTGACGAGTGGAATCAAAATGGCAATCCTCTGATAATAGATGACTACTCTACCCACTAAACCATGCCATCTGCTAATGGTTATTTGCAAAATAGTGGCAGTTTTGTTTTCATTCCTCATTTAATCATTTCCTGTTTACTTAATTTCTTCTACCGACCAACCTCACATGATGTCAGTGCTATATTTGGAAATTCTGGAAATTTGTTTTATTTGTTCCAATTTTACACACTTTCTCACTCCCATTTTGTTGA
Source organism: Neostethus bicornis (assembly GCA_902685375.1). Taxonomy (NCBI): domain Eukaryota; kingdom Metazoa; phylum Chordata; class Actinopteri; order Atheriniformes; family Phallostethidae; genus Neostethus; species Neostethus bicornis. The sequence continues at coordinate 6,316,394 of LR738547.1, read as the reverse complement.
AGGGTTTCTTAAGTGGTTTTTCCTGTCAATCCACTCTTTGAATATCATTTAGGATGAGCAAAAGCTTTCTAAAACTGAGTTAGTGTGTGAGCTAAGTAATCAAATCCCAATGGAGTAGGAGAGGAAATGAAGAGGAAGCAGGGCCGAAACAAGCAGAGATAAGACAAATTATGTTGTTGAACGCTCAAAAGCCTCCTCTAACCCTAACCCCCTCCATTTTCTCCAATTTTGATTGCCAACAAAATAAAGAGAAGAAGAAGAAGAAAAGATTATAAATACAGAAAAATTATGTTGGGTCGAAATAAAAGAATTACAAAGTAGTGCAATGTTTTCACTGAAACATGTCTTCAGAAACAAGTCCTGTATTCTCCTGTGGGAGGAACTCAACTTTCCGAAGACAAAGACGTCTATATTTGTCAGTAGGTTATAAATCATGAGGGGAAATGTCTTCTGCTTTTGGCTCTTCTACTGGTGATCAGGAGGCGTTGCCAACCTTCTTTTGTGGACTAGTCATGAAAAAGCCCCATGTCCGATTGGCCAATCCCTGGACCATAACTTCTCGACAGCAGTCCCATTCAACTGAATAAGTGATCTTTTATAAATGGGATCTCTCAAGAAGGAAGATCAAGAATTTGAAGTTCTTTTTCAGTGAAAATTCTGAAGCTGATGGTTCAGAAAAGACCTTTGCTAAAAGTCTTGAGCAAAAGTCTTGAACCTGTCTTGATTGTGATGGTTCAAGACAGCAAGGTATCATCATGGTGTTTAGTCTGAGGCCTTTCACAAAGGTGATAGAAATAAAACAATTAGATAATTTTGGTGTGTAACGATTAGTTATGATCAAGGGACGAAGAGGGGGCTGCTGGTGCACTGTGTTAGTATGTGCGTGACAGAATGAAAGAAAGTTTCACAAAGAGGTAGAGAAATAATAAATACATTTGGCAATATACAGTACTGTATCTAAATGTCTGAGTTTACCTTTCAATTTCAATTTTTTCCAAGGTGGTTTGTAAAGTCATCTCACAAGGCCTTCCCCTGACCCTAACCCTAGGGTTAGCTTCTACTCCTGACCCTAACCCTAGGGTTAGCTTCTACCCCTAACCCTAGGGTTAGCTTCTACTCCTGACCCTAACCCTAGGGTTAGCTTCTATTCCTAACCCCAGGGTTAACTTCTACTCCTGACCCTAACCCTAGGGTTAGCTACTACTCCTGAACCTAACCCTAGGGTTAGCTTCTACTCCTGACCCTAACTCTAGGGTTACAAACAACATTCGTACCAAATGACATTCGTATGAACACTGACGCTGGCAAAGTCTCTGTTTTAATCCTGTTGGACTTGAGTGCTGCGTTTGACACTGTAGATCATGGGATCCTTCTACAGAGGTTAGAGAACTGGGTTGGTGTTTCTGGTACTGCACTTAGTTGGTTTAAATCTTATTTAGAAGGACGCAAGTATTTTGTAGAATTTGGAAATTGTGTGTCAGATCACATGCCTTTGACCTGTGGGGTTCCCCAGGGGTCAATTCTTGGACCCCTGTTGTTTAACCTCTACATGCTGCCGTTACGGCAATTGATAGCCAGTAAAAACGTGTCCTATCACAATTGCGCACATGATACTCAGATGTATGTGTCACTGACAGCAGGTGAACGTGGACCTGTGGATTCACTCTGTCACTGTATTCAACAAATCAGAGTCTGGATGCAAAACAACTTTCTCCAGCTAAACTCAGACAAAACTGAAATCATTGTCTTTGGCCCACAGAAACAAAGAGAAAGTGTCATCAGTTACCTTCAATCTCTCTCTCTGGAACCGACAAATCAAGTTAGAAATCTGGGATTAGTAATGGACTCAGACTTTAACTTCAACAGTCACATCAAATCAATTACATCAGCTGCCTTTTACCACCTGAAAAACATAGCCAAAATCAGAGGTTTGGTTTCTAAAACAGATTTAGAGGTTCTTATCCATGCATTTGTTTCCAGTAGGTTAGATTATTGAAACGGTCTACTCACTGATCTGAACAAAAAGGCTTTAAAACAGCTGCAGTTTATTCAAAATGCTGCTGCTCGAGTCCTAACAAGAACTAGAAAATACAATCACATTAGTCCTGTGCTAAAGTCTCTGCACTGGCTTCCTGTGGCTCAGAGAATAGACTTTAAAGCTGCTCTGCTTGTGTTTAAGTCTCTCCATGGTCTAGCACCAAAGTACATCTGTGATATGTTAGTACCTTATGAATCATCTAGAACTCTGAGGACCTCCGGGACCGGCCTCCTGCTGGTGCCTAGAGTCAGGACTAAACATGGAGAAGCTGCATTTCAATTTTGTGCTGCAAAAGTCTGGAACAAACTTCCTGAAGCCGTGAGACAGGCCTCTACTGTAACAATGTTTAAATCTAGGCTGAAAACACTTCTGTTTAACTGTGCTTTTGATTAATTGCTCTTTTTTTTAATATTCTATTTATTTAATTTTTAAACTTTTTGATTCTATGTTTTGTGATTTTAATGCATTCTTTTTCTTTTCTTTCTTGTGAAGCACTTTGAATTACATTTTGTATGAATTGTGCTATACAAATAAACTTTTTTTTTTATTTTTTATTATTTATCTTGGACAAGGTAGCATGTTCTCAAAATAACATAAACATTTTTTTGTACAGCAGCTCAAAAGAAATAATAAGAAGGTATAACTAGTGCACAAATCAAAGTTTCTAGTGTCCAAGAAGGAGTGGGGGGAAGAAAACTTATTTAACCCCACCCGCAGTGCTCATATGATACATATTTACAATAAATAATTCATTTTATATTGTTTCAACCTTAAGACGATTACTGTAAATGGAAGGATACGCACCTGGTTACCAACACCAACACAATAGGAAGCAACAGCAAGAGAAAAGCAATTTCTACAGTAAGGAAAAAAAACAACAAACAAAAAAAAACAAAAGAAAAACACACACAAAAAAAAAACAAAAAATACTCCAACAGAAGACAGTGATATAATTACATTAGACATTCCATATACTGTGACCAAATCATATGTTTGTAGTTTAGTTTGAACGTTTTTACATTTTGATATTGCTTGGAGGATTTTTCGAGACTATTCCAGAGTTTTACACCACGTACAGACATGCAAAAGCTAACTTGCCTAGGGTTAGCTTCTACTCCTGACCCTAACCTTAGGGTTAGCTTCTACTCCTGACCCTAACCCTAGGGTTAGCTTCTACTCCTAACCCCAGGGTTAACTTCTACTCCTGACCCTAACCTTAAGGTTAGCTACTACTCCTGAACCTAACCCTAGGGTTAGCTTCTACTCCTGACCCTAACCCTAGGGTTAGCTTCTACTCATAACCCTAATCCTAGGGCTAGCTTTTAATCCTAACCCTAACCCTAGGGTTAGCTTCTACTCCTAACCCCAGGGTTAACTTCTACTCCCGACCCTAACCTTAAGGTTAGCTACTACTCCTGAACCTAACCCTAGGGTTAGCTTCTACTCCTGACCCTAACCCTAGGGTTAGCTTCTACTCATAACCCGAATCCTAGGGCTAGCTTTTAATCCTAACCCTAACCCTAGGGTTAGCTTCTACTCCTGACCCTTACCCTAGGGATGGCTTCTAACCCTAACACTAGGGTTAGCTTCTACTCCTGACCTTAACCCCAGGGTTAGCTTCTACTCATAACCCTAATCCTAGGGCTAGCTTTTAATCCTAACCCTAGGGTTAGCCTCTACTCCTGACCCTAACCCCAGGGTTAGCTTCTACTCATAACCCTTACCCTAGGGTTAGCTTCTACTCCTGACCCTAACCCTAGGGTTAGCTTCTACTCCTGACCTTTACCCTAGGGTTAGCTTCTACTCCTGACCTTAACCCTAGGGTTAGCCTCTACTCCTGACCCTAACCCCAGGGTTAGCTTCTACTCATAACCCTAATCCTAGGGCTAGCTTTTAATCCTAACCCTAACACTAGGGTTAGCTTCTACTCCTGACCCTAACCTTAGGTTTAGCTTCTACTCATAACCCTTACCCTAGGGTTAGCTTCTACTCCTGACCCTAACCCTAGGGTTAGCTTCTACTCCTGACCTTTACCCTAGGGTTAGCTTCTACTCCTGACCTTAACCCTAGGGTTAGCTTCTACTCCTGACCCTAACCCCAGGGTTAGCTTCTACTCATAACCCTAATCCTAGGGCTAGCTTTCAATCCTAACCCTAACCCTAGGGTTAGCTTCTACTCGTAACCCTAACCCTAGGGTTAGCTCTACTCGTAACCCTAACCCTAGGGTTAGCTTCTACTAGTAGAAGTTCTAGGGTTAGGGTTAGGGGAAGGCCTTGTGAGACGTCTTTACAAAATAACCCTCTTAAAATAATCTTGAAAAACCCTAACCCTTGGTTAGGGTTAGGGTCAGCAAATTCTTAGAAATTTTAGAATTTCTAAGAATTTCTGGGTCAGAAATTTTGGGTCAGCAAATCTTAGAATTTGCTGACCCATCTCCTTACCCATCGTAAGGAGATGGTTCCTTACGAGACCAAAACTTTGTAAGGTCCTTATGAGACCAAGACCTTTTAAGGTCCATACAAGACCAAGATCATGTAGGGTCCTTTCATAATGTCCTTCTCCTTGCAATCTTCAATCTTCCTGTGGGTTCAGTGTTCTCACAGAGACCATTACTACTTCTGAACTGTTTCTGTCTCGTCACATTCTGTTTTGGCCTGGCAAATCAGGAAACATGATGGTTGTTTTTAATTTTACTGCTTGGTATTTATCAAAGGCTTGTTTCCTTTGAGTAATCACTGTGATGATATTCAACTTCCTTCTCAGTAGACTTTAAGTGGTCTACTGGTGAGATGCCACATTTCATATTGATGACCTTGGTTTTATTTTATACTCCTTAACTGTCTATGCACATGATGCCTCCAACCTTATGTACCTGGTATTGATGGTGACGCCTGAAAATTCTGATTTGAGTTGCTCTGAACTTTTACCTTTTATCTTAATAAGTAATCCATTAAAAATACTTTATTGGTGGTATTTTTTCTCTTTGTTTCTACAGACATCATGATTCCTGTAATGGAATTCCGTCAGTTCTCTGAACAGCAGCCAGCGTTCAGAGTTCTGAAGCCGTGGTGGGACGTGTTCACTGAGTACCTTTCTGTGGTGATGCTCATGATTGGTGTATTTGGATGTACTCTACAGGTCAGTACTGATGGAGAAAATAAATGCTTGGATGTTATGCTGAAATATTGGTTTGTTCCGTTGTCTACCACTTATCCTGGGCCAGATCGCTCGGGCAGCACTCTCAGATGGAAAGCCCAAGCTTCGCTCTCCCCAGCTGTATCCTCCAGCTTACCCGGGAGGATTCTGAAGTGTTCCCTGTTCCCTACGCATCACTGATGGAGTGTTTTGGGCACGTCCCACCGGGAGGAGATCCGGAGGTAGACCCTAGACCACTAGAGCGACTATGTCTCACAGCTGGACAGGGAACGCCTTGGAAGCAGAAGGTTGAAGCCGGGGTGAGAGAAGTGTGGGCTTCCCATCTGAGGCTGTTGCCTCCACGAACCGGCCCCTGATAAGTGGAAGACGGCGAAATGGATCTTTTCCTCATAACAAAGAGGACATCAATACATTTTGATCCCATATACCCAACTTTTTTCTTTTTTGGCTGAGTGGGTGTTTTGCTTCAATTATTTATTTTTTACCTTAGTGCAAAAGTGCACATTTTTAGGCCAAAAGAAGGTTTAGAAGCAATTTGGCACAGCTTGTACCAAACAGTGCCAAATTTGAACAGTCATACCAAATATAAATTTGTTATGTGAAAAGACATGTCTCGCAAAGTAGGTCTTATGTGGCTATTTAAAATCTCACACAACTGTTAACGACATAAACAACAACAGGCCTACATGGGCAAAACCAGTTCCATGTCTCTGTAAATGAGAATAAACTGTTTTTCTTTGCTGAGAGCTAAAATGATTAAATTCAACAGTGCAACCTCATTGGCCTTCTGTTGGAACATAACTGCCCTGCCCCCCATGCTGGCACCAGCTTTCAAGCTTTTACAACCTGGCATGTGTGCAGCAAAAAAGAAGCATTCACCCCACCGCTGTGGAAACACTCCCCGCCCAAAGCCTTTTTCTCCAAACACACTCTTCCCTAAGACCCCTCCTGGTTCTCCCTGTAAAGAATGAGGGCAGTTTCGGCTACGCAAACCTTCATGGTGGAACTTGTTGCAATAACACCAAATTGTTTAGAAAAAAGAACTTCTAACAGGATATTCATCAGATTAGAGTGGCCATTGTACCCCACTGTTATCATAACATTTTAAAAAAGATCTAAAAGTCCCCAAATTAAGTGCACAATCAATTCTGTTAGTTTACACCATCAATGCCAACTTCCAGACCCAGCGTAGCCTGTAGTTAGCTCCTAAATTAGCCAAAAATACACAAACGTCATAATTTTTCTGTGAAAAAGATGCTGGGAAAGTTTTAAAGCAACATTTGAGCTGCAGAAATCTAAATACAGAGTAAGAAACTGCCTCCCATTTAATGAGCTGCTAGTAGTAATTTGAAGCGCCCACTTCCTGTTGTTAGCATTGCAGTCAAGCAGCTGCTTTTTATTATTTGTGTTTGGAGTAATCGCCATGAGCGTTGGTTGTTTACCGATTCTGACTCATGCCATCTTGTTTGCAATCAGAAAACCAGCTAAAGGAGAACTCTTAGCAAGTTTAGAGAACTTCCTCTAAAGTCTTTTAAAAAGAAGTTTGTTCTAATTCTTTGTCAAAATGTTTTTAGGTCTTTGTGGCAGTGCAGTGCCAGCTTAGAAGCTTGTTGATTTGAACTCGAACTGAGTGAAACTTGATACAAAATCTTGTTTATATAGAGTTTGCGTGTTCTCTTTGTGTAAGTTTGGGCTCCCTCTGTATACGCATTCTTCCTCCTACCCAACTAAAAACATAGTTTTCAAACTAACTGGTCTATGTGAAATTGCCCTGGAAATGGTTCTGTTTGGGTGCTTTCTCTGTCTCTGTATGACCCATCAGCAAGAAAGCAACCAGTCAAGGGCGCATCCCCTTTCGACTGGAAACATTCTTTAGGTGCTGTTAGAATGAACCCCTGGGCTTTACTGTGAAATCTGATGTCATTGCAACCGTATACAGTCTGGCCTAAAGGTTGATAGGAGTGGGAAGCATTTCAACCCATAAGTCCAGGAATCCCCTTTTCGATTATTTTTTGAACGGTGGCATCATTTCAAACTAAAATACAAATTCTCATTTTAATTTGAACTTTGTGACAGACTCGAGGGGTAGCACGGTGGCACAGTGGTTAGCACGGTGGCCTCACAGCAGGTCGTAGTACAAGTCCAGGATGGGTCGAGGCTTGAAACACGGGCCCTTAAAGTGAAGTTTGCATGTTCTCCCCGTGTATGAGTGGGTTTCCTCCAGGTACTCTGGTTTTCTCCAACCCTCCAAAAAACAAGCATGTTAGGTTGATTGGCCACTACGAAATTGACCCAGGAATGAATGTGTGTGTGTGGATGGTTGTTTGTGTGTGGCTCTGCGACAGACTGGTGACCAGTTACGGGTTTATTCTGCTTCTTGCCTTGAATCAACCAGGATTGGCTCTAGTACCCCCTGCGATCATGCTAGGAAATAAGCAGTTCAGAAGATGAAACGAGACAGACAGGGGAACTGACCAGAGTTTACCCTGCATTTCATGTAAATTTTGACAACCCACATCCCAGGGTTAATACTAATTGCTATGGAAAATGTATGGATGGTTGGATGTTGTAAACATTTTTATGTTTCGGCACTCCCTCGGTGTCCCCACTTTGGTGTTGCATAATTTATTTCCAATGATGGAAATGCTAAAGATTTGTTCTTTAATGCTCAAAGTGCTTTGTACCCTGTCAGAATCCTCTCAAGTTTATTTATTCATTTTCAGAACCACTTGTTCCTGACGGGGTCGCAGGTCCTCCCAAGTTTCCTAAATTAAATAAACAGATAAGAATTTTTCTCATAAATACAAATGGATTTAGTTGAGTATGAATGAGTACATTCAGAGTGGAAATCTTCATACACTTATACAGTATTTTCTTTTTGTCCTTTTTATGGTGCATTCTATTGCTGGACAGCCTGGTCTGGTAGTACGGCCAGCGAAATCCTACACAAGTTAATTAATGTGTGAGTTTGAAGAGTTCTACTCTTCCTAAAGTTCATTAAGTAATGGATCGAAACTCTTAATGACTAGATTAGTTGAAAAGATAATTGTGACATAATTTCCTCCAGATTCAGATGATTATCTCCATTTCCCTATTCTCATAAATTATAAGTCTTATTAAGGGAGTTTCCGAGAAGGAAACCCCTTTTTAGTCTTTTATAATGTTGATTTTAACATTTGCTGACCCTTGCACACTTTGTTTTCTTTGGAACAACTCGGCGTCTGAGTTGCTTTCACTGGACTGAATCCAGAATTTCTACAAAATAAAATGTCATCACGTAACAATTTAAAGAACTTTTATTAATTGAGGGTTAGGAGTATTTTTCGTGCAAAAAACACGACTCAAATTTCAAACTATGACTTTCACAGTCGAGCCTTGAAAAATCACAAAATAACTTTTGATTAGGTTTTTTAGTTTTTTTTTTTTTTAAGAAAAAACTACAGTGTGAATGCACTGATGCAGTTTTGATCTATAATTAGTAGACAAACTGAAGCTATTCACAAAAAGTTTGTCTCTTAATATGAAATTGAAGACAGATTGAGTATTTCCAAGCCATCGCCAGACCAGATTTTTTTTTTTTTTAAAGAGTCGAGATTCAATTTCATTCACCAGGACAAAACACCAGAAAGCTGAAATAAGACAAGAAAAATTATACGATGCATTTTACAATATTTAGTTTTTATTTACAAAAGTATTGTTCTCAACTAAAATTTATTGTAGTAATCTTTTACAAAAAAGAAGGCCAGTTCATAAAAGCTGACAGTCGCTAGCTTACCTTCCTCTTTTTTCCCCAATAAAAACTTTACCACAGACAGACTTCTTAGTTTTATCAGGCTTTAAATTAAAATACCTGTGTGTGCTTTCTCCACTCATTAGACCATCAATACCTGAAATAAATAACTCAGCAGCAGAAGAGAGGTGTTAGAACATCACTGAAATTATATTACCAAAGAAAGTGATGTAGAAACATTGTTATATATACTTGTATTAACGTTGGAAAATAACAAAAATACTTTCAGGCTAAAGTATCAAGATCATCTCAAATAATCTGAAAATAATCTTTGCAGTGAGGTTATTGTCGAAAGCATGAGAACTCATTTAGAATATAAGATTTCCAAAAGAGTGCTTGACGTAACCCAAGCACATGGCATTTTTGGGTTGCGTCATGAACTGGTGAGACAAATTATGTTGCAGTTTTGTTTTAATAAACTCAAGTAGAGAAGAAACACTAATCCATTGTCATATGATATTTTTGCCATAATTAGTAAAGCACTGGCGGACCTTGCGGTCTTCAGTGGTGTATCAATCAACGCTGGTAACTATTTCATGGAAATAAAAGAATGTTTTTATAGTGAATTAATCTAGGAAAAAAGCTCGACAATAAACACTGTTACTCAAAAAACACTGAGGGGTGAAAAAGTCCCCTATTGTGCAAACAGCTGCAACACACGAAACCATCCATAAAGACCTTGTGAATGTCAATAATATGTAAAAATATGACAACATTTCAATCACCAAAAGTTGGATTATTTGTACATAAAATCAATCTTTCTCTCTCCATACCCTGCATGCCATTTCAGATTGCTTTACTTTGTTCAACTTTTTTGTGAAAAGCCTTATCAAAAATGAAATCATAAGTAAATCAGCCACTAAATCTATTTGTTATAACCTATCAGTTGTTGTATCCTCATTTAAAAGTTGTTTTTTACGCCAATAATACAAAATTTCCATTCACATACCCGTATCTGACACTGTGTTCCCTAGATTAGCTGCTATGCTAAGTGAATGTCCAATCAGCAGGTCTGTCTAAAAACATTGATTTAAGACCCTGCAGAAAAGCCTGGGTTCATATCAAGAGAGACCAGCTCCATGTCTGATTAGTTGACGCAAAAAGTTTCATTGGTGTTTACTTTGTATAGAACTAGCCAGAAGAACAGAATCTAGAGGATAAGTTTAGATTAGCGGTTCATTCGGGATAAGCGGTTCAAAAGATAAAAATGAACGATGAATACACTGAAGCCAACTTCTGTATGTTAGAAAAATCTAAATGGCTTTATGCGTCAGGAAACTTCAAAATGCCGGCAAAGCCAGCACCGCCAAAACAATCTCACTCATAAAGTCTGTTTACGTTGGTACAGAAATGATAAACTACTAAGCATGTTTTACTTTTTATGTTGGGTTGGACAAAAAAAGTTGTATAGTTGTGATTGTGGATTAATTTGCAATTCTCTTTGGGACTGGAAAGAAACTCACCTATGATGTCATTCGAAGAAAAAGTTAGTAAAATCTACAAAATGACTAATGTTTATTTTCTTAGTTGAATGAGCCACTAAAAACACGATGACCGACATAATGATCAAATCCCAGTGGTCAAAAAGTACCGTATTTTTCCGCACTATAAGGCGCACCTAAAAACCTTAAATTTTCTCTAAAGTCCAAGATGCACCATTTAACCCGGAGCGCCTCATACGTATATGGATTAATATTGAGCAACAACAGGTATCGCAACCGCGGTAAGCAGCCGCCAACTCCATTTCTCACGTAGAAGAAGTAGTGCGCGATGCATGCTGGGATATATAAAAGGGTGTCTCATTTCCATATGTGTGTTTGTGTAAAGACTCAGAAATGGCTCCTACCAAGACACACTGTTACACCAAGTTTAAACTCCAGGCGATCGGTCACGCAGTAGAACACGGGAATAGAGCCGCAGCGAGAGAGTTTAACATCAATGAATCAATGATGAGGAAGTGGAGGAAGCAAGAGGATGCACTGCGCCAAGTAAGTAAGACTAAACAGAGTTTCCGCAGGAACAAAGCGAGATGGCCACAGTTAGAGGACAAAGTTGAACAGCCTTTACTGTATCGCCTTATAATGCAGTGCGCCTTATATATGGAAAAAGTTTTTAAAAATGTGATTTATTGAAGGTGCACTTTATAATGCATTGCGCATTATAGTGCGCAAAATACGGTAATGCCTGTCTCAATATTTTTGTAACCATGCTGTCTTTTTGCTCCAGGTAATGCAAGATAAAATCATATGTCTGCCTCAGAGAACATCATTGTCTTCAGCGAACACCAGCGATGGGGCAATGAAGTCACTCATTCAGCTACAGCCCAATACCACACCAGTGAAAGAAATGGCCGGCCTGAAAACTCAACTGGACATTCAACAATACAGCTTTATCAATCAGATGTGTTACGAAAAGGCTCTTCATTGGTATGCCAAATACTTTCCCTATTTGGTTCTCATACACACTTTGGTTTTTATGGTGTGTAGTAACTTCTGGTTCAAGTTTCCTGGTTCAAGTTCAAAAATAGAACATTTTATTTCAATGCTTAGTAAGTGCTTTGACTCTCCGTGGACCACACGTGCTTTGTCTGAGGTGTCTGGAGAAAATCCAGAGGAAAAAGACCCGAAAAAGACCGGGCCATCTCGGTCCGATGTTGTAGAGTCTACTGAAGAAGGAGGTAGTCTGGAAAGAACGCAGTCCCTCCGGTCAATACCAGAGAAGATTGTGATAGAAAAGTCATCAGCAAGTGTCCTTGACAAAAAAGAGGGTGAACAGGCAAAAGCACTCTTTGAAAAAGTGAAGAAGTTCCGCCTTCATGTTGAGGAAGGAGACATTCTCTATATTATGTACGTTCGCCAGACTGTGTTCAAAGTTATAAAATTTCTTGTGATTATAATCTACAACAGCTCTCTGGTGAATAGAGTGCGGAACAGAGTACACTGCGTCGTTGAAATCGAAAACATGACGGGTTACAGAAGCTTTGAATGCTACCATACCATGGCCCATCTGTTTGCGAAGTTATCTTACTGCTACTTGTGTCTTGTGGCCGTCTATGGATTGACCAACCTATATACCTCTTATTGGCTGTTTTACCGCTCTCTGAAGGAATATTCCTTTGAGTATGTTCGTCAAGAAACGGGCATTAATGACATCCCAGACGTCAAAAATGACTTTGCTTTTATGCTACACATGATTGATCAGTACGATCCGCTGTACTCCAAACGGTTTGCCGTTTTTCTTTCAGAAGTTAGTGAGAATAAGTTGAAACAACTTAATCTCAATCACGAATGGACAGCAGATAAATTGCGCCAAAGGCTTCAGACAAACGCGAACAATAGGCTTGAACTTCAGCTCTTCATGCTTCCTGGCTTGCCCGACACAGTCTTTGAACTGACAGAGTTGCAGTCGCTCAAACTAGAAATTATCAACAATGTCATGATCCCTGCCTCAATTTCCCAGCTGGAAGATCTTCAGGAACTTTCTCTGTATCAGTGTTCATTGAAATCGCACACAGCTGCAACGTCCTTCCTTAAAGAAAACCTTAAAGTGCTTCGTGTAAAGTTTGATGATAACAGGGAACTTCCTAACTGGCTGTACGGTCTTCGCAACTTAGAGGAACTTTATCTCGCTGGATCATTGAGTCCTGACGCATCTAGGAATGTAGGTCTTGAGTCTTTGCGAGACATGAAGTGCCTAAAAACTCTCTCTCTTAAGAGTAATTTGACCAAAATCCCGCAGTCCATTGTTGACGTGTCTAGCCATCTGCTACGTCTTTACTTACACAATGACGGCACAAAACTCGTCATGCTCAATAACTTAAAAAAGATGACAAATTTGATTGAGTTGGAGTTAGTTCATTGTGATCTGGAACGAATTCCACATGCCATCTTCAGCTTGTCAAACCTGCAAGAGCTTGACCTGAAGGAGAATAACCTACGCTCCATTGAGGAAATTGTCAGTTTCCAACATCTCCGAAAGCTCACGTGTCTCAAACTTTGGCACAACAGCATAATGTATATTCCAGAGCATATCAAAAAGCTCAGCAGCCTGGAACGCCTCTATTTCAGCCACAATAAGATTGAGATACTGCCTTCACACTTGTTCTTGTGCAACAAGCTACGCCATCTTGATCTCTCCAACAACGACATCCGTTTTATCCCTCCAGAAATTGGAGTTCTTCAGAGTCTGCAGTACTTTTCGGTCACTTGTAACAAGATCGAAAACCTCCCAGATGAACTTTTTTTCTGCAAAAAGCTCAAAACATTGAAACTGGGCAAGAATTCCCTCTCGACAATATCACCAAAAATTTCCTTCCTGGCACTGCTGACCTACCTGGAACTGAAAGGCAATCACTTTGAGGTTCTGCCACAAGAGCTTGGCTGCTGTCGAGCTCTGAAACGCAGTGGCCTTATTGTGGAGGATACTCTGTTTGAGACTCTGCCTTCAGAAGTCAGGGACCACATGAAGAATGAGTGATGTGTTTTACCGCAGCCACAGTGCCTACTATTTGTTCTGTTTGCCAGTTCAGGACATTTAGCCATTATAAAACCAACTAACCCTATTGTTCTTAATTTTGGATTGGAACAAAATGGGATTTAGATCGTTGCTTCTTCTTAGTGTGGCTGTTATCGGGTGTAAAATATCATTGAGCCACAATTTTTGTTAAAGTAGTTTAGTTTATAAGAAAAATGACTTTTTTTGCTTTACTAAAAGCATCAGGTGAGAAATATGTGATAAATACATGTTTAATTTCAGGAAAATACACAGAAATGTAAATGTGTTTATGCATTCTTTGAATGTGTTTCAATACAGTTCAGAAAATGCGCAGATTTTAACCAGCCAAAAACTCTAGATGACCATAGGGGGCAATGTTGAGCAATAAAGCGGTGGAAAGGAACAAAGAAGAGTTAGCGCTAAGTGTTAAAATGACACTTAATTTGTGTCATGATTTACACTGTTGTCTCTTTCTGAGATTGTACATGATCGTGATTTTTACTTGCCCTTGTCACTATTGTCTAAAATCAAATTTGATCTCTGATTATTACAGTGCCCTCTAGTGGATTTTGCCTTAAAGGGCCCATCTCATGCAAAATAACTCTTCACATTGTATCCTCTGCACATACACACGCAAAATGTGGGGTTTGCAACATGCATTACACGATAGTTATGAAAATATATTGATTTGGTGGAGCGCACTCACAGACCCGGAACTAAGAAAGGCCGGGTCTGCTCATCCGCCCCCCGTCCTGAGAAAGTACAAGCTCCGCCCTCTGCTCTCACTGAGCCTCTATTCCTTCACCTATCTCTGAGCGGGAGGGGGAAGGCAGGCGTAAACCCGTGCGTGGCGGTTTGGTAGCGTCTGAAACAAGATTTTATCACGTCGATTCATCAAAAAAGCGTGTTTCAAGCAAGAAAATAAAAAAGACGCAGAGCAGCAAACCAGCCTGTATATCGGACGTTGAAAGCGAGTTTGTGAGGGCGTAAGGCCGGAGTGGAGGCGGGTGAGGAGGGCCGGCGGGTGGTGAGGAGGGACGGTTTGTTGCGGAGGGGGGCGTGTGCGAAGTCCGTCCTGGCTACGTCAAATGCATCATACTTTAGACAGCCGCGTCACACTTTACACATCTGGTCATTTGTTGTTTTGTCCGAGCGTACCAGAAATCCAAAGCAATTTGTGAAAAACGGGCTAAATCAATCTAGAAACCCCTTTGGTGACTTATACAAGGCCCGGACATCACTCTTACAAGGTAGAAAACTCTGGAAAGTCGATTTTGCATGAGATGGGCCCTTTAAAATCATGCCAACATGTTCGCTTGAAACAGGCGTATCTGTAGGTTTGCCCAAAGTGGGCATAAATGAATTATTAATAGGTAAATACATGATCAGGTTGGAAAAGTTTCCCCTTTTAATGGATAAGCCCAAGTTTGATCTTCATACATTGATATGGTTGGGGTTTTAAACCTAATCAAATAGTTCTGTTTAATTATCATCACTGCCACATGAAATATTTTCATCACCAAATTTCAGTCTAACCATTACCTATATTGTTTTTGTACATATTTTGTTCTCAAGAGACTGTTAACTTACACAAACCCTCAACGAGGGAACAGCAAAAAATACACCTTATGCAATTAAGTGTAACAATGTTGCTCAAAAAAATCTGTATTGTACAAAACTGAATCTTTTAAAGTGCATTAAATGTTAAGGATAATAACCTGACCTACTCTTTTGTTTTATTGCTTCCTTCTACTGATTAACCTTGATGAATAAATATGTATATTTTAATTGTGCAAGTCGGACATCTAAGGGTTTATGACCTGGACAACTTTGAGAGTGTTTAAACAAAAGAGAAAATTGTGAAAAATATTAATGCCTGTGTGAAAAAAGTGTGTAGGGATGTTTTACCACCTTTAAAAAAATCAATAATTTTCAAAGAAAAAGTAACCACCTATTTCATTTATTGCAGGGTAGACTAAAAAGTAACACCTGAAGTCATCATAGGAACAATGTTGAATGTAAAATGACCAGGTGGAATTATAGCAAAGAACTTTTGACCAGTATAACCACTGAGAGCTGCACAGTGAAACAAAAAAATGACATTTAAAATAATGCACCAATGACCCAGCTCATTCATTCTGTTTATTTTTTAAATGGGTTTTAAACAGTCGTGTCTCAAAAAGTACAGTCTGGTATGGTCGCCAGACTGCAGGCCTATCAGGCCTAGTGTCCACTGCGCATTAGCAAAGCGGAGTTCTTCTCTACAGACCAAACTAGTTCAACTAAACATAAAACAAGCACAGCCCTTCTGTGGCACACACATGTCCACTTGTAAATACTATCCATATAAATAAATTTATCATTGTTTTCGGATAATTTCAGTAAAACAATCTCTTATTTTCTACCTCAGCCATCTGCACGCTCTCGGCTCGCTCATACCGTGTATGAGGCACGCGCACATTTACACAGAGTAGCAATCAACTTATCAGAGGAACAGCACATGTTAGAGGTTTTGGAGATAAAGTCCGAGAGGCCAGGCTGAGATGGTTTGGACATGTGCAGAGGAGAGAGAGAGTACATCGGAAGCAGGATGCTGGATTTGGAACCACCAGGAAAGAGGACTAGAGGAAGACCAAAGAGGAGGTTCATGGATACAGTGAAGGAAGACATGAAGATAGTTGGTGTGACCGAAGAGGATACAGCAGATAGGATTAGATGGAAGAAACTGACTTGCTGTGGCGAACCCTGAAGGGAAATGCCGAAAGGAGAAGAAGAGCAATCAACATACAAAAGACCACTAACGTAGCACAAATCATTGACACAATTTTATGAGTTTTCTCGCATTTTTAGACGGAATGAAGGTCTAGATGATGTCATTGTTCAAAACGTATTTCTTAAAAAAACGTATATATATATATATATATATAAAAACGCAAACAATTTTTTACAGCACAAAACAGCACAAACAAGAGCACAAACGATTGACACCATTTTTGAAGTTTTCTTGCATTTATTTTTTAACAAAATGAGGGGATAGATGACCTCAAATTGATCTATAAAAAAAAATGTAAATATCTAAAAAACTAAAATAGCACAAACATTTTTATACAGCACAAAACATGACATGACATGTTTTTACTATTTTATGAAGAGGGGCCTGCTTCACAGAGGTAATATTAATAGATTTTATTTATAATGTACCTTACATCATAAGTAAAAAAAAAATCCCAAAGGGCTACATAAATACTAGACAAGGGAAAAACAATAAAAACAGTTTAAAAACCCCAATCTACATTCAGAAAACAAAGAACCATAAAGTGAAAAATTAAAAGCCTTATTAAAAATGAATGTCTTTAGGCCTTTTTTGAAAGTGTCCACACTTTGTGGGGCCCTGAGGAGTTCTGGGAGCTCATTCCAGAGTCGTAGGGCAATGGCCTGGAAGGCTCTGTCCCCCATTGTGGTCAGCCTGGTCCTGTTTGTAAAAACAAACAAACAAAAACAAAAAAAAACACTAAAAAAACACCAAATCAATGTTTCCATGATCTGATGCCAAATTTGTGGCTGTAGGACAAAACTTGATAAATCTACGGATGTCCTTTTTTTTCTGAATCACGTTAAAAAACGCGCCCCTCGCTCCAGACAACGAACCAGACAACGGTCTGGTTCTGAACTCCTTTAAGACCAAGGAGATGATCATTGACTTCAGCAGGAAGCCCGTTCATCAACCTGTTGTGATCGACGGAGAGCGCATTGAGGTTGTTAAAACCTACAAATATCTGGGTGTGGATCTTGACAGCAGATTGGATTGGTCAGAGCAGGCTCGGGCCCTGCATAAGAAAGGACAGAGCAGGCCGTTTTTCTTGAGAACACTTAAAACTTTTGATGCATGTGGCGACATGCTAAACATCTTTCATCAGTCTGTCGTGGCAACTGCAGTTTTCTTTGCGGTCGTCTGCTGGGGAGGCAGCTTGACCTCTAGGGACACAAATAGGCAAGACAGACTGATAAGGAAATGTGCATCTGTGGTGGGGAAATGTAGACTCTGTGGGAGCTGTTTTGGAGGGAAGGATAAGGGTTTTAATGCAGGGTATTCTGAATAACCCCCGTCACCCTCTTCACAACCCAGAAGACTACCCAAAGTAACAAGTTCCTCTCACTGTACTGCAGGACTGGGCGCTTTAGGAGGTCGTTCATCCCTTCAGCCCTCAGGCAATTTAATTAATCAGATGTTTCTGGAAGGAACTGAGTCCTATTTTATTATGTATGTTGTTTTTATTTATTTGTATGTACAGTTTGTGTGATTTCTGTTGCTGCTGGACACCAGAATTTCTCCTGCGGGATGTTAATAAAGTTTCATCTATCTATATCTATATATATATATCTATATATATAGATATATATATCTATATATATCTAGATAGTAAGATAGATAAAACGCATCAAAAACAGGGGGGACGGAATAAGTAGGAATAAATCTGTAATCAAGAGAAACAGAAAAACAATATTTTCTGCTCTTGAGGGCCTCAAGCAATCATTTTAAGAAACTTTCAGTCAGTTTGTGTGTGTGTAAAGTTGTAAACAGTCCCCTTCCTTTCTGGAATTTTACTTTGAAGGCACAGTTTGCGCTTTGCAGACGGTCCCTTACGTTCCATTTTCTGCCTAAATGAAGCTGCTGTGCAGGGAAAGAATAGAAAAAAGCCTTTCCTCCGCCATGCAGATGCGGGTCAGTGACGGCTGATGAGGATGATCTGGAATCCTTCCGGGACGCATGCACGTCCTGCAGCTGGTACGTGTGAGACACAGAGAACAGAGAAGGGGGTAGTGTGCTAAGCTGCTTACCGCAGACATAGAGGCCTGTGGTTGGAACAAAGACCTGATGACACCAGCAGGACATGGCGTGTAAAAGAAGACCTTCGCTAGAACTGCTGGTCTACGCCTAAACTGGACCAGACCAACCAAAGGTGCGTATTTTTTGTTTACCTGCGGGTCTATGTGTCGGGGAACATCATGATGAATTTGGAAGTATTTATTAATGTTTCTGACTGTATTGTAATAAAAGTATATTTATTGTTGTAATAGCATGTTTGTAAATGTGTTATACATGGGTTATACATGTGTTACCGACGCGATAACGGGCCACATAGATTCTGAAGCTCTGTGTGCATGAATGCGTCGCTTGCTGCTGAAGCCGGTCTCATCCTGTTCCACTGCCTCATAGAAAGTCACCTTCATGCACACAAAGCAGCTTAAAGATGGATTTCTATCCTGGAAAAGCAGTCATGTTATAAACAGAAAAAAATTACATAAATATAGACCGTCCGCGCGGTGCGTTTCGGGGTAATGATTAGCGCAAAAAGTGCTTAGATCAGCGGAGACGCAGGGAAACACGCACAGTAATGATGTAGTTCCGGGTTAAATCTCAGCTGTTTCATAGCAGTTCTCTTTCCTAGCTGCTTGTCCATCCCAGCTAGGCCGACAAAATTTTTATAACATCTAAAGTATTCAACCTCATCATGGATAGAAAATTAAAAATGATCAAAAATAAACAAAAAATATTTTGAGTTTCAATCTTCTTCTTTCCGCATTTCCCTTCAGGGGTCGCCACAGCAAGTCAGTTTCTTCCATCTAACCCTATCTGCTGCATCCTCCTTGGTCACACCAACTATCTTCATGTCTTCCTTCACTGTATCCATGAACCTCCTCTTTGGGCTTCCTCTAGTCCTCTTTCCTGGTGGTTCCAAACCCAGCATCCTTCTTCTGATGTACTCTCTCTCTCTCTTTCTGCACATGTCCAAACCATCTCAGTCTGGTCTCTCGAACTTTATCCCCAAAACCTCTAACATGTGCTGTTCCTCTGATCCTGTCCATCCTCGTCACTCCCAGAGAGATCCTCAGCATCTTCATCTCTGCTACCTCCATCTCTGTTTCCTGTCTTTTTCTCAGTGCTACTGTCTCTAGACCAAACAGCATGGCCGGTCTCACCACGGTTTTGTACACTTTCCCTTTCATTCTAGCTGAAACTCTTCTGTCACACATCACACCTGATACTTTTCTCCACTCGTTCCAGCCTGCCTGAACACTCTTCTTCACCTCTTTTCCACACTCTCCATTGCTCTGGACTGTTGATCCTGTCATGATGTGGAGGTGCAGGTAGAAGGAGGAGGACTCAAATGCAGGACAACAGACATGAATTATTTTGAATGGTATTCCAGTAAGGCTGTAAATTAAAGCAAACAAGAATGAATGGAATGTATGACCTGATGAGAAAGTCCGGGGTGATTGCCCTTAAATAGGCAGCAGGGTCCACAGGTGTGTGGCATCAGAATAATCACCCTCAGGTGTGCCAATCAGGGTGATGAGGGAAAGTCCAGGACTCCCTTTGGTGGCAGGAGAGGGGATTGTGACAGAATTGAATATAACAAGTTGTGCTGTCCTGGCGACATGGTACGAATGGATAAATCAATTCACAAAAAAGTGTTTTGATAAAACAACAAAAAAAAAACAGATACAAATAAATTTAATACATAATCAGCTGATACATTTTAAAACAAATTTTCGACAGCAAACTCGGACAACACATTGTTTGCTGGAATAACACGACTAGCGTGTTTCTGCCATCGCATTCACCAATACTTGACAATATACTGTCTGTGCACATATTGTGCGTAGATGTCTGTCTGAAGTACAAAACACTAAAAATCACAAAATATTTTAGAAGACAAAACCTTCTCTATGTGTTTAAGTTGGAGTAAATATTGTTTTCATTATGTGGTGCAATTTCTTTAAAAAACGGGTTAAACTACAATTAAAAGCAAAGTGTTTTTTTCCGTATTTTATTGGTCCATATGGTTTTGTTTCACAACTTTTATTAGTCTGCTTCCTGAAGGCACAGTGGGAACTTAAAATCCCCTGCACCCGCGTGTAAAGTTGTTATAAAAACTTAGCCCACAATTTGCATTTCAGAAATTGTCTGTTTGGAATATAGGACATTTGAGCCATGGACATTTGGGCCACAACGCTGCAACCTAGGATAATTGGGCCATGTGGACCACTTGGGATGGACTTTTGGGCCACGAACCAATTTTTTTCTTTTCTCTTTAAATAATACGCTAACCTTAACCCTATTTCTTTTATAATGTATCTTGTGAAATTGAATAAAACAGTTGCATTACACAAAATAATTGCTTTTAGTCGGTTTTATCCCATGGCTCAAATATCCTAGTCACCGGGGCCCAAATATCTTAGGTTGCAGTTTCTTGGCCCAAATGTCGGTGGCCGAAATGTCCGTTCATGGTCTGTCTGCCACTAGGGGGCAGTGCAATGGACATGTTACACTATACCTGGAATTTTTTTAAAAAAAAAGTTGTTCTGTTATATTGTAGATTTCCTCCGACAGATCTGAATAAAATTAGGTTGATCCAACGTCCAATTAAAATATTCACAATGACTCCTTAATTCCTTTTATCTGATACAATCTCCAGATAGACTTGATTATTCCTATTGTGTCCCCATGGTTCAATATAATTCATAATTTAAAAACTGTCCAAGCGGGCGCAAGTTACAAACCAAAACATATTTAAAATGTCAAGATACCTAATAATAAAACCTAAATTAATGCACATGTATTAATTTTATTTACAACTTTACAGTTTGACAGTTAAAATTACAAAAAAAATTATGATAGTTGTAAAAGATCTTGTTTAAAGAGTATTTGATATCAAATTGATAATGCAACAGGCGCTTATACAATATTCATATAACATGTCAGCAAAAAATATTTTAGACTGTATGACTACTAATTTTGGACAGATGAACAGGCTGATAGACGAGGTTAGACAGGAATCTAAATAGACAATGATGTTTGCGGATGACATTGTGATCTGTAGTGAGAGGAGGGAAGAGGTGGAGGAAAAGCTGGAGAGGTGGAGGTTTGAGTACATGTGTGTGAATGAGAGGGATCCAAATGGAAAAGTGAGGTTACAGGGAGAAGAGATAAAGAAGGTGGAAGATTTTATGTATCTAGGATCAACAGTCCAGAGCAATGGAGAGTGTGGAAAAGAGGTGAAGAAGCATGTGCAGGCAGGCTGGAACGGGTGGAGGAAAGTATCAGGTGTGATGTGTGAAAGAAGAGTTTCAGCTAGAATGAAATGGAAAGTGTACAAAACCGTGGTGAGACCGGCCATGCTGATTGGTCTAGAGACAGTGGCACTGAAGAGAAGACAGGAAGCAGAAATGGAGGTAGCAGAGATGAAGATGCTGAGGATCTCTCTGGGAGTGACCAGGATGGACAGGATTAGAAATGAGTACATCAGGTAAACAGCACATGTTGGGGGTTTTGGGGATACAGTTCGAGAGGCAAGACTGGGATGGTTTGCACATGTGCAGAGGAGAGAGAGAGTACATAGGATGAAGGACGCTGGATTTGGAACCACCAGGAAAGAGGACTAGAGGAAGACCAAAGAGGAGGTTCATGGATACAGTGAAGGAAGACATGAAGATAGTTGGTGTGACCAAAGAGGATACAGCAGATAGGGTTAGATGGAAGAAACTGACTTGCTGTGGCGCCCCCTGAAGGGAAATGCCGAAAGAAGAAGAAGATCACTACTAATTTTAACATCAAATTTTTCTAAAGAACCTTTTATGTAAAATTGAATATTAATATGAAAAAGACATGAATTAAAGTGTAACTGAAATAGTAATCAGATTTTTTTTTTTTGCTTATTTCAAACTCTAGGAGAAGTTATTATGAAAGGCAGTGAGGCAGTCACAGCGTGTCTTTGTTCTCTGACATTCTTCCATTTTTTTTATGGCTGTCAACCCCACGCCCCTATATTCAATCAATATGGTGCTCATTCGCTCCTCCCCCGCACCATTTATCGTCACCAAAGCTTGTAAAATCAGGCCGTTTTGATCTACTTACACACACACAATGCTTCGACTGAAGAAAAAAAGCCTACACAACCACAAAACGCACATCTGTAATTAATCACAACGCTATTGTCAGACTTCCACAATGCACAGCAGCTGTCGTCTGAGCTTCAAAGCCAAGATCAACTTTTATTACCCCAGTGCGGCCATTTCCCTTGCAGCCCAGCAGCTGCATACAACACACATGTAGGCCAAATAGCGTGGTACTTAGTGCTATGTACCACAACCAAACACTTGGTGGGATGATTTAAGTCTTTTTTAACTTGTGCTAGGAATAAAGGTCGCTGCCGCTAGTGTGAAAACAGACAAAGGGACGAGCTGGTTTCTTGCTCCCCATCTGTTTTAGCCACTGCATCTTTTTTGTTCAAAAAAAGTTTTTATCGGTCGCACTTGGAATGTAGAGCTAACGTCCCATCTCGTGCGAAAAAAAAAAATCATTGCATCTTATGCATTTAAACTATAAGAATTCGAGTTTAGGAATATCCATTACCCGACAGTTTTGAAATCTTACTGATCAGGAAGTGACATACCAGGCCATGGATTTTTGTAAAAGCCTGACTATTGCTCAACAGACTCCCCCTCCAAAAATCTGACGCATGTCCCAAGCAAACTGACCATCCTCCACCCAAATCACAGAGGAGCGGTGAGAGCCTCGGGCACGTGTGTAAAATGCTCCCAACTACATAGGTGTCATCGACACTGCTAGTCACGTCATTGCTGTAGCAACATTCTTTTCATTGTTACGTGAGGGAGAAGCAATTTTAAAAAAAGGAAAAGTTAAATCATTTAAAAAACAATTTGGTGACAAATACAAGACACACAGATCACTATTAAAAAGTAAAACACCCTGAAAAGTTTATTTTGTACAAATGAGACCTTTAAGTTAGGATATAGGTTGGTCTATTGCAGGCATGGGCAAACAACGGCTTGCGGGCCACATGCAGCCCGTTAAATGGTTTAATCCGGCCCGTCGGGACATGAAAAAAATTAAATAAATAAACTTTGTTAATGTTTTATTTCTCCTGCAATTCTGACATTTCCTCAATTACATGGCGTACTCTGGACATACTGGCTTTGTTGAGAATACAACAACACTGCTCCCATTAAAATGTGTGTGTCTTTGTGATGTGCAAGCTATCAAAATAAAGTGTGCACAGATATGGAAAGCCATCAGGGCCAGTACAAGCACGCAAACAAGCGTGTTAGATGTTAAAACAAGAAAAATGTTATATCAAGCGCTTAGATTTCAAACCTAGCGCCGCTAAATGCACGTTTTTAATCGCTATCGCACTAGATTTGAAAATTAACGCTCTTGATGTAACATTTAACTCCCTTGTTTAAAATCTAGCGCACCATTCTATTGGTCTCTTCTAGCAGTTACCAAAGCATGCCATCCATCTGCTCCTGTTCCGGCCCCTTTGTCAAACGTTAGCGCTCAATGTGACCCGCGAATCACAAAGTTTGCCCATGCCTGGTCTATGGTCTACTGATGTAAACTCTACTTTTGAGGGTTTGCATTCGTAAATCTTACTCGATTTAAAATGAAACAAGAGGGCACACAGTAGACCAGTAGGGAGATAAATCTATTTCACTGGGGGGACTTATCAAGCTTAAAAGTTTTAAATTAGTCTCAAAATCAAGTTTTACAAACAACTCAGATTTGTGAAACAATTAGTCTAAGTTTAAGGTGTATTCAGAATTTCGCTCCAACCAATAAGGTGCATTTTATTCAAATACTGTTCCTTTTCTTAATAACAAAAAATCCCTTTATTTTGTTCTAAACCACATTTTGTCATATTTTTGGACCACATTTTCTTCCATTAAGCTTTATTTTTTTATACTATTGCATGAAAATGAAATAGCTATTTGAGCAAATTTAGCAATACAATTAATCATTACAAAAAAGTACAGTGATCATCTTTGTTATTGCTGCTCAAAACTCTCATTTTAATTGCAAATATACGTAAATCATAAAAATGTTTTTTAATTTATATATTACTTCTTTTACTGGAACACCCTCCAAACTCTTTGGATTGTTTAATTAGATAACTATGCCCGAGGCATAAACCAAGTGCTACCACGCTGTAGCATGTTAAAGTCATCTGCAAATGCATCGCATGACAAGAATAAATCATGCCGACCGTTTAGAAAATTAACGTCCTTGTACACACTTGATGGGTCGCACTCATTCAGATCCTCAAAAGACAGGCAGACGGATGTTTTTCTTGATTCTTCTCATGGTCGTGTTTTTTTTTAAAAGAAACCGTTACCAAACATGTAAGATTTATTGCTTTAACTCAAAGCCAAGGACAAGCTCATGATGGTAAACATGTGAGGGGATGTCAAACGTTGCATAGCAGAAATAGCTATACAGAAACTAATGCTACAGCAACATGAGGAATATTTAGGTATAGCTTTATGACCTTTCCAGAATCTATAAGAGGAAGTTTTCTATGTAATTGGTAGTGCCCGACGAGGTGTACATTAACCAAAATCCAGGTCGGATGATTCATGCTTATGGTTCATTCATACATTTTAGATTATGTCCACCTTGACGGAAATTATCCCACCTATACCATGGTCATTTAAAAAAGAAGGAAATATTACATAGGGTACCGTATTTTCCGCACTATAAGGCGCACCTTCAATAAATGACATTTCTTAAAACTTTTTTCATATATAAGGCGCACCGCATTATGAGGCGCTACAGTAAAGGCTGTTCAACTTTGTCCTCTAACTGTGGCCATCTCGCTTTGTTCCCGCGGAAACTCTGTTTAGTCTTATTTACTTGGCGCACCGCATCCTCTTGCTTCCTCCATTTCCTCACCATTGATTCATTGATATTAAACTCTCTCGCTGTGGCTCTATTCCCGTGTTCTACTGCGTGACCGATCACCTTGAGTTTAAACTCTGCGGTGTGACAGTGTCTCTTGGTAGGTGCCATTTTCGGGTCTTTACACAAACACACAAATGGAAATGAGACGCCATTTCATACATCCCAGCATGCACCGCGCACTGCTTCTTCTATGGGGGAAATGGTGTTGGCGGCTGCTTACCGCAGTTGCAACACCTGTTGTAGCTCAATATTCGTCCATATATAAGGCGCTCCGGGTTAAAAGGCGCAACGTGGACTTTAATTTTAAATGAAAGGTTTTTAGGTGCGCCTTATGGTGCGGAAAATACAGTAGTTCAATTAAAGGTTTGTGCTAATCCCACTAATTGGTGTTCTCTTTTGCAGGGATGTTTACCCTCACCGAAGTAGCCTCTCTGAATGACATCCAGCCCACTTACAGAATCCTGAAACCATGGTGGGACGTCTTCATGGATTATTTAGGTATTGTCATGCTGATGTTGGCCATATTTTCAGGAACTATGCAGTTAACCAGGGACCAAGTGGTTTGCCTTCCCATCTTGGAACAGTCTCCAGAAAATTCCAGAGGCTTCTTGGGAACCGAGCCACCAGAGCCCACTGATGGCTTTTGGAACAAAGAGAATGCAATTGGGGAGCAAGCTGCTCCATTAATGGCAAAAAGACCTCCAGAGAAAATTACTTCCACTATTGCTTACCCACAACCACCTGTCCTTGGCCAACCTCAGCCCTCGGGTGTGAGGACCAGACTGGATTTTCAGCAGTATGTTTTTGTCAACCAGATGTGCTACCATGTTGCTCTCCCTTGGTATTCCAAATATTTCCCTTACCTTGCTCTCATCCACACTATTGTACTCATGGTTAGCAGCAACTTCTGGTTCAAGTACCCAAAGACAAGTTCGAAAATAGAGCATTTTGTTTCCATACTTGGAAAATGTTTCGAGTCACCCTGGACTACAAAAGCTCTGTCTGAGACTGCCTGTGAGGACTCGGAGGAGAACAAGCAAAGACTGGCTGAGGCATCGTCGCTCCTGAAACACTTCTCCATGTGCAGCGAGGAGGGCAGTCCCAACCAGCCGGCCCCAATAATGAGCAAAACAGGGGTGGCTTTTTCAGCTGAAAAGCTTGTGAGTGAAATTCCCTCTATGACCATTCTAGACAAGAAAGATGGTGAACAAGCTAAGGCTTTGTTTGAGAAAGTTCGGAAGTTCCGTGTCCATGTGGAAGACAGTGATCTGATCTACAGGCTGTACGCTATTCAGACGGTCATCAAAACAGTCAAATTTATCTTGATTTTGTGCTACACGATGACATTTGTGGCTTCTATTGACTTTGACCATGTGTGTGAACCTGAAATAAAGCATTTAACTGGATATACTAAATTTCAATGCACACACAACATGGCTTTCATGCTGAAGAAACTCCTTGTTTGTTATATTGCTCTCATATGTGTATATGGTGTCATATGCATATACACGTTGTTTTGGCTCTTTCGGCGACCACTTAAGGAGTATTCCTTTGAAAAAGTAAGAGAGGAAAGCAGCTTTAGTGATATTCCAGATGTTAAGAATGACTTTGCATTCCTCCTACACATGGTTGACCAGTACGACCAACTCTACTCAAAGCGTTTTGGAGTTTTTCTTTCTGAAGTAAGTGAGAACAAACTTCGGGAGATCAGTCTGAATCACGAGTGGACTTTTGAAAAGTTGCGACAACACGTAACCAGAAATCCTCAAGATAAGTTGGAGCTCCATCTATTTATGTTGTCTGGAGTGCCAGATGCCGTGTTTGAACTCACAGATTTAGAAATTCTTAAGTTAGAATTGATTCCAGAAGCCAAAATAACAGCAAAAATTTCTCAAATGATCAACCTTCAGGAGTTGCATTTTTACCACTGTCCTGCCAAAGTTGAGCAGACTGCTTTCATCTTTCTCTGTGATCACCTCCGGTGCCTTCAAGTCAAATTCACAGATGTGGCCGAAATCCCTAGCTGGGTTTACCTTCTGAAAAATTTACAGGAACTCTATCTAGTTGGCAACCTAAACTCAGAAAACAACAAGCTCATAGGACTCGAATCCCTTCGAGATCTTAGACACTTAAAGATTTTGCATCTTAAAAGCAACCTGACAAAGATCCCGACTAACATCACAGATCTTTCACCGCATCTCGTCAGGTTGGTCATACATAACGACGGCACAAAGCTCGTGGTCCTGAACAGCTTAAAGAAAATGATGAATCTTGCAGAACTGGAGCTCCACAACTGTGAGTTGGAGCGAATACCTCATGCCATCTTCAGCTTGAACAACCTTCAGGAACTCGACCTAAAGTCTAACAACATCCGCACCATCGAAGAGGTCATTAGCTTCCAGCACCTTAAAAGACTCACATGCCTCAAACTTTGGTACAATAAGATCATCGCCATTCCACTGTCCATTAGTCACGTCAAGAACATAGAGTCCCTTTACCTTTCACACAACAAGTTGGATACATTACCCTCACCGTTGTTTACCCTCCACAAGTTGCGGTACCTTGACGTTAGCCATAACTCTATAGTGGTGATACCACTGGAGGTGGGTTTCCTACAGAATCTCCAACATTTTGCTATCACAGGCAATAAAGTGGAGATTGTTCCTAAACAACTGTTTAAGTGCAGCAAGCTGAGGACATTATGTCTTGGACATAACTGTATCTCCTCCATACCAGAAAAACTTGGGAATCTCTCGCAGCTAACACACCTGGAACTGAAGGGTAACTGCCTAGATCGCCTCCCTGCTCAGCTCGGTCAGTGCAGCCTTCTTCGCAGGAGTTGTCTTCTAGTTGAGGATCACCTTTTTGACTCCCTGCCTGTTGAAGTGAAAGAAAGCATGAATCAGGAAGCTGGTGTTTCATTTACAAATGGTTGTAAATGTCTGAGTGATGCACGGTAGAACGTCTCCATGATATGCATTCCCTTTAGAGAAATAGAAATTGACGTGATGCCGACTGTCAATTACACAAAACACTTAGGATGTTTTCACACAGGCCATGGTTGCTACCAACTGGGCCCGAGTGCTACTTCCCTCTTTCTGAGTCCGCTCTCTGGCCTGCACTCACCATTCATGCCTGAGCATGCCCAAGTAAATAAGACACAATGGTTTCAGGATAAACAGGAAGAATGACGCTCTCATTGAACGAAATCACGTCCTTCACTCTGGTTATTTTAGTGGTCCAAGCCCTCTCACAACCTGTTGCTTAAAAGGTCATCTGTAGTAGTTACTTAGCAATGTAGCATTGTCAGGACACGCTCAACATAATTTTGCTCAAATTTAAACCCAGTTTAAGTCCATGTCCACATGTAGCCGGGTATTTTTAAAAACGCATGTATTTTAATCTGTTTTGGCCCGCTGTCCACACAAAAACGGACATTTTTTTCACTCAAAACTGGCGTTTTTGAAAACTCCCGCCAAAGTAGAGATTTTGGAAAACTTCATTTTTACGTTTGTGTGTGGATGTGCGAAAATGGAGATTTGCGTTTTTATACATCACTACCTGCGACAAGTAATGCACATACGTCATTTGTGTGCGTCCTTGTTTACAAAAGCAGACAGTGGGCAGCATGGATCCACGAAAACAGACATTACTTTTTACCCTGTTGCAGACCCTCTTTGATTGACTTTTTGCCCACTTTTGTCCACTCTCAACTGCTCTTGCTTCGTGTTGACGGAGCTCCTCCTTTGCTCCACTCAATACTGCCAACTACTGGTCTGGCATGCTCATGATCGCACTCAGAGCAAATTTATATGGCTCTGTGTGGACATGGATATTTTAAAAATGGTTACGTGTGGACGCAAGCGTTTTCTTAAAACGGAGGACAGCAAATATGCGTTTTCAAAAATACCCGGCTACGTGTGGACAGGGCCTTAAAGTACATCCACCATCCAATGAATCCTGGTTGGAAATGCCATCAACTTTATATAAAATATACACACACAGCTAACTGAAGAAAAAAACACTAAAAAAAAAAAAAAAAAAAAAAAGCACCACAAATCTGAAATAACCAAATTCGGCAATGCTTGTATGTTGTAGCTACATTGAACATGTGAGTCAGTCACGGGTACACATGTGACTGATCATATGTAAATAGTGTGAGTGTGGCAACCTTAAGCACAACAACGTTTGCCACTTTAACCTAACTGGCATGTTGTTGTGCAATTCGTCACTCTTCCTCTGGCCGTGAAACACCACAGTTTTTATGCTTATTTCATTTTTTTTTTCTGAAAAAAAGTGTTGAAAAAATATTGAATGTATGACTCATTCACAACCTGGCTTGTATTCTGTGCTTTAATAAATAATAAAACAGATAGAAATCTTTCCCAGAGTTTTTTGGGAACTTCAATGAGGATAGCCCGGTAGCCATGTTGCTAAGTTGGGTATGGTTTGGAAATGGCGGGCAGAGTTCGGCGTCACGTCAATTATAGAGCCAGAGAATGATTTGCAACCCTTTGCAATTTTGCACAACTAATCCAAGCATGGAGGAACTTTAAATCCACATATTATATTGTAGCTCGTCACTTAGATTTTTCCCCTATTTTTGCTTCGTTTTTAGTTCATATGATAGCATTTTTGAAGTATGTTATTTTTATTTTTTGTGTGCACAAACATCTGTAATGAATCACACTAACTTGTGACTTTCAAAAATCTGTTTTTATTTCTATTACACAGTGTTTCTGTCTTTTTTTTTAAGTAATTCTCTGCATGGTTTCGCTTTTAATTAGTTGGTTTGTCATTTGTAAATTTCTCTCTAAAACGTGCTGCTAAACATTCCCAAAAAGTAAGTCACTGAATGACTACATTTACTTCTATGATTACTGGTTTGATCAAACATATGATACTATTTTTTATTTTGAATGATGACACATTTAGGCTAATGATTGCAATAATTTTTTTTCGGAATGAGCTGTAAAGTGGAAGTATTTGGTTGCTTCCATGTAAAATTTGCCAAATTGTATCATAAAGTGCCAAATAGTTAATCCTGCATGAATATCGACTGATTAGTGATTTAATCACAAAATTTTAAATACACAAATAACAAACAGGTTTAACTTTTTTGTTAATTCGATTTTAATGTTTTAAGGTATCCACATGGAAGAAGCACAATAACAATCCATGAAACATTTTTTTTTAGCTCAGTTACAAAGCAACAATTAGTAGCCGGTTTGCCGGGTTTAGCATCTGCTTGTATTCCGGGGGGTTTCTGCCTTTGTGTACTAAAGAAAAAAAAACTGCCAATGTTTGTTTTAAAAGATTTTTAAAGAACAAAATTAAAGTTGAGACGGTGTAATTTTACAAGACGCTGGATTGGTCCGACGTGGTAAAGAAAGAGCTGAGCCGAAAAGCAAAGCTCTCGGTCTATGTTCCTCCTCTCATCTATGGGGACCATCTGTGGGTGACCGTAAGAAAGAGATTGCGGGTACAAACGGCTGAAATGAGTTTCCCATAGGGTGGCTGGGCTCTTGATCATAGATAGAATGAGGAGCTCGGAGTGGAGCAGTTGCTTCTCCGGGTTGAAGGAAGCTGGATCTGGTTAGGGTGTCTTCCGAGCGCCTTGTTGGTGTAGGCTTCCAGGCATTTACCACCAGGAGGAGGCCTAGAGTCAGATCGCGGACCCGCTCGAGACACGTATGTCTCACAGCTGGACAAGGAACACCTCGAGATCCTCTTGACTGAGCTGGACGATGCAGCTGGTGTGAGAGAAGCCTGGGTTTCAAATTTGAGGCTGTTGAGGCGACCCGGCCCCGGACAAGCGGAAGACAATGAAACGGCGGGAAAAAAGTTACAGTTTTTTCACTGAAAAATGTTGAATAATTTTAACAATTAACCCGTTTACAGTGTTTGCTAAGTTAACTGTCGAAGTGGGCCATTTTTAGCCCTGCTTTTACTCACCTTAATGTTTCTTTCTATAGTTACAACGCACAAAAACTCAATAGCTAGCTCTCAAAAAAATATGTCTATACTAAAACCCCGCCGAGTGACCGGTTTCATCCGATATGGACGCTTCCCATTTAGACGCTTGGTTGATAATATATTGTTACTTAGGTATTATTTTATTATAAGGTTATTATCAGCCTATTAGCTTATTTACTCTAAATATGGGGAGATGGTGGCTCAGTGGGTAGAGCGTTCGCCCGCAAACCGGAAGTTCGCAGGTTCGCATCCCACTGAGTGCACATCTAGGATCCTTGGAGAAGATCCTAACCCCTCGTTTCTCCCACCATTGGCGCCGTCATAGGTGGCAGCCTGCTGCGGTGAAATGCAGCACAATAATTTCCCGTGAGGGATTAATAAAGTATTTAAAAAAAAATTTTTACTCTAGCCTAACCCTAACCCTAACCGTATCTCCCTCTTCAAATAGGAGGCCATACCCTTAATTAGCGCACATTCTTTTCAGCTACCCTTAATTAGCGCAGGGATATTTTCCATAGCGTCTAACTGGGAAGAATCCATCTGGGAAGCGTGTATGTGGGATATTTTCTAACTGCGAAGCGTCCATGTTGAATGACACCGAGCGACCATAACCTGAACGAAACAAGCACAAAACTCTGAATGACGTTTTTTTAAAAAAAAAAAATCTACATTTGTGAGAAACTTAAGTTTGATTTTTTGTCTTTTGAAAACAAACAAAGCTGATAAAATATTAACACAATTTTAAAAAACTGATTATTCATGCTAAAAAAAAACACTTTTATGAAAAAAACCCATTGACATTAGAAAGTTTTTGGAAATTGATTTTGGTTGATTTGGGACCTCTTGGTTGCGTACACCAACATGTTAATTATGAGATTATTTCTAATAAATCATCACTGTTTACATTTTTATGTTGTTCACTTAATATTCCTTTTAATTATTCCATTATTTCGTATTGATTTTTGTTTCACCAGCACACCACAATGACACTGAACTAGCTGCTCTTGTGCTTTTTATTGCCTCCTAGTAATTTATTCTTGTCCTTTACACATTTATTGTGCATATTTTTGTCATGTTTTGTTTTTACTGCACAGCACTTTGTACGCCTGTTACAATGTGATATGAAATAATAAAAAAGGTATTACTCTCTATTGTTTACGAGTCTGTTTCGAGTTATGATTTTATTAGGGATACTGAGAATGAATGTAAGAGTAGTGGGATCTATAATTGGTCATGCTGTTTGGTCTAGAGACAGTGGCTCTGAGGAAAAACAGGGAAAAAAGATGGAGGTTGCAGAGATGAAGATGCTGAGGATCTCCCTGGGAGTAACCAGGATGGACAGGATCAGAACAACAGCACATGTTAGAGGTTTTGGAGATAAAGTCAGAGAGGCCAGACTGAGATGATTTGGACATGTGCAGAGGAGAGAGAGAGAGAGTACATCGGAAGAAGGATGCAGTTAGGATACAGTGAAGGAAGACATGAAGATAGTTGGTGTGACCGAAGAGGATGCAGGAGATAGGGTTAGATGGAAGAAACTGACTTGGAAATGCCTAAAGGAGAAGAAGAAGTTGTGGGATCAGTAACTGCTACAAATGACAATGGAAAATAGATAAACCAATTATAACTTTAAAAAAAATAGTTTTGAGTTTCATTCAGCTTCACATTGTAATTTAGGGGGGAGACGGTGGCTCAGTAGTTAGAGTGTTCGCCCGTGGGCCGGAAGTCAACCAGAAGTTTGCATCCCCCTGTGTGCATGTCTAGGGTCTTTGGAGAAGTTACAAATAAAATTTTTATTATTATTAAGACACCTAACCCCCTGTTTCTCCCACCATTGGTGCCGTCGTGGCAGCCTGCTGCGGTGTAAGAGTGCAGCGAACAAATTTCCCCGGTGAGGGATGAATAGAGTGAATAAAAACTAAAAATGAATTTAATAAGCAAGTGAGGTTTTTTTCAATCTAAATTTGATTTGGCTTGAAAACAAAAAAAGTAATTTTTACAAAATTTTTACCCACAGCTAACAAACTCATTTTTCAAACATGCAAGCAAACATTTAGCTGTTGGGCAAAGAGACCAAAAAAAAAAGACTGTTTATTCAACTTTTTCTGAATATGTGTGTTTCTACAGTGTGAATCTGACAAAACTAAAACCCTGACCTTGCAGGGGAAAAAAAAACACTCCTGTAGCTTTTGACGTGACCAAAAAGTCAAACATTAATGTTTTGCAGGATGGAAAGAAGCTTAAGATCCCAGACATGCACAAACAGAAAGGTCAAAGTGTCATCCCCAACTGGGTTCAGCACCACCTACAGACCAAAGAAGAAGTGAGTTTAACAATCATTGTGTTACATCCCCCTCTAGTGGAGGGCTGGTTTTATTACACCTGTATTTAAGTGTTATATTGGGTAACCCTCTTAATCTGTTCATTGGATTATTTACTGGGTCATGAGGTCATCTGGAGCCCATCCAAGACGTAAAGCAGGGTACACCGGAACAGATCACTAGTCTTTCTCAGGGCCGCACAGAAACAGAAACAGATTTTTTTTTTAAAGCTTTTTTTTAGGGATTTTATTTTATGTTCTTTCTTTGTTTTTGTGTCTTTTCCGGGGTTCCAGGGATGGCTTGGGCCTAACGTTTTGCCGCGTATTTCACGTCCTCCACGCAAAGATTTCTAAAATGAGTACAACACTAACACGGCTCTTTAAGGAATTTGTTTTACTCCTCCAGACTTAAAAGCACTAGAGTGAAGTAGCCATCACTGTGGCAGCAATGTCAAGTAAAGACCCAGATTGGACAAACTTGATACAGTATGTATTACTACACTCAACAAAAATATAAACGCAACACTTTTGTTTTTGCTCCCATTTTTCATGAGATGGACTTAAAGATCTAAAATTCATTCCAGATACACAATATTACCATTTCTCTCAAACATTGTTCACAAATCTGTCTAAATGTGTGATAGTGAGCACTTCTGCTTTGCTGAGATAATCCATCCCACCACACAAGTGTGCCACATCAAGATGCTGATCTGACATCACGATTAGTGCACAGGTGTACTTATACTGCCCACAATAAAAGGCCACCCTGAAATGTGCAGTTTTGTCTCACAGCAAAATGCAACACATGCCACAAGCATGAGGGAGCGTGCAATTGCCATGCTGACAGCAGGAATGTCAACCAGATCTGTTGCTCGTGCATTGAATGTTCATTTCTCCACCATAGGCCGTCTCCAAAGGCGTTTCAGAGAATATGGCAGGACATCCAACTGGCCTCACAACCGCAGACCACGAGTAACCACACCAGCCCAGGACCTCCACATCCAGCAGGTTCACCTCAGAGATCGTCTGAGACCAGCCACTCAGACAGCTGCTGAAACAATTGGTTTGCATAACCAAACAATTTCTGCACAAACTGTCAGAAACCGTCTCAGGGAAGCACAACTGCATGCTCGTCGTCCTCATCGGGGTCTTAACCTGACTCCAGATCGTCGCCGTAACAGACTTGAGTGGGCAAATGCTCACATTCGATGGCGTCTAGCACGTTGGAGAGGTGTTCTCTTCACGGATGAATCTCGGTTTACATTGTTCAGGGCAGATGGCAGACAGCGTGTGTGGCGTCGTGTGGGTGAGCGCTTTGCTGATGTCATTGTTGTGGATGGAGTAGCCCATGGTGGTGGTGGGGTTATGGTATGGGCAGGCATCTGTTATGGACGAAGAACACAGGTGCATTTTATTGATGGCATTTTGAATGCACGGAGATACCGTGATGAGATCCTGAGGCCCATTGTTGTGCCATACATCCATGAACATCACCTCATGTTTCAGCAAGATAATGCACGGCCCCATGTTGCTAGGATCTGTACACAATTCTTGGAAGCTGAAAATGTCCCAGTTCTTGCATGGCCAGCATACTCACCGGACATGTCACCCATTGAACATGTTTGGGATGTGCTTGACCGGTGTATACGACAGTTCCCACTAATATCCAGCAACTTCGCTCAGCCATTGAAGAGGAGTGGACCAACATTCCACAGGCCACAATAGACAATCTGATAAACTCTATGCGAAGAAGATGTGTTGCACTGCATGAGGCAAATGGTGGTACACCAGATACTGACTGGTTCTGAGTGCCCAGACCGCCAATAAAGCAAAAACAAAATGCACATTTCAGGGTGGCCTTTTATTGTGGGCAGTATAAGGAACACTTGTGCACTAATCATGATGTCAGATCAGCATCTTGATGTGGCACACTTGTGAGGTGGAATGGATTATCTCAGCAAAGCAGAAGTGCTCACTATCACACATTTAGACAGATTTGTGAACAGTGTTTGAGAGAAATGGTAATATTGTGTATCTGGAATGAATTTTAGATCTTCAAGTCCATCTCGTGAAAAATGGGAGCAAAAACAAAAGTGTTGCGTTTATATTTTTGTTGAGTGTACTTACAAAGAAAAGTGGAAATATCTTTGTAAGGTATTACTTACTTAAAATGATTTTTAAAGCAAAAATACAGTTACATTGCTTTAAGTTACTTTTAGCTAATCAAACATGTGTATTATGAACATTTAGCAAAATATTAGTCATATTGAATCTTCTTCTTCTTTCAGCATTTCCCTTCAGGGGGCGCCACAGCAAGTCAGTTTCTTCCATCTAACCCTATCTCCTGCATCCTCTTCGGTCACACCAACTATCTTCATGTCTTCCTTCATTGTATCCATGAACCTCCTCTTTGGTCTTCCTCTGGTCCTCTTACCTGGTGGTTCCAAATCCAGCATCCTTCTGCCGGTGTACTCTCTCTCTCTCCTCTGTACATGCCCAAACCATCTCAGTCTTGCCTCTCGAACTTTATCTCCAAAACCTCTAACATGTGCTCTTCCTCTAATCCTGTCTATCCTGGTCACTCCCAGAGAGATCCTCAGCATCTTCATCTCTGCTACCTCCATCTCTGCTTCCTGTCTTTTCCTCAGTGCCACTGTCTCTAGACCAATCAGCATGGCGGATCTCACCACGGTTTTGTACACTTTTCCTTTAGCTGAAACTCTTCTGTCACACATCACACCTGATACTGTCCTCCACCCGTTCCAGCCTGCCTGCACACGCTTCTTCATCTCTTTTCCACACTCTCCATTGCTCTGGACTGTTGATCTTAGATACTTAAAATCTTCCACCTTTTTTATCTCTTCTCCCTGTAACCTCACTTTTCCATTTGGATCCCTCTCATTCACACACATGTACTCTGTTTTACTCTGACTAATCTTCATTCCTCTTCTTTCTAGTGCGAACCTCCACCTCTCCAGCTTTTCCTCCACCTCTCACAACAGATCACAATGTCATCTGCAAACATCATTGTCCATGGGGATTCCTGTCTAACCTGTCCTGTCCATCGTATTAATCACATTAAACGTACATTTTATTCGATTATATGAATTACATTAAAATTAATTTATGCAAGTTTGACTGAGCAAAACTTAAATTATTCTTAACAACACTTAAAGATGTTTTGTTCATCTTTAAGTTGGTCAATAAAATGAAACAAGTAAAAAAAAATCTGGACCAAGTCGCATTATTAAACGCTTCATAGTTCATTGCAAGAAGTGTCATTTTTCAACTATGATGGTAAACCCACAACCTTATCCTGCCTCTTGCCTTGAATTAGCCGGGATAGGCTCCAACACCCGCACCCCGTTAGAGATAAATGGATTTGTAGACAAAACTAAATGAAACTGATTTAGCAACATATTAATGATATATGTTGATATTTGAATACGGTTTCTTAAGCTGTAATAAACAAACCTATTACATACAATAGGGAACATACGAAACAAAGAATTAGTTTTATGTTAGCATTTTTAGCGTTAACAAAATTTAAAAAAATTACCGGGCTACTTAAACAGAAACAAAATCTTCTCCCTTTTAACAATCAATTTTTTTGAGCTGTGTCATGAAACAAAGTGCAGGTCAAAAGAGGAGGACCCAATTTTAGACAGTAAACATGGTTTATTTTAATTTGGCTGTCCAGTATCACTGTGAAAAGAAAAACAAAGCTTCAGTGACATGGTAAAAGGTTATGGCAACAATGTGTATTTGGTCACACAACCAGGGTGACCTGGCTGGAAGGGATTGTATGACCCGGCAGGAAAGTCTGGGGTGATTGCCCTTAAATAGCTGGCAGGGTGCACAGATGTGTGGAATCTGTAATCATCCTCAGGTGACCCAAATCATGCTGATGAGAAACATCCAGGACTCGCTCTGTCGGCAGGAGAGGGGATCATGACAGTGCCCCCTCCTATACAACCACCCCTGGGTGCCAAAAGATCTTGTGGCGTGGCTTGACGTGCCGTGCGGGGGCTCGGCGCAGCCTGACATGGCGGGACTTTTCCAACAACTCTTGGGCAGGGGCTTTTCCAGCGACTTCTGGGCAGGGGCTTTTCCACCAGGAACACTTGAAGACAAACTTCACTTGAGACAAAACTGCACTTGAGACAAACTTCAGTCCCCTGGGTCCATTTTGGTCAGGTCATTCTGTCATGAAACGGAGTACAGGTAGAAAGAGGAGGACGCAATTGCAGACGGAAAACATGATTTGTTTTAATTTGGCAGTCCATTACTGTGGACAATACTGTGGAAAGAAAAAAACAAAGTTTTTGTGGCATTGTAAAAGGTTATTGCAAGAATGTGTATTTGGTCAGGCAACCAGGGAGACCTAGCTGGCAGGGATTGTATGACCCGACAGGGAAGTCTTGGGTGATTGCCCTTAAATAGCTGGCAGGGTGCATGGACGGATGTGTGGAATCTGTAATCATCCTCAGGTTACCCTATAATCAGTTTGATGAGAAACATCCAGGACTCCCTCTGGTGGCAAGAGAAGGGATCATGACAAGCTGGTGTTTTCATCACAATACTACAATATCAAACTCTTCCCTCTATCTCTGAGTATGAGGCCAGCCACCCTGCAGTGGAAACTCGTTTCAGCCAGTGGTATCCGTGATCTTGTTCATTCGGTCCTTAGATGTGTAATGCATTACTGTGGCGTCCCATAGATGCTAAATGCAACAACCAAAATGAAAAAAAAAAAAACTGCAATAATCAACCAAACATAACAAAGCAGCAAAATGAATACGGAGCCATTCTTGTTTCTGATTGATCAGAAAACATCTTTTTTTTTAAATGACAAACAACATTTATGGCTAAAATACTTGCAAAAAAATGAAATCAGAATTTAAAATTGAACTGAAAGTAAATGTAAAGTGTTGAAATTTTCAAGAACTGAAGCAATGACGAATTTTTATATCTTGACATTTTCCAAAATAAGTTAAATTTAAAGACGCAGGACCAAGATGGAGTGGACGCCACTCAGCAGCAAAAGAGCGATTTCATCAGAGCTCCATAGTGATAATTTTACTAATTTTTTTCTCCCTCTCTTTGCTGTTCCATTTTGCACCTAAGGACCACCGTACATTACTCATAACATTGGAATGGCCCCCTTGCAATGACTTGGGGAACGCAGAGGAATAGCACCGCTGATGAGCTGCAATTAGGCTTTAATTATTTCTGCAGGGCGTCCCTCCCTCTCCTCCTCCACACAAATAAAGACATTGGGTATTTTGGAAGCATTTGGTGATGAAACCCTCCACTGAAGTCCACTAATGACTACGGCAGGCTCTTTGGAAACCAGCTTTGATGTCTCACGCAGGATGATCATCAGGAACACGTGATTGGCTGTAATTGGGACAAGTTGTTTGGAGAAAAAAGAAGAGATAGAGAGAGAAAGAAAGGGGGCATTGCTTCATGACTTTGACGGCTGCTTTGCAGCAGAGCTACAGCTCTGAGACATCCCCCCCTTTCCCTCACCATGCACACACCTCCCCCATGCTGTGCCCACAGGGTGAGGAAGCCTTGTCACTTATTAAGGAGGCTGTTGCCATGACGTGACAGATGTCCTGATGTGATCTGTCTGCATCTTTGGCCTCCATCTGTCTTGTTAGTACACATAGTTAGGGATGGTGTGAGGAGAGAGCTGTTCTTCTTTCATATATGTTAAATGTATTGGAAGCTGGATTTCTGGGAGTCTGACAAACAAGCTTCCCCTCTTCTCTTCTGCAAGCTTCCCCTGCCTTGCTTCTGCAGGCCCTGATGTTCAGGGTTCACCGCCACTGAACCGTCTCCAAATCTCCTGTTTTCTCCTTCTCGTCTCTACTCCCTGCTTGGCACAGAAAGAATTACGGGGCTCAGGTCCTATAGGGTGCACGTCTCACCCTCTCCATCTCGTCCTCACACCCTCCCCTCCTCCTCCATCCTAAGAGATTCAAATCCTTTTAGCTTCTTCCTCAGGTAAAATTGCCAAGGACCTTGTGAGCCCTGGGTTCCCCTGGAGGTAAAATCTATAATGGAGTTTTGATACGGGCATGAAGGGCCTTGAAAATGGACTTCTTTAACCAGCGAGTTGCCTCGCAGAAGGTCATCGGCGGTCCAGGTGGACACAACATGCCACGACTGTGTTAGAAAAAGCCAGAACAAAAGGAACAGTTTTACTCCAAAGACAGTGACCTGCAGACACTGGTGGAAAGAGGGAAAAAAATCAAAGCAGTTTTTGCAGCTCTTGGAGCATTTTTAAAGCTTCAGGGAAAAAAAAACACCCATAACGATAAAGATAAAATTATCTCTGGCTTTTAATAATTCAATATAGATTAAAAATCAAACAAATAAATTAGACAGATGACTAGTACTAACTATGTGGGGGTTCTTCTTTCTTTTTTAAGGATAGATAAACTGATGTAGTACTCAGATTGGCAGACAGAGAGCACTGTAAGCCCATCTTTGTGCTAAAAAATCCCACAAAATACTTCTTTGTGTTTCTTAAACTGAAATAA
This sequence comes from Neostethus bicornis, assembly GCA_902685375.1. Lineage (NCBI taxonomy): Eukaryota > Metazoa > Chordata > Actinopteri > Atheriniformes > Phallostethidae > Neostethus > Neostethus bicornis. The sequence goes on along the minus strand of LR738547.1, from coordinate 6,276,305 downwards.
AATGATAGCCCATAATCTCACCTTGAGGCCAATATACTTAGAATCATAATTAAAAAAATAAATTATTTTAATTTCAATGAAAGTAAAAAATATGCATTTAAATTAAAACACTGTTTAAAATATTCACAGATAAAAATAAAAGAATTGTCTGATTTTTAAAATTTTACTACAATTTTTCTTTGTATTTTAATTAATTATTAAAAATTATTTTTCAACATGTAACAAGTAAATAAAAATATTTAGTGACAATATTTTAAAAAGTGATTAGTTAAAGTAAACTAATGGAATATTTACATAACATAATGACAATAAAAATTTTATTTACAATGAATATATAAATATTATTATTGTATTGTAAATATTATTTATATTGTTATTATTTACATTATTATTTATATTATTTTATTATATTCTTTATATTATTCATATTTTTATTATTATTATTTTTTATAATATTTATAAAAAAATAACATGGAAAAAATGATGAGATTAAACAAACGAAGTAGATCTCGTTATTGTTGGTTTTTGTTCTACGTTATGCTAAAATATGTTGAAAAGTTTAACGAATATCAACACCAAACGATATTGATTAAAAATGAATCAAAACAACGTAAAGTGTGTGAAACTGTATCGAACATGGGATATTATTAATAATCCTTAAACGTAGGTTTGAGTCTTCAAAAAAAATATCAAGTACAAACAAAACCAAAGATCAAAATCCAATGATTATTTCTGGCTTTAAAACCAGAAGAAAATAAATGCTATCTAATAATTCTATCAGGGTTTTTTTTTAATAACCAATCAGCAGTTCTAAATACTTCTAAAAGAGTGACAGAGTTTAAAAAGGAGAAATTTCACACAAATATGCCTCATTACCACATTATTGATGTACCCTCTGCTGACTTTTAAATATTCATCAGCCACTCAAAAAAAACTGTTTGCTCTGCCTCAAATTCTGCTCGCTATCAAAACAGGAATCAGATCCCTGCTGCAGCCGTAATCTCGGTTAATCAGCATCATTTAATGCACTTAGCAGCACTGTTTCAAATTCAAATGAAACACTTGTGCTGAAGCGTTGTGCGTCTGGCCCAGTTCTCATCCACGCTGGGTTCCTCCAGATGATGCAATTGGTCATTACCTCACATCAGAGGCCTGGGAGACATAATTCTGCCTGACAGTTGGATTCCAGCTTTGACAGCCTCAAACTTGTTGAGTTTTCTCTAAATACTTGCCATTGGAATGAGTTAAACATCCCCCGGAGGCAGCGCTGAGTTTCCTTTTGAACAAACACCCGAGGGACACCAAGCTGGGACTGCACAAGGAACTGGAGGTCTTACCAAGCGGGCTGTTTGGGTTTATCTAATGCTACAATGAGTAATTTCTTCTGCCACTGTAGAAAGAGGAGGGTGGGATGAAAAGAGAGAACGGACTGTGTTTAAGAGAGAATCTTTATCTGGGCTTAATTTCCCATGCTCAAGCAGAGTGGAGGATTTTTCTGCTGTACAGATCTCTTTTGTCAGATCCTGCCTACCCATAGAAGACCCAGGGGCACTCTAAGAACATACGCATCACCTAGATTTGCCTTCCAGCCCAATCCTCCCCAGCCATCGCACCTTCTCCCCGCTGGCTTCTTTGTGTAGAAGAGATGAACGAGCATTTTGAAAATCAAATCTCAGTTTGTCAGAATAAAACTGGAGCAGACTTTTATTTGAATGGATTTATTTCTACATAATTGTTCTGAGCACAAAGAGACACAAAAACCCCTCTGCTTTGCTCTGCCATGTTGGGATGAGAAATGAAGCTGATTGGACGACACTCTAAGAGTCTCTTCGGTTTTATCAAATAAGAATTTTGTCTAAAAAGCTGTGGTGGACTGTCCATTTCACATTTAGGCCTTCAGTAGGAATCCATCTGCATCAATCAGTTCATAAAACTATGAATGCATCGCAGATTAAAAACCTATTGTGCAAACAGCGACAAAAAAACCCCTCAAACTTTTACAATATTAGACGATAAAAACATTTTACTCACCAAAATCTTAGAGCAATTGCAGATAAAATCCATTTTTCTCTGATCACCAATGCTTAAAGTCTATCCTGTCTTGTTTCTAAAGAAGTGTAAAGATGTGCGCAAGTGTCCCATACTACTCGGAGTTCTTTACTTTGTTCAACTTCTTTGAAGAGTCCATCTCAGAATTGACCTTTAATAAAAGTCAGCCACTAAATCATTTCTTCTCCTCTTTTAGTTTTTTGATAAGTCCTTTTAACCGACCACAAACACCAAGTAAGCTAGCTTGGTTGTGGCGCTGTTCAACCGTCCAATCAGTAAGTCTGAAAACGGTGACAAAATTAGGCCTTTGAAAAGGGCCAGGATGACCTGTTCCAAATCTGATTGGGTGAAAGCTAAAGCTTTTTTGCTGTTTATTTTATGTCGATAACCAATGGTATGGACTCTGAAGGCCTTTACGAAGCTCCGCCAATTTTAGACTACCTAGCAACAAAGACTGGCTGAAATGGGATTAATTCAATGCCTCACGGGCTAGCATAGAGGATAGCACAGTAGCCGCACAGCAAGAAGATCAGGTTTTGAATCTCAAATGGGGATGGGGATGAGGCTTGGAACACTGGGATGAGGCTTGGAACACTGTGTGGGTTTTCTTCAGGTACTTCGGTTTTCTGCTACCCTCCAAAAACATGCATGTTAGATTACCCCTAGGAATGAGTGTGTGTGCCAACCTCCAGAAAAAAACCCTTTTGAAGTAACACAAGTATCGGAAATACCATGGAAGAAGAAAGTGAGACCCTTTGGAGATATTTTAAAAATATTAATGGCCAAAATCTAACAAACAACATTACGATTCAGACATTAATAAGGCCAGGAGAGAACACTTTGAAGGCATTCAAGGTTCACCACTGCTAAAAACTAAGTCTCTGAAAACTCCTGAAATGATGTCTGAAGTGTGTCTTCTATTTGTTTTCATTTGGGAACAGAGCGGGTCTGGTCTCTGTGGGCTGAGCCACTTTACAAGGGAGAACTCAGCCAGGTACAATAGTCATCATTGTCAAAAAGGAAGTGCAGAACACTGCTGGGACAAAGGAAGGTGTTGGCAAAAACAGGAGGTGAGTGGAACAGGCTGAGGTGAAGAAGGAAAGGGTTGGATCTGGGAGGGGTTTGGGTAGAGGAGAGTCCCTAAGCTCCCTGCCAGTGATGACCAGAGTGTCCATCAGCGAGGTCTCACGGGTGCCCGGGAAAACAGCAGCGCTGGCAGAAGCAGAAAACACCCACCCTGGGAAAGTGCTTTTTCTCCCGCCAGACGGCGAGTGATGGATGGGCCCGGCTGGCGCACACAATGCATTTGTGAAGAGAAATACGAACGGGGGGCGGGGGGGGGAACAATGTTAGCGAGGTCTGTCAGAAAAACACTTCCACTTTACCACTAGAATGCACTAAAATATTTAAGAGTTGGATATTTATTTCATTATTCTACACATCAGATGTGAGAATGGACCAAAGACGATGAAAATTGTTTACTTCAGTGACTTTAAACACAAACTCACTAAAGCCGCCAGATCCACTCGAGCCCTGAATTTATACCCGTGACCAAATTTGATTCAAAGACGGGGTATTGTGTTTTTGTGGGGTAATAATTCTTACCTTACAGCATATGTTAATGAGCATGGTATCTCTTGTTAGCTAAGACACGACATAGCGTAAATCTTGTTCGAGGCCGTAAATACAGTGTTAATTAAGCGGCTCAAGCTAGCTAGCTAGCACATATGCCGTGACTTGTAGTAATTAGTAGTGGATCGAAAAATGTTCAAGCTTCAGATGGGAAATTTTTTCTTCCGACCAATCTTAAACAAGATGGTGGATCCTAGCTACGGATTAAATGAACTTTTTATGAACTATTGGGAAAAAAAAAGAATACTTCTTTTTGTTTCTGACCTACTTTTTGATTTTTTTGCGAGTTATCTTTAGCAAAGAGTGCTAGTTCTTTAAGTACGAGTCACTTGGGTTCAAACAAACACAAAACCTGAGAAACATTTTTTTTTCACACGAGACCGACTGTTTTGCGATGTCTCGCTATTGTTTGGAAAAAGTTCGTTCAACTTCCGATCCAAAAAAAGTCAATTCAGAGATTAAAAGTAACTTGAAGAGTTGGTATTTTTAGGCCAAAATGAGCTTCCTCCGTAGGGTGTCTGGGCTCTCACTCAGAGATCGGGTGAGGAGCTCTCCCATTCGGGAGGAGCTTGGAGTCAAGCCACTCCTCCTTCAGTTCGAGAGGAGCCAGATGGGATGGTTTGGGTATCTGCTCAGGATGCCGCCGGAGCGCCTTGTTGGTGAGGTGTTTCGGGTACGTCCCACCAGGAGAAGACCAAGAGGCAGACGTCAGATCCGCTGGAGAGACTATGTCTCACAGCTGGCTGGGGAACGACTTGGGATTCTTTCCGGGTGAGTTGGAGGATGCAGCTGGGGTGAGAGATGCCTATGCTTCCCATCTGAGGATGTTGCCCCTGCGACCCAGCCCCGGATGAGCGGATGATGACGGAACGGAATGGAACTTTTAGGAGGTTTCTAAGGTATTCAAAATGGCTCAACGTCATTTTCTCAGTGCCTAAAAAGGCAATAACATTTGAGACAAAGTAAAATCTGGACAAAAATCAGCAATCAAGAATCCTAGTGATGAACAGCAGAGAAACTGGGGATGCCGTGAGTTCCTCCACATCGGTCTGGGTGAGGTTCTCCTCCTGAACGATGGAGCGAACACACCTGCCAACCTCCAGAGTCAACAGTATTGATTAAAATGCTGCATCCTCTCAAATCCATCCTCATTTCCTTTGAAGGCGAAAATCATCCTTGATGTCTGCCAGCAGCTTACTTACTTAGGGATTTCTTCCTCTCCGTCTAGGTTGAATTAATTAATACACGCTTTTTTAAATTAGCCCTCTGAGGAGCTATAACTCAAATTCCTGTATTTATGGAAGTAATAGGTCGGAAAAAAAAAACCTGCTAAACTGAAATAATTATGCAGTCCGACACTTTGCTTTGAGAATAAACTGCGAGAAACTTGATAAAATATGAATGTGCATCGGGTGCAAAGATGCTTAAATATTTACAATCTTGTGTTGGTCCACAACCTCGGTAAAGATGCAAGTCAACTGCAATAATTGCTTTATTACTAAACTTTACGTTTAGATCGTTGACTCGCAGAATCTCTTACAAGTTGACTGTATCTTTTTTTTTTTTAAACGTACACGCATTTATGCATACATTTTTGAAGGTGTCAGCACTCGACTTATAACTCTATATGTGTCCCATATTGCTGCTGAATGCAAAGGAGGAGGTGCTCGTGTCTCAAGCATCGGCCCATATTGCAGTTTAGGAAGGGCATCGAGTAGGGAGATGTGGACAGATCCCCCAGAGGGGCTGATCTTATATCAGGAGACTGTATATTTCGCTGCTAAAGAGGCTATTCAAACCCACCAATGCTTGAATTATTAAACACACTGTATGTTTTTCAAAGCCTTGATTTAGCTTTTTAAGGAGTGGGATAGATGCTGTGTAGCTTATGGTGTGGTTAGAGGTCGCGGGTAGCCGGGGGAACCAGAGAGGGGCGCTATCAGCACCCAGATTGTTTCTGCTCCCCCCTCATCCCACCGTTGGTCTCATCGGCTAAAATGGCCTTTAACTTTCTAAGCATGCTTTTACTGCCTTTGAAGAGTTATTTTTGTTGATGAAAAAGATACTCCGCCTCGGTTAAAGCAAACCCCGGCTATTCACAAGGTTGTTAAATATGTTCCCCTCAGTTTGGCTTATAAATTTATCATCAGGAAAGCATACCAGTGGTTTCATGCCTTTAGTACGGGCTCCTAGCTAAGTGGCTGTGGACGGGCGAGCAAGCGAGTGTGAGCGAAGAGAGATAGAAGCAGCAGAAAAAGTGAAGGTTTAACGGTGGTCGATGCGTTTTGGTGTAGAGGAGTGTGGACTAGAGGTTTTTAAGACGTTAAAAGTCTCAAATTGGCTTTATCGATGACTCTCTTGGTTCCTAGATACAGTACAGAGGCCTTACTTGTTAACAACTTGTATGTTAATGACTTGTATTAGAACTGATCAATCTGCTTTGGATGCGGGCGTTTCCCATGGCTTTGAAGTGAACACATTGATTAGCGAGAATATACCAGAATGAAACAATCGGTCCGGCTGAGTGGAGCTGACTGCTGTAGCATGTCTGCTCGCATAATAATAGATCACAGAAGCTCACCGCTATCAAAACAAAGACCACATCTGCTCATCTCTCTGTGTGCAAAAACATGTTCTACTGCTTTCATTATCAATCCTTAACATCTTTTTCAGAACGGAAATGATGCCTCTAAAAGAAGCTAGATGTGAGAGTTAAAGTCAAAATGCTAGCTTTGCTAATAGATTGATAGTTTACTAAATATCCCTGGTGAACCAAAAATAATTTAATTCACGTCTGAATCTATTTAAAAAAAAGAGGGTGTCACGCAAAATCAACTTTTTGCAGGTTTCTTTTCTTGTTGGAATGTTATTTTGTTTCGTCTTCTGAACCACTTCCTTAACAAAACTGTGGGGTGCCGGTGTTCTATCAACATTTGCGACCATCGAGATCAGCGACTTTGCGCCTCTGTGCATGCCCATAACGCGTCATCCACCTCCTCCTCCCTTTTGAATGATCTAACCATCAAGATTTGCGACCTGGCATGACGCTAACTTCTTTTGGAATTAGCGATTTTTCGCACCTGCTCTGCATTTTTCGACAAAAAATCAACAATTTCAAAATGTACAAGTAAGTGTTTTTATTTGTTTAATGTGTATTTTTCTTTAGGTTGTGCAACTGGTTGTTCACACCCAATTGTTTAGATCTGCGACGATCGCAAATCTCAATGGGGCCGTAGATCTCGAAAGAACACCAGAGCCTATCCCGGCTGGTTTTAGGCGATACGCAGGGTAACCCCAAACAGGTCGCCAGTCTGTTGAGGGGCATGGAATGTTATTGCCACATCAAACACCAACCTGATGATGTTTTCTATTTTATTCATGCGTTTTGGAGTGAATGCCAGATTGTTTTCCAACACACCTTTTGTTCTCCACCGCGCCCACACTCTGGAACTCAGGTTGATAAAGAACACCTGTCAACCTGGACTTCAAACTTCAAAGGAATTTTCCAAACTTTACCAAACAATCTCTACTGCTAACTTAAGCAACTTTGTCATCCAACTAATCTCAACAGCAATATATTTTCTGGTATGATTATGTTTTGCCAGTTTCTACTCATTTTTTTTTCAGAAAATTGTGATTTGGCAACAGATTTTATTTAATTGTTTGCAACTCACATTTTTTTTTACTTCTATTGTGTTTATGTGTACTTTGTGGAAACACAAGTGCATCCTAGGTCACGATAGTTTCTTCATTATTTAACCAACTGTACCACTCCATTTATTCATCTTGCTATTTTCTAAACTACATTACGGGGCTTATGTGATGACTCTGCAGTTGTAGGGTGCATAAGTGGTGGGCAGGAGGAGGAGTACAGGAGAGTGGTGGACGGATTTGTGGAGTGGGCGGGAGAGAATTACCAACTGCTCAATGTAGACAAGACCAGGGAGATGGTGATTGACTTCCGGAAGAAGAGAACTGCCTTGCGGCCTGTCTACATTCTGGGGAGGGATGTGGAGGTGGTGGAGGAGTACAAATACCTAGGATCTCATCACTGTTTGCCACTTTATGCTTCTTATGTCACTTTTTTTTTACCTTTCAGTCCGCACTTTCAGTCCGTATTGACCTCAATGTTTTGTCACATTATTCCTTCTATTTTATTATTTTATTATTTTTTATTTTCCTTCTTGTATATATACTGTCTATTTCTTTCTTGTTGCTGCTGTAACACACAAATTTCCCAAGTGTGGGATCAATAAAGTAATTCTAATCTAATCTAGTCTAATTTACTGTGTCTTGTTTCAGTTATTGTTCAAGTGAGAAGCAGGAAACCCAATTTTAAACTTGATCTCAAACTTCTGTTTCCATCTCTTGTCCAGTGACCTCTCAATCACCTGGTCTGCTGATCAAATTGTAAAGTTGGTCGGTTCACCACCCTTTCCACCCTCTTTTTTCTCCGGCCCCACAGATGATGTAAAATTGCTGAATTTTTCAGCATAATAACACACAAATCTTTAGTCAACTTAAAGTTAATTTGTTTCTGCTACTTTCAGCCACCAATGCTGATACCGAGGTGTTTTTATTCAAACCCACATGGAATGTGCACCCTGGTGTCGTTTTCTAGCGCTGGGGAAATGATGACTGGAGACTGTTTATTATGGTTTCCCAGGTGGAATATTGTTGGCATGTTGCCCACCGAGCAGATGTCTTCTCTGAATTAGTTACCTCTGTATCCTCCCTGCATAGCAAATCAGGAAAAACACACAAGTCGTACCCAGGTCTGATTTATTCATCCAGTCCACACCTCATGCCTAAACAACAGCAGGCAAATCAGGTACATCTCTTACTCATTCATGGTATATCGCATACACAGGCATAGGAGTTGGATGCTTTATTGATTTGCCTTCTGCAAGGTTATTATGGATAAATAAATGATACAGCCTAGAGTTAAAGGTGCTGCGGTTTCTGACACGACTGGGATGGAAATGACTGGGAGGGAAAAAATAACCTACTGGTTGCGGTTGTATTGCAGCGGCATGGCGGTCGGTTCGATCACTTACATCATTTCCTTTCTTAAAGTGGGAGGGTATTGCAGAAATGGTCTCACGGTATCCTTCCTTATTTTCCTCCCTGCTTCTCTTCCTTTTCCTGCCGCCCACCACAGGCCCTTTTTTCGTTATTGATAGTGGAACACTTGACAAAGCAGGGTAATTAAAGCAATAGCATCGGTTGGGTTCATTGATAAAGATTGGAGTCGATGCAGCTCTCTGTGGTGTGTCAGCAGCAGAAAGACCCCGTCCCCTGGATCCCTTCAATCCTCTTTCATCTTCCCCACTCAGCCATAAAAAATTCATCCAAGACCTCCAGAAATATTTATCGTAAAATCTTAGTGAGAAGTGGTAACACTGAAAAATTCATGGCCTCATTCCCCTCCAACAGCTGTGGACCCCTTAATTAATCTGATTGCTCACATTACACAATAAATTCATTTATACAATATTTATCTGCCCTTTTCCACAACTCGTTCTAATCAAACAGACGTATGAGCTGCGCTTGTTTTTTTTGTTTTTTTTCCGTACGCTTCTAGTCTTGAGCAGCGTTTTGTTAGCGCTCGTTGCTAAGTTTATGATAGCAAACAAAAAGCCTTACGTATGCAAACAGTCGCCCTGCGAATGACTCTTTCAAAGAAAATCTAAACATATCTAAGTGAACATGAGTTTATATAATGAAGAACTAACATTTTGAGTCGTAGTAAAATAAAATTTTTTTAAAAAGATGACATTTTCATGAGATCGCGAATGCAAGCGGCCAAAATGAGCTTCCTCCGCGGGGTGGCTGGGCTCACTCAGACATCGGATGGGAGTTCTGCCGTCTGGGAGGAGCTCGGTGTCGAGCTGCTCCTCCTCCAGGTCGAGAGGAGCCAGTTGGGGTGGTTTGGCCATCTGGTCAGGATGCCCCCCCGAGCGCCTCGCTGGTGAGGCGTTTCTGGCACGTTCTACCAGAAGGAGACCAAAGGGCAGACTCCGGACCCGCTGGAGACACTATGTGAGTTGGAGGATGCAGCCGGGTGAGAGAAGCCTGGGTTTCCCGTCTGAGGCAGTTGCCCCGTGACCCGGCCCAGGATAAGCGGAAGACAACGGAACGGAACGAACATTTTAATAATGGCATGGTGGCGCAGTGGGTAGCACAGTGGCCTCACAGCAAGAAGGTCGTAGTTTCCAGTTCTGGGTTGAGACGAGTAGTGGAACACTGGCCTTTCTGTGTGGAGTTTGCATGTTCTCCTCGTTACGGTTTTCTCCGGGTACTCTGGTTTCCTCCCACCCTTCTAAAACATGCATGCCAGGTTGATTGGCCTCAACATGCTTGCCCCTAGGAAAGAGTAAGTTTGGTGTGTCAGAAAATAGATAGATGTCATCATTTAAACTTTTTTGTAGCACTGTTGACCTCTTTAGGGTGTACCCTGCCTTTTTGGCTGGTGTTCGTTAGAATAGGTTATTATCTGCCATAAGTTAAGCAGCTCCGTGAAGTAGAATTGGACGAGCGGTTTAGAAAGTGGATTGATATTTGCAATTAGACCTCTACGTAACAGACTGCTGACCTGTCTATGGTGTACCCTGCCTTTTGGCAAGTTTTGGCCAAGTAGAATTACATCCTTGCGGTGAAGAATTGGAGTAGTGGTTCAAAAAGAGGATTGATATTTGCAATTAAAGCGTTATTTAGTGGACTGGTGACTTTTTTATGCTGTACCCTGCCTTTTTGCTGCTTGCTATACAACCTACAACAATCTCAGTGAGACTTTTTTAAAAGTTAAATTCATTAAGAAAACGAACAAATGAATTAAAAAGTGAGGATTTCTAGGGCAATGACATTAATTTATTAAAAAATATCTAAAAATGTCTTTTTCTTTTTTTCAACAGTCTTAGATTTGAAGTCTAGTGAGAGGGGCCTAAATGGAAAAGTGAGGTTATAGGGAGAAGAGCTAAAGACGGTGGAAGATTTTAAGTACTTAGGATCAACAGTCCACAGCAATGGAGAGTGTGGAAAAGAGGTGAAGAAGCGTGTGCAGGCAGGAGGGAATGGGTGGAGAAAAGTATCAGGTGTGATGTGCGACAGAAGAGTTTCAGATAAAATGAAAGGGAAAGTGTACAAAATCGTGGTGAGACCCGCCATGCTGTTTGGTCCAAAAACAGTAGCACTGAGGAAAAGACAGAAAGCAGAGATGGAGGTAGCAGAGATGAAGATGCTGAGGATCTCTCTGGGAGTGACAAGGATGGACAGGATCAGAGGAACAGCACATGTTAGAGGTTTTGGAGATAAAGTCAGAGAGGCCAGAATGAGATGGCTTGGACATGTGCAGAGGAGAGAGAGTACATCAGAAGAAGGATGCTAGATTTGGAACCACCAGGAAAGAGGACTAGAGGAAGACCAAAGAGGAGGTTCATGGATACAGTGAAGGAAGACATGAAGATAGTTGGTGTGACCAAAGAGGACGCAGCAGATAGGGTTAGATGGAAGAAACTGGCTTGCTGTGGCACCCCCTGAAGAGAAAGAAGATTTGAAGTCTAATAATACCCACTAATTTTTCATATTTTTTCACCATGTTTTATTATTTGTGAGATTTTAAAAAAAATTAAAAATTATGTATCGTATAGAGCATGCCGGTTAATTCTGTCGTAGTCGTACGTTTAGATAGACTGTATGTTTTTCCTTTTTTAAAAAAGCTACATGCATATGTTAGATTATTTTACAGGTAAATACGATAACATAAATTCCTTTGAACCCCTCAAATATATCATTAGACACTATAGATCAAGACATATGCGCCTGCTCTGGTTTCTAATCGGCTGTCTTCCTTCTCAGAAAATATTTGCTTCAACCAAAAACTTTAAGTGCTTCCAAAGTCTAATAATTACGTTTTCGATGGAAGATAAAGCATTTTGTTTCAGGGATTTGATCGCTGACACGCACCACAAAAAGAAAAAGTTATGCCTCGAGATTAGATTTGTCATTTTTTTTCCCCGTGAATTTCTACGAGCAGCGAGCAATCTGTGGGAAAGCGTGACAGCCAGTAACAGCTAGTAACAGCTCCGTGTGACAGGTGTCTTCCTCTGCCATGTAATCACAGCGCGAGGACCCATGCTGTGCAAAACAGACAACAACAGTTCTTATAATGATGGAATATCCACAGCGTGAAGACTTAAAACGAGGACTCTTGAGAAGGCTTCAGATGCAATTGCATTTTGAAGTCAAAAGCAGCAATGAGAGGGGAGCACCCTGGTAATAACACGCTGCCTTCGAGAGGATGAGTTTCCACCAAGCTGGCTGGAGCAGATGAGAGATGATATGGGTTATCTGACAATTCATTACCTTTGGACCTGGGTATTCAGTCTTACTGCCCACTGAGACTTGGTACTGGTCCAGTCCTTCAGCAGATGTAAAACCTGAGGGGAGTGGTGGGTTAGGGTTAATGACTTTAGCATGGTATCATGTTCAGCTCTGTTTAAATCCACCTTCTCATGCTGCAGCGAGGGCTCTCAGGTCAGCAGGGACATTAGACTCAGCCCTATTCTTCATTAGCCTTGCTAATTACAGGGGATCTCTGCAGGGATGGCAGCTCATACCTGAGACAAGACTTAGGCTCTTTACTCCTCCTGTCTCTGGTCTATGCCACCACGGGCCCTGCCATATGCCACTGGTTGCAATACACTGCAATAAAAGAGACACTTTACAATGAGCTTGACACACTGGGAACCCAGATGTGTCAACGGAACTTAAAAAAAAATCTAAGGCAATCAATTGCCTCAACTACTTTAAGTTTAGATAATTAGATAATTAACTATATCGTTAACAAAACAAGCTGGGCATCCTTTTTACTGTCTCCCGGGACTGACATGGATTCCCATTCCAAGGCTAGTATTCTTTTTTTGTAACAATTTAAAGGCCATTCCTTTTTTATTTCACTGACAGATCAGTGTGTGCAGCTCTTAGAGTTCCAGGCCATAGTTTCCGCCTTTCATTCTGGTGTCCATTGCTTTCGGTAGATGCCATATGGGTCATTTGAGTATCCATATTTGGAATTCGACAAGCCTGGTTGGGTCGGGATGGCAATACTTAAGGGACTTACAGACCTTTTCCAATCCGTTCTGTCATCTTCTGCTTATCCTGGGCCGGGTCGCGAGGGCAACAGCTTCAGACCAGAAGCCCGGGCTTCTCTCACCCCAGCTGCATCCTCCAGCTCACCCAGATAGATCCCGAGTCATTCCCCGGCCAGCTGTGTTACATAGTCTCTCCAGTGGGTCCAGGGTCTGCCTTTTGGTATTCTCCCAATCGGACGTGCCCAAAATACCTAACCAGCTCGGGACTTAACGAGCTTTTATAAATCACAAATTTACGTGGTGTAACCAAGGTGCAAAAGCTAGGCGGAAACTCTTGTTCATTTTACGATCTACGCAAGTTGTAGGAAATGTGGCCCAAGAACTTAAGAGATTGGATAACATGCTTCTCACACTTTTTGATGATACCTAAATTAAATGTCTTGTTAAAAAGTGAAGACAAGTCAATTACCTTCCTGTTTTAATAAAATTTGAAAAGTTTTGAAACCACTGGTCATCAAGTCATCATTACTGTATCGTAACAACTGACCAGGAACTGAGGGCAAACCTCATCTGTTTTTGAGTACTGTTAATCTAAGTCTACAGTAATTCTGTTCATACTGAAAAATACTAGTGAAAATTCCTCCATAAAAAAGAACAAGTTGCTGTACTGTGAAATAATTTAATTAGAACTTTTCAAACCTATTTTAAGGTTTGCAGTGCAGTACGCCGAGTCAGCAGAAGATCACACACTGATCTGCAGCCTTACCTGAAACCCAACGATACCGTGCAATGACAGGCTCTATTTTCTGCTATGAGAGAGCTCCTTTGCAGTGTTATGGATAGAAGTGTGGCCTGTGACTTTGCCTTTGGCCCCGATCGGTTGTTGTCATGTGAGCGTTGGTTCCTCCGTTGTTTGAGATGCTCTGAAGAGCTCGCTGCCTGCTGGGTGAGGTGTCAGAGTGATGATTGCTTCCTGACCTTGTCTGGCTCTCCATTACATCCATAATGAAACTCACAATTCCTCTGCAGCGGCCTCTAAATGGTAAAAGGTGCCTGACCGTGTCGTTGCCTTTGATTTCACATGGTCGCTGGCATTTGATCCTTAATGCATTTCCTCTTTTTGTGACCATTCACCTCTAGAACCCTCCAACATGGCATTCATCTCCAACCTGCCTGTAGGCCTTTGATTAATCTCCAAATACAAGAAGGCCACCTCATCTCTTAGGGTCCATGTTAGGGTCTAAAACACTCAAAAATTCTCTTTAAGAATAAAAAAAATCAGTATTTCCAACATTTTTACTGAAAAAAAGAATCTCACTTTGAGGTGTTGTTTTGTCTCAACTTGAACAAAATATGACAAATGAGAAATTGTATGGAAAGGAAATAAACTGACTCTCTAAAAATGTGTTTGTATATTTTTTTTTATTTTTGTGATCAATATAATTTGTTTGTTTGAAGTGCTTTTTAAAAAGGACTCAAATAAGAAAGACCAACAGAAGCAGCTTCATTAGTTATTAGGTTCCACATAACCAAACAAATACTCAGAAAAAGCTCACCGCACCACCAAGATTGAACAATCATTTTGAAAGTCATGAGTCTCAGGTGAGACGTAGAAAAATTGAAAATTGATATTCACTTTATCAAATCATCATATACTTAGAAAAACATCCACTCTCAAATGACCTCAAGTAGCCCATACCAAGGACGGGATCTATTAAAGGCAATGTATTACAATTACATATATATATTACTAATAAAATAGCTTATATTACAACTTCTATCCAATACACGTCTATCTATTATCACTATTACCTTTTCATTTTTATATCTTACTCTTGTGGCGAAATTTTCTCTATTACATATTACTATTACCCCATCCCTGGTCTCTATAGTCTCAACCAGATTATATCAAAATTTGTGACTACAATATATTCCATGCAAATTGAGTGATCCAAAAAGGTGACAGACTTTGTGGACTATCACTCAACTGAAAGCAAAATCAGAAGTTGCTATACACAATTCACAAGATGTGGTAAAAAGATGACACTTGTGGACTAAACCTGAAGTCAAACAAGGACAGTGAAATGAAGCATTTGAAGCAGCAAGGAAATGAATATTGTAGAAACTAGACACGCATTCATTTATCGTAAGTGTAGACTAATGCATAGAAAAGTTGCGCTACATCACGGAGAAGATTGTCAATTAGGACATTTCCCATAGAATCACCTTGCCAACCAGGAATGAGCTTGTTTGCTTCAGGGTAAATAACGACAACCATTTTGATAAAACTGGAGACTATATTACAGGTAATGGAGCCAGAATTGTTATCGTGACTGAGTAAAATATGACAAATTTTCCTTAGTAGTCAATGGGCACTGAGGCTTTTTAGAGCCAAAAAACACTCTGTTAAAAGGCAGGGCGGCAGAAGCGACTTGCTACGTCCAATTCCTATGTGGAGTCTTTGGACCACGTCGAGGTACTGACGTGGATTCCCAGATGTTTTTTGTCACTGTTTTAAGGTCAGACCACCTCTTTTCATTTCAGTAACAGGTCAATGTGTTTCACTCAGACTGGGGTAACCAACAACTCAATCATAATGCATGGGAATTGCAGGTGATACTGGCTTATTTGAAGAGTCTTGAATATGCATTACATCATTTGCATGATTCAAATTTGGAGTTGTTGAGGCATAGTTTTTCCACTACCTTCAAAGTAGTGGAAAAACTTACGTATCTTGGCGCCACAAACTTCAAAAACCCTGGACATCGAGCTTAACATCAGGATAGGCAAAGCAACAACCGCCATGGCCCACCTACCACATTTGTAGCAAGTGTTGTAGGATCGGCAGCTACAGCCAATGCTGCCCAAATCCAATTGCAGACTCCATTGTCTCTAGAGACAATGAATGCCAACAAACAAAGAGGCGTAGTCAGGATCGGATGGTGAGAGTAGAGGGACTTACAAAGGTTTTTCAAATCCCAAATTTACATGGCGTAAGTAAGGTGTGTAGGCAAAAACTGTTGCTCAGCTTGGGGTATACAAGACAGTCAGTATACTGTCTTGCATACTGACTTGCAAGACAGTATGCAAGTCTTTACAAATGGCTCTCCCTGGCCACAGCAAGCTAGAGATATATTTTCTGCAAGTCCAAGTGCCTTCCCTCAAGAAAGATGAACCATTACCATGAGTTGGAGTTTTTCTTTTCTCACTCAAATCTATTGTAGATGTATTGATATTTTGAATTACCCTGCCAAGCAACAGACAATATTAAAAGCATATGTTTCAGTCTCAAGTTTTGAATTTCTTTATTCACACCTTGATAGCATAAACTTCCAGTGCTGCAGACTTTAAATTCTACTTTGACTTCTCACATATGTGATAGTTTTATTAAACAAAATCTACAAAGGGTGAGTGACACAGTGGGGTGCTCAGCATGTTCTTTTACGGCGTCCCCATCACCATGATTCATTTGTATTCCAATGAAAACCAGCTAAAGAAAAACACATTTTCTTTACGATGTGTTCGATTTATTTCTCCCACATAGACAACACAAGATCATTGAGCAGAAAAGAAATTTCTGCATCAGCTGAGATGATTTAGTAGCTCTAGACAAGTGGAATTATACCTTACGTCCAAGAAAGGCAGTGTTTTTATAAAATATTGAGCCATTAGTTTGATATAACCCAATGCAATTGATTTGTGAAGCTTTACAAGCCTCCTCTGAAAGTTGCCATTGATCTGATCAGTGTCACGTTCTCCGCTCATCCCAAACTGTCACAAAGCCATCAAGATCAAATCTTCCTTCAACATGGCAGACCCAGAGTGAGTTTTCCTTCTGTTCCCATCCAGCCCGACCGACAGGGGAGCAACAGAAGGAACCCAGCGGAAAACTAGAAGCTCTGCCACATCTTCAACAACCATTACTGCCTGTTTTTTCTGACATGGGTTTTGATATGTCACCTTCTGATGCGATGCGGGTTACTGCTGGTCTTGCCTCAAGGGGTCGGAGGGGGGAGGCTAGATGTGTGGAAAAGCCTGCGAAGAAACAAGCATTTTGCATTCAATTGCTCCCCGTTTGGTACTTGGTTCCTCATCTGAAGTCTGCGCCAGACAAACAGGTATACGGAGAAGATATATTTTTTCTTTTGTATCATCCACATTGTCGAGTTAATCTACAGCAGAACCTTCCCGGATGCAGGAAGCCATGTGAGTTATTGATTATTTTCCATCATCCAGGGCCTTGATGGAACAATAAGGGAGGGTTGAGCCCCAAAGGAGTGGTATGTACAACTCCGTACAAGCCACTTTACACTTGTAGTCACCAGCAGGAACATACAGCGAAATTCAATTTACACCGCTTTTAGACAAATGTAAACATACGGTGAGCAATGCACACGTGCAAATCTCAGCGGTCTCAGTCACAAGGAGGAAAGGAATGGGATTCGGCATCAATTTAAGGATGTGTAAATTAGAAAAGAAACATATATTCTTCATCATAAGTACAAATCTAAAACAATAGCTGTGAAAACACTTTGACAGTTTTTACCAAAAGGAGGAAAAAAGAGCAATTTATTATCGCAAAGAGACTGAGACTTTCAGTAGAAATGCTTTTAATTCAAAGAGAAAGGAAACTAATTCCTATCCCGGAGCGTCTCTGGGGAAGACACATGGTTGAGTTTGTGGACCCAGAGGAACTCTGTCAGAAAGTCAAAAAGCTTCCCTGACTCGTCTAATCCCTCCGACTATGACGCACTCCCTCCTGTGATTAACTGTCTAATGAACAGAAGCAGCATTAAATCAGGTCAGATTAATGCTTTGCAGGTTGTTTGATAAGACTTTTACTTCTTATGTGCTTTTCTTTGGGTTTTATGCTGGTTTTTCTCCAACGCACACCTTAAAAAAGTGACGAAAACAAACAATTTTATTTAGTTCAAAATTACTAGAAGACAACATTCAGTAACTTTATACTTAAACAGGGGTTTTTGTACTTTTGTGGGGAAATGATTCTTAATTCATGGCACATATATTGTAGATAAACACGCTAATTAAACATGGCAATTTAACTTAGCTCAGAAATGAAGAATTTGCCCCAAAAAGTTGTATTCAGATTCACTTCTATGTTTAACACTGCAAATTCCACCTTTCTCTTGCTCCTCAAATAGTCCTTCTCTCAGAGTACATGCACAGCTACATAAACATACATAAATCTTATCTGAGGCCGCAACACAGAGAAAAGTGCATTAGAATCATAAAATACTTTAAGGATCCCACACATGGGAAATTTGTGTGTTACAGCAACAACCAAAGTCCAAGTGCCAACCAAAGTACAGACCAACAAACATGTGGTGTACTGAGAAGCTCCTTAACGCAGACATGTCCAGGATTCCACCAGCGCTCACTCACATAAAGCACAATCCTACCTATTCTCTTTTTACCGCTGCCGATTGCATCTCTATCCGTCCGCACAGTCACAAAACCAGGAACCTTGACACTGCTGTCTGGGGCGTGGGAATGTAGCCATGTCTCAATCAGTAAAACTGAGTAAAACTGCATTCCTGGTACTCCGCTTGAGTGTAGATTAGCGTTGTTAGTTCCTCAGTCTTGTTGGCCAGTGAGCGCACATTTTCCATAATAACTGCAGGCACAGCAGGCTTCATTCTCCTCCTGTTCATCTTAACGTGGGTCCCGGCTCTGTGACCCCAACGTTTTCTCCAGATCTCTCTGGGAATTTTATGTGGGCTCTATGAAGCAAGCTAGGTTCACTCAGCGCTAACAGCTGGTCTGCACGAGTAAACAATAGCCATACTTCTAGCACAAAAAAAGACTTGGGAAAAAGAGCATGGGAAAGCTGGCACATATTCTAGATAGATTTTTTCATTTATTTCTTTTATTTGTGTACATTTATATAAAAATGGCTCCTCCTGTTGAGAGGAGGGACTGAGCAGGAGCAGAGGGCGTGCGCTAAAATACTTCAAGCTTATACCAAAACGCAGGAACGGCAAGGAGAAAAGGTGTGTCCCCAAAATTACTTGCGATAAGTTTGTTACTCTTAATGAAATAAAGCAGGGATTTTTCTCAGTCCGGTGTGGGTGTAACGACTGTGTGCCATTATGTCGTAGAGCTCTCAGCCCACTCTTTACATCACTTTTTGCCGACATTCGGCTCAATCAGTTTTTACTGTGTCATCAAAAGAAAATCAAACAGAGGGATTGTTGCTTTTGATGTGAACCGATTAAACCATCAAAGATTTTAATTGTTTCTAAAATGCTTTCAGATCTTTAGTATTCCCTTTGCAGATACCGTCTTCCATCTGTCTCCCAAACAGCACTGGAGGGGAGACTCAGGCACACTGGCTCACTATGTGGGACTTATTTACACTCCTCATTCTTCAAACGTTCAAATTCTGGTCAAACGCACTCATTTGAAACTATTAATTCACTATGAAAGTACCATGAGATAAAGTAAGTATTTCTCTAGTGTCACTCGGTGTGTGGTTCTGCATCTCCGATTGGAAAGAGAGAAAAACTCTGAGGAGTAACCAGGTGTTGGTTTGAGGCTGGTGATTAGTTGTATGAATAAGTCATTTGTCTTTAACATTATTATTTTGCTTTAACAATGCACATAAATACCATTCAATGTCTCTTTGGTGGAGCGGTGGAGCAGCGTTTGGATCTTGTTTATCTAGTGTGTAAGTTGTGCCAACTTATCCGACGACACACACAGAGTCTTTCAAATAGATTTTAATGATGACTCGTTACGTTTTTTTTTTATCCCTTACTGCTTGAAATGCTTATTTTACACCTGCTTAAATGTGATATGGAAGATTCTTAAAATGTATTCCTTAGAGGAGGTGGAGGAAGGGAGCAATCCCCTATGGAAAAATTTTGGGATACCAATCAATAACCAACCAGATATCGGTGTGTTTATAAATAAATAAACAAGTTAGTTAGTCCTTTGTTGTTTGCTATGGTGATGGACAGGCTGACAGATGAGATTAGACAGGAATCTTACGGGGAGAAGAAAGTGAAAGATTTTAAGTACTTAGGATCAACAGTCGTGAGCAATGGAGAGTGTGGAAAAAAGGTGAAGAAGCGTGTGCAGGCAGGCTGGAACGGGTGGAGAAAAGTATCAGGTGTGATGTGTGATAAAAGAGTTTCAGCTAAAATTAAAGGAAAAGTGTACAAAACCGTGGTGAGACCGGCCATGCTGTTTGGTCTGGATACAGTGGCACTGAGTGGCAATTTTTTTTTGCTGATCTTGAAAAGAATTTTACCTGTGACTATGGGACTCCTAATGGGGTCACCAGAGCCCAACTTGGGTGATTACAGGCGAGAAGCAGGCTACAACTTAAACAGGTCACCAGTCTGTTGCAGGTGTACACAAACAGACAACCATCCACACACACTCATTCTTAGGAGCAATTTCATAGCGGCCAATCACCCTAATGTGTATGGTTTTGGAAGGCAAGAGGAAACCGAGGTACCTGGAGAAAAACGGGTAGGACATTAACGCACGGGGAGAACATACAAACTGTACACAGAAAGACCAGTGTTTCAAGGCTTGTCCCCACAATGGGACTCAAACCCTGACCTTCTTGCTGTGAGACCTCGGTGTTCACCACTGCATTAAATACTCTTTATAAATATTGATTCATTTGGGTTTTGTCTTGTTAATCTGCAATACCGCTCAAAACTTGTAAATGAACCCCTCATAAGGTGGCCTGAGATCCGGCCCTTACACAGTCATGAATTCCTAAGTCTTGACGTACAGATTTGCTGATGATGTGCTGTTTTTTTTTAATCCCTTCTGGATTAACAATGCAGATATACTGTATTGCTACAGCAGGGTGTGGACTCAAGAAGGTGCCTGACTCAGGTTTTTGATTTTTTTTTAAAATCATCATTATGCTAAAAACAGGTTTTGTATAATCAACGCATGTAATAATGAAACTAAACAGAGCTAAGAGATCCCTAGAGCTTCCTCTTAGAGATGAAAAACTTAAATCCAACCCTCAAATATATTTATATGTCTACACGATTGTAGTAATAAACTGATTGTTTATTAAAACAACTGGACGAGCATCTACGAGCGTCTGTGTTAGAATGTTCTTAAGAAGAATTCTTTTACTGGTTTTCTGTGACAAAAGAAAGAACATCAGGATTGTTCCTGGGTGATACAGGGTGTCTGTCAGCATTAAAGAACTGAACTTCAGGTTTAAAGAAGCACCTGCAGGCTAATCACATCTCCACAACACCGCTGATATACAGCCCCGAAACAAATACTGTCAACCTGGTTCAAACTGTCACACAGGGAGGATTAAAGAGGCAGCTACAGGCTGGAGGAGATGTTGCATCTTTCTGTTAAATCACTGTTCTTTCTTAACCTTAACAATCAGATCATTTATTTAAATTAAAATCTACATAGAAGAGAACAGCATGGATAGAGCGCCGTCACACCGAATCAGTGTTAGGCTTTTGCAATCTTCTCTCCTTAGATTACATTAGATTACTCCGTTTTTTCAAAAAGTAACATAAATTGTAATTCCGATATTAGGGCTGTTGTGATGTTGAAGGAGGAGGACCCAAATGCAGGACAACAAAACAAGATTTATTAACACAATTTGGGTAAGTATGTAAGCAAAGGACACAGGATCAGCTCAAGTTCAAATAATAACAGAGTTCAATCATGGTCAGGCAACCAGGAGGACCTGGCTGGAAGGGATAGTGTTACCCCACATGGAAGTCCGGGATGATTGCCCTTAAATAGATGGCAGGATCCACAGATGTGTGGAATCAGGAATCAATCGCAGGTGTCCCTAATCAAGTTGATGAGGAACATCCAGGACTCCCTCTGGCGGCAGGCAAGGGGATCACAACAACGTCCCCTATTGGTTATTCCAAGAGCCAAAATTATTGTTGTGACAAAAACAGTTACCAATGGCAGCTGATTTTTCAACAAGGGTTTCTGAATGCTGAGATGTTTGAAGTCACTGAAGACTTCCTTATTGGCACATGTGGGAACACTGGCTTGCTACGTCCAGTTTCTTTTTACAGTCATTGGTCTAGACCAGAGCAGCTGATGATAGAAGAACGAACTGTTATATCAAAGTAGAACACCTCCTTAAACTTTCTCATGAAGAAGGAAAACCATATAGATGTGCCTGTGAGGCTTGCTAACCCTTCCCACCTTCTCATATGGGAGCCAAATTGGGGCAATTAGGAGTGTAAAAGTTGCTGGAGTGGTAGATGTGGCAGAACTTTGCGTTGGGAGTAATCTGGGCTTCACAGAAGGTCTTGGCCTCGGCTTCAACCTCCGTCTTTTATCTTCTCTTTGTTGGCGTGGCTGCGTTATAAAAAAAAAAGAAAAGAAATTCTCTGCATCTCCTCCCTCCTCTGGTGTGGCTCCACAAAGATGATTGCCTTCAAGTAACAAGCCTCTGCCCCGCATCACCGCTACCATCACTATCATACCTCACCCCCCCTTCCCTTCTCCTTCTTCCCTGTTCCCCAGCTCTATGCTTAGCAAACATCAAAGGGACCTATCATACCCCAATGGTTTAAATCTTTTAACAGGGAATAACAGCCGGAGTACATCCAGACCCCTCGCGTCCCACAGCCATGTCACCATGTGTTCCCGCTCTGATTGCCAGGGGAGAAGCTCAGGCCACGTGGAGAGAGCCTTTTCTGCTGGTGCCTGTTCTCTCTGCAGGACGGCGTGGGATGCTGGGTGGGGAGGGGGTTACACTGTGATCAGGGGCCAGGCCAAATTCTGTTTGAAATGTGAATGGGCTAATTTTCATCAGCCTCCCTCATGCTGGGGGAGGTCCCAGGTGCCACAGCGTGCCAAGGGTCATCATTAGAAGACGAGTGCCTTCAAAAAAACAAAATATATAATAAAAAGCAGCAGCAGCAGCATCTTGTGGCACCGTCTCCCTTTTATTCTTTTCTTATTTCTTTGTTAAATTCATAAAGATTAATTAATAATAGCAGGATTTATTCAGCCCACACGCTCCTGGCTTCTACATCTTCACTTTCTCTTCCTTTGTCAGACTTTTTTTCTTCTCTTTTTATTATTTCACCCTCCTTTTTTCCCTCCTCTCGCTGGTGAATAAACAAACAAAACAGCGACTGAAAATGTGAAGACGACCTAGCTGGAGAAATGGGGAGGAGAGGGGGTTCGTATCTGATTTGAAATTCAGACGGATTTGATGATCAAAGGAGGCTCAATATCTCTGAGCTGTTCAAAGGGACTTGTATAAAACAAATGTGATGTGACCAAGAGGAGAGGAGCTCTCATTAAGAGCTAAAGCAGATAATGACAGGTAAGACGAGGAGATGGCAGCAAGCGCTAATTTCCTTCCCCCCTCCAACTAAACAGCCATTTATTTACTTCTGCGTAAGCATCGGCCGCTAGTTTTGGTTGCTTTTGATTCTGATTAGGAAGAAAATGGAGGATGAAGTACACGTGGGGATCAGATGCTGCTCTCTTTAGAAACAAGCCCTTAAGTTCTTGTTGTTCTCTGCCTGCTCAGGTCGCTTCACAAAGTCATGGGAAGCTAAACGCCTCCGTTAAGGGTCTGCAGGGCATAAACCACAATGTTGTTGTGTCTTTTCTGCTGTTAGGAGACGCGGAGGGATGCAGATGTAGGACCTACTTCATAGGTGTCAAATTCAGGTCCCTGGGCAAAATTTGCCCCGCTGTGTAATTATATTACACCCATGAAACCATAAGAATTGACTTCTGGAGCTGGTCCACTGAGACTCAGGCCTTTTGCGGCCTAATATTGCATATCACCAAATGCTTTTTTTTTTTTTTTTTGGTGTTTTTAGGACACCAATTGGCAAAACATACATGATGTCCGATTTGTCGACAGCAGTCATAGCGACCCAACAGTAGTATCGTATAATTTTCTGTTTATGCAGTTTGATAAAGTTTCGCTTCACATATTCATCCTTTACTTAGATTCATACAAAAAAAGTTTAAAGAAATCTAAAGGAATTTAAATACAATACAAACAAATATTAAGTTGAAAAAAATGAAACTCAATTTTAATAGAATCTTCTTGACCCTTTAAATATAGAAAATTGTAAAGAAATAATTTGAATAAATGGAAAACATAAAAAGATTTATCTAAAAAGAAGTTTTCTTTTGTCTTCCGAACTGCTTATTCCTAACGGAGTTGCGTCAAGTGCTAGAGCCTGTCCCGGCTTGTTTCAAGCGAGAGGCAGGACAAACCATGAACAGGTCACTATTTTGTTGCAGGACACAAAAAAAGTGATAGAAATAAACATTTGAGACTGTACATCTGTAAACATTGAGATAATGGGTAATTTTGGGACCTCTCGCATACTGTCCCTGCCTCTCGTGCATTTGTTGAACGCTTGGTATTTATTGGTTGATGTCCAAAATTTTGCTCTCCTGAGAACCTGCAAGTAATGACTTACTTATTTCTGTTACCGAAGTATCTTTACAAACTGCGCTTTAAAATAAAAAAAAAATCTAGTCCATTTTAGTCCTGCATTCTGGAGCGCTTTATCCTTTGGGTATATACCTTGCTGGTGGAAATTGGTTTAATGCTAAATAGAACTATAAATCTACTCATTTCAGGTTGTAAGCACAGCCCTTCAGTAATCATATACATGCATATATAAGAGCACAACTTTTAAAATTTCTAATCAAGCTGGGAAAATGATTGGTTCACCACAACCTCCACTGTCCCTGCTGTATGACTACCCCATGATCAGGAGAGCCATCCTGATCACAGAAGTTCATACAACGTCTTCATAACTCTTTTTACCTTCTCTCTTTGGGTCGGCAATGCAAAATCCCATTACCCTAAAAAGAAATCACAAGAAATCATTTATTCCGATGGCAATCAAAGCCCTGAACAATAGCCGTCCATAAGCTTTAAGCATGTGTTTTTAAATGTTTCTATGTCTTGTTTTTGGTTGCATCACAAAGTCACATAAGCTGAAAAAGTCCTTTTAGGGTCTGTAAGTTATAAACGACTGTGTTGTTGTGTCTTTTCTAAAGTAAACTTAGTAGTAGTACACTTTAAAGTTACTGTATCTTCTGGACAGTGTATTTGAAGATCAATAAGTTTTGACTTTCGTACAAGTCATTTTCAGTTTTTATTGATTGAATTCATTTACAATTAACTGAAAGTGACTTTTAGATGAGAGTCTAGGTGAATCGATTTTCAAAAACACTGTCCAGAAGATGACTTTGAAGCCTTTGGGATTTGTCGAACCCTGTAGCATCTAGCTTATCTTTAACTAGATGCCAGGTTAGATTTAGCTTGTTAGCTAGAGTTAGCTTGGATAACAAAAACAACACATTAATCTAATTAGAAGGCGTAAAAACAATCCATAATGTATTTCTATGTGGATTGTAAATGCTGTACGTATGGGGCAAATAAAGACAGAAGTCTGTGTTTGATGCATGGCCTCTTTCTGAGTTGTCTCTTTGCAGGTCTTGACCCTTTGGCTCCAAATGAGCCAGCAGCTCAGTTTTAGAGTCTTTTTGTGCTTGAAGGATCCATGAAATATTCAGAGTCGGTGCTTCCCTGAGACCAGGCTGGTGGCTGTGGCTTTGTTAGCACGTCTCGACCTGCTCTCCTGTCCGGTGTCCACTCCGCACCTTGAAGCGTGTTTTTGAGTAGAACGAACTCAACCCCCTTTCACCTTCCAACATCATGTCCCATTTTCTGTTCATCTTCCCTGAAAGCTACAGAGAATCTGTTGTTCCATTGTGCACTTCCTCCCTCCTCATTGCCTGATTGTAGCATCTCTGCTGTGCAGTTATTTCCAGCAGGTAGGGGTGTGGGATATAGCTCTATGTGGACTTTGTCAATTCATGACCAATGGCGAGGTCCTGCATTATACACTAAGCTGAGCAGGAGAGCAGGCTTGTTTTATTCACAAGCTTGTGGATTCAAACAGATTGCTCAGGCTGGGGAATTGAAGCAGATACTATCATACAGGTCCAAGACATGGAGAGAGAACAGGTAGGAATAAACTATGTATAAAAGCACTGGTAAGCTTCAGCCTGAGGCGAAGCTACACGGGTTACAATGCTACCCTCCCCAAAGCCACAATCAATTCTTGGCTTCACAGTATCCAAATGTTTATTTTCTGCTCGGATGAAATATGATGACAAGTTGTTCTGAGATGGAATTGTACCCCTGGCTCATGCTGGTAATACCAGCACCGCGGATAAGTTTACCTTGGTTTGGGATGACTTCAGAGCTGATCAAGTCTAAACAAGTTCTAAGCACTGACAGTTTCCATCTTCACTTTTCAGCATGAATTGAAGAATGTGAGTGATTCACAAGGTTTCCTTCGCCTGTTTTAGGACTCAGCGCATGGCTTCCACCAGCTTGTATCGACCAGTTTTCAGCAAATCACTCCAGACTCCACCAGTAGTGAGCAGATCACAGCTCAATCCGCCCTCACACACTAAATATATTATCATCTCATTCACATTCACCACACTGATGACTTTAGCTCATCTGGATGATCCTAGAATCCTTTTACCAGCATGCCTGTTCATATCTGGAGCGGTACATAACTTCTATTGAAGGGATGGGAGGTGTTGCCATGATGTGTCTGACCTGCAGACACAGTTCCAGCAAATTTGAGGCCCTTTGGAAGAGGCGGTAAATCCCACTTGCCAATGTACAGATACAGTATATCAACAAGAAAGTTAAATTGTTGACAAAGGTAAGACGGAATACTTACCATAGTATTTTCCATAAAACTAGTTCTGTCCATTTTATTAGCGGACATTAAGAAACAGATGAAGGCCAGCTTTTTACTAGTTAGCAAACCGTGCTATGCTAATTGTTAATGAAGTTATCTGCAAAGGTCTGCAAAAACTAAATTTTATCGCAGCGTCATCTTTACTGAGCCATCAAATAGCAAGTAGTCGGGATTAGTCGGAGAGAGGCAACTTGGGAAAGTAGGCTAGAGTGTTATTATTATTATTATTTTACCACTATTTAAAGTGTGTTGTCCATAAAATTTGAGGTTATTTGATTATTGGTTTAATTATTAATTTACCATATGTGGCTGCACGATTGTGCAGTGGTTATCATGGTGGCCTCAAGGCAAGATGGCCAGGGTTCGAGTACTGGAGTGGAGGTAAGACTTGAAACACTGGTCTTTCTGTGTGGAGTTTGCATGTTCTATATGTGTATGTGTGAGTGTTCTCTAAGTACTCCTGTTTCCTCCCACCCTCCAAAAACATGCATGCTAGGTTGATTGGCTGCAATGAAATTGCCCCTGGGAATGAGTGTGCGTGTGGATGGTTGTCTGTGTGTGCGGCAGCATAACAGACTGGCAACCGGTTTAGGGTGTACCCTCCCTCTCATCTGAAATCAGCCAGGATAGGATCTGGCAGTCCCCGCAACCCTTTAAGAGAGAAGCGGTTCAGAAGACGAAACAAAGATTACATAATGAGGAATAGCAACATTTTTTAAGTAGAGTAGGGTAAGCTCATCCTGCACAGTGGAGGTCAGTTCCATCTTTTTGAAGCACAAAGTCAGTATATATTTTACAATAATTAATCAGCAATGTTGAAACAATGAGAACTAAATTAATTTAATTTTTTTTAAAAAAAACAATGGGAAGGGAAAATAATCGCCAAACCGAAATGACAAACTTATATTCAAATAAAAATGATTGGCTATTCTAACTGCACATGAACAATCTTGGTTATGCCCCCTAAAATTGAATTAGAAACTAGAAGATTTCCTTTAACTCCTAAGGAGGAAATTATTAGTGAGCAGAATGAGGTTCATTTTTTGTTCTATTGTTCATTTTATGACGACCTTGGCAACCAAATGTTCGATCAGCTATTGGAAAAGACTGTGGGAATGTTTTGGTCGAGTGAGTTGGTTAAAACACAGTAAGTGCTGTTCGGAAGTCGGAGAGGTGGTGGTTCAGTGGTAGAACGTTCACCCTCGAACCGAAAGTTATTCCGAAGTTAACCGGAAGTTAGCAAAAATAACCGAAAGTTGACCGGATTTGAATTCCGGTTCGAATTCCACTGAATTCACGTCTAAGGTTCTTGGAGAAGATACCTAACCCCCAGTTTCTCTCGCCCTTGGCGCCATCGTGGCAGCCTGCTCTCGTGTAGTGCAGCATACAAATTTTCTCATTGAGGGATCAATAAAGTATACATTATTATTATGAAGTTGTCATAGTTTGTTTGAAGAAGCGACAGAACTGTTTCTTTAGGAAATATTGTTTTCTGTTTGTTCTATATTAAGAAATGGTGTCTTAAAAATGTCCTTCGAGCTGAGTTTGTATCTCTGAGACACAAAAATAGAAATATGTTCCTTTATCCGTTCAAATACAAAGTTTTCTGTGCTGTTAAATAATTGTGACCTATTATTTCCTGTTAATACCAGCTAGTTTAACAATGTTAGAAGTTACACTTTTTTCTTCCTTTATTGGTAATGCCCTTGTGTTTGTCTACAACGTCTACAAGCACGGATCGGTCCTACCGTCCTGTCATACTCTTAATCCAACTCGACGAAGAGATGTGCTGTGATGGTTAGCAAGGGGCTTCACCGAGCATTGCCTCAACCCCAAATCCCACCTCCCCCTTCGTCTCTTCGTCAGCCGTAGACACACTACATCTATAAGTATTCCATTAACCCCAATCGGAGGATCTGAACATGTTTAAGTCAGTCAGTGTCGCTTTGTGCATCCTGGACTAATCCGCTCAGAGATGCTGTAAACAAGTCTGACTTTCTTATCAAAGTCTTCATTGGTCATGAATGTTTGCCCTTATATCTACTCTGCTTTACCCCTGAAGGCCTCTTCGACTTCTGTCTCGTGCAAACCAGCAGGGGGTCCCGGGCTTGCACCTGATTGAAATTGGCACTACCTGAGGGGTTAGACTAGAAAGGAATCACATATGTGTTTTCTTCTATTTGCACGCACGATTTGGAAGAAGCTTCTGGTCTTATTTCTTCAATGGATTCTCGCTTTTGAGCTGAGATTAGTTTGACGAATTCACTGCAGGAATTTGGTTTAAAAAAATGACCAAACATGCTTTTTTTGCAACTTCATTATTTCAAACATAAAACAACATATTCTGCATAATATTTTTAAAAAATCTGGAATAACATTCCTACCACAATGCATCTGGAAGTAAAAAGAATTCTGCAACGAGAATCTTACGGTGCACTACTATACATAAACACAAGGGGTCAGTGTTTGATCTGGATATATCCAAACACGCTTTAAACAAAACTGCATGTGCTTCGCTTCAAAAATTAAACACAAATGATAAGTAATATGAATGTTCTCCTCTGTGTGAGAGGGGCTATTAGCCGTGTACGCCGTGTACATGTTTAACTGCCTCCAAATAATCACACGATCCTCTCAGAAGAAGCATGCCACTTCACCTGAGTTCTGTGACGCACTTCTACTGATTCTTGCTGTCATCTTACAAGCTCCATTTCTCTGCACCTTAACAGTGGAAATGACTTCTTTTCGGATATGTTCAACGTGCAATTTGATGTTTAGTTGTTTGGTGGATTCGAGAAAGTCCAATGAAGGATTTGGGAGGTTTTGACACCTTTGCGAGGCCTTTCCTTCTTGCTTGATTTGAATTATTTAGTCAAAAAAAGAGGCAAAAATCTCTTGTTTGTGTTCTGATGTGACATTCATGGAGCCCTGACATGTGTACTGGTCCGTCCGCAGAGTCAATTAGCAATGGCTGCAGATTATTTGTTAATTAAATAGAGGCTACCTTAACCACAAAGGTACAACAGCTCACACCTCGCAGTGCAACACTAACAGCTGCCAGGCCTTGTTCTTGCGAGCGAGGTGGGGGCTGTTCATTAAGCAGCGCCATCTCTCCTGGGCTTGTCCACCTGCCTTGATCACGTTTGCATTAATAATGCATCGCAGAGCTCGGTAATACAACCATTACATCCACCGCTCTCCTCGGTGTCTCATGGCAGCTCTGCCACCACAACATGGGGGGAAATTGTAATCTTTTTCTCCTTTATCCAGGGCTCCTCTCATATTGCCACCCCAAAGAACACATTTCTGCAGTGTACACACACCAAAATGGCTTTACCCTTTCTCTTTTGGGTTCACTACACTTTGAAAATAAGACAGTAGACGTCGGCTTCCACCAGATGAAAGCCGACTATTTGGAGCTACAGATTGAAGAGTGTTCAGACTTTCAGCATTTCTCAACAACTCAAAGAACAACCGGGTTTGTTTGTCAGAGACCGAAGGAGAGTCCACCAATCGGGTGGTTGGAGACATGCCGTTCAAGGTGACCATGAATTTTAATGCTAACGTGAGTTGTTTGGAAAATTCCGCAAGACTGTTACAGATTCTCAGAGTTGTGATTCAGTGGTATTCCTTCATTGTTTCTCTCAAACAAGCTAGAAAGTGGGGTAAAAAGAAGCCATTTGTAGGGATCACCATGCAGAGTAATCGTCTTTGTAATGGAGAACATCAGATCCAAACAGTCAATAGGAGAAATTGGAGCAGACACGACTGCTTGCTGCTTGGGTAAATATTACTTATTATTTCCTAATGTAACACTCCTAAGCCCGAGCTCAGATTTCCATTTGGAAGCAAACATTAAGGAGATTCAGGAGCCATCCAAATGGCCAAGTAATTAATGTTACCACGCACGCCCAAGATATTAGGATGTTAACAGTGTTGGAGCCATGTGATTCCGAATACAGAGTGAGGGCTTTATTACTGCGGCCCAGACAGGGGGTGACATCCCTCCTAATTGGGGACATCAGAGTTCCTGCTGCTGCGTCTTATCCTCAGTTCAGATCGCTCCTTCCCTCCTCCTTCTTCTTCTTTTTTAATTTATGCACTTTCCCTCTCTCTCTCTCCTCATCTTTTTCTCATCTCTGGGATCTGCTCTCATTAGCAGGCAGCAGCGGCCCCCCTCGTTTGCATTTCAAGTGGCGGAGCTGTGCAGGAGTAGGAAAGGAGGGATACAGAGGAACGGAGGGGGGCTACCATTGCTAGCAGTTGATGCTTCATCACACCGCCGCATCCCGACATCTGGGGGCCGTCTTTTTTTTTTTTCTTTTTTCCCATGAGCACCAGTGTGTCATTAACAGGATTAATCTAGGCCCTAATTTCCTAATGATCGCTGTTTTAATGTACGTGAACGAGCACAGTCTCTTGACTCATTACCGCCAATTTGCCTGAGACACACATAATCAGACTCTCTAACAACCCACCAACATTTATTTTTGCTAATATGATTTTTTTTTTTTTTCCCCCTCCTCTCTCTCCCAACGTGGTTAGTGCAAACACACTTTTCCCTGGCTCGGTGGATTCCTAATCAGTGCTTGCTCTTCTACTTCTTTCTTGAAGCCGTCTGACATGCAAATGAGCAAATTCTGGTTCATTTTACGATGCGTGTGACCTACTGTTACTGTACCACGTAAATCACGGGCTGCTTAGTGCATCTATTTATACTACCACTCACATCCTGACATTACAAGAGATAAAACAAAGAGCATGTGAAATACAAACCCTGCTTTTTGGTAAGAAGGAAAGCAGCCCCCCGATGGCTCTGATTGGGGTAACGGTCGGGGCTTTTGTGGCCTGTGGTGCAGCTTCGTCCTGTAAACACTCAGATGTATTCAAGCCTCGGGGCAGCTGTGGGGCAGACCTGTGAAACCTGGCCACTGTGGCCTCCTTTAGAAGAAAAAGTCTTGAGGATCTTCACCCAAGAGGATCCTCTTAGGCTTCTGTGACATTCGACCTTTAAGTCCCCTCCCCCTCGGGCCTCAAATGTGGCAGGAAAAGAAGAAGAAAGTAGTTCAAGTCGTGTGTGTAGAGGTCAGTGGCTACTGTGATTCCATAAAACTGAACATGAGGAAAGAGATATAAAAACGTTTTCTTTAAGGATTTCTTTTTTTTTTTTATCGCTCTATTTGACAGTTTTACAAAATGAGGAGTCACAGTTTTATTTTATTTTATTAACACAAAGTTAAATTTTCAGGGGTGGACCCAGGGAAAGCATGGGGGGCGTACCTTCTCCTCCCTGCGTTTGGTCCACAAAAAAAAAAAAGGGTTCTTACTACTTTAATTATTGTAAAATTTGGGCAAAATATGCACCAAAATGCAAGAAAATGGCTCTTATCTTTCAAAATGTTTTGGGAGGGAATGCTTTTGACTCCCCTATACTGGCGGGACACCATAGGTGCTCGTTTGTCTATGACCTTACCCTCCCACCAACCCCCCTTTTACAAAATCCTGGATCCGGCCCTGAATTTTGTGTGCAAAGCTCAATCTTTCTTTATGAAAAATGATTTAAATAGCTTTTTTTCTGCTTTACAAATTTTTCACTTTTTTTTCATGTAATTTGCCTCTTTTATAATTAAGTTATTGTAAACATGTAAAATTTGATTTATTACATTTTTTATGAACTATGCACATTTTCTTAAAGAATAATTAAATCAACTATTGCTTGTTTATTTTTTTATTATTTTTATTTTTGTACTTTATTAGTAAATATTTATTAAAAATTGATTAAATTTGACTAATTTTAAATTTCTACATCCTGGTATTTGTTGTTCGGCTGAGATTTTTTTAATGTGTATTCATTCAGAAAATGCAAAAAACGTGACCAGTGTGTAGTTTAAAGTACATTTTTCATAAAGCGAAGCGTTGCTGTTTGTCATGGTCTTTGGGGTAAAAATATGGTCTAAACACAAAAATGTTGTAAAAAAAGAAGTAAAACTGATAAAAATTGAAAACAAATGCCCATAAACATAAGTCTGGAACTAAAATTCTGTCTTTCTGGGTTTTTTTTTTTTTCATTTTCATACATTCAGCAAATGTTCATTTTTTTAGCTGGATTTTCACAATTGTAATGAATCAATTTTCTAAAAGATCTTTTAATTAAACGTAAATAGATAATTTATAGACGTAAACCTGTTTAAGTTAGAAATTTGTATTAAAAAAGTGAAGTTTTGTCTTCTGAACCGTTTATACATAATAGGGTCGCGCCAGGTGCCGGAGCCTATCCCGGTTTCTTTCAGGCGAGAGGCAAGGTACACCTAAACAAGTCGCAAGTATGTCGTGGGGCCACAAACACACAACCATCCACACACACACATTCATTCCTAAAGGTATTTCATAGCAACTAATTAACCTAATATACTGTACATTTTTTTGGAGGGTGTAAGGAAACCAGAGTATCTGAAGAAAACCCACACATACAAGGGAAGAACATGCAAACTCCACACAGAAAGGCCTGGTTTTCAAGCCTTGTTCCCATTCTGGGGCTGTGAGGCCACAGTATTAACCATTGCTTCACCATGCAGTCCCTAA
This sequence comes from Neostethus bicornis, assembly GCA_902685375.1. Taxonomy (NCBI): domain Eukaryota; kingdom Metazoa; phylum Chordata; class Actinopteri; order Atheriniformes; family Phallostethidae; genus Neostethus; species Neostethus bicornis. Next base: position 6,243,190 of record LR738547.1, on the reverse strand, counting down.
GCCAAGTGAAATGTTATTTTATTTTATCAAGATTTCTGTTTTTGTGTAAGTTTATTTTAGGTCAGGGGTGTCCAAATCCGGTCCTCGAGGGCCGGTGTCCTGAAGGTTTTCCATATGTTCTTGAATCTACACACCTGATCCAGTTAATTGAGTCATTGTGCCAAATTCTATTGGCTGTTGATTTCACTTTTCGTGCATCAGCTGTATTGAACCAGCTGATGGTTTATCATTGGTAAACCATCATTTACCAATGATGGTTTACCATCATTTACCAATGATGGTTTACCAACTTCATTGGTAAACCATCAGGACACCGGCCCTCAAGGACCGGCTTTGGACACCCCTTTCCTTTCTAACCGTGGGTTCAGAGTCTACAAATTTTATTTTGAACCATTTACACCAGATATAAGTACCAACTGAAGTTTGTTTTATAATTTTGCGGTAAATGTACGCAGGTTCCAGGAGTTCATACATCGGCTACATGGGTCAGGTTTCACACAGATAATCTAAATAAAGTTAAGTTATTTGGCGTCAATTTTTCAACATGAGATGCAAACTCTACTTGTCCAATTGTTTGGCGTATTGGCCGAAAGCGGCTGGACTAGTTATCAGGCAAAACGGCCGAAATCGGCCATGGCAATTCACGTTACAAAACAAAATTATTCAAGAACGTTGTTCACTTCCGGTTTCCTGTTAGTTCGAAAGCATGTGCGCCTGCTCGGAGTAACAAAGGTGGATGACCATTTACACCAGGGGTGGGCAAACATTTTGACTCGCAGGCCACATTGAGTTCTAACATTTGACAAGGGGGCTGGAACAGGAACAGATGGATGGCATGCATTGGTAACCGCTAGATTAGACCAATAGAATGGCACGCTGGGATTTAAACTAGCACGCTAAATGTTCCATCAACAGCGTTAAATTTCAAATCTAGCGGCGCTAGGTCTGAAATCTAGTGCGATAGCGCTTAAAAACGTGCATTTAGTAGCGCTAGTTTTGAAATCTAAGAGCTTGAAGTAACATTTAGCTTTTTTTAACATCTAACACGCTTGTTTACGTGTGTGTATTGGCCCCGATGGCTTTCCATATCTGTGCACACTGTTTATTTTGACAACGTGCACATCACAGAGACACACATTTTAATGGGAGCAGTGTTGTTGTTTTATAAACAAAGCCAATGTATCTAGAGTTGTGCCATCTAGCGATGAAACATCAGAATTGCAGGAATTTTTTTTTTTTTTTATGTTTGGCGGGCCAATTAAAACGTTTAACAGGCTTCATGTGGCCCACTGGCCTTAGTTTGCCTATGCCTGGTTTACACATCAGGACACTTTTTCACAATGGATTGTTGATTGAGGGAAGGTGTTTACTGCCTTTCTTTTTTTTTGTTCACCTGTGATACCTGAAGTGTAAACATCTATTGTCCGCCAAGTGTGTCAACATGGGTATAGGCTGTGTCTTCCAACTTCATTGGCTTTTGACCTGGAGCTCTACTCCGAGCAGAACTTCTCACTCGATCTGAGACACTAACATAGTTTGAATCCAAAAAATTCTTCTTACAATGATTTTTTTTCATTCTTATTTTCAAATTAATCTCAAAGAAACAGCCTTTATTTGGAAAGTTTATGCTTTTTTTATGACTAATAAATGCTACTTTTGCTTGTTTTATCTATTTTACTGCACATATGTGCAAATTCAAGTAGTGTCACAGCGTCGTTGTGCAGACTTGCAACACTCAGAGTGAAAATAAAATACGGAAGCATCTCCATGTTTGATTTCACCTGTGATGAAGTATTAAATGAAGTCCTTTAAATGCCAGCCTGTTAATTGCTTTGCACCTGCACGCGTTGAGCAGATTTTCTGATTAATGATACCCCCAGCTCACCTCTGTATCCCTGGTAAAAAACACTCCTGGTGCAAGTAGAGGAGTGCAGTGTAAATATTGAATCTAGGACTAAACTCCTGCCGTACACGATGGAGCAGCAGCAGAAAATGTGAGAGTTGTCCTAATTAAGAAGCTGTAATCAGGCTTGAAGCTAGAGGGTAACTCCCTGGGTGTCATTTGTGATATTAAACCATGCCATCCTCCTCCTTCTGTTTGTTGTGCTCCACTGGCTGGAGCTAATCCTTTTAATATAGCTGCAAATATGCAAATGGACATTTTAATATACCAAATCTTGGATGGCCGTCCTCTTTTAATTCAACAAAAGTCAAGAGCAGGACCTTGTCAGTCAATCTGCTTTCCCCTCATAACAACACTAATGTTTTCCCATTACTCGCTGTCCAACTAATTAAATAGAAGACAGTGAGGATCGGAGAGGGTTTGTGGTTCTACAGAGTAGTGGCTCCCAGCTGTGAGTAAGCAAAACCTTAGTGGTCCGTTGAATTATTGCAAGGTGTGTTTTTGTTTATTCTTCTATTTAACTTTTTGGGTTTTTTTTCTGAACCATGCATCCTAACAAGGTAGCAGAGGGTGCTGGAGCCTATCCTGACTGATTCAAAGCAAAAGGCCCGGTAGACCCGGGACAGGTTTCAGGGCCATACACACACATTCATTCCCAGAGGCAATTATATAGCGACCGGTCAACTTTGTATGTTTTTGGTGGATGGAAGGAAATTGGAATACCTGCTGAAAACCTGCACAGACATGGAAAGAATATGCAAACTCCACATATGAAAGGCCAGCATTCCAAGCCCCGTCCCACCACATACTGTATATCCCCATACATCTGGAAGGTTGGAAAATCTTGAAGAAAGTCCCTTAGGCTGTAGGCCTGCTCCTTTGGCTCGCCAAATGGAAAAAAAAGAAGAGAGAAAACCTGGCCTATTTTCGTCCTCAAATTTGTATTAAATGAGCTTAATCGCCTATCTCAGGGGTGGACAAACTTTTTTGTTCGCAGGCCACATTGTGTTCTAACATTTGACGTGGGGGCCAGAACAGGAGCAGATGGATGGCATGTTTTGGTAACGGCTAGATTAGACCGATGGCGCTCTAGATTTTAAACAAGCGCGAAATGTTACATCAAGAGCATTAAATTTAAAATCTAGTGGCGCTTGGTCTGAAATCCAGTGCGATGGCACTTAAAAACGTGCATCTAGCGGCGCTAGGTTTGAAATCTAAGCGCTTGATGTAACATTTTGCTTGTTTTAACATCTAATGCTTGTTTACTGGGTTGGTATTTCTGGTACTGCACTTAATTGGTTTAAACCTTATTTAGAAGGACGCAAGTACGTATTTTGTAGAAATTGGAAATTGTGTGTCAGATCACATGCCTTTGACCTGTGAGGTTGCCCAGGGGTCAATTCTTGGACCTGTTGTTTAACCTCTACATATATCCTAATTGTGTCCTATCACAATTACGCAGATGATAAGATGATATTTCCATATCTGTGCACACAGATATGGAAATATATTTTGACAGCATGGGCATCACGGAGACACACACATTTTAATGGGAGCATTGTTGTTGTTTCTAGATCGCGCCATCTAGTGAGGAAACATCAGGATTACAGGAAAAATAAAACATTAACAAGGTTTATTTATTTAATTTTTTCAAGTTTGGTGGGCCGGATTAAAACATTTAACGGAAGCATTTGGCTTGCGGACCGTAGTTTGCCCATGCCTGGCCTAGCTGTATATATTGGTGCTTCTGAAAAACTAGTGTTCCTTCTGGCATCTCCAGCGGTCTCCACTTGCTGATTAACTGCTCAACATTAAGTCTAAACTAGCGACAATGCTATTGCGCAAGTGTGCAGGGTATGCAACAGTCGGTCTATCAGGGCGTATTAGCGTCTACGTGTCGAAACCATTCTAATGTATTTCATCCAGGTTACACCTAAATACAATCTGTAAAATCATGACTAAACGATAGGTTCTCCAAACAAGAATTGAAGGCCTAAGGACGTCCTTATCGCGAATCACTGCCTTTATGGGCAAAGGCTTTTTTAGCTTCTAGCGGATGTGAAAGTTGTTTGCTTTCACACACAGACAGATAAATGAAAATGAACAAAGCTAACACCTTGCGTTTGCTTTGGACTGGCTCCCCTGGCAGGTGCAATGGTCTCCGCAGGAGCTGCAGTGGAATGAAAAGCTCAGCACAAACGTCTGAGAAGACATGATGCATTTTTGTTAGCACCGGTTCAAAAGGCCAAGTACCCCACAATGAGATGGCAGCATTTATGTTCCAGCAACACCATTCATACATAATGGATGAAGCTGTGGATCTGTAGCACCCTGTGCATCTGCATGTCACTAGTGACTCAATGATGATGCCATAAAGCAGAGCTAAAGTGGTTTAAGGTCCATTTTGTGGAAGTCTCAGGATAAAGTGGGCTAACACAACCAGGAGACACACTTCTTGCTGCCTGTGGGGAATAATACAGAAAAACTCTCAGCTGTTTAACCCACAGATAGAAGGAACAGCTAGTGGATCGAGGGTGGTTAACAGGCGCCGCGGTAACAACGTGACGACAAATAGGTGGCTGAAAGTCACATCTTCTCCCTGAAGTACAGCAGAGTAGCTCGGTCAGCTTTGTGCTGCGTTAGAGGCTCAATGTGAGAATGTTTCATTGGGAAAAGGACAAAAGAATGAGGTAATAATGAAGAGGGAACGAGAGACAAATAGAATTTATGATACGGAAATCACACACGGACAAAAGAAATGTGAAAAAAGGACATTTTATTGGGTAAACTGAAAAAGTAAAAGGGGGGAGACGGTGGCTCGGTGTTTAGAGCATTCGCCCGCGGACTGTAAGTTAACCGGAAGTTAACCGGAAGTTAAACGGAAGTTAAACGGAAGTTAAACGGAAGTTAAACGGAAGTTAAACGGAAGGTTGCGGCTTCTGAATTCACTGAATTCACGTGAAGGGTCTTTGAAGAAGACACCTAACTCTCCGTTTCTCTCACCATTGGCGCCATCATTGGTGGCAGCCTGCTGCGGTGTATTGCAGCCCACAAATTTTTTGGTGAGAGACGAATTAAAAATATATACATATATACGCATATATATAAAAAGTTTCCAGTAAATTTTAAAAATAGATCAAACTAATTATTCGTCAACTTTATTGAATATGAGTAAGTATAGCCTACAATAACTTGCATCCATATGAATGAACTACACATTTTGTGGGATTCAGCGGGATTCAAACCGGCTTCTCCTGGTCCAAGGGCAAACATTCTACCACAGAGCCAATGCCTCACCAAAAAAAAATTCTTTGCTGTATTTCACTGCAGTAGGCAGCCATGACGGTGCCAATGGCGGGAGCTGCTGGGGGGTTATGTGTCTCGTTCAGGGATACATAGAGGGCTCAGTGGAATTCAAACTGGCTTCTCCTGGTCCAAGGACAAATACTCTACCACTGAGCCAATGCCTCCCTCCCCTCAAATGTACGTCAGATATAACAACGCAATACAATGGGCCCACAGAAAAAGGCACACCTACTACCTAGACGGGTCTCCATTACATTGTGTTCTCTGACTGATCCAAATAGAATTGCCAGTCAACCAATCATAATTGTCCATGTGTGAACAACAAAAGCCTAATTCAGACTTTGTGCCGCTCAGTGGGCATGAAGCCAACATGACGTAGTTCTAGTAATGACTGTATTGCTGTTCTGACACTGTACGTTCAGGAAACACATGTAAGATATGTCCTCGAGTCAATGCAAATTCAGCAAAACAAATGTGATCAATCTGTTTTGTGGTGTGCCATGTTTGCCAGGCTTATGTGTCTCAATGTGCAACAGCCATTGCCCAATCAACATGGTTTATTTTTCAAATTTTATCAAATTAAACCTCTCCGTGTCAGATTGCAGCTGTAAATGGACTCAGAAGGGATCCATTTACTTGTGCGTTCTTTGATGATATCATGTCGTTATGAGGTTAATTAACTGTTTGAATACTTCTATTGGTTTAATTAATTGTAGAAAGCCCAACACAGCCATGTCGCTGGCCTAAAATTCACTGTTGGTTTAAATTGCTGCGACATGTTAATAGACATCATGCCTGACTTGACAGATGCTTGAAGGTGTTACCTCTCGCAGGGTACAACGCTAGTCTATGACCTGTTGTTAATGGTAGTCAGCCGCATCCCTAAAGGAGCGAATGAGGTGAAAATGAGTGCCGGACAAAAAACGGCTGAGACCACAGTTTCAGTGTTTGTGGGTCATATGCGGTTTCAAACAGATTCGACTGGTTTATGCTCAACAATGAAGAAAAACCAAAAAAGGAAAACTACACCAAATCCCTGCAGCAGCTCTTTACCGTGTGTTTCAGCATGCTGGGTAAACTCAGCTACCCTCATATCCCCTCTTTCAGTGCCTGTTCAATTATTGATTGACAGTAAAAAGCTGGTGGGTTCATTAAGATCATAGATGTGCTGGGGGTGAAGCTTCAAAAACTGGGGTAACTGCACAGCACTTAGTCACAGATGGCCCGGTAACAGTGCTCAATAGCTGTGAGGAAGTCACGCAGACAGCCGCTTCTGGATCACACTGTACCTGGTGTTGGTGTACCATTAAACACCGAGCCAGACTTTCCCTGCTAAGGATCTGTGTATCTGCTTGAGGGGAGCTCAAAGCAACAGCCACAGACAAGCTCCTCAAGGATGCCACATAAACGTCACCTCTTACTCTCGCTATCGTCTGCTAGTGTGCATAAAAATCTAAACTGGTGATCCAATAGGAGAGCAGTATTAGATTATGCCATAGTTAACACACATCTTGCACGTATGTCCCTACTGACTGACAACGCCTGTCACACTTGTCTGATAGGCTGCTTCCCTGGAGTCAATTTATTGGCTAGTTTATATCCCTGGGAGTTAGAGAGACGGTTGCGGGTGACACAGTGGAGTAGGTTTAATGGACAATAACGAGGTTCTATTGTTGAGTTAGATAAGAATAAAGCCAAACAACAAATTTAATCAAAGTATCTACTGTACCTCCAAAAGGTATTATAGGAAGGGGTCTGCTTATTTTTTCACATTCAGTCAGTGAACGACACAATTTGGTAGTGCCATTTTTTTACATGTGATTTTTCAACCTTGCTTTTTGCAACTGTGACCAACATGCATTTGAATAAAAATAAGAAGCCCGACTCCAATTCTTTTTTTTTTCGGCATTATCCTTCAAGGGTCGCCACTGCAAGTCAGTTTCTTCCATCTAACCCTATCTGCTGCATCTTCTTTGGTCACACCAACTATCTTCATGTCTTCCTTCACTGCATCCATGAACCTCCTCTTTGGTCATCCTCTGGGCCTCTTGCCTGGTGGTTCTAAACCAGGTATCCTTCTGCCGATGTACTCTCTCTCTCTTCTCTGCACATGTCCAAACCATCTCAGTCTGGCCTCTCTGACTTTGTCTCCAAAACCTCTAACATGTGCTGTTCCTCTGATCCTGTCCATCCTGGTCACTCCCAGAGAGATCCTCAGCATCTTCATCTCTGCTACCTCCATCTCTTTTTCCTGTCTTTTCCTCAGTGCCACTGTCTCTAGACCAAACAACATAGTCGGTCTCACCACGGTTTTGTACACTTTTCCTTTCATTTCAGCCGAAACTTTTCCGTGACAGATCTTCTTCTTCTCCTTTCGGCATTTCCCTTCAGGGGTCGCCACAGCAAGTCAGTTTCTTCCATCTAACCCTATCTGCTGCATCCTCTTCGGTCACGCCAACTATCTTCATGTCTTCCTTCACTGTATCCATGAACCTCCTCTTTGGTCTTCCTCTAGCCCGTTTTCCGTGACAGATCACATCTCATATTATTCTCCACCCGTTTCACCCTGTCTGCTTGAACATGCTTCTTCACCTCTTTTCCACACTCTCCATTGCCTGCACTGTTGATCCTAAGTACTTAAAATCTTCCACCTTCTTCATCTCTTCTCCCTGTAACCTCACTTTTCCATTTGGATCCCTCTCATTCACACACATGTACTCTGTCTTACTCTGACCAATTTTCATTCCTCTTCTTTCTAGTGCAAACCTCCTCCTCTCCAGCTTTTCCTCCACCTCTTCCCTCCTCTCATTACAGAGCACAATGTCATCTGCAAACATCATTGTCCATGGAGATTCCTGTCTAACCTTGCACCATAAGAAACGTAGATATACTGTATATCTATGCTCTTCATGTTGGTGCGCAGAATCTTTTAGCGTGTTTTATTTGCAACGCAGCATGCTTTTCGACAACGCATGCCCCCTTGTGTCCCTGTTCGTAAGTACAGTTCTTTTTATTAATCAGAGACAATAATCAGCTGAATTTGTACAAATGCTAAAGGCTTTCTGTTTCTGTCCTTTTAAGCAAAAATCTGAATCTTCAAACAGGATTTTCTTGACTTGCAGGACTACAGCGGCGTAATTAAGGCAGAGCGAGGCCTTTTCGATCCCCTTGAGCTAGACCAGGTTAAATTGAGTTGAAAATGAGATTTTAGCATCTCCTGCAATAATAGCGGGGAGTTGAACTCGGGTATGATCTCTGTTAATAGAGTGAGAGCACAGGAGAATTTGGTGTTACGCTGTGAATGGAGGCAGAGCAGGTGGAAACCAGGATCCTATTCATGAACAGACATGAAGTCAATTAGACAAGAGAGAGTGAGTGCGAAGAGAGGAGGGAGGAACATGTGCTTATGAGGAAATCTGGATTGGAGGAAATGTGTGGTTTCTGCAGAAATAAAATTAGTCCTCTAATTTTGGTTCAACAAAAACTTTTTCCGAGCACAACAAAGACGGTAGCACTGATTGTAAAATAAGAGCACTATTAATTAGAAATGTAATTTTAATTTAATTCCATACTGAGATTTTTTAAAAACTATCTTCTTCTTCTTTCGGCATTTCCCTTCAGGGGTCGCCACGGCAAGTCAGTTTCTTCCATCTAACCCTATCTGCTGAATCCTCTTTGGTCATACCAACTATCTTCACGTCTTCCTTCACTGTATCCATGAACCTTCTCTTTGGTCTTCCTCTAGGCCTCTTTCCTGGTGGTTCCAAATCCAGTATCCTTCTTCCGATGTACTCTCTCTCCTCTGCACATGTCCAAACCATCTCAGTCTGGCCTCTCTGACTTTATCTCCAAAACCTCTAACATGTGCTGTTCCTCTGATCCTGTCCATCCTGGTCACTCCCAGAGAGATCCTCAGCATCTTCATCTCTTCTACCTCCATCTCTGCTTCCTGTCTTTTCTTCAGTGCTACTGTTTCTAGACCAAACAGCATGGTCTCACCAAGTTTTGTACACTTTCTCTTTCATTTTAGCTGAAACTCTTCTATCACACATCACACCTGATACTCTTCTCCACCCGTTCCAGCCGCCTGCACACACTTCTTCACCTCTTTTCCACACTCTCCATTGCTCTGGACTGTTGATCCTGAGTACTTAAAATCTTCCACCCTCTTTATCTCTTCTCCCGGTAACCTCACTTTTCCATTTGAAATCCTCTTAGTCACACATTTTTTACAAACTATACTCAGTACAATTTAAAAAAATATAACGTGAAGAAGAAGGATCTATTTTTGGCTCCTTTTACTTTCAAATTTGTGTTCTACATTAATGGCTGTATTGAGTCTTAATGTTTTGTTTTGTCTTCTGAGCCGCTTTTTCCTGGCTGAGTCTTAGTGTAACGTAAACATTTTCAAGGCACTTTGTCAGTTAGATTTTATTAGCTCAATTAGAAAAGATTCTTGATCACTCAGGTGTATCTACCATAAAGCTGCTGATTTAAAGTCTAGGAAGTGGGTACCCCAAAATGCTTCGATTTAACAATAAAAATGGTTGTATTATAAATACATGAAGTTGTATTCATTAATTTATAATATGTATTTATATGTTCATAAAAGATGACAGAATCTGTTCCGTTTCGTCATCTTCCGCTTGTTCTGGGGTCGGGTCGCGGGGGCAACAGCCTCAAATGGGTAGCCCAGGCCTCTCTCTCCCCGGCTGCATCCTCCAGCTCACCCGGAAGGATCCCAAGTCGTTCCCCGGCCAGCTGTGAGACATAGTCTCTCCGGCAGATCCGGGGTCTTCCCCTTGGTCTCCTCCTGGTGGGACGTGCCCAAAACACCTCGCCCGCAGGGGAGCTCGGCGGGCATCCTGAACAGATGCCCGAACCACCTCATCTGGCTCCTCTCGACCTGGAGGAGGAGCGGCTCGACACCGAGCTCCTCCCGGATGGCAGAGCTCCTCCCCCGATCTCTGAGTGAGAGCCCAGCCACCCTGCGGAAGAGGCTCATTTCAGCCGCTTGTACCCGCGATCTCATTCTTTCGGTCACCACCCACCGCTGGTGATCATAGGTGAGGTTTGAAACGTAGATCGACTTGTAAATCGAGAGCTTTACTTTTTGGCTTAGCTCTCGCTTTGCCACAACGGACTGATACAGCGTCTTAGTTATTGATGATAACTAGCACTGATCCGTCTGTCGATCTTATATCTTAGAAATTTTTCTTATAAAAATAAATAATAAAAAAGAATAAAAGGAAAATGGTTGTATTATAAATACATTAAGATGTCAATCTATCTGTAATAAATGTGTAATTTATATTGAACTTTAATAACGTTGGCAATGCTTAGGAGAGGTTATCCCACTCGAACCCTCATGGGCTATAATCATGAGTTTATGAAGTGAATATAAATATGCCCGCCGTCTAATTGACTGCTGAGTAGCATTTAGCATCCTGATGGCTGTGGGATAAAAGCTGTCCTTTATTCTACTCGTCTTTGTTTTAAGGATTTGAAACATCTAGCTGAAGGCAGATGTTCTTCCAGAGCTTGTCGAGGGTGTGATGGATCTTGAATGAACCTCTCAATCACTAGAATTTAGATCTAAACATGTTTCTTTTACTCCTCAGCCTGACCTTTTAGTTTTTGCAAGCAAGAAAAAAAGGGATGGCGGTTCTTCTGTTGCTTTTTCACGTGTTTATTTTCAGTTAACTATCCCAACATTCTTCATTACAAATCTGATTTTAATCGTGACTTGACATTTTTTTCTTCTAAATAGGGCTGAAACAACTAATCGATTAAAATCGATTATTGAAATAGTTGTCAACTAATTTGGTCATCAATTAATCGTCTAAAATCCTTTTACTGTCAACTGCACCTAAATTGGTCTCCAAGTGTGGCAGTAACAAGCAAATTGACGATGCGAGCTACCAAAATAGGAGGAGAAGAAGATAGCAGCCAATCATTGGCCTTCATTTCACCCCGCCTCACGTGATCAGGCAGATCCACAAGATGGCGGAAAGAAAAACACAAACATTCTACAATAATATTCTACCTCTTTATTTCACAGAAAGATTAACATTTGCTCTTACTTGAACAAACCCAACGTGTTGTTTATGTGACTATGAGTTGTGTTTTACGTAATTACATTAAATAAAATGCCGAAAAATGAATATTTATTAAGTTGTCATTTTTTCCCGATTAATCGATTAATCGGTCCTATAATACGCAGATTAATCGATCATCGAAAGAATAGTTAGTTGCAGCCCTAGTTCTAAATAATAATATTATTTAAAAAAAAATTAAGTCTTGCATAAAGAAAGCCTTGTTTTCAACATTCAAAATCAACAATTGTTGTCATTTCCGTGACGGCCATGTGTCCCCATTTCTCCAACCTACACTTTCACTGGTTGGCCTTTTTGCTGTAATCTGCTTCACTGGTCGCTCTCTTGGCCTCCCCATTAAGACCATTCCCAGTGGAGAACCTTTCCCTACATCACACCGTAACAGACTAGTTAATAATACATTAATGAAAAGGCTCCTTCTTCAGATTAGGTGCTGGCCCCTTCGATAATGGGGAGCAGGAGGAGGGCCGGGCAATCACCTCCCTGTTGTAATCTAACCTTAGGTTAAAAAAGCTTTTGTCAGTGAGAGGGTGGGCGAGAGATGGAAAAGGAAAAGGAGGATGGTGGTCGTCTGAGGAAAATGTAAATGATTCTTTTGTCTCAGACGTGGTTGAAAATATGAAATAGTGGAACCAAAGGCTGCCTCGGCGTACATAAAGGTATCCTTTAAAGACAACTCTGAAGCTTTACAGCAGACAGGTGATTGTTACTTTACACCTTAAAAATGTTTGTTTTGAGTAAAATGCCGTCATGTGCGGCTTGATGGCATTTTTTCCATCAAGCCGTAAAAAACATGGTCTACGAGAGGTTTGATCTTAACTGTAAATAAATGACGACAAATGTGAGTCATTGGGTTGGAATCTTATGCAACTTTTTTTTTAACCGTACTATATTAATTCCTCGATGGGAAAACTATTTTTGCTGCATTGCACCATAGCAAGCAGCCATGAGGGCGGCAGTGGCGGGAACAACTAGAGAGATTGGTGACCAAGGCATAGGCCCAGTGAAAATCGAAGGTCCAAGGTTGACTGTCAAACTTTGAGGTGGAGGAAAGAGTAGGACCCAAATGCAGGACTTCAAACATAGTTTATTAACATAATTGAGGAAAATCTGTAAAACAAGAAGAACATGATTAACTTAAGGTTTCAAAAGTACAACTAAAATCAAAATACAAAACATGGTCAGGCAACCAGGGTGACCTGGCTGGAAGTGAAAGTAAGACCTGACAAGGAAGTCAGGGATGGTTTCCCTTATATAGTTAGTAGGGTGCACAGGTGATTGAAATCAGGAATCACCCCAGGTGATCCTAATCAGATGGTTAAGAAACATCCATGGCTCCCTCTTGACTGCAGAAGAGGGGATCATGACATTGACATCTTTCTTGGTCCTTGGTCGCCCGGACCAAGGATGGACGTTCTTTCACTCAGTCAACACCTCCGCCCTTCCTGTCTGACAATTTACTTACCTGTCTCTCATGGTCTGAAAGAGGTGCTATTTTGAAGGATTGTCCGAGTTTTACGCCAAAAGCAGGAATTGAGCCCAGTGTTCTTCTTTCTTGACATGAGAGTTATCAACCAAGCCTTTCATTCTCAGATTCAGTTGCAACCACTTTAGATTTGCATGCAAATTGCCAGATGGTTTTTGTTTAGTTCATCATCGGCGTCATCAAATGTGCAAATATCAAATTTAGCAAACATACAGCGCTGAATGCTCAAAAGTATATATATCACACTTATAAAAATACAGAGTGAAATTTCAAAATTTTGCAAGTTTGACACTAAAATGCCTTATTTATTTCTGTTTTATAGGAAAAAAATTTCACACTAACAATGAATACTTTTCATTCAGTGATGTTTTGTTAATCTCAGCCACTACAAAACAACATTTTTTTACAGTGTAGATTTTAATGAACTGAATGTTAACAATATGGTCGCCACGTTATTTTTAAATATGCGATTTTTTCCTGATGAAACCGTAAAAAACGACTTTACAGAAGACACTGTAAATTTATTAGAGAAAACATATAAAATTATGGACCACTTAAATTTTCACAGTTAGTCACCATTTATGAAACAAAATGTAGTATAAATTCAAATTTGCGTTCAAAATCCGTAAAATTTACCATCACTCTTTGCAGGGTTTGGTCCCTCATGTGTCAAAATCATCCAGATTGGTCCATGCTTTTGGTAAGATGTTCTTCCTCCCCAATTGGAACCAAATGTATTCTGTTGCTAGCAATCACCAAACAATAAACAACAGGCAAAAAAAAAAAAGGCACAAGAGTTGGGCTTAAATATTTTAAATACCCCAGGCTCTTTTTCCCACTTCGGGTGCTGTTTCCTGTCTTTTCTGTTGCTGTTCTGGCAGCGTCTCTCCCTCCTGTCTGTCTCCTAATAGAAATCTTGATAGAAATATCAGAAGGAGATTTTAATCACAGGGGTGTTGTGCATGCTTACTTATCTGAACCACAAAGGAAGAAAGAATTTTGCAGGCGACGCTGTCACCCCTCTCACACGGCAGCCTCTGTCAGGCAAGCAATGTGCCTAAAGACACGTCTCCCATGCAGCCTCTACAACACTGCAGCGAACTTTACAGCAAGCGAGAACAAACGGAATGAAGAAGTGATGGAAAATAAGATCCAATGAAATGTTTCCTACAGTCAAATACAGTGTGTAAAAGAGAGGCTTGAGAGAAAACATTCGGGGGAGAAGGTAAACACAACCATTAGGGTTCTAACTGAAACAGCGTATGGGGAATTATTCCTGGATGGTGCATTTGTTTCCTGATTTACAATCATTTCCTCTTCTTTATAGAAAGAGATGGATCCATATGTGAAGATGCAGAGAACAGGGTCCGATAAAGGAAAACGACATGCTGTGGCGCCTTCTAGATGTATACATAAGAACAAGTCGATGACAAGTGAGGTTACAGGGAGAAGAGATAAAGAAGGTGGAAGATTTTAAGTACTTAGGATCAACAGTCCAGAGCAATGGAGAGTGTGGAAAAGAGGTGAAGAAGCATGTTCAGGCAGGCTGGAACGGGTGGAGGAAAGTATCAGGTGTGATGTGGGATAGAAGAGTTTCAGCTAAAATGAAAGAGAAAGTGTACAAAACCGTGATGAGATCGGCCATGCTGATTGGCTGATTGGTCTAGAAACAGTAGCACTGAAGAAAAGACAGGAAGCAGAGATGCAGGTAGCAGAGATGAAGATGCTGAGGATCTCTCTGGGAGTGACCAGGATGGACAGGATTACAAATGAGTACATCAGGGGAACAGCACATGTTAGAGGTTTTGGGGATGAAGTTCGAGAGGCAAGACTGATATGGTTTGGACATGTGCTGAGAAGAGATAGAGAGTGTACATAGGAAGAAGGATGCTGGATTTGGAACCACCAGGAAAGAGGACTAGAGGAAGACCAAAGAGGAGGTTCATGGATACAGTGAAGGAGGACATGAAGATAGTTGGTGTGACCAAAGAGGATGCAGGAGATAGGGTTAGATGGAAGAAACTGACTTGCTGTGGCGACGCCTAAAGGGAAATGCCGAAAGAAGAAGAAGTAGAAGAAGTCGACGACAAGGCATCCAACAAAATGCCTCACCCTGTATTATAAATTACTGATAATGAACGGTTGAGGTCTTTCTGATAACTATATAGCTAGATTGAAGCAGTTTTACGGTATACTGTATCCAAGGTTTATATATTTTTTGCGCAAGTCTTACGGAAGCACAGACCAACAAATGAATGTAAGCACGGACAATCTGTGTGCTAGATGCGGCCTCCAGACTCCGTAGACAGCTGCATGAAACCTTCCTTCCCCCCCTAAGCGGGTCTTCTAACGCACTATCAATACTTGGTGTCTCTTTCAGAGGCCAAAAAGCTTTAGGGTTCTACGGGCTATCAATGTATTCTTGGGATTCAAGATTTTTTATTGTCGCCATTCTCACTGGGAAATTTGGACAGCCGTCAGGCTAAAAAACATGTATACATATAAGAAGTAGAAATAACAAAAACAGTATAAAAAGACACAAAACGGTACAAATAAACAACTGGATGATTGGTCAAGTGGTGGTTTTTATGGTCCTGTACTCTTTCCCGGATGGGAGAGCTACAAACAGTCCGTAACCTGGGTGGACTTTTCCGAGTGACTGAAGAGGATGCAGGAGATAGGGTTAGATGGAAGAAACTGGCTTTGTTTGGCGACCCCTAAAGGGAAATGCCGAAAGGAGAAGAAGACGCTGAAGCCAGCTCGGGGATCATCACATGTTCAATTGTTATCTTCGTCTTTCAAGTCATCTTCGTCAAGTTTTCTGCTCCCGTCAAATTCTTACTTAAAGTTATCTTTTGTATTTGTAAACATCTTTTTTTGAACGAGAAGTGACACAATCGGAAGAAGCATTTGGACATTTAGGCCCTGTCCACACATAGCAGGTATTTTTGAAAACGCATATGTTTTATCCGTTTTGGCCTGCCGCCTAAACCGGCGTTTTTGAGAACTCCGGCCAAAGTGGAGATTTTACAAAACTCCGTTTTTGCATTTGCATGTGGACGTGCGGAAAGGGAGATTTGTATTTTTATGCGTCACTACCTGCGACAAGTAATGCACATATGTCATTCGTGTGCGTCCTTGTTTACGAATGCAGACAGTGGGCAGCATGGATCCACGGACCCTATTGCAGACCCTCTTTCTTGTTGAGGAACAAAGAAGGAGAAATGCGATGCAATCTGCGATTATTAATCACATAAGCTTTCCTAGCTTAGAGCTTACGCTTAGATAAATACTGCCCACTACTGGTCTGGCATGCTTATGACCGCACTCAGAAGCGTATTTATACGGCTCCGTGTGGACGTGAATATTTTAAAAATGGTTACGTGTGGACGCAAGCGGTTTTCTAAAACGGAGGACAGTGGATATATGTTTTCAAAAATACCCGGCTACGTGTGGACATGGTCTTAGACTCAAGCTGGAACTCATTGCGAAAGATAAATGGACAATTGTTGCAATAGTCCCCGAAGTTGTTTTTTTTTTTTTCAGCGAGAAGAATGACTTTAGATATTTTGTTAAGTCGGAATAATTTCCCCAAAAAACAAATATCCAAAAATAATTTGCCATGGTAATAAATAATTACGAGCCGCATAAAAATCAATGTATACATATAAATATATACACACACATGTTTTAATCGTGTAAGGATAAAAGTCTTCACCTCGATCTGAATACTGTTTTGCTACCCTTGAAAAAAAAGTGTCTGGATATAAAATTTAAAAAAGTCTTTACGTCCATAAAGTTCCTGCCAAGAAACTTGACGAAAAGCTGTGAGACACGTCTTCTACTTTTGTCTGTAATAAATAAATTAGAGCACAAATAAAACGTTGGGGAGTGGATTAAAAATAAAGAGGAGCTGTCGGGGTAAAGTCAGTCGTGTTCAATTAGAGCCTAATAACCAATGTTCTTTCTAAAGTTGGAGTAATTTGAAGCTCCCTGATGTTTTTATACAGGCCTTTTTTCTACTCATCTCCACATAAAAGCCACAGTTCAGAAATTGTTGTCCCAAAGTAAGTTCTAAAAGACCTTCAAATCATTAAGTGTGAGTTTTCAAAGAGCTGCCGATTGAAAGCCAATGGGAAAGTCCTCACACTTTTATCTGGGATGTTAAAGAAAAAAGATGAGAATCTTGAGCCAGGGTTTTTTCAGATAAGTGAATATATTTAATTTTTGAAAGAATCACAGACTTGGTGTCTTTGGTCCTCATGCCTGCTGGGACCAAGGCGTGAAGAAGTCAAAGTTTTTTTTTTTTTTCTCTCTCTATCATTCACTCTGCTCTACTCATAAAGAGGAATAGACCCTGAAACCTCGCTGGGCCCTTAAGTTGATTTATTTATCAGATCTACGTTACTCCAGAGTGATGGCTGTGTGTGATGGATACCCAGGGGTTGGTCTTAGCGGCGTAGAGTCCTCCGCCTCCCCTCCATCCACCTCCTCGCTGTGGCATCAGAGCTGAAGCCTGACACTTTCATCGCGGGGCATGGTTCAGGCCCCCGCGCCTAATGAATACCGAGAAGGGCTGCTTGGATCTGACCGAGCCATTAAACACAAACAGGTCAGGCTTCCCGTTACCCACAGGTCCCTGGACAGAGAGCCTGTGTTGATCAGACAGAAAGCCGGACTTCACGTCCCACTCTAAACATATGCTGCATGTAGGACTCTGGAGAAAACGTTCTGATACGCTGCCAACTTCACACTCTGAGAGACTTCAAACCACATGGGCTTGAGACCAGAAATAAAGCTCTTTTATTAACCTGATGAGAAACAACAACAGCGATGGAAACAACCTAAATAAACCAAATTAAATTCATAGTAACACAATACGAGGTGAAAAAATTGAGATTTTCTCCTGTGCATTAGTCCCAAAATATTCTTTTTTTTGTTCCAAATCGGCTTGTTGGTTACAGAAAACATTTGTTTGTAGTTGTTTGGTTTTCCTCGCTGAGTTCTAACAGGCCCAGGGACCCGACGGTAGGAACATCTGGCTTTTGTGCATAGCTGAAAGAGTCCATTTATTATACATGATGTTCTGTACATCTGCCAACAAACACACACAAACACACTGGGAGGATTTTTATACCCCTACTCAGAGAATTTTAATGGAATGAAAAAGCCACATTTACTCAGTACTAGCTGTAGATGAACCAGTTAGATCAGGGGTGGGCAAACTTTTTGGTTCGTGGGCCACTATGAATTCTAACATTTGACCAGTGGGCCGGAACAGGAGCAAACGGACAGTATGATTCGGTAACCGCTAGATTAGACCGATAGAATAGCGCGCTAGATTTTAAACAAGCGTACTAATTGTTACATCAAGAGAGTTAAATTTCTAAGCTAGCACCGCTACGTCTGAAATCTAAGCGCTTGATGTAAAATTTTTCTTGTTTTAACATCTAACACGCTTGTTTATGTGCGTGTACTGGCCTCGATGGCTTTCCGTATCTGTGCACACTGTTTATTTTGAAGGTGTGTGCATCACGGAGAAACACATATTTTAATGGGAGCAGTGTTGTTGCTTTAACAACAAAGCCACTATTTAGAGTGCACCATCTAGTGAAGAAACATCAGAATTGCAGGGGAAATAAAACAATAAAATGGTTTATTTATTAAATTTTTTCAAGTTCGGCAGGCCGGATTAAAATGTTTAACGGCCCGCATGTGTCCCGCGGGCCATAGTTTGCCCATGCCTGAGTTAGATTGTCAAGGTAAACAAAGGGTAAAGTAACATATGTTGAAGTCACAAAATTTCAGTTTATTCAATCTGCATCTTTGAGATTTGAATTTTTTTGTCCTGAACTTATGCATTTAAGCTGAAAAAAAAAATACTGGTGTTCTAAACAACCGAAATCTGTCAATAATCACAGTGGACTTAGAATACAAATTAAATAAAGCATCGACTTTCAGCACAATAAACACTTCTTATCTGTGGAAAACGAACTTTTGATACTCTGGGTTGTACTTTATCGTATTATCGGCAAATTAAACCAGAGACAGAATCACTTTACTGAAACGTTTCTATCAATTATGGACCGAAAAATGGCTTTGCAACACCAGAACAAAGGCTGTGCCGTCCATGAAAGTGCTTCAATTTACCATCTCTGCAGAGCAAGTTGTCCGGTGTTACATGCATGCCAGACATCTGAGCATTGGACAGGAATTCCTCAGGGTTCCACACGCCATCTGTTTCAGCTCTGGTGTGATGACAGGAAGTCTCATATCATCTCACAGACGTTTGATTCCGATCCACAGAGTTGAGAAAGAAACAAGGATTTTATAAATGTTTTCTTTAGGTTTCAATTAAATTAATCTAAAAATGTCTACTGCAGACATGACTTGTCTTGTGTTTCTGAACAGATGCGGTTTTCTTACAATAAAAAGGTTTTAGCTTTTTATTTGGCAACAGTTTAGATGTACTCAATGCCTTTTGTGAGGTACATTTACCGTAATTTCACGACCATTAGGCGCACCGTACGAAAAGGCGCAGTCTCAGTCACACACCGCCTTACAACAACACACACGCAAGCATGCAAATGTGCGTATTAAAAAATAGATCGGGAGCAAAACTGAGTTTGGTTGTACTTTATTTAAGTAGTATAAACAAGCACATTACCGGTAATGGTCTTTATTCAAATCCGTCAAAGTCCTCATCCTCTGTTTCCGAATCGAACAGCTGCGCAAAATCCAACAGAGAAGGCCCACTTCGCTCCTCGCTGTCAAAGTCACTGTCTGTACTGTGCGGCTCCTCAGAAAGGATACCAGCTTTTGCGAAAGTTCGGATAACAGTGCCAGCAGACACGTTAGTCCAAGCATCTACAATCCATTGGCATGGATGGATTGTAGATGCAACTGCCTTCGACGCTTCGTGAAACTGTGGTTTCCTTCGGTCATTCATCGCTCCCATGCCGCTCACACTTCACTCTTTAACGTTCTCATGCCTTTTCTTTCAGGTCCGCCTCGCAGGCACGCGTTTTCTTTTAGGTCCGCCTTTTCTCACGAGCACTGCATTTTCTTTTAGGTCCGCCTTTTCTCACACACAAGGCGCACCGCACGAAAAGGCGCATTGCTCATTTTGAAGAAAATCTAAGACTTTTATATGCGCCTTATAGCCGTGAAATTACGGTAGTTTGGGGCTGCATGATGTATCAACATCAAAAGCTACAATTTCTTTTCCATTTTTTTACTTGGTGCTTCCCAGTTTACATATATGGTGTCTGTTAAATACATTTTTTGTGTGACTGTGAGTGGCCATTTGATTTGCCAGGTTGTTCTCAGTTGTTCAATCAGCTTGGTTGTTTTACAGTCAGGAAGCAAGACCAAGTGACGATACGAGGACGTAGCTCATACTGCGAATAAACATTGTTGTGAACTTTCAGATTTGTAAAAAGTTAGATAAGTGGTCATGATGGTGGCGGAGATAGAAAGTAGGACCCAAATACATCGCCCGGTTTTAACAAGTTTTATTATGGAAGTGCAGAACCAGAGAGCTCGGCAAGAAACGTGACCACAATACTGAAGCTCGGCAGAGTGACGGACCAGAAAGTCGTAGCTCTGCTGGATGAGAGAACAGGCGTAGGAGCTTGGCGGGAATATGGGGAAGCAGACATAGGAGCTTAGCAGGGCAATGAGGCGCCAGAGGGGAGAAGCTCAGCCGGAAGTCAGGGCGCACCAGGAGCCGGGGGTATGAGCTCAGCAGGACAAAAGACCAGAGGTATGAGCTCAGCAAAAAATTGAAGTGGTACCCTTGACTGACTCCTTTTGGTGCATCAGGATAGCAGGGTGAGGGACCAGGATATAGAGGGAGACCGTCACGGCTGCATAGACACAGCACCGAAGTGCAACTGGGGAAGCAGCAGAGGTATGGTTCCACCATACTAGCTTTTGTTTGGTTTGTCTAGTGGGTTGTTTAGTTGTCCCGGAAACTTTGGACCTCATAGATGTTCTTTATGTGAGTAACTTCCGCACATAAACTCAGAAACTGATAAAAACCATGTTTCAGCTCAAAATCTCTAACAGCATCCCAGTTCTAATAAAATCCTGATGTCATGGTGCAGCATTAACCTGCGAATGAGAGCACCACTTCCCTGCCAATGAGAAATCAAAGTTCTTCCTCAAGCTTTCACTGAGGATCATCAACTTTTACTCCAACACCTTCAAGCCAATCACGCTTCAAATTTACTTGGAATAAAATGTCAAGATCCAACAATTTGGCCCAAGATTAATCAGATTTGATCAGTAATGGTAAAGGAATTTGCACCAGGACAATAATGAAGAAATCAAATTACCCTCCACAATAAAAGATCTTGGGGTTTTTTAGAGAATGTATTTGGAAGGTACAAAAAATTTATTTAATTATTATATTAGTGTTATTAAGACAGCTAAAAAATTTAGACAATTTATAGAACCAATTGTTTTATATTTCAGTGTAAAAAGTAAAGTTTAGGAAAAAAAACAGCAACAATCATCAATTGCCAAAAATTAAAGTTTATAGACCTTTTTTTAAATGGCGTTATTGTTTTAATGAATTTGTAATAACCAATCGCTAGCGCGAGCTATGATTTCTGATCCAATGTGGCTTTGTCAAAATTTTACTATCCTCGCATCGTGACGCTAAAGAATCGTCAGTCCTGTAATGTCTGTAAAAATTTGCCTACCGTAATTTGCCCAACGACAATGTTCTCTGAAAATTCTAATTCCATGTAAATTTTTGGGTCAATGATATTGATATTTTTTTTTAGGTCAGGCCATTGTTTTTTTTGTAGGTAAAACTTTCTAATTTAAAGCTTACGTGACTTTGTATAATATTTTTGTGAAGTTAGAAAGTCTTTGTCCATGGCCTTTTGAAGCCATGGATTAAGATGACACCTCGTGACCCAGATGCACGCCACTTGTTAGCAGGAATTTCAATTCACTAGGCTTTTAGCATTTTTATAATTGGGTTCGTTTACTGGTCTGTGGCTACAATAGGAGCCATTCACGGCCATCATAGGTAACACAGGCTCATTGGTCGAGCCCTTCTTACTATTTTTTTACCTTTTACTCAGGTCAGTATAAATAGATCCAGTTTCCAGTCCATTTCATTCAGATTGAAAATGATTTCCGGATGGAAGTCGAAACGTCTCGATCAAGAATTAAACTGTCCAGAAGACTTTTTTTTAACTTTTTCTACTACAATTAGAAATGCAATAGTTGTAAAAAAAAAAAAAAGCTTGGAAATGCTTTTATTCAGTCCGATTTTTTTGACATTGTGTGTTGCTTCCTCGTCTTGCTACTCGCTTCATCCTGCCCACAGAGTGCGTCCACGACACAGCGTAAATCTCCTTTGAGGCCAATATTGTGATATGGAAGGAGGAGGACCCAAATGCAGGACAAAAACAGAATATACTGACAGAAGTCAGGTAAGTCTGTAAGGTGTGTGGCATCCGACTAATCATCCTCAGGTGTCTTCATTTAGGGTGATGAGGAAAGTTCAGGGCTCCCACTGGCGGCGGGCGAGGGGATCATGACATCAATTACGGTAAAAAGTTCATCAAGTTAGCAAAGCTATCGTAAAATCCTTCAGATAATCCATTTGGCGCATTTACATAATAACACTTCCTGTTGCACGGCCTCGTAGATAGGATTGTACATCTAATACGGTTCAAGAAACAATTAAAAAATATTCCTACAGAGCTCATGCACTACTTGTGCGTAAATGCTTCTTGTTTATGTTTAAAAGTGGGTGTGGTGGAGAACAAATTCAAGGCCAAGAACTGTTGTTGAAATGGTAACAAAATCCTGAACAGTGGAACTTGCGAAATTCTTAAACACACATGACAAAAATTGAAAACACTTCAGGTGGGATTTGATCCAGGATTAATGTTCAAACATGATATAAACATCTAAAACTCTGGGATTCAGTTAACAACGTGAATGTGTTACAAACTGGTTTCATGACTTTTCATATGACAAACAAAAAGATTAAAAAATCCACAAGTAAGTTTCGCATTATCAACAATTACGAGGATCACTAATGCCAATTTTAGTCCAACAAAAATTGTCGGAGAGCTACCTCCATGAAGCTAGCCCCTCTGAAAAATAATATAAACAAAAATAATAAAAAAACATGTCAATTGTTTGTGCTACGTTTGTGCTGTTATGTGCAGTAAAATTTTGTTTGTGCTACTTTAGTTTTTTTTTATTTTAAGAAATACGATTTGAACGACTTTAACATCCAGACCGATTACGTCATCGCATTTTTTAAAATAAAATAAAAACTAAAATAGCACAAACAAAACTTTTTCAGCACATAACAGCACAAAAGTAGCACAAACAATTTACACAATTTTTATGAGTATTCTCGTAATTTTAGGTGGAATGAGAGGCTGGATGACGACATCGTCCAAATCGTATTTCTTTAAAAAAAAAAAAAACTAAAACAGCACAAACAAATTTTTTTTACAACACAAACAATTGGCATATTTTTTGTTTTTTTAAGAGGGGCCAGCTTCACAGAGGCTGGAGAGCCAATTTCAAAGGGTGGAATATTTTTTTTTATGAAAGAATATTTGATTCTGTTTTTATCTGATAAAACTTGAGTTAACCCAACGTATCACTTCTCATATCAACACAAGAATCATCCATTATTTACATTTTCCCACTGAACCAGAAAAGTGATTCCCTGTACATAAAATATAACAAAACTCCACATGTTTAAAACAATATTCACCAACAAAAATATTAGAAAAATTCAGATGGCATCCAGAGTGTGAATGCAGACAGGTGGAACAGATTCTCCAAAGCAAAGCAAATGATCGGATCCTAATGGAAAATTCTAGAGA
This sequence comes from Neostethus bicornis, assembly GCA_902685375.1. NCBI lineage: Eukaryota > Metazoa > Chordata > Actinopteri > Atheriniformes > Phallostethidae > Neostethus > Neostethus bicornis. The sequence goes on along the minus strand of LR738547.1, from coordinate 6,219,505 downwards.
CAGCAATCCTACACTCCACCTGACACCAGGAACACACAATCCAGATTCTAAATAGATAAGTTCAGCGCACTGGGTAATGCATCTCACTCCTGGCTTGCAGCGGAAATTCTGTCTCCCCCCTCCTACCCCTCTTCGTAATTCAGCACACCTCTTGCCTTATGTGTCACATCTATTTGCTGTCAACCGGGGCGAGTGTGTGCACACACGACGCAATCTGCACTCCTGTTCTCACAGGAAAGTTTCACTGTTCCCAGCCGCCTAGCTGCGAGAGCGATAATTGGATAATGAGTAAATAAACAGCTGGAGTTGCCTTGTTTTAGCTCCTCCGGTAATAACGATTTAATGTACGACTCCGAACCGACGTTCACCCTGTGACAGAGCACGCACACACACACATACTTCCAACCGTACTGAGGTAAACTTGTCATGGAGGAAGCAGCTATTTGGAGGCCATCTTGTTGTGTGTGTGCGTGTGTGTCTCCCTGGCTGAACTGTGGGGAACAATGACAGGAAGGAAGCAGGCTGGAGGTGAGTGAGGTGTGAGAGCCCTCCGAGTGTGTATCCAAGGCCTAATTAACTCTCTGCTGCTTCCTCTCTCGCTGGCATCCCTGCCTTCCTGGGGCACATGCCAGTTACAAAGATGGGGTGCGTTTTCTTTCTTTTTTTTTTTTTTTTTTGCATGTGTGTGTGTGTGCATTTGCAAGCACCATAATATCACTGTCAACGCCGTTTGTTCCCGTCTTCCTCCCACCCCTTCCCTGCTCAACCGGTCGTGCCTGCCCTCCCTATGTCAGCTTTTGTGAAGCCTGGCGAAGCCACCGGATGGAACGTAATTACCCCCTGCTCGCCGTGAACCCTTGTCCCCCCCGCTTCAACCACCACAAAACAAGAGCTTTCTAACACTGTATCCATAAACAAACCAGCCCACCCTCCCACCGTATGCCACCCACTCATTACGGGTGCACCTCTCACCACACACCTGGTCAGAGAGTGGCCCCGAATCTGACAGCAGCTTTTTAATGACATCTCAACATGGTAAATGTTCCCTAACAATACTGTCTTGTCTCGTAGGCAGTGACCCTCTTCTTTTAGCAGGAAAGTCAGCTAAAAGTATGACCTGCGACAGGGTTGTGCTGCTTACCGGGAATGTAGAAGACTAAAACAAAAAAATAAGTACTTTATATATCCCTGAGGTGCCCGGCCCCTCATTCTGCTAAGCCCGATGCTTTAAGTAGCCTTGTCAGAAGTTGATGCAGACTATTAAAGCTGGTGATGATGCACACATTCCCTCCCTCCCGCTCCATCCCGCTGCCACCCCTCTGACAGCCGTACTGTCGTTGCCAAAGCTGCAAAGCTTTAATACATGACTAGGAAGGCGTCCAAAGACCAGAGTAAATAAAGGAGGGAAAAGATGAAATGCATGCGACAGCGAGCCAGACAGCTGAACAAATGCAATGACTTAGAAAACAGGCGTAGCCCTCCCAAAACAGCCCACCCCGCTTTCACCCTTTACACAATCAGACATGTAAATGATTGGAATATTATGATTAATGAAGAGTTCTTGTTACTTCATAGTTTTGTTTTCCAATAATCAATAAAAGAAAAAAGAATAAGACAGAGTCGACCTAAAACTAGTTGCCGTAGACCAAGTTTGGGTAAACTACGGCCTGTTACATGTTTTAATCCGGCCCGCCTAGCTTGAAAAAATTAAATAAATAAACAATGGTAATGTTTTATTTTCTCTGCAATTCCGGTGTTTGTTCACTAGATGGCGCACTCTAGATAATATTGGTTATGTTGAGCAAACAACAAAACTGCTCCTATTAAAATGTGTGTGTCTCCATGATACAGTCAGTCATCTTCTTATCCATCTATCCTGTAACAGGATTGCGAGGGGTGCCGGAGCCCATCCCGGCTGATTTAAGGCGAAGAGCAGGGTACACCCCAAACAGGTCGCCAGCCTGTCGCGGGGTCACACACATTCAACCACCCACACAAACACACACACTCATTCCTAGGGGCAATTTGGCACGGCCAATCAACCTAGCATGCATGTTTTTGGAGAGTGGGAGGAAACCCACGCAAACACGGGGAGAACATGCAAACTCCACACAGAAAGGACAGTGTTTCAAGCCTCATCCCCACCCAGGACTCGAACCCACGACCTTCTTGTTGTGAGGCCACTGTGCTATCCAGTGTGCCACCGTGCTGCCTCCATGATGCATACGGTGTCAAAATAAATAGTGTGTGTAGATACGGAGAGCCATCGGGCCCAAAACACACACAATAAACAAGTACGTTAGATGTAAAAACAAGCTAAATGTTACATCAAGCGCTCAGATTTCAGACCTAGCGCGCTAGATTTGAAATTTAACGCTCTTGATGTAACATTTAACGCTCCATTCTATCGCTCAAATCTAACAGTTACCAAAGCATGCCATCCTTCTTGATCATGTTCCGGCCCATTTGTCAAATGTTACAACTCAATGTGGCCCGCGGACAAAAAAGTTTGCCCACCCGTGCCGTAAACTGTTCCTTTCACTCCGTGGAAACAGTCCGATCTTACACAACTGGGGTTCAATTGTTCCATAGTACAACTGTGAGCTATAAGTTCGGAATACCTCATTTTTATCTCACCAATAAATCTATCTGTAAATAGTGACACCTCGCCATTCTTCACAAACAATTCCAGGTCCTACCGTCTCATTGGAGTACAGTTAGTGGGGATTCATATACAGGTACCCTATGGAATTCTGGAGGCGTGTTTGGGGTGGGGTGAATTTTGAGTTTCCTTATGCCTGAGCTTTGTTGCAGATGTGGTTTATGAAACATACATATGGTAAGGATATGACCATATCACTCCCATCCTCAAATCCCTCCACTGGCTACCCGTTAAATACAGAATTCAGTACAAGCTCTGCCTCCTCACCCATCAGTGCATACACGGCACTGCACCTGTTTATCTCCAAGAACTCCTAACCCTCCACACCACTGTCCGAGACCTGCGCTCCTCCTCCTCCTCCTACTGCCTGCACCAACCAAGGACCAAACTCTCCACTATGGGGGACAGGGCCTTCCAGGCAGCTGCTCCACGGCTCTGGAACGATCTTCCCGAGAGCTTGAGGGCTCCACAGAGAGTTGAGGTTTTTAAGAAAAGACGGAAGACATTTTTATTTCAAAAGGCTTTTCAACAAAGTTTTTTGTGTTGTTTTTTGTTGTGGTTTTATTTAATTTTGCTGTTTGTTGTTCCTTTTGGGCAATGTAGCACTTTGAGATCTCCACTGGAGATATAAAGTGCGTTACAAAAAAGTTTTTATTATTATAAGGAGAGTTACTGGGGTTTTGATGAATCTCAAGTTTGCATGGCGTAAGCGCCAGCATACCGCGAGCGAAAAAGCTTCTCAACCCACGATCTATCCAATTGTTAGTAAATGAGACCCCAGATCTGGCCTGTGTGCATTAAGTTTGACACTCTTGATCTAAGACATAATGTAGCATGTTTTCGTGTGAAGTCGAGAGACCCTCACATAAAGCAAAGGGCCCGTCAGATTTTATTTGAGCGTCCAACAAGGTTAGCCAAGAAATGAAATCAGGTGAACCTGACACGGCGTCTGAGGAGCTTCTTTCTGTTCTGGAGAAGAAAGAAAGCAAAACACGTGTTTAATGTCTATTGTTTTAACGGTTTGTGGTGGAGGTCTCCTTCGGGTGCTTAAAGCCGGGACCGGTCCTGCTTCCTTTGGCCGTTACAAGTGATCTGCTTGATTTTAATGAGGACACGTGGACCCCCCTTGTGATGTGCTTGGTAGAGTGGGGAGATCTTGCACTCGCTCTGAGGTCGGGGTGCTCGTGCACCGGTGACCCCCTTTCCCCCCACCACCACCTTTATCCCCTTCTGCTTGTTTCAGCTGGGCCTCTCAAGCACTTGTTATGTTTTATTAAGCAGGTTCACTAGTTCATTCTCTTCTGAATAAATACAACTACCTGACAATCATCCATCAGGATAAAGTGCCGTGTGGTTACACGAAGAAACCAGAATGGATCTCATCCAACGGATCGATGGGAAGTCTTTCTGACTCCTTCACAGGGGATGTTGACAACTCTGCTCCACCTGAATATTAAACAGCCTTGGGTGTTCATGTACAAAGTACTTCCAGAACATCACACCGGCAATTAAAGAAAAGCCACTAATTAGTCTTGTCATGTACACATGATAAAAATCTCTAATTAATGTTCGTAGATGATCTAGGTATGTTCGGGGCCACTTAGTGTGAACGTGTGTTTGTTTTTCTTTACAGTGATATAATTATTACAGGCTGTAATAATTACAACCTGTATTTATTACAGCCTGTAATAGGCAGAGGTGTCAAAAGAACCAACATTTTCTACTCAAGTAGAAGTATAAATACCGAGTTAAAAAACTACTTTAGTAAAAGTAGAAGTATCAACTCAAGTTTTCTGCTTAAGTAAAAGTAAAAAGTAACCTATTTTAAAACTACTTAAAGTAAAAAAAGTAAAAGTAATTTTCAGAAAAAAAGGAATGTTGTTAACAAAAGCGTATGAACATATTTTTTAACTATTATCACATGCTTTAAGGAGCAGAAAATATGATAATAAATCAAAGTGTTTTGGTGTTAATCTTTATGAATCAGAAACATTTATTTCTTAATAATCTTTATTGGAAATCGATTAATGAACACAATCAAATGTATTATCATAAGCAGGGCATTATGTAACGTCCCTTCAGCTATCAAGCTTCACTCTGCATCACCTAATTTAACCAACTTCAGCAGACACAAACACACTCAATATTAAAAAATAAATAAATAAAAAAAATGACCAAAAGGCTTTTTTAAGCCTTGAAGGCAGCTAGCTTTCAAAGTTCTTTGAGGCAATACTGAATAGTCTTTAACAAGTTGATAAGGTTGGGAGTGCCACATACAGCCTGCGTGACACCTGGAACCAGCATTGCCAGGTGGGAGGTGCTGGATTATCGTACTAATTACATAAAATTATCGTATTTTACAAAAATTATCGTACACCCAGTAAAACCACGCCCATTGACGAAATAACACCCTTTACATGCACTTGTAAGGCAGTGGGAGTGAAGGAAACACACAGGAGGCAAAATCCTTGGATTCTTTTTCTAAAATTTTAAGAACTGCAAAAATGAAAAAATAACCAGGGAAATAAGATTTTAAGAAACCCAGAAAGAAACCAGTAGGGGCGGGACTTTATGCTCAAGCTCAAGAAGAAGCTTGAGCATAAAACAAAATGAGTTAGTTAAAAAAAATTATCCTTTTTGTCGTATAACACCAGAACACCCACGAGGGGGTCAATTGACTACCACTACGTGAAAGCTCTATGGAGGTGTCTCGAGACCCCAGGCCTTCTGCTTGAGTTATTAAAACAAGACGCTTAAGATTCGTTTGGAAGGCACTTACCACTCAGAGACTAGGACTAGGAAACTCTAGTTGAATCGCAAAAACGACTCTGCTCCTCAGTGTGCAGGTCAGGTAGAGGTGTCAGATGACTCTTTCTGGGGTAGACAGGAGGTTGAAAAAATCTTGGGGCTTCTAGTGGTAAACATATTTGCCGACCTTTTGCCAGACACACAATGTAACATTAGACAATTTCTGAAACATTTTCATACAAATGGAACTTTAAATTAAATGAATTACTCTATTCATCCCTCACCGGGGAAATTTGTGTGCTGCACTCCTTACACCGCAGCAGGCTGCCCTTCGACGGCACCAATGGTGGGAGAAGCGGGTGGTGAGGTGTCTTCTCCAAGGACCCTAGACGTGCTCTCTCTGGGACGCGAACCCACGAACTTTAAATTAAATGAACTACTCTATTCATCCCTCACCGGGGAAATTTGTGTGCTGCACTCCTAACACCGCAGCAGACTGCCCTTCGACAGCGCCAATGGTGGGAGAAACCATTGGCGCTGTCGAAGGGCCAATGGCTTTCGTGCATTGGTTAGGTGTCTTCTCCAAGACACCTAACCTTGTCTTGGAGAAGACAGGGTTAGGTGTCTTCTCCAAGGACCCTAGACGTGCTCTCTGTGTGACGAGAACCCGCGAACTTCTGGTCCGCGCGAATGCTCTAATCACTGAGCTGCCGTCTCCTCCCTGAATTTAATGAATGTTTCTTAAGATAATACACTGGATTTGTGGTAATACGTTTTAGTTTAAATCTGGCACTTTTAGGATGAGACGCTGGCTCAGCGGTTAGAGCGTTCACCCGTGGACTGGAAGTCAACCAGAAGTTCACGGGTTCGCATCCCATCGAGTGCACATCTAGGGTTAAATGGAGAACACATTTAACCGCGTTTCTCCACCAATGACCCCGTTGTGGCAGCCTGTTGCGGTGTAGGAGTGCAGCACACAAATTTCCAAGGTGGGTGAGTGAGTAAAATTTAAAAAATTAAAATTATTTCGCACACGTTTCACCACAACTGTCAGGGTTTATGGATGTGGAAGAAAGAGGACCCAATTGTAGGACATCAGGCTTTTATAACACAAGTCCGGTAAGGCTCCAAAGGCTACAGGATTAACTCAGGATTCAAAAGTTCAAATAAGAACAGATTTCAATCATAAACTTGGATAGGAGGAACTTGGAAGGATGAGAATGACCCAGCAAGAAAGTCTGGGGGGTGATTGCCTTTAAATCGGCAGCAGGCTGATGATGCACAGCTGATTGGTACCAGGCTAATCACCCAGGTGTTCGGGATGAGGCTGGAATCCAGAACCGGGAGGAAGATTCAGGGCTCCCTCTAGCTGCAAACACTATGCAACATTGTTGCATAGTGTCTGAATTTCTCTTCCTTTGAACATTCAGTTGTCTATTTAGTCCAGCATTGACGTTGTGATGCTCATCGTTGTGATGATGATAATTATCGCGGCTTAGCAACTGTGGTATACTTGGATCTCTGATGGCGAAACCACAAACATGTAAAACTTTATATCTCTGGAAAACAAAACGAACGAGACGACGGAGATTACAACACATCACATCTTTCTCTACTCTGTGATTTTTTTTTAGCCTTACCAGAACCAATAACTTTAATGTCCTCAGAAAACAAGAAGATAAAAATTCCTTCTGTCCTCATAAAGACACATTTTCTCTCACACACACTCGCTCACAGAAGTCTGAGGAGAGTCTCTATGAAACATCTGTTCCAGTCACACCATCTCTTCCCCAATTATACCAACATTTGAATCCACACAAGCTATTTCCTCTCACCTAAAGTGGCATTACGAAGCAGAGGAAAGGGTCACCCGCTGCAGCTCTCGCTGTAAATCCAATCTTATTTTAAACATCACCTGCATTCAGCAGACTGGGTCAGCACATCCACACTGACAGCTGGCTTTCACACACGACTCCAAATACACTTAAAGTAGCACGGACAGTTATTGGGTTCAGCTCACGTCTGTCCTTCTCTCATCCTCCCAGACACTAACACTCCTGCTGGTCGCGTGTCACTGCATATGCATCTCCTACTGCACGCTATTAAATCTCAGAATATATAAAACAACCTTTACTGGAGGAGAACACAGACATACAAATGGAGTTATCGCACGAAAAATACAAGTATAATAATATTCATAATGCATTTAAAATTTATTGCATACAACTTTATATATATTCAATTTTCAATTCAATTCAATTTTATTTGTATAACCCAAAATCACAGAATTTCCATCTCAATGGGCTTCACAAGAAAAAGAGGAATGTATTAACACAAATACACAGCAAGAAAAATAACTAACAAATGCTAACTAAACAAGACTAGCACATTTATGCACTTAGACTCTCCTTCTCGGTGAGGAAAAACTCCTAAAAAACCCATCAGTGGGGAAAAAATAAGAAACCTCGTGGGGATCCACATGAAAGAGAGATCCCTCCCCCGGGACGAGCAACCAATGTGTCAAAGATTGTTGTTTAAATATTAGCTTATTCTACTCTACAGCTAAATATCTAAAGAAGTCAATAGATGTTCTTCATCCTGATGGTAACACGGGGGACTCCTCAGCCCAGCGAAGCCCTGGACGGGGATGAGTAGATGGATTTCATCCTGATGGAGCGGGGATGATGAAGCACGGAGGTCTCTTTGGTGGGGCCATGGCCAGGACAGGAACGCAGAGTCCTGAATTGGGCTCTCTCCCAGAGAGGAGGGAGAGAGGTGGACAACATGTGAATTGTACTGTACTAACTAGCAGTGTAATTCTAAATAAACAGACAATAGAGAACAATGAATGAGATAGAAAGCCAGCGGTTAGGGAGGGGGGAAGGGGATACAGACCCTGGTTAGGGTAAGGGGGAAAGGGCCAAGGCAGTCTGGCAGAGAATATTAGATAGAATTATATGTACAATATAACATTTAAATGGTGTATGTAACTCATAGAGAAGTGTGGATTGTTGTTCGAACACATGCTGCCCTGCACATCAAACTTGTTGAAGTGCTCTAACACAGTGGTCCCCAACCACCGGGCTGCGGACCTTTGCCTTCCATGGGTCACGTCGTAACGGGCCGTACAGAAAGAAGAAATCAATTCCATTATTTCCAATTTGGTTTATTATTCGAGCCTTAATGGCATTTTAATTTGAAAAGATTTTCTGAATTACATCCATCAACAACTCGCCTCTGACGCGTAATCCCATTAAATTTAAACCCCTAAATTAGTAAAATTACTAAAAAAACAGAAAGATCTATTGGAAACTTCATGCTAAAGGGAGTTACAGAGTTACGAAGCAGACTGAACCTTAGAAATACTCTTCAGGTTTCAGGTCAAGATGAGACTGTCTGGTTACAGCAAAACAAACTCAGAACTCTGATTGATCTAGTCTTATTGGGAGGAGCCTTTCTTGTATTTTTATTCACTTTGTTTTTGAGATGTCTTATATTTTGAGGGTATGTATACCATTACCATAGCAACCAGAGTACATTATGGCAGAGACATGTTACCACGTTATAAAGACGCTGCTATTAAATTATTATTGATTTAAAAAGGCATTTTTTCAGGCTGGTCTGTTTTAGTTTTTCTGCTGCACCTTTAGACCAGTCCATAAAAATATTGTCAGATACTAAACCGGTCCGTGGCCAGTGGTGGGACGTAACGAAGTAAATGTACTTCGTTACTGTACTTAAGTAAAAAAATTGTGTATCTGTACTTTACTTAAGTAAAATTTAAAACCTGTACTTTTACTTTTACTGCACTACATTTTTAGAGCAAATATCTGTACTTTTACTTCGCTACCTTTTAAAAGTATGTTTTAATTTTTTTGTTACATTTTTGTTCAGGAATTTGAAAAATACACAGTTTTTTTTAAGCGCATATTGAAGCCGCATCGCCAAAATCAAAAGAAACAGTTGATCGGGAGAAGAAGTCACGAATCGAGGACCAATCAGTATCAAAAGTAAACATTTTCTGCATTAATTCAGCACCAAAAAACTAACATAAAATGTAGAACAAATTAAAAGAGTCAGAGGATCGTTGTTCGTTGTTTGTTGTGAGCCATTGTGACACAGAGCAGGGGCGGATCTAGAATTTTCTAAAGGGCGGCCTTCCTCCATTTAGGTGGCCTGTTTGCTGGCCCTTCTAGGGAATAGCTTGGACTATACTAGTCCCCTTTCCTGTCTTTTTTTGTGGACCAAAAGTGACTGTCGTGGACCACGACAGTCCATGTTTTGGTTTATTTCCATGTTTTGGTTTATTTCCTGGAAAATGGAAGAGAAATAACAATGTTTTTTATTTCGTACCTGCTTTGGAAAAAGACCGAACATACATGAAAACATGAGCATAAAGTAACTGTGATGAAGTAAAATTTCTGGGTGAAATATTATTTAACCTTTCAGTTCAATGACAAAAAATAACACAATCTCTCTAGAAAGTGTGTTTTTAAAGGGGCATAAATGTCTGTATTTGTCCCGTTTTTCCCTCCATAAATATGGCATCACAATAAAATGACAGAGACGGCAGTAAAAGTCAGGGATGAAGCCTCTTCTTCTCCTCCGCTTCCAAATGGACCCTTTGTGGGATCAAAAAAAAAAAAAAGCTTCTCTCTATGATGTGTCCCACAACATCGCAGTGAAGGGCAGGCTCAGGAGACAAAAGTGACATTTAGGAAGAGCTAAAACAATGAAACGGTAGTGCTTTAATGTCTCATAAGACATCTTCTAAACATGGCTTTTCCATCTGAAAGCATCTCCATGCTGAGTCAAGTGCACTAACTGTGCATGAAAGAGCTTGTTCCCTCAGGACAGGGCCGCCTGATACCCACAAGAATAAACCGGCCTTTAACTAGTAAGACATACACAGAGTAAAGCAAAGCAAAAATCAAAGCATCAGACAAGTTAAAATCACTGTGGGAAGTAAACCACCTGATAAATGCTGAAAAATCACAGTTAAGAAACAATATAATTGTTGACTTACATTTGCAGATGACATTGTGATCTGTAGTGAGAGGAGGGAAGAGGTGGAGGAAAAGCTGGAGAGGTGGAGGTTTGCACTAGAAAGAAGAGGAATGAAGATTAGTCAGAGTAAAACAGAGTACATGTGTGTGAATGAGAGGGATCCAAATGGAAAAGTGAGGTTACAGGGAGAAGAGATAAAGAAGGTGGAAGATTTTAAGTATCTAGGATCAACAGACCAGAGCAATGGAGAGTGTGGAAAAGAGGTGAAGAAGCGTGTTCAACCAGGCTGGAACGGGTGGAGAAAAGTATCAAGTGTGATGTGTGATAGAAGAGTTTCAGATAGAATGAAAGGGAAAGTGTACAAAACTGTGGTGAGAACGGCCATGCTGATTGGTCACCCACAGCGACCACATCAGTCGCCCGCAGGCCAGTTCTAAAAATAGCACTAATCACAAATTAGCTTTGTCTAAAATTTTATTCAATTATGTTGCTATTTTTTTTTTTTATTTCATTTAAAGTGATGTAAATTTAAAAACGAATGCTTAAAAACGTAAACATGAGCGCTGCAAAGATGAGCTTACGAACGCGTTTTCTACCCACAAAAACATGACAAAAAAAGGGAAGAAAACTTATCATTTTCACAGTGAATGGGAGGAAGAGTTCTTTTTTACTAACGTGAAAGAAAACTGTGTGTGTCATCTGTGCTGCGACTGTGGCGACGCACAATCGCACCGTCCTTTTTTTTGAAAGGAGAAGAATTTTGTTAAATCTTACATAATTGATCATTTGTACAAACATGGTTCAGAGTTTATGATTTGATAACTGTTGTAAAAATTGAAAAAGATTTCCTGCAAAATGTTGTGGAAGTGATCATTTGAAAATGAAACACTTGGATATTGCATATTGAAATGTATCTGTTTCCTACCTTGTTTAATCATACTGAAATAATTATTGTGATGGATCATTAACAATCAGTGTCTTCACATAGAATATCATTATTAATAATATCAAATTAAAGGTACACTGTGTAACTTTGTTATTTCAGAAGTGTATTATCAAAGTGGTAGCCCTTTGCATTACTCAGTGCCCTTGAAGTAGCTCTCAGTTTAAAAAAGATTGGTGACCCCTGCTCTAGACCAAACAACACGGCTGGTCTCGCCACAGTTTTGTACACTTTCCCTTTCATTTTAGCTGAAACTCTTCTGTCACACATCACATCCGATACTTTTCTCCACCCGTTCCAGCCTGCCTGCACAGGCTTCTTCACCTCTTTTCCACACTCTCCATTGCTCTGGACTGTTAATCCTAAGTACTTAAAATCTTCCACCTTCTTTACCTCTTCTCCAACTACACATCATAAATTGAACGACTATTCCAAATAAATCTCAATTATTTCGCGATTACTTGATTTAATCATTTTTTTTTCACCTAATTAACTGTCTTTCCAAATCTGTAATTTGTCATTTGATGACATTAATGATATAATTATTGCTGTCACTAGCCATCTCCTTCTCTATGTTCCCATCTAGCTTATTTACTCCTGTGATTTGTCAATGTCATGTCCATCCTTTTTTGATTGGTTAATTCTGCTGTCTGTTTAATAAATACATCATTAATACTGGAAGAGACATTATAGTACAAGTCCAAACATCTAATCACAAGTTACCGAGTCAGGACGGCTGAGTACGTGCTGCCCAATCATGACGTTTCTCTTATCGAGCTCGGACACAACTTGCGATGAAGATGGTCAAGTGAAAAAAAAACACAGAGACATTAAATTGCAACATTTGAACACGACAGACTAAAGAAGGCAATAAGTCTAAATAAATTAATTTGACAAAGCAATCTAGAAAATCCAGAGGTGTTTCGGGCACGTGCCACCGGGAGGAGAACATGGGGCAGATCCCGCACCCACTGCAGAGACTATGTCTCACAGCTAGCCGGGAAACGACTTGGGATCCTCCCGGGTGAGCTGGAGAATGCAGCCAGGGTGAGATCAGCCTGGGCTTTCCGTTTGAGGCTGTTGCCCCGTGACCCGGCCCCGGAAAAAGTGGAAGATGACGGAACAAAACGGAACGAAACAATCCAGAAAATGAATGAACAAATGTTTGTAATATACTTTTAATGTTTCTGTCGTACCTCTCTGTGACGTTTTTAATCTTTATGTAAAGCACTTTAAATAGTCTCGTACAGTCTCGAGCTGTACAAATAAATTTGCTTTGCCTCGAGGGCGCGAAGGGGGAAATGCTTTATTGATGACAAAGTTTTTTTAAATCCCGTCGGATTCCAGTCGTTTCACATCAACAACCAAAACTCTTTTTTACCAGAGGAAATGAAACATCGTAAAACATTAAAATAAAAGAGTGTGGAACAAAAAAACAATTTTTATTTTGACTCAAAAGATGAGAAAAAACACTGGATTTATTATCTTTTTGTCAAAATCCCAGCTTAAGGTTGTAAATATTTGATTTAACTGATCAAACATTCATATATTCAGTTTTTTTTATCTGATTTTTAAAAGTTATTTTTGAGATTATTTAAGATCAAATAATTTTGCCTGAAAATTTTTGTATTTTTGGACAAAAACCAATAAAAACATGGGCAGAGATGGGCATCGCCTTCCCTGGAAGAAGGTCAGCTGAATTTTAGAAGAAGAACAAGATAAAGAACAGCAAAAAGCATCCATACCCCTCAGTTTGATTCAGCATGGTTTACAATGTTTTGGTTTATTTTTTGGGAAAATGGAAGATTTGTCCAGTTTAACACATAGACTGTAGAGAGTATAGATCTTGTGACTGTGACAGTCAAATTGAAGCTCTCATGATCCCCTCCCCTGCCACCAGAGGGATCCCTGCACTTTCCCCTCATCACTGTAATTAGGGACACCTGAGTAGGATTAGTCTGATGATACACACCTGTGGATCTTGGCGCCTATTTAAAGGTAATCACTCCAGACGTCTTTGTTCGGGAATCATTGTCGCCACCATCCTTCCCAGCCAGGTCTTCCTGGTTGCCTTACCGTAAGTTGCATCTTTAAACTCTGTTATATTATCTGAACTTTTGGTCCTGAGTTAATTACTGGACTTTTGCCTTACTGGACTTTTGGTTAGTAAATCCTGTTTTGTTGTCCTGCATTTGGGTCCTCCTCCACCTTCCACATCCACACTAATGACAGAAGCTAGTTCACATGATTACAGAAAATTTGCTTCAGACATTGGGTGTCAGAAAATTTAGAGCCTGTCCTCCAATTATTCGGCGTCAAACAAACCTGGAGATGATAGCAAAAAACAAATTCGTAAATGTCACACAGTCACATGCTCAATGCACACAATACATACAATACATAAAAACTGTATTTCTACTTAATAGATGATCCTACCCAAATTTTGTGTTCATAAGTGCATTATTTTGTTTTCCAAATTTACAAACGCATTAGAATCTTGCCCTAACCCCAAAGCTATAACAACTTTTGAAATGTTCAAATTTTTTGAATGCATAAATCAATGTATTGCTCTAGCTACTCTCAATGATAAAATTGTATATTTTGTTTTATTTTTTTAATTGTATTTTATCTACATAACCCGTGTACGGTATGCTTTTTTTTTTTTTTTTTTGTCACCTTTGTAATGTTGAGTCCACCCTTTTATTAAATTATTAAAAGTGAGAAATAATAAAAAAAAAACAGAAAAAAGGAGTCAATTTAGTCATTATTTTCTGCCGTACAAGCGACACCATGTCCGATTTTTGGAGCTGGAAATAGGTGGTCTTTGGGCAGTGGTGGAACGTAACGAAGTAAATGTACTTCATTAATGTACTTAAGTAAAAAAATTGAGTATCTGTACTTTACTTAAGTAAAATTTAAGACAGGTACTTTTACTTCACTACATTCTTAGAGTAAATATCTGTACTTTTACTTCGCTACTTTGTAAAGGTGTGTTTTACATTTTTCGTTACATTTTTTTTCAGGAATTTGTAAAATACACAGGTTTTTTTAGCGCATCTTGAAGCCGTATCGCAAAAATCAAAAGAAGCAGTTGATCGGGAGAAGAAGTAATGAATCGAGATACATTTTCCGCATTCATTCAGCTCCGAAAACCTAACATCGAATATATTACAAATTAAAAAGAGTCAGAAGATCGTTGTTCGTTGTGTTTACGTCTAAATAAAAAGTTGAGCCATCATTACACAGAGCAGGGGCGGTTCTAGAATTTTCCAAAGTGGGGTGGGGCTTTGACAAAACCAATATATAGTGACTGGGGGCCTCCCCCCAAAACATTTTAAAACATTTTTCTCCATTTTGGCGGCCCATTCACTGGCCCTTCTAGGGGATAGCTTGACTTGTCCCCTTTTCTTTTATTTTATTTATTTTTTTTTTTTTTTTGTGGACCAAAATAGGCGGGTTACCATGGTGACACCCTATAGCACAACAAATAACATTTGAATTATGGTCGAATACTTTTACTTTTTACTTAAAAAAGTACAATTTACACCAACTACTTTTGTACTTTTACTTAAGTAGTTTTTTTTATTGGTATTTTTACTTTTACTTAAGTATTTTTTTTGCCTAATTATCTGTACTTTTACTTAAGTACAAAAAGTGAGTACTACATCCACCACTGTCTTTGGGCCAGTCTATGTTTGCAGGGCAATCACGTTCATAACGGGATTGAGCTTTTGGGCAATACAGGCCCCTGCCGCCCAACTGCAGCCAATTCGTTTACATCATGGTCTAGTTTTTTGCTGTCATTGGCCAAAAAAAATCTGACAATCAAACTGGTCAAACGTCCATATA
Source organism: Neostethus bicornis (assembly GCA_902685375.1). NCBI lineage: Eukaryota > Metazoa > Chordata > Actinopteri > Atheriniformes > Phallostethidae > Neostethus > Neostethus bicornis. The sequence goes on along the minus strand of LR738547.1, from coordinate 6,204,296 downwards.
TTGGGTGAACTGCTGACAGGAACAAATGGTGAAAGAAAGAAATGTTCACATTGGGTTGTCTTATCAGATCAAAAAAAAAAAATCTCATTTCTAAAGCAGACTATAGCTCGGAAACAAAACCTGATCTAACATTCAGTCTGAGTTGAACACGTTTCTCTTTTTATATAACATTGTATCTTTCTACACTTTCAGGAAACATCAGTTAGCATCATGAGGTCTTGACTAGTGCACTGAAGACTTGACCTCTGAATCAAAACATACCAGAGTAGAGATTTGTTTTAGTTTTTTCTCAGACAGAATCTATTTCTAATGCTTTCCAAGGACTCCCTTTTCTCCAGGTAAGATTAAAATTCATGGACAAGACCATCTCGCCCAATAGACAGCACACAACAGTTTTGAACGGATTGCTCAGGAAAACAAATATTTTTCACCAAGCGGCAGTGGTTGTGAAGTACACACGTCCCCCAGCTCTGATTTTACATCCTGTCACATTAATGATTCAACGCACTCAATATAAATATTAAAAGTAATAGCTTTGCTATTCAGCTATTACTCCATCATTCCCTGAAATCATCATAAAATATTCAGAGCCTTTTAGAAAATTTACACACTTGAATTTGATGGCGGGGAAGGAGGTTGTCAGAGCGCGAGGTCCTGGAAGCTTAAATAATAGTGGAAAGCTGTTTATGGAACATGCTTTATTTATTCATCGTCTCAGAGTAAGGACTGCAGTTTAGATGGAGAGGCGGAAACAGAGGGGAGAGAAAGACATACTGCAATGGAGAAGAAAAAAAAAAAATCAAAGTAGGACCAATCTGGGGAGAAGGTGGGGTGGGTGGGGCAGCTGAAACATAACTCTTCCCACAGAAAAAAAAAAAGATTGAAAAATGCAGAGTCCATGAGATTTTCAGTACAAGGTCAATCAATGGAAGGACTCTGGGTCCGGGAGCAGCTAATGGATTGTGAAGACGTGTAGCAGGTTTATGAATTTTTAACCAGTTTCTCCTTCAGCCCAGACCTCCATAAATCAATGACGACTTATTGGAGAAAATCAATTATGCAAACTTAAAAACATTTAATGACAGATAATGAAGAGGTCCCCGGAGAACGACGCTCAGAGTGGGACCTGACTCGCTTAGGGATTGTTTGTGGCGTAAAAACGGTCAGGATTAAAGTGAAGGTTTTATATAAAATCAACTTTTTGAGTTTCTTACTATGTTCGAAGATTATTCCCACATCAAAAACCTTTTAATTCGTGCATGTATGGGAAACGTGCAAAATCTTAAGCCTAGTATGAAGATTTTTTTTTTTTTAACTCAATCTATTCATTCCTCATTGGGTAAATTTGTGTGCTGCACGCCTACACCGCAGCAGGCTGCCCAAAACGGCACCAATGGTGGGAGAAACAGGGTATGGCGTCTTCTCCAAGAACCCTAGACGTGCACTCATTCGGATGCGAACACGCAAACCTCCGGTTGACTTCCGGTCCGCGGGCACTCGCTCTAATCACTGAGTTACCATTTCTGTCTCCCCTCAAACAACAAGTTGTTCTTGCCCTTGGATTTTGCTTTTAACCACGCCCACTCCCAGGTGAGCAAGGCCTGCGCTGCCCGTTTGAGGCTGTTGCCCCCGAGACCCGACCCCGGAAGAAGCGGAAGATGACGGAACGGAACGGAACCACGCCCACTTTATGTAGGAGGGATTTGAGGCAGTCTAGGTGCTCTGCTCACGCTTAGTCCCATCAGGAAAAGTAAACGCACAGAAATAAGAATACAACAGAATACGGGTTTACTTCCGGTCCATGGGCACCCTCTCTAACCACTGAGTCACCCTCTCCATCTCCCCTCAAACAACAAGTTGTTCTTGGCCCTGAATTTTACTTTCAACCACGCCCACTTTATGTAGGAGGGATTTGAGGCAGTCTAGGTGCTCTGCTCACGCTTAGTCCCATCAGGAGAAGTAAACGCACAGAAATAAGAATACAACAGAATACTGGTTGACTTCCAGTCCGCAGGCACACGCTCCAACCACTGAGTCACTGTCTCCATCTCCCCTCAAACAACAAGTGTTCTTGGCCTTGGATTTTACTTTCAACCACGCCCACTTTATGTAGGAGGGATTAGCAGCAGTCTATGTGCTCTGCTCATGCTTGGTCCCATCAAGAGAAGTAAACGCAGAGAAATGAGAATACAAAAGAATACGGGTGTTGCTAATTTGGTGTATTTTGGATTCTTCTTATTGCCTCAAATAAAATTTACACTGTGTCATGCATGCACCCGACGGGGAAGGACTAAGACAAGAGAATTCCGTGTCAACAAAAAAAAGGTGACTTTAGGGTGTCTGCATCCCGAATATTATAAACTGTTTTAATATTGAAAAGTCGAGACCTGCGTTTTAACTCAGTTAAAGCAGACATTTGGTCGCATGTGCGTGAAAACTTAATCAGTTCATTTATAGTTAGTACAGAGTACAGCAAATACAAGTTTTACTAAAATCCTCCACTGGTTTGGGAGATATTGACTTCACAAGACTTTGTGAGCTTGAACAGAAGTCTTATTCTCCTTCAGGGGTCAGCAGAGCAAGTCAGTTTCTTCCATCTAACCCTATCTCCTGCATCCTCTTCGGTCACACCAACTATCGTCAGGTCTTTCTTCACTGTATCTCTGAACCTCCTCTTTGGTCTTCCTCTAGTCCTCTTTCCTGGTGGTTCCAAACCCAACATCCTTCTTCCGATGTATACTCTCTCTCCTTTGCACATTCCAAATATCTGCGACAGCATAAGAATTACGTACAGTATATGCCCACGAAAATAGGATAACCCCTCATGAACCGAATTTGAAGGCCATCCCCTAAACACTTCCATTCAAGCTAGTGGAGGGTTTTCCCTCCTGTGGTTATGATTTTTTTCTTTTCCCCAATGGCCACCTTCAAGTGCTTTGCAACATTTTCTGAAGCTCATCATAAAAATGGCCCGGGGCCGCCCCTTGTGGTAGTAATCTCAAATCACTGAGCTCTAAACAATGTTAAGCACACTGAAACAGTCTCTGCAGAACTGTCCCTTTCACTCACATTGTGCACAATGCCTCTGACCATGTCACCACATGCTTTTATGTAGTCTGTGTCCTTCCAACAATTCATGTTTAATGTATCGCGTCTTTTTCACTTGTCTAGCCGAGCGTGCAAGCTGTTCAAAGACGCTGCGGCAACTTAAGTACTTGTTATGTCTCTATATCATCTACCGTAATTTCACGACCATTAGGCGCACCGTACGAAAAGGTGCAGTCTTAGTCGCACACCGCCTTACAACAACACACGCGCAAGCATTCGAATGTGCGTATTAAAAAATAGATCGGGAGCAAAACTGAGTTTGGTTGTGCTTTATTTAAGTAGTAACGATACTAAACAAGTACGTTACTGGTAATAGTCTTTATTCAAATCCGTCAAAGTCCTCATCCTCTGTTTCAGAATCGAACAACTGTGCAAAATCCAACAGAGCAGGTCCACTTCGCTCCTCACTGTCTAAGTCACTGTCTGTACTGTGCGGCTCCTCAGAAAGGATACCAGCTTTTGCGAAAGCTCGGATAACAGTACCAGCAGACACGTTAATCCAAGGATCTACAATCCATTGAAAAAAAAAAATAAATAAAATGAATTACTGTATTCATCCCTCACCAGGGAAATTTGTGTGCTGCACTCCTTACACCACTGCAGGCTGCCCTTTGACGGTGCCTATGGTGGGAGAAGCGGGGGTTAGGTGTCTTCTCCAAGGACCCTAGACGATGGCCTCAGTGGGAATCGAACCTGCGACCTTGCGGTTCGCAGGCGAGCGCGCTAGCGCTGATCCACCGTCTCCCAGTAATAACGATACTAAACAAGCACATTACCGGTAATAGTCTTTATTCAAATCCGTCAAAGTCCTCATCCTCTGTTTCCGAATCAAACAGCTGACAGACTTGTTAATGCTGAAATTTCTCGCGGCGGCTTGATTCCCATGTTCCTCCGCGTAGCTGATTGCCTTCAGCTTAAACTTAGCGTCATAAGCGTGTCTCTTTGTCATTTTCAGGGTTAAAACAGCAATGTTGTGCATACAGCACATACCTTTTTTATACACAATCCACGCCCACACTTCACTCTTTAACGTTCTCATGCCTTTTCTTTCAGGTGCGCCTCGCCTCACGGGCACCGCTTTTTCTTTTAGGTCCGCCTTTTCTCACACACGGCGCACCGCACGAAAGGGCGCACCGCTCATTTTGAAGAAAATCTAAGACATTTATATGCACCTTATGGCCGTGAAATTACGGTACTTTTAAACTCCTATATTAGAGCACCGCTTTGTTTTTTAGATTAGGAATTAGCTAGCGGTGTTAAGGTGTAAGGGAGAATCCGCGCATTCTCTGAGACTATTCGCAAGTGTCGACTCTGAAATTGTGTTTGTGTTTCTTAGGAAGCGATTTGAAGGGAAAGCAAGGAAGACAGAAGAGGCAGGATCAAAGCAGATCTAAGCAAATGCATCATGGCTCAGGTCATTTATGTTTATATCAAGGCATGGAAATTCACATTTCATTACTCTAGGTGCCGTATCAATCCCTCTGACAATTCCTTCCAGATGTTTCCATGTATCCCTAGGGTGTCTGAGCCGTAGCTACAGGGCTGATGGAGAGACTCATAACCAGGCTCACATCTGTCCCTCTTGCCATCTTTTTTTTTTCTGGGAAAACAACCTTTTCATCACTCTGACAGTGCTTTCAGACTGTACAGTGCTTTCTGAAACACTGTGTGTCTTCGCTGAGTGGCGTGTGTTTTGTTTTTTTACAAGCTGTCCATAATGCCAGAAGGTCATTCTGTTCCTCTTGTCTCTAGCAGTTGAAGGAGGTAAAGAGGCACTTAGCCGTTGATGGGCTTTACTTCGGAAAAGCTTCACCGGTCATTTCCTTGCCCCATTTCCTCCAGAATTTTGCCAAATGCACCTCTGAGAGACGCAGTTTTATAATTACATATCATTCGGAATGACCTTTTGTTTTTTTTTTTTGATGTATGGAACTAGCTTTCTTTCACTTATCGAATCTTCGGGAAAATGTCTAACCATCTATCCGTCTGGCCATCTATCTATCCATCATCCATCTATCTGTCTGTGCGTCCGTCCGGCAGCTCAGGGGTTAGAGCGTTCGCGCGCGGACCGTCAGTTCGCGCGCGGACCGTCAGTTCGCGCGCGGACCGTCAGTTCGCGCGCGGACCGTCAGTTCGCGCGCGGACCGTCAGTTCGCGCGCGGACCGTCAGTTCGCGCGCGGACCGTCAGTTCGCGGGTTTGCGCGAACAGAGAGCACGTCTAGGGTCCTTGGAGAAGACACCTAACCCCGCTTCTCCCACCATTGGCGCCGTCGAAGGGCAGCCTGCTGCGGTGTAAGGAGTGCAGCACACAAATTTCCCCGGAGAGGGATGAATAGAGTAATTTATTTATTTATTTATTTTTATCTACATGACATTATGGTCACCTTTTCATGCATTCTTGTGTTCGCGTTATCTGCTTCGTTTTCACAAATTAAATACCCTCAATTAGCTGTCGTGAGAGATTCTTGGAATTTCCTAACCCCAACCTGTAATCAGTAAAGCATCATTCAATTCTATCATTTATTTTACCAGGATTTGAAGTTAAAGTTTAATTCATTATACGCCCCCCTCCACCGCCCGCCCGCCCATCCCCAATACTACCCAGAATACCCAGAATGTTATTGGAGGATGCATCCTCAAACGGGTATCCGTTTGAGGATGCATCCTCCAGCTGCATCCTCCAGCTCACTAGGAAGGATCCCGAGACGTTCCCTGGCCAGCTGTGAGACATAGTCTCTCCAGCGGGTCCGGGGTCTGCCCCTTGGTCTCCTACCGGTGGGACGTGCACGATACACCTCGCCCGCAAGGCGCTCGGGGGGCATCCTGACCAGATGCCAGAACCACCCCATCTGGCTCCTCTTGACCTGCAGGAGGAGCGGCTCTGACACCAAGCTCCTCCCGGATGGCAGAGCTCCTCACCCGATCTCTGAGTGAGAGCCCATCCACCATGCAGAGGAAGCTCATTTCGGCCGCTTGTACCCACGATCTCATTCTTTCGGTCACCACCCACAGCTGGTGACCATAGGTGAGGGTTGGAACGTAGATCGACTTGTAAATCTAAAGCTTTGCTTTTCGGCTCAGCTCTCTCTTTACCACGACGGACCGATGCAGCATCCTAGTTATTGCTGACCTCGCACCAATCCGTCTGTCGATCTCCCGTTCCATCCTTCCCCCACTCGTGAACAAGACCTCAAGATACTTAAACCCCTCCACTTGGGGCAGGACCCTGTCCCTGACCTTCAGGGGGTATTCCTCCCTTTTCAGGACGAGGACCATGGTCTCGGATTTGGTATCGCTGATCCCCCTCACTCATCAATGAATGTATTTACCATAAATGTACGGCTTTGCGTTTAAGATTTGTCAACCTCCACATTCAGCCATGTTGTATCATTCTAATTATTTTAAACAGACTTGAAGTAAAGTCTAAATACTGACTCATTCAGTGTTGCAGGTATCTTTACGCCTGACTGCGTCTCGTCCAGACAGGAGAGATGACCCAGAGTCAGGCCAAAATGTTTACTGGCAGATGTGTTTTAAAGGAGCTCTGCTTAGCTGATCATGGCAGCGGAAAATACCCTGCTGTTTGGTGCATCTGCATTCGCTGCTCTTCCCCATTCCACCTACAAAATCCTGACCTTTTAAAGGAATGATGGATGAGCCGGCCACGCTACTGTGTTTTTTTTTTCTCATTTTTTTCCTGCTTTCATTTTTTTTCCATACCATTGAAGATTGAAGCTCTGTCTATGTTAGGCTTAGAGGCAATTTCTGCCCCTCCTTTTGCTCGCTATTTCAAAATCACTTTAAAGTCTGATGCTGGCTTTGGCCAGAGCCCTTTGGCACTTGGCTTCTGTGCAACGGTTCGCGTCAGGAGCTACGATTTGTGATTTGCAGATGACATGAGCAATGCCTCGCTTCTGGCTTTAGAGGTGATTTTGCAAAGTGAAGTCAGTAATGTGCGAGATGATGTGACCAGGACTTCACGTCGCCACCTCCGTTAAACTGCAAACACTCGTAGGCCTGTTCTTTTGAAACAGCGCATTTCGGTTTCGTCTTTTCATTCAGTTTGTTGTTCCAGATATTTCTTCAATATACTTCACTTGCTTACATCATAAAGTTATTCTTCTGATGTCTGAGGAGCTTTCTTTCCCAATCACCCCTCCTGTTGGGCATCACACGGGCTTTTCCTCTTCCTCAGTGGATGATGTGCGTTAATCTAAAGCTGGTTAGATTATGAAACAAAAATTTCCACATTTATGAAGAGTCCAAACTGTAAAATGATGGTCTGTCTTTCTAAGCTCTCGCTCAGATAAAAGGTAAATTTTCCACATGCTAACTTCGCCTCTGACCGCCTGGAGAAACATCGCGCTCCGATGAACATCATCATCTCAGTGTGATGAAGCTCTGCAGGTTTACCCGCCAGATCCGGCACAGCAGCTACAGCTTTACTTACTTTTTTTTTATCAACAAGTAAAATTGGATTATGAAATATTCTGTTCATAAATTTTGATAAATATTCATTCATTTCCCAAATTATCTCAAGGTTGTCGATTCCGTTCCTACGTTTTACCAAAGTTTCTTTTAACCCAGAAACATGCAGAATGGACGACCACAGATAGTACGTAAGATACGTCCTGAACCTCTGAATGTTACATTGGTAAACCAGAAAGGGATGAAATGTAGATGTTTATGTCAAATCAACATTTTAGAGGTTTCTACCGTGTTTGAACATTATTTTTTGACATGTCAGTGTGATTAGAAAACTCCACCGTCCAGTATTCAGGTTCTATTCAAACCTTTTGTGTGTGACAATGAGAGAGATCCAAATTCCTCTCATTCCCTCTCATGAGAGGGATCCCAATGGAAAAGTGAGGTTACAAGGAGAAGAGATAAAGAAGGTGGAAGATTTGAAGTACTTAGGATCAACAGTCCAGAGCAATGGAGAGTGTGGAAAAGAGGTGAAGAAACATGTGCAGACAGGCTGGAACGGGTGGAAAAAAGTATCAGGTGTGATGTGTGACAGAAGAGTTTCAGCTAAAATGAAAAGGAAAGTGTACAAAACCGTGGTGAGAGCGGCCATGTTGATTGGTCTAGAAACAGTTGCAATGAGAAAAAGACAGGAAACAGAGATGGAGGTAGCAGAGATGAAGATGCTGAGGATCTCTCTGGGAGAGACCAGGATGGACAGGACCAGAGGAACAGCACATGTTAGAGGTTTTGGAGATAAAGTCAGAGAGACCAGACTGAGATGGTTTGGACATGTGCAGAGGAGAGAGAGAGTACATCAGAAGAAGGATGCTGGATTTAGAACCGCCAGGAAAGAGGACTAGAGGAAGACCAAAGAGGAGATTCATGGATACAGTGAAGGAAGATATGAAGATAGATGGTGTGACCAAAGAGGATGCAGCAGATAGGGTTAGATGGAAGAAACTGACTTGCTGTGACGAACCCTGAAGGGAAATGCCGAAAGAAGAAGATTCAAACCCTTTGTTCTTAGCCATGGATTTTGTTCTCTACCACATTTTAACATAGGCAAATACCACTCTGCATGGTATTTAAGGTCTCAAATGAGATTTAGGCTGTGTTGTGCATGAAGAGGGGGTTTGAAAAATGTACAGGAAATTAAATAAATGTACTTTTGAGCTCGTTTTGGTAAGTATTGCAAGTTGCGATGATTAACCGAAGTCTATCCGATAAGAATTATTTCCTTAATCTGTAGATTAATCTGTATTGTTACAGAAATAACTTAAAGTGGTCCTCTCTGCTCATCCTCCAGGGGATCTTGTCTAGTTCTGGTGTTGATAGAAATAATCCTGGTTCTAAAAGTTTTTTTTCTGTTTTGGTTCAAGAAAAGAACCAAAGATCCAAGTCCATGGTCAACGCCCAGAAAAGGGTGGAATGCCCCAACAGGTCATTAACAGCGTCCTGCCCCAAGTGGAGGAGTTTAAGTACCTCAGGCTCTTGTCACGAGTGGGGGAAGGATGGAGCAAAGATCGACAGGCAGATCGGTGTGACGTCAGCAATAACTAGGACACTGCGTCGGTCCATCATTGTAAAGAGCTGAGCCGAAAAGCAAAGCTCTCAATTTTCAAGTCGATCTACGTTCCAACCCTCACCTATGGTCACCAGCTGTGGGTGGTGACCGAAAGAATGAGATTGCGGATACAAGCGGCCGAAATGAGCTTTGTCCGCAGGGTGGCTGTGCTCTCACTCAGAGATCGAGTGAGGAGTTCTGCCATCGGGTAAGAGTTCGGTGTTGAGCCGCTCCTCCTCCAGATTGAGAGGAGCCAGATGGGGTGGTTTGGGCATCTGGTCATGATGCCCCCCAAGCGCCTCGTTGGTGAGGTGTTTCAGGCACGTCCCACCGGGAGGAGACCAAGAGGCAAACCCTAGACCCGCTGGAAGGACTATGTCTCACAGCAGGCTGGGGAACGACTCGAGATCCTTCCAGGTGAGCTGGAGGATGGAACTGGGGTTAGAGAAACCTGGCCTTCCCGTCTGGGGCTGTTGCCCCCGCAACTCGACCCTGGGTAAGCGGACGACGACGGAATGGTTCAAGTAAAAATTTGCTATTTTGGTGGAGTGGATACTCAAACTTTTTTAAAAAATAAAATGGATTTTGTATTTTTTTTTTTTTGCCGACATCAAACAAGGATTGGTACATTTTATTTAAAAAAAAAAAAAAAAACGGAAGGTGGAACTTTTGGACAATTCAGCTATTGAAATATTGTTGTTTTTTTTTTGTCATTAGAAAATCACTCTACAAAACCCCAACTTGTTGACTTCCTACTGAACGTTTCGACCTCCATATGTTGACTTTTGCAATGAAAAAAAAAAATCAATATTCTTTGTTTACATGCACTTTTAACTGTATTTTGTGTTCCGTACTCTGGGAATTGAAGCCTATCGTACTTTGGCCAATGGTTCTCCAGAGGATACAATTTGCCCAGGGCATTGTTTAGTTTAAAAACCCTCAACAAGAGCTTTGGCTGGACTCGATTGGTTCTTTTAAAAACGGAATCGACGCAATACGTGAGTGAAAGCCCTGACAGCCTCCCTGACAGTCCATCCCCAGTGACTACGTCTGCTGATGATTTACTTTTCAGAAAATGTGTTTACCAGGGGTTGCAATTCATCTGCTGAAATATTGATAAGGGACACCCCTGAATGGGATGAATGGGACAGTCAACCCCACAGAAGTTGGAGGATAGATGTTCTATGAAAAACCTGCTGACTTAAGAGTTTAAAATTCAATTCAATTTTATTTGTATAGCCCAAAATCACAGAATTTCCGTCTCAATGGGCTTCACAAGAAAAAGAGGAATGTATAAACACAAATACACAGCAAGAAAAATAACTAACAAATGCTAACAAGACTAGCACAATTATGCCCTTAGACTCTCCTTCACGGGGTGAACGGTCTTCTCAGCCACGGATATTTCAGCCACGGACATTTGAGCCAAAAAACTGCAACCTAGGATATTTGAGCCACGGTGACTCAGAGATTTCAACCACGGACATTTGAAGAACTGCAACCTGGGCGCAACTGTTTATTTACGATAAAAAAAATTTAAATGACTAAAAGCACGATAAAAATATTTGCACAATAAAAAATTTTAAGACCAAAAGCAATTGTTTTCTGTAGTGCAACTGTTTATTTACAATAAAATTTTTACATAAAATATCAGAATTTTTACATGAAATATCAAAATTTTTTAAAAATATTAGAATTTTTTATTTGAGCCATGGGATAAAAATGACTAACACCAATTATTTTCTGTAGTGCAACTGTTTATTTACGATAAAATTTTTACATAAAATATCACAATTTTCTACATAAAATAGGTTTTTGGCCCAAATGTCCGTGGCTGAAATGTTCTAAATTCGGGGGCGCACATGGCTCAAATATCCTAGGTTGCAGTTTTTGGCTCAAATGTCCGTGGCTGAATTATCCGAGGCTGAAATGTCCTAGAACCCCTTCACGGTGAGGAAAATCTCCTTAAAAACCCATCAGTGGGGAAAAAAAAATAAGAAACCCCAATGGGATCCACATGAAAGAGGGATCCCTCCCCCGGGACGAGCAACCAATGTGTCAAAGATTATTGTTTAAATATTAGCTTATTCTACCCTACAGTTAAATATCTAAAAAAAACTGTAGAGGGTTGGAAGATTTTAAGTAATTAGGATCAACAGTCCAGAGCAATGGAGAGTGTGGAAAAGAGGTGAAGAAGCATGTGCGTATTTAAAAAAAAAAAACCTTTTTTTAAAAAACTTAAATACGTCTGTTTTCTCTGTAAAATAAACAAATACATCAAGACAAGTTTTAAGCATCAAATATTTATGAAGGAAAAATAAGAAAATACATTTGAAACAACTACAGTTCGGTCTCCATTTTGCATTTAAATGCAGAGCCCGGTCGGAGAATCAATCTAATTGGGTTGTGTATTTTTTATAGTGCAAATGTGATGACATGGAGGTATTGATGGCTGTGCTGGTGACACATATGGCCTGTGGCTAGGTCAACAACAGTAAGTCCTTCATTTTAATGCCTTCTCTACAGGGACCCTTGGACACATGCCTTTGCCCCTGCAGCAATTCTGCAACCCGCAATCCCTCGCTGATGAGACTCCCGCGCCCCCCCTTTGTCCACTGGCCTTGTGGATCAGGAAGGTGTTACAGCGGCTGTCAGACAGGGTGAGCAATATTGACTTAAATAGCTTGACCCAGCTCGTCCCTGATGGCTCTACCTTTTCACCTCAACTTCTTCTAGTCACCGCTTTGGTGTTTCATGATGGAGCAGGTAGCCGGGTCGACCTGGCCACAGGTGTTCCTGTCCACGTAAATTACACGACAGAAAAGGGAAGAAAGGAGCCAAACAAAAGGAATGAGTTCAAGACGTGGCAGTTTATCCAGCTAGTTTGGTTTGCAAAGAGATTTAGAATGAACGGGCCGGACCCAAGATGTCTTTCTTCTGGTTAAGATATTGATATTCATCGTCTTTTTTCAGATTTATTGTACTAATGTTTTAAATATACTGTACTTACCTGGCAGAGGAGAAACCACGATCAAGAAGGTGGTTCACGATCGGATCTCTGCTTTTTTGCGGATGATGTGGTCCTTTTGAATTCATCGGACCGTGATCTCCAGCTCTCACTGGATCGATTTGCTGCCGAGTGTGAAGCGGCCGGGAGGGGAATTAGCGCCTCCAAATCCGAGACCATTGTCCTTGCCCGGAAAAGGGAGGATTGCCCCCTGCGGGTCAGGGACAGGGTCCTGCCCCAAGTGGAGGAGTTTAAGTATCTCGGGGTTTTGTTCACGAGTGGGGGAAGAATGGAGCGGGACATCGACAGGCGGATCGGTGCGGCATCAGCAATAACTAGGATGCTGCATCGGTCCGTCGTGGTAAAGAGAGAGCTGAGTTGAAAAGCAAAGCTCTCGATTTACAAGTCGATCTACGTTCCTACCCTCACCTATGGTCACCAGCTGTGGGTGGTGACCGAAAGAATGAGATCGCGGGTACAAGCGGCCGAAATGAGCTTCCTCCGCAGGGTGGCTGGGCTCTCACTCAGAGATCGGGTGAGGAGCTCTGCCATCTGGGAGGAGCTCGGTGTCGAGCCGCTCCTCCTCCAGGTTGAGAGGAGCCAGATGGGGTGGTTCGGGCATCTGGTCAAGAGGCCCCCCGAGTCACTGCGGTGGTTCATGTAGTTGGTCCATCCAGATCAAGAGCTTCATTCGTGAAGACAGACGTAGTTCGTAAGCCTCACAGCGTTTTGCTCGGAATAAATACAAGACTTATGCCACATGGTCCATTTTTCTTGACATCCATTTATTTGTGTTTTCTAATAAGTTCCCACTTACCTCCATGTTTTGTCTACAGGTGTTGTCTTTTCCCTTTGTCTTAGTATTTGGAAGGTTCCGAAAGGAGCTCGGTGTCAGACCACTCCTCCTCCAGGTCGAAAGAAGCCAGAAGGATAGGTATGGGCATCTGGTAAGGATGCCTCTGGAGTGAATCTGCTGGCGAGGTGTTTCGGGCATGTCTCACCGGGAGGAGACCAACAGGCAGACCCCGGATCCGCTGAAAAAATTATGTTTCACAGCTGGCCTAGGAATGGCTCGGGATCCTTCCGGGTGAGCTGGAGGATGGAGCTATGGTGAGAGAAGCCTGAGCTTCCCGTCTGAGGCTGTTGCTGTTGACAAAACATCAGAATTACGGGAAAATAAAAATTTTTGAAGTTTTTAAAAAAATTTTTATTTTGGGGGGCTGTATTAAAACATGTAACGGGCCGCATGTGGCCCGCAGGCCGTAGTTTACCTATGCCTGGGCTAATCCCTTTTTTGGCGGTAAGTCACATTTTGGCACATCACTGATGTTGGGCCTAAAAGTAATCTACATGTAAACACATAACATCGCTCAGAAAAAAATCCTCTTATTTGCTGTTTTCCATCCCTCCATTTGTAAATAAGAGTGTGACTGAGCTTGGATCTGAATATATGCAAGCAGGTTCATCGCGATTGGGTTTTCTTTTCTGAAGTTGCTTTTATCAACATCTCGCTTTGCGCACGGGAAAAGATGGACGGGTACACCACTCTTCTTATATGCCAAGCATTGTATGGTGTATGTTAAATGAAGACCAAAATTTTGTCGGCATGACACAAAGAGATGACGCTGAAAAAACAAAGTGAGAGGGAAAAGGTGGCATCATCAGCATAGACATATCCAACCTAACTAGCACAGAAGTATCGAAGTATAAGTCCTGATTGTTTGTGTGCTTTAATGGTCTGGTTTGTATAACAATAAGAAGCAGAAGGAGTTGAGACTCATTTCTTCTTGCAGAGGTGAATTATTTCCTCCCTCTTCCCACACCCGTCCACTAATCTAACTGATAAGGTGCATGTGTGGACAAGCACAGCTTTAGAGTCCAATAATTGTATCCTTGATGTGTCAAAACACTGTGTTTTTTTTCCACGTTTGTGCCGAGCTCGGGCTGCCAGACTTCCCGGTGAAAGGTACGGTTTAGATTTGCCCTGGCTTGTGAAGGCCATGGGTCTTTTTGTGCCATGAGCTAATTGTGTATATTATCACACATTTTTGGTCTCCGTCCAGTCCACAGCCGCGAAACAAGCAGGACGCCTATCAAAACCATTATTCCCAGGTGTGAAAAGCTGTCACCTTCGTATGTGTCACCTGCCTTGTCCCACTTACTGGCCCATTTTGCCTGGGCAGGTGAAATATGTGCCACCTGCCACTGCTCGCCCGGTTCGGCTGTGGGATTGATGGAACACATTCTCGGAGAAGGTGATGTTAAGTGACAGGGTCTTTACATCATTCTGCTTGGAAAAAAGGGGACGATCATCATTAATCAATACTATTTTCAAGCACAGAGGAGTGAAAAAAAAAAAGAGGTTGATTCTATTTCCGAAAATTTGCCCTTTACCTCTCGCACGCTGCGGTAAACAAGCAAAAAGGTGAAAAAAAAAATCATTTTAGTTTGAAAAAATAATTATTTCCCAGTTTCCACTTTTGTGCTGTTATGTGCTGTAATTTTTTTTGTTTGTGCTGTTTTAGTTTTTTTTTTTTTTGAAGAAATATAATTCGGACGATGACGTCATTTGGACCTTCATTTATTTCCGGGTGTCGCCATCTTTGATGACGCTATGATCCAAAAAATATAAAAATAAAAGAGCACAACCAAAAAGTTTTTACAACACAAACGTAGCACAAACGACACCTGGTTTAAAATAAAAAAAAAAAAAAGGAGTTGATTCTATTTCGGAACATTTGCCCTTTACCTCTCGCACGCTGCGGTAAACAAGCAAAAAACGTGAGAAAAAATCATTTTAGTTTGAAAAAATAATTATTTCCCACTTCCTGCACAGTGTGAACATTTTTGTGCTGTTATGTGCTGTAATTTTTTTGTTTGTGCTATTTTAGTTGGGTTTTTTTTTTTTTTTTTTTTTTTTTTTTTTTAAGAAACATAATTCGGACGATGACGTCATTTGGACCTTCATTTATATCCGGGTGTCGCCATCTTTGATGACGCTATGATCCAAAAAAATAAAAATATAAAACAGCACAAACAAAAAAATTTTTACAGCACAAACGTCACCTGGTTTAAAAACAGAAAAAATGAGTAATCAAAAAAAATTTTGATGCTCTTCTCCTGTCATGAAGGAGACCATTTCACCTTTTATTTTATCCCTGACTGATCTGCACAGCTATATGCCACACCCTGTTAAGCGTTCCCATTCAGACCACAATTTGGTATGCACAATGTCAGCCAGGCTGTCTTTAAAACCATTTACCGCCCATGCTGACAGGAAGTGCCAGGAAACACACGTTCATACGTTGTGGCAGGTCGCTCAGAGAAACACCCATCACTCCATCTTTTATTTCCACACTTTTTATTTTGCCTTTAAATGAAATAAAAACTCTCGTATCTGACTTTAAGTTGGAGCAGCAGGAGGGATTTGTGCAAAATCTGTTGATTAATCTTCCAGCATTAAAAAAAAATCTGCTTCTGCTCCGGCACACAGTTCATTTGAAAAGCTTTTTTCATGCTTTATTTAACAGAGAGTCATTCTGATTAGCGTGGAAAGATTCTGTGAGAAGCACAATGACTAAATCCTGTCTGTCAGTGGCTTTTACTTACCAAGGAGATGATATTGACAAGACAGGGAAAGGCAGCTGGGAGGGCACACATTCTTTCTTTACCTACACACACTTCTGCTCCATTTATCATCACGTTCTTGCTTAAAAAGAGGAAATATCATGCTAAAATCCAATTTGGAGGGGTTTTGAACGTATTTGGACAATATTCCCACATTAAAAACATATGTAAAATGGGGTGTTTTTTGGCCATGAATTTTGTTCTCTCGTGAGATTCAAACAGAAGCAGCAAGTTTTTGGAGCAGCAGTGCACATGCTCTGTTCAAGCTCAGATTGAGCTAGCTCTGCTAATTTGATGTGTCTCACATTGTATTTACGCTGTGACATGCACACACCAAGCTGGAGAGAGAAAGCAGGGAGCGAGAGGAGGGGGGAATTGACAGTGTCCAAAGCGAAACTGGACAAATGTAGTTATAAATACTTTTTGGCCCAAAAAAAATTGCATCTCTGAGCAAGCAAAAAAATCTAATATTTATCCCGGAATCTTATGGGGTACGAATTATTACCCCAAAAATTGGGACAGTACTGTAAACCCTTTTAAAATCAATCTACTGGACAAATTGGCTATGTCAGAATCAGCATCATGTGCCGACAATGGTAAGTAATAGTCAGTCAGTCACCTTCTTAACCGTCTATCCCTCACGGGGTTGCTGGATTTGAGGCAAGGAGCAGGGTACACCCTGAACAAGTCGCCAGTCTGTCGCGGGCCAAACACATACAGCCATACACAAACTCATTCCTAAGGGCGCTTACGTAGCGGCCAATCTACCTTGCATGCATCTTTTTGGAGGGTAAAAGGACTGGAGTACCCGGAGAAAGCCCACACATACACGGGGAGAACATGCAAACTCCACACAGAAAGTGTGTTTTATGTCACACCCTAAACGTCTGTGTTTTTTGCAGGTCACCCAGCCCGTCTTTTTGCTTAAAAAGTGAGAAAACATCAAAAAATTGTGTCAACCGTTTGTGCTGTTTTCGTTTTTTTTTTTTATTTCCGGGCGTCGCCACCTTTGATGACGTCATTGTCCAAAAAACGAAAACAGCACAAATAAAAAATCCAAGTGGACCATGTCATATCTCAGGACAAGTGAGGGGATGAGCAATAGTTAGGCTTTCATACTTCCTGCTCTGTGTGTCATAATGTGGAGCTAAGGCCAAAAATATACCCGACACAAGAGACAGGCTCAGATGAAAAAATCACAAGCAGATTTAAGAAGTCAATAGATAACATAACTATGTATAAATAGATTTTCCAAAACCCAAAATTTCGGTTTAGTTCGTAGGATGCAATGAGAAGCCAAATATTTTTTTATCTGTAAGACATTTAACGTTTTTCACTTTTTCCAGAAAAAAAAATGACACCCTTTCTTCAAATTTGCCATCGCAACAATCAATCAGCCCTCCGACCACAACGAGAGGCCTGGACGTTTATGGGTTTTGCTCAGTCAGACGGCTTGACTGCTTTCGCTATCGATTCAAACTCCAGCCTCAAATGTCAATACCACCTCTTTTGAGTTGTGCCGTTAGAAAAAAAAAAAAAGAAGAAGGGGCACGGATGGGGGGTAGAGATAGAAAAATCTTCCTCATTGATCGGTGTGGTGGGTGAGCAGGTGGCTCTCTTTCAGAGCGCCACCACAACAACGGTTTGCTACGCCGATCACAAATGTTAAGACAGCCAATTCATGGTCTAGTAGGTCACCTGTCAGCTGCTGACAACAGTTTTTGAAGATGTATCTCCACTGACCTGTGGCCGCCATTAAGAGGAACGCTGTACATGTGTGTGTGTACGCTCGCGTTTCATGGGCTTCAGCCAACCTGGCACATTTACCTCTTTAGAGGGTAAAACTGGCAAAGAAAAGGAGTTTAACTCCTGTTTTTGGGGATGAAAAATGAACCGAATGGTCACTTGTTTTCAGTTTGCTGTAAAACATTTAAACTGAGAAGAAAGAGTTTAAACTGCTTAAACTTTAAATGTTTAAGCAACAAAAGTGGAGGACGGATGGAGATGGAGATCGACAGCCAGATCGGTGCGGCGTCAGCAATAACTAGGACGCTGCATCGGTACGTCGTTGTAAAGAAAGAGCTGAGCTGAAAAGTAAAGCTCTCGATTTACAAGTCGATCTACGTTCCTACCCTCACCTATGGTCACCAGCTGTGGGTGGTGACCAAAAGAATGAGATTGCGGATACAAGCGGCCGAAATGAGCTTCCTTTGCAGGATGGCTGGGCTCTCACTCAGAAATCGGGTGAGGAGCTCTGCCATCCGGAGGAGCCACTTGTCCTCCAGGTCGAGAGGAGCCAAATGGGGTGGTTTGGGCATTTGGTCAGAATACCCCCGAGTGCGTCGCTGGTGAGATTTTTCGGGCACGTTCCCACCGTGAGGAGACCAAGAGGCCAATGTTGTTTTTGGAAGCCACCTAAGTTTTCGTTTTAGTCTTCGTCATTGGAACAAAAATTAATTTAAGTTTTAGTCACATTTTGTCATCTTTATATATTTTAGTTTTAGTCACGTTTTAGTCACGTTTTAGTCACGTTTTAGTCACGTTTTAGTCACAAAAACCCAAAAGAGTTTTCGTCTAGTTTTTAGTCATAAAAAACTTCGTACGTTTTCAGTCTAGTTTTAGTGTAAAAAAAAAAAAAATTCTTATTTTAACAATTGTGTCTTTATTACTGAGAATGATGCAGGTTATTTGTTAAAAAAAAAAAAAAAAACTCTGCCAAGCTTTAACTTGTGCAAAACAGCAAACATTGTAAAACAACGTAAAATAAATACAAATTTTTTAGTGAGTGAGGAACGTTGTAACTTATGTATACTTAAAAAAGACACCCCTTAATAACCTCTGTAAACATAGTAAACGTTAGCGCAACCAAGCTAACTAAGGAAGTTAGCAGCGCCAACAAGCTAGCATTAGCTTGAAGTTAGCATGCTGTTTGCGGTAAATATATGGAAAACTTTAAGTTTCTGACCACCAAGCTCCTTTGTTACTGTTTTCATCATGGTGTGTGACTTCCACATGGCTGCAGGTGTGTTGTGTAGACGGTGTGAACGCGCAGCATTGTGGGGGGCGTGCCGCCGGTAGAGACAGAATGCAGCCGCTGTGTTTTTTCTTTTCTCAGACAGAAATGTGAAAGTCTGACGCCTATTTTGTTACATTTTCGTCTCGTCAACAGAAACTTCCTTAATTAGCTCTTAATAACCCTGTAAACAAAGTAAACATTTCATTGTGTCTTTAAAGCTGTTGATAGCGCAACCAAGCTAATTAAGGAAGTTAGCAGCGCCGACAAGCTAGCATTAGCTTGAAGTTAGCATGCTGTTTGCGCAAAATATGTGAAAAACTTTAAGTTACTGACCTCCAAGCCTCTTTATTACTGTTTTCACCATGGTTTGTGACTTCACGTGGCTGCAGGTGTGTTGTGTAGACGGTGTAAACGCGCAGCAATGAGGGGGGCGTGCCGTCGTGAAAGACAGAATGCAGCCGCTGTGTTTTTTCTTTTCTCAGACAGAAATGTGAAAGTCTGACGCCTATTTTGTTACATTTTCGTCGCGTCAACAGAAACTTGCAAACGTCTCGTCACATTTTCGTCACCAAAAAGTCGCATTTATTTAGTTATAACACTGCAAGAGGCAGACCCGGACCTGATGGTTGGAGAACGACTCGGGATCCTGCCGGGTGAGCTGGAGGATGTAGCCGGAGTGAGAGAAGCCTGGGCTTCCCGTTTGAGGCTGTTGCCCCCAAAAAAGCGCAAGACGACGGAACGGAAAAGAAAGATTTGTTTTATTTCAGCCATAAATAAAAAAATTATGTCTGTTGCTGCTCGTAGCAGAAATAAATCCCTAAATAAGGATTAAATGAAAAATAACTCAACATAAGCGCTTGGTTTAAAGGACTATCATGTTTCCTTGAAGCGTTAGAGGAAACTGGACACATCGGCTTTATTCTCCGCAGAAGTTATGAATTTAAATATGATGCTAATGAATTAAACATCCGCTCTGAGCAAACATTATTTTAATTATTGACCATAAATCAGTGCATGTTTAGTAGATTTCCACTCCAGTGGTAATGTCTGTGGTCTTTAATTTGAAGGGGGAAAACAACATAAAGGATTTAAAAAGCAGAGGAAATAAAATGTTCTGATGAAACACGATGGATGGAAACTTTTAAAAAAAAAAATATCTGGGTAGATGTGATGATTAGTTTAGTGCTGTTTAAAATTATTTATATCCATGTCAAATTTTGACTTAAAATTACTTTTAATTAACCAGATTTTTTTTTGTTTCAACTGGGACAGAACTTTCTTCCAAAATATAAGAAGACCTTTTAAAAGAGGAATTATTATGGGAAAAAAAATGTAAAGTTTTTATTAGATTTGAACAAAAAGTTACTTGGTTAAAGTTATTTACAACTTTTTCACTGATTAATTAAAAGCTTTGATTGGCTTTTGCAAGATTAAAAGACTTTAAATTTTCAAACTTTTTTGCTTGTTGTGATTGGACGATGTAAAGTAGCCTCCATTTTTTTTTTTCCGCGGTGAAACAATACGACACAATTTTCTTGATATGTGTTCATAGTTCCGTTCCGTAGTCTTGTAATCATCCGGGGCCGGGTCGCGGGGACAACATCCTCAGACGGAAAGCTCAGGCTTTTCTCACCCCAGGTGCATCTTCCAGCTCACCCGAAAGGATTCCGACTCCTTCCCGGCCAGTTGCGAGACATAGTCTCTCCAGTTGGTCCGGGGTTTGCCTCTTGTTCTCTTCCTGGTGGGACGTCCCCGAAACACCTCACCAGTGAGGCGCTCAGGTGGCATCCAGACCAGATGCTCGAACCACCCCATTTGGCTCCTCTCGACCCAGAGGAGGAGCCGCTTGAAACCGAGCTCAAGGAGGAGACTAAGAAGCAGACCCCAGATTTGCTGGAGAGACTATGTCTCACAGCTGGTTGGGGAACGACTTGGGATCCTTCCGGGTGAGCTGGAGTGAGCTTGAGAGAAGCCTGGGTTTCCTGTTTGGGGCTGTTGCCCCTGTGACCCAGCCCCGGACAAGCGGTAGACGACGGAACGGAACTAAAGAGGAATCACAATGCTGGCGTTCCCCTATTTTACACCACCATCTTTGTAAGTCTGGTCACTTAGAAGAGTATTTCCTGATAAATGTACTTATATAAGTATAATCTGTATGTATTTAATTTTTTCTGAGTTTCTTGTTGAAACAGACAGTGGTGGGACACAAAGAGCCTCCTCCTCCTAATCATCCTGATAAACCATGAAAGTGATTTCTCTCTCTGAGTGTCATTCTCTCATGAAGTAAATCTCTTCCACTTTAGGCTGGGTCGTTTGAAGTCACTTTCAGTCTTCTTGTCTCATTAAACATGAAAGAATGAGATAAAATTCAGATGAACTGTTTACCCTGTTTCTTTAAAATGTGTAATTTACCCTCTCGCTGAGAGACAACTCACAATTACAGTGGGCCGGCTCTTCCCCCGATCTATTTACTTTCCGTAGAAAAACCCACCATTAATCATTTCAGAAGATCAAAGTGGAACTGTAGAGGAATTTTGAATATTTAAATCTCTAATATTCAAATCTTATTTCAGATCAAAGAATCTTGCTTTAATTTCAGGAGGCGCTTTGCCGGTAGATACAGAAACGTACACAAAGACGCACACAAACTCCAATTAAATAAAGCAAATTTCAGGGAATCTCCATAGTATTTTCATATCTGAGCAGGCCTCACACCGCGTGCATCGGAGGAGATGCACACGCTCCTGATTAGCAGGGCCCGCCGTTCACATGTTAAGTGGATGACAACCAGCTTTAAAGTGGTTGCAATTTTTGATGGGATGACAGTTTCAGAGTAACGCAAAACAATTATAAATGATGTCTCGAATACATGCAAATTCAGATTCTACTGTGTTTCTTATTCGGTAAAATAAAATAAATAAAATAAATGAATTACTCTATTCATCCCTCACCGGGGAAATTTGTTTGCTGCACTCCTTACACCGCAGCAGGCTGCCCTTCAACGGCGCCAATGGTGGGAGAAGCGGGGGTAGGTGTCTTCTCCAAGGACCCTAGACGTGCTCTCCGTGGGACGCGAACCCGCAACCTTCCGGTCCGCGGCCGAACGCTCTAACCCGCGTCTCCACCTTAAAAGACGCATTAAAAAAAGCTTTCACTTCTTTTTTAATTTTAAAGGGTTTTACTTTGTACTATTTTTTCGTAATTGTAGTTTTATTAAATTTTTTGTTGTTTTATTTGTGATCTTACGCTTTCATTTAGGTGGAAGATTTGAAGTATCTAAGATCAACAGTCCAGAGCAATGGAGAGTGTGGAAAAGAGGTGAAGAAGCGTGTGCAGGTAGGCTAAAACGGGTGGAGGAAAGTATCAGGTGTGATGTGTGATAGAAGAGTTTCAGCCAAAATGAAAGGGAAAGTGTACAAAACCGTGGTGAGACCGGCCATGCTGATTGGTCTAGAGATAGTAGCACTGAAGAAAAGACAGGAAGCAGAGATGAAGAGGCTGAGGATCTCTCTGGGAGTGACCAGGATGGACAGGATCAGAGGAACAGCACATGTTAGAGGTTTTTGGGGATAAAGTTTGAGAGGCAAGACTGAGATGGTTTGGACATGTGCAGAGGAGAGAGAGAGAGTACATCGAAAGAAGGATGCTGGATTTGGAACCACCAGGTAAGAGGACTAGAGGAAGGCCAAAGAGGAGGTTCATGGATACAGTGAAGGAAGACATGAAGATAGTTGGTGTGACCAAAGAGGATGCAGCAGATAGGGTTAGATGGAAGAAACTGACATGCTGTGGTGACCCCTGAAGGAAAATGCCGAAAGAAGAGGAAGACTCTATCATTTGTACTTTAAGATGTTTCAATGTTAAATTATGTTGAAACTTCCACCATTTTTTTAAACTTCCACTTTGCATGAACTTGAAACCCAACCAGAAAAGGTCTAGACCACGGAAAGGGAAACTTTTTGGTTCGCGGGCCACATTGAGTTGTAACATTAGCGGCCGGAACAGGAACAGATGGATAGCATGCTTTGGTAACTGTTCGATCAGACCGATAGAATGGCGCGCTAGATTTTAAACAAGCTAAATGTTACATCAAGAACTTTAAGTTTCAAATCTAGCGGCGCTAGGTCTGAAATCTGGTGCGATAGCGCTTAAAAACGTGTATTTAGTGGCACTAGGTTTGAAACCTAAGTGCTTGATGTAACATTTTGCTTGTTTTAACATGTAACACGCTTGTTTACGTGCGTGTATTGGGCCCGATGGCTTTCCATATCTGTGCACACTGTTTATTTTGATAGCGTGTGCATCATGAAGACACACACATTTTAATGGGAGCAGTGTTGTTGTTTTCTCAACAAAGCCAATATTATGTAGAGTGCACCCTCTACATTTCTGACAAAACATCAGAATTGCAGGGGAAATAAAACATTAACAAGGTTTATTTCATTAATTTTTTCAAGTCACGTAAGTGAGCCGAATTAAAACATTTAATGGGCCGCATGTGGCCCACGGGCCGTAGTTTGCCTATGCCTAGTCTTGACGTTGTACTGATTGACTGTGGGTGGTTTTCTTAAAATCTCCTTAGTGGTTTTGGAATCATTGCATTCACGAGAATTTGAGACCTCAACGTTTGTGACCTAAAGATATTGCATTCACAAACATGTCATGGAAACAGAAAGGAATGAACCCTCCCAGTCCATATTCCATGGGTCATTCATTCATGTTCTGAACTGCTCATCACTGATGATCGCAGGGGTGCCGGAGACTATCCCGGCTTATTCAAGGCGAGAGTCGGGGTACACTTCGAACAGGTTGCCAGTCTGTTGGTGTATTTAAATAGGGAGCATGTACAGTGAAACCCTTCCTGTTTATTTATGGAATGTTCCGTTCTGTCATCTTCCGCTTGCTCCGGGGTCGGGTCGCGGGGGCAACAGCCCAAGCCCCTCTCACCCCATCTGCATTCTCCAGCTCACCCGGAAGGATCCCAAGTCGTTCCCCGGCCAGCTGTGAGACATAGTCTCTCCAGCGAGTCCGGGGTCTGCCCCTTGGTCTCCTCCCGGTGGGATGTGCCCGAAACAACTCCCCCGCGAGGCGCTCTGGGGGCATCCTGATCAGATGCCCGAATCACCCCATCTGGCTCCTCTCGACCTGGAGGAGGAGCAGCTTGACACCGAGCTCCTCCCGAATGGCAGAGCTCCTCACCCGATCTCTGATTGAGAGCCCAGCCGCCCTGCGTAGGAAGCTCATTTCAGCCGCTTGTATCCGCGATCTCATTCTTTCTGTCACGTTGGACCGAAAGAATGAAATCATGAAACCATGGTTTCATGTTGGAATGTGCTTGAGAAAAAATTCATGGCCATGACCAACTTAACAATCAAATAGTTTTTGAATGCTACATGGGAACGCTCCCAAATTACACACACATCCATGAATTAAATGGAAATTTTTTTAGACATGTTTTGATGTGAACAACGCACAAAAACTGTGATAGAGTCCTTGTAAAAGTTGAATTTTGCATGTTAATCCCTTCTTTAAAGACAAAGAAGCAGACCCTCAGTAGATGCAATCGTCTCACAGATGATGACCTCAACCGATAAACTAGGATTCAAAAGTAACTATAATAATCTGGAATAAAATTGTCATTTTTTTTCCTAAATCTGAGTGATCCAATCTTGTTCAGTGGAACTCTGACCTGGGAGAGGAAATCCCAGGTTTCTTTTCACTCTACTGTAAGTGGAAAATAGTCAGACAGAACATCCCATAAAGCAAACACTGGCTCTATTCCTCCCAAGCTGTGTCTCCATACGGCATATTAGACCGCATTGCTGATATTCCAGACAAGGCGATCATCCATCTTTGCGGACTGTGATCTCACTTTTCCCATGACAAAGATGGAAGATGGGGATTTAATCTCCTTTCTGTCAGTCTCACCTTCACCTCTGCACACAGTCCCCTCTAGAGCTGCAGCTAGACTCGTTTCCTCCGAGTAGTGCTCCGCAGACTGCTAACAGCTAGCATACTACTACTTTGTACACAAAAACAGATGAAATGTAGGTTAAAATCAGTAGTCGAACGTAATGAAGTAAATGTACTTTGTTACTGTACTCAAGTAAAAAAATTGTGTATCTGTACTTTACTTAAGTAAAATTTGAGACCTGTACTTTTACTTTTACTTCACTACATTTTTTGAGCAAATATCTGTACTTTTACTTCGCTACTTTTTAAAAGTGTGTTTTACATTTTTTGTTACATTTTTGTTCAGGAATTTGAAAAATATACAGTTTTTTTTAGCGCGTCTTGAAGCTGCATCGCCAAAACCAAAAGGAGCAGTTAATCAGGAAAAGAAGTAATGAATCGAGGACCAATCAGAATCGAGAGTAAACATTTTACGCATTCATTCAGCGCCAAAAAACTAACATCAAATATAGCACAAATTAAAAAAGAGTCAGAAGATCGTTGTTCGTTGTGTTTACTTCTAAATAAAAAGTTGGGCCATCATTACACAAAGCAGGGGCGGTTCTAGGATTTTCTAAAGAAGAGGGCGGAGGATTTGTGAGGTCATTGACAAAGCCAATATAGTGCGACTGAACATTTAAAAAAATAAGAGTCATTTTCCTTCATTTTGGTGCCCATTTGCTGGCCCTGCAAGGGGGTAGCTTTACTTGTCCCCTTTCCTTTCTTCCTTTTTTTTTGTAGACCAAAAGAGGCGGGAAAGGGGGGGTCACGCCCCTGCAGAGTATTTATTTGTGACTACAGCACAAAAAATAACATTTGAATTACGGTCGAATATTTTTACTTTTTACTTAAAAGTAAAATTTACACCAATTACTTTTGTACTTTTACTTAAGCAGATTTTTTTTGGTACTTTTACTTTTACTTAAGTATTTTTTTTGCCTAATTATCTGTACTTTTACTTGAGTACTAAAAGTGAGTACTTCATCCACCACTGCATATTACTACAAAAATACAGGTGAAATGTAGGTTAAAGTTCTCATTGAAGCAAAGAAAAACAACGGAGAAATACGGGAGTGCCTCTAAACTCTGCTGGAATGTGAGAAGTTTAAGAAAAAGTGGCTGTAATAGAGTTCCTAAAACAATACCTCGTTATTGGCCCCAATTGAACAAATCTTTGTGGTTTTGGATGGAATTAAATCATATCTCGTATCATATGTCGCTAAAAATGGTCCTTTTCTTAGCTTGAATATGTGATTTTTGCTGAAAAAATACAAAACAAATACTGTACATTGATTCAGCTTATGTTCCGCTTTCGATACTAACTTTCCACCACTTCTCACTCCCTGATTAGTCCCGCTCCCAAATTTCCCCGGTGAGGGATGAATAGAGTAATGCTTTAAAAAGAGTGAAAAGTGCATTTTGTTTGCAAAACTAGCATGTTGTATTCTATGGCTTGTTTTATAGTATTTTAGGGGGGAGATAGTGGCTCAGTGGTAGAGCGTTTGCCCGCGAACCGAAAGTTAACCGGAAGTTAATTGAAAATTAACCGGAAGTGAACCGGAAGTTAATCGGAAGTTTGTGGGTTCGATTCCCACTGAGTTCCCGTCTAGGTTCCTTGGAGAAGACACCTAACTCCCCGTTTCTACCACCTTTGGAGCCATTGTGGCAGCCTGCTGCAGTGTACTAGTCTAGCACTCCCTCATTGAGGAATAAATAGCGTATGTAAAAAAAAAAAAAAAAAAAAAAATTGAATATTCTTGTTTGGGTGCATTTACATGAAAAAGACACTTCCTGTGAAGAAGGACCAAACATAAGTAGAGCACGTCCATGCTCCAAGAGCCATTCCTGCTTTGTATAACCTGGATATACAATCCCTCATCCTCTGCAACTGCAACAAACTGTCCCTGTTAATGTAGGAACATGGGCGTGGTTGAGGAAAAAAATCCATGGCCAAGAACAAGATGGCGTTCTATTCAATTGAATTATCGGAATTTATGATGGTTGGGGTTTGCAAATTACGCAAACATCCATAAATAAAACAGAAAACATCAAAAAAGATCAATCTGCATGAAATTCTTTCTTTGAGCGTTCCAATCCACGCTTACCAGGAAATAACTTACAGGTGGAATTCCTTCATTTCAACGCACATGTGGCCATGCAAATCAGTCAGGAAATTATACCGAAAACAGCAGAAGGTGTGACACCTCTTTGAAAAATGTAAAGAAAAAAAAAATACAAACAGATGGATGTATGCCAACGTACTTTGTATTGGAGCAATTTATTGTTCCGCCGGGCCAGTAGAGGGCGCTAGCGATCTAATGTTTATTCATGTTCAGAAAATAAGTAGTCAGAGAGAAGAAGACAACGTGTTAAGCTAGCAGTGCCAGAGACCATCCTAGTTTATTTCTAATCATCAACCATCCACACTTTTCGAGCCCTTTGAGCGGCAATATGAGTGAGTAGTTTGTTATGTTCGTGATTGTATGTTTGTTTGTAGCATTATTTTCAAATGTGTATGACTAGATGCTGATTTATTTGTTTTCTGTATGTTTACAGTTTCACACTTCTTTCTATTAAATTCTAAAAAAGCCACAGCGGACTGTTCTTTGGAGGAGTTTATGGAAAGGAGAGTTTAGCTGGCTGCGAATCCCAATTAGGACACGGGGACACATTGGGTGCAACAGTACATACTTCCTTATCCAGCAGGCTAATGCTACGCTACGACTATAATCTGCACTTGATGTTATCAGTTCATCTTCCTCTGTTGAGCTTTTCCTTTTGGAATGGGAAAAACATTTTCCCTGTGGAGTGGAAGGTTTTTATGAGCAGGCAGATGGAGGAAATATTGTTGACATTAAACTGTTTCTCTTTAAGGGAATTGTTGTGACAAGGTGGAGCTCCCATCACTGGAAATAGCAGCTGTGTGCTGTTTGCTAAGAGGCCCAGAGCGATGTTTGTTTCCATTGAAACGGTGGCAACTTTTTCTGTCTGTGTAATGAAGAAGCTTCTGGCATGCTCTCACATCTTCTGTCATCAGATTACAATGTTTTTTTTTTTTTAGTGACAGCTTTTGTGTTGTTAGCATGTAGTAAAACCTGCTGGTACTGGCATGTTTTATAATTATATAAGGTTTTATGTTGATGAAAGAGAAGATGTTAAGAATAAATGAATAAAACATTAATCGGAGAACTTTTTTGTTCAAAAGGAACTATTTTGAAATGTTTTTTCATCAGTTCGTAACGATAGTGTTTAAAGTGAAAGATATTGTGATGTTTAAAAGTAAATATCTCTAATATTATCTGCGACAATTGTTCAAATTTGGGGCCTCACTTACTAAGAATTGGCTAGATCTTTGGCTGAGCTAGCGTTCTATGCTCAGCTCAAATACGTTGTTATCGTCAAGCAAACTTGAGATTACCGTATTTTCCGCACTATATGGCGCACTGCATTATAAGGTGCACCTTCAATAAATGACATTTTAAAAAAACTTTTTCCATATATAAGGCGCACCGCATTATAAGGCGCTACAGTAAAGGCTGGGGTTACGTTGTGCATTCACTAAATGGTGCTACGCTACAGGGAATGTAAAAAAAAAAAAACCCAGTCAGATAGGTCAGTCAAACTTTATTAACAATTACAAAACAGCTTTCTGTTTTTACTCCCAAAATGAAAAACGGCTGTTTTATTATTTTCTCCGAGATAAAGTATAAGTATTTTTGTGACACAGTTTATCTTCCATTGGAGATAAACTCTGTTTAGTCTTACTTACTTGGCGCAGCGCATCCTCTTGCTTTCTCCACTTCCTCACCATTGATTCATTGATGTTAAACTCTCTCGCTGCGGCTCTACTCCCGTGTTCTACTGCGGGACCGATCGCCTTGAGTTTAAACTCTGCGGTGTAACAGTGTCTCTTGGTAGGAGCCATTTCCAGGTCATTACACAAACACACAAATGGAAATGAGACGCCCTTTCATATATCCCAGCATGCACCGCGCACTACTTCTTCTACGGGGGAAATGGAGTCGGCGGCTGCTTACCACCATTGCGACACCTGTTGTAGCTTAATATTTATCCATATATAAGGCGCTCCGGGCTAAAAGGCGCATCGTGGACTTTAGAGAAAATTTAAGGTTTTTAGGTGCACCTTATAGTGCGGAAAATACGGTAGTCAAAAACGCTGTAATTCCCCTTATGCAAAATAAGCTTCATAAATCACAACTTTCAACAAATCACCCCGTCCCAACCACGTCTCCAGAACTCCTTATAGCAGTCACGCAAATGGCGGGATGCATATGAAATGGTCGTCAAATGAGCCAGTGGCACCTGGAAATACTCATGAACATTACTACAATAGGTGTCGCTATTGTGCAGCAGTCACTACAACAAATCTGTGATGGACAAACACTAATCCGCTAATGAAATAAAAAAACAAACATTTTGAACTTATACCAATGACAAAAGGGTGTGAATGAGAGGGATCCAAATGGAAAAGTGAGGTTACAAGGAAAAGAGATAAAGAAGGTGGAAGATTTTAAGTATATAGGATCAACAGTCCAGAGCAATGGAGAGTGTGGAAAAGAGGTGAAGAAGCGTGTGCAGGCAGGCTGGAATGGGTGGAGAAAAGTATCAGGTGTGATGTGTGATAGAAGAGTTTCAGGTCAAATGAAAGGGAAAGTGTACAAAACCGTGGTCAGACCGGCCATGCTGATTGGTCAAGAGACAGTAGCTGTCAGGAAAAGACAAGAAACAGAGATGGTTGTAGCAGAGATGAAGATGCTGAGGATCTCTCTGGGAGTGACCAGGATGGACAGGATTAGAGGAACAGCACATGTTAGAGGTTTTAGAGATAAAGTCAGAGAGGCCAGACTGAGATGGTTTGGACATGCGCAGAGGAGAGAGAGAAGGTACATAGGAAGAAGGATGCCGGATTTGGAACCACCAGGAAAGAGGACTAGAGAAAGACCAAAGAGGATGTTCATGGGTACAGTGAAGGAAGACATGAAGATAGTTGATGTGTCCAAAGAAGATGCAGATACACACAATTTGTGTGTCTGAGCAAATTTGGGTCACATTAGTGTCTATTTGACTCTGACCGCCAGCTGATTTTTCAGGCTGTTCAGCTTGTTTGTAGCGGAATTTGGAGGATGTGCTGGACGACTCTACCAGGAAGGAACTTGAATCTGCCTGTAAGCATAGTTCTGAACTTTAAAAACCCCAAAAAGTTAGAGAAATGGCAGAGTCATACTGGGGATGAAGATCTGTGTTAATGCCCGCTGTTTAATTAAAGTCCAGGTATGAATTTGATCCATATCTCTACAGTTTGGTATTTCAAACTAGTTTAAGTTTTTAATTAGTTTCTATGGTTAATATTTCAACAATTCTTGTACAAGAGCTTGTTAGAATCATATCAAATTTTGGGTATCAAATAGGCATCGCAATTGCTTTGATATTTAGTCAATATTTTGCAGCCCTGATATGATCTTAGTGATACAGTATCTAAGTCAGGCATGGGCAAACTACGGCCCACATGCGGCCTGTTAAACATTTTAGTTTGGCCCGCCGAACATGAAAAATTTATATAAAGAAACCTTGTTAATGTTTTATTTCCCCTGCAATTCTGATGTTTCCTCACTAGATGGAGCGCTCTAGATTTATCAGCTTTGTTAAGAATACAACAACAATGTTTTCGTTTAAATGTGCGTGTCTCCGTGTTGCGTACACCGTCAAAATAAATGGTGTGCACAGATATGGAAAGCCATCGGGGCCAATACACGCACGTAAACAAGCGTGTGAGATGTTAAAACAAGCAAAAAGTTACATCAAGCACTTAGATTTCAAACCTAGCGCCGCTAAATGCACGTTTTTGAGTGCTATCGCACTAGATTTCAGACCTAGCGCGCTAGATTTGAAATGTAACACTCTTGATAGAACATCTAGCGCAATTGTTTAAAATCTAGCGGTTACCAAACCATGCCATCCATCTGCTCCTGTTTCGGTCCCTTTGTCAAATGTTAGAACTCAATATGGCCCACGAACCAAAAAGTTTGCCCAGCCCTGGTCCAAGTCTTAAAGTTATTAAGAATTATGAAGCGGTAATACAGTGTGTGTGTATGTGTGTGTGCGCGGGTGTGTTTTAATGGATGACAGAAGGTCAAGTCCTAGGAAACACCAGCAGGATTTTACTGTTTGCCAGTTTCTGTGTGGAAAAAACAAACAACATAAAAACCCCAATAAGAGCAACAATGGAAGCATCCCACGGAGAGGCTGTCCAAAGTTAAGTGGGAGCATACGAGTGTTCAACGTGTGAAGAATAAAATCAGTGTGGCACCAAAAATCAATCAAGACAAAAGAAAACCTATAAATAAAAAAATCCCACCGTCAGTTGTTTGTTTTTTTTTTTTGTCTTTTATTTTTGGAAGTTCTAACACGTCCCTTCTCACCACAACTTCCATTAGCCATTCCTTATCAGAGGTGGATGAAGTACTCAATTTTGTACTTAAGTAAAAGTACAGATAATTAGGCAAAAAAATTACTTAAGTAAAAGTACCAATAAAAAATCTACTTAAGTAAAAGTACAAAATAATTGGTGTAAATTTTACATTTTAAGTAAAAAATAAAAGTATTTGATCATAATTCAAATGTTATTTTTTGTGCTGTCGGGTTACAGATAAATACTCTGTAAAATTATGGCTCAACTTTTTATTTAAAAGTAAACACAACAAACAACGATTGTCTGACTCTTTTAATTTGTTCTGTATTTGATGTTAGTTTTTTGGCGGTGAATGACTGCGAAAAATATTTACTCTCGATTCTGATTGGTCCTCGATTCATTACTTCTTCTCCCTATTGAAGACCGAAGGCGATCAACTGCTCCCTCTACAGGTTAATTTTGGCGATGCGGCTTCAAGTTGCGCTAAAAAAAAAAAAAAAACTGTATATTTTTCAAATTTCTGACCGAAAATGTAACAAAAAATGCATAATACACTTTTAAAAAGTAGCGGATTAAAAGTACAGATATTTGCTCTAAAATGTAGTGAAGTAAAAGTAAAAAGTACAGGTCTCAAATTTGACTTAAGTAAAGTACCGATAGACATTTTTTTTACCTAAGTACAGTAACGAAATACATCCCATCATCCATTCATTCATCCATCTTGTATGCATGCTTATTTTAATGTAAAATCACAATTATTTCAGCTTCAATGTAAAAATACACACCTCAGACACCATTAAAACCAAACTTCCTAACCAGCTAGCGCTGTCATGTAAACACGGCTCCATTCGTAATGTACAACTAGGTTAAACACCCCCTCACGCACTGGACAGAACTCCAACCTCTAGTATTCATGAGTACACGCATTAACTGGTACATGTGAGTGTTGCGTTCTGACTGAAATGAGTTGAGCTGTTCTAACAGCATTAATGACAACAGACTGCACTCAATCCTAAAGGAATCATTCAGATGCTGAACACGATAAAGTATCCTGAATTACCAATGTAAATGAATCATTAGCACGTAGGAAACAATGGCGTGGAAGAGAAAATGCTGTGCCGTGTTACACTAATTGAATTAGCAGGTCTGTTAATCATGCATAAATAGAGAGTGCACTCTGAGGACAGCCAGAGAAATGAAGGTAGTCATTAACTTTGTTGTCATTACCTCTTAGTGGGAGCTTTACGAGGGAATAAACTCATCATTTTATCCCAGGCTGACTCTGCTGTACGGAGGCAGGTCACAAGCTACAGGAAATAAAAGTGGGTTTAGCTGATTTTTGGGGTTTTTATGGTTGTTTATTTTGCGTCCGCCTGCTGAATGTGGAGAAAACAATAAGTAACTCCACAGTTACTCAATGCCAACTATAGATGAATCTTGTGTAACCCCTCATTCATCCAGGAATGATCCATCATAGAAAACACTTCAAAGTTTTCTTATGGACAGTTTCGTTCGGTCATGTTCCTCTCATCCGGGCCCGGGCGCACGGGCAACAGCCTCAGACGGGAAGCCCAGGCTTCTCTCACCCCGGCTGCATCCTCCAGCTCACTCGGAAGTATTCCGAGTCGTTTCCCGGCCAGCTGTGAGACATAGTCTCTCCAGAAGGTCCAGGGTCTGCTTCTTGGTCTCCTCCCGGTGGGACGCGCCCGAGACCCCTCATCAGCAAGGCGCTCGGGAGCATCCTGACCAGATGCTCGAACCACCCCATCTGGCTCCTCTCGACCTGGAAGAGGAGCGGCTTGACACCGAGCTCCTCCCGGATGGCAGAGCTCCTCACCCGATCTCTGAGTGAAAGCCCAGCCACCCTACATAGGAAGCTCATTTCGGCCGCTTGTATCCGCAATCTCATTCTTTCAGTCACCACCCACAGCTGGTGAACATAGGTGAGGGTTGGAACGTAGATCGACTTGTAAATCAATAGGTTTGCTTTTCGGCTCAGCTCTCTCTTTACCACGACGGACCGATGCAGCATCCTAGTTATTGCTGACGCCACACCGATCCGTTTGTCGGTGCGGATGGACAGGATGTTTGTTAATTGAGACGTTTCGACTTCATCCGAATTGAATCTGAATCATCTATCATCTACTCATCCCGTTCTGGGCATCGCCAGGGTGAGGAGACCCCATGTTTCCATCAGGATGAAGAACATCTATTGACTTCTTCAGATATTTAACTGTAGAGTTGAATAAGCTGGATGCTCGTCCCAGGGGTGGGATCTCTCTTTCCTGTGGATCCCCACGAGGTTTCTTATTTTTCCCCACTGATGGGTTTTTAGGAATTTTTTCTCTCCAGGTAGGAGAGTCTAAGGGCAGGAATGTCCAGAAAATGATTTCTGGATAGAAGTTGAAACATCTCGATCAGAAAACACACTGTCCGGAAGACAACTTTGAAGTCTTTTCCACAAACTATAGATGAACTGATTACGTTTTCAGGGCTGTGTGACCAAAGCCTTGTAGAAATGGTCAAAAAGCTTCTTCGACGGAGATTTCTGTCCTCCAAAGGCTTTCACAGTTAACAATATCGAGTGGAATAGTGTAGCTTTGAGATATGCTGGAACAGGAGACTCTCGTCATAAATGTGCAGCGACTGTGTCATCTCCTGAGGAATATACGGAGTAAAAAGCTGTAATTCCTTCTCTGAAGTGGAGGGTGGATGTAAGTACGAAGACATCGAATGGTTCCACCAACAGCTGCTGGTGTAAAGCTGAGAATTGTTACTTCCCGCCATGTTTATGCAGAAAATGCGAGCCGAGCTTCTGTTCTTCTGACAACTAGAGAACATCTGCTGCTACAACAATGATGAAAGTGCTTTTGTTCGCTTTACGCTTTAGCTATTGCGATAAATATGTAATGTCTTTGTTTTTTTTGTTAATTTGATGTGGAGCGTGTGAGCATGGAAACATGGCACACTCTCTGTGATCTTTACGGCCCCTTTGTAGGTGCATCGGGTGTTTTGGCTCAAATTTTTGTTTATTATATTGTATTTGTTTATTATATTCAAATCCAAATACTCACATTTGAATCAAATTCAATCAGCATTATCAGAACTTTAAAATTATTTTAAATATCTAGTCAAGTATCTTTTTAAGTATCTAGGATCAACAGTCCAGAGCAATGGAGAGTGTGGAAAAGAGGTGAAAAAGCGTGTGCAGACAGGCTGGAACAGGTGGAGGAAAGTATCAGGTGTGATTTGCGACAGAAGAGTTTCAGCTAGAATGAAAGAGAAAGTGTACAAAACAGTGGTGAGACCGGCCATGCTGATTGGTCTAGAGACAGTGGCACTGAAGAAAAGGCAGGAAGGAAAGATGGAGGTAGCAGAGATGAAGATGCTGAGGATCTCTCTGGGAGTGACCAGGATGGACAGGATTAGAAATGAGTACATCAGAGGAACAGCACATGTTAGAGGTTTTGGGGATAAAGTTAGAGAGGCAAGACTGAGATGGTTTGGACATGAAGATAGTTGGTGTGACCAAAAAGGATACAGCAGATAGGGTTAGATGGAAGAAACTGACTTGCTGTGGTGACCCCTGAAGGGAAATGCCGAAAGAAGAAGAAGATTATCAGAACTTTAAAACGTTTATGAAATATTTATGCAGAGGAACTATGGCAATGACAAATTAGACCACGCAAGGGCAAAGTACGGCCCACGGGCCACATGCGGTCTGGCAAACGTTTTAATCCAGCCCACCGAACTCAAAAAAATTAGATAAAGAAACCATGTTAATGTTTCATTTCCCCTGCAATTCTGATGTGTCCTTACTAGATGGCGCACGCTATATTTATTGGCTTTGTTGAGAAATAAACAACACTGCTCTCATTAAAATGTGTTTCTCCGTGATGCGTACGCTGTCAAAATAAACAGTGTGCACAGATATGGAAAGCCATCGAGGCCAATACACACACGTTGTCGTGGTTCCCTCGAGCCACCACCAGAGGGAGCCAGGGACCGTCTCACCTTTCCCCCAATTTTGGCTAATTAGACAATCAGCACCTGTGGGCTCACCTGGATCCAATCTTCTGGCTGCCTATTTGAAGGCAATCTCACCTGCCTTCTTTGTCAGGTCTTACTATCACCTTTCCCAGCCAGGTCACCCTGGTTGCCTGACCATGTTTGTTATTTTGGATTTAGTTGGACTTTTGAAAACCTTAAGTTGATCAGTTTTTCTTTACAGACTTTCCAGCAATAACTAAATAAACCTTGTTCCAAGTCTTGCATTTGGGTCCTCCTCTTTCCACCATTCCTTCCACACCACAACACACGTAAACAAGCGTGTTAGATGCTAAAACAAGCAAAATGCTACATCAAGCGCTTAGACTTACAACCTAGCGCCGCTAAATGCACGTTTTTAAGCGCTATCGCACTCGATTTCATACCTAGCGCCGCTAGATTAGAAACTTAACGCTCTTGATGTAACATCTAGCGCTAGTTTAAAATCTAGTGCGCTATTCTGTTGGTCTAATCTAGCGGTTACCAAAGCATGCCATCCATCTGCCCCTTTGTCAAATGGTATAGAACTCAATGTGGCCCGCAAATCAAAAAGTTTGCCCACCCCTGAATTAGACCATCAACACACTGGAGCCCCGTGAAGGGCGATGCCATTCAAAAGCCTTCAGCAGCCACCATTTTCATTGGCTGGGATGTTCCGATGTTGGCGTTGCACATGCCTGAATGCAGCCAGGACCAAAACCAAGCCATGAAATGTCACCAGTCATTACTGTTTTATGCACGGTGTTCAATACAGTGGGCACATATTTAAAGGTTGTTTTCTGGTATGTGCATGGATACACGAGATGTATTTGCAAATGAACCACTTCATTGGTTATATGTGAGTCATAAACTGCATTGGCAGTCATTCAAGCATAAATATTCAGACATGTACAGTATGTATATGTGAATTCATATTTGGGGATTATTTTTATGCATATTTATCAGGTAATGTGTGCATTTGTTTTGGACACATAGACTTTTTTTTTTTTTTTTTTTTTACTGCATTAAGATGATGGATCGGGTTATCCATACCCCACACTTATTATTCTATATGATACAAATTAATGATAGCCAAATTAAAAGCCACAACACCGACCCAACACCAGTGGTGGAACGTAATGAAGTAAATGTACTTCGTTACTGTACTTAAGTAAAAAAATTGTGTATCTGTACTTTACTTTAGTAAAATTTAAGACCGATACTTTTACTTTTACTTCACTACATTTTTTGAGCATATATCTGTACTTTTAATCCGCTATTTTTTAAGATTTCTTACATTTTTTGTTACATTTTCGTTCAGGAGTTTGAAAAATACACAGGTTTTTTTTTTTTTTTTTTTTTTTTTTAGCTCATCTTGAAGCCGCATCGCCAAAATCAAAAGGAGCAGTTGATCGGGAGAAGAAGTAATGAATCGAGGACCAATCAGAATCGAGAGTGAACATTTTCCGCATTCATTCAGCTCCAAAAAACTAACATGAAATATAGTACAAATTAAAAAGAGTCAGAAGATCGTTGTTCGTTTTGTTTCCTTCTAAATAAACAGTTGAGCCATCGTTATACAGAGCAGGGGCGGATCTAGAATTTTCTAAAGAAGGGGGAAGTGGGGGGCTCCCCCCAGGACATCTTAAAAAATAAGTGTCATTTTCCTTCATTTTGGCGGCCCATTTGCTGGTCCTGCGAGGGGAAAGCTTGACTAGTCCCCTTTCCTTTCTTCTTTTTTTTTTTTTTGTGGACCAAAAGAGGCGGGAGAGGGGGGTCACGCCCCTGCAGAGTATTTATTTGTGACCCTACAGCAAAAAAAAACAAAACATTTGAATTATGATCTAATACTTTTACTTTTTACTTAAAAAGTAAAATTTAGACCAATTACTTTTGTACTTTTACTTAAGTAGATTTTTTTTATTGGTACTTTTACTTTAGTATTTTTTTTTTTCCTAATTATCTGTACTTTTACTTAAGTACAAAAAGTGAGTACATCACCCACCACTGCCCAACACCCACAGTATCACTGCACATGTTTTCTTAACAATAATAATGCATCGTATTTATATAGCACTTTTCAGGACTCTCAAAGACACTTCACATATGCATTATTCATTCTCTCCATACCAGGTGATGGTAAGCTACTGTTGTAGCCACAGCTGCCCAGGGCAAACTGACAGAAGTGAAGTTGCCATTTTTCCCCATAGGCCCTTCTGACCATCACCAACCAATCGCGCACACACCATTCAGACTAGGCAACGTGGGTGAAGTGTCTTGCCCAGGGACACAACGGTAATTTTGATCTCAATGGCCGTCCCACCATGGCACCTGGGGTTCCGGTGGTCTCCTATCCAAGTACAGCCCAGAGCCAGCCTGCTTATCTTCTGAGGTCTGACGGGATCAGGCATTGACAGGCTGATATGGACACAACTTCCGCTTATCTGGGGCCAGATTGCGGGGGGCAACACCCTCAGACGGAAAACCCAGGCTTCTCTCACTCGGGCTGCATCCTCCAGCTCAGCCGGAAAGATCCTGAGTCGTTCCTTGGCCAGCTGTAAGACATAGTCTCTCCAGCAGGGTCGGGGATCTTCCTCTTGGTCTCCTCCCGGTGGGATGAGCCTGAACACTTCACCAACGAGGCGCTCGGGAGGCATCTTGACCAGATGCCCGAACTACCCCATCTGGCTTCTCTCGACCTGGGCCTTTTTTTTTTTCACTTCTATTTTCTTTTCTCTTTTCTTTGTGTTAAAATGGATTTTCATTTTGAATTTTGTGAGATAAAAATTCTCACTAAATTTTAAAAGCATATATACAAAAAACACGGTATTTTTTCACCAGCTCGGAAATGCGATATTTGTACCCCGTCTTCCCACTTATAGATACGTTTATTCCATTTTGCTAAAGACGAGCATACAACAGCATGCTTCAGTGTGTTTTTTTGAGCCGGTTCGTTTACTTTGAGAAAACAACCAGAATTTCTATCTGAGTAAATCCTCCTTTTTAAGATCAGTGTTATGCATCGTTATAAAGTTAAGAGAAATATTTACTAAAGCAAGCTTTGGTAAATTTGTAGCTTGGGGCAGAATCACCAGGTTTGTCACCATATGGTGCAACCCTCCAGTCATCCACCTAAACTGTGCCGTCAAGCTGCAGCCTTTTAAAAACACAGAGTTTACTGATTAACATTTTCAGTGTGCAGCTCGGAAAATTAGGCCTTGGCTTTATGTACAAAATCTGTTTCTGTTAAATGATTCATGTGCTCCAATATGTTAAGACTGGGAATTATACTTCTGATATTTATTTCATGCTATCATGCCCTTGGAAACAAATAGAACTTTATGCTGAGAATGAAATATTAAAATCAGATCTGTAAAATAAATAAGTAGAAAGACCAGTATACATATTTACAAGAGACATGGTGTGATAGTTTGAAAATAAATGAGGGCTCATCTAGCATACTTAGAAAATGATGTACAATGAGGCAAAAAGTGCTTTGGGATATTTTGCTGAAATAATTTATGAGTTTGAATAAATCATTTATCCAGCCAAGCTTAAACTATTTATCTAAAATGAATGCACTCTGCGTGGTTTTCATAGCTCAGCATTTAGAGATGCTTTAAAAAAGTAACGAAGGAATAACAAATCTGAGCGAGGGAAAGCAGACAATGTCAATACACACTTAGAATGGATACAATTTATTATAGATACACAACCATCAATATATGTATCCAAATACCTATTCTAACGGATATATACATACGTATATGCATTTTTAGCAAGCCAAGTCCAGAGCAATGGAGAGTGTGGAAAAGAGGTGAAGAGGCATGTGCACGCAGGCTGGAACGGGTGGAGAAAAGTATCAGGTGTGATGTGTGACTGAAGAGTTTCAGCTAAAATGAAAGGGAAAGTGTACAAAACCGTGGTGAGAGCGGCCATGCTGTTTGGTCTAGAGCAGGGGTGTCCAAACTTTTTCACTCGCGGGCCACGTTGAGTTCTAACGTTTGACAAGCGGGCCGGATCCGGGGGCGTTTAGACTGGTTAAATGACGTGCTAGATTCTTTTTTCTCTCCTTTTATTAATTGCCGCCATTTTAGAAAATTGGGGGGCTCACATACTAATTTGCTGTTCCTATTTTAGCCTCTAGATGGCAGCATGTAGAACACGCAAGTAACAGCGCTGCTGCAAAATGTATTACGTAATTCTACATGCAGGCTAGGCACTATTGATTTTATGACGGAGGCTGCGGGCCGGATGAAAATTGACAACGGGCGGCATTTGACCCCCGGGCCAGACTTTGGACATGTCTGGTCTAGAGACAGTGGCACTGAGGAAAACACAGGAAGCAGAGATGGAGGTAGCAGAGATGAATATGCTGAGGATCTCTCTGGGAGTAACCAGGATGGACAGGATCAGAGGAACAGCTCATGTTAGAGGTTTTAGAGATGAAGTCAGAGAGGCCAGACGGAGATGGTTTGGACATGTGCAGAGGAGAGAAGAAGGTTGCTGGGTTTAGAACCACCAGGGAAGAGGCCTAGAGGAAGACCAAAGAGGAGGTTCATGGATACAGTGAAGGAAGACATGAAGATAGTTGGCACGACCGAAGAAGATGCAGCAGATAGGGTTTGATGAAAGAAACTAACTTGCTGTGGCGCCCCCTGAAGGGAAATACCGAAAGAAGAGCAAGAACAATGGCGCACAGTGACCTCACAGCAAGAAGAAGTGGTACGAGGCGTGGAACACTGGCTTTTCTGCGTGGAGTTTGCATGTTCATCCAGTGGATGTGTGGTTTTCCTCCGAGTACTCTAGCCCCCCGCCCCCCTTCCAAAAACATGCACGTCAGGTTGAAATTTCACCTAGGAATGCAATGTTGGTATGGTTGCATGCATGTGACCCCACAACATTGTGGTGACCTGTTTGGTGTGTACCCTGCCTCTTGCCTAAAATCAGTCGGGATAGGTTCCTGAACCCTTGTGGTCCCATTAGGGATAAGCGGTTCAGAAGACGAAGCAAAATCCTTTTATTTCTAAAAACGCCTTGAAACAAGATGTTTAAAAGTTGCACTTAAAAGATTAAAAAAAATGTACATAAGAAATTACTTTCGCATTTTTATTTTATCGTATTATTTTGATCCTTTATGAGAAAATGATGTTGCTGCATTGCACCGCGGCAGGCAGCCACGACGGCGCCAATGATGACAGTGATTGGGGATTAAGTGTCTGCTCCAGGGACACCTAGGATGTTCAGTGGGAATCAAACTGACTTCTCTCAGTCCAAAGATGAACATTCTACCACCGAGCCAACGCCTCTATAAGGTATTTTGGTATTGGTAAACGGAAACTAACTAGTTTTATTGATTCATGGACCTACATCACAGACCTGGAATCGCAAAAGATTAGGGATGGGTATCAATAAGGATTTATCGATACTAGTCCTCTTATCGATACCGCTTAACGAACCAGTTCTTTAACGAATCTCTTATCGATACTTTTAGAAACAAACAAATAAGTATTCTGAACATAAAAACTTTAACTGGATGATGGTGGAACTAAAAAAACAGAACCGTATTTAATTAAATAAACCTTACTTAAATAAAAGAAATGGGAAACTTCAAAATAAATCTGAACTGGACTGAAATAAAAACAAATAAAATGTCAAAATTAGAAAAAAATTAATATTATCGGTTGTTAAGTTAGCTAACCCTAACAGCAGCAAATGTTTTTTTTTCCAACAATAAAAATGTGCACATTTGTTTTTACTAACTAATAAGTTAAAATACTAATTAAAGCAGAACTTTCATTTCACTTTTATTGTTTTTTTTATTTTTTTTTATGATAAAACATGGAGCACGTGCGTTTCCAAGCGTGCTTGTGCAATACCGGTTCCTCGCAGTCGGAGTTACTTCAACGCGCTCGTCAAACACAGAGCATCTTTCAGTCTGAATGTCGTGAATTTTCAGCAACGTGTTTGGCAAACTTTTACATAAAAATACTTTATTACACTTTAGACAATATGCGTTGTCGGCCTCAATTTCGGTAAAATAAAGACAAACTCGAGATCGCTTTGCACGTTCTGCCATTACGTCTCGCTCGGCTTAAAAATTTGCATTTGAGCGGCAGCAGCGCACGTGCGCACCGCCCCGTCACGAGTGAGGGGACGTAACCGGAACCGATAGCAGATCCGTTTGGACTGGAGCTTATCGATCCGGGTAAGATGACGGCCGCGGAACCGGTTCCGAAAAAAAACGGTTCTCGGAACCTATCCCTACAAAAGACTGACTATTGTCTATATCCCGTTCATATACTTGTGTGTATATATATGTATATATATATACCCAGATATATACGAACAGACATAAGTATTTATGTCTTTATATGGAGAGAAAAATGGCCGAATAAAACCAAATAACCTTCTCTAACCCGTGTATTTTTCTTAAAACCATCCAATATTTCTGCAGTCTGTCTCGTGTGTTTCTCTTTAATAATTTACATTTACTTTCTGCAAGGTTGCAAGCAAACTGATACAAAATATCTGGCTAAATCAGCTTGAAGCCTTGGCTTTGGCTTATTGGATTTAATTGGGTCAAACATTCCAAATTCTTTTTTCTTAAAAATGATTTTTGTGAATTTCACTGAAATAAAT
This sequence comes from Neostethus bicornis, assembly GCA_902685375.1. Classification (NCBI taxonomy): domain Eukaryota; kingdom Metazoa; phylum Chordata; class Actinopteri; order Atheriniformes; family Phallostethidae; genus Neostethus; species Neostethus bicornis. The sequence goes on along the minus strand of LR738547.1, from coordinate 6,162,456 downwards.
GGTTGGAATTTTCTGAAGCCAATTAAAAAGTGATATAGAGTGAAAATGAGATGGTATTTTAGGAACAACAAGGTGTATAAAAGGAAGAATTTGCATAAAGGAGGAAAGCAGCGTGCTATTTAGTGTGGATATACTGAATCGTCAGACTTCTTACCAATAAAAGCTGCTGCGTTTGAAACATTTAACCCATTTTGCTTCGTGGTATTTCACAAAAAACCAAAAGCCTGTTTTTGAAAAGCACTCTGTTTTATAACTGGAGGGTACACTTTGTACGCTTTTTACCCTCACCCCTCCTTCCCTGGCCTGCCGCCTCTCTATTCCTCGTTTCAGAAGAAAGCTAGGTGTTAACACTACAGAAGCAAGAGGAGTAAGAAGAAATCCTGCAGGTACCCTGTGGGTATCATTCAAATTAATCGTCTGGCTGGTCTGTCTTATGTGCAGTTTTGAAACATTAACAAGACCTTTGAGAGCAGGCGAGAAGGGGAGAGGGAAGGAGAGCAGGACGTGGCATGATGGGCTTTAATGTTTTATTGAACAGATACAAATTATTTTGGCCCCGGCCTTCACTGTTTGGTGTAAGCCAGTGAAAAGCAAGTCGGGGCATGCCATGGGCACCGAGAGGGGACGGAGAGGTGCTGTATGTAATTGAGGGTCTGAGGCTTCAAGACACATTCGCTTATTTATTTCTCATTGGAGGACAACTCTACTATAAAAATTCTTTTAAAAAAGCAGCAGAGGAATCATGATGTAGATGTAGATCAGAATGTCTTAGTAGACCAGATGCACCCGAAAAAAATGGGTCATGAAGTTTATTTAAATTTGACTTCATAAACTCTGGTGTTGGAAATGATTTGGGATAATTGCTCAAGAAAAACAACAGCAGGTTTTATTTGTGCTAAATTTTTTTGGCTGATGTGAATCTGTTTTGTTCCAAAGCTCTAGATGTTCATCACCCGTAGGACCATATCACCATATTTTTTGGTGAATTTCTGATGCAAAATTACAAAAAGTACTCGCCACAGATCTTCTTGGAGCCAAAATCAACACCCGACATCCAGGTTAAAACTGATTGTACCATGTTGGTTCATTTAAAATCCATTGTTACATGTGATAGCAAGCGTATATAGATCCCAAGGTGTAAGATTTTAAGTACTTAGGATCAACAGTCTAGAGAAAACGTGAGTGTGGAAAACAGGTGAAGAAGCATGTGCAGGCAGGCCGGAATCAATTCTGAATGAGAGGGATCCAAATTGAAAAGTGAGGTTACAGGGAGAAGAGATAAAGAAGATGGAAGATTTTAAGTATGTAGGATCAACAGTCCAGAGCAATGGAGAGTGTGGAAAAGAGGTGAAGAAGCGTGTGCAGGCAGGCTGGAACGGGTGGAGAAAAGTATCAGGTGTGATGTGTGATAGAAGAGTTTCAGCTAAATTGAAAGGAAAAGTGTACAAAACCGTGGTGAGACCGGCCATGCTGTTTGGTCTAGAGACAGTGGCTCTGAGAAAAAGACAGGAAACAGAGATGGAGGTGGCAGAGATGAAGATGCTGAGGATCTCTCTGTGAGTGACCAGGATGGACAGGATCAGAGGAACAGAACATGTTAGAGGTTTTGGAGATAAAGTCAGAGAGGCCAGACTGAGATGGTTTGGACATGTGCAGAGGAGAGAGAGAGAGAGTACATCGGCAGAAGGATGCTGGGTTTGGAACCACCAGGAAAGAGGCCTAGAGGAAGACCAAAGAGGAGGTTCATGGATACAGTGAAGGAAGACATGAAGATAGTTGGCGTGACCGAAGAGGATTCAGCAGATAGGGTTAGATGGAAGAAACTGACTTGCTGTGGCGACCCCTGAAGGGAAATGCCGAAAGAAGAAGAGATTGATCCCAAGGAATGCAAGCGCCCTCTCCTTTAGGCCTCTTGATCTGCCAAGTGCCTTTTAGAAACTTTGTGGTTTTCTGGTTCATTTTGTGCCCTCCTTAATTTAACAGTTTTGAATTCCATTCAAAAGCTCACAAGAGACCCGTGTTTTCCACCAAGCACCTGCTCCCAAAATCTTTGTCCACGTCATTGATTTCATCTATTTATAAAAGACAATTTATCAATGCAAATGTTGCATATTTTGGTAATCCCAAATATCAAATTCCTTCATAAACCATCATTGATTTAACTGTCAGTAGTTGAAAAATGAGCACAGGCACTAACTAATATGAAGTTTCATCCTAAATAAAAAAGAACCCATTTCAGATGAGCCTCATGGGTAAAGGTGAGAAAATTTAAAAATGCACTGTATCAATACTGAGCGTGGTTAGGAGTTCAATTAGCTTGGAGATGTGCGTTCTTCTAATTTCTTTTATGGAAGCACATTATATCTCTCGCGACCCCGTTAGGGAATGAGCGGTTCAGAAGATGAATGAATGAAGCACATTATCTCACAAAGTAACGTTTTATTGCTTTAAAATAGATCGATGAGGCTTTTACCATCAAGATCAAGTGCAGAAGGATACCTGTAGGCCATGTCCACATGTAGCCAGGTGTTTTTAAAAACATATATTCGCTGTCCTCTGTTTTAGAAAAACTCTCGCGTACACACGCGTAACTATTTTCAATACAACTGCTTCCACACGAACCCGTATAAAAACGCCTCTGAGTGCGGTTATAAGCATGCCAGACCAGTAGTTGGCAGTGTTTTTTTTTTTTATTTCAGAAGATCCATCTTGCCCACTGTCTGGTATTAAAAATAAGAATGCACACAAATGACGTTCATGCATTACTTGTCGCAGGTAGTGATGTTAAAAAACGCAAAACGCCGATTATGCACGTCCACACCCAAACGCAAAACCAGAGTTTTTCAAAATCTTCACTTTGGTCGGAGTTTTTAAAAATGGCGGTTTTGAGTGAAAAAAAAACCTACGGGTTCGTGTGGATGACAGACCAAAATGGATAAAAATATATTCGTTTTACCAAATACCTGGCTATGTGTGAACAAGGCCTGATAGTAGTGTTCCACCACTTCAATAATTCACCCTGTGGTTGTTTCTGCAGGGGAACAAGAAAAATTTGAGATACATTTCAACATCCCAACTGTTTACTGAGGCATTATGAGATATGTTTAAAAACATCTCCATTTGCAGAGTTTAGATTTAAATGACACGCTCACTCTCCAAATGTCACCATTTATTTGTTTTTTGGATCTTTTCAGCCCCACGTCCTTGGTTCTTGTTTGCACAAGAGCACCAGAAACCTGCCTGGGTGCAAAGAAAAGCAGATGGAAAATAAACTGTGTTTCTTTTTAGCATGTTGACATTCAGGAATTATTTACACCTCAATGCAGTGACAGTAAAACGCAAAGGTTTCGTGGTGTTCCGGCCTCTTGTAACCGCTGTAACGGTACAAATTTTGGAATCTGCAAAAGAAGTACAAAGTCATTTGCTGCTTGGAAAGCAACAAATTAAATTATACCTATAATATAATAAGTATAACAAGTATATTATACATAATTATAATATAATAAGTACATATTGTAATAGGTGTAATATTATAAGGTCAAGTCTAGGACGGTCGAAAGTGCACCAACCAAATACGAACACAGTAAAACATGTTACAAAGCAGGTTTGGATCTATCGTTGTGTTTACAAGTGTATCTTTGAATGAACCAACTGGTGACCTGTCCGTGATGTACCTTGCCTTTCGCCTGAAATCAGCTGGGATAGGTTCCGGCACCCCAGCGAGACTCTTAGAAATAAGCGCTTCAGAAGACGAAACAAAATGAAAACCTGAAAAAAAACTTAAAGAAACTTTATTTTTATGCCTCTGCCCACAGAATGTTAGGATGCATTGAACAAGTCCGCCCATGCTTCTGGAACACTTTTGTGAACCCGTTCCCAGATCTTCCAAACCACAGAAGGGACTTTAACAATACAGCCCATAGTACCAACTATAGATGAACTGATTATGTTTTCAGGGTCATGCAGCCCACATGTGACTGCTTCAAACTAGTTATTACATTGACCTCATATGTTTATTAGTAAGTTTATAATATAACACAGATGAAGGCATTTTGCTCAATGCCTTACTGTTGGCGGCACAGTGGCGCAGTAGGTAGCACAGTGGCCTCACAGCAAGAAGGTTGTGGGTTTAAGTCCCGAGTGGGGACGAAGCTTGGAACACTGTCCTTTCTGTGTAGAGTTTGCATGTTCTACCCGTGTCTGCGTGGGTTTCATCCGGGTACTTCGGTTTCCTCTCACCTTCCAAAGACATGCATGCTAGGTTGATTGGCCGGCGCCAAATTGCCCCTAGGAATGTGTGTTTGTGGCCCTGCGACAGACTGGTGAACTGTTCGAAGTGTACCCTGCCCCTTGCTTTGAATCAGCCGGGATAGGATCTGGCAGCCCCCGCAACACTGAAAGAGATAGGGATGACTGTGACTGGCCTTACAGGTGACTTATTTATTGTGAAAAAAAAAAGAATAAATTACAGGTTAAATAAATAAATAAATTCATGGTTATTCACCATTTAAGAAATAAGATATTCGATTTAGAGATTATTACTATTGTAATAGTATGTAATATATTATTACTTACATTGTATTAGTAAGTAAGTGCTCAATGTAATAGTGCAAGTTTTGGAATTTGTAAAAGGAGTACAAAGTAGTTTATGCTGCTTGGAAAGCAACAAATTAAATTAGACCTATAATATAATAAGTATAGTATAGTAATAGTATTACACACTATTACATACTATTACTACAGTTAAATAGAATTACATACTATTACTATTATTATTCCAGGTGAGCAAGAGGATGCAGCCGGGGAGACAGAGGCCTGGGCTACCCGCTTGAGGCTGTTGCCCCCGTGACCCGACCCCGGAACAAGCGGAAGATGACGGAACGGAACTATTACTTACTATTGTAATAGTATGTAAAAATATATTATTGCTTACATTGTATTAGTATGTAATAATATTACTTACTATTGTAATAGTATGTAAAAATATATTATTACTTACATTGTATTAGTATGTAATAATATTACTTACTATTGTAATAGTATGTAATATATTATTACTTACATTGTATTAGTATGTAATAATATTACTTACTATTGTAATAGTATGTAATATATTATTACTTACATTGTATTAGTATGTAATAATATTACTTACTATTGTAATAGTATGTAATATATTATTACTTACATTGTATTAGTAAGTAATAATTATTACTTACTGTTGTAATAGTATGTAATCATATACTATTACTACTGTAATCGTATGTAATAATATATTATTACTATCTTCTATTGTGAAATCAGACATTCTTTTAATGTGCAGCTAAATAAATGATTACTAAACAATAGACTGTCCTAAATAACGCCAGAATTTTAGTTTCACAACCAGTTTATTTTACATATGCATTTATACATATAAATGCGTGTGCACGGGCGAGTGGCAAATTGTTAAACTAGTCTGATCTAGTCTGTTTCAATACATCAGGGACACTGAAAACAAAAGGTCTTTTCACGTCTGAACTCAATAATTTGCACACCATGAGAAACTAAATCACTTATTGGACATTTTCCAGGCTATTATTTATGCTCGGATGCATGATGAGAAATCAAATATTCCAATGTTCTCTGCTGCCTCTCAGTTTGATGTGTGAGTGCTGAATCGTTAAGTTCACAGCGAGATGTCTGCGCTGATGTGGGACCTGAGAAAGCACTGGAGTTAGTACATTTTACACCAGCATGAGGAGATAAATGCCTTTCCTTCCAAAAGGTTTACCACAGAGCCATCAACAAGAATCAACAGTGGTGAAAAATCCCCGCGTCTCCGGGCACGCTCAACAAAACCACTGAAAACCAGGCTGCGGTACAAAGCAATCACATCTAGCATGTGCTAATTCCCAGTGACAAGTCTATAATTACACCCTTTTCTTAGGCAGAAGAGATGCCTGTTCAGTTCATTTCCATGAGCCACATTAACAAAAGGTCAGTTGACTCAGGACATGATGCCAAACCACCGAGGAACTACATTAACTCCTGAAAAGGTTTTAAACACTCACAAAGCAGGTCAAATTTTTAAAACACGATTAATTTCATTCATTTACATTAACTATATATTAGTTGCATTTTATTCCACTTGGCCTTATTAGTTTAGATTCCCTACTTTTACTTTTAGTTATTTACCAGATTCCAATGGCTCCGCCCAAATATGCGGGAAAGTCATTAAGCATTTGATTGCCCATCTGTCCATTCATGCTTCTGTAACAGTTATGCCTCTGCCTAGGCCAGGCGTGGGCAAACTACGGCCCACTGGCCATATGCGACCCGTCAAGCATTTTAAACCCGGCCCGCCGAACATAAAAAAATTAAATAAATAAAACTTGTTTATGTTTTATTTCCCATGAGATTCTGATATTTCCTCACTAGATGGCGCATTCTTGATATATTGAAAACAACAACACTGCTCCCATTAAAAATGTGTGTGTCTTTGTGATGTGCAAGTTGTCAAAATAAACAGTGTGCACAGGTATGGAAAGCCACCGGGGCCAATACAGGCACATAAACAAGTGTATTAGATGTTAAACAAGCAAACATCTAATAAAATAGTCTTATAAAATAGAGAAAAATGTGATTGTGAATAATTTCTCTCTATTAAATAAAGCTGCAGAGTGAAGAACTATGGTATTGTATGAGGAAGTCTGATGTACCAGAGAAGTATGTTAGAGTGGTGAAGGACATGTATGAGGGCTGTAAGACAGTAGTGAGGTGTGCTGTAGCTGAGACAGAGGAGTTCAGTGTGGGGGAGGGACTGAATCAGGGATCTGCTCTATCCTTTCCTGTTTGCTGTGGTGATGGACTGGCTGACAGACGAGGTCAGACAGGAATCCCCATGGACAATGATGTTTGCAGATGACATTGTGATCTGTAGTGAGAGGAAGGAAGAGGTGGAGGAAAAGCTGGAGAGGTGGAGGTTTGTACTAGAAAGAAGAGAAATGAAGATTAGTCAGAGTAAAACAGAGTACATGTGTGTAAATGAGAGGGATCCAAATGGAAAAGTGAGGTTACAGGGAGAAGAGAGAAAGAAGGTGGAAGATTTTAGGTATCTAGGATCAACAGTCCAGAGCAATGGAGAGTGTGGAAAAGAGGTGAAGAAGCGTGTTCAGGCAGGCTGGAACGGGTGGAGAAAAGTATCAGATGTGATGTGTGACAGAAGAGTTTCAGCTAAAATGAAAGGAAAAGTGTACAAAACCGTGGTGAAACCCGCCATGCTGTTTGGTCTAGAGACAGTGGCACTGAGGAAAAGACAGGAAGCAGAGATGGAGGTAGCAGAGATGAAGATGCTGAGGATCTCTCTGAGAGTGACCAGGATGGACAGGATTAGAAATTAATATATCAGGGGAACAACACATGTTAGAGGTTTTGGAGATAAAGTCAGAGAGGCCAGACTGAGATGGTTTGGACATGTGCAGAGGAGAGAGAGAGTACATAGGAAGAAGGATGCTGGGTTTAGAACCACCAGAGAAGAGGCCTAGAGGAAGACCAAAAGACGAGGTTCATGATACAGTGAAGGAGGACATGGAGACAGTTTGGGTGACTGAAGAAGATTCAGCAGATAGGGTTGGATGGAAGAAACTGGACTTGCTGTGGCGACCCCTAAAGGGAAATGCCGAAAGAAGAAGAAGAAGAAGAAGAGTGGTTGCTGTTGGTCACTCTAATAAAATGTTTTGACACTCTCTGAGACAATTATACATTTATATAAGCCATCCTGTTAACTTTTCACTCATCCGTGTTTGGTAGCTTTCCTTTTTAGCGTGTGAGATCAGGCCACACAGAAAAAAAAAACCAAACAAACACTGGGTTAATCTCTTCTATTCAATAAAATTATAAAAAAGTAACTTGTATCGAAAGAAGAAAAAAGCAAAGCAACCTAAAGCACTCTTGCAAACTTCCCAACCTTTCCCACCATTACTGTAATTGGATCTCTGACCTGGTGTCAGTCCAATTAGGCATCAACCCCATTTAAATGGATCAAAAGCAGCTGGGGCTCCTTTAATTGGTGAGCCAAGAAACTCCACAAGGAATCTCCCATGAACTGAGAACTTAAAGAAAACTATGATAACTTGATGCAAACATATCATCTAATTATGACCAATATGATGAAGAATTTAGACTAAATTTGGGGAGCAGGGGATCAAAGCTGCTGATGCATCATCGCGGTATGCTGCCTGGGCGGCTAACTAGCTTAATTGTCAAGTATCATAGATTCTTTAGTGTTACAACAAAATTTTCTCGAACCAAAGTCAAACAGTAGCAAGTCTTTTTTTAATCTTCTTTTAAACAATCCAATCTATTACGTTGGCATGGCATGGACTCCAAAACTCAATGGAGTCCATTTAACCAATCACATTGAGCCGGTATTTGTTGCCAGGTAGACTAAAATTAGCGGAATTTGTGTAAAGGCCTTTGGGGTCTATTTAGCTGGCTCTCAATAACCAAAGGCAACGTCAATAAAACGTTTGCTTTAACCAATCAAACTTAAGCGAGTTGCCCAAAGTCTTCTTGCAGGGCTCTAACGTCACCGTTTTAAGACTTGCCGATTGGATAGTCACAGACTATAGCAACTGTGCTACCAAACAAAGCATCTGTGACCAGGTACAAGATTAGAAACGTTTTTGTTCTGTAAACTATTTTTTTTTCATAGGAGAAAACAATAACTCCCCCAACCTCGTTTCTACCACCATTGGCACTGTCATGGCTGCCTGCTGTGGTGCAATGCAGCACAGAAATTTTCCCATTTCCCATTTGAGGGATGAATATAGTATGTTAAAAAAAGTAATCCAGGATTTTGGTGAATAAAATGGTGGATTTTTAGGTTTTGTTCAAATTAATGGGTTTTCATGGATAGAGGACGTGTCCCCCTAAACCCCCACTGGTTTGTTCAATTGACTAAAGGTATGTAGTTTTTCATCTGGAACGTCGGAGTATTCTTTCTGTATTTAATCACTATACTAAATGGGAGGAAACAGTGGCGCAGTGGTAGAGCATTCGCCCGAAGTCAACCGGAAGTTAGTGGGTTCGATTACAAGTGAGTTCACATCTCGGGTGCTTGGAGAAGACACCTAACCCCCCATTTCTCCCACCATTCGCGCCGCAGTGGCAGCCTGCTGCGGTGTAGTGGTGCAGCACACAAATTTTCCGGCGAGGGATGAATAGAGTATAAAAAAAAAAAAAGCAAAATGGCCTTATGGCAATAAAATAGTTACAGAGGGGTTGTTTGAAATCTTCTTCTCCTTTCGGCATTTCCCTTCAGGGGTCGCCACAGCAAGTCAGTTTGTTCCATCTAACCCTATCTGCTGTATCCTCTTTGGTCACACCAACTATCTTCATGTCTTCCTTCACTGTATCCATGAACCTCCTCTTTGGTCTTCCTCTAGTCCTCTTTCCTGGTGGTTCCAAATCCAGCATCCTTCTTCCGATGTACTCTCTCTCTCTTCTCTGCACATGTCCAAACCATCTCAGTCTGGTCTCTCTGACTTTATCTCCAAAACCTCTAACATGTGCTGTTCCTCTGATTCTGTCCATCCTGGTCACGCCCAGAGAGAGCCTCAGCATCTTCATCTCTGCTACCTCCATCTCTGTTTCCTGTCTTTTTCTCAGAGCCACTGTCTCTAGACCTAACAGCATGGCCCCTCTTACCACGGTTTTGTACACTTTCCCTTTCGTTTTGGCTGAAACTCTTCTGTCACACATCACACCTGATACTTTTCTCCACCCGTTCCAGCCTGCTTGAACACGCTTCTTCACCTCTTTTCCACACTCTCCATTGCTCTGGACTTGGAGAGGGGTTGTTTAAAATAATAATAAAAATACATTTTATTTATAATGCACCTTACATTTAAAAAAAATCCCAAAGTGCTACATAAAAACTAGGCAAGGTAAAAACAATAAAAACAGTTTAAAAACTAAAATCCACAAATTATGCAAATCGAGCACTACCAAAGGTCTAGGTGGGAAATGCACAGTCCAACGCTTTTTGTAAGCCATTTTTGACAACTATGGCACACATTTTTTTTTAGTACTTACTAACCAAGCTCCTTAAGTAACCATTCAGGGGATGACTTCATATGAATGTATCACATGTAAGATTTCCACATGGTCTTACCTTGACTTTAAAAGTGATGAGTGTTATATTTGGTGATCTGAAATCATATAAGAAATATTCCCTACCTTGTGGGTAATTTTCATAGACATGATTTGCATGTTAGACTATCTACCTTCACCAATGGGATTCCTACACATGTCCGGTTTAATCCCATTACATGCATTTTTTTCAAGGTTTTTCACCACCTTGGAGTATTTTTAAAATAGAAGATAACTGTATCTTTTTCCCCAAGCAGGAGATTAATAAAGTATACTGTATCTGTATCAAACCCAATTACATATGATGGTACGTCAGAAAAGCTGGGGTTTCCTGTGAAATAAATTACCATAATTTCACGGCCATAAGGCGCACCTAAAAGTCTCAAATTTTCTTTAAAATGAGCAGTGCGCCTTGTGTGTGAGAAAAAGCGGACCTAAAGAAAACGCGGTGCTCGTGAGAAAAAGCGGACCTAAAAGAAAACGCCGTGCCCGCGAGGCGGACCTGAAAGAAAACACATGAGAACGTTAAAGAGTGAAGTGTGAGCGGCGTGGGAGCGATGGATGACCGAAGGAGACCACAGTTTCACGAAGGGTAGAAGGCAGCGCCGGGTGAGTTACGCTACAGTTTGCCAATGGATTGTAGAAGCTTGGACTAACGTGTCACTGGTACTGTTATCCGAGCTTTCGCAAAAGCTGGTATCCTTTCTGAGGAGCCGCACAGTACAGACAGTGACTTTGACAGCGAGGAGCGAAGTGGACCTGCTCTGTTGGATTTTGTGCAGCTGCTCGATTCGGAAACAGAGGATGAGGACTTTGACGGATTTGAATAAGGACAACGTATTACTGGTAATGTGCTTGTTTATACTACTTAAATAAAGTACAACCAAACTCAGTTTTGCTCCCAATCTATTTTTCAATACCCACATTTGCATGCGTGCGTGTGTGTTGTTGTAAGGCGGTGTGTGACTGAGACTGCGCCTTTTCGTACGGTGCGCCTTATGTGTGTGTTAAATACAGCAACGGCGCACAAAACTGAGGCTGCGCCTTTTAGTACGGTGCGCCTAATGGCCGTGAAATTACGGTAAACACATTAATGATAGATTATTTTATTGGTCTATTTGTTTCACTGTTCGAAAGAAATGTTTTGGCTCATTTACTTTGTACATATCAAGACTTTATCTTGTGCTGAAAAAAGATAAATTAATTTTTTTCCCGTTCCGTCGTCTTCCGCTCATGCTTGGCAGGGTCGCGGGGGCAACAGCCTCAGACGGGAAGCACAGGCTTCTCTCACCCCAGCTGCATCCTCTAGCTCACCTGGAAGGATCCCAAGTCGTTACCCAGCTAGCTGTGAGAAATAGTCTCACCAGGAAAAGATGTCCTAAAAACATTGGGCATCTTTTATTGTTTGTCAAGAGAAAATTCAGTCTACTGTCATTTTGTAAACTGATTTAAGTTAAGATATAAAATTGGGATTTTATTCTGCTGCTTCTTTTGTAATTCTACTTTTTAGGTTACCACTCACCGTTGGTGACCACAGGTAAGGATAGGAGCATTGGTATACAGGTAAATCGAGAATTTTGCTTTTGGCTGAACTTTCTTTTTCATGGTGGACTGATGGAGCTTCGGAATTATTGTGGAGACAGCACTAACTCAATCTCCCACTCAATTGGACTGTTTCTTTAACTTAGGAAAAACACCCTGATCTCACACTAACAGGGTTCCTCCACTTTTTTTTTAGTTTTAGTAGTTTATTTTATTTTTCCAGACATTCAAACATTTACTTACAGTACATAACAAAATGTACTGTATAAGGTCTGGAAAGGAGCAGTCTGAAGCCGAAGCTTATGATGCCTGCCCCTAACTCATCCAAACTATATGTAATTAAACTGTTGACTCTTTAACAACAACAACAAAAAAATCCACATGCACAGTAATTTACATGAAATAAAGTGTCCATCTTTAGAGCTCTTTTTCTTCATATGATTTTATAATATTTTTCTTATATAAAGTGTTGAACTGTTTAAGTGTTTTACATTCTTTTAAATGTTGATCCAGGTTGTTCCAAAGATTTACACCAATAAATGAATTACAATGTTGCTTTACATTTGTTCTTATTGCCATCTTTTTAAACACATTACATCTTCTGAAATTATACACAGTATCCCTCTTATGAAAAAAGTTTTGAATAGAATTGGGTAGATGATTATTGTTTATTTTAAACATGATTTGTGCAGTTTTAAATTGAACCAAATCCTTAAATTTTAAAGCTTTTTTGTTAATAAACAGTTGATTTGTATGTGCCCTGTAATTGGCTTTACTTACAGTTCTTATTGCTCTTTTTTGAACAATGGTAATTGGAGAGGTATTTGTTTGATATGTGTTGCCCCACACCTCGGAGCCGTACGTGATGTAAGGAAGAAACAGGGAGCAGTACAGAATATAAAGTGTTTTTTCGTTTAGGAAATCTTTAGCTTTGGTTATAATTGCTAACGTCTTGCATAGTTTTGCTTTTATAAAATTTATATGACTTTTCCAACTCAAGTTTTTTTGTATCATGATTCCTAAAAATTTAACTTCATTTACACACTCTATCTCAACATCATCTATGAATAATTTATTGTTGGCCTTAAAAGGACGGTTTGCAAAAATAATACATTTTGTTTTTTTGAGATTTAAAGTCAGTTTGTTTGAGTTAAACCAACTTTTTAATAATTGTAATTCTTTTCCCATTTCATGGTGAGTGGATAGGTGCTCCTTTAACCAATCGCTGCTTTGGTTTGAACCGGGCCCGGTTCTAGGCATGGGCAAGGGTGGGCAGTGCCCACCCAAACTGATGCCTTGCCCACCCAATCAAAAAGTCACAGAGAATGAGCAGCATCCTATTGGGTGTTTTTAAACACAAATAAATGTTGCGTTACATACATAGGCCTATAGCACTGTTTGGTCACGCCCCTTGGCTTTTTTACATAAATACACAAGTTGTCAATTTTCCCACACTCTGCTGCTCAAAAGCACACGTTAACTTCTGACTGCGGAACTCTGATTCCCTGGTTTTCCTCTTAGCGTTTAGGTAACTTGATATTTTTTTTCTTCAAGCCTGTAGTCAAGCCCACGCCCAGCGGCTCTGCGGCTCGCTCGAACGCTAGTGGTGTGACAGACAGCCGTCAATCGGGCTGTTGCACCTCTACCTCCGCCGCTCCAGACACGGCTCGCGCCTCCGCCGCCATAGACACGGCTGGCTCGGCGGGCCTCACGGAGGGTGTATTTAGTCACACAGGCACCACAAACATCAGCCCCTCTGTCAATTGTCCACAAGTCCAACCTCAACAGGCCGTTGCACCTCGGACTATGCCGGTACGGGTCTTTCCCTTACCGCCCCGACGCAGCCCGTGTTAGCTAGCTACCCAAAACGCGCATTTGGCGGTACATTTCATTCGTTTAACCCGGCCTGGTACCGCACTAGACCCTGGCTGGAGTATTCTCTGGCTATGCTTCACAATAGAAAAAGAAATCTGGTGATTTTGGCCCACGAAAAGACCATCACAAATAAATTAGACATGGATGAATTTGTGACAATCTTTGCAAAAAAAAGTAGGCGACTGATGCTGTAGTAGTTTTCCTGTTATCTTATATATGCATCAAAAACAATAAAAAGACAAAAAAAAAAACAATATACACACACATACATATAATTCAGCCTCAGAGAGATGCAAGTGCACCTTCTGTGATGGTCCCAAGCCCACAAATTGAAGAGGGTATATATGTGTTTTTTGTTCGCCCACCTCAAATGTTTTCTGCCCACCCAAATTTTGAGAGCTAGAACCGGGCCTGGTTTGAACCATACGTGTAATGCACTAGCGCAGGTAGCGAAACAATTAAACACTTCCCAAATCTCATCGGCAGCAGAGAAACCCCGTCTTTAATCTGAATGAAACTTTCTAAACATTGTCTTTGTTTTTGCTTTTGATGACCAATTCCGGAAATTGCAGCTAATACGGACTGTATTGCTTGGTCAACCTCCAAGATTAGCCAGAAACAGACCCAATTAGACATAAGAAACTTGAAGGTCGGGTGTCATCTCTATTTGCTGATAGACTGGCCATTTTCAGGGGCCTCTCAATTGTAGCTAGTATGTGCAATCCCTGATGAGATCCTGAGTCCTGTGATGGTGCCAGTCTAGTAGTGGTTCTGGATCAGCGACTTGGTACTTTTTTTTTTTTTTAAATGTTAGCACAAATATGCATCAAGAGGTAGCTAAGAGGTTCATATTTCAAGAATATGTCCCTTTTTAAATCCTTTTTATTTTAAATTGTCAACAGCTCATTTTTTTCGCACTGTTTTTGAGGGTTTTTTTCTTTTCGTCACTGCGAAAAATTCTCTTTTTGGAATTTTGTTCAATCCCTAATGTGAAGCCCGTTGAGACGATTGTGTTGTAAAATTGGGCGATACAAATAAAAAGGAACTGAATTTGTCAAACCTTCCTTTGCGGAATTTATGTTTTTATTTTTCAACTTCATTGTAGAACAATAGCATCCCTTTATTGCTCGAAAGCCACGTTTCTGCTCTCTTTCTGCTACAACAGCTGACAAATTTCCTGGCTTACTTCTATCTAACCCAGAAACTCGGGGTACACCACCTCTTCTTGCATGTACAAACAGGATATGACAGCCTGGTGACATCGTAGAAATGCATTTGTCATTTTGTAAACTCATTAGCTTATTTTTTCTAATGCTGTAACTGAGAGCTCTTGGAGCTAGTGAGCTCCATATGAAGGGTTAAATGTCAAGTATTTTAAGTTGAGGGCACTATGGGATGACTGGAGGATATTAGGAAATTAATTATCCTGTAAAGTAGATTTTTATGGCAGCGAGAAACTGACACATTGATTAATGAGCCCGAAGGTGTTTGCTTGTAAGAATATCAATTAATTTTTTCACGTCCAAGTAGAGTCATTAAAATGAATGAGAAGACCTTGACTTAGCAAACCCAACAAAGATGCAGAGAATCACAGTGGGATCACACGGTGAAGAGAGCTGCGTGGCGGTTGGCGATGCTCCCAGGTCATATGCTCAGCCCACCCTGATGTCTTCCCCTTCTGAAGCTCCACATCAAACCCACGCGTCGGGCCAATTAGCAATACAGATGAGACACCGGGGCTGTGCTCCAACCCTCTTTATTTACCTCTTTAATGAAGCCAAATCATCGCCGTAATTTGCTCCTAAAAGAACAAGACAGGAACTTATGAGCTGTGTGAAGACAGGAAAAAACACTAGATGAAGATAATTAGAATATAATAAAGAAAAGTGTTGCTTCCTTCGTCTTCCATCGCAGATACACAAGGGGCTTGCAATTACTGTATGTCCATAAAAGTGCGTGTGTTTGAGCGTCACTTATTTTAAATCTGTTTATAGCATAAAATTTAAAATCATTAGACCTACAAAATATGCGATACAATTCAATACAATACTGTATGAATCCCTTACCAAGGAAATTTGTGTGGCCGGTGGCACAGTCCACGAAGAATACGAGCCCGATCAGCTCCGTTAGCTCCATTCAGCTCCTCATTAGCCGCTCGGTGACGCTGAGTTGGATGGAGCAGAACTGGAACAGCCGCTTGGTGGAACGGAGCTAGAACAGCCACTGGATAGCACGCGAAACATGTCACACGCAACTGTTGGCTTTGCATGGGGCATGGTAACCATGGCAATGGTTGGAGTAATTCCCAAGTCACATAAGGACTTATAGTGACCAGTAAAAGCTCCACATCTCGACTGCAACTCACGTCATTGGATGCAGTGTCGTTTGAACGACGCAATTCGTTGTTCACAAACACCATGTGTCTACCATCTGTAGCTTTGCCACACAGGTGGTATTGGATAATGATCCCACTTGGCACACCTCGCAGCGGAAGTAACTCATGTCTTGACCATCCAGCAAAATATGGAGCACTACATGAACTTGCTGCCATTTCAGGTGGCGTATTTATAAAAGAAAATTGTTTTGATGTAGTCTAATTTGTAGACTGGGGTTGTTTCCATTCCATTTGATAACCGTTGAGTGTAAACATAAATATTTTAGATGTGCTCTCTTGAGCACTCTCTATGACAAACAAAATGTGAGTTGATTATGTGTAAGAAGGATAGGGACAACAAGAGAGACCAAAAGTCCTGGACTTCTTGTGTTAACACTAGGAAGGCACACATCGACTCACTTTGTGGTTTCATTTTCCATTTTCTGTTCAAATGTTGTTGCATGCTATTCTAAATGTGACCATGCAGCGTTGCACTATCGTTTTTTTTAAATTATTATTTTAATGATCCCGAGGTAGGGCAAAGGTAAATTAAATAAAAAAGACAGTGTCCTTCTACTTTTTGTTTCTTTTTTTGCTTATGCCAGAGGTGGAACTGTATTTAAGTAAAAAAAAAGATTGTGCATGTATACTTTACTTAAGTAAAATTTGAGACCTGTACTTTTTACTTTGACTTCACTACATTTTTAGAGCAAATATCTGTACTTTTACTCCGCTACTTTTTAAAAGTGTGTTTTACATTTTTTGTTACGTTTTTGGAATTTTAGGAATTTGAAAAATATACATGTTTTTTTGGTGCAACTTGAAGCCATACTGTCAAAATCAACCTATGGAGGGAGCAGTTGATCGCTCACAGTCTCCATGATGGAGAAGAAGTAATGAATTGAGGACCAATCAGAATCGAGAGTAAACATTTTCCTCATTCATTCACCACCAAAAAACTAACATCAAATATAGCAAAAATTGAAAAAGTCAGAAGATTGTTGTTCGTTTTGTTTACGTTTAAATAAAAAGTCGAGCCATCATAGTTTTACTTTTATTTTAGTAATTTTTGTCTAATTATCTATACTTTTACTTAAGTACAAAAAATGAGTACTTCATCCACTACTACTTCGTGCCGTCTGACATTTATGCAGTGGTGGATGAAGTACTCACTTTTTGTACTTAAGTAAAAGTACCAATAAAAAAATCTACTTAAGTAAAAGTACAAAAATAATTGGTGTAAATTGTACTTTTTAAGTAAAAAGTTAAAGTATTCAACCACAACTCTAATGTTATTTTTTGTGCTGAAGGGTCACAGATAAATACTCTGCAGGGGTGGATCAAGGAAGAGGGAGGGGGGGTCCTCCTCCATCCCATCCCCTCGCACCCCGTCCCTCCTTTAGTCCAAAAAAATAAAAAAAAGAAGAAAGGAAGGGGGGTTAGGCAAGCTATCCCCTTGCAGGGCCAGCAAATGGGCCGCCAAAATGCAGGAAAATTACTCTTATTTTTCAAATTGTTTTGGGAAAGAGGCCCCCAGTCTTCTCCTGTCCTATACTGGCTTTGTTAATGACCTCTCACCTTCCCTCCGCCCCCTTTAGAAAATTCTTGGATCCGCCCCTGCTCTGTGTAATGATGGCTCAACTTTTTATTTAAAAGTAAACACAACGAATAACAATCGTCTGACTCTTTTTCAATTTTTGGTATATTTCATGTTACTTTTTTGGCGGTGAATGGGGAAAATTTTTACTCTCGATTCTGATTAGTCCTCGATTCATTACTTCTTCTCCCTCTTGGAAACCGCAGGCGATCAACTGCTCCCTCTACAGATTGATTTTGGCAATTCGGCTTCAAGATGCGCTAAAAAAGTTCCTGACCGGAAACGTAACGAAAAAGGCAAAACACACTTTTAAAAAGTAGCGGAGTAAAAGTACAGATATTTGGTCTAAAATGTAGTGAAGTAAAAGTACAGGTCTAAAATTTTACGTAAGTAAAGTACAGATGCATATTTTTTTTTACTTAAGTACAGGAATGATATACATTTACTTTGTTATGTTCCACCACTGGATTTTTGTCTCAACTTCTGCCGCTAATCAAACATTAGTCCTGAATTGGACTAATTCAGGACTATAAAAGATGTATTTATTGTATTGTATTGAATTGTAACTGCTGTGGTGCACTATTTGCTATTTGCTGTGTGAAAACAAACTCATGGAGGCAAAGGTTCCATTCTAGCTTTGCAAAGAGAAGGTCGAATAAAATTAAAACAAAGCATTTCGCTGCTAAAAGAAAAAATCAAGACATTTTTAAAATCAAATTAATTGACTTAGTTGAAGATTTCTCTCAGATCAGTTGCCTTGTGGGAGCAGGTATGAAGGAATATTTCCAGTTTCCTCGATGACCTTCAGTCTGTTTCTGTGCTGAGTTAACTTGTCTGACTCAGAAATCACTCCATCACCCTCATTGAGCGTTTCATTGGTCAAAGTTTCATTTCACACTCTATTTTTTTTATTTGTGTCACTCCGCGTGTGAAGGCCTTCACTTCACGTCGTCTGAAAGATGACAGTCTGCCCTGAGCATTTATCATGACTACCACCGTTTTCTGTGTCATTTAACACCACAGTGACACACACACAAGACTTTAAACGGCTATAATTTGCACATGAAATACTGGCATGAAGCATACTTTCAATTACTAAGCAACACCGTATGAAAACAATAAATGAAAATTTAGATAATTCTTGTTTCTTTTTGATACTTTTTTCTGAAACTAAAAAAAAAAGTTTTTTGCATATACATATATATATATATATATATATATATATATATATATATATATATATATGCATCTTCTTCTTCTCCTTTCGGCATTTCCCTTCAGGGGTCGCCACAGCAAGTCAGTTACTTCCATCTAACCCTATCTGCTGCATCCTCTTCGGTCACGCCAACTATCTTCATGTCTTCCTTCACTGTATCCATGAACCTCCTCTTTGGTCTTCCTCTAGTCCTCTTTCCTGGTGGTTCCAAACCCAGCATCCTTCTGCCGATGTACTCGGTCTCTCTTCTCTCTACATGTCCAAACCATCTCAGCCTGGCCTCTCGGACTTTATTTCCGAAACCTCAAACATGTGCTGTTCCTCTGATATACTCATTTCTGATCCTGTCCATCCTGGTCACTCCCAGAGAGATCCTCAGCATCTTCATCTCTGCTTCCTCTCTTTTCCTCAGTGGCACGGTCTCTAGACCAAACAGCATGGCGGGTCTTACCACGGTTTTGTACACTTTTCATTTCATTTTAGCTGAAATTCTTCTGTCACACATCACACCTGATACTTTTCTCCACCCGTTCCAGCCTGCTTGAACACGCTTCTTCACCTCTTTTCCACACTCTCTATTGTTCTGGAAAGTTGATCCTAAGTACTTAAAATCTTCCACCTTCTTTATCTCTTCTCCCTGTAACCTCACTTTTCCATTTGGGTCCCTCTCATTCACACACATGTACTCTGTCTTACGCTGACTAATCTTCATATATACGTATATATATGTGTAAATATATATATATTTGTTGTGTCTTTGTTGACATTTTTTAAATATATTATTGGTTGAGGCGGCGGCTGAGTGGTAGAGCGTTCACCCGCGGACTGGAAGTTAACCGTAAATTTGCAGGTTTGATTCACACCAAGTTCGTATTCAGCGTCCTTGGAGAAGACACCTAACCACACTGCTCCTATTAAAATGTGTTTTTGTCCGTGATGCACATGCTGTCAAAATAAACAATGTTTATTTATGGAAAGCTATTGGGCCCAATACACGCATGTGAACAAGCATGTTATAATAATAATAAAAATTTTATTTATAACGCACTGTATATCTCCAGTGGAGATCTCAAAGTGCTACAATGACCAAAAGGAACAACAAACAGCGAAATTAAATAAAACCACAACATAAAAAAAACAATAAAAACTTTGTTGAAAAACCTTTAGAAATAAAAATATCTTCAGTCTTTTTTTAAAAAAAACTCAACTGTGGAGCCCTCAAGCCCTGTCCTCCATAGTGGAGAGTTTGGTCGTTGGTTGGTGCAGGCAGTAGAAGGAGGAGGAGGAGCGCAGGTCTCGGACAGTGGTGTGGAGGGTTTGGAGTTCTTGGAGATAAACATGAACAGTACCGTGTATGCACTGATGGGTGAGGAGGCAGTGCTTGTAACTGAATTCTGTATTTAACGGGTAGCCAGTGGAGGGATGTTAGATGTTAAACAAGCAAAATGCTACAGCAAGCGCTTAGATTTCAAACCTAACGCCGCTAAATGGACGTTTTTAAGCGCTATTGCAATAGATTTTAGACCTACCGCGCTAGATTTGAAATTTAACGCGCTTGATGTAACATCTAGCGCGCCATTCTATTGGTCCAAGCTAGCGGTTACCAAAGCATGCCATCCATCTGCTCCTGTTCCGGACCCTGTGTCAAATGTTAAAACTCAATGTGGCCCGCGAATAAAAAAGTTTGCCCACCCCTGGTCTAATCGCTAAAGGTCCATCACTTGAAAAAGTTTTCGGTTTACCAGAATTTTGGTTTGGAATTATTTTCCAATTTTTGTTGGCATTCATTCCTCATTTTAAAATATGAGAATTAGGAACAAGTCAGGAATCTGTTCAGATTTTCGTATTTTCGAGATTCGTATATCAAAGTTTTGTCTGACAAGTACCCTGTATTAAACATCGAGGGTGGTGAAACTCTACTGCTGAATTATTCCAGGTCTCTTTCTGGCTTAAAATGTCTCTCCTGACAAGATGTGATGCTTTTCTTCAGTATGTCGGAGCCCAACAATGCTGCTAAGTATGGTCTATATATTTTCATGACATCCATCATCGGTTGGGATCCACAGACAATGGTCACAGCATTACACACATCACAAAGCCCACTTCTTCTTGATACTGTGCTTGTTTGTCTCCCCTCCTCTGTCATAGGCCTCTCCACTTGTAGCCTGGTGCAGACGCCTCTCGGGGCAGGTCTTACCTACCTGGAGCAATGGTGAAAAGCCATCCTAAGTAAGCAGGTACTTTAGCAGGGCCCTCGGTGCGGCAGAGGATCATTATTTTGAGGTGGAAAATCCAGTTTGACAGATGAGGCGCAGCCACAAAGAAACACATCACTGATGCGCGACATAACAAGATCTCAGAAGAGAGAAACTCAGACTCATTACACATCAGAACAGACTGGGAGGAAGGATTTATTTGTTTTGTTGCAAGGAGTGATGATTCTATTTCATAAGGCGGTAAAGCCGAGCGGGAGGAAGCCACAGGTCCAGAGGTATTACCACCAACCCTGGTGATGAGTTACAGAATCCAAGGCCTATCCAGATTGGGAATACGCCGGGATCAGCCCAGAAGTCAGAGCAATTTAATGGGTGAGTCACTTAGGTGGTACAAAGTATGCCTTTTGATGCCGGGTGGGAAAAACCACGTGGACCAAACTTCCAGGTAATGAAAATAGTTTATCCACCAACTGCTGGTTTACAATGGGTACAATGTAGTGTCGCGGATTTTTACATCTGGTAAAACTATTCCATGCCCGGGTCCTCCTAGGTTTCCCATTGACATCTGGACTTTTTTAAACCCCAAAAACTCCGGGTGCTTAACCTTTATTTTGTTAGTTTCCTTCTCTTATCTCTATTTAGTTTAGTGTGTGTGAAGCCTTTAGGTGTGTTACCATCGACTGTAGAAGTAGACCGAGTGAGTCTGACGTCACCCGGAGCATCGACTCCATCAAGTTGAAGCCAATTTAGTTTGTGTTTTCTATTTTACAAACAGCACCATGTTGAATTTTAGAAGCTAGAAATAGGCAGGGATTGGTTCAGCATTTGTTCCTGATAATCAAATTTGCATGTTTTGGAATACCGCGAGAAAACCCGAAAAACCTGAGTATGGTGGGAGTCTTGATAAGTTGCCCTTCTCACTGCAGTACTGCTGCGCTAGCTACATTTAAAGCCTTGAAAATACCAATTGTATGATGTTTGGTTTGGTCTCAAAATGAAAGTCTTTTTCAATTTTGTTTCAAACTTATATTTTTTATGTCACCGCCCTACGAATACGGAAGAGGCATCGGGAACTTGGGTTGTTCGTCTGTCTGCACTTCCTTGAGACATTTGTGTACGCATAATTTAAATAAACTGCCCACATTACTCTGTAGTAACTATTAATAAGACAATTTGTCATGAGCCCCTCATCTGCCACCAGGGGGAGCCCTGGACCTCCTTTCATCACCATGATTGAGACACCTGAGGGTGATTAATCTGATGCCACACCTCTGTGAACCCTGCTAACTATTTAAGGGCAATTACCCTGGGCTCGTGTGTCGAGTCATTACCATCCTTTCCAGCCAGGTCTCCCAGATTGCCTGGCCATGAAACACATACTGAACAATAACCACTTGCCATGCCACTGAAACCTTGTGTTTTTTCTTTCAGAGCAATGCTGGACTGCCATATTCTAAATAAATCCTGTTTTATGTCCTGCAATTGGGTCCTCCTCTTTCAACCTTGTACACCACCCCTTCATGACACAATAAAGTTTTCAGGGCCAGTAAAGGACAAGATCGTTAAAGTGACAAAAATATCTTTTTTTGGGGGGGGGGAATGCGGTATCTCCAAAGAAACAGAAAATATTTTAATTCCAACTGCCCTCAAATACCCAGGACCAACTATAGATGAACATAAGGACTCACCGACAAGTTGTCGTTTCTTTCAGACACTAAAAACAAGTGAACTACCATAATCGGAACACTGCTAATAAAAAAAAAATAAAATAAAATCTACAATTACATACCATTATTCTGTAAATTTACACAATAAGGTCACACCCCACTTCTGGGATAAAAAACATTTTGTGTTTACATTTGTCTATATAGTAAATGGAATGGGATTAGAATTCCATTCTGTTCCGTCATCTTCCGCTTGTTCCGGGGTTAGGTCGCAGGGGCAACAGCCTCAAACAGGTAGCCCAGGCCTCTCTCACCCCGGCTGCATCCTCCAGCTCACCCGGAAGGATCCCAAGTCGTTCCCCAGCCAGCTGTGGGACATAGTCTCTCCAGCGGGTCCGAGAACTGCCCCTTGGTCTCCTTCCGGTGGGACGTGCCAGAAGCACCTCGCCCGCAAGGCGCTCGTGTGGCATCCTAACAAGATGTCCGAACCACCCCATCTGGCTCATCTCGACCTGGAGGAGGAGCGGCTCGACACCGATCTGATCTTGGAACGTAGATCAGATTAGATTATCAGATCAGATTAGAATTATTTCCCCCAAATGTACATTACCCCTCTTTATTTTAATTAAAATGCTTTGTTTCACTGACTAAATACGCTGCAAAAAATGGTCCAAAAAGCCACCTTTACAAATAAAATCTGCTTACTCGTGTGTGTCCAACGACAAGGCACAAACTAAAAATACCCATCCTCTGAATGTGCCGGGTGGTCAGTTGTCAGCTTGGTGTCAGAGGTCTGGAAAAACTCCAAATCCCATCACTCTATGTCACAGTCATCCAAAAATAAGCTACACACACTCCGACAAACACACCTATTGCCCTACCAGCCTGTGTTTTTCTATTGGTGTACACATAATGAGTCTTAAAAAATTTTCACGACAAACTTTGACGCAGATTAACTCAATTCTTTGAGCTGAACTTTTAATCATTTTTAAAACTGACTTTGAAACTCAACCCCTTCAATTAAACAGTCAGTACCTTTGATTTAACAAGTAAAAGTAAGAAGAAGAAATAAAAAAACCTCTGTATCTATCAATTAACCCCATTTCTTTCGTTCGCAAAAACATGTAAAATCCACTGTGGCACCTGATGGGGGTGAGCAAGGCAAAAAAATCAAAGCATATTAATAATTACCTCTAATTATCCGAGTACCGGAGAGGTGTGATGTCTGCTTCGATGGCAGAGCTTCACTCCTTTCTGAACTTCTGCCTCTTCTCAACATCTTACCGAAAGAGATGACAGACTCGGGAATGAGAAAAAAAAAACGCTTGTCTTAGAGAGATTCAGGGTTACGGAAGGTGGAAATTTATCATGGCAATGAAAACAAAGAGAAAAGAAGAAAACTGTAGCCATTTTGTTAGAGCTTCAAGTTAATTAAAGAGCTTGCTGGAAAATGACGGGAATACCTGAATACGTTTTAACTGAGCATGAGCATTAGCGGGGCAACCGCTGAAAAAGGACCTGAAAGGAAGCTTAATTAATGTCTCAGCAGGGTGGAGGGAACACTAAGGCAGACCTAAAGCCCTCACAGGCCCAGATCCAAAACTACAGCTCCACTCGCTGGGAGAGCATTTTATTTCAGAGCATTGCATCACCGAGGATTATCTAACAAGAAAAGAATCACTAAGCCAATAAACATCTCCAAGACCTCGAGGGGTAAATTAGCCTCCTTCCTCGCACTCAAAATGTGAGAAGTAATAAAGAAAAATTTCTGTTCGTTTAAGAAAAAAACAGGAACATGCTCTACGATGAATAGTTTTAATTAGGACTGGATGTTTGCGCGGAGCTCCACATCCTCCATTTCCACAAATAAATTTAGCGAACAAAGACATTTCATCTTGTGTTTGGGAGGAAAATTCAGATTACGGCTCACATTTTGACCTTGTTTGCTGTGATGAATCAGGCGAGTCACATATGCAGATTGTGATTTATCTCCCTGACCTTTTGTATGCAAAGGAGACACATTGGGTACCATAATGTGACACGTCAGGAAAAGAGGTCAGGCCTAAGAGAAAACAAGCTTCTGTGATGACTCTATTGTTTTCCTCCATTTTTTTTTTCTTACTGCATGCAGAAAGTTTCTGCCTAAAGATCACACATAAGGAAACAAATATTTTTTCTTTCATACTGTGCGTAATAAAGACTTGATGAAACCTCACATCAGGGTTCGTCCATGAACGATAAAAAGTTGGGGTGTATTTATTAATTAATAAAATTCAAACAAAAAACTGTGTTTTTTTTACTTTCGAATACAATAAGTTTAATCGGCTTCTTTGTTTGAAAACAAGTAAATGCAAATTTTTTATAATTTAAATTTTACAAACTTTTTTTGTCTAGACAAATGCTTCTTGTGATACTTCCAAAAAAAAAAAATCTGTTCCGTCATCTTCCGCTTGTTCTGGGGTCGGGTCACGGCTGCATCCTCCAGCTCACCTGGAAGGATCCCTAGTCTTTCCCCGGCCAGCTGTGAGACATAGTCTCTCCAGCGGGTCCGGGATCTGCCCCTTGGTCTCCTCCCGGTGGGATGTGCCCAAAACACCTCGCCTGCGAGGCGCTCGGGGGGTATCCTGACCAGATGCCCGAACCACCTCATCTGGCTCCTCTCGACCTGGAGGAGGAGCGGCTCAACACCGAGCTCCTCCCGGAAATCCATATTTCCAATTTAAAGGAGAGTTCGTGTTCCATTAAAGCGAACATTTAGTCACACAAATCCAGTTTTACGGCAACAGACTGGCGACCTTTTCATGGTTTACCCTGCCTTTCACCTGTTATTAGCTAAGATAGGCCCCAGCACCAGCTCCCCGAAACCCTACCAGGAATGAACGGCTCAGAATATGAATGGTTGAAATCTAGTTTTAATGTCAGGGTGTTTTTTCATGGTACAGAATATATTTTAGTTGTGCATTCACCTCTTTTTAGACTCATGTTTGTTTGTTTGTTTATTTGTGTGTGTGTGTTGAAACACTGCTACAGTGGTGGTCAAAAGTTTACATACACTTGTAAAGAACATAATGTCATGGCTGTCTTGAGTTTCCAGTTATTTCAACAACTCTGATTTTTCTCTGATATAGTGATTGGAACAGATCCTTCTTTGTCACAAAAAACATTCATGAAGTTTGATTCTTTTATGACTTTATTATGGGTAAACTGAAAATGTGACAAAATCAGCTGGGTCAAAAATATACATACAGCAATGCTAAATATTTGGTTACATGTCCTTTGGCCATTTTTACTTCAATTAGGCACTTTTGGTAGCCATCCACAAGCTTCTGGCAAGTTTCTGGTTGAATCTTTGACCACTCCTCTTGACAGAATTGGTGCAGTTCAGTTAAATTTGTTGGCTTTCTGACATGGACTTGTTTCTTCAGCATTATCCACATGTTCTCAATGGGATTTAAGTCAGGACTTTGGGAAGGCCATTCTAAAACCTTA
The DNA here is from genome assembly GCA_902685375.1 of Neostethus bicornis. Lineage (NCBI taxonomy): Eukaryota > Metazoa > Chordata > Actinopteri > Atheriniformes > Phallostethidae > Neostethus > Neostethus bicornis. The sequence continues at coordinate 6,136,349 of LR738547.1, read as the reverse complement.
ATTCTAGCCTGATTTAGCCATTCCATTACCACTTTTAATGTGTGTTTGGGGTCATTGTCCTGTTGGAACACCCAACTGTGCCCAAGACCCAACCTTCGGGCTGATGACTTCAGGTTTTCTTGAAGAATTTGAAGGTAATCCTCCTTCTTCATTGTCCCATTGACTCTCTGTAAAGCACCAGTTCCATTGGCAGCAAAACAGGCCCACAGCATAATACTACCACCACCGTGCTTGATGGTAGGCATGGTGTTCTTGGGGTTAAAGGCCTCACCTTTTCTCCTCCAAACATATTGCTGGGTATTGTGGCCAAACAGCTCAATTTTTGTTTCATCTGACCACAGAACTTTCCTCCAGAAGGTCTTATCTTTGTCCATGTGATCAGCAGCAAACTTTAGTCGAGCCTTAAGGTGCCGCTTTTGGAGCAAGGGCTTCCTTCTTGCACGGCAACCTCTCAGTCCATGGCGATGCAAAACACGCTTGACTGTGAACACTGACACCTGTGTTCCAGCAGCTTCTAATTCTTGGCAGATCTGCTTTTTGGTGCTCCTGGGTTGACTTTCCACCCTCCTGACCAGTTTTCTCTCAGCAGCAGGTGACAGCTTGCGTTTTCTTCCTGATCGTGGCAGTGACAAAACAGTGCCATGCACTTTATACTTACAAACAATTGTTTGCACTGTTGCTCTTGGAACCTGCAGCTGCTTTGAAATGGCTCCAAGTGACTTTCCTGACTTGTTCAAGTCAATGATTCTCTTTTTCAAATCTGTGCTGAGCTCCTTTGACTTTCCCATTATAGCGTTTGTGGGTGTTTTTATCCAATGAGCCCTTTTTAAATGGCCTCAGAGAAGTCACCAGCTGTAGTCACTCATAATCACTCACAAGAAGTTAAGAGGTCATGCTATGAAGCTCATGTCATTGACACAACTTTCTAAGTCTCAAAAATTGCTCATTCATGTTGCTGTATGTATATTTTTGACCCAGCTGATTTCATCACATTTTCAGTTTACCCATAATAAAGTCATAAAAGAATCAAACTTCATGAATGTTTTTTGTGACAAAGAAGGATCTGTTCCAATCATTATGTCAGAGAAAAATCAGAGTTGTTGAAATAACTGGAAACTCAAGACAGCCATGACATTATGTTCTTTACAAGTGTATGTAAACTTTTGACCACCACTGTATATCAAACTGATTCACGTCATCATTTAAACAACAGAAAATATTTTTAATCCACCTTAATGTTCAGATGATAAAACACAAACTTCAGCAGAGAGTTTTAGACATTTTTGTTCAATTTTTTGCAGATGATGTGATTTTGTTCTTTGCTAACGAAAGATAATTTTACTCGACTAAAATTTCCCAAAAGAAAGCCTTGAAAACTTTCTTTTGCCGTTGAATTTTGCCACAATATTTGAGTGGAAGGGTGTAATTTTTAGAAGGTGTTTATACAACAGCTGTGCACCACCTCAGAATCAAATTTTGAGAATATAGAGGTCATGTGAAACAAAGTGTAATGTGGTACAAATAATAATAAAAAAGTATTATGATGAAATAAGTTTCTATAAGCAAGAGACTAAAACTCCACTGACTTTAACATGAAATTATATGTAACATTTCTTAAAATAATTTAAAAATAACGTACAGTACGTGTGAGGTTTTTTTTCAAATACATCCTAAGGCTTTATCATAAAATCTCCAAAATATTTGTGTTATTACCAAAGCAGTGGAAATATTATCTACAACTTAAAGTGATGAAAGAAATTCTACTTCATGCCTAGTTTGACTTTGAGCCCATAGGAGCTAAACCAGGCAGTGCCAGGGGGTCTGGAAGTAATGTTTGATGGAAATAAAAACTAAAAACTTGAAATTCAGACAAAAAAAATAAAAACAAGTTCTGCTACAAGAGAAGAAATATCTCGTTTTTTGGCTCTAGGGGGCAACAATCCAACATGTCTGGAAAATGTTCAAGTAAAGCTAAAACAACAAATTTCTTCTATTTATTAGCAATTTGCACATTAATGTCTGTTTTATATTACTTTAGATTGAAGTGTGCATTCTCAGTTTTAAAGGTTTTCCCCCCACTGTGGCACAAAACACTGTGAATATTTAAAGAACTCACATGTCAGACAATATATATCATTCTTTAGATTTAATCCCATGTCAGAACTGGAATAAGCCGGGATGTGTTTACATTTGCGTGAGCGTGTGTACGAGGAGCTGGCTGTGTGCACTTTAAATATTAATACCTTTTTTTTTCTTGCCATACTTCAAAAAGGCGACAATAATGCAGGGTTGTGAGTATGCACCTCCTCTCAGAGGGAGGTTTGTGGAGAGAAAACAAGAGAAAGAGTGTCCTGTCATAATTAAACATGCAGGGATATTTTTTTTAGTCTTCACAGACGCTGTTTGTTCCGCTGGCCCGGCTTTTGACAGGACGCCAAAACAAGCCCAGGTGGAACGGAGTGTGCAAACAAGCTTGTGAGTACAGGCATGAAACACACAAATTAGCACCTAAACCAGATGAATATGCAAGTGCTGGGATGTGGGCCAGAACGGCATCCAATGATCAGCACGTGCTGCCAAGTTCGTGGAAGTAAATAGAAAAATGAAAGTGAGGATCAGTGTAATACATTTCTTCTTCTTTTTTTTTTTTTTAGTAATGCAAAAATATAACATATTACTGCAAAAAGTTGACAATTACTTATTATTACTCATTACAATCCTTATAATGCAAGCTTTATGCATACTGAAATAAGTACATTGATATCGTAATATGGTAATGAAAGCAACGTTGTTTTTGTTTTTTGTTGTTTTAAAAGGCTAAACCTTGGACTATGGCGTAAGAGAAGAACTACTTGGTATGAGGTGGACTGGCATGTCAGACTGGTTGGTAATGTTTAGATGTTAACATGAATGAAGACTTTAATATTGTTGTCACTACCAGAGGTGAGATCGGGCCTAAAAAATCCAGCCCGACCCAACCCGAGCACGCAGATATTAAAACCTGTCTTTTTTTTGGTGTCGTGTGAAAGCAAAGCGCCACATTGACTACATACAGCGAAGCCAACGCAAGTTTCTGTAGCATTTTGAATAATAAATTTGAATCTTTTCCACACCTCACCCTTACCGGTGCATGTTTGTCTTTTCAGTTCTCGTGCCTTTGGTTTATCCATAACTACTTACTCCTTCATATTGGGGATACCAGTTAAAAAAAAAAATACGTAAAGACGTGCGCAGGGGAGGATAACCAAATTAAGAGGAGGTGTTTACGTGCGCAGAACATGCGCTGGCTCTGCGGATTCTGTTTAGTAGTTAAACATTACTTTTCTGTTTTATTCAAATTGTTAACTTTATAACAAGTATTTATTAGTTTGGTACCCATTTTACATTTTATAAACATATTTATTTAAAAAAAAAAAAGTCAGCGAGAGAGAAGCCCGACCCGACCCGAAGTAATGATTGACATTTTTAGTACGGGTCGGGCTTAAGATCTTACCTCTGGTCACTACCTGATACATATCGGAAACCTATTCTGTACCAGGCATGTGCAAACCTGACCCGAAAGGTACACTAAGTGAAAGAGAAGAAGAAAACACTTGCACATGGGTTAGGGTTATGAATTCAATTCAATTCAATTCAATTTTATTTGTATAGCCCAAAATCACAGAATGTCCGTCTCAATGAGCTTCACAAGAAAATGAGGAGGATTAGCAAGTAATAGACTTGCAAGAATTAGGTTTCTAGTGAGGATTAGGTCGTAAAATTTTGTTTTACCGCTGAAATGCGGCATAGAAGAAGAAATACTTCCCATTGAGTCGCACAGAAGGCTAGCTGCTAATGCTAACACTGAGCTCATGTCTAGGTGTCCTTGGGGAAGACAGCTAACCGCCCCTTTTCTCCCACCATTGACTTCGTCGTGTGCTGCAGTGTATTGCATGACAAAAATTTCCCCGTTTAGGACTGAATAAAGTATATTTCTTCTTCTTCTAACATGCTAACACAAATTAAGTCAGTTTTTTAATGTCCGTAACGCTAAACTATAGAGTAGAAGAAGAATTACTTCCTGTTCAGCAGCATGGCACGCTGGCTGCTAATGCTAACATGCTAACACGGATGAAGTCAGTTTTCAAACGCTTAAACTATGGCGTTGAAAAAGAATTACTGCCCGATTGAGCGGCGATGCTAACTCGTTGCTAATGCTACCATACATAAATTCTGTTGTTAAACGTGAACAGTGACTAGAACTGTCGCGAAGAAAGAAATACTTTGGAGAATTAAGTGTTACATTGTTGAGAAAGAAAAAAACTTACGAATTTGAAAAATTTAAGTAAGAAATACTTTGAAGAATTAAGTGATACCTTGTTGAGAAAAGAAAAAACTTACGAATTAAAAAAAATTAAGTAAGAAATACTTTGAAGAATTAAGTGATACCTTGTTGAGAAAAGAAAAAAAACTTACGAATTTGAAAAATTTAAGTAAATTTTTAGATCAGTTCGGGAATAAATCATCATTTTTAGGATTACTATGAAACAATATTTTAATATAATGTATGTTAGATTAGCTAAAAGTAATTTAAAGTAGTGTAAATTAGTCGCATTTTGAGGCATCTCTGTAGCTAGCAATACGTAATTTATAACAGTTCTAAAACAGCTTACCCAACACTTGTGAGGATCAAATCCATTCGTCTTCGACTGGTTGTTGTAGTCGATGTTTTACTCTAAAATATCACCTGTCCATCAGGGAAAGATGGAGTTGGAAACAAAAACAAAACCTAGGGGTTGTAGCCTTTGGTGTTTTCTTCATCCCTGCTTTTCTCTGTCCTGCTTCCTTCAGTAATTGATAGAAGAGTGTTTGAAACATTGGTCAGCAGGCAGCAAACCATTTGTGAATACGGACCTGCCAAAGCTAAAAGAAACACAATAACAAGCAGGGGTATGCTGGGATGGATGCTGGAGTCCAGTGATGGATGTTATGAGGGCTGCTTCAGACGTACAGAGAAAAAAAATTAGCTTGAAAAAATGGATAGAAAGAAAGGGAAGACAGAAGAGGGAGTAGAGGAGTCAGAATGAGAAAGAGTGAGTGGTCGGCACCAAATCCCACAAGAGAGATTGTGAAGTAAAGCTCAGTGAGCGAGCACCAGCAGTCCAGGAACATCTCACAAGGTTTTTTTTTTTCTTTTCCTCCCAGGCTGGACACTTCGGAGTGCACGGCAGGTCCCCCAGCGCCTCCACAGCTCCTATCTGACACAAGCAGCCTCCCAAAGATGAACAGCATCACCTCAGCTACAGTTAGAAGGTCGAGAAATTGCTCCCTCTGCACATGGCCTTCCTTCCCCCTCACATCATGTGACCTCTTTCCATCCACCCAGAGATGTTTCCCTCTTTTTGCTGGTCCACTCTGGCCTCTCAAAAAGGCAGCTTTTACACTTCTTAACTCTTCCACTTGGCAGGACAGGGATAGCAGAGCAGCACAGCAGACTTTTTTCCACATGAGTTTACCCCGTTAAGGCTCTTCGAAAATAAAGCCCTCTTACTCACACATGAACTGAAGGTGAATTATGGATGGAGCCTCAGTGATAAAGTTGTGGGATATCTTAATGACATCCAACACGTCTTCTTTTGACTCTCAGACAGCAAAGAATTAACTAGCTCTCATAATTAAACCAGGGGAAAAGAACATGCTCAGTCATCAATAAGTCATGGCTGACAGCTCTAATTTACTAGCCTATGCTCGCTGATGGTGTCATCTACAACGATTCTCTACATTCCTCTGGGTCGGTGTTCACTTCTTAACCTTGTCTCAACACGGCTCTGGCCTAATAATAAATATATCATAAATAAATCACATCGCAACATAAAAGTTTTTTATGAACAATGGCAAATACTAATCTTTAAACCCCACCTCTTTGATTTTTAGCTTTGGAAATCCTCTCATGGGTATGTAGTGACCCCTTTTCCTTCATTTGGGTTCACATTAGGGCTTATTTTGCGACCCAAACATCTAAAAGTAAAGAGGAACTGAAACCTTTGTCCATTTATTGGCGTTTGGAAGCCGCTGTTCCAGTTTACAGTGTATAGCTCAGCATGGCATCCAACATTCATGCCTCCTTTTTATGCTTTTATCACCTTGGATATGCCTGAATCAGCCAACCATGTACATTTTTGCCTTTTCCTGTCAGTTCCAGGAACGTCTAGGTGCCCCCGCTGAAGTAAAACACATCCATGTCTGCAACTTGGTCTTTTGCCATTTAGTGACACAAACATCAAGCGGCATTATGTGGCTGATAAATAACAAATGCCAAGCCTGGGATTACCACTATTGGTTGTGCAGTTTAAAGTCCTGAACTCGAAAGAAAAACGTATTTGGCGTTTTTTGGGAAATGCATGGTGCTAAATACTAGACCCAGATTAGAGCCAAGAAGATTATATCTTGTTTGGTTTGAGCACAGCACAGTTGCATTTGCATGAAAGGCTGCAGGCCTCACTAACAGGAAGGCTGCAGAGTGCGAACAGTATGCCTGAGTCGGGAAGATTGAACTTGGCTGTCTTCTGGGAGGGGGGAATACATGTGCTAATCCTAATCAGGACCTGTTCGCTGCCATGTAATGGAGTAGGAACAAGCCAGAGCTCCACACTGGACACGCTGAGGCTACATTAGTGAATAATGTTTTCCAGTGTGGGACAGCGTTTCTATTACGCTCCACATGCAGGAGGAAGAGGAAGCTGTCACTGCGAATTAGCCGCGGCGTTCGCTGGCCAAACACATCTTGTGTAATTGGGATAAAACAGCAAGCGAGGGGAAGAGGGTGGGGAAAGGCTTTTCACAGCAACACTCAGCTCCTCTTCATCACCGAGACGATATGTTGGAGACATTACGAAGCTTTTAGCAAACTGTCAACCTCCAGGACAAAAAAAAAAAACGGATCCTTGCACAGCGTCCTCCGGAGGCTCTTTCGTTTACTCACTCTGCGCCACACTGGCTTGGAAGAAAAAAAACCCTACAGCTAGTGTTTATTCACTCTGTGCACAGATTTAGTCTGTTTTCTCTTAAAAAAAAAGGTCCAGTTTACCTGATTTTATATTGACAGCTCTACTGTAAAATCTCCCGGCATTAGAGGTCAAAAACACTATGTTTTCTTACCCTATCACTGACTTTACTTCCATCTAAAAGAGAGTAAATCTCAGAGTGGAATCACTTTTCTGACAATAATCTATAAATTATGCACAGCTTGTGTTTGAATTCAGAAAGGCTTTCATATCTCTTCCATTAACTCAGATTAAGATTTCATAGTGATGCTGGGGAGAATGCTAGCAATATCCCCGTCTCATTTCAATGAAATTTTTATTAGTCCTTTTTTCTGTAGGACACTCCTATTGGGATGTCTGTGAATCTGAAGCTTGGCTTTGGACATGAACTCCCCTCAACCTGCCTGCCAGTGGCTCTAAAGGTTTCAATATTTTATGGGCTCGGGCTAACTCAGCCATGAGATTCCGGCTGCAGAGATTTAACTCTAATGTAAAAATTGTGAACGGATGAAAACTGGGATGTCATAAGTAATACATCTGGCCTAAGTCGGCATGTGGTTGCTACCCACAAAAAATAAAATAAATAAAAGAACAGAGGGGAAAAGGCATTTAAGAATGAATACTCCCTTTCTCTCTTCTTTGTATTTTAAAATGAAAAGACCTAAAGCTATAAGGACTAAAACATTCCATCCTTAATCTCTCAGCGCTTCTATTCAGTCCTAATTGTGTGCACTCCTTACTCCGCTCCCCTAATGTCCCAGTGAAGAAATGGGCATCACGCCACTTACATTTTATAGGCCAAATCCATTTATTTCAGCATCTTGCTTTTCTTTTTCTCACTATCCTAACGGAATTCAAAGCATTTGGAAAATCTGTCTATTCAGCTTTTGCCTCTCCGTGCATTCATCCCCCCGACCGAACCAAGGTCAGATGAGATGGGTCTGATGAACTTTTCCTTTTCTTCCATCCTTGCAATCCATAGCGTTTTTCCCTTGAGCCATATGTTGTCCAGTGTAGTCAAGACTGCTTGTAATGGCCCTGCTAACAATGCACTCTTTGTGCTGGATAAGGGAAGGAAAAAAGCTCCATGCCAGGGGGCAAAAAGCAGAAGAAACACTTTTAGTGCCTGCTTATATCTCTTTTTTTCATTCCATTATACAAGTGGACTCTGCTGGAAATATTTGTCTTGACAGTAGTTTAGCAATGCTCCCCACTCCACTTTCCTCCATGAAAGATTAAACTATTGAAATTGTCATAAGAACAGATGCCACGCTCTCTCTTGTACCGCCGCATCTACAATGTCCTAAACTGACATTTCTAAAAAATCTTGTTTGTTAGATTTTGCACTTAAAAGTTCAGATTTTTTTCCCCCATTTTGATGGAAAATGGATGTAAATTCCTCTCCAGCAACATTTGAAAGAAACCGGCATGCAGTGGAGTGGAACTTTACGAAGGTTTTTCTTCCACTGTATTTATTGCTTCTTATTACCAATAACAACATTGCTCCTCTGGGAGCTCAAGGGTAAGTATGCCCCGCGGCACTTCGGGCCCTTTTACAGGACTGAAACGTCCTCGTGCCTGAACGTATCAGCTGCAGAAATGTCTCATGGGAGTTTTTTTTCCCCTGCAACCTTAGCCGTGAGATCTATCACCTGCAGAGATCAACAATTATTATTGAACTGTTCATCACAAATCCACACTGAGATTCATGGCAGTCAAAAAAAAAACTTTTCCACATCAGAAACTAAAGATGGATCACCCAGTGGCGCTACGGAAATTAGCTCCCAAGTTAAGCTAAGACAAGTTAGCTAAAAAAAAAAAAAAAAAGCTACTCAAAAGGGTATAGCGCTTTTGTGGGGTAATAATACGTTTTGTTAGCTTGAAAATACTTTTTTTTAAAAACTTGCAAATTTATGTACTTGGTTTAACTTTTTTTCCTCTTGTCTCAGCTTCGTGGGCACGAGCACGGCGCGGCCCGCGCGCGGCTCCAGCGCGGCCCTAGCGCGGCCCGAGCGCGGCACAGCGTAAATTTAATTTGAGCCTCCAAATACGGCGTAAAGTGCATTAAGTTAGCAAAGCTAGCATATGTTCTTTTAAATTATTAGTTTGGTGCATTTCTTTGGCCTTAGCACGAGCAAAGCATGTGCACTATAACATTTCCAGCTCTCTTTGCACTGTGAATGTAGCAGAGAACAAAATCCATGGCCATGTGCAATTTAACATTCGAAAAGTCCTCTAAAGGTGTGGCCGGAGAAATTGAGCGCTCATACTGCCTGTGTGTCTGTTTGTACGTTCGTATCACTTTTATGTGTGGAAACCAGTTATTCAACGCCCTGGTTTCGACGAATCCTTGATATTCAAATAACATTCAAACATGGTAGAAAAATCCAAAAAGTTAATTTAGCATGAAACAATCCCTTTAACAAACAATAAAATGAGATTTTATGAGTTCACACATCAATGAAACTCTAGGTGTCCTGATTCGGTTTCCTGCTGGGTCATTGGGATCAGTGACCGGGCTAGATGTCTGGGCCAGGAGAGTTAGATGTTCAGGTCAGTGTGTGAACACAGCTGATGGTCTTATCTAAAAGTCGTTACCATCATCAACACGAAAGGACACACATCTCCTCTGGGAGCAGACGGACAGCTCCGGGGTTAAAAGGCACATGCTGAACTATCAATATCTTCCACTAATTGTATGCTTTGTAATTAGAAGCATAATCAATTATGGAATCGCTTGTTCCACCGATGTGACAAGATAACAGCAGGCCGTGTGTAAATCTGCATATAATGTAATAAAGCATAAGATAAAAATGAAGAGGAGTCCGGGGGATGAGCTTGCAGATCATGTCAGTGGGAATGATTTGAATTTTTAAAGCGAGGCTTAGCGTTCCTCTTTTAGAAAAGAACTTGATCGTTTGACCTCTACATCGTTGAACTGCAACTGATGCGCTTAATCGTCAGCTGTCACTTCGTATCCTAATTAATCCTAATAGACTATTGATGCGACACAACTGTTAGGCTTTATAATTAGTATTACAATTTAGACCGGATAATCTAACGGGGCAGTCCAATTACTCCAGAGGAAATAGAAAGCTGTGAGGCAATAATTATGAAACAGTCGCTGCACAAAGAAAAAAGAAAAAAAAAAAAGACCTTTTCAGTTTGAAAGAGAAATCCATGCATATATTAGACAGTAAATGACAAAACACTACCCTGATAATCTCATCAGCCGTTCATCGTGTGAGAGGCAACTAATTGAATTGATTGCTGCTATCAATAGCAAACAAATCTGCTGGGTTGTCCATGCTCATATAATCTGACCTGATTCCTTCAGCTGTCATTCTCTGTGAGAAAGCTGCCATGCTACGCTTTTCTAAATCTGTCAGACCGGGGCATTTACATGTCTCTGTGTTTCCATGTTGATAGGGCAATTAATAAAATATATGTTAATAGGAGCGTAATTGTTTTACAACAGCGGTTTGACAGAGAAGTGGGAGATGTGTGTGTGGCTACTCTGCAGCGTAGCCCTCAGCCTAACATATGCTCTCCTTTCCAACTCTACCACATAATAGGAGCCTGCTGTTTATTTTTGAAACATTAGTGATGTCACTACCCCCCTTCTGTCTCCTCAAGACAATAGCTGCTGTCTGTGGCTGGCAAGCCTAACAAGACACCCCCTAGCTCCCACCCCACCAATCTTCTCTGATACAACCCCCTACCCCTCCTTTTTTTTACAACTAAAAGGTGACGTTTGAAAGATAATAACAAATCTATCACTAGTTCACGTCTCAATTATACGTGCATACGTTAACTGGAAAAGTTGGTATTTATCTTTAAAAGTAAAATCAGTTGAGTGTCAAAATATATAAAAATAACTACTAAAAATTTACTTTTGAATGTAGACATATTTGTATTTTTATTTGCTTGTTTTGAACGAATATAACAGTTAATGATAGCAATTTTTTAAAATAAATATACATTAAAAAATTAGGCTCAAATTAAAGCTTGAAAGGGATGTTGGACCTTTTATGCATACATATAATTTTTTTTTTATTGTAGCACCAAAATACACATGTACAAAACCAAACTGAGCGCGTCCAAAGTTATGCATTCAAGTCTAAAAATAATGCACACATGCATATTTGCATATCTGTCCAAAAATATGATACTTCCCAAAGTGTATGCATGCATGTTTAATGCACATAATTTTGCTTATTGTTCGTAATCCTTTGCAAATTTTAACTTGCACTTATTTTAATTGACAAAATTTTTGTTTTGACCGAATTGACACAGGTTGTTTTAAAATAAAATAGTACAACGTTAAATAATATGAATGTGGAGTTAAATATTTCCAAACTTGTTATTATATTTGAAAAATAGTTTAATTTTCCAAGTGATTTGTGTCCTTCTCGTTAAATAAAAACGTTTTACAAACATTTAAAAGTAACGATACATGTATGCATTTTTATGTTTGTTTTATATCTAAACTGTAATTTTTTAAAAATATTGACCATGTTTTGTCTTTTATGATGAATTAGAAGAAAATATAGTTTGTTTTAAAGAATAAAAGGATGTGTTTGTGCGTTTTTTTGTCGACGATTAAAAAAAATCTAATTAGAATTAGAGTTGACTTCAAATTTATGTGAATCATAGGAACATAAAAAACGGGGGGGTTTCTATGATGTGCGTTATTGGTACCCAGATGACCTGTGGGAGGCAGCAGTGCAGCGAGCAAGTGTGTGCACATGCTGCAGCGCTTTAAAGGCCATTTACATAGTGAAATCTAATTACCTCAGCTTTATGAGAGAGTATTTGATCTCCATCTTAAACAGAGCAGAACATATTATTAAGATGTAGAAGAAAAAGAGGAGGGAGGGAGTTTTCCTCAGAAGAAGGTGGCTTACTGAAGAGAGGACTCAGCTTGTACACAATCCACCAAACTCTTTTTAATTATTCCTCAATGTGGATAAAAGGAGGGGGGAAACGCTGATGTATTTGTGTCCTGGGAGACTCTGTGTGCTTTGGGGACATGAACCCCCCTCCTTGTACCACTAACACTAAATAAAAAAGAGAGGGAGAACTTGAGTGTTTGGTGAGCAAAGTCATTCAGCTGAAATCAGATGTTCTCAGAGGTCTTTTTTGACATGAAATGACCAACATAATGGCCACGGCAGCGCCTCAGAACTCGTCCTTTAGGTGTCACGTTATCAATAATAGATTATTCTGATTTTTTACCTCTTCCAACATGAATTACAAATAAAGAACCATCATGAAATATTAAAGACATCTACATTTCCTGCAGACATTGCTTATGTATGGCTTTTTTTTATGTGGAAGACGGCAGAAAACAATCATTACGTTAGATAATATATTCTATTACAGGTTTATTTTAGAAGTAATAGAATGACGAACGATTTTATTTGAAAATATTATTGAAAATAAAAAAAAGTGGAAAAAAGTCAAATATTTGGCTCAATTTTGTGCATATTTACCAAATAATTTTCCTTTTCTTTGAATAATTTTAAAACTTGATATTTAGAAATAAAAATATTTTCTATTAATAAATGCAAGTTGCTCCAGTGCTGCTTATTTTCCTGCAGAAACAAACGGGGACAAGGTCATGAACGTGCACATGCTGTCCTAGGGTGGCATAAAATGCTATTGTTTCACCTTTTTTTTCCGCTTTTTTTTTTTTTTTTGCTGGTGTTGTAGCACAATGCATGGCCATGAATTATGAATTGCTTCTCATCAGCGCTGCCTATGTACAGCTGGCAGGACAGGTGACTCAAACCTCATAGATGCTATTTTTACATCACATCCACATTGTCAGGTTGTTCTGCACCGTTTGGGATGATTCGCAGTGTAAGTGATATCTCATCACCCATGTGGTTGAAAACCTGTTTTTATGTGTGTGTTTGCATGCATACCCCAGCACGTATAAATTTTGACATTAACACAACCCTAACACACAGCCCCATAACTCAGAGATTTTTCTCCATCACTCAGGGATCAACTAGTGCTACCATTATTTTATGTTAGGAAATTAGAGCACTCTGAAAAATAATAGCGCTCTTTCGCTTCTTTGTTCCTTTCCTCGCTTCAAATTACATGTAATTGTAGTCACTCCATGAAGATTTTTTAGCTTTGACCTTTAGTGCGTTGTAATACAAAAAAAAAATGATGGGGGAGCCAATTTTATGTCTGAGCCGTTTCTACGTCTCCATCGGGGAGAGATGGAGTCCCACTTCGGGGATTTGTTGATGCCACTACAGTTAGGATGTGATAATAATGTAATGTAAAATCATCTTTTACATGACATTGGTCTTTTTCAAGCGTAGAAAAATCAAATCGCCAATTTTGTGGAAAGATTTTTTTTAAACAAATGAATTCTATTGCAAGATTAGGAAAAAAAAAAAAAGTGGGGAGATCCTGGTTCAGTGGTAGAGCGTTCACCTGCAGACCGGAAGTTAAACCGAAAGTTGAACCGGAAGTTAAACCGAAAGTTAACCGGAAGCTAACCGGAAGTTAACCGAAAGTTCGCAGGTTCGATTCCCATTGAGTTTACGTCTAAGTTCCTTGGAGAAGACATCTAACCCCCATTTCTCCCACCATTAGAGCCAGCTGCGGTATAGTTATGCAGCACACAAATTTCCCCGGTGAGGGATGAATAGCGGATGTAAAAATAAATAAATAAAAAGAGGGTTCAATAAAAAAATTGACTTTTGACAGTTTGTACCATGTTTGAACATTTTTTTTTCTCTCATAAAATTATACCTTAAGTTTTTTTTTTTCTGCCAATCATGGAAATATTGAATCCGTCCTGATAGAATTCAAAGGCTGGAATTTTTGTGCCATGGATTTTGTTCTCCGCCATGTTAATGCAAGTAGGAATTGTTTTTTGCAGCAGCAGCAGTGCATATGCTCTGTTTACGCTTGAGTTTGCGGCATCAAAGAAGATTTACACTGTGTCGTGCACGCACCAAAGAGACTAAGCACGGAGGGAAACCGACTAAATGTAGCTTTTCTGAGCAACTTAGCATTTCTGAGTTAAGAAAGCTACCATAGGTTACGGGGGGCGTTGGCCTAGTGGTAGAGATACCGGGAGAACCTTGTTCGATTCGCACTAGGCCCAAGCCGTCCTTGGGACCACAGAAAAGACACAAAAACAAAGAAAGGACAAAAAAAAGAAAGCTACCATATTTTCTACATAAGCTCAATGATGGAAAAAAAAATGTTGCTCCACAAATGCAAAATACATCCTCTTTAAGTAGACTTTTTTTTTAATTTAAAAACTCTTCTTGTCCGTATATTCCAACATGTAACTGACTGTTTGTGAAGCCAGCAGGGATTCCACAGGATAATAACATTTGTAGAAGCCTATGGATTTGCTGTATGGAGAACTTGCTCTGTAGATGTTGACCATCAGTTCAGCGCATCGTGATGCCAGCATGTCTCTACTTCTAATAGCTTCACGAGGGAGAACAGTCAGGATGAATTGACTGCATCATCCAGGGTGGTGGGAGAAAGAACCCCTCCGCTATTCCCTTAAAGCAACATGAGGTGTGCTCCTTCCCAACAATCTGAGCTGGGATCTCAAAGTCACGATAGGGAGCATTGTTGTTCCCCTCAGTCTATCCACGGGCCCAACATGAGGTACGCTGCTCATTTCCGTCGCTACCCATGGCTTCTTGGAGACTTTCAAGCAGCCAAAGAATACAGAGTCTGAAACTAAGACTGACAGGCGCCATTTGGCGGCTTACTTTCCATATTTATTCGACACCGTATGACCTCTTCTGTTAAGAAAATAGGAAAAATAAACTAGAACACAAAGGCAGCTTTCCTGGCGCTAGATATTCAATTTTTCCGTTTGTAGAAGTTTGAGTTAGTGTCAACTTATTTTACTTAGCTAACGTTAACTTTAAAATTAAAACATTCATGCTATATACTTTCATACATGTAAATTTACATCTATGTTCATAGAAATTTAAATACATGTACACATTCATAGTAATATCTCATTTTTTTATTTAAATTTTTACTCATTCTATTCATCCCTGACTGGAGAGATTTGTGTGTTGTACTCCTACACCGCAGCAGGCTGCCACAACAGCGCCAATGGTGGGAAAAACAGGGGGGTTAGGTGTATTCTCCAAAGACCCCAGACGTGCATTCAGTGGGATAAGGACTCGCGAACTTCCAGTTGACTTCCAGTCCACGGGCGAACGCTCTAACCACTGAGTCACTGTCTCCCACCTTGAAATATCTAGAAAAATTCAATATTTTCATACCAATAAATTTTTCTGCATTTGCTTAAAAAAGTACAGTTTTCTCTTTAAAACATTGGTAAGTTTAAAAAAAACTGATAAAACTTTTTCTCAAACTGTAATTAACTGGGAATAAAATGATTGAATTCCGACGTAATATGTAATGTTTCCGACGTAATGTTTTCCTCAAAGTTTTTGTTTCATAGTCTTTTCAACAAAGAAATGCCATAACTCTTCTTTCGTTTTGTCTTCTGAGCTGACCATCCCTAACGGGCCTATAAGGAGTGCCGGAGCCTATCCCAGCTGATTTCAGGCGAGAAGCACTGTACACCCCCAACAGGTCGCCAGTCTGTTGCGGGGCAACACACATACAAACATCCACACACATTCTAAGGTGCAAATTTTATTGTGGTCAATCAACCTAACTTGCATGTTTTTGGAGGGCGGGAGGCAACGGGAGTACCTGGAGGAAACCCCCGCATACCCAAGTAAAACATGCAAACTCTACACAGAAAGACTAGTGTTTCAAGACTCACCCCCACTCCATGACTCTAACCCCAACATTCTTGCTGCGAAGCCACCATGCTAACCATTGCGCCACTGTGTAGCCCGACTTTTTAGTGTCAAACTTAAAACACCTTAGCTCCAAAAAGGATAAGCTGTTCAGAAGATAACTGAATAATACGCTGACCCATCTGGATAAATTACATACTAATCAACACATATATTTAAAAAATTCCAAATTTATTTTAATATTCAAACCTAAACTGATAACCGATGATGCTTGTAGGTGTAAAATGAAAATAATATTCATCAAGTTTTACAGCTGTGTTGAAAACATCTTCAATAGTTTTAAATTTGAACACCGTGTTTATAATATGGGCTGTCTCATATGATCCAAACAAAAACAGTGTAAATGCAGTGAAGCAGAATGAAGACCAATAGAGACGTGAAGTTGTGTTTAATTAGTAAATGTGCTGGAGCTCACGTTTTAAAGTGTACGAGGAAAAAAAAATCAGAGGAATGATCTTTGAAGTAATTTAATGAACTAATAATATTTTATGTGGAACTACAACCTGCTAGGAAAAAGTGAGTTTCCAAAAAGCTCAAATTAAAAGTTAGAAGGAGAAAACTGGCTTTAAACTTTAATCATTTTACGTGCATTGCCCCGGTCCTAAAACCTGCCCCTTATCTGGACAATTTAAAGGGTTTGGGCCTCCTCTGGCCTGGACATTGGTTATATTTCCTTTTTTTTCCTTTTACCCAAGCTGCAGAAAATCCAATTATTAGCAACGACCCAATTACTCTCCCCTCCAACTCAGCGTCTCAAATCCAAGGTTGGCTTTGCGGATTAGCGAGGTTTACCGATGGACTCCTAAAAAGGAAACAACAATGTCAAATTTCCTGGCTGCCTGCACTCTTCCGGGATTTGGAGTCAGAGGGTGACATGATCATTGAGAGAGTAAAAGAAGTAGGAATGGAGAAAAGGGGGGAGCGGTCTCTGGACAGTAGAGCTCAAGTTATTCGAGGTCAGAAGTGAAACTAGGGAGCTGCTGAGTTAAAGCAGCGACTTACTTGCTACATCTTAAAGCACCTCTTCGTTTAGAGGTCAGTTAGAATAACGATCTGATAAGATTTGTAGATCATAACATGGAAAAGTTGTCTATATAAATATAAACCAATCCATGGCACCAATACAGTAGTATCGGTATTCCTATCGGTATCGTATTGGTAAAGGTATCGGTTTTGAGAAAGTATTCAAAACCAATACTTTTTGTTGGTTTGTTGGAAAATACTTTTTACTTTACTGAGGACCAACGTTCCCTCTAATTTTTTATGTGTCTGAGCAAACACACAAGCTTCCCGAGCAGAAGGGGGCGCTTCCTGAGCAGAAGGGGCGGAGCGAAAACTTTTACTCTTTTGTGACGTCACCAGTAATGACGCGCCAAATTCCGAAGCGGTAGTTTGAAGCAATTTGTTTCAGAAAGAAAGTAGAAAGAGGTATGTTCCGAAACTCTGTCTTGTTTTACCATCTTTAGTTTAAACTGAGTTTCTTTTTTGTGCGCTGCATAGGTCTTCTTGTGCGCTATTGATCTGGAAGCAGTGCGCAATTGCACAGGCGCGCAGCTTAGAGGGAACATTGGTGAGGACCGATTCTTTTACGATTGTACTGTGGGGCATTTGCCTTGATTTAATTACTTTTCCATCTCTCAAATACCTGTCTTTATCAGACGTATGACGCACGTGTGTGCTTAGGTACTGGTTGGGAAGAGACTATTATATGCATACTGGTCCACAACCTTAAATGACATAAAACGACTGCTTGTGGTAAATGGTTTAATGCATCAACATGAATATTTTTTTTTTTAGTAATCAAGGTTTTATTGTGGTATAAACCCCTCATTTTCAAGTGCTGTTATGATGCCCATACATATTTGTCTACTGTATATGTACAGTGCCACAAATATGTAATTGTTTTAGAAAAATATTAAGAAGTGTTCTTTCGTTCTTTTCTTTTTTATTTTTTTTGGGTAATGCTCCACAGTTTCCAACCACTTCAGTCAAAGTGGGTCAAAAAGTAGCTGGAAATGAATTACTCATTAAATGAAACACTTCAATCTCTTTAATAAGGAGATCCATAAATGATATGCACCACCTGCTAAATTCGCAAATATCCCCCCTAAAAGCTTCGTAAGCTCCATCAGACTAATCAGAGTCGACAGCCACCAAATAGACTCTATTCTGAATTCTTCATGGGAGCAGGTGAAGTCTTCCGGCAATAATTTACCAGAAGGTATGGCGTTATCTATTAATGTGGAAGGATTCAATTTAACAGCCACCTTCGATCATATTAAACCAAAGACACCGGTAACCTGAGGAATCTTTTTCATTATTGCCTAATTAACCTTTTAATAGCAATGCCTGCTGCTTTGTCTACTTAATTAGCTCATGCCACATTTTAAATAAGTTCTGCATCAATCATCCACATATCCTACCACAACTTTTACATTTCTGTTGGACTTTGAGTTTAATTACCTTGAAGAACACTGTTGTCCGTGATGATAGAACTTAACTTTTACTTAGGAAACTTGCAGCAAGTGAAAGAACATGCTGAGTCGGCTGGATGTGTGGACGCTACGTGTGCTTAACGGTGAGGAAGAGTGACTAAGCCTGGCTTCATACTGGAAAAAAGCCAAAAAGGCAAGAGTCATAGCCCTTCATCACATGTAAGTCATTCAGATGAGCTGCTGTTGCTAGACTGTACAAACAAGTGAGTGTGAAGGCTCTGATTCACAGCCAATGCATCATGCAAACATTAAAGCACATTCAGCAGTTTTATCTCCATGTAGCAGCATTTTCCTTCTCCGTTTTCTTCTTGTGACATCATAACAACATGGCTGACAACATCTTATAGTTTACTCACAAAGTTTCGTTTCCTTACTTGTGCTGTTTTTCCCTAATGTTCCTGGTAGAGGTAGTTGGATTAAAATTGAAAGAACTGTAATGTGTTATTAACATTCATTCATTTTGCGAGAAATTTCTTTGTGACTTACATAAGCATGTATTCATTTTACTCCAATCGTTTGTCCTTTGTTGACTTGTATCCCGAGTTACTATGTTTTATCTGTCAAAATGTCTGAAAAGTCCTCTAAAGTTTGGTCCAAGATTGCGGATATAAGTGACCGAAATGAGCTTACTCCACAGGGTGGCTGGGCTCTCACTTAGAGATTGAGTAAGGCGCTCCGCCATCTGGGGGCAGCTCAAACTAGAGCTGTTGCTCCTCCAAATCAAGAGAAGCCAGACGGAGTGGCCAACGTATCTGGTTAGGATGGCTCCCGAGTGCCTGGCAGGTGCGGCGTTTTAGGCACGCCCCAGAGGTAGAGAGCGGAACAACTCGGGATCCTCCAGGGTGACTTGGAGGAAGCACCCGGGAGGAAGCACCTGTCTGAAGCTGTTACCCCCTGTGACCGGCTCTGGACAAGCAGAAGACAGCGGAATGGAATGGAGCTCAAATATTAGAGGTCTTCCAACTATTTGTAAATCTTCACATAAACAACTGGTCATATTTCAAAGTGCCTTTTCCAAGTTAAATCAGGAACAATATTTATGACACCAATATTGTATCGGAAACTTTCTGTGCAGTGTTCTGCTGGTGCGGAGAGGAACAAGAGAGGAAATTTGAAAAGCAGGTCAGGTGGGAAAGTTCTGTCCTGGAATGTTTTTATGGGTCAGAAAAGGATACTGATTGAACTACATAAGATCCATAACATCCCCATCTACCCCCTGTATGAGACAATGAGGAGATTCAATTGCTCGTTCAGCCAGAGACTACTGCGGGACTTAACGGAACAGTTAAGTAGTAGAAAACAGAGATTTGATTCTGTTTGTCCCGTTGTCCTTAACTTTCTTGCGGGATCTGGTTGCAGGATCAACAGCCTCAAATGGGAAGCTAAGTCTTTCCACACCACGTTCTTCAGCTCACCCGGGAGGATCCAAAGGAGTTCTCTGGGCAGTTGTGATAGATAGTCTTTCTCGCCGGTCCTGTGTCTGCCTCTAGGTCTCCTTCAGGTTGGACATTCCTGGAACAGCCATCTTGACCAGATGCCAGAACCACCGCTTCTCTCGACCTGGAGGAGAAACAGCTATTTCTCCCCCTATCTCTGAGCAAGATTCCATCAAAGTGCAAACCAAGTTCACATAAAACAAGGCAGAAGCATAACCAGTGCTATTTCAAAAAACATTTTGTCTTTTGGAACAATTTAAATTAAAACCTTTCAAAATCAATTCTGTGTAATGCAAAAACAAACATACTGTAAATCAGTCATTATTGTCATGAGCCCACGCTCATCTAGAACGCGCTTCCCCACCTATTCTGCCCTCATCCCTAGTTTGGCACACCTGGTCCCAATTCCCAGTTGTGTCTTGTTTCACATGGACTATTTAAGCTCTGGTGTCCCCCACTTCCCTCCTGGAGTGTTCCCCTGTATCACTCCCTTGCACTACTCCTCTGCTGTTTCCCATGCTGCACACTGTTCCTCTGGCCTGGAATGCTGCCTTCATGCTGCCGTGATGATTTCCTTCCATTTGCTTTGGCCCTCAACCTGCTGAGCTTGTATCCCTGGCTCTTGGTGCACTCGCCTTCATGTTGAGCTCATATCTCTGGTCTTCGTCCTGCTGAGCTCATACCCCCTGGCTCCTGGTGCACCCTGCCTTCCTGTTGAGCTTCTCCCTTCTGGTTCCCCCATCGTCTTGCCTAGCTCCTACGCCTGGTACCCCTCGTCACCTAGTCGAGCTCCGTCCCTATGGTCCCCTCCATGTCCAGCCAAGGTCTTTCATATTTATCTTTGGTTCTGCACTTCCTTCAATAAACTGGTTAAAACTGGCATTGCATCTAGGTCCTACTTCACTCACCACCACCATTCATGACAATTTGTTCTTCGCAATGTGACTATTTCAGCATTGTGAATATTGTTGTTAGTAAAAGCTCCCTGTAAACATTTTTGAAGGAGTACTTCCTATCTGGATTGATTGTTACCGGTGACAATATGCAGTGATCATTTTTTCCAATGAAAACTGCAGCGGAAATAAACGTTATGCAAGCACATGTCAAATCGGTGTTATTGGGGCAACATTAATATATTAGGAAGTCTGGAAGGAAACCTGGGCTTCTCTGCTGAGGTTGTTGCCGATCACATGTAACTACTATATACTTACATTTAGCTTCCCTTAAAGCTTACCGTATTTTCCGCACTATAAGGCGCACTGCATTATAAGGCATACCTTCAATGAATGACATTTTAAAACTTTTTCAATTTTTTTTTTTTATTATTTATTTATTTCGGTCACAGTGCAACCTCATATCAATGAAATAAAGAAAACAACCATATTCCAGCAAAGGACCGAAAAGGTAACGGCTGAAGCAAACGCTTATTACGCCGACCCTTTTTTTTTTTTTTTATGTCAATATATAAAGACATATATATATATGTCAATATATAATATCAATATGTGATATCAATATGTGATATCAATATGTGATATCAATATGTAATATCAATATATAATATCAATATATTATATCAATATAATATCAAATGTCAATATATAAAGACATATATATAAAGACAATATATATGGCGCATCACATTATAAGGCACTACAGTAAAGGCTGGGGTTACGTTGTAGCTCAATATTAATCCATATATAAGGCGGTCTGGGTTAAAAGGCGCATGGTGGACTTTAGGGAAAATTTAAGGTTTTTAGGTGCGCCTTTTAGTGCGGAAAATACGGTATTTTAAAAACCATAAAGAATTTGTCAAGCTGAGCAATTATTTAGATTTCTTTCTTTATCTTTATTTTTTGTACAAAAAACATTTTTTTCTTTTTTTTTTAAATCGTGCCTCACCTCTTAGATCAGACTGTGATAAAGCATGTGGAAACACTGCTATCAAATGTCATTTCCCTCCAGACATACAAGTAGTGAAGCATTTGAGTTGCTAGACACACAGCCAAGACTCAGACAAGTGAATATACGTGTTAAGTTGGTGTTCCCCTTTTTCACCTCGTCCCGTCTCACAGGCCCAGTGAAGATCGCAGGTTCCATTAGGAATTTCAAGTTGAATTAAGGTGCTTGGGGAGGACACATTAACACATGTGCCGCTTCTGTAGTTAAATGTCAGGATGGGAATGAGGCCTGTGACTTTATATTCCATTAGCCACAGTCTCATGTTTCCCTGCTGTGTGTCTAAATAAATAATCAAGACAGCCTCCAAAACACGAATCATCTTTTCACAATAATAGAAAATTAATGTCTCTGCATGGGTAAGTAAATTACACCGAGAGCATCTCACAGCCTAAATCATTGCTGAGAGATGATGACAAAGGACGCTTTATAAGCTGCAGTAAAAAGAGACTCACTCGTCCGGAAAATTCTGAAATCTGAATAAAATGTTTGGGCTTTCAAGCTCTTTACAATCACCTTGCATGAAAGTCTAATTCAGTTTGGCTTCTTATTAATTCATAAGCCATTAGTAACATATTTCTCTAACAAAAAGCCCCTGACAATAGAAAAAAAGGAGTGTTTGGGTGAGGCATGTGCAATTATCTTTTAGGCACGGACCATTTAAAAAAGGCCTCGAAGAAACAGCTAAAAACGGGGTCCTGAAATATGCAAAAAGATAAGCTTTTTATTTTGCAGCATTAGCCAGATACACCTGAATAAAGCTTGAACGTTATCCTGCTATGTAAGTTTAAAAGCTGTCATGCTAAATCAGAGACACAACCGAATGCAAAAAAGAATGGACGAAATAAATTATGAAATATTTCCTGAAGGTCTTAAGCTTCTCTTTGACCACAGTACCCTGATATGGATTTTCTTAAAAGAAGATACATAAAATAAACATATTAAACAGGAAAATAGCGTTAGATCATTTTAGACATTTAGTATGTAACAATTAATATTAATTGAACAAAAAAAAAATACAAAATATATGTACTTTGTATTATATTTACTTCTACGAGTTTGATATTTGTCATTCCCTTGTACATGGCTGTGACTCGCGAGTTCAGAGTTAATCTACAGGGGAGCCTTATGGTGACATGACTCCCAACTGTACAACTAATTCCTCTCAATATACTGCCAAAAATTATATATATATATTTTTTTTTTTTTTTTTACCTGTCCTGTCCGGCATTGTGACAAGCAGAATAATGATCTGTATGTCAAGTATTGCTGGGCAGTTTTGTTCTACCAGGGTCAGCACAATGTGCCGACCCTGACAAGCTTTATTTGTTTATTTTAAATGCTTTACAATCAAAATATATATGCTTTCTGCGCTGGACCTGACAGAAATTACTAAGGAGAGGGGCGTGGGTAGGTGGGGTGAAAAAGAGGAGGGATAGGGTACAGAAGAAGAAGAAGAGAGGGGGAGAAAGTAAAAAGAAAATCTGAAGTTGTAGTATTCTGCATCACAACCAACCTGCTGAATTATCTGAGGGGAAAAAAAAAAAAAAAGTACAAACAAGAGTTTAAACCAGTGATAAAACTGACACATACAACAAAACCTTCTATAGCAAATGATGTACAACACAAACACATGTTACTAGAGTTATAATAATATTGGTTGAAAGCAAGGACCATAGCGGACAGTAAACAGAGTGATATAGTGTGCGAGTGTGAGTGAAAGTACATGCATGCTGCCGATGTGAACCATGTGCTTATTAGGACCAACGGATTGTCCCCAGCCCCAAAGGATTGGAACGAGGGAGGCAGAGACACACGCTACCCGGGCCCGTGCCCATCCAGATCCCGGGACCCCAAAGCCGGGCCGAGGAGCCGCCCACCCACCCAGCAAGGCGCATAGAGAAACCCCTGCCAGAACCACTCCAGCACCAAGGAGCACGGGCCTCCCCGATGCCAGGACCCACAGGCCTCGGGGCAGACGCGGCAACCGTACCCCACGGCCCTAGGCGAGCCCAGGGGTGACAGAAGTCAAGGCCCGGACCGAAAGGGGAGCACTCACCCCAAGGGCCCAGGGACCCGACAATCCCCGAGCCGGGGCTTAACCGGGGGCCCAGCAGGGCCAGGCTACCCCACATGCAGCCGCCACAGCCCAACACACAGCCAGGTGCCCGACCCAGGCAGCCCAAAGACCACCTCTGCACACCTAATGTCCCTCTTCACTACCCTAGTCCCTCAACTGTAGTCCTGCCAACTCTCTAGTGATGCTCACCCCAGTGCACCTCTTAACCCCAACTGGTGACGAGGGGCCCCGGCAGGGCCAGGCAAGACCGCCCCCGGGCCCGTTTCCCCCATACAAAAACCACACAACCGTATCTCTGGGTGTCTCCCGCCCCCCGGAGGCGGGCAACACAGAAGTGACTGGCCTCCAAGTCCCGCAAACCCAGCCCCCCTCCAGGCAGCAGAGCCCCGAGATCCCGGCCGACTCGAAGGGACACAGACGGGTGAAGACCGGCCGCCCTCCCCCGGTCCCACCTGTGTATGTATGTGCTGCAATTGAAGTGGGCGAGAGAGCGCTTGCAGGTGGCGGGCCCTAAAAATTATATTTTTAAAATATATAAATTGCATCAGACCACGGGAACAACTTGGAGCTCAACGCTCAGAAGACAGTGGAGATGATCGTGGACTTCAGTAAAATCACAGCCCCCCATTACCCCCATTGCATTGACAGACTCCCCCATCACCACTGTAGACTCTTTCCGCTTCCTCGGCACCACCATCACACATGGCCTAAAGTGTGAGCCGTCCATCAGCTCCTTGATCAAAAAGGCCCAGTAGAGGATGTACTTTCAGCGGCAGCTGAAGAAAGCCAATCTGCCCGCCCACATGTTGGTGCAGTTTTACACAGCCATCATCGAGTCCATCCTTACCTCCTCCATGACCGTGTGGTACGCTGGAGCCACAGCAGCGCATTGTGCGCTCCGCAGAGAAGGTGATTGGCTGCAGCCTTTTATCTCTCCATGACCTGTACGTCTCCAGGACTCGGGGGTGTGCAGGTCGGATAGCAGCTAACCCTTCCCACCCTGGACATGGACTTTTGAGTGACTCCCATTGGACAGAAGGCTCCGGTCCATTCGGACCAGAATGTCCCGCCACAAAAAACAGCTTCTTCCCTTCTGCCGTTGGACTTATGAATACTCTATAACCTGGATCCCCTCATCACTTAGTCACTTCGCTCTTGTCACTTTACTGTCTTTATTATTTTTTATGCCATTCCACTACTTTTCCTTTTCTTTCTGAGCACTCTTAGTTTTGTTAATTTTTTTTTTTTTGCATACTAGTACCACAGCAAGGTCCTAGTCTCTGATCCTCTTCATTGACCATGGCAATAAAAGCATTCTGATTCTGAAACATTCATGCTGGATTTTAGTCTAACTTCACATTGAAATAAACATCTGGAAAAATTATATCAGGAAGAGTAGTCTGTCAACTTGACCAGCTGTCTCTTCTGCCCTTTGGGAAGGGATGGCTCGGTGGGTAAGAGGTCCATTCTGTAACCGGAGGGTTGCTGTTTTGATTTCCCGCCCCGGATTTTATGCCGAGCGGGATAAACAAGACGCTGAACCCCCAAATTGTTCTAGATGACAGTGATTTGCTCCTTGCATGGCAGCTCCCAGTCCATTTAACTTTTGACCATTCCTGTGGCCTTTGCTGTTCTCTGCCTCTTTCTGTCGCCCTCTTCTCCTAGTCAGGTGACAAATTAAAAACGGAGGGCCAACCAGCCCCGCCTCATAGGCACTTTTAGCCTATCATGATTAAGCAGTACTTTTAAATATCTATGATCCTCTCTCCATCAGTAGCACCCCTCCAACCAACACATTCATTGTCCAAACTGGTATTATTTTTTTTTTTGTTTATTTTGAATTACTCTATTCATCCCTCACCGGGGAAATTTGTTTGCTGCACTCCTTACACCGCAGCAGGCTGCCCTTCAACGGCGCCAATGGTGGGAGAAGTGGGGGCTAGGTGTCTTCTCCAAGGACCCTAGACGTGCTCTCCGTGGGACGCGAACCCGCGGCCACCGTCTCCACCCAAAGGTAAGTCTTTTTCCGTTGCCTGTTCGTCCCGGGAAAGGATCCCACCTTCAAACGGATCTCCATTAAGTTTCTTCTCATTCGCCCCCCCCCCCGACTGTTTTTTTAAAAAGAGTTTTTCCTCTCCGCGAAGGAAGATTTAAGAATGAGATGTCCTGAGTTTGATTTGTTCAGGTTTGTTCAGTGATCTTTTGCTCTTGCTTTTCGAAAGTCCTTTGTACTTGTCATGACGTGGATGCAGGTGGAAGAAGGAGGACCCAATTGCAGGACAAGAAACATAATTTATTTAATGAAGGAGTCAAGTAATGCTGTAAATGAATCAATGGAATGTCTTGAAGTTATTTTTCCAAATGTAATTCATGATCAGGCAATGGAAGGTATGACCTGACACTGAAGAGAAAGCAGACTGTCTTTTTAAAGGCAGCTGCGGAAAGACCTTCAGGTGTCTTAAATCAGGCAGATGAGTTAGGCCCTGGGTTCCCTCTGGTGGTGGGCGAGGGAACCATGACAGTACTATTGTCTCACATCTGTTAGCATATGTCTGTAAACCCGTAGGTCAGGTCAGACTCAGCGGGATCACCTAATTCATCGGCTCTTCTTCCTGTGCCCATCCCTTCTATATGGGTATCATGCCGGGGTCTACTATGCCAAAGTTTCTATGTATCCTTAACTCAATAAATACAATAATTCGTCCGGTCTCTTGAATCCAGTTCCAGTTAGGGACTTCCAGATACCTTCCAGTAGTCACCAAAGTTACCCAAAATACTTACCTAAATCTAATTATAGCAGTGTTGTCAAACGGAAACACTAGGGCCAACATTGGTATTTATTGAAAACGTTCAACCATCTAAGACCATTTATGATGCAGCTAAGGTGAGAGAAGCCTGGGCTTCCCGACTGATGCTGTTGCACCCGCAACCTGGCAACGGATTAGCTGATGACGATGGAACGGAACTTCTTCTTCTTTTGGCATTTCCTATAGGCGTCGCCACAGCAAGTCAGTTTCTTCCATCTAACCCTATTTGCTGTATCCTCTTTGGTCACACCAACTATCTTCATGTCTTCCTACACTGTGTCCATGGACCTCCTCTTTGGCCTTCCTCTAGTTCTCTTTCCTGGTGATACCAACCCCAGCATCCTTCTGCCAATGTATTTGGTCTCTCTCCTCTGTACATGTCCAAACCATCTCAGTCTTGCCTCTCGAACTTTATCCGCAAAACCTCTAACATGTGCTGTTCCTCTGATCCTGTCCATCCTGGTCACTCCCAGAGAGATCCTCAGCATCTTCATCTCTGCTACCTCCATCTCTGCTTCCTGTCTTTTCTTCAGTGCTTCTGTTTCTAGACCAAACAGCATCGCTGGTCTCACCACAGTTTTGTACACTTTCCCTTTCATTCCAGCTGAAACTCTTCTGTCGCACATCACACCTGATACTTTTCTCCACTCGTTCCAGCCTGCTTGAACACGCTTCTTCACCTCTTTTCCACACTCTCCATTGCTCTGGACTGTCGATCCTAGATACTTAAAACCTTCCACCTTCTTTATCTCTTCTCCCTGTAACCTCACTTTTCCATTTGGATCCCTCTCATTCACACACACGTACTCTGTTTTACTCTGACTAATCTTCATTCCTCTTCTTTCTAGTGAACGGAACAAATGGGGTAATTTATTTAGAAAAAAAATATTCAAATGTTTGCAGAGGTTCCACCGTCACAAAATTAAAACGTTCCCCTTTTTTATTTTAACAAATGTAGTTTCAAAGTTTAAATTATGTTACAATAAGTAACCTGTTGATTGGATTTGTGCGCATATTTGTCTAAATTTTAAAATAAAGTCCATATATAGACACAAACGTTAACGTAATTAAAACTATTTATCTAATTGATCAGGGACGTTGCACAGTGTATATTGTACATGTACCCAACAAACTTTGTCTTTCATTGCGTAATTTATGCAGATTCAATATTAGAAATGCATTAAAAATAGTC
Organism: Neostethus bicornis; assembly: GCA_902685375.1. NCBI lineage: Eukaryota > Metazoa > Chordata > Actinopteri > Atheriniformes > Phallostethidae > Neostethus > Neostethus bicornis. Next base: position 6,108,518 of record LR738547.1, on the reverse strand, counting down.
AATTCCATTTCTGTCCCTTTTCTTCCAATTCTTTTCCTCCGAGATGTCACTGGATTGTAGATGCTTATTTCCAGCAACGCCCAGCATCAAATTAACACCAGTAGACATTCACACCCGGGGTCTGACATGTGAAACCAGGTTTTCCTTCCTCCCATCTCGGACACTGTCACAACCAAAAGGAAAACACTCTAATTAAAGTACTGAAAATGACAACTGAGACCTTTTATGTACAAAAATGTAAATTATCTTTAGAAAAAAAATTATACAAGACAAAATGTCAAAATGTAGACATTTTACGGTAAAGTGAATAGAAGTCCAGTGTGCAGAAAGTGCTAATAGCATCTCATTTCCCCACAAAAACACCTTTCTTTCTCCTGGAACATGAATTATTAGTGCAGATGCAACCTGCTGGTTATTTTTTAAACAGAATGAGCGAGGCTGAAGAGGCAAAGGGTTGGTCTGTGAACAGCACAGGTTACAGCCAGAGACCATGGACGGGTTGCACCAGGAGAATCATAAATAAGTCACACAGCCTCTGGACCTTCCTCTGAAGGCACACAGATGCTGGCATGGAGCTTTTTCATCTGATAGCAAAGAAATGTCCCGGAGACGTGCAGAATTCAGATCCATGCAAGTGGATGTGCTGTATATGCATGCGGGCTGTCTGGTGTCTGTGTGTGAAAACACACCCAGCATCTTCATTCATCCTCCAGAGACCCTCAAATACACACACCAGTTTTTCAAAGGGTCCTTTTTTTATCCTGCTAGTCTCAGCGAGGAATGTATGACGTCAGTGAGCCAAGAGGTTTAGCTGCCAGGTTAAATAATGACTCTAATTAAGCAATTAAGACCAGAGAGGCACTTTAGACTCATCTGGACAGACGGCAAATTAGGACACACCGGGGAAAAGGAACACATATGATGATAGCTAATGGGATGGCCGATACGTTATTCTTTACGATATTTCATCAAATATTCCCGCTATACAAATTTGTCGTTCAACGATTAAAACAGTCAACAACAAAAGAAAAAATTCTCCCGCTGACGTATTCAGCTTCTCGACACAGTTGCAGCCAAAACACCTGTGGGATTTTGACAAAAATGGCGTAGCAGGTACGCCATTCAGTGAAGAGTTTATTCAGAAATGGGGCTAAAAAATTTGTCATTGCGAGATTTTTTTGGGGCGGTTTTTGTGTTAGTTTTATGATCAAAAAGTTTAGGCGGAATTGCTCGCTTTACAATTGCCGTCACGTCAATTGGGGACCATATTTATTTATTATGTTGTGTTCAGTTATTGTGCTTTCTTTATGGAGGAGCCGATAGCTTAGTAGAATGTTTGTCCTCAGACCGGGAAAAGCTGGTTCAAATGCCACTAAGTAGTTCCTAGGTGTCCTTGGGGAAGACACCTTACCCCCTGTTCCTCCCACCATTGGTGTTACCATGGCACCCATTTGCGGTGCCATAAATTTCCCTGTTAAGGGATGAATACAGTCAGTCACTCTCTTAACCGTCTATTCCTTAGAGGGTTGCCAGAGCCGATCCTGGCTGATTAAAGACAAGGGACAGGGTACACTCCGAACAGATCGCAAGTCTATCACAGGGCCACACTCATTCCTAGAGGCAATTTTGAGGAAACCGGAGTACCCAGAGGAAACCCACGCATGCAAACTCCACACAGAAAGGCCAGTGTTGGAAGCCTCGTCCCTACCCGGGACTTGAACCCATGACCTTCTTGCTGTGAGGCCACTGTGCTATCCACTGCGCCGTGCCGTATGTTTCAGTATGTTTAAAATAAATATATTCCTTCTGTAATTGTAATTCTTAATAATCATGAACATTATCAACTAACAATTTTAATGTTGAAACATGTAATAAAAATTTTGTTTTATATATATAGAGAGACACGTAAAAAAAGAACTCGACCTTTCCTCCTTTGCAGAGCAAACACAGAACTAAACTTCTTTTAAACCAAAGGGTATTTACAGAATAATCGTCTGGTCATGGAGTGTTTTTACTGAAATATCAACCTGAGGAGCTCGAGTCCTTTTTTTTTTCCTTGGATGTCTGAATAGCCTTTCAGGGACCGAGGTGATACGCTGGGCAGCAGTGAGGAGATGTTTGGCATTTTCAGGTAGGAAAAAGTCCAAGCTGGCCTTACATTCAGAAATAACACAAGTTCTTAAACTATTGACTGCACTGAAGCAGTAGACTTCAAAAGGTCCTTCTGACCTGTTTGCTGAGAAGCCTCAAACAAGTTTTTTTTTTCCCCTCCTTCTCTTCCCAGTACTATGCGTTTCATTATTAATATGTTTTTTCTCAAGTTTCTCTCTGACCCAGGACATTAAATAAAACATTGTATGGTTCATGAAAGATTATGAAAGAGCAGAACGTAAGCAGCAGGAGGTGTAAACTCAGCACAATTCATTCTGGTATATAATGTCAATGCCAGCAACCCCCCTCTCACCCTACCTCCATGCCCTGCAGGCATATTGGCGGAACTACCAATGGATGCTAAGCTTTTTCCGACAAAGCTCCGAAGATAAAGTATTTTCCTTTTATCCCTTCTGCAAATCAATTCTGGGCCTTACAGCAAAATCCCATAAAATAACTTCAAACACCACTACTTACTCCAAAAATTTGTATTATGGCTATATCTCTTTGAACCCTTACCAGTGAAGTTTTGGAGGAAAATGATTTAAGTGTTATCTGCTAAGACATCAGCATGTCAGCACTTCACCTCAGTTTTTCTTCATATGTCAACCTGAACCTTGTGTTTCTCTGCTTGTGTTTGGCTTTTGATTGCTTCTAACCATTCAGGCCTGGCGATAAATACAAATGCTGCTTGTAAACTTAATCGCTGCAGCAAACAGATCTTTATGAAGCCCTGCCGGAGCCACACTTTCACTCCGAAGCTAAAATATTAAACCAGATTCAATCTCCTTCAACAAAATTATGGAAAGTCGGGTTGATAAAAACAAGTACCTGTGAGTCAAGGTGGAAACCAAAGGCCTTTATAAGCAACTGAGACAAAGTATGGGATTATTAACAATGGAATGGGACTATCATTCCATTGGGATGATAGATACAATCTGTGCTCAGAGGGAATCCCTCCTTCATGTAAATCTCCACGAGGTTTCTTTTTTCCCCAGTGATATTCATTCATCTTCTGAACCGCTTATCCCTAATGGAGTCGCGCGGGGTACTGGAACTCATCCTGGCTGATTGAAGACAAGAGCCAGGATACACCCCAAACAAGTCGGAAGTCCGTCACGGGCCCACACACAGACAATCATCCAATTAATCTATAACGCATGTCTCTGGAGAGAGGAAGGAAACCCACGAATACACAAGGAGAACATGTAAACTCCGCTCAGAAAGGCCAGCGTTCCAAGCCTTGTCCCAACCCTGGACTCAAACCACCAACCTTCTTGCTTGTTAGGCCACTGTGCTAACCACTGAGCCACCCCACCATGCCGCCCCCATAAATATTTAAAAACAAAAAAATTGGTAAGGAACCTAAAGGCAGCTATGCTCTGTTTAATTACCGTGTTTCCCGCACTATGTGGCTCATTGGATTCGAAAGCGCACCTTTTCAAGTAAAGGGCACACTGCGTTATAAGGCACATAGAATAGAAGCCGTCCTAGCCCCTCCTCTTTTTGGCCCCGCCTCAAAATCTCCCTTTTTGTGAAGCCAAATACTTGGCATCTCTGCGATAGGTGGTATGAGTCATAGAAGGAGCACTGACCAACTGACTGCGACTTCGCACTGGAGCTCTCTGTTCGCTTCGGCCTGATTTATACCGATTTTGACAGTTTTACGCTACCTGTAGCGGCCAGAGGTTACTTACTTAACCAATATTGATCCTTATTTTAGGTGCATCAGATTACACAGGGGTTTTTTTTGTTTTTTTTTGAGAAAATTACTGAATTTTTTTAGTGCCTTATGAGTGGAAAAAAATGTAGATTGTTTTACGATAAGCCATTCTTAACAATAAGCTATTGTTATATTAATCAAGTAGGTGTAGAAGGATATATAAACGAATGAATAAATGATGTGATAGAGGGATAGATGAAAGGTTGGCTGTATGGACCAATGAATGAAAGGATAGAAGAATGGATGGATAGGATGATTCCCTTTCTGACAAATCTCCATGAAAACATTGTGAAGAGCAAAAGAAAAATGGAGAGAAACTCCCACATGCTATTTTAAAGAGCTAAATCCACACTGTGTTGCTAGATAACTGCAGGATCACCACCGTGCAGACCGGCCAGTGTTGTAACACTTAAGAGTAGGCAGCAGCAGAGCATAAAACGGCTCTGCTCACTTCGCTCCAACAGCGACTCATACATAGGTGCATCCAACTTTCATCTGGTCCATCTGTGGGATGAGCGCAGAGCTTGGAGATCAGAGGAGGTTTTATTAGACGACCTGACAATCTCACGTACGGTCACGCCATCTTTCTCTGACCTCTGTCAGTAACAACGCTCCAAATTTTTTCTTAAGGGAGGAGAGGAGACATCCCATGCCTGGAAAAATCAATAAATATACTTAAGTGAAAGGATAAACACTTCTATGAGTCACACACATCTTCTTGGTGGAAGGCCATAAATTCTATCTTTGTTTGGACAACAGGAGTGTTTCACATCGAGTTCAAACGTGTGTTACAGGATGAAGGGAGATTTCCCAGTTAGATGTTTGATAAAGCATCATTTTTTGTTCGTTGTGTTTTTCTGACACAGAAAAGACAGATTATAGCATCTCAATATCTTTTCTTTTATATGTGAACGTCGGATCTGGGTACTCCGGTTTCCTCTTCAAAAATATGCATGTCAGGTTGATTGGCCACTGTAATATTGTTTTTTTGCAGATGATGTGGTCCTGTTGGCTTCATCGGACTGTGATCTCCAGCTCTCACTGGACCGATTTGCTGGCGAGTGTGAAGCGGCCGAGATAGGAATTGGCACCTCCAAATCCGAGACCATGATCCTCGCCCGGAAAAGGATGGAATGCCCCCCTGCACGTCAGGGACAGGGTCCTGCGCCAAGTGGAGGAGTTTAAGTACCTCAGGGGTTTCGTTCCGAGTGGGGGAAGGATGGAGCGGGAGATCGACAGTTGGATCGGTGCAGCGTCAGCAATAACCAGGACGCTGCATTTGTCCGTCGTGGTAAAGAGAGAGCTGAGCCGAAAAGCAAAGCTCTCGTGTTACAAGTCGATCTACGTTCCTACCCTCACCTATGGTCACCAGCTGTGGGTGGTGACCGAAAGAATGAGGTCATGGTTACAAGCGGCCGAAATGAGCTTCTTACGCAGGTTGGCTGGGCTCTCACTCAGAGATCGGGTGAGAGCCATCCAGGAGAGCTCGGTGTCAAGCCGCTCCTCCTCTAGGTCGAGAGGAGCCAGATGGTGTGGTTCAGGCATCTGGTCAAGTTGCCCCCGAGCGCCTCGCGAGCGAGTTGTATCGGGCACGTCTCACTAGGAGGAGACCAAGGGGCCGACCCCGGACCCGCTGGAGAGACTATGTCTCACAGCTGGCCGGGGAACGACTTGGGATCCTTCCAGGTGAGCTGGAGGATGCAGCCGGGGTGAGAGAAGCCTGAGCTTCCCGTTTGAGGCTGCTGCCCCCGCTACCTAGCCACAGAACTTCAAGAGGAAGATGACGGAATATTGCTCCTAGGAATGAGTATGTGTGTGTTTGGATGGTTGTCTTTGTGTGGCCCCGCGACTAACTGGAGACCTGTTTAGGGTGTTCCGTGCCTCTTGTATTTAATCAGCCAGCATAGGCTCCAGCAAACTCGTTAGGGATGGAAAGTTCAGAAGACAAAACTAAATGAAAGTTTGATCCACTCATACAATTCACTGGTTGGAAAACTTATCTGAAAATCTTAATAATAATTTAAAATGGTCTGTTGACTTCTAGATTTGAGTTTTTTTTTATTTTTACCAATCACATTTCAGCCAGCATTTGTTGCCAGGCAGGGCCAAAATAGGCAGAGTTTCAATGGCTGGGAGTCCACTACTGTGGTTTAATAAGTCAGTTTCATGTTTCCGCAGTGGTCCACAGCACTTTCATAGCATGTTTCTAAAAAGCTCTATTACTTTTGTGGCAAGAAAAATGGTTTTGGACCAACAAAAATCATGAGCGACGCTTCCTGCTCCATGCTCAAGTTTAGTTCACACTTGCTCAAACACTAACTACGCCCGGATCCAAGTGAATTGTACTCTAGTTCACTTTTTCAATTGGCTTAAGTGGGCAAAGCAAATCACAAACAAGAATAGTGCAGAGGGTTGTCAAACAAACTGCACTTTGGTGGTCAAACGTACAGTCTTTATGACACACAAAAAAATAAATATAGTCTCTTTGGTAACTCCTGAAAACTCTTAATAAAATAAAAACGCTTAATAATTATTGACTCTTAATAATAACTCTTAATATATTGTTGGCATATAGTGAACAAGAAATAGTCTGAATTCATGCCACGTGCAAGTTTACCAGAATGAACACTAAATTTTATGAGATATGCGTTGTGCCGGCAATTATACTTCCGGCCAGAGGTGGCGCACTTCACAATTGGTTTTGTGTTTCTGTGTGACGCAGAAGAAGAGTTAGGACTCATGCTGAGAACAATCAGAAACAGGCAGACCTTTAAATCTGAATCCTTTATCATCCCTATTTTATCCAAGGTTGTCAGGCTACAGAGAGCATTCCTTGTGAGTATTTACCGGTGGATCTTTGTTCCTACCCTCAATTATGGTCACCAGTTGTGGGTGATGAAGGGAAGAACAAGATCGTGGATAAACTCGTCCGAAATGAGCTTCCTCCGCAAGGTGACTGGACTCTCACTCTCATCTGGGAGGAGCTCGGAGTAGAACCATTGCTCCTCCAAGTCGAGAGAAGCCAGATGGTTAGGATGCCTCCCGAATGCCTGGTGAAATGTTTTGGGGCGTCCTATCAGGAGTCCAGGAGGCAGACCCCAAACGCTGGACAGGGAACATGTATGGATACTCTTGGGTCAGCTGGAGCAGGGGTGCCCATTACGTCGATCATGATCGACCGGTCGATCGCAAAGGCATTATGGGTAGATCACATGGCATTGAAAAAAAGTTTTTAAAAAAAAGTGTCAATCTAGCAGCTTTTCTGCTGTTACTGGAGATTTTTGGAGTCTGTGACGTGAAATCACGATGTTAAGCCTGTAATCAATAAGCAGCCCGCGGTGCTGATGTGGCCCGTCCCCCTCGCAAAGCACTGTGAGTGTGCGGATGTAACAAATTGTGTTGTTGGGGTAGTTACAGCAGGCTGGAAACGATCTGTGGGGTTTGCGATGGTAACACGGGACTGGTAGATCTCAGGAGGTTTGATATTTTAGATCTTGGGACTAAAAAAGTTGGGCACCCTTAAGCTGGAGAATGCAGTCAGGGTTAGAGAAACCTGGGTTTCCCTTTTGAGGCTGTTGCCCCCACGACCCAGCCTAAGATACGCAGAAGACAACAGAACAAAAAACTTATAATTTTTTTTCCAAGAAAGGTGTTCTCTTCTTGGCAACCACCAATATCTACTTCCTTCCTTCAAAGAATATAAATCTTTTCCTAAAGCTGAAAATTCCTCGTAAGACTACACCATTTTTAAAAATGGAAATACAACTAATAAAACAGGAAGCACAGGAAGAATCTGTGATTATCAGTCCACAGTGAATGAATTACTTATTATTGTCCGCATGACTGTGTTGAGTAGGAATTACAAAAGAGTATATGTTACCCTATTTAAGTAAGTGTTATTTGCCATCCACTGTGTTGTAAGCTGCACAAGCAGTCATGAAAATGCATTTGAATAATTCATGGTGCTCTTGCCAACTGCTAAGGGAGGCCAAGTGACAGTCTGTGCATTATCTTTTGATCAAGGGCTCCATAAGAGTGTACCACCGGCCGCACAAGAGAAAAAAACATATTTAGATGCACAAATCCAACATGACAGAGCAACAGAGCAGTAAGAAGCTCCCAAATCTTTTCAGTAGCTGAAGAATATGAACAACAAGGTAGGTCAGCATGGTGTTAAGAAGTAAAGATCCGTCAAATACAAACTCCCATCTGGTGGCATTAAAGTGACTATGAAAACATAGGGCTTTCTTTTGTCCATTTAAGAATTAATTCATCTCTTTTCTTCTGTGCAGTCAGACAAAACATGGATATTCAGCTTAAAGGTATTTGTCTTCATACAATCCATTTAGCCGACAATGGATTAGCAGATAGTGGAACGTTGTCCAATAAAAATGTAGAGGGGCAGTCAATTCAAGCTCTACTGGAGTAAGAAAAATGTCATATGTTCCCAATGCACTATGCTTTTCCTGCCAGTTATTTTACACCGAGCAGATACTGTACACGCTAGTGGTACATGTGGGTCACTATTTCTCCAGTGTTAGGACCTACTCCTACATGGAAATGATATTGACCTTTTGTGACGTGATGCATTTGTTAGCTTTGAAGTAGCAACAGCAGCAACGTAGAAAATTCTATCCTATCCTCTTAAATCTATCCTCTTTAATAAAAAGAAGCGCTTCTTGTGATGGCAGCAGATCGATGTAGCGCTCCAAATTTTTGTTGGATTTATTTGAGTTTTTATCAAAATTTCAAGGAATGAGCTACGTCAGCAGCAAGGATTGTCGAGTTGGAGCAAACGTGAAGAAATGCAAAAGTCAAAGAAATTATGCCAGGATCTTCCGAGTGCAGCTTAATCTGTTTTACAGACTTTGCTGAGTAAACATACCTGGCTTCAGTATGGTGGGTGTGGACATAGGTATAGAAAAGTGCAGCAAAAATAAAGCCGGTGGACTGGTGCTGTTTGAGAATAACAAATAGCGTTGTCCCACCAAAGTGAAGGATTTGTGAGATGCTATCAAGATGTGGAGCTTCTAAGTGATAGTTCACTGGAGCTTTCAAACATTGCTGCAATAGTAACGCAAATTCCGCCAAGCACGGAGCCAACTGTCATGTGTAGCTGCCACCCAAGCTGGTTGTTCCATAAACCGGCTGTTCCTGCTTCGCCCCATCCATATCGGCACTACCTAGCAGCTCTTCAGAAGCTGTTTTGCAGCTTTGTTTTGGAAGTGCTTGGGGACGCTACCAGACACACGAATCAACCCATATTGAATTAATAAAGAAAACTATATCTAAATTAGTTGATGATGGAGACAAATACCAGAATGTCTAAATTCCAGGGTGTTCTGTATGGCATACCATGCCATTTTGACCAACATATGAAGACTTGTCTTTGGAAGTAACAAAATGTCGTATGATCCGGTTGACACATACCAGCTTAAAAGGCCAAATTTTTGCAGTTTTAAGCACCTACAGGGAGTGCCAAATTACTTTATATAAAATTCTTTACCTAAAACCTCTGGGTAGGGAATCGAACTCAAAACTGCAACTCTGTGGTTAGAGGGTGGTTGCAGTACTCAGAGCCAACCTTCCTCCATAAAAATTCATTTGCTCAAACATTCAAATAAAAATTTGAATTATCGAACCATTTCAAATCCTAGAATTGAACAACTGGAGTTTACCGTTTGACTTTAACTGACTCTTAGCTACCAGATGAGTTTAATAACTGGGATTCATTTGAATTAATTCGAAACCATAACTAACATTTCAACGTATCTGAAAGCTTTAAAATGACTAAAATAAAGAACCTGCTCTGCTAGTATTTTTTTCCACATAAGTTTACGCCAAGCTTGCTTTTTCTTCATTTCAATCCAACTCTATATTTTTTAAGTTCTTTACACTTTGATTTTGTTTCATAAAACCCCATGAATCTTTCATAATCTGGACTTACTTTGATTACAAACATTGCACTATTTGGCTTTAAAAAATATCTTTTAAGACATTTTTCTCATTGTCTTTGAACAAAAATTGATTAAACTAATAAGCAAATAACTTGTACTTCGTGTATTTCAGCAAACTTCCCGATAAGAAGTTCCTTTCTCAACAGTTCTGCAGCTTCATTAATGGGTCAGGTCTTAGTAGACGAGACAAACTGGCTGTTCATAATCCAGACAGTAAAGTTTGACTTTCTCAAAGTGCAGAACACAAAGGTTTGTCACTTAAAAGGACTCACACAGATTCCAAACCACAATTTGAATCTTTGAATCGAACAACTTAAGTTTACCATTTGATTTTAACTGACTCTTCGCTACCAGATGAATTTAATAACTGAGATTCATTTGAATCCCATGAACCTTTCAAAGTTTGGACTTCTTTTATTACAAAAATTTCACTATTTGGCTTAAACAAATATCTTTTATCAGATTTCCTCATTGTCTTTAAACAAAAAATGGTACCCTATGGTTTCTGCCTCTTTAATTTGAAAAATGTTGCTGGTTTGGATAAAAAAAAAGAAACAGACTCAACTTTGTTGTGAACATTTTGCCATCTTTCAAAAAACTTTATCTTGACTTTGAGAAAAGAAGGAAAAATTGAACTGCGAGTACATATTTTAAACGGTTAACATTACCATGACACCATTACTCTTCTCTCGCACCATAAACACCCTGGAACAGACTTATTCACAGGTTAACGTAAATAGTCCATTTTTGATCCTCTTTTTGTGGTAAACAAAATCTTCCACCTGGGTTATGTAAGTCACAAACAAAGAACATAGAGCAGTGTTTTCTACCGTAAAACTGCAAGACCAGGCTTCTTACAATAAAAATATCTCAGTATTTTTTGGAACAAATAACTCGTACTTCGTGTATTTAAGCAAACTTCCCGATAAGAATTTCTTTAAGTTCCTTTCTCAACAGTTCTGCAGCTTCATTAATGGGTCGGGTCTTCGTAGATGAGACAAACTGGCTGTTCATAATCCAGACAGTAAAGTTTGACTTTCTCAAAATGCAGAACACAAACGTTTCCCACGTGTAAGGACTCACACAGATTCCCAACCACAATTTGAATCTTAAAATTGAACAACTTAAGTTTTCCATTTGATTTAAACTGACTCTTGACTACCAGATGAGTTTAATAACTGAGATTCATTTGAATTAATTCGAAACGCTAAGGACCTAACAACTCAACTGATGTCTGAAAGCTTTAAAATGACTGAATGGGTAAAATCAAGAACTTGGTCTTCTAGTATTTTGTCCTCATTAGTTCGTACCGAACCAAGTACAAGCTTGCTTTTTGTTCATTTCAATCCGACTGTATATTTTAACTACTTTACACTTTCCCACTTTGCTTTTGTTTCGCAGTCAAAACCCCATGAACCTTTCAAAGTTTGGACTTCTTTGATTACAAAAATTTCACTATTTGGCTTAAACAAATATCTTTTATCAGATTTCCTCATTGTCTTTGAACAAAAAAATGGTACCCTATGGTTTCTGCCTCTTTAATTTGAAAAATGTTGCTGGTTTGGATCAAAAAAAATAAACAGACTCAATTTTGTTGTGAACATTTTGCCATCTTTCAAAAAACTTTATCTTGACTTTGAGAAAAGAAGGAAAAATTGAACTGTGAGTACAAATTTTAAACGGTTAACATTACCATGACACCAATACTATTCTCTCTCACCATAAACACCCTGAAACAGACTTATTCACAGGTTAACGTAAATAGTCCATTTTTGATCCTCTTTTTGTGGTAAACAAAATCTTCAACCTGGGTTATGTAAGTCACAAACAAAGAACATAGAGCAGTGTTTTCTACCGTAAAACGGCAAGACGAGGCTTCTTTCAATAAGAACATTGCAGTATTTTTTGGAACAATTGATTAAACTAATGAGCAAATAACTTGTACTTTGAGTATTTCAACAAACTTCCTGATGAGAATTTCTTTAACTCCCTTTCTCAACAGTTCTGCAGCTTCATTAATGGGTGGGGTCTTAGTAGATGAGACAGACTGGCTGTTCATAATCCAGACAGTAAAGTTTGACTTTCTCAAAATGCAGAACACAAATGTTTCCAATGTGTAAGGACTCACACAAATTCCTCAAAGCCAGATACAGGATGATTTTGCTGTTGAAGATATTCTCCAACCAAAAATTCTCCACCATGTCTTCAGACGGTATGAAGGACAGGATAACGAGATCTGAAGATGTCCCGACAGACAACAGAATTTGGGGTACAGTGGTTTCATAAGAACTGCTGAACACAAATATTCGTAGAGTTTGCTTTGACCATCATTAATGTTTCTCCATTCAAAACAGCAGACTCTGATTTTAATGTTTTATATTCAATATCGTGTCGATTATTAATTAGCTCAATAGTTCAAATCTTCAGATTCTTTTTTCAAAGATTCAGATTTTTATTAACATAGTTCGAAGGGTTCAAATCTTTTAACTATTCAAGCAGTTTGATCGAATATCAGAGTGGATATTAAACAACTCTCTCCAAAAATACTTGTCAACAAAAATTATGAAAATCTTAAAAAAAGAAAAAAAGGCTGCCATACATTTCTCAGTTGTGGTGAGCCTCCTTTTTTAGCCAATTCACCACAAATAGATTTAAGTATCAAAACGTCTCTTCTCCCCCCTTGTTGGTTTGTTCATCATCATCGAGTGGGAAAAAAACTGACAATGAGTTAAGTGCCCGTGATGGACTGGTGACCTCTTTGCCTTGCCACTTCAGTACTTTGGTTTCATGTCCCGAGTTGCTATAAACCATCACCTCGAGTGGTTTCACGTCTTCACCAGGTCACACTCTTCACATGTGACTGCGGTGCATTGTCCAAACTTAAGTCAAATTAGCCGCTGACTCAGATAAAAAAATTCAGCGTTTTTTCTTGTCCTCCTTTCTGGTATCTGAAACTCTTTGGTTTTCATAATACTTAGATGGACAAATTCAGTTCAAAAAAATCCCTACCAGTCCGAAAAAGAAATGAAATCATAAACAAAATAAGTCTGCCATACATTTTCTTTGTTGTGGTGAGCATCCTTTTTTAGCCAATTCACCACAAATATTCGTACAGAGATTTAAGTATCAAAACATCTGTTTAATGTCGAGTGAAAAAAAACAGACAATGAGTTTGATTAAAAAAAAATACTGCATTTTGCGGTAGTCTCAAAACAACAACTGGATCTCATTTAGTCTCTGGATCTCTTAAGTGTCTAGATCTAGAAGAATCCTTCTTCTACTCTCTGGATCTCATTAGTTTTCAGAATGCCTCTTGGCATTTTCTGTAAGATTTTGAAACTTCTTTTGGCAAAAAGTACAAATTAGTTGGAACGAGTCCCAGATAAGTATGTTAAGGATCAGGTCAATGATCACAATAAAATAAATCTATTAGTAAAACTAGGCGCACTCATCCTGCCTCTGAAAGATTCCAAAACATAACAGGCAATAGTTTGTCAGATCAGTGAAAGCACTACCACAAAAATTGTTGCTGAAGATCTGACAGTCTGAGCTGAAGCCTTGGTTTTAAATATTAAAGAGGCAAGAGGATGTGACCTCATCAGGCCAGTCCTCCAATCAGCAGCCACCAAAGTCCAGCAGCTGAGACAAATTAAATGGTTCCCTATTTTAATGTCATAATATCACCATGACACCAATACTCTTCTATCTCACCATAAACACCCTGGAACAGACTTATTCACAGGTTAATGTAAATAGTCCAATTTTATCCTCTTTTTTAGTAAAAAAAAACTTCAACATGGGTTATCTAAGTCACAAACAAAGAACATAGAGCAGTGTTTTCTACCGTAAAACTGCAAGACGAGCCTTCCTTAAGTAAAAATATCTCAGTATTTTCTTGAACAACTGATTAAACTAATAAGCAAATAACTTGTACTTCGTGTATTTCAGCAAACTTCCCGATAAGAGTTTCTTTAGGTTCCTTTCTCAACATTTCTGCAGCTTCATTAATGGGTCGGGTCTTAGTAGATGAGAGACTGGCTGTTCATAATCCAGACAGTAAAGTTTGACTTTCTCAAAATGCAGAACACAAATGTTTCCAGTGTGTAAGGACTCACACAAATTCCTCAAAGCCAGATACAGGGTGATTTTGCTGTTGAAGATATTCTCCAACCAAAAATTCTCCACCATGTCTTCAGACGGTATGAAGGACAGGATAACGAGATCTGAAGATGTCCCGACAGACAACAGAACTTGGGGTACAGTGGTTTCATAAGAACTGCTGAGCACAAATATTCGTAGAGTTTGCTTTGACCATCATTAATGTTTCTCCATTCAAAACAGCAGACTCTGATTTTAATGTTTTATATTCAGTATCGTGTCGATTATTAATTAGCTCAATAGTTCAAATCTTCAGATTCTTTTTTCAAAGATTCAGATTTTTTATTAACATAGTTCGAAGGGTTCAAATCTTTTAACTATTCAAGCAGTTTAATCGAATGTCAGAGTGGATATTAAACAACTCTCTCCAAAAATACTAGTCAACAAAAATTATGAAAATGTTAAAAAAAAGAAAAAAAAAGGCTGCCATACATTTCTCAGTTGTGGTGAGCCTCCTTTTTTAGCCAATTCACCACAAATATCCGTATGGAGAAAGTATCAAAACCTCTGTTCTTCCTCCTTCGTGATTGTCTCCTTGAGATTGTCCAAACTCAAGTCAAATTAGCCGCTGACTCGGATAAAAATTTCAGCGTTTTCTGAAACTCTTTGGTTTTCAAAATACTTAGATGGACATATTCACTTCCGCTAAAAATAAAAAACCTACTAGTCCAAAAAAGAAATGAAATCCTAAACAAAATAAGGCTGCCATACATTTCTCAGTTGTGGTGAGCCTCCTTTTTTAGCCAATTCACCACAAATATTCGTACGGAGATTTAAGTTTCAAAACTTCTGTTCTTCCCCCTTGTTGATTTGTTAGGTTTAACATCATCGAGTGGGAAAAAAACTGGCAATGAGTTAAGTGCCCGTGATGGACTGGTGACCTCTTTGCCGTGCCACTTCAGTACTTTGGTTTCATGTCCCAAGTCGCTATAAACCATCACCCCAAGTGGTTTCATGTCTTCACCAGCGTCCAGGTCACACTCTTCACATGGGACTGTGGTGGATTGTCCAAAACTCAAGTCAAATTGGCCGCTGACTCGGATAAAAAATTCAGCGTTTTCTCTTGTCCTCCTTTCTGGTATCTGAAACTCTTTGGTTTTCATAATACTTAGATGGACATATTCAATTCAGTTAAAAAAAAATCCCTACCAGTCCGACAAAGAAATGAAATCCTAAACAAAATACATTTCGTTGTTGTGGTGAGCCTCCTTTTTTAGCCAATTCACCACAAATATTCGTACGGAGATTAAAGTATCAAAACATCTGTTTAATATCATCGAGTGGACAAACACAGACAATGAGTTTGATAAAAAAAATTCAGCATTTTACGGTAGTCTCAAAACAACCGCTGGATCTCATTTAGTCTCTGGATCTCTTAAGTGTCTAGATCTAGAAGAATCCTTCTTCTACTCTCTGGACCTCATTAGTTTTCAGAATGCCTCTTAGCATTTTCTGTAAGATTTTGAAACTTCTTTTGGCAAAAAATACAAATTAGTTGGAACGAGCTCCAGACAAGTATGTTAAGGATCAGGTCAATGATCATGAAAAAACAAATCTATTAGTAAAACTAGGCGGACTCATCCTGCCTCTGAAAGATTCCAACAAATAACAGGCAATAGTTTGTTGGATCAGTGAAAGCACTACCACAAAGATTGTCGCTGAAGATCTGACAGTCTTGCTTGCTTGCTTGTAGAATGTCGCGAGATACCAGAGTTGGTATATTACGCCTAACAGGGAACCGAAATCTCCTGTGATTTCAAAAATAAAACTCGACCATTGCTCTGGTCATTGCTCTAGAGTCCAACCAGAGAGAAATGTTTGAGCTGAAGCCTTGGTTTTAAATATTAAAGAGGCAAGAGGATGTGACCTCATCAGGCCAGTCCTCCGATCAGCAGCCACCAAAGTCCAGCAGCTGAGACAAATTAAAGAATCGAAAAAACGAATACCAAAATGAACAACAGAGATTGTCACACTGCAAATTACCATTCCAACTTCTTCTTTCGGCATTTCCCTTTCAGGGATCGCCACAGCAAGTCAGTTTCTTCCATCTAACCCTATCTCCTGCATCCTCATTGGTCACACCAACTAACTTCATGTCTTCCTTCACTGTATCCATGAACCTCCTCTTTGGTCTTCCTCTAGTTCTCTTTCCTGGTGGTTCCAAATCCAGCATCCTTCTTCTTTGCCCAAACTGTACGTGCCCTAACAGCGTTGCCAGGTGTACGATAATTATCGTATTTGTACGATTTTTTTGCCCTCCGTACGATGTACGATCAATAATTGTAAAAAATGCTCAAAATACGATAATTTGAACGTTTCTTGTCTGTGTAATTGTGTGAGTTGTTTTTATCTGCCGCGACTGTTTGTCGGAGTTTTTTTTTATAATGAACCCTGAATGCATTAAACAAAGGAACAGATGAATGATTGGCTGATAGGTCCAGTCAATCGTTCTGGCTAACGATTGCATACGTTGGGGCGTGTAGCCCCGCCCACAAAGTTATAAAGAGCAGGGACGTCAATTTCCGTGTTTGAGACTTGTTGCGGGCTCAGAAATCAAAGCGTTCTTCTGATGCTGAAAAACTGAACTTTTGATTGAATTAACAGTTTTAAAAAACAACAGCAAAGAAAAAAAAAATCTCTTTATTATTTTCTGTCTGCAGTCAATGTAAACATCTTTGCTGAAAACGTTGTAGATGGTATTTTTATAAAAAATAATTTCGATCTGTGACGCACTATTTTATCTTAAAAAAAAGCTAATTGAACTGATTAATCCATAAATAGTAGTGGATGAAGTATTTGTGCTTAAAAGCATCCAAAATGTTATTAATTAGTTTATAAAGACTGACTGAGGAGATTAAAACTACACATCGCTTAGATTTTGTATAATGTAGATGTTTGGGTTAACATAAAAAAAAACCTGATATGTACATGTACATATCAGGGTTTTTTTATATATATGTATATATATAAATTTATATATACCGTCTCCTAAGTCCCACCCCTACTGGTTTCTTTCTGGGTTTCTTAAAATCTCATTTCCCTGTTTTTTTTTTTGTTTTATTTTTTAATTTTAGAAAAAGAATCCAAGGATTTTGCCTCCTTTGTGTTTCCTTCACTCCCACTGCCTTACGAGTGCATGTAAAGGGTGTTATTTTGTCAGTGGGCGTGGTTTTAATGGGTGTACGATAATTTTTTGTAAGATACGATAATTTTACGTCATTGGTACGATAATCCAGCACCTCCCACCTGGCAACGCTTCGCCCTAACCATCTCAGTCTTGCCTCTCGAACTTTATCCTCAAAACCTCTAACGTGCTGTTCCCCTGAGATACTCATTTCAAATCCTGTCCATCCTGGTCACTCCCAGAGCATCTTCATCCCTCAGCATCTTCATCTCTGCTACCTCCATCTCTGTTTCCTGTCTTTTTCTCAGTGCCACCGTCTCTAGACCAAACAGCATGGCTGGTCTCACCACGGTTTTGTACACTTTCCCTTTCATTCTAGCTGAAACTCTTCTGTCACACCTTATACTTTCCTCTACCCGTTCCAGCCTGCCTGAACACGCTTCTTCACCTCTTTTCCACACTCTCCATTGCTCTGGACTGTTGATCCTAGATACTTAAAATTTTCCACCTTCTTTATCTCTTTTCCCTGTAACCTCACTTTTCCATTCCAACATAGCCTTGAATTAGAAAAAGTGACTTGGACAAAAAATGTTTGAAGTCTTGACAGAAAAAAATAGTTTAATCCAAGACAAAACCACATAATTGTCAATAAGCTGAAAAGATCTGTCATGGCACCATCCAGACATGAACTGTAACCCTCAGAGTCCCCCGTTGCTTAGAGATGCTTTATTGTTAGATGAAATACCAGTCAGATTCATTCGCTATTCAGATTTGTATTGTGACTGTGATTGGTTCAGATGGCACCCCTACCATTATCTTGGGGACCACAGAACATCTCTATATCCCCAAGCAGACATATACACAGCGCAAATTTGATTTTGATTCTTAAACATGGGTTATTGTTCTCCAGTGAGAATAACAGAACTGAAGCCTGATGTTGTGGGACTGCTTTCTGTGTGTGCATATCTTGAGTTCAGGGATGGTTGAAGCTTAATCTTCAATGATCTTTAGCTGACTTGTTCAGGGCCAACACTTCACTGTGCTTCTTAGCAACAGAACTCCAGGGTAGAAGAATCTCTCCAACATGTCTGTGAGTGCTGTTTGTTGTCAAAAAAAAATCCTCTGCTCAATGCTCTGTATTAAAAATGTAACATCTCCTGTTTCTTTTCCATTCGTCCCATTTCATCTGCTGTAAATGAGTTTGGTCAGATGGAATAAGAGATGTAGATGGACTGGAACAGGGATCTGTGGGTAAATAGACATGTGCTGAGCTCAGCGCAGCCAATCTGTGGCCTTAGCAAAACACGTCTGCTGTCATCCTGACTTGTGTTACAAGAAAAGCAATTTTAGAGCAAATGTGATGTGTCTGTCTCCTGCATGGCACACTCCGCCTGCAGGAGAGGTTTTACTCTCTTCTACTCCCTGAAATGTTCAGAATAGTTTTCACAGCTACGGGAAATGAGCAGCAGAGATTAACTTTTGAAACTCGACATTCGCAAACAAGTAAATGAAGTTTCTAAAGCTGTTAAAAGCACAATGAAAATACATTCTTAACTTGTTTTTACAGGGACACTTTGTGTGATCTTCAACATTGCTGTTTCTTTGTATCTTGGTTGTTTTTTTTCTCCACTCTTTCAGCCAGGGTCAGGCTATAGGGACGGACTGTTGACCCATATGGGTCAATTCCAGCAGTGCAATTCAATATTTCTTTAATTCCAACATCTCAACTGCCTTCGGACAGCAAATTGAACAAAAAAACTAAATTACGAAAATCCATGTCTTAGAAGATCCCTGCCATTATACCAGGCATCGGCCAACTGTGGCTTGTTAAACGTTTAATTCCGACCCACCGAACTTGAAAAAATTATATAAATAAACCCTGTTAGTGTTTTATTTCCCCTGCAATTCTGATGTTCCAGATGGCAGAATGTATGATATGGAAAGCCATCGGGGCCAATACACGCACGTAAACAAGTTTGTTAGATGTTAATGTCACATCAAGCGCTTAGATTTCAAACCTAGCGCCGTTAAATTCACGTTTTTAGGGAGGAGACGGCAGCTCAGTGGTTAGAGCGTTCGTTCGCGGACCGGCAGTTCGTGGGTTTGCGTCCCACAGAGAGCACGTCTAAGGTCCTTGGAGAAGACACCTAACCCCCGTTTCTCCCATCATTGGCGCCGTCGAAGGGCAGCCTGCTGCGGTGTAAGGAGTGCAGCACACAAATTTCCCCGGTGAGGGATGAAACAAGCAATTTTTTTTTTTTTTTGTTGAGCGCTATGGCACTAGCTTTCAGACGTAGCGCGATAGATTTTAAATTTAACGCTCTTGATGTAACATTTAGCGGCTTGTTTAAAATCTAGTGCACCATTCTATCGGTCTAATCTAGCGGTTACCAAAGCATGCCATCCATCTGCTCCTGTTCCGGCCCCCTGGTCAAATGTTAGAACTCATTGTGGCCCGCGAACTGAAAAGTTTGCCCACCCTTGCCTTAGAATCTCCTAAAAAAAATGGCAAAATGAGTCGCGACATTTGTGTTTCTAGTTTTACAGCTGTATGTATGAAGAAATCACTAGATGGGCTTTGTAATGTTGGAAACGAGTGGTAGCTGGGACACAGACGACAGTTACCAGGGATAAGATGAGGGCCATAGGACAGGAAATTCTGAAATCAATGAAGGGCAATGTGAATATATCAAACCCAACGTCCTCACCTGTCTGGCAACGACCAGTAGAGGAGCACTGACGATCTCTGAGGAATTCGGAACACAACAAACTCCCACGAAGGGGTGTGAAGGAGAATAGAGAGGAATTCACGGTCTCAAAAAAAAAAAGTGAGACCATACGAATGCATTTAAAGCTTTTTGGACGTAAATATTTCATTTACGCTTCTGAACTAACAAAAAGTACCTTGTTTATCTATAGATGCTATGGGATACAAATTATTACCCCACAAAAGCCCAATAACAATCACATTACCCACAGTGACATGAAAGAAATATGCAAAAGAAAAGTTCCCACACGGCTGCTGTGAGATCTAATCGCTCATAAACTGGATATTTTACCAAAACTAGCAGGTTTTTCTGTCATTGTTTCAACAGCACCCACTCAGAAGCCAAAAACAGCAGACAGCAAGGATGGGGAAAGCGGAGCCGTTTATGAAACGTCTCGTACACACACATCCTGCCTTCAGTCTGGATGTTTTCAACTCTTAGATGTTATAAAAGCAGTGGATAATGATTGCCGGAGACTCTTCTGCTGCCGTTCTCACACACACGCTCGCCTCTTACTGTCACCCGTCTCTCCGATTTTAGCTGAAACACATTCCTAAGCTGTGTCTTGATGTCTCATAACAGTCTCCAATGGGTTTTGCAGAGAAGCTCTGAGGCACCCGGGCTGGTACAAAAAGGACCAGACCTCCACAGTGAGACACAGAGGAAAAAAAAGTTTGTGTTTTTCCTCGCCTTTCGTCCGGGTTTCCTGTGACTGGAACAATCAGGGAGCCAAAACCATACAGACACTCTGATGTCCTCATTTAAAAAGTTCTCACTCCAACTTATATACGTGTGTGTGTGAACAATCTCTCACCACTTACGAAGAAAACAGCCGCTTGAGAGCTCTTTGATATGTAGAAATATGAAGGCATCATATTTATCCCCCCGTCTCCTTCATGGAGGATGCCGGGATGAAAGCTGCAGAGGGAGCGAGCTGAAGGCTGAGGATTAACAATGACATAACATGAAGAGGGGTCTGTCAGCACAGTGACACCTCGTTTCGCCTGCCATTGTTTGATTACCCCTACAGCAGCCCACCAATGACAGGGATGATCACAGGAAGGCGGGAAGAACACAACTGTCAGGCTCAGGCGGTAAAGCCAATTCTCACCATTTTCTTGCTCCTTCAAAAACCAAGTTTCTGGAGAGACAAACCCTGGGCCTGAGCGAGTAGGGGTGGAGGAGGAGGAGTAAGAGTGAGGGAAAAGGACACACGGACAGCTTACAGGGGATACAAACCCAAAGATTATGGTAATCTTCTCTTCTTTGTCCCCCGCGAAATGTTTTCGTACTACGCCTTTTATCTGTGTAAGAAGGGATGTGAACCTCTTCAGTTAGTGACAGTGGGCACTTTCTGTGTGGTTTCTGGGTAATTAGCACCAGTAGCAGACCCTTTCTTTTTCTCTGCTCAAGCTTATGGTCTTCTTAGGGACGGCAACAGGGGATTTTCCCCCCTTCCAACTCGGCTCTTTAAGGAGCGATTCCCAGCCCGGGGCCCGAGCCACAACAACCATCTGTTAGTGCTGGGAGGATCAAAAAACCTTCAAGACTCTCAGAGCTACTGACAATCAAATGGACAGCTTAAGTTCAGACAGGTGATTGAATGAATTATTCCTTTCAGACGTGTTTTTGAATGGACTGCTCATATGGTCGCTCGGTTTCATGGAAATCTTTTAAAAATAAATGCAATAAATAAATGAAAAAATGCAGAAAAAAATGGGGGATATCGAGATAATTCTCATCTCAAAGAATCCATGACTCGATCCATGAAATGTTTCGTTGCTCAGAAATATAATCTTTGCTGAAAAAAGT
The DNA here is from genome assembly GCA_902685375.1 of Neostethus bicornis. Taxonomy (NCBI): domain Eukaryota; kingdom Metazoa; phylum Chordata; class Actinopteri; order Atheriniformes; family Phallostethidae; genus Neostethus; species Neostethus bicornis. Next base: position 6,086,825 of record LR738547.1, on the reverse strand, counting down.
TGTGTAAATTCATTCAGTTTCAAAGTCAATTACCCCCTCCTCTCGCCCAAAAATTAGTCCCACATAGTTAGCGTTTCTACGACAAAACGTAAATCTCGTTTTAATTTTTTTTTACTCACTCTATTCATCCCTCACTTTGTGTGCTGCACTCCAACACCACAGCAGGCTGCCCACAACGGCACCAATGGTGGGAGAAACGGGGGGTTAGGTGTCTTCTCCAAGGACGCTAGACGTGCACTCAGTGGGATGCGAACCCGCAAAGTTCCGGTTGACTTCCGATTCGCGGGTGTACGGTCTAACCACTGAGCCATTTTAGGCCATAATTATAGTTTAAAGTGCAACATAAAAATTGCACTCCCGCTATCCCTGCACATATTGGATGCGACTCCCACATCCAATGATAAATTGGATGTGAGAGTCGCGGAGAACAAAATCTGTGGCCAACAACCCTGGTGTTCGAGTATCAAATGGGAGACCTTGCAAATAAAATGACTCAAACTTGCATAAATGAAATATAAGATTACTTTATGTATGTTTTTGATTCTAAATAGAATGTTTGAATATAATTAAAATGTAAAAAGTTGGTTTATCGCAACGTCCCATTTTTTTTGAGGCAATCGAGGTGGTAGAAAATTTATGCGTCATTTTCCACAACTTAAATCTTCACTGGTTGGACACATACTTCAAAATATGTGTACTGAAAACTAAAATCTATAAATAAACTGTGTAATGAATAACATTAAAACTCTCAGCCAATCACTTTATACGATACGCAAAAACCATTGGTCCAAAGCCAATCAATCACTACAAAATTCTTATTTTTGGGACAAGAAATTATTTCTATTGGTTGGAGACACAAGACCAAGGACCAAGACTAAAACCAGGGACAAAGACCAAACTGGGCCCAATATTTGCCCGGTATTCACAAACGGTTGCCTTAAAATCATCCATATTGCCTTCTAGATGTGTTAGACCAGGGGTGGGCGAACTTTTTGGTTTTCGGGCCACATTGAGTTCTAACATTTGACAAGTGGGCTGTAACAGGAGCAGATCGATGACATGCTTTGGTAACCGCTAGGTAACCGACCAACAGAATGGCGCGCTAGATTTTAAACAAGCGCGCTTAATGTTACATCAAGAGCGTTAAATTTCAAATCTAGCGCGCTAGATCTAAAATCTAGTGCGATAGCGCTTAAAAACGTGCATTTAGCGGCGCTGGGTTTGAAATCTAAGCGCTTGATGTAACATTTTGTTTGTTTTAACATCTAATACATTTGTTTACATGTGTGTATTTGGGCCCGATGGCTTTCCATATCGTACAGCGCACCATCTAGTGAGGAAATATCCGAATTGCAGGGGAAATAAAATACTAACAAGGTTTCTTTATTTTTTTAAGTCCCGGATTAAAACGTTTAACGGACCGCATGTGGACTGCGGGCCTTAGTTTTCCCATGCCTGTGTTAGACCGTTTGGTTGCCCTGGGCGGCCATTTTTCAGGGGTAAGGTGGCATTAGGAAGGGGTGATGTATTGAGGGACAGCTAATCTTTTTCCCATGCAGTGTGATTGATGCCAAAAAGAAGAAATTGGCTGCTGGCACAACAAACCCGTCTTTTCAATTAAAGTTTGCACCAATTGAAGATCTAACGGGACACCTAAAGCTTCTGCTCATCATATCAACTGGGTTTTTTTTTATCCAGGGGTAAAAGGTCATCCTCAGATAAAGTGCTAGACAAGAGATGAGTGGGGCCGGCCTTTCCACAGCCAATAAAAGCCCACACCATGTTCATAGTGATACGTTTCTTTATCAGGAGTGTTGGCACTCCTGTGTGTGAATTTGTCTTCTTTTCTTTTGCCTTTGATGTGTTTTTCTCCTAATTTTTTTTTCTTAACACCTCCTCTCTCCACTTCAGTGGATGAAACCTCTTTTTGTTGTGGTTCAAGCTGCATCTTATTGTCTCTGTCACGGGTGCTTTGTCTTACCAAGGCCTGCTGCACCCACAAAAAGGCAAGGGGGGGTTTCATCAAAGCTGGGGCGAGATGGACTCAACAACAGTGGATTAAGGTCTTCTGCATGATAAAGTCCCTACCTAGGGGTGGAATTAACTTAATATGTGAAAGAATGTTATTGAGAGGGAATAAAGTGCCAAAAAGCTCTGTCATTCTCTCCGTAATGTCCTAATCCAGCGCCTGACACAGAGACCTCGGCCTGGAGTTTGTTAATCACAGAGATGCCCATCTGTATTGCCTGTTCTTTAAGCTATTTAAACTTCGCCTAAACTCAATTATTGTCCCTGGGAGACCAAAATGGCATATTAAGTTACGTGAAAGGCCTTTCAGAGCAAGGGTAGGATAAAAAAAAAAAGGAATCCCAGATTTAAAGTGAGAAGATGTCGACGCAGTGAATTTAAGTACAGCTAAACAGATTAAAGGCAGGATCTATAGACCCGAAAAACAACGTGACAATGAGTTAAAGAGAGAAGGAATCTCACTTTCAAAGCGTCGTCTAAACTGTTCAGCAACCTAATCACAGCGGATCGGAGAAGCTGTGCCTCGGCATATATTTCTCTGTTTACAGCTCACACACGACGGGATCGTCGGGTCAAAGATTTTCAAGACTTTGGTCAGCTTTCATCTTAAAGTCTAAAACTATTTTAAAGCTAAAAGAAATTTGCTTTATCTGAAGTTTGACTCGAGGAAAAAAAGAGCGATACGGTTTAAACATGTTTCAGCTTTTTAATATTTAATATAAAGAAGATGTAAAAAGAAAATAGCATAAAGTCAGAATAAATTGATTCTCCTTTTAAGGAAAAGTTAAATTATGGATTTAGTTAAAAGTTTTTACCCGAAAAGTTAAAAAGTGTAACAATCAATACAGTTGGATTTTAGAGTTTTTTGTTTTGGAGCAAAAGCTCAAAGATAAGTTTAAAAGTTTGAGTTCCTTAACGAATAATTTACGACAAAACTGGATAAATTGGTCAAATTTACTGTATGTGTGATTCATAATCGAAGCTGTCTTTGTCGTCAGATTAAAAACGTCTTCTTTCATCATTTCCCTTCGGGGGTCGCCACAGTAAGTCAGTTTCTTCCATCTAACCCTATCTGCTGCATCTTCTTTGGTCACACTAACTATCTTCATGTCTTCCTTCACTGTATCCATGAACCTCCTCTTTGGTCTTCCTCTAGTCCTCTTTTCTGGTGGTTCCAAATCCAGCATCCTTCTTCCGATGTACTCTCTCTCTCTCCTCTGCACATGTCCAAACCATCTCAGTCTGGCCTCTTGAACTTTATCTCCAAAACCTCTAACATGTGCTGTTCCTCTGATCCTGTCCATCCTGGTCATTCCCAGAGAGATCCTCAGCATCTTCATCTCTGCTACCTCCATCTCTGTTTCCTGTCTTTTCCTCAGTGCCGCTGTTTCTAGACCAATCAGCATGGCCGGTCTCACCACGGTTTTGTACACTTTTCCTTTCATTTTAGCTGAAACTCTTCTATCACACATCACATTGATACTTTCCCCCACCCGTTCAAGCCTGCCTGCACGCGCTTCTTCACCTCTTTTCCACACTCTCCATTGCTCTGGACTGTTGATCCTAAGTAGTTCAGAAAAAAATAAATTGAATTGAAAATACTTTATTAATCCCTGAAGGGAAATTTGTTGCTGTGGTGCCAAAACCTTGATGCCTTCATGGCCCTCCTATACGGTGTAAAATCTGGCATCTGAACAGTTCAAAAAACGGTCCGTAATATGTCCACGGAGTCAGGCTTAAATGAAGCACACCAAAGTGGCCCCATTAACATTCCTGCTAGTTCAAAACAACCGTCCCCAGTTCGTCCATCTTAACAGCAAGCGACCGGATGTTACCCATGACAACCGCAGAGAAACTGGGCTCAAAGTGCCATCTTTCAGATTGTCTCCTTTTCAGTTCAGATCTGGTTCCGAGAGCTAGCTGCTGGTTGTGTGCACGCAAACAAAGCGGGACAACTCTATGACCAGCAAAACAAGCCAACAGGGAGCTAGCCGTTGAAAAAAAAAAATGGCTGGCTTAAAAACAGCCATCTGAAGTAAAACAACGCAGTCCAAAACGACATCCAAAGAGCGCACAAAGTCAGATCCCCAGAACGGGACAAAACACAGGCAAAAGAAGGGACACAAGCTCCAGTATGCTCAGAACAGCGCTGCCAGGGTCCTGATGAGGGTGCAGAAATACGAGCACATCACCCCCATCCTTCACAGCCTTCACTGGCTTCCCGTTCACCTCCGTATTGAATATAAGGTCCTCCTTCACACCCATCACTGTCTGCACGGTGAGGCCCCCACTTACCTCTCAGAACTACTCACACTCAATACCTCAACCAGGACCCGGTCAGGTCAACAGCATCGTCTGAACCCACCCAGGACACGGCTAAAAACAATGGGCGACAGGGTCTTCAAGGCTGCTGCTCCCCGCCTGTGGAATGCCCTCCCAGACTACCTCAGGGCCCCGCAGACGGAGGATGCTTTTAAAAAAGGACTAAAAACCCACCTTTTTAAAAAAGCTTATCATTTTTAAATTTGTTTGCATTGTATGTTTGTTTTTATTGTACTGTACTGTTTTAATTGTTTTAAGTTTTAATGTTTTAATCCATGTAGCACTCTGAGACTTGATTTCAAGTATAGAGTGCATTATAAATAAAATACATTATTATTATTATTATTACAAGCTGAGTCGAAAAAATGTGAAAATAGTCGACTATAGACGCTAAAAGACACCGCAACAGGCAGCCGCCCGGGGCAGGACCTTTTAACTGCTTGAAGAACTCTTTGGATTAACTGTACAGTATTTCAGTTTTATCCTTTAAAAAAAGACAAAGTGAAATTTCTTTTCAAATCAAATCCCCCTTCCAACAACACATTAGATCATCTCCAACTCCATTTCTTTTCCCAATTCTAACTGGCTTAGCATAATAGTGTCAGATTAGCTGGCACAAGTTTGTAGAAAAGACACAACTTGACTCATGGCTCCTCTGAGATGAAGAACAACCACAATCAGATTAGATTCAATTTCACATTCAGCAAAGCAGATGAACACAAATTCATGTGGCAACTGCTCCGGTCCATATGTAACCTAAATGTCCCTTTGTTTCAGCCACACGGTCAACTGGAGGCGCCGTGGTGGAGCACGATGATGCTCAGACCACAGACCGTCCAGTGCCATAGATTCAATCAAATAGTTAAATGAAGAGTTTTTGAGGCATTGCGGGCTTTTGCCAAACCATTGGTTCGAAATGGACAAACGCATTTGAGTCGAAGAAAAGTCGCTTCTCAGGCCAATCGGTACGCTTTGCATCTTCTCTCATGCAAATAACTACAGACTATACGGTGATCTGCAGAGAGCTTGCGTTTCTTTATGTGCCCTGAATTGTGTGATGCCATTCAACAAACTGTAAAAAGGCAGATTAACAAGGTTTGCCACACCATGCTTCACAAGTTTGGGTAGATAAGAAACGTGTCGTCCATGCGATGCTGATGTGATTTTATCAGGGCGGAGAAGTTTATGGTCTGGATGACTGGAAACTAAATAAAATACTTCTAAGGGTATTCTTCTTCTTCTTTCGGCATTTCCCTTTAGGGGTCGCCACAGCAAGTCAGTTTCTTCCATCTAACCCTATCTCCTGCATCCTCTTTGGTCACACCAACTATCTTCATGTCTTCCTTCACTGTATCCATGAACCTCCTCTTTGGTCTTAGTCTAGGTCTCTTTCCTGGTGGTTCCAAATCCAGCATCCTTCTTCCTATGTACTCTCTCTCTCCTCTGCACATGTCCAAACCATCTCAGTCTTGCCTCTCGAAGTTTATCCCCAAAACCTCTAACATGTGCTGTTCCCCTGATGTTCCGTTCCGTCATCTTCCGCTTGTTCCGGGGTCAGGTCACGGGGTCAGGTCACGGGGTCAACAGCCTCAAAGGGGGAGCCCAGGCCTCTCTCACCCCGGCTGCATCCTCCAGCTCACCCAAAAGGATCCCAAGTCTTTCCCCAGCCAGCTGTGAGACATAGTCTTTCTAGCGGGTCCGGGGTCTGCCCCTTGGTCTCCTCCCAGTGGGATGTGCCCATCTGGTCAGGATGCTCGGGAGGCATCCTGACCAGATGCCCGAACCACCCCATCTGGCTCCTCTCAACCTGGAGGAGGAGCGGCTCGACACCGAGCTCCTCCCGGATGGCAGAGCTCCTCACCCGATCTTTGAGTGAGAGCCCAGGACCCTGCGGAGGAAGCTTATTTCGGTCGCTTGTACCCGCGATCTCATTCTTTCGGTCACCACCCACAGCTGGTGACCATAGGTGAGGGTTGGAACGTACTTTGTAGATCAACTTGTAAATCGAGAGCTTTGCTTTTCGGCTCAGCTCTCTCTTTACCACGACGGACCGATGCAGCGTCCTAGTTATTGCTGATGCCGCACTGATCCTCTGATGTACTCATTTCTTATCTTGTCCATCCTGATCACTTCCAGAGAGATCCTCAGCATCTTCATCTCTGCTACTTCCATCTCTGCTTCCTGTCTTCTCTTCAGTGCCACTGTTTCTAGACCAATCAGCATGGCCGGTCTCACCACGGTTTTGTACACTTTCCCTTTCATTTTAACTGAAACTCTTCTGTCGCACATCACACCTGATACTTTCCTCCACCCATTCCAGCCTGCCTGCACACGCTTCTTCACCTCTTTTCCACACTGTCCATTGCCTTTGACTGTTGATCCTAGATACTTAAAATCTTCCACCTTCTTTATCTCTTCTTCCTGTAACCTCACTTTTCCATTTGGATTCTAAGGGTATTCATATTCCATAAAAACATTTTTTTACAGTTTTCAACGTATTTGAAGACAGAATATGTAACTAAATCCCAGTGAGTATGTCCCAAACCAGCCAGCGCTAGTGTCTTCTTCTTCTTTCGGCATTTTCCCTTAGGGGTCGCCACAGCAAGTCAGTTTCTTCCATCTAACCCTATCTGCTGTATCCTCTTTGGTCACACCAACTATCTTCATGTCTTCCTTCACTGCGTCCAAGAACTTCCTCGTTGGCCTTCCTCTAGTCCTCTTTCCTGGTGGTTCCAAATCCAGCATCCTTCTTCCTATGTACTATCTCGCTCTCCTCTGCACATGTCCAAACCATCTCAGTCTGGCCTCTCGAACTTTATCCCCAAAACCTCTAACATGTGCTGTTCCTCTGATGTACTCATTTCTAATCTTGTCCATCCTGGTCACTCTCAGAGAGATTCTCAGCATCTTCATCTCTGCTACCTCCATCTCTGTTTCCTGTCTTTTCTTCAGTGCTACTGTTTCTAGACCAAACAGCATGGCCGCTCTCACCACGGTTTTTTACACTTTCCCTTTCATTTTAGCTGAAACTCTTCTATCACACATCACATCTGACACTTTCCTCCACCCGTTCCAGCCTGCCTGCACACACTTCTTCACCTCTTTTCCACACTCTCCATTGCTCTGGACTGTTGATCCTAGATACTGAAAATCTTCCACCTTCTTTATCTATTCTTCCTGTAACCTCACTTTTCCATTTGGATTCTAAGGGTATTCATATTCCATAAAAAAACATTTTCTTACAGTTTTCAACGTATTTGAAGACAGAATATGTAACTAAATCCCAGTGAGTATGTCCCAACCAGGCAGCGCTAGTGTGGTTATCTAATATAAATACTTGGCAAAAATCATTGACTCCAAATTAAATTTTAAAGAGAACTGTAAGAACGTTTTCAAAAAAAGTAAACAGAGATTGTCTAGCCTGTGGAAGCTTGCACGCTCAAACATTGACTGTACGATTCTGAGTCTTTTTTTTATGATCCTGTATTGAGCCTTTTTGTCGTTTTCAATGGCGGCCTGGTTTACCAATCTTCCCCTGCAGGACAGAAACTGTGCAGCAGGTGTGGAAATGGGCAATCAAACTGGAGGGTTTGTGACAAGTTGGTTTGACCGATCGGCACTCCACAAAGCTTCTTTGAAAAGGCTCAGTCTTATGCGACGGACTCCGGACACTAGGTGAACCTCGAGTTCAGGCTTCATCAATTGGGGTGACATTGGGTGGTTCCTCTTGGAACGTTAGTGGTTCCTTTGAGCTAAAGTGATATAGGGTCCTTAAATAGAGCTTCACCTGGTGTCACCAGTTGTGGGTGGTGAGCAAAAGAATGAGATTGCAGATACAAGCAGCCGAAATTAGCTTCCTCCGCAGGGTGGCTGGGCTCTCACTCAGAAATCGGGTGAGGAGCTCTGCTATCCAGGAGGAGCTCTGCTATCCAGGAGGAGCTCAGTATCGAGCCGCTCCTCCTCCAAGTCGAGAGGAGCCAGATGGGGTGGTTCGGGCATCTGGTCAGGATGCCCCCTGAACGCCTCGCTGGTGAGGTGTTTCGGGCACGTCCCGCCGGGAAGAAACCAAGAGGCAAAGCCCGGACTTTCTGGAGAGACTATGTCTTACAGCTTGCCGGGGAACGACTCGGGATCTTTCCGGGTGAGCTGGAAGATGCAGCTGGGGTGAGAGAAGCCCGGACGAGCGAAAGACAACGGAACGGAACTCCTATGGTTTTCAGTTTCTAGGTTTTTTTTATTAAAAAAAAAAAAAAAAAAAAACATACTCTATCGATCCCTCATCGGGGAAATTTCTGTGCTGCTCTTCTACACCGCAACAGGCTGCCACTACAGCACCTATGGTGGGAGAAACAGCGGGTTAAGTGTCTTCTCCAAGGACCCTAGACATGAACTCAGTGGGAATCAAACCCGCAAATTTCCGGTTAATTTCCCGTCCCCGGGCAAATGCTCCTCCACTGAGCCACCATCTCCCCTAGTTTGTAGGAACATATACAAAATATCTGCCTACTTCGCTATCTTGCTTTACACTGAATTTTTTGGCCTTAAATAAAATTTACGTTATTGTGCACACGCCGAGGGGATGGGACTTTCTCAGGAGTAAGAGGATGGAGGAATTCAGAATGTCAAAAATGAAAGTGAGACTGAATAGTCAGTTTCGCATTTCCTGAGCTTTTGAGAAAATACTATCTGCACTTTAACCTGGCCGATCGACATATCAATGGTAGAAGCTTCTGAATTAAAAGGACATAGAAGTCCCTGCCTGTTTACTCTCTCAGCTTCCCATAAGGCCCTCGCAGCGCGGATGTGAAAACACACAAAGAGGAGCTCTGTCTTGAAACAAGGACCGAGTGAAAAGCGGAAAGTCCTGAGAATCTGTGCAGGAAGCTGGTGCAAACCTGGCAGCATCACAGTTTAACTTTATTACATCCTGGAGAGTTTAACAACTTACCCCCCCAAAGAGGGGGTATTGTGCTTTTGAGGGGGTAATAATTTTGAGCTCAGAGCAAACATAGAGAAACTTGGCTTTGTTAAAATGCAAGTCATGTTAGAGGTTTTGGAGATAAAGTCCGAGAGGCCAGACTGAGATAGTTTGGACATGTGCAGAGGAGAGAGAGAGTACATCGGAAGAAGGATGCTGGGTTTGGAACCACCAGGAAAGAGGCCTAGAGGAAGACCAAAGAGGAGGTTCATGGATACAGTGAAGGAAGACATGAAGACAGTTGGCAGGACCGAAGAGGATGCAGCAGATAGGGTTAGATGGAAAAAACTGACTCACTGTGGCGACCCCTGAAGGTAAATGCTGAAAGAAGAAGAACTTAAAAATGCGATGTTTTTGACTTTTTGAATTCTCTCGCGCCCTGTTTAGGCATGATAGAGCGTAACTCTTTTTTCGGGCCGCAAACACAGTATAAAGTGCGTCGTGTTGGCAAAGCAGGGGCATCCATTTTTGTATTTTTTTTTTTATTTTGTAGTATTCAAAGAAAAATGGAACTGTGGAGAAGGACTGAGCATGAGCAGAGTGCTCAGCGAAACTTCTTGCTTACTTTGGAATGTGGGAGTGGCGGAGAACAAAATCCATGGCCAAGAACAATTTAGTGTACGAATAGAATCCAAACAGAAAATTTTTCAAATATGCATAAAGGAAATAGAAAACCACTTAACTTATTTTTGTTCACTCCGTTCCGTCATCTTCCGCTTGTTCCGGGGTCGGGTTACGGGAGCAACAGCCTCAAACAAGTAGCCCAGGCCTCTCTCACCCCGGCTGCATCCTCCAGCTCACCTACAAGGATCCCAAGTCGTTCCCCGGCCAGCTGTAAGACATAGTCTCTCCAGCGGGAACCGGGTCTGCCCCTTGGTCTCCTCCCGGTGGGATGTGCCCAAAACACGTCGCCCGGGAGGTGCTCGGGGGGCATCCTGACCAGATGCCCGAACCACCCCAACTGGCTCTTCTCGACCTGGAGACGGAGCGGCTCAACACCGAGCTTGTTCCGGATGGCAGAGCTCCTCACCCGATCTCTGAGTGAGAGCCCAGTCATCCTGCGGAGGAAGCTCATTTCGGCCACTTGTACCCTCCATCTCATTCTTTAGGTCACCCCATTATTTTTGTAACATACTTTATTGGTCCCTCACTAAGGAAGATTGTGTGCTGCACTACTACACCGCAGCAGGCTGCAACGACAGTGCCAATGGTGGGAGAAACAAGGGACCCCTAGACGTGAACTCAATGGGAATCGAACCCGCAAACTTACAGTTAACTTCCCATCCGCGGGCAAACGCTCTACCACTGAGCCACCATCTCTCGTTATGTTTGCAACGTGGGAATAACTTTAAAACATAATAGAAACATCCAAAAAGTGTACCGTAATTCCACGGCTATAAGGCGCATATAAACGTCTTAGATTTTCTTCAAAATGAGTGGTGCGCCCTTTTGTGCGGTGCGTCTTGTGTGTCAGAAAAGGCGGACTTAAAAGAAAAAGCGGTGCCCGTGAGGCGAGGTGGACCTGAAAGAAAAGGCATGAGAACGTTAAAGAGTGAAGTGTGGGCGTGGATTGTGTATAAAAAAGGTATGTGCTGTATGCACAACATTGCTGTTTTAACCCTGAAAATGGCAAAGAGACACGCCGAGCCGCCGCAAGAAATTTCAGCATTAACGAGTCAATGGATTGCAGATGCTTGGACTAACGTGTCTGCTGGTACTGTTATCCGAGCTTTCGCAAAAGCTGGTATCCTTTCTGAGGAGCCGCACAGTACAGACAGTGACTTTGACAGTGAGGAGTGAAGTGGACCTGCACTGTTGGATTTTGCGCAGCCGTTCAATTCGGAAACAGAGGATGAGGACTTTGACGGATTTGAATAAAGACTATTACCGGTAATGTGCTAGTTTTGCTCCCGATCAATTTTTTTAATACGCACATTTGCATGCTTGCATGTGTGTTGTTGTAAGGCGGTGTGTGACTGAGACTGCGCCTTTTCGTGCGGTGCGCCTATTGGTCGTGAAATTACGGTATTTTAAATCGCAACCACTAGTAAGTGAAAAGGTGGATTTTATCAGTTCCAATGAGAAAGAGGAAACAAACGAGGAGTAATAATGGGATGTCTAAGTTTCCCCTCTGGATAAACTTCTGAGTAAAAGCACCAGAGGCTATGTGAGATGTGTGTGTCTGCTCAAAGCCGAGCGAGTTTAATCACTGTGAATAAAATAGTTATACCATAAAGCCTGAAGGGAACAGCGTAACTCGTAATGTTCAACTTCTAATGTGTTAAAATATCAAAATTAATAAAAGAATTAATATCTAATTTAACACAATTGTCTTTGTTTGAATAAGTTTTTTCTCCTTTTTTTTTTACTACCAGACAAGTCATCCCCGTTTGTCCTAAAACAAGTTGAGCCGTGGTTGTTGTGTTTGTCTTTGTGATGCTAACGCAACCGGAAAATGGTGTTCCAGTTTGTTTCAGCGGTCAGCTCCGCATGGACACGATATCGCCCCCGTAACCACAAAGAAGCCAAACCCTTCCCCGCTCAATTTGTAACACTTCGAAATATGGATCTAGCGTCTGCCCTGCAGTCGTATAGACAGCCAGTATCAGAAGCAGAAATTACGCCAGCATATGTAGAAACTATGTCAAAGATTATGCAAAAAAAACCACAGCGTGCCATTCTTCTGTTCGGCAACCATGTGTCTGCTCCTGAGGACTGTAATTAAAGAGAGAAGAATTGGATTTGAAAGCTGGACATGGAAGGAAAGAGGAGCTAACAGAATAAAAGAAATGACCTCAGGATAGACGAGACTGAAAAGAAAGCACACATCTCTAACTGACCACTCATGCTCCATCAGAATCATATTTTTTCCACTTCATGCTTGGTTTACCGATGAACCTTTCTCCCCTCTGTAAACAAAACACATATTTGCACAGAAAATTACATATACAAGGAGATGTGCGCTTTACACTCAATGCTTTGGACACCGAGGCTTCTCCAAATGGAGCAAAACAAGGGCCTTTATGTGTGCTTACGGACAGAGTGCAGTTCAGCATGGATAAGTGCTTTTGGGAGGGGGGTGGAGTCCAGATCCGTCTTGACATTTCTTCCTCTGCGATTCTGCAGGATAGAGAATTCAAAGACAGATGGGAATACTTCCAGAGACAAGCTTTAAAGAGCATTAAACAAATACACTTTGGAATTTCAACCAAAACGGTGTCACAAATGTGTTTCCTGAAACAACCGTAGTGGGAGAGTTCCAAAAAAAAATAAAATTTGATGCTTATTGGTTCTAATCCGTCGTCCTTGTTAAACAGTGTGCGATGTTGCCGGGACACATGGCAAAACAACGAGGATAAAATCCCATCTGACATGTATATATTCCTACTCCAACTTATAAATACCTTAATAAATGTTACGCTCTTCCGCACCCACAATTCCTCTAGTCTGAAAGTAAATGAAAGGAGACATTTGCCCTCTGTCTTCTCAGCGCACAGAGAAAGGAGAGTTGTTAGTGGCTAGGTATGCTTGCATCTAATATGCTAGGTTAGAGATGAAAGAAAACCCCAACCCCAACACCCAGATGGGAAAAAAAAGTGTGCTCATTAAACTCAAATCCTTAAAAAGCTAAGAAACAAAGTTCTCCGCGTGATGGCTGTAAAATGAGGAGCCCGCTCACTTTTCAACATGAGACAGCGGTGAAAGAGCCACAATGGGAAAAGGTCAATGAGCTTATTAGTGGCCGTTCAGATGAAGGTGGTTTCATGCTGTTGACGTGTAATACATCTTCTCCGTCTCTGATGTGACAGAGCGCTTACATCCACTAACATTTGCAATTCACGCTAAAGGTAAATGTGAAATTTCAGCATTAACGAGTCAATGGATTGTAGATGCTTAGACTAACGTGTCTGCTGGTACTGTTATCCGAGCTTTCGCAAAAGCTAGTATCCTTTCTGAGGAGCCGCACAGTACAGACAGTGACTTTGACAGCGAGGAGCGAAGTGGACCTGCTCTGTTGGATTTTGCGCAGCTGTTCGATTCGGAAACAGAGGATGAGGACTTTGATGGATTTGAATAAAGACTATTACCGGTAATGTGCTTGTTTAGTATCGTTACTACTTAAATAAAGCACAACCAAAGCACAACCAAACTCAGTTTTGCTCCCGATCTATTTTTTAAAGGTAAACGTGAAACCTGCTGTTCAGCACAACGGATACGGAACACGCTCAGCATACGTCTATAAAAGATTACTGTGCAATGTGTTTGTGAACCTAAAAACAAACAAACATCTTCAACAAAAGAACCAATTAGCATTGGTTTACTTTCGCATAGACAACTCCAGTAATTTTTATAATCCGACTTTTAAATTTCTTTATATCTTCCATGTTGGTTTGGATTTCCCCCAAAATGACCCAACATAATTCAGTCAACTCTTATACTACTAGCCCTAGGCGAATTCCCATGTCTTAGTTGGTGTTTGGTTTGTCTATGCCGCTAGCACAGAGGTGGACAAACTGATTTCTTGATATATATACCTGCAGAGTTAGATTAGCAAATATTGTGATTCATTTCGCCATTTTTTTAGGAGAGTCTACGGCAGGGGTGGGCAAACTTTTTGGTTTGTGGGCCACATTGAGTTCTAACATTTGACAAACAAGCCGGAACAGGAGCAGATGGATGGCATGCTTTGGTAACCGCTAGATTAGAGCGACAAATTGGCACGCTAGATTTTAAACAAGCGTGCTAAATGTTACATCAAGAGTGGCAAATTTCAAATCTACCGCGCTAGGTCTGAAATTCAGTACGATAGTGCTTAAAAACATGCATTTAGTGGTGCTAGGATTGAAATCTAAGCGTTTGATGTAACATTTTGCTTGTTTTAATATCTAACACGCTTGTTTACGTGTGTGTCTTGGGCCCGATGGCTTTCCATATCATACAGTGGGCCATCTAATGAGAAAACATCAGAACCGCTGGGAAAATAAAACACTAACAAGGTTTATTTATTTAATTTTTTCAAGTTTGGCGGGCCGGATTAAAACATTTAACAGGCCGCATGTGGCCCGCGGGCCGTAGTTTGCCTGTGCCTGAGCTAGAATGTCCCAAATTGCTTATCTGTTTTATGCTAATTTACACGCTAAGGTCAAGGTTTTGTGAAGGTTAGTTTTGTCTGAGGTTAGCTGAAGGTTCTGTGGAGGTTGTGAGAAGGTTCTATGAAGGTTGTGAGAAGGTTCTATGAAGGTTTTGTGAGGGTTGCCAGAAGGTTAGTTTTCTAAGTTACATGAAAGTTCAGAGAACTTTCTAAGAACATTGTGTAATAGTTCCCTGAAGGTTATGGTTAAAACTGAGGTTAGAGGAACGTTCTTCAGCGACCTATTCAGAAAAACCAAACAATAACGTTCCACCACCATCATAAAACTTTCTGATTTATCTTTAGAGAACCAAAAATACATAACCCTTAAGGAACATTCTGCTAACCTTTAAAAAACCTTCCCAGAACGTTCAGAGAACATTAAATTGTTAGCAAAGTAGCATGTAACACGGTCTGTGATTGGTTTCAATGCTGATAGAGATGACCTATCAGCTCCCAAGTTTTGTAATCTAGCCTATGATTGGTTTTTTGACCGCTTCACCGACGCGCGACAGCTTCTAAATACTGTAAACATGGTGTCCCTATGTCGCGGACTTTCAGCTGTCTCGATAGGTAGGTTTTGGAACCTATCATCCACGATGAACAAGGGTTCACTATGGAGTTTTTTATGTTTCAACAAACTACTGCTTGTTTTTGCCTAAACGGCAATTTTGCTGTTCATCCATGACAATGACGAATATAAAATTGAATTGAATTCCATGTCTGATTTTGATCTGTTGGGAATTCCCATCTCCATGATTTTATTTTCATGTCAATCTCGAAATTTGGGTTTTTAACATTACTTGAATTTGTATGTCTGTGACTTTAATCCCGTTTGAATTTTTGTATTTGTGTTATTAATCAAATGTGGATTTTCATATCTGGGAGTTTAATCTAGTTTGAACTCTCAAATTTGTGATTTTTATCTAATTCGAATCCAGATTTCAATCCAAAACTTTATGAATCGGTAAGATTTCATAACTTTTGTGTGATGAACGTCCCAAATTGTGTTATATACAAATAAGGTCCAATGAGAAAAGATGTTTTTTTTTACATGAGTTTTGACCTTTGTTTTTATTTTAATGTACTTTAGTCATCCCTGACCCGGTAATTTGTGTGCTGCGTTACACCACAGCAGGCTGCCACCTATGACGGCCCCAATGGTGGGAGAACAGAGGGGGTTGGGTGTCTTCTTCAAGGACCTTAGACGTGCACTCAGTAGGATGCGAACCCGCGAACTTCCGGTCGACTTCCGGTTGACTTCCGGCCCGCTGCCGAACGTTCTAACCACTTAGCCACCATCTCCCCTATTTTAAAGAATTTAGGTTTTGTTCCAGGTGACCTCTTCCTCTCTAATCATCTTTCCCTTCATTTTGATCTCCCCTCCTGCCCTAATGGTAGCCGACCCCCACGTACAGCATGATACTGCCACCATGTTTAACACAGGATGGTGAGATGTGCACTGGTAGGTCTCCACCATGTTTAGTGTTTCCCCTTCAGGCCAAACGGTTCAGTATTGGTCTCATCTTGCTCACAAATCTTCGTCCCTGTGTTTGCTGTGTTTCCCAAACGGAAAAACCTCCTTCTTATGTGTTTTTTTTTCTTTCTTTGAGCTGAGCATCTCTGCACCAGCTCTAGAGTCACCCTGGGCCTCATGTCTGCATCACCAAACAGTCCGCATTCAGCTGTGACACTAAGTTGCTTTATAAAGAAAGACATTGACGATAACAAAGAGTGAAAACTACTTACCTGTAAGCTCACCTGGCACTTTGCACAGAGCCGACGCTAAAACCCACCGTGAATACCTCAACAGCCTCCAACGCGAGAAGAATAAATAGTGGCAAGGTGAGGAAAAAAGGGGGGGAAAAAAAACAGATTTGTAAAAATACCTGCTGGCATGGGCTGCAGAGAGGTCAGCTCATTGATACCGCTGGCCTGTCAACTGTGTTCTTTTCGGAAAAAGTCCACATTACACTCTCACTTTTCACCGTAACCTCACAAACAAACTGGTTCACTTTGGAAAGAAATGAAAACACATTTTTAAAACAAAAAAAATAGTGAAGAAATAAAATCTTTTTTTTCTTTTTAGTGTTTTTTTTTTTGTTTGTTTCGTCTACCACTAGGCCAACGCCCTCTCGGACAAAAAAAATCTTATGTCATTACGTAGTGGAATAAATTTCTTAATTTTTATGATAATTAACTTTAATTTTAAATTTATTTATTTGGGTGTCTTCTCCAAGGACCCCCGAGGTGAAGTCAATAGGATGCGAACCCGTTCACTTCCGGTTCACTTCCGGTTCACTTCCGGTCCACTTCTGGTCCACGTCCGGTCCGCGGGCAAACTACTAACCACTGAGCCACCGTCTTCCCAAACTTGCTCATTGAGTTCATTTTAAAACTGTGTAATTTTCTACTTTAGCTAATAATTTTAATAATATGATTCTCATGGATGGACAAATCAATAAATAGATTAGATCCACATCTACTGTAGCGTAGTTTGTGTTTGTAGCAGATGATTTTCATCCAGACATGCCAGAGCCATTGCTCAACAGATTCAAGGTGTAGAAACTGGGTTCGGTGGTAAATCCGCCGTTTTACGAAGGATGTGATCTTAATATAGATGTTGTTTTGAAGCTTCTGCGATGAGATTAACACTAATGCATGACGCCAGGCTTGGTCCATCACAACGTCTTCCTCTAATGAGCAGTGAAACGCTCCATTGACCAGGAGAAAGGGAGGGCAGCGCTTTGAGATCGCAGCAGTTCTGTCCACAACGCTAATGATCATTGTGTTTAAATCCAACTAATTAACTACATGCACGCCTGCTGAATCTGATGCTGGTTCGAGAGATGTGCCGGGAAACACTGAGCTGGTACTTTTAAACACGAAGACGTCTCCAAGTGCAAGAAAAAAGAAAGAGACTCCCCCCCTAGAGGCTTCGATGGTTGTGTTCATGGCACCAAATATAAGTTAAAGACATTCTCATGTTTATGAGAGAGAGCAGGGAGTGTAATTTAAATTCTGTTGACATTTACTGTCAGGGAGGATTAATTCATAGCATCCTTTTCTGCACGGGGCTTACTCAGCACCAGCGGGCCGCGGGCTCTGGAGGAAGACATGCTCCCTTTACTGTACTCTTACAGATTCCCTCTCAGACTGTTGCTGTGATCAGAGGCGGACAACCTCCAGCCCACAGGTCAGAGTGGTAAAAACACAGAGACGTAGCCCGGTGGAATGTCATGTATACAGGTTGTGTCCTCACAGCTCTGAGACACCTTCACAGGTCAGTTTAGCTTTTTTTTTTTTTCTCCCATCATTCTGTGATACAGAAGACTATTTTCTCTTTTGTTATATTGAGAGGAAATATCAATCCGAGGTTGTCCGAGCGAGGTCTATTACGGGTCGAGCTGGGATTATTTGGAAGCCAAATTTTCTCAGAATTTCCACTAAATATTGACAACATCCTTCAATTCCTTGAATATAATTCTGTAAATAGTAGCTTACAGATTCATAAGGAGGAAAAAAATCTGATTTAATCTGATGTGGTTGCTTAAAAAAACCCATATTACCCTCAATTTCTTGGGATCCCTAATAGAGTCAGAAAAAAAATGCATTACAGAAGTTAAAATCGTCCCTTTTTTTTCAATAAAACAATAACATAACACGTTACTGAGACAAGAAGGTTGGGGTTCTAGTCCTAGGTGGGGACAAGATTTGAAACACTAGTCTTTCTGTGTGGAGTTTACATGTTCTCCCTGAGTATGCGTAGGTTTTCAGGTACTCCGTTTTTTTCGCACCCTCCAAAAATATGCATGTTAGGTCGATTGGTCACTACGGAATATCCTTCAGGAATGAGTATGTGTGTGTGGCCTTGTTTGGAGTGTACCCTGCCATTTCATTCCCCTTGTCTGGGGCAGGTTCACGGGGGGAAACGGCCTCAGACGGGAAGCCGAAGCTTCTCTCACCCCAGCTGCATTCTCCAGTTCACCCAGAAGTATCCCGAGTTGTTCCCCAGCCAGCCGAGGACATAGTCTCTCAGTGGAACGTGCCCGAAACACCTCACCAGCGAGACGCTTGGGGGGCATCTTGACCAAATGCCCAAACCACCCCATCTTGCTTCTCTTGACCTGGAGGAGGATCATCTTAGATTTTCGCCAGAAATAGGCTCCGCGACTTCCTGCGACCCCATTAGGAATAAACAGTTCACAAGATGAAACAAATCAATGTAATAAGATTAAAATTGTACAGCTGAAAGTAACTTCTGGTGTAACTCGGTAAATTTTTGATGCAGTAATATTGTAATACAAATGTATTAGATTTGTAATATGACAGGGAGAAGAGATAAAGAAGGTGGAAGATTTTAAGTACTTAGGACCAACAGTCCAGAGCAATGGAGAGTGTGGAAAAGAGGTGAAGAAGCGTGTGCAGGCAGGCTGGAACAGTTGGAGAAAAGTATCAGGCGTGATGTGTGACAGAAGAGTTTCATATACAGTAAAATGAAAGGGAAAGTGTACAAAACCGTGGTGAGAGCGGCCATGCTGATTGGTCTAGAGACAGTGGCCCTGAGGACAAGACAGGAAACAGAGATGAAGATGCTGAGGATCTCTCTAGGAGTGACCAGGACAGACAGGATCAGAGGAACAGCACATGTTAGAGGTTTTGGAGATAAAGTCAGAGAGGCCAGATTGAGATGGTTTGGACATGTGCAGAGGAGAGAGACGGAGTACATCGGAAGAAGGATGCTGGATTTGGAACCACCAGGAAAGAGGACTAGAGGAAGACCAAAGAGGAGATGCATGGATACAGTGATGTTGGCGTGACCAAAGAGGATGCAGGAAACAGGGTTAGATGGAAGAAACTGACTTGCAGTGGCGCCCCCTGAAGGGAAATACTGAAAGAAGAAGAAGAAATGTATTACATTTTCATCTCCGTAACAAGTAATACATAATATATTCTAATTTTAGTATTATATACCTCTTTATCTGATATTCCAGCCATTTCTATCCACCAGCTGTGATAAAGGTGCTCAAACAAATGTCTTCATGAGGTCTTTAAAGCACAATTTAGCACGTATAACCATGTTAAATTGAAATAAAGTCTTCTGGACAGAGCATGTGCTCGCTTTAGCTTCTAGCAATGACACAACCTTGAGTGAATAATGCAGCTCCGACCAGCAGATGAAAAAAAAAAAAAAAAAACTTAAGGCAGAAATCAAAAGCCTTTAAATGTAACAGAGAACAATTACTTCTTTGCACATGGTTGATGCATAATTAAAACACATAAGAAAAGAAGTGATGTGTAAAATTCGAAAAGGATAAAAGAGAACAGAAATGTGATCTTGATTACATTTAATTCGCGCTTCTCGGTTATTGTGTATTTTAACTTTCATGCATTCAGAACAAAAGAGGAACCAGAATATAAGGAAATAAAAGCACTTTATCTTATTTAAAAACAGAAGGAATAACAGTCGATCTTTAGTTAGTTATTTCTTTTGTGTGTTAAGTAGATTTGGAGCATTAACTTATTGTTATTACTGGGGCTGAAACAGTTAATCGATTTAATCGATTATAATCGATTATAAAAATAGTTGTCGACTAATTTGGTCATCGATTAATCGTCTAAAAAGTTTTGGCTGTCAACTGCACTTAAATTGGTCCCCAAGTGGGGCAGTAGAGAGCAAATTGACGATGCCAGCTACCAAAATAGGAGGAGAAGAAGATAGCAGCCAATCATTGGCCTTCATTTCACCCCGCCTCACGTGATCAGGCAGATTCAACAAGATGGCGGAAAGAAAAACACATACAAAATCATCCGAAGTTTGGATCATTTTCCGCTAAATTTGAAAAAGACTCGCGTTAATATGCAAAGTTTGCGAAACGAACACGTTTTGGCACGGAAGCATAACAAAGCTGCACGAACATCTAAAATAAAACATGTCGGACTCGAAGCGGGAGACGGCAAACCGGAGCAATACACAATGTCATTTCTAATAAAAACAATTTTACACGTCGCTAAATACACTTTTTAATGTCTGCAAAAAAAAAAAAAAAAAACACAACTAGAATGTTTTTGTATATTTTTACTCATGTTAATCTGGGGCCTTTTTTGTGCGATAGTTCTGAACAAGGTTGAATTTGTGAATCCAGAAGTGTTAAAAGTTTCTTGTTTTCAAATGTGATCCAACAGTTTACATTTGATGTTTTTTTAGCCAGTACTACCAAAGCACATTTTATGGGTGCTTATGATTTACTTTTACTGTACACAGTAAGTAGATTTATTATTTTCTAGAAATTATACCTCATTTGACAGAAGGAGTAACATTTGCTCTTACTGTAATAAACCCAACGTGTTGTTTATGTGGTTATGAGTTGCGTTTTACACAATTACATTCTATAAAATGCCGAAAAAGTAATATTTATTAAATTGTCATTTTATCCGATTAATCGAATAATCGATCCAATAATTGACAGAATAATCGATTACCAAAATAATTGTTAGTTGCAGCCCTAGTTATTACTGGTGAATTGTGACCTAAATGGAGGATTAAACTGTGTATAACAGAGCCTTTAACTGGCTGTGCTGGAGCTGTGACAGGTCCTTGGGAGATACACAGAGACTGCTTGCAACACATGTCATATATCATAGCTTCAATCTGTACCCCAACCAGTACCTGCGAGCTACAAATGTGCACTTCTCCTGTCATTTCTGCAGAGACAGACGAGGGGAGAAATAGAGGTGGGGGGTTGTAAGCTTAAAAAACAAATAGCATGGCATTGTTGTTATTGTCTCTCCGACGATGTTTGAATCATGGAAAAAAAGGAACTGTGTGACTTGAAAAAATAACAGTGTTTGTGTGTGTGTGTTTTCTAAAAAGAACACCGCCTCTGGATTACTTTCGCTATCATAAATATGTTTTCATCAGATGTATCGTGCAAATCTTGTTGTGAGGAAAAGAGACTTTAACAGCTATTATGATGGATTGCGTTGAGTTTTATGTTAATAATTCTTTTAAAATGTACAGAAATCTTTGTAAAATGTAAAAAAAATTAACCCAAAGAGCCGGTTAGGACTCAGATGTTTGGAATTTTTTGCGTAAAAGCGTGTACATGATGTGAAAAGTGTAAAATTGCCCATATGTTTAATATGATACCTTGTAAAGATATTCAAATAAGATTTTTATTTCTAATCTCTCTGCAAAAAATGACTGGTATTATTAAATGACCTAATTTTTTTCTTGATTTAATAAAGAAAAACAATAGTGTAAGTTCACCACTACAATTTGTTTCGTCACCGTCCCTTTATTTTCATCCGTTTTTTTTCTACAATGATTACGTTCTTTTTAATTTTTTTCTTCCATCTCGATAACAGTTTCACTGCTGTTTATTTTTGCAACACTTGTAATTTTAATATTCTTGATTTTTGTTGAAAATAAGGAGTTTAATTAAACTTGTTTTGCAGAAGAACTCTACATATTGTGCTTGAAATTTATTGTCACTTTTGAAAAGATTGTTGAAAGTTTTATTTCTTGGGGAGGTTTCTCAGTGTTAGAGCCATCGGAAGTCAACCGCAAGTTTGCAGGTTCGAAATCCCACTGAGTTCACATCCAGGGTCCTTGGAGAAGACATCTAACCCCCCATTTCTCCCACTATTGGCGCTGTCATGGCAACCTACGGCGGTGTAATACAGCACACAAATTTCTCCGGTGCATCCATAAAGTATACATTATTATTAAAAAAGTAATGATTTTATATAATTCTTCTCTTTTTTTATTTTTGCTGAACAAACTCAAATTCTTTCTATTTTTCTCCTTCTATTTGTCGGTGACTTGGATCAAGGATTTAAAAAAAAAATTATACATATAAAAAACTTGTTTGGAGACAGTTACATGACCAAAAGACGCACAGATTACATGACCATGTAAGGACCGCCCTATGTTGTGATGCGCCTAATTGAATTGAAAATACTTTATTTGTACCCAAAGGGAAATTTTAGCATTTTGAATATCCAAATATCCAAAAGGATATTGAGTAATGTGTTGATATGTGACTTTGAGAAAGGGGACGTAGGAGTGGACAGCACAAAGACGGTAGAGCAGGGGTGTCCAAATCCAGTCCTCGAGGCCCGGTATCCTGAAGGTTTTCCATATAATCTTGCATCTACACACCTGATCCAGTTAATTGAGTCATTGTGCCAAATTCTATTGCCTGTTGATTTCACTTTCTGTGCATCAGCTGTATTGAACCAGGAACACACTGAAAATCTTCAGGTCACCGGTCCTCGAGGACCGACTTTGGACACACCCGCAGTAGAGGAACTAAAGGCGTATAAAAAGAGGGCAAACGCAATTTTACTAAGACTGGGTGGCATCACTGGGCAAGTGATGCCAGATTCGGAATGGATTGTAGACACTTGGGCTAACGTGTTTGGTACTCCCAACCAGGTAAGGTCGGTTGTGACTTATCGTACTACCGTACAAGGTCGTGAGTTGCCAAGGCACTACTCACAACCTCACATATGTGAGTACAGGTAAGAGTCGGAGTACAGATTTTGTACTGCCATGAGACAGAACCTTGTCCGTGGCCCTGTCAGACTTAAAGGCACTGAATCCCCCAGCGGCCAATTTACACTCGTCTGGAAGTGAGTCAAGTTAGATTTGAAGTTCATTCTGGCCTTTTGTACCCAAGAGGACCACATAATTTGCAAAATGCGCAGAGTCAATCCTGAGGCACTCGAACCAGATCCCCTCTTCAAAAGCAAAGAAAAGAATTGGTGGCACAAGGCTTCGATGTACCACCACCAAATGCTGACCAAGATCTGGCATCGGTCATAGAGAAACTGTACAGCTGTTCAAAGGGCTCAGGTACTCCATGTACTTCTATTACTGGAAAAGCTCAATATTGGACATATTCGCAAAATCAACCTGGGTTGGTTTGTTTCTTCCCATGACCACGTTTACATATTTTTTAAGGATTTGTTCATACCAATTGAATGTTTTTATTTCATTACAACCCAGCAAGCAGAGAACCTCCAAGAAGGTAAACCTGAAGTTCTTTAAAGGTTTGTTTTTACCTAACCAAAAACTAACGTTCCAACAACGTTAGTCGGTGGTTATGTTACAACCTAACCTTCCGATAATGTTAAGAGAACCAAATTCCAAACATTATGGTTAAAATTAAGGTTAGAGGAACATTCTAAAAACCAAAAAATAATGTTTCGTAACCGTTATAAAACTTTCCATTTGAACCTTGAGAGAACCAAAAATAACCTTTAAGGAACGTTCCGCTAACCTTTAAAAAACCTTTCCGGAACGTCTGGGAACGTTAAATTGTTAGCTGGGAATGAGCCTAAAACATAGGAAACATGATTTGCATTCATCTGTCTAATCCAACGCTTTCAAAGACCGATTTCATTTTAATGAAATATTTGAATGAAGCTATGATTATCCCATGCCGGCAAACTTTTATTTCCTGAATTCCAACCTGAGCGAATGAGCTAGCTCATGCTGGTTTTCTAACTGCTGACACTGCCGGTCAACAAGACCATTTTTTCCCTTCCCCACGGGAGTTTCTCAACTTGAAATGGAGAGCATTGGCAGGACTTAAATTGGTGGCATTTTGTGGTCTTTAAAGAAAGGGGACTGATTAAAAGTAACCCAGAGAATCCTTCAACTTTCCACCATCATTAGCCAATGAAACAGCAGATAAGAGAAGTGTAATTATAGACCTGCGTTGTCAATTTAAAAGTGATGGAACTGTATAATCCACAATCTGGGAGTGTGAACCTCCACCCATGGGGCATGATTCTTGTTTTTAATGAGTGTCAGTTTGATCGAACACCAAACGCTATTAATTCTGGAGTAAAGCAATGTTTTCCATGAAGTTTAAAAGTACTTGGAAGGACGCTTCTGTTTAAAGAAGAAAACAATGAAAGAAGGTAGATGCTGCCTGTGAACTACACTGGTCAGCTTTATCAGTTTCCGAAAGCAAAAATATGTGTGAAGTAACAAGAATTTCAGTTTGGTGTTTTTCTTTCATTTGTGGGAAATGAAAGAGTCGTCTGGTGACCTACATGACTGAAAGTTACTTTCTCCCCTTGATGAGGAAACTGTTATTTCAACTAGTTTCATGCTTCATTTTTAGGCATGTTCTGATTTGTTTTAAAAGGATAGAAACATTTATATTTGTATGTCTGAGGATGTTTGTTTGATTTGAAAATCCTTTATTAATGTCAGACGAAAAATTACAATTCCATTACAAACCGACTGTGAAGAGTTGTGCTTTGGTTTCTGAGCTTTTTATTGGTCATACAACCTACAAAAACAATTATTTTGGTGCAGTTTATTTTGTTGTCAACAGTGCACCGAATGATCCCTCCCTCCCTCTGTCTGCTTAAATATATACCATAACCCACCCACTCCCACCACCTCATGCTGAGGTTCCACTTAACACAAAATAATTCTCAGTACCGTCAGGTGAGCCAGAGAGAGTCTTCAATGAGCCCAGTCTGAGGGTTCAATCACTTTGTGATCCCCTCACTTGCTGACAGAAGGAGCACTGGACTTTCCTCATCATCCTGATTCGGAACACCTGAGATTGATTTCTGATGCCACACACCTGTTGACCCTGCTGCATATTTAAGGGCAATCAACTCGGACTTCCACGTAGGGTCATTGTCATCTTCACCATCCTCCTTGGCGATGAGTTACATCCTGGAACTCTGTTGTATTATCTGAACTTTTTATCCTGAGTTAATCCGATGCCCTTTGCCTTACAGACTTGACTTCTGTTAATAAATCCTGTTTTTGTCCTGCATTTGGGTCCCCTCCTCCTTCCACATCGGATTCCGAGATCTGCTTGTTAATGGTCTCTTCACCTAGTTTTCCCACAAACTGTTTAGGAACCCAATACGGCAATTCCCTTACAAGACAGTTTTCTTTCAATCAAATGACACATTTGGTAATGTTGGTCCGGCCTGACTTGCCTCTAAATAACAATTGTACCTCCTGCAACGCTTGCTGTAAAAGTGATCATTTTATCTTTGGGAGGTCAGTCAGCTCAAGTGTAACCGTCTTATTGAAGGTGTACCAACTTGAGTCTTCTTCCATTTCACCTTCTTTTATTACCAGACTAAATAGTTCTGGTGGACTCTTTGGCCAAGACTCTTTGGCCTCAGTTTGAAAATCTCTATGGTGTGTAGCGTAACAGGACCACATCATCCGCAAAGAGCAGCAATCCGATCCTGAGGTCACCAAACCGGATCCCTCCAATGCCTCGGCTGTGCCTAGATATCCTGTCCATAAAGGTAATGAACAGAATCAGTGACAAAGGGCAGCCTTGGCGGAGTCCAACTCTCACTGCAAATGGAATCAACATACCGGCGGCCATACGGACCAAACTCTGGCTCCCGTCGTACAGAGACCGGACAGTCCATACCAAGCGTTCTGAGACTCTTTACTCTTTATTAGTCGGGCTGTATGGTGCTACAGTGACTGGTGGTGATGCCATGTTCAAGCTTGGACTGGGGTTCCATGGAGAGTTTGCATATTCTACCCAGGTATGTCTGGGTTCTCTTTGTGTTCACTGGCTTCCACACAACCCACAAAAACACACATGTTAGGCTGATTGATCAATGGGAAATAACTGTGTGCTATTGGTCTTGTTTTTGGTCTTGCAACAGACTGGCATGCTTTACGTTAGAATGTGGCCATGAGGGAGAACCAAATCCAAAACAGAAACCTGCTGTTCAAATTGTATTAAATTACTAGACAAGAGGGCTTGCAAAGTTCTCAAACATTCATGAATAAAATACAAATACAAAACCACTTCAGGTACGTTTTTTATCTTGGGTTCCTCAAACTAACATGTTTAAATTGGTCACTTTTTTGGACGGGGGGAATTATCTACGTACTTTTATAAGAAGAAGAATTTCAGATCTTGTTAACCAGTGTTTTTTTCCTCAGCAAAGCTTTAAATCAATTTCTTAGAAACTTATTTCTTCACCCAATTTGGGAAGAATTAAGTATGATTAAAAGTTTGTGAACACAGTTCAAGTAGGCATTTTACCATAAAATTGCAGTCACCTCCTTAAAACAGATCAAAAAGAGAAGTAAAAAGGAGCTGCACAGTTGTGCCACACATGTGGTCAAGGGTTTAAAAAATTAGCAATGCTCAACTGGAACGGAAGTAGCTTGTGGTGAACAGAGTTCCTCTAATCATATGTAACATCTACCTTTGGAAGCAAGTGGAGGGAGTTTACAATAAGCTTAACCCCCACTTTTATATTGCACTCAGCAGGTCTCCCCCTCCGTGTCGGGAACTTTGAACACTATTTTGTTATTCTGACTTCACTTGGTTTAATAATCCACAGTTCGCTGGTTTGTGTGGTCGTTTTTTTTTTCTTTTTCTAAATCTTCACAAGCCTTTGATGTTTGATGAAAACATGCTGGTTTCAATTTAGCTGCCTCAGCATTTAAAGGGTTAACATTGAAAGAAAAAGATTTTCTTTTCAAGGTTAAATTTTCTGACTTTTCGGTTGCCGTAAGAAAAATTTATCAGCAGTGATGTCAGCATAGAAACGAAGTTTTTGTGGGGTCACCGAGGCTAATTTGTTGGTGGTGAAGGAACGAAGGAATAAAGACGATTCCCACCCACTGACTCATTTGATATCGCACAACGGAGGCTTTTTGGGGGGACTTTGGCAACCATCGTGGTTGGGATCAAACTTTCAGGAGATTCTTGGAAATGTGGGAAGGTAAGGAAAGAAAGTGAAAAATTTAAGGGAATTAAATCCACGTCTGTCCTCCGTTCCTTCAACCAAATTTGAGAACAAGACAGGCTTCAATAGCACGATATTTATCTACATTTATGCCCTGGATTGGCACAATACGGAGGGCTTAATTAACTTCTCTCAAAGGTGAAGCAGTGCGCACCATCTGCTGTGAGACAATCACATTTCGATGCCCCCCTGAATAATCCCATTTCACTATTAAAGCCAAACAGAATGCAAAGAAAATGAAGTCGAAATGGGGAAAACAAAACTTCTCAATTAGACAAGATGAGTTTTCTTGGGTTTTGGCCCTTCAGAAAATGAACTTTGGAATATTACTTCTCAAAAATAATTTTAAAACAAATAAAGTTCACAGAAAGAAGAAAAACGAGATTTTACCCATACGTTGTTGCGCTAATAGATTCTTATACTTTATTTGAATTCTTTAATAAATCTGAAGGACCACACATCACAATCAAGGGCCTGCTGAACTTGCCCTAAAGCCGGGTCATTATTTGATCTTTGTGCATCTTAATCTGATTATCTCATTGTGGAGGTAAACTTCAGACTCAATCTTGTTAGCAGCTGGCCAAGATGGATTACGATAGGCAGTGAGGTGGAAAATGAACTGAGCAGTTCAGCTTTGGCCTTGCTCTCTTTCAAGATACGCACCAGCACTACTTCAGCTCCTTCTGCTTTTCTTTCTGCTGGCCCTTCAAACACAATATTATCCTGAGGAAAAGCAAGAAGACCCCCACACTCCCACCTCGCTCTACACCCCTTTTCTTTATCTCTGACGCTTTAACTTGCGGGGGACAATGGCTAAAAAAAAAGAAAGAAAGAAATCCTGACCTCTCTTAAATAGAGATTTGCAGACACACCGTGTTACGAGGAGATGGTAAAGTGGATAAAAACCTGAAGCCCACTAAAAAAAGACTAAGACATGTTTCAGCTGCTTTTTGGACCACTTTAACCAAGCCGTGCAGAAACACAATAAACATTGTCTTAATTCTCATCTTAAATGAAGAAAGTTGGTTTTCTTGCCCTTTTTTTTTTTCTTCCCCACCTTCTTAAATTATGCAAATGCCTTAGATGTGTGGTCCCGCTTAAGACACTCAGTTTTGCTTGTGGTCTTATTGCGGTATTGAGTGCCTTTACAGTGAATGCACAGCGCAATCCACAGCACAAAAAGTCCCCCTAAAGGCTGAAAGGAGTTCAAAGCATTCAAAAGACAAAAAGGCCTAAGCTGGGATTTTTTTTTTATGTACACTGAAAAGAAGAATAAAATATAAGTTCCTCCATTGGTGCAGTCACTCACATATTATAGCATTATGTTACGATATAAAGACCTTCTGGAAAATTTTTCTTCAGCGCCGAACTCTAAAAGAGAAATAGGAATAACGAGGAGGCGTGAGGTTGCAACAGGAATCCCTGAATGCTCTTTTTGACACTCTTTTGAGAGAACAAGGGATTCAAAAGAGGTTATATTCGATCAGGTTTTCTGCCTCAATAGGTTATAATCACTCCTAAAGTATTGAGCACTACACAGAGAAGAGAGCTTCTAAGGAGGCTAATCAGCAGGTTTTCTCCCTATTATCGCTTCCCATCTGAGGGTAACAGCGCACAGAAGTACCCTTTCTATTGATTATCTGGACTGGAATTTAAATATTAATACACTGCCCGGCCCTGCTTGGCACTCTCTAGAGCTGGGCTGCATGGCAAAGCACTCATTCCCCAGATTAAAACCCCTTCTTTTTTTTCTAAAAAAAAAAAGCACAATCTCGCTCCCTTTTCAGCTATAAAAAAAAAGAACTTCAAGGGGAAGTTGAGAGGAGAAAGGGGCCAGAGCTCTTTGCTGCGAATTCAAAGACGACACTTTTCCTTCAGGCCTGAGTCTGATGAAGATGTAGAAGAAAAAAAAAAAGCAGCCATTTAACTGCTGTCTGCCAAAAAGACGTAAAGAGGAGGCTGTATCATCCCCAGTTGCCTGGTCAAGTGGAAAACAAAAGCAACCAAATAAAAACGAGGGAATCATTGCGCGTTGAGTTTTCCTTTCACTTGATTTATGTTGAAAGTAAGAACGGTTTGTTGTAAAACTTTAAGAAATAAGCTGCAGTTTTTCCATTTGGTTAATTTAGTTTAGATGGGTCGATAGATAGGTTTTATCTATGAACATGCCCGCTTGCATACGGTACCACTAAAAAAGCATCACGCTTTAAAATCCACCACTGGGATCCAGGCAAAGACTCATCTCAAAGCCATGAAACACTTTCCTATTTAAAGATGGTTGCACGACTAGTTACACTACTACGGATAGTGACAAGAAGGGCTCAGGTTGAGTTCACTCTGATCGAGGTCACAACGTCTTGAGAACGTGACATTGCCCTAATTCTTTTCGGTTTTTCAGTCTTATTTTTGGTCTCCCAAATCTTTATCAGTTTCGGAGATGTCGGCCAGAGTTATTTGGTATCAACTGTAGATGAACTGATCAGATTGTCAGGGTTGAAATAACTACAGTTTCTCAACTATAGTATTAATGTAGACTTTATTCATCCCTCAACAGGAAAATTTGTGTGCTGCATTACACTGCAGCAGGCTGCCACAATGGCGGAAAAAACAGGGGGTTAGGTGTCTTCCCCAAGGACACCTAGACATGAGCTCAGTGGGATTCGATCTCGCGAACTTCCGGAGAACTTCCAGTCCAAGGGCGAATGTCCTACCGCTGAGCTATCACCATGCAACCAAGGGTCAACGTCGCGAAGATCAAGTTCAGCAACTCATTTGCATACAATTTCTCACAAACCACTTTCAATGGCACATCCTGCAGTTACTTGGTACTAACTATAGATGAGCTGGTTGGGTTTTTAGGGTTATGCGACAAAAGGTGAAGGTTGCAAAGATTGAGGTAAAAATTTGACATCTTTCGAACCTCTGAAGGGATTTCAGTCAAACTCCTTGTACAGCAAAGAGAGGCTTATTGTTTGACGTTTACGCGTTGACGTATTCTTGTTTATAGTTAGCACATCATTTAGACTTGGTTATTTTATTAGTAGCTCATTTGTAATTGTGTCGGCAACCAAGCTTTAGATTGTGCTAAGCTAAATGCTAATCAGAAGGCACATGCTAAGAGGGGAGAAGTAAGTATCAACTCACCAAAATTTAGAGGATGACTTAAAATATGTGGGTTCTTTACAACAATTATCTGAAACAACCTTTGTGAACGTAATGTGAAGGTTTTCCGTATGTTTTGTACATTACAAGAACCCAAACACTCGCGCTTGCTCGACCATGTGAATGTGCACATTTGCCTTCAGGGCCTGGCTGCACACAGTGGGGACAAAAGCCTGCTGACATCAGTATCTGAGGGGCCACCCAAACACACAAGCTAAGACCCCACTTGACGTGTCAGTGGTGAAGCACAACTGTGGAAAAAAGCACAATGTTGATTTTGTGTTTGTCTGGAAGAATAAAAAAATATGTTATTTATACACCGTGTTGAGAAACAGTAGATTGTAGTTACAGAAGTGATTTAAATTATGAGTCAGATGGATCAGACAAATCCTGAAGTAATCACTAGAGAGCGACAGTATAATAAGGAGATCAACCCGGAGCATAAAGCAAACAATTTTCTATGGTGTTAATTCTCGGTCTCAAACAGTGAGAGGGATGTCCTTTAATACTTCTGACTACCTTGATTTGCATTCATTCCAGTTGGGCCTAAAAGTCAATAATCTTTTCTCACTTTGGATTTTGTTGCTGTGATATGTGAGATTACAGAGGCTGTAGCGAGATCTGTAGCTGAATTAGGAATAAAAGAGCGCTTCCTACTAACACCTTTCCCTGAGATCAGCTTTATGTAGAATGATTGTACATCAGATTTTATTAGAATAACACAACAAATATCATAGATTCAGAAACAAAAAAGGAAAAACTTGTTTCATAGCTTTGAAGTTGAAGTTGGCTATTAGCATGACGAGTGTAAACAAAGGTAACTCACTGTAAACAGGAACGGAGCCAGGATTTTCTAAAGAGACTCCGGACTTTATGAAAAACAAGAGTAACTTTTCTGCATTTTGGTGGCCAATTTGCTGGCCCTGCAAGGGAATAGCTTGACTGACTAGTCCCTTTCCTTTATTCTTCTTAGTTGTTTTTATTTTTATGGCTCCGCCCCTGGTTTAACCAGCAAACTATGTTACAAGTTGTGTTTCTTTCAGTGTCAAACTTTGCAATTAAAAAGTCTAGACAAATGTTCTATGAAATGTTCTAATCATTTATTAAGTAAACAAAATCTTTTGAATATTGTGCCGGGATTGGTTTAAAGTTTTAGAGCACACATAAGTGACCTGGGCAACAATTCGAAGTGTGGATCTGACCATAAAAAAATGCATTTACTGAATGGGGAATTTTTATTTCAATTTTGTTACTTTAATTTGTTACTGTAATTTGTTACAAATTACATACACTCATTCAGTTTTGCGTTAGCGGAAATCTTATTTAAGGCTACAAACACGGTACAAAGAGCATTAAGTTAGTTAGGCTAGCGCGAATTTTTTCGTATTCTTATTTTGGGGCATTTACATAAAATGCACCTTCCTGTTGAACAATTGTGCAAGTGTGTGTCCACTGCTACAGCTAAAAAAATTCCTGCTTACCTTCGAAGCTCAGCGTGTCGAAGAACAAAATCCATGGCCAAGAACTCCTATGCACCTGATTACTGAGTTTGCAAACTTCTCAAACACTTCAGATAATTTTTTGATGTGAGAATGATGTAGATGCATGGTAGCGGTGGGCAGTCAGGGCCAGCAAGGCCTTCTCTGCTGGCCTAACACAACCAGAAATCATTATCATAATTATGATAAAAGTCAATTTAATTTTAAATGTATTATATATATTATATTGTATATTGTATTATAATGTATTATATTATATATATTATAATAATATAATATATAATATATATAGTTATTCTCCATATTCATATTTTATCAATTTGGTTATACTGCTTCCAGTGTTGTAGTGTTAGGTTAAAGTTTTTATCCAATCAGAATTCAGCTAGCTTGTGTCGCCAGGCCGTATGAAATCTGCTCGAAGCCTTCAGAATCAACAGTGCGGGCATCTGTGCACTGCAAGTGAACGGACACGTATAGTTGAGATAGTTGCGATAGCCAATCAGATCATGAGTTGGTGACATAAAGGCCATCTAGAAGGCCTCACGTTAAACATGACATGTACGTGCCTTGTGATTGGATACTCACTTGACCCAACCGGACGCAACGCTTTGCATGTTAACCAAGCTACAAAGCTAACACAAAGCGCGCTGTTCCATATGCCCCGACTCAAAG
The DNA here is from genome assembly GCA_902685375.1 of Neostethus bicornis. Lineage (NCBI taxonomy): Eukaryota > Metazoa > Chordata > Actinopteri > Atheriniformes > Phallostethidae > Neostethus > Neostethus bicornis. The sequence continues at coordinate 6,054,259 of LR738547.1, read as the reverse complement.
CAAAACTAACTGTAATGTATGCCATGACTGATTTTGAAGGGAAAAGTCCAGCTGATTTCCTTGCCTTTCTTAGGAACAAAGAACTAGGTGTGAAATGCACAGACCGCCACAGATGCATGGTAGAAACCTTCAAAATAATAATTCCGTACTATACTTAACTTATAATGTTTTAACAGCACTCGTTGTTGCAAATATGAAACATATGATGATTCTTTTCAACAAGTATTTCTATGTTTGAGTTTTACAGGGTTAAATTTCAAATTTTGATAAATGTGTGCGAGAATAAAATTAAGGTGGAATTTGTTTTTTGTTTGTTTGAAACATGATGTTTGAACTCCAACAATTTCTGTTCTCTTTGAATAACATCTTCCACATCCAGCTAATTCCTCATATCTGCAGAGGGATTTTCTGAATAAACTGTCTGAGATGTAAGGAACTTGCCATACACCTCTGCCACTTGATAATGTGACAGCAAAGGCCATTAATGCAAGAGCACAGAGGTCATTAGCATCGCTCCATGGTGTAGCATAAAGTAATCACCTTCTGAGATGTGTCTCCTGTGACTGCCGTACGATCTGTCCTCCCCCTGTGGTTATTCCCGACACGTGTAAGGTCAGTAATGATGGTGGACAGAGATATCTGACCAGGGGAGCGGCTCTAGCAGCTGATTATGCTCTGATCCCGACACTTCTTAATCAGCGATTAAATGACAATACCCACACTGTTGCGGGTTTAGACTTCCCCCGCCGCTTATCAAAGAGAAGAATCGGCCCACCGAACAAAGTCTCATCAAAATGTAGCGTAAAAATAAATTATAATGTGAAAAGATATCCAGGAATTTTAAAACTTGAATTCATTTTCAGGCTTACTGGTGTTGTACACAACCAATACAAAGGTATTATACGAAGGGTGGCAAAGAAAGTAATGTGAGATGTTGGCAAATTCCCAATTCTCTTGTTTGTTTCTGAACTGTGGACACAATAACTTCGTCTTTAAGGTATCACTAACTTCTAAACTTGAGGTCTTTTTCTCCCAGTGGGATTACTGCGTCTTCTGAACTGCTCCTACCTAAAGCGGTTACGAGGGTGCCAAGGCCTATCCTGGCTGACCTGAGGCAAGAGGCAGGACACACCCGAAAACACATCGCCAGCCAACTGCGGGGCGACATATAGACAAATATCCACTCACACACTCACTCACTCATTCCCAGGAAATTTTTGTAGTGGTCAATCAACCTAACATACATATGTTTGGAGACTAGAAGGAATCCCGGAGAAACCTGAGAAAACCCACATATACACAAGAAAAACATGGAAACTCCACACAAGCCTTGTCCCCACTCTGGGCCCCGAATCTCTGACCTTCTTGATGTATGCCACTGTGCTAACCACTGTCCCACCTAGCACCCTGCACCAATGCTAGTTGTTGTTTTTAATCTATCTAATTTCCAACCCACTTGGAGACCCAATGCGGGTGTGTGGTGGTGGTGCTCATTTGTACTATCAAACAACTGGAGGTAGTGTTCATCCGGGGCAGGTTACAAGTTTGTTGCTGTACCACCTAAATAAAGGCTGTCTACGATGGTTTGAAAGCAAGAAAGCATGTTTTTGGTAGGTGGGTGGCATCCAGAAAGCCCAAAACAATTTTCGCACCAGATTAGCATCAAAGTTAGCGTCACTAACTTTATTCTGCTTTTGTAATTCCGCAAAATAAACCGTTGACAACAAAAACTACAAAATCTTCTCCGATCACGGAAATTCATTGCTCTTGACCGAATACACACTTTGCAAGATCAAGCCGTCACCAAGGTACCCAACTATATGTTTCTGTCTGCTCTACATCACAAACTTTATCAAATCATCTAAATCTGGTGTTGAAAAATCTTGTAATCACAAAACTGTATGCGTCACCGTTTGGGTCTAGGAGTGTTTTAAAGGTTCTGTTTAAAGTCTAAAGCCTTGTCACTGGCACTTTAAAAGGCGGAGCAAATGACGTTGGATCAGCCTAAAGATGTGTCAAGTTCCTATTGGTTCTCTTAAATTATTATTCTGCTCCCATGAGGTGGCAGGAAAAAGGGACGGTCTTTATCTGCAAACCTTTGCGACGGTCTGGACTTTTCGAGTGCTGTTCTTGTTGCATACCGGTACAGAACGGGTTGTGAGGAGCCCACAAAGCGAAACAAAAGTTAGGATAAACAAATTCCACTCTGGTAGACTAATACGTTGAACCTTGGTGTGCAGGTGGAAGGAGGAGCACCCAATTACAGGACATAAAAACAAGATTTATTGAACACAATTTGGTAAGTCTGTAAAGCAAAGGGCACAGATTAACTCAAGTTCAAATAATAACAAAGTCCAATAATGGTCAAGCAACCAAGGTAACCTGGCTGGAAGGGGTGGTATGATCCGACAGGGAAATCCAGGGTGATTGCCCTTAAATACATGACAGAGTCCACAGATGTGTGGCATCAGGAATCAATTTCAGGTGTCCCTAATCAGGATGATGAGGAATAGTCAGGGCTCCCTCTGGCAGCAGGGGAGGGGATCATGACACTTGACCCCAATCTAGATATAAACTAGTGTTTTTTAGCGGCAATGCTAAACATTAGGTTACTAACCCTTTTTTTACGACCACTAGCTATAAAAGTAGAGAGACATTGATGCTGACCCTGATCTCTCCATCATTCGAATCAGTCCCTAATAAATTTTCCATAAAATCCATCTAAATAATGGCAAAGTGTTGTAAACGCAAAAGAATGTGCTATAAAAGTCTTTTATTTTTAAAACCGTTATTAAATGACACTCTTGTTCAGTCAATGTGAGTGATTTAAGCACGCTTTGTCGTAAATGTGAGCTAAGAAACATATGCTATACAAGCCAGATGATTCAAAATAATTGGATTAAAGTGGACAAAATACATCATATGTAAGATCTGAGGTTCTTTAAGCCACTTCAAAAATCCCAGGGGCGGTGTATTACCATCGCCGTGGCGGCGAGTCAACCAAACAAAAGGAGACAGCAGTGACAGTTTAAGCATGGATGACAAAGATACAAAAGAGAACATCACAGCAGAACAATATATCACAGGAGCTGATGTTTCTCCTTCACATAAATGGCATCACAGCCATTTTTCTTTGAGATGTGTGAATGATGTTTGCCGCCATCCATCATAAAAAGACATAATAGAGGTTGGGGAAGTCAGAGAGACTTGGACACTCCAGGGAGCTCATTACCGGACCTATTAATCTGTTATTTGACCCCAGTGAGAGCAGTCTCCAATCTAAAAAAGGCCCATGCTTCCCTAATCCAAAGATAAAAACAAAACCTCTACTGTGTCTGTGGGATCATCACTCCAAATCAGACAACAAAGCGGAGAAATAACATCAATGCCTCAGATTGGTTTGTTCTCAATGTTGGATGAAAGTAAGTTGATTCGGTTTTTCTTCATCTGACTGAATCCTTTGAAAATGAACTCCAAGCAAAAGCTAAATTATTGATATTCAAGAGAAATCTTAATGTTGCTGCTGAAGCGCAGAGCAAATATGGATAAAAATCTCCATCCAACAAACCTTTGTTATGAGCGAGGAAGTAACCACAGGAGTGTTGGAGACGGAGTGCTTACCACTTTCACTTTAAAGACGAGTCCTCCTGCCATTCTGTGTCTGCATCCTTCCTTCAGGGCCGATCGTCTCCTTGTTAGTGGTCTGCTGTTGAGCTCAGCACTTTGCCAAGTCAAAAACAATGTCATGCCTTGGAGGGCTGTGTGTCTCTGTCCTTTTGTAGGGCTTCAGCAACACTCAATTAAATTTCTTGTGTGCAGCAGACGTTGGGAAAGATGAGATGATTCCTGTTTTTTAATGGTGTCAGTGACTCTTTTTGAAATTCTTACGCCGTAGTTACAGTTATAGTAAATGATTTGAGGGATTCGTACGAACATTAAGGTTTGTTTTTACTTACACAGCACATCACTTGACATTCTTTCAAACCGTACACCTTCATCTGACTTCCCTCTGTGTTTTACACAAATTCACAGAGGTACAGCGAGCCGCCGAGCCAAAGCAAAGGAATGTGTTTAAAATAAAGATTGCCATTGGCATGTAGCAGCGCCGTTAAGGTAAAACTGCTTCTTGGTTATAAATGAACACCTCCAGTCACAGTCTACAACTTAAGTTAGAATTTATTGATCGGCTAAAGCAAACAGTCCTGCAGAATTACAGAATTTTGGATGGAAAAGGTGACTGCAAAGTGCAGTGAAAAAGGGGGTGTTGTGCCTTCGTGGGGTAATAATTCTTTTTCATTGCATTTATAGATAAACTTGGTACTTTTTGTCGGCTCGGAAATGCAACACTTGCAGGACAACGATTATAAATAAATGTATTCAGTCATCATTTATACACTGTTTATTCACCCCTGTTCATGTTCCCTAGTCTCTCCAGCCAGTCCGAGGGTCTGCCTCTGGGTCTCCTCCCAATGGGATGTACCTGAAATACCTCACCAGCAAAGCATTGGGCGGCATCGTGACCAGATACCCGAACCACCCGATGTGGCTTCCCTCGATCAGGAGGAGCTCCTCCCGGATGGCAGAGCTCCTCACTCTATCTTTGACTGAGAGCCTTGCCATCGTGCGGATGAACCTCATTTCGGCTGATTGTATCTGAGATCTCGTTCTTTCCGTCACCACCTAGAGCTGGTGACCCTAGATGAGATTAAGAAAGTAGTATTCTTTTAGTAGTTTCACCAATTTTAAATATTTGATCTCTTTTCCAACACATTAAGAAATTTGTTTTTTCTAAATTTTATCGTGTAAAACATTTTTTTAAGTATAAAACCCAGGCTTTGATTTTTCTCCTCAGCAGAGCGTCCAAAGCCAATTTATTCTTCAAATGAAATTGTGAGGTACTAAATCATTCAGTTTCAAAGTTTCCTCTTGACTAAATTTTATGAGAGATCAACTTTGGCACAATGTAATTTCAGCATTTCATGTTACGTTTTCTTGAGTACATTTATGAGTAAAAAACACTATTCTTACTTCGTTACATTGGGCCAAAAGTTGACTAGTTACCTTTCTTGCTTTTAATAAATTTTTTAGTACAGTTAGTTTTTTTCAAGAGTGCTTCCTGCTGTGGATGAACGTAGACAATGTTCCTCCAATCATCGATAGCGAAAACGGTCACATGACTCCATCTGACCAATAAGACGTGCCCGTACCCGGTCTTGCAAGACAACAAAACTTAGCGTGAAAAAGTTATTTTGGAAAACAAGTTACTGCTAAAGCAGATAAAAATGGTGCAAAAAGAGGGAACAAATGTCTCTCTTGAACAAGAAGGCAGTGAAGTTGGCAAGCATCTCTGGCCTCATTTTGAAAGCATGTTTCGTTTGTAGTAAACACAGAAAAACAGCTATGTAATAAGGTGTCTGCTGTGCACTCCAAAACAGAGGGACATTTCAGTCTACAAGAACTCCAACCTGAGAAAACATGCTGGGGTAAGTTAAATCTAATACAGTCGTTACTAATGTCTCATTAGTCTATGTAAATAAGAGTAATTTTCCTGCATTTTGGTGGCCCATTCGCTGGCCCTGCAAGGGGATAACTTGACTAGACCACTTTCTTTTTTGTTCTTTTTTTGTGGACCAAAAGGGAGGGTCCCTCTACGCCTGGCCTTCTGGATCTGCCCCTGGTTGGACATTAACAGTAAAACAATTTTTTGGCTACTCTACCCAACTTTATCGACACCAAGGTTGACGAACAATATGCTCCGCCTGCCATAATAATATTCAACTGTTGATGACCTTGCCCTTTGGTCGCATGACCCTAAAAACTTGTAAAGATCATTTAAAGTTGGTACACAGTAGCTGTGGGCACTTTTATTAAAATCCATTGAGCGTTTACAAAAGTGCTACCAAAGCACGAACGAACGAATGAATGCATGGACAGTCCAAGAGCCTAATAGCTCTTCGACAGTTGATGGAGTCTCAGGTCACCTTCTTTAAGCCTTCTGGGTATTTACGTTATTTTAGAATTATTTCAAAGTGCCCACTAAATAAATTAAGTCAGCTCCGTGAGAACAAAATAAGTTCCAAATGTTGCATGTAAACTTTTCTAATTGGGTCATGTTGACATGAAAACATTAGCTGACTTAGTTGCTGTCCAGTAGAATTGTAGCTTCAGTTTAAACATGATGAACTGATTCACATCTGACTCATATTGACAGAGTGGTCATCTTTTCATGGCTGTCTGAACCCCGGAATTCACCGGTACGGCATTGCTTTGTCATTGGTTAAACTTACCTGCAAATTCACCCAACTTCTCAATGCTTCGTTTGTTCCTCATGGCAACCATTCAAAATATAAGATTATTATGACCTGAACTACTGTACTGTAGTTCAGGTTAAGCTGGTTGTAAAGCTCCTTCCATTAACACTAGGACCGCCGCAGCCGTCAATATGACTGCATGTCACTTTGATACACTAATTAGAATAAATTAAATACAACCTATGAGCCTGACCTTTTATGACTTTTAATATAAACATGTTTTCTATTTCATCATTTATTTTTTGTGTTCTAAAAATGAACATTTCAAAATTTATAAGCATTGTAGCTCCTCTAACCTGCTGCACCCCGCAGCAGCTGAGAGGAAGTTTGCATTGCCGCATTGCGTTAGAAAGGTTGAGTGAGATGATTTTGAGGAGACACCATGAAGAGAGTAAGAAAATTGTTGTCTGAATAAAGTCTGCCATGTTTTCTAGATAACTCTTGAAAGTTCAGGTTAACATGTTGGAATATAGTCTATAGCCAATTTTTAACAAGGACATTTTTTAAGCAGCTGCGCAAAATGCGGATAAAAGTAGGCTATTGTCGAATTAGATCATTTTACTTTGGTAATTGTTTTTTTATTCTAGATTTTGAAAATATTTAACATTTTATCATTACTATCACTTTAAAAATTAAGTTGTGTAAAAGTTTATTTACGCAAAATAGCAGCCAAAACATGAATAATTACATGAGCGTCACATTGACGGTCATGGCGCTTGCAGGTAGATTTAGAATGCGGCGGTCCTTGTGTGAACGCAAATAGTCATGCAATTTTATTTTGTGTATAAGGACTGCTGATTCTTTGAATGTGACATTTCTTTTGAGGCAACGAAGAAAAACTTATCTAAAAAGTACCCCAAAAAAGGAAAAAGAAAATTTAATAGAAATCTAAAAAACAATTTAAAAAATTGGTTCCCAAACAACTACCTAAAACAAAAATAAACACAACATTCTAGAGGTTTTTTTAGTCATTTTTATCAGCATGAATGTGTTAAAAATGAATTTTTACGTATTTTCACTCGTCGTTTCCTGACTGCTTACCGATATGTTCCTACACACAGTGTCTCATTGAGCAATAGAACTTGCTGAAGTTCAAATGAGGTCCCCGTTATGGGAAGCTCAATATAATAGAACATGAATAAAGTTTGATCGTTGTTTCGAGTTTTTCAATCTTCAGCGTTTCCAATCGAAATCTGGGGGAAAAAAATCTAGTTGTTGATGTAAGAGGAAAGGGCTCAGACTGGTTGGAAACGTCCACTAGAAAAAGAAACCTTACCAATTTATACTGCAAGTATAAAACTGATCTAAAAAAAAAAAAGAGTCTTTAACTTGGTAATAGGAAAGATGACCTGTTAAAGTGAGCACTGAATGTCTTTAAACTACACAAGGTTATAAATATCAGACCATTTTTAACTTAAAATGTGACAGCTGGGACAGCAAGTCCGGGACATTTCTCCTTCTTAGTCAGAATCCCATTTCTTATATGAATAGATCTGTCATAAAAAATGTAGCTACAAATAGGAAATATTAAATAAAAAATGTGAGACTTTGCACACATTTTTACACATCAAATAGCCATAAAATATTAATAATTTAAAGTCAAGACTGATAGAAAAAGTACATGTACAAGTTTATACATGGATCTAAATAGAAATATTTATTTGTATCGTATTTTCACGACCCAAAGGCGCATCGGGTTAAAAAGCGCAGTACCAGTTTCGTGTGCTCTGTATTTAACACACATAAGATGCAACATATTCTCTACTACGTATGATCTTTTACTACTACTACATCATAAAAGATCGGGAGCAAAACCGAGGTTTTTTTATCATTTAAATAGTAATCCATCCAAGTCCTCATCCTCTGTTTCGGAAACGAACAGGTGCGCTAAATCCACCATAGCAGGTTCACTTTCCTCGCTGTCAGAGTCACTTTCTGTGCCGTGCGGCTCATTGGAAAATGGCTGCTTTTGCGAAAGCTCGGACAACTGTGCCAGCAGATATTTTAACCCAAAATCTACAATCCACTGGCAAACTGTGGCGTAACTCGCCCGGCACTGCCTTCCACCTATCGTGAAGCTGTGGTCTCCTTCGGTCATCCATCGCTCCCACACCGCTCGCAGCCTTACTTTGAACGGCCTGTTCACACCGATGTCCATTGGTTGGAGTTCCTTTGTCAGACCTCCCGGAATCACAGCAAGCTTAGTGTTCATCTGCTTCACTTGTTTTTTCACAACACACATAGGGCGCACTGCACATTTTGAAGAAAATCTAAGACTTTTATATGCGCTGTGGTCGGGAAAATACGGTAGTTATATATCTATAGAAATATAGCTTTATATACATAGCAAAACTGTCATCAATCATGCTAAATCCCTCCCACCATCTCCATGAATATGTGGACCATATGAAGAGCAGCTTCAGCAACAGACTCCTGCAACCCTGCTGCTCAAAGGAACGGTACAGAAATTCGTTCTTACCATCCTCCATCAAACTACCGTATTTTTTGCACTATAAGGCGCACCTAAAAACCTTAAATTTTCTCTAAAGTCCACAATGTGCTTTTTATATGGATTAATTTTGAGTTACAACAGGTGTCGCAACTGCTGTAAGCAGCCGCCGACTCCTTTTCCCCCGTAGAAGAAGTAGTGCGCGGTGCATGCTGGGATATATGAAAGGACGTCTTATTTCCATTTGTGTCTTTGTGTGAAGACCCGGAAATGGCTCCTACCAAGAGACACTGTTACAACGCAGAGTTTAAACTCAAGGCGATCGGTCATGTAGTAGAACATGCGAATAGAGCCGCAGCGAGAGAGTTAACATTAACGAATCAATGGTGAGGAAGTGGAGGAAGCAAGCGGATGCGCTGCGGCAAGTAAACAAGACTAAACAGAGTTTCCGCGGGAACAAAGCGAGATGGCCACAGTTAGAGGACAAAGTTGAACAGGCTTTACTGTAGCGCCTTATAATGCGGTGCGCCTTATATATGTAAAAAGTTTTTTAAAATGTCATTTATTGAAGGTGCGCCTTATAATGCAGTGCGCCTCATAGTGCGGAAAATACGGTATTTAACCTTTCACTCTCAAATCTGTAATTACTTGCCATTCACAACGTTTTTATGAGATTGTATGAATGCAACACTGCAGCACTCAAATTTCCCTTCGGGGATAAATAAAGTATATTCAATTCAATTCAAATATGTATATATATACATATATACTGTACCTATCTGTATATGCAGATATTTTTGTGTTGTTTAGGTCTATCAAAATCTTCCAAATGAAGCTCAGACATGGAGGACTTTGTCAGAAGCTGCATTAATCAGTATTTGTATCTCTCCACTAAAGTCCTTGTAAAGCTCCCTGAGCCAGCAGGTGAGGTATGAATATGCAAATGAATCTCCGGTGAGTGACGCCACGGCTAAATCGACTGTCCATGCTCATGTTTTGAAGGTCAGAAAGGGTTTTGTGCCGTGAAGCAGGTTAAGAAATGATGACACCACATGGACACTTCGTTTCAAACTGATCCTCACAGAAACTTCTGGCTTTGATTTCCTTCCTCAGATGGCTGCAATGAAAAGGACAGTTATACATATTTCAGGGACCAAGGATTTACAAAGGGACTTAAGAATAAAGAGGTATGAACCTTTGAACTAAACAAAGGTCCATCACCCACATTTCATATCAGATGTGCAGTGTAGCCTTGTAAAGACGAGGATGTGGACGGATGGTGAAGGAGAACCAGCATCACAGTGAAGACAGGTTGTCTGAGTGATGTCTCGCTGTCCCTAAGACCCCCATTTTCCTTGTTCCTCCATCTCTGACCCCTATGGCACTTGCTGGCAGCAGAGGACAGCAGAAAAGCCACCACAGCTTCTGCCCATCTGTGGACTTCTTTGAATTTGACCAGAGGCTCATAACAGCAAGCTGTATCAGTTGCATTAAGTTGATTAAAGTGGTTGGCAGACACGGGCACTTGTGCTCTCACAGATGAAAGAGCTGCACGACGGCGGCCCTTCGCCTGGTTGTCAGAGGATCCGCCTTTGCTCTCAGCAGAGGTCAACAAAAGACCAAATAATACCAGAGTGAAAGCAATGGAAAGCTTCTTTGCCAAATGATCTCTAATTGGCCCTTTCTTCCTCGTGGATCAGTCGTATGATTTTGGTGGCGACAGCAGACTTACCCACAATTCTACCTCTAAAAGCTTCTCTTGAAAGTGGACTACTTGAAAGAAGTGACCATTACCTAAACTACAATTGTCAGGAAGGAGGAGGAAGAACCAACAGAGGAAAAAAAAAAGGAGAGAAGAAAAGATTTTCAGTGCTGAATTGGATCGATGAAAAGAAACAGATAATTGAATTGCATTTATCGAATAAAACGTATACATCGCCGTCTGAAGGGGAAGGCATTCGGTTTTAAAAAAAATGGCTTCTGAGAGCTTCACATTGAAGAGGAGAGAAAGAAATATGCAACGTGATGAAGATCTGACAGCCCTTCAGCTTCATTTATCAGTGCCGCCGAGCAATTTATTCAAATAATTAGGATGCCATCTTCGCTTAAACCATCAAAAGCAACGAGAAGCTTTGTCCCTCCCCTCGCAGCTAAAGAGGTGTCATGGAAGGCAAGCTTTCCTTTTCATTACACACACCATTTGAGGAACATGCCATACTATGCTTTTTCGAGAGAAGTCAAGACAGAAAGTGACAGTATTGTTCCAGTATCAGTGTGGAAGAAAACAAACAAAAGCTTTGGCACTAAGGAGCTGTTCCAGGGATGAGAAAAAGAAAAGAAAAAGGACTAGCTGATCAATGCTGTTCTGGATTTTGATAACACACTGCTTATGCCTGAGACAAATGATGGAAACTCTTAAAGCGAGAGGGCCTACAATGTGCCAAATAAGCTCCAAATTAGCCTTCAAGAAGAGCAGTGAGTGTGCGAGTAAATAAAGGGCCGGCATAAATTACCTTTGGATGTCAATCGTACTAGCGCGCCCTGTTTTTCTTTTTGTTAGCGTGTCGCCTATTCGTCTAGCTGCTGGTTGACATGAAATGAAAGTCTTCTCTCTCGCACCAGCACCAGTACTCAGAGCGCTTTGTGACACTTGAAGACGCTGCGGGTTGGTGAAACCACAGCTGGGCCCCCGCTGATTGGCTCGCACACACAATCCCGCTAAACTTTTCCCGCTTGAGGAGTTGTCTGCGCTGGGACAGGTGGTGTTTATGCAGATGAATGAACACATTACTCTGTACTCTTCCTTTTGGTTTAAACATTAGTGTTTCAAATGTGACAAATCAGATGTTCATCTGCCGCTATACGTGCGTGCGGCTGCGAGACCTTTGTATACAAATTCCCCACGGTGTTGACGTGCACACTCATAAAGTATGGAGGACATAAACAGACTCACAGTGATTTATTCAGGAAATTCTTTTTGAATACCGGCATTCAGGTGTATGGTAACACTTAGTTAGCACTGATAGCTGACTCCTGTCAAATACGGGGTGCTTGGGATTCTGAAAGCGCAAAGGGCACATTTTTTTTTATTTAAAACGTATCGGTCAGGTACTCGCTGCTAAAATTCGATATATGTAGATTTTCCAATTTGGTATACCAGAGATGCCAAGTTTTTGGCTTCACAAAAAGGGAGATTTTGAGGCGGGGCCGAAAGGAGGAGGGGCTATGACATGACGTCACATCCGCCAATGGATAACACCCGCCATGACAGTTGGCGTAAAATAAACCATTCAAAACATGAGAAAGCAGCTGGAAAATTGTGCGTCTTACGTGTGTTACCACCTAGCATTGTGTATTAATACAGAGAGGAATTACTCCCATGAATACACCCCTGTACTGCTTGTTCACACTTAGTTTTGCGCTCACACACATCAGCTGCCACATGACCAAAGATCCCAAAAACAATACTGGCAATAGACCATGCAGATCGCTACCAGCGGCTTTCAGATGCATGACTGCAGCAGGGGATGCCATGTGCTTAGCCTCATTATACTTAATCATGTTCATGGAATGCACTACAGTGTTCATCATGCGGGAGTTTTATTAGCCCTGGCAGGTGAGTGTGAGATAGGTCCTAATTGCGGCCGTCCAATGCGAGAGACTTGGTAAATGCCTTTTTGGAATTGAAACAATACGTATCTGTTAAACAGAATGTATTGTACTTTTGTGGGGTGATAAATCTTGCCTAACAGCATATTTAGAAAACATGGTACCTTTTGTTACCCCAGATATTCGACAATCACAGGAAAAAGGGCAGAAATGCATTTATACAATTTCATATTAATTTTTGTCACTGTGAATATAGAATATAGGCATGGCAAAGAAAAAAGACACTGCCAAGAACAACCTGCTATTCAAAAGTGTCCTACACTGATGGCAGAGCTCACAAATTTCTCAACCAAGCATGAATGAAATAAAAAACTACTTCATCACTTGCGATGTAGAGATGTTTAAAAAACATGTAGATCACAAAATGTACAAGTCTGTAAATTAAAATTTTTACAGACAGAACGACCGTAACCTTTGCAACGTCTGCAATCTTTTATTTGGTTGCATACAGTGGTGGTCAAAAGTTTACATACACTTGTAAAGAACATAATGTCATGGCTGTCTTGAGTTTCCAGTTATTTCAACAACTCTGATTTTTCTCTGATATAGTGATTGGAACAGATCCTTCTTTGTCACAAAAAAACATTCATGAAGTTTGATTCTTTTATGACTTTATTATGGGTAAACTGAAAATGTGACGAAATCAGCTGGGTCAAAAATATACATACAGCAACATGAATGAGCAATTTTGGAGACTTAGAAAGTTGTGTCAATGACATGAGCTTCATAGCATGACCTCTTAACTTCTTGTGAGTGCTTATGAGTGACTACAGCTGGTGACTTCTCTGAGGCCATTTAAAAACGGCTCATTGGATAAAAACACCCACAAACGCTACAATGGGAAAGTCAAAGGAGCTCAGCACAGATTTGAAAAAGAGAATCATTGACTTGAACAAGTCAGGAAAGTCACTTGGAGCCATTTCAAAGCAGCTGCAGGTTCCAAGAGCAACAGTGCAAACAATTGTTTGTAAGTATAAAGTGCATGGCACTGTTTTGTCACTGCCACGATCAGGAAGAAAACGCAAGCTGTCACCTGCTGCTGAGAGAAAACTGGTCAGGAGGGTGAAGAGTCAACCCAGGAGCACCAAAAAGCAGATCTGCCAAGAATTAGAAGCTGCTGGAACACAGGTGTCAGTGTCCACAGTCAAGCGTGTTTTGCATCGCCATGGACTGAGAGGTTGCCGTGCAAGAAGGAAGCCCTTGCTCCAAAAGCGGCACCTTAAGGCTCGACTAAAGTTTGCTGCTGATCACATGGGCAAAGATAAGACCTTCTGGAGGAAAGTTCTGTGGTCAGATGAAACAAAAATTGAGCTTTTTGGCCACAATGCCCAGCAACATGTTTGGAGGAGAAAAGGTGAGGCCTTTAACCCCAAGAACACCATGCCTACCATCAAGCACTGTGGTGGTAGTATTATGCTGTGGGCCTGTTTTGCTGCCAATGGAACTGGTGCTTTACAGAGAGTCAATGGGACAATGAAGAAGGAGGATTACCTTCAAATTCTTCAAGAAAACCTGAAGTCATCAGCCCGAAGGTTGGGTCTTGGGCGCAGTTGGGTGTTCCAACAGGACAATGACCCCAAACACACATCAAAAGTGGTAATGGAATGGCTAAATCAGGCTAGAATTAAGGTTTTAGAATGGCCTTCCCAAAGTCCTGACTTAAATCCCATTGAGAACATGTGAATAATGCTGAAGAAACAAGTCCATGTCAGAAAGCCAACAAATTTAACTGAACTGCACCAATTCTGTCAAGAGGCGTGGTCAAAGATTCAACCAGAAACTTGCCAGAAGCTTGTGGATGGCTACCAAAAGCGCCTAATTGAAGTAAAAATGGCCAAAGGACATGTAACCAAATATTAGCATTGCTGTATGTATATTTTTGACCCAGCTGATTTCGTCACATTTTCACTTTACCCATAATAAAGTCATATGAGAATCAAACTTCATGAATGTTTTTTTGTGACAAAGAAGGATCTGTTCCAATCACTATATCAGAGAAAAATCAGAGTTGTTGAAATAACTGGAAACTCAAGACAGCCATGACATTATGTTCTTTACAAGTGTATGTAAACTTTTGACCACCACTGTAAGCCTGAAAACCCAATCAGTTCATCTATAGTTGGATGCTACAGATGTTGGATGCAACAAAATAACTCAGAGTCTGTGCACGGTTTTAAAAAGTAGGTTGGGAGATTTTGTATTCGTTCGAGTTTGTGACTTCAACCATCGTGATCTTGACTTTTGGTTGTATGACACCAGGATGCTAAACATATCATCTTAAGGTGGTACTGAGTAGCTGTGTGCAGTTTCAACAGTGGTTCAGGACATTACCAAAGGTGTCACAAAGACATAATAAAAGATCAAAATGTAAACTAAAACATAACTTGACAAAAAGTCGAGAATAAAATAAGAGCACAAGGAATGAAAGACTGAAAGTAACAGTCAGTTTATATTAGCTTTATAGAAGAAGAAGAAAACATTTTTTTGGACGTACCGTGAATAATTTAAGAAGAACTTCGGCAGCCTTGAAATTGGTCTAGATTCACCCCTGGCTGCGGAGCTGGAAGGAAAAGCTAAACATCATTTACAGATGGCAGCTGAGTGAAGACTTAGCTGCTGGCTCTTAAAGCGGGTACTGCGAACACCACACAATTATCTCCCTATTATCACACATATGTTCTGTTCTAATTGGACCTCTCCCCAGTCATTTCAGAGGAGGAGATAACTGACAGTGAACACCAACCTCTGATATTACATCATCTATACATGCCGAAGAACCTAAAGGTCAGACAATTAGAGGCTGTCTGTGTGTAAGCTGGAGTAACTGGTGACATTTATCCTCCGTAGGGTAGAACCTAATCATTATCATATCATTACTCATTAATACAGCCCAGTGATCTGATCACAGGAGTCGAAAAAAGAATCGCTGTCGCTTTGAATAAGCGCCAAAAATTACAACTGTACTTTTTTTCTTGTTTGACTTGGACAGTTCTTTATTGGTATGTTACTATTTCTAAAATATATGTGTTATTTTTTGTTTTGCTGGTGCTTAAAAGCTTTTCTTCAATGAAATCATTGTTTTTCTACTTTTTTCCCCATTTATTATTTCTGATTTGTATGTTTTTTAATATTATATCATTAATGCAGCCAATGATCTGGTCAAAGAAATCGAAAAGAAAAATGGCCGCTTTGAGTATCTTGAAAAATAATCGGGATTTTTCTTTTCTTAATCTCAGACTTCTCTTTAACTGTATTTTGTTATTTGACCAAAAAAAAAAAAAAGAATTATTTTTAATTTTTTTCTATGTTTTCTAACAAGGCATATTCGACAATAACTTCCGCTATGAAAAAATGGCCGCTTTCATTGAGTATCTTGAAAAATAATTGGGATTTTTCTTTTCTTAATCTTAGACTTCTATTTAACTGTATTTTACTATTTGACAAATAAAAAAAAAAAATTTCAATTATTTTTATTATTTTCTATGTTTTTCAACAGGGCATTTTCGACAATAACTTCCACTACTTTTTTTAAATTTTACTCACGTTTCCGTGTCTTTTTACTCGTGATGTCTCAACGTTTTAAATATAATTAAGTGCATTTTTTGTTAAATAAATTAAACAACTAAACATAATCAAGTGAAATGTGTTTTTAGAGCAAAACGTCCATAAAGAAAATGAGAAGACCTATGGATAAACAATCGTTCCCATCATTAGCCTCATTAAAAATCTGGCATTTGAAGCTAATTTGCTACAACATTCTCTCAAATATTGATCATTTTCTTCAAAGTGTAGATCCGATAAAAGCTGTGCTTGATGAGAACTAACAGATTAGACGAGACATTTATAGACTGAGGCCGCGACTTTATGAAATGTTTGCTCCACTTGCAGCGAGCCGCTTTGTTTCTGCGACACTTTGTGCTTTGGGTGAGACACTAAAGTCCCTATTGTCTGAGTCAACTTGACCTGACCTAGCTGGTTAAGCTGAGGCATTGTGAACAGCAAATCGCTTCAACTAGGGGGGTAGCAGCTTTGTGTGGCTATGGGGAAAATAACCTTATAAAAAGCCTATAGCCATAGTTAATGCAGAGAAAGGCCAGTTTTGTCCTGGAAAAGCTCTGTTTATTTCCAGCAGCCATTGCAAAAGCATAGATATTGTTTGGAAGCATTATTCTGACACCCTGATCTGATCCTCCCCTACCCACTCTGCAACAATGCATCAGCTCGATTTAGGCGGGCACGTCTTTCTGCTTTGCAGCAGCCTCAGTGTAGCTCTAGATTTTAGAGATTATTGTTAGAAAATGTGTTAAAAGTGCAGCTGTAATCAACAACTTGTGTTGTGGCCTGCAGCGTCGAAGCGGTGAAAGGACCAGACAGACCTTTCCACAACGTCCTGGTCACACGTCGCCCTTCTGCAGGCCCGTGCTTGCTTGTCACTGCTACCTGCAAACTCCTGTTAGACCTTGTCTTTGCACCCCACTGCTCAGGAGTATTAATTTAAAATGTAATTACATGTGCTGCAGCAGCACTTGAAGCGAGAAATCTCTGCTCAGTCTGAAACCGAAACAAACATTGTGATGGGAAAAGAGGTTAAAATTGTACCAGTTGCCTTTGCAAAACTGGCCAAATACAACCATATCTGGTCTTGTGAACACAACATCAGGTGTTGGATTCTCTTCTCACAATGCGAAGCCTCATTTTTAAAGAACTGGTTTGAACAAGAATAATTTTTAGTAATCTTTGATTAATGTGTCATTTTTAATCTATAAATAATCTGGGAAAAAATCCAACAAAAAATGGCCGTACTTACCGTAATTTGACCATCAACGAGACACCAACACTTTTAAATTTTAATCTTATGTTAGTCTACATCTCTGTAGTGAGTTGTTTGCACGAGTTCCATTTAATTAACTTTATTGAGCCTTTACGGTGCGTAGCGGCCGCTATAGTTGTCGGGCAAAACGACCGAAAGCGTTCGCGATAACTCACGTTAGAAAACGAGATTATTCGCGAAACCGGAAGTTGTCGACTTCCGGTTTCCCGTTTGCGCGAAAGCGTGTGCGCCCGTTCAGAGTAAGATGAAAAACTTTTTTTCTCGTTAAAGAGTTAAACCTAAGTTTACCAAAAAGTGTCCTGCTGTTTTTTTTGTTTTCATTAAAAGCAGCATGAAAGATCTATCCAGCAACTTTGTGAATATTGGCTAAGCATTGGGATCCACGTTGGTGTTTTCTGTTTTCTTCCGGATTTTTTTCTCCAATCAATAAAAATACTCACTTTTTGCCAAAATATAGAAGTTGAAGTGGGTCACAAGCTGTGCAAATGGATTTTGTCCACTATTAAAAAACGATTGGCTGAGGTTTTCAATGTATCAGATAGTCGGCAGTTTTTCTTATTTTTACCACACCTATTCATTAGCACAATCCAACCAATGAAGAGAGATTAAGATAAAGATAACCCATAACATCTTTAAAAGTTATAAATAAACTGCTGTAAAAAATATAATCCAAAACAACTCCACTTGGTTTGCTCGCAATGAAGTTAGTGTAAAAACATGGATTCCTTTAGAAAATATGTCCAACTACCTTTGGACCTTTGTTGTCAGTAGAAGATTTTATGATAATCTCTATAATATCTGTGATGTCATATACAGTGTGTAATCAAACTTTGAAAATTCACAAATCAGTCTCAAAAAGACAAACGCCCAGGTTCAATCCTAAATGACCAGGCTACAGGAGTAAGCCTTCCCATACAAAAATAGGGCTTTAGATTATAGAAGATTATGGTGAGAAAAAGAAATCACAATGGGGTAATCTTGTCCCCTATTACAACTTTGTTTTCTCATATCTGTCATTTGAAAACAGCAAAATTAACTGGTGGTTGATCCAGACCAGTCCAAACTTGTATGATTGTCTGGACTGGGCCCAGCTCTTGTTTGTGGTCTCCCACTGCTAACCCAGTGAACACAGAAGGGGGATGCTTTTTTTCTCCCTAAAGGCCTTGCACCATCTTTCCATTTCCTGCTGGACTTCTTTCCTCCACACCTTCCAGTCTCTAATTACCAGCGTGTTCCTCACAGTTCCTGAAGCAGTCAACGTCCTCCCCATCAGCGCGGTATCCCCGCCATGAACCTCGCTGCTAATTGTTCCATTACATCAACAATAATGTGTCTTCCAAAGAACAAAAAAAAAGATGAAAAAAGCAGAAAGGTAAGGAGCAACTTGACACATTAATTATTATTAACCCTGATCTTTCTGTTCTTTCATCATCCCACCTCCTCCCGCTGTCTCGTTCTTACAAGATGGTGAAAAGCTCAAATTATCCACAAGCATTCCAGCTTTCGCTAATTATCCAAAGAGCTCCTCATTAGGCTAGTTCAAATCCAACCTAAGATCAACACTTACGCAGACCTCGGGGATCCTCCGTTCCCAGCAGCGGTTAAACAAACAATCAGTTCAAAGGATCAGGTATTCTGCTTTTAGAAGCCAAGGGTAAACAAGCGCTTATTGGAAACGAAGGGATCCTCTCAGCTTCTCTTGCCTTCAACCGCATCTCGTTTCGACTCATCGTAAATTGGGGTCGTTGAGAAATGGAAAGGTCTAAACAAAAGGACTTGATTTTGTTCTAGTTCTTTCCATTTCTATTGCAAGTTAACAGAAACAATGATGGTTAATGTGAATGTTACTCATGTTTACATCCTCAAAAAGAAGTCGCAAATTCAGCTTTAGTGGAGTAAAAGTTTTTCAAGCAAGATCTAGCATCAATATTAACAGGCCATGCATCAAGTTTAAGAGCGATGCATCGTTCGACTAAACTCTTCTGTTTAAAGTGTTTGGATTCAATACAAAACGCAAGACTAACTGAACAGAGTTGGTTTGAATTGTCCTGACCGGGAATCAGAAGTCACCACCTGATCAGGACTCGGAAATACATTCATGTGCAATGTAAATTGTAAAAACTCAACCTGGTCAAAATTTGCACATGAACAAACCCATTGGTGGCAATTTCCACTGGAAAACTTGTTCTGTGATGAAGTCAAACTTGACCTTTCAAAATGTCTGAGAGCATTGAAAAGTGAAAATTGCTAAGCTAACAAATGCTTTTACTCATCTAAGCTTATGGTTTGATTATTTTACAGAGATTTTATTGCCTGCATTTATCATTTGTGTTGGTAAAAAAAACTACTGTACTTTTTGCAAAAAGCTAGCAGAGCAAGCGCTAGTTAGAATTAGTATGTCTAGTAACTAGTAATTTGTCTATTCCAGACAATTTTATTGGTTAAGGGCATGTTAAAGTTGTTGTTGCTATTTCTAAAAATGACACAACCACAAGAGCACTTGACCACATTTTCAAGTATCATGAAAAGGTATCGTTTGTTACGCGGTTGCAAAGAGTGAAGCCTGTGATGAGTATGCTGATGTGAAGGCATGAGTTTATTAGCTCGCTGCTAGCCCTATAAGTACACAAGCACACAGAAGTGATTCAACCAGAACTAGCATTTGCTAGAGTGCGGAATATCTATTCCACAGAGAAACAGCAACACATGCGGAATGACGTCACTGGACAAAACGCATACGTTGCAGGTACAGTATGTCTGTGTTGTGAATGTGTCCAGTGATATTGCGAAATGTTAAAAGGTGAACTACATAAAAAAATAAGAGTGATCGAGACAATAACTGAAAAGACTAATCACTTAAAATCAATTATTAAAATGTTATTTACTATTTTGCTCATAAGTTAGTCGTTTAAGAACGGTAGTGTGTTGAACAACAAAAAGCCTCCAGCAACTAACTGCGAATGGCACTTATTTTGGCCTCCAGAGGTGGCAGTAGTGAGCAATTTTAGAATAAGCCGCTACCAGCCCATTGGTGGCATTTAGTTTTGTTCACTCGAGGATATTAACACGTTAACAAAGATGATCCAAAGTAAAAATGGAAGTTAAAAAATTCCATACTTTTTTCGAGCGTATCACATCGTAACGCATCTACGGACGTACATTGTGAAAATGCAACGTGAGATGTGTCACGTTTTTACGACATAATAATGGTAATATCAAAAATGTTTGTTTAGTTGTCTCTCGTGAAGAAATATATTTTTTGCATTTGTTTCTAAGGTCTTTTCATCTGGAAAATTGAAGTTATGCAAAAATATTATTAACTTTTTTGTTTTTCTTACTCAACAAAAAAAGATTTATTCAAAATAACTTCAAGATTATTAATCCAATAATCAATAAATCGATTGAATAGTCCATAGACATGATTAACTAATCTAAAAATAGAGATAAAAAGTATTTGCAGACTTAATCGAGATTCGATATTCTATATATTTTACTGTCTTTTTTGTTTATATACTTGCTATTTCTTTTTTCGGGATTACTGTGGTACTGTGACACACAAGTATCCCACATGTGGGATCAATAGACTACTTCTGATACCGATATTCAAAATCAAATGACTCGGACTCAAGCAAAAAAGAAACCTGATTGGAAGAGCCCTAGTTTAAACCCTCTGAAAACCAACTCGCCACGATAATTGAACTTGTAACAAAGCGAATTTTGGGTCCTGCCTGTTGTTCCTCAGCCCCTCAGTCCCTCCTCATGTCAAGCTGCTCCATGAAACGCCACCGAGCCTGTCACTTAAAATATAATGCCGTCAGATCTGTTACTTTAACCTTGAAGCAATTAGCTGTTGCTGAGCTGTAATGAATCCTGACATCACTCCGCCGTGATGAAACCCCTAATTGCTCTGTAAAAATTGAAGCTTTTGACATCACTGCTGACAGACTTTTTTTTTTTCCTTCTTCTTGCTTGTGCGGTCGTATGTGATGGTTGGAACTTGAAAGGTAGCGGAGCTTCTCTGCCATCAGCTGTCCTGTCACTTGACAAAAAAGAGAGAGGAGGGAAACTGGCTGGATTTGCTGAAATGATGAGGCCATTTAAACTATGATATGTGGCATCTTTCAGCCAGAACTGCTGCACATGTCCACGTTAGTCCAGCCTCTGCTGTGAGCTGGATGTTTACGAGGATGAAGGCAACAAATCTGTTCACTCCATACACTCGCCCACTAAAAACTGCTGGAGGAAACTATAAAAGATTATTTACCACAAAATCTTCACATTGGAAAGATAACGCAGCAAAAAATGGGATGAAATGTTGGGGAAAAAAGTTTATCTACTCTGTCCTGAATATTTGATAAAATAACTGTACGTAAAACTGCTTTCCCATAAAGTAGTACAAACATTTTTCTCAAAGTGCATGGAATGCAATAATTTTTCTGTAATTATGCTGAAAATTAGAGAAAAAATGTTAAAAATATAAGCATTTCAATGTTTAATATGTGTAAAGAACGTAGAGCTTAAATCTTTAAAATGAAGCTAGTTAATATTACAATTAATGTTTTAGCGGTAATGCTAATTATCGCTAAAAGCTTGCTAGAGTCTGGCCTTCGTTCGAAGAACACTTGGGTTTTTTTTTTTTAAAGAATCTTTTAAATGGTAAATCAGGAGATTTTTATGTTCGTTTTTTAGTTTTCGGTTGGAGAAAACGATGGCAGGCGATGAGACACGAAGGTTAAAACATCTCAGACTTTTTTTTATGTTTAGCGTTGCCTTCAGGAACTTGTTGCACCCTCTGGTGCAGGTTTCACACTCTCAGGTAAACCCACTGTAAATCTTTTTATTTCACAGAGCTGCGGCTTGTTCTGCACATTCTGCAAAAACTCAGTTGTGCACTTGATTCTTTTTTTTCTTTTTTGGAGGGGTTTAAATTTAGTGTTTAGAGGGTGATGTAGGAGACGTGATAACGAGAGGGCAAGGAGAGCAAGTGTTACCTCATTATTGTAATGAAAAAGATATCCCAGCATTACATCAGTAGGGGAAAAAAGTGGCAATTAAAGTGGCCAACAAGGTTCCTGGAGGCAAAGACGAAAACGACTCTCAGAAGCCCATCTGTTCTTTATAATATGCACCATGTTAAAGAAAAGGCCTAATCCTCTTTATTCAAGTCTGCTGCCCTTTTTTTTTTTTCGGACCAATGAGTTTTTCCGTACCCCAAAAAAAAAACACCTAAAAAAAATATAGTAGAACTTTAAATCAATATATTTGATTAATTCTTGTAAAAAATATAGTTTTCTTCTGTGAATAATTCACATAAAGAATTTTTTTTGGGATTTAACCTTCATGGTGGCAACATGTAAAATTATTTATGATTTTTTTTTTAAATCAAATCGGTGTAATGTGAATTTGAGGTAACACAAACTGGTGGCAGCCCATTAATCCCACGCTGCTGTATGATTTAGCTTGTTATTAATGAATAGAAAAGTGCGTAGCAGCACACACACCCCACTCTTTCCACACACAGTAATAAATAAATGATGCTGCACAAGTCATGCATATGAACAACATGCAGTAATGGGCACATGGAATCATTTTTACAACATCATTTTTTTTGTTTGTTTTATCTTTTTAGAAGAAAAAAAAACCCATTTTTTTTTCTTCCATGTTTTCTAAGAATAACCAGAAATAAGACGCATGTTGGATTTAATTACCCCAACATTTGTTTTGAGGATAAAATATTTTCAAAGAATTATTAATAACTTAATGCAACATGAAAATTTCTGCAATTAAAAAAAGTAACATTTTGATTTTATTTATTTTTTTTGCAATAATGAATCAATTTTAATTTTTCAAAATAAAAGTATTAAATCTTGCATCGGATTTGTTGTGTTTTTATGGAGGTTAATTTAAATCATGAGGATAATAATAATAATAAAAAAAGAAATAATGCAAACAAACTCACCCTGAGGCGCTAATTCACACCCTTCCCCTCCCACCCCCACCTGCCCACCCCCTCATTCCCACTGATCCACTGCACCGCATGCATCATCAAATCAATTCAACTAGATTTAAACCTGCTTGTTGATTTTTTTTTTAAAGCTGGAAAATAATTTGCAACAAAAGCGCGTGAGAATGACGCAAAACTGCGGGATTTACGCACAGAAAATAACTGATCATTCCCTTTTTAAAAAAAAAAATCCGAAACAAGTTCATTGAGAGGTATTAAAAAACGAGCAGATTATCAGCACTTTTTTTCTCCCCCCTCCTCTTTTTTTTCACCCCCATCCCTCTTTTTTTTTTTTCTTGCAGGGTTCTTGTCTTGATCCGCATGCGTCTTATTGTTTGCTGCAGAGAACAGCTGCTAAACCCAGGCCACATTCCCACTGCAACCATTCACACCAGTAATAAAAAAAACAGCAATTTAACACTAAAAAAAAAAAAGGTTTAAACCACTTTTTTAAAAAACTCACATTTTGACGCTTTTTTTATGCAACTTTTAAGACTTTTTTTTTTCAAATTTAAAAATGTTATCAAACTATTAATTAATGCTAATAATTTTATCGACAGCCATAAAATAATATCTACTGTAAATTTTCAGATTGTGTCCATGTCTTTTTTTTTTTTAAAAAAGTGCATGAAAGGGTTAAAAAATGACTTTTTTTTTAAGTGTTTTTTTTTTTAATTAATCTATTAAAAACATTTTTAAATTAGCATAAAAATAAGAGTTTGGAATCATTTTAAAAATATATACCTATTTTTTTTTTAATCCTCTGAAAAGGTCCTTTTTTTTTTTTTTTTTAACTTTGTCCTGGACGACGTGTGACTAGCCGGATCTGTATCCCAGCTTTTTTCTTTTTTTTAACTCACTCTATTCACCCCTCACCGGGGAAATTTGTGTGCTACACTCCTGCACCGCAGTAGGCTGCCACAACGGCGCCAATGGTTTGAGAAACGGGGCGTAAGCTGTCTTCCCCAAGGACCCTAAACATGAACTCAATGGGAATTGAAACTGCGAACTTCCGGTTAGCAGCCGAACGCTCTACCACTGAGCCACCGTCACCGTCATTGACACCCCGCCCCCCCCCCCAAATATTGCTCAATCAGTGTCGATAAAAAATGGACTTTTCACAGAAAAATCTGCAAAAATGACTTTGTCTGATTATTTTTTTTTATTCATTCACTTCTTCTCCATCTAATAAACTTTATGTTTATTTTTCTAACGTAAGTGTATTTGTACAAAAGACAAACAAACAGATTAGACATGAGCAGTCCGCGCAGGCCCAAATTAAATACCTCCTTTAGCTCTTTTAGAGGAAAAAAAAAAGGTCTTTAAATGTGTCTTTTTTTTTTAAGAAGTCCTGCAGTGTGCTGCTTCCAGTTACTCACATCTTCAACAACAGCTTTTATCGCGGGTGTGGCGTTCCGGGCATCGGATTGGACAGAGGGTTCAGAGCGGGTTGACCCCCAGGCCCTAGGCCATGAATGAGCACCCTTGGGACTAAAGGTCTCTGCAGACTTGGGTGTGGTGTGGATGGAGTCCGGTACATGCTGCTGTACATAGCTGCGGCTGCCGCGGCCGCGGTGGAGCTGTCCACGGTGCCCAGTAGACTGGGATGGTAAAAGTAGGGCGATGGGAACATTCTCTGTAAGGCTGAGTAGTTTCCTGCTTCTGCCAGAAGCTCCAGTCCCACCGCGGTCTGTCTCTTCCACTTGGTCCTGAAAATCAGATCAAAATACAGAAGATGAATAATTTACTACGCGGTCCCTGATCGCATCTTTAATTGCATTGCAGAGGTCTAATTATAGCCAGGGTTTAATTAGGAGAGCTAACAGACATAAAAAAAAAAATCTGTTTTTTAAGATGAGCAATGAAATAAAAATCAGATTTTTGCGTTTTAGAAAAAGTGATTTAGAATCAAGATAAAAAAATAAAAATATATTGAATTATGAATGCTAATGTTTAAAAAGTCCATAATTAACAAAAGAAAATATTTTATTGCTGTAAAAATATAGTTAAATTACAATCAATAAAAATTATGTGTCTGAAAAAAAGTAAAACTTTTTCGAAAATTTATTCAAATGCATTTTAGAAAATTGTTCATTTGCATTTTTTTTTCATATATTTGTCAAAAAGGTTTTTTACTTGAAAAAAGATATTTTTTTATTTTAAAAAAACAACAAAAAACCCAAATAACCAGAAATTAAACAATAAATAATAGATTTAATTCTTATAAAATAAAAACCGTTTTTTCATAGTTTATTCAGTTTGATCATTTTTTAATCATATTAAAAGAAGAAATAATCGTGATTAATTTGCATTCCAGTTTTTTGGGGGTGTTTTTGGTAGTTTTTTTAAATAATCATGATTAAAGCTAATTCCATTTAAACAGCGCTTTTCACACAAAAAATAACACTATATGGTCTCTCTTAAAAAAAAAAAAAAGATGATAAGGATTAAATTGTGTTGGAATTTGGGGTTCAAATCAAAATGTTCTCACACACACACATGGACACACACTCTGGTCGTACCTTCTGTTCTGGTACCAGGTTTTGACCTGTGTGTCTGTCAGGTTTAGAGCTGCTGCCAGGTCCATGCGATCCTGCACACTGAGGTATTTCTGACGTTCAAAGCTTCTCTCCAGCTGGTTCAGCTGATGATCTGTGAACGCAGTGCGCGCTTTGCGGGGTTTTTTTTGTGCGCACTGGTGGACTGTCTCTGCTGCTGGAAATCTCCCGGTCTCCTTCTTCTTTAGTCCCTAAGCAAAAAGCAACCAGCGTTAAAAACAAACAAACAAACAAAAAATCTCACACAAGTTTAGATTGTTTTGTTTTGGAGATTTTAACCTGAGAAAATGAGCTTAACGCATTTTTTTTCCCGTGAAGGAGGATCTAAGTGGAAAAATATTCAATTTTTTTAAAGTTTAGTTTAATAATTACTTTTAATTTATTTTAAGAGTGGATTTTGTAAGAAATTTGTTGTGGTGTTTTTATTTTAAAAAACGATTTTTTTCTAATGAAATGAAATTTTTAACCTAAATTTAAAAAATTAAAAAAAGTTGCATTTTATATATTTTTTATTTTATATTTTTATAACAATATTTTGACACAAAATTTATACAAATAGAAACAAAAAATGTGTTATGTTCAATTTGTACAAATATTTATCACAAAACAAAAAATCTTAAAAATATATTTTTCAACATCAACTTCTAAAAATAAATTTTTAAAAATCTCAATAAATATAAAAAAAATCCCCTCATTTTTTTTTCCTAAAACCAAATTTAAAAAAATAACACAAACTCTAATTTTTTATCCAAACTTTCAAAAACTTAATTTTTCTGCTGATGCAAACAAGCAAAAAAAATTGCTCTAATTTTTTTTAACTCCTTCAAATATTATGATATTTTTTTTTGTGAGAAACAGACATCAGTCTATCATTCATCTCTATTTGCAGCGTGTGCGCCTTGATCCCCTGCAGGAAGAACAATAATCTCTCTAATTGACCCACTAGGGAGGCCTGCGTGGGGAGAAAATCACAAGGATTACATCTGTTTTCACATCACACTAATAAAACCCCAAAAAAGAGCTGAAATTATTATTAAAAATTACCTAAAAATAAAAACAATAATAATTTTGTTGTGTTAAAATAATTTTCTTACCGTTACATTTCATTTCACTTTGAATTTCATCCCTTTTGTCCAATTTATTTCTGTTTTCATCTTGTTCCAGCTTGGGTCTGAATGCGTCCTGAGCGCTGGCACTTTCTGGTTTGGGTGTATGATGGGGTGAGGAGACACTGGTGCTGTAAGGCGCGCATGCAGCCAGCGGCTTGCTGTCCCCTAGAATATCTTTGATTAAAAAAGAAGATGTTGCAGTCCTTGGAGCGCAATTCTGCGCTGCGAGCTGCAGACTCTGCGCTGCGTGCAGGTGATGCTGCAGGCTGTCCTGCACCATGTGCGCATCCCCAGCCTGCTCCATGGTAACAGAGATGGGGGATGAAGGAGCTGTTCCTACTGTGTCTATCTCCGAGCATGGTGAAGGGGTGGCTTGGCTTCTAAAGTCTGCTGTCCTGCTGTCCCCCAATCTGAAGTCTCCGTTCATGAGGTTCGCAGAGTTAGACGCACTGGATAAAATGGTGTCAATCCCAAAACTAGACCCACTGGATCCTTCCATGTTAACACAGGATGGATGAAGCCTTCATAACAACACCGAGATTTTTAGATCTTCTCCTCAGCTGGAAGAAAGAAAGTCAATCAAATAAAGTCCAAGTTGGGATTAAAAAGAAAAAAAAATCCTTAAAAAGTAAGAAACATAAAAAAAATCAGAATCCAGTTTTCCGTTTTTTTTGGGGGGGTCAGGGTTCCATTTGATGGTTACATTCAGAGGAAGTGCGGACCTGCTGCGTCCCCTTTTCTGTTTGGATGGAGAAGTTTGTGTTAAAAGTTGAAGCAATAGACAGAGATCTGGATGAGGATGAGTCCTGGATCTCTGACTCCACCTTTTTGCTGCTAATCCTCCACAATCACTTCCTCTCGTGACGTCACTGCGAGGGGGAATTAATATTTTCTCCTTTATAATAAACACCCTGCGCCTTTTCTTTCTCTCCCACCGTCACACACACTCATACACACACATAGACCCCTCAACATCCAAGATCCCGACTGTGATTGGGTGAAAATCTGAGCGGCTTCAATAAGGGACCAATCAGAAAGCAGCTTCTTTATCTAAAGAGTTCAGCTTGTTTTAGGACAGAATTTTTTTTTAAAACCTCATAAATCCCTTTAAATCATCCCTATGATCATTTTATTTTTTAAAAATACAGATTTTTTTTATTTTTACTTCTAAGAATAGAAATTTAAAAAATTTAAAAATGTTTTTAAATCAACTTTAAAAACAGGTTTGACTCATTTTTTTTTCCTCAAAAAATGGAGTAATATAACTTTAAAAAATTATTTTTTTTCTTATGAGTAAATTAAAAATCAAAGTTAGATGGTAAGTCGTGGTGGATCCACCAGAACAAGTAGAGGAGGGGTCTTCCTAATAACCATGTCACCCTAATTAGGAAAGTAATTATGAGGTGCTAATGAGCGTTCAAAGGTAGTAGGAATTCAGATTTTTTTTTTTTACAGCTCCTGATGCAGACCTGAAGGATGCAGAGGAGAAAGATGGGAGATGAGGGGGGGGCTGGGGGGAGCGGAGGGAGGTGGTGGTGGTGGAGTGGGGGGGTGAGCTGACAAAGTGTCTGCAGTTTTGTGGGCATCGCGCTCTGCTGTCTGGATGATGGGATGTGCCACTTCTCATGAGTAAAATCTAGCTGCGCATGATTTTTTTTTTTTTCATTTCTTGCTTTCAGATGAATTTTTTTTTCGCAAATTTTTGCGCCATCAGCGCAATTTTTTTAATTTTTGCACCAGGTTTGGAAGCAGAAATATAGTCAGAGACCAGGTTAGTTCTCATTTTTTCATATTAAAAAATACAGCTGCATGGTTTTGGATAGAAATTTTTTGCATGTAAAAATATTGTTATTATTTATCTTATAAATTAAAATTAAATATATTTTACTCTCTTTATATGTTTAAAATGCATTTATTTGTACTTAGATAGCATTCATATAAATATATATAACCTCATATTTTTGTGTAAATGTATGCTTTTTAATTGTTTGCATTTTCTTCTTTCAATTTTAAAATTCACATATTTTTTTCAATATTTACTTTTGATGTTGTTTTTAAGCTTTATTTTTAATATTTTAATAATCATTCTTTTTTAAATTACTTCATATTTTAAGCAAAATTTACAAATTATTTCCCACATTTTAAGCTCATTTCCTTCTTTTTCTACATAATTGTGTCTAAATTTAAAGTTGATGTTAAAATGATTTTTTATTATTATTATTATTTGTAGAATAAAATCTGAGCGGCTGAGATGCTGTTGCAAAGTTTGACCAACAGGGGGCGACAAAGCGAGGTCAGAACAAAGTGTGCATGAGCGCGTGCACGACGGCGGGCTTTTTTTCTCTGCATTGCTTCACATGTTTGCCTGGACGAGTCCAGGTCGAAGAAGGTCCTTGGAGTGGAGAAGATCTGCTGGAAACAGACTGTCTACAAACACACACACACACAACACACACACACATACTGTAAATTTACAAAGTTCAGAAAACAATCTGAATCTGTTTTTCTTCCTTTTTCTTTTTTTTTTTTTTTAACTTATTAAATAAAATTTCAGAACACTTTAAGAAAAAAAAGATCATCCAAACTAAAAACAGAATAAGTGAGATTTTTTTTTTTCATCAAACAAAAAGACTAAAATTGTTTCAGCCAAGTTTTTTTTTTCAATTTATTATGTTCAAGTGAAAAAAAACAACAATTTTTTTTTTTACATGTTAATTATAAAAACAATTATTTTAAATACCAATATATTTTAAAAAGTTTTTTTATGTATGCTGAAAAACAAAAAAAATATATTTCCATTATTTTAATAAAAACTTCAAGGCAGGTTGTGATACTTTAAAAATTTGTTATCCAGGCCATCCCATAATGATCTGAAACACAACCATTAAAAAAGGTGTATGTTTATCTGTTCAAAACCAATTCTACTTTTGTAAATAAATCTTTTTAATAGATTTTATTTTTTAAAAATTAACTAAATAGTTTAGAAAAAAATTGAACAAAACCATTTTTAGCTGGATTTTTGTAGAAAACAGCTAAAAATTTACTTTAAAATGAATTAAAACACTGGTTTAAGAAATCTCAGATTTCACTAAATGTTCCCATTTCGTCACTCAAACTATCATAATTAAAAGTTTTATTACATATTTTGCAAGTTTCAAAACTGAAATTTGTCATCAAATCCTACAGTTTAATTTAAATCCACATGTAATTTATATAAAAACTTTATTAAAATGAAACACTCTTTATAAAAAAAGCTACTTTTGTGACTTTTGCTCTCAGTTTAAATCCATTTCTATTTTTAGTCTTTGCTAAAAGGGAAGATTTTAGCAATAAAAAACTGATTCAGATTTTGACTCATTTTTTTCACCTCAATCTCAGAAAATTCTAGTTTTTAATTTTTTTTAAGAATGATTATTTATATATTTTAAAGCTTGTTAATTATTTTTATGATAAACGACACAAAATAACTAAGTATTTAATTGACTTTTATCAGCTTTCAGAATTCATTCTGAGTTTCATGTGTAGAGATGACTGTTTATTTTAGTCCCTATTATTGCCTTTAATATCTGTTTTTGACGCAGGAGTGTGTGTGTGTGTGTGTGTGTGTGTGTGTGTTTGATGATGTGATAATGTGATGAACACATATTTCCATCCTGGTCTCCGTGGAGATAAAGGTTGCAGCGTGAGAGCGGCCTGACATTTCCACTGGACATCTTGTATATTATTCCAGTGTCCACATGTCACCGAGTAATGAAACACATGACATTCAGGTTCAAAATGTAAAATAAGCAGAAAGAATTTTATTAGTTGAGTTGGGGTTTGGATAGAGGGAGCGAGAGGAGGGGGATGAAGTCCCTAAAATGATGCTTTTTAGCATAATGTATTTTTTTCCCTTTTAAAATATGTTTGTTGTCAGAGAGAAAAAAACAGTTTTTCTTCTTCCCATCAGAGATTCTCAAAAATGTGTTCCAAACAGAGACAAGGTTGTTCTAACAGGAGGTGGGGTCTCGACAATCACTTAATTACCAAAGCTGTCAGTCAGACATGGTCGCTGCTGGCTGTATCCATGGCTGCGAGCGGCCTGCCCTGACTGATTGATCCATGCTGATGGCATCGCAGAAATAATTACAATTGCTCTCCTGATGTGTGATTCCGTAGCACGTTCACGCTTCACGTAGGTAATCGGGACGGGGTGACTAGGGTCTGGGGGGTCGGTGCCATTTCCTATTACCTGGCGTCCAAGCGAAAGGGTAAAAAAAAAAAAAACAATGCAAAACAGAAGAAGCTGGAGGAGAAAAGACTGAGGTGGTTGTGCATGTTCATGTGCACCTTGTCAAGACCCCCAAGTTGCAAACAGCAGACATATTGCATATTGCACATTTTACAGACAAATGATCCGCAAATTTCTGGAAAGAGACATAACGAGACAAAATTGCTAATAAACATCAGAATAAAATAGTTTATAAAACTAATACAATGAATTGATAATAAAGCAAAATTTTTAAAAAAATCACAGCGATAACGCGAGTAAAACAAAAACACAGAGGACCATAAAAATCACATAAAACTTTTCGTGTTAAAAGCGATTGAATTTCAACTCGATTTTTGCCGCTCTGATTTCCCCTATCCTCTTGCTACCTGCTTAGTTCTGCTCCCTGAGTCTGTTAAGGGAAGGAGAGCAGCACTTGAGGGGATGGACTGAGTGTGAGAAGAGCACCTGTGCTAAAATACTTTTTTTTTTAATATACTCTATTAATCCCTGACCAGGAAATTTGTGTGCTGCACTACACCGCAGCAGGCTGCCACCTATGTTGGCGCCAATGGTGGGGAGAAACATTAGCGTCCTGCTAATGTTAGAAATTGTGTCGGTATGTGCGCATGTATCAGGTAGGCTTTTTATGCGAGAAACACCGCATAAAACAATGTGTCCAACAATGTGTCCGAGACCCGGACCATTAGGGATGAGTGTGCTTCCGGATCTCAAGTCATACCAAAATCATTTTAGCCAAGGTTAGTTTTCAACCTACGTGAAGCTGGGTGTCAAAAAAAATTTCAACAAAAATGATAAAATACAAACAATACTTTACGTCAAAACGTGATACGCATGATAAATTAAAGGAGGGTCAGTCAATTTTAAAGCGTGGCATCCAATTGAAAAGTTTCTGAGGGCTTGTTAATAAAGGAACCCCTTCCTCTCTGCTTTTGGACCGTTTAAGCGCATTTTATTTAGATAATTGAACAATTCCAAGAAAAATTGGTAGTAGGAACATTGCTTACATTCATACACATAACATAATAACATAGGAGGAGACGGTGGCTCATTGGTTAGAACGTTTGCCCGAAGTTCGCCAGTTCGCATCCCACTGAGTTCACATCTAGTGTCGTTGGAGAAGATGCCCAACCTGGCGCCATTATAGGTGGCAGCCTACTGCGGTGTAATGCAGCACATAAATTTCCCGGTGAGGGATGAATTAAGTATAATAAAATAATAATAATGCAATAATATCCTTTAAAAATAGAGAAACAAAAAGTTGACCAATGAAAAAAAATCTTAAAAGTTTAGAAAAATTGGAATTCTATTAATACTCTAATTCGAACTTCAAACGAAGCTAACTTCGGATTTTGGCACTGGTGAGAAATTTTTCTGATGTATTTAGTTTATTTTCTAATAAATACAACCTGTTTTCTTTGATAACTTTAATAATTTAAAGCTTTATTTTGTTTTGTTCAAGACCCGGATTAGCCCTGGTTCTCCTTTTTTTTGTTGTTGGTCATTATCTTTTTTGTTTAATTTTGGCAATTTTAAAAACTTTATTCCGAATATGACGCAACAGATTTTCACCAAAAGTTTTTGTCCAAGATACTCGATATTTTCCATGACATAACAAAGAACTTCTAAGCCAACAAATTGAGTTAAGCTTGGTTTTGATTTTGTTGGAGTTTTAAGAAGAAATGTAGATCTTTAAATATGTGTTATTTACACTGATATTTAATCTGTTTTCAAAATGGAATCATGCTTAGAAAAAGGTGATCTGAAAATAAAAAATAATGATAAAATATGGACTTTGTGGAACATTTAAAACCTCAGCCAATTGTCTTTCAGCCCTTACTGAGGAAATTTGTGTGCTGCACTCCTACACCGCAGCAGGCTGCCAAGATGGCACCAATGGTGGGAGAAACAGGGGGTTAGGTGTCTTCTCCAAGGACCCTAGACATGTACTCAGTGGGATGCAAACCCACAAACTTCCAGTTGACTTCCAGTCCGCGGGCGAACACTTTAACCACTGAGCCACCGTCTCCCCCTTCTATTGGCTGGAGATGCAAATTAAAAAAAAAAAAATTGGAATACGTATATTTTATTTTGGTTCCTTTGAGGCTTTTTAATCCCAAAAATATTTTAAAAAGAACAATTCTGTCATGTAAATCTTTCAGTTTTTTTTTTTTTTTCTCAGCACATAAAACTTCCTTTTCTGTCAAATAAAATAGCTACGTTTACTCGCACAGCATCAGACTGCTGCTAACTTTCCCCACTCATATTTCTCATCATCCCCTGCTAACATGTCAATCTGCCTTTTCCGTTTCACATTACACCGCTTCTATGGTAACAGACAAGCAGAAAAAAAAAAAAAAAAAACACAAGTAGAGTCTGCCATCTGCCTTTTTTCTCAGGCATTTTGTGGAGGCATTCATATCGACGGTGAAGGCATTAACCCTCATTAAACATCTCTGTGCTCCACACTGAGGCGCAGCATCAAGAGGAACGCCATCATTCAGCCTCCTGACAGCATCCCAAAAAACAAACAAACAAAAGGAGGAAGAAACATGCAGACGAGTACAAACAGCACAATGTAAAAGCAGAATCAAGCAAGCAAACAACTCGTGTCTGATACGTTCACCTGAAGGCAGCACAATGTGTGTGTATGTGTGTGATGTCACTAATGAACCCTGCAAAAAAAGCGTCGGTGAATAATGAAACACAACGCTGCATTTTGCAACAGAAAGAAGAAAAAGGTGAGATCATGAGCGGGCGAGAGAGCGAAAGAAAGCAAGCGATGATTAAATGATCAAAAGCTGGCAGAGCGAGTCTCTGTGTCACTGCGAGGCACACTCATCTACCCACAAGTGAAAGTTGGGTTTCAAGCACAGTGTAATTATAGCCGACTGTGTCAGTTTGACATTAATGCAGCCAGCAGAAATTCTCTAATTGGCCTCAGAGGAGAAAGTGAACCAGAAAATATATTAACATTTTAAAAAAGCATATTTTGCCTAATCCTTTCACTTTCCAACAATATTTGAAGACCAAAATGCCCCGGGCATGAGAATTTAAATGAGCAATTTTGTTTTTGAAGGAAACGGCCAATGAGACAGAAAATAGACTAAAGGGAAATCATTAGTGTATGAGAGATCCTGACAGGCTGGCCTTGCTGACTGGCTGGCCTGTCACTAACAGTCTGTGTTCTTCTGCTCCACGCTATGAGCTAAGCTGATAACATGAAAAGACCCATAAACGTGCAGCCAGAAGTCAAAGCCTATTA
The DNA here is from genome assembly GCA_902685375.1 of Neostethus bicornis. NCBI lineage: Eukaryota > Metazoa > Chordata > Actinopteri > Atheriniformes > Phallostethidae > Neostethus > Neostethus bicornis. The sequence goes on along the minus strand of LR738547.1, from coordinate 6,019,793 downwards.
TCTAGAAATTCAAATGCGGGGGTAAGGACGAGTATAAAAAACTAGTAAAACTAGTAGAGATAGAAAAAGGATAGAGGGGCTATGGTTTTTCTTGTTTCCTGTAAGGGGAACTGGAAAAATGGGGAGGATTTTTAATGGTTTCCTGTGATTTGAAACAAAAAAGTGTGGCTGGAAATATTTCAGCAAATTTTGGCAAATTTGTAAAGCACAATTCATACAAAACGTAATTCAAAGTGCTTCACGAGATAAAAAAATGCATTAAAATCACAAAACATAGAATCAAAAAGTTTAATAAATAAATAAATAACGTAATTAAAACAAATAAAAAAAGAGTAATTAATCAATAGCACAGTTAAACAGAAGTGTTTTCAGCCTAGATTTAAACATTGTTACAGTAGAGGCCTGTCTCACGGCCTCAGGAAGTTTGTTCCAGACTTTTGCAGCATAAAATTGAAATGCAGCTTCTCCATGTTTAGTCCTGACTCTAGGCACCAGCAGGAGGCCGGTCCCGGAGGTCCTCAGAGTTCTAGATGATCCATGTTTAGTCCTGACTCTAGGCACCAGCAGGAGGCCGGTCCCGGAGGTCCTCAGAGTTCTAGATGGTTCATGTTTAGTCCTGACTCTAGGCACCAGCAGAAGGCCGGTCCCGGAGGTCCTCAGAGTTCTAGATGGTTCATGTTTAGTCCTGACTCTAGGCACCAGCAGGAGGCCTCCCGGAGGTCCTCAGAGTTCTAGATGGTTCATGTTTAGTCCTGACTCTAGGCACCAGCAGGAGGCCGGTCCAAGAGGTCCTCAGAGTTCTAGATGGTTCATGTTTAGTCCTGACTCTAGGCACCAGCAGGAGGCCGGTCCAAGAGGTCCTCAGAGTTCTAGATGGTCCATGTTTAGTCCTGACTCTAGGCACCAGCAGGAGGCCGGTCCAAGAGGTCCTCAGAGTTCTAGATGGTCCTTGTTTAGTCCTGACTCTAGCCACCAGCAGGAGGTCCCGGAGGTCCTCAGAGATCCAAATTCCAAACGTTATGGTTTAAAGTAAGGTTAAAAGAATAGTTTGAAAACCAAAAAATAACGTTTCTCAACCGTCACAAAACTTTTCTTTTGAACCTTTAGCAAACCAAATTTACCCTTTTACTCTTTAACTACCCCACCTCTCATTGAGATTTGGAAGTCCTAAATCCCCTCGACCATAGACCATATGGTTGAGCAGGCAGTTAAAGGGTTAAGGAATGTTCTGCTAGCCTTTGAAAAACCTTCTTAGGATGTTTTAGGAACATTAAATTGTTAGCTAGGAGGTTGTTCCAAAACCGAGGTACCCCGGTCGAAAATCTCTGTTCACCCTCAGTTCAGATCCTCAACGCCAACAGACTGAATAAACTAATCAGACTGGCTGGCTCTGTCATTGGCAGCAAACAAGACTCTCTTGAGGCAGTGGTAGAGAGGAGGTCACTGAACAAACTTTTATCCATCATGGACAATCATGACCATCCTCTCTACCCACTCCTGGACGAACAGCGGAGCTCCTTCTCCAAGAGGCTCAGACAGCTCCGCTCGAGAAAGGTACTGCTTGGACATCGTAGAAAAGGACCACTACGACACCATTCACTTCTTCGGAGATGAAACCATTCCGGTTCAAACGACATGTCGCGTTTACAAAAATATAAACAAGATTAAGCCCCGCCCCCTGGTTTGGGGGCGGGGCTTAATCCGCCTCCAAACCAGAGGTCTTTCTTCCCGTATGTGATCGGAGGTCTTTCTTCCCGTATGTGATCGGGCTCTACAACGACTCACTTGGCAGATAGAAAGTTGTTGCTGGGACACACACATTTCCAATGTGTGGGATCATTAAAGTATATTCTGATTCTAATTTTAGAATACCAAACATTTACATGTTTGATTATCTAAGACTACGAGACGTGAAGAGTTGAAATTTATAAGGCATAACCTGATACAAGACCTGAACAAACTCTCAAAATAATGGGCAAAATTTAAGAATTAATTTTAAAAAAGACAAGCAGACATCTTAAAACATGAATGATGTGTTCTCTTTTGTCAAAACCAGTGAGAAACATGGTTGTTGTGTTGTGAACTCGATAAAAGAGAAAAATGCAAAAGACAAACAACAAACTGCTGAAAGTTGGACAGAGACGCAATGTCACATGTGCCCCAGACTGATGTGACATGACCGTATGAGAGGAACGCAGATAAGTGCAGTCAGGAGACGTTAGCCGAGTCCCCCGGTGATGCAGCAGCTGAGCCAAGCATCGCCCCCGGCGTGGGACTCCAGGGCAAACTGCTCAGCCTGGAGAGCCTTGCCCTTTTGAAAGAAAGCAGAGAGGAATGGCCAGGGGAGGCTGCTCGGCTTCAGCAAACGGGGGCAGCTTTATTTCCTCCAGCCATGAAGAGGAAAAAGGGATGATTGGGAAGACAGAGAGAAGTGAGAACAACAGATTTCAGAGATGGTGCCACAACAAAGAACGTGTGATATCCCAGCCGAATGGTCCGAGATTTTTGCTCAGTGTGAATCTCCCTCCTCTCTCTCTTCCTCTCTCTCCATTAGCCTGAACACAGCAACCTAATCAGGCCCTTTGATAAACATTTGACACAAAGCAGTGGGCTTCTGTCTCAGCTGCCTACAGCCCACGGCAAGAGATTGAAACTGACGAATTTTCATCCACAATTTTCTCTATTTTAACTCCACCTGTCAAACAGCATGCCAGTCAGAGTGACACAAAGATGGAGGGAATCAAAGACTCTCTCATCTTAAAGGAACACAGATGTGTGGAGGGCTACAAGTTTAGCAGGTTTTTACAGCAGTGCGGAGATGATGAACACATGCAGATCAGTCTGTGACTGTGTATGAGTGTGTGTGAAACATGGTGTTAATCACAGACACGTTGAGTACAATAACTTCCTTGAGGAAAAGGGTAAAGCATTCCTGTTCTGCGTCCTAGCGGCAGCGGGAAGCTCCAGTTCTTGTTCAGACTATTAAAATGGACTTAGCGAGAAAGAACAAATGTGTCAACCCTGAATTTTGCCAGGCCGCTGCCAATTATTTATTTTTTTTAATATACTTTATTAATCCCTCACCGGGAAATGTATGTGCTGCATTTCACCGCAGCAGGCTGCCACCTATGACGGCGCCAATGGTGGGAGAATCGAGGGGTTAGGTGTCTTCTCCAAAGACCCTAGACGTGCACTCAGTGGGATGTGAACCTGCGAACTTCCGGTTGACTTCTGGTTCACGGGCGAACGCTCTAACCACTAAGCCTCCATCCCCCATCACCATCTCATTTAAAATAAATAAATAAATAATGAATTACTCTATTCATCCCTCACCGGGGAAATTTGTGTGCTGCACTCCTTACACCGCAGCAGGTTGCCCTTCGACGGCGCCAATGGTGGGAGAAGCGAGGGTTAGGTGTCTTCTCCAAGGACCGTAGATGTGCTCTCTGTGGGACGCAAATCCGCGAACTTCCGGTCCGCGCGCAAACGCTGTAACCACTGAGCTGCCGTCTCCTTTTTGCTTTAGGCTGAGCATTATTTTCTGCGTCCCAATCAACCCATTGTGTTCTGCATTCTGATTGGTTACACACACATTAAACCATAATGGGCAAAGAAAGCTTAAACGGCCAACTCGACCACTAGGAAAACTGCTTTCTAGCATCCGATAGTCACAAAAATATCTTCCTGGGAGCCCTGTCCTGTAACTTTTTCTGAAGTCAGTTTTGTTATTAGACCTAGAATAAGCATAGATTGAAAAATAAAATAGTAACATTTTATTTCTTAATTAATTTGTCTGTAGCTGTATGGACCGCGAGGTCGTGTGACTGCCAAATTTTTTTCTGCCGCATTTTTCTGTTTTTGTGAGAAGCACTATTAAACTGGATAAATTGCCTTGTTTTCATATTTCTAGCCTAAAATATTTTGTCGTTCATGCACGCGGAAGCATGCATGCGTCATTCTAACGTAACTGAAGAGGTCGCTGTTTTACCACCATATTCTTTTCTTATGAAGATTTGAATTTTAAGAGCGTCTAAACAAAAGAGAAATGTGTGAAAATTTTGTTGAGCCTGTGGTAAAAGTTACTGTATACTTTAACAGCCTTAAACCATTTATGAAAAACAAAACAAAAAAAACGGACTACTTTGCGATTTTGCGGATTGCGGGTTATTACGAGATCACAAAGTCCTGCTTCTTGGTCTTGCGTCAGCTTGCTAAAAACTGTCTTCAATGTCTTGTTTCATAGACTCCAGTAATTTGCAACAAACATCTAAATAGAGGAAACTATGAACTACAAAACCATTTGACCCTGAAGCTCAGTGTACGGAGCTGGCCTTCCGTAGCCAATGGGAGCAGAACAGGGTGAAAAGGGTCAATACCTTGTCTACCGAGCCTCCAGCTGCATGGAAGGCTTAGTCTGAAACATCAGGGGACTCTGCATGACCTGCGAGTTTTCTGGTCCAGCAGCAGTGAAGCAGATCCCTGGAGATCCCAAAGGGGGTGTGAACAACACAAGCAGCAGGTCTGAAAGCAAAATGTGATTATCTATTCATTAACTCCCATAATTGAAGCAGGAGTCTCTGAAAGCGATGGTCAGTGTTGCTTCTTCTAGCTTTCTGTGTGATGCCCGGTTATAAATAAGAGACACTTCCTATTAACACTGTTTATTCCCTTGAGACCAGCTTTGTGTAGGAAGACTGTTAGATTTTATTTGAATAACAACAAACATCGTGCATACATGTATGGATTCGTATACGTATGTATGTATGTATGCCATTGAGTTGAAGCCGCTGTTATCTGTCAGCATGAAAAAAGAAAATAAGTAGCTCATTTGGCTCAGTCTGAGTTTTAAAAAGTCTAATTAAAATTGCATCTCTTCATTTGCATCAATCGGGTTCTCAGTTACCATTTATTCACTTTGTTCAGCTTCTTTTGAAAAGTATCTTGAGAGTAAATCAGCCAAATAATCTACTTGTTTTTCTCTTTCAGTTCTTGTTTGCTGTTAAAACAGGTTTTACAGCCATGAAACAATATTTCCATTCAAGTAGCCCACCACAAACACTATTAGCTTGTTCAGCCGCGATGTTCTTAGACTGTCCAATCAGCAGGCCAGATAACAATGACGTAGCCTGGACTTGCTGGTAAGCCTGAAAGGCAGCTCAAAATACGATTAGTAAAACAAAATTTTACTTTGTGTAGAAAGTGGGTAAAATATACTTTGAAGGTCATTGTGTATTTTGGCTGATTTTAGCTCACCTGGCAACAAATGCAGGCTGAAATGTAATTGGTCAATTGCTTAAAGGCATAGAAGTGGTGCGGCTATTGTGCTCTATCATACACTAGATATGTATGATTTGGATATGATCTTACACTATCATATCCAAAACTGCGCTGCCAGGGTCCTGACAAGGAGGTGAAAATTTGACCAAATTATCCCTGTTCTCAAATCACTTCACTAGCTTCCCATCTGTTTCAGAAGTAACTACAAAATCTGCCTCCTCACCTATCAATGTGTCCATGGGATTATCCCAACATATCTCACTGAGCTCCTCTCCTAACTTATCAACTCAAGACACCTTCGCTCTAATTCCACCCACTACCTCCACCAGCCCAGGACCAGGCTGACCACAAAGGGGTAGAGAGCCTTCAAGGCCATTGCCCCACAACTCTGGAATGAGTTCCCAGAATTCCTCAGGGCCCCAAAAAGTGTGGACACTTTCAAAAAAGGCCTGAAGACATTCATTTTTGATAAGGCTTTTAATTTTTGACTTTATGGTTCTTTGTTTTCTGAATGTAGATTTTGAGTTTTAAACTGTTTTTTATTGTTTTTACCTTGGCTAGTTTTTATGTAGCACTTTGGGATTTTTTTTCTTAAGATGTAAGGTGTTTTATAAATAAAACGTATTATTATTAATTCATCAATCTTACTGGATGAAATGTAATTAACACCAGTTATGATTCAGACATTTTCAGGCCGGCAGTGAAGGCTTTGAAGGGATTCGGATTTGTCACTGGTAAAACTGAATAGCACAAACACATCCCAGGCATCTGTGCTGAAAATAAATGACCTCTGGCAACTGCGTAGCCTTCAATTCTAAGCCCCTTACCTGACCGGGAAGGATCATCCTCCTTTATCCATTCCCCCTGCATACCAAACGGCTCGGAATCACATCTCCATGAATCTTCGGATTCCTTTCAATCAGTCTCAAGGACTGTAAACAATGGGGCCAGGAAGATGGTGGGGAAGTAAATCTACCTCCGCTCAATTAAGGAGCTGCCCTGCAGCCTGGCGCGGCCCTGAGAGATGGGAGCTATAATTAGAAGAGGCCAGTAAACTTGCAGACATTATTGATGATCTGCTCCTGACACCTCCCTCGTGTTAGCATTAGCATTTTCTTCGTGCATGGGCTTATGTTAGGATAGGCTGGTCTCTGGAAGTCCGTGTTGACGGGGGGTGGATACAAGACAGAGACACCCCGGCTCTCCTCCAGGCCCCTCTCAGTGCTCGTCCACCTGATGGGAACATGGAGACTTGGCTATTCTCCTCCTCATCAATACAGCAGGGCTCTTTGTCAGTAATTTGCAATAAGTGTCCGCGCCACATCTTCGGGGACCTGGAAATCATTACTGGCTGAGGCCCTACTCTGCTGCTAATTGGATGCGTTGGGCCTTATCAACTGAGGATTTTCCGAGACCTTTGACAGATACCAATTCGAAAATCATTGTTCGGTTGTCAATTTAAGAGGCCGTTAAAAGAGCTTATTTTAATTTTAATTGGAACTTCCTCCTGCCTTCCCAGTGAGCTGAGAGGATTAGAAATGAGGAAAGAGCATGTGTGAAGGTGTGTGAATGTACGTGTACCGGTGGAAGTGTGGAAACTATGCAGGTTAAATAATGTGTAACGTTCTGACCGGCGTACGAATGAAGACGGTAGGGCATGCACGTTTAGTTTACAAGCCTCCCACGGCTTTCCTGGGACTTCATCATCAACATCAAATAAGCCAGATTCTGAGCAGCAAAGCTCCCAATTAAGCAAAAAACTGCATCCGCTTAAGATGTTTGTTGGGTGAGAGCGCTGGGACCATCATCGATCACCCCGGTAAACTGACCGTCTGATAGGGTTGCCCTAACATATTTATGTGCCGTACTCTCAATATGACCCTGAAACACTCTCTCTGCTTTAATAAGGCCGGGAAGGCTCGGACCTGACTAGATATGCAGCTGTGCAGGGAGATAGCCTGAAAAATACCAAACTAATATGCACGAACAGACGTAGAGGGCTAGCTGGAGATGCTCCAAAAGAAATGGGATGAGCCCTCCCTGTGAAAAGAAACTGAAGAGTTTTGACATCACGGATAAATCAAGATGACGGTAATCCCTACAGGACAAGATGGCTCTCAATCAAAATGTCTTCAAAAGTGGAAAGTTAATGGAAATAAATTCCATTTAAAATATCGGCCGTGTATTTTGTTTGATGGGAGTGATTCAACCAGTCAGAACATTGAATTTAAAGTTGCGATCTGTAATTAAAAATGCCTGTAAGCTGAGCTGTTAATCCAGCCATTATGTAAACCATAAAAAAGTTACTTTATTGACATAATTAGTAGCATAAAAGCAAATTATGACACCAAACTGGCAATTGATAAATATTTTTGTGCGCTATAACTTTTACTCTATTGAGTTAATTCCCGATTTGACCAAGTACAAAAAAAAATCAACCTGTTACTTTCGGCCGCTTGTATCCACGATCTCATTTTTTCATAGGTGAGGGTTGGAACGTAGATCGACTTGTAAATTGAGAGCTCTAAATCGAAAAGCAAAGCTCTCGATTTACAAGTCGATCTACATTCCCACCCTCACCTATGGTCACCAGCTGTGGGTGGTGACCCAAAGAATGAGATTGCGGATACATGCAGCCGAAATGAGCTTCCTCCGCAGGGTGGCTGGGCTCTCACTCAGAGAACGGGTGAGGAGCTCTGCCATCCGGGAGGAGCTCGGTGTCGAGCCACTCCTCCTCTAGGTCAAGAGGAGACTGATGGGGTGGTTCAAGCATCTAGTCAAGATGCCCCCGTGCACCTCGCGGGTGAGGTGTTTTGGGCTCGTCCCACCGGGAGGAGACCAAGAGGCAGACCCCAGACTTGCTGGAGAGACTAAGTGTCACACCTGACTGGGGAACGACTCGGGATCCTTCCGGGTTAGCTGGAGGATGCAGCTGGGGTGAGAGAAGCCTGGGCGTTCCGTCTGAGGCTGTTACCTTGGTGATGCGGCCCCAGATAAGTAGAAGACAACGGGACGGGACAAATATGACAGATTTAACCGAGTTGTTACAAGTACCTTGTTCATAATATTTTATTTCTGATTTAATGTCAGAGTGTCAGAAAACAAAGCATTTTTAACAAAAAGGACGCAAAAAATTCATACAATTTTTGACGAACGCTTAGAACATGGTTTTCATGTGAATAATTTTTTTTTTGGTTTTGAAATCTGCATAATTATAAACAAATACAAAATCCCAACACATTCTGAAACTGACTAACATAAGATGTTTTATGAGTTTTGGACCAAATTTTTAAAGTTGTTTCATCTGCCTTTGAATTTTGGTCTAATCAAATTATTACAAACATTATTGGTAGGGAGACGTTGGCTCAGTGGTCAGAGCGTTCGCCGAACGTCAGACCAAAAATTAACCAGAAGTTTGCGCGTTCGCATCCCACTGAGTTGACGTCAGGGGTCCTTGAAGAAGACACCTAACCCACCATTGGTCAATCTGATGCCATTATGTATATTTTTTTTATATTTCCATTGGTGGCAGCCTGCTGTGGCGTAGTGCAGCACACAAATTTTCCCGGTCAGGGATTAATAAAGTATATTAAATAATTGCAAAAATAACACCATAAATAAGTAAAAATGAAGGTTTTGAACTGCTCACAACATCGACAAAAGATCAGTTTATCCAATTGGTCTAAAATGACACCCCAAATAAATCTAAATTGGATTTAAATTGATCTAAATCTGAACATGTGTACTTAGGAACATGTGCCCTAATTACCAGTTCCCATTTCCCTACCATTTTATTTCCCCAGGACTAGATCTGAAGTCTGATATCTTCCATAAAAACATGGACGAAAACCGTTTCTTTGCCTTTTTTGAAGCAAATGCATTTGTCATCTGATAATAAGCCTGGCATTAATGATAATTCTCCCACCCAGTCACTATTTATTGTGTTAGAAACTCATGGTGGAAGAGCAACACTGTTTAGAGGCTAATAAGCGTCTAATTAAGGACCAGACAAGAGGGAAATTGACAGGGTATAAAAGAGATTTTTTTTTCCCCCCTACTTTTCTCTGGCTCCTGCTTTTTCACAAGCTCGTCTCTGGGAGCGGGCGTTGTGTTTGCCGGCTGTTTTACTCCCTGTCAGAAAGAATTTGATGCAAGCAGCCATCTAAGCATGTGTACGAGAGGATTCATTTGACCTCATTATACATCAATAAAGAAGGAAGCCGGTTTACTAAATATCACCGTGCTGCCCGCATTTCATGTCAGATCATGCAGGAAGTGTGCTGAAAAAGACGATTCTGGAAACGAGTGGAGGGCAAGGAGAGAAGAGAGAGAGATATAGAGGGAGGAAGAAGGAGGGGAGATGAGGCTGATCGGTGGGGGGGAGTTGAACCCTGACTAGCCAGGAGGGATTCTGACAAGCACAGGGAAAAAAAGCAGATTCGCAAAGCCCTCTTTAAAAGCAGAGCAAGTGAAGAAAAAGATTTATGCTTTTAATTAATGGCAATTAAACCATGCCTGTTGGGCTGGCCTATGGCAATTGTTCTGAGTAAAAAGGAGGCCGAGCTGGTGACAAGCATTTGAATCCACTAAGTTCTACCAGGGGAGCTGACACTGCAGGCATCAAACCTAAACTAAATCAATAAAAGAATTAAACTTTTATAAATCGCATTCTGACAACTATCAGATTGCACTAAGCTTTGATATTACCAATTCCTCCGAGGTGATGCAAACAAGAAGAGACACACTTAGAGATCCAAACAATCAAAGGGTCTTGTTAGCGTGTGCTGTCAGAGGCAGCCGCGCTATTAATTACAACAAATTAATGTGACTCTCTCCACCTCGGCTCGTTGGAATGATAATCAAGCTCGGCTCTGCACGAGGAACATATGCAACCCTGCCAAAAATAATAAGGACACAAACCAACAGATGCTCCGCTATGATGATGTTTACAAGCCCAAAATGCTTGTTGCTTATTTAATCCTGCAGCCGTACACACACAAACACAGACAAATAAATTGGCAAACCTGTGCTGCTCTGTACATAAAAATATAGAGTACAGAAAAGAAGCAAAACAAAAGACTTAAAAAGCTTTAATATCAGGCATCTTTTTGCACCTTTAAATGTAGCATTTAAAAATGGCTGCTAGAAGGTTAGGGATCTTCTCTAAGGACCCTAGACATGAACTCAGTGGGATTCCAAACCTGCGAACTTCCGGTTAGCTTCCGGTTAGCTTCCGGTTAAGGTCCGTTTAACTTCTGGTCGGAAGGCAACACTATGCCACTGCCTCTCCCCAATTTTTGGTTTCAATTCAATATTTTCAACCACGTAAAAATTTATGTTGTGATATTGGTCCATACAATACAAAATTTTTTGAATTGAAACGAACCAGTGTGTGGATGGTTATATGTAAGCATAAAAACCACCCACTTCCTGTCTGGATCAAGCCTATCCACAACATTCTGGAAACCTGGACCATGTTATGGTAGATTTAAACAATCCAATCCAGGGCGTTTTCCATTGCACCAATCACAATAGCCCAGTAGCTCCCAGGGATTGTTTAGGTTAATTTTCTGGTATTTTGACTTTGGCTAATTTAGTTGTCCTCATTACGTACATTTGTCGTTTTATGTACAGGCAAGCAAGGCCGTCTGATGAGAAAAAAATTGTTTTGTTTGTTTTGTGTAATCATAGTAACCAAACAGCACAACCCTCTTGTGTTCTTCTTCTTTGCCTCCCTGCTCTTGCCAGTACTGAGTAGGTATACATGATCTAATCTGTAATCCCAATTCTAACATTTTTAGGAGATTGTCCTCCTTAGGAGTGAGGCTCTAAGGACTGGGACGTACTCCTTGTGCTGATAAAAGTCGAGCCTTCTGAGATACCTTTGTTGTGACACTGGTCTGTATGAATCTCACTAAATTGCAGTGGTGGAAAGTAATAAAGTAAATTTACTTTGTTACTGTACTTAATTTAAAAAACTGGTTTATCTGTACTTTAATTAAGTAAAATTTGAGACCTGTACTTTTTACTTTTACTTCACTATATTTTTAGAGCAAATATCTGTACTTTTACTCTGCTACTTTTTAAAAGTGTGTTTTGCATTTTTTGTTACATTTTCGGTCAGGAATTTGAAAAAGTTTTTTAGCACAACTTGAAGCCACATTGCCAAAACCAACCTGTAGAGAGAGCAGTTGATCGCCTGCGGTCTACAAGAGGGAGAAGAAGTAATGAATCTAGGACCAATCAGAATCGAGAGTAAACATTTTCCGCAGTCATTCAAAAACTTACAACAAATAAAGTACAAATTGAAAAAGATTCAGAAAATCGTTGTTCTTTGTGTTTATTTTTAAATAAAAAGTGAGCCATCATTACACAGAGTATTTATTAGTGACCCTTCAGCACAAAAAATAACATTTGAATACTTTTTACTTAAAAAGTCAAATTTACACCCATCACTTTTGTACTTTTACTTATGTAATTTTTTTGCCTAAATATCTGTACTTTTACTTAAGTACAAAAAGTGAGTACTTCATTCACCACTGCTAAATTGGATCTGAACTGAACAAAAACAGAAAAATTATAGATGATAAGGGGTGGGGATGGGTCTATAGTGTCAGAGGGAGGGGGTTAGGTTGTTTAAAGTTGGCGTGACAGATCAGATTTCTTGTCACTTGAATCACTGTTCATATGTACACATCACAAATCCAAAAACGCATCCAACATCGTGGCGACATGGCGCTCCCAAACGCCAACAGGGCTTCCTAAATGAGACTGAAAGCAGTAATTACCCCCCTCCATCTGCTAGTTACTCCCCTGCTTGCTAAATTGTTTACCATGAGACTGATCTGGCTTGCTAACGCTGCTCAATATCAAATATCTTCAGTGACATTCATGGATCATGAGCACGGCTAACACCAGGCTAATTTGTTCAGCGGTTATGTTTTATTCATTATTATTCACTGCAAATTCTATCAGTATACTTACGTTTACACACATAATACAATATGTAAGATTTTATGTTCCCCTACAAGCGCTGCGAGGGAAATACGTTTCGCCAAAGTCGGCAATGTAAATTTAATGGCACAGATAAGTGAATACTCTGCCGTGTGAACATTATTATGTGGAAGTTATTTTAATAACTAGAGACAGTAAATGCCCAGCAAAGCGTTGGAAGGGGGACACACACACACATACAGCACGGCAGGCTAATGAGTTGCAGTGGAAATATCTTTATCTTGTCTTGGCAGGTGAGGGTTTTACGGTATGTCTGCCATGGAGCCGACCTACATGTGTTAGGTTCCTATTGATGCTCTCCTAAAGAGCAGCGGTACGTGATCTCATTTCCATGATGAATTTGTCTCAGACTCCACCTGGTTTCATGCAACCCCTTCAGAAAAAAAAAAAACCTAATGGTGACCCAAAGGCAGCTTAGAACTCTTAGCCGGTCCGTGTTTCTGCGATTAATTCAATTCCAATTTATTTCTGCAGTGCAACGTCCGCAGTTCAAAATGTTTCACACACAGTTAATCAGATACAAACACACACTCAAAATTACCATCTGAACAAACCATGGCCATATTTCCCCCAAAAAAGTTATGAAAACATTCATTCAGTTTTTACCTCCATTTCTCCCACGCCTCAATTTGTGGACGACACAGCGCAAGCCTCATTTGAGGTCTCAAATACACCATCAAGTGCATTGAGTTAGTTAAGCAAGCTCATATTTTTGTGCTTTTTTTTGTGTGTTTATTCAAAAAAGGTACTGCCTGTTGAATGGAGGGACTGAGCGAGAGCAGAGGGTGTGCACTAAAACTAGCCTGGAATACAGACAGGTGGATCACTGCGTTTTTAATACAGAGGAATATCATCTTATGGTACAGCTGGGGTTCTGGTTGTAAGACTACTAAAACACTTCCTGCTTACGTATGAATACAGACGCAGTGGAGAACAAAATACACGGTCAAGAACAACCTGGTATTCGGATGTTATTCAAATACTTCAGAGAGCTTGCAATTTATCCAAATGTGGATTAAAAAAACAGAAAACCACTTTAAGTATGTTTTGATGTGAGAAAAATGTTAAAATATGGTAGAAACCTCTAAAAAGGAGGTTTTTCATAAGCCCCGCCCCCTTTAAAACTTTAATTACTCAATATCAACTATTTATTTTACATTTGCAAACAAAAAATTGCCCAGTGCTAGCATTAGGTTGCTATAATAGCTGTTGAGAAAGCTCCTGCATAATGATACGCCGAAACACAAGCAAAGCATTATGGGAGTTGTATTTTTAGCTTTACATGCGCTGAATGCTTAATAATAGTGCAGCGGCTAAAAATTTTTTAGTAAAACTTTATGGGTCAAACATAATTATACATTGGACAAATGTTCCCTCTAATTTTTTTATGTGTCCGAGCAAACACAAAAACTTCCTGTGCAGAAGGGGGCGGGGCAAAAACACTTCCTCTTTTGTGACGTCAGCAGCAGCCACGAGACAAACTCCGAAGCAGCGGTTTGAAGCAGTTTGTTTCAAAAAGAAAGCAGAAAGATATGTGCTCTGGAGCTCTGTCTCATTTTACCTTCTGTAGTTTAAATTGAATTTTATTTTTTAATTTTAATATACTTTATTAATCCCTCACAGGAAAATTTCTGAGCTGCATTTCACCGCAGCAGGCTGCCACCTATGACGGTGCCAATGGTGGGAGAAACGGGGGTTATGTGTCTTCTCCAAGGACCCTAGACGTGAACTTAGTGGGATGCAAACCCGCGAACTTCCGGTCCGCGGGCGAACGCTCTAACCACTGAGTCACCTTTTCCCCAAATTTTGAGGGCCATTTTTGGTTTTCTAGTACGCTTTTAAACTGCGAGCTGTGCGCGATTGCACAGGCGAGCAGTTTAGAGAGAAGATTTAATTTTGAACTAGTAATTTAAACTAGTGGAGACGGTGGCCGCGTGGTTAGCGCGTTCGCCCGCGGACCGGAAGGTCGCGGGTTCGCGTCCCACGGAGAGCACGTCTAGGGTCCTTGGAGAAGACACCTAGCCCCCACTTCTCCCACCATTGGCGCCGTCGAAGGGCAGCCTGCTGCGGTGTAAGGAGTGCAGCAAACAAATTTCCCCGGTGAGGGATGAATAGAGTAATTCAAAATAACAAACAAAAAAAAAAAATAATTAAAGATTAATTTATTCAGATCTACCATGACATATTTAAGAAATATAGGTTGTAGCAGATGGGTTTCATCCAGATGGGGTTGGAATTAAGATAAAAGTTCAGGTAGTCCATACGAAATGACAAACCCTGCGAAACTAATGCCTGTCAAGGTCCTAGCAGCTGAGAAGATAACCTCTCATCATCTCTCTGAGAGGAACATAGAGACTCAGACTCATTTCCATGCGACGCTCCTTCTCTGATCTCCGCTTTAAAGACAGCACAGACAATCTTAAGAGTATTCTCCTTTCCTTTGTGCATCACACGCCTAGAATTCAGGTCATCTGTTATATTTTTAATTTCTGCCTGTATGTCACACCTTTCAGAGGAGAGATGTAAAACAAAGGCTCGTGTACGGTGATTAATCTGAGAGGATTGTCACATGAAGCGTGCTTTGTTGCGAATTAAAGCTACCATTTTAGGGCAAAGAAGCGTTAAACAAATGCAGCAAACTGCTAATACTTTACAATTTGTACTGATGACTGTGTTGCATGATGAGTTTCCTCTTTAATACGCAGCATTTATATGCAGTTAGACCTCATTATGATAATTTGATATTTTGACTGAATGGCTTGAGGCGGGATTATAAAAGAAGTCTGTTTGAGAATGTTAATGTGTGCCTTTGAAACTAATGCATGTATTTATTGATTTTTCACTGCTAAATCTATCCTTCTTAAGTTGTCATGCTTCTGTTGAAAGGATGGGGTCTTTTTTTTTTTTTATAAAACACTCAGGATTAAAACTCAGGAATGCAAGCACAGCCCCATTTTTTCTCTTTATTCTCTCCCCCACACCTTCAATGTCACATTTCACAGATGTAGTATTAGCTATGAGCGAGGGAAGGGTGGAGAAAAACCTGGTGGAGGAGAATCTGAGAGACAGATTAATGCCTCGCCGGTACTTCGGTGTATCAGGACAGGGATTACCGCGGTAACAGCTGCGCCCACGAGTCCCCTGACTGAGAAGAATTACAAGTATTATCACCTACATCATTAAAGAAGGGTTCATAGATGTGGAATGGCTTCAATCAATTCATCCTGCGATAACAGCGAGCCAGCTGGACCCCCTGCGTGAAAACTTGACTTAATTGGCCAATAAGTGGTGGGGAAGGCTGTACGCTATTTGATCAAATTACTGGAGCCCCGGTGAAGGGATTACAGTTTTAGGATGTGTGTAGAAAGAAGCTAGAGGCAGACTGCAGATTGGGGGCTACCGTCAGCATAAGCCTGTCCGCGGCTAAGTGTGAGGCCGGTGAAAAATGGTGGCCCACTTGGCACAGGGGAAGGGGAGGAAGAAAGCAGTATCCAGGTCAGGCTTTTGCTTTGGGAAATATGCTCATTTATCATCCCCCCTGGCCTCATTTCTGCCTGCTGATACTTGTAAACTAATAAGTTTCTTGTGCTATTTGCCGTGGATCATTACATTACATCTATTGCTGTTTTCATACGGTTTGGTGATGATCGCATACAGCGAGACCAAATGTCTATAAAACCAAGATTTCTCTTTTTAAGTGATTTGAAAACATGAGATTTGAATACTCAGAACGGCTTGAAGGTACCATCTTGTTCAAGATCGACTTTCCAGTGCCTTCTACCTTTAGATGTCTTGGTTTTTGTATTTGTTACCAGTGTTTTTAAAATGATTCAGCAGTTTTTGAAAAAGCGTACCAATGTTCCTGCCCTCTTTCTGCGGGACAATGAACAAGTACTTGCTTTGGCATTGACGGGACTGGTTCCACTGATGATGCTTTTCACATAGCAGGAAGAATTTCAAGTAGAGTCCCCTCACTCACTCGTTCTACTATTACTTATCCCATTTTTATGAGTCAAGACAAGGTAGGGCAGTTCACTCAGGTGCCGCGTCAGTACTCTTTACACTTTCTGGTCCGTGATAAAGCTTTAAATATCAGTCAGATTTTTATAACTATTGTCTATTGGGTGTTCCAAAACCCAAAGGATGTTTTTGTGCAATGAAAAAGATAGAAAATTGGACCTTGAAATATTTAGGACCTAAATGTACAGGTAGACTCAACTGAACCTGCATGGTTCATACTGTACTGTATATATATATAGATATTTTGATTATTTTGAATTACTCTAGTCATCCCTCACCGGGGAAATTTGTTTGCTGCACTCCTTACACCGCAGCAGGCTGCCCTTCAACGGCGCCAATGGTGGGAGAAGCGGGGGTTAGGTGTCTTCTCCAAGGACCCTAGACATGCTCTCCGTGGGACGCGAACCCGCGACCTTCCGGTCCGCGGGCAAACGCGCTAACCACGCGGCCACCGTCTCCACCCACTCAGATATATATATGTATTATATTATATTTGCAATCATCCCATCAAATTTCTTGACTGATAGGCATTTTCTATGCGAAACGCAGTGTAGTCATCAGCATAATGTCAAAAGTAAGAGAAATTCCCCCCTACCAGACTTTTGGCGCAAAAGGCTGCCCTTTTGCGCCAAAAGTCTGGACTAGACAAAGGACTAGACACCTCAAAGACAACAAAAATTTTTTAAAAATTTGAAAATAGAGTTTGAGCTGACCTCTTCATTTCAGTTTGTCAAACACAGCAAGACTTTATGACAATAAAAACCAAGATTCTTCTCGAAAACTGCTTTGAAAAAATGAGACATAGGGACCCTGAATGGCGGTATGTCCAGAGGTTGAGCATCTGTATGTAGAGTTGGACTCATGATTTTAAAAGTTACACAACTAAACTCGCATGGTTAACCATAAAAGCATCCTTTAAAAATGAGTTAAAAAAAAGCAAGAATTTAAATGAGTTTAAATTTCAGTGCTTGTATTTCTTCTGAAGTGACTTTGCTGAAAGACATTTCCTATGAGAAACACGGCGTAGTCATCAGCATAAAGTGAAAAGTTACAGAAATTCACCTTTACCAGACATTTGGGCTAAAAAGATGATAATGAGGACCAGAAACCTAAAAGGCAATGAAACATCTAAAAAATGAGTTTGAGCTGGCCCCTGTTTACATAATCCCCTCATTTCAGCCCGTCCACATTCCCAGGTGTGCTAGAGCAAAGGAGAAAGGCTTGCTCCGCAGTGTCTCCGCAGCCATTTCTCAAGATAATTCTTTGCTGGAGAGCATGTTTGTCATCCCTGTTAAGGTGTGGAGGACATTAATTCTTGCTCTTTTTTTTCAGCTGGAGTGTAATTCTGGCAAAATGAGCGGCCCTCTAGGGGGCCTCGCATGTAGTCTAACTACTGGACAGAATTAGACTCCACAGACCCCACTATTCATTATGTTGTTAATATAAAGGCAATTAAATGAGTTTTTAACCTTCAACCTCTTGTCGTTATTAATGAAGAAGTGGATGAAAGTAGGAAAAAAAAAACCCACCTAGATGAGGCTGGTAATTATCTTTTGCATCAGGTCTTTGAAACAGGTTTGAAATGAAAGCTACGTAAATGAATTGCCGAGGTTTGTATCCAGGCTAACCCACGGGGATGTGATGCACTTTAATTTAATCACATGATGTCACACCAGAAGGGTTAATTAGATGGTTTTTACTGTCGGTGGGTTTAGTGGCCGACGCAGTGGCATCCTAAAACACACAGCCACCCCACCGCCCCCACCTTTTACCATCAAACTGTCAAACTGGTCATTAGCAGCACATGCTCATTCACTGTAAATGTAAAAAAAAAAAACCCTGTGTGATTGAGGTAATTAAAAGAGGATAGAGACAGAGGGCCTGAAGGTCTTCTGTCTTGATTTGCTCATTATGGTTTTCTTACAATTGTAATTACGTAGGTGATTGTGCAGCTCAGCCAGTGTTAACAAGTTCCTAACACACTGACATTATAAAACCCCCGAGGTCAATTTTACACACCAGGAGGAAGGAGAAATACTGATTTTATCCACAGCGACTGGCTCAGAGAAAGTGTTGTAAAAGTTGTCCGAGCAGCAGCGGAAAGCAAAGAAGCAGACAGGGCAGCTTCTTCTTCTCCCTGCTCCCCAGACGGTGTGGGCAAAGGTCAGAAGTCACTGTCACTGTGTACCCACTTCTGCAAACAGCTCATTAGTGAGTCGGCAGTCTCACCACAGACTGCACTCATGGGAACGGGGGTCACGCTGGTACCTGCTCCACGCCCCGTTTGTTTAGACATCTCTTTAGGGACTGCTCCCGGCTTTCCGTACAGCCGCTTCATGTTTAATTAATAATTTACTTACGCCGTCCGCTTGCTTACCTACACACGGTGCATCATAAGGAGGCGGAAACGTTGCAGGCTAGAGACTGCTATTGTTAGGGCTTCAATTCAATTTTAAAGAAAAGAAAAATTGACTTAGATGTTGTGCTGTTTTGACTGCAAAATGTTAGCATATGTATATTTACACATATTTATATACACATGCATTGTGCATTGCAAAAATTCTTTTCATAAACTTAGGCCTTGTACACACGTAGCCGGGTATTTTTTAAAAACGCATATCTGCAGTCCTCTGTTTTAGGAAAACGCTTGCGTCCAGACGCAAGCGTTTTCAAAATTTCCACGTCCACACAGAGCCGTATAAGTACGCTTCTGAGTGTGATTATGAGTATGCCAGACCAGTAGTGGGCAGTATTGAGTGGAAGAGGAGGAGGGCTTATGTGATTAATAATCGTTGATTGCAAACATTTCTCCTCCTTTGCTCCTCAACAAGAAGCAAGAGCAGTTGAGAATCGACAAAAAGACAAGAAAAGAGGGTCTGCAACACGGTAAAAAGTTATGCCTGTTTCCGTGGATCCATGCTGCCCACTGTCTGCTTTTGTAAACAAGGACGCACACGAATGACGTATTTGCATTACTTGTTGCAGGTAGTGACGCATTAAAAAAACGTAAATCTCCGTTTTCGCACGTCCACACGCAAATGTAAAAACTGAGTTTTCCAAAATCTCCACTTTGGCTGGAGTTTTCAAAAACGCTAATTTTGAGTGAAAAAAAACTCAGTTTTTGTGTAGACAGCAGGACGAAATGGATAAAAATATATGCGTTTTCAAAAATACCCAGCTACGTGTGGACAGGGTCTTAGGCAAGCAAAGCTTGATACTAATGTAATCAAACTACACAAAAACAACATTTCAAACACACAATTTTGCATTTATTTTGCATTTGAAGCTTTTATTAAGTCGCTAAAACAGTGGTAAACAAATATAGAGTTCATTTCTGAGTCCTGCCAAAACACCGAAAAAACATTTATGGATTTGTAGTATTAGTGTTACATACTCTATGGGTTACAATACCAGTTAATTTCACTTGATACAGCTTTCAGGGTCAAATATATTTACAATGTAGGCAAATTTAGCCCAGTGGTTGAGAGTTTGACACCTATGTCATGGCGTCATAGGTGTCAAACTCTGGCACCTATGACGCCAGAATTTAGGTGCCGGAGACTCTGGCGAACTTAAACGTCCCTTTTAAATTGTGAACCTAAAAGTTGTTCACAATTTAAGAGCGTGAACGACTCTTAAATTTTACAACATAAGAGTCGTTCACACACTTACCCACAGTAAAAACAACGGTTGTACGCAAAACAAAATGTTGGAAGTGTACGTCATGCCAGACAGCCAGTGCTAGTTTGCATAGACTAGCGTGCTTTGCACATGCGTTTTTCGCTTTTGTTTAACTACTGTGCAAACACGGTGGCGGGTTGTAATCCCTGTACCAAACCGAGCGTCGTTTGGTACATACATCTTTTGGTATGAATGGTTTTTACCATTGGAAAATCCATTTTACCATTTCCCAATGGTGAAAATGGATTTACCATTTTAGGGATGGCAAATCCCTAAAATATGTACAGATATTGTCAAGTATGTCTATCAATACACAATACCATACAGTAGATGGACGTATTCATAAAAATTTGTGTCTGTAGAAGTAAACATGTGGAAATTGTGATTTTTACATGTTTCAAAGTTTTCAACCATGTGGATTAGAGTAGTTACGATTCTCAAGTCCCCTGGACCATGAACGTATCTCCGTATTGGATAAACCACTTTATCACACCAACAAAAATCAATAAAATTCTACAAACAACATACTGTTGTTACGCTGCTTAATGTCTTTTTCAAGTCTCTTGTATTTCTTTATAATAAGCATGTTCCCATCAGGAGGACAGCCTGGCTTCCCATCAAAACCCCCTCCTCGGTCACTCAGCTCATGCATGTGTTTGAAATATGGCTGTTACTCAACAATCATGACAATTACCAGTGAAATGAAGAGAGACAGAGGTCAAACCCTGACGTCTTTATTGCCGTTGTCTCCGATCACAGGAGGCACGGCTCTGGCAAGGCTGTAGGCTTGACAGTGAATAAATCTGTCTGTCTGAAGGTCAAGAGAAGTGAAGAGGTTCCACGACCCTCTGACCCACAGGTCCAACTTGACAACTCTATCTATAGCCTGTGCCCATGACAAAGGCACAGCTGACGGATGGAGAGAAGAAATAAAGAGCAGGCTGCAACACTGCATGACCTGAAAGGTATCTTCTCGAGGAGGATAATTGCATGGTTAAATGTCAATCTTATTGCCAGTTTTGTGTGTTTATGATGTTTAAATCTTCACAGCTGTCATTGAGTCTTACCAAGTCTTAATCCTACGTGACTAATTATGTTGATCTCATGTGCAAAGTAATATATGTAGTATAAGTGGCTTGTCTTGTTTGATTTTTGTTACATTTTATGCCACTTTGATATTTGTTTTAGAGAGATTTATGCTCTATTTTAAACGGAAACAGTTTTCTGAGTAATGTTTACCGTCAATTAAAAGTATTTTTAAATGCTAAAATTACCAAAAAACCTACATTAAAGTATTTTGCTTCAGTGTGTATGCCAAAAAGTAAGTTGTACGTGTTCATGGGAGTTCCTAAATTTACAATGTCATTCAATTATCATTTATAGCCTTAAATCTAAATCTTCTTTTCGTTCTGAACTTTACAAAACACACAAAGAAGTTTTTACACAGAGTAGATATCACAGATAAAACCCAATGAATGGGTTATTAAATGTTTATAAAGAAGGTCTGGGTCACTCTAAAACTGTAATATATCACGTCACTCCTTGCCAGAGGTGGGTAGTGATGCATTACATTTACTCCGTTACATTTACTTGAGTAACTTTTTGAATAAAATGTACTTATATGGGTATTCTTATTAGTATGTACTTTTCCTTGGGTAAATTTATAAGTAAATAATGCTACTCTTACTCCGTTACATCGAGCAAAAGTTGACCTGTTACTCAGTACAATAAGTTTTTTTAAAAGAGTCCTTCCTGTTTTGGAGGACCGTAGGAAACATTCCTCCAATCAAATGTAGTGAACACGGTCACATGACTTCATCTGGCCTATCAGATGTACCCGTACCCCATCTTGCAAGAAAACAAAACTTAGCGCGAAAAAGTCATTTTGGAAAACAAGTTACTGCTAAAACAGGTGAAAATGGAGGCAGCAAATGTCTATCATGAACAAGAGGTCACAGCAGAAGATAGCAAAGTTGGCAAGCATCTCTGGCCTCATATTGAAAGCATGTTTGGTTTGTGCAAAACACAAATTAACAGCTACGTGATGCGGTGTCTGCTGTGTGCTCCAAAACAAATGGATATTTCTGTCTACAAAAACTCCAACCTGAAAAACATGTTGCGGTAGGTTTGATCTAATGCAGCAATTTCTAATGACTCATTAGCCTACATAGCAGTCAAAATTAATTCAGCATCTTTTTTGGTCTTTTTTTTTTTTATTAAGTTGAGATTAATCTTAGTTTTAAAAATAAGTGTTTTAATAGGAGGAATAGATTTGTCTTTTTTTTTAGGTCGATCAAAGCAATAACAAAGCAGATTGCGTTTTTCGTTTTTTTTTGTATGAAAAAAAAATTCAATAGCAATAAAAGTTGGCCTTCAAACACTATCTTTGTGTTTCTAAATTAACCCTGCAAGACATGAAGACCTGAAAAGAAAGAACAATGCTTAATTATAAGGTAGCTAAAACATAGTTTTTTAAAGTCCATCTAGTTTTAATTTCTATTTTATTCTAAAGTTTTTTTAAACCTAAAGAAAAGCAAAAATAAGTCTGCACCAAAGTATCAAGCAATATGCTTCCGACTGCACAATATCACAAACTTTGTATCAGTATATCGACAAGGTACTGATACAGTACCTAGGTACAGTACCTACGCCAGTATAGGAGCCTGTCATTAGGCGGTGTGCAGGTGGAAGGAGAAGGACCCGATTACAGGAAAGAAAACATGGTTTATTTGAATATGGCAGTTCAGTAATGCTGTGAAAGAAAAAACTCACTGTTTTAGTTGCATGACAAAAGGTTATTGTTTAGAACGTGTTTCTTGATCAGGCAACCAGGATGACCTGGCTGGAAGGGATGGCAATGACCCGACGTAGAGGTCCAGAGTGTTTGCCCTTAAATAGGCAGCAGGGTTCACAGGTGTGTGGCATGAGAATAGTCACCCTCAGGTGTCTCGATCAGGGTGATGAGGGAAGAGAAGGTCCAGGGCTCTCTCTGGTGGCAGGTGAGGGGATCATGACAGAGCCTATGGACTGGCTCTGATACAGTACCTAGATACCTAGTTCCTAGGTACTGATGGAGTACCCACAAGATGTATATCACAAAAATCATAGTTTGGTTTTTAGGTTCATAGTTTTGTACATTTTTGGTACACTATTGGAACAAAACACAAAAACAATCTGCACAATATTTATTAATGTGTTTATTACACCAATTACCAATTACTTTAATGGAAGAAACTGACTTGCTGTGGCGATTCATGAAGGGAAATACCGAAAGGAGAAGAAGATCATACCAATTACCGTACTAATCCCAATACTCGCACATGCATGGTTGGACTGATGGGGTGCACATCTGTAAATAAGCTATTTGCAAAAAATAAAAAATCTGCAGGGTAAAAGAGTTTGGTACCAGCACAAGCTACTCATGCGTAATAGCGCTATTTAAAGCGCTATTTAGTGCTATTTAAAAGGACAAGAACATGTCAGACTTGAGCTAAAGACTTATTTTTGTTGGACTTGAGCTTTACTGTTTTCAAGTGTCAGAAAAAAACCCCGGTGTGCTTCTATTGGAAAGTGTGCTTCTATTGGGAACAATACGATATTTGTTTTATACTGTTTGATGGGAATGATGTAACAAAGTGTAAAGTGCTGCTTGGTAATTAGTAAAAGAAAATACTCTCAAATAAATAACAAAGGCTGCTTGCATGCTGACCAGCTACATTTGCATTTTTTTTTTTTTATCTTGTCGGGATAACAGTGATATTTACGTTGCGCTTGGTGCCATTTGAGGTGAGTTAGTAAGTTTGATGTTTTGTCATAAAGCTACCCTACCACAGCTGAAAAGTGTCGGCACACCACCTTCAATTGATCTATTTGTCTTTCTCCAAGTCAATATTGAAAGAGGAAGCCGAATTGTTCCCAATAGGGGACTTCAGACCCGGGTTGGTTACTGCTAGAGTCCTCCTTCCCAAACCAATAGTGGTAACCCCACTATTGGTTTGGGAAGGGGTCACCACTATTGGTTTGGGAAGGAGGACTCTTTGATATCGATGGGGAAACTCATCAATGATTAGTTTATGGCGCCATATTGTGCCAAAAGTGTCATACACACACTTTTATACACTTACCTATGGAAATAAACGACAACTGCACATGAAACAAAACATTGCACAGATTAAATGATATGCTTCGTACATGTAGTTGTGGGTTGTAATCATTTATCCACCATCCCTGTACCAATAGAATGTCCCGTACCAAAATATTTTGTACGGTATTGTAAGTACAGAGTAACTGTGGGCTTCATTGGAATTCCTTCCGAGTTTTGGGAAGTATGGTGTTCACAAAAGGATTACAGAAGCACGGACATACGGGTGCATGCAAGGACATCTCGAGTGCTTAATCCCTCCCACACACTTTGCGGGCGGATAATTATAATAAAATTTTAAAAAAGCAAAACAGTTTGTAATTAGCACAATCAAATTTAAGTTGCATGAATGAAGGTACAGCGTAGTTTGCTTGATCTTTTCAAACAAAGCTGGTCACCTTCCTCCTGGACGTTCACCTTTAAGATGAATTTAATCAGTCACAGCCACTCTAAATTACAAAAGTGTCTGGTGGTGTGTGTGAGTGTATCATTTAGAACGTACCGGCTCTTGGCCTCAGCTCCCGTGGCTCTGATGGCTTTAATTGACTGTCTTGCTGTGATTAATGGTCACATGTTAAACATGCACATTGTGGACATTCTTACACAGATGTGGCAGCCAATTTAAAGGAGAGTGGCTATCTCTGGAGAAGCACTTATCTCTGACTGTGAGCTCAGCATTTGGAATGGGATGGAGGAGAAGAGTGCTGCTCTGGTCTGAAGGCCCCAGAGCCGACCTACGCCGCTTTGCACTGACATTGAGGATATTTAAAGAAGCAGTTTCCCCCTCTGGGCTTCAGACAATGGACTCTGGTAGAAAGGAAAGTCCTGGCTGATGCATGATAAGGTGCTGGAAAATGCATGGTTATTATTACAAAAGAAGGCCATAAAAAAGATCATCTTAAATCTAGAAATCTGGTCAATTTATAGAAGCGACTACATTCCTGTGATCTTTTATATGCCACCATTTGGTCACAAAGCTCTCCGCGCTGATCTCGGCTTTAAGAGATTCTCCACAATGACAGTATTTACACAGCGGGGTCCACATGGCGGGGCCAGCATCAATCAAACAAGCACCAGGCAGCCACAAGCCATCAGGACCAACCACTGTTCAAACTGATTATCAGGGAGTTTTACATCATTAGCCTTGCCCTTCTGGCCCTTTGCCCCACCTCCTGATGACCAACAAGACTTGGCAAGCCAAATCTAAAATGCCCCAGCCAACATGACCAAGGACCCTCCATTATCAGAAACTCTGAAATGTTTAATTTCCTGCAGAGGGAGAGAAAAAGCAAATAAAGACATAGGGAGGTCAGTATTCGAGCATGTGATTGAGTTAATTGAAATCAACATCCATGATTGGGCTCACAGTCTGGGGCACTTGGCAGCACGTCTCATGCCAACATTCGTCACGGTTTGATGTTGCCCTGCCAGCACCGAGGGCGGCCTGCTGAGGAGAAGCAGGGGTCACTCGCTTGTCGCTCTTTGCACATGCATCAGAGCGCCTTTGCAAGGACATTAAAGATATGTATCGGAGGAAGCTCTGAGCTTTCACCCCAAGTCTGGACTAGACTGGTCTGGGTCTGAAGTACCTCCCAGTAGCCTGCCTGTGGGCCAGTGTTAATGGTGGCTGCACCACAGAGCAATGCCAACCCCCACATCTCCCCAGCTACTCTGGCACCATGCTAGCCCAAGGCTGCGCACATTAATGCTACGCTAATTAGCAAAGGAGCTGACCAACCAATTATGCACAGTTCAGTCAAGATCCAGAGGTTAAAGGGTAGACTAATGCTGCATCACACTCTTCAGCATGCTCCTCATGTACAGCATAAATCACAATTCTGTGTGTGGAAGAGGGGGATTACATGACCTCTTACCTTTTAAACAAGGGGTATTTTAAGCCAACATCATTTTACCTTCTTTATTTGTCATAGCAGCAGGAAAAAAAACCTGTACTGATTAGCGGGCTCATTTTTTTACGCTTGCTTAAAAAAAATAAAGCGTGAACCCACACTGAACACGCTTCTTGAACTCCAAATATGCATCATGTAAAAGACGGGATGCATATGCTGTGGTCTTGGAACTGGTGCCGCCTGTCATTGCACATGCACAAAAGGAAAGTGTTGTTCTTGTACTGTCATGGTGGCGTCTTCCTCAAACTAAAGTGGGCAGAGTGGGCCACAATTTTGTAAAAATCACACACAAAAATTGTCTGATCTCAAAGTTGTGAAAACAAGAAAAATTGTGAGGTGAAAAATATAGCGTAGAAACAAGTGCACAACTGCTTCAGTTTCAAATTTGTTTCAAATTGAATTGAATATACTTTATTTATCCCCGAAGGAAAATTTGAGTCGATCTACGTTCCTACCCTCACCTATGGTCACCAGCTGTGGGTGGTGACCGAAAGAATGAGATCGCAGGTACAAGCGGCCGAAATGAGCTTCCTTCGCAGGGTGGCTGGGCTCACACTCAGAGATCGAGTGAGAAGCTCTGCCATCCGGGAGGAGCTCGGTGTCGAGCCGCTCCTCCTCTAGGTCGAGAGGAGCCAGATGGGGAGGTTCGAGCGGCTCGCAGGTGAGGTGTTGCGGGCACGTCCCACTGGGAGGAGACCAAGGGGCAGACCCTGTTCCCACTGGAGGGACTATGTCTCACAGCTGGCCGGGGAACGACTTGGGATCCTTCTGGGTGAGAGAAGGATCAACTGCCCGTTTGAGGCTGTTGCCCCTGCGACCCGACCCCGGAACAAGCGCAAGATGACGGAATGGAACGGAAAATTTGAGTGCTGTTGTGTTACATTCTTACAATGTCATACAACAAAATAATTTTTTAATCTTTTTTATTTGTTGTGAGTGAAAGTTTAAAGGTCTGAAAGTGAAAGGTTGAATATTTTGATGGAGGACGGCAGAAATGATTTTCTGTACCGTTCCTTTGAACAGCAGGGTTGCAGGAGTCTGTTGCTGTTGCTGCTCTTCAGATGGTCCACAGATCCATGGAGGATGTGGGAGGGATTTAGCATGATTGATGACAGTTTTCATTTCATTCTGTCTTTCATTCTGTCCCTCGAAATGAAATGATTGAGAATGTGCATTTAAGTTCACTTTCACTACAGGTTCTGTTCACAAGTGTCGTCTTTTCCCCACGTCTTGTGATTTGCGCACAGGGGCTTCTGATAGCTCAGAGTTTGGTAGAGTTTTGGCAAGTCAATACAGTCCACCACAATTTTAGATTTGCTCATTTTCCATAGTTGTGAACTTGGTGTACACATGGATTTACTTCTAAACAGTCTTTATGAATTTGATTTTTATGTACTGTATTCATTCCTCAACAGAAAAATTTCTGTGCTAAATTGCACCACGACGCCGCCAATGGTGGGAAAAACGGGGACTTGGGCGTCTTTCCCAAGGACACAGAGACATGAGCTCATTGGGATTTGAACCAGGTTCTCCTGGTCCAAGATGATCCGAGATGAGGCTGCTGATGGCCATCACCTGTGAGCTCAAGCAATGGTTGAATGTAAACTACCCTATGTACCACTTCTGTCAGGGTTTGTTGTGTGGATACAAAGCTGCACAGTAGATGGTTCCAAACAAAGTCTTTTATTTAACAAATCAAAAGTGAAAACAAGCTTGAGCCTAGCAAAATATTAAAAATCTCAAAACTTAGGGCTAGAAAATATAAGATTTGCTTCTAAACATCTACAGACAGGTAGGGTAGGGTAGACCAGAAGGACAAGACAAACTTGCAGGGGAGTGAGGAAAAGAAACCCCTTAAATACTGCCAGGAGAAAATAGGAACCAGGTGAAGAACATTAGGGAAGAAAGGTGATCAGACCAGGGAGACACACCCAAGGGGAAGACACGGCACCGGAAAGGAAATAAAGTGAGTGAATACAAAATAAAACAGGAAATGAACAAAAAACACTCTGATTTCATGACTAAACCTGGCAACTTCTATTGGTTTTACTTTTCAATTTATCACGCATTAGCTACAGCATTTTCTGACTCATTTTGGATTGATGAACCTCATCAGTGACCATTGATTACAGATTTCAGAAAATCTTCTGAAAAAGCCGCGACAAGGATCAGCGGGGACCAATTTTGTCTGCTTTGTCTTTGTCCAGAACTTTCTGAACCAACACTTTTGTCCACCAATATAAGAAATCTATGTTGGTTTGAAGTTTTCGTTTGTTTTCTGGACCTTAACACTACTTATCCACTTCCATCCCATAATAATAATGATAAAGTGATAATGTAATACTATAGGGGCTACGTCATTATACTAGTTATCGAAATGTAAAATCTGTCTTCATTCATCTGTCCTTTCCTCCTCTCTACTCAGATCTATTCACATATGAAATACCCACAAAATCTTGAGACTGTTCCAATGCTTGAGGTCAGATTCCATCCTGCCCGCTTCACACTGGGCAGCAAATCAGTCCAGTTGAAGATCACACCTGATTAAATCAAAATACTAGTTTAAAACCTAAAAGCACATGATATGATTGTGGGCCGACAATTTGAATAAAACTAACTTATAAAATAAATGAAGAGTAATATTATTTTGTTATTGATTGAAGAATTTTGGTTGTTTTTTGACACCATTGATATTTTTGATGCATTAAGGATCTAGTTAATGAAATATGAAACCTTAAGAATAACTACAAACAACATTGTTTATTTTTACCACAGTCCACGATGTGTTCGGGGTATACACCGCCTCGCGCCTGAAAGCAGCAGGATAGGTTTCGAATCTCCAGAACCCCTGTTGGGATAAGCAGATCAGAAGACGACCGACCATTTTTTGCAAAATTTTACAGTTTTTTTAAATCTTCCATTTTTATCTATTTATCTTTGGGTGGAGATGGCAGCTCAGTGGTTAGAGAGTTCGCGTGTGGACCGGAAGTTCGCGGGTTTGCGTCCCACAGAGAGCATGTCTAGGGTCCTTGGAGAAGACACCTAACCCCTGCTTCTCCCACCATTGGTGCTGTTGAAGGGCAGCCTGCTGCGGTATAAGGAGTGCAGCAAACAAATTTCCCCAGTGAGGGATGAATAGAGTAATTCTTTTTTTTTTTTTAATCATAAAGAATAGACTATTTATACCGTATTATTCGTAATACACGTGCATGCATGACTGCACTGATGGGGTGTGTGTCTGTAAATAAGATATTTGCAAAAAAAAAAAAATCAGCATGGCAAAAAAATTTGGCTCAGTACGGTACCGGTACTAGCACAAGCTGTACATGCATGGTTGTGCTTTTTAAAGCGCATTTAGTGCTACTAGAAAGGACAAGGATATCTCAGACTTGAGCTAAAGTTGCTTATCGAAGACTTTTTTTTGTCAAACTAAGCTTGGCTGTATTCAAGTTTAAAGGAAAAAACAGGGGTGTGCTTCTATTAGAAAGGGTGCTTCTATTAGGAATAATACGGTAGTCATAGACCTTAGATGCAAAACAGATTGCTTTTCATTATTTCTGTGACTATGAGCTGTAGCACAATTTAGATGAAATTGTATCAAGACAAATAAAAACTTTGGGCAGAAAATCTCTGATGGCGTTAAAAAAAATGATCATTTGCTATAAAAAGAGAAAAAAAGATAGAAAAAAACTTCAATAAATGCCAACAAATTAGCGATAACTACACTCATGTGGCACTTTCTGCTGCCACGGGCCTTAATATGAGATTTAAAAAATGCTGGGAAAAGAATAAAGTAAGCAAACTTTGTTTCTTGCCCTGGTAACCAGGGGAACGCCGGGCTACTGAAGAGTCTCTGAAATCTACCCACAGCCCAATTAGCAAGCATGTTTAAAGGAGCAGACTTGTGACCAGAAGGTTGGGATCCCATCTGGGACACGGTTGTGTATCTAAGGTACTTAATCTGAATTGCCTCAGTAAATATCCAGCTTTATTAACAGATCTGGGACATACAATGGGAGCACACTTACCCTTCATATGGCATTTAATGGCCAACATGAGCACACTGTCGGTTTTGCAGCTTTCTGTAAACAACTTCTGTAACTTTGCACAAATGAAAAGTTTGAACCCATAAAAGCACCGCGAGCAGCAGGCTGTGTGTTATCCCAGAGGCGGCCATTACTGATCCTTTGTCCTGATGGGATACACTGTTCTTTAAACTTGACTGAGGTCATTTGTATTCAACTCAGACTGCGCTGATCATCTGCCACCATCTGCATAGTTTTACTGTCAGTGATCGTGCACGTGTCATTATTCTTTACAGCATTGTTAAAGCTTTAGAAGAAACAGCTTCTTCTTTCTGTTTTTCTCAGCACATGAAGGGATCAAGAGTGAAAAAAATGTCACCTCCTCCGTACACAATGCGTCAAGTCAAATCTGACCAGGGAGGGAGACAGTAAGCCACTGTGGCAAACCGGTTTAAAATGTGTATTTTTGTGAGAAACAAAGACATTTGACTTTTTATTCCACTTTAGGATGACCGAGAAGACATAAAACATCCCCCATCCTGCTGGAAAAAACACTAAAATACAACAAGCTGGAATTATTTGACTATATTCATAGATCATTTGTTTTACTACGCTATAAAAAATATATATAAATATATACACACGGCATCTATGAATAACAGCTTTTCAGTGATTTAATGCTGAAGTCATCTTCCTTGTGAGAGTCCCAGGTGATGGCACTTTGCATAGTGTTGTGAATAACATCCGTTTGTGTGATGGGGGAGAAGCTAGCATAGCCCCTTTGGCGATGTAAAGCAGTCCTTTAGTGTGAATCACATAGCCGCGGGTTATCACTTCATATTCTTAAAGCCACAGGCTGATCTTTGCTCTGGAAATGCAATTATTCCAAAAGCAGTCAATGGGTCTCTGAGTGGAGTTCCTGGGAATTCAACTACTGCTTGGTTGTTAATAGTTTGAATCATTTCAATTATTACCAGTTTTGTGAATATTTTGTTTATAACAAAGTTACTAACGAAGGTTCTTTTTTTAAAAAACATATTATTTCATCCCTAAAATGGGGATATTTCTGTGCTGCATTGCACTGTAACAGGAAGCCATAGTGGGAACACACGTCACATAGGCCATTCACACAAATAAATAGATAAAACAACATACAATAAAAAAGTTACTACCGGTAGTAAAAAGATATTCGTCAGTACTCAGTTTCTTCCAGGCTCTGTTTGGTTAAATTGTCTGAGGGATAAATGACCTTGTAAAGCATTCAGTAGTTCAACGCAATTAGAGGAACCTGTTATATCTGTTACTTTTCTGGGTTGTGACCACATCATGCAGAGGGTGATGGGGATTTTTCAGGATGCCTTGCATTAGAACCATCACCCTCCTCTCTACAACAGCTCCCACAGAGTCAACCTTCCTCCCTACCACAGCTGCACATTTCATGATGAGTCTGTCCAGTTGACCGTTGTCTCTTCTCCCAGTCTAAGGGCGGATATTTGACCATTGAGACTATTTTATTATTGAAAGTTATGTGTATGAAAAGCACCGTTTTTCACAACAAAAAGCACCTTAAATTCACAATTTTACAATATTGACTGAAACTTTTGACATTATAATGTCATATACTGTATTTTGCAGTTTTTGTAAATTTAGACAGTTTGAACCCATAAAGCAGCAGGCTGTGTGAATTTTACGTTCCATTGTCTTCCGCTTATATTGGGTAGCAGCCTCAAACGAGAATCCAGAATTCTCTCACCCCGGCTGCATTCTCCAGCTCACCCAGAAGGATCCCGAGGTGTTCCCTGTCGAGCTGTGAGACATAGTCTCTCCAGCAGGTCCAGAACCTGCCTCTGGGTCTCCTCTCAGTGGGACCTGCCGAAAACACCTCACCAGTGAGGCATTCGGGAGGCGTTCTAACCAGATGCCCAAACCACCCCATCTGGCTTCTCTCAACCCGAAGGAGTAACGGCTTTGATCCGAGCTCGTCCTGGATGGCAGAGCTCCTCCCTCTATCTCATATTGAGGAACCTCAATTCAGCCGCTTGATTCTGAGATCTCGTTCTGTTGGTCACCACCCACAGCATTTTTTAATTGAATTAATTAATTATTACTAATCAATTTGAGTTTTCTTTTCAAATGTTCAATCTTTTTAAAATGTAAAGGCTCCGTTTGGGTTTCACACATTGTGAAAAAAAAGTCAGACTCTCAAACTTTAACGATGCCGCTAGTCGCTGGTTTTAAATAGCGGAATTTATTTCAAGTGCCGTGTTTTATTTTAACTCAAAATTCTGTCTGTATCTGCTTTTACATTCAAATCTTCCCGGACCAGATGTATAATGTAGAGTATCTGACTGGTTTTCAGCGCCATCACTCCGTCTGTGTGCAGAAAACTGAACAAATTACCTTCCAGGCAAAAAAAAAAAAAGAAAAAAGTCTCACCGAGATGATGTCAAACTGTAGAGAAATTGATGGCAACTTTATAAAAAGCGGAACTAAGAAAGAGAAGCCAGCAGGCTCAGGAAGGCCTATTGATTTCTAAAATACATTTTAAAAGGTCCCATGCCTGACTTGGGTTTGACAGCTGGATTTGTGAAGACTTTGAACTACTGCAGAACAAGGCTGCTAAGATAACTCTTAACAAGACAGCACTCGTGTGGACTGGGCTAAGAGGGCCTTGAGGAGACATTCAGAAAGAGTTGAAGAGTCTGTTTCAACCGGTATGGAGGGCCAACCCTGGGCAACCACCATTAATGTTATGGTGAGATGCAGGAAAAATACTTGGCCCACATTTGCATGTTGAAAAAAAAAAAATGAGGGGGGAGAAGAAATGCCAATGGCGGATTAGAATAACAAGGCAACAGAAGAGGAGGAGGAAGAAACAGCAGCATCTTTAATAAAATCTGGGAAAAGTCAGAAAATGAAAAATCTGCCTATAGGTACAGAGCTAATTAACAAAGTTTTGTCTGAGAGAGGAATCGGGGGCAAAAGAGAATGGTTAGATTCAATATTCCCCAAAGATTGTCTTCAAAGCTTAAACTGAGGATATTAAACGCATCAGAAATAATAATAATGCAACTGTGTGTGTGTGTGTCACCGCTGCCGGCTTCCGTCTCTTTGAGCGGGGAGGGTTTACTGTAAATGTGTGTGTGTGCTATTATTCCCAAAACCAAGGATGCTTTGAAGTCCTGCATTACTGTACTGTTCACAATAAGCAAACAGTTTTTATGAAAGAGAGAAAAATTATGATAAATTTAATCTGAGAAAACCAGGTAGAAAAAAAAAAGTACTCCGTTCCGTTCGTTCCGTCATCATCCGCTTGTTGCGTGGCCAGGTCGCGGGGGCAACAGCCTAAGACGAAAAGCTCAGGCTTCTCTCTCCCCGGCTGCATCCTCCAGCTCACCCGGACGGATCCAGAGTCGTTTCCCGGCTAGCTGTGAGACATAGTCTCTCCAGCGCATCCGGGGTCTGCTTCTCGGTCTCCTCCCGGTGGGACGTGGGACGGGGGCATCCTGACCAGATGCCAGAACTACCCCATCTGGCTCCTCTCAACCTGGAGGAGGAGCAGCTCAACATCGAGCTCCTCCCAGATGGCAGAGCTCCTCACCCGATCTCTGAGTGAGAGCCTCTGCGGAGGAAGCTCTTTTTAGCCACTTGTATTCGCAATTCCATTCTTTGGGTCACCACCCACAGCTGGTGACCATAAGTGAGGGTGGGAACGTAGATCGACTTTTAAATCGAGAGCTTTGCTTTTTGTTCAGCTCTCTCCTTACCACAACAGGCCGATGCAACGTCCTGGTTATTGCTGACGCCGCACCGATCCGCCTGTTGATCTCCCGCTTCATCCTTCCCCCACTCGTGAACATGACCCCGAGATACTTAAACTCCTCCACTTGAGGAAGGAACCTGTCCCTGACCCGCAGGGGGCATTCCACCCTTTTCCGGGCGGAATGCCCCCTGCGCCCTTGCCTGTAAAAAGGAGTTTTATTTCTGTTTTTTTTTTAAATATGAATTACCCCTCTTTTCTCCATGGTTTACATGGTTTACACGCTCGCTTGAGGAACTGGAGGCACACACTCAGACCCAGTGAATTACAAAGAGCCCAGTTTGGTGTTCTTCACCATGGCCGGGCTTTGCGGACCCATTCTGGACTCCAGCTTTTGGGTTGCCAGGTTGGACACATTGCAGCCAGACTGGGACCCCGGTGGATTTGGTGACGGGGTATTGAGGTGTTTGCGCTGCCGCACTCAAATTTCCCTTTGGGGATTAATAAGGTAGATTCAATTCTCACTCTCCACTCCACCTAATCCAAACCCATGGGGATGTGCAGGACAGTAGCACCATCTGTGAAGCATTAACGTACCAATAAGAGCAAGAAAGTTTCCAAGAAACTTTAAATTTAATTTAGTCAATTCTTACATGGAATAAAGTTTAAACAAAGTTCCTTCCACTCTTTAGAATCTATAGCTTTGGCTGAGAGTCGCACATCTCGACAGATAAACCTATACATCCGAATCTTGCGATCGGTCGCGAGAAGGTGCGTATTTCCTCCTCCACTGCGTACTGACTCTAGGAAATTGTCTCCAAGTTACTTGAACCCATTTGAGATTTTGGCTTTTATTAATAGGTTTGCCTACAGAAAGAACCGCTCTACGCATACATACGCACCACTGACCCTCAATACCGGAACACCACAGGGCTGTGTGTTCAGCCCCTCACTTTTCCCCCTCTTCACAAACAACTGCACAGCCATCCAGCCCGCGAACATGGTTATGAAGTTTGCGGATGACACCATTGTACTGCGTCTCATGTCCAATGATGTTGAGACTTACTACAGAGCGGAGGTCCAGAACCTCACACAGTGGTGTTCAGAGAACAACTCCACCATGAACACCAGTAAAAAAAGGACATGATGGTGGACTATAGAAGGTCCAGGAGGACTAAACACACTCCCCTTTGGGAAAGCTCTGGAGCGTATTGACAGCGTGAAGTTCCTGGGCATCCACATCTCCGCAAACCTCTCTTGGACTGCCAAGAAGGCCCTAAAACGTCTCTTCTTACTCAGGACGCTGAAGCGCCCTCGTTTCTCCTCCCAACTACTGATGAACTTCTGGAGAGCCACTATTGAGAGCATCTTGTCTCTCCGCAGGACTTTGTGGTATGGGGGCAGAAAAGAGACAATAGGACATATGTGAGACACATTAGGAAGGCTCAGCAGAGGGAGAACACAAGAGGGGGAAGTTGAGACATCTGGAATGAGAGGGAGGTCAGGCTTTCAAAATAAAACAGGAAGCAAACAAACAAAACCGCTGGGGAAGACTTGAGACCAGTGTTCCCTCTAAGTTGCGCGCCTGCGCAATTGCGCACTGCTTGCAGATCCATAGCGCACAAGAAGACCTATGCAGCGCACAAAAAAGAAACTCAGTTTAAACTGAATATGGTAAAACAAGACAGAGCTTCGGAACATACCTCTTTCTTCTTTCTTTCTGAAACAAATTGCTTCTCAAACAAACTACCACTTCGGAATTTGGCGCGTCACTACTGGTGACGTCACAAAAGAGTAAAAGTTTCTGCTCAAGAAGCGCCCCCTTCTGCTCAGGAAGCTTGTGTGTTTGCTCAGACACATAAAAAATTAGAGGGAACATTGCTTGAGACCCTGACAACGAACAAATGGAGGCATGTGTACGTCATAACTGTGAAATGCTAAAAACACTTCATGTCTTTTAATCTTTCTGTAACCAAAGTTCTTCCACTAACGGCATATCGTGTTAGTTTTGACTGATTCGTGTGTTTTCTCTGTTTTTGTATCACAGATGGAACGGGAATGGTCCTATGTTCACTTTTCAGATTTGAGAGACCTTGTCAAAGACAAAACCTCATTTTCAAGAGGACAAATGTGCCAGGAAAACTCACCCATTACTTAGATCTGATTTAAATTGCAGTGGAGCATAGTGGGGAGTAAAAGGACCACAAAATTTACAATGCCAAAAAGGCCCAAATGCTTTCCATGTATTCCAAACCCGTGGGCCTATGCGCAACACGGCATGGGCTCAAGGACTCCAAAAAGCTTCCAAATACTGGTTGGGAAAGTTTGCAAATCACTGAAACCTGCAGGAATGAAATAGAAAATCAAAGTATGTTTTGATGTGAGTATGTATAATATTCAAACATGGACGAACCCTTCAAAAAAGTTTATTTGCATGGAATCTCCGCTTTAAGTGATATCGCAGTGAGTTTATCAAGAGCCTCAACAACATCTTAGCGCTCTCAGACTGTGAAGGGAAATAAAGTGAAAAGTGTGACTGTTGCTGTGGGAGTAACAAACACTGATGTGGTGGACTCAGACCCCTTCAGACATGTAAGGCCAATTCAGCATGGCAATAAGTGAAGATTTACTACGGAAGCTCTCCTGATTCCAACCCTTCAGGTTACTTCTCGCGGCTTGTTTACAGTTGGGCTTTCTGAAGGTTGACCTCAGTTCTTGTCAACCTTGAGCAGGTCTCTGACTCCGGGCCTGTCCCATCTAACGCCTGCATCCATTTGTGGATCTTAGAGGGCTAAAGGGTCAGCTTCACTCTTACACCGTCAAGCCCCTTCGCCTGAATCCTCACACTGCCAGCTCCACTTAGCATCTTCTGGCCGTGCTCCCTCTGCAATCTGCCGCTACCTCCGACCGACCCCGATACATAGCAGACATGTTTCCCTCTCAGCCAGCAAAGGAGGGTTGGGTCATCCGCGCTATCTGTGCCTTTTCACATTTCCCCTGACTGTCGGCTCACATTGCATTATGGCTGCGTGCAGAAAGACTGCGAGCCATTGCAAAGTATCAGCTTCTATTTGGGTGCCTATTATCATCCCAAATCAGTCGTATTTTAGCATTTAAGTGTCGAGAGTTCACAGTGAATTTCCAGTTTCGCCCCTTGAGGAACAGAAAGCGCATCAGGCCGTCGCCGATAACATGTCCCCTCTCTTTTTTTCCCCTCTTTCCTCTGTTTCTCTAACATGCTGACTATTTGTGAATTTACCAGGGCTAGTCCTGGGTGTGATGAAATGCTTGTTGAAAGTGTCTGGCACCAACAATAAATGTTCCCAACATTCAGCCAGTGTTGCATTCTGCAACAAATATTAAGCTAATCATCAGTCACTTTTGTCTTCTAGGCAACACTCTTTATAATCCTATTCACCATTTCTACTACAGCCACCCCCTCCCTCCTCCCCATGCCCACTGCTCTGCCCACCCCCACCACCTCATCCGACCCGAGGCTGTTCATCTCTAATGAAAGAGAAGATAACACACAGACAGTCGGGATCACACACTTAGATGCCTGCCCTACATAGAGCCTCTTTTCTTCCACCAAATACTTCACAAGATGTCACTGACATTATTTAAAGTGATTACATTTAGCAGAAGTGAATGTCATGGAACAGCACAATTACTCTTTTGGCAAATTTAGCCCTTTTGACAATTTCCCCCTACAGGTTGGCTCCACCCCCTGCACAGCGGGAATATAACGCCAACAAACACAAGCTTTTAAATCACAAAACAAAGAAAATGTTGCATTACGTCTCAATTCAAGATAAAATATCTACTTAATAAACAGAATCACTGCTGGTTTAATTACATTCTAATATCTCATTTTCCAAACTTTAATCAACGTTTGAATACTTTTTAACACATTATGTGAAAATTGACCCGTTCAGTGAGCATTACGTAGATGTGGTGACAATAAGTGAGAAATGAGGATGGTGTGAACCATTAAAAAGCATGTGCACACATGCAGAGTCATTTCCTCATACGCACACACAAAATAATTAAGATTTTGTTCACAAGGACATGCAGAGCCCCGAGCCTGAGCTTAATTGCACGAGCTATCATTACGCGGAAAATCAACAATTTTAAAAATACACTGAACACCTTTCATCTTCACCCTCCTCTAATCGCACCAGTAAGAGCCGTCTGGAAGGAAGCTTGATGTAGTCAAACTATCTAAACAGCGCCAGCGGGTGCCTCCCAATCAGCACGGCTGATGCAGATAGTTTTGGACACGTCAGAGTGCTGCACCGCCGCCATCCTCTCACCATCTTGTCTCCAATAGGGAATCAGATGTGACCCCATGTGCCATGTTTGTCGGATTCGCCCATGGTGAACAGCAGACACCGACACAAATCTCCCCTCACTCTGGGTGTTTTAGAGAAGTCATTTGGAGATGGGTGTTGAAACCAAACTGTTACTCGTTTCTGGATGCACTTGTTTCCCTTTTTCTCTCCACTGAAGCTCGGCCCTCAGGGAAACAATATAATGAGGATCTCCATGTTGAGTCCATGCCTCATTTCAATTGTAAACGCTGCTCTTTCCTCACACTTTGGACCTGTGATGGTTGCATTATGGGCTGTGCACAGAATATGACAGTATGACATAATTGTGGTGACATCTTTTATTTTTTTTGGTAGTAAAGGAAATAACATCTAAAAAAAAGGTTCCAGGGATAATTTAAAAAATAAAATAGCGAACGGATTATGTACAAGAAAAAGAGACAAGGACAATCTCATTTTTTGGGGTTGAAATAGTTTAATGCAATATTGTTTTAAAGGCATTTTTACCAAAGAACAATACGTGTATTATTATATTTGAAGGATGACTGTTGCACTTTTGAGGGGAATAAATTATTATCTCATAACGTGTCCGGATAGAGACGGTGTCTTTTGTTATGCTACAAAATATGGAGGAGGTGGCAGGCACTCATGCTCTCTGTGTGTCCGTCTATTCGTTTGTTCATCCGTGCATCCGTAACACTTTTTTTTAACATAAAAGTGCCAAAAACCCCTAAAGTAATTTTAACTCAATTGCCCAAAGTTACTCATTACTGGAGATGTGAAAATGAAGCCTTGTGAAGCATTGATACATTTGAAGCAAAATTGTTTCAAATAGGTTGAAGTTGCTAATGTTTCGGAAAAACTCTGACCTCTAGTGGACAAATTAAATCACTGCAAACCAGTGTGCGACTCATAATTTGGGAACCCGAAACCCTTTTAGTGACGTCAGCAGTAGAAATGAGACAAGCTCCAAGACGAAGTCTCGACACAAAATGTTTCAGAAAGAACAAGATATGCCTTGAAACTTCGTCTTATTTTTCCCAATTCTACCCAGGACCAACTATAGATTAACTGATTAGATTTTAAGAGCCAAGCATAGGCTGAAGCCTCATTATTAAAGTTTGTGATACAAACCAGGTGAACACATCTTGAGCCACAGTTTACCGATGAGTTATTGTTATTAGCTCAGAAATTAGTCATTTCCCCAAAAAATTCTTATTTTCTAGCATTGAAAGATTAACTTGGTATATTTTGTTTTCTCAGAAATGGGATTTTTGCAAAAAGAGCAACACTTATTTTCAGTTTTATGACTGTTTTTAACTATAAGCGTAAATCTTGCTTGAGTTTGCGAATGCAGCATCAAGCGAATCAAGTTAGCGAAGCTGTCGTATAGACTTTTATTTTCTGGTGTTGCAGCATTTGCATATCAACCGCCATCTCTGTTGGGACTGTCCGAATAGAGCTTTGGTCCGCAGACCGGAAATCAACCGGAAGTTCGCGGTTTCGCATCCCTTTGAGTACACGTCTAGGGACCTTGGAGAAGACATCTAATTCCCCCATTTCTCCCACCATTGGCGTCGTCGTGGGCAGCCCACTGCAAAGTGAGGAGTGAAGCACACATTTTTTTTTTTTAATTACTTTAAAGATCATAAATTACAAAAGTAGTTTGGGTTAGTTTTTGATGTAGGAGTGACAAACATGGTAAAACAAAAAAAATTGATTTTGTACGAAACCCACCTCTCTTCTTTAATATGTTATCTATATCGATGACCCTCGAAAAAAATGTCCACAAGGTCTGCAAAGCATTCACAAGTTTTATTTTTCCATTCATAGTTCATATTGTTCTTGTAAATAGATTTAGATTTTTTTTTAGCTTATATTACAATAAAATCCAGTGAAGTCTCATCAAAAGCCGCCAAGCATTTTTTCCCTCCCAGTTGAATAATTGAATAGTTCTGCTGCGTGTCTTGTAGTAATTAACCGAAGCGAGCTTAGTGAATGTATGGCACGCCAGGTTAGAGGTCAACTCACATTTGAAGCAGCCAAACTCCCAATTTACACACGTTGGCCCAACCTCTTAGCCTTAATATTGACAAATGCATAACAGCAGTGTCAAGTGCTCAGGGGTGATCTAGTTTTTCCTCCTGATGTGGAGCTCCCTGGAGTACGGAGCAGAAACATATTCTCTTCAAACAATCCCAATGACAGCCAAATAGCCTGCTTGTCGCTTGTAAAAAACCTTCTAATGATGCGTGTCGGGGGAGCGCCCTGCCTTCTTGTAGCAGACGACTCCCCAGTGTACGAGCGAAAAGCAGAGAGGAAAAAATATAATCATGTTTCCTCCCAAATAATTCCTTCTCCTGAAACTCAGCGACAGCCGAGCGTCTAAACAAGCGTCTCTCTCACACTCCCTTTCTGATCCGGAAAGTCAACATTCATTACAATAACCATTAAATTTCCATTTTCAAACAGGATTTCCGCATATGCGGGGACTGGGATATCTATTGGGAAAAAATTGGACATGATAGGTACATGAGTGTTAGCACAGGCTTGTAACGCGCCTTCCATCCAGGTCCCCCTCCTCACTTTACCTTTCATATGAAAATTAGAACAAAGATGATAGGAAGTTGGATGTTTGCTGTCTGGGATTTAATGCTCACTCGGAAAAATATCGGGGGAAAGAAAACAAAATCACCTTGGTGTATCTCTAATATGATTTCTTGTTAGATTTTTAATCTCAGCTGCTGCATGTCGGCAGGTTTTAGGTTTGAGATGCTACTAGCTATACTTAGAGGGCTTTTTTTTTGTTTGTTTTTTTAAAAACCTCATTTGAATGCGTTTAAATCTGTAAAGTGCGAGGTTGGTATTTCAGAAAAACGATTAAATGCAGAATAAATTCAGAATTTAGTCTAAAAAAAATTAAATAATCCCAAAAATGTAGCAAATTTAAACATTTTCTCGACATCTTTTCGGCTAAATTTAAAAGCTATCGTCTTTAAATGTCGATTTTCAAGACATCCCGTTATAACGATCCTCTTGTTTAGCGGTGTGTAACTGTCATAAAACAATAATTTAACGAGAAATATCCCCCCGTTGAAGATCATTAGAGAGCTAATAAAATGAGATCTTGATCTTCGGGGTGCATTCGAGTTCACGGCGAGATCAGAGAGCCTCTATTAAAAACATATCGTCTCCATGTTCCCTAAGAGCATGACAGGGTGGCCAATAAGAGAGCAGGAGGTTCTGTGTCTTAATGCCAAAGAAGTACGAGTGCTAACGGCTCCTGATTAGCTCCGTTTATCTCTAATTAATTACCTTTACCTAATTAGATGCTCTGTTTCAGCTAGACGTGGAGTCAAGTAGACCAGATTATTAGTGTGCTCATTGGGCCTTTATAAAGGGATGAAATTAATGTTACGTGCAAAAGAATCTGCCGCTTTAATTGCACAGGTGTTGCCTTATGGCAACACTTCATCATCTGCCGGCTTCCCGGGATTATTAGCAGGGATTCATACAAAGGGACTATCCTGTGAAGCGCACCACCGCTACAGCTCATTAGTTAGGCTTGTTACTATATTATTTATTACATTTAGCCTTCCCCCATTGCCCGTATTGATTCATTGGCCCTGTGTTTTTTGTTTTTTTTTTCATGGCTGACTGAGTTCATTTCCAAGCTTGTTTTCCGAGAACACCAGAAGCTATAGAAACATTAAGAGTGAAAGTACACGCGCATGTTAACGTCTTCTTTATGTAGATTTAGGTTTTTTGGAGTTTGATTCTCAGATACACAAAGAATCAGATCACAGGGATTGCAAAAGCAGTGTATAAACTGGGCAATTAAAAAAATATTGACAAAATTAGACACTGAAATCTTCACTGTAGGTTTTTTTTTTTTAAAAATACATTATTAATCCCTCACCGGGAATCTTATGTGCTGCTTTTCACCGCAGCAGGCTGCCACCTATGACAGTGCCAATGGTGGGAGAAACGAGGTGTTTGTTGTATTCTGCAAGGACCCAAGATGTGCAGTCAGTGGAATGCGAACCCACGAACTTCCGGTTGACTTCCGGTTGACTTCCTGTTCGCGGCCAAACGCTCTAACCAATGAGCCGCAATCTCCCCCCAAATTTATGAGGGATGGTATGAAAATCCTGGGAAAAGCTGAACGTCAGATGTTTTAAATATAAAAAACACAATAGATTGTAACAGGTTTTGGGTTTTTTGTTTTTTTTTTTTTTTTTATGACGGGAATAAACGATCCAAATATTTTTACATACATCAGAATCATCAAACCAGTTTTGAATCTAAAAATACCGTTTTCTGAATGTGAGATCTGGCTAATAATTGATGCAAAAAAGGAGGTTCAATGGCCATTAGTAAAAAAAAAAAAAATCTGGGGTTTGTCACCTTAGATGCGTAGAATTGACTAGCGCCCCGACTATCAATTATTTTGATAATTGATTGAGCCATCAAATATTAAATTGATCAGTCAATTGATTAATCAAACAATTTTGAGTTTCAAAAAGTTTTATTGTCATTGCAAAGGAGCAACAAAATATTGTTTAGTTGCTTACTTATTAGCTAACCAATTTAA
Source organism: Neostethus bicornis (assembly GCA_902685375.1). Lineage (NCBI taxonomy): Eukaryota > Metazoa > Chordata > Actinopteri > Atheriniformes > Phallostethidae > Neostethus > Neostethus bicornis. The sequence continues at coordinate 5,977,043 of LR738547.1, read as the reverse complement.
AAGAAAAGAAAAACAGTCAAAACTACGTCTAACTACCGTAGTTCTTGGGCTTTTGACTTTTTCTATATATTTTTTGTATATTGTTCTTGTGTTGTAATTTAACTGAAATAAAACACTAAAAACAATTTCTGAGTAACTTCCTTTAACTCCCACACCCGTCATTTTGACTCTATTAGATGCGTCGTAACTTTTTCCCGCGCCTGACCGGAGCGCGATTACAGTTGCCTGTTAACCATTGTGGCGCCAGTCAGGCGAAATCAAAGGGGGGATGGGGGGGTAGATTTAAGAAGAAAGTCGTTTGTCAGTCACAGAGGCACTTCCGTGTATGACGTCATCGCCGTAGTGCTAACCGTCAAATTGACGTCTGATAGTCCTGGTATTAAAAATACAGAATAGAAAATGTTCCAATTGAAAGAACAACTTTTATCTTTCAAACAAAGAATTATAAAAACGACTTCTGTGATTAAAAACAAATAATAAGTGCAAAATGAATTCTTTAAACATGCTAAAAACAGATTATTTTACTTTGGGAATAAATTATTTGCTATGTCTTATTTATCCACAATGTCTGCAGAAGTTTGAATTTCATGTTGAACTGCTGTATCTAATACATAAAAAAACATAATATAATGATTATGTTTTTACATCGTAGCTTAATTACTTAAAAACATCATTTATTCAATTATAGATTACTTGAGCGATCATTTATTCATGTGATATTTTATTTAATATGTTTGTTTTGAATTTTAATTAATAAAAAATAACTTGATCAATGATTTATTCATTTGATTTGACAGAAAATCAGAGTCAAATGCAAAGTGATTAATTTAGCAGATTTAAAAGCTTAAAAGTGAAAGTGTTTTACTGCTTAAAAAGAAGGAATAAACAAAGAACATTCTTCCTGAAAATAAACTAGATTAAATCAACAATAAGGCAGTGTTTTTAAACCTTTTTAATGTCAAGGTACATTTTTCTATTGAAAAAAATCTTGTGATACACCACCAAGCAAAATAGTTCAAAATAATTCTCTTTAGCCACCTCGTTTAACAGTACAGTGGTTTTCACCAAAGTATCCTGAATAGGAATCAAAGATGATGGGAAGATGGACTTCCTACTTCCGTACGCCTGCGAGCCGGAAGTCGACCAGAAGTTTGTGGGTTCGCATTGCACCGAGTGCACGTCTAGGTTCCTTGGAGAAGACAACTAACCCCTCGTTTCTTCCACCATTGGCGCCGTCATAGGTGGCAGCCTGCTGCGGTGAAATGCAGTACATAAATTTCCGGGCGAGGGATTAATAAAGTAAATAAAATCCTATTTTGTCATCTTTTATAATTCCACTTTCAAATAAAAAGTATAGTTACTTTTTCCTCTTGAATGTCAGGTTACAGGACGGCCCTACCTGTCTCTAAAATAAATGAAAGTATTTCCTACTGATTAACATACGGTAAATAAATATGCTTTAATCCATTTTTACCCAAACATTACAATGAGATAATAATAATAATAAAAATTTTATTTGTAACGCACTTTATATCTCTAGTGGAGATCTCAAAGTGCCACAATGACCAAATGGAACAACAAACAGCAAAATTAAATAAAACCACAACACTAAAAACAACACTAAAAACTTTGCTGAAAAGCCTTTAGAAATAAAAATGTCTTCTGTCTTTTCTTAAAAGCCTCAACACTCTGTGCGAAGCCCTCAAGCTCTCGGGAAGAGCGTTCCAGAGCCGTGGAGCAGCTGCCTGGAAGGCCCTGTCCCCCATAGTGGAGAGTTTGGTCCTTGGTTGGTGCAGGCAGTAGGAGGAGCAGGAGGAGCGCAGGTCTCGGACAGTGGTGTGGAGGGTTAGGAGTTCTTGGAGATAAACAGGTGCAGTGCCATGTATGCACTCATGGGTGAGGAGGCAGAGCTTGTATTGAATTCTGTATATAACGGGTAGCCAGTGGAGGGATTTGAGGATGGGAGTGAAATGGTCATCAATCAAAACTATGGAGATCAATCCAAACTGCTTCTGGGAGCTACTGGTAGATACCGATCACCGTGTGGGGTGAAATAGAATCATTTTCCACGAAACACCCGACAATTTCTCACGATACACTGGTAAGCCGCGGAACACCGTTTGAAAAACGATGCACTAAGTTGTCAAACAATGTGCCTTCACCTGCCTTATTCATAATTCATATATTGTTGGCACCGAGTAACTGTGCATAGTTTCATTAGAATTTTTGGAGGATATTGATTTGATAAGAATTTATGACCTCAACTTTTGCGGCTTTGATCCTTTGGTTGCACTTCTAAAAACGTAATCAGCAGTGCAAATCACTTCTTTTTTTACTCGTTCAACTTCTGCTTTATTTTTAAAGAAGCCCATTCATCGTCATAAACAAGGTTATGTCGCCCATTTTATTGTCACCTGATCAGAATTTACACAAGTCGTTTTTATGCTAAATAATAAGATAAAGAACCCAACAGTCTGCGACACACACATTTCAATCCCTTATCCTGAGCTAATGCATGGCAGTCAAAAAGAAAAAGTTGCGATAAAATCAGACTCGGAGGGTAAAAGTTCCAGGAGTGAACGAGTTGTTGACTGTCGGTTTTCCAGTCAAGTTGAAAAACGCTTCTTGCAACAAAGTTGTTTTAAGATATTTTATTATAGAGAACTCCTAACGACATATTGGATGGAGAATTACACAAAGAAAAATATGCTGTCTACTTTTAAAAAGTTAGATTGAAAGAAGCTTGAACCCTTTAAAGACTGGCGACTGACTTGGTCGATCAAATATGGTAGTTCCAATTGGTCAGACGGTCAGTTTTTGTCAAAGAAGATGCAAGACTTGAATCAAAGTCATCATATTTTCTTCTCAAACTTACTGAAGGAATGAGCTCGGACTCCAAAGAATTCACTCAATTTACCTTGTTCGTTCATCTTCTGAACGTCATCTGGTCGAATGGGAAGCCAGAGCCTATCCCGGTTGAGTTGAGGCTAGAGTCAGGGTACACTTCGACCAGGCCACTCGACAGACATGGGGAAGGATGGCTCAGTGGGTACGGCAACCGTCCCGTAACCGGAAGGTCGCAAGTTCAATCCCCCGCCCAGAGTCCATGCCGAGGTGTCCTTGAGCAAGACACTGAACCCCCAGTTGCTTCTGATGATAGTGGTCTGTGCCTTGCATGGTAGCTCCCATCACCAGGAATGAATGTGTGCGTGTATGAATGGTTGTATGAAGTGAATGAATAATGCATAGGTGAAGCGTCTTTGAGTGTCAAGAAAAAGCGCTATATAAGTTGAACGCATTATTATTATTATTACTCACACACACATTCATTGCGAGGGGCAATTTCGAGCGGCCAATCGACCGAACATGCAGGCTCTTGGATGTTGGGAAGAAACCTGAGTACACGGGAAAAACCCACGCATACACAAGGAGAAGATGCAAAGTCCACACAGAAAGGCTGGTATTTCAAGTCTCGTCCCACCCAGAACTCGACCCCCAACTTACTTGCCGTGAGACGACTGTGCTAACCACTGTGCTAACCACTGCGCAACTGTGCCTCCCTTAATTTATCTTTTAAATGAACACTTTTTTTCAACTTATTTTGGTCTCCCCAATTTTCCATAACAAACTTAGTGGAATCTAAGATGGATTCTAACGTATTGAATGTATTTCTAAAAATATTTTCTGAATTGATCATGCATTATCGGACTTGGCAATTCCACTTCCTGTTTCTGAATTTTGCGCATTTGGCCAATTTTTCACCAAACAGCTTGACAAACTGAGGTAAAAAAAAGATTAAAATTTGTGTTGAATCTGATCCAATTGAAACTTTTTAGAAAATTTGCACAGTCTCGACTAAATTATTGAACATGTTATAAAAAAAAATTTCCAAACAAATTAGTGCAATTACCCCAGCATACACACCTAGCACCAAAATTCTCAAATAAGTCCACCTCTGCTTTATAATGTCAATAAGTACTGATTCTGGTTTAACTAGTGTGACTGGTTTGCCAAAACAAAACAAATATTCCAAGACTTTAGATTGAGTCAGAACGAGAAGCTGGTCTGTCAAAACTCAGTAGGAAAGAAAAAAAAAACTGTTGTTAAAAAGCAACTCCAGCACTGACCTGGCTTTCTCTAGAACCTTTATTGGCCAGAGCAGAAACAGTCCAACCCAATGATGGATGATCCTGCACTCCATGTTTGTAGTTCATCTGAATTAATGTAAAAAGAAGAATAAAAGTAAATGTCTGGGGCATCTAGTGTTTGGGTCAATCATGAGATGTATTTATACACCATGACTGCAGACTGGGAGATTTTTCTTCTCATTATTCCACACTCACTCCACTGGCTTCTTTTTTTTTTCTTGCTGTTGTTGTTTTTATTTTTCCCTCCTCCAATTTCTCATTGTGTAGCTGCAAAGAAAAGGAAAAGAAACAATGCTGACAGCTTGAGGAAGTCTGATGTCCTGGCACTTTGAAAAAAAAAAAAAAGGAGTGCATAATGCGGTGATGTGGAGGCAGCCTGAGGGAAGCGCTCTACTGGACATGCATATGGTCTTCTCCTGGTTAGCTTCTCCACCACTTCCTCCTCCCCACACCCTCGTCTTATGGCACCTTTGCCAATAAGAATGGGCAAGGCAGCTGAAACCAAGCATGCTCAAGGCCACTGACCTGGAAATGTGGCTCAACCTAGCAAGCCCACTCACTAGCTCCTACTGGATTTGTATGGCCGGGAGAAAGTGTGCAGCCATCCTCCCTCCGCCCCCCCGCCATACCCATCCTCTCGGCCTCCACCACCCCTTCACCCATATGCACACTTCAAATCACACTGCCCATTACACTCAGCTCACCGCCAGTTTTATTATGTCCTGCAAATTCTCAGTCTAAATATGTATCCCGGCCTGACAAAGCAGATTAAAATGCCGATATCCTTCAACACATGCTGTCAGGTTAGCATCGAGCATTAATGCCGAGGGAGTGAAAGCTTCAGAAGATGAAGTTAAGAGTCTGAGGGGTTTCTTTTAAAGTGCTCAACTTTAATTGTCTTTAGTTGGCTGTGAAGGATGTGGCGATGAGTTGCACCGTTCCATCTTTACCTCCTTTTATCAGGTGTGTAAGTTCTCACACAGCGTGACAGTTTTACGAGAAGACACATTTCACTTTTGTTCAACACGAGCTCATCATTTAAAAAAAAAAAAACCTTTAGCATGCCATGTTTGCTTAATGGCTCTGAATGAGTGAAATTAGCAAAGATGATGTGACACGATCTGTCAGCAGCCATTACAAATCAATGAGCTCTCCACACGCTCGGGCATATTCCCAGTAGTTCCGCTCCTTTAAAAGTACAGCAGGTATTTTAATACGTGATGAAAGACTCGTTTCGTAGCTGAAACATGAGGGACATGTGCCGACTGGGATGTGACCCCTCCTCTCAGAAGAGACGAGACAAGAAATCAAGCATCACTTTTGGGATGCGATGGCGGGATTCAAGCTGAAGTATCTTAACTTGTGTCACATTTAGAAACAATTAGAGCTCATTTGATGTTTGACGTCTGAACGGGGGGGGGGGAGGTATATTAGACATTTTGAATTTCAAGCATGTTGACATATTCATCTTGACTGTAAAGCTTGACAGACATAGCGTTAGCTTGTTTTACACCTGCATTGTAATCACTCATGTAAAGGTGACCTAAATCAGCTCCATATTGTTCATTGATGTGAGTTCCTTTGTACTGAAGTGATACATACATTCTGTTTTAAAAAGCATTTGTAAAGTGGTTTTCTCTTTGATTCATACATGTTAAAGGATTTTAAGAACTCTCCCGTCCAGTATTCGAAAACGATTTGAATCGTATAGGTTCTTCTTGGTCATAGATTTTGTTCCTCGCCGCTGCCCACATTCTGATGTATGCAGGACGTGTCTTAGGGCTAGCGCTCTTCGATCCCTCCCCTTAACAGGGAGGCCCAAATAAAATTTATGTAGTTGTTTGCGTGGCCATGGAGAAGAGCAAGAGGCGGCTGGATTCAAAACTACTGTTGCTACGGAGGAGCAGCAAGGTGGCGCAATGGTTAGCGCAATAGTTAGCATAGTGGCGCGGTAGTTAGCACAGTTGCCTCAAAGCAAGAAGGTCGGGGTTTAAGCCCTGGGTGGGACAAGGCTTGAAACACTGGCCTTTTGTGTGGCGTTTGCCTGTTCCCCCCCCGTGTACTTGTAGGTTTTCTCCGGGTACTCTGGTTTCCATCTACCCTCCAAAGACAGGCATGGTAGGTTTATTGTCCACTATGAAATTAGAATGAGTGTATCCCCCGTGTACTTGTAGGTTTTCTCCGGGTACTCTGGTTTCCATCTACCCTCCAAAGACAGGCATGGTAGGTTTATTGTCCACTATGAAATTAGAATGAGTGTATATGTGGATGGTTGTGTGTGTATGGTTTACACCAGACTGGCAGCCTGTTCAGGGCGTACCCTGACTCTCGCCTGAAATCAGCCGAGATGGGAGCCAATGATGGCTCAACTTTTTATTTAAACGTAAACACAACGAACAACTATCTTCTGACTCTTTTTCAATTTTTGCTATATTTGATGTTAGTTTTTTGGCGATGAATGACTGCGGAAAATGTTTACTCTCGATCCTGATTAGTCGTCAATTCTTTACTTCTTCTTCCTCTTGGAGACTACAGACGATCAAGTGCTCCCTCTACAGGTTGATTTTGGAGATGTGGCTTCAAGATGCGCTAAAAAAAACCTGTATATTATTCAAATTCCTGACCAAAAATGTAACAAAAAATGCCAAACACACTTTTAAAAAGTAGCAGAGTAAAAATACAGATACTTGCTCTAAAATGTAGTGACGTAAAAGTAAAAAGTACAAGCCTCAAATTTTACTTAAGTAAAGTGCAGATACACAATTTTCTTTACTTAAGTACAGTAAAAAAAAAAAGTGCATTTACTTCTATACTTTCCACCAATGGTTAAACGAGTTAGAATGGTGACACAAAATAGAACTGTTTCGTATAAAGAACACTTTGGGCTAAGGTTTTATTTTGTGTCGCCATTTTTACTCAAACAACCAGTCTTTTTAAAATGAGCAAAACACGGTAGCGTTAGTTGGTTTCCAAATAAATCCCTTTTGGATCCTGATGTGTAGATACTGCAAAGCTAAATACTAACTTAGTGGTGAATTTTGCTGAAGTACATGTACCGAAATGTAAGAGATTACCCCATAAATTGAGGGAATAACATATTGGAACGTGGAAAAACAGCGACGTGTTCCTTTAAAAGCAGGTGAAAGTTGGATGAAGGCCTCCTGGTAGACAAAGGTCACCCAGTGAAGAGCAACGCATAAAAAAAAAGTCCTACTTCTCAACCCATTTCTTGGAAATAGTGTGTTGAGTGTCTCTCAGACTATCTCTCCCTGACACCATCCCGCCGCACTGCTGTCCTCAGCATCTCCGTGGGGCGGTGACTAATTGCCCCCGTAAATCACTGTGCGGGCCGCACGATCCTCCGTTTATTTTTCCTGACAGTAATTTAGTGCTTGCTCTTTTACACACTTGTCATCGCGTGTTTTTCCTCACATTAAAAGCTGGTGGAAAAAGGACGGTAATTAACGGTGCGACGCGCGCTCACCATGCCTCTTTCATCATGGTGTGATAATTGTGCTCCTTGTCTGTCACAGTAACCTCTCAGTTTCCCCTGGAACTTCCTCTGTGCTATTTGTCAACCCGGTGAAAATGGGCAGGATTCTGGGGGCCGGGCTGCCGGTTTTCCTATTTGTACCAACATCGGCTCATTTATATTTCACACAAAACTTGTCAGAAATATTAGCCCTATCCTGCACAGCAAGATAAAGGATATATGGTAAACACACCTGAGTGTTTGATAGCTGAGGAGCTGCACGGCCTCTGAGGAGGGGTGGTCGCAGAGGAGCCGGCAGGGACAGCCTAATAAACAGTTCCTCATATCCATAGTGCTGAGGGCAGCGGGGATGTGCAGAACAGCTGAGACTATAGAAAAAGCCGTTCAATGAACTAATCTATTTACAGGAAAGCCCAGTTCACTCATCTCCTTAGAATGTGCCGGGATAATGCAGCCTATATGCTCTACAACATGTCATCTTCTATTTTTATCAGCTGTGGGCAGGTGATTCACTGTCTACCTTGTTATCCTCTGCTGTTCCATGCTGGGGATGTACAGTATCCATCACCCATAACCTGCACCCCAGAGGTTAAGTCATCAATAACTTTGGTGCTGAAAATATTGCAGAGGACTTGGAGGTTTGCGTAAGGTCCTTTGACTGGCTGTCCGCGTCCCGCTTCCCGCCGCACCCTCCTGCTCCTGGATTTTTTAATATCTTTATTCTCCTGTCACAGACAGGGGCTAATGGGATGTGTGGTCAAGATTTCAGGATCCATCACTGGCTTGCTGAAGAATTAGCATGGGCCCCATGCATCACCTGCCAGAGCTGTCAGGCCGGCTGTCTGCTGCGCTTCATTATAGCACCGCCACTGTGCTGCCTGTCTGCCTCTCCGCTTGCCTCTCCGCTGCCTGAAACTGTGCCCGACCGGGAGAAAATAAGAAGGCAAAGACCCCACCACGCCCTTCAATGTCAGCCCTGGTCACCAGCCACTAAATTAGGAGACACTGTCGCACTTTTAGAAATTAGGAAAAGGATTGGACAGAGAGATTCCATCCCTCCTCTCGTGGTTCCACTCCTCCTTCTCTATGACATAGCTGCAAGGCTTTCTCCTTTTTAGTAAAAGTCTTTAAAAACTATTAGGCTAATTAAGCAGCGTTTGGCCCCTGTCGCGCTGCAGGAACTGTTTGATTACTCACGTCCCTGTGGTTAGGAGTAGGGGTATATCTCTCGTTTTTTTGGTGGCTAACCCCCTTGTGCCTCGTTCACAAGCCAGTGAAACCCCCTGAGAGCCATTCTTTATGTCTCCTCTGCAGCACAGATTAGACCGGCAGTGCTAAGAAGGTCACAGTGAAAATGAAGAGAGCAAAGCAGGACTACAGCTGGGGACCCTCTTTCCTTTCCCCTCTTATTAGCAAATCAAAGCTGCCTCCAGAAAGATTCACACTCCTCACCTGATTTTGTCCTTTTCCGCTAATCACATAGCCACTTTGCCTTGACTGACAGTTTTCTTTATAATTGGTCCATGATCTGGCAAGGATCTAATAACCAGAAAATCCCCTCTGAGGGTCCGCTAGGCTTGGACGACCTGTCTACACACACACACCATCCCCCGAGCACCATCTGCAGAGGCCCGTTGCCATGCCACAGTGTTTTGTGCACGACAGCGGCGAGCTAATCTTAACGTTCAATAATGGTGTGAATATTCAATGAGGATCCACAGTCGCACTCTCTAATTACTGTTCATTTGCCAGAGTATCAAAGCTTAATTACTGTTCATTTTAATGCTCTAGAGAAAAGGGGGGAAGAGTCAAGGCAGGGTTAGAGGAAGATGCCCTGAAGAGATCAATTAGTTTTTAGCCAGCATGGGTTTGTGCTCCTGAACACCTCACAGAACAAGTAAACATTGCAGATCGGTCAAACGTGGAATTCTTAGCACTCTGGAAATGTATTTAACCTTGACGGTCACATAATTCCACCTCTTCCGTCACACTTGGTTGTATATTTCTAGATTATCTTCTCTTCAATTTAATTCAATCAGTTTTGTAAGTATGGACCAAAGTCCCAACACAGTGGGCTTCGCATGGTACGTTGAAAAAAATACAAAAAAAAAAAATACTACACGCACAACCTAAAACTGACTAAACAAACTAAGCGCATTGCTGCCCCTAGGTCCCCCTTTTCGGAGAGGAATATTTCCCCCAGACCTCTTAAAAACACAGAAGGGAGGAGAAAAAATGAAGGGAAAAAATAGTCTTTGTTAAATTTGATTTTGTGAATTGAAACCACGTAAAAGTATTTAGTGGCAACTGTGGTGATCTCTCGTAGCGCGAATTGTGCTTCCGTCAGAGCGAACCATGCAGACGCGGAAGATTCCCAAAACTCGGGGAGTTTAAGCGCAACCGCGTTTGTAGACATTGTAGAAGCTGTGGATACGTCCAACAGACAAACGTCGGGGTCACCATTGTGGATTTGGTAAATAAAAGGAGTGAGCACACGAATCCACGAATACAAGTAAAATTTAAATCCAAAACAACAGATGTTTAAAAATGACGTCATCAAAGCGCGCCCCGCCTTAAAGGGGAAACGACGGCACATTGAACAGTCTTTGGTGAATTATCTGGTCACCACAACTCTATGATTATTGAATAAAATGTCCAAGATATGATATAGTAAAGCAGAAGGTTGTGCTGATTTTTTTTGACAATCCCTATCCTAAAGAGTAACGACGCCCTCAGTCTTCCTGGTCCTGTAACATACGTGTAAATAAATGTTTGGGTGTCTACATCTTGAGTCGAGTTGTACTGGATCTGTAATTTCTCTTTGTAGCTTAAAAAAGTTGTTTCAATTCCAAAACGTTACCTTTACAAGCATAGATTTTTAAAAAAAAAAAACGCCATACTGGATTAATTTGAGTGTTTAGCTAACAGTTTCTAGTCGTAATGGAAATCATTACTATAAAAAAAAGTGGTCAAGGATTCGCCGCTGAAATAGTCAATCACACAGATGAGAAAAAAAAAGCGCAGGAAATAGACAGAACCCGTAATCTTGAGCTTATTGTTTCTTTTCTCTTCTTTATCTGTTTAATGTGTTGTGGGTAAATATCAGACAAGAAGAAGGAGGGGACGCCCGTCACCGTGTCAGAAGAAAAGCTCACTTCTCGGCCCCCCGCGCCCCCTCACCTAATCCTGACAAGAGCCACCACAATCACTATCTGCCTCCCGTTTGACAGCTTCTGTCTCCAATTAGCTGCTAAATCAGCATCGCCACAACAAGAAAAATACAGCGATTTATGCCTTTATTATTTAAATTGTGTATGAGGAGATTTGCCTCCTTGTTCAGTTTCTAGTTCTTCGGCCTACGTGGGATGGTGAGCAGTGAGCAAGGCCCTTCCATGTGAAGAACAAACCCACATTTCATCCAATCAGGAGGTCTGTGCCATTCCTGTGTACTTTCTGGACCAATAGCGGTAGATTTCTAGAGGTCATGGGTCAATACAGCAAACAGAAAAGAGATTAATTTGTCTTTTATGTAAATAAACTTACATATTTATAATATCTTCTTCCGTAGAAGGTGGAGGAGGTTTTTGGGCTCTTGGACTGTTCATGTAACCGTCTGTGCTTCTGTTATAAGATAAGTTTATTTGTACCAGCAGGTGGATTCTGCTTGACAGAGAGTCTCCCAAACCACAGGAGTGATTTTAACAAAACTGCCCACAATCAGTACCAACTATAGATCTATAGATCTTAAGGAATCACCTCAAGTTGTCATATCTAAAACATATCTTAAAGTCCTTTAAACTTTAAACTAACTTTAAACTAACTCGATTATCTGACCTCTTTTTAATTTTTTTAGAATTTCAAACAAAAAGGAATGAATATGTTATCGGGTGAGTAGTCTATTACCCCTCTGTGTCCTATTTCCCCCCTTTTTCTTGTCTGTGTGTGTGCAACAGTCACACCTGAAACTCATCTACTCATCTGCTGGAGCATAAATGGATCAGTTTTTGACACACTCTTCGCCAGATCGTTATTTACCATGCTTGACCTGTTATCCAGTTTTTGGCTCAAGCTCCTACATCAGAACCTGCCTAATTAATCTGTTTTGTTTTCTTTATTTGGACTTTTTATCTATCTAATAAAGCTGCTTCTGATTTCTTGATCTGAGCCTGTCTGTTGTGTCAAAGGTATATTTTTGGCCTTAGCTCGACATCATGACATTTGTTGAGATCATCTCTCTCTTAATTTCAGTATTAATAATCAATTAAATGATTGAATAATGATTTTGTGTATGTTCCATTTTTTAACTTCTTCTTTTTTTTTATCTACATTGTGAAGGCAAAGGAAAATTGTTTTGGGATATCAGGATATATAAATAATATAAAAAAAATAAATAAAAAAAAGCGCCTCTTGCGATGGCAGCAGATCCATGTAGCGTGCCACATTTTTGTCTTTTTTTTTTTTTTAATGAGATGAGCTACTTCAGCTTTGAGAAATGTAAAGTCAGAGCAAAAGTGTTGTGATGGAGTGAAGCAGCAGGTGAAGGAATGAAGACAGGATCCTCTCAGTGGCCTTCCACACCATTGTGAATACGGAACGCAGTAGCAAAAAAAGAATATAATCATGTTAGTATTAGGAAAGTCCACCATGTTTCAGCTCTATAAGAAGAAAGTTATAGCTATAATTTTTTTACGCCGTATTTCAGCATTGAAGTTTTTGCAAATTGCAAATTGGGTGAAACATGACGTTTTACTCCAGCCAATAAAATCAGACATTTGTGAATTTTTTTTTTAAAGATTTTCAACAACACCTCAAATTTGTACGCTCGGTGCCAATTTGATTGTACAAAACTCTTCCTTCATTTGACCTGTTTTCGCTCCATGTCTTGTATTCAGTTATAAGCAAATATAATAAATGAAATGAATGAATCTTCAGCTGAATTTCAAAGCTGTGGACAACCTCTTTAATGAGGCACGCCAAGCTGTTCTGCTGCTTTCCCGCCATGAGATGTTAAATGAAAAGCTGCATGCAACATGCCTCCATTGTTATCATTCAATCTGCTTAGGACCGCACACCAGTCATTATCCTACCATTATTCCCCCTGATTTACACCCAGGCGTGCAGGAGAAGATTGCCTCGCCTCATTCGCCCCCTCGGTGGGACGGATGGGAACCAGCTTGAAAATTTGCATTTACATGATCCGGCTGAGCAGCTGATTAGGCCTGGATATTTATTTTCCACTTAAAGCGATGTTTGATTACACTTTAATAAAGAACAGGAAAATCACTGAGCTGGTTGGGAATAACTGATCCAGCCCACTGGTTTCACTGGGATTTGGTCTAATGAAATGAGAGGGTCACAGGAGAAGAGAGAGAGAAAGTTGTCACAGAAACATGGATGAGGATGATTTGCAGGAAAACGCGCCGTGAGCAATCAGAACAATTCCTTCAATTTACCAACTGGACCATTACGGTGTGAGAGAGTTTTACAGATCACGCAGAGAAACATAAAGCAGGTGAATTTAACTTTTAGAAGGAAAATTACAACATGGCAGTTTTTCTTACTGCGCTACTCCCATTTGCACAATTAGTTCAACTTTCACCACATTTAGTCGTGTGTGATAGTGTCTATTAGGGCTGCAACTAACGATTATTTTGATGATCGATTAATCTGACGATTATTGGCTCGATTAATCGGATAGCATTGGCAACTTTATAAATAATAGTTTTTTGGCATTTTATTGAATGTAGTTATGCAAAACACAACTCATAACCACTTAAACAACACGTTGGGCTCATTCTAATAAGTAAAAATGTTAATCTTTCTGTGAAATGTAATATATATGTATGTATATAATGGAGTATATTACCAGCTCTACAGCAAATATAAAATAATAAATCTACTTACTGTATACAGTAAAGGTAAATCACGAGCACCCATAAAATGTGTTTTATGATACTGGCTAATAAAACATAAAATGTAAACTGTTGACCATCCAGGATCACATTTAAAAACAAGAAATCGTTAACAGTTTTAGATTTGCAATTTTAACCTTGTTCAGAGGTATAGTACCAAACAAAAATGGCCTAGGTTAACATGAGTAAAAATACACAAAAAACAATCAAGCTGTGTAATAATAAGTGCAGTTGGCAGCAAAACTTTCTAAACGATTAATGGATGACTAAATTAGTCGACAACTATTTCAATAATCGATTATAATCGATTAATTTGATTAGTTGTTTCAGCCCTTGGTCTATTCCTTGTTCATCAATTGCTTTCATACAATTTTCTGCTTTCTGTGAGATTATTTTTTGCTCCGTCAAAATGAACTGTTCACTTACCCGCTTTAAAGCATTTCTATTTAAAACTAACAGTCCTCATTTTATTAGGGGAGCTGGTGGCTCAGTGGTAGAACGTTCGTCCTCGGACCAGAAATTCGCGGGTTTGATTCCCGCTGAGTTCACGTCTAGCATCCTTGGAGAAGACACCCAGCCCCCTGTTCTCCCACCATTGGTGGCAGCCTGCTGTGGTGTAATGCAGCGCTCAAATTTTCCCACTGAGGGATGAATAAAGTATACATAACATTATTATTATTTATTGTTTAAATCACTTCAGTTTTCACAAAGTTTTCCAAATTAGTTTTTAAACTCTAATTGGTCTGATTAAATTGTCAGATTTAATTGGTGTGATTGGTTCCATAATCAGGCTCCACAACAGACAGGAGACCTAATCTGGGTGTAATCTTGGTCTTGCCTGTTAAACTCAACAGGATAGAGTCCGTCAACGCGCCAGCAGGTGTTGGCTCAGTGGTAGAATGTCTGTCCTTGGACTGGGAGAAGCTGGTTTGATTCTCAGTGGGCCCATGCCTAAGTGTCATTGGGGAAGACACCTTACCCCCAGTTTCTCCCACCATTGGCGCCATCGTGGCTGCCCGTTGGGGTGCAATGCAACACAGACATTTCACCATTTAAAGGATGAATACAATACATTTTTTAAAAAATGTATATGTTTTATGGTTTTTTTCGGAGTATGTCTTTCTAACTAAACAATTTCTAACTCGAAACTATTAGAACGAGCACTGCTTGTTTAGGTAAATGTGCGTTTTCACCAATCAAAAGTGGCCAAACCATCCAAATAAGAATGTCTGTGTTACTATGGGTTTCACCGCTCACTATTGTCCAGACAGAAAAAAAGCATCTGGATGTTAAGGAATTATTTAGAGAAGAACGTCTGGGTGTGCAGGAACGGTTTGCATTGTGCGTCCGATGTTTGGATTGGTGACATCTGTTAGATGTGTACGAGTACTTGTAGTTGTTGTGAGATTTGACAAGCCAGAAGGAGCGCCGGATGTACCTCATCACCCTGATTAGGATCACCTGAGACTGATTCCTGATTCCACACATCTGGGGACTCTCCCATCCATTTAAGGGCAATCATTCCGGAATTCCCAGTCGGGTCATACAATCCCTTCCAGCCAGGTCTCCCTGGTTGCCTGATCAAGTACACATTCTTACAATAACATTTTATCATGCCACTGAAACTTTGTTTTTCTTTCCACAGTATTAATGGACTGCCAAATTCAAATAAACTATGTTTTCTGTCCTACAATTAGGTCCTCCTCTTTCCACCTCCACACCGCTTCAAGACACCAGCAGAGAAAAGACAGTGACTTGAAGATGATCAGAGAATTTCTAATATAATTTTAATAGTTTTATGACAATGAAACTCAAACGTAGTTTTTACAGAAACAATAACCAGACTCACAATCAAAGACTTCCATCACCTAAATTTTTAGACCAGAGATCTGTGTTTGCGTGTAAATTGAGCATAAATCTGTCTTCCGTACTTCTATGAATAAAAACATATATTTCTTAAGTAGATTGCGTGAGTAAATAAATCTAACATATTTTACTGACTCACTGTGTGCTTGTTTATATTTCCATTTAGAAACGACCTTTGACACATGATGACCCATACATGGCCCTGAAATGACCTGCATGCACAGACAGATGTGATGTCAAATTTGGCACGCTGTTTATGGAGGTATTTATGGATCTTGTTTATGTAAGATAAACAGATGGACCGATTGATCAATCGACCTGTATAGATCTATATGCATATCTCTAAATGTCCATACCCGTACGTACCATATTTATTGTTTTAATCGTTGCATATGTCTATTTAAAAATTACATTTTGTGTCAATAACAAAAACTCAGTTTTTGCGACACAAATTACGGACAATGCGCTGGGCTTTATTTTTGTACTTTCCTGAATTTATCGTTTAACTGGCGACATGGTAGTGTAATGGTTAGCATAGTGGCCTCACAGCAAGAAGATTTGGGGGTTTGAGTCCTCAGTGGGGGCGTGGCTAAGAACACTGGCCTGTTTGTGTGGAGTTTGCATGGTCCCATTGTGTATGTGTGGGTTTCCCCAAAAACATGCATGTTAGGTTGAGTGGCCACTGTAAAATTGCCCCCTAGGAATAGTTGTATGGTCTAGTTACCTGTTCCGAGTGTACCCTGCCCCTCGCCTTGAATCAGTCGAGAATCAGCATCCCCTGCAACCACATTAGGGATGGACTGTTCAGAAGATGAATTAATTATTTATCTTACCAAAAAACACAAGATTTAAAGTTATGTGACTCGAATTTTTTCTGTTCTGTCATCTTCCGATTATCTAGGGCCGAGTCGCGTGGGTAACAGCCTCAGACGAGAAGCCCAGGCTTCTCTCACCCCAGCTACATCCTCCAGCTCACCTGAAAGAATCCGGAGTCGTTCTCCGGCCAGCTGTGGGACATAGTCTCTTCAGCAGGTCCGGGTTCTGCCTCTTGTTTTCCTCCTGGTTGGACGTGCCAGAAACACCACACCAACATGGTGTTCGGGAGGCATCCTGACCAGGTGCCCAAACTTAATTTTTAAATTTTTAAAACTAAATTGTTTTTCAAGAATGATCCCCGTTTTTTCTTGATGAGGACGAACTCACCTTTCACTTGGAAGAATAAGTAGAGTGTAACAGAATAAATTATCAAGTTTCATCAAATCGCCTCTTGTGGGAGATGATGAATCAATGGTTGGAGTGTTCACCTGCGGACCAGAAGTTGACCAGAAGTTCGCGGTTTCGCATACCACTGAGTTCACTTGTTCGCCCACGGACTGATAGTTGACCGGAGGTTCGCGGGTTCACATGCCACTGAGTTCACGTCCAGGGTCCTTGGAGAGGAAACCTAGCCCCCCGTTTCTCCCACCATTGGCCATTTCTTCCACCCTTGGCACCGTCAAAGGTGGCAGCCTGCTGCGGTGTAATGGAGCACCGAAATTTTCCGGTCAGGGATTGATAAACTATATTAAAAAGAAATCTTTCATGTGAATAACAACATATAATCAGGTCAAATAAAACGATTGCAAATAAAAATATTGATGTCATTTTTTTTTTCACCCAGACAAAATAAATACATACATGGCAAAAAAATGTACTATTCTCTAGAGTTGGTTTCTTATCATTTTGTTTTCTCTATTTTTTTTTTAAATAACCACCTCTACCCCCCAAAAAACCTTAGATTTGATTAAAAAAAGTCTAGGTTCAAACATATCTTCATAGAAAATATTCGTTCTGCTGTTTATTAAAACACCATTGACAGTATTTGTGTAGAAACTGGCGATTGTCCACCTGACAGGACTTATGGGAATATGAAACAAATGAGAATGTCAAGCAAAGCAAAAATGGAAACGAGTCTTTGGGCTGTAATTGCTTATGGACATTTGCTTTAAGCCAAGTGATGTCGCACTTGACTTAATCAATATTTGCCTTAAAAAGCCATTTATAACAAAGTCAGCTTGATGAATAAGTCACAACAGAAGATCTCTGGTGGAAAGGAGAAGGGTCACGATCTGGACGAGAGCGTGGGGGAGGAGTTTCTAGGAATCTATTGTTCGTTTAAGAACCTGCAAGTAATCGAAAACAATGAATCACAGACAGAGGAACACACCTTTCCGAAATAATGAGGCTGAATCACATGAGCACACACCTGTTCTGTCCGATAGCGTCCACATTAAAATGTATAAATTATAAACCGGGTTGTTTTAACTACATCATAGTATAACACACACACGGTACTGAGGTGAGGCCTTAGCCTGGAGTGCCCCTCATTTAAGACAATCGACAAAATCAATAGCGTGGAGTATATTCTCTTCTTGTTTTGGCTGCATTCCCGCTCCTCAAGGTTTCTCCTCATCCAGCTGAGTTCCAGCTTTTCGCTCACATGGAAACATCGTCCTCCCCACGGCACAAAAAAACACAAAGTCGCCTCCACACAAAATGCCGTGTAAGCTCAACGCCCAAAAAAAGCACTGCTTTGGAATTTTCTCAATAAATGTGTCACACAGATGAGAAATCTAAATAGAATGTATTCAAATTGAAAAAAAGCTTAACTGCAACAGGATTGGAAGTTCATGCAAACCAAATTTTGATCAGCAGAAGTTCAACAATTCAAAGAGAAACACGTGTTTTTAAGAATTTTTGTGGCTACGTTGGACATTTTCTATTCTGTCGGATATTCGTTGGTGGGTCAACTAGCGTGACTTTTCCTTGCGTGAACTGCAGAAAATGTATCAAATGTATTCTTGAATCTGTTTGTGAGCAAGAGAAAGTACTCAGGAGACTAGGTCACCTAAGGACACGTATTCTTCATAAGGTCATTGTTTCTAGTTAATATAAATTATTCTACCACGGCACAAGTTTGAAACATTGTTTAAACTCATTGTTTTTTTATTGCAATTAACCCAGATACTCCCACCCTCCAAACATGCATGTTGCATGCAGGTTGACTCGCCGGTGTCAAATTGCCCCTAGGAATGAGTGTGGGTATGGTTGAATGTGTGTGGCCCCATGACATACTGGCGACCTGTTCGGGGTGTACCATGCCCCTCGCCTTGAATCAGCTGGGATGGGCTCCGGCTGTTGTGGTTCCCTCAACCACCACCAGAGGGAGCCAGGGACCATCTCACCTTTCTCCCAATTCTACCTGATTGGACCACCGGCATCTGATTGGACCACCTGCACCTAATCTCTCTGCTGCCTATTTAAAGGCAGCCTCACCAGCATTCCTTGTCGGGTTTTCATGCCTTCCAACCCTGGCTGACTCCCGACCCAATGGATATCCTTTGGGACTAAGATTGACTCTTTTGATAACCATTTTGATCCCTTTCCTTTGCTTACAGCTTTGCTGATCCTTGGTTTAGTAAATATTGTTTGATGTCCTGCATTTGGGTCCTCCTCCTCCTTCCACATCACAACACCGGCAACCCTGCAACTCTGTAAGAAATAGATGGTTAAGAAGGTGACTGACTAATAAATTTATTAGATTTTGTTAAATAACAAAAATTAATCATTCCAAATTTCATAACAGCCAGGCGAGAATAAAAACGCAAAAAATTAGGAATAAATCTTCCCAAAATGGTATTAAAATAGATTGTAAAAGCAGATAATCTGACTACAGACCATTGGTCAAATCGGGACGTTTTTACAATTTTATAAAAAATCACCACAAACATCCAGAAATGTTTCTTCAACGTAAAAGATTCTTTATGCTCTAAAGCAAGTTTTCTTTCAGCTTGCACACTTTGCTTACCTCACTCAAATTTGAGATTTAAAAAACTGCTTCAAGTGCTTCATTTTACTGCCTCAGTTCACTTCCGGCTCCGGCCACAAGTGGCGTCTTTTCCCCATTTTTGCAGTAACTTGCGGTCCCCACCTTTGCTTGCGGTAACTTCTGTACACGTTCCATCATCTTTAAAGATAAAAATACACACACAATTTAACTACATTCAATTTAAAAAAAAAAGTGGCATTCACATTTGTATGGGATTAAACTGTAACATGTACTGATGAAGACGTGTGCTTATTTTTACCCGGCAAAAACTGGTTACGGCTCCTGTTATTTTAAATTGCTGAAGGAAATCAAGTTCATCACATCAAATTGATATTTTTCCAAGTGAGGCTTTTAGAATTTGAAGATAAAGAGTGATACATGTGAACCCAAGTGCTCCACATTCATCTTTTTATGATCTTAAAATAAGGTCCTATTTGAAATTTCAGAGTGTTTTTAGCACCATTTCTTCTCCTTTCAGCATTTCCCTTCAGGGGTCGTCGCAGCAAGTCAGTTTCTTCCATCTAACCCTATCTTCTGCATCTTCTTCGGTCACACCTTCTATCTTTATGTCTTCCTTCACTGTATCCATGAACCTCCTCTTTGGTCTTCCTCCATGCCTGTTTCCTGGTGGTTCGAGCCAATGCTTGCGCATTTGAATTATGGGCCATTGAAGGGCCTGTATTCTTCTCGGCTGTACTGCATCGCCTGCGCTGGCAAATTAACAAGGGAGTAGTGGTCAAATACAACAGACATGGACAAAAAAACCAAGTACGTTTTTGACCATACCACATATCTTGGTCGGCGCTTGAACGAAATAATCTACACAAAAATACACTTGAAACGTTCATCTTTTCTTTTAAAAAGTAAGAAAAAACTCTTGTTTTTCAATTGTATTTCCATTTTTGTGCAAGTTTGAAGGTTGAAAAATAGATCATTTACGTTTTAAGGATACCGTCTCTCACACCTGCATGACCACTTCTAGACACAACATGGGTTCTGCCATAAAAATAAAAACACAAAACTGGCTCAAACATGACTTTAGCACCTTGTAGTTGTGAGAAAATGATGATTTTCGGACGTAGAAAACAAAACTTAGGAGTTCTTAGTTGAGTTTGGATAAATAGTGATGATCATAGTGTCAAAAAAAGTAACCGATCACTCACTTATTATTAGATCCTAACTTTGGTTTGACCACGAAATGGCATGACTCATTTATCAGAATTTTTAACAGTAAAATTAAATCTACACATCTTCTTTATTTAATAATCTAACCTCTCACTCCTTCATTTGAAAACCCGACCCTTGTTTTTGAATTATAATGGCGTTTCTTTGAGGTGTGAGAGATGAGGAGGAAGGAAACAAAGCTAGAGTCTGCAAGGTCAAATCTTTGGGTTCATAGACCCTGAGGAGGTAAATTGATTGTGGAGTGTTAGGAGAAGAGTAGGAGGAAAGCATTTAACTGCTGACAGACCAACTCTGGCCCTTCGGGGCAAAACAGGCAAAACATTGTTTGACATCATTTCCACGGGCCTGTGTTCTCCAGCCTTTTTCTGTTCGATGGGGCAAGACCTTCTGCTTCTGGTACAATTAACCCATTAGGAGAGGCCTTTCATTCACAGGTGATTCTTTTCTCCCTTGCGTACCTCAATAACAGTATTCTGATCGAAAGCACGAGGGCCTACGGACATTTGCGGATCCGCACTGTTAAAAAAAGACAAAAATAATCTATCAAACAGCTACAGCACCGCTCTATCAAAGACAAGCACATTTTGTTGAAATAAACAAGATTAGCAATACTGTATTCCCCATAATTGGGCGGAAATGCATTGTATCTGCAGGGTATATGTCTTCTATGGCCCACTATAAAAATAAATGACTCTTATCCGTGGTGAAAAACATAAAAGTATTTAAAAATTGACCCCTGGGGTCTGCTTTGTCTGTGGCTGGAGGCATTATTATACCACGGATGTCACAAAGCACCCCCTCAGGTCATTACTCCCGGGCAGCCACGGACCCTTTGGCAGACAGGAGCTCCATTATCTAGGACACAGAGAAGGCATGAGGATAGCAAAGAGGGGTACAGGGGGAAAGTACTGGCCGTGGATCTGAGGAAAAGGAGATGTACAGGGAGATGGCACCGTTATTATGGGATGTTTTCTGGACCAGACCTGGAAGCGGCCCATTTGGAACCAAGTGCAGGGGTATTTGGCATGCTCTGGCAGGAAAATACTTTACGCAATCAGCAACATAATTGCATATTTTTTCATCTGTTTTTCATTTGATGCATATATTCTCTTTAGTTAAATTGTTTTTCCTCCTGACAGCTCTGGCAGATCGGAGTTTTACTGGTGAGTCAAATCAAAGCTAAATCAGAGGCCAAACAAAAAATATATGTCAAGGCAGACAGCCAGCCGTGTGCCGAGTGGATAATGCATGATAAAATAATACGTTTGCTTTTTAAAGTCCAAGCGGGGCCAGGTCCAACCTGTTCTCAGCTGTCCGGACGTATAGAAGAAAAATCTGATTTTTTTATGTGTTTTTCTGTAGAAAGCTGCATTTAAAAGACGTTGTTTTTTATTTTTTAAAAACTTGAAAAATTTTCCAAGTTAAAAATTTGATTGTGCTTTGCTTTGCTTTTTTTTTTTTTTCTCCAAATAGCAACCATGCAGAACAGAAAATAAATTGTTGCAATTGGTGGACATTTGAATGCAGGGCTCGAAGACAGAACATTTTTGTTTCGTTACATTTTCTGAATTTCATTTGTTCCACTGCATTTATGTCACCAAGTCAAATCTTATCCAGTTCATTTAAGCTCCCCGTTTATTGCCGGGGTTTCCACAGGCTATGAATGCTAACTAAGAGCATTAGCGTTAGTTAGCATTCACTCATAGAACGAATGAGTTGAGCAAGTCAACTTCCGGTTGACTTTCGGTTAACTTCCGGTTAACTTCCGGTTGAAACTGTTTTACACTCAACTGGAAGTTCGCAAGTTCGCGTCCCACTGAGTGCACTTCTAGGGTCCTTGGAGAAAACACCTACCCTCTCGTTTCTCCCACCATCGGGACCGTCATAGCGGGCAGCCTGCTGCGGTGAAATGCAGCACATAAATTTCCCGGTGAGGGATTACTAAAGTATATTAAAAAAAATAATAATAAGACATTATAAATCTGTCTGCTATAGAAATACGACAAATGTTATTGAACGTCTTTAATTTCTATACCTACTCTACTAACTAAAATAAAAACAATGGAACATTTGACTGGAGAATTGTTTGCAAAGTTTCAAAGTCTAGTGTGTTTTTGTCTATGGTCGCTCATGTTAGAAACACAAGAGCGAGGGAGTGGCGTAAGTATGTCATTTATATTTAAAAGGAATAGCACAAAACAAGCCGTGTTTTTTTTTTTTTTTTTTTTTAGTAAGAAGATAAAATTAAATACGATTAATTAGTTCCATAAGACAAGATGCTAATAATTTATATAAACATTTTTTAAAATAATTGTAAAATTACAACAATCTTTAAATCTGATGATTTTCATTTGGAATGAGATATTTTAAAATACAAAGTATATACATTTATCTTCAAATATGGCATCCGTTGTAATAATAAAACATCTTTACTCCCCCACTTTATTCCATTTGAGTCTCTCTAAAGCACACAATGTACTCTGTGTCACTGCCGCTAACCTTCATTCTACTCCTTTCCCCGAGTAAACTTCTCCAGATCTTTTTAAAAGTTTTTTGCTCTCACTAAACACAATTTATATCTGAATTTCATTGCGATTGCGGCTTCACAGAGAGATTTTTTTTTTTTTTTTTTGCCTTTACACAAAACCTTGTGAGAAACTTGCTTTTTTTTTCTAGTTTAATAGGCTTTGGTTCACATGTAAATATTAAAAACATTTATGTTCTTATTGGACGTGTTCCTTCCTTCTAATACATATTTGTCATGACGTTGAGGGATGGAGGAAAGAGGAGGACCCAAATGCAGGACTTCAAACGTAGTTTATTAACATAATTCATGAAAGTCTGTAAAGGAAAAAGAACATGATTAACTTCAGGTTTCAAAAGTCCAACTTAAATCCAAAATGCAAAACATGGTCAGGCAACCAGGGTGACTTGGCTGGAGGTGAAAGTAAGACCTGACAAGGAAGATAGGGATGGTTCCCCTTAAATAGTATGACGCACAGGTGAGTGAAATGAAGAATCACCCCAGGTGCTCCTAATCAGATCGTTCAGAAACATGGCTCCCTCTTGGCTGCTGAAGAGGGGGCTCATGACAATATTAAAAAAAACATGTTAATTTCACATTAAAATTGCAGGCACAATCCTCACAATCTAAGAAAAGAATAAGATATTGATCTTTTTTTATTCGTTTTCCTTTTCTTTCTGTTTTCTTTTTTTTCCTTTCCTCTTTAATTTCTTCTAATTCTCCTTTCAGCATTTCCCTTCAGGGGGCGCCAGAGCAAGTCAGTGGCTTCAATCTAACCCTGTCTCCTACATCCTCTTCGGTTCATGTCTTCCTTGACTGTATCCAAAAACCTCCTCTTTGGTCTTCCTCTAGTCCTCTTTCCTGGTGGTTCCAAACCCACCTCACTTCTTCCAATGTACTCTTTCTCTCTCCTCTGCACATGTCCAAACCATCTCAGTCTGGCCTCTTTGATTTTATCTCCAAAAAATCTAACATGTGCTGTTCCTCTGATTTACTTTTTTTTTTTTTTGTGCATGTTGTTTATTAAAATAAAGAGTTTTAAACTAACTCATTTCACCATTTATGTATTAATTCGGAGAGTCCTCGTGTTTTTACTGTTATTTTGTGTGGCATGTAAGAAATCTGACCCTTAAACATTAAGATGTATAATCACAGAATTAACATCTGGGCACACACGCCTTTTCTTTCTTTTTTTTTTTTTCTTTTATATAACTACTGTTGTCATGTTGGAGGTGTATTAGCATATTTTTAAACTTTATTTGGGGAGTGTTTTTGTGTTTTCCATTATGCACCAGAAAAGGTTTGGTTTCTCCAAGTATCTAAATAACAAATGGATTTTTTTTATTATTACTATTATTCCACTGACAAATCAATGGGCAGACAGAACTACAGGCTGTAGTGACTGGTAGTTTGTGCTAGAATGAGATTAAGTTAATAGTAATAATGCATTGTATTCATACAGCACTTTTCAGGACTCTTAAAGACTCTTCACACAAGCATTATTCATTCACTCCATACCAGGCAATGGTGGCCTACTGTTGTAGCCACAGCTGCCCCGGGGCAAACTGACAGAAGCGAGGCTGCCATTTTGCCCCATCTGCTCCTCTGACCATCACCAACCAATTGTACACACACCATTCAGACTAGGCAATGTAGGTGAAGTGTCTTGCCCAGAACATAACGGTAATATTAATCTCAACGGCCGTCCCACAGTGACACCTGGGATTCCGGCGCTCTCCCATCCAAGTACAGCCCAGGCCCAGCCTGCTTAGCTTCTGAGGTCTGACGGGATCAGGCATTGACAGGCTGGTAAGGCCACTTAAACCGGAGTGGCCTAACTTATGCAGGAGATTTGTACCAAGTGTTTTCCAAAAACATTAACTTGCGTGAAAGTTATGTGCGTGTTCATAAATCTGGAGTTTGGCATAAGCGACATGTATTATTGGAGCACATTTTCTTGATTTGCCAAAATCTTTCTGACTGAGGCCCCGGATGATGGTCATTTTGTCAGTTCAACTACAAAGAGAATGCTTGTATCTGCATCAAAACAAATGGTAGCGCATGACAATCTAACCCTATCTCCTACATCCTTTTGTCCATTTTTTTTTGACAAAAGGAAACAGTCAAGAAAAATGAATTTTTCTCTTTTCAGTTCAACTTTATTCGATCAACAAGCACTTTTCCGGTTACTAAAAAAACCACAGGCAATTTCTAGTATGTAACAAATTGGGTTGAAAAAAAATTCTAAGTCATAAAACTTAATTTAATTTAGTAAATGAGGTTGATATTACTTCCTACAATCCAATCATGATTTCATAATTGTGCTTCAGGGGCTTTGCAGGAAGGAATATTCCTGTGAGAAGTGAACGAAAAGTGGAGAAATTCTATCGGGACGATCGTGGAATATATGGAAATGATCCTGCATGAAGTGTGAGAAATCTCATTTGAGCAAAACTATTCTCCAATTACTCATTCATTACCTTTACATTTAAAGACGTTGGACCCATCACGCTCTAGCTTCTCACTGAACGTCTCTCCCCATCATATGAGCACGTCAGAACGCCAATCAAACATGACAGCTATTTGCACTCACTGGGTGAGATGAAAGATTCCCAGTCTATCACTCAGGCCCCCGTTCACCTCAGAGAATGGAGTGAAGACAGAGAAGCCGGAAAAGGCCTGTAAATTTTTATATTCTGGGCTGTCTCGGATGCTTTCTGTTGGCAGTCAATGCTGACGTGCACACAGCCTCATGTACAAGTGAGTGTGTGTGTGCGGGTTAGAACAGAAAACACACTGTTACAACACTGCAGCGTGAGGCCTTTGATGTTCAAGGTGCTGTATCTGCGGAGCATGTCTGTCCTCTCACATCAGCGCGAGTAAAAACATGGAAACAAAGCCAAACAATACGTTCAAAGTGTCAAATGACACATTCAGTGTTTTATGTGTACCGGATGATGACACATCGGCAGCGTCGCTCCGTTCTGATGCAGGCCAGGCTAATTGATAAAGATTCCAGCGGAAAGGGAGCGGTCGGAGATGAGGAAAATAGATCCCTCCATCCCCATCTATTCCTGATACCAGCTAGGATTCCGTACTTCAAGTCTCAGTTTAGAAGATACATAAATGAATAGATGGATTAAATTATAAGGCATATTTCAAAACTTTTTTCATATTAAGGGTGCACCGCATTATAAAGAGCGTGGATCTCAGAAACTCATTACTCTTTAGAAACTTCTTTACTTGGCGCAGGTCGTTACGTTGCTTCCTCCATTTCAGTGCCATTGGATTGATTTCTTGACGTTGAATTCGCTGGCTGCTGCTGCCTTTCCATGTTCTACTGAAAGACTGATAGGCCTGTGTTTGAATTTTGGAGTATGTCTCTTGAAAGGAGCCATTTAGGGTCTTTATACCCATCTGTGTTGCCAGGTAAGAAATGTAGGCTCATTGCGCATCCATTGCAACCAAAAAACACCATTGGTATTTATGCACTAGAATTGTTCTAGTGTTGAATAGTGTCTGAAATTAATAACACAGGTCAGTTTTGATTCTTCATTTCTCTTTTTTATATATATATTTTATATATATATTTTTTCCAAACCCATGAGACTGGTGCGGTTGAGGACCCAAATGGAGAAGAGAGGTTACAGTAAGAAGCGATAAAGAAGATGGAAGATTTTAAGTACTTAGGCTCAACAGTTCAGAGCAATGGAGAGTGTGGAAAAGAGGTGAAGAAGCGTGTGCAGACAGGCTGAAACGTGTGGAGAAAAGTATCAGGTGTGATGTGTAACAAAAGAGTTTCAGCTCAAATGAAAGAAAAAGCGTACAAAACCCTGGTGAGACCCGCCATGCTGTTTGGTCTAGAGACACTGAGGAAAAGACAGGTTGCAGAGACGTTGGTCAAGGGAACAGCACGTTAGAGGTTTTGGCGATAAAATCAGAGAGGCCAGACTGAGATGGTTTGGACATGTACAGAGAAAAGAGAGAGAGTACATCGGCAGAAGGATGCTGGGTTTGGAACCACCAGGAAAGAGGCCTAGAGGAAGACCAAAGAGGAGGTTCATGGATACAGTGAAGGAAGACATGAAGATAGTTGGTATGACTTAAGAGGATGCAGGAGACAGGGTTACATGGCAGAAATTGACTTGCTGTGGCGACCCTTTCGAAAATGCCGAAAGAAGAAGATAAGGCTGGTTTAGTGGACTATTCAGCCAATAATGGCCGCTGTTTTGAGGCAAATGCACGACACTCATAGCTCTCATTTCAAAAAGTATTTTTGGCTGTATCTCCAGCCAATCATAAAAACTAAACCTTCAGGGTTCACCAAAAAAAAAAAAAAACAACAACAACAACAACAACAACTCAGTCGCAATACACTAATTACAACCATAGATCGATAAAAAGGTAAAAATGTTTGTATAGTTTTTGGGTATTTTGATCGCGCACAATACGGATGGCAAAAACTTGCTAATACACTAATTATCAAAAACCTGGCAACATTAATACACACACAAGTGGTGTGACTGGAATTCCAACTATACCGTCATCTGCATTTTTACTGTTGCAACTTTGGCGACGCTTCCTGATTACGGTCAAATTGTTGATCCCTATATAAGGCGCACAATCGTTTCTAGAGAAAATGAAAGGCTTTTCGCTGTGCAGAATATATAATAGTTGAATGGATGGATTTTTGGCTGAATGCACAGATGGATGGCTGGTTGGTTGGATGCATAGTTGCTTGTATTGATGGATGGAGCCATGCTATCATGCATGAATGAATGGACGGATTGTTTGGATGCTTGGATGGATGCACTGATGCCTGGATGAACTGATTGATGAATGAATGGATTGACATGAGTGAACATTTGGATGGCTGAAACCAGCTTTTTGTACTTCAAGCTTTCTTTAGACAGTACCCAACAAGTCCATCCCTACTCTTCTGACACCACCAAACATCTAAGCCATGTCCACTCGTAGCCGGGTATTTTTGAAAACATATATTCGCTGTCCTCCGTTTTAGAAAAACCCTTGCATACACACGTAACTGTTTTCAATATAACCGCATCCACACGAACCCGTAGAAATACGCTTCTGAGTGTTGTTACAAGCATGCCAGACCAGTAGTCGGCAGTATTTCTCTAAATGTTAGCTCTGAGCTAGGAAGGCTTATGTGACAGATAATAGCCGACGGCAACTTATTTCTCGTCCGTTGCTCCTCGACAAGAAGCAAGAGCAGTTCAGTGTGAAAAAAAAAAACAAGAAAAGAACGTTTCGGTTTTTTTTAGACATGCACCCTCAGACATACTGCCCACTGTCTGATATTAAATACAAGGACGCACACAAATGACGTTTATACATTAATTGTCGCAGATAATGACACTTAAAAACGCAAAACGTCGGTCATGCATATCCACACGCAAACGCAAAACTGGAGTTTTCCAAAATTTTCACTTTGGTAGGAGTTTTCAAAAACGACGGTTTGTAGTGGAAAAGAAAACGATGGGTTAGTGTGGATGGCGGGCCAAAACAGATAAAAATATATATTTGTTTTACCAGATACCTGGCTACGTGTGGACAGGGCCTTAGTCTCTTCTGTTTATGTTTCCATTTTTTCCGTTATGTTCTGTTATAAATTTGCCTGATTTCTTTTCTTCCTTATTCTAATTCTCTTTCCAAACTCCATCATATTACCTTCACCGATATGGACTGCTTGAGTACATGGGATTAGGTTGAAATAAAAAAAAAATTAAAAACTTTTTTTCTATTTACTCTCTCCTGTGGAGCTTCTCGGTATGAAAAAAAAAATGCAATGAAACGTCTTTCTGTCTCTGCCTGCAGGAGAGGGATTCTCTCCATGACTCAGTTTGTTGGGGGAAAAAACACAGATTAGTGCCTCCCTGCTGGAAAATCTCAGACTCTTTCAGCTTTAAATTGTATAAAACCAAGAGAGGAAAAAGTGTTTTGAAAGTGACCTCTGGCCTCATGATGAATGTGACTGTGTGTTGAATTCAGGGTCAGAATGAAAAACAAAGACATTCTGGAATAAAATGAGGAGAAACTCTCTGAATAAACATGTTTATGGTAAGTCCTTCCGCTTGGCACTTGATCATTATGATCACTCCTGGATTGTCCCAGAAGGTGGCATATTTATTGACGTGCAACAGATGGAGAGCGCACGTTTTCCACGTGAAATTGCTCTTTTGGTGGTTGTATAAATATGATGGAGAGCAGCCTGTAAGAAGTATGGTACGCCAAACAAGGACAAGATGTCCAAATGAGCTTCAAAATCTGCGTTATAGCTGCTTTACAACGGTGCCATCGGTGATTGATCTACACCCTGCAGAGCCACTTCGTGAAACAAAGTGTGGAGCCAGAAATTTAGTAGAAAAATAATGTGCGAGACTGTTGGCTTCCGCATCCATTTCAGCACAAGCATTCCCCGGTGCGGAGAGATCATTAAAGTACCAGCCGCTGCAATATGGTGCAGTCAATGTCACTGAAAAGATGGGACAATAAAGAAATGCGGTGGTGGGGTGTGTTGCAACAGCAGGGAGAGAGGGAGCATATATTAATGTCACATAGGCTTTAGCTTGCCTTCTTAAGCCCTGCAAAGAGTCACCAAAGCCAATTTCCATTATCATATTGATTGAAATAGTTCATCATAGTGTAATTTTAGGTTTATCGCCACCCAGTTGGGAATAAGACCAAAGCATTATCCAACAGAAGCCATTGTTCCAGGGGACGTTTGGCTGTTCCAGTTCATTGAGGGAGTTGATTAAGTTTAAATGAAGCAGACACTGGATAAAAGTGAGGGTATTGACCAGCGAGTGTTGGCGAGAAAAAAAAAAAGCCTGATACACACGGAAAAGAAAGATTTGCTAAATGCTCTAATCTTCAATCAAATCTGACATCAATACAGACAAAGTTTGGTAATGAGAGATTCAATGAAGCATGCCGTAGACGGAATTAATCCCCTTCGCCTAAACTGAGTTCAACTTTGAAGCTTGCTCCTCAGGACAGATAGTTATCTAAATGCTAAATAAGTAACGTATTGTACTTTTCACCGCATACTAATCACTGCTTCATCTCACCTCCATTATTTGCTTTTTCCCTTGTCCTGTTGTTGATCTAGTGATTAGATCAAGCTTGGATAGAGGAGGAGGTGATGGGGATATGATGGTTCAACCAACCAGTACGGCTCCTTTCTAATGGGTTTTTACAAAACCAAGGAGAAAATTAGGCCAAAGATGTCAAATATTTTCTTGCAAAGGCCACAATTTTTTTCTGAGAAGGGCAATCCAACAGACTAATAAATCAAACTATTTCTTTCACTCTGTTGAAATAGTCGGACCTTGCATCATTGTTGTTTGTTTGGTCCATAATGGGAACTCTTTCTCCAACCAATCGCTGCTTTCCGATTGGGACCGGATTTGACGTGTACGGGACAAGCCAAAAAAATCAAACTTTACACTACTACCGTTGGCTGCAGGGCAGTAGTGGATTTAAATGATCAATTGCAGGAATAGTTGCAAAGACAGATTTTAAAGTTTGGTCAAGTAAGATGGTTACTTGTCAGAGAGTCATTTCTGTTCACTGATTGGCCGGTCATTTTTTTTAACTCTTATTGTTAGCTAATGTGTGCGATCACTGACCTAGTACCTAGAGCTTTGTCAAATTTGAAGTAGAGGTGTCTTGACGAGATCTGCGACCATCGAGATCTGCGACTTTACGGCTCTGCAAATGCCCAGAACACTCCCCCTACCTTTCGGATGATCTAACCATCAAGATCTGTGACCTGCCATACTTCTATTGGAATTAGCGTAAGGGTTAGTTTACGGAACTCCGATCTATCCATGAGCGTGCAATTCTCGATAGAACAGGGGCACTGGATGGTATCTTGCCACCTACTAAGTTAACGTTTTAAGGTCTGTATGAAAGAATGTTTTCTTGTACTTTTGGCTCCAAAATATTTTCTTGAAACTTCTTCCGACATTTCTACAGAGACAAAACACCCTTTCCCTTTTTTTTTTCGGAGAGTTTCCTGATAGTTTGATACTTTTGATTGTCAGCATTGTGGTGTATTCGGCCTACAGTGGGTGGTTGCTTTTTTGCTTTGTCCAATTGTTCCTTTCTGGTCGTGGACGTGACGCACCCGAACAGTCAGTGTAGTCCGGAAAACTGTTTGTAAAAACTTTTCCTATCAGTACCAGTACAACCACATCTTTCCCCAGAATGAAACTTTCTAAACTCCATCTTTAAATTTTCAATCTTAGTATTTGTTGCAAACATGAATCATATCGCATGGTTGATCTTCTGTTCTTTAGCGGCGGAACTATGAACATGGCCCGAACAGATGCTTGTGCTCATGTCACAAGGTCATCTCCGTTTACTGATTCGACAAACGTTTTCCAATCGCTGCAGTTGTAAGCTAATTTACAATGTAAATGTCTGATTGAAGATAAAATGAAAATTGAAAAGAAGCACTAGGTAGTGCCAGTCTGGAATGTGCCTGACAAATCTCATTTTAAATTTTTTTGTTTCATTTACAAACTTCACTCAAAATATAAAAGCGTCAAATAATTGTGTGAAGTTTTTCAGACATTTGTTTTTTTTTCGTAGGAGCTGGTCAGACTTGACCAGAACACTTCCCAACAAGGCCTTCAGGGACTAGCCTAACCTCATCCTTGAGCAAACTTCTCTACCACTTCTGGATACGGGAAGCAAAAAGCAATTTTCTGATCTGCTCTTGGTTGCTCCCCCCTACCCTATTTCTAAAAGAGAGCCTTGATCTTGTTTTTTTCAGTTACCACCCACAGCAGATGACCGTAGACGAGGGTAAAAAATGGAGATCAACTGGCACATAAACGCCTTTGTTTTTGGCTCAGCTTTCTCAGCTGACAGATGTAACGTCTTGTCAACCCATCTCTTGCTCAGTCGTGGACAAGACCCTCAGATCAGAGCTGGGAGTAACTAAAATTTGTAACTCGGGAGTAACGAACCCATCAGTAACACGTTATTGCAGTAGTGCAATGATACGACACAACACAGAGAAAAACTGTTGACAACACATCACTTGTTAAAATCTCAGTTATGTAAGTTAAATTCATATTTAAACCAAGATTATGATAGTGTAGTACTCTGTAGAAAACACGTCCTAAAATACGACGTAGAACCAGAACTACTTCCTCCTGAAACCAGCGGATTTGTTGCTCTTTATTGATGCTAACATCAAACATGAATGAACTTTGGTTTTTCATTGTGTAAAATATACATGTTGGCATTCCCATGCTTATTTGTTTTACTGATGCCTTTTGAAAGATACTTTAAATATCGGTGTTCATTATTCATATAAAGCAGGGGTGTCAAAGTCCGGTACTTGAGGGCCGGTGTCCTGAAAGTTTTCATTGTGTTCTTGCTTCAACACAGCTGATGCACATGAAGTGAAATCAACAACCAATCAAATTTGGCACATACTGTATACCCAGTAACCTGGATCAGATGCGTAGATGCAAGAACACATAGAAAACCTTCAGGACACCGGCTCTTGAGAACCGGACTTTGACACCTGTGATGTAGAGTAACATTAGTTTGTGAAGTCCCGCGACAGACTGGCAACCTGTTTGGGGTGTACTCTGTCCTTCGCCTCGAATCAGCCGGGATAGGCTTCGGCAATACCCCGCAACCCCGAAAGGGGTTGACTGCCCAGAAAGACTGGCTACCTCTTTGGGGTGTACTCTGGACTTCGCCTCGAATCAGCCGGGATGGGCTTCGGCACCACCCCGCAACTCAGAAAGTGACAGACTGCCCAGTTTAGGAGGGTTTTTTTTCAATATGTAGCCTTTCAGGTTTAACTGCGATCATTAAATTGTTTATTTCAATTTGTACTCAAAATGTATACATTTTACATTTACAATTATTTGTTTTGATTGAAAGTTTTATGTCATGAGAGTATTTATGTTTACGAACTGTGAACACGTTAAAAACAACCACCATGTTTGCAAGATGGCTACCTAACAAATATGAAAATGTTATTGATTTGTTTCAAAGATGAATAAAATATTACAAAGGAAAGTTTTGCCGTGTCAAAAGGAAATAAATAAATCTGTGATTAAATACGGGTGTAAATATAACGGGATTAGTATCATATTAAATGTTCTTATTACGCATGTTTGATCAGATCAAAGAAAGTTCATTCTGTTTAAAAAATGTAACGACAAACTCATTATATTACATTTATATTACATTTCTATTACATTTCTATTACATGTTCATTAATCTCACACATTATTGTTTGTAAAAATATTATTTTGTAATATGAGTTTGTAATATATTGATTTTATCTACAAAGTGTTATTTTTATGTTGAAAAGTACACAATTTTATCTTTTTTTTTAAATCCAGAGATTAAAATCAGTTTGAAAATAATTTAAAAAGAAATGTGTAGGAATCGATAACAACTGTTTTGCCAGATCATTCAAATATTAAAATATTACAATAAAACAAACAAATAACTCGCAAGAAAATGTAACTAAATGCTGTAACTCGAGGTTATTATTGTACTCAAACTAAATGACTTGTAAACACATGTTTAGTGTTTAACTTGAACGTCTGGAGGTAAATACGGTATGAATATATAATATGGCCGTGATTATTTATGTCGTTCTACTTGTTTTCCTGCTACGATTGAAAGTTTTGGGTTCTCCTGATTTGTGGGGAGTGGGTTTGGGATGCTGCTGCCAGAAGCATCTTCTGACATGGATCCTGGTTCCACATAACAGCTGACACATCTTCTGCTCCTAAATCTTACACGTGCCCTCTGAAGTCTCATTTCTCCTCTTTTTTTTATTCTTTTGCTCTTTTTTTTTACCCCCTGTTGGCAACACTCACATCCACTTTTGTTCCAGCCGAAGACTTATATTCTATTTTAGAAATAAGTAAATAATTCTATATTTGTCTGCTTGCCAGATCCGTCAAGTTCACGTTTATCACATTAGATATTTGTTCTGGATTCTTCCTTCACTCATGAATAAAGCTGCCACCCACTGGGTCTTAGCGGACCAGACTTATCAGTCTGTCTTAACTTCTTCTATTTATTTCCAGAAGCTTCCTCATTATTTACATTTACTGTTTGCAGGATGACGGTAAATGTTGTCAGACTGATGTTTTTTGGTTTCATTGTAGGAGATGGAGCAGTGGGACCTGCGGGGTTGTCAGGAATCTCATCTAATCTGCATGTTTGTTTCTTAAACAGGGCATGTTCGCTTTTTCTTTCCTCCTGCAAAGCGCAATAAAACAAACCAGCACGCTTTGCAGGA
The DNA here is from genome assembly GCA_902685375.1 of Neostethus bicornis. NCBI lineage: Eukaryota > Metazoa > Chordata > Actinopteri > Atheriniformes > Phallostethidae > Neostethus > Neostethus bicornis. The sequence continues at coordinate 5,942,733 of LR738547.1, read as the reverse complement.
GGCTTTGTAGAGCTGCGTTTTGCCTGATGGCTGCACATCCTCCATCTTTTTTCATCTGTCACTTATTCCCCCCTCATCTTTTGTCATTTGTTCTGTATGTATTCATTTGTGGCCTTTTGTACATAAAAAATTCTTACGATGTAAGTACAATTTAATTACTGTATCATTTCGCTCGACTGCAACCAAAGTTGGGGTTTTTGTTTGTTTGTCCAATAAAATTCAATTTTATTTGTATGGCCCAAAATCACAGAATTTCTGTCTCAATGGGATTCACAAGAAAAATTTGTTTGATTGGGTTTTTTTTTTTTTAGTATGTAATATTTTGGACAGTAATAGTTATTCAAAATAAACTAACTAAATAATGATGTAATTAAATTTTTTTTAAACGTACCTATCACCTAATTTTAGAGGCGTAGCTTTCTTTTTTAAATGGTCTTTAAATATGATCAAATTACGTTAATAACCCCCTGCTGTGTTCATTATGGGTTTTTTTTTCCTTCTATTTTATCTTTTTGAAAAAATAAATAAATAATAATAAACATCCCGTAATTTCCAGTAATTGCAAAAAGTGGTCCTCGTGGCTTTTTCTGTCAGAAGGAAACGTGGAGCGCCCCCTGGTGGATGTAGATGGAAACAGCAAAAACAGCGCGAAGAGATGATGCTCTGCGGCCTGGTTGTTAGGAAACAGTTTTTAAAACCCATAGAGCCATTTCACACCCATCAGCATGATTACAGACACGTTTATCCCCCTCACACACAAACATACCTCAATCCCTCTCATTAAGATTTTTTACTGAGACAATTAGGATCAAAATGAAAATTACCAAAAAAAAATCTCCTTGTGTTTTAATATTTTATTTTATGATTTCGCATCTCGTGCTTTCCATTTCTCTCCTCGTTTAAATCAAAAGCTCCCGTGCTCGTGCTGCTTGTCAACTTTCCAGTTTAGTGATGTAAAAAGAAAAGAGAGAGAAAGAGGGAGAGGAAAGGAGGTCAGCATGAGCCCGCCGGGATGCAGGGCAGCTGTTCCCAGACCAGTTATCCCATCACACCTACTGGAAACTGCCATCCTCAGGCGTTTGCGTGGCCGAGTAATTAATAGGAAATAATGATGTTGCCGAAGGTGTGCCACCACCAAGGACGTGTTGCCTCTTTTATCCCCAAACTTTAGTGCAAAATGATGTGCGGGTGCTGATGCGGGAGGTGATGGAGTTAAAGAGTCACAGAGTGGTTGGAAATCAGTGGCATGTACAGACATTTTGGGGGGCAGTACAGAGTAACTGGCCCGTAAAAATCTGAATTATACCAGAATTAAAGACTCATATTGAATTAAATTTGACCTATTTATTTACAGGATTGAGCGTGTTACTCATAAACTGTAATATGCTATTACATTTGTATTACAATATTACTGCTTCAAAAGTAATTAATTACACTACTTTAAGTTACTTTGAGCTAATCTAATCAAGCATGTGTTATGGTACAAAAAAAAAACACTATTCCTAATAAATTTATGCAAATTTGACACCACAAGACTTTATCTTGTTTTTATTTTTTATTTTTTTGTCAAGTCAATTGGACGCTTGCATCTTCTTAGTAAACAAAAACAGTGTGAAACAGCTGCAAAACGGTGAGTAAACGTAAATTGTTTAATTGAATAAAAAAACGTAAACGCGCAAAAAATGTAAACCCTAAAAGGCCATAAGTCAAATTAAGTCTCATGAAATAATGTCACAAATTTTACATGTTATACATGCTAATGTTTGAATTAACTTTGAGAGGGCGTAAAAAAAGGAAGTATAGGACAATTACGAATATTGACTTCATTACGACACGATAACCAATCAAAAAGTTCATTCATGCTAGCACGTTCGTGTTACCAACGAGTTTAGGAAGTAGTTCTTCTTCTACGTCTCAATTTTATTTTGAATTACTCTATTCATCCCTCACTGGGGAAATTTGTTTTTTTTTTATTTTATTAGAATATCGCAATTTGAAAGCCTTTACTTGAAGCCCTTAGTCCTTAGCCAAAGCCAGTGACACTGCTTGCGTTACTGAGATTGTAACGGGTGACATATTACCAACTTTTTTGCGGTAATTTGTTGTTACTGCGGGTCTGAAAAAAATAAAAAACATTACCGCGACATGTGTTATTTGTTTCCTCCCCATATTGTTTATTTGTTTACCACGTAAACAAACAGGTTTCTGCTTTAACTGATGCATATTGTCGGGGTAATTCCGTGTTTACGAACACTTGGATGTTTGAGCTTCACAGTCAGAATATTGTTTCAAATTTAACGTTTGATTGAATTTGTACGTTTCGGCTTAGAGAAGCTCAAATGGTACGTTTTAGCGTTTATTTAAAATACATCAGGAAAAAAAAATAGGACAAAGGGGCACTTTGCTGATCAAACGGTCAAGGACCAGGGGCTTTAGAACCACCTTGACCGTGGTCTAATCTATGTCTTCCATTGTTAAAAATGATGAGAAAAAAATCTTTTTTCAACCTCCTGAAATAAAATCAAACAAATCCCTCCACATATTCTTCAGCAGATTTACTGGAATTTATTCCATTCTCACTTCTCCGCCCAATTAACCCAAACAATTACTGCAAGTTTGTTTTTAATTAGGACTCAATCTGAAGCCTGGCTGTTGGTGTATGATTCCTGCTTGCAGTGCCTTTAGGCCAGCGTGTGATTAGGACCTGTCAGCTGAATGGAAGCAGCCATGCGTGTGCTGCAACATGACCCGCTGTTGTTAAACCTTGTCAACATATTAACCTGAATTCCCCAGTCATTATGGACTGGATTGCCCCATAAAAGCAAGGAAAATGCGCACATATGTGTGCGTAATTGAAAATAATTATAATAAAACTAATAACACGTCCTACGGCTTCACATCCAAGCTGGTGGATTGCACCGTCTACTTATTATATTTAATCTGTAATTTGAAGATAAATTGATGCATCAAATGGAAACGTTGCTGTTTAGGATGAGCGAAAGATTCCAGAGGCTTTCAGAAAGACAAACAGGAGTAAATAGGTTTGACATGGAGAGAACGAGTGTTTTGGAAAGGCCAAAAGGTTCATCTGATCCTTGTCAAAATATATTGATTCATCTGCTTTCAAGAGACACTTGATGTCTTCTTTAATTTCTGACAGACTCAGAAAAACATGGTGAAGACACAAAAGGAAGGAAAGTCGATGAAAAGAAAGTTCGGAAAGGATTCATTTGGAGAGAAAGTAGAAATTTGGTGTTTGGTTTTTGTTTTCTTCTTTTTAACCTATCGATTTTCAGAAGAAAACATTTGAGGTGTTTTCTATGTTTTAACAACACGGCAGGAGGATCAGTGCGTGTGTGTGTGTGTGTGTGTGTGTGTGTGTGTGTGAGGCAGTTCATAGCGGACCGGACGGCTGGCTGGAAGGTTTGATGAACCTCCCTTCAGCCACAATCAGTGCAGCGAGTCTGCTTTGGTGTATCCAGAGGTGAATAATTTATGGAAGGATAAAAGCATTTGTGGTTGAGAGCTAGACAGTCAGACAGAGGAGGGGGGCAGGTACCCCCACCCTCCCCACCCTCCCCCCAACTCGCGCCGCAGCACGGTGGCCTTGCTCCATACCTCCTTGGACGGCTGCTTGAAGTGCAAATCTGTGTTCCAACTTGTTCCTGGTGCCTGTCAGCATGTTTTCCTCTTGTCAGCAGCGATGGAGTGTGGGCCCGCATCACCCTTGTACCGCCGCTCTAACAGGATCATTGACAGGCCAGTGACACTGCCCAAGCAGATAATGGAAACCTATTGATTTTTCTTCTACTTTTTTTTCTCCCTTTTTCACACAGACAATCTGTGACACTTTGGAATAACCGGCCGGAGAACAGGTCATGATCAATGCCCCTGACCTTTAGATAACTGCTGCTACACACTCTGAACCAAGAGAAAAAAATACACCAAGACTGGTGGATGAAAAAGTCCACTTTACGTTGACTTTTTACAGTTTCTAAACTATGACGAAAACCAATAAATGACTTGGTTTATTGGCTGGAAAGATAAAGAAAACGTGAGCTAACCCTGCTCCTGTAACGCCAGCCTCATTCTGATTTGCTTAATTGATAGAAATAGTTACCTTTGAATAAAACACAGCTTCTCCGTGTGTGTGTGAGGGAAATCTCCAGGGAGAAGGCCCCTTTGATACCCGTGGCAATGATAAGCATGCATTGGCTAGCGAGCCCCAAACGCTCATGGCAGATGGTGTGCAGGTCCAGCAAAGCCACATCCCTCTCTTTTTCTCTCTTCACAGCCAATGGGATAATGAAATGCCCAATTCTGGTCATGGCTAACTCAATCTCATTAAAATCTCCATTTTTTTATTCATTCGGCCCCATGGGAAGCTGTCTGCTAGCGATGTGGCTTTCAACCTCCAGAGAGAACATCTTTTGAAACCGCCAGGAGACCTAATGAAGTCACAGAGAGGCACAATTATTTCCCAAAGAAAGAACATTAATGTACTTGAAAAGTCCCTCTGGAGAAACATGATGACAATTGGTTTGTACAGCTTTGATCGCTGCTTTAAATACTGCCCGGGATAAACTGCGGGGTTAGCCCCCTTTACCACTGGTAAGTAGACAGGCCTGAAGTAGCCATCAAGCCTCACACACACATCACACACTCGGCCTGCCACGCTCACAGTCAAATGAGAGGTGTTTTTATTGGGAACAATGAAGCTAAAGATGTTTCAACAAACAGAATGAGAACTGCAGTGAAGCGAGGTGTGGGGAAGGATTCATTATCACATGAAACACCTTCAGCTGCGACTCCAGCTGCTGCTAAAAGTTTCATCTGGGCTCTGATCACACGCACTTTCCCTCAGATTAATTATGAAATTGGGTTTTGGTTTGTTGACTCGCGGTTTCTGATGCAGAGCAAAATAATTTTATTTTTTTTTGCAAAAAAAAAACTTCTCTGTTCTCTGTCCGGCTGAGATGGTTCAATTCAATTTTATTTGTTCAGCCCAAAATCACAGAATTTCCGTCTCAATGGGGTTCCCAAGAAAAAGAGGAATGTATTAACACAAATACACAGCAAGAAAAATAACTAAGAAATGCTAACTAAACAAGACTAGCACATTAATGCACTTAGACTCTCCCTCACGGTGAGGAAAAATTCCTACAAAAAAAACCATCAGTGGGTAAAAAATAAGAAACCTTGTGGGGATCCACATGAAAGAGAGATCCCTCCCCCAGGACGAGCAACCAATGTGTCAAAGATTATTGTTTAAATATTAGCTTATTCTAATCTACAGCTAAATATCTAAAGAAGTCAATAGATGTTCTTCATCCTGATGGAAACACGGGGGGCTCCTCAGCCCGGAGATGTCCAGTACGGGGATGAGTAGATGTTCTTCATCCTGATGGTTACACGGGGTACTCCTCAGCCCAGCGATGCCCTGGACGGGGATGAGTAGATGGATATCATCCTGATGGAGCGGGGTGATGAAGCGCGGAGTTCTCCTCGGTGTGGCCATGCCCAGGACAGAAACGCAAAGTCCTGAATGGGGCTCTCTCCCGAGGTGGACAACATGTGAAAGATGGTTCTTACACTTCCCGCTGTTCATCCCGACTCCATCTGGTATGGACAATTTTTATAAATGAAATCTTTTTGCTGTAGTACTTAAATTTACCTTCACTATTTGGACTCATGCGTATGAAAAGATTTATTGAAAACAACGTGTATGCAAAGTTCCAAATTATTATGCCAATAAAAAATTTTTCTGCAGCATGTTCGCAAAACCAAAAGCCTCTGGAGGATTCCTAACACTTCCTGTTTGCTGCTTTGTAGTGTCATTTTAGCAGCTGCTTATTTGTCAGTCAGAATTTGTCCGCGTTATGTCTTTATTTGCACAGCCCAGTGTGGGCTCTGAATCAGGCACAAATCTCTTGAAATGCTTACATTTTGTGAAATATGGAATGTTTTCATCCACTTATTTTCTTTGTTCTGAAGCAGAGATGGTTTTCTCTTTTGCAGCTTGTTGGAAATGTTGATTTGCTTAATAAAGTGGTGCAAACTTCAGGAGTTGTTTCTTTAATTGGTCTCAACTGACAAACCAATTATTACAAAAATTTGATTACAAGTAATGCTAGAATACAATAGAAAATAGAAAACAGAAGAGGAATGAAGATTATTCAGAGTAAAACAGAGTACATGTGTGTGAATGAGAGGGATCCAAATGGAAAAGTGAGGTTACAGGGAAAAGAGATAAAGAAGGTGGAAGATTTTCAGTATCTAGGATCAACAGGCCAGAGCAATGGAGAGTGTGGAAAAGAGGTGAAGAAGCGTGTGCAGGCAGGCTGGACCGGGTGGAGGAAAGTATCTGGTGGGATGTGCAACAAGAGTTCGAGCTAAAATGAAAGGGAAAGTGTACAAAACTGTGGTGAGACCGGCCATGCTGTTGGCTCAAGAAACAGTAGCACTGAAGAAAAGACAGGAAGCAGAGATGTGGAGGTAGCAGAGATGAAGATACTGAGGATCTGTCTGGGAGTGACCAGGATGGACAGGATTAGAAATGAGTACATTAGGCGAACAGCACGTTAGAGGTTTTGGGGATAAAATTTGAGAGGCAAGACTGAGATGGTTTGGACATGTGCAGAGGAGAGAGACAGAGCAGAGAGACCGAGTACATCGGAAGAAGGACGCTGGATTTGGAACCACCAGGAAAGAGGACAAGAGGAAGGCCAAAGAGGAGGTTCATGGACGCAGTGAAGGAAGACATGAAGATAGTTGGTGTGACCAAAGAGGATACAGCAGATAGGATTAGATGGAAGAAACTGACTTGCTGTGGCGACCCCTGAAGGGAAATGCCGAAAGAAGAAGAAGAAGAAGCTAGAATACAATCCAAATATTATTCAGTCCACACAATCATTTCGAATGCACTGTATGTACGTATAAATTGATAAACTCTGGACCCTTTGAGACATTGAAAACAGAATATTAAAGTATGGGTGCTAGACAGGCTTTGGGTCTTGGGCAGGGTTGGCTTCTAGGCAGGCTTTTGCACAATCAGATGTTGTAGGTCCAAACTAGGACAAGACAATGGACATTGTGCCTTTCAAGTGTGTTAAAGGTGAAAAGATCAGGAAGCCGTGACTGTCACACCTTTCTCTTCACCAAGACAGACCACTACCAAGTCCTTATTATTACAGACACCACACTAATCTGCATGTCGATCTCTAACGCCATCCTTCCCTCACACATGAAAAAGACACAAATACAATTAAACTCATCCACTTGTAGCAGGACCCTGTCCCTGACTTGTAGTGGGTACTCCCCCCCTTTTCGATATCAGATTTGGAGGTGCTGGTTTTCATTCAGGCCGCTTCAACACTCCGGAGCAAATTGGTCGAGTGAGAGTGTGAGATTACAGACAGCATGACCACTTTATCTACATAGTGGCAGATACCCCATCCTGAAGTCTTGGCGCTGGATCACAGTTTTGTAATTTTATTGTCCTTATTTTTCCATATCTTATCATTCGGTCTCAAAACTTTGCTTTCTGTCTGGGGCAATTGTATCAAGGCACATTTTGTACACTGGGATGGTGAAGGATTTGGGCCTTTATTCCTGTCATGACCCTCTCCCTGGATCATACCCTGTCTTCATTGTCCTACCCTTTACTCTGATTCCTCACACCGGTCTTAAGTGCTTCTCACTAATGTTTGCACTTGTGTCTTGTCTTGCCCCTTTTCAAGTACTGTATGCCCTGGTGTCTTTTACTCCTTGGTCAGGACTTCTGTTGTTACGATATCTTGTCCCTGTCTGTTGTGCCATTCCTGGCAACCCTCCTCGCCCCCAAAAAGAGTTCGGTCTCCAATGCCTGCCCAGGAACCATATTTACCCAGTACATGAGCAGAGGTTCCAACCCATGAACAACATACCCAAAGTTACCCAGAACACCTGCGCCGGTTGGCTACCAGATGTACCTGTCCATCCTGACTTTCATCACCAATTCTATTCTTAATAAACATGTTAAACTTGACCGTGTGTCTGGGGCCAACATGTCCAACTCTGCAACATGACAATCCCAGTTGATACTAAGCCCTCTGACTTTGTCATGATCCCCCTCTTCTGCAGCTAAGAGGGAGCCGTGAATCAACAATCTGATTAGGATCACCTGGGGTGATTCCTAATTTCACTCACCTGTGCACCCTGCTAACTATTTAAGGGGAACCATTCCTGACTTTCCTGTCAGGTCTTACTACTACCTCTCCCAGCCAGGTCACCCTGGTTGCCTGACCATGTTTTGTATTTTGATTTTAGTTGGACTTTTGAAACCTTCAGTTAATCATGTTCTTCTTGTTTTACTGACTTTTCTGAATTAAGTTAATCAATCATGTTTTAAGTCCTGCATTTGGGTCCTCCTCTTTCCATCATCCTCAACATCTTGACAGACTTAGCTTACAGGAACTGTATAAACTTTTCGTTGAGAGGGTTCACCGGTTAGCTTCTGAATTGTGCACAAAAAATAAAGTCCTATTCTTTCTGTCTTTCTTTATTTTTATATTTTGCTGTAGGAAAATTTTGATAGTTTAAAGTACAACCAGTTCATAAAGTGAGGAAAAACAAACCAATCTCCAGTGATGAATAGAGACTGATTGAGCTGCCCATAAAAATCCTGCCAAAAAACATTGTTTTTGTACTTTGAGACCTTTCGTAACAAGTTTTCTCACTTTCGATCATCAGATCTGCTTTAGTTTCTTCTAACTGTTGTAATGGCCTTATTGAAAGATGGGATGGAGCTGTAGGTCTGCTTACCGCAGCTTCTTTGGAATCATTATGATCTTCTGGCTGAACACTACTTAAAAAAAAATAAATGGCTCAACTGGGGCTAAAAAGAGACAGACAGAAGTTGTGGATTAAACACAAAATACTTGAGGAAAAAAATTATATATTTTTTCGCTGTCAGTTTTCAAGCTTTTTGAATTTTCCTTTGTTCTTTTTTTTGGATGTTTCAGATTGTTTCGGATTTTTTTTGTTTTGTTTTGTTCTGTTTTTCTTGGGAGCTGCAGCGATGAGAGCATAGATGCCTTATATCCGTGACAATAATGAACAAGTTTGTTATAAATGTGTATCAGGACACACAAAGAGATGAATACCATAGAAAGTGAAAGATTTTAAGTACTTAGGATCAACAGTCCAGAGTAATGGAGAGTGTGGAAAAGAAGGGAAGAAGTGTGTGCAGGCAGGCTGGAACGGGTGGACAAAAGTATCAGGTTTGATGTGTAATAGAAGAGTTTTGGCTAAAATGAAAGGGAAAGTGTACAAAACCGTGGTGAGACCGGCCATGCTGATTGGTCAGGAAACAGTGGCACTGAGAAAAAGACAGGAAACAGAGATGGAGGTAGCAGAGATGAAGATGCTGAGGATCTCTCTGGGAGTGACCAGGATGGACAGGATCAGAGGAAGAGCACATGTTAGAGGTTTTGGAGATAAGTCAGAGAGCCCAGACTGAGAGAGAGAGAGTACATCGGAAGAAGGATGCTGGGTTGGGAACCACCAGGCAAGAAGCCTAGAGGAAGACCAGTGAAGGAAGACATGAAGATAGTTGGTCTGACCGAAGAAGATGCAGCAGATAGGGTTAGATGGAAGAAACTGACTTGCTGTGGCGCCCCCTGAAGGGAAATGCCAGAAGAAGAATCTCAATTAAACAGAACATTAAAGTACCATCAATCTTTCTTTGTTCGTGATTTATTATTGTGGTCATTTCGCTTTCTAATGAAGATTTTAATCAATACGTGTTGACACGTAACACATGTCACATAAACCCTAACAAGCATGCAAATGAGAAAATAATGAATCAGCGTTTACAAACGTACTCGTTTGTGTTCCTGGCCTTTTTGAAAAAGCTTCAAAGTTGTCCTCTGGACAGAGGTTTTGGCGATTGAGACGTTTCAACATGGTTTCTGTTGGGCTTAGTTCCCCCCTGTGGATTGGTCAAACCTCGGTTAGTTTAACCACTCTCAGGTTCCCTCTATATGACAGAAAATGATTCCTGGATGGAAGTCTATCGTCAAATACATCTGTCCAGAAGAAAACTTTGAAGACTTTTTTACGATGGATCGCTCCTGGTGAATGAGGGATTGGTTTTGGTTAGTCTATACCTGTGATGATTGTGTGTTTCTTTGTCAAGCCTTCTGAGACAACTGTGTTACAATTGTAGGATATAGAAATTAACACCATGGGTCTGGGTGAATACTTGATTCTGATTGGCTACGCAATGTTCAACTTCTGTATGAAAACCTCTGAAAGACGTTTCGGTTAAAAAGCATTGACATTCTTTATTACAACCGCTGCGCTAAAGTATGGTGATGGTAGCTCCTCGATGACAACACTGCACACAATTTTTTGAGTACGAGTGCATTTATTAGGCCTTAAGTGCCATCAAATGCTGTGAAACCAAAAGACAAGGCAAAACAGAACAAAACACAATTCAATACACGCTCTTGGTGTTCGCACAAACATACATGAATGAGACAGCTCACCTCGTAAAAGTAAATACGCTTTTTGGCTCTTCTGCAGCTGTCTGGAGCGTGGCTCTCGCTCCAGAGTCTTTAGGCCATAGGTCGAGCGTCACACGTACCCCCATGGCCCATAGTCTCGTTTGTTCTCGCTAAGTCTAACAAGAACAATGTCACTGAGAGTGACTCTACAGATGGTCAAAACAAATGTTACAATTCATTTCAGTTATTCATCACAACGGAAATAAGACAGGACAAAAACATGAGCAATTTTTTGGGGGAACTTTTTCTTTTTGTGGTTTTGTTATTTCTTGCACTAAAAATGACTTTAAAAAACTACTTGCAGAAATTTTTGGAGCAAAATTTTGCTTCATTCTCTGAACAAAAACAATTGAAATCAAGTGGTCTTTTTCTTTAAAAGTGTATTTTGTTCACTTTTTAATCCTGACAATGTGTCAGTTTCTCCTGTTGGTAAATCTTGGACTAACTGCAGATCCTGTGGTATGTACATAAATAAATGCCGACAAATAGTTTGCCACAACTTTTTGTGAAAAGAAAAGCTTGCAATTTAGATTAGATTAGAATGACTTTATTGATCCCACACTTGGGAAATTTGTGCGTTACAGCAGCAAACAAGAAAGAAATAGACATTATATATACAAGAAGGAAAATAAAAATAATGAAATATTAAAATAATAAAATAGAAGGAATAATGTGACAAAACATTGAGGTCAATACGAACTGTAAGTGCATAAGAAGGTAAAAAAAAAAGTGACATAAGAAGCATAAAGTGACAAGTAGTGATGAATTACATGAGCATAAACCAGTTTAGGGATGAAACAACTAATCAATTTAATCGATTATAATCGATTATTGAAATAGTTGTCAACTAATTTGGTCATCGATTAATCGCCTAAAAACTTTTTACTGTCAACTGCACTTAAATTGGTCTCCAAGTGTGGCAGTAGCAAGCAAATTGACGATGCGAGCTACCAAAATAGGAGGAGAAGAAGAAAGCAGCCAATCATTGGCATTCATTTCACCCCGCCTCACGTGATCAGGCAGATCCAATAAGATGGCAGAAAGAAAAACACAAACATTCTACAATAATATTCTACCTCTTTATTTCACAGAAAGATTAACATTTGCTCTTACTTGAACAAACCCAACGTGTTGTTTATGTGACTATGAGTTGTGTTTTACGTAATTACATTCAACAAAATGCCGAAAAACTAATATTTATTAAGTGTTCATTTTTATCCGATTAATCGGTCCAATAATCTGCAGATTAACCGATCATCGAAATAATCTTTAGTTGCAGCCCTAAACCAGTTATTTGCTATTCTGTGAGTTATTATAAAGTGTTATTGTGTTGGGAATAAAAGATTTCCGGTACTGGGCGGTTTTTGAGCGGAGCTGTGTGAACCTCTTGGAGAAGGAGCTCCGCTGCTTGTCCAGAAGTGGGTAGAGAGGATGGTCAGGGTTGTCCATGATGGACAAAAATGAATAGTAAAAGTGGATAATAAAAGTGGATAAAAGTAAATGGTAAATAAATCGATAAATCAATTTGATTACACAAGAGGTAATGTTCTTTAAGGTTTCCATTATCCTAAATTAATGGACTTAGCGGAATCAACCGTCTAGCAATATGAGGAGGACAGATCACGCCTCTGTATTTTCCGTCAATTTCAGGCAAGGGACACTTTGTCGGGCATTCTGGCATGTATCATTCCTTCAGTCTTCTGAACCGCTTATGCTTAACTGGGTCGCAGGGCGTGCTGGAACCTATCCCAGCTGATTCAAGGCAAGATACACCCTGGTTAGGTCGCTAGTCTCTTGCGGTTGACCTATCCACAGACATTCCTTCCTTGGGGCCATTTCATAGTAGCCAATCAACCTAGCATGCATGTTTTTGGAGGGTGGAAGGAAACCAGAGTATCTAGAGAAAATCCACACATACATAGGGGGAACATGCAAACTCCACACAGAAAGGCCAATGTCCCAAGCCTCTTCCCACTGGGGACTTAAACATGCAACCTCTTTGCTGCAAGACCACCATGCTAACCCACTGTGCCATCGTGCCACACCTTAACATAATTTATTTAAATTTGATAAAAAACAATCTCATGTCCACTTTCTACTATTTATGATCACAAATTTTACTAGATAACTTTCCGTTTGGGAGGGTTTTACTGCAACATCAGGTAAGAATGAGATAATTGAAGACGAAGGTGGTGAAACGGGAGGAGGGATTAGCTGTTTGGGTTTGCAAGTTAATTTTATTATCAGGTAAAACTGTTATTCCCAGCGCGTCCCCTCCACCTTCTTCCAGTCTGAGCATCTGATTTGCACTCTTCTGTTTGGAAAGTGTTAGCGGTAAAGTTTAACACAACCCTGCGTCTTCAGGGGGACTATTTTCACAAACAATATACCACCACTGGAGAATCACAAAGGAGTCATGAAGCTCACACAGTAAAACCAGAAAGCTGCTGCTGCCTCTTAATGAACGCGTAAAAATGGAATTATACTGTAAAAACATGTAATTTTCTTCTTTCTTTTTTTTCTTTTTTTGTGTTCCATTTTAATTGAGTTGGAATGTGAGCAGTCCCAGGGGGAATCAACCCAGGTTCTCCCGGTCGAAAGATGGCAACTCTGCCACAAGGCCAACCAGACTTAGGACCAGAAACATGTACTGTATTTTTCGCACTATAAGGCGCACATAATAACCTTAAAGTCCACGATGCGCCTTTTAACCCGGAGCGCCTTATATATGGATTAATATTGAGCTACAACAGGTGTCGCAACTGCGGTAAGCAGCCGCCGACTCCATTTTCCCCCGTAGAAGAAGTAGTGCGCGGTGCATGCTGGGATATATGAAAGGGTGTCTCATTTCCATTTGTGTGTTTGTGTAAAGACCCGGAAATGGCTCCTACCAAGAGACACTGTTACACCGCAGAGTTTAAACTCAAGGCGATCGGTCCCGCAGTAGAACACGGGAATAGAGCCGCAGCCAGAGAGTTTGACATCAATGAATCAATGGTGAGGAAGTGGAGGAAGCAAGCGGATGCGCTGCGCCAAGTAAGTAAGACTAAACAGAGTTTATCTCCAATGGAAGATAAACCGTGTCACGAAAATACTAATACTTTATCTCGGAGAAAATAATAAAACAGCTGTTTATTCATTTTAGGAGTAAAAACAGAAAGCTGTTTTGTAATTGTTAATAAAGTTTGACTGACCTATCTGACCATTTAGTGAATGCATAACGTAACCCCGGCCTTTACTGTAGCGCCTTATAATGCGGTGCGCCTTATTTATGGATAAAGTTTCTAAAAAATATCATTCATTAAAGGTGCGCCTCATAATGCAGTGTGCCTTATAGTGCGGAAAATACGGTACTTTTCTTTATAACTGAACATAGAGAGGTAGATAGGAAAATTATCCAGCATGGGGTTAATCCAAAGGAATGTCTTTGAGTCCAAAAATATAACAGTTCAACGAAAAACTTGGTCAGGCAGCCAGGAAGACCTGGCTGGGAAGGTTGATAATGACCCGACGTGGAAGTCAGGGGAAACTGCCTTTAAATAGGCACCAAGATCCACAAGTGTTTCACTGGACTAATTATCCTCAGGTGTCTCTAATCAGGGTGATGAGGGAAGTTTCAGGGCTCCCCTTGGTGGCAGGTGATGGGATCATGACATTTTTCTTTTAAAACCATGTTATATAAAGAGTGTTAAACTTTAGAAAGTCATGTTTATCATAATCATAGCTAAATAACATCATGTCGTTAGTCGTCTATAGGACGTAAATCTGTAAACAAGTAATGAAACAAGCAAAGCTTCTCAGGATGGGATGAGTGTCTATTTTTTTATTTACTTTTTGTTGATTTTTCTTGTATTAAAACGTCATCAGGCCTTTTTAGACGAAAACATAGTGTTTTTATGGGCAACTTGAAGCATCCATGGGAACTCAACGGCAAAGATGTCTTTAAAAGAAATTCAACGGAGACCAATTTAATGTGAAATCTTTACCAACATCTTTCAGAGTACCTGTCTGAGAGCTTGATTTGGACAGGCATTAAACAAAATTGTGCTCTCACCGTGACGAAGGGCTTCAAACTCAACATCAAGAGAAGCTCATGATTTTTTAACATGAATTTCAAAAGAACGTTGCTACATTCCTATTTTTTTTTCTTTTTTTTCATCCACAAATCAAATGTTTGTGAACTATTTTGTGATCTCTGAAGCAAAATTATAATCTCTGTTGGGGTTTCCTGAGAAACATGTGATAAACTATTCATTTTAAATGTCTTTGTGATGAAAAATGGAAGTCTTTGAGAGCAAATGAAGCTTAAATGCTCCCATGTTTATCAGAAAGGGTAAGGTTAATGCTTATTATTCATTACTAGATCTTCATCATAAGAAGAAATGAATCAAAACCAGCCGAGAAATGTAACACTTAAAAAATTTTATCACAAATGGGATCAACGAAATTCCGGATGTCGGTGGGACGAAACTGATCATGAACTTAAGTCTTTTGGTACACAAATTTCCAGGCAAAAGTGGGCAGAGCGTTCCCTGACATTCAGGAACAGGATTCTGCCCCTAGAAGTGAAGGAGTTTACAGGAGTTCAGATAAATTTAACTTTTTTAGTTTCAACCATGTTTGAACGCTATTCCCAGATAAAAAAAATCTTGAAAGGGTTTTATTTTAATTTATTTATTTACTTCATTCATGTTGGAGTTATTTGCAAGTTCTCATTGTTCAGCATTCAATTACTATTCAAATCCTATAATATTTTTGGCCATTGTTTTGTTCTCGGGCGGCACGGTGGCGTAGTGGGTAGCACAGTGGCCTCACAGCAAGAAGGTCATGGGTTTGAATCCCCGATGGGGATGTATCTTGGAACACTGTCCTTTCTAAGTGGAGT
Source organism: Neostethus bicornis (assembly GCA_902685375.1). NCBI lineage: Eukaryota > Metazoa > Chordata > Actinopteri > Atheriniformes > Phallostethidae > Neostethus > Neostethus bicornis. Next base: position 5,927,301 of record LR738547.1, on the reverse strand, counting down.
TTGCATGTTCTCCCTGTGTTTGCGTGGGTTCCTCCGGGTACCCCGGTTTCCTGCCACCCTCCAAAGACAAGCATGCTTGGTTGATTGGCCGGTGCCAAATTTGCCCCAAGGAATGAGTGTGTGTGGATGATTGTATGTGATTTGCCCCATGACAGACTGGCGACCTTTTCAGGATGTACCCTGGCCCTCGCCTTGAATCAGTCGGGATAAGCTCCGGCTCCCCCCGCGACCCTGTTAGGGGATAGACGGACAAGAAGGTGACTGACTGACTAACTGTTTTGTTCTCCTCCATATTTTAACGCAAGTAGTACGTATTTTAGTGCACATCCTCTGCTCACGTTTGGTCCTTCTTCTCAACAGGAAGTGCAATTTTTAAGTATTCCCAAAGACTATCCGGGAAGTTGTTCTTGGCTATATATTTTGTTCTTATCCACGCCCACATTCCAACATCAGCAAAAAAAAAACGTTTTAGTGGTCACGCTCTGGTTACAATCGCTTCCCTTGCAAAAAAGTGGACCATTTCAATTTAAAAAAAATTATTTTTACATACTTAATTCATCCCTAAATGGAAAATTTCTGTGCTGCATTGCACCTCAGCAGGTGGGAGGTGGGAAGCCAATGTTGGGAGAAACGGGGTTTAGATGTATTCTCCAAGGACCCTAGACATGAGTTCAGTGGGATTTGAACAAGGGCGAACATTCTACCACTGAGCTATTGCTTCGCCCCTTTTTAGTTTAAATTAAAAGGCGCCAAAATAAAAATAAAAGAATTTAAGACAAGAATAAATTGACACCGAGGCGTAGAACCATATGCGTCCACCTGCTTTAAATCCCAAGCTGTGTTCAAATGAATGGTTGGACCAAAATAGGACCCAAAATGGCACCCCCGTGAACTATCACCATCTCATTAACAAGCATTTTAGATTACTACGACATTTTTTAACAATGTATCATAGTGGGCCACATATTGTAAATTTGATTTCCAGGAAAAAAAGACTAAAACAGGTTTATTTGTATCGTTTATTTAAGTTTAGTCAGCTGCATATGGCCCTCAGGCCAGAGTTTGCCTGTCTCTTCTCCAGAAAAATCTTCAGACTCAAACATGGCATAGCAATGTGGACCAGGCTTGTTTTGCGGCTCTGATGTGGGGGTAGAATCAGAGCTGCCAGCAGAGAATGATCCAGGAAATGCAGTGGACTCGTCGCATACTGTGTTTCCATACACTTCTCCTTGATTATGAGATGCTCTGTGTCGCTGTAGTCTTCTCTCACTCCATCATCTCCATCCCTGAGTGGGTGGTAGCTTTGGTTCCTGAAAAATCTCTGACTGTACAGTTTCCCTTCAGTGTCGCGGCTTTCCACGAAGCTGCCTGTGGCTTCGCAGGTGTCATCACTGAGGTGATGGCGGTCCTCACAGGCTCTGTCTGACTCGGTATTTTCAGCCTCTGGCTACAGCTTAGCAACATATCATCATCCACATTTTTAGCTGTGTTATGCAAAGGTTCTGACTTTCTTCTCGTAGATGTAGAATTTTTGGGATTGTTACACTGGTAAACACCTGCTCAGTGGGCCTTCCTTTCTTTCCTGACTAAAACAGCTGGTTTGATTTGGGTTTGCTGGCTGATATCAGGAGCTCTCAGAGATTTTCCTGTCTTAAGCTGCCAAAAGCCCTGAAGTCATTGTTTTTATCATTTTCTTTCTCACAGGTGAGCTCTTTTACTGGTTTTCAATTGGTACCAGTATATTTTTACTTTTGTTGATTCTCTATATAGATAGGAACAGCTTGAGTCTGGTGGAGCTGCCAATGGAGTAGGCTAAATTTGAGTTCTTCCATTTTGGGCGATTAAATGGGAGTCATAGCACAGACAGGCTCTGTTCTTAAAATTAATTCCCACGTGTATTACATACCTCAAATGTTTTGTGTTGAATAATTTGCAAGCATTTCCGTCCAGTATCGAACGCGACTGGAAGACAAAATTGTTCTTGGACACTATTTTGTTCTACGCCACATCCACATTTTAACTTTGAAAATGTTTGGAAGTGTTTGAGTGCACGCCTTTTGGTCACACTCAGTCCCTCCTTTCGACACGCTGTGCAATTTTTATGTAGATGCACCAAAATAAAAACATAAAAGAATAGGCGCTAGCTATGCTAACTTAGCTAGCGCCTATGTTGGCATATCTAGCTTAGACCCTAGCTAAGCTAGCTATACTATAGCTAGCTTAGGCCCTAGCTAAGCTAGCTATGCTAGCTATGCTAACTTAGGCGCCTAAAGTGTCTTAGGCACTTTACACATCGCCTAAGACACTGTTCACACAGCGCTTTACACAGTGTTTACAATATACCTGACAAAACGTATCGCGTTCATCCTTAGATGCTTTAAAATAAGAATCATTATCTCGCAAAAGTACAATGCACCATATTTGAGCAAAAGATTTGGTTTCAAACTAGAAATTTTGGATTGACGTTAAACTTATGGACCTGAGAAGAAATGACGACCTGTGCAGGTTGTAGCTGTACTTCATTAGCATAATAGTTGGGTTAGCCTTCAGTACTCCTTGCAACCCGGCATTGGAAGGAACAGCTTGGAAAAATGAATGACTGAATGAATGATTAAACTTCTTACAACCTCTACACCGTGGCTGTGTCACAATGTCCTGACTTTCTGGCGCTTCCTCATTTCTTCGACTGAAAAATCCAATTTACGCTGAATTTGATGGCGGTCTGCTGCCTCTCACCCTTCTTTATTACACATTCCCCTCATTCAATTGTACAGACGCCAGTGTGGGGCATATGTGATAGTTGTAGAGTAATAGAAAAGGAAAGAAAAAGCAGACTGAATTTGATATTTCTTGGCACAAGTTCTTGCCCTGAGTTGCACTGTGTCCCAAAGAACAGTTGTGACATCAGAGTCAAAGAGGATTAATTATATTTATTTGGTAATTGTCTTAGGATTGTGTTGACTTACCTGTTGGCAGATCGGGCGCGTCTCTGTGCATAGAGATGGTCCACCGGCAAAACCTGCCCCAAGTGTTCAACAACTTTATTTTGGTTTTAGGGGGGAACTTATGGCCATTGAGGGGAGGTTTGGAGGAATACTTTTATTATTTGAGTGTATTTGTGAAATTTATTAGAAGTAGTTTATTGAGTTATATTTTTGTGCTCGTAAATGTCTATTTTTATGGGGTTTGGAAAACTTAATGTCAATATTTTAATCTTTTGAATCTTTTAAAAGAAATTTATGAACAACTGCGTTGTTCAAATGATTGAAAATGATCATCAACTTTTCTTATTGTGTTTTCTGTAATTGTCTTTATCTGATGACGCCGAGCTTTTTAATGCTCCGCCCACTAGTGCAACAAACATCCAACGGCAAAACAACACACATAATTAACGGGGGTTTTTTTTTCTCGCTATCTACAATACTAAATAGAGACGTTTTCTTGCCCCATATTTTTATTTTGTACCAGGCTACTTGAGACGGCCAATTTGGTTTAATTAATAGCACATTAATTTTGTGAAATTATTTTGTAAAAAATAACACTGGAATTACTAAAAGCAGCCACTTCCACGTATAATGTACATCACAATTACAATAGTTTCTTGTCAGGAGGATCAGGCATACAATGATTAGACTCTGTCTAATGTTAAGCCAAGATCTGGGTCTTTTACTTTACCTTGATATGTATCCTATTTTTTTAAAATTGGGGTCTTACTTTATGCCTTTGCCTTCTTTTTTTCAGTCACTTTGGTACATTTATGACAATCCTAAATCTATTTGACCTATTGAATTGAATATACTTTATTAATCCCCCAAGGGATATTTGAGTGCTGCAGTGCAAACACCTCGATGCCCCCTCGCCTCTGTTCTCCAGTGTCCCAGTCCGGTCACACTGTGTGCCCAAAAGCAGGAGTTCAGAATGGGTCACAAAGCTTGGCCGCAATGAATAACACCAAACTGGCCTTTCTGTATTTCACTGGGTCCGAGTGAGCGCCTCCAGTCCTCAAGCGAGGAACCGGACATTTCCACGGAAACCGCAAAAACACAGGGCCCGAAGACCATCTCCTTCTTCGCACCTCATCCAGATTTGCTCCTTCTCCTTAGCTCCTTCGGGACCGAACCAACTCCTCCAGTCACACGGATGTGCCTCAGAGAGCCAGCAGCAGGTCGCGCATGTCAATGCAGATTGCCTTCATAACCAGCTAGCCTTTCGGAGGTAGCCGGGTGATTTCTAAATAATCAGCTTTCTGACACAAACAGTCCAAAAGTCCAAAATATAGGTCACCAGTTTCAAGGCCATACTCAAATAATGAACCAAACATAACTTGGACTGAAACCAAGAAATGCATATTCTACTTTACTGCCAGAGGATTAAGACAAGGAGGTATTCGTTTGTGATGATATTTTTTCGTTGGGTGTTTTAATGCTATTTTGAGGTTTGTGTGTCGCTTAATGGAATATTTCTGTGACATATTCATGTTTTGTAAATGGGAAACATCCTTGACTGCATTAATTAAGTGTATCACTTGTTTTTGTAGTGTTTGCTGTCGTTTTTTCATTCTTGTTGTTGATGCCAAATGACAGGATAACTACTTTGGTTTTTGAGGAGGTCGGTATTATATTATGAAGGATGTGGGTGGTAAGTTTGAAGTTGAGGTTTTGAGTCCACTTGGACTCTTTTATCTCTGATTAAGTGAAAGCCTGGCTAGGTTAGAGTTTTCTATGTCCATGTTCATCCATTGGCGTTGGAGGTTCCAATTTTTAGGCAATTGTTTTTGTTCGAGGTAAATAATGGTTGGTTAATCGCCTTGTTTCCGTGATTCTGGGATTTTGTGGTCTCTTGTTATATTTGTTTTGGTTTGAATGTTACTTTTTTTAACTCGACTTTGCATAACCCTGAAGACCTAATCAGCACATCTAGGTTTTTGGACAGTTAGTACTGACTAACTGTGGGCAGTTTCATTAAAATGCCTGAAGTGATTTGGGATATGTTACATTCACAATAGTTTTACTGAAGCGCGGAAAGCCTTGGTGCGTAATGCCTTTCCCACATAATGTGGGCGAAGACATAAAAATTACAGTGACCATTAAAGCTAAGATGCTTGTGTCCTGACCTGTGGGCCTTAATCTAATTCCCCCTTTGATGATATTTTAGATTAGCTCATTTTCCTTACCAGTGCTCTGTATATTTGGCCTGTCCGTCCTGGGACAGTTACTTATCTACGGACAATAAAAAATGCAGCAGGAGTACTTTACTGGAACGGTCTTCTCTTTAAACTCAGTATCTGATTTCCTCTCTACATTTTGGTGAATAATGATCATTCTTTCCCAGAATGAACGCCCACACCCACTGCATATGAAACACTGAAACCTTTCCACTCTTCACCTGATTATGTTTCCCTAAATGATACATCACACGTCTATGGAAATGTTCCCCTTGTTTCCTTGAGATGAACTTTTCAAATAGAAAAATGAATCTCAGTCTGTCATTCTCAATTTAACTGTTCTACTTTTGGTTTAACAATGTTTTCATCTTCAGGGTCATTTTCCTCATTATGGAGTTCCTGTGCTGTGCTATATACACAGAGTCTAAAGAAGAACCCTACTAAATATTTAATAACAGATTGTGTGCCAAAAGGTTCATTTTTGCCACCTATGTCAACATATCCAACATTATTACCGCTGCAGGAAAGTCTGAGGCTGCTGCTAACCTTTCTCAGACAGCCTAACGTGCTCTGTGTATAAGAAGTGGACTATGGATTTCACACCTCGGCCTTCAGCAAATCAGTCCCAACAACTATTTTATAGTTATAAAACCAACTTAATCAGAAATACAGTTTGAATACCTGCTGTATCACACTTGGATAACTCAACAGTAAATTTCTATCAAATAAACAAACCGGCAAACAACGGGCCTCTTTCTACCGCAGCTGCAGACGCCGCACACAACTCGTACTGTAAAATCTTGGAAAATAGCAACAATTTGCAACAATAATTCTGATTGTCCAGCCTGAAGTGTTGTATTTCCGCATAATTTTGAACTAATTTTAGGGCTGAAAATGTCCTCTGAAAAAAAAAAAAGTAGACCTGGAAATGATCCCCATCAAACCTAAAAATGTGGACAGCTGTTCCAATCAGATTGGGAAACTTCTTCTCTCGGCATTTCCCTTCAAGGGTCGCCACAGAAAGTCAGTTTCTTCCTTCTAACCCTATCTGCTGCATCTTCTTCGGTCAAGCCAACTATCTTCATGTCTTCCTTCACTGTATTCATGAACCTCCTCTTTGATATTCCTCTAGCCCTCTTGCCTGGTGGTTCCAAACCCAGCATCCTTCTTCCAATGTACTCTCTCTCTCCTCTGCACATGTCCAAACCATCTCAGTCTGGCCTATCTGACTTTATCTGCAAAACCTCCAACATGTGCTGTTTCTCTGATTCTGTCCTTTCTGGTCACTCCTACAGAGATTCTCAGCATCTTGAAAAGCCCATCTGAGGAATGGCCTCAGATAAATCGGACACAAAATTTGTTTTTACTTCTCTTTTCAGTCTTTGTGAGTTGATAAAATAGCTTTTACACCATTTGTTCTTTTTATTTCACCCAAAAAATTCAAAGGTCAATAAATACTTGAATATAGTAAAAGGTCAAATACTAAGTTGAAAACACAGTTTAATAGATGAGATTAAACTCACAAAAACAGGAGGGGGAAAAAAAAAGCCTGAATATAAAAGAGGGTTAGCCAAACCATTGCCAACACAAAAGGGGGGTTTAAACAAAACAGCTTAACTAAATCTGGCCTAACAAAACCAGTTTCACCTCTAAAAGAGGTGAATGGTACAGTCCAATGAAGTAGCTCCGCCCTCTGGACAGCAGGTGATTCTTCAGCCAAGGGATTGGAGCACCTGCAAAACTCAAGAAAGTGAAATTACTTTGAATTACCACCATATAAACCAAAAGGTACATCATCTGCAGTAAACCTAAACCTGTTAAAGAAAACTGGTTTAATGAAAACAAAAGATCTAAATTATATTTATAAAAAATGAATAAAAATAAAGTTTACGAATGAAACCGTTGTGTTGCTGCAGCCAACACACACTAACAATGCAAATATTTGTATTCCCACAGATCACTGCAAATGTTGTTTGCCAGTTTGGCCAGTAAACTTTCATATTAACTAAACCTGTCCTTCTCACATTAGTGATCAGAAGTGATCAATCAGCTCCTCAGCAACTATTTCATGATTATAAAACCATCTATTTTTCTCCTCATCAATGCTGAAAGTCCAACCTATCCTGTATTTTTGTATCATTTTCTATAGATGTGGGGCCCGTTTCAAGAAGGAGGATTTGTTTGTTAACCCCAGAATGTGGAAAACTCAGACTTTTCGGTTTCAGAAAGGGAGGTAACTCAAACCAGTAAACTCTGGGTTAGTTAAGCCGGTTTCAAGAAGAGAGTTAATCAAAACTCAGAGTCGGTTACTAGGGCAACTGACTCAGCAAACCAAACCTGGTCGGTAGCAGGTTTACTTGAGGAAACCCAGAGTTTCTCTCGGTCTCCGCTCCTTTTTAAAGTGAACAGGGTTTAAATAAACCTTCCTCGTTCAATCTGTTTGTACATTAATAGATAAAATGCAAAAATTTCTCCGATGAGGGAAAAATAAAGTATGTAAAAATAAAAAAAACACCTGTTTCCTTCACACAGAGACCAAAATGACATGTCCGTTTCTAGATCATAATATAAGTAGATGAGGACGCTGGATTCATTCACAGGGAATTGAATTAATGCCACAAAATAATTTTGAGACCACAAGTTAATTTTCTATAATCTCATCATTCATGTTTATTTGAGCGGTACAGTTTTTGACATACATTAATAATCTTATCCATCCGTACATCAGACACATCACACACTCTTGTATCGTGTGTTGCGTCACGGGTTTTTTTCTTTATAAAGTTGGAGATGCTGAGCACATTAGTACAGTCACAGTGTTCAGCTGCTGCACTGATAGACTTAATTATTTAATAAAGTCAGGTGGTCTACCTGTGATCTATGACGTCATCATGTCTTACCTGTTTGAATTATGGTTTTATATATTTCATTTTTATCTGCTGTCATGTTCTTTTAATGCCGTCAGGATTATTTGTGGAACTACATCAGTGTTGGTAAAGTTTAAAAACACAGTTAGATTTATGTATTTATTGCTCTCCATAAAATGTATTTCATCATTGGATTATTGTAACTGTAAAAATCCCACTTCATCCACAACGGGAAGTTTAAAAAGAACTTTTAATTCATACAAATACTGGTCTTTTATTTAATTACTCAAGTAATTCCTTAAATGATTGAAAAATTAAGAAGGATTTCCTATTTTACTGGAATATGACAACAATAAAATAAATATATACACACACACACACACACTTTATTCATCCCTCAATGGTAAAATTTAAGCGCTACTGTGAGCTCAGTGGGATTCGAACCCTCGAACTTCCAGTCCACGGGCAAACGTTCTACCGCTGAGCTACCGCCTGCACCCAGTGCTACCATTATTCAGTAATTAGTTACACCAAACACTTTGATTAAATATAAACTTGTGTATTTCCTCTGGGAGCTCTTTCTACCCAGGTTTTTCTCTGTCTTTGGAGGAAGATACCTCCAGACATTTTTTTAAATAAAACTGTGCTCATACTGTCTGTATGTCTGCAGTAGGACATCCAGTTCTGTCTGTTAGAACCTCTTTGTTTGCTCCTGTTTCCATGGTGACTCCTAATGTCTGCACTCCATTGATCAGGGCTTTTTATTCTCAAGGTGCATTTTCAAAACTCTGAGTCAATCAACTTGAAGTTGGTTAAACCAGCTATTTTCAGCTGATCTGAAACCGAAAACTCAGAGTTTTCAATCTCAGAGTTGACCAACTCAAGGTTTAGATTTAAACTCAAAGTTTCTTGAACTTCCTTCTTGAAACAGGCCCGTGAACTGGTGTCATGGATTTCTTTACTTTGTTTAACTTCTAAAAAGAAGATGGGAGATTTTAAGTACTTAAGATCAACAGTCCAAAGCAATAGAGAGTGTGAAAAATAAGTGAAGAAGCTTGTGCAGGCAGGCTGGAACGAGTGGAGAAAAGTGTCAGGTGTGAAAGAAGAGTTTCAGCTAAAATTAAAGGAAAAGTGTACAAAACCGTGGTGAGACCGGCGATGCTGTTTGGTCTAGAAACAGTGGCTCTGAGGAAAACACAGGAAACAGATATGGAGGTAGCAGAGATGAAGATGCTGAGGATCTTTCTGGGAGTGACCAGAATGGACAGGATCAGAAATGAATATATCAGAGGAACAGCACATGTTAGAGGTTTTGGAGATAAAGTCAGAGAAGCCAGACTGAGATGGTTTGGACACGTGCAGGAGAGAGAGAGTGTACATCGGAAGAAGGATGCTGGATTTGGAACCACCACGAAAGAGGCCTAGAGGAAGACCAAATAGGAGGTTCATGGATACAGTGAAGGAAGATAAGAAGATGCCAGACTGCCTTGGCCCTTTCTCCCTTACCCCCTACCCTAACTAGGGTCTGTATCCCTCTTACCCCTTGCCCCCTACCCTAATCAGGGTCTGTTTCCCATTCCCCCCTCCGTAACCCCTGGCTTTCTATATTATTCATTGTTCTCTATTGTCTGTTTATTTAGAATTACACTGCTAGTTGGTACAATACAATTCACATGTTGTCCACCTCTCTCCCTCCTCTCTGGGAGAGAGCCCCATTCAGGACTCTGCGTTCCTGTCCTGGGCATGGCCATTCCGAGGAGACCTCCGCGCTTCATCATCCCTGCTCCATCGGGATGAAATCCATCTACTCATCCCCATCCAGGGCATCGCTGGGCTGAGGAGTCCCCCTTGTAACCATCAGGATGAAGAACATCTACTCATCCCCGTCCTGGACATCTCCGGGCTGAGGAGTCCCCGTGTTTTCATCAGGATGAAGAACATCTATTGACTTCTTTAGATATTTGGCTGTAGAGTAGAATAAGCTAATATTTAAACAATATTCTTTGACACATCGGTTGCTCGTCCTTTGAGAGGGATCTCTCTTTCATGTGGATCCCCACGAGGTTTCTTATTTTTTCCCCACTGATGGGTTTTTTAGGAGTTTTTCTTCACTGTGAAGGAGAGTCTAAGGGCATAAGTGTGCTAGTCTTGTTTAGTTAGCATTTGTTAGTTAGTTTTCTTGTTGTGTATTTGTGTTAACACATTCCTCTTTTTCTTGTGAAGCCCATTGAGACGGAAATTCTGTGATTTTGGGCTATACAAATAAAATTGAATTGAATTGAAAGATAGTTGGTGTTACTGAAGAGGATGCAGCAGATAGAGTTAGATGTAAGAAACTGACTTGCTGTGGCGACCCCTGAAAGGAAATGCCGAAAGGAGAAGAACTTCTTCAGAGAAGTTGATCTTAAATTATCATGAAATTAAAGACAGCAGCTCACAATCTGAGTTGTGGAATAAAAGGTCTCATTAAAAAAGCCAGCAGAATAGATTCTGAGGGATTTTTCTGAAACCATACTGATTTGAGCCTACCTACAAATCCTGAAACGTGATTGGTGAAATGATTTTATGTGAAAACATGTTCAGAAGCTGCACAGCTGTCTGAAAAGCCACGCGAGGAAAGAAGCAGATCATTTAGAAATTTTTTGTAAAAAAATGTGAGGAACATAATTAACACCAGTTTGCAATTCAAATATTTGTTCGCAGAGAAGGCTTTGCAGCTGTGTAGAGTTTGCAACTGTCTAATCATCAGTTTACAGGGAACATAAATAGGCAATCTACTGGACAGCCAAAAATCTGATTCTTGGAAGCAAAAGTTTTAATTTTGTATTGGAATCAGATTACTTGATTACATTCAGATTTTGAAGGTCTCCAGGTAGACTCCATTGACTTCCTCTCTGCCTGGCAACGGATAACAATTAAATATGATTGGTTAAATTCTTTTATAAGAAATTAACATTCCGTTCGTTCCGTTCCATCGTCTTCCACTTCTCCGAGGCTGAATTGCGGAGGCAACAGCCTCTCCCCATTTGCATCCTCCAGCTCACCTGGAAGGATCATGAGCCGTTCCCCAGCCAGCTGTGAGACATAGTCTCTCCAGCGGGTCTGGGGTCTGCCTCTTGGTCTCCTCCCGGTGGGACATAGCTGAAACACTTCACCAGCGAAGCGCTCGGGGGGCATCCTGACTAGTTGCCCGAACTACCCCATCTGGCTTCTCTCGACCTGGAGGAGGGCGGTTCGACACCGAGCTCCTCTCAGATGGCAGAACTCCTCACTCGATCTCTGAGTGAGAGCCCAGCCACCCTGCGGAGGAAGCCCATTATGGCCGCTTATGTCCACGTTCTCATTTTTTTCGGTCACCACCCACAGCTGGTGACCATAGGTGAGGGTGGGAACGTAGATCGACTTGTAAATCGAGGACTTTGCTATTCGGTTCAGCTCTTTCTTTACCACGACAGACCGATGGTCCGTCCTAGTTATTGCTAACACCGCACCAATCCGCCTGTCGATCTCCCACTCGTGAACAAGACCCCGAGATACTTAAACTCCTCCACCCTGTCCCTGATCTGCAGGGGGCATTCCACCCTTTTCCGGGTGGAAATATTAACAGGTAAAATATAAAAAAAACATCTTGTGATTCAAATATGTTTTGGGCCAGCAGAAAAGATATTAAAGGTCGTGACAGCCTGTCAAATAATGTCCTTCCTGTCTGTTTGAGCGTCTCCGGCCGTATGTCACCGTGTGAAAACCCTCCCTTGTTGATTCTTATCTGATTACTTTAGTATAATAATAAACATCCACGGAATCTGCCGACCATTCTACACCCCGTAGAGATCTTGTTTTTATTGTCCGCTTCGCCAAAGGTTGGCTAATGTGCATTTGCTCCGCACTGTCACCTGACAGCGTGGAAGCGGCCAGTTTAGACTCATTTTCCTCGCGGTGAGATAGTGGCGTGTTGACACCTGGCTGTGTGGCCGGTGTTTCTACGACGGGGCCTGCTGTGTTCTTCCAAGCGTCTGATTGAAGCTCACTGGGTGGTGGTAACACCTCGGGGCTCGTGTCCTTCTCCGCCTGCCACGTGGCATCCAGGACACTGTTGGATAAAAAAATGCCTTTGTTCAGGACACAGTGTACCTCTGAGGTAGAGTGTGAACCAGGTCCATTAACAAGTGCTCCTGAAGGCAATGAATTGCCTGTGTGGGGAACAGCGGGGACACTGCTGTATACAAATGGATTCGGCTGGGTTCCATTTAAAGGGTTTTCGTGTTCATCTGAGGACAGACCTGCAGCATTGTTCTTGGGGGAGAAAGTGTGACTCTGTAATGGCTCCTGAGTATGTCCAGGGCTGTCAGAGACAGATTCCACGTCTTTGTCCTCTTGTGCATTTGCTTTGGAACACAGAAGCCAGATTGAATTATAAAAACAAATGTAGAATGATTCCTGTAGTCGCTCGTACACGACCATCCACATTTAAAAGACTAAACAAAAAATCCCAATAGGAAACAAAAGCAGATTTAATATAATTTAGCTTATTTCCCGCCTTTTTTCACACTTTGAATGCATCGCTTTTTAAAAACAAAGCATTTTGGGCCGTTCCCTGCGCACCATAAAATGAGAAAGGTATTATTCTGCGCTGCATTATGATTTTCCAACACCCTTTTTCTCCACCTCTATTCACTACAAACCCCGCTGTTAGCCCTGAATACCCTGGTGAGGATGCTTAATTATGTGAGCGTACCTCTGGGAGGAAACCTCTCTGCCTCTCCACCTAAAGTTCTCTGTCGTCTGCTAAAATTGACCAATTTCCATGGGAACAAAGTACACCTCCAATGAGATCTTATTGCGTCTTATCACTCTGTGATGGTGCCAACTCCAATCCCAGCATGGGACTGTTGTTACTTGATTCTTGACAAATTGGCAGGAACACAATCTGTCCAAAACACAAACACAGATGACATACAGCCCTGCATAGACACACACACACCAACAAACCCGTTCTTCGAGATGTATCTGACGTCATTGATGGAAGGTAACAATTGAAACGTGAATTCTTTTCTCAGGTTGTATTTTGTTGTCCAAACCGGTTTAAATGATCAACTCACTGGATTCAACATCCAAGGCTGCTCGCTCTCTCCAGGAAGCTGCTTTGCTAACGAAGTGGTAAATTCAGTGTTAATGAGTGGCTTCACTGTTACCACCTCAGAGGTAAAGCCTTCTGAGCTCCATATTCTCCCCATCTGTTGAGGTGTGAGAAGGTTGGAAGGGAGAACAGACGCTCTACGTTTAAAGGAAACTTCATTGTTGCCCCTGAACGGTGGGGTGGCAAAACCATCAAAATAGCTTGGTGGAAGATGTGCAACCCTCATTAGCAGCCAACTCACACAAACCTCATCTATATGTGCACGCAGGCGAAGGATTCAGCAGAAAAGCAATTTTTAGAAATGTATTTGCTTCTATTTACCTCATTTAGTCGATGTTAAAAGCCTTACTTTGCCTTGCCTGGAGATATTTACAGGGATTACGAGCTTTAATGCTGCTAAGCTGTATGCACGGATCAATCTGCGATGAGCTTCTTCTAACCCTGCCTGCTATCTTCCCCCAGACACGTCTTTTGTTTTCCAGTTTGTTCAACGAGAAGAAAAGAAGCTGCATTATTATTTCGTTTAGTTTAACAGCATTTGTTACAAGGCTTTTTGGTTAACAGCCAATTATCTATTAAATGGTTTATTTTTTTATATTTACACAATAAAAAATTTATTGAGTCTTGCTTTCTAGTTCTAGATTGGACGCTATTTATTTCTACGGGATAAACTTAAATTTTAAACCGTGCATTTCCCACTGATGCAGATGGGTCTTCTGTCTTATCCGCCTCGGTTTTCTTTACTTTATTCAACTTCTTTTGAAAAGTCCTTATCTGTTTGCGCTCCTCCTTCAGTTGTTGTTTGCTGATAAAGAAAAAAAGGCTTTTCAAAATTATATTTCTAGTTTAAGTTGGCTCGCCGCTGAAGTTGGTTTCAAGGTTAGCTGACGTGTTCGGAAGCTGCTGTCTTCTTCTTCTCCTTTCGGCATTTCCTTTCAGGAAATTTCAAACAGCATGGCCGCTCTCACCACGGTTTTGTACACTTTCCCTTTCATTTCAGCTCTTCTATCACACCTGATACTTTTCCCCACTCGTTCTAGCCTGCCTGCACACACTTCTTCACCTCTTTTCCACACTCTCCATGGCCTGTCTGACTTTATCTCCAAAACCTCTAACATGTTCTGTTCTTCTGACCCTGTCCAAACACACTAAATGGATGCTATTAAGCGTTATCGCATTAGATTTCAGACCTAGCGCCGCTAGATTTGAAATTTAACACTCTTGATGTAACATTTAGCGTGCTTGTTTAAAATCTAGCGTGCCATTCTATCGGTATAATCCAGCAGTTACCAAAGCATGCCATCCATCTGCTCCTGTTCCGGCCCCTTTGTCAAATGTTAGAGCTCGATGTGGCCCACACACCAAAAAGTTTTCCCACCCCTTAATTAGATGCATGTTTTTACATATTTTGATTTTCAGTGTACCTATTTATTAAGCATGAGTACGACCAGTGAAGACAGATTCAAAAAATCAATTTATAAAGATCTTCCATACCACCTTTTAATGTATATGGAAATACACGTTCATTAGCGATACAGTCAGCAGCTCAAATTAGATTACAGCGTAAATCTATTTTCCTGCAGCATGTTGTGATGGTTGGTGGGCTGGGAAGCCTGCCACATTCCACCATCAGTATTACTGAGTCTGGCTCCTAACCACAGCACACGTCATGCTCTATTCCCTTTCATCTCCTCTCATTCTGCATTGCAAACAATCTCATCTGCTAAAAACATTTAATTACATTCGCTTGTAAAATTTCAGCGAGAATAACTCGTTTGAGTGAGCACAATAAGACGCGGTCGTAGTGTTTATATGAGAGCAGGTACAAACAGCTGCGGAGCCAACAAGCTGTCTTTATTACAGCGACAGATGAAAAAAGGTCAAGCATCGACTTGCGACACATCGGCGCAGTTTCACATTATTTCCTCTGAATTACACGGCGGAAAATCACAGCAAAGAGAGGATGACATGAAAGAAATGTGGCCGTTTTCTAAATGTTATGCACACCCAATAGGGAAGATGTTAAACCGGGAACGAGGTGTGAAAGAAGAGTAGGATAGAGACATGTGTCATAAAGTGATTAAAACGTTAAGTAAGCTTTCAATATAAAAAGGTCAGATTAAACTGTTGAAAACATATTTAAAGCTACATTTTGCTTTCTTTTTTTTTTCCACAAGTATTTTTTAAGTAGGGTCTGCACAGCAGTACGGTGGCTAGCACAGTGGCCTTACAGCGATGCTTCTCAATTATTTCCTGTTGCGCCCCCCTAGGAAGAAGAAAATATTTCGCGGCACCCCTTTCCCCCACCACTCTCTGTTGTGACTATAGTTAGTATCATTGGTCTATGAAATTGTTCTAAGTACACATCTGCATAACATTGTATCCTTAATAACATTAAAGAAAACAAAAAAAGAAAGTGGATGTGCAAAACACTTTGTTGTAGTACGGTAAAAAAAAAAAAAAAACGTTCCACAGGGTCACACGCGCCCCGCCCCACCGGCATCGCGCCGCACCCTACTATTTGAGAAGCACTGCCTTACAGCAACAAGGTCAGGGTTAGAGTCCTGGACTGAGGACGAGGCTTGGCACTGTGTGGAGTTTGCATGTTCTCCTCATGTGTGGGTTTTTTCTGGTATTCCGGTTTCCTCCCACCGTTCAATGTGATTGGCTGCTATAAAATTGCCTTTAGGAATGAATGTGTGTGTGTATGGTTGTTTGTGTGTGTGGCCCTGCAACAGACTGGTGGCCTGTTTAGGGTGTACACTGCCTGTTGCCTGAAATCAGCCGGGATGGGCTCCGGCACCCCTATTACCCTGTTAGGGAGAAGTGGTTCAAGAAACAAATCTTTTAAGCATCTTTTCAATACATTGATTTTTGTTAAAAAAAAAAAAAAAAAAAAGGAGTCTGGTTTCTATTTTCACTCTTTCTCGTTAGTGAATCGTTTCAAGGCCAATTTTTTTTTCTCATTTGGCCAGAGTTACAGAGCACATTATGTTCAGCACATTATTATTATTTGGGTGGAGACGGTGGCCGCGTGGTTAGCGCGTTCGCCCGCGGACCGGAAGGTCGCGGGTTCGCGTCCCACGGAGAGCACGTCTAGGGTCCTTGGAGAAGACACCTAACCCCCGCTTCTCCCACCATTGGCGCCGTTGAAGGGCAGCCTGCTGCGGTGTAAGGAGTGCAGCAAACAAATTTCCCGGTGAGGGATGAATAGAGTAATTCAAAATAATCAAAAAAAAAAAAAATATGCATTAGGACACACCTGTTCTACACCTTCAGCTTATCGTTCTATCATTTCTACTGACTCACTCATACTTTACGTGGTCTCTGAACAGAAATTAGTTTGACACCTCTGGTCCAATAGAAATGTAAATAGATTGACCTTATTTCATGTGTTATATTTGTGTATTGCATTGTGTAATATGTACATATCGGAATCTGACGAATTTATCAGTCGGACGATTAAACACTTTCTGTCTAAACTTTTCTGCTAAACACTCTAGACTAGTCTTATGGTGTTTCCCCAGCACACTACTTCCCTTCCATACAAAACCCTTCACCCCCTCTGTATCAGACAGTGAGGAGCTCGAGTAACTCGTTCAGCCAGAGACTGCTGCACCGGCTGTGTAAAGAGGAGCTAGGTATACATGTTTTATGTGCAGATACACATGTACAAATGTCATATTATGTTTAGAATTATGGAAAGCCATCCAGGACACTACACACACATAATCTAGCACGCTAACTAATACTTCTAGCGCGCTATATTTCAAATCTACCATGCTTAATGTTCAGTTTAGTGTGCTACATTCGAACATTTAGTGCGCTAGATTTTGAATCTAATCTAGATTACGTGCGTATAGTGGCCCGAATGGCCGAATAACATTCACTCCCTATGCTAGATTATGTGGGAGGGGATTTCTGTCCGAACATTTGGCATGTCAGACTGAACATTTAGCGCACTAGATTTATCATCTAGTGCGCTTAGATTATGTGCTTGTTATGGCTCAGATGGCTTTCCATATAATTGAATACTCCATCTGTAAAACAACCCAAAAAAAAGAGAAACATTAATAGATTTGGAAAAAATGAGCGACCGTTACAAGTTTGATTCTATGAGTTTGGAAAAACCCTCTGTTCTAATGTGTCCTTATCATAGCGGAGAAAACGTTAAACAACAACTGGGACCAGCCAGCTATACCAGTGTGTGTAAGGATCATTCCTCTGCCATCAATGTTGAAACGCCTGGATGTAACCGAGGGATTGGTGGAGAGAAAACACAATCCCTCAAGTACTGCACTACACAACTTCCAGAGTTAATGGGATCTATTGATTTATTTGACACAATGTGAATTTATGAAGCTGCCGCTTTGAGTGAGTGAATCAAAGACAAACAGGAAGAGATTCAGTTTGACACTCCGGTAATCCCAGAGGTGAGTGTGTTTGCTCAAGAAAGGTGTCACAGCAAAAACAGAAAAACACACAGTGAAGTTATTCGTCTGTTCAACGAGGCCTTCAGGTAACCACAACAATGACATACTAAAAATAAAATAAGAGAAAATTAGCAATGCACCAATAAGTACGAATTCTGAAGGTAACTGAGGGTAACAATTAGACCTTCTTAAATGTTTAATATCTGCACGGGAGTGAGAGGTTTGGGATTTCTTACTGTTTCTTTCATCTCTCTGAATCCTCCCCCCACTCCCCTCAGAAGGTCATTTCCATAATAATGCCCCTTCCCTCCCTAATGGGATTTAGCCTGGGATTATTATGCTTGCGTTTTATGCAGACACTATCAGTCGTGTCATCCTGAATCGCACAAAATGTAATTACACCGAGTCTTTGATAGCTAAACAATATAATTTACTGCCTGAGTGGAAACACATAATACGAGTTATCTGAAAAGAAAAAAATAAGTCTTGAAGGTTTCTCTGTAGCAGCTTTTTATTTTTACATACTCTATTGATCCCTCACCAGGGAAATTTGTGTGCTGCACTACTACACCGCAGCAGGCTGCCACGACTGTGCCAATGGTGGAAGAAATGGAGGGGTTAGATGTCTTCTCCAAGGACCTAGACGTGAACTCAGTGAGAATCCAACCCGTGAACTTCCGGTTGACTTTCAGTCCGCAGTCGAAAGTTCTACCACTGAGCCACTGTCTCCCCAAGACAAAGGGAAGACTGTCTCCCCCACTTTTATAACCAAAGTTGAGTTTTATGAGCCAATACTCACTGTTTCTAAAAGAATTGCAAAAAAATCCATTGAAATTTTTTTACCAGATTTTGGCAGGTTTTTAGAAACAAGTTTTGCTACAAGTTAGAAATTTGTTGTGTTAAAGCTCAAGTAAAGTTTTTCTGTGGTCATCAGAAAAGTCAAAAGAAAAAAAAATTAGAGATGGAAAAAGATCAAAAGACACATTTATTTTACCAAATTTGTAACTTTCAACTTAATAATGGGGGGAGCAGTGGTTAGCAAAGCGGTCTCAAAGCAAGAAGGCATGCGTTTATAGCCCCGGGTGGAACGAGGCTTGGAACACTGGTCTTTCTGTGTGAAGTTTTCATGTTCTCCCCATGTATACGTGAATTTTCTCCTGGTAATTTGTGTGTGTGGCTCTGCGATGGATTGGGGACCCGTCAGGGAATAAGCGGATCAGAAGACGAAAATAAACTTGCACAAAAAATAACTAATAAATTTTTATTCTTTTCAGTGACACCCACTGTGACTTCATTAAGAAAGAAAAGTTGGTTGTATCCGAAAAATGTGAATGTCATGATTCCCTCGCCTACCACCAGAGGGTATCCGGAACCTTCCTTCATTTCCCTGATTCGGGACACCTGTTGGTGATTGACCTGCTGCCTATTTAAATGCAGTCTGCCTTGACTTTATCTTTGGGTCATCATCATTTCCAGCCAGATCCTCCGGGCTGCCCGACAAATAAATGCTTTTGAACATTTATCTTACCTTCATTTACCTTCATCATCAAGTCTTCATCATTTTCAGCCATGTCTTCCTGGCTGCCCGATCAAGAAATGCTTTCACCAAGAGTCATTCCTTTTTGAACCATGTGTTTTCTCCCACAGCATTGCTGATCTTCTAAACTGATACATATTGTTTGTTGTCCTTGCAATTGGGTGCTCCTCGTCCTACTCCCAGATCGTGACAGTGAAAATTCATTTACATGTCTCAATTGTTCAATTAGAGCATGAGCATTATTCCTGAATCTCAAACATAGACGGATAGTGCTAATTTTGTGCAAAGGGAGCTCAAACATGACAAAATCTGTAGAATGTTACAGTGAATTTATTGGCAGAAGGAAGCTGAGATTCAAAGTAGCAGGCAGCCGGGCTGGAGGAAGGCCAACTAAAAGGTTCATGGATGTAGAGAACAACGACATGAAGGTAGTTGGTGACGCAGGAAACAGGCTTGGAAGAAGGAAGCTGATTTGCTGTGGAGACAAACTAAAAGCAGACAAATTCATTGTGGATAAACTCCAAAAAAAAAAACACATCAGGACATCACAGGTCAAACAGGAAAGAAACAAAAACAACCAATCTGCGGCCAGAGTTCAACACAGGCGAGAAAGTGTTTTTAAAAACCCCTAAAGCTGTCTGTAATGAAAAAAAAAAAAACGAGAGAGATTGAGTGAAATGGTTGTGATGGTAGATTTACTGATGAAAAAAGGTGAGGCGAGAACATTGGGAGTGATAAAAGGGGACAGTGAGCGAGTGACAGTCGGGTTAAGACAGAAGTCATGTTCAATAGCAGGTAGAAACATCAAACGGCGAGTTCACAGGAAAACCACGTAACCTCGTCTGGGAGGAGGATTTTCTGTTGTGGGGAGTAGATTATATCTGTTCAAGCTGCTGACACGGCCTCATTTGCTGCCCGTAGTGTTGGAGGGGGATTAAACGATATAAACTTTAAAGCTTTAAACAATACCTTTCAAAATTAACTGGATTAAGGGAGGGATGTCTGATGGGGATTTCCCAAGGCTTTGTTAGTTTTAAACTCTACTCCTTTTTAAAAAAGGGTGAAGAAGGTAGAAAAGCAAGAAGATTCTCAGGCATGTGACCGTTTTAATGAGGCTGCTCTCACGTTGAGGAGGGCATCGGGCACAGCAGAGCTGCCAAGCAGATGGCTCTCACAAACATCAGATCTGCTCTGTTTAGATACACGACTTCTCATCTCCTCACACTGAGAGGAAAACAAACCCGAACATCACCGCCAGCGATACCCACTCACAGGCTTTTCTGGCAAGCGGTGCCGGCTCGTTGAAATGGCACATTTCCATTTCCCGCGTTCCTCCTTCATAACAATATGCATGAGCTCCGCGATTGGTCTACATAACCTCTAATCTGCTATAAGTATGCATAGGAGAGGCAGTGATTTTTTTCCGTAGCGGGGGTTAGGACGTTGACTTTTATTAAATGTTATTATTACCATACAACAGAAAAAATAAAGACGCATTGAGGCAGGAGATGTGGCTCTGATTAGGCATGAGAACATCCTCCTGCAAGTGATACGGAAAGAGAAAAATTAAATTTATATCAAACTTTACTGCTATGCCGTAGACATGTGACCATTCAGATGAAAGGAAGTCGGTGTCAACCTGCTCTCCAAATTGAGGACGGGCTCCTCATCGCCTGAGAAGACATCAGTGAGCTTAAATTCGGAGGCATGTCAGGTGCGGGGATGAGATCTCTCATTATCTATCTTTAAAACATAATATGAGAGCACCGTGGCAGGAATAAAGGAGGGGAGGGAGAGAAAGAGGGGTTAGTAGTCTCTAATGATTACCAAAGTGATACCTCACTGTAGTCACCTTGAATTCTATTATTACACAAGAAGGAAAAGTGGATGGAGGGCTTCTGATTGGGTCCTGGATGGTGGTTAAAATAAGCACTTCCTGTGATCACCAGGTTCAAAGATGTGACATGAGCTGCAAATAAAGGAGAAAAGAAAAGTCTCTGAAGACGAGGAAACAAAACTGTGGCTGTGAAAAAAGTCGGGGGGGACGTCAGAGGACAACAAACAGAAAATTCATCAGGAGGAGAGGACAGCTGCGGGATTTCAGACCAATCAATACACACACGTGCACAGATGTGGACACGCATGTACACACAAGTACAGTCTTACCCATAGACGCACTTACATAAAAAGCAACCACACACACTTATACATGCATACGTACATACGTACATACGTACATACAAACTTACACATGTACACACACTGTCATACATTCACATGCAATCATTCACACACATACACACGTACGTGTGCACAAGTACAATCCTACACATGCAAACACTGGTACACATATGTGTACGTACTAGTGCTGTCATTTTAACGCGTTAATTAGATTAATTAATTATGTCGCATTTTAATGCGTTAAAAAAATTAACGCAATTGATTATGACGTCATAACGGTGGTTAGCCAATGCTTGCACATTTGAATTTTGGCCTACTGAAGGATCCGTAGTCTTCTCGGCCGTCCTAAATCACCTGCGCTGACAAATGAGACAGTCACATAGGCGGATCCCGGGGGTGTTGGGGTGCACGTCCCCGACCTCACCCGCACCCCTTTGGTCCAAAAAAAAAAACCAAAGTCTTCTTACTACTTTAAATATTATAAACTTTGGGCAAAATATGCACCAAAATGCAGAAAAATTAATTATTTTTCTAAATGTTCTGGGGGAGGAGCGGTGAGGGGAAATGCCTCCTCAGGCCCCGCCCCCTTTAGAAAATCCTGGCTTCGCCCCTGAGTTGAGCCACTTAAAGGCAAGTTTTTATACAAAAATAATAAAGATGGGACAATAAATAAAAACGTAGTAATTTGTAGTTTTTTCAAATGAGTTCTCCTAACACCGGAGAAACTCCAGCCTGACATACCATCTAAACATAAAACATGTTCAGGCAGGTTCCTCTGTAGCGAGGGTGTGGCTACCGGGAGCTCGCTCTGCCAAACCAAGCTAGTTGAATTTGGCAAGCGAATGAGCAAATCCACAACAGAGAAATTGACAAATACCATCGCAAAGTGGGTGGCTGCTAAATACAGGCCAATTTCTATTGTTGAAGATAAGAACGAACCCTAACTGTTGTTGTACTTTTTTAATGATGCACCTGGCCTCATGAGGCACAGCTCACCAATAACAAATCAGATTTAAAATCTTCTCTTCTTACTGTATTCAATTGATTAGACATACAGTACATTTTTGTAATATCCTAGAATTTAAATTAATTATCAGGAGACCTTCAGCAGATATGACTTTAAAATGCGTACACAAGTAGTCACATATGTACACACACTGACACGTGCACAAACACTCGTGTAAGATGATTAGTCAGTCCTGCTTGTCAATTGTCCCTTTTCAACCTGGATCAATGCGCGGCGTTGCAGCGTCGTTACCGAGGCAGCAGCACTTCATCAGCCTCAGTTCCAAATAAATCAAAGGGTCGGCCACAGAAGAAAAGGCGCTAATATTTCCTCAATAACCCCAGAGAGACACCATGGAGAGATGCAAATTGCCTCCCAGGAGACCCCAGGGGATGTGAAGGAGAAACTCGCTGGGAGGCAACGGGAAGCTAATGAGTATAATAGTAAATGTATACAAGGAGAAAAGGGGGAAAACCTTCTATTCATACCAATTAATACTGTCTTATCAATGGAGGTTTTACTGTAGGAGGAGGGGTCTTGTCTCACCCTCTGGGCTCCTCCTCTACACCTCGCTAGTGTCTGTATTATTCCGGTTGCGGTCATTAGCCTGCGGGAGGCTGGGCCTTGCCCGGGGAGTTAAGGAGATTTTAAAAAGCACTCACTCCTCACATCAAAACCTATCGAACCAAATCAAAGAGGCTCAAATATGTCCTTTCTTTTTGTGGAGGGGAAGCGGCATTGTTCGGAAAGCCGGTACTTGACTTAAAAATCAGAAAGAAAAAAAAGATGGCCGCCACATCAATCACATGGCATTGGTGGGAACGAGAAAAAAAAAAATTAAATGACAATTTATTACACGTGCAGGTTTTATACTTTTATTAATCATTTTTGGATTAAAAAGTTGTTTAGAAAATATTTTTGTGAAGCTTAACAAAAAGGGGAAAAGTCGTGTTTGTAAATTTCAATGATGTTGAAATGGTAACGTTTGAAAAAAAACGTGAAACATTTTAGAGCGATTTCAGACAAAATCAAATTTTTTTTTTAGAGATTTCTAACATGATTGAACATTCTTCCCATTTTTAAAACTTTCCTAGAGTGATTTTCTTTTTGACTTCAAGATTTTTGAGCAATTTTTGAGCCGTCCCATTCGGTATTCGGGTACTATTCGCATTGCAGGTTGTTCTTGGCCATGGATTTTCTTCTTAGTCATATCCATACTCTAGAAAAACATAATTCACTTTGTTCGATTCCGTCATCTTCCGCTTAGTCCGGGGTCTGAACCTCTCCAGTCTAGTATTCGGAAACTATTCAAGTACCAGGTTGTTCTTAGCCATGGATTTTCTTCTCAGTTCCATTCACACTCTAAAATAACATAATTCACCATGTGTTCTGAGCAAGTCCAATGATTTTTTTATCTTGTAAGTTACATGTGTAACAACAAACATTAGGCAAGTTTGAGAAATTTGGAACCTAGTCCAACCACCAGCTTGTTCTTGGCCATGGATTTTGTTTTCTGCCACGTCCCCATTTTAACGTAAAAGTGTTTGAGTGGACGAGCTCTGCTCATACCTTTATTTGTAGCCTCAAACAGCATTTGCATTGTATCATGCACACACCCAGGGGCTATGACTAAGCAGGGAGCGAGAGGAGGGGGCAATTTCCATTGTCAAAACAGAATAAAAAACCAAATAAGGCTTTTTTTTTTGCTAATGTCACATTTTTCGAGCTGACAAAAGGTCACGTATTTAGATATTTTTAACAGTCAAAAGGTTTCCTTCTGTTTAGTATCACTGATATTTCCGGAGACGCCGGTCAGAAACTCTCTGGTATTTTTAAGCTGAACTATACATCCGCTCATAGCTGCAGAAATGTGGAGTGGGATGTAGTTTAAGCATTTGAACTGCCTAAAGGGCAAAAAAAAAAATGCTTCAATTGTGAAAAAAAAAAAAATCCAGAGAAGTGCTTGAGTCCATCATTGAAGGTCATTTATCAGGTTGGAGAGAGGATTTGCCTCCAGGAGCACACAGAGGAGACGGAAATGAAGGTTAATCACAGTCTAACTTTCTTCATGTAGATACACTCCAGATTTCACTGAATACTTTTACAGAAGCTCTGTGTCAGCAGAAAAAGCAAGCAACCTGTGCCCCATACGCTCAAACCGATAAAATATCACATCCAACGCACGGAATAACGAGGAAATTAATGAGGAAAGTGCTGAATAGAGAGGATCCCAACCTCTACGTTTGTCTGGACATGAAGATGTTCATGGCGTACTATGTAACATAAAAGGTAGTTCAGAAACATGAACAGAAACATCCTGCTCTGTTTGCAGATTTGTATTTTTCTTTGCACCTGATTTTGAGTTTGAATTGTGAAGATTTTATTTTATGACCAACGCCAAACACATGAATCATTTTTTTAATCCACCAACATGTTCTGTTGTACTTGTGATCTTGGAAACATCTGCTTTTCTCCTTTGCTGTGTTTTATCAGGCACATTTTAACCAGAAAAGCTGCACAGATTCGGCTCAGAGCGAGTGTATCAGTGATCATATTCTGCCCCTTAGTGGAGAAAAAATGCCACATCATGAACAGAAACACTGGATGGTGAAAAGTTGGGGTCTACTCTGGATCTTGGTGAACGTGTTAATAAAGTTAAAAACATGTCAAACATAATCAGGTCGAATTTCGACCTCCAAGTCGAGAGAAACCAGATGGGGTGGTTTGGGTATCTGGTCAGAATGCCCCCCGAGCGCCTCGCTGGTGAGATGTTTCGGGCACGTCCCACCCGGAAGAGACAAAGAGGCAGACCCTAGACCCGCCGGAGAGTCTTTTTCTCACAGCTGGCCGGGGAACGACTTGGGATCCTTCCGGATGAGCTGGAGGATGCAGCTGGGGTGAGAAAAGCCTGGGCTTCCATCTGAGGCTGTTGCCCCCGTGACCCGGCCCTGGATAGGCGGAAGACGACGGAACGGAACATACCATTTTTCTGCATTATAAGGCGCACCTTAAATAAATGACAGTTTTTTAAAAACTTTTTCCATATATAAGACGCACCGCAAAATAAGGTGCTACAGTAAAGGCTGTTCTCTAACTGTGGCCATCTCGCTTTGTTCCGCGGAAACTCTGTTTAGTCTTGTTTACTTGGCGCAGCACATCCTCTTGCTTCCTCTACTTCCTCACCATTGATTCATTGATGTTAAACTCTCTCGCTGCGGCTCTATTCCTGTGTTCTACTGCGTGACCGATCGTCTTGAGTTTAAACGATGCGGTGTAACAGTGTCTCTTAGTAGGAGCCATTTCCGGGTCTTTACACAAACACACAAATGGAAATGAGACGCCCTTTCATATATCCCAGCATGCACCGCGCACTATTTCTTCTACGGGGGATAATGGAGTCTGTGGCTGCTTACTGCAGTTGCGACACCTGTGGTAGCTTAATATTAATCCATATATAAGGCGCTCCGGGTTAAAAGGCGCATCGTGGACTTTAGAGAAAAGTTTTTTAGGTGCGCCTTATAGTGCGGAAAATACAGTAATCATCTGGTGTATGTTGATATCCTAGCTGTGTTTAACCCCAACAGTGCCGGTCTGCTGCTATGTCTTAATTTCAACACAGATGATGATCTGCAACATGACATGTATGAGCCCGTCGCGCCAGTACCATCCATTTTTGAGGCTAGTTGATTCGGTAGGTGAGTTGTTACACACTCCTTAGCGGATTCTGACGTCAATGGCCACCGTTCTGCTGTCTATAAAGTATCAACCAACATTTTTTCTGGGGTCTGATGAGTGTCAAGATTGGGCGCCTTAACCCCTGTTTAGGTACAGTATATTCCTTGTGAAGAAAATTTGGCTCGTGTACTGATGAGGTGAAAAAAAATCTGTTCGTAAATTTTTGAGAACCTCTTTGCGGACAATTCACCTCTGCTCCAGATGTTTAAAAAATCCAGTTTTTAATAGCATCAGATGGTCTACAAAGACACTTTTCGGTTGCTCATGCGGAGGTCAGGATGGGCAAGTGCAACAGAACTATTTGTGTCATCACAAGTAAAACTTTACTTGTGAAATAAAACTAAATATACGAATAAAATTTGTGGACACACTGATCTCGGATCTCCGAGACACAAGACCTCGGGAAAAAATTAGCCCACAAAAGGCTTAAATGTGGCCCGTTGGAGAAAACACATAAAACTCTTTAAAAAGTTATTATAGGTGCACTGGTTAGCACGGTGGCCTCACAGCAAGAAGGTCAGGGGTCCGTGTACTGGAGTGGGTATGAGGTTTGAATCACTAGTCTTTCTGTGTAGAGTTTGCATGTTCTCCCCGCATGTATATGTGGGTTTTCTTCAGAAATTTCAGTTTCCTCCCACTGTCCAAAAACATGTGTTTAAGGTTGATTGTCTGCGACAAAAGTGCCCCTATAAATAAATGTGTGTGTGTGGTTCTGCAACAGACTGGCGACCGATTTAAAGTGTACTCTGCCTCTAACCTGAAATCAGCCAGGATAGGCTCCTGCACCTCCGCGGCTCTGTTAGGAATAAGTGGTTCAGAAGATGAAACAAAAGTGATTATGTCGAAAAAAAAGACTTTATTTTTACGTTTATTGACATTTTTGTTTCAAATGACAAGAAACAAAGCATTAGAGTAAACATTTTGCAATTCTTCTTCTTCTTCTTTCGACATTTCCCTCCAGGGGGCGCCACAGCAAGTCAGTTTCTTCCATCTAACCCTATCTGCTGCATCTTCTTCGGTCACACCAACTATCTTCATGTCTTCCTTCACTGTATCCATGAACCTCCTATTTGGTCTTCCTCTAGGCCTCTTTCCTGGTGGTTCCAAATCCAGCATCCTTCTTCCTATGTACTCTCTCTCTCCTCTGCACATGTCCAAACCATCTCAGTCTTGCCTCTTGAACTTTATCCCCAAAACCTCTAAAATGTGCTGTTCCTCGGATCCGGTCCATCCTGGTCACTCCCAGAGACATCCTCAGCATCTTCATCTCTGCTACCTCCATTTCTGCTTCCTGTCTTTTCTTCAGTGCCACTGTCTCTAGTAGACCAAACAGCATGGCCGGTCTCACCACGGTTTTGTACACTTTCCCTTTCATTTTACCTGAAACTCTTCTATCACACATCACACCTGATACTTTTCTCCACCCGTTCAAGCCTGTCTGCACACGCTTCTTCACCTCTTTTCCACACTCTTCTTTGCTCTGGACTGTTGATCCTAGATACTTAAAATCTTCCACCTTCTTTATCTATCTTTATGCACCTTCTATATCTTTGCGATGTGACGGCATAATGTCTAAACGTTGCATACATTTTTGGGATTATTCAATTTTTCCTAAATTGATTGATTAATTGATTATTAGGTGACATTTTTAACAAAGAATATACACCATATTAACAACATAAAACTATGCGTTAAAGGCCAATAAAATATTTCCGTTCCGTCATCTTCCGCTTGTTCCGGCGTCGGGCCGCGGGGGCAACAGCCTTAAACGGGCAGAACAGGCCTCTCTCTCCCCGGCTACATCCTCCAGCTCACCTGGAAGGATCCCTAGTCTTTCCCCGGACAGCTGTGAGACATAGTCTCTCTAGTGGGTCCGGGGTCTGCCCCTTGGTCTCCTCCCGATGGGACGTGCCCGAAACACCTCGCCCGCAAGGCGCTCGGGTGGCATCTTGACCAGATGCCCAAACCACCCCATCTGGCTCCTCTCGACCTGGAGGAGGAGCGGCTTGACACCAAGCTCCTCCTGGATGGCAGAGCTCCTCACCTGCTCTCTGAGTGAGAGCCCAGCCACCCTGCGGAGGAAGCTCATTTCGGCCGCTTGTTCCCGCGATCTCATTCTTTAATCAAATAAAACAAAATACTTATTTATGACGTAATTTATTTATTTATGACGTAAATGTTTAATTACTTTATAAACGAACACCAACTGCTTAGCATGATATACAAAAACTTCTGACATCATAAAGCCAGAAATGTGTGTTTATCTTTGAAAAAAAAATAAGTCAAACTCAAATAAACACACTATTAAAATATTTTTTCTCACTTCTACCGACAATTTTTCTGAATTTTACGATCATAAAACCAGTGAGCCGAGCGTTTCATGACGGTAAAACCGCAGAAAAAAGTCTGTGATATTTGCAGGGATTGAAACAAAGAGCGGGATGTCTGATAAACAGCAGCAGCATGTCACCGATTCACTTTCACACTGAAAAATAATCAACAGCCAGCTTGTCGCTCCCCGCAACCTGTCAAGTGTAGCGGTGACAGCTCAGGTTTAATTTGACTGGTAATCACACCCACCTTTAGTTTCAGAGCATTTCACACATCCCCGCCACAGTTTCAGGTGTTAAGCTGGTAAGGAGACGCACAACTGTGCCACAGAGTTATAACACCTTCTCAAGACGGTCATATTTTAACTTGATGCTCTGCCATTAAAAGATTTATAATAACGCCAGAAGAAAGTTAGACTCCACGTGAAAAGCTTCTTTTTTTTTCTTGTCGATTGAGATGTAAGTAGCTAACACTCGATCTGAGATTGTGTTTATCAAAACACACAGAGTTCCATTGTTGTTTTTGGCAGCCATCTAAGTTTTTGTTTTAGTCTCCGTCTTTGGACGAATATTAATTTAAGTTTTAGTCGCGTTTTTGTCATCTATTTATAGTTTCGTTTTAGTCACGTTTTAGGCAACGAAAAACCAAGAGTTTTCGTCTGGTTTTTGTCAGGGAAGACTTAGAACGTTTTTAGTCTAGTTTTAGTGTAAAAAAAAAAAAGCCTTACTTTAACAATCGTGTCTTAATTACTGAAAATGATGCAAGTTATTTGCTAAAAAAAAAAAAAAAAAATCCGCCGAGCTTTAACTTGCGCAAAACATCAAACATTGTGAAACAACGTAAAATAAATAGAAAATTTTCCGTGAGTGAGGAACGTTGTAACTTACGCATACTTAAAAATGGCACCTCTTAAAAACCCTGTAAACAACGTAAACATTGGAATGCATTTAAATCAGTTGTTAGCGCAACCAACCTAACTAGGAAGTTAGCAGCGCCAACAACCTAGCATAAGCTTGAAGTTAGCATGCTGTTTGCGCAAAATATGTAGAAAACTTTAAGTTTCTGACCACCAAGCTCCTTTGTTACTGTTTTCACCATGGCTTGTGACTTCCTCGTGGCTGGAGGTGTGTTGTGTAGACGGTGGGAACGTGCAGCATTGTGGGGGGCGTGCCGCCGTGAGAGACAGATGCAGCCGCTGTGCTTTTTCTTTTCACAGATGTGAAAGTCTGACGCCTATTTCGTTACGTTTTCATCTCGTCAGCAGAAACTTGCGAACGTCTCGTCACATTTTCGTCACCAATTTATTTTGTTATCGTTACGTCATCGTCATGAAAAAATGCTTTGTCAACAAAATCATTTCGTTTTCGTCATCGTTGACAAAAACAACACTGCAGAGTTCAACCACTATTCAAATTAGATCAGGATCATGAACGCATCACTACACATCAAGAATAAAATCCGTCTTAATAAAGGATGGTAATTACTAGTATCACAGTAATTTGTCACATTTAAGACCTGAAATTGGTGGATGATGTGTTAAATAAAGCAAAGCGTTCTGGAATCCAGCTGCGTAGGATCACAGTTTTCACCAGTCCGTGCAGTGGTTGTGTGAAACTCAGCCCATGTTGGATGGAAACAGTGGAAAATATCACTTTTCCACATGTTTAGGCTGATTGAATAGTGTGTGTTATACCCACGAGGGTTTCATTGACAGCGTGAGGGTGTGAAGAGGAAAATTAGTCACATTTATGGAGAGAAAACTCATCATCACAGTGTGGGTAGAAAAGTTGGGTTTTCAAAATATCCACTTTTTTTAATTAAACTGTGTTTTTTCTATGTTTGTAAGAAGTTTTATTCATTTTGAAACAAAAAAATGTTCTTTTAGGTTTTTTTTTTTTTTTTTTGCCGTTGTTGTTTTGTAGATTTTTAAAAAAAATACCATGGGTAATTATTTTTTCCTTAAATTGATTTTTTTCAAATGTGTTGAGGCCGAAAAATTGATTCCAAAATTACAAAAGTTGTAGAACTGGTGGATTCGCTGGGATGAAGAAATTAAAACTAATACAACAAATGAAGACAGGAATTTAAGATTATGGTTAAAATTTTATTTTTCGCTTGATAAAAACGAGCAAAGCTAGCATCACCTTGTGACTCCATTCATTTAAATTTTTTTTTTTTTAATCTTTTATTTTGGTCATATTGTACATTCACAATAAATAAATTTATATTTTTTCTGAACTTATATAAAATTTCACTCCTGCTACTAGGTCAGGGTTGCACGGTCTAGCTTACAAGTGAGAGCCGAAAGCAAAATGTCAGCCAATCAGTGAATAGAGATGACGTTAACGTCCAACGTGAAAATGTTTTTCCATGTCTGTTTGTAGCTCGGTAGCTAATCATGGAGGTTGACCGAGGTCTAGCTAATCATGGAGGTTGACCAAACTGTAGCTAGTCATGGAGGTCAACCGAGCTCTAACTAACTATAGCGGTCAACCGAGCTCTAGCTAACCATGGAGGTTGACCGAGGTCTAGCTAATCATGGAGGTTGACCAAACTGTAGCTAGTCATGGAGGTCGACCGAGCTCTAGCTAATCATGGAGGTTGACCGAGGTCTAGCTAATCATGGAGGTTGACCAAACTGTAGCTAGTCATGGAGGTCGACCGAGCTCTAGCTAACCATAGCGGTCGACCGAGCTCTAGCTAACCATGGAGGCTGACCAAACTCTAGTTAATCATGGAGGTCGACCGAGCTCTAGCTAATCATGGAGGTTGACCGAGGTCTAGCTAATCATGGAGGTTGACCAAACTGTAGCTAGTCATGGAGGTCGACCGAGCTCTAGCTAACTATAGCGGTCGACCGAGCTCTAGCTAACCATGGAGGCTGACCAAACTCTAGTTGATCATGGAGGTCGACCGAGCTCTAGCTAATCATGGAGGTTGACCGAGCTCTATGGTCTGTGTTGGCAACGATTCCTCAAATGAAGAATTCAAAGTCATAACAAAAGCAACGTATACAGACTTTTACTCAAGGATAAACGTGGTTGATGTGTTGCCGATCAGATTCAATTCAATTATATTTGAATAATTCAAAACAATCACAAAACAATCATCTCAAAGGGCTTCAGATTGTAGATTGAAAAAAAGTACAAAAACAAAGAACAAAAAAGTAAAAAATGCAGATCCACAAATATACAATTAAAGCTACAGTGGTGGTCAAAAGTTTACATACACTTGTAAAGAACATAATGTCATGGCTGTCTTGAGTTTCCAGTTATTTCAACAACTCTGATTTTTCTCTGATATAGTGATTGGAACAGATCCTTCTTTGTCACAAAAAACATTCATGAAGTTTGATTCTTTTATGACTTTATTATGGGTAAACTGAAAATGTGACGAAATCAGCTGGGTCAAAAATATACATACAGCAATGCTAATATTTGGTTACATGTCCTTTGGCCATTTTTACTTCAATTAGGTGCTTTTGGTAGCCATCCACAAGCTTCTGGCAAGTTTCTGGTTGAATCTTTGACCACTCCTCTTGACAGAATTGGTGCAGTTCAGTTAAATTTGTTGGCTTTCTGACATGGACTTGTTTCTTCAGCATTATCCACATGTTCTCAATGGGATTTAAGTCAGGACTTTGGGAAGGCCATTCTAAAACCTTAATTCTAGCCTGATTTAGCCATTCCATTACCACTTTTGATGTGTGTTTGGGGTCATTGTCCTGTTGGAACACCCAACTGCGCCCAAGACCCAACCTTCGGGCTGATGACTTCAGGTTTTCTTGAAGAATTTGAAGGTAATCCTCCTTCTTCATTGTCCCATTGACTCTCTGTAAAGCACCAGTTCCATTGGCAGCAAAACAGGCCCACAGCATAATACTACCACCACAGTGCTTGATGGTAGGCATGGTGTTCTTGGGGTTAAAGGCCTCTCCTTTTCTCCTCCAAACATATTGCTGGGCATTGTGGCCAAACAGCTCAATTTTTGTTTCATCTGACCACAGAACTTTGTCCATGTGATCAGCAGCAAACTTTAGTCGAGCCTTAAGGTGCCGCTTTTGGAGCAAGGGCTTCCTTCTTGCACGGCAACCTCTCAGTCCATGGCGATGCAAAACACGCTTGACTGTGGACACTGACACCTGTGTTCCAGCAGCTTCTAATTCTTGGCAGATCTGCTTTTTGGTGCTCCTGGGTTGACTCTTCACCCTCCTGACCAGTTTTCTCTCAGCAGCAGGTGACAGCTTGCGTTTTCTTCCTGATCGTGGCAGTGACAAAACAGTGCCATGCACTTTATACTTACAAACAATTGTTTGCACTGTTGCTCTTGGAACCTGCAGCTGCTTTGAAATGGCTCCAAGTGACTTTCCTGACTTGTTCAAGTCAATGATTCTCTTTTTCAAATCTGTGCTGAGCTCCTTTGACTTTCCCATTGTAGCATTTGTGGGTGTTTTTATCCAATGAGCCCTTTTTAAATGGCCTCAGAGAGGTCACCAGCTGTAGTCACTCATAATCACTCACAAGAAGTTAAGAGGTCATGCTATGAAGCTCATGTCATTGACACAACTTTCTAAGTCTCCAAAATTGCTCATTCATGTTGCTGTATGTATATTTTTGACCCAGCTGATTTCGTCACATTTTCAGTTTACCCATAATAAAGTCATAAAAGAATCAAACTTCATGAATGTTTTTTTGTGACAAAGAAGGATCTGTTCCAATCACTATATCAGAGAAAAATCAGAGTTGTTGAAATAACTGGAAACTCAAGACAGCCATGACATTATGTTCTTTACAAGTGTATGTAAACTTTTGACCACCACTGTAACTAAACAAAAGCTACCTAAGCAATTTCAGCACATTCCTTTACAGAGAGAAAAAACTAAAAAAAAAAAAAAAAAAAACAAGAAACCTCATGGAGATCCACACAAAAGAGGGATCCCCCCACGTCCACGATGTATCAGGCTAATAAATCTCAAAAAAAGAAAAAACTCTGATTTGTATGTGTGTGAAAAAAAGTCTTGGTTCTTACTGGAAAACAAAAATCCATCTATCGTCATTAACCCATGGTACACATACTCAAAACTAACACAAAATGTTCACACAAAGTCAGATATTTTCAGATTGGTGCCTCAGTCCCTGCTTTTCCTGTTGGCTTTTTGCTGCGTTGCTATGGAAAACAACATTGTTTCTAGATATTTCTCAAGTAAATGGGCAAAAAGTTGGTAGAAAATACAGTTCTTATATTTTGCTGCCACACTTCGGCCATTTATACACACTCTACGAACATGTGGTTCCTTTATCCTCCATCTAATTAGATTCCATATTTTTTATGATATTTGTTTATTTCACTGTAAAGTATCGGTATCGGACGACAAGAAGCCAATTAGCAATTAAAATAATTAATGTACATTGGGTCGCCAGGAAAAGGGTGGAATGCCCCCCTCAGGCCAGGGACAGAGTCCTGCCCCAAGTGGAGGAGTTTGGGTATTTCGCGGACTTGTTCACAGCATCTGCAATATTCCGGACGCTGCATCGATCTACTACAATAAAGACAGAGCTGAGCCAAAAAGCAAAGCTCTTGATTTACCGGTCGATCTACTTTCCTACCCTCACCTATGGTCACCAGCTGTGGGCGGTGACCAAAAAAACGAGATCGCGGATACAAGTGGACGAAATAAGCTTCATCCTCAGGGTGGCTGGACTCTCGCTCAG
Source organism: Neostethus bicornis (assembly GCA_902685375.1). Lineage (NCBI taxonomy): Eukaryota > Metazoa > Chordata > Actinopteri > Atheriniformes > Phallostethidae > Neostethus > Neostethus bicornis. Next base: position 5,893,199 of record LR738547.1, on the reverse strand, counting down.
AGATAGAGTGAGGAGCTCAGGGTAGAGCCGTTGCTCCTCCACGTCGAGAGAATAGAGTTGCGGAGGGTTGGGCATTTGGTTAGGATGCCTCCAGAGCAACTCTCTAGTGGGCACATCCCGGGTAAGCTGGAGGGTGCACTTGACGGAAGCGAAGCCTGGGTTTCCCGTCTGAGGCTGTTTCCCCCATGGTCTGGCCCCGGATCAGCGGAAGATAACATAAACGGAACATTTCCATGAAACTATAGGAACTTTTGTTTATTTTTTTAGAATGTCGTTCATTACGTATAGCCTTGAAAATATTTGCCGTCATTAAAATATATCTTTATAAATTTTCTCTAACAACGGTAGCCATTTTGGAATATTTCTATATTTATATAAAAACTAAATAAATAATAAATGAATTACTCTATTCATCCCTCACCGGGGAAATTTGTGTGCTGCACTCCTTTACACCGCAGCAGGCTGCCCTTCGACGGCGCCAATGGTGGGAGAAGCGGGAGTCAGGTGTCTTCTCCAAGGACCCTGGACGTGTACTCAGTGGAATGCGAACCCGCGAACATCCGGTTAACTTCCAATTCGCGGGCGAACGCTTTAACCCAGTGCTTCTCAAATAGTGGGGCGCGCGGCGCGGTGCCAGGGGGGCGCGTCTGATCCTGTGGGAAATTTTTTATTTTTTTAACTAGAATAAAGTGTAATTGTACGTGCTTTCTGTTGGCCGCAAACCCACGTTCTTCCGGTCCGCGCGTCAACGCGCTAACCACTGTGCTGCCGTCTCCCCACGCATCCCCCAACTATGACAGATGTTTCCAAACATTTTAAAATCATCAAATTTTACGCCTAAAAAGAAAAGTGGGCTGAATGTATCTGTACATGAGGAAATAACTGGGATGATTTTAATGCTGTGCAGATGTTTTACTGGTGTCAGAAACATGGTGCCCTTGTTTCTTCTTATCTGACACATTTCTGCAGACCCCAATGTTCCAGGCAGGTGCATCTAGTTACTGAAATATCTCATCTCTGCAGCTGTTCCTGAGCTGAGTTGCTAATTTAGGCCAGTGTACTCCCATTTAACTAGTCCCAAGTGCCTTCATTTATAGCTGTGTAAGCATCCGGGCCGGCCGGTCGGCAGAGAGCTTAGATCTGTTTGCTATGCTGAGCATTCGGGGACTTTGAGCATCTTGGTTAAAATATTTGACCTTGTCAAGTGACATATAATCAATTTGTGGATAACATGCCTCAACCATCTGATTTATTTAGCCAAGCGGTTGACTTTTTTAGCCTCTGTGGTGTTCTGATGCAGTAAAAACCAACACGAGGCTCTTAAGCTGCCGGCTCTTTATAGCAGCCCGATTTGGTCCTCAGACACCTGCAGGACTGTGATAGATTCATTTATGTAGGTCTGTTCTTCTGTGGTTCTAAAACTTTTTTTTCTAAACTGCTAACTGGGATGAAACGCCTAGTATGTCTAACAGAAAAGCACAACTAACTGGTTTTAGAAATTATATCCTGTATAAAAGGCAACACGATTGAAATATTTTACATAGTTTTAATCCCGTTGTAATTCTTTACCTATGACTTTCGATGGAAAATTAATTTCAATTGTATTTTACTCACTCTATTCATCCCTCACCGGGAAAATTTGTGTACTGCATTCCTATACCGCAGTAGGCTGCCCACGACGGCACCAAAAGTGGGAGAAACAGGGGGTTTGGTGTCTTCTCCAAGGACCCTAGACGTGCTCTCTGTGGGATGCGAATCCGTGAACTTCCGGTTGACTTCCGGTTGACTTCCAGTCCGTGGGCGAACGCTCTAACCACTGAGCCACCGTCTCCCGTCAAATTATGTGACAGAGTCGATGGTCTCACTGGTCTTGGCAAAAAAAAAAGTATCGGAAAATTTTTTTTCTTGTCCATAATTTTTGTCTTATGACCAAATCAAACAAAAAAAAGAGTTTGTGCTGCTGTTTGTTTTGTTTGATATTTTTTTACAAGAATTAAAAAAATAATAATGTCAGTGACATTTAACACATTTGTTGCTTTCTTGAGAATTTTTTATCTAATTTATTACCAATTAGCTATATATTTGCATTCCGTTCCGCCGTCTACCGCTTATCCGGGGACGGGTTGCAAGGAAACAGCCTCGCACGGGAAGCCTAGGCTTCTCTCAACCCAGCTGCATCCTCCGACCCTGCAAGGGAAAAGCTTGCCTAGTCCCCTTTCCTTTCTTCTTTTTTTTTTTTGTAGACCAAAATGGGCCCCACGTCTCCCCTGGATCCGCCCCTGCGGATGTAAATTGCAAAACAAATCTGGGAGCACAAACATGTGCAAACACTCTCATAAACATGTGCATACATAAGCTTGTAGTATTCATGATTTATTCATTCATTCATCGTCAAAACTAATTTATCTCCGTCAAGTTCACAGGATTGCCGAAGCCATTACCGAGTGCATCGCGAACAAGTCGCCAGTCTCTTGTGGGGTCACACACACCGACAACCAGTCACACATACTCATTCCTAGGTGCAATTACTCACTGGCCAATCAACCTAACATGCTTGTTTTTGGATGGTGAGAGGAAACGGGAGTATCCAGAGAAAATCCACATGCACACAGAAAAACAATGCAAACTACTCACAAATAGGATAGTGATTCTAAACCTTGACCTTCTTGCTGTGATACTGCTATGCCGATCATTGCACCACCATGCAGACGATTCATGTTTTTTTTTTTTTATTGGCACAATGCAAAGAAAAATTGTATGAAATTAACATTTGAACCCATAAAAAACACTTTCTGATTTAGTTTTTCTCTTTTTGTTACATAAATATCTATACTAAAAAGAATCCTGACACGTGCTGGTCCATTTCTTTCATCCTGGGCATGGTCTCAGGGGCTTTAGCCGACGTAGATGTCAGTGAACTGATGCTGGGTACAGGTCACCAGTCCATCGGAGAACTAACATGAAGAGACAGCTGACCTCGCTGGCTTCTAGTCATACCTGCAGTCACCAACACCCAAACATACAGAAGTGTAGCAACCGTGGCGCCATGTGGCCTCAATTCTGTTCAGTTTTCAGGGAACATCTCCATTAAACCATTAGGAATCTAGCAATATAGTAAACTGGGACCAGTCTTCAAATCTCCATCTTTTTTCAAATGTTGTAGATGTGTTTCTGTAAGAAAATCTTTGAATTGTGATATTCATCATCCTATATAAACATCTGTTTTCCTGGTTCAGTCCAACCACTCTGCAGCTCTGTTGAACACTATCGCCATCACTTTATCCACCTTCCTGATAGAGGGAGGTCTTCTCTGACACCATAAAGCAGAGGTGGGCAAACTTTTTGGTTTGCGGGCCACATTGAGTTCTAACATTTGACAAAGGGGCCGGAACAGAAGCAGAATGATAGCATGCTTTCGTAACCGCTAGATTAGACCAATAGAATGGGGCGCTTGTTATATCAAGAGCGTTAAATTTCAAATCTAACAAACTAGGTCTGAAATCTAGTGCGATAGTGCTTAAAAACGTACATTTAGTGGCGCTAGGTTTGAAATCTAAGCGTTTGATTTAACATTTTGCCAGTGGTGGATGAAGTACTCACTTTTTGTACTTAAGTAAAAGTACAGATAATTAGGCAAAAAAAAAAATACTTAAGTAAAAGTATCAATAAAAAAAAATCTACTTAAGTAAAAGTACAAAAGTAATTGGTGTAAATTTTACTTTTTAAGTAAAAAGTAAAAGTATTCGACCATAATTCAAATGTTGTTTTTTGTGCTGCAGGGTCACAAATAAATACTCTGCAGGAGCGTGACACCTCCCCCCCTCTCCCCCCTGTTTTGGTCCGCAAAAAAAAAGAAGAAAGGAAAGAAACAAGTCAAGCTATCCCCAAGCAGGGCCAGCAAATGGTCCACCAAAATGCAGGAAAATGACACTTATTTTTCAAAATGTTCTGAGGGGGCGGGGGGCCCCCAGTCACCCTATATTGACTTTGTCAATGACCTCACGTCCCCGCCCCCACCCCCACCCCATCTTCAGAAAATCTTAGAACCGCCCCTACTCTTCGCGCTGAATGAATGCAGAAAATGTTTACTCTCGATTCCGATTGGTCCTCGATTCATGACTTCTTCTCCCGATCAACTGCTCCTTTTGATTTTGGCGATGCGGCTTCAAGATGCGCTAAAAAAACTTTATATTTTTTTAAATTCCTGTACAAAAATGTAACAAAAAATGTAAAACACACTTTTAAAAAGTAGTGGAGAAAAAGTACAGATATTCGCTCTAAAAATGTAGTGAAGTAAAAGTAAAAGTACCGGTCTCAAATTTGACTTAAGTAAAGTACAGATACACAATTTTTTTACTTAAGTACAGTAACGAAGTACATTTACTTTGTTACGTTCCACCACTGCATTTTGCATGTTTTAACATCTAACACGCTTGTTTACGTGCGTGTATTGGCCCCGATGGCTTTCCATATCTGTGCATACTGTTTATTTTGACAACGTGCGCATCACAGAGACACACACATTTTAATGGGAGCAGTGTTGTTGTTTTCTCAATAAAGCCAATATATCTAGAGTGTGCCATCTAGTGAGGAAACGTCAGAAATGCAGGGGAAATAAAACATTAACAAGATTTACTTGTTTAATTTTTTCAAGTGAAGTGGGCCAGATTAAAATATTTGGCAGGCCCCATTCGGCCATGTAGATTGCTCATGCCTGCTATAAAGGATACTGAAGTTGCGGATAATTATTGTTCACTGGATTCTTTTTCAGACTATTTTCTGTCAGTTTAACAAGTGGGGTTTCTTAAAATTAAGCTTTTGAACATTCTGGTAAAATAAAAGAAATATTTAGTAAGTGAGTGTGAACAACTTCCTGCTCCCAGAGGGCCAGACATAATTTAGGCGTTCCTCTAGGTCATCTCTCAAACGGGAAGCCCAGGCTTCTCTCACCCCAGCTGCATCCTCCAGCTCACCCAAAAGGATCCCAAATTGTTCCCCAGCCAGCTGTGAGACATAGTCTCTCCAGCAGGTCTGGGGTCTGCCTCTTGGTCTCCTCTCGGTGGGACGTGCCCGAAAATCCTCACCAGCAATGCATTCGGGCACCCCATCTAGCTTCTCTCGATCTGGAGGAGGAGCGGCTCAACACCGAGCTCCTCCCGGATGGCAGAGCTCCTCACCCAATCTCTGAGTGAGAACCCAGACACCCTGCGGAGAAAGCTTATTTCAGCCGCTTGTATCCGTGATCTCGTTCTTTAGGTCACCACCCACAGCTGGTGACCACAGGTGAGGGTAGGAACGTCAATTGACTTGTAAATCAAGAGCTTTGCTTTTCGGCTCCGCTCTTTTGTCACTACAATGGGCCGATGCAGCGTCCTAATTATTACAGATGCCACACCGAATTGTCTTTCAATCTCCTGCTCTGTCCTTCCCCCACTTGTGAACAAGACCCCAAGATACTTAAACTCCTCCACTTGGGACAGGACCCTGACCCTGACCTGCAAGGGGCATTCCATCCTTTTCCGGGCGAGGACCATGGTCTCTGATTTGGAGGCGCTAATTCCCATTATTTACGGTTTAAATGCTAAATTCAGATCATTAAAAAAAAATCAAAGCAACTTTCGCACCACAGATGAAGTTGTATTGGTTCGTTAAAAGGAATACTTCATCCAGATAAAATATTTATTCAGCACATCTTGTACGAGCACGTTGCTCGTACAGTCGTCTTTATCAACAAAATGAGTCTGCAGACAACAAGAAAAAAAAAGACGTGTTGTGTATTCACAGAGAGGCGGGTAAGATCATTTATTTATCTTCATTTAATTATTAAAAATGTGAAATGAAGAACATTAATCATTCATGCTTAAATATTGAGAAAGTGTAAGACATAAATATTTGTGCATAAATGTAAATCTACACCACAGTGGATTCGCTGCCGGTTCGGGTTGTGTAACCAAAAGAGATTGTGTTGCTTTCTTTCTGAGCTCGTTCTAATCCGTTTAGTGTATTTGTACTTTTGTGATTGTTTTTGGTTCTCAGTGAAATGACAGAAAACACAGACACAGCGAGCGTGTTGCTTTCTGTGGGGAAAAAAATGAGAAGTGACACCATACTTCTGCTTCCTGCGTGTGAAATAATTCTTTTAATGGCCTGCCAACGGCACTCTCCCAAGTTTGATTTTACTCTACAAAATGAAAGAAAAATCTTCACCAATTTATTATGCTGTTTGTGCAGCTCTTCACTGGTTATCGCCGGCAATTTATTTCCCACCTTGGGGTACGGCAAGCCATTTTTCTCCATTTTCAGCGGCTGTTTTTTTTTTTTCTTCTTGATCCCGTATGCTGCTGACTAAACTGCTGCCTCCAGCCACTGTGCTGGAACATCACACACTACATCATTATTCTGTAGCTGGTTAACAAAGAGAGGCAGTGAATCAGTTTAAATCAGAGGCGGTGTGTGTTAGCTCACACACTCACGTGGAGCAGTTATGATCTTTTACCTGAGGTGGCAGGTGAGCTGGATCAGAAGGAAACGTGCTTGAGATTTCCTCCAAAAGATAGAAGGTCGTAACCGGATCTCTGCATCTTGTTTAAGTTATAAAACAACTTCTGTTTAAAGCAAGTAGCCAAATGCAAAATAGGGTAAGATAGGGTAGGATCGGTGCGGCGTCAGCAATAACTAGGACGCTGCATCGGTCCGTCGTGGTAAAAAGAGAGCTGAGCCGAAAAGCAAAGCTCTCAATTTACAAATCGATCTACGTTCTCACCCTCACCTATGGTCACCAGCTGTGGGTGGTGACCGAAAGAATGAGATCGCGGATACAAGCGGCCAAAATGAGCTTCCTGCGCAGGGTGGCTGGGCTCTCACTCAGAGATCGGGTGAGGAGCTCTGCCATCCGGAAGGAGCTCGGTGTCGAGCCTCTCCTCCTCCAGGTCGAGAGGAGCCAGATGGGGTGGTTCGGGCATCTTGTCAGGATGCCCCCCGAGCGCCTCGCGGGTGAGATGTTTCGGGCACGTCCCACCGTTAGGAGACCAAGGGACAGACCCCGGACCCGCTGAAGAGACTATGTCTCATAGCTGGCCGGGGAACGACTCGGGATCCTTCCAGGTGAGCTGGATGATGCACCCAGGGTGAGAGAAGCCTGGGCTTCCTGTTTGAGGCTGTTGCCCCCCGACCCGGCCCCGGAACAAGCAGAAGATGACGGAATGGAACAAGAAGGGTTAACCCTAACCCTATCCTAACCCTGACCCTAGCCCTATTTAGAGATTTCTATAAAAAACATACCAGAAATGTTCTTTATTGTCATATTAATTAATTCACACAAGTTTTAAAAGATTTGCGAGCTCTTCCGCCCAACATTTAGATTCTATTGGAATACCAGGTTGGTCCCCCTTCTTGTAGCCGAGGTAAGAGAAATTGGAATTTTCCGTCTGAGGGTGTTGCCTATTCCACCCAACCCCAGATGAGGAGAAGACAAAGGAATGAAACGAGAAAAAATAAAAAAACCTTTTCGAGTAAGAGGGTCAACGTTGTGAGGTGTGCTGTAGGTGTGATAGAGGAGTTCATTCCACTTTAAAGGTGACCCCTTGTTTAGAAAAGCAAATGGCAAAAACCAGAGACCCCATCTCATGCAAAAAAAAAATTATCAGAGTGTTCTACCTTCTAATAGTGGTCTGTAGGTCTTCAAGACCAACACTCTTGGTGAGTGATTCAGTGACTTTGGAAAAACGTGTTAGAATTTCTGCCCCAACATGTTGCCACTTTGATGACGTGCACCCCGGCCCGGGATAAGAGAACAAGATCATACTACGGAACTCTGTCACTTCTAAACACTAATTTACCAACAATAAAAGCCTGGGCTTCCCGTGTGAGGCTGTTACCGCCGCGACAACATCCTCACACGGGGTTGTGTGAGGCTGCCTGCTTTTCCAGGGCTGCCTGGATAAGCAGCGTGAGGTCAAAGACAAAAAGCCCTTTAGAAAATCCTGGAGTCGCCCCTGAGAACAGGATCAGATGGATGGCATGCTTTGGTAACCACTAGTTTAGACTGGTTAAATGGCGTGCTAGATTCTTTTTTTCCTCCTTTAATTAATTGCCGCCATTTTAGAAAATTGGGGGTCTCACATACTAATTTGCTATTACTATTTTAGCCTCTAGATGGCAGCATTTAGAACACGCAGGTAACAGTGCTGATGCCCAATGTATTACGTAATTCTACACGCGGGCCAGGCGCTATTGATTTTATGACGGAGGCTGCGGGCCGGATGAAAATTGACAACGGGCCGCATTTGGCCCCCGGGCTGGACTTTGGACATGTCTGACTTAGGAGGAGACGGCAGCTCAGTAGTTAGAGCGTTCGCGCGCGGACCGGAGGTTTGCGTCCCTCAGAGAGTAGGCCTACATCTAGGGTCCTTGCAGAAGACACCTAACACCCGCTTCTCCCACCATTGGTCCCGTCGAAGGGCAGCCTGCTGCGGTGTAAGGAGTGCAGCACACAAATTTCCATGGTGAGGGATGAATGGAGTAATTCTTTTTTTTTCTTCTTCTTTCGACATTTCCCTTCAAATGTCGTCACAGCAAGTCAGTTTCTTCCATCTAACCCTATCTGCTGAATCCTCTTCCTAACTTGATTTACTGATGAAGGAGACAAAGAAGAAAATCTTCAGTTCATCAAAGAAAAACATAATCAACTCAAATCCGTGATCAGGAGAAGCTTTTTAAACTTTGTGACCTTAAATTTTGGTTGCATGATCCTAATCAATTCATCTAGAGTGGGTACTGAGCTAATCAAGAAGGAGATGACTCGTTTATGCTGAGTTTATTATCTATGCAAGGAGGTCTAAAGTCCCGAATCCACCAGATGAAGACCCTAGAAAGCATTTCCATTCAACTGAAAAACGGTGGATCTCTTTCATCTATCGTTTAACTTCAGCTCATAAATGATTTTTTAATATGAAAGACCTTCTTAAATGCAGATTATATTCTGTTTTAATTCCTAATTTCAGTAATACGGCGTATTAGAGCTTTTAATACTCTTTAGAGATTAAGAAGCTCTGGTTTCATGTGTGCCGGTTTGAAAACGATCAAATATTAATTCTTCTAAACTTTCTCTTTTAAGACGCTGTCTTTGATGTGGGTGTAATTTTTCATTGGCTAAGCATATCTCACACGGTGGAATCTTGTGGAAAGTGTGAGGTTATGATTCATTAATGAGCTGGAGATTCTCATCTTGGTCTCAAACAGTTGCTGGTTTAACCGCCCTGAGCCAGGCAGCAGAGCAACGACCTCTAAGTTTAATTTAACGCTCGTCTGTTTGTCAGATTTTCTCTTTCTGATTAAAAATAAAGAATTATTTTACTCAAAGTTTTAAAAGATTTAAGTGTGGTTATGTTTGGAGGAAGGTCTGCCATCCTGGAGGAGCTCGATGTCAAGCCACTCCTCGTCTGGGTTGAGAACAGCCAGATGAGGTGGTTCAGACATCTGTTAAGATTGCCCCCCGAGCGCCTTGCTGGTGAGGTGTTTCGGGCACGTTCCACCTCGAGGAGACCAAAGGGCAGACTCTGGACCCGCTGGAGAGACTATGTCTCAGAGCTGGCTGGGGAACGACTTGGGATCCTTCCGGGTGAGCTGGAGGATGCAGCTGGGGTGAGAGAAGCATGGGCTTCCCGTCTGAGGCTATTGGTCCCCGCAACCCGGCCCCAGATAAGCGGAAGACGACCGAATGGGACAGAATATATAAAGAAGTGTGTGCGTGTGTGTATGCGTTGTTCGTGTGTGCGCGTGTGTGTGAATGTAGTATCTGTATTACCATGTTAAAAAGTGAATAAGAATACAGTGTATTTTGTGGGGAGGCAGTGGCTCAGTGGTAGAGCGTTTGCCCCTAGGATTGAAAATTAACCAGAAGTTTGTGGATTCGATTCCAACTGCGTTCACGCCTAGGGCCCATGGGGAAGACACCTAACTCCCTGTTTCTCCCACCATTGGCGTCATCATGGCAGCCTGCTGAGGTGTAATGCAGCACACAAATTTCCCGATGTGGGATCAATATAGAATACATTATTATTATTAAATGGTGTGTGTGCTGCACAGTTTGTGTAGATGAGACAGTTTTTGTTATACGGTGTGTGTGCATTTGTTAAAAAGTATAACCTCCAGGGAACGTTTGCTTGTAGTTCTCTGATGGCAAACCAAAACCTAACGTTCCCTAAACGTTGAGAGAACCAAATTCCAAACGTTCCTTCAAAGTTGCAAATAAAACCTTCAAATACTACGATCTACGTTCCAACCCTCACCTATGGTCACCAGCTGTGGGTGGTGACCGAAAGAATGAGATCGCGGATACAAGCGGCCTAAATGTTGCTTCCTCCGCAGGGTTGCTGGGCTCTCACTCAGAGATCGGGTGAGGAGCTCTGCCATCCGGGAGGAGCTCGGTGTCGAGCCGCTTCTCCTCCAGGTCGAGAGGAGCCAGATGGGGTGGTTCGGGCATCTGGTCAGGACGCCCCCCGAGCGCCTCGCGGGCGAGGTGTATTGGGCACGTCCCACTGGGAGGAGACCAAGGGGCAGACCCCGGACCCGCTGGAGAGACTATATCTCACAGCTGGCTGGGCAACGACTTGGGATCCTTCCGGGTGAGCTGGAGGATGCAGCCGGGGTGAGAGAAGCCTTGGCTTCCCGTTTGAAGCTGTTGCCCCCGCGATCCGACCCCGGAACAAGCGGAAGATGACGGAACGGAACCTTCAAATACTTTTGTGATGTGTTGCACAGTGTATGTATAAATGCGAGAGAGTGTGTATACATCTGTTGCAAAATGAGAGGATATATAAACATACGGTATATATATATATATATATATTTATATATATATATGTGAGAGTGTATGTTTGTGTGTATTCAAGTGATAATTTTATGTGTGTGTTCCACAATATCTGAGAGATGTGTATGTGTTTGTTACAAAGTGTGTGTTTCTTGTGAGTTTATGTGTGTGTTACACAGCATACGTGGGTTACACTGTGTGCTAGTGTGTAGTGCCTTATAAGGTGGATTTTTGAGTGTATGCCCCACAGATTGCTTGTGTACAGTGTGTTGCACTGTTTGTGTGTGTTACATCACGCAGTATGTGTCTGAGGTGTTCCAGCTTGTTCCAGCAGTAAATGGAGAGGGGATGAGGGGTACATCCTGGACAGGTCTAAGTGTGTCTCATAGAGATGATGTTAGCTGCTCGGGTTATTTGTTTTCTGAAACCAGATGTTGCAGATGTTCATTTGCTCATTTCTGTCATTGAAGTTAACATTTTTAGAAAAGTACTTTTTTTTCTCATCATTCACAAAAAAAGGTAGAGCAACTTTGGGAGAACAAAATCCACAAGGATAGGGTATGATGTAGTTCATTTAATGTCCACCAGATGGAGACAAAGATCTATTAATCCACTTCATGAGCAACACGCTGAAAAATATAATAAAATATCAAAGTTTGTCTTGCAGAATTCTCCTCTTTTTTTCTGCTTTAGACATAAATTCTATACCAATGAAAAATGTTTGGGTTTTTTTGCATGAGTATGCATAATGATATAAAATTGAAGGGAATTAAAAACATCTCAAATGGATTTAAGCCTTAGAATGAGGTAACTGAGCATATAAAATACTTTATTAAAACATATAAGCAAAATTTTTTCTATCTTTTTGGTTTAATAAAATACACACATGAGAAAATGAGTCTAATGTTAATTGTCTGTATGATGTTTGTTTGGTCGGTTTGGATGGTACATTGGGGTTCTGTCCTCTAATTCTATTACTATTCTCTGCCAGACTGCCTTGGCCCTTTCCTCCTTACCCCCTACTCTTACCAGGGTCTGTACCTCCTCCCCTACTCTAACCAGGGTCTGTACCCCCTCCCCTACCCTAACCAGGGTCTGTATCCTTCCTTCCCCTTACCCCCTACCCTAACCAAGGTCTGTATCCCCTTCCCCCCTCCCTAACCGCTGGCTTTCTATCTCATTCCTTGTTCTCTATTGTCTGTTTATTTAGATTTACACTGCTAGTTGGTACAGTACAATTCACATGTTGTCCACCTCTCTCCCTCCTCTCTGGGAGAGAGCCCCATTCAGGACTCTCCGTTCCTGTCCTGGGCATGGCCACACCGAGGAGACCTCCGCGCTTCATCATCCCTGCTCCATCAGGATGAAATCCATCTACTCATCCCCGTCCAGGGCATTGCTGGGCTGAGGAGTCCCCGTGTTTCCATCAGGATGAAGAACATTTATTGACTTCTTTAGATATTTAGCTGTAGAGTAGAATAAGCTAATATTTAAACAATAATTTTTGACACATTGGTTGCTCGTCCCGGGGGAGGGATCTCTCTTTCGTGTGGATCCCCAGGAGGTTTCTTATTTTTTTTCCCCACTGATGGGTTTTTTTTAGGAGTATTTCCTCAACATGAAGGAGAGTCCAAGGGCATAAATGTGCTAGTCTTGTTTAGTTAGCATTTGTTAGTTATTTTTCTTGCTGTGTATTTGTGTTAACACATTCCTCTCTTCTTGTGAAGCCCATTGAGACAGAAATTCTGTGATTTTGGGCTATACAAACAAAATTGAATTGGGTCATGGGGCAACAGACTCAGATGGGAAGCCCAGGCTTCTCTCATCCCAGATACATCCTCCAGCTTTCATCGAAGAATTCTGAGTCGTCCCCAGCCAGTTGTGAGACATAGTCTCTCCAGCGGGTCCGGGGTCTGCCTCTTGGTCTCGTCCCGGTGGGAGGTGCCCGAAACACCTCAGCAGCGAGGCGCTCGGGGGGGCATTCTGACCAGATGCCGGAATACCCCATCTGGCTTCTCTCGACCTGGAGGAGGAGCGGCTCGACATTGAGCTCCTCTTGGATGGCAGAGCTCCTCACCGGATCTCTGAGTAAGAGCCCAGCCACAATATGGAGGAAGCTCATTTCAGCCGCCTGTATCTATGATCTCATTCTTTCGGTCACCACCCACAGCTGGTGACCATAGGTGAGGGTTGGAACGTAGATCGATTTGTAAATCGAGAGCTTTGCTTTTCGGCTCAGCTCTCTCTTTACCACGACGGACCGATGCAGCGTCCTAGTTATTGCTGACGCTGCACCGATCCGCCTGCCGATCTCCAGCTCCATCCTTCACCCACTCGTGAACAAGACCCCGAGATACCTAAACTTCTCCACTTGGGGCAGGACCCTCACCCTGACTCGCAGGGGGCATTCCACCCTTTTCCCAGGCGAGGACCATGGTCTCTGATTTGGAGGCGCTGATTTCCATCCTGGCCGCTTCACACTCAGCAGCAAATCAATCCAGTGAGAGCTGGAGATCACGATCCGATGAAACCAACAGGACCACATCATCTGCAAAAAGCAGAGATCAGATCCTGAGGTCACTAAACTGGATCCCTCCAACGCAGACGAGGCGTTGGAGGGATCCGGTTTAGTGTCCTCGGGACGGATCGCAGCTTTTCACGCAGTTTGCTGACAGAGTTGTTTCATCACATCTGAACATCACTAGTTACTGGAACATCTAGTGCTGGTAGAACTGGTTTCTGTCTCTTTCCACTTGGACACAGCATGAGGAAGGTTAAACAGACCGTAGAACTCCTTTTAGGAAAGTTTTTGTATCTTTATTAAAGGCACAATAAGTGAACAGGTGAATGATGATCCTCTTTATGGCACCTTGTGGTGCTTTGAAAAGCATCGTATTAATCTAATCCATCTATGTTTAAATCCAGCCCAGGAGATCTAATGTCCTGCACAGTGAAGGATGGTCTTCGTGAGCATCTGGAGCAAAGACAGACCAGAATTCTTTATGTACTACTTCTTTTTTAGCTCAGTGTTGTGTGTGGAGATCTTCACCCTCCATTAGCATCTACACAGAATGTCTTTCAGGATCATTTTCTCCCTTTGGTTCAGACATGAAACACTTTTCTTCTTCTCCTTTCGGTATTTCCCTTCAGGGGGCGCTATAGCAAGTCAGTTTCTTCCATCTAACCCTATCTGCTGCATCCTCTTTGGACACACCAACTATCTTCATGTCTTCCTTCACTGCATCCATGAACCTCCTCTTTGGTCTTCCTCTAGACCAATCCTTACATCCTCCTCATGTTCCTCTGATCCTGTCCATCCTGGTCACTCCCAGAGAGATCCTCAGCATCTTCATCTCTGCTACCTCCATCTCTGTTTCCTGTCTTTTCCTCAGTGCCACTGTCTCTACACCAATCAGCATCGCCGCTCTCATTACGGTTTTGTACACTTTCATTTTCATTTCACACCTGATACTTTTCTCCACCCGTTCCAGCCTCCCTGCACACGCTTCTTCACTTCTTTTCCACACTCTCCATTTGCTCTGGACTGTTGATCCTAGATACTTAAAATCTTCCACCTTCTTTATCTCTTCTCCCTGTAACCTCACTTTTCTATTTGGATCCCTCTCATTCACACACATGTACTCTAAAATTAATCAACTATGAAATACAGAAAGTGCAATTGAGAAATGTCCCTAAATGGATTATGTCTGTAGTTGTGTGCAAAGTACATGTGTGTGTTTGCGGTGAGTGGTGGATTTGTGTTCTCAGTTCTGCAAGTCTTTTCACAATTATTAAACATGTCTGAAAATAAAAAAGAGTCAAAAATAATTGAATAGAATTAATCACTGCTTGGAACACTGGCCTCTCTGTGTGGAGTTTGCTTGTTCTCCCCATGTATGCATGAGTTTTCTCCTGGTACTCCGGCTTCCTCTCACTCTCCAAAAACAAGCATGTTAGGTTGATTGGCCACTAACGAATGAGCCTTTAGGAATGAGTGTGTATGTTTGTGTGTTACCCAGCGACAAACTGGCAACATGTTCATGGTGTACCCTGCCTCTCGTCTTGAATCAATCGGGATAGGCTACGGCTCCCCACGCGACCCTGGCAGTTAATATTTTTCTTCTTTTGGCATTTCCCTTCAAGGGTCGCCACAGCAAATCAGTTTCTTCCATGTAATCCTGTCTCCTGCTGTCATGGTTCCCTCACCAACCACCAGAGGGAGCCCCGGGCCTTCCATCATCTGCTTGATTTGAGACACCTGAAGGTGTTTGTGCAGCTGCCTTTAAAAAGGCAATTTGCCTTCCCTTCAGGTCATCCTCATCACTTCCAGCCAGGTTTTCCTGGCTGTAGACCAAGACGTGCTGTTCAGAACTTTAAACACGAAACAATCCTCCTGACCAATGTTTTTTTTTCTGTTACACCTCACTGGACTTCTTTTCAAAATAAATCATGTCTGAGGTCCTGCATTTGGGTCCTCCATCCTTCCACATCCTCGTCATGACACCTGCATCCTCTTCGAACACGCCAACTATCTTCATGTCTTCCTTCACTGTATCCATGAACCTCCTCTTTGGTCTTCCTCTAGTCCTCTTTCCTGGTGGTTCCAAACCCAGAATCCTTCTGCTGGTGTACTCTCTCTCCTCTGTACATGTCCAAACCATGTGCATCCAAATGAGCAGTTCAGAAGATATAAGAATGTTTTGTTGTATATTTGTGATATGCAGTGAGGAAGAGGCCGGGATGTCCAGCTCGTACCCATTCATTCATTCTCTGGCCTGCTGTGAGACATAGTCCGTCCACCAAATCCTGAGTCTGACTCTTCATTTAACCAGGTAATGGATCTTTTTTTAAACGGGATGTAGCCAAGAAGTCAGAAACACACTTTCATAGAATTGATTAGAATAATGAGGCAGGAAAGTCTATTAAAAAAATCTAGATATTACAAAATGTTGAATATTTTGAAGTATAGTAGAGACAAAAAGAGAATGGTAATTTAAAAAACAAAATTCAAAAGACTTCCTACGTTTGTTTTTCATTAAGGCACAAAAACTAGCGACATAGATCTATTTGGACAGTTTATAAAATGTTCCGGGCAGATGGTGAAGCTTAGCTAAAGACTTGTTTATTCTCGTTAGTTCTGGAATCATTTTGATTTTAAAAGCCTCTCCAAAGTGGGCGCTCTGGTGGATTTTGATACTAAAAAATGTTATTTGTTATAAACAACCAAGAAAATTGGATTCTTAAGGTCTTGCTGATGCAAGGAAAGTTTTTCTTTCAAAAAGAATAAACTTATGATCACAATAACACTTAATTTTTTTCAAATTTGTAACACACTTAAAAAAAAACTGTCTTGAAATGACTTCCTTCTTATTGTGATGTGGAAGGAGGAGGACCCAAATGCAGGACAAAACAGGATTTATTAACAGAAGTCAGTTAAGTCTGTAAGACAAAAGGTACAGGATTAACTCAGGATCCAAAAGTGCAAATGATACAACAGAGATCAACATTATGGTCAGGCAGCCAGGAGGTCTGGGCTGGGAAGGATGACGATGACCTGACGTGGAAGTCTGGGGTGATTGCCTTTAAATAGGCAGCAGGCTCCACAGATGTGTAGCATCAGAAATCAATCTCAGGTGTCCCTAATTAGGGGGATGAGTAAGGTCCAGGGCTCTCTCTGGCAGCACGTGAGGGGATCACGAAAATTCTGTTCAAATCTCAGTCAGTCACCTTCTTAACCGTCTATTCCATGCATGGGCAAACTACGGCCCGCAAGCCACATGTAGCCCGCTAAACGTTTTAATCCGGCCTGCCGAACTAGAAAAAATTAAATAAATAAACCATGTTAGTTTGATTTTTCCTGCAATTCTGATCTTTGTCACTTGATGGAGCCAAAAATACAACAACACTGCTCCCATTAAAATGCGTGTGTTGCACCGAGCACTGCTAGGTTTGAAATTTAACGCTCTTGATGTAACATTTAACGCGCTTGTTTAAAATCTAGCGCCATTCTATTGATCTAATCGAGCAGTTACCAAAGCATGCCATGCGTCTGCTCCCGTTCACAGGGGCGAATCCAGGATTTTCTAAAGGGGGGGGCACAAAAGGAACACCTGTGGTGCTCGCCAGTATAGAGGGGTCTGGGGCCTACCCTCCCACGCTCCCCCCAACTCTGAACCTTTTTGAAAAATAAGTCATTTTTCTGCATTTTGGTGCATATTTTAACCAAAGTTTCCAATACTTAAAGTAGCAAAAAAACTTTTTTTAGTGGACCTATGGGGGGGCGAGGGCGGCATGCCCCTCCCAACTCCCCTCCACCCACCCGGTTCCAGCCCGCTTGTCAAATGTTAGAACTCAATGTGGGTGAGTCAAATGAGTCAAAAAGTTTGCCCACCACTGGTCTATCCCTTACGGGTTCAAATCTAGCATCCTCCTCCCACCTTCGTTTTTTCGGGGGGGGGGGGTGTCACAGATCAAAGTTATTTTTATAAAAATACCATCTACAACATTTTCAGCAAAGACGTTTACAATAACCGCAGAATGAAAATAATAATAAAAAAAACATTTCTTTGCTGTTGTTTTTTTAAAAAATTGATAATTCAATCAAAGTTCAGTGTTGCAGCATCAGAAACACTTTGATTTCCGAGCCCGAGTCTCAAACACGGAAATTGACGTCCCTGCTCTTTAAAAGTTTGTGGGCGGGGCTACTCGCCCCAAAGTAATGATTGACTGGACCTTTCAGCCAATTATTCATCTGTTCCTTTGTTTGATGCATTCAGGGTTCATAAAAAAAAAAAAAAAAAAGAAACTCCGACAAACAGTCGCGGCTTTTTAACGGTGACAAAATGGCGAAAGTAGCGACTACTTTTTATAAAATGAACGAAGTAAAAGTACAGATAATTGCATAAAAAAGTAGTGAGTAAAAGTAAAAAGTAGACAAAAAAATAATTACTTCGTTAAAGTAAAGATAACGAGATTTTCTACTTGAGTAAGGTAACGAAGTAGTCTTACTTCGTTACTTGACACCTCTGCAAATAAATCAGTAAAGACGGAAACTTTTTCTGATCTCACTGATCTGTGAACACACCTGATTTATCTGCAGCAGACTTTACACAAAAATAAGATGTGTATCTCAGACTTGAAAGTGAGCTCATCCTTCCACCTTCACATCCTGATGAGTTTCTCCTCCACACTCCTCTCACCGCCTCGGGTCCTGGTGGATTTGGTGCATCTGGGATACTTTCCTCAGTCTTCTATCCCTCCGATGTGTTTTCAGCTCGACGTTACGCAACCCACCGCTGGTTATCGTCCAACACAAATGTTTTCTGCCTCTGCAGAGTTGACTGGACCTTCTGCAGCCAACGCACACATCAGGCAGCAGAAACCAGTCTTTGTACCAGCAGCCATCACTGGGAGCTTTTTCTGTGAAAACAGAGACAAACGAAGGTTTCACACCACTGCCGAGGAACGAACTGAAGTGATTAATAAATTAATTCTGATTGGTTAGTGAACTTTGCTCCTTCCTGGCCTCTAAATCTCCTCCCGACTGTTAGTTTTATCAAGAGTAACTAGGTCATTTAAAGGGGTACTATTACATTTCTGTGTCGCCTCTGGTAGCATTAATTGAAATCAAGCATTCACAATATTTTGCGATGAGTCTTTCAGTTCACTGTAGAAAATTTTGTCACTCTCTTTTTTGTAGAATTGTTTCAACTAGGGCTGCAACTAAAGATTATTTCTGTAATCGATTAATATGCCGCTTATTGGGTCGATTAATTGATAAATCGATTAATCGGGTAAAATGACAACTTAATAAATAGCGTTTTTTTTGGCATATTATTGAATGTAATTGTGCAAAACACAACTCATAGCCACTCAAAGAACATGTTGGGCTTATTCAAATAAGTGCAAATATTAATCTTTCTGTGAAATAAAGAGGTAGAATATTAACATTTCTAGAACAAATATAAAATAATAAATCTAGTAAATCATAAGCACCCATAAATGTGCGTTAGTACTACTGGCTTATAAAACATCAAATGTAAACCATTGACCATCCAGGATTACATTTGAAAACAAGAAATCTTTAACACTTTTAGATATGCAAATTCAGAGGTATGGAACCAAACAAAAATGGCCCCAGGTTAACATGAGTAAAAATTTACAAAAATATTCCAGTTGTGTAGTTTTAGTGAAAAAAAAACAAAACACCATCTTAACTGTAGCAACTTTAATAAATAAAATGACCTGGGTCCATCTTTACCACTTAAACTATTATAAACACATCAGTGTTTAAATTTCGTTCCTACCCTCACCATGGTGAGGGATGTCCTACTAACAACACTCATTTGTTGTGGGGAAAAAATGTGCTTTGCAGTGTCGGAGAGGGGGTCTTAGATCCAAACCCCTCGCCTTCCACCATTGACAGCGGCCTCATATCGGACGCAATTATTTCCAAAATAAGAGTCCGTGAGTGAAGCGCTCTGCTGCGGAGTGCACTCATTTTTCCACAGAAATTAGTTCATGTTGGGTTGTTTTTTGCAGACGATAAAAAGAGTATTTAGCAACCAGTGAAATTATTTTTTATTAGAAATAATATTATGTAATCTTAATTATTGCTCCAGTTTGCCGTCTCCTGCTTTGAATCCGACATGGGTTTTTTTTCAAATGTTCGTGCATGGACGTTGCACTCCTGTGCAAAAATGTGTCCGTTTTGCAAACTTTGCATATTAACGCGAGTCTTTTTCACATTTAGCGGAAAATGATCCCAAACATTGGATAATGTTGTTTGTTTTTCTTTCCACCATCTTGTTGAATCTGCCTGATCACGAGAGGTGGGGTGAAATGAAGGCCAATGATTGGCTGCTTTCTACTTCTTCTCCTATTTTGGTAGCTCGCATCGTCAATTTGCTCTATGCTGCCACACTTGGAGACCAATTTAAGAGCAGTTGACAGTAAAAACTTTTTAGACGATTAATCGATTACCAAATTAGTTGACAACTATTTCAATAATTGATTTAACCGAATAAATTGATTAACTGTTTCAGCCCTAGTTTCAACTATACCGTACCGAAGGGTAGCGTAGAGCCAACTGCTCATTTAAGTCCAGACTTTGACTTGACCACTATAATTTCAAGTTGGCCTTGCTGATGTGTTTTAGATCACTGTCCAGCTGCATGATCCAGTCCACAGAATGATTCTCGAAAAGTCTTTGCAGATCATCAGGATGTTTTTTGGCAAATGTGAGATAAGTCATTATGCTCGTTATGACACCAGTGATTTTCCGCTGAGAACTCCTATTGATGCCAGTTTTGCCGAGTGTCTTTCTAATTGCAAAGTCATGAGCAATCACTTTGACTGAGGCTGGTGAGGCCTGCAGCTTTTAGGATTTGGTTTATGTTCTTTTATGAACTCTGGGATTAGCCATCACTGTACCATTTGAGTAATCATAGTTGTTCGACCACTGCTGGGAAGCTTTGCTACTCTTCCCAGGCTTCTTCATTTGTGAATAATGGCTCTGACAGTGGTTCACTTGAGCCACAGAGCCTTTTCTGTACTGATAGCTTTCAATCTCTTTTTTTTCATTTGTTCTCATATTTCTTTAGATTGGGGCAGGATGCGCTTTCCTTCTTGAAATTTTGCTGCCAACTTCACTTTATCTGACAGGTTTGATTTAAGTGATTTCTTGATTCAACAAAAGTGGTGCAATTAGGTTCGGGTGTGGCCTGTGGAATTGAAATACGCTTTCCCGTAACTGTGATTAGTCACAGTTGGGGGAACTACTTTTTCACATCGTCAGATGGGTTTGGAGTTTTCTGTGCCCTAATAGCTTGAATCATCATTTAAAAACTACCTTTGGTGTGTCGCACCGTAGATGAGCTACACACAGTTTTCTTTCATGTTAGTAAAAAAGAACTCTTCCTCCCATTCACGGTGAAAATGATAAGTTTTGTTCTTTTTTTCCGACATGTTTTTGTAGGTAGATAACGCGTTCGTAACCTCATCTTTGCAGCGCTCACGAGCTCATCTCAGCAAAGCTGGTTTGTCATGCGCACTAGGCTGATCTCCGACCCATACTACGTCAGAGTTCGTGTATTAAACTTTTTTTTGTGATATTTGTTTTTTAATGTTTTTATGTATTTGTTTATAAATTTACACCACTGTAAATGAAATTCAAAAAGAATAGCAACACAATTAAATAAGATTTTAGACAGAGCTAATTCGTGATTAGTGCTATTTTTAGAACTGGCCTGAAGGCGACTGATGCGGTCGCTGTGGGCAACCTGGTGCCCGCGGGCAACGGGTTGGTGACCCCTGGTTTGACAGGTCTTTGCAGTTTTTTGAAAGCCGTTGAAGCTTGTTGGGTTGACATGAATGCTCATCGCTCAGACAATACCAAATATGACTTGCAGACTGTGTTCTTAATGGCAGATTGTTTGTGGTTTATGGACTATTCCGCAAAATGGATTCAGATATGGGAGACAATGAATGCATGCATTGAAGGGAATTTGAATTTAAGCAGTAGCCACAGAGACCGCGAGACAGCCTCATGGCTGTTGAAAAGAACTTGGTCTGTTCCCAAAACAAAGCTGGTTATGTTGTTCTCAGTTCCTCTCTCCAGATCTTTGCTGGGATGGGTATCTCATTTCCCCTGTGAGACTGCACATACCAGAGGCTTGGCATCCTACTCACTGTTAATGCAGGGAATAAATAAAATAAAGTATTTTTGATTGAAATGAATTGAATAACTGACCATAAATCCTTTCCACGAATTATCATGACAAACATTTAAAAAAAATAGAAATGATAAACAATTTAGAGTTTAAAAAATAAAAAGATCAAAGGACTGGAATGAATGGAATGTGTCCCTTGACAATTTGTCCTTTGATGACGTCATCAAAAGGATCTTTCAACAACATTATCAGAGAAAATCCTAGTTCTACAGTACCTTTACCAGTACAAACAGAGCAGCAGCAGAGAAACACGATCGTTACAAGAAACTTTGAATCCTTTATTTAAAAGATGGCTAGTATAAAAATGACAAGTAAATTGAGCAGGTTGATACAAGAAAGACAAGAATGGAGAAAACAAAGGCAAGAGACTCGTACCAAGTTTACCAGACGTACTTTTAACAAGCTGGTTGAAGAAAGACGACAATGGAGAAAGAGAAAACTAGAGAATCGTACCATGATCACTCCAGGTACTTTGGGATTTCTGTTGGACGAGAACATGCGCTCATTTCAGGAGGAACTCTTAATAAATACCATTTGGTTTCATCCGACTCTTTTTGATGGACAGAATCGCTTTAAAAAAGTTGGCAAAATGAAGTCCAACATGAAAAAAATCAAACAAGTTTTGAAAACAAAGGGGACAACCATTTTCAGAGCCATCTGCAGGAAGAATAAAATTTCAGATATACAAAGGGTAAAAGTCTCCAAACACCAGACGAGATGCCAAGAAACAAAAGAAGGTATGAATCGCTGTAAAAGAAAACCAGAGAATCGTACCGGGTCTACCCACAGTACTTTTAAGAAGCTGGTTGAAGAAAGACGACAATGGAGAAAAAGAAAACTAGAGAATCGTACCATGGTCACTCCAGGTACTTTAGAATTTCTGCTTAACAGGAACATGCGCTCATTTCAGGATGAACGATTACTAAAAAACATTTGGTTTCATCAGACTGTTTTGGATGGACAGAATCGCCTTTATAGAGTTTACCAAATGAAGTCCAACATGAAAAAAATCAAACAAGGTTTGACATCAAAGGTGTCAACCATTTTTAGAGCCATCTGCAGGAAGAATAAAATTGCAGATATACAAAGGGTAAAAGTCTCCAAACACTAGACGAGATGCCAAGAAACCAAGATAGACGAAGATGAAGAAGTTGGTTGACCAAATAGTAACATTAAAATGTTTCTGGGCCAAGTTGTAAAAAATACTAAAACAAGCATAAAAATAATTTTAAAAAAACAATAACATCGTACCACGTCACCCCCTTCCCTTGAAGAAATTCCAACAAAAGAGACCAAAGACTGCAAACAGAAAGGAGAGTATCTAATGGGTGGATTTCTGTGTCTTCGAGACAGCGGAGCTGGGAGGACCTACCCAGGTGCAGGCCTGGGTACGCGGGATGGCTATCCCGGAGTACGAGGATCCCCCTCTCGGCATTGCTGAGAGAGTCCTGTTGCAGGCGGTGCCTGAAACCACCAAACAAACTTTACCTTCTCGTTGGAACATCTATCTTATTTTCTAGAAACAGTCTTGACCAAAGATGGAAAATCAGATGGACTCCTTTTACAAACTTCTGAACAAACAGACAGTCCTCACTTACTGAGGATTTTCCTGGAGTCCTATTAACAATATGGCAACTCTGAACTCAATACAGTTTTCTCCAATAAATGTCTAAACCTGCACTTATCTCTGTCTTTTATTTACTATTTTTATCCCATCCGTCCACAAAATACGGAGTAGGGCAGCAACTAACGATTATTTTGGTAATTGATTAATCTGTCGATTATTTGGATCGATTATTTGATTAATCGGATAAACATGACCATTTTATAAATATTACTTTTTCGGCATATTATAGAATGTAATTGTGTAAAACACAACTCATAACCACATAAACAACACGTTGGGTTTATTACAGTAAGAACAAATGTTAATCTTTCTGTCAAATAAAGAGGTAGAATATTATCATTTCTAGAAAATAATAAATCTACTTACTGTATACAGTAAAAGTAAATCATAAGCACCTATAAAATGTGCTTTAGTAGTACTGACAAATAAAACATCAAATGTAAACTGTTGGATCACATTTGAAAACAATTTGCTCTCTACTGCCCCACTTGGAGACCAATTTAAGTGCAGTTTACAGCAAAAACTTTTTAGACGATTAATCGATGACCAAATTAGTCGACAACTATTTTGATAATCGATTATAATCGATTAACTGTTTCAGCCCTAATACGGAGGAACCATCCAACGACTCAGGCTGTACGTGCGTCTGATTGTGAACGTTATATTCCCAAACCACTGCGGGCATTTTAATAAATCTGCACTCATGTCATTAGTCCCAAAATTAATAATAAAACTTTCAGATCTCCAGGTACATGTATTTTTGATCTAATGACCTTTGGGTATAAAAATGTCCAATCGGAACAAGCTGTCCAAATATGTGCCAAATGTGCCAAAATTGAATTTTTGATCTTCTATCATCTTTTTAGTCATAAAAAATGCATAGTATTGTTTCTGTGACTGCAAATATCCCACACAGATGACTTTTTTGTTATAATTTTTCAAATGTGTATTTTCATTTTTTGGCTGTCATTATGCATTTTTCCACAAAAATAATGCGCAAGAAATGTTTTCGGCAAAAAAATATGCTCCAAAGCCTCAGAAATACAGTTCGCCAAAAGAAATGTTGAAAATAAACTTGAAAATTGCTCTATCTTTCTGTCTGTCTGCAGAGCGTAAAGCTCTATTGTGCGTCATGATGCGCCAATATGGCTGCATGTTTTGGTTGTAAAATTCCATTACGCAGCTCAATAAAAAGCTCCTGGATTGGTCCGGTTATGAGTCAAGCCCCTTGTTATGAAGCTGTGATGATGGGCTACTTTCTCATGTCAATTATTTAGTATAAAGTGATGTCATTAGCCAGCTATTATCCCTTGGGCAAGTCTAAGATAATAATCAAAAGTCCAGGAAACTCAGGACAACCTTTTAGAACAATAAACCATCTGGTAAAACCACCAAACCAGATGGTGGTACACGTCCTAATCGAA
The DNA here is from genome assembly GCA_902685375.1 of Neostethus bicornis. Taxonomy (NCBI): domain Eukaryota; kingdom Metazoa; phylum Chordata; class Actinopteri; order Atheriniformes; family Phallostethidae; genus Neostethus; species Neostethus bicornis. The sequence goes on along the minus strand of LR738547.1, from coordinate 5,868,608 downwards.
AGAGTAGTTGCCTCTTAAATTACAATCCAATGCAAAATTTCAATCTATTTCAAAAGTTTCGATCAGGCTTTCGATTTGCTCACTGCACTGAGACAGACCTGGTTAGGGTCACTAATGATCTCCTCGTGGCCTCTAACCAGGATTCTTTATTACTACTTCTACTTGTGACGTTATTATTACTCCATGACCTCACAGCCGCCTTCAACACTGTCGACCAGATCATCCTTCCCATTGATTTATTCATACATCTGGTGTTTGTAGTTCTTTAAAATCAAAAGAACTACAATACCCATGATGCTGTGTATCACCGTTTATTCAATGGAGGGAATAAATAAAGGAAAGCATTTCCAATAGAAATTAATTGAATAACTGACCATAAAATTAATAATAATCAAAAACTTTTTTCACAAGAGGGATACCGTGTATAACTTCAGAGGACGTGATATGTTTAAAAAGATCAATGTAAGAACAAATGTTAAACAACATTGTTTTTCAGTTACTGGAGTAAATCTTTGGAATAACTTGGATCAGGAGTTAAAAGAAAGTAAAACATTTCAACAGTACAGTAGTTTATAAAAGGAAAATATGATAAAATCATACGTGGAAAACCAAATGCTGAAGGTAAATACTTTATTTCATTTAAACTGCTGTACGTGTGGATATTTGTTGTTATTTGTAAAGTGTCAGAAACTGCCTAATTTAAAATATAAATGTTTAAAGGGGCAGGCACCAAAAGCTTCGGCTTCAACCTACTCCTTTTTCAGACTTGGTACATATTTGAGGTTTTTTTGTGCTTCAAGAAAATGTTTCAATCTCTGGAAAAATAACAAACTCCTGACTTTATTACTACTTTATGACACCTCAACCGCCTTCAACACTGTTGACCACATTATCCTTCTCATTGATTTATTCATACATCTCGTGTTCGTAGTTCTTTAAAATCAAAAGAACTACAATACCAATGACGCTGTGCGTCATCGTTTGTTTAATTCCCTAACTTCCCTGTGGAGTTAAGTCTACGGCCATCTCACTGCCATTTGTGCACTCCTACATTGTGTCTACATGCTGTAATGCTTTGCAAATAGACCAGTCTCTTCTCCCTCAATTCAGTTTGTAGAAAACATACCATAAACCTCACTGAATGCTGAATCAGAGGCGATGGCTGTTTTGGATAGAAATTATTTAGAGCAACACAGGATGGCAATGTGTTAAATATAACCTTTTATATTACGATCTATTACGATCTACGAGTGCTGCATCATGTGAGTGTTTCGTGAGGGGAGTCCAGTCATTATGTGTGAATATAAAGAGAATCCCAAAGGATGAACTAGTTGTGTATCTAAGAGCAGCAGGGTAAATTTTGGTTAAGGTCGTGGTGCTGGTAAATCTTTAGATGTAGGTGTCGGTGTCAGGATACCTCACCTGCTGCCACAGGGAGCTCTGGATGTTCCCAATCAACCTGATGCCATGATGTGGAGCTGTGGCCAAAAATATACCCCTTTACACAACAGACAGGCTCAGATGAAAAAAATCACAAGCAGATTTATTAGACTGATAAAAAGTCCAAATAAAGAAGACAAAAACAGATAAACTAGGCAGGTTCTAATGTAGGAACTGGAACCAAAAACTGGATAACAAGTCAAGCATGATAAACAACGATCTGGCGAAGAGTGTGTCAAAAACTGATCCATTTATGCTCCAGCAGATGAGTAGATGAGTTTCAGGTGTGACTTGTGCACACACACAAGACAAGAGGGAGGGGGGAAACAGGACACAGATGGGGAACAGACTACTCTCCTGACACCTAATTAGGGTCACCTGAGGATGATTCCTGATTCCACACATCTGTGCACCCTGCCATCTACTTAATGGCAATCAGCCCGGACTTCCCTGTCGGGTCATACCATCCCTTCCAGCCAGGTCACCCTGGTTGCCTGACCATGTTTGAACTTTGTTATTATTTGAAACTTTTTGAAACCTTGCTGTGGTGACCCCTGAAGGGGAATGCCGAAAGAAGAAGATGTAACATTTAACGCGCTTGTTTAAAATAGCGCCATTCTATTGGTCTAATCTAGCGGTTACCAAAGTATGCCATGCGTCTGCTCACAATCCCAGGGGCAAATCCAGGATTTTCAAAAGGGGGCACAAAATTGATTAAAAAAAATTAAATTAGCATCAAGAATCTTATATTGTGCAAAATTCCCATTGAATTTAGATGCAGCAAACATTCTTTTAGTAAAGTTTAAAAGTCTCAGCATTGAACCCTGATGCTTGCCCAATATCTCAGCTGTTCAGATCAATTTTAAACTCCAGTTTGAGAAGAAGAGGTTCAGGTTTCCAGCGAGGAAAATATCAGAGTGGTGATAAGTAGATAGCTGCAGTTATCATCTCATCATCAGACACCCACCGTGACCTTTTTACCCTGACAGAGACGAGCCAGGAGTCTGGACCATGAATTATTCCAGTCTGTCCCGTCTGGAGGAGACGCAGCTCCTCTGCCAGGAGTTTCCTCTGGGAATCGCTTCCTCCACACATCTGGATGACTGAAGTTTTTACCATTTTTTTCTTCTCCTAGCTCCAGGAGTGCTCAAACTCATCCAGAGAGCAGCATCTGTGTACATGTGGTTGTGGGCCTCCACATTTCTCACTCGTCTTTCTGCGACGCATCCGTTTCTACTCACAGAGTTTTCGGCGGGAGGCCAGGTTTATGCAGGTCACAGACGTTTTCATTGCTGTATGTGAAAGAGCAGGTGTCTCCTGCATGAGCAGGTAGACCTACAGCTCACTGGAGAAAAGACCAAGAACTGGTTTGGAAAGATCCCGGAACGACTGGGTTATTTTCTTTAGATGTGGATTTTAATCAAATTACTTGAAGTGATCTGGAGTTGGTTTAAAGGCCAGCTCTGCCAAACCATTTCCTGTTTACCCAGCTCAACTTGAGGGCACATGTGAGAAGGGACACATGTGCCCTTCACGAACGAACGAATCTGTTTAACCCTTAAAACTCTGTTTCTATTAAAACTCTTAGTTCCTTTGGAATTGAAGCGTGTTTTTTCAGGGAGGAACTGAGATGACACCAGAAATACTCATTTGGAAGTAAAATGAATCATTGATTCAACTTATTGAATAATATTACTGAATAAGACTGCAGAGTAATCCGACTGGGACGCGGGAAAGAAGACGGGCACGCCCTAATAAGGTCACCAATGTGTTGCTGTAAAATTTTCCGTAACTCCTTTAACAAACAGCTCTCTTTTTTAAGCATTTGTTGACTAATTTTATTTTAAACTGATAATGACCTAGAGACCCCATTGTTAGTCAAGAGCTCCTAAAATAAGGCATTCTATTGATATCTTCTTCCCTTAGGAATGTATTTGTGCTCCTGGAGAACAAAAAATAATCCTAAAAATTTTAAAAATAGGAAATGTAAACCAATGTTCCCTCTAATTTTTTATGTGTCTGAGCAAACACACAAGCTTCCTGACCAGAAGGGGGCGGAAGGGGGCGGAGCTAAAACTTTTCCTCTTTTGTGACGTCAACAGAAGTGACGAACCAAACTTCGAAGCAGCGATTCGAAGCAATTTGTTTAGAAAGAAAGAAGAAAGAGATATGTTCCGGAGTTTTGTCTCATTTTACCATTTTTAGTTGAAATAGATTTTTATTTTGTGCGCTGCATAGGTTTTTCTGAGTGCTATTAACCTGCGAGCAGTGCGCAATTGCGCAGGCGCGCAGCTTAGAGGGAGCATTGATGTAAACTATGGTAAAAAAAAATAACAAAAATGAACAAAACTCAATTTAAGAAAACTAAGAGTGATCAGAACAAACACTCTCTTCTGACGGAGAGTGTTTGAGCTGGCTCAACAGCCAACGTGTTGAGCTGTTTACGCCATTGTACACTGTAGTGCATAAAAAATAATAGATAAATGGAGTAAAGTGGCAAAGTGATGAGTGGATCCAGGTTATAAAGTTTCCACAAGTCCAGCAGCAGAAGGGAAGAAGCTGTTTTTGTGGCGGGGCGTTGTGGTCCAAACGGACCGGAGCCGCCTGCCCAAGGAAAGGGGCTCAAAAAGTTCATGTCCAGGGTGGGAAGGGTCAGCTGCTATACGACCTTCCCGCCCCCGAGTTCTGGAGACATACAGGTCTTCGAGAGATGGAAGGCTGCAGCCAATAACCTTCTCCGCGGAGCGCACAGTGCTCTGCACTCTGTGTTTGTCCCTGGCTGTGGCTCCAGCGTACCACACATTGATGGAGGAGGTGAGGATGGACTCGATGATGGCTCTGTAAAACTGCACCATCATCTGGGCAGGCAGGTTGGCTTTTTTCAGCTGCCGCGGAAAGTAAATCCTCTGCTGGGCCTTTTTAATCAGGGAGCTGATGGACGGCTCCCATTTTAGGTCCTGTGTGATGGTCGTGCCGAGGAAGCAGAAAGAGTCTACAGTGGTGATGGGGGAGTCTGTCAGTGCAAGGGGCGAATGGGGGCTATGACTTTCCTAAAGTCTATGATCATCTCCACTGTATTCTGAGCATTGTACTCCAGGTTGTTGATGCTGCACCAGGACACCAGCCAATCTACCGCCATATGAATCCTTATCCTTTGCCCATGTGGTTCTAGATACAAACACTATGGTAGATGTTGATAATCTCATCTGCACTGCCAGTCCTACATAAATTCATTCTGTCCATTCTGGGAGATGATCTCTCTTCCTATTGGATCTCTCTTTGTGAAGTTTTTTTTTACCCCTTTGTTTTTCCCAAAAAGGAGGGTTTAGGAACACAAGTAACTTGGTTCTGGTTAGTTTTGTTCTCAGTTGTGCTGAAAGTGTGTCTCTGTAAGATTAACCATGTGTGAAGCTTTTTTTATTTTATTTTTTAATTTTTTATTTTAATATACTTTATTAATCCCTCAACGGGAAATTTATCTGCTGCATTTCACCGGAGCAGGCTGCAACCTATGACAGCGATAATGGTGCGAGAAACGGGGGGTTAGGTGTCTTCTCCAAGGACCCTAGACATGCACTCAGTGGAATGCGAACCCGCGAACTTCCGGTTAATTTCCAATTCGCGGGCGAACGCTCTAACCACTGAGCCACCGTCTCCCCCGAAAACAATTTTAATGCCTTAACCAATAAAATGTGGAGGAGGCAATAATCACTCATGCTGTCTATGCATCTGTGCTTCGGTAACACTTTTGTAAACGCAATATCATCCATGCCACCAATTGAAATGAAATAAAACTGCCCACAGTTACTTGGTAACTACTATTTATTAACTAATCCTTGTAAACATAATATTACCTAAATCTTTGAATGGATTTTGATGAAACTGCCCACAGTTACTCAGTACCAAATAGAGACAAAATTAAGGAATTACATCCAAGTTGTCACATATTCTACTGCTAGTAGCAAGTGAACTACAGTTTGATGTACTTAAAAAAATCTACACTAGTTTTACCTACTGACCAGTTTTTGGAAATTTATACAGTAAATTAACATGATAAAGTTTAAGTACATGACAGCACAAAATTTGAAAACTTGACACCAGAGGTAAGATCTTAAGCCCTGGCCCGACCCAAAATTCGGGTCGGGTCGAGCTCGGGCTTCTCTCTCGCTGACTTTTTTATTTTCCAAATAAATATGTGTTTATAAAATGTAAACTAAAACGAGGTGTGGGTACTAAACTAAGGAACACTTGTTATAAAATGAATAATTTGGATAAAACAGAGAGGTAACGTTTATTAACCACTAAACAGGATCCGCCGAGCCAGAGATTGCTCTGCGCATGTGAACGCCTCCTCTTAATTTGGTAATCCTCCCCTGCGCAAATCTTTATTTTATTTATTTTGAACTGGTATCCCCGATATGAAGGAGTAAGAAGTTAAGGATAAACTAAAGGCAGCAGAACTGAAAAGACAAACACGCACCGGTAAGAGTGAGGAGTGGAAAAGCTTCAAATTTATTGTTCAAAAGGCTCCAGAAACTTGCGTTGGCTTCGCTGATTGTAGTCAATGTGGCGCTTTGCTTTCTCACGACACCAAAAAGACTGGCACCTCAACGCTGAGCAGGCATTTAAACAGCTGGACTGGCAAAAGCGATGATCGTCAAAGATCTATTTTATCATTTGTTTCAAAGATCGTCCCTCCTCTTCGCGTTAAGCAAGTAAGCACGTTAGGGGTCCGATAGTGTGATTTTTTTTAAATTAAAAAAGCGTGTTCTTGAAAATGTTCCTCTTTATAAATAACCCTCTCCTCCCGAGTCCTCACACAAAAAATATGTCATTTCGGGCTTGTTTCGGGCTCGGGCCCGCAAATCAAGTTGATTGGTCGGGCTCGGGCCGAGTCTGGTTTTAATACCCGCAGGCCAGGTCGGATTGGGCTGGATTTTTCAGGCCCGATCTCGCCTCTGCTCAGCGTTGCCAGGTGTACGATAATTATCGTATTTGTACGATTTTTTTGCCCTCCGTACGATGTACGATCAATAATTGTAAAAAATGCTCAAAATACGATAATTTGAACGTTTCTTGTCTGTGTAATTGTGTGAGTTGTTTTCATCTGCCGCGACTGTTTGTCGGAGTTTTTTTTTTTTTAAATGAACCCTGAATGCATCAAACAAAGAAACAGATGAATGATTGGCTGATAGGTCCAGTCAATCATTCTGGCTAGCGTTTGCTTACATTGGGGCGAGTAGCCCCGCCCACAAAGTTATAAAGAGCAGGGACGTCAATTTCCGTGTTTGAGACTTATTGCGGGCTCGGAAATCGAAGTGTTCTTCTGATGTTGAAACACTGAACTTTTGATTGAATTAACAGTTTTAAAAAACAACAGCAAAGAAAAAAAAAATCTCTTTATTATTTTCTGTCTGCAGTCAATGTGAACATCTTTGCTGAAAACGTTGTAGATGGTATTTTTATAAAAAATAATTTCGATCTGTGATGCACTATTTTATCTTAAAAAGCTAAGTGAACTGATTAATCCATAAATAGTAGTGGATGAAGTATTTGTGTTTAAAAGCATCCAAAATGTTATTGATTAGTTTATAAAGACTGACTGAGGAGATTAAAACTACACATCGCTTAGATTTTGTATAATGTAGATGTTTGGGTTAACATTAAAAAACCTTATATGTACACATATATATGTAGATATGTATAAATATAAATTTATATATACCGTCTCCTAGGTCCCGCCCCTACTGGTTTCTTAAAATCTTATTTCCCTGTTTTGTTTTGTTTTTTTTTAAATTTTAGAAAAAGAATCCAAGGATTTTGCCTCCTGTGTGTTTCCTTCACTCCCACTGCCTTACGAGTGCATGTAAAGGGTGTTATTTTGTCAATGGGCGTGGTTTTAATGGGTGTACGATAATTTTTTGTAAAATACGATAATTTTACGTCATTGGTACGATAATCCAGCACCTCCCACCTGGCAACGCTGCCTCTGCTTGACACATATAGCAGCTTCAATCTAGTTATCACATCAACCTCAACCATTCATTATTCATTCGGTTTCTGCTACGAGGTAGGCAGAGACATTTTGTTTGATACCTTGGCGTTGAATTTTTCTTGTTAATCTTGTATCCATTTTGGGTGGGGTGGAGGTAGGGGGTTTCTGCATAAAGTTGGTGCTATACATGCCTGGCTTATGTTTGGGTCGTTTTTTAATGTATGTATTTAATTTTTTTTTTTTTTTATTTATTTATTTCGGTCACAGTGCAACCTCATATCAATGAAATAAAGAAAACAACCATATTCCAGCAAAGGACCGAAAAGGTAACGGCTGAAGCAAACGCTTATTACGCCGACCCTTTTTTTTTTTTTTATGTCATAATAAAAGCAAAAAGACATAAGTAAATACTAAGTCATCATAATTGTTATAACACATAACATAATAATATCATAATACATCATAACATAATCATAACACATCATAACATATAACATAATCATAACACATATTCGTAACACATAACATAATCAGAACACATCATAATTGTTTACTTTTTATAGAAGCTTGAATTTAACCATCAAGACTTGCATATTTTTTAAGTATTAATAACTTAAATTTCTTTTTTAAACATAAAAGATTTAAACACAATTTAAGTTCATCATTACAATTATTCCAAAGATCCACACCTTTAATAGAAATACAGAATTTTTTAACATTTGTTCTAAATTTATTTTTAATGAACACATCATTTCCTCTTAGTTCGTATGGACTTTTCCTAATAATAAACATATTTTGTAGAGAGTTTGACATCATGTTTTTTTTTATCTTAAACATAAATTTTAAAGTGTGTAATTCCACTAAATCATAGAACTTTAATGTTTTTAAATTTATAAATAGATTATTGGTAGGTTGATTATAAGATGAGAATGTTATTGCTCGTATTGCTTTTTTTTGTAAAATATAAATTGGTTTTGTGTTAGTTTTGTACGTATTTCCCCAAATCTCGATACAATAAGTTATATATGGAAGTACTAATGTATTATATAACATAAACAAGTATAAAACATATAAACATATAAACATATAAACATATAATATAACATAAACAACATAAACAATTGCACGTAATTAGTAATCTCACAAGAAAAGTTAGATGAAGATATTTTTTCTGAAAGTGTCTTTATTTGTATTTTTACATAAATACAAGCAAGAAATGCGTTAGTGTATTAAGGGTTAAAACTAGTTCGAGTGTGGTAACATCTGGAGCAGGTAATGTGCTGCAAATACACATGAACAACAGGCTTTTGGTTTCCTGTGCGATGCAGATCCAGCAGATCTTTAACAAAGACCCAAAGAAACTGTGTGGGAAGCTGAAGTCAACAGCTTAATTACTACTTGTGGCAGATCTAATGGCATAAATATGTTTTTTAAGAGCAGGGGAAGCGTTTTGTGTGTAAGCCGCAGTTTTGATGGCTACACGGCCTTTCCATGTGATAACGTTTGTTCCTGTAAGCCCAGATCCAGTGCCACCACACGAGCTGGCGTCATTAACCACAATTTAATACCAAGAAGGTCCCAATCCGCCTCGTGGCCGCCAGAAGCATGTGGTGTGCATTTTTACAAAACACACAACAAAAATTCAGTTCCAGTCTGGCATCCAGACCTGAGCACAGCAAAACGGTTCTCTCCATTAAAGTGATTCATTAACAATGAACATTTCCATCAAACCTACTAAAATACTCTCAATTTGATCCTTGTGCTAATTAGATATTTAGAGGTAGAGTTTTGCACGACAGACTTCCATATGAGTGTGAAAATAAAAGTGTGAAAATTGGGTGGAGACGGTGGCCGCGTGGTTAGCGCGTTCGCCCGCGGACCGGAAGGTCGCGGGTTCGCGTCCCACGGAGAGCACGTCTAGGGTCCTTGGAGAAGACACCTAACCCCCGCTTCTCCCACCATTGGCGCCGTTGATGGGCAGCCTGCTGCGGTGTAAGGAGTGCAGCAAACAAATTTCCCCGGTGAGGGATGAATAGAGTAATTCAAAATAAACAAAATAAAAAAAATAAAAAAAATAAACGGTCGCTAAAAAAAGCTTCATTTTCAGCTGAATTCTTTTATTCCTTTGGGTTAAACCCAAACCCTAGCCCTAATACTTGGGTTAGGGTTTGGGCTTGGGATAATCCTAGCCCTAACCCTTGGGTTAGGGTTTGGGCTTGGCTTAACCCTAGCCCTAACCCTTGGGTTAGGGTTTGGGATTGGGTTAACCCTAGCCCTAACCCTTGGGTTAGGGTTTGGGTTAACACTAGCCCTAACCCTTGGGTTTGGGCTTGGGTTAACACTAGCCCTAACCCTTGGGTTTGGGCTTGGGTTAACCCTAGCCCTAACCCTTGGGTTAGGGTTTGGGATGGGGTTAACCCTAGCCCTAACCCTTGGGTTAGGGTTTGGGCTGGGGTTAACCCTAGCCCTAACCCTTGGGTCAGAGTTTGGGCTGGGGTTAACCGTAGCCCTAACCCTTGGGTTATGGTGTGGGCTGGGGTTAATCCTAGCCCTAACCCTTGGGTTAGGGTTTGGGTTAACACTAGCCCTAACCCTTGGGTTTGGGCTTGGGTTAACCCTAACACTAGCCCTAACCCTTGGGTTAGGGTTTGGGATGGGGTTAACCCTAGCCCTAACCCTTGGGTTAGGGTTTGGGCTGGGGTTAACCCTAGCCCTAACCCTTGGGTTAGGGTTTGGGCTGGGGTTAACCGTAGCCCTAACCCTTGGGTTATGGTTTGGGCTTGGGTTAATCCTAGCCCTAACCCTTGGGTTAGGGTTTGGGTTAACACTAGCCCTAACCCTTGGGTTTGGGCTTGGGTTAACCCTAACCCTTGGGTTAGGGTTTGGGATGGGGTTAACCCTAGCCCTAACCCTTGGGTTAGGGTTTGGGCTGGGGTTAACCGTAGCCCTAACCCTTGGGTTAGTGTTTGGGCTGGGGTTAACCGTAGCCCTAACCCAAGGGTTATGGTTTGGGCTGGGGTTAACCATAGCCCTAAACCTTGGGTTAGGGTTAGGGTTTGGGCTTGGGTTTGGGCTTGGGCTTGGGTTAGGGTTAGGCCCAAGGGCAAAATAACTTTTGGGCCTTAGTCTTCTTTGGGAGGGAAAGAGATTAAGATTGAGGGACAGAACATGCTTGAGGATAAAGTCAGAGAGGCAAGACTGTAATGGTTCGGACATGTCTGGAAGAGAGAGAGAATATGTCGGTGTAAAGATCTTGAGGAACTCCCAAGCGGTAGGTCTAAAGGAACACATTAGAGGAGGTTCATGGATTTTGTGAAGAGGTCGTGAAAGTAGTTGATCTGAGAGAAAAGGATTTTCCAATATCTGTACTCTATCTCTCAAAGAACCTTTTTACGCCCTTGAGGAAACTCATCTCGACCACTTGTACTTGTGATTTTGGTCTTCAGGTCGCCACCTACAGCTTGAAACTAGTGTTGCGATAGAAAATGATACGTAGACTTATATTAATATGACTAAAATTGTTATCGTATTGATTTTCATTTTCCTAATATTGATATTTACCCCAGCCATTGGGGGCAGCAGAGGAAGCTTTGTATAGAATTGCCAGAGAAGGATTTGAAGTTTGGATCCAGTGGAAAGCAGACTTTCACACTTTCGGCCCAGCTTTCCCTTTCCCATGACAGACCAATGAAAGATCCTAATTATTGCGAGTGCTGCATTGGTTCACATTTCAATCTTTTGCTGCATCATTTTCTTACTGAAGAACAAGATCCCAAGATACTTTGGGTGTAACCACACCACAGTGCAAATAGTTTAACTCGTGTGAGTGCTCTCAACTGTACCGAGTGAGTTGAGCAACCCCTGGCCTGCTTGGAAGCACAGTTCTGTAGGACTCAAACAAGGTTTACATGTAGTGTGAGCGCAATCGTTCTGGAGCTAGAAGAAAGGGCAAAACGAGTGATATTTTTCGGTGAGCGAGCCATTCTTCCTATTTAACCTTAAGCGATAGCATCATGCTGATAATCAGTAAGTGTGCTCCAGGCCATAAGTGGAGCGAGAGAGGTGTGCAGTTGTACACCAACAAACACAAACACATTGCTATAGCCAAACATGAATGTGTGTGTGTGTTTATATTTATGGAAAGAGACAAGGAGGACTCTGATGCCATTACAGAAACATTTTAGAAAGGTTGAGTGAGATAATATTGAAGAGATACCATGAAGAGAGTAAGAAAGTTGTTGTGTGAATAAAGTCTGCCATGTTTTCTAGATAAGTCTTCGAAGTTCAGGTTAACATATTGGAATATAGCCTGTAGCCAATTTTTAACAAGGACATTTTTGAAACAGCAGCACAAAATGAGGGTTATTGACGAATTAGATAATTTTACTTTGGTGTTTGCTTTTTACTCTAGGTTTTAAACATATTTAACATTTTATCATTGTTATTATTTTAAAAATTGAGTGGTGTAAAAGTTTATTTGTGAAAAAAAAGCAGCACAAAACATGAATACTTACATAAACGTCACATTGACGGTCATGCCGCTTGCAGGTAGATTTAGAACGCGGTGACCCTAGTGTTAAAAATATGAGTAAATCAACACATGTAGGAACATGACTTTTGAACGGACCAACTGGTTTGACTTGGGTCTTCACGCAGCAGCTGCTGGCTGTATGATGTTACATATAATGAAGGTAATTAACTTAAGCTTTAAATTTGTTTCAGCAACAACTTGCCAATCAGAAGGGAGTATTTCAACTGATGTGTTCAATCGGTGAATCTGATTGGTTAGTTAATGACTTGAATGATTGGGTAACTTTTGAGATGTGGTCTCATTTTGTTATTATTTGTTTTTGTTCTGCCTCTTGGCCACATGAAAAAATAATTGTAAATGACCTACACGTGTGGGGGAAAAAAAATGAAGTGTGTCTGTGGATGATGGTGAACACACAGAATGGGAAATACGTGTACTGCTGCGTTTGTAATTAACATGTTAAACCCTGTCTAGAGAATCTTTGTTAATCCAGGCATCTGTTCTAACTCCTTTGCTGGTTGCTATGGAGATGCACAGGCTGAAAGACGAGGTTAGACAGGAATCTCCATGGACAATGATGTTTGCAGATGACATTGTGATCAGTAGTGAGAGAAGGGAAGAGATGGAGGAAAAGCTGGAGAGGTGGAGGTTTGCACTAGAAAGAAGAGGAATGAAGATTAGTCAGAGTAAAACAGAGTACATGTGTGCAACGTTCCCTCTAATTTTTTATGGGTCTAAGCAAACACTCAAGCTTCCTGAGCAGAGGGGGGCGGGGCAAAACTTTTACTCTTTTGTGACATCACTAATAGCGACGCGCCAAACTTCGAAGCAGTGGTTTGAAGCAATTTGTTTCAGAAAAATTGTGAAAACAGATATGCTCTGGGGCTCTGTCTCGTTTTCCCATATTTAGATTAAATTGAGTTTCTTTTTTGTGCGCTGCATAGGTTATCTTGTGCGCTATTAATCTGCGAGCAGTGCGCAATTACACTAGCGCGCAGCTTAGAGGGAACATCGCATGTGTGTGAATGAGAGGGATCCAAATGGAAAAGTGAGGTTACAGGGAGAAGAGATAAAGAAGGTGGAAGATTTTAAGTATCTAGGATCAACAGTCAAAGGCAATGGAGAGTGTGGAAAAGAGGTGAAGAAGCGTGTGCAGGCAGGCTGAAACGGGTGGAGAAAAGTATCAGGTTTGATGTGTGACAAAAGAGTTTCAGATAAAATTAAAGAGAAAGTGTACAAAACCGTGGTGAGAGGTCCAGAAACAGTAGCACTGAGGAAAAGACAGGAAACAGAGATGGAGGTAGCAGAGATGAAGATGCTGAAGAGATCTCTGGGAATGACCACAACGGACAGGATTAGAAATGAGTATTGGGTTGAAGGTAACATGGGTAGAATGATTATCACGACAGCGATAGTGACCGAGGAATGGCTGAAACTTCTTAGAGCCAACAACTACGTCCGACTTGGCACGCACGGTGTGATAACTCGCTCTGTCCAGTTTCATGTTTAAAGTAATTTATTGTTAAACAAACCTCTGCTGGATGAACTGCTCAATTCCAGCTCATCTGAAAATATCTAAAGCAAACTATATTCACCGCAGATCTAGTCCAAAGTGGGGGAGGGTCCAGCTGCGTAACACATTAGCAAACCAACCCAAACACTGTCTGAGTGCTTGCTGAGCAAGGTCGCACTCCTCTGCTCGCCATCACATTCACATCTGATTTATTTCAGCTCGGAGGTGTTAGCATGCCAATAAATCCCCCTCATTACCGAAAAAAAAAAGCTAAACACGTGTGCCATAAAGCAAACAGCTGATGTGAAGCAACATCTGGTGGCCTGCCGGGGCCTCACAGGGGCAGAGGAATGTGAGGAGCTCCTGATGAATGTCAGCTTTAATGCCGTGTTTGCGACATATTGATCATAAGGGATTTATAACATTGAGATGTACTCATAAATCTGGAAGCTACATGCTAGCTCGCGCTGGGGTGAAATGTTTCTCTTTCCTGTGTTTAGCTGTGAAATTTGGTGCAGATGGTTCTCCAGCGAAGGACGGGAACCTTCACAAAAATGTGAGACCTAGACATGTTGACACTTCCATAAACACGGGTCCTTGTGAATCATTTGTTTTGGGTCCTAACCCTGAGTGTTTTTACTACGCAGGCCATATAGGGAGTAGAGTTAGAGTGGAAAGATGGCGGGATGTGCAAAGAGCAGGACTGTTTACACCAGAGAATTGGGCCAGCAGGACTTTTATAAAAATCAGAGTTTTTAAACCACTATTATTTCTGCTAACCTTCTGCTTCTGACAGACTCTGTAAAAGTCAAAGTAGCTGTGTTTGCAAAGTTTAGAGGCTCCGGAGAGTGGGATGTGCAACCAGATGTGCACACCTGAAAATCAACTCACCTTGTTGACACCATTTGTGAAGCAAATTTATTTACAGCTACTTAAAGGATACTTAAAGGAAAAGTATCATCCAAAATCAACTTTTTGAAGATTTCTACAATGTATAAACGTTTTTCGCAAATCAAATTATACCTAAAATGGTCTTCTACTTCATTCAAGCAGCTTTGAGTTACAAAATCTCGGTCCAGTATTTGGATACAATTTGAACACTAGAATGTTCTTAGCCTCAGATTTTGTTCTTATGCCCACATGGGCAGAAAATAAGCATGTTTGAGATATCTACATTTACCTCATCCAGTATTAGGATACTATTTGAATGCCAGGTTGTTCTTTGAGCCGCCTTTTGTTTACTGCCACACCCATATTTTAATATAAGCAGGAAGTGTGTGTGCTAGCATAAATGGGCTATGCTCACGTCCAATCCCAAAAAGGGTGGCATTTTGATACAAATGCACAAAAAAAAGTTTATACGCGAGCTTTGCAAACTTAATGCTAATCAGACTGTTCATCCCTCATGGGAAAATTCCTGCTTGCTGCATTGCACCGCAGCAAGTAGCCATGACGGCGCCAATGGTGGGAGTATATGGGGGTTAGATGTCTTCTCCATGGGCACTTTGGAACGAGCTTATCAGGAATCAAACCGACAACTCTTTGGTCCAAAGACGGCAATTCTAACCCTGAGTTATGCCACCCCCTTTTTACGGTATTATTTATTGTACTCATCCATCAATGGGAACATTTCTGTGCTGCATTGCGCCGCAGTAGGCAGCCACGACGGCACCAATGATGGGAAAAACATGGGGTTACTGTAAGTGTCTTCCCCAAGGCCACCCAGACATGAGCTCAGTGGGATTTGAACCGGCTTCTCCTGGTCCAAGGTTGGACACACTTCCACTGAGCTATCGCCTTCCCCTAATTTAAAATCTCATATGATAGCTATGCTATGTTGTGAAAGCACCAATTGGGTGGTATTTAGCAGGGGCGGGTATCTGCGGGAATTCATATTGTAAAAAAAATTCAAATAAATTGACTACATGTCTTGATTTTTGGCAATTTTTCATTTCTTAGCATACAAACGACTCTATGTTTATCTATGTACGCTGTAAGGTGTAAATTATTACTTCTTAAGAGCATGACATGAAATAAAAGAGGGTGAGAATACAGACGTCAAGATTATAAATAAATGAATGAATGAATAAAATATGCTTGTTTTTTAAATTTACGGATAAAATGTCCAAGTTTGAGTTTGGAATTGAAAACCATTAAAGTAGAAGCCTGCTGTACATGATCAGGAAAAATGGTCCAAGCTAGCTCCTTCAACTAGTTTTGTCCTTGTACTGTGAACCAATAAAAGATCTGTTACTGATGTTTTCAAAATCTTTGATGGTTCATGTGGGACCAACATGCCAGAGAAGGACTTTGATACTAAATTGTCCAGAGACTTGTATTTAAGAAGAGCTGTTTTACAGTCTAAGTTACAGGAAGGCACAGTGGAGACAAATCTAATATTATTCAGATTCCAGTCTTTACGTAAATAGTAGGTTCTAGATTTCCTCCAGATGTCAAAAAGCTAGTTTAGAAAATCCAGAGAGTAAATTGTTACAATTTTCTGAACAACTGGATACAAAGACACATTATAGTTTTTTGGTCTAATTTTTTTTACGCATTTAATTTGAACCATCTTTTTTGTCATAACTGTGTTTAGCTGAAATTTTTTTTTTACAGTTGCCCACATTAATCTGCTTGCTGGTGTAACAAAATGAATTCACAGGCTGATAAATTCTTGCTGGCAGTCAGAAGTAAACCTGAGTGTCATCTGCATAATGTGTGATCGGACAGATTACAACATGCATAAACTGGCCATGTATCGATTAAACAAGGATCCCAGAATGGTTTTCTTGTCACCCCACAATTCTGGGTCATCTTGTCAGAGGTAATCAGTGTACCAAAGGCATGGGCAAACTCTGGCTCACGGGCCGTTAAAGTTTCAATCTGGCCCACAAAACAAAAATTTAAATAAATAAACCTTGTTAATGTTTTTTTTTCTCTTGCAATTCTGATGTTTCCTCACTAGATGGCAGACTCTGGACATATCGGCTATATTGAGAATACAACAACACTGCTCCCATTAAAATGTGTGTGTCTCTGTGATGCGCATGCTGTCAAAATAAACAGTGTACATAGATATGGAAAGCCATTGGGCCTAATACACACACGTAAACAAGTGTGTTAGATGTTAAAACAAGCAAAATGTTACATCAAGTGCTTAGATTTCAAACCTAGCGCCGCTAAATGCACATTATTAAGCGCTATCATACTAGGTTTCATACCTAGCATGCTAGATTTGAAATTTAACGCGTTTGGTGTAACATTTAGCGCACCATTCTATCAGTCTAAGCTAGCGATTACCAAAGCATGCCATCCATCTGCTCCTCTTTCCGGTCAAATGTTGGAACTCAATGTGGACCGCGAATAAAAAAGTTTGCCCACTCTTTGTTTACCCTCTCCCACTGTTACACCGCTGCTTCTTGTTGACTGAGACTCATAATGATGTCTGAATTTGTTCTAGCTTGAATTGAGATTGTGTTTTACGTCACTATGTTGCTTCCTACCTTAACCAAAGCAGAATGAAAAATGTATTTTTCTTCTGATCACCTATTTTTTTTATTTTTGCTGTACTAATGGCAGCAGTCTACAGATTTGTCCACCTGTCTCTGGAATTTAGATAGTATATGTGCTTGACCTTGTTTATGTATAGAAAAAATATTGCAATAGCAAAAAGGAGGAACGTCAAAGTCAGAAAAACACATTCACCTCACCACGAAAGCATCTGGTTTTGAGATTAGAGATGAGATGACAAGTCTCCCCAGGGTGCTCCCGCTCATGTGTCTCTGAAAGTTCAGGAACACAAAGGTCCCTTCATGTCGTCTGCGTTCATCCTGGAGCTGGATTAGAGAAAAAAAGTTCAATATTTGTCCTGAAAACAGATGCTAGCTCTGCTTTTTAATTCTTGCGCCCTCTTTGGTGTTTATCTTTCTAATGGCTACCACCAAGGGTCTCAAATGAGAGGTTTCTTTATTTTATTTTTCTTGCATAACAAACAGATTTCCTCACATATTTCTCTCTGCCATGAATCAGCCTCGGAGACAGAAATACGTCTGTGTGTCTGGCTTTGATTTCTCAGAATCAATACACACGCGTCCAAAGTAAAGATGAGCACATTGAATGTCATTATTTGTAGGTTTTGATCGAAATCAAATCCAAAAATTAGCTTGATCTATTTATCTATCAGGCAAGGACTGACCTGTGTTCTTCATTGGGGCAAAAAAGTATTCAGTCAGCCAATAATTGCACGAGTTTTCTCTCTTTAAAGAGTAAAGGTAAACCTGTAATTTTCATTATAGGTACAACTTAATTATGAGAAACAAAACAAGAAAAAAAAAAACACCTTAAAATTCCATTGATGGATTCAAAAAAGAAATTTGGCAGAGGTGGAACATAATGAAGTACATTGACTTTGTTACTGTACTTAAGGAAAAAAAATGTGTATCTGTCCTTTAGTAAAAGTAAAATTTTAGACCTGTACTTTTTACTTTTACTTCACTACATTTTAGAGCAAATATCTGTACTTTTACTTCACTACTTTTTAAAAGTGTGTTTTGTATTTTTTGCAACTTTTTCAGTCAGGAATTTGAAAAAATTACAGTGTTTTTTCAGCGCAATTTGAAGCCACATCGCCAAAACAAACCTGTAGAGGGAGCAGTTGATCACCTGCGGTCTCCAAGACGGAGAAGAAGTAATGAATCGAGGACCAATCAGAATCGAGAGTAAATATTTTCCGCAGTCAAAAAACTAACATCAAATATAGCACAAATTGAAAAAGTGTCAGAAGATCGTTGTTTGTTGTGTTTACTTTTAAATAAAACGTTGAGCCATCATTACACAGAGTATTTATTTGTGACCCTACAGCACAAACAAATAATATTTGAATTATGGTCAAATACTTTTACTTTTTACTTTAAAAGTAAAATTTACACCAATTACTTTTGTACTTTTACTTAAGCAGATTTTTTCATTGGTACTTTTACTTCAGTAACTTTTCTGTCTATTCACCTGTACTTTTACTTAAGTACAAAAAGTGGTAAAGAGAGAGCTGAGCCAAAAAGCAAAGCTCTCGATTTACAAGTCGATCTACATTCCAACTCTCACCTATGATCACCACCTGTAGGTGGTGACTGAAAGAATGAGATCACGGGTACAAGCGGCCGAAATGAGCTTCCTCCGCAGGGTGGCTGGGCTCTCACTCAGGGATCGGGTGAGGAGCTCTGCCATCCGGGAGGAGCTTGATGTCAAGCCGCTCCTCCTCCAGTTTGAGAGGAGCCAGATGGGGTGGTTCGAGCGCATCTGGTCATGATGCCCCCTGAGCGCCTTGTGGGCGAGGTGTTTCAGGCACGTCCCACCGGGAGGAGAACAAGGGGCAGACCCCGGACTCGCTGGAGAGACTATGTCTCACAGCTGGCCGGGGAGCGACTTGGCATCCTTCCGGGTGAGCTGGAGGATGCAGCCGGGGTGAGAGAGGCCTGAGCTGCCCGTTTGAGGCAGTTGCCCCCACGACCCGACCCCGGAACAACCGGAAGACGACGGAACGGAACAAAAAGTGAGTACTTCCTCCACCACTAGTATTTGGTCAACAAAAAAGTTCATCTCAATATTTGTTTACATAGTCCACAAGGGCAACGACGGGGATCAAATGTTATTTGTAAGTCTTCCCAAAGTTTTCGCAAATTATTTCTGGTATTTTGCCCAGTTATCAGATCATTATAGACGAGCTAACATTACATCAATTGTTTAAGTTTCCTAATCAGGCCTGACAAAAAAAAAAGCACGTAAAGTCAAATCTGAACTTTCTCCATTTACAGACGATTTGTCTTCTGGGTACTAGAACATCAGGGCTTTTAGAGACACTTCATCACTCTTTTTAAATTCAAGCAACTCAGCATTGAGCTCTTTTGTGAGAGCTATGGTTTATATCAGACAGACCGTGTTGACAACAACCAGCTGGTCAGATGTTTCCCGGGCAGCTCCAACACCTCTATTGAGGTCCCATTACAGCTGAACCCACTCCCATTAGTTCTAGTCAACGTTAACAGGCAGAGTTTCACTGATCTAATTATGAGTGTTTGATAAAAAGCTGAATTATGAAAGATATTAAAGACAATATTTGTCTATTAGTCTGCTTTAGATTATAGAATAAATACCGGTTTTGACGTATTTTATCAAAGTGAGCAAGACATATATGTACGTGCACATCTGGTTTCCACTGATCAGCACCAATCCGATGGAAGGTGTGTGTTTTCTCTGCTTATTAGTAGGAGCCAGACATCTGGATGTAGTTAGGAGTGGGTACTTGGAGATGACTTATTTAGTTTGGTTGCAGTGTGGGGTTGAACTCTAGAGGCCCAAGAGGCGGGTCTGCATCGGTCGTATGGCTGTGTGCTGCTCGTGGGCCATGGCAGCAATGGAAACTGTTTTTTAAAAAAAGAAATTGGGAGTAGATCTCAGTGGAGGGGAGTAAATATTAGCCTGCATCTCATTACAGATTTATATTCATGAATGCATGTGGAATTTAAAGTATTCAGTTACGATAATTTTCCTCCACTTAGAAACACTTTAAAACCACTTTATTTTAGAATATGTTTAGTGCAACATTATATTTAACTTTATCCTGAAAACATATGTGAAGAATTTTATTTTAGCAATTTATACCTTGGCTTGAGAGACTCACGCTGAGGAAAAATAATTTCTTATTGACTTCAAGTCTGATCTCTTTATGCAAATTAGAGATTAAAAAAGTGAAGTTACAGGGAGAAGAAATAAAAAAGGTGGAAGATTTTAAGTACTTAGAATCAACAGTCCAGAGCAATGGAGAGTGTGGAAAAGAGGTGAAGAAACGTATGCAGGCAGGCTGGAATGGGTGGAGAAAAGTATCAGGTGTGATGTGTGACAGAAGAGTTTCAGTTAAAATGAAAGAAAAAGTGTACAAAACCGTGGTGAGACCGGCCATGCTGATTGGTCTAGAAACAGTAGCACTGAGAAAAAGACAGGAACAGAGATGGAGATAGCAGAAATGAAGATGCTGAGGATCTCTCTGGGAGTGACCAGGACGGACACGATTAGAAATGAGTATATCAGGGGAACAGCACATGTTAGAGGTTTTGGGGATAAAGTCAGAGAGGCAAGACTGAGATGGTTTGGACATGTGCAGAGGAGAGAGAGAGAGTACATCGGAAGAAGGATTCTGGATTTGGAACCACCAGGAAAGAGGACCAGAGGAAGGCCAAAGAGGAGGTTAATGGATGCAGTGAAGGAAGACATAAAGATAGTTGGTGTGACCAAAGAGGATACAGCAGATAGGGTTAGATGGAAGAAATTGACTTGCTGTGGCGACCCCTGTAGGGAAATACCGAAAGAAGAAAAAGAAGAGAATCATTATTTTTACAGAAAATGAAGGATAAATTAGATTTTTTTTTCTGCACTTTGAGCTGAATAAATTTTTTTTGTTAATAAAACCCTAAGTCAGATGAAAGTTTTCCTTGCAGCAGGGGTTCAATGTGCATGTGTGTTTATGAAGGCCTCTCAGGGTGGTGGTGGTCACAGCGTGGCTACATGTAAATAAATGATGTTTTGGTACATGTTATGTACAGTTAAAACTTTGACCATAACCATGATAAGATCACATAAATAAGGAAGTGTCGGAAAGCACACTCTTAACATACCGTAGACGGAGGTCAGGCAGCCTGTTTTGCATACATGCCTGCTCTGCTCCAGTGATGTACAAGCATGCAAGTTAAAACGTGTTCCATGTGGACTCCGAGAAAACCAAACGTCACGCATTTAATCCACCACGTAACTGTCAAGACGTCTCCTTCAAAACAAGATGGAAAAATGTCGATGAGTAGGTATATAACCGGTATATTTGTAAAAGAGCTTTTGACATTTTTGTGTTGGGCCAAAACAAAAAGGACAAAAAGAATACTCTTTCTTGATGGAAAACCATGACATAGATTGTAACTATATACATTGCTTTTGAAAAAAAATTCCAAACTGCATTCTAATGTTTAAAATGCTCTAGGATTTGGCACCTTCACCTCTCAAAAAATGAGCCGTATTAACTTCTGGGATCTACTTCATATGGATTTTGGTTGATCTTGAACTGACCAAGCATTTTCCACCATTCAAATTAGAAATTTAAAAAAGAAATTTTTGTAACTCTCTTTCTACAATCTAAGCTAGATCCCACTTGGATCTAGGAGTGATTGCCTTTAACTAGGCACCAGGATCCACAGGTGTGTGTCATCAGGCTAATCACCCTCAGGTGTCCCTAATCAGGGTGTTAAGGGAAGATCCAGGGCTCCCTCTGGTGGCAGGAGAGGGAATCCTGCCAATCCGACCTTAACACGCCACTTGAACTTCAAATAAGTCTTCTTCTTCTTCTTTCGGCATTTCCCTTTAGGGCTCGCCACAGTAAGTCAGTTTCTTCCATCTAACCCTATCTGCTGCATCCTCTTTGGTCACACCAACTATCTTCATGTCTTCCTTCACTGTATCCATGAACCTCCTCTTTGTCCTTCCTGTATTCCTCTTTCCTGGTGGTTCCAAATCCAGCATCCAGCATAATGGCCATTACGTACCCCAAAAAAAAATTGCACCAGGGCGGATCGTGCTGTGTTTTAAAGACGTGACAGAATGGAATAAAATGCCAAAATGTTCAAAATTATGCAAAGACATGGAACCCATAGGGTCCTTAGGGTACTTCCTAAGACATACGAAGTAGGGAGGAAAGGATCTTGACGTTCATTATCATGTATCTTTGTTCCATGAAATCGTTGTACCTTCATGTCAGTGCACTGCAATTATTTTGACGTAAATTTTTTTGTTTGTAAGTCACAGAAAATTCAGATGGACATTATAGTCTGGCACAAAGCATCTTTTTATATATACTGCATATATATCTATATAAGAATCAGAATATACTTTAATCATCCCACACATGGGAAATTTGTGTGTCACAGCAACAACTTCCTATCTGCTAAGTGAATCGTTGTAGAGCCCGATCACGAACAGGAATAAAGACCTCCCGTAACGAGATGTTCTCTCGTTACTGAGATGTTCTCTCGTTACCGGTGGTTAAAATGACGTCACCAGCAGTTTCAGCATCAGCCGACGGAGGAACATAAACAGTCACCACCACACCTGATGTAAACTCCCTCGGCAGATAGTAAGACCGAAGTCCAACCGCCAGTATATACAGTATATATATATATATATATATATATATATATATATATAATTTTGTTCATGAGTGTAATAAGTGTAATAAATTAAACCTGTTTTGGAAGGTGTTCACTGTGAAACTAGAGACTCATGTCCAAAAACCTAAAAGGAGAGAGAATAGAAGGAGCCTGTTGGTGGCCTGGTCTCCATTCAAACAGAATGTACGACTCAGCACAATGAGACTTGTTCCTGGCTGTAGAAGTGAGAAGGAAGTGGTCATCTTTTAGTGCTGGATCATGAACAGCTGGGATTGAAAACTAAAATTAGCAGTCAGTCAGCTGCAATAAAAACCCCTTCTCTCTGATCAAATCCTTTGCGCGACAAAAACCTGAAAGCTTGAATTGAAAAGTCATGAAGGTTTGGCTAAAAGTTCACAGTGACAAACATGTGTGCGTTTGCCAGTAATGGTGACCTCATTCAGGGATTGTGAGCAGATGTATTAAACAAAGTGACGTTGTGAACATGAACATATCTTTGGCTTAGCGAAATCCAGGTCCATGAGGGAGTCCAAGACAAAGGAGAGTCTTTGTGGTTTCTTTGGGTTTTTAGTCCTGTCCTGGGTGTCGCCCCATTGAGGAGGTCTCAGTGCTTGATATGTCCTCATCGCCCACGGCGATTCATGGCTTTTCTATCCTGTGTTCTGTTCTTCAAAAATTCAACATGGAGGCAATTAATTATAAAGCAGAAAATTACGCCTGGATTGAGTTCATTTTAATGGAGCCAAATATAAAGAGTGATGTTAAACTGACTAGACTGGGGTGGGTAAACTTTTTGGTTCACTTAGCGAACTTGTTCATTTTCTTTACTGCTTATCACACTTGGGGTCACAATATTGCCAGAGCCTATCTCCGGCAATATTGGGTTTGACCCGGTCAACAACTCAGACCAAGTCATCAAGATCTTGACTCGAACCCCTGGTGAAGTTCTTGACCAGGGGTCCGGAACAGAAGCAAATGGATGGTATGTTTGGTAACTGCTAGATTATAGCAATAGAATGGCGTGCTAGATTTTAAACAAGCACGCTAAATGTAACTTCAAGAGCATTCAATTTCAAATCTAGCGGCACTCGGTCTGAAATCTATTGCGGTAGCGCTTAAACGCGTGCATTTAGCGGCGCTAGGTTTGAAACCTAAGCGCTTGATATAACATTTTGCTTGTGTTAAGATCTAACACGCTTGTTTACGTACGTGTAATGGGCCCGGTGGCTTTCCATATCATAAAGTACACCATCTAGTGGGGAAACATCAGAATTGCAGGGGAAATAAAACACTAACAAGGTTTGTTTAGTTAATTTTTTCAAGTTCGGCAGGCCGAAATTAAAACATTTAACGTGCCGCATGTGGCCTGCGGGTCGTAGTTTGCCCGTGCCTTGACTAAACCCACTGCTGCAGTTTAGGACTTCACTGTGCAAATGCATTATATTGCCAAAAATTATTTTCTTCCCTGCCTTGACTCACATGAACCAAAATGACCATTCGTGACCCGTTAGGTTAATTACGATGCTACTCAATCTTTTGCAACGACTCTTGCTTTGACTCTTGTAAGTAGAATAACCACAAGATCACAAAACAAATCCGTTCCACAATACCTATTTCAACAATTATTAGAGCGTCAGATAGCAACCCATTCAAAAGAGCACATGCCTTAGATATTCAGTACGGTACACCTGCCATCATGAAAGTGACTGAAGCAGCTGAATTAAAAGGTGAGCAAATACTTTTGGCACCTTCGCCTATTTTGTCAGAGTTTTGTCTGCATAAGAGATTTTTAAAAAATAAAGTATTACAGAGCAACTGTCTGGGGTCCATGAATCACTGACGAAACAAATTAGGAGCTGACCGTGAAAACTTTTTCAGGTACCAAAAAGGAGAAGTTTGGAGCAAAAATGATGACCGTAACCGTGGAAGCGATGAGGTCTGTTCGCAAAAATCTCCAAAGTTAGTCATCAGTTGGATGCAAACACACAAACCAGATGTAGATTTGTGATTACACGCAGAAAAAGAGGGTGAAAGGATCGAGGTCCTCCGCCTGTAGTGTTTCAGTTTACCCCAAGCAGTGATAGGGTTTCCATAGAGACCATTTCGTAGGGTTGGGGGTCACCACCTACTTGCCTCTTTAAACTTCCTGCCAAATTTCCACATGGTCTGGATAATGTTAAGAGCTCCATGGAGAAAAGTTATGACTTCATCAGCACCTCATCACTCTAAAACCATGGTTGTCAAACATGGGGTTTGTGGGCCAAAAAGGTACCATTGAGGGTCCAATCCGGTCCACTAAGGAAAAAAAGATAATTATGAACTTATATTAAGGGGAAAATGTTGATAAAAGTTCATTTTACTACTAAATTTGACTAAATAGGTTGCATAATAGATTAAAAAAACTTTTATGTTTCATGCAAAGAAGGTAGATAGAAAATGTTGAACACAGTTTAAGCCTTCTGTTTTTTTGTGAATTTGCGACCATAATCGTCATGTTAGAACTTTGTTATCATCCCAAATTTCTCACAACAGGTATATGTTAACACATGTCAAGCCAGTAATGTAATTATTTTTGCCTGTACTGTTTCTGAAGGTGCTTCTTTGAGGCCAGTATTGTTAGCAATTTAGCAATAATCCATTAAGAAAAAAAAAATTCTGACATCATATTCATTTTTAAGTTTGGCTAACTGGGCGGTGGGTGAATCCGCGGCTCATTTTGACTGATTAGCAGTGGCAGGATACACCTTTTACAGCTCAACAGACTGTCACAGTGCCAAATACAGACAGCGAGCACAGAGAAAACATAAAAACTCCACATGGGAAAGATGGTGTCCATGCGAGATTCAAACGTTTGTGAGACAACAAAACTAACCACTGCAGAAATCATCTCATTTGCTGAAGCATTAGTGTCTCGAACTGGCTCTGGGTCGGGAACAAAAATGAGTGAACCCAGCTGGCTCCACTCAGACGGCCCTCCCCCTGCCTGCAGGAAGCTCCGCCCCTGCCAGGCAAGGGAGGGGTCGTGATATTAGATTATTTTAATTTTTGTATTTTTACCATTTCTGGGCAGCATGGTGACAAAGTTTGTTAGCACTGTGGCCACACAGCAGACCACACAGGGTGATGTTTAACACACTGGCCTTCCTCTGTGTAGTTTGCACCATGCTCGCCCCATGTAGGTGTGGGTTCTTATCAGACACTCTAGCTTCTAAAAACAAGAGTGTTAGGCTGATTGGTAACCGGGATATTACTCCCAGCAAACAGTGAGTGCGGGAATGGTTGTGTCTTTGTACATGGCCCTGTGACAGACTGGTGACCTGTTCTGGGTCCCACCTCTTCCCTGTAATCAGTGGAGATAGGCTCTGGCAATACTGTGACACCAAGTGGGATAAGCAGTTCAGAAAACAAACAAATTTAGCTGTTTTTAGTTAATGTGTTTTTTAAAATGTTAGATAATGTTTTCAGGTTGCAAAAAAAAAGCAATTTCTTTGTTCAAATTTTAACAGAAATTTAGTAAATAATTTCTTTGAACGCAATGGACTTTTTAGATCAGAGGAGGATGCTTATCGTGTGCTCAAATTGCACAAGACCTGTAACACCATTAATAGGGATATGGAAACTATTCAATTTATTTGCCTAAAAAGAAAAATAATTAAATATTTTAAAAAATCGAATTATACATCTTAATTTTTTGTCATAATTTTACTTTTTGTCTTAACTGAACTAGTGTGAAAAATCAATTCTCCCAATGACCTCCGCCAAGTGGGTTATGTGATGAAGAGTGTGCGGGTGTGTGTGAACAAGATAACCGAAAAAGTGATGGATGAATCTTCAATAATATTTTCAAGATATAGCCACAATAAAAAGATGAAGAAGGGAATCAAATTTGGGACAGATCTGGGTCATCGTTTTGGGTTTGGAGTGTTGTTCTGTTCTGTTTAGCTTTTTATCTAACTTTAGCTCTTTATTAATGCTTTTTGCTAAATTAAAAAAACTAAACTAAAAAAAATTAAGTTTTTATTTTTGTTTTGTACATTTGTGGGTTTTCCACCTCTATAAAATAGGTGTGAGTGTGAACACCTATTGTCGATACCTCCATGTGGCCCCTAAAAGGACTGGAGACTAATTTTGGGTTTAAATCTGCACCCATTGGCTAGAAGGAAAAAGAGGGGCGTATTTTCCAAAGATTAAAGTGGAGGTCTCTGCTCTCCAAGAGCTTTTTTATTTTTTATTTTATTTTGTCCTACTATATTCATCCCTCATGGGGAAATTGGGATACATCGATATTTAGATGTATCCGAAATAGCGAAACTCAAAATCAAACAGGAAGTCGGCCATGTTGAAACAACCTCATCATTCTGGATTGGTGTCGGCCATGTTTTTTTTGTTGGTGTTTTTTTTAGTGTACTATATTCATCTCTCAATAGTGAAATGACTTTTGCTGCATTGCAACACAGTAGGGAGCCATGACGGCGCCAATGGGGGGAGTTACTGGGACCTATGTGTCTTCTTCAAGGACACTATCCAAAGACAGTGTTTCTACCACTGAGCTAACGCCTTCCACCTTTCTTGTGTTTCAAAATAGTAGCAAGATTTATCTTTTATGTCGGATTATTGTGTTGGTTACCAGACAGGTGCTTTGCCCAATGTGTACCCCACCTCTGGTCTGATACTAATTAGAACGGACTCTGCTAGGTGTTAGATAATTAGATTAGAAAATGAATGCATGAACTAGCTCATATGTTTTTATGCAGTAGATGTTGGTGGTTCGGGCATCTGGTCAGGATGCCCCTCGAGCGCCTCGCTGATGAGGTGTTTTGGACATGTCCCACCGGGAGCGGACCGAGAGGAAGACCTCGGATTCGCTGGAGAGACTATGTCTCACAGCTGGCCAGGGTACAACTCGAGATCCTTCCGGGTGAGCTGGAGGATCCAGCCGGGGTGAGAGAAGCCTGGGCTTCCCGTCTGAGGCTGTTGCCCCCACGACCCGGTCCCGCAGGAGCAGAAGATGACGAAACAAATGGAGCGCAACAGAATGTTGTCCATTGGAACCAAAAAAAACAGTGGTCACAATCTTTTAAATTCTCATAAAAACTTTATTGGAGATACAAATGCATGCATATTTACAGCATAAAAAGTTTCCAAAACAACTAAACTGAAGTTTAACACATTTACAAAACCCCCAAAAGAGAAAAAAAAAAACTGTTGCCATGGAGAAGCTTCATCTTACTTGACGTAAAGTCCTGACTATGATCCACCCCGCCTAAATGAAGGAGGATTCATCAGAGACATTCACAAATCATTCGAGGTAGTTAAAGGCAAAAATAATAATCAGTTTTTATGGGTTTGTGCTCCAGTTTCAGCTTTTTGGATCAAACTGGAGGGTGTGGCGGAACCAAAGAAAATCAACATTAAAACAAATGAAATGTTGTGAATTCCCCCAAACGTAAAGATTAGATCCAGATTCAGCCTCTCCACAGCACCAGAGCGGCGGAAGGATAATTACATGTCGGGTACGGATTACCCACAATTCATAGGAAAACCCCCCCAAAAATTGCATAAAGACCAGAAAACAGCCAATTAAAAACAGAGAGTAGAAACAGATTTGGTTTATGTCACTAAAGACTATGGATGAGTCATGATTTCTATCTGGGATGGAGGTTCGAAATCTGGGTTATACGTGACATTTTGTATGCTTTGATTTAAAGCTTTAATATATTATAAAACTTTCTATAAAATATATCAATAATCATCTATTTTTTAATTATCTTCAATATAAAATATGGCACGAGAGTGTTATGGATATTTCAGGCGGAAAAAACATCGGTTGTTTAAGCGAATTCACAGTACTTACAAAAAAAAAATACATTTTCTGATATATCATTTCCAAAATATATATTTTTATACAAATATATTTATTCATAATCTGTAAAAAGCTTTATACAAGTTTACAAAAATAAAGAAAGATACAAAAAAAATACAAAATACATTCGCTCTATTTTACTTCTTATCAAAAACACCCCTCCCACAAAATTACCTCATCTGCAAACACCGCCCCACGCCCCATCAATTAGGGATGCAATAATATCGTTGATATCACGATGGTAAAAATGTCTCTAGACTGTTGTTATTCTCCAGGACAAAAAACATATTTTTGCCAAAAAATACACTTCCCATGATGCTTTGCACCTCTATTCAGCCAGTAGAAACAAAAGCTTAACAATGTAGTCCATGAAAACTACAAATAATGGTGAACTAAGTCTGTATATTTGGAGGGTGACATTTTAATTGTGATTTCCACAACGGCATTTAAGTCAAATATGTGGAAGTATTTTGTTTTTAGATCATTTAGATAATTGACTGTATGCAAAAACTGGGACATCATGGTGCGGGCCGTCACTGGGAGTACAAGAATACGACAACGACAAGTCATCGAGCAATGTTTCTTCCTCCTCGACAAGACAAACTTAAAAAATAGTGAACGGCCAAGGTCTATGTGATAACCAGTTGAAGTTGCACTAATCAGTTCATACTGTATATAGTTGGTGATGAGTAATTATAGGTAGTTTCATTAAAAACTGACAATCGCAGACCACACTTTACTACTTTACAGATGTTGTGTATCTCGTTTAGGTGACCAGATATATGATTTTGCCAGTGAGCGTAATATTCCTGAGTGATAGATTATTTGTATTCCCGTTCTGGGCTTCGCCAGATTGAAGAGGCCTCGGTGTTCGATGTATTCGCATTGCCTTTCACTGATTCCTGGCTTTCCTGCCCTATGGCCCTCATCTTATCTCTGTTTCCTCTCATCTGTGGACCCAATTATTGCCCGTTTTTATCAGAATGAAACTCATCTGCTGAATTCGTAAATTATATTTGTAAAGCTAGCTTAACTAATATCCAATTAGCTAAACTAGTTAATTTAGTTTAGCTAATTAGGATGTCTATCAAATTAGAACTGTCTGTCCAATGTCAATAGGAGGACAGACAGTTCTACTGACATTGTCTGTTTGTCCTGAAAGGGGATCCCTCTTTCATGTGGATCTCCAAGAGGTTTCTAATTTTTCCCCAATTAGCTAACAATTAGCTATTGTTACCAATTAGTTATCCTAATCTTGGTTCATCCTAAAACTGATTTTTATTGTATTTTATTCCATTTCAATTTCGTTTGTGGAGCCCAGTGAGATTACCGTGAGGAGAAACTTATTTGCATTGAGTTGAACTCAACTTAAAAAGGCACTTTTAAAATTTCAAAGTGCCGTCTAGTACTTTCATTAGTATGAGGTTTTCCAGCCCTTCCACAATAAATGGATCAATATTATAACGTGAGATTTGGATATCATTACATCCCTACTATGCATCCCCAATACCCTTACCCAAATCAAACCTACTTACCCGTTTTTCACACTCAACCAACACCCATCCACTCAACACTGTGGTTCCTATGATATTACCTAGCCCCGGCATGGGCAAACTACGGCCCGCGGGCCACATGTAGCGCATTAAAAGTTAAACAGTGTGCATAGATATGGAAAACCATCAGGCCTAATACACGCACGTAAACAAGCGTGTTAGATATTAAAATGTTACATCAAGCGCTTAGAATTCAAAGCTAGCGCCGCTAAATGCATGTTTTTAAGCGCTATCGCACTAGATTTCAGACCGAACGCTGCTAGATTTGAAATTTAACGCTCTTGATGTAACATTTAGCGCTCGTTTAAAATCTAGCGCGCCATTCTATTGGTCTAATCTAGCAGTACCAAAGCATGCCATCTATCTGCTTCGTTCCGGCCGCCGTGACAAATGTTAGAACTAAAAGTGGCCCGTGAACCAAAAAGGTTGCCCACCCCTAACCTAGCCCCACCCATTTATTTGCCACTCCCCCTATTTCTTTGTCATCAGACCATCCATTCCTAACGTTCCTACCCAACCCCCCAAAACACAGTTGGCAAACATTCATGTGGTGGGCGATCATTGCCCCGTATAAAATATAGATTTTGGCTACAGCTTATTCAAAACAATCAGTGCCAAGAGTTATAGAAACTAAGTCGGAAAGGAAAATCCAAACAGTGAGTTTGTTCCCATCTTGATAAAAACCAAAGAAACGGTATTTAAAAAATCTTAAATGGTGTCTGATAAAAAAAAAAAAATCAGCTAAATATTCACATATAAAGTTGATCGTTTTTATCCAGAAATCCTCCCAAAATCCACAGGGAAGCCCTCAAAAGAGATTATCTCAGTTTATGGAAGCTATGATTCATTTACATGTTTAAGAAAATCTAAAAGTCAACTTAGACACTTTATGACTCGTAACACTTTTGCATATTTACATTATTCACACATATATACAAAAAAACCCCTTTAAAAATATAAAATTTCCTCCACAAAGTAACTGATCGCGAAAATCCCCGATGCTGCTATGTCGATGAGCTCGTTTCTGACTGCCAATGCTGATCTGTAAATTCTGAACACCTTTTTAACTGTTAATATTATTATAAATATAATAAGAAGCAGGACGGAAGAGCAGCTATTTAATCTATAATCTCAAATATAAAAATTATTCATGTAAAATATCAAATCATAAGGTTTTAAAATTGTTCAATATGACTCATGTGTTGGATGTGTTTTGATAGATGTGCGATCAGAAACGTGTGTTATGATTTACATTGTCAAAAATGCACAACCTGCCGCTGAAAGCAGCTCGTCTCCATCTGTTGTACAGAAATAAACTTGACTTATGGCTAAAATTCTCATGATTATTATTAGGGCCCGACCAATTATGGTTTTTGAGGCCAATAAAAATATAAAAAGGTTGAAAATTTCTAATTAATTGAATTTTATCACAGAAACGTTGGCTCAGTGATAGAATGTCTGTCCTTGGACTAGGCGAAACCGGTTCGATTCCCCCTAGGCCCTTGCCTGATTGTCTCTGGAGAAGACACCAAAGCCCCAGTTACTCCCACCAATGGCGCCGTTGTGGCTGCCTGTTACAATACAGCAAAACTAATTTTTTCCATAAGTGATGAATATTGTGTGATGACATATATGAATGGTGAAATTTTTTTTTATTGTTATTCCTACGTGAAGCTTATCCAAATTAATGCTCAGACAATAAACAATTTTTAATTGGATAACTCTCTAATGAAACTTTGCCACCAATTACATGCGTAAATATTTCATTTTTATATAAATTCTATGTTTTTTGTCTAGCTGCTGTAATCTGATCTCCCCTTACACACAAAAATAGTACGTTTTGTTGATCAAATAGCAAAATTACATATCAGAGTGCTTTAAAAAGATAAAAGCCTCATGGCTGGCCTTGGTATAAAAATTCATCAGCGCAAATTGGTAACATTATTGACAATTACTTGTATCTTGTTGATTTTTTTTTTTTTTTTTTGTTCATTTTTACTCACTCTATTCATCCCTCACCGGGAAATTTATGTACTGCATTTCATCGCAGCAGGCTGTCATCTATGACAGTGCCAATGGTGGGAGAAACGGGGGTGTTGGGTGTCTTCTCCAAGGACCCTACACGTGAACTCAGTGGGCATCGAACCCGTGAACTTCCAGTTGGCTTCCGGTTTGTAGAAGAATGCTCTACCACTGAGCCACCATCTCCTCATCTACATCTTTCTCGAGAAAGATCCAATCTGGTACATTAGTAAAGATCCTGCTGGACTCAAACAGGTCTAAATATTTTCAATTTAATATCTTTGTTTTCTCTTTATGTCTCGTTTAATTCAAGCAAAAATTAATTACAAAATTCTTAAGTATCGAAGGATGGTTAGTTTATCAAAGTGGAGACGATGCTGATGTTCCTGCAGGTTGTGCATGAAGTGTGTAATTTAGAACTGTTTCATATTTTGTCTTCAGGAACGGGTCACGGGTCAAAGAAGGTCTGAAAGATGATCGAAGTGGAATCTTTCACATTTGACTTTCACATTGTTTGGTGTTCGTTCTGCTGCTATACATTCATTTCATTACCATCAGGCTGCTGCATGTTTGTCCTCATGCCAATAGTGGTTCTTCAGGTCCAGAAGTAACGTGTCACGGTCCAGCCATTAACGTTACTTCTTCATCACGGTAGCCTTTCATCAGTCCGATATGGCGCTGCCTAAATTAGACTATTTAAGGTGGAAGTGATGCAAGAGAAAAGCAGCATGTGGATTTTATGGAGGCCAGGCTGGTTCACACCGACAACAGAACATCTGTCTGAAAACCTCCTCCAGTCTCACCGAAACCAAAAGTTTTGTTCTTTCTTGATTAGTTTCTCTGCTTCTGCTCGATGGTCGGAGTGAAGAATCCTTGGCTATGCTGTGCTGCTGCTGGAGCATGGCGTGCTCTGCGTGCTGCCGATGCTGGGAGCTGCACTGCTGTTCTCTGAAGCAGGAGGTGGCTTCTGGACCGTCCGCTTTCCAGCTGTTCCACCTTAACAAAGAAATAAGATACACTGTTAAACCAAACAGGAGGGTGGAAAACGGACACTGACGCGGTAGACTTTTGCGAAATTGCTGTTTTACAGATTTTTTTAGTGCAATTTTGCGGTTTTATTTTCTACAACACATTGTTTTCGGCAGTCCAATTGACCCTCTGCGTCCTGCAGGCTGATTATGAACTAGACGTTTAAATGAGTAAAGCAGATTTCCTGAAAATGTAGCTATAACATCTTTAATAATTGGAAAAAAAATTCGACTATTTTGCAAATTTCAGTCTAAAATTTTCGGGTCATTTTTAGACTGTAACACGAACAATCGCAGATTCAAACGACCAAAATGAACTTCCTCCACAGAGTGGCTCGCCTCTCACTAAGAGATCGGGTGAGGAATTCTGCCATCCGGGAGGAGCTCGGTTTCGAGCCACTCCTCCTAGGTCGAGAAAAGCCAGACAGGGTGGTTCGGGCATCTGGTCAGGATGCATCCCGAGCGCCTCGTTATTGAGATGTTTCAACACGTCCCACTGGTCAGTTGGGACGAGAGAAGGTTAGGTTACCCATTTGAGGGTGTTGCTCCCGCTACACGTACCGGATTAGTGGAAAGCGACGGAACGGAACTCCAACAATGTATTGTATTCTTTTGCATGCATGAGTGATTGCACCAACTGGGGATCTTTTGGAGTTTTACAAGTTAAAGTTCGGTGGAACATTAGGTCTGTTTTTCGAGGGCTGTAGACAATTCTAAAGTAAACTGTTGGACTGTTTTCACCACAAGAAAGGCAGAAAGAAACAAAATAACGTCGTATTTTAACGTCTTCTTAACTCCTGAAAGACGAGAGGACAATTTCCCCGTCATTTAGGCAGAACTCAACTCTTTGAAGTCCAAATGCTATAATTATGTCTAAACAAATGTTTCACATTCTAAACTCTCATGATCAAACAAAACTGTGTGGAGCTTCTTTGAAAAAGACCTTCATAAAGAAAATCTTAAATACAAGGATAAATTTTTTTCATGTCCTTGTTTGGCCACTTATTCCCACAGCCAGCTTCATACTTACGAACTTACCCCATAAAAAAAAAAAGACGCACAAAGATCATTCAACAGTTTACTTTGAGCTAGGAACTGCGTATTTTACAGCGTGCTATTATGTATACCGGCCGTGTATTTTTCCTTCTCTGAGGCCCCGCAGTCCTGCTAATGTTTAG
The DNA here is from genome assembly GCA_902685375.1 of Neostethus bicornis. Lineage (NCBI taxonomy): Eukaryota > Metazoa > Chordata > Actinopteri > Atheriniformes > Phallostethidae > Neostethus > Neostethus bicornis. The sequence continues at coordinate 5,834,282 of LR738547.1, read as the reverse complement.
CAGAAAGACAGATTATTCTCCACCGCTCTAGAAAACAAAGGGATTCAACCCATCTGTCACAAGAACCCGCAATTCCCATTACGATCTTTATAGATTGAAGATAAATGGCAGAGAAAGACGGTGTGTATAAATTCCTTCAGGTTTCACACTTGTATGCATCTGCTGTCGGAGTGGTTTATTCAAACTTTGATGTGCTGAAGTGTTCATGATATAAAGTCATCTGGACTCATTTTTTTTTGTGTAAGGGTCTCATACTACAGCTGGGTGGTTAGGATCCGCTGGTGGTTCTGAGCGAGTACGTGGGTGTACTTTTCTCCTTATTTGAAAAGTAAATGCAGATCTAAAAAATCTCAGACCCTCACTAAAGCCTTGAGGTCCGAGAAACACTGCCGGGGCGAACAAGAATAAGCCAATTATATTGCACCAAACAAAATACCCCAACCAGCCCAACATGGCATATTGCATTATGAATGGTTGAGGTCTACATGATAACAAGGATCATGACCCTAAAAACCCAATCAGTTCATCTGTAGTTGTTACTATGTAATCATGTTTCATTTAAAACCCTTTGATGGTGTGAGAGCTGTTTTAGAAGGACGGACACACAAACAGTCCGAGTGCTTAATCGGTAACCCACAATCTGAGGGCGGAGCCATTAAAAAACAAGATTCTAAACTAGTATTTTGTTTGCCTGATTTTAACTTTGAATGCTGCATTCACTCCGGCATAATTTCAATGCAATACGATGCCACAGAATGCGTTTCCATTCAGTTTTGCATTTTTAAATTTTTTTACAGAGATCATGATGATTGATGATAGTCCAACCACTACTGCACAAAAGCTTCCCTAACATATCCCAAAAATTCTCAATGGGGTCAAAGTCTAAATTCATGTGTGATAATGATGTCCATGCTTCCTGAACCACACTTTCACTGAAAGAGCCTGATGAATCCTGCCTTTGTCATTCCGGGATACGTCCATGTGATCGGGGAAGACACTATCCATTGATGGAATAATCTGGTCATTACGTAAGCTGATAATTGCTGAACTTGATCCTGACCAAAAGCAGTAACAGCTCAGTGGTAGAAAGTTTGCCCTTGGAACAGATATTCGTGAGATCAAATCCCCTTGAGCTTGTGTGTAAGTGTCCTTGAGGAAGACACCTACTCCTTCCCCTCGTTTCTCCCACCATTGGCACTGTCATGGCAGCCTGCTGCGGTGTAATGCAGCACACAAATTTCCCCACTGAGGGATGAATTAAGTATATTTCCTCTTCTTTCTATAATACTGTCCACACAGGCGTGTTGATGAGCCGCCAATGATTCGCGGACGCTTCGTGTTTGGTGTGTGGACGAAAAATTTTGTGGCTTTGGGTCTTCTTGTCATATGTCTCAAAATCCCCAGGGGCAGTCCTGCGAGTGTTAATGACGGACGCAAAAGGCATGATAGAGCACCAATTCTCCTGCTACTCTTCATGCCCATTACACCTCCAACCCAGAGCAAGAGAAACCTGGACTCAACAAACCTCATGATCTTTTGTTGCTCCAAAATCTAATCTCTCTGCTCCATATCAGGAAAATGAAGATATGCAAAATTGTCCTAGTGGAAGTTTTAACTATGTTTGAACATTACTCCCACATCAAAAAAATTGTGTTTTCTATTTCATTCATGCATGTTTGAGTCAATTGTAAGCTGTCCTGTTCAGTTTGGAAACAATAACAACGCCAGGTTGTTCTTGGGTACACATTTTTTTCTTCACCACGCCCAAATTCTCGGCTCCTCCCCACAACAGGCGAAGGACTCATGTAAACGCATCAAATGCATTAAAATAAGAATTCAAAAGAACATGTATAATTACGGTTTTAATAACTTCAAGCACTTTTACACTGAATTTACAGCCTCAATTAAGATTTACGCTGTGAAGTGCACACACCCAGGGGGTGGAACTAACCGAGGATTGAGAGGAGGGGCAAATGCAGTGTTCAAAAATAGAAGTGAAACTAAATAAATGTTTATATGAGCCTTTTTTGGGCCAACATAAGGAATTGTGTTTTTTACATTATGCTACAAAATAAGAAATTCTTACTATAAATTTTTAAATTTAGCTTTTTGTTTTACAAAAACTTTTTATTTTAACAATACGTTAGACAGATCTTAACTCTATCTTAAGAGTTTTTCCAATCTCTTTTGTTGTTAGATGTTTCTCTGCTTGATGCATTGAAGCCAATGATCTGGGACTTCTCAAACAGACCTATTTTCCATTACGACAGGATGTGATGCAACTCGTTGCACAGGCGGAGGATCAATGACCTGTTGTTTGCTGAGAATAATCGCCTGTGCAGTTTTTATCCAATAAGAAGACCGTACATATTTGCTTAGTTAAATCCAGACAGAGATAAAAAAAAATCCCAGCAGTCTTAAGTTTCTCATTGCTCTGTATGTTGGTTTAAAAGTTAAAAATTATTTTAAAAGTTTCTTGTACATTTTGCCATGTTAGGGTTTTTAAGCCCATGCAGCAGAACACCCACCTTAAGTGACCTACTTTAAGAAAAAAAAAAAAAAGACTAAGTGTGTTTAAGTGAAACTTCTGACCCTGAATGTTTAACCATTTAAACTCCCCCACATTGCTGATGCCCACAGGTGTTCTCTTTGATCTCCCAAGGCTTTGGAAAAACTCTTGTTTGTTTTTCCGTGGGGTAAATCATAATGAATAGCTAACCTTTAGATGAACTTTGAACATTTTCCATCGTCTAGATGAGCCAAAACATCCACGATTGTTCAAAGATCATACAAGTACCGTATTTTCTGCACTATAAGACGCACCTAAAAACTTTAAATTTTCTCTAAAGTCCACGATGCGCCTTTTAACTCGAAGTACCTTATATATGGATTAATATTGAGCTACAACAGGTGTCACAACTGCAGTAAGCAGCCGCCGACTTCATTTCCCCCGTAGAAGAAGTAGTGTGCGGTGCATGCTGGGATATATGAAAGGGCGTCTCATTAGGTGTGTTCGAGATGACACAGGCAAATGCAAAACCGGTTAGTTTTTGAATGCAAAACCTAACCCGCATCCATTGCGCACCGATCTGCGCCGATCAGAACTGCGTCCGCCTGTGTCATCTCGAACGCACTTATTTCCATTTGTTTGTTTGTGTAAAAACCCGGAAATGGCTCCTACCAAGAGACACTGTTATGCCGCAGAGTTTAAACTCAAGGTGATCGGTCACGCAGTAGAACACAGGAATAGAGCCGCAGCGAGAGAGTTTAACATCAATGAATCAATGGTGAGGAAGTGGAGGAAGCAAGAGGATGCGCTGCGCCAAGTAAGACTAAACAGAGTTTATCTCCAATGGAAGATAAACTGTGTCACAAAAATACTAATACTTTATCTTAGCGCAGCTCCGTTTAGTGAATGCTTAACGTAACCCCAGCCTTTACTATAGCGCCTTATAATGCGGTGCGTCTTATATATGGAAAAAGCTTAAAAAAACATAATTTATTGAAGGTGCGCCTGATAATGCAGTGCACCTTATAGTGCGGAAAATACGGTAATCCTAAATAAGAACATTATCTTTTACATTTTCACAGGATCACTACTATGATGCTCAGAAACGTTCATATTTATGATCATTTCCAATCAGGCTCAGCCAATGTAAAAATTCAATGTGCATGTGAAAAGGAGAAAGATGTTGCTGCTTCATGTTGAAATCAAGCCATGAAGATATTTTTACTGCGTAGTAGTGCCAAGAACAAGCCGAGTTGGTTTTGTAAGAAAAGTGTTGCAGTGGTGGGCTGTAGGGGTCTACAAAAATATTTGAATCACAGACTTATTTATTCTTTTTTCACAATGAATGTCTGATAAAAATTCTAAATGGTTTGTCTGCTTTCTTTTCTAACTTTTCTAATGGTTGTGCTGCCCCAAGACAGCGCAATATTTTTATATTAGAACATTTAACCAAACACGTTGCAGTTGTTATCTTTTGCAAGGTCAAAAACTGCTGAAAAACTAGCCAAAAAACTCTCACTTCAATCTTGAATTCAATTTTGAATGAACATAACGAGGGCCTGCAAGCAAGTCAAAAGTCATATCACCAAATTTAGACTAACAGGATGGATCGTCATACCGAGTCGTACCGATAGTCTCAGTCATTGTAATGTCGACTAACAACGCTGGGCAATTACAACCTATATATAAAATCTCTGATCTTCGTTTTTCTTACATCAAACCCGATGGCTGCACGGTAGTTAGCACGGTGGCCTCACAGCAAGAAGGTCGGGGGTTTGACTTCCCAGTGAAGCAAGGCCTCAAACACTGGCCTCTCTTTGTGGAGTTTGCATGAGCTCCCCGTGCATGCGTCGGTTTTCCCTTTGGTTCTGCAGTTTACTCCCATTCTATTATTTTTTTTTTTTATTGTTTTTACTAACTCTATTCATTCCTCACCGGGGAAATTTGTGTTCTACACTCCTACACCACAGCAGGCTGACGGCGCCAATGGTGGGAGAAAAGGGGGGCTAGGTGTCTTCTCCAAGGACCCTAGACGTGCACTCACTGGAAAGCCAACCCGCAAACTTCCGGTTGACTTCCGGGCTGCGGGCAACCGCTCTAACCACCGAGCCACTGTCTCCCCCCATTCTAGCGACCCATTCTAGCGACCCATTCTTAGCGACTATTAGCAGGTGTAAGAAACCTGAGTTGTACAACTTAGAGCCTGATGTAAAATACAAATAGGAGGGTTTAATAATTAAACAAATAAACTAGGGATTTTACGACATCTTTCTCTGATTCAAGCTCTTGCTTTCCCTTAGTCGCTCTCATCTAAGTGAATCTACAATGTTTAAATGCGCTTTGCTAACTAAGCTGTTTAGCACATGGTGGCGCAAGTTCTGCCAGCAAAATGATTCAAAAATTGATATTCACAGAAAACAAATTGTTTTTGACTGTAAATTTGAATTAATTTTATTGACATACCGCTGCCCTTCCAGCAAAGCTAGCAAGCAAAGCTAGCAAGCAACATTTTTTAGCGAGTAGTGTTCCGTTCCGTCATCTTCCGCTTGTTCCGGGGTCGGGTCGCGGGAGCAACAGCCTCAAACGCCCAGGCCTCTCTCTCCCCGGCTGCATCCTCTAGCTCACCTGGAAGGATCCCAAGTCGTCCCCTGGCCAGCTATGAGACATAGTCTCTCCAGCGGGCCCAGGGTCTGCCCCTTGGTCTCCTCCCGGTGGGGCGTACCTGAAACACCTCGCCCGCGAAGCGCTCGGGAAGCATCCTGACCAGATGCCTGAACCACCCCATCTGGCTCCTCTCGACCTGGAGGAAGAGTGGCTCGACACCGAGCTCCTCCCGGATGGCAGAGCTCCTCTGCCGGTCTCAGAATGAGAGCCCAGCCACCCTGCGGAGGAAGCTCATTTCGGTCGCTTGTACCCGCGATCTCATTCTTTCGGTCACCACCCACAGCTGGTGACCATAGGTGACGATAGGAACGTAGATCGACTTGTAAATCGAGAGCTTTGCTTTTCGGCTCAGCTCTCTCTTTACCGCGACGGACCGATGCAGCATCCTAGTTATTGCTGACGCCGCACCGATCCGCCTGTCGATCTCCCGCTCCATCCTTCCCCCACTCGTGAACAAGACCCCGAGATACTTAAACTCCTCCACTTCGGGCAGGACCCTGTCCCTGACCCGCAGAGGGGATTCCACCCTTTTTCGGGCGAGGACCATGGTCTCGGATTTGGAGGCGCTAATTCCCATCCCGACCGCTTCATACTCGGCAGCAAATTGATCCAGTGAGAGCTGGAGATCACGGTCCGATGAAGCCAACAGGACCACATCATCCGCAAAAAAAAGAGAGTAGTGTGAATTGACAAATGTACTTGTTGGGTGTGAGAGCTGGTTTATCTTTACATAACAACCAAATTGGAGAAAAAACATTTGGTGGCAGATTTATCGCAGGGAATAACATTGTATTTTCACATGAAAAGATGGTTTTGATAACTACGAGATATGACTTTAAGGAGTGGATTGATTTAGATCTAGAACCACTTATGTGCTCGGCGTTGAATTTGGGGTGATAACAAAAAAAAAGCAGTATAAATAACTTTATAATAGAAAAATGTGTCAAAATTTTTTAAAATAACATGGTCACTGTTTTTAATAAATCCTATATTGCCGTGTTTTTAACTAAATCTGTTGAAATATTTCTTTTTTTAAATAACTTTTTGAAGATAATGTCTCCATAGTTATTGGGATTAGAATGAATTAGCTTCTAGATACAGTTTTGTGTTTGAAAATATAAGAATACCACAAGAATTAAGTGAGATTTTTGGGGATAATGACCCGATATTTAAACATCTATGTTTGGAAAAGCAGAAAGTTGCACGTATCATGTTCTTCGCTCACAGCTCCAGCCAGCTAAGATGAAGAACGGCCCAGGAAAATATTGTGATAAGAATTACTCCAGCTGACAGTAACTGCTAAATGAAATCCAGCCCAGTAAACCCATAGAAACTAGTGGCAGACATCTGAAGATGTGTTTGAGAATGACATCATCAATCAGCCTGCAGGAGGTCAGTGGCCGAGCGGATCACCAGGGCCTATCTACACGCCCTGAACTCAGAAGGCTTCCTGTCAGGGGTCAGGCAAGATCAGCAGAACGGGGAGTTAAGGGGGGAAAGTCTTGGCATCTAATGGGGAGATTGTGTCTTTTCCTGTGAGCGCCCATTGAGGGGAATTTCCAGCTCTTCTCCAACCATTGTGCAGTGAAAATGTGCTGACCACCCGCGGCCCACAAAACATTGAAAGGCAGGAAAGAAACGAGCTCTCACTGCTGACCAACAGGATATATTTACAGTTGAGGAGTCCATTTGTTATTGTGAAGCGGCCCCTGTCAGCTACAGGATGTTTGGCAATCTCAGCGGTACACTGCTGGCACTGAAATGCAGAGACATTCCTCCACGTCTTATCTTTTTCTTTAAAGAGGTGTGGCAGATGGAAGACCTACCTGTGTGTGTGTAGATGAACCACAACGCTCCGGTCAACAGGGCCCCGATCACAAAGGCAGCAAAGGTGATCCCCACCAGCGTTGCTGCGTCCAATACATACATTGCTAAAAAAAAACAAAAGAAACACAATTTATGCAACTAATAGGTTTAGAAAAAAAAGAGGTTAGATGTTGGGTTTTTTCGTCAGATTTTAAAGGATTTACATTATCTGTGAAAAGAAAAAACAAAACAATAGTATGCATAGTTGCTTGGTATGTGTCTTATGAGACATTAGATGTAAGCAAGGCCCTTCCCCTCCGTCAGCATACCGCTGATACTGCACTTAGCTGATAAGCAACTCTGCGGAATGTGCTACAGAACATTGAAGAAGGAAAACGGTGAAAGAGCAGTTATTCTTTACACCATGCAAGTCCCCGACGGGTAAACCTGTTGACTCCGACCAGTTCTCCTCGCCCCGTCTATTTCAGGCCATCTGGAAGCCCTTCAAAAGTGAAATTAGCTGTAATGATGTTCTAACAAACAATACAAAAGCGGTTGTGTTGCTGGCTGCATCGAAGAGGCCAACCTGGTACGGTTCCAACTCTACAGCACAATGCCTGCTATTCTCAGAAAGAACACCTCAGAGTTTTCATGTCCCGTAACAAATGATAACAGGTCAGAAGAGGAGGCTTTAATTTCGGAGGAGATGACAGTCAGAGGACGTCCTCTCTGGCATCCTTCACACTGCTGTTATCTGTCGCAGGAGACTTGTTATGTAAAGAATGTTTGAAGAGGGCGGCCTTATCCGCGCAATAAGAGATGAAAGGAAATACAAAAGGGCAACATGGCAGCATCTACTCAAGTAGACATGGTGAAGATGACTTGCTGAAGTTCAAACTGAGGATTTAAGAAACTTTGAACCCCGGCTGTTTGTTAGTCTGAGTGTTTTTCACCCACAATCACTTCCAGGTTTTTCAGAGAAAAGATCCATAGGTTAACGTAGAATGTCAGACCGATGAAAGAAACAGGGAGTCCAATAAGCTCTGGTTTCAGCAGAAGAATCAGTAAGTGACAGGGAGATAAAAACTAAACTTTACAACCCTGATGGTACACAGCTACCTTCTAAACTACAGAGCAGCTAACGGGCCACAAAAAGGTCAATGCAGTACCTCTGGTTTGCAGAAAACGTGCTTCGACAGCGATTGATCTTGCTGTGTAAGACAGACGGGAAACTACACCCAGTGATATCTCCAGCAGCACAACCTTCCTGTCCTTGATACGCGACCAGGCAAAGACTTCTAACCGTGTTCATGTCTAAATGCTCATCTTCTAATTGAGGTTACAACCGCCAGTTCCAAATTTTGGACACTTGGACAACTTCGCAATATGGTTACCAGTCTGTCTTAATCACAGTTATCAATTGGCTTTGCGTAGCATATTTTTTGGCATCGACTTATTAATAGAGAATTGAGGTTATCATGAATGTCCAGCAACGGTGTGACACTATCATGGTGATATAAAACAGAAGCGCCCTTCTGAAGGAAAACCGGGGACCAAGTACCAGCGTAAACTTGATAAAGAGGAGGGAGTTGTGAAGAGAAAAATGATGACCATAAAAATAATAGAAAAATATTAAGAGTAGCTCCATTTTTAAACTTTTTAATAACAATACACTGTCTATTTTTTTTTTTTTTTAGGTATTTTGTTAAAAGCATGATACATTGAATTAATTTCATACCCAGAAAACTTGAGTATAATCCGAGCTTAGGTGAAAATATTCTTAAGTAGATTACGACCAAAGCAAAAAGGTTTAATCAATTTTCACGTTTTATATTGTTCACAATGTTGTCATTGAGGAGAGTGCATTAAAAATCTACAAAAATGTGTAAGAATTTTTTTTTCTGTTTATGGGGTATATTGCTGTTATTTTATGGTCTGAAGTATTTCGATTTAAAAAGAAAATATGCATTTATAATATGTTAAAACAGTTAAAACACATATTGTATGTACACATTGTAGTAACATTAAGTCATGTGGCTCTAATTTCTCATATTTATGTAATCCCATTACTTTCTATAACCTACAGTATACAACCAAGAACTGACAAACCACACCCTGTTTCGCGTTGTTACCTTTAAATGCAAATGAGATACTTCACACCCTTCCCCCACTCCACTGTTTATAACATGAGGAACCATAGACATTAGGGGTGTGCGATACCGCAAGTTTTGGTATCGATCCGATATCAAGTAAACACCAGAACAATATCGCCGATATCGATACCGATATTTTATATATTTTTTTAAATGACTATTTTTGCATCATGGGTTTGGGTCATATATATAGTATGACCAAGTATATGTATACCAGGTTGGTAGATAGATCGATAGAAGTGCCCATTTGCAAAAAAATGTTTACTAATGTTAAAGATGATTATGTGGTACTTTCACAATTAAAATTGGAGCATCTCTGTTAATGAGCGCTGCCTCTGGGAAACTTAGGTTGCCTTTTTGAAAAAAAAAACGGAAGCAAAGTGCGGGGGGTAAAACTTCAACCAAAGTATCGATATTGTAGTTGGAGTATCAATAAATACCAATACTAGCATTGGTATCGATATTATCGATATTAGGATCGATCCGCCCACCCCTAATAGACATAAATAAACACACTAGACTTTGCAACTTTGTCAATAATTTTAAAGTCAATGTGATAGGAATGAGGCACAAAAAATATTTTACTCCAATAATATTATTTGTATTTCTACAGTAGCATTTTAGTAACAGTTGTATTTGTATTAAAAATATTATAATAAGTCTCAGTTAGCCTCCATAGCCGGTGAAAACCCCGTTAGTAATTGTAGAGCTAACATTAGCTACATACGTGTTTACCAGTGGACATAAATGCAGTACAAGATTAATTTTACAAAATATAACCAAATAAAAATGTTCAGTTATTTGTGAAAAGTAATCCTTCAGCCCTTGGAACAAAAATAAGCCACACAATGCTCAGGTATAGTAACTACTATCACGGTTTTGGTTTGTCTGTGGGTAACACTACTTGGTCTAACGGAATACGTTCCATATTTCTCTCAACAGCCGCCAATGAGAGGTCTACGCTTTATGTCTACGTGCAACATCCAAGTCAGCCATTGTCTCTCCTTATATGGGGATGTCTTCTGAAAACATGTGACATCACAGAGTGAAAAAACATAATAGATCAACTTTAACTAAAATGTGGCATCAGAGCAGGAACAGAAAAGTACCAAAAATTATAAAAACAATATTTCTGCTCTGACTTAATGGATTAAATTTGGATTTTAAGAGCAACTATAGACCTTATGGGCTCACTAAAAGGTATCCAAGAGCTAAGGATCTGCGTTCATCATGATATGGCCCCTTGTCGTCAGCTGAGATCAATTTGAAATCTCGACTTAGATGTTTTTAGAAGCACAAATCAGCCTCAAGATGAACTTCCAGCTTATGTGGTGCAATATCTCAGCAAACCGCAGTTGTTTAAGAAAATTTACTCTCTGAGGAACAAGTATTATGAATTGTTTGGTTTCAACTTTAAACTTTCCTCTAAGGCCGCAAAAAGTCAGTGAAGACGGTCTTGATGATAAAAACAAGTTGACATGTGCTTGCTGAGCGTACACAGCAAACCCCATGGCCTAAAAATGAACTTCTTCTTCTTCTTCTCCTTTCGGCGTTTCCCTTCAGGGGTCACCACAGCAAGTCACTTTCTTCCATCTAACCCTATCTGCTGTATCCTCTTTGGTCACACCAACTATCTTCATGTCTTCCTTCACTGTATCCATGAACCTCCTCTTTGGCCTTCCTCTAGTCCTCTTTCCTGGTGGTTCCAAACCCAGCATCCTTCTGCCAATGTACTCGGTCTCTCTTCTCTGTACACGTCCAAACCATCTCAGCCTGGCCTCTCGGACTTTATCTCCAAAACCTCTAACGTGTGCTGTTCCTCTGATATACACATTTCTGATCTTGTCCATCCTGGTCACTCCTAGAGAGATCCTCAGCATCTTCATCTCTGCTACCTCCATCTGTGCTTCCTGTCTTTTCCTCAGTGGCACTGTCTCTAGGGTCTCGCCACGGGTCTCACCACGGTTTTGTACACTTTTCCTTTCATTTTAGCTGAAACTCTTCTGTCACACATCACACCTGATACTTTTCTCCACCCGTTCCAGCCTGCTTGAACACGCTTCTTCACCTCTTTTCCACACTCTACATGGCTCTGGACTGTTGATCGTTGACCCTAAGTCCTTAAAATCTTCCACCTTCTTTATTTCTTCTCCCTGTAACCTCACTTTTCCATTTGGATCCTCTTATTCACACACACGCCTAAAAATGAACCAATGTCAGCAATAATAATTTTGCTTGGGTTAGCCCTGTTTATACACCTTCTCAATTAATTTCCAACTGAACTTTGCTTACGTTCGTATGGTACACATTTTGGTCGCTTTGTTGATGTCACATCCTCCCTTTTATAAATGGTTCAGTCCTTTATTAGTTTGCTCCGGTTTGTGCTACCTTTGAAATGAGGACCAAATTTGTCCGCTAGGCTGCAGTCATATTGTCTGTGAAATGGGCCACAATGATGCCTCATCTTGCTGATTAAAATGATGTCACCAATAAAAAATGAAAGCAAATTGAGTTGACTTTTTCTGACAAAAAGCTCATGATATAAGCCCGTTGAGGTTTGGCTCATAATTGGTCCAATGTGGTGGTGGTTGACTCACGACCCCACCTCCCACATCTCTCTATCCCCATTGGATCGTACTTTGTCCCCAGAGATGCTGATACAGCGTGAGGATGAATGAGGAACTCGACGAGCAGTGAGCGAGGGGCCTTTAGGTCCTGGCTGGACTCCCAAACCCAACGAGAGGACCACAGCTCCCCCCCTTCACTCCCTCCTTCCATCTTGTGGAAAAGAGAGGCCACAGCGAAGGGTTTAACTCAAAACAACTGGAGCTCAGTGCTGTATGACTCCTCTTTTTCCACATCTTTCTCTGCGTGGACCACTCCAAAGTAGGATTAGCACACGCCCCTTTACTGCAGTCAACCGTATCCTCACATCTACACACACCCAAAAACACACACAGATATCAGCGTAAACTCGCGCACACGCTACAGCTAATGCTGACCAGATGTGGGGAAATGGCATGTAGTGCTGTTTGGTTTTCTTCAAATCCTCCAAGTACTGCTTCCAAAACCTTCTACCATCTAACTAGACTCTTTGTTTTATTTGATACTAACCTGTAGGAATTTCTTGTGGATTTTCTTCTGGTGGATTGGCAACAAGCAGCCTCTTCTGCTCTCTGTGAAGGTTCATCATCATTGTCAGGTAGTCGGATGCATGAACGTAAGCATCACAATTCTCGGTTTGTTGCAGGCACTGCACAGACAAAAAGCAGAGAATCAGTAAATAAATCATCAGTAAATAAATCATCATAAATTAATAACACCGGATAAACGTTATAAGACTTAATGAAAAGTACCAGCTCATTCCATTTAACAACTAACAAATTTCCCTGAAGGTAGCAAAGATGAAGATGCTGAGGATCTCTCTGGGAGTGACCAGGATGGACAGGATTAGAAATGAGTACATCAGGGGAACAGCACATGTTAGAGGTTTTGGGGATAAAGTTAGAGAGGCAATACTGAGATGGTTTGGGCACATACAGAGGAGAGAGAGAGAGTACATCGGAAGAAGGATGCTGGATTTGGAACCACCAGGAAAGAGGACTAGAGGAAGACCAAAGAGGAGGTTCATGGATACAGTGAAGGAAGACATGAAGATAGTTGGTGTGACCAAAGAGGATACAGCAGATAGGGTTAGATGGAAGAAACCGAGTTGCTGTGGCGACCCCTAAAGGGAAAAGCCAAAAGAAGAAAATAAAATTTTAAAAACTCTATTTTAAAAACTCTATTTTACATACTCTATTCATCCCTCACCGGAGAAATTTGTGTGCTGCACTATTACACCGCAGCAGGCTGCCACGATGGCGCCAATGGTGGGACAAACGGGGGTTTGGTGTCTTCTCAAAGGACCCTAGACGTGAACTCAGTGAGAATCGAACCCGCAAACTTCCGGTTAAATTACAGTCCGTGGGCGAACGCTCTCCTACTGAGCCTCTGGCAAGTTTAAGATCAGATTATTTAGACTCATTCCCTTAAAACTTTCTTTGTGTCTTTGCTTTTGATTCCCAGGAGTGATTCACAGAGATGCCAAGTTTTTGATTTCACAAAGAGGGAGCTTTGGGGGTCAAAACCAAAAGAAGGAGGAGCTATAGCGTCACATCCGCCAATGGACAACACCCGCCATGACAGTTGGGGTAAAACAAACCGTTCAAAATATGAAAAAACAGCTGGAAAATTGTGCGTCGTAGTTTATTGTGTTATAGTTTATGTATCAGTACCAAGAGGATTTACCACCAGGAATATACCTCTGTACTGCTTGTTCGCGCTTTGTTTTACGCGGCTCTCGCACATACGCTGTCAAATGACCAAACTTCCCTGATGTCTGGGAAGTATAGTTTTCTTCCATACGTTCACCAAAAACTGTACTGGCAACAGACCATGCAGATTGCTACTCGCAGCTTTCAGATGCACAGCTGCAACAGGAGATGCCATGTGCTTAGCCTAGCTATAAATTTAATTGTGTTCGTGGAATGCACTAGAGGGTACATCATGCAGGAGTTTTGTTAGCCTTGGCGGGTGAGCTTGAAATAGGTCCTAATTGCGGATGACTCCCGCCCAATGAGGAAGATTTGGCATGTCTGGATTCATTAACATGGAGTTTAATGCATTAGTGATCTGCGGACACCAGGAAGTAACAACGCTAACAACTAGCAAAGCCATAACTGACGACTTTAAATTTAAAGCAAACTTATGAGAGTATAAAAAAATTGTAAACACTTTTGCTCACATTGAAGCCACTGAGCAGAACAGGTTTAAAAAAGAAAATGAAACATGTCACTGAAAGATAGCTGACATACCGATGGCAGTCCTGGTATCTTGTGAGGTCCAGTTGAGCAGGGCGACATTTCACATTGCAGGTATTGGATCACTGCATCCAGCTTGGGTTGGAAGGTGAAGCTGAAACTTTTTTTACCTCGCGTTGAAAACATTTTAATGGAGTCATTTTGGGGACAACCAATCCCGATAAGTGTGTAGAGATTTGACTCTGGGGTTTCACGGTTGTCCGAGTCAGGAGATATGACGCATGACACGAGGATGAAGTCCATGTCTGGATTTGATATTGATGATGTGATCTGGAGAGAAGTAAAAAAAAAAAAGTCTATCTCCTGTTTTTGGCATTTGATAACTTCAGGTTGTTTTAACATGTTGAAATAATTTAAACACAAAATTATCTTGTTTTTTTCCCCACTTGAAGACTCTTCAACTTTGTCTCAAAATTATTTAACAAATTGATTCTGACAGAATTTGTCAGACCTGAAATCATCGGAATATTTCCACAATTTTTCAACTGAAGTCAAAATGGCAGACATTCAATGACTGTCATAATTCAAATATTGAATTATGACTCACAAATTATTGAATTAATGGGACATCAAATTTCAGAAGTCAAAATCTTTCCAACAACTAAACTTTCCTAGCAACAAGTGTGTGTAGTCCCTCATTCATCCAGGAGTGATCCATAGTAGAAAAAATTTCAAAAAAGTCTTCTGGACAATTCAATTCTTGATCGAGACGTTTCGACTTCCATCCGGAAATCATTTTCAATCTGAATAAAATGGACTGGAAACTGGATCTAATTTATACTAACCTGAGTAAAAGGTAAAAAAATAGTAAGGCAGGGCTCGACCAATGAGCCTGTGTTACCTATGATGGCCGTGAATGGCTCCTATTGTAGCCACAGGGAGCGGAGAGGTGTGAAGGAAGCCATCTTTGTGATGAGAGAAAATCCCTCACTGAATCGGAGTGGAGGCGTTAGATACATTTTGCCCGGGATTTACAGCAGCCTTTTGAAGCCATAGACTAAAGATGACACCTCGTGACCCAGTTTCACGCCTCTCGTTAGCAGGAATTTCTATTCACTAGGCTTTTAGCATTTTTATAATAGGGCTCGTTTACTGGTCTGTGGCTGGTGTGTGTTAAAAGCTAACAAACTTTTTCAGCTGTTTTTTTTTCCAGCTAACTTTAGCTTTTTTTGGCCTCTTTGTTAACTTTAGCTTTTTCTTATTATTATTTTTTTATCTTGTAGCTTTTTGGCTTTTTGACAAACCATAGCTTTTTAGGTAACTTTAATTTTTGTTTTTTGGCTGACTTTAACTTTTTTCAGTGTTTTGAGTGTGTATGTGTAATTAAAAAATATAAATGGCTAAATATCTTTAACTAAAAAAGCTAACAAGCTTTTCCAGCTTTTTAAGCTGGCTTTAGCTTTTTTTTTTTTTTTTTAGTCTCTTTGCTAACTTTAGCTTTTTCCATTTTTTTTTTACTTTTAGCATTTTGACTAACTTCAGCTTTTTAGCCAACTTTAATTTTTTTTTTTGCTGTTAACTTGCTGTATTGAGTATTTTCAGTGAGTGTTATTCAAATATAAATGGCTAAATGTTGTTAACTAGAAATGCTAACATGCTTTTTCAGCTTTTTAGCTACCGTATTTTCACGACTATAGGGTGCACCGTATTAAAAGGCGCAGTCCAAATTTTGCGTGCTCTGTATTTAACACACACATAATGCGCACCTGATGATAGGGCGCGGGTTTTATATACATATCCTCTACTATGTACGTCCGCCTTACAACATCACACACACATACACATAGACGCACGCATACGCACACACACGTGCGTATTTAAAAATAGATTGGGAGTAAAACTGAGTTTTGTTGTCTTTATTAAAATATTTGTTACAGTCGTCATAAAGTAATTTATCAAATCCATCAAAGTCCTCATCCTCTGTTTCAGAATCTAACAGCTGAGCTAAATCCAACCTCGCAGGTTCCTTTTCCACGCTGTCAGAGTCACTTTCTGAACCGTGCAGCTCCTCGGAAATGATGCCTAGGTTTTTTTTAGCCTCTTTGCTAACTTTAACTTTTTCCATTTTTTATTATTATCTTGTAGCTTTTTGACTAACTTCAACTTTTCAGCTAACTTTTTTTTTTTTTCCCATAGTTTAGGCTAACTGTAGCTTTTTCAGCTTTTTGCTCTGTAAGTAAATGAAATAAAATAAAAAAAAAACACATTTTTATTTTACTATTTTTGCAAACATGGGTATTCCCACAACAGAAAATATTCACAATCGGCTGATAAGTTAGTTGGCTGGCAGAAAATAGGATCAGATATCTGTGATCTCCATGTGGGTTTTTTTTATACTATCAGAAAGTTTAGTTCAGAAGAAAAAAAGGCAAATTTTGTTTGCCAGCACAGATGTCCTACACAAACACAGGCATGCACGCACACACACACACACACACTAGCTGCTCATTATTGGGGAAAAAAAAAAAAACTATCTCTTACATAAAAATAACTGTCAAAATGAATAATTAAGTCAGATTATTTAGAGCAATATAAATCAACATTTCACACCCTAATTAGATTAAGATTCAGAGTGAAAGATGAAAATATATTTTTCAGCTTGATCTAGTTGTTGGGTTCAGTTTCCTTGGTAACAAATAACCAGCTGAATGTTCACTAGCAAAACAAGGCCAGAATCGTTGGTAGCTAGGGAGCCTAAAATTGTGGTTAGTCACAACAGAGCAAAACATTTCTATTCCTTTTTTTGCAAAAACATCATCCGTCTAGTAGAACTAAACATATTAGTATTGAGGAGCTTTGAAGAAAAGATCTCTGGAGGAGTTTTGACCGAGGTCTTGGGTCATCTGTCATCTCAGTGTGATTTCTGAGGAAAAGGTTAGACTTCAGACTCAGACAGAAAGCTCTTTGTCCACCCTGTTAGCAAGCATCTCCTGCTGATATCGTCCATCATCGCTTCAAAGGAGCTCGCTAACATCATCTCTGCTCTTAAGGAATGTCACAGTGTGATATTATTTAAAATTAAACACAATTCAATTTTATTTGTATAGCCCAAAATCCCAGAATTTCTGTCTCAATGGGCTTCACAAGAAAAAGAGGAATGTATTAACACAAATACACAGCAAGAAAAATAACTAACAAATGCTAACTAAACAAGACTAGCACATTAATGCACTTAGACTCTCCTTCTCGGTGAGGAAAAACTCCTAAAAAACTCATCAGTGGGGAAAAAATAAGAAACCTCATGGGGATCCACATGAAAGAGAGATCCCTCCTTCGGGACGAGCAATCACATCCTCACTGGTGTGATTTGTGACTGCTCCTTTTGTATACTGTACAAGAGACTTGTGAATCACTGATTCCTCCAAAATCACTTTTTGGAGGAATAGAAAAGCAGACGACTTTTAGAATAATTAGATTTGTTTGTTTTTCTGCTTATCATAATTGTTGCAGATTTGATTGGTGTTTTGTCTGGGTTTAATTTCGAATAACATTCTGATTACAGATTGGCTATTGGGCTTTCACAAGAAATTCATTCTTGTCTCAAAGCATACATACATGCACATTGTATATTTTGCCAAGAAAAAACGCTTACAGTTTCATTTTGTTTTGGACAATCTGAATTCCCCGCTCTTTTTACTCCTCGCTCAATCCAACCTTCTCCACGTGTGTCCCATGCAGTTTAAATCTTGTTTGAGGTTGCCAATACAGTGTAAAATGCATCAAATTAGCAAAACAAGAGCATAATATTTTATATTTTTATTGCCTTTCCATTAAAAGGGCACTGTCGACAGGAAGGACTGAGCATGAGCAGAGCACCTGCTATCATGATCCTCTCACTTGCCACCAGAGGGAGCCCTGGACTTCCTCACTCTCCTGGAATTCAGCCTGATCCCAAACACCTGTGACCATTAGCCCAATGCTAATCATCTTTAAGTTTGTAGCCTCAGGACTTCTACGTTGGGTCATCATCCCTCCGACCAAGTTTATACGCTTGAACTTTGTGTTATATTTTTTTAACTTTTAACCAAAAACCTTACAGTCTGCCAGACTTTTGTTAATAAATTCTTTTTTTAAAGGAATTAAGTTTAGGATTTTCCTTTTTTGTACCCAAATGACAATTTTTGGTCAACAAGAACAGAAAAGTAATAATGATTTGTGTTTTACCTCTACAGTGAGCTGAGAGTTGTGTGCAACTGAGAAGAAATTCTCTTGGGATGAAACTATGACCGGCATCTGACTAGTTAGCTTCATGTCAAACGTGATGGTGTCGGTCCTGATCGGTGGTCCGGCTGGTTCTGGGAACGGACCAGGGGGAGTTTTTGGAATTTCCTGATTGTTCTTGCAGGTAAACTAAAAAAAAAAAAAAATTGAAGAAAAACAGGGAAATGAAATTCACTTAGATATGGATGTAAAAAAACAACAAACAGATGAGTTGCCATGGGAACTTGAAGAAAAGTAAAACGTAAAAAGTAAAGTTTTTAGTGGAACCAGAACAACTTGATCAACTTACTTGGATGCTCGTTTGGTGTTGGTTTTGTTCTGGAAACATCTCCAACTCCAACGGGTTCTTTGGAATCAGCAGACGATCTGATTCCATATCTCCAGAATCCAACGTCCCACCACTTCCATCTTTACTCCCTAAATAACTGATCAGGACCTGGACACAAAAAAAAACCTTTAGAGTATGAACCGCGGTATTTAGTGACATCTTTACTGCTGCCATAGACGTCCATGGAAAATTAATTAATTCAAACGGGAAGCCTTGTAATTGACCGGTCGTAAATATTTCAGTTGATCTTGAAAAAAAGTTTGTCTTTAAATATCGCGATGCACATCAGAAGTTCTTGGCTATTTACCTGAATTTAAATGTCCAAGAAACCAATAAGGGTTGGACGCTGCATCGGTCCGTCGTGGTAAAGAGAGAGCTGAGCCGAAAAGCAAAGCTCTCGATTTACAAGTCGATCTACGTTCCCACCCTCACCTATGGTCACCAGCTGTGGGTGGTGACCGAAAGAATGAGATTGCGGATACAAGCGGCCGAAATGAGCTTCCTCCGCAGAGTGGCTGGGCTCTCACTCAGAGATCGGGTGAGGAGCTCTGCCATCCGGGAGGACCTCGGTGTCGAGCCGCTCTTCCTCAAGGTCAAGAGGAGCCAGATGGAGTGATTTGGGTATCTGGTCAGAATGCCCCCCGAGTGCCTTGCGGGCGAGGTGTTTTGGGCACGTCCCACCGGGAAGAGACCAAGGGGCAGACCCCGGACCCACTGGAGAGACTATGTCTCACAGCTGGCCGGGCAATGACTCAGGATCCTTCCGGGTGAGCTGGAGGATACAGCCGGGGTGAGAGTAGGCAATGACTCAGGATCCTTCCGGGTGAGCTGGAGGATGCAGCCGGGGTGAGAGTAGCCTGGGCTTCCCGTTTGAGGCTGTTGCCCTCGCGATCCGGCCCCGGAACAAGCGGAAGATGACGAAAGGAACGGAACGGAAAGAAGCCAGTAAGTGATCTAAATGACTCAGTTATCACGTGTCAAGGAGAGTGGAAAACACGTCAACAAGAGTCAAATTTGTTTAGGACTCATCTGAGTATCTAGACCCAACAGTTGATTCTAAAGTTTAACATGTACCTTAATGGGCCAAAAATTTTTGTGTGGCCTATTCAATCCATCTTAACTTTTCATCTACCAATCTGTTAACCCACTAACTGACCTGCTCATCCAACCTTTCATCCATTGAACAACCTGTCCGTTCATCCATTCATTAATCCATCCACCCATTAAAACATCCATCTACCAATCACCATCCATTCATCTGACAAACAAATCCTCTACTGATTCATTCATCCATTGTTCAGCCCATTCATTAATTCTAACCATTCGTTTTTCATTCACTCATTCATTCACACATCCATCCACCCCAACCAACCTAACCACCCATCTGCCCCCCCGTCCCTCATTCATCCACCCACATACCATTCATCTATCCATCCAACATCTGAATCCCCATCCTTGACATCTCTACAAATCACATTGCGCCAATGGACCTTAAAACCACAGAGAAGATTGTACCGTATTTTCCGCACTATAAGGCGCACCTAAAAACCTTAAATTTTCTCTAAAGTCCACGATGCGCCTTTTAACCCGAAGCGCCTTATATATGGATTAATATTGAGCTACAACAGGTGTCGCAACTGCGGTAAGCAGCCGCCGACTCCATTTCCCCCGTAGAAGAAGTAGTGCGCACTGCATGCTGGGATATATGAAAGGACGTCTCATTTCCATTTGTGTGTTTGTGTAAAGACCCGAAAATGGCTCCTACCAAGAGACACTGTTACACTGCAGAGTTTAAACTCAAGGCGATCGGTCATGCAGTAGAACACGGGAATAGAGCCGCAGCGAGAGAGTTTAACATCAATGAATCAATGGTGAGGAAGTGGAGGAAGCAAGAGGATGTGCTGCGCCAAGTAAACAAGACTAAACAGAGTTTCCGCGGGAACAAAGCGAGATGGTCACAGTTAGAGGACAAAGTTGAACAGCCTTTACTGTAGCGCCTCATAATGCGGTGCGCCTTATATATGAAAAAAGTTTTTTAAAATGTCATTTATTGAAAGTGCGTCTTATAGTGCGGAAAATACGGTACTCAAACTTTTTGAGTGGGAAAAAACTCCTTCTCCAAACAGCACATGATTCTGGCAGAGATCTGAATTACTAAAAGGGGTCAGTAAAAACATCTTTGCTTAAAATGTGGGAATATCCTGTGGCTTTAGTGGATAAAAAACTGCACAAAACATGTTTTTTAATTCCCCTGAGGAGCAGAAGCATCTTACTGAGATAAGCCAGCTGTCTCAGAAAACTTGATTTACAGACGATAGTTCATCTCAACGTCATCGATAAGCTTGTTTTGAAGTCTGCACCAAATGTAAGCTGACCTGTCACCAGAGACGCAGCTAAATTAAATCATCTTATTACATCACAGCGACGACAACGGTCCAAACAGATAATGTTCGGTCTGTGAGGGCTCAAAGCTATAAACACAAAGGCGGGAGTGACCCCAAAATTCAGCCGCTTACACAAAAGGCGACCTGTCCTTCGGCCAAACTTTTCAGTGTGAATCAGTTTCAATAAGTCCCTCAATAAAGATGTGAACAAGCCAGGGAGGAGGAAGTGATTCCTCCCTGCTAACATGCTGACCAAATGCATTCCAAAATAATGAAGATAAGTGGGGGTAACTGTATCACGTAAAAACAAGAGATTAATGTGACGAAGCGTCCAAAAAGTTTATTCTAAAACATTTCTCACTGGGAGATGGTTTTAGTTTTAATTTACATACAACTTTTTATATGATTATCGGTGGAAAGTCCCCAACGTTTTCGCAGATTCTCTTCTTAATACCTCTAATTAAATGCAGATCTAGAAAAGAAGGCAGGTCAGTTAGAGATGATCTGATAGTGGCAATCCTCCATGTATATCGCAATATTTTATTGCTGTTTAGTTACGGAAAAAAACAAAGAAAAACACTGTGTTGTCTGGGGAACGAACATAGTAAACTCCCTTAATCGAGGGGTTGATAGTCTCTTTCTTGTCTTCTTCTTGATCTTCTTCTTTTGGCTTTTCCCTTCAGGGGGCGCCATAGCAAGTCAGTTTCTTCCATCTAACCCTATGTGCTGCATCCTCTTCGGTCACGCCAACTATCTTCATGTCTTCCTTCACTGTATCCATGAACCTTATCTTTGGTCTTCCTCTGGGCCTCTTTCCTGGTGGTTCCAAATCCAGAATGCTTCTTCTGATGTACTCTCTCTCTCCTCTGCACATGTCCAAACCATCTCAGCCTGGCCTCTCTGACTTTATCCCCAAAACGTCTAACATGTGCTGTTCCTCTGATATGCTCATTTCTAATCCTGTCCATCCTGGTCACTTCCAGAGAGATCCTCAGCATCTTCATCTCTGCTACCTCCATGCCTGGTTCCTGTCTTTTCCTCAGTGCCACTGTCTCACCACGGTTTTGTACACTTTCATTTTAGCTGAAACTCTTCTGTCACACATCACACCTGATACTTTTCTCCACCCATTTCAGCCTGCCTGCACATGCTTCTTCACCTCTTTTCCACACTCTCCATTGCTCTGGACTGTTGATCCTAGATACTTAAAATCTTCCACCTTGTTTATCTCTTTGACCTGTAACCTCACTTTTCCATTTGGATCCCTCTCATTCACACACATGTACTCTGTTTGACTCTGACTAGGGGTCTGCACTGCAGCATCAAATTTCCCTTTGGGGAATAATAAAGTATTTTCCAATTCAATGTTAGATGAGGTCTTCGTAATAGAAATAAAATTCAATTGAATTTAATTAAATTTGCAAAATAAATGAAGAGTTATTTGTATACTTACAGAATTCAGATGGAGAGCCTTTGAGCCATCCTGTGCTGGTAAAACTACTGTTTGACAACCAGTTAAAGAAGTTTCCAGCGTGTAGTGGGTGGCATTGACTGTTGCTTTGCATCCTGGGTCCTGTAGGGTCAGGTTGGCATGAAATATCCCATTGGCCTGGAAATACAACACAAGAGCACTGGATTATGATCAAAAAGCACTTTTCTTAACAAACCTCTTTTTCAGAATTGGAGAAAATAAATTGGAGAAAAAAAAGGAGTTTGAGCAGTTGTGTGAAATAAACAAATCTCACAAGGTGGTCCAGCTCCTAATTACAGATCATGCCAGTTTCCATGTAGCGATGGGGGCAGACTAAAATCTGTTGCTTGCATGGGCCATGAAATAATCATCTTTGAGATGCTTGTTTAGGCTCAGAAAAAATAGAACATTAGAATCAAAGAAATGAACAAGTTGAAAAACGTTGAAGGCTTTCTGTTAACTTTTAAAGACATTCTTTTTAAACCTCCAAGTGTGAGAACTACAGTCTGTTTCCAAAAGTGTTTGCACACCTGGCTCGACTCACACGCAAACTCAAGTGACCTCTTATGGCTAATATACTGGGTTCAATAAATACAGTTTTATCCTTGCAGAAAAATTTACAGTTTAACAGACCCCCGCGACCCGGCCCCGGAACAAGCAGAAGATGATCGACAGAGTACATGTGTGTGAATGAGAGGGATTCAAATGGAAAAGTGAGGTTACAGGGAGAAGAGAGAAAGAAGGTGGAAGATTTTAGGTATCTAGGATCAACAGTCCAGAGCAATGGAGAGTGTGGAAAAGAGGTGAAGAAGCGTGTGCAGGCAGGCTGGAACGGGTGGAGGAAAGTATCAGGTGTGATGTGCGACAGAAGAGTTTCAGCTAGAATGAAAGGGAAAGTGTACAAAACCGTGGTGAGAGCGGCCATGCTGTTTGGTCTAGAAACAGTAGCACTGAACAAAAGACAGGAAACAGAGATGGAGGTAGCAGAGATGAAGATGCTGACCTCCATCAGCATCTTCATCTCTGATGGAGATGAAGATTTTCATCATGAAGATGGACATGATCATGGACATCATGCCATGGAGATCATGGACAGTCCATGATGTCCACTCCATCATGGACAGGATGGAGTGACCAGTCCATCCTGGTCACTCTCTGGGAGTGACCAGGATGGACACGATTAGAAATGAGTATATCAGAGGAACAGCACATGTTAGAGGTTTTGGGGATAAAGTTCGAGAGGCCAGACTGAGATGGTTTGGACATGTACAGAGGAGAGAGAGAGAACATCAGAAGAAGGATGCTGGATTTTGAACCACCAGGAAAGAGGACTAGAGGAAGACCAAAGAGGAGGTTCATGGATACAGTGAAGAAAGACATGAAGATAGTTGGTGTGACCAAAGAGGATGCAGCAGATAGGGTTAAATGGAAGAGGCTGACTTGCTGTGATGACCCCTGAAGGGAAATGCCGAAAGAAGAAGAAGAACCACGATAGGGACCCCTTCGATCCCAAATTCTACCGCATTTTTAAAATGCATCCACCTGTGGAACGGCCAGAAAATTTTAACCACCCTATCACAGTCTCACTGAAATTTACAGAGCTCCTGAGATTAGGTCATTAATAAATGTTGGTTAAAAAGTTAGGACGTCTGTAAGGCATCCTTTTCAAATGCCCAAACCACCCCATCTGACTTTTCCCAACGCAGAGGAGCAACGGCTCTAAGATGCTTGGTTGCCATGGAAGTGTTGGGAACCCTTGATTCCTATCAATGGGATTTGTGAGTGAACACTTAAGAAACACGATGACATCATCTATAACAGACATGTCCAAAGTCCGGCCCGGGGGCCAAATGCGGCCCGTTGTCAATTTTCATCTGGCCCGCAGCCTCCGTCATAAAATCAATAGCGCCTGGCCCGCGTGTAGAATTACGTAATACATTGGGCAGCAGCGCTGTTACCTGCGTGTTCTAAATGCTGCAATCTAGAGGCTAAAATAGGAACAGCAAATTAGTATGTGAGCCCCCCCAATTTTCTAAAATGGCGGCAATTAATAAAAGGAGGACAAAAAAGAATCTAGCACGCCATTTAACCAGTCTAAACTAGTGGTTACCAAAGCATGCCATCCATCTGATCCTGTTCTCAGGGGCGACTCCAGGGCTTTTTGTCTATGACCTTACGCGCCCCCACCCCTCGGATCTGGCCCGCTTGTCAAACATTAGTACTCAATGTTGCCCGCGAGTGAAAAGTTTGGACACCCCTGATCTATAAATTCTTGCAATAATTTGTTTTGACTTTTGCGATCATATTACCTCTAGAATCTCTTTGGCGATACTGGCCACCATCTTGTCGTCCTCACACTGAATGGTGAGCTCATCTTGAAGACCACTATGAGGCTCCTCAGGTTCTTCAGGATGGGTTCCAATAATAGAACGTGATAAAAAAGGAGGAACCAAGTCTTCTGCCATGGATCCAGATCTGGGTTGAGGGTTGGAATTCCGCAAGATGAAGAGCTCTGGAGGAAGTTTGCTCTCCAGAGAGTCCACCACGTCTGAAAACAAAGCACAGAGATTCATGATCTGGTTTTAACATGAAGGAACCAGGCTGATTAAATGTTTTTTGTGGCTAACCAGGCTCTTTCAGTCTGATGCTGAAGACGTTCGCTATCGGGGTGTTTGTGTACGATGTGACTGGACCGTAGCCGTGCTCCTGCGCCCAGTTGATCAGCGCCTGTGGTCCTGATGGAAGCGACTGTTTGGGGGATTTCGACATCTGCGGGGTCACATTCACAGTGCCACTCGCCTGTTTAAAAAAAAGATGATTAACCCTTTAAACTTCAGTCCTTTTTCTGCTGTTTATGTTGTCAAAGCAAACCCGATTTAGCAGCTTGGTTATTCTTCATGAAAATTTACTAATTATTCTTTAAATTTTATGAACTTTATTTTGGAATTACTTTCCTTTGAACTAGTGGTGTCAGGCGATTAAAAAATTAATCGAATTAATTACAGGATTTTGTAATTAATTAATCAAATTAATCGCACTTTAATGTCATATTTGTTAAAAGTTTCTGATAAAGAATTTGAATTCCAGGATATTAAAAAATTGTACTGTATGACTAATCAATTGAATACAGTAAGAAGAGAAGATTTTAAATCCAATTTATTATTGGTGACCTGTGCCTCATGAGGCCAGGTGCATCATTAAAAAAAGTAAAACAAGGGTTAGGGTTCGTTTTTATCTTCAACAATAGAAATTGTGCAATCAGCAGCGACCCCTTTGCAATAGTATTTGTCAATTTCTTTCTTGTGAATTCGCTCATTCGCTCGCCAAATTCAGCTAGCTTGGTTTGGCAGAGTGAGCTTCCGGTAGCCACACTCGCTACAGAGGAACTTGCCTGAACATGTTTTACGTTTAGATGGTATGTCAGGCTGGAGTTGCTCCGGTGGTAGGAGAACTCTTTTTTGAAAAAACTACAAATTACTACGTTTTTATTTATTGTCCCGTCTTTATTATTTTTGTACGTATAAAAACTTGCCGTTCAGTGGCTCAACTCAGGGGCGAGTCCAGGATTTTCTAAATGGGAGGGGTGCGTAAGTAATTTTTCTGCATTTTGGTACATATTTTGCCCAAAGTTTATAATAATTACAGTAGTAAGAACATTTTTATTTTTTGTGGACCAAAAGGGGTGGGGCACGTTGCTTCCCCATGCTCCTCTTGGATCCACTCTTGTGACTGTTTCATTTTCCTGAGTCTTGTCCATGTTGTGTTCGACCACTGCTGCCTTGTTAATTTGCCGACGCAGGCAATGTACAACGGCTGAGAAAAATACGGGTCATTCAATGGGCCAAAATTCAAATGCGCAAGCATTGGCTCGCCATCATTAATACGTCATAATTAATTAATCGAATTAACACGTTAAAATAACAGCACTACTTTGAACACAACATCATAGCGGCCTTCGACCTGCTCCCAGAAAGATTTACTGAAGACATGAACGGATTAAAAATGTCAATGTTCAATGAGATCGGAAGAAAACAATGAGACCAAATCGAATTACGTAACATCAGGATTAACTATGTTTCATTATTGGTTTTATCTTAGTATTACTTTTCTATTACTATCAAAGGTTTTTTGTATTATTATTATTATTATCAGCAGTCCAAGGACATGTATGAGGACTGTAAGACAGTGGTGAGGTATGCTGTAGGTGTGACAGAGGAGTTCAGTGTGGGGGTGGGACTGCACCAAGGATCTGGTCTGAGTCCTTTGCTGTTTGCTTTGGTGCTGGACAGGCTGACAAACGAGGTCAGACAAGAATCTTCATGGACAATGATGTTTGCAGATGACATTGTGATCTGTAGTGAGAGGAGGGAAGAGGTGGAGGAAAAGCAGGAGAGGTGGAGGTTTGCACTAGAAAGAAGAGGAATGAAGATTAGTCAGAGTAAGACAGAGTACATGTGTGTGAATGAGAGGGATCCAAATGGAAAAGTGAGGTTACAGAGAGAAGAGACAAAGAAGGTGGAAGATTTTAAGTATCTAAGATCAACAGTTCAGAGCAATGGAGAGTGTGGAAAAGAGGTGAAGAAGAGTGTGCAGGCAGGCTGGAACGGGTGGAGAAAAGTATCAAGTGTGATGTGGGATAAAAGAGTTTCAGCTAAAATGAAAGGAAAAGTGTACAAAACCGTGGTGAGAGCGGCCATGCTGTTTGGTCTAGAGACAGTGGCACCGAGGAAAAGACAGGAAGCAGAGATGGAGGTAGCAGAGATGAAGATGCTGAGGATCTCTTTGGGAGTGACCAGGATGGACAGGATCAGAGGAACAACACATGTTAGAGGTTTGGGAGATAAAGTCAGAGAGGCCAGACTGAGATGGTTTGGACATGTGCAGAGGAGAGAGAGAGTACATCGGAAAAAGGATTTGGAACCACCAGGAAAGAGGACTAGAGGAAGGCCAAAGAGGAGGATCATGGACACAGTGAAGGAAAATATGAAGATAGTTGGCATGACCAAAGAGGATGCAGCAGATAGGGTTAGATGGAAGAAACTGACTTGCTGTGGCGCCCCCTAAAGGGAAATGCCGAAAGAAGAAGAAGATTATTATCATTGGTCCAAGTGTGAAACAGCTCGTACACAATCTGGAAAAATTGTTTTCCCTTTTCATTTGGATTCATTTCAAACATCACATCGATCAAATGAAATCAAGCCAAATTTGAAAAAAGTTCAAACCAAAAATGTATTGGAAACTAATCAAAGATTTTTTTATATGCTTGCATTTTTTTCCATTTATAGTAAAACTGTATCAAATAGATTCATTTGATCTCCTATTCTTTCAAACTAACTCCCACTCAAATGGAAAAAAAAAAGTTTTCCTGGCTTGAATCCACCTTTTGGAGAAACATTTGTTTTGTTCTTTTCAGACAAGCAGAACTTTTTGCTCACTAGTTTGTGGATTTAACATGGAGTCACTGAATAAACACTACAATGTTTGGCTGGATTATAAACCTCCCGAAGAGCTTAGAAATACTTCTTCTCTAGATCACCTCAAAGATAAGCTTTTCATCCAATCTGAGCCCACAGAGACACAACCATCACAGCTCAGGGGAAAGCTTTCATCTTTAAAGGCGCCATTGGATTTTATTCAATTAAAAGTTAAGCTGAATCTTTTTCCACAACAAGACACAAAGGAGTGGATTTGTTTACTCTGCCACAAGCTCCGAGTATAGTCCAAATGTGTGTCAGCGGTGAATCATGCGAGCGAATGTGAGGTAATGGGCGTGTCGCAGCTTGATCGATGCAGAGAAAAAAAAAAAGAAAAAAATGTGTCCTGCCCTGTTGTTTCTTCTCAGAGTTTGAAATGAATCTTTCTCACAGTCGTTTCCCACACAGGCGCATCTCTTGAGTAATACTGTCATCAGGTTTTATTAAGACGTAACAAAGTTTTACTATCTCTAATTGCACCGCAGCCCAGCGAAAGTCAGGTTCAGATTTAATCCTTTAGGGACTAAACAACCAGATAGAACTGGTTTAGTAGATAATTATTCACATACATGGGAAAGAAAAAGATTTAAAATGAATAAACTCTTGTGAAACTTGTACATTTTATTGCATATTTTCTGCATTTTGCAGAAAATTCTACTGAAAACAAATTAAAGATGCACCAAAAAAAAAAAAATTGGGACAAGTTTTATTTTTTTTTTTCAAACTTCAAGGTTAACATGTAATCTGAAGTGCAAAGAAAAATAATAAACAAATTTGTGAGGCAAACAGAGCTGCTCTGCCACCAGGTCGAGAGAAGCCAGATGGGGTGGTTTGGACATCTAGCCCATATGCCTACTGAGCGCCTCGTGGGTGAGAAGTTTCGGCACATCCGACCGGGAGTAGACCAAGAGGCAGACTGCAGAACCCGGTGGAGAGGTTAAGTCTCACAACTGGCCGGGGAACGACTCGGGATCCTTCCGAATGAGCTGGAGGAGGCAGCTAGGGAGAGAGAAGCTCGGGCTTCCCGTGACCCAGTCCCAGATAAGCGGAAGACGACGGAACAACGTGCAAC
Source organism: Neostethus bicornis (assembly GCA_902685375.1). Taxonomy (NCBI): domain Eukaryota; kingdom Metazoa; phylum Chordata; class Actinopteri; order Atheriniformes; family Phallostethidae; genus Neostethus; species Neostethus bicornis. The sequence continues at coordinate 5,805,338 of LR738547.1, read as the reverse complement.
CCAACTAGCCTTATATATCTAATTTAAAAAACGTTGTTCACTACGTTCCAATTGACTTTTCTCAAAAAGTAACCGAGTTAGTTATTGAAATTTTTCTGGAATAAATGCTGAATTTTTACGAAATATCGGTTTGGAAGGTGAGCAGCTAGAATGAGGTACTGCAGCTTGGTGGAGGCCATGTTACTCCATGCTTATTTTAGCCACAAGATGCAACTTTATTTTCATCCCAAATAAGAGTAAAGATCAGTAGATTTCGGGGGTCAGAGAACAAAATGGAGGAACTATGACGAGGTGTGTGTAGGTCTTAGCATCAATGTGACGGAACCGCTTTTCTCCGAGAGGCCAACTGACTACATGTACTGCAGCTGAATAAACATGTTTGAGAAATGCAGCGTCACGCCTGCAGAGGAACAGGATCAGAATTTCACACATAATGTAGCAAATGTGGGGTCCAATGTGCACCACCTGAAATCACTAGATGGACCAAAAAATCTGCAGCAAACAATCGCCTAATAACCAGTTACTCCTAATGTTTCATTCTCAAGGAGAGGACATGTTAAAAGTTATTTTCAAAGCGTGTTTATGTAGTAATAATTGTTGAACGTACATCAATGTACATCAATGATTTGTGTTACACATCCAAACTAATAAATTATGTACTGTTTGCAGACGACACTACTCTTTACTTTTCAGGAAAAGACCTGAACCAAATGATACAATCAGTTGAAAGAGAATTGAGTAAAATAAAAATATGGTTTGACATAAATAAATTATCATTAAATATTGAAAAAACGAAATTTATAGTATTTACAAAATTAAAAGTACCTAAACAAATTCAAATTATGCTTAATAACACCCCATTGGAACGAGCTTACGACAGTAAGTTCCTTGGAATGATTATAGATCACAAATTAAGCTGGAAATCACACATAAATTATACAAAAAATAAACTGTCTAAAGTAATAGCAATCATTTATAAATTCAGATTTGTCCTAAATAAAAAAAGTTTGTTTATGTTATATAATACATTAGTACTTCCATATATAACTTATTGTATCGAGATTTGGGGAAATACGTACAAAACTAACACAAAACCAATTTATATTTTACAAAAAAAAGCAATACGAGCAATAACATTCTCATCTTATAATCAACCTACCAATAATCTATTTATAAATTTAAAAACATTAAAGTTCTATGATTTAGTGGAATTACACACTTTAAAATTTATGTTTAATATAAAAAAAAACATGATGTCAAACTCTCTACAAAATATGTTTATTATTAGGAAAAGTCCATACGAACTAAGAGGAAATGATGTGTTCATTAAAAATAAATTTAGAACAAATGTTAAAAAATTCTGTATTTCTATTAAAGGTGTGGATCTTTGGAATAATTGTAATGATGAACTTAAATTGTGTTTAAATCTTTTATGTTTAAAAAAGAAATTTAAGTTATTAATACTTAAAAAATATGCAAGTCTTGATGGTTAAATTCAAGCTTATATAAAAAGTAAACAATTATGATATGTTATGATTATGTTATATGTTATGATGTGTTATGATTATGTTATGATGTATTATGATATTATTATGTTATGTGTTATAACAATTATGATGACTTAGTATTTACTTATGTCCTTTTGCTTTTATTATGACATAAAAAAAAAAAAAAAAAAAAGGGTCGGCGTAATAAGCGTTTGCTTCAGCCGTTACCTTTTCGGTCCTTTGCTGGAATATGGTTATTTTCTTTATTTCATTGATATGAGGTTGCACTGTGACCGAAATAAATAAATAAATAAAAAAAAAAAAGAACGTGGTGACATGGTTCGTATTAAACTGGAAGGTCTCTTGTTGGAGTCCCGATTGGGCTGGCACACCAAACAGTGGCCCTACTATGTAAATTTCGGTTTTATGATAGTTCTTACACGCAATTCCTGTCATTTGCAACCAACAAATTAAGTAGCTAGTAGGATTGATATCTTTTTCTTACTTACTTTCTTTTTTTTAAGGAACAAGAGTAAAATTGTTACCGTTTTGAGACGTAATACATAGCTTTTCTTGGGAAAGTAAAGCATTGAACGCCCTTGCACAACTGCAAGACCAGCTATAGCCAATCATCAGAATTCAAAGCACTGTTTAAATCTGGTTTCCATTGAAAAAGAAAATACACTGAAAGCCACAAATATTTTTTGACAATGAGTAATGTAACAAAAAAATCCTCCAAACAAAACATATTGAAACAATGTGGTCGGCACTATAGAATCGGCTCAAAAAGTCGAGGCTGGAACGAGGCGTCGTTCTGTGCCTGTGTGCGAGTTATCGCCGGGTACTTTTGACTTCCTCCCATCTTTCAAAGATAAGCAGGTCAAGCTCATTGGTCTCTAGGAAATCACCCGTAGGAATCAAGGTGTGTCTGTCCTACGTGTTGCCCTAAAACAGACTGGCGACCAATTCAGGTTGTACCCCGGAATAGACTCCAGCAACCTTGTATTGGGTCATTTCAATGGAAGAGACTTAACGAATGGTCATAATTATCCAGTGTTTGTCCTTTTGAGATAAAATGTTAAAATGAAGTTGTGGCCATACCAGCCTGTCAATGCCTGATCCCGTCAGACCTCAGAAGGTAAGCAGGCTGGGCCTGGGCTGTACATAGATGGAAGACCGCCAGAACCCCAGGTGCCACTGTGGGACGGCCGTTGAGATTAAATAGCCGTTGTGTCCCTGGGCAAGACACTTCACCCACGTTGCCTAGTCTGAATGGTGTGTGTGTGATTGGTTGGTGATGGTCAGAAGGGCCAATGGCGCAAAATGGCAGGCTCGCTTCTGTTAGTTTGGCCCAGGGCAGCTGTGGCTACAACAGTAGCTTACCATCACCTGGTATGGCGTGAATGATTAATGCATATGTGAAGCGTTTTTAAGAGTCCTGAAAAGCGCTATATAAATATAATGCATTAAAATGACGTAGTTAGACTTAGGAAGGCTTAACTTTTGGCCAATCCCCATCCAAGCTCTTTGTGTACGATGCTAAATTACCAGAATGCTAAAAAAAAAATTTCACCAAGTCTTACCACAACCTCCAGCCTCCCAATCACATTGTGTGCTCGGACGTCCCAGTGGACTGGTTTCGGACATTTCAGCAGTAAGACAACATCACGTTTCACCAGAACATCGTCCTTCAGAGGTCGTAGTTCCACCATGACGTCCACTTGGAAACCACTGCAGATAAAACAGACAAAAACATGCAAAGATAAGCATGTTATTAATCTCCAAAGCACAGCGATGTGTTTGTTGTTCTTCTTCTTCTTTTGTTCTCATGACTTATAATAAAAAAAAAAGGTGATTCTGACTTTATAGAAGAGTCCAGACTCTCCAACATTTAAATTAAATTAAATGAATTACTCTATTCATCCCTCTTCGGGAAAATTTTTGTGCTGCACTCCTTACACCACAGCAGGCTGCCCTTTGACGGCGCCAATGGTGGGAGAAGCGGGGGTTAGGTGTCTTCTCAAAGGACCCTAGACGGTGGTCTCAGTAGGAATCAAACCCACGACTTTCAGGTCCGCGGGCGAGCGCTCTAGCGCTGATCCACCGTCTCCCTCACCGTCTTGAGATAGGGCCTGAGATTTGGGCAGTACAGCCAGCATTATTCCCTAAACGCCTTAAACGCCATAAAAAATTTGTGACCGCTTGTCACTTTGGAGGTCTTTGGGCAAAGTCGAGCGTGGCTCTCACTCTGACGTACTTCTACTTCTCTGAGTGCCACTCGCACTCAGAGAAGTGAGTGAGAGTGGCCGGTACGAGTCTTGCCCGTACCGGCCAAATCTCGCCAATGTCAACTGACATTTACAATACTTAATCTTGAAAGGATAAGGCACATTCTAAAAAATGGACAAAACCATTTTGATCAAATCTGGAAAGCAATTATTTAAAATTTCAACTCATTGCAAACTTAACTCAAACGAGTTCTAACTTTTAGGCAGATAAGATTTTTAGATTTCTCTAGAGGAGCCTAAACACTTCCTGTTTGCTGCTTTATAATGTCATTTTAGCGCCTGCATATTTGTTTGTCAGAAACTTTTTTCACCGTGCCTTCATCTGCACGGTACAGAGTGGGCTCTGAATGAGACACAAATCTTGCTAAGCGCTTATGTTTCTGGGAAATATGGAATGATTTTATTCATATACTTCGTCTTTTCCAGCACCAGAGGCCAATTTTCTTTCAGAGATTGCTGGAAATATTGATTTGCTTAATAATGTAGAACATCCTACAGGAGCTTCTCTTTTTATTGGGCTCAACTGACAAACTAATTATCACAAAAATTAAATTTCAAGATTCCAAAAGCCCTGAAATATGGTGTTAACAGGTTGTTTCATAGTTAAAATGAGCTTAAACTCTGAGACAAATTAGAGAGAAGGAATTTTTTTGGCAGAAGCATGCAGAATTTTAAACTGCCAGGCTGGAAGCCAAGTGGGAAACCAAAGAGGTTTGAGGTGAAGGGGGAATGATTGCTGTTGGTGTGAGAGAAGAGGACGCACGAGACGGGATTACTGACTTGCTATGGTGGGAAAAGCTGAAAGACAAATACAAGACACCACCTTAAAAGTAATCTGCCTGCTTTGGCCTCTCACCTGTCGGAGTTGGGTGCTTGGAGCTCAATGATGTGGACTTCTCTTTCAGGCACAGAAAGAACACAACCTCTAGACTCCTGCGGCTCGTCGTAGCTCCCCAGGTAGTTCAAAGACAAGAACTTGGGATCAATTTGGCAGGTTTCAGGATAGTTGGGATCTGAAAGCAGAGGTGTTGAAGTTACTAGACAGTGGACATATGAAGGCTACCGGCAATATTCCCCAGGTTTTGTTTGTATATTTACAAGTACAAGTGTGTATTAGACTAGATCAGGCATGGGCAAACTACGGCCCGCGGGCCACATGTGGCCAGTTAAACGTTTTAATACGGCCCGCCGAACTTGAAAAAATTAATTAAATAAACCATGTTAGTGGTTTTTTCCCCTGCAATTCTGATGTTTCCTCACAATTGGCTTTGTTGAGAAAACAACAACACTGCTCCCAATAAAGTGTTTGTGTTTCTGTGATGCGCTTGCTGTAAAAAAAACAGTGTGCACGGATATGGAAAGCCATCGGGTCCAATACACGCACGTAAACAAGGGTGTTAGATGTTAAAACAAGCCAAATGTTACATCAAGCGCTTAGATTTCAAATCTAGCACCACTAAATGCACGTTTTTAAGCGCTATAGCGCTAGATTTCAGACTTAGCGCCGCTAGATTTGAAATTTAACGGTCTTGATGTAACATTTAGCGCTTGTTTGAAAGATACTAGCGCGCCATTTTGACGGTCTAATCTAGCAGTTACCAAATCATGCCATCCATCTGCTCCTGTTCCGGCCCCTTTGTCAAATGTTAGAACTCAATATGGCCCACGAATCAAAATGTTTGCCCACCCCTGGACTAGATACAGTGGTGGTCAAAAGTTTACATACACTTGTAAAGAACATAATGTCATGGCTGTCTTGAGTTTCCAGTTATTTCAACAACTCTGATTTTTCTCTGATATAGTGATTGGATCAGATCCTTCTATGTCACAAAAAACATTCATGAAGTTTGATTCTTTTATGACTTTATTATGGGTAAACTGAAAATGTGACAAAATCAGCTGGGTCAAAAATATACATACAGCAATGCTAATATTTGGTTACATGTCCTTTGGCCATTTTTACTTCAATTAGGCGCTTTTGGTAGCCATCCACAAGCTTCTGGCAAGTTTCTGGTTGAATCTTTGACCACTCCTCTTGACAGAATTGGTGCAGTTCAGTTAAATTTGTTGGCTTTCTGACATGGACTTGTTTCTTCAGCATTATCCACATGTTCCCAATGGGATTTAAGTCAGGACTTTGGGAAGGCCATTCTAAAACCTTAATTCTAGCCTGATTTAGCCATTCCATTACCACTTTTGATGTGTGTTTGGGGTCATTGTCCTGTTGGAACACCCAACTGCGCCCAAGACCCAACCTTTGGGCTGATGACTTCAGGTTTTCTTGAAGAATTTGAAGGTAATCCTCCTTCTTCATTGTCCCATTGACTCTCTGTAAAGCACCAGTTTCATTGGCAGCAAAACAGGCCCACCGTGCTTGATGGTAGGCATGGTGTTCTTGGGGTTAAAGGCCTCACATTTTCTCCTCCAAACATATTGCTGGGCATTGTGGCCAAACAGCTCAATTTTTGTTTCATCTGACCACAGAACTTTCCTCCAGAAGGTCTTATCTTTGTCCATGTGATCAGCAGCAAACTTTAGTCGAGCCTTAAGGTGCCGCTTTTGGAGCAAGGGCTTCCTTCTTGCACGGCAACCTCTCAGTCCATGGCGATGCAAAACACGCTTGACTGTGGACACTGACACCTGTGTTCCAGCAGCTTCTAATTCTTGGCAGATCTGCTTTTTGGTGCTCCTGGGTTGACTCTTCACCCTCCTGACCAGTTTTCTCTCAGCAGCAGGTGACAGCTTGCGTTTTCTTCCTGATCGTGGCAGTGACAAAACAGTGCCATGCACTTTATACTTACAAACAATTGTTTGCACTGTTGCTCTTGGAACCTGCAGCTGCTTTGAAATGGCTCCAAGTGACTTTCCTGACTTGTTCAAGTCAATGATTCTCTTTTTCAAATCTGTGCTGAGCTCCTTTGACTTTCCCATTGTAGCGTTTGTGGGTGTTTTTATCCAATGAGCCCTTTTTAAATGGCCTCAGAGAAGTCACCAGCTGTAGTCACTCATAATCACTCACAAGAAGTTAAGAGGTCATGCTATGATGCTCATGTCATTGACACAACTTTCTAAGTCTCCAAAATTGCTCATTCATGTTGCTGTATGTATATTTTTGACCCAGCTGATTTCGTCACATTTTCAGTTTACCCATAATAAAGTCATAAAAGAATCAAACTTCATGAATGTTTTTTGTGACAAAGAAGGATCTGTTCCAATCACTATATCAGAGAAAAATCAGAGTTGTTGAAATAACTGGAAACTCAAGACAGCCATAACATTATGTTCTTTACAAGTGTATGTAAACTTTTGACCGCCACTGTATATGAATGCATACATAGATGCTTAGATTGATCAATAAATGAATGGATAAATAAATCTATAGCTAAACAATATTATTGATCTTTTGTTTCCAAATAGGCTTGGAAAAAAAATTAAGATAGCACAGCTCTTAAATGCACCATTTGAGTATAAGACAGACTCCAGTGTGAGAAAAAAGTCTATTTGTACGCATAGTTTCTTTTTGTGGGAACCCTTTTAAATCTGTAATATAAAAGATTCCATGTTTATGCATAAGACATTTGCAAGTCCGTAAAGTTAAGTACATGCACAGTGATATTTAGCCTCCGTTCTACTGGGAGATATGTTGAGGACTGGAGGCAAAGTAATGGAAATATGCAGCTTTTTATTGGAAATAGACATGATGGAGCTTGGAGTTTTTACCCAAACCACAGCTCCTAATCACACGAGTGAGCGACCACTTTGCTCCCCACAGACTCACAATATGGAGAAAGGACGTCCTGATCATGGAGGCCCTGCAGACTCAGACGTTCCTTTATTTGCATGTAGTAAAAGATTCTCAATGAAAAACAAGATTTCCTGTCTGGAAGTTCTTGTCTCTTTACTGCTCGAGGTACAGTCTTTTCTAAAATCTCCAACGGTTAATTCTCCACCCTCTTTTCAGTTTGCCTCCCCCACAAAGTACACGTTACGTCACTTTCTACGGTTTATTTTCTTTGTTTGTAACGGGAAAAAAGCTTTCATGTCTATTTTAAGAAAAAACAAACGAGGTATTTGTTAAAGTATTTGAATTTAGAACTTTATGTGTTTGTTTAAATGTTGCGAAAGTTTGAAAATTGCCCACTGGCTTTATATTTAGGCCTTAGCATCTTGGTGAGCTGTGAAAAGCCAGTTATAGGATATTACGGGGTTTGTTTTTGTCCATTTAAACCCTTTTGGGGACTTGACCAACACACTCAAAATCAAACAGGAAGTCAGCCATGTTGAAACAAACTCACCATTCTGGATTAGAGTCGGCCATGTTTTTTTGTTGTTTTTAGCGTACTATATTCATCCCTCAATGGAGAAATTACTTTTGCTGCTTTACACCACAGCGGGCAGCCATGATGGTGCCAATGGTGGAAGTAAGTGGGGGCCTGTGGGGGGGTGTCTTCTCAAGGGACACTTAGACATGAGTTCAGTGGGAATCGAACTAGCTTCCCTCGGTCAAAAGACGGACTTTCTACCACAGAGCTATCGCCACCAATAGCTCCCTTTTGGTGAGCTATTGGAACACATAAGGGAGCTATTGGTGGCTCCCTTATGTGTCCACCACCACCAAAGGGTGGTGAACACATAAATACCACCCTTTGGTGGCGATAGCTCGGGATAACTTAAACCCAAGCTCTACTCTTGATTAAGTTCAATTAAGTTGATTCATAGTAATCATTTTGATGTAAAATGGCTATCTTAGATTTACACTAGAACACTCACGAGGGGGAGGTCAATTGACCACCATTACCTGAAACCCTGTGGAGGTGTCTCGAGACCCCAGGCCTTCTGCTTGAGTTATTAAAACAAGACACTCAAGAGTCGTTTGGAAGGCACTTAACACTCGGAGACTTGGACTAGGAGACACTAATTGAATCGCAAAAACAACTTTGCGCCTCGGTGTGCAGGTCAAATAGAGGTGTCAAATGACTCTTTCTGGGGTAGACAGGAGGTTGAGAAAATCTTGGAGCTTCTAGTGTTAAAGGCCCTTTGAAAATTGGTCCATACACTCTACCCCTCTAACCTTAGCACCCCTTAGCGGTGCAATAGGCCAGTTCATCTCACCTGGAATTGGTTTCAAACGGCACCTAATACGACAACCACTCCGCATTTGTGCATAAACTGAGGCGAGGGGTGAAGGGTAGGTGACTAGAGAGCTCATTCAGAAAGGGCCAACGTCATCATTTTGGTTTCTACTCGGTCATTGTGACTCACTGTGATCATTGTGAATTATTGTGATCATAGTCACTGTTTTGGATAAAAGTTACTATTTTTAAAACGTGAAGAACTCAGATTTGTTAAGTGCAACCAGATGAGAACAGAAAGTCATCAAAATATCCTGCATCTCTCAAAGGAAAACCAAAAACAACTTTATGACTTTCTTCACTAAATAAAGGAAATCCAGTCAGGTCAAGCATTGTGGTGACATTGAGAGGACACCAGGGTGTATTGGCTATCCTGTTTTGTTGTTTGCACATTGGAATTAGACCGCTGTGGTAGGAAAGTCATCCAAATTAGAGACGTGGACCTGTTTGGAAGCTACTTTGGCCCATTATCACCACCATCACCAACAACCATTTTTTAAAGATACCAAATAATTCCAGTCGTTGTTTAAACTTAAGTATGTTTTACTTACGTACTTATTATAAAGTGTGATTGCGCCAATTCTACATGTTTAATTACAACATTGGAAGTATTCCAATCGACATAGAAATGGAAAGGAAAGGTCGTTCGTTTTCTAGATAGTGTCTGTTCTCAGCTGGGACGACTCTAAAGCAGGTAGTAAGTGAACGTTAAAGAGAAACAAGCAAAAAAGTAGAGGAGGGCAACTTGTTGACAAAAGAACTACGTTTGGAAATTTAGTAAATAAACTACAGACCTTCACCAACTTTGATGAAGATAGCTCCGCTCATCTTGAGCTCAGAGAAAGAGGTGACCGCCTTATACTTCCTCTGGGCCCAGTTGAGGAGGTGCTCGTTGCCATGGGGAAGGGTCTCCTCGTGGATCTGGATGGGAAGTGAGATGTTTCCGAGCTTGAAGTGAACTTCTGAGCCCTGCAATACCTGCAGAAAGAGGACAGAAGTGTTAGGAGACAAAATAGAACTACTGTATTTTCACGACCAAAAAGTGCACTGTATTAAAAGGTGCAGTCCAAATTTTGCGTGCTCTGTATTTAACACACACATATGGCGCACCTGATGATAGGGGGCAGGTTTTACTTACACATCCTCTACTATGCACGTCCACCTTACAACAACTCACACACAAGCAGACAAGTGTGCGTATTTCAAAATAGATCGGGAGCAAAACTGAGTTTGATTGGCTTTATTTAAATATTAGTTACAGTTGTTTTTTGGTCGATGATCCACTGCTGGAGTCTTTCCTCCAATTCTGGCCACCTCGTTTTCGTTTTCTAGCTTCCTCCACTTACGAACCATCGACTCGTTAATTTTAAAATTTTCTCATGGTGACTTGATTCCCATGTTTCTGCGCGTAGCTGATCGCCATCAGTTTAAACTGAGCTTCATAAGCGTGTCTCTTTTCCATTTTCAATGTTGTTAAAACAGCAATGTTCTGTATAAAGCACACACCTGTTCTTTTAAACACAATCCATGCCCACACTTCCCCTTTAATGTTCTCATGATCTCAACAACGTCCATTTCATGATTCTCTAATATGTTCGCCCAGCAACACACATAGGGCGCACTGCACGATGAAGAAAAATCTAAGACTTTTATATGCGCCTTATGGTCGTAAAAATACGGTAATTGAAAAAGGCTCTTGACCGGTTTGAGTTTAATTCTTTGAAACTATTTCAGCTCATTTTAAGAAAAGAAATGTTTTTGGTTATTCAGAGAAAATTTGATGCTCTAAAACATGAACAAAACAAAAATTGGTCTAGAAATCCAGAAAAAAACGGTATGATGGGCAGTTTTTTTGGGAACAATGTGCAATTCTATAAAGGTTTTTAAAATAAGACAAATAAACCAAAGAATTAACTTTTCAAACCTGAACATTTCAAATGAATCAAGAAAATTAGCATTTTATATGTAAATTAGTTCACATTGTTTATTTTAGAGACACATTAATTAAAGCTAAGTCCAGACGTAGCCTTTCCAATTTCATTTTTGTGCTAATATTTCTGTTTACTGTATCAGAGCCGTGATGATAACGGCTCAGTTCAAACATCTCTCAGACCACAAGCACAAGTTTTACTCCAGAGAAGATCATAACGTAATCACGCTTCTAAAAGAGGAATTAACAACCTTTGCTGTGTTTATTTTTACGGACATCCCTTTTTCAGATCATGCATAACATCTGTGTGACCTCTGGATACTCCTGTTCGTGTTCCTGGCAAAATCACCAGAGGTTGTAAATCCGGCAGACAGCGGGTCGAGGAATTCAAGTTTATTTTCACTGTGTTTGGATGGATAATGGATGGACGGACGGACGGATGGGCAGATAACTGCATGATTAAATATGTTGATGAATAAATACATGACGAGTAGATCCATCCACCCGTCCATGAATGGATGTATGAAAAAAATCCAATAGATGAACAGAAACCAAACAGCCCCACATATTCAAATTGTTTTTGTGGAAGCGAGAAAAGAAGAAAGCAGCAAAGACCTGAGTGGCGCCACAGAGGAGGAGCTGTGCTTTCTTCACTCTTCTTGCCAAACTCAGTACAGTTTATCAGTTTAATTGCGGGAATACGACCATAATTAGTCGTAAAGAATTAGAGGGGGGAAGCCTGAAAGCCAAATTAGCTCCAGGCCTTCCATGAGCAGAAAACCTCAGGAATCTCCGACGGGGCTGCAAGAAACCAAACTCCTGTGGACTCTACCCAGCTGATGAAGCCAAGAAGTCATTTTTGTCATTGGCTTGGATAGAACACATAAATACAGAGAGTGTTTATTGACACAAGCTGTGAGGCAGCGGAATAGCTCTGCTTTTGTTGCATTCGCGCAATTAAAATGACCGTTTTGCATTTTGAGAGCATATGGATTCATGGTTCCCTCACAAGTAAACAATGTTTACAGCAGAAAGCTCGCCTGAACCACCCGCTGCCGAGTGAAACAGGAAACCCGAGCTCCACTCTTGATTAGAAAAGTACCGCCATGGCAGCCAAACGGAGTCCATGTCGATTTTTTAAAACAGTCTAAAGCTAGAAAACATAAAAACAGGACTAATGGTGAACAGACTAGAATCTGCAGAGTACCCCAAGGAGCTTTGGATAGTACTTCAATTTCACTCATGGATTCATGCCATGCAAGGCGTTCAACCACAGCATATCAGTTAATTAGGGGTTCTTGCTCAAGGACACTTCGATTTGAAACCAGCGATATCATAGTAGCAAGTGCTCTACCAACTTAGCCATGCAACCCCAAATTTATTGTATTGAATATGAACTCTGAACTATGCAAATTATGATTTCTCTTTAACAGAAAGGTAGAGGAGCAGAACAGGAAAGTTGCACTGGTTACAATAAACGAGCCAACAGGAAAACTTTCTCCACAAACAACCTTGCCTATCTGCGAATGTAATGATGAAAATTTTGTACTCAAGATAAACAATAAAGTGGAAGTCTTTTTTTTTTTAAAGCCACACCTCAATCAAAACCAAGCTACCTAGTTCCTCAAACACAAGAATCTTTCAAGGCCTATTTAGCTTGGCAGCTATTAAAGACATACCAAACCAAACAGTCAAAAATAGTGTTTTAAAAGTTTTATTCCAGGGAAAGACTAGCGCTACTTTAGTCCCAAGTTGACCCTGTTTAGCCAACAGGTGAATGAGCCAACAGGCGAACTTTCTCCCCAAACTACCTCGCCTATCTGTGAATGTAATGCTAGAAATTTTGTTCCAAAGATAAATAATAAAGCGGAAGACTTATTTTTAAAAGCCAAACCTCAATCAAAACCAAACTACCTAGTGCCTCCACTCAATTTCATTTCAATGCTACTAGGTCAGAAATTGTGCAATATTGGATTGTTCACTAGACCTCGAAGAACTGTCGGGCATTCAGCGAATAGCGATGATGCCGTGGTGTCAAACGCAAGAATCCTTCAAGGCCTGTTTAGTTTGGTAGCCAATAAAGCCATACCAAACCAAGCAATCAAAAGAAGTGTTTTAAAAGTTTTATTCCATGGAAAGACTAGCGCTACTTTAGTCCCAAGTTGTCCTAGTTTAACTATTTCAGCTTCACATAATTTCCTAACGCAACTTAAATATCCACCACTGCCCTCTACAATCAACAAATTTCAGTCTAACGAAGCAGTGGGTTATAAAGTGGAGGTTGCGACCAGGTTTCAGGTGAGGGTTTGGCGAATGATTTCCAGAAATTTAAATTGAAAGTAGTTTGGCCATTTTTTTTTTCATAGTCCTTTTTTATGATAGGGGGAGGGAATAGCCCAGTGGTAGAATGTTCGCCCTTGGACTAGAAGTTTTCTGGAGGTTCGCAAAATCAAATGATCTCAATTTGGTACATAAACTTGAAAAAAATATGGCTTAGCTATTACTCCATCTCTTCAGATACGGCACCAATCACAATTTACTGTACGACAACAAGTGTCCACATCAGCTTGGTTTGCAGCAGGATACCGAAAGTTAATTATATGAGTATTCCAGTCTAAAGCCGTGCAACATCAACACAGCAGATCTCGAGCCAGTGACCTCTGCCCATTTTAGGTGGCGTGTAACTGTCAAAATCGGTATCAAGGGTGATAACCCTAACCCTAGGATATCACATTAAGTTTCTTTTTTTCATACAACGATTGTTCCAATTCATCAGCCAATAAATTACACATGTTCTGGGTCTTTCTAATCAGATTTTAATCAAATTATGCTAAGTTTGGAAATAAAATACATTTGTTGAAAAATTAGGCTCCCTTTTGTTTGCACAGGTTGTGCCATGTGTGCGTAATGAGTGGATTAGGCTGTGGTTGGTCATCAACGTAGAAATGGGGGTCATATTCTGAAAGGTTTGGCAATCCCTATCGTAGAGCATCTTTGCGATGTGCTTGAATGGGCGGTGGGTTCTCATCATGAATGTGCAGAAACATGATGCTATCATGTAGATGAATAACAAAACCTCTAGTTGCATTTATCGCACCAATAATTGGGACAGTTTTAAGTGGTTAAAAGGGTCAAACGATGTGCTAAGCGCCTTGGTCCTTGACATTTAACAATGTACTTCCTGCTCATACGAGTCAACACATTAAGACCATCTGTGCAGGAAAGCAGAGAAGAGCTTGACAAATATCTGAAATTAATTATCAGGGTGGAGTAGTTCTCTATTCAGAGTGAAGGAAAAAAAATAAAAATAAGTGGTGATGCGAACAAAGTGAAGGACAAAATCTGCAGATAATGAAACGAAGATAAAATGAATCCCTCTAGTGAAACATTTATGAGTTAAATACTTGTGGGGTTGATTTGGTCTGGTTCTAGATGAGCGATGAGGAGCTAATGAGAAAAAGAAAATAATACGTGATATCTCAGCATTTTTCTGCCGCATGCCTATCTGAACATAGACGATGACCTCTGGTTTCTATTAGCTCTGTGTGTTTGTGTGAAATTCTAATATAAAAACCATCTGCTAATGAAAGAGATTGAAAAGGCAAAAACTTGGCAAACAAACAATAAGCAAAGCACAAGCCAAAACTTTACATTGTTGGTCCGTTTAGAGCCATAAAACTTTAACTTTGCATCAAGAACTCAAGGCAGAGATGCAAAACCCTCCTCCCCCAAAAGAAATATATATACATTGGGCCACAAAGTCAACATTGCACACTCTGCACATGTGCCCCACTTTAAACCCCGGAGTCCCTCGGTGAAATACAACTTGGCCATCATTCAATCCCAACATTTCTCGTCAGTTCAGACCTAAGATGATTCACGCCTGCTGCTGATTGATAATAAGTGATGTGCCAAGTATATAATGCATACAAAAATTCTAAAACCTGCCTAATTTTTTTTGTTTGTTTTTAACGTACTATATTCATCCCTCATGGGAAATTTTTTTTGCTGCATTGTACCGTAACAGGCAGCCATGATGGCACCAATATTGGGAGCAAGTAGGTGTCTTTTCCAGGGACACTTTTGCATGGGTCCAGTAGAAATTAAACCAGCCGTCCAAAGATGGACATTTTACTAGAAAGCTAACACCTCGCCCTCTGCGGGGGTATCTGAAATGAACAACCATTTTCGAGTCAACCCACGAATCAAGTCAACCCACTCTATAGGACTGAGTTCTGGGCTCGGCAACTCCAAAAGATTTACCTTGTTCTTTTTTTAATCCAACAGCATGATGCTACCTCCACCATGCTTCACAGTGGGAAAGGTGTGTTTTCAATGACGTGCAATGTTTGGTTTCCACCAAACATAACGTCTTCTCTGATGGCCTAGAAGATCAATTTTGGTCTCATCAGACCAAAGAATTGTCTTCCACTTGACCATGGAGTCTTCCATGTCCCTTTTGGCAAACACAAGGTCTAATATAATTTTTTCCACCACTCTTCCATAAAGCTTTGACGGGTGATGAACATGGCCAGCAGTTGCTAAATGCATAGCGTCAGCAGCTGAAGCTTGTGGCTCCTTCAGAGTAGTTGTGGGGTTCTTAGTGGTTTCTCTTACTAGTCTCCTACTTGCACGGTGTTTCAGTTTACGAGGGAGGCCTGATCCCCAGATTTGTACTTCTCAATAACCTTTCCGTGAGTGGCTTACAGTGTTCTTTTATTTTCACGGTGTAATGATCCTCTACTCTGGACCCTTCACAGGGGCGGATCTAGGATTTTCTAAAGGGGTGGCGGGGTGTGTGAGGTCATTGACAAAGCCAGTATGGGGCGTTGGGGGCATTTCCGCCCCAGAACATTTTGAAAAATAAGAGTCATTTTCTTGCATTTTGGTGGCCCATTTGCTGACCCTGCAAGGGAATAGCTTGACTAGTCCCCTTTCCTTTTTTTTCTTTTTTTTATGGACCAAAAGGTGGGAGGCGTGCACCCCCCACCCCTCCCTGGATCTGCCCCTGCTTCAGACACAGAGGTTTTATACCTCAATCATTTAAAAGACACCAACACTATCGACAACAATTTGATGGTTCTTTTGTTGAATTGAACCATACATGAGGGGGTGAATAATTGTGCAAATTATTGTATTTTTTTAATATACATTTTTATTTGATTGACTTTACTTTGTAGAAATCTGCTTCCACTTTGGCATCAAAGAATTTTTCAAACACATTTTTGTGTTAGAGAAGCCTCATTTTATTGACCATGATTGGGCTCGATCAGAGCATGTACGCTAATACACTTCCTAATTGGGTTGGAATGTGGGCATGGTGGAGGACAAACGACATGGCCAAGAGCAATCAGGCTTTGGAACACCATCTGAATATTGACTGTAAAGCTTTCAAACATGCATAAACAAAATAAAAAAGCCACTTCAGAAATGTTTTTGATGTGGGAATAACGTTCAAGCATGGTAGAAACATCAAAAAAGTTGAGTTGGCATGAAACTCCTTCTACAGTGTATTTTCTAAAAGAAAGCTTTATTTGGATGTTAATCTATGAAAAGCTCAGCGGTTAGAAGTTACGACACACCCTCGACTTAATAAACAGGAAAGACTTTGAAGCAAAGCTGATGATTACTGATATTAGCGGGTGATAAAAGTCACAAAAAGACAAAGGGAAACAAGCACCATAAAGTCTAACAGAGGCTGATTAACAATCACCTTTAATTATCTTATTATGAAACATATAAACATGTGTGCCACTGTGTGTGTGTGTGGATGAGCTCATCCATAGCAACGCTTTTGTAGGAGTGTGTGTGCATAAATCCCGTGTGTCACATCAAGTTTTCCTGCAGGATGTTTGGTGATTGAGACATAATCTAAAAAACACTGAAGCACATGTGGAAGTCGTTTGTGTACCTGATGCTGCATTCCTGCACAATGCTGTGGTGTTAGTACACAAGTGAAAGCAATGCCTTTTGGGAAGCCAAGAAACTCGGAGAAATCTCCAGACTATATAAAGGCAAAAATTTTTCTGTCATAATGAAAGTGTGGCTCAAGATGCTGGCTCTGAGCGTTAAAAATAATCAGTTTTACAAATTAAATCAAGTTTACGAGAACGACTTTTGAGCACTTTCACTAAAGATGGGCAAATTATCCCTGGCAGTGGGCAATGGACAGATCACCCGCGATGTGTCCAACTTTTATTCACTGCAAACAAACACAACTTACTGGCAATGAGAATTAGAGGTTGTTTACAAATGAAATAGATTATTTTCTTTAAAAAAAAAAAGTCATATTTTTTTACTCATAATGAAATAGAAGAACATAAATTAAACAGAAAACAAAGCACTTGCTTACTATTACTATAGTATTACTATATACTACTTCTATACTATTACCATATATACTATACTATTACTGTATTTCTTCCTTGAGCGCCTAGAAAGGCGCCTTAGAAATAAAATGTATTATTATTATTATTATCGTAACCACAGCATATCTTCTTCTTCTTTCGGCATTTCCCTTCAGGGGTCGCCACAGCAAGGCAGTTTCTTTCATCTAACCCTATCTGGTGCATCTTCTTTGGTCAAGCCAACTATCTTTATGTCTTCCTTCACTGTGTCCATGAACCTCCTCTTTGGTCTTCCTCTAGGCCTCTTTCCTGGTGGTTCCAAATCCAGCATCCTTCTTCCGATGTACTCTCTCTCTCCTGTGCACATGTCCAAACCATCTCAGTCTAGTCTCTCGGACTTTATCTCCAAAACATCTAAAATGTGCTGATCCTCTGATATACTCATTTCTAATCCTGTCCATCCTGGTCTCTCCCAGAGAGATCCTCAGTATCTTCATCTCTGCTACCTCCATCTCTGTTTCCTGTCTTTTTCTCAGTGCCACTGTCTCTAGACCAATCAGCATGGCCGGTCTCACCATGGTTTTGTACACCTTTTCTTTCATCGTAGCTGAAACTCTTCTCACCAGCCTGCCTGAACACGCTTCTTCACCTCTTTTCCACACTCACCATTGCTCTTGACTGTTGATCCTAAGTACTTAAAATCTCCACCTTCTTTATCTCTTCTCCCTGTAACCTCACTTTTCCCTTTGGATCCCTCTCATTCACACACATGTACTCTGTTTTTTTTTCTTATTAAGGTAGGAAACAAAAGAAACTCAAAGAAGATCCCTGATGCAGTTCCACTTCTACTCTGTACTCCTCTATCACACCTAGAGCACACATGTCCTGCACCAATCTAGCATACTTCTCTGCCACACCAGACTTCCTCTTACAATACCACACTTTTTCTCTGGTCACCCTGTAACAGGTTTTTCCAAGTCTACAAAGACGCTGCAAAAATTATAAAACAAAAAAAGACGATCTCCAAACATTTCACGATAGAACATTACAAATTAATCATTAAAATAAATGCGTAGTATGTTTATATCCATGAGGAAATTAAAAACTAATGAAGTATGAAGCTGAAAACAGCAACAAAGATTAGTGGAAACTTGTATTTACAAGACGGAAACAAGATTCTAGAATGGGGGTGTCAAACTCTGATTCTCGAGGACCAGTGTCCTTAAGATTTTCCATGTGTTCCTGGTTCAAAACAGATGATGCACATAAAGTGGAATCAACAGCCAATTAAATTTGGCACATTGACTCAATAATTTGGATCAGGTGTGTAGATGCAAGAACACATGGAAAACCTTCAGGACAATGGCCGTCGAGGACTACATTTGGACACCTCTATTCTAGAACGTGAAGATTACACAAACTCTGCTTTAGTGTTAAAGCAAAAAATTTTTAACAATAAAGTGAATATTGCAATGATAAAAATTATAAAAATGAAATAGATAAGTTCATTTAAAAAATCAAATGTTTTTTTGCTAGTACTTTGTAGTAGTTCTAGGTCCTGTAGGAGGAATCCTTAGTGAGCGACACAGATTGAGCATTTTTAACAAGCAGCAGTGGTGGATGAAGTACTCACTTTTTGTACTTAAGTAAAAGTACAGATACTTAGGCAAAAAAAAATTACTTAAGTAAAAGTAAAAGTACCAATAAAAAAAATCTACTTAAGTAAAAGTACAAAAGTAGTTGGTGTAAATTGTACTTTTTAAGTGAAAAGTAAAAGTATTCGATCATAATTCAAGTGTTATTTTTTGTGCTATAGGGTGTCACCATGGTAACCAGGATAAATACTCTGCAGGGGTGTGACCCTTGTCCCCAGCCTCTTTTGGTCCACAAAATAAATAAATAAAAATAAAATAAAAGGGGACAAGTCAAGCTATCCTCTAGAAGGGCCAGTGAATGGGTCACCAAAATGGAGGAAAATGACACTTATTCTTTTTTAAATGTTTTGGGGGCGAGGCCCCCAGTCACTATATATTGGCTTTGTCAAAGCCCCGCCCCCCTTTGGAAAATCCTAGAACCGCCCCTGCTCCGTGTAACGATGGCTCAACTTTTTATTTACATAGAAGTAAACACAACGATCTTCTGACTCTTTTTAATTTGTACTATATTTGATGTTAGGTTTTTGGCGCTGAATGAATGCGGAAAATGTTTCTCGATTCATTACTTCTTCTCCCGATCAACTGCTTCTTTTGATTTTTGCGATGCGGCTTCAAGATGCGCTAAAAAAACCTGTGTATTTTACAAATTCCTGAACGAAAATGTAACGAAAAGTGTGAAACACACTTTTAAAAAATAGCGAAGTAAAAGTACAGATATTTGCTCTAAAAATGTAGTGAAGTAAAAGTACCGGTCTTAAATTTTACTTAAGTAAAGTACAGATACACAATTTTTCTACTTATTTACAGTAACGAAGTACATTTACTTCGTTACGTTCCACCACTGACAAGCAGGAAGTTCCTTCTGCAAATTTACACCCAGTACAATATCAGATCCAAAGACTCATCCCGCTGAAGAGGGAATTTTGTGAGAAAACGAAGACATACCGTGAGCGAAAAAAAAACCTTGAGGGTTTTTATGATACTGGACTTACATGAAAGGTTTTTCTGGAGTGCGGGACCAGGTCCTCTGCTTCCACATTCCAGATGAGTGGTTTGGGGGAGTTTAGCACAAACACCAGGGGCTTTTGGTGGTAGAGCAATGACTGAATGGGCTTCAGATGGAGCTCAACCTGAAATGACAAGGAAATAAAAGGGTTACTATGGCAATAAAAGTGGTCTAAACAGCACGAGGAGAAACGCTACACACAAAGTGATCCCACAGTGACTCTTGTTCAGCAAGAAATATCTGCAAAAACAAAGTTGCTATCCTGGTGTATTATGCTGTAGATTGTTCTTTATCAGACCCTCTTTATCAGACCCTCCCCTTGCTGATAAACTTAAAAAGACGGCATGCCGGGTTCTCCCTAAAAGGCTCTGGCTCTGCTCTGATATGTGGCCTCAGTGGGATCTCTGAACTTTCACACACAGGATTCTTTGTTAGAGGAGAAAAAAAAGCCAATTGGTGGGTTTCTGTTACCATCTCTGTAGCATGAAAGTATGCTTTTGGCTCTGAGCTGCTATTAAAAGACATTTTCATAGTCTGTTGGCAAAATGGAGAAAACAAGCCTGTATTTTTCAGGATATGAACTTATTTTCCTTCTTGTAGTTTAGATCGGATGGTATGCTAACATTTCCAACACTCTATTGTCAGCTGCTTATATGGATCGTGGTTAACGACAGCTACACAAGTAATGGACTTCAGTCTTGAGAATTTCTCTTGGTTAAGTGTCCAAATCATTGCGGACACCGAACCAATCCGCCTATCTATCTATCTAATAATAATAATAATAATAATATTTGTAACGCTTTTTATATCTCCAATGGAGATCTCAAAGTGCTACAATGACCAAAAGCAACAACAAACAGCAAAAGTACATAAAATCACACTAAAAACACTAAAAACTTTGTTGAAAAGCCTTTAGAAATAAAAATGTCTTCAGTCTTTTCTGAAAAGCCTCAACGCTCTGTGGAGCCCTCAAGCTCTCGGGAAGAGCGTTCCAGAGCCGTGGAGCAGCTGCCTGGAAGGCCCTGTCCCCCATAGTGGAGAGTTTGGTCCTTGGTTGGTGCAGGCAGTAGGAGGAGGAGGAGCGCAGGTCTCGGACAGTGGTGTGGAGGGTTAGGAGTTCTTAGAGATAAACAGGTGCAGTGCCGTGTATGCACTGATGGGTGAGGGGGCAGACCTTGTACTGAATTCTGTATTTAACAGGTAGCCAGTGGAGGGATTTGAGGATGGGAGTGATATGGTCATATTTGCGCCTCCTTATCAGGATCCGCGCAGCGCAGTTCTGGATGTGCTGGAGCTTTTGCAAGGCCCTGCATGGGATCCCTACAAGGAGGGCATTGCACTAATCCAGCCTGGAGGAGATGAAAGCGTGAATCAACCTCTCAGCATCAGGTTTGGAAAGACATGGACGTAGCCTGGCTATATTTTTAAGATGGAGGAAGGAAACCTTGCAGAGATGGTGAATGTGGGAGTGAAAGGTGAGGTTAGAATCCATTTTGACTCCAAGGTTTTTTACAGAGGATGACAGAGGGATGCTGTGTCCAAAAATGGGGATACTACTGAGGGAAAGTGACTGGGTTTGGTGAGGCGTCCCACTTCATTCTTCCCTTAATTTGCAACAAAATAAACTCAGTCTTGTACAGTCTTTTGTATGATGAAAAAAAATTTTTTTTGATTGCTTCGTCCAATAAATATTCCTATTAAATATTAAGATTTGTTTATTTTAAAATACTTTAATATCTCAATTAATTTTCAGTACAACAAGCAACTAGACAATTCAGTTGATATACCTAGCGACACTAGCCATGGCGACTGTTCAGAAAGCTGTCGGCGCCACTACAGCACTGCCAATAAGGACGAACAAGGACACAAGAGGGCTGGGCGTTTGTTTGTTTTTTTCTTTTGCTTTTTATACCACGTGCTTCTTCTTGATTTCTTATCTATCATAGATAACTTTAAATACTTATTTAAGAGTCTTAACTATCTTGATGGGGTGGCACGATGGTGGAGAGGTTGGCACGGTAGCCTCACAGCAAAAAAGTCAGAGGTTGGATTCCTGGGTTGGATTAAACTATCCTTTCTGTGTGGAGTTTGTTGAAATAGAAATAGACTTTATTCATCCATCAACAGGAAAATGACGGCGCCAATGGTAGAAGAAACAAGGGGTTAGGTGTCTTCCCCCAAGGACACCTTGACATGGGCTCAGGGGGATTCGATCTGGCGAACTTCCGGAGAAGATGTGGTCTTGTTGGCTTCTCAGTTTGCTTGAGGTGGATGCATATTCCAACATTACAGATTTTGGTCGTAGTTTTTTTTCTCACGTCCAGTGAGAGTTGGTCGTGATCTCCAACTCTTAATAGACTGATTTACAGCAGAGTCTGAAGTGGCCGAGATGGGAATCAGAGCCTTTAAATCTGACACTATGGTCCTCGCCCGGAAAAGAGTAGAGTGTCTTTGATGGGTCAGAGACAGAGTCCTACCCCAAAGAGGAGAATTTTAAGTATCTCGTAGTCTCAGGATGGCTATAAACTGAATCTTCTTTGTTTTTGAAGAATAATGTTTCAAATCAAATTATATTGGAGTAAATAAATCCATTGTACTTTAAACCCACCTGGTGAAAGAAAAAGATACAATAAACCAGATGTCTATTTTGTGTTTGTACTGGGTTCTTTCATTTTTCATTGTGCAGGGAAGACATGGCACCACTAAGAAATTAAACTATCCGAATAAACTTTTTTGGGCAACTTTTTGGCTCTTGCAGCTTTTTTCTGGTATTGAAAAAAGCCAAGCCGTACAGACCAAACGTGGACAGATGCCACTTTGGATGAGGTTATGGTAAGTCTCCTGTGGGCAACATGTGGTTCAGATGTCAATTGTTGGCCTGAACGTGGATTACAGCGAGGATTTTGTGGGCCAAAAGAGATCCAAATACGGGAAGTTTCCCTATGGTAATTTTCTTCTAGGCCACATGTGGTGGTCATGTGACAAAGTTTTGGCAGACACACTCGCATTCAGTCAGCAATGTAAATCAAAGACACATTCTAGCAAAACAAAACTGCATTTTTGTATGGCATAGCAGCAGGATCTAACACTATCCAGCTGAAGGCCCCTCTACAAGGAAACGATACAGTTGGCTTTAGAAACGCAAAATTTCTGCAAATATCACTTAACTAAAACATTTTATTAAAAGTTCAATCTTGTCAACAAAATGACCTGTTACATCATGTCAGGCAGTTTTTTGGTGACTTTGGAACAGTGCTTCTCAAATAGTGGGACCAGAGGGGGCGTGTGTGACCCTGTGGTACATGTTGGGGTTTTTTTTTTTTTTTGGGTTTTTTTTGCCGTAGAATAAAGCGTAGTTACACATCCACTACAGTAGTTGTAGTTTATAGTTTAAATAGGAATTCTTTTTTTTTTTTTCCCTACCCTAATCAGGGTCTGTATCCCTCTTTCCCCTTATCCCCTACCCTGACCAGGGTCTGTATCCCCTCAGACTTCCAAGAGATATTCATAAAGACCTCATAAACTCTAATAATAAAGAACATTAAAACAACATATTTCCTATAAAATATTGAATTTTTTATAAATAAAATCCGTCCTACACCCTTACCAATGCTAACCTTCCAGCTTGTCTTGTAATATTTCTGCCAAAGTTTTCTACCGATGTGGACGGCTGCCTTATCCCATATTGATCGGAATTCTTTACTTTGTTAAACTTCCTTTGAAAAGTCAGTTTGGAAAATGACTTTTGAGGTAAATCAGCCAACAAGCTATTTTTTCACCTTCAGATGATTAAAATAAAAGTTTTAACAGCGACAAAACAGTGTTTCAAGTCAAGTAGCGTGACAAATGCTGGTTGATAGTATTCAGACTTGCTTTGCTCAAGCTGTCTAATTAGCAGGTCTGAAAATAACGACATAGGCTAGGCCTTGAAGAAGATTCCGATGGATCCGCTCAAAACTGGATTGGTTGAAGCAAAAGTTTCATTGTCGTTCACTTTTGTGTAGAACAAAACCAGAAGAACAAACTTTGGAGGCCTTTACAGAAGATGTGCTAATTTTAGCTTCCCTGACTACAACGTTGACTGAAATGTGGTTGGTCGCTTGGCCATAGAAGAGAATGAACAAACCATTTGGAATTCTGTTACAAATGCATATCGCCTTATATGTATTACTACCAATTTGTGATTCGGTTGTGCTGTACGCCATCAGAGATGACGTTGAAGCCCTTTTGGGTTCACCATTGGTGTTTGGTTGTTAGCTCCAGTTCATTTCAGCCCAGTCAAGCTCATGTCAACTTTTTTTTTTTACATCACCCACCACACAACGTTAGCAATCGGTTGGTAGATTGTGATTGATGTGTTGGGAACCCCCTTTATCGGAAAGCAAACACTCAGGCTTTCCACAGAGGAAGTGGGTTTGTGGTCTCAAGATGCTAGTTTACATGATCATACAGGTGTGGTATCCTAAACTCTGGTTTAATAATGCTCGACTGATTGAAAACAAACTTTATGAAGTCACAGGCTTCTTGTTTTTTTCTGAATTCCTGATATTTTTATGTGTCTTACAGCCTTTTAAAATAGTGACATTTCTTAAACAACGTGGGCCTATTTCTGGTTTTAGGCTGCAAAACAAATTTAGAGCCTTCCGCTTCCAAAACAAGTTATTTTCCCTCATGCCATCCCTGTGATGTGATCTGATATTCAGACTCAGTCAAATAAAACCCCTCGATTGGTCCAGGCTGCACCAGGACAAACACATCTAATGCTTTTACTTTATTTTTAAAATCTAATATCCTCTGCTCCTGTGGGACAATCTGGTCTCCCGCAAACCGTTACAGAATTTAAACAAATCTTTCACTAAAGGGCTAGAGTTACCCACACACACACACACACAAAACTGGCTCATTTAGCCGAGTGTGAATTCATTTTGTCATTCCTAAATGTAAGTGTGATGGCTGTACGTTTCTCTGTGGTGCAGTCAACGCAATAAGCAGGTAACCTGTGCAGATGGTTAAAAACAATTTTTTTTTTTTTTTTTGAAATTGTGCATTAAACAAAAAATAGAAAAAAAACTTGTGGATGATGGACCTTGCCTTTGTCTTGAATGATATTAGAGTAAGCTAATGCACTCCTGCGACCATCAATTGCATATAATGACACAGAAAATTGATATAATTACATTTTATGCTTTTGACATTTTCGTATTTGAAAACTTTGGACTAACTTTAATGGAAAAGTGAGGTTACAGGGTGAAGAGATAAAGAAGGTGGAAGATTTTAAGTACTTAGAATCAACAGTCCAGAGTAAAGGAGAGTGTGGAAAAGAGGTGAAGAAGAGTGTGCAGGCAGGGTGAGAAAAAGTTTCAGGTGTGATGTGTGATAGAAGAGTTTCAGCTAAAATGAAAGTGTACAAAACTGTGGTGAGAGCGGCCATGTTGTTTGGTCTAGAGACAGTGGCACTGAGGAAAAGACAGGAAACAGAGATGGAGGTAGCAGAGATGAAGATGCTGAGGATCTCTCTGGGAAGGACCAAGATGGACAGGATCAGAGGAACAGCACATATTAGAGGTTTTGGGGATAAAGTCATAGAGGACAGACTGAGATGGTTTGGACATGTGCAGAGGAGAGAGAGAGTACATCGGAAGAAGGATGCTGGATTTGAAACCACCAGGAAAGAGGACTAGAGGAAGACCAAAGAGGAGGTTCATGGACACAGTGAAAGAAGACATGAAGATAGTTGGTGTGACCAAAGAGGATACGGCAGATAGGGTTACATGGAAGAAACTGACTTGTTGTGGCGCCCTCTGAAGGGAAATGCCGAAAGAAGAAGAAGAAGAGGACTAACTTTAATCAAGGGGTATTTTGAACCCTGAAAATTTCACTCGTAATCAAACATATATTAATTACAATGAAATAAAAGATTTATAGTGTCTGGTTTCATCATCGATGGTCCAAAGTCTGCCATGTGGCTTTAAATCATCTAGTCAGACACAGAAAGAACAAATAGTCCACATAAAGCCTCAACATCCTCAGCAGATGTTTGTTTTGAAGAAGAGAAACAAACGGGTGTTCCTTCTATTTACTGCAAAATCCATTCAAAAATCCCTCAGAGACAAAAAAAAAAAGAACAAACATTCAAATACTTATCTGCGAAGCAATTCAGCAAGAGATCCAAATGAATATCTAATCATACCTGGCTCAGTTTGGATGTTGTGGTTTCCAGATACGGAAGAGAAAGGTAGAAGAAATAAAAGTCAAAGAATTCTAATCCCAGACAGAAAGCTTTCCAAAAGACATGAGTCACCTGCAAATATATTTGTGAAGCCCTTCAAGGTGCCAATACACTCTGAAGAGAAGAAACAGTCCAAAAAGAACTACCGTAAGCAGGGAAAGGTTTCAACACATCAGAGTTAAAGTGGTTTAGAAAATGAATGGTGAGTAATTACACACAAACAGTAATTACACACTCTAGACCACAACTTAAAGACCGATTGAGAAATTGAAATATTTTACCTTTGGGAAATAAAGAAGTTTACTAGCGGTAAATTGAATGTTGCACCTCGTGCAAAATCTACTTTTTCAGAGATTTAAAAATGATTTAGACTTAGAAATAAGGCGCATACCAATATTATCAGAAGCAACTGGGGGTTCAGTGTCTTCCTCAACGACATTTAGATATGCCCTCGAGTGGGAAATCCACCGTGACATCCTTCTCCCGACAACTAACGAGTGATTGCTACAGTGATGACGCAACTAGCTACATTGATGATGCTTCTATGCTCCTCCCCCTCTCACTGCTCCTCTATGGTTTGGGACAATAGGCAGTTCACCAAGGACTTGTGTCAAATTTTGGAGGTGGAGCCTGAGCTTTCTCAAAGAGCATGGAGGAATGAACAATAGTCAGGCTTTCACGCTTCCAGGTCTGTGGTAAAACATTTACCATATTTCATAACGACTGTGTAACAGATTTCAAAACTTAAATTATAGTTGTTTATGTGCATGAGAAAAATGAGAAAAGAGTTATTTTTCACGAGATGGAACAATTAAAATGGAACACGAAGAAATGGGAGTTGGACAAAATACGAGGTGGGCAATTTATCATAAAAAATCTATTTATCGTAAGGGCGGTACGGTGGCGCAGTGGGAGCACAGTGGCCTCACAACAAGAAGGTCGTGGGTTCAAGTCCCGGGTGGGGACAAATTTGGAACACTGGCCTTTCTGTGTGGAGTTAGCATTTTCTCCCCGTATCTGCATAGGTTTTCTCTGAGATTCCCCCCACCCTCCAAAAACATGCATGTTAGGTTGATTGGCCAGAGCCAAATTGCCTCTAGGAATTAGTGAGTGTATGGTTTTGCATGTGTGTGGCCCCGCGACAGACTGGCGACCTGTTCGGGGTGTGCCTTGAATTAGCCAGGATGGGCTACGACACCCTCCGTAAGGGATTGACGGTTAAGAAGGTGACTCACTGACATCCATACAAATTTCATTCTTTATTTCATCAACAGGTCGGAGGGATACTAGAGGCTATTCCGGTGGCAATTAGGTAATTAGCAGGGTACACCCTGGAACAGGTGACCACTTTGTAGCAGATTACAGATAGAGGCAGACAAGCAGTAACACTCACAAGAGTAATTCCTATTGAACAACCAAACTAATATTGAAGTCTTGGGAGAGTGACCTATGGTGGGGAAAGCAGGCAAACTTCACATAGTTGGTTCAAGCCAGCGGTCTAAGACCGTGCTCGGTAGGGCTCAAACCACCCTCTAATTAAAAGGCTGCAAGTGTCACTGGTGCCCAGCTACAGGTGTCCTTTCAAAGACCTTGTCTTCTTCAACAATGCAAAACTGAAATTTGGAGTTTCCAAGTGACCACCAAATATAAAAATTCAAGCTTATGTACAGTCTGTTTTTGTCAAAGTACTCTTTCTGTGTTCCATTCTCATTCCTGGATTGGCCGTTGGACGCTTTAAAACTGTCATGGTGTGGAGCTGAGGCCAAAAATATACCCTTGACACAACAGACAGGTTCAGATGAAAAATCACAAGCAGATTTATTAGATTTATAAAAAGTCCAAATAAAGAAGATAAAACAGAGAAACTAGGCAGGTTCTGATGTAGGAGCTGGAGCCAAACACTGGATAACAGGTCAAGCATGACAAACAACGATCTGGCGAAGAGTGAGTCAAAAACTGATCAATTTATGCTCCAGCAGATGAGTAGATTAGTTTCAGGTGTGACTAGTTGCGCACACACAGACAAGAGGGAGGGGGGAAACAGCACACAGAGGGGGAACAGACTACTTTCCTGACAAAAACCTTTTTAACATGTAATTTTTAACCATTTTTCAACTGGTATTAAGGTTGTGACCGGTGTAAATGAGTCTAAATGAACTCTGGATTTCACAGTGACTTATGATGATGAATCAACACCAGTTGGTGTTTTTCACCAACCAGTATTGTATCAATGAGCTTGGCGGGAGCAAGTCATGCCACAGTTGGTGTGGAGAGACAAAGTACACAAGCTAAAGCCATTAAAGTGCCAGCAGGGAAGTTTTCCAGGTTCAGGTGGTGAGTTACAAACGTGTAAGGTCTACTGGGGACGGGAGGCTACGACGGATTGATTACCAGGAGGCTGGCAGAGGGATTTATGCTGCTCGTTACATGTTAGCTAGCAGTCTAATGATGATAGCTTGTCTGGACCTATCACATTACAGAAACTAAACTCCACACAGGGGACGACAGCTGAAGCCGTACCAGCTGGACCAGAACATAGAAGCAGTGGTGGTAGCGTGTCCAAACAATGAAGAAAACACGACGGCATTGAGCTTTAAATCAGCTTCTCACTAAAAGTCTGCGTACTAAAAACGACATCTGATTGGTTCATCAAGTCTCTAGAGTTAGCCTTCATCCGATTGGTCCATCCTCAAAAACATTCTTCTAAATTAGGGATATTTTAGAAAAAAAAATTTGATTCATATGATCTAATTGCAAATACCGTATTTTCCGCACTATAAAAACCTTAAATTTTCTCTAAAGTCCACGATGCGCCTTTTAACCCGGAACGCCTTATATTTGGATTAATATTGAGCTACAACAGGTGTCGCAACTGCGGTAAGCAGCCGCCAACTCCATTTCCCGCGCAGAAGAAGTAGTGCGCGGTGCATGCTGGTGCATGCAGACCCGGAAATGGCTCCTACCAAGAGACACTGTCACACCGCAGAGTTTAAACTCAAGGCGATCGGTCACGCAGTAGAACACGGGAATAGAGCCGCAGCGAGAGAGTTTAACATCAATGAATCAATGGTGAGGAAGTGGAGGAAACAAGACGATGCGCTGTGCCAAATAAACAAGACTAAACAGAGTTTCCACGGGAACAAAGCGAGATGGCCACAGTTAGAGGACAAAGTTGAACAGCCTTTACTGTAGCGCCTTATAATGCGGTGCGCCTCATATGTGGAAAAAGTTTTAAAAATGTCACCACCTTATAATGCGGTGCGCCTTATAGTGCGGAAAATACAGTACTCAATATTTGTGTGTCACTATGGCAACGTAAAGCTCCGCTTTCATTTCAGAGGGAGGGGTTTCCTTCATTAAGTCGAAGAAGCTCCAAAAAGTCAGAGTTGCAAAAAAAAAAATTTCTAATTTTTTTTTTGGTAAAAAGTCAAACTAATCTCAGAGAAAAACTTCATTTCAGGATTTAATTAGACAGAATCAATCAGAATACTTTATTAATCGCCGAGGGGAAATTCCTTTTGTTACGGCACAAATTCCGACCAAGGAGAGCAGTAGGAAAATTAGAGTAATGAATTAAAATTAAAGCAAAATGTACAACAATAATTAAAATGGAGAAAAATATACTAAAAATATATGAAAAAAGAAACGTTAATACTGAAAAAATAAGAAGTGAAGGAAAAAAAATAGGGTTGGAGAGAGTGTCTGAACCACTCCAAATAAAAAGAGAGTAAAGGAAGGAGAATCACTTGAGACAGAAACAGAGAGATGAATGGATAACCATGCCAGGTAGAAATGGAGAGATGGAGAGAGAACCAAGCAAAACCAGTCGCTCTGTTATCTGATGAGTGTCTCTACTCAGAGCTTGTCTGTCTGGATCTTGGTTTTTTATGGATCAGTGAGGATATTCAGAAGAAGGAAGGAGCGATACCTGCTGGCCGCGCTTATCGGAGCAGCCCACATGGCTGAGGGCGATATGGACTCTACCTGGAGCCTTCTAGCAGGAACTGAGATTCTAATCAGTCTGTACTCTGCTGAACGCCAAGCAGATGGAGAGGAAAAACCTAGAAGATCTGAACCGGAACATCTGGATCCCAACCTTTAAGGTGGACCAAAGATGAGAATGAGAAGGAAATGAAGGAAGTCTGGACACTTTACTTCATTTATTTTACTAGGTTTAACCCTTCATAGGCACCCCTTCAAATATCCTAAAACTCACAATTTCAGTCAATAAGAAAAAAAAATGTCCAATCTAAATAAAATCAAACAAGCCCATCTAAGCCTTCTCTAGAAAACGAGTCCTACATTCTGATGAATATTGTTCAAATGCTGGAACGTGGCAAGATCTGCAAAATATATCTAAACCAGGCATGGGCAAACTACAGCCCGCTAAACGTTTTAATCCGGCCCACCGAACTTGAAAAACTTAAATAAATAAACCTGTTAATGTTTTTTTCCCCTGCAATTCTGATGTTTCTTCACTAGATGGCGCACTCTGGACATTATTGGCTTTGTCGAGAATACAACAACACTGCTCCCATTAAAATGTGTGTGTCTTCATGATCCGCACGCTGTCAAAATAAACAGTGTGCACAAATATGGAAAGTCTTCCGGCCCAATACACGCATAGTAGATGTTAAAACAAGCGCCGTGAAATGCCCATTTTTAAGCACTTTCGCACTATGATTCAGACCTAGTGCGATTGATTTGAAATTTAACGCTCTTGATGTAACATTTAGCGCTTGCTTAAAATCTAGCGCACCATTCTATTGGTATAGTCTAGGGCAGGCATGCGCAAACTACGGCTTGCGGGCTACATGCGGCCCGTAAAACGTTTTAATCTGGCCCGCCAAACTAGAAAAATAAATAAATAAACCACGTTAGTTTGATTTTTCTTTTTTGTTCATCACTAGATGGCGCCAAAAATACAACAACACTGCTCCCATTACAATGTGTGTGTCTTCCTGATCCGCACGCTGTCAAAATAAACAGTGAGCCTGTGCACACACGCCATCCGGCTCAATCCACGTACGTAAACAAGCGTGTTAGATGTTAAGACAAGCAAAATGTTACATCAAGCGCTTTGATTTCAAAGCTAGCGCCGCTAAATGCACATTTTTAAGAACTTTCGCACTATAATTCAGACCTAGCGCCGCTAGATTTGAAATTTAACGCTCTTGATGTAACATTTAGCGCTTGTTTAAAATCCAGCGCACCATTGTATCGGTCTAATCTAGGGGTTACCAAAGCATGTAACCCCAAGTTTGCCTACCCTGGAACTAAACCAACAACAAAAAAAGGGAAAGACATTTTTTTGCAGTTGACAACATTACGTAAGAATGATGATTCAAAATGTCTGTAGTATTTATTAGAGAAAAATAGTTCATTTTAAATCATAAGTGTCCCACATTTTGTGTTGATTTTGCAGAGTGAATTAAAAATTAAAGCTCATTTTGAGTTCACATTGATTTGCCTGCACCAGGGTGTTACTGGGGTAACATTGGGCGGTGGTAACATAATCTCATTGAGCACTGTTATTTGTTAAATTAGTGGTTGTCAATGCTTCCATTGGCTTTTCTGAAGAAAATTAGTTTACTGCTGACATTTCGAAAAGATTAAAGCTAAACAACTTTGTGGAAAACGCTGTTAAAATGGAAAGTTTAGTTTCGTTTTACACGAACGCGGTTGGATTTGTTAAACCCAAGCCTTGCCTCGCTCACTGTGAACGTGTAAGTTCGACATGGTTTGTGAAGTCGTACGCTACACTATTTTCCCATCAGTTGTTTGTGTCTGAAAGTCACCCATACAGACCCCGATAGCTACAAATTCCAGCTGATAAAACAATCATCTGCTCTGCCTCACCCTGATTCGAGGCCAATGGCTGCGTTTGATGTTTGGTAGACTGATTAGAGAGAGAGGAACATTTTAAGATATCGCTGCCTGCTCATCATCCCACCACCTTCTAGGGAAAAACTAGCTCTTGCTTAGGCGCTGTCCACATGTAGCAGGGTATTTTTGAAAATGCATATATTTTTATTTGTTTTGGCCGTCCACATGAAAATGGAGGGTTTTTTCACTCAAAACCGCCATTTTTGAAAACTTCGGCCAAAGTGGAGATTTTGGAAAACTCTGTTGCGTTTGGACGTGCAAAAAGAGAGATTTGCGGGGGGTTTTTTTGCGTCACTACCCGCGACAAGTAATGTACATACGTCATTCATGTGCGTCCTTGTTTACAAAAGCAGACAGTGGGCAGCATGGATCCACGGACCCTGTTGCAGACCCTCTTTTCTTGCCTTTTTATCCACTCTCAACTGCTCTTGCTTCTTGTTGAGGAGCAAAGTAGAAGAAATACGTTGCAATCGGCAGTGGTGGAACGTAACAAAGTAAATGTACTTTGTTACTGTACTTAAGTAAAAAAATTGTGTATCTGTACTTTACTTAAGTAAAATTTAAGACCGGTACTTTTACTTTTACTTCACTACATTTTTAGAGCAAATATTTGTACTTTTACTTCGCTACTTTTTAAAAGTGTGTTTTGTATTCTTTGTTATTTTTGTTCAGGAATTTGAAAAATTACAGTTTTTTTTTAACGCATCTTGAAGTCGCATCGCCAAAATCAAAAGGAGCAGTTGATCAGGAGAAGAAGTAATGAATCGAGGACCAATCAGAATCGAGAGTAAACATTTTCCGCATTCATTCAGCGCCAAAATACTACAATCAAATATAGAACAAATTAAAAAGAGTCAGAAGATTGTTGTTCTTTGTTTTTACTTCTAAATAAAAAGTTGAGCCATCATTAAACATAGCAGGGGCGGATCCAGGATTTTCTAAAAGAGGGGGGCATGATGACATTAACAAAGCCAATATAGGATGACTGGGGGCCTCCCCCCCAGAACATTTTAAAAAATAAGTGTCGTTTTCTGCATTTTGGTGGCCTATTTGCTGGCCCTGCACGGGGTTTTTTTGGGGGACCAAAAGAGGGGGCAAAGGGGCGATCACACCCCTGCAGAGTATTTATTTGTGACCCTACAACCCAAAAAGTAACATTTGAATTATGGTCGAATACTTTTACTTTTTACTTAAAAATAAAATTTACACCAATTACTTTTGTACTTTTACTTAAGTAGATTTTTTTTTATTGGTACTTTTACTTAATTATTTTTTTGGCCTAATTATCTGTACTTTTACTTAAGTACAAAAAGTGAGTACTTCATCCACCGCTGGCAATAGGCAATTATTAATCACATAAGCTTTCATGGCTCAGAGCTTACATTTAGATAAATACTGCCCACTACTGGTCTGGCATGCTTATAACCGCACTCAGAAGCGTATTTATACAGCTCCGTGTGGACGCGGATATTTTGAAAACGGTTACATGTGGATGCAAGCGTTTTTCTAAAACGGAGGACAGCGGATATACGTTTTCAAAAATACCCGGCTTTGTGTGGGCATGGTCTTAGACAGTGTTGTTTTCGTCAACAATGACAAAAACTAAATGTTTTCGTTGATGAAGCCTTTTTTATGACGATGACGTAACAATAACAAAATAAATGCAAAATTTTGGTGACGGAAATGTGACGAGACGTTTGCAAGTTTCTGCTGACGAGACGAAAACGTAAAGAAATAGGCGTCAGACTTTCACATTTCTGTCTGTGAAAAGAAAAAACACAGCAGCTGCATCTGTCTCTTACGGAGCCACGCCCCCCACAATGCTGCATGTTCACACCGTCTACACAACACACCTCCAGCAACGATGAAGTCACAAACCATGGTGAAAACAGTAACAAAGAGGCTTGGTGGTCTGAAACCTAAAGTTTCCACATATTTTGCGCAAACAGCATGCTAACTTCAAGCTAATGCTATCTTGGCGGCGCTGCTAACTTTCTTGTTAGATTGGTTGCGCTAACGACTGCTTTAAATGTATTCCGATGTTTTTTTGCGCAAGTTAAAGCTCGGGAGAGTTCTTTTTTTTTTCAAACAAATAACCTGCATTATTCTCAGTAATAAAGACATGATTGTTAAAGTAAGTTGGGTTTTTTCAGAGACCAGAGACCAAAACTCTTTTGGGTTTACGTCATTAAAACGTGACTAAAACTAAAATTAATTTTCGTCCAAAGACGAAGACTAAAACAAAAACTCAGATGGCTGCCAAAAACAACAATGGTCTTAGACTCACTTTGCTTTGTACTTATTTTTTTCATCAAACAAAAACTCATGTACAATAGCGTGCATGTGCCAGTGGCTTGTCAGCATGGTGCAGAAAGAACCATCTCTCCAAATTAGTGAGAGGAAAAATATTCAAACTAGTCAAAGCACAAAGAACAGAACTTTACAGAATGAAGTCATTGTTTTGGTAGAACTAAAATGGCATAACACCAATGCCTTTGGGACAATAGCTAACTTATGAACAATATTTAACTGCAAATATTCCAGAAGGTTAAAAGCTTGAAGGAAATATGAGCAGCAAGTCTGGTTTGCACAAGTTGGTGGCTTCCTCTCATTTTGTCTCCCGACATATAAAATCAAATGGCTACAATAAAAACAAAAAAAAATTTATTGCTGTTTTGCAACATTGAAACGCCTTCCCCGTTCAGCTCGTCTTTCTCATGTTTAAACAGAAAGGAGGGACTTCTGTTGCTTTGATCAGGATTTCTGAAGGCTGAGAAAATCATCATCCATTTCAGACAAACGGGAATAATACTTAAAAAGTAAAACACTAGCCAAAGTTCAAACTGAAGGTTTTATAGAGGTGTGGATCGAAAAACGAACTGCATACGGTTAAAGACAATTGCTGAGTAAAAAGCCAGAGATTAAACTTGCTTAGCAAAGCACTTAAATTCCCACAGAATGGTTTTGGCAAGACTTTGAAGGCAATGCCTGTTGCAAGAAGTTCAATCCAGCACGTGAGCAATTAAGTCGTTTTTAATCAATAACTGATGGGTTTGAACGGTTACTGTTCTCATTACAGGGTATCATCTTGAATTGATCTCCATCTTCTGGGTTTGGCAGCTGTGGCACCACCACTTTTGCAAAGTTCCAGACCCAGTTCCTCCATCCAAGGTTTGGTTTAAAGCATTCCTCAAGTTTTTCCTTAGGCGAGTTAGAAACAATCTCAGCTTCATACAGTAGCTGCAAGCAAATTGCTTGGAGCCAGAGCTTGATGAAATTATGGCACTCTGATTTCATCTGTTGCTGCTCTTTTTTTCTAAATTCTGTTAAAAAGTCCTGTTCCGTCAACTTCCGCTCATCCGGGGCCAGGTCGAGGGGGCTACAGCCTCAAACGGGAAGCCCAGGCTTCTCTAATCCCGGCTGCATCCTCCAGCTCACCTGGAAGGATCCCGAGTCGTTTCCCAGAAAGCTGTGAGACATAGTCTTTCCAGCGGGTCGGGGGTCTGCCTCTTGGTCTCCTCCCGGTGGGACGTGCCCGAAACACCTCACCAGCGAGGCGCTCGGGGGCATCCTGACCAAATGCCCAAACCACCCCATCTGGCTCCTCTCGACCTGAAGGAGGAGCGGCTCGACACTGAGCTCCTCCTGGATGGCAGAGCTCCTCACTCGATCTTTGAGTGAGAGCCCAGCCACCCTGAGGAGGAAGCTAATTTCGGCCGCTTGTATCCGCGATCTCATTCTTTTGGCTACCACCCACAGCTGGTGACCAAAGGTGAGGGTGGTAACGTGGATCGACTTGTAAATCGAGAGCTTTATGGCACTCTGGGTCTTTTTATTTCCGTTCATCCCGAAAATAAAGGGTTGATGCGGCAGAAAATAAATCGACTTAAATTGCTCAAGTAGCTCCAGTTTTAACAAGTTGTTTTCAATCCCGATCGATCCAATTATTTTTTATTAATATAGACAACCGTAATGATAGAAAAAACTTTTACATCCTCTCATTACACAAGAGAAACTGATTTTCCAGCAGGTTTTCTTTTGTAAGTTTCGCGATTTAAATACTTTGTATTCATTTTGATATGACCGACTTCCTGTTCCTGTGTGTTATTTTCACGATCAAAGTATCTGATCTCTAATGAGGAAAAACACAAATGTCAAATTTCTTCCTGTGTAACAAACACACAATTTCTCAAAAGATGAATTTGAACATCAAAAATTCCTCATCTTTGTTCTTCTAGATCTAAAGGTTAAGTCATCATTCTTCCTCTATAGTGCAACACACGCAGAGTGTCTAAAAAGGAAGACGGTTTCTTTTCTCAACAATACCGATAAAGTTATACGGCATGACTACATACCTAAAGTTTGACTGATGATGTCGTATTTAATTTTAAATTAAATATTTGCTCGAGATATGTTAATAAAGAAGGCGGAAGATTTTAAGTACTTGGGATCAACAGTCCAGAGCAATGGAGAGTGTGGAAAAGAGGTGAAGAAGCGTGTGCAGGCAGGCTGGAATGGGTGGGGAAAAGTATCAGGTGTGATGTGTGACAGAAGAGTTTCAGCTAAAATGAAAGGAAAAGTGTACAAAACCATGGTGAGACCGGCCATGCTGATTGGTCTAGAGACAGTGGCACTGAGGAAAAGACAGGAAACAGAGATGGAGGTAGCAGAGATGAAGATGCTGAGGATCTCTCTGGGAGTGACCAGGATGGACAGGATTAGAGGAACAGCACATGTTAGAGGTTTTGGGGATAAAGTTCGAGAGGCAACACTGACATGGTTTGGACATGTGCAGAGGAGAGAGAGAGAGTACATCGGAAGAAGGATGCTGGATTTGGAACCACCAGGAAAGAGGACTAGAGGAAGACCAAAGAGGAGGTTCATGGCTACAGTGAAGGAAGACATGAAGATAGTTGGCATGACCAAAGAGGATGCAGCAGATAGGGTTAGATGGAAGAAACTGACTTGCTGTGGCGACCCCTGAAGGGAAATGCCGAAAGAAGAAGAAGAAAACGTATCTTAATAAAAGCTTATACAGTGAAAACTAGAGGGTCTATAATTAGGCCTTTGGGGTCCCCCAATATTTGAGTTAACTACAAAATGATCTGTCAGGTAAATTCAATTTAAAATTAATCATAATGTATGCATGTACTATCAAAATTACTGGGCCCCAAAATTGAGCCCTGTGGCACACCGTGGTTTGAAATTACCTAAAAAAAAAAAAAAAAAAAAAAAAGAGGAAGAGAGGAAGACCAAAGAGGACGCTCTTGAGGGCCGATGCAGGTAAAAGGCGCTATGTAATTAGTCTCCATTCACCAGAAGAGAGAGGATCATGTTGAGTTTGGAGCAACCAGAAAGGAGGCCTAGAGAGAAGCAGTTGTTGATCTAAGAGACAGGGTTAGATGAAGAATTTGCTGTGTCTCCCTCTAGAGGGAAAGAAGAGCCGTTAAGAAAGCGTTAAGCGCCTAGGAAGTGGTCGCTCTCACATCGTTCCTTTAAGTATAGACAAGGTATAAGTTTCACATATGAATGTAAGAAAGACACAGAACAGGCGTCACACTTTGCAGCTGCAGGATGTATGTGTGTTTACTTCATATCAGCACATACTAGCATATGCAGCAGCAGATTCAGGCTTTAGATTGGCTCTGAAGACACTTAGCATGAGTCACTGGGGTACACAGTGTTCTCCTGGAGCACCTCCACACGGACGGCTAAGCTCTGCCACAGGCTCCTCCGTTTCAGAGCGTCATTTAAAACATCCAAATACAGTCTGCTCTGTGGCTCAGACACCACTTCCTCTCCCATCAGCTGAGGTGGGGAGGAGAAAATCTCAAGTCGCACACTGACCAGGCACCTCTCTGCTGGCTTACAAAACAAACAGAGCAGATGTGTGCCAAGAAAAATACAGGAAGAAGCCGATTACCCCGGGGGAAACCGTTAGCACACTTTCACTTTCCAATGATTAAAATGTATTTAAACAGACTTCGGAGGCAAACTTAATCTAAAGGCATGAAGTTTGTCTTATCTAACTAAAATTTTCGTCATAGTAAGTATTCTAATTCTGTAGACAAAAGTTGGCATTTGTCATAAAGTGTCAAGTACAAAGAGTTCTAGGCCCCGTCCACACGTAGCCGGGTATTTTTGAAAACGCATATCTGCTGTCCTCTGTTTTAGAAAAACGCTCGCATCCACACGTAACCATTTTCAAAATATCTGCGTCCACACGGAGCTGTATAAATACGCTTCTGAGTGCGGTTATGAGCATGCCAGACCAGTAGTGGGCAGTATTGATATAAAAGTCAGTTCTGAGCTATCCAATCAGAGCACCTCTGTCGTCATTTCCGTAAAACCTGAAACATGGCGCCAGGCGTCTCGTTTGTGTGGATCGACAAGGAGGTGGAATTGCTTTTAAAAGTCGTCATTTAAAAGTAAAAAAAAAAAAACAGAAAAATATAGATTGGGTCCATGCTGCCCAAACTTTGTTTGCGATCCAAACAAGGACGCACACGAATTACTTTGTACATATGTGCATTACTTGTCGCAGGTAGAGACGCATAAAAATGCAAATCTCCGTTTTCGTACGTCCACACGCAAACGCAAAAACTGAGTTTTTCAAAATCTCCACTTTGGCCAAAGTTTTCAAAAGTGCCGGTCTTCAGTAAAAAAAACTTCAAATTTTGTGTAGACGGCCAAAACGGATAAAAAATATATGCGTTTTCAAAAATACCCGTCTATGTGTGGACGGGGCCTTAGAAAAGATTTTCAGACGTAGATCACACATTGCACTCTTTTGCGAGTTGTTTTGGGATTTTTAGCTTTATTTCTCTCAGCTAAAAACATCCAGATTCTGACACAGGAGAGCAAGTACAGGCAGTGAGAGAATAGCTGCGGTTGCTGTTTAAGAACTTTACGATGTAGGGGATTTAACCGCTCCATGTTTGATTGGTGGAGCTATGAACCTCAAAGTTGTTTGTATTCTACGGCTCAGGTTAACAGTAATAAACAAGGGGGTGTCCTAACAACCCTTGAGCCCTCGCTAATTCCAACATTCAAGTAGTGGCACGGCAAGTTTATTTGTAGCACAATTCATACAAAATGTAATTCAAAGTGCTTCACAAGAAGGAACAAATTATTTAAAATCACAAAACTTAGAATCAAAAAGTTTAAAAATCATCATCACAGTTGAGGCCTGTCTCACGGCCTCAGGAAGTTTGTTCCAGACTTTTGGAGGATAAAATTGAAATTCAGCTTCTCCATGTTTAGTCCTGACTCTAGGCACCAGCAGAAGGCTGGTCCGTGAGGTCGTCAGAGTTCTAGATGGTCCATGTGTAGTCCTGACTCTAGGCACCAGTAGGAGGACGGTCCCGGAGGTCCTCAGAGTTCTAGATGGTCCATGTTTAGTCCTGACTCTAGGCACCAGCAGGAGGCTGGCCCCAGAAGTCCTCAGAGTTCTAGACGATCCTTGTTTAGTCCTGACTCTAGGCACCAGCAGGAGGCCGGTCCCGGAGTTCCTCAGAGTTCTAGACGGTCCATGTTTAGTCCTGACTCTAGGCTACAGCAGGAAGCCAGTCCCAAAGGTCCTCAGAGTTCTAGATGGTTCATAAGGTACTAACATATCACAGATGTACTTTGGTGCTAGACCATGGAGAGACTTAAACACAATCAGAGCAGCTTTAAAGTCTATTCTCTGAGCCACAGGAAGCCAGTGCAGAGACTTTAGCACAGGACTAATGTGATCATACTTTCTAGTGCTGGGTAACGTCGAAAAAAAAATATTATTATGATATCTGTATTTAAAAAAGCATTGGGTGTCAAACTTATTTCATCTCACGGGCCAAGTGGGTCGGACCAAAAAATAACAAAAGAACCCCTGACAGAAAAAAATCATTTTAATTACCTCAGTCAAGCACGTTATGTGATGGGGTGTGTCCTTATGTATGTGTATAAACAAGATAACTCAAAAAGTTATGGTTGGATTTTCATGATCTATCCACACAAGAAAGATGAAGTGATTTAATTTTGGAGGTGATCCGGATCATTTGGCTCCAGTAGTGTTTTAGAAATTCTGATTTAAATTCTAAAGTCTTGTCAGAAGCTGGCTCTTTAAGAGGCGGAGCAAAGAACACAGGAACTCTGCTCTCTATGGAAAGCTTAGGATGTGTCAAGTTCCTATTGGCTGTTAGTTTGTTAATCTGCACTTATTGCAGAAAAAAAGAGGCCAGTTTTCCCGAAGTCACACAACAACACATTAGGCGCTCTTTAAATTTCGGAGCAAATTTAAAACTCAGGTGTGCCCCGTGTGAAAATACGGTATCTCGGATTTTTTTTATTAAATAATAATAAAATATACTTTATTCATCCCTCGACGGGAAAATTTGTGTGCTGCATTACACCGTAGCAGGCTGCCACGACGGCGCTAATG
The DNA here is from genome assembly GCA_902685375.1 of Neostethus bicornis. Lineage (NCBI taxonomy): Eukaryota > Metazoa > Chordata > Actinopteri > Atheriniformes > Phallostethidae > Neostethus > Neostethus bicornis. Next base: position 5,764,956 of record LR738547.1, on the reverse strand, counting down.
GTGGGAGAAACGGGGGGTTAGGTGTCTTCCCCAAGAACGCCTAGACATGAGCTTAGTGAAATTTGATCCCGTGAACTTCCGGTCCAAGGGCAAATGTGCTACCGCTGAGCTATCGCCTCCCCCCTTTATTTATACAACGTGAACGCTTTTTCACAATAAAATAATTGCTAGCAAATTTTTAGTTAGATATAAAAAAAATTGCGTAATTTTATTAAAAATGAAAGAAAAAAAAACGTATCTCCTCTGACCCAAATTAACTTAGATAAACTTTTTTGCTTTTATAATTATTTCTGGGGTTTCTATTTAATAATTACCAGAATTTTATTCATAAACTTAGAAGAAAATGAACCCAGTTTTTTAAAGGGGGACATTTTTTTACACTTATTTTGAAAAAACCAAAAGGAACCAACGGAATATCCATAATTACATAAGTGCTTATTTAACTCATCAAGACGAGAGGCTGCAAACACTCTGGTGTTTCTGTGGCTCCTGGCTCGACTCGGTGTAGCTGGATAGATATACGACATGAGGGACACAGTTTTATTGAGTCTGAAAAAGCTGCCAATTTATGGTCTACAGTTTATAAAACGTAGAGACCAAACTCTTTAAAGATCGCCAAATAAGATTTTCCTAACATTTTCGCTCCAAGTTTATTTACTGGTGGCCAACAGAAGTTCTACAGATTGAATTGGAAGAACTTGGTTTCCAATTTGGCTTCAGGAAACAGAACTTTTGGGTTGTAGAACAAGACACGGATTTGTTTTTCTCAGATTATGCTTAATAATCGACTAACTGAATTTGAAGAGTTAAGAATCCAAATTTTCATCAACCGGGTTTTCAGAAACTTTTTTAGAACTTTATTTACACCAGGTTTTTTGTCACGTTACCGACCGAGAATCAGAAGCATATTTTATCTCCCGGTTTAATTTTAATGCCTTCAGGTCGGCGAAATCAAATTACTATAATTAAAACAAAGTGCTCCATTATATCTTTTATTGCATCTGCAATTAATTTTATGAACCCTGATCTTTTAGTCTTTTTACTTGAATAAATAATCTAATTTCTATCTATTTATTCCCAAGTTTATACTTGTTTCAACAATTTATTTGTCCTTGATATCATCGATATATACATATATATGTATATTTATGTATACGTATATACATTTACATAAATACGTATGCATATATACGTATATACATACATACATATGTATACATACGTACGTATACATACATACTGTACATACATATATACATACATACGTATACATACATACATACATACATACATACATACATATACAAATACATACTACATATACATACATATACTCATACATATGTATACATACATATACATACAGTACATATACACATACATACGTATACATACACATACATACTACATATACATACATATACTCATACATATGTATACATACATATACATACAGTACATATACACATACATACGTATACATACACATACATACTACATATACATACATATACTCATACATATGTATACATACATATACATACAGTACATATACACATACATACATATACATACACATACATACATATACATACATATACACATACATACGTATACATACACATACATACATATTTACTAACATACGTATACACACATACGTATACATACATACATACATACGTATACATACTATACATACAGTGTATACATACATACATGCATACATATACACACATATGCATACATATACTATATATATATATATATATATACGTATGTATACACACACACACACATAATATATATATATATTGGGGAGATGGTGGCTCAGTGGTTAGAGCGTCTGCCCGCGAAACGGAAGTCAACCGGAAGTTCGCAGGTTCGCATCCCACTGAGTGCACTTTTAGAGTCCTTGGAGAAGACACTTAACCCCCCGTTTCTCCCATCATTGGTGCCGTCATAGGTGGCAGCCTGCTTCGGTGAAATGCAGCATATAAATTTCCCGGTAAGGGATTAATCAAGTATATTAAAAATTGAAATATATATATATATATATATATATATATATATATACTATCAAATGTAATGTATGTGTTTTTAGCCAGGTGGCATCATTGCATCAAATAGTTCTTAAAGGGACAAATAAAGTTTTGTGATTGTTATGATTCTGATTTCTTATGCATGCCAGGTTAAGCTTCACCGTGGACAAAAGTCTGGAGAACTTTGTGAAAATGCAATAAAAAGTGGTGGAAAAGTTCCGTTCTGTCATCTTTCGCTTACCCAGGGCCGGGTCACAGGGCAACAGCCTCAGAAGGGAAGCCCAGGCTTCTCTCACCCCGGCTGCATCCTCCAGCTCACCCGGATGGATCACAAGACGTTCCCCGGCCAGTTATGAGACATAGTCTCTCCAGCAGGTTCGGGTCTATTGGTCTCCTCCCAGTGGGACATGCCTGAAACACCTCACTAGCGAGGCGCTAGCGAGGCGTTTTGATCAGATGCCCGAACCACCCCATCTGGCTTCTCTCGATCTGGACGAGCAGCAGCTCTACTCTGAGCTCCTCTCGAATGGCAGAGCTCCTAACCCTATCTTTGAGTGAGAGCCCAGCCACCCTGCAGAGGAAGCTCATTTCAGCCGCTTGTATCCATGATCTCGTTCGTTCAGGTGGAAATTTGTAGAAAATTTGTTAAAGAATTTTAATTCTTTACATTGAATGTAGTTTTTAAAAATTTGATCACATATTTGACTGTTTTTTTCTGATTTATATTAAAGGAAAAGTTTGTAAAAGCAAAAAAGTTTGAGAATCTGCTGTAAAAATAGAGAAATATCTTTGTTCTGTACTTTCTTCATAAATGGTAAACACTAGGACTCGTTCACCTACCTGTTGCCCTGCTGCACACATTCACCATGTCTGCACAATTGCTTTCTGCAGGGTAACAGCAGCAGTAAAACAAGTCGGTACACGCTGCTCCACACAACGGGGTGACAGTCAAAAATCTGGACGCAGCGCTCTCAGGAAGTGACAGGCCTGTGATTCATGTTTAAAATATGGCTGATGGTTAGCAGTCCAGCCAGGAGATGTGCTCCTAACACACCTGAGGGGAAGGAGTGGTTTCACCTCTAACATGTGTCTCATGAGAGCCGGATCAGGAGACGTGTTGGCAGTCTGAACTGAACACGTTATTCCTTCTTGAGGAACAACAGACGTTTATTTGACTTCGGACTTTTATTCTGGATAAATTATGAGTTAATATCTTTAAGTTTGCTGTATGTTTTATGTCTCGGCGATGTGTGGAAATGAACATGTTCTGCTGATTTCCACACAGCTGGTCCAGAAAAGAGGATTTCAGATATAAATGAGACGAGCATAAACAGAAGAAATATCACAAGAATTTTTATCCAAGTTGATCTTTTACCTTCTAATAGGAATAATTACCATAATTTCACGACCGTTAGGCGCACTGTACGAAAAGGCGCAGTCTCAGTCACACACCGCCTTACAACAACACACATGCAAGCATGCAAATGTGCGTATTAAAAAATAGATCGGGAGCAAAACTGAGTTTGTTGTGCTTTATTTAAGTAGTAACGATACTAAACAAGCACATTACCGATAATAGTCTCTAGTCAAATCCGTCAAAGTCCTCATCCTCTGTTTCCGAATCGAACAGCTGCGCAAAATCCAACAGAACAGGTCCACTTCGCTCCTCGCTGTCAAAGTCACTGTCTGTACTGTGCGGCTCCTCAGAAAGGATACCAGCTTTTGCGAAAGCTCGGATAACAGTACCAGCAGACACGTTAGTCCAAGCATCTACAATCCATTGACTCGTTAATGCTGAAATTTCTCGCGGCGGCTCGATTCCCATGTTCCTCCACATAGCTGATTGCCTTTAGCTTAAACTGAGCGTCATAAGCGTGTCTCTTTGCCATTTTCAGGGTTAAAACAGCAATGTTGTGCATACAGCACATACCTTTTTTATACACAATCCACGCTCACACTTCACTCTTTAACGTTCTCATGCCTTTTCTTTCAGGTCCGCCTCGCCTCACGGGCACCGCCTTTTCTTTTAGGTCCGCCTTTTCTCACACACAAGGTGCACCGCACGAAAGGGCGCACCGCTCATTTTGAAGAAAATCTAAGACGTTTATGTGCGCCTTATCGTCGTGAAATTACGGTAATCAGTTATGATGTAACGTCTGATTCTTGACCCTCTTTCACTCTTTGTGTTTAACTAACGAGCCATTGTTAATAGAAACCCGCTTTACGAGGCAGGCAGTAAGAGTGACTCACCTTTGCAGGAGAGCTGTCTGGTCCTTCTCCAACATGTCCTCTCAGGTTAATGATGTGCACCTCCTGAGGCATGCTGGCAGTGCCCTGGCTTCCACACCCTGAAAGGATGCTGAAACTCCTCACGTAGGCTTGTACAGGGTGTCCGGTTCCCACCGGCAGCAGCTCGCACGGACTGCGACTCAGAGGCCCTGCAGATATAAGCAAACACAGGTCGATTCATAAAGATGTGGTAGTTGATAGAAAAGTGCTGACGTGCAATATTGGGTTCATAAATTTATGACAGATCATTTCTTTGTCGTTCAGAATGAGATCAGAGGCTCTAGAATCTGTCTAATCAGCAACTTTCAAGAAATCTGACAGCTGCAAAGTAGAACCTGTTCCTTTTCGCTTCTAAAGCCCATTTCACAAGCAAAATATTTCGAGAAGTTCAAAGAAAAATATCCGTTTCGTTCCGTCATCTTTCGCTTATTCCGGGGTCGGGTCGCGGGGGCAACAGCCTCAGAAGGGAAGCCCAGGCTTCTCTCACCCTGGCTGCATCCTCCAGCTGACCCGGATAGATCTCAAGTCGTTCCCCAGCCAGGTGTCCAAGGGGTCTGCCCCTTGGTCTCCTCCCGGTGGGACGTGCCCAAAACACCTCGCCCGCGAGATGATCGGGAAACCACCCCATCTGGCTCCTCTCGACCTGGAGGAGGAGCGGCTTGACACCGAGCTCCTCCCGGATGGCAGAACTCCTCACCCAATCTCTCACTAAGAGCCCAGCCACCCTGCGTGGGAAGCTCATTTCGGCCGCTTGTATCCGCGATCTCATTCTTTCGGTCGCTGAATCGATTTGCTGCCCAGTGTGAAGTGGCCGGGATGGGAATTAGCACCTCCAAATTCGGGACCATGGTCCTCGCCCGGAAAAGGGTGGAATGCCCCCTGTGGGTTAGGGACAGGGTCCTGCCCCAAGTGGAAGAGTTTACGGTAAGTATCTCGGGGTCTTGTTCACGAGTGTGGGAAGGATGGAGCGGGAGATCGACAAGTGGATCGGTGCGGCATCAGCAATAACTAGGACGCTGCATCGGTCCGTCATGGTAAAGAGAGAGCTGAGCCGAAAAACAAAGCTCTCGATTTACAAGTCGATCTACGTTCCTACCCTCACCTATGGTCACCAGCTGTGGGTGGTGACCGAAAGAATGAGATCGCGGGTACAAGCGGACGAAATGAGCTTTCTCTGCAGGGTGGCTGGGCTCTCACTCAGAGATTGGGTGAGGAGCTCTACCATCTGGGGGGAGCTCGATATTGAGCTGCTCCTCCTCCAGGTTGAGAGAAGCCAGATGAAGCCAGATCCTGGTCACTCCCAGAGAGATCCTCAGCATCTTCATCTCTGCTACCTCCATCTCTGTTTCCTGTCTTTTCCTCAGTGCCACTGTCTCTAGACCAATCAGCATGGCCGCTCTCACCACGGTTTTGTAAACTTTCCCTTTCATTTTATCGGAAACGTTTCTATCACATATCAAACCTGATACATTTCTCCACCTGTTCCAGCCTGCCTGCACACACTTCTTCACCTCTTTTCCACACTCTCCATTGCTCTGGACTGTTGATCCAGAGCATGGAAGTCGAAACATCTCGATCATTAAATATATTGATTGTGTCCAGAAAACAACTTAGAAGCCTTTTCTACGATGGGTCTTTCTTGACAAATGAGGATTTATGTGGATTGTTGCCAATTTTTGAAATATTGAAAAGATTTCCAGATGGAAGTCAAAATGTCTCGATCATTAAATACATCGATTGTTGAATGTTCTGTAAAAAGACAACGCTGAAGCTTTTTCTACGATGAGTCACTCCTGGACAAACAAGAGCAAACAAATCTGAGGAAACTACCAAATTTGATCAGGCGCTTGCATTTCCTGCTTTGTAAATCTAAATGCCCACGAAATAAGATGTTTTTCAATAAAATCAATTGTGTGGCAGATTGATTTCACCTGAAAAAGTGGAAGTAATTACTGTATATGGATGCTACAGCGTAAAAATTTCTGCTTTGAAATTTGCAATAAAAACATTTTCGACCCAAACACAATAAAGACAAAGTCTGCCAAAAAGCTTTAGTGACGCACAAAATTTTTATTGGGTTCTATTGGGTTCAGAGGTGTTGACAACAAAATATACTTTAGTCAGAAACATGAAAGTCCGTGTAGTCCCTCATTCATCCAGGAGTGATCCATAGTAGAAAAAGTTTCAAAAAAGTCTTCTGGACAGTTTAATTCTTCAACGAGACGTTTCGACTTCCATCCGGAAATTATTTTCAATCTGAATGAAATTTTTTTTGATTATTTTTTGATTATTTTGAATTACTCTATTCATCCCTCACCGGGGAAATTTGTTTGCTGCACTCCTTACACCGCAGCAGGCTGCCCTTCAACGGCGCCAATGGTGGGAGAAGTGGGGGCTAGGTGTCTTCTCCAAGGACCCTAGACGTGCTCTCCGTGGGACGCGAACCCGCGACCTTCCGGTCCGCGGGCGAACGCGCTAACCACGCGGCCACCGTCTCCACCCATGAGACAAATGGACTGAGTAAAAGGTAAAAAATAAATAGTAAGAAGGGCTCGACCAATGAGCCTGTGTTACTTAAGATGGCCGTGAATGGCTCCTATTGTAGCCACAGACCAGTAAACGACCCTATTATAAAAATGCTAAAAGCCTAGTGAATAGAAATTCCTGCTAACGAGAGGCGTGAATCTGGGTCACGAGGTGTCATCTTTGGTCCAGGGGTTCAGAATGCTGCTGTAAATCCCGGGCAGAATGTATCTAATGCCTCCACTCCAATTCAGTGAGGGATTTTCTTTCTTCACAAAAATGGCTTCCTTCACCCCTCTTTCAAACCAACCTTTCTCTCTAGTTTGAAAGAGGGGTGAAAGAAGCCATCTTTGTGATGAAAGAAAATCCCTCTCTGAATCGGAGTGGAGGCGTTAGATACGTTCTGCCCGGTATTTACAGCAGCCTTTTGAAGCCATGGACTAAAGATGACACCTCGTGACCCAGTTTCACGCCTCTCGTTAGCAAGTAATTTCTATTCACTAGGCTTTTAGCATTTTTATAATAGGGTCGTTTACTGGTCTGTGGCTACAATAGGAGCCATTCACGGCCATCATAGGTAACACAGGCTCATTGGTCGAGCCCTTCTTACTATTTTTTTTTTACCTTTTACTCAGGTTAGTATAAATAGATCCAGTTTTCAGTCCATTTCATTCAGATTGAAAATGATTTCCGGATGGAAGTCGAAACGTCTCGATCAAGAATTAAACTGTCCAGAAGACTTTTTTGAAACTTTTTCTACTAAGAAACATGAAAGGTAATCATTTAGAGTTTTAGTTTTGCTTTTATCTCCTTGCTGTCGTACGATATCAGAACCCATATACAAAAGCCAATTCTATGGACCAACTGTACATTGATATTTTTGTTCTAGAATTCAAAATTTTTCTTTTTCATGCTTGTGAAGAGCTTTTTTTTTGCACAAGGTTCTCCACCTCCTCTCTCTAGTCTGACTCATCGTGATTAACGTGTCCTCCTACTACTGTCTATTTCGCAATATCACCCTAACGTGTTTTCTAGAGGAGTAAAGTCAGCAGAGAGAAAACGAGGAGGTTTAGCACACAGCCCTGAGGTATGCCGCTGTTGAAAATGGTAGAGGAGGACGTCTTGTAAAGAAACAAGGCGCAGTGTGTTTTTTTTTTTTTAAATACTAAACTCAGAGTGAAGTTTGCAAAGCAGGAACACAGTTTGATGCAATTTTTTTTTTTTTTTTGGGCTGGATTGCATTACTGCAATGCCCTCCTTGTAGGGATCCCATGCAGGGGCTTACAAAAGCTCCTGCACACCCAGAACTGCGCTGCCCGCATCCCGATAAGGACGGGCAAATACAGTATGACCATATCACTCCCATCCTCAAATCCCTCCACTGGCCACCCGTTAAATACAGAATTCAGTACAAGCTCTGCCTCCTCACCCATCTGTGCATACACGGCACTGCACCTGTTTATCTCCAAGAACTCCTAACCCTCCACACCACTGTCCGAGAACTCCTAACCCTCCACACCACTGTCCGGGACCTGCGCTCCTCCTCCTTCTCCTACTGCCTGCACCAACCAAGGACCAAACTCTCCACTATGGGGGACAGGGCCTTGCAGGCAGCTGCTCCACGGCTCTGGAACGCTCTTCCCGAGAGCTTGAGGGCTCCACAGAGCGTTGAGGTTTTTAAAAAAAGACTGAAGACATTTTTATTTCTAAAGGCTTTTCAACAAAGTTTTTAGTGTTTTTTTTTTTTTGTGTTGTGGTTTTATGTAATTTTGTTGTTTGTTATTTCTTTTGGTCATTGTAGCACTTTGAGATCTCCACTGGAGATATAAAGTGCGTCACAAATAAAATTTTTATTATTAATATTATATAAACCCCCAGTAATCATTGTCATAGCCAACATTGGCATTTCTTTTACCGATAATCAGATGAAGAGGAAGATTCTGAAAAACTATTGCACGTTTTTAAACCATCCTACGATAATATACAACGCGGCTTAGTAGCTGTTAGGTGGTTAAAACTTAAATGTTCAACAAAAAGTAGAACATTCTAAGCGCTTACTCAGTTTGCAGCTCGTGTGACCTATTTAGCACTTTCAGGTTCCGTTTGATTTTTCCCACAGAGGTTGTCGTGGTTAAAAAAAAAAAAAGCATTACGTGTCACACGCTTCTAGCACAGTAACTCGCATTTACACTTACTGTCAAGGTGGGCGGTGTTACATGCCTCAAAGCAACTTAGTGCTGATACTTGAAATTTTACAGTGAAACTGTAATAAAAGAGGTTAACACAATGGCACATTGTGAATTTACCACACATAGTGAAAATAACGAACATTTTCTTCTTCACTTAAAACCTACCGATTTGGAACTATATAAAAATGGTAACAAAGTGGAGTGTTTTTACATTTATTTATCAAAAAATTATCTATCAGTTATGCCCACTAGTTTTTATAATACAGGCTTTCATTAAGATCCTTTTGAAATGAATTTTTTTTTTTTTTAGGTAATCTCAAACCACGGTGTGCCACAGGGCTCAATTTTGGGGCCCTGTCATTTTGATTGTACATGCATACATTATGATTCATTTTAAATTGAATTCGCCAGACTGATCATTTTGTAGTTAACTCAAACATTGGGGGACCCCGAAAGCTTAGTTATAGGCCCACTAGTTTTCACTGTATAGGTTTTATTACGATACGTTTTAAACAAAAAAATTTTATGGTTGATTAGTTAATCTCAGATAACAGTGTGCTGAAGGGCACAATTTTGGGTCCTTGTAGTTACCACTGTACATGCTTCCACTAAGATCAGATTAAAGACCTAGGAGGCGTGGTCTCAGTGATAGAATATCCGTCTTTCGACCGGGAGAACCTGTTTTGATTCTCACTGGGCCCAAGACGTCCCTGGGACTACAGGTGGAGAAAAAAAAAAAAACACTAAAAAGACAAAGATCAGATTAAAGTGTGACAAGCAAAATTTACTACCCAAAAACTAGCTCAAAGTTTGGATGACGGTATAGATGAGGTCTGGGGTAAGATGTTCAGATTAGTGAGATGATATTTACAGTGTACACGCTAGGTGAGTCTCTTGGCGAATACGCAACACCTGCTATTGTTTACCAACTCCAAAGTCAGTTGAGCATTGCCTGTTTTGCACAATGTTGTCAATACGTGTTTCGTCAAGGCCACACGTGTCCAACATTTGTCTCTTGCAACCCTTGGTTTGAGCGAAGAAAAGTGGAACCAAAAACTATGTAAACTTTCAATTTAAAAAATTAAGGTTGTATATACTTTAATAAATGCAGTAGTTTTAGAAAATGGTGTGCCCCAAGGCACGATTTTAGGACAACTACTTTTTTCATTGTATATGCTTTGTTTTATACCAAAATGTGGTCAAATATTTTAATGTTAATCTTGGACAATGGTGTGCCACAGGGCTCAATTTTGGGCCCATGAGTTTTCTTTTCACAAAAAAAGTTATCTACTTTTATAGATTTGGTAGCATTATCTGTAAAAGGCTGGGTTTTAAAATTTAAAATAATATTTGCTGCAAAAATCTGGTTGAAAAGAAACTTAGTAAAAAAAAAAAAAGAATCGAAACTACAGTAAGTTGTTCATGAGCTTTTTTTTTTTTTCTAACGTTTATTGACTCTGCTGTTTACCAGCTAGACTATAATTTACCTTGATTATATTTCTTCTTGCCAGACCTTGATTTACTAACTGCAATCAGTCAAAGATGACTGAAGAAAATAAACCTTAGAAGACAATAGATGTGGTTTGTCCTCCCTCCACAATTTGTCTGTTGTTTTTAAAAATCACTAAGATTTTATTGCTTGTTTTTTTTTTTCTTTTGAAAGTCTTCATCATCTGGCACTTTATAATTCACCTTAACTGCTTGCGTTGCGCAATCGGGTTCAAGCACTGCAATCTTTAAACAAGTAGTAAGACTGCCTGAGGTTTGGGCTGAGAACCAAAACACATGTTTTTATCGAATCAGAATGTGAAATTATTCGTAGAAAGTTTTGATTAAATGCTAAAAACACAGACTTATGAATTATTTATGAGTGTTGGTGCATTTTATGTTGGTCGTTGATGCCATGAAACACTTTGAACCCAAATTTAATTTTTTTTTTTTTTTTACTCACCCCAGCTCCAGGTCGAGAGGAGCCAGATGGGGTGGTTCGGACATCTGGTCCGAACCACCCCATTGGTCAGGATGCCCCCTAAGCGCCTCCCTGTTGAGGTGTTTCGGACACATCCCACCGGGAGGAGACCAAGGGGCAGACCCCGTACCTGCTAGAAAGACTATGTCTCACAGCTGGCCGGGGAAAAACTCGGGATCCTTCCAAGTGAGCTGGAGGATGCAGCCGGGGAGAGGGAGGCCTGGGCTGCCCGTTTGAGGCTGTTGCCCCCGTGACCCGACCCCGGAACAAGCGGAAGATGACAGAACGGAACGGAATCATCCCTCACTGGGGAAATTTGTGTGCGGCACCCCTACACCGCAGCAGGCTGCCAACGACGGCGCCAATGGTGGGAGAAACGGGGGGTTAGGTGTCTACTCCGAGGACCCTAGACGTGCAGTCAGTGGGATTCGAACCCTGCGAACTTCTGGTTGGCTTCCGATTGACTTCCGGTCCACGGGCGAACGCTCTAACAACTGAGCCACCGTCTCCCCCAATCTAAGAGTGTTGTAGAAATAAACATTGACGCCGAGATGAATCGCTGGAAAATATCAACGTATCACCAAAAAGGGACGCAAGCCATCACCCACAGACGTCACACTGAAGTTTAAAGGGTTAAAATGTAAGATACAACATCATGAAGCATGTGTTTTTATTTTCTGGGGTTTTTTTCCAGGGTCAGACGTTGCACGTGAACCTCCAACCTGGTGCCAGTGGCTCACATTTCGAATGCATCGAATTAAACAAAAAAAGTCTGCCAGCAGCGATCGGATGAAGCATGTGGAAATGATTAAGAGAGAAAGTGATTTTAAACACACTCCTTCAAAAAGTGGTGGAGCAATAACAGGTAGAGTTATTTGGTTATTTAATTTTTTTAATGTTGTTTTTCCAGAAGACAACTATTGTTACGTCATTCCGTGCCGGCCAGAAATCAGACATTAAAGCAGCATAAAGTCAGAGATCATGCACGGCACGACTCCTCTCTCCTTGTGAGAAAAACAGAAATTTTATTACTTTTTTTTCCTTCCCGAGACAAATCCCGAAGAGTTGACTGGCATTTTCAATGTAAACCCTGAACTGTCTCACACACACACACACACATAGACATGAGCGCACTTAGGAGCCTGGTAAAAATGAGCCTTGTGATAAAAAACAAAAAGCCTAATGATAAAAACCTGTGTATTCAAATCCCCATCCTTCCTCCCTTTTCCTCTCGTCTCCCTTCCTTCAACACATCTGAGACCACTACAGATCACTTTTACCCCCACGGACACGGAGAATAATAAACAACCACCAGAAAAACAACAGAAAAGCAGACTTTTCAAGAAGATCACCACATGAGATGATCTGATTTTCTAATTAGTTTAAAATATAACCAATCGGGGATGCGGACAAGTGGGTGAAAAAGTTCTGTTCTTTACATCTGTCTAAATCCAAGGTTGTATCTGTGTCTGCTATCATCTTATCTGTCTGCCCACGTCTTCTATCACGTCTTTCTTCCATTTTTCTCCTAAATGATAGCCAGTGGTGGATGAAGTACTCACTTTTTGTACTTAAGTAGAAGTACAGATAATTGGGCAAAAAAAATACAAAAGTAAAAGTACCAATATATTGTAGAAAACGTTTAAAAAAAGTCTTCTGGACAGTTTAATTCTTGATCGAGACGTTTCGACTTCCATCCGGAAATCATTTTCAATCTGAATGAAATGGACTGAAAACTGGATCTATTTATACTAACCTAAGTAAAAGGTAAAAAAATAGTAAGGAAGGGCTCGACCAATGAGCCTGTGTTACCTATGATGGCCGTGAATGGCTCCTATTGTAGCCACAGACCAGTAAACGACCCTATTATAAAAATGCTAAAAGCCTAGTGAATAGAAATTCATGCTAACGAAAGGCGTGAATCTGGGTCACGAGGTGTCATCTTTGGTCCAGGGATTCAGAATGCTGCTGTAAATCCCAGGCAGAATGTATCTAACGCCTCCACTTCGATTCAGTGAGGGATTTTCTTTCTTCACAAAGATGGCTTCGTTCACCCCTCTTTCAAACCATCCTTTCTCTATACTTAGAATCTTCACCTCGCTGTCCTCAAAAGTGTGTTTGGTGGATTTAAGATGCAGATGTACAGCAGACTGTGGACCACTTGAGGCTTCTCTTCTGTGTTGGTAAAGTCTTTTGTGGAGTGGCTGTGCATGGAAGTCGAAACGTCTCGATCAAGAATTAAACTGTCCAGAAGACTTTTTTTAAACTTTTTCTACGACGGATCACTCCTGGATGAATGAGGGACTACACGGACCTAAAAGTACCGATAAAAAAATCTACTAAAGTAAAAGTACAAAAGTAGTTGGTGTGAATTTTACTTTTTAAGTAAAAAGAACAACGATCTTCTGACTCTTTTTAATTTGCGCTATATTTGATGTTAGTTTTTTGGCGCTGAATGAATGCGGCAAATGTTTACGATTCTAATTGGTTCTCGATTCATTACTTCTTCTCCCGATCAACTGCTCCTTTTAATTTTGGCGATACGGCTTCAAGATGCGCTAAAAAAAAATGTGTATTTTTCAAATTCCTGAACGAAAACTGTAAAACACACTTTTAAAAAATGTCGTCCGCTTATCTGGGGCCGAGTTGCGGGGGTAAAAGCCTCATATAGGAAACCCAGGCTTCTCTCTCCCGTCTGCATCCTCCAGCTCACCTGGAAGGATCTCGATGTGTTCCCTCTCCAGCTGTGGGACATAGTCTCTCCAGCGGGTACGGCTCTTGCCTCTGGGATTCATCCTGGCGGGATTGCCCGAAACACCTCACCAGCAAGGCAATCAGGAGGCATCCTTATCAGATGCCCAAACTACCCTATCTGGCTTCTCTCGATCTGGACGACCAACAGCTTTACTCCGAGCTCCTCCCAGATGGCACAGCTCCTCACTCTTACCTCTAAATAAGAGCCCAGTCATCTTGGGGAGGAACCTCATTTCGGCAGCTTCTATCCCCGATCTCGTTCCTCAGGTCGCCACCCACATCTGGTGACCTAGTTTGGGTTTCGTTTTGCCAGCTTATCGTGCCCAATAGATCATATTATCATTACAAACATTTTACAAATCGTTTTTATCAAAGTAAATTTTATTTTACGTATACTAATGACAAATTTTAGATTTAAAATTATGTTTACTATTTTTTTAATAATACAATTTTATGATTTAACTCAGTTTTTTGGCCAAAAACTCTCCAGAAAATATGCAAAATGTTAAGGTGGAGAGTTATTGGACCACAGAGGAACGCAGAAATGTATCCCACAGAATTTACTGGAAATTAACAGTAGCTGGAAACACTCCAAAGATCCATCTACGATCTGAGGCTGCAAACTGCAATACGGAGTTTACAATTCTCTCTGGTCTCTTGTTTTTTTCTTGCTGATCAGTCTCATATGTTGGTTTCGTCCAGGATCAGGACTCCCTGCTGAATGACCGATCGTTAAAGTTAGATAAACACAAGAGACCAGCTTTTGGTGATTGACACGCACCTTAACCTCCTTCTTTACACATTTATTTGCACAGCTACGGCCTTTTGGGGGGGATTAGGATAGAATATGCCGCCTGTGATTTTAGAAGAAACACTGGATGTGGGTCGGACATGGATTGTTTATTTTCTCTAAAAAGATATTAATTATGATATTTTATTTTTCTACATGGACTAAAAGGATGTGGGTTTGTCTGGGATGTGTCAAAGGTAAGACGGGAAGCGAGAATAACTAATCTAAATTAAGAAGGGAAAGACTATCCAAATATTCACAATATGATATGTTTAACCAGAATCGGGTCCAGAGATTTTGGTTTTCAGGAAGCTCTTCAAAAATCCCCCCTGTGATTTAAAAAAATCTCTGTTTTGCCAAATCCAAGAAAATTCCAATGAGTATCACTGTTTGATGACAGGATCTGGGTTTTTTGTTAAGGGACTAAAAGAAAGACCGAATTATGCACATTCAAGATTTGTCTCGGGGTTATTTGAATTGCCGAAAAAATTTGGGATTATAAAAAACCCTCAAGTCTTAGGCCCTGTCCACACGTAGCCAGGTATTTTTAAAAACGCATATCTGCTGTCCTCCGTTATAGGAAAACACTGGCGTCCACATGTAACCGTTTTCAAAATATCTGCATCCACACGGAGCCGTATAAATACGCTTCTGAGTGTGGTTATGAGCATGCCAGACCAGTAGTGGGCAGTATTGAGTGGAGGAGAAGGAAGGCTTGTCTGATTAATAATCGCAGATTGCAACGCATTTCTCCACAAAATCAAGAAAAGAGGGTTCATCACACATGAATGACGTATGTGCATTACTTGTCGCAAGTGGTGACGCATCAAAACGCAAACCTCCATTTTCGCATGTCCAACGCAAACGCAAAAACGGAGTTTTCCAAAACCTCCACTTTGGCGGGAGTTTTCAAAAACGCCGGTTTTGAGTAAAAAAACCCTCAGTTTTTGTGTGGATGGCAAAACGGATAAAAATATATGCATTTTCAAAAATACCCGGCTACGTGTGGACAGGGCTTTAAACTCCATAGTTCACAATCAGGGGCAGATCCAGGGGGGCATGCTTTAGGTCCATAAAAAAAAAAAGAAGCTATCCCCTTGCGGGCCAGTGAATGGGCCACCAAAATGCAGGAAAATGACTCTTATTTTTCAAAATGTTCTGGAGTGGGTATTTCCCAGCCTCCCCTTCTACTGGCTTTGTCAATGTCCTCATGCCCCCCCTCCTGGATCCGCCCCTGCCAATGGCTATAAACCTTTTTAGTCTTTTAAACTCCAAAAACAATCATGCAAACGTCATGTTGCATATGCAATGAGCCAGTCATTACTCACGCAAAGTGTTGCCATTGTTTAGCTGAGGTAGCGTCTCAAACAATTGAAAAGCCGCAGAGTGGGAGGCGACACTACAGTGACTCAGTAAGAGGCGCACACTGATCTGTCAGTGAAATGAAAAGAAATGGTCCAACCCCAAAACACTGTCAAAAAAAAGGAAGTAGACGGACATTGGGAATCCATATCACCCGCTGAAAGTGATCCAAGTAATGCCAAGCTTGATGTTTGCCTCCGCCAAGTAGGTAAACTACTGGCTCCATAAAGTAGATCGAACAAAAGTACAAAGAACAAAAGCATGTATTTAAACAAAAACAATTAAACTAACTCAAGGGTGGGCAAACTTTTTGGTTCGCGGGCCAAATTGAGTTCTAACATTTGACAAGGCGGCCGGAATGGGACCAGATGGATGGCATGCTTTGGTAACCGCAAGATTAGACCGACAAAATAGCGCGCTAGATTTTAAAAAGCACGCTAAATGTTACATCAAGAGCGTTAAATTTCAAATCTAGCAACGCTAGGTCTGAAATCTATTGCGATGTCGCTTAAAACGTGCATTTAGCGGCGCTAGGTTTGAAATCTAAACGCTTGATGTAACATTTTACTTGTTTTAACATCTAACACGCTTGTTTACGTCGTGTATTCGACCCAATTTTTCCATATCCATCCACACTGTTTATTTTGACAGCATGCGCGTCACGGAGACACACATATTTAATGGGAGCAGTGTTGTTGTTGTCTCAACAAACCCAATCGACTCAGAGTGCGCCATCTAGTGAGGAAACATTAGAATTGCATGGGAGATAAAACTAACAAGGTTTTTTCATGTGGCCCATGGGCCCTAGTTTGCCCATGCCCGAAGTAACTCAAATAAATTCTGTCCATTCCTGCGCTTAGATCTTCTCTGTAAGAATAGACTAAAAAAAAAAAAATCCTAGCAATGGAAAAAAAAAAAAGAGGAAACCAATTCGAGATTTTTTCGGTACTTAATTTCTCGAACTCTAGAATTCTACATAAAACTTTTGTATCGTAGTAAAAATAACTCTTTGTTTGGCCACATTTGATTATGATGAGCTGACTTAGTCACTCAGTGTTTACTCAAAAACTCTATTTCGTAATTCCACATTAAGTAAATTGTGATAACAACGTCTTTCATCACATTTTCATAACAGAGACCTGGAAAAGATGACGAAGCTACTTCTAGTCAGACTTTCCACCAACCAGGACCTTAAATTAACTCTAACGTACAGTCAGACGCAACCACGAATCAGAAGGAAACCACAACGTTCAGTTTGTCTTGAAAAAGTAAAATAAACAAGAATAAGTCAACGCCGAGACATCAACATCAAGCTTCCGCCTGCCTTCCATCGTAAACAGGATTAGTAATGAATGATTAGAAGCCAATTTGTTCACTAGGCTTGGGAAAGGTTTTTAAATTTTGTGCCTTTTGACCATTTAGTCCACGAACTTGATAAATTCATCTATAGTAAGTACTGAGTAACTTTGAGCAGTTTCGATCTAATCCTATCAGTGGTTTGTAAATCAAAAGTGTTACTGAAACATGGAAAGCTTGAGTCTTTAATGTCTTCTCTGGTTCTGCGTTATTATGAAAATTTCTTTACGATGGAATAAAAATCAAGACTTTTTTTGTACAGTGGAACTAAAAGAACTAGGACGCTGCATCGGTCCGTCGTGGTGAAGAGAGAGCTGAGCTGAAAAGCAAAGCTCTCGATTTACAAGTCGATCTATGTTCCAACCCTCACCATGGTAACCAGCTGTGGGTGGTGACCGAAAGAATGAGATCGGGGATACAAGCAACCGAAATGAGCTTCCTCCGCAAGGTGGCTGGGCTCTCACTCAGAGATCGGGTGAGGAGCTCGGTGTCGAGCCGCTCCTCCTCCAGGACGAGAGTAGCCAGATGGGGTGGTTCGAGCATCTGGTCAGGCGCTCGGATCCTGAGCGTCTGATCAGGATCCGAGCGCCTCGCGGGCGGGGTGTTTTGGGCACGTCCCACCAGGAGGAGACCAAGGGTCGGACCCCGGACCCGCTGGAGAGACTATGTCTCACAGCTGGCCGGGGAACGACTTGGGATCCTTCCAGGTGAGCTAGAGGATGCAGCCGGGGAGAGAGAGGCCTGGGCTTCCCGTTTGAGGCTGTTGCCCCCGCGACCCGACCCCGGAACAAGCGGAAGATGACGGAACGGAACTAAAAAAAAAAAAAATGTAATTTTGGGTTGTTTTGTGGTTTTAAAGTATATAAACAAATAGTTTAGATCCAGTTATTTTCTACAAAGTTTACATAGAAACTAAATTTAAAGAAAAATTAACCCTTTTTTCAGGTTATTGGTTAAATTGAAATTTTCTGGCAAATTTGGACAATATGTCCAAATTGCGTTGACTCAATGGTAGTATTTGTCCTTCGACTGGGAGACGCCAGTTCGAACCCACTGAGCAGCCTAAGGGTCCATGGAGCAGACACTTAACCCATAGCTATTCCCACCAATGGTGTCGTCGCGGCTGCCTGCTGTGGTCCAATGCAGCAAAGTAATTTCCCCATTGTGGGACTAAGCCAGCCTGCTTCAAGCTGTCGACCATCGTTCCTGTCCCCAAGAAGCCCCGTATCACTGGACTTCGTATCAAGCACTTCACCTCTTTTTCACACTCGTATCAAAGCAAGTTCCTAGTCTCTGATATTTTTCATCGACATGGCAATAAAGATATTCTTCTACGCGGCCTATGAATGAAAACGAGTTAAGGACAATTAAAGTCTATTTTTCCGTTTGAATATGTATTCAAAGCAGTCCTCTATTGTAGGGACAAATTCCCATCTTTGTTCCCAATAAATGAAACAACAGACTGGTACAAATCCAAGAAAAGGGTACAGGAAGTGATGTCATTGTATGTGGCAGTGGGGGAAAAAAATCTGATATTCCCACAAAGCCATTTCCGAAGACAAACAAACACACACGCCTTTTTCCCAGTATTCCTGAAGCTTGTATGATTGTGTATCTTCAGACGTATGAGAACGACTAAAGCGGAGATGTTCGAAATAAACTAAATTTACCCCGTGAAGCAAAGATAATGTGAAAAATAAAAAAACAACATGGAGGAGCTTCAGTCGTTCTGCCTGCGGTGCCAGTTCCCATATGAAGGACGGGATTAGATCAATCCTCTTCCCGTTTTTTTATTTAGACCACAATTCCCATGGATCATGAACCACGCAACCTAGTTTAAAGGACTAAAAGTCTGCCCACTTGTGTTTTCCTAAGGGGTTGTGGACTTAAAAGCCACTAGCTCTCCGGTGTTTATATTAGAGCAGCTCACTCACCCCTGAACTTGGAGCCACTACGACAGGAAGAGAGTAAAGCCTTTTAATAAGGGTAGAATAAGTTCACCTCACCAGCCGGCCTATGAAAAAGGATTTATCTGTAGATTGTAAAACTGGGGGTATAAGAGAAGGAAGTAGTAAAGGAATGAAGGAGTGACGGCAGGGGGTGAACCTGTTCTCTAGAAGAAGTCATAAACTCCACCATCAAAGTGTGAAGGAAGTCGGATATCCACGTGCAACGTGATCTGAAACTCTTTATTTGTCGTGGTTGGCCACCGTATGGTATTTCAATGATCAAAACCGCTCATAGACAGTATTTTCTGTGGATTATGTCGACTGTCTGAGAAAAAAAGAAAGGAATTCAGACGAAGATTAATTCGGTTGGTAGGAACGATAACAGGTGTTCACGCAATAAACTAAAACCCTGAGAACAAAACGACTCAATGAGAGCCAAGAAAATACATTAAAAGCACCTGCGTTTATTATTTAGAACTCTTTCTTTTTAATGAAACAGTAACAATTAAATCTTATCCGAAAATAAACAACACCCTATTTTAATACTACTTCCATCTGCCTTTTTTTGACCTCTACTATGGTCAAAATTTTATTAAAGATTCTTTTCCTAATCTAAGTCGATATGTCATCAAGTTCAAATGATGTAAAAATGAAGAAAAAAACAAGATTCATTAAAATGTTAAAGATTAGCACTAGGACTACCAAAGCCGTCAATTTGACGGTTCCCAGAAGTTGACGTCTAATTACTGTAGTTACAGTACGTTGATAATTGACGACCCTGGGCTTTTGACTTTTTCTACTTTTTTTTTGTATAATGTTGTAATTTAACTGAAATAAAACACTGAAAACTAGTTAATTTTTCCTTAAACTCCCATACCAGTCATTTTGACGCCTCTATTAACTTTTCCCGCGTCTGACCGTAGCGCGGTTACTGTTGCCTAGTAATTGTTGTGGCGCCATTCAGGCAAAATCTAGGTAAGCAAAAATGGATTTGAGAAGACGTTTGTCAGTCACTGAGGCGCGTCCGTGTATGAAATCATCGCTATAGCGCTAGACGTCAAATTGACAGCCGTGGGAGTTGTAGTAGTTATGCAATTCTAGTAATCCTCGTGTTAAACCAACATAAACATAAACAAATACCAAGTCTTTATAATGTTTCTAAATTGTAGATTTGGGGCATAAAAATGGACGTTGAAACAAAAAAAAATATTTGCTTGTTTATAATTTTGTATATTCAACAGATATTTTCAGTATTTAAATTTTCTGTGGTAACTAATAACCTCCAAATTCATCAGTGAGAACATCGCTAAAGTTTCCGCGAAAGTAATTTTAACTGGGTAGTTCCGATAATTTCTAAGAATAACCGAAAGAAAGGAAAATGGAGCACGCCATCCAGGATGATCTCAGAGTACAGCCATTGCTTCTCCGAATAGAGAGAAGCCAAATGGGGTGGTTCAGGAATCTGGTTACGATGCCTACTGTACGCCTCGCTGGTGAGGCGTTTTGGGCACGTCCCACCAGGAAGAGACGTAGAAGCAGACCTCCGACACACTGGAAAGACTATTTCTTACAGCTGGACAGTGAACACTTCGGGTTGTCGTCTGAAACTGCTGCCTCCACGACCTGGACCCATATAAGCAGACGACGGAATGGAACAGAACCGAAAGAATAAAAATGACCGGAAAGAGCAAATCTCTAAAATTCGCATGGGATTTCTCGTGCGATACGGCCATGTTTGTAAAAAATTTTCCGCAAAATTACCAACCCACAATTCAGCTGATTCGGAAATCTTTTGCTAGTTTTAATCCCGTTCAAATTCCTATTTTGATGATCAATGTTCATGTTTGTCCTAATATTTTTATTTGACGTTACTACTAATCCCAACTTTATTTGTAAAGCCCTTTTCACATAAAAACAACCCACGATGCTTTACACAAAAACAAAACAGATTTAAATAATAAGATCAAACAAAACAGCACAATATTTAAATAATTCAAAATATAAGACAAACATTTAATTATCCATAAGCCCGGATAAAAAGAGTTATTTTAAGTCCTGACTTGAACTTCTCCAATGTACAGAGCTTTCTTATTACTGTTTTTATAACCGACCTTTTACGGACTTTAATCCTCTTTTTATGTTTCTATTAAAGCTAAATTACCAACAAAATTTAATATTTTGCAGCAGCATGGACTATTTTAGATAATATGGACACATTTAATTTTTACAACCAATAAGAAATAAAAAAAAAAAGAATTACTCTATTCATCCCTCACCGGGGAAATTTGTGTTCTGCACTCCTTACACCGCAGCAGGCTGCCACTACACCGCAGCAGGCTGCCCTTCAACGGCGCCAATGGTGGGAGAAGCGGGGGTTAGGTGTCTTCTCCATGGACCCTAGACGGTGGTGTCAGTGGGAATCGAACCCGTGACCTTCCGGTCTATTATTGAGATGGACTACAAATGGAGGGATTTACAACCTGATTATAAGCTACAATGTTTCTTAATCTTTTACGTTCTTGTTATCTTTTTTTTCTCTAACCACGGAGACAGTTACTCCGTGGTTAGAGCGTTTGCCCACGATTCGGAAGTCAACCGAAAGTTCGTGGGTTTGCATCTCACTGTTTTCACGTCTAAGGTTCTTGGAGAAGACACCTAACCTCCCGTTTCTACCACCATTGGCGCCATCTTGGGCAGCCTACTGCGGTGTAGGAGTGCAGCATATAAATTTTCCCATTAAGGGATGAATAGAGTGAGTAAAAAAAATGTTTAAATTATTTTTTGGCTCCGTAGCACTAATGTGCAATCACAATCAGAAATCGGGACCTGCCTATACAGGGTAAAAAAAAAACACAATAATAATCATATGAAGTAAGATAGTGGTATTTTTAAGAAAAGATATTTTATGACACTTTTTGAGGGGCGAGACGAATGCATGAATGGCTCAATTAATTGATGTCTCAAAATGACTAAAAATAATTCCAGAAATAACCAGTGATCAAGAAGAATGAGGAAGGAAATCTGATTCAATCATTAACCAAGAACAAACAGCTCATTCACCACAAGTTCAAATGGATGAACAAAGAATTTCAGCTGTTCAAACTCCCACTTTTTACCGAGTTGTGCAACGTTTTAAACTATGACTGTTTTAAAACAGTTTGACAAGAAAACATGTTGGTCCAAAACTGAAAAAAAAAGTACTTTTACAACTTTTTATTCAAAAATAACCAAGTTATACAACAAATAGTGACTGGTTATTATTTATAATCCGATTTAATTTATTGACAACTCATTGGGGAAAGATTAAAAACTTTAAACCAATCCCAAGCCACGTAGGCAGCCGGAGAAGAGAGGACTGATCCGAAATGTCTGCATTCCTTCGTCTTCTAAATGCAGACATAAATCTAAGGCTTTGAAGAGAGATATGACAGGGTCGATTCCCTGAGGAACACCGGAGCCACTGTGTAAAGCGAGACAGCTGGGAGAGAACAAGCATGTGGGGGTTTTAACTCAGGACTTTACTGGCGGCGCTACCTTTGGATGTCTTTATTGATGAGTGCTGACAAGGACTGACTGGAACCGTGGCATCAGGATCAGAAAAAAAAAACATGGCGAGCGGTCACAAGACAAAAAAGCAAATTAGACTAAGATTTTATCTCTTTTGTATATGTGAGAATTTAATTTTGTGTGTGTGTGCGTGTGTGTGAGACAACTGCCTCAACATTTTGTTCTATTTTGTCTTAATCCGTTCTGTTCCGTCATCTTCCCCTTGTTCTGGGGCCGGGTCGCGGGGGCAACAGCCTCAAACGGTTAGCCCAGGCTTCTCTCACCCCGGCTGCATCCTCCAGCTCACCCGGAAGGATCCCAAGTCGTTCCCTGGCCAGCTGTAAGACATAGTCTCCCCAGCAGATTCGGGGTCTGCCCCTTGGTCTCCTCCCGGTGGGACGTGCCCGAATCACCTCGCCCACGAGGCGCTCGGGGGGGGCATCCTGACCAGATGCCCGAACCACCCCGTCTGGCTCCTCTCGACCTGGAGGAGGAGCGGCTCGACAACGAGCTCCTCCCGGATGGCAGAGCTCCTCAGCCGATCTCCGAACGAGAGCCCAGCCACCCTGGGTTGGAAGCTCATTTCGGCCGCTTGTACCCACGATCTCATTCTTTCGGTCACCACCCAAAGCTGGTGACCATAGGTGAGGGTTGGAACGTAGATCGACTTGTAAATCGAGAGCTTTGCTTTTCGGCTCAGCTCGCTCTTTACCGCGACGGACCGATGCAGCGTCCTAGTTGTTGCTGATGCCGCACCGATCAGCCTGTCGATCTCCCGCACCATACTTCCCCCACTCGTGAACAAGTCTTAATATAACTTTAAAATTGATTAATAAGGGAAGAGAAGGTGGCTCTGTGGTTAGAGCATTTGCCCGTGGACCGGAAGTCAACCGGGGTGGGCAAACTTTTTGATTGGCTGGCCACAATGAGGGGGCCGTAACAGGAGCCGATGGATGGCATGCTTTGGTAACCCATAGAATGGCACGCTAGATTTTAAACAAGCGCTAAATGTTACATCAAGAGCGTTAAATTTCAAATCTAGCGGCGCTAGGTCTGAAATCTAGCGCGATAGCGCTTGAAAACGTGCATTTAGCGGCACTATGTTTGAAATCTAAGCGCTTGATGTAACATTTTGCTTGTTTTAACATCTAACACACTTGTGCACTCTGTGCACACTGTTTATTTTGAAAGCGTGCACGACACGGAGACACACACATTTTAATAGGAGCAGTGTTGTTGTATCCAGAGTGTGCCATCTAGTGAGGAAACATCAGAATTGCAGGGAAACTAAAACTAACAAGGTTTATTTTTTCAAATTAGGCGGGCCAAATTAAACCGTTTAAAGGGCCGTATGTGGCCCGCGGGCTGTAGTTTGCCCACACCTGACCTAGAACCTTGTACTCTGCTACCTGTAACCTGTAGATCTGCCTCTTCTCTTTTTCACAATACCTCTGTCTCAAGACCAAACAAGGCCAGTCTCACTTCATTTTTCTTCATTCCATATGACACATTCTTAATTTACAAATTATCAGTTGTCTGTTCAACTTTGCATTCAACTTACAGTCTAATAAAGGCATCCCCCGCGCTCTGATGTGTGTGTTTTTATGTGAGGCAGCATCACATTTGATGAGTCACTGTTCTGCTTTCTCCTCCCATCATGTGGCTGAGGAAGCCCAGAGGAATGTGGCCTCTTCCAGTGTGTGAAAAAGCAACACGCCTTCCTTTCCTCACTTTCCCGGCTCCTTCACACGCTCACCAAAGAGCTCAAAAGACACGGCATTGTTTCAGGGTTTGCTTTGTGATGATGGCAACGCTATCAAACCTTTGTTTGAACAAAACAAAGACATTGAAAATTTCTATTTTAGATTGAAAACAAAATTGTGTACCAGACAAAAAATGAGGCATTTTTTAATAAACATTCAAATTAATGAAAGCAAGTTTCCAGATTGGCTCTTCTTTATCTGCGGAGAGGAAGAAGGGGGGTTTAATAAGTTCTGCTGGGCAGGTAATCCAGAAGATATTAAATAAGGAGGATGTGGTACAGGGTTGGATAAATTACCCCAAAGCACATCTTCATACTCCCCCAACTGGTCTTAAATCACCATTAAATACCAGCATACTTCCCCCTCCAACCCTCTTTCTACTACTCAAAACTCCTCGGAAAGGTCTGCACACTGTCCACTTTTGGTATCCCCTCATCATACTATGCCTTTATTCAAACCGGTGGTGTCTAAATCTGAGAATATATAAAAGATAAAACACCATTATTGAGGTGGTTAAAAGTAGTCATTAGAAGTTAAACAAGTAACAAGCTAGTAATGAACACAGACCACAGTGTTTGACTAAAGAAAATTAAAATAAGTGGGCCCAACACGCAACCTTGTGGAACACCCAATCTAATAATTTAAAGGAGGGGTGCTCAACCAGTCGATCAGTGTCTACTGTTAGCCTGCGGACTGATCCCAAGTCGACCGCCAGGTATGTAGAAAAAAAATTGATACAACAGCAAGTCGGTGTTGCCAACTCAGTGACTTTGGGCGCTAGTTTTGGCAATATTCAGACCCTCGAGGGACCCTATACTTAAAAAATAAATAAATAAACACAAGAAAAAAAACAATCTAGCCACTTTTTCTAGTCTAACAGGAGATTTTAGGACTCTGTGACGTGTAAGCACATTGTTGAGCCAGTTCTCAATGAGCAGCGCCTACTGCTGAGAGAAGATTTGTAAAGGGATGTGTAATGGTTGTGTGACAACAACAAAAAAGTGTTGTGAGGGTAGTTTTACTGCAAGATGGAAATGATCTGTGTGTGTTTGTGACGTTGGCACTGAACTGGTAGATCTCAGGAAGTTTGATACCTGAAAAGTAGATCTTGGGACAAAAAGTTTGGGCAACATGATTTAAACTAACTTGACAACAATCATCTTAAAAACTGTTGTGAATCTAAACAGGAGCCCAAAATGTACTCTTGCGTGTCATTGGTCTTTCAAAGCAAATTTCCATTCAATTACAGACTGATGTTCAGTCATTATTCTTCCTTTTTTTCTAAAGACAGAAATACACTGAGTTTGTTTAGGAAAGTTTAGACAGTATTTGTGTGTATTTTTGTTCATTTTAATACTCATGCCCTTTGAGACAATTGTGTCGTGACGCTGGGCTGTACAAATAAAATTGAATTGAATAGTAAATCCCTCACCTGCTGCCAGAGGGAGCCTTGGATTTTCTTCATCAACCTGATTAGGATCACCTGAGGATGATTCCTGATTCTACACATCTGTGCACACTGCCATCTATTTAAGGGGAATCACCCCGGGCTTCCTGTCGGGTCTCACTATCCCTTCCAGACAGGTCACCCTGGTTGCCTGACCATGTTTTGAACTTTGTTATTATTTGACTTTTTAAACTTTGAGTTAATCCTGTGTTCCTCGCTTTACAAACTTTCCTGAATTGAGTTAATAAACCGTCCTCTGTCTTCCACCATTCCTTAAAACCCTGACAGACGGGCCACATCATTACATTTGTCTTTAACTTTATGCATTTGACTAAATTCTTTGTTTTTAACTAAAGTGGAAACCAATAAACCAAAACAAAGTTTTTTTCTATCCCTATATTGGTAATCAAATTACGAAGAAAATGTCTTTTTTCTTTTTTTGGATGAACACACATTTTCCATCAGACCATCCAAAACCAGGACATGGCCTTTCAACAAGACTCATGTGGTGGAAGTTGAGTGGGGGAAACTGGGGCCCCATGAGGGGCTCATCTGATGAAAGACGCCACCTGGACAGCTTTAGGTAGCATATACTACTACCCCTAACACACCTTCCGGTTAAATCTGGGCCTTCATTTTGTTGAGCATATACTGTTCTTTAGAGATTTATTTGTTATGATTTTTTTTTTTTAGTTTCTTTAACAAGCCACAGCAAACAGCGTTCGCATTTTCACTCCTTCCAATCATGTTGCTGTTTTTTCCCCCTCCCTTTTTTTCCATGGAGTTGTGAAACACAATGGAAAGCACACTATCACTCCAGCTGTCTCCTATTACTGCCTCTGACCAAAATTATTTACACTTCTGGTTACTGGAACTTTGGAATGGGAGCGAAAAAGGGAAGAAGGCATCATTCAGTTTATTCCTTCACATTGTGTGCGAGTCTCCACTTAAAGATACGACAAACATAAAGCATTCGACTCTGCAGGAGTCTGAAGTACTATGTTTGTACTTTTAAGAGAGGGAATAACAGAGTAAATCAAAGTAAACTGATTTAATTAAAATTACATTCAGGCATTGATTAACACCAGGACCGGTACGTTCTAAATCTACCCGCAAGCGCCATGACCGTCAATGTGACCATTTTTAAAGTAATAATAATGATAAACCGTGAAATATTTTTAAAACCTAGAGTAAAAAAGCAAATACCAAAGTAAAATAATCTAATTAGTCAATAGCCTGTTCTTTTTTCT
Source organism: Neostethus bicornis (assembly GCA_902685375.1). Lineage (NCBI taxonomy): Eukaryota > Metazoa > Chordata > Actinopteri > Atheriniformes > Phallostethidae > Neostethus > Neostethus bicornis. The sequence goes on along the minus strand of LR738547.1, from coordinate 5,737,727 downwards.
TTTTTTTTCGCATTTTGCGTTGCTGCTTCGAAAATGTCCTCGTTAAAAATTGGCTACAGGCTATATTCCGATGTTAACCTGAACTTTCAAGACTTATCTACAAAACGTGGCAGACTTTATTCAGACAATAATTTTCTTACTCTCTTCAATTTTATCTCACTCAATCTTTCTAAAATGTTTCTGTAATGGCGTCAGAGTCCTCCTTGTCCCTCTCCACAAATATAAACACACATACACCCACATTTATGTGTGGCCATAGCAACGTGTTTGTCGCCGTATCAACATAGCAACAACTTCCAATGCGCGCTGCACCCCGGTTAGAGGAAATAAAATGCTTATGAATTTTGAAATGCTCGTTTTTAGAACACAAAAAATACATGATAAAATAGAAAACATGTTTATAAGAAAAGTCGTAAAAGTTCAGCCTACTAGGTTGTTTAATTTATTCTAATTACCCTAAGTAAAAATGTGCACGAGTCAGCAAACACAGAGTTAATCACCACTGCTGATGAACCCAAACTGGCAACTTCCTTGGTTGTTTGTTTTACTTGGGCATCTAAGTTGCGTCACGTGCACCACATGTAAACACAAGAAAGTGGGCAGGGGACAAAACGTGCACTTATACAGGAAATGCAAGGCTCTGTCCGTGGTCGCTCTGACAAAAAGTAGAATTACAAACGAGATGAACTTTGGGTCATCCAGCCAGTGTCGATCAGATGTTAATCCTAATGGTTTAGTGTCAAGGATTTCATCTTAAATCACATTATGCTGGTAAAACGACGAATCATGTGCAAATAATTTATAAAAGGGATTTTTAGATCTAAAAAACTCTTTACTCCATCCACTGAGTAACTCTGAAGACAGAATCCTACTGCAGTACAAGTCCACCTGAATGGGGGGGGTACTTAGAAAATAATTCACATTGAAATACGTGATGATGACCCGCTAATGGTTCGCGAGGGCTCCATGCTAAAGGGTCTGTTAGACGAAAAATTTTGTGGGTTTAGGTCTTCTATTCCGTGTAGTCCCTCATTCATCCAGGAGTGATCCATAGTAGAAAAAGTTTCAAAAAAGTCTTCTGGACAGTTTAATTCTTGAACGAGACGTTTCGACTTCCATCCGGAAATCATTTTCAATCTGAATGAAATGGACTGAAACCTGGATCTATTTATACTAACCTGAGTAAAAGGTAAAAAAAATAGTAAGAAGGGCTCATTGGTCGAGCCCTTCTTACTATTACTTACTATTACTTACTATTGGTCGAGCCTGTGTTACTGAAGATGTAACACAGGCTCATTGGTCGAGCCCTTCTTACTATTACTTACTATTACTTACTATTGGTCGAGCTCATTGGTCGAGCCCTTCTTACTATTACTTACTATTACTTACTATTGGTCGAGCTCATTGGTCGAGCCCTTCTTACTATTACTTACTATTACTTACTATTACTTACTCACTTACTTACTTACTCACTTACTATTACTTACTCACTTACTTACTATTACTTACTATTAAAAAAATAGTAAGAAGGGCTCGACCAATGAGCCTGTGTTACTTAATATGTAACACAGGCTCATTGGTCGAGCCCTTCTTACTATTACTTACTATTACTTACTCACTTACTTACTTACTCACTCACTCACTTACTTACTATTACTTACTATTAAAAAAATAGTAAGAAGGGCTCGACCAATGAGCCTGTGTTACTTAAGATGGTCGAGCCCTTCTTACTATATTTTTTACCTGTTACTCAGGTTAGTATAAATAGATCCAGGTTTCAGTCCATTTCATTCAGATTGAAAATGATTTCCGGATGGAAGTCGAAACGTCTCGTTGAAGAAATAAACTGTCCAGAAGACTTTTTTGAAGCTTTTTCTACTACTTTAGGTCTTCTAGTGTTAAAGACACGACAAACATTTGGCATCCGACTATGCAGAGTCCTGGGTTGTGTGTTGATGTTCAGGAGAGTAAACGAGAGCGTAAATCAAAGTAAACACTCCCCAATTCAATTTACGCACAAGCATTAATTAAAGTGATAATGCCTGGGTTGCCTTAGCAGACAGAGCCACTGCCTTCTCCGTGACAGCACAGCTGAGATAAAGGCCTTCCCCGTGGGGGAGTGGAGACCTGTAATTAGAGTCAGTCAGGACTCCCCGTTGCTATGTAAACATCCCAACAGCCATGCTTAGCAGCGCGTTGCCTCTGTGCTACAGTTCCTCAGCATGATTCACAAGCCAACATCTGGTTTAGCGTACTGGAAAGGACTTTGTCGGTTTGGCACATTGTGTGTGTGTGAAGTGTGTCGATTTGGACCAGATGACCCAGGCCTCCCTCTCCTCCCCTTGACATCCCCCATATCTCATATTACAGCGGTTGCACAATGCATTCTGGCAGTCCGCGCTCTCGCTGACCAAAACAAACCATTGCGGACATGGAGACAAGCATTCTACTCAAATGTGGGGAGGGGAGAAAAGAAAAATTCTTACAACCACTTTGGCATGAAGGCGACTCCTGCCTGCCAGTAGTATAGGAAAAGTCAGACAGGAACAACTGGTTAACTTTACTGGAAAGCTGAAAGTTGAGTCCTTTTTCAAAATTTATATGCAAGTCGTACAAGCGCGCAAGTCAGCATTTACGATGTAGTCGTTCATCACATCTACCTGTGTGTAAAATAAGTTTAAAAAAAAAAAAAAAGCCGCAAACATCCTCATGGAGAGGTTGTTGGCAGGAGCTTTACGTTATTTTCTGGCTTCACTTTCCGAAAATGTAGCCAAATGTCCAATTCATCCCAAGCTGGAGTTACAGTTATTGCGGGCAGGGGAGAGTGGAGGAAAATAAGTTACAAAAAGCAAAAAATTAAAATATAGATGTCAAGGTGCTCCCGGTCTGACTTTTTAAGAGTTACGGGAGGTTGGGATTCTGGGTTGTATTTCGCTGAGAGCGGACTCGTAGCAGACTAATCTAAACATTACATAAGAGCTCTTCAGACTTGTTTAAAGGCAGATGGGAGTGTTTACACAGATGCTGTGAGATAAATACATCATTAAAGGAAAAGACGGGCTGAATGTGATGAAATTATAGATGAGGTGATTTAAAATGGAGATGAAATGTTTTTATAATCATTTTATTACCAAAAATAACCAAATTCTGGATGTTTTTTTATTTCCATAGTTACAAGAAAACATTAGAGCAAATGATCTCAAAAACAAAGATTTCATCAGGGTGAAAAAAAACTAATAAAATTATTAAGAATATCTTTTGCGGATGATGTGGTCCTGTTGGCTTCATCAGACTGTGATCTCCAGGTCTTACTGGATCGATTTGCTGCCGAGTGTGAAGCGGTTGGGATGGGAATTAGCGCCTCCAAATCTGAGACCCTGCTCCTCGCCCGGAAAAGGGTGGAATGCCCCCTGCGGATCAGGGACAGGGTTCTGCCCCAAGTGGAGGAGTTTAAGTATCTCAGGGTCTTGTTCACGAGTGGGGGAAGGATGGAGCGGGAGATCGACAGGCAGATCGGTGCGGCGTCAGCAATAACTAGGACGCTGCATCGGTCCGTCGTGAAAAAGAGAGAGCTGAGCAGAAAAGCAAAGCTATCGATTTACAAGTCGATCTACGTTCCAACCCTCACCTATGGTCACCAGCTGTGGGTGGTGACTGAAAGAATGAGATCACGGATACAAGCGGCTGAAATGAGCTTCCTCCGCAGGGTGGCTGGGCTCTCACTCAGAGATCGGGTGCCATCTGGGAGGAGCTCGGTGTCGAGCCGCTCCTCCTCCGGGTCGGTGCAATTAGGTGCATGAGCATTGTCAAAATAAAATTGCTGACGTTAGCAAAAAATACATTTTTGGCGTTTTTTGACCTCGCAAAAAAAAAAAAAAAGGAATGTTTTGTCGCGAATAGGTTTTTTCTGAAGACAAACTGAGAGCAAATTAAATCTTTGCATTTTGTTAACATTATGAGGAGGCGATAGCTCAGTGGTAGAATATCCGTCCTTGGACCGGAAGAAGTCGGTTTGATTCCAACTGGGCCTATGCCTAAGTGTCCTTAAGGAAGATCCCTATCTCCCTGTTACTTCCACCCGCCATGGCTGCCTGCTGCAGTGCAATGCAGCACAAAAATGTCCCCATTGGAGGGATGAAGAAAAAAACATTCCACTTCATTAAAAACTGCTGCAATCGTGCAAAAAAAGTTGACACTGAAAAAATATGCAGATAATTTTCAGATTTTTTTCCTCAAGAATAAAAAAACAAGGTCGTTGATGGAGCAAACCATTATTTAGTATCTTAGTTTTTGTTGCCGGGTGGATGAATGAGACGATCTGCTGCACCGCTTTATCTACAACAATCTTTAAAATTACTGCTGATGGAACCAGTTGCACATCTGGAAAGACAGTCTACGTTGGAATTCACCACAATCCTAAACATCGGTCACATATCCAAATTTTTATAAGAGATGCTGCCATCATCAAATTTAAAATGAACTTTTTTTTTTTCAGAAATAATAAATTATCTCGCTCGCAACTTCACACTCAGTTCCAGATTTTTCCCAATCTGGTCTCCAGCTGTTCTAAACTGGATTAACTGGCAGAGATGAAAAACAAGAGAAGGTCTGTAATTCATCAAGAGCTCTTTCTTTATGGTACTTGGTTGGTTTACTGTAAATATCTGTCCCTGGTGACGCAGCGTAACAATGCATCCCACCGTCTGAGGAAAACTTCATTGTGTTTAAGATCCTGGCATTGTGGGGGGAATAATGTTTGCTCTACCCACATCCCAAAACTCTGCGCTCTGCTTTTGTTAGAGTAGCGTTCGCTCTCTGGAGTACCATTCAAATCTCCCGAGAATAGAGACGAATCTTTACAATAATAAGCAATGACGGCGCAGAGACTCAAACGATGAAAAATGCTAACCGCTTTTTTTTAGAGGTTACGTTACGCAATGTGCAGTTTTCCTGGTATTTACGGCCGCTGCCAAAAGGAAAACATGCAGCCCGGAGCTAAACTGTTCCAAAACCACGTGAAAGTAATCTCTGAACAAGGACATACAAAAAAAATCGCAACATTGGTAAAGTCGATATGGACAAAAAAAATATTCTGATCATTTCTGATGATTAATTTAAAACAACAGCAACTTCTCAAACTTTGAAAACTGGATTGTGATGTCATACTGCAAAGCATTGTGGGTGCAAACAGGATCCAGGCGTTGTCATAACAAAGTGGTGTGTCAGAGCATGTGCCTCTGAGACATTTCTTTTTCTGTTCATGACGTTTTTCTTTATCTAAACCTTGATAAACCGTCGTATTATGCTTATTTGGGGTCGGGTCGCAGGGCAACAGCCTCAGACAGGAAGCCTAGGCTTCTCTCCGCCCCAGCTGCATCCTCCAGCTCACCCGGAAGGATCCCGAGTCGTTCTCCTGCCAGCTGCGAGACAAAGTCTCTCCAACAGTTCCAGGGCCTGCCTCTTGTTCTCCTCCCGGTGGAACGTGCCCGAAACACCTCACCAGCGAGGCGCTCAGGGGGAATCCTGACCAGATGCCCGAACCACCCCATCTAGCTTCTCTCAACCTGGAAGAGGAGCGGCTCGACACCGAGCTCCTCCCGAATGGCAGAGCTCCTCACCTGATCTCTGAGTGAGAGCCCAGCCACCCTGCGGAAGAAGCTCATTTCGGCCGCTTGTATCTGTGATCTCATTCTTTCGGTCACGTCCACAGCTGGTGGGTGGTGTCAGCAATAACTAGACCGCTGCATCGGTCCGTCATGGTACAGAGACAGCTGAGCCGAAAAGCAAATCTCTCGATTTACAAGTCGATCTACGTTTCTATCCTCACCTATGGTCAGGTGAGCTGGAGCATGTGGTTGGGGTGAGAGAAGACTGGGTTTCCCATCTGAGGCTATTGCCCTCGCGACCCGGCCCCGGATGAGCGGAAGATGACGGAACATCAATCTTCATAAAAAAGATTTATGGATACATGATATAAGAGTAGTTAAATCTCAAAAAATTAGTAGACTTTTGTAAGAAATAATGGGCATAAATACAACAAAAAAAAAAAAACAACTCTTTGCTGCAATAAAAACATTAATAAACTGGAAGTAACGACCCTGCAGGATGCCTAAACTTTTGCAGATGTTATATATTTTTTTCTATCATAAAAGAAATAAAATCAAATCCGGAGTGCTCAAATTTTATATTCATTGCTAAGTGTATTTCCGTTCCGTCCCGTTGTCTTCCGCATTCATCCGGGGCCGGATCGCGGGTGGCAACAGCCTCAAACGGGCAGCCCAGGCTTCTCTCACCCCGGCTGCATCCTCCAGCTCACCCGGAAGGATCCCATGTCGTTCCCCGGCCAGCTGTGAGACATAGTCTCTCCAGCGGGTCCGGGGTCTGCTCCTTGTGTGACGTGCCCGAAACCCCTCGACCGCGAAGCGCTCGGGGGACATCCTGACTAGATGCCCGAACCACCCCATCTGGCTCCTCTTGACCTGGAGGAGGAGCAGCTCGACACCGAGCTCCTCCCGGATGGCAGAGCTCCTCACCAATCTCGAAGTGAGAGCCCAGCCACCCTGCGGAGGAAGCTCATTTCCGTTCCGTCATCTTCTGCTTTCATCTGGGGCCGGGTTGCGGGGGCAACCGCCTCAAAAGGGAAGCCCAGGCTTCTCTCTCTCCGGCTGCATCCTCCAGCTCACCCGGAAGGATCCCAAGTCATTCTCTGGCCAGCCAGTCTCTCCAGCGGGTCCGGAGTCTCCCTCTTGGTCTCCTGTCCCCGAAACACCTCACCAGCAAGGTGCTTGGGGGGCATCCTGACCAGATGGGGTTCCCGAACCACCCTATCTGGCTCCTCTCGACCTGGAGGAGGAGCAGCTCGACACGGAGCTCCTTCCGGATGGAAGAGCTCCTCACCCGATCTCGGAGTGAGAGACCAGCCACCCTGCGGTGGAAGCTCATTTCAACCGCTTGTATCCGTGATCTCATTCTTTTGGTCACCATCCACAGCTGGTGACCATAGGTGAGGGTGGGAACGTAGATCGACTTTTAAATCGAGAGCTTTGTTTTTCGGATCAGCTCTTTCTTTACAACGATGGACCGATGCAGCGTCCTGTGTGTATTTAATAAAAAATATTTTAAAAAAATTACATGACTTTTTATTTTTAATGGGTTAAAATCCAAAAAAAAAAAAGACCAAATACGGAACCTGAAACATTGTTTTGAACTGGCTCATCGGGTCGTTAGTTTCCCTGAATAAGTCTGACTAATCAAACCGCTCGTTGCTCAATAAAGATGTCTTTGTTAGGTGTGACGGGGGGTTACACATCAATCCCAAAAAAACCGACACAAGTCTAGAAAGGACGATATTATTCATCGGATAAACCCGATACGATGCGCCATCGTCTGAGATTCTTCAGCATCAAACTCCGGTTGCAGCCTGCGTCAGGCCTCCAGAATGTTTTGATTCTCAGAGTGAACTTGTCAGCACTTTCTTGAACGTAAATCTCACTCACGCACAAATCCCGACATGCACCGTCTTGAAAAGCACACTGGGAGAGAGTGGAAAATCCCGTGACATGAGGGAAAACTGGGATTGCTGCACGGTTTTCTGACTTCTGCTTGAACCACAGTGAGCAAACGTGTGAAATTTTAAAGTTCTTACCTGCAAACGCACGGCAAAAAATCGCAAAAAGGATCATCAGAATGGGAGATCCCGGAGCCATGGTGCTCTCCTGCAGGTCTGATGCGGTTTTCTGCCTCTCTGTGAGTGTGTGTGTGTGTCTACAGGAAGTTCCCTTCAAGCTTCAGCTGCAAAGTGAACACAAACACAAGACGTCAGTGAGGAGAGGGAGGTTTAATCTCAGCGCAGTAAAACCAGCGGGAGGAACTGGGCTCTGGCTAATCTGAGCTGTGGAAGTGATGGAGCTGACCAGAAGACTAATTTAGGGGGTTAATTGGGGAGGTCGTGCAAGCTTAGAAAGGACGGCAGTTACATCACGCTTAAAGTGTGTGTGTGTGTGTGTGTGTGTGTGTGTGTGTGTGTGTGTGTGTGTGTGTGTGTGTGTGTGTGTGTGTGTGTGTGTTAACATGGTTAGACGTGGGGTGAGAAAAAAAAATCACCGTAATTCGGTCAAAAGCAAAAAATTAAAGTTGACATCAACAACTTTATTCAGATTTAATGATTTGTCACTTTGACCTGAAAACTTGATCAGTTCATCTATAGTTGGTACTGAGTAACTGTGGGCGGGGGGTTAATTAAAAGCTCTGCAGTAGTTATGGGAGATATCGCATTCAGAAGAATTTGTGATCTTGAGATTTGTTCGCATGGCTCTCAAAACCTAATCAGTTCATCTGTCGTTGGTACTGAGTAGCGTGGGTGGGGGTTTAATTTAAGCTCTGCAGTAGTTTCGGAGATATCACATTCATAAGAATTTGTGATCTTGAGCTTTGTTTGCCTGGCTCTGAAAACCCAATCAGTTCATCTATAGTTGGTACTAAGTAACGTGGGTGGTGGTTTAATTAAAAGTTCTACAGCAGTTTGAGAGATATGACATTCACAAGAATTTAAGATCTTGAGATTTGTTCACATGGCTCTGAAAACCGTATCAGTTCATCTATAGTTGGTACTGAATAACACAGGCGGGGGGGAGTAATTACAACCTCTACCGTAGTCTGGGAGATATCACATTTGCAAGAATTTGTGCTCTTGAGCTTTGGTTGCCTGGCTCTGAAAACCCAATCAGTTAATTTATAGTTGGTACTGAGTAACGTGGGCAGGGGTTTAATTAAAAGCTCTACAGTAGTTTGGGAGATATCGCAAGAATTTGTGATATTGAGCTTTGGTTGCATGGCTCTGACAACCTAATCAGTTCATCCATAGTTGGTACTGAGTAACTGGGGACAGTTTAATTTGAATCACTTCAGTGATTTAGGAGAGATTGCAGTCACAAAAGTGATACCTCCTCCTCATTCTGTGAGCGAAGACGTAAAACCCGACTTTACATAAATAAAAACAACCAAACGCATTTCAAAGAAACTGCACTTAATCTGATAAAAAAAAAAAAAAAAAAAACTAGTTTAGTTTCCTCCGTTAGTTACCAAATTGATAACCATTTCAAACGGTGTTTTTTATTAGTTATGTAAGCAAGGGAGTAACTGCAGGTCAAGTTCTGCCGAATCTAAAACAGATGTGTTCAAACTTTATCGTTTCAGGTCTGATAGAAGCATCTGTTCAGCAAATGGATCGGCCAAAAATAATCCAGACTTTGTGCACATGAGACAGATAGACACACAGACAGAAATGAGGATGACGAGTTGGGTCACTTTAACTTTTCTAACAATAAAAAGTTTAAGATGTTTTAACCTCCTAAGACCCGAACTCCTGCATGGTATCCTTTAATAATTTCTTTTCGTTATTTGGAATGATTGGGACCTGATGAGTCTAAAATCATAAATATTTTTTATAAATTATGTAGTTGTAGTTGTAGTTATTATGTAGTTGAGCGTTCTACATTATGTAGTTGAGAACAAGGCAGCCATCTTGAATCTAAATAATAGTGTGTCATACACTTCTATCACCACTAAGTGGCAGTATAATGACCTCTTATGTGGACAGCAGGACCTTGTGGAGAAATAGTGTGTTTTGTGGTGTAGATAACCCAAAATGTGCTGTCCACAATTGTGGACGCCAGGTCGTAGGAGGTATTCAACTGAGGCCCTGTCCACACGTAGTCGGGTATTTTTGAAAACGTATATCCTCTATTCTTCGTTTTAGGAAAACGCACGCGTCCACACGTAACCGTTTTCAAAATATCCGCGTCCACACAGAGTTGTATGAATACGCTTCTAAGTGCGGTTATAAGCATGCCAGACCAGTAGAGGGCAGTATTGAGTGGAGGAGAATCGTCGATTGCAACGCATTTCTCCTCCTTTGCTCCTCAACAAGAAGCAAGAGCAGTTGAGAGTGGACAAAAAGGCAAGAAAAGAGGGTCTGCAACAGGGTCCGTGGGTCCACGCTGCCCACTGTCAGCTTTTGTAAACAAGGACGCACACAAATGACGTATGTGCATTTCTTGTCGCAGATAGTGACGCATAAAAAAACGCAAATCTCCGTTTTCGCACGTCCACACGCAAACGGAAAAATGGAGGTTTTCAAAATCTCCACTTTGGCCGGCGTTTTCAAAAAACGCCGGTTTTGAGTGAAAAAAATCTTCGTTTTCATGTGGACACCAAAACGAATAAAAATATATGCGTTTTCAAACATACCCATCTACGTGTGGACGGGGCCTATGGCTCTTTTGGCTTTAAAATGGAACTTTGGGTGTGTAGCGGTAGCAGCACACGCGGGTACCTTCCCTTCGCTAGCAAAGGGGGCGGTGTCAGCAAGGTGCTTCTACTTGTAGCAAAAACTGTTGCGGCACAATGTGACCAGCTACGTGTGGACAGGGCCTACCGTATTTTTTGTACTATAAGGCGCACCTAAAAACCTTAAATTTTCTCTAAAGTTCACGATGCGCCTTTTAACCCGGAGCGCCTTATATACGGATTAATATTGAGCTACAACAGGTGTCACAACTGCGGTAAGCAGCCGCCAACTCCATTTCCCCCGTAGAAGAAGTAGTGCGCGGTGCATGCTGGGATATATGAAAGGGCGTCTCATTTCCAATAGGTGCGTTCGAGATGACACAGGCGGACGCAGTTTAGAACTGCGTCCGCCTGTGTCATCTCGAACGCACCTATTTGTGTGTTTGTGTAAAGACACGGAAATGGCTCCTACCAATAGACACTGTTACATCGCAGAGTTTAACAGGTGTCGCAACTGCAGTAAGCAGCCGCCGACTCCATTTCCCCCGTAGAAGAAGTAGTGCGTGGTGCATGCCGGGGATATATGAAAGGGCGTCTCATTTCCATTTGTGTGTTTGTGTAAAGACCTGGAAATGGCTCCTACCAAGAGACACTGTTACACCGCAGAGTTTAAACTCAAGGCGATCGGTCACGCAGTAGAACACGGGAATAGAGCCGCAGCGAGAGAGTTTAACATCAATGAATCAATGGTGAGGAAGTGGAGGAAGCAAGAGGATGCGCTGCGCCAAGTAAGTAAGACTAAACAGACTTTATCTCCAATGGAAGATAAACTGTGTCACAAAAATATTAATACTTTATCTCGTAGAAAATAATAAAATTCATTTTGGGAGTAAAACAGAAAGCTGTTTTGTAATTGTTAATAGAGTTTGACCTATCTGACTTTTTTTTTTTTTTTACATTCCCTTTAGCGCAGCACCATCTAGTAACGTAACCCCAGCCTTTACTGTAGCGCCTTATAATGCGGTGCGCCTTATATATGAAAAAGGTTTTTAAAAAATGTCATTTATTGAAGGTGCGCCTTATAGTACGGAAAATACGGTAAATATTTCACCGAGAAGAAGCTTACTTTTTATTTAACAACAAAATGTCCTCAATGTGGATACAAAACAACTAAATTAACAACTTTCCCATGCATGCTAATGAGTTGATTATAAATGCATTCAAATAGAAAGCCAATAAATAACGAGGGTATTTGCATTTGTAAACACCAAAAAAAAAGCGATAAAACCAACATAAAACATGCCCTAAGTAAAAAAAAAAAAAAAAAAAACCTATAAGAGAACTTCTCATCAACTGTAGTGTCTTGTTGATCAGATCAAAGTGTTGTGACGGGAATCGCGCAGCTCAAAGTAGAAAAAAAAAGCTGCGTGGAAGAAGCAGATGTGCATAGATTGCTGGTGGTGAACCGGAGCGCGTGTAGGGGAAGTGGTTTTAGGTGCATCGTTCTGCAGTATAAAAGACTCTTTCACCACACGGCTGGGAAGTCATTTCAAAAAGATCATTACAAATATTTCACATTCAGATGCTACTGCCCGTCCTTCTCCACCTCCACAATGGTGAACTGTGTTGGAATGTCTCACAGGAAGGTACAAGAGTCTCGGATTTGAAGCGTCCCTTAAAGCAGTGGGTTTATGCAGAATATATTTTTTGGAGGATTTTCCCAAATTACAAACAGACATAAAGTGGTTTTCAATTTTTTTTCAAGCATGTTTGGGTCATTTGAGAGCTCGCCCATTCCGTTTTTGGATGCCATTAGAATCCGAGGTTCATCGCCATGCCTTTTGTTCTCTGCCACACCCACATTCTGATGTAAGCGGAAAATGTTTTTGAGCACAGACTTTGCTCATGCTCAGTCCGAACGGGAAGTGAAATTTTCATCTAAACGAACTGAAATAAGAGGGTGCACGATAGCGCAGTGATAAACACTGTGGTATCACAGCGAAAAAATTGGGGGTTCAAGCCCTCCAAGAGGTGAGGCTAAGACCATGTCCACTTGTAGCTGGGTATTTTTTAAAATGCATATCTGCTGTCCTTCGTTTTAAGAAAACGCTCACATCCACACGTAACCGTTTTCAAAATATCCGCATCCACACAGAGTTGTATAAATACTCTTCTGAGTGCGATTATGAGCATGCCAGACCAGTAGAGGGCAGTATTGACGTAGACGGAAGTTCTGAGCTATCCAATCAGAGCACCTTTCTCGTTCTTGTTTTGTAAACAAGGACGCACACGAATGACGTATGTGCATTACTCGTCGCAGGTAGTGACGCATAAAAACGCAAATCTCCATTTTCGCACGTCCAAACGCAAAAACGGAGTTTTCAAAAATTCCACTTTGGCCGGAGTTTTCAAAAACGCCAATTTTGAGTCAAAAAAACCTCAGTTTTCGTGTGGAGGGCAAAACAAAACGGATAAAAATATATGCGTTTTCAAAAATACCCAGCTACGTGTGGGCGGGGCCTAAAATCACTAGCCTTTATGTGTTAGGTTTGCATGTTCACCCAGTGTACGCAGGGGTTTCCACCCACTCTTTGAAGACATGCATGTTAGGCTGACTGGTCCTAAGCATGAGTGTGTATGTGCATGGTTTTCAGTCTCTATATGTTACCATGCAACAGACTGGTGACCTGCACAGGGTGTACCCTGCCTCTTGCCTATAATCAGCAGGGAGAAAGTACAGCAACTAAGAAGCGGTTCAGAAAATGAATAAATGAACCTAAATAAGAGTGAAATAGAATTTATCTGCGACAATGCCAGCAAGTCATTTTTATATGTACAAGTAAAAATAATCACTCTATACTGCCAACTTGTGGTGGAAGTACTGTATAACACAAGAACTTTTAGAAAGCTGCAAGCTGCACAGGGTATGATGCACCCCACATTTTATTAAAAGCCCCAAGATAGACAAGTGCAAGCCAGTTATTTCTGCAAAATAATATCCCCGCTCCGACTGCAGTGAGGCAGAACATTACAGTTTTTCTTGTGAAGCCCCTCGAGAACTCCCAAAATGAAATTGTTCATTTAACTATGCCCAAAAAAGCACGGCTGGATTTCCCTCTGACCTCTGGAGTCATTAGAGAATCTATTTATATCCTCTCAAAATTACTACTGTATTATTTTGTCTCGTGTTCTGTATTTTATATGAACTTTTTTTTTAGTTCCGTCATCTTCCGCTTGTTCCGGGTCGCGGGGGCAACAGCCTCAAACGGGAAGCCCACGCTTCTCTCACCCCGGCTGCATCCTCCAGCTCACCCGGAAGGATCCCAAGTCGTTCCCCGGCCAGCTGTGAGACATAGTCTCTCCATCGGGTCCGGGGTTTGCCCCTTGGTCTCCTCCCGGTGGGACGTGCCTGAAACACCTCGCCCGCGAGGCGCTCGCGGGGTATCCTGACCAGATGCCTGAACCACCCCATCTGGCTTCTCTCGACCTAACCTCTGGAGTACCCAGAACTGTAACAAAACTGGAGTACCCAGAAAAAAACAACGCATACACGAGGAGAACATGCAAACTCCACTAAGAAAGACCAGTGTTCCAAGCTTTGTCCCCCACTCTGGAATTCGAACCCTAACCTTCTTGCTGTGATGCCACTGCACAGCCTTACTAACTCATTACTATATAAAATTCAAATTTAAGATGATCAAGACAGTTAGAATATTTTGATATTTTGATATTAATTAGAAATAGTTTCTACAGAATTTAGAATAAAAAACATTCATGTTAATCTTTAAATAAAGTTTTCAAAAAAAAAAAAACCATTCATGTTAAAATTTTTCTAGAACAAATTTGCTTCCGATCAAAGACATTGAAAAAAACTCCTGAATATTTCTGAAATTTTTGCTCTGCAGAGTTGTTTCTGTTGTGTTTGGAACAGAAACCTCACTGTGACAGATCAACATGTTGATAATCGTCATGTCAGTGGTCTCCACGTCAGTGGTCTCCATGTCAGTGGTCTTCATGTCAGTGGTCTCCATGTCAGTGGTCTCCATGTCCTGTTCTTCCCCGTTATCTATTGGGGAGCTGGTGTGGAGACCAAAAGACGCCAGCGAACTAAACTATCTGGCCAGGAAGGCTGGTTCTTGGGTTGGAACCCCTTCTACACCCTCCATAAATTTGTGGACCATCTTGGGAGTAGCTTCGTTGACCGACTCCTGCAACCCCACTGCTCAGAGGAGCGGTGCAGGGAATCACTCCTTCCATCAGACTCTTTGAAAGACCTCTCATCCTGTCTTTCTATCTGCACTGCAGCACTCAAATTTCCCTTCAAAGTATTTTCAATTCAATTAAATGGACTTTAAAAATCAGTGTTTACTAAATAGATTTGCCTTTAAAACTTTGGATGATTGGATCCTGTTTTTTTGGGACTTTGGTATGTCTAAAATTTGGACCAATCAAGAAGCAAGAACTGCTTTTTTGAACTGATTCCTGCATTTAAAGTCCAGATTGGTTCAGTTTTTTCTGATTAGAACAGTCTAATAATTTAAACTAGTCTAGTTGTGTAACAGAGGGTCGCATCCTGACTCCCACACAGTCACTGCTCTCCTCACACATGTCCACGCTGTCAGTGGGATCAAAATACCCCATCCTTGTTTTGATCACATTGTATTTATGTACCATCAAAAAATCTTCTCAAATCTCTGATCTGCAGAAAAAAAATCTATTTTTTCCTCTTTTTTTCTCCTGATAAACATCTCAAACATGCAGGAAAAAAAATAAAGAGTGAGAAATCAGAAGATTTGTGACCCAATCAGCTCAGGAGATTGTGGTCATCAGAAGAAAACGAGTTGTTTTGAAGTTTTAAGGGGTGTTTTTTAAAAGTTTTAAGGGTTTAAATAGAATATAAAAGAGTTTTAGTGTGTGTACAGAGGGCGGACATACCTCACACACACTGCTGGGAATCTTCTCCAAAAAAAATCAATCTTGAATCTGTTCCGATCGGTGAGGGTGTTTAAAGTCCCTGATGTCCCGTTAGCACGTCTTCACCGTGACTTTACCGGGAGAAAACTGCGAACACCAAGCTGCCGTTTTCCGTTAAGCGACGGCAGACATGCGCACCACCTCCTTGTGACCTCATCTGAGGGGCGTGTTTTTTATTTTTATTTTTTTATGTTATTCTATAACACAAATAAGTTTACAAACTTCTCAAATGTAAAAAATTACGATGTAGATTTTTTTAAAATGATCAAATTTATATTTGCACAATTTTTTTTCTATTTTTATGTGAGAAAACAAGCCTTTTATGTAAGTCAGTGTTTAAACTGGAAATATTATGCTGGATCCACCTTTAAAACTCCCCTTTTATGACATGGGTGTGCAATCTATGGTCCGCGGACCGTAAGAGGTCCATCCAGCCTTTAAATCCGGCCCAACGAATATAAGGAAATCAAATTAGTAAATGTTTTTTCACCTGTAATTCCAGTGTTCCTCAATAGATGGCGGACACATTGACAGGAGTTAGGCCACATTCATGTTAGTTAGTTAGTTAGTTAGTTAGTTAGTTAGTTAGTTAGTTAGTTAGTTAGTTAGTTAGTTAGTTAGTTAGTTAGATTTATTCAGTCGCCTGACAGAAAATTTACACAAGTCAATAAATAAAAAACAGAGACTGAAAGGGGTTTAGGCGGAAGTTAAAAAAACTTATTTTAAGCCCAACCCCACTTTACAATAATAATAAAGACAAAAAACAGTACGTCCTGAACATAATAATAACAGTCACACATAAACACGTATACAAAAAATGCAGAAAGAATAAAGTTTTCTGGACCTGATCTTTACCAACGAAGTTTCCCCTGTGTTTTATTTTTTCTCACTAATTAAGTTGATATTTATAGTGTTTTATAATCATTTATTATTTTTGCTTTTATACTTTATTTTAAATGTTTTTAAGGAGGTTGAGTTTTTTAGAGACTCCTCTAGACTGTTCCACAGCATTACACCTCTGATTGATACACATCTACTTTTTGAATTGGTTTTGACCAGATTTTGTTGATACAGATTTTTAGGTCATATTGTGTTTCCTTAACTTCAAACCTCTTTTGTATACATTCTGGAAGTTACCGTAATTTCACGACTATAAGGCGCATATAAACGTCTTAGATTTTCTTCAAAATGAGCGGTGCGCCCTTTCTTGCGGTGCTCCTTGTGTGTGAGAAAAGGTGGACCTAAAAGAAAAAGCGGTGCCCGTGAGGCGAGGCGGACCTGAAAGAAAAGCATGAGAACGTTAAAGAGTGAAGTGTGGGCATGGATTGTGTACTTTGTATAAAAAAGGTATGTGCTGTATGCACAACATTGCTGTTTTAACCCTAAAAATAGCAAAGAGACACGCTTATGACGCTCAGTTTAAGCTGAAGGCAATCAGCTACGTGGAGGAACATGGGAATTGAGCCGCCGCAAGAAATTTCAGCATTAACGAGTCAATGGATTGTAGATGCTTGGACTAACGTGTCTGCTGGTACTGTTATCTGAGCTTTCGCAAAAGCTGGTATCCTTTCTGAGGAGCCGCACAGTACAGACAGTGACTTTGACAGCTAGGAGCAAAGTGGACCTGCTTTATTGGATTTTGCACAACTGTTCGATTCGGAAACAGAGGATGAGGACTTTGACGGATTTGAATAAAGACTATTACCTGTAATGTGTTTGTTTAGTATTGTTACTACTTAAATAAAGCACAACCAAACTCAGTTTTGCTCCCGATCTATTTTTTAATACGCACATTTGCATGCTTGCGTGTGTGTCGTTGTAAGGCGGTGTGTGACTGAGACTGCGCCTTTTCGTACGGTGCGCCTAATGGTCGTGAAATTACGGTAGTTATTGTGGATGTTATACATTACCACTGCTGTTGTGAAGTCGACTAAATCCTATAATTTGATTATATTTAGTTTTATGAAAAAAGGGTTTGAAGGAGCAGAATAATTAACATTATTAATAATTCTGATTGCCTTCTTTTGTAATTGAAAAATGGGTTGTAGTTGTTTTATGGAAATATGAGAGAGTTATACTGTGAGTGTAAAGAGTTTCGATCCAAGATGTCTTTAAATTTGCACAGTATTCCAACTGTTTTAGATATTTTAGTTTTGAGATAAGCTACATGTTCATTTCAGTTTAATTTCTCATCAATGTTGATGCCCGAGAATTTTATATGTGTGACTCTCTCTATTTCAGTATTATCAATTTGTATTGTAGTTTTTTCATCTATTTTTCTGTTTCCAAACGCCATATATTTTGTTTTGACCCAGTTTATTGATAATTTGTTGTAAAATGAGGTGTCAGAATATCAAGAGTTGTTTTTGCTTTTTTTTATTATTTCTAATCAAAAAGTTTTTTTGTTTCTTTTTTGTTTTTTTAAAATACAGGTACCTTTGAGTACATTTTCTTTCTTTTTCTCACCAGGTTTTCCACAATAACTTTAATGGTTTTATGTAAAACGCTTTTTTTAAAAATATACTTTATTAATCTCTCACCAGGAAATTAATGTGCTGCATTTCACCGTAGCAGGCTGCCACCTTTGACGGCACCAATGGTGGGAGAAACGAGGGGTTAGGTGTCTTCTCCAAGGACCCTAGACATGCACTCAGCAGGATGCAAACCTGCAAACTTCTGATTGATTCCTGGTTCGCGGGCGAACGCTCTAACCACTGAGTCACCTTTTGGGGGGTTTCCTTAATGAGATGGAGGGACTAAGGGCAGGAAAAATGCGTTGCAGTCGGCTATTATTCATCGCATGAGCCTTCCTAGCCCAGAGCTCACGTTTAGATAAATACTGCCGACTACTGGTCTGGCATGCTTATAACCGCACTCAGAAGCATATTTATACGGGTTCGTGTGGATGCGGTTATATTAAAAATGGTTACGTGTGTACGCAGGAGTTTTTTAAAAAAAAAACGGACTACATGGTCTAAGACAGGCATGGGAAACCACGGCCCGCGGGCCACGTGCGGTCCGTTAAACGTTTTATTCCGGCCCGCCAGACTTTAAAAAATTAAATAAATAAATCTTGTTAACGTTTTATTTATCTGTAATTCTGATGTTTTATCACTAGATGGTGCCAAAGAAATAACAACACTGCTCTCATTAAAATGTGTGTGTCTCTGTGATGTGCACGCTGTCAAAATAAACAGTGTGGACAGATATTGAAAGCCGTCGGGCCCAATACATACAAGTAAACAAGCGTGTTAGATGTTAAAACAGGCATAATGTTACATCAAGCGCTTAGATTTCAAACCTAGAGCTGCAAAATGGACGTTTTTAAGCGCTATCGCACTAGATTTCAGACCTAGTCTGCTGTAATTTAACAGTCTTGATGTTACATTTAGCGCTTGTTTAAAATCTAACGCCCTAATCTAGCGGTTACTAAAACATGCAATTCTTCTTCTCCTGTTCTGGCCCCTTGCTCAAATGTTAGAGCTCAATCTGGCCAGCGAAACAAAAAATTTTACCCACCCCTGTTCTAAGATGAACATGGTAAAATTAACAGCTAGTAACTTTCATCGTGTTCGTCTTACATTTTAAACCAAGAGAATATCCTTTTCAACCTTGAGATAGATACTTTTGGAAAAACTCTGATCATAAAGGGCCTTTTGACTCTTGCTCGGGCATGGGCAAACTACGGCCCGCGTGGCACATCCGGCCCGTTAAACGTTTAAATCCGGCCCACCAAACGTGAAAAAAAATTAAATAAATGAACCTTGTTAATGTTTATTCGCCATGCAATTCTTATGTTTTCTCACCATATGGCGCACTCTAGATATTTGGCTTTGTTGAGAAAACAACAACATTACTCCCATTAAAATGTGCGTGTCTTCTTGATGCATACGTTGTCAAGATAAACAGTGCGCGCAGATATGGAAAGCCATGGAGGCCAATACACAATGGTGGATGAAGTACTCACTTTTTGTACTTAAGTAAAAGTACCAATAAAAAAAATCTACTTAAGTAAAAGTACAAAAGTAATTGGTGTAAATTTTACTTTTTAAGTAAAAAGTAAAAGTATTCGACCATAATTCAAATGTTATTTTTTGTGCTGTAGGGTCACAAATAGATACTCCCCCTCTCCCGCCTCCTTTGGTCTGCAAAAAAAAAGAAGAAAGGAAAGGGGACTAGTCAAGCTATCCCCTCGCAGGGCCAGCAAATGGGCATCAAAATGCAGGAAAATTACACTTATTTTTTAAAATGTTCTGGGGGCGACGGGAGGCCCATAGTCACCCTATATTGGCTTTGTCAATGACCTCACATCCCAGCCCTCCACCCCATCTTCAGAAAATCCTAGAACCGCCCCTGCACTTGGGGTTAAATGAATGCGGAAAATGTTTACTCTCGACTCTGAGCCTCGATTCATAACTTCTTCTCCCGATCAACTGCTTCTTTTGATTTTGGCGATGCTGCCTCAAGATGCGCTAAAAAACAACTTTATATTTTTAAATTCCTGAACGAAAATGTAACAAAAAATGTAAAACACACTTTTAAAAAGTAGCGGAGTAAAAGTACAGATATTTGCTCTAAAATGTAATAAAGTAAAAGTAAAAGTACAGGTCTAAAATTTTACTTAAGTAAAGTACAGATACGCGATTTTTTTACTTAAGTACAGTAAAGAAGTACATTTACTTCGTTACGTTCCACCACTGCCAATACACACACGTAAACAAGCACGTTGGATTTCAAAACCTAGCGTATTGAAACACATGTTTTCTCTAGATCCCAAGATGTGTATTTTTCCTCCAATGAGGTGAGGTTACTAAAGCATGCCATCCATCGTTTCCTGTTCCGCCCCCTTTGTCAAATATTAGAATTCAATGTGGCCCGTGAATCAAAACATTTGCCCAACCCTACTCTTGCTTCTTTTAAATAAAGTCTTGCTGGACTTTTTTTGTTAAATAAATTGTTTGTTGTTCCTCAATTGGGTCCTCCTCCTTCCGCACCCCCCATCATAACACATCTGCCTATATGTAAACGCTTCAGAATAGGCGGGCCTCAAAAAGAGGAAGGCTAACCCTCTTTCAGAAGAGTAGAAACGACCTTTTAATGACAAATTTCCACCCACCTTCGTAATATAAATATTTTGTCTGAAAACGTGTGTTTTAGTGGTTTTTGGTTGCGTATGGAGTCCCACAGGAATTCTGACGTCATCTAACTATTTATTTGATCTGTTCAGCTGGGGTTCTATAAACATTTCTGGGAATTTTTTTTTGTGCCATATTTATACTACAAATTTGTTGGCTGGACATTGATGCTAAAAATGTTCATTCCACTTTAAAAAGTGACTTTAATAAATTTAGGCTTGGGACTCTAATTAAGTATAAAGTTTATTTCTGAAACGAGACAAGTTTATTTGAACGAACCATTTTGTGTCCAAGACAATTTTAAAGTGTTTCATTTGAACATGAAGGCGTCGTAGCTGGAAAAAGCAATAAAAGTACCCTAAAAAACATTTTGAGAGGACTTAAAACTAAAAAACATAGTAGTTTACAGTTTGTATAGCTTATTTAAAATACCGTATTTTCACGACCATAAGGTGCATATAAAAGTTTTAGAGTTTCTTCAAAATGAGCGGCGCACCCTATGTGTGTTGTGGAGACCGGATGGTTTTTCCACGCCCCACCATCGCTTCTGATTTTTGACTATGCATGCTCATCTCACCGCCGACGTGAAAAAAACAAGTAAAGCAGATGAACACTACGCTTGCTGTGATTCCGGGAGGTCTGACAAAAAAAACTCCAGCCGCTGGACATCAGCTTGAACCAGCCGTTCAAAGTAAGGCTGCGAGCAGCGTGACCAGAGGAGATCACAGCTTCATGAAGGGTGGAAGGCAGCGCCGGGCGAGTTACGCCATAGCTTGCCGGTGGATTCTAGATGCTTGGGCTAACGTGTCTGCTGGTACTGTTGTCCAAGCTTTCGCAAAAGCAGGCATCATTTCCGAGGAGCTGCATGGTACAGAAAGTGACTCTGACAGCGAGGAAAGTCAACCTGCTATGTTGGATTTAGAGCACCTGTTAGATTCTGAAACAGAGGATGAGGACTTTGATGGATTTAATAAATGACTTTATGACGACTGTAAATAATATTTAAATAAAGCCAACCAAACTCAGTTTTGATCCCGATCTATTTTTAAATACACACAATGCTTGTGTGTGTGTTGTTATAAGGTGGACGTACGTAGTAGAGGATATGTACTGTATATAAAACCTGCGCCCCATCATCAGGTGCGCCTTATGTGTGTGTTAAATACAAAACACACAAAACTGGGGCTGTGCTGTTTGATACGGTGCGCTTTTTGGTCGTGAAAATACGGTAAATTTCAAAGTGTAACATTTTAGTTTCTTTGAATAGAAACTATTGTCAGGTGTATGTCTGCCAATCGTCCTAACCTTTTGGCTCGGGTCAGGAGCTCTCTCATCCAGGAGATCAGAGTAGAAGAAGAGAAGCCAGATGAGGTGGCTCAGGCATCTAGATGGAATGCCACCCATAGACCCCGTTGAAGACTCAGGTCACAATGGAGGGACTATGTCCATATGATCCACTTTGATGAGCTAGAAGAAGTACAGGGAGAGGGAAGTCTGGATTTTTCTGCCAAGGCTGCAATCACGGGACCCGATGCCATATAAGTGGAAGTTTTGGAACTTCTCTTTTCCTCGGTGCAGGCAGGCACCATTGCAACAGTACAAGAGGACTTGTTCAAGTAATCTGTTTAGTGACTAAAGGTATTTTTGTGAAGTTATCTATATGTGATTGGATGACTAATTCCGTTCCGTTCCGTCTTCTTCCGCTTGTTCCGGGGTCGGGTCGCGGGGGCAACAGCCTCAAACGGGCAGCCCAGGCCTCTCTCTCCCCAGCTGCATCCTCTAGCTCACCTGGAAGGATCCCAAGTCGTTCCCCGGCCAGCTGTGAGACATAGTCTCTCCAGCGGATCCGGGGTCTGCCCCTTGGTCTCCTCCCGGTGGGACAGGCCCGAAACAACCCGCCCGCGAGACGCTCGGGGGGCATCCTGACCAGATGCCCGAACCACCCCATCTGGCTCCTCTCGACCTGGAGCAGGAGCGGCTCGACACCGAGCTCCTCCCGGATGGCAGAGCTCCTCACCCGATCTCTGAGTGAGAGCCCAGCCACCCTGCGGAGGAAGCTCATTTCGGCCGCTTGTACCCGCGATCGCATTCTTTCGGTCACCACCCACAGCTGGTGACCATAGGTGAGGGTTGGAACGTAGATCGACTTGTAAATCGAGAGCTTTGCTTTTCGTCTCAGCTCTCTCTTTACCACGACGGACCGATGCAGCGTCCTAGTTATTGCTGATGCCGCACTGATCCGCCTGTCATAATTAGTCAATAATGACTAATTATTGAATTTAAACATAATCAAATATTTATGAGTATTTAATATAGAATGGAGGTTGGATTGATTCTGTTGGAGCACTACTGAAGGTATAGGCCGCAGGGGTGTCAAACTCCGGTCCTGGAGGGCTGGTGTCCTGATGGTTTTTTCTGTGTTCTTGATTCAATACAGCTGATGGCCATAAAGTGAAATCAACAGCCAACAAAATTTGGCACAATGATCAATGACCTGGACCAGGTATGTAAATGCAAAAACACATAGACGTTGGATCAGCGCTAGAGCGCTGGCTCGCGGACCGGAAGGTCGCGGGTTTGATTCCCATTGAGACCACCATCTAGGGTCCTTGGAGAAGACACCTAACCCCCGCTTGTCCCACTATTGGCGCCGTCGAAGGGCAGCCTGCTGCGGTGTAAGGAGTGCAGCACACAAATTTCCCCGGTGAGGGTTGAATAGAGTAATTCATTTATTTATTCAAGACATCGGCCCTCGAGGACCGGAATTTGACACCTGTGGTCTAGGGGAAGAAATGTGTGGTCTTCCCCTGATCAAACCGGTGTGAACTGGGACATCTCTAATGATGGAGGTATGGCAAAATTGTCAAAAAGTGGATTTCTGGACCGCTCATCCCGGCCCCGGATGAGCGGAAGATGACAGAATGGAAAGTTAGCGCCTGTTTAATAAGTGAAATCCTGATCCAATCAGTCAGTCACCATCTTAACCTTCTATCCCTTACAGGATTGCGGGGAATGCCGGAGTCCATCCCGGCTGATTTGAGGCGAGGGGAAGGGTACACCCCCAACATGTCCCCAGTCTGTCACGGGGCCACACACATACAACCATCCACACACACATTCATTCCTAGGGGCAATCATGTAGTGGCCAATCAACCTAACACGCATGGTTTTGGAAGGTGGGAGGAATCTGGAGTACTCAGAGGAAACCCAGGCATACACGGGGAGAACATGCAAACTCCACACAGAAAGACCAGTGTTTCAAGCCTCGTCCCGACCCGGGACTCGAACTCACGATCTTCTTGCTGTGAAGCCACTGTGCTTCCCACCGTGCCGCCACAATTCTGATCCAAACAGAAAAAAAAAAACCAGAAGCCAAAGAAAGAGTTCCATGTTTTACACCATCACCAGGCATTACCATGTCTCCAGGACCAGCAGGAGACGGCTCTATAAACGAGAAACAATAAAAAGCTAAATCGGTTTCTAATAAGAACAGACTATTAAAGAAAACAATAAAAAAACGAGAGCGCACATCAGGGGAATGTCTCCGGGAGCAACCAGGGTGGGAGAAACTTGGTTTGTTAAACAATTCTTTGTCTAGGACGTCTATAAAAGCTACAACATCTGTCTTCAGTCCAACACCACTCAGTGTCGCTGCTGCCTCGGTCACTCTCCAGATCAGCTGTGTTTACAGGCCAGCAGACCAGTTCTTTATGGTCCCACTGATCCCCGATTGCCTCCAGCTGTGGCTCACATTCATTCCGACTGAGGAGCGAGAGCACGAGTCAGTCCATGGGCCAAGAACAGGGTGGGCAAGCTTTTTTGTTCTCGGGGCACATTGAGTTCTAACATTTGACAAAAGGGCCGGAACAGGATCAGATGGATGGCATGCTTTGGTAACCGCTAGATTAGACCGATAGGATGGCGCGCTAGATTTTAAACAAGCGCGTAAAATGTTACATAAACCACGTTAAAATTCAAATCTAGCGGCGCTAGGTCTGAAATCTAGAGCGATAGCACTTAAAAAAGCGCATTTAGCGGCGCTAGGTTTGAAATCTAAGCGCTTGATGTAACGTTTTTCTTGATTAAACATCTAACACGCGTGTTTATGTGCGTGTATTGGACCCAATGGCTTTCCAAGCTGTGCACACTGTTTATTTTGACAGCGTGCGCATCATGGAGACACGCACACATTTTAATGGGAGCAGTGTTGTTGTTTCTTTGGCGTCATCTAGTGAGGAAACATCAGAATTGCAGGAAAAAAAAAAAAGAATTACTCTATTCATCCCTCACCGGGGAAATTTGTGTGCTGCGCTCCTTACACCGCAGCAGGCTGCCTTTCAACGGCACCAATGGTGGGAGAAGCGGGGCTTAGGTGTCTTCTCCAAGGACCCTAGACGGTGGTCTCAATGAGAATCAAACCCGCAACCTTCCGGTCCGCGGGCGAGCGCTCTAGCGCTGATCTACTGTCTCCCAACCAAACAAGTTTTATTTATTTGAATTTTTTTATATTCAGTGGGCCGGTTGTTTCTTAAACAAAGCAAATATGTCTAGAGTGCGCCATCTAAAGACGAAACATCAGGATCGCAGGGCAAACAAAACTATCAAAGTTTTTTTCTTTTTCAAATTCAGATGGCCGGATTAAAACATTTAATGAGCCGTATGTGGCCCGCGGGCCGTAGTTTGCCCATACCCGGCCAAGAACCAGGAGATGCACGCACTTCCAGTTAGTGCTGATCTTCCTCACGAGGAACTTCTTTGTGACTGGGTTTTTTAACAGGAATTAGAAAGTGAGAATGCCCAACGAATGGAGAAGAAATGTGCTGGGATCCATTTTTTTAAATCAAGGAGACATGCAAAACAGTGGTAACTGTAGAGAAATAAATCTGATGGCCTTACAATAAAGTTGTGGAAAAAAGTAGTCAGAGCCTGACTACGAACAGAAGTGTACATTTGGGAGCAGCAGTATAGTTTCATGCCAAAAAAAGAATACCACAGATGTAGTGTTCGCTTTGTTGATGCTGATAGAGAAGTACAGAGAGGCTGAAAGGGGGCTGCATTGTGTTTTTCTATCGTAGATCTATAGAAAGCATATGAGAGGGTGACCAAAGTGGTGAGGTGTGCTGTAGATGTGACAGAGGAGTTCAGAGAGGATCTGCTCTGAAGCAAAATGGAAGGAAACCTCACTGGGTATCTGTTTACCAACACTATGCTGGGTTGTGAATGCAGCACAGATGAACAGAAATGTGACTTGTTCAAATTTAAAACAAGTACAATAAGTTTTCTTTTTGTTCCTGCGGTTTCTATTGAGCCATTTGTTGAGCCAACTGGGATTTTCTGCCATTTGCAGTTCCATTTAAATGATTTATGATGAGAAGACTACCCACGAAAACAAAATAGTTTTACTAGTGATTGTTCTTTAAGACTAAAAAACAATATCCATAAATAATGGGGGCAAACCTCCCCCCTCTCCGAAGATACTTGAAATACACTATGGCCAGAATGTGCAGAGAACTAACTTTTTCCAGTTTCGTAACATAATTTCTAACCTGGTGGCCTGAACCTCATCAGATACATCAGCTTCAATTACTTGTGATTGGATCCACAGGTCGAAATTTTTTATGCTGTAATCACTATTAGAACTTGTACCTGGACGGCTGCAAGTGGCATGGGGTTAGCACAAGGACCTCACAGCAAAAAGGTCGGGGTTTGAGTTCTAGAGTGGTAGTGAGGCTTGAAAAACTGTCCTTTCTGTGTGGAGTTTGCATATTCTCTCCATGTGTCGGCGTGGGTTTTCTCTGGGTACTCCGGTTTCCTACCATCCTCCAAAAACATTCACGTTAGCTTTATTGGCCTCTACAAAAATTGCTGCTAGAAACGAATGTGACGAGTCTTGGAACACTGTCCTTTCTGTGTGGAGTTTGCATGTTCTCCCCGTGTTTGCGTGGGTTTCCTCCAGGTACTCCGGTTTCCTCCCACCCTCCAAAGACATGCATGCTAGGTTGATTGGCCAGTGCCAAAATTGCCTGTTGTGTGTGTGTGGCCCCGCGACGGACTGGCGACCTGTTCGGGTGCACCCTGCCCTTTGCCTCCTGCACCCCCCGTAACCCTGTATGGGACAGACGGATAAGATGATGACTGATTGACTGACTGACTGAGGAATGAGTGTGTGTGTGGATGGTTGTCTGTGTGTCGTCCCGCAACAGACTGGCAACCTGTCTAGGGTGTATCCTGCCTCTTGCCTGAAATTAGCTGGGATAGGCTCCCAAACCCCACACGATGCCACTAGGGATAAGCGGTTCAAAAACAAAATGAAACAAACAGGAATATTTCCATCTTTCTTTCAATATCACAGAAATACAAGCAAATCCATCCCACAAAATATTTAAAACCAACAGTAATAAACAAATGTAGATGAAACATTTCAAAGACTTTAAAATAACCTAATTTATTAAAGAACACACTACAAATAAACTAATTAAAGTAAGTTTTAAACGAGGATTTTAAGAAATTCTATTTGAATTCATCTCATTCATCTTTATTCAGATGAATACATAGAAACGGTTCTGCTGCCCTCTTGTGGTATTGAGAGTTTTGAATAGAGAGCAATTATGTCTTGATTTTAATTCCAAAATTTTTATTTAGCTCTTTTATTTAAACAAATTGAACTTTTACCACGAGAAAGTGACATTATTGAACCAAGTTGGGGAAAAAGGCAACATCTGAAGTTTATTTTATCTCAGATTACGTATGAATTTGGTAGAAAAAAATGTTGTCTCTTAGCTTCCGGTCCAAAACCAGCCAAATTTCTGCTATATCTCGCCAATGACGTGGAAAACTAATTGCACCTCTGAATAGCACCAAATGTTAAAAATAATTCCGTTCCGTCATCTTCCGCTTGTTCCGGGGTCAGGTCGCGGGGGCAACAGCCTCAAACGGGCAGCCCAGGCCTCTCTCTCCCCGGCTGCATCCTCCAGCTCACCCGGAAGGATCCCAAGTCGTTACCCGGCCAGCAGTGAGACATAGTCTTTCCAGCGGGTCCGGGGCCTACCCCTTGGTCTCCTCCCGGTGTGACGTGCCCGAAACATCTAGCCCGCGAGGCGCTCGGGGGGCATCCTGACCAGATGCCCGAACCATCCCATCTGGCTCCTCTCGACCTGGTGGAGGAGTGGCTCGACACCGAGCTCCTCCAGGATGGCAGAGCTCCTCACCAGATCTCTGAGTGAGAGCCCAGCCACCCTGCGGAGGAAACTCATTTCGGCCACTCGTACCCGCGATCTCATTCTTTCGGTCACCACCCACAGCTGGTGACCATAGGTGAGGGTGCGAACGTAGACCGACTTGTAAATCGAGAGCTTCGCTTTTCGGCTCAGCTCTCTCTTTACCATGACAGACCGATGCAGCGACTTGTTATTGCTGATGCCGCACCGATCTGCCTGTCGATCTCCCGCTCCATCCTTCCACCACTCGTGAACAAGACCCCGAGATACTTAAACTCCTCCACTTGGGGCAGGACCCCGTCCCTGACCCGCAGGGCCCATTCCACCCTTGATAAAAATAATAATAATAATAACTAAAAAACTGTTTTGTTGGTGGCTTCCAAAATGGCTGTCTTTCGGGTGGGAGGAGCAGTGGTGGAACGTAACAAAGTAAATGTACTTCGTTACTGTACTTAAGTAAAATAATTGTGTATCTGTGTTTTACTTAAGTAAAATTTGAGACCGGTACTTTTACTTTTACTTCACTACATTTTTAGAGCAAATATCTGTACTTTTGCTTCGCTACTTTTTAAAAGTGTGTTTTACATTTTTCGCTACATTTTCGTTCAGGAATTTGAAAAATACACAGGTTTTTTAGCGCATCTTGAAGCCGCATCACAAAAATAAAAAAAAGCAGTTGATCGGGAGAAGAAGTCATGAATCGAGAAACATTTTCCGCATTCATTCAGCGCCAAAAAACTAACATCAAATAGAGAACAAATTAAAAAGAGTCAGAAGATCGTTGTTCGTTGTGTTTACTTTTAAATAAAAAGTTGAGCCATAATTACACAGAGCAGGGGCGTATCTAGAATTTTCCAAAGAGGGGTGTGGCTTTGACAAAGCCAATATATAGTGACTGTGGGCCTCCCCCCCAAAACATTTAAAAAAATAAGTGTCATTTTCCTCCATTTTGGTGCCCATTCACTGGACCTTCTAGAGGATAGCTTGACTTGTCCCCTTTCCTTTTATTTATTTTTTTTTTTTGTGGACCAAAAGAGGCGAGAGAGGGGGGTCACACCCCTGCAGAGTATTTATCCTGGTTACCATGGTGACACCCTATAGCACAACAAATAACATTTGAATTATGGTCGAATACTTTTACTTTTTACTTAAAAAGTACAATTTACACCAACTACTTTTGTACTTTTACTTAAGTAGATTTTTTTTATTGGTACATTTACTTTTACTTCAGTAAATTTTTTGCCTAATTATCTGTACTTTTACTTAAGTACAAAAAGTGAGTACTTCATCCACCACTGGGGAGGAGTCACTTGAAAGCACCATTCTTCCTAAGAGAGGACATAAAATTGTTTTTGTCGCCCCCTGTTGGAATGACTGTAAAACTCTTGTGGACATGAACGTGAACTCGCTTACAGCTCACCGCGAGACACTGCGAGATTTGGAATCACCTCAACTTCCGCAGATGGAACTCAGTAACGGTGACTTTCTCAACAATTTACCTGTTTTTCTTCTTCTTTTGGGGTGAACTGGATCCGTAACAAGACATTTTACAACCTGAAGCCCAATCTGATTGGTTCGTTTTGATCGCGGGTTGCTAGCTTGTTGTTAGCTACTAAAACCGTTACCTAAAAATAAACAACAAAGATAACGTTATATCATTGTTTTTCCTGAATTAATCAATTATAATTAGTTTAATTAGTGGTAAATACAAGATTTAATTTTAGACCAATCAGGAATGGACTTGTTAAGATCCGGATATTAATGCCTGGTGGTTTCCATGGAGATCTCTACAGCCCGCAGGAAACCCGCAAGCTAACAGGGTATGTAGCATTTTACAACAAAAACACACTTTTTGGGGCTAAATTTCACCATTTTGAGGCGTTCAATTGCGTTATTTTGTATGTTAAGCAAAAATTAAAACGACTAAACGAACACAAAAACGAAAAAAACGGTTAAAGTTTGTAAAAACGTTGAGAACTATTCTTGCTAGCAACGTTAGCAAGCGACTATTGTCTTAAAAATGTATAAAAATAAAGATACAAATTAATATATTTAGTTATCTCACTATAAAATTTAAAAGTTTTGTTTTAAACACAACTAATTAAGATGTTTTAGATTAATTATTTTTATTCAAATAAAAACAAGACAAAAACTGACGATTTAACACGACTTGTTTAGATTTGAATTTATTCAGATTAGCATTTTTCACCCGTTAAGAAAAATCAAATTTACGAATTATTCTCGCTAGTAACGTTAGCAACAACACGTTTCACGTATGTACAAAAATAAAGATAACTTTACATTTAACGAGCCCATTAAAAGACCTGTTTTAAAAAGATTTATTTTATCCGTTTCCTCTGCTAAGGTGGTTGGACTCAGAAAGAGGGAGGAGCTTAAGAGTAAGAGGCGTTGCTCCTCTGGGTCGAGAGAAGCCAGATGGGGTGGTTAGGGCATCTTGTTAGGATGCCATCCCACTGATCTCGGACCTGCCAAAAAGACTGTGTCTCACAGCTGGAGAGGGAACACCACAGGACCCTCCAGGGTGAGCTGGAGGATGCAGCCAAGGGTTTTGGGATCTGAATCCAGAAGCCTGGATTTTCTGTCAGAAGTTGTTGCCCTTTTTATGTTTAAAATCCAACGTTTTCTGCAATTTTAGAATACTCAATAAACACATTACCTGGAGTGTCTTTTAATTTTAACGCTTTATATTTATTCCGTTCCGTCATCTTCCGCTTGTTCCGGGGTCCGTGGTCTGCCCCTTGGTCTCCTCCCAGTGAGACGTGCCCGAAACACCCCGCCCGCGAGGTGCTCGGGGGGCATCCTGACCAGATGCCCGAACCACCCCATCTGACTCCTCTCGACCTGGAGGAGGAGTGGCTCGACACCGAGCTCCTCCCGGATGGCAGAGCTCCTCACCCGATCTCTGAGTGAGAGCCCAGCCACCCTGCGAAGGAAGCTCATTTCGGCCGCTAGTACCCGTGATCTCATTCTTTCGGTCACCACCCACAGCTGGTTACCATAGGTGAGGGTTGGAACGTAGCCATGGGACCCATGGACCCCGGCCGGGCTCAGCCCGAACAGGGGACATGGGCCACCCTTCCAGCGGACTCACCACCTGCAGGAGGGGCCATATGGTCGAGTGAAGGAGGAGATGGGTGGCACCCAACGGTTTTATATTTATAAAGATTGCAAACCAGGGAACTCGAACGACACGAATATTCGTGTACATGTGAACCCTACCTAACATTAGCCGTTTTTCCCGAAGTTCATTTGACACTAGAAACACTATTATTGTCCCAAAGTGAGCCTAATCCAAGCGAACATTCCAATGCTTTATGTTTAAGAACCAATAATCTTACGTGTTGTACCTGCAATCATCAATACACCATACCTTTCTATAATTATTTGTACCACGTGTCTGAATCAGAAACGTGTTGTACACCCGCAACCCGGCCCCGGAACAAGTGGAAGATGACAAAACCGAACTTTATTCATCCCTCACCGGGGAAATTTGTGTGCTGTACTCCTAAACCGCAGCAGGCTGCCCACGACGGCGCCAATGGTGGGAGAAACGGGGGGTTAGGTGTCTTCTCCAAGGAGCCTAGACATGCACTAAGTGAGATGCGAACTCACAAACTTCCGGTTGACTTTCGGTCTGCGGGCGAACGTTCTCACCACTGAGCCACTGTCTCCGAGTTTCACTCTTTCCCCAACACTTTGTCATTTTGTTTTTCCATTAGTCATCTTTCTATAGTCCAGAGCAACGGAGAGTGTGGAAAAGAGGTGAAGAACCGTGTGCAGGCAGGCTGGAATGGGTGGAGAAAAGTATCAGGTGTGATGTGTGATAGAAGAGTTTCAGCTAAAATGAAAGGAAAAGTGTACAAAACCGTGGTGAGAGCCGCCATGCTGTTTGGTCTAGAGACAGTGGCACTGAGGAAAAGACAGGAAGCAGAGATGGAGGTAGCAGAGATGAAGATGCTGAGGATCTCTCTGGGAGTGACCAGGATGGACAGGATCAGAGGAACAACACATGTTAGAGGTTTTGGAAATAAAGTCAGAGAGGCCAGACTGAGATGGTTTGGACTGGTTTGTACAGAGGAGAGAGTGTACATCGGAAGAAGGATGCTGGGTTTGGAACCACCAGGAAAGAGGCCTTGAGGAAGACCAAAGAGGAGGTTCATGGATGCAGTGAAGGAAGACATGAAGATAGTTGGTGTGAGCAAAGAGGATGCAGTAGATAGGGTTAGATGGAACAAACTGACTTGCTGTGACCCTTGAAGGGAAAAAAATTTGAGGAGGCGGTGGCTCAGTGGTAGAGCGTTCACCCGGGGACTGGAAGTTGATGAGTTTGCATCTCACTGAGTTGACATCCAGGGTCCTCAGAGAAGACACCTAACCCCCCGTTCCTCCCACCATTGGCGCCGTCATAGGTGGCAGCCTACTGCGGTGTAGCAGCACACAAATTTCCCAGTGAGGGATGACTAAAGTATATTTTTAAAAAAAAAAACGGTTGTAGGTACGCCAGGTCGCAGATCTCAATGTTTAGATCATCTCGAGGGCGGTGGGAGATGACGTTCTTAGAGAGAAAAGAGGTGGATTACATGTTCTGAGCATGTGCAGATCTCGACGGTCACAGATCTCATTAGGACACCGGTGTCTTCAAGCTTTACATTGTGTTCTTGGTTCAATCATCAGTCAAGTTGGTACAGTGACTCAATAACCTGGATCAGGTGTGTAGATGCAAGTACACCTGGACACAGGACACGGACCCTCCAGGACTGGGTTTGGACACCCCTGCTCTAACCGCTACTTTTGGGGTGGCATTTTTAAATTTTAAAAAAGATTTTTTTTTTTGCCTTTTCTGTGCCGTCTTGCCATTTCAAAGATAACTATTGACTTGTCGTGTCGGTGCATGGGAGTGTTTCAACGTGACCAGTTGTCCTCTAACTGTGACCATCTCGCTTTGTTCCCGCGGAAACTCTGTTTAGTCTTGTTTACTTGGCGCAGCACATCCTCTTGCTTCCGCCACTTCCTCACCATTGATTCATTGATGTTAAACTCTCTTGCTGCGGCTCTATTCCCGTGTTCTACTGCGTGACCGATCGCCTTGAGTTTAAACTCTGTGATGTAACAGTGTCTCTTGGTAGGAGCCATTTCCGGGTCTTTACACAAACACACAAATGGAAATGAGACACCCTTTCATATATCCCAGCATGCACCGCGCACTACTTCTTCTACGGGGGAAAATGGAGTCGGCGGCTGCTTACCGCAGTTGCGACACCTGTTGTAGCTCTTTAGTGGACTTTAGGTAAAATTTAAGGTTTTTAGGTGCGCCTTATAGTGCGGAAAATACGGTAAATGAAATATTTAATTTATTGGATATTCTGCTGTTATTTTACTGGTATGAACTTCTGAATCCTTCAACTAAAGCTTCCTCAATGGCAACACTGGTTTACCTCAAGTCTAATTAACTTTATGCTTCCCATCGGAGTAATTTCTTAATCATCCGTCTCGTCAGTGGGAATGACTCACGTTAGTTTGGAGGTACAAAGTGTCGTTTAGTGGATCTAAGAAAATAATTTGCTGCTGAATAAAACTTAAACCTGTGAGCTCATCATTGATTTCAGTAAAACCTCTCCCATCGCCCTTTTTTTTAAATGACACTGAAGTTCAGTCAGTCAGTGATTTAAAATTTCTTGGTCTTACATTATCCCTCGATTTGAACCTTCTCTGTATCCATGAACCTCGTCTTTGGTCTTCCTCAAGTCCTCTTTCCTGGTGGTTCCAAATCCAGCGTCCTTCTTCTGATGTACGCTCTCTCTCTCCTCTGCACATGTCCAAACCATCTCAGTCTGGCCTCTCTGATTTTATCTCCAAAACCTCTAACATGTGCTGTTCCTCTGATCCTGTTCATCCTGGTCACTCCCAGAGAGATCCTCAGCATCTTCATCTCTGCTACCTCCATCTCTGTTTCCTGTCTTTTTCTTAGGGACACTGTTTCTAGACCAGGGGTGGGCAAACTTTACGACCCGCAGGCCACATTGAGCTCTAACATTTAACCAACGGGTCGGATCAGGAGCAGATGGAAAAATACAGAAAGCATGTGCTTTAATTTCTGATGAAAATAAAGAAAAACATCACAACAAAGTCTCTGACTTTAAAGAACCCATCTCATGCAAAATGGACTTTCCAGAGTTTTCTACCTTGTAAGAGTGATGTCCGGGCCTTGTTTATGTCACCAAAGGGGTTGATAGGATGATTTAGCCCGTTTTTCACAAATTGCTTTGGATTTCTGGAATGCTCAGACAAAACAACCAATGAGCAGATGTCTAAAGTATGACGCGGCTGTCTAAAGTATGACGCATTTGACATAGCCAGGACAGACTTCGCACACGCACCCCTCCGTAGCAAACCCTCCCTCCTCACCACCCGCCCGCCCTCCTCACCCGCCTCCACTCCGGCCTTACGCCCTCACAAACTCGCTTTCAACGTCCGATATACAGGCTGGTTCGCTGCTCTGCGTCTTTTTTATTTTCTTGCTTGAAACACGCTTTTTTGATGAATCGACATGATAAAATCTTATTTCAGATGCTACCAAACCGCTACGCACGGGTTTACGCCTGCCTTCCCCCTCCCGCTCAGAGATGGGTGGAGGAATAGCGGCTCAGTGAGAGCAGAGGGCGGAGCTTGTACTTTCTCAGGACGGGGGGCGGATGAGCAGACCCGGCCTTTCTTAGTTCCGGGTCTGTGAGTGCGCTCCACCAAATCAATATATTTTCATAACTATCGTGTAATGCATGTTGCAAACCCCACATTTTGCGTGTGTATGCGCAGAGGATACAATGTGAAAAGAGTTATTTTGCATGAGATGGGCCCTTCAAAAATGAATCTTCAAACACTGAAAATAAAAAATAAAACACATTTTATTTTAAAGCACTAAAAACACTAGAATCCTTCAGGATTCACAATCACTCTCCTTCTCACGGTCTTTTTCTTTTCCTAAAACCGGTAGGAGATGCAGATGTACTCGTCTTGCTTCTTCAGTTTGTTCCCCTGGTGCCAAAAGTCACCAACAACCCGTGCAAAGACGAAACAGTTACAGAAAATCAGTCTGTGGAGCGCGTTATTTTTTTATTTGCGTGCACTGTTTATTTCGACAACGTTCGCATCTCAAAGGCACACACACATTTTAACACGAGCAGTGATGTTGGTCTCCTTTTTTAGCCAACGCATCAAAGTCTGGAGTTAATTTTTTGTGGTGACTCCCAGAATGGATCTGAGGTGTAGGTCTGTTAAGTTGAATCTTTGGCTGGCTTTGTTGATTTTTATGACGCTGAAGGTCTGTTCACACACGTAGATCGAGCCAAACAAAGCCAACATCATCTGCGCTTTCCGCCGAAAGTTTGGAAACGCAGCTTCATTGAGTGAAGCATGGAAATCATTTAGTTTCAGAGAGCTGAACTTTTCTTTTAAGATTTGGTCGAACGGTGAAGCACAAACGTTGAGTAATACCTCAACACCCCTACACTTCACCTCAAACAAAGCCAATATAGATAGTGAGGAAAATTTGTAGGGGAGATAAAACATTAACAAGGTTTATTTACCGTAATTTCACGGCTATAAGGCGCATACAAACGTCTTAGATTTTCTTCAAAATGAGCGGTGCACCCTTTCGTGTGGTGCGCCTTGTGTGTGAGAAAAGGCGGACATACAAGAAAAAGCGGTGCCCGCGAGGCGAGGCGGACCTGAAAGAAAAGGCGTGAGAATGTTAAAGAGTGAAGTGTGGGCGTGGATTGTGTATAAAAAAAAAGGTATGTGCTGTATGCACAACATTGCTGTTTTAACCCTGAAAATGGCAAAGAGACACGCTTATGACGCTCAGTTTAAGCTGAAGGCAATCAGCTACGCGGAGGAACATAGGAATGGAGCCATGGAAGGTAGCGCCGGGCGAGTTACGCTACAGTTTGCCAATGGATTGTAGATGCTTGGACTAAAGTGTCTGCTGGTACTGTTATCCGAGCTTTCGCAAAAGCTGGTATCCTTTCTGAGGAGCCGCACAGTACAGACAGTGACTTTGACAGTGAGGAGCGAAGTGGACCTGCTCTGTTGGATTTTGCGCAGCTGTTCGATTCGGAAACAGAGGATGAGGACTTTGACGGATTTGAATAAAGACTATTACCGGTAATGTGCTTGTTTAGTATTGTTACTACTTAAATAAAGCACAACCAAACTCAGTTTTGCTCCCGATCTATTTTTTAATACGCACATTTGCATGCTTGCGTGTGTGTTGTTGTAAGACGGTGTGTGACTGAGACTGCGCCTTTTCGTACGGTGCGCCTAATGGTCGTGAAATTACGGTAATTAATTTTTTCAAGTTTGGCGGGCCGGATTAAACCGTTTCGGCCCACGGGCCGTAGTCTGCCCATGCCTGCTCTAGACCAATCAGCATGGCCGGTCTCGCCACGGTTTTGTACACTTTCCCTTTCATTTTGTCTGAAACTCTTCTATCACACATCACACCTGATACTGCAAAACACCACAAGCATTATGTAAAAATTCAGAAAGGCAGCTTTTCTTTTGAAGAAAACCGGGAGAATTTACTTATTTCTTCAAGTTTTTATTAAACTTTTCTTCTTGCTCTACAAAAAGTCTTCTTCTTTAATCGATCTAATTAAATAAAAGTATTAAATCACATTTTGTGTAGTTTACCTGTAAACCTGATCCTTTTTGTCTCTAGAAATGTGTGCACATGAAAGCATCGACGCAGTTTTCACCTCCATCGGCTGTAGGAAACAAGATGTCCGAAATGAGTGTTAA
Organism: Neostethus bicornis; assembly: GCA_902685375.1. NCBI lineage: Eukaryota > Metazoa > Chordata > Actinopteri > Atheriniformes > Phallostethidae > Neostethus > Neostethus bicornis. The sequence goes on along the minus strand of LR738547.1, from coordinate 5,701,297 downwards.
CCCACCTCCACCTGAAGTCATCAATACCAGGAAGCTCGGCCGCCTCACCAACCAACTCGAGTATTTGGAGAGGGTGGTGATTTGTGCCATATGGAAGCATCAGTATTCGTGGCCTTTTCAACAGCCAGTTGATGCGGAGACACTCCAGCTTCCGGTAAACAAAAACATCTTTTTTTTAATCTGGATTTTTAACTCAACTGTTTTCTCTCTTTCAGGATTATTATTCAGTGATTAAAAATCCTATGGATCTGGGTACCATCAAGAAGCGGCTCCATAACAGATACTACTGGAAGGCAGAGGAATGTATCGCCGACTTCAAAACAATGTTCACCAACTGCTACATCTACAATCGAGTAATACTTCTTTTTTTTTACTATAAAAACGCTGCATCGGTCCGTCGTGGTAAAGAGAGAGCTGAACCGAAAAGCAAAGCTCTCGATTTACAAGTTGATCTACGTTCCTACCCTCACCTATGGTCACCAGCTGTGGGTGGTGACTGAAAGAATGAGATCACAGATACAAGCAGCTGAAATGAGCTTCCTCCGCAGGGTGGCTGGGCTCTCACTCAGAGATCGGGTGAGGAGCTCTGCCATCCTTGAGGAGATCGGTCTCGAGCCGGTTCTCCTCCAGGTCAAGAGGAGCCAGATGGGGTGGTTCGGGCATGTGGTCAGGATGCCCCCCGAGCACCTCGCGGGCGAGGTGTTTTGGGCACGTCCCACTGGGAGGAGACCAAGAGACAGACCTCGGACCAGGTGGAGAGACTATGTCTCAGAGCTGGCCGGGGAACGACTTGGGATCCTTCCAGGTGAGCTAGAGGATGCAGCCGGGGAGAGAGAGGCCTGGGCTGCCCATTTGAGGCTGTTGCCCCCGCGACCCGACCCCGGAACAAGCGGAAGATAACGGAACTGAAAAACGTTGCATCGGTCTGTTGTGGTAAAGAGAGAGCTGAACCGAAAAACAAAGCTCTCTTACAAGTCGATCTACGTTCCAACCCTCACCTATGGTCACCAGCTGTGGGTGGTGACTGAAAAAATGAGATCACGGATACAAGCGGTCAAAATGAGCTTCCCCCGCAGGGTGGCTGGGCTCTCACTCAGAGATCGGGGGAGGAGCTCGGAGTCGAGCCGCTCCTTCTCCAGGCCGAGAGGAGCCAGATGGGGTGGTTCGGGCATCTGGTCAGGATGTCCCCCGAGCGCCTCGCGAGTGAGGTGTTTCGGGCATGTCCCACCGGGAGGAGACCAAGGGGCAGACCCCGGACTGGCTAAAGAGACTGTCTCGCAGCTGGCCGGAGAACGACTTGGGATCCTTCCGGGTGAGCTGAAGGATGCAGCCGGGGTGAGAGAAGTCTAGGCTTCCCGTCTGAGGCTGTTGCCCCTGCGACCCAACCCCGGATAAGCGGAAGATGACGGAACTATAAAAACCCCCAAATCAGTGAAAAAAATAGAACTTCCAGTGGTGATCAATTTGCTGGATTAAAACCCTGTTTTTTGTTTGTTTGTTTGTTGTTGTTTGCTCCCCAGCCCGGAGATGACATCGTTCTTATGGCTCAGGCCTTGGAGAAAACGTTTCTGCAAAAACTATCAAAAATGCCCAAAGGAGAGTCGCCCACAGTGGTCTCGATGCATGAGCCGATGAGGGGGAGGAAGGCCTATCCAGGTGGGTGTAAGCCGCTACGGCTGATTTCTCTTTCTGTCTTCGAGGCAGCAGGGATGTCCAGACCCTCTGGCATGGGTTAGTGTTTAACCCTCCGTGTTACATCTCGAGGGTTCCAATCGACATAGCCTGGGAGGTCACGTCGATGTGTCCTTGAGCAAGACGCCTAAACATTAATTGGGATATTACAAAGCACATATAAGTACAGTCCATTTACCAGTTCAAGGGTCTCTTTTAGTAGGGGGCTGCCATGAACCCTGGTGGATGGATTCCAACCGGCAGCTCGAGTCTGTCTCCTTTGGATGTGGAGAAGCACTCGATCAGGGGTGGGCAAACTTTTTGACTCGTGGGCTACATTGAGTTCTAACATTTGACAAGTGGGCCGGACCTAGTGGGAATGGGGGGCGGGGGGGCTTGTTTTGTGCCAACCCCTTCTTCTTTAGAAAATCCTGTACTCACCCCTGGGAATAGGAGTAGATGGATGGCATGCTTTGGTAACCGCTAGATTAGATGGCACGCTAGATTTTAAACAAGCGCGTTTAATGTTACATCAAGAGCGTTAAATTTCAAATCTAGTGGTGCTAGGTCTGAAATCTAATGTGATAGCGCTTAAAAACATGCATTTACCAGCGCTAGGTTTGAAATCTAAGCGCTTGATGTAACATTTTGCTTGTTTTAACATCTAACATGCTTGTTTTACGTGCGTGTATTGGGCCCGATGGCTTTCCATATCTGTGCACACTGTTTATTTTGAAAGTGTGCGCATTATGGAGACACACACATTTTAATGGGAGTAGTGTTGTTGTCTTTTTGTCTAGTGATGAACAAAAAAAAAAATAGAGAAAAATCAAACTAACATGGTTTATTTAAAAAAAAAAAATTCTTGTACAGCGGGCCTAATTAAAACATTTAACGGGGCGCATGTGTCCCGCGGGCCGTAGTTTGCCCATGCTCCTCACATCCTCTAACAATAAATCAGTGTAGTCCCTCATTCATCCAGGAGTGATCCATAGTAAAAAAAGTTTTAAAAAAGTCTTCTGGACAGTTTAATTCTTGAACGAGACGTTTCGACTTCCATCCGGAAATCATTTTCAATCTGAATGAAATGGACTGAAAACTGGATCTATTTGAACCTCTAACAATCCATTTCCACGGGATTTGTGAGTTCCCAATGCGTTACTACTGAATTTTCTAAATTTTATATCAAGCTCGTTAGCACTTAAAAAAATGTGCATCTTGCACGCACTTGGTTTTACATGTAGGTTAGAAATCTAACGCCCTTGTTGACATGCGTGTATGCATGTACACGGAGACACACACTTTTTAATGGGAGCAGTGTTGTTGGTTTTTGGCGCCATCTAGTGACAAAACATCAGAATAGCAAGAAAAATAAAACATTAACAAGGTTTATTTACCGTAATTTCACAACCATTAGGCGCACTGTACGAAAAGGCGCAGTCTCAGTCACACACCGCCTTACAACAACACACACGCAAGCATGCAAATGTGGGTATTAAAAAATAGATCGGGAGCAAAACTGAGTTTGGTTGTGCTTTATTTAAGTAGTAACGATACTAAACAAGCACATTACTGGTAAAAGTCTTTATTCAAATCCGTCAAAGTCCTCATCCTCTGTTTCGGAATCGAACAGCTGCGCAAAATCCAACAGAGCAGGTCCACTTCGCTCCTCGCTGTCAAAGTCACCGTCTGTACTGTGCGGCTCCTCAGAAAGGATACCAGCTTTTGCGAAAGCTCAGATAACAGTACCAGCAGACACGTTAGTCCAAGCATCTACAATCCATTGGCAAACTGTATAGTAACTTGCCGGCGCTGCCTTCCACCCTTTGTGAAACTGTGGTCTCCTACGGTCATCCATCGCTCCCACGCCGCTCACACTTCACTCTTTAACGTTCTCATGCCTTTTCTTTCAGGTCCGCCTCACGGGCACCGCGTTTTCTTTTAGGGCCGCCTTTTCTCACGAGCACCGCGTTTTCTTTTAGGTCTGCCTTTTTTCACACACAAGGCGCACCGCACGAAAAGGCGCACCGCTCATTTTGAAAAAAATCTAAGACTTTTATATGCGCCTTATAGCCGTGAAATTACGGTATTTAATTTTTTCAAGTTTTGCGGGCCGGATTAAACCGTTTAACGGGCCACATGTGGCCCGCGGGCCGTAGTTTGCCCATGCCTGCTCTAGTATGTACTGGTCCACAGGGGTGAATGAGATTACCAACCTGGTAAAGGTCTGTGTTAACCGATTGAAAATAACAAACCAGTTTTGTTTTTTGGAACAGGCTGAGTTTTTTTGACATGCTTGAGTCTTTCAGCTGTCTTCTCTCTGATGCAGGTCCAGTACATCAAAGTTCCCTTAGGGTAGGGGTCTCATTACAGCAGAAGGTAGCCGTTGTTCCTCCTGTGTGTCAGTTCGTCCCACCCTTCAGACTCTCAAGTCAAACAGATCCAACAGTAAGAAGTTTTCCGTTTCACATAAACTCCCTTTGACACGCCAAACGGTTTACTCAAGAATATTCTCTCCTCTCAGAATAAAAAGGGTATGAAGAGGAAAGGAGACAAAGTGATCGTCACCTCTTCAGTGATCAAGAGTGAGTTTCCCTACGGGGAATCCTCGGCACATCCTTCCCAGCTCTACAGAAGTGGAAGTGGGAGGCCCATCAAGTCTACCAAAAGAGACTTTCCCTATTATGTGAACAAGCGATCCAGGCTCCCCGAACAGCTCAAGTACTGTGACGCAATCCTGAGAGAGATGCTCTCCAAGAGGCACGCAGCGTATGCATGGCCCTTTTACGTGCCGGTAGACGCGGTGGCGTTAGGCTTGCACGACTACCATTCCATCATCCACGAACCCATGGACCTGAGCACCATCAAGGTAAAGAAATAAACGGGGTGATGAATGGAAATGAGGAAGATCCTGAGTTATTTATTTCTAACACGAGATGTTTCTTTCAGAGAAAAATGGATGAGGGAGAGTACCAGAATGAAAGAGAGTTTGCGACTGATGTCCGGCTGATGTTTTCCAACTGCTACAAATACAACCCACCATCACATGAGGTGGTGTACATGGCAAGAAAACTAGAGGTACTTTATTTTTTTTTATTTACTTTAAACAGGATGGGACTTTAAACCGGGATGGGAATTAGCGCCTCTAAATCCAGACCATGGTCCTCGCCCGGAAAAGGGTGGAATGCCCCTTGTGGGTCAGGGACAGGGTCCTGCCCCAAGTGGAAGAGTTTAAGTATCTCGGGGTCTTGTTCACAAGTGGGGGAAGGATGGAGCGGGAGATCGACAGGCGGATCGGTGCGGCATCAGCAATAACTAGGACGCTGCATCGGTCCGTCGTGGGAGAGAGCTGAGCCGAAAAGCAAAGCTCTCAATTTACAAGTCGATCTATGTTCCTACCCTCACCTATGGTCACCAGCTGTGGGTGGTGACCGAAAGAATGAGATCGCGGGTACAAGCGGCTGAAATGAGCTTCCTCCGCGGGGTGGCTGGGTTCTCACTCAGAGATCGGGTGAGGAGCTCTGATATCCGGGAGGAGCTCAGTGTCGAGCCGCTCCTCCTCCAGGTTGCAGGAGCCAGATGGGGCGGTTCGGGCATCTGATCAGGATGTCCCCGAGCGCATCGCGGGCGAGGTGTTTCGGGCACGTCCCACCGGGAGGAGACCAAGGGGCAGACCCCGGACCTGCTGGAGAGTCATGTCTCACAGCTGGTCGGGAATGACTTGTGATCCTTCCGGGTGAGCTGGAGGATCCAGCCAGGGAGAGAGAGGACTGGGCTGCCCGTTTGAGGCTGTTGCCCCCACGACCCGACCTCGGAGCAAGCGGAAGATGACGGAACAGAACTTTAAACAGGAAAGTATCTCAAAACAATCGAGTCTGGCTCAGTAAAAACTACATTTTCAGCAGGTCCCCAGTCTGCAGAACATCAAAATCACAGTACGCGTTTCAAGATATTTAAGATTTTTTGTCACAATGCAAGCAAGTAAAATTTGACCTAATACAGTTATGAGTGTATAAAAACAAAAGCAGTATGTAGTGGAGCCCCCTCAGTGGTCACAGATGTACCTGTACATTAAGTGGAAAACCAAAGTTCTTAGTGTCGCATATTAAAATCTTGATGTGAAGAGGAATCTCCTTTCAGCTTTTAGCAAGCAACTTAAAAGCATTTCCTTTCAGGGGTCGCCACAGCAAGTCAGTTTCTTCCATCCAACCCTATCTGCTGCATTTTCTTCGGTCACACCAACTATCTTCATGTCTTCCTTCACTGTATCCATGAACCTCCTCTTTGGTCTTCCTCTAGTCCTCTTTCCTGGTGGTTCCAAATCCAGCATCCTTCTTCTGATGTACTCTCTCTCTCTCCTCTGCACATGTCCAAACCATCTCAGTCTGGCCTCCCGGGCTTTATCTCCAAAATCTCTAACATGTACTGTTCTTCTAATCCCGTCCATCCTGGTCACTCCCAGAGAGATCCTCAGCATCTTCATCTCTGCTACCTCCATCTCTGCTTCCTGTCTTTTTCTCAGTGCTACTGTTTCTAGACCAAACAGCATGGCGGGTCTCACCACGGTTTTGTACACTTTCCCTTTCATTTTAGCTGAAACTTTCTATCACACATCACACCTGATACTTTTCTCCACCCGTTCCAGCCTGCCTGAACACGCTTATTCACCTCTTTTTCACACTCTCCATTACTCTGGACTGTTGATCCTAAGTACTTAAAATCTTCCACCTTCTTTATCTCTTCTCCCTGTAACCTCACTTTTCCATTTGGATCCCTCTCATTCACACACATGTACTCTGTTTTAATCTGACTAATCTTCATTCCTCTTCTTTCTAGTTCAAACCTCCACCTCTCCAGCTTTCCCTCCACCTCTTACCTCCTCTCACTACAGATCACAATGTCATCTGCAAACATCATTGTCCATGGAGATTCCTGTCTGACCTCTTCTGTCAGCCTGTTCATCACCATAGCAAACAGCAAAGGACTCAGAGCAGATCCTTGGTGCAGTCCCACCCCCACACTGAAGTCCTCTGTCTCACCTACAGCACACCTCACCACTGTCTTACAGCCCTCATACATGTCCTGCACCGCTCTAACATACTCTGTACTCCCAGAATTTCTCAGACAATACCACAGTCCTCCTTGAACCCCTACCTTATTGTGGTGGAGGGGTTTGCGTACCCCAATTGTCTTAGGAGCTATGACCCTGGTAGGGTTACCCAAGGCAAACAGGTCCTAGATAAGGGGCAGACAAAGCGTGTCTCAAAAACCCCCTATAAAGAGATCAGGTATGACCGATATGTCCTTTCCCGGACGCGGGTCATCGGGGCCCACTCGTGGAGCCAGGCACGAGAGAAAGCGCCTGGTGGCCAGGCTTTTACCTTTGGGGCCTTGCCAGGCTCAGCCCAAACAGGGGACATGGGCTCACCACCTGCAGGATGGGTGATAGGGGTCGAGGGAAGAATGAGATAGGCGGAAGCCAACGATGGGGACCCTGGCTGCATAAGCCACCTCTAGGGACGTCACTTCTCTGGTGGGGAAAAAGCCCGAGCTGGTGCGCAAAGTCAAGCGGTTCTGGCCAGATATAGTTGGACTCACCTCAACGGACAGGTTGGGCTCTAGAACCAAGCCAGATTGGTGCCGATTGTGGCGACAACACCTGAACCCGCTGGTGGACACCGGCGGTGAGGGATGCCGTCAAGCTGAAGGAGGAGTCTTACCGGTCCTTCTTGGCCTGTGTTACTCCTGAGGCAGCTGATAGGTATCGGTGGGCAAAGCGGAACGCAGCTTTGGTGGTTGTTGAGGCAAAGGCCCGGACTTGGGAGGAATTCAGAGAGACCATGGAAAACAACTTTGAAGAAATTCTGGTCCACCATTTGGCGGTTCAGGAGGGGCAAGCAGTGCACCATCAACATCGTTTACGGTGGGGATGTGGAGCTGCTGACCTCGACTTGGGACGTTTTGGATCGGTGGAAGGAATACTTTGAAGATCTCCTCAATTCCACCAACATGTCTTCCGATGAGGAAGTAGAGTCTTTGGAATCCGGGATGGGTCTTCCTATCTCTGGTGCCGAGGCCGCCGAAGTGGTCAAAAAGTTGCGCGGCGGCCGGGCTCTGGAGTGTATAAGATCCACCCGAAGCTCCTAAAGGCTCTGGATGGTGTTGGGCTGTCCTGGCTGACACGCCTTTGCACCATTGCATGGACATCAGGGACAGTGCCTCTGGATTGGCAGACCGCGGCGGTTGACCCTCTTGATAAGAAGGGGGATCGGAGGGTGTGCTTGTACTACAGAGGGATCACACTCCTCAGCCTCCCTCGAAAGGTCTATTCGGGAGTACTGGAGAGGAGGGTCCGTTGGATTGTTAAGTCTCGGATTGAAGAGGAGCAGTGTGGTTTCCGTCCCGGATGTGGAACTTCGGACCAGCTCTATACCCTCTTCAGGATCCTGGAGGGGTCATGGGAGTTTGCCCAACTTGTCTACATCTGGAGAAGGCATTCGACCATGGCCCTCGTACACTCATGTGGGGGATGCTCCGGGAGTATGGAGTCTTGGAGCCTTTGGTAGGGGCTGGGCCAGAACTTGGTCCGTATAGCCGGCAGTATGTCGATTCCATTTCCAGTGAGAGTTGAACTCCGCCAAGGCTGCCCTTTGTCACCGATTCTGTTCATTACTTTTATGAACTTGTAATGAACGTCTTCAACAATGCTTTCATTGTTGTATTTGCACCAACAGGAAGTGTTTGAGCTACGGTACCAAAAGCTTGAGGTGAAAATAGAGAAGTGCGTGATCCCTCTTCAGCGAGAGGACTACGAGCAGATCAGAAAGCAGGTTGGAGGCCTCCCCAACTTGGACACTTCTGCCCGTGAAAACTTACTGAAGGTGATTTTCAAGAAGCTGACACATCTAGACGAATGGGTGGGTTTCCGACACGCTGGCATGAACTTTGAAAATCTCAGTCATGATTGTTCTTTTCCAACATTCCAGCGGGAAGCTGTCTGCAACCAGCCGTACCAACTCACTGAAGAGCCCCTGAAGAGAAAGAGGAAAGGGAGAAAAAAACACAAGTCAAAAGACAAAGATATCGATCGATTTACAGATATTTCCGCTCAATACAAGGCCATCAAAGAAAAACTCGCCAAAGAAAAGAGTTCTGCTCTGTAAGATATGATTAATATGGTAAAAGACTTTGTGCTAAATGTGCCAAGTTTGACGAAGTGTGTGTTTCTGCATTTGTTGTATGTCAGGCATAGGCATGGACGCAAAGCGATCGTCTACGGGATGCCAAATAAAAGCGATAACAAGACATCGGAAACACAAGTTGGCTTCGAAGAAAAGAAGCAGCTGAAGGAAGACATCGGCAAGCTGCCCGTACACAAACTGGGCGACCTAGTGAGAATCTTACGCGACAGGGAGCCCCATTTATTGGAATCTGCCGTTGACGAGGTGGAAGTGAATTTCGAGACGTTAAGGACCTCTACTTTTAGAGAACTGCAGAGGTTTGTTGCTGCATGTTCCAGGAAATCTCCACCTAAGTGCGGAAGCAGTGAGTCCGATCTTCTCAGTTTATTCCGATCTCAATCAGGTCACACAGCCTGTAAATCTACGTTTGTCTTTCAGATGACCAATCGAAGCATAGAGGACTGAAATCAAGAGAGCTCAACAACATGTTGTCAAAGAAGAAAATACGACTGGGTAAGACCTGGATTATTTCTATTATGAGACACGTTGTTTCTACCGTGACTGAGAACAACGAGGTAACACCAAATGTGGCTACATCTGCTTTTTATTTGACTACTGTCAACAAAATTTAAGACTCAAGAGTCAATTATTTTGTTTGTCTTTGAGAAAACCAAATGAAGCATGCAGGAGTGAATCCAAGAGCCATAGGCAGGGACTTGTCAAAGAAGAAACTACCGCTAGGTGAGAGCTGGATTCTTTTTATCATTATGAGATAGTTAAAAAAAAGTGTGCAGTGTTGTTGTTTCTAACCATGACGTAACGCCACGGGACTTGCCAACAAAGTTCAAGCAGCTTTGTCTGCTTGAATAAAAGTTGTTTTATTCTGTTTTTTTTTTATTACTGCCAAAAAATTTAGTAGAGAAGCAAAATAAATACCAGATTAGGATTTTTAGTCAAATACTTTACCGTATTTTCTGCACTATTAAGGCACACCGCATTAGGCACTACAGTAAAGGCTGGGGTTACGTTATGTATTCACTAAATGGTACGCTAAAAGGAGTGTAAAAAAAAAACCCAGTCAGATAGGTCAGTCAAACTTTATTAACAATTACAAAACAACTTTCTGTTTTTACTCCCAAAATGAATAAACAGCTGTTTTATTATTTTTCTCCGAGATAAAGTATTAATATTTTTGTGACACAGTTTATCTTCCATTGGAGATAAACTCTGTGTAGTCTTCTTTACTTGGCGCAGCGCATCCTCTTGCTTCCTCCACTTCCTCACCATTGATTCATTAATGTTAAACTCTCTCGCTGCGGCTCTATCCCCGTGTTCTACCGCGTGACCGATCGCCTTGAGTTTAAACTCTTCGGTGTAACAGTGTCTCTTGGTAGGAGCCATTTCTGGGTCTTTACACAAACACACAAATGGAAATGAGACGCCCTTTCGTATATCCCAGCATGCACCGCGCACTACTTCTTCTATGGGGGAAATGGAGTTGGCGGCTGCTTACCGCAGTTGCGACACCTGTTGTAGCTCAATATTAATCCATATACGAGGCGCTCTGGGTTAAAAGGCACATCGTGGACTTTAGAGAAAATTTAAGGTTTTTAGGTGCGCCTTATAGTGCGAAAAATACGGTACTTTATATGAACTAGTTTATTATGGAATGTCCTTTGATTTACCATCAAGACTGCAACTATCAATTATTTGATTATCTGCTAATCTCTTCATTATTGAATAAATCTATCAATTATTTAATCTAGTTTTTATCATTTGTTGGATAAGAAAGTCAGAACAGCACGTGGTTGGGCTGAATATCCTGGAGCATGTCCTAGGGCAAGCATGGGCAAACTACGGCCCGCGGGCCACATGCAGCCCATTAAACGTTTTAATCGGGCCTGCCGAACATAAAAAAAATTTAAATAAATAAAACTTGTTTATGTTTTATTTCCCCTGCAATGCTGATGTTTCCTCACTAGATGGCGCCAAAGAAACAACAACACTGCTCCCATTAAAATGTGTGTGCCTCCGAGATGCGCACGCTGTCAAAATAAACAATGTACACAGATATGGAAAGCCATTGGACCCGATACACGTACGTAAACAAGCGTGTTAGATGTTAAAACAAGCAAGCGCTAACGCACTAGATTTCAGACCTAGCGCCGCTAGATTTGAAATTTAATTCTCTTGATGTAACATTTAGCGCGCCATTATATTGGTCTAATCTAGCGGTTACAAAAGCATGCCATCCATCTGCTCCTGTCCTGGCTCAAATGTTGGAACTCAATGTGGCTCGGGGGTCAAAAAGTTTGCCCACCCCTGTCCTAGGGTCAGAAACTAAGAGGACAAGAGTAGGGTAGATGGAATGGAAATAAGTAGGTGGGTACAGTGGTGGATGAAGTACTCACTTTTTGTACTTAAGTAAAAGTACAGATAATTAGGCAAAAATTTACTTAAGTAAAAGTATCAATAAAAAAAATCTACTTAAGTAAAAGTACAAAAGTAGTTGGTGTAAATTGTACTTTTTAAATAAAAAGTAAAAGTATTCGACCATAATTCAAATGTTATTTTTTGTGCTATAGGGTGTCACCATGGTAACTAGAATAAATACTCTGTAGGGGTGTGACCCCCCTCTCCCGCCTCTTTTGGTCCACAAAAAAAATAAACAATATAAAAGGAAAGGGGACAAGTCAAGCTATCCCCTAGAAGGGCCAGTGAATGGGCCGCCAAAATGGAGGAAAATGACACTTATTTTTAAAATATTTTGGGAGGGAGGCCCCCAGTCACTATATATTGGCTTTGTCAAAGCCCCGCCCCCTTCAGAAAATTCTAGATCCGCCCCTGCTCTGTGTAATGATGGCTCAACTTTTTATTTAGAAATAAACACAACAAACAACGATCTTCTGACTCTTTTTAATTTGTTCTATATTTGATGTTAGGTTTTTGGCGCTGAATGAATGCGAAAAATGTTTCTCGATTCATTACTTCTTCTCCCGATCAACTGCTTCTTTTGATTTTGGTGATGCGGCTTCAAGATGCACTAAAAAAGCTGTGTATTTTTCAAATTCCTGAACGAAAATGTAACAAAAATGTAAAACACACTTTTAAAAAGTAGCAAAGTAAAAGTACAGATATTTGCTCTAAAAATGTAGTGAAGTAAAAGTAAAAGTACCGGTCTTAAATTTTACACAATTTTTTTACTTAAGCACAGTAACGAAGTACATTTACTTCGTTACGTTCCACCACTGGGTGCGTATAGTAATTGACGGGAACAAATGAGGCTTTTTTTCTCTGGTAATGGAGGCAATTGGCACAGACGTGATAATAAAACATCATTAACCTCACAGATTCGGTACAACCCGAGACCCCTTTGTGGTGTCCTCCTTTCAAAGACACAAAAACCCAGACTTTAACGTCCCATTTGAAATGGTTGTCTGGTAGTAAATCTTTTTTCTGTATCTCGGTGTAGGGAGTGTGTATCCTGAGCACAACGGTTCGTCCCACCTCAGCGACAGCAGCAGTAGTTGTTCGAGCACTTCTTGCAGCTGTAGATCCCAGTTCCACTCCAGCTCCTCTGATCAAAGCGACACAGACTCAGGTAGGTTTTTTTTTTTAACTTTGAATCTACAAAGGACATGTAGGTTGGTTTTGCAAACGCCCAGAACTCTGAAGAAGGTGTAGAGCTGGTTATCTAATTAAATAAATGAATTACTCTATTCATCCCTCACCGGGGAAATTTGTGTGCTGCACTCCTTACACCGCAGCAGGCTGCCCTTCGACGGCGCCAATGGTGGGAAAAGCAGGGGTTAGGTGTCTTCTCCAAGGACTCTAGACGTGTTCTTTGTAGGACGCGAACCTGCGAACTTCCGGTCCGCGCGCGAACGCTCTAACCATTGAGCTGCCGTCTCTAACAGTTTGAGCCTCTCCTCAGTTTGAGACCTGACTAACTAATGGACCCTCCTCTTCAGTAACCCTAATGAGACTAGGGCTGCAACTAACGATTATTTTGGTAATTGATTAATCTGTCGATTATTGGGTCGATTAATCGGATAAAATGACAATTTAATAAATATTACTTTTTCGGCATATTATAGAATGTAATTGTGTAAAACACAACTCATAACCACATAAACAACACGTTGGGTTTATTACAGTAAGAGCAAATGTTAATCTTCCTGTGAAATAAAGAGGTAGAATATTATCATTTCTAGAAAATAATAAATCTACTTACTGTATACAGTAAAAATAAATCATAAGCACCCATAAAATGTGCTTTAGTAGTACTGGCTAATAGAACATCAAATGTAAACTGTTGGATCACATTTGAAAACAAGAAACCTTTAACACTTCTGGATTCACAAATTTAACGTTGTTTAGAAGTATCGTACAAAAAAACCCCAAAAAACACCATCTCTACTGTAAAAATAGTAACTTTAATAAATAAAATGACCATCTTTACCACTTATAATATTACAAATACAGATCTACTAATCGGTAAAGGGGTGCCCAACTAACAGCACTCATTTTTTTGTGGGAAAAAATGTGCTTTGCGGTGTAGAGGAGGGTGTCTTGTATCCTGGATTGAATTTAGCGATCTTTTTTTTTAAAACCCCGTCTTTCTACTGACAGCGGCCTTATATCGGACACGATCATTTCCAAAATAAGAGTCCCTGAGTGAAGCGCTCTGCTGCGGAGTGCAACCGTTTTCCACTGAAAATAGCCCGTGTTGGGTTGTTTTTGTTTTTTTGCAGACAATAAAAAGTGTATTTAGCAATCTGTAAAATTGTTTTTATTAGAAATAACGTCGTGTATCGCTCCGGTTTGCCGTCTCCCGCTTAGAGTCAGACATGTTTTTTTTTTCAGATGTTCATGCAGCGTCGTTATGCTTCCGTGCCAAAACGTGTCCGTTTTGCAAACTTTGCATATTAACGCGAGACTTTTTCAAATTTAGCGGAAAATGATCCAAACTTCGGATAATTTTGTATGTTTTTCTTTCCGCCATCTTGTTGAATCTGCCTGATCACGTGAGGCGGGCTGAAATGAAGGACAATGATTGGCTGCTATCTTCTTCTCCTCCTATTTTGGTAGCTCGCAGCGTCAATTTGCTCTCTACTGCCCCACATGGAGACCAATTTAAGTGCAGTTGACAGCAAAAACTTTTTAGACGATTAATCGATGACCAATTTAGTCAACAACTATTTTGATAATCGATTATAATCGATTAAATCGTTTAACTGTTTCAGCCCTAAATTAGACTCCCACAGGAAGGTGGGTTGGAGCACACACTCTAGTTTCCCTTCTGAAGAGGAACCAAAACCCAAACACTGTACCGGAGGTCCACGCCTTCCTGGCGGAGAAGGATGGCTCAGTGAGTAGTACGACCGCTCTGTAACCGGAGGAATCTGATTCGATCCCCTGCCAGGAGTTCATACCGAGGTGTCCTTGAGCAAGACACCGAACCCCCAATTGCTCCTGATGGTGGTTGGAACCTTCCGTGACAGCTTCCACCATCAGGTATGAATGTGAATGAGTGATTCTGGGCGACGCTGTGAAGCGATTTGAGTGCCAACGCAGGTGGAAAAGCGCTTCATATGTAGAGTCCATTTACCATTTAAAGGCATGTCAGCCAGGACAGTCCCACACCTCCAAAAACCTTTAAGAGCTTTGGGTGGATCGTGTCCAACCCCAACCCCGTCCTCACACCAAGGCACCAGAAATAGACACATCCTTCACTGATCAAAACGTCCCAATTTGTCTTCCTTCTCTGGTTTCACCCTGAACTAATTTTTACTGTTCATGTTTTCTAGACTCAAAGACAGAGGCGACACGATACAAAGTAAGTCCAGAGGGATTTATCGAATTATTTTTGTCTCCGTACTGTTTGCTTACGGTGAATTTTTGTTAAAATTCCGTTCCGTCATCTTCCGCTTGTTCCGGGATCAGGTCGCGTGGGGTACAGCCTCAAACGCGCAGCCCAGGCCTCTCTCTCCCCGGCTGCATCCTCCAGCTCACCCGGAAAGATCCCGAGTCGGTCCCCGGCCAGCTGTGAGACATAGTCTCTCCAGCGAGTCCGGGGTCTGCCCCTTGGTCTCCTCCCGGTGGGACGTGCCCGAAACACCTTGCCCGCAAGGCGCTGGGGGGGGGCATCCTGACCGGATGCCCGAACCACCCCATCTGGTTTCTCTCGACCTGAAGGAGGAGCGGCTCAACACTGAGCTCCTCCCGGATGGCAGAGCTCCTCACCCGATCTCTGAGTGAGAGCCCACCCACCCTGCGGAGGAAGCTCATTTCGGCCGCTTGTACCCGCGATCTCATTCTTTCGGTCACCACCCACAGCTGGTGACCATAGGTGAGGGTAGGAACGTAGATTGACTTGTAAATCGAGAGCTTTGCTTTTTGGCTCAGCTCTCTCTTTACCACGACGGACCGATGCAGCGTCCTAGTTATTGCTGTCGATCTCCCGCTCCATCTTTCCCCCACTCGTGAACAAGACCCCGAGATACTTAAACTCCTCCACTTGGGGCAGGACTCTACCCTGACCCGCAGAGGGCATTCCACCCTTTTCCGGGCAAGGATTTTGTAAAATTATGCATAATTTTGTAAAAATGATGCTGCTTAAAAAAATAACAAAGTTCTACTTTTGTGATTGAAGGTGCCGCTCGCTTCGGGCAAAAATCTGTCGAAGCTATTCTTTAAAATGCGTCACAATGATCCTAAAAGAAGCAACCATACAGGACAGAGATCACACGAGCAGATGTATACCCCTCCAGGTAAAATGTGTTATAAAGATTATGAAATTAACACTAGGACTGCCGCAGCGGTCAATTTGACTGCACATCACTTTAATATGCTAATTAGAATAAATAAAACAAAACCTAGGAGGCTGATCTTTTATGACGTTTAGAATAATCATGTTTTCTATTTTATCATGTAGTTTTTGGGTTCAAAAAATGAACGTTTCAAAATTTATAAGCATTTTATCTCGTATAACCTGCTGCACCCCACAGCAGCTGGGAGGAAGCGCGTATTGCCATAGCACACACACATTGCTAGTGTTTATCAGAATCAGAATGCTTTTATTGCCATGTCAGTGAAAAATATCAGAGACTAGGAACTTGTTTTGATCCAGGTGTGCAAACATATAAAATAAAAATAAAATAAATAAAAATAATAATAATAGTTTTAACAAAACTAAGAGTGCTCAGAAGAAAAAGAAAAGTAGTGCAATGTCATAGAAAATAATAGAAAATAATAAAGATAGTAAAGTGACAAGAGGGAAGTGATTAAGAGATGTGGGGTTCAGGTTATAAAGCATTCATTAGTCCAACGGCAGAAGAGAAGAAGCTGTTTTTGTGGCGGAACGTTCTGGTCCGAATGGACCGGAGCCTCCAGCCCGAGGGGAGTCGCTCAAAAAGTCCATGTCCAGGGTGGGAAGGGTCAGCTACTATCCGACCTGCACGCCCCCGAGTCCTGGAGGAGGTGAGGATGGACTCGATGATGGCTGTGTAAAACTGCACCAACATCTGGGCGGGCAGCTTGGCTTTCTTCAACTGCTGCAGAAAGTACATCCTCTGCTGGGCCTTTTTGATCAGGGATCTGGTGGACGGCTCCCACTTTAGGTTCTGTGTGATAGTAGTGCCGAGGAAGCGGAAAGAGTCTACAGTGGTGATGGGGGAGTCTGTCAGTGCAAGGGGGGGTAATGTGGATGTGACTTTCCTAAAGTCCTCGATCATCTCCACTGTCTTCTGAACGTTGAGCTCCAGGCTGTTGTTGCTGCACCAGGACACCAGCCGGTCTACCTCCATCCTGTAGGCCGACTCATCGCCATCAGAGATGAGCCCGATGAGGGTGGTGTCATCTGCAAACTTGATCAGTTTGACAAAGTCATGGCTGGAGGTGCAGCAGTTGGTGTACAGGGAGAAGAGCAGGGGAGAGAGGACACAGCCCTGTGGAGATCCTGTGCTGATAGTCCGAGAGGTGGAGACATTCTTCCCCAGCTGCACGCACTGCCTCCGGTCTGTTAGGAAGTCAGTAATCCACCTGCAAGTGGAGTCAGGCACGTTGAGCTGAGAGAGCTTGTCCTGAAGCAGAGTAGGGAGGATGGTGTTGAATGCAGAGCTGAAGTCCACAAACAGGATTAGCATAGGTTCCTAGCATAGGTTCATTGCCACACATAAGTGTGCGTGTGTGTGTGTGTATATATTCATGGAGAGAGACAAGGAGGGCTCTGACGCCATTACAGACATTTTAGAAAAGTTGAGTTAGATAATATTGAAGAGACACCATGAAGAGAGTAAGAAAATTATTGTCCGAATAAAGTCTGCCATGTTTTCTAGATAAGTCTTGAAAGTTCAGGTTAACATATTGGAATATGGACCATTTTTAACTAGGACATTTTTGAAGCAGCAGCGCAAAATGCGGAAAAAAAGTAGACAATTGACGGTAAGGGCGCTTGCAGGTAGATCTGGAATGCGGCGGTCCTAGTGTTAAACCATTTTTGAGTCACAAACTGTTGCTAGAACTACTTTTTTAAACTGCTAAGAAATATTTTGGTGATTTATTTTGTTTTCTGATACTTTTATTTGAATGAATGGAGGATGATCTAAGAGGATTTATTATGTGTTGAACAGATTTCTCTGCTCTGTTATCACCCATGGACTCTCCTGTACCTTTCCCAGACTGGACTACATCAAGATTTGAGGTGAGAGACAAAACTGTGTTTTATGTTTTGCAGGGTTTTTTCAATTGTACATGGAATCAGATGTCACTTGAAATAGTTATACGAGCACACCCGCTTCTATGGAATAATTAACATTCTTCATAAAAATCTGTTTAAAAGCAATTATAATTAATTAAAACATTAACATTGGAATTACTTGAACCACCTTCAGTGACTGACATGAATTCCTGGTATGCTGCTCGATTCTGTTTGTCAGTTGTACCCTCTTTTTTTTTTTTTTTTTTTATCTCTGTGGCAAAATTTGAGATGACTGCCTCGCATTCCGCCAGCTTTTCCTTGAAAAAGACTGATTGAAAAGGATTTGAAATCTGATTGAAAATGATTTCCAGATGGAAGTCGAAACGTCTCGATCAAGAATTAAACTGTCCAGAAAACTTTTTTGAAACTTTTTCTACTATGTCGGTCAAAGTTGATTCTAACAAGGATGGATTCGTGCTTTCATAATGTTTCCACATTTTTCTGAGGTAACATGCAGTGGTAAAGCTGAAATGAAGACCCATCAAATCATCGATGTTTTTTCATCTTCTAACCTGTTTTGGTGTGTTTGAGTTGTTGCCTCAGTTTCTTATTTTTAACGGAAAAGAAGACCCCGCTAAAGTCTTCTGCTTCTCTAGAATGTCGACGTCAAGGTTGGAAACGTTGTGTATTTTGAAGATCTTTGTAGGAACCAGTCTGACCATTCTCTTCTGACATCAACAACTGGATATTTCTTTGCTTTGAACTGTTTCTGAACAGTTGTTTTTTGTTTTTTAATATACTTTATTAATCCCTCACCTGGAAACTTGTGTGCTGCATTGCACCACAGCAGGCTGCCACCTGTGACGGTGCCAATGGTGGGAGAAACAAAAGGTTAGGTGTCTTCTCCGAGGGCTCTAGACGTGCACTCAGTGGGATGCGAACCTTTGAACTTCCGGTTAACTTCCGGTCTGCGGGCGAACGCTCTAACCACTGAACCATGGCCTCCCGTTTGTTGTTTTCGTCAACAATAACGACAACGAAATGATTCCGTTGACAAAGCTTTTTTTATGACGATGGCGTAACAATAATGAAATAAATGTGACGAGACGTTTGCAAGTTTCTGTTGAAGAGACAAAAATGTTACAAAATAAGCGTCAGACTTTCACATTTCTGTCTGTGAAAAGAAAAAAGCACAGCAGCTGCATTCTGTCTCTCACGGCGGCACGCCCCCCACGATGCTGCACGTTCACACCGTCTACACAACACACCTGCAGCCACGAGAAAGTCA
Source organism: Neostethus bicornis (assembly GCA_902685375.1). Classification (NCBI taxonomy): domain Eukaryota; kingdom Metazoa; phylum Chordata; class Actinopteri; order Atheriniformes; family Phallostethidae; genus Neostethus; species Neostethus bicornis. The sequence goes on along the minus strand of LR738547.1, from coordinate 5,682,456 downwards.
CACACCATGACAGCAACAAAGGGGCTTGGTCATCGGAAACTTGAAGTAAAAAGTTTTCCACATATTTTGCGCAAACAGCACGCCGACTTCAAGCTAATACTAGCTTGTTGGCGCTGCTAACTTCCACCTTTGTTTGGTTGCGCTAACGACTGATTTAAAGACACAATACAATGTTTACTTTGTTTAAACATATTTGTTGTTCTTTGCTTTTTTTTTTTTTTTTTTTTTTAATACTAAAATTTGACCAAAACTTCAATTAGTTTTCGTTCCAAAGACTGAGACTAAAACGAAAACTCTGATGGCTGCCAAAAGCAACATTGTCTCTTGATATCCTGGAGATGGTTTTAATTTTTAATTTAATTTTAATATACTTTATTGATCCCTCACTGGGGAAATTTGTGTGCTGCATTTCACCGCAGCAGGCTGCCACCTATGACGGTGTCAATGATGAGAGAAACGAAGAGTTAGGTGTCTTCTCTAAAAACCCTAGATTGTGAACTCAGTGGGATGCAAACCCGCAAACATCCGGTTAGCTTCCGGTCCGTGGGCGAACGCTCTTACCACTGAGCCACCGTCTCCCCCTTTGTGTTGGTTGTGGGTGAAAATCCCAGTAGGTTAGTAGTTTGATTCTAATACTCAGTTTGAACTTGAGCAGTGCGTCTTCTCCGTCTCTTCATGACTTGTGGTTGGTTGACTACATGACTAGATGCTACCACCTGGCTGGCTGTACATTTGACAAGATGTAAACGGGTACATATATTTAACCACATGCAGCTGTTTAGTCAGGACCGAGCGTAATGTGTGTACTTTGCAGACCAGTAGATGGAGTACCACACAAACTTTGACCATCTACCAACCATGTCGCCCCCTTAATAAATCTTTGTACATGCTCTCTTTGGCTGGGCTCTCACTCAGAGATCGGGTGAGGAGCTCTGCCATCTGGGAGGAGCTCGGTGTCGAGCTGTTCCTCCTCCAGGTCGAGAGGAGCCAGATGGGGTGGTTCGGGCATCTGGTCGGGATGCCCCTCCGAGCACTTCGCGGAAAGGAGACCAAGGGGCAGATCCCGGACCCACTGGAGAGACTATGTCTCACAGTTGGCCGGGGAACGACTCAGGATCCTTCTGGGTGAGCTGGAGGATGCAGCTGGGGAGAAAGGGGCCTGGGGTACCCGTTTGAGGCTGTTGCCCCCGCGACCCGACCCCGGAACAAGCGGAAGATGACGGAACGGAACATGCTCTCTTTGTTCTGGCTTTAAATTTTCAATCTTGGGAATCGTTTGCCAAGATGGTCAGAATAGCATGGTTGACCTTTTTTGCCAACATGGCCCACACGGACACTCGTGTTCACGTTACAGCGTTCCTCGGCTTTGCTGATTGGTTTGGACATTTTCTATTCACTGCAATTGTAATCTAATTTCTGCAATATCTCAGGTAGTTGGTGGAGTAAGATAAAATCAAACGGAGGTACCACATGGTGCCAGCCGGCCGAGGCGACGGTATCAGAGTATCCAGATTTAAATTAAAGTGTCTTTTTTTCAACAGGTCGCTGTGTTGTCGCCTCTTCCAGACAGCCCAAAATACAAAGAAAAACGTTCTGGTAAGCTGAACAAAGACCTTTAGTATCCTTTAAAATTATGTTCAACTCAAACCAGCGCTGCAGACATTACTAACGGAAATAGAGCGAAAAGTTAGGAAACTTTTTTTTGTGACTAGTAGATCACAGATTTGATATTCTAGAACCCAAATCCATATTCCATATTTTCCGCACTATGAGGCGCACTGTGTTATAAGGCGATACAGTAAAGGCTGGGGTTACGTTATGCATCCACTAGATGGTGCTACGCTAAAGAGAATGTAAAAAAAAAAAAAAAAGTCAGATAGGTCAGTCAAACTTTATTAACAATTACAAAACAGCTTTCTGTTTTTACTCCCAAAATGAATAAACAGCTGTTTTATTATTTTCTATAGTATTAGTATTTTCGTGACAGTTTATCTTCCATTGGAGATAAACTCTGTTTAGTCTTACTTACTTGGCGCAGCGCATCCTCTTGCTTCCTCCACTTCCTCACCATTGATTCATTAATGTTAAACTCTCTCGCTGCGGCTCTATTCCCGTTTTCTACTGCGTGACCGATCGCCTTGAGTTTAAACTCTGTGGTGTAACAGTGTCTATTGGTAGGAGCCATTTCCGGGTCTTTACACAAACACACAAATGAAAATAGGTGCGTTCGAGATGACACAGGCGGGTGCAGTTCTGATCGGCGCAGCTCAAAACTGCGTCCGCCTGTGTCATCTCGAACGCACCTAATGAGACGCCCTTTCATATATCCCAGCATGCACCGCATACTACTTCTTCTACGGGGGCAACTGTTGCGACACCTGTTGTAGCTCAATATTAATCCATATATAAGGCGCTCCGGGTTAAAAGGCGCATCGTGGACTTTAGAGAAAATTTAAGGTTTTTAGGTGCGCCTTATAGTGCGGAAAATACGGTACGTGCAGCCCTAACTCTTACTTTCTGATTTTGTATGGATTTTAAATGATTGTTTCAGATTCCAGAGACCGTGAGAATATACCAAATAAACCCCAACCTGTTCTAATCAAGAAACCTGCAGAAGAGGAAAGTAGTAACCAAGGTCCCAAAAAGGTTTGGTGGGAAACATCAGGTTGTTTATTCGTAACAAATCTCTCCTCCAACCACGCTTCCATTTTCTCTTTACAGGACATTTTTCTGAAAAATCGGGAGTCTTGGGCAAAATTGATGAGACAATCAGTCAAACCAGCTGCGATCAAGTCATCCAAAGAGAGTTTCCAGCAGTTCCGGAAAACTGCTCTGGAAAGAGAGGAACGTGAAAAAGCACTTAAGAAGAAACCCCTAGATGAAAACAAGGAGCACGAGACTTCAAAAAAGAGGTTTAAACTAAAAAGCCAACTTTGGATTTAATTAAAACCTCAATTCTAAAGAAGCTGTAATCAGTGGTGGAACGTAACGAAGTACATGTACTTCGTTTCTGTACTTAAGTAAAAAAAAAAAAAGGGGTATCTGTATTTTAATTTAGTAAAATTTGGGACCAGTACTTTTACTTTTACTTCACTACATTTTTAGAGCAAATATCTGTACTTTTACTTCGCTACTTTTTAAAAGTGTCTTTTGCATTTTTTGTTACATTTTTGTTCAGAAATTTGAAAAATACACAGTTTTTTTTTTTTTTTTATCGCATCTTGAAGCCGCATCGCCAATATCAAAGGGAGCAGTTGATCGGGAGAAGAAATAATGAATCGAGGACCAATCAGAATCAAGAGTAAACATTTTCCGCATTCATTCAGCGCCAAAAAACTAACGTCAAATATCGAACAAATTAAAAAGAGTCAGAAGATCGTTGTTTGTTGTGTTTACTTTTAAATAAAAAAGTTGAGCCATCATTACACAGAGCAGGGGCGGATCTGGAATTTTCTAAAGGAGGGGCGGGGGGCATGAGGTCATTGACAAAGCCAATATAGGGTGACTGGGGGTCTCCCCCCCAAAAATATTTTTAAAAATAACAGTCATTTTCCTGCATTTTGGTGCCCATTTGCTGGCTAGGAGATAGCTAGTCCCCTTTCCGTTCTTCCTTTTTTTTTTTTTTTGTTTTGTATTTATTTGTGACCCTGCCGCACAAAAAATAACATTTGAATTATGATCGACTACTTTTACTTTTTACTTAAAAAGTAAAATTTACACCAATTACTTTTGTACTTTTACTTAAGTAGATTTTTTTTTGGTACTTTTACTTAAGTAATTTTTTTTGCCTAATTATCTGTACTTTTACTTAAGTACAAAAAATGAGTACTTCATCCACCACTGGCTGGAATGCTGAAAATTTAAAACGATTCAAAATAACAAACTTTAAATCATTAATTTCTGTTTATACTTTAACTGGACAAAAGAACGAACAAGTTACACACCCTGGGATATTTTCTTGCACTACCTTTATTTCTATGGTTACGGTATTTGCGTCGGCCTTCTGGTGATTGAGATGGTCTCTGTGTAGTTTTACAGGACCGTGCGAAGCTGACAAGACATCCCAACCTGTTAAAGACTGTTCTGATTTGTTAGAAAAAAGTTGCACAAACGTTGCACGCATAGTTTCTGAACCAATTGACGTGCAGCAAAAGGTCCAAGACCAACAACCGGCCTTCTACTCGGATAGTGAGAGAGAGGAGGCTCGCAGAAAAGAGCAAGAACGGCGCAGGATAGAGGCTGTGAGTAGCCGAGCTTCATTTATGGAACACGTTTTATTGTCACTGGATATAAAAAGTTTATTTTAACAACTTTTTTTTTGTCTTTCCAGATGTCAGGAGTTGATATGACTTTGCAGTTTGACCTTATGACCATGTTTGAGCTCGACTTGATCTGAAAAAACCTACAAAGAATCTGTACTTAATGGCCTAAGATGGTGCTTCACTTAAAAAATATACATGTATATGTTTGGAGGATGGGTCAGGAGGACTGGAAGATGATGGTAAACACGGCTGTTTGTGTAAACTTTGAAACTAAGCACAACGACCGTCTAAAATATATCCCTTTGTTGTATTTTGTGAAAAAGATTTCATTTGTATTGTTCTAAGTTCCCACCAAATTGTTTCATTTTGTTCATAAACTACTTCAAAAAACTGAGTTTTGTTCTTTTATTTAAACGTTCATGTTCGAATATCCGTTCCGTTCCGTCATGTTTCGCTTGTTCCGGGGTCGGGTCGCAGGGGCAACAGCCTCAAACGGGCAGGCCAGGCCTTTCTCACTTCGGAAGGATCCCGAGTCGTTCCCCGGCTAGCTGTGAGAAAGTTTCTCCAGCGGGTCCAGGATCTGCCCCTTGGTCTCCTCCCGGTGGGATGTGCCCGAAACACCTCACCCGCGAGCGCTCGGGGGGGCATCCTAACCAGATGACCGAACCATCCCATCTGGCCCTTCTCGACCTGGAGGAGGAGCAGCTTGACACCGAGCTCCTCCCGGATGACAGAGCTCCTCACCCGATCTCTGAGTGAGAGCCCAGCCACCCTGCGGAGGAAGCTCATTTCAGCCAGGCCGTATGAAATCTGCCCGAGGGCCTTCAGAATCAGCAGTGCAATATATACAGAGGTGGGCGGAGTAGCCAAAGAATTTTTTCAAGTAAGAGTACAGTTCTTCTTCTTTTGGCATTGCGCTTCAGGGGTCGCCACAGCAAGCAACAACTATCTTCATGCCCTCCTTCACTGTATCCATGAACCCTCTGTCTGGTCTTCCTCTAGTCCTCTTTCCTGGTGGTTCCAAATCCAACGTACTTCTGTCGATGTACCCTCTCTCTCTCCTCTGCACATGTCCAAACCATCTCAGTCTGGCCTCTCTGACTTTATCACCAAAACCTCTAACATGTGCTGTTCATTTGATCCTGTCCATCCCGGTCACTCCCAGAGAGATCCTCAGCATCTTCATCTCTGCTACCTTCATATCTGTTTCCTGTCTTTTTCTTAGTGCTACTGTTTCTAGACCAATCAGCATGGCCGGTCTCAGCAAGGTTTTATACAGTTTTTCTTTAATTTTATCTGAAACTCTTCTATCACACCTGATACTTTTCTCCACCCATTCCAGCCTGCCTGCACATGCTTTTTCACCTCTTTTCCACACTCTCTATTGCTCTGGACTGTTGATCCTAAGTACTTAAAATCTTCCACCTTCTTTATCTTTTCTCCCTGTAACCTCACTTTTCCATTTGTATCCCTCTCATTCACACACATGTGCTCTGTTTTAATCTGACTAATCTTCATTCCTCTTCTTTCTAGTCCAAACCTGAACCTCTCCAGATTTTACATTCAAAACTCTCATATGAAAATAAATTAATAAAATAAATAAATTTTGTATGTTAAAATAAATTGTTTTGGGGTTTTTTTTTGGTGAAAATAAATGTAATTCTATGTTGGAATAAATTCGTTTTGAATGTAAAAATAAATTATTTTCTATGTTTAAATAAATTAATTTTTTGGATAAAATTAATTCTTTTCTATGTTTAAATAAATTAATTTATTAAATAAAATAAATTCCTTTCTATGTTTAAAAAATTAATTTATTAAATAAAATCAATTCTTTTTTATGTTTAAATAAATTAATTTCCATATTAAAACAAATTATTTTCTATGGTTAAATAAATTAATTTCTACTGCAAAATAAAAGATTGCGTCATACGTCACAGGAAGTGACGCATATGGAAATGACGAAACCGGAAATGTTTTTCACCACTTTGGCGGGAAGCTAATAACATCTAAATTGATGTTGCTCCAGTTTTTATCTGAAATAATTTGCATTAATTCTCATATTCATTTATAATTATTCACCAAGTTTTGTTTCTGTAAAAGAAGAGAGGGTGAGTAAAGTTTTTTGACTGTTAAAACTAATTTTATTATTCCGAATCAGTAGGTTAAGAGTTTTTTGTCTTTAAAACAGCAGAAATGGAGGCTTTTCTAAAAGGAACCAAAGGACAAACCAGCAAACCTCCAGCAGAAAAAATTAAAGCAGGACCGAGTGGAGAAAAGATTGTTAAAGCTGTTCCCTGGGTGGAAAAATAGTAAGTAAAAATGTTCATTTTATCTCCTTAAACAAAGCACTGAGACTCTTATTATCTTCTAAATATTACTCTGAACATCAAAATAATTAGTTTTACTTCAAATATGACTCCATTTATAAATAGGATAAATTTTCGTCAGAAAGAGGGTGGAATGCCCCCTGCAAATCAAAGACAGGGTCCTGCCCCAAGTGGAGGAGTTTAAGTATCTCGGTGCAGCGTCGGCAATAACTAGAACGCTGCATTGTTCCGTCGTGGTAAAGAGAGAGCTAAGCCGAAAAGTATAGCTCTAGATTTACAAGTCGATCTACGTTCCAACCCTCACCTATGGTCACCAGCTGTGGGTGGTGATCGAAAGAATGAGATTGCGGATACAAGCGGCTGAAATGAGCTTCCTCCGCAGTGTGGTTGGGCTCTCACTTAGAGATTGGGTGAGGAGCTCTGCCATCCGGGAGGAGCTCGGTGTCGAGCCGCCCCTCCTCCAGGTCGAGAGGAGCCAGATGGGGTGGTTCCGGCATCTGGTCAGGATGCCCCCCGAGCGCGCCGCTGGTGAGTTGTTTCAGGCACGTCCCACCAGGAGGAGACCAAGAGGCAGAACCCGGACGCGCTGGAGAGACTATGTTTCACAGCTGGCCGGGGAACGACTCAGGATCCTTCCGGGTGAGCTCGAGGATGCAGCTGGTGTGAGAGAAGCCTGGGCTTCCCGTCTGAGGCTGTTGCCCCCGCGATCCGGCCCCGGATGAGTGGAAGACGAACGGAACTTATAATATCACTTTTTTCTTTCGGTATTTCCTTCAGGGGTCAGGTTCTTCCATCTCATCCTGTCTCCTGCTTCCTCTTTGGTTCATCCATAAACCTCCTCTTTGGTCTTCCTCCAGGCCTCCTGCTTGGCTGTTCCTTTCTCTCCTTTGCACATGTCCAAACCATCTCAGTCTGGCCTCTCTGACTTTATCTCCAAAACCTCTTAACATGTGCTGTTCCTCTGATCCTGTCCATCCTGGTCACTCCCAGAGAGATCCTTAGCATCTTCATCTCTGCTACCTCCATCTCTGTTTCCTGTCTTTTTCTCAGTGCCACTGTCTCTAGACCAAACAGCATGGCGGGTCTCACCACGGTTTTTTTTACACTTTTCCTTTCATTTCAGCTGAAACTCTTCTAACACACATCACACCTGATACTTTTCTCCAGCCGTTCCAGCCTGCCTGCACACGCTTCTTCACCTCTTTTCCACATTCTCCATTGCTCTGGACTGTTGATTCTAAGTACTTAAAATCTTCCACCTTCTTTATCTCTTCTCCCTATCTTCTCACACATCACACCTGACACATTTCTCCAGCCGTTCCAGCCTGCCTGCACACACTTATTCACCTCTTTTCCACACTCATTACTGACAAGACATCCCAATCCGTTAAAGACTGTTCTGATTTCTCATTACTCCGAGATCCCAGTAAATAGCAGAAGTCCTCACTCTATCTCTAAGTGAGAGTCCAGCCATCCTGCAAAGGAAGCTCTTTTCAGCCGCTTGTATCCGTGATCTTGTTTTTTTGGTCACCACTCACAGTGGGTGATCATAGGTGAGGGTAGGAACATAGATCGGCTGGTAAATCGAGAGCTTTACTTTTCAGCTCAGTTCTTTCTACACCACGACGGACCGATGATTATTTTGATTTTACAATTGATTAGAAGTTTGATGTAATTTTCTAGTTTAGCATTTCATAAAATGCACTTTTTCATGTTTGTTGCTTTTCAATATGTAGAAAAAACACCACTAAATTTTTTTTTTCTTATGCAAATAGGTTTGACTTTTTGGTAACAACCTCAAGGGCCAGTTTTAAATGCATCAACCGCCTTTTAAGAAAAATTCTATTTAATTGATAATTTCCTCTATTATATTGTGAGCTATGCGTCGCGATACACATCGAATCATCAGATATGTATCGAAAACCAAGAGTTTTTTTTCACTTAAGTTCCATTAAATATTCACATTTGTTTCTGTTTTCTTTAAACTCCAGCAGACCGAAAACTGTGGATGAGGTAGCCTACCAGGAGGAGGTGGTTGCTGTGCTGAAGAAGTCTTTAGAAGGAGCAGATGTAAGTATCACGGAAACATCCCCGTTCACTTCACATTCTTTATTACCGTAATTTCACGGCCATTAGGCGCACCGTACGAAAAGGCGCAGTCTCAGTCACAAACCGCCTTACAACAACACACAAGCGAGCATGCAAATGTGCGTATTAAAAATTAGATTGGGAGCAAAACTGAGTTTGGTTGTGCTTTATTTAAGTAGTAACGATACTAAACAAGCACATTACCACTAATAGTCTTTATTCAAATCCGTCAAAGTTCCGAATCGAACAGCTGCGCAAAATCCAACAGAGCAGGTCCACTTCGCTCCTCGCTGTCAAAGTCACTGTCTGTACTGTGCGGCTCCTCAGAAAGGATACCAGCTTTTGCGAAAGCTCGGATAACAGTACCAGCAGACACGTTTGTCCAAGCATCTACAATCCATTGGCAAACTGTAGCGTAACTTGCCCGGCGCTGCCTCCCACCCTTTGTCAAACTGTGGTCTCCTTCGGTCATCCATCGCTCCCACGCCGCTCAAACTTCACTCTTTAACGTTCTCATGCCTTTTCTTTCAGGTCCGCCACGCCTCACGGGCACCGCTTTTTCTTTTAGGTCCGCCTTTTTTCACACACAAGGCGCACCGCACGTAAGAGCGCACCGCTCATTTTGAAGAAAATCTAAGACTTTTATATGCGCCTTATGGCCGTGAAATTACGGTAATCTGGTAATGGGTGCAAGAACTCATCACTGATCCAGGATCCATTTGGATTGGCATGTGATCGCATGCTGATTTAAGGAAAAATAGAAGTAGTGCACGTTTGAGTTCACACACAACGTGGTCAAGACAAGCGAAGGGACTTGAACGCCTCATCTTTTATATTTCTTTTGCGGAAAACATTTTAGATTCGCTGCCAAATTTGATTATAATATAATATTTCTGTTCCGTCGTCTTCTGCTCATCCGGGGTTGGGTCATGGGGGCAACAGCCTCCGGGAAGCCCAAGCTTCTCTCACCCCGGCTGCATCCTCCAGCTCACGCAGAAGGATCCCAAGTCGTTCCCCAGCCAGCTGTGAGACAGTCTCTCCAGCAGGTCCGGGGTCTGCTTCTTGGTCTCCTCCCGGTGGGACTTGCCCAAAACACCTCACCAGCTAGACGCTCGGGGGAATCTTGACCAGATGCCCGAATCACCCCATCTGGCTCCTCTCGACCTGGAAGAGGAGCGGCTCGACACCAAGCTCCTCCCAGATGGCAGAGCTCCTCACCTGATCTCTGAGTGAGAGCCCAGCCGCCCTGCGGAGGAAGCTCATTTTGGCCGCTTGTATCCGCGATCTCATTCTTTCGGTTACCACCCACAGCTGGTGACCATAGGTGAGGGTTGGAACGTAGATCGACTTTTAAATCGAGAGCTTTGCTTTTCGGCTCAGCTCTCTCTTTACCACGACGGACCCATGCAGCGTCCTAGTTATTGCAGACGCCGCACCGATCCGCCTGTCGATCTCCCACTCCATCCTTCCCCCACTCGTGAACAAGACCCCGAGATTCTTTAACTCCTCCATTTGGGGCATATAATACGTATATACTATACAAGCGCTCCAATCCTTGATTTTGATCCAAGGAATGAGCTGAGTTATTTATTTTTCCAATCCAAACACCGATCCAGAAAACCGATCATGCAGCTGGTTGATGCACATTTGCTGTGCTTTATGTGAATAATTAGCTGCTTCCTTCTGAATCATATTTATATCTGTAATGTTGCTGGTTACCATGGTAATTGTGTTGTTGTGCTCACAGCTTCCCAACCTGCTTTTCTACGGCCCGCCGGGAACAGGAAAGACCTCCACCATCCTTGCAGCTGCCAGAGAGCTCTTTGGGTGAGTCAGTATTTAGATCGGAGGTGGACAAACTGCAGCCCACCGAACCTAATAATCTACTCTGGTGAGTAGATCTTCTTCTCATTTCGGCTTTTCCCTTCAGGGGGCGCTTTAGAAAGTCAGTTACTTCCATCTAACCCTATTTGCTACATCCTCTTCGGTCACACCAACTATCTTCGTGTCTTCCTTCACTGTATCCATGAACCTCCTCTTTGGTCTTCCTCTAGGACTCTTTCCTGGTGGTTCCAAACCCAGCATCCTTCTTCTGATGTACTCTCTCTCTCTCTTCTGCACATGTCCATGCCATCTAAGTGTGGCCTCTCTGACTTTATCTCCAAAACCTCTAACATGTGCTGTTCCTCTGATCCTGTCCATCCTGGTCACTCCCAGAGAGATCCTCAGCATCTTCATCTCTGCTTCCTGTCTTTTCCTCAGTACCACTGTCTCTAGACCAATCAGCATGGCCGGTCTCATCACGGTTTTGTACACTTTTCCTTTCATTTTAGCCAAAACTCTTCTATCACACATCACACCTGATACTTTTCTCCACCCATTCCAGCCTGCCTACACACGCTTCTTCACCTCTTTTCCACACTCTCCATTCCTCAAACAAAATTTACACTGTCGTGCATGTCCTGGATTTCAATGTCAAAATTACAAAAGAAACTGAATAAATAGATTTAGATTTTATTTTTTATTAAAAATTACATATTAAATCACTTATTGCTAGTAAAAGGCACCATGGTTCTCTTTATGCTCTATGAAATAAGAATTACTATTTTTTTTTTCTAAATGTGTCTTCAGACCCGAGCTTTACAGACAGAGGGTTCTGGAGCTGAACGCCTCGGACGAACGAGGCATCCAGGTCATCAGAGAGAAAGTGAAGAACTTTGCTCAGCTCGCGGTGGGAGGAACCCGTTCAGAGTGAGTCAGACCCGCACAAGAAGGGGGCGCTAGTGATCCATCCATTCACCATTCTTCTTCTTCTTCTCTAATGTGACCATTCTCTAATGTTTTATTTCAAGTCAAACAAAACCAGACATGCCAAGTCTCCCGCATTGAGCGGGATACACCTGTAACTAGGACCTATCTTACGCTCACCCGCCAAGGCTAATAAAACTCCCGCATGATGACCACTCTTGTGCATTCCATGAACATGATTAGGTATAATGAGGCTAAGCACATGGCATCTCCTGATGATTTTTTTAAAGTAAAAAGTAAAAGTATTCGATCATAATTCAAATGTTATTTTTTTGTGCTGTAGAGTCACAAATAAATAAGCTGCAGGGGCGTGACCCCCCTAACCACGCTCTACCGCCTCTTTTGATCCACAAAAAGAAGAAAGGTAAGGGGACTAGTCCAGCTATCCCCTAGCAGGGCCAGCAAATGGGCCGCCAAAATGGAGGAAAATTACACTTATTTTTTTTAAATAAAAAATAATATATAGGCTTTTTCAAAGACCTCACGCCTCCCCCCTTTCCTTTAGAAAATTCTAGATCCGCCCCTGCTCTGTGTAACGACGACTCAACTTTTTATTTAAAAGTAAACACAACAAACAACGATTTGACTCTTTTTAATTTGTGCTATGTTTGATGTTAGGTTTTTGGCGGAAAATGGGTACTCTCGATTCTGATTGGTCCTCGATGCATTACTTCTTCTCCTGATCAACTGCTTCTTTTTATTTTGGCGATGCGGCTTCAAAATGTGTCAAAAAAAGGTCTATGAGCCAACCTCCCGCGCTGCACACACGTAGTAGCGGATTGTAAACACACAAATTGCACTGGATCATTCGTTTTACTGTCTTGCGTTGACCCGAACGTCTTCATACCAAACTACATGTACCATTACTCCCCTATTTAGTGATAAATCTTCTGCTGTTTCCAGTGGGAAGCCGTGTCCCCCCTTTAAGATAATCATCCTGGACGAGGCGGACTCCATGACGGGGGCAGCTCAGGCTGCTCTCAGACGCTCCATGGAGAAGGAATCCCGTTCCACACGTTTCTGCCTCATTTGTAACTACATCAGCAGGTCAGTTTGTCTGTACGTCTCCGCCTCTGAACGGAAACATAATCATACACATTCTTCATGTTCTACAGGATCATCGAGCCTTTAACGTCCAGATGTTCCAAGTTTCGCTTTAAACCTCTGGCCAATCAGATCCAAAGAAAACGTCTGCTGGACATCTGTGAGAAGGAAAATCTGAAGTACACCGACGAGGTGGGTCTTTATCGGGTGCTCGACTTCCTCTGATCAGCCAATCGCATCCGGATGTGGTAGAACAAAAGGTTCTGGCTAGTTAGCAGGTGAAAGCTGTTCTTGCAGAGCTTTTGGAGTTTGGAAGTATGTCCAGTATTTTAAAGAAACATTGAAAAAAAGAATTCCACGCCATTTTTGTAGTTTTTAATTATGGTACAAATAAAAAAAATCTAGTTTCAGTTTCATATCTATAGTCACATTTTTAAATACAGCCGTTTGGGTTTCACTTATCCGGGGCCGGGTCGCGGGGGCAACAGTCTCAGACGGGAAGCCATGGCTTCTCTAACCCCAGCTGCATCCTCCAGCTCACCCGGCAGGATCCCGAGTCGTTCCCCAGCTAGCTGTGAGACATACCGTATTTTTTGCACTATAAGGCGCACCTAAAAACCTTAAATTTTCTCTAAAGTCCACGGTGCACCTTTTAACCCAGAGCGCCTTACATATGGATTAATATGGAGCTACAACAGGTGTCGCAACTGCGGGAAGCAAGTAGTGCGCGGTGCATGCTGAGATATATGAAAGGGCGTCTCATTTCCATTTGTGTGTTTGTGTAAAGACCCGGAAATGGCTCCTACCAATAGACACTGTTACACCACAGAGTTTAAACTCAAGGCGATCGGTCACGCAGTAGAACACGGGAATAGAGCCGCAGTAAGAGAGTTTAACATCAATGAATCAATGATGAGGAAGTGGAGGAAGCAAGAGGATGTGCTGCGCCAAGTAAGTAAGACTAAACAGAGTTTCCACAGGAACAAAGCAAGATGGCCACAGTTAGAGGACAAAGTTGAACAGCCTTTACTGGAGCGCCTCATAATGTGGAAAATACAGTAGATTCTCCAGCGGGTCCGGGTCTGCCTCTTGGTCTCCTCCCGGTGGGACGTGCCCAAAACACCTCACTAGAATTTTTTCAATTGTTTTTATAGTGAAGAACAAATTTTTTGTGTATCGTAAACAATCCGTATCGACCGCAAAAACAGAAACGTTGTCCTTTTTTTTTTTTTCTTTGCAGAGCATCACAGCGCTGGTCCGAGTGTCTGAAGGAGATCTCCGTAAAGCGATCACGTTCCTCCAGAGCGCCGCACGTCTCAACGTGGACAACGACATCACCGAGCAAATCATCACTGAGATCGCTGGGGTGAGCGGTTACCATAGAAACCTCTACGATCAGCTCGTCCTGAAAGTAACCTTCTCTCTGTTCCAGGTCGTTCCATCTAAAATGATAGAGAACCTGCTTGAGGTCAGTTTGACCGGGACGTTTGAAAGAATGCAGGTGGCTGTGAAGGTGTGTGTTCTCTCTGTCCAGTATGGCTGACGTCACGCCTGAAATAATGACCACAAAATATCTGATCGCATTTTTTCTGTCTGGTATTCAAACGTTAGATGTTTTAAACTAATAAAAAATAATTTGTCCGCTAGTTTTAATTGTTAAACTATAAAACTATTGAGAAAATTCCGTTCGTCCGTTCCGTCATCTTCCGCTTGTTCCGGGGTCAGGTCGCGGGGTCAACAGCCTCAAACGGGCAGCCCAGGCTTCTCTCACCCCGGCTGCATCCTCCAGCTCACCCGGAAGGATCCCAAGTCGGGCAGCTGTGAGACATAGTCTCTCCAGCGGGTCCGGGGTCTGCCTCTTGGTCTCCTCCTGGTGGGACGTGCCCGAAACACCTCGCCCGTGAGGTGCTCGGGGGGGCATCCTGATCAGATGCCCGAACCACCCCATCTGGCTCCTCTCGACCTGGAGGAGGAGCGGCTCGACACCAAGCTCCCCCCGGATGGCAGAGCTCCTCACCCGATTTCTGAGTGAGAGCCCAGCCACCCTGCGGGGGAAGCTCATTTCAGCCGCTTATACCCACGATCTCGCGGTCACCAGCTGTATAGGTGAGGGTAGGAACGTAGATCGACTTGTAAATCGAGAGCTTTGCTTTTCGGCTCAGCTCTCTCTTTACCACGACGGACCGATGCAGCGTCCTAGTTATTGCTGACGCCGCACCGATCCGCCTGTCGATCTCCCGCTCCATCCTTCCCCCACTCGTGAACGAGACCCCGAGATACTTAAACTCCTCCACTTGGGGCTGATAAAATTGATACCCTAATATAATTGAGTCCTCGTGGAGTCATGTAGCCCCGCCTACTGACTCGTTAGAAGACATCCGAGTTGCACGCAGATGTCGTCTCAGACGACAAGACGAAGCGTTAACCCCCTCTTGTCCTCCGATGTCTCCTCAGAAAATCATAGATGAAGGATACGCGGGGACGCAGATCCTGAGTCAGCTGCACGACCTCGTCATAGAAAGAGACATGACGGACCAGCAGAAGTCGGCCATCACGGAGAAGATGGCGGTAATTTATTTCTATTTTACCACATGATCTTCACGCAGGCAGGAAAGTTTGGGGTGAGATGGGGAGCCGTAGAGGATGCAGTCAGAAGAACAACATCTGGTTGATTAGAACTTCAAACATAGTAGTTGTTCTAGTTTTTTTTTTTTGGGGGGTTGGGGAGGTTGTCAAAATCACGCCGTCCTCACTTCTAGTTGAACCAAATTGAATTTTTGGTGAAAACAAATGCAGTCAGTTTATTAACCATCTATCCCTTATGGAGGTGCTGGAGCCCATCCCAGCTGATTTGAGGCGAGGGGCAGGGTACACCCCGAACAGGTTGCCAGTCTATTGCGTGTCCACACACATACAACCATACACACTCATTACTAGGGGTAATCATGTAGTGGATCATTGCCCAATCAACCTGTCATGCACGTTTTTGGAGGATGGGAGGAAACCGGAGTACCGGGAGAAAACCTACGCGTACATGGGGAGAACATGCAAACTCCACACAGAAAGGCCACTGTTCCAAGCCTCGTCCCTTGGACTTGAACTCATGATCTTTTTGTTGTGAGGCCATTGTGCTAACCACTGCGCCGCCATGCCACCCTGCAAGGATGTACCAGTGTCTATACAGTATAATCTACCTGCTGGATCGTGTCCAGATGTTCGCTGGTCAGGTGTATTTTTAAACTTACTGGAAAGTTCGGGTTTATATATGACACTGTAATTTAGTGTTGCGTTTGAGGATATCATGCTCAAAGTAAGAAATCGGGGTATCCGTTACTGGAATAGTCCGTCTAAACCCGTAATCCAAATTTACGAGCTCACGGCTCCTAATAAATTTGGGACGGTCCCACAATGAGACAAAAATATTCTAATAAGAACAACTATTCTAATTCAGTTACACTCGTGCACTGATGCTAACACTCCCAAAATAATGTGCTACGCTACATAACAAGTCGGGTGCTAGCTAGCTTTTAAGCTAGCAGTTAGTTTATCGATTGTGGACATGAAGGCTGATCAAGATGCTCCTGGATCTGAAAAGGTTCATCTAAGTCGGCATGGATGTAAATTAAATACTTTCAATGAAGTGTTTTCCATTCAGAACTTTGTGGACTGATGCTTCCCATTTGCTGCCATCTTTAATTTACCGTATTTTCCGTACTATAAGGCGCACCTTCAATAAATGACATTTTTGAAAACTTTTTCCATATATAATGCGCACCGCAGTATAAGGCGCTACAGTAAAGGCTGTTCAACTTTGTCCTCTAATGTGGCCATCTCGCTTTGTTCTACGGAAACTCTGTTTAGTCTTACTTACTTGGCACAGCACATCCTCTTGCTCCCTCCACTTCCTCACCATTGATTCATTGATGTTAAACTCTCTGGCTGCGGCTCTATTCCCGTGTTCTACTGCGTGACCGATCGCCTTGAGTTTAAACTCTGCGGTGTAACAGTGTCTCTTGGTAGGAGCCATTTCCGGGTCTTTACACAAACACACAAATGGAAATGCGACGCCCTTTCATGTATCCCAGGATGCACCGCGCACTACGTCTTCTACGGGGGAAAATGGAGTCGGCGGCTGCTTACCGCAGTTGCGACACTTGTTGTAGCTCAATATTAATCCATATATAAGGCGCTCCGGGTTAAAAGGTGCATCGTGGACTTTAGAGAAAATTTAAGGTTTTTAGGTGCGCCTTATAGTGCAGAAAATACGGTAGTCTTTAGACAGGTTGTACTCACTTTTTACATCATACACTACTTTTTGGAACAAAATTTTCCCTTCGGATTTTTTGTTATGGTTTGTACAAACAAAGCCAACACAAGAATTCAGCATCTTTAAGAACCAACGCCAATAAAGCTGTCAAAACAATGGTTTTTGTGCTGCTATTTCTGCAAAAATAACACAATTGCACGTTTCGTTTTAACCACGTTCTCTCTTACCAGAAATTGTCGTGTCGTCAATTTGGAGAAAATGTCTGAGTTTCTCTCTGATTTCAGATAAAAAGCTTCTGGATTTAAAAAAAATTCATCCCCGCAGCCACATAAAGCTTTGATATTTATTACAACTGTAATAAAAATTAGTCACTAAAGATGTTAATGAGAAAAAAAATAATTTTATGAATCTATATTTACATTGAACCAAACTTTGCATGGCCAACCTTGACTGATTTAAACAAATAAAAGTCAAACAAATACTAGTTTTTTCTTCTATCAGGTTGCTTTCATGGTGATGAAGTGTAACTCTCTCTTTTTTTCAGGTGGTCAGTAAGTGCCTGGCGGACGGGGCGGACGAGTACCTCCAGATGCTGAGTTTGTGTTCCCTCATCATGCAGCAGGCCTCACAGACATAAAATCTTCTCATCGATTCATCGTACAACTCCCTGTAAACTAGTCTTTCTCTTTTTTCTCTCTTACTTACCCACAGAATTATTTTCAATTAGAATCAATAAAAACATTTTTCTATATTTTGATTCTTTTGAAGTTAAGTTTTTTATTAAATGTGTGAATTTGTGGGTCGATTTAATCATAATTTCTATTTATTCAGGAAAGAAAAATTATCTTGCAAGAATTCAGGCCAAGAATCAGTAGATTTACGACCAATAAAGACATAAAAACAGACTGTATTTTTTCAAGATTATTCATGAACAGAAGTTCAGGAATTTTCGGAAATTTCCGGGAATTTCCGAATTCCGGGAATGTCCCGGAAATTTCCGGGGTGGGGGGTGTTTGTGCTGTTCTTTATCCTTGTTTACACAATCCAGTTAATATCTTACTGTGTGTGTGTGTGAATTTATTCAGTGCTACTTAAACATGCAGAGGGTGGTGGGGATTTTACAGGATGCCCTGCATTAGAGCTCTCACCCTCCTCTCCAACGCAACTCCCACAGAGTTCCAGACTCCCATATTTCTTCCCACCACAGATGCACATTTAATCGAGGCGGAGATGGCAGCTTTGTGGTTAGAGCATTCGCCCGCAGACCTGAAGTTTGCAGGTTCGCATCCCACAGACAGCACATCTAGGGTCCTTGGAGAAGACATCTAACCCCCTGTTTCTCCTACCATTGGTGCCGTCGTGGGCAGCCTGCTGCGGTGTAGGAGTGCAGCACACAAATTTCCCCGGAGAGGGATGAATAGGGTAATCCTTTATCATTTTCCGACAAGTCTGTTCAGCCGATTGTTGACCCCTGTGGTCAAGCTGCCTCGAGATGATCGTAGATGATAATAGAAGACAGGAGCACCTGTGTTTTTGTTTTTTTTTAGTGTAGATACATTTGAGTTTTTAGTAACAAGTTGGAAATATTTGAATAATTTTATCCAGCTCTCACTGGATCGATTTGCTGCTGAGTGTGAAGAATTAGCACCTCCAAATCCAAGACAATGGTCCTCGCCCGGAAAAGGGTGGAATGCCCCCTGCAGGTCAGGGAAAGGATCCTACCCCAAGTGGAGGAGTTTAAGTATCTCGGGGTCTTGTTCACGAGTGGGGGAAGGATGGAGCAGGAGATCGACAGGCGTATCGGTGCGGCGTCAGCAATAACTAGGACGCTGCATTGGTCCGTCGTGGTAAAGAGAGAGCTGAGCCGAAAAGCAAAGCTATCGATTTACAAGTTGATCTTCGTTCCAACCCTCACCTATGGTCACCAGCTGTGGGTGGTGACCGAAAGAATGAGATTGCGGGTACAAGCGGCTGAAATGAGCTTCCTCCGCAGGGTGGCTGGGCTCTCACTCAGAGATCGAGTGAGGAGCTCTGCCATCCGGGAGGAGCTCGGTGTCGAGCCGCTTTTCCAGGCCGAGAGGAGCCAGATGGGGTGGTTTACTGGTGAGGTGTTTTGGGCACTTCCCACCGGGAGGAGACCGAGAGGGAGACCCCGGACCTGCTGGAGGGACTATGTCTCATAGCTGGCCGGGGAACGACTCGGGATCCTTCTGGTTGAGCTGTGGGATGCAGTTAGGTGAGAGAAGCTTGGGCTTCCCGTCTGAGGCTGTTGCCACGGCGACCTGGTCCCGGATGAACGGAAGACGGCGGAACAGAATGGATTTTATTCTGTAAAAAAATTCTTTCCAAAATTGTGGTGGAAATTTATATTTCAAAAATATATACTGATACTAAAAAGTAAAATTTTATTTTTAAGATGCATCATTAGATTAAAAAAAAAACAATAACACGTAATTATCGGATTAAAAATTATGTAAATATACAATGTTTTGGATTTTTTTCCATTAATTTATTAATAAGAAAAAGGCAAAACCTCACATTGATTTTTGTCCACATAGATTTTTTTAACTGGACCAATATATATATTTATAAACAAACACACACACACACACGTGTATAGATCTGCCTTCTAATAACAGACGAGCAGGATGTTCCGTGAACGCCTCACAGTGTTAAAACCTCTGCAGGAAGCAGATGTGTGTGTGTTTGTGTGTAAAAGGTTTTTTTTTTTTATTTCTCTCCGTGGATCTCTGAACCCCACGTTGATGTGTGTGTGTTTTCTTCCCACCATGTTCCCGTGGAGGATGTGCAGGAAGCTTCTGTTGATCCAGGTAAGAAAGCAAACCACACTGAGTAAAATCTATCATGGACATCTTCATCCCCTCTCTGTTACCATGGCAACCATCTCTCAGACTCATGCTAATCCACAGGATGATCTGGCAATTTCTCACAAATGTCACTTTTTTTTGCTAGCTGCGTTTTCTGTTCACGGTTGCCATGGAAACCTGGTTGGTGATGAATGAATCTACTGTTTCATTCATCACAGTTCTACCAGGACATGAGGATCAGATTTTGTTTCCAATCGTTTCTAGTAAAACGTAATAAGTCATCGCCAAGGTGTTGAACAATATACCTGGTACTGAGTAACTACTGGCAGTTTCATTCAAATCCTTTCAGTGGTTTGCGAGATATCGCCCTTCGAAAGGGTTTGTGACCTTCACCTTTTGGTTGCATGACTCTTTAAAATCTAATCAGTTCTTTAACAAGTAATACTGAATAACTGTGGGCAGTTTCATCAAAATCAATCCTGTGTTTAGGGAGATGCTGTATTTTCAGGAAGAGTTTTGTGACTTTTGGTCCAATGACCCTACAAACCTAATCCGTTCCGTCATCTTCCGCTTATTCTGGGGTCGGGTCGCGGGGGCAACAGCCTCAAACGGGTAGCCCAGGCTTCTCTCACCCCGGCTGCATCCTCTAGCTCACCTGGAAGGATCCCAAGTCATTCTCCGGCCAGCTGTGAGACATAGTCTCTCCAGCAGGTCCGGGGTCTGCCACTTGGTCTCCTCCCGGTGGGACGTGCCCAAAACACCTCGACCGCGAGGCGCTCGGGGGGGGCATCCTGACCAAATGCCCAAACCACCCCATCTGGCTCCTCTCGACCTGGAGGAGGAGCGGCTCGAGACCGAGCTCCTCCCGGATGGCAGAGCTCCTCACCCGATCTCTGAGTGAGAGCCCAGCCACCCTGCGACAAACCTAATCAGTTTATCTAAAGTTTGTACTGAGTAAATGTGGGCAGTTTCATTAAAATTCTTCCAGTAGTTTTAGAAAATATCGCCCTTCACAAAAATTTGTGACTTTGATCTTTAAAGTGGCATTAATTTGATACCGATTGAATGTCAACCTCATTTGCTCATAATTTCAGATATCGCTCGCTTGAAATTAACGTCAAACAAAATTGGACTTTTTTCAACATCTAACGTCAAATTTAATGTAAATGGAATGTAAATTTGACGAAGTATCAGGCAGCATGGTGGCGCAATGGGTAGCACAGTGGCATCACAGCGAGAAGGTCGTGGGTTCGAGTCCTGGGTGGGGACGAGGCTTGGAACACTGTCCTTTCTGTGTGGAGTTTGCATGTTCTCCCCGTGTTTGCGTGGGTTTCCTTTGGGAGCTCCGGTTTACTCCCACCCTCCAAAGACATGCATGCTAGGTTGATTGGTGCCAAATTGCCCCTAGGAATGAGTGTGTGTGTGTGGATGGTTGTATGTGTGTGGCCCTGCAACAGACTGGTGACCTGTTCGGGGTGTACCCTGCCATTCGCCTTAAATCAGCCGGGATGGGCTCTGGCACCCCGCACCTCCGCAACCCCGGAAAGGATAGATTGATAAGAAGATGACTGACTGACGTTGAAGTATCACTGGGTTGGTTGTATGACCCTGAAAACCTAATCAGTCGATACTGAGTAACTGTAGGCAGTTTCATCAAATGCAAATTAGTGTTTAGTAGGAGATGCCATGTTTACAAGACTTTGTAACCTAGACTTTTGTTAACTTTGGTCTCGACCCTGAAAATCTAATCAGTTTATTTTAAGTTGATCCTGAGTAACTGTGGGCAGTTTACCGTAATTTCACGGCCATAAGGCCCACCTCAAAGTCTTCAAAATGAGCAGTGCGCCTTGTGTGTGAGTAAAAGCGGACCTAAAACAAAACGCGGTGCTCGTGAGAAAAAGCGGACCTAAAAGAAAATACGGTGCCCGCGAGGCGGACCTGAAAGAAAACACATGAGAACGTTAAAGAGTGAAGTGCGAGCGGCGTGGGAGCGATGGATGACCGAAGGAGACCACAGTTTCACGAAGGGTAGAAGGCAGCGCCGGGCGAGTTACGCTACAGTTTGCCAATGGATTGTAGATGCTTGGACTAACATGTCTGCTGGTATTGTTATCCGAGCTTTCGCAAAAGCTGGTATCCTTTCTGAGGAGCCGCACAGTACAGACAGTGACTTTGACAGCGAGGAGCGAAGTGGACCTGCTCTGTTAGATTTTGCGCAGCCGCTGGATTCCAAAACAGAAAATGAGGACTTTGACGGATTTGAATAAAGACTATTACCGGTAATGTGCTTGTTTATACTACTTAAATAAAGCACAACCAAACTCAGTTTTGCTCCCGATCTATATTTCAATACCCACATTTGCATGCTTGCGTGTGTGTTGTTGTAAGGCGGTGTGTGACTGAGACTGAGACTTTCGTACGGTGCGCCTAATGGCCCTGAAATTACAGTATTTAAAATCCCACCAATGGTTTGGGAGATATTGCCCTTCACCAGGATTTGTGACTCACCTTTAGTTGCTTACCCTGAAAACATAGTCAGTTCATCTATAGCCGTGTACAAAGAAAGGCCTGGATCTGTGGTCAGCTCACCGTTCACCTATGTGGGGGAGGTGGCGAGGGACAGAATGGTAATGTTGAACCCCTCCCACCGCATCCATAAATTTGTGGACTGCATGAGGGCAGCTTCAGTTACAGACTCCTACAACCCGGCTGCTCAAAGGAACGGTACAGGAAATCATTTCTTCCGTCCTTCATCAACCTCTAACCTTTCATCCTCCAGACTGGAACGACTATTGTGAATACATTTTCGATCGTTGGTTTCTTTGTCCTGTGGGTTCTTCTTTTGGTTCATATTTCTCTCTGGGGATTAATAAAGTACTTTTAATTCTATTCTACGTTATAGTTGGCGCTGAGTAACCCTGGGTAGAAAATTAAAATCCCTCTAGAACCGGGGTGCCCAACCTGATTTCAAATCGACCGCCAGGTGTGTAATGAATCAGTATTGTCTATGTAGTGATTTTGACGCTATGTTTAAAGAGTAT
This sequence comes from Neostethus bicornis, assembly GCA_902685375.1. NCBI lineage: Eukaryota > Metazoa > Chordata > Actinopteri > Atheriniformes > Phallostethidae > Neostethus > Neostethus bicornis. The sequence goes on along the minus strand of LR738547.1, from coordinate 5,659,788 downwards.
TCAGAACCTCGAGCCGCGAGAGTTGCTAAAATTTAACAACTTTTTTGTTCTTTTTAGCGTCAACCTAGCGGCTTTTTCTTGTGTCATGAGAGATTTTTGGAGTCTGGATGTGAAAGCACGTTTTTAAGCCTGTTCTCAATGGGCGGTGCCTGATGATAATGTGGACCCTCCCTTTTCTGAAGCAAGTGGAAAATATCTGTGTGTGTGTGTGTGTGTGTGTGTGTGTGTGTGTGTGTGTGTGTGTGTGTGCGCGCGCGTTAGAGAAAGAAAAAGAGAGTGAGATAGAGAGGAACTTGTCTGTGTGTCTGAGAAAGAGAGGAACTTATCTGTATGTGTTTGAGGAACTTGCCTTTATGTGTGTGTGTTTGAGAGAGAGGGGAATTGCCTGTGTGTTTGTTTCAGAGAGAGGAATTTGTCTTCGCATGTGTTTGAGGAACTTGTCTGCTTGTGTGTGTGTGTGTGTCTGTGTGTGCGCGTTTGAGAGAGTGAGGACTTGTCTATGTGTGTGTTTGAGAGAGAGAGGAATTGTCTGTGTGTGTGTTTGAGAGAGAGGAATTTGTCTTTGTGTGTGTTTGAGGAACTTGTCTGTTTGTTTGTTTGTGTGTGTGTGTGTGTGTGTGTGTGTGTGTGTGTGTGTGTGTGTGTGTGTGTGTGTGTGTGTGTGTGTGTGTGTGTGTGTGTGTGTGTGTGTGTGTGTATTTGAAAGAGAGGACTTGTTTGTGTGTGTGTTTGAGAGAGAGGAATTGTCTATGTGTGTGTTTGAGAGAGAGGACTTGTCTGTGTGTGTGTTTGAGAGAGAGGAGTTGTCTATGTGTGTGTTTGAGAGAGAGGACTTGTCTCTGTGTGTGTTTGAGAGAGAGGACTTGTCTCTGTGTGTGTTTCAGAGAGAGGAATTTGTCTTTGTGTGTGTGTTTGTGATGTCTAATGATTGTGTGACAACAAATCATGCTGTTACGGTACTTGTGCTGGAGGCTGGAAACGATCTGTGAGATTTTGAAAAGTGGCTCCAGGGACAAAAAAGGTGGGGCACCCCCAATCTAGAACATCTCGTACCCCCTAAATAAACCCTAACCTAATAATGTCCCCAACAGGCCAGATGTTCCTACCTGCACATGAAGTACCTGTTCATCTCCTGGCTGCTGGTGTTGATCGGAAGCTGGATCGTTTACGATGAGTACTGGTCTTACTGGAAGCTGTGCAAAGGACACCACTGCAAGAAATCTATTGTGAGTTTGTCTTTGAGCTTCATGCTGATGTCACGTCTGATAACTTGTCTGTGTTTCAGTGTGATAAATACAGGAGAGGTGTGATCGACGGCTCCGCCTGCAGCAGCCTGTGTAGCAAACACACACTTTATCTGGGGAAGTGTTTAACCAGCAAATCAAACAAACAGGTAAACAAAAATGAATCTTCAAAAAAATCAAGGGATTCGATTTTTAAAATTTCTCGGGGTTCTTTGTAAACAAAGAGTAAAAGTGAAACAAAACAAAACATGACAAAGTAAAAGACAAATTCTGTCTAAAGTATGGAATATTTTAGATTTAAAAAGGTAGATAAAGCAGGTGGCGGAACAGCCACTTGGTGGAACAGCCAAGTGTTCTGTTCCGTCGTCTTCTGCTTATCCTGGGGTCGGGTCGCGAGGCTGGGTCTCTCACCCCGGCTGCATCCTCTGGTTCACCTAGAAGGATCCCAAGTCGTTCCCCGGTCAGCTGTGAGACATAGTCTCTCCAGCGCGTCCGGGGTCTGGCTCTTGGTCTCCTCCCGGTGGGACGTGCCCGAAACACCTCACTTGCGAGGCGCTCGGGGGGCATCCTGACCAGATGCCCGAACAACCCCATCTGGCTCCTCTCGACCTGGAGGAGGAGCAGCTTGACACCGAGCTTCTCCCGGATGGCAGAGCTCCTCACCCGATCTCTGAGTGAGAGCCCAGCCACCCTGCAGAGGAAGCTCATTTTGGCCGCTTGTATCCGCGATCTCATTCTTTCGGTCACCACCCACAGCTGGTGACCATAGGTGAGGGTAGTAACGTAGAACGACTTTTAAATCGAGAGCTTTGCTTTTAGGCTCAGCTCTTTCTTTACCGGAATGGACCGATGCAGTGTCCTAGTTATTGATGACGCCACACCGATCCGCCTGTTGATCTCCCGCTCCATCCTTCCCCCACTTGTGAACAAGACCCCAAGATACTTAAACTCCTCCACTTTGGGCAGGTCCCTGTCCCTGAAATGTAAGGGGCATTCCACCCTTTTCTGGGCGATGATCATGGTCACGGATTTGGAGGCACTAATTCCCATCCTGGCCGCTTCACACTCGGCAGCAAATCGATCCAGTGAGAGCTGGAGATCACAGTCCGATGAAGCCAACAGAACCACATCATACGCAAAAAGCAGAGATCTCAGAATCATTTTGTCCTCCTTAGGTTTACTCAGGGAGCTGGGGAGACTTGGAGGGTGTCATCACATGCCCGGGGGCTCCACACTACGGTCCTGAAGGAGAGATGGAAGCATTGAAGAAACCCACCAGAGGAACATCAGTGGAAACATTCAAAGAGATGATCATTGACCATCTAAAGGTCTGCAGGGGGTTCATCTATGAAGATATTAAAGGTTCCATCTCATATAAATTAAATTTTTAATCTTCCAGTAGGGGGGTACGTATGTGCCTTTGATTTGTCACCAAAATAATTTTAGAATTATTCAGCTGTTTTTGAAAAACCGTAGTATTTCTGTCTCGCTCTGTTGAGACGATGAACATCTATGTGTACCGTTCTCTCAAAGACTACAGCTAAAGAAAAGGCGGTTCATTCAGGACCAAAGTAAAATTTTGGTGTCTGATCCTGTGCTTTCTCAGGATCGGGAGATGAGCAATAGTAAGGTTTTTACACTCCTTGTATGTAATAAATATGTAGAAAGTAAACATTTTTCCTCAGCTTACACCATACCACAAATTCTGGATTTCTAAGTAGCTCATGTACCGTATTTTCCACACTATAAGGCGCACCTAAAAACCTTCAATTTTCTCTAAAGTCCACGATGCGCCTTTTAACCCGGAGCGCCTTATATATGGATTAATATTGAGCTACAACAGGTGTTGCAACTGCGGTAAGCAGCCGGCGACTCCATTTCCCCCGTAGAAGAAGTAGTGCGCGGTGCATGCTGGGATATATGAAAGGGCGTCTCATTTCCATTTGTGTGTTTGTGTAAAGACCCGGAAATGGCTCCTACCAAGAGACACTGTTACACCGCAGAGTTTAAACTCAAGGCGATCGGTCACGCAGTAGAACACGGGAATAGAGTCGCAGCGAGAGAGTTTAACATCAATGAATCAATGGTGAGGAAGTGGAGGAAGCAAGAGGATGCGCTGCGCCAAGTAAACAAGACTAAACAGAGTTTCCGCGGGAACAAAGCGAGATGGCCACAGTTAGAGGACAAAGTTGAACAGCCTTTACTGTAGCGCCTTGTACTGCGGTGCGCCTTATATATGGAAAAAGTTTTTAAAAATGTCATTTATTGAAGGTGCGCCTTATAATGCGGAAAATACGGTACTCAAAATTTTATTGATCATACCTAAAAATTTTAATGTGTAATCCAGTTTGATCTCCATCCCGCCCCAATCATTTTTTTAATCTTTAATTTTAATAAACTTTATTAATCCCTCACCGGAAAATTTATGTGCTGCATTTCAACACAGCAGGCTGCCACCTATGACGGCACCAATAGTGGGAGAAACTGGAAGTTAGGTGTCTTCTCCAAAGACCCTAGATGTGAACTCAGTGGGATGCGAACATCCGGTTAACTTCCGCGGGTGAAAGCTCTAACCACTGAGCCACTATCTCCACTGTGGCCTCTACACCGTCTCCCAATCATGCCTCAATAGATCATGTAAATAACATGAAGCATATGAAATTGTCTTCAATCGAGCACGTCGTTACACATGCACAATGACAAGGAAGCCTAATTTATGATTAAACCAGTGCTTTTTGTAAGCAAACGCCATAATGGCATCACCCACAATCAAAAGCAGGCGAAAGTGTGTCACTGGAAAAGAACTTGTCCGACCGCGAAAAATAACGACAAAAAAAAAATTGTCATCAGGAGTTAGGAGTCATTGCTGCTTCAAATGCTTCATTTCACTGTCCTCAGTTCACTTCCACTTCTGGCCATAGGTGTCGTCTTTTCCCCGCTTTTTACCATTTGCATATGGCAGCTTCAGATTGCTCAGAGCAGGTCTGTGGCCCAATTCTTTCTCACAGTTTAATATTTGGCTCCCAAAGCTATTCCAAAATGGAAAATTGGATATTTGAGTTCGACACCCCTGACTTAGAGTTACAGGATCCATTAAGTCTACGCCTCTGGAATAAATTGCTCATCAGTATGGAAGTTTGTGTACACATGGAATTAAACGTAAAGAAATTTTATAAACGAGGCCTCTGATCCGAGTCTGAACACATCTTTGTTCTTCACAGGCCACGTTGGGGGATCAGGCCAACCTGGCAGCTCTTGCAACTCAGATGTTGGTGATAACAGACGCAGACAGAGACGGTCACGTCTCCCTACCAGAGGCCAGGTCCATGTGGGCTCTCCTGCAGCTTAACGAGTTCCTTTTGGCCATGGTCCTGCAGGACAGAGGTCACACACCCCGCCTAATGGGCTTCTGTGGAGACCTATACATGATGGAGAAGGTTCCACACTTGCCGTTGTACGGCACCAGGCTGCCATGGATGGTGGAGTGGTTTCTCCCCACCACGTTACATCAATGGATTGACCTCTGGTTCACACCATCATGGCCGCACAGAGCAAAGATCTCCATCGGCCTGCTGGAGCTGGTTGAAGATCTTTTCCACGGAGCTTCTGGCAGCTTCCTCATGTGTGACGTGGGCGTCACCACCTTTGGCTACACCAACCGGTACGACCTGAAGATCACTGACGCTCGTTTTATTGTTCCAGAGACTATGTTCCAGGAGAAGATCCGGCAACAGCACTGCCACGAGGACAAGGACTGTCTCTACGGAGCAGACTGCTGGACTTCCTGTGACCTCACTAAACATCTGTGCACCCCTGAAGTGACCCGACCAAACCTGGCGAAAGCCTGCCAAACCCTGAAGGATTACATCCTAAGGGGGGCACCGGGAGACCTGAGGGAAGAGCTTGAGAAACAGCTGAACACCTGTATGGCTCTGAGAGGAGATCAGATGGAGATGGAGCACTCGCTGGTGCTGAACAATCTGAAGAGCTTGTTGTGGAGGAAGATCTCACACACCAAGGACTCTCGGTGAGGTTAAACATCCTAGGACAGGCGTGGGCAAACTACGGCCCGCGGGCCACATGCGGCCCGTTAAACGTTTTAATCCAGCCCATCAGGACTTAAATAAATTATGGTAATGTTTTATTTCTCCTGCAATTCTGATGTTTCCTCACTAGATGGCGCACTCTAGATATATTGGCTTTGTTAAAAAAAACAACAACACTGCTCCCATTAAAATGTGTGTGTCTTCGTGATGCGCACGCTGTCAAAATAAACAGTGTGCACAGATATGGAAAGCCATGGGGGCCAATACACGCACGTAAATAAGCGTGTTAGTTGTTAAAACAAGCAAAATGTTACATCAAGCGCTTAGATTTCAAACCTCGCGCCGCTAAATTTGAAATAACGCTCCTAATGTAACATTTAGCGCTTGTTTAAAATCTAGCGCACCATTCTATTGGTCTAATCTAGTGGTTACCAAAGCATGCCATCCATCTGATCCTGTTCCGGCCCCCTGGTCAAATGTTAAAACTCAATGTGGCCCGTGAACCAAAAGGTTTGCCCACCCCTGTCCTAGGAACTGTTCTTCACCAGTTTAAACCGTAAGAACTCAATGATTGGATGAAGGAACTGGACATGGCAAGTTGCATCCCTGAGCATTCCAAATAGGAAGTGCCGGATAGCTCCAAAAAGTCTCAGCATTTTTCTATTGAAAACTTGGTGGTCTATCGGTCACAATAACCGATCTGGCTCTGCTTACTTATTTTAAATGCACATTTTGTGCTCTTGGATACGTTATGGAGTCTGTAGTTACCCAGAAAACCTGAATTTAATCCAAAAACTAAAAGCGAAGATATTATTTAATCTTTGGCCCTTTTCTGTTCGGAACCATTAAATTTTACATCAAGATCAAACTTAGTGAGAACCTGATCAGACCCGTTCCGTTGTCTTCAGCTCATCCGAGGCCGGGTCGTAGGGGCAACAGCCTCAGACGGGAAGCCCAGGCTTCTCTCACCTCAGCTGCATCCTCCAGCTCACCTGGAAGGATCCCGAGTCGTTGCCCGGCCAGCTGTGAGACAGTCTGTCCAGCGGGTCTGGGGTCTGCCTCTTGGTCTCCCTCCCGGTGGGACGTGCCCGAAACACCTCGCCCGCAAAGCGTTCAGGAGGCATCTTGACCAGATGCCCGAACCACCCCATCTGGCTCCTCTCGACCTGGAAGAGGAGCGGTTCAACACCGAGCTCCTCCCAAATGACAGAGCTCCTCACCCGATCTCTGTGTGAAAGCCCAGCCACCCTGCAGAGGAAGCTCATTTCGGCCGCTTGTATCCATGATCTCATTCTTTCGGTCACCACGTACAGCTGGTGACCATAGGTGAGGGTAGGAACGTAGATCGACTTGTAAATCCAGAGCTTTGTTTTTCGGCTCAGCTCTCTCTTTACCACGACGGATCGATGCGGCGTCCTAGTTATTGCTGACGCTGCACCGATCTGCCTGTCGATCTCTCGCTTCATCCGTCCCCCACTCGTGAACAAGTGGAGGAGTTTAAGTATCTCGGGGTCTGATTGGACCCACCGTGCATAAAAACATGACCATAAAGTCACTTTAATGGGATCAAACCTACAGAAAAAAAAAATGGCTGCAATTTTTAATCACAGATCTGAACGCTGAGACTTGTGGGGACTTCCTGATGGGGGACAGGGTGAGATTTAATTTGCCATGTTCATTTTCTAAATAGAGTCTCCTTTAATTCCACTGTGAAATAATAAGCGTTGCCATGGTAACACTGATGTACAAAACAACACAAGACACCGCCTCCTTTTTTAAATTTATTAGAACAAATTTCTGCAGCAGGACCAGAGGACTTATTCTGCAGCTTCCTGTTCCTGAGCGCGGAGGAAGCTGGCCTTCTTCTGGGCCACGCGGTCCTTCCTCTGGGCCAGCGAGAGCTTGGCTCGGTTCCACCTGGAACACAAACATCTGGTTCAGATCGACGTGTGCGGACTGCTGGGAGGAGATTTGAGGAAGACACCCACCTCTTCTTCTTGACTTCTTTAGCAGGTTTCTTTTCATGGACAGGATTCTCACGGATAGCAGCATGAGCCTTTTTGTACATTTCTTCAATCTAAAGAAAAAAAAAAAAAACATTTTATTGTTTGTATGTAATTATTAAAAGTAGAATTTTTTTTTTTTTTTTAGCAATATTAGGTACATTTTTCAGGCTTTTGCTCACAGAATGTAGACAACTAGAACACTTGCAAATGCTATTTTCCACACCCCTTGAGGGATTTTAATAAATTCAATTGTAGTTGGTACCGACTATAGATGAACTGATTAGAAAATCAAGGTCATGCAACCAAAAGTCGAGGCAAATATAAATAGTTTTGTTAAAATCTACAACAAAAAAGTCTAATAATTGGAAATTGGTCTCAAAAAACCAATCAGTTGTGTCCGTCTAGTACAGAGGTGGGCAAACTACGGCCCGCATGTGGCCCCTTAAACGTTTTAATCCGCCCCGCCGAACTGGAAAACATTAAATAAATAAACCTCGTAAATGTTTTTCCCCCCTGCAATTCCGATGTTTCCTCACTAGATGGTGCACTCAGGATGCAACAACACTGCTCCCATTAAAATGTGTGTGTGTCCATATTGCGCACGCTGTCCAAATAAACAGTGTGCACAGATATGGAAAGCCATCGGGGCCAATACACACACGTAAACAAGCGTGTTAGATGTTAAAACAATCAAAATGTAACATCAAGAGCTTAGAATTTTAAACCTAGCGCCACTAAATGCATGTTTTTAAGCACTATCACACGAGATTTCAGACCTAGCGCCACTAGATTTGAAATTTAACGCTCTTGATGTAACATTTAACATGCTTGTTAAAAAACTAGCGCCCCATTCTATCGATCTAATCTAGCGGTTACCAAAGCATGCCATCCATCTGCTCCTGTGCCGACCCCTTTGTCAAATGTTAGAACTCAATGTGGCCCGTGAAAAACGTTTGCCCACCCCTGAGGTAGTAACTGCTGGTAAAAAACAGGAGCTTCATTTCATACAGTTTAGATAATTGGAGACAAATTGTAAAAGAAATCCATTAAAAAGAATGATGAGAGATCATCTCTTCGTCTACGGATCTTGGCCCACTTGATCCTCAAATATTCAAATCTTATGCTACCCACTTTCAACAGATGGATTTAAACATGTCTGTCAGGTAGCCAATCAGACGTTAGGATGTCCGACACTCAATCTGGGTTTTTTAAAAGTTATTTGGTCACATTTTTGGTCAGTAAAGCTGATCTCTTCACATGTGATGCCATTAAAACCATTTGTTATCTACTTTTTTGGGGCGGAAAAAAAAAGAGAAAAAGTGTCAAAAACATGTGTCACAGCTCGTCTGAAACATGGAGTCATTTTAAATGGACACCTAGAGATCCTTCTCAATGTAAAACCCAGCGTTGATCACAGACGTGTGGATTCACATGGAATTAAAAGACATGGATGTCTTCTTTGGGTCATCTTCAGCGGGATTCTTTATTTCTGAATCTCAGATAGAAAGTTTTACAAACGACAAGACGATGGTTAAAAATAAATCCTACCGAATAAGGCCGGACTACGAGTGTTCTACGGGTCTTCTTGAAGCACATAAAAACATCCCACAGGACTCACATACGAACAACACACAGATTCAGTTTGCATTTCATTTACTCGGTGCACTCGGATTTTTCTCAGAGAAAAATCTAGAATGATACCAGCGTCCTATGACCTGTTTTTTTTTATTTGGAGAATCCTAGTGATCAGACCTGTGTTTCTAATTCTCTAACCAGTGGTCGCTTTCGCTCGGGCACAGAAACAAACAACTTTACATTTTCTCTTCCAAGTTGGTTTTAAGAGTCGGTAGTTTTTCTTCTTTCTACCCCATAATTTAAAGTCTTAGAATCCCATATTTTTATATTGAAGGAAGAGTTTAATGTGGCCCCCTCCTCTAGTAGCCACCTTACTGTGGTGAAGAGGTTTGCATGCCCTAATAATCCTAGGAGCTATGCTGCCGTAGGGCGTAGGGTCTCCCAAGGTAAACAGGTTCTAAGTATCATCGAGCCAGATGAAGCGCAGCTTGCAAAACCCTTGTGAAAAGTACAACTGTGGCCAAGTTTTTCTGCCCCTCTGGAACCAGGCCAAGGGCTGAGACACGGGAGTGATGGCAGAGATTTTGCAAACAAGCCTGAACAAGGTCCATCGACCTCCCTTCTAGTGGGCTCACCACCTCCAGGAAGGGCCATTGGAGGAGATCGGCAGCACCCGACGACAAGGATCCTGGTAGTGAAACCCTTGGCTACAAATGCTAGTTTTTAGGACATCAAACGTCACCTCTCTGATGAGGAAGGAGCGAGTTGTAATTATTTTAAGATTCGTCCCTTCGTTATGAAAATCACAAGAAGTCCAAATGATGCAAGTTTAATTTGAAGGCCATCGATCTTGGAATCCAAGAAGGAAACCACGCTGCTGCATGCAACCATAGCCTTAATCAATCTATAGTAAGACATTAGAGGCTGCAGCAGGTAGAGCGCATAAAATCCCAGAAAGGCTTTCAGTGGACATAAAGGGATGCAGATTATGAGAGCACAATCTGGTCCAGAAAATATTGTCATTTTTCTGTCCGTGGAAACATATTTTGAATGGATCCTGTAGTTTTAGTTCACCCCACGTCGAAACACAAAAACCAAGAACCACCACGTCTTAAAAACCTCACTGGAAATTCAAACGATCTCAGCCTACAAAATTAGTTAGAGATATATTTCTAGCACGTCCAGTAGTTTCACCTATTTTTACTGTCAACGTTGTCTTCTTTCGGCATTTCCCCTCAGGGGGCGCCACAGCAAGTCAGTTTCTTCCATCTAACCCTATCTGCTGCATCCTCTTTGATCACACCAACTATCTTTATGTCTTCCTTCACTGTATTCCTTCTCTTTGGTCTTCCTCTAGTCCTCTTTCCTGGTGGTTCCAAATCCAGCATCCTTCTTCCTATGTACTCTCTCTCTCTCCTCTGCACATGTCCAAACCATCTCAGTCTGGCCTCTCTGACTTTATCTCCAAAACCTCTAAACATGTGCTGTTCCTCTGATCCTGTCCATCCTGGTCACTCCCAGAGGGATCCTCAGCATCTTCATCTCTGTTTCCTGTCTTTTCTAGACCAATCAGCATGGCGGGTCTCACCACGGTTTTGTACACTTTTCCTTTCATTTTAGCTGAAACTCTTCTATCACACCTGATACTTTCCTCCACCCGTGCCAGCCTGCCTGCACATGCTTCTTCACCTCTTTTCCACACTCTCCATTGCTCTGGACTGTTGATCCTAGTTACTTAAAATCTTCCACCTTTTTTATCTCTTCTCTCTGTAACCTCACTTTTCCATTTGGATCCCTCTCATTCACAGATGTACTCTGTTTTACTCTGACTAATCTTCATTCCTCTTCTTTCTAGTGCAAACCTCCACCTCTCCAGCTTTTCCTCCACCTCTACTCTCCTCTCACTACAGATCACAATGTCATCTGCAATGTCTCAGTACACTTTCCCTGGAGACAAATCGTACGGATTAGTTCATCCCACACACAGCGGAGGAATCTTATAAGAGATCCGAGTTCATTTAGAACTCGTTTTGCTTCTAAAATAAAGTAATAAATCCAACTTTTCAAAAAAAAAAAAAAAAGGTGCAGTGGTTTAGAACATATTGTGTTAGAGGTATGGACGGACAGAGAGTACTACTCAGTAGCCCACCCACCCATCGTTTCTAAACCACGTTGTTTAACGTTGCCCACTTACTGAATCTGGGGTGACTCCGTTCTTGATGAACCTAGAGAACTGCTTCTTGTAGGTGTCCTCGTCCTCTTCCATCAGTAAGCTCATGTATTCAGAGACGTTGATGCCCAAGATGTGTTTACGGTGGACCTCGGCATTGAATTCTTTGCTCTCAGCGTCGTAACCCGGGAAACGCTTGGTGCTGGAGGAGAGACGGAGGGAGAAATAAAAGCCAAGAAAGTCTGATGTGACTCGAAAATGGAACAAAGAAGATAAAACAGTCTGAGGCAGGACTTTATCCTCCCTGAATGAAGCTCATCTGCAACACTTTACAAGCTAACTGTTTACTGACATGACAAGATCTGTAATCCAAGTCTGCTTGTTCATCCTGGGGGACTATCTCTCCTCCAACTGTGTTTTCCGAATCAACAAGGAGGCTCCAAGTCAGAGGTGTCAAGATCCGGTCCTGGAGGGCCAGAGAATTGCAGGTTTTTCGTGTGTTCCGGTTTCAATACATCTGATGCACATAAATTGAAATTAACAGCCAATAAAATTTGGCAAAATGACTCTATAAACTGGATCACAGAACACAGAAAACCTCCACGACGCCAACCCTCCAGGACTGGTGTTGGACACCCCTCTTCTAAATAAGGGAAGCCCTGACACTAATTTACTTAGTTATTTGCGTCGATCCACGTTCCCACCCTCACCTATGGTCACCAGCTGTGGGTGGTGACCGAAAGAATGAGATCACGGATACAAGCGGCCAAAATGAGCTTACTCCGCAGGATGACTGGGTTCTCACTCAAGAGATCGGGTGAGGAGCTCTGCCATCCGAGAGGAGCTCTGAGTCGAGCCGCTCCTCTTCCAGGTCGAGAGGAGCCAGAAAGGGTGGTTCGGGCATCTGGTCAGACACGCGACCAGATGCCTCAAGAGCGCCTCGCTGGTGAGGTGTTTCGGGCACGTCCCACCGGGAGGAAAACAAGAGGCAGACCCAGTATCCGCTGGAGAGACTATGTCTCACAGCTGGTTGGGAACGACTTGGCATCCTCCCGGGTGAGCTGGAGGATGCAGCCGGGGTGAGAGAAACCTGGGCTTCCCGTCTGAGGCTGTTGCCCCGATGCGTAACAATTTGGTCTACATCTGACCTTTTAAAGTCCCAGCATCCTTAAGTTTGGGGTACCTCCACACAGCAGACACACCTCAATATGAGGCAGGTTATTCTTGGTTGTCACGGTTACACTATTGATTCTGATTGGTTGTAGGATGCCCGTTATTTGGATCATTTACACCTCTAAAAAGATGTTTCGGTTAAATAGCCTCAGCCTAAACCTCATACATCGGATCGTTTCTTCACTCTAAGGAAGCAATCGTGTAAACCGCTTCATGTCAGACGGTTCACGCGTCTATGTGGTCCAGTTTTTTAAGATAGTGAGGACCACATCGGACATCTTCACTTCCACGGTCTACGCCACAAGAAGCAGAGCTACTTTCGGTTGTATCCTAATCATAATTTTAAAAAAACTTCATTCCAATCCGATAATCCCAGCCAGATTATTCTCACAGGTTAAACAGAACAATCCGATCCCGGGGGGCATTGACCTAGTGGTAGAATACTGGGTCGATTCCCCTTGGGACTCAAAAATGAAACGCACAAAAAAAAAAAAGAACCATCCATCGTGTGTGTGTATCTTTACCTATGTGGGATGGACAGACCGCCATCCACGGCTCCTTTCAGAGCCCCGAACACCTTGTTTCCCGTTGTGGTTCTGGCCAACCCGGCGTCCAGGTAGCAGGTGAAAGCGCCTGGTTTCCCATCGATACTCTCCACGTTAAATTCATCACCAGTCACCTCCACCTGGCCCTCGTACACCGAATCCAGACCAAACTTGTTCAGCAGCTAACGGAAGACAGGAAAACTCGTTAATGAGTCATGACAAAGGGGTTCAAGAGGAGCAGGATCGGGGTACGTACTCTACGGGCCACAAGCAGCCCGGTGCAGTACGCAGCTGCGTAGTTGGTGAGACCCACGCTGATGCCGTATTTTGGCAGCTCGTGTGAATAAGCGGCGCATACGATCATGTCTCCCTGGATCTTGGCATAGGCGATCTGGAACCAGCACAGAAACATCAAACAGCGTGACCACCGCTATGAACCAATCAGGCGGGACGTGGAGCTCACCTGGCAGACGATGTCCCGGTTGGAGAAACGGACAATCATGCGGTACTTAGGTGTATTGTACTTGTTTTTGTCCTGGACGACCAGACGCTTACGAGCGAAGAAGTCAGTTTTTCCCTCTAAGGGAGACAGAAAGGGAAGGAATTCACTGAGCGGGCCGAGACGTTCACGTTACGATTTGGTTTACCTCGTCTCCTCCTGAATTTCACCTGGTACCGCTTGAAGTACGCCTTGTTTTTCACCACCTTTACAAAACCCTGCGGAGAGGAAACAACAGTAAGACTTCGGTGCACCTAAACCAACCACTCCTGACTTCCCATCCGAAAAATCTCTACAAAAAAACCAAGTAAGCCCTTCGTAATTTCAACAAGTCTTGAGAACAAGAAGAGACTGAAAATAATTGTGCATTTTTTGCGAAGTTTTTTTGTCTTCTAACGGTGAAGCGTCTTCCTCCTGGAACATGATGGTCAACCTCTCACTAGATCGTCAGACACTGGGATAATTGCAAGATTTTTTTTTCTCCTGAATCTGTGACCGAAAAGAATGCGATCACGGATACAAGCGGCCAAAATGAGCTTCCTCTGCAGGATGGCTGGACTCTCACTCCGAAATCGGCTGAGGAGCTCTGCCATCCGGGAGGAACTCTGTGATGAGCCGCTTCTCCTTCAGGTCGAGAAAAGCCAGATGGGGTGGCTCGGGGATCTGATCGGGACGCCCCCCGAGCGCCTCGCTGGTGAGGTGTTTCAGGAGACCAAGATGCAGACCTCGGACTCCCTGGAGAGACTGTCTCACAGCCTGCTGGGGAGCAACTTGAGACCCTCTCACACTGGGCTTCCCGTATGAGGCTGTTGCCCCTGCGACCCAGCCCCGAATAGGCGGAAGAACAGAATGGATCAACGCCTCCGGCATTAAGGTACAGATGTTTAACCTCTCATGTCAGCATCTTCACTTCCAGCTTGTGACTGATCAGGTTTTGATTCCATCTTCATCCTGTCCATGTTGGCTCGGTATTTCTTGGTCGTACACCTTCATCACCAGGTAGCGACATGGGTGATCACCTCCAGCTTAGTGGCATGGTTGTTACCCTCTTAGTTGAGCGTCTTCATCAAGTTTTATATCCAATTAAAGTGACTTGTAATCCCTTTATGGATCATCAAGCACGATCTTGTTCTGTTCAGATTGGACCCAACATGCTGACTCTGACCCGTCCAGGGCATCTCCGGGCTTCCTCTTTTTCTTGTGAAGCCCATTGAGACGGAAATTCTGTGGCGCAGTGGGTAGCACAGTGGCCTCACAGCAAGAAGGACGTGGGTTCGAGTCCCGGGTGGGGACGAGGCTTGGAACACGGTCCTTTCTGTGTGGAGTTTGCATGTTCTCCCCGTGTTAGCGTGGGTTTCCTCCGGGTACTCCGGTTTCCTCCCACCCTCCAAAGACATGCATGCTAGGTTGATTGGCCGGTGCCAAATTGCCCCTAGGAATGAGTGTGTGTGTGGATGGTTGTGTGTGTGTAGCCCCGCGACAGACTGGCGACCTGTTCGGGGTGAACCCTGCCCTTCGCCTAAAATTAGCCGGGATGGGCTCCGGCACCATCGTGGTAAAGAGAGAGCTGAGCCGAAAAAGCAAAGCTCTCGATTTACAAGTCGATCTACGTTCCTACCCTCACCTATGGTCACCAGCTGTGGGTGGTGACCGAAAGAATGAGATCGCGGGTACAAGCGGCCGAAATGAGCTTCCTCTGCAGGGTGGCTGGTCTCTCACTCACAGATCGGGTGAGGAGCTCTGCCATCCGGGAGGAGCTCGGTGTCGAGCCGCTCTTCCTCCAGGTCGAGAGGAGCCAGATGGGGTAGTTCGCCCCCCGAGCGCCTCGCAGACCCCGGACCCGCTGGAGAGACTATGTCTCACAGCTGGCCGGGGAACGACTTGGGGTCCTTCCGGGTGAGCTGGATGATGCAGCCGGGGTGAGAGAAGCGTGGACTACCCGTTTGAGGCTGTTGCCCCTGCGACCCGACCCCGGAACAAGCGGAAGATGACGGAACGGGCTCCGGCACCCCCCACGACCCCAAAAGGGACAGATAGATAATTAGATGACTGATTGACAAATAAAATTGAATTGACCACTAATATGAACACCACCACTGTCAACAAAAACAGACCAGATGTGACCCATGCAGACCCACATCTGGCACATTTTTAACATCAAAACCACTGAAACAGAAGATCAGACATAAAATAGCTTCTAGCTTCAGGACAAACATCACCTTAAAAGTGTAAACACTAAAATAAACTGTCCTAGTTTGGTTATTTTCAGTGTGATTTTCGGGAATGTGTCTACCGGTGATTTTAAAAACGCGTTTATTCATTTCTCTGCTTTGCCAACAGGAAGCGAAGCACAGTAGACTAGCTAGGCCACGCTTAGCAGACACATACAATCTATCTTCATCTGACGCTAATATTGCGTTTTTCTGACTTGTGATTCTTCGTAGAGATAAAAACATATCTTCGTAGTGGATTTAGACACATATGAGGAGGATTTACGAACCATTTTGCAGGCTTTTTAGTCTCCTTATGAAGGAGCCCGGAGCCAAAGACTGGGGAATGACTCCGCTGCACTGGAAAAAGAAAGATGGACGTGCGCATGCGCACTAAATAGGGTCTGGAAGACATTTTCCACAGCGACTCCTACTGAACGGGAGCCATGTTTGCCACGTTCCACCATCTTCTACTTTTATTACTTTTATCTGACTTTATTTCGCGTAGTTTAACCTTCGTCCTGTCAAAATAAAATAAACATTCCAACACCAAAGAGAATTTTGGACAAATTATAAAGTTTTATGCAGTTTTTTGTGACATAATAACACTTTCTTTCAAAAAATTCTGACGAGGAAATAATTGTAACACATATACTAATTCATTTGTTTTAAAAAAAAAATAATTTCGTACTCATTAAAACTTTAATTAACTGACCAGTAAAGAGATACCCTTGAACTGGAATTTGTGCCTTTGTTTGAAACTTATTAAAACATTCTGAGTTTTATCCAAAATTTAAATGTACATGACAACGTCCACTAAAGGCCCGTCTCGTCCCAAAACACTTTCCTGAACTTTCTAGTTTCTGTCCCGTTCCGTTCCGTCATCTTCCGCTTGTTCCGGGGTCGGGTCACAGGGGCAACAGCCTCAAACGGGTAGCCCAGGCTTCTCTCACCCCAGCTGCATCCTCTAGCTCACCAGGAAGGATCCCAAGTCGTTCCCCAGCCAGCTGTGAGACATAATCTCTCCAGCAGGTCCGGGGTCTGCCCCTTGGTCTCCTCCCAGTGGGATGTGCCCGAAACACCTCGCCTGCGAGGCGCTCAGGGGGCATCCTGACCAGATGCCCGAACCACCCCATCTGGCTCCTCTCGACCTGGAGGAGGAGCGGCTCGACACCGAGGCGACACCGGACGCGGGTCACCGGGGCCCCCCTTGGAGCCAGGCCCGAGGGTGGGGCACGAGAGCGAGCGCCTGGTGGCCGGGCTTTTACCCATGGGGCCCGGCCGGGCTCAGCCCGAACAGGGGACATGGGCCGTCCTTTCAGCGGACTCACCACCTGCAGGAGGGGCCATAGGGGTCGGGTGAAGGAGGAGATGGGTGGCAGCCAACAACGTGGACCCTGGCGGTCAGATCCTCGGCTGCATAAGCTAGCTCTAGGGACGTGGAACATACTGAGTCTTTGTCCAAAATTAAAATGTACATGACAACGTCCACTAAAGGCCCGTCTCATCCCAAAACACTTTCCTGAATTTTTCTACTTTCTGTTTTAAAAGTATTTATTGTTTTCCCACAAAAAAAAACGAATAAACCACCCGGCCATGTGCTGCCCTACCCAGTCCAGGTGTCCATATTACCTTCAAAACTGTAGACAATGTTGGAAGCCATTACATTTGGCTTTCAAACTTGATGAAAACCAAAATGGCTTCCAAATTAATTCCACGTTTCTAAAGTCATTATGTTGGAAAGCCGTCGGGCCCAATACACGCACGTAAAACAAGCGTGTTAGATGTTAAAACAAGCAAAATGTTACATCTAGCACTTAGATTTCAAACCTTGCATCATTAAATGCACGTTTTTAAGCGCTATCGCACTAGATTTCAGACCTAACACCGCTAGATTTGAAATGTAACGCTCGTGATGTAACATTTAGCTCGCTTGTTTAAAATCCAGCGCCCCATTCTATCGGTTTAATCTAGCGGTTACCAAAGCATGCCATCCATCTCCTCCTGTTCCGACCCCTTTGTAAAATGTTAGAACTCATTGTGACCTGCGAACCAAAAAAGTTTGCCCACCCCTGGGCTATAATCATATCAAATCATCTTTTCTCAGAGTAGGATATTGTTGGTTATTCGTCTCTGTCCTCCTTGAGGGGGAGCTCTGTTTCGGATTCCTGATCAATCCTCTGTGTTCCTGTTCTGGGCGTCACCAGACTGAAGTGGCCTCCGTGCTTGTTTGACCATCCTATTTTCATCAGAATTAATCCCATCTACTGATTTCTTCAGATATAAAGTTGTAAAGTAGAATAAGATGATATTTAATTAAGTATGCTTGTCCCTGGGGAAGGATCCCTCCTTCATTCGGGTCTCCATGAGGTTTCTTCTTTTTCCAGATTTTTTTTTTTTTTTTTTAGTTTCTCTTCACCATGAAGGAATTTTGGCTAGAATGTACTAAAAAATTTTATTTAGTTGTTGTGTATTTGGGCATGTACTTGTACATTTTTTAATTTTTGTTCTTTGTTTTTGCACATTTTTTTCTGTCTACAATGTGAAGCCTCTCAAGACCATTTTTTGTGATTTTGGGCTTTAGAAATATAATTGCATTAAATTTTTTTACTGTAAATTTGAAAATAAAGTATGCATTATTTAGATTTGTATCTACTTTCCGTTCGTTCCGTCATCTTCTGCTTGTTCTGGGGTCGGGTCGTGGGGGCAACAGCCTCAAACGGGTAGCCCAGGCCTCTCTCTTCGCGGCTGCATCCTCCAGCTCATCCGGAAGGATCCCAAGTCGTTCCCCGGCCAGCTGTGAGACATAGTCTCTCCAGCGGGTCCCTTGGTCTCCTCCCGGTGAGACGTGCCCAAAACACCTCGCCCGCGAGGCGCTCGGGGGGGCATCCTGACCAGATGCCCGAATCACCCCATCTGGCTCCTCTCGACCTGGAGGAGGAGCGGCTCAACACCGAGCTCCTCCCGGATGGCAGAGCTTCTCACCCGATCTCTGAGTGAGAGCCCAGCCACCCTGTGGAGGAAGCTCATTTCGGCCGCTTGTACCCGCGATCTTATTCTTTCGGTCACCACCCACAGCTAGTGACCATAAGTGAGGGTGGGAACGTAAATCGACTTGTAAATCAAGAGATTTGCTTTCCAGCTTAGCTCTCTCTTTACCACGACGGACCGATGCAGCATCCTAGTTATTGCTGATGCCGCACCGATCCGCCTGTCGATCTCCCGCTCCATCTTTCCCCCACTCGTGAACAAGACCCCGAGATACTTAAACTCCTCCACTATCTACTTTATAAATAATATTTTGGAAAATCATGAATCTAATTTGTGATCGGAAGAATTTTTATGTTGCTGTGACTGTGCTTCTTCTTCTTCTTCTTCTTCTTTTGGCTTTTCCCTTTAGGGGTCGCCACAGCAAGTCAGTTTCTTCCATCTAACCCTATCTGCTGTATCCTCTTTGGTCACACCAACTATCTTCATGTCTTCCTTCACTGTATCCATGAACCTCTTCTTTGGTCTTCCTCTAGTCCTCTTTCCTGGTGGTTCCAAATCCAGCATCCTTCTTCCTATGTACACTCTCTCTCTCCTCTGCACATGTCCAAACCATCTCAGTCTTGCCTCTCGAACTTTATCCCCAAAACCTCTAACATGTGCTGTTCCTCTGATGTACTCATTTCTAATCCTGTCCATCCTAGTCACTCCCAGAGAGATCCTCAGCATCTTCATCTCTGCTACCCACATCTCTGTTTCCTGTCTTTTCTTCAGTGCTACTGTCTCAGACCAATCAGCAAGGCCGGTCTCACCACGGTTTTGTACACTTTTCCTTTCATTCTAGCTGAAACCCCTCTGTCACACATCACACCTGATACTTTTCTCCACCCGTTCCAGCCTGCCTGCACACGCTTCTTCACCTCTTTTCCACACTCTCCACTGCTCTGGACAGTTGATCCTAGATACTTAAAATCTTCCACCTTCTTTATCTTTGCTTTATTTGCTGTCTGTCCTGTCTCCTGCATCCTCTTTGGTCTTCCTCCAGGCGTCCTGTCTGGCAGTTCTTCTCTCTCCTCTGCACATGTCCAAACCATCTCAGTCTGGCCTCTCTAACTTTATCCCCAAAATCTCTAACATGTGCTGTTCCTCTGATCCTGTCCATCCTGGTCACTCCCAGAGAGATCCTCAGCATCTTCATCTCTGCTTCCTGTCTTTTCTTCAGTGCTACTGTTTCTAGACCAAACAGCATGGCCACTCTCACCATGGTTTTGTACACTTTCCCTTTCATTCTTGCTGAAACTCTTCTGTCACACATCACACCTGATACTTTCCTCCACCCGTTCCAGCCTGCCTGCACACGCTTCTTCACCTCTTTTCCACACTCTCCATTGCTCTGGACTGTTGATCCTAGATACTTAAAATCTTCCACCTTCTTTATCTTTGCTTTATTTGCTTTTTCTTTATTCTTTGCTGTGACTGAAAAAAAAAACCAAAAAAAACTTACAATTAAATTGTTTGAAATCATTAGAGTTGGTGTTTTCTGAGGAAATAGTTAACCCCATAAAGCCCACGTATCATATTTGATACGCAATTTATTAATATTATTAATTAATTAATACTTATTAATTAATTTATTATTTTTATTATTATTATTCAATTATTTTTCAAAAAAAAATTGAATTTTCTGACATTTCTTTCTTTGGGTGGGCTTTATAGGGTTAAAATAATAAGAGTTGGTCTTTTCTGAGTAAATAGAATGAGACTTTTTAGGTGCAGTTCCACCTTCTGTACACTGGAGGACGGTAGATGTGCTGTTTTGCGCATGCTCTGTTGATGTAAACACAGTAGGCCGGTAGAGTGGACACGTAGAGCTCAATGAGAACGAGCTAACTTAGCTTTGACTCCAAACACCTACAGAATTCATTTAATAATAATAAAAAAACACATTTAAAGTATTTAATCGTCTATTTTTCTCGCTTATGGTTGTTTTTACGTAGTTTGGTGGATGGAAAAACAAACCGCTGGCTGCTGCGAGCTAAAAACGCTTAAAGGTAAAACCATGTTCTTGCTTTTTTTTCAGGCTCTGTCTAATTGCTGGAATGAAGACAAACTCACCATAAATCTTATTTAAAATCACTAACCTCCTCATATTATTACGTAACATCGGGATTTTGGTGTTTAAAGTGTAAATTATAACTTATTCTTGAGATTTGTGTCGATTTTATCGAAGGTGTTTAAAATGTTTGGTAGAAGTTCTGATAAAAGACTCAGAGTATGTTCTGTAAAATAGATAATTAGTAATTAATTATATGAAGTAGTTAGGGTGGTTCCTGGTGTATTGACGTGTTCACGAGGGTGTGTGGTGAGGCTTTGTGTGACACTGATGTTGGATCTAGTTTCACCCACAAAAGGAATGAAACGAAGAATAACAGAAGTTTTTTGGACCGTGAACGCACCACATAACTTTTAGTTTAACAATGAGGGTAAAAAGTTAAACCCGTCAAACATTAGGGTTGATATTAGATAAACATCAACATGTGGTCATCTAAATTCAGACGAAGGCTTATTTGAGAAGATTGATTTACTTCCAAGTTTTTTTTTCTTATTGATCAGTGATCCCTTATTCCGTGCCCTCGTCTTCTGCTTATCCGGGGTCGGGTCACGGGGGCAACAGACTCAGACGGGAATCCCAGTCTTCTCTCACTCCAGCTGCATCCTCCAGCTCACCCAGAAGGATCCCGAGTCGTTCCCTAGCCAGCTGTGAGACATAGTCTCTCCAGCAAGTCTGGGGTCTGCCCCTTGGTCTCTTCTTGGTGAGACGTGCCCGAAACACCTCACCATCGAGGCGCTCAGGGGGCATCCTGACCAGATGCCCGAACCACCCCATCTAGCTCGTCTCCACCTGGAGGAGGAGCGGCTCGACACCGAGCTCCTCAGCCGATCTCTGAGTGAGAGCCCAGCCACCCTGCAGAGGAAGCTCATTTCGGCCGCTTGTACCCGCAATCTCATTCTTTTGTTCACCGATTCAGGGGAAAAAAATCTTGCAATCATTCCATAGTCTGATGATGATCTAGTGAGAAGCGGCTCGGCACCGAGCTCCTCCCGGATGGCAGAGCTCCTCACTCGATCTCTGACTGAGAGCCCAGCCACCCTGTGGAGGAAGCTCATTTTGGCCGCTTGTATCCGTGATCTCATTCTTTCGATCACCACCCACAGCTGGTGACCATAGGTGAGGTCAGTGATCCCTTATGTTTACTATTAATAGGAAACAAAATTGTTTTCAAACAGATTTTCTGTTCAGTGAGGAGCTCTGCCATCCAGGAGGAGCTTGGAGTAGAACTGTTATTACTCCCAAGTCGAGAGAAGCCAGATGGGGTGGTTCAGGTATCTGGTTAGGATTCCTCCTGAACGCCTCGCTGATGAGCTGTTTTGGGCACGTCCCACGAGGATAGACCCAGAAGCAGATCCTAGACCTCCTGGAGAGACTATATCTCCCAGCTGGATAGGGAACAACTACTTTACCATCCAGGAGTGAGCTTATTGAAACCAAACGACCCGCCACAGAAGATCTTATCTCTTCGTGACTCAAGGTTTGAACTCCTGATGTCATTGTGCGAACAAAATTAGTCATAAACCGTTAGATTTTTTCCATTTTATTATCTTCTGCTTCGTCCACTGGGGCCGGGTCATTGGGGCAACAGCCTCAGCCGGGAATCACCGGCTTTCCTTACCCCCGCCACATCCGCCAGCTGCGATGCATAGTCTCTCCAGCAAGTGCTAGATCTGCCTTTGGGCCTCGTCTCGGTGGGACGTTTCCGGTAAAATCTCATCAGAGAGGTGTCCGAGGAGCATCCTAACCAGATGCCCGAACCACCCTGTCTGGCTTCTCTCGACCCAGAGGAGAGCCCCCACCCTCTATTTCAGAGTGAGGAGATAGGGGGAGTAAATCTTTCTTTTTCATTCTACGTCTTTTGTTTTTATCATTCAATGGTGTCTTTTGTTAGCGTAATCCCCTAACTACACGAGGCCCAGACAGTTGAAGACACAGTGGGTGTCCTGATACTGCTGAGCGCCCCCCAACCTCATCTCAACTCTGTCTCCACTTGGAAATTTCCTCTCTGTTAGAACACACCTCTTTGTTTTATTACAGTATAAATGAAGCAAACACGGAGAAATTTTTTTGTAGACAGTTTTAATAAACTTTTATTCTTTTCACAAATAAACTATAAATATGAGGGTCTCTTGTTTGGTCTCTGGTCAGAACAGTTTTTTTTATTTCACAAAAAAAAAAAAAACAGTCTAACGTGAAGTGTTTTGGAACTAGCGGCTACTTCCTATTTGGCACACAAGCGGAAGCAACACAATATGTCCAGTTGCTATGTACAGTCATTGGGTAAGACAAATTACCAGAGGCCCCTGGATAGTCCTGAACCCTGTAAATAGAAACATGATGTCTGACAGAGATTTATTCGTAAATTTAATGTTTTATTTCCGAACAAATTTGTTTGTTTTTCTGCGTCAAATAAGTAAAAATGTGACATTTAATTGGCTAATGCAACTTAAATTTCTGGTTTTTATTTAATTTTTGTGCTTGAATTTATTCGTACATTAAAAATAATCTTGAAAAATGATCCTCCACTTGATTTAAACCTAATTCTCTGTAATTTATTCGTACGTTTTTTGTTATTCGGCTTGCTGTTTTCAGTGATTGCGAGTTAACGTGCGTAGAGAAAAAAAGGCTCTGGCTGTTTCTCACTTCCCTAATTTGGCAGAAGTAATTTTGCTGAGCTATCCTTTCTGCTGTGCACCAGCCTTCATTAGCTATGCAGCGAGCATCCGAAAGCCTCTTTCACTTCTTCGGACAAATAAAGCAGCAACAATCTCTCCGAGGAGGGTTCGCCAGGAAGTCTTTGGTTTGAAAGAAAGATTTTTCTGCGACATCTGGACATGTAAGCGGATTGTGTTCGTGTAACAATTTCATGTGAATAACTTGATTTGCTTTGGATTTTTTTTCACCAGAACAAAGACGACACACACACGGCAACAAGATAAGCTAGAAAAATTAATCGGATAAATATTAGAACCCGATTTTTCCTGTATTTTTCCGACTTTAGCCTGAAACTTTAATAACTTTAATTAGAATTCAAATTGGAATTTAAATGACTCTCAAACCAATTTAATCTACGCCTGTAACATCACACAATACATAGATTCATATACGTACCGTACGTGAGTAGCTAGACAGCCATCACACTGTATTACGGACTCCACGTCCAAATTTAGAACGAGAGAAAACCAAAACAAGAAGACACATTGAGCACAACGCACCACAAGTTACAATAAGCAGCTGTACCAGCCGTACCAGTGTATCCACAGATTAGACTGGTATCTTGTGGTACTGAATGTCATGTCAGTTAGCCTCCTGATAATGTTTGTCGAGTCGTTCAGACTGATGAAGCTGTACATCAGACAGATTGGGGTCGCCCTGAAAGATCCTGATCTCTGCTGAAATAAACAACTGGTTTGAACTTTCCGATCTTTTTAAAAACTAGCCTTTTTATTGAGTTGTTTTTAAGCTTGGTTAATTGTAGTCCGAACACAAATACATAGTATGCTTTAATACTAAAACCGCCGTAGCAGTCAATTGGACTCCACGTCACTTTAATATGCTAATTAGAATAAATTAAACACAACTTACGAGGCTGACCTTTTATGACTTGATATAATCATGTTTTCTATTTTATTGTGCATTTTTTTGTGTTCTAAAAATGGACATTTCAAAATTTATAAGCATTTTATCTCCTCTACCTGTTGCGCCCCGCAGCAGCTGGAAGAAAGCGTGCATTGGAAGTTATAGCTTTGTTGCTATGGCAACAAACACATTGCTATGGCCGCACATAAATGTGTGTGTGTTTATATTTGTAGAGAGAGACAAGGAGGACTCTGACGCCATTAGAGAAACATTTTAGAAAGGTCGAGTGAAATAATATTGAAGAGACACCATGAAGAGAGTCTGAATAAAGTCAGCCATGTTTTCTAGATAAGTCTTGAATGTTCAGGTTAACATATTGAAATCTAGCCGTTAGCTATTTTTAACGAGGACGCAAAATGCGGAAAAAAGTAGGCTATTGACAAATTTGATAGTTTTAATTTGGTTTTTACTTTTTTATTCTAGGTTTTAAAAATATTTAACGTTTTATCATTATTATTACTTTAAAAATTTACCTTCGAGGTAGATTTAGAACGTGGCGGTCCTAGTGTTAAAAAGAGCGTGGGAGTGTGTTTACTTGTGCACACATCAGACGACATTGTAAACATCCTCATCGTCTGACACGTCATCACATAAGCTGGGTTCTAAATTTTGATATTCGTGACCAACCAGCAAAACATTACCACACAAAACAAACTGAGGAAGCTTCAAATCCTTTACATAATTTGTTCTAGAGCAGGGGTGCCCAATCTTTTTTGTCCCAAGTTCTACTTTTCAAGTAGCAAACGTCTTGAGATCGACCAGTCCCACAGCAACATTGCAAACCGCCACAGATTTTTCCAACCTTCATTAAAACTAATATCGGTCCTGAATAGTTCCTCCAGATCCACAGCGAATTGGAAAATTTATTTAGAAAAAAATACAGTTGAAAACTCCTCTCCAGGTCGAGAGGAGCCAGATGAGGTGGTTCGGGCATCTGGTCAGGCTGCCCCCCAAGCGCCTCGCCGGTGAGGTGCTCCGGGCACGTCCCACCGGGAGGAGACGAAGGGACAGACCCCGGCCAGCTGTGAGACATAGTCTCTCCAGCGGGAACGACTTGAGATCCTTCCGGGTGAGCTAGAGGTCGCGGCTGGGGTGAGAGAAGCCTGGGCTTCCCGTTTGAGGTTGTTGCTCCCGCGACCCGACCCCGGAACAAGCGAAAGATGACAGACCCGGGCCTGGAACGGAACTACAGTTGATTATCCAATCAACATTTGGGTTTATGACGTTTCACATGACGCCATCAACCCGGAAGTATGCGTCCACTCCGTTATTAGCCTTCAGATCTGCAGCTAAGTAGAAATTTGGGGTGAATTGCAGACTACAAATCGAGATTGTCTGAATCCCGATTCCAGAAGAAAAAAAAATATTGCTTTGATAGTTTCATCCTGATCCTGGCCGACTTCCGGGTATTAGTCACGTGGGTGAAAGCGCTCCATAACACAAGAAAAGCGCTTGATTGTCGCTAGTCGCTTTTTTATGTGGCTAAATAGTCACTAAATTTAGCGTCAAAGTCGCTAAATTGGCAACACCGACTTTCTATCATTAAAAAAAAAAACCACGTCTCACGGTCGACTAGGGACCAGTCTGCGATCTACCGGTAGATCACGGTCGACCAGTAGATTGCGATCGACCGGTTGGGCACCCCTTCTACAGACTCTTAAGTAACGACTCTTATGCTTAATCGTAGCTGATATTAAGAGGTTTTAAAAGACTAACTGCTTCGCTCGGACTTGAAGAAGATTGCCTGCATACGTTAGACGGTTCACTCTGAACGATCCAATCAGGAAGCCTGTTTTGCATGATGTGTCAGATCATGCGTTTACAAACAAAGCAATAGATAAAATTCCTTCTTGTTTGACTTTACTGACTCTGAATGTGTCTGACACAGTATTTCCACATCGGACCAGCATTGCTCTGGCATGTTTTAAAAAAAAACAAGTTTCCCATGGTTGGCGCAGTCCAATGTTTTTGAGGCACTGGTAAGAGATTTATGGATCTTAATTGATCGCGTATATACATGTGTATTTAAATGGATGTGTTGTTAGAATGAATTATTTTGATTGTGTCTAAGCTTCAAACTGGGTGTAAATCCGTTTGGTTTTTCTAGATGTGACCTCCTTGTGTCTTCCTTTCCTAAATCGCTATGTGTTTCTTGGAGCACTTTGACCTTTCCTGTGTGATAAGCACATGACTAGAAGGCTGGCCGCTCTGAAGACGATCAAAGGTTAAAAATATGTCAGCTTCACTCCTGCAGCTGATAGAAATGTCTGAACATCTGGAAGCGTGGATTAATTAGAGGGCAGGTAGGATTAAACGCTCTCATTTGTTCTTAATTTTTTTTTTTTAGCTACTCCGGATTAGCTGTAATTGGACGAGTCATAATTTTTTTTTTCCAACACGTCTCGCCGTCGACTCGGGACCAGTCCGTGATCGACTGGTAGACCGCGGTCGATCAATCACAGCTAATCCAGAGTGATTTTTAATTCAAATCCAGAGATTCAAAATCTTTAGAAATATTTAATTTGAAGATAAAGTTGCTCTAAAAGAAGACAACGTCCACCGATTTTGTTTTTCCAACACGTCTCGCCGTCGACTCAGGACCAGTCTGTGATCGACTGGTAGATCGCGGTCGACCAAATTACAGCTAATCCGGAGTGATTTTTAATTCAAATCCAGAGATTCAAAATCTTTAGAAACATTTCATTTGATGATGAAGTAACTCTAAAAGAAGACAACGGCCACCAATTTGTCTCTGCATTGTATTGATTATTTAATCAACAACAGACAAACTAATTTACCAGCGCTGAACGAAAACTGAGAACTCTTCATTGATCCAATCAGTGCTGAGTGTGCTGCTTGAAGAACTCTAGACCAGGGGTGGGCAAACTTTTTGACTCGCGGGCCACATTGAGTTCTAACATTTGACAAGCGGACCGGATCGAGTAACCACTAGATTAGACCAATAGAATGGCGCGCTAGATTTTAAACAAGCGTTAAATGTTACATCAAGAGCGTTAAATTTCAAATCTAGCGGTGTTAGGTCTAAAATCTTGTGCAGTAGCGCTTAAAAACGTTCATTTAGTGGCGCTAGGTTTGAAATCTAAGCGCTTGATGTGACATTTTGCTTGTTTTAACATCTAACTCGCTTGTTTACTTGCGCATATTGGGCCCGATGGCTTTCCATATCTGTGCACGCTGTTTATTTTGAAGGCGTGCGCATCACGGAGACACACACATTTGAATGGGAGCAGTGTCGGCATCTAGTGTTAAAACATTAGAATTACAAGAAAAGCTAAAACTAAGAAGCTTTTTTTTTCCTAGTTCGGCGGGCCAGATTAAAACGTTTAACAGGCCGCATGTGGCCCACAGGCCGTAGTTTGCCCATGCCTGCTCTAGAACAACATGACGCTGGGATGTCCTGTTCATTTGAAGTCAATTGAAGAATTTTTTTCTGTCTTTCCTGCAGGTGGCGACAGATAAGGTGGCAGGAAAGCTGAGTTCTACTCTCTCATGGGTGAAGAACTCTGTGTCCCTCACCGTCAGTCAGATGGCTAGCCAGGTGGCCACACCCACATCACTACAGACCACCACTACATCTTCGTCCACGTCTCTGTCCTCACCGTCCTCTTCAGTGCCGCTCAGTCCGGACGATGTGGAGCTGCTCGCCAAGCTGGAGGAGCAGAACAGGTAGGGGGGGCACTAACGGGTTATGGGTGCGCATACAAGTGGTGCCGGGATTTTTTTTTTAACTTCGTAACGACTCGCCTGATCACAATTGTTCTGTCTACTCCAAACTGCTCCTGGATGGCAGAGCTCCTCACCCGATCTCTGAGTGAGAGCCCAGCCACCCTCCAGAGGAAGCTCATTTTGGCCTCTTGTTCCTGCGATCTCATTCTTTTGGTCACCACCCACAGCTGGCATTCGTTCATGTTTCTCAGGGACTCTTCTGGGAGGTACTCCAAGAGTACGGAGTCTCGGAGTCCTTGGTACGATCTGGGAGGCCTCCATATGACCAGTGCTAGAACTTGGTATAGGCGGCAGTAGGTCAATTCCATTACCAGTAACAGTTGGACTCCATCATGGCGGCCCTTTGTCAACAATTCTGTTTCACAATTGTGATCTAAAATGAAAATGAGCAGAGGTCCTAGGACAGGCATGGGCAAACTACAACCCGCGGGCCAAATGCGGCCCGTTAAACATTTTAATCCGGCCCGCCGGAACTTGTAAAATTTAAATAAATAAATCTTAAATGTTTTATTTTTTTTCTGCAATTCTGATGTTTCGTCACTAGATGGCGCCAAAGATACAACAACACTGCTCCCATTAAAATGAGTGTCTCCGTGATGCGCACGCTGTCAAAATAAACAGTGTGCACAAATATGGTAAAGCCTTTGGGCCTAAACACACACGTAAACAACCATTTTAGATGTTAAAACAAGCAAAGCGTTACATCAAGCGCTTAGATTTCAAACCTAGCGCCGCTAAATGCACGTTTTTAAGCAATAAACACCATTTAAGAATACAAAGCTGTGTAAAGACAGAAGAAGATGACGTCCAGATTTCTCCACACATTAGAACGATACAGGAGTGGTCCTTCTTCTCCTGTTTGAACTGGATTTAAAACAGGTCCATTTTTCCACCCTCAGAAAAAATAAATTTTGCACATTACGTCATTCAAACTTCACAGCTGGCCAACCTCTGCTAACCAGTACAACGTCTCCCTTTCAGGCAGAAACAGGTTTTTTTGCTTTTTGTTCCAGACAAACGTTGTGCTTTCAGGAGGAATCTCGATTTGTGGACTTAGGGGCCGTAAAACGAGGCCGGACATGTTCCCACTTAAAACTTAAATCTTAGCCTTGAGGTGAAAATCCCTAGCTGGGTAGCTTCTTGATGATCCCAGGGGGGGAAACGTGTGGGTTTTAGACATTTTATGCCCCTGCCCGCAAAATGCAGAGGAGGAATTAAGTACTCACACTCAGCGTTCTTCTGTAAGACTTTTCTAAACAAGATATCCCCAAAATCACTGAAGGGATTTTAATAAATTGCCCAGTTATTCAGTACAAGCTATAGGTAAACTGATTAGGTTATAGTAATAATAAAAATTTTATTTGTAATGCACTTTATATCTCCAATGCAGATCTCAAAGTGCTACAATGACCAAAAGAAACAACAAACAGCAAAATTAAATAAAACCACAACAAAAAACACTAAAAACTTTGTTGAAAAACCTTTAGAAATAAAAATGTCTTCAGTCTTTTTTAAAAACCTCAACGCTCTGTGGAGCCCTCAAGCTCTTGGGAAGAGCGTTCCAGAGCTGTGGAGCAGCTGCTTGGAAGGCCCTGTCCCCCATAGTGGAGAGTTTGGTCCTTGGTTGGTGCAGGCAGTAGGAGGAGGAGCGCAGGTCTCGGACAGTGGTGTGGAGGGTTAGGAGTTCTCGGACAGTGGTGTGGAGGGTTAGGAGTTCTCGGACAGTGGTGTGGAGGGTTAGGAGTTCTCGGACAGTGGTTTGGAGGGTTAGGAGTTCTCGGACAGTGGTGTGGAGGGTTAGGAGTTCTCGGACAGTGGTGTGGAGGGTTAGGAGTTCTTGGACAGTGGTGTGGAGGGTTAGGAGTTCTCGGACAGTGGTGTGGAGGGTTAGGAGTTCTCACACAGTGGTGTGGAGGGTTAGGAGTTCTTGGAGATAAACAGATGCAGTGCCGTGTATGCACTCATGGGTGAGGAGGCAGAGCTTGTACTGAATTCTGTATTTAACGGGTAGCCAGTGGAGGGATTTGAGGATGGGAGTGATATGGTCATAGGTTTTCGCAGTTAGGGATAGGGAGTCACATCGTACATCCCTGGCGGTATTTTCAAAGGAAAAAAAATTCTTACTTTGAACGTGTGAAACCCCAGTTTGTCCAGAAACACCTGGAACAGCAGCATCGGGGATCCATCTGGATCTTTGTGTAAAAAGAAAACTCATATCCGGTACTGAATGCTCTGGCTTTATTCTCTCAGTCATGCCGACATACCTGTGTGAATCCAAATTTTTTCATCACGACTAAAACCAAGGAGCTAAACTGGACCTGGACCAACTCCAGAAGCAACTCTCAGTGATCCGGTCTCCATCCTGACTGGAGATGATTGTTCTACAAAGCCAGGCTCATGTTTCTTATTAAAGTGGACCTAGAAGATCATGTTTAATTTAAAATATTATACAGTTTAATGAAAAAAAAAAAAAAAAAGAAGTTACGATTATGGCACGGGAAAAAAAATGGAATTTTTTGCATGTTGAATTTCATCTGAATATTTATTAGGATTGAATTGAAAATACTTTATTTATCCCCGAAGAAATTTGAATGCTGCAGAGCTACAATCATACAATCTCATCCAACATGATTTTTTTTTAAACTGTTGTGAATAGCAAGTAATTACAGATTAGAAAGTGAAAGGTTGAATATTTTAATTGGAGGATGGTAAGAATGATTTTCTGTATTGTTCCTTTGAGCAGTAGGGTTGCAGGAGTCTGTTGCTGAAGCTGCTCTTCAGATGGTCCACAGATTCATGAAGGGGGTGGGGAGGATTTAGAAGGATCGATGACAGTTTTGCTTTCATTCTGTCCCTCGCCACCTCCTCCACGCAGGCGAGGGGTGAGCCAACCACACGTCCAGCTTTTTTTTTATCAGTTTGTTTCGTCTAAGATTTGTTTAGGATAAGATTGACTTTATTAAAACCTGGATTGAATTTTTTTTGGGATAAAATTAAGATAATTCAAAAACTGAAAGTCTTAATATTATTATAGACAACTGAATCATAAAACGTTACTACTGATGGGGCTTGACCATTTCTCTCATAGACCTCATCAAACCCCACCCTATCTTCAATTACTGGTCTGGATGAAGCCCATCTGCTACTTCCTAAAAATCTGAACTTTGTTATTGTAGATTTACTCAAACAAATCTTTAACCAGCAGATTAGGTACGTTTTACCTGTTCAAATTGTTACAGAACTTCTCCTTCAATTCATTTGAATTTGTTTTTTAGATTTCCGCATCACGAACGAAGCTTTTCTGCCAAAGTTTCTCCGTATTTATATTTTTCTTAAAATACAAAGAAATCAAATCAAAAGTAACTTAAGTGAGTAAGACTTTGGTATTTACCGTAATTTCCGGACTATAAAGCGTACCTGAAGATAAGCCTCAACCAGTACATTTTTGAAGAAATAAACATGTTTTACACACATAAGCCGCATGTGCCCACACTGAAACATGAGATATTTACAAAAAAAGACGGTTCACAGAGAGAGTTTTCAACGTTTTAATAATATACTTTAGCTTTTCTTTCCAAACAGTGCATGTGATGCAGCAGTAACACAGCAGGAATATGGTAGCACAGCACTAACAGGGCTGGTTAAAAAAAAACGCAGGTAAAAGTCACTGAGACGCGGCAGTAACACAGCAGGAATACTGTAGCACAACACTAACTGGGCTAGTTAAAAAATACCGTTAAAAGTCACTGAGAACCGTCTTCGTCTTCCTCCTGTGCACTAAAACCATGGAGGTCAGCTCTGTTTCCTTCTTTATCAGCCAGCTTGATAGCTTTTACCGTGAAAGCTGCGTCATATGCATTTCTTCTTGCATTTTCCATAATGAGGGTCTGTTCATGCTAATCTTATTCATGGACAAAGCGCGAAGTTACATTAAACTTTCCTCTTCCTCGACACATATATTCCACCTGTCTCACTCTTACCTTTTCTGCTCGAGCGCCCCTGGTGGCTGTTAGAAAAAATGGAAAAAAAAAAAAAAAAGCATAAATTAGCCGCATCATTGCATAAGCCGCAGGGTTCAAAGCGTGTCACAAAAGTTGCGGCTTATAGTCCGGAAATTACGGTATGTTAGAATGCTGAGTATCCAGGTTGATGACCGTGACTGCCTGTGTGTGTAGTTTAGACCTTTGGACCCTCACAGCAGATAGAACACGAAGTGTGTGTTGTGTAGTCTAACAGATGACAAAGTCCTGTCGATATGAGTAAATGCAAAGTATTGGACCTCTGCAAAGATTTTAGAGACAGAAGGAATTCATCATGAGTTTTTCTTGGTAAGGTTGTCTCATTTTTATTATTAAATTGTTAAGGAAGTCTTGTATTAGAGGTATTTTTGTCAAGTTACCTGGTTTCAGAGTTTATTGTCAAAAGCAGTCTTGTTTCTGGGTGTCAGAGAGAAAATAATTAATCTTTATCCCATAGTTGTGCTGACATGAAAACAAACGAGAGAACTCTCTGTTTTAGTTGTCACAAAAGTGACAAGTAAAACCAGAACTCTTAGACCAGAATTGTCTAAAAAGAAATCCGTCCCTGTCTGCTTTATTTTTTTACAGTAATAGAAAACGAGAAGTGGGTTTTTAGAGATTAGTGAGGGACAGAAAAAATTCCAGGCCCCCTACCTACAGACAAGTGGAAAGGTGGGGGATGCTCAACAAACATAACACTGTCATACAGCAGGTCAGGAACTGTCTGTTGCTGGGGGTTCACGTTAACTAAAGACATTAGAATGATAAAAATAAAAG
Source organism: Neostethus bicornis (assembly GCA_902685375.1). Lineage (NCBI taxonomy): Eukaryota > Metazoa > Chordata > Actinopteri > Atheriniformes > Phallostethidae > Neostethus > Neostethus bicornis. The sequence continues at coordinate 5,627,037 of LR738547.1, read as the reverse complement.
AAGTAACAGAAGAAGTAGTAACCAAAGAAGGATTTACATTTTCTAAATAACATTGGGTATATGTTGCTATGGCAGTCTTGTGTCTGGGTTATGTTGCCATGGCAGTCTTGTTTCCGGGTTATGTTGCTATGGCAGTCTTGTTTCTGGGTTATGTTGCTATGGCAGTCTTGTTTCTGGGTTTATGTTGCTATGACAGTCTTGTTTCTGGGTTATGTTGCTATGACAGCCTTGTTTCAGGGTTATGTTGCTATGGCAGTCTTGTTTCTGGGTTATGTTGCTATGGCAATCTTGTTTCTGGGTTATGTTGCTATGGCAGTCTTGTTACTGGGTTTATGTTGCTGTTCCAGTCTTGTTTCTGGGTTGAGTTGCTATGACAGCCTTGTGTCTGGGTTATGATGCTATGGCAGTCTTGTTTCTGGATTATGTTGCTATGGCAGTCTTTTTTCTGGGTTATGTTGCTATGACAGGCTTGTTTCTGGGTTATGTTGCTATGGCAGTCTTTTTTCTGGGTTATGTTGCTATGGCAGTCTTGTTTCTGGGTTATGTTGCTATGACAGTTTTGTTTCTGGGTTATGTTGCCGTGGCAGTCTTGTTTCCGGGTTGTGTTGCTATGGCAGTCTTGTTTCTGGGTTATGTTGCTATGACAGTCTTGTTTCTGGGTTGTGTTGCTATGGCAGTCTTGTTTCTTGGTTGTGTTGCTATGACAGTCTTGTTTCTGGGTTATGTTGCTATGGCAGTCTTGTTTCAGAATCAGACAGACTTTTATTTTGATGGTCAGTGAACAAGATTCAGAGACTAGGAACTTGCTGAGGAACTAATGTGTAAAAAATAAGCATAGTAATTCAAATAGGAACTATAAACTATGATAAAAAAAGAACAAAATTAACAAGACCAATTTTAACAAAACTAGATAAAGTAACCATGTGATCAACGGATCCACGTTATAAAGTGTTCATAAGTCCAACGGCAGAAGGGAAGAAGCTGTTTTTGTGGCAGGACGCTATGGACCGAATGGACCATAGCCTCCTGCCCGAGAGGAGTCGCTCAAAAACTCCATGTTATGAGTTAAAGTTATGTTATGAGTCAGGCCCCTTGTTATGAAGCTGTGATGATAGGCTACTTTCTCATGTCAATTATTTAGTATAAAGTGATGTCTTTAGCCAGCTATTATCCCTTGGGCAAGCTCGAACACAATACTAGTCTAATATCATAATCAATAGTCCAGGAAACTCAGGACAACCTTTTAGAACAATAAACCATCTGGTAAAACCACCAAACCAGATGGTGGTACACGTCCTAAATGAAAGAGTATTTGCCTGGAAATTTCAATCTATTTAAAAAGTTTTCATCGGGCGTTCGATCTGCCCATTGCACTGAGACAGCCCTGGTTAGGGTCACTAATGATCTCCTCGTGACCTCTAACCAGGGTTCTTCATTACTACTTTTACTTCTGACGTTAATATTACTCCATGACCTCACAGCCGCCTTCAACACTGTCGACCAGATCATCCTTCTCATTGATTTATTCAAACATCTGGTGTTTGTAGTTCTTTAAAATCAAAAGAACTACAATACCCATGATGCTTTATAATACTTTATTTCATTTAAACTGCTGTACGTGTGGTTATTTGTTGTTATTTGTAAAGTGTCACAAACTGCCTAATTTAAAATATAAATGTGAAAGGGGCAGGCACCATAAGCCTCGGCTTCAACCTACTCCTTTTTCAGACTTGGTACATATTTGGGGGGTTTTTGTGCTTCAAGAAAATCTTTCAATCTCTGGAAAAAAACAAACTTGTGACTTTATTACTACTTTATGACGCCTCAGAGGCCTTTAACACTGTTGACCACATTATCCTTCCCATTGATTTATTCATACATCTGCTGTTTGTAGTTCTTTTAAAATCAAAAGAACTACAATACCAATGACGCTGTGTGTCACCGTTTGTTTGATGCAGGGAATAAATATAATAAAGCATTTTCAATTAAAATAAATTGAATAACTGACCATAAATCCTTTACAATAATCATCATGATGAACATGTAAAATAATAGAAATGATAAACAATTTAGAGTTAAAAAAATAAAAAGATCAAAGGACTGGAATGAATGGAATGTGTCCCTTGACAATTTGTCCTTTGATGACGTCATCAAAAGGATCTTTCAATAACATTATCAGAGAAAATCCTAGTTCCACAGTACCTTTACGAGTACAAACAGAGCAGCAGCAGAGAAAAACGATCGTTACAAGAAACTTTGAAAACTTTATTTAAAAGATGGCTAGTATAAAAATGACAAGTAAATTGAGCAGGTTGATACAAGAAAGACAAGAATGGAGAAAACAAAGGCAAGAGACTCGTACCAAGTCTCCCAGACGTACTTTTAACAAGCTGGTTGAAGAAAGACGACAATGGAGAAAGAGAAAACTAGAGAATCGTACCATGGTCACTCCGGGTACTTTAGAATTTCTGCTTAACAGGAACATGCGCTCATTTCAGGATGAACGATTACTAAAAAACATTTGGTTTCATCAGACTGCTTTGGATGGACAGAATCGCCTTCATAGAGTTCGCCAAATGAAGTCCAACATGAATAAAATCAAACAAGGTTTGAAGTTAAAGGCTTCAACCATTTTTAGAGCCATCTGCAGGAAGAATAAAATTTCAGATATACAAAGGGTAAAAGTCTCCAAACACCAGACGAGATGCCAAGAAACAAAAGAAGGTATGAATCGTACCGGGTCTACCCACAGTACTTTTAAGAAGCTGGTTGAAGAAAGACAACAATGGAGAAAAAGAAAACTAGAGAATCGTACCATGGTCACTCCGGGTACTTTAGAATTTCTGCTTAACAGGAACATGCGCTCATTTCAGGATGAACGATTACTAAAAAACATTTGGTTTCATCAGACTGTTTTGGATGGACAGAATCGCCATCACAGAGTTCGCCAAATGAAGTCCAACATGAAAAAAATCAAACAAGGTTTGAAGTTAAAGGCTTCAACCATTTTTAGAGCCATCTGCAGGAAGAATAAAATTTCCGATATACAAAGAGTAAAAGTCTCCAAACACCAGACGAGATGCCAAGAAATAAAAGAAGGTATGAATCGTACTGGGTCTACCCACAGTACTTTTAACAAGCTGGTTGAAGAAAGACGACAATGGAGAAAAAGAAAACTAGAGAATCGTACCATGGTCACTCCGGGTACTTTGGGATTTCTGCTTAACAGGAACATGCGTTCATTTCAGGATGAACTCTTACTAAAAAACATTTGGTTTCATCAGACTGTTTTGGATGGACAGAATCGCCATCACAGAGTTCGCCAAATGAAGTCCAACATGAAAAAAATCAAACAAGGTTTGAAGTTAAAGGCTTCAACCATTTTTAGAGCCATCTGCAGGAAGAATAAAATTGCAGATATACAAAGAGTAGAAGTCTCCAAACACCAGACGAGATGCCAAGAAACAAAAGAAGGTCTGAATTGCTCTCAAAAAGTTTGCCAAATGAAGTCCAACATGAAAAAAATCAAACAAGGTTTGACATCAAAGGTGTCAACCATTTTTAGAGCCATCTGCAGGAAGAATAAAATTTCAGATATACAAAGAGTAGAAGTCTCCAAACACTAGACGAGATGCCAAGAAACCAAATAATGAAGATGGACGAAGATGAAGAAGGTGGTTGACCAAACAGTAACATTAAAATGTTTCTGGGTCAAGTCGTAAAAAAAATACTAAAATAAGCATAAAAATAATTTAAGAAAACAATAACACCGTACCACGTCACCCCCTTCCCTTGAAGAAATTCCAACAAAAGAGACCAAAGACTGCAAACCGAAAGGAGAGTATCTAATGGGTGGATTTCTGTGTCTTCGAGACAGCGGAGCTGGGATACCCAGGTGCAGGCCTGGGCACGCAGGATTGCGATCCTGGAGTACGAGGATCCCCCTCTCGGCTTTGCTGAGAGAGTACGACGGAAAAGGCATGCCGATACAAACGGGGTCAGCCCTGTTGCAGGCGGTGCCTGAAACCACCAAACAAACTTTCCCTTCTCGTTGGAACATCTATCTTATTTTCTAGAAAAGTCTTGACCAAAGATGGAAAATCAGATGGACTCCTTTTACGAACTTCTGAACAAACAGACAGTCCTCACTTACTGAGGATTTTCCTGGAGTCCTATTAACAATACGGCAACTCTGAACTCAATACAGTTTTCTCCAATAAACATTTAAACTTGCACTTATCTCTGTCTTTTATTTACTGTTTTTATCCCATCCGTCCACAAAATACGGAGGAACCATCCGACGACTCAGGCTATACGTGCGTCTAACTGTGAACGTGATATTTCCCAAACCACTGAGGGCATTTTAATAAATCTGCACTCAGTTCCAGGCTGCCTGAAACATTCCACTAAGCAGGTTGGGCAGCTTGCCAACTGCTGCCAACACCTGATAAACTTTCCGACACATCAAGTATCCACCAAAGCCAATCAGTGGAAACCTGATGGTCATTAATCCAAACGTGTAGACCCGTCCTCATTGTTGTTCCAAGCTTGTTTATGGGTTTGTTTTTTGGGGGGGTTAAATAAGTGCTCAGTTAAGTTTAGTAAGAATGTCTAACCATGAATTACAAACTGAGCTCAAATGATTTTAGTTTCAGATCCGTTTCATTTACTGAGCAAATACATAAAAGATGTTAAAGTTTTATTTTTTATATAAACTTTTACAAACTTTGGATCCATTTAATGACCTCATGTCACATGTTTTAGTTGTGAGGCAAGTGGAGAATGAGGACTCTGAGGACTGGTTCAGCAGTTCTTACCTGACCCAAATTACACTGCAATCCTATCCACGCAGGGAGAACACTACGTTGTGATAGGCTTTAGTTTTTTTTTCCAGGATCAGATATCGGAGCTTTTGTCTTTGTGCTGTAAACTACCCCGTGCTTGCAGGTGGTTAGTCATGGACATTTTCTATCAATGTTAATCCCTTATCGTGTCTCTCTAAGAGTTGGAACTTGTCATCCTAAACATAAAAAACTTTTTGGCGTATCGTGAGAAAAGCTTTAAAATACTAATAAAACAGTTCTGCCATCTTCTCTTTTAAGAACTAAACATTAAGACGTTTAAGTATCTCGGGGTCTTGTTCACGAGTGGGGGAAGGATGGAGCGGGAGATCGACAGGCGGATCGGTGCGGCATCAGCAATGACTGGGCCGCTGTATCGGTTCGTCGTGGTGAAGAGAGAGCTGAGCCGAAAAGCAAAGCTCTCGATTTATAAGTCGATCTACGTTCCTACCCTCACCTATGGTCACCAGCTGTGGGTGGTGACCGAAAGAATGAGATCGTGGATACAAGCGGCAGAAATGAGCTTCCTCCGCAGGGTGGCTGGGCTCTCACTCAGAGATCGGGTGAGGAGCTCTACCATCCGGCAGGAGCTCGGTGTCGAGCCGCTCCTCCTCCAAGTTGAGAGAAGCCAGATGGGATGGTTCGGGCATCTGGTCAGAATGCCCCCCGAAGCCACCAGCACCACATCATCCGCAAAATGCAGAGACCCAGTCCTGACGTCACCGAACTAGATCCTTCCAATGTCTCGGCTGTGCCTAGAAATTAGTATGATTTTAGTTTGCTTAAACAGACATGCCAAGTTTATTTGGAATGTCACAATTAGGACCTATCTCACGCTCACCCACCGCGATGAACACTAGTGCATTCCATGAACATGATTAGATATAATGAGACTAAGCACATGGCATCTCCTGCTGCTGCAGCTGTGCATCTAAAAGCCGCTAGTAGCAATCTGCTTGGTCCATTGCCATTATTGTTTTTGGTGAACGTATGAATAAGTCGGACATATGGGAACTTTGGTCATGTGACAGCTCCTCCCGCTTTTGGCCCCGCCTCAAAATCTCCCTCTTTGTGAAGCTAAAAACTAGGAATATCTGCTAAAATAAGCTTTTTATAAGATGGATTTCTAGTTTTAGGACAATGCGAATGATTAAACTGAGATCAGCATTAGAAATGTTGCACTTTTCACACATTCCAGTCATATTTTTAATGTTTCATGCAGGCTGCTGGAGACGGACAGCAAGTCGCTGCGCTCCATGAATGGTTCTAGGAGGAACAGCGGCTCCTCTCTGGTCTCCAGTTCATCGGCCTCCTCTAATTTGTCACATCTGGAGGAGGACACGTGGATTCTCTGGGGGCGAATCGTCAATGAGTGGGAGGAGGTACGAAAGAAGAAGGAGAAGCAGCTGAAGGTGAGTTGGTGACACGACAACGTCACGGTCAAACGGTCTAAACTGGGGTCAGCAATTGACCCCAGAACCATTTGGACCTGTTTTCATTAGAACGAAAAGCACAGACCGCCACAAACTAAGACAACACTGTACAATATTTATACATATATGTGTATTCTAACATAATTAAGCTCAAAGCAGATATAAAGACAAAACCAAAATACTTAGGATCAACAGTCCAGAGCAATGACGAGTGTGGAAAAGAGGTGAAGAAGCATGTGCAAAAAGGCTGGAAAGGGTGGAGAAAAGTATCAGGTGTGACGTGTGATAGAAGAGTTTCAAGATAGTTGGTGTGACCGAAGAAGATGCAGCAGATAGGGTTAGATGAAAGAAACTGACTTGCTGTGGCGCCCCCTACAGGGAAATGCCGAAAGAAGAAGTCGCAGGAAAATGGTTATTTGTGTCATTTTTTTTTAAAAAAGCGTTTGGATTGAACTCAACGAGGACCTATCAGGATGTGTCCGTCCGTCCTGACCCAACGTTTTTCTGTTTATCTCGGTGCTTGACATCCGATGCTAAATTTAGTCCGCTTGCTTCTTGTTACTCCCAGTAGTCAGGTGATAATCCCATTAGCAGCCGCTGTCCGAGGTGTTTAGATTTAAACAGGACATGTTTGGAGCATGTGGTGGAAACACTCAGCTGCTTCCAACATGATGTGACACAGAGTGTTTACTGATGTAGCGTTAAAGCTCAACCACTGATGTATCAAGGATCTTAAATCTGGGATTAACATATTTCAAACTCATAGGGGGTCGAATCAAGCAGGTTTCTAAATACCAAAATGTTGAAGAATTGGTTTAGTGTTTTTCTAAAAGTTCTTGTTTTATGAAATGTAGTGTGCTAGCTAACACGACCAGTCCAGATAAATATACTACCACATATTTCGGACTGTAAGTCGCGCCCGAGTATAAGTCGCATCAGTAAAAAATGCACAAAAAGAAAGAAAAAGCAATATATAAGTCGCATTGGAGTAGAAGTCGCATTTTTGGGGAAATTTATTTGATAAAATTCAACACCAAAAACAGACATGTTTCTTTGAAAGACTTTTTCAAAAGTAAATAAAATGGAGAAAATTATGTATACGTATAATATATTGTAATATTTTCAGTTTGTAATCTACAAGGAAAAAGAATATTTTCGATCCCATTTTTAATCTTCCTCTTCAGTTGTTTTTATGTTACCGGCAAAGTTGAAACTAGAGCGCCCTCCTGTGGTAAAGTGTGAAAATGATGTGAAATGATGTTAAAAATCTATTAGTAATTTCTCAGATAAGTTGCTCGGCATTATAAATCGCACCCCCCGACCAAAGTATAAAAAAATTTATATAGTCCGAAAAATAAAATCTATATAATTATCCGAAAAATACGGTAGTTTTTAATGAGACACTCAAGAACTACTATAAAATAGTGTTGTAGTTGCGTTCTTCTATCATAGTTGTACTGCTGGTGTTCCACAGGGCTCCATCTTGGGAACATTTTGTTTCTTGTTAAAATAATATTAGCTGTAAATCTAATATTTGCCTGAACTAAAGCGTAAAGATGGGTAGTAAATGTTCATTTTTGGAAACATTTAGAAACCCAGGTCTACACCGGGGGGTGGTACGATGAATTGAAATTGAATCAATATCACAGTATCAACTTCTGCGATTAGTTAATTGAAAAACAAGTAGCAATTTTTTTCTTTATTTGTTGGTCCGTTCTTGCAGTTTTCGTGTCTCTCTCACACAGGGTCTGTCTCTTTGTGACTCAAAGGGTCACCTGGTTTGTCAGGCCAGATGATGGGTTAGGAGGTAGTGTTAAATACTGAATGAATATCAAATTGATATCACAAAATTAAGGAGAAAAATTTCAATTTGATATCTTGAAATATCTTAAAATGATGACAGAGTTACATTGTTTTAACTTTGTCATTTTATGAGTAGCTCACATGCTGAAACTGCTTTTGTTTTTGTAGGATCTGGTGAGAAAGGGGATTCCTCACCACTTCCGGGCCATTGTGTGGCAGCTACTGTGTAACGCCCAGAACATGCCCATCAAAGATCAGTACTCAGAACTCCTGAAGATGACGTCGCCATGTGAGAAGCTCATTCGAAGGGACATCGCCCGCACTTATCCTGAACACGAGTTCTTTAAGGAGAAGGACAGTTTGGGCCAGGAGGTTCTCTTCAACGTCATGAAAGTATGTCCTCTGGGCTGCGTGTAGAGCAGTTCTTCTCAAATAGTGGGGCCCTGTGGAACATGTTTTTTTTTTTTTTTTGACATACTAAAATAAATTGTAATTGCGCAATCCACTACAGTAGTTGTAGTTTATAGTTTAAATACGAATTAAATTTTCTTGAATTTAAGTTAATTGATACACTTTAAATCTTTTCTGTTTCAGACTAAAAAAAACAATGTTAATAAAGCTGTTCTTTGCTGTACGTTACTTTTTTCTTTTTTTTGTTAATGTTAATGAGGATACAATGTTATGCAGAGGTGTACTTAAAATCAGGGGTCCCCAACCTTTTCTGCGCACGGACCAGTTTAGTGTCTGATAATATTTTCACGGACCGATCTAAAGGTGATAAGACAAGTCTGAAAAACTGAGTTTTTTAAGCAATAATAATAAACTTAAATCATCTTTGTCTTCACGAGAAAATTTATTGAGGTCTTTATAACACGGTAACATTCTCTCTGCTCGAACGCACTCTGGTTGCTGTGGTAACGGTAAACATACCTTCAGAATAAAAGACATCACAAAAACAAAGGGGACCACTGTTTATAACAATTTCATAGAAAAATGATACTAATTATAGTCACGGCGGAGAGTGTTGGGGTGGTGGAGAGGCGCAGAATATTTTCTACTTCCTAGGGCTGGGCGCAACAGAAAATAATTGAGAAGCACTGGTGTAGAGGTACCCGCCAAAAAATAAAGACATGAGAAAATCAAAAACCTTTTGTGTTCCCGTCTCCTCGCAGGCTTACTCTCTGGTGGACCGGGAGGTTGGGTACTGCCAAGGAAGTGCCTTCATCGTTGGTTTGCTTCTGATGCAGGTAGAAATCGACCCGTCCACACCAAACCAGAAACCCTCTATCCTTCATAATCCAAAATAACTGTGTTTCCCTCCAGATGCCAGAAGAAGAAGCATTTTGTGTTTTTGTGAAGCTGATGCAAGATTACAGGTTACGTGAGCTCTTCAAACCCAGTATGGCTGAATTGGGACTTTGTATGTACCAGTTTGAATGCATGATCCAGGTAGGTGCATCAAAATTTCAACACGTCCTCGTTTACTCTCCCAGAATAATAATGTAATCCTTTTTTTTTTTTGTCTTGGACAGGAGCAACTCCCAGAGCTGCACATGCATTTTCAGGCTCAGAGTTTTCATACGTCGATGTATGCGTCGTCCTGGTTCCTCACCATCTTCCTCACTTCTTTTCCTTTATCTATAGCCACAAGGATCTTTGATATCTTCATGTGTGAGGTAAGACACGCTTCATGCTTCAAACTTATTTATTATTTAAAAAAATGAGTGGGTTTTTAATCAAAAGAAATATTTAAAACTAAGTTTTACAGCTTGAATAAAAATATGACCCAACAGTGCGACCTGGTGGCAGAAACGAGTCATTACAGCCTGCATTCATTATAATAATAATAAAAATTTTATTTGTAACGCACTTAATATCCGAAATGAGCTTCCTCCGCAGGGTGGCTGGGCTCTCACTCAGAGATCGGGTGAGGAGCTCGGTATCGAGCCGCTCCTCCTCCAGGTCGAGAGGAGCCAGATGGGGTGGTTCGGGCATCTGGTCGAGATGCCCCCCGAGCGCCTCGCGGGCGAGGTGTTTTGGGCACGTCCCACCGGGAGGAGACCAAGGGGCAGACCCCGGGCCCGCTGGAGAGACTATGTCTCACAGCTGGCCGGGGAACGACTTGGGATCCTTCCAGGTGAGCTGGAGGATGCAGCTGGGGAGAGAGAGGCCTGAGCTGCCCGTCTGAGGCTGTGGCCCCCGCGACCCGACCCCGGAACAAGCGGAAGATGATGGAACGGAACTTTATATTTCCAGTGGAGATCTCAAAGTGCTACAATGACCAAAAGGAACAACAAACAGCTAAATTAAATATAACCACAACACAAAAAAAACAACACTAAAAACTTTGTTGAAAAGCCTTTAGAAATAAAAATGTCTTCAGTCTTTTCTTAAAAACCTCAACACTCTGTGGAGCCCTCAAGCTCTCGGAAGAGCGTTCCAGAGCCGTGGAGCAGCTGCCATGAAGGCCCTGTCCCCCCATAGTGGAGATTTTGGTCCTCCTTTTGGTGCAGGCAGTAGGAGGAGGAGGAGGAGCGCAGGTCTCGGACAGTGGTGTGGAGGGTTAGGAGTTCTCGGACAGTGGTGTGGAGGGTTAGGAGTTCTCGGACAGTGGTGTGGAGGGTTAGGAGTTCTTGGAGATAAACAGGTGCAGTGCCGTGTATGCACTGATGGGTGAGGAGGCAGACCTTGTACTGAATTCTGTACTTAACGGGTAGCCAGTGGAGGGATTTGAGGATGGGAGTGATATGGTCATATTTGCGCCACCTTATCAGGATCCGGGCAGCGCAGTTCTGGATGTGCTGGAGCTTTTGTAAGTCCCTACATGGGATCCCTACAAGGAGGGCTTTGCAGTAATCCAGCCTGGAGGAGATGAAAGCGTGAATTAGTGAAGCATTTCTTTAAAATAAAATGATCAAAATCCCATAAAAGTAAACAATAAAGAATCTAAATGGTTCTAATGATGCAGGAAGTTCTCTTCACTAATTAAATCTTTTTAATTTTATCCACATTCCCTTTTATTTATTTATTTATAAACTACAATCTATGTTTTTTTACGTGCAGGGTTTGGAGATCGTTTTCCGTGTTGGCCTGGCCATCCTACAGATGAACCAGGCTGAGCTCATCCAGCTCGACATGGAGGGAATGTTACAGGTAAACGTCACTCTACGTCAGGGGTGGGCAAACTTTTTTGACTCACGGGCCACAGTGAGTTCTAACATTCGACAGGCCGGCCGGATGGGGGGTCGGGTGGGCAAAGGCGGCGCACGCCCCCCTTTTGATCCACAAAAAAAGAAAGTGTTCTTACTACTTTAATTATTATAAACTTTGGGCAAAATATGCTCGTTTGGTCTATGACCCCACGCCGCTAGCCCCCTTTAAAAAATCCTGGATTCACCCCTGGGACCGGAGCAGACGGATGGCATGCTTTGGTAACCGCTAGATTAGGCCAATAGAATGGCACGCTGGATTTTAAACAGGCGCTAAATGTTACATCAAGAGCGTTAAATTTCAAATCTAGTGGCGCTAGGGTCTAAAATCGAGTGCGATAGCACTTAAAAACGCGCACTTAGCGGCGTTAGGTTTGAAATCTAAGCGCTTGATGTAACATTTTGTTTGTTTTAAAATCTAACATGCTTGTTTACGTGCGTGTATTGGCCCCGATGGCTTTCCATATCTGTGCACACTGTTTATTTCGAAGGCGTGCGCTTCACCGATACGCACACATTTTAATGGGAGCAGTGTTGTTGTTCCTTTGGCGACATCTAGTGATGACATATCAGAATTACAGAAAAAAAATAAAACTAATAAGGTTTTTTGTATTTTTTTTGTTGTTGTTGTTTCTCGTTCGGTTGGCCGGATTAAAACGTTCAACAGGCCGCGTGTAGTTTACCCATGTCTGCTTTATGTGAACACGTGAATCCCAATCATCTGAATTAACCCTGTTTCTTAATGTTTTCAGCACTTTCAGAAGGTCATCCCACAGCAGGTGGACAGTGGACCAGATAAGGTCATCCAGGCTGCTTATCAAGTGAAATACAACGCCAAGAAGATGAAAAAGTCAGTTCATCACATCCTCCTTTATTCACAGTTAAATCTCTACCATAGATCGTAATTTTAATCTGGTGTGTTTGCAGGTTAGAGAAAGAGTACACTACAATCAAAACGAAAGAGATGGAGGAGCAGGTGGAGATAAAGGTGTGTGTAATGGTCTGAAATGCTCCTACGTCTGATACGAACCCTCGTTTATGTGGGTTTTTAAAATCTTCCTGCAGAGGCTGCGAACTGAGAACCGGCTGCTGAAACAACGAATCGACACACTGGAGAAGGTTTGTCACACACACACATGTCCAGGACATGCCTTCTCTCACCATACACAACCTCATTTTCATGAGTTGTCGACGTGCACGTTGAGCTTCCTGATGTGGAGTTAGATGGAGTTCACGTTGCCAGAGGAACAGGATTCTGTGTTTAAATAGAAGTCGTGATGGTTCACTGCGAATGTGATGGAACTCAGGAGCGATGCATTGCATGCAGGGTCACAGTGGCAACGCCATGCATGAGGTCAGCTCTGCATGACACGCCAGATTGGTCAACACCGTGGTCTGGAAGGGTTATATTTGTTATTTCTAGTGAAATAAATAAAAAAAGAAACACTAAATCCTCTTTTACTGCTTTTTTTTCCGACACTCTTTTTAACACCTGAATGCACCACCTGTTGGGGCTGAACGATCAAGGGGTGAAGGTTAGGCTCTTCATCCAATAAACTAGTGGTAGATGATTCTTCGTCGCTGCAGCTGCCAAATATATGAAAGATTTTTTAATAAAATTAGTAGAAAATAACATTAAAACACCAAAAAATGTGGATTACTTGTCGATTAAATTGATCTAAAGTCAGTGGTGGAAAGTACTTAAGTACTGTACTTAAGTAAAAAAAATTGTGTATCTGTACTTTACTTAAGTAAAATTTGAGACCTGTACTTTTTACTTTTACTTCGCAACTTTTTAAAAGGGGTTTTGTATTTTTTGTTACATTTTCAGTCAGAAATTTGAAAAATATACAGTTTTTTTTTTACTGCAACTTGAAGCCGCATCGCTAAAATCAACCTGTAGAGGGAGCAGTTGATCGACTGCGGTCTCCAAGAGGGAGAAGACGTAATGAATCGAGGACCAATCAGAATCGGAAAAACATTTTCCGCATTCATTCACCGCCAAAAAACTAGCACAAATTAAAAAAGAGTCAGAAGATCGTTGTTCGTTATGTTTAGTTTTGAATTAAAAGTAGAGCCATCGTTACACAGAGCAGGGGCGGATCCAGGATTTTCTAAAGGGGGGGCGGGGTGGCTTGAGGTCATTGACAAAGCCAGTATAGGGAGACTGGGGGCCATAGCCCCAGAACATTTTGAAAAATAGGAGTCATTTTTCTGCACTTTGATGCCCATTCGCTAGCCCTGCAAGGGGATAGCTTGACTAGTCCTGTTTTCTTTCTTCTTTTTCTCTTTTTTTGTGGACCAATAAAAACTTTTTACTTTAAAAGTAAAATTTACACCAATTACTTTTGTACTTTTACTTTGTAGATTTTTTATTGGTACTTTTACTTTTTACTTAAGTAATTTTTTTGCCTAATTATCTGTACTTTTACTTAAGTACAAAAAGTGAGTACTTCATCCACCACTGTTTAAAGTCCAGTTTATCTTATCGTTTAGAGCTGAAAATAAATAAATATTTTACTCTATTCATCCCTCACCGGAAAAATTTGTGTGCTGCACTCCTACACCGCAGCAGGCTGCCACGACGGCGCCAATGGTGGGAGAAGCAGGGGATTAGGTCTCTTCTACAAGGACCCTAGACGTGCACTCAGTGGGATGCGAACCTGCGAACTTCCGGTCTGTGGGCGAATGCTTTAACCACAGAGCCACCGTCTCCCGAAATGTCCACTAGACAGAAGCAGCAGACGTAGGAAGGCCATGAAATCGTTCAGCCCTTGACGTCACTCTCTGCTTTCTCTCCTTCTGCCTTGTTGCTTTTCAGCCTCTGAACCGGAACCTTCCGGATCCGGAACACAATGTCAGAAATGTGCATTTCCAGAGGAAAAAAAAAAACACTGGAGGTTTTTTCTCTGATGAAATCGATTGTTCTCTGTGTGCTGAACCTGTCCTTCTGTCTCTGCTCTTTGTGATATTTCTGTTTTTGTAGGAGAGTGCTTCCTTGGCAGATAGATTGATTCAGGTATTTTCCTTATTTTCTCTTTGTTTTTCCTCCTTTTTTTTTCCTTTGCATGCTTGTATCAGCCCGCCTGTGGGCTGTGACCATTTTTTACAACTAATACAGAACTAATGGTGACATCTGATTACTTTTAAGTGCATGGAAAACCAAAAAAAAAAAGGAGAATTGCAGGTCTGGTGGACACAAGTTCACAAATTAACATTAATCTTAAGGTTTTAGAGGCATGTCTCATCGGAAAACCCCTCCCCCATTCCCACTTCCTGTCTGATTCGCCCATCCATTCCGCCTTCTCGTCTCTCTCTGTCGTCCTCACCATCGTCCGCGGTTGCTTCCGTCCAAAGGGACAAGTGACTCGAGCTCAAGAGGCCGAGGAAAACTACCTGGTCAAGCGGGAGCTGGCCACAGTCAGACAGCAGAGCGAGGAGGCCGCTGCTCAACTGGAGCAGGCCAAGAAAACCATCAGGCAGCTTCAGCAGCAGCCACAAGCGGTAAGGAAGGACTAAAACTAAGAGGACCCCACTGGTCCCAGTTACAGTAGAGGATTTAACCACATCTAATTGGGGTGGGGGACATGGAAAAACATTTGGAACCACCATGTTTAAACGTTACTCCCACATCAAAAACACACCTTGGGGTGCTTTCTATTTCATTCACGCATTTTCATTTGCAAAATCTCCCACTTTGAACAATGCCAGGTTGTTCTTGGCCACGGATTTTGTTCTTTGCCACGCCCACATTCTAACGTAAACACAATATTTTTGCAGCAGGGTTTTAGTTTTTAGTTTTTTTTTATTTTTACTCACTCTATTCCCCCTCAAAGGGGAAATTTATGTGCTGCACTCCTACACCGCAGCAGGCTGCCACTACACCGCAGCAGGCTGCCGCTACGCCGCAGCAGGCTGCCAATAGTGGGAGAAACGGGGCATTAGGTGTCTTCTTCAAGTGCCCCAGACGTGCACTCAGTGGGATGCGAACCCGCGAACTTCCGGTTTGACTTTCGGTCCGTGGGCGAATGCTCTTACCACTGAGCCACTCACCGCCCAGCTGTAGGACATAGTCTCTCCAGCGGGTCTGAGGTCTGCTTCTTGGTCTCCTCCTAGTGAGACGTACCCAAAACACCTCACCAGCGAGATGCTTGGGGGCATCCAGACTAGATGCCCAAACCACCCCATCTGGCTCCTCTCGACCTTGAGGAGAAGCGGCTCGACACCGAGCTACTCCCGGATGGCAGAACTCCTCACCCGATCTCTGTCTGAGATTTTAGGAGGAAGCTCATTTCGCTTGTATCTGTGATCTCATTCTTTCGGTCACCACCCACAGCTGGTGACAAGGTTTATTTATTTATTTTTTTCAAGTTTGGCGGGCCGGATTAAAACGTTTAACGGGCCACATGAGGTCAGCGGGCCGTGGTTTGCCCGTGCCTGGTTTAGTAAATCTCATGGGATCTAATGTCCTCAGTTTAAAAGATCTTTCTTTTTTTTTTCTGCACAGCCACATTTTTTCTGCTTAGTTCTGTTTGTCTCTCTCATGTTTCCTCCTAACCGCACAGTAGTGAACTCAAATGAATACACACCGTGGTGACTTTATCCGGTTTTTATTTACCACTTATGATTGCAGAACACTGGACGGGCAAGCTGGAAAATAAACCACCAACCTTCACAAATTCATTTTCTAATTTCTGGGCATACTTTTTTTTTTCCTCTCTTCGCTTCTATTTATAAATTTTAGTATCATGTTCGTCTTTAAGATCTTTTTTAAAGTCGTAAGAGAAGAACTTTTTGCTCACTTGTTGGTGTTTTGTTGGAAAGTCTGACAGGAAGTGTCCTCATCACTACATCCGGGTCACAAAAAGAGATCATTTTGCAGAGTTTGTGACTTTTTATGATTAAAATATGACTAAATTTGTTCTTATTATGAGTAAAAAATAAGTGTGTGAATGATTAAATTTCCAGGTAAGGATATAAATATCTGAAAACACCACTTTTAACGAGAAAATGATGATACTTTAAGTGATAGAATTTGTTTTACAGGCTGTGTGTAATCGTTGGGTGTGTCCCCCGGCCCGTAGGATCAGTAGAGCTCTGAGATCGGGGTCTCAGCATGTATGAATTTAACTGAGCGTATGATTTCACCACCTCTTCATGTGTTTTTAAATATTCAAAAATGATTCGTGAAAAGGTTGGAGATGTTTTTCACACTCGGTGCCCGATCGCTGCGTCTCCACTCTGCATATCTGACGACCTCACGTGTGAATAATTGATGATAATGTGCAGCATTTACTCTGCTTTACATAATTTTCTGTCGTGTTTAACAATGAGAGCTCATGAGTTATTCACGCAGGACGATGTAGAGATAATCTGGAAAACGTCTGTCGTGTTGTTTGGATGCAGAAGGGACCGCCTCGGTTCTCCGAGGAGTCCATCATGCAGCTGGAGAGAGAGCTGGTGCAGGCCCGGCTGAAAGAAGCAGAGTCCCAGTGTGCGCTCAAAGAGATGCAGGATAAGATCCTGGACATGGAAAAGGTGAGGGGGTCTGATTCCACACACAGGGAAGGGGGAGGAGCTTAATTTTACTCATCATTCTGATTCTCTCCTTCAGAGGAATTCATCACTACCAGATGACACTAATGTGGCACGGCTGCAGGAGGAGCTGATCGGGGTGAAACTTCGAGAAGCAGAAGCAGTGACTGGACTGAAGGAGCTGAGACAACAAGTTAGAGATCTGGAGGAGCACTGGCAGGTGTGGTCAAACTCGTACACTCATGTCTAGAAACTACAACAGAACCTCACTTGCCTTATTTAGAGATTTATTCATTAGTTTTCGGAACCTCTTAGACCAGTCCTCGAGGACCCGAAGCGTAGCAATGAGTGGAGTTTAGACATTTATTGTAATAACGATGACATTGTGATCTGTGCTGAGAGGAAGGGAGAGGTGGATGAAAAGCTGGAGAGGTGGAAGTTTGCACGAGAAAGAAGAGGAATGAAGATTAGTCAGAGTAAGACAGAGTATGTGTGTGTGAATGAGAGAGATCCAAATGGAAAAGTGAGGTTACAGGGAGAAGAGAGAAAGAAGGTGGAAGATTTTAAGTATGTAGGATCAACAGTCCAGAGCAATGGAGAGTGTGGAAAAGAGGTGAAGAAGCGTGAGCAGGCAAGCTGAAATGGGTGGAGAAAAATAACAGGTGTGATGTGTGATAGAAGAGTTTCACCTAAAATGAAAGGGAAAGTGTACAAAACCGTGGTGAGAGCGGCCATGCTGATTGGTCTAGAGACAATAGTACTGAGAAAAAGACAAGAAACAGAGATGGAGGTAGCAGAGATGAAGATGCTGAGGATCTCTCTGGGAGTGACCAGGATGAACAAGATCAGAGGAACAGCACATGTTAGAGGTTTTGGAGATAAAGTCAGAGAGACCAGACTGAGATGGTTTGGACATGTGCAGAGGAGAGAGAGAGAGTACATCAGAAGAAGGATGCTGGGTTTGGAACCACCAGGAAAGAGGACTAGAGGAAGACCAAAGAGGAGGTTCATGGTTACAGTGAAGGAAGACATGAAGATAGTTGGTGTGACCAAAAAGGATGCAGCAGATAGGGTTAGATGGAAGAAACTGACTTGCAGTGGCGCCCCCTGAAGGGAAATGCTGAAAGAAGAGGAAGAAAAAAATTAGCAAGATCATTTAAAGAGAATAAAAAAAACATTTTGCGACCAAACTGTCTGAAAACACAATCCGACTAAAATTTCTAGCAACATCTCATGTGAAGATTAACGGGAGATATGATGAACAAAAAAAATAATAGTTTGACTGAAGATCAAATAAAATGTCTCTTCAGCGTCATTTGGGCCGAACCACCGGGCGATGGAAGGAAACCTCCAAGAAAAACACAGTGAGCGAGTTACAGGACGAGCTAATGAGTGTCAGACTGCGGGAGGCCGAGGCCCAGGCGGAGCTCAGGGAGACACGGCAGAGGATGCTGGAGTTGGAGACGCAGGTCAGAACTTTTCCACCCATTTTGAAAACTCCTGGTGTCCCACAAGGCTCAGAACTAGAGCCACTTAATAATGTAACAACAAACTTCTTAATCTTTCTCTATTTCTTCATCTAGAATCAGATTCACAGCAACCAGCTGCGGCGGGCGGAGCAGGAGTCTCGCTGCCTGCACGAGCGCGTGCAGAATCTCACCGTGCAAAACAAAGACCTACACACGCAGCTTCAGGAGATCAAGCGGAGGCAGGCGGAGATCGAATGCAAGGTGAGAAAGGCGGAACATCCTCCCCAAAACTGAAGTGTGAAAGGAACACTGAAGGTGTGTGTTGGTGTTCTGCAGAGTAAAGAGGAGGTCATGGCGGTGAGGCTGAGGGAGGCGGATAACATCGCTGCGATGGCAGAACTTCAGCAGCAAATATCAGAGTTGGAGATTCAGGTAAATCCAGAATGATCGCAGAAAAAATGTTGGAACAGCATTCATCTAGAATATTGAACAATGAATTTGAATATTGATACAGGCCATAAAAAAAAAAAAAAAAAAGCAATTTTATACAAGCAGACAAAATGAGCTGCAAATTGTCAGTATGCTGCCACCTACTGGTGGAAAACAAGAATACAACAAACATGGATATTTATAGAAAAAATTTTTTTTTCTGTCTTACTTCGGTGATGCATCTGGTTAGTTTTGAAGGATTGGGGTTCCTCGAACCGCATCACCATCTCATGAATTAGTTGGAGAAGTTGATGCATGAGACAGGGGTGTCCAAATCCGGTCCTCGAGGGCCGGTGTCCAGAAGGTTTTCCATATGTTCTTGCATCTACTCACCAAATCCAGTTAATTGAGTCATTGTGCCAAATTCTATTGGCTGTTGATTTCACTTTCCGTGCATCAGCTATTGAACCAGGAACGTGTGGAAAACCATCAAGACACCGGCCCTCGAGAACCGGCTTTGGACGTCCCTTGTGTAAGAGGAGAGTCTAGTCTAGATGCTCCTGCTTAACCCTGCCGTGACCTGACCTTTGACAAGCAGAGGTCATAAGTGTTTATTTTGCAGCAAAACTAGTGACCCAAAAAAAAAAATCAGTTTCTTCCATCTAACCTTATCTCCTGCATCTTCTTCGGTCACACCAACTATCTTCATGTCTTCCTTCACTGTATCCATGAACCTCCTCTTTGGTCTTCCTCTAGTCCTCTTTCTTGGTGGTTCCAAACCCAGCATCCTTCTTCCGATGTACTCTCTCTCTCCTCTGCACATGTCCAAACCATCTCAGTCTGGCCTCTCTGACTTTATCTTCAAAACCTCTAACATGTGCTGTTCCTCTGATCCTGTCCACCCTGGTCACTCCCAGAGAGATCCTCAGCATCTTCATCTCTTCTACCTTTTCTGCTACCCTTCTAACTAATCTTTTTCAATTTTTACTAGCCACCAACAGTTATCAAATCATAAACTCTGAACCATGTTTGTACAAATGATCAATTATGTAAGATTTAACAAAAATCTACTCCTTTCAAAATAATGACGGTGTGACTGTGCGTCGCCACAGTCGCAGCGCAGATGAGACGCACACAGTTTTCTTTCACGTTAGTAAAAAAAGAACTCTTCCCCCATTCATTGTGAAAATTATACGATTTCTTCCTTTTTTCTGCCATGTTTTTGTGGGTAGAAAACGCGTTCGTAACCTCATCTTTGCAGCGCTCACGTTTACGTTTTTATGTATTTGTTTTTTCAATTTACATCAGGGTAAATAAAATTAAAAAAGAATAGCAACATAATTAAATAAAATTTTAGACAGAGCTAATTTGTGCTTAGTGTTATTTTTAGAACTGGCCTTCAGGCAACTGATGCAGTCGCTGCGGGCGACCTGGTGCCCGCGGGCGCCATGTTGGTGACCCCTGCTCTAGACCATACTGCATGGCCGGTCTCACCACGGTTTTTTACACTTTTCCTTTCATTTCAGCTGAAACTCTTCTGTCACACATCACACCTGATACTTTTCTCCATCCGTTCCTGCCTGTCTGCACATGCTTCTTCACCTCTTTTCCACACTCTCCATTGCTCTGGACTGTAGATCCTAAGGACTTAAAATCTTCCACCTTCTTTATCTCTTCTCTTCTTTTGTTTACTGATGTAACCGGGCTTCAAACCCGTGAACGCGACATCACTATGAAAAATCTCAAGTTTTTTTTCTTGTTGTCAAACCAAACACTTTGCTTATCTGATCGACTAAAACGCAGGTTCAGCTGTTTCAGATTCTCCTTTCCGGAAGCTCGAAACTATTTATAAGCATGACACCTACTAAAAAACAAGCACACCTCACTTTTCTCCTCCTTCACAGTTGCTCCATGTGGTCTGAGATTTGATTACAAGGTGGTGGAACAAAAAAAAACACAAGTTGCAGCAAAAATCCGCCTTTTTTGAAGCACTTTTTATGCAGTTTTTTTGTCTGATGAACTGCTTAAAAAATCACTGTGTTTCATCTTGTGGTTTAGTGATTTTTTTCTCTAATCTGTGTTAAAAAAAGTCAAGTTTTGCAGCTCATTTGGTGTCTTCGGTGAACAGGTGCAGAGATTAAAGGAACCCATGGTGTTATGATGGGACTGAAACTGACATGTTAGAGGTTTGCATGGCTTCGTGACAGGAAGTGGTTTGTCTTCGCTAAATAAACCTTCTACTTAAAGCGGTATGCTCGGTTTAATTTGAGGTTTTACGATACGCTCAGAGATCTGTGCGAAAATAAACAACGGTAAATGATTCCAAATATTCTCTCTGCCTCTTTTTCATAGCTTTTCTGATTCTTGATCTGCGTCCAGATGTGTTTTTTTTTTTTTTTTTTTACAGTAACCAGATTTCAGACATCATTTGTTACCTGGAAGCATCACAATCTCTCAAAATCTTTATTAAGAGAAAAGAAAGTCCAATTTTTGCAACTTTTTTTTATCCGTTTCCGTTATCTCAGATACAGCAGCTAGCTTTAGAGCGTGGGTCGCCAACCGTTTCAAGGCGCCCGCTAACCATGCGCCAAAAATCGCACGGCTCGTTGTGCAAATCAATATAAATGTGAAACACGTTTTAAAATTATTGCTCACATTGTGTGTGAATGAAAAAAAGTAAAAAATAATTTGAGAATTCAAAAATACTCGTCTCTCCTGTGGGCCCGCCCACTTTGCCCCGCACCTTTTCGGAAGGTTGAACAAAAGAAGTAATAAGGAGCTAGCTTGCTTCTGCTTTTGACCCAAAAATAATGGCAGAAAAGCAAATAAATACGTACTTTTTCCAACGGTAGTTGGGTTTGTGTTTGTACGTTTTTTAATGCGAAATCTCTGCAACTTATTTTCGGGTCGAATGATACGGAACCAAAGCGGCGCAATGTGAAGAGGTTCTTCAAAACCTGCCACGGAAACTTTGATGCCAACTGTCCACCTGGTCGCACATTAAGGACAGAAAAAGCCAGAGGATTGAAGGCAGCTTTAAACAGACAGCGTAAAAGTTGAGTCATATTCAGCGCTTCTGTGTTTGTCCATGACGCATCCAAACCTCGCCCCCATGACGCACACCCTGGAAATGAGCTACCTAGCAAACAGGCTATGTGCCCTTCATGAGACTTCTTGCTCATAAAGTAGCCCTTAGCCTCAAAATGGTTGGTAACTCCTACTTTAGAGGCTAATGAGATCTACTGAAGGCCATGCTGTGAAACACCGTACACAATCACCGATTGTTACCTGTTTGGATTTAAACGGATTCTAGCGACCTATCCAATGCCTCTGCTCACAGATTTTTGGGATGTGGTATTTATTCAGCACTTGGGCTGTTCGTACATCTGTCTGTAAGTCTGTTCTTACTCATCACCAATGATAGATGAACTGATCACAATATTTTCGGACTATAAGTCGCACCTGAGTATAAGTCGCACCTCCAAAAAATCCACAAAAGAAAGAACCGCCCCAAACAACATATAAGTCACACCTGAGTAGAAGTCGCACAGCCAAAAAAAACAAACAAAAAAAACAATATACAAGTTGCGCTGGAGTATAAGTCGCACCAGCAAAAAAAAAAAAAAATCACAAAAAGTAAGAAAAGGCAATATATAAGTCGCACTGGTGTATAAGTCACATTTTTTGGGGAAATTTATTTGATAAAATTCAACACCAAAAACAGACATGTTTCTTTGAAAGGCATTTTCAAAAGTAAATAAAATGGAGAACAACTGGCGGTACGGGATACTACAGTCACATGATGCATAAACAAACTGAGAACATGCATTTGTCGATCCAGCCAAAGTTGCACGGCGCATTCTCCCGATTACCTGAAGCTGCGCTCTCCATCCTTCATCCACTGCTCCCATAGGGTACGCTAGGCTGCCTTAAAGCTCCAATTTACGGAAATATGAAGTGGCTGGAGTATTTTGGTAAGGCCTCCAGGAATGAAAGGATGTGTATGGAGTTAAAAACTTTTATTTTAGTTTTGAACTGTGGCGTAATACGCGCTCTGTGCGCATGCTAGCCTTTATAAACAGAGCATTGCGTACTCAAAAGAAACCACGGACATTTAGCACTTTCTAAGTCATAAATTCAGCATTTCCTGATCCGTCCATAACTACTCTCCCTACAGCACGTTGTTCAAACACCCA
Source organism: Neostethus bicornis (assembly GCA_902685375.1). Lineage (NCBI taxonomy): Eukaryota > Metazoa > Chordata > Actinopteri > Atheriniformes > Phallostethidae > Neostethus > Neostethus bicornis. The sequence continues at coordinate 5,604,122 of LR738547.1, read as the reverse complement.
TGTATGAACTCGTTCCTCTAATGGTAGCCACCGCGATTAGCCTTTTTTTGTTTCTTCATTCCAGTTAGAGTAACCTGAGCTGTATTCCAGTTCCTTACAAGTTTATCACTAACTAAAAACTTTCTTTCTGCTGCTCGATGACCGTTTTCAGCTGCATATTTTACTATTTTCAGCTCGTAATCGGCATAAAAAGATTTTCTTTTCGGTCCCATTTTTGCTCTTCCTCTTTGGTTTTTATGTTACCGGCAAAGTTGAAACTAGAGCGCCCTCCTGTGTTATATTGTGAAAATGACGTAAAATGATGTTAAAAATTTGTTAATAATTTCTATATAAGTCGCACCCCCGACCAAACCATGAAAATAATTGCGACTTATAGTCCGAAAAATATGGTTGGTTTTCAGTGATGCGACTAAAGGTCAAGAACACAAAATTTAAAAACCTAAACGCCCGCTTCAACCTAGTTATCAAATAGATGTCAACTGTTTATTATTAATACATTTTGGGACAAAATGCAGAAGGTGACGTGTTATCTTTTGACGCCTTGTTTTTTTCGTTGTCCTCGTTTTAACCGATGAGTTTCATCAGAATATTTAAGTCATAGCAAACAGTCATTTATTTTTATTCTACTGCTGTTACTTTTCACACTTCCCTCAGAGACGTGTGGGTGGATTTAAAAAACCTGAACATCGTTGACGTGTTAAAGGCCAGATGTGTCGATCTGCCAGATTAGGAGAAGTTATTTTCCAAAATGTGATTCAAATCAAAATGCTTCTCGTTCGTTTAGAGGTTAGAAATTAGTTGGATGAAGAATCACTGTTTTTTTCTCTGTAGAATTTACATGTGTGTTGATTCAATCCGTGATCTTCGACTTCCTCTCAATCTCCAAAAAACACGACAGGTGTTGTTATTCGTCATGTTTCAATGCACCGAAACAAAAAAAATGTTGCTATAACTTGATGAAACATAACACACACACACACACACACTAAACTACAACAAAGAGATCCTCCTGGTATTAAGATGTTTAATTCAGAGTCCTGTGATAAACTGGCAGGATTCACCCTGAACAGGTCACCGATCACTCTGCACCTCCCTTCACTCTGTGTTGGACTGAATGAACACTTTAGAACACTCATGCCAAACTCTGGCCCACAAAAGCAGATCAGCCTTCAGTGTGGACAGATTTGACCTGTTAAACCTTATCAAATAACTTTTCGACCTGGTCGTTTAGAGTTTTATTTAAGGGGATCCAAAAGAACGAGACTGCAGATACAATGAACCGAAAGAAGGCTCCTTTCGGACTTGGTCAGAGGAGACCCAGAAGTAGACCTCGTACCCGCTGGAGAGATTCTGTCTCACAGCTGGCCAAGGGACGCCTCAGGATCCTTCTGGGTGAGCTGGAGGATCCAGCCGGGGTGAGAGAAGCCTGAGCTTCCCGTCTGAGGCTGTTGCCCCTGCGACCCGGCCTCGGTTAAGCGGAAGACAACAGAATGGATCACAAATGATGGTATTTGGGGAAAGTTTAATTTTACGCTCTGCTTTCTGGACTTCACTGACTGTTCAAACACATTCCAGATGTCACGACTGGATAGGTTAAAACAAAAAAAGTACCCACCAGCATGAAGCAAACGAACCCCACCGGTGTGAGGTCTATTTTGTGCATTCGATCGGCATCATAGCCTGAAACTACAAATCCCAGAATGCTGTGCTAGTGTTTTTGACACATTTCTCGATGAGACTCTGATGACAGGAGTCATGAGAGCTACATGTTTCCAGTTTGAAATTCTAGGTCATTCTTCTCCTTTCATCATTTCCCTTCAGGGGGCGCCACAGTAAGTCAGTTTCTTCCATCTAACCCTATCTGATGAATCCTCTTCAGTCACACCAACTATCTTCATGTCTTCCTTCACTGCGTCCATGAACCTCCTCTTTGGTCTTCCTCTAGTCCTCTTTCCTGGTGGTTCCAAACCCAGCATCCTTCTTCCGATGTACTCTCTCTCTCTCCTCTGTACATGTCCAAACCATCTCAGTCTGGCCTCTCTGACTTTATCTCCAAAACCTCTAACATGTGCTGTTCCTCTGATTCTGTCCATCCTGGACACTCCCAGAGAGATCCTCAGCATCTTCATCTCTGCTACCTCCATCTCTGTTTCCTGTCTTTTTGTTAGTGCCACTGTCTCTAGACCAATCAGCATGGCCGGTCTCACCACGGTTTTGGACACTTTCCCTTTCATTTTAGCTGAAACTCTTCTGCCTGCAGACACTTCTTCACCTCTTTTCCACACTCTCCATTGCTCTGTTAATCCTAATTACTTAAAATCTTCCACCTTCTAAATTTTTTTTTTTCAATGAATATCAACATTTACTTGTTACTTTGTCCCCATATTGAATTTTTTAGTCACGTAGAAGCTAACTGGGGGAGGGGGGGAAACGACACCTGCTTCTTGGTCCTGCTTTCTCTAACCGCTGCTAAACCTCAACAACAACCGATCCTCAGAGATCCTGTTCACTCCTTAAAAAGATCCACCCCACTGGAACCGAGAAACTTCTATTCCTCCTCATGAGAACAAACCCCACCACCCAGTGAAGAACCACCTGGGGACCCTCACTTAGCCGTCTGGGGAAGGGTTCAGTATGTGTTTGTGTTGACAGAGCTGCAGGTGTCTGAGGACAGTAAACACACACAGACTGTTAAACTGTTAAAGACCTCGTTCCCTAGGGACTCCCCCAAAAGGAAACCAGGCTCGGATGTGTTTACACACATCTGGTGGCCCAATCGGCCAATACACACACGTACACACACATACATACATACATACATACATACACACATACTTGGAAAAAAAAACTGTTCAACTAATTAAGCACGGGGTTGGGTTGATCATGGTTTGGGTTTGTTTTGCACCCGGTGGCACAGGAAACATTTCATGAGTAGAAGAGATTCAGTCAAATTTAAGCAAATTTCGGATCTTAACTTGATTAAATCTGTTAATAAGAAGAGGGCATTGAACAACATGAACCCCGCTTGCCCTCGGTACCAACGACATGAATACCAATAGTTAAGATTGATGTCTTAACTTGGTTGGAAAAGTTACATAAATGTCAGTCAGTCACCTTTTTAACCATCTATCCCTTACGGGGGTACGGAGGGTGCTGGAGCCCATCTTGGCCGATTCAAGCCGAGGGGCAGGGTACACCCTGAACCCTGCAGGGCCACATACATACAACCTTCACACACTCATTCCTAGGGGCAATTTGGCACCAGCCATTCAACCTCACACGTATTTGGAGGGTGGGAGGAGACAGACATGGGGAGAACATGCAAACTCCACACAGAAAGGCCAATGCGCCAAGCTTTGTCCCCACCCTGGACTTAAACCACCGTGCTACCCACTGCGCCATCGTGCCGCACAGTTATACATGTAAAATTTTCAAACTTTGTAATTTTTGACTGCGGCACGGTGGCGCAGTGGGTAGCACAGTGGGCTCACAGCAAGAAGGTCATGGGTTCGAGTCCCGGGTGGGGAGGAGGCTTGGAACACTGTCCTTTCTGTGTGGAGTTTGCATGTTCCCCCCGTGTTTGCGTGGGTTTCCTCCGGGTACGCCGATTTCCTCCCACCCTCCAAAGACATGCATGCTAGGTTGATTGGCCGGTTCCAAATTGCCCCTAGGATTGAGTGTGTGTGTGGATGGTTGTATGTGTGCGGCCCCCCGACAGACTGGCGACCTGTTCAGGGTGCACCCTGCCCCTCGCCTTGAATCAAACAGAATGGGCTCCGGCACCCCCCGGAACGCCGTGATGGATAGACGGATAAGAAGGTGACTGACTGACTGAAGATCAAATAATTTTTGACCTTTTGGGAATCTAACCAGTTCATCTATAGTTGGTACTGAGTAAATGTGGGCATTTTTTTTTTTTTTTAAATCTCTTCAGTGGTTTTGGGAGATTCACAAAAATGTTACAGAAGCACAGACAGCTCGACTCCTCCCACGTAAAGTTAAAGAAAATGGATTAAATCACAAGACGTGAAATGAAAAGTTTGCTTCGGCCGTGTTTTGACGAGATCTGTGACCTGCATGACCTGAACCCGTGACCTGAATTGAAAAGAGCAGGTTAACAGACACTCCAGAAGTATCCAAGTAAAAGACACCTCAAACAAGAACTAACAGACTCTAAGCTGCTCCAAAAAGTCTCACCGAGCTGGGAGACTAATCTAACTGAACCCTATCAGGTGTCCATTCTTAAGAAAGAAACTTTTACTGACGACTAGTTTGGTTTTTGTTTCGTCTTCTGAACCGCTTATAGCTTACAGGTCACAAGGATGCCGAAGCCTATCCTGGTTGATATCAGGATAGAGGCAGGGTACACCCTGAACAGGGCCATCCAGACACACAGACTCATTCTTAGGGGCAATTTTATAGCGGCCAATCAACCTAACATGTATGTTTTTGGATTGTGCATGCACAGGGAGAACATGCAAACTCCACACAGAAAGACCAGTGTTTTAAGCCTCGTCCCTGACCTTCTTGCTGTGAGGCCACTATGCTAACCACTGCGCCATACTTGTTTTTTTTATTTTTGTGTAAATTAGTCAAATTAAAATCTTAACTTTTTTCTTGTTGTAAAAATGTTTTTTCTGTAATTTGATGCCTTTTGGAGATTTTTTTTTCTGAAAATTTCTTCGTGCACGTTGATAGTAATTTTACCAGGGTGCCTAAACTTTCGATCCCTTACTGTACACACACATTTACACAATATGTCTAGTAGAAATGTGTGGGACGTTCCTTATGGTACCGAGCTGTGCACGAGTGATCCCAACTTGCAACTTTTGGTGCACCATTCTCAAACAAATGCGACCATTGATTGGTTTTCTCGTGTCCCCCCGAATGTTTCTGGTGTCCACAGAAAGAAGAAGGGAAGGTCCAAGGCCAGCTGAACCACACAGATTCCAGCCAGTACATCCGTGACCTGAAAGATCAGATACAGGAGCTGAAGCAGGAGGTGAGACCAGATAAATGGTTTAATAGTCACAGTTCTGATTCCTCTTTTTTTTTTTAAAAAAATCAGTCTTCTTTTTCAAGCAACACATTTTCTCAGATTTGACTTTGAGCTTCACAGATTAGTAGAAGTGTTAACTCCACCCTGAGACTTCCTGTGCTGGTATGACACTCTGCGGAGGTGCTTTCTGGACGCTGCAGATGAAAACAGAACCATATAGAAGTGAAGGGTGAAACGTTTCCTCTCACTCCTCAGACGTTTCCCCTCACTCTCCTCTTCTTGTCTGAACACAGGAACCAAACCAGAATGCGAACCCTGTCACGACGTGCATCTGAAAATAAACACTTAAGATTCGTTAATTACATTTTTTTCACATTTTTAACAAGCTTCAATTAATTTTTTTTTTACTCTATTCATTCCTCACCGGGGAAATTTGTGTGCTGCACTCCTACACCGCAGCAGGCTGCCACTACACCGCAGCAGGCTGCCACTACACCGCAGCAGGCTGCCAACGACGGTGCCAATGGTGGGAGAAACGGGGGTTAGTTGTCTTCTCCGTGACCCTAGACGTGCACTCAGTGGGATGCGAACCTGCGAACTTCCGGTTCACTTCCGGTCCGTGGGCGAACGTTCTAACCACCGAGCCACCGTCTCCCCCACTTAGCCAATCAAACTAAAAAAAAAAAAACGGTCTTAAGATGAACAAAAGCCGTTTTTAAACTAAACCAAATAAAGGTCATCTTCATCCTTTGACCCTCCTCTTCTTCGGTGAGAGAAAAGGGCTGGGTTCCCAGGGGGCTTTGGCCTAGTGGCAGACTTGTCGTCTTTCGATCGTGAGAACTTAGTTGGATTCCCCTTGGGACTGCTCACATTCCAACTCGATAAAACTGAAACACAAAAAAATTTAAAAATAAATTTATTTAGACACTCAATTGCCTCCTCCTCTCACTACTTTCTTAGTCCCGCCCCCTGGGCTTGCGCATGACACAGCGTATGTTTCATTTGAAGTCGTAAATACAATATAAGAAAGCTACTCAAGATTCTTTTGGGGGGTTAAATGATGCCTCTTGTTGAGGGGAGGGACCAAGCATGAGCAGAGCACCCGCAGTAAAATACTTCCTGACAGAGAACAAAATTTTTATGCAACATGTGACATTCGAATGATCCAATGGTTCTCAATTATTTTTTTGTTGCACCCCCTATTTGTTTGTTTACTGTACTTTTTATCGCCTGATTGGTGTAAAAACAAAAACACTACCGTAGAGCTAATACTTGCTGCGCACACGCGATCAGAGCGCCACTGCCAACTAGTGTGGTGGATGTGCAATTACACTTTATTTTAATACAAAAAAAAATGACAGAGGTCAAACGCGCCCCTCCGGGCATCGCACGGGCGCCCCACTATTTGAGAAGCGCTAGAATAGTGTCTTAAATGAAAGAAACCGTTTTAATGTCCGACGCTCAGAAAGTTAATTTAGAACAAAATCCTCTTTTTTTTAAAAAAATGGTAGCAGGAAAAAAAAAAAATTAAAAACCTCATGGAGATCCACATGAAGTCTGCCAAAGAGTTTAAATCTCAGGGTCTTGGTTTAAGGGTACAGAGTCCTGTAGCTGGTGGACTCTTTAATATCTAGTTTTTGTGCTCTGAACTGGACTCTGAATGTGTTTCCTCCAACATGTCTGTCTCCTGCCTGGCAGGGTGATCCAGGTGAGTGTCGACCACTAAAGTTTTCATCAAACCCCCCCCACATCCATCCACAGTCCTTTGTGCGGCTCATTTAAGTATTGTTTCTTATGCAGCACATCATTTGCCACATCATTTGCATTTCCAATACATTTGGAGTTTTCGAGGCATAGTTGGGGCGGGATGGAGATCAAGTTGGCTCACGCCTCAGATATGTGTGGAAAGGCCGGGTCGCGGGGGCAACAGCCTCAGACGGGAAGCCCGAGCTTCTCACACCCCAGCTCACCCGGAAGGATCCCAAGTCGTTTCCCGGCCAGCTGTGAGACATAGTCTCTCCAGCGGGTCCGGGGTCTGCCTCTTGGTCTCCTCCCGGTGGGACGTGCCCGAAACACCTCACCAGCAAAGCGCTCGGGGGGCATCCTGACCAGATGCTTGAACCACCCCATCTGGCTCCTCTCGACCTGGACGAGGAGCGGCTAAACATCGAGCTCCTCCCGGATGGCAGAGCTCCTCACCCGATCTCCGAGTGAGAGCCCAGCCACCTTGCGTAGGAAGCTCATTTTGGCCGCTTGTGTCCGTGATCTCATTCTTTCGGTCACCACCTCGTCATTTCCCCAAAATATTGAGACATGATTAAAGACCAAAAAACACTCCTCGAAGTTCGATAAAGATCGACCGTGAGCCATGTTGACTGAGGTTTAGAACGGGGCGGAGTCAGTGATGACATCATAATGACATCATTATGTCCAGTTTAATCATGACCGTCTCACTGTCCAGATGTTTGTCAATAAAAAACACAACCAACCAAAGTCCAAAAGAGTTTTTTCAAAATAAAACTTGTCTTAAATCTTTCAGTGACGTAGAACGCGTTGCCCCCTTGAGGGTCTTCCACAGTCAAGGTCAACATTCCAACCTCTCTTTCTTCCAGATCTGCTGCCTGAAAGGTCAGAGAGTTGTGACCAGCCTCCCCTCGTATGACGGCATCCACATCGTGAATCACTACCAGGACGCGTGCCGCTCCTACCCGTCATCAGACGAAGACCCGGTCCAGGAACCGGACCTCCAGGAAACCCCGCCCAGGAGCAGCAGACGGATCAAACTGCACCCCAAACTGCAGGACACGGACAGTGAAGACGAGGTTGACGGGGAGGCTTTGAGGCTGTCTGTACCTCCGAACAGCCACAAGTCCACCACGGTCTGAGCGGAGAGGGCGGAGGCGGCGGAGAGGGCGGAGCTTCTGCTGCAGACATTTCAAACATCATAACACACTCACATTTATCGACGGGACGCTTCGTTAGTTTTTATTTTAAAACATTTTATTGCATCAAAAATTTCACTAAGTGTCTATCACACCCAGTGTGTGTGTGTGTGTGTGTCAGAGAGCGAGTGTGTGTGTGTGTGAGATCACGTGCATGTTTTTGAAAGCCTGGTATCAAAAGCTTGCTAACTTTATCATTTTCGTCCAGCAGGTGTGTAAATATGTAAATGTTTCTTTTTTTTTCCTCCAGTTTAGGTTTTTTGTGACAAAAGGGATGTAATTTATACAAAAAAAACATTCAAATGTGTTTTTTTTTTAGAGCGTCAGAAGCAAAGATTTCCGTTTTCTGAGCTCTAAGAACTGGTTCTGTTCCTCTGGAGGGTCTCCACACTAAGACCAGGTCTCTGAGACGTGGAGACGCGATGAGCCGAGATGCATCAGACTGGTGTGTTAAGCAAAAATAAAAAAAAAAAAATACTGTTATCTTCGACTTGTCGTGTCATTTCTTTGTGAGACGTTTCAGGAAATGATTAATCGCAGATTGCTGAAAACACGAACCCACATTTTCTGTAAATCTGTTCACAAAACGGGTCAATTTCAATCTGAAATGTTCAAAAAAAATCTCAATTTGGTCTTTAATTGATCTAGATTTGGATTTATGGTGGAAAAAAATATTTTGACCTAAAAAAATGAAGGTCCCATGAGGCGTTGGCTTAGTGGTAGAGATACCGTCTTTCGACCAGGAGAACCTGGTTTAAATGGGAGGACCCACTTGACCCAAGCCGTTCCTGGTACCACAGAAAAGACACGTAAGCAAAGAAAGTAAAGAAAATAAAAATCCTGAAGAGACTAAAAAAAATTAAGAAGGTCCCAGGGGGCGTTGGCCTAGTGGTAGAGATACCGTCTTTCGACCGGGAGAACCTGGTTCGATTCCCGCTAGGCCCAAGCTGTCCCTAGTACCACAGAAAAGACACGTAAACAAAGAAAGAAAAGAAAACCCCTAAAAGGACAAAAAAAAAATCAAAGAAGGTCCCAGGGGGCGTTGGCTTAGTGGTAGAGATAGCGTCTTTCAACTGGGAGGACCTGGTTCAATTCCCGCTAGGCCAAAGCTGTCCCTGGGACCACAGAAAGGACACAAAAACAAAGAAACAAAATAATAGACAAAAAAAGAAGAAGAATTGAAACTCTATCAATATTTTTCCACCTAAACTCTTATTTTTTTAGTTGTTTTTATTTACTGTTTTTTTTTGTTTACTGTATTTTGATTTAAAATATTTCCAATTTTAATAATCAGTTTTTATTTACTATATAAAACCTTGACATTAAAATAAATTATAAAATAATTCAAGGTTCAAACTAATTTTTTCAAAAGTTTTTTCAAAACAGAAGTTTTTCTAAAAACGAGTTAAATTTTTTTCAAATAATAAAATTGAGAAAATCTTTTCAATTTTTTTTATTATTATTTAAAATCCTTTTGGACCGATTTCATCCTTGACGGCGTCTCGGGAGGTGCCGAAGACCTATTCCAACTAATTAGAGGTGAGAAGCGGGGTACACCCCAAACAAGTCACCAGTTTGTCGCCGGGCCACACATACACTCATTCCTAAGGGCAGCATTCCAGAGGCATATGAACCTGACATGATATCTTTGGAACGGTGAGAGAAAACTCACGCATACACGGGGAGAACATGCAAACTCTACACAGAAAACCCAGATTTTCAAGCCCCACCCACAATCCGGGACACAAAACCCTGACCTTCTTGCTGTGAGCAGCCTTTCACTCAGAATGTGTTACGAATTGAATGATCTGAAAATAATTATCAAAAGTCAGTCACCTTTTTAACTTTCTATCTGTTTTGGGGGTGCGGAGGGTGCCGGAGCCCATCCCGGTTGATTCAAAGCGAGGAGTAGGGTTCACCCCAAACAGGTTGCCAGTCACTTGAGGGGCTACACACATACTCATTCCTAGGGGCAATTTTGGCATGTTTTTGGAGGGTAAGAGGAAACCAGAGTATCTGTAGATAATCCATGCATACACAAGGAGAACATGCAAACTCTACACAGAAAGGCCGAGGACGTCTCCGGGACTTGAATCTTCGACCTTCTTGCTGTGAGGCCACTGTGCTACCCACTGCGCCACCGTGCGGCCAAGATCATCATGTTTTATGTAAAATATGAAGAAATAAAACAAGGTGTGTGTGTGTGTGTGTGTGTGTGTGTGTGTCTCCATAAATCAGACATAAATCTCTTTAAACTATGAAAAACAAAAAAATTTAATCAACTTTTTTACAAGTCGATCTACGTTCCAACTCTCACCATGGTCACCAGCTGCAGGTGGTGACTGAAAGAATGAGATCACGGATACAAGCGGCTAAAATGAGCTTCTTCTGCAGGATGACTGGGCTCTCACTCAGAGATCAGGTGAGGAGCTCTGCCATCTGGGAGGAGCTCTGTATCGAGTCGCTCCTCCTCCTCAAGGTCGAGAGAAGCCAGATGGGGTGGTTTGGGCATCTGATCAGGATGACCCCCCGAGCGGCCGGGGATTGACTCGGGATCCTTCCGGGTGAGCTGAAGGATGCAGCTGGGGTGAGAGAAGCATGGGCTTCCTGTTTGATGATGTTGCCCCCGCGACCCGACCCCGGATGAGGGGAAGACGACGGAACGGAACGGAAATTATTTTTAAAAATTCTCTTTTAGTTGTTTTAGATTTTTTTTTTTCTGCTGTGATTTTCTTTCATTGAGTTAAAAAAACTCCAAATTTTTAAAATTCAATCTTTAGACTAAAAATGATTAAAGATTTACAGTAAATTTACAGATTTTTTTTTCTCAAACTGATAAAAATCTAATCAAAACCCCAAAAATATCCGTTTTAGACCCAGATATTTAAATTTAAATCAGACTGACATCTTAAGAAGTCAGATAAAAGGGACTGATCTGCGCAGGGGAGGGTGCACCTGTCCCAGTGACACCTGGCAGACAGGCGGATGAGACTGCGCATGCTCTGACTGCGGCTTTAAACCTGTCGGAGGTTTTAGTGTGAGATCAGTCAAGCTGTGGATCTGAAGGAGCAACACCACCCTCCTCATCCTCCTCTTCATCAGCAGTGTGTGGACCTCCAACATGCCCCGATCCTTTCTGGTAAAAACCAAGAAGGCGCACAGTTACCACCAACCGCGCAAACTCCACGAGGACTACAGCAGGCTGGATTGCATTCTGGCGCAGATTTGCGCAGGTAATCCCAAAAAATATCCGATTTTTTTTGCAAGTTTAAAATTTATTTTGCACAAATTGACAAGTTTAAAATGTGAGATTTAATTACTTTTAAAGTTAAAAATGAGACTGAGAAGGATTTTTGTAAAAATTGAGAATTTTATGGGGTTTTTTTCATCATTTAAAACAATTAAAGTGTCAACTGATTTTATTTTGAAAAACCTAATATTTTGAGGGGTTTTGTTTTCTTAAAATTTTGTATTATTTTAACTTTAAATGTAAAATATTAATAATATTTTTTTTCTAATCTTCTGATTTTTTTTGCAGGAGAAGAGAAACTCTCAGAGTTAGAGGAAGACCTCTCCCCAGATCTGTACCCCACCTCCCCACTTAGCTGTGAAGACAGATCACCAGATTACCGGGACTTCTGGAGACCACCCTCCCCATCTGCATCCCCAGGTACCCTTACACACCCCTCACACACCCCTCACACACACACCTTCACACCATCTCCATACACTCAGTCAGTCATCTTCTTATCCGTCTATGCCTTACGGGGTTTCGGGGAGTTTTGGAGCCCATCCCGGCTGATTCAAGGCGAGGGGTAGGGTACACCCCGAACAGGTCGCCAGTCTGTCGCGGGGCCATCCATATAATCAGATCATTTAAAAAAAAAAAAAAATCTGATTTTTAAACCAGTATTTTAATACAATTTTGTGCCAAAAGAAAAAAAAAATCACATCAATCAGTATTTTTTATGCAAAATTTAAATAAATTAATATTGTAAACGTTGCATTTTTTTTATGTAAAAAAACTAAAAACAAAAAAGAATTAAAAATCAATTTGTTTCAATAAAAAAAACAAAAAAAAGCACCAAATTGCATTTTTTTTTTGGGTCAAAGTTTTTGTGCCTTAAAATTATTTAAAAAAAATTATTATCAGAAATATTTTACATTATAGATTTTTTTAAACACATTTTTGCTCTTTTTTGCATATTTCTGTCTTTTTTTATGTGTTTGCAATTAATTTAATTAATTCTCATTTTTTATATTCTTGCTTTCATCCATTGTTTATTGTTTATATTTGAATAATGACGTCATATTTATGTAATTTTTTTGCAGAAAACCTAAAATCAAAATCAGTGTCATTCAAAAAAATTTAAAATTAAAATTGCACAGTATTTTTTTTTGTCCTTTTAAAGAAAATTTCAATTTTAAACATTTGAAAATTTTTTATTGATTTTGAACAATTTCTAAAAAAAAAACTAAAATTAATATTTTTCTCTTTTTTACCCAAATTCTAGAAAAAAATTTAAAGTGTTTATTTTGAATTTTTTTTTGTGCATTAAAGGGTTAATTAATAAAAACAACAGATTTTTATGTTGTTTTTTTTTTATGTTTTTGGTCAAATATTTAATATTTTGAATCACTTTATTCCACTTTTTTTTTTTTAATATTAAAATAATTCCTCTGTACCTCTTTGAAGTGTGTGTGTGTGTCCCCTGATGAAGTGTACCCTCCCTCCAGCAGACTCTGAGAAGTCCTTCTCTCCTCTGGTGGATGAACCCTTCACAGTCCCCTTCAGGCCCTACACCTGGACCAGTTTCCCACCTCCAGAGTTTCGGGGTCTCCTCCCCAGTAGGGGGGACATGTCTCTGTATATGGACAGAAACACACAGGCAGCCTGGCTGGCTGAAGAGGAGCCATACCGGGACTACAGGACACACCGCACCGCTCTGCTGCTGCCTGAGGCCGGGCTGCACCTGCAGGGTCCCGGAGAGAAGATCCAGCAGGACCTGGTCTGTTCCAGTCTGGTTCTAAATGGAGCTTATAAATGCATCAAATGCAGTAAAGTAAGAAAAATAATCATTATTATCAATAAAAAAATGGATTTTATGGTTTTGTGGAAAAAAAATAAGATAAAGGAGTAAAATACAAAAGTTTTATTTGTGTTTTTATTTCAAATTAATTTTAATTTTATTTCACTTTGAAAATCCAACATATTAAAAGTGATGCTCGGTTTTAAAAAAAAATAACTCAACTTGGCAACAAATTTATATTAAAAACCAAATTATTTTTTATTTTGTTTACTCTATTCATCCCTCACCGGGGAAATTTGTGTGCTGCACTCCTTACACCGCAGCAGGCTGCCCTTCGACGGCGCCAATGGTGGGAGAAACGGGGTTTAGGTGTCTTCCCCAAGGACACTAGACGTGAACTCAGAAGGATGCGAATCCGCAAAATTCCGGTGCGCGGGCAAACTCTCTAACCACTGAGCGACCGTCTCCCCCCAAACAGTAAACAGGTTTTGGATCAAAGGTGGGAAAACTGTGGCCCGTGTCCACATGCGGCTCATCATACCTTTCAATTGGTCAACGACATTAGTACTATATTTTTACGGACATAGGGCGCACTGGATTATAGGGCGCAGGTTCAGTTACGTTTTTTTTTTTTTTTTTTGCTGTTGATACATTCAAAAGGTTCATCGGGTTTCAGGGCGTACCGACACAACGTGCAGGCTAGTGTGGGGTTTTTTGTTTGTTTGTTTTTTAAAATGTAATGGGAGCCAAACTGAGTTTGGTTGTGACTTACTGAAGTGTTTCTCGAAGTTTTCACAGATTTTTTTTTTAGCCGCATCCAAAAAAAATTCAAACATCTCACCTTCTGTACCTGAAAAAACAAAAACAACTGGACTAGATTTTTTCAAACGCGCCAGGTTCCCTTTTCTTATCGTCAGAGTCATTCTTCATTCTGTGCGGATCCTCATAAATAATATCGGCTTTCGCAAAAACCGGAAGAACGGTGCAATCCGAAAAGTTAGCCCAAGCATCTACAATCTGTAACTTGCTCGTCGCTGATTCCCAGGCTTTGTAAAAATGTGTTCACCATATTTTTTCACGTCTACGTTTCCCCCTTTACCGTTTTAATGCTGTCCTCTGCTACGTCCGCTTTCCCGATATCACACAACAACACATTAGGCACACCGCACTATAAGTCGCTCCTTACATTTTGGAGGAAATTTAAGACTTACAATAAGTGCGTCCAATAGTCGTGAAAATATTGCGTTTATTGATTGTTCGCCCTGAAATTTCAGTGTTTACCGATAGATGGCAGACGCCCTGACTAGTGTTGAGGACCATTTCAGGAATGTCGTACTTCAAACGATATGTTTCTTCCAACATTTGGGGACATTTTATGAAGTTTTCCGTCGAAAAGTAATTTTTCTACTTATTCCGCCTTCGCTTGAACACATTATCTGTTTTTACTCGCAATTTAACTCAATTTATTTCCGTTTATCTTGGCTAGTATTATGGTTTGTGTATGATTTATATCAGATGGGCTTCATCCAAACATGAAAATAAGAGTGAAGTTTAAAATCATTTAAACTAAGCCTATGTTTTTTACGTATTTTACGCAAAAACTTTTGCTTCCTTGACCGTCTTTATTCACGTAATAACCTGAGCAGAGCGTGTGTTGTGGGAAAACCATTTCCTGTTTCAGTTAAGATGTGGGCGTGGCCAAGAACAAGCGGCTGTTTATTAGCATCCGAATACTTGATGAGAGAATTCGTGAATACAGATTCTCTTCAAGAAGGTTTTTGACGTTCGAAGTAGAAACCACCAGAAAAAAAAACGAGTTCCACTTTTTAAAATGACGGGACTCATTGGACGCCGTCGCGAAGCAGCGCGTTTGGGTGAAACTGGGAACCAACATTGGGAGGCGCTCATGTCAGTTTTTACGATAAAGTAATTTCGCTAATTATCCTGAATATTCCGACATATTTGAATATTTTCCTTATGATTAATTTTACGACCCAGAGTAGTGTCGAAAACCAATTACGATAAACTATCTTTACTGTGGTATCGTAATCAATGGGTTGTCAAAGGAAACAAAATGGTCTTGACAGGCCAGCATGTTGTACCCTGCCCTTCATCCGATGATAATCAGGAGAGGCGCCGGTACCTCCTTATACCGAAAAATTAAAAAAAAAGTTGTTTGGACAATTAAAAATAAAAACTCCGCTTAATCCCAAGGGCGTTGGCCTAGTGGTAGAGATACCGGTTTTTGACCGGGGGAACCTGGTTTGATACCCTCTCCTCCACCCCTTCCACAGCGCCCCTTGCAGAGACCCCCCTGCATAAACAAATCATGGTAACGCCCTGTTTTAAAGTAACGTAACTGGAAGTAACTAAATAGATTATTCTGTTACTCAGAAAATTAGTAATTTTGTTTTATTTAAATAGCTTTACTCCTAATACTAGTGGTGACAGACATGCGACCTGTGCATGGTGCACCCTGCCTTTCTCACGAGGCTCCAAAATTCATTTACAAAATTTGACGCAAATGATTTCTGAATGATTTTTTCAGGATCTAGAAATTGATTTCCAAAATAAACTCAATTTTTTTTTCCAGGTTTTTTCCACTCCGCACGGTTTGGAGGTGCACGTGCGCAGATCGCACAGCGGAACACGGCCTTTTGCGTGTGAAATCTGCGGTAAAACCTTCGGGCATGCGGTCAGTCTGGAGCAGCATAAGGCTGTGCACTCCCAGGTCAGACACACACACACACACCTTCACATTTTATTTTAATTATTCTAAATAAATTTAAATGATTTTTTTTCCTCAGGAGAGAAGTTTCGACTGCAAGATTTGCGGGAAAAGTTTTAAGCGCTCTTCCACGCTGTCCACGCACCTGCTCATCCACTCAGACACGAGGCCTTATCCCTGTCAATTCTGTGGGAAAAGATTCCACCAGAAATCTGACATGAAAAAGCACACTTTCATCCACACAGGTGAGCATGCGCAAACACAACCAGACTCAACACGCATCTCATTGCGCTTTTTTTTTCTTCCCGCAGGTGAGAAGCCGCATAAATGTCAGGTTTGCGGTAAAGCGTTCAGTCAGAGCTCGAACCTGATCACACACAGCCGGAAACACACCGGATACAAACCGTTTGGATGTGATCTCTGTGGGAAAGGATTCCAGCGCAAAGTGGATCTGCGCAGACACAAAGAGACGCAACACGGACTAAAATGACGCAAAAAAATCAATCAAAATGTGTGTTTTTAAAAAAAGATGTGTTTATTTATAAAAATGAGAAGCTGCAAAAAAAAGAGATAAAATCAAACTTTTTATGGGAAAAAAAACCTGTTTGTTTTGCGTCAAAATCCGCGGGCAAAACAGCGTGATGCGGGATTTTACTCCTTTCTTCATTTTGCACAAAATAAAAACATGTTTGTGGAATAAAAAGAGATAAAATTTTGCCTGGAGAGATTTTGTATTTAAAAAAAACACCTTTAAAATAATTAGAAAAGCATAAAATAAAACTCAAAATCAAATTATGATAAAAAATCTTACGTTTGCATCAACATTTTCAGGATCCCAGCAGGCGTTGGCCTAGTGGTAGAGTTACCGGTTTTTTGACCGGGAGAATCTGGTTCGAATCCCAGTGGGCCAAAGCTTCCCCTTAGACCCCGGAGACGCCCAATGAAAGGATTTAAAATAAAACAAGACAAAAAAAGTTAAAGAAAAGTGTTGTTTTTATTGTAATTTTCTTCTGTTTTTTTTTTATTCAAATAAAAAAGCAGTTACAATTAAAATTCTTTTCTGCCTCCAACACAAGCTTTTTTTTTTAGCACACACACATTTATGCATGTGTGTGTGTGTGATTGATTTTTTTAGTGTTTGATATTTTTATTGATTTAAAGTTATGTCACAAAATTTAAAAAATACAGTATTTAAAAAAACCTCATGCCTGCGGTCAATCATATACATTTAAAATGATTTTATAAATAAAACCTAAAAAATCATTTTAAAAAGTTAGTTAAAGTTATTCTTGAAATTTTTCAGCCTGTTGGTTGAAAAACTCCAAAAAAAAAATTAATTACATATATTTTTTTCTAATTTGAGGTGGAACATTATTTGCGTCACTGGGGCTCAGGTCCGTCAGTAAATCTCCTTCTTAACCCCCTTATGTGGGGTGCTGGAGCACATGCCAGCTGATTCAAGGCAAGCGGCAGGGTACACCCCAAACAGGTCACCAATCTGTCACGTGGCCACACACATAATCCTAGGGGCAATTTGACACCGGCCAATTAACCTAATATACGTGTTTTTGGAGGGTGGGAGGAAACCGGAGTACCTGGAGAAAGCCCACGGGGAGAACATGCAAACTCCACATCGAAAGACCAGTGTTCCAAGTATCGTCCCAAGCAAGTTTAAAGTAATTTTAAGTCCAGACACAGTCGATGCATCACAGAATTGGTCCCAAAACATTTGTATTTTGGGACAACGTCAAAACAAGTGAGTCAAATCCCTTGTTTTGACTCACAAAACAAGGGAACCTCTCCCTTGCATTGGGAGGTCCCTTGCATTGGGAGAGGTCCAAATGCAAGTTGGGACTTCTCCCAACTTGCATCCAACTTGATCAATAATTGGTCACTGTATTGTTGCCCGTTTGGATTTATGGAAATATTCAGTATGATATGAACTAGTTTAAATTGAATGAGAGTGTTTGGTGCACATTATGGATGAGTCAAGATAAAGAGGATTGTCGTTAGCCTCTTCTTATCACTTAAATACTTTTATTGATAAAGGGACACTGCCTTCTAATGACGCTTAATGCCAGATTTTGACCCCTGTACAGGTTGATGGTGGTAAAATAAAACAGAACACAAAAAATCACATCAAAACTCAGAGTAAACAAACCAAGAATGATTCACAAACATAAACTCAAGAGGTTTCACTAATAAAACTCATTATTTTATTAACAGAGTCTGTGGCCCTGAGTTCCTCTGACACGCTGTTCCACAACCGAAGACCATAATAATTAAACTGATCACTGTGGGATTCTGTTTTAATGTGTGATATTATTAAAACGCTGGTACCAGAGGACGTCGGAGTCCGTGAGGGCGGTAATTTAAATAAGAAGGTCCGAGACCAGTCAGTCATCTTCTTGTCCATCTATCCCTTTCAAGGTTGCGGGAGCCCATCCCGGCCAATTTAAGGTGAAGGGCACATACATACAACCATCCACTCATTCCTAGGGGCAATTTGGCACCGGCCAATCAACCTAGCATGCATGTCTTTGAAGGGTGGGAGGAAACCAGAGAAACCCCACGCAGACACAGGGAGAACATGCAAACTTCACACAGAAAGGACTGTGTTTCAAGCCTTGTCCCCACCCAGAACTTGAACCGACGACCTTCTTGCTGTGAGGCCACTGTGCTACCCACTACGCCACCGTGCTGCTGCCCCCTTCCTTTTTTTTTTTTCTTTTTTTTCTTATCTTTAATCTTTTTATCTGTTTTAATCATTTTATTTTATTTTTTTTTAACTTTTTGATTCTATGTTTTGTGATTTTAATGCTTTTTTTTCTTCTTTTGAAACACTTTGAAATACATTTTGTATAAATTGTGCTACAAATAAACTTGTCTTACATTGCGTAGATGAGATCTGAATCAGAATTTAAAGATTTATTTATGAATGCCAACCAACTTGGCACCACCCAGCAGCTCAACACTCTGCTTGGACTGCTACCAGACACTGGGATTTAACCAGTATGGTCTTAAGAAAGCATATTAAATTAAATTTAATTGAATTATAGCAACACTTCAGGGTTTGAAAACCAGCTGTTCAGTAAAGAAACCTGATTTTCAGCTAAAATCTCCTCGTTTTTACATTGAGTTACTTTACAGAGTTTTCTCGCCCAATTGGTCCAAACCCTCTTGAATTGGTTCAGACTGATCCGGATCAGTTCACTTTGAATCCTTTGGGATCATTAGCTTTGAGTTTTGATGTTCCACCACGTTGCTGCTGTGATTGTAAAGCTGCTGTTTGTTTTCAACTGCTCTTTGTTTGCACCCAAAACAATCTGATTCGATCTGGCCGTTGACAAAATGCCCTCGCCCGCATCACTGCAAAAAAAAAATAAAAGAAATATTTATCTAGAATTATTTTGGTGAATAATCCCTCAGTTTTCTCTCAACATTGATTGAAATCACAAACTCAGAGGATTTTTTTTTCTTCACGCTTCACCTCTTTTACAACATTCACTCCTGCGAAAATGTTGAATATTTTAAACCCCCAGATGGAGAGAGAAGTGGAACAGGGAAAGTCTCCGTTCAGCGGATTAAATCAAGTTGTTGTGGCACAAAGTGGTTTGATGCTCTTTAAGTGGAGATACATGCAACAAACCATCACAGGAGATCAGAGAAAACACATTCTCAGATTATTCCACAAGGTTTAATAAAGGGGTACAAAAAAGTGAAAAATGTCACTAAACTTAAATCTTATAATTACTTAAAAAAATGAACTTTTAAAAATAATCTAGAGAAAATATGTGACAAGGTACCCAGAGAAGAACTATGATAGTGTTTGAGGAAGTCTGGTGTGACCGAGAAGGGTTTTAGAGCGGTCCAAGGACATGTATGAGGGCTGGAAGACAGTGGTGAGGTGTGCTGTAGGTGTGACAGAGGAGTTCAGTGTGGAGGTGGGACTGCACAAGGGATCTGCTCCTTTGCTGTTTGCTATTGTGAACCCTATCTGCTGCATCTTCTTCGGTCACACCAACTATCTTCATGTCTTCCTTCACTGTATCCATGAACCTCCTCTTTGGTCTTCCTCTAGTCCTCTTTCCTGGTGGTTCCAAACCCAGCATCCTTCTGCCGATGTACTCTCTCTCTCTCCTCTGCACATGTCCAAACCATCTCAGTCTGGCCTCTCTGACTTTATCTCCAAAACCTCTAACATGTGCTGTTCCTCTGATCCTGTCCATCCTGGTCACTCCCAGAGAGATCCTCAGCATCTTCATCTCTGCTACCTCCATCTTTATTTCTCAGGGCCACTGTTTGTAGACCAAACAGCATGGTCGGTCTCACCATGGTTTTCTACACTTTTCTTTTCATTTTAACGAAAACTCTTCTATCACATCACATCTGATACTTTTCTCCCTCGTTCCAGCCTGCCTGCATACACTTCTTCACCTCTTTTCCACACTCTCCATGACTGCATTGAGAGATTTTACTTGGTCAGTAGAAAGCCAGACTTTGAGTGAGACAAATTGGCTGCAGTGAGGATCTGCAGTAACAAGGGCGTGTAGCTTCCAAAAAAGCTCACTCCTGGTTTGCAAGGTGGTTGCCATGGAAACACAGGCTGAATCAATAATCACACATTTTCGGCTACAAAATAAAAACAGCCGTCTCTAATAACTCAGTTGTTTCTACTTGTTTGAATCCAAACGTTATGCATATCGTCAAAGTCACTGGCTCCACCCCTTTTACAGTCACTACTTGAGTCTCAGTGTCTGTTAAGTCGGGGCTTTGTTGAAAATGAGTTGTTTAAACATCGTTTTCTGGGGGTTTTTTTTCTCATCGAACATGCATAACTTCAAATTTATATCTGCTAACCGTACATGTAAGATCTGACAAAATAAAGCTGACGTTTGAGTTTATATTCAAATACAATGAATGCAAACAAACTCCTTAAAAATCCTAAACTTTAAACTTGATTTTTTTTTTTTTTTTTTTGTGTACATGTATGGGGAGGCGGTGGCTCAGTGGTTAGAGCGTTCACCTGCAGACCAGAAGTTAACCGGAAGTTCGCGGGTTCACATCCTACTGAGTTAATGTCTTGGGTCCTTGGGAAAGACACCTAACCCCCTGTTTCTCACACCATCAGGGGCCGTTATAGGTGGCAGCCTGCTGCGGTGTAATGCAGCACATAAATTTCCTGGTCAGGGATTAATAAAGTATATTAAAATAAAAAAAATGTAGAATTTGCATCACAGAAGCTTCTTTTTCCCCGACTTTTTGGAATTTTCCCTTTAAGAAAAGCAAAACTCTCCAAAGGCCATTAAGAAGACCAGATTTCCTCTGAGGGCATGGATGGATTGAAAAAAAGCATTACCCCGCTGCCCCAGGGCAAATAAAATATGAATAAAAATTGATTTGTGAGTGTGAGCAATCAGAATCCTGCAGTCCAAAAACCAGATCCCTGCACACGGACCAGACATCACCCTGTTAGAAAACAAATCAAAATATTTTTTACGACAATGTCGCAAAATTAGAAGTTTAACGTCTGCTTTTCTGTGGGTTCGAAAAATGTCTAATTTATTTAAGTTCAAATGGTAATAATTAGTGCTGCCATTTTAACGGGTTAATTCAATTAATTAATTATGCCAAATTTTAACGCGTTAAAAAAATTAACGCAATTGATTATGACGTTACAACCCAATGCTTGCGCATTTGAATTTAGGCCTATTGAAGCCGTGGTGTGGGGGCACACGACCCCATACCGCATCCACCACCCCTTTTGGTCCACAAAAAAAAGTGTTTGTACTACTTTAATTATTATAAACTTTGGGCAAAATATGCAACAAAATGCAGAAAAATGACTTATTTTTCAAAATGATATGGGGGCCTCCTCCCGCCCCCCTTTGAAAATCCTGGATTCGCCCCTGAGTCGAGCCACTGAACGGCAAGTTTTTATACAAAAATAATAAAGACGGAACATTAAATAAAAACGTAGTAATTTGTAGTTTTTTCATAAAAGAGTTCTCCTACCAACTCCTACAAACTCCAGCCTGACATACCATCTAAACATAAAACATGTTCAGGCAAGTTCCTCAGTTGTGAGTGTGGCTACCAGGAGCTCGCTCCGCCAAACCAAGCTAGCTGAAATTGGCAAGTGAATGAGCAAATCCACAACAGAGAAATGAAAAAATACTAAGTGGGTTGCTGTTGATTGCAGGCCGATTTCTTTCCTTGAAGATAAGAACGAACCCTAACGAACCCTAACCCCAACCCTTGTTTTCCTGATGCAGCTGGCCTCATGAGGCACAGTTCACCAATAATAAATTGGTTTTAAAATCTTCTCTTCTTACTGTTACGTTCCGTCACCTTCCGCTTGTTCTGGACCGGGTCGCGGGGGCAACAGCCTCAAACAGGAAGCCCAGGCTTCTCTCACCCCGGCTGCATCCTCCAGCTCACCCGGAAGGATTCCATGTCGTTCCCCGGCCACTTGTGAGACATGATCTCTCCAGCGGGTCCTGGGTTTGCCTCTTGGTCTCGTCCCGGTGGGACATGCCTGAAACACTTCGCCCGCGAGGCGCTCGGGTGGCATCCTGACCATATGCCTGAACCACCTCATCTGGCTCCTCTCGACCTGGAGGAGGAGCGGCTTGATAACGAGCTCCTATGCTCCGTACGGCCTATTCCATTGATTGGTCATACAGTACATTTTTTTAGTATCCTAGAATTCAAATTTTTTACCAGGAGACCTTTAACAAATATGACGTTAAAATGCGATTAATTCAATTAATTAATTACAAAATTCTGTAATTAATTTGATTAATTTTTTTAATCGACTGACACCACTAGAAATCATAAAATAGGGCTAAATGAGTTGTTTTTATTTAACCTAGCTCTAAAGAGGACTTTTAATACTGTCCTGGATTGAAGTTTTAGAATTACAATCCCGGCACCTGCACATCTAACCG
The DNA here is from genome assembly GCA_902685375.1 of Neostethus bicornis. Classification (NCBI taxonomy): domain Eukaryota; kingdom Metazoa; phylum Chordata; class Actinopteri; order Atheriniformes; family Phallostethidae; genus Neostethus; species Neostethus bicornis. Next base: position 5,581,473 of record LR738547.1, on the reverse strand, counting down.
TGTTTTGGAAAAAGCGATGAACGTATTAGATTGAAGCACGAGAAGACAGAGAGCGTATGTGATTATTCCCCTGAGGGGGGAAACAGCTCTGTTGTGTATATCCTAATAATAAAGCGGTATTTGCTTTCATGCTCAGCAGATTTTCTACAGGTCTGACAAGCCGTAACGTCAGGTAATCTGTAGATCTGCTGAGACGCTGCAAAAACACAGCCGTGATTAATGACAGTAAACACATAAATGGTTGAGTTTGCTGGTGGTGGTTTGTAGACAGACCGACCAGCAGTGGTGGAACGTAACAAAGTAAATGTACTTCGTTACTGTACTTAAGTAGAAAAATTGTGTATCTGTACTTTACTTAAGTAAAATTTAAGACCGGTACTTTTACTTTTACTTCACTACAATTTTAGAGCAAATATCTGTACTTTTACTTCGCTATTTTTTAAAAGTGTGTTTTACATTTTTTCGTTACATTTTCGTTCAGGAATTTGTAAAATACACAGGTTTTTTTTTAGCGCATCTTGAAGCCGCATCGTCAAAATCAAAAGAAGCAGTTGATCGGGAGAAGAAGTCATGAATCGAGAAACATTTTCCGCATTCATTCAGCGCCAAAAACCTAACATCAAATCTAGTACAAATTAAAAAGAGTCAGAAGATCGTTGTTCGTTGTGTTTACTTCTAAATAAAAAGTTGAGCCATCCTTACACGGAGCAGGGGCGGTTCTAGGATTTTCCAAAGGGGGGCGGGGCTTTGACAAAGCCAAAATATAGTGACTGGGGGCCTCCCCCCCAAAACATTTTAAAAAATAAGTGTCATTTTTCTCCATTTTGGTGCCCATTCATTGGCCCTTCTAGAGGATAGCTTGACTTGTCCCCTTTTATTTTATTTATTTATTTATTTTGTGGACCAAAAGAGGCGGGAGAGAGGGGGGGTCACACCCCTGCAGAGTATTTATCCTGGTTACCATGGTGACACCCTATAGCACAAAAAATAACACTTGAATTATGATTGAATACTTTTACTTTTTACTTAAAAAGTACAATTTACACCAACTACTTTTGTACTTTTACTTAAGTAGATTTTTTTTATTGGTACTTTTACTTTAGTAAATTTTTTGCCTAAGTATCTGTACTTTTACTTAAATACAAAAAGTGAGTACTTCATCCACCACTGCCGACCAGCCAAGCAGTCACCCACCCACCCAGCCAGGCAGCTCGGCAGCCTGGGATGGAAGCCGGCCTCATATAGGACAGGCCTCCTTTGTTGCTCGGCCTTATTCATTATTCACCTGATGTGAAAAACAGACTGAAACCAAGTGTACAGCTGTCATCAGGAAACAAGGCGGAGACACAAATTATTCATGATGCTGCAAAGAAAAGGAGGAGAGGAAAATAATAACAGGAGACATTAGACAGCAGCTGACTGGCTGAACATGAGCACCAGGGGGGTAAAAAAGGGAGTGGGTCACAGCCCCACCGCCCCACACCCTCAGGTGAATAAGGCCACTCAGGGTGTCGCAGCTAAAAACTTTGAGAGTTAATCAAACTTTTGATGTGCAAATCTATTATTTTATTGATTTATAAATCAGTGTGAGACTGTGTGATGTCACCTCTAACCTTCAGTAATGCTCCATCTGCATTAATCGACCCACAAAAACCAACAACCCAGAATAAACATCAAGATTTTACGCTTTAGAAACTTTATTTGTAAATAAAAGCCATCTTTTTCTATCTTCAGCAATAATGAAAGTCTAGCCTTCTGTTCTATTCGGTCGTCTTCCGCTAATCTGGGGCCAGATTGCAGGGGTAACAGCCTCAAGACGGAAATCCGGGCTTCTCTTACCCTGACTGCATCCTCCAGCTCACCCAGAAGGATCCTGAGGTGTTCCCCGGCCAGCTACAAGACACAGTTCTTTTAGCGAGTGTTGCCTGCCTCTTTGTCTTCTCCTGGTGGGACGTGCCCAAAAAACCTCACCAGCAAGGCGCTCGGGAGGCATCCTAATCAAATGCCCGAACCACCCAATCTAGCTTCTCTCGACCCAGAGGAGTAACGGCTCACTCTGAGATCCTCCCGGATGGCAGAGCTCCTTACTCTATCTCTGAGTGAGAGCCCAGCCACCCTGTGGAGGAAGCTCATTCCGGCCGCTTGTATCTGTGATCTTGTTTTTTTTTTTTTTATCATCTACACTTGGTGACCACAGGTGAGGGTAGTAATCTAGATTAACTTGTAAATTAAGAGATTTGCTTTTTGGCTCGGCTCTCTCTTTACCACGACAAACCAATGCAGCGTCCTGATTACTGCGGATGCCGCACCGATCTATCCGTCGATCTCCCGCTCCATCCTCCCCCCACAAATAAACAAGAGAAAGAGGACATCGCGGCTTGTCTTGCCATATTTCAGCTGAATTTTTCTAGACGTGTCTATCTGACCTGTTTTGTGCTTCTCAGAGTTCTTTACTTTGTTCAACTTTAAAAAAAAAAAGACCATGAAAGTGAATAAGCCTCCGATTTCGGTTTGTTCTCCTTTAGTCGAAGGTTTCACTGAAACAAAAAAATATTTATGTTCCCATAGCCCGCCACAGACGCTGCGTCCAGAAGTTAAGCAGTTAAACTCGATGTTTATTGGTCCTGTCTAATCAGGGGCTCTTAAAACAATCAATCTCGTTATCTGAGGTCCAAATGGTATATTTAAAAACTTTATTTTGAAAACCATTTTCAACGTAGAAATGCCTCTTCTCGTGTTCTCACTTCTGGTTGAATTTAAAGGTATGTCAGGGAGTGTCTAATAAAGGGTTAAAGAGGCTGTATCAGATTCAGCTTGGGCTCATTAATCTTTCAGAGGATGCCAGAGGGAGAACGGGGAGTCTCTACTCTGCTGGGATCCATTTCCTTCGACTGGGACCCGCTTCACATCTTTTATCTAATGGTCAAAAACTTTCTGATGTTTATAAATAAAGATCAGATTGGTGAAATTTAAAGAGCCATTTCATTCCTGACAGGTGAAACTTTCTGACCTGTGGGGATACTAACTATCCCCTGGTCTGCTGTAAGTCTGACACATGACCGCATGGACCCCTGGATGGGCATTAGTTCAGGCTTCAGCACACCCTACATGTGTGCCTCCTAGCAATGCCACGTCTCAGATCATTCATTAAATCAAAACACAAAAAGTAACTTTACTTGAATGCCTTCGTATAAATATTTGATGGTTGCTGAGAATAAATCTTAGTCGTTTTGTACCTCTTCCTCTTCCTGCTCCTCTTTGTCGTTGGGACACTGGCTGGCGAATGCTCGGTCGGTTCCTCCATGAAACAGATCCCATCAATATTTCACACAGATTTAATCTACAATCAGACCTTCTTCACATCAGGATTTTTGCAGCACAAAGAGTTTTTATGTGTTAATCTGATGGAGACATGAGACTTTCCTGGATGATAACATGTGTTTAAAGACGGTAGCTAGCAAGACGCTAGAAGTACGGAGGACGACGTAGACCGATGCTTTCATACCTCTCCATGTTTTATCGAAGGATTACAATGGTCTTAGCCTCAAACAGCACGGTGGCGCAGTGGTTAGCACAATGGCACAAAAACATTGAACTGTTGTGTCCCTCCATGGAAACAGTCTGACCTCACAAAAAAAAACTTGTCTCAATTCATATGAGGACTTCTTCTTCTTCTTCTTTTGGCATTTCCCTTCAGGGGGCGCCACAGCAAGTCAGTTTCTTCCATCTAACCCTATCTACTGCATCTTCTTTGGTCACACCAACTATCTTCATGTCTTCCTTCACTGTATCCATGAACCTCCTCTTTGGTCTTCCTCTAGTCCTCTTTCCTGGTGGTTCCAAATCCAGCATCCTTCTTCCGATGTACTCTCTCTCTCTCCTCTGCACATGTCCAAACCATCACAGTCTGGTCTCTCGAACGTTAGCTCCAAAACCTCTAACATGTGCTGTTCCTCTGTTCATGTCCATCCTGGTCACTCCCAGAGAGATCCTCAGCATCTTCATCTCTGCTACCTCCATCTCTGCTTCCTGTCTTTTCTTCAGTGCCACTGTCTCTAGACCAAACAGCATGACGGGTCTCACCACGGTTTTCTACACTTTTCCTTTCATTTTATCTGAAACTCTTTTGTCACACATCACACCTGATACTTTCCTCCACCCGTTCCAGCCTGCTTGAACACGCTTCTTCACCTCTTTTCCACACTCTCCATTGCTCTGGACTGTTGATCCTAGATACTTAAAATCTTCCACCTTCTTTATCTCTTCTCCCTGTAACCTCACTTTTCCATTTGGATCCCTCTCGTTCACACACATGTACTCTGTCTTACTCTGACTAATCTTCATTCCTCTTCTTTCTAGTGCAAACCTCCACCTCTCCAGATTTTCCTCCACCTCTTCCCTCCTCTCAGTAACATAAATATGAAGACTTTTTATTATGTTTGAAAATTTGTTTTCAAGAAAAAACAAAGTTTGGTCATGACTTTGTCCAAGCATTGAATTTCGGCCTTTGGGTGTTTGAGTTTGACCCCCTGTTCTATATGTTTAATAAATACACTATTCACAATTTTCTTGTCCAATCCCTGACCCCATACAGGTGAATGAGGATTGCTCCAAATGTCTAGCTCCCAGTCGATGTCCCTCGCACATCTGGACCTTTGCTGATCCCATCTGTGCTCCTGTCCTTACTTTTCTCTAAATGGCTATAAAAAGACTGGCTCCCTGTCCAGGGTGTGTCCCGCCTCTTACCTGATGCTTACCAGTATAGGCTCTGTTCATTTTTGGTATAAAAATGCTGTAAAAGACGTTTTCAAGATATTATAACACGTTACGTTTTGACGTAACTACAGAATGTTTTTGTTTTCTGAACCGCTCATCCCTTATGAGGTCGCAGGGGGTGCAGGAGCCGATCCCAGGGCCGAGACAGGTACAGATGGATGGCATGCTTTGGTAAACAAGCATGCTAGATATGGAAAGCCATTGGGGTACATGCACGTGATCTAGCGCATTAAATTTAAATCAAGCGCGCTAGCGCTTAAATAAACGTGCATTGAGCGCATGCTAGGTTCTAATGCGCTTGTTTACTTGAGTGTATTGGCGTGCGCATCATGGAGACACACATTTTAATGGGAGCAGTGTTGTTGTTTTCTCAACAAAGTTAAAATATCTAGAGTGCGCCATCTAATTAGGAAACATCAGAATTGCAGGGGAAATAAAACATTAACAAGGTTTATTTAATTTTTTCAAGTCCCGGTGGACCTGATTAAACCGTTTAACTGGCCGCATGTGGCCCGCGGGCCGTGGTTTGCCCAAGCCTGGGTTAGACTGATGGTTCCGGCATGTCCCGAGGAAAGAAAGGAACCAAAGAGGAGGTTCATAGATGCAGTGGAGGACATGAAGGAAGTTGATGTGAGAGAGGAGGATGCAGAAGACAGTGTTGGATGGAGGAACCTAACTTGCTGTGGCGCCACCTATAGGGAAAGTCAAAAAGAAGAGGGAATCTCATTGTCTCAGTAAAGCTGCACTTCTACTACTTTGTTCAGCTTATGTTGCATTGTCCCCGTTCCCTTCCCCACACACTCTCCTCGTCCTTTTACTGTCACTTCCAGGATTCATAAGTTACTAGACGTAGCTCAAGATAAAACCAGGACACAGATCTTCAAACTGGGGGAGGTGTGTGTGTGTGTTTGTGTGTCTGCCTCAGAGTGACGTCTCACATCCAAACGAAGGAGTGATATGTAAAGCTAAATGAAGCGAGTAAACACTCTTTAAAGATGAACCTACCCCCCTCTCCTTTCCTCACCATCACTCTGTGTGCGCCCCCCTCCCTACCCAACCGGACTCATGCTGTTCAGGGCCGCAGACTATCAGAACAGAACCAGCTAATGGAAAGCTTTCAAGGTGGTCGGAAAACATGTCTGATCCCATTTATTATCCACCATCTTCTGATGGGTGCAAACACACACACACGGACACGCACACACACACACACATACACATACACACACACATACACACACACTGGCCTCGAAGTGCACTTTAATAAATAACAGAATAAAACTAGCTGTTTTATAATGAAAGTAGAATCAGGCTGGATATAACGATTATTTCAGGATCTAAAGAGAATCTCTGATTTAGTTTGCTGACGTACTATTTCCCCTGTAGAAGAAGTAGTGCGCGGTGCATGCTGGGATACATGAAAGGGCGTCTCATTTCCATTTGTGTGTTTGTGTAAAGACCCGGAAATGGCTCCTACCAAGAGACACTGTTACACCGTATTTCACGACACGGCCCTTTCCCCCTTACCCCCTACCCTAACCAGGGTCTGTATTCCTCTTACCCCCTACCCTAACCAGGGTCTGTATCCCCTTACCCGCTCCCTAACCCCTGGCTTTCTATCTCATTCATTGTTCTCTATTGTCTGTTTATTTAGATTTACACTACTAGTTGGTACAGTACAATTCACATGTTGTCCACCTCTCTCCCTCCTCTCTGGGAGAGAGCCCCATTTCAGATTCCTGATAGATTCTCTGCGTTCCTGTCGTGCATGGAGACCTCCGCGCTTCATCATCTCCGCTCCATCAGGATGAAATCTATCTACTCATCCCCGTCCAGGGCATTGCTGGGCTGAGGAGTCCCCGTGTTTCCATCAGGATGAAGAACATCAATTGACTTTTTTTTAGATATTTAGCTGTAGATTAGAATAAGCTAATATTTAAACAATAATCTTTGACACATTGGTTGCTCGTCCTGGGGGAGGGATCTCTCTTTCATGTGGATCCCCACGAGGTTTCTTATTTTTTCCCCACTGATGGGTTTTTTTGGAGTTTTTGCTCAACGTGAAGGAGAGTCTAAGTGCATTAATGTGCTAGTCTTGTTTAGTTAGCATTTGTTAGTTATTTTTCTTGCTGTGTATTTGTGTTATTACATTCCTCTTTTTCTTGTGAAGCCCATTGAGACGGACATTCTGTGATTTTGGGCTATACAAATAAAATTGAATGGAATTGAATAACGCAGAAAATGTTCTGATTTTGAAGTGGACTTACAATGTCCACTTCAAAACCAGTGGCGGGTCACCATTTCTGCTTTTACACATTTATACGTCCAATTAAAAACTGATGGTACATGTGAGGTGTGCAAACGTACTTGTTATTGGTCAGAATATTTTAAATTATTTTTCCTTTGAAAATGTCTGAGAATGAATGAGATGTTTCTGGGGTACCTCGTACATTGTCACCTAGGTTCTTGTCTTTATATATGGGAGTAGGTGAAAGGTTGGTGGAATGTCTTGATGTGCAGGAATTATTTAGAGAGGAACGTCTAAATCGGGGTGGGCAAACTTTTTGTTTCGCGGGCCACATTGAGTTCTAACATTTGAATAAGGGGCCAGAACAGGTGCAGCTGGATGGCATGCTTTAGTAACCGCTAGATTAGACCTATAGAATGACGCGCTAGGTTTTAAACAAGCACGCTTAATGTTACATCAAGAGGGTTAAATTTAAAATCTAGCGGTGCAAGGTTTGAAATCTAAGCACTATATGTAACATTTTGCTTGTTTTAACATCTAATACGTTTGTTTACATGCGTGTATTGGCGCTGATGGCTTTCCATGTTTGTGCACACTATTTATTTTGACAGCGTGCACTTCACGGAGACACACACATTTTAATGGGAGCAGTTTTGTTGAATATTTGGCGCCATCTAGTGACGAAACATTGGAATTACTATTAAAATAAAACATTAACAAGGTTTATTTACTTCAAATTTTTATGTTTGGCGGGCCGGATTACAACATTTAATGGGCCGCATTTGGCCCGCGGGCCGTAGTTTGCCAATGCCTGGTCTAGATGTTCAGGAACAGTTTAGCGAGGAACGTCTAGACGCGCAGGAATGAGTTACAGTGTGTGTCAGACATTCGGTTTCAGTATGTATTGCAGTGTGTTTATACTTTACAACACACAGCTCCAGACAGAGTGTTTATGTTTGCAGTGCTGTGGGATGCTGGTGAGGTGTTTCAGACATGTCTCACCGGGAGGAGACCCACAGACAGAGCCCTGACCTGCTAGAGAGACTATGTCTCACAACCCAATAACCAGTGTGAATAATTGGTTGGAGTTATTCTCCCAGGATCTGGGAAGCTGGAGACGGTCTGTTAAGCTGAAAAATGAAAGGCCAAAGTGAAAGATTCACCTTCAAAGATGTCGTTATTAAATGATCTAATTATCCAAAGAGGAAAAACTTGATGAAGAGCAAACAAAAAGTCTGTAAACTGGGGTCATGTGACCTGAAGCAGAGCCGTGTGGGCAGAAAGTGCCAGGAGACATCAGGTGACACAAAAACTCTCTCACATGGATGAACATGAAACGAAGAAAGAGAGGAAAAAAAGCTAAAAGCCTCCATCACTTTTACAAGACGTGGCCGGCAAACACAGAGTGTCAGCATCCTTAAACACCGAGCAGGAGAGGAGATGACTAAATCATTCTGACAGCCAGTTCACATCTAACATCTACGACTCCTCCACCCCAGGGAGTAGCTTCAACCCCCTCCCCTCCACCATCTTCTTGCGGGTTAGACTGCAGCTCCTATTGATCCCGTCCAGACGGGCTGCTTTGGAGCTTATCTGCGTGGGTATTGATTTGAAGCAACGCGACACCATGAATTGTCATCAAAAGTACGATTTACAGAAGGTTAAGCAAGTAAAGTCTGCATGTCTGGATGTGTTTGTGCAGGGTCCCTGGTGACGGTGGACAGGAGGATGCAGCTTTGTCTCATGTTCATAGATAGAAACAGACTGAATACGTCCACCATCGCAGCCCCTCCGGGCCAAAGCTTTTACAAAATGGGGCCGAGGTCAAGATTTCCCCTGGTGGAGCGGCATCTCCATTAGCTCCTGGTTCACTAGGGTATCCTTTTTTCCCCGAAGATGCTCACCTTTGTGACTCCACTTTAAGGAAACGTAACAAAACAAACAAAGCCGAACAGAAATGATGATCATCTTGACATATTTGAACGAAAAATCTGCATAGAATTTTATATTTGCTTGAAATTAATCTTCAAAATGCCCAAAAATGACGCAAAATAGTGATTAAAAAAAGCCCACAGCAATCAGAGAGCAATCTGGATGCCATAAAAAGGTTTCTGAAAATCAAATTCATCTTGGCAGCCGTGTAGAAGCAGGACCTGAGGGAAAAAGGTCTGAACAAGCCAGCTTTCCTGGAGGAGCACAGTGGGGTTTAGAGAGGGTTGGACATGTAGCCGGCTGCAGGGGAACACGATAAAAACCTTGTTCAAGAGGTCACCAAGGAGCTCCTGGAATATAACAGCAATCCTTATTGGGTTGGACTAAACTCTTGACTCTGTTGGCTTCATCGGGCCGTGATCTTCGAGTCTCACTGGACTGATTTGCTTGTTAAGTGGGATATGGCCGGGATGGGAATCAGCACCTCCAAAAATCCGAGATCATGGTCCTCCACTGGAAGGGGATGGAGTGCCCAAAGCAGGTCATGGACAGGGTTCTGCGCCTAGTGGAGGAATTTAAGCATCAAAATCTTCTATAACAAATGATGTAAAACACAAACACATGTTACTAGAGCTATAATAATATTGGTTGGGAGCAAGGAACATAGCGGACAGTAAACAGTGTGGTATAGTGTGCGAGTGTGAGTGAAAGTACATGCAGGCTGCCGATGTAAACCATGTGCTTATTAGCATCAACGGATCCTCATCAGCTCCAAAAGACTGAAACGAGGGAGGCAGAGACACACGCAACTCGGGCCCGCGCCCATCCAGTTCCCAGGACCCCGAGGCCGGGCCGAGGAGCCGCCCACCAACCCAGCCAGGCACATAAAAGAAACCCCTGCCAGGGACACCCCAGCACCAAGGGGCATGGGCCTCCCCAATGTCAGGACCCACAGACTACGGGGCAGACGCGGCAACCGTACCCCACGGCCCTAGGCAAGCCCAGGGGATGTCAGAAGTCAAAGCCTGGATCGAGAGGGGAGCACTCACGCCAAGGGCGCTGGGACCCGACTCCCCGAAGCCAGGGCTCAACCGGAGGTCCAGCAGGGCCAGGGCACCCTATATGAACTCACCACAGCCAGGTGCCCGACCCTGGCAGCCCAAAGACCACCTCTGCATTAATATTTATGAAATAGTTCCAAACGGTCTGTATGTTTTCCTTCAAGGCTTTTCTGATAGCTGTCCTACTTCCACATGTGTTTTCGCTTTAAAAGATTCGACCAATCAGATTTCAGCCAGCATTTGTTGCCAGGTAGATGAAAATGGGCGGAGCTTCTGTAGAATTTTTTTTTTTTTAGCTTTTCTGTCTAAGCTTCTTCAACCTGGTGTTTCTCCACTTGGCTACATAGAAATGATAGGATAGGCTGTCCGATTGATTGATTTTAACCAGCTTTTTCTTTTCAAAATATTGCTTAAAAATTGATTTAGCTTTAAATAAAAACTAATCAAACATGTTCCGCGGCCTTATTTAGGTCCATATTTCTGCCGTCCACCAACATAATTTAAAAGGACATAAGTGTGACGATTTAAAACATCCATCATTCCACCATAACTGCTTTTGGGAGACGCTTTCATCACCTGTTAATACCGAGAACAAACCTGAGGAGCAGACGGGGGCTAAATCCAACTGTTCAAACACTTCTTCCCCTTCTCGCTGGAAATCAGGACTGGTGGGCGGTGTGCGGACGAGGCAGGAAGTCAGTGATTGTCCATGATGTCACAGACACATTGAAGAGAAAAGAGGCTTTGGGGCTTTTCTATTTGCACAGATGATGTTTCAATCAACGACCACGGAGAGGTTTTCCTAATCTTTGTCCTTGATCAACATCTGACTTCTACTTTAATTACCTGGAGCAGAATATTACTCTTAAAAATATATTTACTAGTTACTTCTCTGGATCTTTAAACCCTAACGAGGAGGGTATTTAGGAAGTGAAAAATAATATTTAATGAAATTTGAAAGGATAAACTTTTCAACTCGTCGTGTAGAAACGATGTAATTAAATTAAGAGCTGAATATAATCTCTACTGTTGTCCTCTGCTTATCCAGGGTCGGGGGTCGGGAGCCTAAGCAGAAATGCCCAGATGTCTCTTACCCCACCAGCACATGCCTTCAACCCCTTCTTAATCTGAAGACCGGAGTGCTTCATTTTAGGTTGAACCCACTTGGTCCCGATAGGTTGAATCCCAGCCTCCTCCGGTTCGTAACGACCAGCGTTTGTACAATTTAATGTTACTCAAATTAATAATTATTACTGTTATTTAATCATTTTAAAATGAGCTCATCAAAATCTACAATAGCAAAGATCAGGTTTGTATGATGCAGCAGAAGGGCTTCATCTAGACCTGGGGCGGTCAAACTTTTTGAGTTGCGGGCCACATTGAGTTCTAACATTTGACCAAGGGGCTGGAACGGGAGCAGATAAACAAGCGCGCTAGATATGGAAAGCCATTGGGGCCGCTCTATGCACGTAATGTAGCGCGCAAACGTTAAAAGCAAGCACCCTATCGCTTAAAAAAACTAGCATTTAGCGCGCTAGGTTTATAATATAGGTTTAAAATCTCCTGACAATCTAATTTGACAACGTGCGCATCACGGAAACACACACATTTTAATGGGAGCAGTGTTGTTATTTTCTCAACAAAGCCAGCATATCTAGAGTGCGCCATCTAGTGAAGAAACATCAGAATTGCAGGGAAAATCAAACATTTGTTTATTTATTTAAATTTTTTCGGGCCGGATTAAAACGTTTAATGGGCCGCATGTGGCCCGCGGGCCATAGTTTGCCCATGCCTGATTTAGACAGAGGACCTGGATGACCCACTTATTTCTGAAAAGATTTTATCTGAGCTCCTGTGCTGAGCTCTCGGCCCTCATCTACAATCATCAGCTGTAAAATAAAAACCCACTCCGTAACTACTTTCTAAAAATAAGGATAACGTATTAAATTTTTGGAGCCAGATACCTCCAAATTTTTTTTCCTTTTTATCAACATTTAAATCACAAGATGTCGCCACAAAGTACTAAGATTTTTTTGTATTAAAAAAGCAGAGATGGACGGACAGAGAGTGCTTATACCTTCCTCATATTCTAGGGATCTTTATCTACAAGGTTATTCCAGGTAGATGTGGATATGTGTGTGTGTGTGTGTGTGTGTGTGTGTGTGTGTGTGTGTGTGGGAGTGTGAATGGATCTTTCCAGAAAGCCTCAGGTCTTCATTGACCATATTGGATGGTAATCCTATTACCAAGTAAGAGGTTTATGTTTGTGTGGCTGGCAGGATGAATCTCATTCTGTCCCTGGAGATGTTTTGAAAAGCAGAGAAGAAGAAAGCAGAACGATGCCGACTGACGATCAGCTGAACGACACAATTCAAAGATGGGTAAACAGAAACCACTCACAATCTACTCCATCCAGCCCGCCAGACTGTGACTAAACAACCTTTTTCCCTTTTCAGAGGGACGTCCAAGAAGACGATTTGAAGCCAGAGGACCATGAGGAGCTCAGAGACCTGGCCTCCCACTGCCTCTCCGATGGCAGCAGCAAACAACTCCTAAACTTTCTCCAAGATGACAAGAATCAGGTATTTTCCCCCTTACGCCCCTTTGTGTGGACAGAACGGGTAGGGGGACATCTCAGACTTGGTGCGACCTCCGTCCTGATATGATGGTTGGATAGACGTGTTAATCTGTCAAACACTCCGAGACACGTTCCAGCCAGAAAACGGCCTCCTGACCCGGAGGTGAGGAGGCAAACATGCGATTTCTCGCTCCACTGATACGACACCCCTCTAAGTACCCCTGGTTTTCCCACATCTCCACGCAACCTGCTTTTAGAAGTAAATGTCCTCCACATCTCCCTCTGCTCTGGAATGATTACAGCAAGAAAATCTGTGGTCGTAAAATCTATGATTGAGTCTGAGACGTGGTAAATATGATCATATGTCAATAAAAAGTCATCAATAAGTCTAAAATTGGACAGTATCAATAAAAAGTGGGAGTAAAAGAACCCCAACTTCTGCTTTTATTAGTACCGTTATAGCGATATCAAAGGGAGTGGTTGTAAATCTAGGTTCAGTAGTCGTCTTTGAGACGACTGACCCCAACAAGTTATTGTAAAACTTGTAAACTCTGATCTTAAAGGGACACTGGATAATTGGAAGCAAAATTATTTAGAAAGTAGACCACAATTTGTGCAGATTAATCAGGTTTTTCAGAACTCGGGCCTGTCTTTTGTGGAGTACCCCAAGGCTCAATTATAAAACCCATACTTTTTGTGATTTCTATATTTGACGTCTGCAATGTTTCTTGAATATCAGTGCAGATGACACTAATCTATATAGTGCTGTTCTGTTGTCTTCCACTTATCCGGGCCGGGTTGGGGCGGCAACAGCCTCAGACCCTTCTTCACAGTGAGAAAAAACTTGAAAAAAAAAATCAGCAATGGAGAAAAAAGAAGAAACCTCATGGGGATCCACATGACAGAGAGATCCCCGTCCCCCGAGACAAGCAGCCAATGTATCTAAGACTTTAAATATTTGCTTATTTTACTCTACAGCTTGATATCATTGTTGTTTTTGGCAGCCATCTAAGTTTTCGTTTTAGTCTTCGTCTTTGGAACGAAAATTAATTTAAGTTTTAGTCACATTTTCGTCATCTCTTTATATTTTCGTTTTAGTCAATGAAAACCCAAAAGAGTTTTTGTCTAGTTTTACTGTAAAAAAAAAATCTTACTTTAACAATTGTGGCTTTATTAGTGAGAATGATGCAGATTGTTTGTTTAAAAAAAAAAAAAAAACTTCGCCGACATTTAACTTGCACAAAACAGCAAACATTGGAAAACAACGTAAAATAAATATAATTTTTCAGTGAGTGAGCAAGGTTGTAGCTTATGAATACTTAAAAATGACACCTCTTAAAAACCCTGTAAACAAAGAGTACACAGCATTATGTCTTTAAAGCAGTCGTTAGCGCAACCAAGCTAACTAAGGAAGTTATCAGCGCAAACAAGCTAGCATTAGCTTGAAGTTAGCATGCTCTTTGCGCAAAATATTTGGAAAACTTCAAGTTTCTGACCACCAAGCCTCTTTGTTGCTGTACTGTTGCACCCAATGTGACCCAGTGTCCTAATTGGGATTCACAGCCAGCTAAACTCTCCTTTCCATAAACTCCTCCAAAGAACAGTCCGTTGTAGCTTTTTTAGAATTTAATAGAAAGAAGTGTGAAACTGTAAACATACAGAAAACAAATAAATGAGCATCTAGTCATACACATTTGAAAATAATGCTACAAACAAACATACAATCACGAACATAACAAACTACTCACTCATATTGCCGCTCAAAGGGCTCGAAAAGGGTGGATGGTTGATGATTAGATTCAAACTAGGATGGTCTCTGGCACTGCTAGCTTAACTCTTAACTTCTTACTTCCTATTTCCTACTTCCTGAACACGAATAAACATTAGATCGCTAGCGCCCTCTACCGGCCCGGCAAAACAATAAATTATTCCAATACAGTTGCTGTTTTCGCCATGATGTGTGACTTTCTCATGGCTGCAGGTGTGTTGTGTAGACGGTGTGAACGTGCAGCATTGTGTGTGTGTGTGTGCGGGAGAAGAGGGTGGGGGAAGACAGAATGCAGCCGCTGTGCTTTTTCTTTTCACAGACAGAAATGTGAAAGTCTGATGCCCATTTTGTTACATTTTCGGCTCGTCAACAGAAACTTGCAAACGTCTCGCCACATTTTTGTCACCAAAATGATGCATTTATTTTGTTATCGTTACGTCATCGTCGTGAAAAAATGCTTTGTCAACAAAATCATTTTGTTGTCGTCATCATTGACGAAAACAACACTGCTTGATATCGGAAGAAATCAGTAGATGTTCTTCATCCTGACGAAACAGGATGGTGGATGGTGCCATTTTTAAAATTAAGATTGCGATTAAAATATTACCTCAACAAAAATTTTATGCTAAAACAGTCTAGAAGAAGAATTACTGTGCATTTCTTTACAGTTTATTGACATGAGTGCAGTAGAGTTGTTGTTTATGCTAAAATGTAAAGACGTCGTTTTGGTATTATGTTCTATGTTCACACTGATATTTTCAGTTTTTTATTTTTTTTAGATGTTTTAAACTGTATCTGAACGTAAAAAGTGCTCAATTAAAATTTGATTTGATCAGAAATTTTAGTAGCTTGTTGACCATAGATGCTGATAAGATGTCCTTCTATGATTTTATTAGAAGTGAACCCACTTTATGACGTAGATATGACGTAAATGCGAAGCATTAATTTTAAGCTTTTTGTTAGACAAAAAAAAAATACAAAAAAACCCCCTAAAAACTCCACAGTAATGAGTGCTTTGTTTACGGGTTCTGATGATGCTGATAGTTTTCTTCTGCCTTTAGGGGATCATCTGGTCGATGGGCGGTGCTCTAGTGGAGCCTCTTGTTAAAGAAGCAGTGAGAAAGCAGGAGAGTCATGATACCTGCCAAGCATCCATCACACATCTGACCAGGGTAGGCCGAACACCGCAGCTACACACAATGAGGCCGATCGAGTTACAGAGTAAAACGTATCCGAATTCACAAAGTAAACACCAACACGAGACGAAGCAACCTCCTGGTAAAAGTTGATCAAATTTAAAATGTAAGTCGAACGAGGCAAAAAAGATTTTTAAGACAACTTGAGTTTTTATTGAACTTGAACTGTTAGAAATTTAAATAAATCGAGAAAGTTGAACGAACTCTGGTGAAGGAATCGAACTAACGTACACATATAAAACAACTTTACGTATATTTTGTCCAATCAACTCAAGGTTTTAAGGCAGCCCTTACTTTTACTTGTATTTTAAGGCAGCCCTTACTTTTACTTGTATTTCAAGGCAGCCCTTACTTTTACTTGTATTTTAAGGCAGTCCTTACTTTTACTTGTATTTCAAGGTAGCCCTTACTTTTACTCGTATTTTTGGGTTGAAATGTGATGTTTATATCAGTTTTTACTGGTTAAATCATCATCACCTGCAACCACATCATTCCCGGCAGTTCTGGGAAGATGATTTCTAACTCCCAAATCAAACACAGAAAGAACACGATCTAAAAAGAAGTTTGCATTTTCTTATGTGTAAAAAAAAAACTAAAACCCATTACAGTTTAGGTTCAAACACCAAAAGAAGTTCAAGTGAGTTTTGCTGGTAAAATAAAACATAATCTCATAATGAATAGAAAATTTTAACTTGGCCAAAAAGTTTATGTGATGGAGGTTTGCGCTAGAAAGAATCAGAATGAAGATTAGTCAGAGTAAGACAGAGTACATGTGTGTGAATGAGAGGGATCCAAATGGAAAAGTGAGGTTACAGGAAGAAGAGGGAAAGAAGGTGGAAGATTTTAAGTACTTAGGATCAACAGTCCAAAGCAATGGAGAGTGTGAAAAAGAGGTGAAGAAACGTGTGCAGGCAGGCTGGAACGGGTGGAAAAAAGTATCAGGTGTGATGTGTGATAGAAGAGTTTCAGCTAGAATGAAAGGGAAAGTGTACAAAACCGTGGTCAGACCGGCCATGCTGTTTGGTCTAGAGACAGTGGCAAAGAAGAAGGAGAGAGAACATCAGAAGAAGGATGCTGGATTTTGAACCACCAGGTAAGAGGCCTACAGGAAGACCAAAGAGGAGGTTCATGGATACAGTGAAGGAAGACATGAAGATAGTTGGCGTGACCGAAGAAGATGCAGGAGATAGGGTTAGATGGAAGAAACTGACTTGCTGTGGCGCCCCCTGAAGGGAAATGCCAAAAGGAAAAGAAGAAGCATACACATTTCTCTCTCTGTGTGTGTACCTGTGAGCAAGATAACTCAGAAAGTTCTGGGTGGATTTGGTGGATTTGAAAGTTTCTTTAGATTTTTAGACCATTTAAGGTAACTTTTTTTTTTTTTAGCTCTTTAGTTGACTTTACTTTTTTTTTTTTTTTTTTTTTGCTTTTCATCTAACTTCAGCTATTTTTAAAAAATAAAAGCTTTTTAAGCAAAATGCCTTTTTTGTTCAATGGCTTTGAGAAGTGCGATCTGTCATGAGGTGGTGAAGGTGGCAATGTACGACCCAAATGCAAAGCCAGTTTCACCAGTTTATTGCAGATAATCATGGGTTTGAGAAGAGGGGTAGCCATGTGCAGCCTGGACGACAGTAAGGAGGGGACACCCTCATGGCCTTAGCAAGTGTGCAGAACGGCAGACGATCTAACACTGGAGTGATGGACACAAGGGTTTTAATAACCGGGGGATGACGAGACACAGGTGCAGACACCAGGGAAAAGCAATTGGGACCTGAATTTAGGGCACAGGGCAGGATCAGGTAAGAGAAAATGTTCCAGGAGGGAAGAGGATCATGACAGCGATGCATAAAACCCAAACTAAACACTGAATAATCACAAGTAGGTCCACTTTAACAATGTTTACATTAAAAAAGAAACATTTCTATTTCGGATTTTATGCTTAAATGCAGATAAACATGTGGTTAGATAAAGATAGATACTGAAAATCAGCTTTATTTTCTATTGTATAGATTTGCTGTCCAAAAAAACTCCTCCAAAGTATGCTTAAAGTGATTGAAGACATCGATCCAGGAAACATTTCTGAGACTATTTTAGTTCTTCTTCCACATCTTCATTCAGGTAAGTTGAGTCTAGTTTAATTTGAAATGCAGTGGGAGGGTCTAGGAGGTTCCACAGTGCACACAAGGCACATGTGAATGTCTAGCGCTCTCTGCTGGACACAAGCAGTAACTGCTACGTTAACATTTCAGTGCTATTCCAACTGGATGATAAGAAGGAGTACAGTGTGGGTTTAGTTCTTACAGCTGTTCAGAAACAGCTGTCCAGACTGCCGGTGCCATACAGCAAGCAGCAAGAGGAAGCCGATGAGCACGGCCTGGCTCGCTGCTGCTCGGCATTGGTCAGCTTCACAATGCCCTTCGTGGAGCAAGTCAAGAAGAGAGAGGACACGTGTACGAGCACCGATGGAGACGAGGAGCTGAAAATGGAGCTTTTAAAGTTGTACGTCTTTGTCCTGGTGGCTCAATAGAATGATCGTTAATGATCAGATTTGTTTTAGTAACTCCTCCTTTATTCATCCAATCAGCTGCATGCGGAGCTTGAAGGATCCTCTACTGGAAGCTGAGCTGAATCCAAACAGAAAATCCACATTATGGGTGTTTGCGGCTGACATATTGGTATCTATCTATCCATCTATACACAGTATCCACCCGTCCATATATTCATTCATCCATCTGTTCCAGATCATCCTTCCCGCCATCAGAGAGTCTCTCCCTGGTCTTCTGTTCTTTGGTTCTCTGAGGAAGGCCTCCATGATGGATGAAACTCTCAGGAAGGAATCTACAGCATGTCTGGCGTATCTCCTGTTTGTCCAGCTCATCACCATCGACAGCTTCCCAGCAGTGTTCAGGTGAGAAATGAAACTCTGATCCGGATTACTCATCCACCAGAACCTTTTTTTCTTTCTTGATTTGATGGATTCTATTTGTTCGTCCAGTTCCATCTTCATTCTTCAATGCAACATGAAACACACCAGCCAACTCCTTAGCAGGTACGACACCGTCATGTCCAACAAAAATTCACTTTAACGTCACATGTACATGTCTCCGACAGCAACAAGGAATCCCATCTACTCAAAGGACTGGTGAGTCTGGCCTTTCACGTGATTATAAACCCACAGTCGAAATGTTTTCTGATCTTAGACGTGAATGATTTCAGGCCCTGTTTGGAAAAAGTTTGGAAAAAGTGGATGAAAGCAGTCTTCCTGTGGGTCTGCTGGAGCTGAGCAGCTTCTGCAAAGTTCTGCAGGTAAAACAACCTGTTGGTTTAAAAGTCTACTGCCCTCTAGTGGTTAAAAATATATAACAACAACGTGAGAAGAAATGATGCCTTTTCCATTTGAAAAAAATTGATTTAGGACTAGCATGAATAAATCCTGCCCCAAGTGGAGGAGTTTAAGATCGACTGACGGATTGGTCTGAAATAATAAAGACGCTGCATCGGTCCGTCGTGGTGAAGAAAGAGCTGAGCCGAAAAGTAAAGCCCTCGATTTACAAGTCGATCTATGTTCTTATCCTCACCAATGGTCACCAGCTGTGGGTGGTGACCGAAAGAACAAGATCACGAATACAAGCGACAGAAATGAGCTTCCTCCGCAGGGTTGCTTGCCCCTCACTCAGTGATAGGGTGAGGAACTGTGTCATCTGGGAGGAGCTCGGAGAAGAGCTGTTGCTCCTCCGGTTCGAGAGAAGCCAGATAGTGTGGTTCGGGCATCTGGTTAGATTCTCTCCCGAGCACCTTACTGGTGAGGTGTTTCGGGCAAGTCCCACTTGGGGGAGTCCAAGGGGCATGCCCCAGACTTTGTCTCGCCGCTAACTGGGGAACAACTCGGGATCCTCCTTGGTGAGCTGGAAGATGCAACCGGGGTGAGAGGCTTGGCTTCCCACCTGAAGCTATTGTCCTAGCGACCCAGCCCCAGATCAGCGGAAGACGACAGAACAGTAGGAAAAAGTCTTCGCCGTCAAACAATATGCCTCTACTTCATATTACAAACTTTATCAAATCACCTATAGCTGGTATTGAGTAACTATGGGCAGTTTCTTAGAGCCTCCTTCACGGTGTGGAAAATCTCAAAAACCCAGTAGTGCAGAAAAAAAAATCTCCTAGGGACCCACATGATAGAGAGATCCATCCCCAGGACGAGTACCAGACTCTGCAAGGTTTGGCATTCCAAGTCCAAAATGGACCCAACCTTCATACCTGTACTCTTAGATTTTCTTTGGATTCATGCTGATGTCTGTGAAAAGTTTACAAGACTACCCGAAAATATTGTGCGCAGTTTTAAACTGTGAGACTCAAACTTTAGGCTGTCTAGTCAAGCAGTATGGACGAAGGTTTGATTTCAAACGCTCTAAAATCACAATGTATATTCAGGTTGGTGGTTCTCGGGAGAAATCCCATTCACTAAAGAGTTACAGAAGCACAGATGGACAGCCCGAGTGCTTAATACCACCCTCACATGGTGTGAAACATATGGACCAACATTTGTATCTGAGTCTAATTAGCAGATCTTTAAATGAACTTATAAAACGAGACATTTGAAACTTGATGTGCTGAAATTTACAGAATCTGAGGCGAGTCCTGACAGACTGTCCACTGGAGCATTTGGTGAGTGAATTACATCCCTGAATTAGATTAATGTGGTCCAAATCAAAATAGTTGACCTGGTTCTGATGTTCTTTATCTGATGTTTTTCCAGAGAAAATCTGCATTACAAGTGTTCCAGCAGTTCATCGACAAATTAGACGCTGAAGCCAAACACAAATTCTTCAGGTAAATATTGAATTCCACTTTATTTTTTTTCTAAATCTAACAGCAGGTAGCTAGCCTGATACGTCAGACGATTTCTTTCACTTTGTGGAAACAGTCTGACCTCAAAAAATTGGGGTTCTCTCACTCAATGATTAAGGGGGCTTTTTCGTGTTTCACAAATCCTTTCTGATCGGGACATATGTAATGCATCTATACCAGGCATTGACAAAGATGTTTTATTTCAATAGTTAGGTTTTACATCTCTTGTTCTGTTATTTACTGGTTTCGATTGTCTTATAATTGTGATGATGCACCTCTTATTTCTAGGACTAGGAATAGTGTCACAGACTGGCTCTGGGTCTGGGACAAAAATGAGCGTACAAAGTACGAGCCAAATCATATTAAGTTTCTTATAAAATAAAGAATCTTCTTCTTCTTCTTTCGGCATTTTCCTTCAGGGGGCGCCACAGCAAGTCAGTTTCTTCCATCTAATCCTATCTGCTGTATCTTCTTCGGTCACACCAACTATCTTTATGTCTTCCTTCACTGTATCCATGAACCTCCTCTTTGGTCTTCCTCTAGGCCTCTTTCCTGGTGGTTCCAAACCCAGCATCCTTCTTCTGATGTACTCTCTCTGTCTCCTCTGCACATGTCCAAACCATCTCAGTCTGACCTCTCTGACTTTATCTCCATAACCTCTAACATGTGCTGTTCCTCTGATGTACTCATTTCTAATCCTGTCCATCCTGGTCACTCCCAGAGAAATCCTCAGCATCTTCATCTCTGCTACCTCCATCTCTGCTACCTCCATCTCTGTTTCCTGTCTTTTTCTCAGTGCTACTGTTTCTAGACCAATCAGCATGGCCGGTCTCACCACGGTTTTGTACACTTTCCCTTTCATTCTAGCGGAAACTCTTCTATCACACATCACACCTGATACTTTTCTCCACCCGTTACAGCCTGCCTGCACACGCTTCTTCACCTCTTTTCCACACTCTCCATTGCTCTAGACTGTTGATCCTAGAAACTTAAAATCTTCCACCTTCTTTATTTATTCTCCCTGTAACCTCACTTTTCCATTTGGATCCCTCTCATTCACACACAATCAACATAAATACAAATTCAACATTGAAGAAATTGACAAACCAAAAGCATACCTGACCTGCAGATGAAAAAAACAAAGAGAGAAAACAATTAGTGCAGGCATCTCCTTCAAAATGAGCCCAGCTGGCTTCACTCAGACAGCCCTGCCCCTGCCTGCAGGAGACTCCGCCCCTGCCAGGCAAGGGAACAAAAGAGGTTGTTAAGGGCTCAAATTATACTGATTCCAGGGAGTGGACTTAATCATTGAAAACTAAGAGGGGGGTTTGGAAGAGTACTTTTATTATTTGAGTCTTTTATTGGTATTTATTAGGAATAGTTCATTGGGTTTTATTTTTGTTTTTCCAAACATCTATTTTTATTGGGATTGGGAAACTTTTAATGTAAATATTTTAATCTTTTTGTAGTTTTTCCGTGGTTAACCTGGGATGATGGTATCCTCCAGAGGGGACATCCTATATAAAGGAGGGAGTCTTGGCCATTCAGTTGGTCAGATGATTGAAGAAGAAAAGTAAATTGTTAATTGCAAATTTATAATGAAGATTTGAACTAAATCCAAGACCTGAGACTTCTCTTGTGCTTTTATTTTGTTCAAGTTATTTTTTTTTATAATAATTAATGTTTTCATCCTACTTTGGGATTAAAATCAAAATAAAGACATTTAAAGCTATTTTTGTGATAAACATTATGTGGCCGGCCTCACACAGACTCCGCCATTTGTTAGCCCCTTAATACTTTGAGTTTGAGAACCCTGATGTAGTAGATGGGCTTCATCTGGCAAGGCGAGCTTGTGGAACCCTTACACCGTTGTGTTGACCCCACTTTAAATCCAAGTTGTGCTCTTTTTTTCTCTCTGTGCAGGTGCATGCTAAAGACCAGTCACCACAGCGGTATCGAAGGCTACGTAGTGAAAAACATCAGGAATCAGATTAAATACTCTATGAAGGTTGAACCAAAAAATTACTTTTTTTTGCCCCACTTTCCGTCATTTAAGAACTTTATTTAATGCATTAAACAAGTTCAATGTCTAAAGGTAAACTGTTCTGAATCAGGAGAAAGGTGATGTTTGGTTCCTTGGACCGGAACTACTGTCACTCTTGAGACTGGTGCTACATTTACCACGAGGTGCGGAGACAGATCTACTCACCAACATGGACAAGTAAGAGAGTTGAAACTCAACGGAATCAGCTCATTGTTCAGTAAATTGATCTAAACTTGACACAATGTCCATACTGTGCTCATATTGTTCCAGGATCATGGAGAGTCTAAATCTCCTGCGTTTTTTACTAATCAGAGACACACATCTGGATGTGAGTCTGTTTAAATAAGCTTTCTAGAGCGAATGGGGAGAACCAGTGAACTAACGATGACTCGAACTTGCAGGTAGATGTTCGGGACGAAGTTTCCAAGATGAAGGATGAATACTTAAAGCTGCTCAGAGTCTGCATCAGCATGTCCAGATCATACTACTCCTCGGAACTAAAATCCCTGAGGGAGGACCATAAGCTTCAAGTCAAAGGTAAATGTAAGCACCTTTGTCCTGGGCTGCTAAAGGTTGGGAGATTGAAACGTCCTTGCTGGACCGCCATTGTCAAATCTTGAAGAACTTTAGTTTGGCAAGATACTTAACTGTGACGAATCAATTCACCCCAAGGAAACAGCTCTCTGACTGTCCAATCAACAACGACATTGTTGTGGTCCTGTTGGATTGCAATGCCAACACCAGTTGAAAATCTGATTGGTTGGACTTTCATTCAAAGTTGAATATGCGAAAAATTTGTGTATAAAATGTGTGAACAAAAAGCAAGGGTCTCCAGGCAGGCTTCCACTGGCTCGCAACAAATGATGGCTGAAATAAAATAGGTCAAATCTTATAATTTGGAAACATGTCTTTAACAATAGCCCAATGCATTCTGCTTGGCTGGACAACGCCGCACTCGCTGGTTCAGCCACGTCCTCCATCTGTCTCCCGACCATCCTACGAGAGCAATCCTTCAATTCAATCCAAAGGTTGCAGGTTGGGAAAAACCATGAAGCAAGCACCGTATTTGAGGACTCAACATAGACCTCCAACAACTGAGAGTCATTGTCAAAGAAGCCAAACAGTTGGCCCAAGATTGCCAGTATTGGAAAAACGTGGTTCCTCTGGTTGGCTTAATGCAGGTGGACGGGACTCACCGCCCTTTGCTGGAGCCCTGATCGTCCACCGCTTACTTCTGTCCGTCAATGAAGAACAACACTGGAATTTCCTCACCATTGGAATAACAAAGACGTTTTATTCTACAGAAGCCAGGGATGCAGCTAGATCCTCCAGATTAGCTGAAACGATGAAGGTGGTGCAAGAGAAAGGCTCCAAAATGACTCCGGAAGTCCGTAACCAGGTATGCAGACCGTTATTTGATCTGGTACCGATTGTACGATTCGCTGATGATCAACTGTTTTTTTAATTTCAGGTTTTGCAGAGCGCACTGGTGACGTTCGACCTCATGGAGAGTCTAATAGCCCGAATTGAAGAAATAACTGAGGAAAAGTTGATTAAACAAGATTAAAGAATCTCTGTGTTGAAATAAGAGGATCAGTACTTTGACAAATAAAACATTTTATTTTGAAAAAACAAATTTTAAATCTGCTTTTTAACTTGTTTGAACAGCATAAAATAACTTGTGCCAAATTCTTTTTTACATAATTTCTTTGAGCATTTCCCAAACTGGACTGTTTTCAATGATGCAGGCGCGACCCATAGCCATGCGGTCACGGATCTTCTCCGCATGCGGTTTACTGGTCGCCTGTTCATAAAAAAAAGAAAAGCGTTATTTTAAACATCACAAAGAAACAACTAAAAAATTCAATAAGTTTAACCTGAATCCTGGTACACCTTGGCAATTGTCAGCATTCCTTTGACAATGTCAGGATTATTGTGGACGGGCAAAATCTTGATACTGCTGCCAAAAAAACTAAAACAAACAGAAATGAAGCGCAAACATATTTTTGACAGCAATTAAATTAAAGGTAAAAACGTGGTTCAGTAAAGAACTGATGTTTGATATTTACCCGTTCTGAATGATTGCTCTGATCTCCTTCCTCTTATTAAAGGGGTCATGAATGAGCAGGAAGCAGTTGCGGTGGACATTGATGAAGTTTTTAATTCGTTCAATGAGATGAAACTCTTCGATCGGCTGAGGGAGCTCTTCTAGGTCCACCAGTAGAAAGGCAATGCCTGTCACACAACTACTGATTACAAAAATATTTATGGTAATCCAACAAGATTCAACCATATTTTACAGCTGGCTAGAGTTCCACGTGCAGGACAGTCATCTCTAGATTTATAATAAAGTTATTTTTAGTAAAAAAACAAAATATACCGTATTTTCACGACCATAAGTGATGGTAAGTGTAGTGTGAGCATAGCGTCTGGCAAAAGAACTCCAACCGCTGGACATCGGCGTGAACCGGCCATTCAAAGTAAGGCTGCGAGCGGCGTGGGAGAAATGAATGACCAGAGGAGACCACAACTTCACGAAGGGTGGAAGGCAGCGCCGAGCGAGTTACGCCACAGTAGGCCAGTGGATTGTAGATGCTTGGGCTAACGTGTCTGCTACCACTATTATCCGAGCTTTCGCGAAAGCAGGTATCATTTCCGAGGAGCCGCACGGTACAGAAAGTGACTCTGACAGCGAGGAAAGTGAACCTGCTATGTTGGATTTAGCGCAGCTGTTAGATTCTGGAACAGAGGATTAGGACTTGGATGGATTTGATAAAAGACTTTATGAGGACTGTAACTAATATTTAAATAATATTTTTAAAAATTCTGCTTTGCTCCTGATCTGTTTTTAAATACGCACACTTGTCTGCTTGTGTGTGTGTTGTTGTAAAGCGGACGTATATAGTAGAGAATATGTATATAAAACCCATCATCATCAGGAGCGCCTTATGTGTGTGTTAGATACAGAGTACACAAAACCGGGAAGGCGCACCGTATTTCACGGTATTTCACGGTGCGCCTTTTGGTCGTGAAAATACGGTAAAATATATTTAAGTTAAAGTCAGAAAGAATTCATACAACAGCAAATTGAATTGAATATACTTTATCAATCCCCGAAGTGAAATTTGAGTGCTGCAGTGCAAACACTAGGTGTTTAATATCGTAATGTCCCCTCACCCCTATCCACCGGCGTCCCAGTCCGGTCGCACTGTGTCCAACCTAGCAACCCTGGGTTGCTAGGTTGCATCGACTAGCATCGACTCCAGCTTGTACAGTGCAAGCTGGAGTCCGGAATGCGTCACAAAACCTGGTCGCAGTGAAGAACTGTCATATCTAATGACAGTGTCAAAATCTACTGAAAGATTATTGGACGGGTATTGGTTTGATGTGACAGATTGGATCGTTCCATCGGATCTAATTATTTTCAGATCAACAAAAAAAAAAAAAAAATGGGTGTGCCCGAATGATTACAACGTGTCACTGCACAGATGTCACATTCATGTTTGACGCGTATGACAAGTATTTTTCTTCCATGTAATGGGTTGTGACCAGTGTACTATGTTTTGCTTTGCACGCAGTTGTGATTTATTTCCACGGGTCAATGAAAATCTGGCATGAATGTGACACTATAAACCAATCACGGCCAAGTTTCTTTGTTAATACCCAAGAGTCCCTCCGCCCCACAGACTATCTGTGTGGCTACTGACTATCTGTGTGGTAATGACCAACCAGAGTTGGAAACCTTCCCCTGTTCTAAAGTCTTCTGTTTGGGGACCTAAATAACTATCGTAACCGAACTTTATCATATGCCATGGGAGCTTTCAAACATTGTTTCCATTGTAATTTACAATCGGCGGCTGTTCCAGCTTAGCTTGACTCTGCAACACCTTTGGAGCACTCTCTTGGAGTTCTACAAGACACTCAAATTTCCCAGTAAGGGATTGATATAGTACCTTGAATCTAATTTGAAAAAGACAAATGAATAAAACTATGGTGGTGTGCCGACACTGTTCAGCTGGGATCCGGTAGCTTTATGGCAGCATGTCAAAGGTTAACTCACTTGCGATGTCACAAACCAAGAGTAACTGAAACGAGAGTAACCGATACCCCAACGAGATAAAATACCGTACAAATGCAGTTGGTCAGCATTCAAGGTTGCTGACCAACCTTGAACGCAGGTTGGTCAGCATTCAAGCAACCTGTGCCCATTCTGAATTGGCCCAATTCAGATTGGGCCAAAGGCTATGGCATAGAATTCAAGACCAGATTCAGTAGAACTGTTAGAACTGCTGGTAGCTTTCTACTGTCTACAAGAATTTTTTTAAAAACAATATGGCATCTGGCTAGGATGTCTCCTGGATGCTTTTATGGTAAGGTATTCTGGGTATGTCTCACTAGGAGAAGACCTCGACGAAGATCATGGACACCCATGTGGGATCACCTCTTCCAGCTGGAGTATGGCGTACCTAGTTATGAGTTATCACATTATTCTGTTCTTAAGAACGTAGACATTGGGCCCTGTTTTAACCTCGAGCCTTCAGTTGAGTTCTCTGCAGTAAGACTTGGTCAACGTGAATGCTTTTTACCAGTTTTTGAGTTTGAATTTAAGAGATGTTTTTGGTACCTGACTGAGGAAAGACAAGAATCCCAGGAGCAACGCTGTCAGTAAACCTGATTCGATGTTGTAGAGCGCCAAGCTGCCTGCATACCTCATGGTTCTGGGGAAACAATAAAACCAGTACAGTCTTGTTGCTGGAAAGATTTCAGCAGGAGATAATATTACTAAGGATAAAAAGTGGAAAGGAGTAAATAGAGGGAGAAAAAATAGTCAAAATTGGGCAACTATTTGCCTCTTAGTTGGCAAAAAAGCAATACGACAGAGAAAACACATACATACAAATCAGAGTAATCCTTCGTTCATCCATGAGTGAACTATCGTACAAAAAAATTCAAAGTTTTCTTCTGGAAAGTGTGTTAAAGATTAAGACATTTCGACTTTTATTGGAACCGGTCAACAATTTAAGACAGAAACTAGTGGTCCCACGACAAGATGCCTATCCTATTCCCAACCCGAACTCCAAATTTGAGGACAATGAGGTTAAGAGTATTATTAGGGATGGTTCAAAAGAGGTGATGGCAGATGACATCACTGTGGTGGGTCTCATAAAAAACAATGATAAGACCCAATACAGAGAGGAGGTCAAGACCCTCAGAGAACAACCTGAACACCAGTAGGACAAAGGAGCAAAGGAGGTGAT
The DNA here is from genome assembly GCA_902685375.1 of Neostethus bicornis. NCBI lineage: Eukaryota > Metazoa > Chordata > Actinopteri > Atheriniformes > Phallostethidae > Neostethus > Neostethus bicornis. The sequence goes on along the minus strand of LR738547.1, from coordinate 5,553,764 downwards.
AATGGACTACAAGAGGTCCAAGAGAACTGAACGCACTCCTCAATGGATACAGTAGGAGCCTTTGGAGTGCGTTGACAACATAGTTCCTGGCCATTCACATCTCTTCTGACTTCTTGAGGACTGTTAACGCGTCAAACCTGATGAGGAAGGCCCAAAACGTCTCTTCTTTCTTTGGAAATTGAAGCACTCTGAACTGTCCTCCCAACTTCTGGTGAACTTCTACAGAGCCACTGTTGAGAATATTCTGTCTCTCAGCATGACCGTGTGGTATAGCAGCTGCACTATACAGGCCCCAAAAAAAAGGACTTGTGCGCAGCGGATTGCAGTCTGTCAGATATGGAATCAGTCTACATTTCCTCGGTTCAGCAGAAGGCCAGACGCATACCAAATGATCCCACCCAGCCTGAAATCGGACTGTTTGTACCTCTTCCATCTAGGAAGTGGTACAGGACTATCAAGACAACCACTTCACCGCTTAGAGGATGTGCAAGCAATCACCTTACTGCCTTTTATTCCCCATTGATCACACAAATGACCGGCACTAAAGACACGTTAACACTGAACTGCAAATTATTCTGTAAATAATTATCTAATACCTCTCATTTGCTGTTTTATTTTTATTTCTAATTTGCATCTTTCTTATACGTATAGCTGAAGTCTGTCAAAATTTTATTATGCTTGTATTGTGACAATAAAGAATCTTGAAAAGAAGTCATCTTTGTGAGAAAAGACCCTTCGCTGAACAAGAATTGAGGCTTAATATACTGTACAACTCACCTGGAGTATAGAGCACTTTCACTCACATGACTAAAACCTGGAAGTCGGCCATTCTGGAAGGATAGATCAGGAAGAAACTATTGACAATGAAGTTCTCTCTTGTTTCATCTTGTGTTGCTATTCAGAGTAGAAATGAGTGATCCACGTCATTTGCGTAATATGACATAAAAATGGGCTGGTTTTGAAGCGGAAAAGACAATATTTAGAGAGATATATTGTTTTTTCACGTGACGTCATCAACCCAGAAGTATACATCCTGTCTTTTAAAGGCTTCTTCTTCTCCTTTCGGCATTTCCCTTATGGTTCGCCACAGCAAGTCAGTTTCATCCATCTAACCCTATCTGCTGCATCCTCTTCGGTCACGCCAACTATCTTCATGTCTTCCTTCACTGTATCCAAGAACCTGCTCTTTGGTCTTCCTCAAGTCCTCTTTCCTGGTGGTTCCAAACCCAGCATCCTACTGCCGATGTACTCTCTCTGTCCTCTGCACATCTACAAACCATCTCAGTCTGGTCTCTCTGACTTTATCTCCAAAAACTTCTAACATGTGCTGTTCCTCTGATCCTGTCCATCCTGGTCACTCCCAGAGAGATCCTCAGCATCTTCATCTCTGCTACCTCCATCTCTGTTTCCTGTCTTTTCCTCAGTACCACGGTTTTGTACACTTTCCCTTTCATTTTAGCTGAAACTCTTCTGTCACACATCACACCTGATACTTTTCTCCACTCGTTCCAGCCTGCTTGAACACGCTTCTTCACTTCTTTTCCACACTCACCATTGCTCTGGACTGTTCATTCTAGATACTTAAAATCTTCCAACGTCTTTGTCTCTTCTCTTCTCGTATGTAATTGCAGGCATCAAATCAGGATTGTTTGAAAATAAATTATTTGGAAGTGTAGAAAATTGTTCTGACGTATGACACCAATGATGTGGAAAACTAATTCTACTTCTGAATAGCACCATAAGATAAAAAACAATGAAAAAATACTGGTTTGTTGATAGTTTTATAGGATTACAGTCCAATTGCCTTGGCAAGAGTATTATCCACAGGGTTTAAAAGAGTACTATTGGATCGAATTCAAAATTTTATTAACTCTACAGACAACCAGTTTGGCTTCAAGTCCAAACATGATACTGATTTAAAGAAATCATCAGAAAATATCGAAATAAAAATTAACCTGTTTTGTTTTGCTTTATTGATGCATCAAAAGCATTTGATCGCGTTGATCACTGGAAACTGTTTTTTAAATTGTGTCAGAGAGGGGTGCCATGGTATATTTTGTGAATACTGGTCTACTGGTATGCTCACCAAGAAATGCAGGTGAGATGGGCCAACGCCTTTGGTGTTGGTAATGGAATCAAGCAAGGAGGAATCTTGTCTCCAGTTTTGTTTAGTTTGTACATGAAAGATTTGTCCCACCAGCTACATGCATGCAAAACAGGCTGTCTGATTGGGTTTTCTGTAATGAACCATCTAATGTCTGCAGCTGATCTTGTTGTTTTCAGCCCAAGTAGTGCAGGTCTACTGGAACTTCTCAATGTCTGCTCTACTTATGGGTTGGACTTTGACATAAAGTATAAAACAAATAAAAGTGTCATAATGGTCTGTAAAGTGAAGTCTGTGAAGTTTCCTCAGTTTACATTATGTGGAAATGATCTGTCTATCTGTGATGACATGTCAGATGATGAGGACATATACAGACAAAGTCGTATGATGTATGCACAAGCAAACATGCTCACACACAGGTTTAGTGCTTGTCCAGTGCAAGTGAAAAAGATTCGTTTTAAAGCCTACTGCACACCTGTGGTGGAACTACAAGAGAGCTAGCACAAGAAAACTCAATGTGGCATACAATGACTGTCTGAGGATTCAAACATGGGAAAGATGGGAAAGTGCAAGTCGTCTGTCTCAGCAGGAATTAGGACTTTCCAGGCTACTCTACGCTGTTTGATCCAGTTTTATTGGTCATCTTAATAGCTCTGAGAACTCGATTATTAGGAGCTTGGTTGATGTGAAACTTAGTACCACAAAGTACCAGTCTGAACAGTGGAACCATTGGTACAATTGTTTGATGTAAACATTGGTTTGCTACATTATATGTATTTCTTTTTTTCCTCTCTCTCTGTTTTGTTGTTGTTAGTTAGTTGTGTCTTTCTATAGTGGACCTTGAGTCTGCAATAAAGTTGATGATGATCTATGACTACAATCAAAGGCCCTGAGGATCTGCTGTGGTGCCTTTAGGACAACGTCGATTCCTGCCTTACTGGTTGAAATGTCCCGTCTAAGTTTCCTCTGAAACTTAGACAGGACAAATTGGGAGTCCATTTTTGGCCAGATTTAGTTTTTGATATTCTGTGCTGCCTTAAACGACTGGAAGATATAGGTTCAGAAGTTCTGTTTGTCTGGGTCCCTGGGCATGCTGGAGTTTTGAGAAATGAAATGGCCGACGCTCCAGCCAAGGCATCTCTTGGTAGAGACACGATAGACGTGTTCTTGGCGTTAGAGATGCAGGAATGTTTTAGCATCTGTAAGGAGAAAATTACTGAGGAGTGGCAAACAGTATGGGAGAATGAGCGGCGGAGCAGACACTATTTTGCAAGTCAGCCTTCAGTTACTGGCACTAGGTGCCCTGAAACCTATTGTCGTAGAGCTGAAGTTGTTCTAACTAGACTTAGACTTGGGCACTGCGCCCTGGCGGAGAGTTTGAAATTAGTGTGCAAACATCCTAGTGGGCTGTGTGAGTGTGGAAACGCTGAATCGGTTGCCCATGTAATGTTGTCATGCAGCAAATACAATCGAGAAAGAAGACATCTTTTTGTTCAGTTGGCAGATACAGGTTGAAGGAAGTTGATATTTTATTTTTTATCTTTTTACATTTTAAGAAGTTTAACATGTAACTTTTATTCAATAGAGATAGGTTTTGGAATGTCTGTGTTACTTTTTCATTGTTTTTGAGTGTTTTATTTTGCTAATGCAGTTATTTGAATAAATGCCTCCTGTTGTATGAGATTGTTTGAATAGAAACCGGTCAGACATTGGCACCGGCATTGTATAGGAGACCGGATAAGCCAGTGTGAACCAGAGGGTGGATGACCCCAAACACACATCAAAAGTGGTAATGGAATGACTAAATCAGGCTAGAATTAAGATTTTAGAATGGCCTTCCCAAAGTCCTGACTTAAATCCCATCGAGAACATGTGGATAATGCTGAAGAAACAAGTCCATGTCAGAAAGCCAACAAATTTAACTGAACTGCACCAATTCTGTCAAGAGGAGTGGTCAAAGATTCAACCAGAAACTTGCCAGAAGCTTGTGGATGGCTACCAAAAGCGCCTAATTGAAGTAAAAATGGCCAAAGGACATGTAACCAAATATTAGCATTGCTGTATGTATATTTTTGACCCAGCTGATTTCGTCACATTTTCAGTTTACCCATAATAAAGTCATAAAAGAATCAAACTTCATGAATGTTTTTTGTGACAAAGAAGGATCTGTTCCAATCACTATATCAGAGAAAAATCAGAGTTGTTGAAATAACTGGAAACTCAAGACAGCCATGACATTATGTTCTTTACAAGTGTATGTAAACTTTTGACCACCACTGTATATACATATCTACATATATAAGTGTACAGATAAGGTTTTTTTAATGTTAACCCAAACATCTACATGATACAAAATCTAAGCGATGTGTAGTTTTAATCTCCTCAGTCAGTCTTTATAAACTAATCAATAACATTTTGGATGTTTTTAAGCACAAATACTTCATCCACTACTATTTATGGATTAATCAGTTCAATTAGCTTTGTTTGTAAAGATAAAATAGTGCGTCACAGATCAAAGTTATTTTTATAAAAATACTATCTACAACGTTTTCAGCAAAGAGTTTACAATGACTGCAGACTAAAAATAATAAAAATATTTTTTTTCTTGTTGTTTTTTTAAAACTGATAATTCAATCAAAAGTTCAGTTTTTCAGCATCAGAAACACTTTGATTTCCGAGCCCGCAACAAGTCTCAAACACGCAGATTAACGTCCCTGCTCTTTATAACTTTGTGGGCGGGGCTACTCGCCCCAATGTAAACAATCGCTAGCCAGAATGATTGACTGGACCTATCAGCCAATCATTCATCTGTTCCTTTGTTTGATGCATTCAGGGTTCATTAAAAAAAAAAAACTCCGACAAACAGTCGCGGCAGATGAAAACAACTCACACAATTACAAAGACAAGAAACGTTCAAATTATCGTATTTTGAGCATTTTTTACAATTATTGATCGTACATCGTACGGAGAGCAAAAAAATCTACAAATACGATAATTATCGTACACCTGGCAACGCTGACTCGAGCGTATAGCCTGCCGGAACTGATTTCAAGAAGAAGAAGACTTCAAAATGGCCGACTTCCGGCTTGGTGACGTCACATGAAAGCGCTCTACATAAACATTCTCAGCCACGTTCTAAAAAAAAGGATTCTTAGCACAGACTCAATGTTCTCACTCCTGGGATCAGTTTAGTTTCACAGGAGTATCAACAGTTGTAAAATCAGGGAAGCGTTTAAACTGATTAGCTTCAGTTAGGACAAAAAAGAAGACAGTTAGACAACAATGCAAGTTAAGCTACCAAAATCGTTCAAAATCTAGTTTTATAACATGTTTTAAGGTGTAGCTTCTCCTCAGGAATTTATTTAACTCAAGTTTATTTATATGGAACCATTCTTAGCTCCTTCTAGCGGATTTAAATGACTAACGGGTAGATGTCTAAAAGTCTTAATCTTCTAAAACACCATCCAGAAAACACTTTAAAGCTTTTTCTACGATGTTCATAACAATTAAAAACAGAAAAGTAATAAAATATCCGTGTTTTACCCCCAAAGAGGCGCTGGCTATGATGGTTGTTTTCCACAAAGCTGGAGCTTCTTGTGACGCAGCCGCCATTTTGCAGTGATCTAAGCCGGAAGTGAAGTTTAGGCCTAAAACGGAAACGATAACTTTCAGTTTTTTTTATTTTGCGCATGACGCTAGACTGTCCAGGCGTTTTCTTTAGCGTTAGCTAGCTATTAGAATTAAATTATTTACCCCACACGTGAGAAATTTGTCTGTTGCAGCACACTTTTTTTTTAGCAATTTGATGAACTTTTTGAGTCTTTGTTTACTATGTTTTTGTTTTTTTTTTCTAGCACATAAGAAAAAAAGAAGGAAAGAGAAAAAAGAAAAAATAGACGGTATATATACAAGAATGGGTGGCGGGCCCGGTTCTAGGCATGGGCAAGGGTGGGCAGTGCCCACCCAAACTGATGCCTTGCCCACCCAATCAAAAAGTCACAGAGAATGAGCAGCATCCTATTGGGTGTTTTTAAACACAAATAAATGTTGCGTTACATACATAGGCCTATAGCACTGTTTGGTCACGCCCCCTTGCCTTTATGACATAAATACATAAGTTGTCAATTTTCCCACACTCTGCTTCTCAAAAGCACACGTTAACTTCTGACTGCGGAACTCTGATTCCCTGGTTTTCCTCTTGGCGTTTAGGTAACTTGATATTTCTTCAAGCCTGTAGTCAAGCCCACGCCCAGCGGCTCTGCGGCTCTCTCGGACACTAGTGGTGTGACAGAGAGCCGTCAATCGGGCTGTTGCACCTCTACCTCCGCCGCCCCAGACACAGCTCGGGCCTCCGCCGCCATAGACACGGCTGGTTCGGCGGGCCTCATGGAAGGTGTATTTAGTCATACAAGCACCACAAACATCAGCCCCTCTGTCAATTGTCCACAAGTGCAACCTCAACAGGCCGTTGCACCCCCGGACTATGCCGGTACGGGTCTTTCCCTTACCGCCACGACGCAGCCCGTGTTAGCTAGCTACCCAAAACGTGCATTTGGCGGTACATTTTGTTTGTTTAACCCGGCCTAGTACCGCACTAGACCCTGGCTGGAGTATTCTCTGGCTAAGCTTCACAATAGAAAAAGAAATCTGGTGATTTTGGCCCACGAAAAAACCATCACAAATAAATTAGACATGGATGAATTTGTGACAATCTTTGCAAAAAAAAGTAGGCGACTGATGCTGTAGTAGTTTTCCTGTTATCTTATATATGCATCAAAAACAATAAAAAGACAAAAAAAAAAAAAAAAAACCATATACACACACATACATATATACAGCCTCAGAGAGATGCAAGTGCACCTTCTGTGCACTTGCATCTATACCCCACAAATTGAAGAGGGTATATATATATATATGTGTTTTTTGTTCGCCCACCTTCAAATGTTTTCTGCCCACCCAAATTTTGAAAGCTTGAACCGGGCCTGGTTCCAACCCTCACCTATGGTCACCAGCTGTGGGTGGTGACCGAAAGAATGAGATCGCGGGTACAAGGGGCCGAAATGAGCTTCCTCCGCAGGGTGGCTGGGCTCTCACTCAGAGATCGGGTGAGGAGCTCTGCCATCTGGGAGGAGCTCGGTGTCGAGCCGCTCCTCCTCCAGGTGGAGGAGCCAGATGGGGTGGTTCGGGCATCTGGTCAGGATGCCCCTCGAGCGCCTCGCGGGCGAGGTGTTTCGGGCACGTTTTACCGGGAGGAGACCAAGGGGCAGACCCTGGACCCGCTGGACCCTATGTCTCATATCTGGCCGTGGAAGGATTTGGGATCCTTCCAGGTGAGCTAGAGAATGCAGCCGGGAGAGAGAGGCCTGGGCTGCCCGTTTGAGGCAGTCCCGACCCCGGAACAAGCAGAAGATGACGGAACAGAACGTACTAAATGTACATGAGGAGGTAAAAAGTGCTAAAATGTTACATAAGCAACATAAAGTGGTAAACAGTGATGAATTACATGAACTAGTTATTTGTAGCTAACTCTGCTTACTAAGTTACCATTAACTTCACATGTAAATACAGTCTTTACCTGTAAAATTTGTTTAGAGGGTTAGGTTGAAGGGGGGTCGCTGCTGGAGTTTGGTTTTGTTTTTTGCAGATATTTGCTCTTGCCCTGTTTTATTTACTTATTCATACATACATGTATACATACACACACACACACATACATGTGTCTGTATACTGTGGATGTATATACAGTATATATATAATTATATATATATATATATATATATACATATATATGTATAGCATATGCATAAACAAATGCTCAAGGATCAAATAAATTTATATAAATAGATGTGTAGATAAATCAAAATGATTTGAATGGAGTCAATAATGGAGAGTGTGGAAAAGAGGTGAAGAAGCGTGTTCAGGCAGGCTGGAACGGGTGGAGGAAAGTATCAGGTGTGATGTGTGACAGAAGAGTTTCAGCTAGAATAAAAGGGAAAGTGTACAAAACCGTGGTGAGACCGGCGATGCTGTTTGCTCTAGAGACAGTAGCACTGAAGAAAAGACAGGAAGCAGAGATGGAGGTAGCAGAGATGAAGATGCTGAGGATCTCTCTAGGAGTGACCAGGATGGACAGAATTTGAAATGAGTACATCAGGGGAACAGCACATGTTAGAGGTTTTGGGGATAAAGTTCGAGAGGCAAGACTGAGATGGTTTGGGCACGTACAGAGGAGAGAGAGAGAGTACATAGGAAGAAGGATGCTGGGTTTGGAACCACCAGGAAAGAGGTCTAGAGGAAAACCAAAGAGGAGGTTCATGGACGCAGTGAAGGAAGACATGAAGATAGTTGGTGTGACCAGAGAGGATACAGCAGATAGGGTTAGATGGAAGGAACTGACTTGCTGTGGTGACCCCTGAAGGGGAATGCCGAAATGAAGAAGAAGAAGAGTCAATATTGAACATGTTTATGAAGCCAAATTTTTGGGAGTGATGATTACACTATGTAACAAATTTTCACTTTTTTTCTGTTCCTGGGTTGAAAGTGTGTTTTCCTAACCTGTTGGGTCTAGAACAGAAAGGAAATCCCTGTTATTCCAGAAAAACTTTGCTTTTTTGACCTGGGCATTGACATTTTGAAAATCGCGTGTTTTTTAGAAAATTCTCAATTCAGTTTCAATGCCGAGCTTCCAAATTCTTCAGTCAGCATGATGAGCTGTGCTTCTGCAACGGTGTTGCCGGTCTATTCCATGCTATAGGTATCACATGTAATTCTATGGAATGGCGCCTATTCATAGACAGCTCATCTTGGGAGCTGTCACAATAGAAACAACTATCCATCTCTCCCGATGGCCCACTCTGTGCATCTCAAAGAGGACTACACCAGTGTCAAAATGTTGCTGAGTAGTCATCAGTGACCATCCGATGACCACCAGATGGGAGGTCATCTGTGACTTCAAAATGGTATCATTCCTCATGGGTCTTCAAAGAGGTTTCACAAAATATCCTTGTTTCCTCTGTCTCAGGGGCAGCCATGAGACAAAGGCGCATTATTGCAAAAAGGACTGGTCACAACGGACTGAGATTTCTGTTGGGAAGAGCAATGTGAAGCGCGAGTCACTGATAGAACCTCATAAAGTGCTTATGCCACCAATGCACATCAAGTCAGGCCTCATTGAGCTCTTGACAAGGAGTCAGCAATATTTAAACACCTCCAAGATCTTTTTCCAAAGCTGTCCGAGGCTAAGGTCAAGGCTGGTATCTTTGTCGGACCACAGATCAAGAAGATCATAGAATGTGAGGATTTCGCAAAGCTGTTGAAAAGAACGGGGAGAGTGGCTTGGAGCAGTTTCGTTGCAGTTGTTCATGGCTTCCTACGTAATCACAAAGCTAAAAAGTATGTGGAGTTGGTGCAGACTCTCATAAAGAGATGGGATGCAGAATGTCTCTGGAAGTCCATATGCTTCATTCACATCTTGATAAATTCTAGGAGAACATGGGCGCTTACTCTGAGAAGCAAGAAGAGCCTTTCATCAAGACATCTTCTTCTTCTTCTTTCGGCATTTCCCTTCAGGGATCGCCACAGCAAGTCAGCCTCTTCCATCTAACCCTATCTGCTGTATCCTCTTTGGTCACACCAACTATCTTCATGTCTTCCTTCACTGCGTCCATGAACCTCCTCTTTGGCCTTCCTCTAGTCCTCTTTCCTGGTGGTTCCAAATCCAGCATCTTTCTTCCAATGTATTCTCTCTCCTCTGTACATGTCCAAACCGTCTCAGTCTTGCCTCTCAAACTTTATCCCCAAAACCTCTAACATGTGCTGTTCCCCTGATGTACTCATTTCTAATCCTGTCCATCCTGGTCACTCCCAGAGAGATCCTCAGCATCTTCATCTCTGCCACCTCCATCTCTGCTTCCTGTCTTTTCTTCAGTGCTACTGTTTCTAGACCAAACAGCATCGCCGGTCTCACCACGATTTTGTACACTTTCCCTTTCATCAAGACATAATGGATTTTAACTGTTAATACCAAGGATAGTATAACAAAAACATGATGGACATTTGGGATTTACTTTGAGAAAGGGATTCACGATACAATCGTAAATCTAGAAAATCTACATATTTCTGAACCTTGTTGAGTGGTTTCCGACTATTTTTGTCTATTACTTGTGCAACTTTTGTTCATATCTGTTCATATTTGTTCTGATCATAATGATGAAAGTAAAAAACAAATTGTTTATTTGTACAAAAAAAACAAGTTTTCTTCGTGCTGTCGTCACAAAAGCAAAGTTTGTGCTTAATGAAGTCATTTTTTCACATATTTTAGACATAAGCAATTGAAATAAAACACTTAGAAGCCAGGAACAAAATTGTGTTACATAGTGTTATTGATCCTTTTTCCTGGAAATCACACATTTGTTACATTAAACATCGGCATTCTGTACAAAACAAGAAAGGCTTTGAACACAAAAGAGTTATATTTGATTTACTGTAGTACTTTTCATATTGTGCAGAGATTTGGGGGAATGCAGGAAAAACTTGGTTAGATTCTTTGGTTGAATTGCAAAGAAATGTCAAGATTCCCTCACCTGCCACCAGAGGAAGCCGTGAATTTTCCTCCCTCTCCTGGACTCAAGCCTGTGTGGTAGAAAAATTTAGATAAAGTAAGAAATAAGTAAGAAACACTCTTTGAAAACCTCTTAGTGACAATAGGTGTCTTTAATTAACTTGATGTGCTGAAACAAGACATCTATCTAACATCTATGAAGTGAGAATCTTGTTCCAGTCTGTTCACACCCGCTTCAAGCTGCTCAAGGACAAGCAAAGATACATTTTACAAACTCAATCCAAATAAGGCAGCCTCTGTCCAGCAAAGTGCAGGTGCAAGATAACAACATATTAAGTTTGTTCAGCCCAGTAATAAATGTTAATAAATTATCAGCTTATCAAACATAATTTTCAGCCCAACCAAATTTGCATAGCCTATCAGAATGAGCTATCCAGCCTAGCAAAAAAGAAGCCCACGCTAATAACGGAGGTCCTTAAAACATGGGGGTTTGGTCAAATTGTTGAACTTCTGCCGATCAAACTTTGGTTTGCATGAACCTCCAATGCTGCAGCATTTAATCTTTTTACTTATTAATTTTTTTTCTCTTCTCATTTGAGTTTCAACTTATTAAGAAAATTTCACAACACCCGATACCAAACACCTGTGGTCATTAGCCTGATGATGCATCATTAGGCTGATGCCTATTTAAGGGCAGTCTCTTCTGAATTCCTGGTTGGGCCATCATCCCTTCCGGCAAGGTCTTCTTGACCAAGTTACACCCTTGAACACTGTGTTGTTTTTTTTTAACTTTGACCAAAAGACGTTCCCTTGTGCTAATCCTGTGTCTTTGCCTTACCATCTTGATGGACATTTTGTTAATGAATCCTGTTTGTTGTCCTGCATTTGGGATTACTCCTCTTTCCACATAATGACAACTTTTTTTTTGCTGCTCATCAACATTAACTATTGATCACAATTTGAATTAGGTTCTACTGCAGATGGGGAGATTGATCATCCGCTAAAAAAAGGTGTGCTTTTGTGGACTAACAAAGAAAAAGACACAAACCGCAAAATATGGCATAAAAAACAAATGGGCTTGCTTCTTAACTTCACCCCAACAGAACTCTACACCGCAGATAAAGAGCCAACAGCCATAGTCAGAAAGAGAATTTGAAGTCACCTTCAAAGCTTTCTGTGTGTCCTCACTCTTGACATTTCTTCATAGCATTCAAGAACTGACTTTTCAGCATGTTGAGCAAATGAGTCATGTTGGTTGGTTCATGACCCTCCCAGAGGAGATGGCGTTTATTTCAGTTGTCCTTTGGCAAGGTAGTATTAGGATTTTATCACTACGTGACAAATAATCAACAAACTTTGGAAACCAGCACATCAAAAATATCATGTCACGTAACCAGTTTCAAGACATCATGTAACACCTGCGCTTTGATGACATGTCGAATCAAAGTGAACAAAGACTGATAAATTTGCTGCAATTTCTGATGTGTGGAACTCATTTGTCACCAACTGCAGAAAATCATACAACCCTGGTCGACATGCAACCATTGATGGACAACTTTATCCCTCAAAGACTCGCTGAAGTTTCCTGCTGTCAGGCTTTTCAACTGCTCTCTGAGGAAGACCTGAGGCACTACATACAGTAACATCATGACTTCTGTTTAGGACACTTTTCACGTTGCACTGGACTTTTTCATCAATATTGCTACTGTTTTTTACACCATTGTGTTACATTATGTCTGTAACAGACTTTTATTTTATTCTATTTAGTAGACTTTTTGCTCATTTAGCTGCCTACCAATGATACTGCAGGATACCTGAATTACCCCAAGGGGATCAATAAAGTATCTATCTAAGTAAATTTGGGATCAAGTTTTGGGTGGCTAGCGACCTGAAATCCAAATAGATGTGTAATGTCCTACCCTACATTGGATAAGATCCCAGTGGGGAGAAACTATCAGAAAATATTGTGATGAGGTTAATAAAACCATTCTTAGACTTGGGCAGAAATGTTACAACATATATTTACTTAACATCAGTTTTTCTTGCTCAGAGACTTCTAAACTGGAAACTAGAATAATTAGTGTTTAAAATTGCCAAGACTCACTGTGATATACTGTAGCTGGTATTGAATTGGGACCAATGTGGTTAACTTTGATTGTTAATAAAATTGATTTGGTGCATATTAACATATCCAAATCTAGTTGTCCTGATTTAGATAGATATACTCTAAGACCTTACAAAGAACTGTGTGCTTTGTCTGTGTGGTTTATAGAAGAATTATTGTTTAAAGTAATAAAATTATATTCCACTTTAACATTCGTTTATTGTCTTTACAGCTTTAACCAACACAGGTCATGGGGCAGGCTATTCATGGGGTACAGTATATTGTATTAAACAGCAGCTATTACGGACCACCACCAATATGGGGTGCTGTGGTTTTGTAAATGTGTGTGAAGCTGAGTAAAAATAAGCAGTGCCTTCCCCTCAGCCTCATGTCGTTTTTTTTTTCATCATTATTATAAGTCTAAAGTTCATTGGACGTAACCTACGTAAGATATACAACTCAGCATAAAGCTACAACAAATCAGGCTAGCATTTGGCAGCACTAGCTCTAGGCAGGGTACACCCTGGAGATGGTGCCACTTTATTACAGGGTCCAATACATATACCAGTTTGATCATTTCAGAAATTAGATTAGTTGTTGATATGTATGTTTGTAAAATATTTGTATATCCAGAGTTTTGATGAGGCCTCAAAATGTCTAAAAACTACTTTTTAAAGAAAAATAGTATAGAAGGAATCTATCTTTGTAAAGCTTTTCGACCTGTGTTGGCACCCAAAGTGCTTAACAGTGTAGCTCACAATCACCCATTCATACCTAATGGGGGGGATGGTGCCATACAAGGTGCAAACCACAACCCAACAGAGTACTTACGGTTTAGATGTTCTTGCTCAGGGACACGTTGACATGAGCTCCTGGACCAAGGATTGAACCTGCAACCCTCCATTGAGCCATTCCACAACACCAACACAGTTGTAGTATTTTAAACCAACCAGTCTAATGTGAATGTGTTTGGTGATATGAATTTATACTCACTGAAGTGATGTCATATCTCATTCATAATTTATACGCATGTGTTTATTCATTGAGAACTGTTGGTAAGAAAATGTAGATCTTTATGTTATACTTGTTTATTTTAGCATTCAAAGGTGTCTTTTAGCTCAGTGGTCCCCAACCACTGGGCCGTGGGTCATGAGGTACCAGGCCGCACAGAAAGAAAAGATTACTTCCATTATTTCCATTTGGTTTATTATTTGAGCCATGACGATGTTTTAATTTCAAAAGTGACCGGATTTTCTTTCTTTCATCCATAAATGACTCACCAATGACACATCATTACATTAAATTTAAAGCCCTAAACTCGCAAAATGCGTAAAAACCAAAGATTTATAAAAAGCTTATTTGCTAAGGTGAGTTACAGAGTTACGAAGCACACTGAACCTTAGAAACACTCTGAAACCTGTTTCAGGTCAAGATGGGACTGTCTGGTTCCAGCAAAACAAACTCAGAACTCTGATTGATCTAGTCTTACTGTGAGGAACCTGAGTGGTATTCACTTTGTTTTGTGATGTCCTTTATTTTGAAAGTATGTTTACCCTTACCCCGGCAACCAGAGTGTGTTGGAGCAGAGAGAACGTTTCCATGTTATAAAGACGCTGCTAATAAATTTTCTTGTGAAGACAAAGTGGACCTGGCCTTATTTAATTTTTTTGCTACACATTTAGACCGGTCCGTGAAAATATTATCAAACACTAAACCGGTCCGTGGCGCAGGAAAGGTTGGGGACCCCTGTTTTAGCTTAATGTGATTCCCAGCTGTGTGAGATGTTTGTATGACTCTCAGTTGCATGATAGAGGTTGTGTTATCTGTTGACAGAAGAATGTAATGTTGACTGTTTGCTGAACACCCCACTATCTTTAAACCCACCTTCCTTGCCATTCAAAACAGTATGAACAAGGCAGGGAAGCCTACTTTTATATAACTAAATGAATTATTCTAGTCACCCTTCACCGGGGAAATTTTTGTGCTGCACTCCTTACACCGCAGCAGGCTGCCCTTCGACGGCGCCAATGGTGGGAGGGTTAGGTGTGTTCTCCAAGGACCCTAAACGTGCTCTCTGTGGGACGCAACCCCATGACCTTCCGGCCCGCGCGCAAACGCTCTAACCACTGAGCTGCCGTCTCCTCCCATGAATGACTAACATGACTACCATGAATAAGTCTTGCCCGAAGTGGAGCGGTTTAAGATCGACTGACGGATTGGTCTGAAATAATTAGGGCGCTCCATCGGTCCATCGTGGTGAAGAAAGAGCGAAGCCGAAAAGTAAAGCCCTCAATTTACAAGTCGATCTACGTTCTTACCCTCACCTATGGTGACCGAAAGAACAAGATCACAAATACAAGCGACCAAAATGAGCTTCCTCTGCAGGGTTGCTTGCCCCTCACTCAGAGATAGGGTGAGGAACTGTGTCATCTGGGAGGAGCTCGGAGAAGAGTCGTTGCTCCTCCGGGTCAAGAGAAGCCAGATAGGGTTCGGGCACCTGGTTAGATTCTCTCCCGAGCACCTTACTGGTGAGATGTTTCGGGCAAGTCCCACTTGGGGGAGTTCAAGCGTCAGGCCCCAGAGCTGCTAGAGAGACTTTGTCTCGCCGCCAACTGGGGAAGAACTTGGGATCCTCCTGGGTGAGCTGGAGTATGCAATTGGGGTGAAACCCTGGGCTTAGCGACCCAGCCCGAAAAACGCAGAAGCCGACAGAACAGTGGGAAAAAAGTAGACGCCAAGCTGTCAAACAATATACCTCCGCCTACTTCATATTACAAACTTTATCAAATCACCTATAGCTGGTATTGAGTAACAATGTGCAGTTACTTAGAGCCTCCTTCACAGTGCGGAAAAAAAAAAAATCTCCTAGGGGCCCACATAATAGAGAGATCTGTCACCCAGGACGAGCGCCAAGGTTACGGATAAGTAACTCTCTCTTCTTATCAAGAACCAATTATCATTCTTTTAATTTCAAAGGCTAGAAAACAAACACTAATTTTTCTCTTTTTTTCCGAAACACAAATTTTTATTTGACATTTATGCAAGCCGGCACATTGCTTAATGTTAGGAAACTTTATGAAATCATAAAAGACTAAATTCCTGTCGTGTTCAAACACACACAAAGATGCCAAACATAGAAAATTTCCGCATGCATAAAAGCTTATTTGTGTAGAGAAGCTGTCCACTGAGCAAGAGATGAACAGAGAAATTCTTATTAAGAAAAAAACACCTACAGAAAGATTTTATAAATTATAATAAATTAAGTGAAAACAGGAGCAAACTGTCCGGCAGGTTCTCCTCTGGGTCAGTGATGTGTTTCCAGTTCCACAATGGTCCACTCCCCCTGTGGAGAGGCAGCATCTTCTGGAGAATAGCTGGTCACTGTGATGCTGGTAGAGGAGTCCTCTACAGGAGATATGAGCTCCGCCCAGCGCTTGAAGCCATTTTTTTCAGGGGAAAGTAGGGACTGGGAGTCTAGGCCGTCCCGGGACAAAGACAGAGTCTGCTTTATGAGGTACTGGGCTAAATTGAGCTCTTCAGGAACTGGGTTTATGACGCCCAGGTTGGACTCATGATCTGCGAGAAGCTCTTTGAGAAGGTTCCAGTCCCGTTCTGCAAACTCAGTTTTTTTCTCCTCACTTTGTTTTTCTTCCTTCCTGCGTTCAAACGCCTCCCCCACGTCCATCTCGTAAATAGGAGAGAGGGCTTTGGACGGTCGGCGGTCAAGTTTGCAGCTTCTGTCACAACCATTGTCCCCTAAAAACAATGGACAATACTACAGAATGACAAACTGAACCACTCCGCCACAGCTCTCCCTCCATCACACAGACCACTGCAGACTAAACCCAAACATCGTACCTTTAATGTAGCTGCGTTTAAAGGAGAACAGCTGCTTTAAAGGTAAATTACAGAGATTTATGCATCTATTTATCCAAAATAAAATGCATGCCGGCACTAATGAAGTCTGCATTCATTAGAAACACAGTTTCGTCTGAGATTTATGTGTAGGTTTGTGAACAAAAAACAAAGAAAAGTCACCAAAAGCCACTTTTCACATTGTGTATTTTTTTTACAATTCTTTGACAATAAAAAGCTAAAAACAAAATAATTTGTTTTGTTTTTTTTATCATCAGAGATGGTGCAGTAGTTTTTTTTTTCTTCATATGGATGATGAACTGATGGGAAAGAGAGACACTAGCGAAGCATGAAACATCACATACGTTACAGAGGTCACCGATATTACATGTCTTGTTTAAAGACAACAAAACATCTCCTAAAAGGATGAACAACTAACTACATACTCTATTCTGTTTGATGGAAAGTAAACAGGAATAAAGGATAACGAAAAGACAAATGAACTGGGTTAAAAAGCATGCATGTGTGCCGGCACAACGTAAAAAAACAGCGGGAAAATGTCAAATAAAATGTCCAAAAAAAACAAAAATAGTTAAATTTATAGGATGAACTGTAGTTTTGTCAATCTGGGTTGTACTTGTATTTGGTCATTAAAGTGAGAAATCTTAGGGTCACCCCTGGCCCTCAAAAAATAAAAGTGTGTGGAAAAAAAGTAAACATGCCCATATATAGACATAGCCATGGGTCTTTGTTGTTCCTTATCACTCTTGTGGAGCTCCAGATACAAGTTGGAAACATTTCAAACAGAATCAGAATATACTTTAATGATCCCACACATGGGAAATTTGTGTGTCACAGCAACAACTTCCTATCTGCTAAGTGAGTCGTTGTAGAGCTCGATCACGTACGGAAAGAAAGACCTCCGGTAACGAGATATTCTCGAGCGGAGTTGTCTGAGCCTCTTGGAGAAGGAGCTCCGTTGTTCGTCCAGGAGTGGGTAGAGAGGATGGTCATTGTTCAGTGACCTCCTCTCTACCACTGCCTCAAGTGAGTCCTGTTTGCTGCCAATGACAGAGCCAGCCAGCCAAACAGATCACTCTAAAGAAAAGTTATTTGATTCTTAAAGACGTTCCAGTGAAACTTTGAAAAAATGCGGGCCTTCTGGTGCCTGATGGGCAAAGACTAGGGTCCAAAAAGCTGGCGGGAAATAATTTAATGTTTGGGTCCCAAAGTTGTAGTGTAGTGGAGTGGATCACGGTAATGGATGGGATTAAAGACATCGCCTCTACGTTTCACTTAGTTGCGGTGGATGTCGCTTCAGTGCTTGACCATGCTTGTATCTTCATTTGGTTTTCTTGTACCACATTGGCTACATGCAGTCACAGTTTTATCCACCAGCTTCCTTCATTCCTTCATCAGTTAAGTTAACAGGAAAGCCAGTGTTTCCATACAAGTGATTTAGATGATGACTTGTAAGTCTTTACATTCATCCGTTCCTCAGTTTGTTGTGACCATACTGTGTGTGAACTGCACATGCACAAATTTATTTCTTTTAATCATGTGCTTCCTGAGCTAAAAATGTCGAGCAATGATAATCGTTTGCACAACTTTTCCAAGTGAATCATTCAATAGTATTCTGGGTAAATGTGGTGTATCCGAAAAGACTAATAAAGGGTGGAGACGGCAGCTCAGTGGTTAGAGCGTTCGCGCGCGGACCGGAAGTTCGCGGGTTCGCGTCCCACAGAGAGCATGTCTAGGGCCCTTGGAGAAGACACCTAACCCCCGCTTCTCCCACCATTGGCGCCATCAAAGGGCAGCCTGCTGCGGTGTTAAAATAATTTTGACAATCTCCCTAAACCTCATTAGAGACTTAACCCCAGACAAACTTGTCTTTCTTCCTGGATGTTTCGTCAAAGCAACTTTTGACTTCTTAGAACATGTAGACCCAAATTTTGTGATTCCCAGGAATACGTGCACCACTCCAACGTTTCAAGATACTTTACAAGAACAACCGGAACTCCACAAGAGTGATGAAATACTTCCCCCTACAATGGGCACGTGCATCTAAAGTCTGGCTATTTTGTCTGTTTTTCCCTGAATTAGACATGTGGTCACTTTTAGAGTGTTTTTCTTGTCTTTAAATTGAAAATGTGTGTGAATCCTAAAAGTAAGTCGGTGGTTGAGGTTTAAAGTTGCTACATGGCGTTCAGTTCATGGCGAAGGTCCAGTCCCATTAAGAATCTAACATTTTATCTGAACTGTGAGGCGGAGCTAGATAAACTTTATTAGTTTTGATACACAGTAAACAATAGAAAAAAAAAAACATGAGATGAAAAAATAAAAGCATACAGGATGAGGTTGGAATCTCAGACACGATGAGGAAAAATATTAAAGTGCAGAAACCCGGATAAAATAAAAATAAATATTCAAATAACCTGAATAATTGATCTTTTAATCACATGCAGAAATAACGTGTCAAACAGAGCTGATCCGATAAATTAAGAAATTAAGAAATTAAGATTTCTCAAAGATAATTAAATCTTTGAGAAATGAATGCTTAATGTCCTATAAAGTATCTCTAAATCTATTGCAGGCTTGTTGGGTTATCGTCAACAAATCGCAAATTTATGGCAAATTTATGGCCAAAAACTGCTGAATTCTTTCTGAGGAATATTTGAGCAACTGCTAGTTGCAGGTAATCATTGCAGATTTGGAGTCGAGATAACGCTGATTTGAAAAATTTTGCAGGCATGTTGAAGCTAATTTTAAACTTCTAAATTTATTTATTGCATTTTAACTGTTACGTTACGTCTAAATCAGAGAAGAGTTAAGGTTGAGTTATGACTAGTTCCCTGCAGAGTCACCGATGCGCTAGCGCTACTTTCTCACAGATTTAAAGTTGCGTTAAGGCTAGTTTCTCATAAATATTCAATTAAGTGACGCGTTGCGAAGTTACTGTCAAATTACGACCAGTTGTCTGTTCTACTAGTTCGCGCCAACTTGTCCCAGATTTACTGTTGAGTTGTTGAGAATACGTCGGCCAATTTTTGACAAAAATACAGACTCTATTCCATCGAAATGGAACTCAAATTGCTGCAGAGGTTTTACAGACTTAATAATAAATTTAACACTGAGTTAATGTAAACGTACTGACGTGTTTTTGCCAAATTGAAGTAAACTTCCCATTGAAATGACCCTGGTAAACCAGCGAGGTAACGAGTTTTCGCTAAACTTTATCAGATGCAGATGTCACTTCTTAAACTTTCCTGAAGCTACAGGTTAAATAGGAGTGAGACGCTCGGTGTAGACACCGAGCACACGTTACTGATAACTACAAGTTAACTAGTCTGATTATGGAGTTCCTCTCTGTGGTGAGAAATGATTGGTTGTAAATAAGAGATTTGGGGCGGGGCCATGGATCATACATTACCTGCTGGAGACTGTGCAGCATGAACAGGAGAGCTTTCCGTCTGCTCATGCTCAGTTAAGTCTAGATGTAAATCAGCTTTTCTGTTCTCTGAAGTACAGGTGATATTTCTGTTCAGTCCTCCATTGTACTGCTCTGTGTGGGGCAGGTCCAGATGGGACGGCCGCTCCTGGAGGGGGGGCTCCAGAGAGGGGCAGATTAACTTTCCTTCATCTACATGACTGCTTTCTTTGTTCTCAGTCAGAAACACACTGGTGTCCTGCTCTGTACAGTTCTGCTGGTTCTCGGGACTCAACGACTTAGCAGCTGTGGAGTCCGACTCAAAGACGTCGCATGATGCTTCGTCTGTCTGATTTGGGGGAGTCTGGACCCCACCTTCCTCTGATCCCAACTCCTCACACTCGTCCACAGAAAGTAAAACGGAGCGTCTGAAGTTAGGTGTCTGGAAGTCCGGCTGCTCGTCTTCCTGCTCCAGCCCGTCATCATCAAACCCTAAATTGACGATCCCCTGAAAGTGTGGTGGGGGATCCGTGGGCGGTGGAACAACTTCGACTTCTGACCGCTCTTCTTCTGTCTCCTCATCATCATCTTCTTCCTCCTCATTCGAGGAAAACAGCTGGTTGTTAGCAGCTGTCTGCGTGATGATCTCGACATCTTTCTGCGACCAAGATGGAGCACGGCGCCTCATACCTTCGTCCTCGCTGGTGGTCTCTATCTCCCTGCCTCGTAAACACACTTCCACACGCAGCCCCACCCCGCCCTCATACATCTTCAGCTCCTCTGGGGTGCTGGTGTCGCTGCTACTGGGACCCAGGAAGTCGTGGCAGCGCGTCGTGCCGCACTTGGACACGCCCCTGACATGGGAGCAGTCGTCGTCCTGCGAGCCCCCGGCGTCGTAGTCCTCAGAGCGGGGTTTGATATCATCTGAGGAGGTGGTGTGGGTGCTTTCTGTCTCTGACTCTGGGAACACTCGTCGCTGGACTCCGCTCCAGGATTCTTCCAGGGTGGTGTCGGTGCTGCTGCATGGCGTCTCCGCAGGACTGCTGTCTTTAGTTTGTCCACTCATGACTTTGTTTTCACACTTCTTCTCCTTCTGGCTGAGATCCGCTTCAGCAAACCTGACCTGCGGGGTGTAGGGAGCAGGTGGAGCACATGTCTGACCTAGTGACTCGTTGCTAGGTCTCATCTCCTGCTGAGAACCTGTTTTCACCACCGGAGGATCCTCAGAGGTCACCAGGGATTTAACATCTTTCTGTTCAACAGAAACATCTTCAGCAACATTTTTTCTAACACTTTTAACTTCTTTTCCTTTGACTTCAGTTTTTTTGGATGCGCCAGAGGTTTTAGAGGTTTTTAACGAAGCAGCAGATGATTCTGAAACATTTTTCACTTTTGTTCCAGTCTTTGAAGCTCCAGATAAACTTTGTTTTGCTTGTGAAACAGAAACTTTACTTGATGTTTGTTTAACAACAACTCCGTTTGATGAAGCAGGTTTGGTGATTTTTTTCTTTGATGTTTCAGCTTCTGAAGACTTGAGACCGTCCTTGTTTTCTTCTCTTCTTGGTGAAGCGGTTTTTCTTACTGAGAGTCCATTTTTGGAACCTAAATCAGAAAAACAGGAAAACAGTTGAATAATCAGCAGACTTACTTTCTGAGGAGCCACACAGCACAGACAGTGACTTTGACAGCGAGGAGCGAAGTGGACCTGCTCTGTTGGATTTTGCGCAGCTGTTCGATTCCGAAACAGAGGATGAGGACTTTGACGGATTTGAATAAAGACTATTACCGGTAATGTGCTTGTTTAGTATCGTTACTACTTAAATAAAGCACAACCAAACTCAGTTTTGCTCCCGATCTATTTTTTAATACACACATTTGCATGCTTGCGTGTGTGTTGTTGTAAGGCGGTGTGTGACTGAGACTGCGCCTTTTTGTACGGTGCGTGTTATGTGTGTGTTAAATACAGCAATGGCGCACATTAATGAGACTGCGCCTTTTCGTACGGTGCGCCTAATGGTCGTGAAATTACGGTAGTTTATTGCAGATTTACAAAAAAATTACTAATTCTGTATTTTAAATTGACTCCTAAGAGACGGATTAATTAGTGAATATCTTCAGTTGGTTTATTGCAGATTTACTGTTGAATTTTGGCTACCAATTTGCAGATTACCTGATCAGTTCTGGCTCATGTTACCACAAAAATAGGTTTAGTTTTTCCCAAAACCACTGTCGAGTTACAGAAAGCTTGACTCAAATGTTTTCTGGAGTTGCATGCAATTCATTGCAAATGTACTTTGTAGTAAGTTTCGTGCAAATTTACCGTCGACTTATGGTTACTAATTCACAGATTTATAAAATACACTTAGTTGAACGCAGATTTAACGTTGGGTTAAAGATAGTTTATCACAAATTTGTCAAAAAGGGATGGCTCATGCTCATCAGTTTATCGCAGATTTGCTGTCAAATTTCAGCTGGTTTATTTTATTGTTTAAATTCTTTCATTTCAAGCAATTTCTTGGATTTGAGTTTAAAGTTCCGTTCCGTCATCTTCCGCTTGTTCTGGGGTCGGGTGGTGGCGGCAACAGCCTCTGACTGGAAGCCCAGGCTTCTCTCACCCCGGCTGCATCCTCCAGCTCACCCGGAAGGATCCCAAGTCGTTCCCCGGGCAGCTGTGAGACATAGTCTCTCCAGCGGGTCCGGGGTCTGGCCCTTGGTCTCCTCCCGGTGGGACGTGCCCAAAACACCTCGCCCGCGAGGCGCTCGGGGGCATCCTGATCAGATCCCCGAACCACCCCATCTGGCTCCTCTCGAACTGGTGGAGGAGCGGCTCGACACCGAGCTCCTCCCGAATGGCAGAGCTCCTCACCCGATCTCTGTGTGAGAGCCCAGCCACCCTGCGGAGGAAGCTCATTTCGTCCGCTTGTACCCGCGATCTCACTCTTTCGGTCACCACCCACAGCTGGTGACCATAAGTGAGGGTAGGAATGTAGATCGACTTGTAAATCGAGAGCTTTACTTTTCAGCTCAGCTCTCTCTTTACCACGACGGACCGATGCAGCGTCCTAGTTATTGCTGATGCTGCACCGATCCGCCTGTCGATCTCCCGCTCCATCCTTCCCCCACTCGTGAACAAGACCCAGAGATACTTAAACTCCTCCACTTGGGGCAGGACCCTGCCCCTGACCCGCAGGGGGCATTCCGCCCTTTTCCGGGCGAGGACCATGGTCTCGGATTTGGAGGCGCTGATTCCCATTCCCGGCTGCTTTACACTCTGCAGCAAATCGATCCAGTGAGAGCTGGAGATCACGGTCCGATGAAGCCAACAGGACCACATCATCCACAAAAAGCAGAGATCCGATCCTGAGGTCACCAAACCGGATCCCTCCAACGCCTCGGCTGCGCCTAGATATTCTGTCCATAAAGGTGATGAACAGAATCGGTGACAAAGGGCAGCCTTGGTGGAGTCCAACTCTCACTGGAAATGGAATCGACATACTGCCAGCTATACGGACCAAGCTCTGGCTCCGGTCGTACAGAGACCGGACAGCCCATACCAAGGGCTTCCGGAGTTTTAAGTTGCTGCAGATTTATTCCTGACTCACGCAATTTACGTGAACTCACAAACAAATTACCATCGAGTTTTTTTACTAAATATAAATTTACTACTAAGTAATGTTGATAAATTTGTGATGTAATGAGAGTAAGATGAAGTTCACTCAGATGGATGACAATGTCATAATAATCTGCTGATTTGATTGAATAACTGTAATCTTGGCTGGGATGGGAATTAGCGCCTCCAAATCTGAGACCATGTTCCTCGCCCGGAAAAGGGTGGAATGCCCCCTGCGGGTCAGGGACAAGGTCCTACCCCAAGTGGAGGAGTTTAAGTATCTCGGGGTCTTGTTCACGAGTGGGGGAAGGATGGAGCAGGAGATCGACAGGCGGATCGGTGCAGCATCAGCAATAACTAGGACGCTGCATCGGTCCATCGTGGTAAATAGAGAGCTGAGCCGAAAAGGAAAGCTCTCGATTTACAAGTCGATCTACGTTCCAACCCTCACCTATGGTCACCAGCTGTGGGTGGTGACCGAAAGAATGAGGTCGCGGGTACAAGCGGCCGAAATGAGCTTCCTCCGCAGGGTGGCTGTGCTCTCACTCAGAGATCGGGTGAGGAGCTCTGCCATCCGGAAGGAGCTTGGTGTCGAGCCGCTCCTCCTCCAGGTCGAGAGGAGCCAGATGGGGTGCTTCAGGCATCTGGTCAGGATGCCCCCGCGACCCGACCCAGGAACAAGCGGATGATGAAGGAACGGGACTTTAGTCTTCTAAAGACCTTGAACGTCTTACCTAAATGGTCCACTTTGGATGAAGCTGCTGCGACCGGTTTCTCAGGAACAATCTTCTTTTTCACACCATCTCTCGGTTTATTGGTCGGGCTGTATAAACATATGAAATAACATTTGTTCACATTTCACAACCTAAACAGGTCACCAGTCTATCACGTGATGACCATTCACGATCCATCTCCCAGCGATGAATTGCATTGATTTATTCTTGTTTTAGAACACATTACTTTCAAAATAAAATAGTAAAACATCAGATTAACATCAATAAAAGATACCATTTATTAATGTATGACAAAAACAAAGAAAAATCCAGCTTTAAAAGTGTAATTAATTTAAAACGATGTGATATTATTTTATTTACTGGGTTTAATCTAACCACAAATTTCACAAAGTTGTTCCTAAATTCTTGAAAAAGAACAAACAAACAAATTTGTGCAGCTGAATGAAGTTGATCGTACCTGCAGTTTTTTGTTGTTTCTGGTCTCTGAGACGGTTTACTCAAAGATGATTTGCTCATCACGCCGGGGGTCGGATGTTTAGTTTTGGCTCCTTAAAAAACAAGAAAACAGAGTTAGCTTCCTGGTTCCTACCGGGATGCTCGCAGAAACTGATTCTTTTATCCTGATTATAATTTAATTTTGCTGTTACAAAAGATCTTATTTGTTCTGATCTTTGAACAATTTCAAGCTAATTATACACTTTTATTCACAGTGATTTTAAACTGACTTTAAGTTGATAACAGTTTGATGTCAGAATGAATTGATGCTGCACTGATCATCCGTCCTCGTTCATCTGCTGATCTTCTATTGTTTTCATTCTCACATTATTTAATTTTGTTACGCTGATTAGCACAGAAACTCCACAGTGAATTGGGCGAGCGAGGAATGTTAACATCTGGACCGTAGCTGATCTAATAACGTGCGGACCCTCATCGTCTCCTAATGAGTTGCTAAACTACCGTAATTTCACGGCTACAAGCGGCATATAAATGTCTTAGATTTTCTTCAAAATGAGCGGTGTGCCCTTTCGTGCGGTGCGCCTTGTGTGTGAGAAAAGGCGGACCTAAAAGAAAAAGCGGTGCCCGTGAGGCGAGGCGGACTTAAGAGAAAAAGCATGTGAATGAATCTTCAAAAGGAGACCACAGTTTTACGAAGGGTGGAAGGCAGCACCAGGCGAGTTACGCTACAGTTTGCCAATGGATTGTAGATGCTTGGACTAACGTGTCTGCTGGTACTGTTATCCGAGCTTTTGCAAAAGCTGGTATCCTTTCTGAGGAGCCGCACAGTACAGACAGTGACTTTGACAGCGAGGAGTGAAGTGGATCTGCTCTGTTGGATTTTGCGCAGCTGTTCGATTCGGAAACAGAGGATGAGGACTTTGACGGATTTCAATAAAGACTATTACCGGTAATGTGCTTGTTTAGTATCGTTACTACTTAAATAAAGCACAACCAAACTCAGTTTTGCTCCCGATCTATTTTTTAATACGTAAATTTGCATGCTTGCGTGTGTGTCGTTGTAAGGCGGTGTGTGACTGAGACTGCGCCTTTTCGTACGGTGCGCCTAATGGTCGTGAAATTACGGTAGTCTTTAATAAAAGAACTAAGCACTTCAGAATCATTTAAGTTTTTCAAATTGTAAAAAGCTCTTTTGAAGTTTAACCTTGTGAAGGTTGGGCAGTGCTGCTGCTTCCGTTCTCCGGTGAAGCACTGCCAGATGTCGGTGAGCCGTTAGGTTTGGATGAACCAGCGGGACCTTCGGTTTTTCTCTGAGTCCTATTGGCTGCAGGCTGGCTTGAAGACGTGCTGCTGAGAGGAGCTGTTTTTGGCCTGATGCTGGATTTTGGTCTTTTTTCTTGTTCTTCAACCCGTTGAGCGCTTTTGGGCCTATTGGCGGCACCTGCATCGCGTCTGGACTCTGCAGCATCATTAGAAACCGCCGTGCCAGCCGATGACGTCTTTCCTTTAGTCGTTATGCTCTTATCTCCTGGTTTCTTGCTTTTTACTTTGCTGCTGAGACTTTCTCCTGGTTTGTTTGCCGGACTCAGACCATCAGACTTCATGGCTGTTACTTTGTTGGAATGAAGGTTTTTGGTGAGGGTCCTTTGGGTCCGGACCAGAGGAGGACTCTCAGGTGCAGATGTACATTTTATAACCTGGGACGGCAGATGGAATTAAAAATTTAAGTCACAGTCAAAAAATGATTGGATCCTACGTATTAAGAATTAATCAGTGTGGAAGAAACGCAAAAATCAATTCATCTATATGTTTTTAAACCCGAGTCAGGGCAGGGTACACTCTCTACAGCTCACCAGGTTTCACAAAGAAATCAGTGTTCAATGCATCTTCTTACCGGCGCTCAAACTCACAACTACTAACCACAATGTTCTTAAACGCAGAACTCGAAAGTGAAATTCAATGTTGACGAAAGGATCGGTGCAGCGTCAGCAATAACTAGGACGCTGCATCGACCCGTTATGGTAAAGAGAGAGCTGAGCCGAAAAGCAAAGCTCTCGATTTACAAGTCGATCTACGTTCCTACTCTCACCTATGAAAGAATGAGATCACGGATACAAGCGGCTGAAATGAGCTTCCTCCGCAGGATGGCTGAGCTCTCACTCAGAGATAAAGGGAGGAGTTCTGCCGTCTGGGAGGAGCTCGGTGTCAAGCCGCTCCTCCTCTGGGTTGCGAGGCGCCAGATGGGGTGGTTCGGGCATCTGGTCAGGATGCCCCCCGAGCGCCTCGCAGGCGAGGTGTTTCGGGCACGTCCCACCGGGAGGAGACCAAGAGGAAGACCCCGGACCCGCTGGAGAGACTATGTCTCACAGCTGGCCAGGGAACAACTCGGGATCCTTCCGGGTGAGCTGGAGGATGCAGCCCGGGTGAAAGAGGCCTGGGCTTCCCGTCTGAGGCTGTTGCCCCCACGACCCGACCCCTGATTAGCGAAACACGACCAACAGAACGGAACGTTCAGATAATTTTAAGCCAATTTTAAGAATATTTTATGCTTTTGCACTGATTTCAAATTGAATTTTTATTATTTCTAAATTGCTTTTTCCCAATTTTAAAATAAATTAGGGTGAACGTCACAATAAGAGTTACGCTGACTTCAAACCGATTTAAAAATGATTGTATCTTGATTGTAAATTGATTTTAATCTAAATTTCCACTGAATCAAATCTGACCAGTTATTAAATGATGATTTTCTAATGACCTACTATTGATTGGGCTTTTATTATTATTTTGAATAAATTTTATGTTGGTTTGATTGCAGTTTGTAGTGATTTAAAATTGACCTGTTGATTTTATCAATGGAATTTTACACTAATTTATGTTCATTTTTGACTAATTAAATGTTGATTTCTAATCAATATGAAATGTTTGAATTTGTAAATATTGATCATAGAATCATTTTTATGTTGATTTCAGTTGAATTAAATAGTGATTTTGTTGCACTGGTTTTAAAGTGATTTAGTGTAATTTCAAATCAGATTTTATGTTGATTTTAACTCTAAGAC
Organism: Neostethus bicornis; assembly: GCA_902685375.1. NCBI lineage: Eukaryota > Metazoa > Chordata > Actinopteri > Atheriniformes > Phallostethidae > Neostethus > Neostethus bicornis. The sequence continues at coordinate 5,525,855 of LR738547.1, read as the reverse complement.
TGCCGCAGCTGTCAATTTGACTGTAATTTTGACTATAATATAATAATTAAATCCAATACAACCTAGGAGGCTGACCTTTTATAACTTTTATAATAATCATGTTTTCTAACTTATCCTGTAGATTTTGTGTTCTAAAAATGAACATTTCAAAATTTATAAGAATTTTGTCTCCCCTAACCTGCTGCGCCCCGCAGCAGCTGGTCATTTTACTTTGGAGTTTGCTTTTTTATTCTAGGTTTTAAAAATATTTAACATTTTATCATTATTATTTCTTTAAAAATTGAGTGGTTAAAAATTTATTTACGCAATAAATCACCGCAAAACATAAATAATTACATAAGCGTCATATTGACAGTCATGGCACTTCCAGGTAGATTTAGAACGCGGCGGTCATAGTGTCAAGCTAATTCCAGAAGAATTTGACATAATGTAGAAACTTCTTTCATATTATTTTTAATCACCATGATTTCATGTTGATCTCTTTATTTTGATTTTACATCCATTTAAGGTCGCTTTCAAACTACTTTAAAATAGATTTTATCTTGCTTTTTAAACTGATTTCTCATTGATTTTACACTATATTCATTTGGAATTAATCCACAATGATTTTGTCTTAAATTTTAGTCTGATTTTTGTATTGATTAATAAAATGAATTTTACACTGATTTTGTTTTGATTTGGCAGATTTCACATACCGTATTTTCCGCCCTATAAGGCGCACCTTCAGTAAGTGACTATTTTTAAAAACTTTTTCCATATATAAGACGCACCGCATTATAAGGCGCTACAGTAAAGGCTGTTCAACTTTGTCCTCTAACTGTGGCCATCTCGCTGTGTTCCGCGGAAACTCTGTTTAGTCTTGTTTACTTGGCGCAGCGCATTTTCCGCCCTATAAGGCGCACCTTCAGTGCGCCTTATAGGGCGCACTGAAGGTGCGTAAATAAATTTTTAACCACTCAATTTTTAAAGAAATAATAATGATAAAATGTTAAATATTTTTAAAACCTGTGATAGTCCCTCCTCTTCACGCTTAGCGTGAAGAGGAGGGACGGTCTTTGAAACAAATGATAAGATAGATCTTAACAATCATCACTTTTGCCAGTCCAGCTGTTTAAATGTCCGCTCAGCGTCGAGGTGCCAGTCTTTTTGGTGTCGTATGAAAGCAAAGTGCCACATTGACTACATTGACTACACTTGGCTATCACAGACAAGTGTGTTAGGGGCCCTGTAGTGTGATTTTTTTTTTTTTTTAAATTAAAAAAGCGTGTTCTTGAAAATGTTCCAATTTATAATTTTTTATAAATAATATATATATATTTTTTTTTTTTACCATGAGCCCGCGGGCCCGCGGTTTTAATGTCCGCAGGCTTGGGTCGGGCTGGATTTTTTTAAAGCCTGATCTCACCACTGGCTGTGGCTCTATTCCCGTGTTCTACTGCGTGACCGATCGCCTTGAGTTTAAACTCTGCAGTGTAACAGTGTCTCTTGGTAGGAGCCATTTCTGGGTCTTTACACAAACACACAAATAGAAATGAGACGCCCTTTCATATATCCCAGCATGCACCGTGCACTACTTCTTCTACGGGGAAAATGGAGTCGGCGGCTGCTTACCGCAGTTGCGACACCTGTTGTAGTTCAATATTAATCCATATTTAAGGCGCTCCGAGTTAAAAGGCGCATCGTGGACTTTAGAGAAAATTTAAGGTTTTTAGGTGCGCCTTATAGTGCGGAAAATATATATTTTTTTTGATTATTTTGAATTACTCTATTCATCCCTCACCGGGGAAATTTGTTTGCTGCACTCTTTACACCGCAGCAGGCTGCCCTTCAACGGCGCCAATGGTGGGAGAAGTGGGGGTTAGGTGTCTTCTCCAAGGACCCTAGACGTGCTCTCCGTGGGACGCGAACCCGCGACCTTCCGGTCCGCGGGCGAACGCGCTAACCATGCGGCCACCGTCTCCACCCATAACTAAATAGTAGTTTTATTTCACACTAATGATCTCAGACTGACAGCATAATGATTTTAGATTAGTTGAGGTGAATTAGAAAAAGACCCAATTAAATGGTTTTGGGCTAAAATTCATGTTAGTATTCTTATCTGATTAAAAAAGGTTACAAATTGATGCAGACCTGTGAACTGGTGAAGACGGGCTTTTTACTGAGTCTCCTTGTGTCTCCTGTATCGATTGCATCTGTCAAAATGAGAAAAAAACAGGATAAGATTACATAATATTAACTGGAACGGGACAAAATCTTCGGGATTTTAGATTAAAATATACATGTACAAATAAAAACAACAAAAAAAAAGACCAATAAGTTGACGCCGAGGTGTCCAACGATTGGCTCTTATGGCTCTGGTTTGGAAAATATGTTTGCAAAAAATTTAAATTCGTCCTTTGGCCTCTTGACTAAAAAAAACTTAATCAATTCACTTATAATCGGTACTGACTAACTGTAGGCAGTCTCATTAAAATACCTTCAGTGGTTTGGAAGATATTGAGTCAAAAAAGTGTTACAGAAGTATGAACGTATGAACAGCCTGGGTGCTAAAAAAAAAAAAAAAATGGATGAATGCTTGATTGGTACTTCATATATGTGGTCTGAGGAGTTCAAAACACACAGGGTGGGTGGGTGGGTTTAAACTTAATTCACTTTAACCAGGCTTGTACAAACGTTTCTGAAAAATGTTACAAATTAGAAGAAAAGTTCCGTTCTGTCATCTTCCGCTTGTTCCGGGGTCGGGTCGCGGGGCAACAGCCTCAAACGGGAAGCCTAGGCCTCTCTCACCCCGGCTGCATCCTCTAGCTCACCTGGAAGAATCCCGAGTTGTTCCCCGGCCAGCTGTGAGACATAGTCTCTCCAGCGGGTCCGGGGTCTGCCCCTTGGTCTCCTCCCGGTGGGACATGCCCGAAACACCTCGCCCGCGCGGCGCTTGGGGGGGCATCTTGACCAGATGCCCGAACCACTCCATCTGGCTCCTCTCGACCTGGAGGAGGAGCGGCTCGACACCGAGCTCCTCCCGGATGGCAGAGCTCCTCACCCGATATCTGAGTGAGAGCCAAGCCACCCTGCGGAGGAAGCTCATTTCGGCCGCTTGTACCCGCAATCTCATTCTTTCGGTCACCACCCACAGCTGGTGACCATGATGAGGGTAGGAACGTAGATCGACTTGTAAATCGAGAGCTTTGCTTTTCGGCTCAGCTCTCTTTTTACCACGACGGTAAAGAGAGAGAAGAAAAGTTGGGATAAAAAAATTCCAGTTCCTCATGATGTCGATGGCGATCAACCTGTAGATCTCAGGGAGAGTTTTGGTCAATCTCAATCTTTGGTATTTAAAAAAAAAAACCACCCTAATCTAATAGAATAACAGTATCTTGGAGTGAAATTTGGTCATTTCTTTACATTTAATGCATGACTGTCGGGTCAGAACGATCACTGGTTGGATTGTTTTTATTGTAACCATAGAAACCTACGGGCACAACCCTCTCACGTTGTTCTCCGGTGCTTCTGTGAGAGTTGGATGACGTTTATGGGGTCAGATCAGAAGTCAGATTGCAAATCATGTGATGCTTAGACATGAAAAGCTAAAATGATGACAAGCTTTAAAGCTGTAGAAATCTGATCTGATGAGGTTACCGAGGTAGCGGTGGCTAACTGGTCGCTACCGACACCACGCATCACTAGGTTAGTGGTAACTAGGAGACTGGTGAGATTACAGTGAAAGAACAGGTTACAGGATTCCTGCGTAGCAACATGCTGTCCTAGCAGGGAGGATAAGAACCTGCTCACCACCATGGGAGAGAATCAGAGAGAATCTTCTAGATTACCTGCCAGTATTTGGTCTCTGTGTCTGGTGGGCAGTGCCTCCCATCCCTTCGTGTGGCGAACGGCGTAAAAGCTCTGAAGCAGAAAGGTCCAGATCCGCCTGCGGAGCGAGCAGATCTCCTGCCTGAACGGCTGCCAGAACACAGAGAAGGAGGAGAAGAATGAAAGCCCCTGCGCCGCGGCAACAACCAATCAGCAGCTGGCCCCGGAGCCCGTCGCCACGGCAACAGATACCCTCCCCTCTCTCAGACAGCCTCCCCATCTCGCTCTGTGTGTTTGTGTCTGCAGGGTTTCACCTGAACTCACAGAGTGACTATTAAAGGAAAGCGGATGAGGAGGAGCTTCAGGCAGATTAAGACCAGCACACATCCATCTAATCCATCCCAACATGCTTACTGGGTCATGTGATTTAACTGGGACCACTGAATGAATAATAAATTAGATGCTAAATATATCGAAATACGACGTTTTAAAATAAATATCAGTGGTCTGTTCAGGAAGAGGATGGAACAGAAAATTTGAGTACTTACCGGCATCGAGTAGCCACACCCTTAATATTCCAACTCCAATCAAAAGACTTTGAAGTTCTTTATTTCACACAAAAATACGTTTTCACATTCGGCTTTTAAAATTATGGCAACATATTGTGTGTTTTTATCTATGTTAACTTTTTTTTAAGTCTTCTTAAATCTTCTTTTAAATTGCAATTACACCTTCAAGCCAGTAGACAGCACATGTTCAACGGAGAGAGCATCGAGGTTGTTAAAACCTACAAATATCTGAGTGTGGATCTTGAACAGAAAACTGGCTGTTTTTCTGTTCTGTTCCGTCATCTTCTGCTTGTTCCGGGGTCGGGTCGCGGGGGCAACAGCCTCAAGCGGGCAGCCCAGGTCTCTCTCACCCCGGCTGCATCCTCTAGCTCACCCGGAAGGATTCCAAGTCGTTCCCCAGCCAGCTGTGAGACATAGTCTCTCCAGCGGGTCCGGGGTCTACCCCTTGGTCTCCTCCCGGTAAAACGTGCCCAAAACACCTCGCCCGCGAGGCGCTTGGGGGGCATCCTGACCAGATGCCCGAACCACCACATCTGGCTCCTCTCGACCTGGAGGAGGAGCGGCTCGACACCGAGCTCCTTTCGGATGGCAGAGCTCCTCACCCGAGCTTTGAGTGAGAGCCCAGCCACGCTGCGGAGGAAGCTCATTTTGGCCGCTTGTACCCGCGATCTCATTCTTTCGGTCCATACCCACAGCTGGTGACCATAGGTGAGGGTAGGAACGTTGATCGACTTGTAAATCGAGAGCTTTGCTTTTCGGCTCAGCTCTCTTTTTACCACGACGGACCGATGCAGCGTCCTAGTTATTGCTGATGCCGCACCGATCCACCTGTCGATCTCCCGCTCCATCCTCCCCCCACTCGTGAACAAGACCCCGAGATACTTAAACTCCTCTAGTCTAGCATTGTTGTTAAAACCCACAAATATCTGGGTGTGGATCTTGACAGCAAACTGGCTGTTTTTCTTAAGAAGGCTTAAGACTTTTCGTGTGTGTGGCGACATGTTGAACATCTTTTATCAGTGTGTCGTGGCAACTGCAGTTTTCTTTGTGGTCGTCTGCTGGGGAGGCAGCTTGACCGTAAGGGACGGCAATAAGCTGGACAGACTGATAAGAAAGTGGGCATCTGTGATGCGGAGAAATGTGGACTATGTGGGAGCTGATTAGGAGGGGAGGATGAGGGCTTTAATGCAGGGTATCCTCAATAGCCCTCGTCACCCTCTACATGATGTTATCACAACCCAGAAAACGACCCGAAGTAACAGGTTTCTCTCACTGTGCTGCAGGACTGAGCGCTTTAGGAGGTCGTTTATCCCTTCAACCCTTAGGCAATTTAATAAATCAGATGTTTCTGGAAAGACAATGGACAATGATGTTTGCAGATGACATTGTGATCTGTGGTGAGAGGAGGGAAGAGGTGGAGGAAAATCTGGAGAGATGGAGGTTTGCACTAGAAAGAAGAGGAATGAAGATTAGTTAGAGTAAAACAGACTACATGTGTGTGAATGAGAGGGATCCAAATGGAAAAGTGAGGTTACAGGGAGAAGAGATAAAGAAGGTGGAAGATTTTAAGTATCTAGGATCAACAGTCCAGAGCAATGGAGAGTGTGGAAAAGAGGTGAAGAAGCGTGTGGAGGCAGGCTGGAACAGGTGGAGGAAAGTGTCAGGTGTGATGTGTGATAGAAGAGTTTCAGCTAGAATGAAAAGGAAAGTGTACAAAACCGTGGTGAGACCGGCCATGCTGATTGGTCTAGAAACAGTAGCACTGAAGAAAAGACAGGAAGCAGAGATGGAGGTAGCAGAGATGAAGATGCTGAGGATCTCTCTGGGAGTGACCAGGATGGGCAGGATCAGAGGAACAGCACATGTTAGAGGTTTTGGGGATAAAGTTCAAGAGGCCAGACTGAGATGGTTTGGACATGTGCAGAGAAGAGAGAGAGAGTACATAGGAAGAAGGATGCTGAATTTGGAACCACCAGGAAAGAGGACTAGAGGAAGACCAAAGAAGAGGTTCATGGATACAGTGAAGGAAGACATGAAGATAGTTGGTGTGACCAAAGAGGATGCAGCAGATAAGGTTAGATGGAAGAAACTGACTTGCTGTGGCGACCTCTGAAGGGAAATGCCAAAAGAAGAAGAAGAATCCATCTCGTCCTTTTCCTTCCCTTAAGAGGAACGTTTCATTTGTTTAACATGCCAAACACCTGAATATGGAATATTACACTACATTTCAGAACCGCTTATTTTGTAACAGGGTTGCGAGCGTTGCCAGAGCCTATCCCGGCTGATTTAAGTCGAGGGGCAGGGTGCACCCCAAACAGGTGGCCAGTCTTTTGTGGGTTCCACTCACTCAGTCCTAGAAGCAATTTTCTCAAAGACCAATAAACCTAACACACATCTTTGGAGGGTAGTAGGAAACAAGAGTACCCAGAGAAAGCCCACACGTACTGAGTAGAACATGCAAACTCCACACAGAAAAGCCAGGGATACAAACCTCACCCCACCTGGGACTGGCTTTGAGGTCACAGTGCGAACCAATGCACCACAATGCAGCCTAAATTCAGAATGTTAGTAAAATGCAAAATAAAGTTAAATAAAAAACAGAGTAAAAACAGAGTAAAAAAAAAACTGAAAAGAAATTCTAAAATTAGTCAAATCCTGAATAATGTCAGTAAAAATGCAGAAATCCCTGAGGCGGTGGCTCAGTGGTAGAGCGTTCACCCGCGGACCGGAAGTTAACCGGAAATTTGCGGGTTCAATACCCGCTGAGTTCATGTCTAGGGTTCTTGAAGAAGACACCTAACCCCCCGTTTCTCCCACCATTGGTGCCGTCGTGACAGCCTGCTGCGGTGTAAAGCAGCACACAAATTTCCCCGGTAAGGGATGAATAGAGTACCGTATTTTCCGCACTATAAGGCGCACCTAAAAACCTTAAATTTTCTCTAAAGTCCACGATGCGCCTGTAACCTGGAGCGCCTAATATATGGATCAATATAGAGCTACAACAGGTGTCGCAACTGCGGTAAGCAGCCGCCGACTCTATTTTCCCTGTAGAAGAAGTAGTCCGCGGTGCATGCTGGGATACATGAAAGGGCGTCTCATTTCCATTTGTGTGTTTGTGTAAAGACCCGGAAATGGCTCCTACCAAGAGACACTGTTACACCGCAGAGTTTAAACTCAAGGCGATCGGTCACGCAGTAGCAAACGGGAATAGAGCCGCAGCGAGAGAGTTTAACATCAATGAATCAATAGTGAAGAAGTGGAGGAAGCAAGAGGATGCGCTGCGCCAAGTAAACAAGACTAAACACAGTTTATCTCCAATGGAAGATAAACTGTGTCACGAAAATACTAATACTTTATCTCAGAGAAAATAAAAAAAGCTGTTTATCCATTTTGGGAGTAAAAACAGAAAGCTGTTTTGTAATTGTTAATAAAGTTTGACTGACCTATCAGACTGGTTTTTTTTTTTTACATTCCCTTTAGCGCAGCACCATTTAGTGAATGCATAACGTAACCCCAGCCTTTACTGTAGCGCCTTATAATGCGGTGCGCCTTATAATGCGGTGCGCCTTATAGTGCGGAAAATACGGTATGTAAAAACAAATTTATTTATTTGCTTGTGTGAATGAAGTGATAAAGAACATGAACATCGGGGGTAATTCCTGGTGATTTTGTTTGAACTGTCTCCAAGTGTTAGACTGCTGACGTACCAATCAGAGAACAGCGCAGTGTTGTTTTTGTCAACGATAACAACAATGAAATAATTTTGTTGACTAGACTTTTATTTTTTACAATGATGACTTAACAATAACGAAATAAACGCGGCTCTTTGGTGACTAAAATGTGACGAGATGTTCGCAAGTTTCTGTTGACGAGACAAAAAAGTAACGAAATAGACGTCAGACTTTCACATTTTCATCTTTCCGCCAATTGTGCGTGAACTCTGTCTGTGAAAAGAAATAGCACAGCGGCTGCATTCTGTCTCTCTCGGTGGTACGCCCCCGACAATGAAGCACGTGCACACCGTCTGCAGTATGGAAATTCCTTTGAGCCGATACAGTTACGTAATCTAGCGCGATAAATGATAAAACTAGCACGCTAACTTTCAAATCTAGTGCGTTGAATGTTCGAATCTAGCGCTGCACATTTGCAGCTAGGAGAAAGTCACACACCATGACGGGCTTGGTGGTTGGAAACGACGCGATGGTCTTTGGGCACACTTAAAATATAACCAATCAGAGAACAAAACGGAATGCATTGTTGTGGAAGACTAACGTAAACGTGGACACAAAATAGGTGGAAAGAATACCACTAATCTCAAGCGGCATCTAAAAGCTCATCACCCTGATATTCATGCCAACGTAAGTCATAAATCCTTTTAGGGTTAGGACTAACCCTAACCAGAGGTGAGATCGGGCCTAAAAAATCCAGCCCGACCCGACCCTGCGGATATTAAAACCCGACCCGGCCCGAGCCCGACCAATTAACGTGATTTGCGGGCCCGAGCCCCAAACAAGCCCGAAATGTCATATTTTATTTGTGAGGACTCGGGAGGGTTATTTCTAAATAGGAACAATTTCAAGAACACGTTTTTTAATGAAAAAAAAATCACACTATCGGACCCCTAATGCGCATGACTGTGATGGCCTGCTTAGCGCGAAGAGGAGGGACGGTCTTTGAAACAAATGATAACATAGATCTTTGACGATCATAACTTTTGCCAGTCCAGCTGTTTAAATGCCTGCTCAGCGTCGAGATACCAGTCTTTTTGGTGTCATATGAAAGCAAAGCGCCACATTGACTACATCCAGCGAAGCCAACGCAAGTTTCTGTAGTATTTTGACCAATAAATTTGAAGCTTTTCCACACCTCACTCTTACAGGTGTGTGTTTGTCTTTTCAGTTCTTCTGCCTTTAGTTTATCCTTAACTTCTTACTTCTCATATCGGGGATACCAGTTCAAAATAAATCAAATAAAGACGTGCGCAGGAGAGGATTAACAACCTCGACAGGGTTGTTTTTTTTTTTAACAATTTAACCTGCACCCTTCTCAGTAATAAAGCCACAATTGTTAAAGTTATTTGCTTTTATACACAATAACTAGACTAAAACTAAAATATATAAAGATGACTAAAATGTGACTAAAACTAAAATTAATTTTCGGTCCAAAGACTAAGACTAAAACTCAGACGGCAGCCAAAAACAACATTGGAACAGCGTGTGTGTCTGTGATGAACAGATGATCAGTTCACCTCTTCTCTGTTTTCTTGCAGAACATCTTGATCCATCTCGTCCCCACACAAGCTTTGGACGGCAGTGAAGAGTCCGCAGCAGTTCTGGACCGTCATACCTTCCCTGATGGCTGAACACAGCTTCCTGAGCAGTGTCGGCTCTGTGGTGAACTTCTCTCTCTGGAAAGCCGTCAATAGAAAGAAAGTTGTGTGTTGTCTTCATGTGAGCGCTTCTCGGTGACAATCCTGCTTACCCTGCACAAGTCCTGGAAGGCTTGTGTGTGGATCACAGTGGCTAGGTTCTGGACGATGACCTGAAGGCTCTCCTCTTGCAGCTCTGAGGCCAAAATCCTAACCTGCTGGGCCCACTTGACCTCAGGTAGACAACCAATCAGCTGCTCGGAGCCACAGAGTATACTTACTGCATTCTGCACAGTCTGAATGAGAACATCTATCAGCTAAACACACACTACACAGGAACACAGGAAAAGGTTAGAAACACCCCGGAATAGGACGTCCTCATACTGACACTCATCTGCTCCAAACATCTGGCTGGATCTAATTACCAGTGGGATTAGATCATGGTGAGATGTCCTTCCTGTGCAGGTTGGTGATTAGAAAAACTCACCATGGTTTCTGTAAGAGCGTTTAAACACGATCTCTGCAGCTCCGAGGACAACAGTGAGAAGTTTCTTTCACACCAGGCCTTCACGTAGTGTTCAGCAATCCACCTGGAGGACGCAAAGCAGCACCCAGATACAGAAATTGGTTATTTATTCTCTCAGTGGGATCAGTAGAAAATAGTGGTGCAACAGATCGTCATTGATTTTTTTTGGTTTGGGACACACATAATCCGCAGATTGAATTGTCGAAAAGTAGTGTACACGTTTAGCTCATTCATAAGGTGATCGTGGCAAACAGAGGAACTTGAACCCCCCGCATCATTTAAATTGGATAAATGTATTGATCTATCGACAGATCAACAGATAATAGACTATTTTCGATTGAATCTATCGAACATGTGCTTTTATAAAGGTTTTAGCCCAGGCATCGGCAAACCATGGCCCGCGGGTCACATGTGGCCCGTTAAATGGTTTAATCCGGCCCGCCGAACTAGAAAAATTTAAATAAATAAACCTTGTTAGTTTGATTTTTCCTGCAATTCCGATGTTCATCACTAGATGGTGCCAAAAACACAACAACACTGCTCCCATTAAAATGTGTGTGTCTCCGTGAGGCGCACACTTTCAAAATAAACAGTGTGCATAGATATGGAAAGCCATCGCGCCCAATACACGCCCGTAAACAAGCGTGTTAGATGTTAAAACAAGCAAAATGTTACATCGAGTGCTTAGATTTCAAACCTAGCGCCGCTAAATGCGCGTTTTTAAGCGCTATCGCATTAGATTTCAGACCTAGCGCCGCTAGATTTGAAATTTAACGCTCTTGATGTAACATTTAACGTGCTTGTTTAAAATCTAGTGCGCCAGTCTGTCGGTCAAATCTAGAGGTTACCAAAGCATGCCATCCACCTGCTCCTGTTCCCAGGGGCGAATCCAGGATTTTCTAAAGGGGGTGGTGGGTCTCGGGGCATCCCCCCTTGACCTTTTTAAAAAATAAGTAATTTTTCTGCATTTTGGTGCATATTTTGCCCAATGTTTATAATAATTAAAGTAGTAAGAACACTTTTTTTTGTGGACCTAGAGGGGAGGGGCTCATCCCTCTGGTTCCGGCCCGCTTGTCAAATGTTAGAACTCAATGTGGCGCGCGAGTCAAAAAGTTTACCCACCCCTGTTTTAGGCTGTTTACTTCAAAAGAAGATGATTGGCTGATCTTTATTCATGTGTATTTAAATCTGAAACCTCACAGCTTTCATATTTGAATTACATAAATAACGACCCAATTTGAGATCTTATAGAAGTTATTTAGTGTTTTGTTTGGATGCATTCATTCCCAGTGAGGACCAGATGTTTTACTTGGAGTCTTAAACAGAAGGAGTGTAAATAATTTCACATGAATGCTCAGAGTAACCTGACCTACATTCTCACACTCCTTCCTCACAGCATCATTCTCACTCTGTCCATTCAAAGAGAAAACCTTGTACACTGCACACTGTCAGATGTGCAAATAAAGCCCTTTTATAATGAGAATGCAATCCCCAAACTTTGTGATTTTAAACCATGTACCGTAATTTTATGGCTATAAGGCGCATATAAACGTCTTAGATTTTCTTCAAAATGAGCGGTGCGCTTTGTGTGTGAGAAAAGGCAGACCTAAAAAAAAAAAGCGTGTGAATGAATCTTCAAAAGGAGACCACAGTTTCACGAAGGGTGGAAGGCAGCGCCGGGCGAGTTACGCTACAGTTTGCCAATAGATTGTAGATGCTTAGACTAATGTGTCTGCTGGTACTGTTATCCGAGCTTTCGCAAAAGCTGGTATCCTTTCTGAGAAGCCGCACAGTACAGACAGTGACTTTGACAGCTGTTGGATTTTGCGCAGCTGTTCGATTCCGAAATAGAGGATGAGGACTTTGACGGATTTGAATAAAGACTATTACCGGTAACGTGCTTGTTTAGTATCGTTACTACTTAAATAAAGCACAACCAAATTCAGTTTTGCTTCCGATCTATTTTTTAATACGCACATTTGCATGCTTGCGTGTGTGTTGTTGTAAGGCGGTGTGTGACTGAGACTGCGCCTTTTCGTACGGTGCGCCTAATGGTCGTGAAATTACGGTAACTCTTGTGCAAATGAGGCTCTAAAAACATCTGAAAGCAATTTTCAGCAAGACAGGTGCACGAGTAAATCATTATCTCATGCCAGATATCCTATAATAGCTCATGACTTTGAACCTATCATCAGTTTGATATGAGAATGATGATGGTAGTTTTGTTTTTAATCCTGCTTCATCACCATTGAAGTTAAATCATTTCTGCTGGTTCTGGTTGACTCACCTCCTACATGATACGTGCAGGTTCTGAAGACCCAGGACATGCGTGAGTGAAAAGCACTCGAGGATTGTTCTCTGGACGCCATCGATCGGCTGCTGCAAGAACAAAATGAGGAAAATCAAAACGTTAGCTCCACACTGATGAGAAAATTCCAGAAGACTTGGTGAGAAAACAAGACTCTCATTCCGGTTTTAGATTCTCCTTGGTCTTTAACCTCATAATTCTCACCCGCCCACCGGCGGGCCATTTTGTGTTTTGAAAATGTCTGCACTCATAACGACACTTATTCTTGGTTCAACTCCAGTAAGTTATACCTCATTTTAAAGCTTAGACTTTCAAGAAAATGATCATAACATCCGTTCTTATGTTTTCACTTGTTTCAAGTAGAAATAACTAATTACCCGCAAACATAATCCAACTCTTATAGTGCATTTCTTACCTATGATCCAGTTCTAATGGGCTCAGACAGATTCAATCCATGAGTAACTGGTCTCAATTTGTCCATAAGAATCCACAAAATAACTATGTGAAATTGTATTTTCTCAAAAGTAATCCAGTTTGGAGAAATACTCCAGAAAACATTCTATTTTTTCTGTTAGAAATTAAATAGTAAAACGTAGTAGTCGCGTTTCTATCTCCATAGCAACCGCCACGCTGTGTTTATGACTTTGTATTTGGTGTGTTTCATTTCTTCGCGAAGTTATCTACAAAATGAGACCATTTGCGAGATTTTCCGATCATGAGTTTGTTTGGTCATGCCTTGGAATGAAACAAGCACCCCTCACTCAGCTAATAGGGGCGTTAGCTTCTTGGTTATTTCTGGGATGAAATTATAGGATGGTTTTGGTAAAACCCAATCTTACAAGAGATTGGGTTTTGTAAAACCCAATCTTACAAAAGAAAACAGCAGGCATTCAAATGAAGATAGCTTAGACATAGTTATAGGTGACAGGTGTAACCTGTCATGAATAACTGTCAGACCTCCACCGTGCCCGATGCTGCGAGACTTGTCAAAATAAGAATAACCTGGAGGTCAAGCTTCTTTTAGTGCACATCACTTTTATTCCAGGTCTCCGTGAGAGCCCATTTCTTTCAAATAACGTCTATGTCAGCAGTAAAAAGTGTATTAGGACAGAGTCAAAACTTCAGAAAACTCAAGACAAATTTGTTTAGAGTTTAAACAAATAAAATGATCCTGAAAAAAAATGAATTGTACTAAAATAATTTGGTCATATTTTTAACAATAAAATTTGATGACATTTTTAAAGTTGGACTCAGTTGTAAGCTGCTCAAGTTTTGCAGAAACCTGGTGTTTTCTTAAAACTTCTAGATGTTTAAAATGATTCTATTACGTCTGTAGTTATGAAGTCATTCGAACGCCTGGTCCTCCCTCATCTCAAGCACTTCACCTCTCCCTCTTTGGACCCTCTGCAGTTTGCCTAAAGAGCCAACAGGTCTGTAGACGACGCCATCAACCTGGCACTCCACTTCACCCAGCAGCACCTGGACTCCCTGGGAACCTATGCTAGGATCCTGTTTGTGGACTTCAGCTCTGCATTCAACACCATCCTCCCTACCCTGCTTCAGGACAAGCTCTCTCCGCTCGACGTGCCTGACTCCACCTGCAGGTGGATTACTGACTACCTAACAGACCGGAGGCAGTGCGTGCGGCTGGGGAAGAATGTCTCCACCTCTCGGACTATCAGCACAGGATCTCCACAGGGCTGTGTCCTCTCTCCCCTGCTCTTCTCCCTGTACACCAACTCCTGCACCTCCAGCCATGACTCTGTCAAACTGATCAAGTTTGCAGATGACACCACTCTCATCGGGCTCATCTCTGATGGTGATGAGTCGGCTTACAGGATGGAGGTAGACCGGCTGGTGTCCTGGTGCAGCAACAACAGCCTGGAGCTCAACGCTCAGAAGACAGTGGAGATGATCGAGGACTTTAGGAAAGTCACATGCCCATTACCCCCCTTGCACTGACAGACTCCCCCATCACCACTGTAGACTCTTTCCGCTTCCTCTGCACGACCATCACACGGGACTTAAAGTGGGAGCCGTCCACCAGATCCCTGATCAAAAGGGCCCAGCAGAGGATGTACTTTCTGCGGCAGTTGAAGAAAGCCAAGCTGGCTGCCCAGATGTTGGTGCAGTTTTACACAGCCATCATCGAGTCCGTCCTCACCTCCTCCATCACTGTGTGGTACGCTGGAGCCAGAGCCAGGGACAAACATAGACTGCAGCGCATTGTGCGCTCCGCAGAGAAGGTGATCGGCTGCAGCCTTCCATCTCTCGAAGACCTGTACATCTCTAGGACTCGGGGGCGTGCAGGTCGGATAGCAGCTGACCCTTCCCCCCCTGGAGATGGACTTTTTGAGCGACTCCCCTCGGGCAGGAGGCTCCGGTCCATTTGGACCAGAACGTCCCGACACAAAAACAGCTTCTTCCCTTCTGCCGTTGGACTTATGAACTCTTTATAACCTGGATCCCCACATCTCTTAGTCACTTTATAACCTGGATCCCCACATCTCTTAGTCACTTTATAACCTGGATCCCCACATCTCTTAGTCACTTTATAACCTGGATCCCCACATCTCTTAGTCACTTTATAACCTGGATCCCCACATCTCTTAGTCACTTTATAACCTGGATCCCCACATCTCTTAATCACTTTATAACCTGGATCCCCACATCTCTTAGTCACTTTATAACCTGGATCCCCACATCTCTTAGTCACTTTATAACCTGGATCCCCACATCTCTTAATCACTTTATAACCTGGATCCCCACATCTCTTAGTCACTTTATAACCTGGATCCCCACATCTCTTAGTCACTTTATAACCTGGATCCCCACATCTCTTAGTCACTTTATAACCTGGATCCCCACATCTCTTAGTCACTTTATAACCTGGATCCCCACATCTCTTAGTCACTTTATAACCTGGATCCCCACATCTCTTAGTCACTTTATAACCTGGATCCCCACATCTCTTAGTCACTTTATAACCTGGATCCCCACATCTCTTAGTCACTTTATAACCTGGATCCCCACATCTCTTAGTCACTTCCCTCTTGTCATTTTACCATCTTTATTATTGTCTATTTTTTTCTATGACATTGCACTACTTTTCTTTTTCTTCTGAGCACTCTTAGTTTTGTTAAAATTATTTTTATTTATTTTGTTTTTTATTATTTTTATTTAATATTTTTGCACACCTGTATCAAAGCAAGTTCCTAGTCTCAGATGTCCTTCATTGACATCGCAATAAGAGCATTCTGATTCTGATTCAAATTGTTTAAGAAATCGATAAGAATCAATATTGAGATCTTATTGTGATATTAAACAAAAAAATAATAAATTTGAGGTATCTTCGGTATCGCTCAGCCCTGATTATTTGTGTTTAATTTCAACATCAGCTTTTAAAATCAAAGATTAAAATACAATCATTTTTAGTTTCATTACGACTGGTGTTTAGAAAGAAGTCAACAATAATCACAGCAACAAATCAACATTTTTTTCTTTGATTTTTGGTCGCGTAATCCTTAAAAACCGAATCAGATTATTTATAACTCGTACTAACTGAGTGCAGATTTATTAAAATGCCCTCAGTGGTTTGGGAAATATCACGTTCACAGTCAGACGCACGCACAGCCTGAGTCGATGGACGGTTCTTCCGTATTCAGTGGACGGATGGGATTAAAACAGTAAATAAAAGACAGAGATAAGTGCAAGTTTAAATGTTTATTGGAGAAAACTGTATTGAGTTCAGAGTTGCCATATTGTTCTTAGAACTCCAGGAAAATCCTCAGTAAGTGAGGACTGTTTGTTCAGAAGTTCGTAAAAGGAGTCCATCTGATTTTCCATCTTTGGTCAAGACTTTTCTAGAAAATAAGATAGATGTTCCAACAAGAAGGTAAAGTTTGTTTGGTGGTTTCAGGCACCGCCTGCAACAGGGCTGACACGGCTCTGTCGGCATGCCTTTTCCGTCAGACTCTCTCGGCAATGCCGAGAGGGGGATCCTCGTACTCCAGGATCGCAATCCCGCGTGCCCAGGCCTGCACCTGGGTAGGTCTTCGCAGCTCCGCTGTCTCGAAGACACAGAAATCCACCCATTAGATACTCTCCATTCTGTTTGCAGTCTTTCGTCCTTTTTGTTGGAATTTCTTCAAGGGAAGGAGGTGACGTAGTACGGTGTTATTGTTTTCTTCAATTATTTTTATGCTTATTTTAGTATTTTTTTTACGACTTGGCCCAGAAACATTTTAATGTTACTGTTTGGTCAACCACCTTCTTCATCTTTGTCCATCTTCCTTATTTGGTTTCTTGGCATCTCGTCTAGTGTTTGGAGACTTCTACTCTTTGTATATCTGAAATTTTGTTCTTCCTGCAGATGGCTCTATAAAACGTAGATGCCTTTGTTGTCAAACCTTGTTTGATTTTTTTCATGTTGGACTTCATTTTGCAAAATCTTTGAGAGCAATTCAAACCTTCTTTTGTTTCTTGGCATCTCGTCTGGTGTTTGGAGACTTCTACCCTTTGTATATCTGCAATTTTATTCTTCCTGCAGATGGCTCTAAAAATGGTTGAAGCCTTTAACTTCAAACCTTGTTTGATTTTTTTCATGTTGGACTTCATTTGGCGAACTCTGTGATGGTGATTCTGTCCATCCAAAACAGTCAGATGAAACCAAACGGTATTGGTTAAGAGTTCATCCTGAAATGAGCGCATGTTCCTGTTAAGCAGAAATTCTAAAGTACCCGGAGTGATCATGGTACAATTCTCTAGTTTTCTCTTTCTCCATTGTCGTCTTTCTTCAACCAGCTTGTTAAAAGTACGTCTGGTAGACTTGGTACGAGTCTCTTGCCTTTGTTTTCTCCATTCTTGTCTTTCTTGTATCAACCTGCTCAATTTGCTTGTCATTTTTATACTAGCCATCTTTTAAATAAAGTTTTCAAAGTTTCTTGTAACGATCGTTTTTCTCTGCTGCTGCTCTGTTTGTACTCGTAAAGGTACTGTGGAACTAGGATTTTCTCTGATAATGTTATTGAAAGATCCTTTTGATGACGTCATCAAAGGACAAATTGCCAAGGGACACATTCCATTCATTCCAGTCCTTTGATCTTTTTATTTTTTTAACTCTAAATTGTTTATCATTTTTATTTTTTTACATGTTCATCATGATGATTATTGTAAAGTATTTATGGTCAGGTATTCAATTCATTTCAATTAAAAATGCTTTACTTTATTTTTTCCCTGCATTTTACAAACGGTGACTACACAGCATCATGGGTATTGTAGTTCTTTTGACTATTAAAGAACTACAAACAGCAGATGTATGAATAAATCAATGGGAAGGATAATGTGGTCAACAGTGTTGAAGGCCTCTGAGGCGTCATAAAGTAGTAATAAAGTCAGGAGTTTGTTTTTTTTTCCAGACATTGAAACATTTTCTTGAAGCACAAAAAACCCCAAATATGTATCAAGTCTGAAAAAGGAAAAGGTTGAAGCCGAAGCTTATGGTGCCTGCCCCTTTCATATTTATATTTTAAATTAGACAGTTTCTGACACTTTACAAATAACAACAAATATCCACACGTACAGCAGTTTAAATGAAATTAAAGTATTTACCTTTAGCGTTCTTTGTACAATTTTATATAATTTTTTTTAAAAAATTTAATTTAATTTTTACTCACTCTATTCAGCCCTAAACGGAAAATTTTGTGTGCTGCACTCCTACACCGCAGCAGGATGCCGACAATGGCGCCAATAGTGGGAGAAACGGGCGGGGGGGTTTAGGTGTCTTCTCCAAGGACCCTACACGTGCACTCAGTGGGATGCGAACCCGCGAACTTCCGGTTTACTTCCGGTCCGCGGGCAAATGCTCTAACCACTGAGCCACCGTCTCCCTTCGACTCTTGAAATGTTTTACATTCTTTAAACTCCTGATCCAAGTTATCCCAAAGATTTACTCCAGCAACTGAAATACAAGGTTCTTTAACATTTTTTTTTTTTTACATTGATTTTTTAAACACATCGCATCCTCTAAAATTATACACAGTATCCATTTTGAGAAGGCTAGGTGTCTTCTCCAAGGACCCTAGAAGAGCACTAAGTGGGATGCGAACCTGCAAACTTCCGGTCTACGGGTGAACGCTCTAACTAACTCACTGAGCCTATGTTTCTCCTTGTCTTATTTTCCTTGATTAAAGTGCTGAACTGTTGAAAAGTTTTACATTCTTTTAACTCCTGATCCAAGTTATTCCAACGATTAACATCTAGCACACTTGTTTTACGTGTGTGTAGTGGCCCCGATGGTTTTTCATACCCAGATCAAATAAAACGCGCTCCACAGACTGACTTACTGCAACTATTTCGCCCTTACACTGGTCGTTGTTGACTTTTGTTACCAACACATGCCATGCATCTTCTCCTGTTTCGGCCCCTTTGTCAAATAATAAACTAAATAAACTAAATTAAAAAAAAAAAAAAAAAACTGTCTAAAGTAATAGCAATCATTTATAAATTCAGATTTGTCCTAAATAAAAACAGTTTGTTTATGTTATATAATACATTAGTACTTCCATATATAACTTATTGTATCAAGATTTGGGGAAATACGTACAAAACTAACACAAAACCAATTTATATTTTACAAAAAAAAAGCAATACGAGCAATAACATTTTCATCTTATAATCAACCAACCAATAATCTATTTATAATTTAAAAACATTAAAGTTCTATAATTTAGTGGAATTACACGCTTTAAAATTTATGTTTAAGATAAAAAATAATGTGATGTCAAACTCTCTACAAAATATGTTTAATATTAGGAAAAGTTGATACAAACTAAGAGGAAATGTTGTGTTTATTAAAAATAAATTTAGAACAAATGTTAAAAAATTCTGTATTTCTTTTAAAGGTGTGGATCTTTGGAATAATTGTAATGATGAACTTAAATTGTGTTTAAATCTTTTCTGTTTAAAAAAGAAATTTAAGTTATTATTACTTAAAAAATATGCAAGTCTTGATGGTTAAATTCAAGCTAATATATAATGTAAACAATTATAGTAACAATTGTATTACTTTTGTACTTGTATTACTTTTTCATTTGATGTTCTAATTTTCATTTTATGTATTATGATTGATTTCTGAATATTTACTTAAATGTTTTATGATGGATTTCTAAGTATTTACTTATATGTTTTTTTTGCTTTTATGATGACTTAAAAAAAAGGGTCGGCGAAATAAGCGTTTGCTTCAGCCGATACCTTTTCGGTCCTTTGCTAAAATATAATTATTTTTCTTTCTTTCATTAATGTGAAATTACACTGTGACTGAAATAAATAAATAAATAAATAAATAAAAAAAATGTTAGAACTCAATGTGGCACGGGAATCAAAAGGTTTGCCCACCGCTGATCTAGATTATACAGAGTGAGACTGTTAACAGGTGAGTTTCTAATGATTAGGTCCAATAGATGTCCTTTAACACTAGAAGACCTAAACCCACAAAATATTTTATGTAACAAACACCCTCGCAAACCATTAGCGGGTCATCAACACACATTGTAATGTGAATTCTTTTTTAAGTAATCCACCCTCATTCAGGTGGAGTTCTACTGCAGTAGAATTTGTTTTCCAGAGATACTCAGTGGATGCAGTATAGAGGTTTTTAAAATCTAAAAATCATTTATAAATCAGTTCCACGTGATTCTTCATTTTAACGGCATAACGCGCTTCAAAACCGCTTGCGTGTACAGTGAATGTACGCATGTACGCTGTGCTGAAGAAATGAAAAAAAAAAACTTTCCACCAGATCAAACTGTATAAATGTAGCAGACACACTGAACAGATCCAGCAGAAAATATTCACATCATCTCCCCTTTACCACATTTTTTATGTTACAGCCTTATTCTAAAATGAATAAAATCAAATTGTCGACACATAACACCCCATAATGACAATGGGAGAACATACATTTTTGAAGTTGCGGCAAATTTATTGGAATTTAAAAGACAGGGGTGAATAAAATCACCTATACATAAGTATTAAAAGGTAACAGCTCAATACTTTGTCGATGCACTTTTGGCACAAATTACAACCTCAAGTCCTTTTGAATATTATGCCACGAGCTTGGCACATCTGTCTTTAGAAAGTTTTGCCCATTCTTTGCAGTGCCTTTCAAGTCTATCAGTTTGGATGGTGACCGTCGGTGCAGAGCCATTTTCAGATCGCTCCAGAGATGTTTTTTTTTTTACAGTTATTTTTATTTGAATAAACTTGTTACAAGTTCAAAAGAATTTTCTTATATAGTCATTTTGGAAAAGTTTAGGTAAAATATTGAGGAAATAATTTGATTAATTTTAGAATAAAGCTGTAAAATACAAAAAGTGGTCAAATTGAGCCAGAATCAATACATTCTGAGGGCAATGTAAACCAGAGTTAAACATGTCTCAAACTAAAAGAAAGAGAAAGTCTGGCAGTCAGCATGTGAACATGGTTCTGGGACATTTCAGCCACGGATATTTCAGCCACGGACATTTGGGCCAAAAACCTATTTTTTGTAGAAAATTCTGATATTTTATGTAAAAATTTTATTGTAAATAAACAGTTGCACTACAGAAAATAATTGGTTTTAGTCATTTTTATCCCATGGCTCAAATAAAAAATTCTGATATTTTTGAAAAAGTTTGATATTTTATGTAAAAATTCTGATATTTTATGTAAAAATTCTGATATTTTATGTAAAAATTTGATATTTTATGTAAAAAAATTTTTATCGTAAATAAACACTAAAATTTTTTATCGTAAATAAACAGTTGCACTACAGAAAATATTTGCTTTTAGTCTTAAAAATTTTTATTGTGCAAAAATTTTTATTGTGCTTTTAGTCATTTAAAATTTTTTTATTGTAAATAAACAGTTGCGCCCAGGTTGCAGTTCTTCAAATGTCCGTGGCTGAAATATCCGAGTCACCGTGGCTCAAATATCCGAGGTTGCAGTTTTTTGGCTCAAATGTCCGTGGCTGAAATATCCGTGGCTGAAAAGACCGTTCACCTGTGAACATGTTCCTAAGCTCAGAAAAACAAGATTCCTTTCCAGCATATTTGAATTCCAAAAAACCCTTACCTAAATAGTTGCCATTGAGGTCACTTGAGCACTATCATTTAACCTCTTAACTTCCACTGACCCGCCCACGGTACGTTTGTGGGTTTTTGGTTTTTTTTTCACTCATAAAGACACTTAATCTTAGTTCAATTCCACTAAGTTGTACCTCATTTTAAAGCTAAGACTTTCAAGAAAACGATCATAGCATACATTCTTATGTTTTCACTAGTTTCAAGAAGAAATAGCTAACTATCCGCAAACAAAATCAAACTGTTTAGAGCGCATTTCTCACCTATGATCCAGTCGTAATGGGCTCAGACAGGTTCAATCTTCATCTGATTGGTCTCATTTTGTCCGTAACAATCCACAGAATAACTATATAAAATTGTATTTTCTCAAAAGTAAACCAGTTTGGAGAAAAACTCCAGAAAACGTGATTTTTTTTTCTGCGAAAAATTGTAGTTGTCACGTTCCAATCTCCATAGTAACTGCCAAGCTGTGTTTTTAACTTCATCCTGGGTATGTTTATTTTCTTCACGAAGTTATCTACAAAATGAGACCTTTCGCAAAATATTCCGATTAAGGGTTTGTTTTTTTACAAGGCTTTGAATGAATCAAGCGCTCCTCGTTCAGCTAACAGCACTGCTAGCATGTTAGCTTCTAGCGGGCTAACGACGTCACTTAAAAATATATGATTAGCCAATAAAGAAAGCTGATACTTCCACCTTCAAAACGAGGGGATTGGTTCAAAACCGGACCAATAGAATCGCGTGTTATTCAACTGCGTAACGGAAATTTTATCAAAACAAACGGTGCCATTTTTGTGCGTCATGACGCGAATGAGGAGCAGACACTGAGTGAGTGAGGTGATCACAGATTGAAAGATTTTTTAGTTTATTTTCAACTTTTCTTTTAGCAAACTATATTTCTGGGGTTTTGGAACATATTTTTTATCCGAAGATTTTTATTGTGCATGATTTTTATGAAAAAAAATTATAATTACAGCAAAAATTATGTAAATAAAAAAAAATAATAATAAAAAAAAAAAAAGGAAAAAAAAAGATCTGTGGGAGGTTTTTAAAGTCACAGAAACACTAATATGCATTTTTTATGACTAAAAAGGTGATAAAATGGCAAAAATTCAATTTGTTGCTTGTTCAGATTAGACATTTTTATACTAAACTTTTATAAAAATTTTTATAAAAACTTTTGTACCTAGAGATCTGAAACTTTACACAGTTGTTGTCATACACAACAGATCATTTATCCAGTTGTATATTTCATTTCTTGTGCATAATTTTTATGGAAAAATTTATAATTACAGTAAAAAATATTAAAATACTGTATACATTTAAAAAATTATGAAAAAAAAAATATCTGTGGGAGGCATTCAAAGTCACAGAAACACTAATATGCATTTTTTTATGACTAAAAAAGTGATTGAATGGCAAAAATTCACTTTGGCACATTTTGGCACAGATTTGGACAGCTTGTGCCGAATGGACACTTTTTATAGTAAAAGGTCAATAGGTCAAAACCACTTGTACCTAGAGATCTGAAACTTTACACAGTTGTTGTCAACAAGATTTTTGTCATACAAATGGAAGGAATTATGCCTACTAAGAAGTATGTCTTGGCTAGGGACATTGGAAAATGAAAAAAATTAGGCGAGGCTAAAATTCTACAATTTTTTTTATGTTTGAACTACTGTAGGATAGGCTCTGAAATTCTGACACTCTCCATGTACATATCTACAGAAACTAGAAGGTCTAAGCTTTATTTTGATGTATAGTACAAGCATGTGACTTGAAAGATGCTGATGTAATAAGCAATGGCATTTGGGTATGTCCAACTATTGTGCACAGCCCGAAAATAGGTGGGTGTTAAGAGGTTAAAAAAAAAAGGTGAGGTGATCACCTTTAGCAGGGAGGGGGGACAGTCAGAGACACTAAAAAAGCTGGGATAAAATCAGAGGGTGCTTTTGATGCTCGGTAGATGAAGACAAGCGTAAGATTGGATTTTACGAAAGTAAACACCAGATATTCAAATGAAGATAGCTTAGACATAGTTACAGGTGACAGATGTAACTTTGATCGATGAATGACTGTCAGACCTCCACCGTGCCTGATGCAGCAAGGCTTGTCAAAATAAGAATAACCTGGAGGTCAAGCTTTTTTTAGTGCACAGTGCACATCACTTTTATTCTAGGTCTCTGTGAGAGCCCATTTCTTTCAAATAACGTCTATATTAGCATTAAAAAGTGTATTAGAACTGAGTCAGAACGTCAGAAAATTCAAAACAAATATATTTAGAGTTTAAACATAAAGAATAACTGATCCTGAAAAAAAATAATTGCACCCAAAATAATTTGGTCATATTTTTAATAAAAAAATTGATGACATTTTTAAAGTTGGACTCAATTGTAAGCTGGTTTTATGACTATGTGATAGAATTGCAAAAATTACGCATTATGCATTTGAATAACAAGCTCTGTGATTGGTCCGATTATGAATCCACCCCCTTGTTAGAAAGCTGTTATGATAGGCTAGTTTCTCAAGTCAATTATTTAGTATAAAGTGATGTCATTAGCCAGCTAGCAGCTAACGCCCTTGTTAGCTGAATGAGGAGCACTTGTTTCATTCAAAGGAATCTACCAAATTTCTGGAGTATTTCTTCAAACTGGATTACTTTTGAGAAAATACATTTTCACATAGTTATTCTGTGGATTATTACGGACAAAACGAGGCCATTTACTCGTGGATCGAAGCTGTTTGACCCATTAGAACTGGATAAAAAATGAGAAACGTTCACAACGCCCACATTCCAACATGAACAGGATGTGTTTTTGCAGCATGCATGCAAAACAAGAAGTAGAACAGAAATATGTTTTTATTAATAAATGGGCTTCTGTTTGGGAAATATCACATTTCCAAGCGAACAAAGAGCGCCTTGTTTAACGAAATTAAGCCATAAAACAACAATAACCCGCTTTGATTAAAAAAACTAATCATTTGAACTGACCTTAGGGAAGAAACGACAGCAATCTCTGAGAAGAACCATCTCCACCACGTCTTTGAGCCCCTCCAGACCCAACATGTCTGCAGCCAACACCACCTGACTGCAGGACAGAACATGAGACTCAGATTCCAAGCTGATCTCTGGTACTGGACCGTATTTTTGTCTGTTTACAGTACCTTGCATTTGCTCCTCTTGGTAAGTCAGTAATGGCTCCGTACATAAACTGGAGCAGGATCTGCATCTCATCAGGACCCAGTCTGTAAGAGTAAAATGTATTAAATCTGTGTTAAATAAGGCCATGTTCACACGTAGCCGGGTATGTTTGAAAACGCATATCGGCTGTCCTTCGTTTTAGGAGAACTCTCGCGTCCACACGTAACCGTTTTCAAAATATCCGTGTCCACACGCTTCTGAGTGCGATTATGAGCATGCCAGACCAGTAGTGGGCGGTATTGATGTAAAAGTAAGTTCTGAGTTATCCAATCAGAGCACCTCTCTCATCCTTGTTTTGAAATCAAGGACGCACACGAATGACGTATGTGCATTGCTTGTCGCAGATAGTGACGCATAAAACTCTCCGTTTTCGCACGTCCTCACGCAAAAGCAAAATCTCCACTCCACGTTTTTAAAAACGCCAGTTTTGAGTGAAAAAAAAAACTCAGTTTTTGTGTGGACAGCAGGCCAAAACGGATAGAAATATACCGTAATTTCACGGCTATAAGGTGCATATAAACGTCTTAGATTTTCTTCAAAATGAGCGGTGCACCCTTTCGTGCGGTGCGCCTTCTGTGTGAGAAAAGGCGGACCCTAAAAGAAAAAGCGGTGCCCCGAGGCGGACCTAAAAGAAAAGGCATGAGAACGTTAAAGAGTGAAGTGTGGGCGTGGATTGCGGATAAAAAAGGTATGTGCTGTATGCACAACATTGCTGTTTTAACCCTGAAAATGGCAAAGAGACACGCTTATGACGCTCAGTTTAAGCTGAAGGCAATCAGCTACGCGGAGGAACATGGGAATCGAGCCGCCGCAAGAAATTTCAGCATTAACGAGTCAATGGATTGTAGATGCTTGGACTAACGTGTCTGCTGGTACTGTTATCCGAGCTTTCGCAAAAGCTGGTATCTTTTCTGAGGAGCCGCACAGTACAGACAGTGACTTTGACAGCGAGGAGCGAAGTGGACCTGCTCTGTTGGATTTTGCGCAGCTGTTCGATTCTGAAACAGAGGATGAGGACTTTGACGGATTTGAATAAAGACTATTAGCGGTAATGTGCTTGTTTAGTATCGTTACTACTTAAATAAAGCACAACCAAACTCAGTTTTGCTCCCGATCTATTTTTTAATACGCACATTTGCATGCTTGCGTGTGTGTTGTTGTAAGGCGGTGTGTGACTGAGACTGCGCCTTTTCGTACGGTGCGCCTAATGGTCGTGAAATTACGGTATGCGTTTTCAGAAATACCCGGCTACGTGTGGACAGGGCCTAATGCACAAATGAGGCATCTGTCATTCTTCATTGTAGAGTTTTCTTACCCCAGCAGAGTGATGTGCTGCCTCGAGCTCTCCATCCAATTCCCACTAAGCATGGCTCGGAAGTACTGCGACCGTGCGCACAGGATCGCCCTGGAAACCCAACGAAAGATTCACCATGGGATTTTTTTACAACATCTGTTTGAGTTGTAAGTCCTTCAGCAGCCGTTTGTTTTCCTAATAATGGTTTATTGTTGATTAGAGGAGTTACGTTCAGATAAAAACCCAGAGTAGAGAAATTCTACAAGGTAATCCCTTTTTTTCTTTATTATCACCAATGTTTTCTGTCTATAAACCCACACTTGAGAGACATTTATCAAACGAGCATTAATTTTTTTCCACTTTTTTACTCTTATCTAAACCCTTTCAAAGTTCAAACCATCATAAAAAAATAAAATGGACATTGGAATGGATCAATAGCAGTTTTATTTTTCCAAGTTTGTCAAAAACTGCTGGTACACTGGGATTTTTACCCACATTCATCACTGTGTTTTCAAGAGAAGAATAGAAAAAAATCCAGTGAGCTGTGGTGAGACTTAAAACATAAAATCCAATGAGCGTAAGCGCCAACTAAGATAAGCAGAACAGCATCTGTGAACATGAAACAGATGTTCTATTGTAGAGACCACAGCTGGTGGTCCTTTTAACCACAACACATACACCCTCACAATAAAAGATGGAGAAGCCTTGCAGCTCTGATGAGTCTCCATTCCTGCTTAATTAGGAATATCCTGAAAGCCTGAACGCACGCCGTCTGAAGCCAACTTTTAAGTTGTACTGATATAATGTGTGGTATTTTTAGTCCAAATATAACATGTTTAGTTTAGTTTAACCCATCTTGGATTAAACACTTGGATTAAACCTCTTTTCCACATTTGGAGAGTGTGGAAAAGAGGTGAAGAAGCGTGTTCAAGCAGGCTGGAACGGGTGGAGAAAAGTATCAGGTGTGATGTGTGATAGAAGAGTTTCAGCTAAAATGAAAGGAAAAGTGTACAAAACCGTGGTGAGACCGGACATGCTGTTTGGTCTACAGACAGTGCCACTGAGGAAAAGACAGGAAGCAGAGATGGAGGTAGCAGAGATGAAGATGCTGAGGATCTCTCTGGGAGTGACCAGGATGGACAGGATCAGAAATGAGTATATCAGAGGAACAGCACATGTTAGAGGTTTTGGAGATAAAGTCCAAGAGGCCAGACTGAGATAGTTTGGACATGTACAGAGAAGAGAGACCGAGTACATAGGAAGAAGGATGCTGGATTTGGAACCACCAGGAAAGAGGCCTAGTGGAAGACCAAAGAGGAGGTTCATGGATACAGTGAAGGAAGACATGAAGATAGTTGGTGTGACCGAAGAAGATGCAGCAGATAGGGTTAGATGGAAGAAACTGACTTGCTGTGGCGACCCCTAAAGGGAAATACCGAAAGGAAAAGAAGAAGTTTAACCCATCTTGGGACAATCATGTTGTACCTGTGACATGAGAAGACCTGCTCGGCCACCTGGACGGTGATGTCGCACTGGTCTCCTCTGTGGTACAGATCCAGAAGATCAGCACCAAGACCTGAGGCTGGCTCGGGAAAACTATCTCCTAAAAACCAGGAGAATCAAAAAAAAAAAAAGAAAAATTCTGGTTTACTTTAATCTAAATCCATTTTTCTATCAGCAGGCTTGTTACTGTGATTAGCTGAAGTTTCAAAGTTACTGACCTAAGTCTGTGGAGTTTTGGAGATCTCCTCTGTCTGCGAGAAATTCTGACGTGCTGTTTTGTCTTTGTGTGCTTCGGTCGGCCGTGTAGGCGTTTCTGGAAAAGAAAGATGGAGTTTATTTGACTAAGTTTTATTATAATTTGCATGAGTAACATTTAACTATTAGCAGCCTCTTTGTTCTACAGTTTACAGAACACCTTGAACAGCTGCAAAAACACTGGGGACCTTTGTGGCTCCATGGTTGCTAGGCTACAAACTCTGATCCACTCACTGTAGATCTCAGGAATCAGAATCAGAATCAGAATGCTTTTATTGCCATGTCAGTGAAAAACATCAGAGACTAGGAACTTGTTCTGGTACTGGTGTGCAAACATATAAAATAAAAATAATAAAAATAAAATAAATAAAAATAATAATAATTTTACAAAACTAAGAGTGCTCAGAAGAAAAAGAAAAGTAGTGCAATGTCATAGAAAATAATAGAAAATAATAAAGATAGTGAAGTGACAAGAGGGAGACTTCAGTATCTCCTTTCATAAGACTTTAGAAACATTCATGTTTGTCAGCTGCGTTATTAGAGTTAAAAAAAAAACGTTATTTTATTTGCTTTAATTCTCTCCTTTGTTCTTTAAAAAGATCAACCAGTTCAACATCTTTGATTTCAATTAGTTTGTAAATAACTAGGACGCCACATCAGTCCGTCGTGGTAAAGAAAGAGCTGAGCCGAAAAGCAAAGCTCTCGATTTACAAGTCGATCTACGTTCCAACCCTCACCTATGGTCACCAGCTGTGGGTGGTGACCGAAAGAGTGAGATCGCAGATACAAGCGGCCGAAATGAGCTTTTTCCGCAGGGTGGCTGGGCTCTCACTCAGAGACCGGGTGAGGAGCTCTGCCATCTGGGAGGAGCTTGGAGCTCCTCCTCCAAGTCGAGAGGAGCCAGATGAGGTGGTTCGGGCATCTGGTCAGGATGCCCCCCGAGTGACTCGCTTGTGATGTGTTTCGGGCGCGTCCCACCGGGAGGATACCAAGACGCAGACCCCAGATCCGTCTCTAAATCCGAGACCAAGGTCAAAGGGCCCGGAAAAGGGTGGATGGAATGCCCCCTGCAGGTCAAGGACAGGGTCCTTCCCCAAGTGGATGAGTTTAAGTATCTCGGGGTCTTGTTCACGAGTGGGGGAAGGATGGAGCAGGAGATCCAGGCGGATCGGTGCAGCGTCAGCAATAACTAGGACGCTGCATCAGTCCGTCGTTGTAAAGAAAGAGCTGAGCCGAAAAGCAAAGCTCTTAGTTTACAGGTCGATCTACGTTCCTACCCTTACCTATGGTCACCAGCTGTGGGTGGTGACCGAAAGAATGAGATCGTGGATACAAGCGGCCGAAATGAGCTTCCTCTGCAGGGTGGCTGGTCTCTCACTCAGAGATCGGATTAGGAGCTCTGCCATCTGGGAGGAGCTCGGTGTCGAGCCGCTCCTCCTCCAGGGCGAGAGAAGCTAGATGGGGTGGTTCTGGCATCTTGTCAGGATGCCTCCCGAGCGCCTCACTGGTGAGGTGTTTCGGGCACGTCCCACTGGGAGGACCAAAAGACCAAGAGGCAGATCCCAGACCAGCTGGAGAGACTATGTCTCACAGCTGGCCGGAGAACGACTCGGGATCCTTCCGGGTGAGCTGAAGGGTGCAGCTGGCGTGAGAGAAACCTGGGCATCCTATCTGAGGCTGTTGCCCCCGCGACCCGGCACCGGATAAGTGAAAGACAACAGAACGGAATCTAAAATACTAAATACAGTCACCAAAAAATGAACAACTAACCTAAACAAAGGCGTTCTTAGAACCTCTGTCTTATCTTTTTTCTGGTTTGGGATATTTTATGTTTACACCAGCGTTATGGAAGCACGAACAGCCCGAGTGTTTAATGCCTCGTCCTCATTCTGTTGATAGAATTATACCTGAGTAAATCTTTGAGTGCAGGCAGCTCATGATCAGGTAGATGGATGGCAGTGGGGTCTTTTTGACCCTGCAGGATATGAGGAGCTCTGGCCAGCAGCACAGCTCTGTGGGCTCGGAGTGAATGAAGACCTGTGTGTAAAGACACGTCTGCCTCCAGTTCCTCCTGTAGCAACCTGAGAAAACAAAAACAGAATCCCTCACGGTCTTATGAACCCTCTTAAAACATTATACAAGTAATTCAACTGAAGAACAGAAAAGAAACATAAAGCTAAACAGAGAAACATACAAAACATAGAATTAACAATCCGCCATTTTTCGGTTTTGAAACACAAGCTTAATTTTTCATAACGTCTTGAAAATATGCATAAAAAATGAGCGACGAGCCGTGCTGGGTAGTTTCAAGAAGAGGTGGACAGCACATTCTAAGAGTAAGTAGAGAAGAGTGGGTTGCTATGGTTACAATAAAACCCTTTGGGGGAGGGTCAGTGGTAGAGTGTTGGTCCTTGGACCGGGAGAAGCCAGTTCAAATTCCACTTAGCAGCCTAGGTATCCGTAGGAGACACTTAACCCCCAGTTGCTCCCACTATTGGCACCATAGTGGCAGCCTGCTGCGGTGCAATGCAGCCTTTTTCACGGGACATCCCTGACAGTACAGTAAATAACATGACAAGATTTTATACTGAGAATAAGTTAATGAGCTGAAATCCATTATCCTAATAGGGGCACAGGCACACCTCTATTAGGGATAAGCGGAAAGAAAATAGTTTGGTTTAATACTAGGACTGCCGCAGTGGTCAATTTGACCGCACGTCACTTTAATTAGAATAAATAAAACTCAACCTAGGAGCCTGACCTTTTATGGCTTTTAATATAAACATGTTTTCTATTTTATCATGTAGTTTTTTGTGTTCTAAAAATGAACATTTCAAAATTTATAATCATTTTATCTCCTCTAACCTGCTGCACCCCGCAGCAGCTGAGAGGAAGCACGCATTAGAAGTTGTTGCTATGGCAACAAACACATTGCTATGGCCACACTTTAGTGTGTGTGTTTATATTTGTGGAGAGAGACAAGGAGGACTCTGACGCCATTACAGAAACATTTTAGAAAAGTTGAGTGAGATAATATTGAAGAGATACCATGAAGAGAGTCTGAATAAAGTCTGCCATGTTTTCTAGATAAGTTTTGAAAGTTCAGGTTAATATATCGGAATGTAGCCGTTAGCCATTTTATAATGAGGACATTTTTGAAGCAGCAGCGCAAAATGCGGAAAAAAGAAGGCTATTGATAAATTAGATCATTTTACTTTGTCATTATTTTACCATTAGTTTAAAAATTGAGTGGTGTGAAAGTTTATTTATACAATGTAGCAGCGCAAAATGTGAATAATTACATAAGCGTCACATTGACGGTCAGGGTGCTTGCAGGTAGATTTAGAACGTGGCGGTCCTAGTGTTAATAAACACACAAATGAAGAACAGGCTTTTGTTCCAATATGGTATCAAAATCAGCCAAACCAAGGTATGTACCGAATCAGCATTTCTATTTACTGTCACACCTCAAATACCTACTGGATGTGCCCACACAGAAATGTGCAAAGGTTTGCAGCTATTTATTTATGTCTGCATCAGTTTTTATCTGCAGGTCAAATTCTTCACCTGTTCAGATCTGCTGACAAAGCAGAAGATAACCTTCTCCTCAGCTGGTCTTTGTGTTTGCGTTCTTTGGTTTGGAAATCCCTTGCAGCCTCAGCAGTGATCATGATGAACGTCTTTTACTGAGAAATAAAAACATGTGGATGAGATCAAGAAGAAAGAAAGGATCAGACAAGGATGTTATTTAAATCAGGGGTCCCCAACCTTTTCTACGCCACGGACCGGTTCAGTGTCTGACAATATTTCCACCGACCGGTCTTAAGGTGTAGCAGAAAAACTAAACAAGACCAGCCTAAAAAAAAAAAAAGGCTTTTTTAATCAATAATAACAAACTTAAAACCACTTTGTCTTCACGAGAAAATTTATTACCAGCGTCTTTATAACGTGGAAACATTCTCTCTGCTTAAACGCACACTGGTTGCTATGGTAACGGTAAACATAACCTTCAAAATAAAGGACATCACAAAAACAAAGTGAATAAAAATACGAGTTAGATTCTTCACGGTAAGACTAGACCAATCAGAGTTCTGAGTTAGTTTTGCTGGAACCAGACAGTCCCATTTTGAACTGAAGACTGTTTCTAAGGTCCAGTCTACTTCGTAACTCGTAATTTTGACCAGATGCCCGAACCACCCCATCTGGCTCCTCTTGACCTTTAGGAGGAGCGGCTCGACACCAAGTTCCTCCCGGATGGTAGAGCTCCTCATCCTATCTCTCTCTTGCGGAAGAAGCTCATTTCAGCCGCTTGTACCCGCGATCTCATTCTTTCGGTCATCACCCACAGCTGGTGACAATAGGTGAGGGTAGGAACGTAGATCAACTTGTAAATCGAGAGCTTTGCTTTTCGGCTCAGCTCTCTCTTTACCACGACGGACCAATGCAGCGTTCTAATTATTGCTGAGTTTAGGTGTTTAAATGTAATAAAATGACATGTCACTGCTGAGTCATTGACGGATATAAGGAAGAAAATCCGGGAACTTTTCAAATTAAAACATCAGTATGACTCGAACAATAAACCAAATGGAAATAATAAAATTTATTTCTTCTTTCTGTGCGGCCTGGTAACACATGACCCACGGACCGCTACTGGTCCGCGGCCCAGTGGTTGGGGACCACTGATTTGAATAACATCTGCAAAAGAAATACCTCAAATAAAAAGATAAGCAAAGTACTTTTATTTCAATTTGATTGAATTATAGTAAAAATTATTTCAACACAATAGTTAATAACACTGTCTTTTAAAGCTAATGTAGGTCAGAATCATTTAAATATATAAAATACACAGATCTAAACACTTTAAAGGGTTGTCACTGCTATTTGCATCTTATTTTAGAATCTTTTTAAAGCAGCCTTGCTTCTAAACATGCCAGTAATCTTTTTAAACCTACCTGATCTGTTTGATCTTGTCAGTGATTCATTGAAAACATCATCTTCTCTGTTAGCTAGCCTGTTAGCATGAAGCTAAGCTAACAGTCAGTTTTATATTTTAAACATAAATTATGAATTAATATAATTAAATATGGACGGCGTAAAGAAAGCAGGACGTTAGGGTATTGTTTCTGAGTTAGAAAACCTGCAGGCAGTAGAAGTGTCAGGGCTGCAGATGCTGTTGACATGGCAGCGACACGCTGTTCACGCATTACAATCCAAAAAAAAAAAAAACAAGGTAAAGAGACGTCATTACTGGTCGCACATGCGCAGTACAGGGTGGGGACAGTGACGTCATCAACATGGAGTCCTTCAGTTAAATTTCACTATACAATAAAAACTATACATTAATAGAAATTAAAAATTTTTAAAAAGAGACACAAAGATATCATTAACTTCAGCAGAAGCTGATCATTATTCTTTTTATTAAAAGATCATTAAAAAGTTTAATTTTGTGTTATTTTGAGACAAATTGTGTAAATTAAGCTGATTGATGTACATTTTTATTAAAGTACACCTGTCCCACTAAAAACGGAATAAATACTTATTTTCCATCTCTGACACATTAAATAGCCTGACCTTAACGTTGATAAAGAAGTGTCACAATGATGGTGACACAGCGGGATGAAGGAACAGAGGGTAGCTCAGCTGTATGAGGGACCAGAGGTATGAGCTCAGCTGGATGAGGGACCAGAGGTATGAGCTCATCGGGATGAGGGAACCAGAAGGTATGAGCTCATCGGGATGAGGGAACCAGAAGGTATGAGCTCATCGGGATGAGGGAACCAGAAGGTATGAGCTCAGCGGGATGAGGGGACCAGAAGTATAAGCTCAGCGGGATGAGGGAACCAGGAGGACAGAGCTCAGCGGGATGAGGGACCAGAGGTATGAGCTCATCGGGATGAGGGAACCAGAAGGTATGAGCTCAGCTGGATGAGGGACCAGAGGTATGAGCTCAGCTGGATGAGGGACCAGAGGTATGAGCTCATCGGGATGAGGGAACCAGAAGGTATGAGCTCAGCGGGATGAGGGACCAGACGTTCGAGCTCAGCGGGATGAGGGACCAGACGTTCGAGCTCAGCGGGATGAGGGGACCAGAACATATGACCTCAGCCAGGTGAGGGACCAGAGGTACGAGCTCAGCAGGATGAAGGACCAGAGATATGAGCTCAGCGGGATATGGAACCTGAGGTATGAGCTCAGTAGGATGAGGGACCAGAGGTATAAAAGCTCAGCGGGATGAGGGACCAGAGGTATAAGCTCAGCGGGATGAAGGACCAGAGATATGAGCTCAGCGGGATAAGGAACCTGAGGTATGAGCTCAGTGGGATGAGGGACCAGAGGTATGAGCTCAGCAGGATGACGGACCAGAGGGCAGCTCAGCAGGATGAGAGACCAAAAGGTATGAGCTCAGTAGGAGCAGGGTGAGGGACCAAACGTAAAGGGGCACCCTCATGGCTACAATTGGCGTAACCAGACGCAGCGCACAAGGCAGCATTGCAGATGATCTGACCCAGAAGTGAAGGACACCCGGGGTTAAATAACCAGAAGAAAACAAGACCCGGCTGAAGACAGAAGGGAGAAACAATTGCGACCAGGTGTGCAGAATTAGAGTAGAAGGCAGGATTTGGAGGAAAGAAATGTTCCAGATGAGAGGAGGATCATGACAAAATAACCAATAAAATAGATAAATTAGTCTGTTTTGAGATCAGTTTTACTTTAAGCTTTCAATCCTCAGCATCTTCATCTCTGCTACCTCCATCTCTGCTTCCTGTCTTTTCCTCAGTGGCACTATCTCTAGACCAAACAGCATGGCAGGTCTCACCATGGTTTTGTACACTTTTCCTTTCATTTTAGCTGAAACTCTTCTGTCACACATCACACCTGATACTTTTCTCCACCCGTTCCAGTCTGCCTGCACACGCTTCTTCACCTCTTTTCCACACTCTCCATTTCTCTGGACTGTTGATCCTAAGTACTTAAAATCTTCCACCTTCTATATCTCTTCTCCCTGTAACATCACTTTTCCATTTGGATACCTCTCATTCACACACATCTAGGACCCTGTGGGGCCTACCAGCCAAAAACTTTGCCTACTCTTGCTCTTGAACATCAAATATGGACCATGCGAAGGATGTCATGTACTGTATTTGAAATGGTCTTCAAAGAAGCTGCTACCATCTGTTATTGCAGGATAAGCTGAAAGAACTCATCTCTTGGTATCTTCTGGACCTCGAATGAGCGAATGAGCAACCTGAAACGGTCAAGTAGATGGATGTCTATGATCACCTGCTGAATAAGCAGAGTATGGCTCATAAATGTGCTTTTTATGATATATTTTAAAATGAGCAACAAACTCATACATACTTATTTATTAATAAAAAAATCAAATGTGTCCATCTGGCTTCGTGATTCTGAAAATGCAGTGTAGGAAGAAGAGATACAAAATAGTGGACCATCACTAAAATCTCCATCCAGGAAGATCATGATACAACATTCCGTGTGTTTAAGCATTTGATCTTTGAGGAAAAAATACAAAATAAACTGCTTTTTAACAACATTATTTGATAAAGCTGGAGAGAGTCCAAAAATCAGTTAAAAAAAAAAATCCCAAAACACACAGATACGCTGACGACACAATCTAATTTCTCCAGACGTCTTCACACCGTGACAACTTTGAAGTTAAAAGGCACCACACAATACAAGTCACAAAAAGATTTCTTCACATATTTGTAATGCTGTAACCAAGAAACTTTAAGGCGGATGTCATGTGCAAAAAATCCACTTCGATATGTCCCGGGTCCCCTTTCAGAGTCCTGTCCAACAGGGTGTGCTTTATTCCCTCCAAAACTGCTGACTCAGTCAAAAAAGATCAGAAATGATTTAAATAATGATTGCATCATCACTAAGTCTGTTGGTATCTCTGGCATAGTCAGGGCTTTCGGAGCGGCGGGTGCAGGGTACGGGTGCTGGACGAGGCGGGTGGGTTTAGTTCCTGTAGTTTTTACTCCCCTGTCCTTCTTTTAGAAATGTCCAAATAAGGGTATTGACAATATCAGGCTGGTCTTGCTGGAGCCAGTGGCTGGCCCCCGATATGATGTTGAGGCGAAAATGATTCCTGATGTAAAGGCGGCATGCTTCAGCCATTTCCTGCTCCATGAAGGCGTCTCGCTCGCCCCACAGCAGCAGCACTGGAGACCTGACGTGATTTTGGCTCAAAGGGAGGCAGCTTGAAAACAAGGAAAAAGGGGATACATAAGTGCAAAATAGAAAGAAAAACTAATCACAAACTGGACTAAGACGACAACGAACAAAGTGAGTCAGTTCCGTTCCGTCATCTTCCGCTTTTTCTGGGGTTGGGTCGCGGGGCAACAGCCTCAAACGGGTAGCCCAGGCCTCTCTCACTCCGGCTGCATCCTCCAGCTCACCTGGAAGGATCCCGAGTCGTTCCCTGGCCAGCTGTGAGACATAGTCTCTCCAACGGGTCCGGGGTCTGCCCCTTGGTCTCCTCCCGGTGAAACGTCCCGAAACACCTCGCCCGCGAGGCGCTCGGGGGCATCCTGACAAGATTCCCGAACCACCCCATCTGGTTCCTCTCAACCTGGAGGAGGAGCGGCTCGACACCGAGCTCCTATCGGATGGCAGAGATCCGCACCCGATCTCTGAGTGAGAGCCAAGCCACCCTGCGTAGGAAGCTCATTTAAGCTGCTTATTTGGGCTATACAAATAAAATTGAATTGAAATCAGGTGGGTAGACGCAAGAACACACAGAAAACATTCAGGACACCGGCCCTCCAGGACCGGACTTTGACACCTGTTCTATAGTTGGTCATGAAAACAGATGTTTTTGTGTTAGTCTGTCCTGCATTCTCACCTGAAGACATTCCTGTAATAGTTGAGAGCTCCTGTGAGAGCTCCTGGCTGGGAGAGTGCATATATGTAGGCTTCCAGGTCCTCTGCAGTGAGCCAGCGGCCATTCCTCCCAATGCCCGTGCTCCGGCTGGTGAATAAAGCTTTTAGTGCCTACAACAGAAAACAGCAGGTGAAATAATCTGAGATTGAGAATGTGTTAGAAATCTAAGTGTTCCATAAAATTAGTCAAGGAAAGCAACAAAATTGGCTCTGATGCTCCCCAGCCAGTTGTTGCATTGGACGGTTTCAAACTCGGTAATGACAAAAGCAAGAATGTCCAGAAGGCATCCTAACTCCATCTGGGTCCTCTGGATGTGGAGGGTAGCAGCTCCTCCTGAATGCTCCACAGCCTCTTTCTAAGGGAGAACTCAACTTCCCTGCGGAAGAAGCTCTTCTTAGCCTCTTGTATTTGGGACGTTTTACTTTTGGTCATCGCCCACAGCTTGTGGCCTTTGGTGAAGGCTTGACTGTTGATCATCTGGTAAATCCAGAGCTACCCATTACAGCCTTATTACGCCACTGCATCGGTGCGGGACTACGGTCTAACTTTTGGTGAAAGATGCCACATTGATCCATCTGTTGATCTGTTGCTCCATTGTTCCGTCTCTCACAAAAAGGCCCTGTGTTACTCAAGCTTCTCAACCCTATGTAGGACCCTGGCCCTGACCTGCAAGGTTCACTCCACCCTTTTCCAGTCTAGAACCATAACTTCAGATTTGGAAGCGTTGATTCCAATCCCGGCCACTTCCCTCTTGGCAACAAATAGGTTGAGTGGGCGTTACAGCTCATGGCCAATTGACGTAAACAGATCCAATCCAGAGGTCACTAAACTAGACGCTCCTCAACCACCATCATACCTCAAATTTATTTTAAAAACCCCACCACTTAGAATTGAGCAATGGAGAGTGTAGAAAAGAGGTGAAGAAGCGTGTGCAGCAAACTGATGTGTAAAACAGGACTGATGTGTAACAGTCCGTCGGACAAAAAAACAACCACAGTCTTTCTAAAAACAAACAAGCCCACCTTGAAATCATTGATTGAAAGCATGAGTTCTGGAAAACAGGGCAGCTGGAAAAAGAAGAAATGGCTGGACTTCATCATCTGGCTCGGGTGGCGGAGAGCATAATCTAAAGGGATGAAACAGAAAAGGAAAGCTTGTTAGCTGGTTTCTAGGAATCAGAAGCTGGTGAAAATGGTGGACATCCCACTGATGTCTGAAACTGAGCTGATCCCATCTGTACCCCATGTCCAGACCTGTGACCAGGGGCACACTGTCTTGCCCGTGCCCCTATCAAACCCATCATTACCCTGTTGCCTGGTAACCCATGGCCATCTCACTGCCTTCCACACAGTCCTACAGTATGTGCTGTATTTTTTTGCTTATCTGTCTGATCTTAAATGTTGATTTTTCCCCACTTGGTTACCTTCAACCCCTTTGGCACTGAGGGCCTGGAACATTTTTGTTTTTAGAAAACATAATGTTTTCTACCCAATCCACTTGTACACAATCTCCACGATATGAAAGAGAGCACTTGTCGTCAGTCTCCTGGCTTTGTAACTCGTCTGTAATCATCTTCATCTTGAGTCGGATGCAGTCAAACTGTAATTTGTTGTTCGCTTGTTCCATGACGATAAAAACTTCTGATCCTGTGAGGTGTCAATGTTCCCAAACTTTCATAAATTGTTGCATTATTAATGACAGCCCAAACCCTAAAGGAGTTTATCCATTTGAAATACATATGTTGTCAAGGTTCCCTTGCCCACCACCAGAGGGAGCCCAAGGCCTTCTCTCATTTGCCTGATTTTAGACACCTGAAGGTCTTTGTGCCACTGCCTTTAAACAGGCAGCCTGTCTTCCCTTCAGGTGTCGGGTCATACCTTCCATGATTTCTGCCTGACCATGATTTTCTTTTTGAACAATAACGTAAAGACATTTCCACTGATTGGAGTGTTTTTCTTCACAGCGATACCGGACTCCTTTATTCAATAAATCATGTTTCTTGTCCTGCAATTGGGTCCTCCTTCCTGACACATGTTGATTTCTCTCAGTGGTAACTGGAATCAAGTTACCATTCTTACAAATAACTTTTATTGTCTTAATTTGTCCTTTTAGATGCCAGCATGCAACTAAAGTTGGATTACTTTGAGTTAAAACTATTTTCTTGCACCTTCATCAACATAGGAGAACGTGTTTGTTGTGGCGTACCTTTAAACACGGTGGGATGGGGACAGTTCAGGACAATGAGTTTGGTCACCATCTCGGGGTAGTGGATGGCAAACAGCCACGCGATGGTCCCTCCCCAGTCATGTCCAACTAGGAAGCATCTGTTGTAGCCTTGGAAGAAAAAAAGACAACACTTCAGCAAAAAGCAAAGAGAAGAATAAGATATACAGTATGTTAAAAAATGGCAAAAAATAATCCTGGTTTCTGTTTCAATTAACTTACAAGAGTCATGAGTTCTGATTAGACAGGTTATAAGTGGCCTATGAATGTGTGAGGGAGTGTGGTTGGGTGGTGGAGTATTAGGGTACAGATTTGACAGCTTGCATGGTGTAAATTAAATTCGAGTGATATGCTTGGCTGAGGATTTCCTGGTAACCAAGAGATGAGGTAGAACAACAATGTGAACTGAGGTGACGTAACAGTGTCCTGAAAAATGTTTACTACGGAAAAATTGCCACAGTTAATTTGGTGAGCTTAACAAGCTAATTGTCGGAGAGGTTAAAGTTACAGTAGGTTTTCCGATGGGTATTTCTGAAAAAGAAAGGGTCGAGTTACAGCCCAGTGTCCACAAGCAGCCCGCCAAACCATTTAATCTGGTCCACCAAACATGAGGGGATTATATATTTTTTTGTTTTGTAATAAATTGCCCATAGTTTAGAATTTGTGTGTGGATGGTTATCTGTGTGGGTGTGGCCCCGCAACAGACTGGTGACCTGTTCGGAGTGTATCCAGCTTCTGACCTGAAATGTTAATCTAAATGTTTATTTAAATGTGTCATGATTACCTTCCCTCCCACCAGAGGGGGCCTTGGACCTTCCCTCATCACCCTGATTTGGGACACCTGAGGGTGATCATGTGGATCTTGGTGCCTATTTAAAGGCAATCATTCCAGAAGTCTTTGTCAGGTCATCATCATCACCACCATCCCCTCTAGCCATGTCTTCCTGGCTGACCACAAGTTGCGTCTTTGAACTCTGTTATACTATTTGAACTTTTGATCCTGAATTAAACCAATGACCTTTGCCTTACAGACTTTCTGGACTTTTGGTCAATAAATCCTGTTTTGTTGTCCTGCGATTGGGTCCTCGTTCTCTTTCCACATCCCCACATCTTGACAGAATGCTTGTTCCACAATTTACTTTTAAGATACCACACGAGGCAAAGCAGTCGCAAAGAGGAATTAGAGAGATTTATTTTTATGTTACTCACCTGCGATCTAAAAAACCCAGATGTGTAAATACAGATGTGTGAAGATCTAAATTTGTGTGGATGCCTGATTCATAATTCAAAGAGAAGTTGACCTCATCCTATCCTGTTCAGCACCATGACGGTGACTGTGTGGTGCTGAACTGATTTGATTTGCAGAGGTTGTTACTTTGTGCAGAGAGCCTCCAGATATTTTTTAAAGGTTTAGCTCATACCTCTGTAGGGGTCGTACATTCATACCTCTCATTGAGCATCACAACATGTTCAACGTGAAGACATTTTGCATAAAACATTTTCTTCAAATCTCCCTCTTATTGTTGTCACTTTCTTTCCCTGTTTCGTGTTGTGGTTCCTGTCCTGGACACATGCTCAGATGCACAGAAGTGTGTGTTTTGCATGCTCTAATATTCTTCATCTGATTTTTTAAAAGGTGGTATGGAAAATTTTTGACATTTACTTTTCGTAATGTCACTGACATCCACCTTCACTGTTTGGAATTAAAATTTGTATAATATTAATAAGACCAAAGAAAACCTAGGCCAATCGTTTTTGTATGGTGACCAAAAATGATTGGCTCACAAGTCAACCACTCCAACTTCCTGGTTTTAGTGACACATACTGTAAGATTGGTTGGTGGTAGTGGTATAAGATTCCTATCGACAAATAAGTTGTTGATTGGTGCTGGCAAAACCAAAAGAAGCCAAACCCCCACAAAAACAGAGGTGGGTCTTAATGGTTGCCCAAAATTCACAAAGAGTTGCTGGAGTGTCAGAAATCAAAATAATCTTCCAAATAGCCGCTAGGGATTGCAGTGCATTCAAGTGCCATTGGACTGATCAAAATAATTTTCTTAACAACCAGTAGTTTTCCATAAACAGCCTCTTAATGTTGGTAAAAAATATCCTGAGACCAATCTTCCAGCACGTTAATGGATCTTGACAATAATCAATGTCCCTACAGTGTGTTCCCAAATTGAAAATGCTGGAAAGCCATACAAGAAATCTAATTTTTTTTATTTATACAGATGGTTAGTAGGTTTATTTCAACGGGTCATATTTGGTCCAAGGGCTATTGTTTTTGCACCACAGGTTTCAAGAGCTCCTGAACAACCCCTTCCCCTTACCGAGGTATTCCACCAGGTCCTTCACATCGGTGACCAAGTGGTCGAAGCGGTAACTCTCGATGGAGAGGAGAAGATCAGACTCTCCATAGCCTCGCATGTCGATGGCCACCACCCGAAATTCACTTTTAAACTCCCGGAGCTGGTATCTCCATGAGAACCTAGAATACACACACAAATTTTTATTGTCAACGGAACACAATGTGCCACAAGTAAACAAGTCATTTTCAGCGTCGCCTAACGCAGTACATGGCTGGGATGGGACCTAAGAGGCGGGCTATAGTTGGACCAACAATCCCTCCCGGTTTGCCACAACGCACAAAGTGACTTGTAATCATAGACTAATTTTAGAATAATTGACGCACATTGTCATGATCCCCTCACCTGCCACCAGAGGGAGCTCTGGACCTTCCATCATCACCCTGATTGAGACACCTGAGGGTGATTATTCTGATGCCACACACCTGTGGACCCTGCTGCCTATTTTAGGGCAATCCCTCCACGTCAGGGAGGTCCAGGGTGCAGGAATCCTGTGCCCTTTGCCTTACTGACTTACCTTGTGTTGATGTCCTGCAATTGGCTCCTCCTCCTTCCACATCCTCATCACAACACACCCGACAGTTACGCAAATGAGGAAACTCCTCCTCTGTGTTTTTGAGTCATGCCCTCTTGAATCTACAAATGTCTTGTTTATTCAAAAAATATTCATAGAAATTTTTTTAAAAGATCACATTTCTGCAACTTAACGTAATTATTTTAGTGGGAATTTTTTTTAAACTTTGCATTTTCAGAATGTTTACCTATTTTATTCTTTGGAATGTCTGAGTTTTAACGGAGAGGTTTATAACGAGAGGTTTTCTCCTCCGGTCTCCATCCCCCCTCCGTCCCGAAGGAGTACATTAAGCTGGGACACTGAGCAGCCAGGATGGATGCAGAGTCCTATGATGGATGGAAACTGAAACAATGTCCTGATTAGAACCCCGTCCCCCTCTGACCAACACGGACTTCCTGCTTCCTGCCTGTCACTTTGAGTTTATCCTTCCAACCAGTGGAGCAGAAACTGGTTCCGTACTGGGTAGGACCTCACAGAGGGAGGGTAAGTTTTGTGTTTGCAGACTGCAGTGTGTGTACGGTGCTGAGTCAGCGTTTAAACAGCTCTGCTGCATTGGAGATCAGAACTACCTACCAGAACTCGGGGAAGCCGTGCAGAAACAGCATGAGGGGTTTCCCTCGCTCTCCAGCTGCAACATAGTGGAACCTGAGACCGGACTCCTGGAAAAAAAAACACACATTATTATGTAAGACTTTAACACACTGCATCCTCACAGAAAGCAGGAACGTGGAGACTCAAACCCTCAGACTTCATCCGAACTTAAACAAACTTAATGAGACACGGAGTTCATATTAATTTAATTACAATGATTGTCCATCTTTTAAAGCGTTTGGTCCGCTAATGACTCACGGAGGTTCTAGAGCCTATCCCACCCAGTCAGAATCAGGACAGGGACAGCGTGCACACTATTCAGGTCACCGGAATCTCACTGTGTTACAGTATCAGAATCCTCCTTCGTTCTGGCCCGTTCCTTCCCTCTTGTTCTGCCCCGACTCCTCAAACCTCTTTGTAAATGCCCCTCGTTAATTGTACGGTGTGCGCCCCAGCAACATGACGATGCAGTTGGTTGGCCCTGTGGACTCACACCCACGCTGGGAAATGACCTGTCTTGTCCGTCTCCCTACCAGACTGGTGACCTAGTCAGGGTGTTACTAATCTATCGCCTGTAACCAGTCGGGATTGGCTTTTGAGAGTCGCTACTTCTTCACATCCAGAGGAGGTGACTTAGAAATCGGTTAGGGACGCCTCCTCCTGGATCACTTGATGAGGTGTCCCTTATCACCAGAAAAGAGACACTGGAGGGTCGACATGTCTTATTTGGTCTGAACTCTAAGTAGTGCCCTGAGAGAGGACAGTTTTTGGACTTTCTGTTTCCCTGTCCCTGTGTTTTAGGGAGCCAGTGGATTTTATTGATGACTTTTAAAGCTTGTTTGTCATAATTCCCTCGCCCACCACC
Organism: Neostethus bicornis; assembly: GCA_902685375.1. NCBI lineage: Eukaryota > Metazoa > Chordata > Actinopteri > Atheriniformes > Phallostethidae > Neostethus > Neostethus bicornis. The sequence goes on along the minus strand of LR738547.1, from coordinate 5,482,381 downwards.
AGAGGGAACCCGGGGCCTTCTCTGATTTGCCTGATTTTACACACCTGAAGATCTTTGTGGAACTGCCTCTAAACAGGCAGCCTGTCTTACCTTCAGGTGTCGGGTCATTACCATCCATTCCGGCCAGGTCTTCCTGGATCCCTGACCATGAAACACATTCTGAACAATAACCTCTTGCCATGCCCTGAAAATCTAAGCACACCGCTTTATGACATTGTTCAGTTCTTGCACCAACTTATTTCTCAGATCGTAACACTAGAACCCTTACGAGGGGGTCAATTAACGACCACAACCTGAAAGTTTTGTGGAGGGTCAGAAACAAGGCACTTAAGAGTCCTTTGGAAGGCACTTAACACGGGGAGACTAGAAGACTAGGAAACTCTAATCGAATAACAAAAACCTTTGAACGACTCTGCTTCTCAGTGTGTAGGCCAGGTAGAGGGATGGACAGGAGGTTGAGAAAATGTTGGGGTTAAACCTCTAACGAGCCTCCAGAATTCTTAAATTCTCAGCCAGATCACTGTTCGCTGTTTCATGGTCAAGACTCTAGACTAGGAGTTACCGGTCTAAGTTCCTCAGGTTTGGAACAACCGGCCTGAAGAGGCGAGACTCACTCTATGAATTCCATCTTTTAAATCTCATCCTAAAACTCACTTTTACCCATCTCCTCCTTCACCCGACCCCTATGGCCCCTCCTGCAGGTGGTGAGTCCGCTGGAAGGGCTTTTATCAAACAGCCATTTTTAACTGTTATTGATTCTTTGGTTTTGTCTGTTTTTATCTGCGTGTATTGCGTTAATGTCTCCGTTGGGTTCAATATCGCAGAGTGCTGCACCTTGTAAACTTGTTAGACAGTGCTTTAATAAAGATTGATGTTATTATTAAATGGACTCCAGAAAGAAGAGGAATGAAGATTAGTCAGAGTAAAACAGTGTGTGTGAATGAGAGGGATCCAAATGAAAAAGTGAGGTTACAGGGAGAAGAGAGAAAGAAGGTGGAAGATTTTAAGTATCTAGGATCAACAGTCCAGAGCAATGGAGAGTGTGGAAAAGAGGTGAAGAAGCGTGTTCAGGCAGACTGGAACGGGTGGAGAAAAGTATCAGGTGTGATGTGTGATAGAAGAGTTTCAGATTAAATGAATAATGTAAAAAACGATGGTGAGACCGGCCATGCTGATTGGTCTAGAGCAATAGAGACATTGGGGGTTCGGTGGATTGAACCTGCCACAATCTGGCTACAGGACACCCACCCTAGCCTCCTTAGATAGGTTGTACCCCAACAAGATGAGGATGTAACATTTTTAAATGATTTTTTATCCATTTTTATAAAATATAAGTTTAAAAAACAATTTCCGTTCCGTCATCTTTCGCTTAGTCCGGGGTCGGGCACCAGCCTCAAACGGGCAGCCCAGGCCTCTCTCTCCCCGGCTGCATCCTCCAGCTCACCTGGAAGGATCCCAAATTGTTCCCCGGCCAGCTGTGAGACATAGTCTCTCCAGCAGGTCCGGGGTCTGCCTCTTGGTTTCCTCCCGGTGGGACGTGCCCGAAACACCTCGCCCACGAGGCGCTCGGGGGGCATCCTGACCAGATGCCCTAACAACCCCATCTAGCTCCTCTCGACCTGGAGCAGGAGCGGCTTGACACTGAGCTCCTCCCGGATGGCAGAGCTCCTCACCCGATCTCTGAGTGAGAGCCCAGCCACCCTGCAGAGGAAGCTCATTTCGGCCGCTTGTATCCGCGATCTCATTCTTTCGGTCATCACCCACAGCTGGTACCATAGGTGAGGGTAGGAACGTAGATCGACTTGTAAATCGAGAGCTTTGCTTTTATCATTTTTTTATAAGTTAAAAGATTTTAACTTATAAAATTATTATAAACAAACTATTTTATTACCAAATAATTAATAATTAATTATGTTTTTTTTAATTATTATTGACAATATTCAAAATTTACTGCTTTTAAAACCGTAACTCTTCAAAAAAAAAAAACTTCAAACCAATTAATGTTTAAATTTAATCGGATTTCATTTGTTTTCATAAAATTAATTGAATTCATAAATATTTACTTTTTTTTCCCGTTAGATTAAGAATCATTTAAAAGAGGAGGGTCTGCCTTATGATGGGATGTTTGAATGAACCCCGAAATAGTAAGAACCCCGCTCTCTGTTCAGACTGACTGGGAGTGATTCCCCCTCCCAGTCTTCCCAGTCTGTATACTGGGAGGAGCTGTCCTTCTTTTCAGCACCATCACAATCAGGCCCGTTGTGTTGATCACGACATCAGTCGGTGTAAAGGTGCGCATCCTGCGGGTCACCCCGTCCTACCTTGATCCGGACATAACAGTGGGTTCCCAAGGACGTGTCGGAGAGACAGGCGGGGGGCACGTCGCGGATGATCCAGCGGAACGTGTCCGTGGGCCTCAGCACGATGTTCCAGCAAAGTTTCATCAGCGCCACCATGCCGCAGACCACCCCGTACCCATAGACCAGAGACCAGAACCCCCAAAGTCTGATCCTTAGAACCAGTCTCTCCAGTAACACCAGTAACGCCATCTCCAGTTGCGATCAGCTGCTTTGGGGTCTGATCATCTCTTCTGCAGACCACGTCAGATTCCACGCGTGCGTGTGACAGAGCTGCGTGCTCAGTGGGAGACAGAAAGAAAACATCATGTACAAAAAAACCCCCCAAAATCTTCACCTTTTTAAAGATATTTATTCATAAATCTGAATAAATTTAATCTGATTTGATTTAAATTAAAAAAATGTACATGTTTAATAAATAAAAAAAAATATTCATAAAACTCTATGAATTCAGGACAAAAAATTAAAACCCATTTAGATCTGTTCTGATTTTTTCTGGGTTCAAATTTTTAACTCTTATTTTTAAAATCAGAAGAAATCAAAGAAAAAAAATGATAAAAAACTTTATTAAAGCCACAAATTAAATATTTAGAAGATTAAAAACAGTAATTTTATCAGTAAAATAAAATCAATTGATTCATTTATTCATTTTCTGAATTGATTTTTAACCCTTTACAGCAGGGGTGCCCATTACGTCGATCGCGATTGACTGGTCGATCGCGATCGATTGGTCGATCGCAAAGGCATTATGGGTAGATCACATGGCAGTGAAAAAAAAAAAAAAAATTTCAAAAAACGTGTCAAACTAGTGGCTTTTCTGCTGTTACCGGAGATTTTTGGAGTCTGTGACGTGAAATCCCGTTGTTAAGCCTGTAATCAATAAGCAGCTCGCAGAGCTGCTATGGCTCCTCCTCCTTGCAAAGCGCTGTGTGTGTGTGTGCGTATGTATCAAATCGTGTTGTAGGGGTAGTTACAGCAGGCTGGAAACGATCTGTTGGGGTTTGCGATGGTAACATGGGACTAGTAGATCTCAGTGTGTGTGTGTGTGTGTGTGTGTGTGTGTGTGTGTGTGTGTGTGTGTGTGTGTGGACTGGTAGATCTCAGTGTGTGTGTGTGTGTGTGTGTGTGTGTGTGTGTGTGTGGACTGGTAGATCTCAGTGTGTGTGTGTGTGTGTGTGTGTGTGTGTGTGTGGACTGGTAGATCTCAGTGTGTGTGTGTGTGTGTGTGTGTGTGTGTGGACTGGTAGATCTCAGTGTGTGTGTGTGTGTGTGTGTGTGTGTGTGTGGACTGGTAGATCTCAGGAGGTTTGATATTTGTAAAGTAGATCTTGGGACAAAAAAGGGTTGGACACCCCTGACTTACAGGGTCCTGGAGCCCATCCTGGCTGATTACAAGTGAGAGGCGGGGTACACCCTAAACAGGTTGCCAGTCCGTCACAGTGCCAGCTGGACACCATCCACACACACACACACACACACACACACACACACACACACACGCACTCATTTTTAGGGTCAATTTCATATCGGCCAATCAACCCAACGTGCATGTTTTTTTTAGGGTACCTGGAGAAAACCCACGGCTACATGGGGAGAACATGCAAACTCCACACAGAAAGACCAGTGATTCAAACCTCAAACCACCCTAGAGTCAGACCCCTGACCTTCTTGCTGTGAGGCCACCATGTAGCCTAAATCTTATGAATAAAAAATGAAATAAAAACATACACACATATAGTGTCGGACCAGCGCGGCTGAACCCCTCCATGAAACACTCCGGAATATTTTCTTGACTTCTACCGAACTTTTCTACCTGCGTTGGTTCTCGAAGAGCTTTTCATCGTAGCTCACGTTCACCCATTCACACACACATTCGTACCTGATGGTGGAAGCTGAGATGCAAGCTGTAAACCACCATCAAGAGACTTTTGGGGTTCAGCGTCTTGCTCAAGGACACCGCGGCATGAACTTTAGGCAGGGCATCGAATCCACGACTCTTGGGTTACAGGATGCTCACCCTGCCCGCTGAGCCATTCTTCTCCAAGATAGGAACTATGACATCGTAATGTAAGAATTTATTTTGATTACTCTGATGTACTCATATATTCATAGATGTGAGTCGTTCATATTTACAGTCCTCTGTACCTGTAGGTCATCAGGGGTGGATTTAGGCCCCTCCCCCTTTAGAAAATCCTGGATTCGCCCCTGGTCACATCAGCCCAGCTGTTAAAAAAGTCTAATTTTGTAGAAAGAGTTTCCTGGTCTGTTTGTCCTGCCTTTGACCCTCCAGTACGTTTGGTCTGATAAGAGTGTTTAAAGACTAAGAACGAGGCCGCGTGTGTTTGGAGACTCGGATGAAGATCCAGTGTGTATCCATGGTGTCGAGGTCGCTGAAGTGGTCGAAAAACTCCAGCAGCGGATGAACTTGACCTTGAATACCTAAAGCTTCAGGATGGTGTTGGGTCTCTCCTGGCTAACACCCCTTTGCTCCACCAAGAGGACATCAGGGACAGTGTCTCTGGTTTAGAGGACAAAGGGTTGGTGGTCCCTCTTTTTATGAGGATCTCAGGGTGTGCTCCAAAGAACACAGGGATTACACTCCTCAGCCTCCCTATGAAGGTCTGCCAAGAGCAGGCATGGGTAAACTACGGCCCGTGGGCCATATGTGGCCAGTTAAACGTTTCAATCTGGCCCTTTAAAAAAAACAAAACAAAACTTGTTAATGTTTTATTTTTTCTGCAATTCTGATGTTTTCTCACTAGATGGCGCACTCTAGAAAATATTGGCTTTGTTGAGAAAAAAAACACTGCTTCCATTTAAAATGTGCGTGCAGATAGGGAAAGCCATCAGGGCACATACGTGCACACAACGAGCATTAGATTTCAAACCTATATTTTAAATCTAGTGCGCTAGATGCACGTTTTTTTAAGCGGTAGCGCGCTTCATTTACAATTTAACGCGCTTGATGTAATATCTAGAGCGCTTATGTACTGTACGTGCGTGTAGTGGCCCGATGCCTTTCCATTCTCCGCTCAAATAGAACGGGCCCACAAACTGCTTCCTGTAACTGTTTCGTCACCCCGTAAACCTGACCCTAACCCTTATTTTGACAACGTGCGCATCACGAAGACACACATTTTAATGGGAACAGTTGGTATTGTTGTTTTCTCAACAACACCAATACATCTAGAGTGCGCCATCAAGTGAGGAAACATCAGAATTGCAGGCAAATAAAACATTAAGGTTTATTTATCTTACTTTTTCAAGTTAGGCGGGCCGGACAAAAAAGTTTAACGGGCCGCATGCGGCCCGCGGGCCGTAGTTTGCCTGGTCAAGAGCTATATACACTGTTAAGCATCCTGGAAGTTTGCCCAACCAGTCGACAAGTTATTTGTTGATCTGGAGAAGGGATTAAACTGTGAGGGGTGCACCAGCAGTAAGGAGTCCTTGTATCAGGCGGATCAGTCTTTGTGTGACCAGAATGTCAAAATCTAATTTATGGTGAGTTGGACTCAAACAAAACTACTTTTTGGCAGCAATTCCATTCATTACTTTAATGAACAGAATTTCTAGGCAGCAGAAGCAGTGGAGGGGATACGGTTCAGTGACCTCACAATTTGGTCTCTACTATCTGCAGTTAATGTGGTGCTGTTGGCTCCATAGGGCCAGGGATGACCAGATCTCACTGGTCCAATTTGCTACCTAGTGTGGAGCAGTAGGGTTAGGGATCAATCAGTGCATCCAAATCAAAGACTGAGATCCTATACCAGAATGGTTTGTCTTCTACTGGTCAGGGACTGATTTGTTTATCACAAACTCCCAATCTGAGTAGATTGGTAGATCTGGTAGAATTCATTCTTTTGGGTTTTTGTATTTAAATCTGTTTTTCACCACTTGGACTGGTTTTGGTGAAAAGGCAGTATTTTTATTGGTCGGACTCGGACGTAGAAGAAGCAAGGAAAGATTAAAGTGGGTCTTAACGCTTTTTATGTATCCACAGAGTTTCTGGCACTAGCCCAGGGGTGGGCAAACTTTTTGGTTCGTGGGCCACATTGAGTTCTAACATTTGACAAAGGGGCCGGAACAGGAGCAGAGGGATGGCATGCTTTGGTGAAACTGCTAGATTAGACCGACAGAATGGTGCACTAGATTTTAATCAAGCGCGCTATATATTACATCAAGGGTATTAAATTTCAAATCTAGCAGCGCGAGGTCTGAATTCTAGTGCAAGTGTTGTTGTTTTCTCAACAAAGCCAATATATCCAGTGTGCACCATCTAGTGAGGAAACATCAGAATGCAGGGGAAAGGAAAATTAACATGGTTTATTTACCGTATTTTCCGCACTATAAGGCGCACTGCATTATAAGGCGCTACAGTAAAGGCTGTTCAACTTTGTTCTCTAACTGTGGCCATCTCGCTTTGTTCCCGTGGAAACACTTCCTCACCATTGATTCATTGATGTTAAACTCTCTCACTGTGGCTCTATTCCCGTGTTCTACTGCGTGACCGATTGCCTTGAGTTTAAACTCTGCGGTGTAACAGTGTCTCTTGGTAGGAGCCATTTCCGGGTCTTTACACAAACACACAAATGGAAATGAGCGCCGTTTCATATATCCCAGCATGCACCCCACACTACTTCTTCTACGGGAGAAATGGAGTCGGCGGCTGCTTACCGCAGTTGCGACACCTGTTGTAGCTCAATATTAATCCATATATAAGGCGCTCTGGGTTAAAAGGTGCATCGTGGACTTTAGAGAAAATTTAAGGTTTTTAGGTGCGCCTTATAGTGCGGAAAACACGGTAATTAATTTTTTCATGTTTGCCGGGCGTGGGCCGTAGTTTGCCCATGCCTGCTCTAAAAGACCCCCCACACTTCTTTAAATCCAACTGGTGAACTCCTTCAACAGAAAAACACAAGGAAAGCGTGTCAATAAAAAACTTTATTTTTGCTGTAGGTAGGATTGACAACAACATGCTTTAACCACAATAAAAAATAAAAAGATATTGCACTGGTTTTATGCTAGTAATGTTCTCTCCATCGTAAACTCTACACTGAACCCTGCTTCTTTTTTTCTAAAGACAAAAAGCTCTTTTTTTTTCCACCATCAGAAGCTCCATTTTTTGTTCCTCATCTCCTGCTGATCCATCTTTTAATCCAGATATGGAAACTTGCAGTCGGAGGACGAAAACAGACGAGCTCAGATTCCGATCAGTCTGTTTGATCGGAGGGTAAACGAGGCAAGGACATGTCTATTTAAAAATGTTCACCTTCAACAACGACCTTAACAAACATTTCGGATTTTTTTTTAAAGCACTTAAACACAACACGGATGACCGTGCAGATTTTGTTTCGTCATTTAGTCAAACATAAAATAAAATCTATCTCGGGGTTTCGTTCACGAGTGGATGAAGGAGGGAACGGGAGATCGACAGACGGATTGGTGCCGCGTCCGCAACAATTAGGACGCTGCATCAGTCTATCATGGTGACGAAAGAAGCTCTCTATTTACCAGTTGACCTGAGTTCCCACCCTTAAATATGGTCACCAGCTGTGGGTGGTTACCGAAAGAACAGGATCACAGATACAAGTGGCTGAAATGAGCTTCCTCCACAGGGTGGCTGGGCTCTCATTTAGAGATAGAGGGAGGAGGAGTTCTGCCGTCTGGGAGGAGCTCGGAATAGAGCTGTTGCTCCCCTTGGTTGAGAGAAACCAGATGGGTAGTTTGGGTGTGTGGTCAGGATGCCTCCCGGATAGTTCACTAGTGAGGCATTTCGGGCACGTCCCACCGGGAGGAGATCAAGACGCAGACCCGGACCCGCTGGAGAGACTATGTCTCACACTTGGCTGGGGTACACCTCTGGATCCTCCCGGGTGAGCCGAAGAAAGAGAAGCCTGGGCTTCCCGTCTAAGGCTGTAGCCTCTGCGACCTGGTCCCGGATAAGCGGAAGTTGACGAGGGAACCCCCCCCAAAAAATCCAAACCTCAACCGAACCAAATAAAAGCCAAACTTTTGGGTTTGAATGCAGTTATTTTGCTCATTTCTGACATTTTTATTCCACTTTTGTTTGGAGCGGTTTTGCTCACTTTTCCATTTTTCAAAGTAAAAACATTTTGAAGACATTCACACATTTTCGGATCCTAAATGCTTCAAAAACGTCGTAGAACAAGTCATGAACCCTGTTTCTATCATTAGCCCTATTTCCGACTCTTTTCACTGTGATACCAGACCATTAATTAAGCTCGTGTTAATCATTAACATTTTATAAGCACTTATGACCGCTGTTCAGTGGTTAGCGTTGGTTAACCGTTAAGCTGTGGAATCCGTCGTTAGTTCGTGTTTATTTCTTGTTATTTTGAAATCATTTCTCATCTTGGCACTCATTAACTTCCTCTCTCCTCCTAGCAACGACTAAGGCTCGTTAACAACAAGGCTAGCATTCCTAACGGCTAATCTTTAATTACCATTAGCATCAGCTAACAATCGTTGAGGCTCGTCAGCCCGGATTAACGCCAGTTGGCACTCGTTAACATTTGTTAACAATCAATGAGGCTCGTTACCTTTAGAGGCTCGTTAGCATTCCTTAATGTCTATTAACAACTGTTAAGGCAAGTACGTCGACTTTTAAAACTTTTTTTTGTGCCGTTAAATGCGTGTTTACGTTCAGTTACGTGTGTTAAGGCTCAGTAAAATTAAACACTCATTAGTGCTCAGATTGGTTCTCAATGCTCGTTAACACTTGCTTGCAATTCGACAACCGACCTTTTTTTTTTTTTTTTTTTTTAAAAGAAAAAATGGAAACAATAACGTGGAATAACAAACGACATGTAAACACAACACAGGCTTGTTCGCACTGAGCGCGCTCAGTCGAAGCAATTAGAAAAGTCTGACTAGAAATTCAAACGAAGAGTTCCATACCGAGTCCTCCAAGAAGTCCAACCGGGAGTTGGGTTTCCCAAATGTTGTGCAGAAAAACCAGCGGACGATCGCGATAAAACAGACAGAAAGCTCTGCCGACACACACACACAAGAACATGCTTACACACGGTTGAGTAAAAGTGGTGTGACAGACTTTTAAACACGTGCACAAACACACAGTGACGTGAGATTTTCAAGATCAAAAACAGCCAGTCGGTCTGGACCAGTTCAGATAAACAGAGGACCGGGATCCGGGACCGAAACCTACGGTATGGTTCCGGGACCATTTCTACCATCCAACGTGCAGGAGGAGCTTCTACTCCAGTTTAAACCAGTTTTTTTCTGGAAGAGTCTTGATGAGAAGCAGAAGGTCGACCCAGTTAGCAGCTGGAACGAAGCGAGGACGTCCACATCCGGTAGATCTCCGTTAGTTTAGATAAACAGAGACGAGATGTGTTCTGGATCCGGGACCGAAACCAACGGTATGGTTCCGGGACCATTTCTACCATCCAACGTGCAGGAGGAGGTTTTACTCCAGTTTAAACCAGTTTATTGGGGACTAAACTTGAAGTGGTTAAGAATCTTTGTTTTAACCCGGTGGTCTAGATTTGAGGTCTGTTGCCATGACGACAAACTCAGATTTTTGGCGTTGGATTGTCACTATGGAGCTTTTCTCCAGCTCATGATTCGTTGTGCGGTCAAAGCTGAGAACAGAAACCTTTCTGGTTCCGAACCAGATGATCGCGGGGGCGGGGGGGTAGATTTGGGGAGGAGGGTGATTGAAGGCCCCGAAGTTTATCCTGGAAGAGTCTGGATGAGAAGCAGAAGGTCGACCCACTTAGCAGCTGGACCGAAGCAAGGACGTCCACATCCGGTAGATCTCCACCCTCCTGTGAACGTTCGTGGGTCAGAACCAGTAGTTCTGTCCGTTACGTCTTTTTGTTAGTGGTTTTGCTCTGCTGGGAGGAAGTGGACGTAGTGGCAGTGGTGGAAGGGGGCGGTGGAGGAGTGGGCTTCTGTTGTTGCGGAGCGGAGGATGCTGAGACGGGAGTGCTTGCAGTACTAGTGGGTTGAGAGGTGTCTTGGCTCGACGGTGAAGCTGCGGAGTCTCTCCGAGCCGAAGCTCGGGTGGTGACGCCGGTGTGCTCTGAAAGGGCGGGGTCAGCAGACCGGGAGGATTTCTGGTCCTTGCTCCCGAGCTTGACCGGACTCAGGACGCTCTTTGCGACGGTGGCGAGTTGTGACACGACTCTGTCCATCCCGCTCTCCGCAGCTGGAGACCCCACCTGGCCCGCACAAAGACGACGATTGTCCGCCTCCTTCTTCTCTTTGGACAAGCCCGGGGAGGAGCAGGAGGCGCGGGGGGGGCCGTCGGTGGTCCCGCTGCTAGGTCTGCGATCAGGAGAACAAGGGGAGCTCTTGGCACAGGGGGTGGAGATTTTTGGGCTGTCTGGGGTCTGTGGGGGTGCTCTAGGTTCTGGTGGAGGACTTGGTTTCAGAAACGTGTCCTTACTAACTGAAATGAAGGCGCTGCCAGGAGTCGAGAACGGAAGACCGGGTTTAGAGGACCCACCCCTTTCTGAACCCCCCTCCTCTTGTCTTTCTTGTGAGGAAGGGGCAGAAGGTCCATCCTTCCCTGATGCTGAGCTCCAACCTGGCTTTGGTTCAGGCCGGCCGACCTGAGGGGTGTGGGTGAAGGTGGCGTGAGGGGTACACGGAGGCAGGCAGAGGGAGGGGAGTGTCCCTCCTGGACCTGTTCTCACAGTGGTTGGCCTGAGCAGAGGAGGGGGTGTGAATGTTGTCCCTCTCCGCCCGTCCTGGCTGTCCTCTGAGCCCTCGTCCGTTTCGTCTTCAGATGAATCCACCTCGTGGATGGCGTCCTGCTTCTGCAGGGATTCCCTCCGCTCAGCTCGGTCTTGACGGATGGCCGAAAGTTTGTCTTTCAGTTTGCTCTTCCCGGGAGCCAGACCCAAAGAGCCGAGGGCGCCGTCGCCCTCCTGTCGGCCCAGCTTTCTGGACGAGTGTTTCTGCAGGCTGCCCACCTCCACACCTCGTCCTGCTGAACACAGAAGACCCTCGCTCGCTGACTCCTGAGAGGAGAAGAAACGACACATCAGAACCAGAACCGATTGATTTGGACCAAAGACTCCGGATGCGTTTCTGGAGTCTTGGATTAAATCCAAGATACTTTTCAGATTTTTCGCTCCTTGTTTTTACAAAGAAAAGCAGTATCAATAAAATCTTAATGTGTCTGAAGTGAGCTTTAAAAATCTAAATAGTTTTCCGTTGTGTTGCAGGCGAGGTTGGGCACGAGGGGTAAATAAACGCAGGGTATTGATCATAATTAAACTTAGAATACAAGTATAATTTAGAACCATTTGAAAAGCTGAGACAGTGGTGGAACATAACGAGGTAAATGTACTTCGTTACTGTACTTAAGTAAAAAAATGGTGTATCTGTACTTTAGGGCAGCACGGTGGCGCAGTGGGTAGCACAGTGGCCTCACAGCAAGAAGGTCGTGGGTTCGAGTCCCGGGTGGGGACGAAGCTTGGAACACTGTCCTTTCTGTGTGGAGTTTGCATGTTCTCCCGGGGTTTCCTCCGGGTACTCCGGTTTCCTCCCACCCTCCAAAGACATGCATGCTAGGTTGATTGGCCGGTGCCAAATTGCCCCTAGGAATGAGTGTGTGTGTGGCCCCATAACAGACTGGCGACCTGTTCGGGGTGTACCCTACCCTTCGCCTTAAATCAGCCGGGAATGGCTCCGGCAACCCCGTAAGGGACAGACGGATAAGAAGACGACTGATCTGTACTTTACTTGAGTAAAATTCGAGAACTTTTACTCCGCTACTTTTTAAAAGTATGTTTTGCATTTTTCGTAACATTTTCGGTCAGGAATTTGAAAAATATACATGTTTTTTTATTTTTTTAGCATTTCTTGAAGCCGCATTGCCAAAATCAACCTGTAGAGGGAGGAGTTGATCGTCTGCGGTCTCCAAGAGGGAGAAGAAGTAATGAATCGAGGACCAATCAGAATCAAGAGTAAACATTTTCCGCCAAAAAAAACCTAACATCAAATATAGAACAAATTAAAAAGAGTCAGAAGATCGTTGTTCGTTATGTTTACTTTTAAATAAAAAGTTGAGCCATCGTTACACAGAATATTTATCTGTGACCCTACAGCACAAAAAATAACATTTGAATTATGGTTGAATACTTTTACTTTTTACTTAAAAATTTAAATTTACACCAATTACTTTTGTACTTTTACTTAAGTAGATTTTTTTTTTTTATTGGTAATTTTACTTTAGTAACTTTTTCGCCGAATTATCTGTACTTTTACTTTTGTACAAAAAGTGAGTACTTCATCCACCACTAGATGAGTAAATGATCGAACAGGGACACGATATAAAAGATCCAGACCCGTCGGGATTTACCTGTAAACTCTGTAGGCTCGGCTCTCTCTGCAACGACTCCTTTTTAAACTCTGAATGAGAAATATCTAGACTGTGCTTCCTGTTTCCTGCTGTTGCCCCCACCAGCTTCTTCTCCGCCACCATCCCGATGCCAGCCGGAGACGAAGGGGAGCTAGACAGAGAGGCGGCCAGTTTCTCGGCGGACTGAACCCTCTTGAGAAGTGGCGAGCGCCGTGGTTCTGCGCTTTTGGGTCGGGAGATCTGCCGGACTAGAGGTGGGGAGGAATGAAGCTTCACTGGGAAGGATTGACCCACTGCGTGACTAGGCAGAGGAGAGGGGGAGCGTTGAGGGGAGGTGCTCTGAGGCGTTGGAGAAGGTGTGCGGGCAAGCGGCGACAGAGGAATGTTGCTGGCAGATTTGCGGCGGGGTGAGCGGTACTGTCGCTGGAGCTTTGGAGCCAGGCCGTGCAGGGAGCTCGGTCGGATGTGGCCTGAGCTCGCCGGGGAGTTGGGAACACTGGAGCTGGGAGAACTGCTCTGGGAGGAGTTTCCTCCAACTGAGAGGGAGAAAAGAAAAGCAAAAAACATCAGACATTTTATTTAACAGGTTGTGCAGCTGTCTGGTTGTGACTGGTGTCCTACACTGCAGCTGGATGGTTGTTGAGAGGACCCTCTGTAGTACACTGTGTGGTTGTAGACCTTCACTGCAAAGGCAAGATTTTCGTTTGGGCCTCTGCATTGTAGTATGATTGTGGTGGGTTCCTGCTCAGCAGCTGTATGGTTGTTGTGGGCCCCTACACTGCAGCTGTGTAGTAGTGGTTGGAGTCTTGCACTGCAGCTGTATGGTGGTAGTAGGGGCGCTGTGCTGCACTGCAACTGTATTGACGTGGCTGGGGCCGTACAGGGCAGGTGTATGGTGGGGGTTGGTGTCCTGCACTGCAGCTGTATAGTGGTTGTGGGCCCATACACTGCAGCTGTATGTTGTTGTTGGTGTCCAGCATTGCAGCTGTATGGTTGTTGTGGGCCCATACACTGCAGCTGTATGGTGGTTGTGGGCCCATACACTGCAGCTGTATGGTTGTGGTTGGTGTCCAGCCCTGCAGCTGTATGGTGGTTTTGATTGGGGCACTGCACTGCAGCTGTATTGATGTGGTTGGGCCCCGTCCCTGCAGTTGCATGGATGTCGCCTTGCACTGGAGCTATATATTTGTGGTTGGGTTCCTGCACTGCAGCTGTGTAGATGTGGTTGGAGTCCTGCACTGCAGCTGTATAGATGTGGTTGGGCCCCCTCACTGCAGTTGTATAGATCTGATTGGGGTCCTGCACTGCAGCTGTGTAGATGTGGTTGTGGTCCTGCACTGCAGCTGCATTGTTGTTGTGGGCCTCTACACTGCGCAATACTAATGTGGTTGGGGTTCTGCATTGCAGCTGCATTGTTGTTGTGGGCCTCTACACTGCGCAGTATAAATGTGGTTGGTGTTCTGCATTGCAGCTGCATTGTTGTTGTGGGCCTCTACACTGCGCTGTATGAATGTGGTTGGGTCCTGCACTGCAGATGTATTGATGTGGTTATGGTCCTGCACTGCAGCTGTGTAGATGTGGTTGTGGTCCTGCACTGCAGCTGTGTAGATGTGGTTGTGGTCCTGCACTGCAGCTGTATGATTGAGGCACTGCACTGCATTGTTGTTGTGGGCCTCTACACTGTGCTGTATGAATGTGGTTGTGGTCCTGCACTGCAGCTGCATTGTTGTTGTGGGTCTCTACACTGCGCTGTATGAATATGGTTGGGGTCCTGCACTGCAGATGCATGGTTGTTGTGGGCCTCTACACTGCAGATGTATTGATGTGGTTGTGGCCCTGCACTGCAGTTGCATGGTTGTTGTGGGCCTCTACACTGCAGATGTATTGATGTGGTTGTGGTCCTGCACTGCAGATGTATTGATGTGGTTGTGGTCCTGCACTGCCTGTGCTTCACTTCATTATGGATGAAACATAAAATCTCTTACCTGAGTGGGCTGACTCTACTGTGGACCTGAAGCCCTGTGTTGGGCTCCGTGGCGACAGGTTGTGGGTGGGTGATCCGGGGCCACTTTCACCTGATGACAGTGAGCGATTCAGAGAGGACAGACTTCTACTGGTATGGAGGAGAGACACCTGGCGGGTGATCTTCCTGAACAGAGGCGTCCTCTTCTTACTGTGAACGTAAACCCACCGTTAGCTCTCTGGATTACCATCCCACTCCCACACCGCCGTCATCTCACCTTTCCTGTCCTTCTTTACTTTTGGACTTCTTGTTGCGTCTCGCCATCTTTGATTTGTGGCTCGTTTTGCGGGCGGGGCCGACTTTGATGGATGTGTTTTCAAACGGGGTGGCGGAGATGGAGACTTTGGCACCGCTCTGAGTGATGACATCATAACATTAATCTTCAGACCACACCACAAAATAAAACACCAACCACTGATTAAACAGGATGGGCTCAGTTTAAAGGGAGCGTAACCCGAGTTTACGGATTAAAGGTTATCGATTAGACTTTCCGTTCCGTCATATTCCGCTTGTTCCGGGGTCGGGTCGCGGGGGTAACAGCCTCAAACGGGTAGCCCAGGCCTTTCTCTCCCCAGCTGCATCCTCCAGCTCTCCCGGAGGGATCCCAAGTCGTTCCCCAGCCAGCCGTGAGACATGGTCTCTCCAGCGGGTCCGGGGTCTGCCCCTTGGTCTCCTCCCGGTGGGACGTGCCTGAAACACCTCGCCTGCGAGGCGCTCGGGGGGCATCCTGACCAGATGCCCGAACCACCCCACCTGTCTCCTCTCGACCTGGAGGAGGAGCGGCTCAACACCGAGCTCCTCCGGGATGGCAGAGCTCCTTACCCAATCTCTGAGTGAGAGCCCAGCCACCCTGCGGAGGAAGCTCATTCCGGCCGCTTGTATCCACGATCTCATTCTTTCGGTCATCACCCACAGCTGGTGACCATAGGTGAGGGTAGGAACGTAGATCGACTTGTAAATCGAGAGCTTTGCTTTTTGGCTCAGCTCTCTCTTTACCACGACGGACCGATGCAGCGTCCTAGTTATTGCTGACGCCACACCGATCCGCCTGTCGATTAGACTTAATTACGCTTTTTATTCCCAAATTACAAACTGGAGACGAGGATTACAGACTACCGACCCTCATGACGGAGTGCATCGTCTTACCTTAAGGATGAGCTCTACCACCTCCGTGTGGACCAGACCATGAACAGGTTCACCGTTGACATGAGTGATGAGGTCACCTTGTCTAAGCCCCGCCTTGTGGGCCGGACCACCTTCCTCCACGTGCTGGAGACAAAAAGAGATGAAAAAAAAGAAGAAAAAAAGAGGAGGGACAATGGAGGATGACTCACCCAGACCATATGATGCACAGTGTAGATGTCAGTGTCACCCATGTAGACCCGGATAGCTCTCAGGGTGAAGCCGTACTTCTTCCCCGCCCGGTGGATGACGATGGCCGGCTTCACGCTGCTAATGGCTGGTGAAAGGTCCCTGCTCGGAGAGGAGTCCCGGGAGGACGGATTGGACGAGAGCGAGTGAGGAGACATGGGGCTGGCCAATGGGGAGGCTCCGTGGTGGTCTGATGGTGAGAAAGAAGAAGCTGTGGAAAACGTAGGAAACAAAATGGCAACCGAATCCCATCCGGATAATCACAAACCTGCTGGAATCATCAGTGATAAAGTGGTGGCCGAGGCGGACTTGATGACCTTGTTGAGCGGGCGGGAGCTGGAGGAGTTTTTCTCCGCGTCTCCTGAAAGGAGGCGATGGCGAGCCCGCCGAGCCGCCAGGTCACTGATGGCTTTGGGAGCGGATGTAGAGTCTCCCTCTGCTGGTGGTTTGATCCCCGCGCTAGCAGAGGCACGCTCAGATACGTCTCCACCTGCTGCCATGGTAACCACATTGTAAATAGAAAAACTTGATTTAATCTCATGAATAGTAGAAAAAGTTTTAAAAAAGTCTTCTGGACAGTTTAATTCTTGAACGAGACGTTTCGACTTCCATCTGGAAATCATTTTCAATCTGAATGAAATGGACTGAAACCTGGATCTATTTATACTGACCTGAGTAAAAGGTAAAAAATAGTAAGGATGGGCTCAACCAATGAGCCTGTGTTACCTATGATGGCCGTGAATGGCTCCTATTGTAGCCACAGACCAGTAAACGAACCTATTATAAAAATGCTAAAAGCCTAGTGAATAGAAATTCCTGCTAACGAGAGGTGTGAAACTGGGTCACGAGGTGTCCTCTTTGGTCCAGGGGTTCAAAAGGCTGCTGTAAATACCGGGCAGAATTTATCTAACGCCACCACTCCGATTCAGTGAGGGATTTTCTTTCATCACAAAGATGGCTTCGTTCACCCCTCTTTCGAACCATCCTTTCTCTCTACTTAGAATCTTCACCTCACTGTCCTCAAAAGTGTGTTTGGTGGATTTAAGATGCAGATGTACAGCAGACTGTGGACCACTTGAGGCTTCTCTTCTGTGTTGGTAGAGTCTTTTGTGGAGTGGCTGCTTCGTTTCACCAATGTAGTGTTCAAGTGGTCCACAGTCCGCTGTACATCTGCATCTTAAATCCACCAAACACACTTTTGAGGACAGCGAGGTGAAGATTCTAAGTAGAGAGAAAGGATGGTTTGAAAGAGGGGTGAAGGAAGCCATCTTTGTGATGAAAGAGAATCCCTCTCTGAATCGGAGTGGAGGCGTTAGATACATTCTGCCCAGGATTTACAGCAGCATTCTAAAGATGACACCTCGTGACCCAGTTTCACGCCCCTCATTAGCAGGAATTTCTATTCACTAGGCTTTTGCATTTTTATATAGGATCGATTACTGGTCTGTGGCTACAATAGGAGCCATTCACGGCCATCATAGGTAACACAGGCTCATTGGTCGAGCCCTTCTTACTATTTTTTTTACCTTTTACTCAGGTTAGTATAAATAGATCCAGTTTTCAGTCCATTTCATTCAGACTGAAAATAATTTCCGGATGGAAGTCGAAACGTCTCGATCAAGAATTAAACTGTCCAGAAGACTTTTTTGAAACTTTTTCTACTATGGATCACTCCTGGATTAATGAGGGACTACACGGATTAATCTCATGAAGTTCAGAGAATTTATGATGAGATGTTTTACTGACGGGTGGGCGTGGTCTTCGTCGGTTTATCGGAGGTGGAAGTAGGTGTAGAAGTGGGCGTGGTAGGAGATTCGTCCAGCTTTAGCTCTCTTTCCAGTGGGAGCTCTGGGATGGAGAGGGGGAGGTCCTCAGAGCGTGGGCCCCGAAGCCCACTCAGACCCAGCAGACTCGGACTCTTCCGGCTCCCCACTGCGGCTGAATGGGAAACAAGAAGTGGAGTCCAGTTGTACAAATTGAACGGTCGGATGTGAAAAGAGACTGTGGGTGTGTCCTACCTCCTTCCTCTTCCGCAGAGATGGCGAGGCGGGGCATCTCGATGATGGCGGAGCAGCAACGGCGTCGGACGGTTAAGGGAGGACTGGAATCGCTCTCTGTGTGGGACGACTCAGACACAGATAGGCGTTTCCTCAAGCTGCAAACAGGAAGTAAAGTTTCAGGAAGTGAGCTAATCCGAATCCGATCAATTGGATTTCTGCTATAAAAAAAATATTCATTCAAGCCAGTAAACAAAACGTCAGGGCAGGGTGTCTCACATTTCTGGAGATCCGGCCAACCACGACCTGTCTCTGGATTTCAGTCCGCTCAGGCTGTCCAGGCGGTCTCCTCCCTCCTCACTGAGGCTGCGTTTGGTGGGAGGAGGGGTTCTCTTCTCCTCGTGCAGGGACAGGCGCTCCATGCTGCTGTAAACCTGCGGAAAGAGTCCGTCAGATCTCAGAGTCACCTCCGATCGTCCCTGGAATGAACGGGTCATTTCTGAGGAACAAACCTTGCTGAAACGAGGAGAGCAGGAAGAGAACTGTCTGATCTCCATGTGTTCGTCATCGATGGTGTCGTCGTCTTCTTCAGAGTCCACGTGGTGGTACCGGTCTGATCGAGCTGGGAAACAAATAGAAGCCATACTTAGTGGTTATCGATCAGACCAGGGGTCGCGCTTATGCCCAAATCTGAATGTACGCTGACTTCTTTGCGAATTGATCAAATTATGAATATGGCGAACTTTATTTAAGTAGTAACGATACTAAACAAGCACATTACCGGTAATACGTTGTCCTTATTCAAATCTGTCAAAGTCCTCATCCTCTGTTTCCGAATCAAACAGCTGCGCAAAATCCAACAGAGTAGGTCCACTTCGCTCCTCGCTGTCAAAGTCACTGTCTGTACTGTGCGGCTCCTCAGAAAGGATACCAGCTTTTGCGAAAGCTCGGATAACAGTACCAGTAGACACGTTAGTCCAAGCATCTACAATCCATTGGCAAACTGTAGCGTAACTCGCCCGGCGCTGCCTTCCACACTTCGTGAAACTGTGGTCTCCTTCGGTCATTCATCGCTCCCACGCCGCTCACACTTCACTCTTTAACGTTCTCATGCCTTTTCTTTTAGGTCCACCTCGCGGGCACCGCTTTTTCTTTTAGGGCCGCCTTTTCTCACACACAAGGCGCACCGAACGAAAGGGCGCACCGCTCATTTTGAAGAAAATCTAAGACTTTTATATGTGCCTTATAGCCGTGAAATTACGGTAAATAAATCTTGTCAATGTTTTATTTTGCCTGTAATTCTGATGTTTCGTCACTAGATGGCAGACATATTGGCTTTGTTGAGAAAACAACAACACTGCTCCCATTACAATGTGTGTGTCTCCGTGATGCGGACGCTGTCAAAATAAATATTGTGCACAGATATGGAAAACTATTACCGCTAAATGCATGTTTTTAAGCGCTATTGCACTAGATTTCCAACCTAGCGCCGCTAGATTTGAAATTTAACGCTCTTGATGTAACGTTTCGCGCTTGTTTAAAATTTAGCGCCATTCTATCGGCCTAATCTAGCCGTTACCAAAGCATGCCATCCATCTGCTCCTGTTCCGGCCCCTTTGTCAAATGTTAGAACTCAATGTGGCCCGCGAATAAAAAAGTTTGCCCACCCCTCCCTTGAACATCTGGAGACGGTCTCAAACTTACTGTCAAAGTAACTTGTGTCGTCCTCGGACTCCAGCTGTGGGATGAACTCTGCTTTCTGTCTGAGGAGGCTGTTCCAATCCAGCTCGGTGAAAAATGAATGCTGCTTCACCTCGTAGGCTCCACCTGGAGGGAGACACGGACGCTGCTGCAGTAAACGATGCCTTCATAAATCATTATTAAAATTATATAAATTTATTTAAATTTAGAATGGATAAAATTTTTATTCAGAAAGAAAAAAGACCTTTTTTATGTTAAAACAACTTTTTATTTTTATTTTAACGCTTTTGGCTTTTTTTTTTTTTTTTTGCTTTCTTTGTTTTATTTTTTTGTCTCAAATACAAATTTATGCAAATATTTCAAAAACATAAAATAAGTTTGTTTTTTGAAAAATTAAACAAATGGATCAAAATATTATTTATTTTTATTTTTTAAAAAACATGTAGAAATTGATCAAAATAATAATAATAAATATTTGTATTTTATTTAAAATATTGTTATTGACTTTAAAAAGTTGATTGTTTTAAAAAACAATATTTATTAAACGGCAAGTTTTTAAAAAAAATTTATTTGGGATTTTTTTTAAAATAAAAAGCGCGTACGAGATAAAATACATTGTTATTATTTTTCTTTTTAAAAGGGGCGTAAACAAAAAATAATTTAGTATTATTTATTGCAAAGAATAAAAAATAATGTAAGTATGTCACTAAAAAAAAAAAAAGAAAAAAAAGATGGCAGTTAACTTAAAACGCCAATTTAGAGAAAAAAATGGTCATAAATTAACAGCCAGCAATTGAAAAAGAAAAATAATTAAAAAAAAAAGTTGAATCTTTTTTTATGAGAACATGTAACAGTAATTAAAGGTAAGTTTTCTGACCTGTACCGAGACGTTCCAGAGGATTCTGTCTGAGTAACTTGGAGATGAGATCCTGCGCCTCCAGAGGAAGAGCTTCATCCTCATCTGGCCAGATTATCTCATCTAATAAAAAAAGAGGGATCGATCAAGTCTTAATCATTAAATATTGAATATCATATGATAGAATTTGGACTTGAATAGAATTATAAAAGCATCAGAGTCCTAATTTGATACTTTTATACTACCGTATTTTCCGCACTATAAGGCGCACCTAAAAACCTTAAATGCACCTTTGATCAATATTGAGCTACAACAGGTGTCGCGACTGCAGTAAGCAGCCGCCGACTCCATTTCCCCGTTGAAGAAGTAGTGCGCGGTGCATGCTGGGATATATGAAAGGACGTCTCATTTCCATTTGTGTGTTTGTGTAAAGACCCGGAAATGGCTCCTACCAAGAGACACTGTTACACCGCAGAGTTTAAACTCAAGGCGATCGGTCACGCAGTAGAACACGGGAATAGAGCCGCAGCGAGAGAGTTTAACATTAACGAATCAATGGTGAGGAAGTGGAGGAAGCAAGAGGATGCGCTGCGCCAAGTAAACAAGACTAAACAGAGTTTCCGCGGGAACAAAGTGAGATGACCACAGTTAGAGGACAAAGTGGAACAGCCTTTACTGTAGCGCCTTAAAATGCAGTGCGCCTTATAGTGCGGAAAATACGGTACGTTAAATATCAAAGTAAATGAACCCAGAAGACACTTCGTGGTGCAGCACACTGCAGGCACACTCGCCCCCTCAGTCTGTGTTTCGTCAATTCAGCATGAGTCGCTGTTGAGTCTGTTCCAAACTGGCTCCCTATCGACTCCCCCTCCGTACCATGCCAAGGGTTGGCATGGTACGGTGTTTCCACCCTTGATGGAAACACTCTCATAGCTGAACAAGGTTCCCTAAACAGTGGAACTTTCCGAACTCTGCTTTCAGGTAACGCCCCCTACCTTTTGCACAGATTTTTATTATTTTTTATTTCGGAAAAATGAAATATAATCTTCTGTATTTCTTCTTTCCGTTCCGTCATCTTCCAGTTATCCAAGGCTAGATTTCGGGGGCAACAGCTGCAGACTGGAAATCTTAACTTCTCTCACCCTGACTGCCTCCTCCGACGTGGATCCGACGTGCCCAAAACAACTCACCAGCGAGTCGTTTGGGAGGCATCCTAACCACATGCCCGAACCACCCCATCTGCTTCATGACTCAGGGAGAGATGGATGAAAGCAGAGGGAGACATGATGAGGAAAAGAGCGACCCTTTTAACCTTGATCTCTGGTTGTAAGACACGGAAATCCTAATTGGGGGAGGCGGCAGCTCAGTGGTTAGAGCGTTCGCCCGAGGAACGGAAGTTCGCGGATTCGCATCCCACAGAGAGCACGTCTAGGGTCCTTGGAGAAGACACCTAACCCCCTGTTTCTCCCACCATTGGCGCCGTCGTGAGCAGCCTGCTGCGGTGTAAGGAGTGCAGCACACAAATTTTTCCGGTGAGGGATGAATAGAGTAATCCTTTAACCTTTGATCTGTTCATCTATAGATGGTACCACAAAACTTTGGGCAATTTGATTCAAATTCCTTCCAAGTTATCACATCCTCAAAAGTATTACAGGAGAAGTTAGCTAAAATGTACAGACTCCGCCCGTTTTTGGGGGCGGAGTTATAAAAAAAACAAAAGAAACTCCTCCCACTGAGGTCCAAATGAAACCGTCTGATTGGACGAACCCACTCACCGCTGATCACCTGACCAAACAGCTCCTCCGTGGTGTCGCCGAAGAAAGGAGCGCATCCCACTAGGAACTGATAGAGAATGACCCCCATTGCCCACCAGTCCACCGGCTTGCCGTAGCCCTGCCGCAGAATCACCTCCGGAGCGATGTACTCGGGGGTCCCACAGACCTGAAGAGAAAGGAAGTTCAGACCGAAGACCACACCCCAAACCAACCTGTGTGTACATACCTGCTTATCCAGGAACTCTCTGGTGTCCTTCTCTATGTGGCCTTCGTACAGGTTGGTGGTGAGACTCATCAGACCGATCTTAGACAAGCCAAAGTCAGTCAGCTTGATGTGGCCCAAGGAGGTGATGAGGAGACTGGAATCAAACATGGTATTATAATAACTTCTTCATATTCATTCAAGTCAAAATCTAACCACCTAATTACATTCCACTATTTATCCATTTAAATGTACAATTTAGGGATTTTAGTCTAAGGAATAAAAGCAGTGATCCTTTGCCCTCCGGACCCCGGGGTTCGGTACCAGTCTGTGGGTCATTTGGTACCGGGCACCCTGCGTTAAGCAAGTTTTTCTTCTGTGACAGTAACCGAAATGAAGTTATAGAGGAGACTGGATTTTTCAGAATTTATTGTCACCCATAGTCCAGTGCTTCTCAATTATTTTCTGTTGCGCCCCCCCCAGCAAGACCAAAACAATTTGCGCCCCCACTCGTTTGTTTACTGCGCTTGCTATGGCCTGCTCAGTGCAAAAAAAAAAAACCCTATACCATAGAGATAATCCTCCCTGCGCAGATTTTGACAATGAGAGCACCACTGCCCACTACTGTATTGGATGTGCAATTACACTTTATCCTAGTACAGCAACCCCAACTATTTAAGAAGCATTGCGTTACCCCAAGAGAGGACAGTCTGGTTACAGCGAAATAAGCCCAGTGTTCACACTGATTCAGTCTTACTGTTTATTTTATGCACTTAGTTTTTGGGATGTCTCGCAAAGCTCTGAATTTACAAGTCGATCTACGTCCCTACCCTCACCTATGGTCACCAGCTGTGGGTGGTGACCGAAATAATGAGATCGCGGATACAAGCGGCCGAAATGAGCTTCCTCCGCAGGGTGACTGGGCTCTCACTCAGAGATCGGGTGAGGAGCTCTGCTATCCGGGAGGAGCTCAGTGTCGAGCCGCTCCTCCTCCAGGTTGAGAGAAGCCAGATGGCGTGGTTTGGGCATCTGGTCAGGATGCCCCCCGAGCGCCTCGCTGGTGAGGTGTTTCGGGCACGTCCCACCGGGAGGAGACCAAGAGGCAGACCCTGGACCCACTGGAGAGACATGTCTCACAGCTGGCTGGGGAACGACTCGTGATGTACCCGGGTGCGCTTGAGGATGTAGCTGGGGTGAGAGAAGCCTGGGCTTCCCGTCTGAGGCTGTTGCCCCCGCCCCCTGATAAGCAGAAGACGACGGAATGGAACATCTGCGGGTCTTACTTGTCAGGTTTCAGGTCCCGGTGTACAATTCCGTAGTTGTGAAGATACTCCAAGGCGAGAACAGTCTCAGCGAAGTACATGCGAGCCATGTCGACGGGCAGAGCTCCGATGTTTTTCAGCAACGTGGCGCAGTCTCCACCTGCACACCGTCACGTGGTCAGATGGTTCCATACGACCACCAACACCACTCAACAGAAACGAGTCTTACCCTCCACGTACTCCATCACCATGCACAAGTGTCTCCTGGTCTCAAAAGAACAGAACATGGAGACAACAAACGGGTTTTCAGCGAAGGTCAGGATGTCCCGCTCCACGAAGGCTTGCTGGATCTGGTTCCTCAGGATTAGGTTCTGCTTGTTGATCTTCTTCATGGCGAATCGCTGCCGGGTTTCTTTGTGCCGTACCAGATAAACAGCGCTGTGGGAGAAAGAGGGGGTGAGTCTGCTGGTACTGATGGTTTACAGACATGTGCGGAGGTCTTACCCGTAGGCTCCGTTACTGATCAGTTTGATGTTTTCAAAGTCTTCTTCTCGAGGGGTTTTGGTTTTGATGTGCGGTGGAGCAGCTGGTCCGGTCGTACTACGACCCTGAAAGGTGGAAATGTTTGGGGGGCACAAAACAAACACAACCAATCCATTAAGGATTTAAGCTTTTTAATTTGTCTGTTCGTCAATTCATCCATCCATTTATCGTATTTTCACGACCAAAAGAGCGCACCGTATTAAAAGGCGCAGTCCAAATTTCACGTGCTCTGTGTTTAACACACACATAAGGCGACCCAATGAGAGGGCGCAGGTTTATAAACATATCCTCTACCACGTACGTCCGCCTTACAACAACACACACACAAGCAGACCTGTGTGCGTGTTAAAAATAGATCGGGTGCAAAACTGAGTTTGTTCCGTTCCGTCATCCGGGCATCCAGACCAGATGCCCGAACCACCCCATCTGGCTCCTCTCGCCCTGGAGGAGGAGCGGCTCGACACCGAGCTCGTGTTGTGTAGACTGTGTGAAAGTGCAGCATTGTGTTGTGTTCACGGTGTGAACGTGCAGCTCCTCACCCGATCTCTGAGTGAGAGCCCAGCCACCCTGCGGAGGAAGCTCATTTCGCCCGCTTGTACCCGCGATCTCATTCTTTCGGTCACCACCCACAGCTGGTGACCAT
Source organism: Neostethus bicornis (assembly GCA_902685375.1). Taxonomy (NCBI): domain Eukaryota; kingdom Metazoa; phylum Chordata; class Actinopteri; order Atheriniformes; family Phallostethidae; genus Neostethus; species Neostethus bicornis. Next base: position 5,457,297 of record LR738547.1, on the reverse strand, counting down.
AGGTGAGGGTTGGAACGTAGATCGACTTGTAAATCGAGAGCTTTGCTTTTCAGCTCAGCTCTTTCTTTACCACGATGGACCGATGCAGCGTCCTAGTTATTGCTGACGCTGCACCGATCTGCCTGTCTATCTCCCGCTCCATCCTTCCCCCACTCGTAAACAAGACCCCGAGATACTTAAACTCCTCCACTTGGGGCAGGACCCTGCCCCTGACCCGCAGAGGCCATTCCACCAAACTGAGTTTGTCTTTATTTAAATATTATTTACAGTTGTCATAAAGTCATTTATCAAATCCATCAAAGACCTCATCCTCTGTTTCCGAATCTAACGGCTGCGCTAAATCCAACATAGCAGGTTCGCTTTCCTCACTGTCAGAGTCACTGTCCGTACCATGCTGCTCCTCGGAAATGGGACCAGCTTTTGCGAAAGCGCGGACAACAGTGCCAGCAGACACGTTAGCCCAATCATCTACAATCCTCTGGCAAACTGAAATGATTTCGTTGACGAAGCTTTTTTTCATGACGATGACATAACAATATAAATGTGACTTTTTGGTGACAAAAATGTGACGAGACGTTTGCAAGTGTCTGTTGACGAGACGAAAATGTAACCAAATAGGCGTCAGACTTTCATATTTCTGTCTGTGAAAAGAAAAAAAAAACACAGCGGCTGCATTCTGTCTCTCACGGCGGCACGCCTCCCACAATGCTGCACGTTCACACCGTCTACACAACACAATGCTGCACGTTCACACCGTCTACACAACAGAATGCTGCACGTTCACACCGTCTACACAACAGAATGCTGCACGTTCACACCGTCTACACAACACAATGCTGCACGTTCACACCGTCTACACAACAGAATGCTGCACGTTCACACCGTCTACACAACACAATGCTGCACGTTCACACCGTCTACACAACAGAATGCTGCACGTTCACACCGTCTACACAACACAATGCTGCACGTTCACACCGTCTACACAACACAATGCTGCACGTTCACACCGTCTACACAACACAATGCTGCACGTTCACACCGTCTACACAACAGAATGCTGCACGTTCACACCGTCTACACAACACACCTCCAGCCACGATGAAGTCCCACACTGTGGCGGCAGCAGCAGCAAAGGAGCTTAATGGTCAGAAACTTAAAGTTTTCTACATATTTTGCGCAAACAGCATGCTAACTTCAAGCTAATGCTAGCTTGTTGGCGCTGCTAACTTCCTAGTTAGCTTGGTTGCGCAAACCACTGATTTAAATGCATTCCAATGTTTAACTTTGTTTACAGGGTTATTAAAGGTCCTCTATTATGCAAAACTGACTTTTATGAGGTTTTAACCTTTTATTTTACTTAGTACTACCCCAAACAATCCCCCAAAGTGTGTTTTATTGTGATTCATGCTATTTTGAGATATTTAAATTCAAAGTAAGGGGCGTGTTCTCCAAACCTCTAACGACTGGTGGAACATAGTGACGTACATCTGTTTTTTGTTCAGCCCCCTGCAGCTCAAACACCCTCCCCCACTTATTCCTTCCTCCGAACCGCTTTGTTTACTCAATACGTCTCACACCTCGCCCCTCCCGCTCCACGCTGTGCTGGGTGGGTGGGGAAATCACAATGAATGACAACCAATCGCAACCAACGGGGCGGGTCCCGGGAAAAAAAAAAGAAAAAAAAAGACTGAAACAAGCTGTTTTGAGTTCCGGGTATGAAACTGCGCTCCCAAACAGGGTAGTATTTATAAACTTTTGTGTTGAGATTGTGGCGGAATGTAAAATTATGCATATCAGATACATAGCACAGGATAAAATAAGGGAAAAAAGGCATAATAGGGGACCTTTAAGAGGTGTCATTTTTAAGTATTCATAAGTTACAACGTTCCTCACTCACTGAAAAAATTATATTTATTTTACGTTGTTTTACTAAGTTTGCTGTTTTGCGCAAGTTAAAGCTCGGCAGAGTTCTTTTTTTTTTTTTTTTAACAAATAACCTGCATCATTCTCAGTAATAACGACACGATTGTTAAAGTAAGAATTTTTTTTACAGTAAAACGAGACTAAAAACGTTCTAAGTCTCCCTGACGAAAACGAAAACTCTTTTGGGTTTTTGTGACTAAAACTTAATTAATTTTCGTTCCAAAGACGAAGACTAAAACGAAAACTCAAGATGGCTGCCAAAAACAACAATGGTGTCCACCTCGTGGTTCTCTAATACGTCTGCAAATCACAAATCAGATAGGGCGCACTGGACGAGAGGGCGCACCGCTTATTTTGAAGAAAATTTGAGACTTTATGTGCGCCTTATGGTCGTGAAAATACGTTATTTATTTGTTAGCCTATCAGTATATTTATTGTTTTACTTCATCCATCCATCCATCCAACCATGCATCCAACCATGCTTACATCTATGGAATCGTCTGTCTCTGGGGTTTCTGGGTTCCCGCTGTCGTAGCTGCTCAGTTGGGTCATTTCTGAAACAAAAACAGTGCAGTGACCCAATCGAACGGGTCAAAAAACAAGAAGAGTTCCACCTCCTAATGAGTCGTCTAATGAACAACCAATTAGTTTCACTCGTCCTTCATAATAAGTTTTTTTTTTCTTATGGTTTATGTTGTCTTAATATTTGGATACTATCGGTGTAAATTACCTTCCAGTGGATCTCTGGTGAGGCCGAGCTGGCTGATGATGTATCGTGGGATGTCCGACTTGATGCCTTGGCCTTCCTTTGCATGACCTTCTGCTGCTTCCAGCAGGTGGTAAAACTCCTCTGGATCAAACTCCTGTGGAATTACAAAATAAAAGTTCGGATTGAATCGAAAAAAATCTGGACCAAAAATTTTCAGCATCATAAAAATTTTAAACTGAAGAAAAAGTAATAATAATTCTGATTGTTTCCAGATTTTGTTTCAGTACACATCGAGATCCGTTCCGTCATCTTCCGCTTGTTCCGGGGTCGGGTCGCGGGGGCAACAGCCTCAAACGGGCAGCCCAGACTTCTCTCTCCCCGGCTGCATCCTCCAGCTCACCTGGAAGGATCCCAAATTGCTCCCCGGCCAGCTGTGAGATATAGTCTCTCCAGCGGGTCCGGGGTCTGCCCCTTGGTCTCCTCCCGGTGGGACGTGCCTGAAACACCTCACTTGGAGGCGCTTGGGATGCATCCCGACTAGATGCCCGAACCACCCCATCTGGCTCCTCTCGACCTGGAGGAGGAGCGGCTCGAAACCAAGCTCCTCCCGGATGGCAGAGCTCCTCACCCGATCTCTGAGTGAGAGCCCAGCCACCCTGCAGAGGATGCTCATTTCGGCCGCTTGTACACGTCGAGTTTAAAAATCCAATTAAAAAATAATGAAATGATTAATTAATTTTAAAAAGCAGACAAAATCAAAATAACTTAATTAATAAGAAACTAAATCAAAAGACAAAAAAATAAAAACCTAAACTTTTGATAAAATATCAATTAAAAAACATCAATGAATAAAAATAATTTTTAATTAAAATGAGATTTTTCATAAGAAAAACTTAATCAAATTACGTTGAAAATAAAAATAACTGGTGATTAAAAAATTAAATAAAAATAAAATAAAAAAATCAAGATGATTTCAAAATAAAATTAAAATAAAATATCAAGATGATTTCAAAATAAAAATAAAATATCAAGACCATTTCAAAATAAAATTAAATTATCAAGATGATTTCAAAATAAAATTAAAATAAAATATCAAGATGATTTCAAAATATAATTAAAATAAAATATCAAGATCACTTCAAAATAAGATTAAAATAAAATATCAAAATGATTTCAAAATAAGATTAAAATAAAATATCAAGATGATTTCAAAATAAAATATTGAGATGATTTCAAAATAAAATAAAAAATCTAGACGATTTCAAATTAAAATAAAAAATCAAGATGATTTCAAAATAAAATAAAATATCAAAATGATTTCAAAATAAAAATAAAATATCAAGATGATTTCAAAATAAAATATAATATCAAGATGATTTCAAAATAAAATTAAAATATCAAGATGATTTCAAAATAAAATTAAAATAAAAAAATCAAGATGATTTCAAAATAAAATATCAAGATGATTTCAAAATAAGATTAAAATAAAATATCAAGATGATTGCAAAATAAAATTAAAATAAAATATCAGGATGATTTCAAAATAAAATTAAAATAAAATATCAAGATGATTTCAAAATAAAATTAAAATAAAATATCAAGATGATTTCAAAATAAATTAAAATATCAAGATGATTTCAAAACAAAATTAAATATCAAGATGATTTCAAAATAAAATAAAAATAACATATTAAGATGATTTCAAAATAAAATTAAAACAAAAAATTAAAATGATTTCAAAATAAAATAAAAATATCAAGATGATTTCAAAATAAAATTAAATATCAGGATGATTTCAAAATAAGATTAAAATAAAATATCAAGATGATTTCAAAATAAAATAAAATATCAAGATGATTTCAAAATAAAATAAAAATAAAATATCAAGATGATTTTAAAATAAAATTAAAATAAAATATCAAGATGATTTCAAAATAAAATAAAAATAAAACATCAAGATGATTTCAAAACAAAATTAAAATAAAATATCAAGATGATTTCAAAACAAAATTAAAATATCAAGATGATTTCAAAATAAAATATCAAGATGATTTCAAAATAAGATTAAAATAAAATATCAAGATGATTTCAAAATAAAATAAAAATAAAATATCAAGATGATTTCAAAATAAAATAAAAATAAAATATCAAGATGATTTCAAAACAAGATTAAAATAAAATATCAAGATGATTTCAAAATAAAATTAAAATATCAAGATGATTTCAAAATAAAATATCAAGATAATTTCAAAATAAAATAAAATATCAATGTGATTTCAAAATAAAATCAAACATGTTTATAAAAATCTTCTTACCAGACACTCGAGGAGTCGCGCCGGCCGGGCAATGATGATCATCAGCTTCTTCACGAGCTGTGTTACAAAGGTCACCTCCTCGCTCTCTGAACGCTCGTGAGCCTAAAAGTAAACAATAAACAATCCATAGTCCATATTGTTAATTTATATCTTTATATAAATATAGATACAAAAATAAATCCATAGATTAAAAAATCCCAGATTGTTCATAAAAAACTCAAACAAGGGGAAACAAACTCAACTAAAACCCCTTCCTCTTCCTCCTCCTCTTCCTCCACCCTCTTCTGCCATGAGACCCGGTCCATGTCTCCATCAGGACCACCACTCCGCTCCACAAGGTAACACCGCCGGACCGGTGATGTCATCACCGTCTTTGTGGGGTGGATTCCTTTCAGCACTTTGACCCCTCCTTCTCCCTAAGTACTCGACCAATCACAACCTCCAGGTACCTCCTCCTACCCCTGCCCACTCCATCCCGGTAGGCGAGCCATCCGTCACCCGGCGACCACCGAGGCGTGAAATTAAAATCCAGACGAGGTGTCTGTGATTCAGTTGTGTTTGTGTTGAGGCCGATGGGAGTCGTAACGTAACCGCCCCCCCTCGTCCCTTTTTGGGTCCCCCACCGGCTGAGTTAACAGAGACATTACATGTGGACACTTTCTGATTGGGGGTCCCCAGATGCGGCTGGTTCCGGTGATCTAAGGCTCTGGATCATAATTACTCCAGTGTGACGACCCTCGTTAACAAAGACTTCGTCATATTTGACTAATTTCTCCGACACATCGGTAGTTAGCGGGCCGCGGCGATTTCAATGGGGAGAAATGATCCCTATTGGTTCCCGAAAAACAACTTGAATAAACAGAAACAAGTCGACGCCCAGAAGTCAAATAATAAATCCCAAAGTTTATTATTATTATTATTATTATTATTCAAAGTTTGATTAAAAAGAATAAGTGAGAAAAACTTGACTACACTTAAAATTTGGGTGAGGCCGTGGCTCAGTGGTAGAGCGTTCATCCGTGGGCTGGAAGTTAACTGAAAGTTTGCGGGTTCGATTCCCACGTGAGTTCATGTCTGGGGTCCTTGGAGAAGACAACTAACCCCGTTCTTCCAACATTGGAGCTGTTGTGGCAGCCTGCTGCGGTGCGTGGCAGCCTGCTGCGGCACGTGGCAGCGTGCTGCGGCGCGTGGCAGCCTGCTGTGGCGCGTGGCAGCCTGCTGTGGCGCGTGGCAGCCTGCTGCGGTGTGATGCAGCACACAAATTTCCCCAGACAGGGATAAAAAAAAAAATTTCAAGGTCAACTTTTACTGTTTTCTAATTTGATTCAAGATCAAAATTGGGGGTGGCGTTAGTTCGGTGGTACTATTTCCGTCTTTAGACCGGGAGAAGCCGGTTCGATTCCCTATGGGGCCATGCCTTAGTGTCCCTGGAGCAAATACCTAACCCCATAGTTGCTTCCACCATTAGTGCCCTCATGGCTGACTGCTGCAGAGCAATGCAGAAAAAAGTCATTTCCCAATTTCGGTTCCGTCGTCATCCGCTAATCCAGGGTTGGGTCGCGGGTTCAACAGCCTCAGACGGGAAGTTCAGGCTTCTCTCACCCTGGCTGCTTCCTCCAGCTCACCCAGAAGGATCCTGAGTCGTTCCCTGGCCAGCTGTGAGACATAGTCTCTCCAACGGGTCCGGGGTCTGCTTCTCGGTCTCCTCCCGGTGGGACATGCCCAAAACACCTCACCAGCGAGGCACTCGGGGGCATCCTGACCAGATGCCCGAACCACCCCATCTAGCTCCTCTCGACCTGGAGGAGGAGCGGCTCGACACCGAGCTCCTCCCGGATGGCAGAGGTCCTCACCCAATCTCTGAGTGAGAGCCCAGCCACCCTGCGGAGGAAGCTCATTTCAGCCGCTTGTATCCGTGATATAATTTTTTTTCGGTCACCACCCACAGCTGGTGACCATAGGTGAGGGTGGGAACGTAGATCGACTTGTAAATCCAGAGTTTTACTTTTCAGCTCAGCTCTCTCTTTACCACGACGGACCGATGCAGCGTCCTAGTTATTGCTGACGCCGCACCGATCCGCCCGTCAATCTCCCGCTCCATAACTCATCTTGTTATCCGACTTACGTCCTGCAGGAGCTTCTCCAAACTCTCCTGGAGCTCGTAGAAATAACGCGAGCTGATGAGGTCCTCTCTACTTTTCTCCAGGCAGTCCCTGGTCAGCTCGATCAGCTGGTGGTGGATGAAGCTGAGGACCCCGTCCGCCAGCGGGCAGACCTTATCCGGATCAGAGGACGCTAACATCTCAGCCAGACGCTCCTCCATCTGAGCTGTCGCCTAGGGGACGGGAGAGAGAGGAAACGTGAACCTAGATAGGAATGTATGTGTGTGTGTGTGTGTGTGTGTGCGTGTGGTGTCCAAACACACCTTGGGAAACCTCTCCTTGTAGACGTGGTTCATCATCATAATTTCATGATCAAAGGAGACAGGTGAGCGTCCCGGACTGAAACGGAGCAGAAAAACAACCATGAGACAAAACTGTTTCCCAACCGGTTCGATTCCTGATGAGCTCGTGCCTAAGAATCCCTGGAGAAGACACCTAACCCCCCATTTCTCCCACCATTGGCGCCATTGTGGCAGCCTACTGCGGTGCAATGCAGCACAGTCATTTCCTCATGAGGGGTCAGTCAGTCAGTCAGTCATTTTCCTTTCTGTTTATCCCTTACGGGTTTGCGGGGGGGGGGTGGAGCCCATCCTGTGTGATTTAAGGCGAAGGGCGGGGTACACCCCGAACAGGTCGCCAGTCTGTCACGGGCATGAGGGATCAATAAAGTACAATTTTTATTAAAAGTGATATTTTACATGGTATTGATTGCCAATGTTCCGTTCCGTCGTCTTTAGCTCATCCGGGGCCGGGTCGCGGGGGCAACAACCTCAGACGGGTAGCCTAGACTTCTCTCTCCCCGGCTGCATCCTCCAGCTCACCTGGAAGGATCCCAAGTCGTTCCCCTGCCAGCTGTGAGACATAGTCTCTGCAGCGGGTCCGGGGTCTGCCTCTTGGTTTCCTCGTGGTGGGACGTGCCCGAAACACCTCACCAGCGAGGCGCTCAGGGGCATTCTGACAAGATGCCCGAACTACCCCATCTGGCTCCTCTTGACCTGGAGGAGGAGCGGCTCGACACCAAGCTCCTCCCGGATGGCAGAACTCCCCAGCCACCTAGCAGAGGAAGATCCTTTCCGCTGCTTGTATCTGCAATCTCATTCTTTCAGTCACCACCCACAGCTGGTTACCATGGCGAGGGTAGGAATGTAGATCCTGGTTACCATGGCGAGGGTAGGAATGTAGATCCTGGTTACCATGGTGAGGGTAGGAACGTAGATCCTGGTTACCATGGTGAGGGTAGGAACGTAGATCCTGGTTACCATGGCGAGGGTAGGAACGTAGATCCTGGTTACCATGGTGAGGGTAGGAACGTAGATCCCGGTTACCATGGCGAGGGTAGGAACGTAGATCCTGGTTACAATGGCGAGGGTCGGAACGTAGATCCTGGTTACCATGGTGAGGGTAGGAACGTAGATCCTGGTTACCATGGTGAGGGTAGGAACGTAGATCCTAGTTAGCATGGTGAGGGTAGGAACGTAGATCCTGGTTACCATGGCGAGGGTAGGAACGTAGATCCTGGTTACCATGGTGAGGGTCGGAACGTAGATCCTGGTTACCATGGTGAGGGTCGGAACGTAGATCCTGGTTACCATGGTGAAGGTAGGAATGTAGATCCTGGTTACCATGGTGAGGGTAGGAACGTAGATCCTGGTTACCATGGCGAGGGTAGTAACGTAGATCCTGGTTACCATGGTGAGGGTAGGAATGTAGATCCTGGTTACCATGGTGAGGGTCGGAACGTAGATCCTGGTTACCATGGTGAGGGTAGGAACGTAGATCCTGGTTACCATGGCGAGGGTAGGAACGTAGATCCTGGTTACCATGGTGAGGGTCGGAACGTAGATCCTGGTTACCATGGTGAGGGTCGGAACGTAGATCCTGGTTACCATGGTGAAGGTAGGAATGTAGATCCTGGTTACCATGGTGAAGGTAGGAATGTAGATCCTGGTAACCATGGCTAGGGTAGGAATGTAGATCCTGGTAACCATGGCGAGGGTAAGAATGTAGATCCTGGTTACCATGGTGAGGGTCGGAACGTAGATCCTGGTTACCACGGTGAGGGTAGGAACGTAGATCCTGGTTACCATGATGAGGGTAGGAACGTAGATCCTAGTTAGCATGGTGAGCGTGGGAACGTAGATCCTGGTTACCATGGCGAGGGTAGGAACGTAGATCCTGGTTACCATGGTGAGGGTAGGAACGTAGATCCTGGTTACCATGGCAAGGGTAGGAAAGTAGATCCTGGTTACCATGGTGAGGGTAGGAACGTAGATCCTGGTTACCATGGCGAGGGTAGGAACGTAGATCCTGGTTACCATGGTGAGGGTAGGAACGTAGATCCTGGTTACCATGGCGAGGGTAGGAACGTAGATCCTGGTTACCATGGTGAGGGTAGGAACGTAGATCCTGGTTACCATGGCTAGGGTAGGAATGTAGATCCTGGTAACCATGGCGAGGGTAGGAATGTAGATCCTGGTTACCATGGTGAGGGTAGGAATGTAGATCCTGGTGACCATAGGTGAGGGTTGGAACGTAGATCAACTTGTAAATCGAGAGCTTTGCTTTTCGGCTCAGCTCTCTCTTTACCACGACGGAGCACTTCACATCCTAGTTATTGCGGACGCTGCACCGATCCGCCTGTTGATCTCCCGCTCCATCTTACCCCCATTCGTGCCAATGTTTGCATATTAATTTACATAAATTCCAATGTTGATTTTAAGTATAACACATAAAAAATTATGACTGACCAAGAGGGGTCATTGGGGGAGGAACTGAAATCTCAAGGGGTCCCCGGTACAGAAAAGGTAGGTCTCAATTAAACACTGATTTACTTCTGATTTTAACCTGAATCACCGGTTCTATTTGAAATGAAACCCAACATCCATCATTCCTAGAAGGTTTCGGCTGCATGAGAACATTTTACTTTAATAAAAATAAATGAAAAAGTTCAGATTTCGTGTTTTTTTTCGTGAATATTTTTAAAATGAATCATTCCAAACATCTGGTGTGAACATCTGGTGTGAACATCTTCACGTTTAAGAACCGATCTATAAATAATTTTCTTGTCTGGAGATTATTTACAAGTAGTATTTCATATTGTTCTTCATCAGGATGAGTCACCGGCAAACACACACACACACACACACACACACACACACACACACACACACACACACACACACACACACACACACACACACATAGAGACCATATGACCTGCAGGATGAGGTAATGCTTTAAGGTTTATTTTCTCCCAAACTTGAAATTCATGACGTCAGACAAACAAAGACACAAAAACATGTTCCGAGCCTCACCTACACACACACACACACACACACACACCATCTGTGGGATGAGGCTTGGAATACTGTCCTTTCTGTGTGGAGTTTGCATGTTCACCCCGTGTTAGCGTGGGTTTCCTCCGGGTACTCCGGTTTCCTCCCACCCTCCAAAGCCATGCATGCTAGGTTGATTGGCCGGTGCCAAATTGCCCCTAGGAATGAGTGTGTGTGTGTGTGGATGGTTGTATGTGTGTGGCCCCGCGACAGACTGGCGACCTGTTTGGGGTGTACCCTCCCCTTCGCCTTAAATTAGCCGGGATGGGCTCCGGCACCCTCCGCGATCCTGAAAGCGATAGACGGATAAGAAGATGACTGACTGACTCTCAAATACTTATGATGATGGTCTATCGCCATGGTAACCCTTTAAAAAAAACACAAACCTGATCTACCAACTAGGGCAGAGTGGGCAAACTTTTTGGTTCAGGGGCCACATTGAGTACTAATATTTGAAAAAAGGGGGCCGGAACAGGAGCAGATGGATGGCATGCTTTGGTAACCGCTAGATTAGACCAATAAAATGGCGCTAGATTTTAAACAAGCGCTAAATGTTACATCAAGACCGTTAAATTTCAAATCTAGCGGCGCTAGGTCTAAAATCTAAGCGCTTGATGTAACATTTTGCTTGTTTTAACGTCTAACACGCTTGTTTACGTGTGTGTATTGGCCCCGATGGCTTTCCATATCTTTGCACACTGTTTATTTTGACAGCATGCATATCACCGCGACACACAGATTTTATTGGAAGCAGTGTTGTTGTTTCTTTGGCGCCATCTAGTGACAAAACATTAGAATTGCAGAGGAAATAAAACATTAACAAGTTTTATTTATTTAATTTTTTCAAGTTTCCATATATGTGCACAATGTTTATTTTGACAGCGTGCGCATCACGGGGACACACACACTATAATGGGAGCAGTGTTGTTTTTTTCTCAACAAAGCCAATATTTATATCTAGAGTATGCCATCTAGTGAGGAAACATCAGAATTGCAGGGAAATAAAACATTAACAAGGTTTATTTATTTAAAAACATTTTTTTATATGTTTGGCGGGCCTGATTAAAACGTTTAAAGGGCCTTGTGTGGCCCGCGGGCCGTAGTTTGCCCATCCCTGAACTAGGGAACGATTGAAAATACAAATTAAAACATAAATCCAAAATCTGGACCAGAGTGTGTTCAGTTATTTTGATCTTTGATTTCCAGTTTGAATCCTCATTAAAACCTTCTGCTTCACTCTGAACGGATTAATTAATGAATTAAAAACAGACACTAAGTGTTTTAATATTAAAAAATTCTGTAAAAGCTCTTAAGCTAAGAAATTAAAAAACACAAATAAGGCCTGTCATAAGAAATATGGAAAAGATGGTTAATTAAGACACATTGTTAAATCACTGTTCCGTAATCTTCCGCTTATCCGGGGCCGGGTCGCCGGGGTAACAGCCTGAGTGGGGAACCCCAGGCCTCTCTCACCCCGGCTGCATCCTCCAGCTCACCCGGAAGGATCCAGAGTCATTACCCAGCCAGATGTGAGACGTAGTCTTGTGCCCAAAAGACCTCACCAGCGGGGCGCTCGGGGGGCATCCTGACCTAATGCCCGAACCACCCCATCTGGCTTCTCTCGACCCACCATGTTTGGACAAATTTAGAAGCCGCATGCTTCTGCACACCCGCGCCTCCAGTTGCTGACATGATTCCCAGTCCGTCCCTAATTTCTGTCTTTTATCAGCAATATAATTTGGTAATGTTTCTTTTTTTTTAATTCAACAACAATATAAATGTGTAAACTGCAAGGTTGCGTGGTGATGTCACCCACAAGGCGGTCACCACGGCAACGGCGACACCTCACTTTGCATGAGTAATCCCAGTTGCCACCTGCTCATTCGAGGACCATTGTACACGCATCACGTCATTTGCATGATCGATATACAGAGTTCTAGAGGCGTGGTCGGGGTGGGATGAATTTTAAATCAGCTGTAATTAACAGGGGCGGCACGGTGGCACGGGATTCAAGTCCCCAGATGGGGACGAGGCTTGGAACACTGTCCTTTCTGTGTGGAGTTTGCATGTTCTTCCCATGTCTGCATGAGTTTCCTCTGGGTATTCCAGTTTCCTCCCACCCTCCAAAAACATGCATGTTAGGTTGATTGGCCGGTGTCAAATTACCCCCAGGAAGAAGGTGGAAGATTTTAAGTATCTAGGATCAACAGTCCAGAGCAATGGAGAGTGTGGAAAAGAGGTGAAGAAGCTTGTGCAGGCAGGCTGGAATGGGTGGAAAGTATCAGGTGTGATGTGCGAAGAAGGGAAATGCCAAAAGAAGAATAAGAATGAGTGTGTATGGTTGTGTGTGGCCCTGCGACAGACTGGCGACCTGTTTGGGGTGTACCCTGCCACTCGACTTGATGAACTCCGCCACACCCCGTAACTTTGGAAGGGACACACGATTAAAAAGGTGATTGTGATTTCATCTTCTTATTCATCTGTCCCTTTCGGGTTGCAGGCGGTGCCGGAGCCCCTCCTGGCTAATTTAAGGCGAAGGGCAGGGTACACCCCGCACAGGTCGCCAGTCTGTCGCGGGGCCACACACATACAACCATCCACACACACACTTATTCCAAGGGGCAATTTGGCACCGGCCTATCAACCTAGCATGCATGTCTTTGGAGGGTGGGAGGAAACCGGAGTACCTGGAGGAAACCCACGCAAACACTGGGAGAACATGCAAACTCCACACAGAAAGGACAGTGTTCCAAGCTTCGTACCCACCCGGGATTCGAACCCACAACCCTCGTGATTGTGATTTAGCTTACGTTAAATAACGTTATGGGTGTTTCGATCAATCTCAACTTTCTGTAGTGCTAAAAAGAAAAACTCGCTAAGTCTACGATCTTAGCAGTTCTTAGTCAACGAGCAGAGTCAGTCCAGAAGGGGGAGCTACCTGAGGCTGCGAGAGCGCGGTCTCATGGCGGGCGAACAGCGTCCGTCCTCGTCCGTGATGCTCTCCGAGCTGAAGTGTTTGGTGAGGAAGTGCAGTTCGTCGGGAGTGGGCTGGAAGGGCAGCTGGTGCAGCTTCTCCTGAGATGAACAGGAGGACTGTGAGAGGAGGAGCACAGAGGGAGCACAGATTACAACCCACTACTGGGGGAGGAGACCAGAACTAGGACCGGATCAGACGGGACCGAACAAAACCTGTCTGGTTACGGAGAAGAACTTATGATAGCAGGATTAGGACGAAGTTTGGGATAAAGACAGAAAGGGGTCAAACTAAAGAGACAAAGGGCAGACTATAGTGACGACCCTGAAGATTTTGTTTATAAACTTTCTGTCTGCTGCTTTGTAATATCATTTTAGCAGCTGCACATTTATCTGACAGAATCCTTTAATTCCTTTAATTGGTTTTTATCTAGAAACCACAATACGAGAGCAGGATAGAACTTAGCAGAGTTGGACGGAATGGATCGGTCAGATTACCGTATTTTCCGCACTATAAGGCGCACCTAAAAACCTTAAATTTTCTCTAAAGTCCACGATGCGCCTTTTAACCCGGAGCGCCTTATATATGGATTAATATTGAGCTACAACAGGTGTCGCAACTGCAGTAAGCAGCCGCCGACTCCATTTCCCCCGTAGAAGAAGAAGTACGCAATGCATGCTGGGATATATGAAAGGGCGTCTCATTTCCATTTGTGTGTTTGCGTAAAGACCCGGAAATGGCTCCTACCAAGAGACACTGTTATACCGCAGAGTTTAAACTCAAGGCGATCGATTAGTGTGTTTGTGTAAAGACCCGGAAATGGCTCCTACCAAGAGACACTGGGTGCGTTCGAGATGACACAGGCGGACGCAGTTCTGATCGACGCAGATCGCATTGCGCACCGATCTGCACCGATCAGAACTGCGTCCGCCTGTGTCATCTCGAACGCATCTATTTCCATTTGTGTGTTTGTGTAAAGACCCGGAAATGGCTCCTACCAAGAGACACTGTTACACCGCAGAGTTTAAACTCAAGGCGATCGGTCACGCAGTAGAACACGGGAATAGAGCCGCAGAGAGAGAGTTTAACATCAATGAATCAATGGTGAGGAAGTGGAGGAAACAAGAGGATGCGCTGCGCCAAGTAAGTAAGACTAAACAGAGTTTCCGTGGGAACAAAGCGAGTTAAAAGATAAACTGTGTCACGAAAATACTAATACTTTATCTCGGAGAAAATAATAAAACAGCTGTTTATTCATTTTGGGAGTAAAAACAGAAAGCTGTTTTGTAATTTTAATAAAGTTTGACTGACCTACCTGACTGTTTTTTTTTTTTTTTTACATTCCCTTTAGCGCAGCACCATCTAGTGGATGCATAATGTAACCCCAGCCTTTACTGTAGCGCCTTATAATGCGGTGCGCCTTATAGTGCGGAAAATACGGTAGTACAAAACTAAACCAATTAGGGTTCAAAAACAAAACAGGATATTTACCGAAACGGTGGAACTGGGAGTGTTGGTCCCATATCCGGATGAGGGTAAAGAAGCCAGAGACCAGCGCCTGCCGTCCGTCCTGAAACAAAGAGGTTAGGCTAAGTTTAGATTACCATAGTAACAGAGACAAATATGCAGAAGGAGGTGATGTTGCGATAAATGTCCTGCCCCCTGGTGGAGGAGGATGGAAAGGAGACAGAGAGCAAGAGAAGATGAAAGAGACGGTGAGAAGGATGGGGCAAGGCGACGGAGGCGAATGGTGGAAATATAAACAACTAGCTAATTAAATAGAGATCAGGAACCCGTAAGGAGGAGGGGTGAAGGTTGAAAGATTACCTGTCAGCTCGATGTCCATGACTGTGAGAAAAAAAAAACATCAAATCAATCAGACAATAATCAAAGGTCAATAAACCCTACAAAAAAAAAAAGCTCAATGGACCAAAACATTGGAGATTATGTTTAATTTAATTTTGTTCACATTGAGGATCGCAGCACAATAAGCCCTGACGTTCAGTCATCTGAGATTCTGGTCACGGAAGTTCAGCACTTAACCTGAACCACAAAGGTATGACCTGTTAGCAGTGGTGGAACGTAACGAAGTAAATGTACTTCGTTACTGTACTTAAGTAAAAAAATTGTGTATCTGTGCTTTAAAAGTAAAATTTAAGACCGGTACTTTTTTCTTTTACTTCACTACATTTTTAGAGCAAATATCTGTACTTTTACTTCGCTACTTTTTAAAAGTGTGTTTTACATTTTTCGTTACATTTTTGTTCAGGAATTTGAAAAATATACAATTTTTTTTAGCGCATCTTGAAGCCGCACCGCCAAAATCGACCTGTAGAGGGAGCACTTGATCACCTGCGGTCTCCAAGAGGGAAAAGAAGTGATGAATCGAGGACCAACCAGAATTGAGAGTGAACATTTTTCTCATTCATTCACCGCCAAAAAATTAACGTCAAATATAGAACAAATTAAAAAGAGTCAGAAGATCGTTGTTCGTTGTGTTTACTTCTAAATAAAAAACTGAGCCGTCGTTACACAGAGCAGGGGCGGATCTAGAATTTTCTAAAGGAGGGGGCGGCGTGAGGTCATTGACAAAGCCAATATAGGGTGACTAGGGGCCTCCCCTCAAAACATTTTAAAAAATAAGTGTAATTTTCTTGCATTTTGGTGCCCATTTGCTGGCCCTTCTAGGGGATTGCTTGACTTGTCCCCTTTCCTTTCTTCTTCTTTTTTTTGTTTTGTTTTTTTGTGGACCAAAAGAGGCGGGAGGGGGGGGTGAGGGGAACATGGCCCTGCAGAGTATTTGTGACCCTACAGCACAAAAGATGACATTTGAATTATGATAGAATACTTTTACTTTTTACTTAAAAAGTAAATTTTACACCAATTACTTTTGTAGTTTTACTTAAGTAGATTTTTTTTATTGGTACTTTTACTTACGTAAGTATTTTTTTTCCTAATTATCTGTACTTTTACTTAAGTACAAAAAGTGAGTCCTTCATCCACCACTGGCTGTTAGTGTCGATGTTTATACACAGATCTAACAACAAAAATCAAAATATCCAATGTTCTAATGAGATGTCAGGTTTTAGATGTTTTTCTCACTTCAAAATAAATGAAAACTTTTTGAGTAATAAAATATTTTTTCCATGGACTATAAAAGTTGGACCGAGTCGGTACGATCTTACAAATAGTTTTGCTTCTTCCAAATGAAGCCAATCAATCGTCAATTTTCACCTTGCGATCGGCATCATGTTGAATTTCTGTTACTGGAAAATATTTTTTAAAGTTACACTGAAACTTTCTGAAACATCTGGGCCTGACTGTAATGTAATACCAGCCTCCACCACATGGTGGCAGTGCAACCCTACATTACAGCTCTCAGGTTAAAACGGGGGCGCTGATGGATTTCAGGTCAGGTTTGACATTCTTCACCTGGATGATGATGCTGTCATGGAAATGGCCTTTGGCTTCAGGCGTTACCATGGAAACATCATTATACACCATCTCAACGTTATTTAATCACCATATCAGCAGTGATAGTCATCGTTATGCTTATCAATCAGGAATTGATCCATATTTAACAATCTTTAACCTGAGGTTTCACCATCTCCCCAATACACCGGATGTATTACTGTCTCACCAGGTGTGTATTCCAGCACCCTAAGTGTCTCACCTGCGAGCAGGAACGAAGGAGAAATGTGCAGCTGTGTTGGGGGAGAAGTTGCGAGGGCTGTCCAAGGGGCTGGTTCCTGGAAAACAAAAAGGTCTTCGATTATTTTCCAAATCATCATCACTGGCTACCCGTTAAATACAGAATTCAGACAAGCTCTGCCTCCTCACCCATCAGTGCATACACGGCACTGCACCTGTTTATCTCCAAGAACTCCTAACCCTCCACACCACTGTCCGAGAACTCCTAACCCTCCACACCACTGTCCAAGAACTCCTAACTCTCCACACTACTGTCCAAGAACTCCTAACTCTCCACACCACTGTCCGAGAACTCCTAACCCTCCACACCACTGTCCAAGAACTCCTAACCCTCCACACCACTGTCCGAGACCTGCACTTCTCCTCCTCCTACTGCCTGCACCAACCAAGGACCAAACTCTCCACTATGGGGGACAGGGCCTTCCAGGCAGCTGCTCCACGGCTCTGGAACGCTCTTCCTGAGAGCTTGAGGGCTCCACAGAGCGTTGAGGTTTTTAAAAAAAGACAGAAGACACTTTCATTTCTAAAGGCTTTTCAACAAAGTTTTTAGTGTTTTTTTTTTTTTTTTTGTGTTGTGGTTTTATTTAATTTTGCTGTTTGTTGTTTCTTTTGGTCATTGTAGCACTTTGAGATCTCCACTGGAAATATAAAATGCGTTATAAATAAAATTTTTATTATTATTATCGGCATTCCTTTTTTTGTGACAAAGATGATACCAGAAGATAAAAACGAATAAAAAACAGATAAAAAAATTTGGTGTTACCCGAAAGTAAATTTATTTGCAGAGAAAATTTGAGATGCCACAACGTCACAAAACAAGATGACAAAAAAAAATGACAATATCAGGTTAAGATCCACTGCTATTAGTAACAAACCTTGTTACAACAGGAATAAAACTTTCTCCGTACTGGTTCAGTGGGTGTGAGGAGTCCATATAACTTGATACATCAGACTACTTCTCTCTCTCTGTGGAAACAGTCTGACCTTGCAGCATTGGGGTTTGTTCCTTCCACAGTACAGATGTACTAGTACTTTTTTCCCTTTAAATATTTACCGGTTTCTGGTCAGACCTGAATGTGAAGCATGTAATGTGGCCTGAAAGGCTCTGCTCCCCATTGTGGTCAGACTGGTCCTGGGCAGTGGTGGGTAGTAACACATTTACATTTACTCCGTTTCATTCACTTGAGTAACTTTTTAAATAAAATGTACTTCTATGAATATTTTTAATAGTTTGTAGTTTTACTTTTACTTGCGTAAGTTTATAAGTAAATAACGCTACTCTTTACATCGGGCAAAAGTTGATCCGTTACTTTTCTTGCTTTTAATAAGTATTTCAGTACAATAAGTTTTTTTAAAGAGCACTTCCTGATTTGGATGACTGTAGAAAACGTTTCTCCAATCAAATGTAGTGAACACGGTCACATGACTCCATCTGCCCTATCAGACGTACCCATGTCCGATCTTGCAGGAAAACAAATCTTAGCAAGAAAAAGTTATTTTGGAAAACAAGTTACTGCTAAAGCAGGTGAAAATGGCAAAAATGGAGGCAGCAAATGTTTATCTTGAACAAGGGAATATTAATTGGTTCTGCGAAATGTACTAAACTTCCTACTTCAGCAAATACAAAACAAGAGGAGAAATTATTGTGGAAGTCATTCATTTGTTCAAATTGCTTACTTGATGTTGAAAAAAATAGTGTTTTTAAATTCCACAAAGCTGTGATTAATTGTTTTACAATTTTAGGATAGAGAGATAAGAAGAGGAGGTTTTTATGTTCCAAGGAAATAAAGAGGTATGAGGTAGAGTGAGGAGCTATGTCATCCGGGAGGAGCTTGGAGTTGAGAGAAGCCAGATGGGGTGGTTCAGGCATCTGGTTGGGATACCTCCCAAAAACCTCGCTAATAAAGTGTTTTGAGCACGTCCCATCGGGAGGATACCCATAGGCAGACCCCGGACCTGGCGGACTCAGGATCCTCCCGGGAGAGCTGGATACAGCCAAGGTGAGAGAAGCCTGGGTTTCCCATCTGAGGCTGTTGGCCCTGCGACCGAGCCCCGGATTTTTTTACTGTAGTGAACGTGTTGGTGGTCACGCATTGATAAGATTTGATAGACTGATTCGTTAATGACGCAGGTTGAACTGTCTGTTCAACCGACCTGGGTTTTTTTCCACTCAAACCAGTAAGATTTTATGGTGTTAGCTAACAAAGCTTTTTATCTAGGGTAGATCCATCAGCTTTTTACAATGAAACCTGTTTGGGAGGTACTGGTGTGTGGATGTTTACACAATCTGGTGTCGTCTCAGAGTCTGATTTCATTGTGTAACTTTACGCACACACGAAAGTTGTACGTCAGGTAAACAGAGAGAGATGGAAGGAAATGTTTTAGCTTCTTTGAAACAGAATTCCAGATTACGTCAGACATATCGAGGGCAATTCCGAAAGTTTTACACTAGACTTCTTAGAGTCTTAGGAAAATCTGAAATTACAGGCAGAGAAAAGGTCGAACTTAAAAAAATTAAATAAAGAAACCTTTTTAATGTTTTATTTCTCCTGCAATTCAAATGTTTCCTCACTAGATGGTGCCAGAGAAACAACAACACTGCTCCCATTAAAATGTGTGTGTCTCCGTGATGTGCACGCTATCAAATCCACATTAGTTTTATCTGACTAGTGAATGAAGCTTTCTAGACTTCAAGATTAGAGGACTTGATCGGAAAACTCGAGAAATTGAGCAAAGAAACCAAGACACACCCACTCATGTGCCTACACCCTGAAAAACAAAAACAGTTTGAGAAAAACAAAAAATATATTAGTATATTTACATCCTTCATCATTAACGAATGGCTACATTTACTGTATTTTCTGTTGAATATGGCAGTTTTGGTTCTTCGAGTTATTGTAATTGTTCTGGTACGTCGTCTTCCGCCGGGGCCGGGTCGCGGGGGCAAAAACCTCAGACGGGAATCCCAGGCATCTCTCACCCCGGCTGCATCCTTCAGCTCACCATGAAGGATCCCGAGATGTTCCCCAACCAGCTGTGAGACGTAGTTTCTCCAGCGGGTCCGGGGTCTGCCTCTTGGTCTCCACCCGGTGGGACGTGCCCGAAACACTTCACCAGAGAGGTGCTTGGGAAGCATCCCGACCAGATGCCCAATGCACCCCATCTGGCTTCTCTCAACCTGGAGGAGAAGCTCGACACCGAGATCCGCCCCATTGGCAGAGCTCCTCACCCGATCACTGAGTGAGAGCCCAGCCACCCTGCGGAGGAAGCTCATTTCGGCCGCTTGTACCCGCGATCTCATTCTTTCGGTCACCACCCACAGCTGGTGACCATAGGTGAGGGTTGGAACGTAGATCGACTTGTAAATCGAGAGCTTTGCTTTTCAGCCCAGCTCTCTCTTTACCACGACGGACCGATGCAGCGTCCTAGTTATTGCTGATACCGCACCGATCCGCCTGTCGATCTCCCGCTCCATCTTTCCCCCACTCGTGAACAAGACCCCGAGATACTTAAACTCCTCCACTTGGAGCAGGACCCTGTCCCTGATCTGCAGGGGGAATTCCACCCTTTTCCGGGCGAGGACCATGGTCTCGGATTTGGAGGCGCTAATTCCCATCCCGGCTGCTTCACACTCGGCAGCAAATCGATCCAGTGAGATTGTAATTTTGGAATTGTGGACA
The DNA here is from genome assembly GCA_902685375.1 of Neostethus bicornis. Classification (NCBI taxonomy): domain Eukaryota; kingdom Metazoa; phylum Chordata; class Actinopteri; order Atheriniformes; family Phallostethidae; genus Neostethus; species Neostethus bicornis. The sequence continues at coordinate 5,436,485 of LR738547.1, read as the reverse complement.
GTTTTATTAAAATCCCTTTGCTGGTTTGAGAGATTTTGGGATCACAAAAGGGTTCCAGAAGCGTGAACGGAAGCACGGATGCACGGACAGCGTTAGTGATTAATGCTTCCTCCAAATTGTGCGGACAAATCTGCATAAAAACAAATTTTATCTTCTGAATTAGAACAAAGAAAAAAAATATTGAATTAAAAAGGTCACTGTAATTTATTTCCTAACAATAGTTTTTTCAGATAAAGAAGTTTTTTTTGCTCATTGAGTTTGTTTTTTTTCCAGTTTAACACGAGTAACACCCCCCCCTCCTTTTTCTAGTTTGTATTAAAAATCGCTTTAAATTTGTGTGAACGTGGCCTTTTATCTCCAGACGTCTCCCAGATGAGCGCGGGTGTGTTTTTCGGCGCTGCACCGCTGTCACATTATGCAGAGTTCTGAGCTCCAAACTGAAGTGACGGTGACCTAGTTTCCTAAAAACTCCCGACACACGTCGTACGGGCCTCGCCGCCTCCCGGGAAGGTGAGCGAGGCTGCAGACGTAATTGGGTGCGAGGCGGAGGATGACAAGCTGAGAAAAAGATGCCTGGAGCTCTCGTCTCTTTGTTTCTTTCATTACCGGAACAAAGAAACGAGCTGGATGTTCACAAAGAGCTGACAATCATTGGAACGCGGAGACAAAACCAGACGTCTGATAAAAAATAAATTCTCTGGTTAAAGCAAATAAATTTACTGCAGCTTCATCATCTGGAGGGTAAACCAGACACATCAGACCCTCCAGCTAAAACCAACCTACAATCTAAGATGCTACGGCACAAGATTTACAGTATATATAATTAGGGCTGCAACTAACAATTATTTTGGCAATCGATTAATCTGCCGATTATTGGATCGATTATTCAATTAATCGGATAAAAATGTTTCAGATGTTCGTGCAGCGTCGTTATGCTTCCGTGCTAAAACGTGTCCGTTTCGCAACCTTTGCATATTAACGCGAGTCTTTTTGAAATTTAAGGGAAAAAGATCCAAACTTTGGATGATTTTGTTTGTGTTTTTCTTTCTGCCATCTTGTTGAATCTGCCTGATCACGTGAGGTGGGGTGAAATGAAGGCCAATGATTGGCTGCTATCTTCTTCTCCTCTTATTTTGGTAGCTCGCATCGTCAATTTGCTCTCTACTGCCCCACTTGGAGACCAATTTAAGTGCAGCTGACAGTAAAAACTTTTTAGACAATTAATCAATGACCAAATTAGTTGACAACTATTTCAATAATCGATTATAATCGATTAAATCGATTAGCTGTTTCAGCCCTATATGTAATTCCAATTTGTTTGTCCAACATTGAATTAGTCTCAATTCAATATTTGATATTTAATACATACAAGTCAGTTTCTTTCATCTAACCCTTTCTCCTGAATCCTCTTCGGTCACACCAACTATCTTCATGTCTTCCTTCACTGTATCCATGAACCTCCTCTTTGGCCTTCCTCTAGCCCTCTTTCCTGGTGGTTCCAAATCCAGCATCCTTCTTCCGATGTATTCTCTCTCTCTTCTCTGTACATGTCCAAACCATCTCAGTCTGGCCTCTCTGACTTTATCTCCAAAACCTCTAACATGTGCTGTTCCTCTGATCCTGTCCATCCTGGTCACTCCCAGAGAGATCCTCAGCATCTTCATCTCTTTAAACAATAATCTTTGACACATTGGTTGCTCGTCCCGGGGGAGGGATCTCTCTTTCATGTGGATCCCCATGAGGTTTCCTATTTTTTCCCCACTCATGGTTTTTTTTTAGGAGTTTTTCCTCACCATGAAGGAGAGTGTAAGTGCATAAATGTGCTAGTCTTGTTTAGTTAGCATTTGTTAGTTATTTTTCTTGTTGTGTATTAATGTTAATACGTTCCTCTTTTTCTTGTGAAGCCAATTGAGACGGACATTCTGTGATTTTCGGGCGATACAAATAAAATTTAATTGAATCTCTGCTACCTCCATTTCTGTTTCCTGTCTTTTCCTCAGTACCACTGTCTCTAGACCAGGCATGGGCAAACTATGTCCTATGGGCCACATGCGGCCCGTTAAATGTTTTATTTCGGCCTGCCGAACTTGAAAAAATTAAATAAATAAACCTTTTTAATGTTTTATTTCCCCTGCAATTCCAATGTTTCCTCACTAGATAGTGCCAAAGATACAACAACGCTGCTTCCAATAAAATGTGTATGTCGCCGTGATGCGCACGCTATCAAAATAAACAGTGTGCACAGATATGGAAAGCCGTCAGGCCCAATACACGCATGTAAACAAGCTTGTTAGATGTTAAAACAAGCAAAATGTTACATCAAGCGCTTAGATTTCAAACCTAGTGTTCAATTTTTATTTACGTCTATTTCTTTTAACATTGTATCAAATAAAGGGAATTAAGAATTGAAAATGTGCTTTTATTTATTGTTAGAGAAATTAACTTTTGTACATTTAATGTTTGACATCATTCAAACTTGAAATGAAATATTTCAAATAAATCTAAATTTTTCTGTAATTTGAACAATAAACACATTTTTAAAACTGAGTGGTGAACAAAATAGTATCGAAAATGTTAAATATGAAAGAAAAACTTTCCAAAACATTGAACAAACCTTTTGTGGTTTTAATCTGTTTACATTTTCTATTGGTCAGTAGATCAGTGGCATTGAGGATTTTAAAGTATCAACTTATAAACAAGCTAGCACTAAATCTTTCCTTCCGTTCCGTCGTCTTCCGCTCATCTGGGGCCGGGTCGCGGGGGCAAGAGCCTCAGACGGGAAGCCCAGGCTTCTCTCACCCCAGGTGCATCCTCCAGTTCACCCGGAAGGATCCCGAGGTGTTCCCCAGCCAGCTGTGAGACAAAGTCTCTCCAGTAGGTCTGGGATCTGCCTCAGGGTCTCGCCCAAAACACCTCACCAGCAAGGCGCTCAGGGGGCATCCTGACCAGATGCCCGAACCACCCCATCTGGCTCCTCTCGACCTGAAGGAGGAGTGGCTCAACACCAAGCTCCTCACAGACGGCAGAGCTCGTCACCCAATCTCTGAGTGATAACTCAAATCTTCCTTCAGTTAATGTCATTCCGTTGTCTTCCGCTTATCTGGGGTAGAGTTGCGGGCACAACAGCCTCAGACGAGAAGCCCAGGCTTCTCTCACCCCAGCTCTCACCCCAAGGTGTTCTTTGTCTAGCTCTGAGACATAGTCTCTCCAGTAGGTCTGGGATCTGCCTCTGGGTCTCCTTCCGATGGAACGCGCCTGAAACACCTCACCAGTGAGACGTTTGGGAGGCATCCTAACCAGATGCCCGAACCACCCCATCTGGCTTTTCTCGACTCGAAACAGCAACGGCTCTACTCCAAGCTCCTTCCGGATGGCAGAGCTCCTCACTCTATTTCTGAGTGAGAAGCCAATCACCCTGTGGAGGAAGCCACTTGTATTCGTGATCTCGTTTTTTCGGTCACCACCAACAGCTGGTGATGATAGGCGTGGTTGGGTTACGTAGATCGATTGGCAAATCCAGAGCATTCCTTTTCGGCTCAGGTTTTTCTTTCCCACGACGAACCAATACGGCACCCCGATTATTGCGTGAATGTCGGTATTTTTCTAAACCTATAAAAGCTCAACAACATGGAGCTTCCACCTTGCATGGACTCTGAAACCTACTCTTGAGTTCTGTTTTTAACGTTTTACGTTCGTAAAAGCACGTCGCAATGTGTTTACCACCTGCAGGAACTACTTCCCAGTGTGGCTACCTGGCCTCATCTTCTGACCTAGCAACGACAAAACTGACTGACCAGCTGAGAACAGCATGACAAATCAGTTGGCTGCTTAGTAATGCTATGTGAGAGAGTTTGAGTGAAAAATAAAAGGAAAGGACCCCGATACTGCGAGGTCAGACTATATCCACGGAGGGTAAGAAACGGTCTGATGGATCAAACTACATGGAATCTAGCTCTGGGGAAACGTTGGATTACTTTCGATTATCGCCATCAGAAGATAAAGTGAATGGAAAAGCTCGTAGAAGGTGCATGAGGGGGTTTAATGTGTAATAAAAGTCATTTTTATAATAAATGACCCCACATCTGGCCGGCAGGAGACAAGGATTCTCCTTATTAAAACGGCATGATGGAGACGTAGAAGGAGGAGATCAGTGATGAGGGGTCGAGAGCCACAGGGAGGATTAACCTCCAGATGAGGACAGGAAACCTCTTGGTTTCCATGGAGACGTGCTTTATGCAGAGATCCTGGGGCTACAGGATGGGAACAAAGTGCAGCAACATTAATTAATCATTTTTTAATTAGCGGCTTTCATTCCCTCCTGCAGCAGTGACTCTGACCACGAGATGGATGGAGGCGTTACCACAGCAACCTGGCATCTTAGGGGAGTGGGTGTGGTGATATGAAGTGGGAATAAATTTAAGAGGAATGTCAGTAAGAAGTGAGCAAGGCAAAAAAAAGTGATTGGACGAATATTGTGCCAATCAAAGAAACCCCTCCCCCCAAAAAACAAGCCACTCCCCCAAATAATTCCAATCCAGATTTTTTTTTTCCCAAATGTGTAAAAATTCAAAGAAACTCAAACTTACAGCACGGTGGGAGGGGTACTGTGTGTGTGTGTGCGCGTGTATTACCTGTGTGTCCATGTAGAGGAGAGTGTGGGCGTGGCAGTGTGGGGGAAGTGCTGGACGTCACAATCAGGCTCTTCCTGTTGCTCGCTCGACAGCTGAGGAAAAAAGTAGGACAGTGAGAGACAGGTGTGTCTCACACACACACACAAAATAGACACACACACAAAATAGACACACAAACAGACAAATACACACACACACAATCACACACGTACAGATATATATATATATACTGTACATACACACACACAAATAATTATAGAGAAACACCCAAATACGCAAATGCATCTACACACACACACACACACACACACACATAAAATACACAAACAAACATACAAGTACACAGACACAATCACACATGTACATACCAGTAAATATACACTCAACAAAAATATAAACGCAACACTTTTGTTTTTGCTCCCATTTTTCATGAGATGGACTTGAAGATCTAAAATTCATTCCAGATACACAATATTACCATTTCTCTCAAACATTGTTCACAAATCTGTCTAAATGTGTGATAGTGAGCACTTCTGCTTTGCTGAGATAATCCATCCCCCCTCACAAGTGTGCCACATCAAGATGCTGATCTGACATCACGATTAGTGCACAGGTGTCCCTTATACTGCCCACAATAAAAGGCCACCCTGAAATGTGCAGTTTTGTCTCACAGCAAAATGCAACAGATGCCACAAGCATTGAGGGAGCGTGCAATTGGCATGCTGACAGCAGGAATGTCAACCAGATCTGTTGCTTGTGCATTGAATGTTCATTTCTCCACCATAAGCCGTCTCCAAAGGCGTTTCAGAGAATATGGCAGTACATCCAACCGGCCTCACAACCGCAGACCACGAGTAACCACACCAGCCCAGGACCTCCACATCCAACAGGTTCACCTCCGAGATCGTCTGAGACCAGCCACTCAGACAGCTGCTGAAACAATTGGTTTGCATAACCAAACAATTTCTGCACAAACTGTCAGAAATCGTCTCAGGGAAGCTCAACTGCATGCTCGTCGTCCTCATCGGGGTCTTAACCTGACTCCAGATCGTCGCCGTAACAGACTTGAGTGGGGAAATGCTCACATTCGATGGCGTCTAGCACGTTGGAGAGGTATTCTCTTCATGGATGAATCTCGGTTTATATTGTTCAGGGCAGATGGCAGACAGGGTGTGTGGCGTCGTGTGGGTGAGCGCTTTGCTGATGTCAATGTTGTGGATCGAGTGGCCCATGGTGGTGGTGGGGTTATGGTATGGGCAGGCATCTGTTATGGATGAAGAACACAGGTGCATTTTATTGATGGCATTTTGAATGCACAAAGATACCGTGATGAGATCCTGAGGCCCATTGTTGTGCCATACATCCATGAACATCACCTCATGTTTCAGCAAGATAATGCACGGCCCCATGTTGCAAGGATCTGTACACAATTCTTGGAAGCTGAAAATGTCCCAGTTCTTGCATGGCTAGCATACTCACCGGACATGTCACCAGAGGTGTCAAGTAACGAAGTAAGACTACTTCGTTACCTTACTCAAGTAGAAAATCTCGTTATCTTTACTTTAACGAAGTAATTATTTTTTTGTCTACTTTTTACTTTTAATCACTACTTTTTTATGCAATTATCTGTACTTTTACTTCGTTCATTTTATAAAAAGTAGTCGCTACTTTCGCCATTTTGTCACCGTTAAAAAGCCGCGACTGTTTGTCGGAGTTTTTTTTTTATGAACCCTGAATGCATCAAACAAAGGAACAGATGAATGATTGGCTGAAAGCTCCAATCAATCATTACTTTGGGGCGAGTAGCCCCGCCCACAAACTTTTAAAGAGCAGGGACGTCAATTTCCGTGTTTGAGACTCGGGCTCGGAAATCAAAGTGTTTCTGATGCTGCAACACTGAACTCTGATTGAATTATCATTTTTTTTTAAAAAAAAAACAACAGCAAAGAAATATTTTTTTTATTATTATTTTCAGTCTGCGGTTATTGTAAACGTCTTTGCTGAAAATGTTGTAGATGGTATTTTTATAAAAATAACTTTGATCTGTGACGCACTATTTTATCTTTAGAAACAAAGCTAATTGAACTGATTAATCCATAAATAGTAGTGGATGAAGTATTTGTGCTTAAAAGCACCCAAAATGTTATTGATTAGTTTATAAAGACTGACTGAGGAGATTAAAACTACACATCGCTTAGATTTTGTATCATGAAGATGTTTGGGTTAACATTAAAAAAACTTTATATGTACACATATATGTGTAGATATGTATATATGTAAATTTATATATACCGTCTCCTAGGTCCCGCCCCTACTGGTTTTTTAAAATCTTGTTTCCCTGGTTATTTTTTCATTTTTACAGTTCTTAAAATTTTAGAAAAAGAATTCAAGGATTTTGCCTCCTGTGTGTTTCCTTCACTCCCACTGCCTTACGAGTGCATGTAAAGGGTGTTATTTTGTCAATGGGTGTGGTTTTACTGGGTGTACGATATTTTTTGTAAAATACGATAATTTTACGTCATTAGTACGATAATCCAGCACCTCCCACCTGGCAACGCTGGTTCCAGGTGTCACGCAGGCTTTATGTGGCACTCCCAACCTTATCAACTTGATAAAGACTATTCAGTATTGCTTCAAAAAACTTTGAAAACTAGCTGCCTTCAAGGCTTGAAAAAGCCTTTTGGTCATTTTTTTTTTCATTTATTTATTTTTTTTTACATTGAGTGTGTTTGTGTCTGCTGAAGTTGGTTAAATTAGGTGATGCAGAGTGAAGCTTGATAGCTGAAGGGATGTTACATAATGCCCTGCTTATGTTAATACATTTGATTGTGTTAATTAATCGATTTCCAATGAAGATTATTAAGAAATAAATGTTTCTGATTCATAAAGTTTAACACCAAAACACTTTCATTTATTATCATATTTTCTGCTCTTTAAAGCATGTGATAATAGTTAAAAAATATGTTCATACGCTTTTGTTAACAATATTCCTTTTTTTCTGAAAATTACTTTTACTTTTTTTACTTTAAGTAGTTTTAAAATAGGTTACTTTTTACTTTTACTTAAGTAGAAAACTTGAGTTGATACTTCTACTTTTACTAAAGTAGTTATTTAACTCGGTATTTATACTTCTACTTGAGTAGAAAATGTTGGTACTTTTGACACCTCTGCATGTCACCCATTGAACATGTTTGGGATGTGCTTGACCGACGTATACGACAGCGTGCACCAGTTCCCACTAATATCCAGCAACGTCGCTCAGCCATTGAAGAGGAGTGGACCAACATTCCACAGGCCACAATAGACAATCTGATAAACTCTATGCGAAGAAGATGTGTTGCACTGCATGAGGCAAATGGTGGTCACACCAGCTACTGACTGGTTCTGAGTGCCCAGACCGCCAATAAAGCAAAAACAAAATGCACATTTCAGGGTGGGCTTTTATTGTGGGCAGTCTAAGGGACACCTGTGCACTAATCGTGATGTCAGATCAGCATCTTGATGTGGCACACTTGTGAGGTGGGATGGATTATCTCAGCAAAGCAGAAGCGCTCACTATCACACATTTAGACAGATTTGTGAACAATGTTTGAGAGAAATGGTAATATTGTGTATCTGGAATGAATTTTAGATCTTCAAGTCCATCTCATGAAAAATGGGAGCAAAAACAAAAGTGTTGCGTTTATATTTTTGTTGAGTGTATATACATACACACACTCACATTCAAATATGCACACAGATATTTATAGAGACACACACAAACAGAGAAATGCATCTACACACACAAACACACACACACACATATGCAGAAACATATTTAAACACACACACCCTGCTCCCCTTTTAACCTCATTTCTCGAATGTCTCGACCAAATGTTATTTTGTTACTTATTACACACTGATAAAAACGGCCCGACACACACTCCTACACACACACCTACATTGTTAAACACTCTTCAGTAAAACCAGCAGACACAGTAAAACCAGTCCAGCAGAAAATTTCTTCCCCCAAGACTTCTTTTATACCCCAAAATTCATTTTAGAGTCAATTTAAAGAAATTTAGGGGTTAAAACCAGAATAACAATCCAAACAAACTCTAACCTCCGTTGTTTTAATCATTTAATCCATTTGAGCTTCCAGCTGCAAGAACAACGATCAGTCACAACTGGTTGCTATGGAATCACCCCCCCACTTATGTCTGCCACCCTGTTATTATCGGGGAGGAAAACGACCACTTTGGGATGAAAACGGTTCCGCTCTGACATATCAGCCTGTTCTGGCTGAAGAACATTGTTATCTGAAATATCACAAATGTGAACCAGACACAGAGGAAATCTAATAAAAAAAATTCCTGTGTCCACCCGGGCTCAGCTGACCCTCATTAAGAGAATGAGGAGGAAGAAAATTTAGGAACAGATGACGCCCCAAAGCTCAAATCTGATCTGCATCTCTAGTCGGAAAGAAAAAAAGTTGGACAGTACGGTTCAAGGAGTTTGTCGTTCTAATGATGGAGAATCACCACGACAACCAGCTGCCTGCCACCCATCACCCTGGCAACCTCCAGAATGTGGGTGAGCTGCTGACTCTGATCCTCCTCCTGTGTAGACTCCGAGCCTCCGCCACCACAACAACCAGATGTTAGGAGAAAACAATCTTCTCCCAAACTGTAATTAACCAAAAGGGAAGACACCCATGATCGGTTGGGCTGGAAGACGCCGACCAGGGCTCAAATGAATGGTATTGACGTGATGCCAAACCATCCCTACCAGTTCCAAACCTTTTAGACACTAAGCAGCGTCTTTATCATGGTTATTAACTGGCTTTAGGAAGTATTTAATCATTTCCCTCCATACCAGATGATGGTAAGTTACCGTATTTTCCGCACTATAAGGCGCACCGCATTGTAAGGTGCTACAGTAAAGGCTGGGGTTACGTTATGCATTCACTAAATGGTGCTGCGCTAAAGGGAATGTACAAACCAGTCAGATAGGTCAGTCAAACTTTATTACCAATTACAAAACAGCTTTCTGTTTTTACTCCCAAAATGAATAAACAGCTGTTTTATTATTTTCTCAGAGATAAAGTATTAGTATTTTCGTGACACAGTTTATCTTCCATTGGAGTTAAGCTCTGTTTAGTCTTGTTTACTTGGCGCAGCACATCCTCTTGCTTCCTCACCATTGATTCGTTAATGTTAACTCTCTCGCTGCGGCTCTATTCTCATGTTCTACTGCGTGACCGATTGCCTTGAGTTTAAACTCTACGGTGTAACAGTGTCTCTTGGTAGGAGCCATTTCCGGGTCTTTAGACAAACACACAAATGAAAATAGGTGAATTCGAGATGACACTGGCGGACACAGTTCTGATCGGCGCAGATCGGTGCGCAATGCATGCCGATCAGAACTGCGTCCGCCTGTGTCATCTCGAACACAGACGCCCTTTCATATATCCCAGCATGCACTGCGCACTACTTCTTCTACAGGGGAAATGGAGTTGGCGGCTGCTTACCGCAGTTGCGACACCTGTTGTAGCTCATATATAAGGCGCTTCGGGTTAAAAGGCGCATTGTGGACTTTAGAGAAAATTTAAGGTTTTTGGGTGTGCCTTATAGTGCGGAAAATACGGTAATCATATCACGCCATACCAGGTACTGGTAAGCTACTGTTGTAGCCACAGCTGCCCTGGGGCAGATCGACAGAAGTGAGGCTGCCATTTTGCGCCATTGGCCCTTCTGACCATCACCAACCAATCACAACACACCATTCAGACTAGGCAACGAGGGTGAAGTGTCTTGCCCAGGGACAAAATGGCAATTTAATCTCAACGGCCGTCCTACTGTGGCACCTGGGGTTCCGGCGGTCTCCCATCCAAGTACAGCCCAGGCCCAGCACGCTTAGCTTCTAAGCTCTGACGGGGTCAGGCATTGACAGGCTGGTACGGCCACAAACGTAAAAAACAATAGCAGAAAACTCAACTAAATACTGTAAATGTTTACTTTGACATGAACACTAGAGCGTGATCGATTGTGTTTTTGAAACAAATGCCGATACCGATTTAAAAATTTGAGAAAGTCAGATTTCAGATTGATTGGCCAAATAAAAAAAAAGAAAAAAGTTTAATTTTCACAAATAATGAACAAAAATGTTTTTATTGCTTTTAAAGTTTTCAAAATTAAAGCTTGAATAATAACCAATATTAAATTGGATAATTTGGCAGTAAATAAAATAAAGGAAAATGGTCGTCATCAGCAATAACTAGGACGCTGAATCGGTCTGTCATGGTAAAAAAAAGAGCTGAGCCGAAAAGCAAAGCTCTTAAATTACGAGTCGATCTACGTTCCCACCCTCACCTATGGTCACCAGCTGTGGGTGGTGACCGAAAGAAGGAGATCACCGATACAAGCGGCTAAAATGAGCTTCCTCCGCAGGGTGGCTGGGCTCTCAGAGATCGGGTGAGGAGCTCTGCCATCCAGGAGGAGCTTGGTGTTGAGACGCTCCTCCTCCAGGTTGAGAGAAGCCAGATGGGGTGGTTAGGGCATCTAGTCAGGATACCCCCGAGCGCTTCGCTGGTGAGGTGTTTCGGGCACGTCCCACCGGGAGGAGACCAAAAGATAGACCATGGATCCGCTGGACAGACTATCTCTCTCACAGCTGGTCGGGGAAAGACTCGGGATCCTCCTGGGTGAGCTGGAGGATGCAGCTCACCCAGCTGTGGTGAAAACCATCACCAATCTGCCCCATTTTGCTGACGTCTGGTGTCTTAAAAGAGCCCAAAATCAGCCGAAAACAATCGGTCAACTGGTAAACCGTTTGGGCACTAATGAAGACGCCCCTCTAAATGTGCCTATAACGTCTAACGTATGATGGTTTGGACTGTGTAGCTAACTGGATTTAAAGTGGAAAATGCCCACGGTCAGCTATGATTGCGTGAGGTATGAAACGCATACAGAAAAAAAAAAAAAATAAAGCTAGACTTTTTGTCAGATTATCTCTTTTTTTTCAGTATATTTTAGCAAAAACTAACAGGAAGATGCACGAATTGGAGTTTAGGGCAGATCAGATTAAGAGAACTCATTTTCTTTACAGAAAATAAAATTTATATTAAAAAAAAAAAACATTTTAAAGTTAGCCAAACTTTGAAATAAGACCAGAGCGTAAATTGTTGTGGTAGGGTCAGTGGTGGATGAAGTACTCACTTTTTGTACTTCAGTAAAAGTACCAATAAAAAAAATCTACTTAATTAAAAGTACAAAAGTAGTTGGTGTAAATTGTACTTTTAAGTAAAAAGTAAAAGTATTTGATCATAAGTCAAATGTTATTTGTTGCGCTATACGGTGTCACCATGGTAACCAGGATAAATACACTGCAGGGGTGTGACCCCACTCTCCCACCTTTTTTGGGCCATAAATAAATAAGTAAGTAAAAGGAAAAGGGACAAGTCAAGCTATCCCCTAGATGGGCCAGTGAATGGGCTGCCAAAATGGAGGAAAATGACACTTATTTTTTAAAATATTTTGGGGGGAGGCCCCCAGTCACTATATATTGACTTTGTCAAAGCCCCGCCCCCCTTTGGAAAATTCTAGATCCGCCCCTGCTCTGTGTAATTATGGCTCAACTTTTTATTTAGAAGTAAACACAACGAACAACGATCTTCTGACTCTTTTTAATTTGTACTATATTTGATGTTAGGTTTTTGGCGCTGAATGAATGCGGAAAATGTTTCTCGATTCATTACTTCTTCTCCCGATCAACTGCTTCTTTTGATTTTTGCGATGCGGCTTCAAGATGCTCTAAAAAAACTGTGTATTTTTCAAATTCCTGAACAAAAATGTAACGAAAAATGTAAAACACACTTTTAAAAAGTAGCGAAGTAAAAGTACAGATATTTGCTCTAAAAATGTAGTGAAGTAAAAGTAAAAGTACCGGTCTTAAACTTGACTTAAGTAAAGTACAGATACACAATTTTTTTTTACTTAAGTACAGTAACGAAGTACATTTACTTTGTTACGTTCCACCACTGGGTAGGGTGGATAAGGATGGTGTCCTGTCGAGGAATATCTTAACCATGTTTTTTCTGCTACTGTTGTATATGTCTTCTGTTTTTCTGATGCATGAAGCAGCGGTATGCGGTCAAACCAGCTGTGATAAACAATCTGATAAATGCTAGTAATTCTTGGTGAAAGGTTCAATGAAATGTTAGAAACATTCTTAGAGATAGTTTCCTTTATTTTTTACCACTGCTGGGTAAAAAGATCGGAATCAATTTTAAAGCTAGCTCCGATTTAATCCAAAAGAATCACTTCTTCTCCAATTCAAATCAATGTCTAGTGGATAGTAGTGTTAGAATCAAACGACTCTGTTCTTCTTACACATAATAGAAAAAGAATAAAGTAACTTGGTTCCTGAAACCAAGATCGGATCGGTGCAGCGTCAGCAATAACTAGGACGCTGCTCGGTCCGTCGTGGTAAAGAGAGAGCTGAGCCGAAAAGCAAAGCTCTCGATTTACAAGTCGATCTACGTTCCAACCCTCACCTATGGTCACCAGCTGTGGGTGGTGACCGAAAGAATGAGATCGCTGATACAAGTGGCCGAAATGAGCTTCCTCCGCAGGGTGGCCGGGCTCTGCCATTCGGGAGGAGCTCGGTGTCTAGCTGCTCCTCCTCCAGGTCGAGAGGAGCCAGATGGGATGGTTCGGGTATATGGTCAGAATGCCCCCCCGAGCACGTCCCACCTGTAGGAGACCAAGAGGCAGAACCCGGACCCGCTGGAGAGACTATGTCTCATAGCTGGCTAGGGAACGACTCGGGATCCTTCCGGGTGAGCTGGAGGATGCGCTGTGGTTAAAGAATCCTGGGCTTCCCGTCTGAGGTTGTTGCCCCCACGACCCGGCCCCAAATGAGCGGAAGATGACGGAACAGAACGGTTACTGAAACCTCGAAAAAGCAAAAAAAAGTACTATATTTTCCGCACTATTAGGCGCACTGCATTATAAGGCGCTAGAGTAAAGACTGGGGTTACGTTATGCATTCACTAAATGGTGCTGCGCTAAATGGAATGTAAAAAAAAACAGTCTGATAGGTCAGTCAAACTTTATTAACAATTACAAAACAGCTTTCTGTTTTTACTCCCAAAATGAATAAACAGCTGTTTTATTATTTTCTCAGAGATAAAGTATTAGTATTTTCGTGACACAGTTTATCTTCCATTGGAGATAAACTCTGTTTAGTCCTGTTTACTTGGCACAGCGCATCCTCTTGCTTCCTCCACTTCCTCACCATTGATTCGTTAATGTTAAACTCTCTCGCTGCGGCTCTATTCCCGTGTTCTACTGCGTGACCGATCGCCTTGAGTTTAAACTCTGCGGTGTAACAGTGTCTCTTGGTAGGAGCCATTTCTGGGTCTTTACACAAACACACAAATGGAAATGAAACGCCCTTTCATATATCCCAGCATGCACCGCGCACTACTTCTACGGGGGAAATGGAGTTGGCAGCTGCTTACCACAGTTGCGACACCTGTTGTAGCTCAATATTAATCCATATATAAGGCGCTCCGGGTTAAAAGGCGCATCGTGGACTTTAGAGAAAATTTAAGGTTTTTAGGTGCGCCTTATAGTGCGGAAAATACGGTAACACAAAAGTGGAAAAACAACTACTTTTCATGTAGCTGAAAATTCTTTGAGCAAATCCCTTTTTTAAAAATCTGATTCAGCTCTTTAAAAACTCACACACTACATTGGACAGAGTGTTTGGGGATCAGTTACGATTACGTCCTTCATAACGACTAAACTTTCCAGCGGAATGGTGTTTAGTTGACTTGGAACAGCAGGTGGCCCGTTAACGCCGAACCCTCCAAGTGTTTGGTTCACCTTTTAGAGAAAAGCTTTCCTCTGGTTTGGTGTTTAACTCCAGCTGACTTGTAATATTTTTATCAACCTACTGAAAGAGAACCCACAACAAACGCAAGGAAACAAGTCGTAGCCGTTTGTGAAGCAGCAGGAATGGGATTTAGCACCTCTAAATCTGAGACCATGGTCCTTGACCAGAACAGGATGGAATGTTCTCTCTGAGTCTAGGATTGTGGTTCTGCTCCAAGCGGAGGAGATTAAGTATCTCTCGTCTTGTTCACGAATAGAGGAAAGACGAAACGGGAGATCAACAGACGTATTGGTGTGGCATCCACAATAATTAGGATGCCATTTAAGGTGTATAGAGAGCTGAACACAAAATATAAGCTCGAAATTAACCAGTCAATCTATGTTTTGTCCTTGACTGTGGTCATCAGCTGTAGGCGATGATCAAAAGAATCGACCCTAACTCGAAGTAAAACCGTTGCTATTCTGCATTAGAGAAGCCAGATGAGGACACACAGAGGATGGGGTGGTTTTGGCACCGTTAGACACCTTGTTAAGAGGCCTCTTGGAACTCATTCTAGTTCGATATTCAGAAGTATCAGAAGTAAGAGGAATGTCAGTAAGAAGTGAACAGGGGGAAAAAGGTGATTGGATGAATATTGTGCCAATCAAAGAAACCCCTCCCCCAAAAACACAAGCCACTCCCCCAAATAATTCCAATTCAGAGAATTTTTTTTTTTCCCCAAATGTGTAAAAATTCAAGGAAACTCAAACTTACAGCACGGTGGGAGGTGCACTGTGTGTGTGTGTGTATTACCTGTGTGTCCATGTAGAGGAGAGTGTGGGCGTGGCAGTGTGGGGGACGCACACTGCCGGCTGTCCAGGTGGACAGCCAGACGCCGACCTAGGACCTATTGGAGGGACTACGTCTCATTGACGACACGGTGGCGCAGTGGGTAGCACAGTGGCCTCACAGCAAGAAGGTCAGGGGTTCAAGTCCCGGATGGGGACGAAGCTTAGGAAAAGCCATGTAAACTCCTGGCCTTTCTGTGTGGAGTATGCATGTTCTACTCGTATATGTGTGTGTTTTCTCCGGGTACTCCGGTTTCCTCCCACCCTCCAAAAACACACGTTAGGTTAGCACGTTGGGTTGATTGGCCGGTGCCAAATTGCCCCTAGGGTTGAGTGTGTGTGGATGTATGAGTGTGACCCGACGAAAGACTGGCGACCTCTTCTGGGTGTACCGTGCCCCTCGCCTTGAATCAGCCGGGATGGGCTGATGGGCTCCAGCACCCCCATAACTCCATAAGGGATAGACCGTTAGAAGGTGACTGACTAGCGTCTCATTGATGATTATCCGAAAAATGTGGCTGGGGTAAAGAAAGTATGGGCTTCTCTGCTAAGGCTGAATCACCGCAACCACAAGACGACGAACATACAAAAAAGAAAACTTTTGAGCTAATCTTTTTACGTCTACAGTTACTAAAAATTTCAACTTCGTCAAGAGGACAACATATTTAACTTTGCGATTAAGAAAATCGCAATTCTGATGCAAACAAAATTGACATACGTGGATACAAATGAATGAAATATAAATACTACAAAAATAAAATAGATAAACTAATAACTAAAAAAGTATCTTAAAGTACCGTTCCGTTCCGTCATCTTCCGCTTGTTCCGGGGTCGGGTCGCAGGGGCAACAGCCTCAAACGGGCAGCCCAGGCCTCTCTCTCCCCGGCTGCATTCTCCAGCTCACCTGGAAGAATCCCAAGTCGTTCCCCGGCCAGCTGTGAGACATAGTCTCTCCACCGGGTCCGGGGTCTGCCCCTTGGTCTCCTCGCCTGTGTGGCGCTTGGGGGGCATCCTGACCAGATGCCCGAACCACCCCATCTGGCTCCTCTCGACCTGGAGGAGGAGCGGCTCGACACCGAGCTCCTCCCGGATGGCAGAGCTCCTCACCCGATCTCTGAGTGAAAGCCCAGCCAACCTGCAGAGGAAGCTCATTTCGGCCGCTTGTACCCGCGATCTCATTCTTTCGGTCACGACCCACAGCTGGTGACCATAGGTGAGGGTGGGAACGTAGAGAGACTTGTAAATTGAGAGCTTTGCTTTTCGGCTCAAAGTACCATTTGATTTAATTATTTCAGGGTAAAAATAATATGAAATATTTTAAAATAACTAAATGTGAACATTTTTGTTTCATTGTTGTCTTTTTTTGTTGTAAAGATCCATTTTTTTCCACTAACGGGCATTTTGTTGTGATTTTAGTACTTCTGCTGAATTAAATCAGACTGTCCAGAACTAGAAGGCAACGTTTAAAATGAAACTAGATAAAAAAAACTCTAACAGATGAAACATGACTCCAAAATGCAAGCAATCATACAAACTAAACTCTTACTGAAGACGGAGGAGTGGGAGTCCCGGGCGCTCCTTACTCCTCTTCATTGTTCGTCCTGGGACAAAAGGATCAGCTGTAATCTTTAATAATCCATGCATCCGCTCATCTATCCCAAACAGAGCGACGACTGAACGCGCCGCCTCGCTGCCACCGGTCCACGATTTGGTGGCGTCACCACCTGCTCTTATCTCTGCGCGCACTCTCAGTTATGTGAAGTATCTGGGCTAGAGTGTTCAGAACACTCACACGTCTATCTGAGGTAAACATAGTCTGCATCCTCAACCTAATCCTTATTCATGAGTCAAAAAACCTCATTTCTATTCATATGATCTAAACCCAAACCTCTTTTTGGGGTAAACCCTGTTCCCATTTTCTTTTTCTGTCCTTAACTTCTACACGATTTACATTTTCTCGTTTTGTCCAAATCGTAAACCTCGTTCACGATTTCCTCTTTTCCTGAATCTAAAATTGGCTTTACATTTTGTCCTAAGCCTAAACCTAAAATCTTCACATTCCTTTTATTTGTCGTGAAACGAAACTCTGTCCACGTGCCTCTCCTCTCGATCTCACAGTAACATTTTTTCTCTTTGTCTCCAACTTTATTAATGCTTGCATTTTCGGTTTCTTTCCCCGATTTACAACATCATTTCGTTTTATCTCTTTTCTTCACCTTATTTTTATATTACATTTAAATAGGGCTGAAACAACTAATCGAATTAATCGATTATAATCGATTATTGAAATAGTTGTCGACTAATTTAGTCATCGATTAATCGTTCAGGAAGTTTTTGCTGTCAACTCCACTTAATATTACACAACTTGATTGTTTTTTGTGTATTTTTACTCATGTTAACCTAGGCCATTTTTGTTTGGTACTATACCTCTGAACAAGGTTAAATTTGCAAATCTAAAACTGTTAACGATTTCTTGTTTTTAAATGTGATCCTGGATGGTCAACAGTTTACATTTTATGTTTTTTTAGCCAGTACTATAAAACACATTTTATGGGTGCTCGTGATTTACCTTTACTGTATACAGTAAGTAGATTTATTATTTTATATTTGCTGTAGAAATGGTAATATTCTCCCTCTTTATTTCACAGAAAGATTAACATTTTTACTTATTAGAATGAGCCCAACATGTTGTTTAAGTGGTTATGAGTTGTGTTTTGCATAATTACATTCAATAAAATGCAAAAAATCTATTATTTTTAATAGTTACTGGCTCGATTAATCGATTAATTTTACCCGATTAATCGATTAATCGACCCAGTAACCGCCAGATTAATCGATCACCAAAATAATCGTTAGTTGCAGCCCTACATTTAAATTTCTTTTCCTTAACCTAATTCCCATCCACATTTCCTCAATTTAAACCTTGATCTTGTGTCCTCCTTCTCAGACTAAATTCTGTTTACTTCTCTATTTTTGTCCTCGTCTCAGTACCGGTAATCCAAATTACGAAAACAACACCTGATAGATCCTCTTTCCACCAGAAAATAATCCACATCCGGAGGCACAGATCGAATCTGAAAATCTGAGTTGGGCCTTCATGTCAGACGTCTGGTTTAGTTCAGGAACACCAGGAGGGACGCTGGTATGAACGCTACGGTCTACATGTCTCCAGGACACAGAGCTGTTTCCTAAGTGCTGCTCGACTGGTAATCCCAAGCATTTAGCTGTGATCAGACAGGACTGAATGAGTCCGCTGTAGGCAGGATTGATGACGAGGGATGAAAGGGGAGGAAACCTGAGACGTCCCCCTGATGACTGCAATCATATTTACCCACACGCCTTCATTGTTCTTCTTTATAACCAACAAGAGGAGTTTTAACTTTTACTTAGAAGTTAAATTCCTTCAGCATTTTCGGTTTATTGTTCACTTTAAGTAGTTTGAAATTTAATTGGATCACTGTCTTTGTCTGGGTTTATACTGGTGGAACCCCACTGGGATCAGAATCTTTAACTGGACCAGTGTGCTCATCCCTGATTATCCTTCTGAGGAATCACAACTGAAGTGTAGAAATGTTTTCAAGTGTACTAAATTCTACCGTATTTTCTGCACTATAAGGCGCACCTAAAAACCTTAAATTTTCTCTAAAGTCCACGATGCGCCTTTTAACCCGGAGCGCCTTATATATGGATTAATATTGAGCTACAACAGGTGTCGCAACTGCGGTAAGCAGCCACCGACTCCATTTCCCCCGTAGAAGAAGTAGTGCGCAGTGCATGCCGGGATATGTGAAAGGGCGTCTCATTTCCATTTGTGTGTTTGTGTAAAGACCCGGAAATGGCTCCTACCAAGAGACACTGTTACACCACAGAGTTTAAACTCTAAATTCTACATGAAGGAATGCCGTCATGTGTTCGCTATTCATTCAATTTTGCACATTGCATTTCTTTTTTGTGAAACCATCATTTCAACCAAACTTTTTCTGCCGCAAACTGATCTACGAGTTATCGAGGTGAAAAGTGACCGAAACTTCTCTCGAGTAAAAAGTTCTAAATTTTCCTCTGCAGTGTTCAGCTGTCCGATCAAGTTTTCTGAGAAGCTCGAGGACACTGCTGACGGGCTAAATGCAGCTCACATGCCGATCGGCTAATTCAGAAACAATGCACTTGAGCACAGATGGCTTTGACGTGCACACACATGCACGGCTCCACTAATGCGCAGTGATTACTGGGCTGACGTGGGAGAAACTGCAGGACATGAGACTGTTATTAGAAACTTGGAAGCAACTCGCAGGTCAAACGGTCCAAGTGTTCCCCTTCTGACAAATAAGAATCCACGCTTGCTTGTCTAACCTCCTGACCATTCATTCTTGTTTTATAGAAGACTTTATGTTCTAGCTAAGTGTTCGACAAATAACATTCTGAAAAAGAAGTTTACATTCAGAAGTAGAAGTATTGGTATAACTGTTATCTGTAGTACTGACTCTTGTTTTTACAGGTGCATGTTTGTGTCTTATATGTTTTTATGTAAGCGCTACTTCAAACTAAATTTTCCTTTGATGGACAAAAAATATACTTTGAACTTTTGAACTTTGAAGAGTTCATCTTCTAGAGTAGAGTTTGTATTCCACAGCTTAGAGAAAAGTTCATATTCAAGACTTGAAGTACCGGTATTACAAAAATGTCGTTCAGTGTCAAGTGAAAGTCAAAAACTGAACGGCACCGAGCATTTTAATAATGAATATCACTATTCATTATAAGGCAGCACGGTGGCGCAGTGGGTAGCACAGTGGCCTCACAGCAAGAAGGTCGTGGGTTCAAGTCTTGGATGGGGACGAGGCTTGGAACACTGTCCTTTCTGTGTGGAGTTTGCATGTTCTCCCTGTGTTTGCGTGGGTTTCCTCCGGGTACGCTGGTTTCCTCCCACCCTCCAAAGACATGCATGCTAGGTTGATTGGCCGGTGCCAAATTGCGACTAGGAATGAGTGTGTGTGTGTGGATGGTTGTACGTGTGCGGCCCCGCGACAGACTGGCGACCTGTTCGGGGTGTACTCTGCCCTTCGCCTTAAATTGGCCGGGATGGGCTCCGGCACCCCCCGCAACCCCGAAAGGGATAGACAGATAAGAAGATGACTGACTGACTATTCATTATGTCCACATCAAGTTGGGCGTTACAGTGGCTGTCTCCTGTTTTTACAGGTGCAACTTTATGTTTTTTTAGATGCTTTCATGTGAGTGTTTCTGTAAACTAAATTTCTGTGTAAACTTTTGAACTTTGAAAAGTCGTCTTCTAAAGAAAAGTTTGTATTTTAGAGGGAGTTTACATCCAAGAAAAGAATTCATGTCCTAGAATAGAGTTCCCGTTCTAAAGAAGTGTTCCCGTTCTGCGGAAGAGTTCCCGTTCCACAGAAGAGTTCACGTTCTTCACAAGAGTTCCTGTTCTACAAAGACAGTTCTTGTTCTACAGAAGAGTTCCCATACTGCAGAAGAGTTCCCGTTCCACAGAGGAGTTCCCTTTCTACAGAAGAGTTCCGGCTCTACAGATGAGTTCCCGTTCTACAGAAGAGTTCCCGTCCTACAGAAGAGTTCCGGCTCTACAGATGAGTTCCCGTCCTACAGAAGAGTTCCGGCTCTACAGAGGAGTTCCCTTTCTACAGAAGAGTTCCCGTTCTACAGAAGAGTTCCCGTTCTACAGAAGAGTTCCCATTCTACAGAAGAGTTCCCATTCTACAGAAGAGTTCCCGTTCTACAGAAGAGTTCCCGTTCTACAGAAGACTTCCGGCTCTACAGAAGAGTTCCCGTTCTACAGAAGAGTTCCCGTTCTACAGAAGAGTTCCCGTTCTACAGAAGAGTTCCCGTTCTACAGAAGAGTTCCGGCTCTACAGATGAGTTCCCTTTCTACAGAAGAGTTCCCGTTCTGCAGAAGAGTTTCCGTTCTGCAGAAGAGTTCCCTTTCTACAGAAGAGTTTCCGTTCTACAGAAGAGTTCCCGTTCTGCATAAGAGCTCAGGTTCTACAGAAGAGTTCCTGTTCTACAAAAGAGTTCTCGTTTTAAAGAAGGGTTCCCGTTCTACAGAAGAGTTCCCGTTCTTCAGAAGAGTTCCTGTTCTACAATGACAGTTCTAGTTCTACAGAAAAGTTCTCGTTCTGCAGAAGAGTTCCCATTTTACAGAAGAGTTACGGCTCTACAGAAGAGTTCCCATACTACAGAAGAGTTCCCGTTCTACAGAAGAGTTCCCGTTCTGCAGAAGAGTTCTTGTTCTACAGAAAAGTTCCCGTTCTACAGTAGAGTTCCCGTTCTACAGAAAAGTTACCGTTCTATAGAAAAGTTCCCATTCTACAGCAGAGTTCCCGTTCAACAGAAGACTTCCCGTTCAACAGAAGATTTCCCGTTTTATAGAAGAGTTCCCGTTCTATAGAAGAGTTCCCGTTCTTCAGAAGAGTTTACCTTCTTCAGAAGAGTTCATGATCTACAAAGGATTTCCCATTCAACAGAAGAGTTTGTGTTTTCAGTGTTTGGGAATAACGTTGTTTGAGTATAACTCAATTTCAAATCTCAAATTTCCTTTTGGGGAGAAATAAAGTATTTTTAATTCAATAAAGAAATTACAAATGACGTTACTTTTTGAGAAAAGGACTGACCTAATAAGTTACTTTTCCTACAGTTACAAAATTGTTACGTTGCTAAGAATATGAAGTGCTGCAGTATCATCATGGGTTTTTGTATTGTCTTAGTAGAAGACCCATCCACACACTCTATCCGCCATAACTATAAAATAATATAATTTGTCACAGTCAAGCCAAGAGCTACATACACGCTTCGTCATATTTCCTCGTCTTAGCTTTTTTTTTTATGTTGTCTCTTGAGGGTTTGTTCACTACACTTCCTATCGGCTCCTCTGCGTTAAAAAAAAACCCCTACACCATAGAGCTAATGCTCCCTGTGCACACTCTGACAATCAGAGCGTCACTGCCAACTACTGTAGTGGATGTGCAATTACACTTTCTAGTACAGCAAAAAGGGGAGGGAACATGTATTATTTGAGGACTGATCTACGCCAACTTAAATTTTGACATGAAACTTTATATCAGATGAGGTTTGGAACACTGGCCTTTCTGTGTGTAGTTTGCATGTTCTCCCCGTGTATGCCCGGGTTTTCTCCGGGTACTTCAGTTTCCTCCCACACCTCCAATGACATGCACGCTAGGTTAATTGGCCACTACATGATTGTCCCTGGGTTTGAGCGTGTGTGTGTGGTTGTATGTATGTGGCCCTGTGACAGACTGTTCGGAGTACCCTGCCCCTCGCCTTGAATCAACCGGGATGCGCTCCGGCACTCCCTGCAACCATGTAAGGGATGGACGGTTAAGAAGGTTTATATCAAATGACTCTTAGGCCTAACCCTCTCCCGATGGAGTTCACTGTAGGACTAACGCCATCATCCAACCATTGCTTCACCCATTCATAAATCAACCAACAAACAAACCAATTCATTCATCCCTCAGCCTTACTTCTCTCAACAACCACGGCAACCAATGCTCAAAGTAGAAGAGGGGATTATGAATACTTACAAACTTCCTCTTCTGGGTAGGCTCAGCTCTTTCTGGAAAATAAGAAAAAACACATGTTACTCATTTGTTTTTACATTTCCGGCCGGAAAAGCAAAGTAATATTCATCAAACTTTTGCAGACAGTTTTATGTTTGATCAGTAGGTGGCACCATGACCCAGACACACAAAGATGTGTAGTTTTAATCAATTTTTTTACTTCTTTTGTGATAAATTTCCTGATAAAAAGCAGGAACTTGGAGTGATGGGATGGAAGGAAGAGGGCAGGATTCCCGTAATGTTTCTGTTTAATCCCAAACCAACAAAGAATCCCTCGTCTGCATTTACAGAACATTGTTAATGTTGTCTGATCTTCCCGCGGGGCTGATGGTTGCACCACGTTTTCAGTAGAGCTAAAACATGCAATTACAGGATCCACCAGAGACTGCTCAAACCAGGACTCATTATCTGCTCTGAATTTAAATGACCGGCAACAAAGAGACATGTGATGACACTCAGGAGAGAAAAAAAACCTTGTGTTAGATATAAAAACATGTCCATTTATGTAGAGATAAAGGATGCTTTCTAAAGTAAAGCTGAAATTTGTACAGTGTCACTGCGGAACAGACAAGATGCAGATCTTCTGAAGATTGCAGAGATGAACATGCTACCTTCAGAGTAGATGTCAGTCTAGTGACATCTAGGGGGGGTATAGCATATCACAACACTGTACTCCTAAAAGGTGAGACCGGATCAATGCCGACTGTTAATGTTCTCAATGGTAATAGAAAATAAAGATTTTAAAAAGTTCATGTGTTGCTGTATGTTTTTGGTCCATCTGGGTTTCTTCCATGACAGGAAGTCATAAAAAAAGAGGGCAATCTAAAAATTTGATCAAAAGATGTAAACATGCTATGGTTCTGTTTGGGAGTGACCAGAATGGACAGGGTCAGAAATGAAGACATAAAACGTACAGGACATGGTTCGGGAGATAAAGTCAAAGTGCATTTTGAGAATGGATCATTTGAAATGTCACAAGTCTGATGACAAAAAAAAACATTACAAAAGTTTCCAAAGTTGGTTGGCATTCAAGCAGCGTGTCCCTAATAAATCAGATTGGGCTAAAGCTATAGCAGCATCATTTGGAGAGTTTAGCATCCAAAACCTGTCAGTACAGCTTTTATTGATGCACTTTACTTTTTTTAAAAAAAAAGTTTTGTTTACTATTGACAAGAATGATTAGAAATAATATTTTATGTCTTTGTTACTTTTTGAGAATTTTAATTTAACTTATTACCAAGCAGCGCTGTACCTTCCTTAAATGTAATGTGCTGAACCACATTAAATTAAGGGGGTTAAATAGTTTTGCATTTTGTTCCGATATTATAACAAAAATTGTTCTTCTTTTGGCATTTCCCTTCAGGGGGCGCCACAGCAAGTCAGTTTCTTCCATCTAACCCTATCTGCTGCATCTTTTTCGGTCACACCAACTATCTTCATGTCTTCCTTCACTGTATCCATCAACCTCCTCTTTGGTCTTCCACTAGTCCTCTATCCTGGTGGTTCCAAATCCAGCATCCTTCTTCCGATGTACTCTCTCTCCTCCATACATGTCCAAACCATCTCAGTCTGGCCTCTCTGACTTTATCTCCAAAACCTCTAACATGTGCTGTTCCTCTGATCCTGTCCATCCTTGTCACTCCCAGAGAGATCCTCAGCATCTTCATCTCTGCTACCTCCATCTCTGTTTCCTGTCTTTTCCTCAGTGCCACTGTCTCTAGACCAAACAGCATGGCCGCTCTCACCACGGTTTTGTACACTTTCCCTTTCATTTTATCTGAAACTCTTCTATCACACCTGATACTTTTCTCCACCGATTCCAGCCTGCCTGCACACGCTTCTTCACCTCTTTTCCACACTTTCCATTGCTCTGGACTGTTGATCCTAAGTACTTAAAATCTTCCACCTTCTTTATCTCTTCTCCCTGTAACCTTATTTTTCTATATGGATCCCTCTCATTCACACACTTCTGAATGAAAATGAACTGAAACGTGACCTCAAAACCAAGGTGTGTACCAAACTGTGATCTTTGTGTACAGTTTACACTTCTGTTATTCGTGAATGCATGCTGACTTGGAAATGCCAGAAAGGAGGTCCATACGAAGACTGAAGAAAAGATTTATGGATGTAGTGAAGAGGACATGAAGGTAGTCAGTGTGAGAGAATATCGTCTTCCTCTTTGAGAAATCCCACCTCAAAATCTGTGAACATAGAATTAGATTTTCTTTTTCTTCATCGTCTTCAGTACTGACTTTTTGAGTCTGGTTTTTTTTTTTTTGTTTAATCTTTCAGACATTAGTAGTGATTTTGCTTGAAAGAACTTCATGTTTCTAGTTAGCTCTGTTAATCTGCCACGGGGTCTTCAATAACACCTGCAGGACTGTGGCCAGACTCAGTAAAAGTGTGTCCTAAAGAAAGCTCATCTGCTGCTTATTGGCCTCCAGGCCAAACTGAGCCTCTCGGACAGCTCCTTTGGGACCATGAGGCTGTAATGGAAACTGTAGGTGATGCAGAGGCCATGAGGGGAGTTTGTGTCCCTGAATAACACATTTTACAATCTAACAATTTAATAATCCCTCCAGTTGGTGCACCAACATATTAGCGCAACTAATCTCTATTAGTGGGGGTTAGAGGAGGGGAAAGAAAGTGTGTCTCAGTGTTTCTGTGTCACAATGGGGAAGAAATCCATTTAGATTGCTTTTAATCTTCTGAGTAGCTATAAATGTTCCAGCTCAGCCGCAGACACTAATGACTGGCGGTTATTGTGTTGCTTCACCCATCGAGGATGGATGGTCATTACAGAACGTGCGTTTGTGTTTTCACTCATTAACATGCATGAATGTAGAGAAAGGAAGGCTCTTTGCTGAGACTGTGGGAGGGAAGTGCATCTGTGACCCGCCAGCTTAAAAGCCTCCAGGTGGTGAGATTTTAGAATGATTAATCATCAGTTTTTGGAAACAAACCCTCAAGCATAAAATTTAAACGGGTTTACCAAATAGTCACGGCCACTATCAAACTTGCTGATTTAATTAAACAAACCAGTTTTTTACCACATAGAAAAGTATACCAAAACCCTAAAAAATTATTTTAAATGTAAATTTTCTTCTCAAGATAAACTGGTCGGATAACTGCATGTGTTGTTCATTTAAATAACGAGACTGCGTTATTATAAACACTTAAAATTTTATTGAATACAAACTTCTTACAGTCGTCATGTCTTCGTGTTTTTTTTTCTGTTACCGGAAGCACTCATTCTTTATATATTTATGTTTAACTAGTGACATCTACTGGGGGTATGGCATATCACAACACAGTACACCTAAAAGGTGAGATCGGATCAGTGCCGACCATTGATGTTCTCAATGGTAATAGTAAAAGTTTATAAAAAGTTTATGTGTTGCTGTATGTCTTTGGTCCATCGGGGTTTCTTCCATGACAGAAAGTCATAAAAAGAGAAGGCTATCGAAAAATTTAATCAAAAGATGTAAAGAAAGTAGAGTTCAGGAAAAAAGTAAAAGTAAGTACCATAAAAGAAATTACTAGGGTGTAGTTTTGGAAATAACTTTTTGTGGCTGGCTACAACCAGTTTTATGTTTCATGTAGACAAAAATGATGGTGGTAATAAAATTTTTAGCACTAGAAGACCAAAACGCATGAAATTTTTCATCTACGAAACACCCAGTGTGAAACCCCAACGTGAACCATTAGCGGCTCATCAACAAGCATTTTAATGTGAATTCCTCTCTAAGCACCCCATCGTCGCCCTTACATGGTTATTTCTGAAAATCCATGTCACTCTGTGGATGTCCACTGGTCCAATGAACAACTTATTTACGGAGAGTCACCTCTTTACTGCCCCTTGTGGTTACACCCTTTGTAACATCTGAGCTATTTTACACCTCCTTTGCTATCCATCCCTCTCTTTTTCAACTCCTCATTTCCAAACAGGATGATGAGATGAGAAGCAGGGTACATCATAGACAGGGCATCAGTCTTTCATAGAGCCAAACAGACACACTTTACTGCTATTGGTAAGTGCATACTAAACCACACCTATGTGGGAGGAACATGCGAGCTCCGTATCAATAGGACTGCTGGGATGCAAACCTGCAACTTTCTAGCTGTAAAAATGGAGTGTAAACTATCAATTGCAGAAGGGATCATCGACCTAGCAAGTGTAACATCACACTTAATGTTTGGCGTCAAACTAATGAAGCAAATTCAGTTACCATTTTTGGTCATTGTGGAGGATGTCATTTTGAAATTCAACACGAAACTATGCAATCACTGGGCCGAGTCTACGTTCGCATGGCAACGATGTTGCCAACCAAAAGTGAGCTTTCTGAACTTACATGCCCGTCCTACTAAAGACCCTTATTGCAACCAATTCGTCCAACTCACAATCTTGCTTTCTGCTGTCATTGGCTAAGTAAAATCTGTCAATAAAACTTGTCAAACACGCCCACATGAGGTAAACAAACAAATCTGACTGGCAAGGTATTAGCTTGAACATAAAGAAAAAGAAATCTGACAAAAGAAATCCGGACAATCAAGAATGCGTTATGACTAAAAGGTAACAGAACAGAATGGTTAGCGTGACAACAATAGTGACTCAGTAATGGCTGCCAATTTTTCAAAGAGTGGTCTGGGACTTTTTGGAGCAAAGAGGCCAAATTATTTGGCATGCAGGGAACTACCGGTTTGCTATGTCCAGCCTCTTTGTACAGTCATTAGTGTGAACCAGTAAACCACCATCACTGCCGGTCAAGAAATTGACATGTCTAAAGCCAATTTTACGTTAAGCCTATAAACACTTAACTCGGTTATAAACAAAATTCTAATTATTTTAAATATTCCGAGTTTTCTTTAAGAGCTTTTTGTGATCTACTTTTTTATGTTGTCTGAAGTTTCTTTTTTTTTAGATTAAATATATTTTAGAACAGGTATTTTTTGGCTACGTATACTAAAACTAAGAAGCTGATTCAAAAGGCCTTTTTTTGGTAAAAAGAACAAAACAATTTTTTTGCCTTTGCAAATTGTCCACAAATTGCGGAGCAGGGATTACGTTCTCAGGCTGTCCATCTGTGCTTCCCTAACTTTTTTGTGAACACAATATCTTTCAAATCCCAGATGGGATTTTAATGAAACAGCGTAGAGTTTCTTGGTATGATTAGGCTCACAGGGTCATGCAACCAAAGGTCATATGTGCTATATTGAGGGTGGGCAAACTTTTTGGTTCGCGGGCCACATTGAGTTCTATCATTTGACAAAAGGGCCGGAACAAATAGCAGAAGGATGGCCGCTAGATATCGGTCTAAACCGCTAGATTTAGCGGCAAATGTTACATTAGGCGCGTTAAATTTAAAATCTAGCGCACTAGGTCTAAAATCTAGTGTGATAGCGCTTAAAAATATGCATTTAGCGGCACTAGGTTTCAAATCTAAGCGTTTGATGTAACTTTTTGCTTGTTTTAACATCTAACACGCTTGTTTATATGTGTGCATTGGGCCCGATGGGTTTCCATATCTACACGGACAGTTTATTTTGACAATGTGCATTTCACAAAGACATATACATTTTAATAGGAGCAGTTTTGTTGTCTTTTCAATGTCTTTTCAAGCCAATTTTATCTACAGTGCTGCCATCTAGTGAAGAAACACCATAATTGCAGCAAAAGTCAAACATTAACAAGGTTTATTTATTTATAAATATACTTTATTAATACCTGACTGGGAAATTTGTGTGCTGCTCTACACCGCAGCAGGCTGCCATCTATGACGGCGCCAACAGGGGGTTAGGTGTCTTCTACAAGGACCCTAGACGTGAACTCAGGCGGGCCAGATTAAAGCGTTTAATGGGCAGCATGTGGTCTGCGGACCGTAGTTTGAATTGCTATATGTGGAATTATCTTTTGAAAAACAGAGGTCCTACTACTTTTTAGTTACATATTGTGATTTCTGTGTTTGCAAAAGCTATTTGTTGAAAAGATTCACCTTCAAGTTTATATTTTTTCACAACTAACAGTAAACAACAGTCCTTTGAACTCTGAAAAAAATAAGCTACACTCACGCCACCTATTGATCTGTTTTTGGAGGTTCATACAATAAGGTCATACAATAAATTTCAACACTACAGCAAAAAATTTAAAAACATTGGGACTGTTTTACCCAAGTTCTCACTTAAAGCTCAAACATTCATTATTAATAACGTTCGTGATAAAAGGCAGGCCGAGTCATTTTGTTCAACGCTTTGCAGTCAATTTATTCTCGTTCATTTTGCTTGCGGCTAAATTTTAAAACCAGCTTTTTCTGGTTTTACTTGCTTAGATTTCAGCTTTTGAAGAAGAAACTAACACGTGATTAAGAACCTAAGCTCTAGCATTGGAGGGAAACAAATTTGAATCAATAGACGGTTACATCAATCCGGATCGGTTCAGATATTTGGATCTTGGGACCATTTCACCCAAACAGCACGTAACAGAGTTTAAATCTGTTTTTACACCTTCATCTTTCTTTTGTTTTCTGCTTTGAGGATCTGCTCTGAGTCCTTTGCTGTTTGCTATGGTATTGGACAGGCTGACAGACGAGGTTAGACAGGAATCCCCATGGACAATGATGTTTGCAGATGACATGGCGATCTGTAGTGAAAGGAGGGAAGAGGTGGAGGAAAAGCAGGAGAGGTGGAGGTTTGCACTAGAAAGAATCAGAATGAAGATTAGTCAGAGTAAAACAGAGTACATGTGTGTGAATGAGAGGGATCCAAATGGAAAAGTGAGGTTACAGGGGGAAGAGATAAAGAAGGTGGAAGATTTTAAGTACTTGGGATCAACAGTCCAGAGCAATGGAGAGTGTGGAAAAGAGGTGACGAAGCATGTTCAAGCAGGCTGGAACGGGTGGAGAAAAGTATCAGGTGTGATGTGTGACAGAAGAGTTTCAGCTAAAATGAAAGGAAAAGTGTACAAAACCGTGGTGAGACCCGCCATGCTGTTTGGTCTAGAGACAGTGCCACTGAAGAAAAGACAGGAAACATAGATGGAGGTAGCAGAGATGAAGATGCTGAGGATCTCTCTGGGAGTGACCAGGATGGACAGGATCAGAGGAACAGCACATGTTAGAGGTTTTGGAGATAAAGTCCGAGAAGCCAGACTGAGATGGTTTGGACATGTGCAGAGGAGAGAGAGAGAGTACATCGGAAGAAGGATGCTGGGTTTGGAACCACCAGGAAAGAGGACTAGAGGAAGACCAAAGAGGAGGTTCATGGATACAGTGAAGGAAGACATGAAGATAGTTGGCGTGACCAAAGAGGATGCAGCAGATAGGGTTAGATGGAAGAAACTGACTTGCTGTGGCGCCCCCTGAAGGGAAATGCCGAAAGAAGAAGATCTTTCTTTTGTTTTAAGTAGGTGCACTTCCTGTCTGCCTGAGGCAGCTGAGGCCCTATCAGACAGAAATCAGTACAATGATCCGGGCGGCATAGCGAGCTCAGCCGTCCCCAGAGGAGACGGTTAATTAGCTTCAGCAACTAACTACACCGCCGATACACCCCTTTTTCCTCACAGTATCAGCTGGTCGCAACGCCTATTCCCCCTTCACAGCAGGTCCTGAATCACTGACAGGGTGAGGGTTTATCCGAAGAGGATGAAGGGTGGGATCGACAGGAGGAGGGTTCAGGTCAAAGTTCAGGGAACCACAACCGGTCACAGAGATCTGCAGATATTCTTTCAAAAAACCAGAGATGCTACACAATGGTAACCATGGCGACTGGGATGAACATCACCTTGAAACGTCTGTTTCCACTCCAGCTGTTTTACTTCATTATTGATCAGAAGACCAGTTGAACAGAATGTCGGGGTACAGAATTAGCTCGTTAGAAACAAGATAAACTTGGACCCCCCCCAGTAGGAGGTAAGTCAGATCCGATTGTCTCACACCCACAGAAACACAACTACGATCAATATGCTTCACCAACTAACTGCTATTGTCTCAGATCAGACATCTGAGGAGGTCTGGCCAAACAAAGAGCTGCTACTCCGACTACAAGTGAGTGATATGATGCATCGAACAGAGGCGATCACCCCCCCTCCTCCCCCTGCCCGCTCTACTCTCTTTGTTTCCTTCATTCTGGCATGGCGGCATCAAGCTCGCCACCCTCTGAGCTTCTGCTTTCATCATAGGAAGAAACGTCCGCCTGCTGCAGAACGGAAAAGAGGGGGAGGCATAAAAAAGGAAGAGGAAAAATAAACATAAAAAAGAGAAGTTCTGCAACTCTGAGGAAGAACGAATCAAAACTAGGAGCTGCAACTAACGATTATTTTGATGATCGATTAATCTGGCGATTATTGGCTCGATTAATCGGATAAAGTTGGCATCTTAATAAATAATAGATTTTTTGCATTTTATTGAATGTAGTTATGCAAAACACAACTCATAACCACTTAAACAACACGTTGGGCTCATTCTAATAAGTAAAAATGTTAATCTTTCTGTGAAATAAAGAGAAGAATATTACCATTTCTACAGCAAATATAAAATAATAAATCTACTTACTGTATACAGTAAAGGTAAATCACGAGCACCCATAAAATGTGTTTTATAGTTCTGGCTAAAAAAACTTAAAACGGAAACTGTTGACCATCCAGGATCACATTTAAAAACAAGAAATCGTTAACAGTTTTAGATTTGCAAATTTAACCTTGTTCAGAGGTATAGAACCAAACAAAAATGGCCTAGGTTAACATGAGTAAAAATACACAAAAAACAATCAAGTTGTGTAATATTAAGTGGAGTTGACAGTAAAAACTTTCTAAACGATTAATCGATGACTAAATTAGTCGACAACTATTTCAATAATAGATTATAATCGATTAATTCGATTAGTTGTTTCGGCCCTAATCAAAACCTTAAAACGATATCCACTGCTGCACCCAGTGACTCTGAGTTAGATCCTCTTGAGCTACCCGTCATACCTGATTGAGCGCTGATGTTGCTTCGCTTGTTTCCCTCAGGATGTTCAACCTCAGACCGTACCAGCTGACTGAACGCCGGCAGGCCAGAGGTCGCCTGTCACTGCCTGCTGCTCCATGTGCCTGAAGCACTGGCGGACACGCCATCACCACCAACCACCCTCCAACCAAAACTAGGGCTTTAATGCTTCCTAATCCGTAAGAAGATTGGCCTGTTTGCTTTCAATTGGCTGATTTCGTTTGTTACAAAAGTTTCTCGCAGTGGTTCGCATTTATCCCTGCAGCAGGTCTGCAGGGATACAAACTTGAAGATACGAAGTTCCGCGGGTATGAGGGCAACACTTTGAAAGTTTAAATAGGGTCAGTTTATCGTAAGAAATTATGTCACAGAACTTAGCGTCAAGCTCGGTGTATGAGAAAGTCTGCGATGTAGAACCAGAAATGAAATAAGAGTCATTTGGATTCGTTTATTTTGTTATTCAACATTTTTTTTATATGTATTAGGCCGAGAAAAGTGAGGTTACAGGGAGAAGAGATAAATTAGGTGGAAGATTTTAAGTATCTAGGATCAACAGTCCAGAGCAATGGAGAGTGTGGAAAAGAGGTGAAGAAGCATGTGCAGGCAGGCTGGAACGGGTGGAGAAAAGTATCAGGTGTGATGTGTGACCATACATCCCCGATGGAAAGTCGGGGGGTGTCGGAGCCAGGATACACCCCGAACAGGTCGCCAGTCTGTCGCGTGGTCACACAAACACAATCAGCCACACACACATTCCTAGGGGCAATTTTATGGCGGCCAGTCAACCAAACATGCATGTTTTTGGAGGGTAGGAGGAAACCAGAGTACCCGGAGAAAACCCACACATTCACGGGAAGAACATGCAAACTCCACATAGAAAGGGCAGTGTTCCAAGCCTCATCCCCACTCAGAATCTGAACTCCCAATCTTCTTGTTGTCAGGCAACTGTGCTACCCACTGCGGCACCGTGCAGCCCCCTGAACAAATCAATTCTTATAAATTACTGTATTGTTTTTTTTAGCCCTGAGCCAACAGTCCAGAGCAATGGAGAGTGTGGAAAAGAGGTGAAGAAGCGTGTTCAGGCAGGCTGGAACGGGTGGAGAAAAGTATCAGGTGTGATGTGTGACAGAAGAGTTTCAGCTAAGATGAAAGGAAAAGTAAAGAAAACCGTGGTGAGGGCGGCCATGCTGATTGGTATAGAAAAGACAGGAAACAGAGATGGAGGTAGCAGAGATGAAGATGCTGAGGTTCTCTCTGGGAGTGACCAGGATGGACAGGATCAGAGGAACAGCACATGTTAGAGGTTTTGGAGATAAAGTCAGAGAGGCCAGACTGGGATGGTTTGGACATGTGCAGAGGAGAGAGAGAGAGTACATCGGAAGAAGGATGCTGGATTTGGAACCACCAGGAAAGAGGCCTAGAGGAAGACCAAAGAGGAGGTTCATGGACGCAGTGAAGGAAGACATGAAGATACTTAACGTGACCGAAGAAGATGCGGCAGATAGGGTTAGGTGGAAGAAACTGACTTGCTGTGGCGCCCCTTGAAGAGAAATGCCGAAAGAAGAAGAAGAAGAAGAAGGATCAACAGTCCAGAGCAATGGAGAGTGTGGAAAAGAGGTGAAGAAGCGTGTTCAGGCAGGCTGGAACGGGTAGAGAAAAGTATCAGGTGTGATGTGTGATAGAAGAGTTTCAGATAAGATGACAGGAAAACTGTACAAAACCGTAGTGAGACCGACCATGCTGATTGGTCTAGAGACAGTGGCACTGAGGAAAAGACAGGAAACAGAGATGGAGGTAGCAGAGATGAAGATGCTGAGGATCTCTCTGGGAGTGACCAGGATGGACAGGATCAGAGTGGATGTTAGAGGTTTTGGTGATAAAGTCAGAGAGGCCAGACCGAGATGGTTTGGACATGTACAGAGGAGAGAGAGAGAGTACATCAGAAGAAGGATGCTGGATTTGGAACCACCAGGAAAGAGGCCTAGAGGAAGACCAAAGAGATGGTTCATGGATACAGTGAAGGAAGACATGAAGATAGTTGAAGTGACCGAAGAGGATGCAGCAGATAGGGTTAGATGGAAGAGGCTGACTTGCTGTGTTGCCCCCTGAAGGGATATGCCGAAAGAAGAAGAAGAATTAGACAGGGAATCTGGCGAAATCCTGATCGGGACATCCCTAGTCCACAGTATGCAGGTGTTCTTGATAGATGAAGATATTCTCGATACCTTCCTCTATCCATTAATTTTACTTCTACTCTTTTAATATGACTTTTAATAGCCTTCTGTCGAACTGGCGTATTGACAGAAATATTTATTAATATTCACTGTCAGGGTATGAAATAAACAAATAAATCTTCGATTGAAGGACTAATAGACAAATGCGTGCACCGAAGAATGAGTAGGCGGGTAGGTGATTGGATAAAAAAAATGGGTAGGTGGACAGAAGGGGAAAATTTTAAACAGTGAGTTGATGGAAGGATGAATGAAGCAATGGGTCGGAGTGAGATTAATGGATGTCGGAGTGGGGGTATGTGTAAATAAATGAATAGATGGAAGGATGGTTGAAGGAATGGGCAGCTGGGTAATTGGATGGATAATTGAATGAATATAAATATAAGTCGGTGGACTGACAATGAATTAATGGACTGATAAATGAATGAATGGATGGTTTTAGGGCTGAAACAGTTAATCGATTTAATCGATTATAATCGATTATCAAAATAGTTGTCAACTAATTTGGTCATCGATTAATCGTCTAAAAGGTTTTTGCTGTCAACTGCACTTAAATGGGTCTCCAAGTGGGGCAGTAGAGAGCAAATTGACGATGCCAGCTACCAAAATAGGAGGAGAAGAAGATAGCAGCCAATCATTGGCCTTCATTTCACCCCACCTCACGTGATCAGGCAGATTCAACAAGATGGCGGAAAGAAAAACACATACAAAATCATCAGAAGTTTGGATCATTTTCCGCTAAATTTGAAAAAGACTTGCGTTAATATGCAAAGTTTGCGAAACAGACACGTTTTGGCACGGATGCATAACGACGCTGCACGAACAGCGAACATTTGCTCTTACTGGAATAAACCCAACGTGTTGTTTATGTGGTTATGAGTTGGGTTTTACACGATTACATTCTATAATATGCTGAAAAAAGTAATATTTATTAAGTTGTCATTGTTATCTGATTAATCGAATAATCGATCGAATAATCGACAGATTAATCGATTACCAAATTAATCGTTAGTTGCAGCCCTAGATGGTTTAATAGCTGCTGGTGTCACAATTGAAACAGGATATTAATGATAAATCTGCTGGATTGCAGTGGCGGAGGAAGTACTCATTTTTTTTGTACTTAAGTAAAAGTACAAATAGTTAGGCAAAAAAATACTTAAGTAAAAGTACAAAAGTAATTGGTGTAAATTTTACTTTTTAAGTTAAAGGTAAAAGTATTCGACCATAATTCAAATGTTATTTTTTGTGCTGTAGGGTCACAAATAAATACTCTGCAGGGGCGTGACCCCTCCCCCCCATCCCGCCTCTTTTGGTCCACAAAAAAAAAAAAAAAAAGAAGAATGGAAAGGGGACTAGTCAAGCTATCCCCTAGCAGGGCCAGCAAATGGTCCACCAAAATGCAGGAAAATGACACTTATTTTTCAAAATGTTTGGGGGGCGGGGGGGGGCAAGTCACCCTATATTGGCTTTGTCAATGACCTCACAACCCCCACTTCTCCTTTAGAAAATACTAGATCCGCCCCTGCTCTGTGTAATGATGGCCCAACTTTTTATTTAGAAGTAAACACAACGATCTTCTGACTCTTTTTAATTTGTGCGATATTTGATGTTAGTTTTTTGGCGCTAAATGAATACGAAAAAAGTTCACTCTCGATTCTGATTGGTCCTCGATTCATTACTTCTTCTCCCGATCGACTGCTCCTTTTGATTTTGGCGATGCAACTTCAAGATGGGCTAAAAAAAAAAAAAAAACTGTGTATTTTTCAAATTCCTGAACAAAAATGCAACGAAAAATGTAAAACACACTTTTAAAAAGTAGCGAAGTAAAAGTACAGATATTTGCTCAAAAAATGTAGTGAAGTAAAAGTAAAAAGTACTGGTCTCAAATTTTACTTAAGTAAATTACAGATACACAATTTTTTACTTAAGTACAGTAACAAAGTACATTTACTTCGTTACGTTCCACCACTGCTGGATTGTGATCTCCAAGAACCTCCTGTGTGGAATTGAGAGGGAATTGATGTTTTTATGAAGCTGAGGTCAGCATATAGCCTCCATGACGATGGCGGTTTAACAGAGAGACGAACAGACGGGCTTTTGTTCAGGTTTACAGGAAACACTCGCTGCCATCCGAGCAGTGAATGGCAGCGGTAATCCTGCAGCTTTGCAGGCCACCCCACTACCAACACTCTGTTTTCTCTACACCCCATTCTTTCTTTTCATTCTGTTTTCTCTCATCACCACTTTTTCTCTGTTCTTTTCGTCCTCTCCTTTCGTAATTTTCTCCACCATAGAGAACAGCTGGGTATCAGTTTGAAACGGTTGTTGCATGAAATGTAAGACGCAACCTATTCCAGTACCCCCAAATTGCCAATACATCCAAATATTACAGTAAACCTGTCTTGCTTCCACTTAATTAGGATATGTCGGGGAATTTAGTTGGTAAAATATGAGGGTTTAAATTGCTAAATGCAGAAAAGGTGGAGGTTTGCATTAGAAAAAAGAGGAATGAAGATTAGTCAGAGTAAGACAGAGTACATGTGTGTGAACGAGAGGGATCCAAATGGAAAAGTGAGGTTACAGGGAGAAGAGAAAAAGAAGGTGGAAAATTTTAAGTATCTAGGATCAACAGTCCAGAGAAATGGAGAGTGTGGAAAAGAGGTGAAGAAGCATGTGCAGGCAGGCTGGAATGGGTGGAGGAAAGTATCAGGTGTGATGTGTGATAGAAGAGTTTCAGCTAAAATGAAAAGAAAAGTGTACAAAACCGTGGTGAGACCGGCCATGCTGATTGGTCTAGAGACAGTCGCACTGAGAAAAAGACAGGAAACAGAGATGGAGGTAGCAGAGATGAAGATGCTGAGGATCTCTCTGGGAGTGACCAGGATGGACAGGATCAGAGGAACAGCACGTTAAAGGTTTTGGAGATAAAGTTCGAGAGGCAAGACTGAGATGGTTTGGGCACGTACAGAGGAGAGAGAGAGTACCCTTCTAGTGGTACCCTTCTAGAGACAGGGTACCCTTCTAGTACCCTTCCAAAGAAGGGTACTAGATTTGGAACCACCAGGCAAGAGGACTAGAGGAAGACCAAAGAGGAGGTTCATGGATACAGTGAAGGAAGACATGAAGATAGTTGGTGTGAACAAAGAAGATGCAGCAGATAGTGTTAGATGGAAGAAACTGACTTGCTGTGGCGCCCCCTGAAGGGAAATGCCGAAAGACGAAGAAGAAAACTAGAAAAAAAAGACGAAATTTATGTATAGGATGTTGAAGAAATAATGGTTGGTTTATGGTTGAACTAACGTGTTTGCTTGTAGTGGGGTGTATTCGTTATAGGTAGGCCCAATTTGTTGAGTTAGCAAGAGGTGGGCAAACTTTTTGATTCGCGGGCCATATTGAGTTCTAACATTTGACAAAGGGGGCCGGAACAGGATCAGATGGATGTCATGTTTTGATAACCGCTAGATTAGACCAATTGAATGGTGCGCTAGATTCTAAACAAGTGCGCTATATGTTACATCAAGAGCGTTAAATTTCAAATTTAGCGGCGCTAGGTCTGAAATCTAGTGCGGTAGCGCTTAAAAACGTGCATTTAGCGGCGCTACGTTTAAAATCTAAGCCCTTGATGCAACATTTTGCTTGTTTTAACATCTAACACGCTTGTTTACATCTGTGTATTGGGCCCGATGACTTTCCATATCATAGAGTGTGCCATCTAGTGAGGAAACATCAGAATTGCAGGGGAAATAAAACACTGACAAGGTTTATTTATTTAATTATTTAAAGTTTGGCGGGCCGGATTAAACCACTTAATGGGCCGCATGTGGCCCGCGGGCCGTGGTTTCCCCATGCCTGGGTTAGCATGTACTTGTTAGAATTAGGGGAATGGACAGGGTAGTTGGTATTTGGTGAAAAATCCATTTAAGTGCTCCAGTCTGGACCTGGAGTCAAACCAGTTTCTGACCGGTTTTTCCACCCACTCTAGTCGCTTGATATGAGACCAGTCCAAATCCAGTCCAGTTTTTGCTCCTGTGTTCCCTTTTTAGCTTCACTTCCTGTAAGAGGAACATCGGAGCTACAAATAGAACGAGTTCCTTTCGGCCCAGTAGGACCACCCCGTACCCTTTCAGACGGCTATTTGAGTGGCCTTTAACCTTCAGTTGCATTCCTTTTCCCCCTTCCTCCACTACAGACGTGATAGAGTACCAACCTCTGACCTCTGAGTGACCAGAGGGTGTGACCTGACTAAAGTGCTTTTCTAAAGCTGACTGGGCATTTAGGGGGTAAAACATCTGAGCTGAAGGTGAAAGTTATTTTTATTTGTTGGTCTTTAAAAGATAACGATTAAATCCTACTTTATAAATTAGTAAAACTAATACCATGACGACTGGAAATGAGTTGTTTGCGTACAACATCCTCAGTCAAAGCCAAATGTCTCTGCCAAAATTTACGTTACTACCGACAACAAAAATGTCGTGCCACCATGCAATTGTTGCGGCATGTATATTGGAAATGCTCAAGAGGTTTGCGATGGTTAGCATTTTGTTAGCTAACCCTAACGACTATCTGTTATGGTATTTCTGGAGATTACGTAGAGAATTTTGTATTGTAACAACATTGCAGAATTGGTCCTATTACCGTATTTTCACGACCATTTTCTTCTTTCGGCTTTTCCCTTTAGGGGGCGCCACAGCAAGTCAGTTTCTTCTATCTGATCCTATCTGCTGAATCCTCTTTGGTCACACCAACTATTGTATTTTCACGACCATAATACGCATATAAAAGTCTTACATTTTCTTCAAAATGAGCGGTACGCCCTATATGTGTTGCGGAGACCACATTATTTTTTCACGCATCACCATCACTTCTGATTTTTGACTGCGTGCTCATCTCACCGCCAACGTGAAAAATCAAGTGAAGCAGATGAACGCCATGCTGTGATTCCGGGAGGTTTGACAAATGAACTCCAACCGCTGGACATCGGCGTGAAGCGGCGTGCGAGCGGTATGGGAGCAATGGATGACCAGAGGAGACCATAGCTTCACGAAAGGTGGAAGGCAGTGCCGGGCGAGTTACGCCACAGTTTGCCAGTGAATTGTAGATGCTTAGGCTAACGTGTCTGCTGGCACTGTTGTTCGAGCTTTCGCAAAAGCAGGCATCATTTCCAAGGAGCCGCGCGGTACAGAAAGTGACTCTGACAGCGAGTAAAGTGAACCTGCCATGTTGGATTCAGCGCACGTGTTAGATTCTGAACCAGAGGATGAGGACTTTGACGGATTTGATAAATGACATTTAAATCATAAATGTGTGTGTGTATTGTTTTAAGGCGGACATACTGTACGTAGCAGAGGATATGTATTTAAAACCCGCGCCCTATCATCAGGTGCGCCTTATGTGTGTGTTAAATACAGACCACATGAAACTGCCACTGCGCCTTTTAATACGGTTCGCCTTTTGGTCGTAAAAATACGGTACTTTGAAATACGACATATTGTTTACAATCATTGCATCAACTAATTCATTATTCAGAATAACATTTTATGTTTGCAATATGCTCATTTTCTACACAGAACAAAATCGGATCTTTATGTTCTACTGAAAATATAACCCGATATTTTTGTTCAACTTGGACGAAAATACATTTCAAAATTCTGTTCAGTTTTTAATCCGTTCAGCCAACCATTTTGGTTCAGTCATCTGATTCAAGACAGCAGAGTGCATCTGGCTTAGACCAAGTCGCTATCTTCTGATTTAATCTTGCCTCGGAGGAAGTCGGATGTAAAACATGAGAGCTGAGATTGTAAGAACCAAAAACCTAGAAGATGCCCTGTTGTCTCAGTTAACGGAAAGTCTAATGAGAATAACGACTTGAAATTATACTTAAGTTCTACTTTATTTACACATATTTATTCTCCAATTACTGCAGAAATTCTAGTTGATGTTAAAAAGGAATTAACAGGTATTTCACCCAACTACCGTAATTTCACGACTATAAGGCGCATATAAACGTCTTAGATTTTCTTCAAAATGAGCGGTGCGCCCTTTTGTGCAGTGCACCTTGTGTGTGAGAAAAGGCGGATCTAAAAGAAAACGCGGTGCTCGTGAGAAAAGGCGGACCTAAAAGAAAATGCGGTGCTCGTGAGAAAAGGCGGACCTGAAAGAAAAGGCATGAGAACGTTAAAGAGTGAAGTGTGGGTGTGGATTGTGTATAAAAAAGGTATGTGCTGTATGCACAAGATTGCTGTTTTAACCCTGAAAATGGCAAAGAGACACGCTTATGACGCTCAGTTTAAGCTGAAGGCAATCAGCTACGTGGAGGAACATGGGAATCGAGCTGCGCAAGAAATTTCAGCATTAACGAGTCAATTGATTGTAGATGCTTGGATTAACATGTCTGCTGGTACTGTTATCCGAGCTTTCGCAAAAGCTGGTATCCTCTCTGAGGAGCAGTACAGTACAGACAGTGACTTTGACAGCGAGGAGCGAAGTGGACCTGCTCTGTTGGATTTTGCGCAGCTGTTTGATTCGGAAACAGAGGATGAGGACTTTGACGGATTTGAATAAAGACTATTACCGGTAATGTGCTTGTTTAGTATCGTTACTACTTAAATAAAGCACAACCAAACTCAGTTTTGCTCCCATTTTATTTTTTAATACGCACCTTTGCATGCTTCCGTGTGTGTTGTTGTAAGGCATTGTGTGACTGAGACTGCGCCTTTTCGTACGGTGCACCTGATGGTCGTGAAATTATGGTAGTCAATCTGGTTCTATTCTACTCTCTAAGGCTGTTGCCTGCACGACGTGGCCTCGGATAAACGGAAGACGACGGAACGGAACATTTTGAAGAGAAGCTTAGTGAAATTAAGATCAACATCATGCTGACAGGATGGAAATCAAAAAGCAGATGAATTGGGCGCTAAGTGTTAGTTCTTATGAAAGAAGTTGGGATTTAAAAAGAATACTGAGTATTTCTGGAATTTGAGCGACAACCTTGCAAATCCAGGTCGTATCTCTCTGCATGGGGGCTCATTTCCTCTGCACACAAAAAAACGTTTGAGGTTCTGGATGCAGGAGGAAAAGAGGTTATCCAAGAGCTAAAACTGATTTGAACATGAGAATCCCAGGAGAAAATGAGGAGGTGGATGGGTAGAAGGAAGTACTGCTGACTCAACGTTGCTAAACCCTGAGGGCTCAAAACAAGAAAACATCAAAAATACCAAATCTGTAAAAAGAAATCAGATTTTCTGTCTTTTAAACAGGCTGCAAGACCAAAAGGGATGAAACCGTAACTGTCTGGATGAGGGGTTCAGTAGTGTGTGAAAAGAAAAAAGGAGAATTTATTATATTACAAATGTAGTGCACACCCCGAAACCCTTCCCAAAATGGACAATTTCTTTGACATTGAAACTGAAGCTGAACCTTTGCAAACTTTTACTAGGGATGTCAAGATCAGGGTTTTTTTTTCACCCCCAAATTCAAGTACCATAATTTCACGGCTATAAGGCGCATATAAAAATCTTAGATTTTCTTCAAAATGAGCGGTGCGCC
Source organism: Neostethus bicornis (assembly GCA_902685375.1). Lineage (NCBI taxonomy): Eukaryota > Metazoa > Chordata > Actinopteri > Atheriniformes > Phallostethidae > Neostethus > Neostethus bicornis. Next base: position 5,394,787 of record LR738547.1, on the reverse strand, counting down.
TTTTCGTGCGGTGCGCCTTGTGTGTGAAAAAAGGCGGACCTAAAAGAAAACGCGGTGCCCGCGACGCGGACCTGAAAGAAAAGGCATGAGAACGTTAAAGAGTGAAGTGTGAGCGGCGTGGGAGCGATGGATGACCGAAGGAGACCACAGTTTCACGAAGGGTGGAAAGCAGCGCCGGGCGAGTTACGCTACAGTTTGCCAATGGATTGTAGATGCTTGGACTAACGTGTCTGCTGGTACTGTTATCCGAGCTTTCGCAAAAGCTGGTATACTTTCTGAGGAGCCGCACAGTACAGACAGTGACTTTGACAGCGAGGAGCGAAGTGGACCTGCTCTGTTGGATTTTGCGCAGCTGTTCGATTCTGAAACAGAGGATGAGGACTTTGACGGATTTGAATAAAGACTATTACCGGTAATGTGCTTGTTTATACTACTTAAATAAAGTACAACCAAAGTCAGTTTTGCTCCCGATCTATTTTTTAATACCCACATTTGCATGCTAGCGTGTGTGTTGTTGTAAGGCGGTGTGTGACTGAGACTGCGCCTTTTCGTATGGTGTGCCTTATGTGTGTGTTAAATACAGCAATGGCGCACATAACTGAGGCTGCGCCTTTTCGTACAGTGCGCCTAATAGTCGTGAAATTACGATAGTTTGTGTTTTCTCCATTGACATCTTGCACATGTTGCTGTTTAGTGTGGAATGGATCCTATGCACGTTAGCACATGCTAGTTCGTGGATTTTCAGCGTCAGTAGTGTGTCATAAAACTTGCACTTTCACACAGGTTTTACTCTTTGCTGCTGCAGAGCTGAACCCAGTTTTGAGTAAGTAGTCAGAATATATTTTCTGAGTCCCAATCAAGAGGTAATGTTCCATTTTAAGCAGACCTATAGTCCTAATCCCATGATCAAATTGGGACATTCCTAACAAGTCCTATCCTAGATGTGACCAAGTCATATTAGATCATTTTAAAGCTGAATCTCAACTCCTTTCCCCCTCTGCGGACACAACAGCAAATTAGTTTCCTCCATCGAAACCTGTCTTCTGCATCCTCTTTCCTCACACCAACTACCTTCACGTCCTCCTTCACTGCATCCATAAACCTCCTCCTTGGTCTTCTTCTACACCTCCTGCCTGGCAGTTCCAAATTCAGCATCTTTCTGCCGATATATTCTGTCTGAATCATCTCAGTCTGGCGTCTCTTTATCTTCAAAATCTCTAACATGGGTTGTTCCTCTAATCCTGTCCATCCTGGTCACTCCCAGAGAGATCCTCAGCATCTTCATCTCTGCTACCTTCAGATCTGCATTTTCACTTTTTCTCAGTATCTCTACGCCCAACATGGCTACTCTCACAGTTGTCTACATCTTTCTTTTCATTTTAGCTGAAACTCTTCTGTCACACATCCCACCTGATACTTTTCTCCACCTGTTCCAGCCTGTCTGCAGATGCTTCTTCACCTCTTTTCCACACTCTCTATTGCTCTGTACCGTTGATCCTATGTACTTAAAATCCTATACCCTCTTCATCATACACGTACTCTGTCTCGCTGCGGCTCACCTTCATTTCTCTCCTTTCAAAGGCAAACCTTTACCTCATCCGCTTTTCCTCCACTTGCCCTTTCCTCTTGCTACATCTCACAATGTCATCTGCAAAACATCAGAGTCCATGGGGTTTCCTGTCTAACTTCATCTGTCAGAATGTCCATCACTAGAGTGAACAAGGAAGCCTTCGGCACTAACCCACACATTTTCCAGAGCATTCCCAAATCCGTAAAGGTATCTCTTTTCTTTTGAATCCCATTTCCTTCAAAGTCAGCGAGCCTTACCTGGAGACCTCGCCGTCTCAGAATACTTGAGTCATCCATGATCTTGCCGTTTTTGTCTGTTTGGTTTATTCCCAAAAGCCAAAAGTTTTTGCCAAAGATACGTCCAGTTGATTCACCTTAAATTAGCCGGGATGGGTTCCGGCACCCCCCGCGACCCCGAAAGGGACAGACGGATAAGAAGATGTCCAGTTGAAGAGGAGTCACATTACTTGTAAATGAAATGACCAGGGACAGAGAAATCTTCCAGGTCAATCCAAAGAGTCTCCCCTTGTCACCCCTACTGTCTCATCAATGAGAATTAACGCTCCGTCTTACTGGTTTACACCGACTCGCACTGGCCGTCATCCCATCTTTTACAGGCTTCCATTCATCTTGTCCATCCTCGTTCTGTGCTTCTCCGGCTGCCTCACCGAGACCCTTCTTCTTCCATTATTCATGAACAACTTCTAATAGAATTGCTTGACAAAGCGGCCTGGAGGGAATGGGGGCTGGACTAGAGGGGTTGGACTTAGATAAGACTGGACGGGGTGGTTTTGGGGGAGATGGTCTTCAAGAAAGACAAGGAGAATATGTGTCCACGTGAAAAAAAAAATATTTTAGGGAAGGTTTGATTCCGGCAGTCTGCTAGCAGCCATGAAGCACCTTGCATCCTTCTCCATGCCAACGGGCCGAGCCACGATCCAGCAGGTTAAATCTATGCTAGTCATCACTCCTTCATGTCTTTAAGATTTATCAGAACGCTGGCAGGAGCAAGAGGAGGAGGAAAAAAGAGGAGAGGAAAAATAGGAGAAGGGGTAGATCTCGTCCTTCCTAGTCGTTCCTCTTTGCTCTGATATGTCCGTCTGCTCCGACTCCTCCCTCCTTTCTTTTTGCTCTCTCTCTCTCTCCCTCTCTTCTTCTCTCTGCGGAGGTGGCCAATCAGGTGCGAGCAGCAGACAGAGACCCAGCTGGCACTGAATGGAAGCAAGAACGCTCCGCCTTTTCCTCCCCCCTCACATTTTGTGTTTACAGACTTCATCAGTCACCAGTTCATCTACGATTCAAACACACAGTAAACACCCACCTACCACCAATCTCTCACTCCACTACACTCCCCCCCGATCCACCCAAGTCGGGAAAAAAATGAATGAAGCAAATGAATCATTTTTTTTGTGGAAATGTTTTAAGCAATCATTTCTTTCTCACTATTTTTACGATATTTTCTAAAATAGGAACAAGAAAAAAAAATGAATGACTCTATTCATCCCTCACAGGGGAAATTTGTGTGCTGCACTCCTTACACCGCAGCAGGCTGCCCTTCGACGGCGCCAATGGTGGGAGAAACGGGGGGTTAGGTGTCTTCTCCAAGGACCTAAGAGGTGCTCTCTGTGGGCCGCAAACCCACAACCTTCCAGTCCGCGCGCAAACGCTCTAACCACTGAGCTGCTAATGTTAATTCAGATTTAAAAAGTCCAAGACAGACTGTTTCTAAAATCGGACAATTGAAAAAAAAATCTGTTTAATTGAATTGAATATACATTTTTAATCCCCCAGAGGAATTTGAGTGCCGCTGCAGTGCAAATGCCAGATGCCCCATCACCCAATCCACCAGCGTCCCAGTCCGGTCGCACTGTGTCCAACCTGGCAACCCAAAAGCTGGAGTCCGGAATGGGTCCACAAAGCCTGGCCGCAGTGAAGAACTCCAAACTGGCCTCTCTGTATTTCACTGGGTCCGAGTGTGCGCCTCCAGTTCTTCAAGCAAGCAACCGAACATTTCCATGGAAACCGCAAAAACACAAGGCCCGAAGCCCCTCCTCTAGACCGTCTCCTTCTCTGCACCTCTTCCAGATCGACTCTTTCTCCTAAGCACCCCTGGGACCAAACCAACTCCTTCAGATTCAAACGAATGTGCCTCTGAGAGCCAACAGCTGGTCGCGCACGTCAACATGCATGTCAACAGCGGAATGACTTCATAACCACCTAGCTGTTGGGAGCTAGCTGGACAATTTACAATAAAAGTAGTAGGTAAATTCTCATTAGGCTCGAAAAGGAGTGGGAAGAAGATAACCTATTTAATCTCTGAGTGTTTGGTAGATAAGTTTAGGTGACACATCAGCAAAAATTGGCAACATTTTTGATGATTTAGTGATGTCTTTCCAGAATGTAAACCACAAAAAACTTCTGATCTTCCATTATCGCAAATCAATATATTTTCGGACTATAAGTCGCACCTGAGTATAAGTCGCATCAACCAAAATTGCATAAAAAGAAGGAGAAAACACACACGTATATATATATATATATATATACGTGTGTGTTTTCCATTCCATATATATATACAGTGGTGGTCAAAAGTTTACATACACTTGTAAAGAACATAATGTCATAGCTGTCTTGAGTTTCCAGTTATTTCAACAACTCTGATTTTTCTCTGATATAGTGATTGGAACAGATCCTTCTTTGTCACAAAAAACATTCATGAAGTTTGATTCTTTTATGACTTTATTATGGGTAAACTGAAAATGTGACGAAATCAGCTGGGTCAAAAATATACATACAGCAACATGAATGAGCAATTTTGGAGACTTAGAAAGTTGTGTCAATGACATGAGCATCATAGCATGACCTCTTAACTTCTTGTGAGTGATTATGAGTGACTACAGCTGGTGACTTCTCTGAGGCCATTTAAAAAGGGCTCATTGGATAAAAACACCCACAAACGCTACAATGGGAAAGTCACTTGGAGCCATTTCAAAGCAGCTGCAGGTTCCAAGAGCAACAGTGCAAACAATTGTTTGTAAGTAGAAAGTGCATGGCACTGTTTTGTCACTGCCACGATCAGGAAGAAAACGCAAGCTGTCACCTGCTGCTGACAGAAAACTGGTCAGGAGGGTGAAGAGTCAACCCAGGAGCACCAAAAAGCAGATCTGCCAAGAATTAGAAGCTGCTGGAACACAGGTGTCAGTGTCCACAGTCAAGCGTGTTTTGCATCGCCATGAACTGAGAGGTTGCCGTGCAAGAAGGAAGCCCTTGCTCCAAAAGCGGCACCTTAAGGCTCGACTAAAGTTTGCTGCTGATCACATGGACAAAGATAAGACCTTCTGGAGGAACGTTCTGTGGTCAGATGAAACAAAAATTGAGCTGTTTGGCCACAATGCCCAGCAATATGTTTGGAGGAGAAAATGTGAGGCCTTTAACCCCAAGAACACCATGCCTACCATCAAGCACGGTGGGCCTGTTTTGCTGCCAATGGAACTGGTGCTTTACAGAGAGTCAATGGGACAATGAAGAAGGAGGATTACCTTCAAATTCTTCAAGAAAACCTAAAGTCATGAGCCCGAAGGTTGGGTCTTGGGCGCAGTTGGGTGTTCCAACAGGACAATGACCCCAAACACACATCAAAAGTGGTAATGGAATGGCTAAATCAGGCTAGAATTAAGATTTTAGAATGGCCTTCCCAAAGTCCTGACTTAAATCCCATTGAGAACATGTGGATAATGCTGAAGAAACAAGTCCATGTCAGAAAGCCAACAAATTTAACTGAACTGCACCAATTCTGTCAAGAGGAGTGGTCAAAGATTCAACCAGAAACTTGCCAGAAGCTTGTGGATGGCTACCAAAAGCGCCTAATTGAAGTAAAAATGGCCAAAGGACATGTAACCAAATATTAGCATTGCTGTATGTATATTTTTGACCCAGCTGATTTCGTCACATTTTCAGTTTACCCATAATAAAGTCATAAAAGAATCAAACTTCATGAATGTTTTTTGTGACAAAGAAGGATCTGTTCCAATCACTATATCAGAGAAAAATCAGAGTTGTTGAAATAACTGGAAACTCAAGACAGCCATGACATTATGTTCTTTACAAGTGTATGTAAACTTTTGACCACCACTGTATATATATATATATATATATATATAGTATATAACTCCGGAGTATAAGTCGTACTGTCAACCAAACTATGAAAAGAACTGCGTCTTATAGTCCGAAAAATACAGTATGTCCATATTCCCAAAGTCTTGCTGCGAACAGGTCCACAACATAAGTAGTACAAATCCAAAATTTGGTTTTACCGTATAAAATGGTTTTCCCGATAGCAGAACACTGACGAAAATATGTCTGTATTGGTTTCTTTAGAAAATCTACACGTGTGTTTGGTTGATTGGTCATGTCATTGATTCAAAAGTAATTAGATTACTGCACTACCTTAATGTAAGAGTTTCTGAACTCCTAGATCCTTAAGGTTTTAGATTGGGGGTGCCCATTCGGTCGACCGCGGTCTACCGGTAGATCGCGGTCTACCGGTAGATCGCGGACTCGTCCCGAGTCGACCGCGAGACGTGTTGGGAAAAAAAATGGAGAAAAAAAATAAATGATGACAATTTTTTTTTTTTAATGACAGAAAGAAAGTCAGTGTTGCTAAATTTAGCGACTTTGAAGCTAAATTTAGTGACCATTCAGCCGCTCAAAAGAAGCTACTAGTAACAATGTAGCGCTTTTCTTGTGTTATAGCGCACTTTCACCCACGTGACTAAAACCCCGAAGTTGGCCGAAACTATCAAAGCAATATTTTTTGTCGACTGGTGGAGAAGATCGTTATACAATTCTAAACAATCCCGATTTGATGCCTGCAATTCACCCCGAATTTCTACTCAGCTGCAGATCTGAAGGCTAATAAAGGAGTGGATGCATACTTCCTGGTTGATCACGTGTCATCATGTGAGACGTCATTAACCCGAAAGATGAAAACTACAGTTGATTGGATAATCAACTGTAATATCCAATCATCCTGCGATTGATTGAATAATCAATTGTACTTTTTCTAAATGGCTGTGGATCTGGAGAAACTACCGTATTTTCCGCACTATAAGGCACACCTAAAAACCTTAAATTTTCTCGAAAGTCCACGATGCGCCTTTTAACCCGGAGCGCCTTATATATGAACTAATATTGAGCTACAACGGGTGTCGTAACTGCGGTAAGCAGCCGCCGACTTCATTTCTGCCGTAGAAGAAGTAGTGCGCGGTGCATGCTGGGATATATAAAAGGGCGTCTCATTAGGTGCGTTCGAGATGACACAGGCAAACGCAGTTCTGATCGCCGCAGATCGGTGCGCAATGCATGCCGGTTAGTTTTTGAATGCAAAACCTAACCGGCATGCATTGCGCACCAATCTGCGCCGATCAGAACTGCGTCGGCCTGTGTCATCTCGAACACACCTATTTCCATTTGTGTGTTTGTGTAAAGACCTGGAAATGGCTCCTACCAAGAGACACTGTTACACCGCAGAGTTTAAACTCAAGGCGATCGGTCACGCAGTAGAACACGGGAATAGAGCCGCAGCGAGAGAGTTTAACATCAATGAATCAATGGTGAGGAAGTGAAGGAAGCAAGAGGATGCGCTGCGCCAAGTAAACAAGACTAAACAGAGCTTATCTCCAATGAAAGATAAACTGTGTCACAAAAATACTAATACTTTATCTCAGAGAAAATAATAAAACAGCTGTTTATTCATTTTGGGAGTAAAAACAGAAAGCTGTTTTGTAATTGTTAATAAAGTTTGACTGACCTATCTGACTGCTTTTTTTTTTTACATTCCCTTTAGCGCAGCACCATTTAGTGAATGCATAACGTAACCCCAGTCTTTACTGTAGCGCCTTATAGTGCGGTGCGCCTTATAGTACAGAAAATACGGTACTCTGGACTAATATTAGTTATAATACCGGCTGGAAATATCTGTGGCGGTTTGCAATGTCGCCGCGAGACTGGTAGATCTCTAGAGGTTTGCTACTTGAAAAGTAGATCTTGGGACCAAAAAGATTGGGGACCCCTGTTCTAGATGAATGAGTGACCAAACAGTGGGGGAAACTTTTTAATCTGATTAGTTTTACTTTGACAAAAAAAGGTAACAGGGATTCATTTCGACACATCTTCAAATCAGGGAGAAGAACTGCTTTCTTTTTTTTATTTTTAGATCATCTTCAGTGACAAACCACTAGAGATAGAAGGAGGAGGAGAGATAAAAGAAACATGGAGGCAGATTGTCGTCTGTAGACTGCACAGACATGAACTGATGACTCAGAGACATGAAAGATTAGAAATGAAGCAGGAAAACTACCAGCTACAGTATATCTGCTGGGCTCTGCTGCATAAGGGAGGACAGATGAAAGACTCCATCCACTGTTCTGATTTTAGTCTGAGTCTTAATGAGGACAAGGTGAGACGAGGTTGTAGAAAGCCTCGTTACCACGGAGAGTTAAACAATGGGAGATTATTCCTCAGTACTGTAGATGGAAGAACAAATCAGTAGTTACCGACCAATCTCATGAATGTGAGTGATATATAAAAGTGGGTAGTGTTGTTATTTGGTTTATTATGCAGCTGGATTTGGCCCTACGACCTGTTCGGGATGTACCACACCACTCGCCTGTCTTCTTCTTCTTCTTTCGGCATTTCCCTTCAGGGGTCGCCACAGCAAGTCAGTTTCTTTCATCTAACCCTATCTGCTGTATCCTCTTCAGTCACACCAACTATCTTCATGTCTTCCTTCACTGTATCAATGAACCTCCTCTTTGGCCTTCCTTTAGTCTTCTTTCCTGGTGGTTCCAAATCCAGCATCCTTCTTCATAGGTACTCTCTCTCTCTCTCTCCTCTGTACGTGCCCAAACCATCTCAGTCTTGCCTCTCTAACTTTATCCCCAAAACCTCTAACATGTGCTGTTCCCCTGATGTACTCATTTCTAATCCTGTCCATCGTGGTCACTCCCAGAGAGATCCTCAGCATCTTCATCTCTGCTTCCTGTCTTTTCTTCAGTGCTACTGTTTCTAGGCCAAACAACATGGCCGGTCTCACCACGGTTTTGTACACTTTCCCTTTCATTCTAGCTGAAACTCTTCTGTCGCACATCACAACTGATACTTTCCTCCACCCATTCCAGCCTGCCTGAACACGCTTCTTCACTTCTTTTCCACACTCTCCATTGCTCTGGACTGTTGATCCTAGATACACCACTCGCCTGTAACCAGCCAGGATAAATCCTCCTGGATCCCCGCAATTTCGACAAAGAAACACGAAAACATTTTTCTATGTTCCGACATTCTCCTATCTCTGGATGTGCCCTCAAACTCTATACCCAGGTTGATTGAGACCAATTTTACCACCAACTTGCTGAAATGTCTTTAGAGTCTCTGACCGTAAGAGAAAGAAGAGTTCAGTTGGAAAGCAACGAGCAGTTCGAAGTTTCTGTTTCGTCCTCAGTTAATTATATTAGAAACTTGTGCCTGTTTGTTTCAGGTCTCTGCCGTACTGGAGGGTAATTAGCACGGTGGCCTCGTTGCTCCCTGACAATGACAAAGAACTGCTGAGAACAACATTTTCTCTCATTTGGTCTTTCAAAGCTTCACATAAAAATAGTTGGGTCCGTAGAGCCGATCGGGACCCAGAGACCCGATCTCTAGAAGACTGGTCTGACCTAGATTTGCTGTTGATTACTTATAGTTTAGGACAAACGCCACAACTCATAACCTTCTGATAGTTTTGAAAAAGCTTTATGGGGTCAAGGGTCCGGTTTATCAAGTGGGCATACGCCCAGATAAGTGCGTACGTCGATTTCTACGAAAATAAAGTGATTTATGAAAGTGGCGGAGGGTATGCACGGTGTCCCTAGGGGGCTCCTGTGGGGATTGTTACGGCAGTACGGAGTCGCGGAGCCTTTGGTACGGGCTGTCCGGTCTCTGTACGACCGGAGCCAGAGCTTGGTCCGTATAGCTGGCAGAATGTCGATTCCATTTCCAGTGAGAGTTGGACTCCAACAAGGCTGCCCTTTGTCACCGATTCTGTTCATCACCTTTATGGACAGAATATCTAGGCGCAGCCGAGGCATTGGAGGGATCCAGTTTGGTGACCTCAGGATCGGATCTCTGCTTTTTGCGGATGATGTGGTTCTATTGGCTTCATCGGAATGTGATCTCCAGCTCTCACTGGATGGGAATTAGCGCCTCCAAATCCGAGACCATGGTCCTAATTCGGAAAAGGGTGGAATGCCCCCTGAGGGACAGGGTCCTGCCCCAAGTGGAGGAGTTTAAGTATCTCGGGGTCTTGTTCACGAGTGGGGGAAGGATGGAGCGGAAGATCGACAGGCGGATCGGTGCAGCGTCAGCAATAACTAGGACGCTGCATCGGTCCGTCGTGGTAAAGAGAGAGCTGAGCCGAAAAGCAAAGCTCTCAATTTACGAGTCGATCTACGTTTCTACGTGACCGAAAGAATGAGATCGTGGAAACAAACGGACGAACACCCGATCTCCTCACTCAGAGATCGGGTGAGGAGCTCTGCCATCCGAGAGGAGCTCGGTGTCGAGCCGCTCCTCTTCCAGGTTGAGAGGAGCCAGATGGTTTGGTTCGGGCATCTGGTCAGGATGCCTCCTGGTGAGGTGTTTCAAGCACGTCCCACCTGAAGGAGACCAAGGGGCAGACCCCTGACCCGCTGGAGAGACAATGTCTCACAGCTGGCCGGGGAACGACTTGGGATCCTTTTGGGTGGCTGGAGGATGCAACCGGGGTGAGAGAGGCCCGGGCTACCCGTTTGAGGCTGTTGCCCCCGCGACCCGACCCCGGAACAAGCGGAAGATGACGGAGCGGAACATGTAAATTGTCAAATTCCCTTTTGAGCTCATTTTTAAACATTTCACCTCCAACACAATTATTTATGAAGATAATAATATCATTAAAAAAATCAAACTAGAAATTACTTAGACTGCCTCCAGTGGCTGATTTAAATTCCTGGTACATGGCAATCCTTTGTCTTTATCACTTTCAGTTCCCAATGTTTTTTATTTTTTAATTCACCGACAGATCAATGAGTCAAACACAGAGTTGACGTGGTGACCGCCACACACTCTAGTTTGTTTCTGGCCGTGCAAAAGCTACACCTCCCCATTGCTCATTAGAATCTTGAGGTGCCATTGACTTATTTGAGGACCGTTGCATATGCACCCTGTCATGTACATGATCTATAGATGGGGTTCTAGAGGAGTGTTTGGAACGGGATGGATTTCCAGTTGGCTTTCACCTTACAGTTGTCACTGATGTGATTTATAAAACTTTCACCGCAAGGAGAGTAATGGTCGTTTTGATAAATCTCCAATTTGTGTGGTGTAAGCACCTCATAGTGCTGAGCAAAAAAGATGCTCAGCCAGTGATCGAAGCGATTCCCAGTAAAGGAAGACCCGGATTGTCGGTTTTCTATTGGTTCATTAAAAAAAGAACTTTGAGACTAAATGAAAAAATTCTGAAATCGACAAAACCCTATTATATTCGATTTACCGTAATTTCGCGACCATTAGGCTCACCGTACGAAAAGGCGCAGTCTCAGTCACACACCGCCTTACAACAACACACATGCAAGCATGCAAATATCCGTATTAAAAAATAGATCGGGAGTAAAACTGAGTTTGGTTGTACTTTATTTAAGTAGTAACGATACTAAACAAGCACATTACCGGTAATAGTCTTTATTCAAATCCGTTAAAGTCCTCATCCTCTGTTTCCGAATCGAACAGCTGCGCAAAATCCAACAGAGCAGGTCCACTTCGCTCCTCGCTGTCAAAGTCACTGTCTGTACTGTGCGGCTCCTCAGAAAGGATACCAGCTTTTGCGAAAGCTCGGATAACAGTACCAGCAGACACGTTAGTCCATGGATCTACAATCCATTGACAAACTGTAGCGTAACTCGCCCGGCGCTGCCTTCCACCCTTTGTGAAACTGTGGTCTCCTTTGGTCATCCATCGCTACCACTTCACTCTTTAACGTTCTCATGCCTTTTCTTTCAGGTCCGCCTCGCGGGCACTGCGTTTTCTTTTAGGTCCGCCTTTTCTCACACACAAGGCTCACCGCAAAAAAAAAAGGCGCACAGCTCATTTTGAAGAAAATCTAAGACTTTTATATGCGCCTTATAGCTGTGAAATTACGGTAATTGTTCTATTTCTTGTTAATCAGCTAAAGACACGGCAGACACGTTTAGACAGCGAATCACAAGACAGCATTATACAGATCAACGAGCAGAGCTATGAATTTATTATAATTATGTTTGAAGCAACGGTCTGGTTTGCTTGAGGTCGTCTTCTGTTCAGGATGAGCTAATCCACTTTAAACATAGCTGACATCCCCGCTGATAGAGGCTAAATGTAATTTTTTTTCCATGCAACAAACTCCGTCTGGGAGCAGGAGGAGGCCAGGAAACAGGTGAAGCTTTAGAGGGAAGATTAAACTTAAAGGACGGGTTATTTGTGCAACAATAACGTTTAAATGGTGGAAGAAACCAGAAAACAGAGCCACGCCCTGCATTTGTTATGAAGCAACAACAAAAGAAAGTTTAGCAAAGTAATAAAACAAAAGACAGATCAAATAGATACCCTGAGGACTTTGAAGTACAATAGATAGATTGAGCTGGGTGATTGCGAACAAAGACGCTCAAAGGGCTGACGCCATGTCCACACGTAGCCGGGTATATTTGAAAACGCATATATTTTTATCCGTTTTGGCCTGCCGTCCACACAAAAATGGAGTTTTTTTCACTCAAAACCGGCAAATTTGAAAACTCCGTCTCCGTTTTTGCGTTTGCGTGTAGACGTGCAAAAAAGGACATTTGCGTTTTTATTCGTCACTATCTGCGACAAGTAATGCACATACGTCATTTGTGTGCGTCCTTGTTTGGATAGTCTATATTTTCCTGTGTTTTATTAACTTTATAATCGATGACGACTTTTAAAAGTAAATCCACCTCCTTGTCGGTCCACACAAACAAGATGCCTGACGCCATGTTTCAGGTTTTGCGGAAATGACGACATGCTCTGATTGGATAGCTCAGAACTTACGTTAACATCAATTTACATCAATTTATGGAGACGGCAGCTCAGTGGTTAGTGCGTTCGCGCGCGGACCGGGAGTTTGCGGGTTTGCGTCCCACAGAAAGCACGTCTAAGGTCCTTGGAGAAGACACCTAACCCCCGCTTCTCCCACCATTGGCGCCGACGAAGGGCAGCTTGCTGCGGTGTAAGGAGTGCAGCACACAAATTTCCCCGGTGAGGGATGAACAGAGTAATTCATTTCATTTTTAATACTGCCCACTACTGGTCTGGCATGCTCATAATCACACTTTGAAGTGTATTTATATGGCTCCGTGTGGATGCGGATATTTTGATAACGGTTACGTGTGGACGCGAGCGTTTTCCTAAAACGAAGGACAGCAGATATGCGTTTTAAAAAATACCCGGCTACCTATGGGCGGGGCCTAACTTGGGTGACTGAGCAGAGAAATATTATTACTTTAAAAATGTTAACCATTGTAATACCATGTCCTGTAGTTCTAATTTCTCATCTTTATATCATGCTGTTTCTACCTCCAATCTTTCTACTGAAGAACCACGACTTGTTTTACGCCTCCTTTTGAATGCAAGACAGATACTTCACACCCCTCCCCCGCTGACAGTTTTCTCACCTGTGTGTAGAACTAAAAAAACAATAGACTTTGCAAACAATTGGCCAGTCAAAGGGTATACCATAATTTTACGACTATAAGGCGCATATAAACATCTTAGATTTTCTTCAAAATGAGAGGTGCGCCCTTTCGTGTGGTGCGCCTTGTGTGTGAGAAAAGGTGGACCTAAAAGAAAAAGCGGTGCCCGTGAGGCGAGGCGGACCTGAAAGAAAAGGCATGAGAACGTTAAAGAGTGAAGTGTGGGTGTGGATTGTGTATAAAAAAGGTATGTGCTGTATGCACAACATTGCTGTTTTAACCCTGAAAATGGCAAAGAGACACGCTTATGACGCTCAGTTTAAGCTGAAGGCAATCAGCTACGCGGAGGAACATGTGAATCGAGCCGCCGCGAGAAATTTCAGCATTAACGAGTCAATGGATTGTAGATGCTTGGACTAACGTGTCTGCTGGTACTGTTATCCGAGCTTTCGCAAAAGCTGGTATCCTTTCTGAGGAGCCGCACAGTACAGACAGTGACTTTGACAGCAAGGAGCGAAGTGGACCTGCTCTGTTGGATTTTGCGCAGCTGTTCGATTCGGAAACAGAGGATGAGGACTTTGATGGATTTGAATAAAGACTATTACCGGTAATGTGCTTGTTTATACTACTTAAATAAAGTACAACCAAACTCAGTTTTGCTCCCGATCTATTTTTTAATACGCACATTTGCATGCTTGCGCGTGTGTTGTTGTAAGGCGGTGTGTGACTGAGACTGCGCCTTTTCGTACGGTGCGCCTAATGGTTGTGAAATTGCGGTATCTTCTTTGAATTTAAAAAAAAAATGTGCTTGGTTTCACCGTCTATTCCTAAAACCCCAAATTTCTTCTTGATGGGAATAAATTTTTCTTAATAAAAGCCAAACTTCAACCGGTTTGTGCTTTGTTCACCCATTGGCCACTCCAGCTTTTTCTTCCCACACTTTCAGGCTACAGAACGATCGATATCAGCAGCGATGGCAGCATAATGCACTGAATGGAGGAGGAAGTGGTCGATGGAGATCACATATCTAACCAAAGCCTTACTTGGACCCGTAAATGACTCATTACGAGACCCAACCAGCAGCGCAGGGATGGGGAGGAGGAGAAAGGATCCTGCTTTAACCCTGTTAGCGTGATGGATGCCGCACATTAGCGTGTAGAAGCAGACCAGGCTTAGACCTAAAGCCGACCATCGGGGTAGCATTATTGAGACTGTAACTCATTAATTACCATTGCTGTGTGCTTAAGGGCCTACAGGGAGGTAATAAACCGGACTGAAGCTGATGGCCAGCCTCAAAGCCGTCAATAATTCATCATCGGACACACAAACAGCAAGAAGGAATAAAAACAGCACTAATCGATAACATAGATTAAGGAATGACTATGACTGATCTCTGGGTCACAGATAGATTAAAAAGAGGTTTGGCATCTTTAAAGATACCGATAACTCACTTTTTTTTGCTAAATGTTTTTCTTTCTAAATCTAGTGAACCTTTGTAAGCTAATTATTTAACGTACCGTATTTTCCGCATTATAAGGCGCTACGAAAGGCTGAGGTTACGTTATGCATTCACTAAATGGTGCTGCGCTAAAGGGAATGTAAAAAAAAAAAAAACAGTCAAACTTTATTAAAAATTACAAAACAACTTTCTGTTTTTACTCCCAAAATGAATAAACAGCTGTTTCTATTATTTTCTCAGAGATAAAGTACCGTATTTTCACGACCATAGGGCGCACCGTATTAAAAGGCACAGTCCAAATTTTGCGTGCTCTGTATTTAACACACACATAAGGCGCACCTGATGATAGGGAGCGGGTTTTATATACATATCCTCTACTACGTAAGTCCGCCTTACAACAACACACACACATACACATAGACGCGCGCATACGTACACACACGTGCGTATTTAAAAATAGATCGGGAGTAAAACTGAGTTTGGTTCTCTTTATTTAAATATTATTTACAGTCGTCATAAAGTAATTTATCAAATCCATCCAACCCAGGTTGCGCTAAATCCAACCTCGCGGGTTCACTTTCTACGCTGTCAGAGTCACTTTCTGAACCGTGCGACTCCTCGGAAAAGATGCTTGCTTTTGGGAAAGCTCGGACAACAGTGCCAGCAGACACGTTAGCCCACGCATCTACAATCCACTGGCAAACTGTGGCGTAACTCGCCCGGCACAGCTGATTGCCATCAGTTTAAACTGAGCTTCATAGCGTGTCTCTTTTCGAAGATACAATTTTCTTCTCATTTTGAAGAAAATTTGAGACTTTTAGGTGCGCCTTATGGCTGTGAAATTACGGTATTAGTATTTTTGTGACACAGTTTATCTTCCATTGGAGATAAACTCTGTTTAGTCTTGTTTACTTGGTACAGCACATCCTCTCGCTTCCTCCACTTCCTCACCATTGATTCGTTAATGTTAAACTCTCTCGCTGCGGCCCTGTTCCTGTGTTCTACTGCGTGACCGATCGCCTTGAGTTTAAACTCTGCGGTGTAACAGTGTCTCTTGGTAGGAGCCAGTTTCGGGTCTTTACACAAACACACAAATGGAAATAGGTGCGTTCGAGATGACAAAGGCGGACGCAGTTCTGATCGGCGCAGATTGGTGCACAATGCATGCCGGTTAGTTATTATTATTATTATAATGAGACGCCCTTTCATATATCCCAGCATGCACCGCGCACTACTTCTTCTACGGGGGAAATGGAGTCGGCGGCTGCTTACCGCAGTTGCGACACCTGTTGTAGCTCAATATTAATCCATATATAAGGCGCTCCGGGTTAAAAGGCGCATCGTGGACTTTAGAGAAAATTTAAGGTTTTTAGGTGCGCCTTATAGTGCAGAAAATACGGTAATCTAAATTTATTTATTCATCACTTCTCAAAATGTCTGTTTTTTTTTTTTTAAACAGCGTCGCAAAAGAATAACCTATACTAAAACGACTGAAAGCAATGCGTTTAGATCCGTTACTTTTGCAAACCTGGCCTCCGCATAAAATCGGCCCATCTGACTCAAACCACCAACTCCTCATGCTGCCGAGAAGCTGATATTACCTATGAGACCTTTGGGAGAACAGATTTCAGGGCAGTAGAGCAGAAATTAAAGCAACCGAGGTTCAAACACTCTACCAGCAATCATTACGGGGGAACGTAAGGTCCCCAGCAAATGAGATGGAGGAACTGGAAGCACTCATCTGGACACAGAGTAAGTACAAGGAGGCCCAGATTATGTGGTTCAGTAAATCGCAACAATGTGAGCGGATTCCTGCCGGTAACATGTCGAACTCTAGTTTACCCAACTCTAGGCGGCATCATGTTGCCATCATGACCTTCACACGTTACCCCTGCCTCTTACTACCCGACATTGGCCGCTGCGCTTGTTAAAAGCACAAGATACAATAAAATCCTGGATCTGATCTGTGCGACTAAAAGAGACGCACAGAGCAGATCAAAAACCAGTGGTTCATCCTCAGCCACAAGCCTGTGTAAACAGTTAAGAAATGGTCTCCTGAGGCCGTGGAGACACTATGGAGGGCAGTGGAGGTCATAGACTGTATTGCCTTTTATTAACCGCACGGGGAGGTCATTAATTGTCAAACAGACTGCCTCGGAGTCCCTCAGATGGATATCTGATACTTGAATACGCACAACAGAGATCCACCAGTAACAAATAATGAGGTTAGAAGCAATCTGAAGGTCCTGCTTGATAAACAGAACAAAATTTTTAGAAAAAGGAACTATGTTAGGCATGGGCAAACTACGGCCCGTGGCCCAAATGCGGCCGTGTTAAACGTTTTAATCCGGCCCATTTAACTTAAAAAATTAAATAAATAAACCTTGCTAGGCAGCACGGTGGCACAGTGGGTAGCACAGTGGCCTCACAGCAAGAAGGTCGTGGGTTCGAGTCCCGGGTGGGGACGGGGCTTGGAACACTGTCCTTTCTGTGTGGAGTTTGCATGTTCTCCTTGTGTTCGCGTGGGTTTCCCCCGGGTACTCTGGTTTCCTCCCACCCTCCAAAGACATGCATGCTAGGTTGATTGGCCGGTGCCGAAATTGTCTCTAGGAATGAGTGTGTGTGTGGATGGTTGTATATGTGTAGCCCCGCGACAGACTGGCGACCTGTTCGGGGTGTACCCTGCCCTTCGCCTTAAGTCAGCTGGAATGGGCTCCGCCACCCCCGCAACTCCAGTAAGGGATAGACAGATAAGAAGATGACTGACTGACTAAACCTTGTTAATGTTTTATTTCCCCTGCAATTCTGATGTTTCCTCACTAGATGGCACACTCTATATATATTTGCTTTGTTGAGAAAACAACAACACTGCTCCCATTAAAATGTGTGTGTCCGTGATGCGCACGCGGTCAAAATAAAGGGTGTGCACATATATGGAAAACCATCGGGGCCAATACACGCACGTAAACAAGCGTGTTAGATGTTTAAACAAGCAAAATGTTACATCAAGCGCTTAGATTTCAAACCTAGCGCCGCTAAATGCGCGTTTTTAAGCGCTACCGCACTAAATTTCAGATCTAGAGCCACTAGATTTGAAATTTAACGTTCTTGATGTAACATTAAGCGTGCCTAATCTAGCGGTTACCAAACCATGCCATCCATCTGCTCCTGTTCCGGCCCCCTTGTCAAATGTTACAACTCAACGTGATCCGCGACCCAAAAGGTTTTCCCACCCCGTAATATGTTAAAGACTAGATGAGTCTTAGTGCTAATAAGACAAGGTGTGCATGGAGTTGAAGAACAGTTAAAGAGGTCCTGAACCGACTCTGGAGAGAACAAACCAACTAAACTACCGTATTTTCACGACCATAGGGCGCACTGTATTAAAAGGCGCAGTCCAAATTTTGCGTGCTCTGTATTTAACACACACCTGATGATAGGGCGCGGGTTTTATATACATATCCTCTAATACGTACTAAGTCCGCCTTACAACACATACATAGACGTGCGCGCATACGCACACACACGTCAAAAATAGATCGGGAGTAAAACTGAGTTTGGTTGGTTTTATTTAAATTTTAATTACAGTCGTCATAAAGTCATTTATCAAATCCATCAAAGTCCTCATCCTCTGTTTCAGAATCTAACAGCTGCGCTAAATCCAACCTCGCAGGTTCACTTTCCTCGCTGTCAGAGTCACTTTCTGAACCGTGCAGCTCCTCGGAAATGATGCCTGCTTTTGGGAAAGCTCGGACAACAGTGCCAGCAGACACTTTAGCCCAAGCATCCACAATCCACTGGCAAACTGTGGCGTAACTCGCCCGGCGCAGCAGATTGCCATCAGTTTAAACTGAGCTTCATAAGCGTGTCTCTTTTCCATTTTCAGTGTTGTTAAAACATCAATGTTCTGCATAAAGCACCCACCTGTTCTTTTATACATAAACCACACCCATACTTCCCCCTTTAACATTCTCATGTTTTCAACTGCGTCCGCCTAATGGTTCTCTAATACGTCCGCAAATCACAAATCAGATAGGGCGCACTGCACGATAGGGCGCACCGCTCATTTTGAAGAAAATTTAAGACTTTTAGGTGCGCCTTCTGGCCGTGAAATTACGGTAGTTTATTTTACATCTTTGACTGCACCTCCTCCGACCCCTGTCATGCCATTTTCTTTCTAACTGAGACACCAGACTCCTTTAATCTGGCACTCCCACCACCCCCCTTCCGCCTATCACATATCACATCAGCCAGACCAGCCAACACTGCCATTTAAAGGCTCACGTTCAAAGAGACATCAATAACAGCTATATGTCACTATCAGTGAGGGGGGGGAGTAAGAACGGGAGCCTCACAGTAGGACCCTAGAGATAAAAACTCTACAACCCCAGCCTCCATCTTTAGAGAGTGACGGTGGTTTGGAAAATGTTTTTTCCAAATATTTGTTACAAGACACTTGATTAAAACAATTATCTTTAGTGAATGATTTAGATCAAGAATGGAAGGTTACAGCAGGTCACTTGCGAGTTTGGGCAACTTCTGAACCGTTGAATCAGGGTTGCGTGGGTGCAGGAGCCTATGCCTGCTCATTCTGTCATGATCCCTTCTCCTTCCGCCAGAGGGAGCCCTGGATGTTCCTCATCACCCTAATTAGGGACACCTGAGATTGATTCCTGATGCCACACATCTGTGGACCCTACCATCAATGATTGCTAAGGTAATTTGATAATCCCCAAATTAAATTTGATCATATAACGTTCATCGGACCGTGATCTCCAGCTCTCACTGGATCGATTTGCTGCCGAGTGTGAAGCGGTCGGGATGGGAATTAGCGCCTCCAAATCTGAGACCATGGTCCTCGCCTGGAAGAGGGTGGAATGCCCCCTGCGGGTCAGGGACAGGGTCCTGTCCCAAGTGGAGAAGTTTAAGTATCTCAAGGTCTTGTTCACGAGTGGGGCAAGGATGGAGCGGGAGATCGACAGATGGATCGGTGCGGCATCAGCAATAACTAGGACGCTGCATCGGTCCGTCGTGGTAAAGAGAGAGCTGAGCCGAAAAGTAAAGCTCTCGATTTACAAGTCGATCTACGTTCCAACCCTCACCTATGGTCACATGTTGTCGGTGGTGACCGAAGGAATATGATCGTGGAAACAAGCGGCTGAAATGAGCTTCCTCCGCAGGGTGGCTGGGCTCTCACTCAGAGATCGGGTGAGGAGCTCTGCCCTCCGGGAGGAGCTCGGTTTTGAGAGAAGCCAGATGGGGTGGTTCGGGCATCTGGTCAGGATGTTTCGTGCATGTCCCACCGGGAGGAGACCAAGAAGCAGATCCCGGACCCGCTGGAGAGACTATGTCTCACAGCTGGCTGGGGAACAAATAGGGATCCAATAGGGAAACACAAATGGGGGTAATGGGGGAGACAGTGGCTCAGTAGCTCAATGGTTAGAGTTTTTGCCCGCGGGCCGGAAGTCGACCGGAAGTTCGCGAGTTCCCATCCGACTGAGTGCACATCTAGGGTCCTTGGAGAAAACACCTAACCCCCTGTTTGTCCCACCATTGGCGCCGTCGTGGGCAGCCTGCTGCGGTGTAGGAGTGTAGCACACAAATTTTACCAGTGAGGGATGAATAGAGTAAGTTTAAAAAAAAACAAACAAAAGATGCATACAGACTGAATAAAATCATCTTTTTGCCCCTCCAACGTGCTAGTGACCTGTCCAGGATGCACCCTGCCTTTTGTTTGCTTATAAACTGAGACAGGCTCTATCAATCCAGTCGTGGGGAAGTGATTTAGAAGATGGATAAAAACAGAAGAGTTGGAAAAGAAAACATGCTAATGACCAAATAATTGAGGATTTACTTTGAAAGATGTCGGTGTCTACTTCCCAAACATTCTGGTTGCTATGGAATCGGGGTGTTTGATTTCATTCACATGGATATTTCCTACAACCGGTCCAGTGAGACAGTCTGTTCTAGAACAGAATGAGGAATAAAAGATGCCAAAGTAATTCCACACGCTGTGAAAGAAAACACTTCAAGACTATTTTATACATGTTTCAGAAACAAACCACAGAAAAATGATTTAAAGAGAGACGTTTTTGGTCTAAAAAGACTTTTTTTTTTTTTGGACAGTAGCCACACAGGAGTGCTGGGTAATAAAAACCATATACTGTATTACATAGTGGAAAAGTAAGGTTACAGAGAGAAGAGATAAAGAAGGTGGAAGATTTTAAGTACTTTGAATCAACAGTACAAAGCAATGGAGAGTGTGGAAAAGAGGGGAAGAAGCGTGTGCAGCCAAGCTGGAACGGATGGAGAAAAGTATCAGGTGTGATGTGTGATAGAAGAGTTTCAGATAAAATGAAAGGAAAAGTGTACAAAACCGTAGTGAGACCGGCCATGCTGATTGGTCTAGAGCAGGGTGGGCAAACTGTTTGACTCGCGGGCCACATTGAGTTCTAACATTTGACAAGCGGGCCGGACCCAGGGCGGAAGGGGGAAGGACGTGCCCCCTCTGTAGGGGCTGGATGCACCACACCCCACTATACTGGCGAGCACCACAGGTGCCCGTTTTGTGCCTCCTTCTCCACCCCCCTCTTGCTTTAGAAAATCCTGTTTTCGCCCCTGGGAACAGGAGCAGATGGATGGCATGCTTTGGTACCCGCTAGATTAGACCAATATAATGGCGCGCTAGATTTTAAACAAGCACATTAAATGTTACATCAAGAGCGTTAAATTTCAAATCTAGCGGCACTAGGTCTGAAATCTAGTGCAATAGCGCTTAAAAACATGCATTTAGCGGCGCTAGGTTTGAAATCTAAGCACATGATGTAACATTTTGCTTGTTTTAACGTCCAACACGCTTGTTTACATGCGTGTATTGGGCCCGATGGCTTTTCATATCTGTGCACACTGTTTATGTTGAAGGTGTGCGCACCCCGAAGACACACACATTTTAATGGGAACAGTGTTGTTGTATTTATGGTGCTATCTAGTGAAAAACATCTGAATTGAAGGAAAAATCAAACTAACATGATTTATTTTTTTACTTTTTTCAAGTTTGGCGGGCCGGATTAAACGGTTTAACGGGCCGCATGTGGCCCGCGGGCCGCAGTTTGCCCAGGCCTGGTTTAGAAGATGAATGATTTGTCCAGTAAATCTCACCCATTGGTTTATTTTCATCACAATATCATTTCAGTTTAGAAATGGTTTCTAATTGAATTATTAAAATATTCCTTTAAAATCTCTGCAATATTATTTTCTTCCTAATTTTATAAACGGCTGTTATTTTGACCAATTAAACACCATCCGGCTTAAAGAGAAAATAAAAGTCATTGTGGGAGTTGTGTGGGATTTCTTTCATGTTGCCAGCGTCTGCTTTGGTCCTCAGTGAGACTTTAATGCTGCCGTCGCCTGTTTTTTAGGTCTGGATGAGGGCGGGAGTGAGAACACGAGCAGCAATTATTCAGCATTTCTCATGTATAATTAATCGGGTCGGCCTGTTCTCAGTGGGGGGATGAGGCCTGAAGTTGATGGAGCCTCATCACGCTGGGTTTTTTTTTTCTCTCGGTTTTATTCATCACTCTGCACAGTTTCTGTGTCGATTAACTATTAATTACCTTGACATGGCGTGTACCCCAAACATCTAATCAAACATGATGGTAAAAATTTCTAAAAATCAAACCTGCCTTCATGAGTCAAACACGCTGGGAGCAACTCATAAATCTTCTTTGTCCAACTCTGACATGATGTCCAAATCTACAGGTCAATCTACGTTCCAACCCTCACCTATGGTCACCAGCTGTGGGTGGTGACCGAAAGAATGAGATCACGGATACAAGCGGCCGAAATGAGCTTCCTCTGTAGGATGACTGGGCTCTCACTCAGAGATCGGGTGAGGAGCTCTGCCATCCGGGAGGAGCTCGGTGTCGAGCCGCTCCTCCTCCAGGTCAAGATTAGCCAGATAGGGTGGTTTGGGCATCTGGTCAGGATGATCCTCAAGAGCCTCGCTAGTGAGGTGTTTCGGGCACGTCCCACCGGGAGGAGACCAAGAGGCAGACCCCGGACCTGCTGGAGAGACTATGTCTCATAGCTGGCCAGGAACGACTTGGGATCCTTCCGGGTGAGCTGGAGGATGCAGCCAAAAAATAAAAAATTAGCGTAAAAAAAAAGTTATATATATTGTTGTTTGGGTTTCATTTTCTACTGGGGGTGTTCTAGTTCGTCGCCTGAAGAGCCGCCATGTGGCCTGAGGCCTGCTCCACCACAGTATTATATTTACTTTACAGATCCATGAGAGGTTTGGGTTTGTTGAACTCACTAAACCTCTTATTTTTATGACTTGAATCAAAATGAGACGTTCCGTCCACTGAAAGCCACGTCTGACTGGCTTTCACAGCTTCTCTGTAAACCAGCTTTGGGACAATTAAGGATGAAACATCTGCATGTGGCACCTCGGCCACAGCTGGAAAGATGGCAAACGTACCCTTACCAGCTGGTTCTGTGTGAGGAGGCAAACTCCCGCAAAGTAAGCCGATGCATTATTTATTCCTCTGAACCTCCCCGGTGGCTTAACCCTCCCACCCTGCTGCTGCAACCAACTTTCTGTTTGATGACAATAAACCAAAAATACATAAATACAGCTGCAACGTGTCAGAGCTCAGCTTTAATGATCTGCCCCCGTCTTCCCTCCAGCAGAAGCTCGCGTTTCTCCTCTAATACTCGGATAATGCTAATGAGATGCAAATGAGATGCTTACGAGTTTAAAGAGAAAAGTTTGCACGGCTGCCGGAAGATTTGAAACCCAATGAACGCACGTATCGTGTGTCCTGTTTCAGATTGAACCCTGATGGAATCAATACAAAAAAAAGAGAGTTCAACAAAAATCAAAGAAAAGACGCAAAAATTGTGTACCGTAATTTCACGACCATTAGGCGCACCGTACGAAAAGGCGCAGTCTCAGTCACACACCGCCTTACAACAACACACACGCAAGCATGCAAATGTGCGTATTAAAAAATAGATCGGGAGCAAAACTGAGTTTGGTTGTGCTTTATTTAAGTAGTAACAATACTAAACAAACACATTACCGGTAATAGTCTTTATTCAAATCCGTCAAAGTCCTCATCCTCTGTTTCCGAATTGAACAGCTGCGCAAAATCCAACAGAGCAGGTCCACTTTGCTCCTCGCTGTCAAAGTCACTGTCTGTACTGTGCGGCTCCTCAGAAAGGATACCAGCTTTTGTGAAAGCTCGGATAACAGTACGAGTAGACACGTTAGTCCAAGCATCTACAATCCATCGACTCGTTAATGCTGAAATTTCTTGCGGCGGCTCGATTCCCATGTTCCTCCGCGTAGCTGATTGCCTTCAGCTTAAACTGAGCGTCATAAGCGTGTCTCTTTGCCATTTTCAGGGTTAAAACAGCAATGTTGTGCATACAGCACATACCTTTTTTATACACAATCCACACCCACACTTCACTCTTTAACGTTCTCGTGCCTTTTCTTTCAGGTCCGCCTCACGGACACCGCTTTTTCTTTTAGGTTTGCCTTTTCTCACACAAGGCGCACCGCAAGAAAGGGCGCACCGCTCATTTTGAAGAAAATCTAAGACGTTTATATGCACCTTATAGTCGTGAAATTACGGTATTTTTTAAAAAAAATCCTGCTAGAGATGAAGCTCATTATAAAGTTGTTCCAGCAGGTTCTTAAAAGAAATCAAACGAGCAAGTTTATAGACGTTTACAGTGGTGGAACGTAACAAAGTAAATCTACTTTGTTACTGTACTTAAGTAAAAAAATTGTGTATCTGTACTTTACTTAAGTAAAATTTGAGACCGGTACTTTTACTTTTACTTCACTACATTTTTAGAGCAAATATCTGTACTTTTACTCCGCTACTTTTGTATGTTTGACATTTTTTGTTACATTTTCGGTCAGGAATTTGAAAAATACAGGTTTTTTTAGCGCATCTTGAAGCCGCATTGCCAAAATCAACCTGTAGAGGGAGCAGTTGATCGCCTGCGGTTTCCAAGAGGGAGAAGAAGTAATGAATCGAGGACCAATCAGAATCGAGAGTGAACATTTTCCGCATTCATTCAGCGCCAAAAAAACTAACATCAATTATAGCACAAATTAAAAAGAGTCAGAAGATCGTTGTTCGTTGTGTTTTCTTCTAAATAAAAAGTTGAGCCATCATTACACAGAGCAGGGGCGGTTCTAGCATTTTCTAAAAGGGGGAAGCAGGCGCGTGAGGTCATTGACAAAGCTAATATAGGGTGACTGGGGGCCTCCCCCCAGAACATTTTAAAAAATAAGTGTAATTTTCTTGCATTTCGGTGGCCCATTTGCTGGTTCCTGCAAGGGGATAGCTTGACTAGTCCCCTTTTCTTTCATCTTCTTTTTTTTTTTTTGTGGACCAAAAGAGGCGGGTGAGGGGGGGGCACGCCCCTACAGAGTATTTACTTGTGACGCTACAGCACAAAAAATAACATTTGAATAATGACCGAATACTTTTACTTTTTATTTAAAAAGTAAAATTTACACCAATTACTTTTGTACTTTTACTTAAGTAGATTTTTTTATCAGTACTTTTACGTTTGTATTTTTTTTTGCCTAATTGTCTGTACTTTTACTTAAGTACAAAAAGTGAGAACTTCATCCACCACAGACGTATAAAAGGAAATTAAGAAGACGGATCGGACAGAATTTATATGGAGGAAACTAGCTTGGTGTGGCGCCCCCTACAGATCAAAAACAAAAGGAAAAATAAGAGGAATTGATTTTCTTTAAGCAGGAAACTTGAACCGGCCTCCTGTGCACTCCTCAAATCTCATCATCCCGGCTTAATCCCAGAGTCGTTAGTGTTACAGTCGTGTGGAATTGAGAGGAAGTGGCTTTTAAACAGCAAAATAATATTTGCCTCCCTCTGTTGGTTCATCCACGTCATTGCAGCTACATTTTTACTCAGTATTTTTTCTCCAAAATGCAGCTGTTTTCTGGTTTTTATTCTTCTGTTTTGGATTTTATTTAATTAATAAAAACCGAATAAATTAATTAAATTGTCGGTTGTGACTCTGTTCACGTTTATTTAGAGAGGATTTTTTTTTTTTTTAATGTTTGATTTTTATTGGGGCGGCACAGTGGCCTCACAGCAAGAAGGTCGTGGGTTCGAGTCCTGGGAGGGGACAAGGCTTGGAACACTGTCCTTTCTGTGTGGAGTTTGCATGTTCTCCCCATCTTTGCGTGGGTTTCCTCCGGGTACTCCGGTTTCCTCCCACCCTCCAAAAACATGCATGCTAGGTTGATCGGCCGGTGCCGAAATTGCCCCTAGGAATGAGTGTGTGTGTGTGGATGGTTGTATGTGTGTGGCCCCGCGACAGACTGGCGACCTGTTCGGGGTGTACCCTGCCATTCGCCTTAAATTGGCGAAGCAGCCCCCACGGGTAATCAATCGAATCCCGATTGAAAGATGGCAACTCTGCCACTAGACCAACGCCCCCCGGACCTTTGAGAGAAATTTTCATCTTCCTGTTTGGTTGTCAATATTTGGTACCATTTAAAAACCATGAAGCCCGAAAACCAATGGGACCAGTAGAATTAAAAATCAGTCAGGAGCTCACCAGTGCGGTCAGAGACGGAGCAGATTGTCCAAGAGCTTGGCTCCTCATCCGGACGAGGTTGTTGGCGTCCCCGGCTGTAGACGGTCCGGCGATAGCTCCGGGGTGTCCCTGCCAGGCCAGCTGACTCACCCCACCGTGCAGACTGCTGGACAGAGGGAGCAGCTGCTTTCCTGTGCAGCAGGATGGGAGACTCCGTGTTAGATCCGTTCCAGTTTACAGAGGAACCAGTCGTACTTTAGAGTTAATAAACATTTAAAGAAATAAAACTTTACAAAAAGAATGAGATCACGGATACAAGCGGCCGAAATGAGCTTCCTCTGCAGGGTGGCTGGCCTCTCACTCAGAGATCAAGTGAAGAGCTCTGCCATCCGGGAGGAGCTCGGTGTTGAGCCGCTCCTCCTCCAGGTTGAGAGAAGCCAGATGGGGTGGTTTGGGCATCTGGTCAGGATGCCCCCCGAGCGCCTCGCTGGTGAGGTGTTTCGGGCACGTCCCACCGGGAGGAGACCAAGAGGCAGACCCCGGACATGCTGGAGAGACTATGCCTCACAGCTGGTTGGGAAACGATTCGGGATCCTTCCAGGTGAGCTGGAGAATGCAGCTGGGGTGAGAGAAGCTTCTCATCTGAGGCTGTTGCCCCGCGACCCGGCCCTCGATAAGCGGAAGACGACGGAACGAAACTTCACAAAAAAAGAAAAAGTCAACGCAAAGGCATCAAAAATGAACTTTCTGCCTGCCCGTTGGAATTTTAGATGCATGACTCTAAAAAACTTGATAAGTTCATCTATAGTAGGTACTGAGTAACTGAGTATGGTTTCCATAAAATCCCTACTTTTGACAAAATAGCAACTTAGCATTAAAATGCAAACTAAGCAGCAGAAGCCGAAACAAAAATGTTGGAAGACAGATCAAGCAACAAGAAAAAAAATCCCAAAAGTCTCTAATGATTAATCAATTATACTGATTAAAAAATTCAATTGATCATTAAGATAATTGATACCTAATCTAAACAACAAAAAATAAATATTGAATAAATAGATTATGACGTATTTACCCGTCATGGTGACACCACTGCGTCGTACCCGGCTCTCATCCTGACTTAGCTGACGGTGAAGTTTGGATTTGGTTGCCGTGGTTGCAGCAGGGGACAGGTCTGGATTACTCAACTTCCGAAACAAGAGAGGAGATGCAGCAAACTCCTTCTGGAAAAAAAAAAAAGACACATGAGGACCATCAAAAAGTCAAATAGAGTCGTGTCGGGATCAGAGGAGAGTAGTAATGCGTTACATTTACTTGAGTAACTTTTTGAATAAAATGTACTTCTATGAGTATTTTTAATAGTCTGTACTTTTACTTGAGTAAATTTATAAGTAAATAACTCTACTTTTACTCTGTTACATTTAGCAAAAGTTGACCCGTTACTTTTCTTGCTTTTAATATATTTTTCAGTACAATAACTTTTTTTTAAAGAGCACTTCCTGATTTGGATGACTGTAGACAACGTTCCTCCAATCAAATGTAGCGAACACGATCACATGACTTCAACTGGCCTATCAGACATACCGATGCCCAGTGGTGGAACGTAACGAAGAAAATGTACATCGTTACTGTACTTAAGTAAAAAAATTGTGTATCTGTACTTTACTTAAGTAAAATTTAAGACCGGTACTTTTACTTTTACTTCACTACATTTTTAGAGTAAACATCTGTACTTTTACTTCGCTACTTTTTAAAAGTGTGTTTTACATTTTTCGTTACATTTTCGTTCAGAAATTTGAAAAAT
The DNA here is from genome assembly GCA_902685375.1 of Neostethus bicornis. Classification (NCBI taxonomy): domain Eukaryota; kingdom Metazoa; phylum Chordata; class Actinopteri; order Atheriniformes; family Phallostethidae; genus Neostethus; species Neostethus bicornis. Next base: position 5,366,610 of record LR738547.1, on the reverse strand, counting down.
ACACAGTTTTTTTTTTTAGCGCATCTTGAAGCCGCATCGCCAAAATCAAAAGAAGCAGTTGATCGGGAGAAGAAGTCATGAATCGAGAAACATTTTCCGCATTCATTCAGCGCCAAAAACCTAACATCAAATATAGTACAAATTAAAAAGAGTCAGAAGATCGTTGTTCGTTGTGTTTACTTCTAAATAAAAAGTTGAGCCATCGTTACACAGAGCAGGGGCGGATCCAGAATTTTCCAAAGGGGGGTGGGGCTTTCACAAAGCTAATATATAGTGACTGGGGGCCTCCCCAAAAAACATTTTAAAAAATAAGTGTCACTTTCCTCCATTTTGGCGGCCCATGCACTGACCCTTCTAGCGGATAGCTTGACTTGTCCCCTTTTATTTTATGTTATTTATTTATTTGTTTGTGGACCAAAAGAGACGGGAGGGGGCGGAGGGTCACACCCCTGCAGAGTATTGATCCTGGTTTCCATGATGACACCCTATAGCACAAAAAATAACATTTGAATTATGGACTAAAGATGACACCTCGTGACCCAGTTTCACGCCTCTCGTTAGCAGGAATTTCTATTCACTAGGCTTTTAGCATTTTTATAATAGGGCTCGTTTACTGTTCTGTGGCTACAATAGGAGCCATTCACGGCCATCATAGGTAACACAGGCTCATTGGTCGAGCCCTTCTTACTATTTTTTTACCTTTTACTCAGGTTAGTATAAATAGATCCAGGTTTCAGTCCATTTCATTCAGATTGAAAATGATTTCCGGATGGAAGTCGAAACGTCTCGTTGAAGAATTAAACTGTCCAGAAGACTTTTTTGAAACTTTTTCTACTATTAGCCCAGTGGTGTCAAACATACGGCCCACGGGCAGCATAAGGCCCGCCTGAGGGTTCAGGACGGCCCCTAGGATAGAAATTAATTTGACACCCCTGCATTATAGCCTACGTAGCCGCCAAAATTAATTTGGTTGTCTTTTTTATCTGAGCTGCGTCCGGGGTTGTTTATCTAATAACCACAATAATAGTAAAACAATGCAAGCATCACGAATTACATCACGAATGTAATTTTTTACTGATCTTTTAAGCTTTATTTTGAAAATACAAATTTTGCACATCTTTTTTTTATATATTTTTATGTGAACAAACAAAAAAGATGTTACTTTTAAAGTTACTCAGTACTTGAGTAGTTTTTTCAACGCATACTTTTTACGCTTACTTGAGTACATTTTTTAGGCCAACTTATTACTTTTACTTGAGTAAAAATATTTTGAAGTAACTGTACCCTTTGAGTAAATTTTTTGGCTACTCTATCCACCTCCGGTCAGGATTTATTCTGACAAACAGAAAAAAAAGTCGGAACATCATCACTTTCTGTTCCTCAAAACGTTCCGCAATTTATTTTTAGAAACACTGTCCGTGTCGACGAAGCTAAGCTTAATGAAAATAAAAACAAGATGAGGAGATGGTGCCTGTTTTAGATTAAAAGTTAATTAGAGCCAGGAATTAAATGGGTTTGACAACTTCTTCTTTTGGCATTTCCCTTCAGGGGGCGCCACAGCAAGTCAGTTTCTTCCATCTAACCCTATCTGCTGCATCTTCTTCGGTCACACCAACTATCTTCATGTCTTCCTTCACTGTATCCATGAACCTCTTCTTTGGTCTTCCTCTAGTACTCTTTCCTGGTGGTTCCAAATCCTTCTCCGATGCACTCTCTCTCTCCTCTGCACATGTCCAAACCATCTCAGTCTGGCTTCTCGAACTTTATCCCCAAAACCTCTAACATGTACTGTTCCTCTGATCCTGTCCATCCCGGTCACTCGCAGAGAGATCCTCAGCATCTGCATCTCTGCTTCCTCTCTTTTCCTCAGTGCCACTGTCTCTAGACCAATCAGCATGGCCGGTCTCACCACGGTTTTGAAAACTTTCCTTTTCGTTTTAGCTGAAACTCTTCTATCACACATCACACCTGACACTTTTCTCCATCCGTTCCAGCCTGCCTGCACATGCTTCTTCACCTCTTTTCCACACTCTCCATTGCTATGGACTATTGGCAAACAATGTCGTAAACAACTTGCCAATTATTACGAAAAAACATATTTTTTTCCATTTAAAATATTTCCATTCCGTTGTCTTCTGCTTATCCGAGGCCGGGTCATGGGGGCAACAGCCTCAGACGGGTAAACCAGGCTTCTCTCACCCTGGCTGCATCCTCCAGCTCACTCGGAAGGACCCCGAGTCGTTCCCTGTCCAGGTTTGAGACATAGTTTCTGCAGTGAGTCCGAGGTCTACCTCTAGGTCTCTTCCCAGTGGGAGGTTCTCAAAACACCTCACCTGGAGGTGCTTGCGAGGCATCCTGACCAGATACCCAAACCACCTCATCTGGCTTCTCTCAACCCGGAGGAGCAATGGCTCTACTCCAAGCTCCACCCTGCACAGGGTCTTTGATAAATAAGAGACATTAAACTGTATTTTCAGATCATCTGCTGATAAAAATGTGGATTAAAGTTCTCAAAACAACTTTCATGGCAAGACACACACACACACACACACACACACACACACACACACACACACACACGGACAAAGAGCATGCAGGTAAAACCTGTAGGACAAACTGTTTCATTTTGCTGGTACAGTTTGAGTGGTTCACTCGCAGCAGACTATCAGATCATACCGTGAGTGGACTAAAATTGTGAGGCAGGGCTAGAATTATAGACGATGTAGAGGTAAAGAGTGAACTGGGGTTTGTTCAATTTAAAACGTTCAGAAATTGGGGGGACGGTGGCTCAGTGGTAGAGCGTTCGCCCGCGGACCGGAAGTGAACCGGAAGTTCGCAGGTTTGATTCCCACTGAGTGCATGTCTAGGGCCCCTGGAGAAGATGCCTAACCCCCCGTCTCGCCCACCATTGGTACCGTCGTGGCAGCCTGCTGCGGTTTAATGCTGCACACAAATTTCCCCGTTGAGGGATCAATACAGTATACAAACAAAAAAATTACTAGAGTATGTCCAGTTTTAACTTTTTAATAATAAATAATCATAGATGGCGCTATATCAGGCATGGGCAAACTGCGGCCCGTTAAATGTTTTAATCCGGCCCGCCGAACTAGAAAAAATTAAATAAATAAACCATATTAGTGTGATTTTTCCTGCAATTCTGATGTTTTTCACTAGATGGCGCCAAAAACACAACAACACTGCTCCTATTAAAATGTGTGTGTCTCCGTGATGTGAACACCTTCAAAATAAACAGTCTGCACAAGTATGGGAAGCCATTGGGCCCAATACACGCACGTAAACAAGCGTGTTAGATGTTAAAATAAGCAAAGCGTTACATCAAGCGCTTAGATTTCAAACCTAGCGCCGCTCGATTTAAAATTTAACGCCCTTGATGTAACATTTAACGCGCTTATTTAAAATCTAGTGCGCCATTCTATCGGTCTAATCTAGCGGTTACCAAAGCATGACATCCATCTGCTCCTGTTCCCACGGGCGAATCTATGATTTTCTAAAGAACCTTTTTAAAAAACAAGCAATTTTTCTACATTTTGGTGCATATTTTAACCAAAGTTTATAATAATTAAAGCAGTAAGAACACTTTTTTTTATGGACCTAAAAAAAACCTAAGCACGTACCCCTCCTTCCCTGGTTCCTTGCCGCTTTTCAAATGTTAGAACTCAATGTGGCCCGCAAGTCAAAAAGTTTGCCCACCACTGCTCTATATACCGTAATTTCACGACCATTAGGCGCACTGTACGAAAAGGCGCAGTCTCAGTCACACACCGCCTTACAACAACACACACGCAAGCATGCAAATGTGCGTTTTAAAAAATAGATTGGGAGCAAAACTGAGTTTGGTTGTGCTTTATTTAAGTAGTAACGATACTAAACAAGCACATTACCGGTAATAGTCTTTATTCAAATCCGTCAAAGTCCTCATCCTCTGTTTCCGAATCAAACAGCTGCGCGAAATCCATAAGAGCAGGTCCACTTCGCTCCTCGCTGTCAAAGTCACTGTCTGTACTGTGCGGCTCCTCAGAAAGGATACCAGCTTTTGCGAAAGCTCGGATAACAGTACCAGCAGACACGTTAGTCCAAGCATCTACAATCCATTGGCAAACTGTAGCGTAACTCGCCCGGCGCTGCCTTCCACGGCTCGATTCCCATGTTCCTCCGCGTAGCTGATTGCCTTCATCTTAAACTGAGCGTCATAAGCGTGTCTTTTTGCCATTTTCAGGGTTAAAACAGCAATGTTGTGCATACAGCACATACCTTTTTTAAACACAATCCACGCCCACACTTCACTCTTTAACGTTCTCATGCCTTTTCTTTCAGGTCCGCCTCGCCTCACGGACACCGCTTTTTCTTTTAGGTCCGCCTTTTCTCACACTTCATGCAAAAGATCTATGATTGTCACATTTTCACACTCGAGTGGAAACACGAGCAATTTGTTTTATGTTTTTTTTTTTCTTAAACCTTTAAAATTTGACAGTTATAACCCAGAAAGTTAAAGACGTTCTTTCCAGATGTTACAGGTTTTTGTACCAAAAACAAACCTCAGCAAATACAGTAAACGTAATTTCAGGCTCTAAAAAACCAAGAGGAAACCACAATGTTGGCGAACACCCCATTTTACACACCTGTTTTCCCTTGTGAACCAGTAAGCGTCATCTTAACCAGAACTTCCAGCTGTGGCCTCTCTCTGTGTGAATTAATGCTCCTCTAAACTTCCTCCCCCAGCCTCGGTTGGCAAAAAACACACAAACTCTGCCAGTTCTGGTAAAAACATTAGCTGTTGCTACAGAAACAAAGCCTGATCGGCCCATGGTTCGTATGCTCCTGGGCCAGAAACATCTGGACGTATTAACCCACATTCAACCCACAGATGACGGCATAGATGAAGAAGTTTGAGGAAAAAACACGTAATAAAGCGGCTCTGCCAACACCCTCACTCTCTCTTTTATTCCATATACTGGCTTAGAGCGCAAAGTAAAACTAGTTTATCTTTAAAACAACAAAATATGGACGATCTTGGTCTAAGGAGAAAAAAAAGGGTCTGTGTTTTAGAATCCTAATAAATGAAGTAGTCCTAAAAATAAATCAAGTGTCTCAGGACTATTCATTCAAGAGTGATAGGTGTTCGAAAAGGCTCCAAAGTTGTTTTCTGGACAGTAGATTTGTTTCAGTTTCCATTCGGAAATCAAAAAACATAGGAGTGAGTAGTGTAGTCCTAGGAGCAGGTTGTGCGCTCATACGAGTGACTAAAGTGCTCCCAGGAGTGAGTAGGGTGATTTGAGGGGTGAGTAGAGTGGTCCTAGGAGTGAGTGTAGTGGTTCTAGGAGTGAGTGTAGTGGTCCTTGGAGTATAATAGTTCTAGGAGTGAGTTGAGTCATTCTAGGAGTGAGTATAGTGGTCCTAGAAGGGAGAAGTGGTTCTAGTAGGAAGAAAAGTAGTCAGAAGAGTGAGTAGAGTGGTCCTCGGAGTGAGTGGAATGGTTCTAGGAGTGAGTAGAGTGGTTCTAGGAGTGAGTGTAGTGGTTCTAGGAGTGAGTGTAGTGGTCCTTGGAGTATAATAGTTCTAGGAGTGAGTTGAGTCATTCTAGGAGTGAGTATAGTGGTCCTAGCAGGGAGAAGTGGTTTTAGTAGGAAGAAAAGTAGTCCGAAGAGTGAGTAGAGTGGTCCTCGGAGTGAGTGGAATGGTTCTAGGAGTGAGTAGAGTGGTTCTAGGAATGAGTAAAGTGGTTCTAGGAGTGAGTAGAGTGGTTCTAGGAATTAGTGGAGTGGTTCTAGGAGTGAGTAAAATAATTCTAGGAGAGAGTAGAGTCATTCTGAAAGTGAGTAGAATGGTCCTAGGAGTGACTATAGTTGTCCTAAGAGGAAAAAGTAGTACTAGGAGTGAGTAAAACTGTCCTAGGAGTGAGTTGAGAAGTCTTAGAAGTGAGTGGAGTAATTTGAGGAGTGAGTATAGTGGTCGTAGCAGGGGATAGAGTGGTTCTAGGAGTGAGTAGAGTGGTTCTATGAGTGAGTAAAGTGATTCTAGGAGTGAGTAAAGTGATCCTAGGAGTGAGTAGAGTGGTCCTAGGAGTGAGTAGAACAGTTCTAAGAGTGAATAGAGTGGTTCTAGGAGTGAGTAGAGTGGTTCTAGGAGTGGATACAGTGGTTTTAGGAGTGAGTTGAGTGGTCCTAGGAGTGAATAGAGATGTTCTAGGAGAGAGTAGAGTGGTCCTAGGAGTGAGTAAAACTTCCTAGGAGTGAGTAGAGTGGTTTTTGGAGTGCGTATAGTGGTCGTAAGAGTAAATAGAAATGTTCTAGGAGAAAGTAGAGTGATCCTAGGAGGGAACAGTGTGATCCTAGGAGTGAGTAGAGTGCTCCTAGGAGTAGGAGCTACTAAACTTCAGCTGCCACCAGCAATGAAAAGACTGCAGGTTGGATCAGCAAAGGAAATAATCTGCTGAGAGCCCATGATGAGTCAGAGCGTGACATGTCAGGTTGCCAACAGGCCGGAGCAGTGCTCTGCAGGCAGATGTTTTACTGCAGACACACACACACACACACACACTCACACACACTCATTGACAGCCAGCTTAATAACCTGCAGCGAGTCACACACAAAAATAAACACACATTTATCTAGAGAATCCAAACACGTTCCAGACCTGAACGGTCTGGTGAACCATAAAGATGATTTCAGAGATACAGCATGTGGAGAACACGACACGTGTCAACGCCATAAAGAAACAGAATACTCACTAACGCAACCGTGAACAGCGCCGAGGCAACCGTAAATGTTACTCGTGCAAACATAAACAGCACAAACACCACCGTGAGCATCGCTAACACCACCGTGAACATCGCTAACGCCACCGTGAACATCGCTAACGCCATCATGAACATCACTAACACCATCATGTTTCTGTTGTTATGGTTACCAAGTGGCATATACCAGAGGTTATTAAACCGAAACATCTTTCAAAGGTGTACATTTTTCAAAAATAATGGAAACCTAGCAGCCAATCAGAACGGTCCAGAACGCCAATGGACAACACCCGCCATGACAGTTGGGGTAAAACAAACCATTCAAAACATGAGAAAGTAGCTGGAAAATTGTGCGTCTTCCATGTGTTACCACCTAGTATTATGTATCAGTACGGAGAGGAATTACCACCAGGAATACACCCCTGTACTGCTTGTTCGCACTTTGTCTTGAGGCTCACGCCCATAAGCTGTGACATGACCAAAGTTCCCGGATGTCCGACTTCTTCCATACGTTCACCAGAAACAATACTGGCAATAGACCATGCAGATCGCTTCCAGCGGCTACCAGCGGCTTTCAGATGCACAGCACCAGGATATGCCAGGAGATGCCGTGTGCTTAGCCTCATTATACCTAATCATGTTTTAGAGCGCACTAGAGTCTTAATCATGCGGGAGATTTACTCGCCTTGGCGGGTGAGCCTGAGATAGGTCCTAACTGCGGGTGTCTCCTGCCCAGTGCGGGAGACTTGACATGTCTGCACCTGACCACTAGTGTGGTTGAAAAACGCTGGTGTAAATGGTGATGACCAAGATAAACTTTTGCCAAAAAAAAAGAGGCGTATCGGCTCTCTGGACGTACGTAATTTGGAATTTGGATTTAAAAGGTCAAACATGGATCAAACAGCTACACGTAGGGTTGAAAAAAAAAGTCAAATAACTTGAAATCGTCATAATTTGGAAAATACTGCCAATTTTGGTCGTATCACCCGACACTAAATTCAGCAATAAATCTTAAAGCCCTCTACGTTAACAATACATTTAAAGATACAGTAACCCAATCCTTCCAGTTTATTCAGTCAAAACAGCGAAATGAAATATCACCAGAAGTAAACAACAGGTTAATTCATCATCAGTCAGCTGGATGAAGACTAAGCTCTCAGCAGGTGGGCTCACCCTGTATGGGGTGACCTTCATGGTTCCACACGGGGGTAAAGACAGCGCTGCTGGACCACATTACAATCTGGTTGCTGTGGATCCCGTCATTAGAGGGTAAGGCAGTTAAGAGGTACAAAACGCGACGGGGAACAGCAAAATGTTAGAAGAAAAACATTAACAATGAAGAAAACGTCACGTCTTCTTTGTCCAAAAACAAGGCAGGTTAAAAGCTGACTGTGTTTCAGGTACAACGTCAAGGTTTTAACTTTAACAACTCAGTCCAGGTTTAGAAGAATTATTTATCTAAGACTAAACCACTTAGAATCCTTTAAAATTAGAAACGATAACCTGCAAATTCACCAAAAACTATACTGGCAATAGACCGTGAAAGTCGCTAGTAGCGGCTTTCAGATGCAACAACAGGAGATGCCATGTGCTTAGCCTCATTATACTTAATTATTTTCATGGAGTAACAAGAGTGTTCATCATGCAGGAGTTTTATTGGCCTTGGCAGGTGAGCATGAGATAGGTCATATACATCAATCTGCACTGTGCCATAAAGGTTAGCCACAAAGCCACCAGCAAAAAAAGGTTGCCAGTCCAAATCCCAAACACTGAGAAATGTTGAACTATGAGAAATTTCATGGATGTTTAACTCAGGCATGTATGGCGTCTTTCAAGGTAGCCTAGTTTCCTCTAACGCCTTAAAAACATGACTTATACTGATTGTTCATTGACATGTTATTGTGTCTGTGATAGATTGGTGATCTGTTTAGGGTGTACCACACCTCTTAGTGTTGGTTAGGCTTTGTATCGAAAAAAACAGAAACTACAGCCTGAACCTGTTTGAGGGCTTTACATGAACTCTAATGGTTCGTTTAGTCTTCTGAACCGCTTATCCTTAGGAGTCTGATTGAAGGTGAGAGGCAGGGTACAGCCCAAACAGGTCGACAGTCTGTTGCTGGGCCACACATAGTCATTCGCACACACACTCATTCCGAGGGGCAATTTTTACAGAAGCCAATCAACGTAACATGTATGTTTTTGGAGGATGGGAGGAAACCTACACATACATGGGGAGAACATGCAAACTCCACACAGAAAAACCAGTGTTCCAATCCAGGTCCTACTGGGGATGTAAACCCCTGACCTTCTTGCTGTAACACTGACCCGCCCAAAATTGTCTTTTACAATTTTTCCTATTTTGTTTGAATATTTTTCTGTAAAGACTATGTAAGGCATGGTGGGTAAACTATGACCTGCGGGCCACATGCGGCCTGTTCCGTTCCGTCATCTTCCGCTTGTTCCGAGGTCGGGTCGCGGGGGCAACGGCCTCAAACGGGCCTCTCTTACCCCAGCTGCATCCTCCAGCTCACCTGGAAGGATCCCAAGTCGTTCCCCGGCCAGCTGTGAGACATAGTCTCTCCAGCGGGTCCGGGGTCTGCCTCTTGGTCTCCCCCCGGTGGGACGTGCCCGAAACACCTCGCCCGCGAGGCGCTCGGGGGGGCATTCTGACCAGATGCCCAAACCACCCCATCTGGCTCCTCTCGACCTGGGGGAGGAGCGGCTCGACACCGCAGCTCCACATGCGGCCCATTAAATGTTTTAAACCGTTTAATATTTTTTTATTGGAAAAAATAAAATAAATAAACCATGTTAATGCTATATTCCCCTGCAATTCTGATGTTTCCTCACTAGATGGTGCACTCTAGATATATTGGCTTTGTTGGGAAAACAACAACACTGCTCCCATTAAAATGTGTGTGTCCGCAATGTGCACACTGTCAAAATAAACCGGGCACAAATATGGAAAGATATCGAGGCCAATAAACGCACGTAAAACAAGCGTGTTAGATGTTAAAACAAGAAAAATGTTACATCAAGCGTTTAGATTTCAAACCTAGCGCTGCTAAATGCACGTTTTTAAGCGCTATCGCACTAGATTTTAGACCTAGCGCCGCTAGATTTGAAATTTAACGCTCTTGATGTAACATTTAGCGCTTGTTTAAAATCTAGCGTGCTATTGTATCGGTTTAATCTAGCGGTTACCAAAGCATGCCATCCATCTGATCCTATTCCGGCCCCCTGGTCAGATGTTAGAATGTGGCCCGCGAACCAAAACGTTTGTCCACCTCTGGACCAAATAATATTGTTGTGGTTTCTAAGGTTGCTAGTTCTAGCCTCGGCTCTATTCAGTTTTGAAACCTTGACGTTTTTTTGTTAAATTTTGCACGTTGATTCATGAATACGCGGGTTGTTCCCTTTCCTGCTACAAACCAGACATGATTTCTGATTTAATGGTCACACTGTGATTAACTCCAGACCTGTACAGCGTGCATCCTGCCTCTTTCTTGCAAAATAACTTGGAAAAAAACTCCAAACCTTTCTCTGACCCTTCTTGAGATTAAACGACACGGAAAATCACTGACTAAACTTGGTGTTTTCAGAGTTCGGAACACGTCAGTAAAACGCAGCAATTCATTAAATCCAGACTTCCGAATGGTTTTAATGTGGAAACAAAGGACATCGTGAGGTTTAACGAGTGGGTTTTTTTTACCCTTTAACCAAAACCTGACAATGTAGTCATTACAAAGCTGACATTAACCCTGTCCTTTTCTTACTGAAGCAAATTGTTCACCTGCTTGAGGTGGAATCTGATTTTACAACAGACATGCTCCGACATGTTTAACGGGCGCTATGCTCTGAGAGTCACTCCCCCGTTCCTTCACCATCCTCCATCACTCACCCACCCCAACCCCGGGGCAACTGTCAGTGGCCCTAACAAGCCTCTGCGTTAGTTGTGCTGAACTTAAAGTACAAAAACGGTCTGCTGGAAAGACTGGTTTGATAGCACAAGCTGGTCAAACACCAGCATGTTGAGAATTGGTTCCACTCAACAGGACATTCCTCTATGCCAGGCATGGGCAAACGTTTTAATCCAGCCTGCCAAACTTGAAAAATTTAAATAAATAAACCTTATTAATGTTTTATTTCACCTGCAATTCTAAAGTTTCCTCACTAGATGGCGCCAAAAATACAACAACACTGCTCCCATTAAAATGTTTGTGTCTCCGTGATAAATAAAATAAATAAATAAATAAAGGATTACTCTATTCATCCCTCACCGGGGAAATTTGTGTGCTGCACTCCTTACACCGCAGCAGGCTGCCCTTCGACAGCGCCAATGGTGGGAGAAACGGGGGGTTAGGTGTCTTCTCCAAGGACTCTAGACGTGCTCTCTGAGGGATGCGAACCCGCGAACTTCCGGTCCACGGGCGAAAGCTCTAGAGAGTTACCGTCTCCCCCTCTAACAGGGGGTTAGGTGTCTTCTCCAAGGACCCTAGACGTGCATCCAGTGGTATGCAAACCTGCGAACGCTAACACAGGCAAACGCTTTAACCACAAAACCACCGTCTCCCCATGCGCACGCTGTCAAAATGCGGCCAGTTAAACGTTTTAATCCAATCCGCCGAACTTGAAAAAATTAAATAAATAAACCTTGTTAATGTTTTAATTTTCTTGTAATTCTGATGTTTTGTCACTAGATGGTACCAAAGGAACAACAACACTGCTCCCATTAAAATGTGTGTGTCTCTGTGATGTGCACGTCATCAAAATAAACAGTGTGCACAGATATGGAAAGCCATCGGGGCCAACACACGCACATAAACAAGCGTGTTAGATGTTAAAACTAACAAAATATTGCATCAAGCGCTTAGATTTCAAACCTAGTGCCGCTAAATGTATGTTTTGTTTTGTTTTTTTTTTACCTGTCCTGTCCGGCGTTGTGACAAGCAGAATAATGATCTGTATGTCAAGTATTGCTGGGCAGTTTTGTTCTACCAGGGTCAGCACAATGTGCCGACCCTGACAAGCTTTATTTGTTTATTTTAAATGCTTTACAATCAAAATATATATGCTTTCTGCACTGGACCTGACAGGAATTACTAAAGAGAGGGGCGTGGGTAGGTGGGGTGAAAAAGAGGAGGGATAGGGTACAGAAGAAGAAGAAGAGAGGGGGAGAAAGTAAAAAATCTGAAGTTGTAGTATTCTGCATCACAACCAACCTGCTGAATTATCTGAGGGGAAAAAAAAAAAAAAAAAGTACAAACAAGAGTTTAAACCAGTGATAAAACTGACACACACAACAAAACCTTCTATAGCAAATGATGTACAACACACACACATGTTACTAGAGTTATAATAATATTGGTTGAAAGCAAGGACCATAGCGGACAGTAAACAGAGTGATATAGTGTGCGAGTGTGAGTGAAAGTACATGCATGCTGCCGATGTGAACCATGTGCTTATTAGGACCAACGGATTGTCCCCAGCCCCAAAGGATTGGAACGAGGGAGGCAGAGACACACGCTACCCGGGCCCACGCCCATCCAGATCCCGGGACCCCGAAGCCGGGCCGAGGAGCCGCCCACCCACCCAGCAAGGCGCATAGAGAAACCCCTGCCAGAACCACTCCAGCACCAAGGAGCACGGGCTCCTTGTATGTTTTTAAGCGCTATCGCACTAGATTTTAGACCTAGCGCCGCTAGATTTGAAATTTAACGCTCTTGATGTTCGATATCTGTGCATGCGTTTCCATACACAGATATGGAAAGCCATCGGGGCCAATACACGCACGTAAAACAAGCGTGTTAGATGTTAAAACAAGCAAAATGTTACATCAAGCGCTAGAATTTCAAACCTAGCGCCGCTAAATACACGTTCTTAAGCTCTATAGCACTAGATTTCAGACCTAGCGCCGCTAGATTTGAAATTTAACGCTCTTGATGTTCGATATCTGTGCATGGGTTTCCATACACAGATATGGAAAGCCATCGGGGCCAATACACGCACGTAAACAAGCGTGTTAGATGTGAAAACAAGCAAAATGTTAGATCAAGCGCTTAGATTTCAAACCTAGCGCCGCTAAATGTACGTTTTTAAACGCTATCGCACTAAATTACAGACCTAGCGCCGCTAGATTTGAAACTCTTGATGTAACGTTTAGCGCGCTTGTTTAAAATCTAGCGCGCCATTCTACCGGTCTATGCCATCCTTCTGCTCCTGTTCCGGCCCGCTTTGTCAAATGTTAGACCTCAATGTGGCCCGCGAACCAAAGTTTGCCAACCCTGCTCTAGAGATCTATACACTCCTGTATTTGTTTCAACTAAGCAGTAAAATGTGTGTAACTGGCCTGATTTTGGCCTCCTCGTCCCTGTGGGTTAATTCAATATTTTCATTCCGGGTGTGTCCAAACCGTCACACTCCAGCTACATCTGATCTGTGGACACAACACGTCTAATAACAGACGAACCGGCAGCAGCAGAGAAAACAAAGCTTATAATCTGATAAATAAATTTTTATGTTTCTTTTTCTTCAGAATCGACCGCAGTGCTTCCTTTAGAGAACCCAAATCTACCAACCCTACGTATCACCAAAATCATCACAACAGAAACTACCACCACCAAAAAAACTAACTCTCTGTGTGGTGGTAAGCTGTTCAGGCGTATCGGTGCAGCGTCAGCAATAACTAGGATGCTGCATCGGTGCGTCATGGTAAAAAAAAGAGCTGAGCCGAAAAGCAAAGCTCTTGATTTACAAGTCGATCTACGTTCCTACCCTCACCTATGGTCACCAGCTGTGGGTGGTGACCGAAAGAATGAGATCACGGATACAAGCAGCCGAAATGAGCTTCCTCCACAGGGTGGCTGGGCTCTCACTTAGAGATCGGGTGAGGAACTCTGCCATCTGGGAGGAGCTCGGTGTCGGAGCCGCTCCTCCTCCAGGTCGAGAGGAGCCAGATGGGGTGGTCGGGATTCGGGTACATCCCACCGGGAGGAGACCAAGAGGCAGACCCTGGACCCGCTGGAGAAACTATGTCTCACAGCTGGCCAGGGAATGACTCAGGATCCTTCCAGGTGAGCTGGAGGATACAGCTGGGGTGAGAGAAGCCTGGGCTTCCTGTTTGAGGCTGTTGCCCCAGGCGACCCGGCCCCGGATGAGCGGAAGACGACGGAACAGAACGGATTCCTCAAAGACGAGAAGCTGAGGAAACAGTGGACGAGGCAGGTCCAACAAACCAAGAACTCACTGAAAGCCCACTCGTATGTTGTTCCTATGTAGTGAGTCCGGAATGGCTCCACAAAGCCAGACCACAGTGAAGAACACCAAACTGACCTCTCTGTATTTCACTGGGTCCGAATGTGCGCCTCCAGTTCCTCAAACGAGCAACCAGACGTTTCAATGGAAACCGCAAAAAAACAGGGCCCAAAGCACCTTCTTTAGGCCGCCCCTTCTCTGCACCTCCACCAGATCATCTTCTTCTCCTCAGCTCCCCCGGGACCAAACCAACTTCTCCAACCAAGACGGATGTGGCTCCGAGAGTCAGCAGCTGGTCGCGTACATCAACATGCATTTCCCGTGAAATATTTCTCCCTGTTTTAAGTACTTTTTGTCAAATTGCGTCCCAAATACTTTAAAACACAAACAACAACCACATGCATTTGTTCTTACCAAGCAAGTGATGCCAGCTTGATTCTGAGAATCAGAAAAATAAGAATAAATATTGATTTTAATATCAATATAGATTTAAGCATCAATTTTTGTTTTGTTGTAGCGGGAAAAATGAGGACGCTACATTGAACCATTCAAAGCTCTCGATTGGCTGGCTGATTTATGTTCCCACCCTAACTATGGTCACCATCCACAAATGGTGACCGAAAGAACAAAATCACGGATACAAGCAGCTGAAATGAGCTTCCTCTGTAGGTTGGCTGGGCTCTCACTCAGAGATAAAGGAGCTCTGCTATCAGGGAGGAGCTCAGGTCAAAGAGGAGCCAGATGGGGTGGTTCGGGCATTTGGCGAGTATGCCTCCCTGACACTTCTCTGGTGTGGTATTTCGGGCACGTCCCACTGGGAGGAGACCATGTCTCACAGCTGGACAGGGGACACCTCGGGACCCTCTCGGGTGAACTGGAGGAATTGAGGAGGGGGTGAAAGAAGCTGAGTTTACCCTTTGACCTGGCCCCTAGGTAAGCTCAAGATAACCGAATGGAATAAAGCTCCGTTCCGTCATTTTCCGCTTGTTCCGGGGTCGGGTCGCGGGGGCAACAGCCTTAAGCGGGCAGCCCAGGCCTCTCTCTCCCTGGCTGCATCCTCCAGCTCATCTGGAAGGATCCCAAGTCATTCCCTGCCAAGCTGTGAGACATAGTCTCTCCAGCGGGTCTGGGGTCTGCCCCTTGGTCTCCTCTCAGTGGGACGTGTTCGAAACACCTCGCCCGCGAGGCACTCGGGGGGGCATCCTGACCAGAAGCCCGAACCACCCCATCTGGCTCCTCTCGACCTGGAGGAGGAGCGGCTCGACACCGAGCTCCTCCTGGATGGCAGAGCTCCTCACCCGATCTAGAATAAAGCTATTTATTTTTTTTTGTCAGGTGGAGTGGGGGCCCCGGGGCCCCTAACACGTATAGGTCCTCAGGCCATGTAAACTGTATGTCCGCCCCTGCGTGTTTCCTCCTCACCGCTTCTCTCTCTTCTTCTCCACTTCCCTGCATTTCCACGCGGCTCAGCTTCCTCTTGTTGCTGCTTTCTGTCCTCCTCATCTCGCTCCTTCTGCTGGAGTCCAGCTCCTCTAGGCGGACATGTTGCTCCACATCTGGAGGTTAGCAACAGCTGCTAGCGGGGCTAACCTTCACCTGGCCGGGATCAGGGCACCGCGGAGCACCGGAGCACAACCAGCTTTCCTCTTCATGGAAGACCCTCCCCCCTTTTCCTCTGAGCCCCCGGTGACCGTGCAGGTCACACCTCAGAGAATAACGGCTCCTGTTACCGGTTCCCACCCCCTGTGAGCGGGTACACAGGGTTCAGCTCCCCGGTGAACTGTTTCCTGCTCTGACACGGTCACCGCAACGTCAAGCTCACGACAAACACGTAAACAGGACATGGTACCGGAAGCTTATCAAAATAAAAGTAACAAAATACAAAATAAAAGCTTTAGTTTTGGGGGGTTTTTTTACCCAAATTTCACAAATATAGTCTGAACATTTTTTATAGTAAATTGAACAAAAATTCAAAGAAAGAACAAAAAATGTATTTACACAAATGTGAGAAAAAAAAGAAAGAAAAACTGCGAGAGATGAAAGAAGAAACCTCATGGAAGTCCACATGAAGGAGGGATCCTTCCCAGCCCTTAAAAACACATTCAGAAGACTTTATTGAACTCAAAATGAAGACACACACACAAAAACAAACACATGTAACTGAATCAGGAGACTGAGGACATGCAGCCGTTTGCAGGAGCTTCAGACAGAAATCAGATGTTGGACTTCAGCTTGTTGGACACTCAGGATTGGTCAACCTAAATACCAAAATCTATCAAAAAGTGTCAGAAATTGACCAAAAACGGCAACTATTGGCCAAAATTGACTGAAATTTACATGCAGTAAAAGTGATTTATTTTTGTTCCAGTTCACCCGGAAAGATCCCAATTCGGGTCCGGGGTCTGCTCCCGGTGGGACGTGCCCAAAACACCTCACCAGCGAAGCACTCGGGTGACATCCTGACCAAATGCCCAAACCACCCCATCTGGCTTCTCTTGACTTGGAGGAGGAGCGGCTCGACACACAGCTACTCCCAGATGGCAGAGCTCCTCTCTAGGTGAGAGCCCAGCCACCCTGTAGAGGAAGCTCATTTCGGCCGCTTGTACCCGCGATCTCATTCTTTCGGGCACCACCCAAAGCTGGTGACCATAGGTGAGGGTAGGAACATAGATCGACTTTTAAATCGAGAGCTCTGCTTTTCGGCTCAGCTCTTTCTTTGCCACGACGGACCGATGCAGCGTCCTAGTTATTGCTGATGCCGCAGCACACTTTTTGGCGCAAAAAGTTAATTGTAGAAGGTTTAAAATTAAAATGTTTTTTTTGCGTCAGGGTACTCAGGGAATAAAATACAAATCAAATTTAGGTGGTTTTGTTGTGCTCAAAAAGGATTACGTGTCCATACACGATTACCAAAAAAACCTTCTAAAAACGTCGAGACATTCAAACTGTGGGGTTTCATAGGATGGAATTAATCTTTGAAGTGTCCTGCACATCATCGAAGGTTGTTGTACAAACCCAGATTGGAGCTGAAGCCTACCTGTTTAATGACGTCACCAAAGTTTGTCTTCGCCTCAGCGTTTTGTGGTGAAAAAAATCAATTTAACATCAAATTGGCTCATAAGTTTTTATTGTTTGGGTGGAGACGTTGGCTTAGTGGTTAAAATATCAGACTGATGACTGGAAGATCCTGGTTTTGAATCCCCCTTGACCCAAATTTAGTTGGGCTGAACATTATGTTTGATAGGCTGATAATTTATTAATATTTCTTACTGGGCTGAACCAACTTAATATGTTAGTTTTAAGTTTGTTCTATGTGATCATGGATTAAAAAGTAATCCATGATTAATATTTTAAAAAGTGTTGATATTAAGAAGTTATTAGAAGTCTTCAATTTCTTTTTCCAAGACTTTTGTTTTGCACCTGCATTTTGCTGGACAGAGGCTGCATTGTTTGGATAGAGTTTGTAAAATGTATCTTTGCTTGTCCTTGAGCAGCTTGCAGTGGGTGTGAATGGGCTGGAAATGTATTCTCACACCATGGATGTGAGATAGACGTCTTGTTTCATCACATCAGGTTAATTAAAAATACCTATTGTCACCAAGATGTTTTCAAAGTGAATGTTAATCTTACTTAATCTTAAATTTTCTACCACAGCGGGGTAAATAAGTATTGAACGCGTGTGCATTTTCATCAGTAAAGGTTCTTCTAAGAGGACTTTTGATGCAAAATTTTCACCACATACATTGATTGCCCATAAACACTTCTCATTACCCAGCATGCACACAGGAAAGACTCCTCATTGGGTCAGAGCAAAGAATTCTTTCACGATTTTCGTAATCGTGAAAGATTACACAGTGTTGAAAAGTATTTTGATGGGAATAATTTTAAATGCATTTCAACTAGAATGAAAGGGAAAGTGTACAAAACCGTGGTGAGAGCGGCCATGCTGATTGGTCTAGAGACAGTAGCACTGAGGAAAAGACAGGAAACAGAGATGCAGGTAGCAGATATGAAGATGCTGAGGATCTCTCTGGGAGTGACCAGGATGGACAGGATTAGAAATGAGAACATCAGGGGAACAGCACATGTTAGAGGTTTTGAGGATAATGTTCGAGAGGCAGGACTGAGATGGTTTGGGCATGTGCAGGAGAGAGAGAGTACATAGGAAGAAGGATGCTGGATTTGGAACCACCAGGAAAGTGGACTAGAGGAAGACCAAAGAGGAGGTTCATGGATACAGTGAAGGAAGACATGAAGATAGTTGGTGTGACCAAAGAGGATGCAGCAGATAGGGTTAGATGGAAGAAACTGACTTGATGTGGCGACTCCTGAAGGGAAAAGCCGAAAGGAGAAGAAGAAGTCAGAATGCCGAGTGTTCTTGTGAACACTGTGCGGGCCGTTATACTGAGATGGAAAAATCCTCAGTTCACCATAAACCCTCCAAGACCAGGTACTACATGTAAGATCCCTGTCCGTGGAATCCTAAAAATCAGGAGAGTTCTACAAGATCCAACAACCCCTGAGGCCGAACTTCAAGAAGACCTTGCATCAGCAGCTAGTGTTGTTTCAAAGAAAATCAGAAGCAATGTACTGAACCGCCATGGCATCCACGCACGCTCACCAAGCAAGATTCCATTGCTGAACAAAAGGGACAGTATGTTTAAACTTGGTTAAAGTTTGCAAAGCAAGATTTAGAGAAGCCTGTGGAGTTTTGGAAGACGTTATTATGGTCAGATTGTCATGATGTGGAGCTGAGGCCAAAAATATACTCTTGACACAACAGACAGGCTCAAATGAAAAATCACAAAGCAGATTTATTAGATTGATAAAAAGCCCAAATAAAGCAGACAAAACAGATAAACAAGGCAGGTTCCGATGTAGGAGCTGGAGCCAAAAAACTGGATAACAAGTCAAGCATGGTAAACAAACAATCTGGCGAAGAGTGTGTCAAAAACTGTTCCATTTATGCTCCAGCAGATGAGTAGATTAGTTTCAGGTGTGACTAGTAGCACAGACACAGACAAGAGGGAGGGGGGAAACAGGGCAGAGAGGGGGAACAGACTACTCTCCAGACACAGATAGAAGCAAAACCGAACGTTTTGGCAGTCATTCTCCACATCATCATGTTTGGAGAAGAAATTACACTCTCAGCATCCTAAGAACACCTTACCAACAGTTAAGTTTGGTGGTGGAAGCATCATGGTCTGGGGCTGCTTTTCATTATGGGGTACTGGCAGATCTTACCAATAGAAGAATAAAAGAATCTAAGGTAATTCAATCTGGAGTCCGACAGTCACCTGATAACCGTCTCTCCCGGAGCCCATCCCGTCTGATTTGAGGCGAGGGGCTCGAACAGAAGTCAATGTGGTTATTAACTGAGTTTGTTTTGAAAGGAAAACTGTTTCCTTTTTCTTTTTTTTTTTTTTTTAAAAACCCAAAACAACCAATAGTTGCCCGAAAATATTGTTCTTTTCAAAGGAATAAATTAAATAAATTTTTATTACCACCTGAAAGAAGTTGGATTTTTTTTTTATTTGTACCATAGAAGAAATCACAGCAAGGCAGAATGAATCTCTGGCGCCCTCTAACGGTGTAAACGTGAAAATACAGTTTCAATGATTGATTTCTGATCTAATAAAGTAGATGTTATACTTCAGCTTTGGCATCAAAAAAACATTTTTATTTACACATATATTATGGTCTGAAATGTATCGTTATCTTCATGAGCATCTGCTCACGAAGATAACGATACCTTTCAGATACATTTGGTATCTCGATTTAATTTAATCTCATCAAAAGACTCATCAAAATAGTAGAAAAAATATCCAAACAACAAAGAACTTGAGAATTTTTCCTCTTTTATTGAAAACGTTTTTTGTTACCCCAAAACATGCATTAAATCCTCTGGGGGAGAAAAACAGACTTTGTCTCACTGCAGCAAAAAAACTTGCTTTTTAGTTCCAAACCAGTGACGTGCGGTGAGGTTCATGTCTGGGGAGGCACTGGCTCTTAAAGAGTTTACCTTTCAAAATGATCAGAAAAAAAATCTTCCGGGCCAAACATGTATTTATATTATTTTTCCCATTTTATTAAAAAAAAAATACAACAAACAGAACCAGTTTGTGTCCATCTGCCGAAAAGTTTTAGGACTAAATTGAAGAAGTCGTATTTATTTTTTTCTTAGTTGCTCTGTTTTAATGGAGGTTTTGTCAACAGAAGAACTGTCAGGTTCCTAGCTCGCTAAATGAAAAAAAGGAGATGCCAGTTCGCGCGCGCCCCCTTGTGCGGAAGCAGAGTGTATACCTGCCTCCCCTACAGTCAGAAGGTAAGCACAGCTTGTCTCTGCCTCCTATAGGGTTTCTGACCTGGAATGGATCGGGAGAAAAAAAAAAAAAATCAAATTTGGCTGTTTTTACTCAATCAAATGGCAGAAATGTGTAGCCATACTCCAAACACATTTTTAGCATATCAGTGGAAAAGATTACGCTTTCTTTTTTTTCTGTGCCTCCTCTGCCTCCCCTGACCACACGTCACTGTTCTGAACGGGGTTTAATCTGTACAAACATCAACCAAACACACAGAAAAACTCTCATTCTAGAAAAAAACTAACAGGATTGTTTAACAGCAGATCAGACGAGTTAGGGTCCTCTTATTGCTACAGTGTCTTTACAGCAGCTTATCTGCTTCATGTTTAAACAGTGATTAACAAAGTTAAAGCTGATTGTCAGAAACAGGACATCTCATAGTAACAGACTCACAGATGCCCAGACCTGATGCTTCCAGCCTGTCAGGCTTGTATGGCTTCAAAAAGATTTGCATATTTCAGAAAAAGTTTCAACTCATGCACAACATAGAGGTAAAACACCTGCACGGAGAAATCCTGATGAGCGTGAGCTCATCTCAGAGAGTCTGAAACCTGAGTTACCAAAAACACAAAATATCTAAAACAAATAGAGTCAAAGTAAACACGTGGTCCACTTTTCTCATTTTCCAAATAAAACATATTTTTTTTAACCGTAAACCGAAGAAATTACGACAATCCAGTGAAACAGGTGTAACTTTTTTTTGTTTGAACTTAAATAGAATTAAAATACAGCAGATCGGTTTCGTTTCAGCAGGTTGTTTTTCCATTAAAAACTTTACGGCAACACTATGCATAAAACACTAAGAGGTCCAAGATAAAAAGAAAAAAAAAACTTTTTGGAAAAAAGGACATTAGGAAACAGATGTCCTGATTTATGGCTTTGTTTCCGCAAACTGTCAGACATTCTGTGCACAAAGGAGACACACAAGACAAAAATAAAAGACTTTTTTTTCTGCTGGTGTCGAGTGGATCCTGTTCTTCTCACATTTCAGCTGAAGCAGAGTCCATGTCTGTACCTCTGTTAAGCTGGGTCCTCTTAAAAAAAAAAAAAAATTATATACAAAAAATGTGTCAATTGTTTGTGCTGCGATTGTGCTGTAAAAATTTTTGTTTGTGCTATTTTAGTTCTTTAGATATTAACTATTCTTTTACAGGCCAATATGACGTCATGCATCGCCTAATTTTGCATAAACTGTGAGAAAGCTCCTAAAAATGGTGTCAATCATTTGTGCTATTTTTGTGCAGTTTTGTGCTGTAAAAATTTTTGTCTGTGCTGTTATTGTTGTTTTCAGAAATACGATTTGGATGATGACGTCATCAAGATCTTCATTTATCTCCGGGCGTCGCCATCTTTGATAAGGTCATTGTCTAAATCGTATTTCTTAAAAAAAAAAAAAAAAAAAAAAAACTAAATTAGCACAAAAAAATTTTACAGTACAAAGGTAGCACAAACGTTCTACACCATTTTGATGAGTTTTCTCACATTTTCTGGTGGAATGAGGGGCTGGATGACGTGATTGTCCAAATTGTATTTATGAACAAAAAAAACTAAATAAGCACAAACAAAAGATTGACCTTTAAAATAATCGTAAATATCTTTTTAAAAAAACTTAAATAGCACAAACAAAAATTTTTACAGCACAAAAGATTGACATTTTTTGTTTATAATTTTTTTTTAAAAGGGGCCAGCCAGCTTCACGGAGGTCATGTCTGTTGGGTTTGCAGCCCAATTCGTGAGAAACAGTAATTCTGTGTTTATTTGAACCTCAATTTGTAAAAGTTGGCTGAAAATCAACAAAAAGCTGAAAAATTTATTGAAAGTGAATCCAAAAACCAAACTACTTTTAGGCCAAAACAGTAAACGGCAACAGTAGAAAGCAACAAAAAATGCAAGTGGAGACTTCAGGAAGACTGCCTCTAGGGGGCAACAGTGAGCAGCAGGGGGATGAACTTAGGAACTACAGGAAGACATGAAAAAGAATAATACTTCCACTCTTCATCCTCATCAATGCCCTGCTCACTTTTCGTAACTAATCTTTAATACTTCCTGGTTTACAACAATAACCTTTTCTAGGGGGCGACAGTGAGCAAGATGTGTGTGGAGACTACAGGAAGACGGCCTCAGGGGGGCAACAGTAAGTAGCTGAGGACAAGCTGGAGGTCGAAGGGGTCAGGACGCTCCGATCAGGAGAGAAGGCGATCTTATTGGAACCTCTTGCGTTTTCACCTGGAAGAAAAACAGAAGAGCGAGTTAACGACAAAAGGTTGTAAAATCAATACTAATTAGAGTTGGAGGGCTCGCTAACCAGCTCACGACTGTCTCAGTCCTCACACATGTCCTGTACCTCTGTAACATCACTCCAGTCTCATGCAATAGCACAGATCCTATTTGGTCATCCAGTCAGAAACTTTTTATGGATCTTAATAAAAATGCAACGTAGATAGTACTTCCTATCAGCACCCTTAACACTAGGACCGCCACAGTGGTCAATTTGACTGCACGCCACTTTAATATGCTAATTAGAATGAATAAAACACAACCTAGGAGGCTGACCTTTAATGACTTTTAATATAAACATGTTTTCTATTTTATTATGTAGTTTTTGCGTTCTAAAATGAACATTTCAAAATTTATAAGCATTTTATCTCCTCTAACCTGCTGCACCCCGCAGCAGCTTGGAGGAAGCGTGCATTGTGAAATGTCGCTATGTTGCTATGGCAACAAACACATTGCTATGGCCACACATAAGTGTGTGAGTGTTTATATTTGGGGAGAGAGACAAGGAAGACTCTGACGCCACTACAAAAACCTTTTCGAAAGGTTGAGTGAGATCATATTGAAGAGACACCATGAAGAGAGTAAGAAAATTGTTGTCCGAATAAAGTCTGCCATTTTTTCTAGATAAGTCTTGAAAGTTCAGGTAAACCTATTGGAATATAGCCAATAACCAATTTTTAACGAGGACATTTTTTAAGCAGCAGCAAAATGCGGAAAAAAGTTGGCTATTGATGAATTAGATCATTTTACTTTGGTGTTTACTTATTTATTCTAGGTTTAAAAAAATTGAACATTTTATCATTATTATTACTTTAAAAATTGAGTGATGTAAAAGTTTAATTATGCAATAAAGCAGCCCAAAATATGAATAATTACATAAGCGGTCACATTGACGGTTAGGGCGCTTGCAGGTAGATTTAGGTGGTCCTGGTGTTAAAACAAACCCTGGATCTGTAGTAATTTTTTTTGGAATAAAACTAGACTGGTGCTCCCAAATTCATCCTTCTTTCCTTCAGTCTAGCTTTGACTACTCTTTCCCATAAATTCCTTGTTTAGCTCATCGGCTTCACTCCTCTTTCATCAGGTCATCAAATGCCCCTCGTTTGGATGTTTGATCAGATCAAAGTGAAGAAAACAGTGAGTGAAGTTGAAAAAATGTATTAAAATAAAACTAGTTATAATCTTCAACAAAACATGCAAAAGTAGATCAAAGCTAAAAGTATGTTTGTTGGTTAAATCAAAGAAAAAACTCTTCATGGTGTTAGGATAAGCAGTCCACAGCAAACCAGCGGAGGAGGGTACCTTCATCAAAGAATGAAGAGGAGGAAGGAGGGAGGGACAGACAGGCGTGATGGAGGAAGGAGATCCTGAGTTCATTTTTCTGATGACATTCAGTAGAGAACACGAGAAGGAACGTTTATTTTAACCTCATCATCATTAGTATCATTACCATGCTCCTCATCACTATCCGACTCCATCATGATTCATCGTCTTCATCACGATTATTCTCCATCATCTTCATTCTTATACTTTCATAACTATCATCAATATCCTAGTACAACCATCATCGTTACCCGTGGTATGAATAATGCCGTTTAAGTACAACAGAAATACTAACGAATTTACGTTTTGAGAAAGAGCGTTATCCGAATAACTATTTTCCCTTGAGCTTCAACGACGGCAGCACGGGGCGCAGTAGGTAGCACAGTGGCCTTACAGCAAGAAGGTCAGGGGTTTGAGTACCGGGTGGGGACGAGGCTTGGAACACTGTCCTTTCTGTGTGGAGTTTGCATGTCCTT
This sequence comes from Neostethus bicornis, assembly GCA_902685375.1. NCBI lineage: Eukaryota > Metazoa > Chordata > Actinopteri > Atheriniformes > Phallostethidae > Neostethus > Neostethus bicornis. Next base: position 5,342,160 of record LR738547.1, on the reverse strand, counting down.
CCCGTGTTTGCGTGGGTTTCCTCCGAGTACTCTGGTTTCCTCCCGCCCTCCAAAGACATGCATGCTAGGTTGATTGGCCGGTTCCAAATTGCCCCTAGGAATGAATGAGTGTGTGTGTGGATGGTTGTATGTGTGTGGCCCCACGACAGACTGGCAACCTGTTCGGGGTGTACTCTGCCCTTCGCCTTAAATTGGCCGGGATGGCCTCCGGCACCCCCCGCAACCCCGAAAGGGACAGACGGATCAGAAGATGACTGACTAAAATAGATGAGAGAGCAGAGATCTGAAAAAACAGAAATAGCGGCGGGTTATTCATCCTCATTCGGCTTTTACAGACTGAAGGCTTGTGAAAGGTGTACCCTGCCTCTTGCTTATTTACTGGCCAGGTTGAACTCCACTAGTGACCCTGTAGTGTGGCCGGCTTTCGGTCGCCTCCCAAAAGAACAAGCTTCCAGACACGAGGGGCCAAAATGAGCTTCCTCCACAGGATGGCCGGGTTCTCGCTCAAAGATAGAGGAGCTCTGCCATTAGGGAGGAGCTCAGAGTAGAGCTGTTGCTCCTCCGAGTCGAGAGAAGCTAGATGGGGTGGTTCGGGCATCTGGTTAGGATGCATCCTAGTTGAGGCCCTGGATCTGCTGGATAGACTATGTCTTACAGCTTCCCAGGGAATACCTCAGGATCCTCCCGAGTGAGCTAGAGGATGTAGCTAGGGCAGGGGTGGGCAAATTTTGTTCGAGGGCCACATTGAGTTCTAACATTTGACCAGGGGGCGGAACAGGAGCAGATGGATGGCATGCTTTGGTAACCGCTAGATTAGACCGATAGAATGGGGCGCTAAATGTTACATCAAGACTGTTAAATTTAAAATCTAGCGGCGCTAGGTCTGAAATCTAGTGCAATAGCGCTTAAAAACGTGCATTTAGCGGCGCTAGGTTTGAAATCTAAGCGTTTGATGTAACATTTTGCTTGTTTTAACATCTAACACGCTTGTTTACGTGTGTGTATTGGACCCGATGGCTTTCCATATCGGTGCACACTGTTTATTCTGACTCACGAAGACACACACATTTTAATGGGAACAGTGTTGTTGTATTCTCAACAAAGCCAATAAATTTAGATTGCACCTTCTAGTGAGGAAATATCAGAATTGCTGAAAAAATAAACCATTAACAAGATTTATTTATGAAATTTTTTAAAGTTCGGCGGGTCGGGTTATAAAGTTTAATGGGCCGCTTGTGGCCCGCGGGCCATACTTTGCCCATGCCTGGGTTAGGGAGAGGAAAGCATGAGCTTCTCGACTGAGGCTGTTGCCCCTTTGGGCTGTAGTCCCTGAAAAAGTAGAGGTTAACGCCCCGGAACTAATGACATCTCTAAATCAGAAACATAACTTTGGTCATCCCAACGCACCACTATCACCTTGTCAGGCTTTATCAACTCACCTCCAAGTTGGTCTTAGCTTTCTTCAAGACATCACGTGTCCTTGAAACTGTTAATCGACAAATGAAACCAATCATTAATAATTATTAAAATTATGTTTTTTAAACAGATAAAAGTGAGTTTTAGTGTGTTTAATAAAGCCGATCAAAGAGAATAAAGTCAGACTCACGCTGCTTGACTATAAAGTGCTCCATACTGTCTCTGGCCAGGTTGGAGGTCCTTAGCCTCTCCATGGTGTCCTGTAGAGTCTGTTCCTGCTCCGAGAGTTTCAGACGCAGTGAAACCACTTCCTCATTTTGAGACGGCTCCTAAACACATCAAACATAGAAGAAATATAGATATACATCATACAGTGTCACATCATAACGTCTCATTTTGCTCTGTTTTAAGTCTCATTGTGCTAAATGTTAAACTAAAATTAGAAGTCAAATCCAGTGAAATGTTAAACAGACCTGTTTGGTTTCTTTGGGGTCAGACATAGCTGTGATCCAGAAGGTACGGAGCTGAGAATTGGCTTCCTGGAAGATCTGTTTCAGAGTTTCAGTGTTTGACAATAATTCTCTGAAACTTCCAACTTGCCAACTCTGAAAGCAACAAAAGATTTTTATTATAAATACAGAACAAAATCCATTCAAACCAGAGGTGAGATCAGGCCTAAAAATCCAGCCCGACCCGACCCGATCCCGCGGATATTAAAACCCGACCCGGCCCGAGCCCAACCAATCAACGTGATTTACGGGACCGAGCCCGAAACAAGCCAGAAATGTCATATTTTATTTGTGAGGGGTTATTTATAAATTGAAACATTTTCAAGAACACGTTTTTTAATAAAAAAAAAAAAAAAAAAACACTATAGGACCCCTAACACACTTGTCTATGATGACCTGCTTAGCGCGAAGAGGAGGGACGGTCTTTGAAACAAATGATAAAATAGATCTTTGAAGATCATCACTTTTACCAGTCCAGCTGTTTAAATGCCCGCTTAGCGTTGAGGTGCCAGTCTTTTTGGTCTCATATGAAAGCAAAGCGCCACATTGACTACATCGAGCGAAGCCAACGCAAGTTTCTGTAGCATTTTGAACAATAAGTTTGAATCTTTTCCACACCTCACTCTTACCGGTGCGTGTTTGTCTTTTCAGTTCTCCTGCCTTTAGTTTATCCTTAACTTTTTACTCCTTCATATCGGGGATACCAGTTCAAAATAAATAAAATAAAGACGTGCGCAGGAGAGGATTACCAAATTAAGAGGAGGCGTTCACGTGCGCAGATCATGCTCTGGCTCTGCGGATCCTGTTTAGTAGTAAAACATTACTTCTCTGTTTTAATTTTATAACAAGATTTTATTAGTTTAGTACACACACCTCGTTTTAGTTTACATTTCAAAAACGTATATTTATTAAAAAAAAAAAAAAAAAAGCCAGCGAGAGAGAAGCCCGAACCTGACCCGAAGTAATGGTTGACATTTTTAGGCCCGATCCGAAAGTCAGGTCGGACTGGCGTCGGGTTAGGGCTTGAGATGCTAGCTCTGGTTCAAACACCTAAACAAAAAAGTTTTGTTCGGGAAACTAAGGAGCCTTCATCTCTTGGAACTTTTCCGATCTCTTGTTTCTCTCACCTGAAGGGGGCGGAGCTCCGATGAGGCGTTTAGCGACTGCAGCACAGCTTCCATCTTCAGAAGAAGCGAACTGCCCTCTAAGAGCTGCTGCTGCAGAGTTTCAAAGTCATCGGTGAGGCCGACGAGATGTCGGTCACCATGAGAGGAGCCAAGCCGAGCTCGATCCACAGAAGTCATAGCTGATGGATACAAACCAAACCGTGTTCTGGTTTAAAAATCTTAAAATTCTATTTATTGGTCTCTGAAATGTTACATTTGATGGATTTATTTTTGCTTGTTTCAGCATTTGAATTAAAATGAACTGGATCCGAAGAAAAGAAGAAAAACTCCCAAAAAAACCCTCCAAAAACCTTGATAAATAACTAAGATTCTCAAAAGAGTCAGAAAATGATCTGAAAATGTCTTGAGTCAAAATCTGAGGCTTCCTACCTAAACTTTACCACCGTCTCTCCTCTCTAAACTACTGAAACATGGACCCGAATTTAGAAAAGCAATGCCTAGGTCAGGGGTGTCCAGATCCGGTGTCCAGAAGGTTTTTATTGTGTTCCTGGTTCAATACAGCTTATGCACATAAAGTGAAATCAACAGCCTAATAAATTTGGCCCATTGACTCAATAATCTAGATGGCGCCGGTTGGTGGAGGGAGCCGGGGACAGGTTAAGGATTGGGCATACTTGATTGAATGGTAAACTCAGGGTTCTAGGGAAACATTTAGATGGGAGCTGTGATTACTGTGGGGGGTGGAGGGGGGTTACGATGGGAGTACTGAGGAGCGTTGCGCTGAGGAACACCTTTAAGAGAGGTGTTTTTATTTGGTCGTCAGGGGAAGAGTTTTAGTTTCCTGAGGTGTACGGGATTGATGAGGAGGTGAGATTATTTTTTAGGATCCAGTAGGTGGCAGTAATGCACCTTTCTTGGGGGCTTTGTGCCTTTTAAAAAGAACAAGAAGAAGAAGCAATAACCTGGTTCAAGTGTGTAGATGCAAGAACACATGAAAACCTTCCGGACACTGTAAGACCCTCTAGGACTGGAGGTCGACATCCTTAGCGTAGGTCCTTTAGAATAGCCTCTCCAAACTCCCGCCATCTAAGGCCATGTCCACACGTAGCTGGGTATTTTTGAAAACAAATATCTTTGTTGTGGTTCCCTCAACCACCACCAGAGGGAGCCAGGGACCATCTCACCTTTCCCTCAATTCTACCTGATTTGGACCACCTGCACCTAATCTCTCTGCTGACTATTTAAAGGCAGCCTCACCAGCATTCCTTGTCGGGTCTTCATGCCTTCCAGCCATGGCTGACTCCCGACCCAACGGATATCCTTTGGAACTGAGATTAACTCTTTGAAAACCATTTTGATCCCTTTTGACATCTGCTCCTTTGCTTACAGCCTTGCTGATCCTTGGTTAAATAAATCTTGTTTGATGTCCTGCATTTGGGTCCTCCTCCTCCTTCCACATTACAACAATCTTCATTCCTCCATTTTAAGAAAACGCTCGCGTCCACATGTAACCGTTTTCAAAATATCCGCGTCGACCACATGGAGCTGTATAAGTGTATAAGTGCGGTTATGAGCATGCCGGACCAGTAGTGGGCAGTATTGATGTAAACGTAAGTTCTGAGCTATCCAATCAGAGCACCTCTGTCGTCCTTGTTTTGTAAACAAGGACGCACACGAATGACGTATGTGCATTACTTGTCGCAGGTAGTGACGCATAAAAACGCAAATCTCTGTTTTCGCACGTCCACACGCAAACGCGAGAGTTTTCAAAAACGCCGGTTTTGAGCGAAAAAAAAACCTCTGTTTTTATGTGGACGGCAGGCCAAAACGGATAAAAATATATGCGTTTTCAAAAATACCCGGCTACGTGTGGACGGGGTCTAAGGGACCACTGAAGCTGCGTTCTATTTTGGTTACCAATTCTCTCCAACTTTTGAGATCCGACATACCAAACAGACTCAATAGGACTCCTACAGCTTGACCAGGTGGTCAGGAGATGGTGTGGAACGGCTTTAGAAATAACGCAAAAAACCAAGTGATTGGCTGCTGTTTCTTACCAGAGAGTGTGTTTGGAGTGACTTCACACACACTGCGACACGCCTGCAGGTCACACTGAAGAGAGTGAGCTAAACTCTGGCTCTCACTCAGCTGCTGCCGGAGTACGGTCACCTCATGTTGGAGCCTGATCAAAGAAACAATCATTATGTTATAGAAGACCTGCAGATGGGTCGCACACCCACCGTGAGGGACGGACTGAAACATAAATAATGTCCATTTGAGATTCTACTGCACTTCCAGACGTGTTACCTATTGATGGTTTCCTGGTTCTTCTGTTTTTCTTGTGTGAGCTGCTCCACCTCCTTGTCAGAAGCTTCGGCTTCAGCTTCTAGCCTCCTGTTCTGCTCTGCCAACCTTTCTGCATCTATCTCTGTCTCTTTGAGCCTGGAGCGTTCCAACAGAAGGGTTTCTCTGAGCTGCTCCGCCTTCATGCTGCCCTCTAGTGGAAGATATTAGAAACACGACTTTCATTAGAGTTTAGAAAAGTTGAAAAAAAAACAAAAAAGAAATCACAACACAACTGTAAGACACAAGTTATTAAAACAGACATGCATTCTTTTACCAATCTAGCTGGTCTCCGAGACCCACAGATCAACAGCTTGGTGCGGCGTCCGCAATAATTACGATGCTACATCGATTCGTCGTGGCGAAGAAAGAGCTTACCGAAAAGCAAAGCTCTCAATTTACAAGCTTATCTACGTTCCAACCCTCACCTATGGTCACCAGCTGTGGGTGGTGACCGAAAGAACGAGATCACGGATACAAGCGGCTGAAATGAGCTTCCGATGCAGGACGGCTGACCTCTCACTCTGAGATAGAGTGAAGAGCTCTGCCATCTGGGAGGAGCTAGGAGTAGAGTCATTGCTGCTAGGCGTCGAAAGAAACCAGATGGGGTGGTTTAGGTATCTGGCTCGGTGTTCCAGGCACGTCCAACCGGATGGAGACCAAGAGTTAGACCCCGGACCGGCTGGTGAGACTATGTATTGCAGTTTGATGGGGAGGGGAACACGTTGGGATCTTTCAGAATGAGCTGGAGGATGCATCCGGGGTGAGAGAAGCCTGGGTTTCCCATCTGAGTCTGTTGCCTCTGCGACCCGGCACCGGATAACAACGGAACTGATCAAATAATACAGATTTTGATCTTTTTCATCTTAGCTTTAAAAAAGCTTCACTGCATAGTTTTTATAAGTTTTTTTGGGGTGAATATTACATTTCTGAGCTTCTAAAAGGTATAATTTGTGATCATATCTAGCTTTTATTAATGTATCAAAACACCTATTTTGGGAGGGTTTCGGTACCTTGGGTTGCCTGTTTCAGCTGAGTCTGCAGGAGTTTGTTCTCCTCTTTCAGGAACTTCACCTCAGAGGAGATTTGGGCCACAGAGTCCAGACCCTGGATGTAGATGTTGGTGGGAGATCCTGCAGACGAACCACCCATGTTTACAGAAATATTCCAAACGAGGATTGGTGCATGTGTGTGTGTCTGTCTGTGCGTGGATTTGTGTGTATGAACTGAATTAGAAATTAGCGCCTCCAAATCCAAGACAATGGTCCCCGCCCGGAAAAGGGTGGAATGCCCCCTGCGGGCCAGGGACAGGGTCTTGCCCCAAGTGGAGGAGTTCAAATATCTCAGGGTCTTGTTCATGAGTGGGGGACAAATAGAGCGGGAGACCGACAGGCGGATCGGTGCGGCATCTGCAATAACTAGGACGCTGCATCGGTTCTTCGTGGTAAAGAAAGAGCTGAGCCGAAAAGCAAAGCTCTCGATTTACAAGTCGATCTACGTTCCAACCCTCACCGATGGTCACCAGCTGTGGGTGGTGACCGAAAGAATGAGATCGTGAATACAATTGGCCAAAATGAGCTTGCTCCACAGAGTGGCTGGGCTCTCTCTCAGAGATCGGGTGAGGAGCTCTGCCATCCGGGAGGAGCTTGGTATTGAGCCGCTCCTCCTCCAGGTCGAGAGGAGCCAGATGGGGTGGTTCGGGAATCTGGTCAGGATGCCCCCCCGAGCGCCTCGTGCTTCAGGTGTTTCGGGCACGCCCCACCGGGAGGAGATCAAGAGGCAGACCCCTGAGCCGCTGGAGAGACTACATCTCACAGCTGGTTGGGGAACGACTAGGGATCCTTCCGGGTGAGCTGAAGGATGCAGCTGGGGTGAGAGAAGATGACGGAACGGAACTGTATGTATGTGTGCATATGAGGGACGTGTTTGCTAGTATGTGTGTGTGTGTGTGTTTGTATGTATGTTCAAAATGTGTACATGTGTGTGCATGCTTGGGATTTATTTTGTGTGTATGTGTCTACATACATACATGCTTGTGAACATGTGTACATATGTGTGTATGGATGAATATGTGAACACGTTTGTTTGTAAATTGAAATGAATTGAAAAATACTTTATTGATCCCTGAAGGAAAATTTGTGTCCCTTCTGTGTGTGAGTGTATGCGTGTGTATGGGGCAGGTTAAGGATTGGGCATGAGTGTGTGTGTGTGTGTGTGAGACCTTTCTCCACTGCTGTACGAGGCAGTTTCTCCTCAAGCTGCTGTCGGAGTCGGTCGTTGGTCTGAATGGAGTCCTCCAGTCTCTCCCTGAGGATCCGGATCTCCCTCATATGTTCTTTCATCATCAGGTCTGAACCTGGAACACACACACACACACACACACACACACACACACACACACACACACACACGCTAATGAGCTACTCTATCAGCCTACTGCAGGTTCAAAATCTACTGCTCGTGTTCTAGTTCAGAGTCCAGATGTGGACCGTGTATTTCACACCTGTACCCGTAGTGTAGGTGTGAAACATAGTCCGTCACACATGCAGTTTTTTTTAGTCTTATTTTAGTCTACCTAGCAACAAACACTGGCTGAAATGTGATTGGTCAAAGGCTTTAAAGTGAAAACAGATATTTGGAAACAGTGCAGGAATTTAAAAAAAAGAATAGTCCTGTCTTTTTAAAGCGTTAATTCAATTAATTAATTATGCTGCATTTTAACGCGTTAAAAAAATTAACTCAATTAATTATGACGTCATTGCGCATTTTAATTTTGGCCTATTGAAGGACCCGTAGTTTTCTCAGATGTCCTGCATTGCCTGCGCTGGCAAATTAACCAGGCAGGAGTGATCCAACACAACAGACACGGACAAGACTCAGGAGGATGAGATAGTCACAGGGGCAGATCCAGGGGGAGCGTGGGGGCGCACGTCCCCCACTCATTGCCCCTCTTGGTCCAAAAAGTGTTCTTAATACTTTAATTACTATAAACTTTGGGCAAAATATGCACCAAAATGCAGAAAAATGACTTATTTTTCAAAATGTTCTGGGGAGATTGAGCGGAAGAGATGCTTCCTCACGCTCCTCGCCCCCCACCAGCCCCCTTAGAAAATTCTGGATTTGCCCCTGACTCGAGCCACTGCACGGCAAGTTTTTATACAAAAATAATAAAGACTTGACAATAAAAAAAAACATAGTAATTTGTAGTTTTTTCAAAAAGGAGTTCTTCTTCCACCGGAGCAACTCCAGCCTGACATACCATCTAAACATAAAACATGTTCAGGCAAGTTCCTCTGTTGGAGGTGTGGCTACCGGGAGCTCACTCCGACAAACCAAGCTAGCTGAATTTGGCAAACGAATGAGCAAATCCACAACAGAGAAAATAACAAATACTATCGCAAATATAAATTTTATAAATATCACTTTTACAAAAATATGGAATTATGAATCAGAAATTTTTACGTTTTGACGGTATTTATAATTTTCCACTACTAGAATCTGGTGTTTTTGTTCTGCTGTGGTGGTTTCCTGTCTGCTTCTACCTGTGTGACTGGTTCCTGACTGGTACCCCGATGACCCGGACGACATGTCCGCTCCAAGCCTCGCAGGTCGGTTCCCGTAAGCCACATCCCACAATGCACTGCTCTCCAGCACGCTGACCCCGGCCTTCAGCGCCGAACTTGCCTCAAGGCTGCTGGTGCTCGCTATGCTGCCGAAAGGTGAAGCTTTGAAATCTTGGAAGGACGGTGGCAGGAAACCGGAGGGGTCAACCTGCTGCTGGAGGCCGAATGTAAATCCTAACGGAGGTCTGGGTGGAGGAGTGGAGAACTCTGGAGGGGACGGAAACAGAGCGTTAGGTAATACCCATCGTACATTATTTCTGTCCATTAGAGTTATTAAATAAAGAGGAAAACCATTACTGAGTTAGAGGTGAGGGAATAGGATGGATTTCTGCTGACGTTAGAGACGTTTTAATTAGTGTAATGAAGTCTGTGTGTGTGACGATGTGGTTAGCCATCTCTGACTCCTCTAGGGTTTCCTCCGACTGACCGGACACTTGCATGTTAGATCCTGTGTTTTCACAAAACCGACATTTCTAACTTTGATACGATCCCTTGAAAAATATTTGTTTTCAATTCTATTTTTAATAACATAAAGAAAAAAGGTCAGGGACAGGGTCCTGCCCTAAGTGGAGGAGTTTAAGTATCTCGGGGTCTTGTTCACGAGTGGGAGAAGGATGGAGCGAGAGATCGACAGGTAGATTGGTGCAACATCAGCAATAACTAGGACGCTGCATCGGTCCGTCGTGGTAAAGAGAGAGCTGAGCCGAAAAGCAAAGCTCTCGATTTACAAGTCGATCTACGTTCCAACCCTCACCATGGTAACCAGCTGTGGGTGGTGACCGAAAGAATGAGATCGCAGATACAAGTGGCCGAAATAAGCTTCCTCCGCAGGGTGGCTGGGCTCTCACTCAGAAATCGGGTGAGGGGCTCTGCCATCCGGGAGGAGTTCGGTGTCGAGCCGCTCCTCCTCCAGGTCGAGAGGAGCCAGATGGGGTGGTTTGGGCGTCTGGTCAGGATGCCACCCGAGCGCCTCGCGGGCGAGGTGTTTTGGGCACGTTTCACCGGGAAGAAGACTAAGATGCAGACCCCGGACCAGCTGGAGAGACTACGTCCCACAGCTGGCTGGGGAAAGACTTGGGATCCTTCCGGGTGAGCTGGAGGATGCAGCCGGGGTGAGAGAAGCTTGGGCTTCCCGTCTGAGGCTGTTGCCCCCGCGACCCGCCCCCAGATGAGCGGAAGATGATGGAATAAAGAAAAAAGATGCCCTGACGCAACGGGGCAAACTTTTGTTCTGTCAAAGATAAATGTAACAATTCTAAAACATGGCAATAAAGTATGTTATGTGACTAAAATGACTTGTGATCACAGTTTAAAAACCTAATAAAAGCCAAAGATTAAAAAAAAAAACAAAAGTGCAAACAAACTAAGGTGGATGTCCTGTATTTCTGAGTAAAATAAAATCCAAAAGAAACTTTCCCGAAAGATGCTTAAATTCAAATCAAAGAAGTCTTAAAAACCAGCGTTGATTTCAGTTTGATCCCATTTGTGTTTTTCTATAATTACGTTGATTCAACTTTCCATCAAAAGTTTAACGATGAACCACTTCATCAGTACTTATGTAACTCAGTTAAGCAGAGATTACATCATCATTTCCCACCAATTATAATCCTAACACTTTCAATCACATTAACAGGACCTCTTTGCATCTCTTAAAACCCCTCTCCTGAGACCTTATGACCTATGCTGGGTGAACCCTGCTTTTCAGCACCCCATGTAACTCGGTATGGACTGATTGGTTCTATACCAGGCATGGGCAAACAACGGCCCGCGGGCCACATGCGGCCCGTTAAACGTTTTAATCTGGCCCGCCTAACGTGAATTTTTTAATTTATTAATAAACCATGTTAGTTTAATTTTTTCCGCAATTGTGATCTTCGTCACTTGATGGCGTCAAAAATACAAAAACACTGCTCCCACTAAAATGTGTGTGTCACCGTGATGCGCACACTTTCAAAATATGCACAGATATGGAAAGCCATTGGGCCCAATACACGTATGTAAACAAGCGTTTAATATTCAATAAACACAGCAATGACGTTAAAATATTTAAGCAAATTGTGGATTTTAAAAGTTTGTTAGAATGATTTAAGATCTGTTACCACAGAGAAAATGTACCCTACGAGAGAACTTGTGGTGTCACAAAAACTGATCGTGGGAGAAGTATTGCTGGTTTCTACAAAGTAAAATATGCTTAAGAATGCAAATACAATAAAAAGTGTATCAAATACAAAAAAATAGCTCAGATTTCAAGTATTTCTAGGCTTGGAATAATATTCAATAATTTTTTTATTTGATGCCATTCAATCCTTCATGTTGTGAAAGGTTGTGACTGAGCATGGATCTGAATATAAGTCGGCCATGTTTGATAAAGTTTTATAATTCTCTTATGCACATTGATGTAATTAACTCTGACAAATCATGACAGGTGACTACTTGCTTTAGTTTGGTCTTTTTGAATACCAAATCTGGTAAGTTCTCACTCGCATGCAATGGATAAATTGTCCGTGCATAAACATGCTAAATTGGTTTACAAAAGGTGTTAGTTTTATAATTAAAGATAGAATTAGAGACGATAGACGCACTAGCTCCGCCTCCCAGCTGTTTCTGCAACATCTGCAGCTCCCGGTGGACATCAGCCAGAGAGAAAGGAACCCCCCTACTGCTTTGGTATGGAGTCGACAAGTTGGAGGGGTGAGGAGGAGGGAATGAAGAGAAGGAGGAAGATGGGAGGTGAGAGGGAGGAGAGCTGAAGACTGGAACTGGGAAAGAAAGAGGAGAGACAGTGGGGAGATGATGAGAAGGTCTGACAGGAAGTCCCGCGCACATGGAGGCACTCCTACCAGTCTGACTTTCTGCTGGTTTGTACGGCGAGCTGTTGCAGTGCATGCTGGGACAGCTTTGATGGGAGGAAGAGATGGATGATGGGACGGATGGATGGCGAGACAAGAGGCCGTGATGAGAAAAACATTCTGGAAATGAAAATGAGTTTGTGGTCACCTGAACAGAATGTGGGAGGAACGGGATTTTAAACTCCTAAAGCTCATAAAATGTCTCTAAACAAACTTTAATAAGAAAAATAACCATATCATCTAAAGCAGGGGTGCCCAACCAGTCAATTGCGGTATTCTGGTAGCCTGCGAACTGGTTCCAAGTTGACCGCCAGGTTTGTCGGGAAAAAAATTTAATGAAGTCGGTCGGTGTTGTCAACTTGCGAATTTGACGCTGTATTTAGCGAGTATTCAGAACCTTTGGCCTCTAGAATTACTAAAATTGAGCAACTCTGTTTTTTTTGTCCCCGAAATAGGGCCAATCTGGCGGCTTTTTCTAGTGTTCAAACAAATTTTGAAGTTTGTGACGTGAAATTGCGTTAAGTCTGAAATCAATGTGCAGCGCCTGTTGCTGTTGTGGCCGCTTTCCCTGTGCGGAAAAGGTTGTTTGTGTGTATTAGAGAGAGACAAGGGAGCGAGCAAAAGGAATTTTGGTGTGTGTGTGAGAGAGAAAGAGAGAGAAATTTGTCTGTGTGTGTGTTTGAGAGGAATTTGCCTGTGTAAATTTCCGCTTTGAGGGGAGACGGTGGCTCAGTGGTTAGAGCATTCGCCCACAGGCCGGAAGTTAACTGGAAGTTTGCGGGTTCGCATCCCACTGAGTTCACGTTTTGTGTCCTTGGAGAAGACACCTAACTCCTTTTCTCCCAACATTTGCGCTGTCATAGGTGGCAGCCTGCTACAGTGAAATACAGCACAGAAATTTGAGGGATTAATAAAGTATATTAAAAACAAAAAAAAGTGTTCGAGAAAGACAGGAACTTGTGTGTGTGTGAAATAGAGAGAAAGAGATTTGTCTGTGTGTTTGAGAAAGAGAGAGGGAGAAATTTGCCTGTGTGTGTGTCTGTTTGAGAAGGAAACATGTCTTGCGTGTGTGATAGAAAGAGAGAGACAAATTTGTCTGTGTGTGAGTGTCTGTGTGTTTCAGGGAGAGAGAAACTTGTCTGTGTGTGTGTTTCAGAGAGAGAGAGGTTGGAAATGTTTTCGGGGAAAGAGATTTGACTGTGTGTATTTGAGAAAGAGAGAGGGAGGAATTTGCCTGTGTGTGTGTGTGTGTGTCTGTGTGTGTTTGAGAGAAACATGTCTTGTGTGGGTGATAGATATTGAGAGAGAAATTTGTCTGTGTGTTTCTGGGAGGGAGGAACTTGTCTGTGTGTGTCTATTTGAGAGAAAGAGGCTGGTTGGAAACGGTTTCTGGGCGTTTGCTTTGGTGACACTGGATTGGTAGATATCGAGAGGTTTGATATTTGAAAATTAGATCTTGGGACAAAAAAGGTTGGGCACCCCAAATCTAAAAATGTTTAATATGTCATTACAATGTCCAATTATTTACGTAGCCTATAGATCGGTAGCACACAGGAACAGCTGATTTGATATCTGACCCAAATCAGAGATTTATTTAGACCTATACAACAAATATAAAGTTCTATAGATAATCACATTGATAATTTACACGCTTCAGCAAATCAGAATCAAGCTTTCACCCAGGATGACTCAATGAATGGATGGTTGTCATCTCACCTGTGGACGTTCTGAGCTCCTCGTGATCCTGCTCGATGTGACCTCCGGCATCAGAACACAACTCCAGGTCCACATTGGTGGATCCGTGATCATCAGACACGTAGGAGATGCGATCTGATTTATCGGTGATGTCGGACAGGGCGTTGCCGCTGCTGGGCGTGTCTGAGCCGTGAGAAAGGCAATGCTGGTTGAGTTTGGCGTGGAGCGACTCGATGACCTTGTCCTTTTGTTGGAGTTCTTTACTGAGCCTGAACACACACACATACATAAATGTTATTTGTGCCATTAGACTAATAAAAATAATATTTGCTGTTTTATATTAACAATCTGAACGTGTTCGTCCAGATTTCCCCTTATTTTGATTCCTGACCGCACAATATAAAAAAAAACATAGGAGAATATTGAATTTTTTAAAAATCCTGTTAAATATATCACTTTTGACCACTTTTTAAGCCTGTTTACTGTTGCTCTCTGAAAAGTTGTACAAAGGTTTTAGTAAATTTTGCCCACTTTATTTGAAAGAAACCGATCTGAACTTAACATTTTAGTTCAGACAAATCGGTCGTGGTATCGCATCGATCCGTCGTAATAAAGAAAGAGCTGAGCCGAAAAGCAAAGCTTTTGATTTACAATTCGATCTATGTTCCTACCCTCACCTATGGTCACCAGCTGTGGGTGACCGAAAGAATGAGATCATGGATACAAGCGGCTGAAATGAGCTTCCTCTGCAGGGTGGCTGGGCTCTCACTCAGAGATCGGGTGAGGAGTTCTGCCATCCGAAAGGAGCTCCACCTCCAGGTCGAGAAGAGCCAGATGGGGTGGTTCGGGCATCTGGTCAGGATGCTTCCTGAGCGCCTTGCAGGGGAGGTGTTTCAGGCACGTCCCACCAGGAGGAGACCAAGAGGAAGACCACGGACCTGCTGGAGAGACTATGTCTCACAGCTAGCTGTGGAACGACTCTGGATCCTTTCGGGTGAGCTGGAGGATGCAGTTGGGGTGAGAAAAACCTAGGCTTCCCGTCTGAGGCCGTTGCCCCAGAGACTCAACCCCGGATAAGTGGAAGACGACGGAACGGTTTGAAGAAATTGAAAATAAGTTAGTTAAAAAAGCTGGAAGCGAATTAAGAACACAAAAATAAATATTTCTACGTCAATTACAAAGACGTTAAAAATTTACGGTTCGATTCCCACTGAGCTCATGCCTAAATGTCCCTGGAGAAGACACCTAACCCCCAGTTAGTCCCACCATTGGCACATGGGTACCTGCTGTCCTTTTCACTTGGTACTACCCTGTACCAACAATAATGACCTCCTCTGAACTCTGACCTTACAATAGCTGCAGTGATACCTGACCTCTGACCCGATCACAGGTGTGTAATTTAGCTTTTGATTTTGCTGAATTTCTTCATTTTTGCCACAAAATCAGATCAACGAGTGGAAGAAAATCCTCCAAAAAAAAAATCCACAATAAAGACACGTGTGTGTGTGTGTGTGTGTGTGTGTGTGTGGAGGGGCAAAGTGAGGACATCAGCAGCCAACCCTCCAGGGGAGATTTAATTAATACTGACATGCTGTTTCAGAGAGGTAAGGGTCATCTAAACCAATGCAAGGCACACACCCACCCACACACACACACACACACTGCAGGAATAAATCAATAGATGACTACCAATCTATCCAGTAGAAATTCCTCTGATCAGGTTCCAGCTGGGATCGACCTGTTGTGTGATCGATTACACAAACGATTGTAAAGCTTTTAACACGCAAAATATTTTATTTTGAAATTTTCTTTCAGTTTCTCTCCATAAAAAAACATCCACAGAGCCGTCTGTTTTTTTTCTAAAACATCTACAAGGTTCAAACCATTGACTGTGGAAGGGTTCGACCCTGTGTGTGTGTGTGTGACGTCATGTTTGGCTTTAAAGAAATTAAGCTAATTTGTCTGCTTCCTGGAGGCCGCTGTGTTGATTAAATTAGCCTCCATCTTTGTTCTGCTCAACATCATTGTCGCAATGATAATTTGTTTGATCTCCAGGATGTAAATAATTATTTGGTTCATAATAATATAGGAGCTTCTGGGCCCGTGAGCCCCCTTGGGCCCAGAGGGAATCGAACCAGGTTTTCCCAGTCGGAAGAGAAAAATTCTATCACTAAGCCACCGCCTTCAGGGACTATAAGGTTGTTTTTTTTAACTAAAATAATACAGGAGGCGGAGCTCTGCCATCCGGGAGGAGCTTGGTGTCAAGCTGCTCCTCTTTCAGGTCAAGAGGAGCCAGATGGGGTGGTTCGGGTATGTAGTCAGGATGCACCCCAAGCGCCTTGCTGGTGAGCCAGCTGTGGGTGGTAACCGAAAGAATGAGATCACGGATACAAGCGGCCAAAATGAGCTTCCTCCGCAAGGGTGGCTGGGCTCTCACTCAGTGATCGGGTGAGGAGCTCTGCCATCCGGGAGGAGCTCAATGTCGAGCCGCTCCTCCTCCAGGTCGAGAGAAGCCAGACGGGGTAGTTCGGGCATCTAGTCAGGATGCCCCCACCCCCGCGCCCCAAGCGCATCGCTGGTGAGGTGTTTCGGCCACGTCCCACCGGGAGGAGATCAAGACACAGACCCTGGACCCGCTGGAGAGACTATGTCTCACAGCTGGCTGGGGAATGACTCGGGATCCTTCCAGGTGAGCTGGAGGTGCATCCAGCTCAGATGGGGTGTATCCAGCCTCAGACGGGTGAAAGAAGCTTTGGCTTCCCTTCTGAGGCTGTTCCCCCCGTGACCCGGCCCCTGGATAAGCGGAAGACGACGGAACTGAATGGAATAATAACAATATTGGCGGACCGCTGCAGTAGCCTCACAAAACACTCGAGGTCTGTGAACCACTGTTTGGGAAACTGTATTTACGTTTTATTTGAAAATCTTTAGGCTTTTTTTTCCCAACAAATTAAGGCCTGATTAAACTATTGATTGGGTCGGATTCTTATGTTTGACACCCTGATCTAATCTATTTCTTCTCTAGTTTTCTTCTTTTTTCCTTGAGTTTTAAGGGCGCGACGTTAGATGATATTTAATCCCGAAATACATTGAACTGAAAAGATGAGCCCCGCTGGTCGTGGGTTTGCGTCTTTCTGTGCATCCAAACTTTTCCAATCAGTGCTTCTTCCTTCTTAAAAGATCAAATCTAGTCTTACTTGTCGAGTTGTGCGAGCATGGCTCTCCGTTCCCGGTCGGTTTGCTTCCTGAGCAGCAGCAGCTCTCTCTCCTGGGCTTTCCACTCCCATAATGAGAAGGAAAACAGGGCATCTCTGTAGAGTGGGCTACTCTTCGACAGCATGGTCTTCCAAAGTGGAGCCATCCCTCTATCGCTCACCCATTGCCCGGCAACAGCCTCCAAGCATCGTGAAAACAAGCAGCATCTTGCGGTGTGAGCGTGCCAGAGGATGGAGTTGGCAGGGATGCTGCTGGCAGTCAGGTGGAATGAAAATCCTGATTAGACCTGGCTTTCTTAAGAGGTGGCCGGTTTCCAAGGGGCTCACGCACCTCAAAAGAGATTGAGGGAACCAGCTGGACTCAAATAATCCTCCTCAAAGCAGCTCAGAAGAAAAATAACTTTCAATCTGTAAATGAAAGAAGTTTTTCTGGAGTCCTTTCCGATGATGTGCGGGATATTTCCCAATGGAAGAGCTTGTTCCTGACAAACAGCAGCAGAGCATCCCGAGGGGGATGGTGGTGGTGGGGGGTTATCTGCTCACGCTCCAGCACCCATCAGAGAGCAGGAGAAGCTGAAAGAGCGACCACATAAAGCAGCACTCTTCTTTTCTTTCAGTCCAGTCCGGGTCAGAGAGAAAGCTCCCATCCCTGCAGGCTAGATTTCTCTGGAATAAACAGCGTCTGTCCCCGGATGAAATAATCCTGCTTTGTGGGGAATAAATCCTGCGCGGCGGTCCGATGGATGCTCAGCAGCATGTGTCGAAGCAGAGTGATGCTCAGCTCCGCGTTTAGCTCCTCCTGACCCATTTCCCTCCCATCCTGGGTCCTAATAACTTAACCTGATTAGCGGCCGTGATGACAACACGCCCCTGAGCGGGCGCGCACACGCACACGTGCACTGTGCGAAAGGAACGTGCTAACCCACTTTATGTCCAGTGAGCAGGTTTAAGGTTGGATGACTGATGGTGGAGGAAAACACCCTCTGATCCCCCAGTAGGACCAGGATGTTGATATGGTGAGGTCTTCCACAGTAACCGTGAGTCAGATAAACGGATACTAGGTTACACAGTTTCTCAGTTTACTTCAGATTTGGTTTCACCGTCACAGCTGCTAAACCATCTGCGTCCCCGCAGCGTCACGTGGTCGCACCGTCCTATTCCGGCATCCATTCTTCTGCTCTACCTTGGATGGCCCAATCCTGACCTCTCCAAGTACACCTTAGGCTGCTGCATGTGACGTCACAGCCTCAGAGTCACTTTGCTCTGTGTAATCCACTTAGAAAGGGGGAAACTAGTGTGTGTGTGTGTGTGTGTGTGTGTGTGTGTGTGTGTGTGACGTTATAGTGTTCAGCTTCAAACAAATCAATCCAGTTGTCTTGTTCTGTTTAACACAAGGTGCCATGCTGAATTTTTGGAGCCGGAAAGATGCCGTCATTGGTCCTGTTTGTGTTTTTAGGGCAGCCCTTTAGGAAACCAGGAGTGAGCTTTTTGAAAGTACATGCTCCTCCCACCGGAGACCAGTGGTGAAACATAACGAAGTAAATGTACTTCGTTATTGTACTTAAGTAAAAAAAAAAATGTGTATTTGTACTTTACTTAAGTAAAATTTAAGACCGGTACTTTTACTTTTACTTCACTACATTTTTAGAGCAAATATCTGTACTTTTACTTCGCTACTTTTTAAAAGTGTGTTTTACGTTTTCGTTACATTTTTGTTCCGGAATTTGAAAAATACACAGTTTTTTTTAGCGCATCTTGAAGCCGCATCGCCAAAATCAAAAGAAGCAGTTGATCGGGAGAAGAAGTAATGAATCGAGGACCAATCAGAATCGAGAGTGAACATTTTTTGCATTCAGTCAGCGCCAAAAAAACCCCAACATCAAATATAGAACAAATTAAAAAAGAGTCAGAAGATCATTCTTCGTTGTGTTTTACTTCTAAATAAAAAGTTGAGCCATTGTTACACAGAGCAGGGGCGGTTCTAGGATTTTCATTGACAAAGCCAATACAGGGTGACTGGGGGCCTCTCCCCCCCAGAACATTTTACACAATAAGTGTCATTTTCCTGCATTTTGGTGGCCCATTTGCTGGCCCTGCAAGGGGATAGCTTGACTAGTCCTCTTTCCTTTCTTCTTTTTTTTTTTTTGTGGACCAAAAGAGGCGGGAGAGGGGGGGGGGGTCACGCCCCTGCAGAGTATTCATCTGTGACCCTACATCACAAAAAATAATATTTGAATTATGATCGAATACTTTTACTTTTGACTTAAAAAGTAAAATTTACACCAATTACTTTTGTACTTTTACTTAAGTATTTTTTTTGCCTAATTATCTGTACTTTTACTTAAATACAAAAAGTGAGTACTTCATCCACCACTGACCAGGAGTGAGCTTTTTGAAAGTACATGCTCCTCCCACCGGAGACCCAAATTGGCAGACCAAATCAGTCTGATTCATGGTCTTGCTTCCTGCTGTCTTTAGTGGAGTAAATCCCTTTTAACAGCCATTGCATTTTTGCAGTGTAATAATTTCCAGCATGCCTCTTTATCCCTTTTGGCTTGCCATACTCCACCTTTCCTACCATCTATATGACCTCTCCATGTCCAACCACACTGCTCCACTTATGTCTTGATTGGATGTAAAACTGAACATCCAGGACTTTCTCGTCCCGTCCAGAAGAGATCAACATCTAATGTGCCGTGTCTGTGGTAAATCTTCTCAATGCTCATTTATGCGACACATCCGAGGGATCAGGGAGAGAAATCTGTGGATTATCATCTCAGATGGCCTCATCAGCTGGGAAAGCAATCA
Source organism: Neostethus bicornis (assembly GCA_902685375.1). NCBI lineage: Eukaryota > Metazoa > Chordata > Actinopteri > Atheriniformes > Phallostethidae > Neostethus > Neostethus bicornis. The sequence goes on along the minus strand of LR738547.1, from coordinate 5,322,575 downwards.
TCTGAAAGCTTCAGCAGATTAACAATGGGATGTTCAGAGAACCTCATGGTGGACCAGGGAAGATGTGTTAACTCATATTCTGGTTGCGTGTAGTTGGTGTTAGATGTGGTTCTGATCCACAAAAACCAAAAAAACTCATCAATTCATCCTTAGATTCTATCATTGGGCCATACCAGCCTGTCAATGCCTGATCCCTTAGACTCTGAGGAAAAATTTCTAAAAAACCCATCAGTGGGGAAAAAATGAGAAACCTCATGGGGATCCAAATGAAAGCGAGATCCCTCCCCTGGGGCGAGATAGCTCATGTAAGACAGGTAAATACAGTTTGCCCATCCAATCCACTGGGTTCTATTCATTTTATTGCCCGAGAAGATGGCTCTAAGTTCAGTGATGTCCTAGCCCTGGTTATTTTAGGCTTTATTGTAATTATTGTGAATATTTTTGTCTTATTAAAGGAGCTTAATAAATTCACTTTTTGTTACGTCGTTCATTAGTTCGGCTCATGCTTATAAATAGATGTGATGGAAAAAAAACATTTAAACAATCTTTTTGGAAGAGTCTTCCATGTTTGAACGTTATTCACACATCACAAACATACAAAATGGCTTTTTAATTCACTCATGTTTCTATGAGTAATTTGTGAGTTCTCCCGCTCAGAATTCAGATACTATTCCAACAGCAAGTTGTTCTTGATCACAGATTTTGTTCTCCGCCACGCCCATATTCTAACCTAAGTCGGAAGTGTTTGGTGTAGGTACTCTGTTCACAGTCAGACCATCCCAGCTAGAGACACTTGTAAGTCAATACAGCAAAAAAAGACGTAAAAGAACAAGAAATCACAACAGCCCCTCTTTTCTGCCCGTCAATATGTGCGAATTAGCACCCTGAATTTCCCCATTGTGGGGCTATAGGGTGCTATTCTTGTTTTTCTTGATTCTTGAACAGATTTACAGTCTAAAGGCCACATAGAGGCATCGACAACCAAAGAGAAACCTAGTTTTTGGCTTCACAAAAAGGGAAATTTTGAGGCGGGGCCAAAAAGAGGCGGGGCTATGATGCACCATGACGTCACATCGCCAATGGACAACACCCGCCATGACAGTTGATGTAAAACAAACCGTTCAAAACATGAGAAAGCGGCTGGAAAATTGTGCGTCCTACGTGTGTTACCACCTAGCGTTATGTATCAGTCTGAAGAGCAACTACCACCAGGAATACACCCCTGTACTGCTTGGTCACATTTTGTTTTACGGCTTACACACATAAGCTGTCACATGACCAAATTTCCCGGAGATCCGACTTCTTCCACAGGTTCACCAAAAACAATACTGGCAATAGACCATGCAGATCCCTACTAGCGGCTTTCAGATGTACAGCTGCAGCAGCAGGAGATGCCATGTGCTTAGCCTCATTATACCTAATCATGTTCATTGAATGCACTAGCATGTTCATCATGCAGGAGTTTTATTAGCCTTGGCGAGTGAGCATGAGATAGGTCCTTATTGCGGGTGTCTCCCGGCCAGTGAGGGAGACTTGGCATGTTTGCAACCAGTCATGCACACACACACACTTACTATTCAAACGGTAAATAAACAAAATAAAGTACTCTTACAAAACTACTCTTATTCTAACCATCCAGTCTGACTTTCCACCAATCAGAGAGTTTAGACTAACGGTTTAATCCGGGGCAGTCAGATTGATCTTAAAGTTATATAATCACATTGCTTCTCAATCGTGGGAAATTTCCATGTGACGCAGGAAGAGATGCATAAGAAGCAGAAGATCTGGAATAAATCCTCTTCCTTGTTCTTCTTCTGCTACATCTATCCATACATCATTTACACACAAAGATCATGTCTCCATGGATACTCGGATTAAAGGTCTTGTGGAGTTTACATAAAAAAAAAAAAAATCCCCAGGCGGATCAAAAATGGCCAAAACAAACTGGCTTAAAGTTTTAGGGGTTAAGAAGATTGTAATGGGAGGATAACTCCTCGTGTGACCAATGCCTGGACTTGCAGGACCGGGTGGGGATTAATAACCAGGACGGGGGTGCGTGGTGGGGTTTCAGGTCCTAACATGGTGGTACGAAAGCATGAGATGATCCATTAACGATGCTCAGATTTATGTCTACATGCATGTTAACATCAATCTGTGGGTAAGAGGCTGAATATGCTGATGGAAATGATGGCTGCGTCCATCTATCCTCTAAGCCGGCTACACAAGAGGGTCACTAGTGGAGTTCATCCTGGCCAGTAAATAAGCAAGAGACAGGGTACACCTTTCACATGGTTCTAGGACATTTCAGCCACGGATATTTCAGCCACGGACATTTGAGCCAAAAAACTGCAACCTAGGCTATTTGAGCCATGTGCGCCCCCGAATTTAGGACATTTCAGCCTCGGACATTTGAGCCAAAAGCCTATTTTATGTAGAAAATTGTGATATTTTATGTCAAAATTTTATCGTAAATAAACAGTTGCACTACAGAAAATAATTGGTTTTAGTCTTTTTTATCCCATGGCTCAAATAAAAAAATTCTGATATTTTTAAAATTTTTTGATATTTTATGTAAAAATTCTGGTGTTTTATGTAAAAATTTTATCGTAAATAAACAGTTGCACTACAGAAAATAATTGCATTTAGTCTTAAAAAATTTTATCGTGCAAAAATTTTTATCGTGCTTCTAGACATTTAAAATTTTTTTATCGTAAATAAACAGTTGCGCCCAGGTTGCAGTTCTTCAAATGTCCGTGGCTGAAATCTCCGAGTCACCGTGGCTCAAATATCCTAGGTTGCAGTTTTTTGGCTCAAATGTCCGTGGCTGAAAAGACCGTTCACCCTTTCACATGCCTTTCAGTCTGTGAAAGCCGAATGAGGACGAATCACCCGCTGCTATTTTTGTTTTTTCAGATCTCTGTTCTCTCATCTATTTTAGTCAGTCGTGGTTGCGGGCCTCACCAGAGCCCATCCCGGCTGATTCAAGATGAGAGGCAGGTTACACCCCAAACAGGTTGCCAGTCTGTCGCGGGGCCACACACATACAACCATCCACACACACACTCATTCCTAGGGGCAATTTGGCACCGGCCAATCAACCTAGCATGCATGTCTTTTGAGGGTGGGAGGAAACCAGAGTACCCGGAGGAAACCCACGCAAACACGGGGAGAACATGTAAACTCCACACAGAAAGGACAGTGTTCCAAGCCTCGTCCCCACCCGGGACTCGAACCGACGACCTTCTTGCTGTGAGGCCACCGTGCTGGGTCATCTATTTTAACGATTCTTAAAACATCTTTCTACCGTTTAGATCTTAACCTCAACTTCATTCAGAGCCGGAGGCTTTGATTCTACATTCAAACTGAATTTGAAACCCTTTTGTTGTGTAACCCTGCTAATTTCCTCTCTCGGCCGTTCTTCTCTCTCGTCTCCTATTCAGTTTATCTAACCGACCAATCAACCGAGCAGGAAAGCAGTGGACGGTCACGACTCATAAAGTAGCATGACCGGATGGAGAGGGAGCGGAGCGCTAACCTGATGACGTCTGGTTCGACATTAGAGCGCTTTGGGCCAATCACAGCACGTCCTGATGCATCTGCACAGCTCGCTGCAAATCTGATTGATTAATTACAGGCGTGTTATCATGTTTGATTCATTTACAAATGAGCTGATAGATGAGACAAAGCATCGCAATAAATTCATCTCGTGGAAATTGGCATACGCTCAGATTTGCGTCAACGCATGCTTAAAAAATGAGGCCCCAAGTAATCAGGCCATTTCGGGACACAATCTACATCCATTCTGCAAACATCTGGTTATTCTTTTGTTTTTCTGGCTTCATTGGGGATCAGATGAGGGGGCTACGTGAAAATTGATTTGCTCTGGGTACAACAAGGCCATTTTGTCACAAGTTCGTCTCCAGTCAATCTTCATCTCACCTCAAGGATTTCCGTCCAGTTGCTCTCACATCTCATGTGATGAAGGTGCTGGAGAGGCTGGTGTTAGCTCAAATGAGACCGCTGGTGAATTCCTCTCTGGACCCCCTGCAGTTTGCCTACCATCCCTTTGCTGCAGCAAGCTCACTCACATCTGGATGGCGGTGGAGGCATGGTGAGAATCACCTTCTTTGATTTCTCTAGTGCCTTTAACACGATCCAGCCCTCATTACTGGGTGATAAGCTGCAGCTGATGGGTGCAGGTACATCCATCATCTCCTGGCCACAGTTCGTCCGGCTGGGCAAAGTCCTGTCTGATGTGGTTCTAAGTGGTGTGGTAGCCCCACAGGGCACGGTGCTCTCTCCATTCCTCTTCACATTGTACACTTCAGACTTCCAGCACAACTTGGAATCATGCCACCTACAGAAATTCTCTGATGACTCTGCAGTTGTAGGGTGTATAAGTGGTGGGCAGGAGGAGGAGTACAGGAGGGTGGTGGACGGATTTGTGGTGTGGGCGGGAGAAAATCACTTGCTCCTCAATGTAGAGAAGACCAGGGAGATGGTGATTGACTTCCGGAAGAGGAAGACTGCTTTGCAGCCGCTCTGCATTCTGGGTAGAGATGTGGAGGTGGTTGAGGAGTACAAATACCTGGGAGTGACCATCGACAGTAGACTGAGCTGGAGGAGCAACAGTACTGCTGTGTACAAGAAGACTTGCAGCCGACTTTACTTTCTAAGGAAGCTGAGGTCCTTCAATGTGTGCTGCAAGATCCTGGAGACCCTCTACCAGTCTGTGGTGACCAGCTCCTTGTTCTTCTCTGTCATCTGCTGGGGGAGCGGCATCGCAGCCAGTGACACCAACAGACTGAATAAACTAATCAGACTGGCTGGCTCTGTCATTGGCAGCAAACAGGACTCACTTGAGGCAGTGGTGGAGAGGAGGTCACTGAACAAACTTTTGTCCATCATGGACAATCATGACCATCCTCTCTACCCAATCCTGGACGAACAGCGTAGCTCCTTCTCCAAGAGGCTCAGACAGCTCCGCTAGAGAACATCTCGTTACCGGAGGTCTTTCTTTCCGTACGTGATCGGGCTCTACAACGACTCACTTAGCAGATAGGAAGTTGTTGCTGTGACACACAAATTTCCCATGTGTGGGATCATTAACACTAGCAGCCCTGGCTTTTTCAGTTTCTCTGACCGTCGCCCCTCCCTGCTATAGGTGATCAGCTCACCTTTTGTTTTTTAAATGATAGTGATCAAGTGAGCTCAATGGCATCTTTTTAGGTCAGGAGTTTTTTGTAATTCAGATTTGCCTCACCGTACATGTGAGCGGTGTTGAATCGCGTTATGCTGTTAAAATGAAGAATCACGTGGAAATGATTTATAAAAGTGATTTTTAGATTTTAAAAAACCCTTTACTCCATCCACTGAGGAACTCTGAAAAGAGAATCTAAAGCAGTAGAAGTCCACCTGAATGGGGGTTGGGTACTTAGAAAAGAATTCACATTCAAATGCATGTTGATGACCCACTAATGGTTCGTGAGGGCTCCATGCTGGGGGGTCTGTTAGACGAAAAATTTTGTGGGTTTAGGTCTTTTAGTGTTAAAGTATATTCTGATTCTGAAGTTAGATTGATAAGGTTGAGCCTCGCCCCTTGGTCCTGATTGGTCCCAGATCAGGGAAGAGTAGAATTGAAGACCAGAAACCCACAGGTCTAAAGATCACTGACCTGATGGCGAGCAGCTCTGTTTTCTCCTCCAGGTCGTCAGGCTTGTCGTCGCTCTGGTCTCCTGCTGGAACAAACAAAAAGCATCAGCAGGGTGAACTTCTAGGAGGTCCAGGTCGTTTTTATAAGACTCACGTCCACCAATCTTGGAGCTGATTCGATGTACCAGAGCGCTGCTCTGCGCCAGCTGATTTCTGAAGCTCTGACCCATGTAGTAGTCCACGTCGTTTGCCCGCAGCAGCTCCTCAAAGGTCCTAGTGGTGTCTGCCAGGAGTCCGCTCAGAAGGCTGCACAGGCCACGCCCCTCTCGCAGCTGCTGCCGGAGGTGGGACAGTTCCCGGGCCTGGTCCTGGATCAGGGTGTCAAATGTCCTAAAAAGCCATAAAACTGATGGTCAGCAGGGTAAAAGGTCACGTATAGTAAATTTAATAATAATCATTTTTACGTATTTCGAAGGCATCATTCTGGGCGCTCAACGTTACAATACAACATATTTACAAATATAAAAATTATAATTAATTAAAAACGACAACAAGATAAAGAGAAAGATGAGCTGAAACGCAAAACTCTCAATTTACAAGTTGATCTACGTTCCTATCCTCACCATGGTCACCAGCTGTGGGTGGTGACCGAAAGAATGAGATCGCGGATACAAGCGGCCGAAATAAGCTCCTCTGCAGAGCGACTGGACTCTCACTCCGAGATTGGGTGAGGAGCTCTGCCATCCGGGAGGAGCTTGGTATCGAGCCACTTGTCCTCCAGGTCAAGAGGAGCCAGATGGGGTGGTTCGGGTATCTGGTCAGGATGCCCCCCGAGCACCTTGCTGGTGAGGTGTTTCGGGCACGTCCCACCGGGAGGAGACCAAGAGGCAGACCCCGGACACGCTGGAGAGACTATGTCTCACAGCTGGCTGGGGAATGACTAGGGATCCTTCCGTGTGAGCTGGAGGATGCAGCCGGGGTGAGAGAAGGCTGTGCTTCCCGTTTGAGGCTGTTGCCCCCGCGACCCGGCCCCGGATGAGCGGAAGATGACGGAACGGAACGACAACAAGGCTGAAATTAGACAATCTATGCATTGTTCAGGCTGTACGGTGGCATTGCCTTTAGCACAGCTCCCTCTGCTGGATATATGACACAACTCCAGCCATCACAGTAGCTTCTAATACATAAAAAATATACGATATAAATTACAGTATGGAGCAATTAGGAAGCATTTTAAGGAGCGTTTTACGACATCTGTTGGATATTTACCAGATAGCAATGAGGCATCTATGGAGCATTTTTTTTTGGGGCGTCCATGTGGGATTGATGGGGCATCAATGAAACATTTAAAAGGGATTTAAGCGGCAAATACGAGTTTTTTTGGAGGAGTTACGGATCACTTATCCTGGTCATATCAATACCTGATCCCGTCAGACCTCAGAAGCTAAGGAGGTTGGGCCTAGGCAGTACTTGGATGGGAGACTGCAGGAGCACATTTCTCGTTTCAGAGTGTTTAAAATTCATTATGGGGTGTTAACGGGGGTTATTATGAAGTGTTTGGCAGCATCTATGTGATATATACAGGATACTATCGGGGCATTAATGGGGCTTATAGAAGGCATGAATGAGGAGATTTTTGGGGCGTGTTTGAGACATTTGTAGGGTATTAATGGTTCATTTATGAATCATTTTTATAAAGCCGTTGTGGGACGTCATGCCCCTTCCCCCCCTTTAGAAAATCCTGGATTCGTCCCTGGATAATTATCTTAAACTTAGAAACACTGCTTCTAAACTCCTCCATGATCGAGTTTTTTGTTTCTGCCGCCCTCTGTTGGTGATCTGGCGTTACTACACCCTCAAATATGTCAAACATATGAAAAAAAAAATGAATTACTCTATTCATCCCTCACCGGGGAAATTTGTGTGCTGCACTCCTTACACCGCAGCAGGCTGCCCTTCGACAGCGCCAATGGTGGGAGAAGCGGGGGTTAGGTGTCTTCTCCAAGGACCCTAGACGTGCTCTCTGTGGGACGCAAACCCGCGAACTTCCGGTCCGCGTGCGCACGCTCTAACCACTGAGCTGCCGTCTCCTCCCCATATGAGGGTCTTATTGGGACATCTTTAAAGTTTTCATATTGCTGTTACAAAGGATTTTAAAAAATTATTTACAGCCTGTATTGATTAAGTAACAGATGAATTTTGGAGAATTTGAGAAATATTTATGATTAGTTTTCTAATTTGAGTTTTGCTTCAAATCCTACGTCCTTACCCCGGTCTGGCGTTGGACTCCTCATCCTCAACTTTCCTTCCATCCTTCCTCATCTTGTCCTCCAGCGCAACCACCCTCGACGTCAGCTGCTGCAGATCTGTAATCGCCGCTCCTCTATCAGACGACTGCCATCCTTGGTCCTCTTCGGGCTGCAGGGACCAGTTGACTTTGCGGGGCGTGTTGTTGGAGACGGAGCGGAGGCGGCTCTGTAGAGATCTGATGACTCCCTGTGAGTGGAACAGCTGGGAACGGAGCTCCTCCACTTCCGGGAGAGGCGCATCCCCGGAGCTGAGGGGCGTGGTCTTTGTGCCGCCAGCCGGCCACCACTCAGAACCGCACTCTAGAGACGTGCACATCTCGAGATCATCGAACTCTGCAGGAAAACAGAAGTTTAGGAATGAGTCATCCTCTTCATCAGAGTCTTCCTCCCTCTTAATTTTTTTCTCATTGTCGTCTTAGATTCCATCAAAAAAAATCATTTAAGCATGGTATTTAATTAGAAATTAAAACGATCACAAAGAGTAAGGAAAGGATGGAGCGGTAGATCGACAGGCGGATCGGTGCGGATCTGTCCGGAACATATTTCAGGGACAGGGTCCTGCCCCAAGTGGAAGAGTTTAAGTATCTCAGGGTCTTGTTCACGAGTGGGGGAAGGATGGAGCGGGAGATCGACAGACGGATCGGTGCGGCGTCAGCAATAACTAGGACGCTGCATCGGTCCGTCGTGGTAAAGAGAGAGCTGAGCCGAAAAGCAAAGCTCTCGATTTACAAGTCGATCTACGTTCCAACCCTCACCATGGTAACCAGCTGTGGGTGGTGACCGAAAGAATGAGATCACGGATGCAAGCGGCCAAAGTGAGCTTCCTCCGCAGGGTGGCTGGGCTCTCACTCAGAGATCGGGTGGGGAGCTCTGCCATCCGGGAGGAGCTCGGTGTCGAGCTGCTACCCCTCCAGGTCGAGAGAAGCCAGATGGGGTGGTTCGGGCATCTGGTCAGGATGCCCCCCGAGTGCCTCGCTGGTGAGGTGTTTCAGGTACGTCCCACTGGGAGTAGACCAAGGGGCAGACCCCGGACCCGCTGGAGAGACTATGTCTCACAGCTGGCCGGGGAACGACTCGGGATGCTTCCGGGTGAGCTGGAGGATGCAGATGGGGTGAGAGAGGCCTGTGCTTCCCGTCTGAGGATGTTGCCCTCGCGACCCGGCCCCAGATGAGCGGAAGACGACGGAACGGAACTACTTTAATTATTATAAACTTTGGGTGAAATATGCACCAAAATGAAGAAAAATGACTCTTATTTTTCAAAATGTTCTGGAGCGATGCCTCCAGGTCCCCCTACATTGGCGAGCACCTGTTTCGTCTACGACCTCACGCCCCCGCCCCCTCCTTTAGAAAATCCTGGATTCGCCCCTGGATAATTATCTTAAACTTTGAAACACTGATTCTAAACTTCTTAATGATTTAGTTTTGTCTCTGCCTCCCTCTGTTGGTGATCTGGCGTTACTACACTAGAAAAATATTTCCTCCCATTCTCAGTAACTGGAAACCTGATTAAAGACTGGAAATAATAACAATAATAATAGAGGTTTGATGGATGAGGATTGATCAAAGATCAATCCAGGAATTATGATGGATGAATGAAAGACTAGATCAGGCATGGGCAAACTACGGCCCGCGGACCACATGTGGCCCGTTAAACGGTTGAATCTGGCCGGCCGAACTTGAAAAAATTAAATAAATAAACCTTGTTAGTCTTTTTCCCTTGCATTCTGACATTTCCTCACTAGATGGCACACTCTAGATAATATTGGCTTTGTTGAGAAAACAACAACACTGCTCCCAGTAAAATGTGTGTGTCTTCGTGAGTCAGAATAAACAGTGTGCACAGATATGGAAAGCCATCCGGCCCAATACACACACGTCAACAAGCGTGTTAGATGTTAAAATAGATAAAATGTTACATCAAGTGCTTAGATTTCAAACCTAGCGCCGCTAAATGCACGTTTTTAAGCGCTATCGCACTGTTTTTCAGACCTAGCGCCGCTAGATTTGAAATTTAACGCTTTTAATGTAACATTTAGCGCTTGTTTATTATCTAGCGCGCCATACTATCGGTCTAATCTAGCGGTTACCGGATCCGGCCCCTTTGTCAAATGTTAGCACTCAATGTGACCCGTGAACCAAAAAGTTTGCCCACCCCTGGACTAGATAGATACGGTGAATGATATACCGATACTCATAGGTGGTTAGGAAGGTACGTACCAGGGCTGCTTGCTTCCTCTCGCTCGGCTTCATTCTCACTGCGCCCGCAGGTCTCGTAGCCCAGATCCTGCTGGTCCACCTGGACCAGCTTACTGTCCTGCTGGACCGCCGACTCTGCTGTAGAACATAAAGCAACAACGTGTTATAAAAAATTTTTTTGGCTCCGGAAATAAAATATACAATGTGTTTAACTCCCGTGTGAACGAGGGACCTGGTACCCACTCTGCAGGTGTGTGTTGTCTTTCAGCTGCTTTGTTTGGGCGTGCGTTGGGGTCTCAGACACCGTCAGCCTCTCTTGGAGCTCTTTGCTTTTCCGCTGCAGGTGAACCGTCTTTTCAGAAGCATCTAGTTCCCTCTGGTTCATCTCTATAGACCGCTCCCCCTCCTCCTCATCACACAAAGCCAACTCTACATCCCAGGCTTCCCATTGGTCGGGACCGTCCTCTACAGTCACATCCAGCTCCTCCTCTTCTTCTCCTTCACCATCCGCCATCTTCCTTTCAGCCAGTTGATGTTTTAGCTCTTCGTTTTCCGCTTGAACGTTGAACAGAGCTTTCCTGGGGTACAGAAGATTTTAGCGATCAGGGTCAGACTGTCTTTCTGGTCGTAATGAGGACAGAACAGACCTCATCTGTGCGATGGAGGAGAATCCGGCCTTCTCCACCTGGACTTTCAGGTCTCGTAGCTCTCGCTCCAAAAGCTGTTTGGCCGTCAGTAAACTGGGTCCGTCCAGCTGCTGAACCGAACCTGCGCAGCACTGCCCAGACGGAAAACATGCCTCGTGTTTAAATTGTAAAGAAAACAATAAAAAAAGTTGGAAAACACAAAAATATACATGTTTTTCAATTCAGGGTGGAAGGTTTTCTAAAGCGGAAAACCAGGTGTTTTTTTATAGATACTTCTGGTTAGAATTACGTGTCCCCAAAACCAGGAAGTTGGCAGGAATAACAGGCCATAGGCCAATATTTTTTGTTCCGATTCGTTCTGTCATCTTCCGCTTATCCGGGGCCGGGTCGTGGGGGCAACAGCCTCAGACGTGAAGACCAGGCTTTTCTCACTCCGGCTGCAACCTCCAGCTTACCTGGAAGGATCCCGATTCGTTCCTGTGCCAGCTGTGACACATAGTCTCTCCAGCCGGTCCGGGTCTGCCTCTTGGTCTCCTCCTGGTGGGATGTGTCCAAAACACCTCACCAGCGAGCCATTTGGGAGGCATCCTGACGAGATGCCCGAACCACCCCATCTGGCTCCTCTCGACCCGGAGGAAGAGCGACTCGACACCGGCTCCTCCCGGATGGCAGAGCTCCTCACCCGATCTCTGAGTGAGAGCCCAGCCACCCTGTGGAGGAAGCTCATTTCGGCCGCTTGTATCCCCGATCTCATTCTTTCAGTCACCACCCACAGCTGGTGACCATAGGTGAGGGTTGGAACGTAGATCGACTTGTAAATCGAGAGCTTTGCTTTTCGGCTCAGGTCTCTCTTTACCACGACGAACCGATGCAGCGTCCTAGTTATTGCTGATTGTAAGATTAGCTTATGATTTTATTCTTTATAACTTTATAATGTGTGTTTTTCACATCTTGCAAAGGATACATGGGCGTCAACCATCTTACGTATGTCAGCTATTGCTCTCCCGTCCCTGAAGGGGTACTCGGCACATACAGAGACACACTGGTTATCAGAAACATTCCATGAACCCCCCTGTTCTGTTGAAACCATTTTGCATACGACAATGTTGGGTGGATTTTCTGCCCTTTTAAATAACACATTCTTCAGACACCTATGGGTGTCTTTATGTAAACTGTGACCTATTTATTCCAATAAAAGGATGCAGCCGGGGTGAGATGACTAAGAGAAGCTTGTAGGAGCCAGACAGAGTACGTCTCTGTTTCTCCTCATCTCTCCCCCACTGCAGTGAGGAAAAAGCGCTTGTTTCTTTGTGTGAGTTTATGGTTGGTTACGATATTGGGGTGCTAAATTGAACGAAGCCTGTTTTAGATCCTACACTGATGCCGCATCGATCCATCTGTCGATCTCCCGCTCCATCTTTCCCACACTCGTGAACAAGACCCCGAGATACTTAAACTCCGCCACTTGGGGCAGGACCCTGTCCCTGACCCGCAGGGGGCATTCCACCCTTTTCCGGGCGAGGACCATGGTCTCAGATTTGGAGGCACTAATTCCCATCCCGGCCGCTTCACACTCGGGAGCAAATCGATCCAGTGAGAGCTGGAGATCACGGTCCGATGAAGCCAACAGGACCACATCATCCGCAAAAAGCAGAGATCCGATCCTGAGGTCACCAAACCGGATCCCTCCAACGACTAGGCTGCGCCTAGATATTCTGTCCATAAAGGTGATGAACAGAATCAGTGACAAAGGGCAGCCTTGGCGGAGTCCAACTCTCACTGGAAATGGAATCGACATACCGCCGGCTTTACGGACCAAACTCTGGCTCCGGTCGTACAAAGATCGGACAGCCCGTACCAAAGGCTCCGAGACTCAGCACCTCCCAAGAGGACTTGTAACCTCTTGTCGGTTACAAGTCAGCATAAAACAGAAAGATGGTCACACCTGCACAATGGATTCATCCTCCTCGCTCTTCTTGTTCAAGTCTTCGTCTTCCTCGTAGACCAGATCTGTCAAAAAAAAAAAGAAACAGAAACATTTCCTCATTAGTAGTGCTTTAAAATCCACGATGCTTCACACAGTCTTTCAGTTAGAAGGATGTCTGGGTCTCAAATTTGATGTTTTAAAGGATCATTTTAACCGGATTTGGACCCAAAAACACGAACATAATTAAATATTTGGAACTCCTTTAAGCGATGATATAGAAAGTGTTTTATTACAGAATCAAAAACACATGAAGTTCAAGCATTCCCACATTTTAACATTTTAAGTCGTTTTCTTTCAATCAATTTTATCTGTTTCATTTTTGATAATTTTACTGGGTTTTAATTTAAAATCAAAGATAAAATCAAAACTTATTATTGATCTATTCTTCATTTTTGCTGCTTTACTGTATAAAACCATCTCTATGTGAAGTTTAATGTGCTAAAACGGGCAAATGGGCTACTTAGTCCTATAAAAGCTACCATTATAGGTACCAGGAGGCGTTGGCCTAGTGGTAGAGGCCAACGCCTCTACCACTAGAGGTAGAGGCGTTGGCCTCTACCTCCAACGTAGAGGTCCAATGTTGGACCTCTACGTTGGAGGTCCAACTGGGTTCGAACCCCATTGGGCCAAACGTCACCCTGTGACTAAAAACTGGAAGGACAAACTTAAAAAAAACAAACAAAAAAAACTACCATTACAGATCCCAGGGGGCGTTGGCCTAGTGGTAGAACTACCATCTTTCAACTTGAAGAACTGGATTTGAATCCCATTGGGCCAAATCTCTCCCTTGGAGTAAAAACTGGAAGGACAAACTAAAAAAAAAAAAATAGGTTATAGGTCCCAGTGGGCGTTGGCCTAGTGGTAGAATTATCGTCTTTCGACCTGATGAACCGAATTTGAATCCCACAAGCCCAAACCTATCTCTGGGACTGAAAACTGGAAGGACAAACTAAAAAAAAAAAAACACTACCATTACAGGTCCCAAGTGGCGTTGGCCTAGTGGTAAAATTACCATCTTTTGACCTGTGGGGCCCAGGTTCGAATCCCACTGGACCAAACCTCACCCTTGGACTGAAAATTGGAAGGATAAACAAAAAAAAAACTACCATTATAGGTCAAAGGGGGCGTTGGCCTAGTGGTAGAATTATCGTCTTCCAAGTTTGGTGTTTTCCATTCAGATTTTGTCACAATGAGGTCTCTGTGGTTGCTCCACCTTCATGATGGAGAGAGTGAGGGGATGGGGGGTCAGTTTGGGTGTGCTTGTGTTACTGTGAGCTGGGCGTTTTGGGGGTCAGAGTAAAAAAAAAAAAATAGGTAGCTACAGACAAATACATCAAACAAGCAGAAAGTTTTTGTTTTTGTTTATTCAAACAGAAACATTCAGGAAACACCAGGCAGACACGTTACCATGACAACGAGCGGCATGCAGGTCAGACATCCAGGATAGGGGCGAGGAGGGGGTTCCCCTCGGTTTTGAATGAGTTTTATTTACAAATCTGATGCTGTTCGGTAGGTTTTTAATCACCGTTCTCCGTCTTAGAACGGGACCCTCTTGTAGACCAGAGATTGGACCGGGTACGTAAGGGTCTGGGACCTCGTACTCTGGACAGCACGATACCGACAAAATATCACATTTTTTTTCTGCTTTATTACGTCATATTAATCCGATATTTAATATGTTTTTAAAATAACAATAAAAAACTAAATGAGGCCGAAATAAGCTTCCTCCACAGGATGGCTGAGCGCTCGCTCAGAGATCGGATGAGGAGCTCGGTGTCGAGCTGCTCCTCCTCCAGATCGAGAGGAGCCAGATGGGGTGGTTTGGGCATCTGGTCAGGATGCCTCCCGAGCGCCTGGTAAGGTGTTTTGGGCACGTCCCACCGGGTTAGGAGACCAAAAGGCAGACCCCGGACCCACTGGAGAGACTATGTCTTACAGCTGGCCGGAGAACGACTCGGGATCCTTCCGGGTGAGCTGGAGGATGCAGCCGGGGAGAGAGAAGGCTGAGCTTCCCCGTCTGAGGCTGTTGCCCCCCGCGACCCGGCCCCGGATAAGCGGAAGACGACGGAACAATAAAAAACATTCAAATAAATCTGCTCAAATAGTTTTAAACTGTCCGACTGTAAATTTATGGATTAAATTAATAACGTGAATTATTTTCACATTTTGAATAAATGACGAAATAAATTGAATCTTTTGTTCATCACATTCTGATTTTCTGATGTTTTTCTACCTCGACTACGCTACAACCAAGCTGCAAACAACCTGACCAACTAGGTGGCTGCTCAGTATCACGCAGAGACGTTGGCAGAGACTAAGGGGTTAAAAAAAATAAAAATTGCAGCTCTTTCCAATTAGCTAATTATAAGTGTTGATTTCGCGATAACGATTCGATATTAATAGTTGTCGATTAATATCGATACCGATATTAATATCGATATTAGTAGCGATGATTAGCCCGATTCAGATCCAGGCCCAACCCGTTACTTTCTGTCCACATAGATACGAAAAGTTTGGACCAATTACAAATGTGAAAAAAGGCCCTTGTGGGAGGAGCCAATAGCAGATTACGATGTTTAACTAAAACGACAAAATATCCCGAAAAATTTGCGATGCATCCTGAATCCTGACCCACATGCCCCCAAAAATATTGTAATCCGTTTTAATTAAATGACACACACTCATGCGTAAACTCGTAAAATGATGGCTAACATAAATAAACAATTTGGGCACAAAATTTTATTTAAGCTAAAGACGCTCCTGAATCTGAATGAAAAGTCCGGAAAAAAAAAAAAAAACGACGTGCAAGGACCAAGAGGAGTGGGCTACATATCAGAGGAGATCAGAATCTACACGAGGTGCGAACAAGGCCTTTTTGAAAAGTCTGTTTGGCGTTTTACGCGGCGGTGAGGCAGACGTACGTTAAAAAAAAAGCACATAAAAAAAAAAAAAAAAAAAAAAAAAGGCCGTTAATTTCTGAAAGTTACGCATCTTGCTCGACCAGAATTTTAGGCTTCGTTTTCTGGTCAACCATGTTTAACCGGCTTAGACTAGATAACGAAACAGATAAGTTTGGAACCTCGTAATTTGTCGTTTGTTTCAGTCAATTAAGGCCCCGCCCACACGTAACCGGGTATTTTTGAAAACGTACATCCGCTGTCCTCCGTTTTAGAAAAACCCTCGCGTAACCACACGTAACCGTTTTCAGTATCACCCCATCCACACAAACCCATTTAAATACGCTTCTGAGTGTGGTTATAAGCATGCCAGACCAGTAGTGGGCAGTATTTCACCAAATGTAAGTTCTGAACTAGGAAGGTTTATGTGACGGATGATAATCGACCGCAACTTATTTCTCCTTCTTTTGCTCCTCGACAAGAAACAAGAGCAGTTCAGTGTGAAAAAAAAAAGCAAGAAAAGAGCATAAAAGGGATCCATGCTGCCCAGGTCGAGAGGAGCCAGATGGAGTGGTTCGGGCATCTAGTCAGGATGCTCGAACCACCCCACACAAATGACGTTTATACATTAATTGTTGCAGGTAGTAGTGTTTAAAAACGAAAAACGCGGGTTACGCATGTCCACATGCAAACGCAAAAGATTTCCAAAACCTTCACTTTGGTCGGAGTTTTCAAAAACAAAAACAACGGGTTCGTGTGGATGACGGCCCGAAAAAAATAAAAATGTTTTACCAGATACCCGGCTACGTGTGGACAGGGCATAAGAGGGAAGATGGTTTCACTACAATTTTGGCCAATCGAAGAGCAGCATTGGGCTTCTCTAGCCAATCAGACATCAGTATTTGTCTCTCCAGCCAATCACAAGGCTCTCAGGATTTGATACTTTTTTAAATATATAAATGTTATAAAAATGTGTTATTTTATGCTGTTTAGATGATTTTATTCCACTTTTGTATAAACTAATCCTTTCACGGACATCGGATTAAACGAACCCTCGGGCTCGTTTGGTTAAATTTACATAAACTCTCCCAGTAAAAACTAAGTTAATGGAATTAAAATGATACTGGTGGAAAACGAAGACCTTCGTCCTCCCTCCCCTGTGGTTAGTGCTCCCCCGTACCACCAAAGCAGTTAGATACCACCCCATGAAGAACTCCCGTTACTATAGAAACTGCCCCATGCTTCTCTGATGCCCACCTCCAGACTCTGCCGGCCTCCTCCCTGACCGATCCCAGCCCAGAGCTGGGACTCGGACTGGGAGCGCCCCCAGAGTCTCCCTCAGTTCCTGGACCTCCTGGGTGAGTCGCTCCACTAGAGGGAGCTCGGCAGGATCCACTAGCTGCTTCTGGAAATCCTATGGATACACACGGAGAGGGGAGTATGATGATAAACAGAACTTGGAGATGCGTTTAGGTTCAACTGGGATTTTCCACGACTCACCTTGAGGATTCCATCTTTAACCTGCAGGGTTCTGGTGAGGGACTCCAGTTGGTTCCTCCACAGCTCCTCGTTCTCCTTCCCCCTCCTCAGGGCCAAGCGTAGCTCCTCTTTTAAATTCTCTGCGCCATCATCACTGCTGAACCCCGAGCTGAGCTGCCGGCGGAGCTCGTTCACCCTTGACGTCTGCTCCCGGAGGACCTCGCTGAGCTGGCTTGATGAATCCTGCAGGAAGACCGAGTTTTACGGGACATCTGGTCTTGTTCTAGAGGGCAGCATGGTTTAGGGCAGGGGTAGGCAAACTTTTTGGTTCGTGGGCCACATTGAGTTCTAATGTTTGACCAGTGGGCCGGCTCAGGATCAGATGGATGGCATGCTTTGGTAACCGCTAGATTAGACCGATAGAATGGCGCTAGATTTTAAACAAGCACTAAATGTTACATCAAGAGCGTTAAATTTTAAATCTAGCGGCGCTAGGTTTGAAATCTAGTGCAATAGCGGTAGGGCAAGATTTGCAGTTCTACGCTGTGCTTAATCGACCAGACCACCTCATCATTTCTGCATCCATATACCAGAGGCGTGCACATCACAGAGACATACGCATTTTAATGGGAGCAGTGTTGTTGTATTTTTGGCGCCATCTAGTGACGAAATATTATAATTACAGCGAAATAAAATAATAACAAGGTTTTTTAATTGATTTTTTTCAAGTTTGGCAGGCCAGATTAAACCGTTTAATGGGGTCTTATGTGGCCCGTGGGCCGTAGTTTGCCCATGCCTGGTTAAGGGGGTGCAGCAGCTGTCCGAAAGGTCGCACACTAGATCATCTGCCTCGAAGCTCAAGTTGTGATCATGAACAAGATGACTTAAGCCCTGATTGCTTCTGATGAGTTGGTACAAGAAAAAAACGGTTGTTGTTTTTTTTACATAAAATTTTTCTGTCCGGAACATATTTCAGGGACAGGGTCCTGCCCCAAGTGGAAGAGTTTAAGTATCTCAGGGTCTTGTTCACGAGTGGGGGAAGGATGGAGCGGGAGATCGACAGACGGATCGGTGCGGCATCAGCAATAACTAGGACGCTGCATCGGTCCGTCGTGGTAAAGAGAGAGCTGAGCCGAAAACCGAAGCTCTCGATTTACAAGTCGATCTACGTTCCAACCCTCGCCTATGGTCACCAGCTGTGGGTGGTGACCGAAAGAACGAGATCACTGGTACAAGCGGCCGAAATGAGCTTCCTCTGCAGGGTGGCTGGGCTCTCACTCAGTGATCGGGTGAGGAGCTCTGCCATCCGGGAGGAGCTCGGTGTCGAGCCACTCCTCCTCCAGGTCGAGAGGAGCCAGATGGGGTGGTTCGGGCATCTGGTCAGGATGCCCCCCGAGCGCCTCGCGGGCAGGTGTTTTGGGCACATCTCACCGGGAGGAGACCAACGGCCTTCCTGGTGAGCTAGAGGATGCAGCCGGGGTGAGAGAAGCCTGGGCTGCCCGTTTGAGGCTGTTGCCCCCTCGACCCGACCCCGGAACAAGCGGAAGATGACGAAACGGAACATACTTGCTGATGAATTGCATCTTGGGTAATTATTCTTTTTACAGGGCCTGCATCACAAAACATGTTTGGAATAGAGCTCGGAATTTAGTTGTGGACCGTGGAGTAATGCCTGACTCATTGGCGCCGGTTCGAGTCTCAAATAGGAGGGGTGTGTACCCTCAAAACCTCACTCCTGACTCCACAGACTAAACCAATGATGTATTTCCAACTCTAAAAATTCGGCATGGTGCCATGCCTAAAGCCAAAAAGGGCAACTGAATTGTCTTCATTCGTTTGGAGCCAAACATTTAGGATGATGTCACAATCACAAGCTCCACCCCCTTTTTTTACCTTTATGTACTGGTCTTTGGACCCAACAGTCTGGAGAAGATCGTGGATTTCCTCCTGGTGCTCCTGAGCCTGAAGAGTCCGGTCAGCCAGGATTTTCTGGAAGAGGCGGTCCTTCAGCTGGAGGCGGAGTTTAAGCTCCTCGAGGACATTCTGAGGAGCAGAATGAACCTGAGCGAGCAGCGAGCCGCGGAGCTCCTGGAGGAGAGATAGATTCCCAGTCAGAGGGACTGGTTTGGAGTTAAAGAGACAACAAGTGTGTGGTTCTTTACCTGAGCTTCCTGGGTGCGAGCCTGCAGCGCACCCTGCAGTTGCTGGATAATAGCGTCCCGCTCAATTAGAACACGCCTCTGATGCTCCTCACCGTCCCGCTGCTGATGCTGGACGCTTGTCCAGGAATCGGACACCTGCTGCAGCTCCAGGGACTTGCCTCTTAAGAGGACCTCCAGACCCTGGTATGAGCACACAACCAATCAGATAGGAGGACAAACACAGTTAGCCAATCAGAATGCAAGGCAAATAGAGCTGGCCAATCAAAACACAGGACGAATAGGGTTTGCCGATCAAACTGCAGAACGAATACAAACGGTTTATGAGTTTGCAGAAAAGAACTTGATCGGCAAATCTAAATGGAGGACAAACCCAGCTGGACGGTGACTGCAGGCATTTCTTACGGTAATGGTTTCCTGGTTGTTGGTGAGGACGACGTTCTGCCTCTCCAGATCTCGCTGTTTTTCTCTGAGGAGCAGCTGAAGGCGCCGAGTTTCCTCTTCTTTTTCCTCCATGCACATGAATTTTTCATTCAGAGCGCGCTGCAGGTTAGAAAACAAACCATGTTCATCTCCTGGATCACTCTGAACAAACCCAGCAAGACCGTTCCATCATCTTCCGCTTGTTCCGGGGTCGGGTCGCGGGTGCAACAGCCTCCCGGCTGCATCCTCCAGCTCACCCGGAAGGATCCCAAGTCGTTCCCCGGCCAGCTGTGAGACATAGTCTCTCCAACGGTCTGCCCCTTGGTCTACTCCCGGTGGGACGTGCCCGAAACACCTCGCCCGCAAGGCGCTCGGGGGGAGTATCCTGACCAGATGCCCGAACCACCCCATTTGGCTCCTCTCGACCTGGAGGAGGAGCGGCTCGACACCGAGCTCCTCCCGGATGGCAGGGCTCCTCACCCGACCTCTGAGTGAGAGCCCAGCCAACCTGCAGAGAAAGCTAATTTCGGCCGCTTGTATCCGGGATCTGCCCCTTGGTCTACTCCTGGTGGGACGTACCCAAAACACCTCGCCCGCGAGGCGCTCGGGGGGGGGGATCCTGACCAGATGCCCGAACCACCCCATCTGGCTCCTCTCGACCTGGTGGAGGAGCGGCTCGACACCGAGCTCCTCCCGGATGGCAGAGCTCCTCACCCGATCTCTGAGTGAGAGCCGAGCCACCCTGCGGAGGAAGCTCATTTCGGCCGCTTGTATTCGTGATCTCATTCTTTCGGTCACCACCCACAGCTGGTGACCATAGGTGAGGGTAGGAACGTAGATCGACTTGTAAATCGAGAGCTTTGCTTTTCGGCTCAGCTCTCTCTTTACCACGACGGACCGATGCAGCGTCCTAGTTATTGCAGACGCCGCACCGATCCGCCTGACCCCAAAATACTTAAACTCCTCACCTTGGGGCAGGACCAGTGTGGGTTTTTTTTACCTCCAAAGCTCGGTCTCTCTCTCTGATTCGCTGGTGTAGCTTCTGAACATGCGAGTCTTTGTTGTCCTTCTGGTTCTCCAGCATGTTGGCATAATCCTGAACGTCGGAACAGAAACACGACATTAAACAGACCGTCGGACACACGTCTGTAGTGCGTTCACTGACCTCCAGCAGCTGTTCTCTGGTCTGCAGCGACGCTCTCAGCTCTTTCATGATCCTCTCTCTGCCCTCTTTCTCTCTCTGTTGGTCCTGCTCGCTCTCCTTCAGCTGCTCTTCTCTCTCCTGCAGCGCCAACTGCATTTTTCCCAGCGCGAGTTGTAGCTCCTGAAAGCAACACGTTAAATTTTAATAAAAACAAAAACGACAATGTTGAAGATTCAAATAAGAAAACAAGAACAAGCCTCAAGCGAGACGCCTCAGACTTTATTATAGGTCAAAAAAACAGCAAAAACAACTCCAAATCTAACCTGGTTATGTCTTTCAGTTTCCCTTCTGTGCTGTAGCGCCCTCTGCAGGTCTTTTTCCAGCCTCTCCAATGCTCGGTTCTGGTCCTCCTGAACCCTGAAGCCCTGGCGCTGTGCCCTCTGAGCAGCCTGCAGCTCCAGCTGAGCCTGGAACAGAGAGGTCTGGAGAACCAGGACCTCAGATTGACCGCGGACGCCTTCGGCACCGGACACCTGGTGGTGAGGAACAGATAGGGAACAGGTGAGAGAAGATGATGGTGGCTTTTAATCTGTGATTCCGTTCTGTCATCTTCCGCTTGTTCCGGGGTCGGGTCGCGGGGGCAACAGCCTCAAACGGGTAGCCCAGGCCTCTCTCTCCTCTTGTTTTCCTCCCAGTGGGACGTGCCCGAAACACCTCGCCTACGAGGCGCTCAAACCACCCCATCTTGCTCCTCTCGACCTGGAGAAGGAGCGGCTCGACACTGAGCTCCTCCCGGATGGCAGAGCTCCTCACCCGATCTCTGAGTGAGAGCCCAGCCACCCTGCGGAGGAAGCTCATTTCGGCCGCTTGTACCCGCGATCTCATTCTTTCGGTCACCACCCACAGCTGGTGACCATAGGTGAGGGTTGGAACGTAGACCGACTTGTAAATCGAGAGCTTTGCTTTTCGGCTTGGCTCTCTCTTTACCACGACAGACCAATGCAGCGTCCTAGTTATTGCAGACGCCGCACCGATCCTGTTCGCCTGTCGATCTCCCGCTCCATCCTTCCCCCACTCGTGAACAAGACCCCGAGATACTTAAACTCCTCCACTTGGGGCAGGACCCTGTCCCTGACCCGCAGGGGGCATTCCACCCTTTTCCGGGCAAGGACCATGGTCTCGGATTTGGAGGCGCCAATTCCCATCCCGGCCACTTCACACTTGGCAGCAAATCGATCTAATCTGTGATGTCCAAACTAATTTTTTTTTCAGTTTTCGGGGTCTCAGCTGCAAATAAATTAACCTGCGATTAGTTTCAAAGAAAAATTAAAAAAAGAACAACCTGCTGGTTTTTGAACATCTTCTTATTCTGCTCCTCGATCACTTGGAACAGCTCTTCAACCTGAATCCACAAAACACAACAGAACAAACACAGTGCTGCGTCAGTGTTGTTTTTGTTAACGATGACAAAAACGAAATGATTTCGTTAATGAAGCATTTTTTTATGACGATGACGAAATAAATGCGAAATTTTGTTGACGAAAACGTGACGAGACGTTTGCGAGTTTCTGCTGATGAGACGAAAATGTAACCAAATAGGCGTCAGACTTTCACATTTCTGTCTGTGAAAAAGAAAAAAAACACAGCGGCTGCATTCTGTCTCTCACGGCGGCACGCCCCCCACAATGCTGCACGTTCACACCGTCTACACAACACACCTCAGCCATGAGGAAGTCACAAACCATGGTGAAAACAGCAGCAAAGGAGCTTGGTGGTCAGAAACTTAAAGTTTTCCACATATTTTGCGCAAACAGCATGCTAACTTCAAGCTAATGCTAGCTTGTCGGCGCTGCTAACTTCCTTAGTTAGCTTGGTTGCGCTAACGACTGCTTTAAATGCATTTCAATGTTTACTTTGTTTACAGGGTGTTTAAGAGGTGTCATTTTTAAGTATTCATAAGTTACCGTAATTTCACGACCATAAGGCGCATATAAGTCTTAGATTTTCTTCAAAATGAGTGGTGCGCCTTTTCGTGCGGTGCGCCTTGTGTGTGAGAAAAGGCGGACCTAAAAGAAAACGCTGTGCCCGCAAGGCGGACATAAAAGAAAAGGCATGAGAACGTTAAAGAGTGAAGTGTGAGCGGCGTGGGAGCGATGGATGACCGAAGGAGACCACAGTTTCACAAAGGGTGGAAGGCAGCGCCGGCCGAGTTACGCTACAGTTTGCCAATGGATTGTAGATGCTTGGACTAACGTGTCTGCTGGTACCGTTATCCGAGCTTTCGCAAAAGCTGGTATCCTTTCTGAGGAGCCGCACAGTACAGACAGTGACTTTGACAGTGAGGAGCGAAGTAGACCTGCTCTGTTGGATTTTGCGCAGCTGTTCAATTCGGAAACAGAGGATGAGGACTTTGACGGGTTTGAATAAAGACTATTACCGGTAATGTGCTTGTTTAGTATTGTTACTACTTAAATAAAGCACAACCAAACTCAGTTTTGCTCCCGATATATTTTTTAATACCCACATTTACATGCTTGCGTGTGTGTTGTTGTAAGGCGGTGTGTGACTGAGACTGCGCATTTTCGTACGGTGCGCCTAATGGCCGTGAAATTACGGTACAACGTTCCTCACTCACTGAAGAATTTCTATTTATTTTATGTTGTTTTACAATGTTCGCCTTTTTGCGCAAGTTTAAAACTCGGCAGAGTTTTCTTTTTTTTTTTAAACAAATAACCTGCATCATTCTCAGTAATAAAGACACAATTGTTAACGTTTTTTTATTTTTTACACTAAAACTAGACTAAAAACGTTCTAAGTCTTCCCTGACGAAAACTAGACGAAAACTCTTTTGGGTTTTCGTGACTAAAACTTAAATTAAAATTCGTCCAAAGACGAAAACTAAAACGAAAACTTAGATGGCCGCCAAAAACAACAATGTGCTGCGTCACCTCAGCCTCCTTAGACCCCACAGTGTCACTAAGACTCTGAATGTGTCGCTCCTGCTGCTGAGCCTCCTCCTGCGCCAACCGGAGCTCCTGCTCCATCTCCATCAGACGCTCCTGCAGCTTCTGCACAAGGACACAGAAAGTGTGTATAGAGGACAGAGGGCGCAACCTCTTCCAGCAGACGGGGTGTAGCCTACCTGGTTCCTGGTCTCACTGGCTCGTATTTTGGTCTGCAGGGACTGGACCTGCTCCTGCGCCTTCTGCAGCTCGCTGACACACTGACCCGCAGCGTTGTCATAGCGACCGAGCTGCTCATCCTTCAGCCGCTGGAAATCAGAGCAGAATGGTGTAACGTCATAAACATTCCCCTCGCAGAAAAGCACAAAACAATTAAATGAAGATGTTCATTTTCTTAAGTCAGATGTTTTTTGAACGTCATTTAAACAGATTTAGACCAGTTTGAATCAACTAAGGCCTGTTTAAACTGGTCAGAATGAGTCCAGACTGTTTCAAACCAGAATAGACCGGTTTAAACTTGTCTGAACCAGACCTGATTTGTTTATTCAACAAAGATGTTAAAACAAACAAACAAAATGTTTTTTCTACTTCCTGGATTCACTTTTAAGGCTCCGTATAATCGGAAGACAATGGAACGGAATCTATATTATAATGGAAGTCTTGAAGAACAACTGACACGCTTGCTGCAGCGCTTGAGGACCGTCGCCGTAGCGACATACGGATTGCTAAGTTACAAATGAAGCGGGGTGTTTTTACTTCCACCCCCAGGAGAGTCAGTCCTCTTAATAAAATCTTAGCTTAATTATTCCATTTTGTTATTCCATTCTTATGTTTTAACAAACCCATTAATCTGCGCCACTGTGCATTTAATGTAAGCTACTTTAATATATATTAGAACAGGGGTTACCAACCTGGTGCCGAGAGGCACCAGGTCGCCCACAGCGACTGCATCAGTCGCCCGCAGGCCAGTTCTAAAAATAGCACTAATCACAAATTAGCTCTGTCTAATTTAAAAAGGAACACATAAAAGCGTCAACACTGCAAAGATGAGGTTACGATCACGTTTTCTACCCACAAAAACATGGCAGAAAAAAGAAAGAAAACGTATCATTTTCACAGTGAATGGGACGAAGAGTTCTTTTTTACTAACGTGAAAGAAAACTGTGTGCGTCTCATCTGCACTGCGACCGTGGCGACGCATAGTCGCACCGTCCTTATTTTGAAAGGAGTAGATTTTTGTTAAATCTTACATAATTGATAGTTTGTACAAATATGGTTCAGAGTTTATGATTTGATAACTGTTGTAAAAATTGAAAAAGATTTCCTGCAAAATGTTGTGGAAGTGATCATTTGAAAATGAAACACTTGGATATTGCATATTGAAATGTATCTGTTTCTATTTAATCATACTGAAATAATTATTGTGATGGATCATTAACAATCAGTGTCTTCACATTGAATATCATTAATAATAATATCAAATTAAACTGTGTAACTTTGTGTATTATCAAAGTGGTAGCCCTTTGCATTACTCAGTGCCCTTGAAGTAGCTCTCAGTTTCAAAAAGGTTGGTGACCCCTGTAGTAGAACAATATATTACTGTAAGTTATAATGTCGATTTATGAAAAATTATTGAGAGAAAAGGTGGTGTTAGTCGTTACCAATGCTGGATATTAGCAAAGAGGCTCCAAGCAATTTTTGGGGGCGGGGCTAGTGATCTATAGAAGGTGTATCCAACTTCCCACCTGCTAGGATATTCTAGATTAGGCTCAAGAATCCCAATCCTGGACTAAGAAGTTTAGATGATGAAAAAATACCAAAAGCCCCGCGTAACTGCCCCGAAAACATCTCCTGCCTCCTCATTTTGGTCCTTGAACTTGCTTGTAAGATCAGGTGCCTCCTTTTTAGTTTGCTTCCGCTAAAATACGCGTTTCCCAACTTCTTTGCAGAATGAGCGATTCATAATGGTGGTGCGATGCGTAAACTATAGCTCAACAGGGGTCAGAAATCAAGTTGGTGCTCTTTTTGGAGATGCGTAAAGGAGTTACGGAGGTTTTATGTAAATCCGTTAACAACGTCTGGGCACTAGCTTAGCGTAAGAGCTACCCAAATCTTTATAAATAAGGCCACGGGTTCTTGCTAGGTTTTGTTCCTGGTCTTGCTTCATACTCTTGGTCCTCTGTGGATCCTAACCTGTTGGAAACGGAATGGTCCACACTGGATGTAGTCATCCGCCCACAGCTCCTCCATCTCTGCCAGCTCTACCTCTAGCTCTTGGGACACTACCAGTTCCGGGATGGTTTGATGAGGGTACAAGTCCTCCTCCGGTCCTCCACAGAAGGACTTGAGCAGAACCGGTGGTTGGGATGGTAGACTCTGCTCCAGTTTGGCTTTGACCAGAACTGGAAGCTTGCTGCCGCGATGGGGCTTCATAGGCCGGTATTCCCAGCGCCCTAGGAGTCCCAGTAACACGTCCAGGCCAGACATGGAGCTCTCCTTTGTAGGCTGGTCCCATTCAGGGTCCTGTTTGGGTGAAGTCTCCTCTGGTTCGGTTTTCTCTCCGGTCCCGTGGGCGGTACAACCAGCATCCAGAGACTCCACAGAGGAGGTGGGGCTGGCACTCCTTGGACCCTGTGAGATCGTATCGGACACCATGGCAACAGTTGGAGACTCCAGCAAAGTATCACAGCTTTTGAGGGGGTCCTCCCCTGGCTGGGCAAGATCAGAGTAACGAGTGGAGGGTCCACAAGAGGTGCTCCTGCGGCTGACTCGTCTGGGCACCTTACAGACTGCCTCGTAGTCGGAGTCCGCCACACGGAGCGCGGCACAGCCCTGGCACCGCTTTGGCTTCTGATCGCCTCCAGGGCAATGAGGGAGGTGCTGTTCTAGGCTCGGCTCCTCTTTATCGGCCCAGGATTCATACACGCAGTATGCCAGATCCTCCTGGATCATGTCAGAGTACCGGGCATCCTGCAGTGTCGGCAGGTCCACCGGGGAATCTTCTGTCCTGGGGGAGTTGTTCTTCCGGTACAACCCACCGATGCACTGGCGGAGGCGCTCCTTCTCCTGCAACAGGCGGTGCAGACGCTCCAGGGACAGCGCCTCCACACGAGCCACCACCGTGTCAAAGCGGTACATGCGGTCCAACATGAAGGCGCACTTGGAACAGACAAACTCCCCTTGGCCGTCCCTAACCAGCTCCTGACCCAGCACGTGGGACAGCACCACCTGCAGGCTGGGTTTGGCTCCTGGGTGGAAAATCCATCTACGCTGGTTTCCACAGAGCTCACGGGCACAGATTCTGCAGGTCTCCTTCATCTTTCCGGTATCCAGCATCCCCTGGATGATCCGATCCCAGCAGTTCTCAGAGGAGTACAATGATGGACCAGGAGGAGATCTGGATGGGTGTGTCCATCCAAAACCTGCTGACTCAGCAAGATGACGTCACCAGACTCCACGGGAAGCGGCAGCATCCAGCGGGATTTGAACCAGACACCTTTCCTTTTCCACAGAACAGGGATCAGTCCATAGGGTGGGTCTGGTTTTTAGAAACGCTGCGTTTCCTGTTTTTATTTGAAGACACGCCCCCCTGAGAGCATCCCCAGTTTCTAATCTAATATCTTCACGCTAATTCGGTATTTATCGGGGTCTCCTGCGGGTCCACCTGTTTTTCTCCCCCCTCTGAACCCCACTCTTGCTGTCAGACGAACCCCAGTTCCGCTGAGCAAGGCAGCGCTGACAGAAAACAAAGATCTTCTATGGAAGGAACATGTCTCACTCCACTTCATAATACACTACTACCTTTTTTCCCCTCCAAACTTTAAAAAAAAAATTGTTTAATTTTTTTTTTTTTAATTTAAAAATGTCTTTAATTTATAAATGACTTTTTTTAACAAACCCTAAGTAAAAAAAAAAAAAAACTTTTATTTTTGAATTTTTACTAATTAAAAAAATTCTAATGAGCGGGAAAAAAAAGTTCATAATTAACTAACAGAGCCATTAATATATGAAAAAAGAATGATTTTTTTTTTAATTTCAGTTAATATTTTATTATATTGGCAACAAAGGCAATGAGAATTTTGGAAAAAAAAAAAAATACACGTCTGCAATTATTTATATTTTTTTTATCAATTGTTGGTAAAACGGATTAAAATTAAAAATTATTCACTTTATAGTTCATCAAATGAATCATATGAATTATTTCAGCAAATTTATGTAAAATATTACAAGTGGTTTTTTTTTTTAGGTTCCTGTTTTATCAGAAGAGTGAGACATCTTTCATAGACATGGACTGAACCATTTCCAGTAAAAAAGGGGTGCAAAGTGAGGTTTTTTTTTAGGTTCCTTCAGAACAATCAAATAATCTTTTCATTTAAACTGCCCAAAAACACTAAATTATCCACCCTTTGCAACAGAAAAACATCTTGTACGGAGCTATGTCCCCTAAAAAAGAAATTTAGGGTCTTTAAATTAATTTCTCCCCCAAAAATGAGTTCAATAGAAGCTGCCTTGCTGATGAAATATGAAGAGTCCAAATGAATAAAAATAAATTAAATTCATTTTAATGACAAAGGAGACAAATGTTTCTGAACCTCTTATTCCTAATAGAGTACCGGAGCCTATCCTGGCAGCTTTCAGGGGAGAGGCAGGGTACACCCTGCGCAAGTCACCAATCTGTGACGGGGCTAACACACTCATATAGAGGAAATGTTAGAGCGGCCAATCAACCTAACGTGCATCTTTTTGGAGGGTGAAAGAAAACCGGAGTACCAGGAGAAAACCTGTGCATACATGGGGAGAACATGCAAACTTCACACTGAAAGGAAAGAGTTTTCAAGCCACGCCCCTACTATAGGTCTCGAACCCTAACGTCTTTACGGTGAGGGCACTGTTCTAACCACTGTGCCACCAAGAAGCCAGAAAAATTGGTCTAGTTTTGATTCGTCTTCTAAATCGTTGGTCTCTAATGGAGTAGCGGAGGGTACAGGATCCTATCCTGGCTGATTCGAGGCAAAAGGTGGGGTACACTCTCTAACGTCGCCAGTTTGTTGCGGGGCCATTTTTGTAGAAGCCACTCAGTGTAACATGAATGTTTTTGGAGGGTGGGAGAAAACTGGAGAAAAAGCAAAGCTCTCGATTTACAAGTCGATCTACGTTCCTACCCTCACCTATGGTCACCAGCTGTGGGTGGTGACCAAAAGAATGAGATCGCAGGTACAAGCGGCCGAAATGAGCTTCCTCCGCAGGGTGGCTGGGCTCTCACTCAGAGATCGGGTGAGGAGCTCTGTCATCCGGGAGGAGCTCTGTGTCGAGCCGCTCCTCCTCCAGGTCGAGAGGAGCCAGATGGGGTGGTTAGGGCATCTGGTCAGGATGCCCCCCGAGCGCCTTGCAGGCGGGGTGTTTTGGGCACGTCCCACCGGGAGGAGACCAAGGGGCAGACTCGGACCTGCTGGAGAGACTATGTCTCACGGCTGGCCGGGGAACGACTTGGGATCCTTCCAGGTGAGCTAGAAGATGCAGCCGGGGAGAGAGAGGCCTGGGCTGCCCATTTGAGGCTGTTGCCCCCACGACCCGACCCCGGAACAAGCGGAAGATGACGGAACGGAACGGAGAAAACTGGAGTACTTGGAGAAATTCCACGCGTACACAGGGAGAACATGCAAACTCCACACAGGAAGACCAGTGTTTCAAACCTCGCCCATTTTTTAAATCATAAACACACATAGATATAAAAAAAATTTAGAAAAGGAAATGTGTAAATATTCTTTTTTCGCTTTTAATTTTCCCCTCGGTTGATGTAAGAGTGGGCGTGGCTTAATTCTGCCACTCCCTATTTTGGTTCTCCAAAATGTGAACAATCCAAACATGAAATGTGGGTTTGTTTTGATATCATGATACGTTTTTAATCATCATCAGAGTCTCGAGTAAATCTAGAAACAAACGTTTGTGAAACAAGTGAAAAAAAAACGCTCTGGTTGTCTCCATCGGCAACACGACATCGAAAAGTGCATGAACATCTTTCATTTCCTGACCTCAGCTGCTTAGAGAAAAGAGGTCAGATTAATTAAAGAGTCCAAGTTCCTCCCAGAGGAGGAAAAGAAAGGGTATAGGAGGTTATTGATTACGATGACCTCACGGCCAGAAGGAGACGCACAATCAAATATCAATTAATCCTGGTACGAGAAGTGCCAAACACTGCTGGGGGACGTTTATTTTACTCTGGAAACACTAGGAACGGCAAAAGATTAATGCCACCACTTCCTCTTTTAAATCACCAATAAAAACAGAAATATGGAGACTCTAGAGGGGGTCGAGGTCAATGAGGCAGAAAGATGATGAAACATGGATGGATGAAAACGGTGGATTAATGTGTGTGACATTTTGGTCGGATGTTTACTAATGTTGGAATTCATCCAACCACGTTTATTAAAGATTCCATCCCGTGCAAAATAACTTTTCTCATATGGATGCTCTAAATCTACCTGCAAGTGCCATGACCGTCAATGTGACGCTTCTGTACCGTAATTTCCGCACTATAAGGGGCACCCAAAAACCTTAAATTTTCTCTAAAGTCCACGGTGCGCCTTTTAACCCGGAGCGCCTTATATATGGATTAATATTGAGCTACAACAGGTGTCGCAACTGCGGTAAGCAGCCGCCGACTTCATTTCCCCCGCAGAAGAAGTAGTGCTCGGTGCATGCTGGGATATATGAAAGGGTGTCTCATTTCCATTTGTGTGTTTGTGTAAAGACCCGGAAATGGCTCCTACCAAGAGACACTGTTACACCGCAGAGTTTAAACTCAAGGCGATCGGTCACGCAGTAGAACACGGGAATAGAGCCGCAGCGAGAGAGTTTAACATCAATGAATCAATGGTGAGGAAGTGGAGAAAGCAAGAGGATGCGCTGCGCCAAGTAAACAAGACTAAACAGAGTTTCTGCGGGAACTAAGCAAGATGGCCACAGTTAGAGGACAAAGTTGAACAGCCTTTACTGTAGCATCCTATAATGCGGTGCGCCTTATAGTGCAGAAAATACGGTAATTATTCACATTTTGCGCTGCTTTATTTTATAAATAAACTTTTAAACCACTCAATTTTTAAAGTAATAATAATCATAAAATGTTAAATATTTTTAAAACCTAGAATAAATCCTCACCTATGGTCACCAGCTGTGGGTGGTGACCAAAAGAATGAGATAGCGGATACAAGCGGCTGACACGAGCTTCCTCCGCAGGGTGGCTGGGCTCTCACTCAGAGATTGGATGAGGAGCTCTGCCATCCGGGAGAAGCTCGGTGTCGAACCGCTTCTCCTCCAGGTCGAGAGGAGCCAGATGGGGTGGTTCGGGCATCTGGTCAGGATGTCCTTGAGCGCCTCACTGGTGAGGAGTTTTGGGCACATCCCACCAGGAGGAAAACAAGAGGCAGACCCCGGACCTGATGGAGAGACTATGTCTCACAGCTGGCTGGGGAACGACTCGGAATCCTTCTGGGTGAGCTGGAGGATGCAGCTGGGGAGAAACAAGCCTGGGCTTCCTGTCTGAGGCTGTTGCCCCCGCGACCCGGCCCCGGATGAGCGGAAGACGACAGAACGTAAAGAATTAAAAAGCAAGCACCAAAGTAAAATGAACGAATTCATCAATAGCCTACTTTTTTTCCGCACTTTGCGCTCCAGCTTCAAAAATGTCCTTGTTATAAATTGGCTATATTCCAATATGTTAACCTGAACTTTCAAGACAGATCTAGAAAACATGGCTGACTGTATTCAGACTCTCTTCATGGTGTCTCTTCAATATTATCTCACTCAACCTTTCTAAAATGTTTCTGTAATGGCGTCAGAGTCCTCTTTGTCTCTCCCCACAAATATAAACACACACACTTATGTGTGGCCACAGCAATGTGTTTGTTGCCATTGCAACAACTTCCAATGCGGGCTTCCTCCCAGCTGCTGCGGAGCGCAGCAGGTTAGAGAAAATAAAATACTTGTGAATTTTGAAATGTTCATTTTTAGAACACAAAAATTACATGATAAAATAGAAAAAATGTTTATATTAAAAGTCATAAAAGGTCAGTTTCCTAGGTTGTGTTTTATTTATTCTAATTAACATATTAAAGTGCTGTGAGGTCAAATTGACCGCTGCGGCCGTCCTAGTGTTAAATCACAATTTGGGTTTTGGAACATTCCAAAACACAAATCTCAGGCTGCACAATGGCCTGACAACAAGAAGGATGGGGTTTGAGTCTCGGAGTGGGGGCGAGGCTTGAATCACTTTCGTTTCTGTGTGGAGTTTGCATGTTCTCCCTTTTTAAGTGTGTGCTTTCCACGGGTACCCTGGTTTCCTCCCACCCTCCAAAAACATGCGCGTTAGGGTGCTGTGAAATTGCCCCTAGGAATGAGAGTGTGTGTGGCTCTGCAACAGACTGGTGACCTGTTCTGGGTGTATCCTGCCTTTTGCTTGAAATCAGCCAGGATAGGCTCTGGCACCCCCTGTGACCCAGTCAGGGATAAGCGGTTCAGAAGACGAAACAAAATCTCATGTTGGATGTTTGAGAACTTCTCCATTTTATTTGTAGGTGAACTTACCTCGGTTTCTTTTTGCTTTTTCAGGGACACTGAAAAGCTTTGAACTTTGGCCTCCAGCTCTTGGACCCTCAGACTTAGAGAATGTTTTTGCTGTTTCAGCTCCTCCAATTCCCTGACAACCAAAAACAGACCAGGAGACAAATTAAAACAGATACGAGCTCCCGGGCTCCATCCAGGTCAGATACTGCATGTAGGTCACATACACTCATGCTGACCCGATATGTCAGCACGAGCGTCTGCGCCAGTTTGGCTGTTGCTGGGAATAGAAACAATATCAGCCGTGGCATGGAAACGGCATACTATGATAGGAAGAATATTTATAACACTGATGAGGGTCTTCCTCTTTGTGCAGCACGTATTCAAATGTTTGTTGTAGCAACATTAAAAAAACCCTTGACTTCAAAATAAATCTCAGATGTATTTAAGACTCACAGTTTTTCTCACAAACAATTTTCACACTCTAAAAAAAAAGTTAATAAAATTACAACATGCAAAAAAAGTTTATCTAATTTTCAGAACTTATTTTGCAAGTTGCATTTAATTAGTTTTAATTGCCTATAGCAGGGGTCCCCAACCTTTTTGAAACTGAGAGCTACTTCAAGGGCACTGAGTAATGCAAAGGGCTACCACTTTGATAATACACTACTGAAATAACAAAGTTACACAGTGTACTTTTAATTTGATATTATTATTAATGATAATAATATCAATTCTATGTGAAGACACAGACTGCAGCGCATTGTGCGCTCTGCAGAGAAGGTGATCGGCTGCAGCCTTCCATCTCTCGAAGACCTGTACGTCTCCAGGACTCGGGGGCGTGCAGGTCGGATAGCAGCTGACCCTTCCCACCCTGGACATGGACTTTTTGAGCGACTCCCCTCGGGCAGGAGGCTCCGGTCCATTCGGACCAGAACGTCCCGCCACAAAAACAGCTTCTTCCCTTCTGCCGTTAGTCTAATTAATACTTTATAACCTGAACCCCACATCTCTTAGTCACCTCCCTCTTGTCACTTTATAATCTTTATTATTTTTTATTATTTTCTATGACATGGCACTACTTTTCTTTTTCTTTCTGAGCACTCTGTTTTGTTAAAAAGATTTTTATTTATTTTATTTTTTATTATTTTTATCTTATATTATTGCACACCTGTATCAAAGCAAGTTCCTAGTCTCTGATATTCTCATTGACATGGCAATAAAAGCATTCTGATTCTGATTGTTAACGATCCATCACAATAATTATTTCAGTATGATTAAACAAGGTAGGAAACAGATACATTTCAATATGTAATATCCAAGTGTTTCATTTTCAAATGATCACTTCCACAACACTTTGCAGGGAATCTTTATCAATTTTTACAACAGTTATGAAATCATAAACTCTGAACCATGTTTGTATAAATGATCAATTATGGAAGATTTAACAAAAATCTACTGCTTTCAAAAAAAGCACGGTGCGACTGCGTCGCCACAGTCGCAGCGCAGATGAGACGCACACAGTTTTCTTTCACGTTAGTAAAAAAGAACTCTTCCTACCATTCACTGTGAAAATGATAAGTTTTCTTCCTTTTTTCTGCCATGTTTTTGTGGATATAAAACGCGTTCATAACCTCATCTTTGCAGCGCTCATGTTTACATTTTTTATGTATTTGTTTTTAAATTTACATCACTGTAAATGAAATTCAAAAAGAATAGCAACATAATTAAATAAAATTTTAGACAGAGCTAATTTGTGATTAGAGCTATTTTTAGAACTGGTCTGCGGGCGACTGATGCGGTCGCTGCGGGCGACCTGGTGCCCGTGGCCAAGTATATCTGCTGTTTTTAGTTTTAGAAAAACTCTTACGTACACATGTAACCATTTTCAATGTAACCCAGGAGTGGGCAAACTTTTTTATTCGTGGGCCAATTTGAGTTCTAGCATTTGACAAAGGGGCCGGAACAGGATCAGGTGGATGGCATGCTTTAGTAACCGCTAGATTAGACCGATAGAATGGTGCGCTAGATTTTAAACAAGCAAGCTAAATGTTACATCAAGAGCATTACATTTCAAATCTATCGCCGATAGGTATGAAATCTAGTGTGATAGCGCTTAAAAATAGGCATTTAGTGGCGCTAGGTTTGAAATCTAAGCGCTGGATTTAACATTTTGCTTGTTTTTACATCTAACACACTTGTTTACGTGCATGTGTATTGGGCCCAATGACTTTCCATATCTGTGCACGCTGTTTATTTTGACAGCGTACATGGAGTGCATCACGGAGACACTCATTTTAATGGGAGCAGTGTTGTTGTATTCTCAACAAAGCCAATATATCTAGAGTGCGCCATCTAGTGAGGAATTAAATTACATTAAAAGCGTTAAATTTCAAATCTAGCAGTGCTAGGTCTGAAATTTAGTCCGATAGCGCTTAAAAACGTGCATTTAGCGGCTCTAGGTTTGAAATCTAAGCGCTTGATGTAACATTTTGCTTGTTTTAACATCTAACACGCTTGTTTACGTGCGCGTATTGGCCCCGATGGCTTTCCATATATGTTCACACTGTTTATTCTGACAGTGCGCATCACAGAGACACACACATTTTAATGGGAGCAGTGTTGTTGTTTTCTCAACAAAGCCACTATATCTAGAGTGCGCCATCTAGTGAGGAAACATAAGAATTGCAGGGAAAATAAAACATTAACATGGTTTATTTATTTAATTTTTTTCAAGCTAGGTGGGCCAGATAAAACCATTTAACGGGCCATATGTGGCCCTGCGGGTTGTAGTTTGCCCATGTGTGGTATAACATCCACACAAACCCGTATAAATACATTGCTGAGTGCGTTGCTGAAGTTTAATTTTTTCCAATGACCCTTTTTTCTACATTGTTACTTTTTTTTTTCAAAGCTCAAATTTTCAGTTCATATTATGTGTCACCGTTTCTACATCCAGGTAGACGTGACCCAGGGACGTCTTCTGAGGGTACAAATTGAATTAACTTAACGTATTTTCCGCACTATAAGGCGCACCTAAAAACCTTAAATTTTCTCTTAAGTCCACGGTGCGCCTTATAACCCGGAGCGCCTTATGTATGGATTAATATTGAACTACAACAGGTATCGCAACTGCGGTAAGCAGTCGCCGACTCCATTTCCCCCTAGAAGAAGTAGTGCGCAGTGCATGTTGGGATACATGAAAGGGCGTCTCATTTCCATTTGTGTGTTTGTGTAAAGACCCGGAAATGGCTCCTACCAAGAGACACTGTTACACCACAGAGTTTAAACTCAAGGCGATCGGTCACGCAGTAGAACACGGGAATAGAGCCGCAGCGAGAGAGTTTAACATCAATGAATCAATGGTGAGGAAGTGGAGGAAGCAAGAGGATGCGCTGCGCCAAGTAAGTAAGACTAAACAGAGTTTCCGCGGGAACAAAGTGAGATGTTAGAGGACAAAGTTGAACAGCCTTTACTGTAGCGCCTTATAGTGCAGAAAATACGGTAAATGTATTATTATACCAGACAAGATGTTTGGGTATTTTGGGTATTTGTTTCAATACCAAATCAAGTTGTTAGTGTTTTCAACAGAAAGCGTTGAGTCACCTTTCTGTAGAGGTTTGCTCGACTCCACCTAAATCTCCACTTTCCTCCATCTTCTCCACCATCTCTCTTTCCAGAGCCAGGCAACGTTGGCTCTCACAATCCGCCAGCAGAGCCATTTTCTGGGCCTGTTCCCGAGAAAGCTCGGCTTCCTGAACACAAACAACACGGGAAAAATGTTTTTTCCTACATATTTCACCAGAAATGTGACCGTTTCTGCGTGCATACTGTACCTCCTGCAGGACCTGCACTTTGGCTTCCAGCATTTCCCACTTATGGAAACCCTCCTCCTGGCGTTCTGCTAAGCGACGTTCCATCTCTGCTTCATTCTGACTGGACAAGCTCTCAGCTGTACGTCTGTAAGAGTACAAATCAAACATCAGAAGTCAGACAGCCGCGTAGGACCGGTTTGACGCCAACTTGCTGAAACAAACGCACGGCGATGACACTTAAGGTTAGGATTAGTCCCCACAGGAATTTAAAGGAAATGTGTGTTCCTGAGGGAAACGTGGGGGTTAATCTGGTCTGTCAGAACTCACACATGTCGTTTCCTCCTCACATCTATCAACCCGCCCCACTAAGAGCTGCAATGATAAACTATGGCCTCACAGTTTATTTATGAAACAGCGGGGCGCAGAAAGTCATTCGGGGCTCCTAACTGCCCCCCATCATCATTCCTCTTAGAAGCCTGAAACTTTTTATTATACTGACCGAGTGCTGAGGCGCTTGATTAATTATAGCCTAATTACAACGAGCTGACGGCAGAGGAAGCCACTGAGGCAGAAAAACTGAAAGAAAAGAGAGGATTTATGGCTTTTTTTTTCACCACGTTTCATTTCAGGTTTTATGTGCGGAACAAAAAAAGATTCATTTTTGGGGTTTTTTATGTCAGTTTTTTCCTCAATAAATTTTGATTTTTGTCTGCTGGATATTAAAATGAATTTAGTTCCGTCATCTTCCGCTTGTTCCGGGGTCGGGCCGTGGGGGCAACAGCCTCAGACGGGATGCTCAGGCCTCTCTCACCCCGGCTGCATCCTCCAGCTCATCCGAAAGGATCCCGAGTCGTTCCC
This sequence comes from Neostethus bicornis, assembly GCA_902685375.1. Lineage (NCBI taxonomy): Eukaryota > Metazoa > Chordata > Actinopteri > Atheriniformes > Phallostethidae > Neostethus > Neostethus bicornis. The sequence goes on along the minus strand of LR738547.1, from coordinate 5,285,484 downwards.
CGGCCAGCTGTGAGACAGTAACTTCAGTGGGTCCAGGGTCTACCTCTCGTTTTCCTCCCGGTGGGACGTGCCCAAAATACCCCACCAGTGAGGCGCTCGTGGGGCAACCTGACCAGATGCCCGAACCACCCCATCTGGCTTCTCTCAACCTGGAGGAGGAGCGGCTTGACACCGAGCTCCTCCCGGATGGCAGAGCTCCTCACCCGGTCTCTGAGTGAGAGCCCAGCCACCCTGCGGAGGAAGCTCATTTCGGCCGCTTGTATCCGCGATCTCATTCTTTCGGTCACCACCCACAGCTGGAGACCATAGGTGAGGGTAGGAACGTAGATCGACTTGTAAATCGAGAGCTTTGCTTTTCGGCTCAGCTCTTTCTTTACCACGACGGACCGATGCAGCGTCCTAGTTATTGCTGACTCCTCCACTTGAGGCAAGACCCTGTCTCTGACCCGCAGGAGGCATTCCACCCTTTTCCGGGTGAGGTCCATGGTCTCGGATTTAGAGACGCTAATTCCCATCCCGGCCGCTTCACACTCGGCAGCAAATCGATCCAGTGAGAGCTGGAGATCACGGTCCGATGAAGCCAACAGAACCACATCATCCACAAAAAGCAGAGATCCGATCCTGAGGTCACCAAACCGGATCCCTCCAACGCCTCGGCTGCGCCTAGATATTCTGTCCATAAAGGTGATGAACAGAATCGGTGACAAAGGACAGCCTTTGTCACCAATTTTACAAATAAGATACACAATTTCTGAAGAGGTTTCTTCAGAACAGGAGGTTTCTAGTGGATCCTCCTCATTTCCTGTTTGCTGTTTTGTAATGTCATTTTAGCAGCTGCATATTTGTCTGGAAGAATCCTTCCTCATCATACAAAACACGGTGTAGGATCTGAATCAGATACAAATCTCTCTAACTGTTTAACTTTCTGCGAAAGATGGAATGTTTTTATCCACCTATTTCGAGTTCCTTTTTTTGTTGCCAAATTACTGAAAACATTGATCAGTTCAATAAAATGGAACCACCTTCAGGAGTGTTTTTCTTTTTGTCTTAATTGGGTTCCATTTGTTGTGGTTCCCTCAACCACCACCAGAGGGAGCCAGGGACCATCTCACCTTTCCCCCAATTCTGGCTGATTGGACCTCCTGCACCTGATTGGATCACCTGCACCTAATCTCCCGTCTGCCTATTTAAAGGCAGTCTCACCAGCATTCCTCGTCGGGTCTTCATGCCTCCCAGCCCTGGCTGACTCCCGACCCAGCAGATTTCCTTTGAAACTGAGATTGACTCTTTGATTACAACTTTGCTGATTCCTGGTTTAATAAACCTTGTTTAAAGTCCTCCTCCTTCCACATCACAACACCATCACTGATTTTTTAAAAACCAAAAATCTGATTTCAGGAATCAGATGCCTGACCAGATTGTTCAGGCATCTGGTCAGGATGCCTCCCGAACACCTAGTTGGTGAGGAGTTTCAGGCACGTCCCACCTGGAGGAGACCAAGAGGCAGACCCTGGACCCGCTGGAGAGACTTTTTCTCACAACACTCAAATCTACATCTAGTTGATAACACTGTGCTCATTTTAAATCGCTATGGCAGCTGTCAACAGAGAACCCTGCCTCTGGGTTTTAGACGCTCTCCTTTGTTGACAGCTTCCATGTGTCCAATGGATCAACATGCCGAAACACCAACAGAGCATTCTGCTATTTGTACTGTTAGCGTGACACGTGGGGTCGGTTGCAACATCTACACTGTGGCTAAAACAGTCGTGTGGTATAGTTTCATGGGACAAATATTGTTACACTAAATGTGACCTGCAGGTAGTGTCAAACTCCGGTCCTGGAGGGCTGGCGTCCATTGTGTTCCTGGTTCAATACAACAGATGCACATAAAGTGAAATAAAAATGGAGTCAAATTTGGCAGAATGACTCATTAACCTGGATTGGGTGTGTAAATGCAAGAACACGTCAAAAAACCTTCAAGACACCGGCCCTCGAGGACTGGAGTTTGACACCTGAGCACCAAAACATCCACAAGATTCAGATCATCCAGAACTACCTTATCAGCAACCAGAGACACCAGAAAATCCCCCTTCCTACAAATGGACCTCTTTTGCAGACTGTTTATGGAGTGCATTCAGAAACCAGAGGCCTTGTTCACGATGAGTAGTGACTATGAGTACGTTTTTGTACTAGCGTTTTTGCTCAGCACTATGACGCTGCTCACACCACGGAAAGTTATTACAGACGAAAGAAATTTGAAATCTATCCCGTCCTAACAACACCCCAAGAACTACAAATATGGAGCATGCAAATGATATGATACATGTGTAACAGTCCCCAAATGCGACGGTGATGCCTGAAAATACTCGTAAACAATGAAAAGTGGGTGCTATTGTGCAGCTACGCGTCTCCCACAAACCAAAAACTGTCAGGTGGTCAGCAGAGCAACTCTGGGACTGACACACTGACCCAGGGGTGGGCAAACTTTTGGTTCCCGGGCCACATTGAGTTCTAACATTTGATAAGGGGGCCGGAACGGGAACAAACGGATGGCATACTTTGGTAACCGCTAGATTAGACCGATAGAATTGCGTGCTAGATTTTAAACAAGCATGCTTAATGTTACATCAAGAGCGTTAAATTTCAAATCTAGCGGCACTAGGTCTAAAATCTAGAGCGATAGCGCTTAAAAACGTGCATTTAGCGGCGCTAGGTCTGAAATCTAAGCGCTTGATGTAACATTTTGCTTGTTTTAACATCTAACACGCTTGTTTACGTGCATGTATTGGGCCCGGATGGCTTTCCATATCTGTACACACTGTTTATTTTGAAAGCGTGCACATCATCAAGACACACTCATTTTAATGGGAGCAGTGTTATTGTTTTCTAAAGCCAATATGTCTAGAGTGCGCCATCTAGTGAAATAACATCAGAATTTCAGAGAAAATCAAACTGACAAGGTTTATTTATATAATTTTTCAAGTTTGGTGGGCCGGATTAAAACCTTTTCATGGACCGCATTTGGCCCGCGGGCCGCAGTTTGCCCATGCCTGCGCTGATCTGTCAGTAAAATAAAAAAGAAACGTTCCAAACTTTTAGCTACGACAAAAGAAAGTAACTGCATACCGATGATCCACGTTCACCAGTGGAGGTGGATTAAGTCATTCTCATCTTGATGTTTTAATAACATGATTAAAATTAATCATCTCTATTTATCGAGTGTGAAATATTACTTTGAACCAAGTGCACATGGTTTAAGAATGAGTTCAAACGAGGCCTCAGAAAAGTCAGAGGTCATGAAGGGTTTCTTACTCACATTGCTTTGTCCAGCAGCTCCTGCTTTTCCTCCACGTCCTTCTTCAGACTTTCAACTTCAACTTTCAACTCGATATTCTGCAAGAAGTTGATAATTAAAGCTGATTAGGAGGTGCGGCAAAGATCTACTGGCTTGCAAATTTACAGGCTAAAATGAGACGAGTCAAACAGGTGTGTGAACATGTCCTCGGAGGCGAAGGGACATATGTATACGTCACATTCTAATTCTTTTTCATCATCGCGTCTGTATGCACAACACTTTAAATACACTTTAGAACTAAAAAAGAACTATTCATCTCTAATTTAAAAAAAAAACGGTCCAAGCAGAACACGGTCTGGGTTCAAGTCCTTTCCTTTCTATTTTCCCCTTTTTGCATATTATAATCAAGTAAAACTGAGCAATCAACAGTGGTGGATGAAGTACTCACTTTCTGTACTTAAGTAAAAGTATAGATAATTAGAAAAAAAATATAAAAGTAAAAGTACCAAAAAAAAATCTACTTAAGTAAAAGTACAAAAAATTTGACTTTTTAAGTAAAAAGTAAAAGTATTCGACCATAATTCAAATGTTATTTTTTGTGCTGTAGGGTCACAAATAAATACTCTGCAGGAGCGTGACCGCCCCCCCCCCCCCCCGTCTCCCGCCTCTTTTGGTCCACAAAAAAAAAAAAGAAGAAGAAAGGAAAGGGGACTAGTCAAGCTATCCCCTAGCAGGGCCAGCAAATGGGCACCAAAATGCAGGAAAATGACACATATTTTTTAAAAGGTTCTGCGGGGGAGGCCCCCAGTCACCCTATATTGGCTTTGTCAATGACTTCACGTCCACCCCCCCATCTTCAGAAAATCCTAGAACCACCCCTGCTCTTGGCGCTGAATGAATGCGGAAAATGTTCAATCTCGATTCTGATTGGTCCTCTATTCATTACTTCTTCTCCCTCTTGGAGACCGCAGATGATCAACTGCTCCCTCTACAGGTTGATTTTGGCGGCGCGGCTTCAAGATGCGCTAAAAAAAAAAACTTTATATTTTTTAAATTCCTGAACGAAAATGTAACGAAAAATGTAAAACACATTTTTAAAAAGTAGCGAAGTAAAAGTATAGATATTTGCTCAAAAAATGTAGTGAAGTAAAAGTAAAAAGTACAAGTCTCAAATTTTACTTAAATAAAGTACAGATACACAATTTTTTCCTTAAGTACAGTACATTTACTTTGTTATGTTCCACCACTGGCAATCAATAAATAAAAACAGCTATTTTGATAATTGCTGTACATGCTGTATATGCTAATTAATAACGAGAGAGAAAAAAATCAGCCAATCATTGAAGAAATGGAGTTTATTTTTAGGTTCCCAACAACTGTGGCCTTCATGCTGACCGGGATCTTTAGAAGCGTTATAAATATCTCTGAGGCGTGCAGCACCTGCTCTTTCTGTCTCCTGCACTGCTCCCCGGTGTAACCCAGACGCCAGGGACAGTTTTAGTTGTTGACTATGACTGCAGCAACAAACCGATCTGAACCGGCTGACCGTTCGGTCCCCTCACGTGCACACTCTCAGCCTGACACACTGACACACATCTAAGCCATGCGAGGACGCAGACGTCTATGTGGGTCATCTGGCTGGAAAACAACTTGATGCTTTCTCATTTTGAAAAAAACCCCCCAAACATTATTCCAATTTTTTGTCCAAATTTTTCCCCCTAATTGATAATCCAGGAGCATCTTGGAAGAATCCTGGGAGGTATATACAAAGAAAACAAACAGCCGACTACTTTTCTTACTTATTCTATTTCAGGACACAATTATCTTTTTATTTCTTAAAATTAATTTAATTTTTCAAATTTGGCGGGCCGAATTAAAACTTGTAATGGGCCGCATGTGGTCCACGGGCCGCAGTTTGCTCATCCCTGCACTGATCTGTCAGTGAAATAAAAATGAAACGTTCCAAACTTTTAGCAACGACAAAGAAAAGTAACTGCATGCCGCCGATTTTTTAGTGATCCAGTAAGAAGCGCTCCAGATACAGGACGGAGCATCAAGAATGTATCAAGTTTTCGGGTGATTGTTATCACGGTACGGATTAGGTTTGGGTTTAGAGTCAGAGTTTGACCTTTGGCTCTCTCTAAACCAAACAAAAATAGGATCTAAACTTATTGAATGGAAGTTTTTCAGCCTGAAAACGTTCTTAGATTGATGTATTTTCTAAAAAACCGTATGGTTGATTCCTGCAAGTACCCAAAACAGACAATCTGATCGAGGAAAGACAAAAAGCATCACTCACCTTCCGGTGTACATCATCACCACTCTCCTCAAACTTCTGCTGGACCTTCTCCTCCAGGAAGTAGATCCTCAGTTTCAGGCTGAAGTTTTCCTTCTTCAGGTCATTCAGGTGCTGCGAGATAGTACGATAGCCACGAAAACCAGAGTTAGACATGCCCGCTGGTGTGGTCGGGAGCATTTCAGCCCCCCATTTGCAAGAACGTGGTGTGAACAGGGTCGAACCGATCCAAAACAAACTTGGGTTCTGCTCCTCCTGCTGCATCGACAGGCTGGAGGAACAACTGGTGTCAAACAGCCTGTGCGAAGTGGGTTTGTTAGAGGGAGGTGGCAGGGTTATTTTTACTGAAGGGAGGGCGGGGGGGCACGCCACATATCTAAGCCTGGAATTTGTGAGGCTCGGAGAGTTCATAAAGATGGGCATGTGCAATAAAAACAAAATATTTTGGTCAGTTTGTAGAGTCCTGCCATGGTAATCTGGGTTTAAACGTACTAACGTAGGCCCACAGACGCAGGGAACGTAGCCCCATAGAGGCAGGGAACGTAAGCCCACAGAGGCAGGGAACGTAGGCCCACAGAGGCAGGCAACGTAGGCCCACAGAGGCAAGGAACGTAGGCCCAAAGAGGTAGGCAACGTACGCCCAAAGAGTCAGGGAACGTAGGCCCAAAGAGGCAGGGAACGTAGGCCTACAAAGGCAGGGAACGTAGGCCCACAGAGGTAGGGAACGTAGGACCACAGAGGCAGGGAACATAGGCTCACAGGGGCAGGGAACGTAGGCCCACAGAGGCAGGGAACGTAGGCCCACAGAGGCAGGGAACGTAGGCCCACAGAGGCAGGGAACGTAGGCCCACAGAGGCAGGGAACGTAGGCCCATAGACACAGGGAACGTAGGCCCACAGAGGCAGGGAACGTAAGCCCACAGAGGCAAGGAACGTAGGCCCACAGTGGTAGGGAACGTACGCCTACAGAGGCAGGGAACGTAGGCCCACAGAGGCAGGGAACATAGGCCCACAGAGGCAGTGAACATAGGCCCACAGAGGCAGGGAACGTAAGCCCACAGAGGCAGGGAAGGTAGGCCCACAGAGGCAGGGAACGTAGGCCCACAGAGGCGGGGAACGTAGGCCCACAGACGCTGGGGAACGTACGCCCACAGAGGCAGGGAACGTAGGCCCACAAAGGCAGGGAACGTAGGCCCACAGAGGCAGGGAACGTAGGCCCACAGAGGCAGGGAACGTAGGCCCACAGAGTCAGAGAACGTAGGCCCACAGAGGCAGGAAACGTAGGCCCACAGAGGCAGGGAACGTAGGGCCACAGAGGCAGGGAACGTGAGCCCACAGTGGCAGGGAAAAAGCCCACAGACGCAAGGATCGTAAGCCCACAGACGCAGGGAAGCTAGGCCCACAGAGGCAGGGAACGTAAGCCCACAGAGGCAGGGAACGTAGGCCCACAGAGGCAGGGAACGTAAGCCCACAGAGGCAAGGAACGTAGGCCCACAGAGGCAGGGAACGTGGGCCCACAGAGGCAGGGAACGTAGGTCCACAGAGGCAGGGAACGTAGGCCCACAGAGGCAGGGAACGTAGGCCCACAGAGGTAGGGAACGTAGGCCCACAGAGGCCGGGAACGTAGGCCCACAGACGCAGGGAACGTAGGCCCACAGAGGCAGGGAACGTAGGCTCACAGAGGCAGGGATTGTAGGCCCACAGAGGCAAGGAACGTAGGCCCACAGAGGCAGGGAACGTAGGCCCACAGAGGCAAGGAAAGTAGGCCCACAGAGGCAGGGAATGTAGGCCCAAAGAGGCAGGGAACGTAAGCCCACAAAGGCAGTGAACGTAGACCCACAGAGGCAGGGAACGTAGGCCCACAGAGGCAGGGAACTTAGGCCCATAGACGCAGGAAACGTAGGCCCACAGAGGTAAAGAACGTAGGCCCACAGAGGTAAAGAACGTAGGCCCACAGAGGCAGGGAACGTAGGCCCACAGAGGTAAAGAACGTAGGCCCATAGAGGCAGGGAACGTAGGCCCACAGACGCAGGGAACGTAGGCCCAGAGAGGCAGGGAACGTAGGCCCAACAGAGGCAGGGAACGTAGGCCCATAGATGCAGGAAACGTAGGCCTACAGAGGCCGGGATGTATCTGGGTTCGATGCACTAACATAGTTCTGGGTGTAAATATTTGTCCATGTGCGTTAATACCTCCCGCCCACAAAATATGGCGGAGGCATTAAAAGCACTCAGGTTGTCCGTAAGTTTGTACTTCTGTAACACTTTTGTGAACTTGTCATCTCCTAAACTATACATGGGCAAACTATGGTCCGCGGGCCTCAAGAGGTCCATTAAACATTTAAATCCAGACCGCTGAATGCAAAAAATATTGAATAAATGAACCTTGTTAGTGTTTATTTGCCATGCAATTATGATGTTTTCTCACTAGATGGCGCACTCTACATATGTGATTTTGTTAAGAAAACAAAGCAAAGGGGCCATCCATCTGATCTTGTTCTGGCCCCTTTGTCAAATGTTAGAACTCAATGTGGCCCCGCAAATCAAAAAGTTTATCCACCCTTGTCCTAAACCATTGAAGGGCTTTTAGCAAAACTGCTAAAGTTACTCAGTGCCAACTATTGATTAACTGATTACGTTTCCAGGGTCATACAACATAAAGATTAAGTTTCAAAAATTGAAATAAAAAAAATTTGTTAACGCAATATCTCCCAAACCCCTGAAGGAATTTCAATTAAACTGTGTGCAGTTACTCAGTACCAATTATGGATGTACTGTGGATAAAGTTTGTGATATAAAGCAGACATAGGCGTATTGTTTGACACCTTGGCATCAACATGAAGTGGTTATTTACCTTTTTAAACAAAAAAAACTTTTTTTAGAGAAAATTATTAATGAAAACCTCAACATAAAGATAGTTTCCGACACCGCCATGAAGCTGGCCCCTCTTTAAAAAAAATATCAACAAAAATAAACAAAAAATATGTCAATAGTTTGAGCTGTAAAATTTTTTGTTTGTGCAATTTTAGTTTTGTTTTTTATTTTAAGAAACACGATTTGAACCGCGACATCATCCAGCCACTCATTCCACCTAAAAATGCGGGAAAACTCATAAGAATAGAGCAAATAGTTTCTGCTGCGTTTGTGCCGTTATGTCACGTAAAAATGTTCGTTTGTGCTATTTTAGTTGTTGCTTAAAACCTTTTATTTATTTATTTTTTTCTATGATTTTTTTTTTTTTAATTTGAACGAATACGTGAACCAGATCCTGCGTCTATGTCCGGGCGTCGCCATCTTTGATGACGTCATCGCCCAAATCGTATTTCTTTTTTAAAAAAAAACTAAACTAAAATTCAGGAAACTGGCCACTTCCTGAATACAGAAAAAGAGATTCTGACTTTCTCCTTGTCATGGAGAACGCCTTGGTAATTGGGGTCAATATTTCCAGATAAATGAAGGGTGGAAAAGAGGTGAAGAAGCTTGTGGATGTAATTTCAGGGGAGGTTTAGAAAACTATCAAGACAGCAACCAACTACTTTTCTACCACCAATTCCTCCTAAAAAATAGCGTTTTTTGACCTTTACCTTCTCCTGTGAATAGTTTCTGTCCACACGGCGGTGCTGCCACTCTACCATCTGTCTAACATAGCTATTTAAAGCTCTGCCGAGCTGAAATGGAACCGAGGCCGAGAAAGGCCTGTTCACGAGTTCCAGTCTGAGACACACTGAATCCAAGAACACATGTTTAATCAGCACCCAAAGAGAGACGAGTGTTTGGATGCTCCTTCCTGCAGGAGGATGAACACAAAGACTGGGACGTTAACTGAGCCGAAAGCTGCAGGAATTGGTCGGCTCCAGATTGTCTGAGACCACATTGCTTGAGGGATTCTTTAAACTTCAGACTATGCAGCTGAATATAATTTTGTATATGAAGTAATTGCATGTTTAAAGCATCTTCATCTGTTTCTGCAAACAAAAAAAAAAAAAGTCTTTTTTTTAATCTTGGGGCTAAAAATGAAGAAACTACTCAAAGTTTTATGTCGTAAATGACAAAAAAAAATATGTCCGTACGTTTTTATAGCCGGGATGGAAATTAGCGCCTCCAAATCCGAGACTATGGTCGTCGCCCTGAGAAGGGTGGAATACCCCCTGCAGGTTTGGGACAGGGCGCTGCCCCAAGTGGAGGAGTTTAAGTATCTCGGGGTCTTGTTAACGAGTGGGGGAAAGGCGGATCGGTGTGGCATCAGCAATAACTAGGACGCTGCATCGGTCCGTCGTGGTAACGAGAGAGCTGAGCCGAAAAGAAAAGCTCTCGATTTACAAGTCGATCTACGTTCCAACCCTGACCTGTGGTCACCAGCTGTGGGTGGTGACCGAAAGAATGAGATCACGGATACAAGCGGCCGAAATGAGCTTCCTCCGCAGGGTGGCTGGGCTCTCACTCAGAGATCGGGTGAGGAGCTCTCCCATTCGGGAGGAGCTCGGTGTCGAGCCGCTCCTCCTCCAGATCGAGAGGAGCCAGATGGGGCGGTTCGGGCATCTGGTCAGGATGCCCCCCGACCGCCGCATGTCCCACCGGGAGGAGACCAAGGGGCAGACCCCGGACCCGCTGGAGAGACTACGTCTCACAGCTGGCTGGGGAACGACTTGGGATCTTTCCGGGTGAGCTGGAGGATGCAGCCGGGGTGAGAGAGGCCTGGGCTTCACGTTTGAGGCTGGTGCCCCCGCGACCCGACCCTGTAACAAGCGGAAGATGACGGAACGGAACCTGCAACTATTCAGAACCCCGCCCTCTAGCCCCACAAACTTCAGGTTTTAGATTGATACAACGTTCAAATTCAGACAATTATTTATCAAAATGATGATAAAACTTTCTGAAACCCACAAGTGTGAAACTAGAAATAGATTTGATCATCTAAATATGTTTCTACCTGTTTGGTTTCTGGCACCATTCTGGCACATTTATTTCCATATGGATCCAATTTGTACCGGTACATGTGTCCACATCCAGTTTACAAGAAATTTATTACTATTAATGGTAATTATGTTACAATTCAATGTAAAAAATATTAATAATGACAATAATAGAATAAAAAAAAAAAACAGGCGTGTCTAAGTTGTGGCTCCAGCTTCTAAGAAGGAGATCAGGCGCTCACCTGAAACCATGATCTAACAAGGATTCTAAAGCTTGATAGCGAGTCTGAAAACTGAAGTCTCACAGGTGACCGAGTCTAACGGGAGAGGGTCTGTTGAGCCGCATTTTGTAATAACGGTGCATTTTGTAATAAATGCGGGCGGGCTGTAATCTGATTGGCTGCTGCATCAGTTCTACAAAGATCATGCGCTGCTTGCATGCTTAATTGAGACAGCCAACAGAGTTCAACATGATGCCAGGTATGAAAAAACTGTGCCAAATATTATCTGTGTAATTGAATATATGGAAGTATAAAGACATTTTGCAGTTGATCTAAAGTTATGTAGATGTTTTGCCCTTGATAAGAAATTATATGACTGAATTTAAACCTGCATTGTCCAAGTTATGCTCACTGCATTAAAAACAGTTTGTAAAGTAAAACTGAAATCTATGCCTCTAAGTACATATTAAAAGTTAATAACTTAAAGCAGGACACATTTGAAGGAAAACTGTGCATGTGCAAAAAAAACTACACACACACACACACACACAGTTTATTACAAAATGCACCGTTATTACAAAATGCGGCTCAACAGGGTCCAAGTCCAGTATGGAGAGTGTGCACCATAATGAGGGAGAGGAGGCTAAAGCTAAACACATAGAGCCTAAAGGTAAAAACAAGCTTGATAGTAAAGCTGATAGTCTTGGTCTACAAGTAGTTTGGGGTCTAACAAGAATACCAGAACCCTGAGCCTGATAAATACCGGTAGTATAGGGCCTACCACGGACTCAAATAGTGAATCCTAAAACTAATGGGGATTAATGAGCCTAAAAAAAGCAAAACATTGAGGATGCACTGCTGTCCGTTCGTACTATTCCGTCGTCTTCTACTTGTTCGGGGCTGGGTCACGGAGGCAACAGCCTCAGACGGGAAGCCCAGGTCATCCTCCAGCTCACCTGGAAGGATCCCAAGTCGTTCCCTGGTAAGCTGTGAGACATAGTCTCTCCAGCCAGTCCAGTGTCTGCCTCTTGGTCTCCTCCCAGTGGGACGAGCCCAAAACACCTCACCAACGAGGCGCATGGGAGGCATACTGACCATTTGCCTCCCTACCTGGCTTCTCTCGATCTGGAGGAGGAGGGGCTCGACACGCAGCTCCTCCCAGATGGCAGAACTCCTCACCCGGAAGACAGTGCTGTCTCCTGCTGTCCTACTTTATTAATTTCTTACACAAATATCACTAAAAACCCCTAAAATGTCTTTGATCTAACATCAAGCTGAAGATGGAGGTTCAAAGGGAAGTTAATTTTTAAAAAGAATATAAGTCTGTGTAGTCCTTCATTTATCCAGGAGTGATCCATAGTAGAAAAAGTTTCAAAAAAGTCTTCTGGACAGTTTAATTCTTGATCGAGACGTTTCGACTTCCATCTGGAAATCATTTTCAATCTGAATGAAATGGACTGAAAACTGGATCTATTTATACTAACCTGTGTAAAAGGTAAAGAAAAAAATAGTAAGAAGGGCTCTACCAATGAGCCTGTGTTACCTATGATGGCCGTGAATGGCTCCTATTGTAGCCACAGACCAGTAAACGACCCTATTACAATAATGCTAAAAGCCTAGTGAATAGAAATTCCTGCTAACGAGAGGCGTGAAACTGGGTCACGAGGTGTCATCTTTAGTCCATGGCTTCAAAAGGCTGCTGTAAATACCGGGCAGAATGTATCTAATGCCTCCACTCTGATTCAGTGAGGGACTCTCTTTCATCACAAAGATGGCTTCCTTCACCCCTCTCTTACACCTGATACATTAATTCAATTCAATTTTATTTGTATCGCCCAAACTCACAGAATTTCCGTCTCAATGGGCTTCACAAGAAAAAGAGGAATGTATCAACACAAATACACAGCAAGAAAAATAACTAACAAATGCTAGCTAAACAAGACTAGCACACTTTCCTTCTCGGTGAGGAAAAACTCCTAAAAAACCGATCAGTGGGGAAAAAAATAAGAAACCTCGTGGGGATCCACAGGAAAGAGAGATCCCTCCCCCGTGACGAGCAACCAATGTGTCAAAGATTATTGTTTAAATATTAGCTTATTCTACTCTACAGCTAAATATCTAAAGAAGTCAATAGATGTTCTTCATCTTCATCCATTAGGGTTCTGTTCTTGAATTTATTCGTAACGTCTTTTTACACTACTAGTTGGCAATGTGATTCGCATGTTGTCCCTCTTTCTAAACATCCTCTGTGGGAGTGGGGTCAGCTCCAGACTCAGATCTTCTGTATTCCACATGAAGGAAGATATTCCTCCTTCATGTGGAAGATGGATACCCATTGCTAACTTTTGGCTACCTATTGTGACTTCGTAAAAACTCGGACCCATGACCCGCTCTACTTATTGTCCACTTATGCCAAACCTCTACGATCACTTCACCACTACGACCCTCGCTGACCCAAATTCACCTTTACTAACCCATATAAACACGTCTAAATCCTCCCAAATTTTTAATAAGAACAAAATGACACTCGTACCTTTACCAAGCTTTTAAAACTGAAACATCGCTAACTTTTCACAATCCTAACTATATTAAAAAAACTAGAAAATGACTCTTTGTAGGGGGAACGTCCCTTCAGCTTGTTGATATTTCAGAAGAAAAAGTATCTTCTAAGCTGCACTCACACGTCAAAATGGATTGATCGCTATTGTGTTGCCGCTATCACATTGACTTAAATCGGATGGATATCCTGGTTCTATGGCACTTTGAGTATGTGATTTCCGGTGTCCTGACAAAATCTGCGACCATTGAGATCTGTAACTTTGGGCCTCTGCACATGCCCAGAATGCTTCCCCTACGTTCCAGATGATCTAACCATCGAGATCTGCGACCTAACCAGCGAGATCTGCGACCTGCCATACTTCAATTGGAATTAGTGTTAGTTTTTGGCACTCTAACCTATTGAGCGAATCTACTTTGTATTTGCGACCAGTTCCAGATCTTGATGAGGCCGCAGATCCCGATAGATCACCGGATCTAATACGTACATGTTGGATTACCCATACATATGTTGTCAGAACTGCTTCATGCTGATTTCCTGCTAACCTGCCTCTAAACTCGGCTTTTATCGAGCGTGTTCATCGATAATCGCAGTAGATTCTGATTGGTTTATGGATCCATCATTTGGAAAAAGGTGAGCTTTATTTATCTCATCTAATAATAATAATAATGTATACTTTATTGATCCCTCAATGGGAAAATGTGTGTGCTGCACTCCTACACCGCAGCAGGCTGCCACCTATGACGGCATCAATGGTGGGAGAAACAGGCGTTTAGGTGTTTTTTTCAAGAACCCTAGACGTGAACTCAGTCGGAATCAAACTTGCGAACTTCTGGTTAACTTCCAGCCCCACGGGCAACTGCTCTAGCACTAAGCCACCGCCTCTCTCGTCAATGGGATCAACAATGCAGATTTGTCCAAGCCATAAGTGTGGGATGGTGGTTGACTTGCTGTGGAATCGGTTAAAACATACCTAACAACCGCAGCCGGATGGAGACGCACGCCATCATAGACTAAACATGTAAAAACAAACTGATCGGCCATGTTTTAGACCTTGGGGAGAGGTCATTTTATCTGTTGCCCCTCCAAATCAGTTTATAAGAACATCTTCAGAGACTTTTTGGTTGGGCTTCACATCCATACATTCAGGATAAATCCAACACATGTTCATCTACTGACAAAAAAATTAAGCCTGTAAGCTGAGAAAACATGTTTTGTTAAAAATTATGCCAAAGTTGGTGAACTTGCGACATCGATTGTGAAAATGTTTCCATGTACAAGTCCAGATGTAGAGAACGTCATGACCCTGCTGACTGTGAATAGAAAGTGACTTATCTAAAAAAAAATACATTATTCATTACAAAATTATACAACGGAGGTCACTAAAGACCACTAATAAGAGACGGTGCGTTGTTTAAGACGGGGGTAAGGTTTGTAACACACACACAGCCACATGCATGATTACGTGCAAATAAAAAAAGCTCTTAGTGTTTAAAAAAAAACAGAGGGAACAATCTTAAAAATCTTCAGTGCTGCTCTGAATTCTTTAAACAATACGTTACTTTTTTAATGAAGTTATTTATTATGTAAATTCGATCCCATGTGGCATTGGTCTAGTGGTAGAGATACCGTCTTTCGACCGGTAGAAACCTGGTTCGATTCCCGCTAGGCCCAAGCCGTTCCTGAGACCAAAGAAAAGACACGAGAACAAAGAAAGTAAAGAAAATTTAAAAAAAAACTCTGTAAAAGTTATTTATTAATTTTAATTAATTTTCTCAGTTTAAAACAATTTAACCAAATAATTTGAAAACTTTTGAATTTTTTTTTAAATTAAAAAAAATATATTTTGACTTTTGTCTGATTGTTTTTTATTTTTGTAAATTTAAATATTTTTTTATTTATTGAGGAAAAGAGGAATTTAAATGAAAACATTTAAAATAATTTAATATAACTTTTATAATATTTAAATTACATGACGATCACAAAAAATTTATTTTTCATTTATTTGTTTAAAATGAATGTTTAACCTTCAACGTCTTAAAAAAAATTAAATCGTTTTAATTACCAGACAAAAATTTTTAGTATTTATTTTAAAAATTCAAAAAATTAATTAAGTCTTTTAATTAAATTAATAATTTTTCATTTTGAAAATGTAAGATTAATATTAATACATATTTAAAACAATAATTTTTAACGCTTTCTTCATTTTTGTTATTTTTACTTCTATTTTTTTTTTTATTTAAATAGAAATACAATTTTAAATCACAATAAATCCACAAACTCCCCTTTTTTTTTTAAAAAAAGGGTAAATATATTTTTAACTGTGTGTAACTATGACGACCGCCTCCAGTAATTTACTTATTTTCACTAAAAATTCCAAACATAAAAAATTATTCTGCAAATTAAATGATAAAATACATTTTTTTGGCCTTATTTAAATAAATTATTCTGATGTCAAAAATTTAACAAAGAGTTACATTTGTTTGTTTTTAAGATTTGTGGATTAAATCCCTTTTATTCTTAATTTATTTATTTATTTTAATATATTTTATTAATCCCTCACCGGGATATTTATGTGCTAAATTTCGCCGCAGCAGGCTGCCACCTATGACAGCCTGCTGCATTTCGCCGCAGCAGGCTGCCACCTATGACAGCCTAGCTGCATTTCGCCGCAGCAGGCTGCCACCTATGACAGCCGGCTGCATTTCGCCGCAGCAGGCTGCCACTTATGACAGCCTGCTGCATTTCGCCGCAGCAGGCTGCCACCTATGACACCCTAGCTGCATTTCGCCGCAGCAGGCTGCCACTTATGACAGCCTGCTGCATTTCGCCGCAGCAGGCTGCCACCTATGACACCCTAGCTGCATTTCGCCGCAGCAGGCTGCCACTTATGACAGCGCTTTAATATACTGGTGGGAGAAACGAGGGGTTAGGTTCTCGAAGGATCCTAATCTAAGTTAGATTCAATAACATTCGCCCACAGTTTGAATAAAATAATATGTTCAGAAGAGCACGTTTCATTTGACAGTTGTGCGTCCAGTAGATGAGTTTGTTTTAATCAGGAAAGACACTCACATGTTTGGAAAACTCTGGCTGGCCTCTGATTTTTTATGACCATTTACACTGAAAAAAAAACCCTGTTGCTTTTGCTTTAAAGACGCAAAAGGAACAAGATGCATAAATCCAAACGAGACCTGAAACAGGCGCTCGGATACGAAGCCAAATCCAAGTCAAAGTCACCTCGAAGGTTTCTGAATTCCAGCAAATTACAATGATACAGTTTTCGTCCTCGAGAACCAAACGTTAACTGTACGAGTGGTGTTTTTACACGAGATAATAAAAGCCACTGAGAAGAAACACGATGCAGAAGAGTCCGAACTATCTTGTCACATCGCCCAAATAACTACAAACTTTCCGTCCAGAACTGATCATCTTGTAATAGCACGTTTATAAATTTAACTTTTTAAAACGAGTCAGGGGATCATTTAAGCTCTTTACTCCCCTGAAGGAGCATCTGGGTCCAATCAACCAGAGAACTGATCCATCGTTATCCAACAAGCTTTTTACATCACACAGATCAGCCGGTCGGGTCCAACCTAATCTGGACAGGTCCACCGGACCAGTGATTTTTTAAAAAACTGGGACAGACTCCAGGTCATTGGGAGTCTGGATCAGAACCAGATGTTCCCCTCTAACCCGGGCCATTTCAGAAACCTAATCCCGGAAGTGTGCTCGGGTTGTGACGGATGGCCCGGAGTCTGAGAGCCCAGGCTGATGATGCAGCGTGATACTCCCACAGAGGGAGCAAAGCAAGGAGGCGGGTTTCAGGGCCGCACCAGCTGCTGATGTCTTCCAGCGACCTGCCAAAGAGGAAACCCCGTCACTGGCTCAAAGGAACATGAGTCTAAACTCATTGAGGCAAAGAACTTCTGCTTCAGGCTACGGTCCAAGGTATCAGGTGTCCTCATATACATATCTCTGTTTTAGTGAGGCTGGAGAAGCGTGCACGTACAACGTCTGCAAACACGCCGACTCGTAACCCCCAGTGTTCCTTTAAGACTCTATTCTTTGATTTCTCCAGTGCCTTCAACACAATCCAGGCCGTCCTCTTACAAGAGAAATCGACGGGGATCCAGGTTGAAATCCTCCTTCTGCGCTGCCTCTCAGACAGTTTGTCAGGCTGAGGGAACACCGGCGCTCCACAGGGAACTATCTCGGCACTCCTACAGATTTTTAATGTAACGTCAAGCAGTAGGATGTCCAGAAGTTCTCAGGTGACACAGCAATTCTTAGCCGTATCGGAGAGGACGTGGAGCATGTTGACAGAAAGCTAGAGGAGATCGTAGTAGTGTGGTGACCTCAGAGTGAGGATAGGAATCAACACCTCGAGAGCAAAGAAAAGGTCACAAGCACAGCCGGTTCTCATGCAGGGATTGTGATGGTATATGTAACTACAATATTTCTGAAAAAATATTTTATAGATATCAGATGTTTTTTTTTGTATACTATATTAACCCCTCACTAGGGAAATTTGTGGGCTGCATCACACCGCAGCAGGCTGCCACGACAGTGCCAATGGTGGGAGAATCAGGGGCTTAAGTGTCTTCTCCAAAGACCCTACAGTAGACGTAAACTTAGTGGGAATTGAACCCACAAACTTCCGATTAACTTCCGGTTAACTTCTAGTCCGCAGGCGAACGCTCTACCACTGAGCCACCGCCACCGGCAGTGGGGAGGAGGTGCTGTTTTGTTTTCCAAAATGCTGTTTTGAATATTTTGTACGATATAAACCGGGTTAACTCGGTTGGTCAAGACCATTTAACATTTTAAAGCAGCGAAAAAAAAGTTTCTTACCAACGAAGCTAGCCAAAGACAACGTCTTCATGTAGTTCAGGTAGATTTTTTTCTCAATTACAAAATATTTCCGGGCCTCACGGTGGCGCAGTGGGTAGCACAGAGGCCTCACAGCAAGAAGGTTGTGGGTTCGAGTCCCGGGTGCTGACGAGGCATGGAACACTGTCCTTTTGATGTGGAGTTTGCATGTTCTCCCCGTGTTTGCATGGGGTTCCTCCGGTTTCCTCACACCCTCCAAAGACATGCATGTTAGGTTGATTGGCCGGTGCCAAATTGCCCCTTGGAATGTGTGTGTGGATGGTTGTATGTGTGTGGCGCTGCGACAGACTGGCGACCTGTTTGGGGTGTACCCTGCCCCTCGACTTGAATCAGCCTGGATGGTCTCCGGCATCCCGCCCAACTACGTAAGGGATAGACGGATAAGAAGGTGACTGACTGACAAAATATCTCCATAAAATGAGGATTCCATCTCGTTTAGGCTCCAAAAACATTTCTTAATTTTGCAGAACCACTTTTTTTAATTGTTTTTTTTGTTTTTATTTACTATTTTATAAGCCGATGGCGGTGTTTACCAGCAGCAGGAACTACTTCCTGGTGGGGTCGTCTGGCCCCATCTCCCTATCTGTTAAAACATGGCTGACTGGCCAGCTGGAACCAACCTGACAAATCAGTTGGCTGCTCTTTGCAATTACCTAATCACAGATGTTAATATTGCAATACTGATATATTGTGATTTGATATATTGTACAGCCCTCTAATGTGTGTGTGTGTATGTGTGTGTGTGAATCTATCTATCTGATCAGTCCTTCTGTTCTCTACACTAAATAGTTTCCTTCCATGCAAAGCTGGATTTGATGGATGAATTTTAGGCAGGACTTTTTTTCTGCCAGAAGGTCTGTTTTCCCATCGCTTGGCTTCATGGAGGGCAGGTCTGTGTCTCATTTCACATGTTTATGGCAGATCTAAATTATGGGATCAGGTTCTCCCAAACTGAAGCGACTGTCATGGCCGACTCTCCCTTAAAGGCTTTCTTCTCTGTAACACAACTCCGCGCGGGGAGAGGAAAACCAAACAAACGCAGACTTCACAGCAAACTTTGTGGCTTTTTAAAAATTCTCTTCATGTTTCTCCCCCCCTAAATATAAACCAGAGGAAGTTTTGAACCAGGTTCTCTGAATGAGGTCCAGCTGAAAACCGGGAAGACATCAGAGAGACCAAAAAAAGGAGTGTGAATCTGGATTAATGTGGATTTCTCCACGCCTTAATGTGAGAATAAAACTTTCACCTCCGTAGAGGTGTTAATATCCATTCTGTCATCTTCCTCAACACGCGGCAACTCACAATTACGCCACTGGGAGGCGACATTATAGAGTACTGTATTTCTTTCCCTGATCAGTGCTGATCAGGATGAAATCCATCTACTCATCCCCGTCCTGGGCATCGCTGGGCTGAGGAGCCCCCCGTGTTTCCATCAGGATGAAGAACATCTACTCATCCCCGTACTGGACATCGCTAGGCTGAGGAGTCCCCCGTGTTTCTATCAGGATGAAGAACATCCATTGACTTCTTTAGATATTTAGCTGTAGAGTAGAATAAGCTAATATTTAAACAATAGTCTTACACATATTGGTTGCTCCTCCCAGGGGAGGGATCTCTCTTTCATGTGGATCCCCACGAGGTTTCTTATTTTTTCCCCACTGATGGTTTTTTTTTTAGGAGTTTTTCCTCACCGTGAAGGAGAGTCTAAGGCAGAGGTGTCCAAACTTTTTCACTCGCGGGCCACATTGAGTTCTGATGTTTGACAAGCGGGCCGGATCCGAGGAGAGGGGGGGAGCGGGGCGTGTGAGGTCATAGACAAAAAGCCCTTTAGAAAATCCTGGAGTCGCCCCTGAGAACAGGATCAGATGGATGGCATGCTTTGGTAACCACTAGTTTAGACTGGCTAAATGCCGTGCTAGATTCTTTTTTTCCTCCTTTTATTAATTGCCGCCATTTTAGAAAATTGGAGGGGCTCACATACTAATTCGCTATTCCTATTTTAGCCTCTAGATGGCAGCATTTAGAACACGCAGGTAACAGCGCTGCTGCCCAATGTATTACGTAATTCTACACGCGGGCCAAGCGCTATTGATTTTATGACGGAGGCTGCGGGCCGGATGAAAATTGACACCGGGCCGCATTTGGCCCCCGGGCCGGACTTTGAACATGTCTGGACTACTGTATTTCTTTCCCTAATCAGTGCTGATCAGGATGAAATCCATCTACTCATCCCATTCCTGGACATATCCGGGCTGAGGAGTCCCCCGTGTAACGTGTAACCATCAGGATGAAGAACATCTACTCATCCCCGTACTGGACATCGCCGGGCGGAGGAGCCCCCTGTGTTTCCATCAGGATGAAAAACATCTATTGACTCCTTCAGATATTTAGCTGTAGAGTAGAATAAGCTCATATTTAATCAATAATCTTTGACACATTGGTTGCTCGTCCCGGGGGAGGGATCTCTCTTTCATGTGGATCCCCATGAGGTTTCTTATTTTTTCCCCACTGATGGGTTTTTTAGGAGTTTTTCCTCACCGAGAAGGAGAGTCTAAGAGCATAAATGTGCTAGTCTTGTTTAGTCAGCATTTGTTAGTTATTTTTCTTGCTGTGTATTTGTGTTAATACATTCCTCTTTTTCTTGTGAAGCCCATTGTGACGGAAATTCTGTGATTTTGGGCAATACAAATAAAATTGATTTGAATTTTGTTCTACTAAAATATTTTCCATTTATTTTTCAATCTAATTCCATGCATCGTATGTGGAATTTTCAGCCTACAATTCACATGAGGTGGGACAAATAAGACACATTAAAATGACTTGATCAAAAGGTATTAACACGAAAACAGTCTGCCGACATTTTCACTCTGGTTAGCGTACGAACGCATGCATCCGTATGTGTTTGTGTATAGATGCCGGCTCTGTATAACTGGGTGCGTGACCTCATTTTAGTAGTCTGGCAATGACATGGACAAGAAGTGGCGCCCGAGGGCTTCGGTGCAGTCAACCATCAGCTGGCTGGGTCGAGGAGATGGCTTTAAACGAGGGTGAGGGGCCTAGATAGGGTGGAGGAGGGGGAAGAGATAGGTGAGAGATGAGACTAGAGATGGAGGCTAAGAAACGTTGTCCAGCTCTCTACGACGATGTCCATCCTGCAGACAGGAAGTGATGAAGAAAGTGGTAACTAGACTGATCTGTGGGCGAAGTCAGTGATTGGCCACTTGGTGTGTGTGGACTGGGGTCTTCCGAATCTGATCCAGATTTTTCATCCTCAGTCCCTTTCATGCTCAATCCAGAGCTTCGAGAATTCCGAACCTGATCGGAACTTTCATTCCCGGTCTTGGGATTCCATTTAAAGTCCAGATCTGTCACGACCAAGGCTTTTCTGATGCCCGGTGCTTCCATACCTACTCTGGGGTTTCCATAGTTGGTATGAGCCTGGTTCAGGGCTTCCATGCCGTGCCCGGTGCTCGGGCTGTACTTCATTAGCAGTCTTCTCTCTACCTCTCTCTGACAAATTCAATAAACGTTCATCTGGATCCAATTAGCCCTCGTTAGCTGTAATTGCCCTGGTATTTACTGACAGCATTACTCAGCCCTGGCTGGCGCGGGCCGGCCCGGTTGATCCGAGCCAGGCCACACTAAGCCTTCTGGGCTCGTTAGTGAGCTGCCAATCGTCTGCTATCTCTGAAAGGTCAACCTTCACCATCCCAAAAAATCCCCCCGGTTGGATTCCAGCTTCCTGCTCTGCTCCGACTTTTAGATTCAGCTGGTGTGCACATCTGGTCCTACGGGCTTCCATCAAACCTACAACTAAACACAGAACCTTTGATCCTCGTCTCCATGGCGACGTGATGTTGTAGCCTCAGCTCTCAGATTAGGAGGCTAAAATGATGTCAAATGATTGTATGAGTCGATATGGTATCATAAAGGTCCTCAGAACTAAACCAGGACCAGTTCTGTCTTCTCTGTTACCAGTTTGTCCTGTGGAAAGTCCTTTACGGAAGCTAAAAATTTGGGCTGAAAATAGAAGATTGACTCCGAAGAGTTTCTAACTTTAAAGTCTTGTAGGTAAATGAAGGTTTTGAAGGAGATATGAATGCTTTCTTGTGAACTCAGCAGGAGTAAGGATACAAATCTGATTTCCATCAGCTTTGCCCTGCATCAATGAGAAGCAGCAGCACCAAAATGTGATGGTTCACTTCCCCCGTTTCAGTAGCAAAGACAATATTTTCTCAAGGTGGAGATGAAGAAAAAGCACTGATGTGTTTTTATTTCCCAGACGAGGCTTTGAATCTAGTTTACGCAGAAAAAGTAAAAGTAGATTCATGTTTATGACAAAAATTCATGTGAAAAAGTTACAGTTTCTAAGTGGTCTCTAAAGGAAGGAGTACGAAAAATGGAGGGAAAAATTAATCAATAAATTTGATGTTTGTTATATTTCCGTTTCATATATAATCATATTTTATTATTATTAAATTTCAAACTACTTTTTAGGGCAGTGCTTACCCCGTTGGCAAATTAAAGTTCTTCTGTAAATAAGAAGGTACATTTTTGTTGACGTCCTATTGATTCTTCTTCTTCTTTTGGCATTTCCCTTCAGGGGGCGCCACAGCAAGTCAGTTTCTTCCATGTAACCCTATCTTCTGCATCTTCTTCGGTCACGCCAACTATCTTCATGTCTTCCTTCACTGTATCCATGACCCTCCTCTTAGGTCTTCCTCTAGGCCTCTTTCCTAGTGTTTCCAAATCCAGCATCCTTCTCTCTCTTCTCTGTACATGTCCAAACCATCTCAGTCTGGCCTCTCTGACTTTATCTCCAAAACCTCTAACATGTGCTGTTCCTCTGATCCTGTCCATCCTGGTCACTCCCAGAGAGATCCTCAGCATCTTCATCTCTGCTACCTCCATCTCTGTTTACTGTCTTTTCCTCAGTGCCACTGTCTCTAGACCAGGGGTCACCAACCCGGTGCCCGCGGGCACCAGGTCGCCCGCAGCGACCGCATCAGTCGCCCGCAGGCCAGTTCTAAAAATAGCACTAATCACAAATTAGCTCTGTCTAAACTTTTATTTAATTATGTTGCTATTCTTTTTGAATTTCATTTACAGTGATGTAAATTTAAAAACGAATATATAAAAACGTAAACGTCAGCGCTGCAAAAATGAGGTTACGAACGCGTTTTCTACCCACAAAAACATGGCAGAAAAAAGGAAGAAAACTTATCATTTTCACAGTGAATGGGAGGAAAAGTTCTTTTTTACTAATGTGAAAGAAAACTGTGTGTGACTTTTGTGTCATTTATTTCGAAATGATTTTTTCGTCCTTATTTTGAAAGGAGTAGATTTTTGTTAAATCTTACATTTGATCATTTGTACAAACATGGTTCAGAGTTTAGGATTTCATAATTGTTGTAAAAATTGAAAAAGATTTCCTGAAAAATGTTGTGGAAGTGATTATTTGAAAATGAAACACTTGGATCTTGCATATTGAAATGTATCTGTTTCATACCTTGTTTAATCATACTGAAATAATTATTGTGATGGATCATTAACAATCAGTGTCTTCACATAGAATATCATTAATATTAATATCAAATTAAAGGTACACTGTGTAACTTTGTTATTTCAGAAGTGTATATCAAAGTGGTAGCCCTTTGCATTACTCAGTGCCCTTGAAGTAGCTCTCAGTTTTAAATAGAGCTGCTAGACATTGGTCTAGCAGCATGGCCGCTCTCGCCACGGTTTTGTACACTTTCCTGTCATTGTGTTTCATTTTAACAGTGTGGCTAAAGCAAATGTATGATTTTGATAAAAACAGATCAGTACAGGCTACTGTACCTCTGTTACACCTGCCCATTCTATTGGAAGCTACAGTATGTTGCTGCACTAAAAATGTATGTTTTTTTTTGTGATCGTTCAGTTGAATGTCATTTCAAAAAAAGTTGGAGGGAAAGAAGTAAAGAAATTTTTGTAAAACTATTAAAAAAATAACTACGGACACGCCTAAATTGGGAGTATATTGTGGTTAGTGCAGTCATCTTAACGCTTTAATTCGATTAATTAATTATGCCGCATTTTAATGCGTTAAAAAAAATTAACGCAATTAATTATGACGTATTAACAGTGGCGAGCCAATGCTTCCACATTTGAATTTTGGCCCATTGAAGGAACCGTAGTCTTCTTAGCCGTGCTACATCGTCTACGTTAGCAAATTAACAAGGCAACTGTGGTCCAACACAACAGACATAGACAAGACTCAAAAGGATGAGACAGTCGCAGGGGCAGATCAAGGGGCAAATTTGGAGGCGTACAAACCCCTGACCCTTTTGGTCCCCAAAAAAGGTGTTCTTACTTCTTTAAGTAGTATAAACTTTGAGCAAAATTTGCACCAAAATGCAGAAAAATGACTTATTTTTCAAAATGTTCCCCTCACACCCACCCACCCCCCTTTAGAAAATCCTGGATTCCCCCCTGAGTCAAGCCACTGAAAGGCAAGTTTTCATACAAAAATTATAAAGAAGGGACAGTAAATAAAAATGTAGTAATTTGTAGTTTTTTTCAAAAAGGAGTTCTCCTACCACCGGAGCAACTCCAGCCTGACATACCATCTAAACATAAAACATGTTCAGGCAAGTTCTTCTGTTGCTGGTGTGGCTAGCAACACAGTTCACTGTTGTCACACAGCTGTCCTAGTTCACCAATAACAAATTGTATTTAAAATCTTCTCTTCTTATTAATTTGAATAGTCATACAGTACAATTTTTAATATCCTAGAATTCAAATTCTTTATCAAGAGACCTTTAGCAGATATGACGTTAAAATGTGATTAATTGGATAAATTAATTACAAAATTCTGTAATTAATTTGATTAATTTTTTTTACTAATTGTGATATATATTTGTATCGTGATACTATATAAACATATTGTGATGCGTGCAAATAAAAGATTTTTTTTTCCCAAATCGCTTAGCGCTAGTAAAGTTCTTTATGAAGCACTAAGGCAGGGATATCCAGATCCGATCCTGGAGGCCTGGTGTCCTCACGATTTTTATTGTGTTCCAAGTTTGACACATAAATTGAAATCAACAGTCAATAAAATTTTGCACATTGAATCGATAATCGAGATCAGGTGCGTAAATGCAAGAACACATGGACACAGGACACCGGCCCTCCAGGACGCAAATATTTTTTTCCCAATCCGTTCATCGGTCGTTCTGACAAGCCGAAGTGGGCGTCAATGGATTTAAACGGGCGTATTCCCAACAGCCAATCAGAAACTATATAGATTGTGCAATGGATGAACGAATTGGGATAACAAATTTGCCTCCAGGACTACAATTGGACACCTCTGGTTAAAGGACAAAGATGTCCTGGCTCTGGTCAGTGTCAGGTGTTTGTTGTATTAATTGTGCATTTTTATCTGATTTTATTTTTTGTGTGAGCTCTTTATGTTAAATTTATTTTAATTCTCGGCTGCAAAAAGAAAATAACATGCAAAACTGTCGGGATTACTTGCAGTGATGGATGCAATGAATGGCTCAAATGGTATTTTGTTTTTTTCGGCGCCGCAGAAGATGTGAGTCAAAAGATGAATCACTGAATGTGGAGGAAAACACTTTTCAGCCAATGACAGAGCTGGGTTGTTGTTACCAGGAATCCATGGACCATTTCTGTAGCGTTGTGAAACATTTTGAGGCGTTTACGTGTCCGTTAAGCGCTTTCGGAGCATTGATAGTGTTTACGACGTGTCATGCAGCGTTTGCGAAACGTCCCTGGATCATTATGGGGTGCTGGAGGAGTTTTTTGTGAAATGTTAAAAAGCTTTTATGAACGTTTGCAAAGGTTTGTGAAGAATGTGGGAACTGATCCAAAGACTCCAGGGAACAAACTGAAGGAACATTTCTCTTCATTTTTAAAAGGTTTAATAAAAAGTTACTTTACAACTGTTTTACAACTTGTTTTACTAGTTTTACATTTTCTTACCTGCTTTTTCTCGTCTTCTCTTCAATTTCAAAGCTCTCATTCTAATCTATGTTTTTTTAGGGCTAAATCTTCTGGTCACATCTGCCCTCTTGGCTGCACCTTCAGAATTATTACTAAATGTATAAACTGAATGCAATAATTTGCTACTTGCAACAAAACATCTTATTGTGTTTGTGAAACCCAAGAAAAGTCTGTGAATTTTAACAAATTGTCCCATCAGGAGTCCAGCTCTGTCCTTGGCTACTTAGTGCGGGAGGTGGGTGACAGAAGGGTCCTGAAGAGACTGTCATCCATGCTGGACAACAAGTCCCACCCCCTGCAGGACACTCTGTCTGCACTAAAAGCAGCTTCAGTGGCAGGCTGCTCCACCCTCGCTGTGTGAAGGAGAGATGCAGGAGGTCTTTCCTTCCTTCTGCTGTGAGACTCCACAATGAGCAATTTTAACCATGTGCTCTTTTTGCTATTTCTCACCAGAACTGTGCGGTAGCTCATTCACTTTAAATGCACGTTTTTGTCTTTTGTCTATTTTGCCTTTTTTGTTTTGTTTGTGCATATTTGTTGTGACCTTTTCTTTTCTTCCTGTGCCTACGCCAGAGGTGAGATCGGGCCTAAAAAATCCAGCCCGACCCGGCCCGTGGGTATTAAAGCCCGACCAATTAACTTAATTTGCAGCCCGAAACAAGCCCGAAATTCGGTTCCGTTCCGTCATCTTCCGCTTGTTCCGGGGTCGGGTCGCAGGGGCAACAGCCTCAAACGGGAAGCCCAGACCTCTCTCACCCCGGCTGCATCCTCCAGCTCACCCGGAAGGATCCCAAGTCGTTCCCACCCAGCTGTGAGACATAGTCTCTCCAGCGGGTCCGGGGTCCCTTGGTCCCCTCCCAGTGGGACGTGCCTAAAACACCTCGCCCGCGAGGCGCTGAGGGGGCATCCTGACCAGTTGCTCGAACCAATCCCAAACAAGCCCGAAATGTCATATTTTATTTGTGAGGACTCGGGAGGAGGAGGGTTATTTATAAATAGGAACATTATCAGGAACACGCTTTTTTAGTTTAAAAAAAAAATCACACTATAGGACCCCTAACGCACTTGTCTGTTATAGCCTGCTTAGCGTGAAGAGGAGGGACGATCTTTGAAATCGATGATAAAATAGATCTTTGACGATCATCACTTTTGCCAGTCCAGCTGTTTAAATGCCTGCTCGTCGAGGTGCCAGTCTTTTTGGTGTCGTATGAAATCAAAGCGCCACATTGACTACATCCAGCGAAGCCAACGCAAGTTTCTGTAGCATTTTGAACAATAAATTTGAATCTTTTCCACACCTCACTCTTACCGGTGCGTGTTTGTCTTTTCAGTTCTCCTGCCTTTAGTTTATCCTTAACTTCTTACTCCTTCATATCGGGGATACCAGTTTAAAATAAATAAAATAAAGACGTGCGCAGGGGAGGATTACCAAATTAAGAGGAGGCGTTCACGTGCGCAGAGCATGCTCTGGCTCTGCGAATTCTGTTTAGTAGTTAAACATTACGTCTCTATTTTATCCAAATTATTAATTTTATAACAAGTATTCCTTAGTTTAGTACCCACGCCACGTTTTAGTTTACATTTTATAAACATATATTTATTTGAACAAAAAAGTCAGCGAGAGAGAAGCCCGACCCGACCCGAAGTAATGATCGACATTTTAGGTCGGGTTTGTGCTCGGGATTATCCCATTGTGGGACAAATAAAGGTATTCTTGATTCTTGATAAAACTCTAGAAGCGTTGTCCTGAAACAGAACAGCTTTCTTTTTGCGTCAGCTTTAATTTAAATTTGTTTAATTAAAAACTCAATATTTTCCAACCATATTTATTCTTTTTTAATTCACCCATATTTATGATGAACCTCGCCCTTAAACCCTTATTCCTAACAGGGTCTTAGGGGTGCCGGAGTCTATTCCGGCACCTGAACAGGTTGCCAGCCGGTTGCGGGACTACACACACAACCATCCACACATTCACTTATACCTAGCAACATTTTTTCAAAGTGACCAATCAACCTAACGTGCATGGTTTTAGAGAGTGAGAGGAAACTGGAGTACCAAAAGGAAACCCATGCATACATGGGGAGAACATGCAAACTCTACACAGAAAGCCCAGTGT
This sequence comes from Neostethus bicornis, assembly GCA_902685375.1. Taxonomy (NCBI): domain Eukaryota; kingdom Metazoa; phylum Chordata; class Actinopteri; order Atheriniformes; family Phallostethidae; genus Neostethus; species Neostethus bicornis. The sequence continues at coordinate 5,257,188 of LR738547.1, read as the reverse complement.
TTCAAGCCTCGTCCCACCCTGGATTTGAACCCCAACCTTCTTGCTGTGAGGCCACTGAGCTTACCTCTGCACAACTGTGCCAAAACCCCTGATGTGAGGTTACCAAATTTTGTGATCTTGGTCTTCGGCCCCAAGTGGAGGAGTTTAAGTATCGCGTGGTCTTGTTCACGAGTGAGAGCAGGGTGGAGCGGGAGATCGACAGGTGGATTGGTGGGGCGTCAGCAATAACTAGGACGCCGCATCGGTTTGCCGTGGTAAAGAGAGAGCTGAGCCGAAAAGCAAAGCTCTCAATTTACAAGTCGATCTACGTTCCAACCCTCACCTATGGTCACCAGCTGATGGTGGTGATCGAAAGAATGAGATCACGGATACAAGCGACCGAAATGAGCTCCCTCCGCAGGGTGGCTAGGCTCTCAATCAGATATCGGGTGAGGAGCTCTGCCATCCGGGAGGAGCTCGGTGTTGAGCCGCTCCTCCTCCAGGTCGAGAGGAGCCATATGGGGAAGTTCGGGTATCTGGTCAGGATGCCCCCGAGCGCCTCGTGGGCGAGGTGTTTTGGGCACGTCCCACCGGGAAGAGACTGAGGCAGACCCTGGACCTACTGTATAAACTATGTCTCACAGCTGGCCGGGGAACGACTTGGGATCCTTCCGGGTGAGATAGAGGATGCAGCCGGGGTGAGAGAGGCCTGGGCTACCCGTTTGAGGCAGTTGGCCCTGCGACCCGACCCCGGAACAAGCGGAAGATGATGAAACGGAATGGAAAAAATGACGGAACGGTCTTTGGTTGCATGACCCTGTAAACCTAACCTGAGTAATTGTGGGCAGTTTCATTGAAATCCCTTCAGTTGTTTGAGAAGCATTTAACTGAAACAAGGCTTCAGGAAGCATGGACGCACAACGGACCCAGTGCTAACCCCGTGCTAACCTCATAAAAATAAAAACAAATCGGCATAAATAAAAGTGTGTTCGACCAAATCCTAATGATACCATTAAAAATAATGATAATAATTAAAGTAAAAATAACAACACTAACAGATTAGCATGTTTTTCTTTGGGTTTGGCTGTTTGGTCACACAATAAGGACAAAAAAAACCCAGCAGGAACATTCTACTCCATTTATCTTCCCATTTTAATTCTTCAAGTTGCAGCAAAAATAGTCTGTTCAACAACAAGCTATCGCTGCCAAGATGCGTCCAGAATTTCAAAATTATGACGAATAGCCAAACAAAGCAGATTTTGTTTTCCTCGTAGTGTGAGGAAGGAAAAGACCAACTTCTGTTCTGCACATGTCTGTCTTTCACAAACTTTTAAATAGCCGTCCAACTCAAAATGAGAAGATGTCAACTGGAGAGGAGATGGCTTTAGTAACAGAAGATTGTAAACAGGAACAAGCGGGGTAAACCAGAGCCATTGATACAATCAGAGAAAAAAAAACAGAATAAGTACAGTGAGTTAGTCACCTTCATAACCTTTTAACCACTACTGGGGTAACGGGGGATGCCAGAGCCCATACCGGCTGATTTAAGCGAGGGATAGGGTACACCCCGAACAGGTCACCAGTCTGTCGCAGGGCCACATACATACAACCATACACACTCAATCTTAGGGGCAATCAAATATTGGCAAATCAACCTAACATGCATGTTTTTGGAGGTTGGGTGGAAACCGGAGTCCCTGGAGAAAACCAGGACACCACGCATACACTGGGAGAACATGCAAACTCCACACAGAAAGGATAGTGTTTCAAGCCTCATCCCCACCCAGGACTCAAACGCACAGCCTTCTTGTGTGAGGCCACTGTGCAGCCCAGAATAAGTACATTTGAATAAATAACAATCCAGGTTGTAAAAAAGCTGTCTGTCGTGATCCCCTCGCCTGCAGCCAGAGGGAGCCCTGGACCTTCCTCATCACCCTAATTAGGGACACCTGAGATTGATTTCTGATGCCACACACCTGTAGACCCTCATTTGAAGGCAATCACCCCAAACTTCCACGTTGGGTCATTACCATCCCTTCCAGGCAGGACTTCCTGGTTGCCTGACCAAGATTGACCTTTGTTATTATTTGTTGTTATTTGTTAATTCTGTGCCCTTTGCTTTACAGACTTACTGGAATTGGGTTTATAAATCTTGTTTTTATGTCCTGCAATTGGGTCCACCTCATTCCTCATCCATGTCACAACTCTATCATTCAAATCTTCTTCTTTCGGCATTTCCCTTCAGGGGGCGCCACAGCAAGTCAGTTTCTTCCATCTAACCCTATCTGCTGCATCTTCTTTGGTCACACCAACTATCTTCATGTCCTCTTTCACTACATCCTTGAACCTCCTTTTTGGCCTTCCTCTAGTCCTCTTTCCTGGTGGTTCCAAATCCAGCATCCTTCTTCTGATATACTCGGTCTCTCTTCTCTGTACATGTCCAAACCATCTCAGTCTTGCCTCTCAAACTTTATCCCCAAAACCTCAAACATGTGCTGTTCCTCTGATGTACTCATCTCTAATCCTGTCTATCCTGGTCACTCCCAGAGAGATCCTCAGCATCTTCATCTCTGCTACCTCCATCTCTGCTTCCTGTCTTTTCCTCAATGCCACTCTCTCTAGACCAAACAGCTTGGCTGTTTGGTCTAACTCTCCATGGTTTTGTACACTTTCCCTTTCATTCTAGCTGAAACTCTTCTGTCACACATCACACCTGATACTTTCCTCTACCCATTCCAGCCTTCCTGCATACGCTTCTTCACCTCTTTTCCACACTCTCCATTGCTCTGGACTGTTGATCCTAGATACTTAAAATCTTCCACCTTCTTTATTTCTTCTCCCTGTAACCTTACTTTTCCATTTGGATTCCTCTCATTCACACACATGTACTCTGTTTTAAATAAATAAATAACTGAATAACTCTATTCATCCCTCACCGGGGAAATTTGTTTGCTGCACTCCTTACACCGCAGCAGGCTGCCCTTCAACGGCGCCAATGGTGGGAGAAGCGGGGGTTAGGTGTCTTCTCCAAGGACCCTAGACGTGCTCTACGTGGGACGCGAACCCGCGACCTTCCGGTCCGCGGGCGAACGCTCTAACCACGCAGCCACCGTCTCCCACAAGATTACTCTGACTAATCTTCATTCCTCTTCTTTCTAGTGCAAACCTTCACCTCTCCAGATTTTCCTCCACCTCTTCCCTCCTCTCACTACAGATCACAATGTCATCTGCAAACATCATTGTCCATGGAGATTCCTGTCTGACCTCGTCGGTCAGCCTGTCCATCACCATAGCAAACAGCAAAGGACTCAGACCAGATCCTTGGTGTAGTCCCACCCCCACACTGAACTCCTCTATCTCACCTACAGCACATCTCACCACTGTCTTACAGTTACGGTTAAAATATTTAGTTTAGTTTTTGGCTAGAAATTTTTTTTTTTTTTTTTTTTTTTTACGAGCAGTGATTAGTATTGTTTAAAAATGAGAAAAATCAGAGTTTATGCTAAATTATCAAAAGTTCTTGGACAAAATGAATCTCAATAAAATCGAAAGAAATCACAATTTTAAGTCACGATGAACGAACTTTCTAAAACTGGTCTTTTTTTTGTGAGTTACAGTATTTTTTATCCATTTGTTGTGATCAGATTTTTATATTTTTAGATGTTTAGAGATATTACGCTGCAGTAACTATGGCAACCCCAGTTCACCTCACGTCAAATATTCTGTGTCAGTGAGCATATCGTACGGTCAGAGATTGTCAATGGCTGTGAAACAGAGCTGTGATTGGTGGGAATCAGAGGGGTGGGGTCCCACTCATGGTTTCTGTTTGTTGGGTTGGAAACAAGATGAGAGGAAATGTTGGCGGCTGCTGGCTGTCTTACGAAAGCAAACGTCTTCTCTTTTTTAAACATTTAATGCATACTGATCCTAATCATCCTAATTATCATAATTATAGCAAGTTGGGTCAGGTTTTTTTCTGTTTTGTGGGTCCAAAAAACACAGGCAGCATAAATTATAAGAATGTCTCTTTCACATCAATCTAGTCCAGTTAGAAAAGATGAAGTAAAAGAAGGTTTTGTGGAACACTTAAGCAGCAGTGTTAGATCATTGTTGCAGCTGGTGTGTCAGTGTGATGGTTGGCCAGGCTAAAAGCTGAAAGCTGAGCTGCATCGATCTGCGGCTTGTCTGAAAGCCTGAAAATGATCCCCCTGCTGTCCATTAACGCTCATCAGGTCATCTCTAAAAATACATCACACACCAGACTCCTCATGAGAAAAAGCTTCCTCAGCTTCCTCATGCTTAAAACTCAGCTTCCTCATGGTAAAAACTAACGAGAAACCGAGTTTAAACAGTGGTGGATGAAGTACCCACTTTTTGTACTTAAGTAAAAGTACAGATACTTAGGCAAAAAATTTACTTAAGTAAAAGTAAAAGTACCAATAAAAAAATCTACTTAAGGTTAAAGTACAAAAGTAGTTGGTGTAAATTGTACTTTTTAAGTAAAAAGTAAATGTATTCGATCATAATTCAAATGTTATTTTTTGTGCTATAGGGTGTCACCATGGTAACCAGGATAAATACTCTGCAGGGGTGTGACCCCCCTCTCTCCCGCCTCTTTTGGTCCACAAAATAAATAAAAAAATAAAAATAAAATAAAAGGGGACAAGTCAAGCTATCCTCTAGAAGGGCCAGTGAATGGGCCCCAAAATGGAGAAAAATGACACTTATTTTTTAAAGTGTTTTGGGGGGGAGGCCCCCAGTCACTATATATTGGCTTTGTCAAAGCCCCGCCACCCTTTGGAAAATCCTAGAACCGCCCCTGCTCTGTGTAAGGATGGCTCAACTTTTTATTTAGAAGTAAACACAACAAACAACGATCTTCTGACTCTTTTTAATTTGTACTATATTTGATGTTAGGTTTTTGAATGAATGTGGAAAATGTTTCTCGATTCATTACTACTTCTCCCGATCAACTGCTTCTTTTGATTTTGACAATGCGGCTTCAAGATGCGCTAAAAAAAAACCTGTGTATTTTACAAATTCCTGAACGAAAATGTAACAAAAAATGTAAAACACACTTTTAAAAAGTAGCGAAGTAAAAGTACAGATATTTGCTCTAAAAATGTAGTGAAGTAAAAGTACCGGTCTTAAATTTTACTTAAGTAAAGTACAGATACACAATTTTTCTACTTAAGTACAGTAACGAAGTACATTTACTTCGTTACGTTCCACCACTGAGTTTAACTAATAGAATTTCACACTCAGTCTGAACTACTGTGTGGATTTGGGATTATTTCTTTCTGGGGTCATTTTTTTAAGTTTGACGAAATTAGACTGAAACTGATTTGTAGTGTGTTGGTAAGACTTCGGAACTCAGGTTGTGTTTTCAGAGGTTTGAGGAAACAAATTAGTGGAAGTGAAAAATTCTGCATGTGTATGACTGGATGGAGTTTCCCTCTTGCTCTGCAGCAGCTAGAATGAGCTGTTCTTATGACCTCCGCGAAGCTGGCCCCTCTTTAAAAAAATTATGAACAAAAACAAACAAAAATATGTCACTCGTTTGTGCTGTAAAATTTTCGTTTGTGCTATTTTATTTGTTTTATTATTTTTATAGCTATTTACGGTTCTTTTATTGGTCAATCTGCGGTCATCCAGCCCCTCATTTTGCTTAAAAATGCGAGAAAACTCCTAAAAATGGTGTGAATCGTTTGTGCTGTAAAAAAATTTGTTTGTGCTATTTTAGTTTATTATAATTTTAAGAAATACGATTGGACGATGACGTCAACAAAGATGGCAATGCCCGGAAATAAATGAGGGTTTGGATGACGTCATTGTCTAAATTGTATTTCTTTAAATAAACAATAAACTTAAAAAAAAAACTAAAATAGCACAAGCGTTTTTACAGCACATAACAGCACAAACGTAGCACAAACGATTGACGCCATTTTTAGGAGTTTTCTCATATTTTTAAGCAAAATGTGGTGCTGGATGACGTCATATTGACCTTAAAAACAATTGTAAATATCTAAAAAATAAATAAACAACTAAAATAGCACAAACAAAATTTTTTACAGCACAAACGATTGACATATTTTTGAATATGTCAATCTTCAGACAACCTGACATCCCGGTTTTCTTTAAACCGGTCAACACATTACGGCAGAAACTAGTACATCCTAAAGACAAGATGCCCACAGAAAAACAGAGCAATGTAGTTTATTCGATCCGGTGCAGTGAAGGGAGCTGCAAAGAACACTACATTGGAGAAACGAAGCAGCCACTCCACAAAAGACTTTACCAACACAGAAGGGAAGCCTCTAGTGGTCCACAGTCTGCTGTACATCTGCATCTTAAATCCACCAAACACACTTTTGAGGACAGCGAGGTGAAGATTCTAAGTAGAGAGAAAGGTTGGTTTGAAAGAGGGGTGAAAGAAGCCATCTTTGTGATGAAAGAGAGTCCCTCTCTGAATCGGAGTGGAGGCGTTAGATACGTTTTGCCCGGTATCTATAGCAGCCTTTTGAAGCCATGGACTAAAGATGACACCTCGTGACTCAGTTTCACGCCTCTCGTTAGCAGGTTTCTCTATTCACTAGGCTTTTAGCATTTTTATAATAGGTTTGTATCTGGTCTGTGGCTACAATAGGAGCCATTCACGGCCATCTTAAGGAACACAGTCTCATTGGTCGAGCCCTTCTTACTATTTTTTTTTTTTACCTGTTACTCAGGTAAGTATAAATGGATCCAGGTTTCAGTCCATTTCATTCAGATTGAAAATGATTTCCGGATGGAAGTCGAAACGTCTCGTTGAAGAATTAAACTGTCCAGAAGACTTTTTTGAAACTTTTTCTACTATATTTTTGAATATACATTTTTTTAAGAGGGGCCAGCTTCACGGAGCTGTTCCTATGTACATTAAAAAAAATAAAAACATGCCGTTTTACAATTTAAGATGATGACTTAAGAAAGATAACTTGAGAAAAAGAAAAACCAACAAAGAGACAATCAGTTAACTTAAAGCAAGTTTTTTCTTTGCTTTTATGCTCAAATGTGTTCCTCCATCCAACCTTTGATTTGTGCCTCTGACAAAATGTATCTGTGTTCCTGACTCTTCTGTTTTCAAACCAAAATGCAGTCTCATGATTATAGTCATGCTCATAATCGTAATTACAGTACGGTGCTGGATCTCTCGGCATAGCAAGCCGAGGACGACGTCCATGTAACAACATGGCCAACAGCTGCAGGGCTGACTGACTGTACACACACCCCCACAATACTCTGACCTATTTTTACAAAGCCACAACAAAACCAGGAGAAACATTGAGGAAATGAAAGCCTCTTGAGAAGGAAGGAACATAAAGAAATACGCCGTTTTAATCAATCGCTCGGTGACGGTTCAGTTGTGAGAACTGGCTTTAGCAGACTCTGCTAACCGTAATCCATCTCTGACAGACCTTTCACTCCAAATGCGAGTTTTAGAAGTGAACACCAGGACAAAATAACAGATTAACAAGCCTAATTTGTCCTGAGGTTTTAGTGGCAGAGATTACACACTCCTTTCCCCTCCTCCTATCAATCCAAGTGTCTCAGTGGTCGGTTTGAATTCACATTTATAGGCGGCCATGTGCTTCCAATTTATCCCGCCGACTAATAAAGGCCATTTGAGAGGCCGTTCTGATTGGATAAGTTCTCTTTTTCTTTCCTAAAAACCCCAGAAAAACACTGCTCTGGCAGCCAAATGGACACAAAAATGAGGAGAAACTATACACACACAAGCAGGCGGAACCTGGATTCAATAAATCAGACTATTCCGGTACCCTAGGGACCAACAAATGCCACCACTTTATGCCAAACAACAGCTGGAGATGAAGGTAAATAAATCTAATGTTCTTCATCACTATGGGCACACCACTCTGATGCCAGAGGGGTTCCTCTTGGCTCTGTATTAGGGATCAATTGTTTCCGTTAAAGCCGATGCTGTAAATCCTACAAAATTCTAATGAACTGTTTTATAAATCTTGAGAAAGTCTCATAGTTTTACAGACTTCAATCAGTTAAGCAGTTCTGGTTTGTCAGGAATAGTAACGTTTAAATGGAAGGGGCGTATTCACACAACAGTCCTCTAAACTTTTTGCAAGCACTAAGAAACTCTGCCGTACCTGCTAGCAGCTGTACCAGAAGCCTGCTAAACTCGGTATGGTCTTAAAACACTGGGCACTTCATTACAGTACGATCCATACCACCATAGATCGCTGGACTCTTGCAGAGGTGAGATCAGGCCTAAAAAAATCCAGCCCGACCCAACCCGAGCCAGCGGATATTAAAATCCGGCCCGAGCCCGACCAATCAACGTGATTTGCCCGCAATGTCATATTTTATTTGTGAGGACTCGGGTTATTTATAAATAGGAACATTTTCAAGAACACGTTTTTTTAATGAAAAAAAATCACATTATCGGACCCCTAACGCACTTGTCTGAGATGGCCGGCTTAGCGCGAAGAGGAGGGACGGTGTTTGAAACAAATGATAAAATAGATCTTTGAAGATCATCACTTTTACCAGTCCAGCTGTTTAAATGCCTGCTCAGCGTCGAGGTGCCAGTCTTTTTGGTGTCGTATGAAAGCAAAGTGCCACATTGACTACTTCCAGCGAAGCCAACGCAAGTTTCTGTAGCATTTTAAACAATAAATTTGAATCTTTTCCACACCTCACTCTTACCGGTGCGTGTTTGTCTTTTCAGTTCTCCTGCCTTTAGTTTATCCTTAACTTTTTACTCCTTCATATCGGGGATACCAGTTCAAAATAAATAAAATAAAGACGTGCGAAGGGGAGGATTACCAAATTAAGAGGAGGCGTTCACGTGCGCAGAGGATGAGCTGGCTCTGCGGATCCTGTTTAGTAGTTAAACATTATTCCCATTGATCAAAAAAAAAAAAAAAAGTCAGCGAGAGAGAAGCTCAAATCCGACTTGACCCGAAGTAATGATAGACATTTTTAGGCCCGACCCGAAAGTCGGGCTTAGGAGCTTGCCTCTGGACTCTTGACATTGAGATAGTCTGCTAGGCTAGATGGTCCAGCACATGTAATTTGGACTATAGAATTCTGGGTAGATCTGATCTACCCAGAAGAAATTGCATTTGGAATTTGCAAGACACTCACCTGAACAATCCACTGGACTAAATATGATTCACACTGGTAGAATCCCCCCAAAATTGGTTGGACTAAAGTTTATTTTGATAATTCATATTCATAGACAAAAAGCCCTTTAGAAAACCTGGAGTCGCCCGTGAGAACAGGATCAGATGGATGGCATGCTTTGGTAACCACTAGATTACACTGGTAGAATGGCGTGCTAGATTTTAAACAAGCTCTAAACGTTACTTCAAGAGCGTTAAATTTCAAATCTATCGGCGCTAGGTCTGAAATCTTTGCGCTTGATGTAACATTTTGCTTGTTTTAACATCTAACACGCTTGTTTACATGCGTGTATTAGGCCAAATTGCCTTTCATATCTGTGCATATTGTTTATTTTGAAGGCGTGCGCATCACAGAGACACACACATTTTAATGGGAGCCATGTTGTTGTTTTCTAAACATAACCAATATATCCAGAGTGCGCCATGTAGTGACAAACGACACAATTGCAGGGAAAATAAGACTAACAAGGATCATTTATTAATTTTTTCAAATTCGGCGGGCCGGATTAAAACCTTTAACGGCCGCATGTGGCCCGCGGACAGTAGTTTGCCTATGCCTGGTCTAGAGAAAGTAGCACTGAGAAAAAGACAGAAAACAGAGATGGAGGTAGCAGAGATGAAGATGCTGAGGATCTCTCTGGGAGTGACCAGGATGGACAGGATCAGAGGAACAGCACATGTTAGAGGTTTTGGAGATAAAGTCAGAGAGGCCAGACTGAGATGGTTTGGACATGTGCAGAGGAAAGAGAAAGAGTACATCAGCAGAAGGATGCTGGATTTAGAACCACCAGGAAAGAGGCCTAGAGGAAGACCAAAGAGGAGGTTCATGGATACAGTGAAGAAAGACATGAAGATAGTTGGTGTGACCCGAGAAGATACAGCAGATAGCTTTAGATGAAAGAAACTGACTTGCTGTGGCGATCCCTGAATGGAAATGCCGAAAGAAGAAAAGTCTATATTAGGATAGTCCACTGGACTTGACCAAATCCAAACCTGATCAGACCAAAAAAACATGGACAACTTTCTTCCGAGCCAAATCTTCTTTTTCATACACAACCAAAACCTATTGGACTCTTTAAACACCATCTTCCATTCTTCCATTACATATACTTAATATCAATAAGAAAGGCAAAAACAAAACTATCTTCTTTTGGTTATTGCAGAATTGAAGTGAAACATGAAGCTAGATGTGGTCACATTTATTCCCACATTATAAACTTAGATACTCCCAAACAGTCATAAACTGTAATCAGAAACAAGCCCAGGCACACAGCGGGTAGTATGCAGCTCATGTTCCCTTACCTGTTCAAACTCTCTGAGGCTGTGCATCTGTACTGGTGGGCTCATTCCTGCTTCTTCACGCAGGAAATCTGCAGATAGAAACAGGACATTTCTTAGGTCAAAGAAGCTCAAAACTAATGACCCTAAAAAATGGACAGGAGAGCATCGTTGGCAGAAGAAGCTTTTTATTTTGGCCAGGTGAGCGTTTCTGCTTTAAATTGCAGACGGGAAGATTTCAGCTTCACTAAACAGCATTAAAAATCCTCCATTACTGACTAGTCAGAGCTGGGTGGACGTTTTAATGCACCGCTCACCTATTTCCTCCAGATGAACCCAAAACCAGCTGTTTTATAAGAATTCTTTCTTACTGACTAATAAATGATATCTGTTCTGTTTAGTTGAACAAATAAACATTGTTTATCAATGGACCGTGTGAAGCCCATTGAAACAACTTGGTTATAATATTGGAATATTTTCCGTTTTGTTCCGTCGTCTTCCGCTTATCCAAGGCCGGGTCGCGGGGCCAACAGCCTCAGACGGGAAGCCCAGGCTTCTCTCACCCCAGCTGCATCCTCCAGCTCACCAGGAAGGATCCTGAGTCCTTTCCCGCAAGTCTGGGATCTGCCTCCTAGTCTCCTCCTGGTGGGACGTGCCCGGGACGAGACGTCCAATATTAGACTAGACCAACAATTAGACCAATATTTTCTAATTGTTAAAAAAAGAAAAAAAAAAGTCTCCACTACTTGTTTGTGAGCTTGACGTTTGGTCACTAACTGTGAAAACCTACCGTATTTTACGCACTATAAGGTGCACCTAAAAACCTAAAATTTTCTCTAAAATCCACAATGCGCCTTTTAACCCGGAGTGCCTTAATAAAGCGATTAATATAAAGCTACAACAGGTGTCGCAACTGCGGTAAGCAGCCGCCGACTCCATTTCCCCGTAGAAGAAGTAGTGGGCGGTGCATGCTGGGATATATGAAAGGGCGTCTCATTTCCATTTGTGTGTTTGTGTAAAGACCCGGAAATGGCTCCTACCAAGAGACACTGTTAAACTCAAGGCGAACGGTCACGCAGTAGAACACGGGAATAGAGTCGCAGCGAGAGAGTTTAACATCAATGAATCAATGGTGAGGAAGTGGAGGAAGCAAGAGGATCCGCTGCACCAAGTAAGTAAGACTAAACAGAGTTTCCGTGGGAACAAAGCGAGATGGCCACAGTTAGAGGACAAAGTTGAACAGCCTTTACTGTAGCGCCTTAAAATGCGGTGCGCCTTATAGTGCGGAAAATACGGTAATTAGTTCATGTATAAGAAAAAAAAAAATGGGGGAGACGGTGGCTCAGTGGTAGAGCGTTTGCCTGCCGATCGGAATTTAACCGGAAGTTTGCGGGTTTGATGCCCACTGAGTTTACGTTTGGGTCCTTGGAGAAGACACCTAACCCCCTGTTTCTCCCACCATTGGCACTGTCGTGGCAGCCTGCTGCGGTGTAGGAGTGCCGCACACAAATTTTCCCGGTGAAGGATGAATAGAGTATGTTCCGTTCCGCCATCTTCCGCTTGTTCCGGGGTCGGGTCGCGGGGGCAACAGCCTCAAACGGGTAGCCCAGGCCTCTGTCATCCCAGCTGCATCCTCCAGCTCACCCGGAGGGATCTCAAGTCGTTCCCCGGCCAGCTGTGAGACATAGTCTCTCCAGCGGGTCCAGGGTCTGCCCCTTGGTCTCACTAGAGTATGTAAAAATAAAATATAAATAAAATATATATGCATATAATTGGATCGATTTGCTGCCGAGTGTGAAGCGGCCGGGATGGGAATTAGCGCCTCCAAATCCGAGACCATGGTCCTCGCCCGGAAAAGGGTGGAATGCCCCCTGCGGGTCAGGGACAGGGTCCTGCCCCAAGTGGAGGAGTTTAAGTATCTCGGGGTCTTGTTCACGAGTGGGTGAAGGATGGAGCGGGAGATCCACAGGCGGATCGGTGCGGCATCAGCAATAACTAGGACGCTGCATCGGTCCGTCGTGGTAAAGAGAGAGCTGAGCCGAAAAGCAAAGCTCTCGATTTAAAAGTCGATCTACGTTCCAACCCTCACCTATGGTCACCAGCTGTGGGTGGTGACTGAAAGAATAAGATCGCGGATACAAGCGGACGAAATGAGCTTCCTCCGCAGGGTGGCTGGGCTATCACTCAGAGATCGGGTGAGGAGCTCTGCCATCCGGGAGGAGCTCGGTGTAGAGCCACTCCTCCTCCAGGTCGAGAGGAGCCAGATGGGGTGGTTCGGGCATCTGGTCAAGATGCTCCCCAAGCGCCTCGCGGCCGAGGTGTTTCGGGCACGTCTCACCAGGAGGAGACCAAGGGGCAGACCCCGGACCCGCTGGAGAGACTATGACTTGGGATCCTACCAGGATCGTGGATACAAGCGGCCGAAATGAGCTTCCTCCGCAGGGTGGCTGGGCTCTCACTAAGAGATCGGGTGAGGAGCTCTGCCATCCGGGAGGAGCTCGGTGTCGAGCCGCTCCTCCTCCAGGTCGAGAGGAGCCAGATGGGGTGGTTCGGGCATCTGGTCAGGATGCCCCCGAGCGCCTCCCGGGCGAGGTGTTTTGGGCACGTCCCACCGGGAGGAGACCAAGGTGCAGACCCCGGACCCGGTTGAGATACTGTCTCACTGCTGGTCGGGGAACGACTTGGGATCCTTCCGGGTGAGCTGGAGGATGCAGCCGGGGTGAGAGAAGCCTGGGCTACCCGTTTGAGGCTGTTTCCCCCGCGACCCGACCCCGGAACAAGCGGAAGAAGACGGAACGGAACGAATATATAGTTGGTACAAAGTAACTGTGGGCAGTTTCAGTAAAATCCTCTCCCTGTTTTGGGAACTATTCCGTTCCCAAAAGTTTTATGGAAGACTGGATGCACCGATGGCTTTGCTTCATGCCTCCCTTCCACCTGCCAACGTTCTGCGGGTAGACGAATTAAAAAATAAAGTCCTGTTGAAAGAAAACTAAAAGACTTAGACGAGTTTAACCGGGTTGTGTCCCCGCCATGACCCTCTGAGGGTCAGACTGTCCAGCTACCTCTGTCCAGGACGTCCAGTCTTCCTGTTAGCGTCTCAGTTTGAATTATTTTCAAACTAAAACAGATTTAAGGTGACACAGAGTCCCGGCAGCTGCTGAGTCCATCATCACCTCATCACTAGTTGGAAAACTCTGCTGTTTTAGTTTCGGAGGGGAAGCATATTTTTAATGTGAAAACATCTGGATGAAGATATCTAACACACTGATCTGAAAAAAACCAAGCAAACAAACAAAATTTGATGTTATTTAATCCTGTAAATGTTAAATAAATGAAATTATTTATTATCCTGCAGGAAGTTGAGGTTGCAGCAGCATCTCCGGGTCGGCGGGGTCCATCGCATCAGTATAAATCTATTAAACCCTAGAAGTGCGCATTTGTGCAAATATTCCCATAGCAGAATGTGGTCCAGCTGAATCTGCTCCAAACTTTGTAAGATGTCTCCGGGCCAAAGCTGTTCTCACTGAGCGTCTCGCAGCAGGGATTCAAGCTACAGTTTTCTCCTTTAAAACCAAAAGCCGACGAGTTTGAGGGATGGCGGCGTCCCAACGGGCGCAATCAGGCCGAGTTTGGCAGGATCCATGTTTCTGACGGCTCTTTAAAACATTAGACGTTTATTAAAAAGCTGTTCTGTAACGTAAAAATGGATTTTGGATGCAGTCCGGAGACATTAAGCGAGGCAGAACTGCATGCACGCACACACATATCTCATTTTAATTTGCCTCAGTAATAATTTATTCTGCTTTCCTAACCACAACCACATGTTCATGAGTGGCCCTGAAGTGACAGGAATCATTAGAATTCTCTCCCAGAGCTGAAAAAAGAAAAAAAGACGTTTATGCTGCTGTTTACAAACCAGCTCGAATTAGCCTCGTTTTCACATCTGCTTCATTCTGCTTACAAATTATTTTATTTTATCCAATTACACACAAAACTAATTAAAAACTCATGTGACATAAATGATGTCACACAATAGATTAAAACATGTGATGATGCATGATGTAAAAGGACCATCTCGTATGACATCAGGGATCACTGCCATGTGGTTGGCTGTTTACATGACGAAATGCTACCATGTAATGGGCTGTCTATGTCTGAATGCTGGCATGTGATTGGTTGTCTTATGTCTAAATGCTGGCATATAATTGGCTGTCTATGTGTCTACATGCTGGAATGTGATTGGATGTCTAAGTATCTATATGCTGGAATGTGATTGGCTGTCTGTGTGTAGATGCTGGCATGTGATTGGATGTCTATGTGTCTACATGCTGGAATGTGATTGGCTGTCTGTGTGTAGATGCTGGCATGTGATTGGTTGTCTTATGTCTAAATGCTGGCATATAATTGGCTATCTATGTGTCTAAGTGCCTGAATATGATTGGATGTCTATGTGTCTACATGCTGGACTGTGATTGGCTGTCTATGTGTCTACGTGCTGGACTGTGATTGGCTGTCTATGTGTCTAGATGCTGGACTGTGATTGGATGTCTATGTGTCTAGATGCTGGAATGTGATTGGCTGTCTTATGTCTGAATGCTGGCATATGATTGGCTGTCTATGTGTCTAGATGCTGGACTGTGATTGGATGTCTATGTGTCTAGATGCTGGTATGTGATTGGCTCTCTTATGTCTGAATGCTGGCATGTGATTGGCTGTCTATGTGTCTACATGCTGGAATGTGATTGGCTGTCTTATGTCTGAATGCTGGCATATGATTGGCTGTCTATGTGTCTAGAAGTTGGAATGTCATTGGCTGTCTTATGTCTAAATGCTGGAATGTGATTGGCTGTCTATGTGTCTAGATGCTGGACTGTGATTGGATGTCTATGTGTCTAGATGCTGGAATGTGATTGGATGTCTATGTGTCTAGATGCTGGACTGTGATTCGCTGTCTGTGTCTAGATGCTGGAATGTGATTGGCTGTCTTTTGTCTAATTGCTAGCATTCAATTGGCTGTCTATGTGTCTACATGCTGGAATGTGATTGGATGTCTATGTCTGAATGCTGGCATGTGATTGGCTGTCTATGTGTCTACATCCTGGAATGTGATTGGCTGTCCATGTGTCTAGATGCTGGAATGTCATTGGATGTCTATGTGTCTAGATGCTGGCATGCGATTGGCTGTCTATTTTTCTAGATGCTGGAATGTGATTGGCTGTCCATGTGTCTAAATGCTGGAACGTGATTGGCTGTCTATGTGTCTACATGCTGTAGTGTGATTGGCTGTCTATATGTCTAGATGCTGTAGTGTGATTGGCTGTCTATATGTCTAAATGCTGGAATGTGATTGGCTGTCTATGTGTCTACATCCTAGCATGTGATTGGTTGTCTAGGTGTCTAGATGCTGGACTGTGATTGGCTGTCTATGTGTCTAGATGCTGGACTGTGATTGGTTGTCTAGGTGTCTGGATGCTGGACTGTGATTAGATGTCTATGTGTCTAGATGCTGGAATGTGATTGGTTGTCTTATGTCTAAATGCTTGAATGTGATTGGCTGTCTGTGTGTCTAGATGCTGCAATGTGATTGGATGTCTATGTGTCTAAATACTGGTATGTGATTGGCTCTCTTATGTCTGAATGCTGGCATGTGATTGGCTGTCTATGTGTCTACATGCTGGAATTTGATTGGCTGTCCATGTGTCGAGATGCTGGCATGTGATTGGATGTCTATGTGTCTACCTGCTGGAATGTGATTGGCTGTCAATGTGTATAAATGCTGGAATGTGATTGGCTGTCTATATGTCTACATGCTGTAGTGTGATTGGCTGTCTATATGTCTAAATGCTGGAATGTGATTGGCTGTCTATGTGTCTACATCCTAGCATGTGATTGGTTGTCTAGGTGTCTAGATGCTGGACTGTGATTGGCTGTCTATGTGTCTAGATGCTGGACTGTGATTGGTTGTCTAGGTCTCTGGATGCTGGACTGTGATTAGATGTCTATGTGTCTAGATGCTGGAATGTGATTGGTTGTCTTATGTCTAAATGCTTGAATGTGATTGGCTGTCTGTGTGTCTAGATGCTGCAATGTGATTGGATGTCTATGTGTCTAAATACTGGTATGTGATTGGCTCTCTTATGTCTGAATGCTGGCATGTGATTGGCTGTCTATGTGTCTACATGCTGGAATTTGATTGGCTGTCCATGTGTCGAGATGCTGGCATGTGATTGGATGTCTATGTGTCTACCTGCTGGAATGTGATTGGCTGTCTATGTGTATAAATGCTGGAATGTGATTGGCTGTCTATATGTCTAGATGCTGTAGTGTGATTGGCTGTCTATATGTCTAAATGCTGGAATGTGATTGGCTGTCTATGTGTCTACATCCTAGCATGTGATTGGTTGTCTAGGTGTCTAGATGCTGGACTGTGATTGGCTGTCTATGTGTCTAGATGCTGGACTGTGATTGGTTGTCTAGGTCTCTGGATGCTGGACTGTGATTAGATGTCTATGTGTCTATATGCTGGAATGTGATTGGCTGTCTGTGTGTAGATGCTGGCATGTGATTGGATGTCTATGTGTCTACATGCTGGAATGTGATTGGCTGTCTGTGTGTAGATGCTGGCATGTGATTGGTTGTCTTATGTCTAAATGCTGGCATATAATTGGCTATCTATGTGTCTAAGTGCCTGAATATGATTGGATGTCTATGTGTCTACATGCTGGACTGTGATTGGCTGTCTATGTGTCTACGTGCTGGACTGTGATTGGCTGTCTATGTGTCTAGATGCTGGACTGTGATTGGATGTCTATGTGTCTAGATGCTGGAATGTGATTGGCTGTCTTATGTCTGAATGCTGGCATATGATTGGCTGTCTATGTGTCTAGATGCTGGACTGTGATTGGATGTCTATGTGTCTAGATGCTGGTATGTGATTGGCTCTCTTATGTCTGAATGCTGGCATGTGATTGGCTGTCTATGTGTCTACATGCTGGAATGTGATTGGCTGTCTTATGTCTGAATGCTGGCATATGATTGGCTGTCTATGTGTCTAGAAGTTGGAATGTCATTGGCTGTCTTATGTCTAAATGCTGGAATGTGATTGGCTGTCTATGTGTCTAGATGCTGGACTGTGATTGGATGTCTATGTGTCTAGATGCTGGAATGTGATTGGATGTCTATGTGTCTAGATGCTGGACTGTGATTCGCTGTCTGTGTCTAGATGCTGGAATGTGATTGGCTGTCTTTTGTCTAATTGCTAGCATTCAATTGGCTGTCTATGTGTCTACATGCTGGAATGTGATTGGATGTCTATGTCTGAATGCTGGCATGTGATTGGCTGTCTATGTGTCTACATCCTGGAATGTGATTGGCTGTCCATGTGTCTAGATGCTGGAATGTCATTGGATGTCTATGTGTCTAGATGCTGGCATGCGATTGGCTGTCTATTTTTCTAGATGCTGGAATGTGATTGGCTGTCCATGTGTCTAAATGCTGGAACGTGATTGGCTGTCTATGTGTCTAGATGCTGGCATGTGATTGGCTGTCTATGTGTCTACATGCTGTAGTGTGATTGGCTGTCTATATGTCTAGATGCTGTAGTGTGATTGGCTGTCTATATGTCTAAATGCTGGAATGTGATTGGCTGTCTATGTGTCTACATCCTAGCATGTGATTGGTTGTCTAGGTGTCTAGATGCTGGACTGTGATTGGCTGTCTATGTGTCTAGATGCTGGACTGTGATTGGTTGTCTAGGTGTCTGGATGCTGGACTGTGATTAGATGTCTATGTGTCTAGATGCTGGAATGTGATTGGTTGTCTTATGTCTAAATGCTTGAATGTGATTGGCTGTCTGTGTGTCTAGATGCTGCAATGTGATTGGATGTCTATGTGTCTAAATACTGGTATGTGATTGGCTCTCTTATGTCTGAATGCTGGCATGTGATTGGCTGTCTATGTGTCTACATGCTGGAATTTGATTGGCTGTCCATGTGTCGAGATGCTGGCATGTGATTGGATGTCTATGTGTCTACCTGCTGGAATGTGATTGGCTGTCTATGTGTATAAATGCTGGAATGTGATTGGCTGTCTATATGTCTAGATGCTGTAGTGTGATTGGCTGTCTATATGTCTAAATGCTGGAATGTGATTGGCTGTCTATGTGTCTACATCCTAGCATGTGATTGGTTGTCTAGGTGTCTAGATGCTGGACTGTGATTGGCTGTCTATGTGTCTAGATGCTGGACTGTGATTGGTTGTCTAGGTCTCTGGATGCTGGACTGTGATTAGATGTCTATGTGTCTAGATGCTGGAATGTGATTGGTTGTCTTATGTCTAAATGCTGGAATGTGATTGGCTGTCTGTGTGTCTAGATGCTGCAATGTGATTGGATGTCTATGTGTCTAAATACTGGTATGTGATTGGCTCTCTTATGTCTGAATGCTGGCATGTGATTGGCTGTCTATGTGTCTACATGCTGGAATTTGATTGGCTGTCCATGTGTCTAGATGCTGGCATGTGATTGGATGTCTATGTGTCTACCTGCTGGAATGTGATTGGCTGTCTATGTGTATAAATGCTGGAATGTGATTGGCTGTCCATGTGTCTAGATGCTGGAATGTGATTGGATGTCGATGTGTCTAGATGCTGGAATGTGATTGGCTGTCTATGTGTCTACATCCTGGAATGTGATTAACTGGCTATGTGTCTAAATGATGGTATGTGATTGGCTGTCTTAAGTCTGAATGCTGGCATATGATTGGCTGTCTATGTGTCTAGAAGTTGGAATGTCATTGGCTGTCTTATGTCTAAATGCTGGAATGTGATTGGCTATCTATGTGTCTAGATGCTGGACTGTGATTGGATGTTTATGTGTCTAGATGCTGGAATGTGATTGGATGTCTATGTGTCTAGATGCTGGAATTTGATTCACTGTCTGTGTCTAGATGCTGGAATGTGATTGGCTGTCTTTTGTCTAATTGCTAGCATTCAATTGGCTATCTATGTGTCTACATGCTGGAATGTTATTGGATGTCTATGTATCTACATGCTGGAATGTGATTGGCTGTCTATGTGGCTACTTGCTGGAATGTGATTGGCTGTCTACATGACTAAATACTCTCATGTAGTTAGCTATTTACATAAGTAAATGCTGGCATGTAATTGGTTACCTATGTGTCTAAATGCTGGCATAGGATTGGCTGTCAATGTGTCTAAATTCTGCAATGTGATTGGCTGTTTATATGTCTAGATGCTGGTGTGTGATTGGCTGTCTACATGACTAAATACTTCCAGCTGATTGGCTGTCTTCATGACTTCATGCTGCCATATGATTGGCTGTCTGCACACTTCATAAATATATGTAAACTAATTGTTTGCACCATTTCCAGGCCTTTCTTTGAGGTTTAACCTGAACTGAATGGATAGTCGCTCACAGCCGAAAGTTTTTTGTGACCCAAATATGATTCACACAAACAGGTTTTCTCTGATAGTTATCTATTAGCATAACATGGTTTAAATTCCCACTGTGCTAAATATATTTCATCCAAATTTTTTTCTGAAGCATGGATTTTGTGTGGCACAAAAACCCCAGTAGACTGGTAGATAACTCACCCATTTCTGGTCCGATGCTCTTTGGTCTGGCCCGGTCACCTGGCCCACAATGCCTGGAAAACACACAACAATCAGCCAGATGGAAAATAAATGGTTTATTCCACCCACTCATCCCCATGCTTAGGTGAGCCTCCAGCTTGAGGAGAGTGGTGATATTCCAAAAAGAACCGAACTTCCCACTGACATGTCAGACCGACTCACACACGGGTGGAAACTGAGTCAGCGCATGCTTCAGGTCACACAGCCATCACTCACTGGGAACACCCAGTAAACACAGATCCCTCATAAAGGACCAGTAAACACAAATCCTTTTACTTGTGCAATGTATCATCAATTGATTCATGATCAGTTTGGATTGGTATTTTCAGATCTGGATGCAAATGATCCACAAACAATCACCACAAAACCCGACACACTCGAAAGCAGTGCTCATGTTGAGTTCATATTGAATCTTTAAAATTGCTTTTACAGAAACATTTTGGCTTCCCTCTTTAGTTCAGTGACGAAGGTGAAGACCAAGATAAAACCAATAAAAAAGATTTTGCCAGACACAGCAGCAAAAAAAGAGCCATTCCTACCAAAATTTTTATCAAGGAAGTCATAGTCCAACAAAATTTGCATATTGAGAAAATATGATATCTTTTACATTTTATACTGTAAAAATTTGATCGCGTCACAACATATTGTGAAAATGTGACATGTTTTACATCATAATGTGATATCATAATATCACATTACGATATATGGTCCATTGTGGTAAAAGAAGAGCTGAGCTGAAAACCAAAGCTCGTGATTTACCAGTCGATCTACGTTCCAGCCTCGCCTATGGTCACCAGCTGTGGGTGGTGATCAAAAGAACAAAATCAGGGATACAAGTTGAAATTAATTTCCTCCACAGGGTGGCTGAGCTCTCGATCAGCCTGAAACACCTCAGTAACAAGGTGTTTTCAGGCACATCCAATCAGGAGGAGACCCAGAGCAAACCCTGGGCCTGCTGGCCCGGAAACACCTTGGGATCCCCCTGGATGAGCTGTAGAATCCAGCCTGGGTTTCTCTTCTGAGGCCGTTGACCTGAGCAACTGGGCCCTGGATAAGCGGAAGTCAACAGAACTGAACAAATGTTTGGTTTTAAGCAAAATTAAAAACGACTTGATTTGATTTACAGACTGTGCCACAAATCTCTAAACACAGATTTCTTTTTTTTTTTTTTTTTTTATAGGAATCTTCTTCTCCTTTCGGCATTTCCCTTCAGGGGTTGCCACAGCAAGTCAGCCTCTTCCATCTAACCTTATCTGCTGTATCCTCTTTGTTCACACCAACTATCTTCATGTCTTCCTTCATTGTATCCATGAACTTCCTCTTTGGTCTTCCTCTAGGCCTCTTTTCTGGTGCTTCCAAATCCACCATCTTTCTTACAATGTTCTCTCTCTCCTCTGCACATGTCCAAACCATCTCAGTCTGACCTCTCTGACTTTAAAACCTCTAACATGTGCTGTTCCTCTGATTCTGTCTATCCTGGTCACTCCCAGAGAGATCCTCAGCATCTTCATCTCTGCCACCTCCATCTGTTTCCTTTCTTTTTCTCAGTGCCACTGTCTCTGGACCAAACAGCATGGCTGGTCTGACCATGGTTTTGTACACTTTCATTTTAGCTGAAACTCTTCTGTCACACATCACACCTGATACTTTCCTCCACCCATTCCAGCCTGCCTGCACACGCTTCTTCACCTCTTTTCCACACTCTCCATTGCTCTGGACTGTTGATCCTAGATACTTAAAATCTTCCACCTTCTTTATCTCTTCTCCCTGTAACCTCACTTTTCCGTTTGGATCCCTCTCATTCACACACATGTACTCTGTTTTACTCTTACTAATCTTCATTCCTCTTCTTTCTAGTGCAAACCTCCACCTCTCCAGCTTTTCCTCCACCTCTTCCGTCCTCTCACTACAGATCACAATGTCATCTGCAAACATCACTACGAAAATGAACACTATGTTACAGTTTTTACACGATTCATGTCAATAGTGTGTTTGAATCATTTTTCAAACACAGCTTTCAAACAAAGCTTTGCAAAATGAACAAATCACTCATACACATTTGAAAACTAATGTTTAGGTGTTTATAGTTAAAAAAAAAAAACAAAAAACTAGCATTTAGCATAAATCCCGCTAAAACTATTCCGCTAAAACCAAGCTAGCGCCGCAAAATCGCGGTAATCCAAAACTTTGTAAAACCATCGCAATTTTTTAACAACTAAGACTTAAATTTCTGTCTCAAATCAAATTTGTGATTAATTTCACCTGTGATGTCTGATAGAACAAGGTGCGGGTAATAATCGTGAAGCACGTTTTCAGTTCTTCAAGAATGATGCGGCCGCCATTAAATTCCTCACAGGAAAAGGAAGGAGAAGATGTCATTTGCGTCACATCCGGTTTTCAATAATGGCGGGCTTCAACAGGGAAAACTTGAGCATAAAAAAAATCTGTGATAATGTCCAACTAAACCACATGTTTAGTGATGAGTTTATTGGTTTATAAGTGTTATTTATAAGTGTTGTTATAAGTGTTTTTTGTTGTGTTGTGGTTTTATTTAATTTTGCTGTTTTTTGTTCCTTTTGGTCATTGTAGCACTTTGAGATCTCTACTGTAGATATAAAGTGTGTTACAAATTATTATTTTTTTTTATTATTATAAGTGTCCAAATGCTCAGCTTAAAAAAACACTCTAATAATGAAAAAACATCACTGCTTGCAAGATTTTTAAGGTTTTATTTTGTATGTTTCCCTTCAGGGGTCTCCACAGCAAGTCAGTTTCTTCCATCTAACCCTATCGGCTGAATCCTCTTTGGTCACACCAACTATCTTCATGTCTTCCTTCACTGTATCCATGAACCTCCTCTTAGATGTTCCTCTAGGCCTCTTTCCTGGTGGTTTTAGCATGTTTTAAGTGTTATTAATGATTGAATTTGCTCCAAAAGGGGGAAAAGACACTATGCAGTTCCTTCTTCTTCTTTTGGCATTTCCCTTCAGGGGTCGCACAGCAAGTCAGCCTCTTCCATCTAACCCTATCTGCTGCATCTTCTTCGGTCACACCAACTATCTTCATGTCTTCCTTCACTGCGTCCATGAACCTCCTCTTTTGGCCTTCCTCTAGTCCTCTTTCCTGGTGGTTCCAAATCCAGCATCCTTCTTTCGATGTACTCTCTCTGTTCTGCACATGTCCAAACCATCTCAGTCTTGCCTCTCGAACTTTATCCCCAAAACCTCTAACATGTGCTGTTCCCCTGATGTACTCATTTCTAATCCTGTCCATCCTGGTCACTCCCAGTTCCTAATTGCTGTAAAACGGGCAGCAAGACGCAGAGCAGCAGGGCTGCACACCACTATGCTGTGGAGTGCATGGCAGTGAATAGACCAAACCTCATAATACCTGCAGTCACCAAACCAGGCAAAGACATGCCCGCAGGCGGTAAACCGGGCAGGTGATAGGCCCACAGGTAGCAAAATGGGTGAGGAGTTGCCCGCAGGCAGCAGACCAGTCACAGAGATGCCTAGATGCGACAGAGGAAGCAGTGCCCGTTAGAGGGAGGGGCTAAGCCCCTATCAACGGGGTTAAACTGTCCAAAATAACTTTTTAAGGACTGTTTTTTAGTTTTAATAAGTTTCTTTAAAATGTTTTCATGGTCTGCATCTGCTTTCCCGGTACTCCCCGTCTAATTCTGAACAGTGAGACGGCCGCCACTTGGTTATAATAGCTAAAAAGTGTTTGCACTTGTGCAAAAATTGTATGTAGTTATTCTGCATTATAGGATTTGCACTGCTTTTTAATCATACAATTATACATGTGTATATATATATATATATATATATATATATATATATATATATACATTTGTTGATTCATTTAACATCTCTAGTAATTGTGCACTTAACATCAGCAGAAACTGTTTACTGTAAACAGAAAGTTTTAGGGTTAAAAAAAATTAAATTTTTTACTCTAACTTTTATTAAAAAAAGGTGTTTTAGACTGCAACAATAATTTAAAAAAAAAACACGCCTGGAAAATCCTGGCAGGACTGATAAATAGACTGTCGGTATGCTCCCCTATTCTGGGGCATTATTTACTAAGAATGGCAAAGATTGTAATCTGAACAACTTATATTTGCTCAGCACTACACCACGCAAACTTGAGATTTATCAAAACCTCTGTATTTAACGTAAGCTTCATAAATAACATCTGTGACAAATCTCAGGCGTAAGCCAACTTGAAATGCCTCCTGCCCAATCACGTTTCTAGAACACCATACATGGTTCTTGGGAATGATATGAGGCATTTGCAGTGGTCCTCAAACGAGTCAGTGTCTCCAGAAAATACTTATGAAACAATAGCAAAGTGTTGCCTGTCAAGAATCCCACCTTTTCTCCTCTCCCCAAGCCACCTGGTCTTAAATGTCTCTCCCTGCCAGACCTGTTTCTTGTTTTTCTTTAAAAGCCCTGTCCTCCCTTGCCCCTTTCTCGGACTGTTTGTGATGTTTCCTCTTTTTGTTTTTATGTTGGACCTTGTCTTTTTTTATTTTTATTTATTTTAACCTGCTATATCCATCTCTCAGTGGGGGGATTTTTGTGCTGCATTGCATTTCAGCAGGCAGCCACGACAGTGCCAATGGTGGGGAAAACGGGGGACTAGATGTCTTCTCCAAGGACACCTACACATGAGCTCAGTGGGATTTGAACCAGCTTCTCCCGGTCCAAGGGTAGACACTAACAATGAACTATTGCCTCCCACTTTTTGTAGAACTCAAGCCTTGCCTCGGCACCTTCTGTCTCTAGTCACAATCAACGCCTCTCTCTGGTCTTTAGCCTGCCAAGCATAGTCTCACCTCAATTCCCTCTCCAAAATACTGTTTGAACTGTGTACTCTGCATTTTGGTCCTTCCTCCCCACACTCAAACTTGACAGTCACCATTATGGTTGTGGTGATGTTTCCCACAAACGAAAGAGAGTGGAAGACAGCCACCACCACAACTCTAGGACTGGCGCATTGAATTGTTAGAGAATTAAAAAAAATATTTCCTAAACTTATTACGGTGAAAAAGAGAGATTTGGATGTGTACACTTTGTTTCCCACTTGCCCTGTCCTTTACCCTGATTCCTCACACCTGGTCTCAATTGCCTCTTTTTAATGTTTTCACTTGTGATGTGTTCGCCCCTCACTTATGTTAGTCCCGATGCCCTTCACTCCTTGCTCGGGTTATCTATTCCCGGCAACTTCCACATCTTCCCCATGTCTAGTTTTGCCTGTCCTTCTCAGGTTGAATACACCTGCGTTCACTCGCTGACCTTTCTTTCCCTCAAATAACTTGGTTAAAACTGATTGATGTGCATTTGAGTCCTACGTCTACCCATATGTGACAAGTTGAAGAAAAATCTTCAAAAGACATCAAATTATCAATGAAACATTATATGCAATAAAAGAAGATTTTTTTTAAATTTCCTCTTTAAAAATCACAGAAAACAAAGTAAAATGTCTGCGAAAGTTGGAACAACCTGCAGAGTTAATACTTTGCATTTCCCCCTTTGGCAAATATCACAATTTGTAAACACTTTTTGTAGCAGCTGAAAGTCTCAATTCTTCTTTGAAGTATCTTTGCCCATTTTTTCTTAAAAAAGTCTTTCATTTCTTTGAGATGTCTGGACTGAATATCATGTACTCCTCTTTTAAAGTCTGTCCATAGATCTGTAATGATGCTGAAAACAGGAAATTGTCTGGATAGAAAATATGTACGGTGTACATACTGTGACAAACTCACATTTCCAACGGGAGTCTAGATAAAATATTATCATAAAATTTTTCCGCACACCTGATATTACCAATAGCCAAAGTTGGAAAAATTCTGTCTTTGCTCAAACGTGATTTGTGAAGAAGGTTAAACTGTCCAAATTCAGCAGAGATAAGAGCTGTTTGCCACATGGAGACCTCAACCAATAGCTGCTCTGTGTAAGGGGGGCTTTGGCCTGTTACATAACCAGTGTTCTAATAAAGATCTTTTCATTCACACAGGAAAGTCTTTCTTATCCATCAGTAAACATGCAAACACATATCAGAGGTAACAAACCCCTCTCACATGACTCATCCCAGATTTAATATGAAGTCCTTACCTTCCTCTGTACAGAAATCCACTCATTTTCTTGCTGAATGAGATGAAAAACCAGTCCACATTTGTTTATCTCTCAGCTGCTAAATACAGGGTTCCCTCCATAGTCTTCGTCCCAGGAAAGCAGGATGACCACAGCTCGGCCACAGCAGTTCGACGTGGCAGAGAGCGGAGGTAAACACCGGGGAGCAAAGGTGCAGACAGTCTGCCTCAGCATAAAGGAGCTATCTGTCCCAGCATGCACCGTCCTCCCACCAAAGCTGGAAAAACAGCCACTGAGCCGTCAGTTCAGCTTCTGCTTAAAAACAGGGTGGAGCACCAGGGGAACTCATGCAACCATTTGCACTCCCCCCCCAGGTGTGTGCAAGACAAGTTGGAGCAGGTACAAGCAGGTGGATTCACATATTTATCTCCTCTGAGTAAGACTAAAATTTCTGTTTGGAATGAGTAGTGAAGAATTCTGGCCTTGAACAGACTGCCAGCTCACAGAGGACCAGACCAACATCTGGACCTCCTGTAAAGTCCTGATGCGTGCACATCTGCACGATTCCTGAGTTCAGAAAAATAAAAGGTCAGCAAGACCTTATTTGTGTAATGTGCATGCCCATATCTGGGGGTAGTTCGCCAATTTCTACGCAAATTGAGTGACTTATGATGATGAATTGATCTTTTTCTTTCAGCATTTCAGTCACCACAGCAAGTCAGTTTCTTCCATCTAACCCTATCTCCTGCATCTTCTTCGGTCACACCAACTATTGTCATGTCTTCCTTCACTGTATCTATGAAGCTCCTCTTTGGTCTTCCTCTAGTCCTCTTTCCTGGTGGTTCCAAACCCAGCATCCTTCTTCCGATGTACTCTCGCTCTCCTCCGCACATGTCCAAACCATCTCAATCCGGCCTCTCGGACTTTATCTCCAAAACCTCTAACATGTGCTGTTCTTCTGATTGATTATTAAATATGTTGATTACATTATTTATTGATATGAACTGGTATGGAGTGAATGAATAATGCATATGTGAAGCAGCTTTTAGTGTGTCCTGAAAAGAAATGCGTCCTGAAAATGAACAATAACGTAAAAATATCAAAACATAAAGCTGGAAATGACTTGGACCACCTCCAGTGATGGACATAATATTTACCAGTGTGCAGCTATGTTCTTATTTTGTCATCACAATAATATTCACAATTGAATATTTCTTTTTTATTTCGTAGCGAGATCAGCGTTTTGATAAGGAAGTTGCCGAGATGACTGGCTCCTACTCTCTTTTGGTTGTGGGTGATGCTGTCATGGCTGCACAATAGCAACACCATCCCGTTGGGCATGAGTAATTAAAGAAGGCACTGGTGCATTTGAGGATAGTAGCATATGCATTACATACCCCAGGTAATGTGTAAAACTAAGCTGAGAAAAAAAAAATCTCCTAAGGGCATTTCATCCCGTATGAGCCTGTCTTAATATGTCACAAAAAGTTAGATTTTATTTCCATCATCTCACTTTCAAATTAACAAAACAAAAAAGATGTCTACAAAAGTTTGGGAACCGTGTAGAGTTAATGCCTTGTACCTTCTGTAGCAAGTATCACAGCTTGTAAGTGTTTTTTGCAGCTGGCCAAGAGTGCTTCAATTCTTGTTTGAGGTATCTTCGCCCATCCCTCCTTAGAAACATCTTCCAGTTCCTTCTAATTTCTGGGCTGTCTGCACTTTTAAGGTAAGTTTCAATTATGCTGAGGTCAGAAAATTGAGAAGGTGTTGGCAAAACCTTAGGTTTATGCCTCTTGATCAAATCCACTGTGGTTTTTGAGGCGTGTCTAAGATCATTATCCATTTGTCAAATTCATCCTGTCTGTACCTTTAGCTTTTCCACAGATGGCATGAAGTTGGCATCCAAAATTTGCTGAAACTTAATTGAATTTATTTTTCTCGCACTCTTTAAATGTTCTCTGTGCCACTAGCTGCATCACAACCCAAAAGCATGATTGATCTACCCCCATGTTTAACAGTTGGACAGAGGTTCTTCTTATGAAATTTAGTGCCATTTATTCTCCAAATGTATATTTGTTCACTATGGCCAAAAAGTTCTGGCTTAACTTCATCAGCCCACAGAACTTGTTTCCAAAATGCATGAGGCTTGTCTACATGTTCATTCGCAAACTTCAAATGCTAATTTTTGTGGTTAGGTCAAAGAAAAGATTTTCTTCTGGTGACTCTTCCATTATGACCGTATTTGAGCAAATATCTCTTTACAGTATAACGGTGTGCCACATCTCCAGTGTCTGCCAGATCTTTCTGGAGGGATTGTGCTGTCAAACTTGGGTTTTGACTTGCTTTTCTCACAATTGGCAAGCTGTTTTGTCTGATATTTTCTTGGTCTTCCAGATTTTGCTTTTACTTCCACTGTACCTAAAAGACGAGAATTTCTTTATTATGTGAAAATGCTTCACTATCAGCAAGTACCTTCTCCTGCTTTCTGAGCATCAACTAATTTCAGTTTCAGTGTTCTAGACAACTGCTTAGATGAATCCATGGCGCTAATTGTTGGGGTAAACTGAACTGAGATTTGGCATTTAAAACCTTTGAGATTGACATCGCCTGGTCTTTCTTGATGATAACTGAGAACAATCCATGTCACTGTCAGGTCTCAACTTTCCAAAAGGGGGCCGTAGAAGGTATTAACTCTACAGAGTTCCCAAACGTTTGCAGGAACCTTTTTTGTTTCTTGTTATTTTGAAAGTGAAAATGATGGAAATAAAATCTAACTTTTGCGACATACTAGACAGTCTCATGTGAATAGATGTCTTTTGAAGATTTTTTTTTTAAATATTTTTTTAACTTTTGCACATTTTTACACATTTTTACCTGGGGTGCCTAAACTTTTGATCCCCACTGTATGCATCATCCATACTTGAAGTTCTAAAGTGTGGTTAGGGCAGAATGCATTTTTATCTGTCTATTGTTAAAGTAGAGTTACAATGGTTTTGATGAACCCCAAGTTTGCATGACGTAAACAACCTTGTAGTGCTGTGCAAAAAAGTTTTCTATGAAGTAACTAATCTTTTTATCCAACAGGATGTTTTATGTTCAAAACTTAATATTTAACAACTGAGAAATTCCGTTCCGCCAGCTTCCGCTCATCTGGGGCCGGGTCGCGGGGGCAACAGTGTAATTACTTTATGATGAAAGTAATTCATCATAAAGTTTCACAAATTTTATTGTGAAATGAAGATTGAAAACAATAACCTGTGAGTCATTGGATGAAAAGTCTTTTCAGAAATTAAATGATACTAAAAGAACATTTCAAATTTGGGACTTCATGTTCTATGAACAGCCTCCTCCGTCAGGCAGAGAAATGAAAAATATTTCACTTCTTACAGAGTTACAGTCACACGTCTACATCAGATTCCTCATATAGTTGCTTCACAAACCGAGCCAAACATCTCAAGACTATTTAAAACCAATCTGGATATAAGGATTTCTCACTGGTACTGGTCCTAATAGTGGTTCTCCTTCCCTGATAGATAGACAATCCCGATAGATAGACAATTTCTTGTGGTTAGTTAGGGTCACCAGATGGTCATTTTTATTTTTGGGGTTCTGGTTTAGAGAGAAAATGTTTTTTTCTGGTTCTAATGGTAACTTTGGTTTGAACTGAGTTTTCAAATGAAACAATGTCGGTCTGATTCTGAACCCAGAGAAAAGCAGCTCTAAAGTCTCGGGTTACTGTAATAAATAATTAACAACTCTGACCAAGCAGATAATAAACTGAGTTTTAAACACATTTAAAGCCTAACTTTAATAACATCAAGCTGAAAATAAAAAATTACTGAGCATATGTTTGCGACAATAGATTATTTCACGAAATCAACTTTTTGGAGGGGCTGTACAGTGATGCAGTGGTTAACACAGTGGCCTCATGGCAACAAGTCTCAAGTCCTGGATGGGGCAAGGCTTGAATCACTGGCCTTTCTGTGTGATGCTTCCCCAGGTACTCCCGTTTCCTCCCACCTTCTAAATGGACACTGCCTAACTGCCCCGAGGAATGACTGCATGTGTGTGAATGGTTGTCTGTCTCTATATGCGGCCCCGCAACAGCTTGGCGACTCATTAGGGGAGTACCCTACCTCTTGAGTATAAGTAGCCGGGATGTGCCTCAGTAACCCCCGCAGCCCCAACAAGGATGAGCAGTTTAGAAGATGAACGTATAAACTTTTTAGAGGTTTGTATTATGTAAAAACATTATTCCCACATCAAAAGTATACCTGCAATGGTTTTCCATTTCATTCATCCATGTTTGAGTAATTTCCCAGCCCACCCATCAAGTATTCAGATGCTATTTGAATGCTAGATTTTTGTCCAATGGATTTTGTTCTCTGCTATACCTTCTGTCATGATCTCCTCACCTTCTACCAGAGAGAGCCCTGGACCTTCCTCCCTCTGCTGGATTCCAGCCTGATCCTGAACACCTGGGTGATTAGCCTAATGCTAATCAGCTGTGCATCATCAGCCTGCTGCCTTTTTGAAGGCAATCACCCCAGACTTTCTGGTCGGGTCATCATCATCCTTCCCAGTTAGGTCTTTCAGGCTGCTTGACCAAGTTTATCACTGAACTATGTTACATTTTCAGACTTAAAGACATTCCTTGTGATTAATCCCATGCTTTTGCCTTACAGCCTTGCCTGACTGCCGTTAAATAAATCCAGTTGTTGTCCTGCATTTGGGTCCTCCTCCTTCCAAATCACAACACCTTCACTCTAATCCAAAGAGGAAGTCTGCTCTTGACCAGTGTCTCCCCTCATCACAGAGTGCAATTTTATGTAAGAAAAACGCTGGAGGTAAAAGTTTAAATAATTAAAGCTGTGATGTTTTATTGTGTTTTTTATTAGAAAGTTAAAAAGTTTAATTTGAGGGACAGTAGAATTTAAACAAAAGGTAGCATGGACCTTTAAACTCCCCCACAGAGTCCCACTGACCCGCTGGAGCAACATCAGTGGGTCAATATTGCACAGGAAGCAGGCTGGCACAGAGCACACGCATCATTGTGCACGCACCATCACACACTCCGTCCTCCCCCATTCTCCCTCTCTGTCTCTGCAACATCACGTGGCTTCATGCTGCAGCACAAACACTGATGGCTTACCTTATTCAGTTTGTGTGAAATGACACGCGCCATGTTCGTCTCCTTTCCATCCCCTTGGTCGGAGCATCATTCTTGGGGTCTGGATCCCTGCGTGAGCATCCCTAAAGTGAACTGATCAGAGGAGGGAGGGGGAGTGATGCTGATGCTGCTCCCGTTTCTGCTCATTGGTCCCCGCTTCTCCAATCCCCCTCCCTCTTTTAAACATCAAAGAAAAGCTGATGCGGGGGAGGAGGCATGCGCTGTTGTTCTCTGAGGGTGGAAATCCCAAACTAAGGACCCCCTGGAAAAGATGAGAAGTTAGGTGCTCAGTCTGAGCACTGCAACGATCTTGAAAGTAATACATTGCAAACGTGAAGCATGCTGATGTAACATGTACAGTAATGTAGGCCATTACAGAAAAAAAGTTGACAATCACAGGAAAGCAAGTGCAGGGGTATTGGGATACCCTAATGAAAACAACAGCTCAAAAAGGGTTAACACTAAAATGCAGTGTATAAAAAACTGACTTCCTGTCTAGCTGCACATGTGGTGGACTGTTTGCTAATGCTAACACAATAACATGACTGGATGGGTTTGTCATCGGGTTAAGTATTCAGGATGCGCTTTTTTCTTGAACCCTATAAAATCTCGTTTAAATATTAGTGATTAGTGGTGACATTCGTTAAAGAGCGTGTATTATCACCAGCAACGAGGTAATGTGATTGGGAGGGCATGTGTGTGTGAGCAAGATAACTAAAACGGTTATGGATAGATTGTAAAACTATATCCACAACAGGAAGATGAAAAAGAGATTGTCACGATCCCCTCACCTGCCACTAGAGGGAGCCCTGGACTTTCCCTCATTACTCTGATTGAGACACCCGATGGTGACTATTCTGATGCCACACACCTGTGGACCCTTGTGCCTATTTAAGGGAAATGACCCTGGACCTCCACATTGGGTTATTACCATCTTTTCCAGCTAGGTTTCCCTGGTTGCCTGACCATGACACACATTCTGAACAACAACAACAACCTCTTGCCATGCCACTAAAACCTTACGTTTTTTTTTTACAGTATTACTGTACTGCCATATTTAAATAAACCATGTTTTCTGTTCTGCAATTGGGTCTTCCTCCTTCCACCTGGCATACTGCTTCATGACAGAGGTTACATTTTGGGAGGGATCAGTGTCATCGTTTGGGAACAGGAGTGTTTTAAAGGTTCTTTTTAGCATTTTTTTAAAAAGCTAACTTTAGCTTTACGCTTTTTCAGCTTTTTTGATGCTAAGATATAACAAACATAATAATTTAAAAAAGAGTTTTTATTTTCTCTTCGTGCATAGATGGGTTTTCCCACCACTGAAAATTTCACAATGGGCTGATTAGTTAGTTCAAATTGATAATCGGTGTGAGTATGCACATGGCTCCCTCTTTATTGCCCTAAAACAAATTGGAGACCAGTTAATATGATAATCTGCACCCAGAAAAAAAAAGGGGCAGCCTTTTTCCATAGACATGGGAGCCATAGGTACGCATTCTTCAGTGGTGGAACGTAACAAAGTAAATGTACTTCGTTACTGTACTTAAGTAGAAAAATTGTGTATCTGTACTTTACTTAAGTAAAATTTAAGACCGGTACTTTTACTTTTACTTCACTACAATTTTAGAGCAAATATCTGTACTTTTACTTCACTATTTTTTAAAAGTTTTACATTTTTCGTTACATTTTCGTTCAGGAATTTGTAAAATACACAGGTTTTTTTTTAGCACATCTTGAAGCCGCATCGCAAAAATCAAAAGAAGCAGTTGATCGGGAGAAGAAGTAATGAATCGAGAAACATTTTCCGCATTCATTCAGCGCCAACATCAAATCTAGTACAAATTAAAAAGAGTCAGAAGATCGTTGTGTTTACTTCTAAATAAAAAGTTGAGCCATCATTTCACGGAGCAGGGGCGGTTCTAGGATTTTCCAAAGGGGGGTGGGGCTTTGACAAAGCCAATATATAGTGACCCCTAAAACATTTTAAAAAATAAGTGTCATTTTTCTCCATTTTGGCGGCCCATTCACTGGCCCTTCTAGGGGATAGCTTGACTTGTCCCCTTTCCTTTTATTTTTATTTATTTATTTATTTTGTGGACCAAAAGAGGCGGGAGATGGGGGTCACACCCCTGCAGAGTATTTATCCTGGTTACCATGGTGACACCCTATAGCACAAAAAATAACACTTGAATTATGATCGAATACTTTTACTTTTTACTTAAAAAGTACAATTTACACCAACTACTTTTGTACTTTTACTTAAGTAGATTTTTTTTATTGGTACTTTTACTTTTACTTTTACTTAAGTAAATTTTTTGCCTAAGTATCTGTACTTTTACTTAAGTACAAAAAGTGAGTACTTCATCCACCACTGGCGTTCTTAGATTGCCTTTCAGGCATTACAAATGGCTGACATTTCTAGTGTTAGTTGTTACTGTAATATATGCAAGACATTGTGAAAATAGTTTAGGAGTCTTTATTTGACATATGGCCCTTTAAGCTCTAATGTAATTAGTTTATGCCCTTCCATATGTATACAACTTACATTTCTGGTTCTTTGATTTCATGAGAACATTTATGTTTAGACACTATTTGCAACTGTTGCACACTTTTTAAAAGTACTCATTATCACATGTTGGTAGGATAAAATGTGGAAGTGCAATTAATTTGATTCTAATAGAGATAAAATATTAAAGCCACAGGCGTTACGGTAACATCTTTTTTTCTCCTTTTGGCATTTCCTTTCAAGGGTCGCCGCAGCAAGTCAGTTTCTTCTATCTAACCCAATCTGCTGCATCCTCTTCGGTCACACCAACTATCTTCATGTCTTCCTTCACTGTATCTGTGAATGAACCTCCTCTTTGGTCTTCCTCTAGTCCTCTATCCTGGCGGTTCAAAACCCAGCATCCTTCCGCCGATGTACTCTCTCTCTCCTCTGCACATGTCCAAACCATCTCAGTCTGGCCTCTCTGACTTTAAAACCTCTAACATGTGCTGCTCCTCTGATCCTGTCCATCCTGGTCACTCCCAGAGAGATCCTCAGCATCTTCATCTCTGCTACCTCCATCTCTGTTTCCTGTCTTTTTCTAAGCGCCACTGTTTCTAGACCAATCAGCATAGCCGGTCTCACCACGGTTTTGTACACTTTTCCTTTCTTTCTAGCTGAAACTCTTCTATCACACATCACACCTGATACTTTTATCCACCCATTCCAGCCTACCTTGACATGCTTCTTCACCTCTTTTTCACACTCTCTATTACAGTAACTTATTTCTTTTTTCAGTAACCTGTCCTCCAAGGAAGACAAATTTCAACTACTAGTAGCCAGGAGGATATAATGCATTTACCAGAAAAAAATTGACAATATTTTTATTCCTCGTTACAATCACATTAATGCAAGTAACATGCAGAATCAAATGCATTGATGTTGTGATACTCTGCTGAAAACAACACTTAAAAAAGTTTAATGTTCAAAAGTGTGCAGAAAAAGAACAACTTTCTGTTTAGAATGCCTTACAGCTGACTGTTTGCTAACGTTAACACACCAATGTGCACGGACTGTATTTTGTCGTTGGATTACATATTCAAATTGATTTTTTAGGGCATTTTTTATTTACAACTTGATGTGTGAATGACAGTTTATAAGTCTTGAATATTTATTAATGTTGTGATGTAAACTTTTGAGATTTTATATCATCTGGAAGAGAATAGAATGTCTTGGTTGTCACAATACATACGTATGTAGTTGTGGTGTGGAAGGAGGATGCCCCAAATGCAGGTCAAAACAGGATTTATTAACAGAAGTCAGGTAAGTCTGCGAGGCAAAGGGGCACAGGATTAACTCAGGCTCAAAAGATCAAATGATACAACAGAGATCAAACTTGTGGTCAGGCAGCCAAGAGGACCTGCTGGGAAGGATGACGATGACCTGACATGGAAGTCAAAGGAGACTGCCTTTAAATAGGCACCAGGATCCACAAATAAATGTCATCTGACTAATCACCCTCAGGTGTTTCTATTCAGGATGATGAGGCGGGTCCAGGGCTCCCTCTGGCGGCAGGCGAGGGGATCACGACACATGTACAATCTGCAATGTAAGCATATAAAGTGAGATGGGAACTAATTGCTGTTTGTTGTGGACGTGCATGTGAAAAAAAAGAAATATAGTTAAAAAATATTAACAAATAAGTTGTACATTTCACAGTGCATGCGTGTGGGGCTATCCGTGTTGTGCATGTGTGAGTTCAGGGTGGTTATGGCTTTGGGAAAAAAAAAAATTGTTCTTAAGCTGGTTTGTCCTTGATTTGATGCATTTGTAGCGCCTTCTTGAGGGCAACAGATCAAACAATCCATGCCCCGGGTGGGAGCTGTCTTTTTCAATTCATCATCACTACTAAGACAGAAGGAGGACTATGCACATGTGGACAAAATTGTTGGTACCCCTCAGTTAAAGAAGGGAAAACCCACAATTCTTAGTGAAATCACTTGAAACTCACAAAAGTAACAAGAAATAAAAATTTATTGAAAATTGAACAATCAAAATCAGAAATTACCTTTGAATTGTTGATTAATTTAATTATGTAAAAAAAAAACAATGAAATAGGGCTGGACAAAAATGATGGTACCCTTAACTCAACATTTTGTTGCACAACCTTTTGAGGCAATCACAGCAGTTAAACAATTTCTGTATTGGTCAATGAGCGTTCTGGAGCTGTCAACAGGTATTTTGTCCCACTCCTCATCAGCAAACTGCTCCAGTTGTCTCAGGTTTGATGGGTGTCTTCTCCAAATGGCATGTTTCAGCTCATTCCACATGTGTTCATTGGGATTCAGATCTGGGCTCATGGAAGGCCACTTTAGAATATAGTCCAACGATTTCTCTCAGCCATTCTTGGGTGTTTTTGGCTGTGTGTTTTGGATCGTTGTCCTGTTGGAAGACTCATGACCTGCGACTGAGACCAAGCTTTCTGACACTAGCCAGCACATTTCTCTCCAGAATGCCTTGATAGTCTTCAGATTTCATTTTACCTTGCACACTTTCAAGACCCCCTGTGCCAGATGCAGCAAAGCAGCCCCAAAAAATTACTGAGCCTCCTCCATGTTTCACCGTAGGGACACGGTTCTTTTCTTTGTATGCTTGGTTTTTGAGTCTATGAACATAGAGTTGATGTACCTTACCAAAGCGCTCTAGTTTGGTCTCATCTGTCCAAAGGACATTCTCCCAGAAGCTTTGTGGCTTGTCAACATGCATTTTTGCAAATTCCAGTCTCGCTTCTGGTATGGTGCAGATGCCATACCACACTGTAATCAAGCACGTCAAAAGGCTTTTTAGGCATTGTCTAGGGGACAAATCTCCCAGCTCTTCCTAAGCTGAGGAAGAACTTTTCCAGTGGTTCCTGTCAGTTCCAAGACTGATGTGAAACTAGAAATATCCGTAAACATGATGTAAAGGAGTCATCAGGTTCAGATTTTCTTTTAAAACAAAGTTAGGAACCAACTTTTGTGTCATCTTCGTGCTCCAAATGAACTTTTTGGTGCAACTTTAAGCTTGATATTTTTTTCTGCACACAGATTCAGTCCAGATGTCGGGGATAGTGCATCCACTGTCATGGACCAGGCAACCAAAGCAGAATGTCTCAGTTGGATAAAAACACACTCACATTTCACCACTTATTCATGCAGAGGTTTTTTTTTTGTTTCACCATGTTCTCTCTTCTCTTACCCTCTTCATTCTGTCATTCCTTCTGTCTGAACTGATTTAATAAGTTTGCTTCGCTTCACAGAAGAGAGAAAAAAAAAGATGTTCCACTGCACACTAGTTCAACACGATGATGACTGCAGGGAAACTAAAAACAAAGAGCTTTCGTTCCTCAGGGGCAGCGAGGCGTCAGCAGGATTTCACAAGGTTTTTCAGAGGGATGAGCCAAAGAGAATCAAGGGGAGATGTGGTCCTCCTGGAACCACCAACGGTAAGTCGCTCATCACATCGTGTATTTGAACTTGGTTCAGATGTTCTGCTGCCAGGCTGGTGTCCATCATGGAAACTTGGAACATGAGAAGCTTTGATGGAGTTGGATTGAACTTAAACAGAAACTTTCTGACCGGTGGTTAAAAAAAGCATGAGAGCCCAGAAAATGGGATTTTTTTTCTTGACGTCTGGAGTTTGTCCCAAACAGCGAAGATAATACCGTTTTGTTTTTTAAAGAAATTTTTAAAGAATTTTTTTTCAGGCAACACAAACCCTGACAGTGTTCACCAGTATAGTTAGAATAGTTTTTCTTTTAAGGCCCTGCGATGAACTAATGACCTGTTCAGGCTGTACCTTGCCTCTCACTTGGAACCAGCCAGGATAGGCTCCAGCATCTCCACATCACCGACAAATTACCCATAAAAGTTCCTCAGTTTAATATTTTTACTATGACTTGTCCTGCCAAACAGTCAACTATTATCAATAGTTTTTAAGATATAAACAGCTCATTGTGTTGTTCAGTAAAACTTTTGGCATCAATCATTCGAAACCAACCCAAAATTAAAAGAAAAACAAACACAGACACAAATCATTTTATGCTTATGTGGACAAAAAAAAATTGAACACACACAACTTGATTTGTCATTTTTTCTTCAAGTCTTTTTACGTTTATATTTCTCAGCTTTGGGTCTCAGGGTGTAATTTGTTCAAATTTTTATATAAAACACAACCATAGCCCAAAAATTGCCATACTCATTCCATTTTGCACTCTAAATTTTTTACCCATAAAACTATTTACTGTTTTTTTGGCAACAAATGATAATAAATGGGCACTATATCGCACATCAAAGTGTCGTAATAACAAGCGGACATTGGGTAAACGCCCCACAAAGCTAAAAGGATATCCCCCTATTTGGGAAATGCACTTTCATACAGCGGTGTGCAGGTGGAAGGAGCAAGACCCAATTGCAGGACAAAAAACATGGTTCATTTGAATATGGCAGTCCAGTAATGCTGTGAAAGAAAAACACAAGGTTTTAGTGGCATAGCAAGTGGTTATTGTTCAGAATGTGTTTCATGGTC
Organism: Neostethus bicornis; assembly: GCA_902685375.1. Taxonomy (NCBI): domain Eukaryota; kingdom Metazoa; phylum Chordata; class Actinopteri; order Atheriniformes; family Phallostethidae; genus Neostethus; species Neostethus bicornis. The sequence continues at coordinate 5,218,758 of LR738547.1, read as the reverse complement.
AGGCAACCAGGGAGACCTGACTGGATGGGATGGTAATAACCCAAGACCTGAAGGGAAGACAGGCTGCCTATTTAAAGGCAGCTGTACAAAGACCTTCAGGTGTGTGAAATCAGGCAAATGAAGGAAGGCCCCGGGTTGATGGGCGAGGAAACCATGACATGCACTAATTAATAGCATCAAACTAAGCCAGGTAAAGTGTTCTATGACACATTATACAAATTTAAACTTACTTTTTTTTGTTACCTTAATGTACTAAGTGTCAAGGTTGTTGGTGATGTGGGAAGTAGGACCCAAATGCAATGCCAGTTTTAATCAGTTTTTTGGAGGAAGTAAAAAGCCAAAAAAGAAATGTATACGACGAATGAACAGAAGGAGACCCTGGCTGGACGTTGAGGGAACCAGAGGGATGGAGCTCGACTGGGTGACAAAGAAGACCAGGTGTACAAACTCAGCAGGATGATGGGTAACCAGAAGGAAGAAGCCCAGCAGGGAGGCTGAGCTCATATCTAATGTTCTTAATTATGTATAAGGTCTCTTTTTCTTCTCATGTGATCAGGGCCCCAAAAAGAAGCTTTGGCCACTTCAAGGGTGTCCTAATTACAAAATCTATTTTTTAAAAAAAAACATTTGTATTGACAAAGTATGTTTTTATAATATCTGTAATTTTGTGATAAACTTTGAGAATTGAAAAAAAGGGCAGGGATGCACCAGGAGCCAAGGGTAAGAGCTCAGCAGGATGAGGATATTAGTAATAAATTTTATTCTCAAGGCGCCTTTCTTGACACTCTTCTTGACAAGGTCGCCGTACAGCATAAAAAAAAATACAATAATAGTTACAAATAACATTAATCATATACAAGAGCTATGCAGCTGAACAGGAAGACAGGGTGCACCAGGAGCCAAGGAGTATGAGCTCAGCAGGATGAGGATCAACGCTATGTAGCTCAACAGGAAGACAGGGTGCACCAGGAGCCATGAGGTAAGAGCTCAGCAGGATGAGGATCAGCCCTATGCAGCTCAACAGCTATGCATGCTCAAGGCATGGGGCACCAGGAACCAAGGGGTAACAGCTCAGCAGGATGAGGATCAGCGCTATTGCAGCTCAACAGGAAGACAGGGTGCACCAGGAGCCAAGGGGTAGGAGCTCAGCAGGATGAGGGTCAGCCCTATGCAGCTCAACAGCTATGCATGCTCAAGACGTGGGGCACCAGGAGCCAAGGGGTAAGAGCTCAGCAGGATGACGATCAACCCTATGCAGCTCAACAGGAAGACAGGATGACATTGAATTTTAGACCTTGACGTTTGGACACATGTCTTTGAAAACCTAATTGGTTCATTAATAGTTGTTACTGAGCAACTGAGGGCAGTTTCATTGACAGCCCTTCAGTGGTTTGGGAGATAACGAGTTCATCAAAATTTGTGACATTGACCTTTGTGAACTCGACTTACCCACTAACCCTTAAACATTCACTCACACGTTCACCCACTGATGACGCTTCACACACTCCTAGTGACTTGGAACTCCAGCCGCAGTTCCTTTCTGGACATATGCAGATGTTTGGTATCTATGAGGACACTCTAACCATCACCAGAGGACCGAGGCGATTACTGGAACTAGAAAAACAAAGAAACAGAGGAGGTGTGTGTGAAATGTATTTTTCTCTCTGGTTAATCAGTATTAGTTTAGAGGCGGTTGTTAAATAAGAACAATACAAACATTTCCTCTGGGCGTGGAGCCCATCAGGCGCTTGCCACTTACTCTAAATGGATAATTGAGAAAAAATAAACTGTGGGGTCCACTTGCTGCAGGCCAACTGGATCTGGGAGTTAGTGTTCATGTTTGGAGGAGGCGTGCACGGCGTGAACTGGAAGGGAGCGAGCGTGCACAACCACCAGCAGGGGGAAAATTGAAGACAGATTTTCCACAGCAGGCGAGGCTCCAAATTGCTAGTTTTGGACAGGGAATTTGCTCTGGCACAAGATGTGACAATGATATTCATTTCAGGGCTTTTATACACACGTACACACATACACACACACAAACACATACACACACACTCCAGCTGAACCAAAACTATTACAGAAAACTTAAACTGCCTTCAAAGGAGAAAAAGAAACATTCCTCTCAGCCTCAACTTCAGGCTCTGATCAAAAGGCTGGTACTCCTACAGAATATACTCTCTCACTGCGTGCACACACACACACACTCACATACACACACATAGACCTGTAACATGTGGCCACATTCATCTGACGGGATCCAAGACTACAGTGTCTCGTTTCTCCTCATAATCATCTCCAACTGTACAGGATGGGCTGCATTAGAGAAAAAGTCCAGTACAGAGATTTCTTCTTCTTCAGGGTTTGATCAATGACACACACACATCACACACAATACACACACACCTCTATTCCAGCTGCAACGCAAAGTTCTGTCCCAATAAAAACTTCCAGTCAGCTTCCAGACATGGAAAGCTGAAGTGAGATTGGAGAAGAGCAGAGATGGGATTAAATGTTATCAAATCAGATGAAGAGGATGAGAAATATTAAGTGAGATTAGAACACACACAATAAGTCGACTGTACTTCTAGCACCCCAAAACGCTACCATGCATTCACACACACCTTCACACCAGCCAAATAAGATTAGATGAGATGAGGGGGAAGAATAAATTGTGTCGTGATCCACCACCTGCCGCCAGGAGGAGCCCTGGACCATTCTCATCACCCTAATTAGGGATGCCTGAGATTGATTTTTGATGTCACACACCTGTGGATCTTGTCGCCTATTTAAAGGCAGTCACCCTGGACTTCCACATCGGGTCATTGTTGTCTTCACCATCCTCCCTGATGATGAGTTACACCCTGGAACTCTGTTGTATTATCTGAACTTTTTATCCTGAGTTAATCCCGTGCCCCTTTACCTTACAGACTTACCTGAGTTGTGATCAATAAAGCTTGTTTTTGTCCTGCATTTGGGTCCTCCTCCTTCCACATCACAACAAGATGCATGAGAAGATTAAAAAAGTGGATTAGAGAATCAAATTAAATTTGATGAGCAGGAAAAAATACAATCAAATAAAATAAACAAGACGACAATGATAACAGTGAATGAGATGACGTAACGCAGGATGAAACGATATGAGATAAAACTGGATGAGATAAGATCTGATAAAATGAGATTTGATAAGAAGGAAGTAAAAATGAGATAAGATGAAATCACATTAGAGGTGATTTAATAGAATAAAGGGAGATTAGATTATAAAAAATAAAATTAAAGGAGATGAGATGAAATTAAATTAGAGCAATGGAGAGTGTGGAAAAGAGGTGAATAAGCTTGTGCAGGCAGGCTGGAATGTGTACAGAAAAGTATCAGGTGTGATGTGTGATAGAAGAGTTTCAGCTAAAATGAAAGGAAAAGTGTACAAAACCGTGGTGAGACCCGCCATGCTGTTTGGTCTAGAGACAGTGCCACTGAGGAAAAGTCAGGAAACAGATATGGAGGTAGCAGAGATGAAGATGCTGAGGATCTCTCTGGGAGTGACCAGGATGGACAGGATTAGAGGAACAGCTCATGTTAGAGGTTTTGGGGATAAAGTTTGAGAGGCCAGACTGAGATGGTTTGGACATGTACAGAGGAGAGAGAGAGTACATCAGAAGAAGGATGCTGGATTTGGAACCACCAGGAAAGAGGACTAGAGGAAGACCAAAGAGGCGGTTCATGGATGCAGTGAAGGAAGACATGAAGATAGTTGGTGTGACCGAAGATGATGCAGGAGATAGGGTTAGATCGAACAAACTGACTTGCTGCGGCGAACCCTGAAGGGAAATGCCAAAAGAAGGAGAAGAAAATTAGGTAAGAGAAGCAAGTAAATCAAATCAATGAGATGAGGCAAGACTAAATTAAGATTAGATCAAATGCAATTTGATTTGTCAAATTAGATGAAATAAGACAAAATAATGGAAATAAACTCATTAAAATAAACTTTAATGAGATAAAATGAGACAATGGAATTTCAAGAGAAATGAGATTAGATGCAACAAGATGAAACAAGATTTGTCCTAATGGAACTAGATGAGACAAGATGAAAAAAAAATGGGAGGAAAAGCGATAAAATAAAATGTAAACTGAGATTAGATTAAATAATATTAAATTCGACCAGATGGAGCAAATTGAGGAATAACTGAGGAAAACATTGGATAAAGTTCTGCAAGATAAAATCAAAGATCAGCTTTACTTTGTCGTACAATTCTTAAACTGTTTTATCCATCACTAGGTTGTGTGTGTGTGTGTGTGTGTGTGTTTGTAATGGACTCCCGCATCATATCCCAACCTGTATGGAGAGGCAGGTATACCTAGTTGTTTATATAAGTGTGTAAATGTGTGTGTGCTCTTTTCTTTTTTATTTGAATCCATTTTGTGTGGGTGTGAGGCAGTGGTGGAACGTAACAAAGTAAATGTACTTTGTTACTGTACTTAAGTGAAAAAATTGTGTATCTGTACTTTACTTAGGTAAAATTTGAGACCTGTACTTTTTACTTTTACTTCACTACATTTTTTGAGCAAATATTTGTACTTTTACTTCACTACTTTTTAAAAGTGTGTTTTACATTTTTTGTTACATTTTCATTCAGGGATTTAAAAAATATAAAGTTTTTTTTTAGCACATCTTGAAGCCGCATCGCCAAAATCAAAAGGAGCAGTTGATCGCCTGCAGTCTCCAAGAGAGAGAAGAAGTAATGAATCGAGGACCAATCAGAATCAAGAGTAAACATTTTCCGCATTCATTCAGCGCCAAGCGCAGAGGCGGTTCTAGGATTTCCTAAAGATGGGGCGGGGAGGGTGTGAGGTCATTGACAAAGCCAATATAGGTTGACTGCTCCCCCCTCCCCGAACATTTTAAAAAATAAGTGTCATTTTCCTGCATTTTGGTGGACCATTTGCTGGCCCTGCGGATAGCTTGACTTGTCCCCTTTCCTTTCTTCTTTTTTTTGCGGACCAAAAGAGGCGGGAGATGGGTGGTCATGCCCCTGGAGAGTATTTATTTGTGACCCTACAGCACAAAAAATAACATTTGAATTATGATCGAATACTTTTACTTTTTACTTAAAAAGTAAAATTTACACCAATTACTTTTGTACTTTTACTTAAGTAGATTTTTTTATTGGTACTTTTACTTAAGTACAAAAAGTGAGTACTTCATCCACCACTGGTGTGAGGTTTGTCCACGTCCAGAAGGGGGAGTGAGACATCTGAGAAGGATTGCTTTGAAGCTTCAAAGTGTGTGTGTATGTGCGTGTGTGAGCTTCTGAAACTGCAGCATGTTGGGAGGTTTGGATAATGTAACACACACCTTCCAGCATCTGACAGCTCAGCAAGCTTTTCTTCTCTGACAAACTCTTTTAAAGGCTTTTACTGCTTTTATTTTGTCCAAAAAGTTTTTTAGAAGCTGAACGAGAAGCGTTCACTAATCTCTTTGTTCTGAGTTGCAACTTTACTAGATTAGAAAGACACGTCTATTTTCTGGAAGTGGATGTTCTCTCTTTTACTGTCTCTCTCATCTCTATGTATTGTTTTGTTTGCTGAAGCGTTAATCCAGCCAGAAGCTATATTCGGTTTGTTCCAGGAAGAGGAGAGTCACGCTGTGGGACTTTCCTGCATGTCTGCAGAAAATCCTCATTTACAGATTTTATTTAAAGGTCAGCTCCTATCTGACCTGTAATCTGTGCTCATCAGTTCCAGCTGTGATAATTACACAGCACGTCAGCGGCTGGCTGTAATCTGCAGATGTTTCGGCCCACTTCCTGCCTCCCATTCTGCTCTCACCTCTGACCCATGCATTAATCCAGTTAGCACATTAAAGACCAACCTACTGGGGGAAACGTTTCCATCTCGTTATTATAAACTGGGGAACGTTCCAAGAGGGAGTTCCACGCAAATACTTTTGGAAAGTTTCTACTATGTTTGAACTTTATTTTCACATCAAAAACATTCCTGAAATGTTTTTTTGTTATTGATACATGTTTCAGTCGTTTGTTATTTTTGAGCTCCCCCGTTGCGTATTGAGATACTATTTAAATTCTAGGTTGTTCTTGACCATGGATTTTGTTAATAGCCCCACCCACATTCTAACTGTATTTATTTATTTTTACTCACTTTATTCATTCCTCACTTGGGAAATTTGTGTGCTACACCCCTACACCGCAGCAGGCTGCCCATGACGGCACCAATGGTGGGAGAAACAGGGGTCAGGTGTTTTCTCCACAGACCGTAGACGTCCACTCAATGGGATGCGAACCCGCAAACTTCCGGTTTGCCTTCCAGTCCGTGGGCAAACGCTCTAACCACTAAGTTACCGTCTCCCCGCTTTACACCCTCAAATTAGATTCATGCTGTATCGTGCATGCAGACAGGGCCTTGGAGCAAGCAGGGATTGAGAGGAGGGGGGAATTCACAATGTTATGAACAGAAATAAAATAAATATATTTATAATTCTTTAAAGCAAATTTTGGATTTCTGAGCTAAACAAAGGTACTTATTATTGTCTTTTTTTTTGTACATAGATTTAAATTATTCTGCACGGGTTCATTTTGTCTTTTTTTTTATGTTTGTATTGCTTGTAAATTGCTGCAGAAACAAGTGAATTTCCCAAGTTTGGAATTAACAAAGTAATTTTACTCTGTCTTTGACTGATTTATTTTAGTTTTTAGAACTGGATTATATTCCAGTTTTAGAACTAGATTAGTTGTTAGATGATCATCTAGTCTTCTATACTCCCTTCATCCTCTTCAACTTCCTCACTACCAGGGTCATCTTACACACAATGGCTGTATGAAGGTACTGAATCTAAAAAGTCCCTTCCGCCTGCACCCAAATAGAAATCAGCTCCTGACTACAAAAAGCCTCAGTACCCATTAATGTCTATTTTATGACATATTTTTTAACGCCTAAACCCATCTGTTCAAATCTGCCTTCTCTCTTTAGCCCCATCACCTCTACCCGCCTTGCACTTTATCTATTGTATATGTTTTTGTCTTCTTAAATGATTTTATTAGGTGTTTTATATCTTGTGTATTTTGTTGTAAAGCGACCTTGAGAGTTTTTGAAGACGCTTAAAAATAAAATGTATTATTATTATTTACAAACTACTTGGTCACCAAAACGTTCTGTCTCTTCTACCTTTGTTATTGTACATTCTCCGTAGTTATGGAGTTTTGTTTGCTGTTATTTGCTGTTGGTCAATCAGATGAACTAATTAAACAAACAACGAGGCTGGAGACCCCACATGGGGACGTTGCACAGGTTTGATTGAAAGAATTTACCTATCCAAATAACAGCAGGAAACCAGACCATGAGTCAGACGGATTAGCTGTAGTTACATAAAAAAATTTAAAAAATCATTCACATCGGTTATCATTTGGGCTCTGTTACCTCAGTTACAGCGTTTTATCAATGGTTCAGTTTTTTAAAATTATTATCATTTTTGCCTCATAGCACAAGTTCTTGAAAGAAATAATTGATTAATTAGTTGCACCAGTTTTGTTTTAAGAAGCACCAAATGAACAATGGCTACATTGCTGTTCACCCCATTGGTGGTAGAAATGGTGGACCTACCTACTGAGTGGGCCGTCGCCCATTACATTCGGATCCATTAAAATTAAACCAATTCAATCCCCATTTTCGGTCATATTGAATTTCTGTCGCAGGAGACATACAATCAATTGTCCAGTCTGTCTCCACATGGAAACCAATCTAGCAACCAGGAGTGAAATTTTTGAAGGTACACGCAACATACCATATTCATCGCTCAATCGGGAAATTTTTGTGTTGCATTGCACCGCAATGTTGGCGCCAGTGGTGGGAGAAACAGGGGGTTAGGTGTCTTCCCCAAGGACCCTTAGAAGTGAGCTCAGTGGGATTTGAACCGACTTCTTCCAATCCAAGGATGGACACTCTACAACTGAGCTATCACCCCTTCCCCGTAAATGAGTGATTGCTACTGATTGATTGAAGTGGCTGCCAACCATTCTACAGTCAACGGAGGCGCCATGATCTCCTGGAGTTCAGAAAGTGTATGTATGAAGGTTCTTGTCTCTTATTAGGAGAATACGATGCAGTGAAGGCTGCAGGAACCAGTTTGGACGTGACCTGACTCTGATTAAAATGACACGAGTCTCCATCTGTTTCCAGTCTGAGCCGACAGACATCAGAGCTTCCCAGATATTCCCAGGAATGAAAGGAATCCCGGAACTGTGTTCAGCTTCCTCCCCTAGATGTTCCTCACAGTTATAATTTCTCTCAAAAGGTTGCTAAAATCTATTTTGCTCATTAAGTTGCTGTTAGAACCACTTAGAGTTCTTCAGACTTGTAATGGAGTTCCGTCTCACCAGGACAGCTTTCTTTTAGCTTACAAAATAGATGAGTTATAGATGAGTTAGATTTTTATCTTTATGACATGAAACACGTGTCACAAATCAGAAAACTAATAATAATTTATAACAGATTCTATTTATCAGCGGTATTAATCTCAAATTGCTCACTAGAGATGGTGTCCATACGAGATCTGCGACCGTCAAGTTCTGCGACTTTGCGCCTCTGAACATGCTCAGAACGCGTCATCCACCACCTCCCCCTCCCAGAACGCGTCATCCACCTCCTTTTCCCTCCCAGAACGCATCATCCTCCTCCCCCTCCCTTCCGGATGATTTAAACATCGAGATCTGCGATCCGGCATAATTCCAATAATTCTATTGGAATTAGCATTTTTTTGCAACTAAAAACCTATGATTTTAAAACGTACAAGTGGGGAGACAGCAGCTAAGTGGTTAGGGCGTTTGCCCGCGGACCGGAAGTTCGTGGGTTCACATCCCACAAGGAGCACATCTAGGGTCCTTGGAGAAGACACCTAACCCCCACTTCTCCCACCATTGGCGTCGTCATAGGTGGCAGCCTGCTGCGGTGTAAGGAGTGCAGCGCACAAATTTCCCCGGTGAGGGATGAATAGAGTAATTCATTTTTTATTTTAAGTATTTTTTATTCATTTAATGTGTATTATTTTTATGTTCTGCAACCAGTTGTTCACTTCCGGTTCACTTCCGGATGTTTGGAACAGCAACCGGTCGCAGATCTCGATGAGGCTGCAGATCTCATCATAACGTTGTTATTACAACCTATTATACTAGAAATTTATTTGATTTATTTTTGTTTTCCTAAAGAATTTTTGATGTATTTAGAAGGAAATTCCAGACCCTCAATCAACAGGAATTGTGAACCGTCCTTCTCTGTTTACATCTGTCAAAGCAAATTAATACGAGTACCATGCGATTTTGCACATTTTTAATATTAAGTAATTATAACATTGATATTATTACAAAACTTGTTTAGGTTCATATGGAATGTGACTCTGTTATGTCTGAGAAACGTTTTCCAACAAGCATCAATGTTGGCCCACAACTTTGTCTCATATTGAATTTTGGCCCTGTGGGTGTACGAGTTTGACGCTCGTCATATTTATGCTCTGCCGCTGGGGCATCAAGAGGTCCCAGTTGTTCTCCACTTAACCGGTTTCATCACTCCTTCGGTTAATGATGGTGGAAAGTTCCAACATGAGCCTGATGAAGCAACGTCTCACCCTCTGCTGGCTCGGGAAGATGTTGATCAAAATGAGCCTCCAGATTTCCCCTGTTTAGCGGAAAAGTGCACGTGATTGTGTTTCCCAGCATTGGTATATATGTGGCAATCGTACAAACACCTTGGCTGGCTTTGTGAGGAAGCTCCCTGTCCTGGGACGTCCTGCTTGGAGCTTTTCTTTATTCTCAGAAGTCATTAGAGAAGTTTGTGTGATGATGTGACGGTGGGAAGATGGAAGTAGGCGGTGCGGGGGTAAAGGGTTAAGAAATGCCTTCTTTCTCGCTCGCAGACTCCTCACCCCTCCCTCACTCTGACTGTCTCCTCTCTAACCAGCTCCAGATGTGTTGCAAAGGGAATGGGGGTGGGCGGGTGAGGAGGGACGAGGTGAGGGAAAGAGAGAGAGAAAGAGGAGGGGGTGTCATGTGGTGAGGCGAGGAGAGACGCTGTCCGAGGGGACGCTGTCAGGCCTGATGGAGTGGATGGCCAAGGCCTCGGGGCGAAAATGGGGTGAAGGGGACAGGGAGAGGAATGGGTGGGGGTGAGAGAGAGAGAAAGAGGAGAGATATCCACATCTGGAATCACTTCAGGTCAGCCTGGGCCCTGGCTGTGAAAGGTGAGCCCGGGCGCCTGGCAGGGGAGAGGGGGACAGGGGGTCTGACACTGGACATACCTCAGTCAGGATCAGGGCAGGAAAAAACTAAACTAACCCCCTTTTTTTTTCTTCTCTGAACCCCCACCTAACCCTCCTTCATCTCCTCCTATAAGATCAGGAGAACAGGAAGGAGGTGCAGCCTCTTGGAACATAAATGTAAATACACTTTATGAGGCAGAAACAGTTTACCCAGTTTTAAGGAGTTTAAATCTAGTCTGAGAGGACTGATCCAGGACCAGGTTGAAGCTTCTCAGGGAAACTCTGTCTTTAGAAATTTCATTTAAATACCAAAACCTTGTCATTAGTGCGGACCCAGATTACACATTCATTTCAATTCAATTTTATTTGAATAGCCCAAACTCACAGAATTTCCGTCTCAATGGGCTTCACAAGAAAAAGAGGAATGTATTAACACAATACACAGCAAAAAAAAAAAAAAATTAACGAATGCTAACTAAACAAGACTAGCCCATTTATGCCTTTAGACTCTCCTTCACGCTGAGGAAAAACTCCTAAAATACTCATAAATGGGGGAAAAAAAAGAAACATTGTGGGGATCCACATGAAAGAGGGATCCCTCCCCCAGGACGAGCAACCAATGTGTCAAAGATTACTGTTTAAATATTGGCTTATTCTACTCTACAGCTACAGTAAATATTTAAAGAAGTCAATAGATGTTCTTCATCCTGATGGAAACACGGGAGACTCCTCAGCCCGGAGATGTTCAGTACGAGGATGAGTAGATATTCTTCATCCTGATGGAGCGGGGATGATGAAGCACCTAGGTATCCTCGGTGTGGTCATGCCCAGGACAGGAACACAGAGTCCTGAATGGGGCTCTCTCCCAGAGAGGAGGGAGAGAGGTGGACAACATGTGAATTGTACTGTACCAACTAGCAGTGTATATCTAAAAAAAGAGACAATAGAGAACAATGAATGAGATAGAAAGCCAGGGGTTAAGGAGGGGGGAAGGAGATACAGACCCTGGTTAGGGTAGGGAGTAAGAGGGAAAAGGGCAAGGCAATGTAACACAACGTCAATCACTTGTAAAAATAAAATGAAACAAGGTGTCTCATTTATAAAGCATACTTACATCAAAAGCAGTGAGGAAGGAATCAAAGACCCCTGATAGATGACTACCGGTGTAGTATTGTTCATAATTGTACCTCAATGTGGAAAAATTGTTACATACAAAGTACATTACATGCACATTGTCAATCACCACATTCAAATGCAGTTGGAAACTGCGTCGATGCAACATTTCACATGCTACACGTAAAAATAATTAACGCAATGATTTAAAAAAAATCAAGCCTGGAATTAGTTGTGCCCCTACCAGTGGCGATTGGATTCCTGATGTGCGACTAGTTTCTTTTTGTCACTTCTTTAAGGTCAGACCAATTCTTCAAAATTTCACCGACAGATCAGTGTGTGTCTCCTACTAGGTTGCCTTAAGGTCTCATGTATTTCCCTTGTGAACGACGGTACCAAGTCCACACAATGGCAACCCCTTGGCATTGTGCGTAAATAATAACAGGTTGCACCAACTCATGAGAAGACTGTGGAACTTGCATCACTTGTTTAGGTTCATATGGTACTTGATTGAGGCAAGAGTGTGAGATTTGAAATCTATAAAGCTTGAACTATGTAAATTTGACTTAGTGATGTTTTGATAGACCAGAAATTTGCGAGGCACAAGCAAGGTGAATGAGGTGAATCATTTGCGAAGCTTGAAATCTGTAAAGTCTGTAAATAAGACCTCACGTATCGGGCATCCTCAAAGTTCTTTGTTGCATCTTTCGTGGAAGGAGCTGTCCCTTTTCAGACCATATCTGGATCATATTAAATCTCTTAGCTTTTTCTGGATTACTAACCAACTGTTTAAAGTCCAGCTCCAGGGGTTTGGTTCAGGTCTTTGTTTGCAAAAAAATTGGACTAGATTATGAGTTTGTGTGACGTCTGGTTTACCATTCGAATTAGGCACCATGACTGCAACTGTTTTTGGTACCAATAGAAACGCTTAAGAACTGGATGGGAACTTGTTTGGCCCCAACATATGGGGTTAGACAGTTTCCGAACCATGTAAGAAATCATAGGAGAGCCTGAAATAGACTTGTCCTTGTTTAACAGGACTGAAACTAGTACAATGATTAAAAAGTGAGCGCTGTCACTGGTCTGTTTTGGCACCAAAACAGGATCTGGTAAGGAAACCCCACTAGAAAGACAAGTGGTTAAATCTCACAATGTTTACGAACCTACACTAGCGAGAATCCATTGCACCTGATTTGATGCAATGAATCGGACTGGAATTTGTTCAGAACCAGAAAAAGGACTATAACAGTACCTGAAACTACTTTCAAACAGAAATAGTAAAGGGAACTGGTGAGGAAGTGCCTAAACTTGATTAATTTTTTAATTGAAACTGTGGAAACACCAGCTCTACAACTGGTCTAGTTTTGTAGTTTTAGAAAACTAAGACCATGTCCACATGTACGCGGGTATTTTAAGAAAGGAATATCTGCTGTCCTCCATTTTAGAAAAACTCTCGTGTGCATACGTAACCGTTTTCAATACAACCGCATCCACACCAACCCGTATAAATACACTGTCTGATATTTAAAACAAGGACGCACAAATAGTGACGTTTAAAAAACGCAAAATGCCAATTATGCATGTCCTGAATTTTCCAAAATCTTCACTTTGGTTGGAGCTTTCAATAACGACGATTTTGAGTGAAAAAAAAACTATGGGTTCGTGTGGAGGACAGGCTAAAGTGGATAAGAATATATTCGTTTTATCAGATACTGGGCTATATGTGGACAGGGTCTAAGTAGATGCCTCTACTAGGACTGATCAAGTCAAGCTCAAGACCTGTTCTGCTGCCTGGACAGGAAGTAGTGGTGAGGTTTCAAGATCTGGGTTTAGAATCCAGCTTTGGTAGTTCATGATTTAGACATTCATACGGTTAGGTTTAGAAGTCAGGGTTTAGATTTAGATGTTAGGTTTAGAGTTTACCTTGAGGTTCAGAGCTTAGGTTCAGGGATTTAGCTTTCGAGGTTAATTCAGAGCCACTTCAGAGTTTCACTTTAAGTGTCTGGTTCACAAGTGATGTTTAGAAGTTCGGTCATGTCTTAACGTTTAGCTACAGAGGATAGTTTTAGGTTTGGTTTAGATTTTTACTTTATGTGTTGGTTTTACAAGTCAGATCTCAGATTTAGAAGTTGGGGTTACAGTTAGAACTCTTTTTACAGTTAATGTTTAGAAACTAAGCTTACAGGTTAGGTTCTGTTTTGGACATTGAGATTAGAGTTCATTTGTTAGGGGCTTGACAGAGAGGACTAATCTAATCTTACTAATCTTATTCAGATTAGTCAGAGTAACTCACAGAGTGTGAGAATGAGAAGGATCCAATTGGAAAAGTGAGTTTGCCATGCTAGAGGTTTTGGAGATACAGTCAGAGAGGCCAGAGATGGTTTGGACATGTGCAGAGGAGAGAGAGAGAGTACATTGGCAGAAGGATGCTGGATTTGGAACCCCCAGGAAAGAGGACTAGAGGAAGACCAAAGAGGAGACTCGTGGATACAGTGAAGGAAGACATGAAGATAATTGGTGTGATCGAAGAAGATGCAGCAGATAGGGTTAGATGGAAGAAACTGAACTTGCTGTGGCGACCCCTGAAAGGAAATGCCGAAAGGAGAAGATCAAGAAGAAGGACTGAGAGGTAAAGTAAACTTCAGATTTAGACGTTAGTTTAAACATTACAGTTAGGTTAGAAAGACATACATAAAGTTGTAATTGAATGTTTGGTTTTGAAGTCAAATTTTACAGGTTTAGTCGACAGGTTCAGGTTTGAAAGTTCAAATTTAGAAACAAGAATAACTTAACGACAAGTCATCAAACAAAATACCTCCGCCTGCGCTTTATTACATACTGTAGTAATAATGAATGGTTGAGGTCTGTGTGATGGCTGGGTTGAACGTGTAATTTGGGTAAGGTTTTTAAGCTTCCCCTTCATTGGTTTGGGGAACATCGTGTTCGTAGGTATGTTACAGAAGCATGGACGCACGGACAGCCCGAGTGCTTAATAGCTCCTTTACATTCTGTGGGCAGTGACATAATTAGGATTATGGATCATTAGGATTAGGATAATTAGGATTTGGGATCAAGGCTTAGATTCATGGGATAGATTGAGTCAATAACAAAGAGGTTTAAAGGTTAGTTAGTAGAGCAGCTTGGTTTGGTTACGTTTGGAAATTGGGTTTAGATATAAAGACCGTTCAATTGGGTTTGTTTGAAAGCATTGGGTGTTAAAGGAGTTTGAAGATGAGGTTAAGCTCAGTGAGGATGGCTCACTGAGCTCGGGGAAGGATGGCTCAGTGAGTAGGGTGACCGCCCTGTAACCGGAGGGTTGCCGGTTCGATCCCCCGCCAGGAGTTCATGCCGAGGTGTCCTTGAGCAAGACACCGAACCCCCAATTGCTCCTGATGGTGGTTTGCTCCTTGCATGGAGGCATCCCCATCAGGTGTGAATGGGTGAATGTGAGCTACACTGTAAAGCGCTTTGAGTGCCGACTCAGGTGGAAAAGCGCTATACAAGTAGAGACCATTTACCAATTAAGCGTTCCAGGTCAAAAAAAGTTTTTTTTAATTTTTCTTTTTATCCCTTAATAGGAAAATTATTGTGCTGCGTAACAACACAGCAGGCAGCCATGACCGTGGCAATGGTGGGAGTTACTAAAGGCTTAGGTGTCTTCTCCAGGGACTCCAATTTTCCTAGTCCTAGAACGGACATTCCACCAATGAGCAAATACCTCAACCCAAGTTAATGTAAGAGTTTAAACACTGAGTAGCGAGTATGTTTTTTTAAATTTAGGAGTAGAGGTTCATGTTTGAAGGTTAGGTTTAGAAGTTCTGGTTCGGAGTCGGGTTAAGATTAGAGGGCAAGTAGTCCTGCTTCAGGAACACTTAATTCAGATGAAGTAAAACATCAAAAAAGTCAGTTCTGCTTGAGAAAAACGTCCTGGCAAATTTCGATGAAAGCATCTCTGCTTTAAAGTTGGGCAATTACTAGTTGGTGTCCTCCCTGACAGACTGGCTCTGACAACATGAACTCAGGCTCAAGGCATTGTACCTCTTTAGAAAATCGGAATCACAAAAGTCAAACGGTTCCGTTCCGTCATCTTCCGCTTGTTCCGGCGTCGGGTCGCGGGGGCAACAGCCTCAAATGGGTAGCCCAGGCCTCTCTCACCCCGGCTGCATCCTCCAGCTCACCCGGAAGGATCTCAAGTCGATCCCCGGCCAGCTGGAGAGACATAGTCTTGCCAGCGGGTCCGGGGTCTGCCCCTTGGTCTCCTCCAGGTGGGGTGTGCCCGAAACATCCGGCCCGCGAGGCACTCGGGGGGCATTTTGACCAGATGTAACTCTCCAAACTAAGCAAAAAAAAAAAATCCTTGCTTTCAAATGGTACCTTCTGAAATTCTGTGATCATGTGAACCAGGAATTCCATGGTATGTTGGCTTTCAAAATGGTTCCTCTTTGAGTTGAAGTATGGTCACATGATGTCTAGGTAGAGTTGGACCTGAATTCAGAACGACTTATCTTCGCAAAAGTCTTTGAGAGAAGACATTAAAACCAACGTGCTTTTTAAAAAAAAGTCAAAATTTTGTCGATTTATAAAGACAGTAGAAGCTTAGATTTAAACTCTAAACGTAAGAATCCTAGTATGTTCAGGAAAACTGTGAAAACAAACTTTCCTCTTTTTCGGCTCAGTCGGACACATGCCAGTTGCTTCAAACACTTTTTTTTTTATTAATATACAAGGTTCTGTTACAAATAAAGTATATCATAGGAAATGTTCTGACTCAGAAATACATCAGCTTCTTCTTTATACTGGACTATAAGAGGAAATGGAAATGCTGCTTCTCAGTGGTATATCATGAAAAGAAAAGTAAAAAAAAAAAACAAACTAGAAAAACTCGAGTACATGTCAGAGGAAGTCTTTGGTGAGACAGGAGTTGGTCCGTCCTTCGGAGGGGATCCGGATTGGATCCACGTTCGTGAGTCTTTGGCAGATTTCTGTCTCAGCATTAGAAATACTGTGTGGTCGATAAGTCATGTCCATCAGAAGAGAAGATGCGATCCGACCATCACCGGTGTGGCTGCTGCAGAACACTTCACAGTCCAGATGTGAGGGGACCCCGGCTCCTCAGGAGGGGACCCTCAGTTGACCGTGGGAACTTGGTTCAGACTGTACTCCTTCGCCTTGAGCCGCAGGTTGGCGATGCTGTTGGCCATGTTCATCCCCTGGGACGCGTTGGTGTTGGAGCAGGTGGGCGGGTATGTTGCCATGGCACTGGGGAACAGGAAGTGACACGTGAGGCTCAGAGTGTTGAGAAAATAAGGCTTTGGGCTGCATGATATTAAGAAAATATTAAATCGCAATTTTTCTGCATTATACTCCGATATAATTTGATATTTAATACACTTTTTTTAAAATGCTGTGTTGCAATAATTATAAAATATAAACTGAGGAACGCAATAAAAAAAAAACAATTTGCTTCGCTAGTTTCACCTGTCACACTGAAGTTATGAATAAAATTTATACTTAGGCATTGATTAGTCCTGGTAAAGGCAATTATCTCAATGAATCAAAATTACTTTATAGATCTCTCACGTGGGAAATTTCAAACATTAAGACCCCGTCCATACGTAGCAGGGTATTTTTGAAAACGCATATCTGCTGTCCTCTTTTTTAGGAAAATGCTCGCGTCCACACGTAACAGTTATCAAAATATCTGTGTACACACGGAGACGTATAAATACGCTTCTGAGTTCGATTATGAGCATGCCAGACCAGTAGTGGGCAGTGTTGATGAAAACGTAAGTTCTGAGCCATCCAATCAGAGCACCTCTGTCGTCATTTCTGCAAAACCTGAAACATGGCGCCAGGCATCTCGTTTGTGTGCACTGACAAGGAGTTGGAATTGCTTTTAAAAGTCGTCATCGACTATAAACCTAATAAAACACAGTAAAATATAGATTGGGTCCATGCTGCCCAAACCTTGTTTGCGATCCAAACAAGGACGCACATGAATGACGTATGTGCATTACTTGTCGCAGGTAGTGACGCATAAAACGCAAATCTCCGTTTTTGCACGTCTACACGCAAATGCAAAAACTGAGTTTTCCAAAATCTCCACTTTGGCCGGAATTTTCTAAAGCACCAGTATTGAGTGAAAAAAAACCCTCCGTTTTCGTGTGGACGACAGGCCAAAATGGATAAAAATATATGCGTTTTCAAAAATACCCGGCTACGTGTGGATGGGGACTAAATGTTGAATGTTTTAAATGTTTACTTATTAGGGGATTAACGTGCACTCGTACCAAATACCGGTAGTTTAGCAACAGATTGTTTTGTTTGGTGCAGAATTTTGCACGAAACGTGTCATGAGCAACTTTCCCCTTTTATTCACACAGCTGCATATCGCGTTTAGACACGCGTAACAGCAACAAGTGCAACCCACAATAGGTGGGAGTAGCATCTTGGATGAGTTTATTTTGTGAAAAATAAACTTTTATTGTTATTAGCTTCTGAATCTTGATTAGTTTAAATTAACAGAAAAGTGCAGACTGAGAGCTGGGATGACCTAGTCTGAGAGGTTGGAGCGTTTAGTATCTTAAATTTTGATTACTTTCAGAGTCATTTAGGATATTTTGCGATTTCCATGTTGGTATCAGATTTGTGGTTTGGTCCCAACAACAACAATCACAAAAAAAACTTTCAATTCAATAGTTGTTTTTTTTGCATTAATAAGATGTTTTTTTTTTTTTGAATAGATAAATAAAATGAGCAGCAACAGTGATGCCACATGACATTCTTAAGCCAGAATATAGGAGTTGTGTACAGATACGTCATTGGTATTGCGACAAAAAAAAGAAGAAAACCTAACTGTACAAAAGCAGTTGGTCAGCATTCAAGCAGCCGGCTCTTGCTATTTTAGATTAGGCCGAAATTATAGCAGCGTTCATTGGCGTATGTGTGTCGAAATTAACCGAACTACGATCTCCAAACTCAGGAACTAACAGTTGCATCCCTTTTGTTCTTAATTAGCATTTTTTTTTATTTTTATTTTAAAGTTGTAAATAACAACAAACCTCTAATACTAGACGAAAATGTTCGAGCAATAATTTTATTGCATAATTTATTTTAAAAAATATTTTGAAAAACACAAATACAGCAAAACAATGACAAAAAAAAAAACAAAAAGAAGGAGGAGTTAAATGAAAAAAAAGAAAAAGTAAAGTAAAAGCATACTTGTTCTCTGTGGGCAGCATTTTCTGTGGTACTCGCACTGGCCCCCCCTCCGGCATCGGATACCAGCTTTAGGATATACAGCGAAGTGTTAGCACCAAAACATTTTCACCCCCCTCCCCTCCACGCTGGCATCAACACTTCACACCAGAGGATCCCATTTAATGAATAAAGATAAAAATTATGTAATTATTACTGTTAAAAATGACCAAAGTGTCAAAGAATCACAAAAAATGTTGCCCAGTAGAGCTCATCCATTAGTGCAGTGGTGGAGAAGGGTTGGGGTGAGGGGGTCAAAGGGGAATTAAAGCTGTTTGTTTTCACATTATCACCCAGTCAGGAAAGGTCGCGGGCTATGGGCCCGCCCAATTTCTGCTGACTGACGGCTAAATGGTGTTTTTCTGTTTTTATTCAAAGCTTCAGTCTGCAGGGCAAGAAGGTGGGGGTGCGGGGACACTTTAGGTGGGGTCGGAGAGAGAGAAAACAGACCGAGGTGGAGGTGAAACAACATTTACTGAGCTCTTCCAGCAACTTGAAGCGGAAGAAAAACAATTAATATCTCATTTTAATGAATGACAAGATGCAAAATGTTCTCTTCCTGCCGTCATGATGACGAGACAGAAAAATATTTTTGATCTTTTTAACCCTTAAAAAGCCTCCGTACTTCCTGTACCATCACCAAAAAGATTCATGTGTAACTCTGAGATAGATATTAAACTCTTCAGAAGGTTTCCAAACATTTTCATCTCATTCCTAAAGGTTTATTACACTTTTATCAATGACTTTCCAAAAAACGTACCAGCTTACCAGAAAGGAATCAGAATTTTCTGGAACAGGCAAACAATAGGATAAAATTAAGAAAACGTTTCAGATGCAGGAAGTGAAAGAAATCAGAACTAATAATAAAAGTCTAGCCTTCCTGTCTTGTCTTTGATGAAGTTTTCTACACCTGTGGACATCTGTCCTATTCCGCTCAGAATTCTTTACTTTGTTCAACTTCTTTGTCTAAAACTTGTTCGTCTAAAAAGTAACTCAGCCACCAAATGGTTTTATTGTTCTCCCTCAGTTGTTGTTCGCTAATAAAAAGGTTTTACAGCTAGTAGCAATATTTTTGTTCTTGTTGTTTATCACGAACGCTGTTTGGTAGTTTGGCGGCAGTACTCTGTGACTGTCCAGTCAGCAAGTCTGAAAGCATTGACATAGAGCATCTCCGTGAAAGACTAAAAAGCAGTGGCGGCTGGTGACGTGTGGCGCAGGGGCGCCGCCCCCCCGACCTGATCACCAAAAAATATATATCATATATATCTATATATACATATACATATATATATATTTATAAACATGTATGTGTTTATAAATATGCAAAACTGTCGAGTGTGAAGATTACATGCATTTAAATAATGTTTTACACCGTTTTATTTTATTTTATTTTCTTACTTCCTGTGCAAACCGGAACGAGGGCGCAGGGTAGGTACGCCCCACCAGGAAA
This sequence comes from Neostethus bicornis, assembly GCA_902685375.1. Classification (NCBI taxonomy): domain Eukaryota; kingdom Metazoa; phylum Chordata; class Actinopteri; order Atheriniformes; family Phallostethidae; genus Neostethus; species Neostethus bicornis. The sequence goes on along the minus strand of LR738547.1, from coordinate 5,198,677 downwards.
ACCTTTTAGTGTGTATGTGGCTACCGGTTTTTAAGGAAAAAACGTGACGTCAGCTCTAAATTTTTTCCCATTCATGTGTATTGCAAACCATAACCACGCCCGCGGGGCGCAGATATTTTCCGCCCATCGGGTGTGTGATAGGTTATCCTCTCTGTCAGTCTGTTACATGAACCAATCAATTAGCTATAAGCTGACCTATAAATCCCACCCACGCCACGCCCTTTCTTTTCACTGCGGAATTCTGGGAGTCTTCATCATGGCGTCGGAAGCTAGTTCAGTTGCTAACAATGCTGGTGGCTTTTTTAAAGAGAATTCAGTGTCGTCTCTTCTACAGAATTCGTTTTCTAAGCGTTCTAAAGAAGAAAAAAGGAGAATGAAGGAGCTTGGACCGGACACCCCAGATTTGACTGTGCAACAAAACAGTGGAGATCGCGGCCGCTTTTATGTGAGAGGATAATGGTCTATGAAAAGTGGCGGTGGCTAACTGGATGAGAAACACTTTTTTTTGTTTCCCCTGCTTATTGTTTAGTTCAGCAGCAACTGAAAAGGTGTGGATATCAACAGGGGTGAGTGACTTGAAGCATTTGTCTGAAAAGTGCAAACGTCATGAAACTTGCCGCACCCATCTTGATAGTAGCTATAAGCTAGGTGTTTTTGGCAGTAGTAACATCCTGGCACAATTAAATGAAGGCTACCGAACTGGCATAAGGAAACATAATGAAGAAGTCACCAAAAACAGACACATATTGTCACGAATAATTTTATATTTATTTTTTATATTTATATATTTATATGTACTTTTATATACAAAGTAATATATCTAAAAAAAAATTTTGTGTGTTTGAAAAATGTGCGCCCCCCCCAGTTTTTTTTACCACCAGCCGCCACTGCTAAAGAGACTTGCTTGAAATCTGATAAGTTAAAGCAAAAGTTTAATTTTAGTTATTGAGATAACCAGCATTAAGGACTCTGAAGATTGTTCCAGAAACTGGCAACATGTTCTGGCTAAAATTTGATTGGTTAAAGGTTTTAATTAAAAAAAAAAAAAACACATTTTGAAAACAACACAACCCAAAAAAAATAAAGAAAGAAAACAAGACCGTCACTTGAAAATATTTTAAATATACAGTAACTCGGATAGTTTTATACCAGCGGAGACGTTTTGAAGGTTTAGAACTCCCGTAACACTGAAGGAATTTATTCATATATGATTGTTTGTATGTGTATTTCTTGTACTTTTAAAACGTTTAGGAGTGACGATTCCTCCACTTGAACGACGACATATAACTAGCTGGTTGTAATGTTTCTCGTAAAGAGAACAGCTTATTCTAACGATGCTAACAGAAAGCTGCCCTGATTTGTTTGCTTACAAAATCTGGTGTCTGGGATCAATAGTATTCAATCCAATTGGATTTCAATTGATTGCTAGTTATTGTTTTAAACCACTTTGAAAACAAGTCGTGAATGTTGAAGCACACAACTCACATGACACAGAAAACAAAACGAAATATTTTGGAAAAAAACATGAAGTCATTCAAAAAACATTTCAAACTGAGAGGAACTTTAAAAAAACAAAAACATGCAAAGACGAAGATTGCTTTGACTTATTTAGTTTTCCTTAACAGATGTTTACAAGTTTACCAATCGTGCAATAAAGTACGGAAGCACAGTGGGGCCAACCATAAAAACATTTTTAGCGTGTGACGTCATAAGGTGAAACATTGTGTTCTTCTTCCTCTCCTTACGGCATTTCCCTTCAGGGGGCGCCAAATCAAGTCAGTTTCTTCCATCTAACCCTATCTGCTGCATCCTCTTTAGTCACACCAACTATCTTCATGTCTTCCTTCACTGTATCCATGAACCTCCTCTTTGGTCTTCCTCTAGTCCTCTTTCCTGGTGGTTCCAAATCCAGCATCCTTCTTCCGATGTACTCTCTCTCTCTCCTCTGCACATGTCCAAACCATCTCAGTCTGGCCTCTCGGACTTTATCTCCAAAACCTCTAACATGTGCTGTTCCTCTGATCCTGTCCATCCTGGTCACTCCCAGAGAGATCCTCAGCATCTTCATCTCTGCTACCTCCATCTCTGTTTCCCGTCTTTTTCTCAGTGCCACTGTCTCTAGACCAATCAGCATGGCCTCTCTCACCACTGTTTTGAACACTTTTCTTTCACTTTAGCTGAAACTCTTCTATCACACATCACACCTGATACTTTTCTCCACACGTTCCAGCCTGCTCTAATGCAGGCTTCTTCACCTCTTTTCCACACTCTCCATTGCTCTGGACTGTTGATACTAAGTACTTAAAATATTCCACCTTCTTTATCTCTTCTCCCTGTAACCTCACTTTTCCATTTATATCCCTCTCATTCATAAGGTGAAACATAAAAGAGTAAAATGTCAAGTATTAGCTTTTCTCAATTTTTTAAGACGTGTAAAAGGCGCCTTTGAAAAGTTACGTCTGTGAAGCAACGTTTTATGTAACAAAACCGCAGCAAAATTACATTTTTATACTAAAACATGCTAGTTTTTACGTTATGATTTGATACTCATTGTAAAGTGATATATTCCACATTACAGAGTAACGTAATGCATACATGGTAAAATGTAATTTAGTCAAATTTTTAATTCTTTTAAATTATTTACTTTTGATTTTTTTTTTTTTTTTTTAATAAGCTTTATTAATTCCTCACCGGGAAATTAAGGGGCTGCATCTCACCGCAGCAGGCTGCCACCTACAGTGTGACGGCACCAATGGTTGGAGAAACGAGGGATTAGGCGTCTTCTCCAATGACCCTAGACGTGCACTCAGTGGGATGCGAACCCGCAAACTTCCGGTTGACTTCCAATTGGCTTCCGGTTGACTTCCGGTTCGCGGGCGAACGCTCTAACCACTGAGCCACCATCTATTTGAAAAACTGCAGTTTGAATAGTTAAAAAAAATTCCAAAATATCTTAAGCGTAACCTTTATTGTCAAATATCTTAGAAGTTTTACAATTACAGTTACTTTAGTTTGTAACTAAATATTTTTACAACGCTGAAGTCGAGAGAAGTAATTTGTAAAGTAACTAATTACATTTCTAAAGTCAGATACACAACATAGCAATTTACATAACTATAAAAGTTTAGTTGTAAACCTAAGCTAGCGCTTCATTAGGGTTTGGCTTCCCGCAAACAGACTGTTGAAGCATCCTGTAGGCTTGTACCTGAATAAACAGGACATATACAAACAAATTGCTACGCTATGCTCTCCGATTTTGTGTGCACGCGGCGGCACTGTGTAAATAAAAGTTAATCAAAGCACGGACATGCGTCTCATCTCTTTGAGTTCAGGTGGATCAACAGAGATAAAAACTTCAGAGAAAGAATGAGGGGTATGTTCAGGTAGCAGGCGCGGAGGAAATGAAACAATAACAGAGTGCTGTGTGTGCATATGGGGTGGTGTTAACATTGGTGGAGTTACAGTGGTGGTGAACCATCGGGGTGTTCAAGGCCTTCTCTGCTGACCTAAACAAGAATATGTTGACTCTGCCTGGCTGGTATCACAAACTGTGTTATTATTGAATGCTTGAGATTTATATATTAACAATGTTGAAGCAGCCAATGGTGTAAAGCCCTACTCACGCAAAAAAGCGATGGGTTGGCGATGCGTCGATTTGGAGAAAATTGGCAAGTTTGAGCGCAATTCGGACGTCCATCTCACTCATTGAGCGTCGCATGTATATATATATGTATATATATGTGTATAGTTTTTATTGGCCTTTACAACATATTGTATTATTATTGCTCTGACTTAAAATTTTGTGACCGTCGTTACGTTTTTCCGGAATCTACTTCCAAGTCGGAAAGATCGTGCGATTGTCGACTGATTACCTAAAAATAAGTTCTTCTGCCCTCGGCTAAGCGTTTCTGAACCTAGCTTATGCAGCAAGTTAAACACATAAGGACACAAGAAGCACTTTGTTTTTTTTTTTTGTTTTTAACTTCGTTTGACTCCTTCTTTATTATTTTGTGAAAAGACTATGTTCTGCCTAGACCCGCCAAGAAAACGCACTTTGACCAAGAAAGTGTGATCTCAGGGGTACTGTATGTTCGTCTGAACAGTCTAAGAGCTCCTTCCAAACTTGCAAATTTACAAGTTAGTTTTGGTCTTTACGAGTGGACGTCGCTAGACGGCGCTGCCGCATGCAAAGCCAATAATTAAAGGAACAGTCACCAACCAAATCTCAAACAAATCAACCACACAGTGAATCGCAGGGCAGAACATAAGTACTTGACAAACAATCGGCTATTGGTCAATTTAACATCAGGTAAGTAGTGACATTTATCGAATGAACATTGTGTGTAGATCTGCCGTGCTGTGCTGAGAAGTTCAGGATGCCACCAAGAAGACGTCTTATCCGCACTGGATCTTCAGCTAGCCCGCCTCCGTGTACAGCATGACATTGTGTTGCTCGCAGCAATATATACAGCTAGCAATATGTACAACTAGAAATATGTACAACTAGAAATATGTACAACTAGAAATATGTACAACTAGAAATATGTACAACTAGCAATATGTACAACTAGAAATATGTACAACTAGAAATATGTATAACTAGAAATATGTACAACTAGAAATATGTACAACTAGCAATATGTACAACTAGAAATATGTACAACTAGAAATATGTGTAACTAGAAATATGTACAACTAGAAATATGTACAACTAGCAATATGTACAACTAGCAATATGTACAACTAGAAATATGTACAACTAGAAATATGTATAACTAGAAATATGTACAACTAGCAATATGTACAACTAGCAATATGTACAACTAGAAATATGTACAACTAGAAATATGTACAACTAGCAATATGTATAACTAGAAATATGTACAACTAGCAATATGTACAACTAGAAATATGTACAACTAGAAATATGTACAACTAGAAATATGTATAACTAGAAATATGTACAACTAGAAATATGTACAACTAGCAATATGTACAACTAGAAATATGTACAACTAGCAATATGTACAACTAGAAATATGTACAACTAGCAATATGTATAACTAGAAATATGTACAACTAGCAATATGTACAACTAGCAATATGTACAACTAGAAATATGTACAACTAGAAATATGTACAACTAGCAATATGTACAACTAGCAATATGTACAACTAGAAATATGTACAACTAGCAATATGTACAACTAGAAATATGTACAACTAGAAATATGTACAACTAGCAATATGTACAACTAGAAATATGTACAACTAGAAATATGTACAACTAGAAATATGTACAACTAGCATACAACTAGCAATATGTACAACTAGAAATATGTACAACTAGCAATATGTACAACTAGCAATATGTACAACTAGAAATATGTACAACTAGCAATATGTACAACTAGAAATATGTACAACTAGAAATATGTACAACTAGAAATATGTACAACTAGCAATATGTATAACTAGAAATATGTACAACTAGCAATATGTACAACTAGAAATATGTACAACTAGCAATATGTATAACTAGAAATATGTACAACTAGCAATATGTACAACTAGAAATATGTACAACTAGAAATATGTACAACTAGCAATATGTATAACTAGAAATATGTATAACTAGAAATATGTACAACTACTAATATGTATAATGCACAACATGCGAAGTACCCACGCGCGAACATTCCCATCGCACATGCAGAAGCGATACGTTGCCAATGTGTCGGCATTATGTTTGTAATGCATCGCCTAACAGTCTGAGAGAGCCCTTCATCAAGCGCTTTACGGTCGATTGTCACCATACGGGCAAGACAGTATTGTATGCTGTTCTCTCGACATGCGGTCGATTTAGATTACTTTACCTCCCAATTCAAATGCAGATGTGGCACCAACGAGTGGCTTTATTGGGAGCAACGGCTATAGCAACGCTTTCAACTTCCGCAATTCACACAGAAAAATCACTGTGATTTTCCTAGAAGCTTATGCATCTCATTTTATGTAAGCGGAGTTTAAGCTTTTAAATCAAAATGATAAAATTTATTACCGGACCTGATTGAAAAACCCAAATGTTAACTATACGGTGCCCCACTGTGTAAAAGCTGTTCTGTGATCCATCAGAAGTTAGGTGGAAATTTTTTCTAAGTCTCAGAATTTCACAAGGAGTAATGAAAAGCTGGAGAAGTACCAGAACTAGAGAATCAGAAAAAAAAGACCAAAAGCAAATAAAAAAAAAAAAAAAATCTATTTCAACAACAAAAAGAACACTTTGTATCAGATCAAAAACCGTCACTAGAAAACGTGAACGTACAAATTAAAAACAAGATAAGTGGCCTCGATTTTTAAGTGTGTTTAAGCCCAAAGCAAAACCTCTACACAAATTGAGTGTACCAGGAAGTTGGCTGCACAACTTAATCCAAGTTATGGGCGGCCATATGCAAACTTCAAGATGTGGTGAAAAGATTAAACTTGATAACAGAAGCAGCAGCAAACTGAAGGCAGTGAAATCAAGCATTTAAAGCAGCAAAAAAAAAAAAAACTTATTGAAAAGTAGAGATAAATGTAAGATGAAAAAAAATGGGCCACATCACAGATACCAGGGATAATTAAGACTGTTACACATTGCCAATCACCGCATTTGGTATTATTCTGAACCGTACGTTATTGTGCACCTGCTTCTATGCAATATTTCAGATCCTCCTCATAAGATGATTAATGATAATAATTACAATGATACATTAAATCATCAAGTGAAAATGTAATTGGACAGCCTCAAGTTAAATAGATTCCTGGGACACAACTAGTTTTCTTTTTTGTCACTACTTTAAGGTCAGACAATTTTTAAAATAATTATTTCATGGAAACATCAGTGCGTGCCAATCACAGAGTTGCCGGGGTGACTGCTTCCCACTCTTGTTTGTGGGTGACATCACCATGGTGGCACAACAGTGACATTTCGCTACTGTTTATTAGTATTTTCCGCAGCCACCGGCTCACTGAAGACCATCGCATATGCATCACGTCATTTGCATGTTCTATATGTGGAGATCAAGAGGCGTGGTTGGGAAGAAATGGGGACCAAGTTGGCTCTACCTGTTATTTCTTTAGGGTGGAATTGATGTAGCTTCAAACCATGGCGTAAATAATGTTCTTTAGCAGAGCAGAAACGCTTGTTATAAAAGTCTTAGTAATTGAGGCTCCTAATCTTTATTATTAAGAACAACCTGCATCAAGATCATAACCTGCAAAATCAGGGTCTGGAAATCTGCAGGAGGAAAAGCCTCCATCAGAACCAGTAGGTAAAAATACTTTTTGAACCCGTTTTAAAGAGAACCATCACCTGATATGACGAACACATTGAAAACAAAAAAAAAAGAGAAAACTTCCACTGGACCAAACTGGAAAGGAAAGAAACAAATCTACCTTCTGCTCCGAAACCAAGAGCAAAGAAAAACTTTTTTAAACCACGATAAGAAGCCGAGATCCAAAGCAGAGCAAAAAAAAATTAAAACACAACCAGAATCAGTGGCAGAGCCTCCTTTACTCCCCAAAATCACACATAACCAATATATATACTGTACCAACTAAATTCTACCAGTAGATACGAAAATATATACACATATGCATAGTTTATTAATTGGAATAAATGGAAAATTAAAATAGAAAATAGTTTAAATGATTCAAACAAAATAACAGATAAGAGAAAAAATATTGGAATGAAATTATGTCAAATGATTTGATGAGGAGATGCCAAAAAAGGAAAAGAGTTTTTTTTTTTTTCCCTACCAGAGGTTTACGAAACCAATACTCGATCATTGGTGACTTTGAATTTTTCCACACAGAAAAATGTACAGTAATTGTTTATAATTTTGTTCTCCGTCACATTTTTCTGTTCGAACTCGCCTTCTCTGTTCTTTAAAACATCTCTGTGGAATTCCGCTTATTGTAGACCTGCTCCATTTTTGGCTCCTCCCTAATTGGACCACCACAAGTTCTCTGATTGGTGAAAAATCTAACAAAAAGTGACGTCATTACCATGTCCAAATCGGAATAAAAATGTTTTTACAAAATTGTAGTGATATAAATATTTTTTTCAGATGAAATTAGGAGAAATAATGACCCTATTGTGGATCATAATGATGCACCAACATCAATATCAATATTGGGCCAATATTAAGGCACCATACTGGTACACGTCTTTGCCGTTTAAGGACTGAAATCCCTAGTCGATTCCGCAATAAATCCATGAAATTTATTTATACAATTAACTATAGACAGTAAGCAGAATAGCTGGCCCAAGATTGCCAGCACTGGAAATGCTTGGTTCATCTGGTCGGCTCAACCCGTGGGGACGCCACCCCCTTAGGCTGGAGCCCCTAGAAATAATAATAACTACAGGCATGAATAAAGATAAATAAACTTTAATCACCCACTTGTAGTTTTTTTAGGGCAATCTTTCACAACATTTTATGGCTGTGCAGACATACACACGTTATTCTTGGCCCAAGCACATGCGTGTGCCATAAGTTTTATGAAGACAGCTCTTTGAGGTGGCTCAGTTCCATATGGGTAATACTCTATCCTGATTGGTTACGGGCTGTCCAATGTTTTCAAATATTGTTCACCTCTGAACGATGTTTTGGCTTAACAAATTCAGGTATCTATACTATTGTTCCTGCCTAAATACCAGCCGGTAACTATGACAACAGAAGCTCAAAAAAAAATTCCAAAGTAATGTGTCAAATGTCTTGTTTTGAGTTACAATTGTAGCGGAATCCGTACAAGCTATCAGTGAGGACTCAAATAAAAATACTCATATCTGTTTTGATAAAGTGGCATTGATGGAACCCCAAGTAAACCTCCAGGATTAAGTAGAATTTCTAAAAACTCTCAGTGGAACCTCAAGAGGGTTAAAAATCTATCTCAGAGTAACACATTGCTCTTGGTGATGGCACAGGACATAGAGCTCCTAACAACTAACCAGACAAGCTGCTTTTATCAGATGGCATTCTGCGGACAAAGAGGATGAACAGTGATGCTGATAGGTGGAACTCTACCTGTAGGGGGCGGCACTTCCCCAGGACAAGTAGTCGTTAGGGCGTGGTGCAGGCCGTGGGACGATGGGCTGCTCCACCGCCGTCACCTCTCCTGAGTAGGACTTGAGAAGGGAGGCGTTCTTGCTGGCTAACATGGCCCGCTCGTTCCTGCGAAACTTAGCTCTTCGGTTCTGGAACCAGACCTGGAAAATAAGAACGAAGAGGTGAGGACGGAAGAGAAAAAACATTCACAAGATGACAACACAGGTAACTAGGTGGGTCTATTCCATTGGATGTGTGGAGAAATTAATTTTGAGAATGGCAAAACTATCGTACAAACTAATTTTTCAATCTCGCCTCAGAACTTTTTGTGATTCTCCGAACAGCAGCTCAGCACATTTCTCTGGGAAACCCCCCTTTTTTCTCCAAATTGCAAGCGCAGCAAAAAACTCACCACTGGATTTTCCGTCTTGTTTGTTTGATGTTAGAAAATTGCACGTATTTGTGCAACAACGTGTATTTGTATAGGCTTTTCTTTTGGTGTTTCTTTTATGGTATTGCCCACCAATGAGATTGTTTCTGGGTCAAAATGTAAAGTTAAATGAGTTTCTTTTTAATTTAATGCAAAACCCCAAACTCCATTTTCTATTAAAAAATCCCAACCTTTTTTGATATTTTTTTGGCGGCAAGATACCCATATCCTTTAACCTTGTTATCACATAAACCTTCACTACTTATCATTAATAGAATTTATTTACAGGACAGCAGGGTATTTTGGTTTGATGGTACTTATTCTGTTCTGAATGTAATCTGCCAGTGGGATCAGTACGATCTTTAGGTTAAAAATTTAAAAGGGCTGAGTTGTCTTCCAGGAGGAACTCCTCATGACTATTTGAAGATTGAAGCTGATAAGCCGTCGGTCTTTGAATGACCATCTGAGATGCCTTACTATAGAATTTAACTGTAAAAATAAAGTAAATTTGGGAAAAAGGAAATATAACATGGATAATTGATCTCACTATGAAAACTAATACCTTCATTTTTCATAAGATTTATTGGAAAAATAATCCGTAATAAAAACTATTCCCTTATTAATCATCCATCTGTCTGTCTCCTTCCTCAGATTCTGGATTAAGTTGCAAGTTTTCTTTCCTTGGCCAATTTTCACAGCTCGTCTAACAATCGAGAGATGTTTAAAGTCAAATTGGTTCTCCTTTCAATGGAAAGTCCCGGAAACAACTCACAAGGAAGGTGTCCAGTAGGCATAACCACATGCCCGGATCACCTGCTCTGGTCTCTTTCTGGATTATTCTCAGACTATCTCTAAGAGAGAATCCATTGTTAGTAGAAAAGAAGGTGTCGTGACAAGATCTGCGACCATCGAGATCATGGTCTCGTTGTGCATGCCCAGAACGCTCCCCCTCCCTTCCAGATGATTTAACCATAAAGATCTGTGACCTGCCATACTTCAATCGGAATTTCCCCATTGTGGGACAAATAAAGGTATTCTTACTTACTTACTTATTAGCGTTAGTTTTCGGAACTCCGATCTATCGAGATCTGCAACTGGTCACAGATAGAAAGAACCAGCTGAGTGTGACATCCCCCTTAGCATTCAGTTCCATCCAAATTAAGCAAAATCAGTCATTATTTTCTGCCAACATGAACAGTGCAATGCTGAATCTATGTTGCCAGAAATTAGCAATTATTATGTGGGTCAGCATTCTTGTAGCAACCACTTTGCCAACCAGGAACAACCTTTTTGAGGGTACACATCTCTGCTACTGGAGACACTAAGCAATCATAGAGTACCTGTCGCTATCATGGTTCCCTCGCCCACCACCAGAGAGAACCCGGGGCCTTCGTCATTTGCCTGATTTTAGACACCTGAAGATCTTTGTGCAGCCTGTCTTCCCTTCAGGTGTCGGGTCATTAGATTCCATTCCAGCCAGGTCTTCCTGGCTGCCTGACCATAATAAACACCTAGAACAATAACGTAAAGACTTTCCACTGATCCATGTGTTTTTTTTTGTTACAGCATTACTAGACTCCTTCATTGATTTAACCATGTTTCTTGCCCTGAAATTGGGTCCTCCTCCTTCCACCTGCATCCAAGTCATGACAGATGCATGTTTAATCGATGCATCTGATTGGCCAGCTGTTAACTTGAATCGCTTGTGCTATGGAGCAAATAATATTCTCATTGCAAAGGAACTTATGGCTCCAAAAAATCTCAGCGCTCATAGACTTTGCCAGTCCACCACACGAGGGAAACTCTCCTTTATGTGGATCTCTGTGAGGTTTTCTTCTTTTTTCCAACTGCTAGGATTTTTTTAGGCGCTTTTTCTCAGTGGGGAGGGTTTTAGGGCAGGAGTGTTTAGAAGGATTCATTATTGTTTACAATGAGCTATCGTTCTATCTAATTGATCATTTTTGTGTATCTTTTTGGGTCAATTTATAGTCTGAATCCCATCGAGACAACTGTGTTAGGATGTACAAGTAATGTTGGATTGAATGAGGTAGAAATCTTTCTTTTCTATTTATCGCTTGCTTCTAGATAAAATTCTGAGACGTTCAAATTGTTTTAGCTTCATTAGCCCCACTGGAAATCAGATTGAACTGGAACTTCTGTTCTAAGCTAAAAATAGAATATTTTGTTGGACGAGCATCACATTGTGGGAAAAAGTTGCCATTTGGGATGTTTGGTCTATTTGGCAGGAACGAGGGGGTTTCCTGCATCATATGAGACCAACGGCCACAACAAGTCATGTGTAAAGTTCTGCCAGGTGATTTCCAGTCACCACATCTGCATCCTCACACCCTTCCTTCCTTCTCTCTCCATCAGCCTCCCTCTATGCAGAGCGAGATGACTCAGGAGAGGGCTGGTGTTCCTCGCTGTGAAATCCAAGCCGCTGTTAGAAGCTGGCAGGGCCTCGCTGACGCATAGCTTCAGGAATGAGCCCATAGTCTTTTTTATCAAAGGATTCTTGCATGGCTCTGCTACACATTAATCACAGATGTGCAGCTTTTCTTGCCGCCAGAGTTTCCTCATTCTACCCACACAACCAACACTTTCACAGCTTTCTGCAGCTAGATCATCTCTGGGACACATTCACATGCACAGGGAAACTAACCAAACAGTCCTCCTCACTTAGACACGACATGAGAAGAGTCTCTTAAGAGGTCTGAATCCACATGGCAGCATATGTGCATAAACAAGGCAGCCATTTTTGTTTTTGAACTCCACCAAGAGAAGAAATCTATTTTTTGTGAGGTTTGTTTTGTAGGCTCAAATGTGATCTAAAAAAACCCATGTTAGGTGAAATTTTCAACTAAGTCATTTTTATTTATTGTCAATTTTTATAGATGTTTTATAAACGTTTTTTTCCGACAAGCATGAACATTTCCACATTTTTCTATCTTGTCAGTCTATTTTAAGACATCAGAGTGATATCCTTCGACCTCTCATCATTTTGTAACCTTGATCTATGCTTACATGGGTCTGAAAAACCTAGTACATCTATAGTTGTTACTGAGTAACTGTGGGCAGTTTCATTTAATGTCGCGTTCACAAAGGCGCTACGGAGGCATTGACAGTCACGTGCAAAAGTCCATACTCATATTAGTTGGGCAGAGGCATAACATTATGGAGTTTAAACAGTAATAGCTTCAGAAAATGACGTCTGTACGCCTCCAACATGTGGAAGAGAAAGACAAACTGATCATTTAAAACTATAGTGGAAATATCTGCCACAGTATTTTCCCTTGGTGGTAAAAACGAGGTGACCAGGCGAGTGGAAGTTTGAATGGCAACTTCCACTCATCTGCAAAATAGCAAGGCCCCGAAAGGTTCACTGCTGTCACGAGAGACCGCTGTAGAAATGAATCCAATCCTTAACAAAACAATAAACTTCATGGATATTAATTCGATAGGGCACTGCCTCAGATAAGTATGATTGCTTTGGGACTAAAGACAGAACAGATGAACTGATAAAAACATAGAGAACTTGGAAGCAGGATTTATACTTGCTCAGAAACCTCTAAAACATTTGAAGAACATCTCTGACATGATGGCTTAGAGGGAAAATTTCCAGACAGACAAACTCCAAAACTCACACATGACAATACAATAAGCTATAGATATATCAGCACAAAACACCTGACATAGGCTGCTTTCAGGTTCTGTTTTAGGAGAATGTTTATCTCCCGAAAGGAAGGGTACATACTGGACATTTCACCAACCTGTCACAATGTACAGACACATTCGCACACTTTTAGCGGGCAATGGGGTGCAGCAGTACCCGGGCAAATTCCACACATACCCGGAGTGAATACATAAACTTCATAGAGAAACATTCAGGGTGCCAAACCTTACTCAGCTGAGGCTCTTGCTCTGAGGCCACAAAATTAAAACAATGAAGAGAAAATACAGTTCAGTTTGTATTGTGAACCATTCAATACAACAAACTGAGTTGTTTGTGTGGACTGAAACAATTAAAAAGATCTTTTTGACTAGAAACTGCCAATCAGGACATTCCTTCTCACGTTGGATTGCTCACTGGACGGATAGTGAACGCGAAGACTTGGTGGTGGAATGAGGAGGTGGAGGATTGTATCAAAAGAGAGAGGCTGGCTAAGAAGAAGTAGAACACTGAGAGGACTGAGGAGAGTAGACAGGTGTACAGGGCGATACAGTGTAAGGTTAAAGTACAGGTGGCAAAGGCAAAACAAGTAGCCTATGAATGCCTATACACTAGGCTGAACAGCAAGGAGGGAGAGATGGACCTGTACAGGTTGGCAAGACAGTGAGACAAAGATGGGAAGCATCACAACAAGATGTTTAACACCTATTGTCATGTGATGCTCTTTCAGATGCTTAACAGTCAGACTGCATCCTGGGTGGAATGTGGGGACCTACACCTGATCTTTTCTGTATTTGTCATCACATCAACATTAGCAACAGAAACAAACAAATTTACTCTGGAATTTGGAAAACTTTACACCATTTAGAGGTATTATTATTTTTGTTTCTGCTGCTTTGTGGTTCAAAATGACCAAATTATGTTTGTTGTTTCATGAACAAACAAAGGTAGTTGTGTTAAGAAACATCCACTAAAATCACAGATCATAGCTATTTGGTCAAGTTACTCAACTTTCTGAGAAAAAGGTGGCCATGCATAAATATTTTCCATCCATCTTTTGAACCCCACAGCAAAAAACTGGATAGTAGGAATGTGTCAGAGCATATTCTGGTTTAGCAATGGACAGAATGGAGGGTACACCCTGTACAAGTTGCACAACAATTTGGGCTGTCACTGGGCAACAAATAGACAAACACACACACTTACACAGTCAGTCCTGGGAGCAATTTCCCAATGACAAATCTGTTTCACTACGTTTAACTATGTTACTGGAAGATTTGAGGTGGACTATTCAGGGAAAGTGCATGGATAAAACACGCAAACTGCACACAGAAAGTCAAGAGTCTGGCTTTAGGGACACTAGCAACCTGGACAAATTTAAAAATCAGGAGACTCATTCCTAAAGCCTTGTTAAAATTTGGGAGTACATCAAATGCTGCTCAAACTGAGCAATCTAAATACCTGACAGAATGTGTGGACTTTTGAAAAACTCTAAGCAAAGTCCGAAACTGCCGTACGCAAATTGTTAAATGTGCAGAAAAACTACGCTTGTGGACAGAACCTGAAGTGAACTGATGACTGTGGAATGAAGCATCTGAAGCAACGAGGAAACAATTAGAAAGCAGATATAAATGCCAACCAGTGACTCTTACATTTCAAAACTGCGATATTCTGACAAAATGCTGGTCATATGAAAACTGGCCCATATTACGGATATATTTTCCAGTTAATTGTCAGTCACAAAGTTTGAACTCTTTTAGAAACCTTTTAATGTCGTATACCCGCTTGAACACAATATCTCACATCCTACACATGAAAATTTAAGAACAACAATAATAACAACGAGAAAACAGCAAGTTCTGTATCACAACGACCTCCTCCAGGGTCTGATATGGATTCCTGATGCAGATCGGACCATTTCTTTTTTGTTTCACTTACAAATCAGTGTGTGCCACTAGCAGAGGTGACACAGTGACCTCCTCCTACTCAGCTGTCTCTGGTATGTGGGAGACGCCACCATAGCTGCATGATTGCAAAACATTGTACATAAGTGATGCACCAGGTCATTTGAAGACAATTGCATAGCATCACGTCTGTTGCGCAGTACATACACGGGGTACTAGAGACGTAGTCGGTCGGAATGGAGTTCAAGTTGGCTTATGGCTGAGATTTGTTATGTGTAATTATTGAAGCTTACAGTGGTTTTTATCAATTCTGAGTTTACGTGACTGAACAAAAATACTACCTGAGTAAAAAATACTGTTCTGGGTGTGTCAAACAGTGATAGACAGCCTTCAAAAAAAAAATTCTCCAGGAAGAGTAGGTATGTAGTCTTTGTTACTATAGCAACTTCACTCTCACAAATATAAAAACCACTAAAAAAATGTGTCTGCATCCAAATGTGGGGTAAATGGTTTAGATTAGTTTGTGGTTAGAAAAGAACAGTCATGATATTAATTGTATTTTAAAATTTGTGGTCCCAACCAGGGATGGGGTAATAGTAATATGTAACTAAATATTTTGCTGTAATAGTAATGTAATAAAGGTTTGCAAGTAATAGCAATACATGACAGAATAATAGTGTATTGCTTATCTTTTACTGTCACTCATTTTTGACTTGTTGAAAGGGCCACTGATGCTGAGGGCCATTAATTATCAGGGGTATGAATGCCTTTGGGCACTGTGATAATTAACTGTGAGGGTGCTGCTAGGGTAAGACAATGGCCTGATGACCATTACTACCAAATCAAGCTTGTGGACAAGTACATAAGTACCTTGTTTAAAATTGAGTGGGTTTATTTTGATATTTGATTACGTATTTGATATTTTTTGATACCCATTATTGGAATTTTGTTCATGTTATGAGTCAGGAGGTTTGTAATTGGGAACATAGGCAAGCAACAAATATATGTTTTTGAGCATCTACGTGTTCTACTTTATTTATGTAAGATCATGTGAAGTAAACCTGTTTATCTCAGCTGAATATTTTTGGTTTCGGTATCTACAGTCACTGCTCGAAATAAATTTACATTCAACTCCATTTAATTTAAATAGAAGCCAGATCCTAAACACTGAAAATGGAAACTGAATCAGGAAACATCTTGTAACTCTTAAAACCACACAGCAGGTTTATAAACTCTATAACAGACTTTAATCAAACACTCAGCAGCCACATCACAGCATTACCAAAGCCAAAAGTTTTACTCCCACAAAGAACAACACAGACAGCACTGGATACACAAAATATCTGTACCGCTACCTCCTAGTCCTGCAAAAAGGAAAAGACTGGTGGTCAATGAGACCCTAACGTACCACATAGGTTTAAAATATCTGCACTGGTTTGCTTTTCTGAGCCATCAGACTGTTTCTTTCTCTCCATGAGAACAGTCCGACCTCTCAGCATGGAGATTTGTTTGCTCCAGGGCAAGCAGGTACTTTTTTATGTAATCAATTGTTTTTTCAGGTATGGTTTGCACATGACGTACGTACCATACCCGAACAGTCAGTGTAGTCCATAAAACAGAACATAAAAAAACTTTTCCCGTCGGCAGCAGGGCAACCAGGTCTTTTCTCCAAAACAACTCTCTAAACACTGTCTTTGAATTCTCAATTTTGCGAATTGTTGCCAACATGGACTGTATGGCATGGTCAGCCTCCATGTTACCAAATGAACTACAAACATGGCGGACGGACACCTGTATTCATGAATTGGCATTAGCTCTGTTCTCTGATTGGGTCGACTTTTTCCGATCGCTGCAATCGTAAGCAACAGAAAATCTCTGATCCATTTGCCAGAGTGAGCGGAGGCACTAAATGAAACCAACCTGGCAACTGGTTTCAAGTTTGTCACAGAAAAAATTTAAGGACCAAATATCCTTTTTTGTCACGATGCACCCACAAACCTGCCCTTTGTCCTTCCCGCACTCACACTTGTCTTTCCTTAACGTTTGCACCTGTGTCTTGTTTTCTTTTCTTATGTAAGTCCTCGGGTTATGTTCTCTATCCTCTTCTCTTGGCCAAGCCTGCCCAGGTTGGCCACCTGGCTGACCAACTGCCTCTCTTCCTTGATGAACATGGCTGTGCGTCTGGGTCCTGCCCTCCTTCCCCCCTCGTAATGTAACACTTTTGAATAATTTATGCCTAAATTTATCTCACTAATTATCAAAAAGTAAAAACATTTGGATGAACAGGTTTAACCTGGAGAATAAACCAGAGTCTGGTAGAATGGATGGATCTTTGTCCGGCTCCTACCTGGACTCTGGCCTCTGTGAGATTGACCCGGCGTGCCAGATCTTCTCTGACGAAGGCGTCCGGGTAGTGCGTGCGCTCGAAGACTCGCTCCAGTGCCTGAAGCTGGCTGCTGTTGAAGGTCGTCCGGTTCCTCCGCTGTTTCCTCTTCTTTTTCTCCTCTGTGTTCATTTGTTCATCTGAGGAAGAGAAACATTTCAGCACCTTTTTTTTCTTCATTAGAATTATAAACTGTTAACAACATGTTAATAACAGCTCTAAAATAAATATTAGAGCTGCATAAAATTGACAAAATATTACATCCCAATTTTTCTGTTTGATTTTGTAATATTGATTCACTATTTTTTCCACTTTTTAAGAAGCGTTCTTTTACAACTTATTGAAATATTAAACATGGAATCCATTAGGAAGTTAATCCGTTCTTCTAGTTTTAACTGTCAAACCCTAAAGTTGTGGAAAAAAAATAAAAACAAGACATGAATCAGGTATTTGAAACTGCAAAGATAGTAGGTCAGCTGCAAATGACCTGACAAATCAGCTGGCTGCTCAGTTACAGAAAATAGAGCAGGTACTTGCTGCATATGAACCTGGGCGGTAGGTGTTTTAAATAAGAATCGAATGGTGCGGGCCTGAAATGGTTGGAATGTTAGGAATTACCTTTTTTTTTACTGTAATCCGAAATGTTGGGGCTCAGTGTTTGTTTTTTATCCATTTTTGTTTATCATTTTGGACACTTGGAAACGTCCTAGGAGCATATTTTAAGTTGGACACAGATTAATCTTTTTTTTATAACTTGAGTTGGAAAATATTAAAGAAACGACAGTGAACACCAAAAGCATTGTCATTTTTAATCTGGAAATATCCTACAACTGACAGGTGGCTTTTTCGGGGTGCACCAGACCTCTCACCTATAACCATCTAGGATAGGCTCCGGCCCCACCGATCCCAACGGGGGTACGCGGTTCAGAAGTGAACGGATAAATGAATATAGATACATTTATAAATGCACTTTGAAACTAACCTAGGAAAAAATTTCGATCTTTGGCAAGAGATGGGGTACACCCCAAACATGTCACCTGTATGTTGTGGGACCACATGTAAAGACGGACAATCACACACAAACTCATAGGAGCAATTTCCCATTGGGCAGCTTGGAGGGTGGGTTGAAACCAGAGCACTCGGTGAGAACCCGCGTTTACATGGGGAGAACATGCAAACTCCACATAGAAAGTCTAGTGTACCAGGTTTCTCCCTAGCCGGCTCAAATCAGCAAATTTTGCGGTGAGGCCACAAGGCCAACCACCTTCGTCACCATGCAGGTTGGTAGAAAAGTAAGAGAGACTCAATAAAAAAATGAAATACGCATCTAATTTTAGACAAAATATCTTTTTTTTTTTTTTTTTTATAAAAGAACAAATCATGACTCAATATCAAATTGCTGTAAATAGAAATATGTATAAAAATGAAGTCCATTATTCAGGTCGTAGAGTAAACATGAAATGGAACAAAAAATGACTAAATAAAAAAATACAAAAATAAACACCATGTAACAAACTTCTGACCTGTGAAGGATGTACCCTGCTGGGATAAACTTTGGCTACCTACAATCCAGGGTTGGACAAAAGCTTTAGAGAAAGGATGGATGGATGTGCTTGTACGCGCACTCACACAAAGTATCACACTGTTTCCTGTCTGCTATGTTCATTGCGCCCTATTAAAAATGTTGCCACGGAAACATCAAATCATTTCCTGCATAATTTATGTGTCTCAATTTAATTTGTGGTTTGAATATTTTCTTTCCCAAACAATCCAGCGTGAATGTTTTGATGCTCCACATGGGAAAAAATAAAGGCAGAGGAGACCGATTAAAATTTTGTTTTTCATAATGTCGGACATGGCATTGAGGAATAAGAGAAATCTAAAAGGAATAAATATTAATTATAGATAAAAAGAGACTCATTTTGATGAATTAATTTCAATTGGAGAATAAAATAAAGACTGAGTTAATCTTTCAAGTGTTTAATATTGTCAAAAAAAAATCAAGATTATTTGAAAAAAAAAAAATCACTCACAAAAATATAGTATTCATGATGATTCTGAGACATAATCGATAATTAACTAACTTTAATTTTTTTTATAATTTTTGCTTCTGTGAAACAATTTCTGCTTCGATGAAAAAAAAGCAAAACAATCAACGTTGGAAAAATCTTTACTTGGTAAAAAATTATAACATATTTTTATTTTAAATATTTTTTAAAAAACATTTTTTTGACAATTGTTGGTTTGACCAAAGAAGAAAACAAATAAAATTGTTTATTTTTAAGACCAGTTTTGTTTTTTAATATTTAATATTTTTGTAAAAAGGTTGTTTTATTTATTTAAAAAACACAAAACAATATGTTTTTGTGTAATAAATTATTGTAGTTGATTATTTATGTTTATTTTATGTTAATTTCAAGTGTTACTAAATTGTTTGATTATTTTGTTTAGTGCGATC
Source organism: Neostethus bicornis (assembly GCA_902685375.1). NCBI lineage: Eukaryota > Metazoa > Chordata > Actinopteri > Atheriniformes > Phallostethidae > Neostethus > Neostethus bicornis. Next base: position 5,178,743 of record LR738547.1, on the reverse strand, counting down.
GAACGATGACGTGAATATTTTCAGCAAAAAAAGCAACAAAACACTGTTTGCAAAAATTTGCATTTGCAACGTTTATTGACAAGCAGCATAAATAAAATATTATTTTTTAACATAAAAATTTTAAATAAATAAAGTTCAACATTAAATTTCAAAAACTGTTTAATAACTGTTTAACTCTTTAATAATAAACCTTTTTTCTCTAATTTTCTGATAAAACTTATTTAATTTTTAAATGATCCAGTTTGATTTAAAATAAATGTTATTTGTAATAAATAATTTCGCCAAAAGAAAATTCAGATAATGTAATCATAATGAAAGTCAAATTCAAAAATGTTTTTTTATCAAGTGTATTTTTTATTTTCCACCCCAAGAAGGAGGGTCTAAGAGTACTAATATCCAGGTTCGATTCACTTTATCTTAGGATTTAAATTTAGTTCATCTTATGACAGATTTTTGTGGTTTATTTTTCAATTTATCGCATGAAACATATTTGAACAACTTTGTTTTGATATCGCACGATTAAATAATTCAATTACTGTTTATATAAATGTGTAATTACTAATTACAGATTTTGACATCAGGAGTGGGTACAGTTTATGATTTGTGGGTCAAAAAGGGTGCTTTGTTTCATTTCATCTTCCGAACCACTTATAGCCGGAGCCTATCCCGACTCATTTCTGGCTAGAGGATAGGGTACACCCTCAACAAGTTGCCAGTCTGTTGTGGGGCCACAACCAGACAACTATTCACACACACTTATTCCTAGGAGCCATTAAAAAAAAAAACAATAACATGAGACTCTAAAATGGATTAATTCGGATAACCTATTCATGTTTGGTGGGTCAAATTAAAAAGTTTTGCGGACTGCATATGGCCGCCGTGCCGTAGTTTGCACCCCTCTATATTTGAGTGATACAATAATATTTGATGTATTTTCTACTTTTCATATAAAAAGTAGCTTCACAAAACGCGGGCTACAACATGCACACGTCACGAATGCGAAGGTGTATGAATATATTTACGTGTATGTCTACGGACAACCATGTATCCAGTGTTACCCTCTCTGGCCCAGCGTGGACAGGTGAGTCCAGAACACCTGCTCCTTTTCTTGGCGTAATTCAGATTCTCCTTCTTTTCAGACAAACTCTCAGCCTCTCTCTGCCTCATCTACCAGACCCACTCCCTCCGAGTTTCCATGAAGAGGGCATGTGGTAGAGCTCCGTCTCTGCTCCGACTTGTCCCCACACCTTCAGATCAAATCCATCGGGACATAGAATCATGATTCTTAGCATTGTTTTCATTTTGACCTCCGATCTTTGTACAATCCGAGCTTAACATCCCATACGGTGGGTGTTATCTAACTCCTCTCTGGGTACTCTATGACCTGCTGGAGGATCTGGAGTCCATCAGGTATGAACTGGTCTCTTGTTATTCTGGGTCTTGCTCGTGCTAAAACTTCAGTGTGCACTAACTGGACTTTAGCGTAACTCTAAACAAACTCAGAAGCCATTGTACGCAAGTCGTAAAACGTGGAGACAAGACGACACTTTGAGAACAGAGAAATGAAGCATTTGAAGCAGCGAAAAAAAGGAAGAAAGTAAACATGAATGCCTGTCGGTGTAGGACTATCTGTAAGAAAACTGGAGCACATCAAGGAAAAGATTGTTAATTACGATAAATGTACATTATTAATCAACTTCTTTGAAGTCATTTTGAAACTCTGCGTCGTTGTGCACCCAGTGCTACGCAATATTTCATCGTCAAGCATCATACTAAATGGACATGTACATGGGCATTGGCTGGCATGGCTTCTTGGTGCACGGCTACTTTGTTTCCGACACTACTTTAAGGTCGCAACATTTTTTTAAAAATTTCACCGACAGATCAGCGTGTGCCACGCAGAGTTTCCATGATGACAACATTCCACTTCGCTGTCTTTTTTTCGCGGGCAATGGCAACACCTTTGAGTAAATGAAAGTGGCAAAGGCCCGTTTGAGGACCATTGGATGAGCGTCACAGCATTTGCCCAACCCATATTTAAAATCCTAGAGACGTAGTTGGGGCGGGATAAAGATTAAGTTTGCTTACACTAGTGATTTGTTGCTGAAGGGATTTATAAAGATTCAGTTGCGTAAAGAAAGGTACAGGGTTTCGTTTCTGAGCGAAAACGTGTGCTCAGATTATGTTTTACACAAGTCTTCCGAAATGAGGCCCTGGTCTGGATTCGGTTCTCTGAAAACTGAAGGTTAAGATGTTTAATAAAACTGTTCCTGCTTTTGGAGGCCAGTTACTGCTCGGCCTCTTTCTTGACAGATCACACTGCTTGAAACGAGAGATGCCAAACCCGGACATGATGAGCATAAAAGGTCTGAACTAGGGCTGAAACAACTAATCAAATTAATCGATTATAATCGATTATTGAAATGGTTGCCGACTAATTTAGTCATCGATTAATCGTTTAGGACGTTTTTGCTGTCAACTCCACTTAATATTACACATCTTGATTGTTTTTTGTGTATTTTTACTCATGTTAACCTCGGCCATTTTTGTTTGGTACTATACCTCTGAACAAGGTTAAATTTGCAAATCTAAAACTGTTAACGATTTCTTGTTTTTAAATGTGATCCTGGATGGTCAACAGTTTACAATTTATGTTTTTTTAGCCAGTATTATAAAACACATTTTATGGGTGCTCGTGATTTACCTTTACTGTATACAGTAAGTAGATTTATTATTTTATATTTGCTGTAGAAATGGTAATATTCTCCCTCTTTATTTCACAAAAAGATTACATTTTTATTTATTAGAATGAGCTCAACGTGTTGTTTAAGTGGTTATGAGTCGTGTTTTGCATAACTACATTCAATAAAATGCCAAAAAACTATTATTTATAAAGCCGCCAATTCTACCCGATTAATCGATTAATCGAGCCAATAATCGCCATATTAATCGATCACCAAAATAATCGTTAGTTGCAGCCCTAGTCTGAACGCAGACATTCGTCTTCATCAAGCATGAGAACCTGCTTCCACCACTAGCGAAAAAAAACTCTTTAACCACTATTTTCAAACCAATGTGCCCACTACTTTTTATATGTGTACGAACACACACACACACACACACACACACACACACACACACACACACACACACACACACACACACACACACACACACACACACACACAATACTGGCCTCTAACAATGGCAACGCATTATTTTCCTCAAAGTCATTAACAAAGTATTTTTATTCCAATCAAACCAGAAATACAACACCCGTATAAGTCACCCCGACAATTACATAATAAAGATAATTACAGCTTGTTATTACAGCTTGTTGGAGCCCAATTAACGCTTAATAATAAAGTTTTCAAGCTTTAATTATTATTTATTACTTTTTAGAGAGTTTTTCCAAAAACAGGAGATCTAAAAAATGTGGGAGGTTGGAATTAGTCAGTTTAATTTAATTCTATGTCTTTTATTAGATTTCATAACAATGCTGACAGAAAAATTAATCACTGTAACAGTTTTTTTTTTTAAAAGATTTTGACTATTTTAAAGTTACTTTAGATCAAACGTCCCACTGAACAGATCTGTCCATGAAATATGGGGTTGTTTTATTTCATTTGTTCTCGTTCAGGATCTTTGTTTATCAGTTAATAATCATCAGTTGAGTTTATTTGAAGTGTTTCAGCCAATCACGGTGCTGCCGTCATGGAGCAAAGACAAAAAAGATGTGATGAAAAATGATGGCTGAGAAATAAACAAGCCGGTTTAAATAACTTCAAAAGTTTTCAATTGAAAATAAATCAATAATTCTATTAATAAATACAAATAAATATATATGTGTGTCGAGAGAGCGAAGAATAGATATGAATAAAATCAGATGTGTAGGTTGATGTGTGTGTAAATATGTTTCTATTTTACGTACGTGTTTCCATAACTGGCGTTTTTTATTTTTATTTGATAAAAAATTAAATAAAAATTTGATTGGATTCGGATTAAAAACAGTAGAAAAGAAAATCCTATTTTTTTAACACATATTTGATAATATTTTATTGTTATAAAAACAAACTTTTAAAAACATAAATAAATATATTAAACTTACTTTTATTGACAAAAACATATTTTTCCAACATTTGTCTCTTTGAATAAATAAATAAATAACCTTTCAAATTAAAACGTTTGCTACTTTTGATCAGATTAATTTTATAAGATATTAAAACAGATTAATGAGCTTTGATTTCTAAACCAAAAACTTTGCTCGTAACCATGGCAGCTTTAATTAGTTCATTATGACTATTTGAACCCAGTTTATTAATTAGCTTTTCATTTTTATTGGTGATTTTGTTTAAATTTTTGGCTTAATTTTTTGTTGAATTAATTAATTTCAGTTATTTTTCTTAAAAGGATTTTTATTTAACTGTTTTACATTAAAATGAACATTTCTTTATTAATTTTGTTTATTTATTACATTTTAGTAATGTTTAAAAATGTTAAAAATAATAATTTTATGTGTCATAATAATATTTTAGAATTTAATTTAATTCCTGTTTATTTTAAGGAAAACAAATTGTCTGAATTTATTTTAAAATTATTGTCCAAAAAAAAAGGATGTTTTATTTTAAGTAATATTATTGTTTTTTTATTGTTTTGTAATATTTTCATGCTGTTGATTTTTTTTTTTTTTTTTACAAAATTTTAAATGTATAAACTTTTATTTTCAAACTCTAATTATTTTGTCTCTTAACCTTGTAAATGCTAAAATTTTATCGTTTGAAGATTGTTTTTAATATTTTTTAAATGCTCGGTTCTTATTTTTCTTGCAGAACATTAAGATTAAAAGTGCTTTAGAATCAAATATTTTATTTATTTCTACTCATTTTTAATTTAATGAGATTTTTATTCAAACTAATTCAGAAATTATCTAAAAAAAAGCTACAAAATCTTTTTGAAAAAAGTCAAATAAATGAATTCAAGTAAGTAAAAACTACACTTTAACAAACTCATTATTTCTTTTTGGGGTAAAAAAAAAAGAAATTTGAATTGAAAACTGTTTAAAAATTGTTTGTCTAAATATTTAAATGCATAAAAAATTCAAAATAAAAAACTATATAAATATATCATAAATATAAACAACAATATTTGATTGGTTGGAGTCATCAGAGTGTGTTTATTTACTCCTCATTCATCAATAGTTATGTAAACATACTGATAAATATTTATAAATATTCTGTTTTGTTGAATCGACTTAATTTGTATCATTAATTTGTTTTATTTGATGTGACGTAAAAATAAATAATTGAATATTCTTCAGAAATGAGCAAATGGGGAATTTTTTTGTCGATAAACAGTTTTTTGCTGCAGATTTTTAAAACTTTTTGAATGCTAAGTTATATTTTTATTATTCAAAGGTTACGTTTAATGTTTATAAATATTATTTTTAATCATTTCAATGGTTTAAAATGTTGTTTTTACTGAAAAACTTTGAGATTAAAGACAATAAAAGTGCTTTAAAATGTTGAAAAAAATGTTTCTTTCATAGAGTCTCGTATTTAATTGCATTTTTTTTATAAGTCTAAATAAAACAGTCTTTAATTTTAATTTTTAATACATCTATTAATTTAAAATATCTTATTTTTCCTCCTAAATATTAGTTTTAAATTTAGAAAAAAATTCAAATAGTGATCAAAATAATTCATATTTTTATTTCTCTCATTATGTTTTTTTTTAATGTCTAATGTTTTAGTCTGATCTAAACTTTAAACTGAGCATGCGCGTTAATTATGATAAATTAGCTTTAATGTTTAATCTAAAAATGAGGCTGAACGACGCGCGTGCGCTGTCCTCACACCCTCCACCCAAACTAAAATAAATAAAAACATTAAAAACTCATTAAAATTATTTTTTCAGAATTTCTTTCGCAAATGAGTCAATTTTTTTTTTAAATCCCTAGGCAGATTTTTTTTTTTTTTTGCAGGGGGGTTAGGGGGATCTCAGTCGTTTTTTCTGCGCATGCACGTGAAGATTTACGAGGCGCGTGCGCATCAAAGCTAATGGAGGATTAATGACCTGCGGGGAGGTGAGTGTGGGGGGGTGTTACTGCGCAGGCGCGTCTGCTTCATTCATACATCTGCAAAACAGCGTGAAAATTTAACAAATTGCGCGATTTTATTTTAAAGTTAAAAATATGTAAAAATGTTGATATATTTTCTAATTTTTGCCACTTGCTAAAAATGTTTTTTTTTATTCTAAAAATCGAATATGATGGATTTCCAGCAAAAATTTTCCCTAACGCTAAAAACTGCGCCTGATTTCTAAATTTTATCCTATGAAATCAAGGGCAACAAACTCTGGTTTGTGGCCCTCATGCGGCCCCTCAAGCGTTTTAATCCGGTCCTCAAAATATGAAAAAATACAATTAAACTTTTTTTTTCTGCAATTTTCTTTGCAATCCTATTATTTTTATTGATTCATTCATTTGTTATCAGAATGTTACTCTTTCTGATTTTTTGTGGAGTGTTTTTGTAAAATTTCTCCGTCAGAAAGTCCTTTTTCAGATTATTTTAAAACCACTTCGACACGATTTAAATTTGATGTAACATTGTTTATATTTGAACGAGATTATCTCAGCACTTTAATTTAGAAACTTGAGTAAAGTTTGGGAAAATTTTGCTTCTAACATAAAAAATTGAAGTTGAAGCCTCGGATTTCTTTTCATCTGATTCCTTTTTTCTTTTAAGAGAATGAATCATCCATACCAGGTACCTGCTCTTGGTTTGTTCAAACTGCTTTAAAAAGTTAAACTAAGTTCAAGAAACTTTCTGAAAACATCAAAAAGTGATGCTTGTTTTTTTTTCTTTAAACCAAATTTTTTTTCTTTCTAGAGCAAAAAGATTCATAAACTGCGTTTTTTTAAGCGCTAAAACATCTAATCAAGGCGCAAAACTGCTGCTTTCCCTCTATTTTTCTCCCTGATGCTAGAACTGCGCCTGATTTTTTAATTCGCGTTCCCAATTAAATACATCAAAGTTGCAAAAACTTCCGTCATTGCGGTTGAATTTTTTGTTTTCCCGTAATTGTTTTTTCCTCTGACGCAACAATTTGCACCAGATTTTTTTAAACTTTCCCCTTTAAAAAAATTCAGAAACTGTATATTTTTTATTTTCTGCGTCAAATTTCTAAATCGCATTTAAAATATCCAAAAACTGCGTCTGAATTGTAAGTTTTGTTCGCGACATTCTTTCCTTTTGGGTCAAATTTTTTCATAATTAGACTTAAAAAAGAAATAAATAGAAGTTCCATAAAGTGCGGCAGAATGCTCCGCAAACTTCTGCGCACTTACTCTCCTGCTGGGTGGTGTCGCTCCCGCTGGTCAAACCGGGAGACTCCAGCATGCTCCTGCCCGCCTCCCCGGCGCCCTCCTCGACCTGGCCTCCCACCATCTCCCCGGCCTCCTCCAGGTCCAACAGGTGGCTGACTGAGAAGTTCTTCTTGGCCTGCAGGGTGTCCAGGTTCGCGGTGATCGGACTTTCCAGGCGGTTCGGTCCCGGGACTTGCCTGTCCATCACATGCGCATAGCTAGAAGTCATGACGCGGAGAGGAGAACTAGGTCCGTGCAGAAACTCCGTCCTGTGCGCGTTTACATCCACATCCAGCAGGTTAGATCTCTGGTCCTGATCGGAACCTCCGCAGCAGTCCTCCAGCGGCCCAGAAAAACACTTTCCTCCCGGTCCGAGTCACATCTGCGTGCGCAGGAAGAGCTGATGGCGACCAGATGCGCAGAGATGCGTGTGTGCGCAGAGCTGAGAGAGAGGAGGCAGGACCTCCCTCCCTCCCTCTCTCGCTCTCTCTCTCTTTCTTCCTCCCTCTCTTTAAAGTCTTCATCAGACCAAAGTTTTTGGGTTATCTTGTTCTGGTGTAGTTCTTCACCTGAGATCCAGGTCGAGGATGTAGTTCTCTACAAGTCCAGGATGTAGTTCTCTACAAGATGTAGTTCTCTACAGGTCCAGGATGTAGTTCTCTACATCCTTAATTACTCTGATGTAGTTCTCTACAGGTCTAGGATGTAGTTCTCTACAGGTCTAGGATGTAGTTCTCTACAGGTCCAAGATGTAGTTATCTACAGGTCCAGGATGTAGTTCTCTACAGGTCCAGGATGTAGTTCTCTACAGGTCTAGGATGTAGTTCTCTACAGGTCCAGGATGTAGTTCTCTACAGGTCTAGGATGTAGTTCTCTACAGGTCCAGAATGTAGTTCTCTACAGGTCCAGGATGTAGTTCTCTACAGGTCTAGGATGTAGTTCTCTACAGGTCCCAGATGTAGTTCTCTACAAGTCCAGGATGTAGTTCTCTACAGGTCTAGGATGTAGTTCTCTACAGGATGTAGTTCTCTACAGGTCCAGGATGTAGTTCTCTACATCCTTAATTACTCTGATGTAGTTCTCTACAGGTCCAGAATGTAGTTCTCTACAGGTCCAGGATGTAGTTCTCTACAGGTCTAGGATGTAGTTCTCTACAGGTCCAAGATGTAGTTCTCTACAGGTCCAGGATGTAGTTCTCTACAGGTCTAGGATGTAGTTCTCTACAGGTCTAGGATGTAGTTCTCTACAGGTCCAAGATGTAGTTATCTACAGGTCCAGGATGTAGTTCTCTACAGGTCCAGGATGTAGTTCTCTACAGGTCTAGGATGTAGTTCTCTACAGGTCCAGGATGTAGTTCTCTACAGGTCTAGGATGTAGTTCTCTACAGGTCCAGAATGTAGTTCTCTACAGGTCCAGGATGTAGTTCTCTACAGGTCTAGGATGTAGTTCTCTACAGGTCCAGGATGTAGTTCTCTACAGGTCTAGGATGTAGTTCTCTACAGGTCCAGGATGTAGTTCTCTACAGGTCCAGAATGTAGTTCTCTACAGGTCCAGGATGTAGTTCTCTACAGGTCTAGGATGTAGTTCTCTACAGGTCCAGGATGTAGTTCTCTACAGGTCTAGGATGTAGTTCTCTACAGGTCCAGGATGTAGTTCTCTACAGGTCCAGGATGTAGTTCTCTACAGGTCTAGGATGTAGTTCTCTACAGGTCCAGGATGTAGTTCTCTACAGGTCTAGGATGTAGTTCTCTACAGGTCCAGGATGTAGTTCTCTACAGGTCTAGGATGTAGTTCTCTACAGGTCTAGGATGTAGTTCTCTACAAGTTCCGGATGTAGTTCTCTACCAAATCCAAGACCATGGTCCTCGCCTAGAAAAGGGTTGACTGCCCCTAGTGGAGGAGTTTGAGTATTTCGGTTCACCAGTGGGAAAAGGATGGTGCGAGAGATCAACAGACAAATTGGTGCAGTGTCTGCAATAATTAGGACGCTGCATCAGTCCATCGTGGTGAAGAAAGAGCAGAGCCGAAAAGAAATAACTGTGGATCTAACAGCTGATTCTATGATCCTAACCTCACCATGGCAACCAGGTGTGGGTGGTGACCAAAAGAACAAGATCAAGGATACAAGCAACCAAAATGAGCTTCCTCTGCAGGGTGGCTGGGCTCTTACTCAGAAAAACGCGGTACGGTAACAGTGGTAGACAAGGAACGGAACCTTGCGCTAATTTTTCAATAAAAGTCTATGAACGCTAAAAACTGCGCCTGATTTCTAAATTTTATCCCATAAAATCAAGGGCAACAAACTCTGGTTTGTGGCCCTCATGCGGCCCCTCAAGCGTTTTAATCCGGTCCTCAAAATATGAAAAAATACAATTAAACTTTTTTTTTTCTGCAATTTTCTTTGCAATCCTATTATTTTTATTGATTCATTCATTTGTTATCAGAATGTTACTCTTTCTGATTTTTTGTGGAGTGTTTTTGTAAAATTTCTCCGTCAGAAAGTCATTTTGACGGATTATTTTAAAACCACTTCCACACGATTTAAAATGAATGTAATATTGTTTATATTTGAATGCGATTATCTCAGCAGATTAATTTAGAAACGTGAGTAAAGTTTTTTAAAGTGGAAAAGTTTGGACACTCCTGCTGTGGATCATTCTTTTGGTAGCTTGTTTATAACTTCTTACATTAAAAAAAAATGGATGGACTTGGCAAAACTTTAGTTACAAGATTCCAGAAAATAATCAACGTTTCTTTACATCCTCAAATTTGGTCTGGTTGTGTTAATCTCAACTTATTAAGAGGGAAAGAAGTACATCAACAACATGCAGAAAGAAAATGCAAACTGTAAAATGAACAGAAGATATTTTTTTTGCACATTTTATTATATTTTGCACCGAGAAAGTTTGAGTTGTTCATTCTGAGTTTGTAAAAAGTTATTCAACAGTTATATTTTTAAATCAAATGCCTGAGCCAACATGAGTTAGATAAGGATGTCCTGACTGGTTAATTTGAAATACAGGTGGGAAAAAAACAAATTTATTTTAATCAACAAAAAGCATCCACATAACATCAACAATTCAGAGCAATGGAGAGTGTGGAAAAGAGGTGAAGAAGCATGTGCAGGCAGACTGGAACGGATGGAGGAAAGTATCAGGTGTGATCTGTGATAGAAGAGTTTCAGCTAAAATGAAAGGGAAAGTGTACAAAACCGTGATGAGACCGGCCATGCTGATTGGTCTAGAGCAGGGATACTTAACCTTGTTGGAGGCACCGAACCCCACCAGTTTCATATGTTCATTCACGGAACCCTCTTTAGTAGCGTCACAAACCCAACGTCACTGACGCACACCGCACAACTCCAACAGAGGGTTATTAAAGAAGGTGTTGTTAAACCCGACTGAGAAGGAGGTCTCACTCTGCTGCTTATCCAGCGCTCTCAAAGCAGACCGATAGAAAATCCAACAGCAGGAAGCTTTCAATGACTGTCCCCATTAACTGCAGACTAGACTCCGCGGCGGAGGCTCCACCGAATCCCTGAGAACGACTCACCAAACCCCTAGGTTTCGATCAAACCCAGGTTAAGAACCACTGGTCTTGAGATAGTGGCACTGAGGAAAAGACAGGAAGCAGAGATGGAGGTAGCAGAGATGAAGATGCTGAGGATCTCTCTGGGAGTGACCAGGATGGACAGGATCAGAGGAACAGCACATGTTAGAGGTTTTAAAGTCAGAGAGGTCAGACTGAGATGGTTTGGACATGTGTAGAGGAGAGAGAGAGAGTACATCGGATACAATTTAGGATTTCTACAGTATTTCTAAGGAATCCCAAAAAACCTGGTAATTCCACTTTTACTTTTCGTTCATTCCCACCACCAGATGTTATTTAGATTCTTTCAAATAATTTTATAATAATTTGATACTATTTAATAAATCTCTCCGTTTCGTGAAAAATCTTTACAAAGAAAAATAAGTCAAAACCAATAAACAAAATACGAACAAATTAACATATAAATGTGGTTTTTTTTGTGTTTAGGTCTAATAATTAGAAGATGGAAGGCATCCTGAGTCATTAAACAGCTGTTTTTACAGCGTCCAGATGTGGCTGCAAATCACTCTTCATCTAGATCAGAGACTTTCACAAACATTTTCACTCTTTATTCCAGAAAATTCTCTTTATTTGCACATCTTTCACATTTAAATAAAAGCCCTGTGCCGGGTCATAAATCAGCCTTTGGTTGATGGAGCAGATTAGTGTTTTATTTGCTTCCTGACGTGCACAGGAGCGTGCACATATGACCGGGGATCGTTTTACAGCAGAGCCCAGGACCAGGGTCTAGAGAGCAGGGGAACTACTGAGACTCAGACAGTTAATTTTTAACATAGACACAAGGAGCGCCTGCGCTTTGGAGGACACCTCGTCTGCAGGATCCAGAACAAGAGCAAAAAACACCATCAGAGGAGTTTAGAGTATATTTGTAACTTGATGATGACTCAGCTTCATGTTACTGTGAAAGTGTCACACATGTGTGTGTGTGTGTGTGTGTATTCCTTAACCCTGACCCATACATAGTTCTACATCTATATACACACATTCATTTATATGTAGAAATACATACATTTGGACATATAGCATGTGCTTGATCAAGCATGGGCAAACTACGGCCCGCGGGCCAAATGCGACCCATTAAACATTTTAATCCGGCCTAACTTGAAAAATTTAAATAAATAAACCATGTGAGTTTTTTTTCCCTGCAATTCTAATGTTTTGTCACTAGAGGGCGCACGCTGGGTATATCGGCTTTGTTGAGAAAACAACAACACTGCTCCCATTAAAATGTGTGTGTCTCTGTGATGCGCATGCTGTCAAAATAAACAGTGTGCACAGATATGGAAAGTCATCAGGGCCAATACACGCACGTAAACAAGCGTGTTAGATGTTAAAACAAGCAAAATGTTACATCAAGCGCTTAGATTTCAAACCTAGTGCGGCTAAATGTACGTTTTTAAGCGCTATCGCACTAGATTTCAGACCTAGCGCCGCTAGATTTGAAATTTAACGCTCTTGATCTAACATTTAACACGCTTGTTTAAAATCTAGCGCCCCATTCCATCGGTCTAATCTAGCGGTTACCAAAGCATGCCATCCATCTGCTCCTGTTCCGGCCCCCTGGTCAAATTTTAGAACTCAATGTGGCCCGCTGTCCAAAAAGTTTGCCCACCCCTGTGCTAGATTCATACACACACATATTCTTAGAACACGTATGTATGAACATGTGTTACGGTATATAACCTCACCTATGGTCACCAGCTGTGGTCGGTGATCGAAACAATGAGATCACGGATACAAGCGGCCGAAATGAGCTTCCTCTGATAAGGATGCCTCCCGAACGAAAATGCCTCGCTGGTGAGGTATTTCAGGAACATCGTACGGGGAGGAGACCCAGAGTCGGAGACCCAGAGTCGGATTCAATGGAGAGACTATATCTCACCACTGAACAGGTAACAGCTCGGGTTTGTCCCGGGTGAGAGCCTGAGGCTGTTGCCCCCGTGACCCAGCCCTGGATTATCAGAAGATGACGGAACGGAACATGTATGAAAAAATAAATATATTCATTTATAAATGTGTGTTTCTATTTCGGACTTTTCAGCTTTAGGAATCTTAGTTTAGGAAGATTTTTAAAAAACTAACAGAGTCTGACACGTCTTTGTGAATCCTCCATATTTTTCTTTCCATCAGGACTCAGATCCTCCTCCATCTCCTCCACAGTTTTCTACAGCTTTCTTCTCCGTCTCCATCTGCTGAACTTCACCATCTCCCTGCTGCTCTGTAGTCTCTCTCGAGCCATCCACCTGTACCGCCTCCTCTTTTGCCTCTGCAGGCGTGTCGACATGACTCTGCTCCTCCTCCCGCTTTCCATCCACATGCTCCTCCTGCAGCACCTCCTCCTCGGTGGCTTCCAGATGCAGCTGCTGCATCAGCTCCTCCAGCTTGCGGGCTTTACGAAGCTCGTTCTGTTGAATGATGGTGCAGAGATGCTCCGTCAGCTGCTCTTTCAGCTCCGTCCGCTTGTGGAGTTCCAGCTTGGCCGCCACGTACTCTGCCTCCGCTTTTTCGTAGCGCTTCCTGCAGAGATATGCACGGTTACGCATACCAGTACAAGAGCAGGAGCTCGCATGTACAAGTTCACTGACGCAGTTTAAATGTTGAAGTTCAAATGCAAGTTCAAAAGTGTGAGTTAGCCAAACACGTGCAGGCTGGCATGTGCAAATTTGCAGATACAAGATCACATTTATGAGTTCACATTTTTAAGTTAGCATACAATTGAGGATAAATAAGTTAGCATGTATGAGTTCACATGTATAAGTCGCTATGCACGAGTCAGCATGCACGCACGTTGAATTTGTATAAAAAAAATAAAATTGTTCAAGTTAGGATGCACGAGTCAGTATGTACAAGTCTGGACAAAGTTTCATTTTTCCCTGTCAGCGTTGCTGCAGACACTTTCGGTTACCATTTGTTTTCTAATAAATTCGCAAAATGAGTTCGAAATTTGTCATCATTCTGGCACCGACCCGTAAGTTTGTGTGTAGAGCAGTGGTGGAACATAACAAAAAAAATGTACTTCGTTACTGTACTTGGGTAAAAAAAATTGTGTATCTGTACTTTACTTAAGTAAAATTTAAGACCGGTACTTTTACTTTTACTTCACTACATTTTTAGAGCAAATATCTGTACTTTTACTTCGCTACTTTTTAAAAGTCTGTTTTACATTTTTTGTTACATTTTTGTTCAGGAATTTGAAAAATATACGTTTTTTTTTTTAGCGCATCTTGAAGCCGCATCGCTAAAATCAAAAGGAAAAGTTGATTGGGAGAAGAAGTAATGAATCGAGGACCAATCAGAATTGAGAGTAAACATTTTCCGCATTCATTCACCCCCAAAAAACTAACATCAAATATAGCACAAATTAAAAAGTCAGAAGATCGTTGTTCGTTGTGTTTACTTTAAAATAAAAAGTTGAGCCGTCGTTACACAGGGCAGGGGCGTATCTAGATTTTTCTAAAGGAGCGGGTGAGGGGGCTGAGGTTATTGACAAAGCCAATATAGGGTGACTGTGGCCGCCCCCCTGACCCCACCCTGAACATTTACAAAAAAATAAGTGTTATTTTCCTGCATTTCGGTGGCCCAATTGCTGGCCCTGCTTGGGGATAGCTTGACTAGTCCCCTTTCCTTTCTTCATTTTTTTTTTTTTTGTGGACCAAAAGAGGCGGGAGGCGGGGGGGGTCACACCCCTGCAGAGTATTTATTTGTGACCCTACCCCACAAAAAATAACATTTGAATTATGGTCGAATACTTTTACTTTTTACTGAAAAAGTAAAATTTACGCCAATTACTTTTGTACTTTTACTTAAGTAGATTTTTTTATTGGTAATTTTGCTGTTACTTAAGTATTTTTTTTTGGCCTAATTATTTGTACTTTTACTTAAGTACAAAAAGTGAGTACTTCATCCACCACTGGTGTAAGGCTAGGCAGGCGTGAGTAAGCATCTGCAACTATGCACATACAAATGAGAAAGTACAAGTTTATATGTTCGAGTTAGCATGTGCAAGTTTGCCCACAAATTTGCTTATACAAGTTCGGATGTACACATTAGCATTCACTAATTTGCTTGAATGAGTCGTTACGAGTGCATTTGTATTTACTAGCATTTACCGCTCTGCATGTAAAAGCTAGCACATACGAGCTAACATGTTCACGTTAGCTATAATATCTGTGGGCCCGCTTCAATTGTTATTTGGTATAGGTTTGAGGCCCAAATCCGGGGTCGGGTCGCGGGGGCAACAGCCTCAAACGGGTAGCCCAGGCCTCTCTCACCCTGGCTGCATCCTGCAGCTCACCCGGAAGGATCCCGAGTCGTTCTCCGACCAGCTGTGAGACATAGTCTCTCCAGCGGGTCCGGGGTCTGCCCTTTGGTCTCCTCCCAATGGGACGTGCCCGAAACACCTTGCCTGCGAGGCGCTCGGGGGAGCATCCTGACCAGATCCCCGAACCACCCCATCTGCCTCCTCTCGACCTGGAGAAGGAGCGGCTCGACACCGAGCTCCTCCCGGGTGGCAGAGCTCCTCACCCGATCTCTGAGTAAGAGCCCAGCCACCCTGCGGAGGAAGCTCATTTCAGCCGCTTGTACCCGTGATCTCATTCTTTCGGTCACCACCCACATCTGGTCCCACCGTTGGTTGCCACCCATCTCCTCCTTCACCCGGGCCGTTCCCCAGCCAGCTAATCTCTCCAGCGGGTCCGGGGTCTGCCTCTCGGTCTCCTCCCGGTGGGACGTGCCCGACACACCTCGCCCGCGAGGCGCTCGAGGGGCATCCTGACCAGATGCCCGAATCACCCCATCTGGCTCCTCTCGACCTGGAGGAGGAGCGGTTCGACACCGAGCTCCTCCCGGATGGCAGAGCTCCTCACCCGATCTCTGAGTGAGAGCCCAGCCACCCTGCGGAGGAAGCTCATTTCGGCCGCTTGTATCCGTGATCTCATTCTTTCGGTCACCACCCACAGCTGGTGACCATAGGTGAGGGTTGGAACGTAGATCGACTTGTAAATCGCGAGCTTTGCTTTTCGGCTCAGCTCTCTCTTTACCAAAGCAGTGTCCTAGTTATTGCTAATGCTGCACCGATCCGCCTGCCGATTTCCCGCTCCATCCTTCCCCCACTCGTGAACAAGACCCCGAGATACTTCAACTTTAAAATTTATTTCCAGAGCATTTTTTTTCTTCTAGTACAATCCAGACCAAACACAGCAGGGTGGTCTTTCAACTTTGATCCCAGTTCGACTCTCCATAGGTAAAGGTGAAGCATCAGGATGAGTTCTGGGTCTGAGCTGCAGAGGGCGGTGAAGTGTGCATGAGGCCGCCCGCTTTTCTGACAGCTCGCTGTTTGCTTTACGGGAACTCTGCGGCTGGAAATGAAGTCGAAATTTATTTATGAGACACTTCAAACCCGCAGCTGTTCTCCAGTGAGCTGTTGCTTTAAAAACACACTGGAAATAATGTCAAGGTAATAATAATAAATCAAACGCAGCTTAAAAAGTGGAATCGCACAGTAAACTAGGGGAACTTTGGTGAGTGTTAATGAGAGGGAGAGAGAAAAATAAAAGCATGGCCGACATGATAAAGTTGTAATGGATGGGTTTTTTTTCTCTGCTTTATGGACTACATTTCCCATAATCCCTCTGGTATGTGGCTGGAATGCTGTACGCTGCTGCTTGCTTGCTATACTGAGATTTGGAATCACTGCAATATGGTACCTCATGTAAAAAAGTTTTACTTTAACCCCTCCACCATCGCGGTGGAGGGGTTTACGTGCCCCCATGATCCTATGAGCTATGTTGTATAGGGCTTAATGCCCCTGGTAGGGTCCCCCAAGGCAAACAGGTCGTAGGTGAGGAGCCAGACAAAGCGTGGCTCAAAAACCCCTATGAAGATATCAAACATGGCCAAGTTGCACTTGCCCGGACGCGGGTCACCAGGGCCCCCCCCTTGGAGTCAGGCTCGAGGGTGGGGCACGAGAGCGAGTGCCTGGTGGCCGGACTTTTATCCATGGAGCCCGGCTGGGCTCAGTCCAAAGAGGGGACATGGGCCGGCTTCCAGTGGACTCACCATCTGCAGGAGGGGCCATAGGGATCGGGTGAAGGAGGAGATGGGTGGCAGCCAACGGCGGGACCAGCTGTGGGTGGTGACCGAAAGAATGAGATCGCGGATACAAGCGGCCAAAATGAGCTCCCTCCGTAGGGTGGCTGGGCTCTCGCTCAGAGATCGGGTGAGGAGCTCTGCCATCCAGGAGGAGCTTGGTGTCGAGCCGCTCCTCCTCCGGGTCGAGACGAGCCAGATGGGGTGGTTCGGGCATCTGGTCAGGATGCCACCCGAGCGCCTCCCGGGCGGGGTGTTTTGGGCACGTCCCATCGGAAGGAGACCAAGAGGCAGAACCCGGACCCGCTGGAGAGACTATGTCTCACAGCTGGCCGGGTGAGCTGGAGGATGCAGCCGGGGAGAGAGAGGCCTGGGCTACCTGTTTGAGGCTGTTGCCCGTGCGACCCGGCCTCTGAACAAGCGGAAGATGACGGAACAGAACCACTACACCGCAGCAGGCTGCCACGACGGTGCCAATGGTGGGAGAAACAGGGGATTAGGTGTCTTCTCCAAGGACCCTAGACGTGAACTCAGTGGGAATCAAACCCGCAAACTTCTGGTTGACTTCCGGTCCGCAGGCAAATGCACTACCACAGAGCCACCGCCTCACCCCTTTAATTACAATATTTTTACTTTCTGGAGTTCAGCAAACAAAAAATCTGAACCACTAACTTCACCAATCTGTTCGATGTCAGAATGCCAGATGTTAATGAATCCACGTTTTAATTCTTTAATTTCTGAGCAAAAAGGGTTTTTTTTGTGTGCATGCGTTGTTGGTTCTGTTTGCTGGTCTGTGGATCGCTAGTCGTACAATTTGGTTGTGGACAGTAGTCCCAGTCGCCAATGGTGGGAGAAATGGGGGGTTAGGTGTCTTCTCCAAGGACCCTAGATGGGAACTCAGTGGGATGCGAACCTGTGAACCTCCGGTCCGCGGGTGAACGCTCTAATCACTGAGCCACCGTCTACACTGTCTCCTCCGTTTTAGGATGTGGAAATGACTTTTAAAGATGATGGGTTCGCGCCCCACGGAGAGCACGTCTAGGGTCCTTGGAGAAGACACCTAACCCCCGCTTCTCCCACCATTGGCGCCGTTGATGGGCAGCCTGCTGCGGTGTAAGGAGTGCAGCAAACAAATTTCCCCGGTGAGGGATGAATAGAGTAATACATTTATTTATTTTTTATTTAAAAAAGTTGATTTTTCATCGAATACCTGCTTTAAAATTAATTACTGTTACTCGGTACAGATATGCATGAACCAACTTGATTTCCGCACATTCATTTCCTCTTGATCTAAATAGGCAAACATCAATTTACTATTGGATGAAGCTGAAATCATTCCGACACTGCAGAAAAAAATTGAAAGCATCATTGTCACTTCTTTAAGTAGGACCGCCGTAGCAGTCAATTTGACTCCACGTCACTTTAATATGCTAATTAGAATAAATAAAACACAACCTAGGAGGCCGACCTTTTATGACTTTTAATATAAACATGTTTTCTATTTTATCATGTAGTTTTTTTAGTCCTAAAAATGAACATTTAAAAATTTATAAGCATTTTATCTCATCTAACCTGCTGCACCCCGCAGCAGCTGGGAGGAAGCGCGTATTCCCATAGCAACAACTTCCCAGAGAAGTTGATGCTATGTTGCTATAGCAACAACACATTGCTATGGCTACACATAATAGTGTGTGTTTATATTTGTGGAGAGAGACAAGGAAGACTCTGACGCCATTACAGAACCATTTTAGAAAGGTTTAGTAAGATAATATTGAAGAGATAACATGAAGAGAGTTTTTACTTGGCAGCAGTGTACTCCCAGCTGGCCTCCTCTATTTTGCCCCGAAGAATGCCGATCTCGTTGGACACCATGTCATCGAGTGCCTGCAGCTCCCTCTGGATTCTCTTCAGCTTCACGGCTTCCGCTTGCGTCTGTTTGGATCTGTAGATCACGTCGGACGTTTCAGACAGACTTCCCATGTTTCTCCTCGTTCTCCACCACCTTTACTTACTTCTCAGCGATGGTTTTCGCCAGCAGAGCTTTTTTCCGTTTGTTCCTCTCCTCGATCAGTTTTTGCTCCTGCTGCAGCTGCTCCAGACGGGACTTTTCCCGTCTGACGGGTCACACAGAAAACAAAGTTAAATGAATGAGTGTCACAGAAAAACGACCAAATGATTCCAGTCAGGAGTCGATTGAAGACGAGCTCAGGTGCTCATGAATTATTTCTATTACCTAAAACTTTAATGGCATTGTGTGGTGAGGTCAATGCGAGTTGGACTTATAGTTTCTGGGATGTTTGCAGGATAACAAAAACTCTAAACTCACAGAGTTTGAGACTAGGGCTGAAACAGTTAATCGATTAATCGATTATAATCGATTATCAAAATAGTTGTCAACCAATTTGGTCATCGATTAATCGTCTAAAAAGTTTTTACTGTCAACTGCACTTAAATTGGTCTCCAAGTGGGGCAGTAGAGAGCAAATTGACGATGCCAGCTACCAAAATAGGAGGAGAAGAAGACAGCAGCCAATCATTGGCCTTCATTTCCCCGCATCACGTGATCAGGCAGATTCAACAAGATGGCGGAAAGAAAAACAAATTATCCAAAGTTTGGATCATTTTCCGCTAAATTTGAAAAAGACTCGCATTAATATGCAAAGTTTGCAAAACGGACACGTTTTGGCACAGAAGTATAACGACGCTGCACGAACATCTGAAAAAAAACCATGTCGGACTCGAAGCGGGAGACGGCAAACCGGAGCGATACATGATGTTATTTCTAATAAAAACAATTTTACAGATCGCTAAATACACTTTTTACAGTCTACAAAAAAAACAAAAACAACCCAACATGGACTATTTTCTGTGGAAAACGGTTGCACTCCCCAGCAGAGCGCTTCACTCAGGGACTCTTATTTTGGAAATGATCGTGTCCGATATGAGGCCGCTGTCAGTAGGAAGACGAGGGGTTTAAAAAAAAAAAAGATTGCTAAATTCAATCCAGGATACAAGACCCCCTCCTCTACACCGCAAAGCACATTTTTTCCCACAAAAA
The DNA here is from genome assembly GCA_902685375.1 of Neostethus bicornis. NCBI lineage: Eukaryota > Metazoa > Chordata > Actinopteri > Atheriniformes > Phallostethidae > Neostethus > Neostethus bicornis. Next base: position 5,158,627 of record LR738547.1, on the reverse strand, counting down.
AAATGAGTGCTGTTAGTTGGGCACCCCTTTACCCATTAGTAGATTTGTGTTTGTAATATTATAAGTGGTAAAGATGGACCCAGGTAATTTTATTTATTAATTTGTCATTTTAATCCGATTAATCGAATAATCGAACCAATAATCGACAGATTAATCGATTACCAAAATAATCGTTAGTTGCAGCCCTATTTGAGACCAAACTTTATCTACCTGCAGAATCAGCTGCTGCTGCTCGGCTGAAAGAATGTTAGTGGACAAGACCGCCTATCCCAGCTGATTACAGGCGAGAGGCAGGGTACAACCCAAACAAGTCGCCAGTATATCGCGGGGCCACACATACACACACACACATTCCTCGGGGAAATTTATAGTGGCCAATCAACCAAACATGCATGTTTTTGTAGGGTGGGAGGTAACCGGAGTACCTGGAGGAAACCCACGGCAAGTGGGTTAAGTAAAGGCTAGTGTTTCAAGTCTCCTCCCACCCGGAACTCAAACCCTGACCTTCTTGCTGTGAGGCTACTGTACTAACCACCGCACCACCATTTTTTATTTGTGCCAAACGTAATATTAGTATGAAGCAAAAAGTTTTGATCAACTATAGAATTAGCATCTGCTGCTCGGAAGCGGTTTTAGGTTTAGTTTTCAGCCGCGCTTAGCTTCTCACATTTTAATTTGTACGTAGCATCTCTAATTTTCCGGGATTCTCAACGTGGTCACTGCTTATTTAATATTTTTTGTCTCTGACGGTATGCAAATTTCACTTGTATTGCAAAAAAAAAAAAACCCTGTACAAATGCAGCAGGTCAGCATTCAAACAATCTATTTCTGCTACTTCAGATGGGGCCATCATTTGGAGCATTGATATCACCATACTAGGATTTCTCACTCCGATAAGATTCCTTGAAAAAAATTGATATTCGATAACAATCCAAAAAACAAACATGGAAACAAAGAGGAAAAAGTAGATACACAATACAGCTAAAAGCTAACTAAAGAATTTCAGTACATTCCTTTCCTTAGATCATCCTTCACAGAGAGGAAAAACTCCAAAGAACCCAGCAGAGTGGGAAAAAAAAGAAGCCTAATGGGGACCCAAATGAAGGAGGGATCCAATTCTAGGACCAGCATCCAATATGTCTAAAACTGTTACTTAAACATTAGCTTATTTTACTTTCTGATACTTTCTTTACTGGTAGTTTAAACTGTGAGTGGGTTGATGTAGTTGGTTGAATTTGACCTTCTTTCCGGTACAAACTTTGTTAAACTTTTTATCCAACGCCTGTTTCATTTTTATTTCTACTTTGTATCTTTTTTTGATACTGATAGCCGCAGCCTATCAAAATGTCATTGTGCTCACATTGGGCAGTAACAGGTCATGAATATTTTTAGACACACTTTTAACTGAACAAACTAATCTCATAATTTGAATTAAAAGTGACAGACTTTGGTATATAAATAAAAATTAAATTTCTCTCCTCCCTGTAGCCTCACTCCTCTCATTCACACACGTACTCTGTTTTACTCTGACTACCGTATTTTCACGACCATAGGGCGCACCATATTAAAAGGCGCAGTCCAAATTTTGCGTGCTCTGTATTTAACACACACATAAGGCGCACCTGATGATAGGGAGCGGGTTTTATATACATATCCTCTACTACGTAAGTCCACCTTACAACAACACACACACATACACATAGACGCGCGCATACGCACACACACGTGTGTATTTAAAAATAGATCGGGAGTAAAACTGAGTTTGGTTGGTTTTATTTAAATATTAGTTACAGTCGTCATAAAGTCATTTATCAAATCTATCGAAGTCCTCATCCTATGTTTCTGAATCTAACTGCTGCTCTAAATCCAACCTCACAGGTTCACTTTCCTTGCTGTCAGAGTCACTTTCTGAACCGTGCAGCTCCGCGGAAATGATGCCTGCTTTTGGGAAAGCTCGGACAACAGTGCCAGCAGACACGTTAGCCCAAGCATCTACAATCCACTGGCAAGGTGTGGCGTAACTCACCCGGCGCAGCTGATTGCCATCAGTTTAAACTGAGCTTAATAAGCGTGTCTCTTTTCCATTTTCAGTGTTGTTAAAACAGCAATGTTCTGCATAAAGCACACACCTGTTCTTTTATACATAATACACACACACACTTCCCCCTTTAACATTCTCATGTTTTCAACTGCGTCCACCTCGTGGTTCTCTAATACATCCGCAAATCAGAAATCAGATAGGGCGCACTGCACGATAGGGCGCACCGCTCATTTTGAAGAAAATTTGAGACTTTTAGGTGCGCCTTATGGCCGTGAAATTACGGTAATCTACCTTCCTCTTCTTTCTAGTGCAAACCTCCACCTCTCCAGCTTTTCCTCCACCTCTTCCCTCCTCTCACTACAGATCACAATGTCATCTGCAAACATCATTGTCCATGGAGATTCCTGTCTGACCTTGTCTGTCAACCTATTCATTACCATAACAAACAGCAAAGGACTCAGAGCAGATCCTTGGTGCAATCCCACCCCCACACTGAACTCCTCTGTCACACCTACAGCACACCTCACCCTGCCATACACTTTAAATTTTGGTAAAATAACCTCACTTGATGAGTTTTGGATCACATTTTAAATCAAAATGACTATGTTTTTAACTTACATTTCCACCTCCTCCTTCTCCAGCTCTTTTACTACAGTGATCTCCTCAGCAGCTTCCAGCGGCTTCTCCTCCACTACCTTCCCCGGAGGAATGATCTCCTGCTCGACTGCAGCAGGAGCAGAGAGCTGCTGCTCCGGTGGAAGATCCGGAACGTCTGAAATCAGGGACTTCCGGGCTGCTAGCAGCAGAGCTTTCTCCCGCTGGAGCTGCTGCCGGCTGCGGGTGTTCGGAGCCGGCTTACGACCCCGAGCAGGTGGAGCCGAGTCTGAAATAAATCCATTCATGTTACAGGAGAATAGTTTATTACCGCTACTGAAGTTTAGGAGCTACAAGTCGATCTACGTTCCAACCCTCACCTATGGTCACCAGCTGTGGGTGGTGACCGAAAGAATGAGATCACGGGTACAACCGGCCGAAATGAGCTTCCTCCGCAGGGTGGCTGGGCTCTCACTCAGAGATCGGGTGAGGAGCTCTGCCATCCGGGAGGAGCTCGGTGTCGAGCCGCTCCTCCTCCAGGTCGAGAGGAACCAGATGGGGTGGTTCGGGCATCTGGTCAGGATGCCCCCCCCGAGCGCCTCGCAGGCAAGGTGTTTCGGGTACCTCCTACCAGGAGGAGACCAAGGGGCAGACCCCGGACCCGCTGGAGAGACTATGTCTCACAGCTGGCCGGGGAACGACTTGGGATCCTTCCAGGTAAGCTAGAGGATGCAGCTGGGGAGAGAGAGGCCTGGGCTGCCCGTTTGAGGCTGTTGCCCCCGCGACCCGACCCCGGAACAAGCGGAAGATGACGGAACGGAAGTTTATAAGCTGTAATAAATCTACATTTAAATAGATTCTTTTACCTTTCTGCTGCATCCTCCGCAGCTCATCGTCAGAAAAACCCGCCCAGCCGCTCATTTCAGGCATTAAATAAAATAAATGTATAAAATTAAAAGAAATCTTCTAAATAACTAGTTCATGTAAAAAGTTTCGCGGCAGCCGCCATGTTTGTTTACAAGTTGCCACGTTGAGGACCCCGAGCTAACTGTCCTATTTAGTGCCTGAACAAAATAAATTAAATTAATGAGGAAATATTAAAATATCCATAAAAACAAATGTAAATTCATTAAAAAGTCCATGTCAATTAAAAAAAGTGTATTTTAAAGTGTATTTTAAAATAATTTGACAAAATTAGGTATATATCGTGTTTCATTTTCCATGGTTTTATTTTTATTACTTGGTATAATACGTCAGTTTTATTGATACTTTTGTGTTAATAAATAACTAAATAAATTACATATAATAATAATAAAACATAAATTAGATAAATTAATTAGGGCTGCAACTAACGATTATTTTGAGGATCGATTAATCTGGCGATTAGTGGCTCGATTAATCGATTAATCGGGTAGAATTGACAACTTAATAAATAATAGTTTTTTGGCATTTTATTGAATGTAGTTTTGCAAAACACAACTCATAACCACTTAAACAACACGTTGGGCTCATTCTAATAAGTAAAAATGTTAATCTTTCTGTGAAATAAAGAGAAGAATATTACCATTTCCACAGCAAATATAAAATAATAACTTACTGTATACAGTAAAGGTAAATCACGAGCACCCATAAAATGTGTTTTATAGTACTGGCTAAAAAAACATAAATTGTAAACTGTTGACCATCCAGGATCACATTTAAAAACAAGAAATCGTTAACAGTTTTAGATTTGCAAATTAACCTTGTTCGGAGGTATAGTACCAAACAAAAATGGCCTAGGTTAACATGAGTAAAAATACACAAAAAACAATCAAGTTGTGTAATATTAAGTGCAGTTGACAGCAAAAACTTCCTAAACGATTAATCGATGACTAAATTAGTCGACAACTATTTCAACAATCGATTATAATCGATCAATTCGATTAGTTGTTTCAGCCCTAAAATTAATATTTAGCTTCACAGTGGTTAGCATTGTGGCCTCACAAGAAGAAGGTCATGGGTATGCGTCCTACTGAGGGTGTGGCTTAAATCACTGCCCTTTTTGTGCGGAGTTTGCATGTTCTCTATGAACCTTTAGGTTTTCTACGGGAACTTCAGTTTCCTCCCGCTCTCCTAAAAACACGTGTATTAGGTTGAATGGCCACTGTGAAATTGCCCCTAAACGGCTGTCCAGTGGTGGAATGTAACGAATTAAATGTACTTTGTTACTGTACTTAAGTAAAAAAATCGTGTATCTGTACTTTACTTAAGTAAAATTTAAGACCGGTACTTTTACTTTTTCTTCACTACATTTTTAGAGCAAATATCTGTACTTTTACTTCGCTACTTTTTAAAAGTGTGTTTTACATTTTTGTTACATTTTCGTTCAGGAACTTGAAAAATACAGTTGTTTTTTTTTAGCGCATCTTGAAGCTGCATCGCCACAATCAAAAGAAGCAGTTGATCGGGAAAAGAAGTAATGAATCGAGAAACATCCTCTGCATTCATTCTGCGCCAAAAACCTAACATCAAATATAGTACAAATTAAAAAGAGTCAGAAGATCGTTGTTCGTTGTGTTTACTTCTAAATAAAAAGTTGAGCCATCATTACACAGAGCAGGGGCGGATCTAGAATTTTCCAAAGGGCGGTCGGGCTTTGACAAAGCCAATACATAGTGACTGGGGGCCTTTATTTATTTATTTTTTTGTGGACCAAAAGAGGCGGGAGAGGGGGGGGTCACACCCCTGCAGGGTATTTATCCTGGTTACCATGGTGACACCCTATAGCACAAAAAATAACATTTGAATTATGATCGAATACTTTTACTTTTTACTTAAAAAGTACAATTTACACCAATTATGGGTGGAGACGGTGGCCGCGTGGTTAGCGCGTTCGCCCGCGGACCGGAAGGTCGCGGGTTCGCGTCCCACGGAGAGCACGTCTAGGGTCCTTGGAGAAGACACCTAACCCCCGCTTCTCCCACCATTGGCGCCGTTGATGGGCAGCCTGCTGCGGTGTAAGTAGTGCAGCAAACAAATTTCCCCGGTGAGGGATGAATAGAGTAATTCAAAATAAACAAAAAAATAAAAAAAAAATTACTTTTGTACTTTTACTTAAGTAGATTTTTTTTTATTTTTACTTTTACGTAAGTAAATTTTTTGCCTAATTATCTGTACTTTTACTTAAGTACAAAAAGTGAGTACTTCATTCACCACTGCGGCTGTCTGTCTCAATATGCGGTCCCCCAAACAGACTGGTGACTTGTTTGGGGTGTACCCCACCTCTCGCCTGTAACCAGATGGGATAGGCTCTGGTGTCCCTTTGAATTAACTTGCGTTTCTCCGCATACTCTTGACACAGGACCCCTTCTCGGCTATCTCCACCGACCTACCCATCAAATGACGCTACCTATGTCGATAATAGGTAGCATAACTCGACATACTGCTGTTTTCTGGTATTTTGTTACAGTAAAAGCATCATTTGATAAATCAATTTACTTGTCGAGGCATACGCCCTGTTCTAATTTAACTTAGCAAGTATATTCCACTGTCTTCTGGAGGTTTATTACATTAAAAGCTTCAATCGACTAATAAATCTACCTCTCGAGTTATGCTACGATGTTACAGTCGAGATCAGTAAGGATTAATATGCTATTATCAATGTTATTATCAATAAAGTTTTTATTTAGTCTTATCTTACGTAGTTATCTCTTAAATGAAACAAAATTGACGTCAATGGGTACTTTGTATCACTTTTCAACAAGGTTACATGAATCGATAGGCGGAACAACTGGTAAGTCATCTTGCACCACTGCCTAGTAATAGTGCCCTAACAGGGACTGGCAGTTCAGAAGATGAATAAATGAACACTAATCCTTTTAAACTATAAAACAATACTAGCAATAGACCACCAGATCACTACTAGTTGCTTTCAGATGTACAGCTGCGGCAGGAGGAGATGCCACGTGCTTAGCCTCATCATACCTAATCATGTTCATGGAATACACTAGAGTGTTCATCATGCAGTAGTTCTGTTAGCCTTGGCGGGTGAGGGTGAAATAGATCCTAATTGCGGGTGTCTCTCACTTAATGCGGGAGACTTGGCATGTCTGGGTTTTTACAATGGTTACCTATTTCTATTGAAACCAAGTGAGCTCTTGAAGCCTCTCACACACGAGCACTCAGATGTGACGTCTCACATAGGTGACGTCATTTAGTCATTAAGGGCTCAGGGTTCAAGCATATGAGTGCCCAAGTGGGCAGTTTGGGATTGGGGGCTAGTCATTTGTCAATCAGTCATCATCTTCTTATCCGTCTGTCCCTTTTGGGGTTACAGAGCCCATCCCAGCCAATTTAAGGCAAAGGGCTGAGTACACCCCAAACAGGTCGCCAGTCTGTCGCGGGGGCAATTTCGGCACCGGCCAATCAACCTAGCATGCATGTCTTTGGAGGGTTGGAGGAAACCCACGCAAACACGGGGAGAAAATGCAAACTCGACACAGAAAGGACAGTGTTCCAAGCCTCGTCCCCACCCGGGACTCGAACCCACGACCTTCTTGCTGTGAGGCCACTGTGCTACCCACTGCGCCACCGTGCTGCCATGCTAGTCATTTGGTTAGACGCAAATAGTGAAGATGATGTATCAAAATGAATACTGAGAATTACATTGAGGTAAAAAGCGGATCTAAGAAACTTAGATTGTGGCTGCTTGACAAAGTTGTTTCAGAACGAATAGTTTTATTCAGAAGAAGATTTTGAAAAGAATCTTTAGACGAAATTGGGATCATTAACAGATAATAAGTAGTAAAAAGAAAATGTCCGCTCTTTCCAAAGTTTCTGATCTTCTTAAACTAGAAGAACTAAACTTTATCACACTTGTTGCGTTACTTCTTGTTGCGTGCACAATGATGTCCAAAAGAACAATAAGAAAAGGTCACCGTGAAATGCAGACGTCACCGAGTTGAATGAGAATGATTATTAGGTCGACATGAATATTAAGAAGTAATCTGTACCACATTGGTCTGCTGCTCTGGGATTTTCACCCACAACCACCGAAGGTCTGAGGAAGAGAAAATTGAATTGAAAGTACTTTATTGATCCCCGACGGGAAGGGAAAAGCTCCAGCAGTTGAAAATACCACGGATCAAATGGTGTTCATTGCAGTGTTAGAAAAGCAGGAATGACTTAAACACGTTTCTATAGGCGAGCGTTTCTTTAAATCCAGTCAAACTTCCAATTTATCTGTTCTATCACCTATTAACTCAAACAAACTGACAGCCAATCTGGAAAGTGACTCTGGAGGTGACAGGAAATGGGTCATAAAGGGTCAATGGGGTCCAGCTAAATCCATCAGATTCAGTTTTTCATCCCTTTCTATCAAAAACCTGACCGACAGCTTAAATGTCGTTCTGATCTGTGATGTACATCCTTCCTCCTCACAGACTCAGACAGAAAACATTTCCTTGCTTCAGGACGCTGAGGAGACAAAGCCAAAAAACAATGACCTCTGCCTGGGAACTAATAAAAACTGGCCTCCACATCTTTTCTGCATCTGGGGGGCAATTATGTGCAAGTTAAAAGGCGAAACACCTCAGGAGGGCATGACTTTCCGGCAAAGTGGAGACGGAGCAGGCATGGAGGCCAGATGGCAGGCAGAGGACTACTTTGGGCTGAAAGAAAACTTTCTTGAGCTGGGCCGTCGGCAGAGGATGGGACGGCCTTGGAACTCTGATTAGAGGGACCACATGGCTCATTACTGAGATGACCTGGCAAGGCAGAGCGGGGGTAAAGGTGGGAAATCAAGGAAAGGGAGGGATTCACAGGAGAGGAGAGTTGCTCTCAGTTCATAAGTTCAGTTTTTAGATCTTTGGCTGAAAAAATCGGAGTGACAAAGAAATCTGACTTTTGACTGAATTTATTAAAAGTTCAAGACTGGGACGAATCAGATCAGTCCACTTTCCTTTTGCTAGGGTGTTCTAGGAAATGGTAGAAATGGGTAATGTTATCCTAAGAAAGAGAAACACGGCCCTGGGGGTGCATATAGTGCTTTTAGTAAGTCGGAAAGTGACTCTAGGAATGACTTAAGTGGTCCTACGAATAAAAGATGGGACAGGCTAAGTGTCCTAGGACGAAAAAAAGTTGTTCTAAGAAGAACATAGGTCATAGGAGAGAGATCGTATTGCATCCATTTATGAGACCAGCTCCTCCATTAAACTAACAGCCCAGTGCCACCACGTCTTCTTGCCAGCCAGGGCCACAAAGGAGACAAGGGTCCTACAGAAAGGCCCCACAATACTTGATAGCCCCGCTCTGCAAGAAGACCCCTTCCTGCAGCAAGGTCTCTAACTCAGTCAGTCCATCAGCAAAAAGGAGGTTCTGTTTGCTCTGGTGTCTGTGTGGCGTCTTCAGTGTGTGGAACAGAGCTCCGTTCAGAGGTTTGGCATGAGGCTGGAGGAAATGTGAAGGCCATGAGCACCTCAAGCAACTTTCCCTCTAAGCGGCGCGCCTGGCAATTGCGCACTGCTAGCAGATTAATAGCGCACAAGAAAGCCTACGCAGCGCACAAAAAAAACCCCAATTTAAATTAAGATGAAAAAATGAGACAGAACTCCGAGAAATTTATTTCTTCTTTCTTTCTGAAACAAATTGCTTCAAAGCGCTGCTTCGCATTTTGGCGCTGACGTCAAATAAGAGTAAATATTTTTGCTCCGCCCCCTTCTGCTCAGGAAGCTTGTGTGTTTGCTCAGACACATAAAAAATTAGAGGGAACATTGACCTCAAGTCAGATCAAACTAAAAATAGAAAATTAGACTGAGACCCCACTTCCCCCAGATTTCCCATGTTGTCTGAAAATGCAGTCATGTTTTTATTTTGTCCGTCATCTAACCGTCAAGATCCGTACCTGTCCGTATCCGTGGCCTGTCATTCTGTGGGTGTGGTATCTGTACCTGCGGCCACTTTGTTAATTAAAATCTATTCAGTGGTTTGAGGGATTTCACATTTGTAAAAGTGTTGTGCAAGAACGGAATGGACAGCCTGAGCACTTAATGTCTCCTCCTCGATTTGTGGAATCGGACATAAAAATATAGAATCAACATGGAGAAGAGATAAAGAATGTGGAAGATTTTAAGTACTTAGGACCAACAGTCCAGAGCAATAGAGAGTGTGGAAAAGAGGTGAAGAAGTGTGTGCAGGCAGAATGGAACGGGTGGAGAAACGTATCAGGTGTGATGTGTGACAAAAGAGTTTCAGCTAGAATGAAAGGGAAAGTGTAGAAAACCGTGGTGAGACCGGCCATGCTGTTTGGTCTAGAGACAGTGGCACTGAGGAAAAGACAGGAAACAGAGATGGAGGTAGCAGAGATGAAGATGCTGAGGATCTCACTGGGAGTGACCAGGATGGACAGGATCAGAGGAACAGAACATGTTAGAAGTTTTGGAGATAAAGTCAGAGATGCCAGACTGAGATGGTTTGGACATGTACGGAGGAGAGAGAGAGTACATCGGAAGAAGGATGCTGGGTTTGGAACCACCAGGAAAGAGGACTAGAGGAAGACCAAAGAGGAGGTTCATGGATACAGTGAAGGAAGACATGAAGATAGTTGGTGTGACCGAAGAAGATGCAGCAGATGGGGTTTCAGGGTTGTCAAAGTCTGGTCCTCGAGGGCCGGTGTCCTGAAGGTTTTCTATGTACTCCTGGTTCAACAAGGCTGATGCACATGAAGTAAAATCAACAACCAATCAAATTTGGCACAATGACTCACTAACCTGGACCAGGTGTGTAAATGCAAGATCACATGGAAAACCTTCAGGACACCAGCCCTCGAGGACCGGACTTTGACACCTATGGAGATGGAAGAAACTGGCTTGCTGTGGCGACCCCTGAAGGGAAATACCGAAAGAAGAAGAAGACTTATTTTTGGCGTCACAAAAGACAGCAGGATTATCCAAATGGGTCTTTGACTGGCATTCTGAAACATGCGGTTTTCTTTCATTGGGTCGGTGAAAGAAAACCGCACCCAATGAAAGAAAACCAAAGCAAACACTGAAAGTCAGTGTTTGCTTTGGCCATCATTTGTGTGATGTTGTGTAACTGAGACATTTTGATGTTGTGCATCGCCTATAGCGCCGGTGAGGTAATGATAGGGTGCATTTTATTGGTGGCATTTTGAACGCACAAAAATACGTGGCCCTATTGTTGTGCATCCAAAATCATCACCTGGCGTTGTAGCATGATAATGTATGACTCCATGTTGTACCCAATACTTGGAACCTGAAAGCATCCCAGTTCTTGTATGGCATTGTCACATATTGTGCATGTTTAGGATACTCTTGGTCCATATACCCGGCAGTATGTCGATTCCATTTCCAGTGAGAGTTGGACTCCGCCAAGGCTGCCCTTTGTCACCGATTCTGTTCATCACCTTTATGGACAGAATATCTAGGCGCAGCAGAGGCGTTGGAGGGATCCGGTTTGGTGACCTCAGGATCGGATCTCTGCTTTTTGCGGATGATGTGGTCCTGTTGGCTTCATCGGACCGTGATCTCCAGCTCTCACTGGATCGATTTGCTGTCGAGTGTGAAGTGGCCGGGATGGGAATTAGCGCCTCCAAATCCGAGACCATGGACCTCACCTGGAAAAGGGTGGAATGCCCCTGCGGGTCAGGGACAGGGTTCTTCCCCAAGTGGAGGAGTTTAAGCATCTCGGGGTCTTGTTCACGAGTGGGGGAAGGATGGAGCGGGAGATCGACAGGCGGATCGGTGCGGCATCAGCAATGACTGGGCCGCTGCATCGGTCCGTCGTGGTAAAGAGAGAGCTGAGCCGAAAAGCAAAGCTCTCGATTTACAAGTCGATCTACGTTCCAACCCTCACCATGGTAACCAGCTGTGGGTGGTGACCGAAAGAATGAGATTGCGGCCGAAGTGGCCGAAATGAGCTTCCTCCGCAGGGTGGCTGGGCTCTCACTCAGAGATCGGGTGAGGAGCTCTGCCATCCGGGAGGAGCTCGGTGTTGAGCCGCTCCTCCTCCAGGTCGAGAGGAGCCAGATGGGGTGGTTCAGGCATCTGGTCAGGATGCCCCTCGAGCACCTCGTGGGCGAGGTGTTTCGGGCACGCCCCACCAGGAGAAGACCAAGGGGCAGGCCCCGGACCCGTTGGAGAGACTATGTCTCACGTCTGGCCAGGAAACGACTCGGGATCCTTCTGGGTGAGCTGGAGAATACAGCCGGGGTGAGAGAGGCCCGGGCTACCCGTTTGAGGCTGTTGCCCCCGCGACCCGACCCCGGAACAAGCGGAAGGATACTCTTGATGGGTTCATACGATAGCGTGTCCCAGTTCTCGTCAATAACCAGCAATTCCGCACGACCACTGAAAAAGAGTGGAGTCACATTCGACAACCTGAAGGTGAGTTGCACTACATGAGGCAAATCATTTCTCAGATAAACGTACACCCTCCACAGCGGGGACTGACCTGGCTGAACCTGACCAAACAGTTTGAAAAGTTTCAAACAGGCAATCAGATGTGATGACAACTGATCCATCAGGACCCAGAGAGGCCATAAAGTTCTGATGGAAAGCTGGTAGATGCTCATTAGGAGGCAAATGCAGCTGTCTCCAACATGCCGGTACAAACCCGCTTCTTAATGGAATTATTTTTAGCCATGGCACATTTAATCCACTGTTGTTTTATTCATTAGCCGTTCCACAGATTTATGGCGGCTCTGGCGGCCTCGCTGTCTCTCATCTCAGCCATTTCCCAGAGTGCAGTTCACATCTGGTCCCAATCAAGCCCAGGCAGTGGGAGAAAGGGCCTATTAGCCGCCTCTGGCAGAGGTCCACCCTGGAACAGCGTACCCCTGCTCCCCTGGAGTTTCTGGTAGTCCCGGGCTGTAGAGGAGCCCCCGCTGGCCCGTTGGCCACGCCTTCGTTACCTGAGCTTATTAAAAGAGGGGTGCGGGGGGGGAATGGCCTTTTCCTGCTCCTGCTGAGAGCACAGCGTCCTGACTTCATCACAATAAATCCACGTAGGAGTCGTCATTGTTCCAAACAAAGAAGCTGTAATAATTACTTTAAATTTACAACCCTCCCTCATTAGGCCCTTTTTATGTCCTTCATAAACAATTACATAAAACTGATTAGATTATTTTGAAAATCAGATTTTATGATGCTTGGAAACTGAAACAAATGTGGCTGAAAGAAAGAATGAACCAGTGTTTTGCTGAATTTCCTCTAGAGATTTTTTTTTTGTGCAGAGAAGAGTCTGGAAGGAATCAACAGGATGAAGTCCCCACGCGAAGGATACCATGATGAGGATGACCTTTCACCTCAACTCAGAGCTGACCTGAGACCCGCTAGCTGCTGCAAACTTTAACCCTTTAAAAGGGGTTTATGATAAATTAACCTTTTGAATATTTCTGCATCAAAAAAATTGCAGAATTTCAGATACCGTTCCAACAGCATGTTATTCTTTCCCTTGCCTTTTGTGGAAGTGTTTTATTTGTCCCTCCATTCTGGTACTGCTCTCCATCCACTCACATGTTCAGGGGATGACATTAACGGGAGACCGAAAGGAAAAAGGGATTTCGAGTCCCAGAAATCAAAAAGAAAGTGACTAAAAGTTTCAATCAAATGTTCAAACATCTTCTATTTCGACATTCCCTTTCAGGAGTCGCCACAGCAAGTCAGTTTCTTCCATCGAACCCTATCTGCTGCATCTTCTTCAGTCATGCCAACTATCTTCATGTCTTCCTTCACTGTATCCATGAACCTCCTCTTTGGTCTTCCTCTAGTCCTCTTTCCTGATGGTTCCAAACCCAGTATTCTTCTTCCGATGTACTCTCTCTCTCTTCTCTGTACATGTCCAAACCATCTCAGTCTGATCTCTCTGACTTTAAAACCTCTAACATGTGCCGTTCCTCTGATCCTGTCCATCCTGGTCACTCCCAGAGAGTTCCTCAGCATCTTCATCTCTGCTACCGCCATCTCTGCTTCCTGTCTTTTCTTCAGTGCAACTATCTCTAGACCAATCAGCATGGCCGGTTTCACCACAATTTTGTACACTTTACCTTTCATTTTAGCTGAAACTCTTCTATCACACATCACACCTGATACTTTTCTCCACCCGTTCCAACCTGCCTGCACATGCTTCTTCACCTCTTTTCCACACTCTCCATTGCTCTGGACTGTTGATCCTAGATACTTAAAATCTTCCACCTTCTTTACCTCTTCTCCCTGTAACCTCACTTTTCCATTTGGATCCCTCTCATTCACACACATGTACCCTGTCTTACAGTTAAAAAATTTGGTTCTTAGTGATGTTTGGTTTCCTCTTCTGAACAGCATCCTCGATTCCAGTTAATGGTTCTAAATAACACATCCATTCACTCAAACATTCACATATCCTTTCATCCTCTACGTCATCCATCAATTCACCAATAAATTCAAGAACTATTTGATCATTGATTGCTATTAAAGCTTTTAAACATTCATCTTTTGCTCCATTTATTATTCGGTTCATTCATTCATGAATCCAACAGTTCCATTAATTATTCAACCATATGTTCATGAATCCATTCATTTATTCACTTCTTGCTTGAGGTCATGGGGGACAATCCAAATTAGTGCAGTGAGAGAAAAGTCCAAAGTGTTCCTGGGCTGGTTGGGAACAGATGTTTCTACTGTGGGAAGCTTTCTTCATGATTGAAGTCATCAGAGACTCACTTTGTCTGGATCTTCTGCTCGAAGCCCGCCTGGTATAGATGAGCCTACCAGGGGCATTAAGCTCCAACATTAAGCTCTGCAATGATCTGGATCAATGGAATCCAAATGATCCTGGAGCTTAAAAGTCATCCAGTTTGGTTTTTATGATGTCAGACATGCAAACTAGAAGCTTGGAACCTTCTGTTCTTCGTTTACTCGTCCTGTGACTTGCCCCTGTGACTTATGTCAGAAAAGTTTCAGTTTCTTCCACACAGCACAATCTTGTCATTTGTTTATCTTCTGTGAATTACAACCTCATAAACGCATGGGCTGTCGCCACCACAGCAGTTTTTCTTCACGCCCGTCTAAATTTATTCATGAAAATGGGGTGTTTGAATCTGCGGCCAAGTTCTTTCATCAGTGCGTTTGTTGGTGCTGATGGTCTAGCTCCCTGTTTGTCTCCGTCTCTTCAGACATGATTACCACAGCACCACATCTGAGCCCGGCGCCGCCGTGCCTCCCACACTTAATGCAAACAGCAGTGGTTGCCATGGAGACGCTGGTATAGGCCACCCTTTGTGCCCCCTTTTTTGCCACCATCGTTATTATTTATTATTATTTATTTATTTATTTATTTCGGTCACAGTGCAACTTCACATTAATGAAAGAAAGAAAAATAATTATATTTTAGCAAAGGACCGAAAAGGTATCGGCTGAAGCAAACGCTTATTTCGCCGACCCCTTTTTTTTTTTTTTTTATATCATCATAAAAGCAAAAAAACATATAAATAAATACTTAGAAATCCATCATAAAATCCATCATAAAACACATAAATAAATATTCAGAAATCAATCTTAATACATAAAACGAAAATTAGAACATCAAATGAAAAAGTAATACAAGTACAAAAGTAATACAATTGTTACTATAATTGTTTACATTGTATATAAGCTTGAATTTAACCATCAAGACTTGCATATTTTTTAATTACTAATAACTTAAATTTCTTTTTTATTAGGCATTGCATGATATGAACTGTAACCGACCTCAAATCCACATGGACACAGATTGGTAGAATCAAACCATCTTCACTTGTAACTCATTACTGAAAAAAGTTCAGCCAAAAAAATGGTTATTTTTGGTTGAAATATCAGATTGTATCCCAGTACAATATTAGTCTCAAATTTTATTCCCAGTGGAGTATAAACCTTTGGCTCAGCACAGTGTTGTTTTTGTCAACGATGAGAAAAACGAAATGATTTCGTTGATGAAGTATTTTTTTATGACAATGACGTAACGATAACGAAATAAATGCGACATTTTGGTGACGAAAATGTGACGAGACGTTTGCAAGTTTCTGTTGACGAGACGAAAACGTAACGAAATAGGCGTCAGACTTTAACATTTCTGTCTGTGAAAAGAGACACAGTGGCTGCATCTGTCTCTCATGGCGGCACGCCACCCACAATGCTGCACGTTCACACCGTCTACACAACACACCTGCAGCCACGAGGAAGTCACAAACCATGGTGAAAACAGTAACAAAGAGGCTTAGTGGTCATAAACTAAAAGTTTTCCACATTTTTTGCGCAAACAGCATGCTAACTTCAAGCTAATGCTAGCTTGTCGGCGCTGCTAACTTCCTAGTTAGCTTGGTTGCGCTAACGAATGATTTAAAGACACAGTGCAGTGTTTACTTTGTTTACAGGGTTATTAAGAGGTGTCATTTTTAAGTATTCATAAGTTACAACGTTCCTCACTCACTGAGAAAATTATTATTTAATGTTGTTTTACTATGTTTGCTGTTTTTGCGCAAGTTGAAGCCGGTAGTTTTTTTTTTAAACAAATAACCTGCATCCTT
The DNA here is from genome assembly GCA_902685375.1 of Neostethus bicornis. Classification (NCBI taxonomy): domain Eukaryota; kingdom Metazoa; phylum Chordata; class Actinopteri; order Atheriniformes; family Phallostethidae; genus Neostethus; species Neostethus bicornis. The sequence goes on along the minus strand of LR738547.1, from coordinate 5,142,455 downwards.
CTCAGTTATAAAGACACAATTGTTAGCTTTTTTTTTTTTTACACTAAAACTAGACAAATTCTTTTGGGTTTTCGTGACGAAAACGTGACTAAAACTTAAATTGATATTCGTCCAAAGACGAAGACTAAAACAAAAATTAGACGGCAGCCAAAAACAACAATGGCTGAGCAAGAGTTTTTGCTCACAGCTCAACGATGCCGCTTACACCATGTAAATCACGGATTTGTGAAAACCAACAAAACTCTTTCCATGCAATCTGAGTTTCATCGATCACACCAGCAACAAATCACAGGCCCAGTTTGATAACTGAATTCCCTTCCGCCCAAACTACACCTCTAAAAGTATAAATATGGATCATTCCATGAATGGTGTCATGCAAATGGAGTGGGCAGTGAGCTGGCACAAATTACTCATGAACAACGGAATAATCTTAATGAATCATCTTTCCTTGATGTGGTCCATTTTTCTCATGACAGATATTTATGTGATTTCTAATAGTTTCCTCAGTGCTTCAAACGCTTTATTTCTCTGTACTCAGCTCATTTCAAGTTCTGTCGACCAGTGTCATCTTTTACCCTTGCTTTGGAATTTTTGTACGGCAGCTCCTTGCCTTAGAGTTAAGAAACAAATTGCCAAATTTGCGTAGAAGTTGGTGCATGCTCAAATTTGGGTGAAAGTAAATTTTTATAAATGAGGCCCTAAGTTTTTATTTCCAGGAGAACTTTAACACTGAATAAGTTGAGGCCATAAACCTTGAATGTTTAAACTATGTGTAATAATGTGGAGCTGAAGCCAAAAATATACCCTTGACACAACAGACATGCTCAGATGAAGAAATCACAAGCATATTTATTAGATTGATCAAAAGTTCAGATAAAGAAGACAAAAACAGATTAATTAGGCAGGTTCTGGTGTAGGAGCTGGAGACACTAACTGGATAACAGGTCAACTTTACTTTACTTTATTGAATGTCGCGAGATACGAGTATTGGTATATTACGCCTAACAGGGAACCGAAATCCCCTGTGATTTCAAAAATAAAAATCGACCATTGCTCTGGTCATTGCTCTAGAGTATGATCAGAGAGATTGACCGTCCGTAGCCAGCAACCTAGTGAATGCATGGTAAACAAATGATCTGGCGAAGAGTGTGTGAAAAACTGATCCATTTATGCTCCAGCAGATGAGTAGGTGAGTTTCAGGTGTGACTTGTCGCAGCTCCCGGCTGGCTCCGCCCAGCTACACACACACAGGGACAAGAAGGAGGGGGGAAACAGGACACAGAGGGAACAGGCCGCTGAGTTGATTCGGCTGATCTGGCTGGCTAGGTGGGTGTCCCCATCCTCCCTCACCGGTCCATGTGTGTCCCTCCCGAAGCTGTGCGCTCGGTGGCAGCGGACGATGTCCCTCCGCGGCGGACGCCATCTATTTGTGTACCAGTAGCTGCGCTTACCTGCTAGATCCTCAAGTAAACTGTCCATAGTTACTCAGTATCGACTGAAGATGAAATGATTTGGTTTTCAGGGTCTGTTGACAAAAGTTCAAGGTCACAAAGGTTGAGCGCCCAAATTCTTGTGAGTACGATAACTCCCTGATTACTCCCTGACCTCTGCAAGTAATTAGTACCAACTTTGGATAAACTAATTAGCTTAATTCATTTTGGCGTCCACTTGTTCTTGTTATTTCTGAATTTCAGAGTAAAACAAAGGGCATGTTGAAACATTTTTTAATAATCTGTAAATATCTGTAACTGCCAATTACTCCCCGTCTCCCAGCCTTGTTTTCTGCTCACCGTGGAGCATGTGTTCGTAATTACACCAGTGACATGTAGGTGCCCTGGCACAGAAACGCTGGCAGACACCACTCCCACCTTAATGTTTACACCCCGCCAACGCCAGCACCCAGAATAGTTTAATGAGGACTTTTACTGCTTTTATTAGAACAGAAATTGGCTCTCAGAGCCGAGGCACCACGCTAAGCCACCCCTGGCCTCGGCTCTATGCCATGCTGCCTCCACCCTCTCCTTCCTTCTGGTCCTGGTCCAATGCCAGGTGCCCCCATCTTTAACTCAATATCACTCTAACCCTGACCATACTCTAACCTGATGCTGATGGCACACCACTTTCAATGTGATGGTCCGTGGTCTCTGCTCATTGCACGACTCTTCTTCGCTCAACCCAATGGCATGCCCTCGATATGATACCATGCCATGTTTACGCTCAATTTGACACAATCCCATCAAAATACTGGGACCAATGCCGCTGCATGGTTTCCTAGCCTTCTATTTAAGCCATGCCATGCACCTGCACCCCTTGCAGGGGTGTCAAAGTCCGGTTCTTGAGGGCCGGTGTTTTCTATGTGATCATGGTTCAAAACAGCTGATGAACATTAATTGAAATCAACAGCCAATCAAATTTGGCACAATGACTCACAAACCCGGATCAGGTGTGTAAATGCAAGAACACATGGAAAACCATCAGGACGCCAGCCCTCGAGGACCGAACTTCGAGGCCTGTGTGAGTGAGTACAACAATGTCGTCAACAACCCAGAGCATGGCATCCGTTCCGTCATCTTCCACTTGTTCCGGGGTCGGGTCGCGGGGGCAACAGCCTCAAACAGGTAGCCCAGGCCTCTCTCTCCCCGGCTGCATCCTCCTGTTCACCCAAAAGGATCCCAAGTCGTCCCCGGCCAGCTGTGAGACATAGTCTCTCCAGCAGGTCCGGGGTCTGCCCCTTGGTCTCCTCCCGCTGGGACGCCCGCGAGGCGCTTGGGGGACATTCTGACCAGACGCCCAAACCACCCCATCTGGCTCCTCTCGACCTGGAGGAGGAGCGGCTCCACACCGAGCTCCTCCCTGATGGCAGAGCTCCTCACCCGATCTCTGAGCGAGAGCCCAGCCACCCTGCGGAGGAAGCTCATTTCGGTCGCTTGTACCCGCGATCTCATTCTTTCGGTCACCACCCACAGCTGGTGACAATAGGTGAGGGTGGGAACGTAGATCGGCTTGTAAATCGAGAGCTTTGCTTTTCGGCTCCGCGCTCTTTTCACCACGACGGACCGATGCAGCGTCCTAGTTATTGCTGACGCCACACCGATCCGCCCGTTGATCTCCCGCTCCATCCTTCCCTCACTCGTTAACAAGACCCCGAGATACTTAAACTCGTCCACTTGGGGCAGGACCCTGTCCCTGACTCGCAAGGGGCATTCCACCCTTTTCAGGGCGAGGACCATGGTCTCGGATTTGGAGGCGCTAATTCCCATCCCGGTCACTTCACACTCGGCAGCAAATCGATCCAGCGAGAGCATGGCATCCTTAACTCTAATTATATGCCTGATGACTGTAAAATGTTACAACCTCTATTGAACCACACTCAGCACAACAGTACACCCACTTTGACAGCATTTAACTTACCACAATTTGTTTGTGAATGTGACCTGAACCCCAAAAGGATAAGTGGAATACAAAGTTTTAAATTTTCAATTGAAATCTAAATGCATGTTTTGTACATTTTTCATCACTTTTAAGCCACATAATGCCAAAGAGGTCCAGGTCATAGGTTTGCAGAAACAATACAATGTTTTGTATTGTCTCATATCCGGCATCCTAGGACTAGGACGCCGGTGGATGGGGTGAGGGGGCATCAAAGGGTTTATACTGCAGCACTCAAATTTCCCTTCGGGGATCAATAATGTATGTTCCATTCAATTCACACAAGTGTAAGAAAGATGGAGGACTGACTGAGATGGTTTGGACATGTAAAGAGGAGAGAGAGAGAGTACATCGGAAGAAGGATGGTCGGATTTGGAACCACCAGGAAAGAGGACTAGAGGAAGACCAAAGAGGAGGTTGATGGATACAGTGAAGGAAGACATGAAGATAGTTGGCGTGACCAAAGAGGATGCAGCAGATAGGGTTAGATGGAAGAAACTGACTTGCTGTGGCGCCCCCTGAAGGGAAATGATGGAAGAAGAAAGAAGTAAGAATGAAGGACCATTGTCGTAAAACAGCTTTGGGTGCTTTGATGATGTAATCACATGACCGCAACCATTTGTTATCAACAAAGAAAGGCATATTGGGGCAGGCGGAGAGATATTGTTTGATACCTTATCATTGACTTATTTTATTTCTTCTATGAGGTGATACACCAAAACACACCTTTGTCCTGGTCCAGTCCATCGGTTATTTTATAGAACTGTTTATAGACAACGAGAGGGATCCAAATGGAAAATAGAGGTTACAACGAGAAGAGATAAAGAAGGTAGAAAATTTTAAGTACTTAGGATCAACAGTCCAGAGCGATGGAGAGTGTGGAAAAGAGGTGAAGAAGCATGTGCAGGCAGGCTGGAACGGGTGGAGAAAAGTATCAGGTGTGATGTGTGATAGAAGAGTTTCAGGTAAAGTGAAAGGAAAAGTGTAGAAAACCGTGGTGAGACCCGCCATGCTGATTGGTCTAGAGACAGTGGCACTGAGAAAAAGACAGGAAGCAGAGATGGAGGTAGCAGAGATGAAGATGCTGAGGATCTCTCTGGGAGTGACCAGGATGGACAGGATCAGAGGAACAGCACATGTTAGAGGTTTTGGAGATAAAGTCAGAGAGGCAAGACTGAGATGGTTTGGACATGAGCAGAGGAGAGAGAGAGAGTACATCGGAAGAAGGATGCTGGATTTGGAACCACCAGGAAAGAGGACTAGAGGAAGACCAAAGAGGAGGTTCATGGACGCAGTGAAGGAAGACAGGAAGATAGTTGGTGTGACCAAAGAAGATGCAGCAGATAAGGTTAGATGGAAGAAACTGACTTGCTGTGGCGACCCCTGAAGGGAAATGCCGAAAGAAGAAGAAGAAGTCCCCTACCATCCCTACCATAGTCACTGGCTCTGGTCCTCCTCTGCACCTTCAGTACTAAACCCCTGACTCATAACCTGTTCCGTAACCGTACGCCACACCCTTCAGCTTCAAACCAATACCTTTCTGTCCTCCACTTCCACTTCATGCCATAACATCTGAAGCCTCCAAACCACATGTTTCTACATGCCCGGCGTTTGCCCACAAAAACAAACTAAAGAAAAACTATGTACACACAAAGACACACAGATGTGTAACCAGGCATCCTCAGGGGCAGTGATTCACAACCAGGCCCATTTTATTAATTTAATTACACATTTACAATCGTTTTTCTGAGAGAAAAGTGCTGCCTGGGAGTTTTTTCTTGCAGAGGCAGCCAATATTGTTTTATTTTACGGCCGAGAGAGAAAGATGTTGTTTTATTTTACGAGTGGCCCAAAGGCTTCCGTAATGTGTCAGAAACATGAAGGGTGTGTACTTTCAGAGCTTTCCTTTTCTTTCTTCTCTTTAATTATCCTGCTCCTCATCAAGGAAACACTTGCTCTTTGTAAAACATCCCATGTGTTTTGTAAAATGAGTTCAGTGTGTGCGTAATTGGTCGTCTATCTCTCTATGTGACTTGATCAGTGTGTAACCTGCCTCCTGCCTGAAACAACTGCTTTGACCTGAGGTGGGTCAAGCAGTTCAGAAAATGGATGACTGGATATTTATTTGGATTTGACTGGCTACATTTGGCCGTGAGTTAGAAATTTTTCCTGCATAGGGTGTAACCCGCCTTTAATTTACTGACTAGCAGGAACAGGTTCCCACAGATCTGAGTCTCCGTGTGAAACAAAGCAGGTTGAAGAATGGATAGCTAAACAATGCAAACCAAAATGTGCACTAATAACAAAATATGATGTTTGGCGCTTAACCATGGGTGGAACGTAACGAAGTAAATGTACTTCTTTAAGTAAAAAAATTGTGTATCTGTACTTTACTTAAGTAAAATTTGAGACCTGTATGTTTTACTTCGGCAGCACGGTGGCGCAGTGGGTAGCACAGTGACCTCACAGCAAGAAGGTCGTGGGTTTGAGTCCCGGTTGGGGACAAGGCTCGGAACATTGTCCTTTCTGTGTGGAGTTTGCATGTTCTCCCCGTGTTTGCGTGGGTTTCCTCCGGGTACTCCGATTTCCTCCCACCCTCCAAAGACTTGCATGCTAGGTCGATTGGCCGGTGCCAAATTGCCCAAACGAATAAGTGTGTGTGTGGCCCCGTGACAGACTGGCGACCTGCTCGAGCTGTACCCTGCCCTTCGCCTTAAATCAGACGGGCTGGGCTCCGGCACCCCCCGCAACCCTGAAAGGGATAGACGGATAAGAAGATGACTGACTTTTTACTTTGACTTCACTACATTTTACAGAAAATATGGTTTAATACATTTTAGAGCAAATATTTGTACTTTTACTCCGCTACTTTTTAAAAGTGTATTTTTCATTTTTTCAGGAATTTGAAAAAGATACCGTTTTTTTTAGCGCACCTTGAAGCCGCATCGCCAAAATCAACCTCTAGATAGAGCAGTCAGACGCCTGCGGTCTCCAAGAGGGAGAAGAAGTAATGAATCGAGGACCAATCAGAATCGAGAGTAAACATTTTCCGCAGTAATTCAGCGCCAAAAAACTAACATCAAATATAGAACAAATTGAAAAAGAGTCGGAAGATTGTTGTTTGTTGTGTTTACGTTTAAATAAAAAGTTGAGCATTACACCGAGTATTTATCTGTGACAAAAAATAACACTGAATTATGGTCAAATACTTTTACTTTTTACTCAAAAAGTAAAATTTACACCAATTACTTTTGTACTTTTACTTAAGTAGATTTTTTTATAGGTACTTTTACTTAAGTAATTTTTTGCCTAATTATCTGTACTTTTACATTAAGTACAAAAAGGGAATACTTCATCCATCATTAAGCTTAACTAATTTCAAAGCAAACCATTGTCTGTAAATTAAATGTACAGCGAAGAAAATACGATGAGATCAGCACCTTCAAATCGGAAGCCACAGTTCTGGACCGATGGAAGGCTGGAGTTCTGTCTACTGGTCAGGTTTAGGATTCAACTTCAAGTAAATTAATTTAAGTATCCATCAGTAAGTAAACACTGGAGTGAGGGATTTACCTGAGGATTGGTGTGGCGTCTGCAACAATAAAGATGCTGCAGTGATGCATCATGATGGAGAGAGAGCTGAGCCAAAGAGCCAAACCAGGGGTGGGCAAACTTTTTGATTCGCGGGCCACATTGGGTTCCAACATTGACCAACGGGCCGGAACAGGAGCAGAAGGACGGCATGCTTTGGTAAACAAGCGCGCTAGATATGGAAAGCCATTGTGGCAGCTACACGCACGTAATCTAGCGCGCCAACGTTAAAATCAAGCACCCTAGCACTTAAAAAAAACTAGCATCTCGCATGCTAGGTTTAAACTGTAGGTTTAAAATCTCCTGAAAATCGATTTTGACAACGTGTGCAACACGGAAACACACACATTTTAATAGGAGCAGTGTTGTTGTTTTCTCAACAAAACCAATATATCTAGAGTGCGCCATCTAGTGAGGAAATATCAGAATTGCAGCAGAAATAAAACATTAACATGGTTTATTTATTTAGTTTTTTCGGGCCAGATTAAAATATTTAACGGGCCGCATCTGGCCCGAGGGCCGTAGTTTGCCCATGCCTGAGCTGAACTCTTGATTTATCAGTCAATTGATATTTCTGCTCCCTCCTTTGGGGACCAAAAAAATGAGCTCCCGGATACAAGCTACCAAAATTGCTTTTTTCTGCAACATAGTCAGACACTCACTCAGAGATGAGGTGAGGTGCTTTACCATTTGGCAAGGGCTTGCAGTCAAGTCGCTCTTTGAGGTCAAGAGGAGCGAGATTGGGTGGTACAAGAATCTGGCGTCATGATCTTTCCCCTTCTTGCCCTCTTTCTTTCCTCCTTGTTCTTCTTTTTGCCCCAATTCCTCACAACTGGTTACAATTGCGTTTCCTTCAGGTTTGCCCCTGTGTCTTCTCTTCCCCATCGTTATATAAGTCTTGGTGTCTTTCATTAAACTGGGATTTAGTTCCTAGACCCAGGTTGGGCCTTTTCTGACCCAACCTACACAGGACTCATGCCTGCCCAGGTTGTCTACCAGGCTGCACCTGCCTGCCCCTTTTCCGTGACCATTCTTTTCTCAATAAACTGGTTAAAACTGCGTCTCCTTCAGGTTTGCCCCTGTGTCTTCTCTTCCCCATCGTTATATAAGTCCCGGTGTCTTTCACTCCTTGCTCAGGTGGTCTTTTTTGACCCAACCTGCACAGGACTCATGCCTGCCCAGGTTGTCTACTAGGCTGCACCTGCCTGCCCCTTTTCCGTGACCATTCTTTTCTCAATAAACTGGTAAAAACTAGCTGTGCACCTAGGTCTTACATCCCCACCTCTGGTAATGATTGTTGTTGGTTAAGTGTTTCCTTCTTGTCTCATTGGGAGAGACCCCAGGCAGACCCAGGGCTGCTGCAGGGAGCATGTCTAGATCGTCTCTATTAATCATTATGGACCTATAGACTGACTTTTTGTGTCTTTATTTAAATTAAATGAAGTATAAAATGTCTCTACATGTCTGACTAAAATTTTTTTTCAAATTCCTCAATTAAAAAAAAAAGGGTCAGGGGGAACAAAACCGGTAACGAAAGAACAATGAAGCACAACTCAGTCCATCGTTCCAGAAATATTAAAGTAAACATTTCGGTGTAAAAGTTGATTCCTTTGGAAAGTTTGTAGATTTTTGTGGTTGTGTTACAATGATTGAATATGACCAGATGTTGCACAGCTGTGACATCACTACCAGGAAGAGATTGTGAAATTGTGAAAATTACCAAAATAAATTACTGGTACGACAGAGAAAACTTGGCAAGAAGGCTATGGAGTGCCCTCTGAAAAATGACAACACCTCCTTGGAACTTGCACCCAAAGATTTAAGAGCAAAAAATAATTGTGCAGGTTCAGGCATTGAGGTCTGAGACCGAGTTCCACAAAAAAAAAGTTTAATCACATTTTAAAAAAAAGAAATACAAACACAATCCTGTGAAGAAAAAAAAAGAGAGATATATTAACGCTCACAAGTGGTTCGGTGGCTTGATTAATGTGAGGGGGTTCCATATAGGTACCCTAAACAGACACCATAACACAACACCCATGAATAAAACTTGCGTGCAGTAAGGGGTGTTGTCAAAAAAGGAAGGTTCGAATCTACCAGATGAGGTCACACTGCCACGGGAGAATTTGTGCAGCTTTGAAAGTTAAACAAAGAAAATACTGATTAAAAGCAATGCTAAAAATATTAATAAGAAGTTTTGGGGCTTAACGTTCCCTGCTGGGTCGGTGCCAGTGATCGCACATGGTCTCTTCCAGCAACCATCAGCGCTGGTTGAAGATTCAGCAGTGGTTTACCTATGACGAGTATGCTTGGCAAACTTATTCTCCTATCCAGCAGTGGTGCAAAGCAGTGGTGGAATGTAACAAAGTAATGTACTTACCGTAATTTCACGACCATTAGGCGCACCGTATGAAAAGGTGCAGTCTCAGTCACACACAGCCTTACAACAACACACACACAAGCATGCAAATGTGCGTTTTAAAAAATAAATTGGGAGCAAAACTGAGTTTGGTTGTGCTTTATTTAAGTAGTAACGATACTAAACAAGCACATTACCGGTAATTGTCTTTATTCAAATCCGTCAAAGTCCTCACCCTCTGTTTCAGAATCGAGCAGCTGCGCAAAATCCAACAGAGCAAGCAGGTCCACTTCGCTCCTCGCTGTCAAAGTCACTGTCTGTACTGTGTGGCTCCTCAGAAAGGATACCAGCTTTTGTGAAAGCTCGGATAACAGTACCAGCAGACATGTTAGTCCAAGCATCTACAATCCATTGGCAAACTGTAGCATAACTCGCCCGGCGCTGCCTTCCTACCTTCGTGAAACTGTGGTCTCCTTCGGTCATTCATCGCTCCCATGCCGCTCACACTTCACTCTTTAACGTTCTCATGCCTTTTCTTTCAGGTCCGCCTCGCCTCACGAGCACCGCGTTTTCTTTTAAGTCTGCTTTTTCTCCTCACACACATGCACACCGCACGAAAAGGCGCACCGCTCATTTTGAAGAAAATCTAAGACTTTTATATGCGCCTTATAGCCGTGAAATTACGGTAGTTACTTTACTTAAGTAAAAAAAAAATTGTACATCTGTACTTTACTTAAGTAAAATTTAAGACCGGTACTTTTAACTTTTACTTCACTACATTTTTAGAGCAAATATCTGCACTTTTACTTCACTACTTTTTAAAAGTGTGTTTCACATTTTTTGTTACATTTTCAGTCAGGAATTTGAAAAATATACAGTTTTCTTGAAATCAACCTGTAGAGGGAGCAGTTGATCGCCTGCGGTCTCCAAGAGGGAGAAGAAGTAATGAATCGAGGACCAATCAGAATTGAGTATAAACATTTTCCAGTCATTCACCGTAAAAAACCTAACATCAAATATAGAACAAATTGAAAAAGAGTCAGAAGATCGTTTTCTGTTGTGTTTACTTTTAGATAAAAAGTTGAGCCATCGTTACACAGAGTATTTATCTGTGACCTTACAGCATAAAAAATAATGTTTGAAACTATGGTCAAATACTTTTACTTTTTACTTAAAAAGTCAACTTTACACCAAGTACATTTGTACTTTTACTGAAGTATTTTTTTTTGCCTAATTATCTGTACTTTTACATAAGTACAAAAGTGAGTACTTCATCCTCTACTGGTGCAAAGTGTGGCGTCTAGTTAGCATGTCCGGACCCAACAGTAACACGCTTGACAAGGTTCTTCTTTAACCGTAAAAGAAACAAGAACAAAAACAGCCATTAAAGCAAAAGTAGCACGTGTCTGGTGTCTCTCAGTGCCATCAAGAACAATCTTGTTTTCAGACCTAAAGAATATTAATGTTTAGAACAACTAAAAAAGCAGTGTCAGTTCCAGAGAGAGACTCATTCACTGACCTATAGGACACATTCCTGAGGTACAGACGAGTCTTGTACTATCCCCGTGCATCAATCCCGAGCCGCCAGCACATGACATTATCAACATCCGGTCAATCCGCCACCAAGCGAGGGTGCTTATCCATGACCTCTTCTAACTGAACGCGCCATGACAGTTTACTTCTGTGTTGGCTTTGCCAAAAGTTGCGCATCCGATGTTCAGTCTCTTGAATAGGAACCTCCCACCAACAGATTAACCAATGGCTCCAAAATAATCTTCTCGCCCTTTCGGCATTTCCCTTCAGGGGGCGCCACAGCAAGTCAGTTTCTTCCATCTAACCCTATCTGCTGTATCCTCTTTGGTCACACCAACTATCTTCATGTCTTCCTTCACTGTATCCATGAACCTCCTCTTTGGTCTTCCTCTGGTCCTCCACCCTGGTGGTTTAAAATCCAGGATCCTTCTTCCGATGTACTCTCTCTCTCTGCACATGTCCAAACCATCTCAGTCTGGTCTCTCGGACTTTATCTCCAAAACTTTTAACATGTGCTGTTCCTCTGATCCTGTCCATCCTGGTCACTCCCAGAGTGATCCTCAGCATCTTCATCTCTGCTACCTCCATGTCTGTTTCCTGTCTTTTCCTCAGTGCCACTGTTTCTAGACCAATCAACATGGTCGGTCTCACCACGGTTTTGTACACTTTCTCTTTCATTTTAGCTGAAACTCTTCTATCACACATCACACCTGATACTTTCCTTCACCCGTTCCAGCCTGCCTGAACACGCTTCTTCACCTCTTTTCCACACTCTCCATTGCTCTGGACTGTTGATCCTAGATACTTAAAATCTTCCACCTTCTTTCTCTCTTCTCCCTGTAACCTCACTTTTCCATTTGGATCCCTCTCATTCACACACATGGACTCTGTCTTACTCTGACTAATCTTCAATCCTCTTCTTTCTAGTGCAAACCCCCACCTCTCCAGCTTTTCCTCCACCTCTTCCCTCCTCTCACTACAGATCACAATGTCATCTGCAAACATAATTGTCCATTGAGTGGCTCCAAAACAATAATGTCACCGTACCACAATCGGATGTAAGTTATTTTAGAAACACTTTATGATTTCAAACACACTCTGCAACTCCATCAAGTCCCTGAGCCTTAGAGTGTGTATGAGCATGTAACATTGGTTAGCATGTGTTAGCATGTAGCCGTTAGCAATGAGGGTCGGTCTGTGGTGGAAAACCCTCGTCAGCTTCTGACACAACTGATTACTCATGTTACCTGCTGACGATGGCAAGAAACCTTGGTTTGGAGTCGGGACATCTAGTATTGTTTGTTAAATGGGCGTTTAAGAAGAACACACACACGCAATTCTAAACGCTGCCAGTTTAGTCAGCAGGAATGTGTTTTTACATTATTTCTGCAGATGCATCTGTTTCGATTTTCCGTGAAACACGATACAAACAGAATGAGCCTTAATGCTGTCATTACACCTCCCCTCTCAAAGTCAAACGAACAGAGGGACCACTCCATGTCCATTGGAGAAAATTCACTCTATCTTTTAAACTTATTACCTCAACCAAAACAAAAACCATGTTTCTTTCTGACATGAACACGAGTCATCTGTAAAAGTTTAGTTTAGTACACAAAAGTCAAATCTAAAACATCAAAAAGTTCCATTCAGAGTCCAACAAAATGTGTTTAGTGGCAAAAGAGAGCAAATTAGCTCCCATTGGGAAAACATTTAGGCATGTGTTCCAATCAGTGACAATCTAAATGAGATAAGTGAGGTAATGTGCTGTTTATTTATACGTTTATCTGCCCTTTGCTCAGCCAGGAAAGTCTACATTAGATGTACAATCTCCCAGCGAGCGCTGCTAAACATCTGCAGCTGTGACAGTAAGAGAAAGTAAAAACATCCCGGCTCGCACAACAAAAAGACACTTCTCCGTTCGATTTGATTCACACTGGGGCTTAGAGCCTTGCTTCTGGGTGGGAGTTACACATCCTGGTGCGTGCGGCCTTGCTTAGAGGCGGTTCTTTAACAATGGACGCGAAGATCCAAATATGCACACACACCAAAACACCGTAGACACTGAAGTGGTTTCTAAGGTGCAGAAGTCCAATGGATCACCTGTTTGAATGAGAAAACAAAAAGAGGTTTTAATAGATACGTGTAAGTTTATTACAGATATTCTCAGTCACAAAGATAGATCATATTTAATTTAACATTTACTGAATTTAGTGGACGCATCTACTGCATCCACTTGGATGTTTTCAACTACTTAGGATCAACAGTCCAGAGCAATGGAGAGTGTGGAAAAGAGGTGAAGAAGCATGTGCAGGCAGGCTGGAACGGGTGAAGAAAAGTATCAGGTGTGATGTGTGATAGAAGAGTTTCAGCTAAATTGAAAGGAAAAGTGTACAAAACAGTGGTGAGAACGGCCATGCTGATTGGTCTAGAGACAGTGATACTGAGAAAAAGACAGGAAACAAAGATGGAGGTAGCAGAGATGAAGATGCTGAGGATCTCTCTGGGAGTGACCAGGATGGACAGGATCAGAGGAACGGCACATGTTAGAGGTTTTGGAGATAAAGTCAGAGAGGCCAGACTGAGATGGTTTGGAAATCAAAACTGTCCTCAGTCATGCTAAATCCCACCCACCCCCTTCATGAATCTGTAGACCATCTGAAGAGCAGCTTCAGCAACAGACTCCTGCAACCCTACTGCTCAAAGGAACAGTACAGAAAATCATTTCTGCCATCCTTCATCAAAATATTTAACCTTTTACTTTCAAACCTGTAACTACTTGCGATTCACAACAATTTTTTTGTAAAAATAATCCATATATATATATACAGTGGTGGTCAAAAGTTTACATACACTTGTAAAGAACATAATGTCATGGCTGTCTTGAGTTTCCAGTTATTTCAACAACTCTGATTTTTCTCTGATATAGTGATTGGAACAGATCCTTCTTTGTCACAAAAAACATTCATGAAGTTTGATTCTTTTATGACTTTATTATGGGTAAACTGAAAATGTGACGAAATCAGCTGGGTCAAAAATATACATACAGCAATGCTAATATTTGGTTACATGTCCTTTGGCCATTTTTACTTCAATTAGGCGCTTTTGGTAGCCATCCACAAGCTTCTGGCAAGTTTCTGGTTGAATCTTTGACCACTCCTCTTGACAGAATTGGTGCAGTTCAGTTAAATTTGTTGGCTTTCTGACATGGACTTGTTTCTTCAGCATTATCCACATGTTCTCAATGGGATTTAAGTCAGGACTTTGGGAAGGCCATTCCAAAACCTTAATTCTAGCCTGATTTAGCCATTCCATTACCACTTTTGATGTGTGTTTGGGGTCATTGTCCTGTTGGAACACCCAACTGCGCCCAAGACCCAACCTTCGGGCTGATGACTTCAGGTTTTCTTGAAGAATTTGAAGGTAATCCTCCTTCTTCATTGTCCCATTGACTCTCTGTAAAGCACCAGTTCCATTGGCAGCAAAACAGGCCCACAGCATAATACTACCACCACCGTGTTTGATGGTAGGCATGGTGTTCTTGGGGTTAAAGGCCTCACCTTTTCTCCTCCAAACAAACAGCTCAATTTTTGTTTCATCTGACCACAGAACTTTCCTCCAGAAGGTCTTATCTTTGTCCATGTGATCAGCAGCAAACTTTAGTCGAGCGTTAAGGTGCCGCTTTTGGAGCAAGGGCTTCCTTCTTGCACGGCACCTCTCAGTCCATGGCGATGCAAAACACGCTTGACTGTGGACACTGACACCTGTGTTCCAGCAGCTTCTAATTCTTGGCAGATCTGCTTTTTGGTGCTCCTGGGTTGACTCTTCACCCTCCTGACCAGTTTTCTCTCAGCAGCAGGTGACAGCTTGCGTTTTCTTCCTGATCGTGGCAGTGACAAAACAGTGCCATGCACTTTATACTTACAAACAATTGTTTGCACTGTTGCTCTTGGAACCTGCAGCTGCTTTGAAATGGCTCCAAGTGACTTTCCTGACTTGTTCAAGTCAATGATTCTCTTTTTCAAATCTGTGCTGAGCTCCTTTGACTTTCCCATTGTAGCGTTTGTGGGTGTTTTTATCCAATGAGCCCTTTTTAAATGGCCTCAGAGAAGTCACCAGCTGTAGTCACTCATAATCACTCACAAGAAGTTAAGAGGTCATGCTATGAAGCTCATGTCATTGACACAACTTTCTAAGTCTCCAAAATTGCTCATTCATGTTGCTGTATGTATATTTTTGACCCAGCTGATTTTGTCACATTTTCAGTTTACCCATAATAAAGTCATAAAAGAATCAAACTTCATGAAGGTTTTTTGTGACAAAGAAGGATCTGTTCCAATCACTATATCAGAGAAAAATCAGAGTTGTTGAAATAACTGGAAACTCAAGACAGCCATGACATTATGTTCTTTACAAGTGTATGTAAACTTTTGACCACCACTGTATATTAAAATGTTCTTGATTTTTTTAATTGTTGATTTCTTCTTATTGTCTGTTCTCTGTTTTTCACTGCAGCACTCAAATTTTCCTCCGGGGATAAAAAGAGTATTTTCAATTCAATTCCTCTGCTCCACCACCTCCTCCACAGATTCCAGACTAACTTCAACCACAGACCCGGCCCTCCAAATGATGCGTTCAAGTTTTTGGGTGTCCCTTTTCCTCACACTGCCGTCGCAACATGCAACCGCAAAGACGGAGTACCTTCAGAAAACTCATGCATACATGGGGAGAACATGCAATCTCCACACAGAAAGGCCAGTGTTTCAAGCCTTGTCCCACATGAGACTTGAACCCTGACCTTCTTGCTGTGGCCACTGTGGTGACCACTGTGCCACCGTTCCACCCTAAAAAGTGAAGTACTCTTTAAAAATGATAATTATCAGAAACATTTTTACTTTACTTTACTTTATTGAATGTCGCGAGATACCAGTGTTGGTATATTACGCCTAACAGGGAACCGAAATCCCCTGTGATTTCAAAAATAAAAATCGACCATTGCTCTAGAGTCCGACCAGAGAGATTGCTCGGCCGTAGCCAGCACCCTCGATTCAACAGTTCTATATATCAGAAACATTTGGTTTCTTTGTCTTTATTTTAATCAATTATTTTCCCTCTTTCCCTCTGTCCGCAGAATGTCAAGAAAACATTAAGCTTTCAGATAGTCCGGGCATTCGAGTTTCCGTTACACTTTTTGTGAGCAGGGTGTCTGGCAAACGAGGGAAGGAATTTTAAGGCCCCGTCCACACTTAGCCAGGTATTTTCGAAAACGAATACCTGCTGTCCTCTATTTTAGAAAAACGCTTGCGTCCACATGTAATCGTTTTCGAAATATCCGCATCCACACGGAGCCATATAAATACGCTTCTGAGTGCGATTATGAGCATGCCAGACCAGTAGTTGGCAGTATTGATATAAACGTAAGTCCTGAGCTATCCAATCAGAGCACCTCTGTCGTCAATTCCGCAAAACCTGAAACATGGCGCCAGGCATCTCGTTTGTGTGGACCGACAAGGAGATGGAATTGCTTTTAAAAGTCGTCATCGACTATAAAGTTGATAAGACACAGAAAAAATACAGATTGGGTCAGTGCTGCCCAAACCTTGTTTGCGATCCAAACAAGGACGCACATGAATTACGTACTGTATGTGCATTACTTGTCGCAGGTAGTGACGCATAAAAACGCAAATCTCCATTTTCGCACATCCACACGCAAACGCAAAGACGCAAAATCTCCACTTTGGGCGGAGTTTTCAAAAGCGCCGGTTTTGAGTGAAAAAAACCTCCGTTTTCGTGTGGACGGCCAAAACGGTTAAAAATATATATGCGTTTTCAAAAATACCTGGACTGTTGTGTGAGGCCTTCAAGGGCCTACATTTTCTTTCTCTTTTCTCTCCCTCTTCAATACTTACAGGTGCTGGCTGGCTTCTAACGGGAGGATTGGCTGATTTCTTCCAGCTGCGCGTACTTAACTTTGGATATAAAAGACCTGGTCTCACCTACAGTCGTCGTCAGTTCTTCAGCTAATCCTGTGGAACCTTCAGCCTTTCCCTCCTGGCCATACAGCACTTCCATATGGACACTTTTGGACACATTCTTTGAATAAACTATTATTAACCTGCACGTGGATCCTCATCCACCCACACCCCACACAACAGAAGAACTGACCAGAATGGATCCAACGGGTTCCGCGTCACCTCCAGGGATGCAGAACCCGTCTCTGGGGGTGGAAAAGTGAGGTTACAGGAAGAAGAGATAAAGAAGGTGGAAGATTTTAAGTACTTAGGATCAACAGTCCAGAGGCAATGGAGAGTGTGGAAAAGAGGTGAAGAAGCATGTGCAGGCAGGCTGGAATGGGTGGAGAAAAGTATCAGGTGAGATGTGTGATAGAAGAGTTTCAGGTAAAATGAAAGGAAAGTGTACAAAACCGTGGTGAGAGCGGCCATGTTGATTGGTCTAGAGACAGTGGCACTGAGGAAAAGACAGGAAACAGACATGGAGGTAGCAGAGATGAAGATGCTGAGGATCTCTCTGGGAGTGACCGGGATGAACAGGATCAGAGAAACAGCACATGTTAGAGGTTTTGGAGATAAAGTTTTGGAACCACCAGGAAAGAGGACTAGAGGAAGACCAAAGTGGAGGTTCATGGATACAGTGAAGCAAGACATGAAGATAGTTGGTGTGACCAAAGAGGATGCAGCAGATAGGGTCAGAGGGAAGAAACTGGCTTGCTGTGGCGCCCCCTGAAGGGAAATGCCGAAAGGAGAAGAAGATTCATTAGTAATACAGGTTGTGATAATGGGCATGTGGCGGCACCTTGGCATCGACGTGTTCCTTGTTCTTTCTAAAACATGTACCGTATCTTTTGTTTATCCGTCCTCCAGGTGCACAAAGAGCATCAAGTAAAATCTCCAGATGCTCCTCCGACTCCTGAACCAGAAAAATGAATGTACACCCCTGGTTATAACCTCCGTCCCGTCTGCGTGTACGGCATCACCTCCAAAGTACACGGCTATAAGACAAACTTCTGGCCGGCAGACGGCGGATCATTACAAGAATTCAGTGTAATGCAAACAGACAGTCACACACACATTGAGCCATTCCAGGAAGAATGAGTTGCAGCAGAGATTACAGCATCCTGCGAGAGTCAAACCAGCAGCGTGTTTTACGAGGACGCAGAAAACAAAAACACATGCAGACACTTTGATTTTAGAAACGGAGGATCTGTTGACTTAACAAGGCCGAGGCGCGCACACACACACACGTAAAGAAATACACAGATACACACGCAAATTATACACGGACACACTTAAACATACATACTGAGAGATAGAGGAAAACACACAAGTGCACACTCGCAAATGTGCAGTCACACACGTATTCACACACTTGTACAGTACGTACAGTCAAACAACACACACATACACACACTCATACGCATTATTACACACACATGTACATGTAATAACTCACACTCACGTTCACACAAATAAACACACACGTATTGAGAAAGACACACATACACTCACATATATTATCACACGCAAACACACACATGTGCGCTCACACACGTAAGACATAACATGTATACGTACACATTAAAACACACACATACACACAGACATACACAAACACACTTATAAACATAAACATGCACGCATAAAGAGAAATGCACACTCATACAAACACGCTAAAACAAATCCTCACACATGTACACACACTCAAAACACACACACACTGCTGTGAAAATCACTTATGAGCAGTTTCGCTGCAGAATGTGAAACATTCAGACAAATGTGTGTGTGTGTGTGTGTGTGTGTGTGTTTCAGAGTTTTAATGATGTTTCTTTCCCTGTTATGTCAAAAAAAGTGAGAAATTGTGTGTGAAGAAGATTAAAGAGCGTCACACCCCATCCATCCATACAGCTGCTGGAGGGCGGTGGAGGGCAGCGGGTGTGTGTGTGAGTGTGTCCCGTTGCATGCAGCTTCCTGGTTTTACCAGATGAGCAGAAAATAGAGAATAAAAGTTAGAGGAAGACATCAGAAACATAACGAGGCGGTCAGTTTCAGTGAGTTTGACGCATTTGATTTAATCTGCAGACTTAAAGAAAGAAATAGTTTTTTTCCTGATTTATTTTCATTAATAGATAATTAGTTAATTAGTTAAATAATAGATACATATGTGAATGAGAGGCACCCAAATTTAAAAGTGAGGTTATAGGGAGAAGAGATAAAGAAGGTGGAAGATTTTAAGTACCGTAATTTCACGACCATTAGTCGCACCGTACGAAAAGGCGCAGTCTCAGTCACACACCGCCTAACAACAACACACACGCAAACATGCAAATGTGCGTATTAAAAAATAGATCGGGAGCAAAACTGAGTTTGGTTGTGCTTTATTTAAGTAGTAATGATACTAAACAAGCACATTACCGGTAATAGTCTTTATTCAAATCCGTCAAAGTCCTCATCCTCTGTTTCAGAATCGAACAGCTGCGCAAAATCCAACAGAGCAGGTCCACTTCACTCCTCGCTGTCAAAGTCACTGTCTGTACTGTGCGGCTCCTCAGAAAGGATACCAGCTTTTGCGAAAGCTCGGATAACAGTACCAGCAGACACTTTAGTCCAAGCATCTACAATCCATTGACTCGTTAATGCTGAAATTTCTCGCGGCGGCTCGATTCCCATATTCCTCCGCGTAGCCGATTGCCTTCAGCTTAAACTGAGCGTCATAAGCGTCCACACTTCACTCTTTAACGTTCTCATGCCTTTTCTTTCAGGTCCGCTTCGCGGGCACCGCTTTTTCTTTTAGGTCTGCCTTTTCTCACACACAAGGCGCACCGCACGAAAGGGCGCACCGCTCATTTTAAAGAAAATCTAAGACGTTTATATGCGCCTTATAGCCGTGAAATTACGGTACTTAGGATCAACAGTCCAGAGCAATGGAGAGTGTGGAAAAGAGGTGAAGAAGCATGTGCAGCGAGGCTGGAAAGAGTGGAGAAAAGTATCAGGTGTGATGTGTGACAGAAGAGTTTCAGATCAAATGAAAGGGAAAGTGTAGAAAACCATGGTGAGAGCGGCGATGCTGATTGGTCTGGAGACAGTGGCACATAGGAAAAGACAGGAAACAGGGATGGAGGTAGCAGAGATGAAGATGCTGAGGATCTCTCTGGGAGTGACCAGGATGGACAGGATCAGAGGAACAGCACATGTTAGAGCAGGGAGCCCTGCTCTAACTTGAAGTAGCTTTTTGAAACTGAGAGCTACAAAGTACTTCAAGGGCACTGAGTAATGCAAAGGGCTACCACTTTGATATACACTTCTGAAATAACAAAGTTACACAGTGTATCTTTAATTTGATATTAATATTAATGATATTCTGTGTGAAGACACTGCTTGTTAATGATCCACCACAATAATTATTTCAGTATGATTAAACAAGGTAGGAAACCGATACATTTCAATATGCAAGATCCAAGTGTTTCATTTTCAAATAATCACTTCCACAACATTTTGCAGAAATTCTTTTTCAATTTTTACAACAGTTATCAAATCATAAACTCTGAACCATATTTATACAAATGATCAATTATGTAAGATTTAACAAAAATCTACTCCTTTCAAAATAAGGACGGTGCGACTGCGTCGCCACAGTCACACCGCATATCAGACGCACACAGTTTTCTTTCACGTTAGTAAAAAAGAACTCTTCCTCTCATTCACTGTGAAAATGATGAGTTTTCTTCCTTTTTTCTGCCATGTTTTTGTGGGTCGAAAACACATTCGTAACCTCACCTATGCAGCGCTCACGTTTACGTTTTTATGTATTTGTTTTTAATTTTACATCACTGTAAATGAAATTAAAAAAAGAATAGCAACATAATTAAATAAAATTTTAGACAGAGCTAATTCGTGATTAGTGCTATTTTTAGATCTGGCCTGCGGGCGACTGATGCGGTTGCTACGGGGGGACACCGGAATGGTGACCCCTGTGTTAGAGGTTTTGGAGATAAAGTCATAGAGGCCAGACTGAGATGGTTTGGACATGTGCAGAGGAGAGAGTACATCGGAAGAAGGATGCTGGATTTGGAACCACCAGGAAAGAGGACTAGAGGAAGACCAAAGAGGAGGTTCATGGATACAGTGAAGGAAGACATGAAGATAGTTGGTGTGACCAAAGAAGAAGCAGCAGATGGAAGAAACTGACTTGCTGTGGCGCCCCCTGGAGGGAAATGCCGAAAGGAGAAGAAGATCCAAAAATAAAAAGGTGTATGTAGCCAAATGTGTCCCTTCAAAATGGATTAATAAACAGATGACTGGATGGATGAACAGATGGAGGCATGACAAACTACGCTATTAGGTCTCCGTAGCAGACTTTTGTTCTGGGCTGTAGTTAAACCCATTCCCCTTTTTCCCCCTCCGTCTCTCCCCCCCTCCCTGCTGACAGACCTGATGTATGTGATCCTTTCCTAAATGAGCACAGATTAAGACTTAAAGGACAGAAAGGATGATGTAATGAACGTGCACGTCTGCATGTGCATGTGCATGCATTGTGTTGGATGGACAGAAACCACAGCAGAGACCGTGGTTGAGGTTTGTTCCTCGCCACATTTCCCCAGCGGTGACCGTGGATCTTCTGCTAGGGCCTCCACATCATCATGAGAAACGTAAAGCGTCTGGCAACCGCAGCAATGCCCTTCATCCTCGTAGAACAAAAGTTTCTCACTGTCAGAAAACCCCATCCGAAGCCAGAGAAATGCTTCATTGTTTTCTCCACCTCTTCCCCAAAACCCCGTCTTCCTGTTGGTTTGGTGGTGAAAAGGGGATTTTTATTTTGGTTTCCTGCTGGAAGTCCAAGTTTTGTGGGATGCACAACCAGGGGAGATGCCACCATGTTTTCCCTAATGAGATTTTCTCACCCCCCGGGCATTGCCGGGACACAGAAAACATATTTTTATGTTCTGAGGAACAATGGGTCAGCCTAGGCCAAACGGATTGCGGTAGGACATGCCGTCCCACTCTTATACGCTTTTTTTTTTTTTTATCATCAGTTTAAATTATATTCCCGTAAAATTCAATAACTGTGGTTTTTTTCATGTTTCCGCCCAAAAATGCACCAAAATTGCAAGAGATCGACCGACGGATCGGTGCAGCGTCAGCAATAACTAGGATGTTGCATCGATCCCTCGTGGTAAAGAAAAAGCTGAGCCGAAAAGCAAAGCTCTCGATTTGCAAGTCGATCTACATTCCTACCCTCACCTATAGTCACCAGCTGTGGGTGGTGACCGAAAGAACGAGATCGCGGATACAAGCGGCCGAAATGAGCTTCCTCCGCAGGGTCACTGGGCTCTCACTCAGAGATCGGATTAGGAGTTCTGCCATCCGGGAGGAGCTCCGTGTCGAGCCACGCCTCGTCCAGGCCAAGAGAAGCCAGATGGTGTGGTTGGGCATCTGGTCAGGATGCTGCCCGAATGCCTCACTGGTGAGGTGTTTCGGGCACGTCCCACCAGGAGGAGACCAAGAGGCAACCCCAGACCCACTGAAGAGACTATGTCTCACAGCTAGCCGGGGAACAACCCGGGATCCTTCTGGGTGAGCTGGAGGATGCAGCTGCGGTGAGAGAAGCCTGGGCTTCCCGTCTGAGGCTGTTGTCCCGCGACTCAGCCCCGGATACGCAGAATACGACGGAACAATCTCTCCCAAACCACCAAAGACAGATGTTGATGTGGGATTTTAATAAAACTACCTACAGTTTACTCAGTACCTACTACAGGTGAACTGATGACATTTTTAGGGTCGAGGTCATAAGATTAAAAAATCTTATCTATTTAACTGGATGGTAGAGAAGACTGTTCGACCTTCCTGGGTTGTGCAGTCTGTTTGGAAGGAGGCAGAAGCTTAATCGTGGAAATATGTCAAAAACCGACGCACACAGACAAGCATCTACTTTTTGACTCACAACCTGTTTGTCATGAGAACTCTGAATCATAGGGCTGAAGAAGTGCCCACAGCAGCGGAACGAGCCAACAACAAGGAAAAAACAAACGTCCAGATTGACCTGAAAGCTTGCTAATATCCCAGATGGCCCTTAACCAAAACAAGAAATCAGCACTACTACCAACGACAGAGAGGAACCAGAAGCAAGAGAGAAAAACACGTCATCCCTTATGTGATGGGATTAGAAGAGAAGGAGAAAACGATCTTCTACAAACCTCAACCTCAAACTAGGGAACACTTTGAAGGCAAAGGCTGGTCTTTTCTAAAGACAAGACACCCAGACACAAACAGAGCGACATGGTGTATGTGGATAAGTGGAGCCAGGAATGTAAAGACAACAGTCTCAGACGGGAAGCAAAGGCTTCTCTCACCCTAGCTGCATCCTCCAGCTCACCAGGAAGGATCCCGAGTTATTCCCCAGCCAGCCGTGAGACATAGTCTCTCCAGCGGGTCTGCCTCTTGGTCTCCTCCTGGTGGGACGTAACCAAAACACCTCACCAAAACACCACTCAAGAGGCATCCTTACCAGATGCCTGAACCACCCCATCTGGCCTCTCTCGACCTGGAGGAGGAGCGGCTCTACTCAGAGCTCTACCGGATGGCAGAGCTCCTTACCCGATCTCTGAGTGAGAGCCCAGCCACCTTATGGAGGAAGCTCATTTCGGCCGCTTGTATCCGCAATCTCATTCTTTTGGTCACCACCCACAGCTGGTGACCATAAGTGACCATGGATGGCTGTCACTTGATCAAAAGTGTTCCAGAAAGACGGACAGCCCGAGTCCTTAATCCTGCTTACATTTTGTGGGTGTGGCCCTAAAATAAAAACTGCTTAGCTTTTAAAATCTGTGAAACTACAGTACACTTTTATTTAAAACAGAAAATTGGTTTCTACATGTTTTAGCTCCACATGATGTGTGCTGTTACCCTAAAAACAAATTAAATTAAATATCAAAGTTGACCCGCCACTTTGTCCTGGTGTAGAATTTTGGCCCATTGGGAGTTTACCATCCATGTTCTGGATCAGGCGTGGGTAAACTACAGCCCGCGGGCCATATGCGGCCCGTTAAACGTTTTAATCTATAATAAAGTACTTGAAAAAATTTAATAAATAAACCTTGTGTTTTATTTCCCTTGCAGTTCTGATGTTTTCTCACTAGATGGCACAGTCTAAAATATGGAAAGCCATCAAGCCGTATACACGCACGTAAACAAGAATGTGACATATTAAAACTAGCAAAATAGTCACAAAGCGAAGTGCAGGTGGAAAGAGGAGGACCCAATTGCAGACAGAAAACATGGTTTATTTGAATTTGGTCGTCCATTAATACTGTGTAAAGAAAAAACAAAATTTCAGTGGCACCACACAAGGTTATTGACAGAATGTGTATTTGGTCAGGATACCAGGGAGACCTGGCTGGAAGGGATGGTATGACCCGACTGGGAAGTCCGGGGTGATTCCCCTTAAACAGATGGCAGGGTGCACAGATGTGTGGAATCAGTAATCATCCTCAGGTGAACCTAATCAGGTTGATAAGAAACATCCAGGGCTCCCTCTGGCGGCAGGAGAGGGGATCATGACAAAAATGTTACATCAAGCGCTTAAATTTCAAACGTAGCGCCGCTAAATACACGTTTTTAAGCGCTATCGCACTAGATTTCAGACCTAGCGCCGCTAGATTTGAAATTTAACGCTCTTGATGCAACACTTAGCACGCTTGTTTAAAATCTAGCGCACCATTCTATCGGTCTAATTTAACGGTTACCAAAGCATGCCATCCATCTGATCCTGTTCTTGACCCTTTGTCAAATGTTAGAACACAATGTGGCCCGCGAACCAAAAGTTTGCCCACCCCTGGACCAGATCGTCCTCCTTCAAACATCTTTTTCTGTCCAATTTAGCATTTTTTTATCTGTCTTTTTTCATCCGTTTTATTTTTTATCTCATTGCTTTTTTCCATTGCCTTTTTTTCGCTGATGCCTTGGTGCTCTTCGTGCTGCCAGGTGAGCAAATCTGCACATCGATCAGCGTTCCCAGGCTCCCAGCCTTTTAGAGAGACAGCAGAGATGACTCTGCCTTGTTTTTGTGCAGGCCGATGAATCATTAGGGGATTTTAGGGCTCTTCAGATGTCTGCTGCCTCAGCGCGGCGAGTTAGGGGCTTTAATATTTTCCATGCACTGTGTCCAGGACATTTACAGTTGGCGTCAGGGTATGCTGTCGGTCTGAAAGGAGGCACTTTGAAGTGTTTGTGGTTTTGCCACATCTGCAGGCAAGATGTGCGCACGGGGCTGGGGGCGAACTAGAGGGAGTGGTGGGGGCTGAAAGGAGGAGGGGGAGAGCTTCTAGCTGTGCTCATAATGTCATGTGACAATGAACAACATGTCTGAAGTCTTTCCCAGGACGGCTGAATGGGTCGGTGGTGGCGGAGCCCATGAATCCACCCATGTGAGGGCACATGTAGACAGACATGATGATCAGACGGTGGTCTTGTTGGTATCGCTGCCATCATGTTGGTGGATACCCCATACTCAACCAGCACAGATTTTTATTCTCTTTGTTGCACACGAGCTAATCATAGCAGAAAAGTTGTAAAAAGGAGTCCGAAGCGTCAACATTGTGGCTTTTTAACTCCAGCCGCAGATCAGGAGTGATTCTAGGCGTTGCCCTATGAAACCGAGCCCCTGTCCCGGCCCTCAGACGGGGCTGCTCCTCTTCTCCATGCCACTGCCGCTTCGGTCTAATCAGCACTTTATGAGCCCACAAGTATTTTCACATTTCACGAGTTTGACCAGGGAACGGAGGAAGGAACGGAGGGAGGGAGAAAAGCTAGGGGAGTTGGGGTAGATCCCATCCCAGGAATTCTAACTTCTTTAAATTTCCATTCTTTATTCCTCCCATGCCCCCAGATTTTGGAGCTGCCATTTGCAGTCATTATTAAAGTCATATTTCACAGCTCAGTTCATAAAATTACTCTACTCGCTTCAAATTAGAAGGATTGCCTCCCCTAGCTCCCCGGGGCCTCCACCTGCAAGCATCACACGCAATGCTGGCGGAGCCTCCACGCCATACCAGGTCATCGCGCTTACACCGAGTTCACGTTTCGGTAACCGTGGTAACATATGTCCTCACATTGTAAAGATGGAGACAAAAAAATGGTAGGTGACAGAGTTTGTGGTTTTTAAAAAAACTGAATGGAAGGTTGTAGCTGTCACTGATTTAACGCAAACTCATCCATCAATCTATCCAACCATAGTTTCTCCACGGGGTCCATGGTCTGCCCCTTGGTCTCCTCCCGGTGGGACGTGCCCAAAACACCTTGCCCGCAAGGCGCTCAAGGGGACATCCTGACCAGATGCTCAAACCACCCCATCTGGCTCCTCTTGACCTGGAGGAGGAGCGGCTCGACACCGAGCTCCTCCCGGATGGCAGAGCTCCTCACCCGATCTCTGAGTGAGAGCGCAGCCACCCTGCTGAGAAAGCTCATTTCGGCCGCTTGTATCCGTGATCTAATTTTTTCGGTCACCACCCACAGCTGGTGACCATAGGTGAGGGTTGGAACGTAGATCGACTTGTAAATTGAGAGCTTTGCTTTTCGGCTCAGCTCTCTCTTTACCATGACGGACCGATGCAGCGTCCTAGCTATTGCTGACGCCGCACCGATCCGCCTGTCGATCTCCCGCTCCATCCTTCCCCCACTCGTGAACAAGACCCCGAGATACCTAAACTCCTCCACTTGGGGCAGAACCCTGTCTCTGACCCGCAGGGGGCATTCCACCATTTTTCGGGTGAGGACCATGGTCTCGGATTTGGAGGCGCTAATTCCCATCCCGGCCGCTTCACACACAAAAGTAAACGTATTCGACCATAATTCAAATGTTTTTTTTTTTGGTCACAGATAAATACTCTATGTGATGACGGAAAATGTTCACTCTCTACCCTCATTGGTTCTCGATTCATTACTTCTTCTCCCTCTTGGACACCGAAGGCGATCAACCGCTCCCTCTGTAGGTTGATTTTGGCGATTTAAGATGCGCTAAAAAAACCCTGTATATTTTTCAAATTTCTGACTGAAAATGTAACAAAAATACAAACCACACTTTTAAAAAGTAATGGAGTAAAAGTACAAATACACAATTTTTTTACTTAAGTACAGTAACGAAGTACATTTACTTCATTACGTTCCACGATTGGTCTTAACCGGGCCAAAAGAAGGGTCCAAGGAGGGTCAGTAGTTACAAAATTATCAACAAAACACACACCAGGGATCTGAACTCATCCATACAGTAGGCCAAAATTCAATCTAAGGTGAAAGTTTTGGACCAAATTTTTATATTTATTGAAAAAACTATCCTCAGATCCAGTGGCGGCTGGTGGTAAAAAAAACTGGGGGGGTGCACATTTTTCAAACACACACAAATTTTTTTTTTAAGATATATTATATAAAAGTATATATATATATAAAAAATAAATATAAATTTATTCGTGACAATATGTGTCTGTTTTTGGTGACTTCTTCATTGTGTTTCCTTATGCCAGTTCGGTAGCCTTCCTTTAATTGTGCCAGGATGTTACTACTGCCAAAAACACCTAGCTTATAGCTACTATCAAAATGGGTGCGGCAAGTTTCATGACGTTTGCACTTTTCAGACAAATGCTTCAAGTCACTTACCCCTGTTGATATACACACCTTTTCAGTTGCTGCTGAACTAAACAATAAGCAGGGGAAACAAATAAAAGTGTTTCTCATCCACTTAGTCAGCGCCACTTTTCATAGACCTTCATTATCCTCTCACATAAAAGCGGCCGCGATCTCTACTGTTTTGTTGCACAGTCAAATCTGGGGTGTCCGGTCCAAGCTCCTTCACTCTTCTTTTTCTTCTTTAGAACGCTTAGAAAACAGATTCTGTAGAAGGGACGACACTGAATTCTCTTTAAAAAACCCACTAGCTTTGTTAGCAACTGAACTAGCTTCCGACGCCATGATGAAGACTCCCAGAATTCCGCAGTGAAAAGAAAGGGCGTGGCGTGGGTGGGATTTATAGGTCAGCTTATAGCTAATTGATTGGTTCATGTAACAGACTGACAGAGAGGATAACCTATCACACACCCGATGGGCGGAAAATATCTGCGCCCCGCGGGCGTGGTTATGGTTTGCAATACACATGAATGGGAAAAAATTTAGAGCTGACGTCACGTTTTTTTCCATAAAAACCGGAAGCCACATACACACTAATACGTTTTCCTGGTGGGGCGTACCTACCCTGCACCCTCGTTCCGGTTTGCACAGGAAGTAAGAAAATAAAATAAAATAAAACGGTGTAAAACATTATTAAAATGCATGTAATCTTCACACTCGACAGTTTTGCATACTTATAAACACATACATGTTTGTATATATGTATGTATTTTTTGGTGATCAGGTCGGTGGGGCGGCGCCCCTGCGCCACACGTCACCAGCCGCCACTGCTCAGATCTGTCGACAAGTTTTACTTAAAAACAACCAGTTTAAAAATCCCATCTAATGCAAAATCAAATCTTTCTATATTTTTACATTCTCATATTGATGTGTGAGAACATAAAGAAATCTTTAAGAATCATTTGGGCGAGGGGATGAGCAATAGTCGGGCTTCTTGGTTTTTAAAATTTTTTAAAAAAGCTGTAAGATTTCAGAACTTTTATGCAAAAGATGTTCTAAAAAGCCATAAAATACAGTGAAAAACTGAATCAATATTATTATACCATAAAAAAACTTATCAATGCAAACAGCTGTTAAAAGAGGAGAAAAACAGTAGATCAAATGCCAATTCAATTAAATTAAATTTTATTTGTATAGCCCAAAATCACAGAATTTCCGTCTCAATGGGCTTCACAAGAAAAAAAAGGAATGTATTAACACAGATACACAGCATGAAAAATAACTAACAAATGTTAACTAAACAAGACTAGCACATTTATGCCCTTAGACTCTCCTTCTCGGTGAGGAAAAACTCCTAAAAAACCCATCAGTGAGAAAAAAAAGAAACCTCATGGGGATCCGCGTGAAAGAGAGATCCCTCCCCCGGGACAAGCAACCAATGTGTCAAAGATTATTGTTTAAATATCAGTTTATTCTACTCTACAGCTAAATATCTAAAGAAGTCAATAGAAGTTCTTCATCTTGATGGTAACACGGGGGACTCCTCAGCCCAGCGATGCCCTGGACGGGGATGAGTAGATGGATTTCAGCCTGATGGAGCGGGGATGATGAAGGGCGGTGGTCTCCTCGGTGTGGTCATGCCCAGGACAGGAACGCAGAGTCCTGAATGGGGCTCTCTCCCAGAGAGGAGGGAGAGAGGTGGACAACATGTGAATTGTACTGTACCTACTAGCAGTGTAATTCTAAATAAACAGACAATAGAGAACAATGAATGAGATAGAAAGCCAGGGGGTAGGGGCGGGGGAAGGGGATACAGACCCTGGTTAGAGTAGGGGGCAAGTAGGAAAGGGCCAAGGCAATCTGGCAGAGAATAGTAGACAGAATTAGAGGACAGAACCCCAATGTACCATACTTTACCCAGCTTCTACTATCTTAAGCCAAAACCCCATAAAAATAAATCTTGAATTTGAAGGTCGGCTTCAAAAGTCCGATGGCAAATATTCACGGGTCAAATATAATCAGTCACCTATAATGTAAGTCAGTCAGTCCCCTTCTTAACCGTCTATCCCTTTTGGGGGGTGCCAGAGCCCATCCTGGCTGATTCAAGGCAAGGGCAGGCAGGGTACACCCCAAACAGGTCACCAGTCTGTCGCAGGACCACACACTTGCAACCATACACACACTCATTCCTAGGGGCAATTATGTTATGTCCAATCAACCTAGCATGCTTTTTTTTTTTTGGAGGGTGGGAGTAAACCGGTGTACCTGGAGAAAACCCACGCAGACACAGGGAGAACATGCAAACTCCACACAGATAGGCCAGTGTTCCAAGCCTCGTCCCCACAACCTTCTTGCTGGGGACCTCTGTGCTACCCACTGCGCCACTGTGCCGCCCTCACCTAAAATGAACATAATAAAATATAATCAGTATACGGACATATCGATAAAACGAAATACACAAATATGAACGTATAGATAACTACCGTGGTGGAACGTAACAAAGTAAATATACTTCGTTACTGTACTTAACTAAAAAAATTGTGTATCTTTACTTAAGTAAAATTTGAGACCTGTACTTTTTCCTTTTACTTCACTACATTTTTAGAGCAAATGTCTGTACTTTTACTCCGCTATTTTTTAAAAGTGTGTTTTACTTTTTTTTTTTTTTTAGTGCATCTTGAAGCCGCATCGCCACAATCAAAAGAAGCAGTTGATCGGGGCCTGTGGTCTCCAAGAGGGAGAAGAAGTAACGAATCGAGGACCAATCAGAATCAAGAGTAAACATTTTCCGCATTCATTCACCGACAAAAATCTAACATCAACTATAGCGCAAATTAAGAAAGAGTCAGAAGATCGTTCTTCGTTGTGTTTACTTCTAAATAAAAAGTTGAGCCATCATTACACGGAGCAGGGGCGGATCTAGAATTTTCTACAGGCATGGGCGGGGGCCGTGAGGTCATTGACAAAGCCAATATAGGGTGACTGGGTACCTCCCCACCAAAACATTTTTAAAAATAAGTGTCATTTTCCTGCATTTTGGTGGACCATTTGCTGGCCCTGCAAGGGGATAGCTTGACTAGTCCCCTTTCTTTTCTTCTTTCTTTTTTTTTTTTTTATGGACCAAAAGAGGCGAGATAGGGGGGTCACGCCCCTGCAGAATATTTATTTGTGACCATACAGCACAAAAAATGACATTTGAATAATGGTCGAATACTTTTACTTTTTACTTAAAAAGTAACACACCAATTACTTTTGTACTTTTACTTAAGTAGATTTTTTTATTGGTACTTTTACTTTTACTTAATTATTACTTACTTATTTTTTCTTTAGGTACTAAAAGTGAGTACTTCATCCACCACTGCATAACTACATATACATATGAATGTAAACTGTATATTAAATAGTCATACGTAGTAATAACGACATTTGTATTCATACACGACATGAACGTGACTCGGGTCTGTGGTGTGCGTGCCTGTAAATAATGCTCCCCTAAAAAAAAACACAACCTGATTTAAACCATGGTTTTAAGTAAAACCGAGTCCTAAATCGAATCCATGTTCAGAGAA
The DNA here is from genome assembly GCA_902685375.1 of Neostethus bicornis. Classification (NCBI taxonomy): domain Eukaryota; kingdom Metazoa; phylum Chordata; class Actinopteri; order Atheriniformes; family Phallostethidae; genus Neostethus; species Neostethus bicornis. The sequence continues at coordinate 5,111,349 of LR738547.1, read as the reverse complement.
CCAGCAAATCAAGAAATAAACATAAAAAATGGCAGTAAGTTTTATGAGCAGATTTAAGCGTTTGACATGAAACTGAGTGAGAGGGTGTCTGCACCTCCCACACTGACAAGATGCTCGGTTTCCAGGAACAACACCGCTTTCAGGGTCTTCCATTGTATTTTTTCCCCCCCTCTTAAGCAGTTTGTGCTGAGATGAAAACAGGAAGTGGACTTTAATGCCATAAGTAGTGAGACGTTGCACAGGGTGTTGCTCGGGTGGTATTCCAGGGAAACTTTGCAACAATTGGGCGCGGAGCTTTATTGGCCTCACATGTGTGACATTTTGAGTCAAACTTAATTTGCTTGAGTGTTCCTGTGTGTGAGCTCAGTTTGACTTCATTAGTGTGTCGCTGAGTATACCAGAGTCTAACTGGGAAGCAGAAATGTTTCAGACCCAATCTGGATGCCTGAAGAAAGAATGCTCATTGGATCCAGTTGGTTTAACTTGTGTCGCAAATAAAAGCCGATCATTTGAAGCTGGTTCGGAAAATACGAAGAAAAGTCTGGATTATCTCAGGTGGATCTCTCTTTCATTGGGTCTCTTCTCTGTCCTCCATTGTGTCAGGTTAAGATGGATGGATGTAAGGTTCTCACCCGGAAAAGAGTGGAATGCCCCCTGTGGGTCAGGGACCGTGTCCTGCCCCAAGTGGAGGAGTTTAAGTATCTCGGGGTCTTGTTCACGAGTGGGGGAAGGGTGGAGCGGGAGATCAACAGATCGGTGGCGCTTAAAAAACGTGCATCTAGCGCTCGATTTAACATTTAGCACCAGCTTACGCACGTGTAGCGACCCCCAATGGCTTTCCATAGAAGCGCACCAGGTTTGAAATCTAATGCGCTAGTTTACGTGCGTGTATTGGCCCCGATGGCTTTCCATATGTGCGCGCATGGTTTATTTTGACAACGTGCGCATCACAGAGACACACACATTTTAAAGGGAGCAGTGTTGTTGTTTTCTTAACAAAGCCAATATGTCTAGAGTGCGCCATCTAGTGAGGAAACATCAGAACTGCAGGAAAAATCTAATTTTTTGGCAGCACGGTGGCACAGTGGTTAGCACAGTGACCTCACAGCAAGAAGGTTGTGGGTTCAAATCCCGGGTTGAAGGATGAGATTTTAAACACTGGCCTTTCTTTGTGGAGTTTGCATATCCTCCCCATGTATGCGTGGGTTTCGTCCGGGTGCTTCGGTTTCCTTCCACCCTACAAAAACATGAGTGTTAGGTTTAGGACTCCCTCAAAAACGAGATGTCACATCTCAAGGGGCTTATACTCCTAATAAAAAATTTTAAAAAATTAAAAACTTAGCATAATAATAATAATGATGATGCATTGTACTTATTTCAAGTTTGGCGGGCCGGATTAAACTGTTTAACCGGCCGCATGTGGCCCGCGAACCGCAGTTTGCCCATGCCTGGGTTGGATGAATATTTGAATAATTGGATAGTTGAGACGATAAATGGTTGCAGAATAGAATTATAGCATAAATAGTTAAAAAAAATGGATGGTTGGATGGTAGAATGGCATGGATAGATGGTGAATGGATTGATGGATCAATTGGTAATTGGATGATGGATGAATAAGTGGTTGGATGGATGACATAACTGATGGATGAATATTACAAATCAAACCAGTTTGTATGCAGACTGCTTGATGCAGAGCTGCTGAATCCACAAAATGAAGTGATGTGATGGAGGAACAATGGCTGCTTTGTGCTGCTGTTTACCAACCAGGTCATGGCCGTAAAAACAAACTGCATTGCTGTTTGTGTAACGTGGACAAAAAAACCTTCCAATTAGACGAGTTAGCGAGCTGGCTGGAGAGCACGCTCACACACACAAAGTGAAACTGAATAATAAACTGCTGGCATCAAACCGCGACTTATTACGAGAGCCGAACCCCCACTGGCAAAAAGGAGCTCTGCCTCCCAAGATCAAGAGACAGGAAATACCTGCCGCTGTAGGGCCGACTCTCCCAGGTCCCAGCAGATTTACTGGAGCAGCTTATGGCTCCTGCAGCGGTGCCTGGTCTTCTGCCCTCACGCTCATGAATGCATCATATGCCACGCAGAAGCCAAAACACACTGACACACTCACCCCCGTCCCTAACTTTAACATGTTGGGATGTTTGAGAAAGTCATCTGTTTTTTATCACGGAGCGGCCATACTCTGCTAAGATCGTTATCTCAGATAACAGAATAAATTAGTCTGATTTCCGAAGATAACAAACTTAATTTTTTCCAGATAACAAGATGTTGAAAGTGATCTCCTCACTTAGTTTGTCGTGTTGGTGAAAAAGAGATGAACCATCTTGTGCACCTCTTGCACTGTGCAGATATTTGTCCATAGTTTAGAAGGCCTGTTTATCTCCAGGTTTTGGGGGAGTGTTATCACCCCAAAATCAATTTTGGGGAATTTCTACACTGTTAAAAACATTATTCATCAGAAACATACCTAAACTAGTTTTCTCTTTCAATCATGCATTTTTAAGAAATCTGCAAGCCCGTTCGTCTTCTATTTGATATTCTTCTAACTCCAGGTTGGTTTTGACCATGGATTTTGTTGACTACCACACCAACATTCTAACGTGAGCAGAAAGTATTTTGCAGCAGCTGTGAACAGAACTGCCGTGATACATATAGATGAGGAGGGGAACGGTGTTGGACTAAGTAGGTAGCGAGAGGAGGGGGGGAATCATGGTGTCAAAAATGGAAGAGAAACTAAATGTCATGATGCGGAGTGTAGGTGGAAAGAGGAGGACCCAAATGCAGACAGAAAACATGGTTTATTTGAATTTGGCAGTTCATTAATACTGTGGAAAGAAAAAAACAAAGTGTCAGAAACATGGTAAAAAGTTATTGTCAGAATGCGTATTTGGACAGACAACCAGGGAGACCTGGCTGGAAGGGATTGTATGAACCGCCAGAGGAGTCCAGGGTGATTGCCCTTAAATACATGGCAGGGTCCACAGATGTGTGGTATCAGGAATCATCCTCAGGTAACCCTAATCTAATCTGGTTAATTAGGAAGATCCAATTTACATTAAAAATCTCCTTTTTTTTTTCTTTTTTTTTTTTTTTGCAAAAATTGCAAAATGCAAACCTAGACTACACAATTGTCATGTATTCAGAAAAAAATATAGTCTGTCTGTGCTTGAAGATCATCCATTCCAACTTTAAAAAGTGGGTATGGACTTATTGATCCTCAACAGATCAATATGTCTGTTGACTTTGTTGGTCATGCCTCTAACAGTCAAAGTTTTGTCCAAAGGAGACTGAACTCTTCTGGATAGATGATCCTCAGTCCTTTTGGAATCATTTAGAGTAAAATTACAAACTAAATAACGGTAGATCGCCAACAGAACATCGTTCTGTTTTGTTGTGTCCCACTTATCCAGGACCGAGTCGTGGGGGCAACAGGCTCAGACGGGAAACCCAGGCTTCTTTCACCCCGACTGTTTCCAACCACGGAGGATCCCAGCCATCTGTGAGACATAGTTTCTCCATGGTCTCTCTGCCTCTGGGTCTCCTTCCGGTGTTAAGAAACTTCCGGTGCCCGAAACATGAGGCGCTCTTACCATATGCCCGAACCACCCTATCTGGCTTCTCTCGACTATTCCTCCATCGTTTCTGTAACTTTTCTGTATTGTACCTAAAAATCATCTATGTTATCAGTCACCTTCTTAACCGTCTGTCCCTTACGGGGTTGCCGGAGCCCATTCCAGCTGATTCAAGGCGAGGGGCAGGGTACACCCTTAACAGGTTGCCAGTCAGTCGCAGGGCCACACATATACTCATTCCTAAGGGCAATTTGACACCAGCCAATCAACCTAGCATGCATGTTTTTGGAGGGTGGGAGAAAACCGGAGGACCCGGAGAAAACCCACACAAACACGGGGAGAACATGCAAACTCCACACAGAAGGGCAGTGTTCCGAGCCTTGTCTGCAGCCGAGACTTGAACCAACGAACTTCTTGCTGTGAGGCCACTGTGCTACCCACTGCGCCACCTTGCTGCCCTCATCTGTATTGCATCTGCACATTATCTGTAGCTGATCGGTGTCGTACCTGAGTTTGCTGATTGTTCCGTTGAGAATAGACTGATTGTAGGTGATTTGTAGACGTTTACAGACCAGATGTGGATACCCTGTGGAATATTACTGTACAGTCAGGAGAGCAGAATCCTCTGAATGTAAGAATATGATTTATTCAAACTCCTCCAGCACGGGTAGAACCTCGTATCTGACCCGGAGCTAATACTTTACAACCTCATCCCATCATCCAATACCATAAGTCTAACTCTCCCTGGCTCTTTCTAATCAAACATAATGATCAGATCTGCAGTGAGAGCTCACTGTGACCTCATTTACCAGGAATGTGTGCTAGCTAAGAACCAACTCCAGTCCCAGAACGAGACAGAGGACTCAAAGAAAGACGGACGAACTTTCTGTTCGACAAATTTAACAATAGAGTTGTTTAAAAACAGAGAGTGGAAGATCAGAAACAGAAAAAGTTATGAAGAAGGAAAAGAATAATATCCTTAAAATGAAAATATCTAGTGGCACAAAATGAGTTTTTCACAGTTTGCTCCGAACTCACTCCAGACTCGCCGGGCGCTCTGACTCACGTAGGAAAAAGATTTAATCATTGCTGGAAAATGATTCGTCAGGACGTAATGTGCATGTGCGAGTCATTTTGACTCATTACCAGCATGAAGAATGGAGCGTACATGAGTGCACATGTTGTCAGGCAACATGCTGCCACGGCAACATGGGAGGGAGGGATGTTTCTGGGGAAGTCTAATTGGGTGGCGCTGCTCTTAAACTTCTCCCGCAGCAATGAAATGAGATGTTTGTTGTACTAAATTACTCAGAATGAATGTAAACACTTAAAATTACAGCGCATGTGGTTGTGTTACATCACTTCAGAGGACTCCATGCCTGGAGCCCAAAAACTAACCTTCACCCTTCGTCCCGCCAACCAATCCCACAGACAGAATAAAACAAATTGTTGGAAAAAAATCGGACGAATCGTACACTCGTGAACACGCCTTGTGTATTAAGAACATGAAGATTATGTAAAATAAAAATCCATTTTTTTTCGAAACTAATCACAGTCTATTTGTGGCCTTGTGTTAGACTGGTGACCTGTTCAGGGTGTAACCCGCCTCTTGCCTGTAACTAGTCGGGATGTGCTCTAGTGACCCCGAAAAGATGACTGACATTACGAAGTTGCCTCAGAAATGACAAAATGAGAAACATTCCTTTTTGAAGGTTGTTGGTTGTTAAAAAGTGCTTTTTGGTTCAGAAATGATTCAACAAGAAAGCTGTGAAATAAAATTTTAACTGCTCAAAACTCACCCCCTTTTTTTGGCTTGAACGCCTGTACAAAGTTGTAGAATATTGTTTTTTTAGGATCCCCATTAGCTGCCCATTTTATGGCCGCTAGTCTTCCTGGGGTCTTCCTGGGGTTTTAACAGTGGTGGATGAAATACTTACTTTTTGTACTTGAGTAAAAGTACAAGTAATTGGGAAAAAAAACAAACTTAAAAAAGTAAAAGATCCCATTAAAAAACAAACCTCTTTAAGAAAAAGTACTTAAGTAATTAGTATAAAGTTTACTTTTTAAGTAAAAAGTAAAAGTATTCGACCATAATTCAAATGTTATTGGGGTCACAGATAAAGACTCAGTGTAATGATGGTTCAACTTTTTATTTAAAAGTAAATAAAAATAACAATGATCATCTAACGCCTTTTTAATTTGTGTTATATTTAATGTTAATTTTTGGGGGGGTGAATGACTGCTGAAAATGTTTACTCTCGATTCTGATTGGTTTTCGATTCATTACTTCTTCTCCCTCTTGGAGACCGCAGGCGATCAACTGCTCCCTCTACAGGTTGGTTTTGGCGATGTGGCTTCAAGTTGCGCTAAAAAAAAAACAAAAAACCTGCATATTTTCCAAATTCGTGACTGAAAATGTAACAAAAAATACAAAACACTTTTAAAAAGTAGCGAATTAAAAGTACAGATATTTGCTCTAAAAATGTAGTGAAGTAAAAAGTAAAAAGTACAGGTCTCAAATTTTACTCAAGTAAAGTAAAAACACACTTTTTTTTTACTTAAGTACAGAAGCGAAGTACATTTACTTTGTTGCGTTCCACCTCTGGATTTTAAAAAACTACCTTGAGGCGTCTTAGTTTGTATGTTTTTATAAATTATTTCTCAGAGTGATGAAGAGACAACGCTATTTCTTGTTGATTTTTATGGACAAATCGAGTGCAGGTTTGGATGGTTTGATTGTTTCAGTATTTCAAAACTTAATTACAGCTAAGCCACACGTTACACTCTGAGCTGTCCACAAAAGTAGCAAAACAACACTTAGATTAGTTTGTGTTGCAGTCATTTTTTTTAGACCAACATAATTAAATTTTGTTGCATTGAAGTGGTGTTAAGCAAAAATAAAAACGTTTTTGGAGGTTTCTATGTTTGAATGTTATTCCGGCATCAAAAACACTGGTTTTATTTCATTCGTGCAAGTTTGAGCAATTTGAAAGCTCTTCCGTCCAGTATTTGAATATTTCTGCAATGGGGGGTTATTTTTGGCCACAGATTTTGTTCTCCACCACGCCCACATTCTAACGTGAGCAGGAGAATTTCAATTAGCCTGGTTAGAACATTACACAACACACACATTCAGTTCTCACTAGGAAGCAGTGATTGGTTAAAGCAAAAAAAAAAAAATTAACCACCCACTTTATTTATGTATACATTATTAATATTTGACCGGGGAAATTTGTGTGCTGCATTACACCGCAGCAGGCTGCCACCTACGACGGCACCAATGGTGGGGAAAACGGGGGGTTAGGTGCTTTCTCCAAGGACCCTAGGTGTAAACTTAGTGTGATTCAAACTCGCGAACTTCTGGTTAATTTTCGGCCCGAGGGCGAACACTCTACCACCGAGCCACCGCCTCCCCTTGTAACTGCAGTAGCCACAGTAATCGCGATTTTTGTTTTTAGTATAGCTAGGTGAGAGTGTCCGAAAGTGGAGTTTAGAAAGTTATATTCTTGAACCTCGTTCAGCATTGAGGGCATCTTAACCAAGGGTTTTAGGGTGGAGCGTAACGGAAGTGGTGTTGGGGCCTTTTCGGAAAGGGCCCTCCAGGTGACATGGAAATCCTCCCTTTTGGTAGTTTTTCTCTTGCAGGAGGCGACATTCGAACTAGGGGTAGAAACAGGAAAGCTCGTAGTGCTGCGAAGCAAGCAAAATGTGGTTAACTGTCATCTTTCGCCAGCCTCAGAGGTAAAAGCGTTCCTCTTGATGCAGCTCTAAGCTCGAAATGTGGGCTGAAATATTACAAGGTCTGGAACTAATCCTGTTCTTCTAAAGCTGACAGCATCTCAGAACGTCTCCATGAAATGCAGTGAGACCTAAAACCAAGAGAAGCAGCACAAAACTTATCAAGCGCTTTCGGTGAAATGATTTACTGTGAGAAAGCACATTCCTCCTGCTGAAGCTCTCTCAGGGGGGACGGAGGAAAAGCTCCTCTATGCATGTATCCTAACCATGAAGCCTTCGGAGTCTGGCTCAGGAAAAAAGACACTCGCGCTATTTTCTGAGGGTGTTTACTGTCTTCCCATGAGGTGGAAGTATTTAGAGAAGTCATCACGAAGCTCAAAGCGAAATTTTCTAAGACATCTTAGCAGCATCTAGAGGATAAAAGTAGTACTTACACCGGATCGGAGGCCCAGCGGGCCCTAATCCAAAGGCCCTTTAGGCCTCAATTAACTCAATTTATTACAACTACTAACAAAAGACTCCATAACAGCCTTCTATCTAATAGGAGACGTTATTGATGAGTCACAGATTTTTTTCAGTTTTGTGTCATGTTGTCATAATTAATCAGATCCAGCTTGTTTTGAAAAACTATCTCAACCCAATGTGGGAAAGAAGACAACTGGTTCGACTAGCACCATAAATAAATAAAATAGTTTCTGAGGCTTTGATGGATAAATGAAAATAGATAAGCAATGTGAAATATTCAAATCAAATTCTTTCTATTTCAATAGAAAGTTAATAAGGTATTCTCAGAGGAGGAAACAGATATCTGATCTTCAGAAAGTCGACCCATCCCAGCATCCCTATGTGAAATCAGGGGCGGATCCAACTAAGTTTTTTTATTTTAATATACTCTTTTTTTTTTATCCCTGACTGGGAAATTTGTGCGCTGCATCACACCGCAGCAGGCTGCCACCTATGATGGCGCCAATAGTTGGCGAAATGCGGGGTTAGGTGTCTTCTCCAAGGACCATAGATGTGCACTCAGTGGAATGCGAACCTGCGAACTTCCAGTTGACTTCCGGTCCGCAGGCTATAACCACTAAGCCACAGTCTCTACCAAAAAAAAGTGTTCCAAGTACTTTAATTATTATAAACTTTGGGCAAAATATGCACCAAAATGCAGGAATGTGACTCTTCTTTTTTAAAATGTTCTGGGGAGGAATACCCCCGTATTCCCTACACTGGCCAAAAGGCACCAAAGGTGCCCCTTCTCCCCCCTGTTTAGAAAACCCTGGATCCGCCCCTGGAAATGTTCACTTTTAGTTTTTCTTTTTTTTCATATATTTAACCAAAATATTTAGTTTATCCACACCAGATGCAATACTTTTATTTGAAAGAGACTTAAAACTGTTTGGAAAACATAATTTAGAGCAGGATTTTTTGTGCGGTGAGAAATCATCAGGTGTGATCGAGATCTACCGGTAGCTCCCGAAGATTGTTTTGGTTGATCTCATAGTCACCTTCTTCTTAACCGTCTATTGAAGGGGATACTTTATTATGAAGGGGATTGCCGAAGCCCATCCCGGCTGATTCTAGGCGAGGGACAGGGCACACCCCAAACAGGTCGCCAGTCTGTCGTGGGCTCATACACATACACATTCATTCCTATGGACAATCACGTAGTGGCCAATCAACCTAGCATGCATGTTTTTAGAGGGTGGGAGTAAACAGGAGTACCCAGAGAAAACCCATGCATACGCGGGGAGAACATGCAAACTCCACACAGATAGGCCAGTGTTCCAAGCCTCATCCCCACCCCGGACTCGAATGCACAACCTTGTCGCTATAAGGCGACTATGCTAACCACTGCGCCACCATGCCGCCCTGATCTAATGGTGATTGGTTAAAAAAAAAAAAAATCAATAGATATTTAAAGCGCATTTATTTAGGTTAATCAATATGGAACCTTGTGTCCGGCAGGGTTGTCCTGTGATAGGTTGTTTTCTGTAACCAGAGCAACTCACTCTTCTTCTCTGCCTTCTTTTTTGCATGCTGCTGTTCATTCCCACCAAAAACTACCCCACCTAGTGGATTGTATTTCTTTAAAAAAAACTGTAGTTCTAAATTTTAGAATGAAACAAAAAAATCATTTTAATTGCTCTAAATTTTAGAGCTACCCACAGTTTTTTTTTTAGGTGGGTAGGTAAGTGGGTGGACAGATGGATAGATAAAAAAGTTTGTCCCATCCGGTTTAAGCACGCCGCCATGTCGAATTTTTGGAGTCATTTTTACAGTCGTTGTGTCTTTTTGAGCTCGGACATAGAGTTGAAACGTCATTCAACGTGTTCTTTGTATGTTTTTATTTAAACACACTCTGTTAGAATGAGGCAGTAGTTAGCACAGTAGCCTAACAGCAAGTAGGTCAGGGTTCAAATCCCGGGTGGGACAAGGTTCCAGGTACTCTGGTTTCCTTCCACCCTCCAAAAACATACATGTCAGGTTGATTGGCTACTGTGACAAATTGCCCCTTAGGATTGAGTGTGTGTTTGTGTGTGTGTTCCGTGACAGACTGGTGATCTGTTTGGGGTGTACACTGCCTCTCGCTTTAAATCTGCTGGGATAGGCTCCGGCACCCCTGCAATCCCTCTCGGGATGAGCGGTTCAGAAGACGACCTGTTAGAATGAGGCAGTCAGCCAATCGACATACACACAAACTACCCTGATGTTTATACACTGAGCACCTGACTACCAAAATGTCTGCGCACGCCACTGCTGCGATACGGTTTACATCAGTTTAGACTCACAATCTGACAACTGAGGGGTCAAAGGTGTCAATTACGCCTGCAGATTTACATAAGAAATCAATTTAAGTGCATAAAGTGACGGTGGATGTGTAATCTGCTGTTTTTGCAGGCGTGTGGATGGTTCTCAGGATCCAGACCGAACCGCACCATTAGGAGCTGATCGGTCGTAATTTCCACTATTTTGATATTTCGCTTCGACGTTTTGCTGAAACGTTTCCAGGCCTGAACTCGGTGTTGGTCACCACCTCAGTCTTTGATAGGCTCAGAAGCAACCTGAAGCTCCCTGACTGGACAAATTAGTGTAACTCCATCTAAGTGCTGCCCGGCTCGGTGAGCGGGATTAGAAATGATAGCTTTGACTGTCAGTGACACTAACCACTCCTGAAAAGGTGACAGCACATTTGGCTGCTATTTGCTCAGAGGGTGAAGGTGGGGGGGTACCTAGAAGTTTAACTTTGGGCCATTTTGATCTTTAATTCATCCGGGATGTGGAAAATATGGAAGGAGATCATCTCACGCCATCGCACCCGTCAGGCTTTGAAGGTTCTTGAATTTTCTACAAACTTTCCTTTCATGAGGAGCTAGTCCCGTCCGCTCCCGTCGTGCACTCCTGCACGCAAACGCCGGCGCTGCGAGGCCTCCTGGACGTGTTTTATGCAGACGCAGCTGACAGGCCTGAAGTGAAGCCAGCCAGATATGAAAACAGGCACTGTCTGTCAAAACCAGGAAATCATCAGCCCCCACATCCACCGCAGGGCCCAGCTGAAAGTCATTAGCCCAGAACAACGCACCGCTTCTGCTGTTAGCCCAAAACAGAATAATAGCAATAATACTTAGCAGGATTACTGTAATGATGGAAAGGATGGTAATGATATGCTGAGGAACGGTGCAGCTGTGGATGAGCTGTGGTTGTAATCACCCACCATTAATCCTTCTCTCGGAAATACAGAAAAAACAGTCTGTTTGACCTCCAAACAAATACGATACAGTCCAATTTATTAGCACATCAAAGCAAATTTACACTTCAGATGTTGCAGTGCTGCTTAAATGTATTGTGGAAGATATTTACAAATTCATTAAATCTGCCTTTACTAATTGGACTCATGCTTTTTTAAAACCATTGGTCCACAACCTATCAATAAATCCAATATTCTAATTTCTGCATAAAGTAATTTTTTCTTTTACAGTGGCAGACCGTATATTTCACAACTAGACCTTCAGTAGTCCTCAAAGTGCATCAATCAGACCCTTGATAACCTCTTTATGGTTATATACTGGTTATATTCTGTTTATATACTTGATGAGGTCAGACCTTGATGAGGTGATTCAGAGCATCCCTAGAAGTGAGAGAGTTGTTATCGCCGCAGACTTTATTGGCCACGTTGGTGCAGAGTTGATGGGCAGGTTTGGTATCCAAAACAGGAATGCAGAAGGACAGATGGTGATCGACTTTGCAAAAAGAATGGAAATGGCTGTAGTGAATACTTTCTTCAAGAAGGGGCTGGAACACAGGGTGACTTACAAGAATGGAGGGAGGAGTACACAGGTTGATTACATTTTCTGTAGGCGGTGTAATCTGAAAGAGATCAGTGACTGCAAAGTTGTAGCAGAAGGCAGTGTAGCCAAACAGCACAGGATGGTTATGTGTCGAATGACCCTGGTAGTGAGGAAGTTTAAGAACATGAAGGGAGTGCAGAAGACTAAATGGTGGAAGCTGAAAAAGGAAGAGTGCTGCTCGAATTTTATGAAGGAGTTGAGACAGGCCCTGGGTGGCCAGAAGAAGCTTCCAAATGACTGGACAATTACATTACTCCCTGTGATCAGGGAGACAGGCAAGAGAGTACTTGGTGTGTCATCTGGAAGGATGATAAATAAAGAGACTTAGTGATGGAATGAGGAGGTGCAGGATTGTATCAAAAGAAAAAGGCTGGCTAAGAAGTGGGACACTGACAGGACTGAGAAGAGTAGGCAAAAGTACAGGGAGATACAGCGTGAGGTTAAAGAAGAAGTGGCAAAGGCAAAGGTCGCGATGGCGACCAATGAAGAGAAATGCCAAAAGAAGAAGAATCCTGGTTAGATACATCCTGCTACCCTGAATTAATGCAGAAAAATTGCTCAGGTCACCACAGATGGAAAAAAAAGCTTTAAATCAAAATCTCAAAAACAATCCAGTAATAAAATGTTTATATTGTAGAAGCACCATGAAGCACAAAACTTTCTACACAGACTTCATCAACTTTAATGATATACAAGATATTTAACACTTTGCTCAGTCAAATATTGTCTTATTTACAGATAAAATGCATCTTTTTCTCTTCTCAGCAATGCTTAAAGTCCAGCCTGTCCGTTAAATTTCTGAAGAAGTTTTCTGAACATGTGAACAACTGTCTCGTTTCATACTGCTTGCAGTTCTTTACTTTGTTCAACTTCTTTTGAAAATCCATTTGGATAAATATCTTGGAAGTGGATAAACCACTAAATCTAGATGCTGTTCTCCTCCAGTTGTTCTTTGCTGATACTCTCATACCGTACTACTCCTAATAGAAACAAACGTTCTAATGGAAGCGCACCCCTCTTTTTCCTGAAACTTCCTGAAATAAGTCTTCCATATGCAACTTTGGCTACAGTCTGACATGTCCTTGTCCTTTTAAATAGCGCTACCATAAATGTGCAGCATGTGCTGGTACCGGTATCGTACTGAGACTATTTTTTTTGCCCCTGCAAATTTTTGTTTTGCAAATAGCTTATTTATAAATGCGCACCCCATCGATACCCCATCAGTGTGGCCACGCATGTGCGAGTATTGGAAATAATATGGTAATTAAAAAGTTTTACAGCAACAAAACAATGTCGCCTATCACTGTTACCTCAAAATATAGTTGTTTGAAGGTTAATTTACGACTTTCAGGGAACGTTTTGAATTTGGTTCTCTCGACATTCTTGGAAAGTGAGGCTCTAACATAACCACCGACTAACATTCAGGGAACGTTAGTTTTTTGCTGGAGGAAAACAAACCTTTAGAGAACTTCTGGCTGACGTTCCCTGGCGGTTCTCTGTTTGTTGGGGATGCTGCTTGCTAGTTTAGCTGCATCGCTCTTTGACAGTCAACATGTCTAAAAAAGTTGGCATGGGTGCAAGAAGGCCTGCGAGAAGGCCTTAAAAGACTCATTCAAGATCTGATTGAAACAAAAGTTTTATTGCTGTTCACTTTGCGTGAAGACAGACAGCAGAAGAAATTCTGAAGGACTCTACGAAAGCTTTGCTGATTTTAATCTACCTGGCAACAAATTCTGACTGAAATGTTACTAGTCGATACATATGCTTAGAAGCAGCGCAGTCATTGGAAAAGCCAAGAAAGAAAACAGATTGACCATTTGGAAACTTTTTAATAAATAATAATGTCCAAAAGAATAATTAACAGCAGTTTGTGATTTTAATTTTTTGTAAGGCAGTGGAGAAGACTTTGAAATTGTTCAGGTTCCACCAGTAATCTCTTGGTTGGTGATTCAAACCCAGTGGGTTTTAATACATGCACAGCATTCACAGAGTTGCTGCTCCGTCAGTGACTGAAGATCATGCACACTGTCCACAAGCAAAATAAATGCTTAAAATAGAGCTTTACAAGGCAAAATATTTTTTTAAATACACTACTAATGAGCAAATATTAGGCAGAAGTAAAAAAGAAAAAGAAAAACCCAAAGCAAAATACCTTTTTATACATTATTTACAACTGATATATTATTCTGCCATGTTAAGTACAGAATGTCTGCAGAAGAGGATTTTAACAAGGAGAAAGAACATGTGGTTCAAACCTCGTGCTGTGGGACTCAAACCAAAAACCTTCTTGCTGTGAAGCTGCTGTCCAAGCCACCCCAACACTCCATTTGTGGACCAGTGCGTAATAGGCTACATGATGAAAAATATTGTTGTTAAAGCCACATAAAAATTGTCAATCGCGTCATTTAAATTATTTTTGAAACCATGTGGTGCCGTACACCATGCTCAATGCAATATTTTAATTAAAAATGGTTATAATAATAATAATATCACTACTATGATTTTGGAAAATTTCTTTTTTATTTCACTGACAGATCAGTGTGTGACACAAAATTACCATGTTGACCAACTTCCACTCTCTTTTTCTTGTGGAAGACACAAGGAAGACAAAACACCTAGCCATTGTGCGTGATAGGTATCACATCATTTGCAGGAGTGGTTTTTGAAGTTCTTGAGAAGTGGTTAGGGTGGCACGGAGATCAAGTTGGCCTATGGCTGAAATTTGATATTGTGTAAGGAGATAAATGAGATCTCCATTTTGAGATCTCTATTGGAGATATAAAGTGTGTTACAAATAAATTTTTATTACTATTATTATTATTTTAAATGGGGGTTTTGATACGTTTATGAAGGCTATGTTGTTGAGCTGAGCCCAAAGGTCTATGCAGTTCTTAATATTGGTTCCGAGTCGACCGCCAGGTGTGTCGGAAAAAAAATTGAATAAAGTCAGTGTTGTCAACTCAGACGCTATATTTAGCGTGTATTCAAACCCTCGAGGCGCTAGAGTCGCTCTCTGTTTATGTTTTTTTTTTTTTTAATCTCACGGCTTTTTCTAGTGTTATTGACGATTTTTGGAGTCTGTGACAAGAAATCGCATTACGTCTAAAAGTAATAAACCACTGCCACTGTGGCCCCTCCCTCTTGGAAAGCACTGCAAGCGCGGGAAAAACTGTGTGTTAGAAGAGAAAAGAGAGCGAGCGAGAGAAATTTGTCATTGTGTCCGCGCGCGTATTTTAGAGAGTGTTTTTGTGCATGCGCGCGTGTATTTTTGGGAGAGTGTGTTTATGATGTGACGTCTAACAAAACCTTTTGTGAGGGTAGTTTTAATGTAGGATGAAAACTTTGTGTGTACGTGCGTGATGGTAACCTTGGACTGGTAGATATCAGGAAGTTGTACCATGGTCATTATACCATGTTGCAAGGACAGTAAAGATTACCGTAATAACTGGAAAATTTAGGATTGTTCATTTTGTCACCAACACCTCTACTGACCCAACGACTTGATTTTCAGGAATAAACTCTCAACTTTTAGCAAATGACTTGATTAATCAGAAAATCCACCATGTTTTTCCGTTTGCATGTAAACGTTTAGAGAACATCACTGACTATCGTGCAAATGTGAAATGGATTGTAAGAAATGCATCAAAGTGATTGAAAAACGTTGTAAAATAACAAGGTCAATGTGTCCTGTTGTGAATTTAAAGAGATTCAGTGGGATTAAGTCTTCTAAACTCTAGGTTTAGTCAACCAGACAGTGGTTCATGGATATCAACATTCATTTTACACGTCAGGTCAGGTCCTCCTGTCAGGTCAGGTCCTCCTGACCTGACGTGTAAGATGGACTATTGCCCAAAAAGAACAAGTCAAGCAGGTCAGACGCTTCCCTTGGAACCACTACACAAAGCGCTCGGGCTACTTCATGTTGTGAAAATATAAAAGCAAGAGCATCCGATGTTTCAGAGGCTTTCTGGTTGCTTTCATTTTGTCCACAGCCTATATATGTTTTCTACTTCATGGCGATCATCCACACGGGCATGATGACTTCAGGAAGACCTTCCTGCCTCTCTACAGCCAGGATCTCCAGGCCAGCCTTGGCGATGATGACCTTCATGATGTCCAGGTGGCGGCTGATGCTGCTGTCAATGGGGTCCAACTTACAGCCCTGCCGCGCCATGTTGTCCTTCATGATGATGACTCCGTTTGGGCGCAGACTCTTCTTACAACGAAACAAGAAGTTCATCAGGTCTTTGTCTGTCAGGTGACCTGCAAAATGGAGATTAGATGCTGGGGATCTGGAGGGTGGGACGGATGTATACAGTAGATCAGGGGTGGGGAAATCCGGTCCTCGATGGCCGGTGTCCTGAAGGTTTTCCATATTCTTAAACCTTCACACCTGATCCTGGTAATTGAGTCACTGTGTCAAATTTTATTGGCTGTTGATTTCACTTTTTGTGCATCAGCCGTGCTGAACCAGGAACACAATGCAAACCTTCAGGACATCGGCCCTCGAGGACCAAATTTGCCCACCCCTACAGTAGATGGATGAATGGTTAGATTTTGTCGGGTGACATATCAATACATTTTCTTGAACAATAGAAAAATGTCTATCATGTCATTTCTTTTCATTGCTTCGATTGTTTATCACTTTCCGTTCTGTCATCTTCCGCTTGTTCCGGAGTCAGGTCGTGGGGGCAACAGCCTAAAACGGGCAGCCCAGGCCTCTCTCTCCCCGGCTGCATCCTCCAGCTCACCCGGAAGGATCCCAAGTCGTTCCCCGGCCAGCTGTGAGACATAGTCTCTCCAGTGGGTCCGGGGTCTGCCCCTTGGTCTCCTCCTGGTAGGACGTGCCCGAAGACACAGTGTTATGTTAACAAAGGGATTGGCAGACAATCACTCAATTCTGTCTCTACCTGTCTGAAAGTGGGGGTATGGAAGTTTCCTGGCTCCCCTCACTCCTCCTTGTTTAAAACACACCTCTTTATTTCTTACTGTATATATACAGCATGGATGGTTACATTTGTAATGATCGATGGATGTAATAATAGATGGGTTGGGTTGAATAATTGTATGTATGTATGGATAAATGGATATTACTTACATGCTACCCACTGCATCCAGACCACGTCATACTTGTGTTTGGGAGGTGTGAACTCTTGCAGATTGTAGCAGTAGTAGGTCTCGATGCGGTCTGCGTCATCACCCAGGTACTCCTCGTGTGCGTGCAGCAGGAAGTGCTCCATCATGTCAGCCAGCTCCATCTTCTCAAAAACAGGGAGAAGAACGCCTTTGGACACCCGTCCGATTCCACTTCCGCAGTCCAAAGCAAAGTGTGTTCCAGCCTTACCAGGACCCTGATGGTGCAGAAAGACCTTTGTTACTCAGGACCAAAATGTGGTCGTGTAGAGGTACCCATAGAACCATGTGGAGAACCTGCCATGTATTACAATTATAAACTGATTGGAGCAATGCAAACAAAACATATAAAATGTTTTTATGTTGTAATTCTTGCTAATTTCTCATTTGTAAACACTTATGTGTACCTGTACGATAGTTTAGAGTGGTTTTGAGTGAAGTGCCCCTGCAGATCAGGGGCAAGGTCCTGCCCCAAATGGGTGAGTTTAAGTATCTCATGGTCTTGTTTACAGTTGGGGAAAGATAAAGCAGAAAATCAACAGATTGATCGATGCAGCGTTTGCAATAATTAGGACGCTGTATCGATCCGTCGTGATGAAGAAAGAGCTGAGCCAAAAAGCGAAACTTTCCAGTTGACCTACGTTCCTACTCTTGCCATGGTAGCCAGGATCTATGTTCCTACCCTCACCATGGTAACCAGGATCTACGTTCCTACCCTCACCATGGTAACCAGGATCTACGTTCCTACCCATACCATGGTAACCAGGATCTACGTTCCTACCCTCACCATGGTAACCAGGATCTATGTTCCTACCCTCACCGTGGTAACCAGGATCTATGTTCCTAACCTCACCACGGTAACCACGATCTATGTTCCTACCCTCACCTTGGTAACCAGGATCTACGTTCTTACCCTCACCATGGTAACCAGGATCTACGTTCCTACCCTCACCATGGTAACCAGGATCTACATTCCTACCCCCACCATGGTAACCAGGATCTACGTTCCTACCCTTACCATGGTAACCAGGATCTATGTTCCTACCCTCACCGTGGTAACCAGGATCTACGTTCCTACTCTTACCATGGTAACCAGGATCTACGTTCCTACCCTCACCATGGTAACTAGGATCTACGTTTCTACCCTCACCATGGTAACCAGGATCTACGTTCCTACCCTCACCATGGTAACCAAGATCTACGTTTCTACCCTTACCATGGTAACCAGGATCTACGTTCCTACCCTCACCATGATAACCAGGATCTACGTTCTTACCCTCACCATGGTAACCAGGATCAACGTTCCTACCCTCACCATGGTAACCAGGATCTATGTTCTTACCCTCACCATGGTAACCAGGATCTACGTTCCTACCCTCACCATAGTAACCAGGATCTATGTTCCTAACCACACCATGGTAACCAGGATCTATGTTCCTAACCTTACCATGGTAACCAGGATCTACGTTCCTACCCTCACCATGATAACCAGGATCTACGTTCTTACCCTCACCATGGTAACCAGGATCAACGTTCCTACCCTCACCATGGTAACCAGGATCTACGTTCCTACCCTCACCATGGTAACCAGGATCTATGTTCTTACCCTCACCATGGTAACCAGGATCTACGTTCCTACCCTCACCATGGTAACCAGGATCTATGTTCTTACCCTCACCATGGTAACCAGGATCTACGTTCCTACCCTCACCATAGTAACCAGGATCTACGTTCCTACCCTCACCATAGTAACCAGGATCTATGTTCCTAACCTTACCATAGTATCTAGAAGTGCAGCAGTTACCGATGTGACAATAAACGTCGATTTTTTTAAAAGAAAAAATTTGGAATGAATTTTGTTTAAAAATAATAAAAATTTGGCGAGTTAAAAGTTGGTTTATTTTCATTTACTCATATAAATATATATATATAATATGGTTTATTTCTGAAGCTAAATGTCTCAGATTACGCTGAATTTAAATGAGACCCCGCTTTGGGAAATAAAATTATTTAAAGTTAAAACCTGATATTTTCCAAGTTGTTGCCACAGCGACGGACAGCTCGGTACCAGATGTCAGGACTCAGAGCTTACAAGCACCGACAGCACAAACCAGTCGACCTCAGTTCCTTGGGGCAACTGCTCCATGACCTTTGCCCCCAGGGAGGAAAGAGGCAAGCTTTCATATTCTGACCTCACCCCAACCTCTTGAGGCTGAGCGCTGGTGTAAAGAACGGCCGGAGGAGTTCTGTTACAGGAGGCTTCCTGATGGAGAAGAATTATTGCCACATTGCAGCGTATGCATGTTTTAAACCTACTCTGCCATATTGCTGCTTCACGTGCGTCTGACACATCCAACAAAAACTGCAAGTTTTCTACATTTTAACCTCTTCACCCCGCTTATACTTTCTGAGTAGAAAAAAACAAATCTTCTTTAAAGATTTACTCTCAAGTTAACGACCCTTGAGGAACTCAAGTTTTGGGGAAAAAAAAGTTCTGTCATCTCAAAGCTTGGCTTCAGACAAAATTATTTTTGGTGTCGTAAATTAGTTTCACTTGCTCAAAAGAAATTAAATCAAATCTCCCTGTGGAATTGTATGGTTTTAAGACTACAGAGGACCGCTATCTTAAACGTCCCAACTCATGGGCATATCTTTATTTGCTTTCAACTTCTTCTTTTGGCATTTCCCTTTCTGGGGTCGCCACAGGTGGAAGAGTTTAGGTACTTAAGATCAACAGTCCAGAGCAATGGAGAGTGTGGAAAAGAGGAGAAGAAGCTTGTGCAGCCAGGCTGGAACGGGTGGAGAAAAGTATCAGGTGTGATGTGTGATAGAAGAGTTTCTGCTAAAATGAAAGGAAAAGTGTACAAAACCGTGGTGAGAGCGGCCATGCTCATTGGTCTAGAGACAATGGCACTGAGGAAAAGACAGGAAACAGAGATGAAGGTAGAAGAGATGAAGATGCTGATGATCTCTCTGGGAGTGACCAGGATGGACAGGATCAGAGGAACAGCACATGTTAGAGGTTTTGGAGATAAAGTCAGAGAGGCCAAACTGAGATGGTTTGGACATGTGCAGAGAAGAGAGAGAGTACATCAGAAGAAGGATGCTGGGTTTAGAACCACCAGGAAAGAGGCCTAGAGGAAGACCAAAGAAGAGGTTCATGGATACATTGAAGGAAGACATTGAACAACAACCACAATTTAAGTTTTTGAACCCCCAGTGCATGATAGTTTTAGAGGTCTATCACAGACCAGAAAGTATGATAGGCAGACTACTGCCCTTATTCTCTGTCCGTATGACGAAAGCACATTCTGTACTTCACTTAAAAATTTGAGACGAGTCCTTAATTATCTGCCCATTCCCTCCCAACTTATACTATTGAGGAAGGGGCACATGTCAACAGCCTCATCACTGTAGCTGGTTGCATCACTGCTGTAGCAGTCAGTTGTTTGTCACGTTGGAGGGAGCCATAAATACAACATTTCCTCTTCTGAAACGCTTATCCATCATGAGGTTGCAGGGGGTACCGGAGGCTATCCCAGCTGATTGCAAGCAAGAGGCAGAATACACCACGCACTCCCCCCATGCCGTTCCCCCTCAATTTTAAATCCCACCTTAGACACTGAACATGGCACAATGGCACCACACACATTCCAAACTAAACTACACACAGAGAGGTCCTCGGGTTGGGGGGCAATGCCGCTTGGCAGCGACAGGGCCCGCCACCTGCAAGAGATACGGTTGTGTGGTTTTTGTATGGGGGAAACGGGCCCGGGGGCGGTCTCGCCTGGCCCTGCCGGGGCCCCTCGTCACCAGTTGGGGTTAAGAGGTGCACTGGGGTGAGCATCACTAGAGAGTTGGCAGGACTACAGGTACAGAGGGACATTAGGGACATTAGGTGTGCAGAGGTGGTCTTTGGGCTGCCTGGGTCGGCCACCTGGCTGTGTGTTGGGCTGTGGTGGCTGCATATGGGGTAGCCTGGCCCTGCTGGGCCCCCGGTTGAGCCCTGGCTCGGGGATTGTCGGGTCCCTGGGCCCTTGGGGTGAGTGCTCCCCTCTCGGTCCGGGCCTTGACTTCTGTCACCCCTGGGCTCGCCTAGGGCCGTGGGGTACGGTTGCTGCGTCTGCCCCGAGGCCTGTGGGTCCTGGCATCGGGGAGGCCCGTGCTCCTTGGTGCTGGAGTGGCCCTGGCAAGGGTTTCTCTATGCGCCTTGCTGGGTGGGTGGGCGGCTCCTCGGCCCGGCCTCGGGGTCCCGGGATCTGGATGGGCGTGGGCCCGGGTAGCGTGTGTCTATGCCTCCCTCGTTCCAATCCTTTGGGGCTGGTGAGGATCCGTTGGTCCTAATAAGCACATGGTTCACATCGGCAGCATGCATGTACTTTCACTCACACTCGCACACTATATCACTCTGTTTACTGTCCGCTATGTTCCTTGCTTCCAACCAATATTATTATAACTCTAGTAACATGTGTTTGTGTTGCTATAGAAGGTTTTGTTGTATGTGTCAGTTTTATCACTGGTTTAAACTCTTGTTTTTACTTTTTTTCTCCTCAGATAATCCAGCAGGTTGGTTGTGATGCAGAATACTACAACTTCAGATTTTCTTTTTACTTTCTCCCCCTTTCTTCTTCTTCTTCTGTACCCTATCCCTCCTCTTTTTCACCCCACCTACCCCCGCCCCTCTCCTTAGTAATTCCTGTCAGGTCCAGCGCAGAAAGCATATATATTTTGATTGTAAAGCATTTAAAATAAACAAATAAAGCTTGTCAGGGTCGGCACATGGTGCTGACCCTGGTAGAACAAAACTGCCCAGCAATACTTGACATACAGATCATCATTCTGCTTGTCACAACGCAGGACAGAACAGGTAAAAAAAAAAAAAAAAAAAAAGAATACACCACGCACAGGTCGCCAGTCTGTTGCTGGACCACACACACACTCATTCCTGGAGGCAGTTTCATTTGCCTCATTCACAAAAGTAATGTGCATTGCTTGCTTGTTACATCTTAAATTTTCTGTTCAAAGGTTTTATTGGTTTAGTTTTCACCCAGTTTTAAGATGAAATCCCCATATTTCTTAGCATTTCTACTCTGCAGCTGCCTGACTGCTGAATTGTTGCTGATTAGAAAGTGGACCAGTTTGTTGGTTTAGGCAAGAGAAGTGATTAGTTGCCGCTGGTAGCCAACTTGGGCAAGTTACACATCCCGAGCACTGGAAACCTCAACTGCAGCCAATCAGTCCAGCTCACAGTCTGGCTTCTTGCTGCCATTGGCCAAGTCAAATCTGTCAATTAAACTTGTTAAGTGTGCCCACTTTGGGGTAAACATTTGCTACATTGTTTAATTGGTGCATCTAATTGGCCAGTTATTAACATAATTTATGTAACGTAAATAACAACAAAAAAATCAGAGCTATCGAGAATACCTTAGAACTAAAGTTTCAGGGTCAGAATTGTTACCTTGATAATAACAGTAACTGAGACCATGTCCACACGTAGCCGGTTATTTTTGAAAACGCATATTCGTTTTAGAAACACACTCGCATACACACGAAACTGCTTTCAATAGTTTCGTGAAACTATTGAAATTGGTCATGGCTGTTATAAGCATGCCAGACCAGTAGTGGGCAATATTTATCTAAACGTAAGTTCTGAGCTAGGAAGGCTTATGTGACGGATAATAACTAGGGGTGTGCGATACCGCAAGTTTTGGTATCGGTCCAATACCAAGTAAACACCAGACAAATATCGCCGATACCGATATCGATACCGATATTTAAATTTTTTAAATGACTATTTTTGCATCAAGGGTTTGGTCATATATACTATAGTATGACCAAGTATATGTAAATACACAGGTTGGTAGATAGATCGATAGAAGTGCCCAGTTGCACAACAACAAATGTTAACTAATGTTAAAGATGATTATGTTGTACTTTCATAATTAAAATTGGAGCGTCTCTGTTAATGAGCACTGCCTCTGGGAAACAGAAGGGGTCAGGGTTTTTTCCTCCGTTTCTGAAGTTTTTCTTTGGGGTGATTCTTTAATTTGTAGTGTTACCCCTATATTTAACAGCCTTTCTGCACATGGTGCAGGTAGCCTCAAAATACAGCCACACGATACTTCTATTTTTTCCATCTCTCTCTACTTTTACCGACTTGCGTTTTTTTTTTTTTTTTTTTGTTTCTTGGCCCCGAGTCGCTGAGTCATGTGACAAGTCAAAGCGAAAGAGAGGAGAGAGGGGGCGGGGCCGCCTCGCTTTAGCATACAGGCGCGACACACAGCATTTATGCATATTTTGCAGACAAATCAGTTAGGTTAACTTTTTGAAAAAAAAAAAAAAACGGAAGCAAAGTGCGAGGGGTAAAACTTCATCCAAAGTATCGATATTGTGGTTCGAGTATCGATCGATATCGATACTAGCGTTGGTGTCGATATTATCAATATTAGGATCGATCCGCCCACCCCTAATAATAACTGACTGTAACTTATTTCTCCTCAAAAAGAAGGAAGAGCAGGTGAGTGTGAAGAAAACCCCCCCCCAAAAAGCAAAAAATGAGTGGGGTTTTTTTTTGGATCTATGCTGCCCACTGTCTGATATTAACAACAAGGACGCACACCAAAAACGTTTATATATGAATCGTCGCAGGTAGTGGCGTTTAAAAACGCAAAACGCCGGTTTATTCATGTCCAAATGTAAAACCGGAGTTTTCCAAAATCTTTACTTTGGTTGGAGTTTTCAAAAACAGCGGTTTGTAGTGAAAAAAACAACGGGTTTGTCCAGTCAGTCATCTTCTTATCCGTCTATCCCTTTCGGGGTTGCGAGGGGTGCCGGAGCCCATCCCGGCCAATTTAAGGCAAAGGGCAGAGTACACCCCAAACAGGTCACCAGTCTGTCGCGGGGCCACACACATACGTACAACCATCCACACACACACTCATTCCTAAGGGCTATTTGGCACCGGCCAATCAACCTAACATGCATGTCTTTGGAGGGTGGGAGGAAACTGGAGTACCCGGAGGAAACCCACACAAACACGGGGAGAACATGCAAACTCCACACAGAAAGGACAGTGTTTTCAAGCCTCGTCTCCACCCAGGACTCGAACCCATGACCTTCTTGCTGTGAGGCCACCGTGCTACCCACTGCGCCACCGTGCTGCCCGGGTTTGTCCAAACGGATAAAAATATATTTGTTTTACCAGATCCCCGGCTACGTGTGGACAGGGCCTCAGTGAGTGACTAGAGATGCTTTGGAGCCAACAGCTACTTCCTATCTGGAATGCACGGGGATAGGCTTACCATGTTCAGTTCTCTGTAACAGCCATTGATTAGAACCAGAATGTGTGTGTATGTTAAGGGGGCGGGAGTCTTTCAAATCAGTGAAGAAGGTTGTTTGTGGGGCAGTGTTGTTTTCGTTAACGATGACAAAAACTAAATAATTTTGTTGACAAAGCATTTTTTCACGATGATGACTTAACGATAACGAAATAAATGCGACATTTTGGTGACGGAAATGTGACGAGACGTTTGCAAGTTTCTGTTGACGAGACGGAAATGTAACGAAATAGGCGTCAGACTTTCATATTTCTGTCTGTGAAAAGAAAAAAACACAGCGGCTGCATTCTGTCTCTCACGGCGGCACGCCCTTCATAATGCTGCACGTTCACACCGTCTACACAACACACCTGCAGCCACGAGAAAGTCACACACGATGGTGAAAACAGTAACAACGAGGCTTGGTGGTCAGAAACAGAAAGTTTTCCACATATTTTGCGCAAACAGCATGCTAACTTCAAGCTAATGCTAGCTTGTTGGCGCTGCTAACTTCCTTTAGTTAGCTTGGTTGCGCTAACGACTGATTTAAAGACACAATGTAGTGTTTACTTTATTTACAGGGTTATTAAGTGGTGTCATTTTTAAGTATACATAAGTTACAACGTTCCTCACTCACTAAAAAATTTCTATAAATTTTTTTTAATTAATTATTTTTTTTACACTAAAACTAGACTAAAAACGTTCTTAGTCTCCCTGACGAAAACTCTTTTGGGTTTTCATTGACTAAAACAAAAATATAAAGAGATGACGAAAACGTGACTAAAACCTAAATTAATACTAAAACAAAAACTTAGGTGGCTGCCAAAAACAACAATGTTATGTGGTCGTACCCTCCCTGTTTCTATAGAAACAAGCCAGCTGCAACAGCAGAACTTGAACTAGGCTTCACGATCTAATACGTGTTGTAGATGCCAGGACATCCATCTCTGCCTGAATGATCTCTCTGGATCCTGATGGGAGTTTGTGGTCTAAAACTAGAGCAGATCGTGTTGTAGATTCTAAACTCCTGTCCCATTAGACATGAGCAAGAGAGTGACATTAACGTGTTCATCGTACGGCATGGTGTTGAGCTGAGCTAAATCTGGATTGTTGTGTTTACAGTAGCGCCAGAAGAAGCGGCCTTCAAGCCTCTAATGCAGGAATGTGGTTTATAATTAGAGCCAAACCGATCCGCTGCAGGTCAAACAGTCCCCTGAATTAGCGATAGCGGCTAAAATAAGCCCTTTAGCTTGTGCTAACACATGTAGCATGAATGATTAGATATAAAGTAACTTTAAATGTTTCATGTATCCTATTCTGCTCCATGTTGGCTGAGCCCGGGAATGGAACAGTGTTTGTCCGAGAAGATTGATGAGAAGATATAAAAATAGAAGTTACCATGTGGAGTTAGAAGCAGGTGTGAAAGGATGATTACAGAAGCAGAGGTGGATTAACTCACCACAAACCTCTGCAGAAACTTGCGAGAACCTTCCAGATCAACGTTTGAAATCTCTATAAAATCACCCATCATGCCTTCCTCCGAAGCGGGAACATCTTCATAGAACTTCTGAGCTCTGTAGTAAAACTGCTTCTCCCCTTTGATGTACTCGCAGGTGACTGGGAAGAGTTTCACTGTGGAGAAATGAGAACACCAGCAGGGTTAGGAAGATATTAGCTCAAATAAATTTAGTTTAATATTATTTTTCAATCAATTTGACTGAATTTATTCCAAGATGTGGATCAAATTCAGAGAGGCCTTTAACAATGATCTCAATTGACTGGTAGCTCCCAGGAAAGGTTTTGGTCAATCTCATGTGTCAGTATTCATTCATTCATCTTCTAAACCGTCCATCCCTACCAGGGTTGCCGGAGCCTTTCCTGGTTGATTCAAGACAAGAGGCAGGGTTCAATCTGAACAGGTCGCCAGTCTGTCACAGGGCCACACATAACCATCCACACATACATTCATCCACACACACTCATTCCGAGGGGCAATTTTGTAGCGGCCAATCAACCTAACATGCATGTTTTTTGGAGAGTGGGAGGAAACTGGAGAAAACCCATGCATACACAAGCAGAACATACAAACTCCACACAGTAAGGCCAGTGTTCCAATCCCTGCCCCACCCGGGACGTTAATAAGAAACATGAATAAGTCAATGCCAAGGTGTTAGTTCATTAATATTAAAGGTTTGAGATCCATGAGAAAACTAAGTCACATGTGTAAGGTATTAAACTTTGATTGTGTGACCCTAAAAATTGATCAGTTTATCTATGGTTGGTACTGAGTAACTGCTGGCAGTTTCATTAAAATTCTTCAGTGTTTTTGAAAATATGAGTGAGCTCAACCTTTGGTTACAGAATCCCAAGAGCGTAATTACCATTGTTAATTTACTCTAGGTACTGTGTAAGTGTGGGCAGTTTCATTATATCTTTTCTTGAGAGACGTTGCGTTCACAAGAATTTGTGACCTTAACAATATAGACTATATTAGCTTGGTCGACCGCCATGTTTAGCATCTGAGGTAAAAACAGAACAAGATGAATCTTTATGTAGAATCAGAATGCTTTTACTGCCATGGTCAATGAAGAATATCAGAGACTAGGAACTTGGTGTGGTACTGGTGTGCAAAAGAAAAAAAAAAAAGAAAAATGACAATAAAAAAAAATAGTAATTTTAACAAACTAGGAGTGCTCAGAAAGAAAAAGAAAAGTAGTGCAATGTCATAGAAAATAATAGAAAATAAAAAAAATAGTAAAGTGACAAGAGGGAAGTGACTAGGAGATGTGGGGATCCAGGTTATAAAGTGACTAAGAGATGTGGGGATCCAGGTTATAAAGTGACTAAGAGATGTGGGGATCCAGGTTATAAAGTGACTAAGAGATGTGGGGATCCAGGTTATAAAGTGTCTAAGAGATGTGGGGATCCAGGTTATAAAGTGACTAAGAGATGTGGGGATCCAGGTTATAAAGTGACTAAGAGATGTGGGGATCCAGGTTATAAAGTGAATAAGAGATGTGGGGATCCAGGTTATAAAGTGACTAAGAGATGTGGGGATCCAGGTTATAAAGTGACTAAGAGATGTGGGGATCCAGGTTATAAAGTGACTAAGAGATGTGGGGATCCAGGTTATAAAGTGACTAAGAGATGTGGGGATCCAGGTTATAAAGTGACTAAGAGATGTGGGGATCCAGGTTATAAAGTGACTAAGAGATGTGGGGATCCAGGTTATAAAGTGTCTAAGAGATGTGGGGATCCAGGTTATAAAGTGACTAAGAGATGTGGGGATCCAGGTTATAAAGTGACTAAGAGATGTGGGGATCCAGGTTATAAAGTGTCTAAGAGATGTGGGGATCCAGGTTATAAAGTGACTAAGAGATGTGGGGATCCAAGTTATAAAGTGACTAAGAGATGTGGGTATCCAGGTTATAAAGTGTCTAAGAGATGTGGGGATCCAGGTTATAAAGTGACTAAGAGATGTGGGGATCCAGGTTATAAAGTGACTAAGAGATGTGGGGATCCAGGTTATAAAGTGACTAAGAGATGTGGGGATGCAAGTTATAAAGTGACTAAGAGATGAGGGGATCCAGGTTATAAAGTGACTAAGAGATGTGGGGATCCAGGTTATAAAGTGACTAAGAGATGTGGGGATCCAGGTTATAAAGTGACTAAGAGATGTGGGGATCCAGGTTATAAAGTGACTAAGAGATGTGGGGATCCAAGTTATAAAGTGACTAAGAGATGAGGGGATCCAGGTTATAAAGTGACTAAGAGATGTGGGGATCCAGGTTATAAAGTGACTAAGAGATGTGGGGATCCAAGTTATAAAGTGACTAAGAGATGTGGGGATCCAGGTTATAAAGTGACTAAGAGATGTGGGGATCCAGGTTATAAAGTGACTAAGAGATGTGGGGATCCAGGTTATAAAGTGACTAAGAGATGTGGGGATCCAGGTTATAAAGTGACTAAGAGATGTGGGGATCCAGGTTATAAAGTGACTAAGAGATGTGGGGATCCAGGTTATAAAGTGACTAAGAGATGTGGGGATCCAGGTTATAAAGTGACTAAGAGATGTGGGGATCCAAGTTATAAAGTGACTAAGAGATGTGGGGATCCAAGTTATAAAGTGACTAAAAGATGTGGGGATCCAGGTTATAAAGTGACTAAGAGATGTGGGGATCCAGGTTATAAAGTGACTAAGAGATGTGGGGATCCAAGTTATAAAGTGACTAAGAGATGTGGGGATCCAGGTTATAAAGTGACTAAGAGATGTGGGGATCCAGGTTATAAAGTGACTAAGAGATGTGGGGATCCAGGTTATAAAGTGACTAAGAGATGTGGGGATCCAGGTTATAAAGTGACTAAGAGATGTGGGGATCCAGGTTATAAAGTGACTAAGAGATGTGGGGATCCAGGTTATAAAGTGACTAAGAGATGTGGGGATCCAAGTTATAAAGTGACTAAGAGATGTGGGGATCCAGGTTATAAAGTGACTAAGAGATGTGGGGATCCAGGTTATAAAGTGACTAAGAGATGTGGGGATCCAAGGTTATAAAGTGACTAAGAGATGTGGGGATCCAGGTTATAAAGTGATCTAAGAGATGTGGGGATCCAGGTTATAAAGTGTACTAAGAGATGTGGGGATCCAGGTTATAAAGTGACTAAGAGATGTGGGGATCCAGGTTATAAAGTGACTAAGAGATGTGGGGATCCAGGTTATAAAGGTACTAAGAGATGTGGGGATCCAGGTTATAAAGTGACTAAGAGATGTGGGGATCCAGGTTATAAGGTGACTAAGAGATGTGGGGATCCAGGTTATAAAGTGACTAAGAGATGTGGGGATCCAGGTTATAAAGTGACTAAGAGATGTGGGGATCCAGGTTATAAAGTGACTAAGAGATGTGGGGATCCAGGTTATAAAGTGTATAAGAGATGTGGGGATCCAGGTTATAAAGTGACTAAGAGATGTGGGGATCCAGGTTATAAAGTGACTAAGAGATGTGGGGATCCAGGTTATAAAGTGTATAAGAGATGTGGGGATCCAGGTTATAAAGTGACTAAGAGATGTGGGGATCCAGGTTATAAAGTGACTAAGAGATGTGGGTATCCAGGTTATAAAGTGTACTAAGAGATGTGGGGATCCAGGTTATAAAGTGACTAAGAGATGTGGGGATCCAGGTTATAAAGTGACTAAGAGATGTGGGGATCCAGGTTATAAAGTGACTAAGAGATGTGGGGATGCCAGGTTATAAAGTGACTAAGAGATGAGGGGATCC
This sequence comes from Neostethus bicornis, assembly GCA_902685375.1. Lineage (NCBI taxonomy): Eukaryota > Metazoa > Chordata > Actinopteri > Atheriniformes > Phallostethidae > Neostethus > Neostethus bicornis. The sequence goes on along the minus strand of LR738547.1, from coordinate 5,081,951 downwards.
AGGTTATAAAGTGACTAAGAGATGTGGGGATCCAGGTTATAAAGTGACTAAGAGATGTGGGGATCCAGGTTATAAAGTGACTAAGAGATGTGGGGATCCAGGTTATAAAGTGACTAAGAGATGTGGGGATCCAAGTTATAAAGTGACTAAGAGATGAGGGGATCCAGGTTATAAAGTGACTAAGAGATGTGGGGATCCAGGTTATAAAGTGACTAAGAGATGTGGGGATCCAAGTTATAAAGTGACTAAGAGATGTGGGGATCCAGGTTATAAAGTGACTAAGAGATGTGGGGATCCAGGTTATAAAGTGACTAAGAGATGTGGGGATCCAGGTTATAAAGTGACTAAGAGATGTGGGGATCCAGGTTATAAAGTGACTAAGAGATGTGGGGATCCAGGTTATAAAGTGACTAAGAGATGTGGGGATCCAGGTTATAAAGTGACTAAGAGATGTGGGGATCCAGGTTATAAAGTGACTAAGAGATGTGGGGATCCAAGTTATAAAGTGACTAAGAGATGTGGGGATCCAAGTTATAAAGTGACTAAAAGATGTGGGGATCCAGGTTATAAAGTGACTAAGAGATGTGGGGATCCAGGTTATAAAGTGACTAAGAGATGTGGGGATCCAAGTTATAAAGTGACTAAGAGATGTGGGGATCCAGGTTATAAAGTGACTAAGAGATGTGGGGATCCAGGTTATAAAGTGACTAAGAGATGTGGGGATCCAGGTTATAAAGTGACTAAGAGATGTGGGGATCCAGGTTATAAAGTGACTAAGAGATGTGGGGATCCAGGTTATAAAGTGACTAAGAGATGTGGGGATCCAGGTTATAAAGTGACTAAGAGATGTGGGGATCCAAGTTATAAAGTGACTAAGAGATGTGGGGATCCAGGTTATAAAGTGACTAAGAGATGTGGGGATCCAGGTTATAAAGTGACTAAGAGATGTGGGGATCCAAGTTATAAAGTGACTAAGAGATGTGGGGATCCAGGTTATAAAGTGATTAAGAGATGTGGGGATCCAGGTTATAAAGTGTCTAAGAGATGTGGGGATCCAGGTTATAAAGTGACTAAGAGATGTGGGGATCCAGGTTATAAAGTGACTAAGAGATGTGGGGATCCAGGTTATAAAGTGTCTAAGAGATGTGGGGATCCAGGTTATAAAGTGACTAAGAGATGTGGGGATCCAGGTTATAAGGTGACTAAGAGATGTGGGGATCCAGGTTATAAAGTGACTAAGAGATGTGGGGATCCAGGTTATAAAGTGACTAAGAGATGTGGGGATCCAGGTTATAAAGTGAGTAAGAGATGTGGGGATCCAGGTTATAAAGTGACTAAGAGATGTGGGGATCCAAGTTATAAAGTGACTAAGAGATGTGGGGATCCAGGTTATAAAGTGACTAAGAGATGTGGGGATCCAGGTTATAAAGTGACTAAGAAATGTGGGGATCCAGGTTATAAAGTGACTAAGAGATGTGGGGATCCAGGTTATAAAGTGACTAAGAGATGTGGGGATCCAGGTTATAAAGTGACTAAGAGATGTGGGGATCCAGGTTATAAAGTGACTAAGAGATGTGGGGATCCAGGTTATAAAGTGACTAAGAGATGTGGGGATCCAGGTTATAAAGTGACTAAGAGATGTGGGGATCCAGGTTATAAAGCAAAGAAGCTGTTTTTGTGTCGGGACGTTCTGGTCCAAATGGACCGGAGCCTCCTGCCCGAGGGGAGTCGCTCAAAAAGTCCATGTCCAGGGTGGGAAGGGTCAGCTGCTATCCGACCTGCACGCCCCCGAGTCCTGGAGACGTACCGATCATGGAGAGATGAAAGGCTCCAGCCAATCACCTTCTCAGCGAGCGCACAATGCGCTGCAGTCTGTGTTTGTTCCTGACTGTGGCTCCAGCGTACCACATGGTGATGGAGGAGGTGAGGACAGACTCGATGATGGCTCTGTAAAACTGCACCAACATCTGGGCGGGCAGCTTGGCTTTCTTCAACTGCCGCAGAAAGTACATCCTCTGCTGGGCCTTTTTGATCAGGGAGCTGATGAACGGCTCCCACTTTAGGTCCTGTGTGATTGTTAGTGCTGAGGAAGCGGAAAGAGTCTACAGTGATGATGGGGGAGTCTATCAGTGCAAGGGGGGGAATGGGGTCTGTGACTTTCCTAAAGTCCACGATCATCTCCACTGTCTTCTGAGCGTTGAGCTCCAGGTTGTTGTTGCTGCACTAGGACACCAGCTGGTCTACCTCCATCCTGTAGGTCGACTCATCACCATCAGAAATGAGGGTGGTGTCATCCGCAAACTTGATCAGTTTGACAGAGTCATGGCTGGAGGTGCAGCAGTTTACAGGGGGACTCTCAGTTGTAAGCTAATGCGTGCAATCAAGGCCCAGAAGCAGTAAGTAAAATTAAATCGAGTGTAGGCAATAGGTCGCGCTAGCTCCACTACCAACTACCAACTTTTCAGAGGTTTAGACTGACTCTTAAAGTGGTTTCCCCCATTGCTGGTTCCTTGGTGATTCCTTCCCATGGTGGTTTTTCTATTTGGTTCAAATGGGTTTTTTGCCCTCCTGGTTCTGTTGTACCTCCTATTCTGGTTCTGGTCGGCCATGTTTCTGTACTGGTGTCTTGATTCCAAAGCTATTTTTGATTAAGGGCTTTTGGTCTGGATTCGTTCATATTGAAATCTTTTGATTCCATGATGAAGTTGGTTGTCATCGCTGACAGTTGTTCTGTGGATCAACTCCAACAAAATAAAAGATGATTTGATTCCATCTGCAGATTATAAATAATCCTTCAGCTGCGTTCTGCTCGTGCTTCAGGACCAGAACAAGTTGTCCTGATCGCACACACGGACACCAGTGAGCTTAAAAACCAAACAACCAACAATTTGGCAGAATATCTGAAGCCTTGCGAGGATAAAGAGACTTGTCCTCGTGTCGGAGGATTGAGAAATAGGATTTATGTTCTCCTACTGCTTGAGTTCTCCACAGTGTCTGATGGGTCAATCAGGCTCTGCCGTCCACCTCCGGACGGCTTGTTTGAGGCCGACCTCTCGCTTCTCAGAAGACTGATTAAAGACCAGAGTTTGATGCTCAGAGGTCATGTCACAGGACCACATGTGGCTTCTAATTAGGAAGTTCTGTTTTACATCATGCTGCATAAAACTTTACATTGTAAATAAAAAAGTAAAAAAAAACAAGTCAAGGGTCAAATGACACAAAAAGAACATTTTTTTCAAAGACATTAAAGTAGTTTTTGATGAAGTTCCTGAACGGGAGCTAAAGACGGACCCACATGAAAAAAACTCCAATCAAAAGCATTACTATTAACTTTAAGTTGAAACCTGCATACGTAACTTCACATTTATTTTGGGTTGATTGAATGAAAGTGGGGTACATTACCCACTCATGGATCAATCAGACTCCTCAAACATTTGTTCAAATAAATTCTATATCTCAGTATCATGCCTGAGATCACAAAATCAAGTATCATCGCAAAAAGGTCTTAGTATTTAATGACTTTTTCCAGCTAACCAGGAGACAATTCATCACTGGAAAAGTTAGTAAGATCCGTTTCGTTGTCTTCCGCTTATCTAGGGTTGGGGGCCCAAGGGCAACAGTTTTAGACGAGGAGCCCAGGCTTCTCTCACCCTAGCTGCATCCTCCAGCTCACCCGGAAGGATCCCGAGTTGTTCGCTGGCCAGCTATAAAACACAGGCTCTCCAGCGAGTCCGGGGTCTGCCATTCAGTCTCCTCCCGGTGGGATGTATCCGAAACACTTCACCAGCGAGGCGCTCGGGGGGCATCCTGAACAGATGCCCGAACTACCGCATCTGGCTTCTCTCGACCTGAAGGAGGAGCGATGTTGTGATGCAGAAGGAGGAGGACCCAAAGGCAGGACAAAACAAGGATTTATTAAACCAAGGTATCAGCAAGGCTGTAAGCAAAGGAACAAGAGTAAAAAAAAAATCAATAAAGTTTTCAAGGAGATGATCTCAGTTTTTCAAAAGGATATCCGTTGGGTCGGGAGACAGCCAAGGTAGGATGGCCTGAAGACCCGACAAGGAATGCTGGTGAGGTTGCCTTTAAATAGTCAGCAGAGGAAGAAGGCGCAGGTGGTCCAGATCAGGTAGAATTGGGGGAAAGGTGAGATGGTCCCTGGCTCCCTCTGGTGGTGGGTGAGGGAACCACAACAAGCGGATGGCAGAACTCCTCACCCAATCTCTGAGTGAGAGCCCAGCCCCCCTGCGGAGGAAGCTCATTTTGGCCGCTTGTATCTGTGATCTTATTCTTTCGGTTACCACCCACATTTGGTGACCATAGGTGAGGACAGGGAATGTGGATCGTATCGTAAGTAAGTTGTCTAAAAAGAATTTTTAAATGGATTTCTATATTAGTAGTATAGATTCATCTAAAAATATGAGTTGAATTGTTTTGATGGAGGTGTATTTTTATTTATGATAGTTTGGGTTCATTTTTTTTTTATCACACAAAGAAAAAAAGTGCTCTTCTGCTTCCTCTGGAAGCCGTAAATAATCTGGCGTCTATTTGTCACAGAGATGATTTACAGCTTACACCCTTCCCATGCCATGCCATTAATGGTGCTTGGATCAGGTTAGCGGTAAGAAGAAGAGGCGTCTTTGGCCATCGAGTCAAGATCTCCTGTTTCTGAAGCCCGTCGTCTCATTATGGATCCTTCTGGAAGGACTAAAGCTGTCAACATGAAGCTTGAATGTTTGTTAAATCACCAAACTCAGAGTGAGGTGATCACTTTGTTTTAATTTTTATAAAAAACTTTCAGACATGTCGTCTTTGTTTAGCGTTGTTTGTGTTTAAAGGGTAACTCTTTCAGAAGTCTAAGAAAAAGATCTCTGCTCAGAAATAAAACCCTGTCTGCGGATGTCTCTGTCATATTCTGACCTTCAGTAAACACCTCTGAAGGGCCATGAATCAGCATTTGTTTCTGTCCTCAGGAAGGCGTTTCAATTGTATCAGAGGAAAGACTCCATACGGACTCAGTGAACCGGCTTGTTTCTGGAAATAAATGGTGTGTATGTGTGTGTTGCTCAAACACACACTGCGCTCCGTATCAAACATGTTGAAGTACTTCCATATTCCAACATGACAGGGTAAAAGAGAAAAAAATTATCGGTCAGCTACAAAAAGGCAAAAAGCTTCATTTTTACGTCTAAAACGGCTATTTTCTTATTGAAAATTTGAAAATTGGGGTTTTCTAATGGAGTGTAAAATTGTTAGAGGGGACCTTCCGTGACCTCCAGAGTAACAGTGAAAAACATTTAATTTTAACGTACTATATTCATCCCTAATGGGGAATTTTATGTGCTGCATTGCACTGCAGCAGGCAGTCATGGCAACGTCAATAATATGAGTAACTGGGGGTTAGGTGTCTTCACTAGGGACCCTCAAGCATAGGCCCAGTGGGAATTGAACCAACTTCTCCAAGGGCGGAAATTCTACCACTGAGCTATTGCCTCCCTCCTGATCTTCGCGGCAAACTCTTTCTTAGTTCTTTTTTTGGCAATTCCCTTTAGGGGGCGCCAGAGCAAGTCAGTTTCTTCCATCTAACCCTATCTGCCGCATCTTCCTTCATGTCTTCCTTCACTGTATCCATGAACCTCCTCTTTGGTCTTCCTCTAGTCCTCTTTCCTGGTGGTTCCAAACCCAGCATCCTTCTTCCGATGTACTCTCTCTCTCCTCTGCACATGTCCAAACCATCTCAATCTGGTCTCTCTGACTTTATCTCCAAAACCTCTAACATGTGCTGTTCCTCTGATCCTGTCCATCCTGGTCACTCCCAGAGAGATCCTCAGCATCTTCATCTCTGCTACCTCCATCTCTGCTTCCTGTCTTTTTCTCAGTGCCACTGTTTCTAGACCAATCAGCATGGCCGCTCTCACCACGGTTTTGTACACTTTCCCTTTCATTTTAGCTGAAACTCTTCTATCACACATCACACTTGATACTGTTCTCCACCCGTTCCCGCCTGCCTGCACATGCTTCTTCACCTCTTTTCCACACTCTCCATTGTTCTGGACTGTTGATTCTAAGTACGTAAAATCTACCAAACAGCATGGCTGGTCTCACCACGGTGTTGTACACTTTCCACTTCATTTCAGCTGAAACTCTTACATTCTTACACTTTGTGGAAACAGTCTAACCTCGCAGCATTGGGGTTGTTCTCACAATGGTGGGCAGGTACTGTTTTTGGGATGGAGGTAAAATTGGTTCACATAATACATTAGATTGTCGACAGGGGTTTTTATAAATCCCAAATTCAAAAACTTTGGTGAAAATTTATAATGAGGAGTCCAACGATTCCAAATACAACAAATTATCAACGTTAGTCTACCTGTCTCAGTCTGAATCTGGAACAAATGGGACCTTCAAAGAAGTACAAACCTCATTCACCCTTGAACTGAAAGTTTGCTGGAACTTTGCAGAGTCGAATCCCACTGAGCTCACATCTAGGTTTCCTTGGGAAGACACCAAACCCCCCGTTTCTCCCACCATTGGCACCGTCCTGGCAGCCTGCTGCGGTGTAGTAGTGCAGCACACAATTTTTTTCTTTGAGGGATGAATAAAGCACGTAAAAAGTAAAAAAAAAAAAAAAGAATGGATTTACTGAAGGTAAAGACCTCAGAAGAACTACGTGAAGAGTTTGTTTCATAGCCCACATCAGTCCTGCAGGTTTTTAAAGTGTTCCTACTCCAAAACCAGAGTTCTCTTACAATGTCTGCAGGGTTTTAGAACAGGAAGTTGGTGGAAACCTGCAGGGCGTAGATCAGGTGTGGGAAAACTTTTTGATTCACGGGCTACATTGGGTTCTAACATTTGACAAAGGGGCCGGAACAGGAGCAGATAGATGGCATGCTTTGGTAACCGCTAGATTAGACTGATAGAATGGCGCGCTAGGTTTTAAACAAGCGCGCTAAATGTTACATCAAAAGCGCTAAATTTCAAATTTAGCGCGTTAGGTCTGAAATCTAGTGCGATAGCGCTAAGTTTGAAATCTAAGCGCTTGATGTAACATTTTGCTTGTTTTAACATCTAACACGCTTGTTTACGTGTGTGTATTGTCCCCGATGGCTTTCCATATCTGTGCACACTGTTTATTTTGACAGCATGCACATCACGGAGACACACACATTTTAATGGGAGCAGTGTTGTTATTTTCTCAACAAAGCCAATATATCCAGAGTGTGCCATCTAGTGAGGAAACATCAGAATTGCAGAGAAAATAAAAAATTAACAAGATTTATTTCTTTAATTTTTTTCAAGTTTGGCAGGCCAGATTAAAACATTTAATGGGCCGCATGTGGCTCGCGGCCTGAAGTTCGCCCATGCCTGGCGTAGACCCTCACTCAACCAAACTGAGTAGGCAACTTAGATAAATGTTTTAATTCAGTGTGAAAAGAACCAAATAAAATATATTGTAAACGTGCTTAAAGTAAAACTTTTAAAACGTGCATAAGTTGCATTTCCACCTGGCAGGTGAACTTTGTTTTCTTTCTATGTCACTTAGAAAGTTGACTTTATTTAGAGTATTAAACCGTGTCATGCACTCCAGTTGTTGCGTTTAATTGTAACCGGCGTATTTTTTATTGGAACCCAAAAGTTCAAGTTTGTTTTTTCAACTGGACGAAAAAGGTTTTGGGATGTCATTTGGGAAGCAGATGTGATAATCAAGTCTCCTGCATGCTCGACTTTATGTTCAGGGTTTCTTACCCACAGGAATCTTCTCCAGCAAGTACAAGTAACTGGCGAAGAACTCGCTCCTCAACGTGTGGTGCAGGTGGAAGGACATGCTGTGGCGACACATGGTGTCATCCGTCTTTTTCCAGCGGTCTTTAAACGCCTGGTGAGCACCTTCAAATTCAAAGTTTGCCTTTGGCTTTGCGTTTTCATCTTCAAGTGGGATCTCCATGTTTGAGCTCTTTGGTGAAGCACAAAGCGGGTTGGGGGCGTGAGGCCAGCACTGAACGCTGCAGCTGCTATATTGGACTAGCTGGGTGTCCAACACCGCTCTGCCAGAGATCAGTGATCAGCAGGAATCTTTTACATGTAGGACGTCCCACCAGAGATACTGATCACCTGCTACCCACTGCAGGAAGGCGGGGTAGAGCATGACCAACATGTATGCACAAACTACTGCACAGGCTTTAAATTCCTGCATAGAATCATGCATCTGACCTAGAGCCACAGCAACAGCATGGTCCTAAACTTAACTCTGACATCATCAGACACTCTCTCTGTCACCATCCTGAATGTTTTACATGTGTTAGAGAAAATCTTTTTAATCCAAAAGTAGAAAATAAAAGTGATACTGTTGTAAATTTTTAGGGAGGATACATTAAGCATAACCTCCTCGGCAGGGTAATGATGATACTTATTTGATAGTGGTTAAAATTTGTGCAACTATTGTATTGTATTTGGGCAACTTGTGAGTTTTCTTTGCAGGTTGTCCAAATAGCCTTTCGGAGCTGCTGGCCGGATAGGAACTGCTTCCTGTCGTTACCGAAATTTCCAAATGACCTCAAAAGGCCACAAATGGACTAATCACTTGATGTTAGCTGCTCAGGAGAGTTTCTGCTTGGATTTTATTTTTATCGTTTTTGGTCACAAACAGGCTCCAAAAATAAATTTCTGTAAGTCCAAGCACATTGCTTCTACAAAGACAAACAATCAAAACGGTATGCCTAAAGGCCCAAAGATGCATTTTTGCAAAACCAGACACTGTTCTGTTCCGTCATCTTCCGCTCATCCGGGGCCGGGTCGCGGGGGCAACAGCCTCAGACGGGAAGCCCAGGCTTCTCTCACCCCAGCTGCATCCTCCAGCTCACCCGGACGGATCCCGAGTCGCTCCCCAGCCAGCTGTGAGACATAGTCTCTCCAGCAGGTCCGGGGTCTGCCTCTTGGTCTCCTTCCGGTGGGACGTGCCCGAAGGAGACCCAACATGCCCAGCGAGGTGCTCGAGGGGCATCCTGACCAGATGCCCGAACCATCCCATCTGGCTCCTCTCGACCTGGAGGAGGAGCGGCTCGACACCGAGCTCCTCCCAGATGGCAGAGCTCATCACCCGATCTCTGAGTGAGAGCCCAGCCATCCTGCGGAGGAAGCTCATTTCGGCCGCTTGTACCTGCGATCTCATTCTTTCGGTCACAATCCCACAGCTGGTGACCATAGGTGAGGGTTGGAACGTAGATGGACATAGATGGATTTGCTTTTCGGCTCAGCTGTACCGATTCAGTGTCCTAGTTATTGCCGACGCCGCACCGATCCGCCTGTCGATCTCCCGCTCCACCCTTTCCCCACTCCTGAACAAGACCCTGAGATACTTAAACTCCTCCACTTGGGGCAGGACCCTCTCTCTGACTCGCAGGGGGCATTCCACCCTTTTCCAGGCAAGGACCATGGTCTCGGATTTGGAGGCGCTAATTCCCATCCCGCCCGCTTCACACTCCGCAGCAAATTGATCCAGCGAGAGCTGGAGATCACGGTCCGATGAAGCCAACAGAACCACATCATCCGCAAAAAGCAGAGATCCTATCCTGAGGTCACCAAACCGGATCCCTCCAACGCCTCGGCGTTTCAATGCGAAACTTTTCGTGTTGTCTCCAGAACCGCTTATCCTTGACAGGGTCGCAGGGTGTGCTGGAGTCTATCCTGGCTGATTAAAGGCCAGAGGCAGGTACACCCCAAACAGGTCACCAGTCTGTGGCAGGGCCACACACACGCAACCATCCATATATACACTCAAAGAGGCCAGTTTGGTGTTCTTCACTGCGGCCTGGCTTTGTGGACCTATTCCGAATTCTAGCTTTTGGGTTGCCAGGTTGGACACAGTACGAGCGGACTGGGATGCTGGTAGCCAGGGGCAGGGGGGCATCGAGGCATTTGCACTGCAGCACTCAAATTTCACCATGTGCCAACCCTGTTTGAAGGGGTACAGAAGAAGAAGAGAGGGGGGAAAAGTGAAGAGAAAATCTGAAGTTACAGTATTCAGCATCACGACCAACCTGCTGGATTATCTAAGGAGAAAAAAAAAGTACAAACAAGAGTTTAAACCAGTGATAAAGCTAACACACACAACAAAACCTTCTAGAACAAATGATGTAAAACACACACACATGTTACTAGAGCTATAATAATTTTGGTTGGGAGCTAGGAACATAGCGGACAGTAAACAGTGTGATACAGTGTGCGAGTGTGAGTGAAAGTACATGCATGCTGCCGATGTGAACCATGTGCTTATTAGGACCAACGGATCCTCACCAGCCCTAAAAGATTGGAACGAGGGTGGCAGAGACACACGCAACCTGGGCCCGCGCTCATCCAGATCCTGGTACCCCAAGGCCGAGCCAAGGGACAATTTCTAATCAAGCTAACATGCATGTTTTTTGGAGGATGGAAGGAAACCAGAGTACCCGAGAGAAAACCATGCACACGTGGGGAGTACCGTATTTTCCGCACTATAAGGTGCACCGCCTTCTAAACTCTGTTTATCTTGTTTACTTGGCGCAGCGCATCCTCTTGCTTCCTCCACTTCCTCACCATTGATTCATTGATGTTAAACCCTCTCACTGCGGCTCTATTCCCGTGTTCTACTGTGTGGCCAATCGCCTTGAGTTTAAACTCTGCGGTGTAACAGTGTCTCTTGGTAGGAGCCATTTCCGGGTTTTTACACAAACACACAAATGGAAATGAGACGCCCTTTCATATATCCCAGCATGCACCACACACTACTTCTTCTACGGGGGAAATGGAGTCGGCGGCTGCTTACCGCAGTTGCGACACCTGTTGTAGCTCGATATTTATATATAAGGCGCTCCGGGTTAAAAGGCGCACCGTGGACTTTAGAGAAAAGTTAAGGTTTTTAGATGCGCCTTATGGTGCGGAAAATACGGTACGTGCAAACTGCACACAAAAATACCAGTATTCCAAGCCCCGTCACATCAGGAACTGGAACTCCCAACCTTCTTGCTGTGAGGCCACCTTGCGAACCACCGCGCCAAATTCAATTTGATTTCACACATGTGATACTTTTATCAAATAATCGACATTAAAACTGCTACAAAGACCACCGACATCCTGTTCCCTACTCTTCTAATGTGTTTGTCCACTTTTTATCTGATGTTTACACCTTCCTCCCTAATCTGTGTCTGGATTTGTGCTCATCTCGGACATGGATACGGTGACTAGTGGTTTCTAACTTTCTGTTTGGGTTCAGGTCTCATTACGGATGCTGGAAGGCCAACACATCTACACTGAACCACTTCCTATTCGGTGGCATCAGCAGTGTTTATGAGGACTTCTGGTGATCACCATCTTTACTCAGCCACATGATGTGGATCTAAGTTTAGACGTGGAAATACTTCTTAAACAAACAATCTGGGGATCGTTTTATGAGAGTGGGCAGTTTCATAATCTGCGTGACCTGCAGCTGACGAGAAATCCCCTCACTGTTTTCAAATATTTACTGTGATTAATGATGACCATCTCTTGTTCTTGCTTCTACAGAAATATTTTGGTGCTGAGTAATCGTCCACTCGCTCTGGATACTAGCTGGAAATGAGCAACAACCAAAGAAAAATCTTCTTGTTGGGGTAAAAAACCCTCTTTGTTATTATCTTTGAATTTTTTGATGAAAAGAGAAACTATTTAGTTTTTTAATACATTAAATCATGTGTAATATTATGACCTGTGGTCCTAATTTTTGGCATCATGTGATCTTGCTACTATCTGTAACGGAGTACTGAAAAAACACGGCTTGTCTTGTTGTTGCAGTGTTGTGGTGATTATTGGGGTTATGGTCGTTACTGTGAGTGTTGGGGGCAGCACAGTGGTTAGCACGGTGGCCTCACTGCAGAGAACGAGGCTTGGAATACTGGTCTTTCTGTGTGGAGTTTGCATGTTTTCCCCATGTATGCATGGGTTTTCTCTAGTTTCCTCCCACCCTGCAAAAACATGCATGTTAGGTTAATTGGTCGCTACAAAATTATCAATAGGAATGAGTGTGTGTGTGGATGGTTGTATGTACAGTATGTGCCGCCACAACAGATTGGCAACCTGTATGGGGTGTACCCTGCCTCTCGTCTTAAAATCAGCCAGGATATGCATAGGCACTCCCCGTGACCCCATCAGAGAGAAGCGGTTCAGAAGATGAATGAATGTTTATGTTTTTGTTTATTTATTTTCTTTTTTTATTATTATTATTTTTTTAAATAAAAAATGTTTTTGTTTAATTTTTTATTTATTTATTTATTTATTTTTTTTTTATCTATTTTTAATTTTTTTGCATTTATTTTTTAATGTGTATTTTGGTTTAATATTTAGTTCATTTTGGACAAAATTTTTGTCAAATTTCTAAGAATTTTTCAACCACATTTAATTCCATTATTTTTTGGGTGACTTCTTTGCATTCAGATTTGGTTTAAGAAAACTTTAATTACTATATTAAATTACATTTTATTTGTCTAAAATTTAATTATTTACAAACAAGAGGAGAAGAGACAGTGGCTCAGTGGTTGGAGCATTAACCCGCGAATCGCAAGTCAAACAAAAATTTACGAGTTTGCTTCCCGCTGAGGGCACGTCTAGGGTCCTTGCCTTGGAAAAGACACCCAACCCCCCATTTTTCCAACCATTGGTGCTGTCGTAGGTGGCAGCCTGCTGCGGTGAAATGCAGCACAAAAATTTCCTGGTGAGGGATTAATAAAGTATATTAAAAAATATATATATATATATTTAATTTTGCTGATGTATTTTGTCTTTAAAAAGTTCGTTTGCTGTTTTATAGGCATGTCGTAGTTTGGTGTAATTTTTAAAAAATATTTGCTCTATTTTTGGTGTACATCATCCCCCTGGTCCATTTTTTTAACACCCATTTCTACCCTTCATTCACCCACATTGTTCTGAAATCTGTGATAAAAGCCGATCTTTCCAAGTGAACAGAGAAGAGTTACTAAAGAATCTTCTCATAAATATTTCCGGCCTGTTCACCAGCAGCTCAGAGCTAAAATTAGCGTCCTGTCACACGCTGAGGCAGCAAGTGCTCTGTGGAGGGCAGATTTACGGTTACCCTATCCTTTAGAACGAAATGCACAGATCTTTTTCTTTTTGGTAGGAGTCGGAGATTGGGCTCCAGCTTGTTTGGTGGGACAGGGTTTGCCCGGCAACAGGCTGATCTAATCTGCAAGAGAACGTTTACAGACTATGACAGGAGATTAAAACAGATTTAATCTTGAACATTTTATCTTGAAATTATTCCACAAGCCTGAAAAGAAACTTTTCTTCTTCTAAAAAGTTCCCTAGATTTAACGTAAGAGATTTTAACTCACTGTGAAACAATCCAGTCATAAGTGTGACTGTATTATTTAAATTGAAGTGCTTTTCTTTTGTTAAACAGTAGAAAAATGACAATATGTATTTCTATAAAAAGAAAATAGGGTTGAATCAGTTCAAAACTTTTGCTGAAAACGTCACACTTGTCCCAGAATTCAACTATCTCTGGGTTTTTAAAATCTCACAACACAGCTCGTTCGGTAACAACTCGGGATCCTTCCGGGTGAGCTGGAGGATGCAGCCGGGGTGAGAGAAGCCTGGGTTTCCCGTCTGAGGCTGTTGCCCCCTCGACCCAGCCCCGGATAAGCGCCATACGACGGAACGGAACAGAAATTTTCAGCACATTTGCAAAACAATTTGCCCTGCTTATCTGGGGCCTGGTCGCAGAGACACCCCGCCTACAGTTCACTTGGAAGGGTCCCAAGTCGTTCCCCGGCCAGCTGTGAGACATAGTCTATCCAGCGGGTCCGAGGTCTGCCTTTTGGTTTCCACCCGGTGGGACGTGCCCGAAACACCTCACCAGCGAGGCGCTTTGGGGGCATCATGACAAGATGCCCAAACCACCCCATCTGGCTTCTCCCGACCTGGAGGAGGAGCGGCTCAACACCAAGCTCCTCTTGGATGGGAGAACTCCTCACCCGATCTCTGAGTGAGAATCCAGCCATCCAATGGAAGAAGCTCATTTCGGCCGCTTGTGTCTGCAATCTCATTCTTTCGGTCTTGTCTGTTGTACAATGTTTAAAAAGTCTTAACTAACTAAATAATTTCATATTCTCTGTAGTCCCTCTTTCTCATCAAGGAAAACCTCCAAGAGTCTTCAAGGGGACCCACACAAAAGAGAGACCCTTCCCCCGGGACGAGCAGCCAATGTGTCTAAGACTGGTAATCAAATATTATCTTATTTTACTCTATAACTTGATATCCGAAAAAATCAGTAGATAGGCTTCATCCTGATTCAGACGGGATGGTAGATCAAGAAAGGAGGCGTGCTCAATCTGGCAAAGCCCAGGACAGGAACACAGAGGATCCATCAGGGATAGAGGTGAGATCGGGTCTAAAAAATCCAGCCCGATCCGTTTGTGGGTATTAAAACCCGACCCGTTCCGAGCCCAACCAATTAACTTGATTTGCTGGCCCGAGCCCGAAGCAAACCTGAAATGTCAAATTTTGTTTTTGAGGACTCAGAAGGAGGATCCTGTTTAGTAGTTACTAAATAGCAATTACATTACATTACTTCTCTGTTTTATACAAATGATTAATTTATAACAAGTATTCCTTAGTTTAGTATCCACACGTCATTTTAGTATACAACGAGGCGACTAAAACGAGGTCGGTTTGGGCTTGAGCTCGGGGTTAAGATTTTACCTCTTATCAGGAATCTGACACAGAACTCTCTCCCAAAGAGGAGGAAGAGAGAGGTGGACAACATGTGAATCGTACTGTACTGAGTAGCGGTGCAAAAAACTAAATGAAAAGACATTAGAGAACAATGAATGACATGGGGATGGGACCACAAGACAGAAAAGCCAGGTGTCTGCCAAGGACAATGTGGATGCATCAAGCGGCCAAGGCAGTCTGAGAAAGAACAGTAAATAGAATTAGCAGACAGAAAATAAACCAATCAAATCTCAAAATAATCTGTTTGATTTGTTTACATTGAGTTATGTTTTAAAAAGAAAAGTCTAACTATTCCTTTTTCTTTTTCTTCTTTCGGCATTTCCCTTCAGGGGGCGCCACAGCAAGTCAGTTTCTTCCATCTAACCCTATCTACTGCATCTTCTTTGGTCACGCCAACTATCTTCATGTCTTCCTTCACTGTATCCATGAACCCCCCCCCCCCCCCTTGGCCTTCATCTAGACCTCTTTCCTGGTGGTTCCAAACCCAGCATCCTTCTTCTGATGTACTCTCTCTCTCTCCTCTGCACATGTCCAAACCATCTCAGTCTGGCCTCTCTAACTTTATCTCCAAAACCTCTAACATCTGCTGTTCCTCTGATCCTGTCCATCCTGGTCACTCCCAGAGAGCTCCTCAGCATCTTCATCTCTGCTACCTCCATCTCTGCTTCCTGTCTTTTCCTCAGCGCCACTGTCTCTAGACCAATCAGCATGGCCGTTCTCACCACAGTTTTCTACACTTTTCCTTTCATTTTATCTGAAACTCTTTTGTCACACATCACACCTGATACTTTTCTCCACCTGTTTCAGACTGCTTGAACATGCTTCTTCACCTCTTTTCCACACTCTCCATCGCTCTGGACTGTTGATCCTAGATACTTAAAATCTTCCACCTTCTTTATCTCTTCTCCCTGTAACCTCACTTTTCCATTTGGATCCCTCTCATTCACACACATGTACTCTGTTTTACTCTGACTAATCTTCATTCCTCTTCTTTCTAGTGCAAACCTCCACCTCTCCAGTTTTTCCTCCACCTCTTCCCTCCTCTCACTACAGATTACAATGAAAAGTTTAACTATTTAACGCCTGTTTTAGTTATGTTTTGGTTCTTAAAATAGCTTTAAAATAATATCTAAACAATCAGTTTAATCATTTCAATCTAGACTACATAAACTGTTGTTTTTCTCCCACTTCCTCCTCCAGGCCTGTAAGGGGCAGCATAACCCCCACTCTGCTCAGTACAGACAACTGTCCGTGGTGCTGTTGCCATGGCAACCAACCGAAGCGTCCAAACAAAGTCATTCCGTCGTTATTTTTCTTTTTGAATATAGAAACTTAATAAAACTTGTAAAGATGGAGGGTGAAGATGCCCGCTACCTTAAAAGGTAATGTTTGTTAACTTAGACGCTACTTTTTATGACTTCAAATATTTTTTAAATGTATTTTTAAATTTGTAGAAGAAATTTTGCTAAAAAAAAAAAAGATTAAATTTTATTTATAATGTCTAAAAATTTAAATTTCAATTATGTTTTTGTCTAAATTTGTGAAATTATAATAATATTTTTATTTTTATTTTTTTCTGCTCATTTCCAATCATAATAATAATAATATTAAACATTTTATTTGTAACGCACTTTATATCATAATACCTATCAATAAATATTCATCCATTTATTTTCTGAACCACTTTTTTCCTGATGAAGTCGCCTATCCCGGCTGAGAGGCAGGGTACACCCCTAACAGGTCGCCGGTCTGTCGCAGGGCCACATCCACACAACCATCCACACACACACTCATTCTTGGGGACAATTTTGTAGCAGCCAATCAACCTAACATGCATGTTTTTGCAGAGTGTGTGGAAACTCACATACATGAGGAGAACATGCAAACTTCACACAGAAAGACCAGTGATTTAAGCCTTATCTTCAATAAATATTAACATTTTATTTTATTTAACTGTACTATAAGCAATTTTATGAATAATTAAAATGAAACTTAATTGGTTTTACTCTTTCTTCACTGTATCCATGAAGCCCTCTTTGGTCTTCCTCTAGACCTCCTGCCTGGCTGTTCCTCTCTCTCCTCTGCACATGTCCAAACCATCTCAGTCTGTCCTCTCTAACTTTATCTCCAAAACCTCTAACATGTGCTGTTCCTCTGATTCTGTCCATCCTGGTCACTCACCGAAAGATCCTCAGCATCTTCATCTCTGCTACCTCCATCTCTGCTTCCTGTCTTTTCCTCAGTGCCACTATCTCGAGACCAATCAGCATGGCCGCTCTCACCATGGTTTTGTACACTTTCCCTTTCATTTCAGCTGAAACTGTCACACATCACGCCTGATACTTTTCTCAACCCATTCCAGCCTGCCTGCACACGCTTCTTCACCTCTTTTCCACACTCTCCATTCCTCTGAACTGTTGATCCCAAGTATTTAAAATCTTCCACCTTCTTAATCTCTTCTCCCTGTAACCTCACTTTTCCATTTGGATCTCTCTCATTCACACACATGTACTCTGTCTTACTCTGACTAATCTTCATTCCTCTTCTTTCTAGTGCAAACCTCCACCTCTCCAGCTTTTCCTCCACCTCTTCCCTCCTCTCACTACAGATCACAATGTCGTCTGCACATGTCTATTCTCAAATATGTCAAGATGTTGTTGCATATCAAACTCTAAGCTGCTTTTAAAGGTGTACAAACAATTCTTACCAAACAGATACAATATTTTACAGTAAAATAAACAGTTTATAGTCTCAGAGGTTCATGGAAATTTTTCACTTGTAAGAGTTTTTGTGTCGTTGTATGGGGAGTAAAACTATGGGTACATTGGGATTTTATCGTAAACAATGCCAAAATTTTTATGTATACAAAAGTTTATTGAAAAAAAAGACAAAAAAAAAAGAATTATTTGTCAGTGTTTTAAGCAATGTCAAAGGAGGAGGACCTAATTGCAGGACTGAAAACAAGGTTTATTAACTTAATTCAGGAAAGTTTGTAAAGCAAGAAGCACAGGATTAACTCAAGGTTTCAAAAGTCCAAATAATAACAAAGTTCAAACATGGTCAGGCAACCAGAATGACCTGGCTGGAATGGATAGTAACACCAACAGGGAAGTCTTGGGTGATTCCCCTTAAATAGATAGCAGCTTGCAGAGGTGAGTGGAATCAGGAATCATCCTCAGGTGATCCTAATCGGATTGATTAGGAACATCCCGGGCTCCCTGTGGCGGCAGGTGAGGGATCCTGACAATTATGGCAAGAAACAAGCGTATTACGGTTGTTTATGTGTTCATCATTGTTAACTTATTATTTATGTTTTAATGTAGTTTTGAAGCTGATGTAATTTTGCTCTTAATCTGAGTTTCTTTGTCCCATAGGAGAGTGAAGGTTTGCTCTTTGGACGTTCATCCAATTGAGAAAGCCCTTGTGGTCATCTATGAGGTGGAAGCAACCATCCTGGGAGAGTCGGGAGAGCCTATGATGGGAGAACGTAAACAATGTCAGAAAATGTAAGTAAATATCGATTTATTTTAAATCTTGACGTGGGTGTACTTCAGCATTTCTGCTTTCTGTGTTTGTGAGCAGCATCCGTCTGAAGAGCCTGAACCCCGATACAGACACATCTTCTCTGGCTCAAAAGGTGGTGCAGGAATGTTCTCTCATCCATCCTTCTAAACTTCAGGAAGTGGAACAGCTGTTGTTTTACCTCCAAAACCGCAAGAAGGCAAACGGTAACATGGCCAATTTCCACATTTCCACCTGTCTCGGCAAGTGAAGTCAGATTTGTGATTCTGTTTTCTGTGTTTTCAGACAACCAGAACAGGAGGCAGATGTCTCAGACAGACTTTGCTTCCGACTCAGGACTGGAGGTAGGAAGTATTTGTGATTGAAGTTGGACTGTGTTTAACTCCTTATAATAAAAATAGCTGCTTTTTTCAGACACTGACCCCTGACAAGGAAGGTTGCGTGAACAAGATAACTCAAAAAGTTAAAAGTAGATTTTTTTTTAGAAAATATCCACAATGGGAAGGTAAATTGATTATATTTTGGGGTGATCCGGGTCACTGTTTGGGTCCGGGGGTTTTTAGAGGGTCTGTTGAAAGTCTAAAGCCTTGTCCCATGTTGGCACTTTAAGAGGCATTGGAACTCTAGTCCCTATGAAAACCTTAGGACGTGTTCCTATTGGTTCTGTTATTTTTTTAATCTGAACTCATTTGCTGGTTAAAAGAGTTAATTGATTGAATACCGTTTGCTAACAAAAGCTAACTTTACCTTTTTCTGCTGTTTTTTTTTTTTTTTACCTTTCAAGCTGAAAGGTAAAAAGCTTTGCCGAAAAGCAAAGCTCTCGATTTACAAGTCGATCTACGTTCCAAACCTCACCTATGGTCACCAGCTGTGGGGGGTGACCGAAAGAATGAGATCGCGGGTACAAGCGGCCGAAATGAGCTTCCTCCACAAGGTGGCTGGGCTCTCACTCAGAGATCGGGTGAGGAGCTCTGCCATCGGGAGGAGCCCGGTGTCGAGCCACTCCTCCTCCAGGTCGAGAGGAGCCAGGTGGGGTGGTTCGGGCATCTGGTCAGTATGCCCCCCGAGCGCCTCGCGGGCGGGGTGTTTCGGGCAGGTCCCACCGGGAGGAGACCAAGGGGCAGACCCCGGACCTGCTGGAGAGACTATGTCTCTCCAGCTGGCCGGGGAACGACTTGGGATCCTTCCAGGTGAGCTGGAGGATGCAGCCGGGGTGAGAGAGGCCTGGGCTGCCCGTTTGAGGCTGTTGCCCCCGCGACCAGACCCCGGAACAAGCGGAAGATGATGGAACGGAACCTTTCAAGCTAACTTTAGCTTTGTATATAAAATGCTCTCCGAGCTCTAAGTGCTTTTCTAGCTTCTTCTCTTTTTTGCACCATAAAATCTCGTTTTTTTAACCATCATTTTATTTAATCTTTTGTACCTCTTTTTCCCCATCACTAAGCCACTAGCCCGAAGTGGTAGGCGGGATAAACAATGAATAGGGTTAGGGTTAACCCTAACTCGGTTCTTAAATTTACTCAAGTGGAAATTTTAGTTTTGCTTTTACTTTTTAAATATTCATTTATTATTTTATGCTCATTTTGTGTACAATTATCTATCAATCTGTCTGTCTATCCATATGTGTTTTTAACAAAAAAATTTATCAGTATATGAAGTGTTGAGAGTAAGTTTTTTGTCTTTTATTCGAGAATAGTAACTGTGGAAATAAAATGAAATTTAAGAAAACAAACAAAAAAAAACATCCATAAATTCAACCAGTCATCCTTCCAGCCAACTTCACTCGTAACACTCAAACTCTTTTTTCATGGAAGTCATGTTGTTTTGATCCAATCTCTAGTGAAAGAGGACCAGAATGTTGTCCAGCACTTTTTCTCCGTCCAACAGGTTTTAGAGCATCTTAACTTGGGTGAAAAGTTTCTCCTCAGTTAACGTCTTCTTTGTTGTGTGAAAATGTTTCTTCCCACGTAGAATTGTCAGCTAAATATTCAAAACCTCTGTGTCCACAGTACCTAAAGTCTTTCTTACTGCTGATGAGAAAAGTAACCATAGCCACTCTTTGTTTAACCACAGCATCATCTCCTCCAGCTGGACGAGGAAGCAAGTATTGACAAGATCGATGAGTATGTGGAGCTGCTGTATGAGGACATCCGAGAGAAGATCAGAGGAGCAACACTCATCTTACAGCTGGCTCGTCATCCGGACAACATGGAAGAGCTCATCGAAAACGGTAACGGCCTCTGACTTTTATCCATCCATCAATCTCTCCATTCTCACCCCCTGCTGCCTCTTGTGTAGAATCGGTCCTCGGAGCTCTGGCCAGAGTTCTGAGGGAGGAGAGCAGGCACAGCCTTGACCTGGCAACAACCATCATCTATGTCTTCTTCTGCTTCTCCAGGTAAAGATATTGGAGGTGTCCTAAGCAGAGCGCTACCAGTAGCTACCACTTCTTTTCCATTCTGCTTTTTAACCCGGTATTTTATCGATATTCGTATCAGTCAGGTATAAGCTAATCAAACTCAAACCTGATATATTTGAAGAATTCAGCAGATGAGTGGGTGGAAATGGACAGGAGTTGAGTCGTTCATATTGAGTCATGTGTGCGTGTCACCCCACACTTTGTTTATAATGTACGCCCGTACTTTGAGTTAGAGAATAATGGAGAGACGAGAAGTCGGTGGAATTAGAGTATAGCAGCCCGGTGTACTATACGTACCCCAGCATCTAATTTCTAGTAGCAACCAGAGGTGAGATTGGGCCTAAAAAATCCAGCCCGACCCGACCCGAGCCCGCAGATATTAAACCCGACCCGGCCCGAGCCCGACCAATCAATGTGATTTGCGGGCCCGAGCCCGAAACAAGCCCGACATGTCATATTTTATTTGGGAGGGCGAGGGTTATTTATAAATTGGAACGTGTTCAAGAACACTTTTTTTAACGAAAAAAAAAATAAAAAATTACACTATAAGACCCCTAACGCACTGGTCTGTGATGGCCTGCTTAGCGCGAAGAGGAGGAACGGTCTTTGAAACAGATGATAAAATAGATCTTCAACGATCATCACTTTTGCCAGTCTAGCTGTTTAAATGCCTGTTCAGCGTCGAGGTGCCAGTCTTTTTTGCTTTCGTCTGAAAGCAAAGCGCCACATTGACTACATCCAGCGAAGCCAACGCAAGTTTCTGTAGCATTTGGAACAATTAATTTGAATCTTTTCCACACCTCACTCTTACCGGTGCGTGTTTGTCTTTTCAGTTCTCCTGCTTTTAGTTTATCCTCAACTTCTTACTCCTTCATATCGGGGATACCAGTTCAAAATAAATAAAATAAAGACGTGCGCAGGGGAGGATTACCAAATTAAGAGGAGGCGTTCATGTGCGCAGAGCATGCGCTGGCTCTACGAATCCTGTTTAGTAGTAAAACATTACTTCTCTGTTTAAATTTTATAACAAGTATTTATTAGTTTAGTACACACACCTCGTTTTAGTTTACATTTTATAAACATATATTAAAAAAAAAAAAAAAGTCAGCGAGAGAGAAGCCCGAACCCGACCCGACCCGAAGTAATGGTTGACATTTTTAGGCGGTCGGGTCGGGCTCAGGTCGGGCTTAAGATCTTACCTCTGGTAGCAACCTATTAACTATAAAAAGAATATGTAAACATCATGTTGAGTGTGAAAATTCACTTCAGTAAAGCAAAGTATTTCCTCATTCCAGTTTCTCCCAGTTCCACGGCCTGGTATCCCACTACAAGATGGGAGCAATGTGCATGAACATCATCGAGCATGAGCTGAAGAGGTTCGACCTTTGGGAAGAGGAGCTGCAGAAGAAAAAGAAGGCTTATATCCTTTGTAGAGATGAAAAAAACCCCATGAATCCATTGATTTATGAACTGCTTGTCTAACACTGGACCTTACTGTAGAAGTTGTCAGTGCCTAACCTGGACATTTATAGGCGAGAGGAGGTACACTCTAAGCAGGTCATACGTAGGTATATATAATCTATATAGAAACAAATAAAAATACATTTTTGAATATACTTTATTCATGCCCGAAGGGAAATTTGAGTGCTGCAATGCAAACACTGGGTGTTCAACACCTCGTTGCCCCCTTGCCCCGGTCCACCAGCGTCTCAGTCCAGTCGCACTGTGTCCAACTTGGAAACCCAAAAGCTTGAGTCTGGTATGGGTCATAAAGCCTGGCCACAGTGAAGAACATCAAACTGGTCTCTCTGTATTTCTCTGGGTCCGAGTGTGCGCTTTCAGTTACTCAAACGAGCAACTGGACGTTTCCATAGAAACCGCAAAACCACAGGGCCCAGACCACCTCCTCTAGTCAGTCTCCTTCTCCGCACCTCCTCCAGATCGTTTCCTTCTCCTCAGCTCCCGAGGACCGAACTAACTCCTCCAGCCACACATGGATGTGCCTCCGAGAGCCACCAGCTGGTCGCGCATGGCAACGTGTCAATGGCAGACATGTTGGCTAACTTCCAACCAGCTAGCCGTTGGAAGTTAGCCAGACAATTTCTGAAAAATTAGTTTTCCGACACAAACAAATTCCTCTGTATAAACATTTTTAAGATTAAAACAAGAACCTAATTTTGGCCTCAAATCTTATGTTGATACCAATATTTAGATGCACTTTCTCCTTCAGGTCCGAAAAAATCTGAGCTTGTATTCTACTGTAATCTCTCATGATTTCCTTAACAGATATTACCTGAGGAATTCACAGATAATCCACTTCTGAAAAAGGAACACGAGAAATCCTTCAGAAAATATCAAAGCCTCCTGACCAAGCAGGAGCTGCTTCTCAAAGGTGCAGAAACGATTAGTTCTTTCAGCTTCTCTCCAGGTCACTGGCACAGGTGCATCTTCTCATTGAAGCCAGAAACAGAAAAACAGTGGGAAGATATTTTTACAAAAAACATACTGTATTTCCATGTGATTTTTTTTTTCTACTATGCCAGGAGTTCAGTTTGTCTTTAATGCTTTGTTTGATCTTCTCCTTTCAGCATTTCCCTTCAGGGGTCGCCACAGCAAGTCAGTTTCTTCCATTTAACCCTATCTGCTGCATCTTCTTCAGTCAAGCTAACTATCTTCATGTCTTCCTTCACTGCGTCCATGAAGCTTCTCTTTGGTCTTCCTCTAGACCTCTAGACTTCTTTCATGGTGGTTCCAAACCCAGCATTCTTCTGCCGATATAATCTCTCTCTCTTCTCTGTACATGTCCAAATCATCTCAGTCTGGCGTCTCTGACTTTATCTCCAAAACCTCTAACATGTGCTGTTCCCCTGATCCTGTCCATCCTGGTCACTCACAGAGAGATCCTCAGCTTCTTCATCTCTGCTACCTCCATCTCTGCTTCCTGTCTTTTCTTCAGTGCTACTGTTTCTAGACCAATCAGCATGGCCGGTCTCACCCCGGTTTTGTACACTTTCCCTTTCATTTTAGCTGAAACACTTATATCACACATCACACCTGATACTTTTCTCCACCCGTTCCAGCCTGCCTGCCCATGATACTTCACCTCTTTTCCACACTCTCCATTGCTTTGGACTGTTAATCCTAAGTACTTAAAATCTTCCTCCACCTCTTCTGCCTGTTTTTATTTCTCTTCAACTGAATAAATGTGTTTGTGAAAGTGACCAGGCAGGTTGTTACATCTCTATGTATTCTGATACAACAACCCTGGTTACCCTGATATACTCATTTCTGATCCTGTCCATCCTGGTCACTCCCAGAGAGATCCTCAGCATCTTCATCTCTGCGACTTCCATCTCTGCTTCCTCCCTTTTCCTCAGTGCCACAGTCTCTAGACAAAACGTTTAATGCTTTGTTTGATAAGGTAGTTTAAATAAATAGTTTATTTCACTATTTCTTTACTTCGTGCATGTTTTATAGAAAGTGTCTGCGTAAAGTTTTCTGTCGTGAAACCATAGTTTTTGGGATTTTGGATGGAAATCGTAATGTGAAATTTATTTAGACGACGCTAAATAAAAACTTACTTAATATACGGTATTCAAAGTGACCACTTTTGTCATTCTTCCTGTGTTCTTCACCAAATAAATTGATGAATCCAGATTTGATGTAGCAAGCAAAATGAAACCAATACAAAAACATTTCTGTAATCTCCAGATTATGACCTAAGATGAATAATCACCTGTTTGGACTTATCTTTTTGTCCAACCACAACCCTTTCAGATGCGTAAACTGAAATTACAAAATGTGGACTATTATTTCTATAAGACACGAAGCTAAAGTTTGTCTGGGTGACGTTATCCCTCCTAAAGGCTGTAAAATAGAGCTTCATCTGCTTAATCTGAAGTTGATTGAAAATTATGTTTGTACCCTTAATTTGAGCATTTAAATCATAACATGAAGCCTGAAAAAACTCCACATTTGCAAGCTGAAGAATAAAGGGCCAAACAGAAAGCAACATAAAAATAAATCTACAGGTCTATGCCAAATTTTGGGCCCAAAAAAGAGGCTCAGGTATTCTGTACATACAGTAGATGGTAAAAAAAAACGAGGGCTTAACATTTAGCTTTGAGGAACTCCACTTTTAGATGAACTATTGAGTGCCAAACATAAAACTTTAAGGAACTCCTCCTATAGATGGTGAATAAAAGAGGGCTTAACATTAAACCATGAGGAATTATGTGTGTACACTGGAACTGAAAGAAAGGGGCCTAATTTGAACCCCCAAATTACAGTGAATATAAACAAATAGCCTTGGACAATATTTCTTTTTGTATACATATAAAATTTTCTAAGCTAAAGGGACACGTTATAAACTCTTTTTTTCTTTGCAGTTGCCCTGTCCTTGCTGTTGAACCTGGCTGAAGACACACGCGTAGAGCTGAAGATGAGAAACAAAAACATTGTCCACATGCTTCTGAAACTAGTGGAGCGGGAGGATGAGGACCTCCTGTTTGTGGTTCTTTCTTTCCTGAAGAAGCTATCTATCTTCCTGGAGAACAAAAATGACATGGTGAGAGCTTCTTCATAGGAGATGTTTTAAACAATTTTTCATTTCATTTTCTTGAACTCCATCAATTTACGAGTTGTGGGATTAATTTAATTTCTATTGCCCACCATGACTAAAAGTTTTGTGTCAGCGTCAACTGTGTGAACGTCTGTGTTGTTTTGTGCTACTCCCTTTAAAAGCGAAAGTGATGCTTTACGTCCCAGCCCTGCTCCTGTATTTCTAATCAGAGCCGCCCTAGCCCAACCACGCAAAACTTTGCAACTTTGCAAGAAATCTCAGTCAGATGTTCTTTTGTCTGTATTTTAAAGTTGATGCGGTAGGTTTGAGGCATAAAAAATGTTTTATTGCAATAATATTGTTTTACTTCTAAAGCTGCATTCTGGTGACAGTTGTACACAATGTAAAGTCTAATTTAGCCTCCATAGCTAGTCAAAACCACGGAAATAAACTGGAAGATTATAAGTTTTGCTTGAACCAATAAGATGTTGAGCTGGTCTCGTCAGGACATCATATTCCCACGATTTGGACAGGTGTTCCACTGCTGATTGAAGTCACAAAGTTTATCAGCTAAGCTAACAAACAACATCTACGTCAATAAAAATATTCTTTCATTGTAGTAAAATCTTTTTTATTTAAGCAAACAATTAAAGAAGGGCAACAAAAAGATTTAGTAATTGATCTACTTTCAACATAATTTAAAGATGAACTTTTCAAAAGAAGTTGAACAAAGAAAAAAAAAACATTGAGAGGCACGGGACAGGACAGGTGCTCAAATTTGTAGAAAACTTCTGCAGAAAGATGACAACATTGGCATTGCGGAGGAGAGAGAAAGATGGATTTTATCTACAAATAATGCAACTTTTTGCAGAGTGGAATGTTTTATTCTTGCATACTATGGAAGTTTGAGACTTTTATGTGGGTTTTCTGTGTCGGGCGTGTGCAAAGTCGGAGATTTAATTTCACCAATGAGTTGTTTTTTTATTAACAATTTTTATTGTAAAGTATTTTCTGTACTGCTCATGCTCCTTTTCTTGTGTTAGTTCTTCTTCTTCTTCTTTCGGCATTTCCCTTTAGGGGTCACCACAGCAAGTAAGTTTCTTCCATCTAACCCTATCTGCTGTATCCTCTTCGGTCACACCAACTATCTTCCTGTCTTCCTTCACTGCGTCCATGAACCTTCTCTTTGGTCTTTCTCTAGTCCTCTTTCCTGGTGGTTCCAAATCCAGCATCCTTCTTCCTATGTACTCTCTTCTCTCTCCTCTGTACGTGCCCAAACCATCTCAGTCTTGCCTCTCGAACTTTATCCCCAAAACCTCTAACATGTGCTGTTCCCCTGATGTACTCATTTCTAATCCTGTCCATCCTGGTCACTCCCAGAGAGATCCTCAGCATCTTCATCTCTGCTTCCTGTCTTTTCCTCAGTGCCACTGTCTCTAGACCAAACAGCATGGCCGGTCTCACCATGTTTTTTTTTTTTTACACTTTCCCTTTCATTCTAGCTGAAACTCTTCTGTCGCACATCACACCTGATACTTTCCTTCACCCGTTCCAGCCTGCCTGAACACGCTTCTTCACCTCTTTTCCACACTCTCTATTACTCTGGACTGTTGATCCTAAGTACTTAAAATCTTCCACCTTCTTTATCTCTTCTCCCTGTAACCTCACTTTTCCATTTGGATCCCTCTCATTCACACACATGTACTCTGTCTTACTCTGGCTAATCTTCATTCCTCTTCTTTCTAGTGCAAACCTCAATTCTATTCAATTCAATTTTATTTGTATAGCCCAAAATCACAGAATGTCCGTCTCAATGGGCTTCACAAGAAAAAGAGGAATGTATTAATACAAATACACAACAAAAAACATAACTAACAAATGCTAACTAAACAAGAACCTCCAACTCTCCAGCTTTTCCTCCACCTCTTCCTTCCTCTCACTACAGATCACAATGTCATCTTTTTTTTCATTTTGTGTTAGTTATATACAGAAATTTATAGAAAAATATAGATATACTACTGGATTTCTAGGTGTGAAATGCAGGGTCACCCACTGGAATAAACCAACAATAAATTTGTTATATTTAAACAAAGCAATGTCGATATGCGGATTATTAAGTTCAAATCAGATTGGAAATGTCCCCTGAACTGTAACGGGTTGAACAATCCTCCTGATCTAAAGAAAATGTTAGCTTTGACTACCAGTAGGCATTGTTTCCCATTGGGTTTGGGACCATAAATACTATTGAGTCATAAATTTCAGGTCAGATTGAAAACGGATGAGCCAGATACTAGTCATCTCATTGGCTTCAATTTGGAAAATTCCGTTTTTTCTTCTGCTTAGTCATCAAAAGCAAGTTCATTAGCTCATCCTGTTTTTATTAAAGCTCTCCCTCCTTTTGACAAATGGCCGTCACCCCTAAAGCAACGGCTAAAACAAGACTTATTAAATTTCCATTTGTAAAAAGCTCCAAAGGTCCATTGTAATGTTTCCTTATCCAGCTCCACCTGCTTTCAATCTCACTCCATTTCTGAGTCTTTATCAAAGCCAGACCCAGTTAGAAACTGGTTTTATCTTTGCGTTCCCACTCCAGAGTATCTGCCAATGAGATTAAAGGATCCTTTGGGGGTTTCAGCTCGTGTCCACAGGAAGGTGCTGCTTTCCTCACTCCAGATACACATGAAGTTCTATCGTGATCCAAAAATGTTTTGTATGCTTTTGTTTTTTTTACACGCCATCACTCTGGTGATCAGATAGAATCGCCACGCCATGATTGGCTGCTGCTGTCGGTGCTAATTGGTGCAGCGTGTGGCTGATTAGGAGGGCGGTGTGACTGGTTACTCACACAGTAGCAGCATGAGTTTTAACTGGGAGCAGGTTTCTGGTGTCTGGCAGCGAGACCACAGGAGGAGAAAACGTGTTGATATGCAGACTGAAGAGATTGAGGAAGGGGGCTGCTCTAGATGGGAGTAGAACAGTTGAAGAGGTGGATCCAGTGAGTGTGACGTCCCCCGAAACATTCAACTCTAAATAAATTAAGCTATTTCAGTCACAATTTTCTGCTTCACAAAGAGTAGCGCCAAATTGGTTACCAGAACGCATGGAAACCTCCTTGCCAACCAGAAGTGAGCTTCTGGAGACCCCAACTGAAGGGTCTGTCTGGCATTCTTGCTGTTATTGGCTAAGTAAAATCTGTTAATTAAACTTGTCAAGCAGCCACTACGTTTTTTTAATCAGTGCATCTGATTGGACAGTAATTATTTTAAATAATTTCTGTGACTTGACACATCTTAAGGTTTCCACAAAGAGAAATTCCAATGTTCTCGGCTCCGCCTCTTAAAGTGCCAGCGTCTGACATAACTTTCGGCCTCAAACAGAACCTTTAGAACACTTCTGAACCAAAACGGTGACACAGATCACCATCGAATTTTAATCCCATCTTCATTTTTCCATTTTGGATGTATTCTGAAGTTTTATAAAAATCCACAAAACATTTTGAGTTTTGAGGATGCTGAAATTTAAAGATACAGACACACATGCTCCCCATCACTCAACCTCCTTATTGGAGGTAATAACCCAAAAAAAAATCTGGAGAATGTGTTACAATTAGGAATATGGATGGTTATCATGACAACAGTTTTGACCGAGCAAAAGCTGACGATCTTTGACACATTGGTTGCTCATCCCGGGGGACGGATCTCTCTTTCATGTGGATCCCCACGAGGTTTCCTATTTTTTTCCCCCACTGATGGGTTTTTTAGGAGTTTTTCCTCACCGTGAAGGAGAGTCTAAGGGCATAAATGTGCTAGTCTTGTTTAGTTAGCATTTGTTAGTTATTTTTCTTGCTGTGTGTTTGTGTTAATGCATTCCTCTTTTTCTTGTGAAGCCCATTGAGACGGAAATTCTGTGATTTTGGGCTAAACAAATAAAATTGAAATGAATTAGAAGTAAATGAATATTGAGGTGTTTTGAGTCCAGAAGCTTTTAATCTTAAGACATGAAGGCAGCAGCGACTTGCTATAACCAGTTCCTATGTATCAGGGGTCTGCAACCTTTTAATAGTCATTACAATTCGGTTTTCACGGAAAAGGCAACTTTTGCATGTTATCATATATAAATTTTTGCAATTGCAAATTAGCGTGTTGCTTATGAAGTCCACACAGCCCATCCATATTTCAGACCATTTTAATCATTAAATAAACAAATTTTAAACAAAGGAAAAACAAAGCAACCCTTTCAGGGTTGCTGGAGGTGCCGGAGCCCATCCCGGTCAATTTAAGGCGAAGGGCAGACTACACCCGGAACAGGTTGCCAGTCTGTGCCGGGCCACACACATACAACCATACACAAACACATTCATTCCTAGGGGCAATTTCGGCACCGGCCAATCAACCTAACATGCATGTCTTTGGAGGGTGGGAAAAAAACGGAGTACCCGGAGGAAACCCATGCAAACTCGGGGAGAACATGCAAACTCCACACAGAGCGGACAGTGTTTCAAGCATCGTCCCCACCCGGGACTCAAACCCACAACCTTCTTACTGTGAGGCCACTGTGCTACCCACTGCGCCACCGTGCTGCCTGATATTTTTTTTATCTTACTTTTTTCCATGCTTTATTTCATAATTGTGGCTCTAGAGTCCAAATGTTTGTCTGTTGTTCCAGATCTGGTGAAAGATGTATTGTCTTATCCAAAATAAAAACTTAATCCTCTCTTCCATCCTCCCTGGCTTGTCTTTACTGACCTCTGATCTTTTGCAGGCTGAATTATCCGCCGTGAGGAAGCTGGCCAAATTGGTTCCCTGCCAGAACCAGGAGATCCTGAGCACCACCTTGCGTCTCCTGCTCAACCTGTCCTTTGACTTTACACTGCGCGTCCACATGGTCGAGTCCGGCCTTCTCCCCAAACTCTCCTGCTTACTCGGTGAGCTCATGTGACCTCTCCCAGTGGGGGGCTCTAAAGCCTCTCCGGGGGAGGCTCGAATGGCGGGGCATAATCAATATAATGTATTTGTTAGAATAACATGCCACAGCCTCGGCGCACGTGTTGTTTTTGTAACGATGGAGGGGTTGGTCTTTGGGAAGTGGCAGGTGGGGGTTGTTCGCTCAGGAAGCGGGGTGCACGCTGAAATATCGGGCCTGCTCACAGTAGTGACACGGTCGAGTTTGGCTGCGTGCGCTGCACTCTTTCTGCTGGCTAAGGCGCCATTAATCATCTGCTCGTTCTGCCAGCCGAAGCCTCTCATCTGACACCCCACATCAGCCCAGCGCTGTTATCTGCACAGAGAGAAGCCTCCTTTCTCTCCACCCACAATGACCCCAGGTCACCATGAAAGCATGCGACTCATCAGCTAAACCAGTTACAGCTTTAATCAGTTAGACAACAACTGACAAAGTTTTTTCAGATTTTTAACAAATATGTACTTGGATTTTTTTTTTAGTTTACAATTATTTTGTCGTTATATTGTGAGCCACTGTTTTTAGCCCACCATACTAAAGTGATTGGCTGAGGTTTTTTTTTAGGGTCTCACTTGCCTAGAGTTTATTAATATTTTGTTTTGTCTTCTAAACTGCGTATCCCTAACCCAGGCAGAGGCCACATGCGGCCGGTTAAATGTTTTAATCCTGCCTGAAAAAAATTAAATAAATTAACCACTTTAATGTTTTATTTCTCCTGCAATTCTGATGTTTACTCACTAGATGGCGCACTCTACATATATTGGCTTTGATGCAAAAACAACAACACTGCTCCCATTAAAATGTGTGTGTTTCCGTGATGCGCACACCGTCAAAATACAAAGTAGATTGTCAGGAGATTTCGAACCTACATTTTAAACCCAGCACACTAGATGCACATTTTTTAAGCGCTAGGGTGCTTGATTTTAACTTTAGCGCACTAGATTACATGCTTGTAGCCATCCATCTGTTCCTGTTCCGGCCCCTTGGTCAAATGTTAGAACCCAATGTGGCCCACGAATTAAAAAGTTTGCCCACATCGGCCCCAAACCAGATCCCAATGGGTGTAGGAGTCTTCCGTTCCCTCATCTTCCGCTTGTTCCTGGGCCGGGTCGTGGGGGCAACAGCCTCAAATCCGGCTAATTTAAGACGAGAGGTTGGGTACACCTTGAACAGGTCGCCAGCCTGTGACAGGTCTACACACACATACAACCGTATACAAACACACTCATTCCTAGGGGCAATTTGCCCCCTTGGAAAATTTAAATCTCACTTTATAAATTTTGCTGAGAGAATAAGTAAAGAAAAATAAATAAAAACACAATATTTTTGAAAAGTCCATTTTCTTGGGGTGCTCGAGCAAATCTAACATTTTGTTTTTCAACTATTTTATTTTGTTTTAACATTTACTTTTACTCTCATTACTACGTTCATTGTGCTGCAGTAATACACACCTCGCTTAATTTTGGTCAAACGATGTGTTCTGCTTCCACCCAGTATCCTGTGTGTTAGTGAACTATGTAAGTTCAAAGTGCACTTTTAGTTTCCCTTATGTTGAAGAACCCTTTTTTGACCGGTCCAGAATCACCCCAACCCCTTGTCGTAAAAAACTTGTGACTCTAAACACATTTTATTAGCTGGGTAATAAATGCTGAAAATAGAGCATTTGTTAATTTTTTTTCAATATAACTTATTAATT
This sequence comes from Neostethus bicornis, assembly GCA_902685375.1. Lineage (NCBI taxonomy): Eukaryota > Metazoa > Chordata > Actinopteri > Atheriniformes > Phallostethidae > Neostethus > Neostethus bicornis. Next base: position 5,050,034 of record LR738547.1, on the reverse strand, counting down.
TCGTGACTGGGAAATTTTGTGCTGCATTACACCGCAGGAAGCTGCCACCTATGATGGCGCCAATGGCGGGAGAAACAAGGGGTAGGTGTCTTCTCCAAGGAACCTAGACGTGAACTCAGTGGGATACGAACTCGTGAACTTCCAGTTAGGGTAACTTCCGGTCCACAGACAAACGCTCTAACCACTGAGCCACCGTCTCAACACTCCAAAACCTACCGTATTCAACACTTTGGCTTCAACTTCTTCTTGTTACTTTTTATCCCTCGAAATTCCACTAAACCCCGGTAGGTTCCAGATCTTTGTCTCTCTCAGGGTTTCAGGAGTGATAGCGTCGCTCTTTACCTTTAGAATTTTAACACTACAGAGATTTTCCAGACATTTCTATCTGAGGTTTTCTGTTCAACCGCAACACATAGTGGTTAATCGAGGTCTACGTCAAATAAACTCACTTGGTTTGGTGGAAATCTGGAAGGAATCAACGAGACTAGTTTATGGTGTTGTGGTTGGCACTTGAGTTTCACAGCTCAAAGGTTGCTAGTTTGAGTCTTGACTAATCGGGGTTTGGTGTATGGTCCTTCCTGTGTGGAGTTCGTGTGCTCCCCTTTTAGTTTTTGATATCTCTCTTGGTTCTTCGACCAGCTTCTGATGGGTCACTGTCAACTTGTCTGTTGGTTTGAGTCTGTGATTGGTTGTCTGGCACTATGTGTGGCACAGCAACAAACTGGCGATCTGTTTGTTAACCCGTCTTTCGTCTGTAATCAGCCAGAAATGAATTTTTTGATTTTTTTTTTATCCAGGCAGGGCTGTAATGTAAGAAAATTTGCCCAATAAGTTGTTTATTGTAACCATAGCAACCACACCGCATGCTCTTTTCCTCTGCCTTGCTGGAATTAGATTGTTTGCTTTCACAGAAAAAACTGAACACTTTCTTAATCCCGTGTTTTTGGTTCGTAAAAAGTGGAAATTTTCCTTTTTGGTTCCGGGCAAGTCTTCTTAAAGGTACAAACGCAGGTTTTGATGATCAAAAGTTTACGGTGCAAAATATGACCTCCTAGTTACATAAAATAATTAATATACATCCTGCCCCAAGTGAAGGAGTATAAGTATCTCGGGGTCTTGTTCACTAGTGGGGAAAGGATGGAGCGGGAGATCAACAGGCGGATTGGTGCGGCGTCAGCAATAACTAGGACGCTGCATCGGTCCATTGTGATAAAAAATGAGCTGAGCCAAAAAGCAAAGCTCTCGATTTACAAGTCGAACTACGTTCCCACCCTCACCTATGGTCACCAGCTGTGGGTGGGGACCGAAAGAATGAGATCACGGATACAAGTGGCCAAAAGGAGCTTCCTTCGCAGGGTGACTGGGCTCTCACTAAGGGATCGGGTGAGGAGCTCTGCCATCCCGGAGGAGCTCGGTTTGGAGCTGCTCCTCCTCCAGGTCGAGAGAAGCCAGATGGGGTGGTTCGGGCATCTGGTTGGGATGCCCCCTCAGCGCCTTGCTGGTGAGGTGTTTTGGGCACGTCCCACTGGGAGGAGACCATGAGGCAGACCCCGGACCCGCTGGGGAGACTATGTCTCTTATGTCGGGATCCTTCTGGGTGAGCTGGAGTGTGCGGCTGGGGTGAGAAAAGCCTAGGCTCCCCGTCTGAGGCTGTTGCCCCCGCAACCCGGCTCTGGTCTGTTAACCCGTTATGTGATGCTGGATGTTTTACCCAAACCCTTGCAGGTTTTGAGCTTTTGACACCAGACTGGGTTTGACATGAGTTTACCTCCACCACTGACCCTCCAGTTAATTCTCTCAGCCCCTTTTCTCCTCTGTCACTGCTGAGGGGGTTTTCAGTTTTAATGGGGTCTCTCTGCCCGCCCATAAAGGATCCTCCGTGTTCTTCCCAGTAAAGTGGGACAGTCTGAAAGCAGGGTGGAGGACAGATAATGAGTAGCACATGTTCCTACCCCAGCGTGGTGCAGTAAAACTGATGCTTCCTCCTCCTGTGATTCTCACATCTGGATTCAATCTGGGCAATAAGGTTCCCCATAAGGCCGGCGACAAACCCGGCTGGACCCACTTTTATCAGAGCAGTTCTGATCCAACTTTCACCACTTTTACTTGGACCGATTGGTGAGTTTCTATTAAGCCCTTGTACCGGTTCTGGTCCAGACCGGCCTGCTTCTAACTGGACCCGACTGCGGTGAGTCACCAAAGTTTTGGAAGGAGTTCTGATTCGGCTAAGATTCCTTTTAACTGGACCCAGTTTGGCCCCTCTCTTAACACTTCCTTAATGAAAATTCCCAGGTCAAACTCTGGTCTGAACTCTGTTAATTTGCCTCGGCCGGCTCCTCCCTCTCTGGCCTCCGGCACCCTGGCTCGGGCCAAAGGTCTAACTCATAAAGGTCCTGGACTCACTGACAGTCTCACACTCAATCATTCAAGTTTTTATCTACAGAGCTTTGATAAGCGGCCGCAGTGGTCCGGTACGACCTCATAACGGCCTGATGGATTAGATAAGAAATACAACTTTGCTCATCGACGTGCTGCTTCTACTAAGTTCACTTTGAAACTTTTATATCTGAAGTAGGGCTGAAACAACTAATCAAATGAATTGATTATAATCGATTATTGAAATAGTTGTCGACTAATTTAGTCATCGATTAATCGTTTGGGAAGTTTTTGCTGTCAACTCCACTTAATATTACACAACTTGATTGTTTTTTGTGTATTTTTACTCATGTTAACCTCGGCCATTTTTGTTTGGTACTATACCTCTGAACAAGGTTAAATTTGCAAATCTAAAACTGTTAACGATTTCTTATTCTTAAATGTGATCCTGGATGGTCAACAGTTTACAATTTATGTTTTTTTAGCCAGTACTATAAAACACATTTTATGGGTGCTCGTGATTTACCTTTACTGTATACAGTAAGTAGATTACTTATTTTATATTTGCTGTAGAAATGGTAATATACTCCCTCTTTATTTCACAGAAAGATTAACATTTTTACTTATTAGAATGATAAGTACTAGAATGACTTGTGTTTTGCATAACTACATTCATTAAAATGCCAAAAAACTATTATTTATTAAGCCGCCAATTTTACCCGATTAATCGATTAATCGAGCCAATAATCGTCAGATTAATCGATCACCAAAATAATCGTTAGTTGCAGCCCTAATCTGAAGGAAATGTAAACAATAAGATATTCTATTTTTACTGAGCTTTATGGTGCTACGTGCTATGCATGCAGAGATGCACATCATTTTTCATGCCTAAAAATATTGAGCAGTTGTGCTGTCTGTGCATCCATTAAATTTTTGTGAGTACAATATTCCCCCCCAAAAATCTGGACAGATTTTATACCCTTAGGCTCCCAGTGCCAGCTATAGATTAACTGATGAGATTTGTAGTGTCATGCAACAAACGTCAAGGTCACAAAATTTAGAAATCTTACACATACAGTATACCGTCTTCAACCTAGTTATCACATACGTACGTTGGTGGTTTCCAATCTTTTTTGCACCAGGGATCCCCGAAGCTTTTGGTTGCCTTCCGTAGGACGCCCTGGTCAAACAAATTTTTATCGTATTATATTTATTAATCTCGTGCCGGAAAAATTTGTGTGTTCGGTAGCTGCAAGCAATCTAAGAAAGAACTCGATACAGCTTCTGAACAGCTGGCTCAGTAAGCTCAGGTTAAGTAGGTGGTGCTGAGTTGGGTGGGGTGGAGATGGCCAGCCACTTGGTGGAACAGAGCTGGATCTGTTGAAAACACTTAATAGTTAGTTCTGCCCGGGCGGACTGTGGGTCACTGTGGCAAATGTTTGAAAGCTCCAGATCTTAAATTATCACTAAAATCTCTACATTGTGACAGCAACTCACATCCTTCACTGTGGTGGAACAACACTATTTGTTGTTCTCAAACAGCATGGCACATCAGCGAAACATGCATTCTGACTCAGCACTCCTCGCTGCTGAACTAGCTCATCTTATTAAAAATCCACATGTTTGAACGTAAACAACATGGCCGCGTTACCTCTGACTTTAATCATACAAAATAAAACAGAAAAAGTTTGTTCGAGTACTGAAAATATGTCAGCAAGAGGGATCTGAGTTTGTTTGGTGACTCCCTTACATTCAATTCAGTATTCCATCGGTACGTACGTAATAATGTAAAAAAACAAAAAAAACAAAAAACAAATGTAAGGTGTCTGAATTTCCCTTTTTTTAAACATTGTTTTACGTCACAGAAAAAAATCAGTTGTCAATACGTCTTAATCCAGTCAAACATTCATTTACTCTAGTTCACCCTTTTTTTAGTTCCCAATTAAAGTTTATCAATAACATCGTGAACGGACATTTTGTCCATGGACATTTGGGCCAAGAAACTGCAACCTAAGATATATGGGCCCCGGTGGTTAGGATATTTGGGCCATGGGATAAAACTGGCTAAAAGCAATTATTTTGTGTAATGCAACTGTTTTGTTCAATTTCACAGGATACGTTATCACAGAAATAGGGTTACGGTTAGGGTTAGGATTGGGGTTAGGGATATATTTAAAGAGAAAAGAAAAAAAATGGTTCGTGGTCCAAAAGTCCATCCCAAGTGGCCCACATGGCCCAAATATCCTAGGTTGCAGATTCTTGGCCCAAATGTCCATGGCCAAAATGTCCTAGATTCCATTAACATAGATTGAATCAAATAAAAATAATTCGAAATGGAACAAATTTCTGAAACATCCACCTCAGTGATGTCTTTCCGTGTCGTGCCGATGACCAGCATCACGGTGGTGTTTCTTAATGACTGCCGGGACTTTCAGTTTTACGATGTAAAAGAATAGATGATTGTTTTCCATGTGTGCCTACCTGTCCTGGTCTCTGACAAACTGCAGCTGTATCCTCCTGATTCTGCTGAATATCTACTCCTAAAAACAGCCTTTCATTAATATTCCTACAAACACACTGAGGCCTCCTAGATGTGGTCATTGGCACCACAAGCGGTCATTCATGCGTGGATTTCCCTCCTCCTCTGTTTATGTTGCAGCTGACGGGGCCCAGAGACAGCTCAGCATGTGCATTCTGTACCACATCAGCATGGAGGACGCATTCAAGACCATGTTTGCCGACACAGACTGCATACCACAGGTAAGGCTGCCCAGCGGAGGACCGGACACATTAGCATGAGCAGCGAGACGGACGGGGTGGAAGACGCCACCACAGGACATTTTCTGGAAAACATCCTCACTCTATTCCCCTGAGAACCTGAAAGATTTTCTTTCATCACAGAGGCTAGCCCCTGTTTTGTACGCCCCCTCCCTCTCTCACCACAAGATGAATGAAAACACCAACATTTCATAATTATGTGACATAATATGGGGTTAAAAGTGTTACTTATTAGGTACTCCATCCATCTTCGAAGGCACTCCAGAGCCGATCGCAGTTAGTCAGCAGGCAGTGTGCACGCAGGACAGGTCACCAGTTTGTTGCAGAGGGATACAGAGATAGCCATATATTGTGTGGCTATGCCATTGTATAGTTGATTAGATTAAAAATCCCAAGTAGGGGTGTAACAGTACGTGTACTCAAGTCAAACAGTGTCAACAAGGGACGTTTGGTTCTGCGCATGAAAGATTTCTTTTTCACACTAATAAACACGCATAGCTACACGAACCGCCCAGTGCAAGTTGAATTAGCCTCGTGCACAGTGTTGTGTAATTAGTTACATTACAAATTACCTCTCTCAAAAAATTAGTTACGCAGTTACAGTATTGTGAAAGTAATTAATTACAAACTAAAGTAATGGTAATTACGTTCATTAAAAATCCACCTATCTATCAAGTAAACATAGTAGTAGCAAAGATGGAGAAACTTTTAAACACTGCTAACAGTAAATATGTAGCACGGGGGAACAGTGTGGGTCACGCGCCCACTCACTCTTCTTCTAAACCAATCAGTGTCTCAGTTTTTGCGACCCTCTGTCCTATGCCTCCTGCATAGTTCCCACAGAATATTATATTTCCTGATAATAATAAAGTATTTTTGATCTGATTGTTCTTTCCAATGAAAGTATGTGCTTTATGCTGTTTTATTTAAACGAGTCATTGTAATGCACCACTTTATGTTCTTAGTAACGATAACGGCATTGTAACTATAGAAGAAATAATTAGTTGGATTATTCTATTACTGTAAAATTTGCACCGGAAGTAATACTGTTATACTTAAACAGTGTTAGTCCTGAAACGGCTCTTGCATAGGAATATTTAGTAAAAAAATTCACTTTAATTGCTAATAAATTTAAAACCACAGATTAGAGCTGGGACGACCTGGTCCGGGAGGTTAGAGTTAGTTTCTGGTTTCTGGTGCTTATTGAATGTCAGAATAAATAAAAAAAATCAAAAGTAATGTATTGGCACTTGGTGTTGACCAGAACTCCAACAAAAAAGAAAAAAAAAAGAAAATCACAGCAATTTCAAAAGTGAAACCCGACCTTTACCAATATTGGGCTTTAATGTCCCATTCCGACCAAACAGTAATTACTCAATAAAAAGTCCATTTCTATTTCCTGAAAGTTTTTACATCAGTGTCTATTTGACCATAGTGAGACTTTGTTTTAGAGAGTATCATTTGGAAATTACGTGAATAACGAATGAAGCAGGTCAGTCTATTCGGTCATCACGAAAATCTATTCAGTTCTTATCTTGGCATGAAACTCTCAGAACTTCTTGCAAATATTTTTTTAAAAAAATCTGTTAAATAAATGAATTGTAAAATACTGTACATCTTTAAAATAATTAACTTGCATGTGTTAAACCTAATTATAGCTCCTGTCGAACTGATATACACACCTCACAATTCAGTAAACATGGAGGTAAATTAAAACACTCACGTATAAATAGTAGAAAAGCATCTAAAGGTGAATAAATACTTTTCAAATCTTAATAACACACCTTTTAAAATGATGTGAAACAAAATTGTTCAAAATTCTGAAAACCTAATGCTAAACCTTCAAAACGTAAAATACTTGTGTGATACGAACAAATACTTATGTAAAACTTTTAACTTACTAGGAAAACAAACGAAAAAATCCACCTCTAAATAAATTACCTATAAAACCAAATAACAGAAGAAAAAGTAAAAACGATTATAAAACTAATAAAAACTCTTGAAACTAAATAAAACAGACAGTTAAAATAAAAACAAAATTGTTTTTAATTTAATAAAACACTTTTATAGTTTAGAAAAAAATCCCACAAAACTAATAAAAACAACCTTAAAAACTACCAAAAAAAACCCCTACTTGATAGATTTTATGAAAACATTTGTAAAACTTAGAAAAACAATCTTGAAAGTTAATAAAACAGATGTAAAACTGAAAAATATTAATAAAAAATAATAGACAAAAGTGTAAAACAAAGTAACATAATTATCAAATTAGTAAACACATCTGTAAATGAACAAAAACAACTTTAAACCAATTAAAAAGATTCTAAAAATCTAGCAGAACACTCGTAAAACTTAATAAAAAAAACTTGTAAAACTAACAAACGTAAATGTGAAACTAATAACCAGACCTTTGAAACTTAATAATGCACTTGTAAACTAATTAAGTAATATTGTAAAACTAACAGATACTTATAAAAGCAGATTAATTAGACATTAAACTACAAAATATAGCTGTAAATTTAAAAAAACACAACTGTAAAACTATTAATTCTCTCATAAAACTAAATAATACATCTGAAAAGTCAATAAATCCATTTATAAACCAAATTTAACAATAAAATTAAATATTACACACTTGTGAAAGTTTATTAATACTCATGTAAAATCAATAAATATGTCTGTAAAACTAAATTGTACAAATGTAAAGTTTATAAATGCTTGTAAAAGTAAATGTATAAGTTTGTAAATAAGTTTTTGGAAAAATAAACCGTTAATAAACTATTGACACTAGATTTGGAAACAAATAAGCACACCTGGAAAATTCATAATATTTCAATTGTATTAATAAACTATTATTAAAACTGGAACAACCTGTTTGCAAAATTAATTAAATAACTTGTAAAGTTTGTTAACGTGATGATAAATGTTGGTAATATTTATAAATGTGTGTAAAAAACTGTTAAATATATTCATAAATCACATCAAATATTATCAAACCAATAAAATCACTTATAAAACTAACAAATATGACCAAAAACTAGATCCATAAAACTAATAACGTGTTTCATAAACACGCCTGATAAACTTATAAAGAATTTAAGTTTATTCAGATTTAATTTTTGTCTCATGTTGTTCTCCGTCCTGTTTCCTTCTCACGTCCCACCTGCCCCTGGCTTTTACCGGGGTCGTGGTTAGGTGCTGGACCTGAGCTGGTCGGTGTAAAGGAGGAGGGGGTGCAGAGGTCTCCTGAGGCCCCCGGTGGCTGTCTGTGGTACATGAGGAGGGGCAGGTGCCAGAGAGTCTAGACGAGGCTGATTTGGGGGTGTGGGGCCCCTGGTATGTGATACCCAGGCCGGGCCCCGAGTTTTTTCTCCCCTTCTCTGATTCCTGACTCCTCGCGGGGAAGCAGTGCTTCTTTCACTTCCCCCTCTCTCACCTTCAGCCTCCCCCTCTTCCTGTTTAATGTTAAATCAGCGGACGGATGGACAGACTGAGAAAAGAATGGGAAAAGGGGGGACACAAGTGTTTAAAATCTTTTTACGTAAAAACCTCAGTTTGTAGTGTTGCAAATGCTTTTAAGCATATTTTATATAAACAAATGTCCACCTGTTGCTATGGAAACGCAAGAAAAATATTTTTCAAAATGATAAGATTAACGTTATCGATCCCTGGAGGAAAAATTATTTGAACAGAAGAGTTTTGGAATGAAGCAAGTTTCTTCCAATCAACCCATCCTAAATGGGTTCAGTCGAAATCTGAAGGTAAGACCATGGTGTCAAAAAATTGCTGAAAAGAATTCTAAGCGACCTGAAAGGATTAAATCGAGCCTCCAAGCGAGAGTCGCAATTTTTCAAATTTAAGATAATCAAGATGTTAATATATCAAAGACGTTGACCAACTTGAAATCCATTCCGACCCAATCACACCTCTAAAATTTCAAATGCGGATCTGGCAATGGATCTGATGTGGTCCTGTTGGCTTCATTGGACCGTGATCTCCAGCTCTCACTGGATCGATTTGCTGCCGAGTGTGAAGCGGCCGGGATGGGAATTAGCGCCTCCAAATCCAAGACCATGGTCCTCGCCCGGAAAAGGGAGGAATGCCCCCTGCGAGTCAGGGACAGGGTCCTGCCCCATGTGGAGGAGTTTAAGTATCTCGGGGTCTTGTTCACGAGTGGGGGAAAGATGGAGCGGGAGATCGACAGGCGGATCGGTGCGGCATCAGCAATAACTAAGACGCTGCATCGGTCCATCGTGGTAAAGAGAGAGCTGAGCCGAAAAGGAAAGCTCTCGATTTACAAGTCGATCTACGTTCCTACCCTCACCTATGGTCACCAGCTGTGGGTGGTGACCAAAAGAATGAGATCACGGGTACAAGCGGCCGAAACAAGCTTCCTCCGCAGGGTGGCTGGGCTCTTACTCAGAGATCGGGTGAGGAGCTCTGCCATCCGGGAGGAGCTCGGTGTCGAGCCGCTCCTCCTCCAGGTCGAGAGGAGCCAAATGGGGTGGTTCGGGTATCTGGTCAAAATGCCCCCCCGAGCGCCTCGCGGGCGAGGTGTTTTGGGCACGTCCCACCGGGAGGAGACCAAGGGTCAGACCCCAGACCCGCTGGAGAGACTATGTCTCACAGCTGGCCGGGGAACGACTTTGGATCCTTCCAGGTGAGCTGGAGGATGCAGCCGGGGAGAGAGAGGCCTGGGCTGCCCGTTTGAGGCTGTTGCCCCCATGACCCGACCCCGGAACAAGCGGAAGATGACGGAACGGAACGGATCTGGCAAATGACTTGATGCAATTGCTGTGGCTCTCAAACTGACACACACTGATCTGTCAGTGAAAAAAAGATATCCTGACCTTAAAGTGGTGACTAAAGGACTCGAATCGTACACAAGTCTTTATTTGTGTAGGAGGTTCTGTACGCTCTGATTTAAGAGTAAACACGCTTTATAAACAAGACCACAGAGCTTGATGTGATATGTCTAAATTTTATATTTATTTTCTGAGAAGAAATGGATTTGAATTAAAATCTGTGATTGTTAGCTGTTAAAGATGCTGCTGGAACACGAAGAGAAAAAGATAGATGTGTTGCTCATCTCGCTCTGCATCAACCTGGCTGCTGATGGGACGAACGCCTTGTTCATCTGTAGAGGTAACAAGGAGTAGTTCTGAAACATCTCAACATTTTCCCCTCGATTCATGATCCACTTTCTCTTATAGCTTATGAAGGTAGCATGCTGAGTGTACTGATGAGGAGGGCTTTGAAGCTGAAAGACGTCCTACTGATGAAGATGATTAGAAATCTCTCTCAGCATAAAGGACCAACAAAGATGTGCTTCTTGGTCAGTACAACTCTCCCATTGTGGCCTATTCTGATTGGCTGTACAGTCTTTTTCTTCTTCTTCTCCTTTCGGCATTTCCCTTCAGGGGTCGCCACAGCAAGTCAGTTTCTTCCATCTAACCTTACCTGCTGCATCCTCTTTGGTAGTGCCAACTATCTTCATGTCTTCCTTCACTGTATCCATGAACCTCCTCTTTGGTCTTCCTCTAGTCCTCTTTCCTGGTGGTTCCAAATCCAGCATCCTTCTTCCGATGTACTCTCTCTCTCTCCTCTGCACATGTCCAAACCATCTCAGTCTAGCCTCACTGACTTTACCTCTCTCAGGTTCCTCTAATCCTGTCCATCCTGGTCACTCCCAGAGAGATCTTCAGCATCTTCATCTCTGCTACCTCCATCTCTGTTTCCTGTCTTTTTCTCTTATAAAGAGAAATCAGCAATAACTAGGATGCTGCATCGGTCCGTTGTGGTAAAGAGAGAGCTGAGCCGAAAACCAAAGCTCTTGATTTACAAGTTGATCTACGTTCCAACCCTCACCTATGGTCACCAGCTGTGGGTGGTGACCGAAAGAATGAGATCACGGGTACAAGCGGCCAAAATGAGCTTCCTCCGCAGGGTGACTGGGCTCTCACTCAGAGATCGGGTGAGGAGCTCGGTGTCGAGCTGCTCCTCCTCCAGGTCAAGAGGAGCCAGATGGGGTGGTTCGGGCATCTGGCATCTGGTCTTTTTCTCAACCAATCGGCCATGCTGATTGGTTGAGAAATGGCCATGCTGTTTCTCAACCAATCAGCATGGCCGGTCTCACCACGGTATTGTACACTTTCCCTTTCATTTTAGCTGAAACTCTTCTGTCACACATCACACCTGATACTTTTCTCCACCCAATCCAACCTGTCTACACATGCTTCTTCACCTCTTTTCCACACTCTCTATTGAGAGTATGTGAAGTACTTATTATTGATTTAATGTTTTTTGCTTTCTTAATTGACAATGGTAAAAGTGGGGTAATTCCCTTCAAGTTGTCCAGTGTCCAAAATTAATAGATGACACCACCCACAAACCAGTCTAGCAATTGACTAGACACACTAGTCCACCAACAAACTGGTCCCCCACAGTGTGGTCCACAAACAGTCACATCCAAAACAAACTGGTCCACCACAAACTGGTCCATCCATTGAACGGTTGTCTTTCGTTGCAGGACCATGTAGGAGATCTTGCGGCCCAGATCAGCTACAGTGAGCCTGAAGAGTTTGTGATTGAGTGTTTGGGAACTTTAGCCAACCTGACCATCCCTGACCTAGACTGGGCCCTGGTCCTGGAGGACTACAACCTAATGCCTTACCTCAAAGACAAACTGAAACCAGGTGTGTTAGACGTGTCTACAGGGAGCACTTCCTCCATCTTTTTGTGAAGAATTTCACAAGAATTTACTCCAACAAAGAGGATCATGTAAATTTTCTCTTTCAGGTGCTGCTGAGGACGACCTCGTTCTGGAGGTGGTGATCATGATTGGAACCTTGGCTATGGACGAGTCGTGTGCATCCATGCTGGCTCATTCTGAAATCATTCCTGATCTCATTCAACTCCTTAGCGGTAAGACACAGCAGCGTTTCTTTGCAGAATAACTATTTGAGGTACCATGCATTATCAGGGACCAGCGAGCAATGAGTTGCTTTTTATGCCCAAAAATATGACGAGGTTTTGTGGTAAAGAAAATGTAGAGAGATTTCTTTCAAATTCTCAATTTTTCTTGTTTCAACCAAAATATATCCAAACTTTAAGAAAAGACAAAGTAATTTAAAATTACAAAGTAAGACAAACAATAAATTCAAAGTTTCTTATGACTTTGAATGTTATTTTCACATCAAAATTTTAGTTGAAGAGGTTTTCTGTTTCATTCACGCAGGTTTGAGACATTTCCAACCCAGAGCTGCTAGCCAGCACCAGATGCTAACACTGGTGCTTCCAGACTAGATCGTCCCAGCTCTCAGTCCGTGGCCATTTCGTAAAAGGCTTTAAATTTAGCTGCTAATAAGCAATAAAAGTTCATTTTTTATATACTGTATATAAAATGTGCTCATGAAAGATGCTGTGTGTGATATGCAGCTGTCAACAATGGGAATAGACTTCCCAATTGTATTTTTGGATGGAGGGTAGCTTGTCTGCAATTAGTTCACTATAAGCCAAGTCTTTTGTGTTGCAGCACATGTCGTGGCAGGTTGTAAACACACACAAACTGCACAGACTCATTCATTCACATTCCTGCACTGACCCAAACATACCGTTTCAAAACAGTTTGACACAAATAAAGTATTTATGTCTTTATACCCCAAGTAAATACGCGCCGCCATTACCAATATCCTGGTTACGATATATGCCACACACTGTACTACCGCCTGAATGAGCAGGATAGCAGTACAGTATACCAAGAGTCTACAAAAGAGACGTTTCTTTCAGTTGATACATAAAACTCTTTTATGCCTCCAACATAACCTTTAAAAAAATCTTTTACAAATATTTACTTCAGGAAATGTGCTGTCAGATTATGTAACCACAAATGATTTTTATTTTATTGGTTTAAAACTTAGAAAACAACGTAAAAGATATATTTTCTGTGATGTAGACCAATATGTCCAAACTTTTCAACTTAATAACAAAAAAAGGTTTCATTTTCTGGACCACTTATCCTTAATAGGGCCACAGGGGGTGCCAGAGCCTATCCCGGCTGATTTCAGGTGAGAGGCAGGATACACCCCGAACAAGTCGACAGTCTGGGCCACACACTTAGTAAATTACGTAACATTTGGAACTGTTGGAAGCTGGTAACTTCCAACTATATGTCCATTGCTTGTTTTATTTATGGTATAAAAACATAAAACTCTTCTAATTGAAATGTTGAGCACAATTTAATACAATTTAAGTATCTATTGATATTAAAATTTAACCTTTAAACATTTAGTCATGAATAAATGTTTTTCTGCTGATCGATGATAAAGATTAGTTTAACTGCTGTTGGATTGCGTTTAGAACTGATGATGATGTTTCCATCTCAGCTCAACAGCAAGATGATGAGTTTGTGTGCCAGATTGTTTTCGTCTTCTACCAGATGGTGTTCAACAAAGCAACGAGAGACGTCCTCATCAGTGACAGCCGTATCCTTTCCGCTTGTTGGCAACAAAACGAAAATACAGAATGACTCTAAAACAGATGTGAGCAAACTCTGGCCCGAGGGCCAAGTCTGGGTCGTCAAGCGTTCCAATCTGGCCCGCCAAACATAAAGAAATCACGTAGCAAACTTTCCTTTTGTGTAGAAAAGGGCGTACTCTGTGTTTTTCAAGCATTCGCAAGATTCGTACATGTTGCCACAGATTTATGAGAGGCCATTTGCATTGCCCTATTACATCTAATAAAAATGTTGGGGGTTTTTTCATTCCAATATAAACAAAGCTGGTCATAAACAAAGCGCTCAAAGCACTTAACAGGGTAGCTCACATTCACCCATTCATCCATACCTGATGGTGGAAGCTGCCCCGCAAGGTCCAAACCACCATTAAGAGCAAGTAGGCATATGGGACTTACTTGTTCAAGGACACTTCGGCATGAACTCCTGGCGGGGTATCAAACCGGCAACCCTCCTGTTACAGGGTGGTAGCCCTACTTACTGAGTCATCCATCCCCTTTTAGAATCCTCAATTAGATCCTAAAAGATCTAAATTGTGTCAATAGTCAGGGGGAAAGGATGGCTCGGTGAGTAGGGCGACCGCCCTGTAACCGGAGGGTTGTTGTTTCAATATCCCGCCAGAAGTTCATGCCAAGGTGTCCTTGAGCAAGACACCAAACCCCCAATTCCTCTTGATGGTGGTTTGCACCTTGCTTGGCAACATCCTCTATGAGGTAGGAATGTGAATGTGAGCTACAATATAAAGCGCTTTGAGTGTCAACGCAGGTGGAAAAGCGCTGTATAAGTCGAGTCCATTTATTTAATTAACTACCATTTATTTTTTAGGCCTTATTTTCCAAGTTTTAAGAACTGCATCCTTATTGCTTTGGTTTTTTGGCACACCGTGTTCTTTTTTTTTTTTTTAAGCCTGAACTTCTCTCATTTTAGGCCACCTATTCCACAAATTTAGGGTCCAACATGCTTCAAATTTTATACCCTTTATTTTCTAAATTAAAGCACCCTAAAAGGGCTTTACACCCCTAGAATCAGCCTTCCATTCTTCTTGTTTCAAACTTCTGTCTGTCCAGTTTGAGGCCTTCTGTCATTCAGCTGGACCCTGTCTTAGAACTATCATGAAGCTGTACCCATTACAAATTTCTGAAATAAGAGTCATGAACCACTCGACACACTGGTCCTCGGGGTTTAGTCAGCAAGGGGAAATGCTGTTGGACTCATCGTGGTGTTTTTGGTACTTGAGTTACCCTTTCTGAAGACGTTGCTTTTCCATAACTCCAAACAGCAGAAGCAACCACTTACCTCATCAATCTGATGAACGATAGCAACGCTGAAATCCGTAAAGTCTGTAACAACACACTGGACATCCTTGCTGTGAGTACATGAATAGATATTTTTCATTCAGCAATCAGCAAGATGAGCCGCACCCCATGCAATCTTTTTAGTCAAGGTATAGGCAAACTTTGGCCTGGGATCCCAATGCAGCCTGTTTAGTTTTTGCAAACAGGCCTGTTGAACTCCTACAAATTTTATAAATCATTTAAACATTTTTTTTTTCTTTTCTCTTGAAACCTTGTAATTTCCGTCTGGAAGAGACACCTTTTAATTCCAAGCAGAAGCAGCAATCCTGTATTCATATTGTGCTGCAAAATTTGGCTCTCTGGTTTTTTTGGGGTTTTGTTTTTTTTTATTTTTATAAAAATAAGGTTGTGTTTGTTTGTATCTTGTAGTCGAGAAGTAATTTTTTGAGAGCACTTGAACGCATCAATATTTTTAAAATTTTAAATCTAGTTTTATTTTCATCATAATGCCCAAAACGACTAAAAAGTCATTTTAGTTTTGGGTATTCTTCATCCAGACAGGGAAAAAAAAGATTAGGTTGGGGTTCAACTTGGCCTTTCAGTGAATACAGCTAAAGCTGATCACAAAAAGGGGTGAAAAAAATTCACTCAAAGCTTAAAGTGAAGCAATTTTTTTCTGTGGTACTTTACCACACCTACGCCCCGCCCTTTGGTCACATTTTATAACTATTTGTGGCCCATGAGTAAAAGTTTGCCCGCTCCAGGTTTAATCTCTTTATGCCTTTGACCAGGTCACGTATTCCTTGGAAATGATACTAATTCTTTGGGCCACTTCATAGGACCACTTTATTAATTCCTAGGAGTTTTAATGCATTTCTTCGACACTTAACTATCACTTCACCACGGGTACTCCTAAGACTCCCAGCACCAGAGCACTGTTTTTAAACAGAAGTCAGGTGAAGCTGTAAAGCAAAAGCATAGGATTAATCACAAGGAATGGCTTTAAGCCCAAAAATATTACAGAGTACAAAGATAAACTTGGTCAGGCAGCCAGGAGGACCTGGGAATCATGGTGATGACCCGACACTGAAGGGAAGGCAGACTGCCTTTTTAACGGCAACTGCTCAAAGACCCTCAGGTGTCTGAAATCAGGCAGATGAGAGAGGGCCCTGTGTTCCCGATTGGTGGTGGGTGAGGGAAGCATGACAATTTGACAGGCTTGAAGACTTTTGTCTGCTGGGTCAGTTCATGGTCGAGTCATTCTGTCATGAAGTGAGGTGCAGCTGGAAGGAGGAGGACCCAAATACAGGGTAACAGACATAATTTTTAAAAAGGCAGTCCAGTAAAGCTGTAAATAAAAACAAACAAGGATCGCTGGATTGTCTCAAGTTATTGTTTTGAAATGTACATCTCGGTCAGGCAGCCAAATGGAAGGTCATGACCCGACACTGAAGGGAAGGCAGACTGCCTTGTTAACGGCAACTGCACAAAGACCTTCAGGTGTCTGAAATCAAGCATATGAGGGAAGGCCCCGGGTTCCCTCTCGTGGTGGGTGAGGGAATCATGACATTCATTTTAGGCAATTGTATTTGTATTGTGTTTTATTTAGTTATTCATTATGATCTATTTTGGGGTTGACTGTTTTATTTATGTTTGGGCAGCTGGCCACATGAAAGCCTCAGGTGGGATCAAAAAGGTTCTATTTTCACGCATTCCTATAACTTGTTTTGCCTCCCTTGGACATCTTCACAAATTCCTCAGACACTGCGTTGATTTTCCAGTCATCAGTCAGTCAGTCATCTTCTTATCCGTCTATCCCTTACAGGGTTGCAGGGGGTGCCAGAGCCCATCCCGGCTGATTTAAGGCAAAGGGCAGGGTACACCCCGAACAGGTCGCACACATACAACCATCCACACACACACTCATTCCTAGGAGCAGTTTGGCACCGGCCAATCAACCTAGCATGCATGTCTTTGGAGGGTGGGAGGAAACCGGAGTACCCAGAGGAAACCCATGCATACACGGGGAGAACATGCAAACTCCACACAGAAAGGACAGTGTTCTAAGCCTCGTCCCCTCCTGGGACTCGAACCCACGGCCTATTATTTTAATTTCTTATTTGTTTGATCTGTTTGGGGTTGACTGTTTTTATTTCTGTTTGGGCAGCTGGCCACATGAAAGCCTCAGGTGGGATCAAAAGGGTTCTATTTTTACGCATTCCTATAACTTGTTATGCCTCCCTGGACATCTTCACAAATTCCTCGGACACTGCGTTGATTTTCCAAACCAACTTCTTTTTTAATTCCATGAGGAAAAATGGTGAATGGGAGGTTTTACCCATTCACCATTAAAAGTTGTTCATTTTAACAGAGGATAAATAGACGTTTTTTGGAGCCACAATTACCGTAATTTCACGGCTATAAGGCGCACATAAATTTTCTTTAAAATGAGCGGTGCGCCTTTTTGTGCGGTGCGCCTTGTGTGTGAGAAAAGGCGGACCTAAAAGAAAACGCGGTGCCCGCAAGGCGGACCTGAAAGAAAAGGCATGAGAACGTTAAAGAGTGAAGTGTGAGCGGCGTGGGAGCGATGGATGACCGAAGGAGACCACAGTTTCACAAAGGGTGGAAGGCAGCGCCGGGCGAGTTACGCTACAGTTCGCCAATGGATTGTAGATGCTTGGACTAACGTGTCTGCTGGTACTGTTATCCGAGCTTTCTCAAAAGCTGGTATCCTTTCTGAGGAGCCGCACAGTACAGACAGTGACTTTGACAGCGAGGAGCGAAGTGGACATGCTCTGTTCGATTTTGCGCAGCTGTTCAATTCCGAAACAGAGGATGAGGACTTTGACGGATTTGAATAAAAACTATTACCGGTAATGTGCTTGTTTAGTATCGTTACTACTTAAATGAAGTACAACCAAACTCAGTTTTGCTCCCGATCTATTTTTTAATACGCACATTTGCATGCTTGCGTGTGTGTTGTTGTAAGGCTGTGTGTGACTGAGACTGCGCCTTTTCGTACGGTGCGCCTAATGGTCGTGAAATTACGGTAAGTTTATTTCTGCCCCAACTTGACCTCTTACAACACTGCACAGTCAGATGTGACATTTGTGATTAAGTCGTATACGACGAATTCCTGAATGGTTCTCTGACTGGATGATTGACAAATGTGGTCAGCGTGTGATCGCTGCCAGGCCTCAGATTAATGTAATTAGCTGTAGATTCGAGCCAGGCAGCATTGTGGGTCAGAGGAAGTGTTTCATTGAAATTATCAGTGAGGCCTATTAAGCTGCGAGCCACATGAAAGGCAACTGGTTGGTTCTGGAGTTTTTCACTTTACAGACAGCCGAGGTGAGATAGAAAGCAGACACAATCATTACTACTCAACAACACGCCGTCCTGAAACGCCCAGCTTTCATCAGCGTGGCCTCTCCTCGTGCACAAACAGAGCAACTTTGTAGATGCTCCAAGTGGGATGGAGTTCTGATTCATGGTGATATTCTTAGACTTGTCGTGTTTCAACAGGAAAATGTTCAGAAGCTCAGTGATGAGCTCATGCTCTCATGGGCTACGCCACTAATAAATAACTGATTATTCACGGTGAAATGCATGAGAATGCGAGCGGTCCCGGGGAATCGGGGGAACTGACAGACACCCTGAGCTGTCAGAGCCCGCCCAGCTCTGCTTCATGTCGGAATGATTAATCTTGTGGGCCAAGGCGTCTCAGCCTCAAAGGCCGCCTTTATCGCTCCGCATGCAGAGAAAAGAAAACAGCCCCGCGGACTGGCACGGGTTTTTATTAGCTTGGAGGATGAAGGTGACAATAAAAAGTCTGTCACACGATCGTCTCCCTGCGATGGTTCGGACAAAAATCACAGATTAAGCGGAAATCTGATTCTAAAAGTATCCAAATATTTTTTTTTACAGGAATGTGAAATGAAACAAAAATCCTCATAACCGCTTAAGACTATTTCTCAGTCGGTCTGACACATACAGTATTCTATGCCTTCGAAATTTTGATATGGACGTTTCTAACGAGAATAATTTCAATCTGCTGGGAATTAAATTTGCTGTTTTTTTTTTAAAACAGGAGACAGTGAGGTGAAGATTCTAAGTAGAGAGAAAGGATGGTTTGAAAGAGGTGCGAAGGAAGCTATCTTTGTGATGAAAGAAAATCCCTCACTGAATCGGAGTGGAGGCGTTAGATATGTTCTGCCCGGTATTTACAGCAGCCTTTTGAAGCCATGGACTAAAGATGTCACCTCGTGACCCAGTTTCACGCCTCTCGTTAGCAGGAATTTCTATTCACTAGGCTTTTAGCATTTTATAATAGGGTCGTTTACTGGTCTGTGGCTACAAAAGGAGCCATTCACGGCCATCATAGGCAACACGGGCTCATTGGTCGAGCCCTCCTTACTATTTTTTTTACCTTTTACTCAGGTTAGTATAAATTAGATCCAGTTTCCAGTCCATTTCATTCAGATTGAAAATGATTTCCGGATGGAAGTCGAAACGTCTCGTTCAAGAATTGAAATGTTCAGAAGACTTTTTTAAAACTTTTTCTACTATTTAAAACAGGATGTTTATTTTGTTCTCGGAAAAAAAAAAACCCTTGATGATCCATAACTTAGTTGACTTGAGACGTTACAGTTTCAGCTTTTTAATGATTGTTGGCAATTTCGTAAATACCTTTACAGATGAAAAAAAATCAATGACGTTTGTGGGACTAAAATGTTATAGATATTTAAAATTAAAATCTCACCTTTATGTTTTTTTTGGGAATATAATATAATTTTTATGATTTACTTGGAATAAAATTTGATGTCTATATTACTCTGGGAATGAAATAAATTGGGATTATCTTCACTTGCTCTCAGGATCACAATAAAGAACTGGGTAAGAAGATCCAGATTGAAAAGTTTCGTTGGTATAACGGTCTGTGGTTGGAGATGGTGGAGAACCGTGCACTGGATGAGGCAGAGCCGTTCCTGTGCGGCGAGGGTGGAGAATCCCATTTGGGAAATGATTACATCTCGGAGAGGCCCGACCTGTTCTACTCTCCAGGTACGGATAATGTTTATCTTCTTTTTTATTTCTGCATTGCTGAGTTTTGGTGAACAACATCTTTGTTTGGTCCAGATGGGATTATCCCAACAGACGGCACCATTAGTCCGGACATCTTCGACAATTACCAGGACACAGATCTGGGACAGCCTGGATACAGGAGCAGGTATGACACTTTTTTTCTAAAAAATGTGACGCCCTCACAATCTGACAGATGAGACCAGAACAGAAAGCTTGAAATATATAGTCCATTTAATTCCTCATTCATCTAGGAGTAATCTATCAATTCTTTTTGGGGGAATCCTTCCTCATCACGCCTTATCTGCATGGCACAGAGTAGGTTCTGAATTTGATGATCGAAACGTCTCGATCATCAAATTCCCAACAAGTCCCACCCCCTGCAGGACAGTCTGTCTGCACTAAAATGCAGCTTCTGTGGCAGGCTGCTCCACCCTCGCTGTGTGAAGGAGAGATTCAGGAGGTCTTTCCTTCCTTCTGCTGTGAGACTCCACAATGAGCAATTTTAACCATGGGCTCTTTTTGCTATTTCTGACCAGAACTGTGCGGTAGCTCACTCACTTTGAATGCATGTTTTTGTCCTTAGTCTATTTTGCCTTTTTTGTTTTTGTTTTGTTTGTGCATACTTGTCGTGACCTTTTTTTCTATTCTGTTGCATACTGCAATTTCCCCATTGTGGGACAAATAAAGGTTTTTTTTTTACTCTTACTCTTAAATACACTGTCCAGAAAACAAATTTAAAGACTTTTTTACTTGAATTAAACACAGTGGAATCCCAATTTTATGCAAATGAAATTCAAATCTCATTAAGATCATTGCTTTGGTTTATCTGGATTGTTTTGTATCTAATGGTGTTTAAATTTCTGAAATCAGTTTGTTATCAGTTTGTAAGTCACTCACCTATGGTCACCAGCTGTGGGTGGTGACCGAAAGAACGAGATTATGGATACAAGCTGCCGAAATGTGCTTCCTCGGCAGGTTGGCTGGGCTCTCACTCAGGAATCAGGGGAGGAGCTCTGCCATCCAGGAGGAGCTCGGTGTCAAGCCGCTCCTTTTGCCAGGTCGAGAGAAGCCAGATGGGGTGGTTCGGGCATCTGGTCAGGCTGCCTACCGAGCGCCTCAATGGTGAGATGTTTCGGGCACGTCCCATTGGGAGGAAACCAAGAGGCAGACCCCGGACCCACTGAAGAGACTATGTCTCACAGCTGGCTGGGGAATGACACAGGATCCTTCTGGGTGAGCTGAAGGATGCAGCCGGGGTGAGAGAAGTCTGGGTTTCCCATCTGAGGCTGTTGCCCCAGTGACCCGGCCCCGAAAAGCCGAAGACAACGGAACGTAACAGTTTAAGTTAATCCCAATTAAAGAAAAAAATTCCACTGAAGTTGGTTCCACATTGTTTAGCAGGTCGAGATTTCCAGCAATCTGGGAAAGAAAAATTATTCCTGCCACAAAAAAGTAGGAAAAAGGAAGATGAAAACATTTCATTTTCCGCAGTTTAAAAAGATTTGTGTGTGATTCAGAGCCCACACTGTGGCGTGCAGATCAAGACATGATGAGGAAGGATTATGTCAAACAAAGCATCTGCTAAGACGCAACAGAGTGCATGTACTTTCTTACTTTCTTGCTGTACTTAAGTAAAAGAAAAAAGTGAATCTGTACCTTACTTAAGTAAATTTTAACATCTGTACTTTTACGTCCCCACATTTTAGAGTGAGTATGTGTACTCTAACTCTGCTACTTGTGTTGTTTGTTACGTTTTAAGTTCAAAATGTTCAAACTATCCAAGTTTTCCAGTGCATCTTGAAGCTACATTGCTGTGATCAAACAGTAGAAGCAGCATCTGCGTCTTGCAGGTGTCTTAAAATTTTTATCTCTATTGCCAAAAAGGAGGGTGTGTTTGAGAAGCACAGAAAAATTCTTTCTGCTAACTTGATAAAAATTGTAGCAGTCAGCCTTGTTTACAATACTGTAGTTTTAAGCTAATAAAATATACATATAGATATATACAGGTAAATATATGTATAGATATATACTTAATACATGTTTAAGCACATGGTATTGTGCACATGGTACACGATTGTATAAGATGTAAATCCAGACAGAACCACATGGAAAGTGTCAAAAAAAGTATTTGCCCCCTTTCTGATTTCTGTGTTTTTGTCACTCGTAAAGGTTTCAGATTATAAAACCAATTTTAATGTCTCGAAGACGACCCAAAAAATTAAAAAAATTAAGGTTTTAAAATTCAGGTACAAAGTAAACCCCAAACTACAAGCTTTTTCAGACTATAAGTCGCAGGGTTTTTTTGTAGTTTTTCTAGTTTTATAAGTCCAGATCGACTTATACATGATCACCCCATCTTTTTATGCATTTTGGCTGGTGCGACTTATACTCGGGTGCGATTTATAGTCCGAAAATGTGGTGTTTTGCGTTTTGTAAAGAAGTAACTGAAGAAAAGTTGTGTCACCCTCTTCAGCAATAACTGGAATCAAACGTTTGATAAAATTTGTGCTGAATCTTTCACAACGCTGTGGAGGAATTTTGTCTCTTTTATAATTTAGAGACATTTACCAAGCAGTCACAAACTGAGAGCTGGGACGACCTAGTCTGGGAGGTGAGAGTTGGGTCTGATGCTAGCTAGCAGCTATGGTTGTGGTATAGCGGCGTTTAGTTTCCTGCATCCTAAATTTTTTTTGTGGCCATCATATAATTTTTTGGTATTTCAGTGTTACTATCAGATTGTTGGCGCGGTCACTGCTTTTACACCGTTTTTGTAGTAAAATGCCGATAAAACAGGAGCCACAAAAAAGAAAGCAAAAAATTAAATAAATAGCTGAACCTCTTTGACAAGCAGGGATTTTTTTGGTGTGTGTATTCATAGGGTGAAATTAATTTTTTTGTCAAAATAAAACGCGGAAAAAGTGACACCTGATAGTGACAGTGAAGTCACATTCATAACCCAAAATATGCGTTGTGTATATAGACAATTCGAAATATCACTGGTACCATGACATACAGTAATATATATATAGAGTATATACTTATGAATACTGTACATACATATGAAGACGTGCAAAAATAAATCTACAAATTTAGGACCCCCTTGAAAACAAGATGTCACATCTCAAAAGGCTTATCCTTCTAATAAAATAAATCTTCTTCTTCTTAGCACCGCAGCAGCAGCCAATGACAGCGCCGTTGGTGGGAGAAACTGGGGGTTAGGTATCTTCTCCAGGGACATTTAGGCATGAGCTCAGCAGGATTCAAACTGGCAACTCTTCAGTCCAAAGATGGCACATTTACCACTGAGCTACACCTCCCATCTATGATTCAACTTATAGATATAGGTCCGTGTTGTCCCTCATTCATCCAGGAGTGATCCATTGTAGAAAAGGTTTAAAAAAAGTCTTCTGGACAGTTTAATTCTTGATTGAGACGTTTCGACTTCCATCCGGAAATCATTTTCAATCTGATAGAAATGGACTGAAACCTGGATCTATTTATACCAACCTAAGTAAAAGGTAAAAAAAATAGTAAGGAAGGGCTCGACCAATGAGCCTGTATTACCTATGATGGCCGTGAATGGCTCCTATTGTAACCACAGACCAGTAAACGAACCCTATTATAATAATGCTAAAAGCCTAGTGAATAGAAATTCCTGCTAACGAGAGGCGTGAATCTGGGTCACGAGGTGTCCTCTTTGGTCCAGGGCTTCAGAATGCTGCTGTAAATCTCGGGCAGAATGTATCTAACGCCTCCACTCCGATTCAGTGAGGGACTCTCTTTCATCACAAAGATGGCTTCCTTCGCACCTCTTTCAAACCATCCTTTATCTCTACTTAGAATCTTCACCTCGCTGTCCTCAAAAGTGTGTTTGGTGGATTTAAGATGCAGATGTACAGCAGACTGTGGACCACTTGAGGCTTCTCTTCTGTGTTGGTAATCAGATTGAAAATGATTTCCGGATGGAAGTCGAAACGTCTCGATCAAGAATTAAACTGTACAGAAGACTTTTTTGAAACTTTTTCTACAACTTATAGATATACTCTATAAATACAGTATACCCACATCTGTCGATATATGTCTAATATTTATAGATATCTGTAGAGATATAGATGTGCTTTACTAACGGTTATGTGAGCGTTGTGGTTCTAAATGTTTTTCACTGTGCCAGGATAAAGACAACTCTTTGGATTGTGAAGGTTGTTGACCTCTGTCATGGGGTTAAAGCTTTCACCCTTGAACTGACAGATGTTCCAGTAACTGGGACCAGTTTCATTCTTGTTATGTAGAGCTGGGGTCCTCAGAACAGCTTTCATCTCTGCCCTGACTGATGTTGAATGAAGTAAAACCTTTAAAACAACTTAATTAAAACACACACGTCAGACTTGTGTCCATGGAGGCACGTTTTTTGCCTTTTTCAGAAAGTCAGACTAGAAACACTAAACTGGGAGTGTTTACATCGCCCAGCACAGCAGCAACGCTCCCACATTCCTGCCGAAACATGAAACCTGTTATCACTGAAAGAGACGGTGGAGCTTCCTCTGGGTGCCTTGCTAGTCCCAATCAAGCAACCGCTCACACGGCATGCAGCCCAGATGATGAATAGTCATAGAAATGGAGCATTGCTTCAGTCATTTGTCTGCTTGCGTGCGATAAAGCTCTCCTGGTCGGATCCCCCCCCAGCAGGAATGTTTGGTTTGGCTGAACAGCTGACCGGGTTGGATTCACAACCATCTCCTCTCACTCTTTCCTCTCTTCTGTCAGCTCGCTCTCAGATGTACTGGCAGATAATAATTAAATCTGGCTCCACTTGTTTTAAACTGTGTGTGAAACGTCAGCTTTATTAACCCTTAACCACTCCGAACCAGATCAGTTTGTTTTATTTAATTTAACCCAGCCCGTTGAAGGTGAACCTCTAATCCCAGTTTCCATAGCGACATAATGTTCGGGCCTCATCTGTCAGATCGTGAGGCTAAATTGTTTTAAAATGAGTAGATGCAGCAGCGTAAAGGCATCCAGGGTTATGAAACGTTTTTGATGGCAGGACTTCACACACAAACCACCAGAGACTAAAACTATTCTCATTTAAAATTTTTCCTACAGTCACACAGCATATTTAAATGGTGGACGAGGACAATAAATTGGTTATTTAATGTTATTATTGGATTGCATCGAAATAGAAACAAAGCCAGAGCGACGTTTGCATTTGTTGTCAAGGCAATCGCCCCATTTGCTAATCGTAGCTCCGGAATCTTGCGAATGATCCCTCATTGGTCGATACCCAATCTTTTGGCTGGATTGAAACAAAGGACGACAGTGGATAAAATATCACTAAAGTCTTTAAAAATCATCAGAAGGACCTAATTGGAGTTCCTTGGTTGGATGAATGAGATGGGAGGAGAATGATCGCGGAAGCGAGATTATGGAGATCTGGTTGGATTTTGTGTGTTGGCAACAGAGGTGTCAAAAGTACCAACATTTTCTACTCAAGTAGAAGTATAGATACCGAGTTAAAAAACTACTTTAGTAAAAGTAGAAGTATCAACTCAAGTTTTCTACTTAAGTAAAAGTAAAAAGTAACCTATTTTAAAACTACTTAAAGTAAAAAAAGTAAAAGTAATTTTCAGAAAAAAAGGAACATTATTAACAAAAGCGTATGAACATATTTTAACCATTATCACATACTTCAAAGAGCAGAAAATATGATAACTAAATGAAAGTGTTGTGGTGTGAAACTTTATGAATTAGAAACATTTATTTCTTAATAACCTTTATTGGAAATTGATTAATGAACACAATCAATTGTATTAACATAAGCACGGCATAACGTAACGTCCCTGTAGCTTCATTCTGAATCACCTAATTTAGCCAACTTCAGCAGACACAAACACACTCAATGTAAAATAAATAAATAAATAAAAAAATAACCAAAAGGCTTTTTTTAAGGCAGGTAGTTTTCAAAGTTCTTTGAAGCAATATTGAATAGTCTTTCACAAGTTGCTAAGGTTGGGAGTGCCACATACAGCCTGCGTGACACCTGGAACACAGCAAGGGGGTGCGGGGAGGGTCTATATGTGCGTGCATGCATGCGCGCGTGTTGTGTGTCACGTGTTGAAGTGATGAAGCCAGAGGAAGTCGTTTTGAGATTGCGTCAGCTCTCCTCGTCCAACCACATTCAAATCAAATGGCGCGATTGATCCGGATTGGTTTTTAATGACTTTTTTCTTTATTTTTAACGGTGACAAAATGGCGAAAGTAGCAACTACTTTTTATAAAAGTAACGAAGTAAAAATACAGATAATTGCATAAAAAAGTAGTGAGTTAAAGTAAAAAGTAGACAAAAAATAATTACTTCGTTAAAGTAAAGATAACGAGATTTTCTACTTGAGTAAAGTAACGTAGTAGTTCTACTTCGCTACTTGACACCTCTGGTTGGCAAGGGTCATGATATGGGAACGTAATCAAAGGAACCCGGTGGGAGGAGAGCTCTCTTGATTGGAGGAGTCTCCAAGCAAACTGGCCATCCTGGAGTCAATGAGCACTTTGAGAGATTGTCAGGACCTACTAAGGTGCTCGGGAGTGAGGTGAAGCAGGAATAAATAAAGGAGGAAAGGGATGGCGAGAGAGGACGGAGGGGCCAGGACCTGGGTTCGGACTGACCTCGCAGTCTGCTGTAACTTGATCAAAGATCAAAGCGGGGTTTGACTCTCTTTCCTGTTTAAGACAGAGGAATGCTGACAGGGGCCGAACTTGCACGACTAGGAACACTGGGCCCCTTTGTCTTCATGCCCCCAGCCGACACAACTCATCTCGTGGTTGTGGAAAAGGCGTCGGACAGGTTGATTTTCAGGTTTCATCCTGGGAAAAATCTAAGCTGATGGAGACTTTTTTTCTGCAGCAACAGTTCAGACCAATAAAACCAGAAGCTTTGGTTCTGGACCGACACATCTGTCTATCTCTATATTAAAAATTATAAATGAAAAGCTCCGGAATCTTGTTTTCAACTAATTAAATACGCTGTTCACAAGAAAAAAGAACAAAAAACCAGACAATGAATGATGACTAATTACAAAAGACAGGTAAACGATTGCAACGGGACATTTTTGCTCCCTTGCTACCCCCTGTTGCTTTCCCAAGGACATCTCAACAACCAACGATGTAAAGATTACTTCCATGTTATAATGGTCTAGACACATCACAGTTATGAATTGGCAGTCAGTTTTCAAATAAATCTGTCCATCTGTCTGTCCGTCCATCGAGGAGTATAAGCAGTGCTGAAGGCAGCCATCCAGGCGAAGGAGGGAAGGAGTGACTCAGAGCTTCACTGTTCCTCCTTTAGTCCGTATTCTAAATTCCCCCTGGCAGCCATAGCGTGCGGAGAGAAAAGAGAAATATTTCTGCCCGGAGAGGAGAGTGTGAAAGGGGCAAGGCAGCAGGGGGCAGAAGGAAAAACAGAGAGGAGGAGAAGGAGGCACTGCAAGCGGTGTAAGTGATCGCTGGAAGTGATTTGGCTAAAAACAACACATCATTACGGTGCTCGCCGGGGCCTGAGCAAACAGCTCGTATTTTAGCCCGGCAGCCATCTTTACTTCCCAACAGGACATGACTGAATGAGTCCGGTTTGCTCACCCTCTGTCACAAACAGAATGTAATCACCATCCAACTCAGCCACCGTGAAACATCCAACCCCGTCTCTCCCATCCAACCCGGCCTCCACTGTCCAACCTGTTGTTTTCCAACGTGGCCCATTATCCAACTCCGAGTCAACCATACAACCCATTATCCATGTACCTTAGTTTCTTACATGCAACCCAATATCCATCATCCAACCAAGAAACCACCAGCACAACGCCAAATGAGCACAGTCTATTCACTGCTCTGTCACAATCATGAGTTCACCAAAATCCAACCACATTTAACCTTGCCTCCATTGCATATCCAACCATCCTGACACCTCCATCCAACCTTGTTTCCACATCGACGTCTCCAAAGTAACCGATCATTCTATTCACTGTCTCCAATGCATCCAACCAAGCCCTACCAGTTTCATCCTGAGTTTGACAACCCGGGACTATAATTTCCCCTCAACTGCTGATCCTCCTTACCCCTCCCCAACTTTACACCCATGTGTAAACTCACTAGCTACTCATTCTTGTCAAACACAGACTGAGACGGAGAAGAACATCCCAACCAACTTGATTTTTGTTATGAAATTTGGAGCTTAGCTGGAGCTCAGTGTTAAACATACTGTATGTGTGGAGTCACAGCGCCACCTAATGTTGGGTTTTGTTTTGGGTTTTTTGCCTCACATTGCAATTTTGAACTCTAAAACCATACATTTCATAATGTCTGTACATTGAATCCTTTTTCTTTTTTTTTTACATTAATTGATAGACTGTGCAGCTCATTCCTGTTTCAACACCTTCACATATGATTAAAACACAAGGGAAAATATTTTTTAAAGGGCAAAAGTCCAAGTTCTTTGCTGTAAAAAACTGGACGGAAACATTCAACCTTCATATTTATTTTCAAAGAGAAATTAAAGCCACATTTGTTGGGAAAACTTAAAGCCGAACAGTTGATGACATTCTGATGACCTCTTTTCATTTGGTCCAGTACATCCTTTCAAATTTTAAAAGCCCATTTCATTTATATTAAAAAAGAAATTACATAGAAATAAATACTCCTTGAGAAGGCATATGTTTTCCCCGTTTTTTACTCCAAACGAGCGCACACGCTTTTTAACTAACAGGAAACCGGAAGTGAACAACTGGGAGTCTCGAATAATCTCGTGATAGCTTGTTTTCTAGCGTTGGTTGAAAAGTGCGGTCGCTTTCACTTGTGTTAGTAAAAAATGGTGAATAATGTCAAGAAATTTTGTCTACACAATCAGACTGTTTTCACCCACGTGGCTAAAATCCGGAAGTCGGCCATTTTGGAGGTGTAGATCAGGGTTAAACTAAAACAACGTATACTATTACGTTGTTTTATACTATTTCTTTTTTTTTTCTTTTTTTTCATCTTATGGTGCTATTCAGAGGCGCAATTAGTTTTTCAAATCATTAGCGTGATGTGGCAGAAAAATTGTCTGGTCTTCAACCGGATAAAAGAGACAATTTTTAGAAGGTTTTCGAAAGTTTATTTTGTAAAAACTTTTCAACTTGAACTTATTTTAAAGCACTTCAAACATTTGGTGTGTTTGGTCCTGCAGTGCGTTGGATTCGTTGGGACTAACAAGACAAATTCCTGTTGAGCGACCGGTCAGCGGCTACGCCTACCTTCAGGACGACCCCTTCCTCCACAACTACAGCGGCTCGTCATGGTAAAACCACCATGCCCGACGTTTGCTTTCATCCCAGCAGCAACGTCAAGACGACGACCTATGGAGGAAAAGGGGGGTACATCAAATCCTACTGTTGGCTTCAATGAGGTTCAAATGTGCAGCTTTCTTTAAAATCAGGAGGAAGTCGGTTCAACTATCAAGCAGGTAGAAGATCTAACCGCGTATTAAAGCAAAAATTACTGCTGTGCGGGACGTTTGGAGCTTCCTGTTACACAAAAGTGAAGAAAAATTTATGGTTTTTATGTACAAATCAAATTTTTGAATACAGATGATCTCTGCTCATGTTTTATTGTTAAAACTCTGGCATTCCCATAAATTCCACAGCTTTAGAACACCACTCAGATACTTCTGTTCCCTGATTTTTCAGATATCAAGATTTATTCAAATAACAAGGCAATAAAAACATGTCCAGTCGTTCTTTTTTTGTTTTTAGTTTGAACGGAATTTAAATCCATTCACAGACAAATAGAGAAAAAGCCTTCCCCTTCTGATTCAGAGGTGTTTGTTTTTTATAGCGGATGTACAAGTATGTACACACACATATACTGTATATATGCATACATGGAGGCAATAGTAACGTGCTTTTCCTTGCATATGGAAGCAACATCGCATATAGTGGTGGATGAAGTACTCACTTTTTGTACTTAAGTAAAAGTACAGATAATTAGGCAAAAAATACAAAAGTAAAAGTACCAATAAAAAAATCTACTTAAGTAAAAGTACAAAAGTAATTGGTGTCAATTTACAGTGTGTAAAAAATATTCGACAATAATTCAATTCTTTCAATTCTATTTGACCATAATTCATTTTTTGGGTTTTAAGGTCACAGACCTCTGTGTAATTATAGCTCAACTTTTTATTTAAAAGTAAGCACAACGAACAACAATCTTCTGACTCTTTTTCAATTTGTGCTTTATTTGATGTTTTTTGGCGATGACTGACTACGGAAATTGTTTACTCTCGATTTTGATTGGTTCTCGATTCATTACTTCTTCTCCATCTTGGAGACCGCAGGCGATCAATTGGTCCCTCTACAGGTTGATTTTGGCAATGCGACTTCAAAATGCTCTAAAAAAATAAACAACTGTATATTTTTCAAATTCCTGACCGAAAATGTAACAAAAAATGCAAAACACACTTTTAAAAAGTAGCGGAGTAAAAGTACAGATATATGCTCTAAAATGTGGTGAAGTACAAGTAAAAAGTACAGGTCTCAAATTTTACTTGAGTAAAGTACAGATACACCTTTTTTTTTTTTTTTACTTAAGTACAGTAACAAAGGACATTTACCTCGTTACATTCCACCACTGCAAATAACGTGGTCAGGTAATGTTTTGACAACGTTGCAGCCACGTTGCAGGGAATAGACACGGTTACTTTCCTACGCAGTTCCAAAGTTGCTGTAATATTGCTTAACGTCACATTATGAACTTGCACAGGTGATCAATATGCTTGATGTTTTGAGAAACGTCATCAAAGAAACAATGCCTGACGTTTCTGGATGAATCAAACTGTACCTCTGTAAGAACGTTACTCTTATGTTACATGGAAGATCAAATTCAATGTTATTTCAATAGGGACCAATCTGCAGTGTTATATTTATATATTGGGGTGTCGTATTTATTTTGTGCATAAACCTTTTTGTTTCATTTGTGTATTTGTGTATCTCAATAATTCCTCAGGGAATGGGGAACTCTGATTGGCTGCTGTGTAGGTGTATAAAACGTGGCCCAAATGTCCTGTTGTTGTATTTCCATGTTCTATGAGAATTCTTTTTTTTCCAGTAGATTAACTTTGTTCTAATAATAAAAATAGAGATGGACTCCTCTGTAGTTTCAGTCTGATCTCATCTGGCTCCACTTCCTGCCTCTCTGGTCAGGCCAATGGCCACAGAAAAACTCCTGGATTAAAGAAAATCCAGGCTTTAATTCAGACCAGTGATGACAGGTTGACGTTCAGCACTTTGACTAATTCTCCTATTTTTTATTAGTTTTTGGAATGACTGTGACGCTCGGCTACATGAGGGAGAAATGAATTTGGCCTTGAACATTTAAAAGCACGTCAGATAGAAGTATATAAAACTAAACAGAATATTTATTATTTTTTGAAGATTGAAACTCATTTAAGATCTTTTTGGGTCATTAAGCATTCGTAAATTTTTTAAAATGAACAAAAACTCCAAGTTTTAATGCACTGATCCTTTATTTAATGTAAGAGAGAAATGACAAACATGCACAGATTCACAGAAAGAGTCAGAACAGAACAAAATCAGGACAGTTTGAAGACGACGCCGTATGACACGTCTTCTTAAACCTTCATTGCCTTCGGAGTGTATTTGCACCTGATCACTTCAAATGTTCATTTAGAAAACTGTTTCTGTCTAACATGGAAGAAAATGGGTTTTAAAATGAATATAAATCTGTTTTTTGGGGGGGAACAGTGCCGTATCAGAACCTTAGGGGGAATTAGATGAAACAAAACCAAAAAAAAAAACCCACACTCGCTACGTTTTGTTTTATTAGCCAATAAAACTATGGTATAGCTTTTTTTTTGTTGCTTATTTCTTCTAATGCTGTTTATAGTTATTCATACTGCTGGTTTGTTTTGATTTGAAGACGAGGTGTACTTTCATGGGGTTTCATGGGGTACAGATTCTTATTCATAGCACATATAGATAAACATGGTTCCTTTTGTTGGCTCAAAAATTTTCACTGAAAAAAGCTACTAATTCTTTTGGAACCCCGCGACTTGCTTAGACCTGCCTCTTTGGTGAAAGAAACGGGAAGGAGAGCAGTACCTGAGCTGAGGGACTGAAACACTTCCTGTTTACGTTACAATGCGGGTGGGACAGAGAACAATATTCATTCTGCCCGATTTGCCTGAAACGTCCACAAAAAAAAAAAACTGGAAATCATCGATTTGCTGTCTTATATCTTCCGTTTCGTTGTCTTCCGTATATCCAGAGCTGGGTGGCGGGGGTAACAGCCTCACACGAGAAACCCAGGTTTTACTAACCCCGGCTGCATCCTCCAGCTCACCTACTGTGAGACATAGTCACTTCAGAGGGCCAGGGGTTTCCTTCTCATGGAACGTGCCCGAAACACCTCATTACGAGAAGTTTGGGAGGCATTCTAGCCAGATGCCCTAACCACCCCATCTGGCTACTCTCGACCCGGAGGACCTACGGCTCTACTCCGAGCTCCCCTTGGATGGTAGAGCTCCTCCCTCAATTTCTGAGAAAGAGCCCAGCAACCCTGTGGAGGAAGCTCATTTCGGCTGCTTGTATCCACGATCTCGTTCTGTTGGTGGTGTCTTAAATCTTTTTAAAGCTAAACGGAAACAAATCTTGATAACGTACACTTGTTTTTATTTAATTATGGAATTGTAACTGTTTGTTTTCTTTTAAAGCAGATTTTAAATAAAATGTTTCTTTAATTTTACTTTCAATTTAAAAAATTATTGAAAGTAACTTTAAAAAACTTAAGAACAAAAATTTGACAAAAATTGCACATTACCGATGCTGTCCACATTTCTTTCAGTGTAGCTTCAAAACTATGAAACACTGATTCAATCTTTTTTTTTATTTCATTATTTCCATTTCAAATTAAAAAAAAAAATTGTTTGAAAATATTTGCGAGCAGTATGAATAAGTATGAACAGCATCGTAAATACACATGTGAACCGACTCGGAGGCACTTAGAGGTTGTTTCTATGGCAGCAGAAGCTGAGTGATGTGAGGCGTAAGGCACACGGAGGTACGAGGAAACCATCGTTGTTTAAAACCGTAACATGCACTGTTCAGAGCGAGACGTTACTCTGAAGCACTGAAATGTCCTGATCCAGGTCCTAAAGGCATCACGGAGAACAGGTAATGACCAGGATCAGTAAAAATGTTTCCGTTAATATGTCTGTAGCTACTGAATGTGTATCATCTTACTGGTTATACAGGAATCCCACCAGTTATTCCAGTCTAATCCCCAAGTTCTAAAAATTTATCAAACTAAAAATAATCTGCTTAAAATTTACGCTTTAAATGCTTCAAATTTCTGGAAAAAAAGCTTTCACTAAAATATAGTTGTTTTTCATACTTTTTAGATCAAAGCTTTATAATATAAATATAAATGTTTATATTTGTGCATATTTTAGGTATTTCTGCTTTTAAGTAGATGAAAACATTCAAATATTTGGTATTTTGGGTTAAACATGAATCAAAGTGTGTTATTTATTTGACTTTGTGAGTAAATGTTTTCAGGAATCCATCTTGACCTGAAGGTCGTGGAGGTCCTGAAGGTCATACTGGACCCGCGTATCCAATCTACAAAGCTTCAACTTTTATGAATAAAGTTTTCTGGTTATAAAATTTCCAGCTACTCTTCCTGCGGTGGCCCTTTGGGGTAATGCTGTGCCATTTCCTCCACCTCGATCACCTCCACCACCAGGTTGCGGATCTCCTTGATGCAGTCCAGAGGACGACCATCTGGACCGGGACTAGTTTCTTCTGTGGTGAGGACCGACTCAGCTGGTGTTTCAGGGGATCCATTTGGAATCGTCACGCTCAGAGGAGCGACCACCTGGACCTTGGCGGATGGACCAGACCCAGAGCCTTCAACCCGTGCAGACAGACCATCAGGTCCTTCATCAGAGCTTATGGACGACGCCACGGCGTCCAAGATGTCGGAGGTTGTTGAACCTTCATCTGAAGATCTGGAATCTGAGCGAGTTGATCTGGACCCCATTGACACCTCCAAGAAACGAGGTTCTGGTTTTGAAGGCTCTGATTTCTGATTGAACTTGTTTTCTTCTGGTTCTTCACCACCAGAGGGCGCAAACAGATCACGTTCCAAACTCTCACCTGGTTTCTCTTCCTCAGCTGGAGGGTTTTCAGCTGTAAGACCAAGACTTGGACCATCCATCGGACCAGGACTGGATCCAACCAACAGATCTGTACAGGGTACAACCATGGGACAGGGTCCAGCTATAGGACCAGGTTCTTGTTCTGCTGTAGGGCATGGGATTGGCCCAGCTGTAAGATCTGCTGCTATAGGTACAGCTGTAGATTCAGGATCTGGTACAGATACGGGACTTGGACTGGGTTCACCTTCGGTTCCAAGACTCTGACCCTCTATTCCACCTTCAAGACCAGGAGTCTGACCCTCTATTCCTCCTTCAAGACCAGGAGTCTGACTTTCTAGTCCAGTTGTAGAACCAGGACTCTCACCTTTTGCTTCCCCCGTAAGACTAGGGCTGTGATCTTCTGGTACAACTGCAGGGCCGGGACTCTGACTTCCAATTCCAGAACTTGTCTCAGCTGTTGGTTCAGGACTAGGCTCTGGATCATCTGATTGAGGTTCTGGTTTGGTCTCCTCTTCATCTGCTTGAACCAGCTCCCCCTGGACTCTGGTTTCAGTAGGAGGATTCTCCTCTGGTCCATTTCTGTGATCTGGATCATTTTTCTCTTCATGCGTGGAGTCTCGTTTCTGCAGGGTGGTGTCCTCGGCCCCCTCGGTGTCTGGCCGCAGACCATTCACCGTCAGAGAAGACGGGGGCAGAAACAGTGGGGAGGGGATACGGGGGGAGTTCAGAGCGGGGCTGGCCAGGGGGGAGTTGTTAGGAGTGGACTGGCTCAGCAGGTCTCTGCTGTCCGTGAACAGGTTGTACTTCTTCAGGCTCGCCGCCTCCTTCACCACTGAAACAGGAAGGTGAGAGGTCAGATGGTTGCCTTGGAAACACCATCGCTACCTGTCTTTACCTTTAGAAACTTCCTTGTCCAGAAGCTGCAGCAGTACGCTCTCATAGACGTTTTCAACATGGAGGAAGTTGGCGTGGTCGGGGTTAACGGATTCTTCCAGACTCACAAGCTCCTTCACAGAGAAAAAGAAACAAACATTTCAGCTTTTTTCTTCAGGGGAGCCACAGCAAGTCAGTTTCCTTCATTTAATCCTGTTTCCTCTCACAGCAACTGCTTTCTTGTCTGGGGGGTGCACATAACTGAGCGCAAGAAGGCAATTATTGTCAAAATGCTGTGCTGCACATCAAACACAAGAACACAAAGCACTCCTGCATGCAGCACGATGAGGCAAAGGAGACGTCAAGGTATCAAACAAAATGCCTCTGATTGTCTTCTACCTCAAACTCCGTTAATAATGAATGGTAAGGTCTATGTCAAACTACGGCCCGCGGGCCACATGCGGCCCGTTAAACGTTTTAATCCGGCCCGCCAAACTTGAAAAAATTAAATAAACAAACCTTGTTAGTTTTATTTTCCTTGCAATTCTCATGTTTCCTCACCAGATGGCACACTCTGGATATATTGGCTTTTTGAGAAAACAACAACACTGCTCCCATTAAAATGTGTGTCTCCGCAATGCGCACGCTGTCAAAATAAACAGTGTGCACAGATATGGAAAGCTATCGGGCCCAAAACACGCACGTAAACAATCGTGTTAGAGGTTAAAATAAGCAAAATATTACATCAAGCGCTTAGATTTCAAACATAGCGCCGCTAAATGCACGTTTTTAAGCGCTACTGCACTAGATTTCGGACCTAGCGCCGCTAGATTTGAAATTTAATGCTCTTGATGTAACATTTAGCGCGCTTGTTTAAATCTAGCGCACCATTCTATCAGTCCAATCTAGCGGTTACCAAAGTATGCCATCCGTCTGCTCCTGGTCCGCTAGGCTTGTCAAATGCTAGAACTCAATGTGGCCCTCAAGTCAAAAAGCTTTCCCACCCCTGGTCTATGTGGTAACAGTGTAAGGTTTTTCATTTTTTAAGTTATCAAAATTTATTGTTATCTTAATGCAGGGGAGCTCAATATTTTTTGTCCCAAGAGCTACTTTTTAAGTAGCAAACCTTCTGAGATCTACCAGTCCAGTGTCAACATCGCAAACCCACACAGATCATTTCCAGCTTGACGGAAACTACCCACACAACATGTTTTGTTGTTAGATATCACACATCCAAGCTCTCTCAAACACATACACAGACAAACAAATTCCTCTATCAAACACAAACACACACAGAGAAGTTCCTCTTTCCTCAAACCCACACACAAAGACAAAACCCTCTTTCTCCAAAACACACACAGACAAATTCCTCTCTCTCTCTCAAACACAAACACACAAATACAAATTTTTGTCTCTCTCAAACACACACAGAGACAAGTTCACATCTCTCTTTAAAACACAAACACATAGAAACCATTCCTGTCGTTCTCAAATACACACACAAGCAATTTCCTCTCTCTCAAACACACACACACACACAAATTCATCTCTCTCTCAAACACAAATAAATTTCTTTCTCTCTCAAACACACACAGACAAGACCTGACCATGTTTTCCTGGGAAGCAAGTTGACACTCAAGTGTTTGACGAGTAGCAAGTAACATAACCAAATTATTTTATTCATATTCATCTCCTCCTTCACTAAAACCCTAAACCTCCACTTTACACTTCCTCCAAATCTACTGCCCGATGGTTCCAAACTCACTGTCTAATTTAAATTTGATAAAATGTATCTTTTGGTCAAACAGGTTAAGGTTTATCAGTGAAGAAACAAACCAGGTGTTTAACTTGGTCTCCATCTCTATGATCGCAATTTAAGCACCAATCTCAACAGCTGGCTGGATATTCAGTGAGAAATTAAACCCGCGTAAAGACCAGATTAAATCCAGTAATCTGGTTTCTGAGGGAATAGAAAGATCTGCACTTCCTGCTTTGTGGACATGTTTCCATGGGAACTGTCTGCTATTGGGTTACACAGGTTTAAATATGATGTGTTTCTGTGGTGTGGAGCTCACAGCTTTACAAGTTGGAGCCAGTTTCTTCTTGATGAAGGGCAGCGTGATGGACACCAGGCCGTCCTGGAAAATCTTCTTCCTCACTGTGCTGCTGTCGTAATCGTATTGCTGCAAGAAAATCGAAATGTAGGTCAATGCAAATCCTCCGCTGGTTACCAACAAGGATGCAAACATCAAGAGCCTCATTTATGAAGCATGTTTATGCTCCTACGATCCATGTGTACACTGACTTCTACGCCATACGTGCATAATACTGCTTCACAATTGCGACATCTCGTCTTTGTGCACGAGTAATTACAGGTTCCGTTACGTATGCATCATGAAAAACAGTGGAAACACCACCTGCTGCATCCAGTGGGCCAATCAATAGTATGTTAACAAGGTTGAACTGACCTTCAGGACTCTGTGTTTGATCTTCTGGATGGCGGGGACAGCGTTCTCGGGGTGGTTTTCCATGGCTTTGTGGAGCAGCTGCCGGAAGGTGGAGGCAGCGTTCTCCATCAGCTGGAAGAGAAAAAACACAACTTTTTGTTTGATCGTTTGGAGAACGTTTGGAGAATAAAGGAAAGAGAGAACTAATGTGGAAAAGCAAGATGGAAGACCAAGGGGTAGGGGGTAGTGGTTGTGGGGGGACCAGAATGGAGGTGTGGTATGTAGGATCAGGACAAAGTAGCAGTACGGAGGACAAGAATGGAAGAACTAGTCTAGGGTACGAGTACAGAGGCCCTTCAGTTAAACCATATGGAGAATCATGTGTTTCTTTCCCAGTATTGGGACATGTTCGTGATGCCGTACCTCCTGAAGGTCAATTTGAGCTCCATGGATCACACCCCTGGTGTTGGTGAAGCCGAATCTCTCCTGCAGGTTCTGTAGCTTGTCCTGCAGCTCGTTGATCTTCTGATAGCAGCTCAAAAGGTTCGGCCTCCCCATGGCGACCAACGCCTGGAGCAGAGGAGGAATGGAAGTGTTAAATTTAACCAGAAGTTTCCAAGCAGCTGGTCTGGGCTAATGTAGCTCAGAAAGCTCATCACCATCAGCTCTGGTCCCACCAAAATGGGGTGTATTACCACTCACAAATCCATGAGAATACTACAAAAGCTCTTATAAGGCACACCCGTAAATACTCAAGGATACATTTTTTGAGAAAAATATTCTGAAAGCAGTGATTTTATTACCCGAGTTTGTTTAGTTATTACTGTCCTCATTGTGCGTTTCTGTTTGATTAACCACGCGTGAAGTCTTGTGAGAACACTCTGTTGTGATACTGGGTGGGAACACACTGTCTAATTGAATTGACGGTCCATGAATGAAGTGTTCACCCAGTGCTGAAAAGGACACACCAAAGAATCTTAATGGGCACACCCATTACCAGTGATGTCCTGCCAAGAAATTCCGGATATGCTCACAAACTCAGGAAGGTGGAGGCATTGTTCTCCATCAGCCGGAAGAGAAACGAACACCAGCTAAAGACACACTTATGAAACCTGAAAGGAACCATTATTGAATATCATCTTGTGCCTTTGGTCATTTCATTTCACTCCAGCTACTAGGTCAGTTATCAGCATTTTAGCTATTTGTGAGTACCTCAAAGAACTGAAGGCCAATCGGTGGACTGAGATTAATCCTGCCAGGACATCAAACCCCAAGCATCCATTTGGGTCGGTTTAGAGTTTTGAAGCTTAGCATGGCGCTAAACTGAGCTACACAATCTGGTTTTGTGACAATTCCCAAAATTTAGTATTTGAAGCCATAACATATGCTCACAGTTTTATTCCTGAAAGCATTGCGTTTCAGGAAAGCGGCCTAGAGAAAGCCCAAAGAGGAGGTTCATAGATACACTGAAGGAAGACATGAAGATAGTTGATGTGACCGAAGAGGATGCAGCAGATAGGGTTAGATGGAAGAAACTGACTTGATGTGGCGCCCCCTGAAGGGAAATGCCGAAAGAAGAAGAAAGCATTGCATTTCACATGACATTCCAAATTCTGGAGAACATACTTCACAAATGAACAAAGATATGTCCAGAAATCAAAGAGGTAACACCCATACAACAGCAGACATGTCAACAAATAGGCGGCCAGAAAATCTTGAGAACTTGCCCACAATTCCACAAATCGTTGCCCACTCAACGATCAATACGACATACCAAATTCAAATTGACACAAATCCTCAGTGACAACATGCTCGTGAATTAACACAAACCCACACCTACGTGTTCTCGACGCATGCAGCGCGCCTGAGTCTGTGTAATCCAAAAAACAGATTGCAAAATTAAATTTTTACCAAATCCCGTTTACGTCAAGGTAACTACTTATGTCTTTCCCTTGAATATTTTAATTCTTTTAGCTTTAAATCTTTCATTTAATCAATATATTCCTTAAGGTTAGAGGAACGTTTTGAAAAACAAAAAATAATGTTTTGCAATCGTCGTAAAACGTTCCGTTTGAACCTTCAGAGACTCAAAAGTAACCTTTAAGGACCGTTCGGCTAACCTTTTAACAACCTTCCCAGAACGTTCTGGAAACGTTTCGTAACTACCTGGGTAGTTACGAATAGTGTCCGTGTTTAGCTATCGAACTGTAAACACACCTTGACAGACATTTTTATTTGCCTTCACAGCATCTCCATTTGCTGATTGGCCGATCGTTTTCAGGGATTGCTTAGCTGTAAGTTAATGCGTGCAATTCCTGACCTAGCGCTGGCGGGAAATTAAATTGAGTGCGGTCACTAGGTGGCGCCAGCCTGGTTAGATTTTTCCAGAAGCAATGACAAAATGGAGCAGGAGTCTGACAGACATCTGACAGCATAAATAAATAAATAAATAAATAAATAAAATAAAAAGAAAGGGGACAAGTCAAGCTATTCCCTAGAAGGGCCAGTGAATGGGCCGCCAAAATGGAGGAAAATAACACTTATTTTTTAAAATGTTTTGGGGAGGAGGCCCCCAGTCACTATACATTGCCTTTGTCAAAGTCCCACTCCCCTTTGGAAAATTCTAGATCCGCCCCTGCTCCGTGTAATGATGGCTCAACTTTTTATTTAGA
Source organism: Neostethus bicornis (assembly GCA_902685375.1). Lineage (NCBI taxonomy): Eukaryota > Metazoa > Chordata > Actinopteri > Atheriniformes > Phallostethidae > Neostethus > Neostethus bicornis. The sequence continues at coordinate 5,009,799 of LR738547.1, read as the reverse complement.
AGTAAACACAACGAACAACGATCTTCTGACTCTTTTTAATTTGTTCTATATTTGATGTTAGGTTTTTGAATGAATGTGGAAAATGTTTCTCGATTCATTACTTCTTCTCCGGATCAACTGCTTCTTTTGATTTTGGCGATTTTGGCTTCAAGATGCGCTAAAAAAAAAAACTGTGTATTTTTCAAATTTCTGAATGAAAATGTTACAAAAAATGTAAAACACACTTTTAAAAAGTAGCGAAGTAAAAGTACAGATATTTGCTCTAAAAATGTAGTGAAGTAAAAGTAAAAGTACCGGTCGTAAATTTTACTTAAGTAAAGTACAGATACACAATTTTTTTACTCAAGTACAGTAACGAAGTACATTTACTTCGTTACGTTCCACCACTGTATGAGACGCACGCACATGGCCACTTCCAAAAAGTAGATTAACAAAGACTAGTGCGCTACCACGACGAACCATGTCAGACCACAAACCTGCTTCAGCTGCTCCCCGCCTCCTCCTTGCAGGACATCCTGGCACACCTGGTCCATATTCCTCTCACTGAGCTTCCGTCCTTCTAGAAAGCCTGAACTGACTGGCTCCATCAGCTCCTCCAGGACTGATCCCAGGTACGGCTGGACAAACTCGGAGCACAACTGGACCGCAGGTTCTGTCACTTTAGCTGGAAAATGGAACATGTAAGGAAAACAACCACGTCTCCTTCCTCGACATTATTGCTCCTTTCTGAGGTCACCTTGGATTTTCTCTTTCAGCTGCTTCCTGGAGCTGATGATCTGATCCATGTCTGAATGTATGTCGACCTCCTGTTGCCGGGTAGAGACACGACACTCCTCCTTCAGTGCCGCCAGCCCCTCCAAGAGATGTTCCTGGGTCAGCATGTATGCTTCTTCCATCGTCTGAGAAGGAGGACGTGTTAGAATTGGAACCCGCAGGATTGAGGACAAATCTGGAGGGTATTTCTCACCGCAAACCAGACTTTTTTCTTCTCTGTCTTTTTGGCTTTAAGACGGGGCAGGACATCCTTCTCCAGAGCTGGTAGCAGATCCTCCATCACTAGGTTAGCCATCACCTGAATGCACCCCAGAGAGAATGCATTAGACCTTTAGACCGGGAATAGAATCTGATGTTTATGTTCCACTGGAGAAAATATTTGGGGCCTCATTTATGGACTACTATAAAAAACTTACTCCACACAAATTTGGGGTTCATAAAATCTTCTGTAACTCCTTAACCCAATCAAAACTTTATAAATCACAGCTGCAACAAATCTCAATCTTTAGCCCGTTTTATCGGCATTGATTGGGAGACGGTGGCTCAGTGGTAGAGCGTTCGCCCACAGACTGGAAGCTAACCGGAAGTTCGCAGGTTTGATTCCCACTAAGTTCATGTCTAGGTTACTTGGAGAATACACCTAACCCCCCGTTTCTCCCACCATTGGTGCCGTTGTGGCAGCCAGCTGCGGTGCAGTAGTGTAGTGAGGGATTAATAGAGTATGTTAAAAAAATAATAATCCACCCTAAATTTACCTCTAGAACTCTAAATGTGGATCATGGAAATGATACAATCCATATTCAATGGTATTCAAATGAGCTGGCATTGCCTCTCATGCACGACTAACAGCTCATACACAATAGCGACTAGGCGTAGTTTCCCAAAGGAAGTGGTGAGGATGCTGGTAGAAGTTGGAAGCCACAGGGGAAAAACAGTGGAGTGGGAGGTGGTCACCACAGACACTGTTTGAGAGGCGCACATTGATCTGTCAGTGAAACAAAAAGAAATAATCAGACCCCAAAGTAGTGACCAAAAAAACCCTGAGACTAGCTACGCATCGGGCATCCATTGAAGGCAGTCCAAGTCATTTCTGGCATGACTTGTTAATAATAGTAATAATTCTCTTAATGTTTAGTTTGGGAAGTATTGTCTATAAGTGACTAGATGACAGTGCAGTTTCAAAATGTGTTTGAATATGGTAAGCAACAATTCCGTTCCGTCGTCTTCCGCTTGTTCCGGGGTTGGGTCGCGGGGGCAACAGCCTCAAACGGGCAGCCCAGGTCTCTCTCACCTCGGCTGCATCCTCTAGCTCACCTGGAAGGATCCCAAGTCGTTCCCCAGCCAGCTGTGAGACATAGTCTCTACATCAGGTCCGGGGTCTGCCTCTCAGTCTCTTCCCGGTGGAACGTGCCCGAAACACTTCACCAGCGAGGCACTTGGGGGGCATCCTGATCAGATGCCCGAACCACCCCATCTGGTTCCTCTCGATCTGGAGGAGGAGCAGCTTGACACCGAGCTCCTCCCGGATGGCACCTTATCTCTGAGTGAGAGCACAGCCACCCTGCGGAGGAAGCTCATTTCGGCCGCTGTATCCGCGATTGCATTCTTTCGGTCACCAGCATAGGTGAGGGTAGGAACGTAGATCGACTTGTAAATCGGCACAGCCGAGGCGTTGGAGGGATCTGGTTTGGTGACCTCAGGATTGGATCTCTGCTTTTTGCGGATGATGTGGTCCTGTTGGCTTCATTGGACCGTGATCTCCAGCTCTCGCTGGATCGATTTGCTGCCGAGTGTGAAGCGGCCAGGATGGGAATTAGCGCCTCCAAATCCGAGACTATGGTCCTCGCCCGGAAAAGGGTGGAATGCCCTCTGCGGGTCAGGGACAGGGTCCTGCCCCAAGTGGAGGAGTTTAAGTATCTCGGGGTCTTGTTCACGAGTGGGGGAAAGATGGAGCGGGAGATCGACAGGCGGATCGGTGCATAAGTGACAATACGAATATATATTAAATAACCGTCATTTCCTTGATGTGGTCCATTTTATTATGTGACAGGCATTTATGTGCCCTTTCTAATTGTGTCCTCACTGCTTCAGATGCTTCATTTTACTGTTTTCAGTTGACTTCGGTCCACGTGTCGTCTTTTTCCCACATTTTACGATTTATTTATTTTTAATATAATATGCTTTATTGATCCCTCAACGGGAAAATTTGTGTGCTGCATTACACCGCAGCAGGCTGCCACCTATCACGGCGCCAATGGTGGGAGAAACGAGGGTTTAGGTGTCCTCTCCAAGGACCCTAGACGTGATCTCTGTTGGATGTGAACCCGCAAACTTCCGGTAAACTTCCAGCTAACTTCCGGTTAACTTCTGGTTAACTTCTGGTTAACTTCCGGTTAACTTCCGGTCCGCGGGCGAACACTCTAACCACTGAGCCACCGCCTTCCCTACACAGATTTGCGTACTTCGTGACAATTGTGACTTTTCTTTGAGTTACCCAACAGTCCACACACTTTACCAACTTTATAAATTACTCGATATGCGTGGAGGTTGGCTTAAGGACAGTTTTTTGTGTAAGTAATGACACCCCAAATGTTTTTTTTCAATTGGTAATAAAATGTATTGAAACGAACTCTGACGTCGCTGCCAATCAGCATCTCCCAGTCTTCGTATTTGCCTTTGTCCTGTCTGTAGAGCCTGATGGCCTTGAGGAAGGCCTCAACCTCAGACGTCTTCTTCTTCAGAAAGTCTGAAAAGAAGGAGAAGTCTTATGAACATGTGGCAGTAAAAAGATCTGATCTCAAATCCATCAAACCGTAGCATCTACACGCCTGTGTGAAACACCTTGGAATGGAATCACGTTTGGACGTACAGACTCGTCTACTTCGATGTGATTAAAGGTTTTCTTTTCCCTTGAGCTGGTGTGGCAAAACAGTTACCATGGCAACTGCCACTAAATCAATTCAGCAGATGCAGCAGCCAAAGAGCAGAAGAAATTCACATGAAAGAGCTTCATCTGTCTCCAGAGAATCCAATGTGTTAAATACGTATCTGGAAATAATGTTTCCGTGGCAACGCTGAAGTATGGGCATGATTTAAGCTTCAACGTCTTGTTTTAGTTCTTGTTAATCAATTAGATGTGATTGTTTTATACTTCTAACTATATTTTAAATACTCTGGATCTACTATGACATAGTTCATCTTTGGATGATGTAGCGGATTGGCTCCATCCAGACAAAAGAATAAGGTGAGGTAGGGATTTGTGAAACCGTAAGTGATTACGTTAGGGGTCCACAGGTCAGGACATGGGAACAGATGGGATCAGCTACAGTCCAGGTGTTAGTGGGACATTCATCAAGGGCCAGACATTTGGAACAGTTCTCACTCTCCTCAGAAGGAAGTGGGACGTAGATAGGAAGGAAAACAGGGCAAGTCTGTACAAATACCCCAAAGCTAGCACCACATAATGGGCTAGCTTTAGGCTAGGGCTGCAGCTAACGATTATTTTGATAATCGATTAATCTGTCGATTATTTAATCGATTAATCGGATAAAAATGACAATCAAATAAATATCAGTTTTTTGGCATTTTATAGAATGTAATTGTGTAAAACACAACTCATAACCACATAAACAACATGTTGGATTTGTTCAAGTAAGTGAAAATGTTAATCTTAAAGAGTCTGTGAATGAAGCGTTCTGCTGTGGCGTGAACTCGTTTTTCCACAGAAAATAGTTCATGTTGGGTTGTTTTTTGCAGACAGTAAAAAGAGTATCTAGCGGCATGTGAAGTTGTTTTTGTTATAAATAAAGACATGAATCGCTCTGGTTCGCCATCTTCCGCTTTGAGTCCTACATGTTTTTTTTTCAGATGTTCGTGCAGGGACGTTGCACTTCGGTGCAGAAACGTGTCCATTTTGCAAACTTTGCATATTAGCGCGAGTCTTTTTCATGTTTAGCGAAAAATGATCCCAAACATTGAATGGTTTAGTCTGTGTTTTTCTTTCCACTATCTTGTTAAATCTGCCTGATCACGTGAGGCGGGGTGAAATAAGGACCAATTCTCCTATTTTGGTAGCTCGCATTGTCAATTTGCTCGCCACTGCCTCAGTCGAAGACCAATTTCAGAGCAATTGACAGTAAAAACTTTTTAGACGATTAATCGGTGACCAAATTAGTTGACAACTAATAATCGATTTTAATCGATTAAATCGATTAGTTGTTTCAGCCCTACCTTAGGCCCTCAGGTAGCTGTCATGGTGTTACAGCATGCCTCGTAAGGACTAATACAGTCGGAGAGGCGACATATGTTGGATGATGACTTGGAAAAAAAAACCCCCATGCCTTAACTTTGGTTATTTTAGCTATCATTGTTGGCGCACATTGATCTGTCAGTGACACAGAACACTGACACTTCTATTGAAGTGTTTTAGGTGTTTTTGTGTTTGGGTGTGTGCATGTGTTCTTTCTTAGGCGTCGTGTTCTGTGTGTCTCGTCTGTAAGCGTTGACAGTCAAAAAAAAAATAGAAAGTAAAAAACAAACACATTAAAAATCACACACTTACACAAAACACTGCATGCATACATCAACATTTACACAACCTCACACTTTCCCATACTCCTCGCGGCCACCACCATGAACTGGTAGCTACTGTCTCTTTAACTGAACGGTAACATCTGGCCTGATGCTGCTGCGAGGAAATAATAACTGGGGATCAAAAATATTCCTGAAGTGGTTTTCTATGTCATTCATGCATTTTTTTTTGTTTAGAAATTCAGCTCACATCCATTTTGAATACTAATACTTTTCCAATGCCTGGTTGCTCTTGGCAACGTGTTTTAGTGGACATGCTCTGCTCACGCTTGGTCTCTGTACTCATGTACTCTTCTCCCTAATTTCAAATGTTTTTTTTGGGCAAATATAAAATTTCTGAGCTGACAAATGAATCATGTTTCTCTATAAATACAATGAGATCAAAATAACAGCCCTATGAAAGTGTAACACCCCTCATCTTCCTCCTTTAGACCCCCGTTCTCAGTGAGAAAAAAGTCCTGAAACAAACCCAGAGCAAGAAAACAAGCAAAACTCATGAAAAAATATGTGGAAATTAAAGAGGGGGATTTTTTTGCTCATGGTTTAATAATTCTCATATAACCATGGTTCCCAAAAAACATTTTTAAATACATTTATTCAACTTCACTCTGTTTTATTTTCCTGCCTCCTCTTACTCCCTGCTTAGTCCTGCCCCCAATACAGTATGTGCATGGCACAGCGTAAATCTCGCCTGAGGCTTAAAATATGAATAAGATTATATGTATATGAATAGAAGCAGCAGAGAACAAGTCCTGCTTATGTCAGCAGAATGTGGTGAAGAACAAAATCCGTGGCCAAGAACAACTTAGCATTCAAACAGTATCTAAACCACTGGACCAGAGAGCATGAAGATGACTCAAACATGAAGGAATGAAACAGAAAAGCACGTCAGGTGTGTTTTTGATTTTTGTGGAAATAATATTCAAACATGGCAGATTAGCCCTCGGCATTGTGGATTAGTAGATTCCCACTGAACAGAATGAGGGGGTCCCACCTTGGTTCTGGTGCCGGATGCAGTCTAAGAGGATGGCCAGGAAGCCGGCCTGCTTGGCCTGCTGTTTGAAGCAGAAGTACCAGTCCCTCCTGTAGGGGAGGCGCAGATACACCGGGAACTGCCCTGGCATCCCTGATAGAGGGGGGGCAAACTCCTCCTTCACACCTGAAACGACAGAAAGATTTAACCCTTTCCTCACCATCAAAACTTGCTCAAATGTCAGGATTCCATTAGAAGTAAAGACAATGAAATACAGGAGCTGGATGGAATGTCTCTGAAATATTAAGAAAGATGGATGAATGTATCAATAGATTTATTTGGATGTTAATTTAAGAGCTGGGGGATCTCATTTTAAATTTACCACCTTGTGAAACCATCTGTCTCAGGTGAGACATCATGATTCAGCATCACTGATCCTGGATTAAATCATCTTCTATCAGGTTGTAGACTTACAGTCAGAAAGGATTTTACAGTGAATAATAACATTTCAGGTGACTCAAGATGAAAATCATGGGAACATGGTGTGGGTCACGGAGGTGGGGTAGGTGGGTAAGAGTTGTGATATCAGCAGGCAGGTCTGAGCCTGTAAGTCTTTTCCAGTAAGTAGATGTAAAACAAGATTCCTGACAGTTCTTCCTGAACCCCACAAAGCATTTTAATTCTGCCTGCTTCCTAAGAACCTGATTGTCTGGAATTCTGCCAGAAATCAAAATGTTATTTTTCAATTTTAAGCAAAAAAGAAATCTGGAGACAGAAGGAAAACCAAAAGTAGGAGCAATAAGTTACCATGAACAGATTTTACAAGGTTTTTATCTCTAATCAGTAAAACACAGAGCTGGTCAAATGTATCATTTGAATAGATTCAATAGATTAATTCAACTGTTCCTCTTCCCTTTCAAAAGGAAGTACTCATTTGGTAGTAGCCAATGATAGTGTAGTAACTGGGCATTCCATGCCGGTATCCCTCTGCATGCCAAATAGGAAGTAACTGCCTTCAAAAAGCCAAAAAAGCCCAGACTTTATTGCAAAATCAGCAGCTGTTCCGTTGTCTTCTGCTTATCCGGGGCTGGGTTGCTGGGGCAACAGCCTCAGACGGGTAGCCCAGGTTTCTCTCACCCCGGCTGCATCCTCCTGCTCACCCGGAAGTATCCCGAGTCGTTCCCCAGTCAACTGTGAGACGTAATCTCTCCAGCTGGTCTGGGGTCTGCCTCTTGGTCTCCTCCTGGTAGTACGTGCCCGAAACACCTCACCAGAAAGGTGCTCGGGGGCATCCCGACCAGGTGCCCGAACTACCCCAGCTGGCTTCTCTCAACCTGGAGGGAGAGCAACTCGACACCGAGCTCCTCTAAAATGGCAGAGCTCCTCAACTGAGTGAGAGCTCAGCCACCCTGCGGAGGAAGCTCATTTCGGCCGCTTGAAGCCGCTATCTCATTCTTTTGGTCACCACCCACAGCTGGTGACCATAGGTGGGGGTTGGAACGTAGATCGACTTGTAAATCGAGAGCTTTGCTTTTCGGCTCAGCTCTGTCTTTACCACAACAGACCGATGCAGCGTCCCAGTTATTGCTGACGCTGCACCGATCCGCTTATCGATCTCCCGCTCCATCCTTCCCCCACTCATGAACAAGACCCCGGATACTTAAACTCCTCCACTTTAGGAGCCTGATTCAGGAAAACAACTCTGTCTGTAGAACTCACTGCTATCATCAGGAAAACATTTGTCCACCATGGCCATGTACATCTCCTCGGTGGTAAGAACGCTGCCCCCTGTGGGCAGCAGCTTGTAGCGTGGCTGAGCACCTTTCATGTAACTCTGGAAGAAAAATTAGAGAAACGTAAAGGACGAGGTCTCTAAAGTGTTCTTGTTTGAAGCCGTGCTGAGGTTTTTGGCTCACCTCCAGACTGTCATGGCACTCCAAGCAGTAGTTGGCTCTCACCACCACGTACCTGTCCCTCCACTTCCTAGTGTCATCGAAGTAGAAAATGGCCTCCTGATAAATCACCTCCCCATCCTCTGGGGCTTCCTGGAGAGTCAAGAAGCAGATAATGAAACTCAAATAACCTCATATTTTCCACGACCAATGAAAATGATCCATTTTACAGCACATTAAATGTTTTTTTTACATATTTATGAGAATCAAAGCTCCACCATTAATCCGGGAAAGACTTCTTCATAATTTATTCATCAGATTTATTGATGCAGAGGGAGCTCGGTGTTCTTTGTATTCTTTGCCAGATGATGGTGTAGAGGGCACCTTGTTAGGACGCCTGCCCTACAGTACCTGTGATGCAACACTGGTGAGGTGTTTTGAGGGTGTCCCACCGGGAGGAGAGAGTAAGATAGACCCAGGACCCGCTGTAGGGATTGTGTCTCACAGCTAGCCGGAGAACATCTGGGCATCCCTGCTACGCAGTGGCAGACGCAAAATGCCTTCAAAGCCTTATTTCAGTACCTCCTGGATCACAACTATTAATGCAAAATGTGAATGCAAAACGGTAGATTTCGTCATGATCCCCTCACTTGCCACCAGAGGGAGCCCTGGACCCTCCCTTATCACCCTGATTGAGACATCTGAGGGTGATTATTCTGATGCCACACATCTGTGGAACCTGTTGCCTATTTAAGAGCAATCACCCCAAACATTCCAGCCAGGTTTCCCTGACCAAGAACACATTCTGACAATAACCTCTTGCCATGCCGCTAAAACTTTGTTTGACTTTCGACTACCATACTTAAATAAAACCATGTTTTCTGTCCTGCAATTGGGTCCTCCTCTTTCCACCTGCACACCGCTCCATGACAGGTTTTTATATTAAAGCTTTTTGCCAGTCACATTTCAGCCAGGACATTTAGTCAGGTATGCAAAAATTCCACCAAGAACTTCAGAATCTGTTAAGTTAGCAGTCGCGAAACAAAAAGAATAGCGATGAAACTTTTGCGTCAGCCAATCAAATTTTGAGCTTGTCTCAGCGCAAACACATACATTTTTTAGGTTCTCAACGTTTTGAGACCTGTTGATTGGATGGTCTCAATTAACAGCTGGTGAATGAAGATATTGTTTTGTTGCTTTAAAAACAAAAAACTTTGTACCAGCAAATATAATAAATTGATTTGGGGGCTTGGGTGACCCTACCAGGGACATTGAGCCCCGGACAACATAGCTCGAGACAAGCCCGGACAACAAACCCCTCCACTACGATAAGATGGCGGCTTAAGTGAGGAGACCGGGGGCAGACCAAGAGGCAGTCCCCGGACCCGCTGGAGGGACTATGTCTCACAGCTGGCTGGGGAACGACTCGGGATCCTTCCGGGTGAGCTGGAGGATGCAGCCGGGGTGAGAGAGGCCTGAGCTTTCCGTCTGAGGCTGTTGACCCCGTGACCCAGCCCCAGGTAAGTGGAAGACAACTGAAGAAATTTGATGGCTGATTTACTATAAGGTACTTTTGAACAAAGTAAAAAACTCTGAGCAACATGGAACTGGTCAGGTCTATGGTTGAAACACACGGTCAGCCATTGCGATATGGTATGATAATTATTTTGCAGTGACTACTGTGCACAAGATAAAATCAGATGAAATGTATTGATCTGTACTCCGAGCAGTAGAGGAAGTATCCGTCCACCTGTTTCCCAGGTTGTGGTTTCTAGTTTTTCTCAGACTTACCCGCTGCTTCAGCAGCTGTGTGACCGTCAGTTTGTTGTTTTCCAGCTCATCTTCTAACTGAGCAAACTGGGCCACGGAAAACTGCTTCCTGTAGTACGGACTGAACTCCTTCAGCGTAGCCCCGGCGTGACCTGCAGAGAAACCCCGAGCAAAGAAATTACAACAGCATAATTTCCTAAAGAGGTTAACATAAGCACTACATTTCTTTCAGGATGATGAGCATTGTTGTATTGTGTCACAATATAAATGAGTACCTTGAACATGGATTCATCATCTAAAACAGGCATGGGCAAACTTCAAATGCGGCCCATTAAACGGTTTAATCCGGCCCGCAGAACAGAAAAAATTTAAATAAATAAAACTTGTTTATGTTTTATTTCACTTGCAATTCTGATGTTTCCTCACTAGATGGAGCCAAAGAAACAACAACACTGCTCCTATTAAAATATGTGTGTCTCCGTGATGCACACGCTGTCCAAACAAACAATGTGCAGAGATGTGGCAAGCCATTGGACCCAATACACACACGTAAACAAGCATGTTACATGTTAAAGAAGCAAAATGCCACATCAAGCGCTTAGATTTTAAACCAAGCGCCGCAAAATGCATGTTTTTAAGTGCTATCGCACTAGATTTCAGACCTAGTGCCGCTCGATTTTAAATTTAACACTCTTGATGTAACATTTAGCGCTTGTTTAAAATCTAGCGCGCCATTCTATTGGTCTAATCTAGCAGTTACAAAGCATGCCATCCATCTGCTCCTGTTCCGGCCCGCTTGTCAAATATTGGAACTCAATGTGGCCCGCAAGTCAAAAAGTTTGCCCACCCCTGTTTAAAACATTGTTACTATGGAAACAAAAGCCACCAGACTAGTTTGAGAGACTAGTCTATGTTACACTGTTGAAGCAACACTGGGAATAAAAAGGAAATTCTCTGGAGTTCAAAACCTTTTAAATAAATCTAATGCATCAAATACATATTTATTTTATGACTTCTTACAGATCTCAAGGTTTTTTTTTAAGCGTTGCTGTAAGAAGCCATATTGGAAGTGGGCAAAGAGCCACTTCTGATATGGCTTCTCTGGGAGTTACTCTACTGTACTTTAGAGGAACTGTACAGAAACAAAAGAAACAAAACAAAAGAAATAATAGAAACAAATCTCAAAATACAGCAAAATTCTTGTTGAAAATGTAAGTAAATGACACAAAAGTCATTCCAGAAACACCACCGGGGTCTCTGCCTTGACATCAACACTGCCGCCATATTGATCCTGACAAATTGTTCTTAGTCAACAGGACTCAGCAAAACAGAAACAGCTGCATTTTCTAGACCCCGACGCTAAAACGCCACCAACCAGATTAAGATCTTTCTTAATACTCTGCACTAGAAAGAATCAGAATGAAGATTAGTCAGAGTAAAACAAAGTACATGTGTGTGAATGAGAGGGATCCAAATGGAAAAGAAGAGAAAAAGAAGGTGGAAGATTTTAAGTACTTAGGATCAACAGTCCAGAGCAATGGAGAGTGTGGAAAAGAGGTGAAGAAGCATTTGCTGACAGGCTGGAACGGAAGGAGAAAAGTATCAAGTGTGATGTGTGATAGAAGAGTTTCAGACAAAATGAAAGGAAAAGTGTAGAAAACCGTGGTGAGACCAGCCATTCTGTTTGGTCCAGAGACAGTGGCACTGAGGAAAAGACAGGAAACAGAGATGGAGGTAGCAGAGATGAAGAAGCTGAGGATCTCTCTGGGAGTGACCAGGATGGACAGGATCAGAGGAACAGCACATGTTAGAGGTTTTGGAGATAAAGTCAGAGAAGCCAGACTGAGATGGTTTGGACATGTGCAGAGGAGAGAGAGAGTGTCATGAAGTGGTGTGCATGTGGAAGGAGGAGGACCCAATTGCAGGACAGAAAACATGGTTTATTTAAGAATGGCATTCCAGTAATGCTGTTGAAGGAAAACATAAAGTTTTAGTGGCATGGCAAGAGGTTATTGTTTCAGAATGTGTTTCTTGGTCAGGCAACCAGGGAGACCTGGCTGGAACCAATGGTACGACCCGACAAGAATGTCTGGGGTGATTGTCCCTAAATAGGCACCAGTGTCCATAGGTGGGTGGCATCAGAATAATCACCCTCAGATGTCTCAATCAGGGGGATGAGGGAAGTTCCAGGGCTCCCTCTGGTGGCCAGTGAGGAGATCATGACAGAGAGTACATCGGAAGAAGGATGCTGGATTTGGAGCCACCAGGAAAGATGACCAAAGAGGGGGTTCATGGATACAGTGAAGGAAGACATGAAGATAGTTGGTGTGACTGAAGAAGATACAGCAGATAGGGTTAGATGGAAGAAACTAACTTGCTGTGGCGACCCCTCAAGGGAAATGCCAAAAGAAGATGAAGAATAGTGTCCATGGATGGTGTCATTCACTCTGTGGTAGATTAAAAAGAAAATTCCTCCAGCATGATGAGTCATGTAGATTTGTTAATGTTGGAGAAAAGAAAATCTTCCCAGGATTCTGATGAATAAATGGGAAACAGATGGCGTAAATCTCAGCTGGCTGTGTCGGTGCTGATTTCGTCCAAGAAGTTTTCGGTCCAAACACAATGTGTAGTATAATCAGAAATAAAAACATCATCATTTATCCTATTTTAAACCCCCCAAAAAAAAAAAATCATCACTGACACTCTGTTGCTAAAAGACCTCTGTTTTGACCTCAAATAATGATGATATTGGTTCCCATCAAATTTTCCTTCAATCAAGAGGGATCAGAAATTTCGAGAATGAAATTATGCTTCTTTGAGACGGAATAAAGACAAATACTTTTTATGAAGAGGATAAGAAAAGCTTTTAAACCAGAAGGAGAAGAAATTGGAGCAAAACTACTGTGAATGAAGACGCTCAGGGTAAAAAACTCAGATGGGAAATACTTGGCTGGTAATGTTGGAATGAATCTATGATCCCACCACAAATCATCTGTTTCTGGAGCATGAGGATGCCAAGAACGGTGAGGCAAAGTGGGAGGGCATTGGCTTAAATGAGACCCTGACAGGTGTAAGCACAGAACCCAGGATCCTGATAATCGGAACTCTGTTCTTAAGTAACAAACACTGGAAAATATCAAGAAATTAGAACAAGAATTGAATAAATTTTTACCTGAGCTAGCTATTTTACTCAGCGCTATGATGTTGCTTAGCAAGCATAGGATTTATCAAAACCACCGTTCCGTTCTGTCATCTTCTGTTGCACAGATGTGGCAAGCCACATGGCCGGGTTGTGGGGGCAACAGCCTCAGACGGGAACCCCAGGCTCCTCTCACCCTTCCTACATCCTCCAGCTCACCCGGAAGGATCCCAAGTCGTTCCCCAGCCAGCTGTGAGACATAGTCTCTACATCAGGTCCGGGGTCTGCCCCTCAGTCTCTTCCCGGTGGAACGTGCCCGAAACACTTCACCAGCGAGGCACTTGGGGGGCATCCTGATCAGATGCCCGAACCACCCCATTTGGCTTCTCTCAACCTGGAGGAGGAGCGGCTCGACACCGAGCTCCTCCTGGATGGCAGAGCTCCTCACCCGATCTCTGAGTGTGAGCCCAGCCACCCTGCGGAGGCAGCTCATTTCGGCCGCTTGTATCCACGATCTCATTCTTTCATTCACCACCCACAGCTGGTGACCGTAGGTGAGGTTTGGAACGTAGATCGACCTATAAATCGAGAGCTTTGCTTTTCAGCTCAGCTCTCTCTTTACCACAACAGACCGATGACGTGGTAAATAACGGTGTGGTAAATAATGACGTGGCAGATAATGTCATCTGTCTTTAAGCAGATGACGTGATGCAAATGCAAAAAACATCAAACAAACCACCTGAAATTACTCATGAACAATGGTGAGGTGTCACTATTGTGCAGCTTAGAAGAAAAGGAGAGTGGGAGGCGGTCACCACGATAATTATGTGAGTGAGACACTGATCTTGTTTTGTTTCTGTCTTCTGAACCACTTATCCCTAGAAGGGTCGCAGGGGATGCTGGAGCCTATCCTGGCTTGTTTCAGGCGAGAGACAAACACACAACCATCGACAGACACTCATTCCTAGGGGCAATTTCATTTTGGCCAATCAGTTAGTCAGTCATCTTCTTATCCGTCTATCCCTTTCGGGGTTGCGGGGGGTGCCGGAGCCCATCACGGCCAATTTAAGGCAAAGGGCAGAGTACACACCGAACAGGTCGCTAGTCTGTCGCGGGGCCACACACATACAACCATCCACACACACTCATTCCTAGGGGGAATTTGCCACCGGCCAATCAACCTAGCATGCATATCTTTGGAGGGTGGGAGGAAACCGGAGTACCCGGAGGAAACCCACGCAAACACGGGGAGAACATGCAAACTCCACACAGAAAGGACAGTGTTCCAAGCCTCGTCCCCACCCAGGACTTGAACCAACGACCTTCTTGCTGTAAGGCCACTGTGTTGTGATAGGGGAAGGGATGGTGGAAAGAGGAGGACCCAAATGCAGGACTTAAACATAGTTTATTAACATAATACCGGAAAGTCTGTAAAGGAAAAAGAACAAGATTAACTTAAGGCTTCAGAAGTCCAACTTAAATCCAAAAAAATGCAAAACATGGTCAGGCAACCAGGGTAACCTGGCTGGGAAAGGTGATTGTAAGACCTGACAAATAAAGGCTGGTGAGGCTGCCCTTGAATAGGCAGCCGGGAGATTGGCTCCAGCTGAGCCCACAGGTGTTGAATAGTCTAATTGCCAGAATTGGGGGAAAGGTGAGGTGATCCCTGGCTCCCTCTGGTGGTGGCTCGAGGGAACCACGACACACTGTGCTACCCATTGCGCCACCGTGCTGCCTTGACACTGATCTGTCAGTGAAAAATGTTATTGGTGATTATCTTTAAGTGTAGGATGCAAAATATTTCACATGACACGGAACCTGAAATAAGGTTCCATATGAGCTCAGCTGGTGGTTTACCTTTCCACATTAAGATTGGAACTGAAGAGAAAACAAGAAGGTCTCCAGAGGTTTGGCACGAACCCTTTAGGAGGTCCTGATTCAGGAATGATTGAGGAAGTGGATTGATTTTTAGAAAGCTGGGAACATCCTGTCTCCATTAAAGCTGCAGCTCAGATGTTTTTTTGTGATGTCTAAACACAATTGAAGGAAATTTTTAACTTGTTAAGAGATAGTGATTTATTTTTTTAAGAACATACTTAAGACATTATTTATAAATTTTCTTTGAATTTGATTTGTTTTTGGTTTTCAGAGTTTGTTTTAGGAATGAAGTTTTTTCCAGAGCTGTGAAAGCAATCACCCCAGTGCCTTCCACACTGTATTTATGGCTCTCATAACATGAGTGAGAGCCCAGCCACCCTGCGGAGGAAGCTCATTTCGTCCGCTTGTATCCGTGTTCTCATTCTTTCGGTCACCACTCACAGCTGGTGACCATAGGTGAGGGTGGGAATGTAGATCTACTTGTAAATCGAGAGCTTTGCTTTTCGGCTCAGCGCTTTCTTTACAACGACTGATCGATGCAGTGTCCTAATTATTGCTGACGCTGTACCGATCCGTCTGTCGATCTCCCGCTCCATTTTTCCTCCACTCGTGAACTAGAATGGAATGTATCAGTTTCATCAAATCATTTTTATTGAGTTATTGTTTTTATTCTATTCTTGTTGTATTTTTTTTTTTATGTTATTGTGTTTTTTTTATGATTTCCTTTGATTGTTCTTGTCATATTATTTCTTTTGTAGGATTTCAGAGTAATTTTTTATCATTTTGTTCTTATCTAATTATTATTTTTGTGCAGTTTTAATTGTATCATATTCTTTTTACGTCATCAATGAGGTCATATCATTCTTATTGTATTGTGATCACATCTTTTTTGGGGTATTGCTCTTCTCTTTATGGCGTTTTTAAATGGTTATAAATCTAACCACATTGTTACTCGGTAACAACTATAGATTAACTGATTAGGTTTTCTGGGTCATGTGATGAAAAATTAAGTTCACAAAATCATGCGATGTCTCACAAACCGGTGATTTTAGGGATTTTAACAAAACTCCCCAAAACTTTTTTTTTATAATCACATCATCTTTCTATCAAAACTATTTTATTCTAAATTTTCTGCCCAAAAACAAATACAACCAACAAAAATAATGTGTCTTGAGCTTGAAAATATTAGTTTATTTTAGTCCAAATGGAAGCAAAATTGAATCTTGTTGAAAATATCTGTGCAATAATTTTCTGGAAAATTTGGTGTGATACATAGAGTCTTTGTTTTTTTTTTTTTTTGTTTTTTTTTTTAGCTCCAACCAGTCTGCTTCTCAGATTACAGAGCAATCAGCCGTGACCACATCCACACATTTGCATCCATTAAGAGGAAGAGTTGCCACTGGGATTCCATAAAAGCATTTTTACCGCCCTTGAAAATGTTTTAGGAAACAGAAAGTCTCTAAAACATTCCGAGAATATGAGTCATTTTTTTGTCTGAAACAAAAAAGGAAGCAGAAATTTTGATGCTTCGAAATGTAGCAGGAGGTTCAATGAGGTGCAGTTTAAAGAGTGTTACTGTTCCATTCCATCGGTTCCGCTTTTCTGGGGCCGGGTCGCGGGGCAGCAGCCTCAGATGGGAAACCCAGGCTTCTCTCACCCCGGCTGCATCCTCTAGCTCACCTGAAAGGATCCCGATTCATTCCCCGGCCAGCTGTGAGACATAGTCTCTCCAGTGGGTCCAAGGTCTGCCTCTTGCTCTCCTCCCGGTGGGACGTACCCGAAACACCTCACCAGCGAGGCGCTCGGGGTTACTGTGCTCTTGATAATTCTTGTTTCATTGTATATGTTCATAAAATTTTGTTTATCTTTTTTTAAAAAGCTTTTGCACCCCTTTAAGAGAATATTTCAAAAAGCAAACAAACAAAATTATCCATTTTTGTGCAGCTTTTAAGCGTAAATTTCATTTCACACGAACTTCTTCCAACATATTCGCTCAAAAACATCTGGTGTTTGAATGCAAAGTGTTGGCAGAAAGTCATTCAGGAGAATAACAGGCTGAGTCCAAATCTCTTTTTTGGAAAGAAACAAACACAGAGCAAGAGGAAAATTATGCTGAGCAACAGATCTCAGCTCATAAAGACGATATGCGAACCCAAGATGGTAAAAGCGACATAATTAAATTATAGAGAAAATAGAGCCCAGCTGCCGCCTGTAAACGGACACCAGGGATAATAAAGTGCACTTTATTCCATTTTATTCCATTCCATTTTCACATAGTAATCCTCAGTCAGTTAAGAGCTCAATTTATAGCTTTTAATGAATCAACTTTAGGTTGAATGGTAACTCGATGGGGTTCTTTGATTCTAGATTGAAGCTAATGGATTTTATTGTGCTACCAGTAAACGATGATATCCAATAATCTACAGTTAGGAACAGCGCTGTTTAAGTTTAACATTACTTTTTTAAAGACGGAGTAATCTACCGGTAATTAGTTACTTTTTCTACAGCTTTAAAACTAGTCTTCTTCTTTTTACTTTCGGCATTTCCACCACAGCAAGTTAGTGTTTTCCATCTAACCCTATCTGCTGCATCTTCTTCGGTCACGCCACCAGCTTTAACATCATTCCTAAGAGTATGAAGTGGAGCTTACACTCCACCGTACTATTTTTTTTTTTTTTTTTTAAAGTTGTAGTTCGGGACTCATCATCACAGGGTCTTTGAGAGTGGAAAAGATGAAAATAGGAGGGACCAAGGCACTCTTTATGGCCCAAAACGTCTAAACCCAACCGTTGGCTGCTTTGGATTTCAGTCTAATAGGTCTTCTTATTCTTTCATGAAAGTAACATGAAACATTTCATGAAACCTTTCAAGAAACATGAAAGGGAAAGTGTATGAACCCGTGATGAGACCGACCATGCTGTTTGGTCAGACAATGGCACTGAGGAAAAGACAGGAAACAGAGATGAAGGTAGCAGAGATGAAGATGCTGAGGATCTCTCTGGGAGTGACCAGGATGGACAGGATCAGAAGAACAGCACATGTTAGAGATTTTGGGGATAAAGTTCAAGAGGACAGACTGAGATGGTTTGGACATGTGCAGAGGAGAGAGACTACTTCGGAAGAAGGATGCTGGGTTTGGAACCACCAGGAAAGAGGCCAAGAGGAAGACCAATGAGGAGGTTCATGGACGCAGTGAAGGAAGACATGAAAATAGTTGGTTTGACCGAGGAGGATACAGCAGATAGGGATAGATGGAAGAAAGTGACTTGCTGTGGCGCGCCCTGAAGGGAAAAGACGAAAGAAGAAGAGACAGAGGTCTTCTTGTTCTTTCAGCATTACTACTTGTTTTGCCTTTGCCACCTCTACTTTAACCTTACGCTTTATCGCCCTGTAACGTTGCCTACTCTCCTCAGTCCTTTCAGTGTTTCACTTCTTCTTAGCCAGCCTCTGTTTTTTTGATACAATCCTGTACCTCCTCATTCCAAGTCTCTCTATCTATCTTCCTTCCAGATGACACACCAAGTACTCTCTTGCCTGTCTCCCTGATCACATTAGCTGTAGTTGTCCAGTCATCTGGAAGCTGCCCACTAAGAACCTGTCTCAACTCCTTTATAAAATTCGAGCAGCACTCTTACTTTTTCAGCTTCCACCATTTAGTCTTCTACACTCTCTTCATCTTATTAAACTTCCTCACTGCTGTGGTCATCTTACACACGGCCATCCTGTGCCGTTTGGCTACACTGTCGCCTGCTACAACTTTGCAGTCACTGATCTCTTTCAGATTACACCGCCTACACGAAATGTAATCAACCCGCGTACTCCTTCCTCCACTCTTGTAAGTCACCTTGTGTTCCAGCCTTTTCTTGAGGGAAGTATTCACTTCAGCCATTTCCATTCTTTTTGCAAAGTCCATCACCATCTGTCCTTCTGCATTCCTGTTCTGGATACCAAACTTGCCCATCACCTCCTCCTCATCTCTTTTATTACTTCATAATGAAGTGTTTGAACTGGAAATCAAGGCACCAACAAAAACTAACAATTGGCCTCTGCTCTCATGAAGGCTCCGAAATGTCACACGTTTTTTAAGTCTCTGAAAAATTCCTGGTACCTGAAGTCAGAAATGAACCTGTAAAGTTTGGAGTTTCGTAGGAGGAGCTTGGAATGGGGCTTGTTTATGAAGCATTAAACACTAAGCATGTGAAAATTGGAGATCTGTTCACTCCTTTTTATATTATTTCAAGCATCGATGATCTAAATATAAATCTCTTAAAACTTGACAAACTACTTCACATCATAAACTCATCTTAACTTTCAGATTCAACCTGAGAACACTGATTTATTCAACATTTTATCCCCATTTCAGCTCATTGTCCCAATGAATCCTACAAACAACCTGATTAAATAACATTGTTCCTTTTGTTCAGTTTTTTTTTTTTTTTTTTAGATAAAGAAACAAATATGATGTTCTAGAAAATGTGTGATGACGCAGCACCTGCTGCACCTGCTTCTCATGACCTGCAACATGAGACGTGTAGAGCCACACCTTAAACTAAGAGCCAGACCACATGGTGCGAACACAAAAGGAAAGTCCAGGTGGGAAAAAAGTTTCTCTCCAGAGACGAGGAATCATTATGTGGAGAAAAAGATCTGCTGAGGAAAACACACACCGTTTATCACTGCTCAAAGGAGCTGGAATGTGAGCGAACAAACATCCAGTAGCCCCAGTTTCACTGGAGAGACCTGCTCTACCAGCACACACAGATACACTCACGCTCTAATGTGTATGTACACGTGTGTGTGTGTGTGTGTGTGTGTGTGTGTGTGTGTGTGTGTGTGTGTGCGTGTAGGGAGGTGTAGGGTGGTGAATTCAGTACACCTGCAGAATTTATGAGCATGAGTCCAACCAGTGTAAACAGTTTTACGTAATATTGCAAAAAATGTTTTTATAAAAATCTTCCACGCCATAACCAGCTTATAAAACATAGCTGGAATAAAAACAAGAGATGCTGAAAAACTTGGAACTGTAAAAAAACAAAAAAAAACAATGTTGTCTTACACGCAGCAGCAAGATTATTATCAGAAATTTGTCAACAAGAACACATTAATTGTCATGTTAGCTTCAGTTCACTGGATCCCAGCTGGCTTTAAAATCCTTCTACTAATTTTTAAGGCTGTATATAATCAGATTTTTTCCAATATTAGTCATCTTTTAGTGTCGTCACATAAGGGCAATTGAACAATTAAAACAGCTCATTTTGCGCTCAGGCAAAACATCTGTTACTGGGAAGCAACCAGTAAATACAAGCATAGTCAATACGAGGCAAACATCCAACCCGTGGGTGTAAAGACGCTCTGTCACCAATGTCACCATCTGTTTCTCAACTCTGTTTTATTCTAATTAGTTTCCTCAGTGAGTTTTACAAACTGCATCTTTAACAGTGGTGCATTCGTTAGCACTGTTGCCTCTCAGAGAAGGTTGAGGGTTCAAGTCCCACGTGGGGTGAGGCATGAATCACTGGTCTTTCTATGTGGATTTTACGACTCGCGTAGTCTAGGGTTAGGCCGACACGTAGACGGATGTTTTAATTAATCCCTGGGTATGAAACAATCGACAGAAGAGTGGGGTGTTTAAAAAAACTAAACTATTTATTTACAACCAATTTTTAACCATATCTCAACAACTGAAAAGCTTCTTTAGGGAATGCCGGAGACGGGTCGTCTCTCAGCTTGGCATTGGTCCTGTTTATTCAGCCAAATAACAATCATCTGTAACTGCCAACAGGCAGGGAAAGTTGGGAGCCTGGGTGGCAGAGGTAATGGGACAAACACAAGAGGGCGACAAAAACAAAACCCAAACATCCCCCAATTAGCTTTGCCCATAACAGTGGAGTATGCATGTTCTCCCTGCGTATGCATGTATTTCTTCACACCCCCCATAGACATACTTGTTAGATTGATTGGCCCCTGTGAAATGATCCATTGTTACCTCTGGATTAAAAACTTTTTAGACGACTAATCGATGACCAAATTAGTTGACAACTATTTCAATAATCGATTAGTTGTTTCTGCCTTAGTCTATTTTATAACCACGAATGAAATTGTTTCATGCATAATTTTAATGATGATTTTCTTCAAAATTACATATTTTGATGTGATAAATATTACATTCAATCTTATAAATAGGTGAATCAGGACAAGTTTTTACAGCCAACTTATCCAAACATAAAACGGTTTTGTATTTGAACATTGATTTTGACAACTTTAACAGATTACTAGTAATGAAAAAAAAGTTCTTGACTCATGGATATTTAATTTAAAAATAATAATATTCAACTGATTAATCAATCTCAAAAAACCATAATCAGTCAAGCCACGGAACCAACCAGTCTGAACACTGCACTCTAAGGCTGTCAATGGTTCCTAGGATTTCTAAAAGTAAAGTTGGAGGTAGAGCCTTTAGCCACCAAGTTCCTGTTTTATGGAATAAACTCCAGCTCCAGTGAGAGAAGCAGAGAGCATTTCTACATTCAATGTGAGGACTGTTTCAGTCTGACCAGCTGCGTGTGTGTGTGTGAAACCCTTTGACTTTGTTGGAAAACTGGAAATCTAACTTGGACGTTAGATTTATCTTTTTAAGTAGCAGGTCAAACAAAGCCCTTTGTCTTAAAGGTTACATAAAGGAAAGTTCTAGTTTGTCCAGCGAGAAGGAGTGTGAGGGTGTGTGGAGTATCAACATGTTAGCACATGTCACATGTTTCAGACACAGTATAACATGCAAGCAATACGTCAAGACAAAAACATTCCAAGCATGCGTCCTCACACCACCTCCCAGCACAGCACAACAATAACTATGTCTGCCTTTTCATTGAACTGGGATAATGGTGCTCAGAGGGGGTTTCCACGTCAGCGTCCAGAAACAGTTTGTCTGTCCATAAGGAACAAAAGCAAGTCTCAACAAGGCCAAAAACATCCTGTGAAAAAGCCCGGGAGGGGGAAGTATACAGCGGGTCAGAAATATGAGATTGTGTGTGTGTTGTGAAAGCACAAACACACACACACAGCAGAAAGTGTCCAGGTGTGGGTCAAACTGAAGTACTTTTCCATCATGAGGTTATGGTTGTGTCCCACCTGGTTTTACCTCCCATTGAATCTTCAGAACGAATCAATTCCATTGTTATTTTAGGCAGCCGTCTAAGTTTTCGTTTTAGTCTTCATCTTTGGACGAATATTAATTTAAGTTTTAGTCACGTTTTCAACAAAAACCCAAAAGAGTTTTTGTCTAGTTTTAGTGTAATAAAAAAAAAAAAAAAAAAAACTTACTTTAACAATTGTGGCTTTATTACTGAGAATGATGCAGGTAATTTGTTTAAAAAAAAAAAAAAAGAACTCTGCCGAGCTTTAACTTGCGCAAAAACAGCAAACATTTTTTAAAAACGTAAAATAATTATAATTTTTTCAGTGAGTGAGGAATGTTGTAACTTATTCATCCTTAAAAATGACACCTCTTAATAATCTTGTGAACAAAGTAAACACTGCATTGTGTCTTTAAAGCAGTCGTTAGCGCAACCAAGCTAACTAAAGAAGTTAGCAGCGCCGACAAGCTAGCGTTAGCTTGAAGTTAGCATGCTGTTTGCGCAAAATATGTGGAAAACTTTAAGTTTCTGACCACCAAGCTCCTTTGCTGCTGTTTTCACCATGGTGTATGACTTCCTCGTGGCTGGAGGTGTGTTGTGTAGACGGTGTGAACGTGCAGCATTGTGGGGGGCGTGGCGCCGTGAGAGACAAAAGTAGCCGCTGTGTTTTTTCTTTTAACAGACAGAAATATGAAAGTCTGACGCCTATTTTGTTACATTTTCGTCTCGTCAACAGAAACTTGCAAACGTCTCGTCACATTTTCGTCAGCAAAATGTCGCATTTATTTAGTTATCGTTACGTCATCGTCATGAAAAAAAATGCTTCATCAACAAAATTATTTTGTTTTCGTCATCGTTGACGAAAACAACACTGATCAATTCATCACAAAAACCCCACAAACAAACCAACAAAAAAATTCAATTCAATTTAGAGTAAATTTATAAAGTGATTGATCCATTGTGTTAAGCATCCATTTATGCAAGGCACGGAGGCTACAAAAAAGTCTGAAGCCAACAGGAAGCTTTTAGACTAAAAGGAGGTTGTTGTCTACGTACACTTGGAAGTAAAACTTCTTCTTCTTCTCCTTTCGGCATTTCCCTTCAGGGGTCGCCACAGCAAGTCAGTTTCTTCCATCTAACCCTATCTGCTGCATCCTCTTCGGTCACGCCAACTATCTTCATGTCTTCCTTCACTGTATCCATGAACCTCCTCTTTGGTCTTCCTCTAGCCCTCTTTCCTGGTGGTTCCAAATCCAGCATCCTTCTGCCGATGTACTCGGTCTCTCTCCTCTGTACATGTCCAAACCATCTCAGTCTGGCCTCCCGGACTTTATCTCCAAAACCTCTAACATGTGCTGTTCCTCTGATATACTCATTTCTGATCATGTCCATCCTGGTCACTCCCAGAGAGATCCTCAGCATCTTCATCTCTGCTACCTCCATCTCTGCTTCCTGTCTTTTCCTCAGTGGCACTGTCTCTAGACCAAACAGCATGGCGGGTCTCACCACGGTTTTGTACACTTTTCCTTTCATTTTAGCTGAAACTCTTCTGTCACACATCACACCTGATACTTTTCTCCACCCGTTCCAGCCTGCTTGAACACGCTTCTTCACCTCTTTTCCACACTCTCCGTTGCTCTGGACTGTTGATCCCAAGTACTTAAAATCTTCCACCTTGTTTATCTCTTCTCCCTGTAACCTCACTTTTCCATTTGGATCCCTCTCATTCACACACATGTACTCTGTCTTACTCTGACTAATCTTCATTCCTCTTCTTTCTAGTGCAAACCTCCACCTCTCCAGCTTTTCCTCCACCTCTTCCCTCCTCTCACTACAGATCACAATGTCATCTGCAAACATCATTGTCCATGGAGATTCCTGTCTGACCTCGTCTGTCAGCCTATCCATCACCATAGCAAACAGCAAAGGACTCAGAGCAGATCCTTGGTGCAGTCCCACCGCCACACTGAACTCCTCTGTCTCACCTACAGCACACCTCACCACTGTCTTACAGCCCTCATACATGTCCTGAACCACTCTAACATACTTCTCTGTCACACCAGACTTCCTCATACAATACCATAGTTCTTCTCTAGGTACCCTGTCATACGCTTTCTCAAGATCTACAAAGACACAGTGCAGCTCCCTCTGACCTTCCCTGTACTTCTCTATCAGCATCCTCAAGGCAAATACTGCATCTGTAGTGCTCTTTTTAGGCATAAAACCATACTGCTGCTCACAAATTCTTACTTCAGACCTTAGCCTAGCTTCGACAACTTTTTCCCATAACTTCATCGTATGGCTGATCAGTTTAATTCCTCTGTAGTTACCACAACTCTGTACATCTCCCTTGTTCTTAAAAACAGGAACTAGCACACTTCTTCTCCATTCATCAGGCATCTTCTCACTTTCTAATATTTTGTTAAACAGCCCAGTCAGAAACTCTACTGCCACCTCACCTAAACACTTCCATACTTCTATAGGGATTCCGTCAGGGCCGAGAGCCTTTCCACTCTTCATCCTCTTCAGTGCCCTCTTTATTTCTACCTTACTGATCCTAGCCACTTTCCGGTCCACTTTGGTAACGTTTTCTACTCTTTGTTCTCTTTCATTCTCTTCATTCATCAACTCTTCAAAGTACTCTTTCCATCTTCCCATCACATTACTGGCATCTGTCAAGAGACATCCATTCCTGTCTTTAATCACCCTAACTTGCTGCACATCCTTCCCATCTTTGTCTCTCTGTCTTGCCAACCTGTATAGGTCCATCTCTCCCTCCTTGCTGTTCAGCTTAGCATACAAGTCGTCGAAGGCTGCTTGTTTTGCCTTTGCCACCTCTACTTTAACCTTATGCTGTATCTCCCTGTACCCTTGCCTACTCTCCTCAGTCCTCTCAGTGTCCCACTTCTTCTTAGCCAGCCTCTTTCTTTTGATACAATCCTGCACCTCCTCATTCCACCACCAAGTCTCTCTATCTATCTTCCTTCCAGATGACACACCAAGTACTCTCTTGCCTGTCTCCCTGATCACATTAGCTGTAGTTGTCCAGTCATCTGGAAGCTTCTCCTGCCCACCAAGAGCCTGTCTCAACTCCGTTATAAAGTTCAAGCAGCACTCTTCCTTTTCCAGTTTCCACCATTTAGTCTTCTGCACTCCCTTCATCTTCTTAGACTTCCTCACTGCTATGGTCATCTTACACACGACCATCCTGTGCTGTTTGGCTACACTGTCTCCTGCTACAACTTTGCAGTCACTGATCTCTTTCAGATTACACCGCCTACACAACATGTAATCTACCTGTGTACTCCTTCCTCCACTCTTGTAAGTCACCCTGTGTTCCAGCCTTTTCTTGAAATAAGTATTCACTACAGCCAATTCCATTCTTTTCGCAAAGTCGATCACCATCTGACCTTCTGCATTCCTGTTCTGGATACCAAACCTGCCCATCACCTCCTCATCATCTCTGTTTCCTGCACCAACGTGGCCATTGAAGTCTGCTCCAATAACAACTCTCTCACTTCTAGGGATGCTCTGGATTGCCTCATCAAGGTCTGACCAAAATTTCTCTTTCTCCTCGACCTCACATCCTACCTGTGGCGCATACCCACAAACAACGTTGAACATTACCCCTTCAATTTCTAGCTTGAGGCTCATCACCCTGTCTGACCTTCTTTTTACCTCCAGAACATTCCCAACTAATTCTTCCTTCACTATAACTCCTACACCATTCCTCTTCCTATCTACACCGTGATAGAACAACTTAAACCCCGCTCCCAGACTTCTAGCCTTGCTGCCTTTCCATCTAGTCTCCTGGACACACAGGATATCTACTTTTCTTCTCTCCATCATGTCAACTAACTCTCTACCTTTACCCGTCATAGTACCAACATTCAAAGTTCCTACCCTAAGTCCCAGACTCTTGAGGTTTCTCTTCTCTCTCTGCCGATGTACGCGTCTTCCGCCTCTTCTTCTTTGACCTCTTCTTCTTTGACCACCAGTAGTCCAATTTCCACCGGCACCCTGTTGGTCAACAGCACCGATGGCGGTCGTTGTTAACCCGGGCCACGACCGATCCGGTATGGTATTTCTTGAACTGTCTTGCATATTTTAATTGGCAAAGTTTTACGTCGGATGCCCTTCCTGACACAACCTCTGTGATTTTCTGGGCCACTCTGCCCATTGCCCAATCTATTGGATGGTTAGCGTTTAGATGTTTCACTGAGGAGTACAACATCTAAACAGCTATGAAAATAAATACATAATAAATAAAGGATTAAAAGAAAAAAAAAGTAAATAAATTTAACCTAAAGTAAGTATGTAACAGCAATGGCTGGAACATGCTACAAAAACTTTCAAAATTCAAAAAATGCCAGTCTGAGCTGGTCGTCTGGTTAGGCAAAACAACCATAGCTATTGCAAAAATACTACTAAAAAAGTAAAAACGATGACAAAACGGATAACAAATTTATATAACTCTTCTAAGTTTTTAAAGAATAATAATAAAAAAAAAAATAAATAAATAACTAGAGTTTCAGACGCCGATTGCCTGATTAACCAAATTCATATCCTTAGCTAATAAAACGAAAACAAAACAATAAAATACTTCACAAAACTATACATAGCGATTAAAAAACTCTTCAACGGTACAGGATATGTTCTGAACAGCTAAAAACTATTAAATAACACCTAAATTTGGATTGCGAAAGAGGAGCTCCAGAAAGTGCTACCTGTTCTGCTGGTGCATTGGAAGTAAAACTAATACTTCTAAAAGTAGTACTTCCTACTGGAGCGCTGGATGACCACATAGAGGTTTCAAAATGTTTCTTACTTTTACATCACTGCAAAACAAGACCAGGAGGTTAAAGGTTTCACATTAAAAAAATTTTAATACCACAGTTGACCGATATAGATTATCCTGGGCCGACATCAGTTATTGGTGGTCAATAACTGATTCAATAACCAATTTCTCGAGTTCATTTGTTATAAAATGGAAAGTTTATGTTTATTTTTACCATAAAAATAAATGCACAGGAATGTGGAGGGGCCACTTTGGAGTGCTTCATTGAAGCCCAACTCCGTGGACTCATTATGGACTGGTTTTTCAACTGTTCAGACGCCAGATTTCACACCGTGTAAATGGACCAGGAAGGCATTGAGGTGTTAGTACCGCAGCATCAAATTTTCTATTCAAAATACTGAACGTTGGCGTCGTTTTTTGCTTATCGACGGTTGGGTCAAGGGAGCCACAGCCTCAGCAAGGAAGTCCAGACTTCCCTCACCTTGGCTAGCCTGGGAGAATCCCGAGGTGTTCCCAGGTCAGCTGTGAGACATAGTAACTCCAGCAAGCTCTGGGTCTGCCTATAGGTTTCCTCCCAGTTAGACGTGCCTGAAACACCTCATCAGCGATGCCTGAACCACCCCATCTGGCTTCTCTGAAACATCTTACAAAAGAGAAACGTTTGATTGTTTTACCATGTATGTTAGAACCTTGGAAGCTCTGTCTTTAACGCTTATTAGAGGCACGAGAGATAGAATCTGTCCATGACTGATATTAAAAAGACCGATACCGACATAAATCAAATCGGTCTTAATCATCGGCTGATAGTCAGATCATTTTTATTTACGATGAAATTATGGGAAAAAGTTGTCGAAGCTAGGCTAAGGTCTGAAGTACAAATTTGTGAGCAGCAGTATGGTTTTATGCCTAAAACGAGCACTACAGATGCAGTATTTGTCTTGAGGATGCTGATAGAGAAGTACAGAGAAGGCCACAGGGAGCTGCACTGTGTCTTTGTAGATCTAGAGAAAGCGTATGACAGGGTACCTAGAGAAGAACTATGGTATTGTATGAGGAAGTCTGGTGCGACAGAGAAGTATGTTAGAGTGGTCCAGGACATGTATGAGGGCTGTAAGACAGTGGTGAGGTGTGCTGTAGGTGTGACAGAGGAGTTCAGTGTGGGGGTGGGACTGCACCAAGGATCTGCTCTGAGTAATTTGTTGTTTACTATGGTGATGAACAGGCTGACAGACGAGGTCAGACAGGAATCCTCATGGACAATGATGTTTGCGATGACATTGTGATCTGTAGTGAGAGGAGGGAAGAGGTGGAGGAAAAACTGGAGAGGTGGAGGTTTGCACTAGAAAGAAGAGGAATGAAGATTAGTCAGAGTAAAACAGAGTACATGTGTGTGAATGAGAGGGATCCAAATGGAAAAGTGAGGTTACAGGGAGAAGAGATAAAGAAGGTGGAAGATTTTAAGTATCTAGGATCAACAGTCCAGAGCAATGGAGAGTGTGGAAAAGAGGTGAAGAAGCGTGTGCAGGCAGGCTGGAACGGGTGGAGAAAAGTATCAGGTGTGATACTTCTTCTCCAAAAAAAGAAGAAGATAACTTGAGATTCAATATCTGAAGCCCACTAAAAAAAATCAGAATGCATCAGAATGTCATAAAGTGGTCACTGTTTTTAAAAAATCCCTTTTGAAGCCTCTAAAAGAGCAGAGATGAAGTTCAAAGTTAAGTTTGAAATTTAAAACATGGCACTTGATATCTCACTTAGGAACAGAATGAGACCATAGTTTGGCTGGTGTTTGTATATCAGCTACACAAACACAAAGAAGACAGAAAAACTGGAGTTTTGTTCCGACTGGACAAGGAGGACATCCAGAAACCGAACCCGAGCAGCTGCAGCTGTATGAAAAATCTTTCTACAAGAACACACTGGCATGTTCTTGGCAAACAGCAGATATGAGAACATGAGAAGCGTTGAGGCTGAAAATCAGCTTCATCTGCGATAAACAAATAAAACCTCTGGTTCTAAAGTTTTCCAGAGAAATACTTGTCTTCTCCTAAACTGGTTTCGGGACTCCAAGACAGTCTGTCTCCACCATTAAAACATGAGCGTGAAAACATAGCACTAGTCTAAAATAAATATTCATATATTAATTTTACTTTAACCAAGTTTTAAGAATTTTATCTTAAGATAAGTCGCAGTTTTTTGCCATTTGTTTGGTGCATTTCTCACTAAACAACTCTCATTTGAACAAGATTTTGTCATAAACCCCTCTCCTGCCGCCAGAGGGAGCTCTGGATGTTTCTCGTCAACTTGATTGTGGTCACCTGAGGATGATTACACATTTCACACATCTGTGCGCCCGGCCAGCTTTTTAAGGGCAATCAACCCAAACTTTCCTGTCGATGAAAAGTACAAGAAACAACCTGTCGGTCGGTAGAATTGAGGTGAGACGGTGTTCGCAGGAGAGTCTTACAGAAGATTGAGTTGATCGGAATTGAACAGTGCTGAGTCCGGGAGGACTTGGATGTTTCCTTTGGGTAGTTTAGTCGTGGTTTTTTGTTTGGGTTGGTTGAATTGGCGTGAGTTTGTTTTGTGGTGCGTCTTTTTTCTTTTGTTTGTGGGTGGTGGGGGTATACGGTTGTCCTGTGGGCGGCCAACCGACGGCCTGTACAGGTCCGGACTGGTCCGCCTGCGGTCACCGATTAGGGGTTGATGGAAGTTGACGGGGGTGTGTGCGGGGGGTTGGATGGTCGGGCGGGGGAGGTTGGTGGTGGGGAGGGGTCGGAATCAGGGGAGGGATGGTCTACTAAGGGTATTAAACGGAAGTCTCGTCTGTCAGGGGGGGATGGTGGCACGGACAGGGGGGAGGGACAGGGTCGCGGAAGGATGGGTGTGTTTCACGTGGTGGTTAGGTTTGATGGGGGTGAGGGATTGAGGGGTTATGATCCTTTGAGACTGACCAGGGTTTTGAAGGACAAGGTGGGGGAAGTTCGGTTTGCTAGGGTGTTGGATGATGGGAATCTTTTGATAGGATGTGGGGATGTAGATCAGGTTGGTAAAGCTATGAAATTGCAAGTGGTAGGGAAGTGTAAGGTTGTCAGAGTGGTTAGAGTGGGGGATAGATCAGGGGGTGGGTGTGCTGGGGTTATATCAGGGGTTCCGGGGGGGGTCAGTGAGGAGGACCTGGTTAAACACTTGAGAGTGGATAGGGGACGGGTGGTGAGGGTGGAGAAGCTTGTCAGAGCGGGAGTTAGAGCAGACACTGTGTCGGTGAAGGTATTGTTTGAGGGCAAAGACTTGCCAGGGATGGTGTATTTTGGATTAATAAGGTACAGGGTGAGGGAGTTTGTCAGGGCGCCTATCAGGTGCTTTAAGTGCCAGCAGTTTGGACATATGGCCTGGGCGTGCAGGAATGGTAGGAGGTGTGGTCGGTGTAGTGGTGACCACGAGGAGGGGCCATGTGGGGAGGGCGTGGGACTTAAGTGTTGCAATTGTGGAGGAGGACATAGTGTTTCATTTATGGGGTGTGAGGCCATGAAGAAGGAGTTGAGGGTGCAGCAGGTTCGTCGGGAGGGTAAATTGTCTTATGCGGAAGCTGTGAAGGCTGTTGGAGGTTCTGAAGTGAGGTCGTCTGGATTGGGGACGGTTAGTGCTGTTGTGGGAGTATCTGACGGTGGTCAGGTGGGGTGGGTGTCGCCACGGACCTTGGTGGCTTTTGTTGCAGGGGTGATAAATGCTACTGCTGGTTTAAAATCTAAGACGGAGAGGTTACAGGTTGTGGTTAAGGCGGCTGTGCATCACTTTGGTCTGGTTGGTTTGACGTGGGAGGAAGTTAGGGATGATTTGAATGAGCAGGCAGGGTTGGACGCGGCAGTATCTACAGGTTCATTATGTTAGTTCTCCAGTGGAATGCAAGGAGTTTGTTGGCTAATGGTCAGGATTTTAAGGCTTTTATTGCGGGTGGCATGGTTAAACCTGATGTTGTTTGTGTTCAGGAGACGTGGTTGAAACCGAGGTTTGATTTTGTGTTGCGTGGATTTGTTGGGATTCGAAGGGACAGGCTTGAGAGGGGGGGTGGTGGTTGTGCGACCTTTATAAGGGAGGGGTTGCCTTATCAGGTGGTCGGGAAGGGTATGGAGGGGGAGTATGTGGTGGTGCGTGTGTGGGCAGGGAGTAAGTCTGTTACGGTTATTAATTATTATAACCCGGGGAGGGGTTTAGCTGTGGACGAGCTGGATGGTGTTGAGGGACAGGATGATGGTTCTGTACTCTGGTGTGGGGATTTTAATGGGCATAGTGTGCTGTGGGGAAGTGAAAGGACGGATGCTAATGGTAGGATGGTGGAGCAGCTGCTTGAGAGGAAAGGCTTGGTATGTCTGAATTCGGGTCATGGAACGAGACTAGATGTAGCAACCGGGAGGGAGTCGGCGCTGGACTTGACGTTGGCGTCTTCTGGGATGGCCCATTTGTGTGAGTGGTGGGTGCATAGGGATGGCACGATGGGCAGTGACCATTATCCGATTTGGTGCAGGTGGGGGATAGGGGTAGGGCCACGGGTGGATCGGGGTGGGGGTAGGTGGGTGTTAGATAAGGCTAACTGGAGGGGGTTTGCGGAGGAGAGTGATAGATTGTTGGGTGCTGTGGATGGAGATTTGGATATAGAGGAGTTGGATGGACGGATTAAGGGGGGCATATTGGAGGCGGCGGGGAAATTTATTCCCAGGAGCAGGGGCGGAGGCGGGAGGCGGTTGGTGCCGTGGTGGAACAGTGAGTGTGCTGAGGTAGTTAGGGAAAGGAACCGGGCTTTACGCTTAGTGAGGTGCTCACACAACTTTCAGCACTTAATGGAGTATAAGAGAGCTCAGGCTAGGGTACGCAGGACGATTCGGGCAGTCAAGAGGGGTTATTGGAGGGGCTATTGTGGCACTATTGGTAGGGACACTCCGGTGGGTTCAGTGTGGGGTATGATTAGGAGGATGGGTGGGGGTGCACGGTGTTTTGATTTACCGGCTCTACGGAATGGGGACCGGATTGTGGTTGAGGACCTGGAAAAGGCAGAGGTGTTGGCACAGCGGTTTGTGGAAACTCAGAATGTTGAGGCTTTGTCGGTGGAGGGGCGAGCTGTGAGGAGGCAGTTGGAGGAGGAATTTGCAGGGGAGCTGGGCAGGGATGATGATGTCATGGAGGTGGTAAATGATGTGTTTACAATGGGGGAGTTGGAAACAGCTTTGGCGAAAGGAGGTCAGTCGGCGCCTGGTAAAGATGGTATTGTATATGGCATGCTCAGACAGCTGGGTAGTGTGGGTAAAGGGAAACTTTTGGGATTATTTAATAGGGTGTGGAGAGAGGGGGTGGTGCCGGCAGAGTGGAAGGAGGCAGTGATTCTCCCGATTAGGAAGCCTGGAGCGGATACAAGTGATCCAGGAAACTACAGGCCGATTGCTTTAACGTCTGTAGTCTGCAAGTTGATGGAGAGGTTGGTAACTCAGAGGTTGGAGTATAAGTTAGAAAAGGGGAATCTATTGTCACAATACCAATGTGGTTTTAGGAGGGGTAGGAGCACTTTGGATTCGTTAGTTCGGTTGGAGGATGATGTTAGGAAGGCACGGGTGAATAGAGAGGTTTTGGTGGCGGTATTTTTTGATGTTGAAAAAGCCTATGATATGTTGTGGAGGAAGGGACTGTTGATTACACTACGCACGATGGGGATTAGAGGGAGAATATTCAATTGGGTTCGGAGTTTCTTGGAGGGGCGGAGGATTCAGGTTAGGGTTGGGAGAGCGATGTCGTCGGTTTATGACGTGGAGAATGGGACGCCGCAGGGGAGTGTAATTAGCCCTACCTTGTTTAATGTTATGTTTAATGGTGTGTTTAGTGGGGTGGGGAATGATTTAGGTAGATCACTGTTTGCTGATGATGGGGCGTTGTGGAAGAGGGGACGGAACAGGGAGTATGTGGTTGGGAAGGTGCAGGAGGGTATAGACAGGGTGCAGGCTTGGGGTGACAGGTGGGGTTTTAGATTTTCGGTGGACAAGACAAAAGGTATGATGTTCTCGAGGGGCCGGGTTGGCACTGTGAAGGGTTTGAAGCTCTATGGTAGGCACATTGAGATGGTGGGGTCTTTTCGTTTTCTGGGTCTAACTTTTGACAGGCAGTTGGTGTGGAGGGAACATGTAAGGTACTTGACCAGTAAGTGTGACAAGATATTAAATGTCATGAGATGTCTGGCTGGGGTGGACTGGGGGGCCAGTTTTTCAGCTTTGAGGTGCCTGTATGATGCCCTGATAAAATCCAGATTGGATTATGGATGTGTGGTTTATGGTTCGGCGGCGCCTACAGTGTTACGGGATTTAGATGTGGTGCAGGCCAAGGCCCTGAGGATTTGTTTAGGTGCTCTGAGGACTTCGCCAGTGAGTGCCCTGAGGGTGGAGGCGGGTGTCATGCCACTCGCTCTGAGGAGGAAGCACCTGGCGGTGAATTATTGGGTTTCCTTGAGAGGAAAGAGCCATAATCACCCTGGGCGGGGGGTTCTGGATTGGTCCTGGGAGAGGGGTGTGAAGGAAACTTTGAGTTTTGGGTGGGTAGGGGGTTTGTGGGCACGGGAATTGGGTGTGGGGGAATTGGAGTTGGAGCGGGAGGACAATTTTCAGATGGTGCCACAGTGGAGGCTGGGAGAGGTGAGGGTGGAATTGGGGATGGTGGGGTGGAGACGGAGGTTTGGGGATGTGAATGTGGCGGGAGCATTTAGGAGTATTGTTGAGGAGAATTATGGGGATTACACATTGGTGTTTACGGATGGTTCAAGGGATCCGGTTTCGGGGAGGACGGGTGCGGGAATGGTGGTGGAAGGGTCTGGAGTGGAGGTAGGGGTTCGCACGTCAGATCACTTATGTATTTTCACGGTGGAGTTATATGCAGTGTGGATGGCTGTGGTGAGGGCGGTGCAACATGGTGGTGGGAAAGTACTTATATGCACGGACTCGTTGTCAGTGGTTCGGGCTCTTGAACTGGGGAGGGTGAGGTATCATCAGGGTTTGTTTTGGGATGTTTTGAATATGGTGTCGGGGGTGGTAGGAGGGTCGTTGGTGTTTATGTGGGTTCCGGGCCATTCTGGGATTGGGGGGAATGAGCGAGTGGATGAGGTGGCAAAGAGGGCTGCAGATCGGGTGGTGGTGGAGAGGGTCGTGGCTCTGTCACGAGGGGAGGTGAAGGCGTTGGTCTGGAAGGGGATAATGCAGCAGTGGCAGATGGAGTGGGAGTCAGAGGTGAAGGGACGACACTTGTATGAAGTACAGAGGACGGTGGGGGTGACTGTGGATCCGGTGGGTGGTGGAAGGCGGGGGCAGGTGGTTTTTAGCAGGTTACGTATTGGGCACACGGGATTGAATGAAACGCTCAAGATTCTGGGTAAACATTTGGATGGGTGTTGTGATTTCTGTGGGAAGTTGGAAGGGGTTAGTCACGTGGTGTTAGCGTGTAGAAAGTATGAGGAAGAAAGAGAGGCTATGATGGTGGTGCTGAGGAGTGTTGGGATGAGACAAGTGAGCTTGGAGGAGGTGTTTTTGTATGGACGTCAGGGGAAGGGTTTTGGTGCCCTGTACACTTTTTTGAGGTGTACAGGGTTATTGAGGAGGATTTGAGGTTCGTGACAGTCAGTAGGTGGCGGTAATGCACCCAGGTTGGTGCTTCATGCCGCAAACTAAAGAAGAAGAAGAAGAAGAACTTTCCTGTCGGGTCATACCATCCCTTCCAGCCTGGTCTCTCTGGTTGCCTGACCAAATACACATTCTGACGATAACTTTTTGCGATGTCACTGAAACTTTGTTTTTCTTTCCACAGTATTAATGAACTGCCAAATTCAAATAAACAATGTTTTCTGTCCGCAACTGGGTCCTCCTCTTTCCACCTGCACTCCGCTTCTTGATAGATTTGGTACAAAACTGTCGATGTGAAATGTAAAACCTGGGGCATGATCAGCCAAAGTCAGTCATTTGCTAAAAATAATAATTCATTTCTCAAAATTAAGTTTTTACGTCAACAAAAAATAAAAAGTCCTGATATCACAATTATAAAGAGACCCCAAATGAATTAGTCCTGCTTTAATTCTGACGGTTTACTCAGGAAATGGATTTAATGCAGGAAGTCAGACTTCACAACATCCGTCTATTTTTACGGCTAATTGGGAACTACGCAGGGGCGAATCCAGAATTTTCTACAGAGGGGGGCGTGAGGTGCTCACCAGTGTAGGGGGGTCTAAGGCATTCTCCTTCCAGAACATTTTGAGAATAAGTAATTTTTTGCATTTTGGTGCATATTTTGCTCAAAGTTTATAATAATTAAAGTAGTAAGAACACTTTTTTTTTTTGTGGACCTAAAGGGGGAGGTGTGCAAACCCCCTTACCCCCGTTACTAAAGTAAATATGTATATTACTGTATTAAAAGACATTGAATATGTTTAATGTTTTACAGCAGATATTTTTTTATTATTTTAATATGTAATTAATTCCAATTGTGCGTAAGAAACAAAATGATGCAATACAAACATAAACTCGCTTTGCGCAGATTTGTGCACTGTAAGGTGTAAAGAGACTGCTTTTCATACCGAAACCGAACTTCTGACACACACTGTAAATCAATCCTGCGCTTCTAGACCTTCCTTTCTAAATTTAAGTTGACGCCAAGGAATCGAGCAGCTTGCCTCCACCTGCCATCAAATTTGTGAACTAAACTTTTGAAAACCTAATCAGTTCATATATAGTTGGTACTAAGTGATGTCACAAAAATTTCACGTTTACAATAGGCTTACAGAATAATAGATGCATGGGCAGACGGATAGAAAGTGCAAGTGCTTAATGTCTCTCCTCCGCCATTTGTGGGTGAAGTCATGAAAAAATGTGGTTAAAATGAGGACAATTTGTTTTTATGGATGCTTCACATTCAGTTTTGACATTGGCAGTCTGACATTGGCTGATGACTCTGTCATAAAAGGCAGCGAGTTTCTAGAAAGTAACTAAATCAAAGTATTTGCAGTGTGAGGGAAGTAATTAGATATAGTCACAATAATGTAAACACGTGACTAATGTCACAGAGGTTGAATTATCGTAAAAAAATGTCACAAAAAATGCACTACAGTGACTGACAAAAACTGCTCTACTGTGACCTTCCAGATGGTGGGAGGAACCAAGGGTTAGGTGTCTTCTCCAAGGACCCTACACGCGAAATCAGCGGGAATTAAACTCGCGAACTTCCGGTCCGAGGGCGAATGTTCTTAACACTGAGCCACCATTTCCCCCAAAGACTCGTGGAGAGAACCTGACTTGAACCGAGGACGGTGAAACAAAGTGTTAAGAGCAGCGTAGAAACAACCAGAAAGCACACGTGAAAATTAGCAAAAATTTCAGCTCAACCGAAGATCTACGCAATTCTTTGTAAATAAGAATCCGATTTGTTTGAGTTGTTGAACCGTAACGACGTTCCTGTAGACCTCCATCTTTACAGGGAGAAGAGATAAAGAAGGTGGAAGATTTTAAGTACTTGGGATCAACAGTCCAAAGCAATGGAGAGTGTGGAAAAGAGGTGAAGAAGCGTGTGCAGGCAGGCTGAAACGGGTGGAGAAAAGTATCAGGTGTGATGTGTGATAGAAGAGTTTCAGATAAAAAGAAAGGGAAAGTGTACAAAACCGTGGTGAGACCGGCCATGCTGATTGGTCTAGAGACAGTGGCACTGAGGAAAAGACAGGAAGCAGAGATGGACGTAGCAGAGATGAAGATGCTGAGAATCTCTCTGGGAGTGACCAGGATGGACAGGATCAGAGGAACAGCACATGTTACAGGTTTTGGAGATAAAGTCAGAGAGGCCAGATTGAGATGGTTTGGACATGTGCAGAGGAGAGAGCGCGAATACATCGGCAGAAGGATGCCAGGAAAGAGGACTAGAGGAAGACCAAAGAGGAGGTTCATGGATACAGTGAAGGAAGACATGAAGATAGTTGGCGTGACCGAAGAGGATGCAGCAGATAGGGTTAGATGGAAGAAACTGACTTGCTGTGGCGACCCCTGAAGGGAAATGCCAGAAGAAGAAGACTCACTCTATTCATCCCTCACCGGGGAAATAGTGTGCTGCACTCCTACACCGCAGCAGGCTGCCCACGACGGCGCCAATGGTGGGTTAAATGTCTTCTCCAAGGACCCTAGAGGTGCACTCAGTGAGACGCGAACCCGCGAACTTCAGGTTTGCGGACAAACGCTCTAACCACTGAGCCACCGTCTCCCCCATTGGTGTAGTTGTGCTTCTGAGTTGGATCTATACCCTGATGATCTGGTCCGTCAGGTTCGCTCAGATTCTTCAAACCAAACCATTTCTCCTCATTTAACATGCTCAACCTAACAAAAACATTCCAGCTGATTAGATGGGTGTCGTGTATGAGGAAAACCACCCGGTTGAATTTCACCGTCTGGGCGTCGCCTGGTTCACCTGTCCTTTACCATGGCAGCCAACACACACTGACTGATCTAAACCTGGGAATGTTCACATTCCTGGTGCTCGCTGTCACAACCTCGTTAACCTCAGATGGAAATGAGATTCACGCCCTGCTTGTTGTCGTAGTAATGTGGGAAACATCTGGTGACGCTTCAGTGAACACGTCACCATCAAACGCATCATGTCTCGTAAACACTTTGAAATACTTGAAATACTTTTTAAATGATCCTCTTCTCACACCCAGAAAAGAGTAACTCTGTTCTAGGGCTGCAACTAACGATTATTTTGGTGATCGATTAATCTGGCGATTATTGGCTCGATTAATCGATTAATCGGAAAAAATTGGCGACTTAATAAATAATAGTTTTTTGGCATTTTATTGAATGTAGTTATGCAAAACACAACTCATAACCACTTAACACGTTGTTAATCTTTTTGTGAAATAAAGAGGGAGAATATTACCATTTCTACAGCAAATATAAAATAATAAATCTACTTACTGTGTACAGTAAAGGTAAATCACAAGCAACCATAAAATGTGTTTTATAGTACTGGCTAAAAAAAACATAAATTGTAAACTGTTGACCATCCAGGATCACATTTAAGAACAAGAAATCGTTAACAGTTTTAGATTTGCGAATTTAACCTTGTTCAGAGGTATAGTACCAAACAAAAATGGCCGAGGTTAACATGAGTAAAAATACACAAAAACAATCAAGTTGTGTAATATTAGGTGCAGTTGACAGCAAAAACTTCCTAAACGATTAATCGACGACTAAATTAGTCGACAACTATTTCAATAATCGATTATAATCGATTAATTCGATTAGTTGTTTCAGCCCTACTCTGTTCATCTCTTCATCTGAAATATCTGGAAAATATTGATGGATGTATAGATGAAAGAATGAGTTGGTTGTAAAACTTTGTTCCTGTTTCTCTCCCGATCTCTCTTGAACTGAATGAACCCAGCGGAATTTCCCGGATTTCCTTTTCAACCTTCCTTTTTTTTTCGTGAGGAAGACAAGTAAACAACAGGTGGCTTCGCAGCAGAAGTTTCCGTTCATTCAATTCAATTTCAATTCAATTCAATTCAATTTTATTTGTACAGCCCAAAATCACAGAATTTCCGTCTCAATGGGCTTCAAAAGAAAAAGAGGAATGTATCAACACAGATACACAGCAAGAAAAATAACTAACAAATGCTAACTAAACAAGACTAGCACATTTATGCCCTTAGACTCTCCTTCACGATGAGGAAAAACTCCTAAAAAACCCATCAGTGGGGAAAAAATAAGAAACCTCATGGGGATCCATGTGAAAGAGAGATCTTTCACGAGAGATCCCTCCCCTGTTCATTGTGGGGGTCAGCTACTCAGAGGGCAGCTCCAGGTCATATCTGAACGGCAATTTAACAGCACCGTAGATAAACAGACAGATGCATGCATTGATCCTGTTTGTAGGATGTAACAGATGAGATTCATCCAGACAGGAAGTGGTTTTACTTCCAGTAAGATCAATACGTGAGCAGTGCTTTGTCTATGGCATCATCTCCCAACACCATCACGCTCTCATCCCCTCAATAAGTGGTGTCTTGTTACCACGGCAACAGCAGCTGGCTGAGCATGGTTGGTTTGATTTGAAAGACTTTCATGGTCAGATTCAGAGGTTCGTCTGAACAACCTCGTTTATGATACTTCAGCTGTTAACAAACTAATCCAAGTTATCAAGCGGAACACCAAAGGCCGACGGATTCGGTCCATGATTCCATCACTCTGTGATGGGAGCTCTGGATGTTTCTCATCAACCTGATGGGATCACCTGAGGATGATTACACATTCCTGGTGATGTTCTTCCTCCGGTTTAAATGTGAAGAACATTTAAACCGGAGGAAGAACATGACCAGGAAAGGGAAGCCCTCAAAGCAAGAATGAAAGAATTCGGACAAATAAGAAAAAGTGGACATCACGACTTCGAGGGAGGCGATGGCTCAGTGGTCAAACGTTCGCCCTTGGACCAGAAGTTCTCTGGAAGATCAAGGGATCGAATCCCACTGAACTCCTATCTAGGTGTCTTTGGGGAAGACACCTAAACCTTGTTTCTCCCACCATTGGTGCCGTCCTGGCAGCCTGCTGCGGCGTAATGCAGCTCACAAATTTCCCCATTGAGGCATCAATAAAACTGTATTTCTTTTTTCTTCAAAGAAGCCTACCCTAATAACCTCTTGTGACTGCAATACCTTCCAAACCACTGAAAGGGATATCAATAAAACGGCATACAGCCACTCAGTACCAACTATAGATGAACTGAATACGTTTTTAGGGTCGAGGTCACGAAACATTTACTGTTAATAAAGTTTGTAATCGAGGGCATGGGGAGACATATTTGTTGACGCTTTGGGATAAACTTATCTTTTTATGTCGACGCACCAAAATAAGAAGATGCCTAACCCCTCGTTTCTCCCACCATTGGCGCCGTCATAGGTGGCAGCCTGCTGCGGTGTGATGCAGCTCACAAATTTCCCATTCAGGGATCAAGAAAGTATATTAAAAATATATTTTTTTTATATACGGGGCAGCACGGTGGCGCAGTGGGTAGCACTGTAGCCTCACAGCAAGAAGGTCGTGGGTTCAAGTCCCGGATGGGGATGAGGCCTGGAACACTGTCCTTTCTGTGTTGAGTTTGCATGTTCTCCCCATGTTTGCGTGGGTTTTCTCCAGGTACTCCACTTTCTCCCCCCCCCCCTCCAAAGACACGCACGCTAGGTTGATTGGACTGTCCCAAATTGCCCCTAGGAATGAGCGTGTATGTGTGGCCCCGCGACAGACTGGTGACCTGTTCGGGGTGTACCCTGCCCTTCGCCTTAAATCAGCCGGGATGGGTTCCGGCACCCCCCGTAACCCTGAAAGGGACAGATGGATAAGAAGATGACCATGACTATAATTTTTATATACAAGAATATGTTCCTGTAGCTGTGGTGACTTGTCTGTGTGATGCTGTCGTGCTCACACTCAGGGTGCAGAATTAAGCAGGGATAAAAAAAAAAGTGTAAACGCCTAATAACCCGTTTTTAATTCATGAGTTTATACAAAACAAAACAATTTGAAAAGGAACGTAAAATGCGCTTATTTTTGGAAAGTATTGAAGCCAATTTTCTCAACGGTTCCACATTCTAGAGATTCTTATTTTGTGAGTAACCGTAGCTCTGTTTGGTTCTACTACAGATGGTAAGTCTGGATTGGATGTTTTTTTGTTTGTTTTGATTTACTGCATGCAGCTCGTGTCAAGTACACATTCTGCATGTTTTGTGGTTGTTGTTTTTTTCCCGCCTCAGAATGCGATGAAAATTAGCTTTGGGCAAAATCTGGAATGATGCAACTTTTAGCCCCTCCCCCTTTTACATGAATAAGTAGATGTAGGTGCTAGTGTAAACATGGTCTAATGTGTTCTTCTCTCTGATTGGTTCGTCATCTTCCGCTCATCCGGGGCCGGTTCGCGGGGGCAACAGCCTCAAACGAGAAGCCCAGGCTTCTCTCACCCCAGCTGCATCCTCCAGCTCACCTGGAAGGATCCCAAGTCGTTTCCCCAGCCAGCTGTGAGACATAGTCTCTCCAGCGGGTCTGGGGTCTGCCCCTTTGTCTCCTCCCGGTGAAATGTGCCCGAAACATCTCGCCCGCGAGACGCTCGGGGGAATTCTGACCAGATGCCCGAACCACTCCATCTGGCTCCTCTCGACCCGGACGAGGAGCGGCTCGACACCAAACTCCCCCCGGATGGCAGAGCTTCTCACCCGATCTCTGAGTGAGAGCCCAGCCACCCTGCGGAGGAAGCTCATTTCGGCCGCTTGTATCTGCGATCTCATTCTTTCGGCCACCACCCACATGTTGGTCGAAATTTTGGCAGGTTTGTTTGAGTTTTTTAAAAAAAGCAGTACATCGACCAAAGTGACCCCATTGGTCAAGAAGACCTTCACAAACCAGAAAATATGAACCAGCAGGAAGTCTTTCAGAAACCAGTGCACGAATCAGGTAGACCGTCTTTGATGTTCTACATGGACCTCCCCTTTTAACGAGAACCAGACTGTCAAACAGTACGCCTCCGACTGTCCCTATAAATTCGTGACCTTGAGTTTTGGCCATACGACCATGAAAACCTAAGCAGCTCATTTACATACTGAATAACTGTGGGCAGTTTCATTAGAATCCCTTTTAGGAGACACTGCATTCGTAAGCATTTGTGAGCTCGACTTCTGAGATCTTGACCTTATCATCATCCTGCTTCCCTCTGAAAAATTTCCTTCATCCCAGTCCTGCCATGTGCCCTAATTCGGCCCACATGGTCCCAATGACCTTGCCCCGCGTCTCCACCTGTGTCTCATCTTCCTTTTGGTTATTTAACCCCTGGTCTCCATCATCTACTGTCCTGCTCTCCTGCTGCCGCCATGATGGTATCCCTCAGCCTCACGTTTCCCCTTCGATGGCTCCTCTGTCTGGTCCTGCCAGCCCTGTCCAGGATACACAAACCTGTCCAGATTGGCTTCCTGGGTGCACATGCCTACCTCTCTACCCTAACCCCTGATTAACTTCAATAAACTGGTTCAAACTGGCTATGCTTCCTACAACTTCACCATCTCATGACAGATCTTAGGATGCATGACCGTGATACCTAAGCAGCTCATATATAGTCGGTACAGAAAAAGAACAAATAGTTATTGGTCTTATTGTGGTTTAACAAAAATTTGTGAACGAGTGGGATGGAGAAGAGACTCTCTCTCAGGACCAGGAAAACAAAGCAGACCCTTCTTTTTTTCTACTCCTCTGAGACCCTCGAAGTCGTCGGTTCAAGTTGGACTTTAATTGGTTCACTCTAAACTTTTTTAAATTGATCA
Organism: Neostethus bicornis; assembly: GCA_902685375.1. Lineage (NCBI taxonomy): Eukaryota > Metazoa > Chordata > Actinopteri > Atheriniformes > Phallostethidae > Neostethus > Neostethus bicornis. Next base: position 4,967,494 of record LR738547.1, on the reverse strand, counting down.
AACTTGAATCCAAGTTTTGAACGGTTTAAGATACAAGATTAATGCTGAAATTTGGTCGGTTCGAACCTGTTCCGTTCATCTATAGTTGGTACTGAGTAAGAACAAATATATATGGTCTTATTCTGGTTTGAATAAAATTGGACCACAACCACCTTCTTCCACTTCTCTCGGACCCTCCCAGCCAAAGTATCAGTTTAATGCTGAATTAACTGGCTTTGAACCCAAGTAGCTCATCTATAGTCGGTACTGAGTAAGAACAAATATATATGGTCTTATTCTGGTTTGAATAAAATTGGACCACAACCACCTTCTTCTACTCCACTAAGACCCTCCAAACCAAAGTGTCAGTTTAATGCTGAATTCACTGGCTTTGAACCCAAGCAGCTCATCTATAGTCGGTACTGAGTAAGAACAGATATCTAGGTCTACTTCAGGAGTTGGAATGGTGAATTGGTGAAAGAGTTGGATAAGACTCTCCATCAGGACCAGTAAAACAGAGCAGACCCTTCTTTTTTTCTACTCCTCTGAGACCCTCGAAGTCGTCGGTTCAAGTTGGACTTTAATTGGTTCACTCTAAACTTTTTTAAATTGATCAAACTTGAATCCAAGTTTTGAACAGTTTAAGATACAAGATTGATGCTGAAATTTGGTCGGTTCGAACCTGTTCTGTTCATCTATAGTCGGTACTGAGTAAGAACAAATATTTATGGTCTTATTCTAGTTTGAATAAAATTGGACCACAACCACCTTCTTCTACTCCTGTAAGACCCTCCAAACCAAAGTGTCAGTTTAATGCTGACTTCACTGGCTTTGAAACCCAAGCAGCTCATCTATAGTCGGTACTGAGTAAGAACAAATATCCCTAGATCTTCTTCAGGAGAAATTGAAGAAGAGTTGGAAGAGACTCTCCATCAGGACCAGTAAAATAAACCAGAACCTTCTTCTTTTCTACCCCACATCACACCTGTATACTGCTTCACGCGTGTTTCGGACACGCCCAGCTGCAGGTCTTTTTTTTTCCACGCAGAACCGGATAATCTAGAGTAACCAGATCTGCAGACAGCTGCCGGATCTTCATCAGCAGCTATCAGAGGTGGAAAAACACAAACTAAAAAAAATAAATAATCCATAGCTTTTCACACATCCAGCTCCACACAGTCTACGTGCGTTTTGCGTGGAAGTGGCGAGCATCTCACGCACTCCAGACCCGCACCAGCATCTCATCCGCGACCCCGCACTGCATCCAAACCCTACCTGTTTCTGTGTGTCTGTCTGTCTGGGGGTTTCTTACGTTTGATGTAGTTGGTCTTGTTCTCATCCAGCAGACTGGACGTGGAGACCCCCATGGTGCTGCTGCAGGGACGAGGATCCACAGGTGAGAGCCGCGCGCTCAGGTGGAACTGTGGTGAGGGACGAAGGGAGGGAGGGCATGAAGGAGGGAAGGAGAGGATGGGGCGGATCTGCTCCTCCTCCTCTTCTTCTCACTCACTTTTTTTTCCCCCCAAAAAGAAAAATGCAGATGATGTCATTATGATGGTATTCCGTGCCTCCGTAACACTTCTGAATGCGATGTCCGCCAAAGAATAGAAATCCTTCACCAGGGGCGAATCCAGGAATTTCTAGAGGGGGGCTGAGGTCACAGACAAAAACGGGATCTCGGGGCATCCTCCCCCCAGAACATTTTGAAAAAGAAGTATTTTTTTCTGCATTTTGGTGCATATTTTGCCCAAAGTTTAAAATAATTAAAGTTGTAAGAACACAATTTTTTCGTGGACCAAAATGGAGTGTGGGGGGCATTTACTGTCTTTGATTGTAACGCCCCCCCAATACTTTAGGTTTTTATTTAAGAATTTGTACTTTTGTAATTATATAATATGATCTTTTTTTACTGTTTTATTGTGAAATAAACAGTACTTAAACATTTTTATTTAAGTTTTTGTATTGTTGTTAAAACATCCTGTACTGTTGCACCCAACGTGACCCCGTGTCCTAGTTGAATTGATGGGAAGGAGCGAATCCCAATTAGGACACGGGGTCACGTTGGGTGCAACAGTACACATCCTATTATCTTTTTCAGAATTTATTGTGAAATAAACTGTACTTTAGGTTTTTATTTAAGAATTTGTAATTTGGTAAATATATAATAGGATCTTTTTTTTACTGTTTTATTGCGAAATAAACAGTACCTAAAAAAAATTATTTATTTTATTGTTGTAAAGAATTAATATTATTGTTTTTACTATTTTATTATGAAATAAATAATACATTTGTTTTTTAGTTAAGATTTTTTTACTGTTATAAATAAAAATATTCTCTTTAACAACTTTATTGTTAAAATTAACAGTACTTTTGTTTTTATTTGAAATTTTAAACTGTTGTAAATATTAAACATGATCTTTTTTACTTTTTTTATTGTTGAAATTAACAGGACTTCAGCATTTTTTTTATTTTATACTGTTGTAAATACGTAATTGTGTCATTTTATGTTAATTCATTTATGATTGATATACTAATATAAATGAGACTATGCTTCTTTTTTAATCTCAGGATTTTATTCTGTAGTGAGTTTGTAATTGTGGTGTTTTAAGTTACGTATTTTGCTTTTTTTATTTCCTGTGTAAACAGTCAGCCCCAAATTATAATTGTTCCTTCTTCTTCTTCTTTGGATATTTCCCTTCAGGGGTCGCCACAGCAAGTCCGTTTCTTCCATCTAACCCTATCTGCTGGATCCTCTTTGGTCACATCAACTATCTTCATGTCTTCCTTCACTGTATCCATGAACCTCCTCTTTGGTCTTCCTCTAGTCCTCTTTCCTGGTGGTTCCAAATCCAGCATCCTTCTTCCGATGTACTCTCTCTTTACATGTCCAAACCATCTCAGTCTGGTCTCTCGGACTTTATCTCCAAAACCTCTAACATGTGATGTTCCTCTGATCCTGTCCATCCTGGTCACTCCCAGAGAGATCTTCAGCATCTTCATCTCTGCTACCTGTCTTTTCCTCAGTGTCACTGTCTCTAGACCAATCAGGATGGCCGCTCTCACCACGGTTTTGTACACTTTTCCTTTCATTTTAGCTGAAACTCTTCTGTCACGTATCACACCTGATACTTTTCTCCACCCGTTCCAGCCTGCCTGAACACGCTTCTTCACCTCTTTTCCACACTCTCCATTGCTCTGGAACTGTTGATCCTAGATACTTAAAATATTTCACCTTCTCTATCTCTTCTCCATATAACCTCACTTTTCCTGATAATTTTCTTTATAATTTTTATGATAATTATTCCTACTCTTTCAAATTCTTATTTGTGTGGCATAGCTCAGTGGTAAAGAGGCCAACTTTAGACCAGAGAGTCAAACTCATGCTGAAGTGTCCCTGGACTAGACAACAAGTCATTAGCTTTTTTTTTCTTATTTTTTAAAAGCTGTTCCGCTGAAAACTAAAAAAATATCATTTTTCAATTTGATCAATTTTAAGGTTCTTTTGTCTGTTTTTAAAAGCCTTCTTATTTATCTGACCTCCTTGTGAGGTACGACCCCTCACGGACCCTGAGGTTCTCTGGTACCGGCCTTTTAGTAATACCAAATGTTAGAACAAAAACTCTTGATGAGGTCTCGTTCTAACATTATGGTGTTCGCCTGTGGAACAGCCTGCCAGAGGAACTCAGGGCCGCAGAGACGAGGCTAAAAACCAACCTTTTTAACTTGGTTTTTACTTCATTTTTACTTTACAAATAAAATTTGATTTGATAAAAAATTCTAGGCTATATTTTTATGAATCCCATAATTCCATGTTACGCTACGATAGGTGAAAACTTATTCTATAAACAAATTACAGAATGAAACATTCAATCTATTTATTGAAAGAAATATCCAGAGGTGTAAAGTCTACGACGGGGAAATCTTTCAGTTTAGATTCATCTTTAATCCATCAAAAACTCATAGATGAACAAAATACATAGAAACGGTTCCTTCATTCACAATTTTATTTTATGATCAAACAAAAATAAAAAAGGAAATAAAAGCAAACTAACTGTTCGTTATCTAAAAAAAAATAAATAAAAAGGTGTGTGTTGCAGCAGATTTGCCTGGGCGGGGTCTGATGTTCACAGAGTTTTCTCTGAGCTCATGCTGGTTGCCGTGGTAGCGCTGGTGATGGTAGGGACGCTGTACTTGGTGAGAATAGATTTAAACTCTTGCAGCGTGGCGCTGGTGCGAACGCCGGTCGGGTCGAAGTGGGTCCGGCTCACCTTGAAGCCAGCCACAGATAGATACTGAAGAAACTTGTTTAACCTGAGAGAGAAACCAAAGAAAACTTTTTAGATGACTTTGACTCCATGACTTTCACTGGTCCCATGACAGAACCCTGAGGAACTCCATGAGTTACTCAGACCTAGTACAGAACCCTGAGGAACTCCATAAGTTTATTTTGGACCCCATTACAAAAACCTGAGGAACTCCAAGAGTTACTTTGGCCCCAGTATAGAACCCTGAGGAACTCCATGAGTTACTCAGACCTAGTACAGAACCCCGAGGAACTCCATAAGTTACTTTGGACCCCATTACAAAACCCAGAGGAACTGCAAGAGTCACTTTGGCCCCAGTATAGAACCCTGAGGATCTCCATGAGTTTCTCTGGTCCCATTACAGAACCCTTAGGAACTCCATGAGTTAATCAGGCCCCAGTACAAAACCCTGAGGAACGCCAAGAGTTATTTTGGCTCTATTACAGAACCCTGATAAACTCCAGGAGTTTCTCTGGTCCTGGTACAGAACCCTGAGGAACTCCATGAGTTTCTCTGGTCCCAGTACAAAACCCTGAGGAACTCCATGGGTTACTCAGAACCCAGTGCAGAACCCTGAGGAACTCCATAAATTACTTTGGACCCCATTACAAAACCCTGAGGAACTCCAAGAGTCACTTTGGCCCCAGTATAGAACCCTGAGGATCTCAATGGGTTTCTCTGGTTCCAGTACAGAACCCTGAGGAACTCCAAGAGCTATTTTGGCTCCATTACAGAACCCTGAGGAACTCCATGAGTTTCTCTGGTCCCAGTACAGAACCCTGAGGAACTCCATGAGTTACTCAGAACCCATTACAGAACCCCTAGGAACTCCATGAGTTAATCAGGCTCCAGTACAAAACCCTGAGGAACTCCATGAGTTTCTCTGGTCCCAGTACAGAACCCTGCTGAACTCCAGGAGTTTCTCAGGTTCCAGTACAGAACCCTGAGGAACCTCATGAGTTTTTTTGGTCCCAGTACAGAACACTGAGGAAGTCCATGAGTTTCTCTAGACTCATTACAGAACTCTGAGGATATTCATGAGTTTCTCCGGTCCCGATACAGAACCCTGAGGAATTCCAAGAGTTACTCAGAACCCTGAATAGAACCCTGAGGAAGTCCATGAGTTTCTCTGGACTCATTACAGAATTCTGAGGATATTCATGAGTTTTTCCGGTCCCGATACAGGACCCTGAGGAACTCCATTTCATTTGGACTTGCTGCACAAACCATCTAAATTTGGAATTGCCATGTTTGATCAACTCTGCGTGAAGTAAACAAACCCCCAAGTGACTGAACCCAGATATGGAGAAATGTGGCGGCAGATGAAACAGCAAAAAACACAATTCAAACTCTCAGTTTTCTGCTTTAATAACGTCGAATAGAATAGAATCGAGTCTCTCTGAACGTCAGAGGTCACTCACTTGGGCATGTTCATGCCTCGAATGCTGTGCCGGTGGATGCTGTAGTAGAAAGGCGGATGCTCCAGAGATGTGTCTGGCTTCAGCTTCTTCACAACGTTGCTCGTCTCTTCTCCACTCTTTCTTTTTCCTGGAGGACAAACAAAAAACACAAATTAAACTCTTAACTTTAGTCTTTTTTTGGCAGGAATGCAGCAAAACAAAAACATACCGTCAGGAAAGCCCAGTACTAAGATTTAGTACGTCAAACAGAGTGGCAGTCTTAACGTAAATCAACTGTTGTTCTAATTCAGCTAATGGTGCCCTCTGCAGGAGGGAGGCAGATCTACAGCTCATCAGAATGGGCTTAACGCTTGTGACGTGTTTCAGTATTTTTTAACTTGTCTCTTTTTAACATTCAAGATGCTTTATAGCTTAAAGTAGAGCAATAATGGATTTAGGTTGGTTTAAAGTAGACGCTGGTTAGTTCAACGCAGACTTTGATCGGGTAGTGTTAACGTTTTTGGGTCATGGTTGGTTCAACTTTAATTGACGTTTGTTTAAAATGGACCAGGTTGGTTTAAAGAGGACCAACAATAAACTAAACTGTCATTTTTGGGAGGTGTTGTTATTTTTTTGTCATGTTCAGACTGTAAATAACTGACAACAAAGTATTTTTTCTTCTATAGAATCAAAAGAGCAACTTTTCTTGTGTCTGCAGCAGATTATAACTAAAAAAAAAGGACTGACCCGACTGATCTGGCTCCTCATCACTCTGTAGAGTCTTGATGACGACTCCACACTCAGCTGCATAGGACACAAAGGACGTTAGGGGTTCATCCTGGAAGCATCAGTTTGAACAGGAAGTACAGATGTTTACCCTGGTTAGAGAAAGCAGATGAGCTGTGGACCAAAGACTTGAGGGTAGTACACTCAGACTCGCAGATCAGAGTCTTGACGAGGGGCTGGATGTCGTCCATGCTGTGGTGCACGGCTGCAGACAGCATGCTCCTTAAGAAGCCCGTGTTGAAAAGAGGACCAGACCTGTACACCGATGGACCGGACAGAGAGAGAGGATTTATTTCAGATAGAAAAAGAAAAACATGGCAGCATTATGTGGGTGGAGGAAGTTCAGATCATTGTGGATCCAGAATTTCTTTAGATAAGATATTTTCAATTTGGAACGCACAGGATCCGTGGAGTGATTTAGCTGGCCAATCAGATTGGTTGTATTTGGATGAAGGGGTGTGGCCAGGTGACTACAATAGGAAGTAGTAGTAAACATTGCCATGTGCTTTAAAATGGTTAAACAAACAAAAACACATACATATTAAAAAACAAATATCCGATTTACATTTAACACCAGACGGAAAAAATGATATTTTGTAAATATTATGGAACATGGTGGGGGGCGCCTTGTGAGGCTTCACTCCCAGTGCCCAGTGGGGCTAAGCCAGAGTAGGAGCACTTATAACGGGGATACCCGACCATTTAGGTCTAGGTCTAGGTGTGTCGGGAAAAAAAATTCAACAAAGTCAGTGTTGTCAACTCAGCGACTTTAAATGCTATATTTAGCAAGTACTCAGACCCTCTAGTTGTCAGCAACTTTCTGTTTTTTTGTTGTTGTTTTTTTTTTCCCCAAAAAGCACCAATCTGGTGGCTTTTTCTAGTGTTATTGACAAATTTTGGAGTATATGGCGTGAAATTGCGTTGGTAAGTCTGTAATCAAAGAGCAGCGCCTGTTGCTGTTGTGGCCCCTCCTTCTTCCAAAGTGCTGCGTGCATATGGAAAAGTCTGTGTGTGTGTTTGTGTTAGAGAGCAAAAAGGGAGTGAGCGAGTTAGAGGAATTTGTTGGTGTGTGTGACAGAGAAATTTGTCTATGTTTGTGCGTTTGAGAGAGAGAGGAACTTGTCTGTGTTTGTTTGAGAGAGATAAAAAGAGGCGGGCTGGAAATGATCTCTGGGGTTTGCGATGTTAACGCCAGACTGTAAGATCTCAGGAAGGTTAATGTTTGAAAAGTAGATCTTGGGACAAAAAAGGTTGGACACCCCTGACTTATAGGAAGTCAGCGGTGGCTAAAAGAAGGCGTTTGTCTGGAGAAACTGTACATTTTCTGTGACCAAATTGGCACATTGTGTTCTGCATGCTGATCGGCTATACGAATTGATTGTGGGAGGGGATAACACACACCCACAGGTGTGCACGTCATTCAAATGTAAGTGAAACTGTCACTATTTTAACTTGGTATTATTTTTCTATGACTTCATAGAAGATATCAACCCCAGTGGCGGGCCGTCAGGGCCAGCAAGGCCTTTTCTGCTGGCCTAACATAACCAGACATCATTATCATAATTATGATAAAAGTTTATTTCAATTTAAAAGTATTTCTCCAGCAATACTTAATTAATACTAATCAATACAGTAATACTAATTAAGAATATAATTCTTCTCCATATTCTGTTTTCTTCATGTCATATTATATTTATTTGGTTATACTGCTTCCAGTGTTGTAGTGTTAGGTTAAAGTTTATATCCAATCAGAATTTAGCTAGCTCGTGTCACCAGGCTGTTTGACATCTGTCTAAGGCCTTCAGAATCAACAGTGCTGGCGTTTGTGCACTGCAAATTAACGGGCCTGTGTAGTTGCGACAGCCAATCAGATCATGAGTTGGTGACATTAGGGCCTTCTGGAAGGCCCTATGTTAAACATAACATGTACGCGTCTTGTGATTGAATACTCACTTGACGTAAGCGGAAGCTACGCTTTGCATGTCAACAAAACTACACCAGAACCAGACCCCAGGACCTTTACAAGAAAAGTCTGAAATATCTACTTGTTTTTTTTAACGTTTTGAAAATAGCCTGTGTTATACACAATTAAGGTGATGCAACGCACAGTAGTGCCCACGTGTGTGTCTGTATATGATTTCTCCAGCCGTGGTGTATGATGGTATTATAAGGGGTATTTATTCAAGTTGGACAAAGTAGCGCATCTCCGAAGGCCTAGGTGTGAAATGCACGGACCGCCACTGATTGACCCTTAAGAGTGTTTAAACAAGAAAGAAAAGTGTGAAAATGTTAATGTCTATATACGAAAAGTCTATGTGAGATTTTTAATAGCTCTAAAACGTTCATAATCATTGAAAAAAGTTGACTAATTTTCAAACTTTGCTCATTGTGGAGTCAATTTTAAACATAACTAACGCAATTAACGAGAAACCGTTTCTCTTTTGGACTAGACTGAGCCTGTGTGGGGAGTTTATTATGATGTGATGAAAGAGTTTGGAGGTTACCACAGAGGTCCTAGCTGCACCGCCGTCTTCCCTGGTAAGCTTCCGTGGCAGCTGCATGGCAGTGTATCTGTAACACAACGCAACCAGATTCATCTCCGTCCAATCAGATAACACCACTTGGTTTTTATGAGTGGAATAGTGAATCATCAACTATTGTTCAGATTGATACTTTTTGTTCCAGCTCAGCAACTTCAGAACAAATACAGCAATGTTTGATGTGAAAAAAGCAGCAGAACATTAAATAAAAATAACTATAAAGCTAAAGTATATTTATTACAAACACATCAAAGAACATTTATGTAACACTGAGATTATTTAGCGACTGGTAACAGGTGTGGGACTCTTTATTTGTTCAACTAACTGCAGGGGGCAAGGACCCTGGTGTCAGATTTGGAGGCGCTAATCGTGTTCACGAGTGTGGGAAAAGATGGAGCGGGAGATCGACAGGCGGATCAGTGCAGCGTCAGCAATAACTAGGACGCTGCATCGGTCCGTCGTGGTAAAGAAAGAGCTGAGCCGAAAAGCAAAGCTCTCGATTTACAAGTCAATCTACGTTCTAACCCTCACCTATGGTCACCAGCTGTGGGTGGTGAACGAAAGAATGAGATTGCGGATACAAGTGGGCGAAATGAGCTTCCTCCGCAGGGTGGCTGGGCTCTCACTCAGAGTTCAGGTGAGGAGCTCTGCCATCCGGGAGGAGCTCGGTGTCAAGCCGCTCCCCTCAAGGTCAAGAGAAGCCAGATGGCGTGGTTTGGTCCCCTGAGCATCTCAGTGGTGAGGTGTTTCAAGCAAGTCCCACCGGGAGGAGACCAAGAGGCAGACCCAAGACCCGCCATTCACCATGTTCACCATGAGCCGCCGTTCACCAGACACCTACCGTTCACCATGTTCCCCAGCTTCAGAAAAACCCGTTCCTCGCACCATTGGCAGTGGACAAGCTTCCGCAGCTTCTTGGCTGACTCGTCTGCCTGCGATGGACCTCTGAGGACTCGTATCACCACCAGGACAAAGTGCTCCAGAGCCACCGCCAGGAGCACCTCAATACCTTTGTTACAGCGCGCCGCCGCCCTACAGGAAAATGTTTTAGGAAGAAAGACAAAAAACGCAAAGTTTGTCACAACGAGAATAAATTGCCGTAAGGGCGTTGAACAATGTGTCTCTGTCTGTATCACAAAACTTTATTTACAAACTTTATTTCTACATTTTGTACCAATATTGAACTGAAAATGTACCAAAACCCTGATTTCTTTGTCCCGTTACGCTCCCTTGGACGGCACTACATGCACTCTTCTCTATTGTTAATGCCAGAAATGAAGAATTATTTTCTTAAAACATGTTTAAATAGGATTATTTATTTCAGGAAGTAATTAAATTACCGTATTTTCCGCACTATAATGCGCACCTAAAAATCTTAAATTTTTTCTAATTTTCCATTTGTGTGTTTGTGTAAAGACCCGGAAATGGCTCCTACCAATAGACACTGTTAAACCGCAGAGTTTAAACTCAAGGCGATCGGTCACGCAGTAGAACACGGGAATAGAGCCGCAGCGAGAGAGTTTAACATCAATAAATCAATGGTGAGGAAGTGGAGGAAGCAAGAGGATGCGCTGCGCCAAGTAAGTAAGGCTAAACAGAGTTTACGCGGGAACAAAGCGAGATGGCCACAGTTAGAGGACAAAGTTGAACAGCCTTTACTGTAGCGCCTTATAATGCGGTGCGCCTTATATATGGAAAAAGTTTTTAAAAATGTCATTTATTGAAGCTCCAGCTTGGCTGTGGTGAGCTAGTGGTGATGACGTGGACTAGTGGGGCATAGTAGACCTACCTGGCCACGGTGGCAACCACCATGCGTGCGGCCAACTCCTTGTAATATTCTGTGCGTACGATGTGGCAACCGTAGTGGCGCAGCGTGACATTGGGCGACTTAGCATAGAGCGAGCCAGTGTCTGTAGACGTCACCGAAATGATGCCGAGGTTACGAACGTTCCTGAAGGCGGCGTCCAGGTAGTTCACGGCCGTCCCAAAAGGGTCCAGGTGGCTGGGAGAGTAAAAGGTAGGAGAAAATTGAAGAATTTCTGTTGATAAATCCTCTTATTTTTCTTCTTACATGTAGTCAAATGGCCGCAGGTGCATGATGACATTGGCGTCCATCTTTGTGACCTCCACACTGGCGATGGGGGGCGTCTCAGCTTCCCAGTCACTTCCCCGGCAGCCTCGTGTTCCTCCGTCTACATGAATGTTGTTCAGAGCGCAGTTTTCTTTGATCATTTTCACACAGGTGTCGCTGATATCCGTTATGGTCACTTTGACGGCGTTCTGAAGATGCCGAGCCCACTGGAGTCCCATGATGCCTGCAGCAGAACGGAAACAGACTCACCAATTTTTTCCACTACATCGGGGAAATCAGATACCTGATGTGTTGTGGTATTTCTTTCAGTCCATAGAAACATTTTGATATCGAAGCATTGAGTTTTTTCCTCCAAAATGGGAGGCGGCTTTTTTACTTTCTGTCCTGTTAAATCAGTGGTTCTCAAATAGTGGGGAGACTCCATTAATGGGGACGCGTTTGACCTTGGGTAACGTTTTTTTTATTTTTTACTGTTTTTTTTTTTTTTTTTACTGTTCTATAATAAAGTGCAATACCACTCCACTACGTTAGGGGGCAGTGGCGCTCAGTTAATCGAACTATATTTTGTTGTAAATTGATCCATATTTCTTTCTTTTTTTATTCTGTAATACTTCAATAAGGACACGGTTTTATGCAGAGGTGTACTTGGAACAATTTTATAGACAAATGATACTAACTATAGTCATGCCGAGGGTGCGGGGTAATGGGAGGGCTTCTAGATAAACTCTGGAGAAAAGCCAAACTATTTCTCTTCAACCTTCCATCCAAAAACTGTAAGATTCCATCAGCAACCCTCACCTGTGGCTCCAAACGCATCCAGACACTCCAGAGGACTCCGCTCATGGGCCAGCACGGCCAGGGAACAGAACACCAGCTGCCTGGAGAACAAATCGTGAGAGAATGTGAAGGTTTAGGAGGAACGTGGGCCTTTATAGAGCTGCTGCGTCTCTCTAACCTGTTAGTCTTCATCTTTCGGTTGAAGTAGGTGTCGCTCTTTTGCGGAGTGGTGTAGTTCGGGAGAAGCTGGACGTTTGTTCCGAGTTCTTTCATAATCTCGTAGTCCTGACCGGACTGGGCTGCAGAGATGAGCTCATGAGCATTTCTAACTAAAGAAACTTGACGTTATAGTATACATTGTGCTTCATTTCCAGCCTCGACGTAGGAACCCTGTCCGACCCATGGACCTTAAATTACCCATAACGGTCAGATCCAACCAACTCAGCCCTAGGGTGGCCATACTGTAAATGAAGCGTTACAGGTTTACTCTCTTGCCTGGACCTCAGGCGACATTGTCTTTAATCAAGTCACCAAAACCCCAACTGCTCCTGATGAACAGACTGATAAGGAAATGCGCATCTGTGGTGAGGAGAAATGTGGACTCCGTGGGAGCCGTTTTGGAGAGGAGGGTGACGGCTTTAATGCAGGGCATCCTGAATAACCCCCGTCACCCTCTACATGATGTTATCACGACAAAGAAGACGACCCGAAGTAACAGGTTCTTCCCGCTGCGCTGCAGGACTAAGTGCTTTAGGAGGGTGTTCATCCCTTCAGCTCTCAGGCAATTTAACACGTCAAATTGTGACATGTTAACTGCATTAGATTAGATTTACTTTATTGATCCCACACTTGGGAAATTTGTGATTTGCGTGAAAATTGTGACCTGCTCTACCAAGAGCTGCACCTACAGATAAGAAAAGCTTTCCCTTTAGAAATGGAGAACTTGATCTTTCTTACTTGGCTCTTCGAGCAGGACATCTGAGCTCCCGGAGTAGCTAGCCTCGGTCTCTCCTTTGTTGATGTGACGTTTCAGGTGGCTGATCATGTCGGTCTTTCGGGCGATGGTGACCGAGCAGACCACACAGTGGTAATGGGCCATGTGTCTCCCTGAATTCTGGAGGAAGCCAAGGGAAGAGTCAGGACTGAACACTCCTCGCTAACATCCGGGGTATGTAGTTTCTAAATCTCTGTGTGTTACAACCATGCTGGTTTTCATGTTTCACTACACTAACGTAAACAAGTGTGTCGAAGCAGACGTGTGAAGGAAAATCTTAAGAATCATCCTCAGACACTTCTGGTGTTAAAAATGCCGAATGTGGTTGAATCATAAATAATTAATGCTGTTTTATTGTTGAACATCTCACCTGGTCTCCACTGAGACTCGGCTTCAGGTTTCTGCAGGGGAGGTGGCAAATGCACATCCTCTGACCTGGAAACGAAAACATATGACCTTAAAACCTTCTGGACCAAATCCAGAACTGGATTTAATCCTCTAATACATGACATGGAGCAAAGCAACATCCTCACCATGAAGCTCCTTCATAGTCGTTCATCCTTAGATTTTATGGTTCCATGTTTTTTTTATTTTATCTGGTTGCATTATGGTTTTTTTTAAAAAAAAACCTTTTAGGAGGTTATGTGATGGGGAGCATGTGTGTGAACAAGACAACTCAAAAGTAGGGCTGCAACTAACGATTATTTTGGTAACCGATTAATCTGTCGATTATTCTGTCGATTATTCGATTAATCGGATAAAATGACCATTTAATAAATATTACTTTTTCGGCATATTATAGAATGTAATTGTGTAAAACACAACTCATAACCACATAAACAACATGTTGAGTTTATTACAGTAAGAACAAATGTTACTCTTTCTGTCAAATAAAGAGGTAGAATATTATCATTTCTGGAAAATAATAAATCTACTTACTGTATACAGTAAAAGTAAGTCATAAGAGTCCCTGACAGAAGCGCTCTGCTGCGGAGTGCAACCGTTTTCCACAGAAAATAGTCCATGTTGGGTTGTTTTTGTTTTTTTGCAGACAATAAAAAGTGAACTTAGCGACCTGTAAAATTGTTTTTATTAGAAATAACATCGTGTATCGCTCCGGTTTGCCATCTCCCGCTTCGAGTCCGACATGTTTTTTTATTCAGATGTTCGTGCAGCGTCGTTATGCTTCCGTGCCAAAACGTGCAAAACTTTGCATATTAACGCAAGTCTTTTTCAAATTTAGCGGAAAATGATCCAAACTTTTGATGATTTTGTATGTGTTTTTCGTCCCGCCATCTTGTTGAATCTGCCTGATCACGTAAGGCGGGGTGAAATGAAGGCCAATGATTGGCTGCTATCTTCTTCTCTTCCTATTTTGGTAGCTCGAATCGTCAATTTGCTCTAATCTGCCCCACTTGGAGACCAATATAAGTGCAGTTGACAGTAAAAACATTTTAGACTATTAATCGATGACCAAATCAGTCGACAACTATTTTGATAATCGATTAAATCAATTAACTGTTTCAGCCCTACTCAAAAGCTTCTCATTGGATTTTCATAAAATTTTCAGGATCAATCCACAATGCGAAGATAAAGAACTGAATAAATTTTGGATGTTATCCCGGTCACCGTTCGGATCCAGGAGTATTTACCATTTACTGCTTTTCTGTTCCATTGTCTTTCGCTTATCCGGGGCAGGGTCGTGGGGGCAGCAGCCTCTGACGGGAACCCCAGGCTTCTTTCACGTATGGCTGAATCCTCCAGCTCACCCGGAAGGATCCTGAGGTGTTCCCTGGCCAGCTGTGAGACATACTCTCTCCAGTGGGTCCGGGGTCGGCCTCTTGGTCTACTCCCAGTGGGACGTGCCCAAAACACGTCACCACAATACGTGAAGAGTCACTTCTAATTTCCAATCGATATAATGTCATGATCCCCTCACCTGCCACCAGAGGGAGACCTGGACCTTCCTCTCTCTTCTACATTCCAGCCTGATCCCAAACACCTGGGTGATTAGCCTGATGCTAATCAGCTATGCGCCATTAGCCTGGTACCTATTTTAAAGGCAGTTTCTCCTGACTTCCTCATTGGGTCATTACCATCCTTTCCTGACCAAGACAATATTCTTGAACTCTGTTCTCATGTTTGAACTTTGATCCAAAGACTTTTTTGTGTTAATCCTGTGCCCTTTGCTTTACAGCTTTACTGGACCTTTTGGTTACCAATTCTGTTTTGTTGTCCTGCTTTTGGGATCGTATTTCTTAGAATTAAAAAAACTAAAACAGCACAAATGAAACTTTTTACAGCACAAACAATTGACACCATTTTTAGAAGTTTTCCCACATTTTTAAGCCAGCCCCTCATTTACGATTAAAAGGTCTTGTTCACGAGTGGGGGAAAGATGGAGTGGGAGATCGACAGGCGGATCGGTGCGGCAACAGCAATAACTAGGACGCTGCATCGGTCCGTCGTGGTAAAGAGAGAGCTGAGCCGAAAAGCAAAGCTCTCGATTTACAAGTCGATCTGCGTTCCCACCCTCACCTATGGTCACCAGCTGTGGGTGGTGACCGAAAGAATGAGATCGCGGGTACAAGCGGCCGAAATGAGCTTCCTCCGCAGGGTGACTGGGCTCTCACTCAGAGATCGGGTGAGGAGCTCTGCCATCCGGGAGGAGCTCGGTGTCAAGCCGCTCCTCCTCCAGGTCGAGAGGAGCCAGATGTGGTGGTTCGGGCATCTGGTCAGGATGCCCCCAAAGGGCCTCGCAGGTGAGGTGTTTCGGGCACGTCCCACCGGGAGGAGACCAAGGGGCAGAACGACTTGGGATCCTTCCGGGTGAGCTGGGGGATGCAGCCGGGGAGAGAGAGGCCTGGGCTGCCCGTTTGAGGCTGTTGCCCCTGCGACCCGGCCCCGGAACAAGCAGAAGATGACGGAACGGGAACGATTAAAAGAATCGTAAATATCTTTTTTTTAAAAACTAAAATAGCACAAACAGATTTTTTTTACAACACAAAACAGCACAAACCATTGACATATTTTTTGTTTATTTTTGTTTATATTTTTTTTTAAGAGGGGTTAGCTTCACGGAGATTTTGTACATTTCAGTGTTTGGTAAATGCTTTCATTCAAAAATCCATCGGCGCCAACGTACAACTTCTCTGCTAATCACAGATGTCTCCCAAGACTGCAGTCTGGGCTTATTTGAACAAGCCACCCGATAAATGTGTCATGCTCTAAATGAAAGCTGTAGCTCATCGTTCTTACCTTCAAACTCCACGTAGACCTTCCAGTGGAGGTTCTGCAGGTGGCGCCGGAGCTTATGGCTGTAGCAAGCTTTAAATTTCTCCTCCGAACACAAAGGACAAGACTTCCGTCCAGCTGGTGGTGGAAACATTCGATTGCTCGTTAAACTTTTAATTTCGGCTCTGGTTTTAGCTGACATATTGGGTATTCTAGATCTTCATCTGTGTTTTGAATCTTTCAAGCTTACCTCCGTTGAGGTCAGCCAGCATCTCCAGGCCTTCCAGTTGACTCTGGATGGAGATGTGTCTTTCTGTGTGAAGGAAACATCTATTATTATCACTGATTCTTTGTTTCCGTTTGAAAATGTGTTAGTTACCGGTGGTTGTGGAAGGTTTGGTGTCTGCTGCAGCTTCAGTCGGCTCAGCAGCTTCGTCAGCAGCGGCTGGTGCACCATCATCACCTTCACAAGCAGAGGAAAAAAACAGTGGTGGATGAAGTACTCACTTTTTGTACTTAAGTAAAAGTACAGATAATTAGGCAAAAAATTTACCTAAGTAAAAGTACCAATAAAAAAATCTACTTAAGTAAAAGTACAAAAGTAGTTGGTGTAAATTTTACTTTTTAAGTAAAAAGTAAAAGTATTCAACCATAATTCAAATGTTATTTGTTGTGCTATAGGGTGTCACCATGGTAACCAGTATAAATACTCTGCAGGGGTGTGACCCCCCCTCTCCCGCCTCTTTTGGTCCACAAAAAAAATAAATACTTAAATTAGAAGGAAAGGGGACAAGTCAAGCTATCCCTTAGAAGGGTCAGTGCATGGGCCGCCCAAAATGGAGGAAAATGACACTTATTTTTTAAAATGTTTTGGGGGGGGAGGCCCCCAGTCACTATATATTGGCTTTTACAAAGCCCCACCCCCCTTCGGAAAATTCTAGATCCGCCCCTGCTCTGTGTAATGATGGCTCAACTTTTTATTTAGAAGTAAACACAACGAACAACGATCTTCTGACTCTTTTTAATTTGTACTATATTTGATGTTAGGTTTTTGAATGAATGTGGAAAATGTTTCTCGATTCATTACTTCTTCTCCCGATCAACTGCTTCTTTTGATTTTGGCGATGCGGCTTCAAGATGCGCTAAAAAACTTGTGTATTTTTCAAATTCCTGAACGAAAATGTAACAAAAAATGTAAAACACACTTTTAAAAAGTAGCGAAGTAAAAGTACAGATATTTGCTCTAAAAATGTAATGAAGTAAAAGTACCGGTCTTAAATTTTACTAAAGTAAAGTACAGATACACAATTTTTTTACTTAAGTACAGTAACGAAGTACATCTACTTTATTAAGTTCCACCACTGGAAAAAAAACAACACCTTAAATTTTCTCTTGTAATAAACCTTTTTGTGGCTTAAATGTTTGGCCTAAGCAGTTCATCTATAGTTAGTATCGAGAAACTGTGGGAAGTTTTATTAGGATTAGATTTGTTTATAATTGGAATGCCTGTTGAGATGTACAAGGGGAAGGCAGTACGGTGGCACAGTGGTTGGCACAGTGGCCTCATAGCAAGAAGGTCGTGGGTTCGAGTCCCGGATGAGGGACAAGGTAACACTGGCCTTTCTGTATGGAGTTTGCATGTTCTCCCTGTGTATGTGTGCGTTTCCTCCCACCCTCCAAAACCCTGCACTGTCCCTGAATAAAAAAATAATAATAAAAAAAACCCAAAATATTTGTTATTTTTAATATAGAGAGCATGAAGGTTTTTGCACTCTTTAAAAAAAAAAACAAAAAACGTTTCAATAAAAAAGTGGAGCAAATCCCATAAAGCTGGAAAACTTGATCCACTTTTTTTTAATCATCTTTATTAATTGTGCTTAAAATGATCAAAAACAGTTTATTTGTAAACGAAAGGTTTCGGAGTTGAAAAAAATTGCTGCAAAATCTAGCATTTTTAGACCAAAACAATCATTAAAAATTAAACATGCCCACAAAACATGAAGGGACTGGTAAGGGGAGATCAGATTACAGCAGCCAATTGACAAAATTGAGTTGTTTTCAGCCCTAAATTATCAGTCTGATTGTAAACACCTGAATGTTCATCAAAATGGTTTTAATGACAGAAGAAGTGGTGTCGACCGGTGGGTTTCATCGGAATGTCCCTGCATCCAAAACACTTTAGTGAACCCAATACCTCCTAAACCACTGAAGATATTCTAATTTAACTGCACAAAAGTGTGTGGTACTGAATAAGTAGTTCGTACATAGTTGGTACTGAATACTTATTCAGTACCAACTATGAATGAACTGATAAGGCTTTCAAGGTCATGCAACCAAAGAACCCCTGTTCAGAGTTCATGCCGAGGTGTCTCTGAGCAAGACACGGAACCCAAAATTGTACCTGATGGTGGTTTGCAGCTTCCACCATCAGGTAAGAATGTTCGTATGAATGGGTGAACTTTAAGGGACAACGCAAGAAGAAAAGAAGAGTTCATTTAGTCATGTAAGCCTACACGATTTGTTTTGATGTATAATTCCGTTACGTCATCTTCCGCTTGTTCCGGGGTCGGGTCGCAGGGGCAACAGCCTTAAGCGGGCAGGCCTCTTTCTCCCCGGCTGCATCCTCTAGCTCACCTGGAAGGATCCCAAGTCGTTCCCCGGCCAGCTGTGAGTCATAGTCTCTCCAGTGGGTCCGGGGTCTGCCCCTTGGTCTCCTCCCGGTGGAATGTGCCCAAAACACCTCGCCCGCGAGGCGCTCGGGGGGCATCCTGACCAGATGCCCGAACCACCCCATCTGGCTCCTCTCGACCTGGAGGAGGAGCGGCTCGACACCGAGCTCCTCCCGGATGGCAGAGCTCCTCACCCGATCTCTGAGTGAGCGCCCAGCCACCCTGCGGAGGAAGCTCATTTCGGCCGCTTGTACTCGCGATCTCATTCTTTTGGTCTGATTAAAAATTCGGTATAATTAAAAATTTTAATTATTTTCTGCCACAATGTCAAATATTCAAACAAAAATTCTTATAGTTTAATGGCTTTTTCTTTAATAATCAGAGAAAAAGAGACAGATATTTTTTGAATACCAGAGGCTATCAACAGAATAATTCTAATGTTCATTTTTTTGTGACAAGAATCTAAAACAACTTGGTCAGTGGAAATGAGGTCCTACCGTGCAGCTCCACGAGAAGGCCGTGTCCAAAAAGCTGCTGGCAAAACCCCAGTTAGAAAGAACCTCTAAATGATGTTAGAAAACTCTGTAATCCTGATGGAAACCAGTAAAACCTGTACAGTCTAGCTGATCTCCATCATGCTGCTGTTTTCTTAATGTTTAGGTCCTGTGGTGGAGCTCCACGGTGAGGCCCACCTCCTCTCCCGCGCTTAGAACCTGACATTTAGCGTAAATTCACCACGGCGTTGTTTATAAACGTTGCATTTTTTACAGAGTGTATATTTCTGTGGTAAAATGAGAAGCAAAACGCAGAAGTTTAGCAGTGCACTTACGTTTGTTGTCTTGGTCCTGTTGGTGTAGCTGAGCTGCAACTGCTTCTTTCAACTCCTCCATTACGTCCTGAACAGGAAGCCTTACGTCCTCTACGAAAAATGCGTAACTTCTACGAAAATTGCGTATCTACACTTTTTTTCTACTTAAATAAAATTAAACCCAGTTCCCATTTTTAAACTAAGTTATAACATTATTTGAACCCTTGCTGATAAAAAAAAGACCCTTTCATATTCTAAGTTTTTATTCTATTTAATATGATCTTAAAAAACAGATCTATTTAACAATAGAACAAAGCACATTTTGATCAAATCTTTGATTCGGACATAAAAAGCGTCCATATAAAATACAAAACAACACAAAAATATAATAGAGAGCATATCAATACGACAAAGCTCAGGCATGGATGGTCAAACCATGGCCCATGGACCATATGTGAACAGTCAAGCTGTTTAAACCGGCCTTCTAAATGTGAATAACGTGTACAGACATGCAAAGTCTCCCGCATTGGGCGGAAACACCCGCAATTAGGACCTATCTCATGCTCATCCGCAAGGTTAATAAACTCTCGTATGATGAACACTCTAGTGCATTCTATGAACATGATTAGGTGTACCGTAATTTCACGGCCATTAGGCGCACCGTACGAAAAGGCGCAGCCTCAGTTTTGTGCGCCATTGCTGTATTTAACACACACATAAGGCGCACCGTACGAAAAGGCGCAGTCTCAGTCACACACCGCCTTACAACAACACACACGCACGCATGCAAATGTGCGTATTAAAAAATAGATCAGGAGCAAAACTGAGTTTGGTTGTACTTTATTTAAGTAGTATAAACAAGCACATTACCGGTTATACGTTGTCCTTATTCAAATCCGTCAAAGTCCTCATTCTCTGTTTTGGAATCGAGCAGCTGCGCAAAATCCAACAGAGCAGGTCCACTTCGCTCCTCGCTGTCAAAGTCACTGTCTGTACGGTGCGGCTCCTCAGAGTGGATACCAGCTTTAGCGAAAGCTCGGATAACAGTACCAGCAGACACGTTAGTCCAAGCATCTACAATCCATTGGCAAACTGTAGCATAACTTGCCCGGCGCTGCCTTCCACCCTTCGTGAAACTGTGGTCTCCTTCGGTCATCCATCGCTCCCACGCCGCTCACACTTCACTCTTTAACGTTCTCATGTGTTTTCTTTCAGGTCCGCCTCGCGGGCACCGCGTTTTCTTTTAGGTCCGCCTTTTCCCACGAGCACCGCGTTTTCTTTTAGGTCCGCTTTTTCTCACACACAAGGCGCACTGCACAAAAAGGCGCACCGCTCACTTTGAAGAAAATTTGAGACTTTTAGGTGCACCTTATGGCCGTGAAATTACGGTAATTAGGAAGTTTGCATCTGTGGTCGGGAGAAATGTGGAGTCTGTGGGAGCTGTTTTGGAGGGGAGAATGAGGGCTTTAATGCAGGATATCCTGAATAACCCCTGCCACCCTCTTCATGATGTTATCACAACCCTGAAGACAACCCGAAAGAAGAGGTTTCTCTCACTGTGCTGCAGGACTCAGCGCTTTAGGAGGTCGTTCATCCCTTCAGCCCTCAGGCAATTTAATCGATCAGATGTTTCATGAAGGAACTGAGTCCTATTTTATTATTGTATGTACTGTATGTTGTTTTTATTTATTTGGTATTTACAGCTTGTGTGATTTCTGTTGCTGCAGGACACCAGAATTTATTCTGAAGGAGATTAATAAAGTTTTATCTATCTATCTAATGAGGCTAAGCACGTGGCATCTCCTGCTGCTGCAGCTGTACATCTGAAAGCCGCTAGTAGCGATCTGCATGGTGTATTGCCAGTATTGTTTTTTGGTGAACCCATGGAAGAAGTTGGACATCTGGGAACTTTGGCAGCTTATGTGCGTGAGCCCCAAAACAAAGCACGAACAAGCAGTACAGGGGTGTATTCCTGGTGGTAATTCCTCTTCGTACTGATACACAACGCTAGGTGGTAACACACGTAAGACACACAATTTTCCAGCTGCTTTCTCATGTTTTAAACGGTTTGTTTTACATCAATTGTTATGGCGAGTGTTGTATATTGGCGGATACGATGTCTTGAAATGCCGTAGACCTTCCTCCTTTTGGCCCCGCCTCAAAATCTCCCTCTTTATGAAGCCAAAAACTTGGCATCTGTGCATGTTTTAGGTATTTTTGTATTTATAGTCATAAAATACTTGTAGTTACCAAGGGTCTGTTCGATGGAGATGATGCACTCACTACTGAAGGCCTCGATGTGAAATGCACAGACAGCCATTGTTAAGTTTAGTAAATCAAATTTGGGGTGAAGGGTATGAATATTTATAGCTTGACTTCTGCAAACATCATAATCCTGAAGATTCCTTTCTCGTATTCTCTTTTATCCTGTCCATCTCCAGGGTAGCCAAGAAAATGCTCGGATCTGTGATGTACTCCCTGTTCAACTCGGAAATCCTCTGTCACACCCTAGGCCCCTCAAATAGTGGGGCGCGATGCCTTGGGGGCGCGTGTGGCCCTGGGTAACATGTTGGGGGGTTTTGAGGGGGGGGGGAGGGTTTGCTGTACTAATTAATGTTTCAGTATCTGTTCAATTAGTCAAAAATGTTTATAGTTTAAATAAGAATGTATTATTTTTTTAAAATTTCAAGTAATTTGATGAACTTTAAATCTTTTCTGTTACAGACTAAAAAACAATGTTAATTTTTCTTTTTTTTGTTTTCTTTAATGTTAATGAGAATACAATGTTATGCAGAGGTGTACTTATAACAATTTCATAGACAAATGATGCTAATTATAGTCATGGAGGAGAGTGGGGTGAGGGGTAGTGAGGCGCGAAATATTTTTTTCTTCCTAGGGGGGGCGCAACAGGAAATAATTGAGAAGCACTGGTGTAGTCTATTCTTCTTCTTTTTTCGGCATTTCCCTTCAGGGGTCGCCACAGCATTATAAGGCGCTACCGTAAAGGCTGTTCAACTTTGTCCCCTAACTGTGGCCATCTCGCTTTGTTCCGCGGAAACTCTGTTTTGTCTTGTTTACTTGGCGCAGCGCATCCTCTTGCTTCCTCCACTTCCTCACCATTGATTCATTGATGTTATACTCTGTCGCTGCGGCCAGAGGTAAGATCTTAAGCCCGGTCCAAAATTCGGGTCGGGTCGGACCTAAAAATGTCAATCATCACTTTGGGTCGGGCTTCTCTCTCGCTGACTTTTTTTTTTTTAAATAAATATGTTTGTAAAATGTAAACTGAAACGAGGTGTGGGTATTAGACTAAGGAATACTTGTTATAAAATTAAAACAGAGAAGTAATGTTTAACTACTAAACAGGATCTGCAGAGCCAGCTCATGCTCTGCGCACATGAACACCTCCTCTTAATTTGGTAATCCTCCCCTGCGCACGTCTTTATTTTATTTATTTTGAACTGGTATCCCCGATATGAAGGAGTAAGAAGTTAAGAATAAACTAAAGGCAGGAGAACTGAAAAGACAAACACGCACCGGTAAGAGTGAGGTGTGGAAAAGATTCAAATTTATTGTTCAAAATGCTACAGAAACTTACGTTGGATTCGCTGGATGTAGTCAATGTGACGCATTGCTCTCATATGAGAGTAAAAAAACTGGCCTGCACTTTTAAACAGCTGGACTGACAAAAGTGATGATCGTTAAAGATCTATTTTATCATTTGTTTCAAAGACCGTCCCTCCTCTTCGCGCTAAGCAGGCCATCACAGACAAGTGTGTTAGGGTCCGATAGTGTGATTTTTTTTTTTTTAATTAAAAAAGCGTGTTCTTGAAAATGTTCCAATTTATAATTTTTTATAAATAATATATCTTTTTACCGCGAGCCCGCGGGCCCGCGGTTTTAATATCCGCAGGCTTGGGTTGGGCTGGATTTTTTAGGCCCGATCTCACCACTGGCTGGGGCTCTATTCCTGTGTTCTACTGCGTGACCGATCGCCTTGAGTTTAAATTCTGCGGTGTCTCTTGGTAGAAGCAATTTCCGGGTCTTTACACAAACACACAAATAGAAATGAGACGCCCTTTCATATATCCCAGCATGCACCGCGCACTACTTCTTCTACGGGGGAAATGGAGTCGGCGGCTGCTTACCGCAGTTGCGATACCTGTTGTAGCTCAATATTAATCCATATATAAGGCGCTCCGGGTTAAAAGGCGCATCGTGGACTTTAGAGAAAATTTAAGGTTTTTAGGTGCGCCTTGTAGTGCGGAAAATACGGTATTTTAAAATGTATTCGTTTTCATTTTGTCCAACAAGTCTTTGTGCAGAAAGGAAAAGTAAAAGAGAAAGAAGACAGCCCTGCGTTGAAGGTTAGAAAATAATAATTGATTTTGACTTGAACTTTTACACTCAGATGTTTTTTTTATATTACTAAGCTCATATTTACCGAAACTAAGTGTAAATCCAAAATTTATTCTTATTGTGGGAACAAATGAAAATAAATGGGAATTCAAAACACAGTTCATGTGTTTCAAAAACTCTTTTCAAAAAGGTTGCTTTACTTTCAGTTTCCGTTTCCGTAAAAACACAACGTAAGGTTGGACTGAACGTGAGCGCAGAATCTACAACATTCTTACGTGTCATTTTTTTTCACTGTCAGCCGCAGATAAGCTTTATTTTCTACTTTTTTTCCCACTAAAACGCATGAGATTTATTTTTTATATTATTCAGGAGAAGCCACGTTCTCGTCTGGGTGTGACTTTGTGATATAAAACCGCAGCTCTTCAACACACACACACACACACACACACACACACACGGCAGAGGAAATCTGTGTTTCAGCAGCTTCAAGAAAATCCAGGTCACAGAAAAAATCCTGAAGATGAGGTTAGTCCAGAGCTTCTCAAATAGTGGGGCGCGGCGCGATGCCGGGGGGGGCGGGGGTGACCCTGTGGAACATGTTTTTTTTTTTTTTTTTACCGTACTAGAATAAAGTGTAATTGCACATCCACAACAGTAGTTGGCGCTCTCACTGTCAGAGTGTGCGCAGGGAATATTAACTCTATGGTGTAGATCAGGAGTCCCCAACCTTTTCTGCTCCATGGACCGGTTTAGTTCCATTCTGTTCCGTCATCTTCCGCTTAGTCCGGGGTCGGGTCGCGGGGGCAACAGCCTAAAACGGGCAGCCCAGGCCTCTCTCTCCCCGGCTGCATCCTCCAGCTCACCTGGAAGGATCCCAAGTCCTTCCCCGGCCAGCTGGAGAGAGGAGAGGCATAGTCTCTCCAGCGGGTCCGGGGTCTGCCCCTTGGTCTCCTCCCGGTGGGACGTGCCCGAAACACCTCACCCGCGAGGTGCTCGGGGGTCATCCTGACTAGATGCTCAAACCACCCCATCCGGCTCCTCTCGACCTTGAGGAGGAGCGGCTCGACACCTAACTCCTCCCGGATGGCAGAGCTCCTCACCCGATCTCTGAGTGAGAGCCCAGCCACCCTGCGGAGGAAGCTCATTTCGGCCGCTTGTACCCGCAATCTCATTCTTTCGGTCACCGGTTTAGTGTCAGACAATATTTTCACGGACCGGTCTTAAGGTGATGAGACCAGCCTGAAAAAACTGTCTTTTTTAAAATCAATAATAAACTTAAATCCACGTTGTCTTCACGAGAAAATTTATTAGCAGCATCTTTATAACCTGGAAACATTCTCTCTGCTCGAATGCACTCTTGTTGCCACGGTAACGGTAAACATGTACCTTCAAAATAAAAGACATCACAAA
Source organism: Neostethus bicornis (assembly GCA_902685375.1). Classification (NCBI taxonomy): domain Eukaryota; kingdom Metazoa; phylum Chordata; class Actinopteri; order Atheriniformes; family Phallostethidae; genus Neostethus; species Neostethus bicornis. The sequence continues at coordinate 4,942,142 of LR738547.1, read as the reverse complement.
AATAAAGTGAATAAAAATAACAGTTCTGTGCGGCCCGGTACCACATGACCCGGTGGTTGCGGACCACTGGTGCAGAGTTTCTTTTGCACCGAACTTTCTCGAACACAGCACAGAGCAAAGTATAGGCTTCGAAAAGCTGTGCACTGCAAAACCTGCTCATTGTAGCCTCTATTTCTGACTTCCTTATTTTCATTAAAAAAAAAACGCACAAATTCTTTCATTCCTTTTTGTTTTGTAGATTAAAGTGTTTTATAGATAGTGCCTCTGAGGTAATGGTGCTGATCAGTTTAAATTGATTGATTTGATTTATTTTTCAGTATCAAATGGTTCAGTTAATCAAAAATGTTTGTAGTTTAAATAAGAATTAATTTTCTTTTTTATTTCTACTTAATTGATACACTTTAAATCTTTTCTGTTTCAGACTAAAAAACAATGTTAATAAAGCTGTTCTTTTTCTTTATTTTTTGTTTTATTTAATGTTAATGAGGATACAATGTTATGCAGAGGTGTACTTAGAACAATTTCATAGACGAATGATACTAATTATAGTCACGACGGAGAGTGGGGGGCCAGGGGGGGCGCAACAGGATATAATTGAGAAGCACTGGGTTAGTCCAACATTAAAACTGTTTTTTTTTTAAATCTCCAGTCTTTTGTTCACTATATACATTTGTCTCGTCTGTTTCAGTTTAAGGTAGAATAGTTTGGTTACAAATCTGATCATGGACTTCGATCAAGGGCTTCATTTACTAAGAATTGTGTAGATCTTTGGCCTAGCTTCCTTGTTGCTCAGCACTATTGCAGTGTTTATACCACGTAAAGTTGAGATTTATCAAAACTAGATCTGCTCTTCTTACACGACGTAAGCTTCTCAAATTACACCTATGACAAACCTTCCCAGCCACACCTCTAAAACTCCAAATATGGATCAGGCAAATGTCCCGGAGGCTAGAGGTAAGCCGACTTTCGGGTCGGGTCGGGCCTAAAAATGTCAATCATTACTTCGGGTCGGGTTCGGGCTTCTCTCTCGCTGACTTTTTTTTTTTTTTTAATAAAGATATGTTTATAAAATGTAAACTAAAACGAGGTGTGTGTGTAGTAAACTAATAAATACTTGTTATAAAATAATTTAATTTGGATAAAATAGAGAAGTAATATTTAACTACCAAACAGGAGCCACAGAGCCAGCGCATGCTCTGCGCACGTGAACGCCTTTAGGAGGTCGTTCATCCCTTCAGCCCTCAGGCAATTTAATCGATCAGATGTTTCATGAAGGAACTGAGTCCTATTTTATTATTGTATGTACTGTATGTTGTTTTTATTTATTTGGTATTTACAGCTTGTGTGATTTCTGTTGCTGCAGGACACCAGAATTTATTCTGAAGGAGATTAATAAAGTTTTATCTATCTATCTAATGAGGCTAAGCACGTGGCATCTCCTGCTGCTGCAGCTGTACATCTGAAAGCCGCTAGTAGCGATCTGCATGGTGTATTGCCAGTATTGTTTTTTGGTGAACCCATGGAAGAAGTTGGACATCTGGGAACTTTGGCAGCTTATGTGCGTGAGCCCCAAAACAAAGCACGAACAAGCAGTACAGGGGTGTATTCCTGGTGGTAATTCCTCTTCGTACTGATACACAACGCTAGGTGGTAACACACGTAAGACACACAATTTTCCAGCTGCTTTCTCATGTTTTAAACGGTTTGTTTTACATCAATTGTTATGGCGAGTGTTGTATATTGGCGGATACGATGTCTTGAAATGCCGTAGACCAGCGGTCGGCAACCTTTTACACCGAAAGAGCCATTTGAACCCGGTTTCCACGGAAAAGAAAACGCTGGGAGCCGCACATCTAAAATGAAAAAAAAAAAAAAACTTCTACTACTTTACCGCAGCATGTTTTCTTATGAAATCCACGCGCTACAGAGAAAATTATATTTTATTCATTTAATGAACACATTTTGAACATTTTGAATTCTTGAAAAATAATAACAATGAATGTCTCTTTCAAATAAATTAAAAAGCTGAATTTAAATTGTGCATGCAGCAAACAAAAGGGAAAAATCCGTGAGCCGTCATCCTTATATCGCCTTGGCCCAAGGCCCTTGGGCTTTCAAAGTATGCAGCGGAGCCTTGACTTGAATATATAAAATAAATTGGGGGAAAAAGCACTGTGTCACTAAACAATGAAAATTAAATATTTGCAAAATATCTGCATAAATATTTATTTTACCTGGTTAATGGGACTTCTGCTCCTGAACCTCTGCGCACAGCTTCTGCAAATCGGGGCTGTACGAAGTCACTTTAATCTTTACGCAGGACTGTAAGCTGTCATCTGTGAGCCGTAAGCGGTGTTTGTTTTTAATGCAGTTCATGGTGGAGAATAGCTGCTCACATACATATGTGGATCCGAAGATCGACAGGACTCCAAAGGCATATTTCTTCATGTTCGTGTAGGTGTCGGGGATGGCATTCCATGTTTCAAATATGAGTTTGTCCGGTCTCGGGAGGTTCTCAATATCACTCCATTTGTGATTCTGAGCAAGAGTGGCCTTCTGACGGGCAACATCTTCAAGGTCCTCTGTCAAGCGTTTGAATTTGGACACCCAAATGTCTTTGTCAGCTATGTCAGCCAGCTCCAGCTCCAGAGCAGGTTGACTTACACCTGCAAATGCAGTCACGTTTAGCAGGGATGGATCAATGGTCAGGGGAGTGACGGGGAAGGACAATGTGGTTTTTTCCTCTCTGAACTCACGGAATCGTTTACCAAACGACGCTTGCATTGTGGTGATTGTAGACTGCAAATACTCTGAATTGATCACTCCGTGAGCTTGTTTGAACTCCCTTAAAGAGGGGAAGTGAGACAGTGTGCCTCTCTGTAAATCTCTGGCTAAAACTGTCAGTTTGCGCTCAAACGCCAACACCTCCTCCAGCATGTGCAGCGCTGTGCCTCCTCTCCCCTGAAGCGTTGTGTTCAGCGTGTTTAGTTTCGCTGTCATGTCCACCATGAAGTGGAGTTTTTCCAGCCACTCTGGCTGTTCCAGCTCAGGAAAGGTGAGCCCTTTGCTGCTCATGAAAGTTTTCACCTCTCCCAGACATGCAGCAAAACGTTGAAGCACCTCTCCTCTGGACAGCCACCGGACTCTGTTATGCAGCAGGAGATCAGAGTATGCGCTCTCCACCTCATCCAGTAATGAACGGAACTGGCGGTGATTTAAACCTTTTGCCATTATTTCATTGACAATCTGAATAACAACATTCATGACCTCTGTGCATTCTGGAGGAAAACTTTGCGCGCACAATGCCTCTTGGTGCAGGATGCAATGAAAAGTCAGCAGCTTTCTATCCAGTGATTTCTGCAGCAAAGCCACAAAGCCCCTGTGCGCTCCAGTCATACTCGGTGCCCCATCGGTAGCCACCGACACGAGGTGGGTTGTTTTTATTTCTTTGGCTCGTAAACAATCAAGCACAGCCTCACAGATGTCCTCCCCCCGTGTCTGGCATTTTAGTGGTATCAGCTCAACCATTTCTTCCTGTGGTCCAGCAGAATTCACATATCGGAAGAACAGCGCTATTTGTTCAATGTCCGTTTTGTCTTTGGACTCATCACAGGCGATTGAGTATGCTGCTGCTGAATTGATGTCTTTGATTTGCTGTTTTGTGATATTTTCTGCCATTTTTATGGTTCTGTCTTTGACAGTTTTCGCAGAGAGAGGCATCTCTCTGATTTTCTGCACAATTTCGTCTTTGTTTTTAAAGTCCGCAAATAAGTGTTCTGAAATCTTAAGGAATGATTCTTTCATATATTCTCCATCTGTGAACGGTTTCCCATGCCTGCCTATTTCCTGAGCGGCCACAAAGCTTGCATATGTAGTTGTATTTGCAGACTTCACCCACTTCTTGAATTGATTTTTCGTCCGGTCATCCTTCTGCATAAGTTCCGAAACAGCTTTTTTCCTCTCTTCTCCCTCTGGATATTTTTCAGCAAAGGCTCTGTGTGTATTGTTAAAATGTCTTGCGACATTTGACCGTTTATTGTTAGCCAGTTTTTCTCCACAAATTAGGCATACTGGTAGGCCAGTCTCGCCCGAGGTAAATGCAAATGAATCTGCCCAGGCATCATTGAATGTTCTATTTTCTTGAGATATTTTTCTTTTCTTACATTTCTCCATTGGTTTTGCCGGGATTGAAAGTCGCTCAAAATAGACGGCGTTTCAGCGGGTATACCAGCTTCCGCAGTGTGACGTCTATTTTGAGCGACGAAAAAATAATATCAAATAATTTAATTAATATTTTAATATTTCAAGATCACAATAATCTTCAAATTTAGAACTAAAATAATATAAAAACTAACACAAATAAAACACACTTCAATTAAATACAAAAAAAAATTTTTTTAGTAATTTTTTTTAGATGGGCCAAGAGCCGCATTATAAGGATGAAAGAGCCGCATGCGGCTCCGGAGCCGCGGGTTGCCGACCGCTGCCGTAGACCTTCCTCCTTTTGGCCCCGCCTCAAAATCTCCCTCTTTATGAAGCCAAAAACTTGGCATCTGTGCATGTTTTAGGTATTTTTGTATTTATAGTCATAAAATAGTTACCAAGGGTCTGTTCGATGGAGATGATGCACTCACTACTGAAGGCCTCGATGTGAAATGCACAGACAGCCATTGTTAAGTTTAGTAAATCAAATTTGGGGTGAAGGGTATGAATATTTATAGCTTGACTTCTGCAAACATCATAATCCTGAAGATTCCTTTCTCGTATTCTCTTTTATCCTGTCCGTCTCCAGGGTAGCCAAGAAAATGCTCGGATCTGTGATGTACTCCCTGTTCAACTCGGAAATCCTCTGTCACACCGTAGGCCCCTCAAATAGTGGGGCGCGATGCCTTGGGGACGCGTGTGGCCCTGGGTAACATGTTGGGGGGTTTTGAGGGGGGGGGAGGGTTTGCTGTACTAATTAATGTTTCAGTATCTGTTCAATTAGTCAAAAATGTTTATAGTTTAAATAAGAATGTATTATTTTTTTAAAATTTCAAGTTATTTGATGAACTTTAAATCTTTTCTGTTACAGACTAAAAAACAATGTTAATTTTTCTTTTTTTTTTGTTTTCTTTAATGTTAATGAGAATACGATGTTATGCAGAGGTGTACTTATAACAATTTCATAGACAAATGATGCTAATTATAGTCATGGAGGAGAGTGGGGTGAGGGGTAGTGAGGCGCGAAATATTTTTTTCTTCCTAGGGGGGGCGCAACAGGAAATAATTGAGAAGCACTGGTGTAGTCTATTCTTCTTCTTTTTTCGGCATTTCCCTTCAGGGGTCGCCACAGCATTATAAGGCGCTACCGTAAAGGCTGTTCAACTTTGTCCTCTAACTGTGGCCATCTCGCTTTGTTCCGCGGAAACTCTGTTTTGTCTTGTTTACTTGGCGCAGCGCATCCTCTTGCTTCCTCCACTTCCTCACCATTGATTCATTGATGTTATACTCTGTCGCTGCGGCCAGAGGTAAGATCTTAAGCCCGGTCCAAAATTCGGGTCGGGTCGGACCTAAAAATGTCAATCATCACTTTGGGTCGGGCTTCTCTCTCGCTGACTTTTTTTTTTTTAAATAAATATGTTTGTAAAATGTAAACTGAAACGAGGTGTGGGTATTAGACTAAGGAATACTTGTTATAAAATTAAAACAGAGAAGTAATGTTTTACTACTAAACAGGATCTGCAGAGCCAGCTCATGCTCTGCGCACATGAACACCTCCTCTTAATTTGGTAATCCTCCCCTGCGCACGTCTTTATTTTATTTATTTTGAACTGGTATCCCCGATATGAAGGAGTAAGAAGTTAAGAATAAACTAAAGGCAGGAGAACTGAAAAGACAAACACGCACCGGTAAGAGTGAGGTGTGGAAAAGATTCAAATTAATTGTTCAAAATGCTACAGAAACTTGCGTTGGATTCGCTGGATGTAGTCAATGTGGCGCATTGCTCTCATATGAGAGTAAAAAAACTGGCCTGCACTTTTAAACAGCTGGACTGGCAAAAGTGATGATCGTTAAAGATCTATTTTATCATTTGTTTCAAAGACCGTCCCTCCTCTTCGCGCTAAGCAGGCCATCACAGACAAGTGTGTTAGGGTCCGATAGTGTGATTTTTTTTTTTAATTAAAAATGCGTGTTCTTGAAAATGTTCCAATTTATAATTTTTTATAAATAATATATCTTTTTACCGCAAGCCCGCGGTTTTAATATCCGCAGGCTTGGGTTGGGCTGGATTTTTTAGGCCCGATCTCACCACTGGCTGGGGCTCTATTCCCGTGTTCTACTGCGTGACCGATCGCCTTGAGTTTAAATTCTGCGGTGCCTCTTGGTAGAAGCAATTTCCGGGTCTTTACACAAACACACAAATGGAAATGAGATGCCCTTTCATGTATCCCAGCATGCACCGCGCACTACTTCTTCTACGGGGAAAATGGACTCGGCGGCTGCTTACCGCAGTTGCGATACCTGTTGTAGCTCAATATTAATCCATATATAAGGCGCTCCGGGTTAAAAGGTGCATCGTGGACTTTAGAGAAAATTTAAGGTTTTTAGGTGCGCCTTGTAGTGCGGAAAATACGGTATTTTAAAATGTATTCGTTTTCATTTTGTCCAACAAGTATTTGTGCAGAAAGGAAAAGTAAAGGAGAAAGAAGACAGCCCTGCGTTGAAGGTTAGAAAATAATAATTGATTTTGACTTGAACTTTTACACTCAGATGTTTTTTTTATATTACTAAGCTCATATTTACCGAAACTAAGTGTAAATCCAAAATTTATTCTTATTGTGGGAACAAATGAAAATAAATGGGAATTCAAAACACAGTTCATGTGTTTCAAAAACTCTTTTCAAAAAGGTTGCTTTACTTTCAGTTTCCGTTTCCGTAAAAACACAACGTAAGGTTGGACTGAACGTGAGCGCAGAATCTACAACATTCTTACGTGTCATTTTTTTCACTGTCAGCCGCAGATAAGCTTTATTTTCTACTTTTTTTCCCACTAAAACGCATGAGATTCATTTTTTATATTATTCAGGAGAAGCCACGTTCTCGTCTGGGTGTGACTTTGTGATAAAAAACCGCATCTCTTCAACACACACACACACACACACACACACACACACACACACACACACACACACACACACACACACACACACACACACACACACACACACACACACACACACACACGGCAGAGGAGATCTGTGTTTCAGCAGCTTCAAGAAAATCCAGGTCACAGAAAAAATCCTGAAGATGAGGTTAGTCCAGAGCTTCTCAAATAGTGGGGCGCGGCGCGATGCCGGGGGGGGCGGGGGTGACCCTGTGGAACATGTTTTTTTTTTTTTTTTGCCGTACTAGAATAAAGTGTAATTGCACATCCACAACAGTAGTTGGCGCTCTCACTGTCAGAGTGTGCGCAGGGAATATTAACTCTATGGTGTAGATCAGGAGTCCCCAACCTTTTCTGCGCCATGGACCGGTTTAGTTCCGTTCTGTTCCGTCATCTTCCGCTTATTCCGGGGTCGGGTCGCGGGGGCAACAGCCTCAAATGGGCAGCCCAGGCCTCTCTCTCCCCGGCTGCATCCTCCAGCTCACCTGGAAGGATCCCAAGTCCTTCCCCGGCCAGCTGGAGAGAGGAGAGGCATAGTCTCTCCAGCGGGTCTGGGGTCTGCCCCTTGGTCTCCTCCCGGTGGGACGTGCCCGAAACACCTCACCCGCGAGGTGCTCCGAGGTCATCCTGACCAGATGCTCGAACCACCCCATCCGGCTCCTCTCGACCTTGAGGAGGAGCGGCTCGACACCTAACTCCTCCCGGATGGCAGAGCTCCTCACCCGATCTCTGAGTGAGAGCCCAGCCGCCCTGCGGAGGAAGCTCATTTCGGCCGCTTGTACCCGCAATCTCATTCTTTCGGTCACCGGTTTAGTGTCAGACAATATTTTCACGGACCGGTCTTAAGGTGATGAGGCCAGCCCGAAAAACCTGTCTTTTTTTTTAAATCAATAATAATGTTAAATCCACTTTGTCTTCACGAGAATATTTATTAGCAGTGTCTTTATAATGTGGAAACATTCTCTCTGCTCGAACGCACTCTTGTTGCCACGGTAACGGTAAACATGTACCTTCAAAATAAAAGACATCACAAAAATAAAGTGAATAAAAATAACAGTTCTGTGCGGCCCGGTACCACATGACCCGGTGGTTGGGGACCACTGGTGCAGAGTTTCTTTTGCACCGAACTTTCTCGAACACAGCACAGAGCAAGGTATAGGCTTCGAAAAGCTGTGCACTGCAAAACCTGCTCATTGTAGCCTCTAATTCTGACTTCCTTATTTTCATTTTTTAAAAAAACGCACAAATTCTTTCATTCCTTTTTGTTTTGTAGATTAAAGTACATATTTTATAGATAGTGCCTATATGGTGCTGATCAGTTTAAATTGATTGATTTGATTTATTTTTCAGTATCAAATGATTAAGTTAATCAAAAATGTTTGTAGTTTAAATAAGAATTAATTTTCTTTTTTATTTCCACTTAATTGATACACTTTAAATCTTTTCTGTTTCAGACTAAAAAACAATGTTAATAAAGCTGTTCTTTTTCTTTATTTTTTGTTTTATTTAATGTTAATGAGGATACAATGTTATGCAGAGGTGTACTTAGAACAATTTCATAGACAAATGATACTAATTATAGTCACGACAGAGAGTGGGGAGCCAGGGGGGGCGCAACAGGATATAATTGAGAAGCACTGGGTTAGTCCAACATTAAAACGTTTTTTTTTTAATCTCCAGTCTTTTGTTCACTAAATGTTTGTCTCGTCTGTTTCAGTTGAAAGGTAGAATAGTTTGGTTAGAAATCTAATCATGGACTTTGATCAAGGGCTTCATTTACTAAGAATTGTGTAGATCTTTGGCCTAGCTTCCTTGTTGCGCAGCACTATTGCTGTGTTTATACCACGTAAAGTTGAGATCTATCAAAACTAGATCTGCTCTTCTTACACGACGTAAGCTTCTCAAATTAAACCTATGACAAACCTCCCTAGCCACACCTCTAAAACTCCAAATATGGATCAGGCAAATGTCCCGGAGGCTAGAGGTAAGCCGACTTTCAGGTCGGGTCGGGCCTAAAAATGTCAATCATTACTTCGGGTCGGGTTCGGGCTTCTCTCTCGCTGATTTTTTTTTATTTCAATAAATATATGTTTATAAAATGTAAACTAAAACGAGGTGTGTGTACTAAACTAATAAATTACTAAATAAATTATAAAATAATTTAATTAGGATAAAACAGAGAAGTAATGTTTAACTACTAAACAAGATCCACAGAGCCAGAGCATGGTCTGCGCACGTGAACGCCTCCTCTTAATCTGGTAATCCTCTCCTGCGCACGTCTTTATTTGATTTATTTTGAACTGGTATCCCCGATATGAAGGAGTAAGAAGTTAAGGATAAACTAAAAGCAGGAGAACTGAAAAGACAAACATGCACCGGTAAGAGTGAGGTGTGGAAAAGCTTCAAATTTATTGTTCAAAATGCTACAGAAACTTGCGTTGGCTTCGCTGGATGTAGTAAATGTGGCGCTTTGCTTTCATACGACACCAAAAAGACTGGCACCTCGACACTGAGCAGGCATTTAAACAGCTGGACTGGCAAAAGTGATGATCGTCAAAGATCTATTTAATCATTTGTTTCAAAGATCGTTCCTCCTCTTCGCGCTAAGCAGGCTATCGCAGACAAGTGCGTTAGGGGTCCGATAGTGTGATTTTTTTTTTTGTTTATTAAAAAACGTGTTCTTGAAAATGTTCCAATTTATAGATAAACCTCCTCCTCCCGAGTCCTCACAAATAAAATATGACATTTCGGGCTTGTTTCGGGCTCGGGCCCGCATATCACGTTGATTGGTCGGGCTCGGGCCGGGTCGGGTTTTAATCTCCGCGGGCTCGTGTTGGGCTGGATTTTTTAGGCCCGATCTCACCTCTGCCCGGAGGCCCCTGAAAATGCACATGAACAACGGGTGAGAGAAGGAGCAGTGAAGATTGTTACCACAGCAACTCTGAGAATGATATGCTGATTTGACAGTGGACTAAAAATAATTTTTCAAAATTTATAGTGGTGATGAAGACAGAAAGTTTTTTTGGGGCTCCTGTCAGGCCTTTCAAGTAATTATCAGCTTGTCATTTTAATTTTTTTGTTTTGTATTCTAAACCGCTTGTTCCTAAAAAGGTTACGGGGGTGCCGGAGCCTGTCTCGGCTGATTTAAGATGGAAGCCATAGTACACCCCAAACAGGTTGCCTGGCTGTCGCGAGGTGACACACACACAACAATTCACACACACTTATTCCGAGGGGTAATTTCATAGTGACCAATAAACCTAACATGCATGTTTTTGGAGAGTGGGAGGGAACCCACGTGTAGACAGGGAAAACATGCAAACTCTACAGTGAAAGGCCAGCGTTCCAAGCCTCGTCCCACCCAGGGCTTGAACCCTGACATTCTTGCTGTGAGGTGCTAACAAGTGCACAACTGTGCCACTGTTTTTTTTTTTTTACGATATCAATTTTATTATTGTAAAAAAATTATCTATGTGTGGGATGCATAAAAATGACAGAAACGGATGCTGAATGATGATGTTTCAGAATAAGTTAAAATGTGGGGATTTGGCAACTTGTGAATCTGAATGATCCATCTTTTCCATGATCTGCTCCAATTTTTCCTGCATCCAGGATTTTTATGTGTTTTTGTATTGTTTATGGCAGCACGGTGGTGCTGTGGATAGCACAGTGGCCTCACAGCAAGCAGGTCGTGGGTTCGAGTCCCGGGTGGGGACGAGGCTTGGAACACTGTCCTTTCTGTGTGGAGTTTGCATGTTCTTCTCGTGTTTGCGTGGGTTTCCTCCGGGTACTCCGGTTTCCTCCCACCCTCCAAAGACATGCATATTAGGTTGATTGGCCGGTTCCAAATTGCCCCAATGAATGAATGAATGAGTGTGTGGATGGTTGTATGTGTGTGGCCCTGCGACAGACTGGCGACCTGTTCGGGGTGTACCCTGCCCTTCGCCTTAAATTAGCCGGGATGGGCTCCGGCACCCACCGCAACCCCGAAAGAGGCAGACGGATAAGAAGATGACTGACTGACTGACTGTATTGTTTATTCACTGCTTCAAAGGCATCATTTTACTGTCCTCAATTTACTTAAAGTTTTAACCACAAGTCTCGTCTTTTTCCCACTTTTTGGGGTTTGCATACAGCAGCTCCCGACCAACGTTGAAGTTACGTAACGGTCCACACACTGTGGGACTTTCATAAATTGCCTGATTTGCATAGAAGTTGCATACCTACAGATTTGGGCGCATGCACACTTTATAAATGAGGCCATTAAGTTTTAACAATAAATTGCGATGAGCATCAGCTTCTTACCTATCTCTACATGGTCGGAATAAAAAAGTATGTTTAAATCAGAGCAAAAAAGACATTTGGTTTGTTTTCTGGACTCATTAGCTTGGTGTGGTACCGAGGATATCTGTCCTGTTATCGGGTCATTCCATGAGTTATGACCAAAGTTAATCTCTTTTTTCTCGGATGGACAGACAGAACGTACTAAGAGCTGGGAAATATGGATTAGAATACGGAAAGAAGAGGAATAAAGATTAGTCAGAGTAAGACAGAGTAATGGAGAGTGTGAAAAAGAGGTGAAGAAGCGTGCGTATGGAGGTAGATAAAACCATGGTGAAAGAGAGGAAACACAAATGGAGGTAGCAGAGATGAAGATGCTGATGATCTCTCTGGGAGTGACCAGGATGGACAGGATCAGAGGAACAGCACATGTTAGAGGTTTTGAAGATAAAGTCAGAGAGGCCAGACTGAGATGGTTTGGACATGTGCAGAGGAGAGAGAGCATATTGGCAGAAGAATGCTGGGTTTGGAACCACCAGGAAAGAGGACTAGAGGAAGACCAAAGAGGAGATTCATGGATGCAGTGAAGGAAGACATATAGATAGTTGGTGTGACAAACCCTGAAGGGAAATACCGAAATAGAAGAAGAATCTTAGTTTTTAAAAAAACTTTGTTTTTTATGCTATTTTTATGGTGTGTTGGTTGAAAAAAGGAAAATTCCTCCCAGCCCCGGTTAGTGTTTTTGTGCCATTTAAAAAACAACTTTTTACTCTTATTTTGCCAGTTTTATGATGTGGAGCTGAGGCCAAAAATATACCCTTGACACAACAGACAGGCTCAGATGAAGAAATCACAAGCAGATTTATTAGATTGAAAAAAGGTCCAAATAAAGAAGACAAAAACAGATAATCTAGACAGGTTCTGATGTAGGAGCTGGAGCCAAAAACTGGATAACAAGTCAAGCATGAAAAAAAACAATCTGGCGAAGAGTGTGTCAAAAATTGATCCATTTATGCTCCAGCAGATGAGTGCATTAGTTTTGGGTGTGACTTCTTGCACACACACAGACAAGAGGAAGGGGGGAAACAGGACACAGAGGGGGAACAGACAAGAGGAAGGGGGGGAAACAGGGCACAGAGGGGGAACAGACTACTCTCCTGACATTACCCCGCCCCGTAACCTGCCAGGCCAGTCAGGATGAGAATGGTGAAAGTCCCTCACCAGGGAAGCATCCAAAATGCCAGATCGTTCTGTCATGATGTGGAGCTGAGGCCAAAAATATATCCTTGACAACACAGACAGGCTCAGATGAAAGATCACAAGCAGATTTATTAGATTGAAAAAAAGTCCAAATAAAGAAGACAAAACAGATTACTTAGGCAGGTTATGGTGTAGGAGCTGGAGACAAAAACTGGATAACATGTCAAGCATGGTAAACAAATGATCTGGCAGAGTGTTCTTCTTATTTCCGGCAGACTACACGCCACTCGGCACATTGCTGCCTTTCTGGTTCGTTCAGGAACTGCACTTAGGATTCTCTACTACATCCTGAGGCATACTCCACTCGACTCTAGAAAGTTCCCAATAGCGCGTATACAATGGTCAGCTCCTGCAGGAGGGTTCAACAGCTCCTTAAGACACAACTCACTTTTTCTAGACACAGATTTATGGCAAAGAGTGTGTCAAAAACTGATCCATTTATGCTGCAGCAGATGAGTAGATGAGTTTCAGGTGTGACTAGTTGCACACACACACAGACAAGAGGAAGGGGAGAAACAAACGTCCGGTATTTTTTGCCAAAAGAAAACTTTAATCTTTTCATGTTTCAAACTCCAGTCTACTCTGCAAAATCAATTAACTTTGATGTTTAAATGTGTTTCAGTGCCTCTAACCGTTTGTCCAAACTGGATTCCCTGGAGTGTCACTTCACCTGGGATCTGACCAGCAGCACATCCGAGCTCCTCCGTCTCAGAGACGTTGTGGTGGACAACGGTACAGAGGATGGAAACCCATGGCTGGGTCATATTTACAACTTACTGGGGTTCCTCAACTACAAGCTGGGCCTCCGTAATAAGGCCCAAGACTTCTTCAGCAAGGCCACAGAGACCTTTCTCCAGCTGGGAGAAGTAGAAGAAGGTGGCTGGTTGGTGGTGAACTATGGAAACCTGGCATGGATGCACAACCATCTAAAGGAAAATGACGAGAGCCAAATATATCTAACATTGCTGGATGCCCTGATGAAAAAATCTCCTGCTCCAATCAAAGACAAGCTCCACCCTGAAGTCTACGCTGAGAAGGCCTGGACCTTGATGAAGTTTGACAAGAAGAAAAAACTTCAGGCTGCAGAATATTTCCAGCAAGCCATCAGCATGAAGCCGGGCGTGGCAGCCTGGCAGACAAGCTGTGCAGTGGCGGTGTGGGGCGCTTCCAAATACGATGACACAGATCACAATGCAGAAGTCATAGAGAAGATCAAAATGGCCCGAAAGGAGGATCCAGAAAACCTGTTCCTCGCAGCGATCGACCTGCTGCAAGCCGCAGAGAGAAAAGAAGATGTTGGGGATGAAACAGAAGAGCTGAAAGAAAAGATTTTACAGAATCCAGTCAGCAGCTACAGTGGCATCAAAATGCTGATAAGAATCTACAAAGAATTGCGTCGCTACCAGGAGGCCATCGATGTGACAGAAGAAGCTCTGCAGAAACATCCAGATGCACGGTTTCTGAAGAGATGTTGTGCACTCTCTTACAAATGGAAGATTAATCATTGCACAGACCACCAGACAGCTCAGATGATCAGGAGAGCTATCAGTCTGCATGAGGAGGTGGTCTCTCTTTACCCTGATTCATCCCTAATGAAGGAGGTTGACCTGGCAATAATGCACGCCAAATCTGGTGATGGTGTTATGAGAGCAGATCAGATTTATAAGGAAGTGATGGAGAGAGATCTTGAACCTGCAGAAAAGCAGATGGTCTTTTTCAAGTACGCTAAATTCTTACACTATGATCGCAAAGATTGCCGAATGTCTGTTAAGTTTTATATGAAGGCAGCAAGTATACCTTGTCAGTCCTTCTTCCAGAAGGACAGCATAAGTGCGCTCCAGAAGATCGCAAATAGACAAAGAAACAGGATGTGCAACGAGATAAGGGAGTTCTTAAAAACTCTACCAGACCTTGATTCTGTGTGAATTTCTGACGCTTAAACCATATCCATTTAATCCAGTTTTATTAATTTATTACAAATGTCCAACAAAGTCATCTAAAGGTTCTCAGAAGAGTTTTTCTCATTCGTGAGAAGACATTATGTTCATTATTAACTACACAGTAGCATAACAACAAGTACTGCAGCCTTGTGGAAACAAAGTTTGTAGGTGCTTCATTCACTATTTTGTCCTTTTGCACAATCTTTCTAGAAATGTGTGAGTTCTTTCCATTTTTTTTGGATTTCACCTACCATGGCCTGGTTGTAATCCCAATTTTTTTTCCAAGATGTGATGGTGTAACTTCTTTTTTTGATGTGACAGACTGGTGACTAAAGAACTTTCCTGTGTCATTACCACTGTACGTGGTTTAAACATTTAATCATAATTTAATCATAAAATACTGAAATAAGTTTGTATACATGTATAAACAAATGTAAATTATGAGTCAATAATTTATGTTAAAAATGAGCAAAGCTCGGCTGGTTTACGTCAGTTATTGTCGTTTTGATGGAAAATATGACAAATTTTTCTCTTTGTTTTTTTTTTTTGTTTGTTTCATGTTTTTTATTTATCTTCTATTAAATTCATTTGAAATATTGTTAGTTAATGCAAAAGATGCAGAATAAATGACATAAAGAATATTATATGTTTCAATGTAGTTGCACAGTCCATAATAAATCCACTTTGCCTGGACCTGCTCTCTAAACGGGGAGTCAAAGTCAGGGGTGCCCAACCTTTTTAGTCCCACCTTTTTAACCCCTAGTTTACAAATATCAAACCTCCTGAGATCTACCAGTCCCATGTTACCATCGCAAACCCCACAGATCGTTTCCAGCCTGCTGTAACTACCCCTACAACACGATTTGTTACATCTGCACGCACTCAGCGCTTTGTGAAGGGGAGGTGCCACAGCAGCACTGCGGGCTGCTTATTGATTATAGGCTTAAAAACGTGATTTCACGTCACAGACTCCAAAAATCTCCAGTAACAGCAGAAAAGTCGCTAGATAGACACTTTTTTAAAGTTTTTTTTTCACTGCCATGCGATCTACCCACAATACCTTTGCAATCGACCAGTGGATCGCGATCGACGTAATGAGCACCCCTGGTCTAAGTGATTATTATTTGTTAGTTTAATTAGGAGTCTTATTGTGTCGTTGTTAGTTAGAAAATGATCCATGTCTTGCTGTGTTCACAGTGATGTTAACATGATTGGACGCACCAGTCTTAAGATTCTTGTAATCAGAATTCTTGTGAAACTAAAGTTAAAAATAAAGTTTAAAACTTGTCTATAGCCTCTTTTTTTTTTTTTTACATCTTATTTGATTATATGATCTTTGATGCAATGATCTTGGTGGAAAAATGTAAATCTTTGTTTAGAAAATGTGAAAAACTACTGGGGAAATTGTGTTGAATATTTTGTTACTTTGAAATGAAAACGGTCATTTTTTAGAGTAACAGTCTGTCACTGTTAGGGATGATGACCAGTGGTAGCTTTTTTAAAATTATATTTATTTTGTTTTAATTTTCAATTGTTATTCTTTAAAACGTCGACTCTTATTGCTCCCAGTCACTCAAAAAAAAAAAAGTTAGAGTTGTTGCAGGTCTGAGAAATACTAACAAAAAGGGAATATTTGTACTTTTAAAAAAATTTTCATTCATTTTAAGCATGTAAACTAATCTCTAGGGATGGCCAACTCGAGCTTTTCTGCTCGAGCTGAGCCGAACAGAGTGACACCAAAGTATCGTGAGAATTGCTCCGATTCCATGTGTCGGAATGCCAAACATCGCGCGACCCAAAATCTGAGCCACTGTCACGTAGAGCCAGGTGTCGAAGAGCTCGGAAAGTTTGAAGGGGCGGGTCGGTCAATCAGTCAGAAGATATAAAAGGGTTTCATTCAGGAAGACGTGGGTTTTTGCGTGGAGGAGATTTTCTAGTGATTTTGCAACATCACAGCTTTGGATTTCAGAGTGGCCTTTTATTGTGGGCAGTATAAGGGACACCTGTGCACTAATCATGATGTCAGATCAGCATCTTGATGTGGCACACCTGTGAGGTGGGATGGATTATCTCAGCAAAGCAGAAGTGCTCACTATCACACATTTAGACAGATTTATGAACAATGTTTGAGAGAAATACTAACAAAAAGGGAATATTTGTACTTTTAATTTTTTTTCCATTCATTTTAAGCATGTAAACTAATCCCATATATAATAAGAAAACTGACATTACCAAATTAAATTGACAGTACATCTGAAACCATAACAACACTCAAATAAAATGTGTCAAGGTTGTGAGGGATGGTGGAAAGAGGAGGACCAGAATGCCTGACACCAAACAAGGTTTATTAACACAATTCAGGAAACTATGTAAAGCAAGAAGCACAGTGTTAACTCAAGGTTTCAAAAGTCCAACTAATAACAAAGTTCAGAACATGGTCAGGTGAACTGGCTGGAAGGGATAGTAAGACCCGACAGGGAAGCCTAGGGTGATTCCCTTTAAATAGATGGCAGGGTGCACAGATGTTGGGAATTGGTAATCATCACAGGTGTCACCCAATCAGGGTGATTAGGACCTTTCAGAATCAGAATCAAAATGCTTTTATTGCCATGTCAGTGAAAAATATCAGAGACTAGGAACTTGTTTTGATACAGGTGTGCAAAACTATAAAATAAAAATAATCAAAAATAAAATAAATAAAAATAATAATAATTTTTACAAAACTAAGAGTGCTCAGAAGAAAAAGAAAAGTAGTGCAATGTCATAGAAAAAAATAGAAAATAATAAAGATAGTAAAGTGACAAGAGGGAAGTGACTAAGAGATGTGGGGATCCAGGTTATAAAGTGACTAAGAGATGTGGGGATCCAGGTTATAAAGTGACTAAGAGATGTGGGGATCCAGGTCATAAAGTGACTAAGAGATGTGGGGATCCAGGTTATAAAGTGACTAAGAGATGTGGGGATCCAGGTCATAAAGTGACTAAGAGATGTGGGGATCCAGGTTATAAAGTGACTAAGAGATGTGGGGATCCAGGTTATAAAGTGACTAAGAGATGTGGGGATCCAGGTCATAAAGTGACTAAGAGATGTGGGGATCCAGGTCATAAAGTGACTAAGAGATGTGGGGATCCAGGTTATAAAGTGACGAAGAGATGTGGGGATCCAGGTTATAAAGTGACTAAGAGATGTGGGGATCCAGGTTATAAAGTGACTAAGAGATGTGGGGATCCAGGTTATAAAGTGACTAAGAGATGTGGGGATCCAGGTTATAAAGTGACTAAGAGATGTGGGGATCCAGGTTATAAAGTCACTAAGAGATGTGGGGATCCAGGTTATAAAGTGACTAAGAGATGTGGGGATCCAGGTTATAAAGTGACTAAGAGATGTGGGGATCCAGGTCATAAAGTGACTAAGAGATGTGGGGATCCAGGTTATAAAGTGACTAAGAGATGTGGGGATCCAGGTCATAAAGTGACTAAGAGATGTGGGGATCCAGGTTATAAAGTGACTAAGAGATGTGGGGATCCAGGTTATAAAGTGACTAAGAGATGTGGGGATCCAGGTCATAAAGTGACTAAGAGATGTGGGGATCCAGGTTATAAAGTGACTAAGAGATGTGGGGATCCAGGTTATAAAGTGACTAAGAGATGTGGGGATCCAGGTTATAAAGTGACTAAGAGATGTGGGGATCCAGGTTATAAAGTCACTAAGAGATGTGGGGATCCAGGTTATAAAGTGACTAAGAGATGTGGGGATCCAGGTTATAAAGTGACTAAGAGATGTGGGGATCCAGGTTATAAAGTCACTAAGAGATGTGGGGATCCAGGTTATAAAGTGACTAAGAGATGTGGGGATCCAGGTTTTTAAATTCATCATTGAGTTTATTCCATAATTTTACTCCAACAACAGAAACACATCTTGATTTTAACAAGGTTCTTACTTTAACACGTTCAAAAATATAACATCCTCGTAGATTATGATAACCAACTCTAAATTTAAAAAAACTTTTTATACCTTTTGGAACTAAGTTATTTTTAATTTTGTGCATAATCTGTAATATTCTAATATTTACCATATCTTGTAGTTTTAAACAGTTATTCTGAATAAACAGTTGATTTGTGTGTTCATAAAATCCAACTCTGTTTACTTTTCTTATTGCTTTTTTTTAGTAATTTAACCAGTGAATCTATCTGAGTTTTTCCTGCATTCCCCCAAATCTCAGCACAATATGAAAAATATGGCATAACCAAGGAACTGTAAATCAAATATAACCCTTTTGTATTTAAAGCGTCTTTAGTTTTATACAGTATACCAATTGATTTTGAGATTTTTTGTTTAATATGATAAATATGTGAATAAATATGGAATAACTTGGATAAGGAGTTAAAAGAAAGTAAAACATTTCAACAGAACAGTAGTTTATAAAAAAATATGATAAAATCATACATGGAAAACCAAATGTTGAAGGTAAATACTTTAATTTCATTTAAACTGCTGTACGTGTGGATATTTGTTGTTATTTGTAAAGTGTCACAAACTGCCTAATTTAAAATATAAATGTGAGAGGGGCAGGCACCAAAAACTTTGGCTTGGCCTACTCCGTTTTCAGACGTGGTACATATTTGGGGGTTTTTTGTGCTTCAAGAAAATGTTTCAATGTCTGGAAAAAAACAAACTCCTGACTTTATTACTACTCCATGACCTCTCAGCCGCCTTCAACACTGTTGACCACATCATCCTTCTCATTGATTTATTCATACATCTAGTGTTTGTAGTTCTTTTAAAATCAAAAGAACTACAATACCCATGATGCTGTGCGTCACCGTTTGTTTAATGCAGGGAATAAATAAAATAAAGCATTTTTAATTTAAATAAACTGAATAACTGACCATAAATCCTTTACAATAATCATCATGATGAACATGTAAAATAATAGAAATGATAAACAATTTAGAGTTTAAAAAATAAAAAGATCAAAGGACTGGAATGAATGGAATGTGTCCCTTGGCAATTTGTCCTTTGATGACGTCATCAAAAGGATCTTTCAATAACATTATCAGAGAAAATCCTAGTTCCACAGTACCTTTACGAGTACAAACAGAGCAGCAGCAGAGAAAAACGATCGTTACAAGAAACTTTGAATCCTTTATTTAAAAGATGGCTAGTATAAAAATGACAAGTAAATTGAGCAGGTTGATACAAGAAAGACAAGAATGGAGAAAACAAAGGCAAGAGACTTGTACCAAGTCTACCAGACGTACTTTTAACAAGCTGGTTGAAGAAAGACGACAATGGAGAAAGAGAAAACTAGAGAATTGTACCATGGTCACTCCGGGTACTTTAGAATTTCTGCTTAACAGGAACATGCGTTCATTTCAGGATGAACTCTTAACCAATACCGTTTGGTTTCATCTGACTGTTTTGGATGGACAGAATCAACATCACAGAGTTCGCCAAATGAAGTCCAACATGAAAAAAATCAAACAAGGTTTGAAGTTAAAGTCTTCAACCTTTTTTAGAGCCATCTGCAGGAAGAATAAAATTGCAGATATACAAAGGGTAGAAGTCTCCAAACACCAGACGAGATGCCAAGAAACAAAAGAAGGTTTGAATTGCTCTCAAAGATTTTGCAAAATGAAGTCCAACATGAAAAAAATCAAACAAGGTTTGACAACAAAGGCATCTACGTTTTATAGAGCCATCTGTAGGAAGAACAAAATTTCAGATATACAAAGAGTAGAAGTCTCCAAACACTAGACGAGATGCCAAGAAACCAAATAAGGAAGATGGACGAAGATGAAGAAGGTGGTTGACCAAACAGTAACATTAAAATGTTTCTGGGCCAAGTCGTAAAAAAAATACTAAAATAAGCATAAAAATAATTGAAGAAAACAATAACACCGAACAACGTCACCCCCTTCCCTTGAAGAAATTCTAACAAAAGAGACCAAAGACTGCAAACAGAATGGAGAGCATCTAATGGATGGATTTCTGTGTCTTCGAGACAGCGGAGCTGGGATACCCAGGTGCAGGCCTGGGCACGCGGGATTGCGATCCTGGAGTACGAGGATCCCCCTCTCGGCATTGCCGAGAGAGTCTGACGGATAAAGACATGCCGACAGAGCCGTGTCAGCCCTGCTGCAGGCGGTGCCTGAAACCACCAAACAAACTTTCCCTTCTCGTTGGAACATCTATCTTATTTTCTAGAAAAGTCTTGACCAAAGATGGAAAATCAGATGGACTCCTTTTACGAACTTCTGAACAAACAGTCCTCACTTACTGAGGATTTTCCTGGAGTCCTAAGAACAATATGGCAACTCTGAACTCAATACAGTTTTCTCCAATAAACATTTAAACTTGCACTTATCTCTGTCTTTTATTTACTGTTTTAATCCCATCCGTCCACTGAATACAGAAGAACCGTCCATCGACTCAGGCTGTGCGTGCGTCTGACTGTGAACGTGATATTTCCCAAACCACTGAGGGCATTTTAATAAATCTGCACTCAGTTAGTACGAGTTATAGATAATCTGATTTGGTTTTTAAGGATTATGCGACCAAAAATCAAAGAAAAAATGTTGATTTGTTGCTGTGATTATTGTTGACTTTTTTCTAAACACCAGTCGTAATGTAAAAATAAATGTATGTTCATCTTTTATTTTAAAAGCAGATGTTGAAATTAAACACAAATAATCAGGGCTGAGCGATACCGAAGATACCTCAAATTTATTATTTTTTTGTTTAATATCACAATAAAATCCCAATATTGATTCTTATCGATTTCTTAAACAATTTGAATCAGAATGCTTTTATTGCGATGTCATTAAAGGATATCAGAGACTAGGAACTTGCTTTGATACAGGTGTTCAAAAATATAAAATAAAAATAATACAAAATAAAATAAATAAAAATAATTTTAACAAAACTAAGAGTGCTCAGAAGAAAAAGAAAAGTAGTGCAATGTCATAGAAAAAAATAGAAAATAATAAAGATGGTAAAGTGACAAGAGGGAAGTGACTAAGAGATGTGGGGATCCAGGTTATAAAGTGACTAAGAGATGTGGGGATCCAGGTTATAAAGTGATTAAGAGATGTGGGGATCCAGGTTATAAAGTGATTAAGAGATGTGGGGATCCAGGTTATAAAGTGACTAAGAGATGTGGGGATCCAGGTTATAAAGTGACTAAGAGATGTGGGGATCCAGGTTATAAAGTGACTAAGAGATGTGGGGATCCAGGTTATAAAGTGACTAAGAGATGTGGGGATCCAGGTTATAAAGTGACTAAGAGATGTGGGGATCCAAGTTATAAAGTGACTAAGAGATGTGGGGATCCAGGTTATAAAGTGACTAAGAGATGTGGGGATCCAGGTTATAAAGTGATTAAGAGATGTGGGGATCCAAGTTATAAAGTGACTAAGAGATGTGGGGATCCAGGTTATAAAGTGACTAAGAGATGTGGGGATCCAGGTTATAAAGTGTCTAAGAGATGTGGGGGTCCAGGTTGTAAAGTGACTAAGAGATGTGGGGATCCAGGTTATAAAGTGATTAAGAGATGTGGGGATCCAGGTTATAAAGTGATTAAGAGATGTGGGGATCCAGGTTAGACAGTGACTAAGAGATGTGGGGATCCAGGTTATAAAGTGACTAAGAGATGTGGGGATCCAGGTTATAAAGTGACTAAGAGATGTGGGGATCCAGGTTATAAAGTGATTAAGAGATGTGGGGATCCAGGTTATAAAGTGACTAAGAGATGTGGGGATCCAGGTTATAAAGTGACTAAGAGATGTGGGGATCCAGGTTATAAAGTGACTAAGAGATGTGGGGATCCAGGTTATAAAGTTATTAAGAGATGTGGGGATCCAGGTTATAAAGTGATTAAGAGATGTGGGGATCCAGGTTATAAAGTGACTAAGAGATGTGGGGATCCAGGTTATAAAGTGACTAAGAGATGTGGGGATCCAGGTTATAAAGTGACTAAGAGATGTGGGGATCCAGGTTATAAAGTGATTAAGAGATGTGGGGATCCAGGTTATAAAGTGACTAAGAGATGTGGGGATCCAGGTTATAAAGTGAGTAAGAGATGTGGGGATCCAGGTTATAAAGTGACTAAGAGATGTGGGGATCCAGGTTATAAAGTGACTAAGAGATGTGGGGATCCAGGTTATAAAGTGACTAAGAGATGTGGGGATCCAGGTTTTTAAATTCATCATTGAGTTCATTCCATAATTTTACTCCAACAACAGAAACACATCTTGATTTTACCAAGGTTCTTACTTTAACACGTTCAAAAATATAACATCCTCGTAGATTATGATAACCAACTCTAAATTTAAAAAAACTTTTTATACCTTTTGGAACTAAGTTATTTTTAATTTTGTGATAATCTGTAATATTCTAATATTTACCATATCTTGTAGTTTTAAACAGTTATTCTGAATAAACAGTTGATTTGTGTGTTCATAAAATCCAACTCTGTTTACTTTTCTTTCTGCTTTTTTTTGTAATTTAACCAGTGAATCTATCTGAGTTTTTCCCGCATTCCCCCAAATCTCAGCACAATATGAAAAATATGGCATAACCAAGGAACTGTAAATCAAATATAACCCTTTTGTATTTAAAGCGTCTTTAGTTTTATACAGTATACCAATTGATTTTGAGATTTTTTGTTTAATATGATAAATATGTGAATAAATATGGAATAACTTGGATAAGGAGTTAAAAGAAAGTAAAACATTTCAACAGAACAGTAGTTTATAAAAAAATATGATAAAATCATACGTGGAAAACCAAATGTTGAAGGTAAATACTTTAATTTCATTTAAACTGCTGTACGTGTGGATATTTGTTGTTATTTGTAAAGTGTCACAAACTGCCTAATTTAAAATATAAATGTGAGAGGGGCAGGCACCAAAAACTTTGGCTTGGCCTACTCCGTTTTCAGACGTGGTACATATTTGGGGTTTTTTTGTGCTTCAAGAAAATGTTTCAATGTCTGGAAAAAAACAAACTCCTGACTTTATTTCTACTCCATGACCTCTCAGCCGCCTTCAACACTGTTGACCACATCATCCTTCTCATTGATTTATTCATACATCTAGTGTTTGTAGTTCTTTTAAAATCAAAAGAACTACAATACCCATGATGCTGTGCGTCACCGTTTGTTTAATGCAGGGAATAAATAAAATAAAGCATTTTTAATTTAAATAAACTGAATAACTGACCATAAATCCTTTACAATAATCATCATGATGAACATGTAAAATAATAGAAATGATAAACAATTTAGAGTTTAAAAAATAAAAAGATCAAAGGACTGGAATGAATGGAATGTGTCCCTTGGCAATTTGTCCTTTGATGACGTCATCAAAAGGATCTTTCAATAACATTATCAGAGAAAATCCTAGTTCCACAGTACCTTTACGAGTACAAACAGAGCAGCAGCAGAGAAACACGATCGTTACAAGAAACTTTGAATCCTTTATTTAAAAGATGGCTAGTATAAAAATGACAAGTAAATTGAGCAGGTTGATACAAGAAAGACAAGAATGGAGAAAACAAAGGCAAGAGACTTGTACCAAGTCTACCAGACGTACTTTTAACAAGCTGGTTGAAGAAAGACGACAATGGAGAAAGAGAAAACTAGAGAATTGTACCATGATCACTCCGGGTACTTTGGAATTTCTGCTTAACAGGAACATGCGTTCATTTCAGGATGAACTCTTAACCAATACCGTTTGGTTTCATCTGACTGTTTTGGATGGACAGAATCAACATCACAGAGTTCGCCAAATGAAGTCCAACATGAAAAAAATCAAACAAGGTTTGAAGTTAAAGTCTTCAACCTTTTTTAGAGCCATCTGCAGGAAGAATAAAATTGCAGATATACAAAGGGTAGAAGTCTCCAAACACCAGACGAGATGCCAAGAAACAAAAGAAGGTATGAATTGCTCTCAAAGACTTTGCAAAATGAAGTCCAACATGAAAAAAATCAAACAAGGATTGACAACAAAGGCATCTACGTTTTATAGAGCCATCTGTAGGAAGAACAAAATTTCAGATATACAAAGGGTAGAAGTCTCCAAACACTAGACGAGATGCCAAGAAACCAAATAAGGAAGATGGACGAAGATGAAGAAGGTGGTTGACCAAACAGTAACATTAAAATGTTTCTGGGCCAAGTCGTAAAAAAAATACTAAAATAAGCATAAAAATAATTGAAGAAAACAATAACACCGAACAACGTCACCCCCTTCCCTTGAAGAAATTCCAACAAAAGAGACCAAAGACTGCAAACAGAAAGGAGAGTATCTAATGGATGGATTTCTGTGTCTTCGAGACAGCGGAGCTGGGATACCCAGGTGCAGGCCTGGGCACGCGGGATTGCGATCCTGGAGTACGAGGATCCCCCTCTCGGCATTGCCGAGAGAGTCTGACGGAAAAAGACATGCTGACAGAGCCGTGTCAGCCCTGTTGCAGGCGGTGCCTGAAACCACCAAACAAACTTTCCCTTCTCGTTGGAACATCTATCTTATTTTCTAGAAAAGTCTTGACCAAAGATGGAAAATCAGATGGACTCCTTTTACGAACTTCTGAACAAACAGTCCTCACTTACTGAGGATTTTCCTGGAGTTCTAAGAACAATATGGCAACTCTGAACTCAATACAGTTTTCTCCAATAAACATTTAAACTTGCACTTATCTCTGTCTTTTATTTACTGTTTTAATTCCATCCGTCCACTGAATACAGAAGAACCGTCCATCGACTCAGGCTATACGTGCGTCTGACTGTGAACGTGATATTTCCCAAACCACTGAGGGCATTTTAATAAATCTGCACTCAGTTAGTACGAGTTATAGATAATCTGATTTGGTTTTTAAGGATTACGCGACCAAAAATCAAAGAAAAAAATGTTGATTTTTGGCTGTGATTTTTGTTGACTTTTTTCTAAACACCAGTCGTAATGTAAAAATAAATGTATGTTCATCTTTTATTTTAAAAGCAGATGTTGAAATTAAACACAAATAATCAGGGCTTAGCGATACCGAAGATACCTCAAATTTATTATTTTTTTGTTTAATATCACAATAAAATCCCAATATTGATTCTTATCGATTTCTTAAACAATTTGAATCAGATTCAGAATGCTTTTATTGCGATGTCATTAAAGGATATCAGAGACTAGGAACTTGCTTTGATACAGGTGTTCAAAAATATAAAATAAAAATAATAAAAAATAAAATAAATAAAAATAATTTTAACAAAACTAAGAGTGCTCAGAAGAAAAAGAAAAGTAGTGCAATGTCATAGAAAAAAATAGAAAATAATAAAGATGGTAAAGTGACAAGAGGGAAGTGACTAAGAGATGTGGGGATCCAGGTTATAAAGTGACTAAGAGATGTGGGGATCCAGGTTATAAAGTGACTAAGAGATGTGGGGATCCAGGTTATAAAGTGACTAAGAGATGTGGGGATCCAGGTTATAAAGTGACTAAGAGATGTGGGGATCCAGGTTATAAAGTGACTAAGAGATGTGGGGATCCAGGTTATAAAGTGACTAAGAGATGTGGGGATCCAGGTTATAAAGTGACTAAGAGATGTGGGGATCCAGGTTATAAAGTGACTAAGAGATGTGGGGATCCAGGTTATAAAGTGATTAAGAGATGTGGGGATCCAGGTTATAAAGTGACTAAGAGATGTGGGGATCCAGGTTATAAAGTGATTAAGAGATGTGGGGATACAGGTTATAAAGTGACTAAGAGATGTGGGGATCCAGGTTATAAAGTGACTAAGAGATGTGGGGATCCAGGTTATAAAGTGACTAAGAGATGTGGGGATCCAGGTTATAAAGTGACTAAGAGATGTGGGGATCCAGGTTATAAAGTGACTAAGAGATGTGGGGATCCAGGTTATAAAGTGACTAAGAGATGTGGGGATCCAGGTTATAAAGTGACTAAGAGATGTGGGGATCCAGGTTATAAAGTGATTAAGAGATGTGGGGATCCAGGTTATAAAGTGACTAAGAGATGTGGGGATCCAGGTTATAAAGTGATTAAGAGATGTGGGGATCCAGGTTATAAAGTGACTAAGAGATGTGGGGATCCAGGTTATAAAGTGACTAAGAGATGTGGGGATCCAGGTTATAAAGTGACTAAGAGATGTGGGGATCCAGGTTATAAAGTGACTAAGAGATGTGGGGATCCAGGTTATAAAGTGTCTAAGAGATGTGGGGATCCAGGTTATAAAGTGACTAAGAGATGTGGGGATCCAGGTTAGAAAGTGACTAAGAGATGTTGGGATCCAGGTTATAAAGTGATTAAGAGATGTGGGGATCCAGGTTATAAAGTGACTAAGAGATGTGAGGATCCAAGTTATAAAGTGACTAAGAGATGTGGGGATCAAGGTTATAAAGTGACTAAGAGATGTGGGGATCCAGGTTATAAAGTGATTAAGAGATGTGGGGATCCAAGTTATAAAGTGACTAAGAGATGTGGGGATCAAGGTTATAAAGTGACTAAGAGATGTGGGGATCCAGGTTATAAAGTGTCTAAGAGATGTGGGGATCCAGGTTATAAAGTGATTAAGAGATGTGGGGATCCAGGTTATAAAGTGACTAAGAGATGTGGGGATCCAGGTTATAAAGTGATTAAGAAATGTGGGGATCAAGGTTATAAAGTGACTAAGAGATGTGGGGATCCAGGTTATAAAGTGACTAAGAGATGTGGGGATCCAGGTTATAAAGTGTCTAAGAGATGTGGGGATCCAGGTTGTAAAGTGACTAAGAGATGTGGGGATCCAGGTTATAAAGTGACTAAGAGATGTGGGGATCCAGGTTATAAAGTGACTAAGAGATGTGGGGATCCAGGTTATAAAGTGACTAAGAGATGTGGGGATCCAGGTTATAAAGTGATTAAGAGATGTGGGGATCCAGGTTATAAAGTGACTAAGAGATGTGGGGATCCAGGTTATAAAGTGACTAAGAGATGTGGGGATCCAGGTTATAAAGTGACTAAGAGATGTGGGGATCCAGGTTATAAAGTGATTAAGAGATGTGGGGATCCAGGTTATAAAGTGACTAAGAGATGTGGGGATCCAGGTTATAAAGTGACTAAGAGATGTGGGGATCCAGGTTATAAAGTGATTAAGAGATGTGGGGATCCAGGTTATAAAGTGATTAAGAGATGTGGGGATCCAGGTTATAAAGTGATTAAGAGATGTGGGGATCCAGGTTATAAAGTGATTAAGAGATGTGGGGATCCAGGTTATAAAGTGATTAAGAGATGTGGGGATCCAGGTTATAAAGTGACTAAGAGATGGGGGGATCCAGGTTTTTAAATTCATCATTGAGTTTATTCCATAATTTTACTCCAACAACAGAAACACATCTTGATTTTAACAAGGTTCTTACTTTAACACGTTCAAAAATATAACATCCTCGTAGATTATGATAACCAACTCTAAATTAAAAAAAACTTTTTATACCTTTTGGAACTAAGTTATTTTTAATTTTGTGCATAGTCTGTAATATTCTAATATTTACCATATCTTGTAGTTTTAAACAGTTATTCTGAATAAACAGTTGTTTTGTGTGTTCATAAAATCCAACTCTGTTTACTTTTCTTATTGCTTTTTTTTTGTAATTTAACCAGTGAATCTATCTGAGTTTTTCCCGCATTCCCCCAAATCTCAGCACAATATGAAAAATATGGCATAACCAAGGAACTGTAAATCAAATATAACCCTTTTGTATTTAAAGCGTCTTTAGTTTTATACAGTATACCAATTGATTTTGAGATTTTTTGTTTAATATGATAAATATGTGAATAAATATGGAATAACTTGGATAAGGAGTTAAAAGAAAGTAAAACATTTCAACAGAACAGTAGTTTATAAAAAAATATGATAAAATCATACATGGAAAACCAAATGTTGAAGGTAAATACTTTAATTTCATTTAAACTGCTGTACGTGTGGATATTTGTTGTTATTTGTAAAGTGTCACAAACTGCCTAATTTAAAATATAAATGTGAGAGGGGCAGGCACCAAAAACTTTGGCTTGGCCTACTCCGTTTTCAGACGTGGTACATATTTGGGGTTTTTTTGTGCTTCAAGGAAATGTTTCAATGTCTGGAAAAAAACAAACTCCTGACTTTATTACTACTCCATGACCTCTCAGCCGCTTTCAACACTGTTGACCACATCATCCTTCTCATTGATTTATTCATACATCTAGTGTTTGTAGTTCTTTTAAAATCAAAAGAACTACAATACCCATGATGCTGTGCGTCACCGTTTGTTTAATGCAGGGAATAAATAAAATAAAGCATTTTTAATTTAAATAAACTGAATAACTGACCATAAATCCTTTACAATAATCATCATGATGAACATGTAAAATAATAGAAATGATAAACAATTTAGAGTTTAAAAAATAAAAAGATCAAGGGACTGGAATGAATGGAATGTGTCCCTTGGCAATTTGTCCTTTGATGACGTCATCAAAAGGATCTTTCAATAACATTATCAGAGAAAATCCTAGTTCCACAGTACCTTTACGAGTACAAACAGAGCAGCAGCAGAGAAAAACGATCGTTACAAGAAACTTTGAATCCTTTATTTAAAAGATGGCTAGTATAAAAATGACAAGCAATTTGAGCAGGTTGATACAAGAAAGACAAGAATGGAGAAAACAAAGGCAAGAGACTTGTACCAAGTCTACCAGACGTACTTTTAACAAGCTGGTTGAAGAAAGACGACAATGGAGAAAGAGAAAACTAGAGAATTGTACCATGATCACTCCGGGTACTTTGGAATTTCTGCTTAACAGGAACATGCGTTCATTTCAGGATGAACTCTTAACCAATACCGTTTGGTTTCATCTGACTGTTTTGGATGGACAGAATCAACATCACAGAGTTCGCCAAATGAAGTCCAACATGAAAAAAATCAAACAAGGTTTGAAGTTAAAGTCTTCAACCTTTTTTAGAGCCATCTGCAGGAAGAATAAAATTGCAGATATACAAAGGGTAGAAGTCTCCAAACACCAGACGAGATGCCAAGAAACAAAAGAAGGTTTGAATTGCTCTCAAAGACTTTGCAAAATGAAGTCCAACATGAAAAAAATCAAACAAGGATTGACAACAAAGGCATCTATGTTTTATAGAGCCATCTGCAGGAAGAACAAAATTTCAGATATACAAAGAGTAGAAGTCTCCAAACACTAGACGAGATGCCAAGAAACCAAATAAGGAAGATGGACGAAGATGAAGAAGGTGGTTGACCAAACAGTAACATTAAAATGTTTCTGGGCCAAGTCGTAAAAAAAATACTAAAATAAGCATAAAAATAATTGAAGAAAACAATAACACCGAACAACGTCACCCCCTTCCCTTGAAGAAATTCCAACAAAAGAGACCAAAGACTGCAAACAGAATGGAGAGCATCTAATGGATGGATTTCTGTGTCTTCGAGACAGCGGAGCTGGGATACCCAGGTGCAGGCCTGGGCACGCGGGATTGCGATCCTGGAGTACGAGGATCCCCCTCTCGGCATTGCCGAGAGAGTCTGACGGAAAAAGACATGCCGACAGAGCCGTGTCAGCCCTGCTGCAGGCGGTGCCTGAAACCACCAAACAAACTTTCCCTTCTCGTTGGAACATCTATCTTATTTTCTAGAAAAGTCTTGACCAAAGATGGAAAATCAGATGGACTCCTTTTACGAACTTCTGAACAAACAGTCCTCACTTACTGAGGATTTTCCTGGAGTTCTAAGAACAATATGGCAACTCTGAACTCAATACAGTTTTCTCCAATAAACATTTAAACTTGCACTTATCTCTGTCTTTTATTTACTGTTTTAATCCCATCCGTCCACTGAATACGGAAGAACCGTCCATCGACTCAGGCTGTACGTGCGTCTGACTGTGAACGTGATATTTCCCAAACCACTGAGGGCATTTTAATAAATCTGCACTCAGTTAGTACGAGTTATAGATAATCTGATTTGGTTTTTAAGGATTATGCGACCAAAAATCAAAGAAAAAATGTTGATTTGTTGCTGTGATTATTGTTGACTTTTTTCTAAACACCAGTCGTAATGTAAAAATAAATGTATGTTCATCTTTTATTTTAAAAGCAGATGTTGAAATTAAACACAAATAATCAGGGCTGAGCGATACCGAAGATACCTCAAATTTATTATTTTTTTGTTTAATATCACAATAAAATCCCAATATTGATTCTTATCGATTTCTTAAACAATTTGAATCAGAATGCTTTTATTGCGATGTCATTAAAGGATATCAGAGACTAAAAACTTGCTTTGATACAGGTGTTCAAAAATATAAAATAAAAATAATACAAAATAAAATAAATAAAAATAATTTCAACAAAACTAAGAGTGCTCAGAAGAAAAAGAAAAGTAGTGCAATGTCATAGAAAAAAATAGAAAATAATAAAGATGGTAAAGTGACAAGAGGGAAGTGACTAAGAGATGTGGGGATCCAGGTTATAAAGTGACTAAGAGATGTGGGGATCCAGGTTATAAAGTGATTAAGAGATGTGGGGATCCAGGTTATAAAGTGATTAAGAGATGTGGGGATCCAGGTTATAAAGTGACTAAGAGATGTGGGGATCCAGGTTATAAAGTGACTAAGAGATGTGGGGATCCAGGTTATAAAGTGATTAAGAGATGTGGGGATCCAGGTTATAAAGTGATTAAGAGATGTGGGGATCCAGGTTATAAAGTGACTAAGAGATGTGGGGATCCAGGTTATAAAGTGACTAAGAGATGTGGGGATCCAGGTTATAAAGTGACTAAGAGATGTGGGGATCCAGGTTATAAAGTGACTAAGAGATGTGGGGATCCAGGTTATAAAGTGACTAAGAGATGTGGGGATCCAGGTTATAAAGTGACTAAGAGATGTGGGGATCCAGGTTATAAAGTGACTAAGAGATGTGGGGATCCAGGTTATAAAGTGACTAAGAGATGTGGGGATCCAGGTTATAAAGTGATTAAGAGATGTGGGGATCCAGGTTATAAAGTGACTAAGAGATGTGGGGATCCAGGTTATAAAGTGACTAAGAGATGTGGAGATCCAGGTTATAAAGTGACTAAGAGATGTGGGGATCCAAGTTATAAAGTGACTAAGAGATGTGGAGATCCAGGTTATAAAGTGACTAAGAGATGTGGGGATCCAAGTTATAAAGTGACTAAGAGATGTGGGGATCCAGGTTATAAAGTGACTAAGAGATGTGGGGATCCAGGTTATAAAGTGATTAAGAGATGTGGGGATCCAAGTTATAAAGTGACTAAGAGATGTGGGGATCCAGGTTATAAAGTGACTAAGAGATGTGGGGATCCAGGTTATAAAGTGACTAAGAGATGTGGGGATCCAGGTTATAAAGTGACTAAGAGATGTGGGGATCCAGGTTATAAAGTGACTAAGAGATGTGGGGATCCAGGTTATAAAGTGATTAAGAGATGTGGGGATCCAGGTTATAAAGTGACTAAGAGATGTGGGGATCCAGGTTATAAAGTGACTAAGAGATGTTGGGATCCAAGTTATAAAGTGACTAAGAGATGTGGGGATCCAGGTTATAAAGTGACTAAGAGATGTGGGGATCCAGGTTATAAAGTGACTAAGAGATGTGGGGATCCAGGTTATAAAGTGACTAAGAGATGTGGGGATCCAGGTTATAAAGTGATTAAGAGATGTGGGGATCCAAGTTATAAAGTGACTAAGAGATGTGGGGATCAAGGTTATAAAGTGACTAAGAGATGTGGGGATCCAGGTTATAAAGTGACTAAGAGATGTGGGGATCCAGGTTATAAAGTGTCTAAGAGATGTGGGGATCCAGGTTATAAAGTGATTAAGAGATGTGGGGATCCAGGTTATAAAGTGTCTAAGAGATGTGGGGATCCAGGTTATAAAGTGATTAAGAGATGTGGGGATCCAGGTTATAAAGTGACTAAGAGATGTGGGGATCCAGGTTATAAAGTGATTAAGAGATGTGGGGATCCAGGTTATAAAGTGATTAAGAGATGTGGGGATCCAGGTTATAAAGTGACTAAGAGATGTGGGGATCCAGGTTATAAAGTGACTAAGAGATGTGGGGATCCAGGTTATAAAGTGACTAAGAGATGTGGGGATCCAGGTTATAAAGTGACTAAGAGATGTGGGGATCCAGGTTATAAAGTGACTAAGAGATGTGGGGATCCAGGTTTTTAAATTCATCATTGAGTTTATTCCATAATTTTACTCCAACAACAGAAACACATCTTGATTTTAACAAGGTTCTTACTTTAACACGTTCAAAAATATAACATCCTCGTAGATTATGATAACCAACTCTAAATTTAAAAAAACTTTTTATACCTTTTGGAACTAAGTTATTTTTAATTTTGTGCATAGTCTGTAATATTCTAATATTTACCATATCTTGTAGTTTTAAACAGTTATTCTGAATAAACAGTTGATTTGTGTGTTCATAAAATCCAACTCTGTTTACTTTTCTTATTGCTTTTTTTGTAATTTAACCAGTGAATCTATCTGAGTTTTTCCTGCATTCCCCCAAATCTCAGCACAATATGAAAAATATGGCATAACCAAGGAACTGTAAATCAAATATAACCCTTTTGTATTTAAAGCGTCTTTAGTTTTATACAGTATACCAATTGATTTTGAGATTTTTTGTTTAATATGATAAATATGTGAATAAATATGGAATAACTTGGATAAGGAGTTAAAAGAAAGTATAACATTTCAACAGAACAGTAGTTTATAAAAAAATATGATAAAATCATACGTGGAAAACCAAATGCTGAAGGTAAATACTTTAATTTCATTTAAACTGCTGTACGTGTGGATATTTGTTGTTATTTGTAAAGTGTCACAAACTGCCTAATTTAAAATATAAATGTGAGAGGGGCAGGCACCAAAAACTTTGGCTTGGCCTACTCCGTTTTCAGACATGGTACATATTTGGGGTTTTTTTGTGCTTCAAGAAAATGTTTCAATGTCTGGAAAAAAACAAACTCCTGACTTTATTTCTACTCCATGACCTCTCAGCCGCCTTCAACACTGTTGACCACATCATCCTTCTCATTGATTTATTCATACATCTAGTGTTTGTAGTTCTTTTAAAATCAAAAGAACTACAATACCCATGATGCTGTGCGTCACCGTTTGTTTAATGCAGGGAATAAATAAAATAAAGCATTTTTAATTTAAATAAACTGAATAACTGACCATAAATCCTTTACAATAATCATCATGATGAACATGTAAAAAAATAAAAATGATAAACAATTTAGAGTTAAAAAAATAAAAAGATCAAAGGACTGGAATGAATGGAATGTGTCCCTTGGCAATTTGTCCTTTGATGACGTCATCAAAAGGATCTTTCAATAACATTATCAGAGAAAATCCTAGTTCCACAGTACCTTTACGAGTACAAACAGAGCAGCAGCAGAGAAAAACGATCGTTACAAGAAACTTTGAATCCTTTATTTAAAAGATGGCTAGTATAAAAATGACAAGTAAATTGAGCAGGTTGATACAAGAAAGACAAGAATGGAGAAAACAAAGGCAAGAGACTTGTACCAAGTCTACCAGACGTACTTTTAACAAGCTGGTTGAAGAAAGACGACAATGGAGAAAGAGAAAACTAGAGAATTGTACCATGATCACTCCGGGTACTTTGGAATTTCTGCTTAACAGGAACATGCGTTCATTTCAGGATGAACTCTTAACCAATACCGTTTGGTTTCATCTGACTGTTTTGGATGGACAGAATCAACATCACAGAGTTCGCCAAATGAAGTCCAACATGAAAAAAATCAAACAAGGTTTGAAGTTAAAGTCTTCAACCTTTTTTAGAGCCATCTGCAGGAAGAATAAAATTGCAGATATACAAAGGGTAGAAGTCTCCAAACACCAGACGAGATGCCAAGAAACAAAAGAAGGTTTGAATTGCTCTCAAAGATTTTGCAAAATGAAGTCCAACATGAAAAAAATCAAACAAGGATTGACAACAAAGGCATCTATGTTTTATAGAGCCATCTGCAGGAAGAACAAAATTTCAGATATACAAAGGGTAGAAGTCTCCAAACACTAGACGAGATGCCAAGAAACCAAATAAGGAAGATGGACGAAGATGAAGAAGGTGGTTGACCAAACAGTAACATTAAAATGTTTCTGGGCCAAGTCGTAAAAAAAATACTAAAATAAGCATAAAAATAATTGAAGAAAACAATAACACCGTACCACGTCACCCCCTTCCCTTGAAGAAATTCCAACAAAAGAGACCAAAGACTGCAAACAGAATGGAGAGTATCTAATGGGTGGATTTCTGTGTCTTCGAGACAGCGGAGCTGGGATACCCAGGTGCAGGCCTGGGCACGCGGGATTGCGATCCTGGAGTACGAGGATCCCCCTCTCGGCATTGCCGAGAGAGTCTGACGGAAAAAGACATGCTGACAGAGCCGTGTCAGCCCTGTTGCAGGCGGTGCCTGAAACCACCAAACAAACTTTCCCTTCTCGTTGGAACATCTATCTTATTTTCTAGAAAAGTCTTGACCAAAGATGGAAAATCAGATGGACTCCTTTTACGAACTTCTGAACAAACAGTCCTCACTTACTGAGGATTTTCCTGGAGTCCTAAGAACAATATGGCAACTCTGAACTCAATACAGTTTTCTCCAATAAACATTTAAACTTGCACTTATCTCTGTCTTTTATTTACTGTTTTAATCCCATCCGTCCACTGAATACAGAAGAACCGTCCATCGACTCAGGCTATACGTGCGTCTGACTGTGAACGTGATATTTCCCAAACCACTGAGGGCATTTTAATAAATCTGCACTCAGTTAGTACGAGTTATAGATAATCTGATTTGGTTTTTAAGGATTACGCGACCAAAAATCAAAGAAAAAAATGTTGATTTTTGGCTGTGATTTTTGTTGACTTTTTTCTAAACACCAGTCGTAATGTAAAAATAAATGTATGTTCATCTTTTATTTTAAAAGCAGATGTTGAAATTAAACACAAATAATCAGGGCTTAGCGATACCGAAGATACCTCAAATTTATTATTTTTTTGTTTAATATCACAATAAAATCCCAATATTGATTCTTATCGATTTCTTAAACAATTTGAATCAGATTCAGAATGCTTTTATTGCGATGTCATTAAAGGATATCAGAGACTAGGAACTTGCTTTGATACAGGTGTTCAAAAATATAAAATAAAAATAATAAAAAATAAAATAAATAAAAATAATTTTAACAAAACTAAGAGTGCTCAGAAGAAAAAGAAAAGTAGTGCAATGTCATAGAAAAAAATAGAAAATAATAAAGATGGTAAAGTGACAAGAGGGAAGTGACTAAGAGATGTGGGGATCCAGGTTATAAAGTGACTAAGAGATGTGGGGATCCAGGTTATAAAGTGACTAAGAGATGTGGGGATCCAGGTTATAAAGTGACTAAGAGATGTGGGGATCCAGGTTATAAAGTGATTAAGAGATGTGGGGATCCAGGTTATAAAGTGACTAAGAGATGTGGGGATCCAGGTTATAAAGTGATTAAGAGATGTGGGGATCCAGGTTA
This sequence comes from Neostethus bicornis, assembly GCA_902685375.1. Classification (NCBI taxonomy): domain Eukaryota; kingdom Metazoa; phylum Chordata; class Actinopteri; order Atheriniformes; family Phallostethidae; genus Neostethus; species Neostethus bicornis. Next base: position 4,905,909 of record LR738547.1, on the reverse strand, counting down.
TAAAGTGACTAAGAGATGTGGGGATCCAGGTTATAAAGTGACTAAGAGATGTGGGGATCCAGGTTATAAAGTGACTAAGAGATGTGGGGATCCAGGTTATAAAGTGACTAAGAGATGTGGGGATCCAGGTTATAAAGTGACTAAGAGATGTGGGGATCCAGGTTATAAAGTGATTAAGAGATGTGGGGATCCAGGTTATAAAGTGACTAAGAGATGTGGGGATCCAGGTTATAAAGTGATTAAGAGATGTGGGGATCCAGGTTATAAAGTGACTAAGAGATGTGGGGATCCAGGTTATAAAGTGACTAAGAGATGTGGGGATCCAGGTTATAAAGTGACTAAGAGATGTGGGGATCCAGGTTATAAAGTGACTAAGAGATGTGGGGATCCAGGTTATAAAGTGTCTAAGAGATGTGGGGATCCAGGTTATAAAGTGACTAAGAGATGTGGGGATCCAGGTTAGAAAGTGACTAAGAGATGTTGGGATCCAGGTTATAAAGTGACTAAGAGATGTGGGGATCCAGGTTATAAAGTGACTAAGAGATGTGAGGATCCAAGTTATAAAGTGACTAAGAGATGTGGGGATCAAGGTTAAAAAGTGACTAAGAGATGTGGGGATCCAGGTTATAAAGTGATTAAGAGATGTGGGGATCCAAGTTATAAAGTGACTAAGAGATGTGGGGATCAAGGTTATAAAGTGACTAAGAGATGTGGGGATCCAGGTTATAAAGTGTCTAAGAGATGTGGGGATCCAGGTTATAAAGTGATTAAGAGATGTGGGGATCCAGGTTATAAAGTGACTAAGAGATGTGGGGATCCAGGTTATAAAGTGATTAAGAGATGTGGGGATCAAGGTTATAAAGTGACTAAGAGATGTGGGGATCCAGGTTATAAAGTGACTAAGAGATGTGGGGATCCAGGTTATAAAGTGTCTAAGAGATGTGGGGATCCAGGTTGTAAAGTGACTAAGAGATGTGGGGATCCAGGTTATAAAGTGACTAAGAGATGTGGGGATCCAGGTTATAAAGTGACTAAGAGATGTGGGGATCCAGGTTATAAAGTGACTAAGAGATGTGGGGATCCAGGTTATAAAGTGATTAAGAGATGTGGGGATCCAGGTTATAAAGTGACTAAGAGATGTGGGGATCCAGGTTATAAAGTGACTAAGAGATGTGGGGATCCAGGTTATAAAGTGACTAAGAGATGTGGGGATCCAGGTTATAAAGTGATTAAGAGATGTGGGGATCCAGGTTATAAAGTGACTAAGAGATGTGGGGATCCAGGTTATAAAGTGACTAAGAGATGTGGGGATCCAGGTTATAAAGTGACTAAGAGATGTGGGGATCCAGGTTATAAAGTGACTAAGAGATGTGGGGATCCAGGTTATAAAGTGACTAAGAGATGTGGGGATCCAGGTTATAAAGTGATTAAGAGATGTGGGGATCCAGGTTATAAAGTGATTAAGAGATGTGGGGATCCAGGTTATAAAGTGACTAAGAGATGTGGGGATCCAGGTTTTTAAATTCATCATTGAGTTTATTCCATAATTTTACTCCAACAACAGAAACACATCTTGATTTTAACAAGGTTCTTACTTTAACACGTTCAAAAATATAACATCCTCGTAGATTATGATAACCAACTCTAAATTAAAAAAAACTTTTTATACCTTTTGGAACTAAGTTATTTTTAATTTTGTGCATAGTCTGTAATATTCTAATATTTACCATATCTTGTAGTTTTAAACAGTTATTCTGAATAAACAGTTGTTTTGTGTGTTCATAAAATCCAACTCTGTTTACTTTTCTTATTGCTTTTTTTTTGTAATTTAACCAGTGAATCTATCTGAGTTTTTCCCGCATTCCCCCAAATCTCAGCACAATATGAAAAATATGGCATAACCAAGGAACTGTAAATCAAATATAACCCTTTTGTATTTAAAGCGTCTTTAGTTTTATACAGTATACCAATCGATTTTGAGATTTTTTGTTTAATATGATAAATATGTGAATAAATATGGAATAACTTGGATAAGGAGTTAAAAGAAAGTAAAACATTTCAACAGAACAGTAGTTTATAAAAAAATATGATAAAATCATACGTGGAAAACCAAATGTTGAAGGTAAATACTTTAATTTCATTTAAACTGCTGTACGTGTGGATATTTGTTGTTATTTGTAAAGTGTCACAAACTGCCTAATTTAAAATATAAATGTGAGAGGGGCAGGCACCAAAAACTTTGGCTTGGCCTACTCCGTTTTCAGACGTGGTACATATTTGGGGTTTTTTTGTGCTTCAAGGAAATGTTTCAATGTCTGGAAAAAAACAAACTCCTGACTTTATTACTACTCCATGACCTCTCAGCCGCCTTCAACACTGTTGACCACGTCATCCTTCTCATTGATTTATTCATACATCTAGTGTTTGTAGTTCTTTTAAAATCAAAAGAACTACAATACCCATGATGCTGTGCGTCACCGTTTGTTTAATGCAGGGAATAAATAAAATAAAGCATTTTTAATTTAAATAAACTGAATAACTGACCATAAATCCTTTACAATAATCATCATGATGAACATGTAAAATAAAAGAAATGATAAACAATTTAGAGTTTAAAAAATAAAAAGATCAAGGGACTGGAATGAATGGAATGTGTCCCTTGGCAATTTGTCCTTTGATGACGTCATCAAAAGGATCTTTCAATAACATTATCAGAGAAAATCCTAGTTCCACAGTACCTTTACGAGTACAAACAGAGCAGCAGCAGAGAAAAACAATCGTTACAAGAAACTTTGAATCCTTTATTTAAAAGATGGCTAGTATAAAAATGACAAGCAATTTGAGCAGGTTGATACAAGAAAGACAAGAATGGAGAAAACAAAGGCAAGAGACTTGTACCAAGTCTACCAGACGTACTTTTAACAAGCTGGTTGAAGAAAGACGACAATGGAGAAAGAGAAAACTAGAGAATTGTACCATGATCACTCCGGGTACTTTGGAATTTCTGCTTAACAGGAACATGCGTTCATTTCAGGATGAACTCTTAACCAATACCGTTTGGTTTCATCTGACTGTTTTGGATGGACAGAATCAACATCACAGAGTTCGCCAAATGAAGTCCAACATGAAAAAAATCAAACAAGGTTTGAAGTTAAAGTCTTCAACCTTTTTTAGAGCCATCTGCAGGAAGAATAAAATTGCAGATATACAAAGGGTAGAAGTCTCCAAACACCAGACGAGATGCCAAGAAACAAAAGAAGGTTTGAATTGCTCTCAAAGACTTTGCAAAATGAAGTCCAACATGAAAAAAATCAAACAAGGATTGACAACAAAGGCATCTATGTTTTATAGAGCCATCTGCAGGAAGAACAAAATTTCAGATATACAAAGAGTAGAAGTCTCCAAACACTAGACGAGATGCCAAGAAACCAAATAAGGAAGATGGACGAAGATGAAGAAGGTGGTTGACCAAACAGTAACATTAAAATGTTTCTGGGCCAAGTCGTAAAAAAAATACTAAAATAAGCATAAAAATAATTGAAGAAAACAATAACACCGAACAACGTCACCCCCTTCCCTTGAAGAAATTCCAACAAAAGAGACCAAAGACTGCAAACAGAATGGAGAGCATCTAATGGATGGATTTCTGTGTCTTCGAGACAGCGGAGCTGGGATACCCAGGTGCAGGCCTGGGCACGCGGGATTGCGATCCTGGAGTACGAGGATCCCCCTCTCGGCATTGCCGAGAGAGTCTGACGGAAAAAGACATGCCGACAGAGCCGTGTCAGCCCTGTTGCAGGCGGTGCCTGAAACCACCAAACAAACTTTCCCTTCTCGTTGGAACATCTATCTTATTTTCTAGAAAAGTCTTGACCAAAGATGGAAAATCAGATGGACTCCTTTTACGAACTTCTGAACAAACAGTCCTCACTTACTGAGGATTTTCCTGGAGTCCTAAGAACAATATGGCAACTCTGAACTCAATACAGTTTTCTCCAATAAACATTTAAACTTGCACTTATCTCTGTCTTTTATTTACTGTTTTAATCCCATCCGTCCACTGAATACAGAAGAACCGTCCATCGACTCAGGCTGTGCGTGCGTCTGACTGTGAACGTGATATTTCCCAAACCACTGAGGGCATTTTAATAAATCTGCACTCAGTTAGTACGAGTTATAGATAATCTGATTTGGTTTTTAAGGATTATGCGACCAAAAATCAAAGAAAAAATGTTGATTTGTTGCTGTGATTATTGTTGACTTTTTTCTAAACACCAGTCGTAATGTAAAAATAAATGTATATTCATCTTTTATTTTAAAAGCAGATGTTGAAATTAAACACAAATAATCAGGGCTGAGCGATACCGAAGATACCTCAAATTTATTATTTTTTTGTTTAATATCACAATAAAATCCCAATATTGATTCTTATCGATTTCTTAAACAATTTGAATCAGAATGCTTTTATTGCGATGTCATTAAAGGATATCAGAGACTAGGAACTTGCTTTGATACAGGTGTTCAAAAATATAAAATAAAAATAATACAAAATAAAATAAATAAAAATAATTTTAACAAAACTAAGAGTGCTCAGAAGAAAAAGAAAAGTAGTGCAATGTCATAGAAAAAAATAGAAAATAATAAAGATGGTAAAGTGACAAGAGGGAAGTGACTAAGAGATGTGGGGATCCAGGTTATAAAGTGACTAAGAGATGTGGGGATCCAGGTTATAAAGTGATTAAGAGATGTGGGGATCCAGGTTATAAAGTGATTAAGAGATGTGGGGATCCAGGTTATAAAGTGACTAAGAGATGTGGGGATCCAGGTTATAAAGTGACTAAGAGATGTGGGGATCCAGGTTATAAAGTGACTAAGAGATGTGGGGATCCAGGTTATAAAGTGACTAAGAGATGTGGGGATCCAGGTTATAAAGTGACTAAGAGATGTGGGGATCCAGGTTACAAAGTGACTAAGAGATGTGGGGATCCAGGTTATAAAGTGACTAAGAGATGTGGGGATCCAGGTTATAAAGTGATTAAGAGATGTGGGGATCCAGGTTATAAAGTGACTAAGAGATGTGGGGATCCAGGTTATAAAGTGACTAAGAGATGTGGAGATCCAGGTTATAAAGTGACTAAGAGATGTGGGGATCCAAGTTATAAAGTGACTAAGAGATGTGGAGATCCAGGTTATAAAGTGACTAAGAGATGTGGGGATCCAAGTTATAAAGTGACTAAGAGATGTGGGGATCCAGGTTATAAAGTGACTAAGAGATGTGGGGATCCAGGTTATAAAGTGACTAAGAGATGTGGGGATCCAGTTTATAAAGTGACTAAGAGATGTGGGGATCCAGGTTATAAAGTGACTAAGAGATGTGGGGATCCAGGTTATAAAGTGACTAAGAGATGTGGGGATCCAGGTTATAAAGTGACTAAGAGATGTGGGGATCCAGGTTATAAAGTGATTAAGAGATGTGGGGATCCAGGTTATAAAGTGACTAAGAGATGTGGGGATCCAGGTTATAAAGTGACTAAGAGATGTTGGGATCCAAGTTATAAAGTGACTAAGAGATGTGGGGATCCAGGTTATAAAGTGACTAAGAGATGTGGGGATCCAGGTTATAAAGTGACTAAGAGATGTGGGGATCCAGGTTATAAAGTGACTAAGAGATGTGGGGATCCAGGTTATAAAGTGATTAAGAGATGTGGGGATCCAAGTTATAAAGTGACTAAGAGATGTGGGGATCAAGGTTATAAAGTGACTAAGAGATGTGGGGATCCAGGTTATAAAGTGACTAAGAGATGTGGGGATCCAGGTTATAAAGTGTCTAAGAGATGTGGGGATCCAGGTTATAAAGTGATTAAGAGATGTGGGGATCCAGGTTATAAAGTGTCTAAGAGATGTGGGGATCCAGGTTATAAAGTGATTAAGAGATGTGGGGATCCAGGTTATAAAGTGACTAAGAGATGTGGGGATCCAGGTTATAAAGTGATTAAGAGATGTGGGGATCCAGGTTATAAAGTGATTAAGAGATGTGGGGATCCAGGTTATAAAGTGACTAAGAGATGTGGGGATCCAGGTTATAAAGTGACTAAGAGATGTGGGGATCCAGGTTATAAAGTGACTAAGAGATGTGGGGATCCAGGTTATAAAGTGACTAAGAGATGTGGGGATCCAGGTTATAAAGTGACTAAGAGATGTGGGGATCCAGGTTATAAAGTGACTAAGAGATGTGGGGATCCAGGTTATAAAGTGATTAAGAGATGTGGGGATCCAGGTTATAAAGTGACTAAGAGATGTGGGGATCCAGGTTTTTAAATTCATCATTGAGTTTATTCCATAATTTTACTCCAACAACAGAAACACATCTTGATTTTAACAAGGTTCTTACTTTAACACGTTCAAAAATATAACATCCTCGTAGATTATGATAACCAACTCTAAATTTAAAAAAACTTTTTATACCTTTTGGAACTAAGTTATTTTTAATTTTGTGCATAATCTGTAATATTCTAATATTTACCATATCTTGTAGTTTTAAACAGTTATTCTGAATAAACAGTTGATTTGTGTGTTCATAAAATCCAACTCTGTTTACTTTTCTTATTGCTTTTTTTTTGTAATTTAACCAGTGAATCTATCTGAGTTTTTCCCGCATTCCCCCAAATCTCAGCACAATATGAAAAATATGGCATAACCAAGGAACTGTAAATCAAATATAACCCTTTTGTATTTAAAGCGTCTTTAGTTTTATACAGTATACCAATCGATTTTGAGATTTTTTGTTTAATATGATAAATATGTGAATAAATATGGAATAACTTGGATAAGGAGTTAAAAGAAAGTAAAACATTTCAACAGAACAGTAGTTTATAAAAAAATATGATAAAATCATACATGGAAAACCAAATGTTGAAGGTAAATACTTTAATTTCATTTAAACTGCTGTACGTGTGGATATTTGTTGTTATTTGTAAAGTGTCACAAACTGCCTAATTTAAAATATAAATGTGAGAGGGGCAGGCACCAAAAACTTTGGCTTGGCCTACTCCGTTTTCAGACGTGGTACATATTTGGGGTTTTTTTGTGCTTCAAGAAAATGTTTCAATGTCTGGAAAAAAACAAACTCCTGACTTTATTTCTACTCCATGACCTCTCAGCCGCTTTCAACACTGTTGACCACGTCATCCTTCTCATTGATTTATTCATACATCTAGTGTTTGTAGTTCTTTTAAAATCAAAAGAACTACAATACCAATGAAGCTGTGCGTCACCGTTTGTTTAATGCAGGGAATAAATAAAATAAAGCATTTTTAATTTAAATAAACTGAATAACTGACCATAAATCCTTTACAATAATCATCATGATGAACATGTAAAATAATAGAAATGATAAACAATTTAGAATTTAAAAAATAAAAAGATCAAAGGACTGGAATGAATGGAATGTGTCCCTTGGCAATTTGTCCTTTGATGACGTCATCAAAAGGATCTTTCAATAACATTATCAGAGAAAATCCTAGTTCCACAGTACCTTTACGAGTACAAACAGAGCAGCAGCAGAGAAAAACGATCGTTACAAGAAACTTTGAAAACTTTATTTAAAAGATGGCTAGTATAAAAATGACAAGTAAATTGAGCAGGTTGATACAAGAAAGACAAGAATGGAGAAAACAAAGGCAAGAGACTTGTACCAAGTCTACCAGACGTACTTTTAACAAGCTGGTTGAAGAAAGACGACAATGGAGAAAGAGAAAACTAGAGAATTGTACCATGGTCACTCCGGGTACTTTGGAATTTCTGCTTAACAGGAACATGCGTTCATTTCAGGATGAACTCTTAACCAATACCGTTTGGTTTCATCTGACTGTTTTGGATGGACAGAATCGCCATCACAGAGTTCGCCAAATGAAGTCCAACATGAAAAAAATCAAACAAGGTTTGAAGTTAAAGTCTTCAACCTTTTTTAGAGCCATCTGCAGGAAGAATAAAATTGCAGATATACAAAGGGTAGAAGTCTCCAAACACCAGACGAGATGCCAAGAAACAAAAGAAGGTTTGAATTGCTCTCAAAGATTTTGCAAAATGAAGTCCAACATGAAAAAAATCAAACAAGGATTGACAACAAAGGCATCTATGTTTTATAGAGCCATCTGCAGGAAGAACAAAATTTCAGATATACAAAGGGTAGAAGTCTCCAAACACTAGACGAGATGCCAAGAAACCAAATAAGGAAGATGGACGAAGATGAAGAAGGTGGTTGACCAAACAGTAACATTAAAATGTTTCTGGGCCAAGTCGTAAAAAAAATACTAAAATAAGCATAAAAATAATTGAAGAAAACAATAACACCGTACCACGTCACCCCCTTCCCTTGAAGAAATTCCAACAAAAGAGACCAAAGACTGCAAACAGAATGGAGAGTATCTAATGGATGGATTTCTGTGTCTTCGAGACAGCGGAGCTGGGATACCCAGGTGCAGGCCTGGGCACGCGGGATTGCGATCCTGGAGTACGAGGATCCCCCTCTCGGCATTGCCGAGAGAGTCTGACGGAAAAAGACATGCTGACAGAGCCGTGTCAGCCCTGTTGCAGGCGGTGCCTGAAACCACCAAACAAACTTTCCCTTCTCGTTGGAACATCTATCTTATTTTCTAGAAAAGTCTTGACCAAAGATGGAAAATCAGATGGACTCCTTTTACGAACTTCTGAACAAACAGTCCTCACTTACTGAGGATTTTCCTGGAGTTCTAAGAACAATATGGCAACTCTGAACTCAATACAGTTTTCTCCAATAAACATTTAAACTTGCACTTATCTCTGTCTTTTATTTACTGTTTTAATTCCATCCGTCCACAGAATACAGAAGAACCGTCCATCGACTCAGGCTGTGCGTGCGTCTGACTGTGAACGTGATATTTCCCAAACCACTGAGGGCATTTTAATAAATCTGCACTCAGTTAGTACGAGTTATAGATAATCTGATTTGGTTTTTAAGGATTACGCGACCAAAAATCAAAGAAAAAAATGTTGATTTTTGGCTGTGATTTTTGTTGACTTTTTTCTAAACACCAGTCGTAATGTAAAAATAAATGTATGTTCATCTTTTATTTTAAAAGCAGATGTTGAAATTAAACACAAATAATCAGGGCTTAGCGATACCGAAGATACCTCAAATTTATTATTTTTTTGTTTAATATCACAATAAAATCCCAATATTGATTCTTATCGATTTCTTAAACAATTTGAATCAGATTCAGAATGCTTTTATTGCGATGTCATTAAAGGATATCAGAGACTAGGAACTTGCTTTGATACAGGTGTTCAAAAATATAAAATAAAAATAATAAAAAATAAAATAAATAAAAATAATTTTAACAAAACTAAGAGTGCTCAGAAGAAAAAGAAAAGTAGTGCAATGTCATAGAAAAAAATAGAAAATAATAAAGATGGTAAAGTGACAAGAGGGAAGTGACTAAGAGATGTGGGGATCCAGGTTATAAAGTGACTAAGAGATGTGGGGATCCAGGTTATAAAGTGACTAAGAGATGTGGGGATCCAGGTTATAAAGTGACTAAGAGATGTGGGGATCCAGGTTATAAAGTGACTAAGAGATGTGGGGATCCAGGTTATAAAGTGACTAAGAGATGTGGGGATCCAGGTTATAAAGTGACTAAGAGATGTGGGGATCCAGGTTATAAAGTGACTAAGAGATGTGGGGATCCAGGTTATAAAGTGACTAAGAGATGTGGGGATCCAGGTTATAAAGTGACTAAGAGATGTGGGGATCCAGGTTATAAAGTGACTAAGAGATGTGGGGATCCAGGTTATAAAGTGACTAAGAGATGTGGGGATCCAGGTTATAAAGTGATTAAGAGATGTGGGGATCCAGGTTATAAAGTGACTAAGAGATGTGGGGATCCAGGTTATAAAGTGACTAAGAGATGTGGGGATCCAGGTTATAAAGTGACTAAGAGATGTGGGGATCCAGGTTATAAAGTGACTAAGAGATGTGGGGATCCAGGTTATAAAGTGACTAAGAGATGTGGGGATCCAGGTTATAAAGTGATTAAGAGATGTGGGGATCCAGGTTATAAAGTGACTAAGAGATGTGGGGATCCAGGTTATAAAGTGATTAAGAGATGTGGGGATCCAGGTTATAAAGTGACTAAGAGATGTGGGGATCCAGGTTATAAAGTGACTAAGAGATGTGGGGATCCAGGTTATAAAGTGACTAAGAGATGTGGGGATCCAGGTTATAAAGTGACTAAGAGATGTGGGGATCCAGGTTATAAAGTGTCTAAGAGATGTGGGGATCCAGGTTATAAAGTGACTAAGAGATGTGGGGATCCAGGTTAGAAAGTGACTAAGAGATGTTGGGATCCAGGTTATAAAGTGATTAAGAGATGTGGGGATCCAGGTTATAAAGTGACTAAGAGATGTGAGGATCCAAGTTATAAAGTGACTAAGAGATGTGGGGATCAAGGTTATAAAGTGACTAAGAGATGTGGGGATCCAGGTTATAAAGTGATTAAGAGATGTGGGGATCCAAGTTATAAAGTGACTAAGAGATGTGGGGATCCAGGTTGTAAGTGACTAAGAGATGTGGGGATCAAGGTTATAAAGTGACTAAGAGATGTGGGGATCCAGGTTGTAAGTGTCTAAGAGATGTGGGGATCCAGGTTATAAAGTGATTAAGAGATGTGGGGATCCAGGTTATAAAGTGACTAAGAGATGTGGGGATCCAGGTTATAAAGTGATTAAGAGATGTGGGGATCAAGGTTATAAAGTGACTAAGAGATGTGGGGATCCAGGTTATAAAGTGACTAAGAGATGTGGGGATCCAGGTTATAAAGTGTCTAAGAGATGTGGGGATCCAGGTTGTAAAGTGACTAAGAGATGTGGGGATCCAGGTTATAAAGTGACTAAGAGATGTGGGGATCCAGGTTATAAAGTGACTAAGAGATGTGGGGATCCAGGTTATAAAGTGACTAAGAGATGTGGGGATCCAGGTTATAAAGTGATTAAGAGATGTGGGGATCCAGGTTATAAAGTGACTAAGAGATGTGGGGATCCAGGTTATAAAGTGACTAAGAGATGTGGGGATCCAGGTTATAAAGTGACTAAGAGATGTGGGGATCCAGGTTATAAAGTGATTAAGAGATGTGGGGATCCAGGTTATAAAGTGACTAAGAGATGTGGGGATCCAGGTTATAAAGTGTCTAAGAGATGTGGGGATCCAGGTTATAAAGTCACTAAGAGATGTGGGGATCCAGGTTATAAAGTGACTAAGAGATGTGGGGATCCAGGTTATAAAGTGATTAAGAGATGTGGGGATCCAGGTTATAAAGTGATTAAGAGATGTGGGGATCCAGGTTATAAAGTGACTAAGAGATGGGGGGATCCAGGTTTTTAAATTCATCATTGAGTTTATTCCATAATTTTACTCCAACAACAGAAACACATCTTGATTTTAACAAGGTTCTTACTTTAACACGTTCAAAAATATAACATCCTCGTAGATTATGATAACCAACTCTAAATTAAAAAAAACTTTTTATACCTTTTGGAACTAAGTTATTTTTAATTTTGTGCATAGTCTGTAATATTCTAATATTTACCATATCTTGTAGTTTTAAACAGTTATTCTGAATAAACAGTTGTTTTGTGTGTTCATAAAATCCAACTCTGTTTACTTTTCTTATTGCTTTTTTTTTTGTAATTTAACCAGTGAATCTATCTGAGTTTTTCCCGCATTCCCCCAAATCTCAGCACAATATGAAAAATATGGCATAACCAAGGAACTGTAAATCAAATATAACCCTTTTGTATTTAAAGCGTCTTTAGTTTTATACAGTATACCAATTGATTTTGAGATTTTTTGTTTAATATGATAAATATGTGAATAAATATGGAATAACTTGGATAAGGAGTTAAAAGAAAGTAAAACATTTCAACAGAACAGTAGTTTATAAAAAAATATGATAAAATCATACATGGAAAACCAAATGTTGAAGGTAAATACTTTAATTTCATTTAAACTGCTGTACGTGTGGATATTTGTTGTTATTTGTAAAGTGTCACAAACTGCCTAATTTAAAATATAAATGTGAGAGGGGCAGGCACCAAAAACTTTGGCTTGGCCTACTCCGTTTTCAGACGTGGTACATATTTGGGGTTTTTTTTGTGCTTCAAGGAAATGTTTCAATGTCTGGAAAAAAACAAACTCCTGACTTTATTACTACTCCATGACCTCTCAGCCGCCTTCAACACTGTTGACCACATCATCCTTCTCATTGATTTATTCATACATCTAGTGTTTGTAGTTCTTTTAAAATCAAAAGAACTACAATACCCATGATGCTGTGCGTCACCGTTTGTTTAATGCAGGGAATAAATAAAATAAAGCATTTTTAATTTAAATAAACTGAATAACTGACCATAAATCCTTTACAATAATCATCATGATGAACATGTAAAATAATAGAAATGATAAACAATTTAGAGTTTAAAAAATAAAAAGATCAAGGGACTGGAATGAATGGAATGTGTCCCTTGGCAATTTGTCCTTTGATGACGTCATCAAAAGGATCTTTCAATAACATTATCAGAGAAAATCCTAGTTCCACAGTACCTTTACGAGTACAAACAGAGCAGCAGCAGAGAAAAACGATCGTTACAAGAAACTTTGAATCCTTTATTTAAAAGATGGCTAGTATAAAAATGACAAGCAATTTGAGCAGGTTGATACAAGAAAGACAAGAATGGAGAAAACAAAGGCAAGAGACTTGTACCAAGTCTACCAGACGTACTTTTAACAAGCTGGTTGAAGAAAGACGACAATGGAGAAAGAGAAAACTAGAGAATTGTACCATGATCACTCCGGGTACTTTGGAATTTCTGCTTAACAGGAACATGCGTTCATTTCAGGATGAACTCTTAACCAATACCGTTTGGTTTCATCTGACTGTTTTGGATGGACAGAATCAACATCACAGAGTTCGCCAAATGAAGTCCAACATGAAAAAAATCAAACAAGGTTTGAAGTTAAAGTCTTCAACCTTTTTTAGAGCCATCTGCAGGAAGAATAAAATTGCAGATATACAAAGGGTAGAAGTCTCCAAACACCAGACGAGATGCCAAGAAACAAAAGAAGGTTTGAATTGCTCTCAAAGATTTTGCAAAATGAAGTCCAACATGAAAAAAATCAAACAAGGATTGACAACAAAGGCATCTATGTTTTATAGAGCCATCTGCAGGAAGAACAAAATTTCAGATATACAAAGGGTAGAAGTCTCCAAACACTAGACGAGATGCCAAGAAACCAAATAAGGAAGATGGACGAAGATGAAGAAGGTGGTTGACCAAACAGTAACATTAAAATGTTTCTGGGCCAAGTCGTAAAAAAAATACTAAAATAAGCATAAAAATAATTGAAGAAAACAATAACACCGTACCACGTCACCCCCTTCCCTTGAAGAAATTCCAACAAAAGAGACCAAAGACTGCAAACAGAATGGAGAGTATCTAATGGGTGGATTTCTGTGTCTTCGAGACAGCGGAGCTGGGATACCCAGGTGCAGGCCTGGGCACGCGGGATTGCGATCCTGGAGTACGAGGATCCCCCTCTCGGCATTGCCGAGAGAGTCTGACGGAAAAAGACATGCTGACAGAGCCGTGTCAGCCCTGTTGCAGGCGGTGCCTGAAACCACCAAACAAACTTTCCCTTCTCGTTGGAACATCTATCTTATTTTCTAGAAAAGTCTTGACCAAAGATGGAAAATCAGATGGACTCCTTTTACGAACTTCTGAACAAACAGTCCTCACTTACTGAGGATTTTCCTGGAGTCCTAAGAACAATATGGCAACTCTGAACTCAATACAGTTTTCTCCAATAAACATTTAAACTTGCACTTATCTCTGTCTTTTATTTACTGTTTTAATCCCATCCGTCCACTGAATACAGAAGAACCGTCCATCGACTCAGGCTATACGTGCGTCTGACTGTGAACGTGATATTTCCCAAACCACTGAGGGCATTTTAATAAATCTGCACTCAGTTAGTACGAGTTATAGATAATCTGATTTGGTTTTTAAGGATTACGCGACCAAAAATCAAAGAAAAAAATGTTGATTTTTGGCTGTGATTTTTGTTGACTTTTTTCTAAACACCAGTCGTAATGTAAAAATAAATGTATGTTCATCTTTTATTTTAAAAGCAGATGTTGAAATTAAACACAAATAATCAGGGCTGAGCGATACCGAAGATACCTCAAATTTATTATTTTTTTGTTTAATATCACAATAAAATCCCAATATTGATTCTTATCGATTTCTTAAACAATTTGAATCAGATTCAGAATGCTTTTATTGCGATGTCAATAAAAAACATCAGAGACTAGGAACTTGCTTTGATACAGGTGTTCAAAAATATAAAATAAAAATAATACAAAATAAAATAAATAAAAATAATTTTAACAAAACTAAGAGTGCTCAGAAGAAAAAGAAAAGTAGTGCAATGTCATAGAAAAAAAAAGAAAATAATAAAGATGGTAAAGTGACAAGAGGGAAGTGACTAAGAGATGTGGGGATCCAGGTTATAAAGTGACTAAGAGATGTGGGGATCCAGGTTATAAAGTGACTAAGAGATGTGGGGATCCAGGTTATAAAGTGACTAAGAGATGTGGGGATCAAGGTTATAAAGTGACTAAGAGATGTGGGGATCCAGGTTATAAAGTGATTAAGAGATGTGGGGATCCAGGTTATAAAGTGACTAAGAGATGTGGGGATCCAGGTTATAAAGTGACTAAGAGATGTGGGGATCCAGGTTATAAAGTGACTAAGAGATGTGGGGATCCAGGTTATAAAGTGTCTAAGAGATGTGGGGATCCAGGTTATAAAGTGACTAAGAGATGTGGGGATCCAGGTTATAAAGTGACTAAGAGATGTGGGGATCCAGGTTATAAAGTGACTAAGAGATGTGGGGATCCAGGTTATAAAGTGACTAAGAGATGTGGGGATCCAGGTTATAAAGTGACTAAGAGATGTGGGGATCCAGGTTATAAAGTGACTAAGAGATGTGGGGATCCAGGTTATAAAGTGACTAAGAGATGTGGGGATCCAGGTTATAAAGTGACTAAGAGATGTGGGGATCCAGGTTATAAAGTGACTAAGAGATGTGGGGATCCAGGTTATAAAGTGACTAAGAGATGTGGGGATCCAGGTTATAAAGTGTCTAAGAGATGTGGGGATCCAGGTTATAAAGTGACTAAGAGATGTGGGGATCCAGGTCATAAAGTGACTAAGAGATGTGGGGATCCAGGTTATAAAGTGATTAAGAGATGTGGGGATCCAGGTTATAAAGTGACTAAGAGATGTGGGGATCCAGGTTATAAAGTGACTAAGAGATGTGGGGATCCAGGTTATAAAGTGACTAAGAGATGTGGGGATCCAGGTTATAAAGTGACTAAGAGATGTGGGGATCCAGGTTATAAAGTGACTAAGAGATGTGGGGATCCATGTTATAAAGTGTCTAAGAGATGTGGGGATGCAGGTTATAAAGTGACTAAGAGATGTGGGGATCCAGGTTATAAAGTGACTAAGAGATGTGGGGATCCATGTTATAAAGTGTCTAAGAGATGTGGGGATCCAGGTTATAAAGTGATTAAGAGATGTGGTGATCCAGGTTATAAAGTGACTAAGAGATGTGGGGATCCATGTTATAAAGTGTCTAAGAGATGTGGGGATCCAGGTTATAAAGTGACTAAGAGATGTGGGGATCCAGGTTATAAAGTGACTAAGAGATGTGGGGATCCAGGTTATAAAGTGACTAAGAGATGTGGGGATCCATGTTATAAAGTGACTAAGAGATGTGGGGATCCATGTTATAAAGTGTCTAAGAGATGTGGGGATCCAGGTTATAAAGTGACTAAGAGATGTGGGGATCCAGGTCATAAAGTGACTAAGAGATGTGGGGATCCATGTTATAAAGTGTCTAAGAGATGTGGGGATCCAGGTTATAAAGTGACTAAGAGATGTGGGGATCCAGGTTATAAAGTGACTAAGAGATGTGGGGATCCATGTTATAAAGTGACTAAGAGATGTGGGGATCCAGGTTATAAAGTGATTAAGAGATGTGGGGATCCAGGTTATAAAGTGACTAAGAGATGTGGGGATCCAGGTCATAAAGTGACTAAGAGATGTGGGGATCCAGGTTATAAAGTGATTAAGAGATGTGGGGATCCAGGTTATAAAGTGACTAAGAGATGTGGGGATCCAGGTTATAAAGTGATTAAGAGATGTGGGGATCCAGGTTATAAAGTGACTAAGAGATGTGGGGATCCAGGTTATAAAGTGTCTAAGAGATGTGGGGATCCAGGTTATAAAGTGACTAAGAGATGTGGGGATCCAGGTTATAAAGTGACTAAGAGATGTGGGGATCCAGGTTATAAAGTGACTAAGAGATGTGGGGATCCAGGTTATAAAGTGACTAAGAGATGTGGGGATCCAGGTTATAAAGTGACTAAGAGATGTGGGGATCCAGGTTATAAAGTGTCTAAGAGATGTAGGGATCCAGGTTATAAAGTGACTAAGAGATGTGGGGATCCAGGTCATAAAGTGACTAAGAGATGTGGGGATCCAGGTTATAAAGTGATTAAGAGATGTGGGGATCCAGGTTATAAAGTGACTAAGAGATGTGGGGATCCAGGTTATAAAGTGACTAAGAGATGTGGGGATCCAGGTTATAAAGTGACTAAGAGATGTGGGGATCCAGGTTATAAAGTGACTAAGAGATGTGGGGATCCAGGTTATAAAGTGACTAAGAGATGTGGGGATCCAGGTTATAAAGTGATTAAGAGATGTGGGGATCCAGGTTATAAAGAGTTCATAAGTCCAACGGCAGAAGAGAAGAAGCTGTTTTTGTGTCGGGACGTTCTGGTCCGAATGGACCGGAGCCTCCTGCCCGAGGGGAGTCGCTCAAAAAGTCCATGTCCAGGGTGGGAAGGGTCAGCTGCTATCTGACCTGCACGCCCCCGAGTCCTGGAGAAGTACAGGTCTTCGAGAGATGGAAGGCTGCAGCCGATCACCTTCTCTGCGGAGCGCACAATGCGCTGCAGTCTATGTTTGTCCCTGGCTGTGGCTCCAGCGTACCACATGGTGATGGAGGAGGTGAGGACAGACTCGATGATGGCTGTGTAAAACTGCACCAACATCTGGGTTTCAGGGTTTCAGGGTTTCCCTCTGGCAGCAGGTGAGGAATCCTGACAATATGCTTGAAGGCAGGAGGATGAAGTATCCACTTATTTAATCCTACCCCTTTCTTGGACCACGATACCATTGGCCTCAATAAAATACTCAATTAACTTTCACAGAACCCATCAATTCACAAATTTATATTCAATAGAGTACTACATCCACAATCACTCTTCCTCATTCATAGATGTTAGCATACAAACCTTTTTTTTTTTTTTAACAGTTCTAAGCTGGTGCATTATTTTAGATTCGACCCATTCCACAATTTTACACTACTTACAGAGAACCGGAATCTTTTTCAGCTGTACATATAGAACAGTATGTATAGTTCCACCAAAAAAAAAAAATTCTCCAAAAGCAGCAGATATTTCCTTTGTTAGTACATATTTTATAACGTATATAATTAATATATTCGTTCCGTTATGTTTCGTCATCTTCCACTCATCCGGGGCCGGTTCTCGGGGACAACAGCCTCAAACGGGGAGCCCAGGCTTCTCTCTCCCCGGCTGCATCCTCCAGCTCACCCGGAAGGATCCCAAGTCGTTCCCCGGCCAGCTGTGAGTCATAGTCTCTCCAACGGGTCCGGGGTCTGCCCCTTGGTCTCCTGCCGCTGGGACGTGCCCGAAACACCTCACCCGCGA
Source organism: Neostethus bicornis (assembly GCA_902685375.1). Lineage (NCBI taxonomy): Eukaryota > Metazoa > Chordata > Actinopteri > Atheriniformes > Phallostethidae > Neostethus > Neostethus bicornis. The sequence continues at coordinate 4,888,015 of LR738547.1, read as the reverse complement.
GCGGCGAGGGGGGCAGCCTGACCTGATGCCCGAACCACCCCATCTGGCTCCTCTCGACCTGGAGGAGGAACGGCTCGACACCGAGCTCCTCCCGGATGGCAGAGCTCCTCACCCGAACTCTGAATGAGAGCCCAGCCAACCTGCGGAGGAAGCTTATTTCGGCCGCTTGTATCAATAATCTCATTCTTTCGGTCACCATCCAGCTGTGGATGGTGACCGTAATATTTATACTGTATATATTATAAATGTAACATACTCATTTTGAAGTGAAATTGACAGAATATCAAACTAAAGATGTACAGTACTTGATAAATGAAGGACATTTTGTATTTTCATTTCAAACCATCATATTTCTGTGTCTTAACTTGACATGTGTTGGAAGTTTTTTTGGGTCTGAATAAACCTAAATAGAACTTTTTGAGATACAAGTTGCAGCACAACTGTATTTTTAATTAGACCAGTGTTGTGCTCGAAAAGGACAACACGCCCATATACAAATACCAATTTGATTTATGACGTCACCAAAGTGCGTCTCCGTCTCAGTCTCTTTCATATTCTTCATTTTCATTCTATTTGATATGATCTTAAAAAACAGATTTATTTCAAATAAATCAACTTTGGTCAAATCTTAATTTTAGACAAAAAAAAAATCCATATAAAATCCAGAACAAAAGTAATTTAGAGAGAATATAAATATGGCAATGTTCTGAAGCAGGGCTAATCAAACTATGGCCAGAAGGCCATATGTAATCATTCAACCAATTAAACCAGCCCCTTAAGTGTGAAGAACGTGCAGTAGGTATTGTTTGCATTTATGATCATAAAATAGATACCAAGGGTCTGTTTGATGCAGGTGCTGCTCTCTCTACTGAAGGTCTAGATGTGAAATACACAGACAGTCATTGTTAAGTTTAGTAAATCAAATTAGCTTGTCATCTGCAAATATCATAATCCTGGAGATTCCTGTCTCCTCTGCTCTTTTATCCTGTTCGTCTCCAGGGTAACCAAAAGGTGCTCGGATATTTAATGCACTCACTGTTCTAATTGGAAATCCTTTGTCATACTCTTCATCGTTGTTAGCCTAAGCAGGGGCAAACCCACCAGTCCGCTCACTTGACAGCCTGCCACAGAAGATTTAAGTGCTGTACCAAAACAAGCCAACATGAAAATAGATAAAACAGGTTGGATGTGGGATCTTCAGAACATCCTCAACATGATGTATCAACGTTTGTCCGACAGAACAGTTCTTTGGTGGCTGGTCCTTTTGTGTGGACAACCTCACAGTTCTCCTTAAAACTCTGTCCACACACAACACTGGTTGCCTCTTGATAAAAGAGGGGTTCTGTGTGGATGCTCACTTCCAGAAGTTTATATGTAAGTCTTTAGTTTTAGATACATTTAAAACTGAGAGGGAATCATGCCATCATGGATAAAGTTATCCATGGCAGTGTCCTACATTTCCATTTTGTAGTAGACTCACAATGTTCTCATAGGTTGTCTGAAAAGTAAAGGGGAAAGAACACAGCCAGGCGTTGAAGGTGAGAGAATAAGATGCAAAAACAAGGTTAGTCTCAAGATGAGAGTGTAGACGCAGGAGCATCCACGTGCAGGTGTCAGGAGTGTAGTCTGTTCCTCCTCTGCGTCCTGTTTCCCCTTTCCCTCTTCTCTGTATGTGTGCGACAAGTCACACCTGAAACTCATCTACTCAACTGCTGGAGCATAAGTGGATCAGTTTTTGATACACTCTTCGCCAGATCGTTTGTTTACCATACTTGGCCTGTTATCCAGTTTTTGTCTCCAGCTCCTACATCAGAACCTGCCTAATTATTCTGTTTTTGTCTTCTTTATTTGGACTTTTTATCAATCTAATAAATCTGCATGTGATTTCTTCATCTGAGCCTGTCTGTTGTAACAAGGGTATATTTTTGGCCTTAGCTCCACATTATGACATCAGGACAGGAAACATGATCTATTAAACAAAGGAGTCCAGTAATGCCGTAAAGGAAAAACATGGATCAGAAATGTCTCAATGGTAAAAGTTCAGTGATCTCTTGGTCAGGCAGCCAGGAGGACTTGGCTGGAAGGGATGATGAACCGACATCAAATGAAAGGTAGACTGCCTTTAAAAGGACAGCTATGCAAACACCAACAGGTGTCTCAAATCCGGGAGATAAAAGACGGTCCCTGGCTCTCTCTGGTGGTGGGCGAGGGAACCATGACAGTACCCTCCCCCCTCTCCGACCATCTCCAGGGGGTCAAGGATCTATGGGCTGGCTTGACATGGCTTGGTTTGACATGGCTTGGCCTGGGCAGAGCCCTTGCAATCCTGGGCAGGCTTGAGGCAAACAAAAGGCTTGGCGTCTTGTCCACTGGATCCAATATCATCGAGTGATTCTGTCACAACGAGGGTGCAGAGGGAGGAGGAAGACCCAAGTGCAGGAGAAGAAACTTGATTTATCTAACGAAGGAGTCCAGTAATGCTGTAAAGGAAATACACATGGTTCAGTTTAGGAATGTCTCAATGGTAAAAGTTCAAAGTGATCTCTTGGTCAGGCAGCCAGGAGTACCTGGCTGGAAGGGATGATGAACCGACATCGAATGAAATGTAGACTGTCTTTAAAAGGGCAGCTGCGCAATCTCCATCAGGCGTCTCAAATCCGAGAGATGAAAGACAGTCCCTTGCTCCCTCCAGTGTGGGGCGAGGGAACCGTAACAGTTAGTAAATGGAGGAAATTGATTTTGACTTTCACACACAAATTTATTTTTTACATTTTAGCTGAACAAGCTTATATTTACCCAAAATAAATTTAAATCCCGGTTTTATTATTATTGTGGGAACAAATAGAAATGAATGGGAACACAAAACAGTTTATATGTTTTAATAACTTTTTTTTAAAGGGAACTTAGGTTGCTTTACTTTCGGTTTCAGTTTTTGTAGAAACACAACTTAAGGTTGGGCTGAATTTGGGAACAGACTCTACAACATTCTTACGAGTCAGTTTCTCACTGTCACACGCAGATAGGTTTTATTTTCTACTTTTTTCCACTAAAACGGATGAGATTAATTTTTCATTTTATTCAGGAGAAGCCAAGCTTTCATGTGGGTGTGCCTTTCTGGTATAAAACTGCAGCTCTTCAACACACAAACACAAGAAAAGATCTGTGTTTCAACAGCTTCAAGAAATTCCAGGTCACAGAAAACATTCTGAAGATGAGGTTAGTCCAACATTAAAACAGTTTTTTTTTTATTTCTCGTTTTTTGTTCACTCTATATTTGTCTTTACTGTTTTCTGTTTAACATCATCAGCTTTTCCTTTCTTTTTTTCTCTTTAAGATAGAATAGTTTTTAGAAATCTGATAATTGACGATGATGTTTCAGAATAAGTTAAAATGAGGGAATTTGAAAATTTGTGTATCTGAATTAACCATCTTTTCCATGATCTGCTCCATTTTTCTTACAACTGGCATTTTTATGTGTGTTTTCTAGTCGTTCACTTCCTGCTTCAAAGACTTCATTTCTCTGTATTAGGGCTGCAACTAACGATTATTTTGATAGTCGATTAATCTGCCGATTATTTTGAAGCGATTAATCGATTAATTGGATAAAAATGACAACTTAATAAATATTAGTTTTTTGCCATTTTATTGAATGTAATTATGCAAAAACACAACTCATAGCCTCTTAAACAACACGTTGGGCTTATTCAAGTAAGAACAAATGTTAATCTTTTTGTGGAATATAGAGGTAGAATATTACAACTTGTAGAGCAAATATAAAATAATAAATCTACTTAATGTATACAGTAAAAAGTAAAAATCATAAGCACCCATAAAATATGCTTAGTCATACTGACTACTAAAACATAAAATGTAAAGTGTTGACTATCCAGGATTATATTTAAAAAGAAGAAATCTTTAAGACTTTTGCAAGACTTTTAAGACTTTGCAAATTTGACCTTGTTCAGAGGTAATGTACCAAACAAAAATGGCCTAGGTTAACATGAGTAAAAATATACAAAAAATATTCAAGTTGTTTAATATTAGTGCAAAAAAAGAAAAGAAAAACAGAAAGAGAGAAAGAACCCCAACTGTCAAAGTGGTAACTTTAATAAATAAAACGACCTGGGTCCATCATTATCACTTATAACAAACACATCGGTGTTTACAGATCTACTAATCGGTAAAGGGGTGTCCAACTAATGACACTCATTTATTGTCGTAAAAATGTGCATTGCAGTGAAGAGGAGGGAATCTTGTATCCCGGTTTGAATTTAGCAATCTTTTTTTATTTAAACCCCTCGTCTTCCACAATTGATAGCGGCCTCATAGTGGACACAATCATTTCCAAAATAAGAGTGAAGCGCTCTGCTGCAGAGCGCAACCATTTTTCCACAAAAAATAGTCCAGGTTGGGTTGTTTTTTGCAGACAATAAAAGGTGTATTTTGCGACCTGTGGAATTGTTTTTATTAGACTTATCGCTCCGGTTTGCCGTCCCCCGCTTCGAGTCCGACATGTTTTTGTTTTTTTTTGTTTATTTTTCAGATGTTCGTGCCATTAGTGTCCGTTTAGCAAACTTTGCATATTAACGCAAATCTTTTTCACATTTATTGGAAAATTATTCCAAACTTTGGATGATTTTGTTTGTGTTTTTCTTTCCGCCATCTTGTTGAATCTGCCTGATCACGTGAAGCGAGGTGAAATGAAGGCCAATGATTGGCTACTATCTACTTTTCCTCCTATTTTGGTAGCTCGCATTGTCAATTGCTCTCTACTGCCCCACTCGGAAACCAATTTAAGTGCAGTTGACAGGGAACACTTTTTAGACATATTAATCGATGACCAAATAAGTTGACAACTATTTCAATAATCGAGTTTAATCGATTAAATCGATGGGGTGTTTCAGCCCTACTCTGTATTAAGTTCACTTCACGTTTATCCACATGTCTGTTCTTTTCCCCACTTCCAGAGATTTGCATACGGCAACTCTTGAGTTGCCTTAAAGTTACAGTCCAGACTCTGTGGGACTTTCATAAATTGCTTGACTTGCGTAGAAGTTGGCATATCAATGGATTTGGCTGCATTAATGAGGTCCATGAGCTTTTGTAATAAATTGAGATGAACATCAGCTTCTTACCATCTTCTTACCAGAGCAGAAAAGGCATTTGGTTTGTTCTCTGGACTCATTAAAAAAGATGTGGTACAGCAAACTCCATGAGTTATGATGGAAGTTAATCTGAGACTCCGAGAAATATTACAAGAAATCCTAAAAACCGATCCTCCAAAAATCCTGCAGTGGGGAGAAAAAACGGATAGAGGCAAGATTTTCTTCTAGGATGGAGAGACAGAATGTACCCAGAGCTGGGAAATATGGATTCGATTATCTGGTAAATGTTTGTCGGACGTAGCTGATGATATTCATCCAGACAGGAAATGAACATAGCGGGCCACAGGTCAGGGTCATTTATAGGTTTGCATATATTTTAAATTAGGCTTGCATAATTTGTTCAGCTTATGCACTTTGCTTATATCAGGCAAATTTGGGACTTTTAAAAACCTCTGTAAAAAACAATCCCTCACTATGAAAGTTCCATCTCATGAAACAAAATTATGCATATAAAGAACTTCAATTTGGCTTTTGAAAAATTTGTTACACAATAGATGTTTTTTCAGCTAATATTAACCTGGAGTTCTAATATAGGAAGATTTTAATGAACTGGAAAGTTGATGGATGGATTTTTATGGTGTTTTAAATTATTAATGCTATTTTTAAATTACCACGTTTAGTTGTTGTACTCATCGGTGAAACATCTAACTGTATACCATACAAATGTTTGTGAAGTGGGCATTAGTCCAGATGATCACAGAAGTTGTGTCAGGAAGGACATCCGACGTATAACTACACCAAATAAAAATATGCAAGTCAGTAACAGAAATACCATACCAGATCGGTTGCGGCCATGGTTAACAACGACCGCCATCAGTGCTGTTGACCCACATGGGGCCGGTGGGAATCGGACTACTGGCGGTCAAAGAAGGAGAGGAGGAAGGTGCATAAAGAGAGGGAAAAGAAAAATCAAGAGTCTAGGACTTAGAGTAGGATCTTTGAATGTTGGGACTGTGACAGGTAAAGGTAGAGAGGTAGAGAGTTGATCGGTAAAGGTAGAGAGTTGATCGACGTGATGTACAGAAGGAAAGTAGACACGCGGTGTGTCCAGGAAAATAGATGGAAAGGTAGCAAGGCTAGAAGTGTAGGACCGGGATTCAAGTCGTTATATTAGAGAGATAGTGTAGGCATTATTGTGAAGAAGGAGTTTGTTGTGAATGTTCTGAAGGTAAAAAAGAATGTCAGACAGGGTGATGAGCTTCAAACTAGAAATTTAAGGGGTGACGTTCAGCGTTGTTTGTGGGTATGCTCCACAGGTCGGATGTGAGATTGAGGAGAAAGAGAAATTCTGGTCAGGCCTTGATGAAGTGATTCAGAGCATCCCTAGAAGTGAGAGAGTTATTATTGGAGCAGACTTTAATCGCCACGTTGGTGCAGGAAATAAAGATAACGAGGAGGTGATGGGCAGGTTTGGCATCCAGGAGAGGAATGCTAAAGGACAGATGGTGATGGATTTAGCATACATTATGAAAATGGCTGTAGTGAACACTTTCTTCAAGAAAAGGTAGGAACACAGAATGACTTGTGAGAGAGGAGGAAGGCGTACACAGGTAGATTACATTTTGTGTAGGCAGTGTAATCTGAAAGAGATCAGTGGCTGCAAAGTTGTAGCAGGAGACAGTGTAGCCAAACAGCACAGCATAGTGGTGTGTAGGATGACCCTGACAATGAGGAAGTTTAAGAAGATGAAGGGATGCAGAAGACCAGATGGTGGAAGCTGAAAAAGGAAAGTGCTGCCCAAATTTTATAAAGGAGTTCAGACAGGCTCTGGGGGGAACGGCAGGAGATGCTTCCAGGTGACTGGACAACTACAGCTAATGTGATCAGGGAGACAAGTAAGAGAGTACTTGGTGTGTCATCTGGAAGGAAGATCAGTAAGAAAAGACTGAGGGGAGTGGGCAGGAGTACAGGGGGCAAAGGCAAAAGAAGTAGCCAATGATGACTTGTACGCTAGGTTGGACAGCAAGGAAAGACAGATGGACCTGTACAGATTGGCCAGAGACAGAGAAACAGACATGGGAAGAATGTTCATCAGGTTAAGGTGATTAAAGACAGGAATGGATGTCTTTTGACAGATAGTAATGTGATGGGAAGATGGAAAGGGTACTTTGAAGAGTTGATGAATGAAAAAAATGAAAGAGAACAAAAAGTTGCCATTGTGGAGTATAGCGGAGCTCCTCTATCATAACACGAAGTGATCATGTTTAAACCAGAGCAAACGCTAACGTGTTACCATAGCAGAGTGGAAAGTAGCTAGGATTAGTAAAAAGTAATTTTAAGTGCACCATCCACTCACAAAGCAGACCCACTTTCATACAGAATATTGATTCATTAGTTGTACTAAAAGCATGTCCAGTAGTTTTTACCCCAAAAAATTATTTAATCTTTTCATGTTTCAAACTCCAGTCTGTAGAGTCAGAGCAAATTAATCAATTAACTTTGATGTTTAAATGTGTTTCAGTGCCTCCAACAGTTCGTCCAAGCTAAATTCCCTGGAGTGTCACTTCACCTGGGATCTGAACAGCAGCACATCCAAGCTGCTCCGTCTCAGAGACATTGTGTTAGACATCGGTACAGAGGATGGAAACCCCTGGCTGGGTCACATTTACAACTTGCTGGGATTCCTCAACTACAAGCTGGGCCAACCTGAGGAAGCGCAGGACTTCTTCAGCAAGGCCACAGAGACCTTCCTCCAGCTCGAAGATGTAGAAAAAAGTGCTTGTTTGTTGGTGAACTATGGAAACCTGGCATGGATGTACAATGACTTGGGTGAAGATAAGGAGAGCCAGAGGTATCTAACAAAGGTGGATACCCTGATGAAGAAATTTCCTGCTCCAATCAAGGACAAGCTCCACCCTGAGATCTACGCTGAGAAGGCCTGGACCTTGATGAAGTTTGATAAAAACAAAAAGCTTCAGGCTGCAGAATATTTCCAAGAAGCCATCAGAATTAAGCCGGGCGTGGCAGCCTGGCAGACAAGTCGTGCACTGGCACTGTGTAGCGCTTTCAAACATGATGACATCGAACACAATGCAAAAGTCATAGAGGAGATGAAAATGGCCCGACAGGAGGATCCAGAAAATTTGTTTCTAGCAGCCTTTGACCTGCTGCAAAGCTCACACAGAAAAGAGAATGTTACTGATAAAACAGAAGAGCTGAAAGAAAAGATTTTACAGAATCCAGTCAGCAGCTACAGTGGCATCAAAATGCTGATAAGAATCTACAGGGAGTTGGAGCGCTACCAGGAGGCGATCGATGTGACAGAAGAAGCTCTGCAGAAACATCCAGATGTGCGGTTTTTAAAGAGATGTTGCGCACTCTCTTACAAATGGAAGATTGTTCATTGCAAGAACCCCCAACCAGCTCGGGTGATCAGTAGAGCTCTCAGTCTGCATGAGGAGGTGGTCTTTCTTTACCCTGATTCATCTCTAATGAAGGAAATTGATCTGGCAACAATCCATACCAAATCTGGTGATGGTATTACGAGAGCAGACCAGATTTATAAGGAAGTGATGGAGAGAGATCTTGAACCTGCAGAAAAGCAGATGATCTATTGCAACTATGCTAAATTCTTACACTATGATCGTAAAGACCGACGAATGTCTGTTAAGTTTCATATGAAGGCAGTAAAGATACCCTGTCAGTCCTTCTTCCAGAAGAGCAGCCTAAGTGTGCTCCAGAAGATCGCAAATAGACAAAAGAACAGGATGTGCAACGAGATAAGGGAGTTCCTAAAAACCATACCAGACCTTGATTCTGTGTGAGTTTCTGACACTGAAACCATATCCATTCAATCCAATTTTATCAATTTATTGCAAATTTCCTACAAAGTCATGTAAAGGTCCTCAGAAAAGTTTTTTTTTTTTATTTGTGAGAAGCCATTATGTTCATTTTTAACTACACAGTGGCATAACAACGAGTACTGCAGCCTTGTAGATACAAAGTTGATAGGTGCTTCATTCACTGTTCTGGAGGAATGGGTATCGATGAGGATTTATCGATACTAGTTCTCTAATTGATGCCACTTAACGATCCGGGTCTTTAAGAATCATCAACCGTCAAAGAGAATCGTTTAACAATTTTGTTTTGAAACAAAAAACAAGAATAATGAACATAAAAACTTTAATTGGATGATGCTAGAAATCACAAACAAAACAGTATTTAAATAAAATATACCTTACTTTAATAAAATAAGATACTTCAAAATAAATCTGAAATGAACTGTATTAAAAACAAAAAAAAAAATGTCAAAGTTAGAAAGAGAAATAAAAATTACCAGTTGTTAAATTTAAAAGCAGCAAATGTTTCTTTTTTTTTTGCCAACAATAAAAAATGTGCAATTTTTTTACTAAAAAATAAGTTAAAATATTAATCAAAGCAGCACTTTAATTTCACTTTTAATCGTTTTTTCTGATAAAACATGGGGCACGTGCATTTTCAAGCGTGTTTGTGCCGTAATTTATTAGCATACCCGTTGCATCGGAGTCGGAGCTGCTTCAACGCATTCGTCAAAGACAGTGTATCTTTCAGTTTGAAAGCCGTGGATTTTGACAACGTTTTTGGACAAATTTCTCGTAGTTCCACCTCTACATATAAGTTCTTTAGACTTTAGACAATGCGTGTTGTCGGTATCAATTTTGGTAAAATAAAGCCAAACTCGAGAACGCTTTGCATGTTCTGCCATCACGCCTCCCTCGGCGTGTTCATAGTTCAAAATGAAACTTTGTGCGTGTAACATCAACGCACGTGTGCATCGCCTCTTCGCGAGTGAGGAGGTGGTGTCAGCGAGGTGCTTCTGCTTGCAAAAAGTGTTGCGGCACGGTTTGACCGGAACCGATAGCAGATCCATTTGGACTAGCGCTTATTGGTTCGTGTGCCAAAATATCTTATAAGAATTATTCCGTTTTGGTATAGTAATTAATTACAGTAATGAGAGCTAAATGGATAATGCTCTGTCAGAAGTCTTTTACGTTACAAATGGGGTTCAACAAGGAGAAATTCTTTCTCCGTTTTATTTAATGTTTATATTGATAATTTTTCAATGAGATTCTAGAGTTTCTAGAATCCCTACCAGATCTAGATGCTGTACAACTTCCTGTAAACATTATCTGAAAATAAGAAACTGGAACAATTTACACTTAATTCAGCTTTATTCTTACAGCAGAGGTTCCAGACAAATTAATCTGATAAGTTTAAGAAGAATCATTTAAATTGTGACAAGATATTGGATTGATTATTATCCGCACTGTTGTGTAACCATTGACACCACTGCATCATGGAAACAAAGTTTGAAATTCTAAAGTCATGGTTCCATCTCTGTAAATTTCTATGTGGATTTTGTCACGGGTTCTTTTGCCTAATTTGTGTTCAATTTCAGCCAATAACAGTTATTTTGAATTTGTTTGTCTTTCAAAAAAATTTAAAAAATTCTTCTTTGGTTGCTTATAACCTGGTTTGCTATTCATTTTTATCTATCATTTTTAAGCTTATTTTTTGTTGATTATAAGTTGATAGTTGTGTATTTGATTAAAAGAGAGCAAACTATAAAAATGGTTAAAAATTGACTGTAAATAAAACATAACAATGTCAAAATGATGCAGTTGATTGTTGGCGTTAGTGTGAAGTAAATGAGGTGCTTCCATCTACGTACAGTATGCCCACACAGTTATTTTGTAGTAACGCACTGCTTCAATTCTTTCCACATATTTTTCACTTTATTATGTTATATAACTACAAATGTACTTTCTTGCTTTTTGTTTGCTGTTTGTTTTTTAAAAAAATATCTTTTACGTTTGCATATTAGATTATTTTAAGTGACAAATAAAAACGTCAATTAACAGTTTTAAATGGACTCTAAATGGACTCTACTTACATAGCACTTTTCAACCTGCATCGGTACTCAAGGCGCTTTACAGTGTAGCTCACATTCACCCATACACATTCACATCCATATCTGATGGGGATGCTGCCATGCAAGGTGCAAACCACCATCAGGAGCAATTGGGGGTTCAGTGTCTTGCTAAAGGACACCTCGACATGAACTAATGGCGGTGGATCGAACTGGCAACCCTCCGGTTACAGGGCGGCCACCCTACTCACTGAACAATCCTTCCCCCAAACTAAAGCCAGTATTGAAAAAAAAAAAACATTGAGCAAGTAACAGTTTTACATTTGAATTAACCCAGGTTCTCATAAACAAGCTGTAATGCATTTGATTTGTATTTGTATTCTTAAAATGTCTTTTTCTTTTTACAATAAAGTCAATTAATGTAAAAAGAGGATGAATTATGCATTTATTTATTTTTTATTTAACCTATGTTTAACCAGGAAAGTCCCACTGAGATAAAAATCTCTTTTACGAGAGAGTCCTGGCCAAGAAGCAGCAAAAATTACAGTTACACATAAAAAAATGTTATAATGAAATAAAAGCAACATTAAAAATAAAACAATTACAAAATGAGGATTCTGTCTAATGTGTTCTCAATCTGGGTTTAAAATCCCAGATTGAAGAAACAGATTCTGTTAGTTTTCACCCCTGCGGTTTTGGCCACTGCAGTCATGGGCAGGCCAACTCCTGGTGTGGATTGAGCCCCAGGTATTGTTTCCTCACAGCAGCATCAGGTCAGATGCTTATTTTTATTTCAGTTAAAGAGACAGTAGCTAGCGGTTCAGATGAAATGGGGTTTGGGGAGGATGGCCGTATGAGCGAAGGGGTAGTGTCAACATCAATCCATGTGTGCAGTGTTTTGAATGAGTATGTGATTTTTGATGCATGCTTGTTTTTGACTGAATGTTTGTTAAATGATCTAGATTTTATTGTAATTTTAGTTTTTACTTGTTCTGTTCAGCACTTTGTCAGACTTTATGTTGAAGAAGTGCTTTACAAATAAATTTTGGTTTGATTGAATTTCTGTAACATGTACCATGTGGATGAAAAAAAAACAAACTTTTTTGTCAAGTTCGGTGCAAACAAATGGAACAGAAAGCAAAATATGATAATTTGATTGCATAAAAATTAACAGTTCTCCGCTCGGATATGTGATTTAACTAAACAAAAGTGGGACAATGTGTTTGTAAAAAATGTAAACATAGCATACGAAGAGTTCCTAAAAATATTTTGCTCTCTCTACAAAAAAATTGTCCTTCATTTACATAAGCTTCCATTAAATTTCTTGGAAAACCTTGGATGAGTAAAGGTATTTAAAAAGCATGCAAGAAAAAAAAATCGTATAAAGACATCTTAAAAAAAAAAAACAATCGAGACAGAATTTGCTTATAAAACATATAAAAATAAATTCATACGCATCATTAGATCAAATAAAAAAGAATATTATTGCTCACTTTCGAAATAAAAATTAAAATGATATTAAAAATTGATGGAGGGTCTTAAATAGATTAATCAAGAAAGCAATAGTAATGCAAAGTTTCACACTCAGATATTAACAAGCAATGACAGTTTTCTCAGTCAGCCAAAAGAAAATTGCAAATTAATTCAACAATTATTTTTGTGACATTGGATCTGAATTGGAAAAAGAAATTCCGGAATCTGACCAAGAGAACAATATATTTAGTCGAATACGCCAACTAGAGAAAACAATTTTCTTACAAGGAACAGATGAAAACAAAATACACGCGATTATCAAACAAAGTAAAAGCAAAACCTCAACAGACTGGAATGGACTAGCTTTGTGTCTGTTGAAAGAAGTTGCAGAATGCATTGTTAAACCAATCACAAATATCTTTAATTTATCTGTACAGTCTGGTGTTTTTCCAGAGGGGATGAAGACAGCAAAGATTATCCCTGTTTTCAAACCTGATGATCCACCAGATCTTACAAATTACAGACCCATTTCATTACTGTCTCAATGTGCAAAAATTCTGGAGAAATTTTTTCATAAAAGATTATACAGCTACCTGGAAAAGCATACGATACTTTCTGACAGCAATATGGCTTCAGACCAAATAGAACCACTGCATTAATTCAATTGAATTCAATTCAATTTTATTTGTATTGCCCAAAATCACAGAATTTCTGTATCAATAGGCTTCACAAAAAAAAGAGGAATGTATTAACACAAATACACAGCAAGAAAAATAACTAATAAATAAATATGCCCTTAGATTCTCCTTCACGGTGAGGAAAAACTCCTTAAAAAACCCATCACTTGGGAAAAAAAAAGAAACCTCGTGGGGATCCACACGAAAGAGAGATCCCTCCCCCGGGACGAGCAACCAATGTGTCAAAGATTATTGTTTAAATATTAGCTTATTCTACTCTACAGCTTAATATCTAAAGAAGTCAAAAGTTGTTCTTCATCTTGATGGAAACACGGGGGGCTCCTCAGCCCGGAGATGTCCAGGAAGGGGATGAGAAGATGTTCTTCATCCTGATGGACACACGGGGGACTCCTCAGCCCAGCTATGCCCTGGACGGGGATGAGTAGATGGATTTCATCCTGATGGAGCGGGGATGATGAAGCGGGGATGTCTCCTCAGTGTGGCCATGCCAGGACAGAAACGCAGAGTATCCATCAGGAATCTGAAATGGGGCTCTCTGCCAGAGAAGAGGGAGAGAGGTGAACAGCATGTGAATTGTACTGTACCAACTAGCAGTGTAAATCTAAATGAACAGACAACAGAGAACAATGAATGAAATAGGAAGCCAGAGGGGGGAAGGGGACAGACACCACAGTTAGGATAGGGGTTAAGCGGGAAAGAGGGATACAGACCCTGGTTAGGGCAAGGCGAGTGGACACAGAACCTGGTTAAGGTAGGGGGTAAGAGGAAAGTGGGGTACAAACCCTGGTTAGGCTAGTGGTTCTGATTCTAAAACTAAATGAAAAGATATTAGAGAAACAATGAATGAGATAGAAAGCCAGGTATCAGCCAAGTGCGATGTGAATACAACAAGTAGCCAAGGCAGTCTTTAGCATTAATAGATCTAATTGAAACCATATCAAACGCAAAAGACAAAAAAACAATTTGCTATAGGAGTTTTTCTGGATCTAACCAATGCTTTTGACACAGTTAATCATAATCTACTACTCAAAAAGTTACATAGATATGGAATTAGGGGTGTGGCCTTCTCTTGGATCAAAAGTTATAATGAAAATAGATCACAATATGTTCACATAAATGGAATTGATTCAGATCATGTAACAGCGTCATGTGGCCTCGCTCAGGGTTAAGTGTCGAGCTCGTTGCTTTTTATTCTTTATACAAGTATTAATGATATTTGTCTGGTGTCAAAAATTTTACACCTCATGTGTTTTGCTGATGACACAAATACAATTTGCTGTGGCAATAATTTGGAAGTATTACTTGATGAGGTCGAAAAAGAACTAAAACTTCTAAAAAAAAACTGGTTTGACTCAAACAAATTAACTCTAAATTTAAAGAAAACAAAATTGATAAAACTTACAAATCGTAGTATAAATGTGAATAGAGAAGTCTTTATTCAAATAAATGAAATCAAATTTTTAAGAATAATAATCCAAAACAAATTAAGTTGGAAAAGTCACATACAATTTGTAAAAACAAAACTATGTAAATCATTAGCAATAATTTCAAACGTAAAAGAATGTTTGAACGAAAAGGCATTATATATTTTATATAATTCGTTCATTTTACCGTATGTGACTTTCTGTGTGGAGGTGTGGGCAAACACGTACAAAACAAATATCAATCCAATTTCTCTTATCCAAAAACGAGCAATTAGAATTGTCAATAAAGCCCCAGAGGCTTAGTCCTGGGACAATCAAGGCCTGGTTGCTGTTGGTCACTAGGGAGCTGGAGAACCCAGCAGGTCTTGAGTAGTCCTGTAGATCAGAATGATGTTTATATTATGTCATCCATCCTGTGAACCCACTCACTAAGGTCTGTTGTGTTGTGGCAAGCACCTTCTAAAGATGGCGCTAGTACCGCCCACCAGACAAGTCAAAGTTCAATTCAATTCAATTTTATTTGTATTGCCCCAAATCACAGAATTTCCATCTCAATGGGCTTCACAAGAAAAAGAGGAATGCATAAACACAAATATACAGCAAGAAAAATAACTAACAAGTGCTAACTAAACAAGACTAGCACATTTATGCCCTTAGACTCTCCTTCTCGGTGAGGAAAAGCTCCTAAAAACCCCTCAGTGGGGAAAAAATAAGAAACCTCGTGGGGATACACATGAAAGAGAGAGATCCCTCCCCCAGGACGAGCAACCAATGTGTCGAAGATTATTGTTTAAATATTGCTTATTCTAATCTACAGCTAAATATCTAAAGAAGTCAATAAATGTTCTCCATCCTGATGGAAACACGGGGGACTCCCCAGCCCAGCGATGCCCTGAACAGGGATGAGTAGATGGATTTCATCCTGATGGAGCGGGGATGATGCAGCGTGGAGGTCTCCTCGGTGTGGCCATGCCCAGGACAGGAACGCAGAGTCCTGAATGGGGCTCTCTCCCAGTTGGAGGGAGAGAGGTGGACAACATGTGAATTGTATTGTACCAACTAGCAGTGTAAATCTAAATAAACAGACAATAGAGAACAATGAATGAGATAGAAAGCCAGGGGTTAGGGTAGGGTGATCACACCTGCCACATTAGCATTGGCATTAGCATTGGCATTAGCGTTATTGGGGGAAAAACAAAAAAAGAATTAAAGAAGCAACATCATGAGACCAGCTTCTACTAAACCAAGATGTGGGCAAGTGGTTTTATGACTCCAAAAAGTGTGAAACATCCTCATTAGTCTTACAGTTCAGACATGTTCAATACTTCCAGTTGTTACAAGTACTAAACCTAAACTATCTACAAAGACATTATTTTTGAAGAAATAAATAGCAGTAGGCAAACTGTATGTTCCATGCATCCTTATTTTTAACAATTCAATGAACTTGTTTATGTTGTACAGCCTTGCAAACCTAATAAATTTTAGTATGTTCATTATCTAATCAATGACCTCTTTAACTCTGACACACTTGTTTTTTTTGGGCTTTTTTTTTTTTTTTTGCTTAACAAGCTTAAATCAACCGAAACTAAGTTCAAACCCAGGTTTTATTCTTATTGTGGGAACAAATAGAAATAAATTGGAACGTAGAACACAGTTTATGTGTTTTAATAACTTTTTTAAAGAGGAACTCATGTTGCTTTACTTTCACTTTCAGTGTCAGTATAAACAGAATTTAAGGTTGGGCTGAACGTGAGCACAGACTTTACAATATTCCTACGAGTCATTTTCTCACTGTCACACGCAGATAGGTTTTATTTTCTCCTTTTGTCACTAAAACGGATGAGATTAATTTTTTTGTTTCATTCAGGAGAGGCTAAGTTTTCATGTGGGTGTGCCTTTCCGGTGTAAAACTGCAGCTCTTCAACACACACACAAACACAAGTAAAGATCTGTGTTTCAACCGCTTCAAGAAAATCCAGGTCACAGAAAACATCCTGAAGATGAGGTTAGTCTAACATTAAAACAGTTTTTTTAAATCTCCAGTCTTTTGTTCACTCTTTATATGTTTGTCTCGTCTGTTTCCTGGATGACATCATCAGTTTAAGGTAGAATAGTTTGGTTAGAAATCTAATCATGGACTTTGATCAAGGGCTTCATTTACTAAGAATTGTGTAGATCTTTGGCATAGCTTCCTTGTTCCTCAGCACTACTGCAGTGTTTATACCACGTAAACTTGAGATTTATCAAAACTACCTCTGCTCTCCTTACACAACGTAAGCTTCTTAAATTACACCTATGACAAACTTCCCTAGCCACGCCTCTAAAACTCCAAATATGGATCAGGCAAATTACATAATGCATATGTAAAGAGAGAAGAATGGAAAATTCTTACCACAGCAACTCTAAGAATGATACGCTGATTTGACAGTGAATTAAAATTACATTTCAGAACTCATAGTGGTGATAAAGACAGAAAGTATTTTTTATAATAATAATTTAAAAAATTCATGTAAAAGTGCCTCATCATGCCTATTACTAAAAGGCTAGTAAAAGAGGACCTCACGGTCCATGAAGTATCATACCTCACAAGGAGGTCAGATACGTAAGTTAGAAGGCCCAAGACCATTAAGACTTTTAAAAACCATTACAAGAAACTTTAAATCATACTGACCAGTCAACCTAGTATGTATGTTTTTGGAGAGTGGGAGGAAACCCACCTATATCCCATGGCAAAACATGCAAACTCCACACAAAAAGGCCAGCATTCCAAGCCTCAGCCCACCCAGGACTTGAACGCCAACATTCTTGCTGAAAGGCCACCATGCTAACAATTGGTTTTGACAAAGTAATTTCTTTCATCTTTTCAAGTTTCAAACTCCAGCCTATTCTGCAAAAACAAATAACTTTATTCTTTAAATGTGTTTCAGTGCATCTAACCGTTTGTCCACACTGGATTCCCTGGAGTGTCACTTCACCTGGGATCTGAACAGCAGCACATCCAAGCTACTCCGTCTCAGAGACGCTGTGGTGGACATCGGTACAGAGGATGGAAACCCCTGGCTGGGTCACATTTACAACTTGCTTGGATTCCTCAACTACAAGCTGGGCCAACCTGAGGAGGCTCGAGACTTCTTCAACAAGGCCACAGAGACCTTCCTCCAGCTGGGAGAAGTAGAAGAAGGTGCTTGGTTGGTGGTGAACTATGGAAACCTGGCATGGATGCACAACCATCTAAAGGAAGATGACGAGAGCCAAAGATATCTAACAATGCTTAATACCTTGACGGAGACATACCCTGCTCCAAACAAGGACAAGCTACACCCTGAGGTCTACGCTGAGAAGGCCTGGACCTTGATGAAGTTTGACATAAAGAAAAAACTTCAGGCTGCAGAATATTTCCAGGAAGCCATCAGGATGAAGCCGGGCATTGCAGCCTGGCAGACAAGCCGTGCACTGGCAGTGTGGGGCGCTTCCAAACACGATGACATTCGACACCATGCAGAAGTCATAGAAGAGATCAAAATGGCCCGACAGGAGGATCCAGAAAACCTGTTCCTCGCGGCTATCGACCTGATGCAAGCCGCAGAAAGAAAAGAGGATGTTAGTGATGAAACAGAAGAGCTGAAAGAAAAAATTTTACAGAATCCAGTCAGCAGCTACAGTGGCATCAAAATGCTGATAAGAATCTACAAAGAATTGCATCGCTACCAGGAGGCCATCGATGTGACAGAAGAGGCTCTGCAGAAACATCCAGATGTGCGGTTTCTGAAGAGATGTTGTGCACTCTCTTACAAATGGAAGATCATTCACTGTAGCAATTCCCAACTACCTCGAATGATCAGTAGAGCTCTCAGTCTGCACGAAGAATTGGTCTCTCTTTACCCTGATTCATCCCTGGTAAAAAAGATGGACCTGGCAATAATCCATACCAAATCTTTTGATGGTGGTATGAGAGCAGAGCAGATTTATAAGGAAGTGATGGAGAGAGATCTTGAACCTGCAGAAAAGCAGATGGTCTATTTCAACTACGCTAAATTCTTGCACTATGATCTGAAAGAGCGCCAAAAGTCAGTTAGGTTTCATATGAAGGCAGTAAACATACCTTGTCAGTCCTTCTTCCGTAATAGTAGCATCAGTGCGCTCCGGAAGATCGCCGATCGACAAAAGAACAGCATGAGTAAAGAGATCATGGAGTTCCTAAAAACCCTACCAGATCTTGATTCTCTGTGAGTTTCTGAAGTTGAAACCATATCCATTCAAACCAGCTTTACCCATTTATTACAAATTTTCCAAAAAGTCATCTAAAGGTTCTCAGAAGAGTTTTTTTTTCATTTGTAGGAAGACATGTTCATTTTTAAATACATGGTGGTATAAAACTTAGCATTGTAGCCTTGTAGAAACAAAGCTGGTAGGTGCCCGATTTCCTGTTGCTTGTTTTTGCACTTTCTGGAAATACAGTACATGAGTTCTTTCCAGGTTTTTTGGATTCCACTCAGCATGGGCTGGGTGTAATCCCCAAAAAGATTTCAAGAAGTTATTGTGTAACTTTTTTAATTGGTGTGACAGACTGTTTACATCTGTAAACAAACATGATATATGAGTCAAATTATGTTAAAGAGTAACAAAGCTCAGCTGGTTTATGGTTAGGGTTAGTTAGTTAGTTAGTTAGTTAGTCAGTTATTGTCTTTTTGAAAAAAATATGCCAAATTTTTCACTTAAGTTTGGTTTATTTTGATTTTATGTTTGTTTTAAATTTATCTTCTGTTCAATTAATTTGAAATATTATTAGTTTGTGGAAAAGATGCAGAATTAAATGACATAAAAAATATTTTTTTTTAATGTAGTTGTTCAGTCCATAATAAATCCAATTTGTCGGGACCTGATCTCTAACATCGGAAATTAAGTGGTTATTATTTGTTAGTTTAATTATGAGTCTTATTGTGTCTTTGTTGTTGGAAAATTATCCATGTCTTGCTGTCTCCACAGTGGTGTGAACGTGATTGGACACACCAGTGTTTTGTTTCTTCTAATCAGAGTTCTTGTTAACACTAAAGTTAAAAAGAAATAAAGTGTAAAACTTGTTCTTGGCCTCTCTCTTTTAATTTTGAACAATGCAGAACAATTGATTAAAATCAGATTTTGTGGGGAAAAAAAGTTTTTTTTTAAATTATTTTGAGGCCCTATTGCAAAGCCTTATTTTGAAGGGTAAAATTCCAAAGAAAAACTCTTGTAAAAAAAAAAAAAGTTTTTTGCTCAAAATCTTATAGTTACCAGAATATTATGATTGAGTCCACACCTCAATCGATTTTGCACATCTGTTGAAATGCACGTGCTTTAGGTTCACTTTTTTATCATAGACCGCTATGGGTGCAACATGACTTGAGGAGGAGGTTCCCCATAGACGCATCCACAACTTCACATAATTCCAGTATTTGGGGACATTTTGGTTTTAATAGTAAATAAGATTCCATTGGAAATTAATTATTAGGATCTGTAAGGCTTGCCCACTGAGACTTCTGACAGTTTTAAAACTCCCTATAATATAAACTGATAAAGACCAAATAATGCAGTCTTATGCTGTAATAGAAGCACTTCGTTCAGACATGATAAACACTATTGCAATCTAAGTGTTAGGTGTGGAGGGGCCTGAAAAGAACAACGATCCAATGACAAGACTCAAAGTTTATTGGCTCCAAAATTTACCTCAAAAAGTCTGAGCAAAACTGGACACCAGAAAGAAAAACAAGAAACAGTTCACAAAACCTGCTGCATCAACAGGTTTACAGCAGTACTACGAGGGCACACAGAGGAAAACCGCCTTTTAAAAGCAGTGGCGATGAGGGTGTCCAGGTGTGCAGGGTTCACAGGTGGAGCAAATCAAGAGGTAATCTGGGAATCGCTTCCTCGTCTTGTGGGAGGAGTATGGAAACATACCAATAAGATTCCATCAAGACTTCATTTCTATAACAACATAAAGGTGGTTCACATCTGGACAGAACTGCTTGGAACCTGAGTTTTATGACAAATAGTAATTTTTTACATGTTAATTTTTTCACAAACACCTGCAAACACACACATTCCAGTATTTTGCTGCTGATCAAAATGTAAGAACTTGTTTATTTGATAAAAATAATAATGCATACTTTATTGGTCGCTCACCGGGGAAATTTGAGTGCTGCATTACACCACAGCAGGCTTCTATGACGGTGCCAATGGTGGGAGAAACGGGGGGTTAAATGTCTTCTTCAAGAACCCTGGACGTGAACTGAGTTGGATGTGAACCCGCAAACTTCTGGTCCAAGGGCGAACGCTCTACCACTGAGCCACCGCCTCCCCTAAAAGTATCCCACACAAGAACAGTGTTTTGGTTTGTAGTTTTTTTAAGGTGTATATTTTAATGTTTTAAGTTAGATCATTAAAAGAACCAACCAAATTTTATTTTTACAGTAAAAATAAAAGAAATAGGTTTTAATGTCTTAATAAAACAAACTCATGTTGATTTACTTTTATTTTCGTTTATGGAGAAACACAACTTAAGGTTGAGCTTCATCAGGAGAGGTGACAATTTCTTCTGCGTGTGTCCATGCGCGTGCACGTGTCTTACTGGTATAAACCACAACTCTTCGACACACAAAAACAGACAGCAGAGACGTTCGTGTTTCAACAGCTGCAAGAAAAACCAGTTCAAAGAAAACACCCTGAAGATGAGGTTAGTCCAACATTAAAACTTTTTTTTTTTTAATCTCCCATTGTTTTTAACTCTTTAAAGTTGTTTTATTGGTTTTCTATTTGATATTTTTACTTCATGACTTTTCACTTTTTTACTCTTTCTTTGAGCAACAATATTCTGTTTAGAAATCTAAAGATGGACTTAGATCTGAACATCAATAATGAATCCAGAGCATCAGCTTTTTTACCATCTTTACATGGTTGGAATTAAAATGTTTAAATTGGACCTACAAGGACTTTTTTATACTTTTATCTCAAGAAAAGATAAATCTGTAGATCTCTGTAACAGTCAACAAATGTTAGATGGCTGGAATTAGTCCTGCCCTCTGGTCTCTCAATGGTTTAAGACCAAACTCATCACCGACATATTGGTCCCATACGATCCATCTAGTACTCTGATAACTACCATCAATTATCACCATCATCATTTCTACAACCTGTACACTGTTGGTACTCACTGACCATAAAATATTAGTTATCAAGCTGGCAAATTTGTTCTGGCAGACTCGATGTATTGTAACATACTGTATTTACAGCCCAAACTACAAAGACTCGCTCTAAAGGTGCTTCTTTTATAGTTTCAGTAATATGGCAGACAAACAAGATCAAAAATAGAACATCAGGTTATGTCCAAATAAGGGATGGTTTCATGTCAGTAAGTTTCCACTGAGGTGGGTGGACGTGTGTATATGTGTGTGTGTGTGTGTGTGTGTGTGTGTGTGTGTGTATATGTGTGTGTGAGTGTGTGTATGTGTGTCAGAGACAAACATTTCAAGAAATAAAAGGAACAAATATAAAAAACAGAGTACTTTCTTCATGATAACTTATATAGACAATTTTTTATGATTTTTCTTTTTTAACGTTCTTGCCATTTTTATTGTTTTTAAATGGTCATATTTAAAAAGTAATTAAATATCAAAATTCTAAAGAGAAAGTCTTATGACTGTTTTGAAAGTTAAAGGTACGTCAGACTTGGTCATCTAATGGCCTGCCGAAAGTGGCATTTGTCGAGCACCGGTCCCGGTAAGAGGCCTGGGCTTCCCGTCTTAGGCTGTTGCCCCTGCAACCCAGCTCCGGATGAGCAGAAGATGATGGAACGGAACACTCCCAGTGTGATGATACTCCTGCCTTGAGGAACATTTCCTTCCTCTTAATCCTGCCCTGAGCCCTATTTCACCACACATGGTCCCAATTGCCTCTCCTTGAAGTCTGCACCAGTGCCTCCAGTGCCTCCAGTGCCTCCTCTTCCTACCTGGTAATTTAGCCACTGGTGACCAGCACTCCATTGTCAGATCATCTGCTGTTCTGCTCTCCTACTGAAGCCATGATGGTGGCCCTCCGTGTCTGGTCTCTTAGTCTGGTGTTTGATGGCTCCTCTGTCTGGTCCTGCCAGGCCTGCCCAGGATACACAATCCTTCCTAGGTTGGCTTTCAGGCAGCACATGCCTACAGCCTTCAATAACTTCTGATTAACAGCAATAAACTGGTTACAACTAGATATGCTTCTGGGTCCTACGTCTCCCTTTTCCCTGCCTCATGACACCTGGCTGCAATTTCTGTTTCTGAAGCCAACTGCAGCACCACACCCTGAGTGGAGGGTCGGGATAGAAGCACATGCAGGCGGAGCCAAAGGTGCCTGGTGCCAGTGCATGCACAAACTGGTCACAAATCACCAAATCATCCTGGAATTCTCGTGGCATGCCTCTACATGCACACAAGCCCAGAATTTCTATGTCATATGCTAATTTGTATTTCATTTATCTGTAATAAAATTATTTCTTTTGCTAGTTCCTATTTGGCCGTGTGAGGCAGGTCACTACGCGGCTGTTTCAAAAGTACCAAGTCACGTGCATACCTGGGTAGTTGACCAACAAGAACAAGTTGACGCCAAAGCCTCGACCATAAATTTGTGACCTTAACCTTTGAAGACCCTGAAAACCTAATTAGTTCATCTATAGTTGTTACTGAGTAACTGTGGGCAGATCTTTTACAAACCCGTTCAGTGGTTTGACAGATATTGTAAACTAAAGTGTTTCTTCTAAAAAGTTTGGTTGTGAATAAATTCTTAAAAGTTTGCTTTAAACTTTAATGTTTAAATGTGTTTCAGTGCCTCTAACCGTTCATCCAAACTGGATTCCCTGGAGTGTCACTTCACCTGGGATCTGACCGACAGCAGGTCCAAGCTGTACCGTCTCAGAGACGCTGTGGTGGACATCGGTACAGAGGATGGAAACCCCTGGCTGGGTCACATTTACAACTTGCTGGGGTTCCTCAACTACAAGCTTGGCCTCTGTAAGAAGGCTCGAAAATTCTTCAGCAAGGCCACAGAGATTTTCCTCCAGCTGGGAGAAGTCGAAGAAGGTGCTTGGTTGGTGGTTAACTATGGAAACCTGGCCTGGATGTACAATGATCAGGGTAAAGACGAGGAGAGCCAGAGATATGTAACAATGCTGGATGCCCTGATGGAGAGATCTCCTGCTCCAATCAAAGACAAGCTCCACCCTGAGGTCTACGCTGAGAAGGCCTGGACATTGATGAAGTTTAACAAACAGAAAAAACTTCAGGCTGCAGAACATTTTCAGGAAGCCATCAGAATCAAGCCAGGCATGGCAGCCTGGCAGACAAGCCGTGCACTGGCGGTGTGGAGTGCTTCCAAATACAATGACACCAACCAAGGTGCAGACGTTAGAGAGGAGATTGAAAAGGCCCGACAGGAGGATCCAGACAACCTGTTCCTCGAAGCGATTGACCTGCTGCAAGCCGCAGAGAGAAAAGAGGATGTTAGTGATAAAACAGAGGAACTGAAAGAAAAGATTTTACTGAATCCAATCAGCAGCTACAGTGGCATCAAAATGCTGATAAGAATTTACAAAGAATTGCATCGCTACCAGGAGGCCATCGATGTGATAGAAGAGGCTCTGCAGAAACATCCAAATGTGCGGTTCTTGAAGAGATGTTGTGCACTCTCTTACAATTGGAAGATTGTTCATTGCCGAGACCGACAGCCACCTTCGATGATCAGTAAAGCTATCACTCTGCATAAGGAGGTGGTCTCCCTCTACCCTGATTCATCCCTCATGATGAAGATTGAACTTGCAACCATGCATGCCAAGTCCAATGACGGCATTTTGAGAGCGGATAAGATGTATCAGAAGATGATGAAGAAAACTCGGGAGCTTGGAGGAAAACAAATGATTTATTCCAACTATGCTAAATTCTTACACTTTGAAAAAAAAGACCCTCCCTTGTCATTGAAATACCACAAGAAAGCAGTAAAGATACCTTGTCCGACATACTTCCGGAGGAGCAGCCTCAATACCCTGCGTAAAATTGGGGAACGAAGAAACACCAGTTTTTGCAATGATATTCTGGCGTTCTTAAAAACCCTGCCAGATCTTGATGCTGTATAACTTCCCGAAAACATTGTCTGGAAAAAAGGAACTAGAACAATTAACTCTTAATTCAGCTTTATTCTCACAGCAGAGGTTCATGACAAATTAACCTGATGATTTTAAGAAGTATCATTTAAATTATGGCAAGATATTGGATTGATTATTATCCGCACAGTGGTGTAACCATTTACACCGTTGCATCATGGAAACAAAGTTTGAAATGTGTTCAAGCTCATTCTAAATTCATGGTTCCATCTCTGTAAATTTCTATGTGGATTTTTCACGGGTTCTTTTGCTTAATTTGTGTTCAATTTCAGCCAATAACAGTTATTTTTAATGTGTTTGTCTTTTAAAAGAAAAATACAAAACACACTTCTTTGGTTGCTTATAACCTGGTTTGCTATTCATTTTTATCTTGTGTTTTTAAGTTTGTTTTTGTTTTATTATAAGTTGACAGTTGTGTATTTAAAAATGGTTGAAAAATGACCGTAAATAAAACATAACATAGTGTCAAAATGATGCAGTTGTTTGTAGGCATTAGCGTGAAGTAAATGAGGTGCTTCCATCTACTTATGCCCACACCGTCACTTTCTGGTAATGGGTTGCTTCAATTCTTTCCACATATTTTTTCACTTTATGTTATATAACTACAAATGTACTTCTTGCTTTTTGTTTGCTGTTTGTTTTATAAAAAATATATTTTACGTTTGCATATTGGATTTTTTTTAAGTGACAAATAAAAAGGTCAATTAAAAGTTTTAAATTACAGCCGTTTTTTTTTTTTTTTTTTTTTTAAACATTGAGAAAGTTACGGTTGTACATTTGAATTAACCCAGGTTCTCATAAACAAGCTGTAATCCATTTGATTTATTTTGTACTCTTAAACTGTCTTCTTCTTTTTACAATAAAGTAAATTAATGTAAAAAGAGGATGAATTGTGTATTTATTTTTTATTTAACCTATGTTTAACCAGGAAAGTCCCACTGAGATAAAAAAAATCTCTTTTAGTTTTAGTTTTTATTTGTTCTGTTCAGCAGAAGTTTGTGTGACTTTATGTTAAAGAAGTGCTTTACAAATAAATTTTGATTTGATTGAATTTCTGTAACATGTTCCATGTGGATGAAAAAGAAATGCCTTTTTATCAAGTTGAGTGCGAACAAATGGAACAGAAAGCAAAATATGATCATTTGATTGCATAAAAATCAACAGTTCTCCGCTCGGATATGTGATTTAACTAAACAAAAGTGGGACAATGTGTATAGGGAAAATGTAAATATAGCAAACAAAAAGTTCCTAAAAATATTTTGCTCTCTCTACAAGAAAAATTGTCCTTCATTTACAAAAGCTTCCATTAAATTTCTTGGAAAACCTCGGATGAGTAAAGGTATTCAAAAAGCATGTAAGAAAAAAAATAAATTGTATAAAGACTTCTTAAAAAAGCAAACAATTGAGACAGAAATTGCTTAAAAACATATAAAAATAAATTGATATGCATCATTAGATCAAGTAAAAAAGAATATTATTGCTCACTTTTGAAAAAAAAAATAGAAATGATACTAAAAATTGATGGAGGATCCTGAATAGATTAATCAAGAAAAGCAATAGTAATGCGAAGTTTCCCACTCAGATATTAACAAGCAATAACAGTTTTCTCAGTCAGCCAAAAGGAAATTGCAAATGAATTCAACAATTATTTTAGTAACATTGGATCTAAATTGGAAAAAGAAATTCTGGAATCTGACCAAGAGAACAATATGCGACGAATACGCCAACAATAGAAAGCAATTTTCTTACAAGGAACAGATGAAAACGAAATACACGCGATTATCAAACAAAGTAAAAGCAAAACCTCAACAAACTGGAATGGACTAGCTTTGTGTCTGTTGAAAGAAGTTGCAGAATGCATTGTTAAACCAATCACAAATATCTTTAATTTATCTGTACAGTCTGGTGTTTTTCCGGAGGGGATGAAGACAGCAAAGATTATCCCTGTTTTCAAGTCTGATGATCTTACAAATTACAGACCCATTTCATCACTGTCTCAATTTGCAAAAATTCTGGAGAAATTATTTCATAAAAGATTATACAGCTACCTGGAAAAGCATACAATACTTTCTGACAGCAATATGGCTTCAGACCAAATAGAACCACTGCATTAATTTAATTCAATTTTATTTGCATAGCCCAAAATCACAGAATGTCTGTCTCAATGGGCTTCACAAGAAAAAGAGGAATGTATTAACACAAATACACAGCAAGAAAAATAACTACCGTAATTTCACGACCATTAGGCGCACCGTACGAAAAGGCGCAGTCTCAGTTATGTGCGCCATTGCTGTATTTAACACACACATAAGGCACACCGTACGAAAAGGTGCAGTCTCAGTCACACACCGCCTTACAACAACACACACGCAAACATGCAAATGTGCGTATTAAAAAATAGATCGGGAGCAAAACTGAGTTTGGTTGTGCTTTATTTAAGTAGTAACGATACTAAATAATAATAATACATTTAAATCCACGTTGTCTTCACGAGAAAATTTATTAGCGTCTTTATAACGTGGAAACATTCTCTCTGCTCGAACGCACTCTGGTTGCCATGGTAACGGTAAACATACCTTCAAAATAAAAGACATAACAAAAACAAAGTGAATAAAAATACTAGTTAGGCCCCTCACACCAGGGGTGGTCCACCTGGTGGTTGGGGACCACTGATTATAACAATTTCATAGACAAATGATACTAATTATGATCATGGCGGAGAGTGTGTCTGTGGGAGGACGGGGGGCACAAAATATTTTCTTCTTTCTAGGGGGGCGCAACAGGAAATAATTGAGAAGCACTGCGTTAGTCCAAGCATCTACAATCCATTGACTCGTTAATGCTGAAATTTCTCGCGGCGGCTCGATTCCCATGTTCCTCCGTGTAGCTGATTGCCTTCATCTTAAACTGAGCGTCATAAGCGTGTCTCTTTGCCATTTTCAGGGTTAAAACAGCAATGTTGTGCATACAGCACATACCTTTTTTATACACAATCCACGCCCACACTTCACTCTTTAACGTTCTCATGCCTTTTCTTTCAGGTCCGCCTCGCCTCACGGGCACCGCGTTTTCTTTTAGGTCCGCCTTTTCTCACACACAAGGCGCACTGCACGAAAGGGCGCACCGCTCATTTTGAAGAAAATCTAAGACGCTTACATGCGTCTTATAGCCGTGAAATTACGGTAATAAATAAATTTGCCCTTATACTCTCCTTCACGGTGAGGAAAAACTCCTTAAAAAACCCATCAGTGGGTAAAAAATGAGAAATTTTGTGGGGATCCACACGAAAGAGAGATCCCTCCCCCAGGACGAGCAGCCAATGTGTCAAAGATTATTGTCCAAATATTAGCTTATTGTACTCTACAGCTAAATATCTAAAGAAGTCAAAAGATGTTCTTCATCCTGATGGAAACACGGGGGGCTCCTCAGCCCGGAGATGTCCAGGACGGGGATGAGTAGGTGTTCTTCATCCTGATGAAGCGGGAGGTCTCTTCGGTGTGGCCATGCCCAGGGCACAGAAACGCAGAGTATCCATCAGGAATCTGAAATGGGGCTCTCTGCCAGAGAAGAGGGAGAGAGGTGAACAGCATGTGAATTGTACTGTACCAACTAGCAGTGTAAATCTAAATGAACAGACAATAGAGAACAATGAATGAAATAGGAGGCGAGGGGTTGGGGGGGCGGAAGAGGAAGGGGACAGACACCCTGGTTAGGGTAGAGGGTACGCGGGAAACAGGGATACAGACCCTGGTTAGGGTGGGGGGTTAGAGGGAAAGAGGGACACAGACCCTGGTTAAGGTAATGCGAGTAGATACAGAACCTGGTTAGGGTAGGAGGTAAGAGGAAAGAGGGGTACAGACCCTGGTTAGGCTAAGGGTACTGATTCTAAAACTAAATGAAAAGATATTAGAGAAACAATGGATGAGATAGAAAGCCAGGTATCAGCCAAGGGCAATGTGGATACAACAAGTAGCCAAGACAGTCATTCGCATTAATAGATCTAATTGAAACCATATCAAATGCAATAGACAATAAACAATTTGCTTTTCTGGAGTTTTTCGGGATCTAACCAATGCTTTTGACACAGTTAATCATAATCTACTACTCAAGAAGTTACCGTAATTTCACGGCCATAAGGCGCACCTAAAAGTCTCAAATTTTCTTCAAAATGAGCGGTGCGCCCTGTCTGATTTGTGATTTGCGGACGTATTAGAGAACCATCAGGCGGACGCAGTTGAAAACATGAGAATGTTAAAGGGGGAAGTGTGGGCGTGGACTATGTATAAAAGAACAAGTATGTGCTTTATCCAGAACATTGCTGTTTTTACAACACTGAAAATGGAAAATCTGGGATGGTAAGAAGATTAACATTTTACTTTTTATTCAATAAAGATATGTTTTTGAATGTTTTATTTTGCTAAGGCTGTGCTTGGATAATAAATGTTTGCTGAGTGTGACAGAATTCTATAAGGTTGTCTGAGTGTAAAGGTCATTGTGGAGCAGACCACAAGAAGCCAACTTAAACCAGCGTGACACATGGTCAGGAGGTTGCTTTGTCTGTTTTTCAGGAAATAAGAACAGAACATCTGTCTTCTGCTAAAAGAGGAAATGAGAGAAGGAGGGCGAATGACCAAGTGGGGGAAAGAGAAGGCGTCTTAATTAATGAATATTCATCATGAATTGTATGTCCGTATACTGTAAATCTGGCAAATCTCAGAAGGGTGTGTTCTCTCTGGTAACTTCACAGAGACACACAGGTGTGATCTGTCAGGCAACTGAGACCCAGATGCATCTGTTTAGATTTTAATGTTGAGGAATAAATATTGGAAATTGAGAAAATGATTGAATTCTGGTAGTATTTCAAATTCTTGGTATGCTTAATATTTAGTAGTTTTGATCACCAGCCTTCTCTCTTCAGTCTGCACACGCAATAAAAGACCGGGTGGTGAGAATATTTAATGAACGAAGTTTGAAGCGAATATTGGATTTAACCAAACCTGAGAAGAAGTAAACTCCCAGATTCTTTCATTGGTTAGTTGGTTAGTTAGTTAGTTAGTTAGTTAGTTAGTTAGTCAGTCATTGTCTTTTTGATAAAAATATGCCACATTTTTCACCTAGGTTAGTTTTATTTTGATTTTATGTTTTTTTTTATTTATCTTCTGTTCAAATCATTTTAAATATTATTAGTTTGTGGAAAAGATGCCGAATTAAATGACATAAAGAATATTGTATGTTTTAATGTAGTTGTTCAGTCCATAATAAATCCACTTTGTCTGAACCTGCTCTCTTACAGGGGAGTCTAAATGGGTATTATTTATTAGTTTAATTAGGTGTCTTAATGTGTCTTTGTTAGTTGGAAAATCATCCATGTCTTGCTGTCTTCACAGTGGTGTGAACGTGATTGGACACGCCAGTGTTTTGTTTATTCTAATCAGAGTTCTTGTTAACACTA
Organism: Neostethus bicornis; assembly: GCA_902685375.1. Taxonomy (NCBI): domain Eukaryota; kingdom Metazoa; phylum Chordata; class Actinopteri; order Atheriniformes; family Phallostethidae; genus Neostethus; species Neostethus bicornis. The sequence goes on along the minus strand of LR738547.1, from coordinate 4,857,790 downwards.
AAGTTAAAAAGAAATAAAGTGGAAAACTTATTCTTAGCTTCTCTTTTTTTGTTTTTGAACCATGCAGAACAATTGATTAAAATCAGATTTTGTGGGGGGAAAAGTTTTTAAAAAAAATTATTTCCAGGCTCTATTGCACAGCCTTATTTTGAAGGGTAAAATTCCAAAGACAAACTCTTGTGAACAAAGTGTTTTTTGCTCAAATATTGCTCAAATGGTAATAGATTACCAGGATATTGTGATTCAGTCCATGTCAACCAATTTTGCACATCTGTTATGCGCTTTAGGTTCACTTTTTATCGCTACTGGTGCAACATGACAGAGGAGGAGGCTCCACATAAAGCATCCACAACTTCACATAATTCCAACATTTGGGGACATTTTGGTTTAAATAGCAAATAAGGTTCCATTGGAAATAAATCATTAGGTCCTGTAAGACTTGCCCACTGAGACTTCTGACAGTTTTAAAACTCCCATTGATACAAACAAGACCAAATAATGCAGCCATATGCTGTAGTAGAAAGCACTTTGTTCAGACATGATAAACACTATTGCATTCTAAGTGTTAGGTGTGGAATTGCCTGAAAAGAAGAACGATCCAATCACAGAACTCAAAGTTTATTAGCTTCAAAATTAAACTCAAGATGTCTGAGCAAAATTGGAAACCAGAAAGAAAAACAAGAAACAGTTCACAAAACCTGCTGCATCAACAAGTTTACAGGAGTACTATGAGGGCACACAGAGGAAAACCGCCTTTTACAGGTAGTGGCGATGAGGGTGTCCAGGTGTGCAGGGTTCACAGGTGGAGCAAATCAAGAGGTAATCTGGGAATCGAGAGGCTGATACCCAGCTTCCTCGTCTTGTGGGAGGAGTATGGAACCAGACTAAGATTCCATCAAGACTTCATTTCTGTAACAACATAAAGGTGGTTCACATCTGGACACAACCGCTTGGAACCTGAGTTTTATGACAAATAGTAATTTTTTACATGTTAATTTTTTTCACAAACACCTGTAAACACGGGCAGCACGGTGGCGCAGTGGGTAGCACAGTGGCCTCACAGCAAGAAGGTCGTGGGTTTGAGTCCTGGGTGGGGACGAGGCTTGGAACACTGTCCTTTCGGTGTGGAGTTTGCATGATCTCCCCGTGTTTCCTTCGGGTACTCCGGTTTCCTCCCACCCTCCAAAGACATGCATGCTAGGTTGATTGACCGGTGCCAAATTGCCCCTAGGAATGAGTGTGTGTGTGTGGATGGTTGTATGTGTGTGGCTTGCGACAGACTGGCGACCTGTTCGGGATGCACTCTGCCCTTCACCTTAAATTGGCCGGGATGGACTCCGGCACCCCCCGTAACCCTGAAAGGGACAGACGAATAAGAAGATGACTGACTGACTGACCTGTAAACACACACATTCCAGTATTTTGCTGCTGATCAAAATGTAAGAACTTGTTTATTTGATAAAAATAATAATGCATACTTTATTGGTCGCTCACCGGGGAAATTTGAGTGCTGCATTACACCACAGCAGGCTGCCACAACGGTGCCAATGGTGGAAGAAACGGGGGGTTAGATGTCTTCTTCAAGAACCCTGGACGTGAACTGAGTTGGATGCAAACCTGCAAACTTCTGGTCCAAGGGTGAAGGCTCTACCACTGAGCCACCGCCTGCCCTAAAGGTATCCCACACAAGAACAGTGTTTTGGTTTGTAGTTTTTTTAAGGTGTATATTTTAATGTTTTAAGTTAGATCATTAAAAGAACCAACCAAATTTTATTTTTACAGTAAAAATAAAAGAAATAGGTTTTAATGTCTTAATAAAACAAACTCATGTTGATTTACTTTTATTTTCGTTTATGGAGAAACACAACTTAAGGTTGAGCTTCATCAGGAGAGGTGACAATTTCTTCTGCGTGTGTCCATGCGCGTGCACGTGTCTTACTGGTATAAACCACAACTCTTCGACACACAAAAACAGACAGCAGAGACGTTCGTGTTTCAACAGCTGCAAGAAAAACCAGTTCAAAGAAAACACCCTGAAGATGAGGTTAGTCCAACATTAAAACTTTTTTTTTTTAATCTCCCATTGTTTTTAACTCTTTAAAGTTGTTTTATTGGTTTTCTATTTGATATTTTTACTTCATGACTTTTCACTTTTTTACTCTTTCTTTGAGCAACAATATTCTGTTTAGAAATCTAAAGATGGACTTAGATCTGAACATCAATAATGAATCCAGAGCATCAGCTTTTTTACCATCTTTACATGGTTGGAATTAAAATGTTTAAATCGGACCTAAAAGGACTTTTTTATACTTTTATCTCCAGAAAAGATAAATCTGTAGATCTCTGTAACAGTCAACAAATGTTAGATGGCTGGAATTAGTCCTGCCCTCTGGTCTCTCAATGGTTTAAGACCAAACTCATCACCGACATATTGGTCCCATACGATCCATCTGGTACTCTGATAACTACCATCAATTATCACCATCATCATTTCTACAACCTGTACACTGTTGGTACTCACTGACCATAAAATATTAGTTATCAAGCTGGCAAATTTGTTCTGGCAGACTCGATGTATTGTAACATACTGTATTTACAGCCCAAACTACAAAGACTCGCTCTAAAGGTGCTTCTTTTATAGTTTCAGTAATATGGCGGACAAACAAGATCAAAAATAGAACATCAGGTTATGTCCAAATAAGGGATGGTTTCATGTCAGTAAGTTTCCACTGAGGTGGGTGGACGTGTGTATATGTGTGTGTGTGTGTGTGTGTGTGTGTGTGTGTGTGTGTGTGTGTGTGTGTGTGTGTGTGTGTGTGTGAGTGTGTGTATGTGTGTCAGAGACAAACATTTCAAGAAATAAAAGGAACAAATATAAAAAACAGAGTACTTTCTTCATGATAACTTATATAGACAATTTTTTATGATTTTTCTTTTTTAACGTTCTTGCCATTTTTATTGTTTTTAAATGGTCATATTTAAAAAGTAATAAAATATCAAAATTCTAAAGAGAAAGTCTTATGACTGTTTTGAAAGTTAAAGGTACGTCAGACTTGGTCATCTAATGGCCTGCCGAAAGTGGCATTTGTCGAGCACCGGTCCCGGTAAGAGGCCTGGGCTTCCCGTCTTAGGCTGTTGCCCCTGCAACCCAGCTCCGGATGAGCAGAAGATGATGGAACGGAACACTCCCAGTGTGATGATACTCCTGCCTTGAGGAACATTTCCTTCCTCTTAATCCTGCCCTGAGCCCTATTTCACCACACATGGTCCCAATTGCCTCTCCTTGAAGTCTGCACCAGTGCCTCCAGTGCCTCCAGTGCCTCCTCTTCCTACCTGGTAATTTAGCCACTGGTGACCAGCACTCCATTGTCAGATCATCTGCTGTTCTGCTCTCCTACTGAAGCCATGATGGTGGCCCTCCGTGTCTGGTCTCTTAGTCTGGTGTTTGATGGCTCCTCTGTCTGGTCCTGCCAGGCCTGCCCAGGATACACAATCCTTCCTAGGTTGGCTTTCAGGCAGCACATGCCTACCACCTTCAATAACTTCTGATTAACAGCAATAAACTGGTTACAACTGGATATGCTTCTGGGTCCTACGTCTCCCTTTTCCCTGCCTCATGACACCTGGCTGCAATTTCTGTTTCTGAAGCCAACTGCAGCACCACACCCTGAGTGGAGGGTCGGGATAGAAGCACATGCAGGCGGAGCCAAAGGTGCCTGGTGCCAGTGCATGCACAAACTGGTCACAAATAACCAAATCATCCTGGAATTCTCGTGGCATGCCTCTACATGCACACAAGCCCAGAATCTCTATGTCATATGCTAATTTGTATTTCATTTATCTGTAATGAAATTATTTCTTTTGCTAGTTCCTATTTGGCCGTGTGAGGCAGGTCACTACGCGGCTGTTTCAAAAGTACCAAGTCACGTGCATACCTGGGTAGTTGACCAACAAGAACAAGTTGACGCCAAAGCCTCGACCATAAATTTGTGACCTTAACCTTTGAAGACCCTGAAAACCTAATTAGTTCATCTATAGTTGTTACTGAGTAACTGTGGGCAGATCTTTTACAAACCCGTTCAGTGGTTTGACAGATATTGTAAACTAAAGTGTTTCTTCTAAAAAGTTTGGTTGTGAATAAATTCTTAAAATTTTGCTTTAAACTTTGATGTTTAAATGTGTTTCAGTGCCTCTAACCGTTCATCCAAACTGGATTCCCTGGAGTGTCACTTCACCTGGGATCTGACCGACAGCAGGTCCAAGCTGTACCGTCTCAGAGACGCTGTGGTGGACATCGGTACAGAGGATGGAAACCCCTGGCTGGGTCACATTTACAACTTGCTTGGATTCCTCAACTACAAGCTGGGCCAACCTGAAGAGGCTCGAGACTTCTTCAGCAAGGCCACAGAGACCTTCCTCCAGCTGGGAGAAGTAGAAGAAGGTGCTTGGTTGGTGGTGAACTATGGAAACCTGGCATGGATGTACAATGATCTGGGTGAAGACGAGGAGAGCCAGAGATATGTAACAATGCTGGATGCCCTGATGGAGAGATCTCCTGCTCCAATCAAGGACAAGCTCCACCCTGAAGTCTACGCTGAGAAGGCCTGGACTTTCATGAAATTTGACATGATGAAAAAACTTCAGGCTGCAGAATATTTTCAGGAAGCCATCAGCATGAAGCCGGACGTGGCAGCCTGGCAGACAAGCCGTGCACTGGTGGTGTGGAATGCTTCCAAATACAATGACACCAACCAGGATGCAGACGTTAGAGAGGAGATTGAAAGGGCTCGACTGGAGGATCCAGACAACCTGTTCCTCGCGGCGATCGACCTGCTGCAAGCCGCAGAGAGGGAAGAGGATGTTAGTGACGAAACAGAAGAGTTGAAAGAAAAGATTTTACTGAATCCAGTAAGCAGCTACAGTGGCATCAAAATGCTGATAAGAATCTACAAAGTGCTGCGTCACTACCAGGAGGCCATCGATGTGACAGAAGAGGCTCTGCAGAGAAATCCAGATGTGCGGTTTCTGAAGAGATGTTGTGCACTCTCTTATAAATGGCGGATCGTTTATAACAGAGACCACCAGACAGCTCAGATGATTAGTAGAGCTCTCAGTCTGCATGAGGAGGTTGTCTCTCTCTACCCTAATTCATCCCTCATAAATGAGACTGACTTGGCAACCATATTTGCCAAGTCTGGTGATAGCAGGAGAGGAGATCAGATGTATAGAGAAATGATGGAGAGAAATCTGGAGCATTCAGAAAGGCAGATGATCTATTCAAAGTATGCTAAATTCTTATTCTATGAACAGAACTACCGTACCAGGTCAGCTGATTATCACATGGATGCAGTACGGATACCTTATCAGTCCTTCTGTCAGAAGAGCAGCCTCAGTACCCTGCGGAGGATCGTGAAGCAAAGAAATACCTACCCCCTTAGGAAATTTAATGAGATCCGGGAGTTCCTAGAAAACCTACCAGATCTTGATGCTGTATAACTCCTTGAAAATATTGTCTGAAAATAAGAAATTGGAACGACTTTCACTCGATCCAGCTTTATTCTTAGAGCAGAGGTTCACAACAAATTAATTTGATGGTTCTCAGATGTTTTAATTGTGGGAAAATATTTGATGCATAATTATCTGCACGATGGCATTACAGAAACAGTTCCAACCCTGTTCAAGCTCAGTATAGATTTATTTTTTCATCTACGTAGAATATCTATGTCAAATGAGTGTATTTTTCACGGGTTCTGCTCCTTGACTTGAGTTAAAGTTCAAATTCAACAACAGTTTTTTTTTTCTTCTTCTTTTTTAATGACATATACAAAACATTCTTCTTTGGTTGCTTATTTTCTGGTTTGCTGGAATACTTTTATCCAATTTTGTATTATTAAACTTTTTTTTTCATTATAAGCTGACAAAATGTATTTTGATAAAAAGAACAAACTTTTGAAATGATTTTTGAAAATACTTTAAACATATAATCAAATACTTGCTGTTGATTGTTGACATTAGTGTGATGTTAATGAGGTGCTTCCATCTATGTATGTATACTTTCTAATAATGCACTGCTTCAATTCTTTCAACATATTTTTTCACTTTATTATGTAATATTTTTCCAAATGTACTTTATTCTGTGTTTACTGTATGTTTTAACAAAATACATTTCATTTTTATATTTTGGATTTTTTTATGTGACAAATAAAAACTTCATTTAACAGTTCCAAATTACAGCGTTTTATTTTAGACTTCGAGAAAGTTACAGTTGTATATTTACAGTACATGTTGTAACCAATATGTTCTACAGTAGACTCATTTTAAGAATTGTAAGGAACATCATACTAATTCAGTGTTTATGTCATGAAGCGGAGTGCAAGTGGAAAGCGGATGACTCATTTGCAGAGAGAAAACATGGTTTATTTGAATTTGGTAGTCCATAATACTGTGGAAAGAAAAAACAAAGTTTTAGTGGCACGGCAAGTTATTGACAGAATGTATACGTATTTAGCTACGCAACCAGGGAGAGCTGGCTGGAAGGGATTGTATGACCTGACAGGGGAGTCTGGGCTGATTGCCCTTAAATAGCTGGCAGGGTGCACAGATGTGTGGAATGTGTAATCATCCTCAGGTGACCCCAATCAGGTTGACGAGAAACAACCAGGACTCCCTCTGGCGACAGAAGAGGGGATCATGACAGTTTGACCGTCTTTTGCCTTCAGAACTGCCTTCATTCTATATGGCATTGATTCAACAAAGTGCTGAAAGCATTTGGGGGGCGAGGGCAGGGTGTTGGCTTTTATTGGTAGGATAGCATCTTACAGTTGATGGAGATTTGTGGGATGCATATCGAGATCACGAAGCTCCTGTTCCACCACATTTCAAAGAGTCTATCGGGATCACATTTGGTGATTGGGGAGCCGATTGTAATTAAGTGAACTCATTGTCATGTTCAAGAAACCAATTAGAAATGAGTGAAACTTGATGATTTAGTGCATTAGCCTGCTGGGAGTAGCCATCAAAAGATGGGTACATGGTGATCATGAAGGGATGGACACAGTCAGAAACAATGTTCAGGTAGTTCGTGGCATTTAAAAGATGCCCAATTGGCATTAAGGAACCTAATTGTGTCAAGAAAACAATCCCCACACCATTATACCACCACCAGCCTGCATGATGGATCCATGTTCTCATTCTGACTCAAATATTTGAAAGTCTCAACAGAAATCCAGACTCATTAGACCAGGCAACATATTATCAGTCTCCAGTGGTGGATGAAGTACTCACTTTTTGTACTTAAGTAAAAGTACAGATAATTAGGCAAAAAAATTACTTAAGTAAAAGTATCAATAAAAAAATCTACTTAAGTAAAAGTACAAAAGTAGTTGGTGTAAATTGTACTTTTTAAGTAAAAGTATCCGACTATAATTCAAATGTTATTTGTTGTGCTATAGGGTGTCACCAAGGTAACCAGGATAAATAGTCTGCAGGGGTGTGACCCCCCTCTCCCGCCTCTTTTGGTCCACAAAAAAAAGAAATACTTAAATTAAAAGGAGAGGGGACAAGTCAAGCTATCCCCTAGAAGGGCCAGTGAATGGGCCGCCAGAATGAAGGAAAATTACACTTATTTTTAAAAGTGTTTTGGGGGGAGACCCCCAGTCACTATATATTGGCTTTGTCAAAGCCCCACCCCCTTTGGAAAATTCCAGATCCGCCCCTGCTCTGTGTAATGATGGCTCAACTTTTTATTTAGAAGTAAACACAACGAACAACGATCTTCTGACTCTTTTTAATTTGTACTAAATTTGATGTTAGGTTTTTGGCGCTGAATGAATGCGGAAAATGTTTCTCGATTCATGACTTCTTCTCCCGATCAACTGCTTCTTTTGATTTTGGCGATGCGGCTTCAAGATGTGCTAAAAAAAACCTGTGTATTTTTCAAATTCCTGAACGAAAATGTAACAAAAAATGTAAAACACACTTTTAAAAAGTAGCGAAGTAAAAGTACAGATATTTGCTCTAAAAATGTAGTGAAGTAAAAGTAAAGGTCTTAAATTTTACTTAAGTAAAGTACAGATACACAATTTTTTAACTTAAGTACAGTAACGAAGTACATTTACTTCGTTACGTTCCACCAATGTCAGTCTCAAACTGCAGTTTTTCTAAATAGCGTCTGTTTTCTTTCACTACAAGACATGCCGAATTTTCACCCCTAATGAAGTGGAAAAATAACAGCACTTCTGAATAGCACCAAAAGATGATATGTATATATATATATATATATATATATCATGAAGTAATATATATATATAAATATATATATATATATATATATATATATATACACAGTGCTTTGTCGATGGTTTCATACTGATCTATGCCTCCAAAATGTCCGACTTCCGGGTTTTATTCACGTGGGTGAAAGCGCTCTATGGTTGGCGCGCTGACATCCAATCAAAATGCAGGTTTATTTCTCTTTCCAAGGTTCTGCCTTAAAGCAACCCAAATTTAAATCCCAAACATGACAAAATATAACTTAATCATAAAAAAAATAATTATACTGCAAAAATGGACGAATTCAGTTGTAAAAAAATGCTTAAACATAAAATTGTAATTTCACAGTTTTAAAAACAATGTTTTTTTAAAAAAAAAAAAAAAAAAAAAAAACACCTGCAATTTAGTTTGTTTTAAATGATTACATTTTAAATTTGATTAAATTTTACAAAATCTTTCTTATCTCATAGGACATATAGAAAATAATTGTGATACCTCTAGTTTAGATGCTTTCGTTTAGCTTTGCACCGCCCCCAAAATGCATGCACGACACAGTGTAAAACTCGTCTATTTAGCAAAGGACACAGTTTTTTGTTTGTACTTCCATTTTGGTGTATTTTGATGAAAATATCCCGATCAGGACATATCTAAGCCACGGACAATGACTTAAACGCTTCCTGTTCGTTAGAAAGCTTTTTATGATGTGTCAACCAGGACAGCGTTTAAAAAATAAGGAATGCTTGGGAGAGAACAAAAGACATGGTAAAAAACAATCTCACAAAGTATCAAAATGATTAAAAGCCTGTATGCATGAAATAGAAAGTCACAAAAATTATCTATTTATTGTGGTACATGATGGAAACTTCAAAAATATTATGTGAACCATCTTTTTAACGACCAACTAAGTTATGATTCAAAATTTGTTTTTACAGTTTTATAAAAAAAAAAAAAACCCAAAAACATCAAGACTTTATTCATTTAGCTGCTCGCACGTGTGAATACTGTTAAAAAGACTACAAAAGTGTAATTCAGGTACATCTCTACGCTCATCTCCTGGTTAGAAATTCGAAAAGATGTCATGTTTTAGAACTTCTGACATTTTTATCGTCAATGCTCACTTTTTATTTAAAAAAACAAAACAAAACACACCAAACAAACGACAACAAAAAAATATTCAAACCTAAAATTAGATTTTTTATTTCATTTGATAAACAGTTTTGATGTAAAAACTTTTCCCGTGTTGGGAGGTTCCCAGCGGTTTTTGGGCAGGTGGTAGACAGGCTTCCACTATTTACAGGGTTAAACACAAACAGAAATGAGATAAATTGTCACCAAAAAAATTTAAAAAAAGAAGATCACTCATTTCCTCTTCGACTCTTCTTGTGACTTTTCTTTGAACTCCTGAAAAATAAAAAAAATTCTTTAATATTAGTGATGAAACAGATTAGTGATCTGTGATTCATTCAGATGGATATTTTTTATTAGATAAAAGAAAAGTTGCCATCTCCCACAATCTCGTTAGAGATGGACGGCTCAGAAGATGACTGAATGTATGAGTAATAACGTAATACGGTTCACATTGCAGAGGTGAGATCGGGCCTAAAAAATCCAGCCCGACCCGAGCCCGCGGATATTAAAACCCGACCCGGCCCGACCAATCAACATGATTTGCGGGCCCGAGCCCGGAACGAACCCGAAATGTCATATTTTATTTGCAAGGACTCGGGAGGAGGAGGGTTATTTAAAAATAGGAACATTTTCAAGAACACGTTTTTTAATAAAAAAAAAAAAATTCACACTATAGGACCCCTAACGCACTTGTCTGTGATGGCCTGCTTAGCGCGAAGAGGAGGGACGGTCTTTGAAATCAATGATAAAACAGATCTTAACAATCATCACTTTTGCCAGTCCAGCTTTTTAAATGCCTGCTCAGCATCGAGGTGCCAGTTTTTTTGGTGTCGTATGAAATCAAAGCGCCACATTGATTACATCCAGCGAAGCCAACGCTAGTTTCTGTAGCATTTTGAACAATCAATTTGAAGCTTTTCCACACCTCACTCTTACCGGTGCATGTTTGTCTTTTCAGTTGTCCTGCCTTTAGTTTATCCTTAACTTCTTACTCCTTCATATCGGGGATACCAGTTTAAAATAAATAAAATAAAGACGTGCGCAGGAGAGGATTACCAAATTAAGAGGAGGCGTTCACGTGCGCAGAGCATGCGCTGGCTCTGCGGATCCTGTTTAGTAGTTAAACATTACTTCTCTGTTTTATCCAAATTAAATAATTTTATAACAATTATTTATTAGTTTAGTACACACACCTCGTTTTAGTTTACATTTTATAAACATATATTTATTTAAAAAAAAAAAAAAAGTCAGCGAGAGAGAAGCCCGAACCCGACCCGAAGTAATGATAAGTTCGGGCTTAAGATCTCACTATCTATCATGTCAGTGAAACACCAGAGCGATGTTGCTTTATTTTATTCATCATGATGAACAGAAGTGAAGAAGTGAAGAATGATGGGGATGAATAGATAAAGAAAAACAGATCCTCTCTTACCTCTCTGCACTTTTAGAGTGGCTGCGGTGTCGGTGGCTTCTGTGATGACCTGCAGGGTGGGAAAAAAAAACCATCACAATGTGGAAACAATCGAAGTTTTTTCTCCATTCATTAATTCCAGACTTCCTACCGGGAGATTTGGAGCGGTGCCTTCGCTCTCTGGAACGAGTGCGGTGCCGCCGGGGGCTCTTACTCCGGTGACGTTCCCTACGAGGAGAGGGGCTGTGGAGCAAAACACAGTCACGATCACACACATTCGCAAATACACAGACTCGATGTTCCAAAGACGTGCAAAATAGGCAGAGGTGTCAAAAGTACCAACATTTTCTACTCAAGTAGAAGTATAAATACCGAGTTAAAAAACTACTTTAGTAAAAGTAGAAGTATCAACTCAAGTTTTCTACTTAAGTAAAAGTAAAAAGTAACCTATTTTAAAACTACTTAAAGTAAAAAAAGTAAAAGTGATTTTCAGAAAAAAAGGAATATTGTTAACAAAAGAGTATGAACATATTTTTTAACTATTATCACATGCTTTAAGGAGCAGAAAATATGATAATAAATCAAAGTGTTTTGGTGTGAAACTTTATGAATCAGAAATATTAATTTCTCAATAACCTTTATTGGAAATCGACTAATGAACACAATCAAATGTATTATCATAAGCAGGGCATTATGTAACGTCCCTTCAGCTACCAAGCTTCACTCTGCATCACCTAATTTAACCAACTTCAGCAGACACAAACACACTCAATGTTAAAAAAAAAATTTAAAAAAATTACCAAAAGGCTTTTTCAAGCCTTGAAGGCAGCTAGTTTTCATAGTTCTTTGAGGCAATAATGAATAGTCTTTAACAAGTTGATAAGGTTGGGAGTACCACATACAGCCAGCGTGACACCTGGAACCAGCATGTACTCGCATATAAAAATGCACACAAGCAAATACACACGCATAAACAACCGGCAAACACACTTAATGTCCCAAAGACACACACACCAGTACAAGGACATGTATTTTTATTTGAGTAGTCAACGATACCAACTGCAGATACCCTTACCATCCTAACTTCAACCAAAAGGCATTTTATTTTACTATATTTACAAGTCGATCTACGTTCCAACCCTCACCTATGGTCACCAGCTGTGGGTGGTGACCGAAAGAATGAGATCGTGGGTACAAGTGTACCCCCCGCCCCCCCGAGCGCCTCGCGGGCGAGTTGTTTTGACACGTCCTACCGGGAGGAGACCAAGGGGCAGACCCCGGACCCACAGGTGAGACTATGTCTCACAGCTGGTCGGGGAACGACTAGGGATCGTTTCGGGTGAGCTGGAGGATGCAGCCGGGGTGAGAGAGGCCTGGGCTACCCGTTTGAGGCTGTTGCCCCCACGACCCGACCCCGGAACAAGCGGAAGATGAGGGAATGGAATTTTTTTATCATCTTTTTACACATGAGAAGCTGGTTGTTTCAAAGAAAGAGAAACTTTTCTAAACTGCTGTTGGTAAATCTGCAGCATGGGAGAACAGTGAGGTTACAGTGCCCTGACACTTGCTGCCTGAGCCAATCAGAGTCATACACAAGGACACCAAATAAAAACATACACATAAACACACAGACTCTCTCTCACACACACATACACACAACCTCGCACAAACACTTAATTTCCCAAACACACACACTCCTATCTTACCTCCGTCTTTTAGGCGAGCGGCTCCGCCTGTAAAACAAACAACCAATCAGCACTTTGTTTCTTTCTGAGACTTAAACACACGTGTACAAACCGTCTGGGTGAGCGGCTGCGTCGGTAACGTGGAGACGGGGAGCGGCGCGGACGATCGTCACGGTGATTGCGTCTGTGGGGTTCGGGGCTTTGAAGTCTCTCTGTCTATAAACACAAACAAACACACACACAGACGTTCAGTGTGGCTTCTCTGCAGGGTGTCGCCCTCTTCTGTGAAAATTTACTTTTATTTTTAGCAGTTTATCGGTGTCCCAACATGGGGCTCGTGGCCCCAAACTGGACCGTTAGAGGATTTTATTTTGCTCGGAGCTTAAGGTACGCAAATATAAACAAGTGAATAATAACAATTATAACAAACAGGGGGCGGCACGGTGGCGTAGAAGTTAGCATGTTGGCTTCACAACAAGGTCGGGGGTTTGAGTCTTGGGTGGGTACGAGGCTTGATATGCTGGCCTTTCTGTGTGGAGTTTGCATGTTCTTCCCATGTCTATGTGGGTTTTCTCCGGGTACTCCTGATTCCCCCCGCCTTCCAAAAACATGCATGTTAGGTTGTTTGGCAGCTTCAAAATTGGCCCTGGGAATGAGTGTGTATGGCCCCATGGCAGACTAAAGACCTGTTCAGGGTGTACCCCGCCTCTTGCCTTGAAATCAGCCGGGATATACTCTTGCACCGCAGCACAATTTTATTTCAAACTTTATCTTTTCATTTTTATTTGTGTCAGATTCTCATGTGTAAAATTATTTTGATATTTTAATTTTATAAGATCTTTAAGTTTAACGTGAGCCGGAAATATCACGTGCACGTTCGAGAGGGGAAGAAGTTCAGCTAAAAAAAATCAGGAACCATGGTAACTGTTTGTCTCATATGGACGTAAAAAAAAAATGAATATAGTGCAGAATAGATTTTGTAGAATATTTTTTATATTTCGCTCTTACCTTCTCTTCTTCATCATCTTCTTCCTCACTGCTCTCCACATCATCCATATCCTCCTCCAGAGCGCTGATCCGGGGGTCCAACATCTCCGTCTCTTCCAGGACTTGTCTCTTCTGCAGCAACACAAACATACGTTACACATAACACACGCACACACACAAACACACGTTTCTCTCTCACCTGTAGACGAGGCAGGATGATGTCACACACTCTCTCCGAGTGAAGAAGCTCGTCTATAAACTCGTCCACGTGCATCAGCTCAAATTCTAAAACACACAGACACACAATCATAACAACAAACCGAGCTTCTATTTATACAGTTTGAAACTTTTTAATCTCATGAAGATTAAAAAATTAGACCACTTCATAAAAACATTAAAGCTTAAAAAAAAGGGTTATTTTGCTTATAAAAATATATTTTTTCTGAAAGTAAAAGTGAAAAGTCGTGATTTTCATTAAAATAAGATATTTGTAAAAACTGTGAAATCAAATATTTAACATTTAGATTTTTTCTTAAACAAAAATAAATATTTTAAATTTTCATTTTTCAAAGCAATTATGATAAATATAAATTTATTATGATCTGTTCCGTCGTCTTCCGTTCATCCGGGGTCGGGTCGCGGGGGCAATAGCCTCAGAAAGGAAACCCAGGCCTCTCTCACCCCGGCTCACTGGGAGGATCCCGGGTCGTTCCCCGGCCAGCTGTGAGACATAGTCTCTCGAGCGGGTCAGGGGTCTGCCTCTTGGTCTCCTCGCAGTGGGACGTGCCTGAAACACCTCACCAGCGAGGTGCTCGGGGGACATCCTGACCAGATGCCCGAACCACCCCATCTGGCTCCTCTCAACTTGGAGGAGGAGCGGCTCAACACTGAGCTCCTCCCGCATGGTAGAGCTTCTCACCAGATCTCTGAGTGAGAGGCAAGCCGCCCTGCAGAGGAAGCTCATTTCGGCCGCTTGTATCCGTGATCTCATTCTTTCGGACACCACCCACAGCTAGTGACCATAGGTGAGGGTAGGAACGTAGATCCTGGTTACCATGTTGAGGGTAGGAACGTAGATCAACTTGTAAATTGAGAGCTTTGCTTTTTTAAAAATTGAAATTACGTGTAACAAATAAAAGTTTTTGCAACAAAGTGTCCACTTTTTTTTTTTTCAACAAAATTTGGTCCTGTGGCCCCTTTTTTTCTTGAAAGTCTTTACACAGAACTTATTGGCTGTTTAATTAATCTACAGGTTTCACTTTTTTCTGCAATCAGAAAAACTGATCTAGATGAAATGAAGGATCAGTTTAAAAGAGAAGAAACTCACCGCCGTTTCGGTTCTGAGTCTTGATCTTCCTGTAATCGTTGTAAAGCGGCTCCAAGTATTTGTAGCAGTCCACAGCAGTGCCGGTTAGCCTCATGTACAAAGCTCCAAGCAGGCGGACGTACCTGGAGGAGCACAAACAGGTGAATGATGGATCCAACACGGAGGATTTTCCTGGACCAGAACTCACTTAAAATCCTCGTTTTTAATAAACTCCACTATGATGTCTTTTTCCGGCTGGATCTGCAGCATCTTCAGCGTTAGACAGAGGAACGGTGTCGGCTTGATGTTTCCACCAAACACGCCTCCGACAAACTTCAGCTCCATCGCTTTGTCAACAACCAGCTCAGCTGAGGACGAAAAAAAAGAGGACTTTTAGAAAACAGAAGAACATCAGTGGGAAGGTTAATGGATCCAGTTTATGTTGAGTGGCTGAGATGAGATCCCGATGACCAAATCCATTTACTCTGACTTTAAGAGATCCGTCGGTTAAAAAAATTATTTGAAGACATTAACAAACCGTTCCGTTGTCTTCCACTCATCCAGGGCTGAGCCACGGGGGCAGCTGCCTCAGACGGAAAGCCCAGGCTTCTCTCACCCCGGCTGCATCCTCCAGCTCACCCGGAATGATCCCGAGTCGTTCCCCGGACGCCTGTGAGACATAGTCTCTTCAGCGGGTCTGCCTCTTGGGCTCCTCCCGGTGGGACATCCTCGAAACACCTCACCAGCGAGGCGCTCGGGGGCATCCTGACCAGATGCCCCAGCCACCCCATCTGGCTTCTCTCGACCTGAAGGAGGAGTGGTTCGACACCAAGCTCCTCCCGGATGGCAGAGGTCCTCCCTCAATCTCTGAGTGAGAGCCCAGCCACCCTGCGCAGGAAGCTCATTTCAGCCGCTTGTACCTGCGATCTTATTCTTTCGGTCATCAGATTTCCATCAGGTGTCTGCTTTTTCTTCACTGACCAGGGGATCTAAAGGCACAGATGTTCTGGGTCTGCTTGGTTTAGCTTTACAATTAACCATTGTTTATAAGACTGATTTTTTTTTTTGAAGCCTCCATAGAAACACATCATCCCAAAGAACCAAATGCTCATTCAAATGGTTTCTATAGAGATAACTCAAAGTCTAATTCTTCAATTTAAGAGACATTTATAGAAAGAATTTAGAAATCCTTAGTAAATTCTGAGATTTAGCTGAACAATTTCGCTTGCCTTCTCTCACCCTGGCTGCATCCTCTTGCTCACCCCGGAGGATCCTGAGGTGTTCCCTGTCCAGCTGTGAAACATAGTCTCTCCAGCGGGTCCGGAATCTGCCTCTTGGTCTCCTCCCGATAGGACGTGCCTGAAACACCTCACCAACGAGGTGCTTGGGAGGCATCCTAACCAGATGCCCAAACCACCCCATCTGGCTTCTCTCGACCTGGCGGAGCAATGGCTCCACTCAGAGTGAGAGTCCAGCCACCTTGTGTGCAGGAAGGGTTTTGTTCAAGTCATATTTTACCTCCAAAAATGTAAATATGAACATAAAAAGTGAATGGAAGATATTTTGTTTTTCATTTTTAAATTATTTAATTAAGTATATGATCATTAAAACACTTTTTTGTGGCCCACAAGCCCAAAAAAAAGATGGCCCACCTCAATAAATATGATTGGATTTCATTGAGTTTAGAATATTTTTAACTTCTGATAGTTTATGGAACATAAGAAACTAGAGATTTCATTCAAACATATTAGTATTTACTACTCTATCGAACAATTTAAGCTCAAAATATTCAGACACAGATGATTAAATTATGAGAGAGTTTTAGGAATTTTTTAATAAATCTAAAACCATGCATTCAGTTAGCATTAGCATAGCTTAGCTTCATGCTACTCACCAGTCAGACCAAAACATTCTTCCTTCCAGTATTTAGATTCATAAATCCGAGTCCGGATAATTTTCTCCACCAGATACTGTGGATTAGTCCCATGGATACTGTTAGCATCTTTTACGGTTCTGTTCGCCATAAGAGCGGAAAAACTAGCATGAAACAAATAAGAAGAAGCTAACAAGGCTAAGTTAACAGGAGGCTACTTCCGGTGTTCAGTCATAAAGATCCCGCCGAATGTGGTTCCTACCATGTTAAAGTTCCGATCTGAAAAAAAAAAAAAACACACTCTCTCTTTAAAGTATTTTAAAATAAAATAAATTTAATAACAAGACTGTCAAATAATTAATTAAATTTTAATATTTTATTATTATTATTAATTATTATTTTGTTAGTATGAGACTTAAATTGAATAATATGTTGCAAAAAAGTTAAATTAAGAGATTAAAGCTGCTTAAAAAGAAGGTTATGAGAATTATAAATCATGAAGGGTCTCACTAAGAGATAGGGGGAGGAGTTTGGAGAAAAGCTGTTACTCCTCCAGATCGAGAGAAGCCAGATGGGGTAGTTCGGGCATCTGGTTAGGATGCCTCCCGAACGACTCGCTGATGATGAGGTGTTTCGGGCACGTCCCACAGGAAGGAGACCCAGATGCAGAACCTGGACTAGCTGGACACAATACGTCTCACAGCTGGCCAGGGAACACCTCCGGATCGTCACAGATTCGCAGGAAAATACCGCAATGGTGAGAGAATCTTGGGCCTTCCCTCTGAGGGTGTTGACCCCGCGACCCGGCCCCAGATAAGCGGAAGATGACGGAACAAAACTCTTTAAAAAGTTGAAGACTTTTAAATGTTCAGATTTGTTCAGTTGAATCCATTATTGACAATGTTCTTTTTACATCTCCTTTTGGCATTTCCCTTTAGGAGGCGTTACCGCGAGTCAGTTTTTCCATCTAACTTTATCTCCTGCATCCATAAACCTCCTCTTTGGTCTTCCTCTAGGCCTCCTGTCTGGCAGTTTCTCTCTCTCCTCTGCACATGTCCAAACCATCTCAGTCTGGCCTCTCCGACTTTATCTCTAAAACCTCTATCATGTGCTGTTCCTCTGATCCTGTTCATCCTGGTCACTCCCAGAGAGATCCTCAGCATCTTCATCTCTGCTACCTCCATCTCTGTTTCCTGTCTTTTCCTCAGTGCCACTGTCTCTAGACCAAACAGCATGGCGGGTCTCACCACGGTTTTGTACACTTTTCCTTTCATTTTAGCTGAAACTCTTCTATCACACATCACACCTGATACTTTTCTCCACCCGTTCCAGCCTGCCTGCACATGCTTCTTCACCTCTTTTCCACACTCTAAATTGATCCCAACTTCTTCAAACCCTCCACCTACTTTTTTTTTTAATCTCTTTTCCCTGTTACCTCACAATATTGACAATGTGGAGCACATTTTAAGAAATTTTATTCGGTTACTGATTGTTAAAATAGAAAATAAGAAAAAAAATGTATGTATCCTTTGTGCGGTGAACGTTCTTTTCAGCCACGGACATTTGAGCCAAAAAACTGCAACCTAGGATATTTGAGCCACGGTGACTCAGAGATTTCAGCCACGGACATTTGACGAACTGCAACCTAGGCTAGGCTATTTGAGCCATGGGATAAAAATGACTAAAATCTGTAGGGCAACTGTTTATTTACGATAAAAAAAATTTAAATGACTAAAAGCACGATAAAAAATCTTAAATGACTAAAAGCAATTATTTTCTGTAGTGCAACTGTTTATTTACGATAAAAAAATTTACATAAAATATCAAATTTTTACATAAAATATCAAAATTTTTTAAAAATATCAGAATTTTTTTCTTTGAGCCATGGGATAAAAATAACTAAAACCAATTATTTTCTGTAGTGCAACTGTTTATTTACGATAAATTTTTTACATAAAATATCAGAATTTTTTATTTGAGCCATGGGATAAAAATGACTAAAAGTGACAAAATATCACTATGTTTTACATAAAATATTACAATTTTCAACATAAAATAGGTTTTTGGCCCAAATGTCCGAGGCTGTTCGAGGCTGAAATGTCCTAGAACCCCTTTTTGTGTAGCCCATTACAAGAGGGTTGTGTTTTCAGCTGTAAATTCAGCCGTTTTATAAATCTATATAAATTTTGTAATACAGTTAGTTGTTTTTTTTTAACCATATTTCATTTTTTTATATATATATTATTTAAAATACTTTTGTGTATTAGGTGAAGTATTTAGACAGATATAAACACTGACGTCATTCTGGCAGGGGTTCACTTTTTGGTGTAACACCGGAAAGGGCGGGAATAATCTGGAAGGCGTGACTTAAATAAACATAACACCTAAACAGAAAAATAAAATCTAGTAATTATTTTTTTATTTTTTAATATTAATAAACGTAAACAAAAAATATCGGGATTGTTTTTAGATGTTTTTTAATACGATATATATCTTTTTTTATTTTTTGTCAAGGCGGCGGAGGCGGAAGTGTGCAAACATTTTTCGGTAGAAGAAGAATTTTCCCGCTAAATTTAGTTGGTCGTTTAGATCTATTCTGTTAAAAAAAAGTCAGTTTTTAGTTTAAAAGAAGAAAATATTAAGTTATATTTTAGCTTTTAAGGAAACAGAATGAAGTATTCTACAAGACAAAGAATGAAACGTGTTTATGAATGGAGAGGAAAACTTCTGAATTTTAACCGAAAGTTTAAAACTTTGGAATATGAGTGAGTATAAGTTTAATTTCTTTAAAAAAAACATTTAATTTTTACACACTTTATTCTAAAAACACAATTAATCTTTACACACTTATTCCTAAAAAGTAACAATTTAATTCTTTCACAAATTATGCTTAAAAAAACAAACAAAAAAAACTATTTAATTCTTAAATAAATAGTTTTTTTTCTGAAAAATGTCATATTTTACTCCAATAAATGTATTTAAATTGAACATAAGCTGGAAATTTTGAACTATTAGCTCATTTTATTTATTTTTTTCTTCATTAAACTTGACCATACAGTATTTAGGTACAAACACACTTATACACACTCTCTCTCACACACATACACTCTCTCATTCTGTCTCACACATACTCACTCTCTCTCACACACACACACACACACACACACACACACACACACACAGTCACTGTCACTGTCTCATTCTCTCTGTCTCTCACAATCACACTCACACACAAATACATTCACACATATACACACTCACACACACATTCACACATATACACACTCACACACACATATTGTATACTCTCTCATTCTCTCATACAAATACACAAACACTCACACATACATTTACACACATACACTCTCTCTCACACACACATACACTCTCTCTCACACAGCTACACTCTCTCCCTCTCTCTCACACATACACTCATACACACACATACACTCACTCTCTCACTCACACACACACACATAAACTCTCTCACACACACATACACACTCTCATTCTGTCTCTCTCTCTCTCACACACACACACACACACACACACAGTCACTCTCATTCTCTCTGTCTCTCACAATTACACTCACACACACATACATTCACACATATACACTCACACACACATATTGTATACTCTCTCATTCTCTCTCACAAATACACAAACACTCACATACACTCACACATACATTTACACACATACACTCTCTCTCACACACATACACTCTCATCCTCTCTGTCTCACTCACATACACTCTCTCACACAGCTACACTCTCTCCCTCTCTCTCACACATACACTCATACACACACATACACTCTCTCACTCACACACACAAATACTCTGTCTCATACACTCTCACTCACATATATACACTCTGACGTTCTCCCTCATACACACACACTTACAAACACTTTCCTTTACGCCCTCTCTGTCACACAGTCATGCACACACAGTCACATTCTCTCACGCACACAGTATATTTATATTTATAGATATAATTAAATTTGATCCGGCACATTTGTTACAAAAACCCTTTGCAGCTAAATCTGTTGATGTGTGTGTGTGTGTGTGTGTGTGTGTGTGTGTGTGTGTGTGTGTGTGTATTCTCTGTGTTTCAGGTCGTTGGCGATCAGGGTGGAGGGCCTCCCAAGGGTTACCATCATCAGAACTGGTCAGCACATCCTTATAGAAGGCGAGGACGATGACAACCCCTATGTAGCTAAAGTCTCCAGATTGTTTGAAAATGGTGAGTTTCAGGAGTGTGCACGTTACACTCACATGTATATGGTGTAAACTACGGTTCCAGTTCGGCTGCAGCTGTGTGCAGCTGGTTTCAATGACAAGGGAGAAGGGTTCTTTAACGACCTCCTAAAGGAGCGTACTTTTCAGACTCTCAAACCACTCTAATGTTTAAAATAAAAAAGTTACACATTGTGTTTTACCTGATAAGTGTGTCAAGGGTTAAATTTAGCAGCAGAGATTATAAACGTGTCCAGTAGTGGAGGAAAATTATTATTTCTCTTCTTATTGAAACATAATGTGAGGCTTTTCTTGGCATCTTTAAATATCAAATATAAATAAATACTTGTAGATAATCTTAAACAGTTTGATCCCCTCCTCCCTACGTCGTCCCATTCCCCTTTCATTTGTATATATAATATCAGTGTGTTGTAAATCATGATTGTCTCTGTTTATTCCTCCCATCAAGCGATGGCAGGCTGCAACAGGTGGAGAAAAGAATCAGGTGTGATGTGTGATAGAAGAGTTTCAACTAGAATGAAAGGGAAAGTGTACAAAACCGTGGCGAAACCGGCCATGCTGATTGGTCTAGAGACAGTAGCACTGAGAAAAAGACAGGAAACAGAGATGGAGGTAGCAGAGATGAAGATGCTGAGGATCTCTCTGGAAGTGACCAGGATGGACAGGATCAGAGGAACAGCACATGTTAGAGGTTTTGGGGATAAAGTTCGAGAGGCAAGACTGAGATGATTTGGACATGTGCAGAGGAGAGTTAGAATACATCGGAAGAAGGATGCTAGGTTTGGAACCACCAGGAAAGAGGACTAGAGGAAGACCAAAGAGGAGGTTCATGGATACAGTGAAGGAAGACATAAAGATAGTTGGTGTGACCAAAGAGGATGCAGCAGATAGGGTTAGATGGAAGAAACTGACTTGATGTGGCGACCCCTGAAGGGAAATGATGAAAGAAGAAGAAGAAGTGGGTGCAAGTGAATTCAAGATTTTAACACGTGTATCCCAAAAGTTCTTTATCACACAGTCCTCCCCCATCCCTTTCTTTTTTGTTTGTATGCGTGCACATAAGCAGAAACTGGATCTTTATGTCTTGTGTGTGAGAGAGTCTGCATGTATACGACCTGGATGTAGGTATTTTTGGGGTTGATCAGGACATGGGGAGACGTAGAACTGCATCAATGTTCAAAAACTCTGACCTCTTGAATATATGCTCTGTGTATAAACAAGTGTTCGTGACAAAGTCTTTACCCAAAACACTCCACTAAAATGATAGCCTAATCTGTCAGAGTCCTCTATGCAGTCTGACTTTGCATCATTGGGGTTCGCTCACTGCACAATGGGGGGGTGCTTTTTCTAGTTACCAATTGCGCCTTACTTGTAGGGACTGAATGTGAAGTACGTAACGCACCTGGACAGTTGGTGTAGTCCTGAAAACAAGGCGTAAAAATAAACTCTTCCCGTAAGCAGCAGGGCAACCACGTCTTTCCCATGGGGAATAAACTTTCTAAACACTGTCTTTGAAATAAAACGTATACTTTATTCATCCCTCAAGGGGGTAATTGGAGTGCTGCTTTACACCGCAGTTGGCTGCCAGGATGGCGCAGATGGTGGGAGAAACGGGGGGTTAGGTGTCTTCCCCAAGGACACCTAGACATGAGCTCAGTGGGATTCGATCCCGCAAACTTCCGGTGAACTTCGGGGTCAAGGGCGAACATTGAGCTACCGCCTCCACCTCTGCTCCCCCTTTGGACGCTCAATCCTCAATCTGTGAAATTATTGCCAACACAGACCGTATAGCATGGTTGATTACCTTTTTTCAGCTACAGAACTACAAACATGGAGGACAGAAGCTTATGTTGATGTTATGTGGAGACATTTTTTATTAGTATGCTACTGTCTACGATCCATGACGTAGTTCCTGAAGTAAAACTAAATTTAGCAGAGGCAGTACGTGGCTCGAGCTCTTCCAGTAAAATATTTTTACTCATATTAGAATTGTTGTTGAATTAAAAACAAGTAGGGCTGCAACTAACGATTATTTTGATGATCGATTAATCTGGCGATTATTGACTCGATTAATCAATTAATCGGGTAGAATTGACAACTTAATAAATAATAGTTTTTTTTGGCATTTTATTTAATGTAGTTATGCAAAACACAACTCATACCCACTCAAACAACACGTTGAGCTCATTCTAATAAGTAAAAATGTTAATCTTTTTGTGAAATAAAGAGGGAGAATATCACCATTTCTACAGCAAATATAAAATAATAAATCTACTTACTGTATACAGTAAAGGTAAATCACGAGCACCCATAAAATGTGTTTTATAGTACTGGCTAAAAAAACATAAAATGGAAACTGTTGACCATCCAGGATCACATTTAAAAACAAGAAATCATTAACAGTTTTAGATTTGAAAATTTAGCCTTGTTCAGAGGTATAGTACCAAACAAAAATGGCCTAGGTTAACATGAGTAAAAATACACAAAAAACAATCAAGATGTGTAATATTAAGTGGAGTTGACAGCAAAAACTTTCTAAACGATTAATCGACGACTAAATTAGTTGACAACTATTTCAATAATAGATTGTAATCGATTAATTCGATTAGTTGTTTCAGCCCTAAAAACAAGCTCGGCTGATTGTTTCGGGGAGCCGAGTTTCCCTCTGACTCTGTGCTGTTTTTTTCCAGAGACAAAAGAGAAGATGGTGACGGTAGAATGGTTCGTCCGGCCTTCCGAAGTGCCTCCTAACAAGCTAAAGCAGCTAGGTCGAGCAACACACCCACGAGAAGTCTTCTTCTACCAGGGACCCAAATGTGAAAACGAGGTCAATGCTGCATCAGTCATCCAATCCGTTCAGGTCTCACCCCCGCCTCATTTCTTTCTTTCTTTCTGTAGTCCGGATAGTTGAGCTGATCTTTATGTTCCACTCCTCCTTCCTCCCTAGGTGATGCACCTCCCCCCCACTGTTTCTTTCCCCACATCTGACAACTCAGAAACTTTTTATGCAAAGTTATTCTGGGACAATCATACCTTCGGGGTGCCAGAACCCTCTTCTCCACCTCCCTGCTCTCCGCCTTCTATCCCCCCACTGACACCTCGTTCCCCCCCAGCTGCAGCCCCAGCGGCCCCTTCTTGCCGTTCCCTCCCCACCCCGGACCCTGTTGTTATGCGGCGGGCTGCCACAGGGGGTGCTGTCTCCACCCGAACAGCAAAAAGCGCTGGCAAACCCTTCGTCGCTATGGAAGCGGAGTCTCTTCACTCAGCGACCAAGCTGTCGGAATCACGGCAACTGAGCGCTAAGAGGAGGAATACGGGTGGAGCGGTTCGTAAGAAGCTGGATCTTCAGGAGGACGAGCTCCTGCAGATGCTAGACGAGGAATTGCAAGATGAGGCGTCACTGGCTCGCCATCTTCCCCTCTCACCTCCTACTTCACCCATACCCGATAGGTACACCACCCTCCGTCCAAAGGAGAGTCCACTTCCAGGAGCACATCCCAGTAGGTCAGTGTGTTTTTGTTTCCTGTACGTAATGTTATTGTATTTTTTTGGACTATAGAGCGCACCTGTACATGAACCTCATCCACTTTCAAGCTGCACTGGGCTTTTACCCACATATACAGTATCTGTGTTGAAAAATATTATCTTTACTGCATATATAGATTCATTTTTACTGTAAATGTACAGCTTTGTACCTGAACGGATTCTTTAAACAGTGACGGCAGCAACTTTAACTTCACTGATTAAAGCAGAACGGATCTGTACAGGGGATCCACTTCGATCACCTTCTCTCTATGTGTGCACCCAGTGCTCTAGGACAGAGGTTCCCAACCTTTCCTGTGCCACAGACTGGTTTAGTGTCTGACAATATTTTCACGGACCGGTCTAAAGGTGTAGCAGAAAAACAAAATAAGACCAGGAAAAACAGGCTTTTTTAATTAATAACTGTAAACTTTGTCCCAACTCCACTTTGTCCTCACAAGAAAATTTATTAGCAG
The DNA here is from genome assembly GCA_902685375.1 of Neostethus bicornis. Taxonomy (NCBI): domain Eukaryota; kingdom Metazoa; phylum Chordata; class Actinopteri; order Atheriniformes; family Phallostethidae; genus Neostethus; species Neostethus bicornis. The sequence continues at coordinate 4,832,867 of LR738547.1, read as the reverse complement.
CGTCTTTATAAAATGGAAACATTCTCTCTGCTCGAAGGCACTGTGGTTGCTATGGTAACGGTGAACATACCTTCAAAATAAAAGACATCACAAAAACAAAGTGAATAAAAATACCAGTTAGTCTCCTCACAGTAAGACTAGATCAATCAGAGTTCTGGATTTGTTTTGCTGTAACCAGACAGTCCCATCTTGACCTGAAACCTGACGAGTGTTTCTAAGGTCCCATTGTCCTTCGTAACTATGTACCTCCTCTTAGCAAAGAAGCTTCTTATAAATCTTTGTTTTTTACTCAATTTGCTAGTTTATGGGTTTAAATTTAATGTAATGATGCATCATTAGTGAGTTATTGATGGAAATAAGAAAGAAAATCCAGTCACTTTTCAAATTAAAACATCGTCATGGCTCGAATAATAAACCAAATGGAAATAATGGAAGTATTTTTTTCTTTCTGTGCGGCCTGGTACCGGTCCGCGGCCCGGTGGTTGGGGACCACTGCTCTAGGACATTTTTAAGTTCACCTGCTTTTACGTCCTCTGAAAGCCTTTATGGAGTTTTAGAATTGCATGAGCTCCTCCCGCTTTCGTCTCCAACATTTCCCTCTAGATTGATTTACACTAAGCTTGCATGCAGCAGCGTGTTTTCCTTCCTGGACAGAACGATCAATGGCCTTCAACTTAAAACTTGCATCATATAAACTTCTTGGTGTGATTTCAATAACGAAGGAGGGAGGATTTGAAAATGACCACTTAATGACCAGTTGGTCATTTGTTATGCTCAAGAAAAAGTAGCCTATTCTTTGCATTACATTTTTTATTGTTATTCCAGTTAGAGGGCCCCATGTTGTGGAAGAAAAATCCATAGAATGGACACATCTTTGAATAAACCTCTTGGTTCAAAACTTGACATATTTGTTCCGTTCCGTCATCTTCCGCTTGTTCCGGGGTCGGGTGGCGGGGGCAACAGCCTCAAACGGGAAGCCCAGGCTTCTCTCATCCCGGCTGCATCCTCTAGCTCACCTGGAAGGATCTCAAGTCGTTGTGACATAGTCCTTCCAGCGCGTCCGGGGTCTGCCTCTTGGTCTCCTCCCGGTGGGACGTGCCCAAAACACCTCGCCCGCGAGGCGCTCGGGGGCATCTTGACCAGATGCCCGAACCACCCCATCTGGCTCCTCTCGACCTGGGGGAGGAGCGGCTCGACACCGAGCTCATCCCGGATGGAAAAGCTCTTCACTCGATCTCTGAGTGAGAGCCCAGCCACCCTGCGGAGGAAACTCATTTCGGCCGTTTGTACCCACGATCTCATTCTTTTGGTCACCACCCACAGATGGTGGCCATAGGTGAGGGTTGATATTTGTGAAAAATTATTTTTTTTAATACATATATTGAGTTTCACGTTTGTTTCCGTTCCGTCACTGAATTTCGCTCTTTTCTCGCTCACTGCTTTCTCCCACCCCCTGGCGGTGTAAGGTGAGGGAGAGCAATATTTGAGAGGAGGTATCAAATGTCGACAAGTGTGTACATTAAACTACTTCTTTCACGTAAAGTGTGCGCAACGCAGCGTAAATTATGTTTGAAGTCACAAATGGGAAAAAAAACTTGTAATTATTCTTTTATTTATGCATTCGTGTAAAAATGCACTTCCTGTTGAGACCGAGCGTGCACAGAGACCTGCTTATGTTAGCATGTGGGCGTGGCGGAGAACAAAATGCAAAGCCAAGAACAAACTGGCATTTGATTAGAATTCAAATACTTGACGGTAGAGTTGGCAAATTTCTTAAACATGCATTAATAAGATAAAAACTTCTTCAGAGGCCTCGTTTATCAGGTGTGTGTAGGCACGAATCAACCATTAAGTAATGTAGTAGTAATAGTAAATGAATCCCTGGGGATGTTTCTGGTCAAATGTGGCAAAAAAAATCCCCTTTTTAACTTTTTGAATTTGTCCTGAAGATTCTGTTATTTACTGTTCTTTCAGAAATATCATTTTTGGCCAGGAAACGCCCTCACATGTCTTTGTAGACCTATACTTCTTTTACTGAACCACCATCTTTGTTTTCTCTCCTTCAGTAGAAGGTCCTCGCTCACCCGGCACACAGACCAGAGGTTGGTGAGAGAGCCAGCTCTGGATGTCCTGTACGTATTTCCCTCTGCTGCGTTTAGAAACAGCAGGCGTTCAGAAGTCTAACCATTTGTTTCTCTGTTCTGCCCGTCCAGAGCCGAGGAGGTGGACGACAGCCCCTCACAACAGCCGAGGAGCTCCAGGAGGAAATCTGCTCTGAAAGTTTCATCCCGTATCAAGAAGCAGCTGTGAGTGATTCATGGCTTCTCTGACCTCCATGGAGGACTTTATGGTGACGCTAGGATGGAAAATAATTGATAGTACTACTTTTTTCTTTGTTGTGTTTGTATGACCCAGAAAAAGTGATCAGTTCATCTATATTTGGTACAGCCTCACCCCGAGAACTATTAGAAATCTAAACACATACAATTCATTTAAAACACAGTTAAAGAAATGCTTCAGATACATTTTTTAAAAAGATTTTTGCAGAATAAACACTCCGGATCCCCTGATTGGGATAGAGGACACAGAATATGACATCAAAGAAATGTATTAACGTTTTTTTTCTTTTTTTTTTTTTTAATCAGGGAGTTTCTGGATAGCCAAGTGGACCTCAGCTCGGGGGAGGAGGAGGAGTTTGTTCCATCTAAGAAGGAGCTGCAGAGCAGCAGTGAGGAGGAAGAAGAGGAGGGGACGGAGAGTGATGGGGAAGTGGCTGTGAAAAGGAGCCGTTTGGCGGGGCGCACCCCCCACTCCAAAGTGAGACCTTCTCGCTCTACCAGGAGGACTCCCAGTAAGACCGCCAACAGGAAGGTGAGGATTCCCATGGAGACTCAATGATAAATGAACTGAAGTTATTTAGTACCTGCTAGATTTAACCATGGCTGAAAGCTGCCATATAATGCGCTAACCCTGACCAATCAGGAGGGATAAGGGGGTTACAGCCGCCTTGCAACCAGAAGGCTGCAGGTTCGAGCCTCATGTCCCCACGTCCTTGTTCTTTATTGTAAAAAGGGCTGAAACAGTTAATCAATCTAATCGATTATAATCGATTATCAAAATAGTTGTCGACTAATTTGGTCATCGATTAATCGTCTAAAACGTTTTTACTGTCAACTGCACTTAAATTGGTCTCCATGTGGGGCAGTAGAGAGCAAATTGACAATGCGAGCTACCAAAATAGGAGGAGAAGAAGATAGCAGCCAATCATTGGCCTTCATTTCACCTCGCCTCACGTCATCAGGCAGATTCAACAAGATGGTGGAAAGAAAAACACATACAAAATCATCAGAAGTTTGCATTATTTTTTGCTAAATTTGAAAAAGACTCGCGTTAATATGCAAAGTTTGCGAAACGGACACGTTTTGGCACGGAAGCATAACGACGCTGCACGAACATCTGAAAAAAAAAAAACATGTCGGACTGGAAGCGGGAGACGGCAAACCGGAGCGATACACAATGTTATTTCTAATAAAAACAATTTTACACGTTGCTAAATACACTTTTTATTGTGTGCAAAAAAAAACAAAAACAGCCCAACATGGACTATTTTCTGTGGAAAACGGTTGCACTCCGCAGCAGAGCACTTCTCTCAGGGACTCTTATTTTGGAAATGATCGTGTCCGATATGAGGCCGCTGTCAGTAGGAAGACGAGGGGTTTAAAAAAAAAGATCGCTAAATTCAATCCAGGATACAATACCCCCTCCTCTACACCGCAAAGCACATTTTTTTCCACAAAAAAAATGAGTGCGGTTAGTTGGGCACCCCTTTATTGATTAGTAGATCTGTGTTTGTAATATTATAAATGATAAAGATGGTCATTTTATTTATTAAAGTTACTATTTTTACTGTAGAGATGTTGTTTTTTTTGTTGTTTTTTTTGCACTAAAACTTCACAACTTGAATGTTTTTGTATATTTTTTACTCATGTTAATTTGGGGCCTTTTTTTGTACGATACTTCTGAACAAGGTTAAATTTGCGAATCCAGAAGTGTTAAAGGTTTCTTGTATACATTTGATGTTTTATTAGCCGGTACTACTAAAGCACGTTTTATGGGTGCTTATGATTTACTTTTACTGTATACAGTATATAGATTTATTATTTTCTAGAAATGATAATATTATACCTCTTTATTTGACAGAAAGATTAACTGTAAAAACCCAACGTGTTGTTTATGTGGTTATGAGTTGTGTTTTACACAATTACATTCCATAATATGCCGAAAAAGTAATATTTATTAAATTGTCATTTTATCCGATTAATCGATTACCAAAATAATTGTTAGTTGCAGCCCTAATTGTAACTCTGAAAAAAGTCAGAAGCTGCTGAGATCAAGTTCGCTTATGCTCAAATTTTGACTCGACAAATTTTGTCACAGATGTGATTATAAAGCTTATTTTTCTTGCTCAACTTGAGATCTACAAAAGTGTTTATAAATGAGGTTCTCATTTTGATGTCTGTGTGAGCAGAGCACCCCGAGCACTCCCCGCACGCCCAGCATCCCCAGCCGAGTCATGCCAGCTCGACGACCCGCCAACGTCCTAGAGGAGGCCAGAAGCAGGTGCAGTTTCAGCAGGTTTTTCACCCTGATTGGGACAGACGGAGAACATGATCCTGTCTCTGTTCCAGGCTTCATGTGTCTTCGGTGCCGGAGTCGCTGCCCTGCAGGGAGCAGGAGTTCCAGGACATCTACAGCTTCGTTGAGAGCAAAATTCTAGACGGGACAGGAGGGTGAGGAGAGCATCTACTGTCTGCAGGAGGTAGTGAAAACCACCTCCTCCTGGACGGTTAACTCACCTGCTTCCTTTTTTCAGGTGCATGTACATCTCAGGCGTTCCGGGGACGGGTAAAACGGCCACAGTGCATGAGGTGATGCGCTGTCTGCAGCACGCAGCCGAAGTTGACGAGATCCCACCGTTCAAGTTTGTCGAGATTAACGGCATGAAGATGACGGATCCTCACCAGGCTTATGTTCAGATCCTGCAGGTGGGAGGTCATCAGATTCTAGACATGTAGACCAACAGTTACAACCTTTTTAGTTCTGCAAACCACATGGAGGGCCGGTGTCCTGAAGGTTTTCGATGTGGTCTTATTTTTACACACCTGATCCAGTTATTGAGTCAATGTGCCAAATTTTATTGGCTTTTGATTTCACGTGATGTGAATCGGCTGCATTGAACCAGGAACACAATGAAAACCGTAGCAACACTGGCCCTCCTAAACTGGAGTTTAAAATTCCTGACACAGGCCTGCAGTTTCTGTCCAGAAGACCCTTAAGTCAAATATAATTTTCATAAAATTTATGTTGATTCAATGTTTTGTACCCCAAACCATTTGCTGACCGTCGGCAATACATTTTATTAGCCCTGGTTCAGCCAATCACAGAGCAGTACGGGGTCTCAGGTTGAGTAAAAGTTTTTTATGTTTCTCATAGAAACTGACTGGTCAGAAGGTCACGGCGGACCACGCCGCAGCGCTGCTGGAGAAGAGGTTCAGCACGCCGGCGGCGAGGAAGGAAAGCACCGTGCTGCTGGTGGACGAGGTGAGAAACCAAGCAGGAGGTTGATGGTTCTATTTCCTGAAACCATCCAGCTTCTTGATGGCCGCCGTTAGAAAAACTGTTTTTTGTTTTTTTTTTTTTACTCTTTATTTTGATAAATTATAAAAAAAATAAATGGATGAATGGATCGATTTGCTGCCGAGTGTGAAGCGGCCGGGATGGGAATCATTCCCGCCAAATCCGAGACCATGGTCCTCGCCTGGAAAAGGGTGGAATGCCCCCTGCGGGTCAGGGCCAGGGTCTTACCATAAGTGGAGGAGTTTAAGTATCTCGGGGTCTTGTTCACGAGAGGGGAAGGATGGAGCATGAGATCGACAGGCGGATCGGTGCGGCGTCAGCAATAACTAGGATGCTGCATCGGTCCGTCATGGTAAAGAGAGAGCTGAGCCGAAAAACAAAGCTCTCAATTTACAAGTCGATCTACGTTCCTACCCTCACCTATGATCACCAGATGTGGGTGGTAACCGAAAGAATGAGATCGCGGATACAAGCGGCCGAAATGAGCTTCCTCCGCAGGGTGGCTGGGCTCTCACTTAGAGATCGAGTGAAGAGTTCTGTCATTGGGAGGAGCTCGTTGTCGAGCCGCTCCTCCTCCAGGTCAAGATGAGCCAGATGGGGTGGTTCAGATGCCCCCCGAGGGCCTCATTGGTGAGGTGTTTCGGGCACGTCCCACCGGGAGGAGACCAAGGGGCAGACCCCGGACCCGCTGGAGAGACTATGTCTCACAGCTGGCCGGGGAACGACTCGGGATCCTTCTGGGTAAGCTGGAGGATGCATCCGGGATGAGAGAAGCCTGGGCTTCCTGTCTGAGATTGTCGCCCCTGCGACCTGGCCCCGAATGAACGGAAGATGACGGAAGGGATTTAAAAAAAAAAAAAAAAAAAATGAAGGTGCTTATTGGGAAAATTTCAGTGATTAAACTTTGCTCAACAAAAGATTGATACATGTTCAATTATTTAGAATAAAACAATCTCTTTACAATATTTTTTTGCTGCGTTAAAGTTATTGCTTCACATTTAATCCAATAGTTTTTTTTTGTTTTTTTTAATGCGACAAAGAATATTTTAGAAAAGGTAAAAATCTTCTGTTCCTGTTGTAGTTTCAGGTAATAATGCCAACGACAATATTATATGATATATCCGGTCTCCTTCAGCTAAAAAAAACCTCTAAAAATATATGTTTTTGCATCGTATTGATTTTTAATAATGTATTAAAATGACCTCATATTTTATTGTTACCTGCAATTCTTCTTTTTCCCTGCAGGTGGGGCTCTAACAAAAGATTTTAACCAAAGACTCGTTTTTTTAATGTGTACAAATCATAATATGGTGATAGTATCACATACTCGGGCTGTCTGTGCATCTGAACATTGAAAGAATGTTGATGAACATGTCCACAGTTACTCTCTACCAACTGTAGATGAACCGGTCTGGTTTTCAGGATCAAGGCCACAAATATAGAGGTTACAAATTCTTGGAAATGCAATATCTCCCAAGCTAGTGAAGAGCTTTGATAAAAACTGCCCACCACTTGATACCAACTATAGATGAACTGAATAAGTTTGTTATTTCGAGCAAACAGGCGAATTATTTGACGTATTGACATCAACTTATTAATGTTATTTTAATGATTATAAATTTATTTTGTTTGGCTCATCTGCTTTTACTTTGAAAATCTTCTAGTTAAGAATAAAATTTTAATTTGGAAAAACAATAAATTAAGAATGAAGTATATGTAACACTAAGTGTGTGTGTGATGTGTGTGTTTTACTGTTAATAAACATACGGTGGGGAATCTGACTTCCTGTCTGCAGTTGGACCTCCTCTGGACCAGGAAGCAGAATGTGATGTACAACCTGTTTGATTGGCCGACGCGTCGACATGCCCGCCTGGTAGTCCTGACCATCGCCAACACCATGGACCTACCGGAGAGGATCATGATCAACCGGGTGGCCAGTCGGCTGGTAAGAAGCTCTAGGGGAGGGAGTGTGTGTGTGGAGTGTGTGAGGTCTGACACGTTGGTCTGTCCCTGCAGGGTCTGACTCGGATGTCCTTCCAGCCGTACAGCTTCAAACAGCTGCAGCAGATCATCTCATCACGTCTCAACAAGGTCAAAGCTTTCGAGGAGGACGCTCTACAGCTGGTCTCCAGGAAGGTAGGTCACTTATATACTGGTCTAAACTGGGCTGCAGGTTCCGTTCTGTCATCTTCCGCTTGTTCCGGGGTCGGGTCGCGGGGGCAACAGCCTCAAATGGGCAGCCCAGGCCTCTCTCTCCCCGGCTGCATCCTCTTGCTTACCTGGAAGGATCCCGAGTCGTTCCCCGGCCAGCTGTGAGACATAGTCTCTCCAGCGGGTCCGAGTCTGCCCCTTGGTCTCCTCCCGGTGGGACGTGCCCGAAACACCTCGCCCGCGAGGCGCTCGGGGGGCATCCTGACCAGATGCCCGAACCACCCCATCTGGCTCCTCTCGACCTGGAGGAGGAGCGGCTCGACACCGAGCTCCTCCCGGATGGCAGAGCTCCTCACCCGATCTCTGAGTAAGAGCCCAGCCACCATGCGGAGGAAGCTCATTTCGGCCGTTTGTATCCGTGATCTCATTCCTTTGGTCACCACCCACAGCTGGTGACCATAGGTGAGGGTTGGAACGTAGATCGACTTGTAAATCGAGAGCTTTGCTTTTCGGTTCAGCTCTCTCTTTACCACGACGGACCGATGCAGCGTCCTAGTTATTGCTGATGCCGCACCGATCCACCTGTCGATCTCCCGCTCCATCCTTCCCCCTCTCGTGAACAAGACCCCGAGATACTTAAACTCCTCCACTTGGAGCAGGACCCTGTCCCTGACCCGCAGGGGGCATTCCACCCTTTTCCGGGCGAGGACCATGGTCTAGGATTTAGAGGTGCTAATTCCCATCCCGCCCGCTTCACACTCGGCAGCAAATCGATCCAGCGAGAGCTGGAGATCACGGACCGATGAAGCCAACAGAACCACATCATCCGCAAAAAGCGGAGATCCGATCCTGAGTTGATCCTGGGCTGCAGGTGTAAATTATAAATATTGAACTTTTTTTTTCTCAGCTTAGGCACTTTGCTGAGCATACGTATTTAAGATTTTTAAAAACCTCCGTAACGTCATTCTGTCAGCCAAAGTTTCATAGATCATATCTACGACAAATCTCAGGTTTAAGCCAATTTGATCTCCATCCCGCCCAAACCACGCCTCTAGAACTCCATTCAAAAGATGTAGTGTACACTGATATTCAAATGTAGTAGGAGGCGGTCACGACAAGCGCACACTGATCTGTAAATAAAATAAAAACAATAAAGTAGTGATTAAAAACACCGGTGTCCTGAGGATCTGAGGTACTCGTCGAATTATGCTTCCTCGCGTTTCTGCACATGCTCATTTCACAGAAACCACCCCTCCTCTTTGCAAGCTGACTCCCCTATCGAGTTATGCTAACACTAATAAATTAGTGTAGTGTTGTGTTTTCACATTTTAATACCGTAGGAAGACGGTGGGAGATTTTAAGTGTCTAGGATCAACAGTCCAGAGCAAAGGAGAGTGTGGAAAAGAGGTGAAGAAGCGTGTGCAGGCAGGCTGGAACAGGTGGAGGAAAGTATCAGGTGTGATGTGTGATAGAAGAGTTTCAGCTAAAATGAAAAGGAACGTGTACAAAACCGTGGTGAGACCAGCCATGCTGATTGGTCTAGAAACAGTGGCACTGAGAAAAAGACAGGAAACAGAGATGGAGTTAGCAGAGATGAAGATGCTGAGGATCTCTCTGGGAGTGACCAGGATGGACAGGATCAGAGGAACAGCACATGTTAGAGGTTTTGGAGATAAAGTCAGAGAGGCCAGACTGAGATGGTTTGGACATGTGTAGAGAAGACAGAGAGTACATCGGAAGAAGGATGCTGGGTTTGGAACCACTAGGAAAGAGGGCTAGAGGAAGACCAAAGAGGAGGTTCATGGATACAGTGAAGGAAGACATGAAGATAGTTGGTGTGACCAAAGAGGATGCAGGAGATAGGGTTAGATGGAAGAAACTGACTTGCTGTGGCGACCCTTGAAGGGAAATGCTGAAAGCAGAAGGAGCATTGTTTGATAAACAAATTTACCCATCAAGCTATGATCGGAATCAGGAAAGATCAATAATCTGTGATCCTTATCAATCCCAATATAAACAGCACACGTTATAAATGAAACCCTGCAAATCTGAAGGGTTTGTACTAGTTTACAGTTGTGGGTTTTTTCCTGAATCAGTCACCTGGTCCATTCCTCCTGCAGGTTGCGGCCCTGTCCGGGGACGCTCGCCGCTGTTTAGACATTTGTCGCCGGGCGACCGAAATCTGCGAGCTGTCTGAGTGTTCTGCTCCACGATTGGTTGGGATGTCCCATGTGATGGAGGCTTTAAATGAAATGTTCTCCTCATCTTACATCACAGCCATCAGGTAGGTTTACACGGTCTCCTGCTCGCACCAGTACCAGTGATCACCTCACACCCCAAATATTCAGTTATTAATACAGCTTGTATGGCAGGTGGAGACATTTCGGTCAACGCCTTAACGTCTACTTCTACTTGTTCTACTTCTGTTCATATCCTAATATTTTCTCCCTCACTTGCTCCAGATGTGCGTCCCTGCAGGAGCAGCTGTTCCTGCGAGCAGTCATTGCAGAGTTTCGGCGTTCCGGTTTGGAGGAGGCTACGTTCCAGCAGGTAGATTCATTATCTCCACTTGTGTGTCTAATATAAGACCGGTAGACTAATTACCGACCGCTTCATTTTATATGTGAGTGGAAACTAAATGTGTTTATCTCCATGTCTCATCTGTGTGTGGGTGTGTGTGTAGGTGTTTTTGCAGCACCAGGCACTGTGCCGCGTGGAGGGTCTGCAGCCTCTCAGTGTGTCAGAGTGTGCGTGTGTGTGTCAGCGTCTGGGTGCCTGCAGACTGCTCCTCGTAGAGCCGAGCCGGCTGGGGCTGCTGCAGCGTGTGCGGCTCAACGTCAGCCAGGACGACATCCTGTTTGCTCTAAAAACCGACTGAGAGACACAAGACATTTTTAACACATTTTATCTCAGTTGGTTTTAAAATGTGTTTTAATTTTGTGTTATATTTTAGAGTAAGAGTTTTCAATAAAATGTAATTTTAAAAATGAATTTTCTCATTCATTTTATTGGTCCCTCATTCGACGTGCCGGACAGTGACAGCTCAATGGTGGACATTGTGGATATTTTCAGTTGTGGAAAACCAAGGTGTGCACAAAAAGAAAATAAAGGTGTTGTTTTTTTTATCTATGCAGTATAAAAGCAAAAAAAAAAAAAAAAAAAAAAAGCAAGAGAAAACCAGCAAAAAAAAAAAAAAAATCGAAGTCAGTTAAAAAACTGACAGTTTAAAAAAAAAAAACCCTCTAAAAGTTCTGAACAGAACAATTAAAACACTCCTGGACCCAAATGGTGACCCTGATCACCCCAAAATTGAATCCCTTCTTTATTATCCCATTTTAGATATACCGTAATTTCACGACCATTAGGCGCACCGTACGAAAAGGCGCAGTCTCAGTCACACACCGCCTTACAACATCACACACGCAAGCATGCAAATGTGCATATTAAAAAATAGATCGGGAGCAAAACTGAGTTTGGTTGTACTTCATTTAAGTAGTAACGATACTAAACAAGCACATTACCGGTAATAGTCTTTATTCAAATCCGTCAAAGTCCTCATCCTCTGTTTCAGAATCGAACAGCTGCGCAAAATCCAACAGAGCAGGTCCACTTCGCTCCTCGCTGTCAAAGTCACTGTCTGCACTGTGCGGCTCCTCAGAAAGGATACCAGCTTTTGCAAAAGCTCGGATAACAGTACCAGCAGACACGTTAGTCCAAGCATCTACAATCCATTGACTCGTTAATGCTGAAATTTCTCGCGGCGGCTCGATTCCCATGTTCCTCCGCGTAGCTGATTACCTTCAGCTTAAACTGAGCGTCATAAGCGTGTCTCTTTGCCATTTTCAGGGTTTAAACATCAATGTTGTGAATACAGCACATACCTTTTTTATACACAATCCACGCCCACACTTCACTCTTTAACGTTCTCATGCCTTTTCTTTCAGGTCCGCCTCGCCTCACGGGCACCACGTTTTCTTTTAGGTCCGCCTTTTCTCACACACAAGGCGCACCGCACGAAAGGGCGCACCGCTCATTTTGAAGAAAATCTAAGACTTTTATATGCGCCTTATAGCCGTGAAATTACGGTATCCTTAAAACCTTTTGAAAATCTACCCGTAACTTTTTGAGTTATCTTGTTCACACATACACAGGCTGCCATCACAAAACCTCCGCAACAGGGATCATAAGACATTTGAACTATAGATACTAGAATTTTAACTGTTTGGGCAAACAATTTAATGATATTTTCTTTCCAGGATTTAAGACAAATGTACAAGTTGCTGCTTCATTTAGTTTGGATTGTTATAAAAATGTATTTCCTTATTATTTAATCATTTTTCTGGTTAACTGTTGTTGTTTCGACTGCTCTTTGATTAAGTTCTGCTTCTCTAAGTTGCACAAAGCTAAACCACTGAAACTATAACTCATAACTGTGACCGATTCCTTACTGCCGTAAGCTTGAGATGACTCCTCTTGTGGTGGATTTATTGACACTTCCAGGAACAGTACCAGTATTTTGGTAAAATCACAAACCACAAATGTTTCAGATTCAGTTTTAACTTGAGGTGAAACAAGTTTAGCGTGCAATATAATAATCTGACTTTCAGACTTTTCGCCACCACATCCTGAAATCTTGCTGGTGTTTTTCCCACACAGTTCACAAACGGGACTAATCTAGAAAGCTCACGAAACATCGTTTTTTAAATCCGGAACTTTAAGTTGATTTCCCCAAATCCTGCTCACTCTGTTTCTGTCTGATATAAAACAGCAGCTAAGAATGAAAAGTTTTTTTCAGTCACTTTGATGCATTTCTCACGAATACTTTCTAAACAATTAGTGCAACTTACAAAACCTGCTGAAAAAACCTGCAAAATCAAGTCACTTGATCAAAGTTTATTGTTAATTCATAAAAGCACGTCTTCATGTCGATGAAAATGATCAAAATCAAAGTTTCTGATGTTACCGTTTATGAACAAAACCCTCAATCAAGGGTGCCCAACCATTTCTGTCCCAAAATTTACTTTTCAAATGTCAAACCTCCTGAGATGTACCAGTCCAGAGCAGTGGTGGAACGTAACGAAGTAAATGTACTTTGTTAATGTGCTTAAGTAAAAAAATTGAGTATCTGTACTTTACTTAAGTAAAATTTAAGACCGGTACTTTTACTTTTACTTCACTACATTTTTAGAGCAAATATCTGTACTTTTACTTCGCTATTTTTTAAAAGTGTGTTTTACATTTTTCGTCACATTTTTGTTCAGGAATTTAAAAAATATACAGTTTTTTAGCGCATCTTGAAGCCGCATCGCCAAAATCAAAAGAAGCAGTTGGTCGGGAGAAGAAGTTATGAATCGAGGCTCAATCAGAGTCGAGAGTAAACATTTTCCGCATTCATTCAGCGCGAAAAGCAGGAGCGGTTCTAGGATTTTCTGAAGATGGGGTGGGGAGCGGGGACGTGAGGTCATTAACAAAGCCAGTAAAGGGTGACTGGCGGCCTCCCCTTCAGAACATTTTAAAACATAAGTGTCATTTTTCTGCATTTTGGTGGACCATTTGCTGGCCCTGCAAGGGGATAGCTTGACTTGTCCCCTTTCCTTTCTTCTTTTTTTTGCGGACCAAAAGAGGCGGGAGAGGGGGGTCACGCCCCTGCAGAGTATTTATTTGTGACCCTACAGCTCAAAAAATAACATTTGAATTATGGTTGAATACTTTTACTTTTTACTTAAAAAGTAAAATTTACACCAATTACTTTTGTACTTTTACTTAAGTAGATTTTTTTGTTGGTACTGTAACTTTTACTTCAGTATTTTTTTTGCCTAATTATCTGTACTTTTACCTAAGTACAAAAAGTGAGTACTTCATCCACCACTGGTCCAGAGTTACCATCGCAACCCCCCACAGATGGTTTCCAGGCTGCAGTTAAACTACCTTCACAACACATTTTGTTGTTGTTACACAAACATTTGATGTTGTATCACGAACACACCCTCTCTCAAACATACCCAGCCACATGCATGAACAAATTACTCTCTCAAAAACACAAACACACACAGAGACAAGTTACTCCATCTCAAACACACACAAAGACAAGTTACTTCATCTCAAACACAGAGACAAGTTACTTCATCTCAAACACACACAGAGACAAAGTGCTCCATCTCAAACACACACAGACAAGTACTTCTCTCTCAAACACACAAACAAATTTCTTTCTCAAACACACACATACTGTAGACCCACACAGACAAATTCCTTTTTCCCGCTAGCTCTCGTTTTCTCTCCCCTCTCACACACACGGTGACATTTTCCGCGCGCATGCAGCGCTTTCTGAGGGGGAGTGGCCACAACAGCAACAGGCACTTCTTATTGATTTCAGGCTTAACAATGTGATTTCGCGTCACAGTCTCCAAAAATCTCCAGTGACACAAGAAAAAAACACTAGATTGACTCTTTTTTGGAAAAAAAAAAAGGAGAAAGGCAGAGTTGTTAAATTTTATCGACTCTAGCGACAATTCGTGGCAATTCATGGCCTGCCTGCTTCAGTCTTGTCTCGAACGTAACCTGTCATGATTCCCTTGCCTGCCACCAGAGGAATTCCTGGACCTTCCTCCCTCTCTCTGATTCCAGCCTAATACTAATGACCTGTGGTCATTAACGACATGCTGGGCGCCTGCGGATCATTGACATGCTGCCTATTTAAAGGTAGTCTGCTGCCCTGACTTCCTTGTCAGGTCACCACCCCTTCCAGCCAGGTCTTCATGGCCGCCCAGCTGTTATATCCTTGAACTCTGTTATATTTTCGAACTTTGACCAAAAGTTCCACCTCCTCCTTTCATATCATGACATAAGCATTCATTTCTGGTAAAGTTTATGATGAAGGGCAGACAAAGGCATATCATTTCAGGACCTGGCATTAACTTATTTTTATAAATATTTAACACTCACTTATGCACAATGCAGGCTTATATTTTTCAACTGTACATAAAACATATTGTAATTTCATTAGTAACGTCTGAAATATTACAATTAGAGTGTCTGCTGGATGCATCTTATCTTAACCTCCAGCTCTCGTAGTTAGTCACCAGTAATCTTTAGCTAGTTACTTGTTTTAAGTCAAGAAAGCAATCAAAAGGCAGGTCAGAAAAATTAATTTATTTATCACAGGGACAGCACATGTTTAGAAGCTTAAGTCAGAGAGGTCAGACTGAGATGTTCAGAGCAGAGAGACGGAGTATATCAGCAGATGTACGCTGGGTTTGGAACTGCCAGGCAGGAGGTCTAGAAGAAGACCAAACAGGTTTATAGATGTAGTAAAGAGGACATGAAGGTAGTTGCTGATGAGCGATATGGAGTTAGACGCCCCTGAAGGAAAAAGAAAAAAGATTAGCCAGAGTAAGAAGTATGGAAGGCAGATTCAGAGGTCTGGAAAGCTTGAGAGGAGGTTGCGGTGTTACGGGACAGGACAGTCCACAAATGTTGGTCCTAGGGATCTCTCCTCAAAGTCTTGTTCAGGGGATCTCTCCTCGAATTTCTGGTTCTGTGGATCCCTCTGTGATGTCTGGCCCAGGAGATCCCTCTCTGATGTCTGGTCCAGGGGATCCCTCCATGATGTCTGGTCCAGGGAATCCCTCCGTGATGTCTGGTCCGGGGAATCCCTCTGCGATGTCTGGTCCAGAGAATCCCTCCGTGATGTCTGGTCCGGGGAATCCCTCTGCGATGTCTGGTCCAGAGAATCCCTCCGTGATGTCTGGTCCAGAGAATCCCTCCGTGATGTCTGGTCCAGAGAATCCCTCCGTGATGTCTGGTCCGGGGAATCCCTCTGCAATGTCTGGTCCAGAGAATCCCTCCATGATGTCTGGGAATCCCTCTGCGATGTCTGATCCAGAGAATCCCTCCGTGATGTCTGGTTCGGGAGATCCTCCATCGAGATTTCTTCTTTTGGTTTTGTATTGACGGGAGAATAATCGTTGTTGCTGTTTTTCTCCCTGAAAGAAGAAAAGTTTCTGCGTTCACATCCTGGCATTTATAACACCACTGCTTTTGGTTTTCACAGAACAATCAGTTGAAACTTAAAACTGAAAGATGGACTGACCAATATAATCCACTTCACAATTACAATTTTTAGAGGCAATTTTCTTTGCAGTACAAGTGTAGATATGGTATGAAAACTTTAAATCTGCTGTGATAATCAAGCTTGTTTTTTGAAGTTTATGAAACTAAAACAAACTTGTGGGTTGACATCTAACTCCAAAATAACACCGAAACTTCTCGACCTAAGATGCGGCAGCTGCATCAGATGCATTTCTTTGTGTTTTACACGATGAAGTCTAAAATGGTTTTTAAACAAGTTAGTGTGTTTCCGTGTCATTAGTCCTCTGTGACCTGGCCTGTAGTCCGATTAATCTGATATGAGAGGCTAAATGTATTGATAGCATGAATGAGAATGTAAAAAATACATATATACCGTATATTGATGTAATTTTTTCTATACCAGTGTCCTCATTCTAAATCACTGCATCGACACAAAGAAAGAGTATCTTTTATTTTTATTTCTTGTCTGTTTGTCTGTGTGTAAATGGACCTTGAGTCTAGAATAAAGATGATGATGATTATGTATAAAGCTTTCGAGTAGAAAAAACTAATGTTTAATTAACAGTTTTAGACACATTTGCTGCTCGTCCGGGGTTGGGATCTCTCCTGCATGTTGGTCCTCATGAGGTTTCTCCTTTTGTTTCCTTTCTGACGTTTTTTTGTCTTGTTTTTTTTTCAGAGTTTTGTGGCGGAGGTCAAAGGGCTGGGGTTCATTGAGTTTGTTTAGCTAGCTTTTATTTAGCTAGCCTCTCGCAGTGTATTTGTGTATCTATTTTTTTGTTGTTTGTGTATTTTTTTTCAATCTTTTGTGAAGCCTGTTCAGGCCATTTTATTTTTGTAATATTGAGTTATAGAAATGTAATTAAATTAAAATTGAAATTAAATTAATTAATTAAAATTAATTTAATTAATTGTAATTAAATTAAAATTGAAATTGAAAGACGTCCATTAAAACTGTTTACCTGACCGACACAAAGAAAAAACACCAGAGTCACATTAAAGTTCTTGTAATATAATCTGTTTAGTTATACGTTTTTTGTGTGTGTTTGGATTAATATTTCTTAGTTACTTAGCCTGCCTCGTAGTTATTTTCTTTACTGTAATCTGTGTTAGTTTAGTTGGCCATTTTGTAGTAAATTCAAGTACTACATCTGTTTACCCGGAAGTCGTAATCACGTATCTTAGACAGAAGCCATTTTGGAGATCAATTCAATTTTATTTGTACAGCCCCAAATCACAGAATTTCTGTCTCAATAGGCTTCACATTGAAAATTCAGAAAGTAGAAAAACAAGAAAAAGAGGAATCAATAAACACAAAATACACAGCAAGAAAACCAACAAATACTAGCTAGACAATATTAGCACATTCCTGCCCTTAGACCAGGCATGAGCAAACTGCGGCCCGCGGACCACATGACCCGTTAAACGTTTTAGTCCGGCCCGCCGAACTTAAAAGAATTAAATAAATAAACCCTGTTAATGTTTTATTTTCCTGTAATTCTAATGTTTCGTCACTAGATGGTGCCAAAGATATAACAACACTGCTCCCGTTAAAATGTGTATGTCTCCGTGATGCGCACGGTGTCAAAAAGAACAGTGTACACAGTTATGGAAAGCCATCGGGGCCAATACATACACGTAAACAAGCGTGTCAGATGTTAAAACAAGCAAAATGTCACATCAAGCGCTTAGATTTCAAATCTAGCACTGCTAAATGCATGTTTTTAAGTGCTTTCGCAAAATATTTCAGACCTAGCGCGCTAGATTTGAAATTTAACCCTCTTGATGTAATATTTAGCGCGCTTGTTTAAAATCTAGCGTGTCATTCTATCAGTCTAACCTAGCGATTACCAAAGCATGCCATCCATCTGATCCTTGTTCACTTGTCAAATGTTAGAGCTCAATGTGCCCCGCTAGTCAAACAGTCACCCGCGGCCGCCCCCACCCTCCTCCCCGCGTTAGACTCTACTTCACGTTGAGGAAAAACTCCTGAAAAACCCATCAGTGAGGAAAAAATAAGAAACCTCGTGGGGATCCACACAAAAGAGAGATCCCTCCCCCGGGACGAGCATCCAATGTGTATAAGACAATTGTTTAAATATTAGCTTATTCTACTCTACAGATAAATATCTAAAGAAGTCAGTAGAGTTGTCTTTTGTTTGTGTGAAGCGCAGGACGGCATCGTCTTTTTACGCCTCTCATTAAAACCCTAAGAAGAATCACCGGCGTGTTTCTTCAGAGATGGATGGGAGTGTGTTTAGCTATCTGTATAGCTGAGTGAGTGCATGGAAGATCGCACTGCTTAGCGAGGCCAGGACAGTAATTCTTTCTAATATTATATAAACCCAAAATCAGATTAAAGTCTTATCTTTGAGGATGGTGTCTTTTCGAAGGGATGGTTCAGTCATAAATGTGGTGATGTTTTAAACCTCTGGATCATCATGGTGAATATTTTATTGCCCACTAATTTGTCACATGGAGATGGACAGTGATGCCTTACCTATTTGGACTCTTAAACCGGTCAGAAATTTTGGAGCGGTTTAGGTAGCCAACGATGACGCCGATGACAATAATGACAGCGAAGATGATGAGGCCGATCATCAGAGCTGCAGAACTCTGTAACAAAGATATTAAAAAAAGAAGCATTCAGAAACATAAAGCCTCCATATGTTTGTGTGAACATGAAGATATGACGCTTACTTTAACCACTAGTTGTAGACAGAGCTATGTACTGTATATACGGACAGAATGGGGAGTTTTACCTCAGCAGGAGAGGTGCTGTTTGGTCCCATGGTGGTGAAGGGCACAGTGGTTGGTACTTCTGGTTTAAAAGATGGAAGACAGATTTTTATTGACAAGAAAACTTTAACAATTAACACATTCCTCATGAACACTGGATATGATTGCCAGCAGGTAATTTATCCATCCTGACACACGTCAACGCATCTCCATGTCTATCAACTCTGATTTGAAGTTCAACCTTTACTTGTTCTAGATCTCTCAGTCAGGACCACCACCTCTCACTGAGTCTGAATAATACATTAAAACAGTCAAAGTAGTCTGAAAACTAACCTTTGAGCAGAGGTGGATGAAGTACTCACTTTTTGTACTTAAGTAAAAGTACAAATAATTAGGCAAAAAAAATTACTTAAGTAAAAGTACAAAATTAGTTGGTGTAAATTTTACTTTTTAAGTAAAAAGTAAAAGTATTCGACCATAATTCAAATGTTATTGGGGTCACAGATGAATACTCTGTGTAACGATAGCTCAACTTTTTATTTAAAAGTAAACACAACGAACAACGATCTGAATCTTTTTCAATTTTTGCTATATTTGAAGTTAGTTTTTTGGTGGTAAATGTTTACTCGCAATTCTGATTGGTCCTCGATTCATTACTTCTTCTCCCTCTTGGAAACCGCAAGTGATCAACTGCTCCCTCCACAGGGTGATAGTGGCAATGCGCCTTAAAGATTCGCTAAAAAAAAAAAACCTATGTATTTTTCAACTTCCAGCCGAAAATGTAACAAAAAATGCAAAACACACTTTTAAAAAGTAGCGGAGTAAAAGTACAGATATTTGCTCTAAAATATAGTGAAGTAAAAGTAAAAAGTTACAAGTCTCAAATTTTACTTAAATAAAGTATAGATACACATTTTTTTTTACTTAAGTACAGTAAAGAAGTACATTTACTTCGTTACGTTCCACCACTGCCTTTGAGTTTTAAATATCAAGACAAGTCATGTCAACAAGATAAACACTCCTCAAAAGTCTGCAAATTAAAACTCAGTGTTTTTAAAAACATCTAAAAAATTAATCCATGGATTTCGACTCAGAAAAAAAACAAAGTACTCACCAACATTGAGTGTTGGGCAGTCTGGAACACAAAAAACAAAAGTCAAGTGAAAAGGTGTTTTTTTAAATGGCCTTTATTGTACAAAATCAACTTTTCCGAGCTTTCCAATTCCGAAAAAGAACCTACAGCTAAATAATACACATTTTATTTGTCATTGAATTTATCTTAGAAGGATTCTCTTTTTTTTAAGACAAGTTGTATCAATATTTACAGTAAGTGTTGATTGTATCAGTATAAGACTGCAATGTGTGAGAATAAAATCCACATGATCTTTTCTCCAAAGCTGACCGAGAGAGGTGCCACAGGGCTCTATCTTAGGACCCCATATTCTTTGCTTATTTCTTAGCAACCTTCTCTCAGCATGTGAATGATTATGTAAAACAATTATGTTTGCTAATAGCTGTTTATAAATCAATCAAATTTCATAACTATTGTAAATAGTTCTAAAACCGAAGTGCTAGCTGTTGATGAGCTCAAGATTCAATGAGAAAAAAAAATATTTTGCATGAGATGGACCTTAAAAACACTGTTTGTATTTATGTTTTAATAATTTTGTAAAGCATCTAATGAGATTTATTTTAATTTAAAAAAATGCAGAATTGAAAAATCCTCGAGCTATGACCAGCGGTTCTTTATGAATCCTGGGCTGATCTTATAAACTACCTTGTTTTCCTGGTATCTCCTGGGTTTACGTCTCTAATAAATAAAAAACCAAGACCAAGAGGCAGACCCCAGACCTGCTGGACAGACTGTGTCTCACAGCTGGCTGGGGAACACCTCAGGATCCTTCCAGGTAAGCTGGAGGATGCAGCTGGGGTGAGAGAAGCCTGGGCTTCCCGTCTGAGGCTGTTGCCCCCGTGACCTGTCCCAGGATAAGCAGAAGACAACGGGACGGAACGAAACAAATAAAAATGCTTTTTCTCAGGATGTTGGAGTGATAGGGCAGCACGGTGGCGCAGTGGGTAGCACAGTGGCCTCACAGCAAGAAGGTTGTGGGTTCGAGTCACGGGTGGGGACGAGGCTTGTAACACTGTCCTTTCTGTGTGGAGTTTGCATGTTCTCCCCGTGTTTGCGTGGGTTTCCTCCCACCCTCCAAAGACATGCATGCTAGGTTGATTGGCCAGTACCAAATTGCCCCTAGGAATGAGTGTGTGTGTGGATGGTTGTGTGTGTGTGGCCCCGCGACAGACTGGCAACCTGTTCGGGGTGTACCCTGCCCTTCGCCTTAAATTAGCCGGGATGGGCTCTGGCACCCCCCGAGAAGAAGATGATGATGACTGTTGGAGTGATTGACAGGCTATCAGGTTTTTACATAAAGACAAGTCCAACTGGTGACGACAGATTTGAGTAACGTGGCCAAAAATGAAATACTAAAGATCTTCCACACTCCTTTTAATTGATCCCATTAAAGTTGATTGTTTTTGTGTAGTTTAAATTCTTCATAAAATTGATTGGTATTAAGAATTTTTTTTTTCTTACCACTTCGTTCAATTGTTACGGAATCGTTGTGGGTTTCCATCTTCATTATTGCATCATGTGGGATGTTCCCACAGACAATACGGACGAGATTGTCTGTGCAGACCAGGCAGGTGTTGTTAGAAAGGGAACTGCTGCTGCTGTTGATGCAGGGGCGCAAGGGTTCCTTATCCATACGTTTCCAGTATAACCCACTGGATTCGTTGTCATTGTACACCCTAGAGGCATTTTTTGCGTACATATCCGAAGAATTGAAGCAAATCATCCTAGAGACAGAACAAAGACAAGATTGAAATCCCAACAAAAGAGTCGGAGTGTGTGTTGTTATGAACGTAATGCAGGGGTGGCCAAACTTTTTCACTCGCGGGCCACATTGAGTTCTAACGTTTGACAAGCGGGCCGGATCCGAGGGGGCGGGGGACGCGTGAGAAAATCCTGGAGTCGCCCGTGAGAACAGGATCAGATGGATGGCATGCTTTGGTAACCACTAGTTTAGACTGGTTAAATGGCGTGCTAGATTCTTTTTTTCCTCCTTTTATTAATTGCCGCCATTTTAGAAAATTGGGGGGGGCTCACATACTAATTTGCTGTTCCCATTTTAACCTCTAGATGGCAGCATTTAGAACACGCAGGTAACAGCGCTGCTGCCCAATGTATTACGTAATTCTATACGCGGGCCAGGCGCTATTGATTTTATGACGGAGGCTGCAGGCCGGATGAAAATTGACAACGGGCCGCATTTGGCCCCCGGGCCGGACTTTGGACATGTCTGACGTAATCTATACAGAGATCATTTCTTTTGGTCTGGTGTTCAGAGGAGCACTTATTTTGATATAAAATTAATGTAGTTGAAAATTTTACAAATGAATTTTATTCTAAAACTTTACAAATTTTATAAAAGTTTCATTTTAGAATAACATTTAATGTAAAAAAGTAAAAAAGAAAATTTGTTGCTTGATGAACTTTTTGTTGTTTTGATTGTGTTTTTTATTTCATACATTAACTTTCTAAAAAATTTAAAAATATATATATATTATATTTTAAATATAAAAGCTTGTAAAATAATTTAATCTAGTAGTAGTAGTAGTTTATTTTTCCAGACATTTAAACATTTTCTTACAGTACAAAACAAAAGCAAACAATATGTATGAGGTCTGGAAAGGAGCAGTCTGAAGTCGAAGCTTATGATGCCTGCCCCTAACTCATTTAAACTATGTGTAATTAAGCTGCTGACTCTTTAACAACAACAACAACAACAAAATCCACATGTACAGTAATTTACATAAAAGTGTCCATCTTTAGAGCTCTTTTTCTTCGTATGATTTTATAATATTTTTTTTATATAAAGTGTTGAACTGTTTAAGTGTTTTACATTCTTTTAAATGTTGATCCAGGTTGTTCCAAAGATTTACACCAATAAATGAAATACAATGTTGTTTTACATTTGTTCTTACAGTCATCTTTTTAAACACATTACATCCTCTGAAATTATACAGAGTATCCCTCTTATGAAAAAAGTTTTGAATAGAATTGGGTAGAGGATTATTGTTTATTTTAAACATGATTTGTGCAGTTTTAAATTGAACCAAATCCTTAAATTGTAAGGCCTTTTTGTTAATAAACAGTTGATTTGTATGTGCCCTGTAATTGGCTTTACTTACAGTTCTTATTGCTCTTTTTTGAATGATGGTAATTGGAGTGGTATTTGTTTGATATGTGTTGCCCCACATCTCGGAGCTGTACTTGATGTAAGGAAGAAACAGGGAGCAGAATATAAAGTGTTTTTTCGTTTAGGAAATCTTTAGCTTTGGTAATAATTGCTAACGTCTTGCATAGTTTCGCTTTTATAAAATTTATACGACTTTTCCAACTCAAGTTTTTTTGTATCATGATTCCTAAAAATTTAATTTCATTTACACACTCTATCTCAACATCATCTATGGATAATTTATTGTTGGCCTAAAAAGGACGGTTTGCAAAAATAATACATTTTGGTTTTTTTAGATTTAAAGTCAGTTTGTTTGAGTTAAACCAACTTTTTAGTAATTGTAATTCTTTTCCCATTTCACATATTAATGTTTCTAAATTTTCACCACAACAAAGTACATTAGTATCATCTGCAAACAGTATTAGTTGCAGAGTTTTGGAAATCAAACTGATAAATAAACAACAAAGGGCTCAGCACAGACCCCTGGGGGAAACCACAAGTCACTGATTGAAGCTCTGAATCATGTCCATTAATGTGGACATACTGAGATCGGTTTTCTAAATAGCTTTTGATCCAAAGATATGCCACACCTCTGATACCATAATCTAAATCTCTTGACGTGAATTTTTTTTGTTTAATTATTACTGAGTTGTAGTAGTCCCAGGGGGAATCTAAGCAGGTTTTCCCGGTCAAAAGACGGCAACTCTACCACTCGGCCAACGCCTTTGGAACCAACGTGAAAATTAAACATTAAATGAAAACAAAGCTTTTGTAACTGTATTTGCTTCGTTTATTTGAAATAATAAATCACGTAAAAAAGCACAGAAAATGCTTTAAAAAATATCATCATAATTGTTGAACTTGTATTAATTTAAATGAGTTTTTAAAACTTTCTGAATGGTGAGACTTTTATTTTCTTTAGATTTGAAAGCTTTTAGTCAAAAACAATAAAAACAGACAAAACCAGGAGTTTAAAGAAAATCATTCCTAATCATTTTTGTTTTTGCTAATGTTAATGATGTCAAAATATTTGGAAAAAAACCTATTATTTTTTTAGTTATAATTATTTTTAACTTGATTTACTTTACAGATAAAAATCCTCAAAATGAGTTCCATAAAATTGAATTGAATTAAATATACTTATTAAAAATTATTAAAAATAAAAAATATAAATATATACTTATAAAAACCCAATAATTCCAGTTTATTATGAAAGATGTTTGTTTTACTTTAACATAAACTTTCAAGAGTTTTTATGAGTTAAGAATTTTTCATTCAACCAAAAAGATAATGGAAATCTTTTCAAAATTAGACAAAAAATAATAATAGAGTTGCATTTTAATAAAAGTAACAATAAAATTATAATAAATACCAGATAAAAGGATACAGTCTGGTTTTAACCAAGTCAAACTTTCAGATTTATTATTTTCTTTAAAAATATAAGACAAAACTTCTTTGAGAATTATTTCATTCTAAACGGATGATCATTGTGATTCAGATAAAAAATTTGGTCCCAGGGGCGTTGGCTTAGTGGCAGAGTTGCCACGGGACAACCTGGTTTGATTCCCCCTGTGGCTGCTCACACTCCAACACATTAAAAATAAAAAAACAAAAATTAAACAAAAAAAAAGTTTGACGTCCTATTTGGGGGGAGCGGGGGTGCGTCATCATTTTGGATCTCAACTGAAAACCTTAAAGCAGCCATTTTAAATGAATGACTTTAACATGTTCTTTAAATAATCACATTAATGCTTTTTAAATCTTTGCAAAATATATATGAAAAGTTGAAAGTTAAAAAAAAAATCTATAGCTAATTAATAAAAATGATCAAATTAAAACCAGAAAAGCCCAAAATCTGACAGAGGAGCAGATTTTATAAAGAGGCGTTTCAATGAATGAAACCAGAAATAGTCCAAAAATCTTTAGAAATCACTTCAATTTGCACGGATTTATTTTTATAAATAAGATAAATAATCGTAAAAATGATCGATGGAATGTTGTTTTAAAATTTGAAGCATGTTTAATGAATTAAAAAGATTAAAGTTTTTCTGCAGGTCTGGATTTAATCAGTCTAATCTGGATCGAAAGTTTAAACGTAAAACTATATGGAATAAATAATAAAAAGAGAAAAAGAAAATTTAAACAATGAGAAAGATAAACTTACGTGTCGGCGTGTCGATCTTTTTCTTTTTTCAGCAGGAGGACACTGCCGTCAAATGAGCCGCGGTGCACTTCGTCGCGTGCGAAAAATATGGCGCAGTAATATAATAACTGTGCCAGTAATATTATAAATATTACTGTGAGCCGCGGTTCATAAAAAAAAGGCGCAATAGAATGATAAATATTACTACTTTTTTATGAATCGCGCAGTTCATGAAAAGTTGTTGCTATTACATGAAAGACAGCGCAGTTATATTTTCAAGACGGGCTGCTGAAAAAAGGGAGCCTCCTTTTCTAAGGGCTAAGAAAAGGAGGCCGGGCTTTAAACTCCAAACTGCATTATGATAGGATGAACAAAACGATGCCATCATCTTCATTTAAATTCTTTCATTTCATCGAAATAAATAAAAAAATAAGATTAAAAAAAGTCAAATATTTTTTTTCTGAAATAATCAAATTCCTTCCTCGGGTTTAAAAACTTCGAAAGTTCGTCTTTCGAAGTTGCCTCTTGTACTGTGTGTGTTGCTGTGTGTGTGGCCCTGCAGCCACCCTGCAGCCACACTACTGTGTCCAGTCCAGTCTACTGTGTGGCTGCAGCCACCGCAGGCACACCGCTCCGGGACCCCCTTCACCCTGTTATGGATACGCAGAATGAAGGTGGTGATACATTTTTTTGCAACTTCAAAAGAACACAGAAGTTATGGTACAAGTGAGCCATCCATATTGAAACAAAGACTCAGCCCACACACTTCGTACTCTCATTTTTTCTTTGAATTGTTTCTCATTTTATTCACAATTTTAACTGTTTAAATCTATTATTTTAAATAAATAGATGCAGCAAACAAGCATAAAAACAGCACTCCAGCCAACCCGCAGATATTTAACCACAGGTCTGCTTTAGTTACTCTTACAATTTCATAGACAAATAATGTAAACTGCCTTCGCCAGATTTTTGCATGTGGCAGCACATTTGCATCACATGCTCTTCCTTCTTCACATCAAAAACTTCTTAAACCACCAGTCCAACAACAAGCCATTCTGCAGAAAGAACTTTGGTAACATGTCTGGTTCCTCTTCATGTCCCTTTTTACATAATTATAGATCAAGAATCGAGGAAGTTTTTATTTGTCCCACGATGGGAAAATTGCAGCACACAACAGCATAGTTACTAGAAGAAAAAATAGGTCAAAGATAAGAACATGCAAATAAAATAAAAAAGTAAAATAGATAAAAGGATAAAAAATATGCATTTTAAAGAGATGTGCAGTTTTAGAAAAGATAATGAATAGAGCTATTTTATTGGTTTTAGGTGGATGATAGCCAGAGGATATAAATAGTTGTTGTTCAGAGGGTTACAGATGTTGCACGTGGTTAGAAATGCTCATTGTGGAGTCTCACAGCAGAAGGAAGGAAAGACCTCCTGAATCTCCTTCACACAGCGAGGGTGGAGCAGCCTGCCACTGAAGCTGTGCAGACAGAGTGTCCTGCCAGGGGTGGGACTTGTTGTCCAGCATGGATGTCAGTCTCTGAAGGACTTTCCTGTCAACCACCTCCCACACTGAGTGTAGGGAGCAGCCCAGGATAGAGCTGGACATCTTGATGATTCTGTCCAGCTTCTTCCTCTCCCTTTCAGTGATGCTATTGTTCCAGCAGATCACACCGTACAGGATGACTGATGCCACCACAGAGTCATAGAAGGTCTTCAGGAGTTCCCCATTTACTCTAAAAGGCCGCAGTCTCCTCCAGAGGTAGAGCCTGCTCTGACCCTTCCTGTACAGTGCGTTGATGTTATGAGTCCAGTCCAGTTTGTTGTTGAGGTGAACGGCCAGGTATTTATAAGTCCACCTGCTCAATTATCATTTATAATAAAAGAAAAAGATCAACACAAAAATTTTGTTTTGTTTCGTCCTCTTCTGCTCATCCGGGGCCGGGTCGCAGGGGCAACAGCCTCAGACGGGAGGCCCAGGCTTCTCTCACCCCAGCTGCATCCTCCAGCTCACCCTGAGTCGTTCCCCGGCCAACTGTGGAACATAGTCTCTCCAGCAAGTCCGGAGGTCTGCCTCTTGGTCTCCTCCTGGTGGGACGTGCCCAAAACACCTCACCAGCGAGGCAATCGGGGGGGCATCCTGACCAGATGCCCGAACCACCCTGTCTGGCTCCTCTCGACCTGGAGAATGAGCGGGTCGACACCGAGCTCCTCCTGCATGGCAGAGCTCCTCACCCAATCTCTAAGTGAGAGCCCAGCCACCCTGCGGAGGAAGCTCATTTCGGCCGCTTGTATTTGCAATCTCATTCTTTCGGTCACCACGCGCAGCTGGTGACCATAGGTGAGGGTAGGACAAAAATGTTCATGTTAAAAATGAATGATCATTTCATACAAGTATTTCTCCTGTAATCAGCTGGGATGGGTTTCTGCACCCTCCCCCCGTCGCCCCACACCTCTATCAGGGTTCGGCAGCTCAGAAGATTAGGGAATGAATTGATGAATATTTTGAACAATAAATAAAATACCTTAAAGAGGGGTATTGTGCTTTTTTGGGGAAATAGTTCTATTCAAAGAGCTTATAAAGGTAAAGATGGCAGATTTTTATCAACGCAGAAATGCAAATTCTGTGTAAAAAAAAGGTGTATAAATACACTCATTCAGTTTCACTTCCTTTTTTGACACTTTGAATTCCACCTCTTCCTGCTCACAGGAGTCCAAATGGAGTTTGAATACTAGACAGTAGGGAGTGCAAATCACTCAAACACACATGAATGTGTCATGGTTCCCTCGCCCACCACCAGGCCTTCCCTCATTTGCCTGATTTTAGACACCTGAAGGTCTTTGTGCAGCTGCCTTTAAATATGCAGCCTGTCTTCCCTTCAGGTGTCTTGTCATTACCTTCCATTCCAGCCATGTCTTCTTGGCTGCCTGACCATAAAATACATGAAATACAATACCCACTTGCCATGCCACTAAAAACTTATGTTTTTCCTTTACAGCATTACCAGAATACCATACTCAAATAAACCATGTATCTTGTCCTGCAATGGGGTCCTCCTCCTTCCACCTGCACATCATGTCATGACTGAAGGAAATAAAAACTACTTTGGATACGTTTCTTGATGTGAGAATAATGTTCAAACATAAGAAAACGTCCTTCAGTATTTTATTGGGACATGAATGAGTAAAATGACCCATGACCAATTCCGACACTATAAGGCTGCAAAACTCTAACCAATAAAATAAAAAGACATAAATCTACCAGAAAATTTTGTGGTCAGAGTGGTCTTTATATTTACAGAAGGGGAAAGGAGTTGCCAAATGACAGGGCAATTAAATAAATCAGTTCATTTGTTGACATATTTTCTTGCTGCGTTTACATTATATTCTGATGTTTTTGTCTGAGAGAACTCACAAAGAATTTGAAAATTTAGGAAATAACTAAATTCCACCCTTTTCGCCCGGAAAAGGCTCCAAATACGAGACCATGATCCTTGCCCGGAAAAGAGTGAAATGCCCCCTGCGGGTAAGGGATAGGGTCCTGTCCCAAGTGGAGAAGTTTATGTATCTCGGGGTCTTGTTCACGAGTGGGGGAAGGATGGAGCGGGAGATCGACAGGCGGATCGGTGCGGCATCAGCAATAACTAGGACGCTGCATCGATCTGTCGTGGTAAAGAGAGAGCTGAGCCAAAAAGCAAAGCTCTCGATTTACAAGTTGATCTGCGTTCCTACCCTCACCCACCAACTGTAGGTGGTGACCAATAGAACGAGATCGTGGATACAAGCGGCCGAAATGAGCTTCCTCCGCAGCGTGGATGGCCTCTCACTCAGAGATTAAGTGAGGAGTTCTGCCACCCGGGAGGAGCTCGGTGTCGAGCCGCTCCTTCTTCAGGTTGAGAAAAGCCAGATGGGGTGGTTCAGGCCAGGATGATTCTGGTCAGGACGCCTCGCAGGTGAGGTGTTTCGGGTGCATCCCACTGGGAGGAGACCAAGAGTCATACCTGCACCTGTTGGAGAGACTACAGTATGTCTCACAGCTGGCTGGGGAACGACTCGGGATCCTTCTTGGTGAGCCGGAGGATGCAGCTGGGGTGAGAGACGCCTGGGCTTCCTGTCTGAGGCTGCTGCCCCCGCGACCCGGCCCCCGATAAGCGGAAGACAACGAAACAGAAATAACAACAAAAAAATCTTCAGGGGAACTTTTATGACTAATAACTTGTTGTTTGACTTTTCTCTTTAGGGCTAAGTAATTACAGAACTATTTATCACTATATCTGTAAAAAAAAATTTTTTAACTGACTCCACCCAGCTTTAAAAAAAACTCACATTGTGTGAGTCATTTAGATAATTATGTAATTCACACCAATGATCTGTCTAATTGTATACAATTGTCTTTTTATACCTACTATTACTTGTTTAATGACATTTTAACATGTTAACATTTGTCAATCTGTAAACGTGTCAAGACTAAAACAGGACCAGCACGGGACGAGGATGAAACAACAAAGGACATTTGTTTGACATTTATGGATGACGTATGAAACTTTACGAGACTCTGGAACAAAAAGGTGTGGTATTAACTTGTAGGAACAAATACTTGTGGGTCATTTATTGCTGAGTTTTTTACCCATCATATCTTTCATTAAGATCTCATTCTGGTCATATCATACTATACATAGTTTACATCTTCTGTCAGGACTCTGTACATTCAATGGGTTTTTAAAATTTGAAGATTATTTTCCTGTTTAACAGTCTTTTCAACAGGTTTAACTCACCTGGCTTATGAGTTACTCTAAGTTGTCTTTTTGAACCAACATGATTTTCATTTTTTCTTTGCTGATGGCCACACCTAGCGGATACCGGGTGGGGGAACCATGCAAAAAAACAAACAAAAATAAACCAAGCCAGGCAATGTGGAAATCCCAGAGAGTGTTTACAAAAACTTAAAACCAATCAATCCTATTTCTAATAGATTTCACATGCCAAGTGGAAGTCAGACAAAGTCGTTCTGCCAAAATAAGGTGATGCATCTTGAAAGCCACACCTATAGAAATAATTCACTGCAAACAAAAACAAGAAAAAAGATCGTGTCTGTGATACGGCTACCAGGTGAGGGGGTGGAGGGGGTAATCATCTTCATTTAACCTTTTTTTTTTTTTAATCACACTATACTAATCTCTCAGTGGAGAAATTACTTTGCTGCATTGGACTGTAGCAGTCAGCTATGTCTGTTCTAATGGTGGGAGTAACTAGAGCAGGGGTCACCAACCCAGTGCCCGCGGGCACCAGGTCGCCTGTAGCAACCGCATCAGTCGCCCGCAGGCCAGTTCTAAAACTAGCACTAATCACGAATTAGCTCTGTCTAAAATTTTACTTAATTATGTTGCTATTCTTTTTGAATTTCATTTACAGTGATGAAAATTTAAAAACAAACACATAAAAACGTAAACATGAGCGCTGCAAAGATGAGGTTACAAACGCGTTTTCTACCCACAAAAACATGGCAGAAAAAAGGAAGAAAACTTATCATTTTCACAGTGAATGGGAGGAAGAGTTTTTTTTTACTAACGTGAAAGAAAACTGTGTGCGTCTCATCAAAATTAAACACTTTGATATTGCATACTGAAATGTATCTGTTTCCTACCTTGTTTAATCATATTGAAATAATTATTGTGATGAATCATAAAAAATCAGTGTCTTCACATAGAATATAATTAATAATAATATCAAATTAAAGGTACACTGTGTAACTTTGTTATTTCAGAAGTGTATTATCAAAGTGGTAGCCCTTTCAATTACTCAGTGCCCTTGAAGTAGCTCTCAGTTTCAAAAAGGTTGGTGACCCCCTGAACTAGAAGGTTAGGTGTATCCTTCAGGGTTACCTAGGTGGCTCAGTGGGATTTGAACCACCTTCTCTCAGTCGAAGGACAAACACTCTACCACTGAGCCAACAATACTACTGTATGTCACTTATATTTAGAAATTGTTTTTAATAATTGAACTAAATACAGTTAGTTTGTATTTGTTAAAAAAGATATTGTCTTTTTTTCCCACACTTGCTGCTTTGTGTATTTTGTTCTTAGACTCACAAACCTGGTTATTTAACTTAAGTCAAATTTGTTTTCAAACTCCGGCCAGGTGTGCAATTATTTGAACTCTGCCCGAAGCATTGGCATAGATGTGTTTTGGGGTTGGCGTGGGAGAAATCCATTTATCAACCACAACAGGAAACATTTTTGTTTTCAATGTCATTCAGATTTAACTTTGATCAGGTTGTCACTTGCCTGTCATGTCGATTAAACAAGATAAGATTCGTCGATGCTAACCGGTTCTGTCTCTTTTTTCAGAAAATTTTACACCAATTGTGTAACTAGTAACAAACAAGTTTATTTAAATACATTGTTTGAACATTAAATATAAATTGAAGGCGACATCTTTTTGCCAGTGTCCTCAAACTCGTTTGTCTGATTGATCTCACACCTACAAAAGCTTTCCCTTGATGTTGGATAGTGTTACATTTATACAAAAAAATAAAAGAGTCATTTATACTTGATCAAAATAAAAATGAACACATAATTAAAACAGATTTGAATCCATTCATTTTAACAAAAAAACGTTCTCATCGTTCTGTCGGGGTAAAGAAAGAGCTGAGCCGAAAAGAAAAGCTCTCAATTTACAAGTTGATCTACGTTCCTACCCTCACCTTTGGTCACCAGCAGTGGGTAGGGACCAAAAGAATGAGATCGCAGATGCAAGCGGTCGAAATGAGCTTCCTCTGCAGGGTGGCTGGGCTCTCACTCAGAGATCAAGTGAGAAGCTCTGCCATCCGGGAGTAGCTCGGTGTCGAGCTGCTCCGCTTCCAGGTCGAGAGGAGCCAGATGGGGTGGTAAAAAGGTCCAGCAGAGGATGTACTTTCTGCGGCAGTTGAAGAAAGCCAAGCTGCCCGCCCAGATGTTGGTGCAGCTTTACACAGCCATCATCGAGTCCATCCTCACCTCCTCCATCACCGTGTGGTACGCTGGAGCCACAGCCAGGGACAAACACAGACTGCAGCGCATTGTGCGCTCTGCGGAGAAGGTGATTGGCTGCAGCCTTCCATCTCTCCATGACCTGTACTCTCCAGGACTCGGGGGCATGCAAGTCGGATAGCAGCTGACCCTTCCCACCCTGGACATGGACTTTTTGAGCGACTCTCCTCGGGCAGGAGGCTCCGGTCCATTCGGACCAGAACCTCCTGCCACAAAAACACTTCTTCCCTCCTGCCGTTGGACTAATGAATGCTTTATAACCTGGATCCCCACATCTCTTAGTCACTTTATAACCTGGATCCCCACATCTCTTAGTCACTTTATAACCTGGATCCCCACATCTCTTAGACACTTTATAACCTGGATCCCCACATCTCTTAGTCACTTTATAACCTGGATCCCCACATCTCTTAGTCACTTTATAACCTGGATCCCCACATCTCTTAGTCACTTTATAACCTGGATCCCCACATCTCTTAGTCACTTTATAACCTGGATCCCCACATCTCTTAGTCACTTTATAACCTGGATCCCTACATCTCTTAATCACTTTATAACCTGGATCCCCACATCTCTTAGTCACTTTATAACCTGGATCCCCACATCTCTTAGTCACTTTATAACCTGGATCCCCACATCTCTTAGTCACTTTATAACCTGGATCCCCACATCTCTTAGTCACTTTATAACCTGGATCCCCACATCTCTTAGTCACTTTATAACCTGGATCCCCACATCTCTTAGTCACCTCCCTCTTGTCACTTTACTATCTTTATTATTTTCTATTATTTTCTATGACATTGCACTACTTTTCTTTTTGAGCACTCTTAGTGTTAGATCCAAAATGGATGTTGCCAATTTTCAATACCTTAGAATCATCACTAACCCGTAAGGATCACACAGAGACCAAAAAATAGTTTTCAAACAAATTGCAATTTGGAGAGAAGGAGAGACCGCGCAAGTGTTGACCCCACGATCTCCAACGCAACTCTGCCTCCTCTACCCCGGTACTTCCTTTTTATTAGAGCAGCAAAAAATCATACTTACATGAGGATACAGATGTTCTGGTTTCAAAAACAAGTTGTTCAAAAGCAGAAGTGTGTCAAAAACAGAATTCAAAAAGCAGAAGTGTATAAGTGTCAGACAGGTGTCAGACAGGTGTCAGACAAGTTGAAGATATCAAAAAGCGGTCATGTGTGGGTTTGAAAAGTTGCTTATGCTGGCAAAAGTTTTTAAAATGGTTGACATAAACAGATATGTAGAAAATGGTGGTTATGTGGGGATGTGAAAAACACACACAATTACATTAAGCTTAAATTTATGTAATGGTATATAGATATATGAATAACTGTGAACACTTGAGTGTCTGAGTAAATAAGAATAAATTTGAGCTTATCTTACACTTAGTTTTGTTAAAATTATTATTATTATTATTTATTTTATTTTTTATTATTTTTATTTTTCTGCACACCTGTACCATATCAAGTTCCTAGTCTCTGATATTCTTCATTGACATGGCAATAAAAGGATTCTGATTCGTACCGCCTCGCTGATGAAGTGTTTCGGGCACGTGCCACCGGGAGGAAATGAGTCCGTTACTGTAAAATTTTAATATATTAGCCTACCTGTTACTAGTTACAGGGACAAACTTATAATATATCTGTATTACAATATTACTGCCAAAAAAATGTAACTGAGTTACATTAATTTGAGTTACTTTTAGATAATGGCACATTTGCCAATCACATTTACGTTATATTTAATCATTGTACAATACTAATAATAATCTTACTAATAAACATCATATTTGTTTACTCATTTATTCATATTATTATTATGAAAACCTAAAACTTACCTTCAACTACAATTATTTATTAAATTTTGAGTGAAGTTTCTAGAATGTTTATGTCACATGCTGGCTGTAAGAACTGTAAGAACCAATTGGGAGTCGTCATTGTCACCAGCCAATCAGGAACTGAATAGATTGTCCAATAGACGAACCGATTGGGGAGGGGCGGCAGAATTGCATCAACCTGCTATAGGCTGTGAAGGATGCGGCTAGCGTGGGAGAAGTTTGGGTTTGCCGTCTGAAGTTGTTGCCCCTGGATAAGTGGAAGACAACGGATCGGAACAGGTTTGTGTTTTGTTTTACTTTTGGTTGTAAGCATAGACTGTGGTTGTGTCACAAATTAGAGTTTTCTTTCATTAGAAAAGAAAATCATGGATTATTTCCAGTCATAACTTTTCTCAACTGATCAGATTGAAGGACAGAAACATCTTCTAAAAACTGAGACTTTTTTTTTTACCCTCCCTGTTCTTAAAATTTGTATGTTTTAGATTTGAGTCTAATTTACGGCTAAAAACTTTCAAAGAGGAATTTTTTCGTTCACACGCGGCGGAACATGTCGGACTCTGCTGTCACTGCGCGTCGGCCGCCTGGAATATTCTTTAAGATTAGTCACGCCCTTGGTCATAGATTTCATTCTCTTTGCTTAACTTCAGGATATTCTCTGATAGTTTGGTGTTTTTAGAAAGTTTGTGGATGAGAAATAAAAATGTTTTCTGATGGTAAAAAAAAAGAGAGAAATAACACAGAGAAAAACTGTGACACTACTTTATGCAACCTATAAATAATATTCATGTCCACACATTGGGGTGTCTCTGTTGGGATCCCTGTTAACCCCCCTCTTACGTTAGCTTTGTGTTATCATCCCTAGTGTTAACGGGTCGCTTTTACCCGTGTATTAAATCAGCTATAAAATCCACTAGAATCAATAAATCATCATCCAATTTGTTTCTCATTTCTTGGTTACCTTGTTAGGCTTCGTTATCCATAAAAATATTGGCTTTAATACTTTTGGTGTGGGCCTCTGGGCCTTTTTTTGTCAGCATATCCCTTGACTTTAAAAAAAAAGTCAAGGGGCCTCACGAGAATCCTATTACTAAAAAAAAGATTTTTGTATTGTATTGGCAGAGTATGACTGAGGCGCATAGAAAACATATCCTAAATAAATTTAGTTAACTTATTTTTTATTTTAATATTAATAACCAAAGTAACATCCATGGTGTTATGGGTCAATTTCGACCCGTATAAATTTACATCAAGAAAAGGCAAACAATTCTTTTCCAGCAAATGGTCTCTACTTGTATAGCGCTTTTCCACCTGTGTCGGCACTCAAAGCGCTTTACAGTGTAGCTCACATTCACCCATTCACACCTGATGGGGATGCCTCCATGCAAGGAGCAAACCACCATCAGGAGCAATTGGGGGTTTGGTGTCTTGCTCAAGGACACCTCGGCATAAACTCCTGGCGGGGGATCGAACCGGCAACCCTCCGGTTACAGGGCGGTCACCCTACTCACTGAGCCATCCTACCCCAATAGAACTTTAAACACTGCTTGGTGTGTATTGGATGTACGATGTAGTGTTGACAGTCTCATACATGTGCTTGACCTAGATAGTCATTCCAATGTGCTTCTTTCTCCTCCTGTGCCCCTGACTAACTGTTTGTGACTATGTTTACTGTGTCTTACTTACAGTGTAGGGTGGAGATTTTTTTTGTTTGCTTTTTAAGGTATGACATTGAGAGGGTGTCAACTTTTCTCACAGGTCTTCCTTGTGATTTGAAACCCTTTCAAAAGTGACTTGGCTCTGCAGAGGTCCCTCAAAGTGTGAGTATTTGTATTTTAATTATTTGCTTTCTAAATTTTTACACGTTGAAGTAAAATCCTGATAAAGTTTAACTTATTTAAAGCAGACTTTGTAAAAAAAAAAAAAACACGCCAAAACAGAGTTTTTCTGATTCCTCTTGTCAGATAATATGAAGTCATTTTACGGTCAGACAATGTTTTTCGTTTTGGAGTTAGTCCGAGTGTTATTTTAACCAGGTAGACGTTGTGCAGAATTTGATCATCTTTTTCTTTTATTACTAATGTAAAGCTTCTCTCCAACCAGCCTCACCTGATCCCACAATCTGTCTGAATACTTTACAGCTCCGTTCAGCAGCAGCCATGATGTTAAAGCTGATGTTTGGATTGTTCTACGTCTTCTTCATTGGAATACACGGGGTAAGTGTGTTGTAAACCGTTCGAATGTAGAGGGCTCAAGGATTGTTTTTATCATGTATTAACACAACCGATGATCCTATGAAACCAAAACTGACTTGAAGGTCCAACAAAGGAAGATTTCTGATTAATCAGAAATTATTAATCAGATTAATAATCTGATTGAAGATGTCCTTTAACGTTCGTCTCAGAACTCTCTGTGTAAACACTGCCTGTACTGGTTTTAAACTTTTATCCTTTCTTCTAACAGATGGATCAGATCTGCTTCAGTTCATCCCAGCCGGCTGCTCTGAACGCCAGCATTTTATACCGTTATGACCAGGACCATGAAAGTCTTTGGAACAGAAAGCCAAACAGCCCCCTGCCTCCCTGCTCTCCACATCCGGTCTTCAACAACCAGTGTGATGTCTGTCATGTGAGCCAGGTGGTCTACGCTGTTTGTAGAAACCTGACAGTGGATGTGAAGGTCGTTATGGAGGGGGGCGGGGTGTCCATCTACATCACCAGGACTAGTAAGAATCCTCTTGTTAGCTGAAAAAATATAACGTATGTAGGGATGGAGGGATAAGAAAGATAAAGATGTGTGTTTTATTTCAGACTGCAGCTTCATGGATGAAGGTGAGCAACTTTTTTTTAGATTTTTTTTTTAGATTTTCTAACTTGTTGTACATCACAAAATTAGAATAAATTAATTTCATAAAGAAGAACCATGCCGATGATCTGTGAATGATTGCATTGCCTTGCTTAACCCTCGCTGTGGATTTACTACACACGACAGGTCCTACAGATGCAACTCCTACAACTAATCGTCCTAAAGATACAACTCCTACAACTAATCGTCCTACAGATACAACTCCTACAACTAATTGTCCTACAGATGCAACTCCTACAACTAACACTGACTTGTGGTGGCTTTTGCTCCTCCTCTTCCCATTAATTGTTGGGGTGCTGTGTTGGATGAAAAACTCACAATCCTCCGACAAAAGGAACAGGTGTGTACAACTGAGTTATGTGGGAATTTTTGTGGTTGGCATGAACAAACACAGTTCATTTGATTATATTTTGTATGACTCACCTTTAATCCAGTCTGATTATGTTTGTTGTCACCTTGATGTGGAGAAATGAATGAATAACGATTTAATGGCTCTCTGATGTTTTTCAGGAGTACAAGAGTTCCCACTGAACCACCAGAAGAAGATGAAACTACAGTTTGACACCAAGAATTTGCAACCTGAACAGAATAATATTGTCCAAACACTAATAATATTCAATTATTAATAATTTATTATAAAAGCAACAATTATTGATAATATTAAATTATTTAATTAGATCCCCCAAAACTTGATTGGAATGCATGCGGCCAACAACCCCACCTGGATTTGTTTTAACATTTTTACAATTAAAATCTGAACATGTTTTTTAAAACAAGGCTTCTTTTTCTCTTTTTGTTCCTTTGCTTTTACCAGATCGTTTGGTTTTAATCAGATCTTCATCAAGGTCAAATAAAAAGAGAAAAAAATATATGTGTACAATTTTGGTCTTCTGTTAGCCTGACTATGGTAGCAACTTACTTTTACCCCCTGGGGGACAATCTTTGTTTGGAACACTGTAGGTTTTGTGGACTACTGGCCAAACCTGAAAATTGATTTGAAAATAGTTTCTGTTTTGCTGTGACGTGAGGAGGAGGCACTCCGATTCCACCAGAAGTCTGTGAGATTTTAGTCTGAGAAAAAATCCTGCAAAGGTTAATGACTCGTTTTTATTGTGTTAGCCAAGTCACCTTAGTCATCTCAGAGTTCAACTTGCCTCCTCTAATGCAGCCCACAGCAGTCAGAGTGTAAAGCTTGTCTGAAGCTTCACAGTAACCTCTTCCTTACTTGTTAGGGCTGATCCACCAGTGGGTAAGCCTGAAGGGAAGAATGGAATAGCTTAGATATCTGAAGGAATAGAAGTAAGGCTTTTCAGTCAGAAACACAGAGCATATTTAATTCATATTAGAAGACGCAGTCTCAGTTACGTACGCCAATTCTGTTTTTAACACACACATAAGGCGTACCCGATGATAGGGCGCAGGATTTATATACATATCCTCTACTACGCACGTCCACCTTACAACGTTACACAGACACACACAAACACACATAAGTGTGCGTATTTAAAAATAAATCGGGAGCAAAACTGAGTTTGGTTGTGCTTTATTTAAGTATCAGTAACAACAATGACAGCTGCACTAAATCCAACATAGCAGGTTCACTTTCCTCACTGTTAGAGTCACTTTCTTACCATGTGGCTCCTCGGAAATGAGGCCTGCTTTTGTGAAAGCTCAGACAACAGTGCCAGCGGACACGTTAGCCCAAGCATCTACAATCCACGGACAAGCTGTGGCGTAACTCGCCCGGCGCTGCCTTCCAGCCTTTGGGAAGCTGTGGTCTCCTCGGGTCATCCATCGTTCCCACGCCGCTCGCAGCCTTACTTTGAACAGACGGTTCAGGCCGATGTCCAGTGGTTGGAATTCCTTTGTCAGACCTCCCGGAATCACAGCAAGCGTAGCGTTCATCTGCTTCACTTGTTTTTTCACGTTGGCGGTGCGATGACCACGCATAGTCTAATAAATCAGAAGCGATGGTGATGCCGGTCTCCTTACATAAACCTACCTGAGCCACTCTTTCATCCTTTCCTTGTCCATCCAGACCATTTCATTTGCCTCAATAATGGCGCCTGCTGCAAACAACTCGTTAGGCAAAGTCTTTCTCTTAAAAGCACCACCAGGGCAGCCTTTTTGTACCCCGGTGTGCGTATCGCTACCGTGCTGGTTCACTTCTTTTCCACCGTGTGACTCACCGGGATGTTGAATGTGAGCGGCACCTCGGCACAAACATAGGGCGCACTGGATGATGGGGCGCGTCGCTTATTTGGAAGAGAATCTAAGACATTTACATACGCCTTATGGTTGTGAAAATACGGTATGAATAAATGTACCTGTCAAGGAATGCTCCCTTTGCTAATAATAACATTGTAAGTACATAGGGCTGTGTTTCTACATTTAGGCGTTGCAGAACTTCATAAGTCACGAGCCATAGAGGGTCATGTCGTGCAACCAAAAAGGCCAATCCCAGAGCAGATACATGGTGTTGATCGACCTTATTTTCTTTGAAGAACAAAATTAAATCAGCCAATTATGAATTATCAGAATCAAAATCAGAATATACTTTAATGATCCCACACATGAGAAATTTGTGAATTATGGCCCTCATCTTGAATACTTGACACTACAACTCTGACTCCAAGACGGATAAGAATAGTCCTATAAAAATTCACAATAACACAATCAAATGTTGGATAAAAAAACTGTGTAAGTCAAGTATTCTGACAACAAACGCATGCATCCCAACAAGTTTACACGTTTACTGGAATTTTCAAGAATTGCAGGGTAAAAAAGCTTGACAGGCCGCATAAGGCCCTCGAGCCCACCACCCGCAATGGAGCATCTTTTCTTAAACAAATTTACATCTCGAGTTATGCTACCTATGTTATCGTCACAATCAGTAAAGATTAATATGCTGTGTTTTTTTGTTCCCTTGAGACGAACTGTACCTCCGACTGTGACTCGAAGGAAATCGCGGTTTGATGAGAGTCTCGTACAGTCAGTCAGGTACACAGGAGGAGAAAGAACCGCACATTTAAATGACCACTTCAGTCGATCAGATGCCGTGACAAGCATCAGATACTACCTGAGGTGAATGGTATCATCTGCATCTGGTTCAAACAAATGGTTGTCATTTGTGTACTTATTTGATTGTTATTTGAATATAATCTATTTTACATATCCTTCACTTAAGTTATTCAGTGTTTTAGCCTGGTGGCTTAAATGCTTTGAATACATTTCATGGGGATTAATAAAGTTTCCTGATTTCAAAGTGTAAAGGCGAGCTTTGTGCAAACGAATATCCCTGCTGTGAATCAAACAAAATTCCACATGGCTTGTACATAGAATGTCTCTGGTATTTTAGCAACAACACAATTCTTACTTAACTGTTATAAATCAAAGTCAGAAATAAAAAGCTGGAGATTAGAAAAGTGAAAAAGAAGGAAAAATCTCATTCTGTTTTACTACGCTATGTTTGAGTCAGATGAAGATAACGATTGGCCTGGTGTATGGTTGCATAGCAACTTTTACTGCCACGCCCAAAGCCGGAGAACGAGAACGAGAGTGTTAGAAAATGTCCAAAGTCACTGTACATGAATATTCATAGGTAGAGTGGAGTTTTACTGTCTTCAAAATCTAAAAACAATATGTAAAAATAAACTGTAGAGTAAGCTGCAGGATAAGATGGTATTTCCCGTGAATAAAACTTTCAAACCACTGTCCTTGACTTTGCTTTAACTTCTCAACAAGACAAACATACGAAAGCAAGCATTAAAGATCAAACAATTAGATACACAAACATATTCTGGATAAATTTACTTAACCTGATAAGATACCAGATAAGACAGACACCGATAACATTTACAATATTTGTTGACAGATCTCTAAAACGGGATTTCCCCACCGGCTAGATTTAGTTTGAAATAACCAAATCACTATGGGGCGGGTTCATTTACATGGAACCCCAAATTCAACACAGCAAACCACCAAAAATGAGTCAACTCTTGGCTCGATGGTTACAGATGAGTTTGGACAGCTTGATTGCCTGAGGGAAGCACTTAAACAACTCACTAACAAAATAAAGCAAAGGCTTTAATTCAAGAAGAAATAAGGGCAAAACTTTACAGGACACAAAAGAACAGCAGCCAGCGGTACGACTGCATACCATAGCGGGGATTCCAGATGCCAAGTTGGACAGTTGCAGTATGGACCGTCCCGTCCTAAAGCCTGTAATCTGGCCTGTTGCTTTTCCATCTATGTTGAACCTGGCCACCTACCTGAAACTGGTACTCCTCTAGAATGCAGCTTACTTTCCCATATTGGTGGAAGACTATTCTTTTTTTTTAAATGGAAGCAGAATGGTGGTGTTTATTTTGGTATTATTAAACATCAAATACCGTAATTTCACGGCCATAAGGCGCACCAAAAAGTCTCAAATTTTCTTCAAAATGAGCGGTGCGCCTTTTTGTGCGGTGCGCCTTGTGTGTAAGAAAAAGCGTACCTAAAAGAAAACGCCGTGCCCGCGAGGCGGACCTGAAAGAAAACACATGAGAACGTTAAAGAGTAAAGTGTGAGCGGCGTGGGAGCGATGGATGAACGAAGGAGACCACAGTTTCACGAATCTATTTCCCGATCTATTTTTTAATACCCACATTTGCATGCTTGCGTGTGTGTTGTTGTAAGGCGGTGTGTGACTGAGACTGCGCCTTTTCGTATGGTGCGCCTTATGTGTGTGTTAAATACAGCAACGGCGCACCAAACTGAGGCTGCGCCTTTTCGTACGGTGCGCCTAATGGCCGTGAAATTACGGTACCTCCATCTGTTTTACATTTAGTTATACCACATTACACACTTTGAAGTGGCTTCAAATGATAGTTTTAGAATCTTGTTAAAAAGCCCCAGATCAAGTTGTGCCAGTTTACTGTTTTGTCGGAATTGACTGAACGCTTTGCATCCCGTCATGAGGACTCTGACACAATGTGTGTTTATGTATGTCGTCTCATCGATACTGTGAACTCATAAAAATAAAATAAATGAATTACTCTATTCATCCGTCACCGGGAAAATTTGTTTGCTGCACTCCTTACACCGCAGCAGGCTGCCCTTCAACGGCGCCAATGGTGGGAGAAACGGGGGTTAGGTGTCTTCTCCAAGGACTCTAGACGTTCTGGGATGCAAACCCGCGACCTTCCGGTCCGCGGGCGAACGCTTTAACCACGCGGCCACCGTCTCCACCCTAATAAGTGGTAGTCTTAGTCAGACAGGCAGAAACACTGGTATAGCAGCATTTTATAGTTAGATTCGGTTCTCTTTTTGTGTGTAATGTGTCTCTTCTATATGAATGTTGTGTCAAATAAATAAATTCTGATGACACATAGAGAGAAAGAGAATTGTGCCTCTAGCTAAATTCACTTCTCTATGTATCTTGATAACTGTAAGGTTCAGTGCCTTGTTGAAACACCTTTTTTGGGCAGAGGTGGAGTTTAAATATTCATAGAAGTACAGGATGTACGTAGTCTGCTTGTTTGCTCCTCCTCTGTTATAATAATTTCCAGTTCTACCCGGAGTGTCAGAGTTGGTAAGAGCTTCTTTGAAGGTAGGACCTTTTCTCTTCTTGTTCCTCATAATGTTTTTAAGATAAGACTGAATTTATCTCAAGATGGAAATTGATTGGTCACAGTAGTTCAATTAGTAAAATCTCAAACAAAAATGAAAAAAATTAGATAAAATATTAAAATATTCAGTGTTTCGGGTTTTTGTTTTATCTTTGGTGGTTTGCATAGACTGTGGTTGTGTCACCGACTGGAGTTTTCTTTCATTAGAAAAGAAAATTAAGGATTATTTACAGTCATAACTTTTCTCCACTGATCAGATTGCAAAATGAAAACATCTTCTAAATTCGGAGACATTTTTTTTAAGCTCCCTGTTTTTAACTATGGTAATTTTGAGATTTTATTCCAGTTTACAGTTATAGACCTTCATAGACGAATTCTCATTTCACTCGCTCACACTCATTCATTCTTTACTACATACACACGTTTGGACCTTTAAGACGTCCACAGGTGTAGACGTTTGAGACATCTGCACCTGTTCAAGACATAAGATGGTGAATGAATGAGAAACACTTGCAAACACACACACAGACATGTAGTCTGTGTATCATGTAGTTTTTTCAATCTCTTTGGACAAACTGAAGGTTTTTTTTTTTTTTTTATGATCAGTCAAGTTCTTTCTCTGTTGTTTTTTACTGCAGTTTGGATTTAATTTACATTTTATTTTAAGTTTACATCAGGACAGATTTGTTTTTTTTTTTCACATGACAATTCAGTTCTTCATAAATAGAAGATACAGGAAGAATGTTTGGTCATAGATTTTATTCTCTTTGCTAAACTTCAGGATATTCTCTGATAGTTTGATGTTTTTAGAGAGTTTGTGGTTGAGAAATAAAGATGTGTTCTCACGGTAAAAAAAAAGAGAAATAACACAGAGAAAAACTGTGACACTAACTTATGCAAACCATAAGTAATATTCGTATTGGGGTGTATTGTTTAATATGTAAACAGTTCCTGGTGTGTATTGACTTTAAGATGTAGCATACAGGTATTTTTTGTTTGTCTTTTAAGGATTGACATTGAGAGAGTTGTTAACTTTTTTACTTCCACAGGTGTTTCTTGTGTTTTGCCTTCATTTCAAAAGTGGCTAAGCTCTGCAGAGGTCCCTCAAAGCGTGAGTAATAGTGTTTGTATTTTATTTCATTTCTTTGCTTTCTACATTTTTACCTGTTGAAGTAAAATCCCAATCAAGTTTAACTCATACAAAGCAGACTTTGTAAAGCTAGTTTGTAAAAACAAAAAAAAAACTAAGAAAAATAATAAGTCAAGTTGGGAGTTGCACCACACTTTCTGCAAATGTGATATACGGTATGAGTCATGGGAGGAGCAGTGGCAGACTGACTCATTCTTTTCCATTTTCGAGTCTTTGTTGCCTTGGGCTGGATCTCTCTGTTTTTGTTGTGGTTCCCTCAGCCAGGGACCATCTCACCTTTCCCCCAATTCTGGCTGTTTGGACCACCTGCACCTGATTGGA
This sequence comes from Neostethus bicornis, assembly GCA_902685375.1. NCBI lineage: Eukaryota > Metazoa > Chordata > Actinopteri > Atheriniformes > Phallostethidae > Neostethus > Neostethus bicornis. The sequence goes on along the minus strand of LR738547.1, from coordinate 4,788,980 downwards.
CCACCTGTACCTAATCTTCCTGCTGCCTATTTAAAGGCAGCCTCTCCAGCATTCCTCGTCGGGTCTTCATGCCTTCCAGCCCTGGCTGACTCGCGACCCAGCAGATTTCTTTTCAGACTGAGATTGACTCTTTTGATAACCATTCCAATCCCTTTCCTTTGCTTACAGCTTTGCTGATGCTTGGTTTAATAAATCTTGTTTGATGTCCTGCATTTGGGTCCTCCTTCTTCCACATCACAACAGTTCTCTTCAGCCTGCTTCATACAAATTTTGACAGTTCCACACCACCTGTAGTGGCGGTCAGAGGTCACTGACTTGAGATCTGCTGCTGTAATGTTGCATGACTTGTGATCCTTCCTGCAGGCATCTTTGTACAGTAGGGCAGGTCGTCCAGTTGGCCGAGCTCCCCATAGAGCATGTCAGGTTTGGTCTAATCAGACATCAGTAATCCATCTCTGATCCAATCTGATGTGGATTTTAATTCAGTAAAGTTGGAATTTGGGAGTTTTAAAGCATCTCTGAGTGGCAACAATAACAACATTAGATATGCTCCTGGATTTAAGACTAAGAATGACAAAATAACAACTAAATCTGTCCTTTTAAATTAAAACGGATTTTCAACAGTCATGTGTTGTGTTGTCTAAAACCTACAATGAACCCCGCCCTGCGTCTACTGACTAAAGAAAACTAATTCATATTTGTGTTATTGTTAGATCTATTGAGCTGAGATAGTTTAATATCTTCTTACATCAAACACATCTTTATTTACAAAGCACTTTTCAAATATAAGTTGGACAAAGTGCTAAATAGAGCAAAAAAACAAAACTCAGAGAAGAATTCAAATCCAGATCACTAAAACGATAACAAATTAAAAGTAAACTTCCATTAAAACACACACGTACACAAACCACTTCCCACTTGTATCGACATCCACCTCAGCCACACCGTGCCTTGTCCTTCCTGAAAGGAGAAAAAGAAGAAATTTCAATCCTGGTGATTCTGGTGATCAAACAGTTTGAATGTTGGAATGTTGACGAAGAGAAGAAGTGAAAAAAAACATCCATTTTCTAAACTGTCTTTCTCCTTCTAGGTCACAGAGGAACCAAATCCCATCTCTCTAACATTCAGGTGAAAGGCGGGTTATACCCTGGACAGGCCACCAATCTGCTGTAGGGCACTTTTCCATTTTCCAGGTAAGTAGTAGTGCTGTCATTTTAACGCGTTAATTCGATTAATTAATTATGCCGCATTTTAATGCGTTAAAAAAATTAACGCAATTAATTATGACATATTAGCGGTGGTGAGCCAATGCTTGCGCATTTGAATTTTGGCCCATTGAAGGACTGGTAGTCTTTTTGGTCGTGCTACATCGCCTGCGCTGGCAAATTAAAAAGGCAGCAGTGGTCAAACACAACAGAGATGGACAAGACTCAGGAGGATAAGAGAGTCGGGCCCCTGAACGACAAGTTTTTATACAAAAATAATAGAGATGGGACAATAAATAAAAACGTAGTAATTTGTAGTTTTTTCAAAAAGGAGTTCTCCTACCACCGCAGCAACTCCAGCCTGACATACCATCTAAATGTTAAATATGTTCAGGCAAGGTCCGCTGTTGCAAGTGTGGCTATACGGGAGCACGCTCCGCCAAACCAAGCTAGCTAAATTTGGCAAGCGAATGAGCAAATACACAACAGAGAAATTAACAAACACTATCGCAAACTGGGTAGCTGCTTTTGTTGTTTTACTTTTTTTAATGATGCACCTGACCTCATGAGGCACAGTTCACCAATAATAAATTGGATTGATATCTTCTCGTCTTACTGTATTCAATTGATTAGTCATACAATACAGTTTTTAATATCCCAGAATTCAAATTCCGTATCAGGAGACCTTTAGCACATATGACGTTATAATGTGATTAATTCGATTAATTGATCGAATTGATCGAATCCTGTAATTAATTCAATTAATTTTTTTAATCAACTGAGAGCACTAGTAAATAGTTTTTCTCTCATTAGAAAAAGATTGTATCAGTTATGTGTATTACTTATCTATGTGATATTGTAAAACTATTTACGTGTAATTGCAATAAAATGACTTTTTTTTTTAACCTGAGTTCATTTGTTTTGGACATAGTTTGAATGTGTTTAAATGTGCCTGTTTTAATAGAGAAAATATATGAATATTTCTAAATTACTATTGACAACGTTTAAAATATTCATGGGTCTCTCTAAATACTTTACAGCTCCGACCAGTAGCAGCCATGGAGTTTAAGCTCATGTTCGTCTTGTTCTGCCTCTTCGTCCCTGGAATACACGGGGTATGTGTGTTTTAAAGTGTTCAATGTGTAGAAGTCTGGGATTCTTTTTAATGTATAACACTAGGATCCAACTGGTTATGATCCTATAAAACCAACACTGACCTCAAGGTCCAACAATGCAAGATTACTGATTATTAAGCCAATACTTTAGTGTTATTCAGTGTTGTTATTGCGCTTGCCCAGATGCCAATGGCTGATCCCGATAGACACTTAAAACCTATGTTACTGTAAGTTTTTATGGGTATTTATCACAGCTTGAGCCAAAATGTCACTTTGTCCGGCTAAGTCGTTGACAAGCTGAAGGTTCTGTGCCCGTTACCATGCCAACAAACACCAACTGATAGTTCATCATCTCTTCTTATGGAAAAAAAAAACATGATTTAAATGGTAAATTAACAAAATCCAGTAGTTATAATCCAGTTAAGGTTTATTTCTCTTGTAAATGACAATAGTTTAAGTGGGTTCTAAGTGGGGTAATGCCCTCCTGGGAAACAGGATCTTTTATTTACCCCAAAAGGTGTAAAAACCATAACCAACCAGCTGGTTCTCTAAGAGGTTACCTAAAGAGAACAGTACTCAAAAAGTGTAGATTAAAGAAATAATACTTAACTGAAGGCAAAATACCCCTAAAGTAATAACATCATAGAATAAGAAGTGATATATGGGGCTGGATGAACTAAGTAAGATACCCAGAGGGGAAGACAAATAGCTAAACAAAGACTTAACTGAACTAAACCAAAAGAACAGCCCTGTTGTCCAGCAGCAAATGGTTTGGTCTGAATATTAAAAAGATGAGAAATGAAGACTAGAGTATGCTGTTTCGGAGAAACAGCGCGTTGAATGCCTGCTCGCGGGGGGCGAGGACGCCGAGGACGCCGAAGCCCTTTTTTTTTTTTTTTTCATCCTCTGATGCTGAAAATGACCTGAAAGCTGGCTAAAAAAAAACCTGAATGTACATATGTGCTGGAAAAGGATTTCAAACACATACAAATTTTATAAAGTTTTGTCTTTTATTGTGAAAATGTCGTTAAAGTTGTGTAATTATGCTTTAAAGTTAAGAAAACAAAACAACGTTAAAGTTATTTAAAAAAAATAATTTTAATGTAAAAGTGTGTAAAAGATGATAATTTTTCATTATTTTGGGTCTTTTATTGTGAAAATCTCATTAAAAATGGCGAAATATGCTTTTAAGATGAATTTTAAAAAAAGACGAAGAATTATTAAAAAAAGAAAAAATTTAATGTAAAAATGTGTAAAAGATAGTAATTTTTTATTATTTTAGGTCTTTTATTGTGAAAATCTCGTTAAAGTTATATAATTATGCCTTAAAGTTAAGAAAACAAAACAATCCTAAAGTTAGTTAAAAAAAATAATTTTAATGTAAAAGTGTGTAAAAGATAATAATTTTATATTATTTTAGGTGTTTTATTGTGAAAATCTCATTAAAGTTGTCTAATTATGCTTTAAAGTTAAGAAAACAAAACAACTGAAAAGTTCTAATGAGCTGTCTTCCCATCAGAGCTCCTTAATTGCGCCTCAAAACACACCTGATGCAGGTCACAAGACCACAGAAACAGAGTCTGCATACAGCCAGCACCGCCTACTTCCAAATAAGGAGATGTCTGTGACATCACACAGACTCCTTCATTACCTTATAAGGAGATGAGCCTCTGAGTGCTCATTAATTGGGCGGCAAAACACACCTGCTCAGTTGGGAGAGAGAATTTCTGAATAGGCAAACAAATGCTAATTGCGCGAAAATGGAAACAGATAGAAAAAAAATTCTTTCAGATTTAGAAGCAGGACGATGAAATCTACTTGGGGATGTAATTTTATTTTTGTAGCTCAAACAGAAATGAAATGGCAGCCATTTTAGTGTCACAAAAATGTCACTTTTTGGGGGGAGGTCTGCTTCTGAGGACCATAGAGGAGAATCTGTTGGTCTGACAGATTCAAGAGTCACCTTGGATGAAAGAGGACAAGAATTCCTCCGTTTTGAGCTAAAATTTATGTTTGTGGGATAAAAACTCAAAGAGTTATAAAAATTTGTTTGGAAGGGTAAAATTTTAAAATCCGGTCAGAGGGACAAAAATAAAACCTGACTTCTCGACCTTCGGGAGCCCGTAGCGGCTAAACCGTCGCTCTGACGAAAAAATTTTTCCTATAACTTTGCAACGTTGTTCGCAACAAAATTTCCTTCGTTTTGATATAAAGTTTTTGCAGATCGGTTCAGAAATGTAGGCTCTGATGCTCCTTGAACACAAATGTTGTGAATTCTGTTCGCACTCTGTTTCCAGAGTGCGAGCGAGGCAAAAAAAAAAACCTGATTTTTTCATTTTTTTCACTTTTTTTATAAAGTGATTGCTCTGAAACCGTAGAAGGTATGAAAGTGTCCTTCGGATGGTAAAGAGGTCAAACCCTTGTGACCCGTTTAAACTTTAAATGGTGTTTCTAGCTAAAACTATGCCAGAGCTGGAAAGCTTTGAAGAGCATGTGGTTTTTGGGCAAAATTACATTATTTCCAATGGGGCCCATTTTTTTCGTGTTTTTTTGCGATAAATCGGAAACCGATTAAAATTTCAAAAAGTTGAATAGAAGCAACAATGTCATTTCCGAGCCGGTCATTTTGAGCCCTGAACGGCTGCGCTCGGGCAAACGGATCTTGAGATTTTACGTGTCAAAAAAGGGGCGGAAGAATACGGAAGATTCTATATAGCAAAACAGGATCACTATAGTTGAATGCCTTTTAGGCATTCAACTGATTAGTTAGAGTAAGACACAGTACGTGTGTGAATGAGAGGGATCCAAATGGAAAAGTGAGGTTACAGGGAGAAGAGATAAAGAAGGTGGAAGATTTGAAGTACTTGGGATCAACAGTCCAGCGGAATGGAGAGTGTGGAAAAGAGGTCAAGAAGCGTGTGCAGGCAGGCTGGAACGGGTGGAGAAAAGTATCAGGTGTGATGTGTGACAGAAGAGTTTCAGATAAAATGAAAGGAAAAGTGTACAAAACCGTGGTGAGAGCGGCCATGCTGTTTGGTCTAGAAACAGTAGCACTGAGGAAAAGACAGAAAACAGAGATGGAGGTAGCAGAGATGAAGATGCTGAGGATCGCTCTGGGAGTGACCAGGATGGACAGGATCAGAGGAACAGCATATGTTAGAGGTTTTAAAGTCAGAGAGGCCAGACTGAGATGGTTTGGACATGTGCAGAGGAGAGAGAGAGAGTACATCGGAAGAAGGATGCTGGATTTGGAACCACCAGGAAAGAGAACTAGAGGAAGACCAAAGAGTAGGTTCATGGATACAGTGAAGGAAGACATGGAGATAGTTGGTGTGAGTGAAGATGCAGCAGATAGGGTTAGATGGAAGAAACTGACTTGCTGTGGCGCCCCCTGAAGGGAAATGCCGAATGATTGAGATTTCCAAACAAAAAAATGATCTTTGAGCTTTTCGGTTTTTAAGATTTATTTCAGGATGTTTAACGCCACCTACTGATGTTATGAGAGATGTAGGGACAGAGTTGACCAGCTAATGGATACAGATCATGTTTCAACTCCTCTCTTTTGTTTCCAGATGTTTTCCTACAGCTGTTTTAAAACCAGCAAACCAAACATCACCGATGCGGATAGGCTTTACTTGGATCAAGATGATCTTAATAACTTATGGGAGAAAAACGGTTCTATTCCATCTTGCTCCAAAATCTCCGGTCCATCCTCAAAGTGTGATGTGTGTATACAGAAGATCCTCTACATCATCTGTGTCAACATATCGTCAAACCAAACACTGAAGTTCGAGGGATCAGGCAAAAGCATTGCCTTGACACAAAGCGGTAAGACCACAACTTTTCTTTCCTTTGTCCAGAAGTTTCTGAGCTCTAGTGGCATCATATGACTCCAATTCTGAGTCAGACATGATGGTTCACGATGAATCTTCTAGAAAATGTGAATCGAGATTGTTTTAGTCAAACTGTTCCACTTGTTTTTTTCTTCCAGAGTGTCCCCGCTTCAAGGAGGATGGTGAGATTTGTTGTTTGTCCTCTTCTTCTCGTTCTGATCAGATCCTGAAGCATCAGATATGATATCTAACTGCAGGAAATGTTTTTTTTTTTTTTGATTCTGTGGATGGTGACAGTGTCTTTATTTACCCCTCATACAGCGTCCGTGGAGGCAACAGATCATCCAGATGCAACAACTGCTCCACCTTCAGGCTCTCCTTCCCCTCTCTGTCTGACGATTTTCCTACCTATCGTAATCATCCTCATCCTCATCATCATCTGCATCCTCATTGCTTTGGGCATTTGCTACAAAAATAAAAAATGTTGCTTTAAAGAACCTGTGATTTAATATCATTATATTTCCTACAATCCACATTCAATCCAGTCTGATTATTTTTATGATCACTCTGATGTGGAGAAACGGATGAATGATGTGTTCATGAACCTCTGATGTTTTCCAGAGAGATTCCCACAACACCAGAAAATCCTGAACGGGATTAACTTCAACAGAAAACAGCAGATCAGAATGGAGCTGACTGTGTGCAGGACAGCTAATGACCTTTGCTCTTTCATCCTATCCTCTATCATCCAGGTTTTAACCCCCTACCCTCAACAGTTCAGGTGCATTCTTCTCTCAGCTCTGAAACACTTTTAGAAACTTTCTTTCCCAAGTCGGAGCGATTTATCAGTCCCTCCAGGATTTGATTCAGGATTTTTTTTTAGCAAGTTTTGTGATTGTTTTGGTCTAAAATGCCTGGTTTTGTGAGAAAAATTTCTAAAAATGGCAGTAAAAATTGTAATTTTCAAACCTCATGGTTTCTCCCAATTTTAAGCACAATCGATAGAGACGTAAAAACAAGCAACAAAAACGTAAAAAAGAAAAAAATTAAGCAAATCCAATAAATCAGAATAATTTGATCCACTTTTTCTTTTCTAAACTGTTAAACTGTGAAAGTCTGAACATGTCAGGGTCCCTTCGCCTGCCTCCAGAGGGAGGCCTACACCTCCCATTACTCACCCGGTTGGTTTTATATCCCTGCAAGGTCAACAAACCGTTTTTCATATTCTTTTGTGCCTTTGGCAATTAAATTGTTGAATCCTTAAGTTAATCTTGGTTTACATGGGGTTTTTTTTAACTGGATGTTTGTATGGGGTTTCTTAACTGGACTGGTCTGACCCAAGCTGTGTGTTTTTATTTTCTGTTATTTATCTGATTTTTATCATCTTTAGTTTTTGTGTTGGTTTTAATGAGATGTTGTGTGGTGCAGTAAATTGCCAAAGAAAGCTGTAAAACAATTATCTAATGAAGTTTTCTGATTCTGAATAATTTATTAAGTCTGACATATTTTGGAGAAAATAAAAACACAACACTCACAATTTCTTTTACTCTTTTCAGTAAGAAATTATTTTTACGTAAATTGGTGCTAATGTATTTTGTCTATGTGTATAAAAAATAAAGAAACTTAAAAAAAAAAAAAAAAGTTTTTTCTGTTTATATGTATTTTAATTCATTGTTCACTATACAAAGAGATGATCACTAGAAAGGTTTTATGATTTATTCTATTAGAAACCGTATGATTTAATCATTTCATCCCAGCTAAACACAAGAAAAAAACAATGTTTAGGCAATAAAATTTAGTTTCAAGCCCATTTTGTCTGTAAATAGAATTTGTTTTGATTTGAGAGAAAAATCCAGGCTGAAAATCTGTCAGTTGCACAAAAACAAAATTAATCTGGTTATTGGGGTTTTTTTTATTGTTTGTTTTGTTTTTTACAGAAATGACGTCACAATAAGGTTCAGTCGCAAATTGAATGAGATTATTACAAATGTTAATATTTTGGTCCTATGGCTTGCTGCCCGGCAGCACGGTGGCACAGTGGGTAGCACAGTGGCCTCACAGCAAGAAGGTTGTGGGTTCGAGTCACGGGTGGGGACGAGCCTTGGAACACTGTCTTTTCTGTGTGGAGTTTGCATGTTCTCCCCGTGTTTGCGTGGGTTTCCTCCCATACGCCAAAGACATGCATGCTAGGTTGATTCGCCGGTGCCAAATTGCCCCTAGAAATGAGTGTGTGTGGATGGTTGTATGTGTGTGGCCCCGCAACAGACTGGCGACCTGTTCGGGTTGTACTCTGCCCTTCGCCTTAAATTGGCCGGGATGGGCTCCGGCCCCCCCCGCAATCCGAAAGGGATAGACGGATAAGATGACTGACTGACTGACTGGCTTGCTGCCCAACGTCTATTTGGTTGTCTCCAGTCATCGTAACATGAACCTTGTCAGGATCCCTCACCTGCCACCAGAGGGAGCCCTGGATATTCCTAATCAACCTGATTAGGATCACCTGGGGATGATTCCTGATTCCACTCATCTGTGCACCCTGCCATCCATTTAAGGAGAATAACCCCAGACTTCCCTATTGGGTCTTACTATCCCTTCCAGCCAGGTCACCCTGGTTGTCTGACTATGTTTTGAACTTTGTTATTATTTGAACTTTTGAAACTTTGAGTTAACCCTGTGCTTCTTGCTTTACAGACTTTCCTGAATTGAGTTAATAAACCTTGTTTGAAGTCCTGCAATTGGGTCCTCCTCCTTAAAACCTTGACAAACCCTTTACAATATTGGTGCAACAAATATCTCTCAAAATTTATCAAAACCTTCTTGTTTAGCAGCAAGAGTTTGTTTTCAGGCAGGTAGACTATGTCTGGTTGAGTGTGAGGTTCTGGATAGTATACTATGCAGTTTAAAAAAAATAATTTATTTCTAAGAACAACTCAAATCTCGAGAACAAATAATGAAGTCAACGTGGGCCTGCACTGCAAATCTAGATTAAGGATTTAGTGAAATAAGTTGTCACTTCCTATCAAGGGAAGTCTCCATGGCAACATGCAGTGAACTCATGAACTCATGACTTATTTAAATCAGTTTATCTGAGGATTAATAAAGTCAATCTTATCACTGTATTTGCGGCCACCAGTGACATTTACGGTGTGTTGTGCAAGCAAAAAAGCAAAAAGAAAAAGAAAAAATAAATAAGTAAAATCTCAAGCAAAGCAACACATTAGGACATTTTGAATCTATTTTTATTATTGAAGTTAATTGTGTCAAAACATGACAAATATTTGATATAGATGTATTTTTTAATAGAAATGCGACGAACAACAGTCACTTCAACATTTTTATTTTGTCTGCTGCTGTAGTCTTCTTTTACATGAAAGACAGAAGTGTAAGACTTTTTTTTTTTAAATAAACTTTAAAATTTTGTACAATATTCTAATACTTGTTTCTTACTTGTTTCCAAGTCCGTTTATTGCCATTCTATTCTATTCCGTTCCATCATCTTCCGCTCATCCGGGACCGGGTTGCGGGGCAACAGCCTCAGACGGGAAGCCCAGGCCTCTCTCACCCCGGCTGCATCCTCCAGCTCACCTGGAAAGATCCCGAGTCATTCCCTGGCCAGCTGTGAGATTTAGTCTCTTCAGCAGGTCCGGGGTCTGCCTCTTGGTCTCCTCCCGGTGGGAAGTGCCCAGAACACCTCACCAGCAAGGCGCTCGGAGGGCAACCTGACCAGATGCCCGAACCACCCCAATTGGCTCCTCTCGACCAGGAGGAGGAGCGGCTCGACACCAAGCTCCTCACGGATGGCAGAGCTCCTCATCCGATCTCTGAGTGAGAGCCCAGCCACCCTGCGGAGGAAGCTCATTTCGGCAGCTCGTATTCGCGATTTCATTCTTTCGGTCACCACCCACAGCTGGTGATCATAGGTGAGGGTGTCAACGTAGATCGACTTGTAAATTGAGAGCTTTGCTTTTCGGCTCAGCTCTTTCTTTACCACGACGGACCGATGCAGCGTCCTAGTTATTGTTGATGCCGCACCAATCTCCATTCTTCCCCCACTCATGAACAAGACCCCGAGATGCTTAAACCCCTCCACCTGGGGCAGGACCTTGTCCCTTGTTTACTGCCATGTGGGTTACAAATGTTCTTTATTAGTCATAGTGAAGCTTGAACTTGTTCTCATTTCTCTATTTGTCCCGTAAAGAGATGAAAGCTTCAAGTAACGTGTTACATAACGCTTAAATATTCACGATATCAACTTTTTTTTGCCAGCCTTTCTTTCAGGCTTTAGTTAGATGCTGGCTCTGTGTTCCCTTTTATAAAGATTTCTTCTTTTATTTCCTCATATTTTCGTGGAGTAATCCTTTGCTCCTCTTTGGAGAAATATGATGCTCTTGTATCATCCATGGTTTTAATTGGCCGGTGTGCGCTTACTCCGCTCCTTTTATGTGAATGTGGACAGCTTCAATTGTTGAATAGTTGCAACCAGTTTCTATGATGAAATGCCTGAATGCTATTTGTTATTCTTATATTTTTTTTCTTCAAAATATGAAAAAAAATTGTAAAAATAAACTGTAATAAACAGTTAAGGTTTATTTATCTTGTAAATGACAATAGTTTAAGTGGGTTCTAAGTGGGGTAATGCCCTCCTGGAAACAGGATCTTTTATTTACCCCAAAAGGTGTAAAAACCATAACCAACCAGCTGGTTTTCTAAGAGGTTACCTAAAGAGAACAGTACTCAAAAAGTGTAGATTAAAGAAATAATACTTAACTGAAGGCAAAACAGACCTAAAATAAGAACATCATAGAATAATAAGTTATATATGGGGCTGGATAAACTAATTAAGATACACAAGGGGGAAGACAAATAGCTAAACAAAGACTTAACTGAACTAAACCAAAAGAACACCCCCATTGTCCTGCAGTAAATGGTTTGCTCTGATTATTAATTAGAAGACAAATGAAGATTAGTCAGAGCAAGACAAAGTACATATTTGTGAATGAGAGGGATCCAAATGGAAAAGTGAGGTTACAGGGAGAAGAGATAAAGAAGGTGGAAGATTTTAAGTACTTAGGATCAACAGTCCAGAGCAATGGAGAGTGTGGAAAAGAGGTGAAGTATCATGTGCAGGCAGGCTGGAACGGGTGGAGAAAAGTATCAGGTGTGATGTGTGATAGAAGAGTTTCAGCTAAAATGAAAGGGAAAGAGTAGAAAACCGTGGTGAGACCGGCCATGCTGATTGGTCTAGAGACAGTGGCACTGAGGAAAAGACAGGAAACAGAGATGGAGGTAGCAGAGATGAAGATGCTGAGGATCGCTCTGGGGGTGACCAGGATGGAGAGGATCAGAGGAACGGCACATGTTAGAGGTTTTAAAGTCAGAGAGGCCAGACTGAGATGGTTTGGACATATGCAGAGGAGAGAGAGAGAGTACATCGGAAGAAGGATGCTGGATTTGGAACCACCAGGAAAGAGGACTATAGGAAGACCAAAGAGGAGGTTCATGGATACAGTGAAGGAAGACATGAAGATAGTTGGTGTGACCGAAGAAGATGCAGCAGATAGGGTTAGATGGAAGAAACTGACTTGCTGTGGCGCCCCCTGAAGGGAAATGCCGAAAGATTAAGATTTCCAAACAAAAAAATTAACTGTAAGCTTTTCGGTTTTTAAGATTTATTTCAGGATGTTTAACGCCACCTACTGATGTTATGAGAGATGTAGGGACAGAGTTGACCAGCTAATGGATACAAATCATGTTTCAACTCCTCTCTTTTGTTTCCAGATGTTTTCCTACAGCTGTTTTAAAACCAGCAAACCAAACATCACTGATGCGGATAGGCTCTACTTGGATCAAGATGATCTTAATAACTTATGGGAGAAGAAGGGTTCTATTCCATCTTGCTCCAACATCTCCGGTCCATCCTCAAAGTGTGATGTGTGTATACAGCAGATCCTTTACATCATCTGTGTTAACATAACATCAGACCAAACACTGACATTGGAAGGATCGGACAATAACATTGCCCTGACACAAAGCGGTAAGACCGCAACTTCTCTTTCTTTTATCCAGAAGTTTCTGAGCTCTAATTTCATCATAAGACTCCTTTTTTGAGTCAGACATGATGGTTTATGATGAATCTTCTAGAAAATGTAAATCGAGATTGTTTTAGTCAAACTGTTCCACTTGTTTTTTTCTTCCAGAGTGTCCCCGCTTCAAGGAGGACGGTGAGATTTGTTGTTTGTCCTCTTCTTCTCGTTCTAATCAGATCCTGAAGCATCAGATATGATATCTAACTGCAGGAAATGTTAAGGATCCCGAGTCGTTCCCCGGTCAGCTGTGAGACATAGTCTCTTCAGCAGGTCTGGGGTCGGCCTCTTGGTCTCCTCCCGGTGGGAAGTGCCCGGAACACCTCACCAGCACGGCGCTCGGAGGGCAACCTGACCAGATGCCCAAACCACCCCATCTGGCTCCTCTCGACCTGAAGGAGGAGCGGCTCGACACCGAACTCCTCCCGGATGGCAGAGCTCCTCACCTGATCTCTGAGTGAGAGCCCAGCCACCCTGCGGAGGAAGATCATATCGGCAGCTCGTATTCGCGATTTTATTCTTTCGGCCACCACCCACAGCTGATGACCATAGGTGAGGGTGTCAGTGTAGATCGACTTGTAAATTGAGAGCTTTGCTTTTTGGCTCAGCTCTTTCTTTACCATGACGGACCGATACAGCGTCCTAGTTCTTGCCGACGCTGCACCGCTCTATCCTTCCCCACTCGTGAACAAAACCCCGAGATACCGTACTTAAACTCCTCCACTTGGGGCAGGACCCTGTCCCTCGTTTACTGCCATGTGGGTTACAAATGTTCTTTATTAGTCATAGTGAAGCTTGAACTTGTTCTCATTTCTCTATTTGTCCCGTAAAGAGATGAAAGCTTCAAGTTACGTGTTACATAACGCTTAAATATTCACGGTATCAACTTTTTTTTGCCAGCCTTTCTTTCAGGCTTTAGTTAGATGCTGGCTCTGTGTTCCCTTTTATAAAGATTTCTTCTTTTATTTCCTCATATTTTCGTGGAGTAATCCTTTGCTCCTCTTTGGAGAAATATGATGCTCTTGTATCATCCATGGTTTTAATTGGCCGGTGTGCGCTGTGAATGTGGACAGCTTCAATTGTTGATTGGTCGCAACCAGTTTCTATGATGAAATGCCTGAATGCTATTTGTTATTCTTATATTATTTTTTCTAGATATCAGAAACACCTATTTTGCTTAGATTTTAGAACTCTTATGTTATGCCTAAATACTGGAAACTATTATTTTAATGGGAAAGTGAGGTTACAGGGAGAAGAGATAAAGAAGGTGGAAGATTTTAAGTACTTAGGATCAACAGTCCAGAGCAATGAGCAGTGTGAAAAAGAGGTGAAGAAACGTATGTACCGTAATTTCACGACCATTAGTCGCACCGTATGAAAAGACGCAGTCTCAGTCACACACCGCCTTACAACAACACACACGCAAGCATGCAAATGTGCGTATTAAAGAATAGATCGGGAGCAAAACTGAGTTTGGTCGTGCTTTATTGAAGTAGTAACGATACTAAACAAGCACATTACCGGAAATAGTCTTTATTCAAATCCATCAAAGTCCTCATCCTCTGTTTCCGAATCGAACAGCTCCGCAAAATCCAACAGAGCAGGTCCACTTCGCTCCTCGCTCCTCGCTGTCAAAGTCACTGTCTGTACTGTGAGGCTCCTCAGAAAGGATACCAGCTTTTGCAAAAGCTCAGATAACAGTACCAGCAGACACGTTAGTTAAAGCATCTACGATCCATTGGCAAACTGTAGCGTAACTCGCCCGGCGTAACTCCACTCCGATTCAGAGAGGGACTTTCACCCCTCTTTCAAGAGGGGTGAAAGTCCCTCTCTGAATCGGAGTGGAGGCGTTAGATACATTTTGCCCAGTATTTACAGCAGCCTTTTGAAGCCATGGACTAAAGACACCTCGTGACCCAGTTTCACGCCTCTCGTTAGCAGGTATTTTCTATTCTCTAGGCTTTTAGCATTTTTATAATAGGGTCGTTTACTGGTCTGTGGTTACAATATGAGCCATTCACGGCCATCATAGGTAACACAGGCTCATTGGTCGAGCCCGTCCTTACTATTTTTTTACCTTTTACTCAGGTTAGTATAAATAGATCCAGTTTTCTGTCCATTTCATTCAGATTGAAAATGATTTCCGGATGGAAGTCGAAACGTCTCGATCAAGAATTAAACTGTCCAGAAGACTTTCTTGAAACTTTTTCTACTATGGATCACTCCTGGATGAATGAGGGACTACACGGATTTCTTTTTAAGATATCAAATGTTTTTGGGTGTCAATTTCAAGATGCCAAACAGTTCTGTAATGTCTTACTGTGTGTAAACTGGGGAAACCACCCTGTGCAGTAGAGGGGATAGGGACAGGAGATGAGCAGAAAGTATCAGGTTAAGTTTGAGGTCAACTATTAGTTTATTCCTTTGTGCAACAGGTGTCGCTAGGGTTAGAAATGGTCAGAAAGAGAGGGAAATTAGAGCTAGAAACACCTGTTTTTGAAATGTGACACCACACATTGTAAAAAAACTCTGATGTGACGCAACGAAACTCTGTTTAAAACTTGAAGAACAGTGCATGAGGCAGTAGGTTTTTATTGAGAAATTATTTGCACCCAAAACTCACTCAAATGTTTTCAATGTTAATTTTTTTTTAAATGCAACATAATTTCAAAAAACCTCTGCCAGACAGCACCTGTTGTAACTATTTTGCTCTTATTACTTGCTGCATAACCGCTGTTATGTTGCCTCCGGTCTTTGTAATATGAGAATCTGTGTGTACGTCTAACTGTCATTCCTAAAATACCAATATCCAGACAGTTAGTACTTTCTTTTTACAGATGACTAGAGCTCTGCAGTGACATCTTTTATGATCATTTCAATTAAAACTTGAGTTTGAGGCAGAAATTTAAGTACAGATTATTTTTTAAAATAATATAATTTTTTAAATTTTTTAACTATCTCATAGCTAGCAGGGTTTTTTTTTTTCTGGCTACAGGATGACTCCTCCTAGCTGTGAGGGTGTGGTTAGGATTATAAAAGGCAGCCCGCAGACCAAAGATACCGTACACCTGAGGAGGACTTTGAAGTGAACTGTTTCAGATTTGATCTCTCTATTCATTCGTCACCATTCTGTACTTTCACAAGGTAAGACTCGTTCTTCTTTTTATTCAAACATTTATATTCAGAAAAGGCTTATAAATAAGTTATGTCAAAGGTTCTTTCTGTGGGTAAAAACCATTGGGAAAGCCCCACACGTGTACCAATCCACCTGTTAGTGTTCTAGGAAGTATATTAAAAAAAAGTTTAAAAAAAGTACATAATCTATTACATGCTTGGATTGATTCATAATTTATGAGAAATAAAAGCAGAGTGAATTAAATAGACTATTATTCTCTTAGTTTTCAGGTGTTTGTGTGTCAACGTGTTCAGACATGAAATACATCCCAGTTTACTGTCTCACACTCTGAAGGAAAACAAATCAAACCTCAAAATCACAACATCTCTCACTAAACATTTCCGTTCCGTTAGGTAGATCTATGTTATTTTCTTTGTTGTCGATGCATCTTATTTTTAATTCCTTCTAACCAAACTTATGACAGCTACTGTGCATCTGCCGCAGCTTCTGTTTTGAGGTAATCCATTCAGATTGAAAAGAAAATTTCTAATCTAAATGAGTTAATCCTGGTTAAATTGTCATAATGTGGAGCTGAGGCCAAAAATATACCTTTGACGCAACAGACAGGCTCAGATGAAAAAATCACAAGCAGATTTATTAGATTGATAAAAAGTTCAAATAAAGAAAACAAAAACAGATTAATTAGGCTGGTTATGGTGTAGGAGGTGGAGCCAAAAACTGGATCCCAGGTCAAGCATGGTAAACAAATGATCTGGTGAAGAGTGTGTCAAAAACTGATCCATTTATGCTCCAGCAGATGAGTAGATGAGTTTCAGGTGTGACTTGTTGCGCACACACAGACAAAATGGAGTGGGGAAACAGGACGCACAGGGGGAACAGACCACTCTCCTGACATAAATGATTGTGAATTAATTAATGATGCACAACAATATCGTTTCATTTGTGACATTTCACTTCAAAATAACATTAGGCAAAAAAAACAGCATTTTTGTGAAACTTTTCAAAGAACTGCAAACAGACTTAAGTGTTGCCCCATTATAAAATAAATTGATCTGCAATCCTGGTGCACTAGGGAGCATGAGAAGCCCTTCTGACTGCAGGAAAGCAAAGAGAGAGAGATAGTCTGTTCTTGAAAGGCATGTCAAAACAAACCAATTCACCAAAGGTGAAGGTCACAAATTTGTAGAGTAGGCGGAGGCATATTGTTGGACGTCTTGGTGTCAACTTGTTTTTGTATATTTGAATTCTAATGAGGTTTTTTT
Organism: Neostethus bicornis; assembly: GCA_902685375.1. Lineage (NCBI taxonomy): Eukaryota > Metazoa > Chordata > Actinopteri > Atheriniformes > Phallostethidae > Neostethus > Neostethus bicornis. The sequence continues at coordinate 4,772,346 of LR738547.1, read as the reverse complement.
GATTGCTCTGAAGATCTGTAGCGCGATGAGTCGACATAAATTAGCTCCTCTGTTTTTTTGTCAGGGCTCAGGTTTCTACACAACGGCAGAAAATGGGGTTGACAGGGGTCTACATGGTCTTAATAAGAGGTAAGAGCTCGTGAAAATATTAAGATTATGTCATTTTTTGGGATGAATTCAAAGCGGATTTCCCCAGCCATGCCTTCCTGTCCCTCCTGGGGAATACCAAGGTGCTTTCTGACAATGTTCTTTCCCCAGAAGGGTGGGTCTGGGACACCTCACAAGCAAGTTCAATACCACGTGCCTGATCTTCAATATTGTCAGTTAAATGTTGAATTTGTGCCAAAATTCCGTCGATGTTTGTTTACCATATAGTAGAGTAGAGTATAGTAGAGTGTCTTTGATCTCTCAGGGCTCAGTTTTTAGGTGACAAGTTTGATCATTGTTGGGAAATGCAGTCAATCGTGTTTTTCCTATACGTGGGCAAAAAGTCCCGTATTATGCATTTGCTTCAAAACAGCGGCCGTGATTGCTCAATAGGCTGCCGCACCAGCGTCTGGTTAGGGGGAAAAAAAAAACATGGAGACACCAAGCATGATTGAATGCTGTTATTTTTAGACGCTATTCAACACAAGAAAAGTTTTTTTGCTTTGGTAGATGTCATGAAACGGAGTGCAGGTGGAATGAGCGGGACCCAACTGCAAACAGAAAACATGGTTTATTTGAAGTTGGCAGTCCATTGATACTGTGGAAAGAAAACAAAGTTTCAGTGGCATGGCAAAAGGTTATTGGTCAGGCAACCAAGGAGACCTGGCTGGAAGGGATTGTATGACCCGACAGGGAAGTCAGGGGGGATTCCCCTTAAATAGATAGCAGAGTGTACAGTTATTTGGAATCTGCAATCATCCCCTGGTGATCCTAATCAGATCCATGAGAAACATCCAGGGCTCCCTCTGGCGACCGAAAAGGGGATCGTGACAGTAGACGTACAATATTTTTTCTCAAAATACGATAATTTTGTGTCGTTGGTGAGATAATCCTACATTTCCCACCTGGTAACACTGCTGATGCCCCTCTTTTGGGTCTTCTACTCCATGGACTATGTATCAAGAAGACAGTCATTCTTAACCAGTAATAAACTCTGCATCGAAGCAGCTCTGCCCACTCGGTCTGTAGGGTAATTGCTAACGAGTGTCTGTCTGGTTTAAGTAGGGAGTGTTTGTTGGTTCTTGTATAAAACAATTTTTAGGAATAAACTGTGAGTCACCACCCACACCACCAGCTGTGGGTGGTGACCGAAAGAATGAGATCGTGGGTACAAGCGGCCGAAATGAGCTTTCTCCGCAGGGTAGCTGGGCTCTCACTCAGAGATCGGGTGAGGAGCTCTGCCATCCGGGAGGAGCTCGGTGTCGAGCCGCTCCTCCTCCAGGTCGAGAAGAGTCAGATGGGGTGGTTCGGGCATCTGGTTAGGATGCCGCCCAAGCGTCTCGCGGGCGAGGTGTTTTGGGCACGTTCCACCGGGAGGAGACCAAGAGGCAGACCCCGGACCCGCTGGAGAGACTATGTCTCACAGCTGGCCGGGGAACGACTTGGGATCCTTCCGGGTGAGCTGGAGGATGCAGCCGGGGAGAGAGAGGCCTGGGCTACCCGTTTGAGGATGTTGCCCCCGCGACCCAACCCCGGAACAAGCGGAAGATGACGGAACGGAATAAACTGGGGTTGATCTCTCTTTAATTTGACCTCTGTATTTTAATCCTCTGAAACCATCAGCTCTGTTTTTTATCTTCGTGTTTCAGGTCTACTGGTTGTGCAGGTTTGTCTAGCTGCTGCAACAGAGGCTGCAAACTGCTCCGTTACACATGATCCAAACAGCGGGTTCAGGTATCAGATTTCGGAACCCCTGGCTACGGAAAACTGCAACACCTGCTGGGAGGACGTCAATGTAAGTCTTGATTCCAACAAACTTGGTCCCATAGCAAATCTGAACCGGATTTAGGTATTTTTTCTTGATGATCCGACGAGGCTACACAGTGGCACAGTGGTTGGCACAGTGACCTCACAGGTAGTCGGTTGGGGTTTGAGTCCCAGAGGGATCCCAGGGGCACGAGGCTTGAAACACTGGCCTTTATGTGTGGAGTGTGCATGTTCTCCCTGTGTAAGCGTTGGTTTTCTCCAGGTACTCCGGTTTCCTCTCACTCTCCAAAAACACGCAGGTTAGGTTGATTGGCCACTATGAAATTGCCCCTAGGAATGAATGTGTATGGCCTGCATTAGATCTGTTTGGGTGTACCCTGCCTCTCGTCTGAAAGCAGCTGGGACAGGCTCCCGCACCCCTGGAACGCGATTAGTTACAAGAGGTTCAGAAGACGAAACAAAACGAAGATAATCAGAGGTAAACTGCCGCCAAAAGAGTCCAATTGGGTAATTTTGAGTGGTTAAATTCTTAATCTGGGTACATTTCTGTAACTGGAGTGACGAGGCTTTTCCAGATTGACTAATGGGTGTATTGTCAAGAAAATTACAGGCAGCCTACCACAGTGTTCTTCTTTTCCTTTCTGTTAAGCACAATACGTCTCTATTGAAACCCCTTCAACAAAACATTAGGTGTTTATAATGTGTTTGACTTGTACATGAGACACTTAGGAACTTCTATCAGAAGCCAACAATCATGTTGCTTTCTCTCTGATTACCCAGCGGACTGTACTTGCTCGTGACATGGACTTTCACAAAACTCTGGTAAAAAACTTGACAATCGACTCCATCGAGCTGAAGGAGTGCCGGGACTACCTGCGCTACACATGGTACTGTATCGAGGTAAGCGACACATATGTTGGATTTTCCGATGGTATCTAATTTCCAAAAGAGAATATATACAACCAAACAAAAAAAATTATTTTTTTAGGAAGTTTTCAAATTTTTTATATAAACAAACCAGGATAAAAGGCGTGTTTGTTTTAAACTGAAGGTGAGATGTGCTGACGTCTGAAGGTGAGGCTGTAGGTGAGACAGTCAGACTGCTGCTAGCGGTTTAACTGTTGTACTAACAAGAATAAATCAAAGCTAAGGCCTTCCACCTGCCCTACGACCCAAACTGTATCAATAATAAATGAATCAGAATGCTTTTATTGCCATGTCAATGAAAAATATCAGAGACTAGGAACTTGCTTAGATACAGGTGTGCAAAAATATAAAATAATAAAAAATAAAATAAATAATAATAATAATAATTTTGACAAAACTAAGAGTGCTCAGAAGGAAAAGAAAAGTAGTGCAATGTCAAAAATAATAGTAGAAAATAATAAAGATAGTAAAGTGACAAGAGGGAAGTGACTAAGAGATGTTGAGATCCAGGTTATAAAGTGACTAAGAGATGTGGGGATCTAGGTTATAAAGTGACTAAGAGATGTGGGGATCCAAGTTATAAAGCATTCATTAGTCCAACGGCAGAAGGGAAGAAGCTGTTTTTTTGGCGGGACGTTCTGGTCCGAATGGACTGGATCCTCCTGCCCGAGGGGAGTCGCTCAAAAAGTCCATGTCCAGGGTGGGAAGGGTCAGCTGCTATCCGACCTGCACGCCCCAGAGTCCTGGAGACGTACAGGTCTTCGAGAGATGGAAGGCTGCAGCCGATCACCTTCTGTGCGGAGCGCACAATGCGCTGCAGTCTGTGTTTGTCCGTGGCTGTGGCTCCAGCGTACCACACGGTGATGGAGGAGGTGGGGATGGACTTGATGATGGCTGTGTAAAACTGCACCAACATCTGGGCAGGCAGCTTGGCTTTCTTCATCCTCTGCTGGGTCTTTTTGATCAAAGAGCTGATGGACGACTCCCACTTTAAGTCCTGTGTGATGGTAGTGCCGTCGAAGGAGAAAGAGTCTACAGTGGTGATGGGGGAGTCTGTCAGTGCAAGGGGGGAAATGGTGGTTGTGACTTTCCTAAAGTCCACGATCATCTACACTGTCTTCTGAGCGTTGAGCTCCAGGTTGTTGTTGCTGCACCAGGACACCAGCCGGTCTACCTCCATCCTGTAGGCCGACTCATCACCATCAGAGATGAGCCCGATGAGGGTGGTGTCATCCGCAAACTTGATCAGTTTAACAGAGTCATGGCTGGAGGTGCAGCAGTTGGTGTACAGGGAGCCTGATCCCGTAAGACCTCAGAAGCTAAGAAGGCTGGGCCTGGGCAGTATTTGGATGGGAGACCGCTAAAACCCCGAGTGCACTAGATCAAAATGTCATTGTGTCCTTGGGCAAGACACAACACCCACATTGCCTAGTCTGGATGGTGTGTTGGTGCTGAGGAGTTGATGGCTCAAAAATGGTAGCCTCGCTTATGTCAGTTTGCCCAGGACAGCTGTGGCTCCAACAGTAGCTTACCATCAGCTGGTATGGAGTGAATGAATAATGCAAATGTGTGAAGCGTCCTGAAAAAGTGCTATATGAGTACAATGTATTATTGTTTTTGAAACTCTTCTCGTTTGCCGACTTTCGTTCCTTAATGTGGTGAGATACGGATATGGCAGAATATGTGACGCATGCCTAAAAGAGAAAAGTACACCCCTCTTTATAAAAGCCACGCACACTCTGGCCTATTTTCTCTTTACACCTGGTTACCTGTGAGGCAAAAACCAACTCATATCTAAAACAATCTAAAAACAAAAATCTTGAGCTCTTTAAGTTCAGACGGAAACCTGCATCTGTGTCCCACTGAAATATGACTAATGTGTTGTTTTTAGGCAGGAAAGGAAATAGAGCATCGCCTCGACTGCACAGGTGAGAGGATCCACATCTTCTAATTTTTTGGTTCTTTGAAGCATTTTTTACCGACAATATGTTCTTTTCTGATGCAGTAAACTGCAGCCGTCTCCTGATGGAAGATGATCTCATCCAAAAAGGCCACACGGCAGGTTAGATTCCATTTTTTGTTTCATTAGCTTCAACTCTATCGTTCTTATTTTTACACAAACAAAAGTTTTCTAATGTTTTTGTAAATAAAACCAGAAAATTCAATTTAAAGTCTGAGTGACATTGCAATCTACTGTTCCTCGTGCATCTATTTATTTTATTACAGCTTTATGTTCACATCCACACGAGGGCCCAACCGAATAGGTTCATTCATTACAAATGCTGTGCACGCTTAACTGGCCCAACTCAGAAAATGCCCTAATTAACAACAAACTTAGCCAGGAAAAGAGTTCGTTGTAAAACTATGGGAATCTAAACTTAAGTATTTTAGCATTCAAATCACATAAAATAACAATGAACAAGATGTTAAAAGGTCTGTTTCTGTTGGGGAGAGGTAAAAATAATAATGCATTGAACTTATATAGCGCTTTTCTAGACACTCAAAGACGCTTTACATATATACACGTATGCATTATTCATTCACTCCATACAATCATTCACATACACAACATTCATTCCTGATGATGGGAGCTACCATGCAAGGCGCAGACCACTATCATCAGAAGCAACTGGGGGTTCAGTGTCTTGCTCAAGGACACCTCGGCATGGACTCTGGGCGGGGGATCGAACCTGCGACCTTCCGGTTACAGAGCGGTCGCCCTACCCACCGAGCCATCCTTCCCGAGCTGAGGTCTAATCCAAGCGCGGGACACAGGACGAAAAGGAGAAACATCAAATTTATTTCTAATCAGGTAAAAACAGATTTTTCGAAGCAGGCGGGTTCTTCTGAGGCAGGTGGGTTGTCCGAGGCTGTCGGGTAATCCCAGGCAGGCAAGTTTCTTAAACAAAGGAAAACAGAATATAAAACCACAGGCAAGGAAATCAGCAAAGATCTACTTAAGGCTTGTTGTTGTTACCGCCTCGAACTCAACAATCTGGCATAGGCTGGGGGTGGAGGATGGCTTATGTAGCTTGCTGACTGCTGATGATCTGCACGTGTGGAGCAAGTTGCCACGGTGACAGACACCCTCTTAGAAGCAGAAGCAGGGATCACAACAGTTTCAGCTTTCTTCCTTCATGTTGCAACAGATCAACATTGCCTGCAGTGTGTGATGTCAGATAGATAGATCGATCGATCGATAGATAGATCGATAAATAAATACTTTATTTATCCCGAGGGAAATAGTCATGGCATTTGTTGCTCCCATTCTCACATATCAGGACCCACAATTACAGCAGTTCAAAATAAAAGATAAAACAGATAAGAAAGAATTAAACAAGTAAAAAGGCTAAAAATGATAATGTACTGTTGCACCCAGCGTGACCCCGTGTCCTAGTTGGGATTCACAGCCAGCTAAACTCTCCTTTCCATCAATTCCTCCAAAGAACAGTCCGTTGTAGCTTTTTTAGAATTTAATAGAAAGAAGTGTGAAACTGTAAACATACAGAAAACAAATAAATGAGCATCTAGTCATACACATTTGAAAATAATGCTACAAACAAACATACAATCATGAACATAACAAATTACTCACTCATATTGCCGCTCAAAGGGCTCGAAAAGTGTGGATGGTTGATGATTAGAAATAAACTAGGATGGTCTCTGGCACTGCTAGCTTAACACGTTGTCTTCTTCTCTCTGACTACTTACTTCCTGAACACGAATAAACATTAGATCGCTAGCGCCCTTTACTGGCCCGACGGAACAATAAATTGTTCCAATACAGATAAAGTGTTTCTAAATTAATGTAAAAGTTAATCAGTAAAAACAGTAGGAATCAGTAAAATCACTGCAGCTCTCTACTGCTCCTGCCCGACGTGGCTGCATTAAAAGTCTGATGGCATAGGGCACAAAAGAATTCTTCAGTTTGTTCGTGGAGCATCTCAGTGAGCGCAGTCTGGTGCTCACAGAGCTCCTCTGTTTGGAAAAGACCATGTACAGTGGGTGACTCTATTTGGACAGGACAGATCTTAACTTGGCCAATGTCCTCTGCTCCACCACCTTCTCCACGCAGTCCAGACCAAGTCCAACCAAAGAGCCAGCCCTTAGAATAATACGGTCCAGCTTCTGAGCATCCTTTTTCCTCACACTGCCCCCCCAACACATAACTGCATAAAATAAAACACTGGACACAATAGTCTGATAAAACATGTTCAGCAGTGTGGGACAGACCTTGAAGGAGGCCAGCCTCCTTAAAAAGTACATTCTACTCTGGCCTTTCTTGTACATGGACGCCATGTTTTTAGCCCAGTTCAGTTTGTTCTCTAGCTGAAGACCGAGATATTTATATGAGCTCACCACCTCCACTTCCGCATCCTTGATGGCAATAGGGCGTACGGTGGAGGGGGCTCGTTGAAAGTCCAGCACCTTGGTTTTGGAGATGTTCAGCTGGAGCTTATTCAGTTCACACCAGCTCTCGAATCTCTCAACTAGGTCTCGGTAATCTCCTTCTTCCCCTTTCTTTACACATGCTACAATTACAGTGTCGTCTGAAAATTTCTGCATGTGGCATGTGTCTGAGTTGTACTGGAAGTCGATGGTATAGAGTGTGAAGAAAATGCACATGGTAGTGCATTAACAGGAATTTTGTAAATCTATTTTGGCTTCGAGATAGAAATCTGAGAGCGCCAATGGCTGACAGCTCTGTTGTTTAGCTGTGTCTCACAAGAGTGAGATATCTGCCGATGCATTCGGTTGAGCTCTAAAACACACAATATGAAAAATGTCATGCCTAAGTGCCTTTGGAGAAGACACCTAACCCCGAGTTACAATCACCATTGGTGCCGTCATGGCTGCCTGCTGTGGTGTAATGAAACACAGTAACTACCCAATTGAGGGATTAATAAATCATAGTTATTATTTAAAGCTCTACTTTCTGAATCGGCTCATTTCATATTCAGGTCCCTCGTACTTAAAACCAAGAGGGCCACATCCAGCTTTGTACCTTCCTCTATCCAAATGTTGAATGGCTGTGGTGCTTTGTGGCGGGTGGCCATGTGGTGATGAAGTGATGACTGAATGATCTTTTTTTATTGTTTTATTGTTTTATAATGAATTTGATAGATATGGTTTTTATTGATCTGTCTGTGTTTATCCCGACGCTCTGTCTGCTAACGAAGTTCCTAACAGATAAATAGATAAAGTTGTTATTGATTTCCAGATCGTTTGAAAGCCTCAAGTAGGACTGAACATTCTTTGTTTCCTCTTTGCTACAGCTATTTTTTTTTTTTTTGTCTTTTAGGAATCTGCTTCAGTGAAAATTCTTGTGTGCCTAGGAACGCTTTCATCAGCTGCCTGGTCCTCATGGTTCTAATCTTATGTGGTGTTCCTGCTATCTGCATAATATACAGACAGAAAAAAAAATCTTCTACCACCATAACTCCAACTACAGAAGAAGGAAAGCATGATGTACTTCCCATGTACAAGAAGGTCAATTCAGAGGAAACACATCAGTGTCCTGAGATATGAAATGTTATGAATGCACTAGGGCTGCAACTAACGATTATTTTGGTAATCGATTAATCTGGCGATTATTTGGTAGATTATTCGATTAATCGGAAAACAATGGCAATTTAATAAATATTACTTTTTCGGCATATTATAGAATGTAATTGTGTAAAACACAACTCTTAACCACATAAACAACACGTTGGGTTTATTGCAGTAAGAGCAAATGGAGGGGGTCTTGTATCCTGGATTGAATTTAGCGATCTATTTTTTTTAAACCCCTCGTCTTCCTACTGACAGCGGCCTCATATCGGACACGATCATTTCCAAAATAAAAGGCCCTGAGAGAAGGAGAGAAGGTTGCTGCGGAGTGCAACCGTTTTCCACAGAAAATAGTCTATGTTTGGTTGTTTTTGTTTTTTTGCAGATAGTAAAAAGTGTATTTAGTGACCTGTAAAATTGTTTTTATTAGAAATAACGTCATGTATCGCTCCGGTTCGCCGTGTCCCGCTTAGAGTCCAACATGTGTTTTTTTCAGATGTTCATGCAGCTGCTTCCGTGCCAAAACGTGTCCGTTTTGCAAACATTGCATATTAACGAGAGTTTTTTTTTTTCCAAATTTAGCGGAAAATGATCCAAACTTCTGATGATTTGGGATGAGTTTTTCTTTCCGCCATCTTGTGAATCTGCCTGATCACGTGGGGTGGGGTGAAATGAAGGCCATTGATTGGCTGCTATCTTCTTCTCCTCTTATTTTGGTAGCTCGCATCGTCAATTTGCTCTCTACTGCCCCACTTGGAGACCAATTTAAGTGCAGTTGACAGTAAAAACTTTTTACACGATTAATCGACGACCAAATTAGTCGACAACTATTTTAATAATCGATTGTAATCGATTAGGTGTTTCAGCCCTAGAATGCACACATCGACATTAGATGATTGTTCTTAAACCTGAAAAGTGAACTTCAAACAAATGCAAGTGGTTTATTGTAGAAAGACATTTCGATTCGTTGAATGTAGTAAATAATATGAGTTAACTTATTATTTAACTCATATCATTTTACGTCTTTTTCTTTTTTTTTATGTATTTTTTTTTATTTATTTTGACTTATTTATTAAGTGCTGCTGTTCAAAAAACAAAATGAACCCCACACTTTTACCGGTATTATTGTTCTACACTGTTCACTTTTTAATTTCATGTTTCAAACAACATTCCTGGCACGTTGAATTGTTGAAACAAATGACTACATGGTCTCTCCGTTTTAAACATAGAAATCTAAACTAAAGTATTCATTCAAACTATGCAGCAATAACAAAATTACATTTTTGCTCCCATAACGCTCACAGAACAATGAGCAAAATTATTTTTTAAAAAAAGATTGGCGCGGCATCAGTAATAACTCGGACGCTGCATTGATCTGTCATGGTAAAGAAAGAGCTGAGCCGAAAAGCAAAGCTCTCAATTTACGAGTAGATCTACTTTCCTACCCTACCCAAGGTAACCAGCTGTGGGTGGTGGCCGAAAAAATGAGATCGTGGATACAAGTGGCCGAAATGAGCTTCCTCTGCAGGATGGCTGGGCTTTCACTCAGAGATCGAGTGAGGAGCTCTGCCATCTGGGAGGAGCTCGATGTCGAGGCACTCGTCCTCCAGGTCGAGAGGAGCCAGATGGGGTGGTTAAGGCATCTGGTTAGGATGCTTCCTGAGCGCCTCACTGGTGAGGTGCTTCGGGCACGTCCCATCAGGGGGGGACCAGGAGGCAGACCGTGGACCCGCTGGAGAGACTACGTCTCACAACTGGAAAGGAAACGCCTCAGGATCCTTCTGGGTGAGCTGGAGGATGCAACTGAGGTGAGAGAAGCCCAGGCTTCCCGTCTGGCTGTTGCCCCCACGACCCGGCCTTGGATAAGCGGAAGACGACAGAATGAAATGAAAAAAGATCTTGTTCATTTCTGCATGTTTGCTGGATGCTTTCAGGCAAAAATTCATTGGTTCTAAATGTCAACATTATTTTTCTGATTACAGACGAGTGTGTAATGTTGGTTCATGTATTTGGGCAAATGTTAAATTGTCTGTAATAAGAACGTGGAATTGGGGTCCCTGGTCTAGTTCCAGATTTTCATCCTCTGTGAATCTATGCCACAAAATTCATACTGTGAAGACTCTCATTTTTCAGCTAATTGAGCCAAGTCTACTGTAAATAAGAATTTTCTCCCTTATGTCAGTAAACGAAAGGCCTTTTTCTGCACTTTTCCATATTTTTTGTTACAATCAGTAAGTGCTTAAAATAAGCTCATGAAAATTGTTCAAAAATATGGAATGAGCCAAAATACTTGAGTTAGAAGAATGAGGTGAAAACTGGTGAATTCTTCAGGAAACTTATAAATTATATTTAAAGAATGTTTAAATTTATCTTTAATAAAAGAAAATTTGGAACAAATTGTTGTTTTGTTTGTTTCATTTTTTGTATTTTTATAGAAACTTTTTTTCTACACTTTAGTTGGGTTTTTTTTGCCCCTAGGAATGAAAGTGTGTGGGTGTGGATGGTTGTGTGTATGTGGCCCTGTGACAGACCGGCGACCTGTTCGGGGTGTACCCTGCCCCTCGCCTTGAATCAGTCGGGATGGGCTCCGGCACCCTCTGCAATTCCGTAAGGGATAGATGGATAAGAAGGTGACTGAAATTAATATTTATAGGTAATAAATTAAAACCAGGTTAAAGTTGGTCTGACTTAAAATAGTTAGTAAAATTCCAACAAAATGTAGGATAAATTTAGTTTAATCCGGAATAAAGTTGATCAAACCCAGAGTGAGGTGTGTATAAATTAGAATAAAGTTGATCAAATACAAAATAGTGAGTAAAAATTCCAAAAAACTTTTTTTAAAAAATCCAGAAAAGGTAGAATAATCCAGGATTAAAGTGGTAAAATGTTGAGCGAATCCAGAACGTCTATAGAGACATTGAAGTCTGCACCTTAATAATTATCTCTTTGTGCAGCGTCAGCTGTGGCTGAATGAGCTGATGCGGGAGCTAAAGCTCCTACTACACTTGCTGCAAATGTGATAGGTGATATGAGTGACGGGGGGAGCAGTGGCAGACTGACATTTTTGCCATTTCTGGGTTTTTGTGACCTCACACTAGATCTCTTTGTTCTCCTTGGGCTACTTGATACCGTGTTTGACGTCCAGTTGGCCACACTCCTGTGCAAGCTCCCCATAGAGGATGTCCTTTGGAATGCAACCCTGCAAACATGGCCTAGCCAGTGCAGGTGCCTTTACAAGAGGATGGCGAACATACTGGACATGCTCGTCTGGGTCAGGACGTCCGTGCGGGATACTCAAATCCAGAATATAGTTGGTAGAACACTTTAAATTTGTGAAATTCCTAACTTGTCTCCAAAACATTCAACATGTACTGTCCCTCTGGTGTCCTCTTTCCTGGTCTTAGAATCTGTGCATCTTCTAAGCTATCCTTTCATATTTAATTTGACATGTCTACTTACAACACACAAACATGTACAACTAGGTGCTGGTAGGTTTATTACGAAGAGCACAAACAACATTTTACTGCTTGTGTGTGTGCGTTTTTTTGTTTGTTTTTTCACAGTAAAAGCACAATTAGCTTTTCACATAACTTTTTTTGTACTTATTTGACTTCACTCAAGAACAATTTTTTTTTTTTTTTTACATTCATCGTTCTTCATCTACACATTCTATGACAAACCCATAACCTGGGAAAACTGAATTTATGACTCATCTTCACTCATTGACTTATCTGTAGAAGGAGATAAAATCTGGGACATCATCTATGAAGCTTGTTGACACCAGAAAGAAGAAGTGAGGGGAAGAAGAAGAAGTGAGGAAAAAATAAAAAAAACACGGTCCTGTTGATAAAAACCACACTTTTCGAACTGATTCACTCTTTACTTACCGCATTCAATAAAATTCAACCAATTGCAGTCCAGATGTTGGGGTTTTGGTTTCCCTCTCATCCTGTTGATCACATCCACCTGATGTCAATCCGCTTCTCTATTTAACTGCAGTCTTTCCCCTCTCACTCAGCCAGAAGTTTCCATCCTGTCCAACTGTCCTCCAGTTTGTTTGTTTTTTGTGAATAAACCAGTTAACACTTGCCTGAATCCGCTTCTATTTGGAGTCTTTGGAATGATCCTTACTGTGATGGTTAATAGTTAAGAACAGAAATGCAACACTTAAAAAGAATTTATCCTCAGTTTATTATTTCAATTCAATTCTATTTGTATAGCCCAAAATCACAGAATTTCCGTCTCAATGGGCTTCACAAGAAAAAGAGGAATATATTTAACACAAATACACAGCAATAAAAATAACTAAGAAATGCTAACTAAACAAGACTAGCACATTTATGCCCTTAGACTCTCCTTCACGGTGAGGAAAAACTCCTAAAACAAACCATCAGTGGGGAAAAAATAAGAAACCTCGTGGGGATCCACATGAATGAGAGATCCCTTCCCCGGGACGAGCAACCAATGTGTCAAAGATTATTGTTTAAATATTAGCTTATTCTACTCTACAGCTAAATATCTAAAGAAGTCAATAGATGTTCTTCATCCTGATGGTTACACGGAGGACTCCTCAGCCCAGCGATGCCCTGGACGGGGATAAGTAGATGGATTTCATCCTGACGGAGCAGGGATGAATGTAGGATGGAGCCATGCCGTTTAGGGCCTTGTAGGTTAGTAAGAGGATTTTAAACTTGATCCTAAACTCAATAAGAAGCCAATGGAGAGACTCTAGCATGGGAGTAATAATATCTCTTCTATGAGTTCCTGCTAATAGTCTTGCTGCTGCATTTTTAACCAGCTGAAGAAGGAGGAGATAAAATCTGCGACATCATCTATGAAGCTTGTTGACACCGGAAAGAAGAAGTGAGAAGAAGAAGAAGTGAGGAAACAATTCAAAAACACAGTCCTGTTGATAAAAACCACACTTTTCGAACTGATTCACTCTTTACTTACCGCATTCAATAAAATTCAACCAATTGCAGTCCAGATGTTGGGGTTTTGGTTTCCCTCTCATCCAGTTGATCACATCCACCTGATGTCAATCCGCTTCTCTACTTAACTGCAGTCTTTCCCCACTCACTCAGCCAGAAGTTTTCATCCTGTCCATGCTGCATGTCGTCCAGTTTGTTTGTTTTTTGTGAATAAACCAGTTAACACTTGCCTGAATCCGCTTCTGTTTGGAGTCTTTGGAATAATCCTAACTGTGATGGTGGTAATAGTTAGGAACAGAAATGCAACACTTAGAAAGAGTTTATCCTCAGTTTATTATTTGGGATGACTTGGTTAGGAGGCACAAACTGAGTTGTTGCAACAAACAAGGTCAAAGACAGGAATACTGTATGGCTGTGTTTGTCGACTTGGCTAAAGTTTTGTCGCGCATTTTGCCGCGCTTTTGCTAAAGTTTCTGTCGCGCATTGTGCGCTCCGCAGAGAAGGTGATCGGCTGCAGCCTTCCATCTCTCGAAGACCTGTACTTCTCCAGGACTCGGGGGCGTGCAGGTCGGATAGCAGCTGACCCTTCCCACCCTGGACATGGACTTTTTGAGCGACTCCCCTCGGGCAGGAGGCTCCAGGCCATTCGGACTAGAACGTCCCGCCACAAAAACAGCTTTTTCCCTTCTGCCGTTGGACTTATGAACTCTTTATAACCTGGATCCCCACATCTCTAGTCACTTCCCTTTTGTCACTTTACTATCTTTATTTTTTTCTATGAAATTGCACTACTTTTATTTTTCTTTCTGAGCACTCTTAGTTTTTTTTAAATTATTATTATTTTTATTCATTTTATTTTTTATTATTTTTATTTTATATTTTTACACACCAGTACCAAAACAAGTTCCTAGTCTCTGATATTTTTCACTGACATGGCAATAAAAGCATTCTGATTCTAAAGCCTTCGATTCAGTCGACCACTCAATCTTGCTTGACCGACTCCATCCCATAGGCCTGAGGATTGTGTTACTTGGCTCAAAAGTTACATCACTGACTCTAAGTCTCTAAGTCTGTTTTAGAAACCAAACCTCTGATTTTGGCAATGTTTTTCAGGTGGTAAAAAGCTGCTGATGTAATTGATTTGATGTGACTGTTGAAGTTAAAGTCTGAGTCCATTTTTACTCCCAGATTTCTAACTCGGTTTGTCAGTTCTAGAGAGAGAGATTGGAGGTAACTGATGACACTTTCTCTTTGTTTCTATGGGCCAAAGACAATGATTTCAGTTTTGTCTGAGTTTAGTTGGAGAAAGTTGTTTTGCATCCAGACTCTGATTTGTTGAATCCAATGACAGAGTGAATCCACAGGTCCGTGTTCACCTGCTGTCAGTGTTGTGTGTGGGATGAAGAGGATCCAAATGCAGGTAGATAATAGATTACTGAAAGAAGGTGTCCAAAAAATGTCCATCCGGAAGTGATGATGGCTTCAGGCGATCATCGGCTTCAGGCGATGGCCAGGAGTAAAGGCTGAAGGTTCCTGTAGGGAGAATGAAGATATAAGTTCATGATGTCAAAATAAACATAGTGAGAGGTAGTCAGTTTACCACAAGAGTAGTTGAAGAACTGACGAAGACTGTGTGTGAGACCAGGTCTTTTATAGCCAACGTTAAGTATGCGCAGCTGGGAGAAATCAGCTAATCCTCCCATCAGTAACCATCCAGCACCTGTGAATATTAGAAAGGGAGAGAAAAAAGGAAGAAAAAGCAGGCCCTGAAAAGGCCTCACACAACAGTATCCCCCGCCCCCGCCTCCCCCCTTTAACGACCACCTCCTGGTGGTCAAGGATCGGCAGGGTTCTGTAGCGCTGGGCAGGGGATTCCCGCGGGCGCTGACTCCATCGGGCAGGGCATTTTCTGCGGGCGGTGACTCCATCGGGCAAGGGATATCCCGCGGGCGCTGACTGCATCGGGCAAGGTATTTCCCGCCGGCGCTGACTCCATCGGGCAGGGGATTTTCCGCAGGCGCTGACTGGATCGGGCAGGGGATTTTCCGCGGGCACTGACTCCATCGGGCTGGGGATTTCCCGCGGGCGCTGACTACATCAGGCAGGGGATTTCCCGCGAGCGCTGACTGCATCGGGCAGGGGATTTCCCGCGGGCGCTGACTGCATCGGGCAGGGGATTTCCCGTGGGCGCTGACTGCATCGGGCAGGGGATTTCCCGCGGGCGCTGACTACATCGGGGTAGGGGATTTTCCGCGGGCGCTGACTCCATCGGGCAGGGGATTTTCTGTGGGCGCTGACTGGATCGGGCTGGGGATTTCCCATGGGCGCTGACTACATCAGGCAGGGGATTTCCCGCGAGCGCTGACTGCATTGGGCAGGGGATTTCCCGCCGGCGCTGACTCCATCGGGCAGGGGATTTCCCGCAGGCGCTGACTGCATCGGGCAGGGGATTTCCCGTGGGCGCTGACTGCATCGGGCAGGGTATTTCCCGCCGGCGCTGACTCCATCGGGCAGGGGATTTTCCGTGGGCGCTGACTGCATCGGGCTGGGGATTTCCCGCGGGCGCTGACTACATCGGGCAGGGGATTTTCCGCGGGCGCTGACTCCATTGGGCAGGGGATTTCCTGCCGGCACTGACTCCATCGGGCAGGGGATTTCCCGCAGGCGCTGACTGCATCAGGCAGGAGATTTCCCGTGGGCGCTGACTGCATCGGGCAGGGGATTTCCCGTGGGCGCTGACTGCATCAGGCAGGGGATTTCCCGCGGGCGCTGACTCCATCGGGCAGGGGATTTCCCGCAGGCGCTGACTCCATCGGGCAGGGGATTTCCCGCGGGCGCTGACTGCATCGGGCAGGGGATTCCCACGGGCTCTGCCTCTCGAGCAGGGGCTTCCACGATCCGTAGCATCTTTGGCCTCGGACCACTCCAGTGCGCTTCCCCGAAGAAGACCCACAATGTACAAGTTCTTAGCTTTGTCTGGGTCGAACATTCGCGGGTTGAGAGCAAAGACGTTTCAACACTAGGAACCTACAAAATTTACCCAGGATTTCTTGGAAGGGTTCTGGGTCCGTAAAGTGATAGTCCACGAGTGGGCTGGGCGCAGCTGGTGGAGATGCCGAGGCTGTGCACTGTGGCTATGTCCTGATGTCTGAATGGGAGCAACAAATGCCAAGACAATTTCCCTCGGGATTAATAAAGTATTTGTCTGTCTGTCTGTCTGGACAGAAAAAAAAAACTCAGGTTATTTATTTGGCCCATTAGAGACTTTAACTGTGCTTTTAACTGAAAATTTTCATCCTTACGGGCCTGTATGGTCAGTTCGTGTCATCCCAGGAAGATTTCCTGTCCGGTCAAAATCTCTGTCACTGGAGGTGACGCGGAACCTGCTGGATCCATTCTGGTCAGTTCTTCTGTTGTGTGTGGGATGAAGAGGAGGATCCAAATGCAGGTAGATAATAGTTTATTGAAAGAAGGTGTCCAAAAAGTGTCCATAGGGAAGTGATGATGGCTTCAGGCGGTGCTGGATGGCCAGGAGGAAAGGCTGAAGGTTCGTGTAGGGAGAATGAAGATATGAGTCCATGATGTCAAAATAAACATAGTGTGAGGTGGTCAGTTTCCCACAAGAGTAGTTGAAGAACTGACGAAGACTGTGTGTGAGACCAGGTCTTTTATAGCCAACGTTAAGTATGCGCAGCTGGGAGAAATCAGCTAATCCTCCCATCAGTAACCATCCAGCACCTGTGAATATTAGAAAGGGAGAGAAAAAAGGAAGAAAAAGCAGGCCCTGAAAAGGCCTCACACAACAGTATCCCCCGCCCCCGCCTACCGCCTCCCCCCTTTAACGACCACCTCCTGGTGGTCAAGGATCGGCAGGGTTCTGTAGCGCTGGGCAGGGGATTCCCGCGGGCGCTGACTCCATCGGGCAGGGCATTTTCTGCGGGCGGTGACTCCATCGGGCAAGGGATATCCCGCGGGCGCTGACTGCATCGGGCAAGGTATGCGCAGCTGGGAGAAATCAGCCAATCCTCCCATTAGTAACCATCCAGCACCTGTGAATATTGGAGAGGGAGAGAAAAAAGAAAGAAAAGCATGCCCTCACACAACTGTCAGTGACACATGGATCTGAGTATCATCTGCGTAATTGTGATAGGACACATTATTACTGGCTATCAATTGCCCTAACGGCAGCATTTAGGGGTTAAACAACAGGGGTCCAAGAATTGACCACTGGGGAACCCTACAGGTCAAAGGCATGTGATCCGACACACAATTTCCAATTTCTACAAAATACCTGCGTCCTTCTAAAAAAGACCAATTAAGTGCAGTACCAGAAGAACCAACCCAATTCTCTAGCCTCTGTAGAAGGATCTCATGATCTACAGTGTCAAACGCAGCACTCAGGTCCAACAGGATTAAAACAGAGACTTTGCCAGCGTCAGTGTTCATACGAATGTCATTTGTTACCTTGATCAGAGTTGTCTCTGTACTGTGATGAGGTCTAAAACCTGACTGGAAGACATCAAATGAGTTGTTCACTAAAACAAATTTTGTCAATTGTTAGTAAACAACTTTCTCAAGAATTGCTGGATAGTTCACTCACCTTTGACATTCATATTAATACAACACTAGCTCAGATTAAATCAAGAATTGTTTTTCATGCCATAATTAATCATTTTTTCTTCATTACACAGAACTCAATTTGATTAAAAGTGACTGTCCTTCCCATTCTAGATAATACAAACATCATCTACAGATCAGACTCTAAAAATCTCCTTCACAAACTGAAGGAACTGTTTTATTAATTTTATAGTCGATGACGACTTTTAAAAGCAATTCCACCTCCCTGTCGGTCCACACAAACGAGATGCCTGGCGCCATGTTTTAGGTCTTGCGGAAATGACGACAGAGGTGATCTGATTGGATAACTCAGAACTTACGTTTACATCAATACTGCCAACTACTGGTCTGGCATGCTCATAATCGCACTCAGAAGCGTATTTATACGGCTTCGTGTGGACATGGATATTTTGAAAATGATTATGTGTGGACGTGAACATTTTCCTAAAACAGAGGACAGCAGATATGCATTTTCAAAAATATCCGGCTACGTGATTGACATCTCGACCAGTTTTTGCAGTTTGGATTATGATGCCTTTATCATTTTTGTTGTTCCCAGAGTTCGTATCTCTCTGGGTCACTCCTCGTTCTGTTTTTCTGCTCCGAATAACTGGAATGAGCTACAGAAAACAATGAGACTTCGTACCATCGTAAACTTGTATTGTTTTAATTTGATGGTTGTTCTGCTCCGGCCCAGGTCATCGTTGTGAATGAAAAATTGTTCTCAATCTACCGACCTGGTTAATTAAATAAAAAACAGCACAGGGGTGTCCAACTTTTTTAGTCCCAAGATCTACTTTTCAAGTATCAAACTCCATGAGATCTACAAAGGCAATGCCTTTGACAATATGCATTATGCTGTGGCTGCTGCTGTGGCTGGTGCTGCTGACTAGATGAAGACCAGATGTCCTGGAATCCAATCCTCTGAAGCATCATCCACAACGTAACGTTAAGGCCACTGCCCACTAATGGTTTGAGCAAAAGTACACACATTGCCTCAGAAGTCATGCATTCTCTTTTTTATGTATGCTGCTTATATTAAGGTTTTTTTGTTGCACCCTGAAAATAGATTTTTTTTTTTTTTTTTTACTTTTTTTGGACTTAACATTGAAAAAAAAAAATTGTTTAGCTTTGTAAATTCTTTTAGATTTTTTTTTTTTCTTATGAAAACAGACAGAAATATCTTGATTTGAATTTATTTTTGTTTATTTTGTGTATAGCGATTTTTTTTTATTTCTATTGCACCCTCATTTAAAAACACATTAATAACACATTTTTTGCGTGTGATTTTCGTTCTTGGTTTCCATCCAATTTGTTGCAATAATTTTTCTCTATCAAACATTTTTTTAATGTAACTCTAAATTTTGTATCAAGAAGGATTTTTTCCTCTTCATGTCTGAGTCACCAAAAAACTAACAGCCAACACCAACCAGCTGGACTAGTTCTAGACTCAAAGAGGGATCATACAATTTGAGTTGAGCGCAGGGGAATTTTACCAACAACGGGGGAGATTCCATGCCTGTGTCACTTAAAAAAAACTTTCAACCCGCCGGCCCGTCTTCCCGCCGACCCTCCACACCCAAACCAGTCTGACTGGTAATGACACAAGGGTAATGTAGATGAAAGTGTGAGAAAAAAGGAAGAAATGTTCTCACACAGAGGTGTAAACAGAAAGTAAATTTTCAGATCTGTTTCGTCGTCTTCCACTTATCCGGGGCCGGGTCACAGGGGCAACAGCCTCAGATAAGAAGCCCAGGCTTCTCTCACCCCAACTGCATCCTCCAGTTGGAGCCCGGCCACCCTGCGGAGGAAGCTCATTTCAGCCGCTTGTATCCGCAATCTCATTCTCTCGGTCGCCACCCACAGCTGGTGACCATAGGTGTGGGTAGGAATGTAGGTCGACTTGTAAATTCGGTTCAGCTCTCTCTTTACCACAACGGACCGATCCATTGCCTAGTTATTGCTGATGCCGTACCGATCCGCCTGTCGATCTCCCGCTCCATCCTTCCCCACTCATGAAGAAGACCCCGAGATGCTTAAACTCCTCCACTTGGGGCAGGACCCTGTTCCTGACCCACAGGGGGCATTCCACCCTTTTTCAGGCGAGGACCATGGTCTCGTATTTGGAGAAAGTAAACTCAAAAGTGAAGTTATTTTCTCTAGTTGATGAATCATCTACTTTGTAGCTGACTCAGCAAAAATAGCTTCAGCTGAAATGAAATCGGTCACGTTTATGTCTCCATGGTAACAAAAACTGTTTTTGAAACTTTCCACTGCAGACATAATCAAGCAAACATTACAATAGTATGCATGAAGTTGAGGAACCAGATTGTTAATAAACATGCTCACACAACATATAGACACACAGAAACACACACACAGAAACATACTCACACACAAAAACAAACAAACGCATACATACACTCTTACAAACACACGGACAAATACAAAATCACACACAGGCACACAGATGCAACAAATACTGTTGTCCTGGTGATGGAAGAAATAGAACTGATTTCTGGTCATCATGGGGTTGGAGGTAATTACAGACACCAGTGTTGTCATAACGACAGCATGTTGTCATGGAGATGGATGAGACACAACAACAAATCTTTCTGCTTCTGTGGTGATGGAGGAAACAGAATTAGTCATGTGGTTGTCATGGTGATGAAACAAACAACACATAAAGATGAACTCCATGGTGATGGAGGAAACAGAATTAGTCATGTGGTTGTCATGGTGATGAAACAAACAACAAATAAAGATGAACTCCATGGTGATGGAGGAAACAGAATTACTCATGTGGTTGTCATGGTGATGAAACAAACAACAACTAAAGATGATCTCCATGGTGATGGAGGAAATAGAATTACTCATGTGGTTGCCACGGGGATAAAGAAACCAAGAAATAAAGATGATCTCCACGGTGATGGAGGAAACAGAATTACTCATGTGGTTGTCATGGTGACAAAGCAAACAACAAATAAAGATGAACTCCATGGTGATGGAGGAAACAGAATTACTCATGTGGTTGTCATGGTGATGGATGAGACACAACAACAAATCATTCTGCTTCTGTGGTGACGGAGGAAATAGAATTACTCCTGTGGTTGTCATGGTAATGAAACAAACAACAAATAAAGATGAACTCCATGGTGATGGAGGAAACAGAATTACTCATGTGGTTGTCATGGTGACAAGCAAACAACAAATAAAGATGATCTCCATGTTGATGGAGGAAACCGAATTCCTCATGTGGCTATCACGGTGAAGACTCGTGAACAGAATATAAAGTGAACTGATAACAGTGAAATAAAGCATTTGAAGCAGCGAGGAAAACAATTAGTAAGCACACATACAGTAAATGCTCGTCAGAAGATAAGTCCGTGTAGTCCCTCATTCATCCAGGAGTGATCCATAGTAGAAAAAGTTTCAAAAAAGTCTTCTGGACAGTTTAATTCTTGATTGAGACGTTTCGACTTCCATCCGGAAATTATTTTCAATCTGAATGAAATGGACTGAAAACTGGATCTGTTTATACTAACCTGAGTAAAAGGTAAAAAAATAGTAAGAAGGGCTCGACCAATGAGCCTGTGTTACCTATGATGGCCGTGAATGGCTCCTATTGTAGCCACAGACCAGTAAACGAACATTATCATAAAAATGCTAAAAGCCTAGTGAATAGAAATTCCTGCTAACGAGAGACGTGAAAATGGGTCACGAGGTGTCATCTTTAGTCCATGGCTTCAAAAGGCTGCTGTAAATCCCGGACAGAATGTATCTAACGCCTCCACTCCGATTCAGCGAGGGACTCTCTCTCATCACAAAGATGGCTTCCTTCACCCCTCTTTCAAACCATCCTTTCTCTCTACTTAGAATATTCACCTCACTGTCCTCAAAAGTGTGTTTGGTGGATTTAAGATGCAGATGTACAGCAGACTGTGGACCACTTGAGGCTTCTCTTCTGTGTTGGTAAAGTCTTTTGTGGAGTGGTTGCTTCGTTTCCCCAATGTAGTGTTCTTTGCAGCTACCTTCACTGCACCGGATCGAATAAACTACATTGCTCTGTTTTTCTGTAGGCATCTTGTCTTTAGGATGTACTAGTTTCTGCCGTAGTGTGTTGAAAAATGGAGAAAAATGGAGTCTCTATTCCCTACGTGTCAGGACTGTCCGAGAAGGTACAGAGAATCTTCAGACAACATGACATCCCGGTTTTTTTTTAAACCGGTCAACACATTACACATTACTGGTCTGTGGCTACAATAGGAGCCATTCACGTCCATCATAGGTAACACAGGCTCATTGGTCGAGCCCTTCTTACTATTTTTTTTACCTTTTACTCAGGTTAGTATAAATAGATCCAGTTTCCAGTCCATTTCATTCAGATTGAAAATGATTTCCGGATGGAAGGCGAAACGTCTCGATCAAGAATTAAACTGTCCAGAAGACTTTTTTGAAACTTTTTCTACTACATTAGAAGTTAAAAGCACATTTTCTATTACCATATTTGAAGTAATTTGGGAACCGTGTGCTACTCCACATTACTTCGGCATTTCCCTTCAGGGGTCGCCACAGCAAGCCAGTTTCTTCCATCTAATCCTGTCGGTGGTGCAGTGGTTAGCCCAGGGGCCTCACAGCAAGAAGGTTGGGGTTCAAATCTCATGTGGGGATGAGGCTAGGAATGCTGGCCTTTGTGGCGTTTGCTGTTCTCCTTGTGTTTGCGTGGGTTTCCACTGGGTATTACGATTTTCTACCACCCTCCAAAAACATGCATGTTGGGTTAATTGGCCACTACAAAATTGTCCCAAAGAATGAGTGTGTGGCAGACTGGCGACCGACTGGCGACCAGTTCAGTGTGTACACTGCTTCTCACCTTAAATCAGCCAGGATAGGCTCCGGCACCCCATCAGGTAATAAGCGGTTCAGAAGATGAATTCAATTGCTATGTTCTATCAGTCAAGTGGAGGAAGGAGGTAATGAGGAGAGGTATGGTCTGTTTCCTTGACTTACAGGGAGGTTGACAGAGCCAGCAAATGAAGCCCAACTTCCATGATCTCTGCTGAGTTTCCAGCCCCGCCCTCCTCAACCCCCTCCTCATCGTCTCACTCATCGTGGAACGTAACGAAGTAAATGTACTTCGTTACTGTACTTAAGTAAAAAAAATTGTGTATCTGTACTTTACTTAAGTAAAATTTGAGACCGGTACTTTTACTTCACTACATTTTTAGAGCAAATATCTGTACTTTTACTTCGCTACTTTTTAAAAGTGTGTTTTACATTTTTCGTTACATTTTCGTTCAGGAATTTGAAAAATACACAGGTTTTTTTTAGCGCATCTTGAAGCCGCATCGCAAAAATCAAAAGAAGCAGTTGATCGGGAGAAGAAGTAATGAATCGAGAAACATTTTCCACATTCATTCAAAAACCTAACATCAAATATAGTACAAATTAAAAAGAGTCAGAAGATCGTTGTTCATTGTGTTTACTTCTAAATAAAAAGTTGAGCCATCATTACACAGAGCAGGGGCGGATCTAGAATTTTCCAAAGGGGGGTGGGGCTTTGACAAAGCCAATATATAGTGACTGGGGGCCTCCCCCCCCAAAACATTTTTAAAAATAAGTGTCATTTTCCTCCATTTTGGCGGCCCATTCACTGGCCCTTCTAGGGGATAGCTTGACTTGTCCCCTTTCCTTTTATTTATTATTTTTTTTTTTTGTGGACCAAAAGAGGCGGGGGAGTATTTATCCTGGTTACCATGGTGACACCCTATAGCACAACAAATTTAAATTATAGTTGAATACTTTTACTTTTTACTTAAAAAGTACAATTTACACCAACTACTTTTGTACTTTTACTTAAGTAAATTTTTTTATTGGTACTTTTACTTTTACTTAAGTAATTTTTTTGCCTAATTATCTGTACTTTTACTTAAGTACAAAAAGTACTTCATCCACCACTGCTCAGCAGTGACCGATATTAAAATTCTGAGCCCCCCTTTTCTGACCAAATTAGCATCAACAGAAAGAACAGAACATCAGCCATTTAAACAAGCAGGACTCAGTTCTTTGTGTTTTTGCTGATACTAAAGTTTACAGAGAGAGTTGTGAATAAAGATGGAGTCTACAGCAGTAGAGATAGATGGAAGTGTGATGGAAGGAGTGAGTTTAAATTTTTTATTTTTAAAAAGACACAAACAATAATGCTGTTCTAATGCTAACAGGAAGGAAGCTAACTGCTAGCTACCCCATGGTCCCTGATTTGACTTTTTAATCCTTTCTTTTCTTCTAGGGAGGACAGATTCTGAGGATATCTGCTGCTCTTAGCTGTATCATTGGTTCCGCCATTAAAATCAGTCAAATCCGAGCAGGAAGAAGCTCTCCTGGACTCAGGTAGGATGCTAACCGCTGTTAGCATGCTAATGTTAGCCTATTCATTAAAAACACTTAGAAATATTCAATAAAAAACAAACAGAATCACTTAAAAGTATCAATAATCAGTGGTGGATGAAGTACTCACTTTTTGTACTTAAGTTAAAGTACAGATAATTAGGCAAAAAATTTACTTAAGTAAAAGTAAAAGTACCAATAAAAAAATCTACTTAAGTAAAAGTACAAAAGTAGTTGGTGTAAATTGTACTTTTTAAGTAAAAAGTAAAAGTATTTGATCAGAATTCAAATGTTATTTTTTTGTGCTATAGGGTGTCACCATGGTAACCAGGTTAAATACTCTGCAGGGGTGTGACCCCCCTCTCCCGTCTCTTTTGGTCCACAAACTAAATAAACAAATAAAAGGAAAGGGGACAAGTCAAGCTATCCCCTAGAAGGGGCAGTGAATGGGCACCAAAATGGAGAAAAATGACACTTATTTTTTAAAATATTTTGGGGGGAGGCCCCCCAGTCACTATATATTGGCTTTGTCAAAGCCCCACCCCCCTTTGGAAAATTCTAGATCCGCCCCTGCTCCGTGTAATGATGGCTTAACTTTTTATTTAGAAGTAAACACAACGAACAACAATCTTCTGACTCTTTAATTTGTACTATATTTGATGTTAGGTTTTTGGCGCTGAATGAATGCGGAAAATGTTTCTCGATTCATGACTTCTTCTCCCGATCAACTGCTTCTGTATTTTTCAAATTCCTGAACGAAAATGTGACGAAAAATGTAAAACACACTTTTAAAAAGTAGCGAGGTAAAAGTACAGATATTTGCTCTAAAAATGTAGTGAAGTAAAAATAAAAGTACCGGTCTTAAATTTTACTTAAGTAAAGTACAGATACACAATTTTTTTACTTAAGTACAGTAACGAAGTACATCTACTTTGTTACGTTCCACCACTGGGACACACTGAGCAGGTCACCAGAAAACTACACACAGAAAACCATCCTACGTCATATTTAACGACCTACACACAAATATAGTTAATTATATTATTATTAAAAGATCAGAACATTTCATTTTTATTTCACTGACAGATCAGTGTGCGCACTTAGTGTTGCGACCGTCTTCTTCTCTGCTGTCTTTCTCTTGTGGAAGACGCCAGTCCACCTGCACAATAGCAACACCTCACTATTATTCACGAGCGTTGACAGGTGTAACCGGCTCATTTGAATACCATTACTTATACATCTCATTTGCATTATCCATATATGGAGTGCTAGAGGCGGGGTTTGGGTGGGATGGAGATCAATTTGCCTGACGCTTAAGATTTGTCACAGGTCAGATTTATAAAAAAATTACAGAGGTTTTATGAATCCAGAATTTGCATGACTTAAGGAAGATGAATAAACTGAGCAAAAACACTCAGCAGCACTCGCGGGTACAAGCGGTCGAAATGCGGTCAGTGCGTGAATGTGTTTCTTTCTGATGTGTGTTCAGACCGCAGCACCTGAGTGGCCTCCAGCTGGTCTCGGATCTCTGTTCAGGTAGTCTGCACGGCGCCAGCATTGGCTCCACCGATATCACTCTGACTCCTGGGAAGATCCGATCTGGAAGCCACACGGCCGACACGCAGACCGCGGGGTGAGCAAAGACACATTCACTTCACACACATTCACATTCACTACAAGCTGTTGTTTACAATGAATGTGTGTGTTTCAGGAGTGTGTGTCTGCTGCTGCAGGTGGCATTGCCCTGCGCTCTGTACGCCAACGCCGCCTCACAGCTCTGTCTGAAAGGGGGCACCAACGCAGAGATGGCTCCTCAGATAGACTACACCCTAAAGGTGATTGTGATCAATTTAGTTTTGGTTTTATACGACAGAATCAGAACAAACTCTCACAGCTAATGCATAGTTAAGCATAGTCCCTAAATTAGTTTTTTTTTTTCTTAATATAATAAAATTTACCTTTGATTATTGCATCTATTTCTTATTTTCATTTTTCCTTTTCTTTTTTAAAATGTTTTATAATTCCTCTTGTGCTCCTTTAGGTTTTCAAACCCATTGTGGAGAAGTTTGGAGTCCATTTTGACTGTGACATCAGAATGAGGTCAGTCCCGGGGTGGGCAAACTTTCTGACTCACAGGCCACAGTGAGTTCTAACATTTGACCAGGGAGCCAGAACAGGATCAGATGGATGGCATGCTTTGGTAACCGCTAGATTAGACCGATAGAATGGTGCGTTAGATTTTAAACAAGCGCTAAATGTTACACCGAAAGTGTTAAATTTCAAATCTAGCAGCGCGCGCTAGGACTCAGGTAGGATGCTAACCTACCTAAGTCCTAAAATCTGGTGTGATAGCGCTTAAAAACGGGCCTTTAGCGGCGCTAGGTTTGAAATCTAAGCGCTTCATGCAGCATTTTGCTTGTTTTATAATCGAACACGCTTGTTTACTTGCGTGTATTGGGCCCGATGGCTTTCCATATCTGTGGACACTGTTTATTTTGACAGCGTGCGCGACACGGAGACACACACATTTTAATTGGAGCAATGTTGTTGTATTTTTGGCGCCATCTAGTGACAAAATATCAGAATTACATGAAAATTAAATCTAGTAAGGTTTATTTATTTAATTTTTTTCTAGTTCGGCGGGCCGGATTAAATCATTTAACGGGCCACATGTGGCCTGTGGGCCGTAATTTGCCCATGCCTGGGTTAGTCTGTTGTCGAACTAATTTTACATCACCTTCTAATTTGGGGCGTTAAAAACAGGTCTTTTTCGACTCTTAAATAATGTCTGAACCTTTATTGGAAATCCTCAAGTAGACCATAAAATCTTTTATTCGTAGCTGTTAGTTCCTGACGCTGTGTGTGTGTTTTAGGGGTTACTATCCCAAAGGAGGAGGTGAAGTGATGGTGACGGTGAATCCGGTGAAGGAGCTGCAGCCCGTCACCATGTTGGAGCGAGGGAACATTACAAAGATCCACGGGCGGGCGTACGTCGCTGGAGTTTTGCCCTACAAAGTAAATCATTACTGTCTCACCACACAGGTCTAATTAAAGACCTCTGAATTGTTAGATTGTGTCGTTTTCTCCAAAGGATTACAGTTCTGCAGAAAGAGAAAAATCTCATCTGCGTAAATATTTGAAACTCATTGTACCGTATTTTCCACACTGTAAGGCGCATCTTCAATAAATGACATTTTAAAAAACTTTTTCCATATATAAGACGCACCGCATTATAAGGCGCTACAGTAAAGGCTGGGGTTACATTGTGCATCCACTAGATGGTGCTGCGCTAACGGAACTGTAAAAAAAAAAAACCAGTCAGATAGGGCAGTCAAACTTTATTAACAATTACAAAACAGCTTTCTGTTTTTACTCCCAAAATGAATAAACAGCTGTTTTATTATTTTCTCAGAGATAAAGTATTAGTATTTTTGTGACACAGTTTATCTTCCATTGGATATAAACTCTGTTTAGTCTTACTTACTTGGCGCAGCGCATCCTCTTGCTTCCTCCACTTCCTCACCATTGATTCATTGATGTTAAACTCTCTCGCTGCGGGTCTATTCCCGTGTTCTACTGCGTGACTGATCGCCTTGAGTTTAAACTCTGCGGTGTAACAGTGTCTCTTGGTAGGAGCCATTTCCGGGTCTTTACACAAACACAAATGGAAATGGGTGCGTTCGAGATGACACGAGGTTTTGCATTCAAAACCTAACCGGCATGCATTGCGGACCGATCTGCGCTAATCAGAACCGCGTCCGCCTGTGTCATCTCGAACACACCTAATGAGACGCCCTTTCATATATCCCAGCATGCACCGCGCACTACTTCTTCTATGGGGGAAATGGAGTCGGCGGCTGCTTACCACAGTTGCGACACCTGTTGTAGCTCAATATTAATCCATATATATGGCGCTCCGGGTTAAAAGGCGCATCGTGGACTTTAGAGAAAATTTAAAGTTTTTAGGTGCGCCTTATAGTACAGAAATTACGGTACATGTTTTTTTTTTTCAAATCCAAACCTTTGTCTTTATTATGTGGTATCACTCACTTCATCTCATAACTTTTTACTGTTTTAAATAGTGGAATTGGATTATGTGTTCCCATAGCCTGGTGAGTTGTCGAACAAACTAGAATCTTGTTGCTGCCGTGTTTTTATAAACTTTTTCTGTTTTATTTCGCTGCAGTAAAAACAGCTGTAATGATCCTGATCAGAATTATTAGAAATATCTGGTTAATCAATCTTTAACTCCATAAAATGTTTTTGTTTTAAGTTATTTGAACATGTATCTCTTGTTTATCGAGTAAGAGACTAAAAGATTTTTGATGAACTCTTGATTTAATCTTTCTTCAGTTCATTCAAAGTAGCTGTTTCTTCCTTTGGCCACCAGAGAGCGCTACTGCTTTATGATTTCCTTATTATTGTTTATCAAAGACCGTCAAAAACCAAAATAAAAGTTTTCTAATATAACATTTTATTCCGTCCTCAGCTGGCTAAAGACATGTCTGCTGCTGCTGTTCGCACCATCAGGAAGGAAATTAAAGAACTTTACATCAACATCCAGCCGCTGCAGGAAAAAGAAAAGGCCTACGGAAACGGGAACGGCATCATGTGAGACACCAGAACCAGACTAGATATAAGACGATAAGAGTAGAGATGGTTCATTGATCTGGACATGGACCAGAACTGTTCTTATTACACGTCCTAATGTTTCGTACCATCATCTTCCGCTTGCTCCGGGGTTGGGTCACGGGGGCAACAGCCTCAAACGGACAGCCCGGGCCTCTCTCTCCCCGGTTGCATCCTCCAGCTCACCCGGGAGGATCCCAAGTCGTTCCCCGGCCAGCTGTGAGACATAGTCTCTCCAGCGGGTCCGGGGTCTGCCCCTTGGTCTCCTCCCGGTAGGACGTGCCCGAAACACCTCGCCTGCGAGGCGCCCGCGGGGCATCCTGACCATATGCCTGAACCACTCCATCTGGCTCCTCTCGACCTGGAGGAGGAGCAGCTCGAGACCGAGCTCCTCCCGGATGGCAGAGCTCCTCACCCGATCTCTGAGTGAGAGCCCAGCCACCCTGCGGAGGAAGCTCATTTCGGCCGCTTGTACCCGCGATCTCATTCTTTCGGTCACCACCCACAGCTGGTGACCATAGGTGAGGGTTGGAATGTAGATCTACTTGTAAATCGAGAGCTTTCGTTTTCGGCTCAGCTCTCTCTTTATCACGGCGGACCGATGCAGCGTCCTAGTTATTGCTGATGCCGCACCGATCAGCCTGTCGAAAATAAGGTCGTGACTACTGGTGTTGTGAGGACTACAGACGCACCGATGCCCACATTGGGCTGATTCTTAAGTTCTGTACTGACACTCGTTTTGTAGTCAAGAAGCAATAATAAATCCATGTAATTTATTTATTAATTCAAAATTTTGATAGAGACTAATGTCTCTTCATTTAACCGTGCACAAGTTATAATTGTTTTATGGCTGTGACGTGCAGACGTACGCACGTGCTGATCTCAGCCAAAAACCCTTACATTTGTAGTCCTCATAAAGACAGCTCTTTGAGAGACCTCTCAAAGATGTTTCGGTTAAATAACCTCTGCGTTCTACGCTATTGCACCTGTCTAAATAATGTCTGGTAACCAAAACAACAAAACCTCAAAACTAATGTTACTATTACTACAAGTTGTTTTTGTTATTTATTCCACTTTTAGATATTTTGTGCAAAAAAAATAATCTAAGAAACTTTTTGCCGACTAAAGCAAAATTTCTCATCATCTTCTGGAGAAAAACTAGCAGGAAGAGGAACATTTTTTCTAGGGTCTTTAGTTAACGTTATCCCCCAACTATAGAGAGCCCAGACAGTTGAAGACACAGTGTTATGTTGCCTAAGTGATGTCCTGATATTGCTGAACATCACCCAACCTCATCTCAACTCTGTCTCTACTTGTCTGGAAGCAGGGGTCTGCAATTTTCCTGTCCCCTAAGTCCTCTCTGTTAGAACACACCTCTTTGTTTTATCTCTCCTCTCTGTTAGAACACACCTCTTTGTTTTATCACTCCTCTCTGTTAGAACACACCTTTTTGTTTTATCTCTCCTCTCTGTTAGAACACACCTCTTTGTTTTATCACTCCTCTCTGTTAGAACACACCTCTTTTTTTTTCATCCTGTTAGAACACACCTTTTTGTTTTATCCCTCCTCTCTGTTAGAACACACCTCTATGTTTTATCTGTCTGTTAGAACACACCTCTTTGTTTTATCACTCCTCTGTTAGAACACACCTCTTTGTTTTTATCACTCCTCTGTTAGAACACATCTCTTTGTTTTATCACTCTGTTAGAACACACCTCTTTATTTTTATCTCTGTTAGAACACACCTCTTTGTTTTATCTCTCTGTTAGAACACACCTCCTTTTTTTATCACTCTGTTAGAACACACCTCTTTGTTTTATCACTCTGTTAGAACACACCTCTTTGTTTTATCTCTCTGTTAGAACACACGTCTCTGTTAGAACACACCTCTTTGTTTTAACACTCTGTTAGAACACACCTCTTTGTTTTATCTCTCTGTTAGAACACACCTCTTTGTTTTATCTCTCTGTTAGAACACACCTCTTTGTTTCATCACTCCTCTCTGTTAGAACACACCTCTTTGTTTCATCACTCCTCTCTGTTAGAACACACCTCTTTGTTTCATCACTCCTCTCTGTTAGAACACACCTCATTGTTTTATCTCTCTGTTAGAACACACCTCTTTGTTTCATCACTCCTCTCTGTTAGTTTGTTTGTTTGTTTGGGTGGAGACGGTGGCCGCGTGGTTAGCGCGTTCGCCCGCGGACCTGAAGGTCGCGGGTTCGCGTCCCACGGAGAGCACGTCTAGGGTCCTTGGAGAAGACACCTAAGCCCCACTTCTCCCACCATTGGCGCCGTTGAAGGGCAGCCTGCTGCGGTGTAAGGAGTGCAGCAAACAAATTTCCCCGGTGAGGGATGAATAGAGTAATTCAAAATAAACAAAAAAATAAATAGAACACACCTCTTTGTTATATCACTCCTCTCTGTTAGAACACACCTCTTTGTTACATCACTCCTCTCTGTTAGAACACACCTCTTTGTTTTATCGCTCCTCTGTTAGAACACACCTCTTTGTTTTTTCAGTCCTTTGTTAGAACACACCTCTCTGTTAGAACACACCTCATTGTTTTATCTCTCTGTTAGAACACACCTCTTTGTTTCATCACTCCTCTCTGTTAGAACACACCTCTTTGTTTTATCGCTCCTCTGTTAGAACACACCTCTTTGTTTTTTCAGTCCTTTGTTAGAACACACCTCTCTGTTAGAACACACCCCTTTGTTTTAGAGGTATAGTAAGAGTTTTCGCGAGTACTCAAGTAAAAGTACTCCTACTCGTATCGGTTTTGAAAAAATATTTTTGTTGCACCCTTACTAACGACCCAATCAGAGCTGTCCTTTCTGTGTCTTCATTAAAACTAAATCAGAACTGCTTTTATTTTTTGCAGAATTATCGCTGAGTCATCGACAGGTTGTCTGTTTGCTGGTTCTGCTCTCGGGAAGAAAGGTGAGGTCACACGACCAGCAGGTGCGCTACCTCACAGGTTAGCTCATACGTGTGTGTTTTTTTTCAGGTGTGTATGCAGATAAAGTTGGGATAGAAGCAGCGGAGATGTTGCTGAGGAACATCCGACACAACGGCTGCGTGGACGAATTTCTGCAGGACCAGGTGACACAGACACACACACACACACTAGGTGACCTTGTCGTGAACCCACTGTGATCTCTTGACTTGTTCTTCTTCAGCTCATCATCTTCATGGCGTTGGCGAAGGGAACGTCTCGGATCAGAACAGGAGCTGTGACATTACACACACAGACGGCCATATACATCGCAGAGAAACTCACTCAGGTACACACACACACACACACACACATCTCATATTCATAAACATACCGTATTTTCTGGCCATAATTAAACATACATACTGTAAGTCCCATTTTTTTGCAGGTAATTTATTTTACTACTACTGTTTTTTGAACATTTGTTACCATGACAACCTAAAAACATGACATCACTTCCTATCCTGCAGGCAAAGTTTACAATAACCAAGTGCGAAGACGAGCTGAGCAGCAACGTCACTTACATCATCGAATGCCAAGGAGCAGGAGTTGGGAATGCTAACATGTAGCCACACACACACACACACACACACACACACACACACACACACAGACTGTAGCTGCTCTAAACATGTTCGACCCTCTTAGTTTGTGTCTCTCAGGGTTTTTTTTTTTTTTCCTTAAATGCTGTAATAAGTAAATAAATAAATTCTTCCCAACATTTACTGAATTTTCTGCTTTATTTTTAACCCAGTCCTGCAACAGACTGGTGACTTGTTCGGGGTGTACCCCGCCTCTCACCTGTTGTCTATTTAAACTAACTAATCAGTACATCGTGAATATTTTCAGCAGTAAAAAACCCCATGAATGTCAGTCCGTCAGTCGCCTTGTTAACCGTCTATCCCTTTTGGAGTTGCGGGAGAACCGAAGCCCATCCCGGCTGATTCAAGGCGATGGGCAGGGTACAGCCCAAACAGGTCGCCAGTCTGTCGCAGGGCCACACACATACAACGATCCACACACTCATTCCTTGGGACAATCATGTCGTGGCAAATCAATCTAGCATGCATGCTTTTGGAGGGTGAGTGGAAACCAGAGTTCCCGAAGGAAACCCGCGCATACACGGGGAGAACATGCAAACTCCACACGGAAAGGCTAGTGTTCCAAGCCTGGTCGCCACCCGGGACTCGAACCCCCGACCTTCTTGCTGTGAGGCCACTGTGCTACCCACTGCATTACCGTCCTGCCCCCAATTAATGCACAAAGAGAAAATAAAAACTTATATATTTTTTTTAATCTATGCACCCTAAAAAAAAAAAAAAGAGGAAAAAGCTAAAAACAAAAATACCTCGTTAAATTTTGCTAAAAAGTTTTTAAAAAGCAAGAAAAAAATAAGCTAGAAAACTAAAAATAAATAAAAATTTAAATTCAGCTACAAAAAAAGAAGGTAAAGTTAGCACACACACACAACACAAGTTGCAGCACGATGGCGCAGTGGGTAGCACAGTGGCCTCACAGCAAAAAGGTCGTGGGTCCGAGTCCTGGGTGGGGACGAGGCTTGGAACACTGTCCTTTCTGTGTGGAGTTTGCATGTTCTCCCCGTGTTTGCGTGGGTTTCCTCCGGGTACTCTGGTTTCCTCCCACCCTCCAAAGATATGCATGCGAGGTTGATTGGTCGGTGCCAAATTGCCCCTAGAAATGAGTGTGTGTGTGTGTGGATGGTTGTATGCGTGTAGCCCCGCGACAGACTGGCGACCTAGTTCGGGATGTACCCTGCCCTTCGCCTTAAATTGGCTGGGATGGGTTCCGGCACATGGTCCTCGCCCGGAAAAGGGTGGATTGCCCCCTGCAGGTCAGAGACAGGGTCCTGCCCCAAGTGGAGGAGTTTAAGTATCTCGGGGTCTTGTTCACGAGTGGGGGAAGGATGGAGCGGGAGATCGACAGGCGGATCGGTGTGGCGTCAGCAATAACTAGGACGCTGCATCGTTCCGTCGTGCTAAAGAGAGAGCTGAGCCGAAAAGCAAAGTTCTTGATTTACAAGCCGATCTACATTCCAACCCTCACCTATGGTCACTAGCTGTGGGTGGTGACCAAAAGAATGAGATCGCGGGTACAAGCGGCCGAAATGAGCTTCCTCTGCAGGGTTGCTGGGCTCTCACTCATAGATCTGGTGAGGAGCTCTGCCATCCGGGAGGAGCTCGGTGTCGAGCCACTCCTCCACCAGGTCGAGAGGAGCCAGATGTGGTGGTACGGGCATCTGGTCAGGATGCCCCCGAGCGCACCTGGAGGAGACCAGGGAGCAGACCCCGGACCCGCTGGAGAGACTATGTCTCACAGCTGGCCGGGGAACAACTTGGGATCCTTCCGGGTGAGCTGGAGGATGCAGCTGGGGTGAGAGAGGCCTGGGCTACCCGTTTGAGGCTGTTGCCCCCGCGACCTGACCCCGGAAGAAGCGGAAGATGATGGACGGATGGACGGACGGGTTCCGGCACCCCCCGCGACCCCCGAAAGGGATAATCGGATAAGAAGATGACTGACTGCCAACACAAGTTCAATGTCAATATTAATCAGTATCACTGCCGACCACTAGAGGGGGCTCCAGTAAATCCTATTGATGTTATACTATAATAATAAAACAAAAACAAATAAATTACATCAGCTTACTCTTTACTGAAACAATTTTTTTATTTAGATAGAATTTTATATTTATGTATATTTTATCAACATGAACAATTTTAAATGTAATTAAATTGTTTATATTTTTGTATAATTTCCATTATTTTAAAAACCATGTTCCGGTTGTTTTAAATTTAGCTGGAAATTATTTATCATTTTACGTAGTGATCCAAACACACTTAAATTTTATATATTCTCTAAATAATATCAGAGTCGTACTAGGAGCTTCAAATAAAAACAAACATTTTAAAACAGTCAACTCACAATAAAGTTGTTGCGATCGTTTTCTTACACAATATTAATCTAAACAAAATTTAATAAAGATTTTATTGTAGACCAAATTATTTCCACACAATTAGTTTGTGTTTATTGTTCAAATTTCACAATAATTTAATTAGGGTATTATTCAAAACTAATCTCTGCAGACGCTCTGCTTCTGTTAAATTTAAGAAGCGGACGTCATACCGTCTCATGGCCTCATCCACCATCGACTGGTTGACTAAACAAAAGTACCTCCCTGCTCTTAGACCCTCTTTGACGGTGAGGAAAAACTCCAAAAAACCAAGTAAGTGGGGAAAAAAATAGAAACCTTATGAGTATCCAAGAAGAGATCCCTCCCCCAGGACATTAGCCAATGTATTCTGTTGTCTTCCGCTTATCCAGGGCTGGGTCACGGGGGGCAACAGCCTCAGACGGGAAGCCCGGGCTTCTCTCACCCCAGCTGCATCCTCCAGCTCACCCGGAAGGATCCTGAGTCGTTCTCGGCAAGCTAGGAGACATAGTCTCTCCAGCAAGTCCGGGGTCTGCCCCTTGGTCTCCTCCTGGTGGAACGCCCGCGAGGCGCTCGGGGGGCATCCTGACCAGATGCTTGAACCACCCCATCTGGCTCCTCTCGACCTGGAGGAGGAGCGGCTCGACACCGAGCTCCTCCCGGATGGCAGAGCTCCTCACCCAATCTCTGAGTGAGAGGCCAGCCGCCCTGCGGAGGAAGCTCGTTTCGGCCGCTTGTATCCGCGATCTCTTTCTTTCGGTCACCACCCACAGCTGGTGACCATAGGTGAGGGTTGGAATGTAGATCGACTTGTAAATTCAGAGCTTTCTTGTGCCCGAAACACTTCACTTCAGGTACTCGGGAGGCATCCTTACCAGATGCCCAAACCACCCCATCTGGCTTCTCTCGACCTGGAGGAGCAGCTCTACTACGAGTTCCTCCCGGATGGCAGAAAATAGTTTCTTAAGACTGTCAAATAAATATGATATTTTTCTACTTTACATCTTTATATCTGAAGAAATCAGTCGATGTTCTTCATCCTGATGGAAACAGGACGGTGGATCATGCACAGAGGCCTCCACAGTCTGGTGACGCCCAGGACAAAAACACAGTGGGTCCATCAGGACGGTTATGCGATGACGTTGTTGCAATTTAAAAGAAGTTTTAAGAAGTCTTAAAAAAAGTTCCCATAACTTAAAAACAAAATACAAAAACACATAATTTTGAGTCACAATAGTCCTACACTTTTAACACTTTTAAGCAGTGGTGGAACGTAACGAAGTAAATGTACGTCGTTACTGTACTTAAGTAAAAAAATTGTGTATCTGTACTTTACTTAAGTAAAATTTAAGACCTTTACTTTTACTTCACTACATTTTTAGAGCAAATATCTGTACTTTTACTTCGCTACTTTTTAAAAGTGTGTTTTACATTTTTTGTTACATTTTTGTTCAAGAATTTAAAAAATATAACGTTTTTTTTTTTTTAGCGCATCTTGAAGCCGCATCGCTAAAATCAAAAGAAGCAGTTGATCGGGAGAAGAAGTAATGAATCGAGGCTCAATCAGTGTCGAGAGTAAACATTTTCCGCATTCATTCAGCGCCAAGAGCAGGGGCGGTTCTAAGATTTTCTGAAGAGGGGGTGGGGGTGGGGGGCGGGGACGTGAGGTGATTGATAAAGCCAATATAGGGTGACTGGCGGCCTCCCCCCCAGAACATTTTAAAAAATAAGTGTCATTTTCCTGCATTTTGGTGGACCATTTGCTGGCCCTGCAAGGGGATAGCTTGACTTGTCCCCTTTCCTTTCTTCTTTTTTTTGTGGACCAAAAGAGGCTGGAGAGGGGGGGGCGAGGTCAACGCCCCTGCAGAGTATTTATTTGTGACCCTGCAGCACAAAAAAAACATTTGAATTATGGTCGAATACTTTTACTTTTTACTTAAAAAGTAAAATTTACACCAATTACTTTTGTACTTTTACTTAAGTAGATTTTTTAATTGGTACTTTTGCTTTTACTTAAGTATTTTTTTTTGCCTAATTATCTGTACTTTTACTTAAGTACAAAAAGTGAGTACTTCATC
The DNA here is from genome assembly GCA_902685375.1 of Neostethus bicornis. NCBI lineage: Eukaryota > Metazoa > Chordata > Actinopteri > Atheriniformes > Phallostethidae > Neostethus > Neostethus bicornis. Next base: position 4,735,367 of record LR738547.1, on the reverse strand, counting down.
CACCACTGCTTTTAAGTATCTAGGATTAACAGTCCAGAGCAATGGAGAGTGTGGAAAAGAGGTGAAGAACAGGCAGGCTGGAACGGGTGGAGAAAAGTATCAGGTGTGATGTGCGATAGAAGAGTTTCAGCAAGACTGAACCGTGGTGAGACCGGCCATGCTGATTGGTCTAGAGACAGTGACACTGAGTAAAAGACAGGAAACAGAGATGGAGGTAGCAGAGATGAAGATGCTGAGGATCTCTCTGGGAGTGACCAGGATGGACAGGATCAGAGGAACAGCACATGTTAGAGGTTTTGGAGATAAAGTCAGAGAGGCCAGACTGAGATGGTTTGGACATGTGCAGAGGAGAGAGAGAGAGTACATCGGAAGAAGGATGCTGGATTTGGAACCACCAGGAAAGAGGACTAGAGGAAGACCAAAGAGGAGGTTCATGGATACAGTGAAGGAAGACATGAAGATAGTTGGTGTGACCAAAGAGGATGCAGCAGATAGGGTTAGATGGAAGAAACCAACTTGCTGTGGCGACCCCTGAAGGGAAATGCCAAAAGAAGAAGAAGAATAGTCCTACACTGACAGACATTTATATGTGTTTTCTAATTGTTTCCTCTCTGCTTTAAAAGCTTCATTTCACTGTCCTCGGTTCACTTCAGCTTCTGTCCACAGGTGTCGTCTTTTTGCCACGTCTTACCACTTGACACCTGTTGCTTAGAACCACAAAACAGTCCACGCTCTTTATCACCTTTATAGGTTACTAAATTTTTGCAGAAGTCAGTGTGCGTTCTGATTTAGCATAAGCACGTTCTGTAAATGAGACCATGTGGATTCAGGCCAGGGCGTCATGTGTGGCCCGCCTTGTTTCCGTGGCGTCACCAGCTCGGTGTCGTGTTGTTCGTCCCTGCAGCCTCATTCACTCACCTGCAGCAGGTGTACAGTGTGAACAGCCGGACGTTCAGCCCGACCTGAATGTGTTGAAACTTGAGGACTCTGTAAGCTCACACCTGCGTCCTGAACCGGCTGCAACTTGACCCGGGTCACCTGACACCGCCTCGGCCTCTGTCGCGTTCATCGCAGTCTGCTCGCCGCCACGCAGCATGGCGGACTCCGGGGCCTGGATGACCCACCAGGAGGACCCCCGGATCCTCCAACCAGGATTGGAATCGGGACCGAACCGAGTGTGGATCTCACTAGTCGCAGGTAAGTTTGATTTGATCCAGAGTTCGACTCGTGATCGGGTTTAGGTGGATAAGGCTAAACAACAACAACAACAACATACCAGTGAGAAACATCAGGATCCAGATGTGATGATGTTATTACGTGCTAAAAAGTAATGACGTCTTTCTGCAAAAAAATAACCAGATGAACTGAATTCATATTTTTTTATTTAATGCCCAACATTTTTTATCATATTTTTTCCAACACCAGCACGTCTCTTCATCTGGACGTGTACAAAATAATCTACTCAAAACAGACTTGATACATATTTTTTATTATTATGTTGGTGTTTTTTATTTGAGGGTTAAAATACAAGAAATTTAAACATGGTTTACAGGCTAATCACGTTTTGGCAGAAGGTCACAGAAAATGACTCCTTGCCAAAATGGCGTTTTCCAAAAAATACCTAACGTTATTCATAAAATTTCCCTCGTTTGCCAACTTATGTCCCTTCTTATGGTGAAATGAGGGTGTGACAGCGCGTTCTTTGGAATTATGCTAGTTTTCAGACGCCATATTTCTCAAGATCACACCTTGCGTACGCCCCAAAGAGACAGCTACGCAACTTCCGTTCCGTCATCTTTCGCTTGTTCCGGGGTCGGGTCGCGGGGGCAACAGCCTCAAACGGGCAGCCCAGGCCTCTCTCTCCCTGGCTGCATCCTCCAGCTCACCCGAAACAATCCCAAGTCGTTTCCCCGGCCAGCCGTGAGACATAGTCTCTCCAGCGGGTCCGGGGTCTGCCCCTTGGTCTCCTCCCGGTGGGACGTGCCCGAAACACCTCGCCTGCGAAGCGCTCGAACCACCCCATCTGGCTCCTCTCGACCTGGAGGAGGAGCGGCTCGACACCGAGCTCCTCCCGGATGGCAGAGCACCTCACCCGATCTCATAGTTGCTACGCAACTATGCATTTATAAATAAACGACTAAAATTTACTCTATTTTATACGCAACAATTTCAATAAACCCCGCGACAGACTGGCGACCTGTTCGGGGTGTACCCTGCCCTTTGCCTTAGATTAGCCGGGATGGGCTCCGGCACCCCCCAGTGACTCCGAAAGGGATAGACGGATAAGAAAATGACTGATGAATTTCAATAAAGATGAAAAGTTTAATCGCTGTTTCCATTGTGCGTACAGTCTATAGAAGCTCTGCTGATTTTAGTCTACCTGGCAACAAATGCTTGTCATAAAAGCTCTAACTTTAAAACACACACTTGGAAGGAACGCATTCTCTGGAAAAGACAAAACACACAAACTATTTGAAATACTTTTATATATGTTAATGACCAAAATATTTTGTTTGTTCCGTTCGGTTCCATCATCTTCCGCCTATCCGGGGCCAAGTCGCGGGGGCAACAGCCTCAGGCAGATTGGCCAGGCTTCTCTCATCCCACTCAGTAATTCCCTGGCAAGCTGTGAGACATAGTCTCGCCGGCGGGTCTGGTGTTTGTCTCTTGGTCTCCTCCCGATGGGACTTGCCCAAAACAAATCACCAACGATGCGCTTGGGAGGTGTCCTGACCAGATGCCCGAACCACCCCATCTGGCTCCTCTCGACCTGGAGGAGGAGCGGCTCGACATCGAGCTCTTCCCGGATGGCAGAGCCCCTCCTAATTAACATCAGTTTGTGATTTAGATATTTTTCGGCTGGCAGAGGCTTTGAAGGCATTTAAGGATCACCACTGCTCGGGTCACTAGGTGTGAATTTAAATTAGTTTCCCTTTCTTTCTGTTACCTAAGATATTCTCAGGGGTGTGTGTCCACCAAGCAGGAAAACAACTCAAACCTGCAGGACAAGAGCCCTCAGACAGGAAAGTGAAATCTCTGCTTGCTAAACAGGAATGTGAGAAAAAAAAACAAGCAAAACTTGTTCTGTGTTTTCTTTTTTCTGATGAGGTAAGCGTGTTCAGGTAGTAAACATTACTACACACATGTGGAAACGTACAGAAAAAAACAACAACTTTTAAATCTGGGATAATTCCCAGACTTGAACTAGCAACATTTTTTTTCTGAGGCAGCAGTAACACAGTAACCACCATGTAGCTCATTTTAAAACTTTAATATTAAAACTTATACAGAAAAAATGACATAGTTGAAAAACACATTGAAAAAGAAAATGTTCCGTTCCGTCCCGTTATCTTCCGCTTGTTCCGGGGTCAGGTCACGAGGGCAACAGCCTCAAACGGGTAGCCCAGGCCTCTCTCTCCCTGGCTGCATCCTCTAGCTCACCTGGAAGGATCCCAAGTCGTTCCCCGGCCAGCTGTGAGACATAGTCTCTCCAGCAGGTCCGGGGTCTGCCCCTTGGTCTCCTCCCGGTGGGACGTGCCCAAAACACCTCGCCCACGAGGCGCTCGGGGGGCATCCTGACCAGATGCCCGAACCATCCCATCTGGCTCCTCTCGACCTGGAGGAGGAGCGACTCGACACCGAGCTCCTCCCGGATGGCAGAGCTCCTCACCCGATCTCTGAGTGAGAGCCCAGCCACCCTGCGGAGGAAGCTCATTTCGGCCACTTCAGCCGCGATCTCATTCTTTCGGTCACCACCCACAGCTGGTTACCATGGTGAGGGTTGGAACGTAGATCGACTTGTAAATCGAGAGCTTTGCTTTTCGGCTCAGCTCTCTCTTTACCACGACGGACCGATGCAGTGTCCTAGTAGATTATCGTAAAACTCTTAAATAAAGTCGGAAGCTGTCGGATGCAAATCCCAAGACGTGGGTGAAAGACGACATGTGGACAAAACCTTATGTGAACTGAGGGCAGTGAAATCAAGCTTTTGAAGCAGCAACAATAAACGCTATTTTTTTAAAAATTATTCTCCTTCAGGATAAATTTGTCGCGGTGAGCTCGGACCTGTTGCACGCAAACCTGCAACAACCATGTGAACCACTCACAGAGTTGCCGAAGTGACCACCTCCTCTTTACAACAACAGACCGATGCAGCATCCTAGTTATTGCTGACGCCTCACCGATCCGCCTGTCGATCTCCTGCTCCATCCTTCCCCCCACTCGTGAACAAGACCCCGAGATACTTAAACTCCTCCACTTGGGGCAGCACCCAAGAGCTTATTTTAGTTTTTTATTATTGTTAAATTGTATAACTTCCATACTTATCCGTGTAGTCCCTCATTCATCCAGGAGTGATCCATAGTAGAAAAAGTTTTAAAAAAAGTCTTCTGGACAGTTTAAATCTTGAACGAGACGTTTCCACTTCCATCCGGAAATCATTTTCAATCTGAATGAAATGGACAGAAAACTTGATCTATTTATACTAACCTGAGTAAAAGGTAAAAAAAATAGTAAGAAGGGCTCGACCAATGAGCCTGTGTTACCTATGATGGCCGTGAATGGCTCCTATTGTAGCCACAGACCAGTAAACGACCCTATTATGATGAAAGAGAGTCCCTCTCTGAATCGGAGTGGAGGCGTTAGATGCATTCTGCCCGGTATTTACAGCAGCCTTTTGAAGCCATGGACTAAAGATGACACCTCGTGACCCAGTTTCACGCCTCTCGTTAGCAGGAATTTCTATTCACTAGGCTTTTAGCATTTTTATAATAGGTTCATTTACTGGTCTGTGGCTGCAATAGGAGCCATTCACGGCCATCATAGGTAACACAGGCTCATTGGTCGAGCCCTCCTTACTATTTTTTTTTACCTTTTACTCAGGTTAGTATAAATACATCCAATTTTCTGTCCATTTCATTCAGATTGAAAATGATTTCCGGATGGAAGTCGAAACGTCTTGTTCAAGAATTAAACTGTCCAGAAGACTTTTTTGAAACTTTTTCTTCTATAAACTTCCATACTTGTTTTTTTGTTGACATTTGAATACGTCATCGAAGCGGTATTTTCCGACGGACCGTGAAAGCAGCATAGGGTTGGTGTCTTGTCGTCGTCATGGTAACGAGCGTTAAGGAGGGCTTTAGTGAATCAGGGTTTCAGACTGCGCTCGCTCCCAGCGTTCTGGGACATGCTAACATGCTAACCCGATGAAAAGCGGAGTAAAAGCGGCCAGAAGGACGCTCACGCGCGGGAAGGAAGCCGCAGGGACTGATGGAAAACTTTTTCTAGTTTTAAAACTCGTTCCTTCGCGGGTCTGCGCCTGGTTAGCGGTCTTAGAAAGAGTTTTTTAAGTTTGATAAAAGAGGAGAATCTGTATAAAAATGAGTGTTGAAGGTGTGAAACATTCCTCAGTTCTTTCTACTCTCTTCAAAATGAACGATGATTGTGACCTGTTTGGAGCAGCTGTATTTATCAAAGGTAAACACGACTACATCTTTTTAAAACTTACTTTAAAATACGTTTAAAAAGTCTTTTAGCGCTAAAAACACTTCAATCTGATCTGTTTCAAGTGGTTTGATTGGACGTCTTTTCAAAATAAAGCACCAACAAGAGACTAATTTAAAAGAAAATAATTTTTTTTAAAACATTACTAGTGAAGATCAAAAGGAATGAAATCAAATTAAATTGAAATTTTAACTTCAGGAAGTTAAAAATACTTAAAAATGTGAAAATATTTTAAGTTTAAAGTTATTGTTGAAAATGTTTTTTAGTGTGAAAGTTTTTAAAATGTCAGCTAATTTAAAAAAAAACTTTACTAATGTAAGTTTTAAAAACTGAATATTTTTATGTCAATAAATATAAAATAGTTTTATTTCATGATAAATTAAACCTTTTTTTTTTTCAAACCTCTGAAGATAAATTGAGTTGTTTAAATTTATTAAAATACTAAAATTAAAAAGAAAAACCTCATCAGCGGCTCGGTGACGAGCCGCTCCTCCCCAAGTCGAGAGGAGCCAGATGGGGTGGTTCGGGCATCTGGTCAGGATGCCCCCCGAGCGGCTCGCGGGCGAGGTGTTTTGGGCACATCCCATCGGGAAGAGACCAAGGGGCAGACCCCGGACCCGCTGGAGAGACTATGTCTCACTGCTGGCCGGGGAACGACTTGGGATCCTTCCAGGTGATCTACATGATGCAGCCGGGGAGAGAGAGGCCTGGGCTGCCCGTTTGAGGCTGTTGCCGCCGCGACCCGACCCCGGAACAAGCGGAAGATGACGGAACAGAACGGAACCTCATCAGGAAGCCCAGACTTCCCTCACCCTGGTCACATCCTCCAGTTCATGGGCGTCCAGCTGTAAGACATAGTCTCTCCATCAGGTTTAGGGTCTGCGTCTGGGTCGTCTTCCCAGAGGCAGGACAGAACACCTCAAGAGCGAGGCGTTCAGGAGACATCCTAACCAGATGCCCAAACCGCCCCACCTGGCTTCTCTCGACCTCCTTCGGCTATAATCCAAGCTCCTCCATAGTAGAGGAGCTTGAAGTAAAGCTCCTCACCCTGTTGTTGAGTGAGAGCCCTGCTAACCTGTGGAGGAAGCTCATTTCAGCCGCTTGTATCTGGAAACTTGTTCTTTCGGTAACCACCAAAAAGCTGGTTACCATGGTGAGGGTAGGAACGTAGATCCTGGTTACCATGGTGAGGGTAGGAACGTAGATCCTGGTTACCATGGTGAGGGTAGGAACATAGATCCTGGTTACCATGGAGAGGGTAGGAACGTAGATCCTGGTTACCATGGTGAGGGTAGGAACGTAGATCCTGGTTACCATGGAGAGGGTAGGAACGTAGATCCTGGTTACCATGGTGAGGGTAGGAACGTAGGTCCTGGTTACCATGGTGAGGGTAGGAACGTAGATCCTGGTTACCATGGTGAGGGTATGAACGTAGATCCTGGTTACCATGGTGAAGGTAGGAACGAAGATCCTGGTTACCATGGTGAGGGTAGGAAAAATCGATCCTGGTTACCATGGTGAGGGTAGGAACGTAGATCCTGGTTACCATGGTGAGGGTAGGAACGTAGATCCTGGTTACCATGGTGAGGGTAGGAACTTAGATCCTGGTTACCATGGTGAGGGTAATAACGTAGATCCTGGTTACCATGGTGAGGGTAGGAATGTAGTTTCACTTTTTGACTCCGCTTTTCTCCACCATAAACGTACAACACAGCGTCCTAATTACTGCAGACGCTGCACCAATATGTCTGTCGATCTTTTGCTCCATTCTTCCACCACTCGTTAACAAGACCCCAAGATCCTTAAACACCTCCACTTGGGCCAACACCCTGTCCCTGACCTGCAGAGGATATTCCACCCTTTTCAGGGCGAGGTCTGTAAAGGGCCCTCCTCTCAGATTTGGAGGCGCTGATTTCCATCCTATAGCAGCTGACCGGGCTCAGCACGAGCAGGGTACATGGGTCTCCCTCTCAGTGCGCTCACGTGGAGAAAGAGTCCTCGTGGTCAGGTGTAAGAGTACTTGGGTGGTACCGTTTGTGGAGACCCTGGCGGTCCCACCCTCAATATTCAGGCTCAAAATAAATGTAACTTTTTAAGGTAATAGTTTTTCTTTCAAAATGAACAAAAAAACTTTTTGCTTTTTTTTCTCTAAAATATGTTTTTTTGTCATAAATATGAAAATATTTTATATAAACAATCGAGTTGTTGCATCAATTTTAAAGTAAACAAAACTAAACAATTTAAAGTTGCAAACTCGATTTTAAAATATTTTTTATGTTTTAAACAATAATTTTCAGCTTAGTTTAGTAAACGTAAATAATATCTAATAAATATTTCTGATTCTAGTTTAAAAGTTACTATTTTTCCACGTTTTCCTCAAATATTATTCTTGACTCGTTCCAAACGGAGCTCTTCGGGTCAGAGTAGAACAAAGCCGGATAGAACGGGGTGATTGGGGCCGTTTATAAATAAAATCTATCTTTAGACTTTACAGTGAAGCAGATGATGGAAACAGTGAGTCTGGTTTGTGATGATTATTTGGACTCAGCCATGGCGATGAGGTAAGGGTCTAAAAGATCCAGCTGAGGTGTTTGGGGCATCCGGTCAGACTGCTTTTCCAGACCCTCAGGGAGGGGCTTTGGACTGGTTCTACAGGGGCAAACCCGGGATTTACAGAGAAGATTAAATCTGGGCTGGCTTGGACACGCCTGTCCTCTTAGGAAAAGCTGTCTGGTGTGAAAGTGGAGATTTCTGCTTCCTGATCTCAGATTATTTGCGTAGGGCTGCTGCTATCGATTCTTTTGTTTAATTATTCCAAATATAACAGATTTTTGGTGTGAACCGTTACACCACGTGGAACTGATTTAAATAAGAACAGACAATATTTAGAAAGTCTTAGACGTGTTTTTTCGGCTGCAGATGGGATTTGGATAAAGTTTATTTTTCACCAAACCTTGTTTGCACGTTACATACATCACGGAGTATTCTGATTAGACAATGCTGAAGGTATGTATCCACCTCCATGGAACGAGCGAACCCCAATGCTGCGCAACCACAGGAAAAGAAACATGCATGGAGCTACAATTTATAATCAAATTAAAAAGAGAAATAAAAACTCAGTTTTAATTGGTTAAATGAATCCCAAACGACACCAGTGTAAAAACAATGTGACTATCGCAATCATGTCTGAGTAACTAACGAGTGGTTCACCTGAAAAAATCTATCTGAGACTAAAACAAATGAAAAACGCAAAACCAAAGATTTTGCATTTTGGGGACGCAAAAATCACTGGTTTTGCGTCCTGACGAGGACTGCGTCGGTCCGTCATGGTAAAAAAAGAGCTGAGCTGAAAAGCAAAGCACTCGATTTACAAGTCGATTTACGTTCCTACCCTCACCTATGGTCACCAGCTGTGGGTGGTGACCGAAAAAATGAGATCGCAGATACAAGCGGCCAAAATGAGCTTCCGCTGCAGGTTGGCTGTGCTATCACTCCGAGATCGGGTGAGGAGCTCTGCCATCCGGGAGGAGCTCAGTGTTGAGCCGCTCCTGCCCCAGGTCGAGAGGATCTAGACGGGGTGGTTCGGGCATCTGGTCAGGATGCCCCAAGACTGCCTCGCTGGTTAGGTGTTTTGGGCACGTCCCACCAGGAGGAGACCAAGAGGCAGACCCCGGACCTGCTGGAGAGGTTATGTCTTACAGCTGGCTGGGGAACGACTCAGGATCCTTTCGGTCGAGCTGGAAGATGCAGCCGGGGTGAGAGAGGCCTGGGCTTCCAGTCTGAGGCCGCGACCCGGCCCCGGATGAACGGAAGACGACAGAACGGAACTTTATTTAGTCATTTTTTTAAAATCCTTTTTCTTCATCCAAGTATCAACACAAAGTCTCAACAAGCTTCACACACAGTTAATCAGAGAAACGCACAATCCGCACACGTCGTTTGCATCAGGGTTTCATTACGTACGGTATGTCCTCAGGAACTGATGAGCTCTAACTTTGATTTAAATTTGCATCAAACGTTCAACCAAATGATGTGGGAGCTGGAATCAAAGTGATTTTTATCAAATCAGAGCTACGTACTGTACTGTATCATACTGTACTGTGAACGGCAGATAAGGAAGCCCATTAGCCAGACGTTGGGAGGCAAACTTGAACACTTATCGGCCTCGAGGGGTGAACATGAAACGTGATTAAAAAGATTTATGGTGTGGTTTTTTAAACCACCGCGTTGGAGAAAAAGAAAACATAGATAGAATTTACATTAAAAAAAAAAAAAAAAATAGAAATTGTCAACCAAATGCTTTAAATTTGTGATCTTAACCTGTGGTTGCATGACCCTGAAAACACAGTTAATCTGCAATAGGTACTGAGTAACTGGCGGTTTTAATAAAATTCCTCTAGTGGTTTGAGGAGGTATTACTTTCACAGAAGACATTAAAAAGACCATTTGCTTCCGTTTAGATTTACCGACCCACTTTTCTTAGCTTGAACCCCCAACCATGCTTCCTCACTGAAGCACACCTGCATTGTTGTGCCCTTTGACTGTCGCCAATAAGTTCTTCTTCTCCTTTCAGCATTTCCCTCCAGGGGGCGCCATAGCAAGTCAGTTTCTTCCATCTAACCCTATCTGCTGTATCCTCTTTGGTCACACCAACTATTTTTTTTTATATATATACTTTATTAATCCCTCACCGGGTAAATTATGTGCTGCAGTTCACCGCAGCAGGCTGCCACCTATGACGGCACCAATGGTGGGAGAAACGAGGGGTTAGGTGTCTTCTCCAAGGACCCTAATCGTGCACTCAGTGGGATGCAAACCCGCGAATATCCGGTTGATTTCCAGTTGGGCAAACGCTCTAACTACTGAGCCACCATCTACCATCTTCATGTCTTCCTTCACTGTATCCATGAACCTCCTCTTTGGTCTTCCTCTAGGCCTCTTTCCTGGTGGTTCCAAATCCAGCATCCTTCTTCCGATGTACTCTCTCTCTTCTCTGCACATGTCCGAACCATCTCAGTCTGGCCTCTCTGACTTTATCTCCAAAACCTCTAACATGTGCTGTTCCTCTGATCCTGTCCATCTTGGTCACTCCCAGACAGATCCTCGGCATCTTCATCTCTGCTACCTCCATCTCTGTTTCCTGTCTTTTCTCAGTGCCACTGTCTCTAGACCAAACAGCATGACCGCTCTTACCACGGTTTTGTACACTTTTTCTTTCATTCTAGCTGAAACTCTTCTGTCACACATCACACCTGATACTTCTCTTCACCCGTTCCAGCTTGCCTGCACACGCTTCTTCACCTCTTTTCCACACTCTCCAACCTCCTTTTTGGTCTTCCTCTAGTTCTCTTTCCTGGTGGTTCCAAACCCAGCATCCTTCTTTTGATGTACTCGGTCTCTCTCCTCTGCACGTGTCCAAACCATCTCAGTCTGGCCTTTCTGACTTTATCTCCAAAACCTCTAACATGTGCTGTTCCTCTGATATACTCATTTCAATCCTGTCATCAATAAGTTCACACAATGGAAAAATTTTTGGAAGATTTCTATGAATAGTTTCTTCAAGTTTGGTGGTCCTGATCAGACGTGTTAAGAGGCTGCAAACAGGATGCATTTCCATTGGCGGAATCTTGTTCGTGATCAAACGCTGGCGTAGACAGTCAAACCATTAGAAATCTGGTAGGAACTGTCTTCTCCTTCTGAAAAAACTAAGATGAATTCTCTCTGCAATTTAGGGCTGAAACAACTAATCGAATTAATCGATTATAATTGATTATTGAAAAGTTGATGACTAATTTAGTCATCGATTAATTGTTTAGGAAGTTTTCACTGTCAACTCCACCTAATATTACACAACTTGATTGTTTTTTGTGTATTTTTACTCATGTTAACCTAGGCCATTTTTGTTTGGTACTATACCTCTGAACAAGGTTAAATTTGCAAATCTAAAACTGTTAACGATTTCTTGTTTTTAAATGTGATCCTGGATGGTCAACAGTTTCCATTTTATGTTTTTTTTAGCCAGTACTATAAAACACATTTTATGGGTGCTCGTGATTTACCTTTACTGTATTCAGTAAGTAGATTTATTATTTTATATTTGCTGTAGAAATGGTAATATTCTCCCTCTTTATTTCACAGAAAGATAAACATTTTTACTCATTAAAATGAGCCCAACGTGTTGTTTAAGTGGTTATGAGTTGTGTTTTGCATAATTACATTCAACAAAATGCCAGTGTAGGTGCTATGGAGACTTACTAGCCTTTGGAAAAACCTGTAACTTTATCACTATTTTTCCTTCCTTATGTGACCTCTGATCGTTCAGCATGGGAGCGTCCGAACTTTGACTCACCACACCTGCAGCATCGCCTGCTTTCCATCCACACACACCTGATATTCTTAATGAAACCGATCATTTAATCCTGCTAGCATGTAATCATAGGATCTGAGTTTAACCCCTAGTGTGTGTGTCTGTCCCACAGAGCGCCTGTACTTTGCCACGTTACGCAGCAAACCAAAAAGCACAGCCAACACCCACTACTTCTGCACAGATGACGAGTTCGTCTATGAAAAGTAAGTTTTCTCATCTTGCTCTTAACCCCGTAAGGCCCTCCAACATGTTTAACATTCACTTTTCACCTTCTGAGAATAAAAAACAGACCTATTTAATCTCATATTAGGTTGATAAACTCTATACGTTTATTATTTTCAAACTTAACAGAAAGTTTATTATTGTGATAAAGTGGGCTACAATTTAGATATCCTGTGTTTCTGTGATTGCTTTGCTGATGAGACACCAGGCTTTTAGGGTAGGTTAAATTTTACCAGTGGTGGATGAAGTACTCACTTTTTGTACTTAAGTAAAAGTACAGATAATTAGGCAAAAAATTTACTTAAGTAAAAGTACCAATAAAAAAAAATCTACTTAAGTAAAAGTAATTGGTGTAAATTTTACTTTTTAAGTAAAAAGTAAAAGTATTCGACCATAATTCAAATGTTGTTTTTTGTGCTGTAGGGTCACAAATAAATACTCTGCAGGGGCGTGACCCCGCCCCCCCTCTCCTGCCTCTTTTGGTCCGCAAAAAAAAGAAGAAAGGAAAGGGGACAAGTCAAGCTATCCCCTTGCAGGGCCAGCAAATGGTCCACCAAAATGCAGAAAAATGACTTATTTTTTAAAATGTTCTGGGGGGGCGGTGAGGCCCCCAGTCACCCTATATTGGCTTTGTCAATGACCTCACGTCCCCGCCCCCCATCGTCACCCCATCTTCAGAAAATCCTAGCACCGCCCCTGCTCTTCGCGCTGAATGAATGCGGAAAATGTTTACTCTCGACTCTAATTGAGCCTCGATTCATTACTTCTTCTCCCGATCAACTGCTTCTTTTGATTTTAGCGATGCGGCTTCAAGATGCGCTTAAAAAAAAACATCATATTTTTTAAATTCCTGAACAAAAATGTAACAAAAAATGTAAAACACACTTTTAAAAAGTAGCGAAGTAAAAGTACAGATATTTGCTCTAAAAATGTAGTGAAGTAAAAGTAAAAGTACCGGTCTTAAATTTTACTTAAGTAAAGTACAAATACACAATTTTTTTACTTAAGTACAGTAACGAAGTACATTTACATCGTTACGTTCCACCACTAAATTTTACCTACCCTCACTACAACATCCCACATGAGCCAAGGTTACTTTTCCCATCAGACTAGTTAACAAACAAAACCCCGAAATGTCCCAATGCAGATCTCAAATGTGTTATGATATCTGTGCTCGACTGATTTATCAGTTAGTTGGCTGATTAAATTGGCCGATATTGTCATCTCGTCTGACATCTGTAATGGGCAAAAAAAATGGCACCAGTTGTCGCCGATTCATTTCTGTCTGAACCTATTCACTAAACACTCAGATTTACAAAGGGTCCGTAAATGCACCACTGTGTGACATCACAGTGCAGGCTCCGGTTAACTTTGCTCCGCCTACACAGAGGAAGAAAGCAGAAACAGACCTATTTAATATTTTTTTTTATTCTGTGCTTACTAGAAAGAGATAAATATTTTAATTGTTCAAATCATGCTCAAATCTGGCGTGTCTTTGATTCGAATCAATACTGATTCATTGTAGCTACCAATGTTTTAATTTGAAACGTTACCAGATTTTCTTGCTTAAATCCGTCAATGGCTCACCTTTGACGCATCAATCCATTAAATTTAAGCCTCTAAACTAGCAAAATGAGTAAAAAACAAAGATCTATAGGAAGCATCTTTGCTAAAGGGAGGTACAGAGTTACGAAGCAGACTGAACTTTAGAAACACTCTTCAGGTTTCAGGTCCATATGGGACTGTCTGGTTCCAGCAAAACAAACTCAGAACTCTGATTGATCTAGTCTTACTGTGAGGAGCTTTGCTGGTATTTTTATTCACTTTGTTTCTGTGATGTCTTTTATTTTGAAGGTATGTTTACCGTTACCATAACAACCACAGTTCGTTAGGGGAGAGAGAATGTTTCCATGTTATAAAGACGCTGCTATTAAATTTTCTCTTGAAGACAAAGTGGATTTAAGATTATTATTATTATTGATTAAAAAAGCCAGTTTTTCAGGCTGGTCTTATCACCTTTAGATTGGTTCGTGAAAATATTGTCAGACACTAAACCAGTCTGTGGCACAGAAAAGGTTGGGGACCCCTGATCAAGCCTATGCATAACACAACCCCAGACATCGCAGTACGGTGATTCTTTCTATGCGTCTGTGCGCCTTATATATGAAAAAAGTTTTAAAATAGACCATTCATTTAAGGTTCCGTTCCGTCATCTTCCGCTTGTTTCGGGGTCGTGTCGCGGGGGCAACAGCCTCAAATGGGTAGCCCAGGCCTCTCTCAGCCTGGCTGCATCCTCTTGCTCACCTGGAAGGATCCCAAGTCGTTCCCCGGCCAGCTGTGAGACATAGTCTCTCTTGGGTCCGGGGTCTGCCCCTTGGTCTCCTCCCGGTGGGACGTGCCCGAAACACCTTGCCCACGAGGCGCTCAAGGGGCATCCTAACCAGATGCCCGAACTACTCCATCTGGCTCATCTCGACCTGGAGGAGGAGCGGCTCGACACAGAGCTCCTCCCGGATGGCAGAGCTCCTCACACGATCTCTGAGTGAGATCATTGAAGGTGCGCCCTATAACATGGTGCGCCTTATGATGTGGAAAATACGGTAGTGTGGTGATCAGACATAATTCACCAAAGACTGTGTTCAATGCAGGGGCGGATCCAGGGAAGTGTGTGGGGGGCCCAAACCCTTCCCCCCGTTTAAGGAGGGGCGTGCTTTGATGACGTCATATTTAAACATCTGTTGTTAGGAATAAAATTTTTCGTGGATTCGTGCGCTCACTCTATTTATTTACCAAATCCACAGTAGTTTGTTTTTCTAGTTGCAACGCTGTTGCCGATACTAAGAATTTAAGTGACGTGCTACTATGATTTGGTCACAAAGGTGTGATTACTGGTTCGCTCATTAGAGGAGTGAGAGAGTGCTTTACCCACACTGTTCTCCCATGCTACAGATTTACCAACAGCATTTGGAAAAATTTCTTCTTCTTTGTTACAACTAGTTTTACTGGATAGAAAAGTGTTTTTTTTTGTTTTTTTTTACTTGTATCGTTGTCCAACCTCAAAGGGATCCACATGAAAAAGAGAATTTATGTGTTCCAGAAGGCGCCTTACATTTCAAAATAAGATACATTTCATGACACCATCCCCCAAAAAATGACGATCATATGTGATTTCATTATTACAGTACTAACCAGGTAAACAGTCTGATGCATGCTGGGTGTTCACATTGTCTGGAGAAAAATGTCTCTAGTCATGCGTTCAGGGTGTCACAAATGAACAAGACGCATCTTTAGATCCTCTCCAGGTTGTTTGTACTCCCACGATGGAAACAGCTGACTGAGATGAAACTTTATCCGCTGCGTCTTTTCACTGGAGAAAAATAATCCGTCAGCGGAACCCCTAAAACTGGAATCAGTTTGACATCCTGACTTAAACAGCGGTCGAAAGGAACTTAAAATACTTAATTACTTAAAATATTTAATTGTCAATAAAAAAAAAAAAAAAAAAAAAATGAATTACTCTATTCATCCCTCACGGGGGAAATTTGTGTGCTGCACTCCTTACACCGCAGCAGGCTGCCCTTTGACGGCGCCAATGGTTGGAGAAGCGGGGGTTAGGTGTCTTCTCCAAGGACCCTAGATGTGCTCTTTGTGGGGCGCGAACCAGCGAACTTCCGGTCCGCGCGCGAACGCTCTAACCACTGAGCTGCCGTCTCCACCCCAAAATAATCTACTAAATATTACTAAATATTATTACTAAATAGTTTAAATAATATATAAATCATATATAAATAAAAATATTATTTTACTAAATACTAAATATTACTACAAAATAATTTGTTTCTTTTTGGGGCGGAGAAACATTTATAAATATGGAAAGTTCCGTTCTCTTCCGTCATCTTCCGCTTCATCCGGGGGCTGGGGTTCCTCAAATGGGAACCCCAGGCTTCTCTCACCCTGGCTGCATCCTCCAGCTCACACGGAAGGATCCCAAGTCGTTCCTCGGCCAGCTGTGAGACATAGTGTCTCTTGGGTCTGGGGTCTGCCCCTTGGTCTCCTCCCGGTGGGATGTGCCCGAAAAACCTCACCCATGAGGCGCTCGGGGGGCATTTGGGCCAGATGCACAAACCACCCCATCTGGCTTCTCTCGACCTGGAGGAGGAACAGCTCGACACCGAGCTCCTCCCGGATTGCAGAGCTCCTCACCCAATCTCTGAGTGAGAGCCCAGCCACCCTGCAGAGGAAGCTCATTTCGGCTGCTTGTATCCGCGATCTCATTCTTTCAGTCTGGGGGTCATGAGGTTCAGCTACGTGTGTGTACAATACACACATAAAATAAACATTTATAAATAATATGGAAAGTATTATTTATTAATGTTTATTTTATGTGTATATCGTACACACACGTGGCTGAACCACATCAACGCAAATCAATAGAAAACAAGGATTATTTCAGCAGTTTTTATGCTTTGTATATTTCTAAACGGAACAATATTTTTTCCTATTTCTTTGCTTTTATTTTTTTAAAAAGACTTTACGAGAGACTTAAACACACTCTGATTAATGTTGCCACTACGTTACCATAGCAACGCTTGCATTAAATAAATAAATAAATATTTTACTCTATTCATCCCTCACCGGGGAAATTTGTATGCTGCACTGCTCCACCGCAGCAGGCTGCCACGACGGCGCCAATGGTGGGAGAAACGGGGGTTAGGTGTCTTCTCCAAGGACTCTAGACGTGCACTCAGTGGGATGCAAACCCGCAAACTTCCGGTTGACTTCCGGTCCGCGGGCGAAGGCTCTAACCACTGAGCCACCGTCTCCCCATAAACAACAGGGACTATTAAAAGCAATCTTATCCTACAGTCACCACTTAATCCACATCTGACTCGATAAACCCAAAATATTTTCATCCGTTTGTTTTCTGAACCTGAACATGTTCAGCTCTGTTGGGGCACTAAGACAAGGACCAATCCGGTTAATCTGAATGTTTGTGGAAGGCGAGAAGACGGAGATCCCAAAGACAAACACACACAGGTCGAACAGCTCTTACAGTGAGACCTACCGCATATGTCCTTACAGCCCAAAATACACTTTTATTATTTGAATTACAAAAAGCCAAGTAAATGCATAATAAAACCAAAACATTAAAGTCTGTGACCCAGTTTGATCACGGTGGTCCTTTGAATAAAATAAATATCTCTTAGATTAACTTTGTGAGTTGTTGTTTTGAGTTGATCTAAAGTTTCAGATAAAATCTGTGGCCAGATTTGAGTTTTTTTTCATTTTGTACTAAAAAAATTAGAATTATTCCAGTTTGATCAGTGTGATGTTTGTTTATGTAACTGTATAAACTTGTTCAGGTGTTCATTCTGTATTAGTTACATAGTGTGTTTTGTTGTCTCTGCAGCTTCTACTCCGACTTCGGTCCTCTGAATTTGGGCATGTTGTATCGATACTGCTGCAAACTCAACAAGAAGCTAAAGGTAAGACTCTCCCTCTGCAGGAATGCCCAGAATGCATCAGGAGACAACCTCCTCGCTGTCTTACAGCGAGCTCATTCATCACACGCTGCCGTAATGCTTTTTAAAATGCAGATGACAGCAAAATATCAGTTTCACAATGTCATCATGACCTGACTCTGCTGCTGCGGAGAGAAGATTAGATGTTTATGTTTAAAGCTTTATGTCAAGTTTGAAAAGACACAAAACAAGAAAGACAGAAAAAATTGTATTCTCTCTGTCTATTCTATACTTCTTTTCATGCTTTGGGGTAGAAAAGCAACCTGAACAGGAGTGAAAAATTCTTCCACTTTGTCTAGATAACCCAGCTGGGAAATGTAGTTCTTCCTGTTGGGCGATGTAGTTCTTCTTGCCCGGAGATGTAGTTTTTCCTGCTGGGAAATGTAGTTCTTCTTCCTGGGAGATGTAGTTCTTCTTCCTGGGTGATGTAGTTCTTCCTGCTGGGAGATGTAGTTCTTTGTCTTCGGAGATGTACAAAGTAGTTCTTCCTGCTAGGAGATGTAGTTCTTCTTACAGGGAGATGTAGTTCTTCTTCCTGGGAGATGTAGTTCTTTCTGCCCAGAGATGTGGTTCTTCCTGCTCGGAGATGTAGTCCTTCCTGCTAGTAGATGTAGTTCTTCCTGCTAGTAGATGTAGTTCTTCCTGCTAGGAGATGTAGTTCTTCCGGCTAGGAGATGTAGTTATTCCTACTAGGAGATGTAGTTCTTCCGGCTAGGAGATGTAGTTATTCCTACTAGGAGATGTAGTTCTTCCGGCTAGGAGATGTAGTTCTTCCTGCTAGGAGATGTAGTTCTTCCGGCTAGGAGATGCAGTTCTTCCGGCTAGGAGATGTAGTTCTTCCTGCTAGAAAATGTAGTTCTTCCTGCTGGGAGATGTAGTTCTTTTTCCTGGGAGATGTAGTTCTTCCTGTTGGGGGATGTAGTTCTTCCTGCTAGGAGATGTAGTTCTTCCTGCTAGGAGATGTGGTTCTTCCTGCTGGGAGATGTGGTTCTTCCTGCTGGGAGATGTAGTTCTTCCTACTGGGAGATGTAGTCTTTCTTGCTGGGAGATGTAGTTTCTTCGATGAAGAGACTGTACTCATACAGCGTTTTCCTACTTATTCGTTGACGACTCCTGATGTTTGGTTTTGTTTTTGGGGGGGGGGGCATCTTCACACAGAAATTTACAGTATACCCAAACAAACCCGCCTCATTGTCAGGGATCTATCTGCCAACCCTGCAGATTGGTAAAGCCTCTCCACGGTTACCACCCTCATGTCTCATTCTGTTTTTAAGCATAAAACTTTTGTACTCTGTAATTAGTGTTTGGTTTGGGTTGCCACGGTGACCACATTCCTCTAGTAGAGCTGTCATTCCTCATTGCAACCGTCCAACAAGATGGTCCAGACCGACGGGCCGCGCTCAGTCTGACGTTTTTCACAGCGTGTGTTTGCGAAGGTCGTTGCACGTCAGGGAAATGCACCTGATGATGTAAACAGTTCATTCTGGTTTTGTCCAGTTTAAATACCAGCTCAGGGATCATCTGTTTGTGTGGTTAAAAAAGTCCTCCTAACCACAGATTAGGAGCGACAGAACCAGTAAAAAAGATTCAAAACTAAACCAATAATGTTTTATTTTTTCTGTTTTCTTGTGGTTACGATTAAAACCGGTAAAATCTAGTGCACTTTTTTTTTTTTTTTAACTCTATTTCTCCCTCACCGGAGAAAGTTTTGTGCTGCACTCCTACACCACAGCAGGCTGCCACGACGGCGCCAATGGTGGGAGAAATGGGGGGTTAGGTGTCTTCTCCAAGGACCCTAGACCCGCGAATTTCCTATTGGCAGGCGAACGCTCTTGCCACTGAGCCATCGTCTCAATGAAGAAAAAAAAAAAACTCACAAAAACCTACTAAAAGTTCAATTTGAGTTTGTCTAAAATCGGTTGAAGGCAAATTAATCCTATAAAAACCAATATGTTGAATTGTTGTTATGTTTAGTTGCATTAATTTAAACCTTATCGTTGAGCTGTGATCTCATTCAAAGAGGAAGCCTCAAACACTTTGATCTGGTTAATAGTATTAGGATCGGCATCTTTAGTAGATCAGAGGATCACGTCCAGCCTCGAGCCTCATTTTCACCTCTGGTGTTTTATGAAGCAGAGATCTAAGAAACGGACCGTGGCGGCTAGAGGACGGTCAAAGCTCTACATTATCTGGGTTTACCTCCACTCATTAACACGCTGTCTTTTATCCAGAAACATGAAGAGGACGACATCAAACTTGGAGCGATAGATGATGTATTGCTTTACATTAAAAAAACATCATAAAATGTAAATTTTTGGTTTTATGGCACATCAAGACGCACGCTATAAAGACATGAGCCAACTCTGATTATCACACCTCAAATTAGGGTTGCACTATATATTAATATCAAATCAAGTCACAAAATCAACACCTTTCTCAGTGTGACTCAGCGTGGTTAACACAAGGACCGGCGCCTTCTGAATCTACCTGCAAGCGCCATGACCGTCAATGTGACGCTTATGTAATTATTCATGTTTTGTGCTGCTACAAAAAAAAAATTTTACACACTTAATTTTTAAAGTAATAATAATGATAAAATGATAAGTATTTTTAAAACCTGAAATAAAAATGTAAACACCAAAGTAAAGTTATCTAATTCATCAATAGCCTACTTTTTTCCACATTTTGCGCTGCTGCTTCAAAAATGTCCTCGTTATAAATTGTCTATCGGCTATATTCCAATATGTTAGCCTGAACTTTCAAGACTTATCTAGAAAACATGGCTGACTTTATTCAGACTCTCTTCATGGTGTCTCTTTAATATTATCTCACTCAACCTTTCTAAAATGGTTCTGTAATGGCATCAGTGTCCTCCTTGTCTCTCTCCACAAATATAAACACACACACACACCTATCTTTGGCCATAGCAATGTGTTTGTTACCATAACAAATTAGCCAAGACTTCTGCGGGAAGTTGTTGTTATGGTGGCAATACGCGCTTCCTCTCAGCTGCTGCGGGGCGCAGCAGGTTAGAGGAAATAAAATGCTTATAAATTTTGAAATGTTCGTATTTAGAATACAAAAAATACTTGATAAAATAGAAAATATGTTTATGTTAAAATTCATAAAAGGTCAGCCTTTTAGGTTGTGTTTTATTTACACAGGTCACCAGTCACACATTCACAACCATCCACACACACAATCATTCTTAGGAGCAGTTTTGTAGCGGCCAATCAACCTAATATGCATGTTTTTGGAGGGTGGAAGAAAACCCATTTATACACAAGGAGAACATGCAAACCGCACACAGAAAGTCAAGTGTTCCAAGCCTCATCCCCACCCGGGAATTCAAACCCTCACCTTCTTGCTGTGAGGCCACTGTGCTACCCACTGCGCAATTTGATATTTTGTCAATATCGTCCTTCCGTCCCTCAACATCCACTTCTCTGCAGCATCGTACACACAAGACAGGAATTATTTAAATACTACGTCTGAACTAACGGATGAGCGGGTCAAATGAAGTCAGCAGATGGCTTCTAATTAAAAAAAACACACTGGTGATGAATTAACGGTGCTTTGTGAAAATCTTAAGCTGACTCTTCTTTAAGCCAGAGGTTGTAATTTGTTCCTCAGAGGTCAGAGCTTTTTCAGGTATTATGAAAGTGATGAGTGTGTCGGGAGGATCTCCGTGCTCACTCACTGTGTTTTCTCTCCGCAGTCTTTCACCCTGAACAGGAAACGAATCGTTCACTACACCAGCTTTGATCAGAGGAAGAGATCCAACGCTGCCGTGTTGATAGGAAGCTATGCCGTGAGTCATCCACCTTCTCCACTCTTATTATTAGTGCTTAACGAACTGTTGAGTTAATTTTCTTTCATTTTTTTCAATTTTTACTCACTCTATTCATCCCTCACCGGGGAAATTTGTGTGCTGTACTCCTACACCGCAGCAGGCTGCCCACAATGGCGCCAATGGTGGGATAAACGGGGGGTTAGGTGTCTTCTCCAAGGACCGTAGACATGCAATCAGTGGGATGCAAACCCGAGAAATTCTGGTTGACTTCAGGTCTGTGGGCGAACGCTCTAACCACTGAGCCACCGCCTCCCCTTTAAAGAAGGGGTTTCATGCCAAATCAACTTTTTGGGGGTTTTATAACATGTTTGAATATTATTTAAACATTATAAAAACATTCAGGAAGTAGTTTTTTTCTATTTCATTAATGCATGTTTGAGTTATTCGCAAACTCTCCCGTTCAGTTTTCAAATGCTATTCAAACTCCATGTTGTTCTTGGCCAAGAATTTTGTTCTCCGTGGCCAGGAAGTGATTTCAACTTAAGCAAAAAGTGTTTTAGCAGCACAAGCACTTTGTTAAGACTCATGCTTGTGGCCTCAAACAAGATTTACATGATGTCGTGCACGTGCACAGAGGGCGGGGCTAAACAAGACAGGGAGGTAATTTCAATAAAAGTGAAATGAAAAAGTTTATTTGGAGCTATTTTTTGACAGATATTTTATTATTTAGCCAATGAAATGTACCAAAATTGATCTATAACTTCAAAAATATTCCCTTTTTTTCATTATCAGTCCTATTTAAACGTGGGACACAAAAAAAAGACCAGAATACCATTTCTCTCACATTGTGTTAAAAAAAAAAAAAATAAGCAAGGCTACGAGATAAAAAGATTAAATCAATTAGAAATAATGGGTTTAATAAAAATAAATATATTCAAATAACCTTTTACACGCTATCTGATGGATGGGTGGTGACCGAAAGAATGAGATCGCGGGTACAAGCGGCCGAAATGAGCTTCCTCCGCAGGGTGGCTGGGCTCTCACTCAGAGATCGGGTGAGGAGCTCTGCCATCCGGGAGGAGCTCGGTGTCGAGCCGCTCCTCCTCCAGGTCGAGAGGAGCCAGATGGGGTGGTTCGGGCATCTGGTCAGAATGCCCCCCGAGCCCCTCGCAGGCGAGGTGTTTCGGGCACGTCCCACCGGGAGGAAACCAAGGGGCAGACCCCGGACCCGCTGGAGAGACTATGTCTCACAGCTGGCCGGGGAATGACTTGGGATCCTTCCGGGTGAGCTGGAGGATGCAGCCGGGAAGAGAGAGACCTGGGCTGCCCGTTTGAGGCTGTTGCCCTCGTGACCCGACCCCGGAACAAGTGGAAGATGACGGAATGGAACGCTATCTGAACTTGGAGTGTGACGTTCTGAACAGCTACGTTAGCATAGCCACCAAACGGTGTAGATTTCCATGCATGAGAGCGAAAGGAAATATGTTTTAAATTCTCTAGTTTTTCTGTTTAATTCTTAAATCCTGCTGTTTGGGTTTTACATCAAACACTTAGTCAGCTAAAGAATCCTACTCAGAGTTAGCTTAGCCGCTACCGCTAATAGATGCTAAATAATTTTATTGTTATGCAAATGTTCTGCTGTCATGTTGATGCTAAAGTTTAGATTACGTTACTTTTATAGATGTTGTGTTGTTTTTATAACTGGTTACAGGTTTTAAAGTGAAAGGTTGAATAGTTTGATGAAGGACGGCAGAAATTATTTTCTGTATCGTTCCTTTGAGCAGTGGGGTTGCAGTAGTCTGTCGCTGAAGCTGCTCTTCTGATGGTCCACAGATTCATGGAGAGAGTGGGAGGGGTTTAGCATGGTTGATGACAGTTTTGATTTCATTCTGTCCCTCACCACCTCCTCCACGCAGGCGAGGAGTGGTGAGCCAACCACACGTCCAGCTTTTCTTTTAATCATCAAAATAAAAAAATACATGACTGTAAATTTGATTTATTTACTTCAACAACTTATACATGTACAAAGCAATTTCCGTTCCGTTCCGTCATCTTCCGCTTGTTCCGGGGTCGGGTCGCGGGGGCAACAGCCTCAAATGGGCAGCCCAGGCCTCTCTCTCCCCGGCTGCATCGTCTCGCTCACCTGGAAGGATCCCAAGTCGTTCCCCGGCCAGCTGTGAGACATAGTCTCTCCAGCGGGTCCGGGGTCTGCCCCTTGGTCTCCTCCCGGTGGGACGTGCCCGAAACACCTCGCCCACGAGGCACTCGGGGGGCATCCTGACCAGATGCCCGAACCACCCCATCTGGCTCCTCTCGTAGTTCCTGCAGGACGAGTGGCTCGACACCGAGCTCCTCCCGGATGGCAGAGCTCCTCACCCGATCTCTGAGTGAGAGCCCAGCCACCCTGCGGAGGAAGCTCATTTCGGCCGCTTGTACCCGCGATCTCATTCTTTCGGTCACCACCCATAGGTGAGGGTTGGAACGTAGATCGACTTGTAAATCGAGAGCTTTGCTTTTCGGCTAAAGCAATTTATTTCAGATTTTTTATACTTATTAGAAATTGAATTTAAAAAATCAGAAGGGTTTAAGTTTGATTTGGAGTGAAAAGATTCTTTGTCTAAACTTGGCTAATAAATATTTTTTCCAGGCTTGTTTCTTAAGCCGATTATACTTGAGGTTACCTAAACTTTAAAGCCTGTACTTTCCTCTGGCTCCTCTCATTCTCTCTTTCTCTGCTGGGGTTCCCTCTGAATATTTTATACTGCTAAGCTGAAACCAAAGTTGACCATGTGGACGTAGGAGCTCAGATTAGAAACAATCAGACCGGCTGACACACTGACGAGTCACAACAAACCTTCTCATTAACACGTCTGGAATAAAAACTGATTCTATCTCCCCCTTTGGGTTTGGTAATGTGTTGTTATCCTGCGCTGGGACGTGGTGTCCTGTCCAGTCCAAAGCTGTTTGTGTTCCTTATCCATTCACCTCAAAAGTTTTCCTTTTCTTTTTTTAGGTGATCTACCTGAAGAAAACTCCAGAAGAGGCCTACAGAGCTCTGATCTCTGGTTCTAATGCCGCTTATCTGCCATTCAGGTCCGTCTCCTCATCATGTAACACACAATCAGCTGTTTTCAATTGTACAAGCTTCGCTGCATAAGATAGAGTTTAAATATTATAAAGTAAACATAGACAGTAAGAAACGCTGCGGACTGAGAAAACTGGTTTAAATGTATATTTATCTTTTAGGTTCAATGTTTTTTTGATATTCTTTCATAAAACAATTACGCCATCAGATATCACCCCTTTCTCTCTCGCCGTCTTTTACTCTCTCCCCTGTATAATATAAATTTTATGGTAATATGGGATATCAAAAGGTTCTTTTTAAGTTTTTTTGGACTGTAAAAGATAGTATTTTATATTGAAAAGTTACTTTAAGGCGGTTTTAAAGAATAAAAGGCCATTTTAAGGCAGTATTTACTGTCAAAATCTCATTTTAAGGTGGTACTGATCAAGAAAAGACCATTTTAAATTTGATTTTGATATTAGAAAATTTAACGAGGTGTTGAACAAAAGTCGGTTTGAAGAAAATATTTAATATCAAGTTATTTAAATGTTTAATAATTTAAGAAAATATTTAATATCAAGATTTTTTTAAATATTTACAGAAATATTTCATATCAAATTATTTAAACATGTAATATTTAACCAAATATTTATTATCGAGTTATTTACATTTTTAAGGAAATATTTTATGTCAGTTTATTTAAATATTTATTATTTTAAGAAAATATTTAATAACAAGTTATTTAAATATTTAATATTTTAAGAAAATATTTAATATCAAGTTATTTAAATATTTAATATTTTAAGAAAAATATTTAATATCAAGCTATTTAAATGTTTAATATTTAAAAATATCAGAATCAGAATGCTTTTATTGCCATGTCAGTGAAAAACATCAGAGACTAGGAACTTGTTCTGGTACTGGTGTGCAAACATATAAAATAAAAATAATAAAAATAAAATAAATAAAAATAATAATAATTTTTACATATATATGTATATACTGTATATATATATATATAAATATATATATATTTATATATATATTTATTATCGAGTTATTTTACATTTTTAAGGAAATATTTTATGTCAGTTTATTTAAATATTTAATATTTTAATAAAATATTTAATATCAAGTTATTTAAATGTTTAATATTTTTTAAAAATATTTATTATTGCGTTATTTTAATATTTTAAGGAAATATTTAATGGCAATTTATTTAAATATTTAATATTTTAAGAAAATATTTAGTATCAAGTTATTTAAATGTTTAATGAACAATAAAAAGTGATTTTAAAGTCATAAATAATTTGAAAAAATTATTTTTAATGTGGTGTTAGAGAATTATGTGCATTTTTAAGGGAGTAATTAATATGAAGTTTATTTAAGGTAGAGTTGTACAATAAGAGTATGAATATGTTTAAGTTGGGTTGAATAATTTATATTAATTTTAAAGGAGAAAACGGGGTCATTGAAGGTCGTTCTGGACGAAAGAAGGTGATTTTTAAGAAGCTGCTTAATTTGAAATAAAAAAAAAAATTATGGTGATTTTGTACCATAAAAATTTAAATACAGCTTCACCCAATAAGACGCACACCAAACAATTCTCCTTGTTGCATGTTTTACTACGTGGAATTTAAAGAGTTAATAGTCGTGTCATGTTAACCAGACTTTTGGTTTTGTGCATTCACCATCAAACAAGTGTTTGTATGGTTGTGTAGAAGCTGGTTGGTTGGTTTATCCCGGCCGTGCAAAGCGAGGAGTGGAGCCGAGTGGAATAAAGAGCTTTTTGTTGTCACCAACACACTGAGTGCTTACATAACTGCTGGAAGGACTTTGTTCTTCTTTTGGCCTCATGAGGAGCTCTGATGGATTAGGCTCAATATGTGAGGAGGCGTTCACTGGCTGTGGGAGAGCTGCTGTAGTCAGACAGAGTTGGTTTCCAGGCCGATAGGTACCCGTCTATCATTAGACAGATTAACTCTAGGGTTTATCCAGGTTCAGCTGGTCACCACTCCCTGGCGCTACGCAATCTCCACAGGAGGTTAAAAGTAGGCGAGTTGGTGAAATGGAAGGTTACACAAAGGCCCGTCGCTAAAACAAGGACCACTATGTTGTAGATTTTATTCCAGTGAAATTTTGCAACTTTGTTGAGAAATCTGTGTAGTTCCTCATTCATCCAGGAGTGATCCATAGTGAAAAAAGTTTCAAAAAAGTCTTCTGGACAGTTTAATTATTGATCGAGACGTTTCGACTTCCATCCGGAAATCATTTTCAATCTGAATGAAATGGACTGAAAACTGGATCTATTTATACCAACCTGAATAAAAGGTAAAAAAATAGTAAGAAGGGCTCGACCAATCAGCCTGTGTTACCTATGATGGCCGTGAATGGCTCCTATCGTAGCCACAGACCAGTAAACGACCCTATTATAAAAATGCTAAAAGCCTAGTGAATAGAAATTCCTGCTAACGAGAGGCGTGAAACTGGGTCACGAGGTGTCATCTTTAGTTCATGGCTTCAAAAGGCTGCTGTAAATACCGGGCAAAATGTATCTAACGCCTCCACTCCGATTCAGTGAGGGACTCTCTTTCATCACAAAGATGGCTTCCTTCACCCCTCTTTCAAATGATTTCCGGATGGAAGTCGAAACGTCTCGTTCAAGAATTAAACTGTCCAGAAGACTTTTTTGAAACTTTTTCTACTATAACTTTGTTGATGTTTTGTGCATCTCGATTGATGATTGGAAGACAACTACTTCACTTGGATTAAGCTATTAGATGATTGATCTTGTAGTGACTCTGTCCACAAGCCGTTGTTTGGGTGAAGAAAAAAGTCCCATGACCAGGGTGATGGATCAGTAGGAACAAGTCTGATGGGGCGGGGTGCGTCCTCTCTGGAGTCAGATGGAATTCATATTTAATAAAGCAGAGGCCTGTGGAGGCATGTATCAGCTTGGTGAGACTCTTGACACGGCTTCGATAACAAAGCAGAACATCACACCCTGCAGACTGACCTGAACCAGTAAACCGGATTATTCTAGTCGTTTATGATGATTATCAATCAAGTTTTTATGATGATTAATAAACTTTCAGCCTGAACAAAATGAGATTTGCTGATGTTGCTGTTTCCCTCTTCAGGGATGCTGCCTTTGGGAATTGCACCTACAACCTGTCCGTGCTGACGTGCCTGCAGGGCATCAGGAAGGTGAGTAGATTTATACTCACTTGAAGACACACACAGTCACACACACACATACACAAACAGACACATAGACAACCACACACAGAGTGGGTATAACCAGTGGTGGAACGTAACGAAGTAAATGTACTTCGTTACTGTACTTAAGTAAAAAAAAATGTGTATCTGTACTTTACTTAAGTAAAATTTAAGACCGGTATTTTTTACTTTTACTTCACTACAATTTTAGAGCAAATATCTGTACTTTTACTTCGCTACTTTTTAAAAGTGTGTTTTACATTTTTCGTTACATTTTCGTTCAGAAATTTGAAATATACACAGTTTTTTTTAGCGCATCTTGAAGCCGCATTGCCAAAATCAAAAGAAGCAGTTGATCGGGAGAAGAAGTCATGAATCGAGAAACATTTTCCACATTCATTCTGCACCAAAAACCTAACATCAAATATAGTACAAATTAAAAAGAATCAGAAGATCGTTGTTCGTTGTGTTTACTTCTAAATAAAAAGTTGAGCCATCATTACACAGAGCAGGGGCGGATCTAGAATTTTCCAAAGGGGGTGGGGCTTTGACAAAGCCAATATATAGTGACTGGGGGGCCTCCCCCCAAAATATTTTAAAAAATAAGTGTCATTTTTCTCCATTTTAGCAGCCCATTCACTGGCCCTTCTAGAGGATAGCTTGACTTGTCCCTTTTCCTTTTAATTTAAGTATTTATTTTTTTGTGGACCAAAAGAGGCGGGAGAGAGGGGTCACACCCCTGCAGAGTATTTATCCTGGTTACCATGGTGACACCCTATAGCACAAAAAAAAATAACATTTGAATTATGATCGAATACTTTTTACTTAAAAAGTACAATTTACACCAACTACTTTTGTACTTTTACTTAAGTAAATTTTTTTTTTTTATTGGTACTTTTACTTTTACTTAAGTAAATTTTTTGCCTAATTATCTGTACTTTTACTTAAGTACAAAAAGTGAGTACTTCATCCACTACCGGGTATAACACTATCAACCTGACTTTGTCAGATTATGCAGGCTTACTTACCGTCTTGTATTTCAGGCCTTGCAGCATGGCTTCTTCAACTTTGAGACGTTCGATGTCGACGAGTACGAACACTATGAGGTAAAAAAAAAAAAAAAAATGCAGCTCTGTGAAATCTGGAGCACAGCGCCCCCTGTGGATTTTTCTGAGATGTTTTTGTTCTATCCAGCGTGTGGAAAATGGAGACCTGAACTGGATAGTCCCGGGGAAGTTCCTGGCCTTCAGCGGACCTCATCCCAAAACAAAGATAGAAAACGGTACGAGAACCCGATCCAGTGTCTCCTTATCTGACCAATCAAACTGTAAAGGTTTCTTTTTTCACTGTATTCACTGTTTGTGGCGCCCCCTGCAGGTTACCCACTGCATGCCCCTGAGGCATACTTTCCTTACTTCAGAAAACAAAACGTCACAACAATCATCCGGCTAAACAAAAAGATCTATGACGCCACGCGCTTCACAGACGCCGGCTTCCACCACTTTGAGCTTTTCTTCGTGGACGGCAGCACGCCCAGTGACATGATTGTACGCCGTTTCCTGCAGATTTGTGAGAGCACCAACGGTGCTGTGGCTGTCCACTGCAAAGGTACCTACCGCCTCCCCCATAGATGTGCTCATGGTGAAACATTTCTCGATATTATCATTATGCGGGTATGAATTTGGGTAATTAGTCTGTAAATAACATAAACACGTCGCTAAAATGTGTGATACTTACAGACATCGCAGAACAAACACGACAGTAAGAGAAACCAGGAGTAAGCTTCTACTTTTTTAGTCGAGTGTGGACAAAATGGCACAACTTCCTGTTTTGCTCTAAGATAAAGAAAACGAACTTAAAGAGACCCCTAGGTGGCGTATTATTTTAACAAACTGAAACATGACCACTATCCATCCAGTAAAGCAGGTTATAGCAGAGATGGAAAAACTTTTCCAAACTGCTGTTGGTAAATCTGCAGCATGGGAGATTAGTGTCTCCTCCGGGTTGAGAGAAGCCAGATGGGGTGGTTCAGGCATCTGGTCAGGATGCCCCCTAAACGCCTCTTTGGTTAGGTGTTTCGGGCACGTCCCATCGGGAGGAAACAAAGAGGCAGACCCCGGACTTGCCGGAGAGACTATGTCTCACAGCTGGACAGGGAACGACTGGAAATCCTTCCGGGTGAGCTGGAGGATGCAGCTGGGCTGAGAGAAACCTGGGCTTCCCGTCTGAGGATGTTGCCCCGCGACATGTGGCCCCGGATAAGCGGAAGACGAGGGAACGCAGCGGGAGAACAGTGTGGTTAGATACCTTCCAAGTAGGGTTGTGCTTGTGCAATCCTCACTCCGACTCCATACCCATCCCCGCCCCTGCACAGCTCCGCCTCTACACAACTCCCTGCTCAAAGCAGATGAAAGAATGTACTTTTTACTCAGCTTTAATTTCTTCTATTCTTTTTAAAGTACCAGTTGTAACTGTAAGAAAAGTAACTAATTTAGATTACTCCATTTCTTAAAAAGTAACTATACTTTAAGTTAATGCTGCAGAGATGCCAAGATTTTGGCTTCACAAAGCTGGAGATTTGGGGGTTAGAGGGGATTTGGGAAGCTGGGCCAAAAGGAGGAGGAGCTTGACGTCAAATTCGCCATGACAGTTGGCGTAAAACAAACCGTTCAAAACATGACAATGCAGCTGGAAAATTGTGCGTCTTCCATGTGTTACCACCTAGCGGTATGAAGAGGAATCACCACCAGGAATACACCCCTGTACTACTTGTTCGCGCTTTGTTTTGCGGCTCACGCACATCAGCTGTCACATGACCAAAGTTCCTGGATGTCCGACTTCTTCCATACGTTCACCAAAAACAATACTGGGAATAGACTAGCGGATTTCAGATACATAGCTGGTGCAGGAGATACCATGTGCTTAGCCTCATTATACCTAATCATGTTCATAGAATGCACTAGTGTTCATCATGAGTGAGTTTTATTAGCCTTGGTGGGTGAGCGTGAGATAGGTCCTAATTGTGGGTTGGAATGTCTAAATGCTACTATCGTGTATCATGGTGGAAAATAAACCTAGTTGGAGATTGAAAAGTCTGGAAAACATCTGTAGCTCACCTACAGGGTTCATTTATCTCATGTTTTTCTGCTTTCACAGCTGGTCTAGGCAGAACGGGCACTCTGATTGGCTGCTACCTGATGAAACATTACCGCTTCACGGCGGGCGAGGCCATCGCCTGGATACGCATCTGCAGGCCTGGCTCTGTGATTGGTCCTCAGCAAAACTTTCTAGAAGAGTGAGTTTTCTGGGTTTATCTTTCTACCTGATCTCGTTGTAGTTTTCTAAATCTCCTGAACCGTCTCTGGGTTGGTGAAAAGCATCTTTTATTTTATATTATGAATAATATATAGCTAATGTCCCCGACTTGCTCTGCTACTTGTTTCCCTCCGGTGGCTTTTTTCTTTTCCATTTCTTTGTCCTGTCTGTCAGTGTGGATGTTTTATTCAGTGTCCTCCAGATAACCACCATGTTGTTGTGGAGAGAAAGTTCACGTCACGCTCATGTTTTTCTTGGCTACCTGGCGGCACGTTTCCTCACACGCAGACGATCGCATTTCTTGGATAAAAATCCTGAACGAAATATTTATTTTACAACTTCTACCTTAGAGTTTTAGAGAAATTCAAAGAGCTTTGATTATCATTCTGTGTTTTGCTCTCTTGTCCTGTCGATCTGAGCCACCCGTCAAGTTAGGCTAACTATGTTAATAATCTTCTTCTTTCGGCTTTTCTCTTTAGGGGTCGCCACAGCAAGTCAGTTTCTTCCATCTAACCCTATCTGCTGCATCCTCTTTGGTCACACCAACTATCTTCATGTCTTCCTTCACTGCATCCATGAACCTCCTTTTTGGTCTTCCTCTAGTCCTCTTTCCTGGTGGTTCCAAATCCAGCATCCTTCTTCCGATGTACTCTCTCTCAATGTCATCTGCAAACAATCATTGTCCATGGGTATTCCTGTACATGCCCAAACCATCTCAGTCTTGCCTCTCTAACTTTATCCCCAAAACCTCTAACATGTGCTGTTCCCCTGATGTACTCATTTCTAATCCTGTCCATCCTGGTCACTCCCAGAGAGATCCTCAGCATCTTCATCTCTGCTACCTCCATCTCTGCTTCCTGTCTTTTCTTCAGTGCTACGGTTTCTAGGCCAAACAGCATGGCAGGTCTCACCACGGTTTTGTACACTTTCCCTTTCATTCTTGATGAAACTCTTCTGTCACACATCACAGCTGATACTTTCCTCCACCCGTTCCAGCCTGCCTGAACACGCTTCTTCACCTCTTTTCCACACTCTCCATTGCTCTGGACTGTTGATCCTAGATACTTAAAATCTTCCACCTTCTTTATCTCTTCTCCCTGTAACCTCACTTTTCCATTTGGATCCCTCTCATTCACACACATGTACTCTGTTTTACTCTGACTAATCTTCATTCCTCTTCTTTCTAGTGCAAACCTCCACCTCTCCAGCTTTTCCTCCACCTTTTCCCTCCTCTCACTACAGATCACAATGTCATCTGCAAACATCATTGTCCATGGAGATTCCTGTCTGACCTCGTCTGTCAGTCTGTCCATCACCACAGCAAACAGCAAAGGACTCAGAGCAGATCCTTGGTGCAGTCCCACCCCCACACTGAACTCCTCTGTCACACCTACAGCACACCTCACCACTGTCGTACAGCCCTCATACATGTCCTGGACCACTCTAACATACTTCTCTGTCACACCAGACTTCCTCAAACAATACCATAGTTCTTCTCTAGGTACCCTGTCATACGCTTTCTCTAGATCTACGAAGACACAGTGCAGCTCCCTCTGGCCTTCTCTGTACTTCTCTATCAGCATCCTCAAGGCAAATACTGCATCTGTAGTGCTCTTCAAGGCATAAAACCATACTGCTGCTCACAAATTCTTACTTCAGACCTCAGCCTACCTTCGACAACTTTTTCCCATAACTTCATCGTTTGACTGATCAGTTTTATTCCTCTGTAGTTACCACAACTCTGCACATCTCCCTTGTTCTTAAAAATAGGAACCAGTACACTGGTTCCAGAGCCTTTCCACTCTTCATCCTCTTCAGTGCCCTCTTTATTTCTACCTTACTGATCCTAGCCACTTTCCGGTCCACTATGGTAACATCTTCTACTCTTTGTTCTTTTTCATTTTCTTCATTCATCAACTCTTCAAAGTACTCTTTCCATCTTCCCATCACATTACTGGTATCTGTCAAAAGACATCCATTCCTGTCTTTAATCACCCTAACTTGCTGCACATCCTTCCCATCTTTGTCTCTCTGTCTTGCCAACCTGTATAAGTCCATCTCTCCCTCCTTGCTGTTCAGCCTAGCGTATAGGTCATCATAGGCTACTTGTTTTGCCTTTGCCACCTCTACTTTAACCTTACGCTGGATCTCCCTGTATTCTTGCCTATTCTCTTCAGTCCTCTCAGTGTCCCACTTCTTCTTAGCCAGCCTCTTTCTTTTGATACAATCCTGCACCTCCTTATTCCACCACCAGGTCTCTCTATCCATCTTCCTTCCAGATGACACACCAAGTACTCTCTTGCCTGTCTTTCTGATCGCATTAGCTGTAGGTGTCCAGTCATCTGGAAGCATC
Organism: Neostethus bicornis; assembly: GCA_902685375.1. Lineage (NCBI taxonomy): Eukaryota > Metazoa > Chordata > Actinopteri > Atheriniformes > Phallostethidae > Neostethus > Neostethus bicornis. Next base: position 4,702,010 of record LR738547.1, on the reverse strand, counting down.
TCCTGCCCACCAAGAGCCTGTCTCAACTCCTTTATAAAGTTCAAGCAGCACTCTTCCTTTTTCAGTTTCCACCATTTAGTCTTCTGCACTTCCTTCGTCTTTTTGAACTTCCTCACTGCTATGGTCATCTTACACACGACCATGCTGTGCTGTTTGGCTGCACTGTCTCCTGCTACAATTTTGCAGTCACTGATCTCTTTCAGATTACACCACCTACACAAAATGTAATCAACCTGTGTACTCCTTCCTCCACTCTTATAAGTCAATGTTAATAATAACTTAACAAATACATTCTGGTGATTTCTGTCATTTTTAACACAGTAGGAGCATCATTTGGTGAATTTAATTTTTAAGCTACGCTGTGGTCGGAATCCGTAGGATCACTAAAGCCCTGATTAGCTTGGTTGTAGCCGGCCCAGGTGATCGCAGTTGGATGATACGATTGCTGGGCTAATGTGTGTGTGTCTGTTGACAGGAAGCAAGCGGCGATGTGGTTGCACGGCGACAGTCAGTGCACTCTCAAGACGAAGATGGAAGAGAGGGCGGTGCCTCATCTGATCTGCAGCATGAATGAAATGTCAATAAACTCCTCCCACATCGGCAACATGCCCAGATCGCAGAGTTTGGATCGTTTGCAAGAGGTCTGTCACACACACACACACACACACACACACACACACACCCTATAGCACAACATGGCCACACACAAAAAAACTGGAAACCAGTGTGAAGCTCGTTAAAGATGTTTAATGTTTTTGTAGTGATGATTTAAACTCTGATTTTAATTTTATCCTGATTTGTTGTGTCGTCCTCGTCTACACGGTGTCGTGATGTGCTTGTTTTCCTCCTGCAGGGCGAGCTAAAAGACAGTGGCATGGCTATGACGCAAGGAGACAAACTGCGGGCGCTGAAGAGCCGACGTCCTCCACGCCCAGCCACCACTGGAGCCCTCAGGTACGTACACACACACATACGTCAGGAGTTCTAAGGTACACACCATCCTTCCCGTCTCTTCCTGTCTGATGGCGATGTTGTTTTTCAGGGTGGAAGAAATAAAAATGCACAGTCGCTCCTCCTCACAGCCCCTCAGGTACCTCTCTCATCCCTCCTCTGTCCTCTCCTATTTGTTACCGTTTCCAGAACTAATTGGGATCCGTCTTGTTCGCAGGGCATCTCTTGGAGGCGGTCAGGGTCCTCCCTCACCACTAAAGACCTCCAAGTTCCCAGCATCCACTGCTTCAGCTGCAGCCAAGAGGATCGTCAGGAACACATCATCGCCCACATCAAACTTCAGAAGGTTAGAAGTCATCCTGTTCTTCTTCACGTCCCTCCCCCCGTCTGTTTCCAAACTGGAAACAATATTTTTACTTCTTGGGTGACTTTGAAAAATAATCAACATTATCTTTCTAGCAACTAAACGAGGGGTGGGCAAACTTTTTGGTTTGGGGGGCCACATTGAGTTTGACCAGCGGGCCAGGACAGGAGCAGATGGATGGCATACTTTGGTAACCGCTAGATTAGACCGACAGAATGGTGCTAGATTTTAAACAATCGTGCTAAATGTTACATCAAGAGCGTTTAATTTCAAATCTAGCGGCGCTACGTCTGAAATCTAGTGTGATAACGCTTAAAAACATACTAGGCGCTAGGTTTGAAATTATAGCGCTTAATGTAACATTTTGCTTGTTTTAACATCTAACACGCTCGTTTACGTGCGTGTATTGGGCCCGATGGCTTTCCATATGATAGAGTCTGCCATCTAGTGAAGAAACATCAGAATTGCAGGGGAAATTAAATACTAACATGGTTTATTTATTTATTTATTCAAGTTCGGCGGGTCCGATTAAACCGTTCAATGGGCCTAATGTGGCCCGCAGGCCGTAGTTTGCCCATGCCTGAACTAGACACAAACACAATCCCACAAAGTGAAAGAAACAGTCTGACCAATCAGGCGAGCTTCTCAGCTTAAATCCCGACGTAGCTGTTTTGTTATTTGTTCTAATAAACCTTAATGTTTTACTGTCTGCTGGATGAAGTTTGTGTTTCCATGACAATCTGTTGTGTTATTCTCCCGGTGACCTTCAGCTCAGCTCTTGGCTCCCGATTGGCCAGCTCGCTCAGTGATTTGTACGGCACCGACACCATCCCCGAAGACAGGAAGTCCCCCTCCCCTTTGTCGGTCGTCTCCATAAAGCCCATTCCCATGCCCCCGCCTATTATGTCCTACGCCAACGGTCCACGCAACCTGCAGCACGAGGTCAACAACAACAACGGCAGTCCGTTCGGCAGTACCGTGCCGCCGCCCAAAGGAAAAGGCTTTCTTCGCCCAGTGCCTAAAGACCGTGGTGGCTTCCGGGGTCGAGGAGCCTACGGCGCCATGAAGGGCCCCTCGGGACGCTACATGAGCCGCTCCATACCTGTAAGTCCTCCGTCGCAGCAGCAGCTTTTTCTTTTCTGTTCTTACATCACTAACCCAGCCACACGACCAGGCGTCACCATGACGACCTTCTCTAATTGTCTGATTCATTTTTAACATTTACTTTTATTCAGATTCCACACTAATAATTACATTTTATACCAGTTTGAACTGGTTACGTAACCAACTAACAAATAATCAGTAAATAGTTGTAGATTCGTTTATTGAGATTCATTAATGAAGTCAAATTAATGAGATTTTAAAGGATAAAGAATTACTCTATTCATCCCTCACCGGGGAAATTTGTGTGCTGCACTCCTTACACCGCAGCAGGCTGCCCACAACGGCGCCAATGGTGGGAGAAACGGGGGTTAGGTGTCTTCTCCAAGGACCCTAGACATGCTCTCTGTGGGACGCGAACCCGCGAACTTCCAGTACGCGGGCGAACGCTCTAACCACTGAGCTGCCATCTCCCCCAAACGTTAGCGTGGGGTCGCGCCCGAAGTTGATCAACTTTAACAAATAAAAACAATCCTTCATTCAATTGTCTGGTGTATAAAGGGGTGCATTAGGGGTGCAACGGTACATGTATTTTGGGACAGGACTATACACGAATGATTTCAATCCACATTGTGTGCGGCGCTGCTGTTAGGCACGCGCGACTGGTGCACACGCAAAACAGCCTATTTCACGCATGCCAGTAGTATTTCTGTGTGTGTCTCATGCCTAATACAAGTCCACGTGCGTACTGTCGTAGTTCACTTTTGTGGGTTAGTGATGTCATCAGTATGATGCCTTAAAATAGATGTTAAAATCTGGCCTGCAGGTTAAATTCAGTCAAAAGTAATTCAGTGCTTGTTGCACTAATACAATGAAACAAAGTCATTTTTTCTATTTGTTTTATTTTTTTAACTTCTCAAAACATTTATTATAGCGGTCAGATATTTAATTTAGATTTTTGTCGGGTATTATTGTTAGAATTACCGTTAGAACCGGGTACGAATCCCACTGGGCCAAAGCTCACTTGGGTCTATGGGGCTGAAAACTGCGACTGGAAGTATCGTTTCCGGACGGACCATAATTGGTGTAACACCCTCGCTGCTTTTCCAGTCCAAAACTTGACCGCATGCTGGGAGCCGTGAGAGAAAAATTGTTCTGCTCGGCTTTTATTTTGAAGGCATTTCACACTTGCTACAACTACAACTCCCAGAATACTTTGCTTTTTTTGGTGTGTTTTATCACTATCAAAGGGGCAGTACCTTTACATGAACTCTCATTTGTTGACAGTTGTTCTAAAACGACAATCTAAAACGATAGAATTTTTCGGACTATAAGTCGTACGTATTTTTCGGACTATAAGTCGTACGTATTTTTCGGACTATAAGTCGTACGTATTTTTCGGACTATAAGTCGTAGGGTTTTAGTATAGTTTGGTCGGGTTACGACTTCGGAACGACTTAAATATGGTTTTCCTTTCTTTTTATGCAATTTTGGCTAGTGCGACTTATATTCAGGTGCGACTTATAGTCCGAAATGTGTTAGCTTCTAGCAATTTAGTGTAGTTTTTATCCAGTGTTATTAATCTTTGCTCGTCTGGGTTTTTAGTAAAAGGCTTATTGTTATAAATGACGAAAACCTAACCGTGACTTCAACACGCACATTCCGATCCGTGGTTTCCATGTACCATTAGAGTCTGTATGTTTATATACAATTCTGAATGTATGTACTGTGTGTAATCGTTCAAGCTCCGCCCTGCACCGAACCAAACATCCCGTAATGTACGTATAAAAACATTTACCGTTCCAGCCTTAGTTCTTTGATTTCGAGTTCTCTTTGTCGGCATATCCGATCTTCTAATGGGGTTTTGGGTTGTATGTCGGTCAGCTTACCTGACAGCGGGGATGTGACGGTCAGGAGGTGGTGACTGAATTTACTGGTGAAGGTTATTGGGATCTAACTTGCCTGGCTGTTATCTACTAACCCAAAGCTGCTGCTGAGCCGAGGAAAAAAAAAAACACTTGAAAAGTTTTAATCCTGCTTCAGCAGAAAGAATTAAAGCTCGTCTCACAGATCCAGACGATGTTGGCGACATCTCACCCATGCAAACGCCTTTTCGGATCACCTGCGGCCGTGGTTTGCCTGTGCCTGTACCTGTTCATTCCACAGCATGGCCGAAACCTAACCCTGACCAGAAATCAAAAAGAAAAAGAAATTCTGGAAGTGGAATTAATTCCCCTCGACACCGGCGTCCATCTACTACCATCTATTTTTATGAAGTAGTTGGTGATCCAGTCTGCTGTTTAGAACCAGCCATTCAAGATTGTCTCATTGATGAGTTTTCGTAGCATTCCAATGGGCAGATCTGGAAACTCGCCAAGTACAAACGCAATCTGCACCAAATAAACACTGTGTTTATCTATAACTACTAAAAGATAAGAATGATCTATCGTGTTAGCAGTGAGTAAACGTAATGACTCGTCGGGCGCAGGTGATCCGATCACGTGTCCAAAGAGCGAAACCCAGAGCCAAAGCCGGGAAATTTCACTTCAATTTAAATAGAATTATAGTCAGCGCACTTTTTTTTTGCTTCATTGTCTTTTCTCTGAAGCATATTTGCGTTTAAGACGAACTTGAATTGAATTCAATTGAGATCATCTGCAACCGGACTTGAATAAACGATAGTTGGAAAAATTGTAAGTACAGACAAGTTTACTGTATTAATAAAGCGCATTTTATTTTTAAGACAATTCAAATTGTTTCACAGAAGGAAACGAAAAAGGAAAAAAATGTTTAAGTGGGGCTGAAATATTTGAGAAAATTACGTTTTGATTGAAATATTTAAAAAACACCCCAGATGTTGTCGAGAACGACTGAGGAAGTCTAAAATTCCTACAGCATCTGAACGCAGCTCAACATTTGTGTCAGGATGCCCCCCGAGCGCCTCGCAGGCGAGGTGTTTCGGGCACGTCCCACCGGGAGGAGACCAAGGGGCAGACCTCAGACCCGCTGGAGAGTCTATGTCTCACAGATGGCCGGGGAACAACTTGGGATCCTTCCAGGTGAGCTAGAGGATGCAGCCGGGGAGAGAGAGGCCTGGGCTGCCCATTTGGGGCTGTTGCCCCCGCGACCCGACCCCTGAACAAGCAGAAGATGATGGAACTATTATGCTAACTTCTTCTAGCTGGCCGGCTAATAAGTTTTTCCAAAGAGGAATATTTTAAACCTCATGTCTGCATCTCTTACGAGTGAGTTTTTAAAGGGATTTTTTTAGTCTCAGGGGTCTGAATCCGTCTCTTCTCTTTCAGTCTCTTCAGTCTGACTTCATCCAGTACTAAAGCTGTGGGACGGAGGCCTTCCTATCACGAATCCCCTGCTGTCTGGCTGTGAAAGGACCGTACGGACCTTCTCCGTTCTTACTCTGTAAATACGATCCAAACCACACGTGTGTCCGCCTCTACTTATATATATATATTTACACCAGAGATAGATTTTATATCAGAGGAAATATTTTTTTTTTCTTTTTAATTATAAGCAGATATTATATTTTTTTGATAAACTGAAGGATCGCCGGTGGCGACGTGCTCCGTTGTTATGGTAACAGTATTTTACGTCCTGATTAGTTTACCAGCAGATTTAGGTCTTTTTAAGAAATAATCATGATGGAAGAAAAGGGATCAGCTAAACTCAGGAGAAGAGTGTGTGTATGCATGCATGCGTGCGTACGTATGTGAGTGTGTGTGTGTGTATGTGTGAGTGTGAGAGAGAGAGAAAAGGTCCACTAAGCCTTAACGATGTTTTTAAAGAGTTAAAAATCAGTTTTGTGCCTCCAGATGTTTCCTTATAATCATGATTGTCGCCGTGGTAACCACTGGTTAGGTGATGTCATCATGTCTTTCCGTCACCACAGAAGTCTTAAATCCCTCCAGGAAGTTGATGGAGGAAAACGAAAAGTGAAATGTTGCGTTTGGTTGTCACGACAACAGCTCCTGTCAGGCAGCGTTTTTTTGTTTTTTGTTTTTTTTTTGCTGGACAATTTTTATCCCGATCGCAGATTATTTTCGGAATAATGTTTCAGAAAGTCAAGAGATTATTTATTGAAGTTGCTCGCTGGTATCGCCGTGGAAGTCAAGACCCCTGAAATGAGACGTGAGAGACTCTGGTCCTCTGGGATCCGCCGGGTTTTACATGCTTCACGGGTCCAACGCACCGGAATTTTACGATCATGTAAAGAAAAAAAATAAAAACGAATTTTTTTTTCTCCAGAATTTGGTTTTGTTCGTGATTTTTTCTCAATGTTTAAAAACTAACAAAAATAAGTTGACTTAAATGTGTGATCCTGAAAACCTAATCAGTTCATCTACAGTTGGTACTGTTACTGTAACTGGATGGTACTGGAACTATTAAGTTGTATTACAACCAAAAAATGCGTAGTAAAAAAGAAGTAAAAAAAACCCATAAAAGTCGTTCTGGAGTATAAGTCGCATTTTTGAGAAAAAATTACTTGATAAAATCAAACATAAAAAAACAGACATGTAATCTTGAAATAAAACTAAACTAAAGACCAACAGTGTGAAAAAGTGCACGGTGCACTAACGTTACGAACCGAGAACGTGTTGGCTGGTTTATGAACGTATTCAGATAACTACAGCATAAAAAAATATGCTAACACAGGCATGGGCAAACTACGGCCTGCAGGCCAATTGGGTCCCGCTAATTGTTTTAATCCAGCCCGCCAAACTTGAAAAAATTCAATAAAAAAACCTTGTTAATGTTTAATTTCCCTGCAATTCTAATGTTTCATCACTAGATGGCGCACTCTGGATATATTGGCTTTGTTGAGAAAACAACAACAATGCTCCCATTAAAACGTGTGTGTCTCCATGATGTGCACGCTGTCAAAATAAACAGTGTGCACAGAAATAGAAAGCCATCGGACCCAATACACGCACGTAAACAAGCGGGTTAGATGTTAAAACAAGCAAAATCTTACATCAAGCACTTAGATTTTAAACCTAGCGCCGCTAAATGCACGTTTTTAAGCGCTATAGCACTAGATTTCAGACCTAGTGCCGCAAGATTTTAAATTTAACGCTCTTGATGTAACATTTAGCGCGCTTGTTTAAAATCTAGCGCCATTTTATCAGTCTAATCTAGCGGTCACCAAAGCCCCCTTGTCAAATGTTAGAACTCAATGTGGCCCGTGAACCAAAAAGTTCGCCCACCCTCGTTTAGTTGCTAGCAAAAGCTCCAAAAGTAGATGACGCACCGCGTCCTCTTCTACGTCGCTTACATCAGACTCCTCATTAGTTACAGTATCAATTATTCCAGGCTTTCTGAATCCCGACAGTGCCCTCTTGTGGTTTAGTGTAAAATAACATGTGAAATGACGGTAATAATAATTATGTATACTTTATTGATCCCTTGGCGGGAAATTTGTTTGCTGCATTACACCGCAGCAGGCTGCCATGATGGCACCAATGGTGGGAGAAACGGGGGTTAGGTGTCTTCTCCAAAGACCTAAGACGAGAACTCAGTGGGATTCGAACTTCCAGTTAACTTAGGTCCGAGGCGAATGCGCTACCACTGAGCCACCGCCTCATCCCCATAATGTGTTGATCATTTTCACATATAGTCGATCCAGAGTATAAGTCGCACCCGCGATCAAAGTACGACTTATATTCCAAAAAATACAGTAAGTTTGGGTAGTTTTCTTTCACTGGTTTGGGAGATACCATGTTCACTCCAGGGTTACAGAACCACAGACAAACGGACAGAGTGTCTCCTTTACGTGACCGAAGCTTCAAAGTGAAATAGAACTAAACTCAAGCAGACCAGACCGGATCTAAACCAGACCTGAAACCAGTCAGATCTACAATCAGACTTGAGACTAAATTATGACATCATATTCCAGAGCAGGACCAGAAACCAATCAGATTAGAACGACTGGAACCAAAGACCAGGGGCCTCGTTTACTGTAGCTTTTTGCTCAGCTCAACCACTAGGGGCGTGTTTTGGGTTGGATGGATTTTCAGTTTATGAAGCTTACGTTGCGTAAGGAGCGTTATGGTGGTTTTGATATAAAGTATCTCAGGTTTGCGTGGCGTGACAAATACCGTTTGTGGCGTGAAAAAAAAAAGCTTGCTCAGCTAAAGATTGACGCAGTTCTTCATAAATGCAGAAAAAAATTGGACTTTTAAAACTTTAAAAATACAAGTTTCAAAACTAAATGTGATTTTTTTTTTTAACTATAAATTGAGTATTTTTTTTCCACAATTTTTTTTTCTACCAAAACAACAAAAAAAGCCCAAAACAAAAAAACCCCCTGTAAATTAAGTTTAAAATATTGAAAGAAAAAAAAGACATTTTTCAGTGTTTAAAATAATTAAGAAAAAAAACCCCTGCAGATTGAATTAGAAATTGATTAAATTTGATTTTAAAAAAGCAATTTTCCAAGTGATTAAAAATGATTAAACTTAAATAAAAAATTATTACAAATGGAATTTTATTTTTTTTTAAAAAATAGTGGTTAAAATATGGTTAAAATCCAGTTGCATTGGATTTGGACAAAAAGGGATTTTTTGGGGGGATTAAAATACAAAAAAAAGAGAGAGAAAAACCCCCCAAAGATTTTGATTTGACCACAAAAAAAAAAGGAATTTCCCACTGATTAAAAACAATCGGCTGTGTTTTTCTAAAAAAGGAGCAGGATGGAGAAAAACGGAGGGGAGGGGGCGTCAGGGGCTTGTGGGAATAAAGGAAAACCTAAAGTACGAATAATGAAAGCGAAAGAGGTTGGTTGTGTATCCTGGAGGCGGCGCTGTGGTCTGCCTGCGGAGGAGAGGAGGGGGTGTTTCATGTCAGGAGCTCATTTTCTGCCTCAGATTTTCAGACAGCAACACAAAGGACAAGCTCCTCGTCTCTCCGTCTTTCTAATGTGAGGATGATCCCACCGTCCATCTCCTGCTGCTGCTTCTCTCACCTGGTCTCAGGTACGACTCCGCTTCTCGATTTCTAACAAATAAAATTATACCTCATAATAGAGCAGGTTATTTAATCCAGGAGAGATGTTCCTACATGTGGACTCAGTCCGGTATGTGATGGTTTCCAGTCAAACAGAGAGGATGGACTGTATTCAAATAGCAGCTCATCAGGGTCTTTAATCATCGGATGACTCCATTAAAGGTCACAAGCCAGAGGTTGATCAACGGACTGTTTACTTATCTGTCACTTCTCACACTTTGCGTGTTTAATCATTAAATAGACGACCAGTTAATCTGATTTCTAACAGTTCATTTAACGTCTCATCAGCCTCAAAAGTCTCTTGTTTTTATTTTAATAGTCAGAATGAGGTCAACTTTGAGCATCGTGAACGTCCCCCACACGGGGGTTAGTCACGCTTTATAACATGACTTTGGTGCACGGCTCACGGAGGCGCTGCGTGCGTGTATTTACACCTGATTCTGATGAGTGGGTCGCTCATCTCAACCAGCTGTGTTTGAGCTTGAAGACATTCCTGACATGCAGCGCAGGGGGTCCGGGGACTCGTCCAAAGAAAATGTTCTCTGTTGGTGTTTGGCCAAGAACTTTCCCAGGACGTCTTCAGAAAACAAAAAGAGGGTAAAGCTGGGTAAACTACCCAGCAGCTAGAGTGATGGGATGGTATTAAAGCAGGGGTACACATATGGTACACCATTACGCAGGGATGTCCCAGAGATGCAGGGTTCCACAATAAATTCCTTTTATTCATCTTAGGAATTTATTTTCCATTCCGTTCCGTTATCTTCCACTTGTTCCGGGGTCGGGTCGCGGGGGCAACAGCCTCAAACGGGTAGCCAAGGCCTCTCTCACTCCAGCTGCATCCTCCAGCTCACCCGGAAGGATCCCAAGTCGTTCCCCGGCCAGCTGTGAGACATAGTCTCTCCAGCGGGTCCGGGGTCTGCCCCTTGATCTGCTCCCGGTGCGACGTGCCCGAAACACCTCGCCCGCGAGGCGCTCGGGGGGCATCCTGACCAGATGCCCGAACCACCCCATCTGGCTCCTCTCGACCTGGAGGAGGAGCGGCTCGACACCGAGCTCCTCCCGGATGGCAGAGCTCCTCACCCGATCTCTGAGTAAGAGCCCTGCCACCCTGCAGAGGAAGCTCATGTCGGCCGCTTGTACCCGCGATCTCATTCTTTCGGTCACCACCCACAGCTGGTGACCATAGGTGAGGGTAGGAACGTAGATCGACTTGTAAATCGAGAGTTTTGCTTTTCGGCTCAGCTCTCTCTTTACCACGACGGACCGATGCAGCGTCCTAGTTATTGCTGACGCCGCATCGATCCGCCTGTCGATCTCCGGAATTTATTTTCAACGTTGAAAATGTTCCTCAAAATCTCTAAAAATTTTGAGGAAAATTTCAAAATCTCTAAAAAGATGCCCAAAGAGTAGAAGCTCTGAGGATGCCTCAAGAATGCCCAGGTGAATCACCCTTGAGGCATCAACGAATGTCCTGAGAAAGTATGACAGGTGGCCTTAGGCCAGGCATGGGCAAACTACGGCCTGTGGGCCACATTGGGGACATTAGACGTTTTAATCTGGCCCGCCGAACTTGAAAAGAAATTAATTAATAAACCTTGTTACGTGTTTGATTTTTTTTCTGCAATTCTGATGTTTCCTCACTAGATGGCGCACTCTATGATTATGGAAAGCCATCGCGGCCAAATACACGCACGCAAACAAGCGTGTTAGATGTTAAAACAAGCAAAATGTTACATCAAACGCTTAGATTTCAGACCTAGCGCCGCTAGATTTTAAATTTAACGCTCTTGATGTAACATTTAGCGCTTGTTTAAAATCTAGCGCACCATTCTATCGGTCTAATCTAACTGTTACCAAAGTATGCCATCCATCTGATACTGTTCCGGCCCCCTGGTCAAATTTTAGAACTCAATGTGGCCCGCGAATCAAAAAGTTTGCCCTCCCGTACCGTGGGGTCTTGCTGCAGTTGTCCTATAGGTACCTGATGTACCACCCAAAAATATCTTATAGAAAATAGGCTGTAGTCACATGTTTCTGACTTCAATATATATGTTTTAGTTTTGTATGAAATAGATTTATACAATAATGTGATTTAAATTTATTTGAAGAATGGTTATTTTTATTTTTCTGTTATTTGATTGGACATCTCCGGTTTGAGGAGCCCCCGTGTTTCCATCAGGATGAATAACATCTATTGACTTCTTTAGATATTTAGCTGTAGATTAGAATAAGCTAATATTTAAACAATAATCTTTGACACATTGTTTGCTTGTCCCGGAGAAGGGATCTCTCTTTCATGTGGATCCCCACGAGGTTTCTTATTTTTTCCCCACTGTTGGGTTTTTTAGGAGTTTTTCCTCACTGTGAAGGAGAGTCTAAGGGCATAAATGTGCTAGTATTGTTTAGTTAGCATTTGTTAGTTATTTTTCTTGCTGTGTATTTGTGTTAATACATTCCTCTTTTTTCTTGTGAAGCCCATTGAGACGGAAAATTCTGTGATTTTGGGCTATACATATAAAATTGAAAAATTTAATGGATTTCATCCCTAAAACTCTTGAAAACAAGCCTTCATTTCTTTGTTTTTCAAACTGCTGACACCATAAAAAGTCTCATTTCTGCAGTTTTTCCTGAAGTAAAAGTACTTCCTCGTGAAGAGGAGAAACCTCGTGTTTCCGTTCTTATGATAGAACTTGTGCTTAAGTTCACGACCCTGTGATCACCATAAATATCCCAATAGGATGACCTGTGAAAGTCCCCATGGGGTCATCAATCCTAGGGCTTTACTCACTGAAAGCAGCCACCCCGCAACGAAGCTGAAAGTTTGCTTCTAAAGATGTAAAAAAAAAATCACAGCTAAATGAAAATAAGATGTCGTGTTAGTTCATGTCCTGAGAAACTCCTTCCATTGTTTTGGTAATGTCATCCCCAAAAAATGCAATAAGCTACATTGCAAATGACCACTCAAAAAGTAACTAGTTACAAACTAAAATACCTCATTTGAAAATCCCAAAGATTTTTGCCAAAAATTTTTAAACATTAGATATTTTAGAATTTTCTTCTTCTTTTTTTTAAATCTACAAAAGTGCCCATTTAAGTGCAAATGTCCAAGTTCGTCTTCCGCTTATCCGGGGCCGGGTCGCGAGGGCAACGGCTTCAGACGGGAAGCCCAGGTTTCTCTCACCCCGGCTGCATCCTCCAGCTCACCGAGGAGGATCCCGAGGTGTTCCCTGTCCAGCTGTGAGACATAGTCTCTCCAGCAGTTCAGGGGTCTGCCTCTGGGTCTCCTTCTTGGTGTGACTTGCCTGAAACACCTCACCAGTGAGGCGCTCAGGAGGCTTCCTAACCAGATGCCTGAACCACCCCATCTTGCTTCTCTCAACCCGGTGAAGCAACAGCTATACTCTGAGCTCCTCCTGGATTGCAGAGATTCCCCCTCTATCTCTGAGTGAGAGCCCAGCCACCCTGCGGAGGAAGCTTATTTCGACCGCTTGTATCTGCGATCTCATTCTTTCGGTCACCACCCACAGCTGGTGACCATAGGTGAGGGTTGGAATGTACAGGAAAACAAATTCAATTAAAAAAAATAAATATATTCTTCAAATATTAGCCATTAGTGGGTTCTTATTTCGCTTTAAAAAATCACTGCTTTTTGGTTGGAATCAAACATGACGTGTGTGACGCACTAACGAGGCAATCTAAAAAATGAAACTTCATCTTAATTCCATCAGGAAGAGGGTAACCACGTCTTTCCTGTGAATAAAATTCTCTAAACAATGTCTTTGTTTTGCTTTAAATTCTTAATTTTAGGAATAGTTGCTAACACAGACTGTACAGCGTGGTCGATCTCCATGTTTAGCTACTAATGTACACTCAGACGCAAATGGACACGTTGGCATTGGCATCCTGGCGTCATTTCTAAATTGGAATTGGCCAACCGTTTTCAGGGGGTTCTCAATTGTATGCGTGCAACAACTGACCTGGTAAAAAACGCGAGGTCACTAGGTGGCGCCAGAATGGCTACAATTTAAGTGAAAGGAATAAAAACAGCCATGTTTTTTTCTGCAATCTGTACATACTAGTGGTGTCAGTCGATTAAAAAAATTAATTGAATTAATTACAGGATTTTGTAATTAATTAATCAAATTAACCGCATTTTAACATCATATCTGCTAAAGGTCTCCTGATAAAGAATTTGAATTCTACAATATTAAAAAATTGTGCTGTATGACTAATCAATTAATTACAGTAAGAAGAGAAGATTTTAAATCTGATTTATTATTGGTGAACTGTGCCTGATGAGGCCAGGTGCATCATAAAAAAAGTAAAACAAAGGGTTGGGGTTCGTTAGGGTTCGTTCTTATCTTCAACAATAGAAATTGTCCTGCAATCAGCAGCGACCCACTTTGCAATAGTATTTGTTAATTTCTCTGTTGTGGATTCGCTCATTCACTTGCCAAATTCAGCTAGCTTGGTTTGGCGGAGCGAGCTCCCGGTAGCCACACTCTTACAGAGGAACTTGCCTGAACATGTTTTATGTTTAGATGGTATGTCAGGCTGGAGTTGCTCCGGTGGTAGGAGAACTCGTTTTTGAAAAAAAACTACAAATTACTACGTGTTTATTTATTATTTTTGTATAAAAACTTGTCGTTCAGTGGCCCGACTGTCTCATTCGCTTGAGTCTTGTCCATGTCTGTTTGTGTTTGACCACTGCTGCTTTTTTAATATGCCAGCGTGGGCGATGAAGCACGGCTAAGAAGATTACGGTCCTTCATGGGATAAAATTCAAGCATTGCATGCGCAAGCATTGGCTCACCATAATTGCGTTAATTTTTTTAACGCATTAAAATGCGGCGTAATTAATTAATCAAATTAACGCGTTAAAATGACAGCACTAAAACATACAGAACAGTGGTTGGCAAAGTTTTTGACTCATGGGTCATAAAGAGTCAAACCCAGAGTAAATATTTGGCGTGGATTGATACTAAAAAAGAAGCTATTTCCATCCACATTCATTCTTTTTCACCTCACTGATATTTACTGATATTCACCCTCGTTTGCTTGTCTGAAGTTGTTAAGATGACCATGTTACGATAAAAGGCAATATGAACACAAATTAACTGAAAGAAAAGAAAATGTGACCAAGTGAGGTAAAAGTAATCTGACAAATGACGTTCCGACTCGGAACTTTTTCAAACACCATCCCAAATAGATGTTAGAGGAAGTACCTCAGAAAGTTGAATATTCTGACAACAAACGAATCCACCACAATGAGGATGAAGAACATCTACTCATCCCCGTACTGGACATCTCCGAGCTGAGGAGCCCCTGTGTTTCCATCAGGATCAAGAACATCTATTGACTTCTTTAGATATTTAGCTGTAGAGAAGAAAAAGCTCATATTTAAACAATAATCTTTGACACATTGGTTGCTCATCCCGGGGAGGGATCTCTCTTTCATGTGGATCCCCATGAGGTTTCTTATTTTTTCTCCACTGATGGGTTTTTTAGGAGTATTTCCTCACTGTGAAGGAGAGTCTAAGGGCATTAATGTGCTAGTCTTGTTTAGTTAGCATTTGTTAGTTATTTTTCTTGCTGTGTATTTGTGTTAATACATTCCTCTTTTTCTTGGGAAGCCCATTGAGACGGACATTCTGTGATTTTGGGCCAAACAAATAAAATTTAATTCAATTCAAAATAACTTGTCTGCTGGGAAATTCTGGATTTACACAAGAAAAAAAAAACACCAAAAAGTTTATGTAATCTCTTCATGATTTGCGGTCCAAATTAAAAGCCTTGATAGGCCGGTGTTTGCCCACCCTTTCTGTAGAGCCCAGTGGTGGAACGTAACGAAGTAAATGTACTTCGTTACTGTACTTAAGTAAAAAAATTGTGTATCTGAACTTTACTTAAGTAAAATTTGAGACCGGTACTTTTACTTTTACTTCACTACATTTTTGAGCAAATATCTATACTTTTACTTCGCTACTTTTTAAAAGTGTGTTTTACATTTTTTGTTACATTTTCATTCAGGATTTTAAAAAATATAAAGTTTTTTTAGCGCATCTTGAAGCCGCATCGCAAAAATCAAACGGAGCAGTTGATCGGGAGAAGAAGTAATGAATCGAGGCTCAATCAAAGTCGAGAGTAAACATTTTCCGCATTCATTCAGCGCCAAGAGCAGGGGCGGTTCTAGGATTTTCTGAAGATGGGGTGGGAGGGGTGGTGGGCGGGGACGTGAGGTCATTGACAAAGCCAATAGTCAATGGCAATATATTCCCCCCCTTCCAGAACATTTTAAAAAATAAGTGTCATTTTTCTGCCTTTTGGTGGACCATTTGCTGGCCCTGCAAGGGGACAGCTTGACTTGTTCCCTTTTCTTTCTTCTTTTTTTTTTTTTGCAGACCAAAAGAGGCGGGAGAGGGGGAGGGTGGTCACGCCCCTGCAGAGTATTTATTTGTGACCCTATAGCACAAAAAATACCATTTGAATTATGGTCGAATACTTTTACTTTTTACTTAAAAAGTAAAATTTACACCAATTACTTTTGTACTTTTACTTAAGTATTTTTTTTGCCTAATTATTTGTACTTTTACTTAAGTACAAAAAGTGAGTACTTCATCCACCACTGGTAGAGCCTAACGTGGGAACAGTGCGATGCTTCTGAGTAAGATTAATCAAATCTGTGGTCCTTTCTGATAAGAGTGACTAACAACAACTCCCACTTAAAAGCAAGATGTTGCATCTCGAGAAGCTGTCCGTTAATGAACTGCTCTCTTGTTTTTTGTCTTCAGTGTTGTTGCTGGCGTCCTCGTGGTGTGTTCAGGGGCTGCATGTTGATGTGAGCCCCAGTGCGCCTTTGTTCAGGCTGGGCGATCGGCAGGAGCTGGTGTGCCGAGTCAATGACTGTGCCACACAGCCAGTTATCTCCTGGGCTGCATTAGATGACCGTCCTCTGCCTCCCTTTAGCACCAATCGCACTCAATCGGTGTTGAGTTTTGACCCTGTGAAGGCAGAGCACGAAGGAACGCTGCTGTGTAAAGTCGGGTGTGGAGAAACGAAGCGGCAGCTTCAGAGCCTGGTGGTGGTTTACTGTAAGCTCAGTTCTTTATTCTTGGCTTTCACTTGTTATTCTGTCTGACTCTCTGTAGTAGAAAAAGTTTCAAAAAAGTCCTCTGGACAGTTTAATTCTTGAACGAGACGTTTTGACTTCCATCCAGAAATCATTTTCAATCTGAATGAAATGGACTGGAAACTGGATCTAATTATACTAACCTGAGTAAAAGGTAAAAAAATAGTAAGGCAGGACTCGACCAATGAGCCTGTGTTACCTATGATGGCCGTGAATGGCTCCTATTGTAGCCACAGACCAGTAAACGACCCTGTTATAAAATGCTAAAAGCCTAGTGAAAAGAAATTCCTGCTAACGAGAGGCGTGAAACTGGGTCACGAGGTGTCATCTTTAGTCCATGGCTTCACAAGGCTGCTGTAAATCCCGGGCAAAACGTATCTAACGCCTCCACTCCGATTCAGTGAGGGATTTTCTTTCATCACAAAGATGGCTTCGACACTAAATTAGATCCAGTTTTCAGTCCATTTCATTCAGATTGAAAATGATTTCTGGATGGAAGTCGAAACGTCTCATTCAAGAACTGAACTGTCCAGAAGACTTTTTTGAAACTTTTTCTACTATGGATCACTCCTGGTTGAATGAGGGACTACACAGACTGTCTGACTCTCATTCACCTGGTCTTCATATGCTTCCAGCATTCCCATCAGACCCCGTCATCACCGGTCAGGACCACCTGAGGTTAGGGGCGGAATCAACCCTTACCTGCCGGGTGTCTGACCTCCACTACAGAAAGCAGCTGACCCTCACCTGGCTGAGAGAAGACACTGTCTTGCAGAGCGTCACCAGAGATTCCGAGTCCAACTCGGTCCAGTCTGAGTACAGATTTACGCCTCAGAAACAAGACTCGGGGGCAATCATTACCTGCCGAGTCACCTTGGACCAGCTAGATCTTCCATCTGAGCGCAGAACCAGAGAAACTACCATCCCTCTTGATGTCCTCTGTAAGTCAGAGTACCATTCTGAGTCTCTTTGTGGGGAGCAGTTTGTTTGAATCCATCTTCTCTGCAGATCCTCCAGTCATCAGATTGATATCAGACTCTGTGATGACAATGGCTGGCTCTTCAATCGAGCTCTTGTGCCTGGCAGAAGGAAACCCGGAGCCAAGCATCACATGGCACATTAGGAAAGAAAATGAGCGCTCTCTTTTACCGAGTCGGGATAATCAGATATTCCTCCCAAAGATTAGACTGTCTGACGCCGGCAGGTACGAGTGTGAAGTCCGGAACAGCGAAGGGAACCAGACGGCTGTTGTCAACGTCACAGTTCACGGTGAGACTGAAATCTTTAACTCTGCTAGCACGGGATAAGTTTTGGCCTCCAGGGATCTTGGCTTTGGGAAGCTTTATAAACGAGGCCCCTGCTATTCATAGCACCTCATCTGGCTTCTCTAAGACTCTACCATGAGGCCCTGCCAGATGGCAGAGATCCTCATCTCATCCTTTACACGTTCAATTCGGTCGCTTGTATTGAAAATCTCAAACCTAATCCTATGCAAATAGGAATTCATTCCTATTCTATGTTCTCCTGCTCTTGCAGCTCCGCCCACCAACACCTCCCTGTCAGTGAGTCCAGGCGTAGAGGTGGTGGAAGGTCAGCCTGTGACCATTACCTGTCGCTCTCACGGAGCTCCGCCCCCTACAATAATACTGCTGAAAAAAGAGGAGGAGGTGCATCGAACGAACTCCACCTTTTTGTTAACCTACGTCATCCCCTCTGCTGTGCTGGAAGACTCCGCCCACTACCAGTGCAAAGCCTCCAACCAGTACGACTCCCAGCTGGCTTCCACCTTCATCATAGTCAGAGGTATTAGATTAGATTTACTTTATTGATCCCACACTTGGGAAGTTTGTGCATTTGTTTGAGAAATTTGTGCATTTGTTTGAGATTTTAATGACATTAGAAGACCATTTATAAGTGGGTACATATCTGGACTGTCTCCTACTCTATTGCTAGATCTCTTGTGACTGGCTTTGTTTGTGTTTACCCCCAGCTCATCCTTTGCAGCTGGAAGCCAGTCCTCAGCTCTCAGCAGAACGAGGCTCAGCCCTCATCTTGAGCTGCCGAGCATCCGGGTGTCCGCAAACGCCTACGCTCCGCTGGAGGAGGATGGACCGGAATCGGACCGTCCTGCAGAGAACACAGCAGCAAGACGGACTGTCGCAGCTCCACCTGCAGGAACTTGACCTCCAGCATCAGGGAGGGTATAGCTGTGAGGCAGAGTGCGAGTCCGTCACCAGGACCAGAGACATGCACGTCCACGTTTACTGTAAGTAAGACTTCCTATGTGGGTTTGATGCTGGGGAGGTTGCATCAAACACCCTTACAGAATTTCTGTGCGACCAGTTCCAACTGCTAGGGGTGAGGCTGCATCTTTAAAAGGGTTGACAAATAATTATTCATGTACAAAAGCCCTAACTAGTGAAGTTAGCGCATTGAAATAAAAACAGGATACAATCATTTTCAAATCCTTTCAAACTATGTTCAGTTGAATACACTTTAAAGACAAGCTACTCAACGTTCAAATAGGTAAACTGTGTAAACTATTTTCGGGAAATACTGGTTCATTTTAAATCTAATGCCTGAATATTAGTTGTATTCCCGGCTCTTTTATTGTGATAAGTTTAGAACAGGAAGTGGTGGATGGCAGTGGTTTTCAGACATGAAAAAATTAAACAATTTTTTTGTAGACTTATATGGCAGATTGTGCGTTGTTGTTCTTCCTGCTTCCATTCATCTGTGTATAAACAAATGCCTTACTAAACTAGCATTTCCTTTGTCACTTTTCTGCTTGAGCGCCCCCTGGCCACAGTTAGAAAAATCTTTTAATACATCTTACAAAAAGCCGCAGGGTTGAAATCATGTTTAAAGTTTCAGCTTATACACTGGAAATTACGATACATATAAGCTTTCACCTTGTTAAAAATTTGTTTTATTTATAATTGCTGATCATTTTTTCCTCCTTATACAATAAAAATTTTTGCGGACGGATCTTCGGTAAACAACACTTTAGTTATGCTGTCTTTGTTTACTGCTAATGCATATCTGTTGAACCTACAGAGTCATTGTACAACGCTCTTTTAGAATTTGAACCATTTTCACGAGGTATTTGAACGGATTACTCATCTCACCATCGCTTCTAAATACGTTTCTTTTTTTAACCTGTGAAGCAGCACGCATTGCCTGCTTCTATTTTGCAAAAACAAAAAAGAACATTGGACATTTTTAGAATGCGGTTGCTCTGTTAATGTTGTGCATCAAAGTAAGAGTGGTAGCAGCCCCCTCCTTCGCAGCACAGCAGGAACGCAAAGAGGGAGAGACGGACATCTTTTTGAGACAAATTGAAACAAAGTATTATTGTTAGAAACCATTAGGAACACCACTAAGTTTGAAACTTATCAGTCCAGTAAAAATAATTCAGAAGCAGTGTTCTTAAACAATACCAGTTTCAGTATACCATCCCTATTCAAATCCTGCAGGTTGGGTTTTTTTCTCGTTTGTTTAGACATGCTTTGTCACACTGCCATGTTCACTTTGGTCAAAGGTCGGGGCTCTGATTTAGCGTGAGTGAGAGCAGCGGTATTTCCTCACACACATCAGTCTAAATGAAGCTTTCCTTTCTTGTTGCCAGCGGATGTTTCAGCTGTAGGACTCCTGGATTACCCACCAGCCTGAGAATGTCCTTTTTATTGCAGCAGTTTGTCTCTTTCGGTTCATAACTGTAGGATTTTATTAGTCTAGAATCATCCGGCTTAGATCATCAGGAAGTGACACAACAATCCCAAAATCCTCCTCTCAGAAAAACTTTTATCAAACTCCCACACGGGAGGAATAAAAAGGCCTGACCAGGAGCAACAACATGAACTCTGACCTCCAACTCTCGGTCTTCCATCATCTCCTCCACACACTCATATCTCAAAATACAAAAAAGGAGTTTCTGATGAAGCGAGACACTTTTCAGACTTTTCCACTGAAAAGAAAGTAAAAGCATCTCTCGTGTTTTATCACACACTCAATTTTCTGTCTCAATGTGTGTTTGTTCCCAACTGGCATTAAATGACTCTTCCATAGTACTGAATTTTCTAGGGGATGAGCGACAGTCAGGCTTTCATATTTCCTGGTCTGTGACAAAGCTTTATGGAAGAAGGCGGACATCCAGGAACTTTGGTCATGTGATAGCCTAGTTAGGCTCGTACTGTAAAACAAAGCGCGAACAAGCAATACAGGAGTGTATTCCTGGTGGTAATTCCCCTTCGTACTAATACATAACGCTAGGTGGTAACACACAATAAAATAAGATGCACAATTTTCTAGGCGCTTTCTCATGTTTTGAAGAGTTTGTTTTACCCCAACTGTCATGGTGGGTGTTGTTTATTGGCGGATGTGACGTCATGCCGACTTCTTCCATAAATTAGTAAGATTTCGTAACTGTTTTACAACAGATGTTGCAATTTATTTGTGCGAAGTTAAAAACAGAGTTGTTTCCACGGTGATGCAACTTCTTTGAATCATCATCCACTTCTGAAAATAACAAAAATCTCTCTGAGCGACTTCTCTTATTGGTTAAACTTCTAAAAACAAAAAAGTATCAGAATTAAATAACAAAAATCACATTTATTGTTAGAGTAATTTTATACTAAAAACTTACAAGCACAAATAAAACTTATGTATGTTTTAAATAAAATATAATCAAAAAATGGCAAAAGAAAAGTTGTGTAAAGTATGGGGGCATTATTAGTTGAGCACGCTAAATAAAACATTTCATCAGAAAGCTTTTTACATCAAGTAGAAATATTTACTACTTTTTTCTGACATTCAGGAGTTTAGAACCCGTTTCAATGAGTTTCGGAAGTTAGCAAAAAAAAATTTTTTACCGTAAAATACGAGACCAGCTTGTAACTTCCGGGTACCGATTGGATAGTGACAGCTTCTTGGCAGAAGCCATAGCATTGACTAAGAAAGTAAGATGTGACTAGCCAGGGGCGGATCCAGCGGGAGAAGGGTGTGGTGGCCTCCCAACACCCCTTTTGGTCCTCAAAAAAAAGTGTTCTTACTACTTTACCGTAATTTCACGGCCATAAGGCGCATTTAAAAGTCTTAGATTTTCTTCAAAATGAGCGGTGCGCCTTTTCGTGCGGTGCGCCTTGTGTGTGAGAAAAGGCGGACATAAAAGAAAACGCGGTGCCCGCGAGGCAGACCTGAAAGAAAAGGCATGAGAACGTTAAAGAGTGAAGTGTGAGCGGCGTGGGAGCGATGGATGACCGAAGGAGACCACAGTTTCACAAAGAGTGGAAGGCAGCGCCCGGCGAGTTACGCTACAATTTGCTTGGTTTGCTTGTAGATGCTTGGACTAACGTGTCTGCTGGTACTGTTATCCGAGCTTTCGCAAAAGCTGGTATCCTTTCTGAGGAGCCGCACAGTACAGACAGTGACTTTGACAGCGAGGAGCGAAGTGGACCTGCTCTGTTGGATTTTGCGCAGCTGTTCGATTCTGAAACAGAGGATGAGGACTTTGACGGATTTGAATAAAGACTATTACCGGTAATGTGCTTGTTTAGAATCGTTACTACTTAAATAAAGTACAACCAAACTCAGTTTTGCTCCTGATCTATTTTTTTAATACGCACATTTGCATGCTTGCGTGTGTGTTGTTGTAAGGCGGTGTGTGACTGAGACTGCGCCTTTTTGTACGGTGCGCCCTATGTGTGTGTAAAATACAGCAATGACGCACATAACTGAGGCTGCGCCTTTTCGTTCGGTGCGCCTAATGGTCGTGAAATTACGGTAATTATTATAAACTTTGGGCAAAATATTCACCAAAATGCAGGAAAATGACCCATATTTTTCAAAATGTTCTGGGGGTAATGCCCCCATATCCCCTTATACTGGCGAGCGCCACAGGTGCTTGTTTTGTCTATGACCTCACGCCCCCTCCCTTTAGAAAATCCTGGATTCGCCCCTGCAGACGTCTCTCAGAACACATGCTCATTTTCCAAGATTTTGCCACAAAAATTGACACTCAAAAGATTTTATTTTCAAAAAGCCAACATAAAAATTTGTCTTTCAACAACCAAAACAAAGCCAGTCAGTCACAATCACCCTCTTAACCGTTTATAGAAAAGCATGTTCTTTAGACCAGGAATAAGTGTGAGCTTTAATTAATCACTATACCAACCAGGCTCGTATTGGAGCTCTAACTGGATGTCTGATGAACCCCTCGTGTGTTCAATGAAGGATTAAACAGCTCAGAAAAGCCTTTACGGAGGTTCCACTGATGCTTGTTTAGATTACGGGTGATTTAAAGAAAGCTCAGAGGTGATCCAGCAAACTTAAGAGCTCTTTGAGCTTCAAGTAGTCCTTAAAGACTGCTGATTAGTGAGCGAGCAGAGGCAGATACAGTGAGACACGTCTCTGTGGAGATATCTGGAACACTTCCAACACAACAAGAGACACTTTCTGTATTTATTTCATTTGATGGAAACAGCTTTCAGGCTTTTTTTTATTTGTTCACTTCAAAAAAGGGTGTTCAACATGTGATTCACGTTAATGATTCATAGGGCAGAATTTTATTCACTGGATTTAATCTGATATGAGTCAGGTGTTTAGATGAAGAGGTAGATTTTTAAAAACTTAAGGACCAGCGGAATCTGTACCAGTGGAAATGAAGGATTTTGAATAGATCTGAGCATATGATCCTTACGGTCCATCCACAACCCCCCATACATTTTAATCCAGCCCTTCAAACATGAAAAGATTATTTAAACAAACTTATTGCTTTTTACCTTGTAATTCAGAGGTGCCCATTACGTCGATCACGATCGACTAGTCGATCGCAAATGCATTATGGGTAGATCGCATGGCATTGAAAAAAAAAAGTTAAGAAAAAAAAAAACTTCCAAAAAAGTTTCAATCTAGTGGCTTTTCTGCTGTTACTGGAGATTTTTGGAGTCTGTGACGTGAAATCACGTTGTTAAACCTGTAATCAATAATTAGCCCGCAGTGCTGCTGTGGCCCCTCGCAAAGCGCTGTGAGTGTGCGTGTGGGTATGTAACAAATCTTGTTATAGGGGTAGTTACAGCAGGCTGGAAATGATCTGTGGGGTTTTCGATGGTAACATGGGTCTGGTAGATCTCAGGAGGTTTGATATTTGTAAAGTAAATTTTGGGACAGAAAAGGTTGGGCACCCCTACTGTAATTCCTCTGTTTTTCCTGATAAATGATACACATTTTTGTGTATATACATTTTAAGGTATGCTGGACTTTTTTCTCCAACATCTGGGGGGCTTTTTTGAATTCTTTTCTGGTCAAAAATGTATGTTTCTAATTATTCCACCCCCACTTCTTTCACTCTGTTTATTTTGACCTGGTATCATAATACATGTCATATCAGGAGCTGATTGGCTCTTTATAAACCGTCACCAAAAGGCTGCTGAAGAAATAAAACAATATGATTGGATTAAAACTTCTTTCATGCCTCATACCTATATCACCACCTTTAAAGTACAGACAACTCAACATCTAACTGGAGAATTGTTTGAGCTTCAAATAGTCTAGTGTGTTTATGTTTATGGTTGCTCAGGTTAGAAACATAGCAGTGGGGGAAGGGTGTGAAGTATCTCATTTGTATTTAAAGGGAGCAGCATAAAAACAAGGCATGGTTTTTCAGTATTTGGTGCAAAGTTACAGATAGAAAGAAGATCATATAAATATGAGAAATAAAGACGAGAAGACACGGCGTAACAATCATTACATACAATAAAAACATGTTTTTTCCATCTGGTTTACTTTAGTGTTTGAATGAGTGGATGTGAGGGATCATTTAACGTGCTTTGAGGTACTCGTAGGTACCATCTACTGTGTTTTAACATATTGTAATATCATAGTATTTCCTTTAAAAAAAAAAACGTTCTATGACTTTTATTTGAATGAAAATCATTTTCTATATTTTTACAATATTAAAAGTGACCAAAATAATGAGCAACAATTGTTCTAAGCTTTTGTTGTCATGGTTATGAACCGTCATTTGGGCAAAACATTGAGGTTATTTAACCGAGAAATTTTTCAGAGTTGTATGTAATGATCAATTAAGCCATGCTCATCATATACGCTATTTAATTACTGTTTCTCTTCCTCCAGCGTTCCCATCTGATCCTGTCCTGGATGACCCCAGTCCCGTTCTGTTGAACCAAGAAGCATCATTTCACTGTGACATCACCAAAGTCTTCTCAGCCAATCAGCTGCGGGTCCGTTGGCTCCTAGGAAACGTGACGATAAAGTCCGAGCTGTTCAGGTTCTCTGGGTCTCTGCAGAACATCTCGTCTGTTCTGAAGCTCCGGGTGGCGGAGCAGCCGGTTCTTGTGTGCAGAGCCGAGCTGCTCACTGAGGACGGAGACGTTTGGAGGTCCAGAAATTCCAGCATCCTACTGCAGATCCACTGTGAGTGGAGTAATGTTACAAAAACAATCATTTACAATAAAAATTATAGAAAATTTTAGGTCACAATAAAACCTCTGCATTGGATTAGTGAAATCCAGATTATTCTGAGGTTTACATAAAACTTGTACGTTTATCCTTCAGATTCTCCGAGGAAAACCACCCTGTCAGCGAGTCCTCGTCAAGATTTAATGGAGGGTCAGCAGGTGACCTTTACCTGCCGCTCTGATGCAGCTCCGCCTCCCACACTGCTCATCAAAAGTAAAGGGGTGGAACTTAAACGATCTGACTCTGCCTCCTTAATCCGGTTCAGCATCCCCTACGCCCAGCTGGAAGACTCCGCCCTTTATGAGTGTGAAGCCACCAACCAGTACGGCTCTCAGTCTGCTTCTAGAAACATCACTGTGAAAGGTACACAGATCTTTTCTGAGACGTTATAAACTTCCTGAGTCCGGTCTCCACCAACTTATCAGAGATGGTTGGTGGTCCCGTGATGGTTGGTGGTCCTGTGTTTCCATCAGGATGAAGAACTTCTATTGACTTCTTTAGATATTTAGCTGTAGAGTAGAATAAACTAATATTTAAACAATAATCCTTGACACATTGGTTGCTCGTCCCGGGGGAGGGATCTCTCTTTCATGTGGATCCCCACGAGGTTTCTTATTTTTCCCCACTGATGGGTTTATTAGGAGTTTTTCCTCACCGTGAAGGAGAGTCTAAGAGCATAAATGTGCTAGTCTTGTTTAGTTAGCATTTATTAGTTATTTTTCTTTTTGTGTATTTGTGTTTATACATTCCTCTTTTTCTTGTGAAGCCCATTGAGACAAAAATTCTGTGATTTTGGGCTATACAAATAAAATTGAATTGAATTAAATGATCAGAGAGGTTTAATCCGCCATTTAATCAAACAACACAATGAGACCAGACATCCAGTCCTACTGCAGACGAGACGTGCGTTGATCTTAAGCGCAGCAACCGTTTTTGTCTGGCTTAAGTTGGGTATATGCAATTTTCGTCCAGAATTTAGTCCCATTTCAGATCATGCGACAATTTAAAGATGGAGCTAAATTTCAGTTTGTTGATGGGTCTCGGTGTACAGGGACACAAGAAGAAATTTGTTGCTCCCGATTTAGTAGTCAGATGGTTGGAAGAGTTTCTGGCATGTCAGGAATTTTGTCGTCAGGCTGAACATACTTAAAGACAGTTATATTAATGTCTAGACCGAGTCTTACATTAAAAAGTAACAATAAAACTTCAGCTGTGCATTAAAGTTTTTAGAAAGGCTATCATGGCAACACGCACATGGAGGTAAAACGTGTAGAAGAAGCTCTGTTTTAATTTTGCTGGTACAGTGTAAGTGGTTCACTCGCAGCAGACTATCAGATCATACTGAGTGCACACTTAACTCATGAGGCTCAAATCGTACGTGATTTAATATACGTGTGTATTTAATATATCACGCCATGGGCAGCACGGTGGCGCAGTGGATAGCACAGTGGCTTCACAGCAAGAAGGTCAGGGATGCAAGTTGCAGGTAGGGATGAGGCTTGGAACACTTGTCTTTCTTTGCAGAGTTTGCATGTTCTCCCCGTGTATGTGTGGGTTTTCTCCATGTAATCCGGTTTCTTCCCACCCTCCGAAAACACACTTATTTCCCCTAGGAATGAGTGCGTGTGTGTATGTGATTTTACTGTAAGTGTGGCACTGCGACAGACTGGTGACCTGTTCAGGGTGTATCCTGCCACTCACCTTAAATCAGCCAGGATGGA
The DNA here is from genome assembly GCA_902685375.1 of Neostethus bicornis. NCBI lineage: Eukaryota > Metazoa > Chordata > Actinopteri > Atheriniformes > Phallostethidae > Neostethus > Neostethus bicornis. Next base: position 4,675,246 of record LR738547.1, on the reverse strand, counting down.
CTCCGGCACCACCTGCAATCCCGAAAGGGATGGGCGTTTAAGAAAATGAATATCACGCCTGTGACAAATCTTAGGCATGAGCCAGCTTGACATCCATCCCACCCCAACCAGTTCTCTAGAACTCCAAATATAGATCTTGCAAATGATGTTGTGCTTGTGCAATGGTATTTAATTGAGCCGGTGCCGCCTGTAATTACTCATGTACATTGTCAAGGAAGCGATTTCACCATAGTGGAGGTGCATGGTCACCCAAGATGAGAGACATACAACTGTACTGTTTGCAGACCATAGCCGTTACAGTTGAGTGGGAGGTGATCACCAGAGTAAGTCTACAAGTGGGCTCGCATTGATCTGTTACTAAAATAAAATGGTCAGACATTAAATCGTAGTTGCTAAAAAATATGCCCAGGCTGTAAAAAAAACATTTAAATTCTTTTTTAAATTTCTGTAAAAACACACGTCCAAATATTTCAGAGTAAATCCACTTCAGATTGAAGAGCAGGACAAACTAAGAAGCTGAAATGTTTCTCGTTATCTCCTCTTATCAGACTGATTGTTTCACTCTAAAGTGTTGAAACCAGCTTCTCCTCCACACATTCCTCCACACACGCTATCCTGTAATTTGTCAGCGCTAATGTCATCCGGTCTGACATGACGGCGGTGACAGAACACAGAACACTTATCTTAAACCTGATGAATGATAACATAAATCTGTTTAAACTGAATCAACTTCACTTATTTGAATGTTATCATTAAATTAAGAATAATTGACTAGAATTGATTGAAATGTTACGATGTATGAACTTTACAAACACAAACATAGGTCAGGGAGAGTCTTGGCCAGGCTGTAGCCATCAGTACAGCGTCTCCTAGGGGCAGTGGCGGTCGGTCAGAGCCAGCAAAGCCTTCTCTGTTGGCCTAACTTAACCAGACATCATTATCATTATTGTAATAAAAGTCAATTTCATTTTAAATGTATTTTTCCTGATTATATATATATATATATATATATATATACAGTACAGACCAAAAGTTTGGACACACCTTCTTATTCAAAGAGTTTTCTTTATTTTCATGACTATGAACATTGTAGATTCACACTGAAGGCATCCAAACTATGAATTAACACATGTGGAAGTATAGTACATAACCAAAAAGTGTGAAACAACTGAAAATATGTCATATTCTAGGTTCTTCAAAGTAACCACCTTTTGCTTTGATTACTGCTTTGCACACTCTTGGCATTCTCTTGATGAGCTTCAAGAGGTAGTCACCTGAAATGCTCTTCCAACAGTCTTGAAGGAGTTCTCAGAGATGCTTAGCACTTGTTGGCCCTTTTGCCTTCACTCTGCGGTCCAGCTCACCCCAAACCATCCCGATTGGGTTCAGGTCTGGTGACTGTGGAGGCCAGGTCATCTGGCGCAGCACCCCATCACTCTCCTTCCTGGTCAAATAGCCCTTACACAGCCTGGAGGTGTGTTAGGAGTCATTGTCCTGTTGAAAAATAAATGATGGTCCAACTAAATGCAAACCGGATGGAATAGCATGCCGCTGCAAGATGCTGTGGTAGCCATGCTGCTTCAGTATGCCTTCAATTTTGAATAAATCCCCAACAGTGTCACCAGCAAAGCACCCCCACACCATCACACCTCCTCCTCCATGCTTTCACGGTGGGAACCAGGCATGTAGAGACAATCCCTTCACCTTTTCTACATCGCACAAAGACACGGTGGTTGGAACCAAAAATCTCAAATTTGGACTCATCAGACCAAAGCACAGATTTCCACTGGTCTAATGTCCATTCCTTGTGTTCTTTAGCCCAAACAAGTCTCTTCTGCTTGTTGCCTGTCCTTAGCAGTGGTTTCCTAGCAGATATTCTACCATGAAGGCCTGATTCACACAGTCTCCTCTTAACTGTTGTTCGAGAGATGTGTCTGCTGCTAGAACTCTGTGTGGCATTGACCTGGTCTCTAATCAGAGCTGCTGTTAACCTTCGATTTCTGAGGCTGGTGACTCGGATGAACTTATCCTCCAGCAGCAGAGGTGACTCTTGGTCTTCCTTTCCTGGGGCGGTCCGCATGTGAGCCAGTTTATTTGTAGCGTTTGATGGTTTTTGAGACTGCACTTGGGGACACTTTCAAAGTTTTCCCAATTGTTCAGACTGACTGACCTTCATTTCTTAAAGTAATGATGGCCACTCGTTTTTCTTTACTTAGCTGCTTCTTTCTTGCCATAATACAAATTCTAACAGTCTATTCAGTAGGACTATCAGCTGTGTATCCTCCTGACTTCTCCACAATGCAACTGATGGTCCCAACCCCGTTTATAAGGCAAGAAATCCCACTTATTAAACCTGACAGGGGACACCTGTGAAGTGAAAACCATTTCAGGTGACTACCTCTTGAAGCTCATCAAGAGAATGCCAAGAGTGTGCAAAGCAGTAATCAAAGCAAAAGGTGGCTACTTTGAAGAACCTAGAATATGACATATTTTCAGTTGTTTCACACTTTTTGGTTATGTACTATACTTCCACATGTGTTAATTCATAGTTTGGATGCCTTCAGTGTGAATCTACAATGTTCATAGTCATGAAAATAAAGAAAACTCTTTGAATGAGAAGATGTGTCCAAACTTTTGGTCTGTACTGTATACACTCAACAAAAATATAAACGCAACACTTTTGTTTTTGCTCCCATTTTTCATGAGATGGACTTTAAGATCTAAAATTCATTCCAGATTACCATTTCTCTCAAACATTGTTCACAAATCTGTCTAAATGTGTGATAGTGAGCACTTCTGCTTTGCTGAGATAATCCATCCCACCTCACAGATGTGCCACATCAAGATGCTGATCTGACATCATGATTAGTGCACAGGTGTTCCTTATACTGCCCACAATAAAAGGCCACCCTGAAATGTGCAGCTTTGTCTCACAGCAAAACGCCACAGATGCCACAAGCATTGAGGGAGCGTGCAATTGGCATGCTGACAGCAGGAATGTCAACCAGATCTGTTGCTCGTGCATTGAATGTTCATTTCTCCACCATCAGCCGTCTCCAAAGGCGTTTCAGAGAATATGGCAGTACATCCAACCGGCCTCACAACCGCAGACCACGAGTAACCACACCAGCCCAGGACCTCCACATCCAGCAGGTTCACCTCCAAGTTCGTCTGAGACCAGCCACTCAGACAGCTGCTGAGTGGTTTGCATAACCAAACAATTTCTGCACAAACTGTCAGAAACCGTCTCAGAGAAGCTCAACTGCATGCTCGTCGTCCTCATCGGGGTCTTAACCTGACTTCAGATCTTCGCCGTAACAGACTTGAGCGGGCAAATGCTCACATCCGATGGTGTCTAGCACGTTGGAGAGGTGTTCTCTTCACGGATGAATCTTGGTTTATATTGTTCAGGGCAGATGGCAGACAGCGTGTGTGGCGTCGTGTGGGTGAGTGCTTTGCTGATGTCAATGTTGTGGATCGAGTGGCCCGTGGTGGTGGGGTTATGGTATGGGCAGGCATCTGTTATGGACGAAGAACAGAGGTGCATTTTATTGATGGCATTTTGAATGCACAGAGATACCGTGATGAGATCCTGAGGCCCATTGTTGTGCCATACATCCATGAACATCACCTCATGTTTCAGCAAGATAATGCACGGCCCCATGTTGCAAGGATCTGTACACAATTCTTGGAAGCTGAAAATGTCCCAGTTCTTGCATGGCAAGCATACTCACCGGACATGTCACCCATTGAACATGTTTGGGATGTGCTTGACCGGCGTATACGACAGCGTGCACCAGTTCCCACTAATATCCAGCAACTTCGCTCGGCCCATTGAAGAGGAGTGGACCAACATTCCACAGGCCACAATAGACAATCTGATAAACTCTATGCGAAGAAGATGTGTTGCACTGCATGAGGCAAATGGTGGTCACACCAGATACTGACTGGTTCTGAGTCCCCAGACCGCCAATAAAGCAAAAACAAAATGCACATTTCAGGGTGGCCTTTTATTGTGGGCAGTATAAGGAACACTTGTGCACTAATCATGATGTCAGAACAGCATCTTGATGTGGCACATCTGTGAGGTGGGATGAATTATCTCAGCAAAGCAGAAGTGCTCACTATCACACATTTAGACAAATTTGTGAACAATGTTTGAGAGAAATGGTAATATTGTGTATCTGAAATGAATTTTAGATCTTAAAGTCCATCTCATGAAAAATGGGAGCAAAAACAAAAGTGTTGCGTTTATATTTTTGTTGAGTGTATATATATATATATATTTTTTTTTTTTTCTCCATGTTCTGTTTTCTTCATGTCATATTATATCCATTTGGTTATACAGCTTCCAGTGTTGTAACGTCAGGTTAAAGTTTTATCCAATCAGAATTCAGCTAGCTGGTGTCGCTAGGCTGTATGAAATCTGCCTCTAGGCCTTCAGAATCCCCAGTGCGGGCTCTGTCTCACTGCTAGTGCACGGGCACGTGTAGTTGCGACAACCAATCAGATCATGAGTTGGTGACGTAAAGGCCTTCTCGAAGGCTCATGTCTAACGTGACATTACGCGTCCTGTGATTGGATACTCACTTGACGTAAGCGGAAGCAACTCTTTGCATGTCAACAAAACTTACACTAGAGCCAGATCCTGGACCTTTAACAGAAAAATCTGAAATATCTACTCGTTTTATCTACTCCCCTAGGCTGGGGGCAGAGACAGAAAAAAAACAAGGAGGAGAGATGAATGAGTGAATGAATTTAATTTAAGGGGAAGCAAAAAAACATCATTACGCAGCTCAGAAATACACTATTAGGACTGGAAAAACTAAACCAATCAGAGCCAGGAGATCACCGTCCGTAGAGGCTCCTTAAAAAGTAGGAAAGACCCATAAAACCCAGTTAGAGGAGAAACAGAAGAGACCTAATGGAGACCCAGTTGGTGGAAAGATCCTCTCCCAGGAGGATAGATGGACAGACTGGGACTCAGTCAATGGCACCTGATAATACTCATGAACAGGAGCAAGGTGGGGGCTTTGTTTAGCTTTGGGGACGTCTCAGTGGAAAGGAGTGACTATGGCAACCCTGTGATTCACAGACACTGATCTGTCAGTGAAAAAATAAAAAAATGGTCTCACCTTAAATTGAAGCCAAAAACAAAGCAGTCACTAACCGAGAATTTGTATCAAACGCTGGAGGCAGTCCAAGTGATACAAATCTTGAAGTTTTTATGATTTAGTTTATTTGTATCTAAGTAACATAAAGTTTACGACAGATTAACACAAAATCCATACAGGGTTGCATAGTGACGTCTCACTTTGTTCTCTTCTGCCTTTAGCCCCTCCGAGGAACACAACGGTCATCGTCCTGCCGTCTACGGTGGTTCAGGAGGGACAAACCATCACAGTCTGCTGCCAAACAATCAGCTTCCCTCCGTCGTCTGTGGTGCTAAAAAAACTGATGAACGGCACCGAGTTCTACTCCATCAACGGCACCTTCATCCTAGTGAACCTCACCGCACGGGACTCCGGTCTCTACCAGGTCAACGTTACCAACGACCTGGGCTTCCAGATCAAATTCTTCAGCATTAGTGTCAAAGGTCAGACACGTTGATGTTCTCTGTCGAATCTTCTTTTTTAAAGAATAAATCTTTAGTCATTGTGTCAAAATCAGATCCAGAGATACTTATCTATGTATTTTTCCACTAGGTTAGGTTACTGGTATGGATGACCTGCTCACTGGTCTCCTAACACGACAACTGCCGCGTTCTAAATCTACCTTCAACCGCCATGACCGTTAATGTGACTGCTTATGTGATTTTTTAGGTTTTGCGCTGCTATATTTTATAAACAAACTTTAACACCACTCAATTTTTAAAGTAATAATAATGATAAAATGTTAAATATTTTTAAAATCTAGAATAAAAAAGCAAACACCAAAGTAAAATGATCTAATTCGTCATTAGCCTACTTTTTCGCATTTTGCGCTGCTGCTTCAAAAATGCCCTCGTTATAAATTTTCTATAGGCTATATTCCAATATGTTAAACTGAACTTTCAAGACTTATCTAGAAAACATGGCAGACTTTATTCAGACAACAATTTTCTTACTCTCTTCAATATTATCTCACTCAATTTTTCTAAAATGTTTCTGTAATGGCATCAGAGTCCTCCTTGTCTCTCTCCATGAATATAAACACACACTTATGTGTGGCAATATGTCTATAAACACATTGCTATAGCAACATAACAACAACTTCCCACTTGCTATGGTGGCAATGCGCACTTCCTCTCAGCTGCTGCGGGGCGCAGCAGGTTAGAGGAGATAAAATGCTTGTAAATTTTGAAATGTTCATTTTTCGAACACAAAAACTAAATGATAAAATAGAAAATATGTTTATATTAAAAGTCATAAAAGGTCAGCCTTCTAGGTTATTTTTTATTTATTCTAATTAGCATATTAAAGTGACGTGAAGTCATATTGACGGCTGCTGCGGTTCTAGTATTAAACCAGCTGCAGTCTATTCAGAGTCCTAACAGGAAATAAGAGATATGGACACATTAGTCCTGTGCTCAGGTCTTTGCACTTGCTTCCTGTGACTCAGAGAATTGACTTTAACGGGTCCTGATTCGGTGGTAGGCCATTTAAGGTTTACCACCAAACCCTCTCGCTCATGCCTAGCGTCATGTTCAAATATCTGAGCGAGCATTTCAGATTAATGCAGCCAAAGTCTGGAATGGTCTTTCAGAATACCTCCGTTCGTTATGCACTCAGGTTGTCCGTGCGTCTTGTACCAACTATAGATTAACTGATTGAGTTTTCAGGGTCATGCGACCAAAGCGCGAGGTCACAAACCATTCGCTGGCTGGCAGAAGAGTTTTACTTCAGGTGTGTACCTCAGTGACCGACAAACGTCTTCTTAAATCCATTTTTGTCAAGATTTCATCCGAGTGGCGCCACAACGGTTACTAGGCAACAGTAACCGCGCTCCGGTCAGGCGCAGGAATAGAGTCAAAATGATGGGTGTGGGAGTTAGAGGAAGAATCATTCAGAATAACTTTTTTGTGTATCATTTCAATTAAAATTACAACAATATACAGAAAAAAATAGAAAAAGTAAAAAACCCAGCGTCAAAAGCCCAGGAATCGTAACTACAGTAATTAAACGTTAACTTCTGAGAAACGTCAAATTGACGGTTTTGGTAGTTCTAGTGTTAAAAGTTGATGGCATTTTGGTTTTCTTTACAGAAAGCAGAGTTCCTCCTGGTCCGAGTGTGGTGGTCTCCTCAGCAGTCGGAGCGGCGCTGGGACTTGGTGTTTCCGCTCTGATCCTCGACTACCTGCGCAGATCCAGGAAGAAAGGTTTCTACCAGCTAGCTCAGCCTGCTCCGCCGTCAGCCTGAGGATGCCTCAGCTGGCTTCCCAAAGCCACACTTCCACCACATCCAGGGGGTACTTTTGCTTGGCTGGAATCGGCAGCTAAGGAGCTCCGCCTCCTCCACACGCAGCTTTTTTAGAGCAGCTTTTAAAAGTCCTCCAGATTTTCCGTCCTTCCTGAGTGCGCTTTCATCTGCTCGCTGTGGTTAAAGATACGGCAGTTCTGAACATGTGGATCCCCCATCCCGACATGGAGACGGAAAACAACCAGATGGTTGTAAAAACGTCTCCGTCTGTTCCCAAATGTGACTTCTACCTCATCCTGTTTTACTTTTTCTTCTTATAAGCTGTCACCGCACCAGGGCACCAGACTGGGCCCAGATGTTTTCTGCTAGCAATACTGCTCCTCCACCGGACCGGGAGACACCAGGGCACCAGACTGGGCCCAGATGTTTTCTCCTAGCAATACTGCTCCTCCACCGGACCAGGAGGAATCAGGGCACTGTACTTGGCCCAGATGTTTTCTCCCAGCAGTACTGCTCCTCTACCAGACCGGGAGACACCAGGGCACCATACCGGGCCCAGATATTTTTCTTCAGCAGTACTGCTCCTCCACCGAATCGGGAGGAATCAGGGCGCCGTACCAGGCCGAGATGTTCTTTTCCCAGTGGTACTGCTCCTTTAGCAGACTGGGAGACACCAGGGCACCATAATGGGCCCAGATGTTTTCTCCCAGCAGTACTGCTCCTTCACCGGACGAGGAGGAACCAGAATGCCACACTGGGCCCAGATGTTTTTTTTCCCAGCAGTACTGCTCCTCCACCGAATCGGGAGGAACCAGGGCGCCGTACTGGGCCCAGATGTTTTCTCCAAGCAGTGCTGTGCTGCCTCTCCACCAGACCGGGAGACACCAGGGCACCATACTGGGCCCAGATGTTTTCTACCAGCAGTACCGCTTCTCCACCAAACCGGGAGGAACCAGGGTGCCGTACTGGGCCTAGATGTTTTTCTCCAGCAGTACTGCTCCTCCATCAGACCGGGAGGAACCAGGGCACCATACAGTACTGCTCCTCCACCGGACCAGGAGGAACCAGGGCACTATACTGGGCCCAGATGTTTTTTTCCAGTGTACTGCTCCTCCACCGGACCGGGAGGAACCAGGGTGCCGTACTGGGCCCAGATGTTTTTCTCCAGCAGTACTACTCCACCGGACCGGGAGGAACCAGGGTGCCGTACTGGGCCCAGATGTTTTTCTCCAGCAGTACTACTCCACCAAACCGGGAGGAACCAGGGCGCCATATCGGGCCCAGATGTTTTTCTCCAGCCTGTTCACAATTTCAACTTTTAAACTTTCTAAAAGACTCAGTTTAAACACTAAGACTGACTCATTTTGTGTTGCGCTGATTTGGTAACACTGTAATGAGAGCTGGACGGACACTGTTTTTATTAAAGAGATTTATTTCTTCACTTTCTCTATGTGTGTGTTTGTGTGTGTGTGTCACTCTCTGTGCCTTACTTTCTGTTACTGTGTGTGTGTGTCTCAGTCTCTCTCTCTGTCTCTTGTTCAGTGTGTTTTTCTTCCTGGGAATTTCCAAAGATTGTGAGACTTTTCTCTTTCACTTCACTGTCGGTTTACTGGAAGTCCGGGGGTTTGAGGCTGTTACCGTGACGACTGCTGCACAGCATTTGTTTTTAAGTGGAATAGGATGAGTGAGTGTGTTTGTATGTGTGTGTGAAGGGGTAATCAGAGCAGGGAAAAAAACAAAGACACAGTAAAAGTTGTAAAGAAAGAAAAAGAAATCACCTGCAAAGAAAAAGAAAAGCAGTTTTCCTCCGGCGGAGCGACAAGCTGAACAGATGGATTAACACCTCGCTCTCTCTAACTCAAAGCTCAGCCGGTCACCATGGAAACCTAAAGGCCCTAGATGAGAGGTGTGAAGCGAATGTGGATCTGGCTTTATTTGCTGGTTGGACCAGTCTCAGATTGTGTTTGTACAGCTATATGATGCGGTCGCCGTGGAAACTGATCCAACTACTCTGGAAAAAAATGAGAAAGTTTTTAGAAAAGTTTTGATGTTTTTTTGGGAGACGATGAAGAAAATTTTAAGTTCTACTTCTTGTTAACAAGCAGTACTGCTCGATAGCAACAATAACCCTGGCTGCCAGCAGCAGCTTGTCCTTGGTCTTTTTCATGTCAGAATCTGGTCAATCTGAACAGCCAATCACATCCAGGCTGTAGATCGCATCAATTTTTCATTTTTTTCTCCTATTGTTTACTAAATTTTCTTTTAAAACCAAAGTGAAAGTAAGATGTTGAACTCAAGATAAAATTCTGCGGTGCATAAAATTCTTGGAGTCTGTTCCTGTCGGTCTGGCCGGTTTCAGCATATTTTCCCCCCACAGGAAGGTCAGCAGATTAGAGCTTATTGTTATAAAATAAAACCCGGAGATCCCAGAGGGCAGTGAAACCTGAGGTTACCACACGGCTCCTGCTGCTCATCTGACAGCACGATGGAGCTGTCTCAGGTTTGAGGGTCACTATGAAAACTCCTCTATGATGCTGTTGCCGGGTAACCAACCTGGACCAGTTTGTTTTTCCCATTGACTGTAGATAAAATACATTTACAAACATCCCTAACAGTATGTGGGGGAAACAGAAGATCAGATTCATCTTCTGGGAGAATAAATCTGTTTCTATGAAGTCTAATAAAAACCAGATGTTAAACCTGCAGAAAAAAGACAGAAAAAGAATAGTTTGAAACATCTGGACATTTTTCTGATTTTTTTCCTGTAAATCCTTTAGTCTTTAGATCTTCAGCTGGACTGGTTTTACTGGAACCAGGACAGAGTTCAGTCCATGTTTGGTTTGATCTCAGATCAATACCCACTGCTCTGGACTTTGATCAGTGAGGATGCAGGCTTGTAGCGCCACCCGCTGATCACAACCTGTAAATACTCAGATTTTACTAAAAACTCAAATTCAATTCTATGTTCTTTATAAAACCCAGTGAGAAACTAAAATATCTTAATGGGCTTCACACAAAAAAGTGGAAGAACCCCACAGGTATGAGTTCTTGGATTTACAATCAGTAATAGTTAAACCAGTTAAACCAACTCAGAGGTACTTTGACACCAAGCCAGGGGGGCTACAGATTCAATTTGACCTCCTTGTCTGATTCTAGCTTTTTACTCATGTTTTAATTCCGTGTTTTTATAAATCTGTATCGTCTCTTTGTGAAATAAACCAATCTAAACATTCCTGGTCTTAGACCGGGGGGTAAAAAAAACTCTGGCCCGCGGGCCAAATGCGGCCCACAAAACGGTCCAATCCGGCCCGCGGAACTTGAAATAATTAAGTAAATAAACCATGTCAAGGTTTTATTTAACTGTTATTTAACATTAGTATTAAATTTTGCACGCTAAATGCACAATCTAAGCGCTAGTGTGCTTGATCTGAAATTTAACATGCTTGATGTTTTTGAAAAATAAAAAAAAAAAGCCACTCAGGAGGACAGTGGTGGTGATATTGTGAAGAATAAAAAAACCTTTCAGTGCTTTAAAAAATGGGTTTTCAAATGATTCTCAGTGTTTTAAGACCCATTTCAAAATCAGAGGTTTTTTTTTTAATGCTTTTCTTAATTTTTATTGGAAATTAAATCACGTGTTTTCTCCGTATCCCAAGATGTGTATTTTTTTTTCAATTAGGTGAAATTACCAAAGCATGCCATCCTTCTGCTCTTGTTCCGGCTCCTTTGTCAAATATTACAACTCAATTTGGCCCACAAACCAAAAAGTTTGCCCATCCCAGTCTTAGACCAAAGCTGGTCAAACTATAACTCAAAAACCAAACACGGCCCACCAAACATGAGATTTTACAGTGTCTATTTATCTTTTTCTTGCTTTTTTTTTATGCAATGTCAGGATTTTCCAATAAAAATGTGTTTTAACACTTTGTTATTAAGATACATTTCAGGAATATTGAACTTTGTTTTCTCTAGGAATGTCAATAAAGTCAGTCAGTCAACTTCTTAACCGTCTATCCCTCACCAGGTTGCGGAGGGTACCGGAGCCCATCCTGTGATTTAAGGTGAGAGGCGGGTTGCCAGTGTGTCGCAGGCCCACACACATATAACCATGCATATACAGACATTCCTATGGGCAATCATGTAGTGGCCAATCAACCTAACATGCATCTTTTTGGAGGGTGGGAGGAAACTGGAGTACCCGGAGGAAACCCATGTATACACAGGGAGAACATGCAAACTCCACACAGAAAGGCCAGTGTTCCAAGCCTCATCCCCACCTGGGACTCAAACCTATTGTGTTTATTTTGGGCAATTTGATATTGTCTGTAATTTTAGGAGCAGATGAGCTTCATCCAGGCAGGGAAATTATGGAACGAGGTTAACTGTAGAAATAGTGAATAATAATAAAAAAAAAAGTTGACAAAAAATATTATTTTTTTTTAAGTAACAAAATAACTTCTGTGTTTTCAGTGTATTTATTATGTTCGCTTTTTTTCACTAAAACCCACACACTATTTGTGAAAGGAACCTTTGTGGCCCACGAGTCAAAAAGTTTGCCCACTATTTGACCTTAGACCCTCCTCTTCAGTAAGAAAGAACATCTGAAAAAAAAACAGTGGGGAAAACCTACCAAAGTTTTTTAGTTTCTGGCAGCAGACCAACAACTATTTGAATTATTTTTCTGTTTGGTCTGCGCAAACTTTACCAAAGAGCAACTATGTCTCCAGGGGCGGATCCAAAAGGAGTTTTGAGAGGTGACGCCCCCCTTTTGGTCCACAAAAAGAAAGAAAAAAAAAGAAGAAGAAGAAAGGAAAGGGGACTAGGCAAGCTATTCCCTCACAGAGCCATCAAATGGGCCATTAAAATGCAGGAAAATTACTCTTATTTTTATAATCAAACTGGGCTCATTTTCGTCTCTGTGCTATTTTTTTTTTCTTTGTTTCAGTAAGACTGGGCTCGTCTTCAATGTTTTAAATCTGTTCAGCCTGGGTGGATATTTGAGACCAATGTTTCCTCCTGTGTATTAGTTGACATTCTTCTGTTTCTGGAGACAAAGGAGTCTGCACCTGGATTCTGTTTGTGCAGTTTCGGCTGTGGTTAAGTAAGCCAATGCGGGAGCTGCACTTGCTGCAAATGTGCATTCGATTTGGACAAAAATCCACCTCTCATTGCAATAAAAAAGAAAAATTCACACCATGGATTTTCTCATATGCAGCATCTGTGCTGGACTGCGTCCACGGAAATATTGTTTAGTCGCTGTAAAACATTTTTAATCAGCAAACAACAACTAATAGAGGTGAACAAATTGAATTGTATTAATTTACTTTCAAGATCATTTTCAAAAGAAGTTGAACAAAGTAAAGAACTGTGAGCAGCATGGTACGAGACAGGCGTCAACATTATCTAGTTTTTAAAGAGCAAAATGTTATTTTCTCACATACATAAAGAAAGACAGACAACACACAGTGAGCTCCAAAAAAAACAGCTCTAAAAAGACAGCTGCTGGGTGGTGCCAAACAACTGCTTAATTGAATACTGCTGGAACAGCCGCTTGGTGGAACAGACCTGGAACTGCTACTAGGTTGATGTCTCACACGACTGTTGGTTCTGCCCGGGGCAGAATGTAGGTTACTATGCCAACTATGTGGGGAAACTCCCTTAGCTCATAATTATTCTTAAAACTGACCACTAAAACAGGTGGAGACGGTGGCCGCGTGGTTAGCGCGTTCGCCCGCGGACCGGAAGGTCGCGGGTTCGCGTCCCACGGAGAGCACGTCTAGGGTCCTTGGAGAAGACACCTAGCCCCCAGTTCTCCCACCATTGGCGCCGTTGAAGGGCAGCCTGCTGCGGTGTAAGGAGTGCAGCAAACAAATTTCCCCGGTGAGGGATGAATAGAGTAATTCAAAATAATCAAAAAAAAAAAAAATAAAAGCTCCACAACTTGACAGCAACTCATCCTTGTAATGTGGTTGGAACAAAAACCTGCTGCACACCATTTGTGCATTTCTTCCCTGTGGAGGAGCCCCACCCCCAAACTTGTTGATAAATTGTTTTTTCAAATTAGCATGTGAATAATTAGGGGAACTCTAAACAAGTTAGTCAGTCTTGGATAATAGAAGGCAAACCAAGGACCCACCAAACATTTTATGAACAAGTTTCAAATCTGTTAAAAAGAAACAGTTTATGAAGAGATTTTAGGGTGTAGCTTCTCCTCAGGGGATAGAATAAATTTAATCAGTCTCAGGTTCATTCTATTAAACTGAAAACGACTTTTAAATTGAGAGTCAAAACGTCTCAATCTTTTAATACGCTGTCCAGAACACTTATTAAGTCAGATACTCTTATATAGATAATACTACTCTGTAGTTCTTGTGTTCACACCATTGCTGGTATTTGCTACTATGGAATGCCATCCAGGACGCTACAGACACGTAATCTAGCGCTACATTTCAGCCTTTCATTTTCACACGCACGTAATGTTGCGCGCCAAGGTGGCCCCACTATGGAAAGCCATCTGGGCCGCTACACGCACGTAATCTAGCGCGCTACATGTTGAGATGTTGCCCCAGATGAACAGTACATACAGAGATGAACATAAACAGCAAGTACATTAAACCTTTCCATACATCCTTATTAGCGTACCGCGACAGACTGGCGATCTGTTCGGGATGTACCCTGCCACTCGTTTTGAATCAGCTGGGATGGGCTCTGACACCCCCCGCAAATCTGTAAGGGATAGACGGTCAAAGAATGTGACTGACTGACTCATTAGCGTGTTTGAAACCTAACGCACATGTTTAAGTGTGTTCATTGGCCTTGATGGCTTTCCATACAAAATCAATACTCCTTTGTGTTGAGAGAAACCAGATGGGGTGGTTCGGGCATCATGGTTAAGATGCCATTACCATAGCTACATTCTTAAATTCAATATCACTGCTGGTAATCTGATAAATTGTCGTGTTTTCATTTGTAAAATGAAGAAAAAGTAAAAGAAATGGGATTTTATTGAGCTAGTTCAGGGGTGGGCAAACCTTTTGGTCTGTGGGCTCTAAAACTGAGCTATATTGAGGTCTAAAATTTGACAAAGGCGCCAGAACAGGATCAGATGGATGGCATGCTTTGGTGACCTCACCTCATTGGAGAAAAAAATGCACATCTTGGGATATCGATAAAAAGATGTGCTTTAATTTGCTAGCTTTTGAAATCCAACATGCTTGTTTATGTGCGTGTATTGGGCCTAAAGGCTTTCTATATCTGCACTCACTGTTTTTTTTTTTTGACAACGTGCGCGCCACGAAGACATGGACATTTTAATGGGAGCAGTGTTGTTGTTTTCTTAACAAAGCCAAATATCTATATAGTGCCATCTAGTGAGAAAACGTAAAAATTGCATAAAAAAATAAACAACAAGGTTAATTTATTTGAAAATTTTCATGTTTAGCGGGCCGGATCTAAACATTTAACAGGCCGCATAAGGCCCGCGGGCCACACTTTGCCCATACCTGAACTAAAAGAACGAGTGAAATTTAATAAGAATTTTTCTTTTCTTTTTTAAATATTTTCAAGTTTCTGTCTGAAACTAAATAATATTGCTGTTATTTTCTTGTTAAAAGCTGATTGTATGATTATTTTTTTTTCTAAAGAGATAAAAACAACTGAAACTCTCAGATTTGAAATCCGCCTTTATCGTGAAATCCATGTGGACCGGAAGAAGTAGACTGTTAGCATCCCGGAGTTAAACATCCTGGTTTATTTGTGTCAGCTGTTAAAATGTTACCTTTATCTATAAAAGACGATGAATACAAACCAACTAAGTTTAACTTGTTGGTGAAGCTTTCTGGATGGTTCCGGTGAGAAAAATAATCACATGTTTACAATCCAGCTGCTAGCCGACATGCTAACCGGGAAATGACCATGCTAGTTTTTAATATAAAACTAAACTTCTTCATCTTGTCAGGAGTTTATTATCCTTTATAATGATTTTATTTGACTAGGACAGTCTTAAGAATAGCTGTAGGTATTTATTTAGTTCATATTTGGTGTGTTTTAATCAGTGTGTGTGTGTGTGTGTTTTCAGGTCCATCCTCGCTGATAAAACGTCCAGGAATTTATTTTTCTTTCTTTGTCTCAATTTGTCTTTTGCTTTTGTGGAGTTAATGTACGGAATCTGGAGCAACAGGTAAGTGTGTGTGTGTATCTGTGTGTGTGTGTGTGTGTGTGTGTGTGTCTCTCTCTCTCTATGTGTGTGTGTGTGTGTATCTGTGTGTGTTTGAGGATGTGCCACGTAGCCTTAGCTGCAGCAGCTGTTTGTTTTACCCTAAAAAACTCTAAAAATCAACCTTAAATTGTTAAATTTACTACAAATAAACTCACTTAGGATTAAATTGTAATTAAAATATTTGTAATGGTTAATGTAATTTATTAATTTTGATTCCCATTGGGTCCATGCCTAAGTGTCCTTAGTGAAGACACTTCTTCTTCCCTCATTTCCCTCCAGGGGGCGCCACAGCAAGTCAGTTTCTTCCATCTAACCCTATCTGCTTCATCCTCATTGGTCACACCAACTATCTTCATGTCTTCCTTCACTGTATCCATGAACCTCCTCTTTGGTCTTCCTCTCGTCCTCTTTCCTGGTGGTTCCAAATCCAGCATCCTTCTTCCGATGTACTCTCGCTCTCTCCTCTGTACATGTCCAAACCATCTCAGTCTGATCTCTCTGACTTTAAAACCTCTAACATGTGCTGTTCCTCTGATCTTGTCCATCCTGGTCACTCCCGGAGAGATCCTCAGCATCTTCATCTCTGCTACCTCCATCTCTGCTTCCTGTCTTTTCTTCAGTGCTACTGTTTCTAGACCAATCAGCATGGCACTTTTCCTTTCATTTTAGCTGAAACTCTTCTGTCACACATCACACCTGATACTTTTCTCCACCCGTTCCAGCCTGCCTGCACACACTTCTTCACCTCTTTTATACACTCTCCATTGCCTCTGGACTGTTGATCCTAAGTACTTAAAATCTTCCACCTTTATTTCTTCTCTCTGGAACCTCAAAGAGAGAGGTTACACAGATCCTCAGCATCTTCATCTCTGCTACCTCCATCTTTGTTTCTGTTTTCTCAATGCTACTGTTTCTAGACCAATCAGCATGGCCGGTCTCACCACGGTTTTGTACACTTTTCCTTTCATTTTATCTGAAACTCTTCTATCACACATCACACCTGATACTTTTCTCCACCCGTTCCAGCCTGCCTGCACACACTTCTTCACCTCTTTTCCACACTCTCCATTGCCTCTGGACTGTTAATCCTAAGTACTTAAAATCTTCCACCTTCTTTATTTCTTCTCCCTGTAACCTCACTCCCCGTTTCTCCCACCGTTGGTGCCGTCGTCGCTGCCTGCTGTGGTGTAATGCAGCACAGGAATGTTCCCGTTTGAAAGATGAATACAGTGCATTAAAAAAATAAAGATGACTCCAAAAAAAGCATTTTTCTTTAACTTTAGAGGTAAAATGCAATCTGAAGAGGAAAAAAAAAACATACTTCTGAGAGAAACCACCTGTAACATAAGGCATTATAAGGCAGTAATAAACATAAGGCAGTAATATTTTCCTCTCGTAATGACATTAAAACTTCTAAAAACAAAGACTATGAAATAAAAATTTCCATATGAGTGTAAATATCAAAACAAATAATAAAATTTATTACAGTGATCCCTCGTTATAACGCAGTTTACTTTTCACGGTTTCGCTACGTCACGGATTTGCATTGTGTATTGTGTTCTGCATTCTGATTGGTTAAAAAGTCACTCTGCAGTTGGAATATATATATATATATATATATATATATATATATATATATATATATATATATATATATATATATATATATATATATATACACAGTGGTGGTCAAAAGTTTACATACACTTGTAAAGAACATAATGTCATGGCTGTCTTGAGTTTCCAGTTATTTCAACAACTCTGATTTTTCTCTGATATAGTGATTGGAACAGATCCTTCTTTGTCACAAAAAACATTCATGAAGTTTGATTCTTTTATGACTTTATTATGGGTAAACTGAAAATGTGACGAAATCAGCTGGGTCAAAAATATTTTTTGAATGCTTCATTCATCTCTCACCGGGGAAATTTGCGCGCTGCATTACGCCGCAGCAGGCTGCCACGACAGCACCAATGGTGGGAGAAACAGGGGTTCAGGTGTCTTCCCCAAGGACCCTAGACATAAATACTCAGTGAGAATCGAATCAGCAAACTTCCGATTAACTTCCAGTCCGCGGGCGAACGCTCTACCACTGAGCCACCGCCTCCCCCTACATGTATGTAAAACAGCTTGCCAAATTTACATTACGCACGTGCAAATTCTCTTGCAATTCCGAGTTTCTCTAAAACCCGTAATGTCGACAAAACGCTCAGGAGGAAGGACTAACACTTCGTCGCTTAGCAACCATGGTGAGAATGGACAAACAAAAAACACTACACAGCGGAGTCCGGATGCAGCAGCTCAGTCTGAAGAGCAGTGAAATAAACCTGAGTCACTATTAGCCCGAATCTACTTCGTATTTCTTTCATAATAATTTTTAATTTTCTCCCGTTTGATCAAATTACTCGCGGTGGGCGGTGCTAATCTCCATAATTAGAAGCTTTCTGTTCACATTAATGATTTAAAAAGTAAAGGTTTCTACTTCACAGATTTTGCATATCATAGGTTATTTTTGGAACGTAACCCACGCGAAAAACAAATTAGTCAAAGTTTTGACGATTTCATGTTTTCACATTGTACATATTAGTTTATAACGTAAACATATCACGTTTTTACGTTAGTATTGTGTCAAAATACATGTTCTGATTTTATACCATCATCAATCTGACTGTTGAACGGCCGGGGGGCCTTGTGACGGGTGGCCATGTGATGAGGAAGTGATGACTAAATGTTGTTCTTTTATTTATTATATGTCTAATGAATGTGGTTTTTATGTGTCTTGATGTTCTGTCTGCAAATGAAATTCCTAACGGATAAATAAAGTTCCGTTCCGTCATCTTCCGCTTGTTCCGGGCTCGGGTCGCGGGGGCAACAGCCTCAAGCGGGCAGCCCAGGCCTCTCTCACCCCAGCTGCATCCTCTAGCTCACCTGGAAGGATCCCAAGTCGTTCCCCGGCCAGCTGTGAGACATAGTCTCTCCAGCAGGTCCGGGGTCTGCCCCTTGGTCTCCTCCCGGTGGAGCGTGCCCAAAACACATCGCCTGCGAGACGCTCGGGGGGACAGCCTGACCAGATGCCCGAACCACCCCATCTGGCTCCTCTCGACCTGGAGGAGGAGCGGCTCGACACCGAGCTCCTCCCGGATGGCAGAGCTCCTCACCCGATCTCTGAGTGAGAGCCCAGCCACCCTGCGGAGGAAGCTCATTTCAGCCGCTTGTATCTGTGATCTCATCTATCGGTCACCATCCACAGCTGGTGACCATAGGTGAGGGTTGGAACGTAGATCGACTTGTAAATCGAGTAAATAAATAAATAAATAGATAAGTAAATAAATAAAGTTCTTATTAATATAAAAAGTATCATGTTTCAACACAAAAATTAGATTTTTTTTATTGTGCTTTTTGTTACATAAAATATCGCTTTTCACCGGGTGAAATTTGACTCTTCTAGCCTTCCATATTGTTCACGTTATAACATGATACACCTTTAAAAAAAAAAACGTTTTTATGGATGGAACTCTGTGCAACTATACAAATAAAAAAAAAATCCACTTGTGTACCTAGTAAAGCGGAGGAAGAGAAACTCTGGAGTAAATCTGTGCTTCCATTGAGGTATTTTTTTCCCTGCTGTGTGTGTCCAGTTTAGGTCTGATCTCAGACTCCTTCCACATGTTCTTTGACTGCACCGCCCTGCTGGCAGGTCTTGCAGCCTCCGTCATCTCCAGGTGGAGATCCAACGACAGCTTTTCCTATGGGTAAGACTCCAGGTCGCCGTAGTAATCTCCGATAAGCCAGCCCGACCGGATCAGGTTCATCCGTGTCTGTGTCCTCGCTGTAGGTACGTGAGAGCAGAGGTTCTGGCGGGTTTTGTTAACGGGCTCTTCCTCATCTTCACGGCTTTCTTCATCTTCTCTGAGGGAGTGGAGGTAAACACACACACACACACGTCAGTCCATATTATTAAGCAGATCAATTTGTTCATTAATCTACCTAGAGAAGAACTATGGTATTGTATGAGGAAGTCTGGTGTGACTGAGAAGTATGTTAGAGTGGTTCAGGACATGTATGAGGGCTGTAAGACAGTGGTGAGGTGTGCTGTAGGTGAGACAGAGGAGTTCAGTGTGAGTGTGGGACTGCACCAAGGATCTGCTCTGAGTCGTTTACTGTTACTATGGTGGTGGAGAGGCTGACAGACGAGGTCAGACAGGAATCTCCATGGACAATGATGTTTGCAGATGACATTGTGATCTGTAGTGAGAGGAGGGAAGAGGTGGAGGAAAAGCTGGAGAGGTGGAGGTTTGCACTAGAAAGAAGAGGAATGAAGATTAGTCAGAGTAAAACAGAGTACATGTGTGTGAATGAGAGGGATCCAAATGGAAAAGTGAGGTTACAGGGAGAAGAGATAAAGAAGGTGGAAGATTTTAAGTATCTAGGATCAACAGTCCAGAGCAATGGAGAGTGTGGAAAAGAGGTGAAGAAGCATGTGCAGGAAGGCTGGAACAAGTGGAGAAAAGTATCAGATGTGATGTGTGATAGAAGAGTTTCAGATAAAATGAAAGGAAAAGTATACAAAACCGTGGTGTGAGCGGCCATGCTGATTGGTCTAGAGACAGTGGCACTGGGGAAAAGACAGGAAACAAAGATGGAGGTAGCAGAGATGAAGATGCTGAGGATCTCTCTGGGAGTGACCAGGATGAACAGGATCAGAGGAACAGCACATGTTAGAGGTTTTGGGGATAAAGTTCGAGAGGCAAGACTGAGATGGTTTGGACATGTACAGAGGAGAGAGAGATTACATCAGAAGAAGGATGCTGGATTTGGAACCACCAGGAAAGAGGACTAGAGGAAGACCAAAGAGGAGGTTCATGGATACAGTGAAGGAAGACATGAAGATAGTTGGTGTGACCGAAGAGGATGCAGAAGATAGGGTTAGATGGAAGAAACTGACTTGCTGTGATGACCCCTGAAGGGAAATGCCGGAAGAAAAAGAAGAATTTGTTCATTAATCTGGTAAATAAAAATGATTTCTGCTACTGGAAAGCAGGAAATAGATGGATGAAAACATTCCATTTTTCATCATTTATAGAGATTTGTGTCTGATTCAGAGTTTACACTTTACCGACCAGATGAAGACATGATGAGGAAGGATTCTGCAGACAAACATGCAGCTGCTCAAATGACATTACAAAGCAGCAAACAGGAAGTTTGGAGAATCCTCTAGAGCAGGGTGGGCAAACTTTGGTTCACAGGCCACATTAGGTTCTAACATTTGACCAAAGGGCCGAAACAGGAGCAGATGGATGGTATGCTTTGGTAACCACTAGATTACACCGATAGAATGGCGCTAGATTTTAAACAAGCACTAAAAGTTACATCAAAACCGTTACATTTCAAATCTAGCGGCGCTAGGTCTGAAATCTATGCACTTGATGTATCATTTTGCTTGCTTTAACATCTAACACGCTTGTTTACGTGCGTGGATTAGACCTGATGGCTTTCCATATCTGTGCACACTGTTTATTTTGAAGGTGTGCATCACTGAGACACACACATTTTAATGGGAGCAGTGTTGTTGTATTTTTGGTGCCATCTAGTGACGAAACATTGGAATTACAGGCAAAATAAAACATTAACAAGGTTTATTTATTAATTTGTTTTCAAGTTCGGCGGTCCGGATTCAAACGCTCAACTGGTCGCCTGTGGCCCGTGGGCCGTAGTTTGTCCATGCCTGCTCTAGAGAGACAGAAAACAGAGATCATAAACTGTGTTCATTTTTCAGTTGCCATACTTTGGATGGAGCGTCCATCACATTCTTTTCATGGATAAAATCGCTTCCGCCATATTTCCTAAGCTGAAAACGAGTGAAACTTGACCGGGCTGTTCATGTCTGTCTCTACACCCTACGACACCATGTTTAATCACCACTATCTTTTAAAAGCTTTGCCTAATTATGGTAGAGTTTCGTAATTTGCGAAACTTGGGGGGCGGGGGCAGACAGTGGCTCAGTGGTTAGAGCGTTTGCTCGCGGACCGAAACTTAACCGGAAGTTTTCAGGTTCGATTCCTACTGAGTTCACATCTAGGGTTCTTGGGGAAGACACCTAACCCCCTGTTTCTCCCACCATTGGCACCGTCATAGGTGGCAGCCTGCTGCGGCGTAGTCGTGCACACAAATTTCCCCGTTGAGGGATCAATAGAGTATGTAAAAAAAAAAAAAAAATTATTAGATATTTGGATTGTGTGCTTCCTGATCGTTTCCAGTGACGACTGTTAATGTGTGGTTACCTTTGTAAAAATGAGTCCAGTTTCATTTCTATTTGACCAAATGGGTCGTTGTTTATTTACATTCAGTTTCAGTTCACTCGCCAGGTCCATGATCGCCCTCTAGTGGCGGATCTATTGAACTCACTATTTACATACATTATCACATTGTTACGACAGTGGAATTTTTGTCCTCTATTTTTCTGAAATACTAACATGTGAAAAACCTTATTGTGTATGAAGTGGCTGAAAAAATGATGAAAATATCTGTGGGATCACAAAAGGGGCTTTAGTGGTTGAGGAATAACCCAGCTGGTTACCATGGAGAACTCCGTCTGTTTTAACATGACTTCCTCTTTATAGAGAGCTCTGGAACCTCCCGACGTCCATCATGAACGTTTACTTCCCGTGTCCATCGCCGGTCTGCTTGTCAACCTGGTCGGGATCTTTGTGTTCCAACACGGAGGACACGGACACTCACACGGAGACGGAGGTAAGATAGATTGATACAAATAGAACGACTCTCTTTAAAACGTCTTAATCACCCCGTCTTCAGGTCACGGTCACAGCCATTCCCTGTTCAATGGCAGCATAAACCACGGGCACAGTCACGGGGGACATGAACATGGAGAACATGGACATGGAGGACATGGACACAGTCATGGAGGACATGAACATGGACACAGTCATAGTGGACACGGTCACGGTGGACACGGACACAGTCACGGAGGAGGAAATGACTCACACTGTCACGGTGAGTTTCAACAACAAAGTATCTCAGTTTCATTTCTAAAAGCTCAATGTCTCGCCAAACGGGGTCTCAGAGTTCATGTTTGTAGGATGTTGCAGATGGGATTCATCAAGATTGTCATGAGATTTGTTCAACTTTTTCATCTGTTTTTAGAACAAATACTAACATTGCTGTAAGAATCCGTTCATTATTTGGACGGCTTATCTCACTCGGGGTCGCAGGAATAACAGAACCAATCCTGGCAGGTTACGGGCAAGAGGCAATGCACCTCTCTCAAACAGGTCACCAGTCTGTTACGGAGTCACGTCCAAAAACAAACAACCATTCACGTACACACTTATTCCTAGGAGCAATTTTCCAGAGGCCATTTAACACGCATGATTTAGAAGGCTGGAAAGAAGCAGGACTGCGTGAAGAAAAACCACAGATACATGGGTAGAACGGGCAGCATGGTGGCGCAGTGGGTAGCACAGTGGCCTCACAGCAAGAAGATTGTGGATTCACATCCCGGATGGGGACGAGGCGTGGAACCCTTGCCTTTTTGTGTGGAGTTTGCATGTTCTCCCCATGTATATGTGGGTTTTTTCCGGGTACTCCGGGTTCCTCCCACCCTCCAAAAACATGCATGTTAGGTTGATTGGCCGGTTCCAACATTGCCCCTTGAAATGTGTGTGAGTGTGTGTACGGTAGTATGTGTGTGTGGCCCTGCGACAGACTGGCAACCTGTTCGGGGTGTACCCTGCCCCTCACCTGGGATCACCCGGGATGGGCTCCAGCACCCCAACAGTCCCGTAAGGGATAGATGTTAAAGAAGGTGACACACGGTCCCAAGGGCGTTGGCTTAGTGGTAGAGATACCAATTTTTGACCGGGAGAACCTGGTTCGATTCCCGCTAGGCCCAAGTCGTTCTTGGTACCACAGAAAAGACACGAAAGTAAAGAAAATAAAAACCTTGAAAAGACCAAAAAATAAAAATTTAAATAAAAGGTGACATGGGTAGAACATGCAAACTCTACACAGAAATCCAGCTTGTCGTGCCTCGCCCAACCAGGGCTGTGACCCAATACTTTGAGGCCACAGTGCCAACCAACTGCACCAGCATGCAGCCCCGTGTTTCTTCCAGTTGGATTGATTTAAAGACAAAAGAATAATTGAATAGTAATTACAGTTTATGTGACTGTGATGTCACTGCAAGGCCCCGCCCTAACCGAACCTCTGGCCGTCTGATTGGTTTTGACTGTGGAAAGTTTTTTTTTTTTTTTTTTTTTTAGGCCAACAGACTGAGACCACTGCAGAGTGGAGAGGTTATGAACGACGCTCTAATCAGTCTGTGTTGTCCTCTCTTTCAGATGAGTTGTTACACCCGCCGGGAAAAGGTGCCAGCAAACAGATTCTACAAGGTGAGACGGGTAACCTCAAGGGTTCATCTAAACCAGAGAGAGAGGATTGAAGGACTAGTTAGGGTACCTTGTTAGGGAATCCTGAAATACTGTAGAAAGCTAGCTTTAAATATTAAAGGACCTCATTTATAGTGTGATTACACTAGAATCCATGCAGACTGAGGGATCTCTAACCGTGGCAGAGTGTGTAGATTATCGTTCCGTTTCGTCATCTTCCGCTTGTTCCGGGCTCGGGTCGCGGGGGCAACAGCCTCAAGCGGGCAGGCCAGGCCTCTCTCTCCCCGACTGCATCCTCCAGCTCTCTTGGAAGGATCCCAAGTCGTTCCCCGGCCAGCTGTGAGACATAGTCTCTCCAGCGGGTCCGAGGTCTGCCCCTTGGTCTCCTCCCGGTGGGACGTGCCCAAAACACCTCGCCCGCGAGGCGCTCGGGGGGCATCCTGACCAGATGCTCGAACCACCCCATCTGGCTCCTCTCAACCTGGAGGAGGAGCGGCTCCACACCGAACTCCTCCCGGATGGCAGAGCTCCTCACCCGATCTCCAAGTGAGATCCCAGCCACCCTGCGGAGGAAGCTCATTTCAGCCGCTTGTATCCGCGATCTCATTCTTTTAAACACCACCCACAGCTGGTTACAATGGTGAGGGTAGGAACGTAGATCGAGAGCTTTGCTTTTCGGCTCAGCTCTCTCTTTACCACGATGGACCGATGCAGCGTCCTAGTAGATTAATGTAAAACTCTTAAATAAAGTCGGAAGCTGTCGGATGCAAATACCACGACGTGGGTGAAAGACGACCTGTGGACAAAACCTGACATGAACTGAGGGCAGTGAAATCAAGCTTTTGAAGCAGCAACAATAAAAGTTTTTTTTTTTTTTTTTTAAATTCTTCTCCTTCAGGATAAATTTGTCGTGGTGAGCTCGGACCTGTTGCACGCAAACATGCAACAACAATGTGAACCACTCACAGAGTTGCCGTAGTGACCACTTCCCACTCTGCTGTTTGACACATGTAGAAGACGCCATCACATCTGTACAGTAGTGACACCTCATCATTGTGCATGAGTAATGTGAGGCGGCATCGGTTTATTTGAATACCATCACATACACATCCCTTTATTTGCATGATCCATATTTAGAGGTTTTGAGGCATGATCAGCTTAATACCTTTTAAAGTATTCATTTAAAAAAAAAAGAAAAAGGGTCTCAGGCACGATAGCCCAGTGGTTGAGACATCACCTTTCGACCGGTTGAGCCGGGTTCGAATCCCATTCGGTGCAAAACATTCCTAGCACCACAGACACTCAACCTTACAAAAAAAAAAGGCCCCATATCTGGTAATCTGTAGTCTGAACCATCGGAGTGCGGACACCGAACTTAAAACTAACTTAGATGGTGGCTCAGTGGTTAGAGCGTTCACCCGCAAACCGGAAGTCAACTGGACGTTCGCGGGTTCACATCCCACTGAGTGCACGTCTAGGGTCCTTGGAGAAGACACCTAACCCCCCGTTTCTTCTACCATTGGCGCCGTCATAGGTGGCAGCCTGCTGCGGTGAAAGGCAGCACATAAATTTTCCGTTGAGGGATTAATAAAGTATACCGTAATTTCACGGCCATAAGGCGCACCTAAAAGTCTCAAATTTTCTTCAAAATGAGCGGTGCGCCCTATCTGATTTGTGATTTGCGGACGTATTAGAGAACCAGGAGGTGGACGCAGTTAAAAACATGAGAATGTTAAAGGGTGAAGTGTGGACGTGGATTATGTATAAAAGAACAGGTGTGTGCTTTATGCAGAACATTGCTGTTTTTACAACACTGAAAATGGAAAAGAGACACGCTTATGAAGCTCAGTTTAAACTGATGGCAATCAGCTACGCCGGGCGAGTTACGCCACAGTTTGCCAGTGGATTTTAGATGCTTGGGCTAACGTGTCTGCTGGCATTGTTGTCCGAGCTTTCCCAAAAGCAGGCATCGTTTCCGAGGAGCTGCACGGTTCAGAAAGTGACTTTGACAGCGAGGAAAGTGAACCTGCTATGTTGGATTTAGCGCAGCAGTTAGATTCAGAAACATAGGATGAGGACTTGGATGGATTTGATAAATGACTTTATGACGACTGTAACTAATATTTAAATAAAACCAACCAAACTCAGTTTTACTCCTGATCTATTTTTAAATACGCACGAATTGTGTGTGTTGTTGTTGTAAGGCAGACTTACGTAGAAGAGGATATGTATATATAACCCGCGCCATATCATCAGGTGCACCTTATGTGTGTGTTAAATACAGAGCACGCAAAATTTGGACTGCGCCTTTTAATACGGTGCGCCCTATGGTTGTGAAAATACAGTATTAAAAAAATAATAATAATAATGTGAGGCGGCACAGTCATCCCGTTATTTGTATTACCCATATTTGGAGGTTTTGAGGCGTAATCGGGATGTGATCAGTTTAATGGGTTTTATAGTATTTATTAAAAAAAGACCCCTGTTCTGGTAATCTGTAGTCTGAACCATCGGAGTCTGTTGATCGTCGGTCTACACCTCTAACTCACAAACACACCGAACCTAAAACTAAATCCGTGTGTGGAGTTTGTTTTTGTTGCCACACGAGGACGCTGACGGAGCACTGGAAACATGAGACCTATCAGAGATGCTGTTCAGTTTTCGGCAGTGGTGGAACGTAACGAAGTCAATGTACTTTGTTACAGTACTTAAGTAAAATTTGAGACTTTTACTTTTACTTCACTACATTTTTAGAGCAAATATCTGTACTTTTACTTCGCTACTTTTTAAAAGTGTGTTTTGCATTTTTTGTTACATTTTCGTTCAGGAATTTGAAAAATACACAGGTTTTTTTAGCGCATCTTGAAGCCGCATCGTCAAAATCAAAAGAAGCAGTTGATCGGGAGAAGAAGTCATGAATCGAGAAACATTTTCCGCATTCATTCAGCGCCAAAAACCTAACATCAAATATAGTACAAATTAAAAAGAGTCAGAAGATCGTTGTTCGTTGTGTTTACTTCTAAATAAAAAGTTGAGCCATCGTTACACAGAGCAGGGGCGGTTCTAGAATTTTCCAAAGGGGGGTGGGGCTTCGACAAAGCTAATATATAGTTGACTGGGGGGCCTCCCCCCCAAAACATTTTAAAAAATAAATGTCATTTTTCTCCATTTTGGCGGCACATTCACTGACCCTTCTAGAGGATAGCTTGACTTGTCCCCTTTCCTTTTATTTTATTTATTTATTTATTTTGTGGACCAAAAGAGGCGGGAGAGGGGGGTCACACCCCTGCAGGGTATTTATCCTGGTTACCATGGTGACACCCTATAGCACAAAAAATAACATTTGACTTATGATCAAATACTTTGACTTTTTTACTTAAGTAGATTTTTTTATTGATACTTTTACTTAAGTACATTTTTTGCCTAATTATCTGTACTTTTACTTAAGTACAAAAAGTGAGGACTTCATCCACCACTGGTTTTCGGACAGAAAACAAGGATTTGGTTCTGGTTCAGTTTGTCCCTCAGAGGGTACAGAACTATGAATCACTGAATTTTTTGCGAACCTCTTAAAAAAAAAAAAACATCAAATCCAACCAGTTAAACTCAATTTTGAGAGTTTCTGATCAGTAAAACATGTTCATATTTTTCTCATTTTTAATTTATATTTCCTTCTGTTCTAAACGTGGAGATGGATGAGTTCTTGGATGATGTTGTTGGATGGAGGGATGGATGTCTTATTAATTTTAAAATAAAATTTTAAACCTAATGGAATCCAACATTAACAAATCCTCTTTCTGTTAAATTATGTATCGCTTTAAAAAGCTTTGCTTTTTTATTCCATTGATAATAAAAGTGTTTCCACTCTCCGGCCGCTTGTTGTGTTAACAAGGTTTTTTTTTTTTTTCCAGGCGTGCTGCTTCACATCATCGCAGACACGTTGGGCAGCATCGGCGTCATCATCTCTGCTCTATTAATGCAGAAATACGACCTGATGATCGCCGATCCCATCTGCTCCATGCTCATCGCCATGCTCATCGGAGTCAGGTAAGGATCTCATGAGATAAGCGGAGAGCTACTGGTGGAGGAAGGTAGAGAGGTTATGACCTCTGATACCTCAGAGGTCAGAGGGGTTATGACTCAGCAGGACGGCCAGAGGTCACTTCCTGTTTGTGTTTGGTCTGAAATTTGGAAGGAAGCGTTAGAAGAGGCTTGTTTTCTTTTGCGGTTTCATCGTGAACAGCTTTAACGTCAGATGATTTAACAAGTTTGTAGTGATAGATCTACGTTACCATAGCAACGTATCCACTCCATTACGTCTGACCTCAAATTGTTTCCAGTTCTGAGGATATTTTTCCACTATTAATTAAAAACACAGTCAAATAACTCAAAGCAAGTTTTTTTAAATGAAGATGGATTATTTTCTGATCCAGATGTGGGTTTGACTCGTCACAGCGAACTTCTGCCCTTGTTTTCGGTGCGTTTTTTTGTGACTAAAACTGCTGGTAAAAACAAAAAAACTGCATGATTGAAACATGTTTTTAACAAACTGAAACGTTGACAAAATCTATCAATTTTTTTTTGCTCGTTTCGTTTCATCTTCTGAACCACTTACACCCTAATGGTGTTGCCAAGGGTGCCGGAGCCTATCCCAGCTGATCTAAGGCGAGAGGCAGGGTACACCCTGAACAGGTCGCCAGTCTGTTGCAGGCCACACACATACACACACAAACATCCACACACACTCATTCCAAGGGGTAGTTTTATAGTAGGCAATCACCCTAACGTGCATGTTTTCGGAGGGTGGAAGGAAACCAGAGAAAACCCACACATACACAGGAGAACATGCAAACTCCACACAGAAATAATAATAATTTAAAAAATTATTGCCGCTTCACACTGCTGCCGAGTGTGAAGCGGCCGGGATGGGAATTAACGCCTCATAATCCGAGACCATGGTCCTCGCCCAGAAAAGGGTGGAATGCCCCCTGCGGGTCAGGGACAGGGTCCTGCCCCAAGTGGAGGAGTTTAAGTATCTCAGGGTCTTGTTCACTAGTGGGGGAAAGATGGAGCGGGAGATCGGCAGGCGGATCGGTGCGGCATCAGCAATAACTAGGACGCTGCATCGGTCCGTTGTGGTAAAAAGAGAGCTGAGACGAAAAGCAAAGCTCTCGATTTACAAGTCGATCTACGTTCCTACCCTCACCTATGGTCACCAGCCGTGGGTGGTGACCCAAAGAATGAGATCGCGGGTACAAGCGGCCGAAATGAGCTTCCTCCGCAGGGTGGCTGGGCTCTCACTCAGAGATCGGACAAGGAGCTCTGCCATCCGGGAGGAGCTCGAGTCGAGCCGCTCCTCCTCCAGGTCGAGAGAAGCCAGATGGGGTGGTTCAGGCATCTGGTCAGGATGCCCCCCGAGCGCCTCGCGGGTGAGGTGTTTTGGGCACGTCCCACCGGGAGGAGACCAAGGGGCAGACCCCGGGCCTGCTGGAGAGACTGTGTCACAGCTGGCCGGGGAACGACTTGGGATCCTTCCAGGTGAGCTGGAGGATGCAGCCGGGGAGAGAGAGGCCTGGGCTGCCCGCTTGAGGCTGTTGCCCCCGCGACCCGACCCCGGAACAAGCGGAAGATGACGGAACGGAACAAAAAAAAAAAAAAAATTACTCTATTCATCCCTCAGCGGAGAGATTTGTGTGCTGCACTCCTTACACCGCGGCAGGCTGCCCTTCGACGGCGCCAATGGTGGGAGAAGCGGGGGTTAGGTGTCTTCTCCAAGGACCCTAGACGTGCTCTCTGTGGGACGGGAACCCGCGAACTTCCGGTCCACACGCGAACGCTCGAACCACTGAGCTTCCGTCTCCTCCCTAAAGACAAGTGTTTAAAGTCTCGAACCCCTGACCTTTTTGCTGTGAGGCCACAGTGCTATCCACAAACTGACTTGAAATCTGTGTATCTAAATTACCACAGTTCTTGAACGCCACATTTTACGGCGTCTTATTTAATCAAAGTTTTATGTGCGACTTTTTAAAAGTTACTTTTATGATGTTTTTAGTAATAAAAACCCTTTAGATTGAGTTTTTTTTCTCACGTTACGCAACCGTCCACACACTCCGCCAACTTCATATGTGATTCAATTTGAATAGAAATCAGTGTCTGCACTAATTTTTTTTTTTTTTGTGAAAGCATGCTTCATAATAGGGACCCCGGTTCTTGGTCTAACCTCAACATTCCTTCACATTTTGGTGTTTAAGGGTTCAAATCTGCACGTCTTAAAGCCTGTTTTCTAAACAAACTTTAACTAAACTCTTAAGTCGGTGCGATTGATTATCTCTTAGGTTTCGGACTCGACGTCTCCTGGAAGGAGTAAAGAAATCAATCCCAAACCTGGAAAAAGATTCCTGCTAATGTAAATAATGTGCAATTAGCAGTTAATGGGCTTTAACATGCCAAACCGCAGCTATGGACATGCTGCTGGAGCCGGGCTCCATGGCAGCGGTTGGGTTTCTCAGAAGTCTCCGTGATAAATAGAGCTGACGTGCGCTGATGTAGTTAGATAGCCTGCAAACTAACGTAAGCTGCATATTTTAGGACTCAGCACAGCAGAGTTGTGGTCAGCTGAGAGGCCTTCGCAACAACCACACGGATCAGATTTCTGCAGCTGGAAAGTTTAGGGGTGACCACGGAGCTCAGCTTCAGTTAAATTCCTCCAGATTTTGGAGTAAAAACTCAGTCACTAATCTAAATGTTCTCCACATGAATCCCCTGTTTGAAGCCGAGCCACAGACTCAACTCAACTCCTGCCTTAATAAACAATGGTTGGAATATTTCTGATGCTCGTGCATCTGGAGATATTTTCCAGCTCGTTTTGTCGGAGTGGAGTCATGCTGTTTAGACGAAAACTTCTGCTTCAATAAACTATGAAAAACTCCATCGTACGACGTTGTTTGTCTTCAGTAAGGGTTAAAAATTTGTAGATCTGAGTTAAAATGAGGATTAATGTTCATAAAGAAGCTGAGGATTAAGAAAAAATCAAACGGCATCAACTTAGAGATGAAAAGTTTTTAAAAATCTGGAAAAAAAATGTGGGTTTTTTTCTCATTTCATTATTCCCCTCCAGGGGGCGCCACAGCAAATCAGTTTTTTCCGTCTAATCCTGTCTCCTGCATCGGTTCATGTCTTCCTTCACTGTGTCCATGAACCTCCTCTTTGGTCTTCCTCTAGTCCTCTTTCCTGGTGGTTCTAAATCCAGCATCCTTCTTCCTATGTACTCTCTCTCTCCTCTGTACATGTCCAAACCATCTCAGTCTGGCCTCTCTGACTTTATCCCCAAAACCTCTAACATGTGCTGTTCCTCTGATCCTGTCAATCCTGGTCACTCCCAGAGAGATCCTCAGCATCTTCATCTCTGCTACCTTCATCTCTGTTTCCTGTCTTTTTCTCACTGCCACTGTCTCTAGACCAATCAGCATGGCCGCTCTCACCACGGTTTTGGACACTTGTAACAAAAAATAATGTCTGTGTGTCTGTAACACTTATGTGAACGTGATTTCATACGAACTACAAGAATTTTTAATGAAACTGCCCACAGTTACTTGATACCAACTGTAGATGAACTGCACAAAGTTTGAGATTTTAGGGCAAGTGGTGGGAAACTTTTGGCGTGAACTTGTTTATGTTTAGATCAGTAGATCGTGGCGGTGAAACCTTCATTTGTTTTGTTTCTCAGTGTGGTGCCACTATTGAAGGAGTCGATTGGAATCCTGATGCAGAGAACTCCTCCATCTCTGGACCAAACCCTTCCTGAATGCTATCAGAGGGTGAGTAACGAGCTCTAATTACAAGTATTTAAATAACTACAACTACCATGATGCTTTGCACTGCTGCACAGCAGACACGCATTAAACACTTCTGAATGACTGAAGTAATGAAATGATCGGAATAGTTTGATAATAAAACCCAACGAGACATCAAGCTCTCCATGAGAATTTCTGCACAAAACCAACCCCTTCATACCTTCCAACAGTATCCGATCAACCTGAGTATGGATCCATTTGGGTTACTTTAAATCCGTTCCCTAACGGTAGGTCTATGAGCCAACATTAGTATGTATTATTGGTGGGTGGTGCAGGTACTTCCTGCATCTGACCCACAGGTCGGTGGGTTCATATGTGCGTATCTGTATGAGGATTAAAAGCTGCATGACTAAAAGCAACAAGCTTGGAATGTTCGGGATCAACAGTTTCAGTTGATAGATTTTCAGAACTATAACCCGTTCCTTCTTCCCTCGGTTTTCAGCTGTGAGGCTTTTCTGTTTTTCTTCCACCAATAGAGGTGTTCTGACTGGAATCAATGCTAAGAAGAATGAGCTAGTTTTTATTAAGCACGACAAATGATCAACTGGTCATTACTTTCAAATTCTGAAAAAAATACCAAGAAGTTCAAATGGTGCAAGTTTTAAGATAAAGGCCTTCATTCATGAGATCCAGGATGGAAACCATGTTTCTGCACGCAAGCTTAGCATCAATGAATCTCTAGTGAAGTGTTGGAGACGGCAGTGGGAGGAGCTCCTGCAATACCAAAACTCCAGAAAGCAGGTGAACTTGAAAATGTCCTGGAGAGCAGGTGACTGAGGTGGATCCATCGTACGGATCCAAAGCAAAAACTCTGAAACTGAAGACGTTTCAAACACAGGGATAAATAAATACCGTGTTTTGGTTCTGTTTTAATCAGCAGAGTTGCTGCTGTGTTAAGACACTGCTTAAAGAATCTGTTCAGGTACAGTTACAGTAACAAGTCCATGTAGTCCCTCATTCATCCAGGAGTGATCCATAGTAGAAAAAGTTTTTAAAAAGTTTTCTGGACAGTTTAATTCTTGATCAAGACGTTTCGACTTCCATCTGGAAATCATTTTCAATCTGAATGAAATGAACTGAAAACTGGATCTAAATATACTAACCTAAGTAAAAGGTAAAAAATAGTAAGGAAGGGCTCGACCAATGAGCCTGTGTTACCTATGATGGCCGTGAATGGCTCCTATTGTAGCCACAGACCAGTAAAAAAAACCAAACACACTTTTGAGGACAGCGAGGTGAAGATTCTAAGTAGAGAGAAAGGATGGTTTGAAAGAGGTGTGAAGGAAGCCATCTTTGTGATGAAAGAGAGTCCCTCACTGTATCAGAGTGGAGGCGTTAGATACATTCTGCCCGGGATTTACAGCAACCTTTTGAAGCCATGGACTAAAGATGACACCTCGTGACTTCGATTCACGCCTCTCGTTAGCAGGAATTTCTATTCACTAGGCTTTTAGCATTATTGTAATAGGGTTTGTTTACTGGTCTGTGGTTACAATAGGAGCCTTTCACGGCCATCATAGGTAACACAGGCTCTTTGGTCGAGCCCTGCCTTACTATTTTTTTACCTTTTACTCAGGTTAGTATAAATAGATTCAGTTTTCAGTCCATTTCATTCAGATTGAAAATAATTTCCAGATGGAAGTCGAAACGTCATGATCAAGAATTAAATTGTCCAGAAGACTTTTTTGAAACTTTTTCTACTATACATTTACAGTACAAAGTACTATGCTTTGCCAAGTTGATTTGCGGCATCAAACAAGATTTATGCTATGTCATCCACGCACGTTCATGAGGCAGACCTAAGTGGGAAGAATGAGCCAGGGGAAATTGAGAAGTCAAACTGAGGAAAATATCTTTATTTATTTCAGACTCAAAGTACGCTCAATACATGCATGAAATACAAATTTATAATAAACAGCTGTAGCTGTGTTTCCACACCGAGAACCTGACCTGACTTTAATGACTCTGAGATTCCTCAGTGACGTCATATGAATTCCTTTTTGTTTTGAACATAGTATTTCTGAGCCAACTAAAAGTACTACATTTCTCTTTTTCAGCTGTGAGATAAGAATTTGTACCTCATGAAAGCACAAGAACCCGCCTGCTACGAGCCCTTATAGATAAAGAGGTAGATTATTTGTAGATAACCCCCCTCCTCTTCTTTGATGCTGAAAGTCCAGCTTGTCTCGTTGTATTCCTCCAGGAGTTTTATCCTGGTTTAGAGCTGAAACAGAGCACCGGACAGAAGCAGTGCTCACAGGATTGGTCCCCACCAGACATGGCTTCACAACACTCAGATATCTGTACTATGTTTGTTGGGAATTTGGCCGCTCGTTAATCAGCCACAGTATTTGTTTCTTCTCATTGAGTCTATGGAGATTCTATGTGCCGTTGTTCTGTCGAGATCTGCGGCCTTGATCGATCAGAGTTCCGAAAACTGCCGTATTTTCACGGCCATAGGGCGCACCGTATTAAAAGGCGCAGTCCAAATTTTGCGTGCTCTGTATTTAACACACACATAAGGCGCACCTGATGATAGGGCGCGGATTTTATATACATATCCTCTACTACGTAAGTCCGCCTTACAACAACACACACGCATAGACACACATGCGTATTTAAAAATAGATCGGGAGTAAAACTGAGTTTGATTGGTTTTATTTAAATATTAGTTACAGTCGTCATAAAGTCATTTATCAAATCCATCCAAGTCCTCATCCTGTTTCAGAATCTAACAGCTACGCTAAATCCAACCTCGCAGGTTCACTTTCCTCGCTGTCAGAGTCACTTTCTGAACCGTGCAGCTCCTTGGAAACGATGCCTGCTTTTGGGAAAGCTCGGACAACAGTGCCAGCAGACACGTTAGCCCAAGCATCTACAATCCACTGGCAAACTGTGGCGTAACTCGCCCGGCGCAGCTGATTGCCATCAGTTTAAACTGAGCTTCATAAGCGTGTCTCTTTTCCATTTTCAGTGTTGTAAAAACAGCAATGTTCTCCATAAAGCACACACCTGTTCTTTTATACATAATACACACACACACACACACACTTCCCCCTTTAACATTCTCATGTTTTCAACTGCGTCCGCCTCATGGTTCTCTAATACGGCCGCCAATCACAAATCAGATAGGGCACACCGCTCATTTTGAAGAAAATTTGAGACTTTTAGGTGCGCCTTATGGCCGTGAAATTACGGTAATTCTAGAGGTATGGCAGGTCGCAGATCTCAATGGTTAGATCATCTGGAAGGGAAGGGGAGCTTACTGGGCATGTGCAGAGGCACAAAGTTGCAGATCTCGTCAGGATACTGTATATATGATAAAGTTTTTGAAACGGGCCGTTTATCAGAGATGTTTCTTTTAATCCAATGGGTCATAACATGTAGATGTACAAAGTATCTTTTATCATCGTGATTTTAAAAAATTTAGGGCGAAAGTCAAGAAGACTTTGATAATTTTATGAGACCAAGGGGCAGACCCCTGACCTGCTGGATAGACTGTCTCACAGCTGGCTGGGGAATGATCTGGGATCCTTCTGAGTGAGCTGGTAGATGCAGTTGGGGTGAGAGAATCCTGAGCTTCCCCTAAGACTGTTGCCCCTGCGACGCGGGCGGCTAAGTGGAAGACAACGGAACAAAATTAACTTTGATTATCTACAGTGGTGAACATATT
Organism: Neostethus bicornis; assembly: GCA_902685375.1. NCBI lineage: Eukaryota > Metazoa > Chordata > Actinopteri > Atheriniformes > Phallostethidae > Neostethus > Neostethus bicornis. The sequence goes on along the minus strand of LR738547.1, from coordinate 4,639,699 downwards.
TATTGGTCATGATGCTGATTTCTGAACCACTTGGTTTGATTTCTGTTTTTTCAGGTACAGCAGCTACAGGGTGTGTACAACCTGCAGGAACCTCACTTCTGGACGTTGTGCACGGACGTTTACATTGGCACGTTAAAGCTCCTGGTCGCCCCCGATGCAGACACACGCTGGATCCTCAGCCAGACGCACAACATCTTCACACAGGTACCTGAATGTGTCCCTGCTAAAAAGCTCGTCTGTAATCCAGAGGGTTTAATCTGAGTTTCTTCATCCAGGCTGGAGTCAGACAGCTCTACGTTCAGATCGAGACGGCGGCCATGTAGAAGCTCATTCCTTGAACCTGGGACCAAGCACATTCAGATTGCTGCTGCAGGTGACCTCGGACCCCCACATGGTCACCAGGACAGATTCAGAAAGACCAGGAGGAGGCTGGGGGCCACAAAAAAAAAAACTGATGAACTCAAATAGCCCCGCCCTCTTTTTGTTGTAAGTCTTCGTATCCCTCCGCTTCGACTGGGTAAGTGCCTTGTTGGATACATGGACAATCTGAGCCCCTCCCATTTGTGATGACATCACCGCCGGGACCCCCTCGGTGACGACGTCACTTTTTACGGTGCCAAACTATGTGACCAAACCATGTGATAAATTAGTGATTTTCTTTTTTTTTTTTTTTTTTTTTTTATAAAGCTGAAATAAATCATGTTTCTGAGCAAAGTTACTCAGCAGCTGTTGATTGGTTAAAACCAGGGGTCACATTGATTTATGGTTAGGAGGTGTAGGTTGAGCTGTCGATCATGTGGAGGCGCTGCAGGCCGTTTGGTTCAGCGTGCACTCGCAGCATGTCTACCTCCAGCGGGTGGAGATGACCTGTCACCACCAGCGAATGGAGCGGTCCACCCAGGTTACATAATGCCAGCTGCTGCAACGTTCCCGTACGAATGACCTGGTCATCTGAGCCGAGCCGGGCCACGCCCACACACACCGTCTCCTCGGTGACGCCTGCAGAGAGGACATCGGACATGTTTGTAGTTCTTTAAACCGCTTTGGATCACATCCTGAAAATTACCATGAAGGAGGCGGGGTACACCTCGGAAAGGTCACCAGTCTGGTCAAATCAAACCGATCACCTCAATGTGGATATTTATACTGGTGCGTTTCAAACTCAGTCCTTGCTGAATTGATCCATAAAATAAAATTAAAAAAATTCAACAAAAACCCAACTTAAAAAAACAAGATTAAAGAAGTACTTTTTGGAAAAAACAAAAGTACCGTAATTTCACGACCATTAGGCGCACCATACGAAAAGGCGCAGTCTCAGTCACACACCGCCTTACAACAACACACACGCAAGCATGCAAATATGCGTATTAAAGAATAGATCAGGAGCAAAACTGAGTTTGGTTGTGCTTTATTTAAGTAGTAACGATACTAAACAAGCACATTACCGGTAATAGTCTTTATTCAAATCCGTTAAAGTCCTCATCCTCCGTTTCCGAATCGAACAGCTGCGCAAAATCCAACAGAGCAGGTCCACTTCGCTCCTCGCTGTCAAAGTCACTGTCTGTACTGTGCGGCTCCTCAGAAAGGATACCAGCTTTTGAGAAAGCTCGGATAACAGTACCAGCAGACACGTTAGTCCGAGCATCTACAATCCATTGACTCGTTAATGCTGAAATTTCTCGCGGCGGCTCGATTCCCATGTTCCTCCGCGTAGCTGATTGCCTTCAGCTTAAACTGAGCCATTTTCAGGGTTAAAACAGCAATGTTGTTCATACAGCACATACCTTTTTTATACACAATCCACACCCACACGTCACTCTTTAACGTTCTCATGCCTTTTCTTTCAGGTCCGCCTCGCCTCACGGGCACCGCTTTTTCTTTTAGGTCCACCTTTTCTCATACACAAGGCGCACTGCTCATTTTGAAGAAAATCTATGCGCCTTATAGTCGTGAAATTACGGTAATATTTTCATTCACACCGCCCTCCACTGACACTGTTTACCAGTTTAGCTGGCACGCTACGCCTTAAAACTCAAACTGTGATTGGTAGAAGTTCACGTTGTGTGAAGAGAATTAGCAGAACAGACTCTGAAAGCCTTTACAGAAGCTGAAGTAATCCTAGTCTACCTGGCAACAAATGCTGGCCAAAATCTGATTGGTCAAATAATTTAATTAAAAAAAAACACGTTTGGAAGCAGCGCAGCAATCAGAAAAGCCATGAAAGAAGACAGACTATTTGAAATTTTTTTAGGATAACAGAGAAGGTGTGTATGTCTGTGTTAGCAGTAGTACGTAATGGTGTGACTCACCAAGCTCCGCCCCCTCTTCTCTCCTCCTGTGGATGATCTGGATCAGCTGATCTGCAGCCTGACTGACGGTCATGAAACGCGGCGGCTCGTAGATCTTCTTCCCCCTGAAATCATTCATCAGTACCACATTTTCCACAAACCGAAGCGAGCTGCTCTCGTTCTTACCTCATCATGTTCTCGATGCTCTGCTCCTTCACTTTAATATCTGCCGGTAGAAACACAGACACAACTCAGTCCGTCTGACGTCTGCATTCCTGATTCTAAGCCCTTTCCAAAATGACAGTCTGTTCACTTCTCTGACGCATTTTTTTGTGATTTGTGCTCCGAAACTAAACCCAGATTGGGAAGTGTTAGTGTTATCCACCAGACTGTTTGTTTCAATCTGTGGGAATAGTCTGACCTCCCTGTATTTAGGTTTGCTTGCTCTTCAACGGGCCAATACTTTTTGATTTGACCAATATTTCTTTTCTGATGGGACCAGATGTGACGTATGGAATGCTTCCGAACTTCTCTCAAGCCCCGTCCACACGTAGCCGGGTATTTTTGAAAACGCATATCTGCTGTCCTTCGTTTTGGGAAAACGCTCCTTTCCACGCATAACTGTTTTCAAAATATTCACGTCCACATGGAGCTGTATAGATACGCTTCTGAGTGCGGTAATGAGCATGCCAGACCAGTAGTGGGCAGTATTGATGTAAATGTAAGTTCTGAGCTATCCAATCAGATCCATGCTGCCCAGTGTCTGCTTTTGTAAACAAGAACGCACACGAATGACGTAAGTGCATTACTTGTCCGTTCCGTCATCTTCTGCTTGTTTCGGGGTCGGGTCGCGGGGGCAACAGCCTCAAGCGGGCAGCCCAGGCCTCTCTCAACCCGGCTGCATCCTCCAGCTCACCCGGAAGAATCCCAAGTTGTTCCCCGGCCAGCTGTGAGACATCCAGCGGGTCCGGGGTCTGCCCCTTGGTCTCCTCCCAGTGGAACGTGCCCAAAATACCTCGCCCGCGAGGCGCTCGGGGGGCATCCTGACCAGATGCCCGAACCACCTCATCTGGCTCCTCTCGACCTGGAGGAGGAGCGGCTCGACACCGAGCTCCTCCCAGATGGCAGAGCTCCTCACCCGATCTCTGAGTGAGAGCCCAGCCACCCTGCGGAGGAAGCTCATTTCGGCCGCTTGTATCCACAATCTCATTCTTTCGGTCACCACCCACAGCTGGTGACCATAGGTGAGGGTTGGAATGTAGATCCACTTTACTTGTCTTTACTTGACTTTACTTATAATTACTTGTCGTGATGCATAAAAACGCAAATCTCCGTTTTTGCACGTTCACACGCAAACGCAAAAATGGAGTTTTCTAAAATCTCCACTTTGGCCAGAGTTTTCAAAAACGCCAGTTTTCTGTAAAAAAAACCCCCTCAGTTTTCGTGTGGACGGCCAAAAACGGATAAAAATATGTGTTTTCAAAAATACCCGGCTACGTGTGGACAGGACCTCGGTCTACAAAGAAACAGAAGCCCTCTGACCTTCCCTGTACTTCTCTACCTCCTCAAAACAAATACTTCCTCTTTGGGGGGTTTCGGGATTAAATCTTACTGCTGGTCACAAAGGGGTGAAAAAAACCCCGTTTTTTCCCCTCATATTCTTTTTATTGTGGTCCAATTATAAAACTGAACGTATGTAATTATTAAAGAATTATTTAAAACCACATATTTGGGGAGACGGTGGCTCAGTGGTTAGCGCGTTCGCTCGCGAATTGGAAGTTAACCGGAAGTTCACGGTTCGCATTCCACTGAGTGCACGTCTAGGGTCCTTGGAGAAGACGCCTAACCCCCCGTTTCTCCCACCATTGGCGCCGTCACAGGTGGCAGCCTGCTGCGGTGAAATGCAGCACATAAATTTCCTGATGAGGGATTAATAAAGTATATTAAAAAAAAAATAAAATATTGAATAAAAATAAGTTATCAATGAACATATTGATGATAGAAAAGCCAAAGCGTTCCGTTGCTAACGGTAACAGGGGTGCGGGGTAGCACCCCAGATGATGGATAAGAGTCTGACTCTTAATTCTTTTATTTTTTTCTAATGAATATTAACAACAGACACCAGCAGGTTATTTACCTCCATCCGTCCCTCCTGCTGGGCTGCGGGTGGGAGGGGAGTCTGTTAGTGTAGGGTTAGGGGAGACTAGACGAGGGGTCTATTAGTGTCGGGGTATTGTTTGTGTATGTGGGGAGGGTTTAGGGGCAGTTGGAATCAAGGGGGCTATTAGTACAAGGGAGGCAGTTAGGGGCCACGGGGTGATTAATGACGTCTGGTGGAGGGTGGGGATGACACCTGGGGACTCCCTGAAGACGGTGAGAGAAGCTTGGATTTTACTAGTGCAACAAATATTGATTATTTTGGTAATCACTTACTCAATTATTTAGTCAAAAATGTTATATTTTCTAGATTGAGAAGCTAAAAAAAAATTGCATTTAATTTTTCAAAATTTTAACCAGACTTATTTCTATTGTCATTTTTTAAATAAAAGAATTTTGAGCCGTCGCTTCCCCCATTTTTTTCACTATGCGGGTTCATGATTGGACAGAAAATGAAGGCCACTGATTGGCTGATCGCTGCTTCTACGTTTTTTCTGACAAATCAAAAGTAAAAACTACTCAGACTATATAAATTATATAAACCATAATAATGACTTAGATTAAAACTATCACCAAAATAAAATGATATTATTGGACTAAAACATCTTTAATGCGTCATACCTAACGCACTAACTTTAAAATACACACATAATAACATCTGAACAGAGAATTGTTTGCATAATCTAGTGTGCTTTTGTCTATGGTTGCACAGGTTAGATCAGGGGTGGGCAAACTTTTTGATTCATGGGCCAAATTGGGTTCTAACATTTGACCAAGAGGCCGGAACAGGAACAGGAGCAGAGGGATGGCATGCTTTGGTAAACATGTGCGCTAGATATGGGGCTGCTACATGCACATAGTCTAGCGTGCTAAAGTTAAAATCAAGCACTCTAGCGCTTAAAAAAATAAATTAGCATCTAGCACGCTAAGTTTAAAATATAGGTTTAAAATCTCCTGACAATCTATTTTGACAACATTAGCGTCACAAAAACACACACATTTTAATGGGAGCAGTGTTGTTGTTTTTGCAACAAAGTCAATCTAGAGTGTGCCATCTAGTGAGGAAACATCTGAATTGCAGCGGAAATAAAACATTAACATGGTATATTTATTTAATTTTTTTCGGACCAGATTAAAATGTTTAATGGGCTGCATGTGGCCCGCGGGCCGTAGTTTGCCCATGCCTGGTTTAGAAACATGGGAGTGGGGGAGCGGCGAGACGTTACAATGATTACATGAAATACAACATGTTATGAAATAATTTCCCTTTAACAACAGATCAAAGACCTAAATAATAATCAAATTTACTGAATTTTAGTGACTTCAGTCATAGATTTTAAATCCATAAAGTTTTTACTGTGTGTGTGTGTGTGTGTGTGTGTGTCTCACCCAGCAGACAGAGTGTGTGTAGTCCAGCTGTTCTATTCTTGCAGATTTTGTCGTAGAAGCTCTCGGGTTTCCACGTGTCTGACCAAAACACCACGGAGACCGTCTCTCCAAAGTTATACAGCTGGTGTACATACACACATACACACACACACACACACACACACACACACACAACCACAGAAACACGTCAAAGACCAGCTGACCCGCTCTGCTTCTCACATGTGGATCAGCCAGAGATGAAAGAGGAACTTTTGGTTCACCAGAAGAGGCTGGAAGAACATGACCTCCTGGACGTCTGAGGTTTGAAATTATTCCCAGATACTGATTGTTTTCTTTATTTAAATATTGACAACATGATAAACAATGACTCATCGATGACTCAGCATTTTACCTCCAAAACAAACTTCACTAGGACCTGCAAAAAAACAAGAAAACCTATTTATTTAACCTTCCACAGCTGGATCCGTACATGTTTTCTTTCTTCCCATCAATTCTGTGGGTCTAAACCGGGGGTGCCCAACCGGTCGATCGCAGTCTACCGGTCGATTGCGGTATGACCTTGAGTCGACCGCAAGAGGTGTTGGAAAAAAATTAAGATGGAAATTATGATGAAAAGTCCCCGCCGTTGGCTGCCACCCATCTCCTCCTTCACCTGACCCCTATGGCCCCTACTGCAGCTGGTGAGTCCGCTGGAAGGGCGGCCCATGTCCCCTGTTCGGGCTGAGCCCGGCCGGGCCCCATGGGTAAAAGCCCGGCCACCAGGCGCTCGCTCTCATGCCCCACCCTCGGGCCTGGCTCCAAGGGGGGGCTCCCGTTGACCCGCGTCCGGGCAAAGGCAACTTGGCCATGTTTGATTTCTTCAAAGGGGTTTTTGAGCCACGCTTTGTCTGGCTTCTCACCTCGGACCTGTTTGCCTTGGGTGACCCTACCAGGGGCATTAAGCCCCGGACAACATAGCTCCTAGGATCATTGGGGCACGCAAACCCCTCTACCGCGAGAAGGTGGCGGCTCAAGGTCGAGAGGAGCCAGATGGGGTGGTTCGGGCATCTGGTCAGGATGCCTCCCAAGCGCCTCGCGGGCGAGGTGTTTCCGGCACGTCCCACTGGGAGGAGACCAAGGGGCAGACCCCGGACCTGCCGGAGAGACTATGTCTCACAGTTGCCCGGGGAACAACTTGGGATCCTTCCGGATGACCTAGAGGATGCAGCCGGGGAGAGCTAGGCCTCGGCTGCCCGTTTGAGGCTGTTGCCCACGCGACCCGACCCCGGAACAAGCGGAAGATGACGGAACGGAATGATGGAAAGTTTGTATTTCCAAATTTAGTGGCTTTGACGCTAAATTTAGCGACGATTCAGCCGCTCAAAAAGCGACTAGCAACAATCTAGCACCTTTCTTGTACTATAGAGCGCTTTCACCCACGTGACTAAAACCCGGAAGTTGCCAGGATGAAACTATCAAAGCAGTATTTTTTTTAATCTTAAAGTGCTATTGAGAGGTGGAATTAGTTTTTTCATTAGCGTGATACGGCAGAAAAATCGTCTGGTCTTGGAGCGAAAATAAAGAGATAATATTTAGAAAAACTACTACTGATTGCATTCTCACGTGACATGAAAAAATCCGACAAAAAAGGATGGGCACCCCTGGTCTAAACGTTCCAAACAAAGCAGTCTGATTCTATTATTCTGAATAAAAATGAATAGAACAATTAGCCTCATTAGCATAACCCACCCTTTATTAGCATATTAACAACCTCCCAGTGGGCCGTTATGGTAGGTTCAGGACCGTGTGTGCACAGATGAGGCCTGCTCTCCAACCGGCTGTCTGACAGCTCCATTATTGATGAGTTTGTGTTAATTAGGAGACCGTCTTAATGAAGGGGATCTTTGCCCTCCGTATGGACTGGTGTGACACGGACTCACCTGCAAACCGCAGCAGCCCACTGCGTTCATGATGGAGGCGTTGTGAATAACTTTGTACGGTATCCCAGCATTCACTGCTCTCAGTACCAGGTCGCTGTGAGTGGTGGCGCTGCGAAAAAAAACAGTAAGGTTTTATTAATCAGATGGAGCACCAAGACTAATTAGGTACTGGTTTAACTGAGTCCATTTAAATGAGCTTTACTTTATTTTTTTCTAAATGAACCAGGTACTTGTCTGTGTAGTCCCTCATTCATCCAGGAGTGATCCATAGTAGAAAAAGTTTCAAAAAAGTCTTCTGGACAGTTTAGTTCTTGAACGAGACGTTTCGACTTCCATCCGGAAATCATTTTCAATCTGAATGAAATGGACTGAAAACTGGATCTATTTATACTAACCTGAGTAAAAGGTAAAAAAATAGTAAGGCAGGGCTCGACCAATGAGCCTGTGTTGCCTATGATGGCCTGTGTTGCCTATGATGGCCTGTGTTGCCTATGATGGCCGTGAATGGCTCCATCATAGGCAACACAGGCCATCATAGGCAACACAGGCTCATTGGTCTATTTTTGGTCTATTTTTTTACCTTTTACTCAGGTTAGTATAAATAGATCCAGTTTCCAGTCCATTTCTTTCAGATTGAAAATGATTTCCGGATGGAAGTCGAAACGTCTCGTTCAAGAATTAAACTGTCCAGAAGACTTTTTTGAAACTTTTTCTACTATGAACCAGGTACTTGTTTTTCCTACGGACAGTGAACTAACCAAACGCAGAAACATGGGATTGTGGGGTATTTCCACTCTGATGTAAACTGAAAACCATCAGCCAGTTGCTCTGTCATTAACTGGGAGGAATCTGGTGGTTTTTGGGGGAGAAACGTGCAGAAAAGAGCAGCTGGGAGACCAAACCCTGCTGACTCAGAAAACCTCAGCTCTGCACCCACCCAAACGGGTCGCCCACCACCAGGAACGCCACGTCGGTCACATCTGCGTCCTTCAGGATGGCATCTGCTCCCTGTTCCACCAGGTCACGGTCGGCCAGGATCAGCTCCTTCCCGTAGAAATCTTCCTGCAAAGCACAACAAACTTTAACAAGAGGAAAATATGATGGTTACCCTATGGTCACCAGCTATGGTCCGGCTTACGGGGTTACCAGGGCCCATCCCGGCCGATTCGAAGGGTAGGCTACACCCCGAACAGGTCACCAGTCTGTCGCGGGGCCAAACACATACAACCATCCACACACACTCATTCCTAGAGGCAATCATGTAGTGGCCTATCAACCTAACATGCATGTTTTTGGAGGGTGGGAGAAAACCGGAGTACCTGGAGGAAACCCATGTAAACACAGGGAGAACATGCAAACTCCACACAGAAAGGACAGGGTTTCAAGCCTCATCCCCACTCAGGACTCGAACTCATGACTTTCTTGCTGTGAGGCCACTGTGCTACCTACTGTGCCACCAAGCCGCCCCAGTGTGTAAAGTTTGTTTTATCGAATTAATTGAACTACTTAATCAATAGATTAATCATGAAAAATACCATTAATATCTGCAGTCCTACATACAGAGGGAAAAAAAAGTTTTTAATTAGCCATCAAGTGTGCATGTTCTCTCATTTGAAAAGATAAAAGAGGCCAGTCATTTTAATCAAAGGTAAACCTCAAGTATGAGAGATAAAATAAGAAAAAATATACAGAAAATCCCATTGTCTGATTTTTAAAGAATTTATTTGCAAACTCCCCTATGAACAAGATCAAAGAGCTGTGAAAGGACACCAGAAACAAACTGTAGACCTGCACCAAGCTGGAAGACTGGAACTGCAATAGGTAAGCAGCTAGGTGTGAAGAATTCAACATGGAAGAGATACAAGAACACTCTCCCTTAACCAGGGGCTCCCTGCAAGATCTCATTCTCATTCCGGGGTCAAAATGATCACATGGAGGAACGGCCCAAAATACCAGCGACAGTTTGTGAAAACCTTGTAAAGACCTCTGTCATTGGCAACAAATTATTGAGATGAACGTGTGTGTGATTTGCTGCCGAGTGTGAAGCGGCTGGGATGGGAATTAGCTCCTCCAAATCTGAGACCATGGTCCACACCCGGAAAAGAGTGGAATGCCCCCTACGGGTCAGGGACAGGGTCCTGCCCCAAGTGGAGGAGTTTAAATATCTCGAGGTCTTGTTCACGAGTGGGGGAAAGATGAAGCGGGAGATCGACAGGCGGATGGATCGGTGTGGCATCAGCAATAACTAGGACGCTGCATCGGTCCATCTTGGTAAAGAGAGAGCTGAGCCGAAAACCAAAGCTCTCCATTTACAAGTCGATCTACGTTCCTACCCTCTCCTATGGCCACCAGGATCTATGTTCCTACCCTCACCATGGCCACCAGGATCTATGTTCCTACCCTCACCATGGTAACCAGGATCTACGTTCCTACCCTCACCATGGTAACCAGGATCTACATTCCTACCCTCACCTATGTTCACCAGGATCTACGTTCCTACCCTCACCATGGTAACCAGGATCTACGTTCCTACCCTCACCATGGTAACCAGGATCTACATTCCTACCCTCACCATGGTAACCAGGATCTACATTCCTACCCTCACCATGGTAACCAGGATCTACGTTCCTACCCTCACCATGGTAACCAGGATCTATGTCCCTACCCTCACCATGGTAACCAGGATCTATGTTCCTACCCTCACCTATGGTCACCAGTTGTGGGTGGTGACTGAAAAAATGAGATGGCAGATACAAGCGGCCGAAATGAGCTTCCTCTGCAGGGTGGCTGGGCTCTTACTCAGAGATCATGTGAGGAGCTCTTCCCATCCATCCGGGAGGAGCTCGGTGTCGAGCCGCTCCTCCTCCAGGTCGAGAGGAGCCAGATGGGGTGGTTCGGGCATCTGGTCAGGATGCCCCCAGCAACCGAGCGCCTCGCTGGCGAGGTGTTTCGGGGGGGAGACGCATGCGTGCGTGTGTATTTCCCCACTGTCATGATGTAGGTTTGTCTGTATACTGACCAGTTCTTGTTTCCCCACAGTCATGATGGAGGTATAAGCCTCCAGATAAACTCTGGAACATTTTTTCACCGCCGCGAGCCCCTTCACTGTGATGTCACTAGCATCTCCAAGTCCCAGACCGATCAGGTACAACATCCTTTTTAAATGTTTATAAATAAAGCAGACAGAAGTTTAATGAACGCTTCCTCCTGATTCACGTGGCCCTCTACTGTAAAACCCGGAATACGGCATGTTGTAAAATGTTTACATTCGCGACAGTCTCAATCGAGTTACGGTCGATCCTGAAAGTAGTTGAACTTCACTTTAAAAATAAAGAATTTTACTTTTATTCAGTTTTTAATTTATTTAGATGATTTAATGTTCATTAAAGAATAAATATAATTCATAACAAGCCTAATATTTAATTCGGCTGTTATAAAATGAATGTATGATTTGAAAAAAATCCAATTTTACACTTTTAGGACTAGTAAAAATTGATAAATGATAAAAAATAACATCAAATTGGTTCATTTTTGGGTAAAAATAAATTAACTTAATTTGTGAATTGGACACGTTTTCATATTGTATTAAAATAAATAATAACAGTGGGTTTCATTCTGAAGTTTCTGTAAATGTTCTTTTAAAAATAAAAGTTAAAATATTCACCAAAACTGTTAATAAATCAAAGTTCTTAAAAATAAAGAATAGTTCATTAATTATTCAAAAAGTATTTAAAAAGACATTTTCCTCCAAATCATAGACGCTGGACCTCCGCCGAAAAATGTAGTGCCCCCTGCAGGTCAGGGACAGGGTCCTGCCCCATGTCAAGAAGTTTAGGTATCTTGGCGTGTTATTCACGACAGCGGAAGGGCGGAACGGAATATCGACAGACGAATCGGTGCAACGTCTGCAACAATTAGGATGCTACATCTTAACTGATTTGTGTACGTGTACGGTAACGTTTTGTGACTAGAACTCTCATTTGCTACGACTTTGAAACTTGCTACGACTACGAATCCAATTCTGAGGCTACAAATAACATTAAAAAAACATGCCGAGATGACATCACTATTGTGACAGGAAAAGTAATTGGACATTGATTTTTCCGAACTGCGCATGCCCTGCATTCAGATGGTGTGGTTTTATTTTTGTTATTTTTTCGGGTCTGGGGCGGTTTTGGTCATCTTTAAATTTGGGGCATCCGGAAGAACTTTGGAGTAGGGGTTTTGCTTCTCTGGGTCGAGAATAGCCAAATGGGGTGGTTTGGGCATCTGATTAGAATACCCTGCAAACGCCTAGCAGGTGAGGTGTTTCGGGCACATGTTTCCTGATCGTCCCAGGGGCAGGCCCCGAAACCACTGGAAAGACTATATCTCACAGCTGGACAGGGAACACATCGGGATTCTTCCGGGGTAGCTGGAGGATGCACCTGGGGTGAGAGAAGCCTGAGTTTCCCATCTGAGGCTGTTACCCCTCGACATGGCCCTAGATAACCAAAAGTCCTCAATTTTTCTTTCTGTGGATAAAATATACATTCTGTGAAGTTAAATCCTCCAATTATACACTTAGGTGATTAATGATGTGTTCATGGGTAATCACTTGGTGATAAATAAAAATAACATTTAAAGGTCATTAATATTTGGTAGTCTGCATAAAACTTGAGACAAAAAACAAGTTTTATCAATTGTCTAGATATCTTATAAAGAAATAAAAGTCTATGAAAGATAGTAAAAAGTTTAAAAGAAATGAAAACATTCACTGAAATGTTAACAAATCCACGTGCCTGAAAGTAAAGAGTTATGTTTGTGTTACTGTTTAATTTAACAAAGTTACTCTTTGAAATTTATTGCAGATTTTTAGGGTTTTACACATCCTGTTTTTTCCATAAACCAGAAAATCTTCAGATAAAAAAGAAAAATCATCATTAGAAACCAGTTCAAATGTTTTACTCAAAGTGTGAGAAGAAAAGTTGAAGAAAATTTTATTCAGATTTTAAATTTCAAATATTGTCACCACGGTAACCCACATTCCACCCAGCGCAACTGTCATGTCATCCAACAATAGCTGTTCTAGCTCTATTCCACCAAGTGGCTGTTCCTTCTCTGTTCCACCAAGTGGCTGTTCCAGCTCCGCTCCACCCAACTCGGCACCTGTTGTTCAACAGCACTTTAGAGCTCTCCTTAGGACTGATTGCAGCTACTGGACACATAAATTTCCAGTAGGATATTAATAAAGTATTATGAATCTGAAATTTGATCATTTTTTCCCTCTTTTTTAAATTATTGCAATACTTTTCAAAACTTTTTCCAACTTTTTTTATGCTCTAATTTTTTTATGCCTCTGCCCTCAGAACATGGGAACGCACAAACTACTCAAGCTGTCCGTGCTTCTGTAACCTTTATTGAACACAATATCTCCCAAACTACTGCACAAAAAGGCACACCTACTCAGTACCCACTATATATAAACAGATTAGGTGGGAGAGTTGTGCACAGCGCCAGTAGAGGCCTTTTGTTGGACACCTTGGTGTCGCATTTATTTTAGGTTAAAGAAAAATTTAACTTTCATATAAAACTTTTTAAACAGAAGAGTGTCCCCCCCCTTTTTTTTTCAATCTTTCTCTCTCTCTTTCTTTCTGGGGCTCTTGGTCGCCCTTTTGTCTCCATGGTGACGCCCATCAGCAGCACAGCGTGTGAAAGTAGTTGTGAATGAGTTGGTGGGAAAAGCTTCTTCTTCTCTCTCTCTTTTTCCACAGTGTGTTTCTCCCTCGGTCGCCCCTTGTTGTGGTAAACAAGCCTGTGGACCATGTGACCCTTCCTATCCCCTGAACTGGGAACCAGTTAATGACTGGGATGGTTGGTGGGTTACCTAATGAGCTCCTCTTTTTTTTTTCTCCCCTCCTCCTCCTTTGGGAAGAGGAGGATTGTGGTCTTTTGTTGGAGAGTTTCAGGGTTTGTTTGGCTCCAGTCATCCAGAGAATCGATGTTCCATCTCTGTTAACTGTTTCTCCTCAGCATCAGGTCCTGGTTCTGGTTCGACTGGATCCAAAACTACAGGATCAGTTCTGAATTTAACATGATTATTGGATGGATTTCTCCCCCTAGGTTTAGAAATGTGAGAATGAATCAGAGTTTTTATCTTATTAAAGGTGATTAATCTAAATTACCAGCTGTGATTTATGATCTCTCAGGTTTTATTGATCCCCTCTTAGTGTTCCTGGGGTGACCTCCTGGACAGACGGGGGTCACAACAGCTATGAATGTTTCTGCTGGAACAAGCAAAGTTCATGTTTGACCTCCCCCACTTCCAAAACCATTACAATTCAACGTAAATCAAAATCCAAAGTCCAGATCTGGACTCATCTTCACATATCATGCTTTTAAAGACATCGAGGATTCTAAACGTTTTATTCTTAAAAAACTCTTCAATCATTCAAAAAACTTTATAAGTCCATTTTTTTACAGATTTCTGACCCGCTTTTAAGAAAACGGAGCCACATATTTAAATAAAAAAGAGTTTTCTTTTTATCAAATTTGATTTCGCCCAATCAGCAACTGGAGCTTTTCCTGGACGATCAAACAGAACAGGTAGTTATAGATAGAGCAGGGTACACCACCAGAAGGTCAAGTGAGTTAACGTCTCTTTGGAAAAGTCAATTCACCAGGAAAGCCTGTCAAATTATTGATCAGAGGCACATTTAATCTTCTTGTTTTATTTTTATTGCTCTTGGATCGGCGGTACGCGATGCCTCGTCAAAACTAATCGCTTATCTACGTCTTTTGTTCCATCTGCAACTTGGCTCTTATATTCTGTCTCATGCTCTTTTAATTTGGATTTATTTGATACTTTTATACTTTTTTTATTTCTTTCTTTGTGTTTGATCTATTTGATACTTTCTACACTTGTGTCATTGTGTTTGCTTTGTGTTTGTTCCGTTCCGTCATCTTCCGCTTGTTCCGGGGTTGGGTCGCGAGGGCAACAGCCTCAAACGGGTAGCCCAGGCTTCTCTCACCCCGGCTGCAACCTCTAGCTCACCCGGAAGGATCCCAAGTCATTCCCCGGCCAGCTGGAGGAACTATGTCTCTCGCTGATAGTCTCTCCAGCAGGTCCGGGGTCTGCCCCTTGGTCTTCTCCCGGTGGGACGTGCCCAAAACACCTCGCCCGCGAGGAGCTCGGGGGTCATCCTGACCAGATGCCCGAACCACCCCATCCGGCTACTCTCGACCTGGAGGAGGAGCGACTCGACACCGAGCTCCTCCTGGATGACAGATCTCCTCACCCGATCTCTGAGTGAGAGCCCAGCCAGCCTGCGGAGGAAGCTCATTTCGGCCGCTTGTACCCGCGATCTCATTCTTTCGATCAAGTGGAGGAGTTTAAATATCTCAGGGTCTTGTTCACGAGTGAGGGCAGGATGGAGCGGGAGATCGACAGGTGGATTGGTGCGGCATCAGCCGCGTGTTTGTAGCTAGGTACATAGTTGCATTGGCTTGAGTTGCCCATATCTAGATCAAAGAGTCTCCCGATTATGGTCAGGAGATCCAAAACTGGTGTTACTAGTTGGTTTCACATTTTCCAAAAATCAAAGTCCTTGATAATCTTTTCAATGTACGTAGAACATAACTGTGATGAAGCGGTGTGCAGGTGGAAGGAGGAGGACCCAATTGCAGACAGAAAACATGGTTTATTTCAATTTTAGTGGTCCATTAATACGGTGGAAAGAAAAACAAAGTTTCAGTGGCATGGAACAAGGTTATTAACAGAATATGTTCTTGGTCAGGCAACCAGTGAGACCTGGCTAGAAGGGATGGTATGACCCGTCAGGGAAGTCCGGGTTGATTGCCCTTAAATAGAAGGCAGAGTCCACAGATGTGTAGCATCAGGAATCACTCTCAGGTGTCCCTAATCAGGGTGATGAGGAACATCCAGGGCTCCCTCTGGTGGCAGCAGAGAGGATCATGACAATAACCAGATCAGAGGGCTCAGCTATTAAAACTGGTGTACATGTTTGCCTGAGCAACTGTTTTTATTCAGCACTGATACGTTGCTTACGCAAAACAATCTTGGGACTCTGTGAGTGAAATAAAAAGAAAAGTCCGACCATAAAATACGTGAACAGAAAGTAGCCCTGTAACAAAAATTGATGTCAGTCACTGGAGGCAGTTCAAGTAATTCCTATCTTGACTGAATGTAAAATATTGCGTTGAAGAGGGTTTACGATATTGCCCAATTTCAAAATGTGGTGAATCTTCTTCTTTTGGCATTTCCCTTCAGGGGGCGCCACAGCAAGTCAGTTTCTTCCCTCTAACCCAGGCACAGGCAAAGTACAGCCCGCGGGCCAAATGGCCCGTTAAACAGTTTGATCCAGCCTGCCAAACTTGAAAAAATTAAAAAAATAAACCTTGTTCGTGTTTTATTTTTCTTGCAATACTGATGTTTCCTCACTAGATGGCTCACTGTATGATAAGGAAAACCATTGGGCCCAATACACGCACGTAAACAAGCGCATTAAATGTTAAAAACAAGCAAAATGTTACATCAAGTGCTTAGATTTCAAACCTAGCGCGCTAGATTTGAAATTTAACACTCTTGATGTAACATTTAGCGCTTGTTTAAAATCTAATGAGCCATTCCTTCGGTCTAATCTAGTGGTTACCAAAGCATGCCATCCATCTGATTGTGCTCCGGCCCCTTTGTCAAATGTTAGAACTCAATGTGGCCCAAGAACAAAAATGTTTGCCCACCCCTGATCTAACCCTATCTCCTGCATCCTCTTTGGTCACACCAACTATCTTCATGTCTTCCTTCACTGTATCCATGAACCTCCTCTTTGGTCTTCCTCTAGGCCTCTTTCCTGGTGGTTCCAAATCCAGCATCCTTCTTCCGATGTACTCGGTCTCTCTCCTCTGTACATGTCCAAACCATCTCAGTCTGGCCTCTCTGACTTTATCTCCAAAACCTCTAACATGTGCTGTTTCTCTGATATACTCATGTTAACAAAGTCCATACAGTGTATCTTAATGAACCATCTTTTCTAGAGTGTGGTTCGATTTTCTTATGACAGGTGTTTATGTGTTATTTCTTACTGTTTTTTCTCGCTGCTTCAAAAGCTTCATTTCACTGTCCTCACTTCAATTCAGGTTTTGTTGTCTTTTTCCTGCACATAACAGCTCTTGAATTATCTTAAAGTTATGAACTAGTCCACACACTCCGCCAATTTCATACATTGGAATTGGATTTCAGTGTAAGCTCACTTCATGTATGAGGCCTTGGACCTCCATCTGTATTCATGGTGGAATTAATCCATGTCTGGTTGGAAACATTTTTCTTAGGTTTTGCTCAAATATCATAATCTTTCCACACATTTATCCATCCATCTGTCCATCCATCCATCCATCCATCCAGCAGTGCAGGTAAAGCAGCTGATACAGTGAACATGGACTTCGAACAACACGTTCACAAAAATTCATAATCTTGACCCTTCCGTCCTGTTGGCTTCATCGGACCGTGATCTCCAGCTCTCGCTGGATCGATTTGCTACCGAGTGTGAAGCGGCCGGGATGGGAATAAGCGCCTCCAAATCCGAGACCATGGTCCTCACCCAGAAAAGGGTAGAATGCCCCCTGCGGGTCAGGGACAGGGTCCTGCCCCAAGTGGAGGAGTTTAAGTATCTCGGGGTCTTGTTCACGAGTGGGGGAAAGATGGAGCGGGAGATCGACAGGCGGATCGGTGCGGCGTCAGCAATAACTAGGACGCTGCATTGGTCAATCGTAGTAAAGAGAGAGCTGAGCTGAAAAGCAAAGCTCTCGATTTACAAGTCGATCTACGTTCCAACCCTCACCTATGGTCACCAGCTGTGGGTGGTGACCGAAAGAATGAGATCGTGGGTACAAGCGGCCAAAATGAGCTTCCTCCGCAGGGTGGCTGGGCTCTCACTCAGAGATCGGGTGAGGAGCTCTGCCATCCGGGAGGAGATCGGTGTCGAGCCGCTCCTCTTCCAGGTCGAGAGGAGCCAGATGGGATGGTTCGGGCATCTGGTCAGGATGCCCCCCAAGTGCCTTGCGGGCGGGGTGTTTCGGGCACGTCCCACCGGGAGGAGACCAAGATGCAGACCCCGGACCCACTGGAGAGACTATGTCTCACAGCTGGCCGGGGAATGACTTGGGATCCTTCCGGGTGAGCTGGAGAATGCAGCCGGGGAGAGAGAGGCCTGGGCTACCCGTTTGAGGCTGTTGCCCCCGCGACCCGACCCCGGAACAAGCGGAAGATGACGGAACAGAACGAACCCTTCTGACCTTAACCTACGCCTTACGACTCTGAAAACCTAATCAGTTCGCCTATCTATGATATTAATTATGGGCACTTTACATCCCTTCAATGATTTGGAATACATTGCATTCACAAAACTGTTACAGAAGCACAGATGGATGGACAACATGTATACGTCATGCCTTTTCTTGTTCTAAAGGTGGAAACATCAAAAACCTCATATTTCTCTTTCTGAAAGATTCCTTTGCGAGGAACTCCAATTTGACCTGAGGTCGGTCAGTCGTCTTTACTGGAGTCAGACAGAAACAGGATTAAACCGATAACAGGAATAAACCGGATTACAGATGTTTACTGTTTATGTGGACTCGGTCTGACCTCAGATCAGCTGACGTATGTAAACCTGAGCGAGGCATAAATACTTTACACATATGGCTCCTTAAACCTGGTTATCACACCTCAAACATTCTGAATCTAGTTTGTGACATACTTTATGGTAGGCGGATGCATTTGGCTCTACATTTTCTACGTGTGCTTCGACTGATTTTTTTTGATACCATACTTTTTAACTAAAAGTTGCACCTTCTATAAATTGCCTATTTTTCGTATGCATCGCACCATGAGGTGCAAAGACAAGGAGCTAGTGTAAGATCTGGGGTTGTGTGCCGCAGGTCATCTAGTTGTTTCCTCCATGTCTGTATAATTTAATCATTAATATCGAATTCTCTGGCTGCTGTTTTGATTTCATGTTCTACAGCATGACTTTGAACTTTGTGTTGTACGCGTGTCTCTTGAAAGAAGCCATTTTGGCTTTGTTCACAAATAAGAAGTATGGGACTGAAATTCCACATATCCCATATAGATATGGAATATGGATATATTAGGGGAGGCAATAGCTCAGTGGAACGTTCGCCCTTGGACCGGAAGTTTTCTGGAAGTTCGAGGGATCGAATCCCACAGAGCTCATGTCGAGGTGTCTTTGGGGAAGACAACTAACCTCTTGTTTCTCCCACCATTGGCGCTGTTGTGACAGCCTGCTGCGGTGTAATGCAGCACACAAATTTTCCCGTTGAGGGATGAATAAAGTATAAATTTCTTTATATTTACCGGTGTTTGTACCCTTGTTACCTCGTTAACATCTCTTGACTGAAGAAGTCATAATAAACCAATATCGTTCCACATTTAAGGCACATCAGATTATAAAGCTCTCAGTTGGTTTTGGAGAAAATAAATAGATTTTTTTTTCTCTATTTCTCCAGAGAGACTGAGGAATGAGCTCAGCAGGAATCGAACCCGCAACTATTTGGCCCAAAGACGTCAATTTTACCAGCTATGCCTCTCTCGTTGCACTTAATAGTTCGGAAAACACAATAAATTTTTTTTCTTCCAAGGGGCAATTTGGTACCGGCCAATCAACCTAACATGCATGTTTTTGGAGGGTGGTAGGAAACCGGGGTGTACCCGGAGAAAACCCACACAGACACGGGAGAACATGCAAACTCCACAGAGAAAGGCCAGTGTTCCTAGCCTCGTTCACATCCAGGACTTGAACCCACAACCTTCTTGCTGTGAGGCTACTGTGCTACCCACTGTACCACCGTATCCCTAACTACCAAACAAAAAGATAAATAAAAAACACAAGAAAAGACCATCGTGGGAAAAAATTGTTCCATTCTTTTGTGTTTCTAATTTTCAAAAGTAAAATATTAAAGAACAATTTGGCATTTTAAAGAATGACGAATACATTTTTTCAATATTATTTAGACACAAAATCTTTAGATTTGGATCAAATTAGGCCCTCGTTTTATTTCACATTAATCTCAGTTTCAGTTAAAAAAAAAAAAAAAAATCAAACAATTCTGCCAAACATAACCAGGAATCAGGCGAATGAATAGATAATTTAACTTTCAAAGCATCCCTGATGATCCTAACAATTCATCTCTGGTTGGCCTTTGTTTCCAGTTGGACAACTGGTTTCCAGTTCCAGCCTCTGCCAGGAGTTTACGGTTCCAACTCCGGCTGTGAATCAGTGAGTGTGGTCGACATGTGGCGTTTCCGTTGGCAGCAGGACAGGATGTGGTTGGGTTCTGCTTCTTTAATTTCCACTCCGATCGTAACTCTTCTCCAGAACGTCGGTGAACACACTCCTGTTCCATCTTTACTGATCACACACACAGAAACACACCACACATGCCAGGGGTTTAAGGACAAGCTTGTCAGGGTCTTAGGGAGATGGAAGGAGGAGGACCCAATTGCAGGACTTCGAACAAGGTTTATTAACTCAATTCAGGAAAGTCTGTAAAGCAAGAAGCACAGGATTAACTCAAGGTTTCAAAAGTCCAACTAATAACAAAGTTTAAACATGGTCAGGTAACCAAGGTGACCTTGTTGGAAGGGATGGTAAGACCCAACAGGGAAGTGTGGGGTGATTCCCCTTAAATAGATGCCAGGGTCCACAGATGTGTGGAATCAGGAATCATCCCCAGGTGATCCTAATCAGGTTGATTAGGGATATCCATGGCTCCCTCTGGACGCAGGTGAGGTGTCCTGACAAAGCTGGTCTGATGGATGAGGAAACAAGTGAAAACACTGAGAAATATAAGAATTTTATTAAAAAACATCTGCTTAGAAATATTTATTTGTATAAACGGAGTCGTCTGTTCCCATGTGGTGAAGATTACGAAAATTTAAAGAAGCGCTACCAAGTAAATGTTCCTACCATTTATTAACATTATTTCAACATCAAAACAATTCCTATTTCTATTTCATTCGTTTTTTTTGGAGAAATTTTTAAGCTCTCTTCTACAGTATTTTGGTTCTATTCGAATGCTAGGTTGTAAAAGATGACACCTGTGGACAAAACCGGAAGTGAACTCAGGACAGTGAAATGAAGCTTTTGAAGCAGCGAGGAAAAGGTTAGAAAGCACAGAAAGCACAGAATCATGATTCTCATGCCTATCATAAGAAAAATGGAGCACATCATGGAAAATCTGGTTTATTACGTTTAATGCACATCGTTAATCACTACATTTGAACTCATTTTTTTAGGGTGTGGATGCAGGTGGAAGGAGGAGGACCCAACTACAGACAAGAAACATGATTTATTGAATAAAGGAGTGCAGTATTGCTGTAAAGAAAAACACATGGGTCAGTGGAAATGTCATAAAGTTATTGTTCAAAATGTATTTCATGGTCAGGCAGCCAGGAAGACCTGGCTGTAATGGAAGGTATGACCTGACACCTGAAGAGAAGACAGGCTGCCTATTTGAAGGCAGTTGCACACAGTCCTTCAGGTGTCTAGAATCAGGCAAATTATTTTGGTGGTAGGTGAGGGAACTTGTGTCCTGTGGTGAAACTGTTTATACAAAATATTTCAAATTCCACACATAAAGATGATTTAAAATTACTTTGTATATTATTAAAAAATCTAGCTGGGAGTGCTTTCAGTGGCTGAAGTGGATTTCTGGTGTGCAGCTAGTTTTGTCATAATACCCTCTCTTGCTGTCTTGCTGTTAGGGTCACCTGAGATTGATTCCTGATTCTACACATCTGTGGACTCTGCCATCTATTTAAGAGCAATCATCCTGGACTTCCCTGTCAAGTCATACCATCCCTTCCAGCCAGGTCTACCTGGTTCCCTGACCATGAACACATTTCTGACATTAACCTTTTGCCATGCTACTGAAACTTTGTTTTTCTTTTCACGGTATCAATGGACTGCCAACTTCAAATAAACCCTGTTTTCTGTCTGCAACTGGGTCCTCCTCTTTCCACCTGCTCACCGCATCTTGACAAGTTTCTTTTAAGTCACTACTTTAACATCGAAACATTTCTCTTTGAGTGCCTCTCACAAAATTGTCATGGTTACCGCCTCCCACGCCCCTATCTTTCACTAGTGAGAAATATCACTATGGCTATGACTTGCAAAGACCACTGCTTTACGTTTCTCTCCTTTGGACACCGTATCTCCACCTCCACGTCAGCAAAATTATGCTTCCTCGCCATTGTGCATGTGTAATGACAGGCGGCACTGGCTCACTTGAAGACTATAAGATATGCATCACTTCATTTGAATGATCCATGTTTGGAGTTCTAAAGCCGTGGTTGGGAAGGTATGAAGAATCAAGTGGCTAACCTCTGAGATTTGTTGCGGGTATGATCTATAAAACTGAAGTTGCACATATGGAGTCACAAACGTTATTTTGTTTTTATAAGTCCCAGATTTGCGCGGTATCGGTAGGTGCTTAAACCCTAGTTTCCATAAAAAGCCTCTGGAAATAAGTTTCCTCTGCAGGACGGCCAGGTTCTTCCAAAGAGATAGACTGAGGAGCATCCATAAGAGCAGAGCTGCTGCTCTTTGTATCTAGAAAAGATGGCTTGGGCTTCTGGGGAAGACCAAGACCATCTACTGGGCGAAACATGTTGAGATCCCCAGCATGCGCTATAAAATATGCAGATTACTGCACGTATAATTACAATCAGATTTTGGGATTAAATAATTTTTTTCTCTCTGAGGAATTTTGGAGGTATAGATCGTCCCAGGTAACCTGTGTCCTCCACTTCTAAACCAAACATTTAACCAGGAGACCTGAATCTTTATGCAACAAGTTCCCAACCAGCCTGAAGAGGGAAGACAGGATGAATCTGGGGGTGAGGAGGGTGAGGAGGCCCTGCTCTCTTTGTAGCTCCCACAGAACCATCTCCAATTACAGGACAAAGGCGACTCTTTCAGCCCCCACAGCTCCAACGCTGCAGCTTTGCATGTCTAATGAGCGCTCTGCTGAATGCTAAGAGGACCCCGGGGTGCTGTGGAGGCCTCAGCACCCGTCTGCCCCCACTGCACCTCCCACGCACCACCCGGTCGCCCCTGTACCCCTCTGGATTGGGACAACCGGCCCGGGCCTCCTCTCTGATCAGAGTCACGGCCACAAAGATTCCACTTAAAAAAGAGAAAAGATTCATCTCGGGAGATGCAGGAGGGGCCCTGCTGCTGATGTTGGGGGGAGGGGGGGGGGCTGTGGTGAGGGTTTGGGGTGTGGAGAGGACAACAAGCCGGTTACAAGTTTCTTAGATTCTCTTTAGAACATCTGGAATCACAACAGCTCTGAAAATTATATTTAAACTTTATAATCATTCAGAAATAAAATCAAAACTTTTTTATTTTTTATTGGTCACACAAACAAAAACAAGTGTTTGTAAAAGCTTCTACTTACTGAGCAGTCACAAACGGGGCCCCAGCACACAGCCCTGGGGTGTGCCATTTCTGAAGTGTTATTTCAATCCTGACAGT
Organism: Neostethus bicornis; assembly: GCA_902685375.1. Taxonomy (NCBI): domain Eukaryota; kingdom Metazoa; phylum Chordata; class Actinopteri; order Atheriniformes; family Phallostethidae; genus Neostethus; species Neostethus bicornis. The sequence continues at coordinate 4,616,395 of LR738547.1, read as the reverse complement.
TGAGGTCTATGTTACCCCCTGCTGATTGGACAGGTCAGCTTAAAAAGCACAGATTCTACTTTGGATTTTCTCAATGACATTGTTGATCTGTAGTGAGAGGAGGGAAGAGGTGAAGGAAAAGCTGGAGAGGTGGAGGTTTGCACTAGAAAGAAGAGGAATGAAGATTAGTCAGAGTAAAACAGAGTACATGTGTGAATGAGAGGGATCCAAATGGAAAAGTGAGGTTACAGAGAGAAGAGATAAAGAAGGTGGAAGATTTTAAGTACTTAGGATCAACAGTCCAGAGCAATGGAGAGTGTGGAAAAGAGGTGAAGAAGCGTGTGCAGGCAGGCTGGAACGGGTAGAGAAAAGTATCAGGTGTGATGTGTGATAGAAGAGTTTCAGATAAAATGAAAGGAAAATTGTACAAAACCGTGATGAGAGCGGCCATGCTGATTGGTCTAGAGATAGTGTCACTGAGGAAAAGGCAGTAAACAGAGATGGAGGTAGCAGAAATGAAGATGCTGAGGATCTCTCTGGGAGTGACCAGGATGGACAGGATCAGAGGAACAGCACATGTTAGAGGTTTTAAAGTCAGAGTGACCATTCTGAGATGGTTTGGACATGTACAGAGGAGAGAGAGTACATCAGAAGAAGGATGCTGGATTTGGAACCACCAGGAAAGAGGACTAGAGGAAGACCAAAGAGGAGGTTCATGGATACAGTGAAGGAAGACATGAAGATAGTTGGTGTGACCGAAGAAGATACAGCAGATAGGGTTATATAGAAGAAACTGACTTGCTGCGGCGCCCCCTGAAGGGAAATGCAAAATAAAAAAGAAGATTTTCTCAACGGCATCTCGTTTCCATCGTCTTTTTTTCCGGAGCATTTTTATGTTGTTGTGTTTTTATTGAAAAATTACCTTAAAAAAGACAGAAGTTGGAGAACTGGCTTTCTGTTCCAACCTTCATTTGGGGCGGTATTATCAAAACAAGAACCTAGCGTTACCAAGGAAGCTGACAGTGCAGATAGTTTTATTTATGTAAATTTTCTACTTTTAAATCTACTTTTTAGATCCTTAGCCCTTTAACTACAGACCCATACGTGTTCCATGTTCAGATGGATTGATATCGTACACACACACCTTTAAAGGACTGAGTTCTTTGGACTGAAACTGAATCCTAGATCTGGAAAATCTGAAGTAATGCAGAGCACGAAGGAGAAGGAGCATCCATCTTCTTACCGGTCATTAGAGGTCTGGATGAAAGAATTTTACCAAAATGTATCCCTGAGATTTCGCTGACAAACCCCAGGAACCATTTAAATGCTTTACTGGTCAGACTGGAGCTGCTCAACTTGTTTCCAAACAGCAAATGGAGGAAGTTCTTTAAACATTCATGCTTTATTGATCTCTTGCACTTCTGACTGTAGGATGATGAATTACAGTTTCAGCAAACACAAAGACTTTTTATTTCATCATACAGTATTCATCCCTGTGCCGCATCGCACCTCAGCAGGCAGCCAATGGTGGCGCCAATAGTGAGAGAAATTGGGGGTTTGGTGTCTTCTCCATGGACACTTAGGCATGAGCTCATTGGGAATTGAACCGTCGACTCTTTAGTCCAAACATGGCAATTTTACCACTGAGGTATGCCTTCCTACTTGTTTTAGAAAGTAGGTAAAGAGAGGCAAATTGTTGATTTAAAAAGAGCCTAAAAACATTTGGGAGGCAGAAAACAAGATGGAAAGATAGGTCCAGTAGAAGTTACTGATGGATTTTTGGTCCAAAGTATGAATGTTTGGTGTAAACAGATCTACATCAGCTTCAAGCCGTGAAGCAGCAACTTGTTTATAGTGAAAACTAAAAATCCAGAACCTGCAAACAGATTATTAACAAGGATTTAGTTCAAATGTTTGAGTCTGCCGAGACAGACCCACAAAAACTGAATTTGAAACTATTTACACCCCCAACCGATATGGGACAAAAAATCCCCACGTTGAGACCAGCAAAAAAGAAACCAAATGAAAAGCATCCAAACTACAAAGAAAATTATTATGACGATGACGTAACGATAACGAAATAAATGCGACTTTTTGGTGACGAAAATGTAACGAAATGGGCGTCAGACTTTCACGTTTCTTTGTGAGAAAAGAAAAAGCACAGCGGGTGCATTCCGTCTTCCCCCGCTCACACACACACACACACACACACACACACACACACACACACACACACACACACACACACACACACACACACACACACACACACACACACACACGGTGAACGGACATTTCAGCCACGGATATTTCAGCCACGGACATTTGAGCCAAAAAACAGCAAGCTAGGATATTTGAGCCACGGTGACTCGGATTTTTCAGCCACGGACATTTGAAGAACTGCAACCTGGGCGCAACTGTTTGTTTATTTAAAAAAAGATAAAAAAAATTTAAATGACTCAAAGCACGATAAAAATTTTTGAACGATAAAAATTTTTAAGACTAAAAGCAATTTAGTCACACACACACACACACACACACACACACAATGCTGCACGTTCACACCGTCTACACAACACACCTGCAGCCACTAGGAAGTCACACACCGTGGCGGCAGCAGCAACAAAGGGGCTTGGTGCCCGGAAACTTAAAGTTTTCCACATATTTAGGGCAAACGGCACACTGACTTCAAGCTAATGCTAGCTTGCGGCTCTGCTAACTTCCTTAGTTTAGTTGCGCTAACGACTGCTTTAAATGCATTCCAATGTTTACTTTGTTTACAGAGTTATTAAAGACGTAATTTTTAAGTATTCATAAGTTACAACGTCCTCACTCACTGAAGAAGTTCTATTTATATCATGTTGTTTTACGATGTTTGCTGTTTCACGCAAGTTAAAGCTCAGCAGGGTTGTCTTTTTTTTTTTTTTAACAAATAACCTGCATCATTCTCAGTAATAAAGACACGGTTGTTAAAGTAAGAATTGTTTTTTTTTCACTAAAACTAGACTAAAAACATTCTTAGTCTCCCTGACAAAAACTAGACGAAAACTCTTTTGGGTTTTCGTGACTAAAACGTAACTAAAATATATGGAGATGACGAAAACGTGACTTAAACTTAATTAATTTTCGTTCCAAAGACGAAGACTAAAACAAAAACTCAGATGGATGCTAAAACAACAATAATTAGCAGGAAAAAGAGGCATCGCTTCATTTCATTTTATTCCTTCGATTTATTTTAGCCAATTTTGGTTGGTCTAGTGAACCCATATAAACAATGGATGATGACATTTTTTTTTAGGTCCACAGGAAGGCTTTGAAGGCATTCAGAGTCTGGCGCTGATCTAATCTGAATAGAGGAGATGACTCAGGCCAGTTTATCTGAGTGATGAGCCGGTTCTGGTCCCTAAACCACCAGTTTGAGCACAATCAGCAGCTTTATTTGTTGATGGATAAAATAAATTTCCCAGCCATTAGTTTAATTCTGATAAATGTGATGTATGAACCTCGTGCTTTAACGGTGCCTCATGTCCGTCCTGGTTAGCTCATCCATTATGGTTTCACATCAGATGACTCACCACACATACAGCAGCGGCAAGTTAAAACCTGAAAGGACTTCCCATTGAATCCAACCAATTTAAAGATGGTTGCACATTTCCTCTTACGGGAAAGATTCTTCTTACGTCAGCTTGCAGTAATGGACCTTATCAGCTACAGATTTACTGATTCATTATTGCATAAATCACCTGGTACACATACCATGACGGGGAGTTCACAACATCAGGATTGGCTCAGACCTCCAGATTGACAAAGAATCAAATCTATTCGATTGAATCCATTTATAAAACTTAAAAACTTTTTATGTCCCTGTTTCAAATATGTTGATGTGGAGGTTTGTTTTTTTTTTAATTGAATTGAAAATACTTTATTTATCCCCAAAGGAAAATCTGAGTGCTGCAGTGTTGTTACAAGACAATGTCAGCCATGTTTTCTTTTTTAACTGTAGTGAGTGAAAGTGAAAATAGTTTGATGGAGGACGGCAGAAATGTTTTTCTGTACCGTTCCTTTGAGCAGTAGGGTTGCAGGAGTCTGTTGCTGAAGCTGCTCTTCAGATAGTCCACAGATTCATGGTAATGCATTATTACAACTGATGTTAACTAAACAAGCACACACACATTTATACACATATCTCCACACACACACACAAACACACACACATTTATATACCAACAGGCATACACACACTTGCAAACACATCTTCAATTCAATCTTATTTGAACAAATGATAATCCAAACACAGTCATTTCAACAGGCTTCACAGAATAAATTCAACAACAAAACCCCCCCACAAAATTCAGTTCTCAGATAAATTGTAATAATTCTTACTAAACAAATTCAGAACATTGTGGCCTCAGACCCTCCTTCTTAGTGAGAAAAAAACCTCAACATCATGGAGATTTCCATGAAAGAGGACTTTACCTACGACTGTTAAATAAAGTTTTGAAGAAAATCAGCAGATGGGCTTCATTCTGATGGAAATGGATGGGTAGCTGCGGGATGGCAGGGGGAGGGAGTGGGTGGGCTGGGACTAGAGATGAGATGAGGACCACAGGAAAGAAAAGCCAGGGATAAGTGAAGGGGATGTGGATAGATCAAATGCTGAGGGCTCCTTAGTCTGGCAGAGAATATTGGAGAGGCAGATGGAATTAGAGGACAGAACCCTAATGTTCCATACTTTCCTCAGCTTCTACTATCTTGCAGCCAACTAGCAACTTTCCGTTCCGTCGTCTTCCTATTATCCGGGGCCGGGTTCAGGGACAACAGCCTCAGACAAGAACCCCAGGCTTCTCTCACCCCGGCTGCATCCTCCAGTTTACCCAGAAGGATCCCGAGTCGTTCCCGAGCCAACTGTGAGACATAGTCTCTCCAGCGAGTCCGGGGTCTGCCTCTTGATCTCCTCCCAGTTGGACGTGCCCTAAGTACCTTACCAGCAAGGCACTCGGGGGGCGAGAGGGATTCTGACCAGATGCCCGAACCACTCCATCTGGCTCCTCTCGACCTGGAGGAGGAGCGGCTCGACACCGAGCTCCTCCCGGATGGCAGAACTCCTCATCCGATCTCTGAGTGAGAGCCCAGGAAGGCTGGACCTCATTTCGTCCACTTGTACCCGCGATCTCATTCTTTCGGTCACCACCCACAGCTGGTGACCATAGGCGAGGGTTGGAACGTAGATCGATTTGTAAATCGAGAGCTTTGCTTTTCGGTGCAGCTCTTTCTTTACCACGAGATGCATTGTCCTAATTATTGCTGACACTGCACCGATCCATCTGTCAATCTCCCGCTCCATCCTTCCCCCATTTGTAAACAAGACCCCGAGATACTTAAACTCCTCCACTTGGGTCAGGACCCTGTCTCTGACCTTCAGGGAGCATTTTACCCTTTTCCAGGCGAGGATCATGGTCTCGGCGCTGATTCCCATCCCGGCCGCTTTACACTCGTTAGCAAATCGATCCAGTGAGAGCTGGAGATCAAGGTTTGATGAAGCCAACAGGACAACGAGCTGCTATATCATCTAAATGTCTCTGTTTCTATCTGGCCTGGTGATAAGCTTGTTCAAACAGCAATGCGTTAAGCCTCCCTTTAAATGTAGGAACACTGTCTGCCTCTCTCACTTGAGCTGGGAGCTTATTCCATAAAACTGGAGCTTGGTAGCTAAAGGCTCTACCTCCAACTGTACTTTAAGAAATCCTAGGAACCGCATAAAGCCCTGCATTTTCTGAGTCAAGAGTTCTGTTTTAAACGTACTGCAGTGAGATCCAAAATATTATTCACATGAGATTTTTCTGTGGGGGTTTCTAGAGAGCTGCAGGTCCTCTGGAGGATCCGACACACTTCCTGTTTGCTGCTTTGTAATGTCATTTTAGCAGCTGCATGTTTGTCTGGCAGAACTCTTGTCATGGATTCTGACACTCTGAATCAGACACAAATCCCCTTAAACTGGGAAAATGTAACGTTTTCATCCACTTATTTCCTGCTTTCCAGCAGAAGTCATGTTTCTTTTCCAGTTTGATGGAAATCTTGATCTGCTTATTGACGTGGAACAACGTCAGGCGCATTTTTCCCCCTCGTTTTAATTGGGATTAAAATTAATGACCAGAAAAATCTAATTTCAGAACTCAAAATACCCAGAGAAACAAAACAATCCAGATAAACCAAAGATCTTAACGAGATGTAAACTCTATTTGCATAATAATTTGGAACATACTGTAACATAGACGGTGGCTCAGTGGTTAGAACGTTCGCCCGCGGACCTGAAGTCAACCGAAAGTTCACGGGTTCACATCACTCTGAGTGTATGTCTAGGGTCCTTGGAGAAGACGCCCAACCCCCCGTTTCTCCCACCATTGGTGCCGTCGTGGCAGCCTGCTGCGGTGTAGGAGTGCAGTACACAAATTTCCCTGGTGAGGGATGAATAGAGTGAGTAAAAATAAATTATTAACACATAACGTCTGTATGGGACCATGCTATTTAGGGTCTTGTAGGCTGGTAAGAGGGTTCCAAACTTGAATCACACACATACAAACATACACACTGACACACAGGTTCGAAATGTCAGGAACAGAAAGTAAACCATCTGATTTTCTCCTTAAACACCAGAAACACCCCTGTTACCCCTCAGCTCCTCCCCTATTCTCCATCCTTCCCCCTCCTCTGGGTAACCATGGCGAGCTGCCACATTCCTCACTGCCGGGGAAACAACGAATCACATCACAGGAAGTCCGAGAGGAAGAAGTTGGCTAATGTTTTCCTGTTAAACACACTTCAACAGACACACACTCGCTTCATACAGACCATAAGTACAAGCTGTAGTTTCTCAGAAGCAGAAAGTTAGAGACCTGACCGGAACCACGGAGAAGGTGACGGAGAAGATTCAGGATTAAAACAAAAAGCAGAGAAAATGAAACACTTTGGGGCTTAAAGTTTCTTTTCACTCATTTTGCTTTTGGGACCAGGACCTGGTTTTGAGGTCACATCTGACCACAGTTTCCATGGAAACATCTGGTTGCTTCACGTCAGACCAAACTTCTCCAAACCACTCTCCTGCTTCACATTTCTTTCTTTCTCTCTCTGTGAATTTTTTTTTTTGTTCTCCGACTCCAGAGTCGTTCTGCTCACTCGCTTCGCATTTCCCTCCAGTTGTTGCTATGGTGACGCTCAGCTATGCAGGGCCTGAATACAGTCAGTAGCTCAGAGGAAAGAGGCCTTTGTTACCCAGAATACCCCCCCATCGTCCCTCTGACCCCTGTTCATCTCGGCTCCTGTTTTCAATAAGACAGAAACTGGACCGGTCCCACATCCAGCAGCACTGTAACCAGTACCATCAGAGGATATCATAAGTTTTTTGTTTTTAGGCACGCCCACTTTTTAAAATAAGCCAAAAATGTTTTAGTGTACACACCCTGGTTTTTCTTTTTTTTTTTTGTATTTTTCAAAATACAGTTAACGTAAAAAACAGGATAGAATTAAGGCCCTATGTTATTGTTTCTACCCCACACTGACACCACATCTTAAATGTATGTTACACACTTTCCCTTTCATTTTATCTGAAACTCTTCTGTCACACAACACATCTGATACTTTCCTCCACCCGTTCCAGCCTCCCTGCACACGCTTCTTTACCTCTTTTCCACACTCTTCCACCTCTTTTTCTTAATTTATGAATTGAAGCCTGTTGAGATTATTGTTTTTTGATATTGAACTTCTTCTTCTTTCGGCATTTCCCTTCAGGGGGCGCCACATCAAGTCAGTTTCTTCCATCTAACCCTATCTGCTGCATCTTCTTCGGTCACACCAACTATCTTCATGTCTTCCTTCACTGTATCCATTAACCTCTTCCTTGGTCTTCCTCCAGGCCTCTTTCCTGGTGGTTCCAAACCCAGCATCCTTCTTCCAATGTACCCCCTTTCTCTCTCCCCTGCACATGTTCAAACCATCTCAGTCTGGCCTCTCTGACTTTATCTCCAAAACCTCTAACATGTGCTGTTCCTCTGATCCTGTCCATCCTGGTCACTCCCAGAGAGATCCTCAGCATTTTCATCTCTGCTACCTCCATCTCTGTTTCCTGTCTTTTCCTCAGTGCCACTGACTCTAGACCAATCAGCATGGCCGGTCTCACCACGGTTTTGTACACTTTCCTTTCATTTTAGCTGAAACTCTTTTGTCACACATCACACCTGATACTTTTCTCCACCTGTTCCAGCCTGCCTGCATATGCTTCTTCACCTCTTTTCTACACTCTCCATTGCTCTGGACTGTTGATCCTAGATACTTAAAATCTTCCACCTTCTTTATCTCTTCTCCCTGTAACCTCACTCCTCTCATTCACACACATGTACTCTGTCTTCCCAGCAAACAGAGACTCTCCAAGAAACGTTAGCCTGAAGTTCTCTAAAGGTTTGTTTTTACCAAAACTAAGGTTCCCTAAACGTTAGTTAGTTAGAACCTAACCTTCCCAGAATGTTGAGAGAACTAAATTCCAAACATTATGGTTAAAATAAAAGTTAAAGGAATGTTCTAAAAACCAAAAAAAAAAATCATGTTTTGCTACCGTCATAAAACTTTCCATTTGAACCTTCAGAGAACCAAAAATAACCTTTATGGAATGTTTTACTAACCTTTGAAAAACCTTCCCAGAACGTTCTGGGAACGTTAAATTGTCAGCTGGGTTACTCTGACTAATCTTCTTTCCTCTTCTTTCTAGTCTCCAGCTTTTCCTCCACCTCTTCCCTTCTCTCACTACAGATCACAATGTCATCTGCAAACATCATTGTCCATGGAGATTCCTATCTGACCTCGTTTGTCAACCTGTCGACCACCATAGCGAACAACAAAGGGCTGAGAGCCCAATAAAGACAAGATATAATAAAAAACAAACACCCCGACTGGAAAAAAAAACCCCATACTGTACATAACAGTTTATATATATCATACTGCTTATGAATCAATCATATGGTATTTGTGTTTTCTCGTAAGACAAGTTTGGGTTGTTTGTTGTTGTTTTTTTACCCCAGCAAAATATTTTTTGTGATTAAAAGATTTTGTGGATCACATGGTAACATTAGGTTTTTTTTTTTTAGCTTGTTCCATATTGTCACGACCATAAGGCGCACCGTATTAAAAGGCGCAGACCCAGTTTTGTGTGCTCTATATTCAACACACACTTAAGGCGCACCTGATGATAGGGCGCGGGTTCACAACCATAAAAGGCGCAGACCCAGTTTTGTGTGCTCTATATTCAACACACACTTAAGGCGCACCTGATGATAGGGCGCGGGTTCACAACCATTAGGCGCACCGTACGAAAAGGCGCAGCCTCAGTTATGTGCGCCATTGCGATTTTTAACACACACACAAGGCGCACCGCACGAAAAGGCGCACCGCTCATTTAGAAGAAAATCTAAGACTTTTATATGCGCCTTATAGCCGTGAAATTACGGTACATATCTGACACGTTAGCCCAAGCATCTACAATCCACTGGCAAACTGTGGCATAACTCGCCCGGCGCTGCCTTCCGCCCTTCGAGAAGCTGTGGTCCTCTCTGGTCATCCATCGCGCCGCTCGCAGCGTCCCTTTGAACGGCCGGTTCACGCCAGTGTTCAGTGGCTGGAGTTTCCTTTCGGAACGACAGCAAGCATAATGTTCATCTGCTTCACTTGTTTTTCACATCGGCGGTGAGATGAGCACGCATGGTCATAAATCAGAACCGATGCTGAAGCGTGGAAAAAAAACATCCGATCTCCAGGACACACAAAGGGCGCGCTGCACGATAAGGCGCACCGCTCATTTTGAAGAAAATCTAAGACTTTTGTATGCGCCTTATAGTTGTGAAAAATAAGGTGCATAAACAACAATGTCTGTGAGGTATTTAAATCTCTTTATTTTAATAGCCTTGATTTCAGAAATAGTTCAGAGGAGTCTTGAGCAAAGTTCATGACACATTCTTTGGTAAAATTGTTGAGGTGTACAAGCTTGAATCAGAAAATTCAGTAGAAACATAATTAAAAAAAAAAGAAACACAGAAGTACACACTTGAGAAATAACACACCAGATTTTTCAAAGCCTTCACAGCATAAGATTTCCATTTATCTAGGGGCAGTCTATTGGACGATAGACCCCGTTGAACAGTGTCAAAGTCACGTTGTAAAGCAACATGACTGTATTTGACTTGGAGCAGTAGATGATAGTATCATCAGCGTATAAGTGAATATTTTTTTCTGAGCTGCGTAGAGGCAGATTCTTGATGAAGATGGAGAATAACTCTGGTCCAAGATTAGAGCCTTGAGGAATACCCTTATATGCCCTGGTATATTTGACTGAAAGACACACTCTAATGAGGATGGTGAAGATAGAAACTAAACCAAAGCAAAAATGATCAAGACAGACCTATAATATGTGTAAGGATCCTCACCTGTACCCAGAGGAAGCCCTGGATATTCCTAATCAACCTGATTAGGATCACCTGGGGATGATTTCTGATTCCACACATCTGTGCACCCTGCCATCTATTTAAGGGGAATCACCCCCGACTTCCCGGTTGGGTCTTACTATCCCTTTCAACCAGGTCACCCTGGTCATTGCTGCTGTATCATACAGCAATGACCATATTTGAACTTTGTTATTATTTAACCTTTTGAAACCTTGAGTTAATCCTGTGCTTCTTGCTTTACAGACTTTCCTGAATTAAGTTAATAAACCTTGTTTGAAGTCCTGCAATTGGGTCCTCCTCCTTCCACCATCCCATAAATCCCTGATGATATGAAGTTTATCCAGAAGTAGGTAATGATCTAATGAATCAAATGGTTTAGTAAGATCTAGAAAAATGGCACCAGTTATATTTTTGTCATCGAAACCAGAAACATATCGGAGATAATTAATCAGACAACAAGAATAAGTGAACACCAAGACATTGACCAATATGCACACGCTTGTCCAATAAATTCGTAATCTTGACCTTTGGTCACACGCCACTGAAGACCTAATCAGTTTACATATAGATGGTACTGAGAAACTGTGGGCAGTTTCAATAAAATTCTTTCTGTACTTCAGGAGAGACCATGTACCCAAAAATTTGAGATCTCAACCGTTGTGAAAATAATCTTTGGTTGCAGGACCCTTTAAGCTAATCAGTTAATATAGACGGTACTGAGTTTTATCAAAATCTCGTCAGTAGTTTGGGAGATGTTTGATTCCCAAAAATGTTACAGAAGCATGGACAGCCTGGATTCTTGATACCTCTCTCACATTCCATGAGTGGAGGTTTGACAAAAATGCTCAATTAACATTACTAATTACTGAACTAACGACAGCCAAGACATCCCTAACCCTAGGGTCGTCTTTTTGGGGATGAAAACCTCCTCAAAACCGAGTTGTAGGAAAAAAGGGAAAAAACTGCTGGAGAGCAAATTGGTGGAGAGACTCTCCTCCAGAAAAGAAAAGGATTCCTTATGGAAACCTCAAACCAGAAACTCTGAAACAGCTACTGAACGATGGAAATTAAACAGCTTTTAAACTCATTTTCTCTTCGTTTTGGTTTATAAACCAAAATTCTTCCGATCCCACTTTTTACTATCCCGAGGAAAAAACACAGGAAAGAATTTTGTAGAAACCATCTTCATTCCATCCAAAACCTCCAAAATGGGATTCTGTATCATGCAGCAATGAATCACCTGACTGAGCGTATGACTGGACACTTCCACGTCAGAGCAGAAACAATGGAGCCAGTGGGACAGGAAGTGAGGTCGTGGTGCAGACATCCCACAGAGCTAATGCTCTAATGAAGATGGTCCTCGAAGGTGTGAGGTTGTCCTGTGGTGACGTCTCTTCCCATCCTGAAGATTTGTTTTCTTGAATTGCACCTCAAAGAGCACAAACATGTCCATGTCCATGTCCATTTTCATTCTGTCATCTTCCACTTATCTAGGACCAGGTCGTGGGGGCAAATGCCTCAGCAGGAATCCCAGGATTCCTTCAACTTTGTCAGATCTTAAAGCTCACCCAGGAGGAAACCGAAGCGTTCCCTGTCCAGCTTTTAGACATAGTCTCTGAGCTCCTGGGTTTCCCTCTGGATCTCCTGATGGTGGGACATGCCTAGAGACTCTCCCGTCCCAGAGGCGTCTGAATCTGATGCCTGAACCACCTCACCGGGCTTCTCTCGACCCGGAAGACCAACTGTTCTACCCCAAGTTCCTCTGTCTGAGCAAGATCCCAGCGACCCTGCGGAGAAAGCTCAATTAAGCCGCATGTATCCATGATCCTATTCTTTCAGCAGGTACAGCAGGTTGCCATAGTGAGGGTAGGAACGTAGATCCTGGTTAACATGGTGAGTGTAGGAACGTAAATCCTGGTTACCACGGTGAGGATAGGAACGTAGATCCTGGTTACCATGGTGAGGGTAAGAACGTAATGGTGAGGGTAGGAATGTAGATCCTGGTTACTATGGTGAGGTTAGGAACGTAGATCCTGGTTACCATGGCGAGGGTAGGATCGTAGATCCTGGTTACCATGGTGAGGGTAGGAACGTAGATCCTGGTTACCATGGTGAGGGTAGGAACGTAGGTCCTGGTTACCATGGTAAGGGTGGGAACGTAGATACTGGTTACCATGGTGAGGGTAGGAACGAAGGTCCTGGTTACCATGGTAAGGGTGGGAACGTAGATCCTGGTTACCATGGTGAGGGTAGGAACTTAGATCCAGGTTACCATGGTGAGGGTAGCAACGTAGATCCTGGTTACCATGGTGAGGGTAGGAACGTAGATCCTGTTTGCCATGGTGAGGACAGGACTGTAGATCCTGGTTACCATGGTGAGGGTAGGAATGAAGGTCCTGGTTACCATGGTGAGGGTAGGAACGAAGGTCCTGGTTACCATGGTGAGGGCAGGACTATAGATCCTGGTTACCATGGTGAGGGTAGGAATGAAGGTCCTGGTTACCATGGTGAGGGTAGGAACGAAGGTCCTGGTTACCATGGTGAGGGCAGGACTATAGAGCCTGGTTACCACGGTGAGGGTAGGAACGAAGGTCCTGCTTACCATGATAAGGGTAGGAACGTAGATACTGGTTACCAGGGTGAGGGTAGGAACAAAGGTCCTGGTTTCCATGGTAAGGGAGGCAACATAGATCCTGGTTACCATGGTGAGGGTAGGAACGAAGGTCCTGGTTACCATGGGGAGGGTAGGAACTTAGATCCAGGTCACCATGGTGAGGGTAGGAATGTAGATCCTGGTTACCATAGTGAGGGTAGGAAGGTAGATCCTGGTTACCATGGTAAGGGTAGGAACGTACATCCTGTTTACCATGGTGAGGAAAGGACTGTAGATCCTGGTTATCATGGTGAGGGTAGGAACGTAGATCCTGTTTACCATGGTGAGGACAGGACTGTAGATCCTGGTTACCATGGTGAGGGTAGGAACGAAGGTCCTGGTTACCATGGTGAGGGCAGGACTATACATCCTGGTTACCATGGTGAGGGTAGGAACGAAGGTCCTGCTTACCATGATGAGGGTGGAAACGTAGATACTGGTTACCAGGGTGAGGGTAGGAACGAAGGTCCTGGTTATGATGAGGGTAGGAACGTAGATCCTGGTTACCATGGTGAGGGTAGGAACGTAGATCCAGGTTACCATAGTGAGGGTAGGAAGGTAGATCCTGGTTACCATGGTGAAGGTAGGAACGTAGATCCTGGTTACCATGGTGAGGGTAGGAACGTAGATCGTGGTTACCATGGTGAGGGTAGGAGCGTAGATCCCGGTTACCGTAGTGAGGGTAGGAACGTAGATCCTGGTTACCATGGTGAGGGTAGGAACGTAGATCGTGGTTACCATGGTGAGGATAGGAACGTAGATCCTGGTCACCATGATGAGGGTAGGAACGTAGATCCTGGTTACCATGGTAAGGGTAGGAACGTAGATCCTGGTTACCATGGTGAGGGTAGGACCGTGGACCCGTGTTACCATGGTGAGGATAGGAATGTAGATCCTGGTTACCATGGCGAGGGTAGGAACGTAGATCCTGGTTACCATGGTGAGGGTAGGAACGTAGATCCTGGTTACCATGGTGAGGGTTCGGACCGTGGACCCGTGTTACAATGGTGAGGATAGGAATGTAGATCCTGGTTACCATGGCGAGGGTAGGAACGTAGATCCTGGTTACCATAGTGAGGGTAGGACTGTAGATCCTGGTTACCATGGTGAGGGTAGGAACGTAGATCCTGGTTACCATGACGAGGATAGGAACGTAGATCCTGGTCACCATGATGAGGGTAGGAACGTAGATCATGGTTACCATGGTGAGGGTAGGAACGAAGGTCCTGGTTACCATGGTGAGGGTAGGAACCTAGATCCAGGTTACCATGGTGAGGGTAGGAACGTAGATCCTGGTTACCATGGGGAGGGTAGGACCGTGGACCCGTGTTACCATGGTGAGGATAGGAATGTAGATCCTGGTTACCATGGCGAGGGTAGGAACGTAGATCCTGGTTACCATGGTGAGGGTAGGAACGTAGATCCTGGTTACCATGGTGAGGGTAGGAACGTAGACCATGGTTACGATGGTGAGGGTAGGAACATAGATCCTGGTTACCATGGTGAGGGTAGGAACGTAGATCATGGTTACCATGACAGATCGATGCAGCGTCCTAATTATTGCAGACGCTTCACCGATCCGTTTGTCGAACTCTCTCGATACTCTACGATACTTAAACTCCATCACTTTGGGTTGGACACTGTACCTGACCTACAGGAGGCACTCCACCCTTTTTGGGGGGGGAGGAAATCTATCTATTATTTCTCTCTTTCTCCTCCTCTTTCTCTCTCTCTCGTTCTCTCTCTCTGAATCAGAGAATGAGGTATGAGGAGGAGGAGGAGAGCCTCTTCATCCCTCCATCCTCCTCTTCAGTCTCTCTCTCTTTCATTCTAACTCTTTTACTTCGGACTCTGATCGCTGGAAAAACACAAAACACTTCTCGAGGGATTTTATTTTTTAGTACAATTTTCGTCCATTCGCGATTGGAATGAAAGTCTTTGTAAAACCTGTGAAATGAGGGAGATTTTTTAAAAAGAGTGAAATGTTTCTGGATCGATCATCGCAGGTCAGTCTGAATCTAAAACTGCGCATTTCATCACAAAAAATACTATAATTCTTAAAATCAGAAAAACTTCTTAAAAACAATGACTGTAAAGTGAATGAAAAAAATGGACTTTTCAGGATTTTACGCGCAAATTAAGTTAAAAAGACATTTTTGACAGCTTTTCCAGACATTTACATTTAAAAAAGATTCAAAGCTTTTCTTATGAAAATGAGAGAAAAGTTCTTTTTTTCTGAAAAAAAAAAACCTTTGTGGAACTTAAACCTTTTTAAAAACTCATTTTAATGTCTCTATGGACTTTAACTGTCAGTGTTTTTGTCCAAAAAATATAAACTAAAATAACTTCAAGCTGCTCAAATAATCCTTTTTTTTTTTAAAAGGTGTCAGAAAAAAATCTACTTTGTTTTTTTTCTGATCATTTTGAGAGATTAGAAAAACCATAGAGACACAAGTTTTTTATATTTGCCTAAAAGATTCATACGAATTGGAAAATATTAAATTTTTTAAATAAATGAGTAAAATGTTCATTAAAATCTCACTCAAACAGAATTGGTTTAGTTTTATCTTTTGAAGATTTGAGATCAAATCAAGTCAAAAGAATCTTAAAAAGTAATAATTTAAAAATCAAAATGTTTTATTGATTTTTTTTAATAATCCTGATCAAATGTGAAGGATGTGATCAACTTTTGTCAAATTGGAGACAAAAAAAATCCATTTTTCTTTCAAAAAGAAGCGTCAAACTATGATTAAAACTATTTTATCTTTTAAAAGATGTGAGTTTGATTCTTCATTAAAGTTAACAAGTGGTTAAAATATGGTTTTAAATGCTTCTGTTTAACTTTTTCTTCCAATTTGAAGTTTTTATTTAGATTTTAATAACATTTTTCTATTAAATGATGTTTACAACCTAAAAATCTCTCTCTTACGTCTAATTTTGAATTGTAAAAAATGAAATATGTGAGTTTTGCAAGTTTTAAGTTAAAAATGAAACTTTAAAAAAGGATTTTGATGTTTCAAGTGATTCTTTTTAACTTTTTTCTACTTAATCTCATCATTCAGACCTAAAAAAAACTCTTAAATTTGTTCCAAACAAGTTTGTTTTTCTCAGACTTTATTTTAATATATTTTTCTGAAGTTGCTTTTAAAAAAAAAAATGTCAGTAAAACTTGTTGTTGTTGTTGATTTCAATGTTAAAGTGGGTTTCTGTGTACAGGACCATGTCCCCTCCTATCTGGGCTCCTCAGGGTGACCGCCACCTCACACCTTGGATTAAAGTTTGAACACATTGCCTCCTGGTGGATCCCTGCTGCCATGGCTGAGTCCAGTTACTCCGACCTGATTGCCAAACACTACAACTACACCGGAAAGGTCCGCAAGACCCAGCAGGACTCCGGTCTGAAAGCCGACTCGGTGGTCTTCATCATCGTGTGCTGCTTTATCATTCTGGAGAACATTCTGGTTCTGACCACCATTTGGAGAACCAAGAAGTTCCACAAGCCCATGTACTACTTCATAGGAAACCTGGCTCTCTCTGACCTGCTGGCCGGTGTGGTCTACACCGCTAACATCCTGCTATCAGGGGCTAACACCTACAAGCTGACCCCTACCCAGTGGTTCTTCAGGGAGGGAAGTATGTTCGTCGCTCTGGCGGCATCAGTCTTCAGTCTGCTGGCCATCGCCATCGAGCGCCACCTCACCATGCTGAAGATGAAGCTGCACAACAACGGCAACACGTGCCGTGTGTTCCTGCTCATCAGCACGGTGTGGATGATAGCAGCGGTTCTAGGGGGGCTGCCGGTGATGGGCTGGAACTGCATCGAGAACATGAACCAGTGTTCCACCGTGCTCCCCCTTTACCATAAAACCTACATCCTGTTCTGCACCACCGTCTTCAGCATCATCCTGATGGCCATCGTGGTGCTGTACGCACGCATCTATGTGCTGGTTCGTACTCGTAGCCGCAAACTTGTTTTCCGTAAAGTTTCCAACGGCCGAGGCAACACCAGTGCCAACAGCAAGAGCTCAGAGAAGTCCCTGGCTTTGCTCAAGACCGTCTTCATCGTCCTGAGCTGCTTCATCGCTTGTTGGGCACCACTCTTCATCCTCCTGCTCTTGGACGTGGCCTGTGAAACACTGACCTGTCCGATCCTCTACAAGGCCGAGTGGTTCCTGGCTCTGGCAGTGCTCAACTCAGCCATGAACCCACTTATTTACACGCTGACCAGCAACGAGATGCGCAGGGCGTTCCTTAAAACCCTGCAGTGTGCCACTTCCTGCCTTCGGCCCAAAGCCAAGTTCTCTGGGCCCATAATGGGGGCGGAATTCAGCCGCAGCAAGTCTGATAACTCCTCACATCCCAACAAGGACGAGGCAGAGTATTCACCGAAGGAGACAACGGTGGTTTCTTCGGGTAACGTCACCTCCTCATCCTAAACGAGAAGATGGAATTTAGTTTTGTTTGAATAGGAAACATTTAAAGTCTTCCAAAGACCTGATTGTTCAGGTCTAACAGGACTTACAGAGGCTTCGGAACTGGTTCAACTGGAACCAGAGAACATAGACTCAAAGAAAGTCTGGATTGTGTTTGTAGACCAGTGAGAAGCACTCTGTTTCCTGCATCTGGTTTATTTTATGCTCTATACTACCTGTGGATTATCATGGTTCCTTTTGAGGAACAACCGGATCAGAACAGAACTCTGTTTGAAGGATTTCTTCCCAACGTCTTCATGAACTGTTTCCAGGAAGTGGAAGAATCCCAGACACGTTCTAGACGGCCCGAAGGTTCCTGAGACGCACTTCTGAGCCTTTTAGAAGTTTCTATTGATTCTAATAGAGGAATCCAACTTTTTACTCACCCTCTAAGAACAGCTAGAACACATAGCGCTTAAACACAACAAACAAATATTTAAGAAATACCAATTCATTAATGGAAACGTCTTTTTCACTGTCGTTAAAACACTCGTAGAATAATGTGAGACTTCAAAGTTCAGCTGCTTGTTACTTACAGTATGTTTGTCGAAGGAAATCTAAAAATATGTTTTTAGAACTAAAACTAAACCATTTTTACCATCGTATTATCTTCCGTTTATTGAGAATCGGTGTGCAGAGCGATAAAGTCCAGGCTTCACTTTCAGCTCATCAGAGAGTTCCGAAGGGGTCCTGGCCAACTGTGTGACACATTCCTTCTGTTCTATGCAGAGCTAGCCAAAACGGCAACTATAGCAACGAGGTCTGGCATTGCATGCATTTTCTTACGATAGCAGCGATCAAAAAAGGTCCGCCCAATGAGCAAATAGAAATGACGCCCTGACAAGAGCAAAAGTGTTCACCCGCAATGTTTGTAGTTCTGTAGCTGAAAAAAGGAGATCATCTATACTGTACGGTCTGTGTTAATCGAGAATTTAAAGTCAGTGTTCAGAAAGTTTATCTAGGGTTTATTCAGAGTGTGGTTGTCCTGCTGCTGACGGGAAAGGTTTTTTACGCTTAGTTTTCTGGACTACACTGACTGTTTGGACACACTGCAGAAAACTGTGTCCCCATTGATTAGAGCAACGAGTAGCCAGCCCCCATTGAGCGAATAAATCCCAATGTTGGAAAATTAGAATGTTTCTGACTTTGTACCAATCAAATGACAACTTCAGTTTGTTTCTGGTTTGTGCATCCTAGCCCTGTCCTTCCCCAAGATGCACTAACTTTCCCATCCTCCACTTCTTTGTCTTATGATCCCAATAAGATGATTAAAATTGTTTCACACATTCCAACCAATTGCGCAGCGTGTTTTGGGGATTTTGTTCTTTTGGTCACAACCCAATACTGGTTCCCATGGTGAGGGTAGTAACAAAGGTCCTGGTTACCATGGTGAGGGTAGAAACGTAGATCCTGGTTACCATGGTGCGGGTAGGAACGTAGATCCTGGTTACCATGGTGAGGGTAGGAACGTAGATACTGGTTACCATGGTGAGGGTAGGAATGTACAGTAGGTCCTGGTTACCATGATGAGGGTAGGAACATGAATCCTGGTTACCATGGTGAGGGTAGGAATGTAGATCCTGGTTACCATGATGAGGGTAGGAACTTAGATCCTGGTTACCATGGTGAGGGTAGGAACATAGATCCTGGTTACCATGATGAGGTTAGGAGTGTAGATCTTGGTTACTCTGGTGAGGGTTGTGATGTAGATCTGGTTCCCATGGTGAGGGTAGGAACGTAGATCCTGGTTACCATGGTGAGCGTAGGAACGTAGATCCTGGTTACCATGGTGAGGGTAGTGTTGTAGATCTGGTTACCAAGGTGAGGGTAGGAACGTAGATCAACTGTTAAATTGAGAGCATCACTTTTTGACTCAGCTCTTTCTTCACGATGACGGATTGATGCTGAGACAAAATTGCAGATGCCTCACTAATCAACCAGTCATCCTCTTGCGCCATCCATCCCTAAATTGTACAAGACCTCTACCCAGGAAACTTGATCTCCACTTGGGCAAGACTCTATGTTCTATTGTTTAAATAAGTTTATGCCAGGTTTGGGGAGCGGGCAGTGAAAAATTCCATATTTTTTTTATTTGTAGCATGTACTAAATTCAATGTTGAAAAAAACTAAAAACATCAGTCCTTCCTGTCATTTTTTCAAACAAACACCAAACAGACAGAACCTTCACAAGGGACAAAAAGTAAGGACAATAAATTTTCCGTCTGTCGGTGCTCTCTCATAAAACTTTTAGTGTTAGTTGATGTTGTTTCTATCAAAAACAAAAAAGTACAGCTTTTTCTTTTGCTGATTTCCACAAAGTTTGATTGTAAATGGTTAATCCAGTTAGTCAACAGTTTTCTGAGATGAATAGAGAATAGAATTGTTCCCGTCAAATATTTGTTGTTTCCGTCTCCGTAAGCAGCTTAAGGAGAAGCAAATGTCTTGTTTTTGTTGTTTTGCGGATGACGTGAAAATTAGTAACTAAGGATTTGCTTATTTGTTGATGTAGATTGGGGGTGCCCAACTGGTCGACCGCGGTCTACCGGTAGATTGCGGACTGGTCCCGAGTCGACCGCGAGACGTGTTGAAAAAAAATTATTTTATGACTTTTTTTTTTTTTTTTTTAATGACAGAAAGTCAGTGTTGCCAATTTAGCCATTTTGACGCTAAATTTAGCGACTTATTCAGCTGTTCAGAAAAGCGACTAGGGACAATCTAGCGCCTTTCTTGTGTCATAGAGCGCTTTCACCCACGTGACGAAAACCCAGAAGTTTGCATTGTTGCCACGGGACTGGTGGATCTCAAAAGGTTTGCCACTTGAAAAGTAGATTCTGGGACAAAAAATGTTGGGCACCCCTGACGTAGATTGTTTGGTTGATGCAGTAATTAAACGTTTCACAACTCAAATTAAATTGATCCAACAATCAATGAACTTCTGTAAACAAACCCAGTAAATATTATCAACCGCTTTGAAGCCATTTTTTTTTCAAACCTGTGGGATTGTAACCATTCGGACCTGTGACTGACTGGTGACCTGTACAAGGTGTACCCCATCCATGGCTGATAATTTGCAAGAAAAGACTTTTTCAGCCAGTGACCCAGAAATGGACGAGTAAATGGAAATTTAAAAAAAAAAAAAAGGTTGAAATGACTTATTTAAATAAACAATTAGCTAAATAAAATTTTGATGCTAACTTTTTGTATATTTTGTTAAACTAAAAACAAAATTTAACACAACATGTATCATGTTTGGGTTTTTTTTTTATACTTGCTTGTTGCTCTTTATCAAATTTCTAATTTGCTCTGTTACGTTCAGATAAAACTGATTTTTTTAGTCTATTTTTCTATTTTTAAAAAAACCCCAACACAAAACCCCCATTTTTTTTCTTGTCACGTATAAGAATATTTTTCTTTGAAATGCTTTTTAATATAAAGTTGAATTAATTTTTATTTCAGATTCTTTACATTTTACAATCTTTTTTTTTTCTTCAAAGCAGCTGAACTCTGAATTCATGAGCACGCTTTTGTAAAAAGTTTTCTGGAGTAAAAGTTGTAGAACGTGTGGGTCAGAATGTATTTTTTATTCCGTGTGTCTGGTTGTTTTCGGTAGCATCAGTGTTTGTTTAATTAATTTATATCTGAAAAGGCTGACCGATCGAACCGTCCGGCTTTTGTCAGAACTATGGATGCCCATTTCTGGCAAAATAAAAGATCAAATCCAAACATCTCAAATGAATTACGGTGAAAATATTTAGAGCAAAAAAAAAAAAAAAAAAGATGACTTTAATTCTGAAAAGATTAGGTTTCACAAAAAGACTGAATTTTTGAGGATTGTTTCATCTTGAAATAAAATTTCTCTTGCTTATGATTTGTTCCACTTTCAGTCGACAGATGAATGGATATCCATTCAATTCTCTCCATTCGACCAAGAATAAGCTTCTTTAAGGACTGTTTTTATGGTTATTTTTACCTTTTGAGTTCATTTTCTTCTCAAACGTTCTTCGATTAATTCATTAATATCTTTGTTGTCAAAGCGTTTGTACGCGTCCAGTTGAATTTGTGTGTTTCTTTGCACTGTGTAACGATGTGTGTGTTAGCACTTAATAAAAACAGAAATAGAAACAGCTTGTGTCTGAATAAACAACACGAGGGATTAAAAAAAAAGGGTAATCAGATTTCTTTGGGGAAATGAGCCGAACCTTCTGGGACGCAGCTTGTGTGTCGCATCTGAGGGTCGCTGTTAATGAGAATCAGACATCGACCCAGCTGCTGAACTTTGACCCGTCTACATGTGCATCCCCACAGGGAGACATGAATATAAATAACCCACCCCCCTGTTCTGATTGGTGGATCAGTCAAGGTTAGCTCATGGTTACAGATTGGTATTAATCAGATTTGACACTTTCAGAATAAAAGTCACACATCAGAAATCACAGGAGCTGATTGGATGTTGGGTTAACAATAAAAATTAAGTGAATCTCTTGTTCTATAATCTCAAAGCTGGGATGTGTTGGACTGAGATCAGGAGCCTCGTTTATGAAGCTCGTCTGTGCTAAAAATGAGTCTGTATGTATAATCGCAAAAAACGACTATAGTGCACAGACTCTGAAGTGAACCGAGGACAGTGAAATGAAGCGTTTGAAACAGCGAGGAAACAATTAGAAAGCCAGCCTACATTGATGAGTAGGTCATCAATGTAGGCTGGGTGTAAAAGTCTGAAAGTGGAATTTTTAACTTTTAAATCCACAGGACTCATCTTGGTAGACCTGTATGAGCATCATTCAGATGATCAGACGGAGGAAAGCATTTCATGACCACTCAGATTTTTGGCCCAGCTTGTCAGAAAATAAGGCCCGGTGTTTTTTAAAAAACGGCACAACTGCACTATCCAGGTACAGATTTGGGTGCCAAACTTCAGAGGCTTTCTGGCATGTGGTATTTTTGAGGCCCTGTCCACACGTGGCCGGGTATGTTTGAAAACGCATATCTGCTGTCCTCCGTTTTAGGAAAACGCTCGCGTCCACACGTAACCGTTTTCAAAATATCCGCGTCCACACGGAGCCGTATAAATACGCTTCTGAGTGCAATTATGAGCATGCCAGACCAGTAGTGGGCAGTATTGATGTAAACGTAAGTTCTGAGCTATCCTATTAGATCCATGCTGCCCACTGTCTGCTTTTGTAAACAAGGAGGCACACGAATGACGTATGTGCATCACTTGTCGCAGGTAAAGACGCATTAAAACGCAAATCTTCGTTTTCGCACGTCCGCACGCAAATGCAAAAAACGAGTTTTCCAAAATCTCCAGTTTGGCCGGAGTTTTCAAAAATGGTTTGAGTGAAAAAAAAACAGGCCAAAATGGATAAAAATATATGCGTTTTCAAAAATACCCTGCTACGTGTGGACGGGGCCTGAATATCATTGTAATGCAAATGTATCGTATCATTTGCATGATCCCTGTTTGGAGGTCTAGAGGTGGGGTGGGTGCAGGATGGAGATCAAATTGGTTGATGGCAGAGATTTGTCGAAGGTATGGTTCACAAAGTTTGATCATTTTTACACCGTTTTTGAGTTTGTGTGGCGAAGCAAGAAGAATAAGCCAAGCATATAACCCTCAGCTGAAAGAGGGATTTTATTTAATAACTTTTTGGAGGTTTTTACGTTGCATTCAAATATTCCTGAAGTGTTTTGTTTGAGTAAAATGTGAGCTCGGTCATCCGGTAATCAGAAACTTTTCAAAAGTCCGTTTGTTCTTGGCCTTGGATTTTGTTCTCCCTGCACCGTTTGTCCTCAGCGACACCAACATTGTAACATAATCAGGCAGTGTTTTGTCGCTTACGTGCGTTCTGCTTATGCTTGGTCAACTTTTAAATAAATACGCAAAAAAAAGAATGTAAATAAATATGCGCTTGCTTTGCAAAGTTGATGCGTGTTATACTTTATTTGCGACCTCAAATAAGATTTGGGTTGTGTTGCGCACACAGACAGGGTAAGGGGTGGGACTAAGCAAGGAGTGAAAGGTAGTGCAACAAACCAAAGTGAAACTGAATAATGGTGATCACAAGTTGTTGTTTTTTTGGCAAAAGTGGCCTTTCCTACCAAACAACTGACCCCATGTTTATCCATATGGCCTTTTTATAAGACAGAACTTGCACCCCATTAAAGCACATTACTCCCCTCTTTAAGATCCATGCAAGTCTTTATGAAAGAGGCCTACAGGCGTCTGAAGATTCCATTCGGTGACGGTGGCTTTATGATCACGGAGAAGAGAAAATGATCTGTGTGACACGGTGCATCATCCTGCTGCAGATGGTCAGATGGATGAACATGCTCAGCAAATATTGTCAGGTAGGTTATGTTGGTTAAATATCAGCTTTATGGGGACACACTCGGGCCAAGAAGACCACCTCTACAACATTCCTACTGCTGTAAAAGATCTGTTCCAAAATTGGATGTGTTATGTGTTTATAGTTCCTACATTGATAGGAATTGGTGTTCTGCTCCGACTATTTTTGTCTGACCTCTTGGGACAAGATATTTTGACCGAGGAATATAAACTACAAAAATAGGTAAACCCATTCAGTTAATCTATAGTTGGTATTGAGTAACGGTGGGAAGTTTTATGATACGTTCATAAAAAAAGTGATTTAGCTCTACTTTGTTGACATCTACAGACCAGAAGAGAAACTGCAGCAACACATAAAACACCAAACCTGAAAATGAAGCTTTTATACAAGGCTAGGCAAGGCAAGCCAAGGCAAGGATGGACAAGGCAGGGCTCAGCAAAGCTAGGCTAGGCAAGGCTAAGCAAGGCTAAGCTAGGCTTGGCAAAACTAGGCTAGGCAAGGTTAGGCAAGGCTACGGTATGCTCGACAAAATCTAGACTAGGCTAGGCAAGCCTACGCAGGGCTAGGCAAGGCTAGGCTAGGCAAGGCTAGGCTAGGAAAGGCTAAGCTAGGCAAAACTAGGCTAGGCTCGGCAAGGCTCGGCAAGGCTCGGCAAGGCTCGGCAAGGCTCGGCAAGGCTAGGCTCGGCAAGTTTATTTGTAGCACAATGAATTCATGCACAAAGCAATTCAAAGGGTTTTACAAAACAGAGGAAAATGCATTCAAATCACAAAAGATAGAATAAAAACTCAAAAAGATCAGAAGAGTGATTAATCTTCAGTCAATTGTTTTCGCCCAGATTTAAACATCGTCACATTAGAGGCCTGTCTCACAGCCTCAGAAAGTTTGTTCCAGACTTTCACAGCGTAAAATTGAAATGCAGCTTCTCCGTGTTACTAATACACTGATATTCAGATGTATAAAGATATTTTGAGAAGTCATGGTTAATGAGAACTGGAAGCAGTGGTCTCTACAAACAGCTCCTCGGTCAGTAAACTGAGTTTTAGAGGTTTAAAAAACAAACAAATCAAAGTTCAGATGGGATGTTAACCTGCTCGGTTTGGCTCTGAACCTGATAGGATGGATTTAAACCTGCTTTTCATTTTATCATTTTGCTGTGAGTTAATTTTTATTTGATGATCACCAAAAAACAATAACTACGAATGAACAATTAAATATTTAAAGAAAGAAAGCATTTTAGGTGAACTGGACCTAAAACCCTGCGTCAGGGCTTGGAAGGCAGATGCAGAAATTCTGCTAACTGTGTTCAGTTTTTTATTATTATTATTCATTAAATAAATTGGCACATTGTGTTGGGAACTGTGTAAGACATTATTAATAACTGTAAGAGTAATTGGGACGTGATTTAAGACAACATAAACATACTGAAAAAACAAGTTTTTTGTATAAAAAGAAACATTGCTTTAAAAAATGCATCAAATTTCTCTTCAAAGTGAACCATTGGCTTTTTTGTAACTATCTAAATACTTTCATATGAATTAGTTCCAAATTGAAGATATTTTGAGGTTTGAGTTTATTTTCTGCTTTTTTGGTTTGAAGTATTTTTTTTGTAGCAAATGGTTTAATAAATTTATATTATAATATAACAATATATATATAATACAACAATTTATATAACAATAACTTTTAAATTTGTAATCCAACTTCATTTTCTTATGGTTTTTTGGATTTAAAAGGCCAGCAAGTATTCTCAGAAAAAGATTGACTTCTTCATTTTGTTTATTGACAGGTTGGTGTTTACCTGGACATGCCAGATATGTGTGGTCAGGTGAGTCAGAGGCTTTAGTTCAGCAGGTTTCTTCTATTTTGATTTTTTTTTTTTAAATATCTACTAATAATAAGCAGCAGTCTTCCTTTTCAGTTTCATTCATTTTATTTTCTTCATCTTCCTCACGACCAGAGTCATTCTACACACCATGCGGTGTGATTTTACTGTTGTTTACTACAACTTAGCACTCACCGATCTCCTTCAGATTGCAAGATTTAACATACTTATTTAACATGTAGATTTTGGTTTTTAAATTGTTTTTATTGCTTTTACGTTATCTTTTTTTTTTATGTAGCGCTTTGGAATTTTTTTTAAGGCGCATCATAAATAAAATGTATTATTATTATTGTGAGCTCCTCACTCCACTCTAATTGGTCACCTTGAGTTCTAGCCTCTCTTGGAAGAAAAATGACCTGGTCACCCCGAAAGGGAACATCAGTGTCTTTATCTTCGCCCTCGCCAATTCTGCATTTTGTCTTTTCCACAGTGACTCTGTGAAACAAAACAGGAAAATAATCCCACTATTTAAAGCTGTTTTATTCCTAAACAGACAAACCTAAGATCATTTTGGGCAGTGAGGATGTCAAAGATGGAGGCTCGATAGACATCAGCTGCACACTTCCTGTGGACTACAGAGGAGGACAATGCCGCATGTACAGAGGAACCTCCGATGTTCCCTTCGCGGTCATGACCGCCACAGATTACATCTGTACTTTTCACCTGACGTCCCAACAACTGCTGGGAAATCTGCCAGTGGGCACTCTGCTCCGGCTCAGGTGTGACTATAAGCTCCAGGGCTACACCTCAGTGTCCAGTGATAACCAAGTCCTGGCAGTCGTCGGTGAGGAAAACAGTTTTAGAGAAGATTAAATTCTTCACTTTGTGTCTAACTTAGTTTTTTTTTTTTATCTGCAGGTACGAGGCCCAGCCCCAGCTTGACCATCAGTAGACCCTTCCTCTCTCTGGATGACAGCATTGAAGTCACATGTTCACCCCCAGTGACTGAAGTGGCTACATGTAACTTTTATAAAAACAAGTATTACTTCACTGACGGCCCCTGTAGGAGGAACATCAGCGGCAAGGAGCTTGCTAAGTGGGAGAAGTCAACTTTACTGCGTCCTTTAAATCTGACCTGCACGTACGAACCGTATCATGGACTATACATAACATCTGAGCACAGCGCCCCCCTGCTGCTGGTTGTTGTGGGTAAGTAAGAACATAACCTTTGGCTTCCTCCCTCCTATCCTGCTCTCTGCCCTAATTTTGACTTCATTTGTACAAACTGAATCCATACTATCTGTCATTTCCACTGTGTGTTGGGTTAAGATATGCTTTATGATTCCAAAATCTATCCCGGTGAGTGTTGGTGTACACCCTATACAAGACACCTGTCTACTGCAGAGTCACATAGTCACACACAACCAAATAAGAATCTCTGGGTCTTTTTCACAAGTGGGGGAAGAATGGAGCCGGAGATCGACAGGTGGATTGGTGCGGCATCAGCAATAACCAAAGCTTTACAAGTCGATCTACGTTCCCACCCTCACCTATGGTCACCAGCTGTGGGTGGTGACCGAAAGAATGAAATCGCGGGTACAAGCGGCCGAAATGAGCTTCCTCCGCAGCGTGGCTGGGCTCTCACTCAGAGATCGGGTGAGGAGCTCTGCCATCCGGGAGGAGCTCGGTGTCGAGCCGCTCCTCCTCCAGGTCGAGAGGAGCCAGATGGGGTGGTTCGGGCATCTGGTCAAGATGCCCCCCGAGCGCCTCGCGCGCGAGGTGTTTCGGGCACGTCCCACCGGGAGGAGACCAAGGGGCAGACCCCAGACGCGCTGGAGAGACTATGTCTCACGGCTGGCCGGGGAACGACTTGGGATCCTTCCGGGTGAGCTGGAGGATGCAGCCGGGGAGAGAGAAGCCTGGGCTGCCCGTTTGAGGCTGTTGCCCCCGCGACCCGACCCCGGAACAAGCGGAAGATGACGGAACGGAACGGAAAGTGGCCGAAATGAGCTTCCTCCACAGGGTGGCTGGGCTTTCACTCAGAGATCGGGTGAGGAGTTCTGCCATCCAGGAGGAGCTCAGTGTCGAGCCACTCCTCTAGGTCAAGAGAAGCCAGATGGGGTGGTCTGGTCAGGAAGCCCCCCAAGCGCCTGACTGGTGAGGTGTTTCGAGCATGTCCCACCAGGAGGAGACCAAGAGGCAGAACCCGGACCCGCAAGAAGGACTATGTTTCACAGCTGGCTGGGGAACGACTTGGGATCCATCCGGGTCAGCTAGAGGATGCAGCCGGAGAGAGAGAAGCCTGGATTTCCCGTCTGAGGCTGTTGCCCTCATGACGCGGCCCCGGATAAGTGGAAGACGATAGAACGGAACGGTTAAGACGACTCAGTTCTGATTTGTTTATTTAAAAATAAAAGAACTGTTCAGAAAACAGAACTCCCTCTTTCCTTGGGGGACAAACCAGGAGTTTTTTTTTTTTTTAATAAAAATAAATTTGCAGACCCCTTCACAGCACAACCGGTTAGAAAACACTGCTTTAAGATATTAAAATGATTGGGTTTGTAAAGAGAAGTGGGTTAACTCTGATTTACAGTCTCTTCCCAAAGTTTTACTCCACCTCTCAACAGAGGGGTGAATGTTTAAAGGTGAACTTTTTTCAAACTGTTTGGTCGTTCTGAAGGTTTTTGTTGATGTGTTTTTTCTGCAGATCCGAGCAGAGTGACCTCCTCAGTCAGCTGTGAGGTCACAGTGGGTGAAGATCAAATGAAAGAGATGGGAGTCAGCAGCTGGAGCGTGACAGGGACAAATGGAGCAAACGTCTCCGTTCAGATGATCAATGGCAACTTAACTGGAAACCAGAACTGCAGCTGAACGCATGCTTGAACTTGTCTGCAAACAGACGTTTGTATTCTCCTCGGAAACACTCATAAAACAACAAAATCAAATAAAAACTTTACTTTGTGATCCGATTTTTTCAAGTTTTTTGCAACTTTTTGATCTGTAAGATGAACTTTTATAGATCAAAATAATTTCAGAGAAACAATTTAATTGAAAATACTCTGTTATTCTAAAGAAAATTTTAGAAGAAAAGGAATCGCGGACATGTCAGACATCAACACAACTCCTTCTACAGCAGCTTGAGCTGCTATACACATAAAAAAAAACATCAGTAATACTTAAACTAACTTGAAACATTATTTTTAAAAATTTCTGTCACGATCCTCCCTTTCTTGGCCTTTTTCTTTCCTCTTTGTTCTGCCCTTTGTTCTATTTTGTCACACCTGCATCTCCCAAATGCTTGCACCTGTGTCTCATCTTCCCCCTTGGTACCCAGGGCTCCATGCCTTCCCAGGACACCATCCCTGCCCAGGACACCAAGCATTTCAAGGCTGGTTACATTTGTCTACCCCTCTTCGCTCACCCCTTCAGACCTAAACTGACTGATTAAACTTAGCTATGCATTCAGGTTTGGACTCTCTACTAATTCCACCAACAAAACAACATCAACATTTTACATCTCAAAAAATATTTGTTAGATAAAATGTTTCGCCCGTCAATAATCGTCAGTAATCTTGAAATTCCAGCTTGACGTGTTGTACTTTTATGTGAATGTGGACAAGATAACAACCACCTTTCTTTGCACCAGTTTATTGTGCAAGTATCCTACTGGGGTCTGTGTTCTTCTTGAGAACTTAGATGCAAGGTACAAACAAAAATCAAGGTACAAACTACAATCATGATACAGACTACAATCAGGAGCAATTGGGGGTTTGATGTTGTCGTGATCCTCCTTGTTTGAGACACTTCCTCCCTCCTATCCTGCCCTCTGCCCCAATTTTGCACACCTGGTCCCAATCCCCAGTTGTGTCTTGTTTCCCTCTGGATTATTTAGGCCCTGATGTCCCTCACTTCTTTGTCGGGTCATCCCCCTGCTGCAGTCACATAGCCATAATGGTTTCCCACCCTGCCCTTGATACACCCCGCTGTTCTGGTCTGTCATCCTGCTGAGCTCATACCTCTGGTCCTTCGTCCTGCTGAGCTCATACCTCTGGTCCTTCGTCCTGCTGAGCTCATACCTCTGGTCCCTCATCCTGCTGAGCTCTCCTTCTAGTCCCTCACCTAGCTCCTTGTGCACTTGCCATCCTGCTGAGGTCTACCTTCGGGCAGCCATCCTGCTGAACTCCTACCTCCTGGCCAGTCGCCTTGTCGAGCTCTACCTCTGGTCAATTGTCCTGTCGAGCTCTACCTCTGGTCCTCGTCCTGCTGAGCTCATACCTCTGGTCCCTCGTCCTACTGAGCTCATACCTCTGGTCCCTCGTCCTGGCGAGCTCTACTTTCCGTCACTCGTCCTGTCGTTCTAAGTCCGATCGGCCATCCTGCCGAACTCTGTGTCTGGTTCTGCACTTCTGCTGAGCATTGTATGCTGCATAGATAATAAACATTTATAAGAAGTTTGTCTTTGTGACAGGAATAAAAGGTGACCACAATCCAGCAGTGGCATCTCCTTTGAATTGGTTTTGTTGGGGGTTGGGTTAGTTAGGCAGAGAAAAAGAAAACAGGAAGCTGCTGAAATGTTGCAGTCTTGCATTCAGAACAAAACCAGGTGACCATATTTCTCTGAAAGGAAGAGTCAGAGGTGGAGCAACAAGTGATAACAGGTTTCTCCTCATTCCTCAGAAAAAGTAGTGCAAGAACTGAGCAGGATTTGGAGCACTTTTCTGTCTGAAAGAGAATAAACTTTTGGTGAGTCCAACAAACCTGTTCTATTCTTTTTAAAAGCAGCAGGTAGAACGATTCAGTTAAATAGGTAACATGGAAGATCCTTTTAACTCGTGTGTTCTACCCTTACTTAAAATCTGCCTTCACTGGTTGGATGATTGATTATGAATACATGTACGGAAAATTAAAAAAAAAAAAAACGTATCAATGAAATGCAAACATTGTGGGAAATTGAAAATCTCATTTTGTGAATTGAACAAAAACCATTTGCCCATAACTTGTTAATGTCATGTCTGCTCCTTGCCTTCCTCGTTCCACATCTCCAGTCTACTGATCTAGAACTCAATTTCCCAGAATGCCTCAGTCACCATCTTGGACTCATCTTGTTATATCCTGATTACCTGAATATCCCCCTTCTGAAACATTCTGCTCTTCTCTTTCAGCATGCAGTCTTTCCAGAACGTGATTCTAGAGACCTCTAATGAATATCTTATGTTTAATGCCAGTGTTTGTGCCCCCCTTTCTAAATGCAAGCCAGACAGTTAATCACCTTAATGTGTGGGTTTCAACAGGCTTCATATTAAAGATTTTTACTTAAAAAAGTACAAAAACAAACAGAGAACCAAGAGGGGGAGTAACCTTGGTGGAGGTAATCAAAAAACACCAAGCGGGTTTTAATGCTTGCGCAATATTCACAAAAATTTTCTGCACTTCCTTTAAATTCTAGAGTTTTCTTGACATAAAAACTGATCATGGACACAGTTTAAGGTGGGGG
The DNA here is from genome assembly GCA_902685375.1 of Neostethus bicornis. Taxonomy (NCBI): domain Eukaryota; kingdom Metazoa; phylum Chordata; class Actinopteri; order Atheriniformes; family Phallostethidae; genus Neostethus; species Neostethus bicornis. Next base: position 4,585,141 of record LR738547.1, on the reverse strand, counting down.
TGCCCAACCGGTCGATCGCGGTCTACCGGTTGATCTCGGAATGATCTCAAATCGACCGCGAGACGTGTTGGAAAAAAAATTAAGAAAAAAAAAATGTTACGACGGAAAGTCAGTATTGCCAATTTAGCAACTTTGACGCTGAATTTAGCGACAATTCAGCCGCTCATAAAGCAACTAGCGACAATCTAGCACAGGGGTGGGCAAACTTTTTGGTTCGCGGGGCACATTGAGTTCTAACATTTAACAAAGGGGCCGGAACAGGAGCAGATGGATGGTATGGTTTGGTAACTGCTAGCTTAGACCGATAGAATGGCGCTAGATTTTAAACAAGCGCTAAATGTTACATCAAGAGCGTTAAATTTAAAATCTAACGGTGCTAGGTCTGAAATCTACTGCGATAAAGCTTAAAAATGTCCATTTAGCACATACGTTTGAAATCTAGGCGCTTGATGTAACATTTTGCTTGTTTTAACATCTAACACGCTTGTTTACATGCGTGTATTGGGCCCGATGGCTTTTCTTATCTGTGCACACTGTTTATTTTGACAGCGTGTGCATCATGGAGACACACACATTTTAATGGGAACAGTGTTGTTGTTTTTTCAACAATATATCCAAAGTGCGCCGTCTAGTGATGAAACATCAGAATTGCAGGGAAATAAAACATTAACAAGGTTTATTTATTTAATATTTTCAAGTTGGGCGGGCCGGATTAAAACGTTTAACGGGCCGCATGTGGCCCGGGGGCCGTAGTTTGCCCATGCCTGATCTAGCGCCTTTCTTGTGTTATATGGGGCTTTCACCCACCTGACTAAAACCTAGAAGTTGGCCAGGATGAAACTATCAAAGCAGTATTTTTTTATCTTAAGGTGCTATTGAGAGGTCCGATTAGTTTTTCGCGTCATTAGCGTGATATGGCAGAAAAATCGGCTGTTCTTGGAGCGGAAAAAAAGAAATAATATTTAGAAAAACTAATGTTGATCTCAGGAGGTTTGCTACCTGAAAAGTAGATCTTGGGACAAAAAAGGTTGGGCACCCCTGGTTTAAGGTCACATACAAGTAAGTTGTTTGTAGAATTTTGCCTAAAAATTCTTTCTCTGACCTCTCAGACAACCATCATGTCCAACAGAGGCAAACAAAGTACTGACAACCAGTTCCTGTGCTCCATCTGTCTGGATGTCTTCACTGATCCGGTCACCACACCGTGTGGACACAACTTCTGTCAGACCTGCATCACCCAGCACTGGGATGTTAACGCCACCTTCACGTGTCCCTTATGTAAGGAAAGTTTTGAATCCAGACCTCAGCTGAAAGTCAACACCTTACTGAGAGACATGTTGGATCAGTTCAGAGATGAAACCAAAGAAGTTCAGCTGGGAGAGACAAAGGATGGAATCCAGCAGATGATCCAAAAGAGACAAATAAAGATCCAGGAGCTTAAAGAGTCGGTGAAGATCAGCAAGGAGGATGCAGACAGAAAAATAGCAGAAGGTGTTCGGGTTTTCTCAGAACTGATGGAGGCTGCTCAAAGAGGACTGGATGAGCTCATAAAGCAGATCCAGGATAAACAAAGAAATATGGAGCAAAGGGCTGATGATTTAATCAAAGATCTGGAACAGGAGATCTCTGATTTAATGAAGAGAAACTCAGAGGAAGAACACCTTCACCAAAGCTCCTCCCTGCAAACTTCTTCCTACAAAAACTGGATGAAGATTAGAGTCCATCCAACATCATATGACGGGATGGTGGTGAGAGCCGTGGCTCATCTGGAGGAGACACTCCGTAAACAGATGAAGACAATCTATGAGGCCAATCTGAAGAAGATCCAGCAGTATGCAGTAGACATTTCTCTGGATCCTGATTCAGCTCATCCTAACCTCATCCTGTCTGACGATGGGAAACAGGTCTACTGTGGTGATATGAGAAGGAATGTTTCAGACAACCCAAAGAGGTTTACTAGCTGTGTTAATGTTCTGGGACGTCAGAGTTTCTCCTCAGGTAGATTTTACTTTGAGGTTCAGGTGAAAGGAAAAACAGAGTGGACTTTGGGAGTGGCCAGGGAGACAATCAAACGGGCTGGAAAGATCATTCTGGGCCCTGCTGATGGTTTCTGGACCATATGGTTGAGAAATGGAAATGAGTACAAAGCTCTGACCGACGAACGAATCAGACTCCATCTCCGGTCTGCTCCTGAGAAGGTGGGAGTGTTTGTGGATTATGAAAAGGGTCTGGTTTCTTTTTATGATGCAGATACTGCAGCTCTGATCTTCTCTTTTACTGGCTGCTGCTTTTCAGAGAAGCTCCACCCTTACATCAGCCCCTGCACCAATGATGGAGGTAAAAACTCAGTTCCTCTGATCATCTGTCAGGTCGATCAAACAGTCTGAGGGTTTTTATTATTACTGAATCATTTTGGTCTGAAAGCCGACTCACACATCGAGGGGATCTCTGAAATGATCTTCTTTCGCCATTCCCCACATCACGCCACATCAAGTCAGTTTCTTCAATCTAACCCTATCTGCTGCATCCTCTTTGGTCACACCAACTATCTTCATGTCTTCCTTCACTGTATCCATGAACCTCCTCTTTGGTCTTCCTCTAGTCCTCTTTCCTGGTGGTTCCAAATCCAGCATCCTTCTTCCGATGTTCTCTCTATCTCTCCTCTGCACATGTCCAAACCATCTCAGTCTGGCCTCTCGGACTTTAAAACCTCTAACATGTGCTGTTCCTCCGATCCTGTCCATCCTGGTCACTCCCAGAGAGATCCTCAGCATCTTCATCTCTGCTACCTCCATCTCTGTTTCCTGTCTTTTCCTCAGTGGCACTGTCTCTAGACCAAACAGCATGGCTGGTCTCACCACGGTTTTGAACACTTTTCCTTTCATTTTAGCTGAAACTCTTCTATCACACATCACACCTGATACTTTTCTCCACCCGTTCCAGCCTGCCTGCACATGCTTCTTCACCTCTTTTCCACACTCTCCATTGCTCTGGACTGTTGATACTAAGTATTTAAAATCTTCCACCTTCTTTATCTCTTCTCCCTGTAACCTCACTTTTTCATTTGGGTCTCTCTCATTCACACATCTCTGAAATGATCTTCTACTACTTTTTTGGAGCCGTGGGGTGAACAGATTTAGCAAAGCCCAGACTTCCCTGACCCTAATCACATCTTCCAACTCATGTGGGAATATCATGAGGTTCCCTGGGTCCCTTCATTGGGTTTTGGGTCTATTTCTAAGTGTCTTCTTATTAGAACGTGCCTAAAACTCCTGACCAGCAATGCGTCAAGGTGTCATCCAGGTGTGGATTTTCTCTGTATGGAGGAACATTAGAACTCCCAGTCCCAAAACTAAACAGTATTCAAGTACCTGTTTTTAAGTACATTGAAGAACAGTTAACAAGCTTACTGGTGTTTTACTGGCAAATATTCATATTGGGACCATATTGGACCACTTTTAGTTTGACAAGTTTACTCGATGTAACTTTCTAGGATTAGTTTATTATTAATAAAGATGTAGTTTGCTTCCAGTTTCTCAAAGTAAACTCTAAAGCACGGCCAATAATAATGATTCTTGATCCATAGGGAATATTTTTGCTGTGGTTTTGCCCTGTAGCGAGTACCCACCTGGGACGTCACCAGTAGTGAGGCTTAGGTGTCCTGTCCAGGGACATTTTGAAACCTGCTCAAAGCAGGGATTGAACCTCCAACTTCACAGCTACAAGTCAGCCTCTCTTTCTTCAACATCTGCAACAAGATGCTCTCTATGTTTTACCATGAAATTATGGAGAGTGTCCTGTTCTTTGCTGTGGTCACCTGGGGAGCTGGTATAAAAACAAAGAACGCCAACAGACTGAACAAGCTGGTAAAAAAAAAGCTGGACGTGTGGTTGGCTCACACCTCGCCCACGTGGAGGAGGTGGCGAGGGACAGAATGAAAACAAAACCGTCATCAATCATGCTAAATCCCTCCCACCTGCTCCAAGGACTATCTGAAGAGCAGCTTCAGCAGTAGGGCTCCTGCAACCCTGCTGCTCAAAGGAACGGTACAGAAAAACATTTTTACCATCCTCCATCAAACTATTTAACCTTTCACTTTTAAACCTGTAACTACTTGCCATTCACAACAGTTACAAAAAAAAAAACATGTTTTATGACATTGTATGAATGTAGCACTGCAGCACTCAAATTTACCTTCGAGGGTAAATAAAGTATCTTTAATTCAATTCAATTTACTGAGCTATATCAATATGTACACCCAGTTATGTGTTTCTGTCTGTTTAACTGCATGTGAAGCTTTGTAACATCATCTTTCAAAATTAAAAAAGTAAACAGAATTGAATTTGTTCTGAAGTTATTGTAAAGCCTACTATTTGTCTACTATTCTACTCCCACTGACAGGTTACCATGTGGAACTGTTGTTCTACTTGTCATCTACACTGCTCTTTTTTTTTTAACCATGATCAGTGTGACCTCTAATTTGAGGTCAGAAATCAAACATCAACAACTTGGAAAAATTGATCTGCCACAGCTTTTGAACGTGATCTTATCTGTGTCCAGCAGAGAGCAGTAAACCTCCAACAGTCAGACTTCTATTCATTTTTTATTCCTTCAAACATGGGCTTGCAAATGGTTCCAGAGCCTTTCACTGATAAGAGGCAGGATACACCCTGGACGGGTCACTGGTCTGTCTGGGACAGAGGTGTCAAAAGTACCAACATTTCCTACTCAAGTAGAAGTATAAATACCGAGTTAAAAAACTACTTTAGTAAAAGTAGAAGTATCAACTCAAGTTTTCTACTTAAGTAAAAGTAAAAAGTAACCTATTTTAAAACTACTTAAAGTAAAAAAAGTAAAAGTAATTTTCAGAAAAAAAGGAATATTGTTAACAAAAGCGTATGAACATATTTTTTAACTATTATCACATGCTTTAAGGAGCAGAAAATATGATAATAAATGAAAGTGTTTTGGTGAAACTTTATGAATCAGAATTATTTATTTCTTAATAATGGAACCAGCGCATGGAACCAGCGTTGCCAGGTGGGAGGTGCTGGATTATCGTACTAATGACGTAAAATTATCTTATTTTACAAAAAATATCGTACACCCAGTAAAACCACGCCCATTGACAAAATAACACCCTTTACATGCACTCGTAAGGCAGTGGGAGTGAAGGAAACACACAGGAGGCAAAATCCTTGGATTCTTTTTCTAAAATTTTAAGAACTGTAAAAATGAAAAAATAACCAGGGAAATAAGATTTTAAAAAAACAGTAGGGGCGGGACTTAGGAGACGGTATATGTAAATTTATATTTATACATATCTACATATATATGTGTACATATAAGGTTTTTTAATATTAACCCAAACATCTTCATGATACAAAATCTAAGCGATGTGTAGTTTTAATCTCCTCAGTCAGTCTTTATAAACTAATCAATAACATTTTGGATGCTTTTAAGCACAAATACTTCATCCACTACTATTTATGGATTAATCAGTTCAATCAGCTTTGTTTATGAAGATAAAATAGTGCATCACAGGTCAAAGTTATTTTTATAAAAATACCATCTACAACATTTTCAGCAAAGACGTTTACAATAACCTAAGACTGAAAATAATAATAAAACATTTCTTTGCTGTTGTTGTTTTTTTTTTTTTTAAAAAACTGATAATTCAATCAAAGTTCAGTGTTGCAGCATCAGAAACACTTTGATTTCCGAGCCCGAGTCTCAAACACGGAAATTGACGTCCTTGCTCTTTAAAAGTTTGTAGGCGGGGCTACTCGCCCCAAAGTAATGATTGACTGGACCTTTCAGCCAATCATTCATCTGTTCCTTTGTTTGATGCATTCAGGGTTCATAAAAAAAAAAAAAATCCGACAAACAGTCGCGGCTTTATAACGGTGACAAAATGGAGAAAGTAGCGACTACTTTTGATAAAATTAACGAAGTAAAAGTACAGATAATTGCATAAAAAAGTAGTGAGTAAAAGTAAAAAGTAGACAAAAAAATAATTACTTCGTTAAAGTAAAGATAACGAGATTTTCTACTTGAGTAAGGTAACGAAGTAGTCTTACTTCGTTACTTGACACCTCTGGTCTGGGATATACAGGTCAGTCAGTCATCTTCTTATCCGTCTATCCCTTCCGGTGTTGCGGGGGGTGCCGGAGCCTATCCCGGCTGATTTAAGGCGAAGGGCAGGGTGCACCCCGAACAGGTCGCCAGTCTGTCGCGGGGCCACACACATACAACCATCTACACACACACACACATTCCTAGGGGCAATTTGGCACCGGCCAATCAACCTAGCATGCATGTCTTTGGAGGGTGGGAGGAAACCAGAGTACCCGGAGGAAACCCACGCAAACACGGGGAGAACATGCAAACTCCACACAGAAAGGACAGTGTTCCAAGCCTCGTCCCCACCCGGGACTCGAACCCATGACCTTCTTGCTGTGAGGCCACTGTGCTACCCACTGCGCCACCGTGCTGCCGGGATATAGGTGTCAAATATAACCATATTTGGCCCACAAACCCTCACTACATGACTTGAAGCTGGCCTACTAGCACAGTAGCCCACTACAAATGTAGCATTGAAAATTTAAATCCCTGAAGGCTCTGCTTGTTTTTTGGTGGTCACTTGAAAAGATTCACAAACATTCTCTTCCTAATATTAAGCTTCGCTTCTTCCATCTTCAGTTTTTAAGCAGAAAAACTGAAGGTATTGGTCTCAGGTCTTGCTGAGTTACATGGAAACAGATCATGAATGAGTTATCATGACTCATGTTCCATTGTAACAATTTATTCTGATGTGACTGAAGACATTCTAAAAGTGGTCAGAAAGAGTTGAGGGTCAAAACAAAGAGCCTAAACCTTGCCAAACAGAAGTAGGTCTTAGGGGTGGTTCGACTCTACCTCACCAGGTAAGACTAAAAAGCACATAGCTGCCAGGTGTGAGATGCTAACTGAGAAAAGAGACGTTGAACTCCACAACCAGGTGGCTAGCAGTGGTGGATGAAGTACTCACTTTTTGTACTTAAGTAAAAGTACCAATAAAAAAATCTACTTAAGTAAAAGTAAAAGTACCAATAAAAAAATCTACTTAAGTAAAAGTAAAAGTACCAATAAAAAAATCTACTTAAGTAAAAGTATAAAAGTAGTTGGTGTAAATTTTACTTTTAAAGTAAAAAGTAAAAGTATTCGATCATAACTCAAATGTTATTTTTTGTGCTATAGGATGTCACCATGGTAACCAGGATAAATACTCTGCAGGGGTGTGACCCCCCTCTCCCGCCTCTTTTGGTCCACAAAAAAAATAAATAAATAAAAGGAAAGGGGACAAGACAAGCTATCCTTAGAAGGACCAGTGAATGGGCCGCCAAAATGGAGGAAAATGACACTTATTTTTTAAAATGTTTTGGGGGTGAGGCCCCCAGTCACTATATATTGGCTTTGTCAAAGCCCCACCCCCTTTGGAAAATTCTAGATCCGCCCCTGCTCTGTGTAATGATGGCTCAACTTTTTATTTAGAAGTAAACAAAACGAACAACGATCTTCTGACTCTTTTTAATTTGTACTAGATTTGATGTTAGGTTGTTGAATGAATGCGGAAAATGTTTCTCGATTCATTACTTCTTCTCCCGATCAACTGCTTCTTTTGATTTTGGTGATGCGGCTTCAAGATGCGCAAAAAAAAAACCTGTGTGTGTTTCAAATTCCTGAACGAAAATGTAACAAAAAATGTAAAACACACTTTTAAAAAATAGTGAAGTAAAAGTACAGATATTTGCTCTAAAAATGTAGTGAAGTAAAAGTAAAAGTACCGGTCTTAAATTTTACTTAAGTAAAGTACAGATACACAATTTTTCTACTTAAGTACAGTAACGAAGTACATTTACTTCGTTACGTTCCACCACTGGTGGCTAGTATGCAGTTGTGGTTCTTTTTTTGGTCCACACAGAAGATATTATTTTCAGAAAATGTATAATTTAACTTGTGATACATTTTTACAACTGTATTTTTTTTTTCACAGAAACAATTACTATTGTTTGTCCCAGTGTGACTGTTAACTAAAGTTATTTAAAAAGCTAAAAAAAAAAAAGCTAAAGTTACCTAATAAGATAAAAAAAAAAAAAAAAAGAGCTAAAGCCATCTGGAAACCTAAAATGCTGAAATGAGCTTAAAAAAGGAAGATAAGCTTAAAAGAAGAAGAAAACAACAACAAAAAAACCTCAAGAAGCTAAAGTTAGTTAACAAGCTTTTAAAGCTTTTAAAAAGAAAAAAGAAAACTATAATTAGCTAAAGAGCTTTAAAAACTTTTGAAAAATAAAAAAAAGGAGCTAAACTTAGTAAAAAGTTATGAAAAAAAAATGAAACAAAAAAGGCTGGTTGGCAAAAAGCTAAAAAGCTGAAAGAGCTTAAGATAGTAAAAAAAAATCTATTTTGAACTTTTAAAAGGCAAAAAAATCTAAAGTTAGCTAAAACTTAAACAATTTTTTTTTTAAAAAAGCAAACATTAAACAATAAAGAGTAAAAGTTTAAGTTAACTTAAAAAAAAAGGTAGATAAGCTTAAAAAAGAAGAAAAAAAAGCAAAAAGCAAAAGTTAGATAATAAGCTTTAAAAGCTTTTAAAAAGAAAACTATAGTTAGCTAAAAAAAAAAAAAAAAAAAAAACCTTTGAAAAGTTTTTTTTTTTTTTAAAGAAGAAGCTAAATTTAGGTAAAAAGCTATAAAAAAACAAAACAAAAAGGCTAGTTTGCTAAAAAGCTTAAGGAGCTAAAGTTAGTTGAAAGTTTTATTTTTTTACTTTTAAAAGGCAAAAAATCTAAAAATTAGCTAAAAATTTAAACAAAACCAAAAAGCTAAAGTTAGCTAAAAAGTTTTCAAAAAAAAAAAAAGCTTAACAAAGCAATTAAACAAACAAAAAGAAAAATGCCCCAAAAAAGCTAATTTTTTTTTTTTTTAAAAGAACCTTTAAGACACTGCTGAACCCAAACAGTGATTTGGATCATCAACAACTTGGATGATCCGGTTGCTCCAAAACTATAAACACTTTTTAATCTTCTTTTTTCAAAATTTCACAAAAATATACCCAGAACTTTTTGAGTTTTTATGTTCATACACATGCATCAGTCCGTCGTGGTAAAGAGAGAGCTGAGCCGAAAAGCAAAGCTCTTGATTTACAAGTCGATCTACGTTCCAACCGTCACCTATAGTCACCAGCTGTGGGTGGTGACCGAAAGAATGAGATCACGGGTACAAGCGGCCGAAATGAGCTTTCTCCGCAGGGTGGCTGGGCTCTCACTCAGAGATCGGGTGAGGAGCTCTGCCATCCGGGAGGAGCTCGGTGTCGAGCCGCTCCTCCTCCAGGTCGAGAGGAGCCAGATGGGGTGGTTCGGGCATCTGGTAAGGATGCCCCCGAGCGCCTCGCAGGCGAGGTGTTTCGGGCACGTCCCACCAGGAGGAGACTAAGGGACAGATCCCGGACCCGCTGGAGAGACTATGTCTCACAGCTGGCCGGGGAACGACTTGGGATCCTTCAGGGTGAGCTAGAGGATGCAGCCGGGGAGAGAGAGGCCTGGGCTACCCGTTTGAGGCTGTTGCCCCCGCGACCTGACCCCGGAACAAGCGGAAGATGACGGAACGGAACGAATGTTCATACACAAACACACCTGGTCCCTATCACATAACCTCCTCAGTAAAACTAAACTAGGGATTTTTTGAAGGCTTAGGGGGTGCAAATAAAAACGGTTTGGAACCGCTGGCTTTTATCTTGAAACATTTCCTTGGTTCGGATCTATTTATATTGTTTACTCCTGATAAATTCTCTGTTATCGCATGAGTTATTGGTTTTAATTAGTTGTTGGACAGTTCCAAACAACAGCACGCTTCCAGTGAATAGTCTTCTAACGGTAAGGAAGTCATGACTAAGTAGTAACTAGAAAAAGCACTTCACTGGTAGCGGATCAGGATTTAGCTGCATTTTTTTAAAATCTGTTTTTAGCCAGCAGCAAAGACATGAAGAAACCTGCTCTGATTTTACAGAGTCACAATACGAGTATCCATCATGTCAGTAAGTTCTAAATCCTAAAGAACATCATATTCTGGTGAATAGGCAAATCAGAGGTCACACACATCTACATTCAGAAACAGTCCACTTCTTATAAACATATTAACACCAGTAATGGGAATGTAACCTACATATTTTGAATGGATCTTTTAATTGCACCACTTTAATTAAAATTTTACAATCAGCTCTGGGCAGCACGGTGGCGCAGTGGGTAGCACAGTAGCCTCACAGCAAGAAGGTCATGGGTTCAAGTCCCGGGTGGGGACGAGGCTTGGAACACTGTCCTTTCTGTGTGGAGTTTGCATGTTCTCCTCGTGTTTGCGTGGGTTTCCTCCGGGTACTCCGTTTTCCTCCCACCCTCTAAAGACATGTATGCTAGGTTGATTGGCCGGTGCCAAATTGCCCCTAGGAATGAGTTTGTGTGTGTATGGTTGTATGTGTGTGGCCCTGCGACAGACTGGCGACCTGTTCGGTGTGTACCCTGCCCTTCGCCTTAAATCAGCCAGGGTGGGCTCTGGCATCCCCCGAAAGGGATAGACAGATAAGAAGATTACTGACTGACAATCAGCTCTCAGATTAACAGTTAAAATGTTGATTCTATTTTTACGACTTAGCGTGCAGAAGTGTTATTACTTCTTATCAGTTTTTTCTAATAAGCAGTTTAAAAGCTGACAGAACAGGATCATTTGCTCACAGCTCTTTTTTAAATAACATCTTCACGTTTGATCACCATGTTGAACTGGATTTTAGATATAAATCATATCATGTCTTATTTATTCAATAAGTTTTATCTGCAGAAACCTAAGGTGCCTTTTAAGATATCTTAAAGAAACACAGTAACATTTACATTCACGCATAAAAATATCTGCATTTTTATTCTGTTCTATTTGAATGTAAAAAGTTTTATTTTTAAAATGCATTTGTTTTATGATAATTAAACCTGTGTCCTGAGACCATCTGGGTGTAGAGGGCGGATTGTGCAAAATGGCACGTATTGCAAAACGGCCTGTGTCATTTGAATGATCTATATTTGGAGCGATGTAGGGTTTCGGGTGGGATGGATTTTATGTTGCATGTTGCAATACAGCAGATCAAGTCCTATTTATGCTTTCTCTGATTTCCTTCAACCTGTTCAGGTGGTTTGGAGGACCTCAAGGCATTGCCTCGGAGGAGGTTTTAGTACAGCAAAAATAACAAACACAGCAGAAAACAGACGTTGAACTAAATCTGCTGCATAGCTCTGACACTCTGTGAGCTAAGGAACCAGACTATACCTCCCCTCGTTGCCTCCTTCCTGCCACCATGTCAATTTGAATTTTTAAAGAAATAGTTTTTATGAAAAAAAAATTAATTACTCTAGTCATCCCTCACCGGGGAAATTTGTGTGCTGCAGTCCTTACACCGCAGCAGGCTGCCCTTACACCGCAGCAGGCTGCCCTTCGACGGCGCCAATGGTGGGAGAAGCGGGGGTTAGGTGTCTTCTCCAAGGACCCTAGACGGGCTCTCTGTGGGCTGCAAACCCGCGACTTTCCGGTCCGCGCGCGAACGCGCTAACCACTTTGCTGCCGTCTCCCCTTTACTACTTGTTTTCAGAAATACACTCTATTGAACTGTTCTGGGGTTCTAGTCATCTTGTCCACTAAACTAACGGTTGGTCAGATCATTCGAACAGTCGTTACCCCACGTCAGAGGTGGGCAAACTTTTTGATTTGTGGGCCACATTGGGTTCTAACATTTGACCAAGGGGCCGGATCAGGAGCAAATGGATGGCAGGCTTTGGCTAGATTGCCATTGGGGCCACTACTTGCACGAAATCTAGCACGGTAAAGTTTAAATCAAGCACATTAGCGCAAAAAAAAAAACGTGCACCTCGCGCGCTAGGTTTAAAATCTAACGCGCTTGTTTACGTGCGTGTATTAGCCCTGATGGCTTTTCATACCTACAAAGTACCTATTGTTTATTTTGACAACGTGCACATCACGGAAGCACACATTTTAATGGGACCAGTGTTGTTTTCTCAACAAAGCCAATAAATCTAGAGTGCGCCATCTAGTGAGGAAACATGAGAATTGCAGGGAAATAAAACATTAACATGGTTTATTTATTTAAACTTTTTTCGGGCCAGGTCAAAACGTTTAACGGGCCGCATGTGGCCCGCGGGCCGTAGTTTGCCCATTCCTGAGCTAAACTCTCGATTGATATTTCTGCTCTCTCCTATGGGGACCAAAAAAATGAGCTCCCGGATACAAGCTGCCAAAATGGCTTTTTTTCTGCAACATAGTCAGGCTCTCACTCAGAGATGAGGTGCTTTACCATTTGGCAAGGGCTTGCAGTCAAGTCGCTCTTTGAGGTCAAGAGGAGCCAGATGGGATGGTATGAGAATTTAGCACCTACCTGTCCAGGGAGGGGATCATCCATCCACTGGGTCTTCATAAGATTTAAGTTTTTGTTTTTCCCACTGACTTGGTATTTCAGAGTGTTTCCTCGCCAAGAAGAAGACTCTAAGGACGGGAGTTTTCTGGCTCTGTTTAGTTTGGTTAATACTTAATGATTTTATTTTGGTCTAAAACATGCAAACAAAACTGAATTAAACTTACTGTAAGTGACTCTTAAAGTTCTGTCATTTTCATTGTTTGAACCGTCTATCCCAAACGAGGTCATAGGGGTGCTGGAGCCTATCCCAGCTGATTCAAGGAGAGAGGCAGGGGACACCCTGAACAGGTCGCCAGTCTGTTGCAGGGCCACACATGCACAACCATCCACACAGGCACTCATTCCTAGGGTCAATTTCATTGCAAACAATCAACCTAACATGCATGTATTTGGAAGGTGGGAGGAAATCGGAGTACCCGAAATAAACCCACACTTACAAGGGGAGAACATGCAAACTCCACACAGAAAGGCCAGTGAGGTCACTGTGCCTACCACTGCACCACCATGCAGCCCTCACTGTTATAATGAGATTTTTTTTTTTAATCGTCTAAGCTGAGCGTTCTGCACGCTCAGTGAACCAAAGTTTTCTGCTTGTGAAATATTTGCAAAGTCACATGTAAAACTTGTCCTGAGGCCTTCGTTGCTCTTCTTTCTTGCAGCAGCGTTAGGATTATATACGGTTCGTGTGTATGCTATGAATGTATGTCGCGTGAGACGTTCTATCAGCTGTGTGTTCTTTAAAAACAATCCTCAGGCATGTTTGAACTCGTTCCTTTATATGCAAATACGGTTCAAATGCAAATCATTTGTACTACTTTTAGCTCAAAGTGTTTTAAACACAGAGCTCCGTTTGAATAGATTTAAGGGCCTCCCTCAGTGTTTTATTACCCTGAGACAAAATGTTCTCTGTTTTAGGAATGTTAAAAAAAAAAAAGGAAGACGTTCCTAAAAACCTGTTTTAAACTGTGAAAAGTAGAGATCTGGTTCTAAAAATGAACCCTGAGCGGAAAATTTTTATTATTTCTCAAGAAACTAATAATAAGTCGAAGTGATGATAGTAATTTTCTAAGAAGCCAGCGTGAGTCTTCTTCCAAATTCATTGTTTTCCAGTGAAGAACACACACCTGAAGGGGAACAAAGCGGGTACAGATGGAGGAGGAGCTCCACTGGAAGCAGGTTTCTCTAGTTTTCTGAAAATAAAGTTGAACTTTGACAGATTGCAGGTTCAGTTGCAGCTCGTCTCTGCCTCCTGCTCATCATCTGACTCCAATCCCGGTGAGTAGAACAGATTACATCGAGGTTTAATTAATCTCTTCTGCAGGGAAACGATAAGTCGAGATAATTAGAATAAATAAAGAAATTTTAATGTTGCATGAAATTGAAAAGTAAATCAATATTTAACATTCATAAATTACTTTAAGTTTTTTTAATATACAAAAAGGAGTTTTAAAAAATAGGTCATTTTATTTGGGCATCTGGTCAGGATGTCCCCCCGAGCACTTCGCTGGTGAGGTGTTTCGGGCACATCTCACCGGGAGGAGACCAAGAGGCAGACCCTGGACCCGCTGGAGAGACTTTGTCCCACAGCTGGCTGAGGAATGACTCGGGATTCTTCCGGGTGTGCTGCAGGATGCAGCTGGGGTGAGAGAAACCTGGGCTTCCCGTCTGAGCCTGTTGCCCCCGTGACCCGACCCCGGTTAAGTGGAAGATGACGGAACGGCACATTTTATTTTTCACTTTTCCACATGCACCACAAACAAAAGCAAACTAGTTTGGCACACATTAATTTAGCTTCAGGGTGAACTTGATGTATGAGGGATTGTTTTAACCTGGCTTTGTTTTTGGCAGCCATCTAAGTTTTAGTTTTAGTCTTCTTCTTTGGAAGTCCGTGTAGTCCCTCATTCATCCAGGAGTGATCCATATTAGAAAAAGTTTCAAAAAAGTTTTCTGGACAGTTCAATTCTTGAACGAGACATTTCGACTTCCATCCGGAAATCATTTTCAATCTGATAGAAATGGACTGAAAACTGGATCTAATTTATACTATCCTGAGTAAAAGGTAAAAAAATAGTAAGAAGGGCTTGACCAATGAGCCTGTGTTGCCTATGATGGCCGTGAATAGCTCCTATTGTAGCCACGGACCAGTAAATGGCTGTTTCGGCACATTATGTCAGAAACTAGTACATCCTAAAGACAAGATGCCCACAGAAAAACAGAGCAATGTAGTTTATTCGATCCGGTGCAGTGAAGGGAGCTGCAAAGAACACTACATTGGGGAAACGAAGCAGCCACTCCACAAAAGACTTTACCAACACAGAAGAGAAGCCTCAAGTGGTCCACAGTCTGCCGTACATCTGCATCTTAAATCCACCAAACACACTTTTGAGGACAGTGAGGTGAAGATTCTAAGTAGAGAGAAAGAATGGTTTGAAAGAGGGGTGAAGGAAGCCATCTTTGTGATGAAAGAAAATCCCTCACTGAATCGGAGTGGAGGCGTTAGATACATTTTGCCCGGTATTTACAGCAGCCTTTTGAAGCCATGGACTAAAGATGACACCTCATGACCCAGTTTCACGCCTCTCATTAGCAGGAATTTCCTTTCTATTCACTGGCATTTTT
Organism: Neostethus bicornis; assembly: GCA_902685375.1. NCBI lineage: Eukaryota > Metazoa > Chordata > Actinopteri > Atheriniformes > Phallostethidae > Neostethus > Neostethus bicornis. Next base: position 4,570,017 of record LR738547.1, on the reverse strand, counting down.
ATAATAGGATCGTTTACTGGTCTGTGGCTACAATAGGAGCCATTCACGGCCATCATAGGTAACACAGGCTCATTGGTCGAGCCCTTCTTACTATTTTTTTACCTTTTACTCAGGTTAGTATAAATTAGGTCCAGTTTTCAGTCCATTTCATTCAGATTGAAAATAATTTCCGGATGGAAGTCGAAACGTCTCGTTCAAGAATTGAACTGTCCAGAAGACTTTTTTGAAACTTTTTCTACTATTCTTCTTTGGAACAAAATTAATTTAAGTTTTAGTCACATTTTCATTTCTCTTTATATTTTTGTTTTAGTCACGTTTTAGTCACAAAAACCGAAAAGAGTTTTCATCAGGGAAGACTTAGAACGTTTTTAGTCTAGTTTTAGTGTAAAAAAAAAAAAACCAAACAAACGTACTTTCACAATTGTGTCTTTATTACTGAGAATGCCTATTTTGTTACATTTTCGTCTCGTAAACAGAAACTTGCAAATGTCTCGTCACATTTTTGTCACCAAAATGTCGCATTTATTTCGTTATCGTTACGTCATCATCATAAAAAAATACTTTGTCTACGAAATTATTTCGTTTTCCTCATTGTTGACGAAAACAACACAGTAAAGCATGACACATAGAACCGACCCAATGACGATAACACCATGCACTCCTCGTTTAGAAGATGGTTTGGATCAGAGATGAGAGTTATTTTTTTCTGTTGTTGAACAACAATGAAAAGAATTCCTTTTACATTTTCTTTTTCCATCTCTTCAAAGGTCGGAGATGTCTGCTGTGGGAATCCAGAGATCTGTGAATCAGTTCCTGTGCTCCATCTGTCTGGATGTCTTCACTGATCCGGTCACTACACCATGTGGACACAACTTCTGTCAGACCTGCATCACCCAGCACTGGGATGTTAACGCTACCTTCACGTGTCCCTTATGCAAAGAAAGTTTTGAATCCAGACCTCAACTGAAAGTCAACACCTTACTCAGAGAGATGGTGGTTCAGTCCAAAGATGAAGCTCAGCAGAAATCAGGCTGCAGCAACTCAGAGCATCAAGCTGCCCAACAAGGAGACGTTCCCTGTGACGTCTGCACAGGAACCAAACTGAAGGCCCTCAAGTCCTGTTTGGTGTGTTTGGCCTCTTATTGTCACACTCATCTGGAACCCCATCGAATATCCTCACGTCTAAGAAAACACAAGCTGATAGAGCCCGAAAAGAACATGGAGGAGAGGATGTGTTTGAAGCATCATAAACTTCTTGAGTTGTTCTGTAAAACCGATCAGGTGTACGTTTGCTCAATCTGCTCAGTTTTAAACCACAAAAACCACGAGCTTGTTCCTCTGAAAGAGGAATATGAAGAAAAAAAGGAAATGCTGTGTATGATGGAGTCTGGAATCCAGCAAATGATCCAGAAGAGACAAATGAAGATCCAGGAGTGTCAGGATTCGGTAAAAAAGAGTAAAGATGCTGCTAAAAAAGTAGCAACAGAAGGTTTCCAGGTTTTTTCGGCTCTGATGGAGGCTGCTCAAGTAGGGCTGGAGGAACTTGTCGAGGAGATCCGAGAAAAACAGAAAACTACAGAGAAACGTGCTGAAGACCTGATCAAAGATCTGGGACAGGAGATCTCTGATCTGATGAAGGTAGAACAACTCGTACAGTCTGAAGATCACTTTTACCTTCTTCAAAACTACTCTGTCCTAGAAAATACTTCCAACAAGAACTGGATGAAAATCAGAGTCCATCCACCGTCGTATGACGGGATGGTGGTGAGAGCCGTGGCTCATCTGGAGGAGACGCTCAGTAAACAGATGAAGACGATCTATGAGGCCGATCTGAAGAAGGTCCAGCGGTATGCAGTCGATATTTCTCTGGATCCTGATTCAGCTCATCCTAACCTCATCCTGTCTGACGATGGGAAACAGGTCTACTGTGGCGATACATGGAGAAACCTTCCAGAAAAACCGGAAAGATTTACTGAGTGTGTTAACGTTCTAGGACGTCAGGGCTTTACTTCGGGTAGATTTTACTTTGAGGTTCAGGTGAAAGGAAAAACTGGATGGGATGTGGGCATCGCCAGCGAATTGACGAATAGGAAAGGAGACATCACTTTGAGTCCTCAGGATGGTTTTTGGACTGTGTGGTTAAGAAACGGAAACGAGTTCAAAGCTCTGACTCGGCCTTCGGTTCGTCTTCATCTCCAGTCTGCTCCTGAGAAGGTGGGGGTGTTTGTGGACTATGAAGAGGGTCTGGTCTCCTTTTATGATGTAGATACTGCAGCTCAGATTTTTTCCTTCACTGGTTGCTGCTTCACTGAAAAACTTTATCCTTTATTTAGTCCATTTTTAAACGATGGATCGAAAAACTCCACTCCTCTCATCATCAGTCCTGTCTCTCAAACAATCTGATCGTTTCCCAGAAAAACGGGGGACGGTGGATCAGTGGTTAGAGCAGGCATGGGCAAACCATGGCCCACGGGCCACATGCGGCCCGTTAAATGTTTTAATCCGGCCCGCCGAACTAGAATTTAAAAAAAAAAAATAAACCATGTTAGTTTGATTTTTTCTGCAATTCTTATGTTTGTCACAAGATGGGGTCAAAAATACAACAACACTGCTCCCATTAAAATGTGTGTGTCTCCGTGACGCACACCTTCAAAATAAACAGTGTATACAGATATGGAAAGCCATCGGGCCCAATACACGCACGTAAAACAAGCGTGTTAGATGGTAAAACAAGCATAATGTTACATCAAGCGCTTAGATTTCAAACCTAGCGCCGCTAAATTCACGTTTTTAATCTATCGCACTAGATTTCAGACCTAGAGCTAGATTTGAAATTTAACGCTCTTGATGTAACATCAAAGTTTACAGTAATTAAAGTAGTAAGAACAATTTTTGTTGTCAACCTGGGGGGCGGGGGGCTGAGGGCGGGTACGCCCGTCCCTCCACCACTCCCCCTGGGTCCGGCCTGCTTGTCAAATGTTAGAACTCAATGTGATCTGCAAGTCAAAAAGTTTGCCCAGCCCTGGGTTAGAGCGTTTGCCCGCTGACCAGAAGTTCGTGGGTTCGCATCCCACTGAGTGCACGTCTAGGTCTTATGTGTCTTGGAAAAGACACCTAACCCCCCACTTCTCCCACCCTTGGCGCCGTCGTGGGCAGCAGGAGTGCAGCACACAAATTTCCCTGGTGAGGGATGAATAGAGTGGGGGAAAACTGAAAACTGAATCTATTTTCTAGTTTCACTTGTATGAAAATGAGATGGAAATTTTTTTTTTTTTTTTTTTTTATGCTAAAACATTTTTGAGATTCAAACTTGGATTTTTAAAAAAAAAAAATTTTGTCACTTTTATTGTTTTGGAACAACTGCGTAAAATTGACATTTCTAAGGTTTCCATCAGATCATCACATGATCAAATGATTTGAGATCATTACAAGTACATTAGAATTATTAAATAAGTTACTCTTTTTTCAAAGTTTTTAAGGGTTTTTACTTTCCAAACAGTCTTAATGTGTTTCTGAGGAGCATTAAAAAAATGGTTCGACTAGATTTTGAAATAATCATATTGTGAACACCATGAATTGTACTTAATAAACTTTTTGAAATGTTACACCAGTTGTTTTTCTATATTTTTTATTTTATTTGAAACATGTTATGAACGTACACATTCAAACAAATAGATTGCAAAAATATTGCAATCTCTCTTGCAATAAGAAAGAGCTGAGTCGAAAAGGAAAGCTTTCGATCTACAAATCGATCTACGTTCCCACCCTCACCTATGGTCACCAGCTGTGGGTGGTGACCGAAAGAATGAGATCACGGGTACAAGCGGCCAAAATGAGCTTACTCCGCAGGGTGGCTGGGCTCTCACTCAGAGATCGGATGAGGAGCTCTGCCATCTGGGAGGAGCTTGGTGTAGAGCCGATCCTCCTCCAGGTCGAGAGGAGCCAGATGGGGTGGTTCGGGCATCTGGTAAGGCTGGTCCCCGAGCGCCTCGCTGGTGAGGTGTTTCGTGCACGTCCCACCGTGAGGAGAGCAAGAGGGAGACCCCGGACCTGCTGGACAGACTGTGTCTCACAGCTGCCCGGGGAACGACTTGGGATCCTTCCAGGTGAGCTGGAGGATTTATCTTGGGTGAGAGAAGCCTGGGCTTCCCGTTTGAGGCTGTTGCCCCCGTGACCCGGTCCAGGATGAGCAGAAGATGACAGAACGAAACTTTTTGATTCAATGTTTTGTGATTATAATGCATTTCTTCTTGGTTTTTTTCCCTTCTCATGAAGCACTTTGAATTACATTTTGTATAAATTGTGGTATACAAAAAAACTTACCCCGCCTTGAAGATAACCAGCAGTCATATGTGTAAGAATCTCAAACTTTGGGACGTTAACTCCTGATTGGATGACCCTGAAAAGTTAATAAGTTAATCAATAGTTGGTATTGGGGAACTGTGGGGAGTTTAAATTAAATTCCTTTTGTAGTTTGGGAAATACAAACCACATTTCCCACATTTGTCTGTGTTACTTTCACACCTGGTAGCTCAGACAATACCAGGTCTATGTGGGGGAGGTACAGAAAATGGCCTCCCCACATTCTATAGGCAGAGGTATAAATAAATCTACGATAACCCAGAATCAACATAGCAGATGACAGACGATGCCATTTTTTTTTGTTCTTTGTTAGTTTTTGTACTTTTTTTTTAATCTACATGTTGAAGCCCGTTGAGAGAAAAATATTTTGTGATATGGTTAATAAAAATAAAATGGAATTTAAATCTCCATCGTCTTTCACTCTGAATTCTTTTTCATCTGAATTTTGACGAAGAATATTTTTCCTATTTTTAATAAATTATTTAGGTACAATTCAAATCCTCCTGTTTGAACTAATCTGAATTAAAACATGTTTGACTACTTTTTGACAGATTCTTCCACTTTCCTAAACTCCCTGGAGTTACCGTGACCCTTCCTCTCACAGCTGCATTATGGGAAATGTAGTTTTTTAAACCACTGCTCACCATGTAACCTGGCAGAGTGAGGACTACATTTCCCATGTTGCTGTAGACGTTTTCTTCCTCCTCTCCTTCCTTCCTGCAGCCTCGGCCCTTCTCCCCTGAAAAAAAGGAGGATGAGAAGCCGCAGCGGTCCGAACCGAGCCAGACTTCCATGTCAGCCCCGCGGCTGCTGACAGAACGTAGGCGGAGCTCAGTCACCTTTCCCCTGGTCCTAAACGCGCCCCGACCCCCGCCGCAGCCTGTCGGGTGGAGCTACAGCCCACCGGGCCGAGCCGAACCCAGCCGGGCCGAGCCGAACCCAGCCGTCCCATCCAGCCCATGATGAACAGAGACCTGCAGGACTGAAGGCTTTACCGCACCCTGACCACACCCTCCTCCTCGTGGTCCAGGTGAGTCCCCAGAGAGGGGGATCCTATCCCCTCCTCCTTCCACACCTGGTCCTGTCTCCTCCCCCTCCTTCCACACCTGGTCCTGTCTCCTCCCCCTCCTTCCACACCTGGTCCTGTCTCCACCCCCTCCTTCCACACCTGGTCCTGTCTCCTCCCCCTCCTTCGACACCTGGTCCTGTCTCCACCCCCTCCTTCCACACCTGGTCCTGTCTCCACCCCCTCCTTCCACACCTGGTCCTGTCTCCTCCCCCTCCTTCCACACCTGGTTCTGTCTCATCCCCCTTCTTCCACACCTGGTTTTGTCTCTGTCCTCCACACCTGGTTTAGTCCTGGTCCAAACTACAGCTGGCATTCTGAAGCCTGCTGGATGAAACGTGCCTTCATTTTTAATCAGATTTAAATGTAAAACAAAGGAAGAAAAGATTCTGATCTGTTTAAATCGGGCCAAACTTTTCTCCTGATGTCCTAAATATTGTCCATTTAAAAAAAAAAAAAGAATTACTCTATTCATCCCTCACCGGGGAAATTTGTGTGCTGCACTCCTTACACCGCAGCAGGCTGCCCTTCGACAGCGCCAATGGTGGGAGAAGTGGGGGTAAGGTGTCTTCTCCAAGGACTCTAAACGTGCTCTTGGTAGGACGCGAACCCCCCGACCTTCCGGTCCGCGCACGAAGCTCTAACCATTGAGCTGCCGTCTCCTCCCAATGTTTTTTTTTTTTTTTTAACATTGTCCATAAGGACCAAACCAGGAGGAAGATGAAGGATGTGTTTTAATAAATTAGTTCATACCTGGACAAATAAAAACGTGCTTAAATTATGATAACGCTTTTCTTAAATAAGCTCACGTCTGAATAAATTTTTGGGGGGTGATACTTATCGCATCCACGCACCTGAAGGACTATTAGGAACAGCATACTAATTTGGTGTTTGACCCCCTTTTGCTTCCAGAATTGCCTTTCTTCAATGTGTCAGTGATTCAACAAGGTGCTGAAAACATCCGTGGGAAATGTTGGCCCAAATTGATAAGATAGTAGAGGTAGATTTGTGGGATCCACATCTAGGGCATAAAACTCCCGTTCCCTTTCATCCCAAAGATTCTCAATTGCGTTAAGATCTTGTGATTGTGTGAACTCATTGTCATGTTCAAGAAATCAATTTGAAATGATACGAGCTTTAAACGGCATTTAAACAATACTCAATTGGCACTAAGGTGCCTAAAGTGTACCAAAAAAACATACCCCATACCATTAGACTACCACCACCAGCCTGCATGATGGATCCATGTTCTCATTCTGACGTTACCATTTGAACGTCTCAACAGAAATCCAGATTCATCAGACCAGGCAACGCTTTTTCCATTCATCTCTCGTAGGGAAATTAGTTTTCCTGCAATAATAATAATACATTTTATTTAAAAGTGCCTTTCTGGACACCCAAGGACTCTACAGTAGAGCTGTAATTGAGCCCGAAAAGTTTGGCCTGATGGAATGTGTCTAAACTCGGCCCAAGCCCGACAAGAGGCTACCGACATTCTGTCGTTCATTCTGCTGTTATAACAAACAGGACTCACAAACTGGGTGGGCAAACTACGGTCCGCGGGACCAAATGTGGACTTTCAAATATTTTAATCCGGCCGCCCTAACATGATGAAAAATAAAAGTAATATAAGTAATTTTTTCTTTAAACGGGTTAAAAGCCAGACGATAGTCAGACGTGATGACTAATTCCGTGTTGTAATATTATCCATATTTAACCCTTAGGTTGAGATGTGGAGTAGCTGTAGAGGTACTAAAACCGTTTTGTGTTGTTAGAATAGGATTGGTCGATTGTGAATGGTGTGATATGTTTTGAAGATAAAACTTGCACGTGTGTTTTTCTCACGAACCATTCATTTTTGCTGAGTGGGTGGTGCTGGTGTGTATTGTGGAGAACACAGTGCTCTTACAATGGCCGGTGCGGTTATGGTTTTCACTATATTTCTGGTAACCTGGATAAGGTGTGCAAGATGTAAGACGACATTTAAAACCATCTGAACACTGGGCCTGCTGGACCCAAGGCCCATTTCACAACCTGCTGCAGAGAGATTCTGTCCTGCAAGGCGAGGTTACCAAACTAGGACGACAGAACAGGCTCAATATAAGTTCTATAAAAAGGATTTAGTGTTGTACCTTTAAAGTTTGTGCATATAAACTTCTGCAAGGAAGTCAGTCTCTGATGGTCTTCTTTTTTTGGCCGTCCAGTGTCCTGCAGGCTGAGATGGAGCGCTCCGGCAGCATCCAGCTGGACATCCCAGACTTCAGCAACTCGGTACTTTCTCACCTGAACCAGCTCCGTGTCCAGGGCCGCCTCTGCGACATTGTTGTCAACGTCCAGGGCCAGAGCTTCCGCGCGCACAAAGTGGTGCTGGCGGCTAGCTCGCCGTACTTCAGGGACCACATGTCGCTGAGCCAGATGAGCACCGTGTCGCTGACGGTCATCCGAAACCCGTCTGTGTTCGAGCAACTGCTGAGCTTCTGCTACACTGGGCGGCTCTGCCTGCAGCTGGCCGACATCATCAGCTACCTGACAGCCGCCAGCTTCCTGCAGATGCAGCACATTATCGACCGCTGCACGCAGATCCTGGAGGGCATCCATCTGAAAATCAGCCTAGCCGACCTGGATGAGGATGCCCGGGAGGACGAGGTGGTGCGGAGCTCCAGGTTCAGTAGAACCTTGGAGGCTGTGGTGAGGGGAGGAGGCCACCACGGCAATCTGCGGGTGTTGGGCCCACGGGGAGGGGCGGAGGCGGTAAGTCCGCCGGAGGAGCCGGTTAGTCCACCGCCGGCGGTGGAGCACAGTGGTCTGGAGGGGGCTACCAACAGCCGAGCAGGAAAGGAACCCATCCTTCGCATCAACCGGGCTGGCCAATGGTACGTGGAGACTAACGAGACGGAGCGGCCCGGCAGCGCAGAGGAAAGCGGGGGCATAGACAGGGTTCGGGTGAAAACGGAGAGGATGGAGGAGTGGATTGGAACGGGGGATAGCCAGGAGGAGGGTGGGCCGGTGGAGGAGGGGGCTACTGTGATGATCGACACGTCAGGTCGCAGCACGCTGGTGAGCGGGCCGGCGGGGGCCCGCAGCGCTCAGCCCTCTTCCAGCTTCAGTGAGACAGACAGGTGAGTTCTAGTGGTGTACCCCCTACTGGTGTCTGTGGGGGTCTGATGATGTTTGTTTGTCAGGTTCAGTCCCACCGGCAGCGTTGTCATCCTGACTGAGCGGCAGAGGGCGAAGAGCGAGTCTCCGAACAGGGCAGACGAGCTGCGGCAGACTAATTCCCAGGTACATCTCACTCCTTAGTAATACTGCAAACAGGACCTGGACGTAGCAAACCTGTATCCCACTGTGGCCCTTCTGGATTCCAAACACGTCAGCGGCCATACCAGTACTTCTTAATTATTTTCTGTTTTTTAACACACCCGCAAAACCCTTAGCAAGAAAAAAACAATTTACAGCACTTGCTTTCACTTGCTTGGTCCAAAAAAACCTACATCGTAGACCTATTACCTTCTGTGCACACTTTAACAATGAGAGCACTACTGCCAACTACTGTAGTGGAGGCGCAATTACACTTAATTCAATTACAGCAAAAAAAATGTAAAAAGCATGTTCTCAGGGTCCCACGCGCTCTCCTGGTGCAGCCCACTATTTGAAAATTGTTGGTTGTGCACATTTGACAGCTGCGCAAACGCAGTGGCAGGTTGTAATCATCCGTGCATAGCCATGCACCAAACCAAACATTCGCTACGACTACTAGTTCCGTTACACCGTAGCATCAAGTCATTCGCGTGATCCATATTGAAAGTTCTAGATGCGTGGTTGGGGCAAGGTGGAGATCAAGTGGGCTTATCCTTGCGAGTTGTTGCAAGTGGGATTCATAGATCTTGAGTTCCGTGAAGAAAAAATCCCTCACTGAACCAGAGTGGAGGCGTTAGATACATTCTGCCCGGGATTCACAGCAGCATTCTGAAGCCATGGACCAAAGAGGACACCTCGTGACCCAGATTCACGCCTCTCGTTAGCAGGAATTTCTATTCACTAGGCTTTTAGCATTATTATAATAGGGATCATTTACTGGTCTGTGGCTACAATAGGAGCCATTCATGGCCATCATAGGTAACACAGGCTCATTGGTCGAGCCCTTCCTTACTATTTTTTACCTTTTACTTAGGTTAGTATATTTAGATCCAGTTTTCAGTTCATTTCTATCAGACTGAAAATGATTTCCGAATGGAAGTCGAAACGTCTCGATCAAGAATTAAACCGTCCAGAAGACTTTTTTGAAACTTTTTCTACTATTTTCCGTGAAGGAAGTTTTTTAGAGTGACCTAAACAAGGTGTGTTTGCAGAATCCTCCAGTTCTCTGTTGTAACAATGTCCTCCTCCCTCAGGGAGAGGAGAACACTTCGTTCGATATGGGAGGCTATGAGGAGTACTTGAGAGAGCAGGTAGGAGATCGCTGGTTTCGCTACAACCCCCGACTCACCTGCATCTACTGCTGTAAGTCCTTCAACCAGAAAGGCAGCCTGGACCGCCACATGCGCCTCCACATGGGCATCACGCCTTTCGTCTGCCGCATCTGTGGAAAAAAATACACCCGGAAAGACCAGCTGGAGTATCACATCCGCAAGCACACCGGCAACAAGCCCTTCCACTGCCACGTCTGTGGGAAGAGCTTCCCCTTCCAGGCTATCCTCAACCAGCACTTCCGTAAGAACCACCCCGGCTGTGCACCCCAGGAGGCCCACAGCGCCTCCCCTGAGACCACCACCGCCTCCGTTACATCCAGAGGAGGACCGAGCGACGAGGCCTCCCCCAGCCAGGAGGAGCCAGAAGGCGGAGGAGGCGGTGGAGGGAGCACCAGCAGCGGAGGTCTTTACAGTGAAGGTCCCCAGGCTTCTGTTTCCACCACAGGGCCCGACTGACCCCGGTGCAGGTCAGAGGGCAGGAGACCCTCAGAGCTGTCCTAATTTGATCTGAAAATCCGAGGATGCAAAAAAAAACCTCCTGGAGATACCGGACACCTCAGAGTCTGAGCTGAGATTTCTCCGCTTTAAACCGCATCTACCTTCACAGCGAACAGATTAAGCTACGATGAAGAAACACCACACACTCCAACAAACCTCATCCGCCACACCGTGGTCCACCTCCGTCTCCTTTTCTATTCACTAGCCGTCCGTCCGGTGGAGACTTTGCCAAACTACTCAGTGCCAGTTTAACATTTCAAATCCTTTTTATTTGCCTTGAGACAATCTAGAACGAGATAATACGAATATTTACCTTCTGGGCCGTTAAAGAGGGAGAATTTTCAGAGAGTTCCAGTGTGATTGGAGTTTCAGAATTTTTTATATTTTTTAAGTCATTTGTGACGTTTTGAGACTAAATCTGACAAATGATAGTTTTACTTCTTTGAAGATGGAAAAATAAGAACATTCATTTGCTTTAAAAGCAATTTTAAATTAGTAAAAAGTCCATTTCAAACATCGTTAGCTGGGATGCAAAATTAAAAGTGACTCATTTATTCATTTCTAACTTCTTCGTAACGTCTAAAAAGTCGCAAAATAGTTACTTTATCAACGCAAAAAAAGGTAAGAATGCTCTACATTTAGCAGGTTAATATAATAAAAACAGATTATTATTACGTTAAAAACTTTTCCCACCATTTTTTTACTCATTTCTAAAATAAAACAATGGACCAGCTCGTTACTGATAACTTATTTATATCAAAATAATTGGAGATTGAGTTTAAGTTGTTTAACTTGAACATAAAAGTGCTTTAATAATAATATTTAAAGTGATATTTTAATGCATTTTATTTTGACATTTTTTTTGTATATTTATGATTAAAACGTCACATGTTGTTATTGAAAGATAAACACCAATCACACTGGATCGCTTCATTCGACTGTTAAATCTCTAAAACGTCTGATAACGTTGTTCGATTATCGTGGCAGATAAATTCTGGATCTTGTAAATTAGACTGGAACATCTGGCAGGATGTTGACCAAACAAACTCCCAGCTGGACGACATCTAGCCTCAGATAAGCTACACAGCTCAGTTACCTCTCATCACTACGCAATACAGCTGCTGCACAGCACACCGCCACCAGGTGGCGCTCTGAAACACTCACACAGAGCTCCACCAGTCTTCTCAGATATTTTTATAGATTCTTTTTGCTTTTTCTCGTACAGTTTCTTACTCAAATGAGTGTGACGGGAGATCGAGATGAAAGATGGATACAACTAATGACGCATCAGTTCTGCTGCACTCCGCTCAGAAACGTTGCTAGTTTTGGGGTTTCACGAGGACGTTAGCATATGCTAGTTTCTACTTCCTGTGTGCTTGTGGACTCACAGTGCTGGTAGTGCATCGTTAAATTCGCACTTTCACATCTAAGTTTCACACTAAGTAATTAGAATATATAGATATATTTTCCGAGCCCTGATTGCGAGGTACTATTTGAAACAGTAAAACAGAAAAATTTGAAAGTGCGACAATTTTTTAAAAACATATTTCTTGGGACGCGTTAGGCCTTCAGTTCCTATTCAAATCCTTTTAATAAATTTTAACGTACTATATTGACCCCTCAGGGGGGAATTACTGTGCTGCATTACACCGCAGCAGGCAGTTACAACAACGCCAATAGAGGGAGCAACTGTGGGGTTAGATGTCTTCCCAGAGGTCACCTAGACATGAGCTCAGTGGGATTTGAATCGGCCTCTCCCAGTCCAAGGGCAACTCACTCTACCTCTGAGTTGATCGCCTCACCCCCAATTACACTTGAAATCAACAAATAGAAAATGATAAAACAGTGACTTTCTATCCCCGTTGGATCATTTAAACAAACATTTATAAAATATGTCAAATTAATTAACATCAACAGCTCAAGCTCGACCATAAATACCCAATTTTCAGAGTATAAGTCGCAGTTTTTTTTAATAGTTTGGAGGGGTGCGACTAATACTCCGGGGTGTTTTGTGTGTGTTTTTCTCTTTTATGTATTTTTTATGGTGCGACTTATACTCAGGTGCGACTTATAGTCTGAAAAATACAGTATAACTGATTTTTTTTTTTACTTTACAACATTTAAAGTAAACATTAGTGATACAAACAGGCGGAATTTGTTAAAAAAAAAAAAAAAACTATAAAATATGAAAAATAATTATATAATTTTTAAACAGTCACTATTCTCACTGAAACCATTGGTCATAATTTTGCCTGGTTTGATTTGATCCGCTTTTATTGACCAAGAAAGAAATACTTCTCACGTTCATAATAATCCTTTCTTAGAAAAGAATTTAAGAAAAACCAACATTTTTTTGACAATAATGACAATAAAATTGCAGACCCAGTGGAATATTCCTGCAGACCACTTGGAGTAGGTATGTTTTAGATAAATATTTGAACTGGTTGCAGACATGTGTGACGTATGACTTCGTTTAAAATTTCATCTAAATCATTTAGTCCTCGCTGACGAGTTAATTTTCTTTTTATAATACTAAACTTTGTTTTAAAATGAGTCCACTTTGTTTGAACTTCTCCTATCAAGCATTCAAATGCTTATTGTATCCAAGCCACGCCCCTTTCTTTTACCACGCCTCCATTCTAAGCTAACCAGGAAGTATTTAATGCACTTGTTCTGCTCATGCTCTGTCCCGCCATGTTGATCTAATCGCACCAAAATAAGAATATTAAAGATTATGCATTAGATTTTCCATCTTGATGCACTTTACTCTGTATTTGCAGCCTCAAACGAGATTACCGCTATAATGTGCCCACGCCCATGGGGTGGAATGAAGCGGAAAGAGAAGTGGGAAGTAAAAAACAGAAGTAAAACGAGATGTATTTATATATTTTTTTTAAATACCACATTTCTAAGCTAATAAAATATATCATTTTTGTCTATGCTAAGAGATAAGAATTTTTAACTCAAGACAATACAAAACCGGTCATCTATCGAGATCTACGACCTAAACAACCGGAAGTGAACAACTGGTCGCAGATTCTAAAGTAAAAACACCAGAGGTGCCCAAACCTTTTTTGTCCCAAGATCTACTTTACAAATAGCAAACCTCCTGAGATCTACTAGTCCCATGTTACCATCGCAAACCCCACAGATCGTTTCCTGCCTGCAGTAACTACCCCTACAACACGATTTGTTACATACGCACAGGCACACACTTAAAGCGCTTTGCGAGGGGGAGGGGCCACAGCAGCACTGCTGGCTGCTTATTGATTACAAGCTTAATAACGTGATTTCACGTCACAGGCTCCAAAAAATCTCCAGTAAAAGCAGAAAAACCGCTACATAGATTGACACTTTTTTTAAAAGTTTTTTTTTTCCAATGCCATGCGATCTACCCATAATACCTTTGCGGTCGACCAGTCGATTGCGATCGACCAGTCGATTGTGATCGACGTAATGGGCACCCCTGAAATACACATTAAACAAATACAAAACACTTATTTGTTCATCAAAATTTGCAGAGCAGGTGTGAAGAAACGCTAATTCCAATAGAAGTTAGCATCATCACAAGTCACAGATCTCGATGTTTAGATCATCTGGAAGGAAGGGGGAGTTGGATGACGTGTTCTGGGCATCCGCAGAGGCGCAAAGTCGCAGATTTTGACACAACAGCGGTTCAGAAAAGTGTGCGGAATGGTGGCATTTTAATCCCTCAGAGTATGTATAGTATATCTAGGCCACAAGTTAGTTTGTGAGATTGGGAGTGCAGTACAGCTGATGCTTCATAGTTGTTGGGGGGGGGATCTGGGTTTCAAACCAATAAATCAAGCGGCCAAGAAGCCCGACCGACCCTGTAAGACCAGATGGATGTAGTAGCCAGGCCAAGGAGCCGGACTTTGCAGAAAAAAAACAAAACGAATAAAACCTCCAGAGGTTGAAGTTCACCTGTTTAAAGATGGGAGCAGGTCGGACCACCCCGGCAACCAAAGGACTAACGGCGTGGCCCTGTAGGCCCTTCACACACGCCCACATGACTTCAGCACTTAACAGCAAGAGAGACGGGATCAGAAAGGTTTTCTACAAACAGAACAATGACAAATCCACATATAACCAGATATTTAAACTACTAAGACTTTGGGATTTTTAGGCATATGGAAATGTAAAAGACAGAGCAGTGGACGGAGGATCAGCTGGTAGCACACAAATCGGCTGGTACTGTTTTCTACAGGACTGTGAATCAGATTCTCAGTGGATGGTAAATGTTTTTATGCAAGTGAAAGGCAGCGGCTCGCTCCGAGCGAACTGACCTTTTCCTCTCAGATCCCACCGCAGGAGCCGCCGCTACACTCATATTTCAGGCTTAACCAGGATCTATCAGGTATATAGACTCTTCTTTTATTCAGTCAAGTGGATGTTTTTCTTTCCCTACGTAGCAGAACGGTAACGGTTAACCTCAATGCAGTTTGCATGCTGCAGAAATAACACTTATTTGTAAATAAAACAAGCTGCCGGTTACAAAAAATATAAACCCGAGCATCACAACAAACCAGGGCTGGGCAATACTGAACAAAAATTTATAATCCAAAAAACCACTAAACCTCGTAATTGTTCTGGAGCCACAAATAAAGTGTGTTTCAGTTGAACCCGTCACAGTTTATGTATAATATATTCTAAACCTGCACCTTGCATACATGTTACTCTACACATATCACAGTATCATCGTCATTTTGCCTCAACTTAAAGGACGGAAGTTACGTGTGTTTAGCTGAAAAGTGGCTTCGAGCGAAACTTGAAAGGAACTCGATTTTTTTAAAAATAAAAATCTGACCAAATCAGGTTCTGGTGCAATAAAATAGTCCATAATTTGTTTTAGAACTCGCATGCTCTTTACAAGGAACAGTACAAGACCAAGTTTAGTCCGTCTGGGTTTTCTGCATCCTATCGCTTTAAGACAGAATCAGGCCACCATCTCCTGTAAGCTTATTTGAGATGCTTAAATTCATAGGGAAATTTGAGGCCTTGGTGCTCGACAAAAAAGAGTGGAGTGCCCCCTTAAGGTCAGGGACAGGGTTCTTCTTCATATGAAGGAGTTTATGTATTTTTTTTAAATATATTTTATTAATCCCTCACTGGGAAATGTATGTACTGCATTTCACCGCAGCAGGCTGCCACCTATGACGGCACCAATGGTGGGAGGAACGAGGGGTTAGATGTCTTCTCCAAGGACCCTAGACGTGCACTCACTGGGATGCGAACCCGCTCTACCACTTAGCCACCGCGAGAAAATAAAGAAAACATTTAAAAAACAATAACACAATTTAAAAAAAAAAAAAAAAAAACACGACCCGCCTCCAAAAAAAAAAAAATTGAGAAAAAACAAAACCGAGGTGAGACAAAAGTTTTACAACAATAGAAATTTATTAAAGTTTGAGAGTTTTCGTTTTTTTAAAAGTTTTTTAAACTTTCGTTTTGTTCCATTTTCTGAACCGCTTATCCCTAGCGGGGTCGCAGAAGGGGGCGGAGCCTGTCCTGGCTGGTTTCAGGCTTTTTGTGTTAGTTAATTTTTTTGACAGTTGATGAAAACTTTTAAGTTCAACCATTAGTTAGTTAAGTTTGTCAAGAGTTTTGGAGAATTTTGATTTTTACGTATCAAAGTACTGTATTTAGAAATTTTGGCCAGAAGTATTATCAGATGAAGTATCTCTTTTAAAGCTCCATTAAGGATAGGCTAAACAACTGTTGCTGGGCCGAACAAACTGAAAATGTTGATAAAACAACATATAAGCGAGTATTATCAGTGCACGTGGACTCACAGCTGTTCATCTTTGCTTGAAAAATGAATAGTTTGTTAGTTTGCATGCGGTGCAGAAAATGTGTCATTAAAGCCCCAATTTCATCCTTCACTAAGGCCACGTCCACACATAGCCAGGTATTTTTGAATTCGCATACCTGCTGTCCTTCGTTTTAGAAAAACGCTCGCATCCACGTGTAACCGTTTTCAAAATATCCGCGTCCACACGGAGCTGTATAAATATGCTTCTGAGTGCGATTATAAGCATGCCAGACCAGTAGGCGGCAGTACTGATGTAAACGTAAGTTCTGAGCTGTCCAATCAGATCCATGGATCCATACCGCCCACTGTCTGCTTTTGTAAACAAGGACGCACATGAATGACGTATGTGCATTACTTGTCGCAGGTAGTGACGCATAAAAACGCAAATCTCCGTTTTCGCACGTCTATACACAAACGCAAAAACTGAGTTTTCCAAAATCTACACTTTGGCTAAAGTTTTCAAAAATGCCGGTTTTGAGTGAAAAAAAAACCCTCAGTTTTTGTGTGGACGGCAGGCCAAAACGGATAAAAATATATGCGTTTTCAAAAATACCCGGCTACGTGTGGACGGGGTCTAAAGAATGTCCTTGAACTGGCGGCAAATGTATGATTGAATCTGTGACCAAACAACCGTTTGAAGTCACACGTGTTTTTCAACGGTGATGAACTTCAAAGTGAATTGTGAGTCACTTTTTTGCACAACACTGGATTATTTGATTGCACCATTACAACTTGTTTGCTCAGTAAAATCGTGAAGCCAAAACACTTTGTCCTTTTGCCACTTACGTATTTTTTTTATTTGAGTTTGAAAATTGCTTTGCTGGTTTTCAAACTCAGCCGGAAGTTAAATGAGTCATTTTTTTTTGTGACGCGTCACTTCAAAACTCATCCGTTTCTCTCATTTTTTTCGACATGTTGCTTAAATGTTTTGATCCTAAATACCAGAATACCTCACTTACCCTGCAGTCAAAAAGGTTATTAGAATATGGAGCGTATTTTAAAAGACTTTAGCATGTTTCTTTGTATGTTTTCTATAGAAATGAATCGATTGTGGCTCAGTCTTTTTGTATTTAAAGTCACGACGCTAACAATGCACAAAATAAATAGAGATCAAATGTTGCCCAGCTCTAACACAGAAAAACACAAACATAGTATGACAGGTTTAGTTTGAAAATAAGTTCCGCCATCTTTTTTATTCTGTTCAATGTTTTCATATGTTTCACTGTTTTTTTTCTTTTTTTTTTTTCTGCACTGATGTTTGAAGAAATGAGGATTTTATCCAGTTTGCTAAACATCATTTCAAACCAGTTAACCAGTCCAGGCCTTTATGGTGTTTTATTTGGGATTACGAAGAAAAAGTTGGATTAAAACTAATCGCTAATTTTTAAGATACAAATAATTTTATTAATCTTCAGGGGAAAATTGATTAGTTACATTAAAATAGTTGAGCCGAAAAGCAAAACTCTCGATTTACAAGTCGATCTACGTTCCCACCCTCACCTATGGTCACCAGCTGTGGGTGGTGTCCGAAAGAATGAGATCGCAGATACAAGTGGCCGAATTAAGCTTCCTCTGCACGGTGGCAGGGCTCTCACTCAGAGATCGGGTGAGGCCTCTGCCTTCCGGGAGGAGCTCATAGTAGAGCCACTCCTCCTCCAGGTCAAGAGAAGCCAGATGAGGTGGTTCGGACATCTGGTTGGGATGCCTCCCAAGCTCCTCGCTGGTGAGGTGTTATGAGCAAATCCAACCGGGAGGAGACCAAGAGGCAGACCCAGGACCCGCTGGCGAGACTGTCTCAGAGCTGGCCGGAAAACGACTCCGAATGTTTCCGGGTGAGCTGGAGGATGCAGCTGGGAAGCAGCCTGGCCTTCCCCTCTGAGGCTGTTGCCCCTGCAACCCGGGCCTGGATAAGCGGAAGGCAATGGAACATTGGTTTACAACCAATTTAGAGCCATTTGCAAAACAAAAAGCTGCAGATTAAGAGCTAGGACGACCTAGTCTGGGAGGCTAGCATTAGCATCTGATGCTAGTTAGCAGCTCTGCCTGTTACACCCAGTGAAATGTAACTTTAGCAACATTTAGTTTAATTTTTCTGGGATTTTGCTGTAATTTTTATCAGATTATTGACTTGGTTACTGAATAAAACTCTCTGCGAACAGCAGGACACCTGCTAGCGACGCCTGCTAGCGACGCCTGCTAGCGACGCCTGCTAGCGACGCCTGCTAGCGACGCCTGCTAGCGACGCCTGCTAGCGACGCCTGCTAGCGACGCCTGCTAGCGACGCCAGCGTTGGTGCGTTTAGACATTTTGTGTTATTCATTTCACTAAATAATGAGATTCTTCTAATCGTTGTTGTAAGTTCTACTTTTTTTTCCAACTTTTCCTTCCATAATTCTATATTTCACTTCATGTTTAAACTGTGAAAACAGCCGGACCTCATCACCGTTTTACTCGCTTTATTACAACATGCCAAACTGTTTTTTTTTTTGTTTGTTTTTATTTTTCTTTAGTTTTGTGCTTTTTTTTTACTTTGCGTGAATCCGATGTTTAGCGTAGAAATATTCAATAATGTTGGCCGCAACATGCCTAATTATAAATCCAATCATTTACACATATTTGCTTAATGAGATTACTCTTAACTGTTGATTCCTAAAGTATATCCTAATATATCGAAGCAGAGAATGATTCAGAGGAAACACATGGAGCTCAGTCGTTACCTTTTAATACTGTACATTTTTTTTAGGAGGTACTGAGGCTCCGTAGATGAACCTGAAAGGTTTTTATGTGAAGATCTTTTATGTTGCATGTCTTGGTAAATCATGTTGATGGAATGGGTGTGGGGGGCGGGGGTGTGAGGCCAAAGGTCAGTTAGATTAGAAAAATGTGAAGAAGCTTTTTTCACGATGACCACTAGATCACGTACAGGTCACATCTCCTTCTGAGGAAATAAAGCACTTTAAGTGTCAAACAGATGTTTGTGGAGTTTTTTTTCTTTACAGTCAATTTACTCATCGTTTCAGATAAAAAGTCGCAACATGGACCTTCTTCTTCTTTCAGTAGAAGAAGAGTCAGGGGGCGCCACAGCAAGTCAGTTTCTTCCATCTAACCTTATCCGCTGAATCCTCTTCGGTCACACCAACTATCTTCATGTCTTCCTTCACTGTATCCATGAACCTCCTCTTTGGTCTTCCTCTAGTCCTCTTTCTTGGTGGTTCCAAATCCAGCATCCTTCTTCTGATGTACTCTCTCTCCTCTGCACATGTCCAAACCATCTCAGTCTGGCCTCTCTGACTTTATCTCCAAAACCTCTAACATGTGCTGCTCCTCTGATCCTGTCCATCCTGGTCACTCCCAGAGAGATCCTCAGCATCTTCATCTCTGCTACAAACATCTCTGCTTCCTGTCTTTTCTTCAGTGCCACTGTCTCTAGTCCAATCAGTTTGGCCGCTCTCACCACGTTTTGTACACTCTCCCTTTAATTTTAGCTGAAACTCTTCAATCACACATCACATCTGATACTTTTCTCCACCCGTTCCAGCCTGCCTGCACACGCTTCTTCACCTCTTTTCCACACTCTCCATTGCTCTGGACTGTTGATCCTAGATGCTTAAAATCTTCCACCTTCTTTATCTCTTCTCCCTGTAACCTCACTTTTCCATTTTGATCCCTCTCATTCACACACATGTACTCTGTTTTACTCTGACTAATCTTCATTCCTCTTCTTTCTAGTGCAAACCTCCACCTCTCCATCTTTTCCTCCACCTCTTCCCTCCTCTCACTACAGATCATAATGTCATCTGCAAACATCATTGTCCATGGAGATTCCTGTCTAACCTCGTCTGTCAGCCTGTCCATCACCATAGCAAACAGTAAAGGACCCAAAGTAGATCCTTGGTGCAGTCCCATGTCGCGACATGGACCTACAGTATTTATTGTACGTCCTTGACATGTCACCATTGTGTCACTACAACAGTGTTGTTTTCGTCAACAATAACGACAACAAAATGATTTTGTTGACAAGGCTTTTTTTCATGACGATGACGTAACAATGACATTTGTTGTTCTTTGCTTTTCATACTAAAATTAGATTAAAAACGTATTCAGATCGGTGTGGCATCAGCAATACCTAGGACGCTGCATCGGTCCGTCGTGGTAAAGAGAGAGCTGAGCCGAAAAGCAAAGCTCTCGATTTACAAGTTGATCTACGTTCCTACCCTCACCTATGGTCACCAGCTGTGGGTGGTGACCGAAAGAATGAGATCGCGGGTACAAGCGGCCAAAATGAGCTTCCTCCGCTGGGTGGCTGGGCTCTCACTCAGAGATTGGGTGAGGAACTCTGCCATCCGGGAGGAGCTCGGTATCAAGCCGCTCCTCCTCCAGGTCGAGAGGAGCCAGATGGGGTGGTTTGGACATCTGGTCAGGATGCGCCCCGAGCGCCTCGCGGGCAGGGTGTTTTGGGCACGTCCCACCGGGAGGAGACCAAGGGGCAGACCCCGGACCTGCTGGAGAGACTATGTCTCACAGCTGGCCGGGGAACGACTTGGGATCCTTCCAGGTGAGATGCAGCCGGGGAGAGAGAGGCCTGGGCTGCCCGCTTGAGGCTGTTGCCCCCGCGACCCGACGCCGGAACAAGCGGAAGATGACGGAACGGAAAACGTATTCGCTGACTAAAACTAAAATATATAAAAATGACTAAAATGTGACTAAAACTTAAATTAATTTTTGTTCCTAAAACTCAGATGGCTGCCAAAAACAACATTGCACTCCATTGAGCCCCTGCTGTCATCACACACTCTAACACAACACACGGAGCAAAGAATAATTATAAAAATGTTTATTAAAGCCTCTCCGTGGAACCACATTACTATATTCAGATGATTTCAGATAATAAAGCAGCGGTTTTATTGGTTGCAGGGGTTTGAGATGCGTCCCACAAACAGCAGCGTGTTGATGGTTGATTCTCTGATGAGCACCAGGAACGGTCGATTGGCCCAGAAACGCTCCAGGTTCAGGTTAAGGGAACGTCCAACGGCGACCACAGCAGTCGCTGCTGCCGCCTCACTGCCCTCCTCGTTCACCTGTACACATGATGGCATTGAGTTCAAACGTAAGACCCCTGGTCCAGAATGCAAAACAAAGGCCATAAAATCAAATCTGAAAAGAAACTGAAAATAAAATAGAAACCGTTCCGTCATCTTCCGCTTGTTCCAGGGTCGGGTCGCGGGGCAACAGCCTCAAACGGGCAGCCCAGGTCTCTCTCTCCCCAGCTGCATCCTCCAGCTCACCTGGAAGGATCCCAAGTCGTTCTCCGGCCAGCTGTGAGACATAATCTCTCCAGCGGGTCTGGGGTCTGCCCCTTGGTCGCCTCCCGGTGGGACGTGCCCGAAACACCTCGCCCGCGAGGCGCTCGGGGGAATCCTGACCAGATGCCCAAACCACCCCATCTGGCTCCTCTCGACCTGGAGGAGGGGTTTGCGTGCCCCAATGATCCAAACAGGTCCTAGGTGAGGTGCCAGACAAAGCGTGGCTCAAAAATACCCCTATGAAGAAATCAAACATGGCCAAGTTGCCCGGACGCGGGTCACCGGGGCCCCCCCTTGGAGCCAGGCCCGAGGGTGGGGCACGCGTGCGAGCGCCTGGTGGCCGGGCTTTAACCCATGGGGCCCGGCCGGGCTCAGCCAAAACAGGGGACATGGGACACCCATCCAGCGGACTCACCACATGCAGGAGGGGCCATAGGGGTCGGGTGAAGGAGGAGATGGGTGCCAGCCAACGGTGGGGACCCTGGCGGTCAGATCCTCGGCTGCATAGGCTAAAATAGAAACCCCTCCCCTAATTTTTTCATTTTTAACTTTTCAAAAAATATATTTGAATATTAAGGTAGATATATTTAATTATTATTTATGTATTTTATAAATTACGTGTAAATGTATTTTTCTTCATATGTTTACATGTGTTAAGTTCAAAAAAAAAAAAAAAAAAGAACAAATTTTACTGTAATGATTGAAGTAAAAAAAAAAACTTAACATGCACATTAAACAACAAAATTGGAGAAACTTTGATATTTTGGAAAACTTCAAATTCAATCATAAAAATAATAAATAACATTTCAATAACTAATTTTAAAGACAACATTTTTTTTATTTAATATTGCTATAAAAAAACTTTTATTTTAATTTCTAATATCTTTATAGTCCTATCAACTGTGATGGTGGAGGGGGGAAGAGGGGTACTGTCATGGTTCCCTCGCCCACCACCAGAGGGAGCCTGGAACCGTATTTCATCTCTTTGATTCGGGACACCTGATGGTGATATTTAAAGACAGTCTGCCTTGCTTTCAGGGTCGGGTCCTGGCGACCCTACCAAGACATGCCTATGGTCATGTACCATGAGGCATTCCTGTTCTAATTGTGAGCCTTCCCTTACAGCCTTGCTGCACCTCCAAATTAAAATAATGCTGTTTGTGTCCTGCAGTTGGGTCCTCCTCCACCCTCTGCACCCACAATGGGACAATGTTATTTGTATTTATTTATTGTACTATACACATCCCTCGTGGCGAAATTACTTTTGCTGCATTGCACCGCAAATGGCAGCCATGACGGCACCAATGGTGGGAGTAACTCGGGGTTAGGTGTCTGTTCTAAGGATACTTTGGCATGATCCCAGTGGGAATCGAACTGGCTTCTCCTGGTCCAAGAACGGACATTCTACCACTCAGCTAACTTTTTTTGTTTAAACTTCTCAACTGCTTACTCTTAACGAGGTCGCAGTGGGTGCCGGAGTCCATCCTGGCTGATTTCAGGTGAGAAGGAGGGTACACCACAAACAGGTCACCAGTCTGTTGTGGCCATATGTTCATTCCTAGGGGCAATTTCTCTGCCGTCAATCAACCTAACATGCACATTTTTGGAAAGTGGAGGAAAACAAGTACCTGGTGAAAACCCACATTGACGAGGGCAGAACATGCAAACTCCACACAGAAAGTCCAGTGATTCAAACCTCGTTCCACTCTGGGACTCAAACCCCAACCTTCTTGCTGTGAAGCCACTTTGCTGCCCTTAAAACATTGTTACTCCAAAAAAACAACCTTTTTTTACGTATTTTTTTGTACGTCTTTCATTCATTTTTTTATTCTATTTTCTTGTGCTATATTTTTAATAATATTAGTATTTTTATTGCATCGTGCTATTTTATTTATTTAAATATTTTCTTATTAGTGTTTATTAGTTTATTCCTAATATTTTTAGTAGAAATAAAATTATTATTATTAAACAAATTATTTTCATTAGCTTTTTTTTTTTTTTGCGTTTTTTTTTTCTCATAAATGAATCAATGAACATTTTTGATGGGTGTTTCTCGCTGAGCCAGTAGAACTTTTAACGACTCAGACGTTGTTTACCTAAAACAAATGTTTTCAATTCCGATTAAACTGTTTGTTTAACAAACAACTTTGTGAATCATCAAGTTTTTTTTGTTTTTTTTTTTTTTGTCGTGAATCACTGGTTTTTGGTACAGAGTGAAAGTCTGATTCATACCCTTGAAAAAACAAGGAGTGTTTTTCTGTGTGTAAATGGTTTATAACAAACCTCCAGAAAAGCTTTATGGTAGGCGTCAGAAATGTGGAGACTCTCACTGCCGTCCTCCAACATGCCTGAAAGATCAACAAACAGACGGGGTTATTTTTTCAGCAACAAATAAATCAAATCAGTTATTTGTTCTACGGTTAAAACGCCGTTACGTTACTAAGGATATAGCGTAGTGTTACTATGATGTGTTTAAATAAAGCAGCATAAAGTCACACTGTTCTCCCATGCTGCAGATTTACCAACAGTCATTTAGAAAAGTTTCTCGTTCTTTGCTAAAACCAGCTTTACTGGAGAGAAAAGTGTTTTTTTTTTCTTTTACTTTTATAGTTGTTCTTAGTAAATGTTTAAAATAACTTTTTAATCATATTACGTTGTAACGTGAAACATACGTGGAAGGCCGAAAGGGTCATGTATCGATGTAGAACAGGGCTGGGCAAACTTTTTGACTCGTGGGCCACATTGAGTTCTGACATTTGAGGGGGCCGGAACAGGAGCAGATGGATGGCGTACTTTAGTAACCATTAGATCAGACCGATAGAATGGAGCGCTAGATTTTAAACAAGCGTGCTAAATGTTAAATTTCAAATCTAGTGGCGCTAGGTCTGAAATCATTCTTGTTTTTACATCTAACACTTGTTTACGTGCGTGTATTGGGCCCGATGGCTTTCCAAAATAAACAGTGCACACTGTTTATTTTGAAGGCATGCGCATCACGGAGACACACTCATTTTAATGGGAGCAGTGTTGTTGTAATCTCAACAAAGCCAATATAGCTGGAGTTTGCCTTCTAGTGACAAAACATCAGAATTGCAGAGGAAATAATTATTTATTTAATTTTTTTAAGTTGGGCGGGCCGGATCAAACCGTTTAATGGGCCGCATGTGGCCCGTGGGCCATACTTTGCCCATTCCTGCTGTAGAATGGGCAAAGTATGGCATGTTAGCATTTAAAGCAATGTTTTTACACCTGTTTTTAATATGAAAGCTATAAATGACGTCTTTTAAAAGTCGACATGTGACTCATACGACGGCTCGAATCATTCATTTTTAATACAGTTTGGGCATGAAGAGGCATACTGTTGTTGTCTTGGCGGTGACTTATCCTCGATATAACTTGAAATAAATGATGTTTTACAGTTTCAGAGTAACTCGTGAGGTGCTGGTCTCACCTGGCAGACTGGCTTTTTCAGCACTGAACAGGTCGGTCAGTCCCATCTTCTCCAGCGTATCCTTCAGACTGAAACTGTCCTCCACCTGGAAGCGAGGGATCATTGTTCCCACGAGGGTTTCATTCATTTGATCCAACCAGCTGTTCAGTTTCTGCAGGTCCAGTAAGTCTTCCACCTTCACAGTGTCAGAAAACATGTTTCAGCCACACTCGGAGTAATTAAAAAAACAAACCTGATCATTTCTGATGAATCTTAAACAGTCTGACACAACAGAGAGCTTCTATAAAGTTTGACATAGTCGGTGGTTACAATGTACAGCCTCTTGTTTGACGTTCAGAAGGAGGCAGGCTAGCAATCTTAATGTCAGGCAAATAAAAAACGTTGTTGGAATTGGAAAAAAAATACTTTTTTTAAAAGAAACATCACTTAAAATGAGTGCAATGGTTTTAAAAATAAAATAAACTTTTAATAGAAATAAAAGATTAACCTAAAATATCAGTCGAAAAAAAATGGTGGAGGGAATACTTTGAAGACCTCCTCAATTCCACCAACATGTCTTCCAATGAGGAAGCAGGGTCTTTGGAATCCGGGATGGGTGTTCCTATCTCTGATGCCGAGGTCACCGAGGTGGTCGAAAAGCTCTGAAGTGACCGGACTCCAGGGGGAATGAGATCCGCCCGAAGTTCCTGAAGGCTCTGGATGGTGTTGGGCTGTCCTGGCTGACATGCCTTTGCACCATTGCATGGACATCGGGGACAGTGCCTCTGGATTGGCAGACCGGAGTGGTGGTCCCTCTTTACAAGAAGGGGGACCGGAGAGTGTGCTCCAACTACCGAGGGATCACACTCCTCAGCCTCCCTGGGAAGGTCTATTCAGCGGTATTGGCGAGGAAAGGTAGGGTTAGTCGAGGTTGGTCAAGTCAGCTAGCCGAGTCTCAAATTGAAGAGGGGCAGTGTGGTTTCTACCCTGAACATGACACAACGGACCAGCTCTATACCCTCTTTAGGATCTTAGAAGGGTCATGGGAGTTTGCCCAACCAGTCTACATGTGCTTTTTGGATCTGGAGAAGGCATTCAATCCTCTGGGACTCCTGTGAAGGGTGCTCATGGGAGTACAGAGTCTCCTTGATACTGGCAATCTGGTCTCTGTACAACGGTGCCAGAATTTGGTTTGTATTGCCGGCCGTGCGCCAATTCCATTTCCAGTGAGAGTTGGACTCTGCCAAGGCTGCCCTTTGTCACCGATTCTGCTCATTATTTTTACAAATTTCAAGTCACAGCCGAGGCGTTGCATGGATCCGGTTTCCAGATCTCGAATCAGATAGAAAAACCTCCAGGAGAAGTTTTTTTTTTACCTCACTGAGCTGAACGTCTATGTTGGGTACGATGATCACCATGGTGATGTCCTCTCCTCGGTAAGGCATCTCTAGCAGCTGCACGCCGTCCTCCTGTGAGTGCATGTACCGGAACTTGGTTTCCTGGTACATCATGTTCACCTTACATTTGACGTCATCGTTGACGTAAAAATCCATAGTGGACACTTTCATCTTGTCAAACTTGTTCTTCCACTGACCCTGAGGGGCAGAAAATCAAATGAGTCGGACCAAGATGTAAAAAAGGTTCAACCAGTTTGTTAAGAAAAGGAGGGTCATGGAACGAGAGAGAGGCAGGATTTATCTGGTAGCAAGCATGAGCAGGTTTGGGTCCTAGGCAGGTTTGGCAAAACTAAACATTTTAAACGGAGATAGAGTAAAGACCACCAAACCTTTCAAAGCAAGACTCAGGAGTGAAAATAAGAGAGAGGAAATGGGGCCAAGCATTGATGAGCTCCTCCATTCAAACATACAGTTTTATGGTTTTAGATGAGTTTAGATGAGTTTTTAGATTGAACGTAACGTTTTAAAGAACAAGGGACTTAAAACTTTAAAAGTCATCACAATGTTTTGAACAACCACAGAGGTCCGTGTAGTCCCTCATTCACCTAGGAGTGATCCATTGTAGAAAAAGTTTCAAAAAAGTCTTCTGGACAGTTTAATTCTTGATCGAGACGTTTCGACTTCCATCCGGAAATCATTTTCAATCTGAATGAAATGGACTGGAAACTGGATCTATTTATACTAACCTGAGTAAAAGGTAAAAAATAGTAAGGAGGGGCTCGACCAATGAGCCTGTGTTACCTATGATGGCCGTGAATGGCTCCTATTGTAGCCACAGACCAGTAGACGATCCCTATTGAAGGAGGTGTGAAGGAAGCCATCTCTGTTAAGAAAGAAAATCCCTCACTGAATCAGAGTGGAGGCGTTAGATACATTCTGCCCGGGATTTACAGCAGCATTCTGAAGCCCTGGACCAAAGATGACACCTCGTGACCCAGATTCATGCCTCTCGTTAGCAGGAATTTCTTTTCACTAGGCTTTTAGCATTTTTATAATAGGGTCGTTTACTGGTCTGTGGTTACAATAGGAGCCATTCACGGCCATCATAGGTAACACAGGCTCATTGGTCGAGCGCTTCCTACAACCACAGAGGTCATAGAGAAAGATGTACAAAGTTAAAGTGGAATTTTTTAACAAAATAAATAAAAATTTTAGAAGGAAATGTCAGTATTCTTTTTTTAATTTACATTACATTATTTTTAGAAATGGTCAAAATTGGGGGTGCCCAACCAGTCGATCGCGGTCTATACGTCTACCGGTAGCCCGCGGACTGGTTCCAAGTCGACCACCAGGGGTGTCGGGAAAAAATGTAATGAAGTCAGTAATCTCAAATCAGCGACTTTGACGTTATATTTAACGAGTAATCAGAGCTTAGTTGCTAGAGTCGCTCTCTGTTTTTGTTTTCCTCCCAAAACAGCGCCAATCTCACGGCTTTTTCTAGTGTTATTGACGATTTTTGGAGTCTGTTACGTGAAATCGCGTTTAGTCTGAAATCAATAAACAGCACGTGTGGGGTTGTGGCCCCTCCCTCTCGCAAAGCGCTGCGCGCGGGAAAAGTGTCTATTACAGAAAAAGAGCACGCAAGAGAAAGGAATTTGTCGCCGTGTGTGTGCGTGTGTGTTTGAGTGTGTGTATGTTTCAAATGGTTGTGTAACAACAACAAAACATGTTGAGAGGCTAGTTTTACTACAGAAAAAACCGTATGTGTGCGTGCTTGCGTGTTGGTATCACTGGACTGGTAGATTTCGGTACAAAAAAGTTTGGGCACCCCTGGTCTAGATTCACCTGATTGGAACAGAATGATAAACAAGCTCATCATCACATAAAAAAAAAAAAAATTACTCTATTCATCCCTCACCGGGGAAATTTGTGTGCTGCACTCCTTACACCGCAGCAGGCTGCCCTTCGACGGCGCCAATAGTGGGAGAAGCGGGGGTTAGGTGTCTTCTCCAAGGACCCTAAACGGTGGTCTGATGGGGAATCAAACCCGCGACCTTCCGGTTCGCGGGCAAGCGCTCTAGCGCTGATCCACCGTCTCCTACCTTCAAAAGTTTGTCTTCAAAAGTTTGTGTACCTTAAAGTAAATCGTGTTGACCAGGACCAGCCTCGCTGTGGCATCCAGCGCTCCATCAGGCAGCGTCTCCTTAATCAAATTCTCAGTCTTGTTGGAGATCCACTCGTTTATAGCGACCCGGGCTTTCTCTGGATCATCCTGCGTTTAGAATCCAAAACAACTGGTTTAAAAAGCGTTTTGAGATATTTTAGGGAATAAACTAATCCTCCATGTTCGAGATGTAAGACATGGTGTCATCTGCATAGAAGGAGAATGAAGTGATGGATTAGACTGTTTTGTTCGGGCTTCCCACCCGTGAGGTTCGTTTGACGGTGGGCAGTGTACAAGACATACATGTATGATGCACCAGATCAGTCAGTGTGAACAGGAATGTCAGCAATTGTTGCTGTTTTTATTTCAAACTAAACTCTTTAAACTTTGATCATATTTAAAATACTCAATTTGGGAGATTGTTGATGAAGTTGTAAACCAGGGAACATGACCCTGAGACCGACAAACTTCAGATGAGTGTTTTCAGCAAAAATGGACACTTTAAAGGTGCAAAAAAATAAAAGCAAAAGAAATTTCATTTAATTTGTTATTCAATCAAAATAAAAGTCCAGAATTCGAGCTAAACTAACACAGGCTGCTTTGGTTGACCTTCAGGCTTAGTTACCAAAATACAAACCCGGACGATTAAATTTGAACTCATCTCTATTTGCTGATTGGCTGACCATTTTTCTTGGTCTCACAAAAAGTCCCTGATTCGTTAACACTCGTTCTTGTGGGTAACCCGGCCACTCCGATGAGTTCTTGTGATACTATTGTGAAACGCTAGCTCCTTTTCCAGCTGGTTGACCTACATTACAGTCTGCACCAGCGGATTAATGGTCCAATCACGAAGCAGCAAGGTAGGAAGTCCAATGAGTTCCATCCAATCTCCGCATATTTTTTACATGGATGAGATAGATTTGATTTTATTTAGTAGACTTTTCGAACTCTTTGCTGCCCACTAACGATGCTGCTGGATACCCGAATTTACCCACAGGGATTAATAAAGTATCAATCCATCCATCTGTCTATCTCTAGTTGGAGTGAAATGGAAATGATCATAGACACTCGGTGATTCCAGACTGGTAAGGGAAATTACCAATAGTCATCGAAAATCTAAACCCCACCAGCAGGTTCTCTTACCTTGAAGTTAAGGGGCATCAGCTTGGCTCCGTAGACCTGTTCACTAATGTTCTGGTAGGTTTCGTTGAAGGCTAGTGATTTGTCTCCAAACAGGCGGTTTGCGGACTTAAGCTCGGTGGTTCTGTCCTTTTTCCGGTAAAGCCGGCAGTTCAGTTTGGCAAAAAAGAAGTGGACCTGATCAGACGTCTTCTCTTTGATTGTGTCAAACTCAAACACCTGCAACACAGAAACCCAGTTAAAGGTCCTATATTATGCCTTTTTTCCCTTATTTTATCCTGTTGCTATGTATCTGATATGCTTAATTTTATATTCCGCCACAATCTAAACACAAAAGGTTATAAATTATACCCTGTTTGGGAGCGCAGTTTCAAACCCGGAACTCAAAACAGCTTGTTTCAGTTTTTTTTTCTTTTTTTTTTCCCGGGACCCGCCCCGTTGGTTGCGATTGGTTGTCATTCATTGTGATTTCCCCACCCACCCAGCACAGCGTGGAGCGGGAGGGGCGAGGTGTGAGACGTATTGAGTAAACAAAGCGGTTCGGAGGAAGGAATAAACTTTGACTATGGCTGTCCCCGTTACTTTGCCTTACGTTTATGATCCAGAGTCTGATGAAGATTTTGAAGTCCATGCTGCACAAGTACCACGAAGACTTCATCAAGACGTAGCAGACTGGTAAACATGCTAACCCATATTCATTGTGAGATTACAGAGTAGCACATGCTAATTTTAGCTTTCATTGTAACTTAGGTGTAAGTGTGGTGTCTGTCAGAAAATGCCAACTGAACAAGAAAATGTTTGCTGTCAGGAAAAACCAAAGGTAAAAGTTTAGTATGTTTGTATCTTTGCATTCAAGTAAAAAAACAAAGTACCAACATCATTGTTGGATAACTGTCACAAGAGCTTTTCACAGTAGAGTGAAGCACGGAAATGGGTGGATATCAGGGTGGAGAGCAGGTAGAAGTGGGGGAGGGTGTTTGAGCTGCAGGGGGCTGAACAAAAAACAGATGTACGTCACTATGTTCCACCAGTCGTTAGAGGTTTGGAGAACACGCCCCTTACTTTGAATTTAAATATCTCAAAATAGCATGAATCAAAATAAAACACACTTTGGGGGATTGTTTGGGGTAGTACTAAGTAAAAGAAAAGGTTAAAACCTCATAAAAGTCAGTTTTGCATAATAGGGGACCTTTAAGAACCCTTATATGGACTCTCATGTACAGATAATTACATGGAATTACAGAAGAAATCTTTCTAAATGTTGTCATGTGAACCGTTGGAAGATGTTTTTTGTATCTGATCAGATTTTTTTGTGGAGGAAAAGTACAGAATGTCTGACCTTCATGATCTGCTCCAATGTTTGGTTGCAAGCCCCGAGTTTGGTCATGGCGAATGCTGTGGACACACTAATGGGGGACATGAAGATGTTGTCTCCAGGTGGTTTAGTGACAGTCAGCTGTTTGTAGAGAGAAAGGGCAAAACGACTGTTTGCCTTGGACAACTCCCACACTCTGGGGTTAGTCATCTCCGGGACCTGGTCTTGCTCTGGCTCTGGGGTGACCTCCTGGTCCGGGCTGCGGTAGATGCAGCGTGGCTCCAGAGCCAGGTCTCTGGGTTTGGCATTGCAGATGTCGAGAATCTCGGCGAGAGAGAGTGAAGGCAGGAAAATAAGAAGCAACGTCCACTGAGCTGCCTTCATCCTGGGACCAACCAGAGAGGGGTTTACAACGCTTGCTTCAATTGGTTTAAATAAATTTTTAATATAAAACAATCCAAATAACACAAAAAAAAATCTAATCTTCATTAACTAATTTTCTACTTCCAACAGGGAGGAAGTTTTAGTCAAAGCCCTATAAAACTATAAAATATGTTTTAAATTACTTTTCATTTTTACTTTGATATTCTACTGCAAATTAAATCTGAATATTCCCGTCGACGGCCTGAACTTTCACCTAAACACACTCCAACTTATTACAAATTTTAGTGTAAAAAAAAAAAGTTCAATCTTGTTTTTCTGATGGTTTTACGTCTAATTTTATCATATTTTGTTATTTGTAGTTTATACCAAAAAAAAAAGTCCGAAAACTTACCTGGAGCAGAAGGATTGTAAGTGTTCAGATGAGTAGATGTGAGCAGTTTGAGCTGAATTCAGGTCAGTGTCCTGCAGAGCATCGAGACATCGACCTTTGAACTTTCATTGATTGGTTGTTCATAAACTACGTCAACATCAGTCACTTCCTCTGATCAATAAATGCTCACATACACTGATCAGTTGGCTGAGGTGTAGCTATCAAACCACAACAAAGGCCCAGAATTCATAAAAAGGATACATGATGAAAAGATAAGGAGGTAGTAACAATAAATCCCCAGATGAGGGCGCTAATTTAATGAGAGCCTCAATTCATTCAGAGTGAAGAGTTGGAAGGTAATATAACAAATGTCCAACAGAGGGCGCCAAACCCAGTAAAACGTTTAATCACAATAAAAACAATCAGAGGTAATAAAAGCATGTCACCAGCAGAGGGCACCAATTCACAAAAGCATTTATTTAGAATAAAAATGAGAATGTAATAATAATAAATGGCCAGCAGATGGCAATAATCACTTAAATAGTTTTAATTTTTTTTAAAAATTTTGTGATATTTTTTTTTCCCTCATTAACTTGAATGGAGTTTTAAAAATTTTCTCTCAAAAGTTAATGCTCTTTTAAACTCGAAAATTTTAATTTAATCTAATTTACTTTAATGCAGTTTTAAGAGAAGCTGAAAAAAATCTTTAGACCTTTTTAAAACTGCTGTTAATTAAATTCAGTTACGCCTGAATTTTTGTTTTTTAATATTCTTGCGTAGCTCAAACTCTTGTCCATCTCACAGTCAAAGAGTTATTTTAGAAGGTTTTGTATTTATTTTTGTTTTACGATAAATGACAGTTCTAAGTCTCTGGAATATACAGAAGTGCGCATGTGCCAACTAACGGTGTGAGAACAAAAGAACTGTTTTACAAAAAAATTTTACTTTAATTATAGATTTTTTTATATATATAAGCTAGTGCTTTAAAAGGGTGCGTGTGTATGCCACAGAGAGGCTGTGCTTGTTTTGTGTGTAGTTGGGGTGCATTTGAACCAAGTATCTTCAGAGCAAGGCATCGCTTTGCGCATGCGCGCTAGACGCTAGGCATAATGAGGGCTGTAGTCCATTTTTAGCATTTCAGCATATGGTAACTTGATGGCTCCAAAGTATAAATAGGCTGTTTTTCTAAAACAGCACATTTATAGGTCTGGCTTTATTTTCTTAAGTTCTCAAGATTTAAAATGAAAATTATTTCTGTTATTTTTGTAACAATTTTTTTAAAAAAATAAGCTACTTTGTTTATTTTAAAAAAATATATAATTTTTTTTTTATATGTGTTAAACTGTCTTGTTTAAATTTATGAAAGTTTTTTTCTTCTTAAGTTTTTTTATTCAACTGATTCCTTTAAAACCTTAAATATTATTTGATCAGTTTTATTTTGAAAAAACACTTTCATTTCCTGTTTGAATAAAAAAAATTTATTGTAAAAAAATAAATATTTAAAAAAAAGTGCAAATAAAATTTTCACAATAAAATCAGACAGAAAAATCATTTGAGACTAAAACTAAAGTCCGGTCCACACATGGGGGGAGGTCAAAATAACTTGGGGAGCTGTCGCAGGCGGCTCAGGTCCAGGATGTTTCCCACCGACCCCTCTGGCTGGCGGCTGGCCCCTCTAAACAAAGATGGCCGCCCGGTGGAACAGTTCTCTTTGTCCTCGCCATCCGCTTTGGCGGCGCCAGCTAGCGCCTTCATCTTGGGTCGCAGCTCCCGGATCAGCTGACTCTGTGGGAGGAGCTTCAGGTTCAATGGGTGGGGCGCCGGTGACTCCTCTCCCCCTTCATCTCGCTCCTCCTCAATAAGCCCGTACCTCCTCATGTATTTCCTAGTGGCCAAAGACATGTTGCTAGGCGACAGGAGGGAGTCAGTGGAGGGGGTAGAGACTTGCTGTTGAGGGACGTGGCCTCCCAGAGACAGCCGACTAAGCTGGGAGTCGCTAAGGTAACGCAGGGCGATGGCGTTAGCCTCCAAGCTTAGATCTACACTGCCTCCTGGGAACATGGTGCTGCCGGTGGGCTCGGAAACGCTGAGTCTGGAGACTACGGCTGCCGGGTTGATTCCTGCCAGAGTGCTGATGGAACAAAATGAACAGAGTCAGAGAAGCTAGCTCTTCTGTACCGCTGAGAACCGTCTGTGAATCTCCAAGACCTGAATTATACTTAAATAGAAATGGAGTTCCCCAAGGTTCCATATTGGTGCCTCCTTTATTATTTTTAATGTACCGTGTTTTCCGCACTATAAGGCGCACTTCATTATAAGGTGCTACAGTAAAGGCTAGGGTTACGTTATGTATCCACTAAATGGTGCGGCGCTAAAGGGAATGTAACTCGTCTTGAGTCTAAACTCTGCGGTGTAACAGTGTCTCTTGGTAGGAGCCATTTCCGGGTCTTTACACAACCACACAAATGGAGATAGGTGCGTTCGAGATGACACAGGCGGACGCAGTTTTGATCGGCGCAGATCGGTGCGCAATGCATGCCGGTCAGAACTGCGTCCGCCTGTGTTATCTTGAACGCACCTAATGAGACGCCCTTTCATATATCCCAGCATGCACCGCGCACTACTTCTTCTACGGGAAAAATGGAGTCGACGGCTGCTTACCGCAGTTGCGACACCTGTTGTAGCTCAATATTAATCCATATACATATAAGGCGCTCCGGGTTAAAAGGCGCATCGTGGACTTTAGAGAAAATTAAATGTTTTCAGGTGCGCCTTATAGTGCAGAAAATACGGTACACACAGTCTTATATTCAGGGATCTTTTCAATCAATATATCAATGGTATTTGAAAAAAAAAAAAAGACTTGCGCCTGACCGAGTCAGGTGAGTCCAGTACCTGGCATTCTCCAGAACTTGGAGCCTCTCTTTGTCTGTTAGATCTTCCTGATCCATGTTGACTCCCAGATGCTGCAGCTGCTGCAGAGTGGCTCTGACCACCGGGTCTTCTTCTGGGCTCTGCTGCTTCCTCTTGGACGAGGAGGAGGACTGGGATGACTGGGAGTGGACAGAGACGTTCACACTCTTAATCCCAGAGTCTTCCTCAGGTTCCTGTTTGGTCTCAACCTCCTGGAGACGAGTGTTGACCTGTAACTGATGACAGACACACGGCCAGTAAAAACAGTTTTTTTTCATAATTATAATTAATTAAAAATTCTAATGTTTAAAAAATTTATAAAAATTTCTTCAATTTGAGTGGGGTTTTTGGTCGTGCTGCTGTGGGCGTGGCTCGTAATCTTACCATGAGATTTTGGTAGAAGCTCTTCTGCTCCTCGGCTGGTCTGTACATGCTTGCGCTCTCTCCCAGGACCGGACTGTCCAAACCACTACAGCTAGAAAAAAACAAAAAACCTTTTCATTAAAAACCTGCTCTGTATGACATAGTAGTTTTTTTTGTCTGATGACTTTTGCCGCTCCTCCTTCAGGTCAAGAGGAGCCAGATGGGGTGGTTCGGGCATCTGGTTAGGATGCCCCCCGAGCGCCTCGCGGGCGAGGTGTTTCGGGCACGTCCCACCGGGAGGAGACCAAGGGGCAGGCCCGGACCCGCTGGAGAGACTATGTCTCACAGCTGGCCGGGGAACGACTTGGGATCCTTCCAGGTGAGCTAGAGGATGCAGCCGGGGAGAGAGAGGCCTGGGCTGCCCATTTGAGGCTGTTGCCCCCGCGACCCGACCCCAGAACAAGCGGAAGATGACGGAACGGACTTTTGAGCGCTCTGGGTGATGTAGAGTAGCGATAAGAACACAGATTTCATCTCATGTTAACGGTGTAATCAGAAGATCAGTGACTGCAAGAGACTGTAGCCAGAGAACATAGCATAGCGATGTGTAGAATGACTTCGGTAGCGAGGAAGATGAAGAGCACAAAGATTGAGCACGGGACAAAATGATGGAATTTAAAAAGGAAGTCTACTGTTTGATTTTTATGAAGGTGAGACAGGCTCTGGAAATCGAGGAGGTGTTTCCAGATGACAGGACGACTACAGTTTTGATCAGAGAGATACGAAGTATTATACTACCACTTTTGCGCGTGTCTTCTGGAGTAGTAACGAGTTCACAGAGATGCAGTGTAAGGTGAAAGTTGAAGTAGCAAAGACCAAACAAGTGGTCTATAACTTTAGACAAAAAAGGAGTTCTTCAGATGCAGTATTTGCTTTCAGGGTGTTGGAAGAGGGAGCTGCACTGTGTCTTCGTAGATCTAGAGAAAGCGTATGATAGGGTACCTAGAGAAGAGCTATGGTATTGTATGAGGAAGTCTGGTGTGACAGAGAAGTACGTTTGAGCAGTGAAAGACGTGTATGAGGGCTAAGACAGTGGTGAGGTGTGCTGTAGGTGAGACAGAGGAGTTCAGTGTGGGGGTGGGACTGCAAATGGATCTGCTGAGTCACTTCTTGTTGCTATGGTGATGGAACGGTTGACAGATTTATAAACAAGAATCTCCATGCATTATGATGTCCAGAAATGAGAGGATACTGTATATATCGACGTTATCATTCCAAAGCATGCCTGCTTTAAAATTCTTGATTCTGCCAGAAAAATAATTCTAAATTTAATCTGTGGGCACTGTGGAGGTCTACAGGATTTATATGTTTCTGCCAGTTTACGCCACCGTCTCAACAGAAACTACTTTTGCCAGCACCCCATGACCCTTGTTACTCTGAGAGCTTCTTTTCTGTGCGCCCTATATATTGAACCGATCCTACACCCTCCATGAACCTGAGGAGCGGCATAGGTAACAGACTCCTGCAACCCCGCTGCTCAAAGGAACAATACAGAAAATCATTTCTGATTTTGTTTCCTCCATTAAAACTATTTAACTCTCATCCTACAGACTGGAACTACCACTGTAGATATTCACAACAGCACCATAACAGATTAGTGGCCTGTTCGGGGTGTACCCTGCCATTCGCCTATAATTTGCCGAGATAGGCTGGGGCTCCCCCATGACCCCGATAGGGACAAGCAGTTCAAAAGACAAAACTAAACGAATATTCACAACAGGTTTCCATAGTCGGTAATCCCAGTCTTTGGTGCATCCTGTCTGTCCATCCTAAAACACAATCTCTCCTTCAACTGGGTCTCCATCAGGTTTCTTTTTTTATCCTCTAGATGAGTTTTTGCTCCTTGAGGAGGAAGCTCTAATCACAGGGATTCTTTACCTCTGGTTAGGAGACGTGGAGATGGAAACATCCACCACATCTGCTCCACCCTCTGACTTCCTTGCTGACGTATTT
Source organism: Neostethus bicornis (assembly GCA_902685375.1). NCBI lineage: Eukaryota > Metazoa > Chordata > Actinopteri > Atheriniformes > Phallostethidae > Neostethus > Neostethus bicornis. The sequence continues at coordinate 4,532,997 of LR738547.1, read as the reverse complement.
GAGGGGGAGCAGGAAAGCGGTTCTTCAGCGGAGGAGTTGGCGGTTGGTGGGGAGGAGTTGGCGGTTGGTGGAGAGGGGGCTGCATCTGGATGGCTCCCCCAGAACAAACTGGCTCCTGGAAACATCACAGACAGTGACGATAAAAACATACCTCGCCATTTCAGGTAAAATATATGGACCCACCTGTTTCCACGGCGACGCTGGCAGTACTCTTCGGTGTCTGGGTGGAGGTCCCAAGTTTCCCCTGAGCCTCCAGCAGCATCTGGACCTGCAGACCAGCACGGTTACTCAACTGCTGGAGAAGCAGGGACTCTGAGGAACTTACCTGGGTCTGCAGGAGGCGCAGCTGGCGCTCCTGCTGGAGCAGCAGCTGGTAGGCATCTCCTCTGTCCCAGCCGTGGCTCGCAGGGTGGAGCCACATAGGCGAGGAGGAGGAGTCACCGTGCCACTGAGGGGCGTGAAAACAGGAACAGGGAGGAGGTGCGTAGTGCTGAGGGAGGAGCAGAGTGGAGGGAGATAAAGATGGTGGAGGGGATTTAGGAAGATGACTGGAGGCCGGAGGAGGAGCAGGTGGGAGGTGAAGAGGCGGAGTTTGTTGATGAACGGGCAGAGTTTGACATTGAGGAGGGAGAGCTTGATGAACGTGATGAGGGGCTCGGAGATGGGTAGGCGGGATTTGCTGATGAACAGGAGGCGCTTGGAAGTGAGGAGGTTGGATTTGTTGATGAAGAGGATGAGGAGCTTGTAGTTGAGGAGGTGGGGTTTGCTGATGAAGAAGAGAAGCTTGGACATGGGTAGGTGGGGTTTGCTGATGAAGAGGAGAAGCTTGCACATGGGTAGGTGGGGTTTGCTGATGAAGAGGAGAAGCTTGCACATGGGTAGGTGGGGTTTGCTGATGAAGAGGAGAAGCTTGCACATGGGTAGGTGGGGTTTGCTGATGAAGAGGAGAAGCTTGCACATGGGTAGGTGGGGTTTGCTGATGAAGAGGAGAAGCTTGGACATGGGTAGGTTTGGTTTGCTGATGAAGAGGAGAAGCTTGTTTATGAAGAGGAGTGGCTTGAAGATTGTGGGGAGGGGTTTGCTGGTGAATAGGAGGAGTTTTGTGATGAGGGGGCGGGGCATATTGGTGAAAAGTTGGAGCTTGGAAATAAGGCATTGGTGCTTGCCACTGATGTGGAGGGGCTTGGCGGTGAGCGGGTGAAGTTTGCCGGCGATCGGAGGAAGTTGATTTTCTAGAGGAGGAGGGGGGTACAGCAGGGAGGTGTGACGGACCGGGAGTCTGAGAAGGAGAGGTGGTGGGCATGGTGGTACTGAGAACGGCAGGGGAGGAAAAGATGGAAGTACAGTTCTGGGTAGTGCAGCAGGTGCATGAGGGAGGCTGCAGGTTGGAGTTGGGGGTGCTGTGGAGGTGATGAATAGGAGGCCTGGATCCCGTGGAGGAGGGGAGAGGAGCTGATCTCCTGCTGGCTGGAGGAGGAGGCTTTTGGGCGGGGTCACAGTCCTGGTCCTCACTGTGATGAGACGAGAAGCTGCTGTCGACCAGCAGGGAAAGTTCAGGAACAGATGGCTGGATGTGGCGAGTCTGAAAGGAGGACAAAGTGGGGGTTAGTGGAGGAAACACGAGAAGAAGCAGGAGGTGGTGGGTCTAACCTTAAAAGGAGCAGCGTGGGGATTAGGGGAGGGACGAGGAGAAAAGTCCTCCTCCTCCACTCCGGAGTCCTGATCACTGATGGAGAGCGGACGAGGTGCTCTGGACCTACAGAAAGAGGTCTGAGCAGCTCTGAAGACTTCAATCTGTCTCCCAGTGTCCTCTGGACCCAGATTGCACTTTAGGACCCGCCCCTGAACGGGGACATCCTGAGGAGAGACGGACAATATATCATCAGACACATTTCCTGCCGTAATACTTTGTCCTCTCGCAACAAAAAAGTCCAAATTTGAAATAAAGTTAAAACAATGACTCTTTTTCATAATCGAAACCAGAATGAGTATTTTTATTAGAGTAGAGAAAGTCTTTTTATTTGGACCCTTGAATCCCGAATTATATGAAATATCTTAATATTAAGAAGACAAGAGGAGGTTGTTTTGATGGAAGAAAAAAATAAAGTAAGCTTTCCCAATAAGTGACCCAGATATTGTCACCCGTCAAAGCTGATAGGGCGGCCTGAATCCCGCAAAGAAAAAAATATGTTTGAACATTTATGGCATAAAAAATAGAGGTTGCATGGAGTCATTGTCATGATCTAACATAATCTGCAGACGACATTGTGATCTGTAGTGAGAGGAGGGAAGAGGTGGAGGAAAAGCTGGAGAGGTGGAGGTTTGCACTAGAAAAAAGAGGAATGAAGATCAGTCAGAGTAAAACAGAGTACATGTGTGTGAATGAGAGGGATCCAAATGGAAAAGTGAGGTTACAGGGAGAAGAGAGAAAGAAGGTGGAAGATTTTAAGTACTTAGGATCAACAGTCCAGAGCAATGGAGAGTGTGGAAAAGACGTGAAGAAGTGTGTGCAGGCAGGCTGGAACGGGTGGAGAAAAGTATCAGGTGTGATGTGTGACAAAAAAGTTTCAGCTAGAATGAAAGAGAAAGTGTACAAAACCGTGGTGAGAGCGGCCATGCTGATTGGTCTAGAGCAGAGGTGTCAAAAGTACCAACATTTTCTACTCAAGTAGAAGTATAAATACCGAGTTAAAAAACTACTTTAGTAAAAGTAGAAGTATCAACTCAAGTTTTCTACTTAAGTAAAAGTAAAAAGTAACCTATTTTAAAACTACTTCAAGTAAAAAAGTAAAAGTAATTTTCAGGAAAAAAAGGAATATTGTTAACAAAAGCGTATGAACATATTTTTTAACTATTATCACATGCTTTAAGGAGCAAAAAATATGATAATAAATCAAAGTGTTTTGGTGTGAAACTTTATGAATCAGAAACATTTATTTCTTAATAATCTTTATTGGAAATCGATTAATGAACACAATCAAATGTATTAACATAAGCAGGGCATTATGTAACGTCCCTTCAGCTACCAAGCTTCACTGTGCGTCACCTAATTTAACCAACTTCAGCAGACACAAACACACTCAATGTAAAAAAATATACAAACACACTCAATGTTAAAAAAAATAAATAAATGAAAAAAAAAATGACCAAAAGGCTTTTTCAAGCCTTGAAGGCAGCTAGTTTTCAAAGTTCTTTGAGGCAATACTGAATAGTCTTTATCAAGTTGATAAGGTTGGGAGTGCCACATACAGCCTGCGTGACACCTGGAACCAGCGTTGTCAGGTGGGAGGTGCTGGATTATCGTACTAATGACGTAAAATTATCGTATTTTACAAAAAAATATCGTACACCCAGTAAAACCACGCCCATTGACAAAATAACACCCTTTACATGCACTCGTAAGGCAGTGGGAGTGAAGGAAACACACAGGAGGCAAAATCCTTGGATTCTTTTTCTAAAATTTTAAGAACTGTAAAAATGAAAAAATAACCAGGGAAATAAGATTTTAAGAAACCCAGAAAGAAACTAGTAGGGGCGGGACTTAGGAGACGGTATATATAAATTTATGTATATACATATCTACATATATATGTGTACATATAAGGTTTTTTTTTATGTTAACCCAAACATCTTCATGATTCAAAATCTAAGCGATGTGTAGTTTTAATCTCCTCAGTCAGTCTTTATAAACTAATCAATAACATTTTGGATGCTTTTAAGCACAAATACTTCATCCACTACTATTTATGGATGAATCAGTTCAATTAGCTTTGTTTCTAAAGATAAAATAGTGTGTTACAGATCAAAATTATTTTTATAAAAATACCATCTACAACATTTTCAGCAAAGACGTTTACAATAACCGCAGACTGAAAATAATAATAATAAAACATTTCTTCGCTGTTGTTTTTTTTAAAAAACTGATAATTCAATCAAAGTTCAGTGTTGCAGCATCAGAAACACTTTGATTTCCGAGCCCGTAACAAGTCTCAAACACGGAAATTAACTTCTTAACGTTCCTGGCTGCTCTTTAAAAGTTTGTGGGCGGGGTTACTCGCCCCAAAGTATTGATTGACTGGACCTTTCAGCCAATCATTCATCTGTTCCTTTGTTTGATGCATTCAGGGTTCATTAAAAAAAAAAAATCCGACAAACAGTCGCGGCTGTTTAACGGTGACAAAATGGAGAAAGTAGCGACTACTTTTTATAAAATTAACGAAGTAAAAGTACAGATAATTGCATAAAAAAGTAGTGAGTAAAAGTAAAAAGTAGACGAAAAAATAATTACTTCGTTAAAGTAAAGATAACGAGATTTTCTACTTGAGTAAGGTAACGAAGTAGTCTTACTTCGTTACTTGACACCTCTGGTCTAGAGACAGTGGCACTGAGGAAAAGACAGGAAACAGAGATGGAGGTAGCAGAGATGAAGATGCTGAGGATCTCTCTGGGAGTGACCAGGATGGACAGGATCAGAGGAACAGCACATGTTAGAGGTTTTAAAGTCAGAGAGGTCAGACTGAGATGGTTTGGACATGTACAGAGAAGAGAGAGAGAGTACATCAGAAGAAGGATGCTGGATTTGGAACCAACAGGAAAGAGGCCTAGAGGAAGACCCAAGAGGAGGTTCATGGATACAGTGAAGGAAGACATGAAGATAGTTGGTGTGACCAAAGAGGATGCAGCAGATAGGGTTAGATGGAAGACACTGACTTGCTGTGGCGACCCCTGAAGGGAAATGCCAAAAGAAGAAGATGAAATCATCATCTATTTTTTTAAACATGGGGAAAAAACCGGGTCAGGGGGTCAGGGACAGGGTCCTGCCCCAAGTGGAGGAGTTTAAGTATCTCGGGGTCTTGTTCACGAGTGGGGGAAGGATGGAGCGGGAGATCTACAGGCGGATCGGTGCGGCGTCTGCAATAACTAGGACGCTGCATCGGTCCGTCGTGCTAAAGAGAGAGCTGAGCCGAAAAGCAAAGCTCTCGATTTACAAGTCGATCTACGTTCCAACCCTCACCATGGTAACCAGCTGTGGGTGGTGACCGAAAGAATGAGATCGCGGGTACAAGCGGCCGAAATGAGCTTCCTGCGCAGGGTGACTGGGCTCTCACTCAGAGATCGGGTGAGGAGCTCTGCCATCCGGGAGGAGCTCGGTGTCGAGCCGCTCCTCCTCCAGGTCGAGAGGAGCCCGATGGGGTGGTTAGGGCATCTGGTCAGGATGCCCCCCGAGCGCCTCGCGGGCGGGGTGTTTCAGGCACATTCCACGGGGAGTAGACCAAGGGGCAGACCCCGGACCCACTGGAGAGACTATGTCTCACAGCTGGCCAGGGAACGACTTGGGATCCTTCCAGGTGAGCTGTAGGATGCAGCCGGGGAGAGAGAGGCCTGGGCTGCCCGTTTGAGGCTGTTGCCCCCGCGACCTGACCCCGGAACAAGCGGAAGATGACGGAACGGAACGTAAAAAACCCTTTTGGAGTTCATTTCATATCATTTTATCACAATAAAACTAAACATCAGGAGTTATCAGGTTAAATTTTTTAGACTATATTAACTATTCCTACTATAGAGTTTGTATCACACAGATTCTGTCCAGCTGTTCAGGGTAAAAACGTGGAAGTCTGGGGCTTCTACCTGATACAGCGTCGCTGAGTGGGAGGCAGAGAGCAGCTGGAAATCGAGCCGAGGCTCAGGTCCTAGTCCGGGAGCTTTACACTGGAAGAACTGGGGAGCTCTGTGAGTGGAGCCGAACAAGATGAGCAGGAAGCAGCCAGACTCTGAAAAGACCCTGGAAAGCAGCAGAAACCCACGTCAGAACATGTGGTTCACCATCAGTACTCCTGGTCCTGGCACCTCACCTGTCCTGGATGGCGGAGCTGAACAAAAACCTCAGACACCATGCCCAGCTCTGTGGATTGGAGACCCGGCCCACCCCACTCAGCCACCTGCACGAGAACCAGGAGAAATTAGAGATCAGAAGCTTAGAGGAACCGGGTCAACGCAGGAGAACTTACAGTCCCACCAGCGGCAGGCTGGAGGCCTTAGGGTCTGACTCCAGAAGGAGGACTAGTTTCCTGGTCTGGTCCAGAGTCAGAAACCTAGAGAAAACAGAATTCAGTCAAAACTTTCAGGTCCCGATGGAAGTTTTTTTTTTCTTCCGTTCCGTCATCTTCCGCTTGTTCCGGGGTCGAGTCACGGGGACAACAGCCTCAAACGGGCAGCCCAGGCCTCTCTCTCCCCGGCTGCATCCTCCAGCTCACCCGGAAGGATCCCAAGTCGTTCCCCAGCCGCCTGTGAGACATAGTCTCTCCAGCGGGTCTGCCCCTTGGTCTCCTCCCGGTGGGACGTGCCCAAAACATCTCACCAGCGAGGCGCACGGGGGGCATCCTGACCAGATGCCCGAACCACCCCATCTGGCTCCTCTTGACCTGGAGGAGGAGCGGCTCGACAACCGAGCTCCTCCCGGATGGCAGAGCTCCTCACCCGATCTGAGTGAGAGCCCAGCCATCCTGCGGAGGAAGCCCATTTCGGCCGCTGGTACCCGCGATCTCATTCTTTCGGTAACCACCCACAGCTGGTGATCATAGGTTTTTTTTTCTTCTGCGGCCTAAACTTACACATGCACTTTCAGCCAAAAATGTACAACATATTTATTTACATATATTTTTAACTATATTTCTTTATTGTTATTTTTGTCCTTTGTATTTTTCCTGTTCCTAATAAACTGTCCACGTTCCTCACCCTCGCTGGCGACCCGGCGGTGGCCGGTTCATGCTGGTCAGGCTCCTCAGCAGGGCAGTAGGGATGATGGGGATGCTTCTGATTGGCTGAGCCTCTACAATGAGGGTAGGAGACACAGAGGACCAGGTGATGGTGAACGTTGTAGCATCAGACTGCAGAGAGCAGGAGACCAACGCTCTGATCCTCAGGAGCTGGAACAGATCCAGAACCTGCCTGCTGCTCACCGCCTGCTGCAGACCCTGAAAAACACAGTTAGTTTAATATAACAGTGGAGATTCTTGGAATTCTTGGAGTGTACCTATGACTGGAATTACAGGTTAAATCCTCTACATCTGCAGATGGACTTCATCCAGACATTTACACTGACATATATAATGTTTTGAAAAAATGAACTGACTCACCTTAAAACTCTGGTGAAACTCAGCTTCTGATTGGACGGCAGCTTCAGGCATCACATCCGACTGAATACAGAACAAACAGGGCACCTGTACGTCTCCGGGCAGAGGGGCAGATGGAACTCGATCCGCGGTTCCTGGCTGGTCCCGACCTGGATCGAACCGATCCAGAGTGACCGTAATCCCCTCTTCATCTGCAGGAGAGACGCAGCTAATTTAAACATCATGATCACCGGCCAATCAGCTTTCAGAATGATGTGCGGGTGACCTCTGACCTGAGTCGACGGTAGCTGTTCCAAGGAAGAAGCAGTGGAGGCGGGGCTTGTTTCCATGGCGAGCGTGACGCTGTGCAAGGCGGAGAGTTTTCTCAAGCAGGATCACTCGGGGTTTCCTGGACAAACACACATGTCAGCGGTCAGAAAACAAACAGACCTTTATCCCTCTGGACGTAGGATCATCAAACATTTAAAGATGTTACGTTCCGTGACAATGGGTTATCAAAGATATTTAAAATTTCATTTTTGGAATATAACAAAAAACAAGTTAACAGTTTCTCATTAAAACAATTGGCAAACTAAGGAGCCAGAAAAGATCAAGATTACTTTTAACACAAAGTTGATCTACGTTCCCACCCTCACCATGGTAACCAGGATCTACGTTCCTACCCTCACCATGGTAACCAGGATCTACGTTCCTACCCTCACCATGGTAACCAGGATCTACGTTCCTACCCTCACCATGGTAACCAGGATCTACGTTCCTACCATCACCATGGTAACCAGGATCTACGTTCATACCATCACCATGGTAACCAGGATCTACGTTCCTACCATCTCCATGGTAACCAGGATCTACGTTCCCACCCTCATCATGGTAACCAGGATCTACGTTCCTACCCTCACCATGGTAACCAGGATCTACGTTCATACCATCACCATGGTAACCAGGATCTACGTTCCTACCCTCACTATGGTAACCAGGATCTACGTTTCCACCCTCACCATGGTAACCAGGATCTACGTTCCTACCCTCACCATGGTAACCAGGATCTACGTTCCTACCCTCACCATGGTAACCAGGATCTACGTTCCTACCCTCACCATGGTAACCAGGATCTACGTTCCTACCCTCACCATGGTAACCAGGATCTACGTTCCCATCCTCATCATGGTAACCAGGATCTACGTTCCCACCCTCACCATGGTAACCAGGATCTACGTTCCCATCCTCACCGTAGTAACCAGGATCTACGTTCCTACACTCACCATGGTAACCAGGATCTATGTTCCTACACTCACCATGGTAACCAGGATCTACGTTCCTACACTCACCATGGTAACCAGGATCTACGTTCCTACCCTCACCATGGTAACCAGGATCTACGTTCCTACCCTCACCATGGTAACCAGCTGTGGGTGGTGACCGAAAGAATGAGATCGTGGATACAAGTGGCAGAAATAAGCTTTCTCCACAAGATGGCTGGGCTCTCACTCAGAGATCGGGTGAGGTGCTCTGCCATTCGGGAGGAGCTCAGTGTCGAGCCGCTCCTCCTACAGGTCGAGAGGAGCCAGACGGAGTGGTTCGGGCATCTGGTCAGGATGCCCCCACGAGCGCCTCGCAGGTGAGGTGTTTCGGGCACGTCCCACTGGAAGAGAGACTATGTCTCACAGCTGGACAAAGAACGACTTCGGATCCTTCTGGGTGAACTGGAGGATGCAGCCAGGGTGAGAGAAGCCTGGGCTTCCCATCTGAGGCTGTTGCCCCCGCAACCTGGCCCCAGATGAGCGGAAGATGATGGAACGGAACAAAGTTAAAAAAAAAAGTATCTACAAAAGTTTCAGGTTATAATCAGCTAGCTGATTTTACAAGATTGCTATTCATGAACACTTCTTTTTTCACAGAAAAGAACACTCTCTTTTCAGCTCATTTTCATACAATCTTAATCATTAATAAGCTTTCGCTTAGTCCTTCCACATCCCTCTTCCTGATAACGATGGACATGTGGAGGTATTTAAAAGGTTAATGTAAACATCCCTCAGGTGTGTGTGTGTGTTTACCTGCAGAGCTGGAGGTGGAGCTTCTCTCCTGCAGGGCTGCAGTCCCACAGAGCCGATCTGGATTTGGGGAAACTTAGCTGGGTGAGGGAGTTTCCTGAGGTCCTGTTTGACATCAGAAACATGATGTGAGCATGGAAACAGGAAGCAGGTCCTTCACCTGCTGATGTTTGTCATCGCGAAATTGTACAATGAGGTTAAAATAAAGTGGACATCACTTAAAAAATTATATAGAAAAATAACATTGAAAAACAAAGTAAACAGAAAAACCCCCCAAACCAAATAAAAAGAACTCCAGATTCAAACATCTCACTTTCCACCCGCAGAGCAGTCACTGAAACCACCAAACCATAAAAATATTCACACAAACATTAATCATATGCAGATTATTTCCAGCACCAATGGAAAGAGAAAAATGCTTCAAACTAAAAGATAAACAGGAAATTTTACCAGCAGCTTATTGCCATAGCAACCAAAGGGGGATTCCCACCAAAACAAAACTTCATGCAAATGTTAAACTGTGTGCAACAGCTCGAACCAGAGGAGGAATGCTTTCCATGGGCGGCTCAGCTTAGTGGCCATCTTGGATCAGAGTCACAAGTTTAACTCTCATGCACTGTACCAGTAATAATATCAATAAATCTAAGTGGTAGTTTTTTTCAGAACCATAAGGTAGAGCAGGGGTGGGCAAACTTTTTTATTCGCGGGCCATATTGAGTTCTAACATTTGACAAACGGGCCTGAACAGGAGCAGATGGATGGCATGCTTTGGTGACCTCAGCTCATTGGAGAAAAAAAATACACATCTAGGGATCTGGTGGATCTCTTGAGATTTTGGAGCACGTTGTATTTGAGCTAGGTATGGAAAGCCAACGGGGCCACTACACGCACGCAAAAAAGCGAGCTGGATGTTACATCAAGTGTGTTTCATTTCACTATCGCTTTAAAAAAGTTCATCCAGCACGCTTGGTTCAAAATGTAGGTTTCAAATTTAACGCGCTTGTTGACGTGCGCATATAGGCCCCCCTGGCTTTCCATATATGCTGTTTATTTTGACAACGTGCACATGACGGAGACACACATTTTAATGGGAGCAGTGTTGTTGTTTTCTCAACAAAGCCAATAAATCTAGACTACGCCATCTAGCGAAGAAACATCAGAATTGCAGGAGAAATAAAACATTAAGATTTATTTATTAAATTTTTCAAGTTTGGGGGCCGGATTAAAACGCTTCACATGTTTAAATGTTTAACACACGTGGCCTGCGGGTCGTAGTTTGCCCATGCATGAGGTGGAGTTTACATGAAGCTCATCTAAACAAACAATATTCTACTTTTAAAGCAAGTTGTTGTTTTATTTTTGTTTGTTCATTATACCTTTTATTAATTACTCACACTGCGCTGCCATCCATCCCACAAACATGGTTGTGAAGTTTGCAGATGACACGTTCATGGTGGGTCATAACCAAGGACGATGAGACCCAGTACAGAGAGGAGGTCCAGATCAACCTCATCTTGAACACCAGTAACACAAAGAATGTGACAGTGGACTAAAGGAGGTCCAGGAGAATGGAACACACTCCTCTCTGCATACACGGGAAGGTTGTGGAGCATGTAGACAGCATAGTGTTCCTGGGTATCCAAATCTCCTCCAACCTCTAGTAGACTGCTAACATGGTGAAGAAGACCCAAATCCCTTTCTTCTTCCTCTCGAAATTGAGGAACTGTAGACTCTCCTTCCAACTTCTGGTGAACTTCTACAGAGCCATCATTGAGAGTATTCTGTCTCTCAGCATGACTGTGTGGTACGGCAGCTGCACTACACAGGACAAAAGGGACTTGGCTTGGGTGGTGAAGACTGCATAGGAAATCGCAGGCTGCCGTCTACCAGATCTGGACTCATTCTACTGTTCCAGGGTTCACCAGAAGCCCAGACATATAGCAACCAACCCACCCACCTGGAAATGGACTCTTTATACCTCTCCCATCAGGGAATCAGTACAACCATCAAGACCACCACTTCATGGCTTACAGACTGTTTTTTTCTCCAGAGCTGTGAAAGAAATAATCCCACCACTTTCGATCCTCCATATAAACAGGTCCAGCTTTTTTGGGCAAAATGTGGGATGAGAATTAGCGCGTTCAAATCCAAGATCACGGTCCTCATCCGGAAAAGGGTGGAATGCCCCCTGCGGGTCAGGGCCAGGTTCCTGCCCCAAGTGGAGGAGTTTAAGTTTCTCGGGGTCTTGTTCACGAGTGGGGGAAGGATGGAGCGGGAGAGCGACAGGCGGATTGGTGCAGCATCAGCAATAACTAGGATGCTGCATCGGTCCGTCGCGGTAAAGAGAGCTGAGCCGAAAAGCAAAGCTCTCGATTTACAAGTCGATCTACGTTCCAACTCTCACCTATGGTCACCAGCTGTGGGTGGAGACCGAAAGAATGAGATCGCGGATACAAACAGCCGAAATGATCTTCCTCCACAGAGTGTCTGGGCTCTCACTCAAGAGATCGGGTGAGGAGCTCTGCCATCCGGGACGAGCTTCGGATCGAGCTGCTCCTCCTCCAGGTTGAGAGGAGCCAGATGGGGTGGTTCGGGCATCTGGTCAGAATGCCCCCTTGAGCACCTCGCTGGTGAGGTGTTTCGGGCACGTCCCACCGGGAGGAGACCAAGAGGCAGACCCCGGATCCACTGGAGAGACTATGTCTCACAGCTGGCCGGGGAACGACTTGGGATCCTTCCGGGTGAGCTAGAGAATGCAGCTGGGGTGTGAGAAGCCTCGACTACCCGTCTAAGACTGTTGCCGCATGACCCAGCCCCAGTTCCAACTCTCACCTATAATCACCAGCTGTGGGTGGTGACCGAAAGAATGAGATTGCGGATACAAGCGGCCGAGATGCGCTTCCTCCGCAAAGTATCTGGGCTCTCACTCAGAGATCGGGTGAGGAGCTCTGCCATCCGCGAGGAGCTCGGTGTCGAGCCTCTCTTCCTCCAGGTCGAGAGGAGCCAGATGGGGTGGTTCGGGCATCTGGTCAGAATGCCCCCCTGAGCACCTCGCTGGTGAGGTGTTTCGGGCACGTCCCACCGGGAGGAGACCAAGACGCAGACCCCGGACCTGCCTGAGAGACTATGTCTCACAGCTGGCCGGGGAGCAACTCGGGAATCTTTCTGGGTGAGATGGAGGATACAGTAAGGGTGAGAGAAGCGTGGGCTCCCTGTATGAGGCTGTTGCCCCCGCAACCTGGCCCTGGATGAGCGGAAGATGACGGAACGGAATATGTTGAAAATGACTGAGAATCCACACAAACATCAGTATTAAGAACTTTACAATACATTATTATCTTCCACCTGGAATGGTGACATCCCAGTTAAAGCTATTCTAAACTGGGAAGAATCATGGAAGAACATTCATTCATTGATATGATCTTTTTCTTCCATTAAATCCGATTTAAAAATAGTCGAAACTCAGCTGGTCAGCATTCAAGCAGCCTGTTCCTGCAGATTCAGATCAGACTGGAGTTATAACAGTATCTTTAGGAATGTTTACAACATAAAATCTAAAATCAGATCCATGTTCTTAGTTTTATTTACTGTTTACAAGAATTTTAATATATATTATTTCAGAAAAGTGTTGCACATTTAAAATAATAAAGTTTAACTTTCTCTTCTTGTACATTTAATCCTCCAGTTGTTTTTAATCTGATTTAATCTACTAAAACTTCACATCTGCAGGAGTGTAAATCCAGATTCTGTTCTGAAACACTTTAATAAGATAATAGATTTTTAACTCACCTTCCCTGGATGTTTTTTGGGCTAAAAACCTCCTGAAAAACTTCGCTTGGAAGATCCTGTAACTTAACGGGGCAGCTCATGTTTTTATCCCGGGAGAGAGGCGTTGTTGTCGGACACAAACCTCAGGAGCACCCGCTAACACAGAGCCGCCATGTTAGCTCCCGGATCGGTGCGATTCAGCACGGATTCTACCGTAAAGGTAACATGTAAAAGTCTAATAAAACTTAAACACGATGGTTTTACTTACTGTTAAAGTTTAACAGTGTAAAAACAGTAAATAAAGCCTGTTTGTACAAGATGAATAAAACATAAGTTAGCTGGAGTTTGATTATCGCGCTGTTTCTACTGCAATGGCGGGGCATCTCAGGAGCCAATAGGAAGCCTCGTTACAAGCGTGCTGACGAATAGGCTTTCACGTTCCTGGCTTGTTGCTTTTTTTTTTTTTTGCTTTCAAAGTCACAATAGTCGATACAACATGCTACCTGTCGATACCACAATGCTAATTTATATGCTAGCATTTAAAATGCTACTTTAACATTTTTCATTGAAAATATTTTAAATACCGTGATATTAATATCATAATTTTATAATAAAATATATAATATGTCAAAATATAACTATATTGTGTGTAATAATTTTAACATTGTGTTCTCATTTCTCATATTTATTTGGTCGTGTTACTAACTAAAACCACGCCTTGTTTGGTACCGCTCTGTTTAAATGCAAATTGGCTTTCTAACCTGAGCAACCATAGACAAAAACACACTAGACTTTGCAAACAATTCTCCAGTCACATGATGTTCCGTTCCGTCATCTTCCGCTTGTCTGAGATCGCGGGTGCAAGCGGCCGAAATGAGCTTCCTCCGCAGGATGGCTGGGCTCTCACTCAGAGATCGGGTGAGGAGCTCTGCCAGCCGGAACCGCTCAACCTCGCGCAAAAGCTCGGGCTCCTTCCCCGCCAGAGAAGTGACACTCCACGTCCCTAGAGCTAGCTTATACAGCCGAGGATCTGACCGCCAGGGTACCCATCTCCTCCTTCACCCGACCCCTATTGCCCCTCCTGCAGGTGGTGAGTCCGCTGGAAGGGCGGCCCATGTCCCCTGTTCGGGCTGGGCCCGGCCGGGCCCCATGGGTAAAAGCCCGGCCACCAGGCGCTCGCTCTCGTGCCCCACCCTCGGGCCTGGCTCCAAGGGGGGGCCCGGTGACCCGCGTCCGGGCAAGGGCAACTTGGCCATGTTTAGTAACTTCATAGGGGGTTTTCGAGCCACGCTTTGTCTGCCAGTCAGATGATGTGTTGTGTGTATTTTAAAGTTAGTGGGGTAGATACGAGACATGAAGAATGTTTTAGTCTAATAATCTTGTTTTATTCTGGTTTTAATCTAAGTCAGTATTATGGTTAATAAAGTCTCGTGAAAACCCCGGCATTAAACGTGGAGCTAACTTTAGTTGGACAAGATTCCAGTAGATGTCATAAATGCAGAACAATAAAATTATATTTACATAAAAATCTTCAGTCTTAAATGTGAAAAGTAATTCCCAAGTCCTGCTTTCAATAGTCCTCTGATTGGAACCAGAATACGCCCCACAGTGCTCAGGTGTCGTATCTCCTATCACTGTTTTGGTTTATCGATTTTGTACGCATTTCTGAAATAAAAAAACAAGAATAAAAAAGCTTTATTTTTATTTCAGTGAAGCAATGAAGCAATGAATGAAGCAACCTCCAGGTCGAGAGGAACCAGATGGGGTGGTTCGGGCATCTGGTCAGGATACCCCCGAGCGCCTCGCGGGCGAGGTGTGGTGAGAGCGCCCATGCTGATTGGTCTAGAAACAGTGGCACTGAAGAAAAGACAGGAAGCAGAGATGGAGGTAGCAGAGATGAGGATGCTCAGGATCTCTCTGGGAGTGACCAGGATGGACAGGATCAGAGGAACAGCACATTTTAGAGGTTTTGGAGATAAAGTCAGAGAGGCCAGACTGAGATGGTTTGGACATGTGCAGAGGAGAGAGAGAGAGTACATCGGAAGAAGGATGCTGGGTTTGGAACCACCAGGAAAGAGGCCTAGAGGAAGACCAAAGAGGAGGTACATGGATACAGTGAAGGAAGACATGAAGATAGTTGGTGTGACCAAAAAGTATACAGCAGATAGGGTTAGATGGAAGAAACTGACTTGCAGTGGCGCCCCCTGACGGGAAATGCCGAAGGAAGAAGAATTTAACCTTACAAGAATAATTTATCATTCTGATGAACAAACAAAAAGAAATTAGTCTGAAAATTTTAGTCAAATTTACAAGTAATAAAACTTTCATGACATCTCATACGTCTAATATGTTCTATTCTCTTTTGCAAAACTTCATTGCAAGCATTTTATATACGTACATAGAAAATTACATAATATTTTAACACACAAAAAACATTTAACATACAAAAACCACCCCATACCAAATCTGGTCAGGTTGTCTTCCATTGAGAGGAGACCAAGAGACAGACCCCGAATCCGCTGGAGAGACTATGCCTCAAAGCTGGCCGGGGAACGTCTTGGGATTCTTCCAGGGGGATGCACCTGGGGTGAGAGAAGCCTGGGTTTCCCATCTGAAGCTGTTACCCCCGCAACCCGGCCCCGGATAAGCGGAAGACGGCAGAACGGTTTAAACGGAAAAACATTGATCCAAATGTTTAACACACATCAAACAACGATCCCATCAAGATTTTATTTGCATAATCTTTAGAGCATAAAACAATTAAAGTTAAAAAACAAAAAAATACAAACTGCGATGCATGTTTTGAACAGAATTCAAGCATCTTTTTATTCATCTATCCATTTATTTATCTTCCTTTATATCAAGATGACGTTAAAGTGATAGCACCATATGCAGGAAGCTCATGTCTCTTTTTCCAGGACCTTTTCTACTGTTTAATACAAGTGATCCCAACGTATTTCCGGGCCATCTGGGAGACATTATCCTGTTCATCGCATCCTGTATCTTCACTTGCTTGGAACAGTTCACTAGTAAAGTGCCAGTGTGGTATCCTAACTAGGAACTGGAGCCATTTCCTCTGGCTTCCCTGAATGTAGAGGTTAGTTTATTCATATAAAAAGACATTTAATATGCATTAGCTTCTTTGGGGTAGCTACATACATGAATCATATAAACTTTATTTCACTTCTCAAATATCACTGTGTTTGTCTCCTATATAATATATTTAATTGAAATTTCTTATCCAGACAACCGATGATTTATCAAGGAAAATCATGAAAATTTACAGGGGTGCCCAAACTTTTGCATACCACTGTATATGGTAGTAGGCAATAGCTCAAGTGTAAATGACTAGATGTCCCGCTGCAGGTTGGTGCCTTGGACATAAAAATACAAATGATTAAAAATGCATTGATTTAAAATGACTGGATCATACTTAAAAACATCACTTCACAAATCACATTTACAAAAGCATTGCCTCTAGAATAATGCTTTTATTCTAAAATGGAGTCATTCGATCCAATTTATAAGTCTTTTTGAGAGTTCAAACCTACTTCTTCCATCAGTCTGTAGGAGCTGATAGTGTTTGTCAGAGGCCACTTTTTAGCCAAGCATGATAATGTGTTGTAATTTGAGGACGTGACCAGGCCAGTTAGTAATATATTCTACTGACGTATGGCCACACAAAGAGCAGCAGCTCTATTCTGATCTCCTCTTGTAGATGACAGAGGTCACTAGATGTTGGGAAACAACAATGAAGAGTCATTTTTACCCCTGCACGACTCCACTCTGCTTCACATCCCTCAAATAAATGTTTCCACGATGAGTGGTTTCATCGAAAAGCAAAAGAAACAGGCTCAATGTGATTTTCCTGCTGAATTTGTGTTCAGTGAAGCTTTTCTAAAAAAGTACCAAGATGTTTTGTTGTGGTGATTTTCAAAAGTAACCACAAGAAGTACAACTAATGTGATTTTATTGGTGTCGACCAAACAAGTAATCATTGTTCCAAAACAGTAGAAAATTGTTTCATTGTTTCATCCGATTAGCAAAGAAAATAACACGACATAGTTTATGTGATCGCTGAATTATTTGTGTGAGCTGCTGAGTCATCTTCCAGCACACGCAATCATTTCCTGAAAAGCAAGGCAGAAATTATTTATCAGCATGTTACATGACACGGGTCCGACAGAGGGACAGAAACCAGCTGCTGAGGGAAAAATCTTCCATAGTGAGTGCCTTTTTGTAGCTGGTTTAATGTACCTAAAAGATGTTGGAGGTTCTTTTTGCTTCTAGAAATGCATGCTAAGAATGTATTGCTAACTACGCTTGCACACACCAGATGTCATCTCGTACTATTGGTGGTGGAAAGTAATTAGAAGGCAAAACATAAAAAGTTTATGGGGTGAAATTAAATTCTTTGAAGAGAAACAATGAGAAAGAGAAAAGAGAAACAACAGCGGGAGATCGACAGGCGTATCGGTGCTGCATCAGCAATAACTAGGATGCTGCATCGGTCCGTCGTGGTAAAGAGAGAGCTGAGCCGAAAAGCAAAGCTCTCGATTTACAAGTCGATCTACGGTCCAACCCTCACCTGTGATCACCAGCTGTGGGTGGTGACCGAAAGAATGAGATCGCGGGTACAAGTGACCGAAATGAGCTTCCTCCGCAAGGTGGCTGGGCTCTCACTCAGAGATCGGGTGAGGAGCTCTGCCATCAGGGAGGAGCTTGGTGTCAAGCCGCTCCTTCTCCAGGTTGAGAGGAGCCAGATGGGGTGGTTCGGGGTGGTCTGAGCACCTCGCAGGCGAGGTGTTTCGGGCACGTCTCACAGGGAGGAGACCAAGGGGCAGACCCCGGACCCGCTGGAGAGACTATGTTCCACAGCTGGCCGGGGAACGACTCGGGATCCTTCCAGGTGAGCTGGAGGATGCAGCCGGGGAGAGAGAGGCCTGGGCTGCCCGCTTGAGGCTGTTGCCCCCGCGACCCGACCCCGGAACAAGCAGAAGATGACGGAACGGAACGGAGAAACAATGATGCCATGTTTTGAAGCAGAAATATGGCTGTTGTGTGAGGACACTTCAAAATATCTATTGAAACAAGAAAAAAACTGTACAAATGCAGCCGGTCGGCATTCAAGCAGCCTGATAATGCTTATTCAGATGACTTTGCTTTTTTTTAAAAATTTTGTTCACTGTTGACAAGAATTAAAAAAACAAAAAAAACTTAACTTTGTTGATTTTTTGTTTGTATAAAAATGTATTTTAACAAAATGTTAAATCAAATAGTTGGTTTAATAAATGCACAAACAATCATTGGGCAAATGATTTTGCATTTTGTTTCAATTTTGTCCTAAAAATAAACCGAATCTCCTTTCACACTCGAGGTTTCTACCATACCGTCGTTTTTTGGGGGTCGTAGTTTTAGGGCCTGGTGGAAATTTGGCAGGATTACAAGTGATGGTGAGGTGTAGTGGGTCGCACCAGTGGATGCCTTGTAGTCTCTGGGCTGCCTGGGTTGGGCGCCTGGTCGTGCTTTGGGCTGTGGTGATTGCATCTTGGACGCCCTGGTTCACCGGCCGGGGCCTCTGGTGTCGAGGGGCTCCTGGGATTTTGGGGTGCTTGCGCTCCTCTCGATCTACGCCTCAGATTCTGGCACCCCTTTCGGATTACTTGCTGCCGCTGGGCACATACAGAGAGTATATCTGCCCCGTAACCTGGGGGTCCTGGAGATCATGGTTAAAAGTGGCCAAAATGAGCTTCCTCCACAGGGTGGCTGGGCTCTCCCGCAGAAATAGGGTGAGGAATTCTGCCATCCAGGAGGAGCTTGGAGGACAGCTGTTGCTCCTCTGGGTCGAGAGAAGCCAAATGCAGTGTTTCAGTCATCTGGTTAGGATGCCTGCCGAATGCCTCATTGGTGAGGTGTTTCGGGGATGTCTCATTTGTGAGAAGATCCAGAGGCAGACCCAGGACGTGCTCATATATGAGTTGTCTCACAGCTGGACGAGGAACGCATCGGGATTTTCCGGGTCAGGGAAACCTGGCTTCCCGTCTGTTCTTCTTTTTCTTCTTTCGGCTTTTCCCTTTAGGGGTCGCCCCAGCAAGTCAGTTTCTTCCATCTAATCCTATCTGCTGCATCCTCTTCGGTCACACGAACTATCTTCATGTCTTGCTTCACTGCGTCCATGAACCTCCTCTTTGGCCTTCCTCTAGTCCTCTTTGATTGATTTTGATTTTGATTTGATTTGACTTTGATTTTGGTGGTTCCAAATCCAGCATCCTTCTGCCTATGTACTCTCTCTCTCTCCTCTGTACGTGCCCAAAACATCTCAGTCTTGCCTCTCTAACTTTATCCCCAAAACCTCTAACATGTGCTGTTCCCCTGATGTACTCATTTCTAATCCTGTCCATCCTGGTCACTCCCAGAGAGATCCTCAGCATCTTCATCTCTGCTACCTCCATTTCTGCTTCCTGTCTTTTCTGTTACTCATGACCCGGATAAACAGAAAACAATGGAGTAGAGTGATGTACACTAATATTTATCCAACAGCAACTGACGCATTGGCTGTTTGTCCTGGGAAGGGATTCCTCTTTCATGTGGATCCCTATGAGATTTCTTCTTTTTTCTCGACTGCTGTTTTTATTTTTAGGAGGTTTTCCTCACTGTTAAGGAGTGTCTAAGGGCAGTAATGTGCTGAAATTGTGTAGCTTTTGTTCAGTTTGCTCGTAGCTGTGTGTTTATACAAATTTTTTTCTTTTTCTTTGTACTTTGTTTTTTCAATACACAATGTGACACCCGTTAAAACAGTTGTTTAGTGATACAAGGCTGTACAAATATAATTGAATTGAATAATTCGGCTTGTCATAACGCCAGACAGGACAGGATAAAAAGCTTTCTTCTTTTAAATAAGCTTTTTAGGGCTTTAATTCCTGCAGTTTTGGTGAGGTTTTATTTGTTTTGAAGGGTGAACAGTCTTTTCAGCCACGGAGATTTCAGCCACGGACATTTGAAGAACTGCAACCTAGGCTAGGCTATTTGAGCCATGGGATAAAAATGACTAAAAGCAATTAATCTGTAGCGCAACTGTTTATTTACGATAAAATTTTTTAAATGACTAAAAGCAATTATTTTCTGTAGTGCAACTGTTTATTTACGGTAAAAAATTTTTACATAAAATATCAAATTTTTAAAAAAAATATCAGAATTTTTTATTTGAGCCATGGGATAAAAATGACTAAAACCAATTATTTTCTGTAGTGCAACTGTTTATTTACGATAAATTTTTTACATAAAATATCAGAATATTTTAAAAATATCAGAATATTTTAAAAATATCAGAATTTTATCGGAATTTTTAAAAAAATATCAGAATTTTTAAAAAAATATCAGAATTTTTAAAAAAAATATCAGAATTTTTATTTGAGCCATGGGATAAAAATGACTAAAAGCAATTAATCTGTAGCGCAACTGTTTATTTACGAGAAAAAATTTTAAATGACTAAAAGCACGATAAAAATTTTTAAATGACTAAAAGCAATTATTTTCTGTAGTACAACTGTTTATTTACGATAAAACTTTTTACATAAAATATCAAATTTTTACATAAAATATCAAAATTTTTTAAAAATATCAGAATTTTTTTATTTGAACCATGGGATAAAAATGACTAAAACCAATTATTTTCTGTAGTGCAACTGTTTATTTACGATAAAGTTTTTACATAAAATATCACAATTTTCTACATAAAATAGGTTTTTGGCTCAAATGTCCGTGGCTGAAATGTCCTAAATTCGGGGGCGCACATGGCTCAAATATCCTAGGTTGCAGTTTTTTGGCTCAAATGTCCTAGAACACTTTAATCCCTGCAGTCTTGGTGAGGTTTTAATTGTTTTGAAGGGACAACGCCCACTTAAGTGAGAAAAGATTTTCAAATTTTCCTTTTTATATAAATACACCATCTTTGAGATAATAAATCTCTGTGAATAGTTATTGTCACACTGTCAGATTTTAATGATTTTCTTGTTCATTTTTTGAACAGAAACAGAGAGGAATAATGAGAGGAAGCCAATCAGAG
The DNA here is from genome assembly GCA_902685375.1 of Neostethus bicornis. Classification (NCBI taxonomy): domain Eukaryota; kingdom Metazoa; phylum Chordata; class Actinopteri; order Atheriniformes; family Phallostethidae; genus Neostethus; species Neostethus bicornis. The sequence goes on along the minus strand of LR738547.1, from coordinate 4,511,980 downwards.
GGCTGATCCAGCAGGACGCCATTTTGTTGGTTTATATGAGCTGGATGGAGAATTCTTCTGGAAACCTGTTGCTCTTCAGTTCCGTGTTGTGCAATGGACGGGTGAGTTATTCTACACTCCTACATTTAACACTTTCTGATTGTTTTACTCACGTTGGTGTAACTTAATTCTATGCGCAGGAGTTTTATCTCAGAAAACAACAACCGCTGCTTTTGTGTGGATTTTTATTTATTTTTTTATATAAGTTTTGTTTGTAAAAAAAGCAGGAAGCGAAGCTAGCTGTGTTAGCATCATGCTAACCTCCGAAAGGGCCATCTTCTTCTTAATAACACAACAAACACGTTAAAAATAACGTCATTTGTAATAGAAAGCATGGTTTATTAACGTAAAATATAACTTTAAAAAGCTAACTTAATGTGTGGGTGATTATTAAGTTTTTATAAGAGTCACTAAGCTGCTGATTTAAGTTGTAGCTCTGCTCCTATCACGCCCACCGAAACCACAAAATTTGGCTTTTTCATTAATAAAATTTATTTTATTGTAATATAACATAAGCCGAATTGAAGAGTAAGTCGTTCTCATCATTTTGATATTTTGAAATCTCTCTTTAACTCGTAAAATTATTCTAGGAAGAAAAAAACATGAAATTATCAACATTTTCTTCAGAGTTTGGTCTAAACGAAGCAAACAAGTCATTTTTAATGATTTGAAACCACATTTGTTTTTGATCTTCTAGTTTCAGTTCATAATGTTCTTACCCTTGTAATAAATAGGATTTTGTAACATATTAAACATCTGATTACAATAAGAGTCAAAAGTCATAATTAGGGCTGCAACTAACGATTATTTTGATGATCGATTAATCTGGCGATTATTGGCTCGATTAATCGATTAATCGAGTCAAATTGGCAACTTAATAAATAATAGTTTTTTGGCATTTTATTGAATGTAGTTATGCAAAACACAACTCATAACCACTTAAACAACACGTCGGGTCATTCTAATAAGTAAAACTGTTCATCTTTCTGTGAAATAAAGAGGGAGAATATTACCATTTCTACAGCAAATATAAAATAATAAATCTACTTACTGTATACAGTAAAGGTAAATCACGAGCACCTGTAAAATGTGTTTAATAGTACTGGCTAAAAAAACATAAAATGTAAACTGTTGACCATCCAGGATCACATTTAAAAACAAGAAATCGTTAACAGTTTTAGATTTGCAAATTTAACCTTGTTCAGAGGTATAGTACCAAACAAAAATGGCCTAGGTTAACATGAGTAAAAATACACAAAAAACAATCAAGTTGTGTAATATTAAGTGCAGTTGACAGCAAAAACTTTCTAAACGATTAATCAATGACTAAATTAGTCGACAACTATTCCACTAATCGATTACAATCGATTAATTTGATTAGTTGTTTCAGCCCTAGTCATAATTACTACAGTCTTAATGAGACTGAAATCAATTGGAGATTAATTCATCATAATTTGATCCTAAATGTTCCGTTCCGTCATCTTCCGCTCTTTCCGGGGTCGGGTCGCGGGGGCAACAGCCTCAAGCGGGTAGCCCAGGCCTCTCTCTCCTCGGCTGCATCCTCCAGCTCACCTGGAAGGATCCCAAGTTGTTCCCCGGCCAGCTATGAGACATAGTCTCTCCAGCGGGTCCGGGGTCTGCTTCTTGGTCTCCTCCCGGTGGGACGTGCCCGAAACACCTCGCCCGCGAGGCGCTCGGGGGGGGGGGGGCAGCCTGACCAGATGCCCGAACCACCCCACCTGACTCCTCTTGACCTGGAGGAGGAGCGGCTCGACACCGAGCTCCTCCCGGATGGCAGAGCTCCTCACCCGATCTCTGAGTGAGAGCCCAGCCACCCTGCGGAGGAAGTTCATTTTGGCCGCTTGTATCCGCGATCTCATTCTTTGGGTCACCACCCACAGCTGGTGACCATAGGTGAGGGTAGGAACATAGATTGACTTGTAAATCGAGAGCTTTGTTTTTCGGCTCAGCTCTCTCTTTACCATGACGGTATCATGATCCTAAATGTCATACACAAAAACATTTGGAAACTTTTTTTTTCATAATTATGGAGTTGGGTTCATTTGCATAACTGAATATGAGCTCCGAATCATTCTGGAATCATGTTGTGACATGTTTTATATGTTCTTAAATATAACAAAATTTGTTAAACTAGGTCTTTTGTATGCGTAAAGTTAATTTTTTACATTCTTCTTGACTACAAACCATAATCTGTAACATTTTTGATCACACACAGACCCCAGTTTGGTCGAGTGTGTGCAAATTTGAAAAATTACTGTGTCAAACTTCATGTTCTGGTTCTTTAAAAAAACTTTAAAGCTTGTTGAGAAAGTTTAAAAAGTCTGAACGCCTCCATTCATGTGATCACTATTGATCAGGAAACAAAATGTTTATTTAGTTTTGATTAAAGTACTTTTTTTATCAGTAAAAGTTCATTCTTTTAAGGTGTTATCAGTTTGTTTAGCTGCTCCGTCAGGATTCCAAATACAGCAGCAATCACCGTGGGGCAGAAAGGAGACTTTTGTCTTCATTCTGGAAATAGTTGTGCTTCGTCAGTACTCCCTCGCCTTGAGGGGGTCTTCCTCCTGCTGTTTTATGATCTGTGTCAGCTTCACCTCGACCAGCCGGTTTGTCGCTCGCTCTGGGCCACAGTTTACTGGGAGAGGGACATTTTGTTCTGTTGCTTTGTGGTTACACTTCAATGCAAAGAATGAAGCTACAGCATGACAGCAGTGTTTTTTTTTTTTTTTTTTTATGCTTAAAAAGGTTTAAGAGAACTTCGGTGAGTGAATTTTGTTTGTCGTTTAAATCAAACTGGTCAAAATGTGAAATAAATTAAAGCTGGAAGCGACAATAAAGGCCGCGGCTCATGTTCCCGTTTGAGTAAAAACTCCTTCTGATGGCGCTCTTGACCCATTTTTGACTCAACGAACTGCTCTCTTGGACATATTAAAGACAGCCTTTTTATTCCTTTCGTAAAGAAAGACTTCAGAGAATTTTTCTTTCAGCCTTGTTTTAAAATGAATTATCTTTTGATCAGAAATAATTCACATTCTTCTGGCACGAGGATATAATAACGAGGAAGTTACACATTTTTACCTTTCTGTTCCGGATTGTTGGCGAATGTCATGAAATTCTTTTTGTACATTTCAGTGTATTTGTTAATTGTGTTTTTTACGTGCAGCTAAATGGTTAGCAGTTGTGTAGCGGTCAGTATGCACGGTTTGATTTCAGAATGTATCAAATCCAACCTTCATTCACACTGTGCGACTAAATTTCCTACGGTCTGCGCACATTACGATTTGGTAGTCCGCTGTGAGTGAACCACTCGCACTGTAACAGCAAAATGAAATGGGTTCTTCTACAAGTTTCGCCTCCCTGCTTTTTGTTACCATGGTTGCGGTTATATTTTTGGGTTTCCGCGCAACATAATGTTGGATCTCTGCTTTTTGCGGATGATGTGGTCCTGTTGGCTTCATCGGACCGTGATCTCCAGCTCTCGCTGGATCGATTTGCTGCCGAGTGTGAAGCGGCCGGGATGGGAATTAGCGCCTCCAAATCCGAGACTATGGTCCTCGCCTGGAAAAGGGTGGAATGCCCCCTGCGGGTCAGGGACAGGGTCCTGCCCCAAGTGGAGGAGTTTAAGTATCTCAGGGTCTTGTTCACGAGTGGGGAAGGATGGAGCGGGAGATCGACAGGCGGATTGGTGCGGCGTCAGCAATAACTAGGACGCTGCATCGATCCGTCGTGGTAAAGAGAGAGCTGAGCCGAAAAGCAAAGCTCTTGATTAACAAGTCGATCTACGTTCCAACCCTCACCTATGGTCACCAGCTGTGGGTGGTGACCGAAAGAATGAGATCGCGGGTACAAGCGGCCGAAATGAGCTTCCTCCGCAGGGTGGCTGGGCTCTCACTCAGAGATCGGGTGAGGAGCTCTGCCATCCAGGAGGAGACCAAGGGGCAGACCCCGGACCCGCTGGAGAGACTATGTCTCACAGCTGGCCGGGGAACGACTTGGGATCCTTCCAGGTGAGCTGGAGGATGCAGCCGGGGTGAGAGAGGCCTGCGCTACCCGTTTGAGGCTGTTACCCAAGCAACCCGACCCCGGAACAAGCGGAAGATGACGGAATGGAACGGAATATTGTTGTCTAAACCAACCGATGAGGGGAATCAGTCCATAGTGCTGTTTCGACATGCTGGAAACTCATCTGACCATCTGATTACTTGTTGGGAACAACAAATCGCTCCTCGTAACCCGCCGTTTACAGAGCCACCTAGACGCAAAATTACGTTGAAATTTGGCCACATCTTAAAATTGTCGCGTAACCTGAAATTGGGCTGAATTTGTGCCAAATAATCGGAAAGTGTACGCCAGGTAGAAAGACTTTAAAATTTTCTTCTGGACAGCCGCTTGTATCAGAATGGATTCAGTCCAAATATAGTAGTGGGTGGAGCTTGGAGTAGAGCTCTTGCAGTATTTTAGTTGAGGATATGGATGGAAGAGATGAGGTACAAAGTATTTTATTTTCATGGAGGCATTGGCTCAGTGGTAGAGTATTTATCCTTTGACCGGGAGATGGCGGTTCGAATTCCATTAAGCCACCTCTTTACCCCTGAAGTAGACACCTGAACCCCTCAGTTGCTCCCACCAGTGGCTGCCTGCTGTGGTGCAATGCAGCGCAATAATTCCCCATTGCGGTATGAATGGTGGTATTCTTTTTTAACTTTCTACCTGAGATTTAAAAATAAAGCTCTTCCGGTTTGATGGCTGTTAAAATGTAGATAGTTTTAACATCAGAATACTATGGTGAACGTTACCATAGCAACCAGAGATATGCTGTAGTGTTTATATTTGTATTTATTTTAACATGGAGCGGTCGATCGCAAAGAATCTGGAGGTAGATCTACACAGGTAAATTTTTTTTTTTTTTTTCTTATTCACGATGATGTTAATGAATGAAGTTGTAAGTGCGTGTTTTTTTTTCTGACATGCAGGAAAGTAGGTGCTAAACACAGAGCCGGTGACCAAATCCAGACGAGATACGAGTTTACAGTCACTAGAACGGACCAACGTGTCATCTGGTTCAATCCGTCTGATTATTTAACAATCAAATTATCCGCTGGATCATTTAAAGCAATACGTTAGTCTAAAAACTTCCCTACAACTTAACGCTGTGGGCGGTTTCTAAGCAACGCTGCTGCGTTCCTCTCTGTTCCGCTTTCCCTTCGCCCCCCTCCTGTAAAGCCTGCAGCGGATTCCTGCAAGGAAGGAGGAGGGGTCACCAAACTGTTGGTTTGCATGAATGAACTAAATGCAAGCTTTATTTTTCAAGGTTTATTTTTTTGGAATTAAATAATCTGTATATGAGTGAGATTACTAGCATAATTTTTTATTTTATTTTAATTTTTTTTAATTTTAATATACTTTATTGATCCCTGACCGGGAAAGTTGTGTGCTGCATTACGCCGCAGTAGGCTGCCACCAATGACGGCGCCAATGGTGGGAGAACAGGGGATTAGGTGTCTTCTTCAAGAACCCTAGACATGAACTTGGTGGGAATTGAACCTGTGAACTTACGGTTTAACTCCAGTCTGAGGGCGAATGCTCTACCACTGATCCATTGCCTCCCTAAGACGAACTTAGTGGAAAATTTTGGTTCAAATTGAAATTGTTATTGAAACGCAGTGGGATGCGAACCCGCGAACTTCCGGTTGACTTCTGGTCTGCAGTTGAACGCCCTAACCACTAAGCCACCGTCTCCCCGTTAAGGGTCCCATCTTGTGCTTAATTGGTTTGAACTCCTAAGAATAGAAGAAGTTTTATCACAACCAGGAAGTGTAGAAGCCTGACTATTGCTCATCTCCATCCGGCCATCCTGCGAGCACAAGCTGGGAAGAGCATGGGGTAATGATAGGGCTGGCTATGGATACATATTTGATTATTTGGGTAAGATTATGATATGCATCTCAAGACAGTGCACTTTACATTTAGTATAATTTTTTTAAAGCGATTTGATTGGTTACAAACTAAACTTTCAGCTAGTTTTTAAAAACAAATCAATTTACACGAAACAAAATTAGTTTGGGTAGTCGGTGGCTCAGTGGTAGAGCGTTCACCCGCGGACCAAAAGTCAACCGGATGTTCACAGGTTAGCATCCCACTGAGTGCACGTCTAGGGTCCATGGAGAAGACACCTAACCCTCTGTTTCTCCCACCAATGGCACCGTCGTGGCAGCCTGCTGCGGTGTAGAAGTGCAGCACACAAATTTCCCTGGTGAGGGATGAATGGAGTGAATTAAAAAAAAATCTTCTACTTATTGACAAATTGAATAAATTATTGACTAGAAAATGAAATTAAAAAAAATAAATGTGGCTCAATTACATTCGTCAATGCTTTTATTGAGATTTACTACTTTTTTTTGTGCCGAGCAGATGCTAGCTTGTTGGGATGGTGGTGCTGTAGGTACGCACGAAGGTTGGTAGTATCTAAGGACTTCAATGGTCTCTGATATCTAATGAGGAAAATCAAAATAATTTTTATAATAATAAAAAAATTAGAATCAATATGGCATCGGTTGTAATAATTTCAATAAACTCATGTATCAACTTTTTTTTTTAGCACAGTGAATTTTTTTCTGCTACGCTAAAAGCATCATCAATGCGAATAATCGCTCGTTCGTTGTCGTGTAATAAAAGGGGGCTGAAATCCCTCCACAATTTGATCAAAATCACTGAATCATTTAAAAGCTACTTTACTAACAAACACGAGGCCCACCCATCACTACTACAAGTAGTGAAAAGTTTACTTTGCACAAGATGAGATATTTTAACATGCAGATCTGGTGCCGACCCAGTGGGAGACATCTGGTCAGGTTTAGGACCATCCTGATGATGGGTTCAGACTAGGGCTGCAACTAACGATTATTTTGATGATCGATTAATCTGGCGATTATTGGCTCGATTAATCGATTAATCGGGTAGGATTGGCAACTTAATAAATAATAGTTTTTTGGCATTTTATTGAATGTAGTTATGCAAAACACAACTCATAACCACTTAAACAACACGTTGAGCTCATTCTAATAAGTAAAAATGTTAATCTTTCTGTGAAATAAAGAGGGAGAATATTACCATTTCTACAGCAAATATAAAATAATAAATCTACTTACTGTGTACAGTAAAGGTAAATCACGAGCACCCATAAAATGTTTTTTATAGTACTGGCTAAAAAAACATAAAATGGAAACTGTTGACCATCCAGGATCACATTTAAAAACATGAAATCATCAACAGTTTTAGATTTGCAAATTTAACCTTGTTCAGAGGTATAGTGCCAAACAAATATGGCCGAGGTTAACATGAGTAAAAATACACAAAAAACAATCAAGTTGTGTAATATTAAGTGGAGTTGACAGCAAAAACTTTCTAAACGATTAATCGATGACTAAATTAGTCGACAACTATTTCAATAATCGATTATAATCGATTAATTCGATTAGTTGTTTCAGCCCTAGTTCAGACACGTACAGGTTACAGGACTCTGCTACCTGCAAGCAAACACATTCCTCATAACACATCCATGGACATGAATCTCACACAGACATGTTAGATTATTACCTCATGGATGGATCATGTGAACTTGGGCTGTTCACTTTAACAATGAGCTACTGTTTATCTTAAATTTGGATATGTATGTATAGTATTCAACTATCTGTGTGTAGCCCAATGAGAAGGCTCTGTTTACAGTGAGGCAAATATGAACTTGAATACACTGATTTTTGCCAGTTCGCTCACATAAAATCATATAATGGTCTGAAACTGTGATTCAAGGTACACTTCCGCTGTGTGAGACTTAAAAAAAAATTAGGAAATTACGCTGTATCATTTTAAAAAAAACTTATTTTCATATTTCTGCTGCAAAAAAATATTTGAACATGTCCTATAGGCTGAAATTCCAACAGTCAAAGACCTGTTAGTCCACTCTTATGAAGTCCACCCACCATCACTTTTATCCTAAATTAGTCCAGTTTTAATTTTTTAGCTGCATTAAAAACACCGGCCCACCTCATACAGTCAGAATAAGTCAAATTACTTACCTGACCGGGACCAAAGTGCTATCAAAGATATCAGAGGGAACATCTGGAGACCTCCACAATTCTTAAAAGGGTTACCGTAATTTCACGACCATTAGGCGCACCGTACGAAAAGGCGCAGCCTCAGTTATGTGCGCCATTGCTGTATTTAACACACACATAAGGCGCACCGTACAAAAAGGCGCAGTCTCAGTCACACACTGCCTTACAACAACACACACACAAGCATGCAAATGTGCGTATTAAAAAATAGATCGGGTGTTAAACTGAGTTTGGTTGTACTTTATTTATTTAAGTAGTATAAACATTACCGGTAATAGTCTTTATTCAAATCCGTCAAAGTCCTCATCCTCTGTTTCCGAATCGAACAGCTGCGCAAAATCCAACAGAGCAGTTTTCTTTTAGGTCCGCCTTTTCTCACACACAAGGCGCACCGCACGAAAAGGCGCACCGCTCAGTTTGAAGAAAATCTAAGACTTTTATATGCGCCTCATAGCCGTGAAATTACGGTACTTATTTTCCTCCTGCAAGTAAAACTGAATTGGAACAAGGAGAAAAAGTTTTTATACAAACTATGACTGAAATTTATCCTAAAGATAAACTGTACAGTAGGGGAAGACGGAGATAAATGTGACCAGAGAGCGATGGAAAGTAAACCACCAATCAGCTGCAGCTTCTGAGGTCTGATATCAGTCTGTAATCTGTTTATTAAGGTTGTCATGATGCTACCCGACTCTGATTACTGCTTCTGGGTGACTAAAAGATCAAAATCATGGATACACACCACCAAAGTGATAATCCTCCGTAGGGTGGCTTGGCCTTCTCTCAGCGTGAGGAGTTATACCATCTGGGAGGAGCTTGGAGTAGAGCTGTTGCTCCTCCAGGCCCAGAGAAGCCAGATGGGGTGGTTTTGGCATCTGATTAAGATGCCTCCCGAACACCTCGATGGTGAGGGGCACCGGGCACATCCCACAGGGTGTTGACCCAGAGGCAAGCCCAGGACTCGCTGTAGAGACTATGTCTTTATAGCTGGACTCAGGGAAACCTGGGCTTCCTGGCTGAGGCCGTTGTCCTTCAGACAAGTGGAAGAAATTAAAACATAAAACCGTTCAAACACGGAAGAAACCTTCAAAAAGTTGATTATAAAACTACCAAGGAGAATGGAAGTGTTCCTATTTTCCAGTCAAATCATGTCTAGGTGTGTCGCTACTTTTACAACATTTACAAGAATAAAACCCCCCAGATTTTTAACACTTTGTAGCTTAATATAGAAAGTGATACAAAATGATTATTTTTAGTATTTGAAATTTTTATTTAACTTCCAAAAAAAAAGATAAAATTTGCTCAGTTTAGTTTTTAGTAACAATCAAAAATTTGTGGCCAGCTTGCTTTCAGGTCTGCAGAGGGCGGGAAGGTTGAGTTTCATTCCAGTTTTCTCAATAAAGTGGTGGTTAAAAAAAGATTAAAGAGAGATCAAATCTGACATGGTTGAATTTATGGAGTTAAAAATAAAAACCCAATTAAATAGTCAGAACAAGTACTGGGTGGTATATCAAAATTCAAAATCATCATCATCAGTTGTTTTTTTTATGACAAAGGTTTTCCCCCATGTGTTACTGTTTGGTCCACATTTGATCTTTTAGATCCAAAGTACCTCCAGACAGCAGACACACGCCTCGATTTTAAGGCTAAAGTTTTTGTGGTTGGGTCATCTTCATTTCCATTCTAAAATATGGTCTGGGTGAATACTTGATTCTCACTGACTGCAGGGTGTCCATTGTTTCCTAATAATGTAGTCCAATGAAAGTTGTTTCGGTTAAATAACCTCAGCAGTCAATATTAAAGTCACCTTCTTAACCGTCTATCCCTTACACCGTTGCAGGGGGTGCCGGAACTTATCCCGGCTGATTCGAGGCGAGGGGCAAAGTACACTCCGAACAGGTCGGCAGTCTGTCACGGGGCCATACACACACTTCCTAAATGTCGCAAGTAACCTTAAAAGAAGCTTAAAATAAACAAGTTATTTCTGTGATTTGATAAAACATAAACTTTTTTTTTTTTTTAGTTTTATTTGGAACTAGGATATTTTTGGCAGTGAGGATTATTTTAAAAACTACTTGAGCAGACAAGTAGTTCATAATTGCTTTTTCTAAAAAAAACCATTCTGATCAAAACATTAAATATGAACTTAAATAAATAAGTTCAATCAAATTTTTTCTTTATCAAATAACAATGATACAAGCTGGCTGATTCCTTTTTGAAGTGAACATTTTCTGTAATTAATGGACATCTTAGAGGCATGAACCATCAACATTTCCACATGTGCTCTGTTCAAAGTGTGTTTTACAATTTACCAACACATACGTTCTAGGATTTAGGTCATTTAAATTTTTTACTGCCTTTAATGTGAAAAATTTATATAAAAAATATAGCAACCGTTTTTTGTTACAAACCGGTCTAACGCCCAGCATCAGTCAGAACTACCAAATGTATCCATTTGAAACCATCTTTGTTCTTTAAGTTTCTGTAAACTGGTGCTTTTGGGATTCCTAGTGTTAGTTTTTGTCTTTCTGGAGCTAAATGTTCTGAATGTTTGTGTACATCGTGCACTTTGTGGATGTTTTTATCAGGACCTGAAAGATTGTGGTTTTTAAAATTGATTCTGTTTAGAGGAGAATCGGTCTGAAAATTGAAGATGATCGTTTTAAAGACACCAAGAAAAACAAATTTCCAATTAAATGGCCAATTTTTAATCTTCATAAGTAATTAAAAAACTTTCATTGTTATTCATGAGATAAGGTTTTCAAAATAAATGCTGACGTAATAAACTGTACTAAATTGGATAATTCAGCAGGGAAAATCAGTCATAATGTACCCATTAACGGTCCTGAATAGTTTTTGTGTAATAATAATAATGTATACTTTATTGGTCCTTCAACCGGAAAATTTGTGTGCGCGCCTTATGGTGGGCACCAATGGTGGGAGTAACAGGGGGTTAGGTGTCTTCCCCAAAGACGCTAGACGTGAACTCAGTGGGAATCAAACCTGCTAACTTCCGGTTAAACTCCGGTCCGCGGGCAAATGCTCTACCACTGAGCCACCGTCTCCCTAGGAAAAATTTAGAGGGAAATCTTTGTTCAAATTGAAATTGTTTTTGAAATTTTATAGCAAACGGCTTAATCCATAACTATGTCATCACAAAGTCAAATCATTTCTCTAATTAGTCTTAATGTATTCTAATTTATTTAGGTCATTTTAATCTTCTAAATGGAATGTTTACTGTGTGCATTAATTAAATTACAATAAATAAAAATTTTAATATTTTGGATATTTTATATGTAAATAATCCACTGCTTTCCAAGATGTGTAAAAAAAAAACTCATTCCTGCATAATTTTTATGAATTCTTAAAGCAACAGTAACATATTTAAACCATATTGAGATATTAAATAGTCTCAATTTTTCAGCTACTGCAGTTTTAAACAGTAAAAATGAGATTAAATATAAACATAATGGTTTATTTTTGGATAATCCGTGCTGCGTAAACTTCTTCACATCAGCGTTCGGTCCTGCATGTCGATGCAGCAGCTTCTCTTCATCTTGATCCGGTTATGGAACGTAAATGTGACGGTTTTATTTGTTTTATGGGAGCGAAAAGGAGCTGGGAAGCTCGTCCGCTGCAGCTTTTTTTTCCTCCCTTTTTTAATCCTTGTTTACGTGCCGGCTTCTCTGCTTCTCCCTCCCATCTCGTGCAGTCTCTCCTTAACCTCCTTATTTATCATTTCTCCTGTTTTTATTTCTTTCTGCTGTTTTTTTTTTTTTAGTTTTTCTCCCTGCTGCTTTCTAACACGCTGTCTTTTCTTCACAGCAGTGTCCACCACGATATAACAGTTGGTACAAAGGTAGGCACCTCTCCTCCCTCCCTCCCTGCATTCATCCCTCTGGCTGGTTTGTTTGCTTTGTTTGCTGCTGTGAAGCACCGCTGAGTGTCTGTATCTGGATGGACGTGCTGCCATCTGGGAACGATCCGGAGCTTCTCTGTGTAATTATTCCAGCTCTGTTTGTCTCTGTTGAAGCTCCAATCGTCTTTAAATCACATTCTACCACCAGGCTGGGGGATCGTTTCGTTACTCGACATGTTTTAACCCTTAAAACTCCTGAAAATCATTAAACCTGTGAGTAGAGAATGCTTTGATTTTGCGCAGGCTTTAAATGATCTATGATTTAGATGAAGACCTTTCAAGAGATTTAATGTAGGCAACCCGATCCAGAACACCTGGATTATTTCTGTTTTCCACCTGAAAAGATAACTGATCTCTATGTTGCTAAGAGAACTCTATCCTAACCCGGAAACAATGAAGCCACTTCCTGTCTAACTTTCCAAGGATCAGAGAGCTGAAATTCACAGTCCAATCAGGAGCAGTCAAACAGGAATATGAAGGTCCTAAAAATCAATAATGATTTCTTATGAAGCAACAAAACCTAGAAGATTGTAGAAAAAGTTTCAAAAAAGTCTTCTGGACAGTTTAATTCTTGATCGAGACGTTTCAACTTCCATCCAGGAATCATTTTCAATCTGATAGAAATGGACTGAAAACTGGATCTATTTATACTAACCTGAGTAAAAGGTAAAAAAAATAGTAAGAAGGGCTCGACCAATGAGCCTGTGTTACCTATGATGGCCGTGAATGGCTCCTATTGTAGCCACAGCCACTGCTAATTCACGCTTCTCGTTAGCAGGAATTTCTATTCACTAGGCTTTTAGCATTATTACAATAGGGATCGTCTACTGGTCTGTGGCTACAATAGGAGCCATTCACGGCCATCATAGGTAACACAGGCTCATTGGTCGAGCCCTTCCTTACTATTTTTTTTTACCTTTTACTTAGGTTAGTATATTTAGATCCAGTTTTCAGTCCATTTCATTCAGATTGAAAATGATTTCCGGATGGAAGTTGAAACGTCTCGATCAAGAATTAAACTGTCCAGAAGACTTTTTTGAAACTTTTTCTACAATAGATCACTCCTGGATGAATGAGGGTTTACACGGACTTGTTGCTAAAAACCAAGAAGACTTTTCTAATGAACAAAGTTGGTGGGGTTGCTTTAATAGGAGCAGGAACGACTGGATTGTTGTTGTTTTTGCAAAGTTTAGTTTGCTCTAAATCCTGTTTTCTTTCTCTTGTTGGTACGTACTCTGCGATGTCTACTCCTACATTCATTTAACTGAGTTTGATACATGAACGCAGGAACAAAAAAAGCTGAACAAAAGACTGGAATTTCTATTTTTGACCAGTTTTTAGGAACTGCTTCACTGCTTATCGTTTAGTGATTTTATTTGAATCGATACAAAACTCAGGAATCCCAGGAACTCGTGTTGTTTTTGGAGCTTCTCGGAAAATTCACAGAATGTATCTGTTGTTTCAAGTCTCTCATGAATAATCTCTGTAATAACTGGGTTAGGCTTGGCGCTGCGTTCTGCTCGGTAGTTTCCTGTGTGTTTAAACATTGCTTCATATTCTTCTTCGACATGGAAGAACATGTTGAGAAAAAAAAAAAAACAACTTATTTTTTTCTCCTGTTCTCATGTTTGAATTTTTTTACTTATACTTTCTTGTAAGAAACTTCAAAATGATTTTAGTAGGAGGTATTTTTAGGGCCATCGCAGACTGTTAGTAACCGATGAAACATGTGGTTGTTCAGGTTGCTAGAATGAAAGTCAGGACGGGCTAAGACTGTTTAATCCAAAGGTGTGTTTTTAAAAAAAATTTTTTTTAACTCACTCTATTCATCCCTCACCGGGGAAATTTGTGTGGTCCACTCCTTTACCGCAGTAGTCTGCCTACGACATCGCCAGTGGTGGGAGAAATGGGGGGTTAGGTGTTTTCTCCAAGGACTTTAGGCGCGCACTCAGTGGAATGCAAACCCGCGAACTTCCGGTTGACTTCCGGTTGACTTCCGGTCCACGGGTGAACGCTCGAACCCACTGAGCCACTGTCTCCCCTCCCAGGTTTAAGATCCTCAATGAGAACCATCTCTGCATCGACACGTTCAATTGTGAAGAACTTGACTGATTTTTACATTTAAATTTGGCATGATTTGGTTTATTTCAGAACAAACACAAAGAGAAATACCAAGTAATCTACCTTGGCGGGGCAGAGATTCCGTATACACGCTTACAATGAGCAGAAAGAAAAATTCAATTTTATTTTTTTTTGTCCAATTTGCAACACAGCCGTCTCAACGGGCTTCAGTTGACCAAAAAAACTCCTCACAAAAAATCAGTTTCAAGTTGAACTGGTGACCGCTCTCATGGTGTTTCAGTTCTTCGTGGAAGTATTTTTATTTTGCTGGTTTGCGAATGTTAACGTAGACAGACACAGCACAGAGCATCTCCAGAGACAAGCCTCTCCATGTCACTGCGATAAATATCGTATTGCGAGATTAATACCGTGATAATGTATCACGATATTAGGAGGAGACGTATTAAGAGGAGAGGGAGGGGAGGAGACGGCAGCTCAGTGGTTAGAGCGTTCGTGCGCGGACCGGAAGGTCGCGGGTTTGCGTCCCACAGAGAGCACGTCTAGGGTCCTTGGAGAAGACACCTAACCCCTGCTTCTCCCAAAATTGACGCCGTCGAAGGGCAGCCTGCTGCGGTGTAAGGAGTGCAGCACACGAATTTCCCCGGTGAGGGTTGACTTGAGTAATTCATTTATTTATTTATACTGTTTATACTTAAAGTTTCTAATTTCCATTCCGTCATCTTCCGCTCATTCGGGGCCGGGTCTCTGGGGCAACAGCCTCAAACGGGAAGCCCAGGCTTCTCTCATCCCAGATGCATCCTCCAGCTCACCTGGAAGGATCCTAAGTCGTTCCCCGGCCAGCTGTGAGACATAGTCTCTCCAGCGGGTCCGGGGTCTGTCTCTTGGTCTCCTCCCGGTGGGACGTGCCCATAACACCTCACCAGCAAGGCACTCGGGGGGGCATCTTGACCAAATGCCCAAACCACCCCATCTGGCTGTAATATTTTAAGTTGTAATATTGTAGTCTTGTTTAATCCCTACATTAAACTAAGCAATTGAAACTTGCTTAGTGAGCGAGATCAAACTACATTTAGTAGAAAAAACTAAACCTTTCCACTTCTTTCATTGCAAAAAAAAATCTGGTAAGTTTATCAAACAAAGTTAAGGCTTGTTTTGACTCTCATTTGAGATCACAGTGATTCCGACTCCCGGGATATTCAAAGAAATGAAAGAGTTTAATTTGAAAAACTAAAACATTTATTGCAATAAGAGCAAGTGATGCATTAAATTTAATCATTGTACTTTGTAAGAATTTCGACCAAATTGCATGAATTTGATTGGATAATTATGGATATAATAATAATAAAAAATAATAATTAATTACTGTAGTCATCCCTCACCGGGGAAATTTGTGTGCTGCACTCCTTACACTGCAGCAGGCTGCCCTTCAATGGTGGGAGAAGCGGGGGTTAGGTGTCTTCTCAATGGACCCTAGACAATGGTCTCAATGGGAATCGAACCCGCGACCTTCCGGTCCGCGGGCAAGCGCTCTAGCGCTGATCCACCGTCTGCCACAGGGAGCATAGTCCAACTGGACTGTAGGATATAGGGAGCATGGTGGCGCAGTGGGTAGCACAGTGGCCTCACAGTAAGAAGTTCGTGGGTTCGAGTCCGGGTGGGGATGAGGCTTGGAACACTGTCCTTTCTGTGTGGAGTTTGCATGTTCTCCTCGTGTTTGCGTGGGTTTCCTCCAGGTACTTCGGTTTCCTCCCACCCTCCAAAGACATGCATGCTAGGTTGATTGGCCGGTGCCAAATTGCCCATAGGAATGAGTGTGTGTATGTTGATGGTTGTATAATAATATAATAATAATAAAAATTTTATTTGTAACGCACTTTATATCTCCAGTGGAGATCTCAAACTGCTACAATGACCAAAAGAAACAACAAACAGCTAAATTAAATAAAACCACAACACAAAAAACAACACTAAAAACTTTGCTGAAAAGCCTTTAGAAATAAAAATGTCTTAAGTCTTTTCTTAAAAGCCTCAACGCTCTGTGGAGCCCTCAAGCTCTCGGGAAGATCGTTCCAGAGCCGTGGAGCAGTTGCCTGGAAGGCCCTGTCCCCCATAGTGAAGAGTTTGGTCCTTGGTTGATGCAGGCAGTAGGAGGAGGAGGAGGAGCGCAGGTCTCGGACAGTGGTGTGGAGGGTTAGGAGTTCTCGGACAGTGGTGTGGAGGGTTAGGAGTTCTCGGACAGTGGTGTGGAGGGTTAGGAGTTCTCGGACAGTGGTGTGGAGGGTTAGGAGTTCTCGGACAGTGGTGTGGAGGGTTAGGAGTTCTCGGACAGTGGTGTGGAGGGTTAGGAGGTCTCGGACAGTGGTGTGGAGGGTTAGGAGGTCTCGGACAGTGGTGTGGAGGGTTAGGAGTTCTCAGACAGTGTTGTGGAGGGTTATGAGTTCTTGGAGATAAACAGGTGTAGTGCCGTGTATGCACTGATGGGTGAGGAGGCAGAGCTTGTACTGAATTCTGTATTTAACGGGTAGCCAGTGGAGGGATTTGAGGATGGGAGTGATATGGTCATATTTGCGCCTCCTTATCAGGATCCGGGCAGCGCAGTTCTGGATGTGCTGGAGCTTTTGTAAGCCCCTGCATGGGATCCCTACAAGGAGGGAATTGCAGTAATCTGGAGGAGATGAAAGCGTTAATCAACCTCTCAGCGTCAGGTTTGTGTGTGGCCCCGCGACAGACTGGCGACCTGTTCGGGGTGTACTCTGCCCTTCGCCTTAAATCAGCCGGGATGGGCTCCGGCACCCCGCGCAATCCTGAAAGGGACAGACGGATAAAAAGATGACTGACTGACTGAATTATGGATATTTTGTTTCAACTTTTTAATAAGACTCAATGACACATAAAAATATAAAATAAAATAAAAAATTTCAGCTTCCTTTAACAATCCATACGTGTATAATTTGGCCGAGTTTGAAACTGGTTGAGCAGATCTGAAAATGTGTTTAAACATCCATTACCTGTGGTTTGTAAGGAGCCACTTTAAAAGGTTGGAAACGCTCTGAGATGCTTTATCTCTGTTTCCGTGTCGGTATCCAGTTTCATTACGAACACATCTGATTCCCAACTTCTCTGCTCGCTTTCCTCTTCTGACCTCAGGTGAGTCATCTGAAACCACGCAGGCTGATAACACCAGGTCCAGTTAAAGAGGAAGTTCAACTCAAAAATGAAATTAAATCATTGTTAGGGTGTTTAATTAGATAAGGTTGGATTTGGGCACACCTCAGTCTCTTTTGGTTTGGACAAATAAAAAAATGACCAGTTTTACGGATGGAAATATTACAAAGCTTATTCAAACACACAGAGAACCATCCTTTATTTTATTATTAGTCAGGGAAAAGTAAAGATTTCTATTTTTTGTTAGCCAGCTGTGAAATACTTTTTTTAATTTTTAAATGGTAAATAAAATCTAAATGATGACTGTGTTTTTAAAGCAGTAAGATGTGGATAAAACGGCCTCAAATTGTCGTAATTCAACTTTTGATCGGAATAATTGTTGATTATCTGATTTAAAAAGTGCACACAAAGCATTTTTTTCTAGACATTTTATTAAAATTTTACATTGTTATAGACAAAAAAATAGAAACTAAAAACACAAATGTAGAGAGTTAATAATAAAATGCAATCTGACACAAATTTGTACAAAATCATCCTGTTATATTTCCGTTTTCAAACTAGAATGATTGCTCAAAAATGTCCAGATTGTGTACTTTGTTTTAGTTATTTGTGGTGGCTCAGATAAGTTTTAGTCTAGTTGTGTTTTTCTGACTATAAACCAAACAAAAAGAAGCTTGGATCGAATATAATTTTTTTTGTTATAATTTACTCAAAGACAAAAGCATGTTCACGAGTGGGGGAAGGATGGAGCGGGAGATCGACAGGCGGATCGGTGCGGTGTCAGCAATAACTAGGACGCTGCATCGGTCCTAGTGCATCGGGACCGATGCATCGTGGTAAAGAGAGAGCTGAGCCGAAAAGCAAAGCTCTCGATTTACAAGTCGATCTACGTTCCTACCCTCACCTATGGTCACCAGCTGTGGGTGGTGACCGAAAGAATGAGATCGCAGGTATAAGCGGCCGAAAAGAGCTTCCTTCGCAGGGTGGCTAGGCTCTCACTCAGAGATCGGGTGAGGAACTCTGCCATCCGGGAGGAGCTTGGTGTCGAGCCGCTCCTCCTCCAGGTCGAGAGGAGCCAGATGGGGTGGTTCGGGCATCTGGTCAGGATGCCCCCCGAGCGCCTTGCGGGCGGGGTGTTTCGGGCACGTCCCACCGGGAGGAGACCCCGGACCCGCTGGAGAGACTATGTCTCACAGCTGGCCGGGGAAAGACTTGGGATCCTTCCAGGTGAGCTAGAGGATGCAGCTGGGGAGAGAGAGGCCTGGGCTGCCCGTTTGAGGCTGTTGCCCCCGCGACTCGATCCCAGAACAAGCGGAAGATGACGGAACGGAAGGGACACAAGCATCAGTTTTATTAAAAAATTGCTTTCAATTAGATTCCAGCTAAGTGCTAATTTGGCTAATTTGTCATGCCTGAGGCTGAACAAGCTTCTATCCCTGTGGTAGGCAAACTACGGCCCAAGTGCCTCATGTGGTCTATAATTGGTGTACATTTGGGCCACTACTTCTAAAAATAATTTAAAGAGGTTTTTCAGAGTTTTTTTTTTTTTTATGTACCATGTTTCAGCGTTATTCCCACATCAAAAAACGTACCTGAAGTTCAGTTTCATAGATGCATTTTTGAGTAATTTGCAAGCTTCTCATTCACTACTCAAATGCCAGGTTGTTCTTGGTCACGCCTTTTGTTCTTTGCCACAAAGTGCTTGTGTAACAGGAAGAGCCATTTATATCTAAGCGCACCAAAATAAGAATATTTTAAAAGACATGTTTAAGCTTTGCCAGCATGATGCGTGTTACAGTGTATTTGTGGCCTCATATGAGATTTACACTGTGTCGTGCACGCGCCCATGTGGCCGGACTAAGACAGAAGTGAAAGTGAACAAATGTTTTTTTTTTTTTGCTTTTTTTTCTTTACATTGCTTTTTTAAGCTAACAAAATCTACTATATTTTCTAGGGGTGTAATTGTAAATGCGTGTGGGGTAGTTTGTTTTGGTGCAGGACTGTGCACAAATGAATACAACCACTGTTTGGAAGGCACTTTATTTCACATGTGTAACATTTTGTTTTGCACATGGTTGTAGTTTATTTTTGTGGGTTAGTGAAACGGTATGTTACCACATCAATGGCATCAATGAAACACCATAAATTAATCACGGACAAGTTTTCTTGTTATTCTATCAAAGAGTCCTGCTTTCCAAACGATCTGTGTGGCTTTTGTTAGTGACCAACCAGAGTTTAAGACCCTCTCCTGTCCCTAAAGTCTCCTATTCGGGAACACTTCGATTTCCTGGTTAAAGATTATGCTTGATCAGGATGAATAACGCCCTCGAATGGATTGTAGACTAATAATAATAATAATGTATACTTTATTGATCCCTGACCGGGGAAATTTGTGTGCTGCATTACGCCGCGGCAGGCTGTCATGACGGCATGGGAGAAACAGGGGGTTAGGTGTCTTCTCCAAGGACCCTAGACGTGAACTCAGTGGCAATCGAACACGCGAACTTCCGGTTAACTCCCGGTCCGAAGGCGAACGCTCTAACCACTGAGTCACGGTCAGTAGTGCAAGGAGTTGCAGCAGGAGGCGGGGAAAGATCCAGCTTAGATAAACGAGGACAGGACGTAAACAAAGTTGTTTACATATGGTTGTGCTTTTTTTAATGAAGTTAATTCTTGCATTTGTGGATAAAAACGCATCAAATCAGTAACGTTGTACAAATTTTCGTCTTCATGTTTGTAAACTCCATTAGACTTGTCGTACGCCGTATGTAAGGTTTGGTCCCAAATGGCTAAAACTTCTGACATGGAAAGTTTATTGTAGGTTATTTCAACATGAATTAAGTTAATTACGTTATCTCGTTGTCTGACAACTTTTTACACCACATATGAAGAGTTGCAGTCAAAAGTGTGTCAGCACGAGATTGAAAGTTTAATGCGTGAGGCTCGGGCGTCACACTTAGAAATAATAGCAAATAATGATGATCGTACTGTTTAGGTCAATCTTAACTATCACTTATGAGGTCACCATAAGTCTGTATTGGAGACGTCCGGGTTTAAAGATTTTTTAATCAAAACATTAGTCAAAGCCAACCAACTGAAAAAGACACCATTTCCCATCATGCCTTTAGGGTTTGTAGTCCAGGTACATTTAATTTCAACTGCGATTATTTTTCAAGTTAGTTAGATCACTTTAAATAAATCTAAATTTATTAGGTTAATTAAAAAAAAAAAAAAAAGATAATTTTTTTTTTTTTTTTACTTCAACAGTAATTGGATTAGAAGTAAAATTTTGTTACATTTGTTCAATTAATTTTTTTAAATTAGTAAAATAAAAGAAGCCCACACATAGAGGAACAGCGGGACGAGTTCATGCAATGCCAAAACTCTAGAAAGGCTTTCAGATGATATAGAAGCAGGTGGAGACGTTCTGGAGGACTGAGCGAACACACAGAGTAGTTGGCCGAGGTGGATCAGCTGTACATGCAGGTGCGCTCTATAGTCTAGAAAATAGGATATGTCCCCCAAACGCTCCAAAAAACCAACGTCACTAAAAGAAACATTAAATTGCTTTTTCAAAAATCTAGTTCCGTTCCGTCATCTTCCGCTTGTTCCGGGGTCGGGTCGCGGGGGCAACAGCCTCAAACGGGCAGCCCAGGCCTCTCTCTCCCCGGCTGCCTCCTCCAGTTCACCTGGAAGGATCCCAAGTCGTTCCCTGTCCAGCTGTGAGACATAGTCTCTCCAGCGGGTCCGGGGTCCGCCCCTTGGTCTCCTCCCGGTGAGACGTGTCCGAAACACCTCGCCTGCGAGGCGCTCGCACCCCATCTGGCTCCTCTCGACCTGGAGGAGTTTGCCCAAAATTTCTATTCCTTTGAATGATCTACAGTTATTTTCTTTAATTAGAGATGTGATTTTTTTTTATTGTGTTTATTTTTAATGACTTTAGAAAATGGTTAAAATGTTATTTTCTTGTCGCATATATTGATTTTTTTTTTTTTTTTTTTTGCTTAAAGGGTCGCCTGACATTTAAAACTTTATCAGCTGGGGAAAAATATCTCTTCAGGTGGTTCGAAAAAAAAAAAAAAAGACATCTGGTTTGAGTGGTTGGATTAAAGTCGACGTGCATCACAGGAAGAGCTTTGCAGCAGGTCGTCGCTACCACGTCGACAAGCTGAGTCTGTTTGGGTTTGGAGGCTCTGCTGCAAGATGCTGGTGGGTTTTTTTTTTTGTCTTTGTGAAGAACCCCAGGGAAGAGTCCGGCAGTCGGTCAGCAGCTGTCAGACCGAGATGGAGATAGGTCGGGTCGGTGTGGAGCAGCGCTCGGGTTTCTGCTGGTTTATAATTGATGTGAGGATCAGTAAGAAGATCTGCGTTGCTTTGTGCAGATAAAAAGCGTCTGCTCGGGTTCCTCTGGGAGAAGACGAGGTGGCAGCAGCTAAATATCTATGGATGTAAATATTAGCTGTCTCCTTACAGCGCCGCTTACTGGATGGTGGTTGCGTTACACGTGTTTTTCTTCAACGCAGATGTATCGTCAGTTTACTAGCAGCTGTTTAAAAAAGAATTTCTTCATACGTACAATACATGGTGGAATCGTAGCGAAGTATAACAACCAGTGGACCAGTGAAAGGTTAATTTCACCAGTCTTTCCAGTTTTATATGGTCATGTCTTAATAAAATGACTTTTGGTGTTGTAGAAAATCCAGCTCTAAAGGCCGCTAATTTGATTATTGATACTAAGGCCCAAGAACCTCATGTGGCCTGTGGTGTCTTTCAATGATATAGACTACCGTAATTTCACGGCTATAAGGCGCATATAAAAGTCTCAGATTTTCTTCAAAATGAGCGGTGCGCCTTTTCGTGCGGTGCGCCTTGTGTGTGAGAAAAGGCGGACCTAAAAGAAAACGCGGTGCCCGCGAGGCAGACCTGAAAGAAAATACATGAGAACGTTAAAGAGTGAAGTGTGAGCGGCGTGGGAGCGATGGATGACCGAAGGAGACCACAGTTTCACGAAGGGTGGAAGGCAGCGCCCGGCGAGTTACGCTACAGTTTGCCAATGGATTGTAGATGCTTGGACTAACGTGTCTGCTGGTACTGTTATCCGAGCTTTCTCAAAAGCTGGTATCCTTTCTGAGGAGCCGCACAGTACAGACAGTGACTTTGACAGCGAGGAGCGAAGTGGACCTGCTCTGTTGGATTTTGCGCAGCTGTTCGATTCCGAAACAGAGGATGAGGACTTTGACGGATTTGAATAAAGACTATTACTGGTAATGTGCTTGTTTAGTATCGTTACTACTTAAGTAAAGTACAACCAAACTCAGTTTTGTTCCCGATCTATTTTTTAATACGTACATTTGCATGCTTGCGCGTGTGTTATTGTAAGGCGGTGTGTGACTGAGACTGTGCCTTTTCGTACGGTGCGCCTTATGTGTGTGTTAAATACAGCAATGGCGCACATAACTGAGACTGCGCCTTTTCGTACGGTGCGCCTAATGGTCGTGAAATTACGGTACTTATTTTTTACCCCATCCAACTGGTTTTTGGAAGCATGTACCTCCATAGACCTCGCTCGTGCCATGTGAACGCACACTTGACAAATGACTGCCTACTTCTGGCTATATAGATTCAACTTGCGACCTTGCAAATAGACAGAAAATAGTGACTGAATTAGCGCCAGTTGACCAGAGCCGAACTTCACTCTCAATAGGTTCACACCTTCTAGGGCTTTGTCCACACGTAGCTGGGTATTTTTGAAAACGCATATCTGCTGTCCTCCGTTTTAGGAAAACGTTCGCGTCCACACGTAACAGTTTTCAAAATATCCACGTTCACACGGAGCCGTATAAATACGCTTCTGAGTGCGATTATGAGCATGCCAGACCAGTAGTGGGCAGTATTGATGTAAACGTAAGTTCTGAGCTATCCAATCGGAGCATCTCTGTCGCCCTTGTTTTGTAAACAAGGACGCACACGAATAACGTATGAGCATTACTTGTAGTGATAGTGACAATAGTGGTATCAACATGGTAGTGACGCATAAAAATGCAAATCTCCGTTTCCGCACGTCCACACGCAAAAACTGAGTTTTCGAAAATCTCCACTTTGGCCGGAGTTTTCAAAAACGCAGGTTTTGAAGAAAAAAAAACTCTGTTTTTGTGATGACGTCAGGCCGAAACGGATAAAAATATATGCGTTTTCAAAAATACCCGATTACGTGTGGACAGGACCTTAAACAGTTGTAAAACCGGACTTTATGAATTTGTTTTACAAACACAAGGGGCATTAAGTGAAATTTGTCAACCAGACAGTATGTTTTGTGATTGTTCCAACAACGCTTGAATGTATTTGATAGTAGTACCGTAATTTCACGGCCATTAGGCGCACCGTACGAAAAGGCGCAGCTTCAGTTTTGTGCGCCGTTGCTGTATTTAACACACACATAAGGCGCATTGTACGAAAAGGCGCAGTCTCAGTCACACACTGCTTTACAACAACACACGCAAGCATCCAAATGTGCGTATTAAAAAATAGATCGGGAGCAAAATTGAGTTTAGTTGTACTTTATTTAAGTAGTATAAACAAGCACATTACCGATAATAGTCTTTATTCAAATCCGTCAAAGTCCTCATTCTCCGTTTCCGAATCGAGCAGCTGTGCAAAATCCAACAGAGGAGGTCCACTTCGCTCCTCGCTGTCAAAGTCACTGTCTGTACTGTGCGGCTCCTCAGAAAGGATACCAGCTTTTGCAAAAGCTCGGATAACAGTACCAGCAGAAACGTTAGTCCAAGCATCTACAATCCATTGGCAAACTGTAGCGTAACTCGCCCGGCACTGCCTTCCATCCTTCGTGAAACTGTGGTCTCCTTCGGTCATCCATTGCTCCCACGCCGCTCACACTTCACTCTTTAACGTTCTCATGTGTTTTCTTTCAGGTCCGCCTCGCGGGCACGGCGTTTTCTTTTAGGTGCGCTTTTTCTCACGAGCGCCGCGTTTTCTTTTAGGTCCGCTTTTTCTCACACACAAGGCGCACCGCACAAAAAGACGCACCGCTCATTTTGAAGAAAATTTGAGACTTTTAGGTGCGCCTTAGGGTATTATTAATACTACTAGCCTTATTGATGCTGTTTTTATTGATCTTTTTGGCACATTTTGGCAGGACATCATTACCAACTAAACTCTTCCTCTTTCTGACGAAGGTTTGTGTTCTGAAACCAGTCGTTTCCTGAATACAAAGTCTCGTTTCAGTCTGTAAATAAAAGTGAAATCAGTATTTCAGTTAATACAAATCTACTTTGTTTAATTTAAATTATGTTTCTAACATCTGAGTCTCGTTTCCGAATCCTTGGAGACTTTTATTGCAAAGTGCTGTTGCTGAAGGATCAGTAGATGGAAACCCTGTTTCAGATTAAGTGATCCCAGGCTGGGTTATAAATCTAGACCTGTCAAGTTTGGGTTGGGATTAAATTAGCAGGCGTAAGTAAAAACGTATGACCCGGTTTCTAATGGTGAAACTTTGAAGTGGACGAGCCGATGCACACACGGGGAAGAGCGGACGTCGCATGTTAAAATAATTGGGTGTAGCTGCGAGGAAAGGTGTTGTAAAAACTATAGAGAATCTTTTTTTTTTTTTTAAGTTATCCTCTAGCACGGTTTGTGGTGTGTAGAATTATGTCTTCATATGTGATTAATTATTATCCAAACTGAGTTTTTAAATGAGAAAGCTAAACGCTTAATTCAATTCAATTTTATTTGTATAGCCCAAAATCACAGAATTTCCGACTCAATGGGCTTCACAAGAAAAAGAGGAATGTATTAACACAAATAAACACCAAGAAAAATAACTAACAAATGCTAACTAAACAAGACTAGCACATTTATGCCCTTAGACTCTCCTTCACAGTGAGGAAAAACTCCTAAAAAAAAAAAAAACATCAGTGGGGAAAAAATAAGAAACCTCATGGGGATCCACATGAAAGAGAGAGATCCCTTCCCCATGCTTACTCCCACCGTTAAGCTAAATGTGGCGAAGGGCAACAAAAGAGCAGGAAACAATCAGCATTTTTCAGAAACATAATCAGACCACTCCTAGATATGCTGTTCTATGCTATGTTTGGCACTCGTACTTGAAAGTGTTGACGGCCACAAAGGTTGGCATTGCCACATAAGACAAGAGATAAAATGCAAACACACAAGACAAGAAAAAATTCTATGCCTTTTAGTATATTTCACAGTTATTTGTAAATAAAAGTTGGTTTCAACCTAAAAATAATGAATATCATAGAATACATTGTCTCGGCTTTGCTTTTCGGCTCAGCTCTCTCTTTACCACAACGAACAGATGCAGCGTCCTAGTTATTGCTGATGCCGCACCGATCCGCCTGTCGATCTCCCGCTCCATCTTTCCCCCACTCGTGAACAAGACCCCGAGATACTTAAACTCCTCCACTTGGGGCAGGACCCTGTCCCTGATCCGCAGGGGGCATTCCACCGTTTTCCAGGCGAGGACCATGGTCTTGGATTTGGAGGCGCTAATTCCCATCCCAGCCGCTTCACACTCAGCAGCAAATCGATCCAGCGAGAGCTGGAGATCACGGTTCAATTAAGCCAACAGAACCACATCATCCGCAAAAAGCAGTGATCCGATCCTGAGGTCACCAAACCGGATCCCTCCAACGCCTCGGCTGCGCCTAGATATTCTGTCCATAAAGGTGATGAACAGAATCGGTGACAAAGGGCAGCCTTGGCGGAGTCCAACTCTCACTGGAAACTCTCGATTTACAAGTTGATCTACGTTCCAACCCTCACCTATGGTCACCAGCTGTGGGTGGTGACCCAAAGAAAAAGATTGCAGATACAAGCGGCCGAAATGAGCTTCCTCCGCAGGGTGGCTGGGCTCTCACTCAGAGATCGGGTGAGGAGCTCTGCCATCTGGGAGGAGCTTGGTGTCGAGCCGCTCCTCCTCCAGGTCGAGAGGAGCCAGATGGGGTGGTTCGGGGTGGTCCGAGCACCTCGCAGGCGAGGTGTTTTGGGCACGTCCCACCGGGAGGAGACCAAGGGGCAGACCCCGGACCCGCTGGAGAGACTATGTCTCACGGCCGGCTGGCCGGGGAACGACTTGGGATCCTTCCGGGTGAGCTGGAGGATGCAGCCGGGGAGAGAGAGGCCTGGGCTGCCTGTTTGAGGCTGTTGCCCCCGCTACCCGACCCCGGAACAAGCGGAAGATGACAGAACGGAACATTGTCTCAGCTAAATTTGAAAAATGTTGCTCACTTGTATGCCTTGAAACAAATGTGTCAAGATCTGATTTGGATCCCTGATGATGAATATCAAGGCCATGTCTGTTGGCTGAGGCATAAAGCGCAGCCAACAAAAAAAACCCCTTAACATTCAGAGTTAATAAAGAATTTTTGCTTTTGTGTTTTTGGTCCGACCTACTTGAGAAAAGATGTTGCCCTCCGCCACTGTGAGTTTGACACTCTTGCTATTGGGTTGCTACAGTAATGGTCTGCCTGAGACCAAAGCCCACAGTTAAACTTGAAGGTACCTCGTTTGTGAATTATTTTTTAATTAAGAATGTTGATCCATGGTGCTTTATGTGGGGGATCAGGTTGAACTCCTCCAGAGGGAGATGAAGGAGGTCTGGGGTGAGGCTCAGTCTCCATCTGTTTTTCATTGAGCTCCAGGAATTCCACCCGGTGGGGGCTTAGGCTGCAGCCTGATGTTTGCTGCGACACATTTTTCTGGCACAAAAAAACATTTGTGCTGTGGGTTCGTTGCTGTTTTGTTTTTAAATTTAAGAAAGAAGTATGACAGAACTGTTCCAGGGATTGGCACATCAGCTGCTCCTGTGGGTATGTTTTTGGTATGCAGTATGGTTACATGCCGAAAAGGAGCACCGCATTGGCAGTATTTTGCTTTGAGGATGTTGTTATAAAAGTACAGAGAAGGTCAGAGAGAGCTGCTCTGGGTCTTTGTAGATCTAGAGAAAACGTATGACGGGGTACCCAGAGGAGGGACTGTGGTATTGTATGAGGACTGTAAGACTGGTGATGTGTGCTGTAAGTGAGACAGAGGAGTTCAGTGTGGGGGTGGGACTGCACCAGGGATCTGCTCTGAGTCCTTTGCTGTCGATCTCCATCCTGTCCTTTCCCAATATGCAGTGGTGGAACATAACAAAGTAAATGTACTTCGTTACTGTATTTAAGTAAAAAAAAATGAGTATCTGTACTTTACTTAAGTAAAATTTAAGACCGGTACTTTTACTTTTACTTCACTACATTTTAGAGCAAATATCTGTACTTTTACTCCGCTACTTTTTAAAAGTGTGTTTTACATTTTTCGTTACATTTTAGTTCAGGAATTTAAAAAATCTAAAGTTTTTTTAGCGCATCTTGAAGCCGCATCGCTAAAATCAAAAGAAGCAGTTGATCGGGAGAAGAAGTAATGAATCTAAGCTCAATCAGAGTCGAGAGTAAACATTTTTCTCATTCATTCAGCGCCAGGAGCAGGGGCGGTTCTAGGATTTTCTGAAGATGGGGAGGGGGCAGGGGGAGGGGACGTGAAGTCATTGACAAAGCCAATATAGGGTGACTGGGGGGCCTCCCCGCCCCCCCAGAACATTTTTAAAAATAAGTGTCGTTTTCCTGCATTTTGGTGGACCATTTGCTGGCCCTGCAAGGGGATAGCTTGACTAGTCCCCTTTCCTTTCTTCTTTTTTTTTTTTGCGGACCAAAAGAGGCGGGAGAGGGGGGGTCACGCCCCTGCAGAGTATTTGTTTGTGACCCTACAGCACAAAAAATAACATTTGACTTATGGTCGAATACTTTTACTTTTTACTTAAAAAGTAAAATTTACACCAATTACTTTTGTACTTTTACTTAAGTAGATTTGTTTTTATTGGTACTTTTACTTTAGTATTTTTTTGTCTAATTATCTGTACTTTTACTTAAGTACAAAAAGTTAGTACTTCATCCACCACTGCCACTATGGGAAATCACTGTGCTGCACCGACACTGCACCGAAGCAGGCCACACAACGGCGCCAATGGTGGGAGCAACGAGGGGGTTAGTTGTCTTCTCCAGAATCACCTAGGGGGCTCAGTGGAGTTTGAACCGGGTTCTCCTGGTTCAAGAACAGACACTCTACCACTGAGCCAACGCCTCCCCATCTTTATATAATCTTTGTCACTTTTCTGTTTCTTCTCAGACGCCTCGTGTTGGTTCAGATTGATCTGTTACGTTTTTTCACTCAATTAAGTCACATGTTTTCAGAGGAAATAACAATGGCCGACATTGGCAAAAACAGTAGACCCCGCATTGGCAGCTGAGGCCGCCATCTTGGATTGGTAGTCCTACCTGCAGACAAAGTAAAACTGAGAGTAGATACGATAACTGAGCACTGTGTGGTGAATTCGGGTGAAAGCAGGACTGAGGGATTACTTTTCACATGTAAGACTGAACATTTTTATGTTCTGTATTTCTGTCCACTTGTGAAATCTTATTCAACTAATGTTAGCTTAAAGTTTAATGTCGGGGTTTTCACCGGCCTTGAATCTAAGTCAGTATCTTCAGGATAACTGAAGATACTGACTTAGATCACAACTGGCATTTAAAGGGAGCGGTACAAAACAAGGTGTGGTTTTTCAGTACTTGTTACAAAGGATACAGGAAGTTACAGAATTATCATGATCACATTCAGTACGAGCCTGTTTTAACATATTATAAAATTATATCTTTTCTTCATTAAGTACCTAAGATCCATCCTCCATAGGAAGGCAGAGTCTCAGAAAGAGGTGAAGGAGCACGTGCAGGGAGGTTTGGTGCCTTCTGAAAGGAAAAACCAAGAGGTTTTTGGTGTGACGCAGTACAAAATGTTTCTGCAAGGAGACAAAAAATGACAAATCCAGTAGAAATCTGGCTTTTCAGGGTCATATTGTAACAATCTCTAAATGATCTATTGTAGCATTACAGTTTATTTCCAGCATAGAGAAACGGTGTTCAAGGCTGCGGATGTTCTGGGGTGAACTGTACAAGTTACAAGTTTTATGTATGAATAAAAAATGTTTTAATAAATGGCGTTGGCCATAATGAGCGAGGAGATAAAGAATAATAAGAATAAATGTTTACTCTCAAATTCTGAAAGCCAAAACTTTTACATTACAAGCAGGTACACGCTTGACTTTAAAAAAATTAATTCAAAATCAAATCAAACCTATACTGTATAAATACATCAATGGGTTTTCTGTACCTTGTATGACTTTGTTTGCCAAGTTTGTTTATTTATTCATTTTTACTGTTTAATATCTAACGTGGAGAAGTTTAAGTATCTCGGGGTCTTGTTCACGAGTGGGGGAAGGATGGAGCGGGAGATCGACAGGCGGATTGGTGCAGCGCCAGCAATAACTAGAACACTGCATCGGTCCGTCGTGGCAAAGAGAGAGCTGAGCCGAAAAGCAAAGCTCTCGATTTACAAGTCGATCTATGTTCCTACCCTCACCTATGGTCACCAGCTGTGGGTGGTGACCGAAAGAATGAGATCGTGGATACAAGCGGCCGAAATGAGCTTCCTCCGCAGGGTGGCTGGGCTCTCACTCAGAGATCGAATGAGGAGCTCTGCCATCCGGGAGGAGCTCGGTGTCGAGCCGCTCCTCCTCCAGGTTGAGAGGAGCCAGATGGGGTGGTCCGGGCATCTGGTCAGGATGCCCCCCGAGTTCCCGCTGGTAAGGTGTTTCGGGCACGTCCCACCGGGAGGCGACCGAGAGGCAGACCCCGGACCCGCTAGAGAGACTATGTCTCACAGCTGGCTGGGGAACGACTCGGGATCCTTCCGGGTGAGCTGGAGGATGCAGCCGGGCTGAGAGAAGCCTGGGCTTCCCGTCTGAGGCTGTTGCCCCCACAACCTGGCTCCAGATGAGCATATAACGTATTTGAAACCGAATGACCGTGTCCATTCCTCTGTAACGATGACAACCAGATGATTTGTTGTCTTTACCCCCGTGTGGACAGCAGTTTGCTGTGTTTGTGTGTGTTTGCTGTGAGGGTCTAAACACACACCGGGATACGCTTCGTTCTGTAAATGATAAATAAACTCCCCCGTGTGTTTCTATAGAAACAAGCTGCATACGGGACCATGTGTAATACAGATGAACGTGCATGTGATGTGTGAATTTGCAGTGCGGTGTGGAAAATTACGCTCATACCAGTTGTTTATTTGTTTGTTTAAAAAAAATTAATATAATAGATGTCTCTAAATCAGGGGTGTCAAAATCCGGTCCTGGAGGGCTGGTGTCCTGAAAGTTTTCAATGTGTTCCTGGTTCACATGATCCACAAAGAGAAATCAACAGCCAATAAAATTTGGCACAATGACTCAACCTGGATCGGATGTGTAGATGCAAGAACATATAGAAAACCTTCAGGTCACTGGTGCTACGGGACCGGAGTTTGGCAGCCCTGCTCTACATCATGTGGTTGACTTATTAACAAATTTTAGATGTAAACTTTTTCCCCTCTGAATAAAACCTTAAACATCCTGCCGGGCTAATATAGAATTCTAGCCTTCTTCTCTTGGTGAATGTTTTTTTTTCATACCATATTAATGGTGGGATGTGTTTTTTAAATTCTCTTTCAGAGAGGACCTGACGAGCTTTTCTCCAGTGTCTCCAGCGGCCCGTATATCATGAGCACCACAGGTCAGACTAACACCGGTATAGGTCAGTTTCTCACAACGATGTCTAGATAAATGAATGAATGGATGAATGAATGGTTGCAACAAAAGAATTATGGATGGAGCAATAAATAAATGGATGAATGAATGAATAGATAAATACGTAGAAATGAATACGGATGTGGACAATCTCCATAATTTAAGTATTTGAATGAGATTAAAAATATATGGGTGGATGTATAAATGGGTCGCAAGATAAATGGGCGTGTTTGTGTGTGTGTGTGTGTGTGTGTGTGTGTGTGTGTGTGTGGTTTGTGGATTGGATTGATTCGTTCCATCATCTTCCGCTTGTTCCGGGGTCGGGTCGCGGGGGCAACAGCCTCAAACGGGTAGCCCAGGCCTCTCTCTCCCTGGCTGCATCCTCCAGCTCACCCGGAAGGATCCCAAGTCGTTCCCCGGCCAGCTGTGAGACATAGTCTATCCAGCGGGTCCGGGGTCTGCCCGTTGGTCTCCTCCCGGTGGGACGTGCCCAAAACACCTCGCCCGCGAGGCGCTCGGGGGGCATCTTGACCAGATGCCCGAACCACCCCATCTGGCTCCTCTCGACCTGGAGGAGGAGCGGCTCCACACCGAACTCCTCCCGGATGGCAGAGCTCCTCACCCAATCTCTGAGTGAGAGCCCAGCCACCCTGCGGAAGAAGCTCATTTCGGCCGCTTGTACCCGCAATCTCATTCTTTCGGTAACTGTGAAATCACTAAACTGTGATTGGATTGATAAATAGGTGAATGGGTGGATAAACGCTACCAATCATTTTTATCATCTTTAAATATAAAGATAATTAGAGAAACAACCTAACAAATAAAACTTTAATAGTCCTAGACCTGATCCCTGGGGTGCACCTTGTTGAATGACTATAATACAGATTTAAATATTTGAACTACTTTTAAGGGTTCTTGTTTTCTTTTGTGTGAATAATTTTCGTTCTCTCTTCTGTAGCCAATGGCAACGACAGCAAGAAGTTCAAAGGTGACATAAGAGGTCCCAGCTTGCCATCCAGAGTCATCCACATTCGAAAGCTTCCCAGTGACATCATAGAGACCGAGGTCATCGGCCTCGGCCTGCCTTTTGGAGACGTCACCAACCTGCTGATGTTGAAAGCCAAAAACCAGGTTACAAATAAGCTTCTAAATAATTTTTAAATCAAAAAATGAAGAAAAGTGATCAGATAACACCAGGGGGAGAAAAGTTGTAATAACGTATATGTAGAAATGAGGGGTCCTTACTAGGGGCGGCCATCTTTACAAAACAGAAGTTGGAACCCGATGTCCATGAGAATTATGCTTACTGTTTTGATTTTGAAAATAAAGAGAACATCTGACTTTTGATGTAAAAATGAAATCTATCATAATCAAGCTGAAAACAAATGAAGCAAAACTAAAACATTTACTCATTCCACATAAATATTCTCGTTTTTTTAAAAGTAGGTTACATCTCTTTACCAGCACCTTGGAAAAAAAACATATAATTTTTAAAAACTCTACCAACAGACATTGGACACGTTTAAAGAAACTGAAAATGAGGTTTATTGATATATTAATAAATACTGAAAGGAAACAAAGTATTTCAATGCCCTCCAGTTTTGGAAGTGTTGGAGGGGTTTGAAATTTCCATCATATGTGCATGTCGACTGTAAGAGAAATAATTCCATTCCGTTCCATCATCTTCCGCTTGTTCTGGGGTCGGGTCGCGGGGACAACAGCCTCAAGCGGGCAGCCCAGGCCTCTCTCTCACCCGGCTGCATCCACCCTGGAAGGATCCCAAGTCGTTCCCCGGCCAGCTGTGAGACATAGTCTCTCCAGCGGGTCCGGCGTCTGCCCCTTGATCTCCTCCCGGTGGGACGTGCCCAAAACACCTCACCAGCAAGGCGCCCAAGAGGCATCTTGACCAGATGCCCGAACCACCCCATCTGGCTCCTCTCGACCTTGAGGAGGAGCGGCTCGACACCGAGCTCCTCCCGGATAGCAGAGCTCCTCATCCGATTTCTGAGTGAGAGCCCAGCCACCCGGTGGAGGAAGCTCATTTCGGCCGCTTGTACCCGTGATCTCATTCTTTCGGTTACCACCCACAGCTGGTGACCATGGTGAGGGTTGGAAGAGGGGAAATGGAAATAGATTCAGAAATATTAAAAATATTAATTCAGAAATAATTAAAAAAAAAAAAAAAAAACAGACGTTTCACTTCAGTTTTGACAATGAATTCCCTCTCCTTTTGATCCCCTTGTTTTATTTTGAAGGGGAGGGAGAGCAGTCCCTGAGTGGACGGGAGTGCACTTCTGCTGCTAAAAACACTTTCCTGCTCTGATAAGAATGTGGATGTGACCGAGCAAAATCTGTGGTGAAGAACAAACCGATGTTCAATTAGTACCTGAGTGTTAGACGGGGGTGCTCAGAACTGATTCAGACATGCATGAATGAAATAGAAAGCCATTTCAGAAGTATTTTAGAGGTGGGAACATTGTTCCAAATATTTAAAACCTTGAATACCGTTTAAAGCGTTCAATGTGTCCACAGAGCACCATCTACTGGAAAAAAGACAAAAATCATAAGAAAAAAACTGTTAACAGGGTTGATACAAGGGGCCTGAGGAAATATGCGATCACCTCTGAAAGATGTTTGTGTAAATAAAAAAAAAAAAAAACATAAAACCCTGAGAGTTCTATATTAATGGGCTCTCCCAAATGCTGACTGGTAACCATAACAACAAACGTTACTGTAGGTTTGGAAATGATCGTGTCCGATATGAGGCCGCTGTCAGTAGGAAGAGGAGGGGTTTAAAAAAAAAAAAAGATAGCTAAATTCAATCCAGGATACAAAACCCCCTCCTCTACACCGCAAAGCACATTTTTCCCCACAAAAAAAATGAGTGCTGTTATAGTTGGGCACCCCTTTACCGATTAGTAGATCTGTGTTTGTAATATTAAAGTGGTAAAGATGGTCATTTTATTTATTAAAGTTGCCATTTTTACAGTAGAGATGGTGGGTTTTTGTTGGTTTTTTTTGCACTAATACTTCACAACTTGAATGTTTTTGTATATTTTTTACTCATGTTAATCTGAGGCCTTTTTTTTGTACGATACTTCTGAACAAGGTTAAATTTGCGAATCCAGAAGTGTTAAAGGTTTCTTGTTTTCAAATGTGATCCAACAGTTTACATTTGATGTTTTATTAGCCAGTACTACTAAAGCACATTTTATGGGTGCTTAT
Organism: Neostethus bicornis; assembly: GCA_902685375.1. Classification (NCBI taxonomy): domain Eukaryota; kingdom Metazoa; phylum Chordata; class Actinopteri; order Atheriniformes; family Phallostethidae; genus Neostethus; species Neostethus bicornis. The sequence continues at coordinate 4,477,716 of LR738547.1, read as the reverse complement.
GAGTTACCTTTACTGTATACAGTAAGTAGATTTATTATTTTCTAGAAATAATATTCTACCTCTTTATTTAAATAAGTAAATAAAATAAAAGAATTACTCTATTCATCCCTCACTGGGGAAATTTGTGTGCTGCACTCCTTACACCGCAGCAGGCTGCCCTTCGACGGCACCAATGGTGGGAGAAGCGGGGGTTAGCTGTCTTCTCCAAGACAGAAAGAGTAACATTTGCTCTTACTGTAAAAAACCCAGCGTGTTGTTTATGTGGTTATGAGTTGTGTTTTACACAATTACATTCTATAATATGCCGAAAAAGTAATATTTATAAAATTGTCATTTTATCCGATTAATCGAATAATCGATCCAATAATCGGCAGATTAATCGATTACCTAAATAATCGTTAGTCGCAGCCCTACCCACAATTAAAGGTTTCACTTAAGCATACATGTCACTTTCTTCTGCTAAGTTGTCGACATGGTGATGGTTCTGTGGCCGTTACCATGCCAACAAACACCAACTAATAGACTTAGTTTGCCCGACCTGATCAGTTCATTTCTTTTCACCGAGTGTTTTGTGGATCGTTTCTCCAGGATAAGTGATAATGTGTTGTTTTCCAGGCCTTTTTAGAGATGAACTCAGAGGAAGCGGCTCAGAACATGGTGGGGTATTACAACACGGTAATGCCCTTCATCAGGAACCAGCCGGTTTACGTTCAGTTCTCCAACCATAAGGAGCTAAAAACTGACAACTCACCCAACCAGGAGGTAGCACACACTCACACACACACCTGTTCAGCATTAACCCACACCTCCTCCCACACGCTAACTCTCTGGGTTTGTCCAGAGAGCGCAAGCTGCTCTACGTGCCCTCAGCTCGTCTCATGTGGACACGGCGGTGGCGGCTCCCAGCACGGTCCTCAGGGTGGTGGTGGAGAACCTGGTGTACCCCGTCACTTTGGATGCTCTTTGTCAGGTATTTTCTTCTCCAGCACTGATCACATAAAAACTCAGACATTAAAGATAAAAACTTCACAATAAAAGTATCTAAATTAATAATTCAGTGGTAAAAAAATCTCTTATTGTGCACAAAGCCATCCATAAACACCTCAATATCTTCAATAATATCTAAAAATACAACATTTTACTCTTTAAAAACTTGGATTATTTGTAAATAAAACTCCGCAATGCTAAAAATCCATTCTGTTATTCATATTTCTGAGGAAGTTATCTACAAATGTGAACACCTACCCTGTCCCATTCTGCTCGCCGTTCTTTACTTAGTTCAACTTTGTAAAAAAAAAAAACATGAAAGGAAATTTGCCACCAAATTTTTATTTTTCTTCATTTGTTTGGTGGTTTTACAGCAACTTGTCACTGATGCTGTTTCATAGTTTAGCTGCTTGGCTCGGTAACTGTCCAATCGGCAGGTCAGAAAACGATGGTGTAGGTACCCTGTGAGCAAATCCAGCGGTTAAACTTCTTAACGATTTTATTAAAGCTGTCCGCAGTTCTCAGTACTAACTATAGATTATCTTCAGTTTGTTACTATGTAATTCTCCCACTAATAGCAAGTGAACCACTACCCTTTGAACTCTACTCTGAAATTGTTACACTTACCGTAATTTCACGACCATTAGGCGCACCGTACGAAAAGGCGCAGCCTCAGTTATGTGCGCCATTGCTGTATTTAACACACACATAAGGCGCACCGTACGAAAAGGCGCAGTCTCAGTCACACACCGCCTTACAACAACACACACACAAGCATGCTAATGTGCGTATTAAAAAATAGATCGGGAGCAAAACTGAGTTTGGTTGTGCTTTATTTAAGTAGTAACGATACTAAACAAGCACATTACCGGTAATAGTCTTTATTCAAATCCATCAAAGTCCTCATCCTCTGTTTCAGAATTGAACAGCTGTGCAAAATCCAACAGAGCAGGTCCACTTTGCTCTTCGCTGTCAAAGTCACTGTCTGTACTGTGCGGCTCCTCAGAAAGGATACCAGCTTTTGAGAAAGCTCGGATAACAGTACCAGCAGACACGTTAGTCCAAGCATCTACAATCCATTGGCAAACTGTAGCGTAACTCGCCCGGCGCTGCCTTCCACCCTTCGTGAAACTGTGGTCTCCTTCGGTCATCCATTGCTCCCACGCTGCTCACACTTCACTCTTTAACGTTCTCATGCCTTTTCTTTCAGGTCCGCCTCGCGGGCACCGCGTTTTCTTTTAGGTCCACCTTTACTCACACACAAGGCGCACCGCACGAAAAGGCGCACCGCTCATTTTGAAGAAAATCTAAGTCTTTTATATGCGCCTTATAGCCGTGAAATTATGGTACTTTACCTACTGACCAATAAAAGTTCAGGACCCTCCAGTCTAGACGCAGACCACCAGTATATCCTATCTGGCAGGTTTGAAAATCCCATATAAGTCTTTAAATTACTTTCTCTTCTCACTCACTCAGATATTTTCAAAGTTTGGCACTGTACTGAGGATCATCGTTTTCACTAAGAACAGCCAGTTTCAGGCTCTGCTGCAGTATGCAGACGGAGCATCTGCCCAGGCTGCCAAACTGGTGGGTTTCCACACATTACCTCCAGATTTCTCCTCTTTTAATGAACATTAACCCCCAAATATTTTAGTCTCTAGATGGGCAGAACATTTATAACGGCTGCTGCACTCTGAGGATCAGCTTCTCCAAACTCACAAGCCTCAACGTCAAGTACAACAATGAGAAGAGCAGAGACTTCACCAGACCGGACCTGCCTTCAGGAGACAGCCAGCCGGCCATGGAGCACCCAGCCATGGCCACAGCCTTCAGTAAGATCAAATACTTTCTCTTTGGGCATAAAGGTAAACGGTCAAAATAATATACTCAATATTTATTCGATAAAATACTTCCATTCCGTTCCGTCATCTTCCGCTCATCCGGGGCCGGGTCACGGGGGCAACAGCCTCAAATGGGAAGCCCAGGCTTCTCTCACCCCACCTGCATCCTCCAGCTCACCCGGAAGGATCCCGAGTTGTTCCCCGGCCAACTGTGAGACATAGTTTCTCCAAAGGGTCAGGGGTCTGCCTCTTGGTCTCCTCCCGGTGGAACGTGCCCTAAACACCTCGCCCGCCAGGCGCTCGGGGGACATCCTGACCAGATGCCCGAACCACCCCATCTGGCTTCTCTCTACCTGGAGGAGGAGCGGCTCAACACCGAGCTCCTCCCGGATGGCAGAGCTCCTCACCCGATCTCTGAGTGAGAGCCCAGCCACCCTGCGGAGGAAGCTCATTTCAGCCGCTTGAATCCGCGATCTCATTCTTCCGGTCACCACCCACAGCTGGTGACCATAGGTGAGGTTTGGAACGTAGATCGACTTGTAAATCGAGAGCTTTGCTTTTCGGCTCAGCTCTCTCTTTACCACGACGGACCGATGCAGCGTCCTAGTTATTGCTGATGCCGCACCGATCCGCCTGTCGATCTCCCGCTCCATCCTTCCCCCACTCGTGAACAAGACTAAGATACTTAAACTCCTCCACTTGGGGCAGGACCCTGTCCCTGACCAGCAGGGGGCATTCCACCCTTTAACCGGGCGAGGACCATGGTCTCAAATTTGGAGGCGCTAATTCCCATCCCGGCCGCTTCACACTCGGCAGCAAATTGATCCAGTGAGAGCTGGAGATCACGGTCCGATTAAACCAACAGGACCACAGGATCGGATCTCTGCTTTTTGCGGATAATAAAATACTGTTTTTTTAAAACGAATTAGAGAAATTAATTTAATATGGGATGTCATATCTATAGATGAAATAGTTTACTGTAAAACTTTAAAAACAAGTTAAATTGCAATTAAAAAAGGGGGTCATGTCCGTGTCCATTATCACCCACCTCTAATAGCAGTAACGTTATTTTACTGTGATGAATCTGTGCAGCTCCAGGAATCATCTCTGCGGCGCCTTACGCTGGAGCAACTCACGCATTCCCGCCGGCCTTCACCATTCAGCCTGCTGGTACGTCCCGCCTTCTCATCAGTTCTTGCATCTGTTTTTTCCTACAGATTCTTCTGTTTTTTAACTCGTCGTACTTCTCTCAGTGTCCTCCCCCTACCCAGGCCTGACCATGCCTGCTCTGCCTGGAGCTCTGGCCTCTTTAACTCTCCCCACTGCTGCCAGGCTGGGCTTCCCCACCATTCCTGCTGGACACTGTGTCCTACTGGTCAGCAACCTCAACCCAGAGGTGAGTGATCTCCTTTCTGCATTGCTGACATGGTCTTTGTGTTTTTAGTAATGTTTAAGCTGGATGTATTTACAGTCATCTGTACCTTTTATACCTATTCAGATTCAGACGGAGGGTTTAGGCCCTTTGTCACCGATTCTGTTCATCACCTTTATGGACAGAATGTCTAGGTGCAGCCGAGGCGTTGGAGGGATCCAGTTTGGTTACCTCAGGATCGGATCTCTGCTTTTTGCGGATGACGTGGTCCTGTTGGCTTCATCGGACCGTGATCTCCAGCTCTTGCTGGATCGATTCGCTGCCGAGTGTGAAGCGGCCGGGATGGGAATTAGCGCCTCCAAATCCGAGACCATGGTCCACGCCCGGAAAAGCGTGGAATTCCCCCTGCGGGTCAGAGAGAGGGTCCTGCCCCAAGTGGAGGAGTCTAAGTATCTCGGGGTCTTGTTCACGAGTGGGGGAAGGATGGAGCGGGAGATCGACAGGCGGATCGGTGCGGCGTCAGAAATAACTAGGACGCTGCGTCGGTCCGTCGTGGTAAAGAGAGAGCTCAGCCGAAAAGCAAAGCTCTCGATTTACAAGTCGATCTATGTTCCTCCCCTCACCTACGGTCACCAGCTGTGGGTGGTGACTGAAAGAATGAGATCACGGGTACAAGCGGCCGAAATGAGCTTCCTCCGCAGGGTGGCTGGGCTCTCACTCAGAGATCAGGTGCGGAGCTCTGCCATCCGGGAGGAGCTCGGTGTTGAGCCGCTCCTCCTCCAGGTCGAGAGGAGCCAGATGGGGTGGTTTGGGCATCTGGCCAGGATGCCCCCCGAGCGCCTCGCTGATGAGGTGTTTTGGGCACGTCCCATCGGTAGGAGACCAAGAGGCAGACCCCGGACCCGCTGGAGAGACTATGTCTCACAGCTGGCCGGGGAACGACTTGGGATCCTTCCGGGTGAGCTAGAGGATGCAGCCGTGGTGAGAGAGGCCGCAGCCGTGGTGAGAGAGGCCGCAGCCGTGGTGAGAGAGGCCTGGGCTACCCGTTTGAGGCTGTTGCCCCCGCGACCCGGCCCCGGAACAAGCGGAAGATGACGGAACGGAACGGGATAGGCCTTCCACTGGTTATGTCCGTGGATCGTTCTCTGTCCATTTGTGGACAAAGAAAATAATGTTAAACTCGAAAAGCACTCGGGAGTGCGCAGACCTCTAACAAGGTCTGTGTTGAATGGCCATTAATGCTATTAGTGCCATTCCTGACAGCCATTGGTGCAGATTGAACAACCTCAACAGGTTTCCAGTCTATTTGAGGACCACACAGAGATCGACAACCAATAGATCAATACAGATCGTTAGATGTGTAAAACAAGTGAAAGAAAATCTCAGAGTTCACACATGTAGGTTCCTTATTCTACATCTAAAACTCTGGTTCTATGGCATCCCATCGTTGCCCAAAAAAAATCACCAGATCCTAATTTTTTCTCGTCATTATAAAGTCTAAAGGGAAATCTGGAGAAGAACTGGTTAAAATGTGATGTAAAATTGATCCAGCAGGTATAAACCTTCATTTCCTGTTTCATTAAAATGCTGTTTGATGTTTTATTGTTTCACCGTCTGACTTCCTGTTGATGTTTTTAATGTTTTTCAAATTGAATTTATTATTAAAATGTCTCTTCATTCCTTAGACACACAGATTCATACATGTGTGCACACATATAGGTAATCATGAGCATGCAGATCCATAGGGGCGCACACCACACACTCATTTGTACATACGCTTAGATCATGTACACACATAGCCGGGTATTTTTGAAAACGCATATCCGCTGTCTTTAGTTTTAGAAAAACTCTCGCATCCACACGTAACCCTTTTCAATCTAACAGCATCCACACGAACCTGTATAAGTACGCTTCTGAGTGCAGTAATACACATGCCGGACCAGTAGTGGGCAGTATTTATTTAAACGTAAATTCTGAGCTAGGAAGGCTTATGTGACGGATAATAACCGAAGGCAACTTATTTCTTTTCCTTTGCTCCTCAACAAGAAGGAAGAGCAGTGCAGTGTGTAAAATAAGCAAGAAAAGAGTGTAAGAGAGGATCCATGCTGCCCACTGTCTGACATTAAAAACAAGGACGCACACAAATGACGTTTATACATTAATTGTCGCAGGTAGTGACGTTTAAAAACACAAATTCGCCTGTTATTCATGTCCAAACGCAAAACCGGAGTTTTCCAAAATCTTCACTTTGGTCGGAATTTTCAAAAACAACGGTTTGTAGTAAAAAAAAAACGACGAATTCGTGTGGATGACAGGCCGAAACGGATAGAAATGTATTCGTTTTACCAGATACCCGGCTACGTGTGGACAGGGCCTTACAGTGAGATACACACATACAGTTACCAAATGCAAACACTTTTACACACGTGCACTTAAATCACATCTTGACAGATCTACATAAACAACATACACTAAGTTCCAAATTTTCTGTTTCTCTGGAGGATCCTCCAGACTTCCTATTTGCTGCTTTGTAATGTCATTTTAGCAGCTGCATATTTGTTTGGCAGAATCCTTCATCATCATGTCTTCATCTGCATGGCACAGTGTGGGATCTGAATCAGACACATTTATTTAAACTGTGAAAAATAAAATGTTTTTATCCACTTATTTCCTGCTTTCCAGCAGCAGAGATAATTTTTCTTTCCCAGATTGATGGAATAATTAATCTGCTTAATGATGTTAAACATAGAGTTTTTATAGTAAAAAAAGTTTCAAAAATGTCCTCTGGACAGTTTAATTCTTGAACGAGACGTTTCGACTTCCATCCGGAAATCATTTTCAATCTGATAGAAATGGACAGAAGGAGACACAGCATGTCCAAAAAGCCCTCTCGGTCTGTGGATACCCCAAATGGGCCCTGAATAGGGTGAGAACGTCCAAGAAACATGAGAAGAGGGAAACAGAAACTGAGAAGAGGAAAAATGGAGTCTCTATTCCCTACGTGTCAGGACTGTCCGAGAAGTTACAGAGAATCTTCAGACAACATGACATCCCGGTTTTCTTTAAACCGGTCAACATATCACGGCAGAAACTAGTACATCCTAAAGACAAGATGCCTACAGAAAAACAGAGCAATGTAGTTTATTCAATCCGGTGCAGTGAAGGTAGCTGCAAAGAACACTACATTGGGGAAACGAAGCAGCCACTCCACAAAAGACTTTACCAACACAGAAGAGAAGCCTCAAGTGGTCCACAGTCTGCCGTACATCTGCATCTTAAATCCACCAAAAACACTTTTGAGGACAGTGAGGTGAAGATTTTAAGTAGATAGAAAGGATGGTTTGAAAGAGGGGTGAAAGAAGCCATCTGAGTGAAGAAAGAGAAATCCCTCACTGAATCGGCGTGGAGGCGTTAGATACATTTTGCCCGGGATTTACAGCAGCCTTTTGAAGCCATGGACTAAAGATGACACCTTGTGACCCAGATTCACGCCTCTTGTTAGCAGGAATTTCTATTCACTGGGCTTTTAGCATTTTTATAATAAGGTCGTTTACTGGTCTGTGGCTACAATAGGAGCCTTCACGGCCGTCATAGGTAACAGAGGCTCATTGGTCGAGCCCGTCCTTTCTATTTTTTCACCTTTTACTCAGGTTAGGACAAATAGATCCAGTTTTGTGTCCATTTCATTCAGATTGAAAATGTTTCCGGATGGAAGTCGAAACGTCTCAATCAAGAATTAAACTGTCCAGAAGACTTTTTGAAACTTTTTCTACAATGGATCACTCCTTGATGAATGAGGGACTACACGGATTCATTGAGTTTCAGAATCAGAATATACTTTAATGATCCCACACATGGGAAATTTGTGGAAGTTTTCACTTGAATTTGGCTTAAAAATGATTAAGAAGAAATCAAACATCCTGGGTCACAATACAGATCTTGATGAGACTTAAATAACAATTTTGGACACACTTTACAGTGACACACACACTCACCTTAACATGTACCCACGAACACAACCACATGCATGCAGAAACTTGTACATTCACAAATTCACATGCACGCTTGTTCACATTCACACATCTGAATGTTTACAGTATGTACAAACACACCCTTCAACCTCCGCTCACACACTCCCACAATGAACCTACACACATCCATCCTAACACCAGCACCATCATGCACCTGTTTACACACACACCTGACCTTGTGTGAACTGATCTTTTGACATTATCTGACTCGTCTTCTCCAAAGGTAATTAATTAATCTTCTGATTGACCCCTCACCTGTCTCTTTTTGTTTTTTTTTTCTCCCCTTTCTAATTTGTTGCCACGGAAACGCCTTGGACCCTCCACCTTGTCCTGCCCTCCCGCCTTTTCCTGTCCTGTCCCTTCGCTGCCTTTTATGCTGTCTCTAAAGAGAGTTACGCCCCACTGCCTCTTTATTCTCTTCGGTATGTTATCACTAGCTTCTTATTTTTAATTATCAGTACCACCTGATTGTTCTGATTTTATTATTATTATTATTATTATTATTTAATATTTTCCTTTTTGTTTCTTCTGAAAAATGAGTGTCTGCTGATTTTTATCAGATTTTGCATCAGTTGATTTTTTTTTCCACAGTGTTTGCAGCTTTTCAGAGGTTCTGATGTTCTTTTCAACTATAAAAGTTTAACAGAACAAACTAAATCATTAAATGATAAATTAAAAGCAAACATACTTGGTCCCAGGGGGCATTGGCCTAGTGGCAGAGTTGCCGTCTTTTGAGCAGGAGAACCTGGTTCAATTCCCCCCCGGGCTGCTCAGACTCCAACTCAAAATGAAACGCAAAAAAAGCAAACATACTTTACAATAAAAATCACACACTTATTGTCACACACTTTCACAAAGTACTGCACACATGCATCAACATTCACACAACCTCACACTTCTCCCAGTCACCCGTCCTCCCAACCCAATCCACACCAGCAGTCGGCCTGATCGTGACTACAAAGGCCAAAATCCCTGGAGGCACCTGCACCCACAAAAGCCACATGGCTAAAGTGAGGGACCTGCACAGCAGGGACCCCAGAGACTGAGCAGACAAAACTGCTGGGATGCAGGATGCCCATGAGGAAACTCTGGACTAAGACACAGAAAAAAAAACCCCAATAGACTAATAACTAAAACCAGTAAAACAGATTAAAAACTGTTTTCGAATTTAATCAGAAAAATAAAACTGTAAAAATACATAAATAGACAAACCGATTTAAATAAATACATAAAAGCATATTAAACAAAAATAAAAATGAATTAAAAGCCAAGTTAAAAAGATGTGTTTTCAGCCTTTTCTTAAAAACATGAACAGACTCTGCGACCCTGAGTTCCTCTGGCAGGCTGTTCCACATCGTTCCACCCTAATGCTGGAACGATGCCTCACTGTTTTTTAATTTCTTAGTGCTGATTTAGAAATCAAAGCAGATAAATTTGTTGTAAATTTTTTTATTTGAAAACATTTTATCTCCCAAGAAAGGGGTGTCAAACTCTGGCCTGTGGGTCATAGGCTAATGATATTTGACCCATCGAGCAATACCGAGATAACTGTAGATGAACTGATTTGTTTTAAGGCTCATTAGACCAGAGGTCAGGGGCTCAAGGATAAGATCACTATATTTAACAACCTTACAGAACTTTCCGTTCCGTCATCTTCCGCTTGCTCCGGGGTCGGGTCGCGGGGGCAACAGCCTCAAACTGGTAGCCCAGGCCTCTCTCTCCCCGGCTGCATCCTCCAGCTCACCCGGAAGGAACTCAAGTCGTTCCCCGGCCAACTGTGAGACATAGTCTCTCCAGCGGGTCCGGGGTCTGCCCCTTGGTCTCCTCCCGGTGGGACGTGCCCAAAACACCTCGCCTGCGAGGCGCTCGGGGGGCATCCTGACCAGATGCCCGAACCACCCCATCTGGCTCCTCTCGACCTGGAGGAGGAGCGGCTCGACACCGAGCTCCTTCCGGATGACAGAGCTCCTCACCCAATCTCTGAGTGAGAGCCCAGCCACCCTGCGGAGGAAGCTCATTTCGGCCGCTTGTACCCGCAATCTCATTCTTTCGGTCACCACCCACAGCTGGTGACCATAGGTGAGGGTAGGAACGTAGATCGACTTGTAAATTGAGAGCTTTGCTTTTCGGCTCAGCTCTCTCTTTACCACGACAGACCGAAGCAGTGTCCTAGTTTTTGCTGATGCCGCACCGATCCGCCTGTCGATCTCCCGCTCCATCTTTCCCCCACTCGTGAACAAGACCCCGAGATACTTAAACTCCTCCACTTGGGGCAGGACCCTGCCCCTGACCCGCAGGGGGCATTCCACCCTTTTCCGGGCGAGGACCATGGTCTCGGATTTCGAGGCGCTAATTCCTATCCCGGCGGCTTCACACTCGGCAGCAAATCGATCCAGCGAGAGCTGGAGATCACGGTCTAAAACCTTACAGAACTGACTTTTTTAAACATAGACCTATATACAGCTTGCGATGTAGCGTGGGTTAAAATTGATGCCTTGGCCGTACTCCTATGTGGTCTTTTTTTTCGTTCTCTTTTATCAGGGTTTGAATAAATTAAAATAATATTTGGAGCTTCAAAAACTCAGAAAAGCTGCATTTACTGTTTTTATTTTCTGAGTCTTTCTAGATGAGTTCGCATGCCGGGTTTTCTCTGTTTGCATGTCCTCGGCGCTGAATCAGCTTTGCTTTGAAAAGATTTAAAGTCTACTCCCATAATTCATAGCACCTACACGGTTTAAATTCTCTCTTAATTTCCTAACTCGTACCTCCCGTGGACGACTTCAGGAATTCTTCCCTAAAAACTAATTAAATAAAAAAAAAAAAGCTTACAGCAGCTTCTCTGCTGCTCATTTAGTGGCTATCAGAAGTCAAAAGTCAGCGGCTAGCCAGATGTGTACTTCTCGTGGGGTTTATGGGTGTAGCTTCTTGTCTGATGTGTGACGCCCTCCATGGCGGTTGTTTCACTTTGGTTTTCTCTTCACCGCCTTTTCAGGTGTTTACGGAGACGTGATGAGGGTGAAGATCCTGTTCAACAAGAAGGAAAACGCTCTGGTTCAAATGAGCGACAGCACGCAGGCCCAGCTAGGTAACAGCCCGCACATGCTCAGTACTGCTGTTTGGTTTTCGAAAAGTGCTACCGAATACAGAAGGACGCATGCTTTTTTTTTTTTTTCTACGGAAGAATGAATTTTATTAGATTAGATGGCACGTCCATCGTGGTAAAGAGAGAGGTGAGCCGAAAAGCAAAGCTCTCGATTTACAAGTTGATCTACGTTCCTATCCTCACCATGGTCACCAGCTGTGGGTGGTGACCGAAAGAATGAGATCACGGATACAAGTGGCCAAAATGAGCTTCCTCCACAGGGTGGCTGGGCTCTCATTCAGAGATCGGGTGAGGAGCTCTGCCATCCGGGAGAAGCTCGGTGTCAAGCCGCTCCTCCTCCAGGTCGAGAGGAGCCAGATGGGGTGGTTAGGGCATCTGGTCAGGATGTCCCCCGAGCGCCTCGCGGGCGAGGTGTTAAGGGAACGTCCCACCGGGAGGAGACCAAGGGGCAGACACCGGACCTGCTGGAGAGATTATATCTCACAGCTGGCCGGGGAACGAATTGGGATCCTTCCGGGCGAGCTGGAGGATGCAGCCAGGGAGAGAGAGGCCTGGGCTACCCGTTTGACGCTGTTGCCCTTGTGACCCGACCCTGGAACAAGCGGAAGATGACGGAACGGAAAGATTAGATGGCATCTATGGATACTTTAATGATCCCAACCACAAAATATTGATCCTTACCGATCCTGACATATGACAGCATTGGTAACATACGTAATTCGACTGGTAAATTTATTCCTCCTACTGTTCACTCCTCCTATCACTTCTGCTGGTTTGTACTTGCTAAGTTATTACGAGCGAAATTAGCATGACTCGATTAGAAGCTCCCACTCCAGACCAAAAGGAAGGAACAGAAACGTAGGACCAGAAGCGCTGATATTGGTGTCCACATTTGTGCAGCCATGAGCCACCTGAACGGCCAGCGGCTGCACGGGAGGCCTCTCCGCATCACGCTGTCCAAACACACCAGCGTTCAGCTTCCCCGCGAAGGCCACGAGGACCAGGGTCTGACCAAAGACTACAGCAGCTCCTCCCTGCATCGCTTCAAGAAACCCGGCTCCAAAAACTACTCCAACATCTTTCCCCCGTCTGCCACGCTGCACCTCTCTAACATCCCGTAAGTCTGAGATCTCACACACACACACACACACACACACACACACACTGTGCACATGACAACTCCTCCTCTAACGTTTACTTGTATTCCAGGCCGTCTGTGGTGGAGGATGACCTGAAGATGCTTTTTTCCAGCTCAGGCGCCATCGTTAAGGCCTTCAAGTTCTTCCAGTGAGTCACTCATAACGTCATGTCTGGTTTTGTTTGGCTGGTTTTTGTCTGACCGCACCGCTTAATAAACACAATCAATTAGTCCAAAATTGATTGGACTAATCAATCCAATCAATTGATTAATCCAATCTAATCAATTAGATTAGATTGGACAGACTTTGGTCCAATCTAATCTAAGATTGGATTAGATCTTACTGTAATCTAATCGAGCAATCCAATTGATCCATGGTTCTAATCAATTGAGCCCTGGATCAATTGGGAAAATATCATGGCTAGTAATAATAATACATAAAACTGATGCTGTGTGGCATTAATAATGTATTTAATTAAAAAAAAAAACAAAACAACAACACAAATTTAATCAGTAAATGAAGAAAACCTCAGTCTAGAACAGGAATGGGCAAACTACGGCTCGCGGGCAATATGTGGCCCGTTAAACGTTTTAATCTGGCCCAAAAAAAATAAAATAAATGAACCATGTTAATGTTTTCTTTCCCCTGCAATGCTCATGTTTCCTCACTAGATGGTGCACTCACTAGATTGGCTTTTTTTGCAAAAACAACAACACTGCTCCCATTAAAATGTGTGTGTTTCCGTGATGCACACGTTGTCAAAATACTGTAGATTGTCAGGAGATTTCAAACCTACATTTTAAACCTAGCGCATTTTTTAAGCACTAGGTTTGATTTTAACTTTAGCACGCTAGATTAGATGCTTGTAGCGGCCCCAATGGCTTTTCATATCTAGCGTGCTTGTTTACTAAAGCATGTCAACCATCTGCTCCTGTTCCGGCCCCTTGATCAAATGTTAGAACTCAATGTGGCCCATGAATCAAAAAGTTTTCCCATCCCTGGTCTAGAAGAACGATCGTGTGATTTTACAGAAACATTCCGTTCCGTTCCGTCATCTTTCGCTTGTTCCGGGGTCGGGTCGCAGCCTCAAACGGGAAGCCAAGGCCTCTCTCTCCCCGGCTGCATTCTCCAGCTCACCCGGAAGGATACCAAGTCATTCCCCGGCCAGCTGTGAGACATAGTCTCTCCAGTGGGTCCGGGGTCTGACCCTTGGTCTCCTCCCGGTGGGACGTGCCCAAAACACCTCGCCCGCGAGGCGCTCGGGGGGCATCCTGACCAGATGCCCAAACCACCCCATCTGGCTCCTCTCGACCTGGAGGAGGAGCGGCTCGACACCGAGCTCCTCCCAGATGGCAGAGCTCCACACCCGATCTCCGAGTGAGAGCCCAGCCACCCTGTGGAGGAAGCTCATTTCGGCCGCTTGTACCCGCGATCTCATTCTTTCGGTTTTTCTTTGAATATCTTTATTCAGTTTATGTTCTACTTTATTCAATTTACTGTTGATAATCTGCCAGTGCCATCTATAGATGAACTGATTAGGTCTTCAAGGTCACAAAGTACATTTTTCCTAGAGTCACTATTTTAATTACATTGGAACCCATTTTTCAAAAAGCAAATAAACAGCTTAATTGCAGATGTGTTCTAAACAAACTAGGGTTTTAGAAATGTTTTCACCCTCCTCTTGCTACCTGCTTGTCTCCGACTCTTGATCATGTTCACGACAAAGCTGCAAATACAGTGCAGAACGCATCAAGTTTGGCAAGACAGCGCATTTTTTTTTAATATTCTTATTTTGGCGGATTTACATACGTGTGGAGGAGAGGGACTGAGCTTGAGCAGACCTCCATAAACTGTTCTCACTGTCTTGTTTTTGTTCTTCAGGAAGGATCATAAGATGGCTCTGATCCAGATGGGCTCCGTGGAGGAAGCCATCGAGTCTCTCATCGAGTTCCACAACCACGACCTGGGAGAAAACCACCACCTGCGTGTCTCCTTCTCCAAGTCCTCCATCTGAGCTGTTCCCTCATGACTCCACCACACTCCAATCATTCCACCACCTTAAATTATTTAAAAAACCTCCAGGAACTTGCGGGTTCTGGTGGAGCTTCCAGTCAGAGAGTCGGAGCTCTGACTGGATTCTCCTGGTTCTGCCTTCATCATTAGGGGAGGTCCCGGGATTCTCAGGACCCCCGTGCCTTACTCCTGGAGTGCTGCGTGTGTGTGCCGCGCGGCGAGGCAAGTTCACTAAAAGTTTTACCCAAATGTCGTTGTGTTCTGCTGTGTTTCTTATCGCTGGGATGGCGAAACCATTGTGGTTCGCCGGGTCTTTTTTTTTTCTTTCTTTTTTGTGTCGTATGCAATCACGTTATAACTAGAGATGTCCCGATCACGTTTTTTCCCCTCAAATCTGAGATATTTAATTTAGAATAAAAACCAATATATGAGTCCTGATTTGATCAGAAGTAGTTGTGATTGAACCAAAAAATAAACAACATATTATAGCTCCAATAAAATCCGACTCAAGATGAAGATACGCAAACGTTTACACACGAGTAGCCGAGGATACGCAGCCCGATTCACACCGCTTTGTTACATAGATAGAAAGGAAATAAAAAAAACCCCAGAAAACCTATTTATATTTGATTTATTTTTTAACATTCACCCAAATCAATGCACGCTTCAATTCTGCAGGCGTGATTGCGTCCTATTGAAGCCATGTTCGCGTTTTGTCTGGTGACGTCATTCGGATTGTGTCGCTGTTTCTGTGTGCAAAAGACGCAATGGACGTCCAGGTGTTCTATCAATTCTTGGTTATACCGATCGGTGAGCTGCAAAACCGGTGAGTCACGTTTAATCAAAGAAAATTTTTACCAATGGACGTAATGCCTAAAAAAATATAACATTTATTTTCGATAAGCAAAAGACTTTCTGAGACGTTACTATTTCATTCCTAACGGTTACATTTTAAGAAGACACTTTAAATTTTAAACATGAGCGTTTGTTTAACCTCGCTGGGGTATTTAGATTTATGGGCGGAGCAAAGAACACCGGTTATTCTGTGGAGGTGTGCAGGTTAGACGAGATGAGCCCAAACTCACACCCCAGACAATCGAAAACGATTCATGCTAATTTGGCGAAAAGTACTTGATGAGGTGAACGATATACCACTTAAAAAGTAACTACAATAGATTAGAGAGTTTTAAAAAATACATTTATTGATCCCCTCCATGGTAGATTGAACCTTACCCATTCTGACCAGAACAATTGTAGCACAACTCGAGGTAAATTCTGATAAAAATGCCAGAAAATATCAGCATCGGTAGCATAACTTAACCTGTAGCGTAGACGGTTTCTGGTTCATGTGCAGAAATGTGAGGTAGCATAACTCCAAGTGTAGCTCGGATCAACAGGACACAGTTTAACTACTTGTAGATTTCCGGTGCCGATAGCTTGTTGTTAAAACTCGTGCTTTCACATCCGCACACTCGTCACAAGTCACGTAATTAGATTTGGTTTTAAATACATCAGTCTTGATAAGTAGTTAACGGATCGGGACATCCCTTGTTATAATGAAATCAGATGTTGTAGCAATATTTTAATCATTCCTTAGCTTTTCCGTTCGTCTCGTCTCCCCCGTCGCCTTGGAAACGGTTTTATTTATAAGTGTGATCCACTACAGCTGAAACCAAAAACGGCCTTCTGGATGCAAAGCGCCTGCCTCAGGTTTCCGGTTGTAAAAAACCACTCCACTGGATCCAGCCGGACTTTCATTCCTACGCAGAGTGCCTTGAACGCAGCACGGTGGTGCATCGCCAGGCACTATAGTTCCTCTTCCCGACTGGCAAACCAATCCCGGAAACGGACTCAAACTGTTTTTGTTTGTTCATAACGACATTCCGCGTCTCCACCACATCCGGCTCCACCTAAAACGTTTGCTTCAAAACGAGCTGCTGGAATTCAGTCACAATGCGTTCAGGGTCCAATGGAGAATATTTACTGATTCACCTGAATGGGTGGTTAAACTGGGGGATGGGCGGGGCAGAGAACTGGCCAATCAAGAGAGAGATGGATGGTGTCAAAACCTCTTTAAAACTGAAAATAAACTGCAGATTATTTCTGCTGATTTTATTCTCAAATCTGATTAAAATAAGAAATGTTGACATTTTAAGAAAACACATTTTTTTTTTTCTCTCTACCTCAATAAATCAGGTAGAAAAAAAACGCAGAAAATCTAAAAATTTGTGGTTTCAAAAGAAAAATAAAAACTTTACTCTTTTTCAAAGTTTGTTTTTAATTTTTACATTCTTTAATTCATCCCTCAATGGAAAAATTTGTGTGCTGCATCGCACCGCAGCAGGCTGCCACGATGGCGCCAATGGTGGGAGAAATGCGGGGTTAGGTGTACTCTAAAAGGAAACCTAGACATGAGCTCAGTGAGATTGGATCCGGCAAACTTCCGGCTAAGGGTGAACACTCTACCACTGAGGCACTGCCTCACCCTTAATTCTTACAACTGCTGTAAAAACCCCTTTTAAGATAAATAAAGTTTTTTTTTTTTTTTTTTTAACTCTTTCAGGCACAGTGACCTGAACAGAAGCTGGAAAAACTGAGCACTTTTCAAACTTAAAGTTACACAAGCTTAACGTTATGATTATTTTCTCGTACAGGATGAGAAAAATATCATAAATATGACGCATTAAAGGGTTAAAATAACAACGCAACCGTTAAAAAGTCTTCAAAAACTTTTTATAAAATGACTGCGTGGGATAAAAATGTGCATCAGCGTCAAATAGAACTGACAAAAAATGTAATTCAAATTTTTCTGTTTGTCAAAATATTCGATATTTAATTATTTTTGTTTGTTTTCTTAAAGAATAAAAATAAAAACCTTGAACGATTTAATTTGCTTTGCTTGTTTAAAAAAGCAACGCTTTGAAAAAAAGTTATACTTAAGCGTAAGCGGTCCTAATTGAAATTGGCATTTAAATTTTTTTTTGGGTGTAACTAGCGCCCTCTTGTAGAAGTTTAAAGCTATAATTAGAGTTATTGGACACAAATTGTAAAACAATAATTTATAACATAAACAAGTGTTTATTCAACAGGTCTTTTTAGTACAAATAAATAAATTTGAAAAAATACTGAACATTACCATAACTTATAAAAACATTTAAAGTCAAACTTCATTATAAATTGAACATATCTTAAATTTGGATTTAATTTACCTTTATATCTTTTGGCGGCCAGATTGGACCCTTTTCATGTCCCAATTTTGGCCCCTCAGCCAGAGGTTGAACACCTGACCCCTTCTGGTAGTCTGCTCTGATTGGCCAGCTCTGATTAAAGCTCCACCCTCCCCTCAGGTGGTCTCCCTGTGCTGTCAGTGTCCTTAAGCGCACCGCGGGGTGTACATATGTGTTTTATAGGCAGTGCTCTGAGGTGATTGTGGGTTTTTTTTATCTGAAGAAACGTGTATATTTTGATTAAAGTGTGCGATCGGTTCTGAGCCTTAAAAACTGTTTGTGTCACAAAGAAAAAAAAAAAGATTAAATCACTTTTTATCTAAAAGTAAAAATGAGTCTGGATGTGTTTTATTTTATTATAATACTTTCTATTGTTAATTTAAATATTATAATTAGAAATATTACATCACTCTCGTTGAGCTTTGGTTCATCCATCGGTTCTGATCCTATCAAAAAGGCATGAACGAAAATCAGCGAGTTCCGATGATCTGTATGGAGTTCTCCAAGGGTTCGTTCTTGGAGCTTTTCTGTTCGTCCTCAAAATTACAAGTGGGCCAGTATCCTGAGGTTACCTGGTCCCCTGGATCTACGTTCCTACCCTCACTATGGTAACCGGGATCTACATTTCTACCCTCATCATGATAACCAGGATCTACGTTCCGATCCTCACCGTGGTAACCAGGATCTACATTCCTACTGTCACCATGGTAGCCGGGACCTACGTTCCTACCCTCACCATGGTAACCGGGATCTACTTTCCTACCCTCACCATGGTAACCAGGATCTACTTTCCTACCCTCACCATGGTAACCGGGACCTACGTTCCGACCCTCACCATGATAACCAGGATCTAGTTTCCTTCCTTCACCTTGGTGACAAGGATCTACATTCCTACCCTCACCATGGTAACAAGGATCTAGGTTCCTACCCTCACCGTGGTACCCAGGATCTACGTTCCCTACCCTCACCATAGTAACCAGATCTAGGTTCCTACCCTCACCATGGTAACAAGGATCTAGGTTCCTACCCTCACCGTGGTACCCAGGATTTACGTTCCTACCCTCACCATGGTAACCAGGATTTAGGTTCCCATTCTCACCATGGTAACCAGGATCTATGTTTCTACCCTCACCATGGTAACCAGGATCTACGTCCCTACCCTCACCATGGTAACCAGGATCTACATTCCTACCCTCACCGTGGTAACCAGGATTTACGTTCCTACCCTCACCATGGTAACCAGGATCTACATTCCTACCCTCACCATGGTAACCAGGATCTACATTCCTACCCTCACCGTGGTAACCAGGATTTACGTTCCTACCCTCACCATGGTAACCAGGATCTACATTCCTACCCTCACCGTAGTAACCAGGATTTACGTTCCTACCCTCACCATGGTAACCAGGATCTACATTCCTGCCCTCACCATGGTAACCAGGATCTACATTCCTACCCTCACCGTGGTAACCAGGATTTACGTTCCTACCCTCACCATGGTAACCAGGATCTACATTCCTACCCTCACCGTGGTAACCAGGATTTACGTTCCTACCCTCACCATGGTAATCAGGATCTACATTCCTACCCTCACCGTGGTAACCAGGATTTACGTTCCTACCCTCACCATGGTAACCAGGATCTACATTCCTACCCTCACCATGGTAACCAGGATCTACATTCCTACCCTCACCGTGGTAACCAGGATTTACGTTCCTACCCTCACCATGGTAACCAGGATCTACATTCCTACCCTCACCGTGGTAACCAGGATTTACGTTCCTACCCTCACCATGGTAACCAGGATCTACATTCCTACCCTCACCATGGTAACCAGGATCTACATTCCTACCCTCACCGTGGTAACCAGGATTTACGTTCCTACCCTCACCATGGTAACCAGGATCTACATTCCTACCCTCACCGTGGTAACCAGGATTTACGTTCCTACCCTCACCATGGTAATCAGGATCTACATTCCTACCCTCACCGTGGTAACCAGGATTTACGTTCCTACCCTCACCATGGTAACCAGGATCTACATTCCTACCCTCACCATGGTAACCAGGATCTACATTCCTACCCTCACCGTGGTAACCAGGATTTACGTTCCTACCCTCACCATGGTAACCAGGATCTACATTCCTACCCTCACCGTGGTAACCAGGATTTACGTTCCTACCCTCACCATGGTAACCAGGATCTACATTCCTACCCTCACCGTGGTAACCAGGATTTACGTTCCTACCCTCACCATGGTAACCAGGATCTACATTCCTACCCTCACCGTGGTAACCAGGATCTACATTCCTACCCTCACCATGGTAACCAGGATCTACATTCCTACCCTCACCGTGGTAACCAGGATTTACGTTCCTACCCTTCCCTATCTGGTGACCGAAAGAAAAACATGTTCCTGTATTAAAGTAACAACTTATATAAACAGTATGATTAACAAGAAAAATGTGCAAAAAGCCTTCAAATATCAATAAACTAAAATCTGAAGTTATTTCCACCTGTATCTCTTTTTTTTTTCTTTTTCACACAGTTTTTATACGAAGAGATTTGATTTGTTTTGTGTTCAAAATGTGTCATTTATATTAATTTAAATTCTGTTTATTTTATAATAAATTCTTGTTAAAATTAAAATTATTTGGGATTTTACTGAAATGGAAAATGAAAGTAAATAAAGTTTCTCACGGATAAAGAAAGATATTATTCTTATTATTATAATACTTTTTTATCCCTGAAGGGAGATTTGATCATTTTTATGTGCGTCGGTTTGCCAGCAGAGGGCGCCCATCGTTCAGGAATAATCCTGTTGCCATGGAGACCAAGTGGTAAAGTGATGCTTTCTTTCAGAGAAAAAAGACTGATGGTTTGATTCTTTACTTCAGATAAAAAATATCAAAATGAAGTATAATTTATTGGTTTTTATGATCATAAATGGATTTAAAAACCAATTTAATGGAGTCTCATTAACATCATTCCTAGAAAACAATATTGAAAATAAGTTTATTAATTAGTTCATTTTTCTGAAACAATTAGTGATGAGTTTAAACTCCTAGAAATTAAAACCTACATATTTAGAAGTTTTAAAGTCACAAAAATGTCCAAAGAAATGAAATATTTTATTCAAATCCTCTAAATTCTAACCTGAAATAGAAAATAAACATAAAATTTGAGTGTAAAAAAATCTCATCATCATCTTCTTATCCATCTATCCCTTTCAAGGTTGCGGTGGGTGCCATGGCCCATCCCGGCTGATTTAAGGCGAAGGGCAGGGTACACCCCGAACAGGTCGCCAGTCTGTCGCAGGGCCACACACACATAAAACCATCCACACTCACACTCATTCCTAGGGGCAATTTAGCACCGGCCAATCAACCTAGCATGCATGTCTTTGGAGGGTGGAAGGACACTGGAGTACCCGAAGGAAACCCACGCAAACACTGGGAGAACATGCAAACTCCACACAGAAAGGACAGTGTTCCAAGCCTCATCCCCACCGGGGACTCGAACCTACAACCTTCTTGCTGTGAGGCCACTGTGCTACCCACTGTGCCACCGTGCTGCCAAAAAACTAACTGCTAAAAAAAAACTCAGTAAAGATAAATTTCTAACATGAGTGAGTGGATAAAAACGAAGAAATTAAAAATATAGATAAAAAAATTTCAAATGCTGTTTGAGTTTGTGTTTATAGAGAAACAGACAATTAATTTGGGATCAGTCCCAAATTAAAAGAGCGAGCTGTTCCCATGACGATTAGCTTTAATCCAGAAGAATTCCAGCTAAAATAAAATGTCACTGATATCAAAAGTTTACAAAAAATTTGGCCAAAAAGTAAAATTTCCTGAAATAATTAAGTTTAAAATCCAAGAACATTAAAATCTTTACATTCAGAGCCTCAAAGTTTGAAAAAGGACCAAAGAAATCAAATGTTTTGTTCAAAACCCTTAAATTCTGAACTGAGATGGAAAATAAACATAAAATAATCCAGAGATATAAAATAAATATAAATCCAGCATCAACTCAAATCAGAAGAGAAAAAAAACTATATTTATCAATCTTAAGAAAAAGAGAAGAAAATCCTCTTCATTTTCCTCCAGATTGAAAGATTTGAATAATTTTTTGGACCCCTCCGGCCCGCCTTGGCCCGCCTTGGCCAGTCTTGGATGGGTAGATGGAGAAATAATGGATCATGAGATGGATCAATGAATATCTGGTCCTGACGTCCCATGCTGAGTCAGCAGCAGACCATTACTTCCTAAAATTAAAAGGATTTCTACTTTTAATCATGTTTCTAATAAATCATTTTATTTCTGAAGTCAATCTGGAGGTTTTTTCTTCTTCCAGATGTAACTTGACCTCAGAGTGTGATTCTTTTCATCAGGATGAGGTTTCATCTGACAGGACGATCAAAGCTCAGAGTACCATTCTCCTGCTTGGAGCGAGGGGAGGGGGATAATAAAGCAGAAGAAGGAGAGAAGCGAAGCGTTCAGGAGATCTGAGGCTTTACAGACTGGAGGAAGTTCATATCCGTGTCTTCTTATTCCCACGTTGGACCGGCGACACGCAGCCGAACAAAGAGGGATTGTGAGCGGCACGCCAGCTTGCCCTCACACGGCTGTCAAACAGGAATCCTTCTGGTCCGGGCAGTTAGCATAATCCCCCCAGATTCTCCGACAACCACCCAGAGACGTTCGTTCGGAGGTTGGGACGGGACCGGAGACGAGTTAAAGAGTGAAAACCAGCCTGTAAACTGATTCAGGTCCAAACTTTGAAGTCCTTCTCAGGTTGCTTCCACTGGTGTCACGAAGGGATTAATGAAAGGACCCAGGGGGGGAGGTCAGGAGGCCCCTGGTCCACATGGATACCCTGAAATGCCTGCTGAGAGATGAACACAAAGTCTACAAATGGAGTTTTTGAAGTCTTTTAGTTGGTGGGGTTTTGCTCTCCTTAAAGAGGCGCCTTTCCTCAAAGTCTAGAGGCCCGGTGGTGGATTATCTGCTGAAAATGGTGGGATTTAACCTCCCCCTCTGAGACGTCTGTATGAAAGCATGAAATAAAAACAGTGTGAAGCAACGTTTAGGATCTTTCAGCAGCTTTATGGTCTCCTCCGCTTTCAGCTTCTGTCTCGAAAACGGTGTCTTTAGAACCGAAACCGAAATGTATTTCAAAACTATTCCAGTAGGTAGAGCCAACTGAGGTAACGACCAGGTTGTGCTGGACAGACGGACGGATGTGGACCAAACCCAACCACATTGTGATCTAGAACACCACCGCCACAATACCGGTCGCCCCTTTTTGATCAAGTCTCAAGCCAACCTGTACTTACTTTTTTTCTTAGTTTAGCAACGTCACAGACTTGAAATGACGTGACCAAAATGCAATCATTCCCATTTAATCAACAGTGGATCAAAAATTGGATGTAAATCCATAACCAAAGACCTGCAAAAGCAACCTGTAAAAACCAGTTATCCTCTGTTGACAACAGTTGCTTGACAGTATAGGCGACCAAAACCGACCAATAGCCCCTGCTGGTTGGAGTAAAAAACAAAAGAAGAAACGACTCCACCAATCATGTCATATCTAGACCAACTTAACTCAGAAAAGGTGGAATGCCCCCCGCAGGTCAGGGACAGGGTCCTGCCCAAAGTGGAGGAGTTTAAGTATCTCGGGGTCTTGTTCACGAGTGGGGGAAAGATGGAGCGGGAGATCGACAGGCGGATCGGTGCGGCGTCTGCAATAACTAGGACGCTGCATCGGTCCATCGTGGTAAAGAAAGAGTTAAGCCGAAAAGCAAAGCTCTCGATTTACAAGTCGATCTACGTTCCAACCCTCACCTACGTTCCTACCCTCACCATGGTAACCAGGACCTACGTTCCCACCCTCACCAATGGTCACCAGCTGTGGGTGGTGGCTGAAAAAATGAGATCGTGGATACAAGCGGCCGAAATAAGCTTCTTCATCGGGATGGCTGGGCTCTCACTCAGAGATCGGGTGAGGAGCTCTGCCATCCGGGATGAGCTCGGTGTCAAGCCGCTCCTCCTCCAGGTCGAGAGGAGCCAGATGGGGTGGTTCAGGCATCTGGTCAGGATACCCCCGAGCGCCTTGCTGGTGAGGTGTTTCGGGCACGTCCCACCGGGAGGAGACCAAAAAGCAGACCTACAGCTGGCTGGGGGGAATATTCGGGATCCTTCTGGGTGAGCTGGAGGATGCAGCTGGGGTGAGAGAAACCTGGGCTTCTCATCTGAGGCTGTGGCCCCCTGCGACCGGACCCCGGATAAGCAGAAGATGACGGAACGGAAAGAAACGACTCCTTCGCCAATCATATTATATATAGACCAACTTAACATGTCGACCTAACACCAACCGTATATTTATGTAAACAAAGCATTAACCAAAAACTGGCCTTTTTAGAGGCCAAACATAATCACGTGTCACCATGGCATTCGCACTTTGTTTGCATTGTCTTAGATGTAAAGTTTGTTGGAGGTGATATCATGGTATGGGATTCCTATCCCAAAGCTTGGTCATTAGTTCCAATGAGAAGAACTGATAATTTCAGCATACCAATAAAGACCTGGAGGAAATCGATCCATGGGGAGGTCTGGCTTCAATCTGACGGGACAAATTTGGAATGAATTGCTCCTAAACCTGGTGGACATACTTCCTCCTAAATTTTAGTCGCTGCCCCAACATCATATTGATGAGTTCCCTCTTTTTATTTGAGTCCAGGTAGGTGAATGAACACTTCTGCGTAGTGAAGAGGGACTCGGACTTGACCCTGACCTTCTTATGTTAGTCCTAAACTTGAACGTGAACTCATCAGACCCCATGACTGTGCTCTTTGGCTCCTAGACAGCTCCTCCTTCTCCTCCTCCTCCTCCTCCTCCATGGTTCACAGTAGGAGACACCTCCTCCTTCTCTTCCTGCTCTAAGGATGATGGACGGTTCAGAGAACTCCCACTGACGCTGCATGACTCAAAACTTCTTTTTAAGATGCAGTTGATCCTGTGGCACTATTCTCTGGATGGTCCTCCTCCTTCTTGTCCTCGTTTCCCTCTCCTCGTTTTTTCTTTGTGTTCCTTCTTTTGTCTCCATGTCTGTTTTCTTTTTCCTCGAGCTTGAAGTTCTGCACTCTTTCCCGAATAGGTCACATTTAAACACATTCTGTGACCTTCCTAATCACTTCACAGATCATAAATGTTATCAGTTTATCTATAGTTGGTACTGACTTACTGTAGGCAGTTCTTCACTAGTTTGGGAGACTTTAATTCTTGAAATCGATCAAGAATTAAACTGTCCAGAAGACTTTTTTGAAACTTTTTCTACTATTTTGAGATAAACTATATATAAAAGATATCACATGCCTGTACATGAATATTTAAAAGTTTTATTTTTATAAGTTTTATTTGAACTAGCCACTGCTTTTCGTAGAAAGCACGGGAAAATCATCTCACATAAGAGCCGCTGTGATCTTGTTTCCGGTCCAAATTCCTTCACTCTTCTTTTTTCTCATACAGAACGCTTAGAAAACGGATTCTGTAGAAGCGACGACACCGAAGTTGCTTTTAAAAAGGCACTTGAGTTAGAAACTGAAATACCTTCCGAAGTCATGATGGCGACATTTTTCAAGATTCAGCAGTGAAAACAGTGGGAGAGTTGTGGGCGGGATTACAGGTAGGTATATAGCTCATTGATTGGTTCACTTAACAGACTGACAGAGAGGAGAACCTATCACTGTGTTTGAGTGCGCGTTTGAGTGCGCACCTAACTGCGCCCCATAGGTGTGGTTAGGGTTTGCAATACAAATGAATGGCACCTGCGCCCCACGTCACTAGCCACCACTGCCAAATAGTATCACAAAACATAAATTTTTATTTAATATCATCCGTGTCACCTCTGTCCCAAGTAACTGAGTGGGGTTACACATTACATGGCACCCTGCGTACTTTTGTGCACCATTTTAAATTGCAAAAATGTTTCCTACCAAAAATTTCTCAATCTATTTGTCCAACATTTCTTTGTGGAATTTTGCAAGAATCGACCGATTCATGTACTAATATAACCCAACCTTGTGCAGGGGTTATTAATTTTTTACACCTTAGCATCTGATGATATACTAATACGCCAACTCTAAACATCCTATTTTACTGTTTTGAAGGGTCAACAGACTTAGAACAGGAAAATTTTTAGCTGCTTAAATGTTGAAAAAAATTCTAGATTCTTTCCCCAGAATAAACTCTCTAAACCAGGGGTGGGCAAACTTTTTGGTTTGCGGGCCACATTGAATTCTATCGTTTGACCAAGGGGCCAGAACAGGATCGGATGGATGGCATGCTTTGGTAACCACTAGATTAGACCAATAAAATGGCGTGTTAGATTTTAAACAAGCGCGCTAAATGTTAAATTTCAAATCTAGCGGCATTAGGTCTGAAATCTAGTGCGAGAGCGCTTAAAAGCGTGCATTTAGGAGTGCTAGTTTTGAAATCTAAGCACTTGATGTAACATTTTGCTTGTTTTAACATCTAACACGCTTGTTTACGTGCGTGTATTGGGCCCGGTGGCTTTCCATATCTGTGCACACTGTTTATTTTGACAACGTGGGCATCACGGAGACACACACATTTCAATGGGAGCAGTGTTGTTGTTTTCTCAACAAAGCCAGTATATCTACAGTACGCCATCTAGTGACAAAACATCAGAATTGCAGGGAAAATAAAACATTAACAAGGTTTATTTATATACTTATTTCAAGTTTGGCGGGTCGTATGAAAACGCTTAGCGGGCCGCATGTGACCCGCGGGCCGTAGTGTGCCCGTACCTGCTGTAAACACTGTCTTTAAATTCTCAATCTGGTGAATCATTACCAACACGGATTGTGTAGCTCTGAATGCCCATGTGTTTCGTGGCTTAAGTTTTGTAGAGATTTTTTTTTTATGTTTTATGAATTAAACAAAGAACTCTGAAACACTCATTTCTATAAAAACATTCCCACTTGTTCGTATCAGTCGTTGAAATAACTTCGTCGTTTGAGAGTTAATCAGTCGCTTGTTTACGATAATTCAGCTTCCACATTTTTACTGTTGGCTGGGAATTTTTTCCCCTCCTCTCAGGTGAAATGATTTCAGATTTTTCTGGAGTTTTTGAGGCCAGCAGGGGACATATTGGCTGGGCTCACCAAGGTGTGCTAATGCCTGGTGGGCAAGTACTTTAAATGCTAATTCTTCCCGCCTTCCGCGGAGCACTCAGGACTATCAGCCTAACTACCTCTGGCCCATTTCCACCTCCATGTTTTCTCCCCCCGCCGAGTGACTGCAAACAAACACTAGCAGGCTGTCAAACGTCCCATCCCGCCACCACCAGCCCAAACCTGGGTCCCATGAGCCGCTCGATGAGCAGTCACGCGTGTTTTGACACGTTTGAGGGGAGAAGAGACGGGAAACGGTGTTTAGGCGTAGAGAAGAAGAGGAAGAGGATCTCAGCGTGCTACTAATGGCCGTCTGCCTGACAGCTCCATCATCTCTTCGCCTGCTTTGCATCCGTCTGACAGCTTCTGCCTGAAAGCCAGATTATGCACACGCTTGGTTCACTGGTCGCCATCACCACCAGCACTACCAGCATCCCCCGGGCCTCCCATTCTGGTGTTCTGGTGATTTGAGGCCGTCCTGCGGGGAGCTGGCAGGTAATTCCGTCCAGGCGTGATGAGACGTGAATAATCGGCCATTTTCTGCCGTCCAGCCTGTCCTCAGGGTAATAATTAACCCCTTAATTCTTCTGCTTTACCAAAAACTTTTAGCACACGCCAGTTGTCTTTCCTCATCTGTGAGGACCCTCGTGAAGGGGGGCTTTCCAAAACGCTCTGCTCTTATCTATACCCAAACATGCTTTATAATATGGACTTAAAGATTCACAGGATCCACCTCAAAGAAAATTTTTCCTCGTCAGATTTGTCGTATCGTCACCATATGCATGTCCCCTCGATACAGATGATACACACACACACACACACACACACGCAAACACACACACACACACTGTGGGTCAATTAAAGTCTGATGGGCAAATCAGCCAACAGTCCATTAAGTCGTCCATGTGTCTGACTTTGGGGTCGGACCCCTGCAGAGTCTCTCCGTCTCCTTCAGCAAGGACAAACCAGAGATCAGACCCAGCAACAGACTCCAGAACCAAGACAAAGAACTGGTAGGGCTGTACTGGGATCACTTTTTCCAGTGCTCGCTGATAGAGTAAACAGATATCCTCACTATTCTAACTGAGAACAAAAAACATTCAACTTGATAAATAGATTTATCATTCTTTTCTGACGTTAGGCAAACATGGAAGAGGAAACCGGGGTGGATCCAGGGACCCTTGCTTTTTGGTCCACAAAAAAAAAAAAAAAGAAAAAAAAAAAAGAAGAAGAAGAAAGGAAACGGGACTAGTCATGCTGCTGGGCTAGCGAATGCGCCACCAAAATGCAGAAAAATGAATCGTATTTTTCAAAATATTATTGGGGGGGAATACCCTCAACCTCCTAATTCTGGCTTTGTCAATGACCTCTTGCCCCCCCTTTAGAAAATCCTGGATCCGCCCCTGGTAAATACCCAATAAGGTGTCAATTAATCTAATTTAATACCTGTTGGGTTCGATGGCTGCTTCTGTAAAGATCAGAAGTTTTGGACACTAGACAGATGACGGAAGGATGGCTCAGTGGGTAGAATGGGGTAGAACCTGTAACCAGAGGGTTGCTGGTTTGATCCTGTCCCGATTTCATGTCATTTCATGACACTGAACCCCCAATTGCTCCTGATGGTGGTCAGCTCTGTGGAAGAATCCTTCATGGTGTTTAGTCGGTCATTCAGCTTCTAACCCTAACCGTACTTATCTGCGGCCTCATCGATAACAACCGGAAGTGAACAACCGGTTGCAGAACCTAAAAATAATACACATTATATGAATAAAATCATTCACTTGTACGTTTTAAAATAACAGTTTTTAGTAAAAAAAAAAAAAGGTGCGAAAAAACACTAATTCTAATAGAAGTTAGCAGGGGCGAATCTATGATTTTCTGAAAAGGGGGCTGACGTGAGGTCAGACAAAACGAGCACCTGGGGGCATTCCCCCCAGAAAATTTTGGAAAATAAGTAATTTTTCTGCATTTTGATGCACATTTCGCCCAAAGTTTATAAGAATTAAAGTATTAAGAACTTTTTTTTTTTGTGGACCAAAAGGGGCCATGGGGCGAGCGCTCACACCCCTGACTCCGCTTCTGGTTAGGCCCACGCTAGGTTGCAGATCTCGATGTTTAGATCATGTGGAAGGGAGGGGGAGGGGAATAACATGTTCTGGGAGGGAGGGGAAAAGGATGACATGCGCAGAGGCGCAAAGTCGCAGATCTCGTCAGGACAATGGTTTTTAACCAGGCTGAATCAAGGTGAGAGGCAGGGTGCACAGGTCGCCAGTCTGCCAGGGGTCGTCCCCGCCCCCCCCCCCCCCCCCCACACACACACACGGTCACACACACACACACACACACACACACACACACACACACACACACACACACACACACACACACACACACACACACACTCTCTCTCTCCTAAGATCTAAAGTATGTATAAACATAAGAATAAAGTGACGTAGTCAAACCCGCTGCTGGATCACAGAAACAAGATTTAAAAAGATTATCATTATACAAAATATTAAATAGTTAATCTTCAACAAAATAAATATTTTTAATTTAATTTATTTTTAATAAGTTTTTTTTTTTTTTTTGACAATTTAAACCTTGTTCCTCCATCTTGTGAGGCCAGATGAGGACCAACTGAGGACCGGGTGAGGACCGAGTGAGGACGAATATCTCCAATCTGAATATTGAACAAAAAAATGATCTGACTCTTTTTTTATGATCACTAAATTATTTTTAAAGAAGTGGGAGAACACACACACACACCTGTGCAGCCATTATCACATAATGACTTCCTTCTTAAACTCTAATTAGCCTCATTAACACACTGAGTAAAATGCTTGATCCTGATTGGTCCCTGTGGACCTGCTTGACTTCACAGGCTGTGACCAGCAGGAGGCGCCACCTCCACTGACCTGCCTCCATCCAGATGGTTGCTGGTTTGATTTCCACAACCAGTCAATTAAACAGAATTAATTTGTTAGAACCTCTAATTTTATGTTAAATTTAATGAAGATTTATTCGAATCTAAAATAGATCCTTTTGAAAACTCAAATTTTTAAAAACTTGTGTTTTGGAATCAAAACTTAAATATGCAGTTAATTAAAATGATTTGAAAATTAAAAACATAAAAGTAATAGTTGGCCCCGCTACAGACTAGTGACCTGTTCAGGGTGTACCCTGCCTCTTACTAGCAATCAACCAGAATAGGCTTCAGCACCCCCTGGGACCCTAATATGGTTTAAGTTTTTCAGAAGATTAAAAAAAAGATGAAATCACATTTTTTAAGGAGTTTTAAAGACAGAAAAAGTTGATTAAATTTAATTTAAATTTTCTGCAGGATCAACAAATTCAAAAAAATGACTTCAGGATTTTATTTAGTTCATTTTTAAAAACGTTTTTGGCAGAAAAAAAATTCACTCTAGGATGTAAACAAAAAGGTTTAAAAAATGATAAAAATCAATCATTAGATGTTGTGAATATTTAAAACCAAATTAATGATTTGATGCTGTAATTTTTTTATTTTTGGAGTTTTCCATCTTCACCAGTCTGACCAGCAAGTCTGATCCACAGAGAGACTGATCGTTACAGAGACACATCCTCAACTCTCCTGTTTCTGTATCTGGTGGGAACATGTTTGTTTTTGTTTTCATCAAATTGTAATTTTGTTATTTTCTTTTTGTCCAATAATGTAAATACTTTAGATTTACTCGATTTTCCAAATGTTTGAGTTTAAAATGTTGGAAATTTACAAATCAAATGATTTCAGTCAGTCATCTTCTTAACCATCAATCCCTTACAGGTAGCAGTGGGTGCCGGAGCCTATCCCGGCTGATTGGAGGTGAGGGGTAGGGTACACCCCCAACAGGTCGCCAGTCTGTCGCGGGGCCACACACACACAACCATCCACACAGTGACAAATCAATCTAACATGCATGTTTTTTGGAGGGTGGGAGGAAACCGGAGTACCCGGAGAAAACCCACACAGATACGGGGAGAACATGCAAACTACACACAGGAAGGCCAGTATTCCAAGCCTCGTCCTCACCCGAGACTCGAACCCATGACCTTCTTGCTGTGAGGCCACTGTGCTACCCATCGTGCCACCCGATATGATTTCAAATTACTTTAAATCCAGGCTGAGAATAAAAAGAAATCCATTTAACTTTAATAACAAAAGCTGTTATTTTTAAATCTTAATAAAATTGCAGCCGGTTGGCCGAAATCTTGTGAATTAAGATTTTAATTTCAATAAAACTTGAACTGGTTAAAAAATTTTTTATCACTTTCGAGACGATCAGAAACAAGAAGACGGATTAAAATGTTTAGAAAAATCTCAGCTTTGAACCAATAAAAAACTAACTTATCTGATTCTCACTGACCAATAGGAGAGGTTTTTAATCCTTCATCGAGGAAAAGTTTATTAATAAACAGAAATAAAAATAAATTCCATATTCTTTAATTATTAATGTGCGTGTACACACATACACACAGAGACGCTCAGACACACAGATAAATGTGTGTGTTACCTGGAACAGATATTTCCTCACCCTTAATAAAACCTGAGTGACGAAGGTCATGTCGATCTCCTTCACCCTTCCTCTCTCTCTCCTCTTCACCCTCCATGGCCAGTGAGTGTTGATCGCCCGACGGCCTCTGCATTTATTCATGGACCCTCTGAAAGTTTAATATCGCCTCTCCATTAATCTGAGGCTCTATTTTAAAAGCAAGAATGAAAGATTCATCTGTATTCCTGTTTCTCTCTCTCTCTCTGCCCCTCTGCCTTCGCTTTCCCTCCGAAGCTAACACGTTGAAATATTTATGAATGCTGAATCACTGGATGAGAGCAGGAAACTCCTCACTGCATCAGAGGGCAGAGGAACAGCTTTACCCGCTTTTACTAACAACTCCGCTCTTTTATCCCACTTTTTTTTAGAGTAATCGCAGAACAAGCGTCTCTAAATGAAAAATTCACAACGATCGCAGCGGGTTTTTTATCACAAAGTTTCATAATATTTCTGTAATAAAGACAAAACCCAAGAGTCTCACGTCCGTCAGTAACCTTATGCAACGGTGGTCCCCAAAGTTTTTACATAACACCACCTCATGTGGAAACCTTCTTATACAGTCGAACCTTTCAGAAAGGGATAGATTTGGTTCTTCAAACAGGAGATTTTTGAAGAACCCTAACCCTAGCTTAGGTAACCCTAACCCTAGCTTAGGTAACCCTAACCCTAGCTTAAGTAACCCTAACCCTAGCTTAAGTGACCCTAACCCTAGCTTAGGTAACTTTAACCCTAAACCTAGCTTAGGTTACCCTAACCCTGGCTTAAGTGACCCTAACTCTAGCTTAGGTGACCCTAACCCTAGCTTTAGTAACCCTGACCCTAGCTTAGGTAACCCTAACCCTAGCTTAAGTGACCCTAACCCTAGCTTAGGTAACCCTAATCCTAGCTCAGATAACCCTAACCCTAGCTCAGATAACCCTAACCCTAGCTTAGATAACCCTAACCCTAGCTTAGATAATCCTAACCCTCACCCTAGCTGAGTAAACCTAAACCTAGCTTGGGTAGCCCTAACCGTAGCTTAGGTGACCCTAACCCTAGCTTAGATAACCCTAACCCTAGCTCAGATAACCCTAACCCTAGCTTAGATGACCCTAATCCTAGCATAGATTACCCTAACCCTAGCTTAGATAACCCCAACCCTAACCCTAGCTTGGATGACCCTAACCCTAGCTCCGATGACCCTAACCCTAGCACAGCTAACCCTAACCCTAGCTCAGGTAACCTTAAGCATATTTGATGAAAGTTGTTATATTTATTGTTCTGTTTTTATAAATTAAAACAAGTAAAATCACAGTTTTATAAGGGTTTAATCCCTTATAAAACTGTGATTTTACTTGTTACACAACAATATACAAACAAAGAGGACAAAATGTTCCACAATGCCGAACTAAAATGGGCTGGAATTTCAAATTTACATGTCCCTCTCCAAACATACCCTAGTTTTTTGGTTTTAAATGTTACTCATCAAGAATTTTTAAAAACTAGAGGAACTCCTCTGATTATAAAAGTTCTCCTCTAAAATTTATTTTATGAAGAAGCATGTGGCAAATTAATCTTATTCATCTTCTAAGCCTTTCATCCCTCACTGGTTCGGATGGGGTGCCAGAGGGTAAGAGGCAGGGTACACCTCAAACTAGTCACCAGTGAGTCGCGGGCCAGGCAAATTAATCATCCTTTATTTTTCTGTTATTGTCTTGTGAGTTTTTAACAACTGATTTTGAAACTTAAAAGAGTGTCTTTTTAATTTCGGAAAGTATACGACTCCAGTTAGTTTGTTTTTCATTTGCACGCACAAAATTAGATCCTAGGTTAATTACTTTGATGCACCATCTTATCCCAACTAATGATTTGGCAATTAAAAACAGTTTTCAAACTTTCTTTTGGCGTAGAAATAATTAGGATAGCACGAGATCCTGAACTGAAACCAATCAGAAGTAAGCGTTTTTAGTTTTGTTTTTTTTTCCACTTCTTTTTTCGTTCATGTTTCCAGAACAAAACTGTCAGGTTTGGACCTTCAAATTGGGAAAGTTGGGGAAATGGGAAAAATGGGACTGTATTCCTTCTATTTGGAATGAAAATATGGAATATTTTAAGTACTCATGATAAACAGTCCAGAATAATGGAGAGTGTAGAAAAGAGGTGAAGAAGCATGTGCAGGCAGGCTGGAACGGGTGGAGGAAAGTATCAGGTGTGATGTGTGATAGAAGAGTTTCAGCTAAAATGAAAGAGAACATGTACAAAACCGTGGTGAGAGCGGCCATGCTGATTGATTATGGGACGGTGTCACTGAGGAAAAGACAGGAAGCAGAGATGGAGGTAGCAGAGATGAAGACCATTTTGGTTGGTCTCCACTACGCTCCCTAGTGGGGTGAGGATATCTCAGTCTCATTGTAAATTTTTCAGAATAAAAGGAACTTAAATGTGTGTTCAGTCCTCACAAAGACACTTTTTGTGTTTTTATTAATATTTTATTGTTTAATTTTTGAAAACAAAACAAAGAACGGAAATAAATAAAATAAAAAGTAAAAATAATTTTACCAAAAAGAAGGTTCGGTTTGAAAAGAAAACAACTTTTAGTGATTATTGTGAGAATTTTTGTATATAATTGATGTAAATGTGTGTGTGTGTGTGTGAGTGTGAGAAAAATAAATAAACAGATGTAGCTCCACATTCTGATTGTTTTGGCTTCCAAACTAAAAAACACAAACAATCAGATAAACTTTATTTGGGGTCAGTGTCTGAGTGTGTGGATATTATGGTCTGTGGATCACAAACTTTTGGACATGTGGGAGAAAGGAGGCGTGGTTCAGCAGAGGCTCCGCCCTCCAAGACGCACCGGGACCAGTTCGGAGCGCACGGTGCGCAAGCGCTCCTCATCCAACTTTTCTTCTTTGTTCACTGGTCTCCTGGTCCGACCCGGTTCTTCCAGTCCGACCCGGCTCTACTGGATCAGCTCTACTCGGCTCTCAGGGGGAAGGTCCGGGTTCAAGCGGGGAGGGGGAGGAGGGACTAAAGTGTGGATCAGTTCCATAAAAAAGAGGAGCTCCTGAATGAGGGTCCGCTCGGGTCCGGCACATGGAGGGAGTTTTAGGATGAAAGTTAGTTCGGCAGAGATGGGTTCAGATCTCTGGAGGACATTTAGCAGCTGAAGCATGAAGCTCTGAGTCTGCAGGAGAAAGTAAAAAAAAAAAAAAAAAAAAGAAAAGAAAAATCCGTTTTTTTTGGGGGGGGGTCTACGCGCAAACAGCGGATGTTCACCGGGACGCAGCGCCGCTGCGGGCGGCCACCTCCGCTCCTCCTGCTGTTGGGGCTCCTCATCCGGCTCTGCGCTGCTCTTACCGACGACCGACTCATCTCAGACCGGTACGCGGTCTACTGGAACAGCTCCAACCCCAGGTAAGACCCTGTCAGAGGGACTCTGAGACCCTGTAGGACCTCCTCAGACCCTCAGACCCTCAGCTCTGCAGGAATAAGATTAAAAAAAAAACCCAGAATGCTTCTTTATTCCACCAACTTTCCTGGTTCTGTTTGGAAAAGCCTCAGATGAGGGGGTTCAGGTCTTCAGGGGGTCTACTGAGGGTCCCCGAACTTTCCCAACAATCTCTAAAAACCTGCTTGAATTCCCTTTTTTGGGTTGAAACTCTGAAACAAGCAGGAGTCTGAGTCCCAGAGGAGGAGAGAAAACCAACCAGCAGAAAAAAAAGGAGCCCTGGTTCTTCTTAGGGGTGTGAGGGGGGGATTCAGGGGGCAGGAGAGGGGTACACACTTACCCCGGATGTTCAGGCATCAGAAAATAAAGCAAGAAAAAGTGAAGAAATGTTAAAAAATGAAGCAAATGTTGAGACTATTTAACATTTCAAGCCATGCCAGTCTATTGTATGTGTGTGTGTGTGTGTGTGTAAGTGTGTGTGTGTGATATTTCATGGCAAAGAAACAAGGTTTCATCTGCAGTGAAAATCTGAATTTTCGTAAAAAAATTCAAAAACTTCGTAGTTTTTATTTGTTTTTTTACATTTATTTACAGTTTTTGTTCAAATATTTTTGCTCTCAATGTTTGTTTTTAGTTTTATTTATAAATTTTTAAAAAATTTACATAATTTGTTGACATCAGTTTGTGGTTTGATTGTAAAGTTTGTCATTAACAGCGAAAAAAAAAAATCAGACTAAAAACTATAAGTTTGGATGTAAAATGATTTTTTTGGGAGGGGGTTTGTTTTTGGGGGGGGGGGGTTATTTATTTGGGGGGTTCGATCCACCTGGTGAAATATCTGCATGGATCAAACCTCCAGTTTTTATCCAAAAATCGTTTTTAGGAACTCGAAAGAAGGGGTTTTATCAAGAAAATTGACAAAAACTACAATTTTAAGTCCAAAAAAGGAAGAAAATCAGATTTTTTGAAAAATAAAAGTCTAATATTTCCCAAATATTCATGAAAAATTTACGTAAAATTTCAATTCCAGTTAATTTGTAGATAAATATTTTATTTTTTCCCAAAAATTCCATTAATTTGATAGTGAAGGAGTGCAGTTTTCGTCGTGCAGTGAGAGGGAGACGGTGCCAGGGAACATTGGTCTGGTTGGACGAGGACGGAATGTCACAAAACCCAAAAATTACAAATTGATTCGGCGCCATAATTTAATTTAACGTGGATTTTTAAAACTTTATTTTTCAGATTTATATTTTTTTCAGTTCGTAAAGCAGCGTCCTTCAGGTCGTTTAACTCAAGGTGAAGCAAAAAAGTCAAATTAGGACGATTAAATCCATCCAATCAGAATCTAATCTTTTATTTTGTTGTTATTAATTGAGTTTTTTGTTGTTTTATTAAAGAAAATCAACAAAATTTTAACGATAACGGAACCTAAAAAAGGCCGCAAGTGATATTTTTCTGTTATTTTACTTTATTTCTCCTAAAAATTGAATTTTTTTGCACACATTTACTTATAATTCACAAATTTATTGAATAACAGAACAGCTGGATTGAATCGGACTCGGTTCTAATGGGTTCCAGACCCAAACCCGTCCAGATGTTTCGGGAATAAAATTGATTTAAACAAGTTAAAATGGCGTCCATATGTAATCCTGGGTCGAAATCATATTTTTGGGGTGTTCTGAATCGCCCAGATGTGCGGTGACCTCTGACCTTTGATGGTTTCCAGTAAGATCCGAGCTGGTTGTATTTTGTGCCTGGTAGCAGAGCCGTCATCGCTCTGCGTTCTGCTTTCTGATTGGTTATGGGCTGCGTGGCCGGGCCAATCAGAGGTGGCGGTGTTTGCAGTGAAGCTGTTGAGGTGCAGGGTGGTGCAGTGGGGGTGGCGTGGGGGTGAGGGTACGGTGTGCAGGAGGATACAAAAAGATCGAGTTTGACTTTTTTATGTCATGAAGAGAAACGTTATTGGGACTCACTGGTCCGCAGAGCGTTCATGTCGTCATGGTCACATAGTTTTCTTGGAGTTGGGGTTTCAGGTTCGAGTCTGAGATGCTCAACGGTTGCCCCGGGATACGTGGTTATTTAACTTCCAGATGTTTTCACTTGAAGGTGGTTCTTCTGTGGGCATCCGCCGCCATCTTTACTGCACCCGTCCAGGTGTGCAGAACCAGTAACATGGCGGTGTGTGTGTGTGTGTGTGAGACAAACACGTGAACCTAATTTGACGTCTTCATATTTCAGTAGCGAAACATTCCGCAGAAAATTTACAGAAAAAAAATTTGAGAAAACGTCGTCACTAATCATCGTTTTAAGTTTTTCTCTCGTACATTAAATTTTTTTTATAATTTTTTAAAATTAAAACTTATAAAAGCGTTGACATCAGATTCTTTTCGAGATTAAATTTTCTTTTTCCACAAAATTACGTGCCGAATTTTACAATTTTGAAAATAACGCTTTTTTTCAAATATTTTAATTATTTTTTAAAACAAGTTTGTTTGAATTTTAAACATTTTGACAAATTCAATCACAAAATGTGAAAAACAGTAGATTATTTTTAATCAAATATTTTTATCGCAATCCAAGAAAAATAAATAAAATGTCTTTATAAATATTTTTAGAAAATTGTTTTATGAAACATTTTATTTGTTGGTAAAAAAAATGGCCAAAAGTTTATTTTTTTGATTAAAAAAATACACAAATTCAAGCAACCGTGAATTTAAGACTGGATTAATCTAAAAAGATGATTTTTAAGAATTTAAATTAACATAAAATAATTTTAATTTGTTTTAAATTCTAACATCACTTATTAAAATTTAACCAAATTTTTTGGTTGGTCATTAAAAAAAAAAAAAAGTATGTAAAATTAGTCATTTAAATGAATTGAAATTAATTTTTTAAAAATGTGCAGAAGTTCTGACATATTTTAGCAGTAAATTTGTCGAGAATCATAAGATTTACAGTCAAGTATTTTTTCCCAAGATTTTTGGTGAATTTTTGGTCGTTCGCAATAAAACAAACTCATAAAAGTTTGTTAAAATAAAAAAAATCGTTGAGCTGATTAAACACATTTTTATAGCCTCGTTTTTTTTTTCTTTTTTTTTTTTGAATGAAGCATCTTGCAGATCAAAAAGTTTCAAACGAATCCAGAATAAATCAGATTGCGTAAAAAATGCTGCTATAAATCCTGAAAGGAACCTAAATGGAAGCGTGGAGGCGATGATGCATCCAGGCGCTGCAGAAACGTCGTGCTTACAGCCGCTTTGATTCAATCCTGATTTATTTTCATTCCTGACAAATTTTGACTTTCTGGATGTAATTTGATCTTTGATGATTAGAGAAGAATTTCCATGCGGTTCCAAGATTTCATGGAGCAGCATGAGGAAGCTCTTATGACCCATTAAAGGATTAAACAAGGTCCTCGGCCCAAAAGAGGAGGGTGAGGTCTACCCAAAGAGAGCATGTTTCCTCTGAATCAGAGTTCTTTTAGTTTGCTTTCTGAACATTCCAGCCTTGTCCCACCATGTGGAGACCATGCACCTGCTGCGAGGACTTTGACCAAGGGTGTAGATCATTATTTGGTCTGACCTTTCTCACAGGAGGGGTCAACAAGGGAATAACTTGTAGCAAAAACATACGTCTTATTTAAGACTAATCAACAAAATATTAATTATAATCATAATTTCTCAAAACTCTTTTATTTGATCCAGTGACTCCATCAGAATGACTTTATGATCATGTTTTTAGAACGTCGTTTTTTTCCCAAAAGCTGCTTCAACACTGGAAATAATATTTTTGCGCCAAAGTGACGTTAATATAGCTTTACGTTTACGAACTAAATACGTCGGATCAGATGATATGAAAGATTCTTCTAGTGGGTCGTGAGCTCTGACGTGTCGGCAATAAACCGTACCAAATCTACCAAAATCTGAAGTCATTTTTAGGTACCGTTAGGGGAAACAGCTTAAAGAGGACGACGTAAAGAAAGAAAATAGAAAATGACAAGAAAAGGTCGCAAAAATTTTACGTCCAGCTACAGTCGATGACGAAAATAGCTCTTACGTTGGTTTATGACGGTGCTTCTCAATTATTTTCTGTCACGCCCACCAGGAAGAAGAAAACATCTCGAGCCTCCTCCCTGTGTAGTTATAATTGGTATCATTTGTCAATAAAATTGTTATAAATACACCTCTGCATAACATTGTATCCTCATAGGGGAGGCGGTGGCTCAGTGTTTAGAGCGTTCGCCCGTGGACCGGAAGTTAACCGGAAGTTTGCGGGTTCGCATCCCACTGAGTTCACGTCTAGGGTGCTTGGAGAAGACATCTAACACCTCGTTTCTCCCACCATTGGTGCCATCATAGGTGGCAGCCTGCTGCGGTGAAATGCAGCACATACATTTTCCGTGAGGGAATTAATAAAGTATATTAAAAAATATATAAAAAAGAAAGAAATATGGATTAATTTACAACAGAACAGCTTTATTAATGGTAACACCTTGCGAAAGCTCCCTGCGCACACTCTGCAAATGAGAGCACTACTGCCCCTCAATGTAGTGGAGGGGTATTGCACTTTAGTCTAGAACTAAAAAAACAAAAATAGAAGAATAAAAAAAACATGTTCCCAAAGGTCAAACGCGCCCCCTTTGACTGAGCTTAGGGGCATCCCACTATTTGAGAACCACTGGTTTATGACAAGGCTCGGAAATATTAAAGTTTTTTAATCATCAGTACTGGCCAGCTTGGTTTGATTGGACGCTACACTGTATTTGCCTTTTATGTTTTTTTTTTTTTTTTTACATACTCTATTAATCCCTTAACGGGGAAAATATTGTACTGCATTACACCGCAGTGGGCTGCCACGACGGCGCCAATGGTGAGAGAAACGGGGGTGTTAGGTGTCTTCTCCACAGACTCGCGAACTTCAGGTTAACTTCCAGTCCGCGGGCGAACGCTCTACCATTGAGCCACCGTCTCCCCCTTTTAAGTAAACTGTATTCTCAAGGATAAACTCTCTAAAAGCAGAAAAACAGCGTGATTGCTCTTTTTTCTAAACAAAGTTTTTAATTCGCTGAAACGTTACCCTAATGTTTTGATTTCAGTTGATTTAATCACAAGTTTGTCTTCTAAATAAATTCAAGGCCACTTTTAACGTGACTTTACGATACAAACACAATCCGGAGAAGCAGGTTTTCAGATTGTTATTAGGGATTTAATAGAAAGCAAAGGACCAAGGGCATCATATCTACCCCAGCTTCTGATACCATGCACCCATTAAGGTACCCGTGTTTCCACCTTGAAACACCTCCATCTGTTTTAATCAACCCCTCATTAACTATTTTATGTTTATAAAACCATCTTAATTTATTAAATTAAAATAGAAAAAAATTGTTTGAGGTTCACGGATGAAAAAATCTTCACAATAAAAGTTTCTGTTCAATTTTTCTAAACAATTAAGTGGTGAAAAAGTCTCTTATTTTGAAAACAGCTACGACTCACGAAAACCATCCATAAAGACCTTGTAAACTTTGACATTACAAGATTTTACGGATCAAAAACTTGGATCATTTGTAGATTAAATTTATCTTTCACACTACGCAACAATGCTAAAAGTCTAGCATGCTGCTCCTGGTTCTTTACTTTGTTCAACTAATTTGAAAAGTCCGTCTTAAAAATGACTTTGAAAGTAAACCGGCCAACCGAATATATTTGTTTTCGTCCTTCAGTTGTTGTTGTTTGCTAGTTTAAGAAAAAAAAAGGCATGTACAGCACTCGCGTTATTTTTCCATTCATGCAGCCACCACTGACGATGTGTTTGCTAGTTTAGCTGCTATAACATGTCATTGTCCAATCAGAAGGTCTGAAAATGTTGACGTGTAATGCCTGCTAGAAAGCCTGGGTGGAGCAGGTCAAAATCTGATTGGTTGAAGCGAGACTTTTACAGAAGCTCTGCTGATTTTAGTCTATCTGGCAACAAATTCTGGCTGAAATGTGATGATCAATTGCTTTATTGTGAAAACATGCGTTTTAAAGCAGTCCAGCAATTAGAAACGTCATAGCAAAAAACCAAGACAGACCATTTGTAAAAATGTAATAAGACCTGTCCCATTCTACTATGAATTCTATACTTTGTTCAACACCTTTTGGAAAATTCCATCTCAAAAACTCCTTTAAAGTAAATTATCCACAAAAATTGATTCATTTGATGTTTGCTGGTTTAAAAAGTTTTACAGGAACTAAACACTATTTCCATTCACGTGGCCAGAGACATTATTTCGTAGCGTAGCGGCTGTGCTCCGTGACCGTCCAATCAGCGGAATGGAAACCTGTGACTTACTCTCAGCCTTCAAGACGTCAAAATCGGAAGCTTTAAATCTGATTTGTCGAATTAGATGTTTTATTTTTTCACTTTCTGTCGAGAAATTCAGCAAAATGGACTTTGAAGGTTTTTGTGGAAGCTCTGCTGATTTTAGTCTACCTGGCAACATATGCTGGCTGAATGTGATTGGTCAATTGTTTTAAAGCAAAACAACACGTTTAAACAGC
Source organism: Neostethus bicornis (assembly GCA_902685375.1). NCBI lineage: Eukaryota > Metazoa > Chordata > Actinopteri > Atheriniformes > Phallostethidae > Neostethus > Neostethus bicornis. The sequence goes on along the minus strand of LR738547.1, from coordinate 4,436,270 downwards.
AAAACTTTTAGAAAAGCAAGAAAAAAACCAAACTATTTGGAAACAGCTGGAAAATAATCAAGAGCAGTTTGGGATTCGGGTATTTTGAAGTCATTTTGACGGTTTCGGCAGCGTTCAGGGGTCCCCGTTTTGACATTTTAATGAGCTTTTCCAAAAAGGAATATTTCAGATAAAACTTTAGGCTTTAGTTGTTGATGGTCGTCTCTGACGTTCATTCTCTCTGAAACTTATTCTAAATTTTTAACCGACACAATGAGACACGTCTCCCCTCCCTTCCGTTCCGTAGTGGCAGGTTGTAACACGAGCTCCGCCTCCAGGAGACCAGCTGCGTCTCCACCTGATTTAATACACATGTTCCTTTTTTGCTTTTAATGTTTTCACTTCCAGCTTTAAGAAGAGCTGCTCTAACCGTCCCGGATTTAATGTGACATTTGTTCCACGCTTGGAGCTGAAAATGCTCTCCGTACCGTACGTCCTCCAGATGAAGATTACCAAACAAATCTCTTTTTTTTAATCACACAAGAGAATATTTTCCGTCATTTGAGTATAAATGAAGGAAATTTCCTGCAGGAGGTTTTATGTTGAAACTCAGGCTCAGATAAAACATTAAGAATTTGGATAGGTCAGGTATGGAAGCCCGGAGAGGTCACGTTCAGATAGACAAAGGAAAGTTTGTTGTGAAAGAACTTCATTTATTTTTTTCAAGATTCTTGGTTTCTTGTTTCTGACTTTCGACTGTTTTGGTGTCCGAACGTGTAACGAGGCATTTTTTAGGCGTGACTTGCTGGACTCGACATATTTTCCAAATGAAATTAAGAGGAAATGAATGTTCCTCAGTGGCTGCAGCATCTGCTTATTTCAGCTAAAAAACCCCAAAAAATGTTAACTTCATTATGGCGTCGTCAAAGCACCAGAAATGTCCCGGGGCCGCTTGGTGAGCCGAGCGAGAAGCTCCTGATGGATTCAATAAAAAACAACGTGTGAGGCGGAAAACCCGTGATTAGATCGTCTCCAGAGTTTGATTCTGACATCTTTACTAAAAACCTGGAAGGAAACAACTGTTTGGGCGAAAAACGATTTTCTCTGGAAAATAATGAAACTTTCTGCTGTTGTTTTTATAAATAAGACTTTTTAAAGAATAAAAATCAAATTTACTCATTAGTTTAGTTTAAAGGTTAAAAAGTAGGATTTTTATGTTCTTTATTAAAAAAAAAAAAAAAATTACTCTATTCATCCGAAATTTGTGTGCTGCACTCCTTACACCGCAGCAGGCTGCCACGACAGCACCAATGGTGGGAGAAATGGGGGGTTAGGTGTCTTCTCCAAGGACCCTAGACGTGCTCTTTGTGAGACGCGAACCTGCGAACTTCCGGTCCGCGCGCGGACACTCTAACCACTGAGCTGCCATCTCCACCTAATTAATCCAACAGATTAATTAAACTAATTAATAGATCTAAGCTGTGATATTGGAACTAGTCAAATCTGGAACTGTCATTATGTCCGATGTTGTCGTTTCGATATTTGATTCCCTGTAAACATTAAAATTATTGACGGAATTTTTTTTCATTTATTCTCATTTTCATTTTTAATTTTTTTTGTATTTTGATGCGTATTAAAGCGGAATGTAATTTTTCTTTGATTAAGTTCTAGTGATTTTTTGGGAGGGGGCGGGGTGAAAGAGCTTCAATACCCTTGTTGTCATAAAAGGCGGCCTATCAAAATAAAATACGTGTATAAAAAATTGTTTTTAGCTTTGGTTGGAAATTTGTTCTTTCTTTGATTCTTTTTTGTATCGTATTTTTTTTCAGATTGTTTTCTCGAGTCTCGATTAAAACGTTTTATTATGTTCTCTTTAATAAAGTTTTTTTTAATATAATTCTCCAAGTTATTGTTATTTAAATATGTTTTAGGAATTTTTTTTTAAACTGCCCATAGTTACTCAGTACCAGAGCAGCAGAAGCATTGTTTCAGATGATAAATTGTTTTCTAAATTTTTTTTACATACCTAATTCATCCCTCAACGGGAAAAATCCTGCGCTGCATTACACCGCAGTAGGCTGCCACCTATGACGGCGCCAATGGTGGGAGAAACGGGGGGTTCGGTGTCCTCTCCAAGGACCCTAGACCTGATTAATTTGAACTCAGTAACAGATTCTCTATCCAAGTCGATCCTTTGATTAGTTATTGACAAAGCGTGGATTCATGGTTTCATTCTTCCGTTTTGATTTGACTCCGTGACCAGTTTCTGAAAGATTGGGTTCAGATTGTTGGCTTTGGGTTAACTTAACCAACTCTTCTTTTTATGTTTGGGAACTGATTCTTTGCTGTGAGTAGATTTGATGGCTGTGAGTTGAATCAGTACCCCAGGGTTAGGCTTAGGTCTGCTTTTGATTGGATTTAATGACAAAGTCTTTTGTTATGTTGTTTTGGGATCATCGAGGAGACTTAACCAAAATTGTTCATCACCGATCTTTTTCCACCCTTAAAACTCATTAAGACATCTCGTGTGACCGACTGAGTTGCTTGTTTACAACTTTGTCCGCGTTCGTTGCCCACCGTCTCTCTGGTCTCTGAACAGAACATGACGAATAACGCGTACCGCATCGCTGTGGCCACCATTTTTTTTCCTCCTAGCAACAAAGTCTGACCGGCTCCGTCCTCAGCGTTCCATCCTTCATCTCGTTTGACCTGCTGGAGGATTAAATGGAAGCAATGAGTTTAAATGTTAAACTTCTTTCCAGCGAAGCTCCTCGAATTTATAAAAAAAGGGTCTTTTTCCAGCTCTTTGCTTTCCAAACTCGATCAATACGGTTGGCCTTTGAGTAAACGACGTCAATAACGAGAACGATGGATCCAGAAAGCTTTCTTTTTTTTCCAGCTACATTTAACCTCCTCATTAAATCTTCATCGCCCCGAGTAAAAGTTTATTGCCTTCATGATTTGGAAAACAAAGACAAGTAGTCTCCGTGGAGTTGTACGAGTGAGCCGCTGCTGCTCCAAAAAAGTCGTGTTCACACCAGAGTTTTATAAAAGACACAAAACCTCCAAAATGTTTTTTTTTTTTTTTTTTTTTTATCAGTTCCAACAGACTGAAGATTTAGTCTGGACAATAAACCCCAGCTGAGTTTGGTTTAAATTTCTTTTGTTCCCACATTTGAAAACCTATTTGAAAAGTATTAACCGTTCTGTTTGAGGTTTTAAAACTAAAACCATGAGAATTCACAACGAGAACACGATCTTTTTTTTTTTTGTGATCAGTGAGACGGAATGACGCTAACGTTAAAACACACTGCAGGTTGTTTTTTTAATGTGTGTAAGTTTTCACTTTTTAAAACATAACGTCCTAATTTTACCTCAAAAAAAGTATTAAACGTTAAAACTATTGTTTTGCACATTGTTTCCAACAGGGGGCAGAATAGAGCAATCCAGTCGCAAAAAGTGGTTTTAATAAAAGTTCAATATAAAATATAAAAAAAGCTTTACCTAAAAAGAACTAAATAGATTTCAGTACGCTCGATTAACAAAAAAAGAACCCAAATTTGGTAAGAAAATCAAAATTGTTAAAGCGGAATGAGACGACAAAACAAGCATAACTTTCGCTAAGTTTTTAGGGACGCTAACGAACATATTCCACTTCGCTTCTTTATGTTCTCAGTTTGCTTAATGTTTATGATTATAGATTACAGCGCCCCCTGTTGATAACAACACCCCTGAATAAGAAAAACCACTAGCCCAATCCATCAGACTGTTTCAATCACTCGTGTAAAAACAGTCCGACCCCGCAGCATCGGGATTCACTCATTTATTGTCCAGATTTTGAAGGATGTGAATTGAAAGAAATCAGATCTGATGTAAATATTATGAAAGAACCGCTGATGATACGACAAACTTTTAACGTTTTACCCCTAGTGGCCAGCAGGAGTCATTGCAGCCTCTTATCGACATTGCATGACAGAAGAAGAAAAGAAAACTTTTTTTGTCTGGATCGAGGGAGAGGCTGTTTACATGAACGAATTTCTGAAGTAAGAACGTTTCTTGTTGATAAACATGGACTGATGTTTTTAGGTCCTTCTCCAGAACAAAAAAAATTGTCTCGTAAAATCGCGATATTTTTGGCACTTCAAAAAGACCATTTACATAATCAGAATCAGAATCTACTTTAATGACCCCACACATGGGAAATTTGTGTGTCACAGCAACAACTTCCTATCTGCTAAGTGAGTCGTTGTAGAGTCCGATCACGTACGGAAAGAAAGACCTCCGGTAACGAGATGTTCTCGAGCGGAGCTGTCTGAGCCTCTTGGAGAAGGAGCTGAAATTTTTTTTTATCTTTATAAATCTATAAATCTACAAATACACGTGTAGCCTACATACATTTTTTTTAAAAAAAATAAAATGTCCTAGTACAGAGCCTTGTGGAACGCCAAAAGCTTTTTTTTTTTTTTTTTTTTTTTTTTTTTTTTTTTTTTTAAATGAGCGTCTTGTATTTTCCACATATTGTTGACAATTTACTAAGAGAAAATTTATTTGGGTCCCATGGAAAATTTGGTTTAAAAGTTTTCAATTTCAAAATTGTTAGATCAGGTTGTCATGGCAACAACGTGCCTTTTTTTGCTGTTTAAACGATAAAAATTCACCTGTTTCAACAATAAATCAGGGAACAGTCCCTTCCCGCTCATTTCTAGCTTAACATGGTGTCACTGAAACGGGAACTTTGCGGATCATCCCGTTTTTCCCTCTCCATCTTCCTCCTTCCTGTTGCTTTCGTGGACCAATGGCGTCGTGGCGTAGCGTCATAAGGGAGCCGCTCCTCCAGTTATTTTTACATTCTCCCCTCCTTGTGTCTCAGCACTTCATCATGCTTTCTGCTCCCTGCTCATGCATTTTAATGTCTGACCCACATTTCCCGGGATCTGCACACTCACACACACAAAAACACACACACCAGGGAAACTTTGAAGTCCTTGTTGGAGCTCACACAGAGGTGGAGGAGGCTGCAAAGCTGCAACCTTTCACTGTTTTCTGATGAAATTGTGCCTGAAAGTATCAACGTAGAACAGGTCACATCAGGATAGCAGCTCTGCACTGTTCCAGGTGTATCTGTGTGTGTGTGTGTGTGTGTGTGTGTGTGTGTGTGTGTGTGTGTGTGTGTGCAGTCTAACAAGACGCTAGACTGCATGTGATCGGAGTGTGTACAGGTTGTAACATTCCCACCATCCCAACAAGGCCTACTGACCTCCTAAACATGCAGCCGTGCCCACAAACGCATCTCAGCGCACGTAAACGAGATTTTTTTCAGCTGAAAATCACAAACAATCATGAGGATCATTGCTTATAGGGTTTTTTTAGGTCAAATTTGGGGATTAATTGGCCAATTTAAAAAAAAAAAGATGCTTTAAATGAATGAAAAATTAAAGAAAATTTTTATTTCATATGTAACAAACAAAAATGTTGATGATAAAAAAATCAAATTTGATTTTACGTCGACCTCAAAATTCAGCAGAAAGCGATTGGATTCAGAATTCATTTGGACGATATGGTTTCCTCCCACCTTCCAAAAACATACGTGTGGGGTTCATTGGCCGCTTTAAAATTGTCCTTTGAAATGAGTGTGTGGGTACAGTTGTATGGTTGTGTGTGTGTGGCTCTGTGACAGACTGGCAACCTGTTCGGGGTGTACCCTGCTTCTCGCCTGAAAGCAACCGGGATAGGCTCCGGCACCCCTGCGACCGTATCAGGGATAAACAGTTCAGAAGAGCTTGTTCAGCCAGAGTCTACTGCACCTGCTCCCGGTCGTTTCCACCCCCTGTAGTATTGTTTTTTATTTTATTAGGGGGATGAGCCCCTTGAGATGCGACATCTCATTTTCGAGGGGTCCTCAACCTAGAATGCATGTTTTTGGAAGTTGGGCGGAAACCGGAGTAGCTAGAGGAAACCCACACATACACATGGAGAACATGCAAACTCCACACAGAAAGACCCGGGATTCGAACCCACGACTGTCTTGCTTAGAGGCCACTGTGCTACCTTGTTTGTTTGTTTTTTTTTTAAGTGAGATTACTTAGTTTGATTATTTAAAAAAGAAAAACGACTTTTTACATTTTAACCATTCTCTTTATTTTTCTTATTTTTTTCAAATTTTTGATTTTTCTAATTTGAACTTTTGAGACAAATCAATAAATAAACTAAGCTGATCTTCTCCGAGCCGAAAACACCACCTTTAATTGACGTTTTTTACCGTAACGTCGTTTTTACGTGTGTTTTTTAGACGTCACTTTTGACCATTCTTTTCCCCGCCCTCTTTGGGCTATTGCTACCGAGGTACTTCAAGGTTTCGATGTCTTCGTCTCACCGTGTTGGTGTACGTTAATTATTTTTGATAAAACACAAGCATAAATTTTGACTTAAAGTTACTTTAAATCTGCAAAACTTTTTTTAATTTTACTGAAAGTATTACGACTTATTCTAAAAAATAAAAAAAAAATGGACGTCGAACCTTTCGTTCACCGTTAAAATTTCTTAAATGTCGTTTTATTATTTTTTAAAAGAATTCGGCGTCATTTTGTCCAAAAAAATTCAGTTTGATCAAATTAGTTTTGATACAGAATGAGTTCGTAGAAGGAGGTGTTGCTTTTTGGACCCCTGTGGAGTGTGTCCCCACCCTTCGCTGTGTCCACAAATAAGGACGGGGGTCGATGATGACTAGCATGGCTGCTGCACTGCAGCAATGTGTGTGTGTGTGTATATGTGTGTGTGCGTATGTGTGTGTGCGTATGTGTGTGTGTGTGTGTGTGTGTGTGTGGATGGACACCAGCTTCCGTCTCACTACGGACCCCAAACACACTGAAAAAAATTCCAGATTTCAGAAAATCATTCACTTTCGGTCACAATTTTTAAAAAAAATTCGGATAATTTTACGTTTGTAAACGACCTTCAATAAGATTTTTGTTTTGAAAATAAAACAATATTCTTTGCTCATAAACGTCTTGTTTAGTTCTCGTCTCTGTGGTGTGTTTCTGTTTCCATGTCCGGTGTTTTACGGGCTCGTGGAACCAGACCGTCCTTGATCCGACTTTTCGGGGTCACGTTGCTGTGTGTTGCTTCATGTGTTTTCTCATCAAAGTTTCTAAATTTACTAATTTTACTCCAAATTTTCACGTTGTTATAAAATAATCGGAAACAAACAAATGAGTGTGTTTTATTTTGATGTTTTCTGAAAACACAAACACAAATTTCTGGCTTAAAATCTGTGTTTATAGAATTTAATTGAATCTAATTGTAATTAACGAAAAAAAAAAAAACTAAAGAAAATGCGAAGAATTTCTTTCAGAAAAGAAATAAGAAAAGTATTTTTTGTCTGTGCAGCATTTTTGCTGGAATTCATCTTCCTGTACGCCTTCTAGCCAACATGGGATTTTATATTTTTGGAAAGTGTGTGTATGTGTGTGTGTGTGTACTGTATGTGTGTTAGCGCCTGCCAGCCCGCGGCTCTTGAATTTGGATCAATTTCCATTGATTACATCATTAGATAGTTTAAAGGTTGAAGGACTATGGAGTTTTTTTTTTATCCCCAAGCAAATAAAAACATCATCGTTTTTTATTCATTTTAAAGTAAATTCAACATATTTGGATTTTTTTATTGAATATTTTTAGCTCAGTGAGTCGGTTTTATTCAGTTTTTATTGCAGTTGTTTAACTTGAAAAAAGTGAAACACAGTTTCAGGCGTTGGCTCACTGGTAGGAATGTCCGTCCTTGGGCTGGATCAACCCGGTTTGATTCCCACTGGGCCCGTGCCTAAGTAGGGAAGGCACCTCACCCCCAGATTCTCCCTCCTTTGGAGTGGAAATAATTTCCCAATGAGGAATAAAATACACTACGGTGAAAAAAAATATCCGTGTAATAATTTCAATTTGAGTGTGAAAAAGTTTCGGAGCTCCTTGCTAGACGTGAAACACCAGATTGTAGATAAACAGGTCTAGAAAGCGCTGGTTCCAGATTATGTTCTACCGATCTCAAAGTTTTAATAGAAACTCCATCGAACCTGGATCTAACATGTTGGAATTAAAAATAAGATCCTATCCATGGCGGATGCGGCACACCTCCAAAGACTTCTCTGCTCAGCTATTCTAAAGTAGTGTTTTTTCATTTTACAGCTTTTGACCAATCATATTTCAGCCAGTGTTTGTTGCCAGATAGATTAAAATCAGCAGAATTTCTTTAGAATCCATTCTGTTTATTCTTTTTAAACAAAATGAACAGCAAAATTTTTATTTCAACCAATCAGATTTTGACTGATTGCCTTTTAGCAGGTGTTTTACGTCATCATTTTCAGTGCTGCTGATTGGACAGTCACAAAACATCGCACTAGCAAACACCTCTGTGAAGGCTACGTCAATAATAAATCATTTGGGCGCAGCAAAACCATTTGTTTTATTGGCAAACAACAACCGAAGGATGGAAATGAATAGATTTCTTGATGGATTTACTTTCAAAGCCATTTCAAGACTGACTTTTCCGAAGAATTTGAACAAAGTAAAGAACTGCGAGCAGCATGAAGCAGGACAGTTATTCACATGTGTTGAAAACTTCATCAGAAATATGAAGGACAGGCTGGACTTTAAGCGTTACTAAGAAGACAGAAAGGTGCACAGAAAGATACAGAGTTGTTACTTTTTAGAAACAGTGTAATCTAATTACTTTTCCTGCAGTTACATTACAAGGAAGAGAAAGTGGCTAACTCTGTTACTTTTAAGAGAGGTAATTTACTAATGTAACTCGTTACATTTTACAGGTTAGATCAAAGATGGGCAAACTTTTTGATTCGCGGGCCACATTGAGTTCTAACATTTGACCAAGGGGCCGGAACAGGCGCAGATGGATGGCATGCTTTGGTAACCTCACCTCATTGGAGAAAAAATACATATTTTGGGAAATGGAGAAAACTTGTGATTTTAGTTCCAATAAAAATGAAGAAAAGCATTAGAACAAAATTTCTGATTTTGAAATGAGTCTTAAAAACCTTGAAAATAACCATTTTTTTTAAGCACTGAAAGTTCTTTTATCCTTCAGGATATCATCATCACTCTCCTCCAGAAACGGTAGGAGATGCAGATGCACTCGTCCTGCTCCTTCTATCCTTCTATTCAGTTTGTTTAGCTGGCGCCAAAAGTCAACAATGACCAATGTAAAGACGAAACAGTTGCAGCAAGTCAATCTGTGGAGCGCGTTATATTTGATCTGGGTATGGAAAGCCATCGGGGCCACTACATGCATGTAAACAAGCCCGCTAGGTATTACATGAAGTGCATTTAATTTAAAATCTAGCATGCTAGCGCTTAAAAAACATGCATATAGCGCGCTAGGTTTCAAATTTAATGTGCTAGGTTTGAAATCTAGTGTACTTGTGTCCGTGTGTGTATTGACCCTGATGGCTTTCCTTATGGCGCGCACTGTTTATTTTGACAACTTGCGCATCATGGAGACACACACATTTTACTAGTAGCAGTGTTGTTGGTCTCCTTTATCTCAACAAAACCAATATACTAGCGTGGGCCATCTAGTGATGAAGCATCAGAATTGCAGGTGAAATAAAACATTAACAAGGTTTTTTTATTTAATTTTTTCCCAGTGGGCTGGATTAAAACGTTTAATGGGCCGCAGGTGGCCTGCAGGCCGTAGTTTGCCAACGCCTGGGTTAGATACACAACAGTAACACTTCTACTAAGAGTGTTTCACATGTACGTATGGAGCAGTTGATGGGTTCTGAATGGACAGTATGTCACAACAAGCCTGTAGCACGGAGGTGGTGGTATCATGGAAAGAGTAAATTTAATAAACGACCATGTTTTGAAACTCTTTTACACCTAATTACTTGGAATGGCATATTTTGATTAAAACTCCAGCTTTTTAAAGGAATATAATTTTGTTTGGAACGGGATGTGGATGGATCGAGGATTTCAGACCCTTTGCAGCAGACGAGGCATCGTCTCACCGACAGGATGATGACGTGCACATGGTTGGCATTCTCTCTGACGGATGTGGCTTCCCTGTTCAGGTCTTCGGTCGGACTGCGGGCCTCCGCGTGCCGATGGTGCGACCCAAGGAGATGGCGTGGTGGGTAAACTGATCCGGCTCTGCATATGGCTGCTGCCGCCATCGCTTCCAGCCTGTCTCCTGATTGGTCCGTTGGGTCCTAGCTGAGGGACCGCGGAGGCTCCTGGAGCTGGGAGCAGATGGCAACCTCTGACCTCTGCAGCAGTGTGAGGGTTGCGGAGGGGAAAGGAAAGCAGAGTAACGTTCCACGTGCGCTCTCTGAGGACGGAGCTGTCAGTCACATGTTCCCTGACGGCGGATCAGAAGCTGTCTGAGGTTTCTGAAGGACCAATCAGGACGAAGCATGAAACCTGTTTTCTTTTCTTCTCTCAGGTCGTTGTTTTCGGGAAACGTTGCTTCAGTTCCAGCTTTAAATAAGCACAACTCCTCACAGTCTGGTTTTTCTCGGGTCGATCTCGTTCTAACAGAGAAACGTCTGTGTTTCTGTGACAAAGATCGGGTTGTTTCGGGGATTAGATCGGAGTTTTTCACCCGATGAAGTAAATGAGAAAAAAACTTGCTGAAAACACGTGAAATAAGTAAGTTTTAGGACTTTTCCGATTTGACAGTGATTTTTTATTTTTTTTTATTTAATCAACTTTTTTGAAGTTTCAACTCTTGAACGTTGTTCCCACATTAAAAACCTTCCTGAAGTGGCGTTTTATCGCTCTTCTGTCCAGTATTTGGATACCATTCGAACGCCAAGTCACTCCAGAAAACCCCTCCTCTTTTCCGCCACATCTGCATTCCAACATAAACAGGATTTTACGTATTTTACGTGTTCATGTGCTAGCTTGTCTTTTTTTTTTTATCTTTATTGTTTTATTTTTCACTTTGTCCCTTTCAGTGTACGCTTCAATAGTCCCAGGGACAGCTTTGGCCCAGTGGGATTCGAACCCAGTTCTCCCAGTCGGAAGACGGTATTTCTACCACTAGGCCAACGCCTCCTGGGACCCCAGCTTTTTTAACTTGGCGCATTTTACCCTGAATTTGTGATCTCAAACAAAATCACTGCTGGGTCGTGATACGCTCTATTGCGGGATGTATCGGGGAGTAAGAGGAGGAGGGAATTCCTTTAAAAATGTGAAAGAAAATTGAAAAGATCCTCCTCTGCCCCCCCCCCAAACAAATATCAGATTTGATTTTTTTTTTAAAATGTGCTGTGTGATCAAATCTATTATTAGTTCAATTTTATAACTCTGACTTCTGGTTGCATAACTTTGTAAATCTCATCAGTTCATCTATAGTTTGTACTGAGTTCCTGTGAGCAATTTCATTAAAATACCGTCAGTTATTTTTTGGAGGAGATTTGTGGTTATCCACCCAAAGGTCATGACCATAGATTCTTGTGAATGAAATATCTTCCAAACTAGTTTTCAAGCAGCTGCCCACAGTTACTCAGTACCAACTATAGACGAACCGATCAGTTTTTCAGGGTCTTACAACCAAAGGTCAAGCTCCTTACCCACGTGAATGCTTCAATCCCCAAGAGCAGCTGGTTCACTTAGATCTGTTTAACTTGTTGTAAAGTTTGGTTCATTAAAAATTTGCCGGCGCTGGTGGTTTAATTGTTTCATTAAAAAAGGACGGCTGCAAAGGATCTAGCTACCGGCCGCAAATAGCTAGAAGGGCACAAGTTCGAGACCCCTGTTTTCGAGACAGCAAGAGAAGACGATCCAGAAATGACGTTTCAACATGTTTCAACATAGAGAGCAGGGGCGGATTCAGGGGCAGACGTGGAGGGCGCAGCCCCCTATTTTGGTTCACAAGAAAAAAAAAAAAAAAAGAAGAAGAAAGTAAAGGGGGCAAGTCCAGCTAATCGGCATCCAAAATGCATGTAAATGCAGGTTATTTTTATAAACATTCTGGGTACTGGCTTTCAATGACCTCACGCCCCTCCCCCTCTTTAGAAAATCCTGGATCCGCCCCTGGAGAGGATACATTTGCTGAGTTTGAAACTTCTGAGAACTGTTTGGATTTTTAAACGGTTGATTTAAAGTTTTAAAAAGTATTAAAACTAAAGCAGAAAGACGACTGGTGCTGCAGACTCTTCTTTAGTGAAGCGGTGTTGTGGTGGGATCGGTTCCTCTTGGTCCTCTGAGAAAACGAACCAGCATGAAAACATGAGGATTTATTAACTAAACAGAGAACCTGCTTCCTTCCTACTCCGTTACAAGCAACCCAGAGGAGCAAACATCAGGATTTATTATTATGGAAGGAACTGATTAATAACATGGAGGAAAAAAGTCTGTAAGCCGTAATAATTCTACTTTATTTACGATGTTTCCAACTTAAAAACATCCAATTCAACTTTTATAATGAGGAGATCAAACGGTTTGGATTCAGTCATTTTGGGTTTATTTAGAATATAAACATAAATTTTTTGTTACTTTGTAGGTGGGGCTTTATCTGGATGGGGGTGGGATTTGGCCCCCGATTCCCCCCGACTCTCTCCAACCATCCCATCAGCACATCACATGAAAAAGAAAACGTTAACTTTTTGCTCACAAAAATGCCAACTTTTAAAATTTTTCAGATCGAATGCATAAAAATACACAATTTTAATGTTTAGATTTCTTAAAAAACATAAAAACAAGTATTTTTTTATTTTAACAACAAGGTTTCAGTAAATAAACAACAAAAATGTAATTATTTTATTTAAATATTTTACTAAAATAGTTTAAATATTTAAATATTTTAATTAAATAAAAATATTTAATTTTTTCTATTTTTTAAAACATTTTAGAAAATATTTTCAAGACATCTTGAAATGAATTCTTTATATTTATTCATTTTTTAAAAAAAGTTTTCATAACTAAAATGTTTAGTTATAATTAGAAACAAATATTTAGAATAAAATATAAATAATATAAATATTGGTTTCAAATATTTAAAAACAAATCAACAAATAAAATAATTGAATTTTTGAGATGACATATTTAAACCATGTGTTTGTTGGATGTTTTTTAACTGCTTCGTGTTTCTCGTTATGCCCACATCAAAAACATCCGGATGTACTTTTATATTTAACTTTTACGTCTAGTTTTCAGGTTCTATTTGAATCTCTGGTTGTTTTTGGCCAAGTGTTTTGTTCTATGCTACACACACATTCCAAAATGAGACGGAAATGCAGTGAAATAATTTAACCAATTTGTTTAGTTTTGTTTCATCTTCTGGACCGCTTATCCCTGACAGGGTTGTAGACGTCTCAGGTGAAGGGCAGAATACACCCCAGTTGTCAGTCTGTTGCGGGGCAACACACACACAACCATTCCCACACTCATTCCTACAGGCAATTTTACTTTGTACATTAGCAAATTTACCCAAAACACATGTTTTTGGAGGGCGGGAGGAAATCGGAGTCTTCTTCTTCTTCTCCTTTCGGCATTTCCCTTCAGGGGGCGCCAGAGCAAGTCAGTTTCTTCCTTCTAACCCTATCTGCTGCATCTTCTTTGGTCACATCAACTATCTTCATGTCTTCCTTCACTGTATCCATGAACCTCCTCTTTGGTCTTCCTCTAGTCCTCTTTCCTGGTGGTTCCAAATCCAGCATCCTTCTTCTGATGTACTCTCTCTCTCTCCTCTGTACATGTCCAAACCATCTCAGTCTGGCCTCTCTGACTTTATCTCCAAAACCTCTAACATGTGCTGTTCCTCTGATCCTGTCCATCCTGGTCACTCCCAGAGAGATCCTCAGCATCTTCATCTCTGCTACCTCAATCTCTGTTTCCTGTCTTTTCCTCAGTGCCACTGTCTCTAGACCAATCAGCATAGCCGCTCTCACCACGGTTTTCTACACTTTTTCTTTCATTTTAGCTGAAACTCTTCTATCACACATCACACCTGATACTTTTCTCCACACTTTCCAGGCTGCCTGCACACGCTTCTTCACCTCTTTTCCACACTCTCCATTGCTCAGCACAGTTGATCCTAAGTACTTAAAATCTTCCACCTTCTTTATCTCTTCTCCCTGTAACCTCACTTTTCCATTTGGATACGAATCATTAGCTCACAAAATTTCAATACCTGCTCTTCAGCATCTGATTTTTGGTCACGGTGGGCTGTCAGGGTCTGCATGGGGTTTTCTTCTGGTGTAAAATTAATCACAGATTGATTTTGGTTCACAGCATTTCTGATGCGTGTTCTGATTTTGTAATCCTATGGTAAACACTTAATTTAACCAATCACATTCCAGCCCTCATCTGTTGCTAGGCAGCTTCATATAAAAAAATCTGCCTGGAGGCCTTCACAATCTGTTCCACAGACGTCTTAAAAAAAGTAAATACATAAGAAACTTTAAACTCAACCATTCAGGTTGTAAGTTGGTGTCACTAGAACCTAAACACAAACACTCTTCCAGGGGAGTGTGTCCAATCAGACTTGCTGATTGGATAGTCAGAGTGCTCCGACGACAGCTCGTGAACAGCATCTGTAGTGAAGTGTGTAAATAAAAACGTGGTAAAAGCTATTTTAACATCCCATAATGATTGAAGAAAGAGAAGAAACAGATTTAGTGGCAGATTTAGTTTCAAAGCCATTTTCAAGATGTTTTTTTTTTTTTTTTAAACCTGGCCATAGTTCAGAGATCTGAGTGAAGCAGCTGTTCACATCTGTATAAAATTCAAGACAGTCAGAGAGCTGAGAGAGGTGGAACGAGTTTATCTGCAAACGATCCACGTTTTTATTTCACGGCATAAGGAGGAAGCGAGAAGCACATTGCCAGCAGTTACTCAGTACCAACTATGGATGAACTGATTCCTTTTCCAAGTTTGTGCGACCAAAAGTCAGTCACAAAGGTCAGTCAGTCAGTCACCTTCTTAACTGTCTATCCCTGATCCCCAAGTTGCGGGAAGTGCCGGAGCCCATCCCGGCTGATTCAAGGCGAGGGGCAGGGTACACCCCGAACAGGTCGCCAGTCGGTCGCGGCGCCATACACATAACCACACACACTCATTCCTAGGGGCAATAATGTAATGGCCAATCAACCCAGCATGTATGTTTTTGGAGGGTGGGAGGAAACTGGTGTATCCAGAGATCAGGTAGAACATACATACTCCACACAGAAAGGCCAGTGTCCCAAACCTCGTCAGTCACAAAGGTCAAGGTTACAAATTCGTTCAGTGAAGGGTTTTTAATTATAGTTAGCATCCTTTCGTATCTAGAGACAATGGAGTCTGCGCCTGGATGCTTATCTGCATGTGCAGCGTCGGCTGTGGCTGAATAAGCCGATGCGGGAGCTGCAGCTCCTACCACACTTGCTGCAAATGTGATAAGTGGTATGAGTCATGGGCGGAGCAGTGGCAGACTGAATTTTTTTTGGTTTCCGGGTCTTTGCGTCATTGCGTTGGATCTTTATGTCCTCCTCGGCCTGCTTGATACCGATTTTGACGGTTGGACGCCACCCGTAGCGGACAGAAGTCACTTACTCGAGATCTGCTGCGCTGATGTTGCACGACTTCAGATCACTCTTTTAGGCATCTTTATAGGACAGGACCTGCAGGACAGGTGGTCCAATTTGCTGCGTTCTTGTGGCCAGCTCCCCATAGAGGATACCGTTTGGAATGCGGCCGTCGTCCATCTTGCATATGTGTCCTAGTCTGCGGCGGCGCCTCTGTAAGAGGATGGCGAACACTGGACATGCTCACCTTGGTCAAGACGTCCACGTTGGATACTCAGGCCAGGTGATGTTCTCCTGAAAGCCGAGGTGATAAATCCATGGTCCGTTACTGTTTGGTTTGTGACCCAGAACCAAATCAGTTCATATATAGTTGGTATAGTTGGTCATTTTTCCTAGAATCCCTTGAGGGGTTTAAAAGTTAACATTTGCATGTGATGGAGATTTTTTTTTCACCATCTGATAAAAATATTTTTTATCCACGATTTCATTTTTTGAACTCTTTCACATTTTTTTTACTTGAGTTAAAAAAATAAAGATGATGTTTTTTTAAATCTCGATCTCAGATTTTAGTGAAACCGAACTCGAACGCTCAAATTTTCTGAGC
Source organism: Neostethus bicornis (assembly GCA_902685375.1). NCBI lineage: Eukaryota > Metazoa > Chordata > Actinopteri > Atheriniformes > Phallostethidae > Neostethus > Neostethus bicornis. Next base: position 4,420,175 of record LR738547.1, on the reverse strand, counting down.
TCTAATCTCTTAACTTGCTCCCAATCTCTTCTGGACTCGCTGTGGCGATGATGGGATACAACATGGTAATCATTTAAAGGCCGCTACATCCCTTCAGAGTCGTGGACGTGGTGCTGGGGTGCTTGCTTTTTTTGGGGGAGCAGGGGATTGATATTTAACCTTCATGAAAGTTTTTCAAACTTTCCGATGCTAAAAACTTTAATCTAAAGACTCTAATTCAGCGACATTATTTCTCTCATTTTCCTCCTTAAAGAGACAACTTTTACTACTACGTTGCCATGGTAACCTGGAGGATGAGACCCGATTCTAGTCAGATTTGACATCAATCGGAGAGCTTGAGGGTTTAAACAAACGGAGGAGTTTCTTTAAAAAAAAAAAAAAAAAGAGCTCAAACTTTAAGGTTTGGATTTTTCCGTTTTGTAATTGACTTTTTTTTTCTTGTCTATAAATTTTGCCGACCTTAAATTCAATCTTTTTTTTTTTTTTAATTAATCCGGGTCGTGTTTGGCCTCGGAGTGCTTCGTCGTCCTGCTGGATGTGATTTGTTTGGAGGAGTTTTCACAAGAATCTGTAGAAATGTCCAAATATGCAAAAAGAACTTCACGTTCCTGGTTTTTTGCAATCGATCATTTTCAGCTGCGAGAACCAAACTGTGATTTATGTGTTAAAATTTTCCCCTCGACCTCCTTCGAGTTCACGGTGGACGTGCAAAATCTGTCACTCATGAAGGAACCAAAAAAAAAAAAAGATTATTTTCCATTCAGGCTTTTATTCTGAAAGAGTTGAGCTTGTTACACCAACAGAACGTGGAGCCGACCGTCTGTGCTTCTGTAACACCTCCTAAACTACTGAAGGGAGTTTAATGAATCCCAGTACCGACTATGGATGAACTGATTAGGTTTTTAGAACAGATTAGGATTGCGTCATATTGCCCGAAGTCCGAAGTTGCGTATGGTAAAATTTTGGTGTAAACGTGGTGTACGAACAAAACAACGCCTTCATCTGGATTTAGAGAGCCATTGCTCTTCTGAGTCGAGAGCAGCTAGATGGGGTGGTTCAGACATCCGGTCAACGGCTCATTTAAATTCTTTTTTGTGTCTTTCTGGCCTTCAAGTTGTTTCTTTCTTTCTCTTACACACACACACACACACACACACACACACACACACACACACATACGCACCTATGCAGATGCAATACATGGACACACACCCCTTTGTACGTTCACATTTGCATACACACAGAAACACATGCACAAACACACATACACACCTCCGCATGCACACAGACACAATCACACACATATTTGTGAATTTGCATGCACGCGTGCGCACACACACACACACATACACACTTATTTCATTCACATGCATATTGGAACAGTCTCTCACACACACTCACACATTTACACACACACCTCCACATGCACAAACATACACACACAGGCACATACCCTCACACACAATCACAGACACACACAAACACACGCTAGCGCTTTCACGCACACACATATTGGTGTAGACTTATTGATACACACACACAAACACACATATTCACACACTCCACATCTACACACACATCCGTACGGTCTCTCTCACGCACACGTGCATGCACGTACACACACACACACACACACACACACTTGCAGACACACACAAACACACACCAGCACGTTCACTCACACACATTGGTGTAGACTCATTGATACACACACACACAAACACACGTATTCACACACTCTACATGTCCACATATTCACACACATTCGTACCGTGTCTCTATCTCTCTCTCTCTCTCTCTCCCTCTCAATCTCTTTCACTCTCTCACTCTCACACACACACAAAAACACACACACACACACACACATACACACACACACACACACACCCCGACTTTTCTAAAATCTTTGCTAATGGTCACAAAAAGGAGCCGCCAAAAAAAAAAAATCCAACTTGGCTCCAGGATCAGATTAATTAACGATAAAAAGACAGTCCAGGTGTCACTTGTGTGTGTGTGTGTGTGTGTGTGTGTGTGAGGTTTAAACAGGATTAGCGTGCAGCTCAGGTGTTCTCTAACAGGATTAGCGGGTCCTCCGGAGCTTTCACAGGCGTGTTAATCCCAATTATCGGCCAGTGAAAACAAAAGGTAGTGGAGTGGATGGAGCTGAAACATGGAGGGCACACACACACACACACACACACACACACACACACATACACACACACACACACACACACACACACACACACACACACACACACACACACACACACACACACACACACACACACACAGTTGGTAGTCCAGCAGGTGAGACACGGGCAGGTTTACTGGAAGTGAGAAACATCAGAGTTTGTATTTTTGTCGGCACGCTGCCGATGTGCCTTTTAGCAAGCAGCGGTGTTTAACCCGCTCACCTCGAGTGGAGAGAAACATTCTCACCTGCAGTCCTCCTTCAAGCTGTGGAAAATCCAGACAAACACACACACACACACACACACACACACACACACAAACACACACACACTGAAAAGCCAAAGAGAGACGATTTTCCAAAATAAAGACGTCAATAAAGCAAAAGAAAGAGTTTTTCAAAATTGAACTGCTTCAAAAAACAAAAAGGACATGCGTACACACACACGGACGGACGCACACACACACACACACATGCACGGATACACACTCACACATTTGCACACACATTTGTACTTTATTTAAGTAGTATAAACAAGCACATTACCGGTAATAGTCTTTATTCAAATCCGTCAAAGTCCTCATCCTCTGTTTCAGAATTGAACAGCTGCGCAAAATCCAACAGAGCAGGTCCACTTTGCTCCTCGCTGTCAAAGTCACTGTCTGTACTGTGCGGCTCCTCAGAAAGGATACCAGCTTTTGCGAAAGATCGGATAACAGTACCAGCAGACACGTTAGTCCAAGCATCTACAATCCATTGGCAAACTGTAGCGTAACTCGTCCGCCGCTGCCTTCCACCCTTCGTAAAACTGTGGTCTCCTTCGGTCATTCATCGCTCCCACGCCGCTCACACTTCACTCTTTAACGTTCTCATGTATTTTCTTTCAGGTCTGCCTCGCGGGCACCGCGTTTTCTTTTAGGTCCGCCTTTTCTCACACACAAGGCGCACCGCACGAAAAGGCGCACCGCTCATTTTGAAGAAAATCTAAGACTTTTATATGCGCCTTATAACCGTGAAATGACGGTACTCTGAAATACACTCACAAAAATACACACATAAACACGTACATCCATACACACGTTAAAATATCCGTTGCGTCATCTTCCGCTCACCCGGGGTCGGGTCGCGGGGGCAACACCCTCAGACGGGAAGCCCAGGCCTCTCTCACCCCAACTGCATCCTCCAGCTCACCCGGAAGGATCCCGAGTCGTTCCCCGGCCAACTGTGAGACATAGTCTCTCCAGCGGGTCCGGGGTCTGCATCTCAGTCTCCTCCAGGTGGGACGTGGCCAAAATACCTCACTAGCGAGGAGCTCAAGGGGGCATCCTGACCAGATACCCGAACCACCCCATCTGGCTCCTCACTCCCCTCCCCCCTTGGAGGCAGGCCCGACGGTGGGGCACGAGAGCGAGCGTCTGGTGGGCGGGCTTTCACCCATGGGGCCTGGCCAGGCTCAGCCCGAACAGGGGACATTGGCTGCCCTTCCAGTGGACTCACCCCCTTGGGGAGGGGCCATAGGGGTCGGGTGAAGGAGGAGATGGGGGGCAGCCAACGACATTAAAAAATGTGCATAAAATCAGACATACACACTCATTGACACCAATGTATGACAATAAACATATACGAGTGTGTTTACGACAAACTTGAGTGTGTGTGTGTGTGTGTGTGTGTGTGTGTGTGTGTGTGTGTACGTTTAAAGTTTAACAATGTGTAAAAAATTCTGCAAATTTTTTTTTTTTTTTTGAAAGAAAAAACTTCTAAATGTATTTTATTTTGATAGGACGTGAAAGAGAGAAAACAGGAAGTTACTTTAAAAACATCATCCAGCTGCAAACATCTGGGGCCCATTTCAAGAAGGAGGATTTGTGGAAACTCAAAGTTTGTTAACCCCAGAATGTGGAAAACTCAGACTTTTCGGTTTCAGAAAGGGAGGTAACTTAAATCAGTAAACTCTGAGTTAGTTAAGCCGGTTTCAAGAAGAGAGTTAATCAAAACTCAGAGTTGGTTACCAGGGCAACTGACTCAGCAAACCAAACCTGGTCGGTAGCAGGTTTACTTGAGGAAACCCAGAGTTTCTCACGGTCTCCGCTCCTTTTTAAAGTGAACAGGGTTTAAATAAACCTTCCTCGTTTAATCTGTTTGAACATTGATAAATTGCAAAAATTTCTCCGATGAGGGAAAAATAAAGTATGTAAAAATAAAAAAAACACCTGTTTCCTTCAAGCAGAGACTAAAATGACATGCCTTTTTCTAGATCATCCTGTCGGAGGACGCTGGATCATTCACAGGGAATTGAATTCATGCCACAAAATAATTTTGAGACCACGATTTAATTTTCTATCTTTTCTTCATTCATGTTTATTTGAGCGGTACAGTTTTTCTTGAGACTCCATAACATACATTAATAATCTTATTCATCCATCCAACAGACACGTCACCCATTCTCGTATTGTGTGTTGCGTTACTTTTTTTTTTTGTCTTGATAAAGTTGGAGATGCTGAGCACATTAGTGCGGTCACAGTTTTCAGCAGCTGTCCTGATAGATTTAATTATTTAATAAAGTCAGGTGGTCTACCTGTGATCTATGACATCACCATGTCTTACCTGTTTGAATTATGTTTTTATTTTTCATGTTCTTTTAATGCCGACAGGATTATTTATAGAACTACATCAGTGTTGGTAAAGTTTAAAAACACATTTACATTTATGTATTTATTCTTCTCCATAAAATGTATTTCATCATAGGATTATTGTTACTGTAAAAATCCCACTTCATCCACAACGAGAAGTTTAGAAAGAAGTTTTAATTCATACAAATATTGGTCTTTTATTTAATTACTGAAGTAATTCCTTAAATGATTGAAAACTTAAGAAGGATTTCCTATTTTACTGGAATATGACTACGATGAAATAAATAAATATATATATATATATACACACACACTTTATTCATACCTCAACGGTAAAATTTGTGTGCTGCCGTGAGCTCAGTGGGATTCGATCCCTCGAACTTCCAGTCCACGGGCGAACGTTCTACCGCTGAGCTACCGCCTGCACCCAGTGCTACCATTATTCAGTAATTACGTAGCAACACCGAACACCAAGATGAAATGTAAAATTGTGTATTTCCTCTAGGAGCTTTTTCCACCCAGGTTTTTTCTCTCTCTTTGGAAGTAGATGCTTCCAGACATTTTTTAAATAAAACTGTGCTCATACTTGCTGTATGTCTGCAGTAGGACATCCAGTTCTGTCTGTGAGAAATATGCAGCTCTCTTTGTTTGCTCCTGTTTCCATGGTGACTCGTAATATCTGTACTCCATTGATCAGGGCTTTTTATTCTCAAAGTGCATTTTCTAAACTCTGAGTCAATCAACTTGAAGTTGATTAAACCAACTGTTTTAAGCTGATCTGAAACCCAAAACTCAGAGTTTTCAATCTCAGAGTTGACCAACTCAAGGTTTAGATTTAAACTCAAAGTTTCTTGAACTTCCTTCTTGAAACGGGCCCCTGAGCTCCAGATTATTTAGAGATCAGAGTCTGATACACACACACACACACACACACTCACACACACACACACACACACACACACGCACACACGCACACACGCACACACGCACACACACACACACACACACACACACACACACACACGCACACACACACACACACACACACGTACGTAGCACTACGTTATCTGTTTGCTTGTCTATTTGTTTCTCTCTGTTTGTGCAAACACACAGTGTGTGTGTGTTTTTGTTTGTGTGTGTTTGTTTTTTGTGTGTGTATGTTTGTGTTTTTGTATGTGTGTGTATTTGTTTGTCACACATATTTTCAAATACACACACTGATAAACATCAACACACATGTAAACGCTCAAAAACACATGCTCACATCCTCGCTCACACACATACAATTACACCAGCACACTCACACACACACACACATGCAACAGAGTCCCAACGTGCACACACACAGACTCCCCGAGCTGCTGACTCAGCCGTACACACACATACACACACACGGAGCCGCTCTGACCGCACTTTAAATGGGAAATTACTGCGTTTAATCTGCACTAAAACGAAACGATCTGCCAGCTACACACTCGTTCTGAAATACACTCCAGACATGCTCGTTCGCCCCCCGCGCCCCAACCCTCTCTCTCACCACCAGAACGCACAGCACACACACTCTGAAACCCCCCACCGTGAAACCTGGCTGGAACACACTCCTCTACCTGATTTACGCTCTTTTAATCAGATGAAGTCACGACAATAAAATGGAGTTAAACTCAGGAGCAGCTGTGAGTAAAGAAGAAGGATGCGTTTCGGGGTCCTTTGGGACCCCTCCACTCGCTCCATCTACAACTAAACCTGCACCCAGGACCCTTCAGTCCTTCTTAGGACACATTCCCTAACTTATGTTGCCGTGGAGTTAATTATTTGTCGATTAATACTTTGAGTTATAGATTAATTTTGCTTGGATTTTTTTTTTTATTCGGTCGTTTTACGAGTTTATTCCCGTTTTTCGGATTTTGTGGTTTTTGTTCTGCTCAAAAGCAACTTCACTTGGGGCGAAGTGAAGTTGCTTTTGAGCCCCAAGTGGAGGAGTTTAAGTATCTCGGGATCTTGTTCACGAGTGGGGAAAGGATGGAGCGGGAGATCGACAGGCAGATCGGTGCGGCGTCAGCAATAACTAGGACGCTGCATCGGTCCGTCGTGGTAAAGAGAGAGCAGAGCCGAAAAGTAAAGCTCTCGATTTACAAGTCGATCCACGTTCCTACCCTCACCATGGTAACCAGGATCTACGCTCCTACCTTCACCATGGTAACCAGGATCTACGTTCCCACCCTCACCATGGTAACCAGGATCTACATTCCTACCCTCACCATGGTAACCAGGATCTACGTTCCCACCCTCACCATGGTAACCAGGATCTACATTCCTACCCTCACCATGGTAACCAGGATCTACGTTCCACCCTCACCATGGTAACCAGAATCTATGTTCCTACCCTCACCATGGTAACCAGGATCTACGTTCCCACCCTCACCATGGTAACCAGGATCTAAGTTCCTACCCTCACCATGGTAACCAGGATCTACGTTCTTACCCTCACCATGGTAACCAGTATCTACGTTCATACCCTCACCATGGTAACCAGGATCTATGTTCCTACCCTCACCATGTTAACCAGGATCTACGTTCCCACCCTCACCATGGTAACCAGGATCTATGTTCCCAGCCTCACCATGGTAACCAGGATCTATGTTTCCACCCTCACCATGGTAACCAGGATCTATGTTCCCACCATCACCATGGTAACCAGGATCTACGTTCCCACCCTCACCATGGTAACCAGCTGTGGGTGGTGACCGAAAGAATGAGATCGTGGATACAAGCAGCCGAAATGAGCTTCCTCTGCAGGGTGGCTGGGCTCTCACTCAGAGATCGGGTGAGGAGCTCTGCCATCCGGGAGGAGCTCGGTTTCGAGCCACTCCTCCTCCAAGTTGAGATGAGCCAGATGGGGTGGTTTGGGCATCTGGTCAGGATGCCCCTCAAGCGCCTTGCGGGTGAGGTGTTTCGGGAACGTCTCACCGGGAGGAGACCAAGAGGCAGACCCCGGACTCACTGGAGAGACTATGTCTCACAGCTGGCCGGGAAACGACTTGGGATCCTTCCGGGTGAGCTGGAGGAGGCAACCGGGAGAGAGAAGCCTGGGCTTCCCGTTTGAGGCTGTTGCCCCCGCGACCCGGCCCCGGATCAGCGGAAGATGACGGAATAGAATGGAAAGCAACTTCTTTAAAGTCTAAAATGTTTAAACATCAGTTTTATTGAAGTGACTTTCCGTCTGCCTGGACGTATTCACCAAATTCCTGTGAGGCTCTAGGTTGTGTTTCCGCCCCAACTGCGGAATTAAAATCCACCTGGTCTAAATCCATCCGTGTGTTTTCAACGGAACGACTCCATCTGTTTAACTTAAGAACATTTTAAGTCGGCCCTTGATGTTTTCAATTTGATCCTGCTTTAACACACCTGACTCAAATTAGCTCGATCCAACACTCGATTAATTTCTGCGCAATTTTATTTTAATTAAACTCAGATGGGTCGAAGTGGGAAACATTGAAAACTTCTGTTGGACATCTTTGGCTTAACTGGTTCAGACTGAATGAATCGGTCCATCCCTAAATAGTCCTGTTTCCATTTTGTGCAGCTGGTAAAAGTATCACTCAGACGAGAAGTCAAAATAGAATTTTAATTCAGAACAAAAGGATTAAACGCTTAAGTATCGGAAAATTACGCAATCAAAGTTTGATTAACCGAAGTTCAAACTTCAGATAGAAACACATGCTTTTTAAGGATCTCTGTTGCCAAGATCTTCTTCTTCCTCTTTCGGCATTTCCCTTCAGGGGGCGCCACAGCAAGTCAGTTTCTTCCATCTAACCCTATCTGCTGCATCCTCTTTGGTCACACCAACTATCTTCATGTCTTCCTTCACTGTATCTATGAACCTCCTCTTTGGTCTTCCTCTAGTCCTCTTTCCTGGTGGTTCCAAGTCCAGCACCCTTCGTCCGATGTACTCGGTCTCTCTTCTCTGTACATGTCCAAACCATCTCAGTCTGGCCTCTCGGACTTTATCTCCAAAACCTCTAACATGTGCTGTTCCCCTGATCCTGTCCATCCTTGTCACTCCCAGAGAGATCCTCAGCATCTTCATCTCTGCTACCTCCATCTCTGCTTCCTGTCTTTTCTTCAGTGCCACTGTCTCTAGACCAATCAGCATGGCCGCTCTCACCACGGTTTTGTACACTTTTCCTTTCATTCTAGCTAAAACTCTTCTATCACACATCACACCTGATACTTTCCTCCACCCGTTCTAGCCTGCCTGCACATGCTTCTTCACCTCTTTTCCACACTCTCCATTGCTCTGGACTGTTGATCCTAAGTACTTAAAATCTTCCACCTTCTTTCCCTCTTCTCCCTGTAACCTCACGTTTCCATTTGGATCCCTCTCATTCACACATGTACTCTGTTTTACTCTGACTAATCTTCATTCCTCTTCTTTCTAGTGCAAACCTCCACCTCCCAGCTTTTCCTCCACCTCTTCCCTCCTCTCACTACAGATCACAATGTCATCAGCAAACACGTCCATCTTTGTTGTCAAGATGGACGTGTTTTATTTTGGGCTAGAGTTAAAAGTTGTTGGCTGAACAAACTCTATACGTCAATATGCGTAAAGAATCAAAACACATGTGAGCAGTAGTGGAACGTAACGAAGAAAATGTACTTCGTTACTGTAGTTAAGTAAAAATATTGTTTATCTGTACTTAAGTCAATTTTGAGACCTATACTTTTACTTCGCTACTTTTGAAAAGTGTGTTTTGCATTTTTTGTTACATTTTCGGTCAGGAATTTGAAAAATATACAGTTTTTTTTAGCGCATCTTGAAGCCGCATCACCAAAATCAACCTGTAGAGGGAGCAGTTGATCACTTGCGGTCTCCAAGAGAGAGAAGAAGTAATGAATCGAGGACCAATCAGAATCGAGAGTAAATATTTTCCGTAATCATTCAGCGCCAAAAAACTAACATCAAATATAGCACAAAGTAAAAAAGAATCAGAAGATCGTTGTTCGTTTTGTATACTTTTAAATAAAAAGTTGAGCCATCATCACACAGAGCAGGGGCTGATCCAGGATTTTCTAAGGGGGGGCGTAATTTATAAAGCCAGGACTGGGCCGGCCCCCCCTCGAACATTTTGAAAAATAAGAGTCCTTTTTCTGAATTTTGGTCGCCCTTTTGCTGGCTCTGCAAAGGATAGCTCGAGTAATCCCGTTTCTTTTCTTCTTCTTTTTTGTTTTTGTGGACCAAAACCGCGGGTGAAAGGGGCGGGGCTCTCGGGGGTGTAGTTATTTTTTGTGCTTTGAATTATGGTCGAATACTTTTACTTTTTACTTAAAAAGTAAAATTTTACTTAAAAGTAAATTTTACTTTTAAGTAAAAAGTAAAATTTACACCAATTACTTTTGTACTTTTACTTAAGTAGATTTTTTTTATTGGTACTTTTACTTAAGTAATTTTTTTTGCCTTATTATCTGTACTTTTACTAAAGTACAAAACGTGAGCAGTTCATCCACCACTGCACGTGAGTATTGACAATACACGTAGACTTGCAGCTGTTCGTCCGGCTTGGACTGTAGAAAACGTTTGTTAGCGTGCGGAACAGAAAATACATATTTTGCACCAAATGTTGTTTTTTTTTTTTTATTAAAAATGTGCTTCAACTGGCACCAAATGTATCTTTGATTCTGTTTGTGAGGCCATTTGAGGACATGTATTCTTTTCAGGAATATTGATTTAAAATTTTTCTGCTTCACAATCCAAACTGGGTTTTTTTCTCGAGTAACCATCACTTCGCTCTTTCGTCTTTTTTTTTCTCAGATTTGATTTGTTTCCCTATTTTTTCACTCTTGTCCCGAGGCTTTCATGTTTGCCGTTATTTATAATAAATGATCTGGAATTCCTGCTCCAAGACGACTCATGAATCATTGAATGCCCACCAATCAGGCCAAGAGCCACAATGTGGTGTTTCTTTGTTCCACAGAAGTCCAACCTGGAGCTGACCGATCCGACCTCGGAGAAACCATTTTTTATTTTTTGTCACCAACAGACATCTCTGGCAGATTATATTATAATAACAAAGCCATTGTCAAAGGAGAACTCTTTTGATTAAACATGGTAAATGAGGATGAGATCATGGTGTGTGTGAGGAACACATCACCGCGTCCCATCGTCCACTCGGCTAACTGTGAACACAAAGTTTGATATGTCGGGGCGACTGGTCTTCATCTGGTTGTGTTTTTGGTTCCCGTTGAGAAAACTCAACACAGCAGACATATTTGGAACAAATGAGTCACGTTTCTCTGGAAACAGATTGGAGGCTCTATGTTCGGACCCTTCTCTCCGATCATTGGCGGGTGCTGGAACAGGTCCGTGGTTCATTAGTGTTCCCCTCAGGAGGCGTCTGTGGTTAATTAATCACCAAACCACTTTCCTGTTTTTTATCGACCTTTTGATCTGTGATGGATGTTTCATTTCCGCTGCCGTGTTTCAGCTCGCAGCTCTGGATCTTTGCTGCTCTGATGTCTAAGAAGCCGTTTTGGCGACTCTCTGAGGTCAGTCGTGTGTGGAGCCGGTTTTACGAGCGTGGCGGTAAAACGCACCCAATTTAAATCTGACCTACTTTTCTTGCCGTCACAAGGCGTGAATCTGGTTTTCTTCTCCTGTGTCTGAGTAGGAGACAGGAAAGTCTGTGAGTGGACTTTCCCCCAGACGGAGGGGAAGCACCAGCAGATTTTCATTGGGTTGAAGCTTTCAGGCTGAAAAGATTTTTATTTTGTCCCCTCAGAGCAGCTTTGCCTGCGTCTCCACCGCCGCCCCAACTGTCAGGCCTCTTCTTGTCCTCCGCTTTTATTCATTCAGGAACCTGACAAACTAAATCTGCCCTTTCCACCTGAGCCGGAGCGGCTGCGGCGGTGTAGTGGCGGCTCCAGAGTTAATGGGATTATGCAGATTGCAGCGCTCCTAAAGCGCCCATTTGAAGTGTTTAATGGAGATTATGGAAATGGTTGAGCGGCTCAGACCTTCTCCTGCTCCATGAAAAGACGACACAATGACAAGAAAAGGAACGGCGCTGCAGCTGCTGGGAGGGTCGGCCGGGGGAAGTCGGGGTGAAGGGTCGCCGGATCACCGACAGCTCTGCGTCTGGCCAGAAAGCACTTCAGCAGAGCGTTGCATCGTTACACGTTGCACTCTGAGGAGCTTCTATACCAGCTAGCGCCATGTTTTCATTTTGCATTGTTACGTTTACGCTAATAGAATTTATTATTGTGTGTAAAGGGGGTCTAACGTATGGCCTGAGGACCTAAATAGGCCGTCAAAGCATCCAATCGGATGAATATTAATGAGGAAAAAAATTTGTTGTAAAAAAAAATAAAAAAATAAATTGTTTATTATTATAAATTTATTTGAATTTTTGTATTGTTGGGTATAAAATTATTTTTTTGGAGTTTGATTTTTCCTCCAATTGTTTCAAATTTGTTTTCAGGTTGTGTTTGTGAGGGCTGTTGTTAGTGAAAAGGAAACATGCCATAAAGAAGACTGTACGCTGTAAAGCAGAACAATTTGCCGAAAACTGCCGTAAAGCAGAACCGCCTCCTTTTAAGCCAAACGGTGTGCCATTTTGATTTTTTAAAATTCAAGCAATATTATCACACACTTTTACTAAAAGTCGCTGACGAAGAATAACAAATAATCAAATACAAACAAAAAGACAAAAAGGACAAAAAAAAACATAAAAAATAGATGAACCGAAATGCATTTTTGTTTAAAACCATGTCATTTGGAGTTGGAAGGTTTTGAGCGAACTTTGGACGTCATTTTGGACTTTGTTGATTTGTGTCACCGGTTATTTTTGAATGTTGTAATTTTCTAAGCATTGGTTTGTACGACAGCGTGCCGTAACGCTGGACATTATGCTATAAAACAAATCTTTGCACCGTAAACTAAAACAATAGCTGTGAAGTGGAATATGTGCTAAAAGGCAAAATGGAACATCGTAAACTAGAACAATATGCTGCAAAGCAGAATTTAGCAGGCAAGCACGTCTTATAAGAATAGACATTTACAACATTTACAGGAAGAAAGAAAACTACTGTTTTTTTGTGAAAAACGTTTTCTAAAGTTCACTTCACAAACTTTTTCTTTTCTTCTGATTCCAAGAACTCCCTTACCGATCCGGTAGGTACGAGTCTTTCAGAATGCAGTTCAGTTTGTAGTCCATTACAGGCTCCGGGCCTGCTCATTAGGGTTCTAGGACATTTCAGCCTTGGAGATTTCAGCCACGGACATTTGGGCCAAAAAACTGCAACCTAGGATATTTGAGCCATGTGCGCCACGAATTTAGGACATTTCAGCCTCGGATATTTGGGCCAAAAACCTATTTTATGTAGAAAATTGTGATATTTTATGTAAAACATTGTGATATTTTGTAAATAGCCTAGGTTGCAGTTTCTTGGCCCAAATGTCTGTGGCTGACATGACCGTTCACCCAGTAGGACAGTTATGTAACCCTTTGTGTTATGTGTGAAGTAGATATATTCTGAGCGTATCTCAATATGTGGTATTCACACCTAACACAAAAGGGCATGAAGAAATTCTGATATTTTTAAAAAATTCTGATATTTTATGTCAAAATGTTATCGTAAATAAACAGTTGCACTACAGAAAATAATTGCTTTTAGTCATTTTTATCCCATGGCTCAAATAAAAAATTCTGATATTTTTTAAAAATTCTGATATTTTACAAATAAAAAATTCTGATATTTTTCAAAAATTCTGATATTTAAAAAAAATTCTGATATTTTATGTAAAAATTTTATTGTAAATAAACATTTTTATCCCATGGCTCAAATAGCCGAGTCACCGTGGCTCAAATATCCTAGGTTGCAGTTTTTTGGCTCAAATGTCCGTGGCTGAAATCTCCGTTGCTGAAAAGACCGTTCACCGCTCAATAGGTAACTATCAAGAAAAAGCGGGAAACCTTCGCAATTTTCATTAATTATAAGGCGTTTTTTTTTTTAATTGTTGAATGACGTAGCTGCTTTTTGCTTGCTTGTTCTTACCCAGCTGTTTTTACCCAGCATCATTTTTAAGCATTCAGATGAAGATGCTTGGCACTTGTGCCCTAAACTAGAACAAAAGGCCGTACATGCGAACAGCACGCTACGAAGCACAATGATGTGCTGTAAAGGAAAACGTTGTGTTGTAAAGCAAAACGACGTGCCAGACAGCAGGACCATGTTTCAGAAAGCAGAACAGTTGTTTGAACCAGAACATTGTGCGGTTAAGCAGAACGTTGTACAATAAAGCAGAACATTATGTTGTAAAGCAGAACGGTGCACCGTAAACTAGAACGTTGTGCCACAAAGTAGGCTATTCCACCATAAAGTAGGATCATATGCCATAAACTAAAACATTATATCGTTAAGCAAAAAATGGGCTGTAAAGTAGAACTTTGCGTAGTAATGAAAAGTATGGGGTCATGGAGCAGGATGATATGCTGTAAAGCAGAACACTGTGTTGTAAAGCAGAATGGTATGCCACAAGGCTGAATGGGGGACAGTACCGTATGCCGTAAAGCAGAACTGAGTGCTGCAAAGCAAAACAATGTTCCATAAAGCAGAACCATATGCTGTAAAGCAGATCATTGAGCTTTAAAAAAGAACCATGTCTTGGAAAGCAGAAAACTGTGCTTTAAAGCAGTGGTCCCCAATTACTAGGCTGAGGACCGGTACCGGTCCGTGGGTCATGTGGTACCAGGCCACACAGAAAGAATGAATAACTTCCATTATTTCCATTTGATATATTATCCAAGCCTTAATGATGTTTTATTTTGAAAAGTCACCAGATAGGTCCGCTAAATTTAAACCTTCAAACTAGCAAAATGAGTAAAAAAACAAAACCTCAGGCATGTTTAGAAAGTTTTTTTTTTGCCAAGGAGAGTTACACAGTTACAGAGCAGACTGGATCTTATCAACGTTCTACAGGTTTCAGCCCAAGATTGAACTGTCTGGTTACAGCAAAACAAGCTCAGGACTCTCTCTGATTAAGTTTTACTGCGAGGAGCAGCACTAATTGTTTTTGTAATATTTTATATTTTGAGGGTATGTTTAGCTACCCGAGTTCATTAGAGCAAAAAAAAAGTTACTTATATAACAAAGAGTGTCATGAATCCCTCACCTGGCACCAGAGGGAGCCCTGGACCTTCCCTCATCATCCTGATTGGCACAGCGGAGGGTGATTATTCTGATACCACACACCTGTGGACCCTGCTGCCAATTTAAGGGCAATCATCTCAGACTTTCTCGTCGGGTCATTGCCATCCCTTCCAGCTAGGTCTCCCTGGTTGCCTGACCAAGAAACACATTCTGAACAATAATGGAAGAAGGGCCCTCCTTCTTCCATCTGCACACCGCTTCATGGCACAATGTGGATTTAGTTTATTATTATTGATAAAATACCATTTATTAAGGCTGGTCTTATTTACTTTTTCTGATACACCTTTAGACCGGTCCGTGAAAATATTTTCAGACACGAAACCATTCTGTGGCGCAGGAAAGGTTGAGGACCCCTGCTTTAAAGCACAATGGTGTGCAATAACCCTCACCTATGGTCACCAGCTTTGGGTGGTGACCAAAAGAATGCACAAGGTACAAGCGGCCGAAATGAGCTTCCTCCGCAGGGTGGCTGGGCCCCATCAGAGATCGGGTGAGGAGCTCTGCCATCCGGGGCGGAGCTCAGTGTCGAGCCGCTCCTCCTCCAGGTCGAGAGGAGCCAGATGGGGTGATTTGGGCATCTGGTCAGGGTGTCGCCAGAGCGCCACGCAGGCGAGGTGTTTCGGGTATGTCCCACCGGGAAGAGACCAAGGGGCAGACCCCGGACCGGCTGGAGAGACTATGTCTCACAGCTGGCCGGGGAACGACTTGGGATCCTTCCGGGTGAGCTGGAGGATGCAGCCGGGGTGAGAGAAGCCTGGGTTACCCGTTTGAGGCTGTTGCCCCTGCGACCCGACCCCAAAAAAGCGGAAGATAACGGAATGGAACGGTGTGCAATAAGTTAGTTGCTCATGTTGTAAGATTCAGGAAAGACTCAGACTAACGCTATAGTTCATACTCACTCCTTCAGACGTTTGAGAAACTCAGAAACAGCATGAATAACGGTTTTCTTCAAGAAAACTTGGCTGCTGGGATGATTTTTCAGTTTATTTTGCTCTGGAAGCTAAAGCCAGTTAGCATGACGAGTCAGATCATGTAGCTTTACGGCTAAACTCAACAGACCAGTCTTTTAGTTTCCTCTCCTTCATTAAGAGTGATGACAGATGGTTAGAGATCTCAATGTTGGTAAAAAGAGGTTCAGATGTTTTTCCTTCACGTCTTAAGTTGTGATCAAATCCTCACAAAATGTTTCAGATCTGTTAGCAGCAAATCTAGAAAAATATTGATTTAGAGGGGCAGGAATTCCTCAGAGGGGCAAAGTCAGCATTATAATAACTGAGTTTGTCTTCAGGAGGCTCAAATAGCTCGTGTAGAAAACACTTTAAATAGGAATGTGGTTTTTCTTTTCTCTTTATTTATATTTCTAAGGATTCACTTTAACAATAGATTTAGTTTCTTTTGTGCTTTTGATTGGTGGAGAATTTCCATGGACCTCCTCGGGCTCCCCAATGCCCTAGTCACGAAAATACAGCATTTTTTATGCCTCTGCCCAAAGAATGTGGAGGAGGCATCGAGCACCCTGCCTGTCCGTACATCTGTGCATCTGAAACATTCGATTTTTGGGTTCATATAATCAAACGTCAATGTTAAAAATGTAAAGAACAGGACTTTCGTTACTTTTTTTTTTTTTTTTAGAAAAATCTAATTGAAAAACACGGGGTTTAAAAGTGTGATTGATTCTTAACGATGTTTAGGTGGACGGAGGGTGAGCTGCAGCAGGTCAGATCATCCCATAATACCAACCATGTGGTTATTCTGGTCGTGGTGAAAGGCGGATGGCTGAAACATTCAGTTGGACACATCTCTACACACACACACACACACACACACTCTGGGGTAATCAGATGTCCTCTTTTCATCCCGCCGTCTGATTACTTTGGACTGTTTCTCGAGGTCTGGCTTTGTTTTTTTGGAAATCAACCAGGACAAACTTCTTCATCTTTTCTTCACTAAAAACTTGGTTTCAGTGACTTTCTTTCTAAATCTGAAAAACCAGCAGCTCCTTCTTCAGCTGCGTTTGCAATAAAAATAAAAGTTTTACAGATGTCACAAAACCAAGGCGTAAAAATCAAAATTAAACACTTTGTACAGAAAGGTTACGACCTTTCATAATTAACCCTTAAATCAAGGTTACAACAATCAAAATGATCACTGATATTCTCATTTTCACAGAAATTGCAGAGCGTAACTCTGTGATGGATTTTTAACTCTATAGATGAAGTTAAAAAGTTTTCAAGATTTTTGAAATTTCTTTCGGGAAGATTCTGAAACTCGATGACCAGGACGTCAAAGACAAGGTTCACGGCTTTATGTTTTGAACGATCGAAGATTAGAATGTTGCCCACGATGAATTGACTTAGAATCTATTAAAAAAAGAAATAAAAAATACAATATATTTATTTATTGATCCTTTTCAATAAATGTTTATTTTCAGGGGGGAGACAGTGGCTCAGTGGTAGAGCGTTCGCCCACGGACCGGAACTTAACCGGAAGTTCGCAGGTTTGATTCTCACTGAGTTCACGTCTAGGGTCCTTGGAGAAGACACCTAACCTCTCCGTTTCTCCCACCATTGGTGCCATTGTGGCAGCCTGCCGCGGTGTAGAGGTGCAGCACACAAATTTTCCTGGTGAGGGATCAATAAAGTATGTAAAAATATATATTAAAAAATTACATTTCATAATCATTCTGTCAAAAATAATTAGTACATGAAGTTATAAATATTTTATTTGACATCTTTTTTTTTTTAATCTGGAATTCTATTATCTGAAGAAAATAAGACCTGAAAAAAAAACAGGTCTAAAAAACATTATGACAAAAAAATTACTAAAGAAAGGGTACTTTTGATGAAAATGAAGAAAAATTACATTTATTCAGGGAGCTGTTGCTCCTCCGGGTTGAGATGAGCCAGATGAGGTGGTTCGGGCATCTGGTTAGAATGCCTCTCGAACGCCTCGCTGGTGAGGTGTTTCGGGGACATCCCACCAGGAGGAGATCCAGAGGCAGACCAGGGGTCTGTGAGACATAGACAGCGAACACCTTGAGATACTCCAAGGTGAGCTAGAGGATGCAACCGGGGTGAGAGAAGCCTGGTTTTCCCATCTAAGGCTCAAAAAGCGGAAGACAACAGAACATTTCTTTAATTTATGGGTTTGACATTATTGCTGTCCACCCTCCGTAGACAGCACGTGGTCCCTAAACTAACGGGAGTTTGACAACCCTGTCCTATCCTAGTTATGATTCATTCAAGCATGTTTTAAAAATTTGCAAGCTCTCCCGTTCAGTATTCAGATAGTCTTAATGACAAGTCTTTGGCCATGGGTTTTGTTGCACACTCTGCTCAAGCTTGGTCCCTCCTCTTGTTTACTGCTTTCCTCCTCTCAGTTCAATTCAATTTTATTTGTTCAGCCCAAAATCACAGAATTTCTGTCTCAATGGGCTTCACAAGAAAAAGAGGAATGTATGAACACAAATACACAACAAGAAAAATAACTAAAAAATGCTATCTGAACAAGACTAGCACATTTATGCCCTTAGACTCTCCTTCACGGTGAGGAAAAACTCCTAAAAACCCATCAGTGGGGAAAAAATAAGAAACCTCATGGGGATCCACGTGAAAGAGAGATCCCTCCTCAGGACGAGCATCCAATGTGTCAAAGATTCTTGTTTAAATATTAGCTTATTCTACTCTACAGCTAAATATCTAAAGAAGTCAATAGATGTTCTTTAACCTGATGGTAA
Source organism: Neostethus bicornis (assembly GCA_902685375.1). Classification (NCBI taxonomy): domain Eukaryota; kingdom Metazoa; phylum Chordata; class Actinopteri; order Atheriniformes; family Phallostethidae; genus Neostethus; species Neostethus bicornis. Next base: position 4,401,409 of record LR738547.1, on the reverse strand, counting down.
CATGGGGGACTCCTCAGCCCGGCGATGCCCTGGACGGGGATGAGTAGATAGGCTAATCCTGATGGAGCGGGGACGATAGATGAAGCGCGGAGGCCTCCTCGGTCTGGCCAGGCCCAGGATTCCTCCTTACTAAGTGGAGATGAACTGGGGAGCAAGAGGAAGGGGTAAATCAACCTAAAAATGGAAGTGAAACTAAATAAATGCACTTCTGAGCTAACTGAAGGGGGCAAATTTAATTAATTTTAAATTTAAATATATATAAATATCAGTCTCCATACAGGTTCTCTTCCTCTGTCCCATCGCTCTCCGGGACGTGTCCACTTCCTGCTAAATGGACTTTTTTTTTCTGGTGAAGAATGTTGCCATGGTTATGTCCATCCTGGATGCTGTGGCAATAACCAGGAAACATGTCAAAAACATCTCTCTGTGGAGTGGGTGTCCGCCTGTCATAGCCCTGAGGCATGCTGGGAGCTGTAGTTCTCCGTGGAGCAGTGGCCGGCTGCTCCGGTGGAAGTGTCAGTCAGGAGATAATGGGAGGAATGTGTCAGGGATGATGTGACAGCGGCACATTTTGTCCTGGAATCTGTTTTTGGAATATTTAAAGATTTTCCAGGAACTTCCAGCATAAGTTTCAGTCGACGGGGAATTTTTTTCTATCTGTAATGATTGTCGCTGTGGGGACGCTAAACGGTTCCTATTCAGTGGTAACGCTGCTGCTGACATTCAGGTGGAGGAATGATGGTCTCCGTCCTCCCAGGGAAGCACCGCGCAGCCACAGCTCAAGTTGTCATTTATTTAACCCTTTAAAATCAGTTTTTTTTTGTGCATCTTTTTTTAATCCGTTCCGTTCCGTCATCTTCCGCTTGTTCCGGGGTCAGGTCGCGGGGGCAACAGCCTCAAGCGGGCAGCCCAGGCCTCTCTCTCCCCGGCTGCATCCTCCAGCTCACCCGGAAGGATCCCAAGTCGTTCCGCGGCCAGCCGTGAGACATAGTCTCTCCAGCGGGTCCGGGGTCAGGTGTCAAAAGGTCAAGGTCATAAATTTATCGGGTAGGCGGTGACATATTGTTCACCATGTCGGCATGTGGGCGGATCAGAAGGAGGAAATACAAACGGAGCATAGGAAGTGTGTGTTTGATATTCATGTGGAACACAGGAGCTCCTTTCCTATTCATAGAAAATGTAAAAACATGCAAAGGATCAGAACGGACACACACACACACACACACACACACACACACACACACACACACACACACACACACACACACACACACACACACACACACACGAGTTTCTACTTCAACAGAAACCACCAATAAGGAAGATTTCATCCGACTAAAGTCAGTTTTAAAGATGAGGAAACACTCCTAAACCTTCAATTAGAGCTGCAAAATATTAAGAAAATGTGGGATTTTCTCTGATTTTACACATTTGACGTTAAGTTTAAAACACTTTTTTTAACATGCTTTTTTGCCACGATTTTAAACTGTGAACAAAGAGGAATCTCTAGCCTAATTTGTACGTGACACATTGTAATAACTACTTTTGACTCTCGTTACGTCACGCCTGATAAGTGTGTCAACTTTTGCACTGGGAATTTTGAATGTGTCCAAAAGTGGTGGAAAATTATTTTTCATCTTATGGGAGCATTATGATGGTTTTTATCTTGGGATTAATGAATATAAAATGTCTACATTTGTTTTACAAATAGTTCTCACACTGTGTGCCACACACACTTTAAACCGGGGCTGCCCAACCAGCCAATCGCGGTCTATTGGTAGCCCGCAGACAAATTTCAAGTCGACCGCCAAGTATTAAGTGAAAAAAAATAAATAAATAAAGTCAGTGTTGCCAATTCAGCAACTTTGACGTTATATTTAGTGAGTGTTCAGACCTTGTAGTTGCTAGTGTCGCAAAATTTCGCAACTCTTTTTCCAAAAGGGTGTCAATTTAGCGGCTTTTCCAAGTGTTATAAGAGATTTTTGGACTCTGTGACGGGAAATCACATTGCTGAGCCTGTAATCAATAAGCAGCTCGTGGTGCTGCTGTAGCTCCTCCCCCTTGCAGAGTGCGCACGCAGAAAATGTCTGTTAGTGTGTTTGACAAAAAAGAAAGTAAGCGAGAGAGAGGATTTTATTGGTGTGTGTGTTTGTTTGTTTTAGAGGGAGAGAGAGAGGAATTTGTCTGTGTGTGTTTGAGAGAAAGGAACTTGTCCATGTGTGTTTGAGAGAGAGGAACTTGTCTGTGTGTGTTTGAGAGAGAGGAACTTGTCTGTGTGTGTTTGAGAGAGAGGAACTTGTCTGTGTGTGTTTGAGAGAGAGGAACTTGTGTGTGTGTGTTTGAGAGTACGGAACTTGTCCGTGTGTGTGTGAGAGAGAGGAACTTGTCTGTGTGTGTTTGTGTTTTTAAAGGGATAGAGGAACGTTTGTGTGCGAGTCTTTGATGTCTAATGATTGTGTAACAACAAAATGTGTTGTGAGTTTAGTTTTACTGCAGGCTGGAAACAATTTGTTGGGGTTTTGCGATTTTAGCGCAGGACAAGTAGATCTCAGAAGGGTTGTTACTTGAAAAGTAGATCTTGGGTCAAAAAAGGTTGGGCATCCCTGATTTAAACTGTTAATCTTTTGATCAAACATGTTCCAGTATAAATTTATCTACTAGTGATGCACTTTACACTTTATTTACAGCCTCAAATAAGATTTACGCTGTGTCATGCACACGCCCACAGGGCAGGACTAAGCATGGAGGATATTTACAGTCTCATAAACAGAAGTAAAAACTGAATAAATGTATTTGGAAAAAATATTTAGGCCCATTTCCGAGCAACCCAAAGACATCTTGTTATTGAATTGAAAATACAGGATAACGAGAGGATGAAAGGTCTGATGGAGGACGGCAGAATAGATTCACTGCACTGCTCCTCCGAGTAGTGGGGTTGCAGGAGTCGGTCAACGAAGCTACTCCCAAGATGGTCCACAAATTTATGAAGGGAGTGAGAGGGGTTCCAACCACAGATCCATCCCTCCCGGTCAGCTAGTTTAGTTCGCTGGCATCCTCTGATCTCCACACCAGCTCCTCAACAGATCACATAGAAGAACAGGATATGGAGACCCTCTTTATGGTAGACCCCCAGAAAAGGGGAGATCGTCCCTCTGCAGGTGTTGAAGGACCTGAGCTTCCCCAGGTCTCTCCTTTTGGAGATGTCCGTGCTGGTTGACCAGTCTGGTTTACCGCTAATGAGAACGATGAGACCGTCTCCTAATATGATTTATCGATACAGATCGGGGGGCGGTTAGGAACCCCGATGTTATGTGATGAACACCATGAGAAATTAATTATTGCCACACAAAAGAACTATTTAAAAAAAAAAAAAAACAACTCTTATCAAATCAAAAGAAAGCAGGAATGTAATTTTCTCCCAGTGGATCTGACCAGCGTCCACAGGTGAGGTGTTTCTGTTGTAATTACCGACCCACCCTCAGGGAGACCCTCCCTCACCTTACCCTTCTCCCACCAGGTCAGCTAATTAGCCCCGGATTAATCCCTTGTTCTGCAGAACCTCAGCTGGCGATGACCAGCGGGCCGCGAGATCACACACACACATAGGTAATTAATTAGTGTGTGTGTCACTGCTATGAAAGCAGAAATCAGATTTCTGGGTGGAAATATCTCTGATGACTTTTCCACAAGCGTGAGGACAGGATTTTCTAGCTAAAGTCTCCCCCACGTGCACGCTGTGCGTCCTTGTCCACGTCCGGCCTCCTGACGCGTCATTAATTCGCTCCCATGCCGCCCCCTCCCTGCCCTCTGATTGGCTGCTGGGTGGGCCCGCTGCGGTAAGACGCCACATTTATACGAGCTGGTTTCCGGCAAACAGGCCGCAGCAGGTCGCTGATGAACCGGCGGAGATTAGAGAGCAGACACATTTCCCACAATGCACCTAGGGGCTTGGCATGGTGGGAAACCTACCTGGTTTCTCCTTGTGGATGATTCAGCTTGTTTAATGGAGGATTAGGAGCTGATTAGGAAGCAAGGCATTAAAAAAAGATGTTTCCATCAGACTCAGAGACTTCTACTGTTTCTCTTTTTATTTACAATAAATGATTTTTGGACAGAAACTCGTTACAAATTATTATTCAGAACAAATATTTAAAATGAAATTTCAGCTTGAGCTCATTTTCTGATGAATACAATTTTTTCAGTTATGCATTTTCTTGGTTTCATATCTTTTTACTCAATCATTTGAAAATATGGTCGTTAGTTGGAACATAATTACAATGGATTTCATGATTTGTTTGCGTTTAATTCAGCTATTTAGTTCCAAATTTATTTGTAGTTCTTCCTGATGGGAGATGTAGTTTTACCTGTTGGTAAATGTAGTTCTTCTTGTTAGGAGATGTAGTCTTTACTGCTCCGAGATGGAGTCCTTACTGCTGGGGGATGTAGTCCTTCCTGATGGGAGTTGTAGTCCTTCCTGTTGTGAATTGTAGTCCTTCCTGATGGTAGATGTAATTCTCTCTGATCAAAGATATAGTTTTTCTGTTGGAAGATGTAGTTCTTCCTGTTAGGAGATGTAATTCTTCCTGTTGGGAGATGTAGTCCTTCCTGATGGGAGATGTAGTCCTTCCTGATGGGAGATGTAGTCCTTCCTGCTAGGAGATGTAGTCCTTCCTGATGGGAGATGTAGTTCTTCTTGTTGTGAGATGTAGTCCTTCCTGATGGGAGATGTAGTCCTTCCTGTTGGGAGATGTAGTCCTTCCTGTTGGGAGATGTAGTCCTTCCTGTTGGGAGATGTAGTTCTTCCTGTTGGGAGATGTAGTCCTTCTTGTTGGGAGATGTAGTCCTTCCTGATGGGAGATGTAGTTCTTCCTGTTGGGAATTGTAGTTCTTCCTGATGGTAGATGTAGTCCTTCCTGATCAGAGATATAGTTTTTCCTGTTGGAAGATGTAGTTCTTCCTGTTAGGAGATGTAGTCCTTCCCGTTGGGAGATGTAGTCCTTCCCGTTGGGAGATGTAGTCCTTCCCGTTGGGAGATGTAGTCCTTCCCGTTGGGAGATGTGGTCCTTCCTGTTAGGAGATGTAGTTCTTCCCGTCACTGTTTTTGACGTGGACCGTGTTTCCCATCTATCCCCACTAAAAACAAAACCCATAGACCCACTGGTTGGTTTGTTTTACCCATTGGTTAATATACTTTTTTGACTAATCCTGGTTGCTATGGCGATGTGATCTCGCAACCTCAGCTTTCACAACCTGGGTTGAAATGCTGTAAAATGAAGGTATGATTAGAAGAAAAGAATTATTTCAAGATTTTTCTGCTTATATTTTCCTCCTTTTATCGTTAAAACAGTTTCTTATCTTCACCATCAGTTAAAGTAAAAAATCTGACATCATCTCCAAGTCAGAGTAGAAATCTCAGAGCAACGAGATGATGATAGTAATCGTTCTATGAAGAAAATTGAGCTGCCTTTGGAAATTATTTAGAGCCAGGGTTGGAAAACTGTGGCCTGACTGCCAAATATGGCCTGTTAAGTTTTTCAGTTCAGCCTGTCAAACTTTATTAAAGCAAAAACAATTTATATTGTTAGTGTTTTTAAATTCCTGGCGCTCCTTATGAATGGTGTCCCATACTTATATGACCTATTGTCGATGTCAAAAGAACTGATTTACTGTGTTTTTTTTAATGTAACAAGCATTCATAGAAATATTACCAGATGGAAAACGTTTTTCTAATTTTTTTGTACATCACATGAATGCACCTTGACCTTCATGATGAAAATATTGAGGGTGTCCATTCCAACTGACGACAAATCATTTATCTCTTGTTATTTCACGCAGCAAATTTTGAATCCCTTTGTGGTTCCCAAGTCGATAAGTCTGCTCACATCTGATTAAAACTTAGTACGTCCCCAAATATGTCAGATTTACCATTTTTATGATTACTTTGCATGTGTGTAATTTTATTTGATTGTTTACTATTGAAGCAATTATTACATTTTATTAAATTAAATTAAAACAATCAAGAAAAATGAAGACCCGAGATACTTAAACTCCTCCACTTGGGGCAGGACCCTGTCCCTGACCCGCAGGGGTCATTCCACCCTTTTCCAGGCGAGGACCATGGTCTCGGATTTGGAGGCGCTAATTCCCATCCCGGCCGCTTCACACTCGGCAGCAAATCGATCCAGTGAGAGCTGGAGATCACGGTCCGATGAAGCCAACAGGACCACATCATCCGCAAAAAGCAGAGATCCGATCCTGAGGTCACCAAACTGGATCCCTCCAACGCCTCGGCTGCGCCTAGATATTCTGTCCATAAAAGTGATGAACAGAATCGGTGACAAAGGGCAGCCTTGGCGGTACAAGCGGCCGAAATGAGCTTCCTCCGCTGGGTGGCTGGGTTCTCACTCAGAGATCGGGTAAGGAGCTCTGCCATCCGGGAGGAGCTCGGTGTCGAGCCGCTCCTCCTCCAGGTCGAGAGGAGCCAGATGGGGTGGTCCGGGCATCTGGTCAGGATGCCCCCGAGCGCCTCGCGGGCGAGGTGTATCGGGCAAGTCCCACCGGGAGGAGACCAAGGGGGAGACCCCGGACCCGCTGGAGAGACTATGTCTCACAGCTGGCCGGGGAACGACTTGGGGTCCTTCCAGGTGAGCTAGAGGATGCAGCCGGGGAGAGAGAGGTCTGGGCTGCTCGCTTAAGGCTGTTGCCCCCGCGACCCGACCCCGGAACAAGCGGGAGATGATGGAACGGAACGAAAGAAAAATGAAGAGAAACTTCATTAAATTTAAGAGAATCATCCCACAAATTTGAATAAATTGCCATTTTTTTCCGCACTATAAGGCACGCGCACCTAAAAGCTTTTAATTCTCTCAAAAGCCGACAGTGCGCCTTTTTTATGGATCAATACTGGTTCATTGGGGCTACCGATGTTTTACTTTGAAAGGTCACTGGATTTTCCTCCTTACATCCCGAAATGACTCACCTTTGATGCATTGTTCTATTAAATTTAAACCCCTAAACTAGTAAAATGTGTAAAAAAAAAAAAAGATCTATAGGAAGCATCTTTGCTAAGGGGAGTTACAGAGTTACGAAGCAGACTGGACCTTAGAAACACTCTTCAAGGTTTCAGGTCTAGATAGAACTGTCTGGTTTCAGCAAAACAAATCCAGAACTCCGATTGATCTAGTCTTACTGGGAGGAGCCTAACTCCTATTTTTATTCACTTTGTTTTTGTGATGTCTTTTATTTTGAAGGTATGTTTACCGTTACCATGGAAACCAGAGTGCCTTAGGGTCAGGAGAATGTTTCCACGTTATACGTAAAGACCCTGCTAATATATTTTCTTGTGAAGACAAAGTGGATTTACATTTATTAAAGTGGTTCGTGGCGCAGAAAGGGTTGGGGACCCCTGATCTAATGGGTGCATAAAGCAACCCCAGACACCCCAATACGGTAGTTCCATGCACCTTTTAATACGGTGCGCGTTACGGTGCAGAAAATACAGTATATTTAAAAAAAATTGTTATTCCTTAAAAAGCTTAAAGACAAGATATTGATGTTTTCTTTTCCAGCATAAATTTACACACACACACACACACACACACACACACACACACACACACACACACACACACACACACACACACACACACACACACACACACACACACACATGCTGGCACAATTTAATATGCTGACACACACTCGTGGAGGTCTGCTTTCTGTTTGTGTTTGAGTCAAAGCTTAGTGGTCAAAGGTCAGCTCTGTTTAGGATCTTACGACCCAGCTGATGATGAACACGAACCCGTCCTGTCGGGTCGGTTCTGGAGCCCGTCTGAGCTGGTAAGTGAATTTATGTCTGGTAGATGAGTTCCGACCTCGGCGGTAAAAACCTTTCACCCCCCAGCAGGAAATGAGGGGTCTCACAGGACAGAAACGTTAGCGAGCAGGATAAAGATGCAACAGCAGGAGCATAAATCTGCTGCTTCGTACAGCCTGTTTAACTCAGAGGACACACACACCCACACACACACTCCTAAAACATCAGAACACCTTCACCTTTAACCTGGGGTCAAACTGTGGCCCAGTGTCACCAAACCAAAGACCACTGCAGGTCGCGGTTTTCCATCAGGAGTTTGCACCATTTGGCAGATCCAAACTTATTCATTCAGATTAAGAAGTCGAGCTGAAACAATATGGACACAAAATTGCAATTTTCTGTTTTATATTCAATATTTAATTAACTAGCTTTTACAAAAATTGTAAAATGATAACAATGTAAACCATTAAGCAATTAATCTGACTTAGTACCGTAATTTCACAGCCATTATGCGCACCGTACGAAAAGGCACAGCCTCAGTTTTGTGCGCCGTTGCTGTATGTAACACACACATAAGGCGCACCGTACGAAAAGGCGCAGTCTCAGTCACACAACGCCTTACAACAACACACACACAAGCATGCAAATGTGTGTATTAAAAAATAGATCAGGAGCAAAACTGAGTTTGGTTGTTCTTTATTTAAGTAGTTACAATACTAAACAAGCACATTACCGGTAGTAGTCTTTATTCAAATCCGTCAAAGTCCTCATCCTCTGTCTCAGAATCCAACAAAGCAGGTCCACTTCGCTCCTCGCTGTCAAAGTCACTGTCTGTACTGTGCGGCTCCTCAGAAACCAGCTTTTGCGAAAGCTCGGATAACAGTACCAGCAGACACGTTAGTCCAGGCATCTACAATCCATTGGCAAACTGTAGCGTAACTCGCCCGGCGCTGCCTTCCACCCTTCGTGAAACTGTGGTCTCCTTCGGTCATCCATCGCTCCCACGCCGCTCACACTTCACTCTTTAACGTTCTCATGTATTTTCTTTCAGGTCCGCCTTTTAGGTCCGCTTTTTCTCAGACACAAGGCGCACCGCTCATTTTGAAGAAAATTTGAGACTTTTAGGTGCGCCTTATGGCCGTGAAATTACGGTAGTTATTATTGGGAGGCAGTGGCTCACTGGGAGAGTGTTCGCCCTTGGACCGGAAATTAACCGTCAGTTCGCGGGTTTGACTCCCACTGAGTTCACGTCTAGGGTCCTTAGAGAAGACACCTAATCCCCCATTTCTCCCACCATTGGCGCTGTCGTGGCAGCCTGCTGCGGTGTAAAGCAGCACACAAATTTTCCCGGTGAGGGATCAATAAATTATAGATTATTATTATAAACCATCAGACAGTAAAGCGATGTATTTAACACACACATAAGGCACACCTGATGATAGGGCGCAGGTTTTATATACATATACTCTACTACGTACGTCCGCCTTAAAACAACACACAAAAGCAGACAAGTGTGTGTATTTAAAAATGGATCAGGAGTAAAACTGAGTTTGGTTGGTTTTATTTAAATATTAGTTACAGTCGTCATAAAATCATTTATCAAATCCATCCAAGTCCTCATCCTCTGTTTCTGAATCTAACAGCTGCGCTAAATCCAACATAGCAGGTTCACTTTCCTCACTGTCAGAGTCACTTTCTGTACCGTGCGGCTTCTCGGAAATGATGCCTGCTTTCTGGAAAGCTCGGACAACAGTGCCAGCAGACACGTTAGCCCAAGCATCTACAATCCACTGGCAAACTGTGGCGTAACTCGCTCGGCGCTGCCTTCCACCCTTCGGGAAGCTGTGGTCTCCTCTGGTCATCCATCGCTCCCACGCCGCTCCCAGCCTTACTTTGAACGGCCGGTTCACGCCGATGTCCAGCGGTTGGAGTTCCTTTGTCTATTGACAGTGGTTTTTTAGATGTTTGTCCAAACTTGACTATTCTAACGTAAAAATTATGCAAAACAATAACTAAACTTATTTCTCTCTTCATTTAACGCACGTGGAACGATGAACAAGATGAAAATGGTCTGTTTCTGCTTTCTTCCTCCATGTGGGAACAGAATCACCGATTTGCCTGGATGGTGCATTTAAAGAAACTCTAAATCTGTGTGTTTGGTGTATGCTTTCAGACCGACATCCATTGGCACCAATTGATAACCGTTCCGTCGGCTTCCGCTTATGGTCACGGCTGGGTCAGAGGGGCTGCAGCCTCAGTCTAGAAGCCCAGGCTTGTCTCACCCCGGTTGCATCCTGCAGTTCACATGGAAGGATACCAAGTCGTTCCCCGGCCGGTTGTGAGACATAGTCACTCCTACAGGTCTGGGGTCTGCTTCTTGGTCTCGTCCCGGTGGGACTTGCCCGAAACACCTCATCAGCGAGGTGCTCAGAGGCAGTGGTGGAACGTAACAAAGTAAATGTACTTCGTTACTGTACTTAAGTAAAAAAATAGTGTATCTGTACTCTACTTAATTAAAATTTGAGACCTGTACTTTTACTTTTACTTCACTACATTTTTAGAGCAAATATCTGTACTTTTACTTCGCTACTTTTTAAAAGTGTGTTTTACATTTTTTGTTACATTTTCGTTCAGGAATTTAAAAAATTTGAAAAGTTTTTTTTAGCGCATCTTGAAGCCGCATTGTCAAAATCAAAAGAAGCAGTTGATCGGGAGAAGAAGTCATGAATCGAGAAACATTTTCCGCATTCATTCAGCGACAAAAACCCAACATCAAATATAGTACAAATTAAAAAAGTTCCAAATTAAAAGTTGAGCCATCATTACACAGAACAGGGGCGGATCTAGAATTTTCCAAAGGGGGGTGGGGCTTTGACAAAGCCAATTTAGTGACTGGGGGGCTCCCCCCAAAACATTTAGATGGATGGCAGAACTCGTCACCCGATCTCTGAGTGAGAACCCAGCCATCCTGCGGAGGAAGCAGGGTGGTAACATTTTTTGGGGATTACCAACATCTCGCGAGAGTGTGATATTATTGGTCGAGTCCTAGTGAACACGGTTCCAAATGACAGTGGGAGCAAAAACAGGCATTACTGGAAAACATCTAAACCCCCCACATGTTCCTCCACCAACCCACCAGTTTTTAAAAATGTTTTAAATTAAATTTAACTTTTATTGAGTGTTCGTGGTGTACTGGTTTCCGTTTTAACCAGTGATAGCTCCTTTATGCTTTGGGTGCAGTGGCCTGTTCCCTGGAGGAGCTCAGCGGGGGCTCAGCGTGGGAACAAAAAAGTGGTGGGGTAGTGGTTGTTCCTCATCATGGAGGAGCTTTGCCATCTTTTTTTTTCTCTTTACCAACTGGTGTGTTCCCAGTATAGAGCTGTGGTGAACTGGGATGGTACTAAGCTCCAGAAGGACACTAGGTCTTATTATCACAGTGTTAGACAGCTGGAGACTCTTTTATTAGACATGTTTCCCTTCTCGTTTTCTTTCTGATCTCCGTCTTGTGAGGAACCGTCAGAAAGAAGCCGTTCTGGGACTCGGAGTGTGGTTTTTATTCCAGCATAAGCACTGGAAGGCAGAGAAGTTTGAAGCAGCCAGCAGAATCCAGCTGTTTCCATCTGGATCTGATCATCCGGCTTTATGGGAGCGTTTTAACTGACTGCTGATTATTTCCTGCTGTTTCACAAGCACAATAACGTCCTGGTGCAGCGCCCCCTGCAGGAAAAAAGCTCTAGCTTATCCTTAAAGTCCCAACATTGGTTAAAAATAGAAAACAAACACTGACTAAAAACAGTGGTGGATGAAGTACTCACTTTTTGTACTTAAGTAAAAGTACAGATAATTAGGCGAAAATTTTACTTAAGTAAAAGTACAGATTAAAAAAAATCTACTTATGTAAAAGTACAAAAGTAGTTGGTGTAAAATGTACTTTTTAAGTAAAAAGTAAAAGTATTCGACCTTAACATTAACAATTCATGTTATTTGTTGTGCTATACGGTGTCACCATGGTAACCAGAATAAATACTCTGCAGGGATGTGACCCCCCCTCTCCCGCCTCTTTTGGTCCACAAAAAAAATAAATACTTAAATTAAAAGGAGAGGGGACAAGTCAAGCTATCCTCTAGAAGGGCCAGTGAATGGGCCGCCAAAATGGAGGAAAATGACACTTATTTTTTAAAATATTTTGGGGGGGAGGCCCCCAGTCACTATATATTGGCTTTGTCAAAGCCCCTCCCCCCTTTGGAAAATTCTAGATCCGCCCCTGCTCTGTGTAATGATGCTCGACTTTTTATTTAGAAGTAAACACAACGAACAACGATCTTCTGACTCTTTTTAATTTGTACTAGATTTGATGTTAGGTTTTTGTCGCTGAATGAATGCGGAAAATGTTTCTCGATTCATGACTTCTTCTCCCGATCAACTGCTTTTTTTGATTTTGGCGATGCGGCTTCAAGATGCGCTAAAAAAAAATCTGTGTATTTTTCAAATTCCTGAACGAAAATGTAACAAAAAATGTAAAACATACTTTTAAAAAGTAGCGAAGTAAAAGTACAGATATTTGCTCTAAAAATGTAGTGAAGTAAAAGTAAAAGTACCGGTCTTAAATTTTACTTAAGTAAAGTACAGATACACAATTTTTTTACTTAAGTACAGTAACAAAGTACATTTACTTCGTTATGTTCCACCAGTGCTAAAAACAAACAGGAAATAAAAGTATTTATTAACAAATATTTTTGTGTACGTGTGTGTTTAAAACTTTAGAAAAAGAAACATTTATTTTTCCAGAAAAGCACTCATTTTGCTTATTTTAACATCTAACACGCTTGTTTACGTGTGTGTATTGGCCCCGATGGCTTTCCATATTTGTGCACACTGTTTATTTTGACAACGTGCACATCATGGAGACACACATTTTAATGGGAGCAGTGTTGTTGTTTTCTCAACAAAGCCAATAAATCTAGATTCTGCCATCTAGTGACGAAACATCAGAATTGCAGGGAAAATAAAACTAACATGGTTTATTTTTTAATTTTTCAAGTTTGGCAGCCCAGATTAAATGGGCCGCATGTGGCTTGTGGGCCGTAGTTTGCCCATGCCTGGTCTAGAGGCATTGTAACGTTCTCCCTTTTTAAAAAAATAAACACAAATTGGAATCAGCTGAAATAAAAAAATGTGTTTTCATAATCAGTTTTCTTGTGTTAATTCTTTTTCTTCTCTGTTTTTTTTCCGGTGCACCCCCTCCTTCACCTGCTGGTCTTAAAGGTATGTGACTTTTTTTCTTTTTTGGCTCCTGTGCATGTGGAGTGTTTCCTCTGAGCTACAATGTGATGAAAATGTGTATTGGCGATATCTTCTGTTGCTGCTTGTACATTTAATTCCAGCACAGAGCAGAACGAGCGAGTGGCTTAGACGGTAATATCAGGTTTAATGGAGGAGAAAAGCTGAGGCCAGAAACTGTTTTCTTTCAAAAGTCTTGCTTACAAGCCGGAAAGTAACACGGCTTTTAGTTAGGACGCTGGCGGAATTCCTTTGTCCCGAAGTCGAACTCTTTATCAGCTTGTTTATCTGATTTTATGAGCAGTAGAAGACGTACTGCAAGCGAACAGTGAGCAGTAGGACTGGAACTTTATCTCTGATTGTTTTATGAAATCAAAGTGTTGAGAAAAGAAAGAAGCGGAGTCCTGCGAGTCCGGCGAGTTTGTCCACCATTGTAAGAGTCGGGTCTTCGTGCTCTGCTTCTAATCATTCAGAGTTTCCGTTTAAGGCTTCAACAAAGAACTTTAACATATTTGACTAAAAACGAAAAAAAATCAGTTTGTTGTAGCATCAGCATCTTGAAACCCATGCTCGTAGTCAAAGAGGTTTTTCTTGATTTATTGGTGGCATTAAACACATCTTAAAATGCTGGGTGGTTCTAAAACGCAAACTGGACCCCTGAAACCACTAAAATAGTTTTAGGTCTAACTGGAATCTATTTTACATGGAATTGTCTATTCATAAGAAAAATTAAAACCGTTTGGTATGGGATTACAGACCGATGCACATCCATCCGTTCACTGATTGAACTAAGCTTTACAAACAGGAACGTTTTAATTTGGAGAGTTCGGGTCTATCACACACTGGACTCTAAAAGAGGTGGAGTCAACGAGTGGGGCGTTTGGCTCCATTCATATGAAGCCAATTCAGTTGCCATTTTCCGCTCGATGGTTGGCACCTTGTTGGGACTATGGAGCTGGAAATATGCAGTAATATGCAGTGGTGGATGAAGTACTCACTTTTTGTACTTAAGTAAAAGTATAGATAATTAGGCAAAAAATTTACTTAAATAAAAGTAAAAGTACCAATAAAAAAATTCTACTTAAGTAAAAGTACAAAAGTAATTGGTGTAAATTTTACTTTTTAAGTAAAAAGTAAAAGTATTCGACCGTAATTCAAATGTTATTTTTTGTGCTGTAGGGTCACAAATAGATACTCTGCAAGGGCGTGACCCGCCCTCTCCCGCTTCTTTTGGTCCACAAAAAAAAAGAAGAAAGGAAAGGGGACAAGTCAAGCTATCCCCTTGCAGGGCCAGTAAATGGGCACCAAAATGCAGGCAAATGACACTTATTTTTAAAAATGTTCTGGAGGTGAAGCCCCCAGTAATCCTACTATATTGGCTTTGTCAATTACCTCACGCCCCCCCCCTGCTTTCCTTTGGAAAATTCTAGATCCGCCCCTGCTCTGTGTAACAATGGCTCAACTTTTTATTTAGAAGTAAACACAACGAACCACGATCTTCTGACTCATTTTAATTTGTGCTATATTTGATGTTAGCTTTTTGGCGCTGAATGAATGCGGAAAATGTTTACAACTGCTCCTTTTAATTTTGGCGATGCGGCTTCAAGATGCGCTAAAAAAAAGTGTATTTTTCAAATTCCTGAACGAAAATGTAACGAAAAATGTAAAACACACTTTTAAAAAATAGCGAAGTAAAAGTACAGATATTTGCTCTAAAATTGTAGTGAAGTAAAAGTAAAAGTACCGGTCTCAAATTTTACTTAAGTAAAGTACAGATACACAATTTTCTTACTTAAAGGTCCCCTATTATGCCTTTTTTCCCTTATTTTATCCAGTGCTATGTATCTGATATGCATAATTTTACATTCCGCCACAATCTCAACACAAAAGGTTTTAAATAATACCCTGTTTGGGAGCGCAGTTTCCAACCCGGAACTCAAAACGGCTTGTTTCAGTCTTTTTTTCTTTTTTTTTTTCCCGGGACCCGCCCCGTTGGTTGCGATTGGTTGTCATTCATTGTGATTTTCATTCATTCGTGTTTGAGCTGCAGGGGGCTGAACAAAAAACAGATGTACGTCACTATGTTCCACCAGTCGTTAGAGGTTTGGAAAACACGCCCCTTACTTTGAATTTAAATATCTCAAAATAGCATGAATCACAATAAAACACACTTTGGGGGATTGTTTGGGGTAGTACTAAGTAAAATAAAAGGTTAAAACCTCATAAAAGTCAGTTTTGCATAATAGGGGACCTTTAAGTACAGTAACGAAGTACATTTACTTCGTTACGTTCCACCACTGGTCATTTGTCCGAGTCTGGGTTCATGTAGCAAACGCCTTTGGCCTCTAGGAACAACTTTTTTTTTTTTTAACAGCAGCCGTCTGACTCACGGTCCGGCTTGCTGCTGTCATTGGTTTGGTAAAATCTGTTAATGTGTCAAAGAGCTGCTACATTTTTAATTGGTGCATTTGATTGGTTTGTTATTAGGTTTAGGACCTTCCCAGGAATCAGAACTGTACGCATTATGAAGCTCTTGCTTTCTAGAACCCTTCGAGTACAAAAACGTCGTCGCTGCCATTTGAATCAATGAGAAAGTAAAGAATTTAGATTTAAATTTAGACGACATTTTAAAAGCAATATAAAATAAATAATACACACAATGTCATAGGATCCAAATGGAAAAGTGAGGTTACAGGGAGAAGAGATAAAGAAAGTGGAAGATTTTAAGTACTTAGGATCAACAGTCCAGAGCAATAGAGAGCGTGGAAAAGAGGTGAAGAAGTGTGTGCAGGCAGGCTGGAACGGGTGGAAAAAAGTATCAGGTGTGATGTGTGACAGAAGAGTTTCAGATAAAATGGAAGGAAAAGTGTACAAAACCATGGTGAGACCCGCCATGCTGATTGGTCTAGAGACAGGAAACAGAGATGGAGGTAGCAGAGATGAAGATGCTGAGGATCTCTCTGGGAGTGACCAGGATGGACAGGATCAGAGGAACAGCACATGTTAGAGGTTTTGCAGAAAAAGTCAGAGAGGCCAGACTGAGATGGTTTGGACATGTGCAGAGAAGAGAGACCGAGAACATCGGAAGAAGGATGCTGGATTTGGAACCACCAGGAAAGAGGACTAGAGGAAGACCAAAGAGGAGGTTCATGGATACAGTGAAGGAAGACATGAAGATAGTTGGCGTGACTGAAAAGGATACAGCAGATAGGGTTAGATGAAAGAAACTGACTTGATGTGTCGCCTCCTGAAGGGAAATGCCGAAAGGAAAAGAAAAAAAAGTCATAGGATGTAGAGACAGATGAGTAACGAGTAGGACGATGAAGTTGAACTGATTTTGAAGGAACAGGACGTGGAGCAGAACGATGGCGCAGTGGTTAGCACAGTAGCCTCACAGCAAGAAGGTCAGGGGATCGAGTCCAGGATGGGAACGAGGCTTGGAACACTGGCCTTTCTGTGTGGAGTTTGCATGTTCTCCCCATGTGTGCCTAGGTTTTCTCCGGTTACTGATGTGTTTTTTTATGATTGGTTTAAGCTTTTCTTGTTGTTGCTAGAGGTGAGATATTTGACTCCTATTTGACTTATAAAAATCTAATAAATATCAAAGTGATTTGAAGCCAAGGAAAAGAAAAAAACATCTTTAAATTTTGTCCTTGTTCTGCCTTTATCTTCTCAATCTGGGGAATTGTTGCAAACATACTGTACATCACAAGACTGCACATGGAGTTTCAATAGGAAACCTGTCCTGGGCCTGGCCAGACCGAGTAGGGCCCCGCAAAGTAAAGGATTAGCCCATCTACTCATCTCCGTCCTGACTATTGTCAGGCTGAGGAGACCCCCATGCTTGCTTAATCATCCTGTTTCCATCAGGATGAAGAACATCTACTGATTTCTTTAGATATCAAACTGTAGAGTAGAACAAGATCATATTTAAACATTTATCTTAGACATATTGTATGCTCGTCCCGGGGAGGGATCTCTCTTTCATGTGGATCCCCATAAGGTTTCTTCTTTTTTCCCACTGGTAGATTTTTAGGAGTTTCTTTAAGAGAGTCCAAGGTTAGGAACGTGTTAATATTGTCTAGCCAGCATTTGTTAGTTAGTTTTTTGCTGTGTATTTGTGTTTATACTTTTTTTTAATGTTCAATATGAACCCCATTGAGACAAATATTTTGTGATTTTGGGCCATACAAATAAAATTGAATTGAATAAACAACGTATTTCGTAAATAGTTGCCAAATAGAACGTCCATACCTGTCTGTAAATAAAATGACAATATTTATTACCAAAGATAAGTAAACAAGACGAAATCTTTCTTTTAACATAAACACCTTGAGATCGACCAAACGATTATTGGGAGCTACCAGCTTATAGCAATCGATATAACATACACCTCTGACATGTTGTATCGCTTGAACAACCTCCATGTTAAGCTACAAGGCTACAAACAGACCGGGATAGGCGGTTTTGTGTTTGACGTTATGTCGTTTCACTGATTGGTTGGCAGTTTTTAAGGGTCTCCTAATTGTAAGCCAATGTCCACAATCCCTGACCTAGTACTGAAGTGAAACTAAATTAAGTGGAAGCACTAGGTGGCGCTAGCCTGGCTTTGATTTTTGAATTTGAACTGTAGTTTATGTTGCTGTTGATATCGTGGTAGATGTGACTCTTCTTCTCCGTCCTCCTCCAGTCGCTTGTCACGCCTCGTCTCCACCGCACCAATCAGGATGGTAATCCACTTCCGTTTGGATTAAGGTGGCGACGGAGCGTGAGACGTATCAGAGCATTAAATCCTGTGAAGACTGACTGAGAGTTAGTTTATCAAACAACGACTAGCCACCATGACCCAATCAGAAACAGCCAATCAGGAAGCTGAGCTGTTTTTTTTGTGGTGTTTTCAGAGAAACCGTGGAGGACTGGATTAAAGATGTGACGGAGGTCGAAGGTGAATGTATAGTAACTAGAGCCTGACCGATTACAGTCTTTGAAACTGACGCCAAAAAAATTTAAACAATCTAAAAAAAGCCAATTTCTTTTTTTTTAAAAATCACTTTTGTTAAATGTTTGAGTAATAATGTTTTTTAAATTATCATTTTACTATCATTAATTATGTAAAAGTTGTGAAAATGTTGAAATCAATGCTCAGATAATAAACAATATTAAATTGAATCGCTTGGCAGTGAAAATCTGTCGTGGTGTACGTATACATTTTGAGGTATAACCGCAAAATCACTTTTTATACAAATTATAATAATAATAAAAATTTTATTTGTAACACACTTTCTATCTCCAGTGGAGATCTCAAAGTGCTACAATGACCAAAAGAAACAACAAACAGCTAAATTAAATAAAACCACAAAAAAAAAAAAAAAACACTAAAAACTTTGTTGAAAAGCCTTTAGAAATAAAAATGTCTTCAGTCTTTTCTTAAAAGCCTCAACGCTCTGTGGAGCCCTCAAGCTCTCAGGAAGATCGTTCCAGAGCCGTGGAGCAGCTGACTGGAAGGCCCTGTCCCCCATAGTGGAGAGTTTGGTCCTTTGTTGATGCACGCAGTAGGAGGAGGAGGAGAGCAGGTCTCGGACAGTGGTGTGGAGGGTTAGGAGGTGGAGCGCCGGTCTCGGACAGTGGTGTGGAGGGTTAGGAGTTCTCGGACAGTGGTGTGGAGGGTTAGGAGTTCTCAGACAGTGGTATGGAGGGTTAGGAGTTCTCAGACAGTGGTGTGGAGGGTTAGGAGTTCTTGGACAGTGGTGTGGAGGGTTAGGAGTTCTCGGACAGTAGTGTGGAGGGTTAGGAGTTCTCGGACAGTGGTGTGGAGGGTTAGGAGTTCTTGGACAGTGGTGTGGAGGGTTAGGAGTTCTCGGACAGTAGTGTGAAGGGTTAGGAGTTCTCGGACAGTAGTGTGGAGGGTTAGGAGTTCTCGGACAGTAGTGTGGAGGGTTAGGAGTTCTTGGACAGTGGTGTGGAGGGTTAGGAGTTCTCGGACAGTAGTGTGAAGGGTTAGGAGTTCTCGGACAGTAGTGTGGAGGGTTAGGAGTTCTCGGACAGTGGTGTGGAGGGTTAGGAGTTCTCGGACAGTAGTGTGAAGGGTTAGGAGTTCTCGGACAGTAGTGTGGAGGGTTAGGAGTTCTCGGACAGTGGTGTGGAGGGTTAGGAGTTCTCGGACAGTGGTGTGGAGGGTTAGGAGTTCTTGGAGATAAACAGGTGCAGTGACGTGTATGCACTGATGGGTGAGGAGGCAGAGCTTGTACTGAATTCTGTATTTAACGGGTAGCCAGTGGAGGAATTTGAGGATGGGAGTGATATGGTCATATTTGCGCCTCCTTATCAGGATCCGGGCAGCGCAATTCTGGATGTGCTGGAGCTTTTGTAAGCCCCTGCATGGGATCCCTACAAGGAGGGATTACTTATTAAATTACATATTATTAAATTTAATAGTATTAAATTACATCAAAGTTTTTATTAAAATTCAGACCGTTATTAAAATGATGTAGTAAACTAATTAATCTGTGACTAAAACATCAGACATGTTTAAATCTATCACTTGTCTTAAAAGAACCAGTAAATTCATAGTTTTTACACAATTTGTTCAAATGGTCACATAAACGCAAAAACCTACTGGCTTTTATTTCATTCTCACACTGCATTTTTTTCATTTATCCATCTTCTTAACTATTCATCCCTTGCAGGGTTTTGGGGGATGATTCAAAGCGAGGGGCAGAGTACAACCCGAACAGGTCGCCAGTCTGTTGCGGGGCCACATACACTATATTGCCAAAAGTATTCGCTCACCTGCCTTTACTCATTCTATGAACTGAAGTGCCATCCCATTCCTAACTCATAGAATTCAATATGATGTCGGTCCACCTTTTGCAGCTATTACAGCTTCAACTCTTCTGGGAAGACTGTCCACAATGTTGAGGAGAGTGTTTATAGGAATTTTTGACCATTCTTCCAAAAGCGCATTGGTGAGGTCACACACTGATGTTGGTCGAGAAGGCCTGGCTCTCAGTCTCCTCTCTAATTCATCCCAAAGGTGTTTTATCTGGTTCAGGTCCGGACTCTGTGCAGGCCAGTCAAGTTCATCCACGTCTTTATGGACCTTGCTTCGTGCACTGGTGCACAGTCATGTTGGAAGAGGAAGCAGCCCGCTCCAAACTGTTCCCACAAGGTTGGGAGCATGGAATTGTCCAAAATGTTTTGGTATCCTGAAGCATTCAATGTTCCTTTCACTGGAACTGAGGGGCCAAGCCCAGCTCCTGAAAAACAACCCCATACGATAATTCCTCATCCACCAAATTTCACAGTTGGCACAATGCAATCTGAAATGTACCGTTCTCCTGGCAACCTCCAAACCCAGACTCGTCCATCAGATTGCCAGATGGAAAAGCGTGATTCATCACTCCAGAGAACGCGTCTCCACTGCTCTAGAGGCCAGTGGCGGCGTGCTTTACACCATTGCATCCGACGCCTTGCATTGCACTTGGTGATGTGTGGCTTGGCTGCAGCTGCTCGGCCATGGAAACCCATTCCATGAAGCTCTCTGCGTACTGTACTTGGGCTAATCTGAAGGTCACATGAAGTTTGTAGCTCTGTGCAGAAAGTCGGCGACCTCTTTGCACTATGCGCTTCAGCATCCGCTGACCCCTCTCCGTCACTTTACGTGGCCTACCACTTCGTGGCTGAGTTGCTGTTGTTCCCAAACGCTTCCATTTTGTTATAATAGAGCTGACGGTTGACTGTGGAATATTTAGGAGTGAGGAAATTTCACGACTGGATTTGTTGCACAAGTGGCATCCTATGACAGTTCCACTTTGGAATTCACTGAGCTCCTGAGAGTGGCCCATTCTTTCACAAATGTCTTGTTTCACAGTCTGCATGCCTGAGTGCTTGAATTTATATACCTGGGGCCAGGCCAAGTGATTAGAACACCTAATTCCGATCATTTGAATGGGTGAGCGAATACTTTTGGCAATATAGTGTACATACAACCATGTAAACACACTTTCATTCCTAGGGGCGATCATGTAGTGGCCAATCAACCAAACATGCATGTTTTTGGAGGGCGGGAGGGAATCGGAGTACTTGTAGAAAACCCACGAATACATGTGGAGAACATGCAAACTCCACACAGAAAGGCTAGTGTTGCAAGCTTTGTCCCCGTCTGGGATCTGAACCCCTGACCTTCTTGCTCTGAGGTCACTGCCCTAACCACTGCACCACTGTGCAGCCACGCTGAATTTCTTACTCATACAAAACATTTTTTAGGCCCCGTCCACACGTAGCCGGGTATTTTTGAAAACACATATCTGCTGTCCTCTGTTTTAGGAAAACGCTCATGTCCACACGTAACCGTTTTCAAAATATCTTCGTCCACACAGAGCTGTATAAATACGCTTCTGAGTGTGATTATGAGCATGCCAGACCAGTAGTGGGCGGTATTGATGTAAACATAAGTTCTGAGCTATCCAATCAAAGCACTCTGTCGTCATTTCCGCAAAACCTGAAACATGGCGCCAGGCATTTTGTTTGTGTGAACCGACAAGGAGGTGGAATTTCTTTTAAAAGTCGTCATCGACTATAAAGTTAATAAAACACAGAAAAATAAAGACGATCCAAACAAGGACGCACACCAATGACTTATGTACATTGGGCTACTTGTCGCAGGTAGTGACGCATAAAAACGCAAATCTCCATTTTCGCACATCCAAACGCAAACGCAAAAACGGAGTTTTCCAAGATCTCCACTTTGGCCGGAGTTTTCAAAAATGCCGGTCTTGAGCAGTGTTCCCTCTAAGCCGCGCGCCTGCGCAATTGCGCACTGCTTGGAGATCAATAGCGCACAAGAAGACTTATGTATCGCACAAAAAAGAAACTCAGTTTAAACTAAAGTTGGTAAAACAAAACAGAGCTTCGGAACATAACTCTTTCTTCCTGAAACAAATTGCTTCAAACTAACGCTTCGGAATTTGGCGCGTCACTACTGGTGACGTCACAAAAGAGTAAAAGTTTTTGCTCCGCCCCCTTCTGCTCAGGAAGCTTGTGTGTTTGCTCAGACACATAAAAAAATAGAGGGAACATTAGTCTTGAGTGAAAAAAAAAACTCAGTTTTTGTGTGGACGGCAGGCAAAAACGGATAAAAATATATGTGTTTTCAAAAATACCCGGCTACGTGTGGACGGGGCCTTCTTTGAATTGTAGAAACAAACGACAATAAAGCCATTAGAATTAGCAACTGTGCTGTCGAGGCGACACAAATCTAAACTTAATATTTTAAAATTTAAATTATGCAACATTTTAAGAGCACATAAAAAAACAATAGATAAGATGCAAAAAGTCTGTTTCTGCTTTCTTCCTCCATCTTTAAATATTTTTTCATTGTGAAAAACAACCAAAATAACAATCATCTGTGTAGAAAAAGTTTCAAAAAAGTCTTCTGGACAGTTTAATTCTTGAACGAGACGTTTCGACTTCCATACGGAAATCATTTTCAATCTGAATGAAATGGACAGAAAACTGGATCAATATATACTAACCTGAGTAAAAGGTAAAAAAAATAGTAAGGAAGGGCTCGACCAATGTGCCTGTGTTACCTAAGATGGCCGTGAATGGCTCCTATTGTAGCCACAGACCAGTAAACGACCCTATTATAAAAATGCTAAAAGCCTAGTGAATAGAAATTCCTGCTAACGAGAGGCGTGAAACTGAGTCACGAGGTGTCATCTTTAGTCCATGGCTTCAAAAGGCTGCTGTAAATACCGGGCAAAATGTATCTAACGCCTCCACTCCGATTCAGAGAGGGACTCTCTTTCATCACAAAGATGGCTTCCTTCACACCTCTTTCAAACCAACCTTTCTCTCTACTTAGAATCTTCACCTCACTGTCCTCAAAAGTGTGTTTGGTGGATTTAAGATGCAGATGTACAGCAGACTGTGGACCACTTGAGGCTTCTCTTCTGTGTTGGTAAAGTCTTTTGTGGAGTGGCTGCTTCCTTTCCCCAATGTAGTGTTCTTTGCAGCTCCCTTCACTGCACCGGATCACTCCTGGATGGATGAGGGACTACACAGATTAATCTTCTGTGTAAATACAATGTTTTTTTTTTTTTTTAATTTAAACAGAATTGTGGTTTTAAAACATTTGGAATAGATTTTTTTTGAAAAGAAATAACTTATGTTCATTTTTATTTTTCCTACCGCAGTTTTTATATTTTTGGGAGCGTTTAAATGAATCCCAAATCTGAAAAATCCGTTTGGTTGTAATTAAAGTTGAATATTCTTGACAAAAAGTGACTGTCCAACGAGACGTATCGTAGCAGGAGAGACCGGGCCTCGCTGACCCGGTGTTGGAATTCAGAAAGATGAATCTGAAACACAAAGAGTAAAACCAGATGTTTGTGTTGCTGTTTGTTAAAGTCATTTAGTTTGTGTATTGTGAGGTCAGTCTGCGGACAGACCACGTTCCCCTGGGGTTCCCCGACAGGCCGCTCGTAGAGCCCAAACAACGAGCCAACCAGAACACAACATTTAGAAACGTCTCCTGGCAGGATTCCTGTTAAATATTAATGAGCGGGTCAGATTAGCAGAACTCCCAGCAGCCACTGGGGCTGTGTAATCCAGGACATGTCAGAGTGGTGATAAGAGAAAACGGGGTTCTAAGGAGCCCCCCATCAGGAGATGGATGCTTCCCTCTACGACCGGAGGAAAAGAATGAGGTTTAAAATTGAGACGAGCATTTTTTTTTGTGTGATTTGATCTGAAAATTTATTCTCACATGTGGATAAAATTTGTTCTGGGAAGCAACTAAGTATTTTTATTTTATGTTAACAGTGACAGAAATAAGGATGTTTCCAGCTTTGGTTCCGCTGAATCGTTGGAACATCTGGATTTGTGGTTTCGTTTCGATTTACTCTTTCGTTCTGATTTAAATTTTGGGTGGAAGCGGAATCTTTTTTTTATTTTAGTCACAATTTCAAACATTTATTCAAGACTCAAAATTGATCTAGTGTTCAGATGATGAGATTGACTATAAAAGGTCGCTCGACCCAGAAAACCTTATCAGTTCATCTATAGTTGGTATAATAAGTGAGTTTTATTCTGGAATTTTAGAGGTCACAAACTGGAAGCACAAACTCACGAATAGCCAAAGTGCTTAAACACTCCTTCAAGTTGTTGGTGTTAAAATAATCCAACAAGTCTGCTCCTGTTTCCCCTCATTTATTTTAACGAACTATATCGATCCCTCAACAGGAAATTTTCTGTGCTGCATTGCACCGCAGCAGGCTGCCAGGATGGCGCCATTGGTGGGAGAAACAGAGCATTAGGCGTCTTCCCCAAGGACACCTAGACATGAGCTCAGTGGGATTTGAATTGGCCTCTCCCGGTCCAAGGGCGGTCACTCTACCACTGAGCTATCGCCTCCTCGTACATAACAGGGAACATATTCTGCTAAATCCAGTTTTTTATCTCTTAGATTTCTTTTAGTGAGTCTATGAGGTCTGTAGGAAGTCAACATTTTGAATTTAATCCATAAAGTAACATCAAAGATATATTTTTGTTCCTCATCAAATGCATCGTTTTGGTTCATGTTCATTTGTTTTGTTTTTTCATACTGTTACGTCACATGTTTTCAGAGGAAATGACCATATAAGGAGAAACAATGGCGGACATGTGTATGGCACACATTCACATAAAGAACTTATCCACACGTAGACAGGTATCTGATAAAGAAATATATTTTATTCGTTTTAATCCACTCGAACCGGCAGGTTTTTGTCACCCAAAATTGTGCTTTTGGAAAACTCCGACCAAACTAAAGATTTTAGAAAACTCCGGTTTTGTGTTTGCGTGTGGACGTGCATAACCGGCATTTAGCGTTAATAAACGTCACTATCTGCGACAATTAATGCGTAAACATCGTTTGTGCATCCTTGTTTTTAATTTCAAACAGTGGGCAGCATGGGTCCTCTAAAAAAAAAACAAAAAAAAACACTGCCAACTACTGGTCTGGCATGCTTATAACTACACTCAGAAGCGCATTTATACGGGTTCGTGTGGATGTTGTTAGATTGAAAACGGTTACGTGTGTATGCGAGGCTTTTTCTAAAACGGAGGACAGCAGATATACTTTTTTAAAAATACCCGCCTACATGTGGGCATGGCCAAAGAGTAGACCCCACATTGGCTACTCCGGCCACCATCTTGAACCAGTAGTCCTACCTGGAGACAAATTAAAATTGTGTTTGTAGACACGATGCCTGAGCTCTGTGCGGTGGCCTTTGGTTCTAACCGGAATGAAATTGCACGGAGGCACTAGAAGGCACTAGGTGGCGCCAGCCTAAGTTGTGGAAAATTATGCTAATTGAAAAATAAAAAGGAAAGTCAGACGCTGACCCACCTGTTGTGCGCTGTTTGCACCTACGATGTTTTGTAACATGACGCAGAATCTTTTTCCGAAACCGTGGAAAGTGTTATTGACGTACCGTAATTACACGTCTATAAGGCACATATAAACATCTAAGATTTTCTTCAAAATGAGCAGTGTGCCCTTTTGTGCGGTCCGCCTTGTGTGTTAGAAAAGGCGGACCTAAAAGAAAAAGCGGTGCCCGTGAGGCGAGGCGGACCTGAAAGAAAAGGCATGAGAACGTTAAAGAGTGAAGTGTGGGCGTGGAACCCTGAAAATTACAAAGAGACACGCTTATGACGCTCAGTTTAAGCTGAAGGCAATCAGCTACGTGGAGGAACATGAGAATCGAGCCGTGGAAGGGTGGAAGGCAGCGCCGGGCGAGTTACGCTACAGTTTGCCAATGGATTGTAGATACTTGGACTAACGTGTCTGATGGTACTGTTATCCGAGCTTTCACAAAAGCTGGTGTCCTTTCTGAGGAGCCGCACAATACAGACAGTGACTTTGACAGCGAGGAGCGAAGTGGACCTGCTCTGTTGGATTTTGAACAGCTGTTCAATTCAGAAACAGAGGATGAGGACTTTGACGGATTTGAATAAAGACTATTACCGGTAATGTGCTTGTTTAGTATCGCTACTACTTAAATAAAGTACAACTAAACTCAATTTTGCTCCCGATCTATTTTTTAATACGCACATTTGCATGCTTGTGTGTGTTGTTGTAAAGCGGTGTGTGACTGAGACTGAGCCTTTTCGTACGGTGCGCCTAATAGTCGTGAAATTACGGTATTTTTTATGGTCATTTTTTTGTTATTGTACTAAATACCAAAAATTCGCTGGATAATTTTTTTTAAGGTGATACTACCTATTCCTCGTGAGCTCTTTGATCAACTTTTTTTTTTGCCAGACATGGAGTGGGTTGCGTCAGCCTGACCTCCTCCTGAGCAAACTGTAGACACGTTTGTTTCCTCAGCCGGATCCAAACTCTCCTGCCTTTTTTTTTTAGACAACCATCTCCATCTTTCTCCTGTCAAACTGAAGGCACAGTATGAGAACGTCTTCCCACAGACCTTCCACTGTGGATGTTTCATCATCTCCACATGTAAACAGGACACACGCGGGCTGTCTGGCTCACAGGTCGCCACAGTTTGTTTAAAGGAGCATCCGAGAGCTTTCATAGCGGCAGCTGTGGAGTTTGGGGCTTGAGTTCCACAGAGGGGCGGCTGGGCTGATTGCAGGACGTCCACACTTGCTCGTTTCATCGGGGTTCACTCCCATAAGAGGAACCCCAACATGTCCATGACCAATCAGAGGTTCCACCCATCTTGGGTTAATGAAAGGACAGAGCGTTCCCACGGAAACGACTAGAGATACAGCTGAGGGAACGGGTTTCGAAACTTTTTTTGACACGACAACAAACTTTTATTCAATTCCTTCAGACGAAAAGTAAAAATGGACTTTATTCTAGAGTAAAAATATTATCGGTTATTATATTTTTAAAAACTTAAATCACAAGGTGGGTTTTTGGTGAAGACCCCGCTGATTCCCAGAAGTACTACATTTATTTATTTATTTATTTTTACCAAATTTGTCTTTATTACGGTTTATTTTTTATTATTTCACAGCAACACATAAAATTTTGGGGGATTTTAACTTCTTAATTTTGTGTTTTTTTTTTTATTTTATTATTTTGTTTTCAATATATTTTACAAACATTGATCATTTCTTTTAGTTTGAATGAAATGCAAACAAAAACAAAGATTTTAAACCAACTAATATTTGCACAAAAAACGAGATTTATTTATTGATTACAATAATATTTAAGATTGTTTTTGGTGAATTTGTGGTTTCTTGACGTTTGAAAAGATTTTCGTAAGAACACAGATTGAGTTTCTTTAGTTACATTTTATACAGTAGACATCATATGAGTACACACACACACACACACACACACACACATTAAAAGTATGATTTAAGCCTCAAAATACATGAAAAAACATTTTTGTAGATTTTAAGCATGTGAAACATAGTGTGTGTGTGTGTGTGTGTGTACATATTGGTATTTGTGTGTGTATGTTAGTGTGTGTTTTAGTGTGGGTGTGTTTGAACTGAGATTTGTAATTCACTCACACACACACTTTCACTCACACACGTAGGCAATCAGATTGAGCATCTCCACTAAACGTCAACTCAATCACACGTTTGCATGATTTCCAGTGTGTTTGTGTGTGTGTGTGTGTCTCTATATGTATGTATTGTGTGTGTGTGTGTGTGTGTGTGTGTGGTAGCAGAATGAAAGGTCAGAGGTCAGCAGCGTTTGATTTGCTGCACCCCGGAGCGTGAAACATGAGACCTCTGCAGAGACAAACTGAGCGTGTGCAGAGCGATGGTGGTCTCCCCGGTAACGTCGTCCTGATGGACGGCCGTCTTCTTTCTGTCTCTCTGAACTCGGCTGATAATCAGTCTCATAATTTTAAAAGTTCAGATTTTTATTCAGAGAAAAAGATTTTAATCGCAGAAAAAAAATTATCCAGATTTTGACTTTTTATTGCATTTTACGATTAAACAAAATTTAGGTTTTTAAACATCAATTTATGCAAAAGCAATAAAATTTGACTGATTTCTAAAGGTTTTATAACAGATTCAAACAGTTTTATACAAAAACGATTTCAACAAACCCTCAGTTTGACTCATTTTGACTCAATCTGTGAACGTTTATGCAAAACGGAAAACAACTGGTTTAAACTGGGACCAGCTGTGACGGAGCATTTTAACTTGAATCATTTCTCAAACAAAAGTGCTTTTAAAGTCATTATTTTTGATTATTTTTTTGATTATTTTGAATTACTCTATTCATCCCTCACCGGGGAAATTTGTTTGCTGCACTCCTTACACCGCAGCAGGCTGCCCTTCAACGGCGCCAATGGAAGGCTGCAAAACAAACGACTATTTTTAACTTTCTGTGGTGAAAATACTTAAAATTAATTATGGGATTGTGTGTGTTCGAGGCTGGGACAGGTGGCGAGATTTTATTTATTTATTTTTTGTTTACAAAGTTTCGGGTTCTCGTTTTCTAAGAATTACGTAGATTTTTGTCTGAGCAGGTGTTTTAGCTCAGCGGGGACCATGTTTACCTCCATGTTTATGATTAACGCTTTTTACACAACGTAACGGGAGGAGACGGCAGCTCAGTGGTTAGAGCATTCGCGCCGGACCGAAAGTTCGCGGGTTCGCGTCTCACAGAGAGCACGTCTAGGGTCCTTGGAGAAGACACCTAACCCCCGTTTCTCCCACCATTGGCGCTGTCGAAGGGCAGCCTGCTGCGGTGTAAGGAGTGCAGCACACAAATTTCCCCGGTGAGGGATGAATAGAGTTATTTATTTATTTAAATTTTACAAAAGTCACACCCTTTACAAATTTCAGGTGTAACACAACTTGATCTCCATCCCGCCCTAACCCCGCCTCCAGAACACTAAATATAAATATTGGAATTGATGTAATACATATGCAATGATGATGTTTACCTCAAGCCAAAGAGTGTGAAGAGCGATGGTTTTAATTTGAATTCTTTTCAGATTGTAACGTCCGAAAGCGACCGACAAATTATCGGGCAAAATGGCCGAAAGCGTCAGTTTTGAACTCAATTTAGAAAACAAGATAATTCTCTACAGAAATAGTCCAGTAATCCTCTCCAATTCCCAGGAAGTTGTTCACTTCTGGTTTTCTTTTAGTTCGAAAGTGCGTGCACTCGATCTAAGTAAAAAAACAGCACATTTTTTGCCGCTGATCATTATTACGCGTAAAATGTAAAATATTGTGTCGCAACAAGTGAAAATTTATTATTTAACAATTTGCATAAATTTTAACCAACATTTTTTTCCATGATGTGGTCCATTTTTCTTATGACTGGGGGCTTTCTAGTTGTTTACTCACTGCTTCAAAAGCTTCATTTCACTGTCCTCAGTTCAATTCCTCTTCTGTCCACAAGGACGTCGTTTTTCCACGTCTCATTATTTGCGTATCGCTGCGTCTGCTTAGAGTCTTACTAACGTCCACGCACTCCACCAGATTCATAAATAGCCAAATTTATTATAAAATTCTGATTTGTGCTAAAGCACATTTTGTAAACAGAGCTCATAATCACCAAAATAAGATTTTTTCTCTCATAATATTTGTTAGACTGTCAAAATAAAAGCTTCTATGAAGCAGAAGAGCAGTACGTTGAGGGAAACCTTGTTCTCTAACAAAATAATAAATATATTATGAGAGCTTGTTGCTATGCAGATGTTTCCAGATGTTAGAGTGAAGGGGGGTGAGGGGGGGTGAGCGGTAAAAACCAGAGGGTTGATTTTTGGGACTTAATTTGATGATGCAATCTGTCTCTCAGATCAGAGCAGAAGAGTTTGAGGCGTTCTAATGAATTTTTTTTTGGGGTGTAATTTTTATTTGACCTGAGTCTCTCTCCCTTTCTTTCTCATTCTCTCAAATATGATGACACACACACACACACACACACACACACACACAAACACACAGACTCAAAGATGCACATGTCTTCTTGGTTGTTACGATTAAATATCTAATCCATCGTTTTGTTGCCAAAAATATGATGAATTGAATAAATAAAACTATGAACTATTGAATTAATAAAAAATTATTACTTTAAGAATAAAATAGATGAAAATAAAATTGTGTTTATATTTTAAAAATATTTTAAAACTATTAAAAATATTTTAAAATAGTTTAAAATGTGTTTTTTTATTATTTTTATTTATTTTCAAATTTTTTTAAAATATTTTTAAAAATAGCCTAAAATATTCTTAAAATATTTGTAATTAATTGTTTTATTTAGAAATTTATATATAAAAATAAATAATTTAATTTAGATTTTAGAGACAAAAAAACCCCTAATATTTAATTTAATAATTATTTTAAATATTTGAGTTAAAATGAATCAAAGCAAAAAAAAAAAAAATTTCATCAGCAGGTGAAATAAAACCAGCTTTAAATGGGATTCATTTTATTTAATTAAAGGTTTTCAATGGAATATTTTTTTTCTGTGACCCTGCAGGGGGTCAGAGGGGTCATGGGCCAGAGGTAGGGGTGGGAATGGGGGGGAGTTGGATTAGTTCTACCCGGTCGATCTTTACCCCCCTCTTCGTCCAGCTTATCCTTTGTCCCGCCTGTCAGCGTTGGACACGCTCCACCAATCACACGCTGCCAGCAACAATGGCTGCCATCATTCCCAGAATTCCCTAGGAGAGCCGGGTCTCCTCTGACCTGCGACCGAACCCCACACACACCCGTACCCCCACATCTGGAAAGAACTACCTCTTTATTTCACAGCAAATTCATAAACTAAGAATTAATTAATTCATAAATCTTCCAAACAAAATCAAGCAAATAATTAAATGATTGAAAAATTATTTAATTATGTAAATAAAGATAAAAATAAACTAAATGCTGAAGTAAATTCTCCAAAAAAACAACCACAAAATGTATAAAAAATAAATAATTAAATGATTAATAATTTGTTAATTACGTTGTTAATTACGTAATACCAGAAATATGTAATTAGTTAGAACTGTTTGTTAAAATAAAATAATTTAATGACATTTTTAATGACTTAATTGAACGCTAAACTTTATTTAAAAATGAAGAATTAACTAATTACCTAATGATTTAAACGAAAACCTCAAAACAATTACAAATCATTAAAAAAATTCCGACCAATCATTTAGCTAATGATCTAATTGCATCAATAATTAAATAATTAACTTTACTAATTTCACGCTGAACCGTCGCAGATTTATTTCTATTGACAAAATGGTTCAATTTAGAAATAAAGCATTTTGAAAAATTAATAAAATCCAAAATTGAGATTTTTTTTAATTAAAAATAATGAAGTAATTAAACTATTAATTTGATAAATCTTGAAAACAACTTTCACACTCTAGAAAATAGAAATAATTAAAGACCAATTAAATCACTAATTGCACAATTATATAATTAATTAGCCAAAGTAACTTTTTAAAAAAAAATTCTAAATTTTTTTTTCAAAATAAAATGTTAAAACGACTTTTTAAAACATCAAAATAAATAACAAAATTAATTTTTTTAAATTTAAATAATTATTTATTGTTATTTTTTCATCGTGAGTTTTTCTTTAACGAGGCATCGCCTGAAAAGTTCATCAGCGTAATTATTCTTGAAGCCGCTTACGTATTTTTTCATTTAATTTTTCAAAAGTTAAACATCTCCATAAATTTCTTTATTTCTGAAGTATTTATTTTCTTATTTATTTGTTTTTTTCGCTAGTTTTTTTTTTTTTTAAATATTACATTCGCAAGAAAATAGAAAAATCAAAACATAAAAAGTCGCAAAACGTTTGAAATTCAGGCTGCGAAACAAATCAAAATGCGACTAATGGCGAAATTTTCAGCCGTCCATTAACAGAAAGTGAGCTAGGCATAAACTGCCCAAAGTTACTTAGTACCAACTATAGATGAACTGATAGCTTTTTCAGGGTCATGCCACCAAACGTCAAGGTCATATTAAAGATAACAACCTAGGAGTTACTTGAGCTCCAGAGGCTCACATGGATTCCTGGTTTTCGGCTACTTTTTCTTTTTGTCGTCACTAAAAGTTTTTTACTGTTTCTTTTTAATTAAGATCAACTCAATCACGGAGTTGACACGGTGACCGTGTTCCACTCTCTTTCACTAGTGAACGACGTCACCACAGGATGGCAACATCCTGCGATTGTTCGTGTTTAATATCCGGAGCCACCGACTCGTGCACCACGTCATATTTGGAATACTAGAGGTGTCTCTGGACCAGGTCTGAGTATTGGACCAAAAAAATTAATGTGCACCCCTGGTTTTAAAATATTTGGACTCTTTTACACCAACTGTGATGTTTTTGGTGAGATCAGACGTGTGTGTAAGACACAGAGACCAATCAGAGACGTCTGGACAGTAAACATGAATCCTCATCATGATAATAAAGCAGTTGGAGGTGATTGTGGAATAAAATCTGGAGGTGTGATGATGATATGGGCTGCTTTCATGCAGCTTTTGGGCTTTAAATCCTGAAATGAAGCGTTAAATTCCGATGGAACGCGGCGTTAAAAGCCTGGATGATGTGTGAACACGATCTGCTCTGAAAAGCAAATACCGAGACCGTAAAACTTCGGAGAAAGAAAAGGGTCTGAATGGGTCCCACGTCGCGGTTTGTGGTTGCTTCGTTATTTACTGCAGAAACATAGATGTTTTCATCTGAGCGTGATTAGGACCTGGAATCAGACTCGTTCAAACAAACTGAACGTTCTAAACATCCAGAGGGAAAAGTCATCTCAGTGAAACTTCTGATTTATTCGTCTATCTTCAGAAGAAACTTTCCAGTCCTCCTCGTTTCTGCTCGGTTTATCCTCTCTTCTAAACTAAAATGGCTCGATTTCAGCTGCAAAGATCTTCTTGGCTTTGTAGAGGAACAAAATTTTCCTTCTAAAATCTGCTGTTCAATTTGGTTGGTCCTCATTGGTTGGTTTGAAAAGTCAGAAAAACAAACGGGATCAGATGGAAATAGTGAAGAAAATGTGGTTTTGACCAAAAAAAAAGTCAAAAAATTTTTTTAGGTTGGACAGAAATTCTAGAAAATTTTTGGATTAGATGGTAAAGTTCTGAAAAACTCCAGATTTACATAAAAAATACAGAAAACTTTTTGAATTCAATAGAAAAGTTAGAAAATCTTCTTGATTTGAAAGAAAAGTCATTAAAATGCCTACGAAAAAAATGGAAAAATTGAAGAAAAAAAAACATACAAAAAAACGAGGTTGAATGAAACGTTTTAAAAGTTTTTCTGGATTTGATAAAAAGTCCAGGAAAACTCTTAAATTAAACTTCCTAGATTTTTTTTTTATCAAGAAGTCAAAAAATAACAATTAGTTACAAAATTCTTAAAAAATCTCTGTGTTTGGATCAAAAATTTCTGAAATTAGACACAAATTTTGAAAAACCTTCTGGATTTTCAGAAAACTACTTAAAAAAATTTAAGAAATTCTAGTAGAAACAACAAAAAAAGATAAAAAAAACCACCCGAATAAATAAAAAAGTGCTGAAAACGTCCTGGATTAGCTTAAAAAGTCAAGAAGAAAAAGTTGGAAAACTTCTAGAATCGAATCGAAACCTCTGGGGTTTTTTTTTGAAAAGTCAAGAAAAGTTTTCAAATTAGACAAAAATTCTGGAAAATTTTATGGATTTGATGATGAAACTAATAAATATTCTGAATTAAAATTTAAAAACATGGAAATCTTGTGGATTAGAAAAAAACACTTGAAAAACCTGGGATCTTTAGTTCGGACGAGGAATTCTGTGTGTGTGTGTGTGTGTGTGTGTGTGTGTGTGTGTGTGTGTGTGTGTGTGTGTGTGTGTGTGTGTGTGTGTGTGGTAGGAATGCCTTTTGTTGTGCCTGATTGTTAATTATTCTCCGTTACCGTTCTCCTGCTGAGCGGGTGTGGCCCGCACGGTGTCGATACCCCGTCCTCATCACACCGGTTTTAAAAAAAAAGGAGGTGAAATAAAAACAATCGTTTGATGCTCCTCATTAGTTAAAATCCCCCCCGTCGTCTCTAATGGGGACTCTTTTTCTTTAATTGTTTGTTTTGAGTTTTTAATGAGTTTTGTTTGGTTTGTTAAAATCTTTTCATCTCAAAGGTCAGAAATGAGAAGTTTTATGAAGAGAAAGTTTGAATCGATGCACTTTCAAATATATTCCAAAATTTTAGCAGAATTGGGTCTAACCTGTGTGGAGGTGTGTGTGTGTGTATATTAGGGCTGCAACTAACGATTATTTTGATGATCGATTAATCTAACGATTATTGGCTCGATTAATCGATTAATCGGATAAAATTGGAAACTTAATAAATAATAGATTTTTGGCATTTTATTGAATGTAGTTATGCAAAACACTTAAACAACACGTTGAGCTCATTCTAATAAGTAAAAAAGTTAATCTTTCTGTGAAATAAAGAGGGAGAATATTACCATTTCTACAGCAAATATAAAATAATAAATCTACTTACTGTGTACAGTAAAGGTAAATCACGAGCACCCATAAAATGTGTTTTATAGTACTGGCTAAAAAAACATAAATTGTAAACTGTTGACCATCCAGGATCACATTTAAAAACAAGAAATCGTTAACAGTTTTAGATTTGCAAATTTAACCTTGTTCAGAGGTATAGTACCAAACAAAGACGGCCTAGGTTAACATGAGTAAAAATACACAAAAAACAATCAAGTTGTGTAATATTAAGTTGAGTTGACAGCAAAAACTTCCTAAACGATTAATCGATGACTAAATTAGTCGACAACTATTTCAATAATCGATTATAATCGATTAATTCGATTAGTTGTTTCAGCCCTAGTGTGTATTGTCAAAATCCACGTTGCGCCGCAGATCGAACATGAGGAACTACTCTTACACACCAACATCACCAGCTGGAGGGGGAAAAAAATTAGACTAGAAATGACACATTAGGTTCCAGGAGGCGTTGGCTCAGTGGTAGAGTATCCGTAAAAAAAAATAAAAAAAAGAAATAACACATTAGCATAAAAAAACGTAAAAAAATGGTCATTAATTTGATTTAAAACGTTATTTTATTTCTAAAAACACTCTTTACACTCATTCATCTTCTGAACTGCTTTTTCCCTGACTTGGTAGCTGAGGTGCCGGAGTCCATCCTGGCTCATTCAAGGCAAGAGGCTGGGTACACCCAGAAAAGGCTTACAATCTGTCGCGGGGCCACACACACAACCATACACATACACTCAATCGTAGGGGCGATTTCGTATCGGACAATCAACCTAATAAGATTTTTTTTGGAGGGTGCGAAGAAATTGGAGAAAACTCACGCATACACGGGGAGAACATGCAAACTTCACACTGAACGACCAGTGATTCAAGCCTCGTGCTCACCCAGGATTCGAACCCTGACCGTCTTGCTGTGAGGCTTATTAACATTCTTCTTCTTATCTGTGTATCCCTTTCGGGGTTGCGGGTCGTGCCGGAGCCCATCCCGGCCAATTTAAGGCGAAGGGCAGAGTACACCCTGAACAGGTTGCCAGTCTGTCGCGGGGCCACACACATACAACCATCCACACACTCATTCCTAGGGGCAATTTGGCACCGGCCAATCAACCTAGCATGCATGTCTTTGGAGGGTGGGAGGAAGCTGGCGTACCCGGAGGAAACCCACGCAAACACGGGGAGAACATGCAAACTCCACACAGAAAGTACAGTGTTTCGAGCCTGGTCCTAACCCGGGACTCGAACCCACGACCTTCTTAATGTGAGGCCACTGTGCTACCCACTGCGCCACCGTGCCGCCTTATTAACATTCAAGTTAATTTAAAAAAACTTTAAGTTTTTAGAACCTCGGTTTACTTAAAAAAACATGTGGAATTATGTTGCTTTTTTGCTTTAAAAAAAAACAAAAAAAAACAGTCGGATATATCAGGTCTGATCCGAAGTATCGTAAAGTCACTTTGACACGACCAAACCCACCGATGGATCAGATATCAGATAAACTAGTTTTAAATAACTGTAAATATTAAATAAAACACATTCCGAGCAAAACAAGAAAAAAATACACCGAAATGTCAAGTTTATAAAAGTGCGTTATTTGTTTTTTGAACGAACAAACTCTTTAGAAAACATCGGATTGCTGGAAGATCGGGTTTTATTTACACCAGCAAACACAAATAAACATGTTTCCAAATAGATTCACATGTTTTGTAACAGCTGCTCAGGGACTGAACACACACAAACACACACACACACACACACACACACACACAGACAAACACACAAACACACACCGGGATAATTAGTGACTTTTTTTTTCTCTCATTAAAACAAATCAGCCAAACAACTCACTCTTTGTGACCTCGTTAGGAAAAATGTTTTATTCACCAGGGACGAACGAAACGAACGATGAGTTCATTTTTGGTTTGTGAAAAAACGCTTTTACTCAATTTACTAAAAAAAAAAACACAAATTTGGACAAAAAGAGTAAAACAGACATAAAGATGAAGTCAGTCAGACATCTTCTTATCCGTCTATCTTTTTCGGGGTTGCGGGGGGTGCCGGAGCCCATCCCGGCTGATTTAAAGCGAAGGGCAGGGTACACCCCGAACAGGTCGCCAGTCTGTCACGGGGCCACACACACACTAATTCCTAGGGGCAATTTGGCACCGGCCAATCAACCTAGCATGCATGTCTTTGGAGGAAACCGGAGTACCCGGAGGAAACCCACGCAAACACGGGGAGAACATGCAAACTCCACACAGAAAGGACAGTGTTCCGAGTCTGGTCCCAACCCGGGCCTCGAATCCACAACCTTCTTAATGTGAGGCCACTGTGCTACCCACTGTGCCACTGTGCTGATCAAAGATTAAGTATTCTGAGCAAATCAATTCGTTTTTTTGGGAGTTTTTCATGATCAGCTAACGGCGGACTTCGTAGATTACAAAAACTGTCTTCGTGTAAATGAGAAGCCCACTGTCAGAGGTTTTTGGGATACGGAAGGAGGGGCACCCACTTGCAGGACATCAAACAAGGTTTATTAACTCAATTTAGGAAAGTCCATAAAGCAAGAAGCAAAGGGTTAAGTTAAGGTCTCAAAAGTCCAAATAATAACAAAGTTCAAAAGATGGTCAGGCAACCATGGTGACCTGGTTGGAAGCTCTGGTAAGACCCGACAGGGAAGTCCGGCGTGATTCCCCTTGAGTAGATGGCAGGGTGCACAGATGTGTGGAATCAGTAATCATCCTCAGGTAATCCTAATCAAATTGATTAGGAATACCCAGGGCTCCCTCTGGCAGCAGATGAGGGATTCTGACACCCACGGACGTTTCGTAACTTGTGTATTTATTGTTGACAAATTAAAAAAAATATTTTTAAAGTAGACAGCGTCGACTCGAGCGCAGAGATAATTAATTGTCCAACAAAGTACATCAATAACATGAAAAAAATGAACACAAAAATACTATTTATTTAAATTGGGGGTCTTTTTTAAGGCCAAAAGGAGCCACTCCAACGAGCCGCAGGTTGCCGACCCCCCCCGGTCCAGACAAACCAAACTCCGGCTGAGAAGTAGATCCATCAGATCAAACTTGTATCGATTTGATTGATGCGTTCAATGTGAGAAAATGACTTTCAGAGCATCTAAAACCACATGAGGTCAAAGGTTACATATCCTCTCGGTTAGCTTCTGGAGAGGGGTCACGGCCTCTCTGAACCCCCTGCTGTAAACACACAGGACCTTTTCCAGGTCACGTATATAGTGCTTTTGGAGAATGTTCAGGAAAACTGCCGATAGAGACGTTTCCACCAAGAAAACTGGTCCAATTTTTGAGTTTTCAACCAACTTTTTTTACAAAAAAATCATCATCTTCCGAATACTTTTTATGGGAATTTAGAAATAAAACATTTCATCATCTCAACCCTTAATTGTTAAATATTTTACCAGACATGCCAAGTCTCCCGTATTGGGTGGGAGACACCCACAATTAGGACCTGTCTCACGCTCACCTGCCAACAAAGGCTAATAAACACCAGGCTAATAAAACTCCCTCATGATGAACGCTCTGGTGCATTCCGTGAACATGATTAGGTATGATCATGTTAATAAATTAATAAATGTGCATTTATTACATTTTCAGCTAATATTTGGTGGGAAAACAGACAAATTAAAAAAAAAAAAAAAAAAAGCGCTACTCGTGATGGCAGCAGGTCTGTGTAGCAGTCCAAATTTTTGCTGGATTTTTGAGATTTTTTTCATTGGAGCTTCAAAACATGAGCTACGTCAGCAGTGAGGAATGTCAAGTCAGAGCGGATGTGTGGAGATGTTCCGTGCTGGAGTGAATTAGAACGTGAAGAAATAAAGAGAGAGCAGCTTAGTCTGTTTTACATCAGAGATGGTTCCTATCTGAACATATCTGGCTTCACTATGGTGAAGACATGTGGACAGAGACACAGTGGAACTAAAGATGGTGGACTACTGGTGTTTGACTACAACAAATAGTGTTGTTCCACCACAGTGAAGGATGCGGTTTGCAACATGCATAACTGTATAACTTGACAGGTATGTTTCTTAAGTTTATCTATAGTTGGTACTGAATAACTGTGAACAATTTAATCAAATCCCTTCAGCAATTTGGGCGATTTGTGCATGTACAAAAATTTGAGATATTCCCTTTACAAGAATCTTCCGCACTCTATGGAAGCAGGCATAAAAATAATACCAGGAATACACTGTAGGAATTATTCAATGTGGGATTACTTACGCGGTAAGGACTGTGTGACCCCTCTCTGGAAGCTGATTGGATGAGATCTGCACAGTGTCTTGAAGTTGCTGTATAAAGTTTGATTTGACTGAATGCTAAATGCTCGCGTATAATTTGCAATAAGCTCACAATTAAAAATACTGCAGCGACTGATTCTTGCCTCCTGAACAGGCTCCCTGTGTACGCCGCAAGACCATGTTTTCGGCGGTAAAAGAAAAACTTTACATAAATAAACCAACAAATATTTTTCAGCTACTCGTCCGCCATGTGACTAAGCTAACCAAAAGGCTAAAGCTACACTATATTTTAGGGGTTGCTGGGTAATGTAGTAATGTGTATGTAGTAATGCTGCTTTTTGTGGATGATGTGGTCATGTTGGCTTCATCGGACCGTGATCTCCAGCTCTCACTGGATCAATTTGCTGCCGAGTGTGAAGCGGCCGGGATGGGAATTAGCGCCTCCAAATCCGAGACCATGGTCCTCGCCCGGAAAAGGGTGGAATGCCCCCTGTGGGTCAGGGACAGGGTCCTGCCCCAAGTGGAGGAGTTTAAGTATCTCGGGGTCTTGTTCACGAGTGGGGGAAGGATGGAGCGTGAGATCGACAGGCGAGTCGGTGCGGCATCAGCAATAACTAGGACGCTGCATCGGTCCGTCGTGGTGAAGAGAGAGCTGAGCCGAAAAGCAAAGCTCTCGATTTACAAGTCGATCTACGTTCCTACCCTCACCTATGGTCACCAGCTGTGGGTGGTGACCGAAAGAATGAGATCGCGGGTACAAGCGGCCAAAATGACCTTCCTCCGCAGGGTGGCTGGGCTCTTACTCAGAGATCGGGTGAGGAGCTCTGCCAACCGGGAGGAGCTCGGTGTCGAGCCGCTCCTCCTCCAGGTTGAGAGGAGCCAGATGGGATGGTTCAGGCATCTGGTCAGGATGCCCCCCGAGCGCCTCGCAGGCGAGGTGTTTCGGGCACGTCCCACCGGGAGGAGACCAAGGGGCAGACCCCGCACCCGCTGGAGAGACTATGTCCCACAGCTGGCCGGGGAACGACTTGGGATCCTTCCAGGTGAGCTAGAGGATGCAGCCGTGGTGAGAGAGGCCTGGGCTGCCCGTTTGAGGCTGTTGCCCCCGCGACCCGACCCCGGAACAAGCGGAAGATGACGGAACGGAACGGGTAATGTAGTTTTCTGTACTTGTTACCATTTTGGTGGGGTGTCAAGTTGTCTGAACGCCGAACCACGAGAAAGAAGACCGGAAATGGTGATGTTGTGCTTTTAGGACGAAAGGGGAGACGGTGGCTCAGTGGTTAGAGCGTTCACCCGCGAACTGGAAGTCAACTGGAAGTTCGCGGGTCCGCATCCCACTGAGTACACGTCTAGGGTCCTTAGAGAAGACACCTAACCCCTCGTTTCTCCCACCGTTAGTACCGTCATAGGTGGCAGCCTGCTGCGGTGAAATGTAACCCATAAATTTCTTGGTGAGGGATTAATAAAGTATATTAAAAAAAATAAAATTCTACGACCAAAGTTTAAAAACATTAGTCCACGTGGACACACGGAGTTCCTGTTTGGTTTAACTAGTGTGTGTCTGTGTGTTTGGGATCGGGGCAGCCGGGAGGTCCAGATCAGGTTTAGGGTTTCACTCAGTGTTCATGTTAATGAAGGTCCTCTCTCACACACACACACACACATACACACACACACACACACACACACACACACACACACACACACACACACAAACACCCACACACACACTCCAACGTGATTGACAGGTGACTGACAGGTGAAAACCGATGCTGCTCACAGAGGTGCATTATGGGAGACGAGGCCATGCTCCAAAAGTCACACCTGACAGAAATACACACACACACACACACACACATTCTAACATTCAAACACAAAACATATTCATGCACACACTCATAAAAACACACACATTCAAACATACGGAAAACACACACACACATACACACACACACATTTATGCATACACAAATACATGCACAGACACACACACACACACACACACACACATATTTTGATACACACAGATACAGACACACACAAACATGTTAATACACACAGGCATAGTGATGTACACACACTCTTACAGACCGACACACACATACAAAAGTTCACACACACATACACATATTCTAACATTCAAACACAAAACATGCTCTTGCACGCACTCACAAAAACACACACATTCAAACATATGGAAAACAAACACATACACACACACACACACACACACACACACACACACACACACACACACACACACATATTCTAACATTCAAACACAAAACATATTCTTGCATGCACTCACAAAAACACACACATTCAAACATACGGAAAACACACACATACACACACGCACACACATTTATGCATACAAATACATGCACATACACACACACACACACACATATTTTGATACATACAGATCCAGACACACACAAACATGTTTATACACACACTCATACTGATGTACACACACACTCTTACAGACCCACACACATATAAAAAAGTTGGCACGCACACACACACACACATTTATGCATACACACACATATGCATAGACACACACACATTTTGATACACACAGATACAGACACACACAATCATGTTTATGCACACTCTCATACTGATGTACACACACACTCTTACAGACTCACACACACACAAAAGTTCACACACATACACACATTTATGCATACACAAATACATGCACAGACACACACACACACACACATATGTTTTGATACACACAGATACAGACACACACAAACATGTTTCTACACAAACTCATACTGATGTACACACACACTCTTACAGACTCACACACACACACACACACACACACACACTGGTGTCTAATTCCAACATTATCTGTTTTGGTCCCAAACTTGAGAGGGAATGTTTTCGCAGTAAGAACCCTCACACACTCACACACACACACCTTGTGATCGACAGCTCTGATAGTTCCACCCGTGGTTGCCCCGGTGACCGCGTCCCGCTCTGTTGGCTCGTCTCAATTGGCCGAACCTGCCTGCCAATCAAAGCAGGCCTCAGTCAAACGTTTCACTCCTCGTTTTTTTCTTCCCAACGTCCCGCTGTCATCTTCCTCATCCTCTTCATCACCTCACTGCACTTCACTGTTTAGTGTTCCCACGGCGACAACAGCCAGGAGGCGATCGGTGCTGATGTGGCCGAATGAACACCAACAAGCAGGAAAGAAAGGATGAAATCCAGGAAAGAAAGGGTTAAAAAGCAGAAAAGGTTGATTATTCTGAAAGATTAAAATCAAAAATATGTTTCTTCTTTCTGTGCAGAGTTTGCATGTTCTCCCTGTGTTTGCGTGGGTTTCCTCCGGGTACTGTGGTTTCCTCCCACCCTCTAAAGACATGCATGGCCGGTGCCAAATTGCCCCTAGGAATGAGTGTGTGTGTGTGTGGATGGTTGTATGTATGTGGCCCCGTGACAGACTGGCGACCTGTTCGGGGTGTACCCTGCCCTTCGCCTTAAATTGGCTGGGATGGGCTCCGGCA
Source organism: Neostethus bicornis (assembly GCA_902685375.1). NCBI lineage: Eukaryota > Metazoa > Chordata > Actinopteri > Atheriniformes > Phallostethidae > Neostethus > Neostethus bicornis. The sequence continues at coordinate 4,359,015 of LR738547.1, read as the reverse complement.
CCCCCCGAAAGAGAATAGACGGATAAGAAGATGACTGACTATGTTTCCTCAAATCAGTTTACGGGAGGTAGCGTCCAAAAGCGGCCGCCACTGGTTGTCGGGCAAAATGTCCGAAAGCGTCCATGGCAACTCACGTTAGGAAACGGGATTATTTAAGAAGAGCAACAAGAATTCAGCCAGAAGTTCCTCGGAAGTGACCAACTTCCTGGAAGGCAAAAAACGTTAGCCCGTTAAGGGGTTAAAGGAAGTTTAAACAGATCTGATTACACCATAGAGGGGAGGGGCCTCATTTATCAAGTGTGCGTACGCCGGCTTTAATGCAAGTCGTGTGATTTATGAAGGTAGCGAAGATCGGGGACTATTGTGTAACTTTAAGGAGTCTCAGGAGCTGCTGTACGTAAACGGTAAGACACGGGGAAAAGACGACATTTATGGACGGAACCTGAAGTGAACTGTTTATCAGCCTAAGCCAGGGGTGGGTAAACTTTTCGGTTCACGGGTCACATTGAGTTCTAACACAGTAGCGGAGGGATGGCATGCTTTGGTAACCGCTTGATTGGACCAATACAGTAGAATAGTTCCGTTCCATCATCTTCCGCTTGTTCCGGTGTCGGGTCGCGGGCGCAACAGCCTCAAACGGGCAGCCCAGGCCTCTCTCTCCCCGGCTGCATCCTCTAGCTCACCAGGAAGGATCCCAAGTCGTTCCCCGGTCAGCTTTGAGACATAGTCTCTCCAGCGGGTCCGGGGTCTGCCCTTTGGTCTCCTCCTGGTGGGACGTGCCCAAAACACCTCGCCCGCGAGGCGCTCGGGGGGCATCCTGACCAGACGCCCGAACCACCCCATCTGGCTCCTCTCGACCTGGAGGAGGAGCGGCTCGACACCGAGCTCCTCCCGGATGGCAGAGCTCCTTACCCGATCTCTGAGTGAAAGCTCAGCCACCCTGTGGAGGAAGCTCATTTCGGCCAATAGAATGGCACGCTAGATTTTAAACAAGCGCTAAATGTTACATCAAGAGTTTCAAATCTAGCGGCGCTAGGTCTGAAATCTAGTGCAATAGCGCTTAAAAACGTACATTTAGCGGCACTAGGTTTGAAATCTAAGCGCTTGATGTAACATTTTGTTTGTTTTAACATCTAACGCGCTTGTTTACGTGTGTGTATTGGACCCGATGGCTTTCCATATCTGTGAACACTGTTTATTTTGAGCGTACGCAACACGAAGACACACACATTTTAATGGGAGCAGTGTTGTTTTCTCAACAAAGCCAATAGAGTGTGCCATCTAGTGAGGAAACATCAGAATTGCAGGAGAAATAAAACATTAACAAGGTTTATTTGTTTCAATTTTTTACGTTCGGCGGGCCAGATTAGATCGTTTAACGGGCCGCATGTGGCCCTGAGGCCGTAGTTTGCCCATGCCTGGCCTTGGAAATGAGGACCCATGATGATAGAGCCCTAATCTCATTATTCCTTCAGGGACTGGCTGCTGTACCCACCCATGAACCTCACTGGTCATCAGTAGTAGTATTCCTGTGTCCAGGTTGGACATTTCTTGTTACGAGGCTGGACATCTGTGATTGGGCTGAACAAACTTGACGCATCCTCGCTTGAACTGCAGAAAATATATCAAATATAACTTCGTGTCTGTTTGGGAACGAGCAGCAAACACATCAGGTGATGAGGCCGTTTGAGGACACGTATTCTTTTTAGGGTGACGCGTCCAAGTGAATATTACTTTTTGATTTTACTACCATACTCCCTAAACATGCTTTCTTGGACTGGCTTGAGTCCCTAGTCTGGTATGTGGTGGTTCTGGATAGAACTAGGAACTGCTCTGACCTACCCAGCATTTAAATAATTTCTTATGATGAGTTCAAAATAATTGCCCCGAATTTGGAAAGAAATCACATAAGAAGACAAATCAGAAGGATACCAGTCATGTTTGACTCCCTCTGGGTTTTGGACACACTCCAGCTTTGTAAAGAACTCATTTTTTCCTTTGAATAAAACTCATAAACTTGCAAGGTGGAAGGAAATGAACAAAAAAGAAGAAAAAATGGACAGAAAACACAACAAAGCAAATAAAAATATTTATGAAAAAAGTTAAAGGAGATGCAGAAAAAAGGAAAGAATATGGGGAGAGGGGCCATGGGGAGGGGCATGCCTGGAAAACTAAGTCAAAGAGGGAAAGAAAGGGAATATGGAAAGAAAGGATTGAATAGGATGCGGAAAAAAGAGGGAGAACTAAAGAATCAAATGAATCATTAGCGATTAAAAATAATAAAACTCAGCAGTAGCTTTTTTTTGCTTCTCTCTGATGAGATGTCAAACAAATCTGCTGAAGGTCATTTACATGCGCGCCCCCTCCTCATGCAGCCGTTTAACCTCCACCTGATGGGCTTTGATGTGCTAACAAGCTGCAGAAACGAGGACGAACACGCTGCGTTCAAAGCTGCTCTGCAGGGAGGAATTGAAGTTCCCTTGTTCTGGTGTCACCATGTGTCACCTCTACCACCAACGCGGGTCATTCTGGTGGCACCATGAGATTGGGGGGCTCATTTACGAAAAAAAGCATTGATATTTGGCTGAAAGTGCTTTTCTTACTCGGCGCTATGACATTGCTAAGGCACGACAAACGTGAGGTTCATCAATACCGTTGTAACTCTTGTTATGCAACTTAAAGTTTATAAATCACACCCGCGACAAATTGTACGTGTAAACCAACTTGAAATCAATCCAGCCCCAACCATGCTTTGAGAATTTCAAAAATGGTGATGCAAATGATCAACAGTCCAGAGCAATGGAGAGTGTGGAAAAGAGGTGAAAGAAGGATTGAAACTTGAAATCAACCCAGCCCTAACCACGCTTCGAGAATTTCAAATATGGTGATGCAAATGATCAACAGTCTAGAGCAATGGAGAGTGTGGAAAAGAGGTGAAGAAACGTGTGCAGGCAGGCTGGAACGGGTGGAGGAAAGTATCAGGTGTGATGTGTGACAGAAGAGTTTCAGCTAGAATGAAAGGGAAAGTGTTCAAAACCGTGGTGAGACCGGCCATGCTGATTGGTCTAGAGACAGTAGCACTGAATAAAAGACAGGAAGCAGAGATGAAGATGCTGAGGATCTCTCTGGGAGTGACCAGGATGGACAGGATCAAAGGAACAGCACATGTTAGAGGTTTTGGGGATAAAGTTCGAGAGGCCAGACTGAGATGGTTTGGACATGTGCAGAGGAGAGAGAGAGAGTACATCGGAAGAAGGATGCTGGGTTTGGAACCACCAGGAAAGAGGACTAGAAGAAGACCAAAGAGTAGGTTCGTGGATACAGTGAAGGAAGACATGAAGATAGTTGGTGTGACCAAAGAAGATGCAGCAGATAGGGTTAGATGGAAGAAACTGACTTGCTGTGGCGACCCCCTGAAGGGAAATGCCGAAAGAAGAAGACGAAGTGATGCAAATAATGTGATGCATATGTCCTGGTCTCGTAATGAGCTGGTGACTCCTGAATTTACTCATGAACAATTACGAGATGTCACCAAAAGATGTGGTCCTAATTAACACTAGAACTACCAGGGCAGTCAATTTGACGGTTCTCAGAAGTTGATGTCTAATTACTGTTGTTACGTTGATCTTTGTCGTTCCTGGGTTTTAGACTTTTTCTACATTTGTTTTTGTACATTGTTGTATTTTAACTGAAATTAAGCACTAAAAACAATTTCTGAGTAAGTTTTCCTCTAACTCCCACACTCGTCATTTTGACTCCTCTTTTACATTGTAACTTTTTCTCGCGCCTGACCGTAGCGTAGTTACTGTTGCCTGGTAACCATTGTGGCACCACTCAGGTGAAATCTTGGTAAGCAAAAATAGATCTAAGAAAACGTTTGTCAGTCACTGAGGCACTTCCCGTGTATGACGTCATCGCCATAGCGCTAATCGTCAAATTGACAGCTGTGGGAGTTCTAGAAGTTCTAGAAATCTGGTAGTCCTAGTGTTAAAGTGGTGACAAAAAGCAACCAGCTGTTCACTTTATAAATGAGGGTCACTGTCGTCTTATTCGCCCATTCCCACACTGTCCCTCATTTGAAATTATTTAGATAGTAGCACTTTGGGCACGTCGTACGACCACATCCTTTGGAGGAATCCGGGTGAACACATCGTTTTTGGTCATATACAGTACCTCCTTCACACCTAAATTTTGGTGGATGCAACGAGTGCCTTGCTGGTGAGGTGTTCCGGGCACGTCCCACTGGAAGGACACTAAGAGCCAGACCCCAGACCCAGCAGGAACGGAGCCAGCCCCCGTTCCTGGCCAGCTATTTCTCATAGCTGGCCAGGAACGACTTGGGATCTATCAGGGTGAGCTGGAGGATGCAGCCGGGTTGAGAAAAGCCTGGGCTTCCCATCTGAGCCTAATGTCCCCACAACCCGGCCCTGGATAAGCGAAAAACGACGAAATGGAAAACAACTTTGATAAATGAGGGCGAGTATGTCTAAATCAGGGGTGTCAAACTCTGGTCTTTGAGGGCCGGTTTCCTGAAGGTTTTCCATATGTTCCTGGTTCAACACAGCTGATGCACATGAAGACAAATCAACAGCCAATAAAATTTGGCAATGACTCAAAAATGTAGATCAGGTAGGAAGATGCAAGAACACATAGGACACGGTAAGGCCCCCCAGGACCAGAGTTTGATACCCCTCGTCTAAATTGTGCGTTGAAAAGAAGGTGTGTAGTAAAGAGCTTAATTTTTTAGAGTGATTTACAGTGGCGGCTGGTGACGTGTGGTGCAGGGGCGCCGTCCCCCCGACCTGATGACCAAGAAACATATATGCATATATATCTATATATACATATATAAACATGTATGTGTTTATAAGTATGCAAAACTGTTGAGTGTGAAGATTACATGCATTTTAATAATGTTTTACACCGTTTTATTTTATTTTCTTACTTCCTGTGCAAACCGGAACGAGGGCACGGGGTAGGTACGCCCTCCCAGGTAAACGTATAGGTGTGTATGTGGCTTCCGGTTTTTATGGAAGAAACGTGACGTCAGCTCTAAATTTTTTCCCATTCATGTGTATTGCAAACCATAACCACGCGCGCGGGGCGCAGAGATTTTCCGCCCATCGGGTCTGTGATAGGTTATCCTCTCTGTCAGTCTGTTACATGAACCAATCAATTAGCTATAAGCTGACCTATAAATCCCACCCACGCCACGCCCTTTCTTTTCACTGCGTAATTCTGGGAGTCTTCATGATGGCGTTGGAAGCGAGTTCAGATGCTAACAAAGCTAGCGGCTCTTTTAAAGAGAATTCAGTGTTGTCCCTTCTACAGAATCCGTTTTCTAAGCGTTTTAAAGAAGAAAAAAGAAGAGTGAAGGAGCTTGGACCGGACACCCCAGATTTCACTGTGCAACAAAACAGTGGAGATCGTGGCCGCTTTTATGTGAGAGGATAATGAAGGTCTATGAAAAGTGGCGGTGGCTAACTGGATGAGAAACACTTTTTTTGTTTCCCCTGCTTATTGTTTAGTTCAGCAGCATCTGAAAAGATGTGGATATCAACAGGGGTGAGTGACTTGAAGCATTTGTCTGAAAAGTGCAAACGTCATGAAACTTGCCGCACCCATCTTGATAGTAGCTATAAGCTAGGTGTTTTTGGCAGTAGTAACATCCTGGCACAATTAAATGAAGGCTACCGAACTGGCATAAGGAAACATAATGAAGAAGTCACCAGAAACAGACACATATTGTCACGAATAATTTTATATTTATTTTATATATATTAAATATATACTTTTATATAATATATCTAAAAAAAATTTTTGTGTGTGTTTGAAAAATGTGCGCCCCCCCAGTTTTTTTTACCACCAGCCGCCACAGGTGATTTAATCAAACAAACAAAAGCACAGAAAAAGTGTAGATTATATTTTTTGGTGCACGTCTTTTATATTTTTATATCTCCATGTTTCAGTGAGCTGATCTGTTTCCCAGTCTGGATATAAAGCTAGTCTGAGCACGTTAGCATGAGGAAGTGTGTGTCCTTGTTAGAAGCTGTTCTGGTCTCGGCCCAGTTGTGAACCTGTCGTCGAAGCGCAGACCTCCTGACCGGAGGAGTGTTTGCACAGGCATGGAAACCACTGAGGAGGAAGAATGATAACAGCTTCCTCCTCCTGGAGAAATCCGGCTGGACGTCCAAAGTGTGACGGCCCTGAATCCCTAATAATCCTGCAGCTGCCCAGGAAGGAGCCCGGTGTGTGTGTGTCTGTGTAACCACCAGTAAGCCTGTTGACACACTCATACTGGGACCGGTGGGTGCCCGGCTCCCTCCACCAATCACAGAGTCCGTGTTATGTAAATCATGTGGTGTTTAGGCTGATGAAGGACTAACTAAATGAAGTTTGGATGAAGACTTCTGAGGGTGATGAGGAGATGATGAAGGTAAAACAAATTCAGAGCTTTTAGAAACTTTTTTTACAGTAAAAACCTTAAAGATGCCGAAATGTTCAGTAAGTTTTTTTTTTTTTTTCATTTTTAAGCACCTCGGCGTTCCGCGGACGCTTCCGTAACACTTTTGTGAAAACAACATCTCTGTATGTGACGAGATTGTTGGTTAAATTTAAAGAATCTAATAATCTAACCAAATTATCAAGTGGAGTAAAGAACAAAAGAACAAGATCGAGGATACAAGCAGCCGAAATGAGCTTCCTTCGTAGGGTGGCTCTCACTTTGAGATAGTGAGGAGCTCTACCATTAGGGACGAAGTCAGAGTAGAGTGGTTCTCCACAGGTTTGAGAGAAGCAAGATGGGGTGGTTTGGCTATCTGGTTAGGATGCCTACTGAATGCCTCGCTGGTGAGGCGTTTAGGGCACGTCCCACCAAGAGGAGATCCAGAGGCAGATCCTGGACCTGCTGGAAGGACTATGTCTCATAACTGGACAGGGACACCCCAGCTAACAATTTAACAGTTTTTCAAAGGTTAGCAGAATGTTCCTTGAGGTTATTTTTGGTTCTCTAAATGTTCAAAGGTTAGTTTTTGGATTCCAGAATGTTCCTCTAACTTTAATTTGAACCATAATTTTTGGAACTTGGGGAGATGGCAGCTCAGTGGTTAGAGTGTTCGCGCGCGGACCAGACGTTCGCAGGTTTGCGTCCCACAGAGAGCACATCTAGGGTCTTTGGAGAAGACACCTACCCCCCGCTTCTCCCACCATTGGCGCCGTCAAAGGGCAGCCTGCTGCGGTGTAAGGAGTGCAGCACACAAATATTCCCGTTGTGGGATGAATAGAGCAGTGGTGGAACGTAACAAAGTAAATGTACTTCGTTACTGTACTTAAGTAAAAAAACTTGTGTATCTGTACTTTACTTAAGTAAAATTTAAGACCGGTACTTTTACTTTTACTTCACTACATTTTTAGAGTAAATATCTGTACTTTTACTTCGCTACTTTTTAAAAGTGTGTTTTACATTTTTCGTTACATTTTCGTTCAGGAATTTGAAACATACACAGGTTTTTTTAGCGCATCTTGAAGCCGCATCGCCAAAATCAAAAGAAGCAGTTGATCGGGAGAAGAAGTAATGAATCGAGAAACGTTTTCCGCATTCATTCAAAAACCTAACATCAAATCTAGTACAAATTAAAAAGAGTCAGGAGATTGTTGTTCGTCGTGTTTACTTCTAAATAAAAAGTCGAGCATCATTACACAAAGCAGGGGCGGATCTAGAATTTTCCAAAGGGGCGTGGGCCTTTGACAAGCCAATATATAGTGACTGGGGGCCTTTCCCCCAAAACATTTAAAAAAAATAAGTGTCATTTTCCTCCATTTTGGTGCCCATTCACTGGCCCTTCTAGGGGATAGCTTGACTTGTCCCGTTTCCTTTTATTTATTTATTTTTGTGGACCAAAAGAGGCAGGAGAGGGGGGTCACACCCCTGCAGAGTATTTATCCTGGTTACCATGGTGACACCCTATAGCACAAAAAATAACATTTGAATTATGGTCAAATACTTTTACTTTTTACTTAAAAAGTACAATTTACACCAACTACTTTTGTACTTTTACTTAAGTAGATTTTTTTATTGGTACTTTTACTTGCGTAATTTTTTGCCTAATTATCTGTACTTTTACTTAAGTACAAAAAGTGAGTACTTCATCCACCACTGGACTAGAGTAATTCTTTTTTTTTTTTTTCTCAACGATCTGGTAAGGTTATGTTCTAACATAACTACCAACTAACTTTTAGGGAACGTTAGTTTTGGTTAGCTAAAAACAAACCTTTAGAGAACCTCAGGCTAACATTCCTTGGAGGTTCTCTGTTTGCTGGGACCTCAGGATCCCCCCAGGTGAGCTGGAGGATGCAGTCGGGGTGAGGGAAGCCAAGGTTTCCCGTCTGCAGCTGTTGCCCCCGCAACCCGACCCCGAATTTGCGGAGGACAACAGAATGGAACGAAACAAGTGGTGGTATTAAATTAATGCTCAGGTCTCTGTGTATGTGGCAGAAACCAAATTCGTTCTGTTCCATTGTCTTCCGCTTATCTGGGGCCAGGTCGATACCTCGAAAAAAAGTTATTGGTACGGTTTTGATATTTTTGATTTTTGATATTTTTGATATTGCAAGGTTTCCTCCCTCCATCTTAAAAATATAGCCAGGCTACGTCCATGTCTTTCCAAACCGGACGGTTTCATGTCCTCCAGGCTGGATTACTGCATTGCCCTCCTTTAGGGATCCCATGCAGGGGCTTACAAAAGCTCCAGCACATCCAGAACTGCACTGCCCGGATCCTGATAAGGAGGCGCAAATATGACCATATCACTCCCATCCTCAAATCCCTCCACTGGCTACTCGTTAAATACAGAATTCAGTACAAGCTCTGCCTCCTCACCCATCAGTGCATACACTGCACTGCACCTGTTTATCTCCAAGAACTCCTAACCCTCCACACCACTGTCCAAGAACTCCTAACCCTCCACACCACTGTCCGAGAACTCCTAACCCTCCACACCACTGTCTGAGACCGGGGCTCCTCCTCCTAACCCTCCACACCACTGTCCAAGAACTCCTAACCCTCCACACCACTGTGCAAGAACTCCTAACCCTCCACACCACTGTCTGGGAACTCCTAACCCTCCACACCACTGTCTGAGAACTCCTAACCCTCCACACCACTGTCTGAGACCGGGGCTCCTCCTCCTAACCCTCCACACCACTGTCCAAGAACTCCTAACCCTCCACACCACTGTCCAAGAACTCCTAACCCTCCACACCACTGTCCGAGACCTGCGCTCCTCCTCCTCCTCCTGCCTGCACCAAACTGCCAGGACCAAACTCTCCACTATGGGGAAAGGGCCTTCCAGGCAGCTGCTCCACAGCTCTGGAACGATCTTCCCGAGAGCCTGAGGGCTCCACAGAGCGTTGAGGTTTTTAAGAAAAGACTGAAGACATTTTTGTTTCTAAAGGCTTTTCAACAAAGTTTTTAGTGTTGTTTTTTGTGTTGTGGTTTTATTTAATTTTGCTCTTTGTTGTTCCTTTTGGTCATTGTAGCAGTTTGAGATCTCCACTGGAAATATGAAGTGCGTTACAAATAAAATTTTTATTATTATTATTATTATTTTTGTATAGAAATCCGTAAATATACCGATATTTTTGATGACCAAAACCAACCAGCTATAGATTAACTTCGCGGACACCTCCAAGTTTTAATTTCTTGATACAACAATTCTTTGAAACCTCATCTAAACTCGATCGAGACCACAAAAAACGGACCATTAGGCCTTAATGTCTGTGTTTCATTTTAAATGATAGATTTTAATAAATTATAAACATACAAAGTATGAAATTGTTTAAAAAGAACCTGAAAAATGTCCAAAATCATTTGTGCAACTGTGAGAAGTGTTTGTGAGAAATGCACCGTAATGACTGAGAAAATCTGTAACGTCAGACGAGGGTCATCCAGAGGGTCCTAATCCCAGCAGGAGCACCACATTCTGCTCTCCACCGTGATCCGATCCAGACCATACTCCCGATGAAAATAAACAGGAAAACCTGGAGTAATCCTCTGATCTGCAGAGGCGACATGTTCTAACTCCCCGTGAAGTTCATCAGGCTGAGGATGGAAGGGGTAGAGGGTTGGGGGAGGGCAGGGGGTCACATTCCCTTCATCTCATGTATCTCAGAGTAAACTCAGTGAAATGAGTCCAAACCGTTGGTGTCCGTAAGCTCATTTCAGACCAGGAGCTTTGTAATTCCTGGATTTTCTCCGGCACAAGTGTGAAGTGTGATGGCAGCCGGCCATCCCGGCTCTTCGCCAAAGTCAGTCCGGTCTTAATAGAAGTGATAAAGAGACGGCCAGCTGGCAGGAAAAAGCTTCTCGTCCTCCTCTGTGAGCTCTGATAGCTCAGAAATCCTCTGGAGACCAGCAGGGAGGAGCTGGGTGGGGGTAATGTTTATATCCAGAACCTTCCAAAGATCACACCAGGTTTTCTTCTGGTCCAACTCAGAGACCAAGAGCTTCTCTTTTATAAGATTTCCTGTGAGCATTTATGAGAAAAACTGGGAAACTTTCATGAGAAAAAGAAATCATAATAAATCTGAAGCCAAAGATGAATCAGACGAGTTTAATCCGGTTATTTATCTCCTCTCTGTTCACCGAAACAAGAACAACCATCAGAAAACGGGATGAAAACGAACACTGGACACAGCGTAAAACAAATATAGGTTGATGCCAACGTGTTAAAGAAAATGCCCCCATTAGCCTTGGTACTGAGTACCTGTGGGCAGTTTACTTTTTAAAAATTCTGTAAAAAATCTTTGAATAACTTAAAACTAAAATTATTTCAAAACAAACTCCTGAAAAGGCAATTTTTTCCAAACCACTGAAGAGCTTTTAATTAAATTTCTCACAGTTACTCAGCACCATCTATAGATGAACTGATTAGGTTTTCAGCCTCAGGCAATCATTGGTCAGTCAGTCAGTCAGTCACCTTCTTAACCGTCTATTCCTTAATGGGTTGTGGGGGTGCCAGAGCCCTTCCTGGCTGATTCAAGGCGAGGGGCAGGGTACACCCCGAACAGGTTGCCAGTCTGTCGCGGGGCCACACACATACAACCACACACACCTAGGGGCATTTTGGCATCGGCCAATCCACTTAACATGCATGTTTTTGGAGGGTGGGAGGAAACCGGAGTACCTGGAGAAAACCCACACAAACAAGGGGAGAACATGCAAACTCCACACAGAAAGGACAGTGTTCCACGCCTCGTCCCCACCCAGGACTCGAACCCACGACCTTCTTGTTGTGAGGCCACTGCGGCACCGTGCCGCCGCAATCATTGCTAAAGATCCGTTCTGTTCCGTTATCTTTCACTTGTTCCGGGGCCGGATCACGGGGGCAACAGCCTCAAACGGGAAGCCCAGACTTCTCTCATCTCGGCTGCATCCTCCAGCTCATCCGGAAGGATCCCAAATCGTTCCCTAGCCAGGTGTGAGACATAGTCTCTCCAGCGGGTCCGGGGTCAGCCCCTTGATCTCCTCCCGGTGGGGCGTGCCCAAAACACCTCGCCCGCGAGGCGCTTGGGGAGCAACCTGACCAGATGCCCAAACCACCCCATCTGGTTTCTCTCGACCTGGAGGAGGAGCGGCTCGACACAGAGTTCCTCCCGGATGGGAGAGCTCCTCACCCGATCTCTGAGTGAGAGCACAGCCACCCTGCGGAGGAAGCTCATTTCGGCCGCTTGTACCCGCGATCTCATTCTTTCGGTCACCACCCACAGCTGGTTACCATAGGTCACCTCCAAAAAATTCTGATTCCATTGCATTCAGCGACGAGCACCCCGAATGCACAAGAGAATTTCCCTGGTTGATGTTCTGGTGTAAACCGACACTCAGCGAGGGGAATATTCCGGGATATTTTTGGCGTTTTTCTCACCTTCCAGGACACGTTGATGATGTGTGAAACATCTCAGAAGCTCCAGCAACGTGTTTGTTTATTTTCTTGTTTGAATGTTTACGACCCCTCCGTCCCCCCACTCTAAAAAAGCCTGATTGACAGGACTAAAGATAATAGTGATCCAGGGGCCGACAAAGGCCAACAGGGGCCAACAGGGGCCAACAGGGGGCCAGCTGACCCCACACGGCAAAGGGAACGGTGGAGTCATTGTGTGTGTTAGCATCCGTCAGGCTTCACCTCTCAGATCAGAAAACACAAAACAGCAGCAGCTTCGTATTGTTTATATTGTCTCTGCCCGAGTGGGGGGCAGGGTCAGCTAGCTGGGCAGGAGGTTAAGTAGCAGCTGAAGCGGGGTTTGGGCAGTGTTGTTTTCATCAAAGATGACAAAAACAAAATGATTTCGTTCACAAAGCATTTTTTATGACGATGACATAACGATAACAAAATAAATGCGAAATTTTGGTGACGAAAACATGACGAGATGTTTGCAAGTTTCTGCTGACGAGACGAAAATGTAACGAAATAGGAGTCAGACTTTCACATTCTGTCTGTGAAAAGAAAAAAACACAGGCTGCATCTGTCTCTCATGGCGCCCTCCTGCCCCCCCCCCCCCCCCCCCCCCCCCACACACACAATGCTGCACGTTCACACCGTCTACACAACACACCTCCAGCCATGAGGAAGTCACAAACCATGGTGAAAACAGTAAGAAAGAGGCTTGGTGGTCAGAAACTTAAAGTTTTCCATATATTTTGCGCAAACAGCATGCTAACTTCAAGCTAATGCTAGCTTGCGGCGCTGCTAACTTCTTAGCGTGGTTGCGCTAACGACTGCTTGAAATGCATTCCAATGTTTACTTTGTTTACGGGGTTATTAAGAGGTGTTATTTTAAAGTATGATTAAGTTACAACATTCCTCACTCACTGAAAAATTTCTAATTATTTACGTTGTTTTACCATGTTCGCTGTTTTGCGCAAGTTAAAGCTCGGCAGAGTTTTTTTTAACAAACAATCTGCATTATTCTCAGTAATAAAAACACGATTGTTAAAGTTTTTCTTTTTTTTTTACACTAAAACTAGCATAAAAACGTTCTTAGTCTTCCATGAAGAAAACTAGACGAAAACTGTTTTGGGTTTTTATGACGAAAACGTGACTAAAACTTAAATTAAAATTCGTCCAAAGACTAAAACGAAAACTTAGATGGCTGCCTAAAACAACGATGGGTTTGGGAGGTACAGTATATTTTAAGGAGTTCCCCCATTTTTTTCCTTCTTAACTTAAAACTTTTAGAAGACCTCTTTGTGAGTTGGACTATTTTTAACCGCGGCCTCGCCGAGGCATTCTAAACGCGCTGCGTGGGGTCACCAGAGGGGCCGAGTATCTCCAGTCTGGGACAATATGGAAGTTAGAAGGTTGTTTTTATGGCGTTAGGTTCAAGCCAACACTCAAACGCACAGTGACAGCTTCGGATAGGGGGGCGATTGTGCGTTGCTGTGGGAACAGCCGAGAGGCGGAGTCGTGTTACAGGGAACATGTGGCGTTGCTGCGTGTGTAACATGTTCGGTTAATATGATCCAACATGTTGTGCATATTACAGGGCGGAGGAATGTCAGCGTGCGGCACGGGGCCTGTCAGGGCATTACGTCCCGCTCATTTACCCCCACGGTACCCCTATATCGCCCTTTCACCCATACACTCCAACCTTCAAGGAGTGTATGATCAAGTTTGTACGTTTTCTGTTTATTCAAATTTGATATTGCAGTAATTAACGTGTTATTATTTACTCTGTTGAACCCCCCCACCATCGGCCCCACCAATTGAGCCCGCCAATAAATTTGCTGTTAAAAGCAGTTTGGAAGCAGTTTTTTTGGTGAAAAAATGCGTTAAAAAGTACCGGCTAGTAGTCACTAGAGGTCACTAGAGCGAGATCTTGGACAGCAACCAATTAGCACCAAGTGGGGCTCAGTGCGCCCAAACATTTTAGATTCACTTGCATGAGAGCGACTGACAGCAGGAGTTTAAGTATCTCGGGGGTCTTGTTCACAAGTGGGGGAAGGATGGAGCGGGAGATCGGCAGGCGGATCGGTGCGGTGTCAGCAGTAACTAGGACGCTGCATCGGTCCGTCGTTGTAAAGAGAGAGCTGAGCCGAAAAGCAAAGCTCTCGATTTACAAGTCGATCTACGTTCCTACCCACAGCTGGTTACCATGGTGAGGGTAGGAACGTAGATCGACTTGTAAATCGAGAGCTTTGCTTTTCGGCTCAGCTCTCTCTTCACCACGACGGACCGATGCAGCGTCCTAGTTATTGCTGATGCCGCACCGACTCGCCTGTCGATCTCACGCTCCATCCTTCCCCCACTCGTGAACAAGACCCCGAGATACTTAAACTCCTCCACTTGGGGCAGGACCCTGTCCCTGACCCACAGGGGGCATTCCACCCTTTTCCGGGCGAGGACCATGGTCTCGGATTTGGAGGCGCTAATTCCCATCCCGGCCGCTTCACACTCGGCAGCAAATTGATCCAGTGAGAGCTGGAGATCACGGTCCGATGAAGCCAACATGACCACATCATCCACAAAAAGCAGCATTACTACATACACATTACTACATTACCCAGCAACCCCTAAAATATAGTGACTGAAAGAATGAGATTGCTGGTACAAGCGGCCGAAATGAGCTTCCTCCGCAGGGTAGCTGGGCTCTCACTCAGAGATCGGGTGAGGAGCTCTGCCACCTGGGAGGAGCTCGGGGTCGAGCCGCTCCTCCTCCAGGTCGAGAGGAGCCAGATGGGGTGGTTCGGGCATCTGGTTAAGATGCCCCCCGAGCGCCTCGCGGGCAAGGTGTTTTGGGCACGTCCCACCGGGAGGAGACCAAGGGGCAGACACGGACGCGCTGGAGAGACTTTGTCTCACAGCTGGCCGGGGAACGACTTGGGATCCTTCCGGGTGAGCTAGAGGATGTAGCCAGGGTGAGAGAGGCCTGGGCTACCCGTTTAAGGCGGTTGCCCCCGCGACCCGACCCTGGAACAAGCGGAAGATGACGGAACGGAGAGCGACTGAGAGAAAGCTGGTGTTTGTACCAAAGACAGATGTTTTTGTATTTTTACATTACATACTTAGTTGCCCGCCAAGGTTGAGGTCCGTTTATCTTGTCCGCAAACTGAATCACTGCACAAGAGAAACGCCCAAGCCACAGGTGTGTTGAATCAATGTGTTTGTCGTATAGCATTGACATTGCATGGTTGAACGGATAAAGAACGGCGGTGGTGCAGTGGTTAACACGGTGGGCTCGCTGCAAGAAGGTTGTGGTTCAAATCCCGGATGGAGACGAGGCTTGGAACACGGGCCTGTTGACTTAATACAGGGGCGGCCAAACTTTTTTTTGACTCACGGGCCACATTGAGTTCTAACATTTGACCAAGGGGGCCGGAACAGGAGCAGATGGATGGCATGTTTGGTAACCGCTAGATTAGACCGATAGCGTGGCGCACTAGATTTAACCAAGCGCGCTAAATGTTACATCAAGAGCGTTAAATTTTAAATCTAGTGGCGCTAGGTCTGAAATCTAAGCACTTGGTGTAACATTTTGCTTGTTTTTAACATCTAACACGCTTGATTACGTGCGCATATTGGGTCCGATGGCTTTCCATATCATACAGTGCGCCATCTGGTGAGGAAACATCAGAATTGCAAGGGAAATAAAACACCAGCAAGGTTTATTTTTTAAATTTTTCAAAATCGGCGGGCCGGATTAAAATGTTTAACGGGCCACATTTGGCCCGCGGGCCGTAGTTTGCCCGTGCCTGACTTAACATCTCTGCTAAAAGGAAGTGCAGCAAGACTGGTGGGCCTTTCTGTGTGGAGTTTGAATGTTCTCCCCGTGTATGCGTGGGTTTTTTTCCAGGTTTCCTCTCACCCTCGAAAAACATGCAAGATAGGTTAATTGGCTGCTACAAAATTGCCCCTAGAAATGAGTGTGTGGGGACGGTTGTGTGTGTGGCCCCACGAATAACTGGCGTCCTGTTCGGGGTGAACCGTCCCCCCCGCCCCCGAGTCCTCACAAATAAAATATGACATTTCAGGCTTGTTTCGGGCTCGGGCCCGCAAATCACGTTGATTGGTCGGGCTCGGGTCGGATTTTAATATCCGCGAGCTCCGGTTGGGTCGGGCTGTTTTTTTTTTAGGCCCGATCTCACCTCTGGTGTGAGGTCAGACTGTTTCCACGGAGGGAATGAAACACTCTGATGGATCAGGTTAGGCGAGCAGAAGTTGAAGATGAACCTGTGTAGATGCTTTTCAGGGTCTGAGTGGTATTAGGAAAGAGGTCCTGGATCCTGACCTACACACCGATGTCGGACTGATTGAAGTCTTTTCTTTCCTGTCGGACCAGTCGGTTAGAGTTAGAGATTTTGAACTTGAGAAGAAGGTTTTGTGTTCTTACAGGGCGAAGGGGAAGCAGTGTTTTCATCCAGTGGGATCGGGTGTTCAGACAGTAGATCAGATAGGTTTGTCTTGCAGCTTGTAGCTTGGTGTCTGAACCTGGGGGGAACAGTGTGGGCATTGTAGCAGGACGGGGTCACGTTACACCTCCACGTAGGAGCACAAAGCTCTGCTCAGTATCTCCACAGAGCATCGCTCACGTGACTGTGGGACAGAAAGAATGAAGCTGCTCTGCTGCAGCTGTGGGAAAATCCTGCTCCGTCATTACCTCTAACTCGGTAACAAGCAGTACATGATGTCATGCAGCCGGTCCTACACGACCAGAACACACAACACGTCTGCAAAGCACAACAAGGAAACTGTTCCATGCTGGAGTGGCTCCAGAGTTTAAGACAAACTTTAATTGGTTTGCACGTAAGCAAAGTGATAAAGGGTCGTGAGCTTAGTATGGAGCGGATGATACTGGATCTTCTTCTTTCGGCATTTCCCTTCAGGGGGCGCTACAGAAAGTCAGCCTCTTCCATCTAATCCTATTCCAGCAACTATCTTCATGTCCTCCTTCACTGTATCCATGAACCTCCTCTTTGGTCTTCCTCTAGGCCTCTTTCCTGGTGGTTCCAAATCCAGCATCCTTCTTCTTCTGTCTTTCTCCTCTGTACATGTCCAAACCATCTCAGTCTGGTCTCTCTGACTTTAAAACCTCTAACATGTGCTGTTCCTCTGATCCTGTCCATCCTGGTCACTCTCAGAGAGATCCTCAGCATCTTCATCTCTGCTACCTCCATCTCTGTTTCCTGTCTTTTCTTCAATGCTACTGTCTCTAGACTAAACAGCATGGCCGGTCTCACCACGGTTTTGTACACTTTCCCTTTCATTCTAGCTGAAACTCTTCTATCACACATCACACCTGATACTTTCCTCCACCCTTTCCAGCCTCCCTGCACATGCTTCTTCACCTCTTTTCCACACTCTCCATTGCTCTGGACTGTTGATCCTAGATACGTAAAATCTTCCACCTATCCAGTAGCAGATGGATAGGTGTCCAGTAGCATCTTCTTCTTCTTTCGGCATTTCACTTCAGGGGGCGCCACAGCATGTCAGTTTCTTCCATCTAACCCTATCTGCTGCATCCTCTTCGGTCACGCCAACAATTTTCATGTCTTCCTTCACTGCGTCCATGAACCTCCTCTTTGGTCTTCCTCTAGTCCTCTTTCCTGGTGGTTCCAAATCCAGCATCCTCGTTCTGATGTACTCTCTATCTCTCTGCACATGTCCAAACCACCCTTCAGTGGTACTTCTACTTACTAATTTAATTGCTTCTGGAAGTAATTTTGTAAACTGAAAATGCAGGCAGAGACTTGTTTACCATGTAAATTTCCGAATGTGTTCCAAGCTTTTTTTTTTTTTTTTTTTTTTTTTACAAAGCCCACATTCAAACAGCTTCAAACAGACTCAAACAGCAAAGATCGGGTTGAATCATGACTAAAAAATATGCATAAAAACATACATCAATAATATGATATAATTAGATCACTGCATAATAAATATAAAACCAAAGTAGCACATAAAGTAAAAAACAAAGAATAAAACCCTTTTTCACTTCTTTGTTTTCTGTTCTCTACTAGCAGTGACGTTTTCTAAAGAATCTAAAGACGTTTGGAGCTGCGAGCGGCAGTGTGAACTAATTTTTATTTCTTTCAAAACAACAGGAAAAATTTTCTATTTGAAGCGTGTCTTGACCTGAAAATTCAAGATGTAGAGATGGTCGTAAGAAGAGGTACCATTGTATCTCCTAGACCAGGGGTGGGCAAACTTTTTTGTTTGCGGGCCACAATGAGCTCTGACATTTGACAGAAAACGTGTATCTAGCGCGCTAGATTTAACATTCAGCGCTAGGTTACGCAAATGTAGTGACCCCAATGGCTTTCCATACTAGCTCACAATGTTTGAAATCTAACACGCTTGTTTACGTGCGTGTATTGGTCCCGATGGCTTTCTATATGTGCGCGCATGGTTTATTTTAACAACATGCGCATCATGGAACACACACATTTTAATGGGAGCAGTGTTGTTGTTTTCTCAACAAAGCCAATATATCTAGAGTGTGCCATCTAGTGAGAGAATATCAAAATTGCAGGGAGATTAAAACCTTGACATGGTTTATTTACCGTAATTTCACGACCATTAGGCGCACCGTACGAAAAGGCGCAGCCTCAGTCACACACCGCCTTACAACAACACACACGCAAGCATGCAAATGTGCGTATTCAAAAATAGATCTGGAGCAAAACTGAGTTTGGTTGTACTTTATTTAAGTAGTATAAACAAGCACATTACCGGTAATAGTCTTTATTCAAATCCATCAAAGTCCTCATCCTCTGTTTCGGAATCGATCAGCTGCGCAAAATCCAACAGAGCAGGTCCACTTCGCTCCTCACTGTCAAAGTCCCTGTCTGTACTGTGCGGCTCCTCAGAAAGAATACCAGCTTTTGCAAAAGCTCGGATAACAGTACCAGCAGACACGTTAGTCCAAGCATCTACAATCCATTGGCAAACTGTAGCGTAACTCGCCCGGCGCTGCCTTCCACCCTTCGTGAAACTGTGGTCTCCTTCGGTCATCCATCGCTCCCACGTCGCTCACACTTCACTCTTTAACGTTCTCATGCCTTTTCTTTCAGGTCTGACTCGCGGGCACCGCGTTTTCTTTTAGGTCCGCCTTTTCTCACACACAAGGCGCACCGTACGAAAAGGCGCACCGCTCATTTTGAAGAAAATCTAAGACTTTTATATGCGCCTTATGGCCGTGAAATTACGGTACTTAATTATTTCAAGTTTGGCGGGCATGATGAAAGCTTTTAACGGGCCGCATGTGGCCTGCGGGCGGTAGCTTGCCCATGCCTGTCCTACGCCATGGTAGGGATTTGAATAAAACTCCCAGATCTCCTGGTCCCCCCCAAAGGGATTTCGATAATACTTCCCACGGTTACTCAGTTGTTACTATAGATGCACTTACTAGGTTTTCAGGGTCATGCCACCAAAGGGTAAGATCACAAAGGTTGAGGTCCCAAAATTGAAAAACCTTTTACACATGACTGCTTCGACTTGGTTATCACGTAGAACTCAACTATTCATTCCTGATAAGATTTGTGGTGCAGGGCAGGCCGAGGCTTTTCGTTCAATGCTTTGGAATCGACTTATTTTTGTTTGAATAAGAAGCTGAAGGTCGATCACAAGCATCTCAGATTAAAGTTTTGTGTTTTAGTTTCTAGCAGATCCAGAAGAACCTTTAGGGCTGGAAAGTACTGTGAAAGTTTGTTTCCATCCTTGTGTGATAGATTTTGTACGAAAGTGGGTTTTCTTTCCGTGCAAACCTCGTTACAGCCGACAGTCCGAACTTAGTTTGAAGGATCTTTGTTGTAAGAATCAGAGCGGATCTATTTCCTGTGTTTCTCCGACCAAACAGACTCGATCATTAATCTGTCAGCATACCCCGTCAGAAATCATGACAGATTGACCTCGACCCGTCCCATCCCCACCGGACCTGGATCTAATCCACCTGACCTTCGCGGACCTGCACACAACAGGCACTAAATCACAGCAAAGTATGCTGGAAGCTCAGGTGTTTATGTGAGGTGGATTTATTTCCACAGATGCAGAGCTCCTCCACAGCTGCTGACAGATTTTTAGAGTCCAGAGGTAGAGAAAAATGTTTCCTGGTGCTTTGGCAACTATTTTCTTTGTTTTCCTCGTCTTCTGTGTCGGATCTGGTAGTTTTATCTCGAACAAGAACATCCTTCTGCTCCCATCAGCAGTTTTATTTTCTGTTATCACTAATCTATGGTGAGTTTGTGGTGTTCAGAAGGGATGTGTAACACAATCTGACTTTTCTTTGATTTTTTTTTGTTATTTAGCACAAAAATGATTGAATTAAATAAACACCAATCATATTTTTTTTGTGGTTCTAAAATAATAGGTTGTGACGAAATACTGCAAAACTTTGTGGGTTCTTGTCATGGCAACAAGTTTCTCAGAATGTGTGTGTCTGAGACACTTACAGTGGTGGTCAAAAGTTTACATACACTTGTAAAGAACATAATGTCATGGCTGTCTTGAGTTTCCAGTTATTTCAACAACTCTGATTTTTCTCTGATATAGTGATTGGAACAGATCCTTCTTTGTCACAAAAAACATTCATGAAGTTTGATTCTTTTATGACTTTATTATGGGTACACTGAAAATGTGACGAAATCAGCTGGGTCAAAAATATACATACAGCAACATGAATGAGCAATTTTGGAGACTTAGGAAGTTGTGTCAATGACATGAGCTTCATAGCATGACCTCTTAACTTCTTGTGAGTGATTATGAGTGACTACAGCTGGTGACTTCTCTGAGGCCTTTTAAAAAGGGCTCATTGGATAAAAACACCCACAAACGCTACAATGGGAAAGTCAAAGGAGCTCAGCACAGATTTGAAAAAGAGAATCATTGACTTGAACAAGTCAGGAAAGTCACTTGGAGCCATTTAAAAGCAGCTGCAGGTTCCAAGAGCAACAGTGCAAACAATTGTTTGTAAGTATAAAGTGCATGGCACTGTTTTGTCACTGCCACGATCAGGAAGAAAACGCAAGCTGTCACCTGCTGCTGAGAGAAAACTGGTCAGGAGGGTGAAGAGTCAACCCAAGAGCACCAAAAAGCAGATCTGCCAAGAATTAGAAGCTGCTGGAACACAGGTGTCAGTGTCCACAGTCAAGCCTGTTTTGCATCGCCATGGACTGAGAGGTTGCCATGCAAGAAGGAAGCCCTTGCTCCAAAAGCGGCACCTTAAGGCTCGACTAAAGTTTGCTGCTGATCACATGGACAAAGTTCTGTGGTCAGATGAAACAAAAATTGAGCGGTTTGGCCACAATGCCCAGCAATATGTTTGGAGGAGAAAAGGTGAGGCCTTTAACCCCAAGAACACCATGCCTACCATCAAGCACTGTGGTGGTAGTATTATGCTGTGGGCCTGTTTTGCTGCCAATGGAACTGGTGCTTTACAGAGAGTCAATGGGACAATGAAGAAGGAGGATTACCTTCAAATTCTTCAAGAAAACCTGAAGTCATCAGCCCGAAGGTTGGGTCTTGGGCGCAGTTGGGTGTTCCAACAGGACAATGACCCCAAACACACATCAAAAGTGGTAATGGAATGGCTAAATCAGGCTAGAATTAAGGTTTTAGAATGGCCTTCCCAAAGTCCTGACTTAAATCCCATTGAGAACATGTGGATAACGCTGAAGAAACAAGTCCATGTCAGAAAGCCAACAAATTTAACTGAACTGCACCAATTCTGTCAAGAGGAGTGGTCAAAGATTCAACCAGAAACTTGCCAGAAGGTTGTGGATGGCTACCAAAAGCGCCTAATTGAAGTAAAAATGGCCAAAGGACATGTAACCAAATATTAGCATTGCTGTATGTATATTTTTGACCCAGCTGATTTTGTCACATTTTCAGTTTACCCATAATAAAGTCATAAAAGAATCAAACTTCATGAATGTTTTTTGTGACAAAGAAGGATCTGTTCCAATCACTATATCAGACAAAAATCAGAGTTGTTGAAATAACTGGAAACTCAAGACAGCCATGACATTATGTTCTTTACAAGTGTATGTAAACTTTTGACCACCACTGTATTTTCCCATTTGTACCGTTTCCCACCATCTAGTCCAGAATAAATCTTTACTTTTATCAGAAAACATTTGGGGGGAAACGGTGGCTCAGTGGTCATAGCGTTTGCTCGCGGACCAGAAGTCAACCGCATGTTCGCATCCCACTGAGTGCATGTCTGGGGTCCTTGGAGAAGACACCTAACCCACCATTAGTGCAGTCGTGGCAGCCTGCTGCGGTGTAGGAGTCTAACAGTATGGTCACAAATCACAATCTATGCTCAACATTTCTATATTTATCAGTTAAAAAGAATCAAATCCGTGTAGTCCCTCATTCATCCAGGAGTGATCCATAGTAGAAAAAGTTTCAAAAAAGTCTTCTGGACAGTTTAATTCTTCAACGAGACGTTTCGACTTCCATCCGGAAATCATTTTCAATCTGAATGAAATGGACTGAAACTCCACAAAAGACTTTACCAACACAGAAGAGAAGCCTCTAGTGGTCCACAGTCTGCTGTACATCTGCATCTTAAATCCACCAAACACACTTTTGAGGACAGCGAGGTGAAGATTCTAAGTAGAGAGAAAGGTTGGTTTGAAAGAGGGGTGAAAGAAGCCATCTTTGTGATGAAAGAGAATCCCTCATTGAATCGGAGTGGAGGCGTTAGATACGTTTTGCCCGGTATCTATAGCAGCCTTTTGAAGCCATGGACTAAAGATGACACCTCGTGACTCAGTTTCACGCCTCTCGTTAGCAGGTTTCTCTATTCACTAGGCTTTTAGCATTTTTATAATAGGTTTGTATCTGGTCTGTGGCTACAATAGGAGCCATTCACGGCCATCTTAAGGAACACAGTCTCATTGGTCAAGCCCTTCTTTCTATTTTTTACCTGTTACTCAGGTTAGTATAAATAGATCCAGTTTTCAGTCCATTTCATTCAGATTGAAAATGATTTCCGGATGGAAGTCGAAACGTCTCGTTGAAGAATTAAACTGTCCAGAAGACTTTTTTGAAACTTTTTCTCCTAAAGTTAAAAAGGATCAAACAATAAGAAAGATGAACTAAAAGCATTGACAGAAAATTTTAAGCTATGCAAACAGAGAGAACTTCTTCTTCTTCCGGCCTTTTCCCTTCAGGGGGCGCCACAGCAAGTCAGTTTCTTCCATCTAACCCTATCTGCTGCATCTTCTTCGGTCTTCCTTCACTGTATCCATGAACCTCCTCTTTGGTCTTCCTGTAGGCCTCTTTCCTGGTAGTTCCAAATCCAGCATCCTTCTTCTGATGTACTCTCTCTCCTCTACATGTGTCCAAACCATCTCAGTCTGGCCTCTCTGACTTTAAAACCTCTAACATATGCTGTTCCTCTAATATACTCATTCTTGATACAAGTTATCTCCAAACAGAGATAACTTAAATAAGTTAAATGTTTTGGATATTTTGTTCTGGAGTGACTCCATCTGAGAGTGAGCTATTCAGCCTAAACTTTTTGACTATAATTTCATCACCAAAAGCAAGAAAATCTCTACATAAGAAAGCCAGAGCTCGAATTGTTGTAAAGAAAGAACTGAGTCGAAAATCAAAGCTCTCGATTTACAAGTCGATCAGCTCGCTGGTGAGCTGTTTCGGGCACATCCCACTGAGAGGAGACCCAGAGGCAGATCAAGGGCCTGCTGGAGAGACTGTGTCTCACAGTTGGACAGGGAACACCTCGGGATCCACCCAAGTAAGCTGGAGGATGCAACTGGGGTGAGAGAAGCCTGAGTTTCCCATCTGTTGCCCCTGTGACCCAGCCCCGGATAAGCGGAAGACGATGTAACAGAACGGAAGCCACAGTGCCATTTCAGAATGAGTAGGGCACCTAAACATGTCATCAACAAATTCTTTCTGCAAGAAATACTTTTGACAAGACATCGTAAGCCATAACAAATGCTTATCTTGACGTCCCTCTCCCGAACCCGTGGAGTCATCGTAACCCCGCTCTATGAGCACGTCAAACTTGACGTAACTCTGCTCAACTTCCGAAACTTTACTTCAGATGTTTCATCTTAAAACTTTCTGCTTTCGATCAGAGTTTAGAGAAGTACTTCTTGTAATCTTAAGAGCAGTTTGTTCTAATATCCCCAACATTTGAAGGAGTATTTCTCTAGATTTGCTCTTAAGTGGTGCTTTTCCTTCCAGCTGGACCAGTCTCTTCATCCTGCTTCCTCAGCGTTGTCCTGATCCATGGAGTTCAGCTTCCGAACTTAGTATCCTCACTTCTTTGTCAGTCTTTCAATCAATTAGTCAAGCAATCTTTAGACCTCTAAATACGATGCTAATGTTGATGGAGGTGGTGACCTCCGTCACCCAGCTGGGACGGACAGAGAGCCTCCGTCCATTAGAGTGATGAGTGATGATGTGGGAGCTGAAGGGACAGAGTTCAGTGAACGCATCGCCTCCTCTCGGAGCTGTTAGCGTCATTCGATCCTCCGGCTAACTCAGTTAGCATGCACTTTGCTAATGGTGTTAGAAAAGACAAAGAGGGCGAGGTGGAGGAGAGACGCATGCTTCTGTCCTCTCTCATCACCCGGATCGTTTTCATCCTGCAGGACGCTTCACATACACCAACCTCAAACTCAATCAGGACCACACTGATGCTGCGTTCTGGTCAGATGGGAATAATCAGGCCTGCAGTTTAGCAGCAAACAACCTTCAAAGAGAAAGCCTAAAGTGTTATAATGACATTGTGGTTTAAGAAAAGGAACTCGATCTAGAATCTGTTGGTTTCGTAGAGAAACGAGTCTTTGAATTGAATATCAAAAGCGACCAATAGGTGGACGAAGCTAACTTTTTGGTCTTTAAAAAGTCAGGGGTTAACTTTAAAGACCCCATTCTATTTTAAATCAACATTTCAGAACTTTGGACCTTCTCATTCGGGCCCAGACAATTGTGTTTTTTTGTGTCCAAGAAAGTCCAATTTCCGATTAATTGGACAAATTGAAAAAAAAATTTAATGGTCATACATAATGAGGAAAAAATGTTTTTACTTGTATACATATACAGTATGTCAGAATAAACGCTCAAATAATAAACAATATTAAATTGGACAACTGTCCAGTGCAAATTTGTCACGTTTTCCCGTTTACAGGTATGAGTATAGTCTTAGTAGTCTCTCATAAAAAATGTCAAAATTTCACTTTGCTCGCATTCGGACAAAAAGAATCCAGAATCTTGAAAATAATGTTATTTTCAGGAACAGTTTTACTAGAATTAAAATTATTATTAAAGTTACTCCATGTTCCAAATTATTATGAAAATGATTTTTGAACCCTGGGCTGACCGCTTGAGGCTAGTGCCTTGGTGACCCAGCCCCGGATAAATGTAAGACAACGGAACAGAAGGATTAGCAACAACAAATTTAACCAGGCAAAGTGTCCTTAACACTAGGACCGCCGCAGCGGTCAATTTGACCGCACGTTAATATGCTAATTAGACTAAATAAAACACATAGGAGGCTGACCTTTTATGGCTTTTAATATAAACATGTTTTCTATTTTATTATGTAGTTTTGTGTTCTAAAAATGAACATTTCAAAATTTATAAGCATTTCTCTCCTCTGACAGCGACGCAGCAGCTGGGAGCTGACGCCATTACAGAAACATTTTCGAAAGGTTGAGTGATCGATAATCTTGAAAAGACACCATGAAGAGAGTCTGAATAAAGTCTGCCGCGTTTTCTAGAAAAATCTTAAAAGTTCAGGTTAACATATTAGAATATAGCCGATAGCCAATTTATAACGAGGACATTTTTGAAGCAGCAGCGCAAAATGCGGAAAAAGTAGGCTATTGACGAATTAGATCAGTTTACCTTGGTGTTTGCTTTATTATACTAGGTTTTAAAAATATTTAACGGTTTTTTATTATTATTACTTCAAAAATTGTGTGGTGTAAACGTTTTTTTTTTTATATAAAATATAGCAGCGCAAAACATGAACAATTACATGACCGGTCAGATTGACGGTCATGGCGCTTGCAGGTAGATTTAGAATGCGACGGTCGTAGTGTTAACTCGTGACACGTAAAAACAAAACCGAGGTATTTGTTTATATCATAAACATTGTAAAATAAAAAAGATTAGAAAAAGGTATTTGATAAAACTTTGCAAATCAAGATAATTTCATAACTTTACAGGCTTAAATGTTCCAAAATTCAAATTGTGGTTGTTTACGTGTGGAAGATACATGAGATTTTTTATTTCCATGAGACGGGGCGTTTTAGGAATATAAGACATTTTATTATTTACATGGACTTACCACTCGGTGTTACTACTTAATATTTGTTTATTTTAGGATCCCCATTAGTCCTCCACCAGTAGGACTGTTTTTAAGGGCACTGGTTTATGGTAAATGAAGAGTAGTAATTACACTGGAGGCTCATCTTGTTTTGGAGATGCTGTGAAAACAAATAAATGGTTTGCGTAAAGCCGAGATTCTCTGTAGAGACAGAAAATGCGTGCCAGCCTGTCTTTTACATTCATCAACAAAAATCTTAATGCATCAAGTTCGTATCGCTCCTAAAACGGCACCGGAGCTCAAGTCTTGCAGTCCTGTTCCGCACCTTTTGGAGTTTGTCGAGATCTTGATCTGCTATTAGGTCTAGAAGACCTAATTATTAAAATGCAGCTACTCATTTGATTAACAGTCGTTCTGATTTGAGCCGTTCATGACAAGGTCTGATCAAGTTTAATAAATTTAACTTCCTTAACCTGTCCGAGGCCGGGTCTTTCTGGGGCCGGGTCACGAGGGCAACAGCCCGAGACGAGAAAATTCTCTCACCCCGGCTGCCTCCTCCAGCTAACCCAGGGGGATTCCAAGGAGTTCCCCGGCCAGCTGTGAGACATAGTCTCTCCAGCAGGTCTGGCTTCTGCATTTGGGTCTCATCCCGGTGGGACGTGCCCGAAACACCTCACTGCCAAGGCGTTCAGGAAGCATCCTAGCCAAATGCTCGAACCATCCCTTCTGTCTTCTCTTGACCCGAAGGAGCAACGGCTCTACTCCGAGCTCCTCTCAGAATTCAGGGCTCCTCACCTTATCTCCAATTGAGAGCCCGGCCATCCTACAGAGGAAGCTCATTTCGACCGCTTGAATCGGTACAAACGCGTGTTTTAAAATAATCCAAAACTAATCCTTCAAATAAAAACTAAAATTTCCGCACACCAAATTTATTCCAAATTAAAGGTCATAGTTCAAGACGACATAGAAATTATCCCGAATTCATTAGTGAGCCTTGTTTACTTCAACGCTGTTAGAACTGATGAGTCTGATTGGGACCCCGGCCTCTCTTACACATGCCAATCACTTCTTTATTATTGATGATAAACGATCAACCCGCTCAGCTTAGCCAATCAGAAAGAACCCGTCAGATTGATGCTCATTATCTTCAATGTTGATGAGTTGTGTTGATTGGACCTCCGCCCTCCCCGATTGTGCTGCAGGACCAACGTTCCTGAACATGAATATTCAACCAGGAAGTTTGATTAGTTTTTTGGGTTAAATGTAGAAAATTACAGCTGTGATTTTAAAATAAAACTGAAGGTCCAACAACTGGACCACAAAGTTTTACTTACGAGACGTAAACAGTTGAGTTTTTCTGTCGGACTTTCAACCAATCAGAGAGGTTTAAATGGTGGTCAAACCAAGGACTTTTAAAGAGTGAACAGAAAATTCTAGAACTTTGTGCAAGATTGAGACTGGTACTCTAACAGTTTTTCAACCTTTTCAAAGCCGACTAAAAGCTAGAAACGTTGGCCGACTCCCAGTTAAAAATCTATAGGTCTTTGTTAGGAAACAACTTAATCTTTCGGCATTTCCCTTCAGGGGGCGCCACAGCAAGTCAGTTTCATCCATGTAACCCTATCTCCTGCATCCTCTTCAAGCCAACTATCGTCATGTCTTCCTTCACTGTATCCATGAACCTCCTCTTTGGTCTTCCTCTAGTCCTCTTTCTTGGTGGTTCCAAACCCAGCATCCTTCTTCCGATGTACTCTCTCCTTTGCACATATCCAAACCATCAGTGGTACCACATATCTAAACCTCCATTCAGTGGTACCTCTACTTTCAAATTTGGCCTCAGTCTGGCCTCTCTGACTTTATCTCCAAAACCTCTAACATTAGCTGTTCCTCTGATCCTGTCCATCCTGGTCACTCCCAGAGAGATCCTCAGCATCTTCATCTCTGCTACCTCCATCTCTGTTTCCTGTCTTTTTCTCAGTGCCACTGTCTCTAGACCAAACAGCATGGCCGCTCTCACCACAGTTTTGTACACTTTTCCTTTTATTTTAGCTGAAACTCTTCTATCACACATCACACCTGATACTTTTCTCCACCCGTTCCAGCCTGCCTGCACACGCTTCTTCACCTCTTTTCCACACTCTCCATTGCTCTGGACTGTTGATCCTAGATACTTAAAATCTTCCACCTTCTCTATCTCTTCTCCCTGTAACCTCACTTTTCCATTTGGATCCCTCTCATTCACACACATGTACTCTGTTTTACTCTGACTAATCTTTATTCAGGAAACAACAATACAAAAAAAAATTTAAATTCATTCTTGGTGATTTTTGGACACATTGACATTCTGTTTATTCATCTGAGCTTTTTACTGCTCAAATACAGGTGGCTGGCTGTGAAAGCAGATAAACTGGTGGGATCCGCGTGCAATGGGGTCGTAACTTTGTTTACAGTCTGTTAGTGAGGACAGGGAATAAAACCCTCCACCCAACAACCCAACACACCCGCCAACAATCCAAACCCCGTCCCTCAGCACCCTCATCATCACATCTCCCGGCCAAGCCAGGCTTTAAGGTCACAATAATGAATGTGTGATGCATTCCTGGGGGAGGCAAGTGCAACAGTGTGTGCACTTGTGCATACGTACATATGTGTGTATCTACTCAGGGAGCGCTCACTTCCTCCTCCAGTAGTTCCCAGGTGGGTGTGGTGATGTGTGTGTTCGTGTTTTCCAGCATCAGCCTCATTAGTTAGTGTCAGTGTGTCTCGGTGGGGTTGGACATGTCGTCCCAGTTGTCCCCGCTGTGTTGTTGTTACAGTTAAAATACTCTAACAACCTCTGGCAGGAAGATGGAAGAAAACCATTGGAGCATGAGCTGTTCTGGCTGTTTCTCGCCAGTGTGAATCAGACGCTTCACCAGTTTACACACACAGACGTAGAGCGAAACATTGATCCCATAAAAAATGACCAGAAAGAGAAATTAAGATTAATCAAGGGCAAAAAAAAAAAAAAAACTAAAGTAGAAAAATAGCAAATAGAAAATGAACTTGATCAATATTGGATCAAAATTAAGAAAAAAAGAGGTATTAAATTTGAGATAATTTAATTGGGGAAAATTTTAAGTTAAAAAAAACAACAAATTTGTGAAAATTAGGAACAACAATAAAAAAAGAAAAAAAGAAAAAAGAAAAGAACTAGAAATTTGTCAAACAAGAAAAATTGACGCCGATCTGTTGAATCATTCATCTTAGAATCAATTAACCAACTTTTTTCCGTTCCGTCGTCTTCCACTTATCTGGGGCCGGGTCGTGGGGTCAACAGCCTGAGGCTTCATCCTCCAGCTCACCCGGAAGGATCCCAAGTCGTTTCCTGGCCAGCTGTGAGACATAGTCTCTCCAGCGGGTTCAGGATCTGCCTCTGGGTCTCGTCCCGGTGGAATGTAGCCGAAATTCCTCATTTGAGAGGCGTTTCGGATGCATCTTAACCAGATGCCCGAACTACCCCATCTGGCTCTTCTCGACTCGAAGAAGCAACGGCTGTACTCCAAGCTCCTCCCGGATGGCAGAGCTCCTCATTCCATCTGACAATTAACCAACTTTTAATGTTTTGATTAATTATTTATTTTTAGCAATTTTTTGAGGGGGATTTTATAAAAAACAAACAAACAAAAAACTACTGTAACAAATTAATTTCCCTCCATAGAATAATAACGTCTATCTTATCTTAAAATCCCTTCAACTTATTTAAGAAATATTGTGTTGAGGTCTGTTATTGAAGCCCGAGTGCTTGATGCTTTCTCTAAAAGGTGTAAACAGAGGCATAAAAATGTGTAAATTGATAAATGAGGAGAAAATATGGTGAAAATAAATTTAACTCCAGATAAAAACTGAGAAATGGGGAAAAAAATGTAGCAAATTAACGGGATTAAATAAAAAATTACAGCAGAATTTGAGGTAATTAGAGTCAAATTATGACGGAAAATATTCAATTAACACTGAAAAATTCAAATAGAGAACAATTAGTGAGAATTACTCTGGAAAAAAAAAGAAGAAATCTTGGAGCAAATACTGAAGAAATACTTAATAAAATGGAATAAAAAAATGTAATGGGAATAAATGGGGATAAAATAGGAAATGAGAACTGGACATTAGGTTAAAATCGAGAAACGTTGACAAATTAGAGACTATTAAACGATTAAAAATGTAAAATTGCGGTTAAAAACGGAAAATGATTGGGTTAAAAACTGCATTCCAAAACCGGAGGAAATAAGTTGTTTCCATGTTTTTATGGGATAATTAAAAGTTTTTATTTTTATTGGAGGTCAGATGGTTTGGTGTTGATAAAAAATAGATTTCTTTAAACCCAAAATGTTCCTAAAACAAAAACCTAAAAGCACCGATTTAATAAAAAAAAAAACAGGAATTTGAAAAGAAAAACCGTTTTGAGGATTAACGATGAAAATATTTAGTCAAAGCAGATTTATTCTTTTTTCCGCTTAAAAGTGTCCCTGATTCCAGGAAACTCCATAAAACAGTTTCCAGGAGCTAATGACACAATCAAAGTTCCTCAAATGTTTCTGCTGTTTGCTCCGTTCACGCAGTCCTGAACTTAACCAGTTGTGCTCATTTGAGAATCTGTCGCTCTATCAGATCTTTTCCACTGATTTTTGGTGCAGTTTTTGTGTCCGAAGACGTACCGTGACGTTAAAGGGAAAGTGTCCAAAACCATGTTGTTTCCTGAATGAAGATTAGTCAGAGTAAAACAGAGTACATGTGTGTGAATGAGAGGGATCCAAATGGAAAAGTGAGGTTACAGGGAGAAGAGATAAAGAAGGTGGAAGATTTTAAGTATCTAGGATCAACAGTCCAGAAAAATGGAGAGTGTGGAAAAGAGGTGAAGAAGCGTGTGCAGCCAGGCTGGAAAGGGTGGAGAAAAGTATCAGGTGTGATGTGTGATAGAAGAGTTTCAGCTAAAATGAAAGAAAAGTGTACAAAACCGTGGTGAGACCGTCTATGCTGATTGGTCTAGAAACAGTGGCACTGAGTAAAAGACAGGAAACAGAGATGGAGGTAGCAGAGATGAAGATGCTGAGGATCTCTCTGGGAGTGACCAGGATGGGCAGGACTAGACCAACAGCACATGTTAGAGGTTTTAAAGTCAGAGAGGCCAGACCGAGATGGTTTGGACATGTGCAGAGGAGAGAGAGAGAGTACATCAGAAGAAGGATGCTGGATTTGGAACCACCAGGAAAGAGGCCTAGAGGAAGACCAAAGAGGAGGTTCATGGATACAGTGAAGGAAGACATGAAGATAGTTGGTTAGACCGAAGAAGATGCAGCAGATAGGGTTAGATGGAAGAAACTGACTTGCTGTGGAGACCCCTGAAGGGAAATGCCGAAAGAAGAAGATTATCATGGCTCCACGGTTATCAGAATGCTTTTATTGACATGTCAATGAAAAATATCAAAGACTAGGAACTTGAAGTGGTTAGCACAGTAGCCCCTCAGCAAAAAGGTTTAGGTTCAAATCTCGGGTGAGTGTGAGGCTTGGAACACTGGCCTTTCTGTGTGAAGTTTGCATGTTCTCCCTTTGTATGGTGTGGGGTTTCCTCCAGGTACCCTAGTTTCTTTCCAACCTCCAAAAACATGCATTGGCCACTACAAAATTGAACCTAGGAATGAGTGTGTTTGTGAATGGTTGTGTGTGTGTGTGGCCCCGCGACAGATTGGCAACTTGTTTGGGGTTTATCCCAGCTCTTGAAGCAGACGGGATAGGCCCGCTACCCTGTTAGGGATGGACGGTTCTGATGATGCCCAATATCACAACACAATTATCTAAATGAGTTTTATTTAGTGAACTAAACAAAAAATACAACAAAAAAAAAAAACAATGCACAAAAATTTGTTTAAAAATAAACAACAAATAATTCTAAAACTAAGTAAACACATTCAATTTTTTATTGAAAAAACAAGAAACCTCATAGAGATCCACATTAGCAGGATCATTGTTTGGGACATACTGTATCTCATGCTCACCCGCCAATGCTAATAAAACTCCTGCAGGATGAACTCTCTCGTGCATTCCATTAACATGATTAGGTACAATGAGGATAAGCACATGGCATCTCCTGCTGCAGCTGAGCATTTGAAACCTGCTAGTAGCGATCTGCATGGTCTTTTACCAGTATTGTTTTTGGTGAACGTATGGAAGAAGTCGGACATCCAGGAACTTTGGTCGTGAGACAGCTTATGTACGTGAGCCTCAAAACAAAGCATGACCAAGCAGTACAGAGGTGTCTTCCTGGTGGTAATTCCTCTTCGTACTGATAACATACTGTAACGCTAGGTGGTAACGTACGTAAGACGCACAATTTTCCAGCTGCTTTCTCATGTTTTGAACCGTTCGTTTTACGTCAACTGTCATGGCGGGTGTCAGCCATTGGCGGATGTGATGTCAAATCAGATAAGAGCCCTTACCCTTTTTGGCTCCGCCTCAAAATGTCCCTCTTTGTGAAGCCAAAAACTCGACATCTTTAAAATTCTTTGGGATGATTTTCTTTTCATCGTAAAGCAATCGGCATGAGGATAAAATGTTTAAGAACTTTTCGTGCCCCTCAATTCCGAAATTGGAATTAGGAAAATGGTAATCAAAATTGTATCAAACTTAAACTGTTTTATGTGATCATGTTGTCAAAATTCATTCTGTGATCTGATTGGATGAATCTCCATAAACATGTCAGTAGGTGGAGTTTGAGTAGATTTTTATCGTAGAGTTTAAAGAGCTTTAATTTACTTTCTATTAGTGGTAATAAGATGTGAAAACTTGGAAGGGATTACTCAAGTTTATCTATAGTTGGTACTGATCAACTTCAGGCAGTTAGATTAAAATTTCTTCTCTGGTTTGGGGGGATTTTGTGTTCATGACAGTGTTTGAACGGACGGAGAGTTCGATTGTTTATTTCATGACAAAATTTTATGTCATCTCCACATGCTCTGAGATAAGAGTTACTACCCCATTAAAACTCAGTACCCCTCTTTTATTCTGTTTTCTGACATCTCGCTTTAGGAAGTTTAAGTTTTACCTGCTGAATGGATCTCTAACAGCGAGGCAGTTTAATACAGATGTGGTCATTTTTCTTGAATTGTATAAAAAAACTGGACAAAAGCTTATTTAAGGTGGTCAGTGTGGCTCAGAGGGCAGGAAGCGAGTCCAGCTGTGAGTCACATCTACCTCCTATAAACACACCGCTGCTCTGATAAACAGTTAGCTTTGATTAATTGAAGCCTCGGGGGATTTGAAAGGAAAGACACACACACACTCCTAGACGGCCAGTGATCAATGGCTTCCATGTGTTTTACCAGACCCCAAAAACATGAAACACACACACACAAGACATGATGGAAATTTCTGGAAAACATGAACTTAAAGCAAATGAGTTTGAAAGTATTTTTCAGAAGAATTTTAATTTTGAGCAAATGAAAAACGAGTTGTTGAAGATCATCATCTTGCTTTAATTTAAGATCCTAAAACAACTAAAACATTTCTAGAATAACTCAAAATGTCATGAAATAATAATTTTAAAAAAATCCAAATGACCAGAAATAACAACTTTAATTTGAATGTAGAATCCCAGCAGTGAAACATTTGGTTCCGAACTGAATTGTTGTTCAGTTTGCACCAGAATCCTGTTTATAACGTTTCCATGACGACACAGATTTAAAAATTTTTGAACTTTGATGACTATTGCTGACACCTCTCTACTTTCATTTTAATATACTTTGTTCATCCCTGACCGGGAAATTTGTGTGCTGCATCAAACCGCAGCAGGCTGCCATCTGTGACGGCGCCAATGGTGGGAGAATCAGGGGTTTAGGTGTCTTCTCCAAGGACCCTAGACGTGCACTCAGTGGAATGCGAACCCGAAAACTTCCAGTTGACTTCCAGTCCACGGGCGAACGCTCTAACTACAAAGCCACCATCTCCCCCAAGCCACTGTATTTATTCCCGAAGGAAAATTTGAGTGCTGCAGTGCTACAATCATACAACAACATGAATTTTTCCCCTTTTTTTAGCTGTTGTAAGTGAAAGTTTAAAAGTTTGAAAGTAAAAAGTTGAATTTTTGATGGAGGATGGCAGAAATGATCTTCTATACCGTTCCTTTGAGCAGTGGGGTTGCAGGAGTCTGTTGCTGAAGCGGCTCTTCAGATGGTCCACAGATTCATGGAGAGGGTGGAAGGGATTTAGCATGGTTGATGACAGTTTTGATTTCATTCGGTCCCTCGCTACCTCCTTCATGTCGGCGAGGGGTGAACCAACCAATAATTAGCCCAGTAATTAACCAAACAAAATGCAATGAAAATAACAAACCTTTTAAAGCATATTCAATGCTTTAACTGTGTCAAACTGAACATAAAATTCATTGCAATGGTCCAGGCACATAATTCACTAAACTATACTAATCTACAAACATGGGATTAATTTATCTAAAAATTTTATTTTGTCTTCTGAATCGCTTACCTCTAAAAGGGCTCGCGCTGTGTGCCCATTACCATAATCCTGTGATTTAGGTGAATGGCAGGATGCACCCCAAACAAGTTGGCAGTCTGTTGCGGGGTCACACACAGACAACCATCCACACACACACTCACTCATTCATTCCTTGGGGCAATTTTGTTGTGGCCAATCAACCCAACATGCATGTTTTTGGGAGAATGGGAGGAATATGCAAACTCCACACAGAAAAGCCTTTCCCGCCCACTCAAGGACTTGAACCCCAACTTTCCAGCTGTGAGGTCACCGTGGAGCCATCAAGAAATTTAATTTGTGGTGCTGTTTTAGAACGTCAGCAATATTAGTGTCGGTATTTCTTTATCAGTCATTTTTGCTTTATAGAAATTTTGAGATAATTTTCATCCCAATTTTCTAATATTTCCAAAACTTAAAATAACTGCTTTGAGCTAGTGGCTAGTGGAGTGTGTCTTCTTCTGGTGTTTGCATAAGTTACTCAAGTGTTGAAAGGACACACTACTGCCCCTAAAAGGTGAAAAGTTGCACTACAAGGTGAGCTCAATTGTAAAATTAAAAATTACAGCCTTGGTCAAAAGGTGCCCAAGCTAGCCTTTACCATTTAAGAGCCCTAAACTAGAAGCTATGACTAACTCTTTAAATGTCTTTAAATTAATACACATTAAAGAGTGAGGACATTTTTGAAAACTTAAACCTTGTGTTTAGTTTTTTGCTTTTTTTTTCTCTAATCATTGAAAAAACTCATGTGATTGTGCAATTAGCCAAATCTGAAATCCTGCATCCAATTATGAGTTTGTTGATTAGAAGAAATTTGATGTAAATCAAGATTATGTCAAACTAGTTTCATACCCGAACACTGGCTGACATAAAAACAAAATTGTCTACTTTTTTTCTTTTTACAACTTCTTCTCTTTGTTGGACAAAATAAAACTTTGATTGCGCTCATCAGCACAAAGTCAGAGTCATTTTTTTTTTTTCTATCATAAATGTCAAAAATGTTCATGAAAACATTTGGTGGCTTCATGATGGTGGCTCAGTGGTAGAGTGTTCACCCGCGAAACCAGAATGTAACCGGAAGATTGCGGGTTTGATTCCCACTGAGTTCACTGTCTAGAGTCCTTGGAGAAGACACCTATAGCCCCGTTTCTCCCACCATTGGCGCCATCACGGCAGCCTGTTGCGGCGTAGTAGTGCAGCACACAAGTTTCCCCGGTGAGGGATTAATAGAGTATGTAAAAAGAAAAGAAAACAGAATCTGATATTGCGTCAGACCGAGGGTATCATGGCCGTCTCCAGCTCTTTTCAGTAACTATTTTATGGTCTTTTTTATGGTCTTTTTTATGGTCTGTGTTCATGTAAATTTACACTGAGAAAAAACACTAAATAATAAACACCTTTGAAAGTAAATCAGCCATCGGACTTCGGTCGGCTTTGAACTATTGGTTGCTGATAGAAAGGATTTTGCAGCAACAAAAAAATATTTCTATTCCTGTCACACCACAAACACCATGTTTTCTAGTTTAGCTGCTTTGGTCTGTAACTGTCCAATCAGCAAGTCTGAAATAAGAGACTTAGAAGGAGAATTTAAAATCTTATTGGCTGAAACCAAGTGAAGGCCAGGAATGGAAGAATGAATTCTATCTGCTTCAAATCAATAGTTATTGTGTTATCTGGGTTTGGTGATTGTTTTGATGAGGCCCGATTCGCTGCATGATAGTGACATTTTATTACAATCTTAATTTTGAAAGCGATAATATTTCTCCAGCTAACTGTATTTCTTCTTCCTCAGGTTCTTTCGAGGGGACTACACAGTAGAGGTGGCCATCAACGACTACCTGGACATCTATTGTCCTCATTACGAAGGGGCGGAGTCAGCCGAGCGCATGGAGCACTACATATTGTACATGGTGAACTACGACGGCTACACAACCTGCGACCATCACAGGAAGGGCTTTAAACGCTGGGAATGTAACCGGCCGCAGAGTCCAAATGGGCCGCTCAAGTTCTCTGAGAAGTTCCAGCTCTTCACGCCCTTCAGCCTGGGTTTTGAGTTCAGGCCGGGACACGAGTACTACTACATCTGTGAGTACTCCACCCTCGCCCTTATTACACCTGGCTTTTAGGATATAGAATTTTAAAATGTTCGGAATGAACATTTTCATTCCGAAGATGTTCTGGTTTAGGTCAGAACTATGGGTGGACCAGTCCTCCTCACCAGACTCTGATTTGTGCTTATGTCCAAATTCAAGCACATGCTAACTTCTACCCAAGTTGAGCGATTTATAAAGATGGGGGAGTGCGTGAACTTTTGCGTAACTTTAAATCAAATCGAGAGCTACTGTATGCAAATGGTAAAATGTGGGGAAAAGATGAGACTTGTGGACAGAATCTGAAGTGAACGGAGGACAGTGAAATGAAGCATTTGAAACACTGAGGAAACCATTAGAAAGCACTCATACGTAGATACCTGTTACAAGTAAAATGAACCACATCATGGAAAAGATTGTTTATTAAGATATACAGTATACCCACCCCATTTTAACAGATTTTGAAACCGCCGCTGTGCACCTGTTTTTATGCAAATTTTACCTTGTTACGCACAAAGATAATTAATAATATCATTAAAACATCAAACTGGGAATTATTTGGACTGTGTCCATTACCTGACACGGATTACCAGTATGTGGCTACTTTAATTTTTGGCACTCTTTTAAGGATGGGCCAATTTTTTTTTTCTTTTTTCACCGACAGATCAATGTGTTTCAATCATGAAATGGTCATGGTGACCACCTCTAACCCTTTAGCTTGTGTTTATCCCACTATGGCAGCACAATGACAACCCCTTGCCACCGTACATAATAAATCGTAGGTGTCAATGGCTCATTTGAGGACCATTACAGCATTTGCATGATCCATATTTGAAGTTCTAGAGGCCTGCTTGAGGCGGGACAGGTTTTAAGATGGCTTATGCCTATAATTTGTTGCATGTGGGAATAACTGAGATTATGATGCGCGCAGGGAGCAGCAAAAATGCTATTCAGCCAGAGGAACACGGAAATCTTAGTAAATGTGGGCCTTTATGGACAAAAGATTCTGTCCTCCAGCTCTTTATGAACCTTGTCATGATGTGTATGTTCATGTTCCTAGCTGGAATTGTCCATCCAAAGCTCCTTTCACAAGAACAAGGCTCCAACTCCTGGCAAACAAACATGACCATAATACTACCTCCACCGTGCTTTACACTGGCACAAAGCAGTCAGATCATTTTCTATTGTCATTGCAACCCATTCCGATACCATTACAATGCAAAAATCAACCCACTGAGCCCCTGAGAGTAACACATCCCTTCACAGATGTCTTATAACAGTTTTCCTGCACCTGAGACCAGAGATGTGTTTTAAACACCTGTTCCTCATTATTTGGATCGGAGAGCAAATACTTTTGACCATACAGTCTGTAAACCTGAATGTATCTTTTTATCCATATGAAGACGTAGGTACACAGATAATAAACAAACAGACCATCAGAATTATGAGTGGGTTTATTGGCAACAAAGCAAAACAAAGTTCAAACCCTCTGAAACACACGTTAGCGTCATCTGGCTCAGTCTGCGTTTCATTTGTCCTTAAAGCTGGAAAACATTTCCTAAATTGTGGCCTCTGAAAGCCTCCAGCAGAGACGGACGCAGTTTGTTTTAAATGACACTTAATGAGTATGTGTGTAATGAATGCAGCAGGAACATGAATAAAACATCATCCGCAGGTCAAACCGCAGAACAAAGACTTTGAAACATTTTTAGGAAATTACATTTCATTTGTTTAA
The DNA here is from genome assembly GCA_902685375.1 of Neostethus bicornis. NCBI lineage: Eukaryota > Metazoa > Chordata > Actinopteri > Atheriniformes > Phallostethidae > Neostethus > Neostethus bicornis. The sequence goes on along the minus strand of LR738547.1, from coordinate 4,320,372 downwards.
ATTACGCTTTGCTCGGCGTTCAAAGCTCAGAGACACAACTGGAAACTAAACTTTCCATTTAATCAGATTGTGACGGTGAGGTTGGCTTTTCACCCTAATTTTCATCTCTTTTTTTGTTCCCTCTGCAGCGTCGCCTCATCCAAACTTAGCTGGGAAACCTTGCCTGAAGCTGAAAATCTACGTCAAACCAACCAGTAAGTTTCCATCTTCTTGTTCAAAACATAAAACCAAACAATTAGCCAACAAACACTCATCTCCACATAAGACCACCCCAAAGTTTTCTCCGAAATCCTAAAACCCAAGTTGGGTAAGAACAACATTGAAAACATAGTCTTCCAGTTATAAGAGAAATCCTTTTCTGGGATCAACTGGATGAATGTACCAATGACTGGGATTACAGATTATATCTTTTACATCGACCAAAACAAGGTTAACATTTAAAGGATGTAGCAGATGGACTTTGTCCAGGTGGTAAAGTTGGGGTTCAGCAAGTTTATACGGTGAGATAAAGTCAAGGACGTGCAGATCAGGACAGGTGGAAATATTTAAGGTCCAGATGTCAGTGAAACATTCATCAAGACAAAAACATCTGGATTAGTTCTCCCTTGTTCAGAGAAAGAAATATTCTGTGATTGGTTTTGAGGTGTATTAATGCTGTACTGATATTTTCAGATAGTGTACTCCACTGAAGATGTTTTGGTTAAATAACCAGTCCACCATTGCTTCCTCTGAAAAGAAACAATTTAAATGGCAAATAGAAAAAAAAAAGTTCTGTTCCGTTCCATCATCTTCCGCTTATCCGGGGCTGGGTTCCTGGGGCAATAGCCTCAGACGGGAAGACTGGCACTGAGACTGGAGACCCGCTGACTGACCAGACTCACCTAGACCAGTCGGATTGGGTCGACCCTCTGACATGGTTACGGGACAAGGTTCTGATCTTTACTCCATTAACATTTGGAGTCTGGGGTGGGGTGGGTCTAGGGTCTGGGGTGAGCCCCAGCTGCATCCTCCAGCTCACCCGGAAGGATCCCGAGTCGTTCCCCTGCCAGCTGTGAGACATAGTCTCTCCAGCAGGTCCGGGGTCTCCCTCTTGGTCTCCTCCCGGTGGGACTTGGCAGAAACACCTCACCACAGAGGCGCTCGGGAGGCATCCTGACCAGATGCCCCAACCACCCCATCTGGCTTCTCTCGATCTGGAGGCTCGACAATATAAAGTAGCTATAATATTTTTTTCTTAAATGATCATGGTACGAGCCAACAATGCCCAACTCATTGTCAATCCTGAGACGCACATTCCTTTAGGATGATACACACCTCGGTATTTATAGCAGTGATTCTTTTTGGATGTTCCAAACCCCACTAGTTTTATGTCTGCATTCAATGAACGTTCCTCTTTTTGAAGATCATTTTTTCCAAATAAAAGACATAAATATGTCTTGAAATGGAAACTTGTTTGGGTTTCTCAAGATGAGGTTGCGCTAGTCCAGGAGTGGGCAAATTTTTGATTCACGGGCCACGTTGAGCTCTAATATTTGACAAAGGGGTCGGAACAGGAGCAGATAGATGGCATGCTTTGGTAACCTCACCTCATTAGAAAAAAAATACATATCTTGGGATGTGGAGAAAACATATGTTTAAATTTCCGAAGAAAAGGATTACAAAAAAATTTCCGATTTTCGGAGTCTTTAAATTCTAAAAATCAAATAAATAACCATTTTTTTTAAAGCACAGAAAGTTCTTTTATACTTCACAACATCACCATCACTCTCCTCCCGACTGTTTTTTTTTATTTAAAAAAAACATCAAGCGCGTTAAATTTCAAATCTAGCGCTAGCGCTTAAAAATCGTGCATCTGGTGCGCTGGATTCAATATTTAGTGCTAGATTACGCACGTGTAGTGACCCCAATGACTTTCCATAGTGGCGCACAATTTTTGAAATCTAACACGCTTGTTTACGTGCGTGTATTGGTCCTGATGGCTTTCTATATGTGCGCGCAGCATTTATTTTGACAACGTCTGCATCACAGAGACACACGCATTTTAATGTGAGCAGTGTTGTTATTTTCTCAGCAAAGCCAACATATCCACAGAACGCCATCTAGTGAGAAAATGTCAAAATTGCAGGGAGAATGCAACCCATAGTTTGTTCACTTAATAATTTCAAGCTCGACGGGCCAGATTAAACCGTTTAACGGGCCGCATGTGGCCCGCGGGCTGTAATTTTACCATGCCTGTGCTAGTCTATGTAGGCGAGGGTCTGACCGCGAGGGGCCCGGTTGTCAGCTGCTGCCTATCTCTTCTTTCATCCAACCTCTATGTCCCTTCCTGCAGCCAGATGGGGTGGTTCAGGCGTCTTGTTAGCATGCTACCCAAGCACGTCGCTTATCAGGTTTTTCAGGCACGTCCTATCAGGACGTTTGATTTCATTCAAACACCTTTACTGTTTGACACAAGATGTTCACTTCCAATCATCCTCCGGAAATGAACATCATGTTTGAGCAGAACTAACCGATTAAACAAAAACTGTAATTACTAATTAAAAAATAGAGTTCCAGCAAACGAGACTGTTCAGGTAGAAATCCCCTGATTTTTAATTCATCTCTAACCTGTAAGTGTGAACGTGCTGCTGAGGTGTGAAGGTTCTTCATCATCACAGGGAAGGTGTTAAATAGCAGTTTAGGAAAATTTCACAGCAAAAAACAGAATCAACATATTTTCCACCTGGAAACCAACTGCAAGCTGATTGGCTGAAGGGACGAAAATGGAAGAAAACCTGGAAGAGAAAACGGGAAAGATGCATTAAACGTGGAGGTGGATTATCTGCAACACTCAGTTCTTCAGACTAACAAACCAAACTCATTATTTCCAGCTTGACATGCAGAATTTAAAATCAAGTGATCCTCCGACTGGAAATATTAAAAAAGCTCACATAAATCTACTTTTATTTTCAGAATATTTTTGCTTTGGTTCAGTAAATAAAAGGGATTTGTTCAGTTTGATGTCGAGACAAGCAGTCTTTAAAAAAAAAAAAAAAAGTAAAAAAAATGGATACATTGAGAAAAATCTTTACCTTCCATTATTTACTAACAGCTATAATTTATGATCTGATTGGCTGTCGATATGACGAGATGTAAATTAACCAGTCACGTTTTAAAAGGAGACGCAGTGGCTCAGTGGTAGAGCGTTCGCCCACGGATAGGAAGTTAACTGGAAGTTCTCGGGTTCGATTCCCACTGAGTTCACGTCTAGGGCGCTTGGAGAAGTCACTTAGCCCCCTGTTTCTCCCACCATTGGTGCCGTCATGGCAGCCTGCTGTGGTGTAAGGCTGCACACAAATGTCCCCGATGAGTGATCAATACAGTATACATTATTATTAGAGGAGTCAGTCGATTAAAAAAAATTAATCAAATTAATTACAGGATTTTCTAATTAATTAATCGAAATAATTGCAATTTAACGTCATAGCTAAAAGTCTCTTGATAAAGAATTTGAATTCTAAGATATTAAAAAATGTACTGTATGACTAATCAATTGAATGCAGTAAGAAGAGAAGATTTTAAATCCAATTTATTATTGGTGAACTGTGCCTCATGAGGCCAGGTGCATCATTAAAAAAAAAATCAAATAAGGGTAGGGGTCCGTTCTTCTCTTCAACAATAGAAATTGTCGTGCAATCAGCAGCGACCCGTTTGCGATAGTATTTGTTAATTTCTCTGTTGTGGATTTGTTCATTCGCTTGCCAAATTCAGCTAGCTTGGTTTGGCGGAGCGAGCTCCCGGTAGCCAAACTCGCAAAAGAGGAACTTGCCTGAACATGTTTTACGTTTAGATGGTATGTCAGGCTGTATTTGCTCCGGTGGTAGGAGAACTCCTTTTTTGAAAAAATTACTACGTTTTTTATTTATTGTCCTATTATTTTTGTATAAAAACTTGCTGTTCAGTGGCCGCGACTCAGGGGGTGAATCTAGGAATTTTTAAAGGGGTGAAAGGGTTGGGTGGGTGGGCGGCTGAGCGAAGGCATCCCCCCACAGAACATTTTGAAAAATAAATAATTTTTCTGAATTTTGTGCATATTTTGTCCAAAGTTTATAATAATTAAAGTAGTAAGAACAATTTTTTTTTTTGTGGACAAAAAGGGGTGGGGTGTGAGGGATGTGCGCCCCCACGTCCCTTCCGGATCCACCCATGCGACTGTCCCATCCTACTGAGTCTTGTCCATGTTGTGTTGGACCACTGCTGCCTTGTTAATTTGCCAGCACAGGCGATGTAGCACGGCCGAGACTACGGGTCCTTCAATGGGCCAAAATTCAAATGCGCAACCATTGGCTCGCAACCGTTATCACATTGTAATTAATTGCAATAGTTTTTTTAACGCGTTAAAATGTGGCGTAATTAATTAATGGAATTAACGCGTTAAAATGACAGCACTAATTATTATTATGATTAAAAATGAAATATTATTTTTATTTAAATTCAACTACAATAGGGAATAAGCCTTACGTGGCCGTTCCCACATGGTTCCCACATGGTTGGCCCTTATTTTATTGTGAAGTGTGTTAGCGTGTGTTAGCATGTTGCATTTCCTTATTATCGTTTCCTATGACACCGCCCGTTCTGAACCATGTTAATCATATTCATATTAATGCTGCACGTCGACATGTTTTCACAGAACCAAGGTAACAGATGACAGCTGACTTCTAAAAGTCTGTCAGCTGGCACGTCTAGCACTTTTTGGTCCTAATTACATACTTCACTCCTCTTCATTCCTGTAAAAAACAGTAAATATTGTGTGGCTTCTGTAGTTCGGCTTAAAAATGTCTGAATTTTTAAACTAGTAAAGTCACTTGCACGTGGTTTTTAGCAAGGCTATTATTTGGACCGAGTGCCAAATAGGAAGTAGCTATTGGATGCAAAAAGTCCAGCGCTTATTGTTGTGATATGGAAGTAGGAGGACCCAAATGCAGGACTTAAACAAGGTTTATTAAACCAGGAATCAGCAAATCTGTAATCAAAGAAGAAGGATCAAAAGGTTAACAAAAGTCAATCTCAGTTTCAAAGGAAGTTTCCTGGGTCGGGAATCAGCCAGGGCTGGAAGGTATGAAGACCCAACGAGGAATGCTGGTGAGGCTGCCTTTAAATAGGCAGCAGGAAGAGTAGGTGCAGGTGATCCAATCAGGTGCAGATGGTCCAATCAGCCAGAATTGGGGGAAAGGTGAGATGGTCCCTGGCTCCCTCTGGTGGTGGTTGAGGGAACCACAACAGCTTATAGACTGCATTCCGTTGTCTTCCACTTATCCGGGGCCAAGTCGTAGGGGCAACAACCTTAGATGGGGAACTCAAGCTTCTACACCCCCGCTGCATCCTCCAGCTCACCAGGGAGGATCACGAGGTATTCCCTGTCCAGCTGTGAGACATAGTTTACCCCGTAGGTGCCTCTGGTTCTTTTCAGGGTGGAACGTACATGAAACACCTCACTAGCAAGACGTTTGAGAGGCATCCTAACCAGATGCCTGGATCACCCCATCTGGCTTCTCTCGACCCGAAGGAGCAACAGCTCTTCCGTGTGGAAGAGCTCCTCACTTTCTGTGAGTGAGAGCCCAGAAATCCTGCAGAGGAAGCACATTTTGGTCTTTTGCATCCGAAATCTCGTTCTTCCGTTCACCACCGGTCACCAGCCCAGGTCACCAGCTGTGCCTATAGGTCACCAGCTCATAGACTTCTTTTTAAAACTAGTCAGTCATTCCTGGGTCACTTTTGTTGTCATAAAAACCATTCTGTCTCTGTTCCCTTAGTTACAAAACATTCTCCGTTGTTCAAAATTTGTCTCTTACGTTATCTGCCGCGTGTTACGAGTTACTCAAGTTAACAACTAAACAATTAGATGCACTTATTAAACAATGTAGCGGCTGTGACGTTTGAGACGTTAGATTTATAGAATATGCTGAGCCAACGATAGGGAAGAGGTGGAGGAAAAGCTGGAGAGGTGGAGGTTTGCACTAGAAAGAAGAGGAATGAAGATTAGTCAGAGTAAAACAGAGTACATGTGTGTGAATGAGAGTGATCCAAATAAAAAAGTGAGGTTACAGGGAGAAGAGATAAAGAAGGTGGAAGATTTTAAGTATCTAGGCTCAACAGTCCAGAGCAATGGAGAGTGTGGAAAAGAAGTGAAGAAGCGTGTGCAGGCAGGATGGAACGGGTGGAGAAAAGTATCAGGGGTGATGTGGGACAAAAGAGTTTCAGCGAGACTGAAAGGAAAAGTGTACAAAACCGTGGTGAGACCGGCCATGCTGTTTGGTCCAGAAACAGTAGCACTGAGAAAAAGTCAGGAAACAGAGATGGAGGTCGCAGAGATGAAGATGCTGAGGATCTCTCTGGGAGTGACCAGGATGGACAGGATCAAAGAAACAGCACATGTTAGAGGTTTTGGAGATAAAGTCAGAGAGACCAGACTGAGATGGTTTGGACATGTGCAGAGGAGAGAGAGAGAGTACATCAGAAGAAGGATGCTGGGTTTAGAACCACCAGGAAAGAGGACTAGAGGAAGACCAAAGAGGAGGTTCATGGATGCAGTGAAGGAAGACATGAAGATAGTTGGTGTGACCGGAGAGGATGCAGCAGATAGGGTTAGATGGAAGAAACTGACTTGCTGTGGCGATCCCTGAAGGGAAATGCCGAAAGAAGAAGAAGACTCAGCCGATGATAGGAGAAAAACAGACCGTGTGGCCGACAGGATGGCTACAGTTAGGGTCTACATTTGGCAGGGGCGTATCGCTTCAAAAAGCTAGTTCCTGGTTAGAAAGGCTACCATATTTACCACGGGAATGTAATTTGGACAATTTCAATTAAATTGAATAAGTGTACCCCAATATTAAAACACAATTTTCTTAATGAGTTTCGCTTTGCAAATTGAACCAAAAAAAAAATCACAAAATAAAAAACCTCTAGCTAATTCTAAGACTAAGATTTTTTAAACTAGCCATTTGTCACTCTTCTCTTGTCCAATTTGTATGAATCGTGGATTTTGTATCTAATCAAGTTTTTTTTTTGTATACTTTCCAGATGACACCATGTACGAGTCACCTGAGCCATTTCTTACAGACGACACCACCGGTGGCTGTAACTCCTCTTCGCCATCCGCCATATTGCTTTCCCTCCTGATCCTTCTCATGCTGGCGTCCTCATAGCACTCTGTTTCAAGCAGTAGGACTGAGACCACTCTGAGGACGTTACACTCCAGTTAGGACTTCCACGATTAGCCATGGGAAGACCAACTGCTTCTCTACTCAAAGTGGGGACTCTAAAAAAAAAAAGTCAAATAAATTCAGGGATTCACGAGCTGAGACTCCACTGACTTCCATGCTGAAGTTGTCACCCCAAAAAATGAAGTCAAACTTTTACTTCCGTTCAATTAGAGTCTAGTAAAAATGGGTAATTGTGTATCACTGATAGAACAAACCCCGTTTTTGTCTTATGTTTGTATTTCTGACCAATAGAAATACTTGTTTATTACCAGAGCCAATGATTTTTGTTCACCGTACAAAAAAAAAAACATTGACAGAGATTTTTAATTTCTTGCAGAATTCGCAATTTATTAAGATATATTTTTTATTTTCGGTGCACTTATTTATAAGCCTGATCCAAACCAGTCAAAGAAGTTTCAGCAAAAAGCAATTTATAAAATTTTTCTATACCACCTTTAAGCGTTCCCTTAAGTTATAAAGTTATTGATCATTTTTTGTGTCCTGAATATTAGATGCAAATAATTCTATAAAAACTTCCAGTTCTAATAAAATGGCAGTGATTAGTCAGAACATGAGGTGTTCTGTGGTGGGCTGTCTGTATGAGGAATTTGATTCCTCTATTAAAGCTCAAACTGGTCTGGTCTCAAAACTTTGAGATTTTTAACACTAGGACTGCCGCAGCCGTCAATATGACTTCATGTCACTTTAATACGCTAATTAGAATAAACAAAACAACCTAGGAGGCTGACCTTTAATGGCTTTTAATATAAACATGTTTTCTATTTTATTATGTAGTTTTTGTGTTAAAAAAATGGAGATTTCAAAATTTATAAGTGTTTTATCTCCTCTAACCTGCTGCGCTTCGCAGCAGGTTAGAGGAAGCGTGCATTGCCATAGCAACAACTTCCCACTGAAGTTGTTTTTATGGTAACAACCAAATTGCCATGGCAATGTATACATTGACATAAATAAGTGTGTGTGTTTATATTTGTGGAGAGAGAAAAGGAGGACTCTGACGCCATTACAGAACCATTTTAGAAAGGTTAAGCGAGATAATATTGAAGAGACACCATGAAGAGAGTCTGAATAAAGTCAGCCATGTTTTTTAGATAAGTCTTGAAAGTTCAGGTTAACGTATTGGAATATAACCAATTTATAACGAGGACATTTTTGAAGCAGCAGCAAAAAATGCAGGAAATAAAGAAGGCTATTGATGAATTAGATCATTTTACTTTGGTGTTTGCTTTTTTACTCGAGGTTTTACATTTTTTTTAACATTTTATTATTATTATTACTTTAAAAATTGAGTGATGTTTAAGTTTATTTACGCAATAAAGCAGCGCAAAATATGAATAAATAAGCGTCACATTGACGGTCATGGCGCTTGCAGGTAGATTCAGAACACGGCGGTCCTGGTGTTAAATCATTTTTTCACTTACAAATAGAAGACCAAAAAATTTACGATTCAAAAATAATCACGTTAATCACCTTAAATATGCCTTGAAAATGCCTTTAAAATGCAAAACGTATTATTGACGTTCTAAAATTGAGTGAATCGGGGAAGAAATTTTTTATCTTGACAATTAAAACATTCACTTTTGCTTAGTTTATGATTGTGAACAAACAAAAAGATTAAAGATTATCAGCATGTGTCCAGATATTGACGGATTGGCTCAGTGAAAAAGATTGTAAAAGAACAGCTTTTATTGTAGAGAAACAAAAAGACCGAATTTATGTTTTGAAAGTGGGCGTGACCAGGCCAATGTATTAGCGTCATTGTTTGTAAGAAATAAACTGTCACAAAACAATTTTATAAAAGAAAAAATATATAAACTTTAAACTCTGTAGAAAGAATGTGGAGATGTCTGAGCGTCCATTTGTAACACTTTTTGTGAAAAACACTGAAAAGATTTTATGAAACTGCCCACAGTTACTCAGTAACAACCAAATAAAAATAGTAGTAAGATGGAGGCTTTCTTATTTTTAAACTTAGGCATCGACTTGTTTTGTGTTTACAGTAAGAAATATCGGCTGCCCAAACTGCTAAATCAATAGTTTCAATCATATTTTAAACTGAGTCAGTTCACGATAACGGTCCAAGGTTCAACTCACTGTAAATCATCGTAATCCATTATAATCCCGTTTAGACAAATCCCATCAATCTACTTTATCTTTGTTGTAAAGTGGGTAGATTTTAAACCAGCTCAGGATGGTGTTCAGTGGAGTCTGGCTGTGAATCAAACTCATCGTAACTCTGGAAAGCTCATTAACCATTTTTAAAGTCCGCTAACTCATTCAATCCCAGAACATATATCTAAAAATAATAAAATATATATAAAAAAAAGTCACTCATAAGCTGCAGCATCTTTTTGAAAGAAGAAACACATGGAGCTGCAGGTTGGATCCGCCAGAAGGAAAAGAAAGAGAAAATTCAGCAGGATTAAAGGTTAAATATCTCAGAAAACATTCTATATGCTTTAGGAAAGTTGTGTCGGTCTTCTGGGTCGTTCACTGCGGCTCAGCCTGTGAATGTAATCCACAAAGTTTATCACGAAAAAAAAATCGGAAGAAACGTCCATCTGGTCGATAAACTCTTTTTTCCTGCCAAAGACTTGTTCAACTTTTCTACTGGAGGGCGGGGACAATACAGCGACGAAACAATGCCCCGCCCACTTGGACACCAGGGCGGGGTCACCCAAAAAGGGGAGGAGCTTTTATAAAATCATTATTATTATTATTTTTCTGGAAATTTTTGTGAAACAAAAACCATGAAACCGAATGTTCTGCGCGAAACACAACACATCAGTAATGGCCTTTTTTCCCCCAACGGTGCTGAAAAACCTCAAACCCCGAACCCTACACACACACACACACACACACACACACAGACACACACGTTTATGTCGATAAGCATATATACATAATATAAAGTGAGTTCCAAATGATTTTGCAGATGATATTTTTCTGTTTGCGGCTTTGTAATGTCATTTTAGCAGCTGCATATTTGTCCGGTAGAACCCTCCCTAATCATGTCTTGATCTCACGGCACCGGGCGGTTTATATCCTGCTTTCCAGCAGCAGAGACCATTTTTATTTCCCATTTGATTAAAATATTGATTTGCTTAATAATATCAGAATATTTTTGTCTAATAGTGTTTCGGAAAAATTTACTTTCAGAAATCCAGAAACTCAGATAAAAATCCAGAAAAAGCAAAACAGTGATCTCGAAGAGGCGTAAATTTTGTTTGTATAATAGTTTGGAACACACTTTAAATGCACGTACAAACATGCACGTACACACACACACACACACACACACACACACACACACACACACACACACACACACACACACACAAACCTTCATACACATTTATTCACATACATGCAAATACAGATTTATACACACTGATGTATACAGTACATACACACTATATGCATTTATACACACACACACACACAGGCACATGCATACACACACACTCATACACACATACGCCATCGCTATTTTATACACACACACAAAGACATACAGACCCATACATGCAGAGAAACACACATACATGCACACATGTATATATGTATATGTGTATGTTTGTATACACACATGATTACACACATACACATACATACACCTCATGAGACGCCTGTGTGTCCTGTATAAGCAGGGCATGCTGGGAAATGCAGTATATGTAACGCGCACTGTGACAGACTCCTGTGGAGAAATGACTGAATCAAACTGGTCTCCATGGCAACGCGTCTGTGCAAAAAGACTTTTTTTTGTGCCATTTTTAAAAATGTTTTAAAGGAGAAAATTCATATGAAATATGAAGTCTGATGTTTGTTGGTGTTGTTGTAGTTTTCTTTTGTTTTTTTCTGCTTGTATCACAATGCATTCTGGTCCCTGTAGTCCTGTGCATTCTGGTTCTGTTGACAAGAAATGGTTCAGTGGGTTTTCTGAATGTTTTTATGCTCGTTTGATTCCTAGTTGAAAGTTTTTTGTGGCATTTAGAAAAGAAACAGAAGGAAAATTCATATAAAAATGAAGTTTTTTTTCAGTGCGACCTCTTTGCCGTCTCTGTGTCCCCAAGAAGGAAATGTTTTTGTAAATCCAAATGTCTGCATATTCTATTCTTTCAAAGACAAAAAAGTTTAAAAAAACATGTTTTTTTGTATATTTTCTTATTGGATGCAAATGAGACCTGTTGTAAAGAATGCATTTATCTAATTGGCTGAAGAGCTAACGGGGGTCAGAGGTCTTTTTTGAACCTGCGCTGCATGAGCAGGAAACTTAAAAACTTTAACGTAATCAACAAATTTACTTTGACATTTCAGAAAGAAGCTGTAAAGAAATGGATCTGTGTTTGATGAAGTCACCACCAATAAAAACAAAAAGTTCCACAAAAAAAAGAGAAGAAAACTTTTTCTGGTGTCTTTGGGGCGTTTTTTGGGGGCGGGGCTATCAAAAAAAAAAGTTGTGAGTTCGAACAAGTTTATTTTTAAGTCTTTGGTTTTTTTTTGTGGTTGCCCGGTGTTGCAGGGATTATTAGAATGGTCGTCCACAGTAAGAAGGTGGGGGTTCAAGTCCTGGAGTGGAGGTGAGGCTTGAAACACTGTCCTTTCTGTGCAGAGTTTGCATGTTCTCCCGGTGTACGTGTGAGTTTTCTCCAGCTGCTCTGCTTTCTTCCCACCCGCCAAATAAAGCATGCATGTTGAGTTGATTGGCTGCAATTAAATTGCTCCTAGAAGTGTTTGTGTGTGGATGGTTGTCTGGGTGTGTGGCCTCACAACAGATTGGGGTCCTGTTCTGGGTGTACCTTGCCTCTCACTTGAAATCAGCCAGAGGAAACTCCAGCACTGCTTGTTAACCCCATTTGAAATGAGGTTACAGGGAGAAGAGGTTAAGAAGGTGGAAGATTTTAAGTACGTAGGATCAACAGTCCAGAGCATTGGAGAGTGTGGAAAAGAGGTGAAGAAGCATGTTCAGGCAGGCTGCAACGGGTGGAGGAAAGTATCAGGTGTGATGTGTGACAGAAGAGTTTCAGCTAAAATGAAAGGGAAAGTGTACAAAACCATGTGAGAGCGGCCATGCTGTTTGGTCTAGAGACAGTGGCACTGAGGAAAAGACAGGAAGCAGAGATGGAAGTAGCAGAGATGAAGATGCTGAGGATCTCCATGGGAGTGACCAGGATGGACAGGATCAGAGGAACAGCACATGTTAGAGCTTTTGGGGATAAAGTTCGAGAAGCAAGACTGAGATGGTTTGGACATGTGCAGAGGAGAGAGAGAGAGTACATCAGAAGAAGGATGCTGGGTTTGGAACCACCAGGAAAGAGTCCTAGAGGAAGACCAAAGAGGAGGTTCATGGATACAGTGAAGGAAGACATGAAGATAGTTGGTGTGACCGAAGAGGATGCAGGAAATAGGGTTAGATGGAAGAAACTGACTTGCTGTGGCACCCCCTGAAGGGAAATACCGAAAGAAGAAGAAGAAGAAATAAATTAAATAAGAGGTACTTGTTGGAGAAACTTCGCTCGACTGTTCACCGTAAACCCAGACTCAGAAGAATATTAGTAGATGACCTGTTTTCTCCCATTCCAGACATTTAAGTTGGACTTTTATAAATATCTTCGCTTTGGTTCTGAGGAAATATCTCAGATTCTCTACGATATATTTCTCCAACATATTTTCCCCACTGGTCTAAAGTCAGGGCTTCACATTTCATCTTGTATTTGGATGCAAAAATGAATATTTTAGAAAGGTAAATGTGTTTAGCTTCAGGTAATAATCCCCCCCAAAAATTCTCCAGAATCCCCGAACGTTATTTCTAGCTGTAAAATGTCCTTAAATTTCTCTTATAAATACAAAAAATACAAAAGTAAATAAAAGTTTAAAATCAAGAGACATTGTTTTTATGAAAGTATCAGAATTCCTTCGTGAAGTAAAATATCACTTAGTTCCTGGAAGTAAAAGTTCCATTCTGTCGTCTTCCACTTATCCAGGGCAGGGTCATCCGGGTCGTGGGGGCAACAGCCTCAGATAGGAAGCCCAGGCGTCTCCCACCCCGGCTGTATCGTCCAGTTCCCCTGGAAGGATCCCGAGTTGTTCCTGGACCAGCTGTGAGACATAGTCTCTCCAGCAGGTCCGGGATCTGCCTCTGGGTCTCCTCCCGGTGGGACGTGCACGCAATACTTCGGGAGGCATCCTTACCAGATGCCCGATCCACCCCATCTGGCTGCTCTCGACCCGGAGGAGGAACCAATTTAAAGTTAGAACTAATGTTAAATTAAGATGGGTGTCAGTTCTTGGTGTTAAATTTTTAAACAAAATGAGCAATGAAACTAAAGTACCGTATTTTCACGACCATTAGGTGCACCGTACTAAAAGGCGCAGTCTCAGTTATGTGCACTATTACTGTATTTATTACATACATAAGACGCACTTTATTATAGGGCGCGGGTTCTATATACAACCGATACAATGCTGATAGAGCTACTGCTTGAGTCTTTTCTCCAACTCGGACCACCTCGCAGAGCGTCCGCGGAAACTCAGCTGCGTCTTCTTGCTTGTAAGCAGACAAGTGTGCGTTTTCAAAAATAGAGCGGAGCAACACTAAGTTTGGTTGTGCTTTATTTAAGTATTGATTACAAAGTACAAACATTTCTTTAATGATCAATCAATCATCAATAGGCACGGGAACTCAGCTGCGTCATCTTCACCCGTCGGAGCTCGTTTCCTAGCTTCCCCTTCTTGTGAACCATCAATTCGTTCATCTTAAATTCTCTCGCGGCTGCTGGTTTTCCATGTTCCTCCGCGTAGCTGATGGCAAGTTTAAACTGTGTCTCTTTTCATTTTTAAGGTTGTTAAAATAACAATGTTTTGGGTAACGCATATACCCGTTCTTTTATATTCAAACCACACCCACACTTCACTCTTTAACGTTCTCATGGTATTCTCTATTATGTCCGCCTACAAAAACAACACCCCTTAACGTACGCGTGGTGTTCTCAACTACATCAGCTTACAACAACAACACACATACACACGTACAAACACACACACAAACACACAGGGTGCACTGCACCATATGGCGCGCTGCTCTTTCATGTGCGCCTTATAGTCACGAAACCACGGTATGTTTTTTGGGGGGAATGTAGAAATTGTCATAAATTTAAATGTATTGCTGAAAACAAAGACATCTGAGTTGAAATGCTTTATTGTTCAAATATGATGTGTGTTTAAGTCAATTGCTTTTCGGGTTGTACTGTTTATATAAATTAATCATTTCAACGTAAGCAACAGCGCAGACTCTAAAATACCTTCTGTTGCGTGAATTTATTTTGTAGTGGAGATAAATTCCGTTTGGACTTCTTTTTACAGAGTGCACATAATGAACATACACCCAATTCTATTAAATAAAGATGGTTTAAACCAGATGAACTGGCAGCTTATTGGCAGAGTAAGACGAACCAGAAAAAAGACGAAGTGAAGACCAGAAGAAGAAGATGGCAGCGCTCCAAGGCTCGCTGCAGTTCAGCCATATTGTGGTTATTATCTCATTATGAGGTCAGACTGGGAGCTGCTTGGTCGGAGGCCAGCCATGTTTGGCAGAACGCCCGGAGTCCACGCCCTGCTAGCCAATCGGAAAGCACAACATGTAAATGGAGACATGATCTGAGGACATTTCCCTTAAGCATTACATATATTTCACTTGAAAGCTGTATTTAATACGTTTTATTGAGGATCAAACAGTGGCGTGTTTCACATCATGCTATCCGCTTCGAAAACGATTCAAAATACATGTTTCAATTAAAAAACAATGTTTCATAGGATTTATAATGTTTTATGGGAATTTCTCAGACAGTGAATTTGACAAAAAGAGAAGAAGAGCTTATTTTTAAACCATCTTGTCTTAGATTAAGTCAGTTTTATCATTCGTTTTCTACATTGTTTAGAGTGGTCCGATTCTTCACCGGATTATTTTCTAAAATCAACCTGAAATGGGCAAAATCTTTAAAATTCTCAATCTGTTTTTCACCATAAAAATAGATGTTTCAACGACGTAAAAAACTTTGCTACAAAGTTTAAAGACTTTTCTCAAACATAAATTAACATTTTCCCCTTTTTTAAAACACTCTTAAAGTTCAAACATTCCTGACACAGGAATAAGTCAATATCGAGGTGTCAAGCAACGCGCCCTAAATCCGAAACTTATTTCTGATATATGGTTGGGAACTCTCATTGGAGCGATACGCTACCAAGTGTAAAGCGGCCAAGGTGGGAATCAGCGCCTCCAAATCTGAGACTATGGTCTTTGCTTGGAAAAGGGTAAGGTTGCTCCTGCAGGTCAGGAACATGACCTAGTGGAGGAGTTAGGTATCTTGAGGTCTTGTTCACAATGAGGAAGGAGGGAGCGGGAGATCGACAGATGAATTGGTGCAGTGTCTGCAATAATTAGGATGCTGCATTGATCTGTCATGATAAAAGAAGAGCTAAGCCAAAAAGCAAAGCTCTGG
The DNA here is from genome assembly GCA_902685375.1 of Neostethus bicornis. Lineage (NCBI taxonomy): Eukaryota > Metazoa > Chordata > Actinopteri > Atheriniformes > Phallostethidae > Neostethus > Neostethus bicornis. Next base: position 4,304,615 of record LR738547.1, on the reverse strand, counting down.
ATTTCCTACTCTTACCGTGGTAGACTCGATCTACTGTATGTTCCTACCCTCACAATGGTTACCAGGATCTGCGTTCCTATCCTTACCATGGTAACCAGGATCTACGTTCCTACCCTCACCATGGTAACCAGGATCTACGTTTCCACCCTCACCATGGTAACCAGGATCTACGTTCCTACCCTCAACATGGTAACCAGGATCTACGTTCCTACCCTCACCATGGTAACCAGGATCTAGGTTCCTACCCTCACCATGGTAACCAGGATCTACGTTCCTACCCTCACCATGGTAACCAGGATCTACGTTCCTACCCTCAACATGGTAACCAGGATCTACAGTCCCACCCTCACCGTGGTAACCAGGATCTACGTTCCTACCCTCACCAGGGTAACCAGGATCTAAAGTCCCACCCTCACGTGGTAACCAGGATTTATGTTCCTACCCTCACCATGGCAACCAAGATCTATGTTCCTACCCTCACCATGGTAACCAGCCGTAAGTGGCGACTGAAAGGACAAGATCATGCAAACAAATGGCTGATATGAGTTTTTTCTGTATGGTGGGCAGGGTCTCACTCAAAGACAGAGTGAGGGGCTCTGCCATTTGAGAGGAGCTCAGAGTAGAGCTGTTGCTTCTCTGGATCAAAAGAAGCCAGATGGGCATCTGGTTAGGATACCTCCTGGACGCCTCACTGCGTTCATTCCACTGGACCTGCCCTGAGTCGTACCTTTTAATATTGTCAGTTTTTTTAATAATAATCTTCTCTTTTTATGCAATCCTGAGGCTTATTTTTTAGGGGTTCAGTCCACAGCGCCAGTAGAAATAGAACTGCTCAGAAATTTTTATTAAAATAGTTGCTCTGTATTGGAATATTTTTTGGAAGAGCTACAGAGTCTAGACACACTTTTTTACTTTGGGAAAGTCACAAATTTTTGGGACATCTGGCTTGATAGAACAAGCTGACCTAACACAGTTGACGTTTGTTGGCACTTTTTTGTTTTAACCAATTGCTGTGTTCTTGTAATCGACTAACAAGACCAGCTGAAAAATAAACTTTACTCACATCTTGTCAGCAGCTGGGAATAAAACTCTTCAAATATTGTTTCATGTCTGGCTTTAAATTCTCAATTTTGGGAATTATTTTTGAAAACGGTGAAGCTTGGTCGATCTCTATGCTTAGCGACTGAGCTACAAACAAACCCAGAATACAAGAGTCAATAGAAGAGTCTCTATTTGCTGATTAGTTGGCCGTTTCAGCAGCCTCTCAATTGTAAGCTAATGCATACGCTAGCTGACTTAGCAGTGAGCGAAGCAACAGGTGTCTAATTTTAAGCTAAAAAAATGCAAAATAATTACATTTATTGTTAGTCTACGACCATAATCGACTTTATGAAAAGTTACGGGCCAACTTAGAGGGTACTTTTGGGAACAATGGGTGCCAGAAAGCATTTTTACCCTCTGTGAGGAAGAGTGGGGGGAGTAGGTCGTCTCTTCTGGGCCAAATTACATTAAATAAATCCACAAAACAGCAAAGCAGTGAAAGGTAACCTGCATTGCAGCAAGGAACTATTGTCAGTCAGTGATCTTCTTATCCGTCTGTCCCTTTCAGGGTTGCGGGGGGGTGCCGGAGCCCATCCCAGCCTATTTAAGACGAAGGGCAGAGTACACCTCGAACAGGTCGCCAGTCTGTCGCGGGGCCACACACATACAACCATCCACACACACACTCATTCATTCCTAGGGGCAATTTGGCACCGGCCAATCAACCTAGCATGCATGTCTTTAGAGGGTGGGAGGAAACCGGAGTACCCGGACACGGGGAGAACATGCAAACTACACACAGAAAGGACAGTGTTCCAAGCCTCGTCCCCACCCAGGACTCGAACCCACGACCTTCTTGCCGTGAGGCCACTGTAATACCCACTGCGGCCACCGTGCGGCCACCGTGCGGCCACCGTGCGGCCACCGTGCGGCCACCGTGCGGCCACCATGCGGCCACCGTGCAGCTGGGAATAAAACTCTTCAAATATTGTTTCATGTCTGGCTTTAAATTCTCAATTTCGGGAATTGTTTTTTGAAAACGGTGAAGCTTGGTCGATCTCTACGCTTAGCGACTGAGCCACAAACAAACCCAGAATAGAAGAGTCAATAGAAGAGTCTCTATTTGCTGATTAGTTGGCCGTTTCAGCGGCCTCTCAGTTGTAAGCTAATGCATACGCTAGCTGACTTAGCGAGGCAACAGGTGTCTAATTTTAAGCTAAAAAAATGCAAAATAATTACATTTATTGTTAGTCTACGACCATAATCGACTTTATGAAAAGTACCCAACTTAGAGGGTACTTTTGTGAACAATGGATGCCAGAAAGCATTTTTACCCTCTGTGAGGAAGAGTGGGGGGAGTAGGTCGTCTCTTCTGAGCCAAATTACATTAAATTAGGGCTGAAACAACTAATCGAATTAATCGATTATAATCGATTATTGAAATAGTTGTCGACTAATTTAGTCATCAATTAATCGTTTAGAAAGTTTTTGCTGTCAACTGCACTTAATATTACACAACTTGATTGTTTTTTGTGTATTTTTACTCATGTTAACCTAGGCCGTCTTTGTTTGGTACTATACCTCTGAACAAGGTTAAATTTGCAAATCTAAAATTGTTAACGTTATCTTGTTTTTAAATGTGATCCTGGATGGTCAACAGTTTACATTTTATGTTTTTTAGCCAGTACTATGAAACACATTTTATGGCTGCTCGTGATTTACCTTTACTGTACACAGTAAGTAGATTTATTATTTTATATTTACTGTAGAAATGGTAATATTCTCCCTCTTTATTTCACAGAAAGATTAACATTTTTACTTATTAGAATGAGCTCAACCTGTTGTTTAAGTGGTTATGAGTTGTGTTTTGCATAACTACATTCAATAAAATGCCAAAAAACTATTATTTATTAAGTGGCCAATTTTACCCGATTAATCGATTAATCGAACCAATAATCGCCAGATTAATCGATCACCGAAATAATCGTCAGTTGCAGCCCTTCATTAAATAAATTCACAAAACAGCAAAGCAATGAAAGGTAACCTGCATTGCACCAAGGAACTATTGTGAAACCTTTTAATCTTGTTTCTCTTCTCGTTTTCAGCTTCACAAATCTTTTCGACATTTGCATGAACGCACCAGATCACAAAAGCCTCTTAGATTTACATGCACTGGGTGCATTTAAGATTCCATGGAAAGCTGAAACATTTGGTTTTTATCAGATTTTCCTTTCAGTAAAATAATTTTGGTTTGTTTTCTCTTCGTATCCATCTCATCCAGTGAACGCCGTGCAGCTGATCGAAGCAACTTGGCTCCTATTGGCTGATTCATGCACGCTTTGTCAGATTAATTCAATCCCCGTTTCTAAAGCCAACTGGTTAAACTGGTCCCACTGGTCAGCTTTGTTTGTTTGATTCAGTCTTTGCTCGTTCTTCGATCCTCCTTGTTTTCTCTTCGGAGCCTCCAACGATAAGATTTTAAAGACTGAAATGAAGTTTTTTTTTCTTTGATTTGTTCGACATGGTGTTTATTTCCACTCTGAATGTTTCTGAATGTACAGTGTAGTTTAGTTCCAGCTGTGTGGAGATGAACATCAGCATGGTTAAACCAATCAGGACTCAGTCATCATCTGGAACTCATCCAATCATCTGCTCAGACTGGAAATATTCAGAGGTCCATTGTTTTGTTTATAAAGGACAAACTATTGTGATGTGTGGAGGTGTGAAAAGAGAAACTCCGGCAGAAAAACTCAATCTCTGCCTGGATTTCAACATATATACACTTTGATTTTGCTTCATTTCCAGTATTTTGTTCCCCTTAAAGCCAAAGATAACATCATCATTTCTTCCATTACCCTCCTAAAAAGATCTCTGCGTTGCTAAGAGAATTCTATTCTGACTTATGAACTATTTCCTTTTGGGCATTCCACCAATCACAGAGCTTCAACTAACTAAGCACTGTACAGGATGACCAGTGTGGTGTCCGCTGCAATCAGGGTGTTGCATTGTTCCAGCACATTAAGGAAGGGAACTACATTTCCCAGCAGTAAGGACTACATCTCCCAGGATGAAGGACTACATCTCCCGGCAAGAAGAACTACATCTCCTAGCAGGAAGAACTACATCTCCCAGGATAAAGGACTACATGTCCCAGCAGGAAGAACTACATCTCCCAACAGGGAGACACTACATTTCCCAAGAGGTAGGACTACATCTTGCAGCAGGAAGGACTACATCTCCCATCAGGCAGGACTACGTCTTCCAAGATGAAGAACATCTCCTGGCAGGAAGAACTACATCTCCTGGGATAAAGGACTACATGTCCCGGCAGGAAGAACTACATCTCCCAACATTGGGGAACTACATTTCCCAACAGGTAGGACTACATCTTGCAGCAGGAAGGACTACATCCCCCAGCAGGAAGGATTACATCTTGCAGCAGGAAGGACTACATCTCCCAGCAGGAAGGGCTACATCTCCCAACAGGGAGACACTACATTTCCCAAGAGGTAGGACTACATCTTGCAGCAGGAAGGACTACATCTCCCACCAGGAAGGACTACGTCTCCCAGTATGAAGGAACATACAGTGGTGGTCAAAAGTTTACATACACTTGTAAAGAACATAATGTCATGGCTGTCTTGAGTTTCCAGTTATTTCAACAACTCTGATTTTTCTCTGATATTGTGATTGGAACAGATCCTTCTTTGTCACGAAAAACAATCATGAAGTTTGATTCTTTTATGACTTTATTATGGGTAAACTGAAAATGTGACGAAATCAGCTGGGTCAAAAATATACATACAGCAATGCTAATATTTGGTTACATGTCCTTTGGCCATTTTTACTTCAATTAGGCGCTTTTGGTAGCCATCCACAAGCTTCTGGCAAGTTTCTGGTTGAATCTTTGACCACTCCTCTTGACAGAATTGCTGCAGTTCAGGGGGTACTACATCTCCAAGCATGAAGGAATACAACAGGGGGGACTACATGTCCCAACATCTGCCATGGAACATCTTGGCATGTCCATCCTACTGGGGACAAGTAGCTGGAGAAAAGATTTGATCCCTGATGATCTGCTGGTTGTTTTCTCCTTTTGGCCTGTTGTGTTGCTTTGTTTATTTCTACTTTAATTTGCATCCATTTGGCCTCCTAATCGGAGAACAGAACATCTGGATGGAGACGGGGACTAAATGTTCAGCTTTAATGTGATACCCTATGAATCGCAAACCAACTAGATCAAAACCGTAGAACCCTATTGGACCTTTAACACTAATCTCTGCCGTGGCTTCTCATTAGAAATGATTCAGATTATGATACGTTTGTACTATAAACGTACACACAGCAGATCTCCAATCCAAACCCGGCAACATCATCAGCATCTTGATTAGCTTATGTCATCACCTAGCAACCATCTCCTCTCTGCAGATCGCTGACAGGATGCCGCAGCTACGAAAAACCCCGACTTCTAGTCTAATGAGCCGAAATGTCAGTCAACATACAAAAGTTTGGGTTTTCCATGAAGAAGAAAGTGGGGGTCCTAATCAGTTTCCCCAACAAAAAAACGACCCCTCAGTTGGTGCTGAGTGTATTTACAGCAGCATGTTGGGATGTTTTCTGCTCTGGTATGGTGACAGGTCCCACATTGCCACCAGTAAAAAAAAAAAACAACCTGAACGCTCAAAGACACGAGGTAAAAACAGAATGAACAAGCGTGTTTGGTACGAAGCCGTCCAAAACTGTCGGACACACAATCCAATCACAAGAGGGGGAGGATGGAAAACAAACAGAAACCAAGTTAGTATTGAAAATAATAAGCCGACAAACATTATGCCTCCACTTGCTTTAGATCTCGTGACACTAAAAACCTAATCAGTTCATCTATAGCTGGTACTGAATATCTGTGGGTAGTATTATGAAAGTACCCTCAGTGGAAGTGTTACAGATGCACACACACCGAGGCACATTTGTGTGATCATTTTATGGTTACATTTTTTGGGCTGAAATAATTCCTCATGTAAATCGAGAAATTAGACAAAAAAAATTCTAAATAATTGTTGGGGTTTTTTTGTGCCTTGAAACATTGGTTTATTTTCAATCAGTGTTCTCTTTTCAATGCCAGAGCTGAACCTTGAGTTTTGGCCTAATGAAAAAAGCTTTTCTATTTATTTTAATATTCCAGCATTTTGCAGCTGAAATGTAGAAATATAGACACTTATATTGTTTTACACAAAATTTAACAATAAAACCGAACTGTTCGTGATTCAAAGCTCTCTCATTCCAAAAGGTTTCATGAGATAAAATCTCAAGGTGATTTACGACGAACACGGTTTGTTTGAACGTTGGCCTCCAGCGCTGATCGTAGGATTTACTGTTTATTCTTCATGCAGACGAAACAAACATCAGATTTACTATTTTAAATTTATATAGTGAAAATGTATCAGTTCATTTATTACTTTTTGCTGTAAACAATGCAACGTTGTTGTTATTATTAAAATGCTAAATTAATTGCAGAAGTTGAGACAAAAGCAACAAAACAGTTAAGTGAAACAAATCAAGATGGATGAAGTAAATGATGGAATTTTTCCGAAGGATGGGACTAATTAAAAATTAAAAAGTCAAACAATGTGGTGCAACACAGAAATGTAAAAACACTGAAACAAAATAATAATCCAGGAATAAGTAAATGTTTTTACAAGTCGAAAACATATTTCATTTAATGTGACCAGGCCGCCGGTTCAGGATCAGGTAGGGAGCGCCAGGGAAGTAGACGCACATACTATAAAAACGGTTTTAACATTATTTATTCAAATAGATTTAAATGGCAGTCTTTAAAAGAGAGTTGACGTGTTTGGGCTTAGCCCACCAATACGTCATTGTCTCGGTCCGCAGCCTACGGCCTAATTCGTTGTCCCGGTCCGCAGCGTGTGGGCTCACTTGTTGTCCCGAACCGCCGCTTGTGGGGACCTCCTTGCCTGATGGGATCGCTGATAGACACCCCACATCTCTTTTTAGAGACCCACAGGATCCGTGATGTACATCTTGCGTCTCTTTTCAGAGGGAGACCCAACCCTCGTCGCCCAGTGGCATGCGGGCCGACGTACCACAGCACTACCAGCTCATAGTTCAACAAGAGGGCTCCCCACTGTGTGTGTCTCTGCTGCTCCTCGCCTCTTCCCCCAGCTGCCTCTTCTAAAACAATCAGGGACTGCACCACTTCTGCTGCATTCATTCCTGTTTTTTTTGGATTGCAGTCCCTGTAATTGTCCGTGTCCATGGCAAGCTCGAGGCGGAAGTCCATAAAATAATTTAAAATTCTATTAAATTAAGAGTCTACGATAAATAAAGATCTTCTCCTACTTAATTTAAATGTGAGTTTTAGAGTCCTTCGAAGAATAAAAGGTGTTCTTAGAAAAAAAGTCTTTCCGTAAATGATAAATTTGACTGGATAAAAGAACCTTGCTCAAATTGAAAGGTTCAATTTTACCAAGCGTGTTTTTTAGCTTCTGTGTGAAGATTAGTTGCAGCTTTACTTTGTTTAGTGTTTAGTAAAATATATACATTTTAACCCAATAAATCAAGGCGCAAATATTTATTTCCATATTTTTTAATTCAATTCAATTCAATTTTATTTGTTCAGCCAAAAATCACAGAATGTCCGTCTCAATGGGCTTCACAAGAAAAAGAGAAATGTATGAACACAAATACACAGCAAGAAAAATAACTAGCAAATGCTAACTAAGCAAGACTAGCACATTTATGCACTTAGACTCTCCTTCTCGGTGAGGAAAAACTCCTAAAAAACCCATCAGTGGGGAAAAAAATAAGAAACCTCGTGGGGTTCCACACGAAAGAGAGATCCCTCCCTGGGACGAGCAACCATTGTGTCAAAGATTATTGTTTAAATATTAGCTTATTCTACTCTACAACTACGTAAATATCTCAAGAAGTCAATAGATGTTCTTCATCCTGATGGAAACACAGGGGATTCCTCAGCCCAGCGATGCCCTGGACGGGGATGAGTAGATGGATTTCATCCTGATGGAGCGGGGATGATGAAGCGTGGAGGTCTTCTCGGTGTGGCCATGCCCAGGACAGGAACGCAGAGTCCTGAATGGGGCTCTCTCCCAGAGAGGAGGGAGAGAGGTGGAGGGCATGTGAATTGTACTGTACCAACTAGCAGTGTAATTCTAAATAAACAGACAAAAGAGAATAGTGAATGAGATAGAAAGCCAGGGGTACGGGAGGGGGGAGGGGGGTACAGACCCTGGTTAGGGTAGGAAGGGTAAGGTGAAAGAGGAATGCAGACCCTGGTTAAGATATTTGTATTTTGGTACCAGCATAAGTAACATTTGAGGTTGTACTGTTAATCACTTACATGTTAATCAAATATTTTCTTACTGTTTTAACCCTTTTCAACTTGTGCGATACTCGTTTTTTTTTTACAAGTGTTAATTCACAAATAAAATATTCTACTATTCAATTCATTTTTCAATTTCCTTTTGAATTCGTTTGATCCTCTTAAGCCATCATGTGTGACAGGCTGGATTCAGACTCGTATTACCAGCTTCTACTAAGGTAATAATAAAATGTATCATTTTGGAAAGTATTTAAAGTTATAATTAAGTTGATTAGTGAGGGAACAAAGGTCGTTAAACTGCCAGGAGAAGAAGGGTATGTACTTCTAGACCATCTGGGATTATTACAGACTAGCAATCGGGACTGCGGTCCAGCCAGGACTTCAGATTGTCGTTAAAAAAATGTTACCCTTAAGATCTAATAGGAACAAGTCTGAAAACCTGGTTCCGTGTAGGAAACCCATTGCTGAGGTCCGGGGATCCCTACTGGTTAGCTGGAGTGATGCAGGGGTCCACAGATTGTTTTTTGATATATTTTATTTCTAAATACAACATTTTTCATGAATGAGAAAACTGTTTCCTTTCTTTTGATTAAAATGAATAAAATTATACCCAATAATGTCAATGAAAAGCGTGACCACAACTAAGAAAAAAAGACGACGTGAATACATTCTTCAAAATTTTGTTTTTCACACTAAATTGTAGATTTATTTCGATAACCAAAATTTGCTGAAATGTTTCAAAGAAAACCAAAAACAACCACATCATTTATATTCATGCAAAGTCTGACAATTTATTTTTTTTTAGAAAATATTCATTTAATTTTTATTTTCAAATAATTTATACATGTATTACTTTATTTTTTGAAGATTTTAGACAGACTCGATCACCAGTGTGTGGGTAAATTTTCCAACGTTGGTTAAAAGCATGTTAATTGAAAAGTTTTTTAGTATTTATCATTTTGCTGGTGAAATTATGACTGACTACAGATTCTTTGGGTAGATCAGTCTCCAAAAAACTCCCCGAAATAGATACAGTGGGGTACCACAGGCCAGGAACTGAACGCTTACAAAATATGTTGGGATTAAGTGCAGTAATAGACCTGGACTCGATTACCCTGGTGTTTGGTTCTGGGATGGCACAACCTCGATCACATACCAGGGGCAGGCGTGGGGGGCACACATCACCCATTTTGGTCCACAAAAAAAAAAAAGAAGAAGAAGAAAGGAAAGGGGACTAGTCAAGCTACCCCCTTGCAGGGCCAGCAAATGGGCCACCAAAATGCAGAAAAATTACTCTCATTTTTCAAAATATTCTGGGGGGAAATGCCCCCAGCACCCTGTATACTGGCTTTGTCAATGACCTCATAGTCCCTCCCAACCCCCCTTTAGAAAATTCTGGATCCACCCCTGTATACTGTATGTGTTCAATGATACTTTTGGCTTAGATCGGCAGCATAGGATGAAATGGGCTGATACAAGTTTCTATCAGTTCTCTTGGATTAATGGAATTGTTGGGCCTATTGATGATGTTTGACCGGATCAACTGAATATTTTACAACCCGACATGTAAAAAATACCGGAAGAAGTTGTTTCTTATTGGCAGGGTGTCCAGATTTAACAAACAAAAACAAGATTCTTCCACTGTGTCTTCATTTAGTTTCTTTTTATTGTTTCTGTTTGAGTTTATTTTTAGTTTAACAACTGAACCAGTCCATGTCTGGTTTATGTCTTCACCATGTTGTGAATTCTCAAAGAAAACCTTGCCGCGATGGGAGGGTTAAAGTTCATCAGAGTTGGTGTTTAAAGATCTTAAAGGTCAGACAGCTTCACAGATGATCCACAGATGCATTTAGACCCTCTCATCAGACCTGAGAGACCCTCACATCAGAACTGAAACGTTCTCACATCGCATTTGACCTGAAAAGACCCTCTCATCAGTCCTGAGAGACCCTCAAACCTGACCTGAAACACCCTCACATCAGACCTGAGACCCCAACAGCTGCGTTCAGCTGAGTCACAGTGACACTCTCTGGCCAGATCAGGTCACTGCAACCAAGATTAGGCGGGAAATAAGTTTGTTGTTGTTTTGTTTTTGTTTTTTTAAAACATTAAATTACTTTAAAATGAAAATATGTGATTGAGCAAAGTTTTATTCTTTAATCTACCCACTGTATCTTCTTATGGTTTGCCAACGTGTAGCAGGAGGTTGTTCAAGATACTTCAAGATGTTTTAGAAAGGAGTGAATAAAGTTGAAGACCAATGCCCTCATTTCTAAAGCTACTTACGCCCAAATCTGTGTCTAAGCCAGCTTTTACGCAAATAGAGGAACTCTTAGCAAAGTCAAAAGTTGTTCTACAAAAATAGTAAGATGTGGGTAAAAACAAAACCTGAAGAGAATTGAAGACAGTGAAATGAAGCATTAGAAAGTACACATTTATGCTTGTTAGTGTAGGACTATACATAAGAAAAATGGAGCACATCAAGGAAAGGATTGTCAATTAAAATATATGCACATTGTCAATAACAACTTTAATTATTTTGAAACCAAGCACTGTTGTAGAGCTGCTTCTACACAATATTTCACATCCTACACATAAAGATAATTAAAGATAATATTGTAAAAACATCAAGCTTGGAATTACTCGGATCGCCCATAGTGGCTCACAAAGAATCGTCATGCATGGCTCGTTTTTTTGCTGACATCAAACTAAGGTCAGACTATTTAAAAAAAAAAAAAATTGACAAATCAGTGACGGCTTCTCACAGATTGCCATAGCGATTATCTCCTACTCAACTGTTACATGCTTGCGGAAGCCTAGGTTGTGACTTGCATGAGTATTTATAGGTAGCTCATTCAAAAACCAGTACACGTACATCAAATTATTTGCATAATTCATATTTACTAGAGTTTGAGAGGCGTGGTTGGGTTATGCGTTGGTTTACACCTTAGACTTGTGAAAGGTGTGATCTATAAGACTTACATTACCTTAAAAAGGAGTTACAGATGTTTTTATAAGTCCCAAATTTCCGCGTGTGAGCTGAGCAAAATCTATGCAAGTCCTCAAACAAGACCTCAGAGTTGAGGAACCAGGAATTTTTCTGAATACCAAAATATGCTTCAATTTAGAGTGAGTCTGCATTATCCACGGCCGGACGGCCTTCACCATGACCATCAGCAACACAGAGACCACAGAGACTTTAGTTGGACCGTCAGGTTATAAGCACTTTCTTAGCTCTTCAGCTGAACAAAGGATTTTCTTTTGCTGACCCTCAGGCGAAAGACAGCAGAGTGAGAGGCGGTCATCTAAGTGGCAAACACTGATCTGTCACTGAAATAAAAGAGAAATAATCTGGCCTCAAACAATAAGCTAGCCATGCACCAGGAACCCGTGTCAGTCTGGGTTCATCGAGATCTTGATGTTTTAATATTATAATTATCAGTATACTTGTATTCATTCATGTCCATCTGTGGGGTATGAAAAAAGGCTTAGTTGAAATGTGGTGATCTACAATCTTTTCCATGATGTGCTCTAATTTTCTTACATATAGTCCTACACTGGCAGGCAAAAATGTGTTTCCTCACTGCTTCAAATGCTTCATTTCACTGTTCTCAGTTCACTTCAGCTTCTATCCACAAGTTTTGTCTTTTGATGACAGTAAGACTTGGCAAAGTACGACTTTGCTTAGAATTAGGCAGAAGTCCACTCTCCACTTCGTTTGAAGATCATTCAGTTTGCATAAAAGTTGACGTACACAGATTTTAACATAAGCAAGCTTTATAAATGAGGTACCTGAAGGAACCTGAACATTGAACAGCAGAGGTTTCTGAAAGACAGATTGCATCTCCTAAAATGAACAGAGCTACTTAGCTGCTGGAAGTCGGAAGTTTCCTTCTGATGATCCTGAGTTTAGTTCAGTGTGATTCTATTCCCATGTTTAATAGGACCCTCAGGGATCTAGGGTAAATCTTTGGGCTCAGCTGGAGTCAAAAAAACAAAATTACTTTTTGATTGCCTTTTATTTTCCTGTGAGACAAACTCCCCAAAAACCAATCAGCTTATGCCATTAGGACAACAAAATGAAGATTAAATCAATCCTTTAATCTGGGACAAATTTAATACTTAATGTGGAGATAAATCTTCAACTTTTGGATGCATTTTGTCTGTTTTTAGCCAAACTCTAATCATCAAGTTAGTGATTCAAGTTCATAAACACAGAAGTGGTAAAAAGTAGAGAAAAAGACCAAATTAGCGTCATAGTTTTAGGATTACATCATCACACAGGCCATCTCAGACTGATCCCGACTGATTATACACCAGTACGAAACTATCAATAAAGCAGTATTTATTTTTTTTTTTATCGTTTGGTGCTGTTCAGATGTGCAATTACTTTTCCACGTCTTTAGCGTAATATGGCAGAAAAAATATATTGTTTTAAAAAACTACAGCAAATTGGTAAAAAAAAAGAAAAACCCCGTAAACAATTCCAATTTATAATTTTTTTAAAAAATCCCAATTTGATGCCTGCAATTACGTACCCAACATGAACAACCTTATTTTCACTCCAAGTTTCTACTCAGCTGCAGATCTGAAGGCCTTCAAAGGGCTGGACGCATACTTCTGGTTTGATTAAATCAAGTGAAAAACCAATAAACTGTAGTTTTCTTCTCTCTTCTTCCGCTTCATGACCAGACTATTTTTCTGCCCTATCACGATAACAATGTGGAACTCTAATTGCACCTCTGATTACCACCATAAGATGAAAAACATACACTGTGTTGTAGATAGTTTGATCCTGATCTATGCATCCAAAAATGGCCGACTTCCGGGTTTTTGTCACGTGGGTGTAAGTACTCTATTGTTTAATTATGAAAAGTTTTTTGTAGGTGGTGAATGAATTAAAAGCTAAATGTTTACTGGTAATGTTCTAATAGCTGATTGTTGGATTTTTGGGGGGGGTTTAATGTATTTTCAGGACAACAATTAACAATTTCTCGCCGTGACTATAATTAGTATCATTAGTATCAATTGTCTATGAAATTGTTCTAAGTACACCTCTGCATGACATTTTATCCTCATTAACATAAAAAAAAACAAAACAACAAAAAAGCAACGAAGAACAGCTTAATTAACATTGTTTTTTTAGTCTGAAACAGAAAAGATTTAAAGTGCATCAATTAACTTGTAATTCAAAAAGCACCAACTACTGTAGTGCAGTGGTCCCCAACCACCGGGCCGCGGACCGGTAGCGGGCCGTGGGTCATGTGGTACCGGTCCACATACAATGAAGAAATAACTTTCATTATTTTCATTTGGTTTGTTAATTGAGCCTTTATTAGAAAGGTTTTCTTGATGACGATGTTTTAATTTGAAAAGTGACCGGATGCAGAGTTACGAAGGCAACCAGATTATGTTCGAGCAGAGAGAATGTTTCCGTGTTATAAAGACGCTGCTAATAAATTTTCTCGTGAGAAGAAAAAGGATTTAAGTTTATTTTTTATTAAAAAAAAAAAACATTTATTTCAGGCTGGTCTTGTTTTGTTTTTCTGCTACATCTTTAAATCGGTACGTGAAAAATATTATCAGACACCAAACTAGTCCGTAGCGCAGGAAAGGTTGGAGACCTCTGCTGTAGTGGATGTGCAATTACACTTTATTCTAGTACGGCAAAAAAAAAAAAAACATGTTCCACAGGGTCACACGCGCCCCTCCTGGCATCGCGCCACGACCTCCAGGGGGGCGCGCCCCACTATTTGAGAAGCACTGGACAAACCTAACCTTCACAAAACCCTTACAGAACACAAAACCCAGCGAGTCAAAAAGTTTCCCCACCCCTGGGTTAGAACGAAGTAACTGTGAGTGGTTTTGTTAAAATTTCATCACTGGTTTGGGAGATATTGTGTTCACAATTTGAGACTTTGACTTTTGTGACCTTTACTTTATGACTGGCATGACTCTGAAAAAAACAGTTCAGCTATAGGAAGTACTGAGTAACTATGAGTAGTTTCACTTTTAGTGTTTTAGGAGACAGAAACAGTGTTCTGCCCTATCTGTACAAATCTGGATTGTAATGTATGAACCTCTTCTGGCTACTCAGCAAGCAAGAGGCAGGGTACACCCTCTACATGGTGCCAGTCCTTTACGAGAACTGAATATTTATTTCAAAACTATTAAGAATTCGTGTAGTCCCTCATTCATCCAGGAGTGATCCATAGTAGAAAAAGTTTCAAAAAAGTCTTCTGGACAGTTTCGTTGAAGAATTAAACTGTCCAGAAGACTTTTTAAAAACTTTTTCTACGACAAAACTATTAAGAATAACAGTTTTTCCTGTAAGTATGTTTTTGGGTTATTTTTTAGCCCTGTTATTTAATCTGTTATTTATGTCTCTGGATCTTCATCTTCCTGTTTTTTTGTCATTTTTTTATATTGGCAGGACAAAAATTTCCCCGAGGGATGAAATAAATTGTTTTCAGTTTGATTCAATCAACAGATTACCTAAAGTGACTCTTAGAATGTCTCTTTGGAGGCCTTAAGGGGAGACAAAGATGGGCTTTAATTGTATTCATTAATATTTATTTCGTTAAACAACCTAAACATGGTGAGTTAATTTAAACAGAAACATTAGGATATCTATAAATATTCCCTGACTAAATAGGTGCATGTGTGTATTTTACCACTAGGTGGTGCTACCAGATCAGCTCTCATTCAATCTCTCCAGAAGCTCAAATATTTATTTTTAGGCCTAAAACAATCATTTGAATAGAAATATTTTCTCTTTGAATAAATTCATTTTATTTAAAGTAAAAAGTGTGTGAATTGTTAAATGTGTGACATTAAAATATGTTTCCAAATGGTTTAGATCTTCTGAATTTTTCTGATAGACCCTGTGCCCATCCACATGACATCTCACAGGTCACATCATCACCATCTGACATACAAACTGCTCCCAGTGAATCGAAAAATAACATCACAATTTACATTTGACCATAACTTTAGAGCCAAATTTCTGGGATTAATTATCAATAATCACATAATTTAAAGGATTTATTGTTATTTGAGAAAAAAAAAATAAGAATCAAGTTTCGATATCTTTATTTTAAGTATACGTGTCAGTCAGTCATCTTCTTATCCGTCTATTCCTTCCAAGGTTGCAGGGGTTGCTGGGGCCCATCCTGGCTGAATTAAGGCGAAGGGCAGGGTACACCCTGAACAGGTTGCCAGTCTGTCGCTGGGCAGTATACGTGTCATTTGGTTAAATATTTATCAAAATCAGAATCAGAAATGCTTTTATTGCCATGGTCAATGAAGCGGGTCAGAGACTAGGAACTTGCCATGGTACTACTGTGCAGTTATAAACATAAAATAATAATAATAAAATAAAAATAATTTAAAAATATTAAAAAAAATAAAGACAGTAAAGTGACAAGAGGGAAGTGACTAAGAGATGCGGGGATCCAGGTTATAAAGTGACTAAGAGATGTGGGGATCCAGGTTATAAAGTGACTAAGAGATGTGGGGATCCAGGTTTTAAAGTGACTAAGAGATGTGGGGATCCAGGTTATAAAGTGAATAAGAGATGTGGGGATCCAGGTTATAAAGTGATTAAGAGATGTGGGGATCCAGGTTATAAAGTGACTAAGTGATGTGGGGATCCAGGTTATAAAGTGACTAAGAGATGTGGGGATCCAGGTTATAAAATGACTAAGAGATGTGAGGATCCAGGTTATAAAGTGACTAAGAGATGTGGGGATCCAGGTTATAAAGTGACTAAGAGATGTGGGGATCCAGGTTATAAAGTGACTAAGAGACGTGGGGATCCAGGTTATAAAGTGTCTAAGAGATGTGGGGATCCAGGTTATAAAGTTACTAAGAGATGTGGGGATCCAGGTTATAAAGTGAGTAAGAGATGTGGGGATCCAGGTTATAAAGTGACTAAGAGATGTGGGGATCCAGGTTATAAAGTGTTTAAGAGATGTGGGGATCCAGGTTATAAAGTGACTAAGAGATGTGGGGATCCAGGTTATAAAGTGACTAAGAGATGTGGGGATCCAGGTTATAAAGTGACTAAGAGATGTGGGGATCCAGGTTATAAAGTGACTAAGAGATGTGGGGATCCAGGTTATAAAGTGTTTAAGAGATGTGGGGATCCAGGTTATAAAGTGACTAAGAGATGTGGGGATCCAGGTTATAAAGTGACTAAGAGATGTGGGGATCCAGGTTATAAAGTGACTAAGAGATGTGGGGATCCAGGTTATAAAGTGACTAAGAGATGTGGGGATCCAGGTTATAAAGTGACTAAGAGATGTGGGGATCCAGGTTATAAAGTGTTTAAGAGATGTGGGGATCCAGGTTATAAAGTGACTAAGAGATGTGGGGATCCAGGTTATAAAGTGACTAAGAGATGTGGGGATCCAGGTTATAAAGTGACTAAGAGATGTGGGGATCCAGGTTATAAAGTGACTAATAGATGTGGGGATCCAGGTTATAAAGTGACTAAGAGATGTGGGGATCCAGGTTATAAAGTGTTTAAGAGATGTGGGGATCCAGGTTATAAAGTGACTAAGAGATGTGGGGATCCAGGTTATAAAGTGACTAAGAGATGTGGGGATCCAGGTTATAAAGTGACTAAGAGATGTGGGGATCCAGGTTATAAAGTCACTAAGAGATGTGGGGATCCAGGTTATAAAGTGACTAAGAGATGTGGGGATCCAGGTTATAAAGTGACTAAGAGATGTGGGGATCCAGGTTATAAAGTGACTAAGAGATGTGGGGATCCAGGTTATAAAGTGTTTAAGAGATGTGGGGATCCAGGTTATAAAGTGACTAAGAGATGTGGGGATCCAGGTTATAAAGTGACTAAGAGATGTGGGGATCCAGGTTATAAAGTGACTAAGAGAAGTGGGGATCCAGGTTATAAAGTGACTAAGAGATGTGGGGATCCAGGTTATAAAGTGACTAAGAGATGTGGGGATCCAGGTTATAAAGTGACTAAGAGATGTGGGGATCCAGGTTATAAAGTGACTAAGAAATGTGGGGATCCAGGTTATAAAGTATTCATTTGTCCAACCGTCGAAGGGAAGAAGCTGTTTTTGTGGTGGGACGTTCTGGTCCGAATGGACCAGAGCCTCCTGCCCGAGGGGAGTCGCTCAAAAGTCCATGTCCAGGGTGGGAAGGGTCAGCTGCTATCAGACCTGCACGCCCCCGAGTCCTGGAGATGTACAGGTCTTCGAGAGATGGAAGGCTGCAGCTGATCACCCTCCCCGCGGAGCGCACAATGCGCTGCAGTCTATGTTTGTCCCTGGCTGTGGCTCCAGCGTACCACACGGTGATGGAGGAGGTGAGGATGGACTCGATGATGGCTGTGTAAAACTGCACCAACATCTGGGCGGGCAGCTTGGCTTTCTTCATCCTCTGCTGGGCCTTTTTGATCAGGGAGCTGATGGACGGCTCCCACTTTAGGTCCTGTGTGATGGTAGTGCCAAGGAAGCGGAAAGAGTCTACAGTGGTGATGGGGGAGTCAGTCAGTGCAAGGGGGGTAATTGGGGCTGAGACTTTCTTACAGTCCACGATCATCTCCACTGTCTTCTAAGCGTTGAGCTCCAGGTTGTTGTTGCTGCACCAGGACACCAGCCGGTCTACCTCCATCCTGTAGGCCGACTCATCGCCATCAGAGATGAGCCCAATGAGTGTGGTGTCATCTGCAAACTTGATCAGTTTAACAGAGTCATGGCTGGAGGTGCAGGAGTTGGTGTACAGGGAGAAGAGCAGGGGAGAGAGAAGAAATCACCCCTAGGAATGAATGTGTGGTTGCATGTCTCTGTGTGTGGCCCTGCAAAAGACTGGCGACCTGTTCAGGGTGTACCCAACCTGTGTTCAGTCAGGATAGGCTCCAGAATTCCCCGTGACCTAACTGGGATAAGCAGTTGAGAAAATGAATGATTTTTAAAATTTGCACGACACAGTATAAATGTAGTTAAAGATTGTAAACACAGTAAAAAGCACGTCAAGAAACACATATTTTTAATTTAATTGCATTTATATAAAAATGGCACTCCCGTTTGAGACTGACCGTGAGAAGTGTGTGCCCCTAAAACACTTCCTGCCTACATTAGAATCTGGGCATGTTGGAGAACAAAATTCTTGACCAAGCACAACATAGTCCTCAAACAGTATCCAAATTACTGAATGGGATAAATCGTAAAATAACTCAAACATGCATGAATGAAATATAAAATCTATTAATATTTTTTTTTGATGTATAAAAAACATTCAGATAAAATAGAAATCTTAAAAAGTAGATTTTGCTGATGAGTTTCTGGATGTGTTTTTTTCACCAATTTATGATAGTGTTTTTTTTATTTTGTCTTCAGAACCACTTATATCTCTGGGGGTTGCGTGGGTGCTGGAGCCTATCCCGGCTTATTACTGGCAATAGGCAGGGTACACCCTCAACAGGTCACCAATCTGTTTTGGGACCAGACACACAACCATCCATCCGCACATTCAATTCTTAGGGCAATTTCATAGCAGCCAAATATCCTAACATGCATGTCTTTGAAGGGTGGGAAGAAACTGGATAAAACCCACACATACACGGGAAGAACATGCAAACTCTACACAGAAAGACCAGTGATTCAAGCCTCGCCCCCACTCCATGACTTGAATGTGTGTGTAATGATCACTCTTCTCAACAAACAGTGGAAATATATCTGCAAAGAACGTAAACTGAGATGAAGAAACGTATCAAACTGAATCTTTTTCAAGTTAATTTCATTAGAAATCAGCAGCCTGGTTCTCCTCAGAGAAAAACATGTACTCCATCCTGACATTAGTGAACTTATAGTACCTTATCAACCAAGCAGAACACTCCGCTCACAAAATGCAGGGCTGTTGGTGGTTCCTAGGATTTAAAAAAGTACAGTTGGAGGTAGAGCCTTTAGCTACCAAGCTCCAGTTTTATGGAATTAAGCTCCCAGCTCAAGTGAGAGAGGCAGACAGTGTTCCTACATTTAAAGGGAGGCTTAAAGCATTCCTGTTTGAACAAGCTTATCAACAGGCCAGATAGAAACAGATTCAATTAGTTGATATAATTACTAGTTGGCTGCTAGATAGTAGAAGCTGGGGAAAGTATGGTACATTGGGGTTCTGTCCTCTAATTCTATTTACTATTCTCTGCCAGACTGCCTTGGCTCTTTCCCCGTACCCTCTACTCTAACCCTCTACCCTAAACCCCTGGCTTTCTATCTCATTCATTGTTCTAAATTGTCTGTTTATTTAGAATTACACTGCTAGTTGGTACAATACAATTCACATGTTGTCCACCTCTCTCCCTCCTCTCTGGGAGAGAGCCCCATCCAGGACTCTGCGTTCCTGTCCTGGGCATGGCCACACCGAGGAGACCTCCGCGCTTCTTCATCCCCGTTCCATCAGGATGAAATCCATTTACTCATCCCCGCCGTGGGCATCGCTGGGCTGAGGAGTCTCCCGTGTCTCCATCAGGATGAAGAACATCTACTCATCCCCGTACTGGACATCTCCGGGCTGAGGAGTCTCCCGTGTTTCCATCAGGATGAAGAACATTTATTGACTTCTTTAGATATTTAGCTGTAGATTAGATTAAGCTAATATTTAAACAATAGTCTTTGACACATTGTTTGCTCGTCCCGGGGAGGGATCTCTCTTTCACGTGGATCCCCATGAGGTTTCTTATTTTTTCCCCACTGATGGGTTTTTTAGGAGTTTTTCCTCACCGTGAAGGAGAGTCTAAGGGCATTAATGTGCTAGTCTTGTTTAGTTAGTATTTGTTAGTTATTTTTCTTGTTGTGTATTTGTGTTAATACATTCCTCTTTTTCTTGTGAAGCCCATTGAGACAAAAATTCTGTGATTTTGGGCCAAACAAATAAAATTGAATTGAATTGAATTGAATTGATCCACAAAAGTCTGTTTGTTAAAAGCTTTCCTAATGAATACAGAATCTTCTTCTTTTGGCATTTCCCTTCAGGGGGCGCCACAGCAAGTCAGTTTCTTCCATCTAACCCTATCTTCTGCATCCTCTTCGGTCACACCAACTATCTTCATGTCTTCCTTCACTGTATCCATGAACCTCCTCTTTGGTCTTCCTCTAGTCCTCTTTCCTGGTGGTTCCAAATCCAGCATCCTTCTTCTGATGTACTCTCTCTCTCTCCTCTGTACATGTCCAAACCATCTCAGTCTGGTCTCTCTGACTTTAAAACCTCTAACATGTGCTGTTCCTCTGATCCTGTCCATCCTGGTCACTCCCAGAGAGATCCTCAGCATCTTCATCTCTGCTACCTCCGTCTCTGCTTCCTGTCTTTTCCTCAGTGCCACTGTCTCTAGACCAATCAGCATGGCCGGTCTCACCACGATTTTGTACACTTTCCCTTTCATTTTAACTGAAACTCTTCTATCACACATCACACCTGATACTTTTCTCCACCCGTTCCAGCCTGCCTGCACACGCTTCTTCACCTCTTTTCCACACTCTCCATTGGTCTGGACTGTTGATCCTAGATACTTAAAATCTTCCACCTTCTTTATCTCTTCTCCCTGTAACCTCACTTTTCCATTTGGATCCCTCTCATTCACACACATGTACCCTGTTTTACTCTGACTAATCTTCATTCCTCTTCTTTCTAGTGCAAACCTCCACCTCTCCAGCTTTTCCTCCACCTCTTCCCTCCTCTCACTACAGATCACAATGTCATCTGCAAACATCATTGTCCATGGGGATTCCTGTCTGACCTCGTCTGTCAGCCTGTTCATCACCATAGCAAACAGCAAAGGGCTCTGAGCAGATCCCTGGGGGAGTCCCACCCCCACACTGAACTCCTCTGTCTCACCTACAGCACACCTCACCACTACATTATCCTCTCCATTCATCAAGCATCTTCTCACTTTCTAATATGCTGTTTCACCATATTTAATACCTTTTTTTTTTTATGAACAGATCCACATGGTGAAATTCTACAGGGGCTCAAGACCCTGAAAGCCTTAGTTGGTGAAATGTTTAACTCAGTTGGTGAAGTTTTGAACATTGTGCGACAGTTGAGCAACATTTCAAGCATGACAGAAGCCCTATCAAACATTAGAAGAGCTTGACCAATTAAAGATCAATTAAAATTCTTCACTAGAGATAAACGGGCGGGTTTTTAAACTGACCACTTGATTTTAAACATTTTCTTTAGTTTTGCTAACTTTTTTCTGTACCCTTTCATTCATCATTTTTTACTGAAAAGCTTTTTAAAGATGCGTTTATTCTTTTGTTTTAAATTAAATAAATAAATAAAATAAAACAAAAAAAAAAATGACTGTAGGTTCAAGAATGTTGAACTGACCACATGTATCTGTTAATTCACACAAAAATATGTATTTTTGTTTTTCTAAAGATATTTAAATACATCACTGACCCAGTTAAAGACCACTGACCAGTGATAACTAACCAGTAATTAATCTAAATATATTTATTCCACTACTTTTCTAAATGAATGACACCTCAATATCATTAATATTTCTATTTTTATAAAATGATTATCTGTAAATGCATTTTTTTTATTATGTCTTTTCATTTTATGCTTGATTTTTTTCATTTAAAGTGTAAAAAACGTCAGAAAAAGTTGCTAAATAAGTCAACTTGATTTAGTATTTAATATTTTTGTACATAAATAAAACTATTTTACTGTTGGACAATTTTTTATCTTGTTTTTTTCTTTTTTCTTTTATTAATGTATTTTAATGTGTTTTAAACGTAGTTTGATTTGACATTTTTGTGAAATTTTGTCTCCACTTTACAAATTTAGATTTTTTTTTCTTTTTTTTCCCTACTTCTTAAAAACAGAAAATCCTCTCTTTAGTTTTAAAGTTTTTCTGTGTTTCTAAAACCTTTTTTATGGTTAAAAGAGAAAAAAACTGCTGTGAAGATGATAAGAAGTGAAAATCTGCAGGAGGGTCGTGACAGAGGAGGACAGCGGAAAACACGACTCCCTGTGCGGAGTGAGAGGACCCCACAGGTCCCTGGGGAGCCACTTCCTGGGACCCCGACATTAATCACCTTTTTAATGGGCCCGTCATTATCAGCACGTTGTTATGGGAACGAGGCGTCACGACATGCAGAGGGGGTTCACGGGTGTTGGGATGGGGATAAAAAGAGAAGTCTCGCAGAGGGTCTCACATCCAGCAGCAGGGAGCACGCTTACTTCTGTCAGTTTTTATGTTTCTAGTGTTGCTTTTTTGGAGACTGAAAAGTTTGCTTTACACCTGGACAGGTCCTTCACATCTGGACAGGTTTTCCTGCTGTAAAAAAAGCAGGTGCAGGATTAGTTATCGAGTGCGCATGCGCGGTGTCAGAGTTTTCTGCAAAAGCATGAAGGAGAGAAAGCGACAGAGTGAAGGTAAGAGTCTGTTTGTCTTTTTCTAATTACTAAATATTAGTATTTTTATATGACTTAGTCACAAATTTTAAAGAAAAAAAGTAAACATTTTTTGCAGTTAATTGCACTCTTCGTTTTTCCGGACTATAAGCCGCTACTTATTTTTTTCTGGATTTTGAACCATAAAGTCTTATACAAAGTTGTTGTTATTCTTCCACCACCAGAATAGTTTTAATATATTTAAATAATACTAAAATACTAAAAAATACTAAATACTTTTTAGTGCAACAAGTGACCATTGTTTTTTTTTCGAATCCTAAAAACGACTCAAAGTAGTTTGTATCATGCAGGTTGCTGCCGTGCCAAAAACAGTCCCTTCGTGATTTTTCTGGCATTTTTATGATTGTTTTGCTCTCAAATGTCTGATTTTGGAGCAATTCTTGTAAAAGTTACAGTAAAAGTACACAAAGTTACATAAAGTACAGTATAAAATTTTTATGTATATCCAGTACAGTAGAATTAAAACACCACAGTTTCCAGAAATCTTCACTCGATGCACAATTTTATGTAAAGACATGTTTCATCACATATTTTTTGTGTGTTTTGATGAATTGATGAGTCAGCAGACGTTAACGCAATTAATTTGATAAATTGACGTATTGTGTACGCGTCCCATGTCCCAACCTGAGTACGATCCATCATTCTATGTATGTAAACATTTATCTACTGTTCCGTTCTGTCATCTTCCGCTCATCTGGGGCCGGGCCGCGGGGCAACAGCCTCAGACGGGCCGCACAGACTTCTCTCACCCCGGCTGCATCCTCCAGCTCACCCGGATGGATCCCCTGTCGTTCCCCAATCAGCTGTGAGACATGGTCTCTCCAGCGGGTCCGGGGTCTGCCTCTTGGTCTCCTCCCGGTGGGACGTGCCCGAAAAACCGCACCAGCGAGGCGCTCGGGGGGCATCTTGACCAGATGCCCGAACTACCCCATCTGGCTCCTCTCGACCTGGAGGAGCGGCTCGACACCGACCTCGTCCCGGATGGCATTGCTCCTCACCCGATCGCTGAGTGAGAGCCCAGCTCCTGAGTGAGAGGAAGCTCATTTTGGCCGCTTGTATCCGCAATCTCGTTCTTTTGGTCACCACCCACAGCTGGTTACCATGGTGAGGGTAGGAACGTAGATCGACTTGTAAATTGAGAGCTTTTCTTTTCGGCTCAGCTCTCTCTTTACCACGACAGACCGATGCAGCGTCCTAGTTATTGCTGACCCGCACCGATCCGCCTGTCGATCTCCATTGTTCCCCCACTCGTGAACAAGACCCTGAGATACTTAAACTCCTCCACTTTGGGCAGGACCCTGTATCTCCTGTATGTTTGTAAATATCTATGTCTCCATCTCTAATTTTTCCGTAGATTTATCAGCTCACTCTTTATGCAGATGATCTTCTCTTATTTCTCTCTGTTGTTTGGTCTTTGCTGTGTGACTCCGGTCTGGTTTTCTGTGCTCCTCTTGACCTCCGTCTCTATCTCTTCATTCCATAGGTTCACGTCCAGGTGCGGTCCGTCGGCGCTTCACAAACAACCGTGAAAGATGGCGCCAGCAGAATGTGAACGAGGCTTTCACCGAGCTGAGACGCCTCATCCCCACACACCCTCCAGAAAAAAAACTCAGTAAGAACGAGATCCTCCGCCTCGCTCTCAGGTACATCAGCTTTCTGGACCGGCTCCTATTAGACCAGAACCTGGAGGAGGATCATGACACGAGTTTGGAGGACGAAGATGGTAGTCTGGAAGACCAGCTTTCACCGAGCATCAGCTGGACCAGCTCAGAGGAAGGGGACATTGGTGCTCTGCTGGAGATCTTACACATGCAGTCCAGCACGGAGAGCCCCTCTGGATCAGAATGGGGATGTTCTCCTGATGTGGATCCAGATGTTTCCATCTTCTTTTCTTCTAAATCTGACCTGTAAGGGATCTGTTGATCTCGGAAAACGTCGTGTGATTTTCACAATTTTATCAGTGTTACCTTCAAAGTTTTGAAGAATGCAGACGTTCCTTCATATTAAAGGAAATTTTGTTCATTTCTTTGAAAATAAAAGTTTATTAGTTCATTTTGTTGGAAAAGTTTGTGTTATTGTCGTCTAAAAAACAATGAAATAAAACTTTAAGTATGAATTTATTCATAAAACTGGACTCATTCATTTCTTTGTCCATCAGTTTCATCTTCAAACTTACAGAATCGAGAGCTTTACTTTTCGGCTCAGCTCTCTCTTTACCACGACGGACCGATGCAGTGTCCTAGTTATTGCTGACGCCGCACCGATCCGCCTGTCGATCTCCCGCTCCATCCTTCCCCCACTCGTATACAAGACCCCGAGAAACTTAAACTCCTCCACTTGGGGTAGGACCCTGTCCCTGACCCGCAGGGGGCATTCAACCCTTTTCCGGGCGAGGACCATGGTCTTGAATTTGGAGGCGCTAATTCCCATCCCGACCACTTCACACTCGGCAGCAAATCGATCCAGTGAGAGCTGGAGATCAATTTACAAGTCGATCTATGTTCCCACCGTCACCTATGGTCACCAGCTGTGGGTGGTGACCGAAAGAATGAGATCGTGGATACAAGCGGCCAAAATGAGCTTCCTCCGCAGGGTGGCTAGGCTCTCACTCAGAGATCGGGTGAGGAGCTCTGCCATCCAGGAGGAGCTTGGTGTCAAGCAGCTCCTTCTCCAGGGCGAGGGGATTCAGATGGGGTGGTTCGGGCATCTGGTTAGGATGCCCCCTGTGTGCCTCACTGGGGAGGTGTTTTGGGCACGTCCCACCGGAAGGAGACCAAGGAGCAGACCCTGGACCCGCTGGAGAGACTATGTCTCACAGCTGGCCAGGGAGCGACTCGGGATCCCTCCGGAAGAGCTGGAGGATGCAGCCAGGGTAAGAGAAGCCTTGGCTTTCCGTCTAAAGCTGTTTAAAAAAATGCGACACTAGTTTTTTTTTAAAAAATGGGGAAATTGAGTACGCTGTCTTTCAAAACACATCTGAAAATTCTATCAGCAGCATTCTCATTTTTAACGCCAAGATTGTATCGCACGCTGGCCTTTCTGTGTGGAGTTTGCATGTTCTACCCACCCAAGCATGGGTTTTTTCCAGGTACTGCGGTTTCTTCCCACCCTCCAAAAAACATGCATGTTAGGTTGATTGACCATGACATGGCTGCCACTAGGAATGAGTGTGTATATGTATGGTTGTGTGTGTGTGGCCCTGCAACAGACTGGCGGCCTGTTCGGGGTGTACCCTGCCTCTCGCTTTGAATCGGTTGGAATGGGCTCCAGGAATCCTGGAACCCTGTAAAGAAAGGATAGACGGTTAAGAAGCTGACTGTATCTCACTTGACCTCTTGTTTATCTAGTTGATCATAGTAACTGCACAGAGTTACTCAGTACCAACGATAGATGAATTGATTAAGTTTTCATAGTCATGAAACTAAAGGTCAAGGTCAGAAATTTATAGGAAGGCGGAGGCATATTGTTTGAAAACTTTGGCAGAGACTTGATTGTAATTCTTCAAAAACTGAAAAAAAAAGTGAAGAAAATGGACAAGAATAAAAACTTTAGCTTCTTACGACTTTAAACATGATTAATTAAGTCGGTCAAAACGGGACAAAAAATTGTGACCAAATAGCAATCAATAGAAACCGATTGGGACGTATTGCACATCCTTCTCATTCTCTAAAATAATTTTCATAAATAACACAAAATCGAGGTGTTGAACAATACGCCTTTGCCAGCAATGTGTCATAAATTCAATCAGTTCATATATAGTTGGTACTGAGAAACTGTGGGCAGTTTCACTCATTGGTTTGGGAAATATTATGTTAACAAAAGGGTTTTGGAAGCACGGACAGACGGAATGCTCGATATCTTGTAGGAAAAGAACAAAAAAAATTTTTATGAGATTGTAAAAAATGAATAAACGAAAACCATAAAACAG
The DNA here is from genome assembly GCA_902685375.1 of Neostethus bicornis. Taxonomy (NCBI): domain Eukaryota; kingdom Metazoa; phylum Chordata; class Actinopteri; order Atheriniformes; family Phallostethidae; genus Neostethus; species Neostethus bicornis. The sequence goes on along the minus strand of LR738547.1, from coordinate 4,277,838 downwards.
CAAAAAAAATGGGAAAACTGACGCTAAAATTTATGGAAGTCAAATTTTTTTTTTTTTAAATGTTCTAACCTTTTCATGATGCTGTAATATTCTGGGATGGGCGTGTATATTAGGGAACCAGGATGAGTTGGGGTGGGGGCTTTGGTGGGATTTTGGACCAAACTAACAAGCCAATGATGAGTAGGCGTGGAGCTAATGACTGATAAACATCTCAGCCAATCAGCCGGTCCTCAGAGAGACGGCGTGAACAACAGAAGGGTCACAGAGGAGCAGGAGGGCGGGGTCCAAACTGAGTCCACAGACTGTGTGATGCTCTCTCGCCCACTGTTCCCACCCCTCTCTTTCTCTCTCTGTGGTTGTTCTCGTTTATTTGCTCGAACTTGAGGAATCTCAACAGGGTGATAAAAATCTCATTAAAGCAGCTTCATCAAGTCATGAAACTCAAACATTCTTTTTTGTCCTTATCAGAGGGGAACACAGATCAGACTCACAAGACATTACCAGTTAAAACCATTTGTAAAACTCTGACATGTTGGGAATAGTACCGTTTAAGTATGCTGGAATTAAAGATACAGCTACGTTATGAGAAATGGAGTAATCTAATTGGTTAGTTTTTAATTGGTTACATAAAGTCACATTGTGACTTTATAAGAAGAGATAAAGAAGGTGGAAGATTTTAAGTACTTAGGATCAACAGTCCAAAGCAATGGAGAGTGTGAAAAAGAGGTGAAGAAGCTTGTGCAGGCAGGCTGGAACGGGTGGAGGAAAGTATCAGTTGTGATGTGTGATAGAAGAGTTTCAGATAAAATGAAAGGAAAAGTGTACAAAACCGTGATGAGACCGGCCATGCTGATTGGTCTAGAGACAGTGGCACTGAGGAAAAGACAGGAAACAGAGATGGAGGTAGCAGAGATGAAGATGCTGAGGATCTCTCTGGGAGTGACCAGGATGGACAGGATCAGAGGAACAGCACATGTTAGAGGTTTTAAAGTCAGAGAGGCCAGACTGAGATGGTTTGGACATGTACAGAGGAGAGAGAGAGAGTACATCAGAAGAAGGATGCTGGGTTTGGAACCACCAGGAAAGAGGACTAGAGGAAGACCAAAGAGGAGGTTCATGGATGCAGTGAAGGAAGACATGAAGATAGTTGGCGTGACCGAAGAAGATGCAGGAGATAGGGTCAGATGGAAGAAACCGACTTGCTGTGGCGCCCCCTGAAGGGGGATGATGGAAGAAGAAGAAAGTCACACTGTTCTCCCATGCTGCAGATTTACCAACAGTCGTTTATAAAAGTTTCTCCTTCTTTAATAAAACCAACTTTAATGAATAGAAAAGTGGATTTCTTTTTCTTTTACTTGTGATGTTGTTTTTAGTCAATTTGACAAATTCTGCTTTTTGCGGATGACGTGGTCCTGTTGGCTTCATCAGACCGTGATCTCCAGCTCTCACTGGATCGATTTGCTGCCGAGTGTGAAGCGGCCGGGATGGGAATTAGCGCCTCCAAATCCGAGACCATGGTCCTCGCCCGGAAAAGGGTGGAATGCTCCGTGCAGGTCAGGGACAGGTTCCTGCCCCAAGTGGAGGAGTTTAAGTATCTCGGGTCTTTTTCACAAGCGGAAAAGAATGGAGCGGTAAATCAACAGGCGGATCGGTGCAGCCTCAGCAATAACTAGGACGCTGCATCGGTCCGTCGTGGTAAAGAGAGAGCTGAGCCGAAAAGTAAAGCTCTCGATTTACAAGTTGATCTACGTTCCCACCCTCACCATGGTAACCAGGATCTACGTTCCTACCCTCACCATGGTAACAAGGATCTACGTTCCTACCCTCATCATGGTAACCAAGATCTACGTTCCTACCCTCACCATGGTAACCAGGATCTACGTTCCTACCCTCACCATGGTAACCAGGATCTACGTTCCTACCCTCACCTACGGTCACCAGCTGAGGGCGGTGACCGAAAGAACGAGATCACGGATACAAGCAGCTGAAATGAGCTTCCTCCGCAGGGTGGCTGGGTTCTTACCCTGAGATCAGGTGAGAAGCTCTGCCATCTGGGAGGAGCCGCTCCTCCTCCAGTTTGAGAGCAGCCAGATGGGGTGGTTAGGGCATCTAGTCAGGATGCCCGCCGAGCGCCTTGCTAGGGAGGTGTTTCGGGCACGTCCCCCTGGGAGGAGACCAAGGAGCAGACCCCAGACCCGCTGGAGAGACTATGTCTCAAAGCTGGCCGGGAAACGACTTGGGATCCTTCCGGGTGAGCTGGAGGATTCCTCTCGGGTGGGAGAGCCTCGATTTTCTTATTTTGATGCCACTCTTTAATCAACAAAATTATATTTGGTGATTTTTTCCACCACATTTTACTGTTTACACAAACTGTTTTGATAAAAGCACCAAATGTTTGATTTATTGTCAGATTTTTTGAGAGAATTTTAATGGACCTGGGTGTTTAACACCTGATGGGAGAGAGAGGTGGGAACTGTGGCCGAGCGAGCATTACACGGTCGTCTGGTTCTAATTGAACAACGCCCCTCGGCTCCTCTGGGACCTGTTGCTGTTATCGTCTGTTTCCATGCCATCAGCACCACACCCACTCATCATGATTCTACCAGCCTTCCAACACACACACTGAACCCTCCCCAAAGAGAGCCCGGGTAGGTGTGAGAAAACACACACATGATGGTCTCAAAGATAAAATGAAAACATCTTGACAGGGTTCATTTAGTGTATTGATTTGTGAAAATTGGGGTGATGAGGTGGAGTGGGTGTGAGGGGGAGAGAGGGTCGATGTCAGACGATAACCACAAATTTATGACCTTATTAAATATTCATTAGACTTATTAAACAGGAAATTACACAGAAATTGTGTTTTATTTCCAGTTTTTCAAGTCTTCAGTTTTTCACATAAAAAAATCCTAAAATGTAGACTTTTGACCTAAATCTACAAATAAAATCAACTATTTTTTCGTTCAACTCTCACAGTAATCAGATTTGCAGAAACACTACATTTAGTTTTGGGGTCACTTTGGATGAAAATTGGGCCACATGATAAATTTATGGACTTCAATTTTTCACAAGAACGAGCTTCAGACTCCAACAAAACAAGAAACTCTGAAACAATCTTCAAGTAAATTGATTTAAATCATGTTGGAAAAGGGTGAAACCAAACCGACGTTTCAGGATCAGGCAGGGAGCACCAGGAAAGCAGAGGCACAGACCATAAGAACGGTTTAAAATTATTTAACCCTTTACTTAGTGTACCGGCCAATCAGAGTATATGAAAGGTGAATATTTTTGTCCGTTAAGGGGTCAAGAAGAAGAAGGTATACTTTATTTATCCCTCAACGGGGAAATTTCTGCGCTGCATTGCACCACAGCAGGCTGCCAGGCCAGCGTCAATGGTGTGAGAAACGGGGGTTAACAAAACCCATCTAAAAAAAGCAGTCCATGTCCCGTTCCGCAGCCTACAGGAACCATCATTGCCCAGACAGCCGCCCAATGGAACCTTCGTGCCAGGTGTGATCGTCCATGGATCCACCTTGTTTCTTTTCAGGGGGGTTTCTTCATAGGATGGTAGTGTGCAAGCCGACTCACCATCGTTCCGCCACATGAGCTCCCCTTTAGTGGCTCTGCTGCTCTCTCTTCCCCCAGCTGCCCCTTTTAAAACAATCAGGAACCGTACCACTTCTTAGTAGCAGGTGAAAAGCTAAAACACTTCATAACACTTCCTAACCCTACAAAGGTACGTTTATACAATAAATTACTCAAATAAACGGAGTCCGTTCCAGAAGCGAGTGATGCTTCTTTGAAGAAAACCTGCCATTTTTACCATTTTTTTTATAATTACCTTTCTCGTCATCATTTTCTCGACCCATCTCCATCCCTCCTTGCCATCCACCTTTTGTTTGTTTTTTTTTTACAAATTTATGTATTTTTCATAAAGATGACTAAACTTCAAAATCAAATCAGTGTTTTTATGTGTAAAAATAAACAAAAACATCTTTAAAAAGAGCTCATGATCAAACATAAATAGAAAAAAAACAACAACAACTAATAAATCACTTGAAAGGAGAGGCGGTGGCTCAGTGGTTAGAGTGTTCACCCGCAGACCGGAAGTCAACCGGAAGTTCGTGGGTTCGCATTTCACCAAAATGTAAAGAAATTACTTATTTTTCAAAATGTTCTTGGTGCGAACGCCCCGGACCCCTCTATACTAACGTGGTCCTCTTTTTGTCAATGAACTCACGGCCCCCATAAGAAGAAAATCCTGGATCCGCCCCTGGTAATCAAACGCCACACAGAAATGACAATATTCTAAAGCCTCGTCCCCACTCGGGATTCGAACCCCCAATATACTTACTGTAAGCCCACAATGCCAACCACTGATAGCCCAACCAGATCATTTAAAGGTGTTTAAATTTTGTTTTCTTGTACTTCTGACGTCATCTGATGCTTCTCAGTGAAAACATATTCAGGCGACATCTGGTGGTCAATGTTTAATACTGCAGTTTTTTTTTACACAAGACTGACTATTATTTTTATTGCTTATTTCATTATTTAAATTTATCACCTCCAACTTTTTTGTTCATTTTTATTAAATCATTGATCATCAAAACTTTTATGGGTGATAAATTTTAAAATAATCTATAATTTGGTTGCATCTTTTTTTTTTTTGCAGAGATTTCAACAATTTTTTTTTATTATTATTTTTGCCACTTAACTTATTAAACAAGTCTTGTTGGTTTTTTTTGTTGAAAAAAAAGATCTCTCTTAAACATAATGTGAGAATGTTTAATTTTTTTTTTTTAAACTAAAATCTAGTTATTTGCATTTGAACCATAGTGGCACGAACTTAAAGAAATGAGGCGTAAATAATAAAAATAAATTACAGAAATATTAGTGAAACAGTTGATCTGCATTTGTTTTTTGGAATTGACCACAAAATGTTTCAAATAAAAGTTGAGAACCTCATGTTTCTTCACAGAAACTTTAAATGTGTGTAACATCAATGCACATCTAAAAGTCTGACGGAAAAAGAAAAAAGTTTTAATGTTTGCAGAAGAAAAAAAAAAATTCAGGCATCTTTAGCATGATCAGATTGGGATTTTGCGACATCTAGTGGTCATACTTATACACTACAGTTTTACACATTTTTGAAAACTATTTTAAAACTTTCTTGTTTCTTTCATTATTAATAAATATTTAGGTATTTTTAAAATGTATGTATAATAAACATAAAAGATTTTGTAGTTTGGTCAATTTTTTAAATGCAAATTTGAAAAAAATATTTTGATGATTATATTTCTACACTTAAAATGAATATATTTGAGCACATTTTATCATCATATTTAGTTTTTTTTTTAAATCACAGCTATTTATTTCCATTTGAACCACAGTGGTGCAAACAAGACGAGCTTTGATTTATTTCTAAATTATTCATCATCAATTCTCTGAAGTGTCTACAGTCTGTTGACTTCGTTCAGATGGCATCTACTCCGAACTACTCCATGCCTGAACTACTCGGGCATCTACACAAGTACCAGCTTCAGACACAAGTACTCGAGTCTGAAGCTGGACAACAAACTGGATTGATCTCCAAACACCTGAAAATGACAGAGCGGCTCTACTTTTTGAGAAGAAAGAGGTTCTTCAACATCTACCAGAAGCACCTCCAGATGTTCCATAATGTTTTTGAAGAGTGGCGTACACGGTACATGGGTAGAACATGCAAACTTCACACAGAAAGATCATAATTTCAAGCCTCGCAGCACTCCAGGATTCAAACCCCTGACCTACTTGCTGTGTGGCCACTGTGTTAACCACTGCACCAACTGCCACCAATGTCTGACATATGAACACTTAAAACAATTTAAAAAAAAAGTGTCTAAAAGAAAAAAAAAAAAAAAGAAAGCACAGAAAGAAAAGTTTCTGATTTTTTTTGTTTTTTAACCAAAATGATTTTTAATGTTTGCAGAAGAATGAACTCCGTCTTTGGTCGAGCATCAGTAAACGTGTCAGAGCCTTTAGAAAATCATTATTAATCAGACATTCTGTTTCAAAACAAGACGTAAACAAAGAAACTGGAGTCCACTCCGTACCCCACCGTCCACAGAGGCCAGCAAGCTTCATTATCAGCTGAGTGGGGCGGGGGGAGTCGTAGCTCAGCGCACAAATAAGGAAGGCTCCGAAGAAAAACAAAAAAATAATAAGAATAGAGACATCATTGGGAGTGAAAAAAAAAAAAAAGTTTGGTCTCCAAAGTTCCGTCTTTAGAAAAGTTGAATTTTTTTTGCTCTGCGTTTGGCGTCTTTTTAATTTGGTCTTTTTTTTCTGCAGCTTTTGTTCACGTGGATCATCTGAAAAAAAAAAAAAAAAAACATTCTAATGATTATTTCCCAGATACCCGAACCACCCCATCTGGCTCCTCTCAACCTGGAGGAGGAACGGCTCGACACCGAGCTCCTCCCGTACCAAAAGAAAGAACCCCCGGTTCGTGCTGGGCCGTGTACCGGTTAATATCGAAAACCACTTTGTTCCGTCATCTCCCGCTTGTTCCGGGGTCGGGTCGCGGGGGCAACAGCCTCAAACGTGTAGCCCAGGCCTCTCTCACACCGGCCGCATCCTCCAGCTCACCCGGAAGGATCCTGAGTCGTTCCCCGGCCAGCTGTGAGACATAGTCTCTCCAGCGGGTCCGGGGTCTGCCCCTTGGTCTCCTGCCGGTGGGACGTGCCCAAAACACTTTGCCCGCGAGGCGCTCAGGGGCATCCTGACCAGATGCCCGAACTACCCCATCTGGCTCCTCTCAACCTGGAGGAGGAGCAGCTCGACACCGAGCTCCTCCCGCATGGCAGAGCTCCTCACCCAATCTCTGAGTGAGAGCCCAGCCACCCTGCAGAGGAAGCTCATTTCAACCGCTTGTATCCGTGATATCATTCCTTCGGTCACCACGCACAGCTGGTGGCCATAGGTGAGGGTTGGAACGTAGATCGACTTGTAAATCGAGAGCTTTGCTTTTCGGCTCAGCTCTCTCTTTAGCACAACGGACCGATGCAGCGTCCTAGTTATTGCTGATGCCGCACCGATTCGTCTGTCGATCTCCCGCTCCATCCTTCCTCCACTCGTGAACAAGACCCCGAGATACTTAAACTCCTCCACTTGGGGCAGGACCCTGTCCTGACCCGCAACTGTTTTATAACACATTAAATGCTGAGGTTATTTAACCGGAACATCTCTATCTGAAAATAATGGACCCTCTACAGCCAATCAGAATGAAGGAAAAACCAGACGGTAAGGTAAAGAATGATCCAGAACACATATGTGAAAGTCGAGGCCCGTGGGCCACATCTTGCTCCCGAATGAGTATTCTGCGGACCCCTGGATGAGATATAATTACTATTCGAACCGGCCCGCAGCGCCCCGCTGGTGTTATGCTCGGACTAATACTACATTCCCCACAATGCAACAGTAGCTTTGAAGTGACTGCAGCGCAGCAAGCGGCTTCATTATTCATCAGCAGTCAGATCAGAGGTGAACTCTAAGCTACCCTTCCCCAAAAATGGCTAAACAGAAGGTGGACGCGAAGAACAGGGTGGGAGGAAGAGCCCGTACATCGTCAACAAAAAAAAAAAAACCCACTGAGGCCGGGAAGCCAAGGATCACAACGTGGTCCAACGTGAACCAAACGGTTCTGCATCAAATACTGTGAGACTGTTGGAACTCAGAAAAAAATCTGTTCCGTTTTGTCGTCTTCCGCTTATCCGGGGCCGGGTCGCAGGGGCAACAGCCTCAAACGGGAAGCCAAGGCTTCTCTCACCCCGCTGCATCGTACAGCTCACCAGGAAGGATCCCGAGTTGCTCCCCAACCAGGTGTGAAACATAGTCTCTCCAGCGGGTCCGGGGTCTGCCTCTTGGTCTCCTCCCGATGGGACGTGCCTGAAACTCCTCACTAGCCCTGACCAGATGCCCGAACCACCCCCTCTGGCTCCTTTCGACCTGGAGGAGGAGGAGCGGCTCGACACCGAGCTCCTCCCGGATGGCAGAGCTCCTTACCCAATCTCTAAATGAGAGCCCGGCCACCCTGCAGAGGAAGCTCATTTTGACCGCTTGTATCCGTGATCGGTGAGGGTGGGAATAAAATGTTTTTTTTAATTGTAAATATTTGTATGGAGATGTTAGTATTCTGTTCGCTGTGTTAGACCTCTGACCTGCGCAGGCTGCGAGCCTCGTACAGCGTGTCGTCCTCCTCGCTGTCCACCGCCTCCATCTCCACAGAATCGTCGTAGTTCGACAGCAAACCGTATTTTTTTCTCTGACCCGGTTTCTTCAGTCTGGTGGAAACAAAAAGTTCAAAAACGTTAAGATTAATTTTTACTGCTCCGCCCACAGAATGTGTGGGACTCAGTACCGACTATACATGAGCTTAAGGGATCACCTCTCTGTTCTATCTCTAGTATTGAGCAGATCAAAGGTTGAAGCTAAAATCAAAACTTTAGATAAACATGTGTCTCAGACCAAAAAAAACATATAGAGGAAGTTTTTTTTTTTTAGGCTCTACAGATCTGTTAAAAACTTTCCACACGTGTACCAGGAAACCATCAGATGGTTTTTACTTTCAAAAATCTAGAACTGGTTTAGATTAAACTCTCAACCAATCAGACGAGTCAGACTAGTCTTCAACAAGTCCTGCCCTTTTTCTATTGAACCATCTTTTTTAATCCTCACGTCCACCATGTTTTTATCGTTATCCATGTATCTGATCAATATGACCTTCTAATCAGACGTCAGTAGTTTGCGAAATTGTTGCTAATTATCGTCGATAGAATTTATTTTACAAAAGCAAATAGGAGTCTTTTTAATGCGCGTTAATGTGTCATGTTGCTATTTGTCCAGCAGAAGGCACTAATTCTCCTTTTAGACTTCTGGGAATCCTAGTGTGTAAGGGGAGATCAGATTACAGCAGCTACGTCATCACGTAATGCTATCACTTTAGTTGATTATGGTAATGGGGCTTGAAGCCACTTACCAGTTGGCCAATTAAATGGACCAATATTGCACTCAAAGACGTGCAATATTGCTTCTAGTTTAAAGTAATTATTAAAGTCCATGTTTTCTACATTTCTTAAGCTATCTTTTAAGTTTTTTTTATTTTTTATTTTTTTACAAAACACACATTTGTGGCCTGTTTTTTCCACAATACGAGGCGTTGTGAACACAAAGGGAAAAAGTTAACACACCCCTGTCTTGAAATAACCATCAATTTTCCACTTTCTGAAAATATATATATAATTAGTCATTGTTAAATTGACGTCATTAATTATAAAATGTTTGTTTGTTATTTTAATCACTAGAAAGAAAAACAATATTCCCGATTAACATTAAAACAGAAAAATATTTTCACTACCTGCAACAATTAATGCACAAACGTCATTTGTGTGCGTCCTTATTTTTAATAAGTGGGCAGCATGGATCCCCTAAAAAAAATAAAATAATAAAAATCTCTTTTCTTGCTTATTTTACACACTAAACTGCTCTTGCTTCCTGTCGAGGATCAAAGGAGGAGACATAAGTTACAGTTGGTTATCATCTGTCGCATAAGCCTTCCTAGCTCAGTCCATATGTTTAGAGAAATACTGCCCACTACTGGTCTGGCATGCTTACAACCGCACTCAAATGCGTATTTATATGGGTTCATGCGGAAAGTAAATGTACTTCGTTACTGTACTTAAGTAAAAAAATTGTGTATCTGTACTTTACTTAAGTAAAATTTGAGACCTGTACTTTTACTTTTACTTCACTACAATTTGAGAGCAAATATCTGTACTTTTACTTCGCTACTTTTTAAAAGTGTGTTTTACATTTTTTGTCACATTTTTGTTCAGGAATTTGAAAAATACACAGGTTTTTTAAGTGCATCTTGAAGCCGCATCGCCAAAATCAAAAGGACCAGTTGATCGGGAGAAGAAGTCATGAATAAAGGACGAATCAGAATCAAGAGTAAACATTTTCCGAATTCATTCAGCGCCAAAAAAACTAACATCAAATATAGAACAAATTAAAAAGAGTCAGAAGATTGTTGTTCGTTGTGTTTACTTCTAAATAAAAAGTTGAGCCATCGTCACACAGAGCAGGGGCGGATCCAGAATTTTCTAAAGGGGGCGGGGAGACGTGAGGTCATTGACAAAGCCAATATAGTGTGACTGGGGGCCTCCCCCCCAAAACATTTTTAAAAATAAGTGTAATTTTCCAGCATTTTGGCAGCCCATTTGCTGATCCTTGTAGTGGATAGCTTGACTAGACCCCTTTCCTTTTTTTTTTTTTCTTTCTTTTTTTTGTGGACCAAAAGAGGCGGGAGAGGGGGGTCACACCTCTGTAGAGTATTTATCCTGGTTACCATGGTGACACCCTACAGCACAAAAAAATAACATTTGAATTACTTGTATGATCGAATACTTTTACTTTTTACTTAAAAAGTACAATTTACACCAACTACTTTTGTACTTTTACTTAAGTAGATTTTTTTTTTGTTGGTACTTTTACTTAAGTATATTTTTTGGCCTAATTATCTGTACTTTTACTTAATAGAAAAAGTTTCAAAAAAGTCTTCTGGACAGTTTAATTCTTGAACGAGACGTTTCGACTTCCATCCGGAAATCATTTTCAATCTGAATGAAATGGACTGAAAACTGGATCTATTAGATCCAGTAAGATACATTCTGCCCGGTATTTACAGCAGCCTTTTGAAGCCATGGACTAAAGAGGACACCTCGTGACTCAGATTCACGCCTCTCGTTAGCAGGAATTTATGTTCACTAGGCTTTTAGCATTTTTATAATAGGGTTCGATTACTGGTCTGTGGTTACAATAGGAGCCATTCACAGCCATCATAGGTAACACAGGCTCATTGGTCGAGCCCTTCTTACTATTTTTTTACCTGTTACTCAGGTTAGTATAAATAGATCCAGGTTTCAGTCCATTTAATTCAGATTGGAAATGATTTCCTGATGGAAGTCGAAACGTCTCGATCAAGAATTAAATTGTCCAGAAGACTTTTTTGAAACTTTTTTCTACTATGGATTACTCCAGGATGAATGAGTGACTACACGGACTTACTTTTACTTAAGTACAAAAAGTGAGTACTTCATCCACCACTGCCATTCCCTCTCGCTCTCTCCGCTCCTCCTCCTCTCTCCAGCTCCAAGTCCTATCTCTGAGCTTTCAGTCGCTTTGTCCCCAAACTATGGAACGCTCTTCCTCTGGACCTCAGTCAGACTTTACCTCTTCAAACACTCCATCCAGTTTGATTCTGTTAAGATGTCTTTTGGATGATCTGACCCTTGTTTTTCTGTCTTATTGATTATGTCTTGTGATGTTTGATATTTACACTCATATAAAGGGAATATTTTTTTTTTTTTTACTGTCAAAAAGTTTTAAGGATCTAGAATCACAGTAACTTTGAAAGTAATTACTTCCGCTCTCTCCGCTCCTCCTGCTCTCTCCGCTCATCCTCCTCTCTCCAGCTCCAATTCCTATCTCTGAGCTTTCAGTCGCTTTGTCCCCAAACTATGGAATACTCTTTCCCTGGACCTCAGTCAGACTTACCTCTTCAAACACTCCATCCAGTTTGATTCTGTTAAGATGTCTTTTGGAGGATCTGACCCTGTTTTTTCTGTCTTATTGATTATGTCTTGTGATGTTTGATATTTACACTCAAATAAAGGGAATTTTTTTTTGTTCTACTGTCAAAAAGTTTTAAAGATTTAGAATCACAGTAAGTTTGAAAGTAATTACTTCCACATTATTGGAACTCAGTAACTTTTTGAAGAGAAGTAACTTGTAATCTGATTACTTTTTTTTTTTTACCTGACAGCTCTGATGAGGAAGTAGAGGACTCCTATCATAGTTATCGCTATCAGGACGTAGAGGGCCCTCTGGATCATAGAGCTGTTCACTCCAAAGCTGGGGAGACCCACCGTGGATCCCCCTCCTCCGGTGGTGGATCCCCCTCCTCCTCCGGTCGTGGGGCTCCTTCCTCCCGTACTGATCATCACAGTGGGGCCACTGCTGGTTCTCGGTGCGGTGGTGGTGGTGTTTAAATCGGACGCCAGCGTCCAACAAACCGGTACAAGAACCGCAGAAAGAAAACCTCCTAAAGTCATTTTAAATGTGGGAGACATCCTGTGAGCAGAAGCGGAAAAAATTGGACTGGTTTTGATTCTCCTGCTGAAAGTCTGACGCGTTTTGTTGATATTAAAAAAAAAAAAAAAAATCAAACCAGGAAGTTCGTGTGTGACGTCATGATAGCGTCATCACTGTACTGATGCGTTAACAAACCCTGGGAATTTTCAGACTTCATTTTCAGTAAATGAAGTCTGAAAACTGTGGTTCGCGGACCAATCGTGGCCCAAGGGACGATCATTTACAGACCGTCTGAACATGAAAAGATTAGTGTTAAGGTTGATGTGTGCAAAGCGTAATATTATTATTATTATTATTTATTACTGAGTGATTCATTTTTTTAATTAATTTTTTACAAAGTATTTGATTTTTTGATTATTATTATTTTTAATTTTATTATGTATTTTATTTATTCAATCAGTCAGTCATCTTCTTATCCGTCTATCTCCTTGGCGGTTACGGGGGGTGCCGGAGCCCGTTCCGTCATCTTCTGCTTGTTCCGGGGTCGGGTCGCGGGGGCAACAGCCTCAAACGGGCAGCCCAGGCCTCTCTCTCCCCGGCTGCATCCTCTAGCTCACCTGGAAGGATCCCAAGTCGTTCCCTGGCCAGCTGTGAGACATAGTCTCCCCACTGGGTCCGGTCCGGTCTGCCCCTTGGTGTCCTCCCAGTGGGACGTGCCCGAAACACCCCGCCCGCGAGGTGCTCGGGGGGCATCCTGACCAGATGCCCGAACCGCCCCATCGGGGTCCTCTCGACCTGGAGGAAGAGCGGCTCGACACCGAGCTCCTCGCGGATGGCAGAGCTCCTCACCCGATCTCTGAGTGAGAGCCCAGCCACCCTGTGGAGGAAGCTCATTTCGGCCGCTTGTACCTGCGATCTCATTCTTTCGGTCTTACGGGGGGTGCCGGAGCCCATCCCGGCCAATTTAAGGCGAAGAGCAGAGTACACCCCGAACAGGTCGCCAGTCTGTCGCGGGGCCACACACACACTCATTCCTAGGGGCAATTTGGCACCGGCCAATCAACCTAGCATGCATGTCTTTGGAGGGTGGGAGGAAACCCACGCACACACGGGGAAAACATGCAAACTCCACACAGAAAGGACAGTGTTCCAAGCCTCGCCCCCATCCAGGAATTGAACCCATGACCTTCTTGCTGTGAGGCCACTGTGCTACCCACTGCGCCTTATTTTATTTATTTTTATTTTATTCCTCTGAGGAATGATTTTGGGAATTTCTCTTCATGGTAATTCTTCAATATTATCTCACTCAACCTTTCTAAAATGTTTCTGTAATGGCGTCAGAGTCCTCTTTGTCTCTCTTCACAAATATAAACACACACACTTACGTGTGGCAATATGGCAGTAAACACATTGCCGTAGCAATGACGGCTGCGGCGTCACATTCAGTTCAATGGAAAGAAAAATATTATGAAATAAATCATGTAAAATTCAAATGATTAATATAGAGAAAAGTCCAAATATAGTTATCGTAAAGGAAAACTATTTCTGTCATTCTCCGTCAAACCAAGCTCTCACTACCATTACATGTGACCCATGGCTGGGCAAAAATGGCATACAAACAAAATGTAAACTTAAAAGTAACTTAGCGGTTTATCAGCATGGGTTTACATGTGCCCGAAACACCTCACCAGCAAAGCACTTGGGGGCATCTTGACCAGATGCCCGAACCACCCTATCTGGCTTCTCTCGACCTGGAGGAGGAGCGGCTCGACACCGAGCTCCTCCCGGATGGCAGAGCTCCTCACACGATCTCTGAGTGAGAGCCCAGCCACCCTGCGGAGGAAGCTCATTTCAGCCACTTGTACCCGCGATCTCATTCGTTCGGTCACCACCCACAGCTGGTTACCATGGTGAGGGTTTGAACGTAGATCGACTTGTAAATCGAGAGCTTTGCTTTTCGGCTCAGCTCTCTCTTTACCACGACGTACCGATGCAGCGTCCTAGTTATTGCTGACGACGCATTGATCCACCTGTCGATCTCCCGCTCCATCCTTCCCTCACTCATGAACAAGACTACAAGATACTTAAACTCCTCCACTTGGGGCAGGACCCTGTCCCTGACCTGCAGGGGGCATTCCACCCTTTTCCGGGCGAGGACCATGGTCTCGTATTTGGAGGCGCTGATTCCCATCCCGGCCGCTCGGCCAACGATCAGCAAATCGACCCAGTGAGAGCTGCAGATCACAATCCGATGAAACCAACAGGACCACATCATCTGCAAAAAGCAGAGATCCGATCTTGAGGTCACCAAACCGGATCCCTCCAACGCCTCGGATTGTGAAGCCCTAAAATGATCACAGTAGTTTCTCATGTAAATACAGTATTTAGAAAAAACTCTAATACCACATTTCTTCTTTCTGTGTCTTATTATTTTATCTATTTAAGATTATTTTTTTTGTTTCTTTCTTCTTGTTTTTGGCTCGGTTTGTATGTCTGACTTTTGAATTGTGACCAAAAAGTTGGTCATTTGAGGGAAAAAAAAACTTAAAATGTTATATTAGTGCTCTGGAAATGAAAAATTTGGAACAAGCTTTCTTTTCATTTCCAGTTGAGCGTTTCTGAAAAATAACAATAATTCATTCTTTGCCGTTTTTTCTTAGTGATTAAATCTAAAGATGTGTTTCAGCCGGTGTGTAGCTTCGCTCGTTGGTGTTAAAATGTCACCTAAAACCAAATAAAACGGAAGAAGCTGCACTTGGAGTTGCCATGGTGACACACCTCTCTAAGCTCGACACCTTTGTGAGAAATTACTGATGAAAAATGAAGTCAAACTGTGAAATATTTCAGTGTCACTCGTTAGCGGCCGTCTACCTGCTTTCGTGCGTCACCGACATGATCGTCACCATGTTTGTATTATTTTATATCCTTAAAAATATGCTAAATAAATGAGATACATTTTTTAGAGATATTTGTGAGCATTTCTCAAATGAAAAGTGAAAAAAACTCAAGTTTGTTCCATTTATTGTTGATGGTGTTTACCTGGTTTGTTTTTGTTTTTTTCTTTCATACATTTTTGCCATTTTTAACTCAATTTTTTAATCTCAAATGTGAGTTTTTTGTCACCATGCAAATAAAGTATCGGTGTAGGTTTTGTTCTGTGAACTAAATTTTTTTAGATGTATTTAGGGGTTCATCAAATTTCAAGCTGTCTAGCAGTCGAACAGTTCTCCCGATTGAAAGCCAGCAATTCTACCACTAGGCCAACGCCTCTGGGACCAAATGATGTTTTTCTTTTGATATTAAAAAGCAACCCATTGCTGCAACTTTTTTTTCTCATTTTCAGACCATGGTTACATGTTGTATATTCAGTGGTGGATGAAGTACTCACTTTTTGTACTTAAGTAAAAGTACAGATAATTAGGCAAAAAATTTACTTAAGTAAAAGTAAAAGTACCAATAAAAAAATCTACTTAAGTAAAAGTATAAAAGTAATTGGTGTAAATTGTACTTTTTAAATAAAAAGTAAAAGTATTCGACCATAATTCAAATGTTATTTATTGTGCTATAGGGTGTCACCATGGTAACCAGGATAAATATTCTGCAGGGGTGTGACCCCCTTCTCCCTCCTATTTTGGTCCACAAAAAATTAAATAAATAAATAAAATAAAAGGAAAGGGGACAAGTCAAGCTATCCTCTAGAAGGGCCAGTGAATGGGCCGCCAAAATGGAGGAAAATGACACTTATTTTTTAAAATATTTTGGGGGGGGAGACCCCCAGTCACTATATATTGGCTTTGTCAAAGCCCCACCCCCCTTTGGAAAATTCTAGATCCGCCCCTGCTCTTTTTAATGATGGCTCAACTTTTTATTTAGAAGTAAACACAACGAACAACGATCTTCTGACTCTTTTTAATTTGTACTATATTTGATGTTAGGTTTTTGAATGAATGAGGAAAATGTTTCTCGATTCATGACTTCTTCTCCCGATCAACTGCTTTTTTTTATTTTGGTGATGCGGCTTCAAGATGCGCAAAAAAAAAAAAAAAACCTGTGTATTTTTCAAATTCCTGAACGAAAATGTAACAAAAAATGTAAAACACACTTTTAAAAAGTAGCGAAGTAAAAGTACAGATATTTGCTATAAAAATGTAGTGAAGTAAAAGTAAAAGTACCGGTCTTAAATTTTACTTAAGTAAAGTACAGATACACAATTTTTTAACTTAAGTACAGTAACGAAGTTACGTTCCATCGTTACGTTCCATCACTGTGTATATTAATAACCCAGCAAAGTGCTTGAGTAATCTTGACACTTCATCATTCTATTTTAAGATTTGTGACAAACTTTAAATCATTTATTCATTACTGTGACCTTTGTTCCAGACTGGGATGGTCTTCTTTGTCCAGTGGGAGCTTTATTAACGAGAAGAAAAAGGAAATGAAATTGAACTTAAACAACCAACCGTTAGATATCATTAGGGTTCTGATGGATTTTAACGAGCAAAGGAAAGTCAAAGCAGTTTCAGCTTTTTATAATTCACTTAAAGAAAGCAGACAGGAGATGGTTATTTACAAAAAAAATTAAATGAGAAGCCCAATTGAACGTAAAAGGATTAGTAAATGTTAAACACACCCTACTGTAAGCCAGTTATTATTGTGGACGAAATAAAGCTGAAAAAACTTTCTAAAATCAAAAGCAAATGAACTTCAACTTCACAGGAGTGCTGGAAGTGTTGTGATACCCCTCACCTGCCGCCAGAGGGAGCCCTGGATGTTCCTCATAACCCTGATTAGGGACACCTGAGATTTATTTCTGATGCTACACATCTGTGGACCCTGACATCTATTTAAGGGCAATCACCCTGGACTTCCATCCCATCCTTCCATCCTTCCATTCCATACCATCCCTTCCAGCCGGGTCTCCCTGGTTGCCTGACCATGATTGGACTGTGTTATTATTTGAACTTGAACTTGAGTTAATCCTGTGCCCTTTGCTTTACAGACTTACCCGAATTGTGTTCAATAAACCTTATTTTGATGTCCTGCATTTGCATCCTCCTCCTTACACATCACAACAGGAAGGGTAGCGGGGAGATGTAACCAGTCAACTCAAAGTCTTCCAGAGATGCAGCAAAATAAGGAGATACTGGAAAAACTTGGAAACTATTTTTTGGGTCTGATATTTTTAACACATTTCTAGTTGTGTACATTAGAAACATGGTGGACATCGTTGGACAGGATGATGCCTAAAAATAATTCTGACTGCAAAAAAAAACAAACAAAAAAAAAACAACCCAAAAAACCAATCTCCAAGTGTTGGTCAGGCAACCAGACCTTAAAAAGCAGCAGCACTGGATCAAAATTGTGGAGAAAATATCAGTTGTGGAAATAGTTATGTTCGGCATCAATTAAAATTGTCATAATATGGAGCTGAGGCCAAAAATATACCCTTGACACAACAGACAGGCTCAGATGAAGAAATCACAAGTAGATTTATTAGATTGATAAAAAGTCCAAATAAAGAAGACAAAACAGATTAATTCGGCAGGTTCTGATGTAGGACCTGGAGCCAAAAAACTGGATAACAGGTCAAGCATGGTAAACAAACAATCTGGCGAAGAGTGTGTCAAAAACTGATCCATTTATGCTCCAGCAGATGAGTAGATGAGTTTCAGGTGTGACTTGTTGCACACACACAGACAAGAGGGAGCGGGGAAACAGAACACAGAGGGGGAACAGACTACTCTCCTGACATAAATAAATATGACGACTAGTGAATGACGTAGAAACCATTTCTGGGGGACGCAAGATAAACCAATAACAATAATATACAATAACAAATAGGCCACATTTGACCTGTTCAGGGTGTACCCAGCCCCTCGCCTCGAATCAGCCGGGATGGACTCCGGCATCCCTCTTAACCCTGCGAGGGACAGACGCTTATGTAGGTGACAATAACAAATAGAAAAATGCTCAAACTGGGCTGATAGTAGTGGTAAGTATTGTGGCCTCACAGCAAGAAGGTTGGGGGTTCGAGACCTGGCGTGTCTCGAGATTTAAATCACTGGTCTTTCTGTGTGGAGTTTGTATGTTCTTCTAGTTTACCTGTGGTTTTTCTCCTACCTTCCTAAAATACACGTTAGGTTTATTGGCTACTACAAAACTGCCCCTAGAAATGAGGGGCAATTCCCAAGAACAATTGGAAGTGCAATTGCGCCTAGGGACAATTGCCTAGCTTCCTTGCCAATTCCGTCATTCCCTTATTCCTATGGGAATGAGGGGCAATTTTGTTGGTTGGCTGTGTGTTGCCTTGCAACAGATTGGCGACCTGTTTTGTGTGTACCCCGCCTCTCACCTGTACTCAGCCGGGATCTGGGATCCGGTACCCCTGTGACCCTGACAGTGATAAACAGTTTTTAACTAATAATATTAATGTTCAATTTAGTTGTGTTGTTTTGTTAAATTGATAGTTATTTTTCTTTAATTACTTTGAAAATCAATTCTTTTAAAGTTTTAAAAATGTTTGGGCTTTTTTTTTTTTAAATGTGTTAGCACTTTTAAAGTTTTTTTTTTTTTTAATAAATAAACATGTAATTGTGACACATGATGATTTTAGTTGATTGTATTCTAATTAGTTTCATATTAATTCCCTGCAAACAAAAATTAGCAGCACATAAATAAGCTACAAATATTTTTTTTAATCAATCAATATTAATCACAATAATAAACAATATTATAAACAATAATCTGATTTAATTTTAGGATGAAGAAATAGGCCAATCTGTGCTGAGATGCTCATGTGAGAGTTGCTGGTTTGATTCCCGCTGGATCAGAGCCTCCAGATGTCACACTAATGTACATTTATGTATTTGGGTTATTTCTGTTTTTAGGCTTCTGAGTGACAGCGTTGCTGTCCAATGAGAGCGCGGAACGCCTCCTGAGCTGCGCTGTGAAAGGGGCGGGTCTCTAGAAGCATCCCTGTTCGCAGATCCAGCAGACATCTGGAGCAAAACCTGCACCGACAGCGCGCGCACAGCCACCCAGCGTCTTTTCCGGGCTGTGCGGCTGTGCCCACCGCGGGTTTCTCATCTCTTCATCTGGAATCTCTGGATGATCATGAGAAAATAATGAAAATAAAATCCTGGATGATGGACTGAACTGATCCTGGATCTTTCAGGCCTGATGGAAGCTGCGACACATCTGGAATAAAACCTGCATCAGGAGGATTTTCTTTTCTGTTCCACCTGATCTGGTTCTGATAGAGTTTGGACCCTCCCCTGCTGGACTGGATTAGAGCCCATCAGATCATGAATCATCCCCCTTTTCTGCTGTTCTAATCTGGTCTGGATTTAAATCTGTAGATCTGATCTGGATTACTGAGCTTCTAGTTCTGGGTTGGTTTTTAACCAGGTCCTGCAGACATCATGCCCACGTCCCGGCCTGGTTCTGAGCCGGTGGAGTTCTGGGTTGACGGGTCCAGACGGGACGGGACTGTGGAGGACTTCTACACCCTGAGCTCCGAACTGGGCAGGTCTGGAACAGTTTCTCTGGGGTTTAAATGGATCTGGAGGGAAAAAAATGAGAGCTACACATGGGGGTCCATGTGATTCAGCAGGGGATTAACTTTATAATCCAGCTGCGTTTTAAAGGGAAACACATCTGGATCTGTCTGTCTGTCCATCCGTCTGTCCTTCTCTCTGTTAACGCTACACGTTATATCAATATCAAATCGATATCGAGATACAAAAGAACACGATTTTACTTTTATTTTTTTCCCATTTCTACCAGCTGACAGCGTCTCTGTTGGAGTCTGAGGAGCCAACTGATTGGTCAGGGCATTTAAAGCTGGCTAATCAGCTCGTTTGTAGTTAAAGGGTGTGGCTAGGTGACCCCAACAGGAAGTGGTTCTGTCTTGGTAGTAAACACTACCATGTGGTTTTAAGCCTAGTTAAAAAAAAAAAATGACTCTAAGAGATCGATTTTAATTATTGAGATGAAAACATCAGACGGACCTGCTATCTATCAATCGATCTATCAATTGATCTATTTATTTATCCGTCCATCTGTTTGTCGTCTGTACTTCAGTTTGTTTTTATAGAATCATCGAGTCTCAAGTTAAAAATAGAAAGTTTGGTCCCATGAGGCGTTGGCCTAGTGGCAGAGTTGCTGTGTTTAGACCGGTAGAACCTGGTTCAATCCCCCTGAGGCTGCTAATACTCAATAATAATAATAATAAAAACCAGAAATTTTGAATTAAATATATGTAGAGGTTTTTAATCTGAGACCTTTTTTACGACCTTGAAAAAATTTGGACCTACTTGCGGTCAATTTTTTTTTATGTTTGCAGCAATTTAAGAAATGTTTTTGGTTCCGTTCCGTCATCTTTCGCTTGTTCCGGGGTCGGGTCGAGGGGGCAACAGCCTCAAATGGGCAGCCCACGCCTCTCTCACCCCAGCTGCATCCTCCAGCTCACCCGGAAGGATCCCAAGTCGTTCCCCGGCCAGCTGTGAGACATAGTCTCTCCAGCAGGTCCGGGGTCTGACCAGATGCCCGAACCACTCCATCTGGCTCCTCTTGACCTGGAGGAGGAGCGGCTCGACACCGAGCTCCTCCTGGATGGCAGAGCTCCTCACCCGATCTCTGAGTGAGAGCCCAGCCACCCTGCGGAGGAAGCTCATTTCGGCCGTTTGTACCCGCAATCTGAAATGTTTTAAAAGTTTTTATTTGTATTTTGATCTCGTTGCAGAAAAAATAAACCCACATAATTTCATTAGGATTAAGGTTCATGTTGTATAGGATCCATTTCTTCATCCGAGACGTCAGTGAAGGTTCCACGGAGGATCCGACCTTTCATTTAATTTTATTTTCATATCCATCAGCCGTAACTACGCACGTCTAGCCTTCCTGGAGTCAATGCCAACATGTAGTTACACTGTAAAAATATCTGACACAATGATCACGACATGAAACAGGAACAAACAGAATGAATACTTGGCAAAAAAAAAAAAAAAAAACCTAACAGAAGAAAAATAAATTGAGACGTTGAAACAAATTAAAATCGTACAATTTATTTAAAAAAAAGCCAAAAAGCTTAAATAATGTTCAATCATCGTTTTTTCCATTAAAAGTTCATTCATTCATCTTCTAAACCGTCCATCCTTGACGGGGCCGCGGGGATGCTAGAGCCAATCGCAGCTAATTCAAGGCAACAGGCAGGCTACACCCCAAACAGGTCACCAATCTGACGCGGGGCGACACATACATGACCATCCACATATAAACTCTCATTCCTAGGTGCATAAGGAATTCTTCTTCTTCTTTTGGCATTTCCCTTCAGGGGGCGCCACAGCAAGTCAGTTCCTTCCATCTAACCCAATCTCCAGCATTTTCTTCAGTCACCCCAACTATCTTCATGTCTTCCTTCACTGTATCCATGAACCTCGTCTTTGGTCTTCCTCTAGGCCTCTTTCCTGGTGGTTCCAAATCCAGCATCCTTCTTCTGATGTACTCTCTCTCTCTCTTCTGCACATGTCCAAACCATCTCAGTCTGGTCTCTCTGACTTTAAAACCTCTAACATGTGCTGTTCCTCTGATCCTGTCCATCCTGGTCCCTCCCAGAGAGATCCTCAGCATCTTCATCTCTGCTACCGCCATCTCTGTTTCCTGTCTTTTCCTCAGTGGCACTGTCTCTAGACCAATCAGCATGGCCGGTCTCACCACAATTTTGTACACTGTCCCTTTCATTTTAGCTAAAACTCTTCTATCACCGGCCTGCCTGCACACGCTTCTTCACCTCTTTTCCACACTCTCAATAGCTATCCTCTCAAATCCTATCTGCTGCATCTTCTTCAGTCACACAAACTATCTTCATGTCTTCATTCACTGTATCCATGAACCTCCTCTTTGGTCTTCCTCTAGTCCTCTTTCCTGGTGGTTCCAAATCCAGCATCCTTCTTCTGATGTACTCTCTCTCTCTCCTCTGCACATGTCCAAACCATCTCAGTCTGGCCTCTCGGACTTTATCCCAAAAGGTGCATAAGGAATTAGTGGGAGGAAACCAGAGTACTTGGAGAAAACCCATACACGGGTGAACATGCAAGGCCAGTGTTCCCAATCTCGTTCCACGCAGGACTCAAACCCTGACCTTCTTGCTGTAAGGCCACCGTGCTCCCCACTGCGCCATTGTACCGCCCGCGTTTAGAAGTGTTATTTATAATTAGACTAGGGATTTTGTTCCAGGCAAAATGGACCTAAACAATATTATTTTCAAATGAGTAGTTTTGGGTCTGGTCATATGACCGATCCGTACCAGTCCTTCCGTACCATGCCTGGTCTCATTGCAAAGCTTCTAAAACTCTTGATGAAAGACTCTTGGTGATGAACAGGACAACCTGTTTTACATCCACTTTACTTTGGTTCTGTTTGAGCAGAGAGGTACACATCATGCTGGTCTGATTTGGATTCTCCGTAAAGCAGCTCTTAACAGATCTGAGAGCAGTAATCCAACCCTAAAAGAACAAGTGGGTTACTAACAGTTTCTAATATATTCCAAGGCCATATCTGCCGGGCTGGCATCACTTAGTACCTCTGCTCAATTTAATTTTCCTACAGCAACTAGGTCAGGGATTGCTGGCATTATTTCACAATTGCAGTGATGGCAAAATGTCCTACCCAATCAGAGAACAGAGGTGAAGGCGTGACATGAACGATGCTAAGTGTTTAGAAAGTTTATTCAGTTTGTTTTTCCGCTCTGTTTTCTGGACGACGCTGACTGTTCGGGTGCATCACACACGTCTTGTTCGGTCCCCACCAAAAAGGAACACTTAGCCAGAAGCAAATATGTACCCAAAGCTGTGAGGTCAGACTGTTTCCACAAAGTGAAAGAAACAGTCTGATAAATCAGGCTAAGCCAGAAAAGATATAAAAACATTTTTTACCGTAATAAAAGAAAGACCCCTGCACATCTTTCATGGATTTCTATTTTCATCAGATGTGATCTCTTTTGTTTCTGTTCTTTATGAAGTTTCTTGACATTTACGTTTCCATGGAAACTGTCTCCGAGCGGGCTCAGGCTGAAAGTAGGAGGATCAGAGGATGTCTCTCAGGTTCTGGTTCTGTACTCCTCCTTTCGGTTAAGGTGTCTGTGTGTGTTTCCTGTCGTGTATTCGGGGTCCGGAGGAAAGATGGAAATGGGTTTACTGTTTATATTTGTTTACTTGTGTGTTGCGTGTTTACTAGTGGTGGAGTGTGTGTGTTTACATCTCAGTAAACGGTAAAATTTAACGTGGGAGCTCATCACCACTCGCTCTCTTCCCAGGTGTCTTGTTGCCATGGAGACCGGCCAGTACTGTGCATGTGTGTGAGTGTGTGCTTGTGTACATCTCCATCTGTCCCAACAGAAACCAGATCCACCTAAATTCTCATAACACACACACACACACAGATACACAAAGACAAAGAGATGAGAAAATTCATACAAACACACACATTCAAAAATACATAACTATGTTCTCAAAATTTAATCTTGCAAAACTACATTCACACACACACAAAAGCACACTACCACATACACACACATACACAACCAAACACACACACAAACATGTAAAACACACATGTAGCTGTGCTCAAATACCAAAAACACACAAGTACCCACCCACATGTCCACTTAGAAAAACACGAGTATGGACACACATGTAACCGTACACACAGAAACACGCATTCACACACACATGCGCACTAATACAATGACATAAAAACACACACAATCAAACACAAACAAACTCACACATTCTCACAAACACAGACGAGATGCATACACAATCGTACACATGAACAAAAAACATAGATACCGAAACAGACACACACCCATGTACACAAAGCACATAAAGATACAAATATATACACACACAAATTCATACACAAAAAGTATAGATTTGAGAACAGATGAAAACACATAGAAATACACATCTGCATTCATACACACATACAATTCCATACACACTCTTAAACATACAGAAATACACAGGCACAAACATGTGTGTGAATGAGAGGGATCCAAATGGAAAAGTGAGGTTACAGGGAGAAGAGATAAAGAAGGTGGAAGATTTTAAGTATCTAGGATCAACAGTCCAGAGCAATGGAGAGTGTGGAAAAGAGGTGAAGAAGCGTGTTCAGGCAGGCTGGAACGGGTGGAGAAAAGTATCACGTGTGATGTGTGATAGAAGAGTTTCAGCTAAAATGAAAGGCAAAGTGTACAAAACCGTTGTGAAAGTGGCTGTTCTGATTGGTCTAGAGACAGTAGCACTGAGGAAAAGACAGGAAGCAGAGATGGAGGTAGCAGAGATGAAGATGCTGAGGATCTCTCTGGGAGTGACCAGGATGGACAGGATCAGAGGAACAGCACATGTTAGAGGTTTTAAAGTCAGAGAGGCCAGACTGAGATGGTTTGGACATGTGCAGAGGAGAGAGAGAGAGTACATCAGAAGAAGGATGCTGGATTTGGAACCACCAGGAAAGAGGACTAGAGGAAGACCAAAGAGGAGGTTCATGGATACAGTGAAGGAAGACATGAAGATAGTTGATGTGACCAAAGAGGATGCAGGAGATAGGGTTAGATGGAAGAAACTGACTTGCTGTGGCGCCCCCTGAAGGGAAATGCCGAAAGAAGAAGAAGAAACTCACAGAGACTCACACATACATACTGTATACATACAGACAAAACACACATGTAGCTATGATGAGCCAAACAGACACACACAAGCATCCACTGGTTCCATTTCTGTTTTAAAATGCTTGCTTGGGGCTAAAAAATATTGACTGAATTCTGCGCCCTATTTTTATTCTGGAATGTTGAAATTCTCCTTGTTTTCTGTTCCAGAGGAGCCACATCCATTGTGTATCGCTGTGAAGAGAAACAGACCCAGAAACCCTACGCTGTTAAAGTCCTGAAGAAGACGGTCAGTGATTTTACATGATGGACTTGTCAGAACAAATAACAGACATTTAGTTCAAGAGCAAGCTGAGAAATGGTTATTATGATGTCATGTGGTAAATTAACTGTCATGGGGGACATCACCTCCACTCTGTTTCCTGTCCGGTAAAATTTTCTGAAGCAGTTTATTCTGTTGCAGATCGACAAGAAAATAGTTCGGACTGAAATCGGTGTCCTGCTACGTCTTTCCCATCCGAACATTGTGAGTATCCAGTTTACAAATCGATGTTTCCTTCTGCACAAATACTCTTGGCTTTGCTAGAATTATAATTAACTGGAGACTCCCGCTCGCCTCGCTGGTGAGGTGTTTCGGGCACGTCCCACCGGGAGGGGACCAAGAGGCAGACCCCGGACCCACTGGAGAGACTGTCTCACAGCTGGCCGGGGAACGACTCGGGATCCTTCCGGGTGAGCTGGAGGATGCACCTGGGGTGAGAGAAGCCTGGGCTTCCCATCTGAGGCTGTTGCCCCCGCGACCCCGCTCTGGATCAGCGGAAGACAACGGAATGGAGCTCACCTAATCTATGAAGCTCGATGCTAAACAAAAATGGACTCTACTTACATAGCGCTTTTCTACCTGCATTGGTACTCAAAGCGCTTTACAGAGTAGCTCACATTCACACACACATTCATACCTGATGGGGATGCTGCCATGCAAGGTGCAAACCCCCGTCAGGAGCAATTGGGGGTTTAGTGTCTTCCTCAAGGACACCTCGGCATGAACTCATGGCGGGGGATCGAACCGGCAACCCTCCGGTTACAGGGCGGTCACCCTACTCACTGAGCCATCCTTCCCCCGATGCAGTGGGAAGTTTGGTCAGGGCAATGAAGTGGGCTGCCTTAGAAAAACGGTCAACCACCATCAGAATAGTACTCTTCCCGCTCGACATGGGCAAACCTGTTACAGTGTCCAGGGCGGTGTGGGACCAGGGTCGTCCAGGTACGGGGAGTGGCCGCTCCAAACTGTGGAGGACGATTCTAGTAATGGATGGAACTATTTCTTGGAATATGGAAAGATTTCTTTCAAGAGTCATTGGATGAGGAAAATCGCAGACAACAAAGAATACAAATAAATCCCTGCTCAGCAGCAGGACATGAAGATTAGTAACGAAGAAGTTCAGAGGGCATTGAAGAACTTGCCCTCTGAACAAGTTCTTCAATGCCCTTGTTCAGAGGACACTGAAGAACTTGCCCTTGTGGGCCAAGGGATCATCAAGGGCCAAGGTCCCTTGATGAGCCCCTTGAAGTCCAAAGAATTACCAATGTTGTTCCTCTAAGTGCTCCTCACTATACGACAAAAGACACAGAGCTGATGGGATGTGTTATTCCAAAGGGAACATTGATCATGGAGAATCTGACGTCAGATTCTTGCCCTGTGGGCCAATGCAGTGGGATGATCCTTTGGCCCACAGGGCAAGTTCTTGGCCCCTTGATGATCCCAGGGCCAAGGGCTGAGATCATCAAGGCTCTTGGCCCTGACGATCATCCTGTAGAAGTATGGAAGTTTGTTGGTGAGGTGGCAGTAAAGTTTTAAGTTTCAAACAAGTGAAGGGATTTTAACTACACTACCTACAGTTACTACACAAACTACAAATGAACTGATCGGGTTCTCAGAGGTCATACAATCAAAGGTCAAGGGCATACATTTTTGGACAGATACAGGCTTCATGTTTGACATCTTGGTATTTACTTGTGCTTGTTCATGATGGTGATGGACAGGCTGACAGATGAGGTTAGACAGGAATCTCGACGGACCATGATGTTTGTAGATGTGATGTGTAGTGAGAGCAGGGAACTGGTGGAGGTTTGTCCTGGAAAAGAGAGGGTTGAAGGGTAGCCGCTAGGGGTGGGCGGATCAATCCTAATATCGATAATATCGATACCAACACTAGTATTGATATTGATCGATACTCCAACTACAATATCGATACTTTGGTTGAAGTTTACCCCTCGCACTTGCTTCCGTTTTTTTTTTTTTTTTTTCAAAAAGTTAACCTAACTTATCTGTCTGCAAAATATGCGTAAATGCTGTGTGTCACACCTGTATGCTATAGCGAGGCGGCCCCGCCCCCTCCCTCCTCTTTTTCGCTTTGACTTGTTACATGACTCAGCGACTCGGGGCCAGGAAACAAAAAAAAAAAAAAAAAAACGCAAGTCGGTAAAAGTAGTGAGAGATGGAAGGAAAAAAGAGAAGTACCGTGTGGCTGCACTTTGAGGCTACCTGCACCAGGTGCAGAAAGGCTGTTAAATATAGTGGTAACACTACAAATGAAAGAATCGCCCCAAAGAAAAACTTCAGAAACGGCGAGTGGAGGAGAAAACCCTGACCCCTTCTGTTTCCCAGCGGCAGCGCTCATTAACAGAGATGCTCCAATTTTAATTGTGAAAGTACAACATCTTCAACATTACTTAACATTTGTTTGTTTGCAACTGGGCACTTCTATCGATCTACCTGCCAACCTGTGTATACATATACTTGGTCATACTATATATATGACCCTAACCCTTGATGCAAAAATAGTCATTTAAAAAATTTCAATATCGGTATCGATATTGGCGATATTGGTCTGGTGTTTACTTGGTATTGGATTGATACCAAAACTTGCGGTATCGCACACCCCTAGTAGCCGCAGTGAGACAGCATTTATGTGGTTGAAGAAGAAGAACTTATGAAGAAGAGATACCCAAAGTGGAAGATTTAAATGTGACTGACTCAAACGTATAAATCAGAATCAGACTATACTTTAATCATCCCACACATGGGAAATTTGTGAGTCACAGCGACAAGTTTCTATCTGCTGAGTGAGTCGTTGTAGAGCCCGATCACGTATAGGAAGAAAGAACTCAAGTTCTTGAGTTGTTGGATCTGTTTACTTTGACTCAGTTCCTCAGACAACATGGCTTTGAGGATTAATAGAAGTCTAGGTAGGAGTCTTTTGACTATTCCATTTCTGACATGATTGCAGCCGTAGTAAGGGTACGGACAGAGACCCACCGGGAGACCCAGAATTTCCACTTTTAGCCCTTATCACCCAGAGACTTAAACTTCATCACTCCACAAACTAACCTTTGTGAATTCAAAGCTAAGTTTGAAACTCTTGGTTTCATCTCAACATTTTTGATTTATCACTTTTTGACCATGATTCCATCCAATTTTCATTTAACCTCCCAAAACAGACCAATCAGCAAGGTTCCACATTTGGAATGAAAACAATCTATGGATTAAGACCGATTATTGATAAACCAACACGAATAAGTGGTGATAGTGTTACACTCATTGATAATATTTTCACAAATATATATGAAATTACAACAAGTGGAATATTGTTAAGTGAAATTAGTGATCATTTTCCTGTGTTTATAAATAGTCAAATGATAAAACAAAAAAAAACACAAGAATCAATATATAAGTTTTTAAGACTCAGGAAACCTGAAAACCTTGAAGCATTTAAAAATCATTTAACACAATGTTCTTGGGAAGGTGTTTATGTTGAAAATCCAAATCAGGCCTACCAGGCCTTTATGGTAACTTTTCAGAAACTATACAACTATTACTGTCCAATCATAATGTACAACCAAAAAACTAAACGTTTAAGAAAACCATGGATGACTTTTGGCCTAATAAAGGCCTGTCAAAAGAAGAAAGACCTGTATAAGAGGTATTTACAAAATAGAACCAGTGAAAATGAGAACGAGTATAAAAACTATAAAAATAAACTGACGTCTATTTTAAAAAAGCAGAGACAATTGTATTATAATAAGATTTTTGAGGATAGCAAAAATAATATTAAAAAGACATGGGATGTTATAAATCATGTATTAGCTGATAGATGTAAAAACACAGACTTCCCAAGTTATTTTCAAAATGAGAAAAATATAAAAGTAGAAAACCTGGAAAGTATATCTAATGAATTTAATAATTATTTTATAGACATGGGACAGACTTTAGCTTCAAAAATAAATACTGGCAATATAAATTATGACAAGTATAAAATTAAAGAAACGGTAAATACAAGTGTAAAGTCGATGTTCCTATGTGGAGTAATATAGTAAATTTACAATCCATTGGCAAACTGTAGCGTAACTCGCCCGGCGCTGCCTTCCACCCTTCGTGAAACTGTGATCTCCTTCAGTCATCCATCGCTACCACGCCGCTCACACTTCACTCTTTAACGTTCTCATGCCTTTTCTTTCAGGTCCGCCTTGCGGGCACCGCGTTTTCTTTTAGGTCCGCCTTTTCTCACAAGCACCACGTTTTCTTTTAGGTCCGCCTTTTCTCACACACAGGGCGCACCGCACGAAAAGGCGCACCGCTCATTTTGAAGAAAATCTAAGACTTTTATATGCGCCTTATAGCCGTGAGTTTTTTACGGTAGTTTTTTATTGGAGTGTCAAGAGATGAACTCCGTCAGCAGCAACATACAGTACATGGGGAGATATTCCGATCTGGAGTGAATCAGAAAATGAAGGAATGAAGACAGGATCTCCTGAGTTCGGCTTAGTCTGTTTTACATCAGAGGTGACTCATGTCTGAACATACCCGGCTTCATTAAGGTGTGTGGGGACAGAGACACAGAGGAACTAAAGATGGTGGACTGCTGATGTTTGACAACAACAAATAGTGTTGTTCCACCACAGTGAAGGATGTGAGTTGCTGTCAAGATGTGGAGCTTTTAGTGACAGTTTAAGATCTTATTATGATTCACTGAAGCTTCAAACATTGTTGCCACTACAGTAATACACATTCCAACGAGTGCAGAAATGTGTTCCATCTATTCTAGCAAGCGACTCTTCCATCTCTGTTCCACCAAGCAGCTGTCTGGACAACTCGACACCAGCTAGCAGGTTCTCTGAAGCTGTTTTGGAGCTCTCTCTTAGACTCTGGGCACTATTTTTTTTCCATAGGAGATCCATAAAGTGTTCTGAATCTGAAATTTTATGCAATTAGATCCAAATGACCTTCTAGTGTACACTCTAGATATACAGTAGAGGAGTGGGCGATGCGCTGAAAAAAATGCTTTTTGCTTACATTGTGGCAAAAATGGGCGTGTGAGAGTAATGTTTAAACATGGTGGAAATCTCCAAAATTTGAACTTGTGTAAAACCTCTTTTTATATTATCTCAGGGCTTATGATTGTGAGTTTAAGCTTGAGGGGAGACTTGGGAAGAGTAGGGGTGTAACGATACACAAAAGTTACAGTTTGGTGTCTCAGGTTTAGGATTTTCAATATAGTATTGGAACAAAATGCAAAACCATTTGTCCGTGTTTATTTGTGTGTTTGTTAAACCAATATGTTTCAACACTAATCATTCAAAAAGATAAAAGAAATGCAAAGTACTGTTTAGTAAACCAACACGTTGCCATTTCTGATGGACAATCAAGGCTAATTTCAGTCAAAGCTATTTTCTATTTCTCCCAGTTTCTGACTGTATGCAACATCCGGGCTGCAACCACAGAAGAGAAATATAAGATACTAAGGTACAGTCAATTCAGGAACAGATCTGTTTGGAGTGGGAAGATAACTTGATTCTGTGATTTTCCACCATTAAAAGTGGGTCACAGCACGACAAATTCTTTCAGTTCTCCGACCTAATTCAGGACCCGCTTGCTCTCCTGGCTGCACAGCAAAACATAGAAAGGTCCAAATACCTATTATTATTGTATTCTCTGTCATAATTCTGAAGGGTCAGAATTTACCAACACTGTAAGCCAGGGGTGCCCAAACTTTTTTGCCCCAAGATCTACTTCTACCTGTCCCGTGGCATTATTGCAAACTGCCACAGATTTTTCCAGGCTGCATTAAAACCAATATCGGTCCTGAGTAGTTCCTCCAGATCCACAGCCAATTAGAAAATTAGTTTAGAAAAGCTAGCTGATTGGATTCCCACAGGACGTCATCAACCCGGAAGTATGCATCTATACCTTTATTAGCGTTCACATCTGCAGCTGAGTAGAAAGTTGGAGTGAATTGCAGGCATCAAATTGGGATTGTTCCGTTCCATCATCTTCCGCTTGTTCCGGGGTCGGGTCACAGGGGCAACAGCCTCAAACGGGTAGCCCAGGCCTCTCTCTCCCCAGCTGCATCCTCTGGCTCACCTGGAAGGATCCCAAGTCGTTCCCCGGCCAACTGTGAGATATAGTCTCTCTAGCGGGTCCGGGGTCTGCCCGTTGGTCTCCTCCCGTTGGGATGTGCCCGAAAGACCTCGCCTGCTAGGCGCTCGGGGGGCATCCTGACCAGATGCCCGAACCACCCCATCTGGCTCCTCTCGACCTGGAGG
This sequence comes from Neostethus bicornis, assembly GCA_902685375.1. Classification (NCBI taxonomy): domain Eukaryota; kingdom Metazoa; phylum Chordata; class Actinopteri; order Atheriniformes; family Phallostethidae; genus Neostethus; species Neostethus bicornis. The sequence goes on along the minus strand of LR738547.1, from coordinate 4,246,439 downwards.
AGGAGCGGCTCGACACCGAGCTCCTCCCGGATGGCAGAGCTCCTTACCCGATCTCTGAGTGAGAGCCCAGCCACCCTGCGGAGGAAGCTCATCGGGATTGTTTGAAAATAAATTATTTAGAATTGTATAAGGAACTTCTCCATCAGTCAACAGTGGTTTGACTAGTGGAGAAGAAAAAAAATAGTGCTTTGATAGTTTCATCCTGATCCTGGCCGACTTCCGGGTTTTAGTCTCGTGGGTTAATGCACTCTGTAACCCAAGAAAGGCGCTAGATTGTTGCAAGTCTCTTTTTTGAGCGGCTGAATGGTCACTAAATTTAGCATCAAAGTCGCTTGATTTGGAAAACTAACTTTATGTCACTTAAAAAAATAGTCATATTTTTTTTTTCTTTATTTTTCTCAACACGTCTCGCGGTCGACTTGGGACCAGTCCGCGATCTACCGGTAGACCGCGGTCGACTGGTGGGGCACCCCCATTGTAAGCGTTACCAGTGGTTCCAACCCTTTACAGAGTCAGTGATTGTGTAAAAGGGGAGGTGATAGCTCAGTGGTAGAATGTTCGCCCTTTGACTGGAAGTTTGCGGGATCAAATCCCACTGAGCTCAAATCTAGGTGTCCTTTGGGAAGACAACTAACCCCCTGTTTCTCCCACCATTGGCGCTGTTATGGCAGCCTGCTGCGGTGCAATATAGCAAAGTAATTTTCCCATGAGGGAAAACTGGGGGTTAGGCAACTTCCCCAGTGACACTTAGCTCAATTAGAACCGAATCTGCAACCTCTTGGTTCAAACACAGCGACTCTACCGTTAAGCTATCCTCCCTCCTAAATGTTGTGCTCATTTATTTACTGTGGACTATTTTGATCTCAAGACCATTCTGTGTGCAGTTGTAGCGTCTGTAGGGACTTCTCCATCAGTAGCAGTCGTACCAGAGACAGTACAACCATGCTCTGCTACGTTACACAGCCTGTGTTTGCTCTCTGAGTCTGTTACTATGATCCTGTTTGCCCTTACTGGGCACTCAAAAGAAAAGTAGAGTGCTTTTCTTTCTGGGAAGCTAAATGAATGTCGACCATATCCTGGCTCTTTTGCTGCATTTCTAACTCATCGAGCATTATTCGGTCCTCTTCAGTGGATAAAGGGATTTCTTTAGTTCAGCTGCAGTTGAGCTGGAATACTGTTCGTGCATCACATTGTAAGATGTTCTGTTCTCCATCAGGTTGGATTTGCTGGTAGTCTTTTCTGGAACAGTTTTACAAGGACACACAGCAAAATGACCACATCTGTCTGGCTTGAGCTCATGCAAAGACAGGCTCAGCAATGCTCTTACATAATACTGGTCCAACGTTAGAACACACAGGGACACTGCAATATTTTTAAAACTCCACAGTTTTTTCATTTTTTAAAATTTGTTTCGGGCAAATAAGAACATCAATTTAAATGGCATTGAAAAAAAAAACTAATATGATCATTCTTTCTAGTTCTTGTTAGGACTCGAGCAGCAGCATTTTGAATAAACTGCTGCTGTTTTAAGGCTTTTTGTTCAGACCAGTGAGTAGACCGTTGCAATGATCTAACCTACTGGAAACAAATGCATGGATAAGGACCTCAAAGACTGTTTAAGACAGACTTAGAGGTGTTGGCAATGTTTTTCAGGTGGTAAAAGGCTGCTGATGTAATTGATTTGAAATGACTGTTGAAGTTATAGTCTGAGTCCATTATTACTCCCAAATTTCTAACTTGATTTGTCGGTTCTAGAGAGAGAAATTGAAGGTTACTGATGACCTGTTTACTTTGTTTCTGTGGGCCAAAGACAATGATTTCAGTTTTGTCTGAGTTTAGCTGGAGAAAGTTGTTTTACATCCAGACTCTGATTTGTTGAATCCAGTGACAGAGTGAATCCACAGGTCCAAGTTCACCTGCTGTCAGTGACACATGGATCTGAGTATCATCTGCATAATTGTGATGGGACACATTACTACTGGCTATCAATTGCCCTAACAGCAGCATGTAGAGGTCCAAGAATTGACCCCTTAGGAACTTCACACATCAAAGTCATGGGATCTGACACGCAATTTCCCATTTCTACAAAATGCCTGTATCCCTCTAAATAAGATTTAAACCAAATGAGTGCAGTACCAAATACCCGACCCAGTTCTCTAGCCTCTGTAGAAGGATCTCATGATCTACAGTGTCAAACGCAGCACTCTGGTCCAACAGGATTAAAACAGAGACTTTGCCAGCGTCAGTGTTCATACGAATGTCATTTGTTACTTTGATAAGAGCTGCAGCAAAACACTTCCTGCTTACATTTGAATGTGGGCGTGTTGGAGAACAAAATCTGTGGTGAAGAACAAACTGATGTTTGAATAGTAATATAATACTGTGCAGAATATTTACTCAAGCACACATGAAGAAAATAGAAAACCACTTTAAAAATGTTTTTATTGTGGGAATAATATTCATACCTTGTCGGATCCTTCAAAAAGTTTGTTCCGTTCCACCGTCTTCCGCTTATCCAGGGCCACCCCAGCTACATCCTCCAGCTCACCCGGAAGGATCCCGAGTCATTGTACGGCCAGTTGTGAAACATAGTCTCCCCAGCAGTTCCGGAGTTTGCCTCTTGTTCTCCTATTGGTGAGACGTGCCCAAAACACCTCACCAGTGAGATGCTTGGGAGGCATCCTGAACAGATGCCTGAACCACCACATCTGGCTTCTCTCAACCTGGAGGAGGAGCAGCTTGGCACCGAGCTTCTCCTGGATGGCAGAGCTCCTCATCCAATCTCTGAGTGAGAGCCCAGCCACCTTGCGGGAGAAACTCATTTCGGCCGCTTGTATCCGCGATCTCATTCTTTTGGTCACCACCCACAGCTGGTGACCATAGGTGAGGGTAGGAACATAGATAGACTTGTAAATTAAGAGTTTTGCTTTTCGGCTCAGCTCTTTTTTTTACCACGACAAATCGATGCAGTGTCCAAGAAGTTCATTTTGCACTGTTTATTTTTATTAAAGTAAAACTATCATTCTTATTAAAATCAAAATTGATAAAATGAGTAAATCAAATAAGCTTTTGTTTGATACGTTTTAAATTAACAAAGAGCTCAATCTGCGTCTGAAGACATGTTCCTCAGATGTGTCGGTACCCTGCAGTTCTGAGGTAGAATCATTGGGTTAGCACCATATGGCCGCGCTATCAGGGGATGTTAAAGTTGTTCTGGATTGTTTCTGAGGTGTTGCTTTGTGGTGCTGTGAAGAGTTATTTCTGGTTCTAGTGTCTTTATTTCTCACACTGTGACTCACTTTTGGAGCAAGTTAGAGCAAAAGCTGGCGTCATCTTCTGGGAAGAAATCTAAAGCTTATTGTTTGAGACTGTGTATCAAATTACCACATTTTAATTGCTTATTTCTATAAATATCTGCTGATGGTTTGCTGACCAGCTGCTTGTGGAACATTAGTGTGTCTCCGGTCTGCTGGTCTGTAATGAAGCAAGTTTAGCAGCATCTGACCCAAAGCCAGCTGGGACAGGCTCACACAGCTAATGGATCATGGATCAGCAGATGGTTCATTTCTTCTCCTCGAGACAAAGAAACACTTTCGATCAGATTCATTCTTAATGCACATTTTCCCTTTAAGCCATTTTTATATGTTGTATGTTTTTAAATGTCATATGTGCCTACAGTATATGGCTGGGTTTTTTTTTTTAAAGTCCAACTTTAAACTTCAAGAGAAAGTCATCAGTCAGTCATCTTCTCATCCGTCTATCCCTTTCGGGGTTGCGGGGGGTGCCGGAGCCCATCCCGGCCAATTTAAGGCGAAGGGCAGAGTACACCCCGAACAGGTCGCCAGTCTGTCGCGGGGCCACACACATGCAACCATCCACACACACTCATTCCTAGGGGCAATTTGGCACCGGCCAATCAACCTTTCATGCATGTCTTTAGAGGGTGGGAGGAAACGGGAAAACCCGGAGGAAACCCACACAAACACGGGGAGAACATGCAAACTCCACACAGAAATGACAGTGTTCCAAGCCTCGTCCCTACCCAGGACTCAAACCCACGACCTTCTTGCTGTAAAGCCACTGTGCTACCCACTGCGCCACCGTGCTGCCCTTCAAGAGACAATAAAAATGAAAAAGTAGATCTTCCTAGAAAATTTTCATGGTAACATTAGACTGCAATAAAACCAACACTTATCGAGAAAAAAGTGAAGGAAGACATGAAGATACTTGGTGTGACCGAAGAAGATGCAGCAGATAGGGTTAGATGGAAGAAACTGACTTGCTGTTGCGCCCCCTGAAGGGAAAAGCCGAAAGAAGAAGAAGATTGGGGGAAAAAAACCTTTTTCTGCGTCCTAACTGCCACATTAAATTTAAAATACAGACAACAGAACATCTGACTGGAGAATCGTTTGTAAAGTCTAGTGTGTTTATGTTTATGGTTGTTCAGGTTAGAAACAGAGGAGTGGGGGAGGGGTGTGAAGTATATAATTTACATTTAAAAAGAGCAGCTCAAAACAAGACCTTGTTTTTCAGTACTTGGTACAAAGGTAAGACAAAGTAACAAGATCAAATAACTGTGAGAAATTTGGACCAAACATGAAATTAGAACGATTACATGGAACAAAATCATGCTTCAACATTACAGCAAGGAAACCATATCTTTTCCCTAAATAAAATTCTCTAAAAATGTTTTTTGTTCTGGATTTGAATTGCCAATTTTAGGAATTATTGCTAACAGATACCGTTTAACTAAGTTGACCTCCATGTTTAGCTACTGAACTATGAACAGACCCGGATGGACGGTTGTGTTTGATGTCATGCATCATCTCTGTTCATTATACGGCCGGTTGTTTTCAATGGTCTTCAAATTACAAGCTGATGTCCCCCATCATTGGCCTAGTATTGGATAAAACTTAATTGAGCATAGGTACAAGGTGGCGCCAGCCTGGCTACAAGACATCCACAACCAGGCTTCTCGTAGAGGTCCTGATAGTTAACGATGGGTTTCCAGAAGAATTTAAACTTCAAACACAAAAGTCAAGTAAAAAAAAGACAAATGACGAATAAAAACAAAAACATTTGAGTCTAATAAAGTGGTTTTGTTTGCTCTCCAGATCCAGCTGAAGGAGATCTTTGAGACGGACACAGACATTGCTTTGGTGTTGGAGCTGGTGACCGGTGGAGAGCTGTTCGACCGGTAAGGACTCACACGTTAAAGTCAATTGATCCTTGTTTGAACTGACACTTTAAAGAGTCCAGGTAAAAAAGAATACCGTATTTTCACGACCATAGGGCGCACCATATTAAAAGGCGCAGTCCAAATTTTGCGTGCTCTATATTTAACACACACAAGGCGCACCTGATGATAGGACGCAGGTTTTATATACATACATATCCTCTACTACGTAGGTCCGCCTTACAACAACACACACACACATACACATAGACGCGCGCGCGCACACGCACACGCACACACGTGCGTATTTAAAAATAGATCGGGAGTAAAACTGAGTTTGGTTGGTTTTATTTAAATATTAGTTACAGTCGTCATAAAGTCATTTATCAAATCCATCAAAGTCCTCATCCTCTGTTTCAGAATCTAACAGCTGCGCTAAATCCAACCACGCAGGTTCACTTTCCTCGCTGTCAGAGTCACTTTCTGAACCGTGCAGCTCCTCGGAAATGATGCCTGCTTTTGGAAAAGCTCGGACAACAGTGCCAGCAGACACGTTAGCCCGAGCATCTACAATCCACTGGCAAACTGTGGCATCAAATGCCCGGCGCAGCTGATTGCCATCAGTTTAAACTGAGCTTCATAAGCGTGTCTCTTTTCCATTTCCAGTGTTGTAAAAACAGCAATGTTCTGCATAAAGCACACACCTGTTCTTTTATACATAATCCACGCCCACACTTCCCCCTTTAACATTCTCATGTTCTCAACTGCGTCCGCCTGATGGTTCTCTAATACGTCCGCAAATCACAAATCAGAAAGGGCGCACTGCACGACAGGGCGCACCGCTCATTTTGAAGAAAATTTGAAATTACGGTATTATACAAGTTTCCGTTGAAATCTTTCTAATAAACACAGAGCATGAATGTGGAAACGAAAAGGGGGAAATGACTCAGTGCATGAGAGGCCCATCAGGATTTAAAGCCACACCAATGGAGAGTAACAATCCCTTATTATGAGACGTGTAACGACTCTTGGAAACTCTAGGGATCTGTTGGAGACCCCTAGAGACATCAGCAGCCAACCGTAGACTCTTACTGAATCCAGTAACTATCTGTTGATTCTTACAGACCATAATCTACAAGGGGACTTTGGAAAAATTCTAGAAGCGACTGTAGCTTCTCTGAAACTCGGGAGAAAAACGTACTTAAAGATTTTGGGACCAAATATTAGAGCCTTCTGTTGTCACACCACACACACATCAAAACAACCAATCTGTCTATTTCAGATGTAAAGTCTTTGGAGGCATAATGTCTCTATCTGGCAGCCATTGTGATACATGTTCTGTCCAATTCTAAAGCAAATCAAATCCTGTTCTATGTCTGAACATCACCATTGCGTTGATTCATTGATGGATGACATGAACACAACCCAGCTCCCTGGCAACCTCAAGTTGACCGCAAAACACTTTTGTAACTACACAAGACTAGACAAGGAGAGCGTGGGGAAGGGATGAGGTGGGAGCTGACAAACAATCTGAAAAAGGAGAAAAAAACCACCAGGATTTATTAATACGGGGAAAACAAGACACAGGTGCAAATATTGGAGAGATGAAATCGGGACCAAGTGTGAGGAATTAGAGCAAAGGGCAGAAGAAGAGGAAAAGAGAACGAGCTATAAGGGGCAATTATCGTAACACAAACATGGTAGCAACCTCCCAAAATGAATCTGCGCCGCCTTTAAATAGTAGCCGTTACATGTTCTCCAGAGACCCATAGAAACAAACAAGAACCAGTTTACAAAAGATTGTTTTTTTTAAATATACTTTATTAATCCTTCACCGGGAAATCCGTGTGCTGCCATACACCGCAGCAGGCTGCCACCTATGACGGCGCCAATGGTGGGAGAAACGGGGGGTTAGGTGTCTTCTCCAAGGACCCTAGACATGAACTAAGTGCGATGTGAACCCGCGAACTTCCGGTTAACTTCCAGACCGCAGGCGAACGCTCTAAACACGGAGCCACCGTCTCCCCCAATGGTTGTATTGGTAAGCTCTAGTGTTTGGAAGGCCTTGTTGCTGATTGGTGGTCTGTGTCCGTATTTACCTCCTGCCCTCTATCACGCTTCTGTTTATTTTTCCGATGGATTAAAATGAAAGTTTATATATGAATTATTTACTTGTGAGACTCATCGTCTCTGCTGCACAGAAACATGTGGAAATTACGTTTGATTTGCTCTGTTTTCAGGACTGTGATTGGTAGAATTTATTTACCCAGTAGGCTGGTGCACCTGTGTGATGCTGACCACATACTCGTTACATTTAATGCAATATAAAAGCAAACCAAAGAAAGATGGGAATGTTTAAACTTGCATGTTTAACTAATCTTCCTGGTTAATCTGGCGTTACAGCATTATGACATAGTTCAGCTTTTGTTTAAGAAGTTGTTCAACAAACCTTCAACTTTTTTGTTTAAAGCAGACATGTCCAAAGTCCGGCCCGGGGCCCAAATGCGGCCCGTTGTCAATTTTCATCAGGCCCGCAGCCTCCGTCATAAAATCAATAACGCCTGGCCCGCGTGTAGAATTACGTAATACATCGGGCAGCAGCGCTGTTACCTGCGTGTTCTAAATGCTGCCATCTAGAGGCTAAAATAGGAACAGCAAATCAGTATGTGAGCCCCCCCAATTTTCTAAAATGGTGTCAACTAACAAAAGGAGGGAAAAAAAAAAATCTAGCACGCCATTTAGCCAGTCTAAACTAGTGGTTACCAAAGCATGCCATCCATCTGATCCTGTTCTCAGGGGCGATTCCAGGATTTTCTAAAGGGCTTTTTGTCTATGATCTCATCTCCACCCCCTCCCCCACACACGGATCCGGCCCGCTTGTCAAAAGTTAGAACTCAATGTGGCCCGTGAGTGAAAAAGTTTGGCCACCCCTGGTTTAAACATTGGTCGTGTTTCTGTTTTCAGGATTGTGGAACGTGGTTACTACAGCGAGAGGGATGCAGCTCACGTCATCAAACAGATCCTGGAAGCTGTGGCGGTAAGATGCAACATGATATTAAGATTTATAGTTCCATCATATTAAGGCACTTGAAAAATCTCAACTGTAACAATTACTTGTTGCTGGTTTTGGTTACGTTTCTATTGCTACTGCTCAATATGGCGACTTTCATTGGTTTAGTTGCAATGATTACCACGTGCTTCACCATTAGTTTGGTTTGTATGGTTCCTTTCATTTAGAGCTAGTGCTATACCGAGTTGCAAAGATTAGTTTAGCCGTGTGTTTGGGCTGTTTTTGTGAATGTGGTAACTGTATCATTGGTTTCTTAAGGTAGTTTAGTTGCTGTTATTGCTGCTGCAATAACAGCTCCTGGTTACAGGACCTAGTTTTGTTGCTAGGGTCATTGTCAGGTACATTTGCTGAAGATTTAATGATGTCTTTTGGGAATTCCTTCTAAAGGGAAAACTCCAGGAGTCTCTGGGCACTTGTTACAGGCTGTCCAGTCTCTGTATGACATCTGCAAGAGATTGGTCCATATTGCTGGTAATAGGTTGGATCCATTTCCAGTGAGAATTAGACTCCACTGAGGCTGTCTTTTAAGAGTAAAAAAAAACTTTATTTGTCCCAAAAAGGGAAAATTGCAAATTTGAAAAAAACTAAAGTATCTACGTTTTTACTTATTGTCCCATCTTTATTATTTTTGTATAAAAACTTGTCGTCAGTGGCTTGACTTTCTTATCCTTCCGAGTCTTGCCCATGTCTGTTGTGTTTGACCACAGAAGCTATATTAATTTGCCAAGGCAGTATGTAGCACGGCCAAGAAGACTATGGGTCCTTCAATGGGCCAAAATTCAAATGTGCAAGCATTGGCTCGCCACTGTTAATACGTCATAATTAACTACGTTATTTCTTTCAACGCATTGAAATGTGGTGTCCAATCAAATTTAATGCTTTAAAATGACAGCACTAGTAAGAAGTTTAATCAGGGAAAAGATACAGATACTTTATTGTCATTGGACTGCAAGGGAACAACAAAATTACAGTTCCAATCCACCCGATTCAAGATGAAGACACACAAACAACTAAAAGCACAAGTTACAGAGCCAAGAGACTGAGGACACGCAGCCATATATAGAGGCTTCCTTATCACAGCGATAGATTCACACGGTACGAAGGGGAATTTACATGGTATTTAAAAAAATAAAAAAAAATTTGTTCCATTCCGCTTGTTCCGGGGTCGGGTCGCGGGGGTAACAGCCTCAAACGGGCAGCCCAGGCCTCTCTCTCCCCAGCTGCATCCTCCAGCTCACCCGGAAGGATCCCAAGTCATTCCCGGCCAGCTGTAAGACACGGTCTCTCCAGCGGGTCCGGGGTCTGCCCCTTGGTCTCCTCCCGGTGAGACGTGCCCAAAACACCTCGGCCGCGAGGCGCCTATGGGGCATCCTGACCAGATGCCCTAACCACCCCATCTGGCACCTCTCGACCTGGAGGAGAAGCGGCTCGACACCGAGCTCCTCCCGGATGGCAGAGCTCCTTACCCTATCTCTGAGTGAGAGCCCAGCCACCCTGCGGAGGAAGCTCATTTCGGCCGCTTGTACCTGCGATCTCATTCTTTCGGTCACCACCCACAGCTGGTTACCATGGTGAGGGTAGGAACGTAGATTGACTTGTAAATCGAGAGCTTTGCTTTTCGGCTCAGCTCTCTCTTTACCACGACGGACCGATGCAGAATCCTAGTTATTGCTGATGCCGCACTGATCCGCCTGTCGATCTCCCGCTCCATCCTTCCCCCACTCGTGAACAAGACCCCGAGATACTTAAACTCCTCCACTTGGGGAAGGACCGTGTCCCTGACCTGGAGGAGGCATTCCACCCTTTTCTGGGCGAAGACCATGGTCTCGGATTTGGAGGCACAAAATACTTTATTGTCTTGCTGCTGAAAGGAGCAGGACAACACTCTATTTTCTATACTACACTAACTGTTTGAGTGCAGTACATTTGTCACGTTTGGTCCCAACCAGAAAGGAATGATTGGTTGAATAAAAATAATGCCCACCAATGTACACTTTCCCTTTCATTTTAGCTGAAACTCTTCTATCTCACATCACACTTGATACTTTCTCCACCCGTTCCAGCCTGCTTGCACACGCTTCTTCACCTCTTTTCCACACTCTCCATTTCTCTGGACTGTTAATCCTAAGTACTTAAAATCTTCCACCTTCTTTATCTCTTCTCCCTGTAACCTCATTTCTGCTGAGCTTAAAAGTACGTTGTTAAAAATGTTATTAAGCTGAAGTTTTTGCTGCTTTTTTCTCATAAACATGAAACATTTATTCATCTGTTTTGTAGCTTTTTGTGTCGAGGTGTCACTGCTATGGTTCAGTTGTTGCCATGGTTATCAAGATCAGCTCAGCATGATTCAGTTTCTATAGTTGCATCGTTCACTGCTTCTTATATTTTCTAACAACCTGGTTATTTGATGTCAAATTTCCGCTGTTTTCCAGTCATTAGCTTCTGGTGAAGAAGTTGCTGTGTTTACCTGCTCTTATCTCGGATGTGGCTCCACTTGATGTTCTAATCATATTTAGTAGCAGGAGCAGGTGTTATTAAGGTTTATTTGTAGCTGTTTTTCAGGCAGCTGTAGGAACCTGACCACAGTATCCTTGTTATCTGGGTTCAGCTCTATTTGGTTTTCTGCTTTGGATCAATCAGCTGCTCCATGTTTGCTTACCTGATTACTGCTCAGTCTGGCTAAATCTGTTTAGGCAGCCTCACACACCAAAGTGCGGCTCTAAAAGGACTGATTTAGGCTGGAGTAGGTGCTATAACCCCTGCAGGTCCTCCACTTGTGTGAAAACAACACTTTGTCATCAGTAAGGCTGGTGTTAAGGGAGGATTTGCTCCTTTTCAGGGAGCCAGATGATGAGTCTTTAGGTCATATTTTTGTGATAAACATGTTTGTGCTGGTCTTCCTGAAACTGATATCCATCTGAGAGAAAGAGACTTCCATTTTTCATCATCAGCAGCAGATTTTCTTGGCGTAGGATGGAATTCGCCTTCGTCTGATTAGTCACATGTCGCCTGTTTTCACACAGATTTAATGAGACGTTAAAGTGGCAGAAAATCACATTTCAAGGTTAGGACTCGAACTTTTATGCAAAGCAAAAAATGGTGATAATTTGAATAAAGATGAGAGAAAACTTGGGGCTCATCAGGAGCTTTTCTTATGCAGCTGCTGCTCGGTGATAATAAAAGCCGAGGAAAACAAACACATTTATATTAAAGACTAATTTGGTTCTAGTTTCTGAACATAATATCTCACACGTCCGCCCTACAGGCCTGCTTCACGGATATCTGTGATGTTGTGAGACGGAGAGCTCTCGGGGACTAAAGTAACTAAGTGTTCATTAGCCTGAACAGACTGATTGCTCTCAAATCCATTTTCTCTCTATTATGCAACCATGACAACACTTTGCCGACAGATTTTTACAGGTTTTTGATGCAAAACATTACAAGACTTCTAAAAGTTACCATTTTACCTCTCTCATCGTTAACGTCTGTTCAGATAAACAAACAACAAATTTACATAGTTTCTTTCTTCTGACTATTTTTCAGCCTCACCAGCAATCCATTTTTACTTTTTCATCCAGTCAGTTCAAGAAGCTATTCTGACTATTATCAGTGGTAAGGCAGGGTACACACTAGGCAGGTCACCAGTCTGTTGAAAGGCCAGACAGGCAATGAATCACATTCTCACTCCTAAGTTGAACTTAAACTAAGAAATCAGGCTAATCTGCACATTTTTGGAGAAAGGAAGAAAGCTGGAGAGCACACTCAGACTTGAGCAGAACATGCAAACTCAACATAGCTCAGGTTTGAACCAGTAACTTTCTTGCTGTGAGATTGTGGTTGTTGAGAGGAGTGGCGGTGAGAGGAGTGAGGTAGGAAGAACCCTAGATCAGAAATTGGACTGACTTTTCTACTCATGTACTCACCAATGTGCCCAAAGAGCGGGGTGGAAGTGTGGTTCGGTAAACCCTTTGAGAAAGAATTATGAAGAAAACAATTGCTTTAATTCAATTATCTAGGATCAACAGTCCAGAGCAATGGAGAGTGTGGAAAAGAGGTGAAGAAGTTTGTGTAGGCAGGCTGGAACGGGTGGAGGAAAGTATCAGATGTGATGTGTGATAGAAGAGTTTCAGCTAAAATGAAAGGGAAAGTGTCCAAAACTGTTGTGAGACCGGCCATGCTGATTGGTCTAGAAACAGTAGCACTGAAGAAATGACAGGAAGCAGAGATGGAGGTAGCAGAGATGAAGATGCTGAGGATCTCTCTGGGAGTGACCAGGATGGACAGAATTAGAAATGAGTACATCAGGGGAACAGCACATGTTAGAGGTTTTGGGGATAAAGTCAGAGAGAGGCAAGACTTAGATGGTTTGGACATGTGCAGAAGAGAGAGATAGTACATAGGAAGAAGGATGCTGGATTTGGAACCACCAGGAAAGAGGACTAGAGGAAGACCAAAGAGGAGGTTCATGGATACAGTGAAGGAAGACATGAAGATAGTTGGTGTGACCAAAGAGGATGCAGCAGATAGGGTTAGATGGAAGAAACTGACTTGCTGTGGCGACCCCTAAAGGGAAAAGCCGAAAGAAGAAGAAGAAGAATTGCTTTAATTCAAACTTCAAATTAAAATTTCATTTTCTTTTCAGTTTTCTTTGTATTGGCTTCGCTCATGTTTACTGAAATGCCAAGTTGGACCCCAACCTGATTAGCCTTACCATTATTTTTCTGTCTGGATGAAGCCTATCCACAACTAAGGCCATGTCAACATGTAGCCGGGTATTTTTAAAAATGTATATCCTCTGTTCTCCGTTTTAGAAAAACTGTTGCATACACATGTAATCGTTTTCAATATAACCAGCGGCGGATCCAGAGGGGGTGTGGGTGTGCACACCCCCCCTTTTGGTCCACAAACAACAAAAGAAGAAGAAAGAAAAGGGAACTAGTCAAGCTATCCCCTTGCAGGCCCTGCAAATGGGCCACCAAAATGTAGAAAAATGACTCTTGTTTTGCAAAATTTTCTGGGACTGGGAATGCCCTCAGCCCCCCCATGCTGGCTATGTAATGAGCTCACGGCCCCCCACCATAGAAAATCCTGGCTACGCCCCTGAAAAGTATCACATTATAATGTTAAGACATAATTTTTTAGCACTTTTAGTCAAGTAAAACATTGATTTTCACACTAGACTTTTAAAGAGCGTCTTTTATGTTGCTTTAAAATTAAAACAGATGTAAAAACATTCTTTAAAATGCGAACGTGCCAGTTTTAGAGTGATTTTTTTCTACCCTTTCTGTCTCCATATGGAAAGAATTACATTATAATCTTTGGTTACACTTTAAATTTGACTAGAAAATAAAGGTTACAATTTATTCTGAGCTTTCTTTTGTTATCTTTTGTTTTTGAGTGGTGAAAAAATGAGCAAAATTGGGTTTTGTGCAGAAAAATCTAAGATTTTATTATCATGCCATATTGTTGAGCTCGACCACCTGCTGGACCAAAGGTTGGCAATAAAAAGAATGCTCTCCATACTTCTCTCACTTCGTTTGCACTCAAGAGGCACATGAGCGTAACAGAAACTACTGTGTCCCTAAGATCGTAATGCAATGACCACACCAACACGATTTCCGTAAAGGGAATCCTTGGCCAAGTCATCAGTAATTTGTGGGTCCCATGTGCAGGGACCAACACGAACTGAACACTGGAACCCATGTCACTGACATGTACAAGCCCTCCTCCTTCTGATGGGTTATACTGTAGCAGGCATGGGCAAACTACGGTCCGCGGGCCACATGCGGCCCGTTAAACGTTTTAATCTGGCCTGCCGAACTTGAAAAAATTAAATAAATAAACCTTGTTAATGTTTTGTTTCTCCTGAAATTCTGATGTTTCCACACTAGATGGCACACTCTGGATATATTGGCTTTGTTGACAAAACAACAACACTGCTCCCATTAAAATGTGTGTGTCTCCGTGATGCGTACACTGTCAAAAGTGTGCACAGATATAGAAAGCCATCGGGCCCAATACGCGCACGTAAACAAGCGTGTTGGATGTTAAAGCAAGCAAAATGTTACATCAAGCACTTAGATTTCAAACCTAGTGCCGCTAAATGTACGTTTTTAAGCGCTATCGCACTAGATTTCAGTTCTAGCGCCACTAGATTTGAAATTTACTGCTCCTGTTGAAACAAGCGTAGATTTTTTTACGCTTGTTTAAAATCTAGCGCACCATTCTATCGGTCAAATCTAGCGGTTACCAAAGCATGCCATCCATCTGATCCTGTTCCGGCTCCTTTGTCAAATGTTAGAACTCAATGTGGCCCATGAACCAAAAAGTTTGCCCACCTCTGGGTTATAGTGATCGTGGCCTCTTTGGTCCTGGTTAGGATGGTTCTCCGCGTGGAGAGATTTCAGTTGCCCTGCTGCTGTTTGAAGCACAAAGCTGGGATTAGCATTAGTCTGTAGCATGTCAAAGAAGTCAAGCTTAATTTGAATCATTTTCTATTTGCTTTTCATAAAAGTTTTTGAACGTAAATAAAGTTTGTTTGGATTGAGAGTGTGTTTTAAAGACCTGAGGCAGTTAGGTAAGTGGTGGATGAAAGGAACAGGGTGGTGTGTGTGGACAGCTGGTGTAGCTGCAAGCGTTGTTGTTCCACATGGAGGCAGCGTGCAGGTTTCTTATGTAACAGCATCCTGCTGCTGAACAGATTAAAACCAAGGGATTAACACACACACACACACCAGAGCTGACCTACATCTAACTAGTGGAAAACATACGCCTGTTTATGTGTGTGTGCGTATGTGTTTTAGGATTAGAAAGTGGTTGTTCTTGTATTTGATGTGTGTGATGTTAATCTAGAGCTCGGAAACATGCTGCACACCCTGAACACCAACATGGTTTTACAGCCAAGTTACAAACATTTAAAGGGAGGCACATTTTTTGGCTAAATCAACCTTTTGTAGGTTTTTGCCTTGTTTCAACATTATTTCCTAATAAAAACCATACGTGACGTGGTTTTTTATCTCACATGTTTGAGTACATTGCAATCCCTCCCATTCAGTATTCGGATACTATTTGAACAACAGGTTGTTTTTGGCCACAGGTTTTGTTTTCTACAATGTCAACATATTAATATAAGTAGGAAGTGTCAGGGTTTGGCGCCAAGAGGACAAACCCTAAAAGCAGACAAAGCAGTTCAACCTTGTTTGTTAAAGAGAAGAGGTGTTTGGAGGTGAGGTAGGCAGGCTAGAGACCAGAAGGTGGCGATAATGGCCGCTAGAGACCAGAAGGTGGCGATAATGGCTTCTAGAGACAACAAAGTGGTGATTTCAGGGCCCAGAAGTTTTTGGGCCTGAGAAGTATCTGCCATTTTGCAAAAGAAGTTTGTGGGCGCAAAGACATTTGGGGGCCTGACGCTTTTTCCAGTGTCACACGTAGGCAAAAACAATTTGCTATCTCCAGTTCCTGGATACAGTCTTTGTTCCACACACAGGCAGCCAAACATGTAGGCTATACGACATCACGCTGGAGATGCTGGAGCATACGCAGACAATTCACCAAGAAAAGTAAACAAAATCTTCCAAAAAGAGGACAAAGTGAAAACAGGTGCAGAAAAAAGGAGGACATGAACCAAATTAAGTTATTTTAAAACAAACCAGAAGCTGACTATGTCCAGCTTTTATTAGCATTAGCATGAGCTATCAGAAGTGTGGTATGAGACGTGTTAAATCAGAGCAGCACATGGTTTTTACCAAATCTAGAAATTAGTGACCTATTTGATGTAATTTCTCTTTAAATCCCGGAAGGTTCATTTTAATTTAATCCAACTAAAGCAGAGGTGTCAAACTCAAATCCTCAAGGGGCCAAAACTCAACATTGGGACAAAGTTGTGGGCCAACACTGCTATTCACAAATCTGGAACATTTTACTTTATGGATCAACGTAAACTTCCTAAATACTACAATGTCATTGGAGGAAATTCCATTTCTGAATCGTGTTTATTGATACGCCAAAGCATCAACAGAGTATTCACGGATTTGTAGTTTCATCACCAATTTTGTACAGTATAGTGTAGACTCTTACGTTGGTGCCATCTTCAATTGCAGGGGTCAACAATCTTTTAGACTCGCGGGCCACATTGAGTTCTTACATTTGACAAAGGGGCCGGAACAGGGGCAGATTGATGGCATGCTTTGGTAACCGCTAGATTAGACCGATAGAATGGTGCGCTAGATTTCAAACTAGCGCGCTAAATGTTACATCAAGACCGTTAAATTTAAAATCTAGTGGCACTAGATCTGAAATCTAGTGATGGCACTAAAAAACATGCATTTAGCGGCGTTGGGTTTGAAATCTAAGCGCTTGATTTAACATTTTGCTTGTTTTAACATCTAACACGCTTGTTCACATGCGTGTATTGGGCCCGATGGCTTTCTATATCTGTGCACACTGTTTATTTTGACAGCGTACATATCACGGAGACACACTCATTTTAATGGGAGCAGTGTTGTTGTACTCTCAACTCTCAATGAGGAACTACACAGATTTGTTACTCTCAACAAAGCCAATATCATCTAGAGTGCGCAATCCAGTGAGGAAACATCAAAATTGCAGGGGAAATAAGACATTAACAAAGTTTATTTATTTAATTTTTTCAAGTTTGGCATGCCAGATTAAAACGTTTAACGGGCCACATGTGGCCTGCGTGCCGTAGTTTGCCCATGCCTGTACAATAGTCATCTTGCTTGGCTTTACAGGCTATATATAATTACACTAATTTGGTCCAAAAACTGGAATTCTCTTTAATTGAAGTTTTTTATATAGCCTGATAGCACAACGCAGCCATTTTAAGAGGCTTAACATGATAAACTGAAAAAAACAAAAATCAATTCTACGAGAAACCATAGCCAATTCCTTAGTCTTCAGAGCTTCCTAATTTTTGAGAAAAACTGCTAAAAACCAGACATGGGAAGAAAAGCAGATACCTTATAGTGATCTACATTAAAGGGGGGATCCTCCACAGGATAGACAAGCAATGTTCCCATGACTGTCAATGAGACTGCCTTGAGATATATCAAGCCTTGAGGTCTCTATGGTTTGGCGACGCCCAAGACAGAAACACAGATGATCCAGCAGGTTTCTGGAACAGAGAGAAGGATTTTATGTGAATCATACTGTACCAACTAGAACTGTGGAATCCTAATTGGGTTCGAGAACATTGGAGAGAGGTAGATAGAATTAGAGGACAGAATCCCAATGTACCATACTTTCCCCAGCTTCTAGTTTCTTGTAGCTGTACCAACTAAATGAATCTGTTTCTATCTGGCCTGGTGATAAGCTTGTTCAAACAGCAATGCTTTAAGCCTCCCTTTAAATGTAGGAACACTGTCTGCCTCTCTCACTTGAGCTGGGAGCTTATTCCATAAAACTGGAGCTTGGTGGCTAAAGGCTCTACATCCAACCGTACTTTTAGAAATCCTAGGAATTGCTTACTTTTTACTCTTACTTGAGTAAATTTATTTAGGTCTACTTGTTACTTTTACTTGAGTAAAAATATTTTGGAGTAACTGTACTCTTACTAGAGTAAATCTTTTCGTTACTCTACCCTTTGGTGGAATTTAGTCTTGATGGCTAAAGGCTCTACCTCCAACTGTACTTTTAGACATCCTAGGAACTACCAACAGCCGTGCATTTTCAAGCAAACTGTTTAGACTAATTGATAAGGTTTTATAAGTCAGACAAATTCGTAGAAGAATTTTAAAGCCTGATTCTGTATTCTATAAACTAAAGGATGACGTTATTTATTTACAAATGTTCATTAATGATTTGAACAACCTGGAATGATGAGTTTTTGTGCTTTTTGAGGTTTTTCCTGATGAACTATTCATGTTTTTCATCTAAACGCTTCACCTCGGGAAAGAGACCATCTGTCAGTAATGAGCACCATCCTCTTCAACCCTGAGGTCTTTCATCTGCCCCCCACCTTCTGCACTTTATTCTTTCATGTTGTTACTGGTGGAACAAACTGCTGCATGTGGAGTGGGTTTCTGTTCGAATGAACTTTCATAGTCTGACGACACATACAAGGATTTGGTGTAAAGTCTAAACGCTTACTGATGTAGATAAAAAAGCAACTGGTTCAATAGAAAGTGAGGGTCTCTGTTCCCTTTAAAATCTAGCGCAGAAGTGAGCAAGTCAGCGCGTTCATCTTCAATAGATTACATACTTAAGCCCTTGTGAATTTTTCTGCTATTTAAATATTTTGCCACTTTATTGCGCTTTCGAAAATGGATTGTTCTTTGACATCAAAAGATCAGGTTTTTAAAGATTCTATTTACAAAATTTAAATAATGTAAATTTTAAAAAGTAATTTTTTTCTAATTTTCTAACAGCACTTGAAAACTTTCAAATCAAACGTTGCATTAACTGGTCATGATAAAAAACCTGAGCTCAAAAGCAAACCCCTTGATCAGTTGATCAATGTTCCTACCCTCACCATGGTGACTAGGTTCTACGTTACTACCCTCACCATGGTGACTAGGATCTACGTTACTACCCTCACCATGGTAACCAGGATCTACATTCCTACCCTCACTGTGGTAACCATGTTCTATGTTCCTACCCTCACCATGGTAACCAGGATCTACGTTTCTACCCTCACCATGGTGACTAGGATCTACGTTACTACCCTCACCATGGTAACCAGGATCTACATTCCTACCCTCACTGTGGTAACCATGTTCTATGTTCCTACCCTCACCATGGTAACCAGGATCTACGTTTCTACCCTCACCATGGTGACTAGGATCTACGTTACTACCCTCACCATGGTAACCAGGATCTACATTCCTACCCTCACTGTGGTAACCATGTTCTATGTTCCTACCCTCACCATGGTAACCAGGATCTACGTTCCTACCCTCACCATGGTAACCAGGATCTACATTCCCACCCTCATTATGGTAACCAGGATCTACATTCCCACCCTCATTATGGTAACCAGGATCTACGTTGCTACCCTCTCCGTGGTAATCAGCTGTAATTGGTGACCAAAAGAACAAGACCCCAGATGCAAGGAGACAAAATAAATTAGATTCTATAGACGACAGAAAAAAGCTGTATTTTTTGTAGTTCGTTAAAAGTGTTTTTACTTTTTACAAACATGCAGATTTATGTTCAGTTTTTTTTTTTTTGGAAAAAAGTGGCACCCTGCAGCCACTTCGTTTGCAGGGTGGCTGGGCTCTCAGTCTGTGATAGTGAGAAGCTCTGCCATGTGGAAGGAGCCTGGAGTAGAGTTGTTGCTTCTCTAGGTTGAGAGCAGCCATATGGTGAGGTTCGGACATCTGGTTAAGATTTTTCCGAAACACCTCACAGGTGAAAGGTTTCTTCCAACTGGGAGGAGACCCAGAGGCAAACCCCGGACCCACTAAAGAGACTAAGTTTCACAGCTGGCCATGGAACACCTAAGGATCTTACCTGGTGAGCTGGTGATTGTGATGGGGAGAGGAAAATCTGGACTTCCCATCTGTGACTGTTGCCCCTGCTACTTAAGCCCTAATGAAGCAGAAGACAATGGATCAGAATTAAAATTAAACGTCCATATTCATGTTATTTTTGTCTCATATGTGGAATTCTTCTAAGCCATTTGATTTTAGTTTGGCACTCATTTTAACATCATGTGTGTTCCATGAGTCCGAGAGTTTGCTCATACCAGTATTAACCATGGATTACCACCATCAAACAAGCACCACTTGTAATTTCATGTGAGGGATCCGCTTCAGGGCTTCACAGTGGTGCCTTAGCAGGAAGGTCGGTGCTCCGAGCCCCGGTGGGACGAGACTCTTAAAGCTTGCTTTTCTATGTGGAGTTGGCGTTGTTTCTAGTTGGTCCTCCAGCTTCTTCCCACCCTTAACGTGCATCGTCCACAGAGAGAACAGAGAGAAATTACCCCTAGGAATGAGTGTGTCTGAATTAGTCTTTATATGTGGCGCTGCAACAGACTAGCTACCAGTTCAGGGTGTACCCAGAACAGGTAGCAGGGAATGTGATCCCTAGCAACTCTGGTTTGGATAAGCAGAACAGAAAATGACTGACTGATGGTTTCATTCAGTTTAATTGTCGTTTGAACAAGAATAAATCCATGTCAAAGCATCAGAAAATACAAATGTCTATGTCCGAAATATTTACCAAATGTATTGATGATGAATGGTTTGTGATCCCAACCTGTTCAATGACATTGACATTTGGTTGCGTGACCCCAGAAAACCAGAATCCGTTCATATATAATGGTATCGAAACTCAGTGAGCAGTTTAATTAAAATCCCCCCAGTGGTTTGGGAAATATTGCGCTTCCGAAAATGTTACAGAAGACCGACACACGGACAACCTCAGTACTTAATGCCTTGTCCTCACTCTGAATGGAGGCAGAATAAAAATAAAGAAACTCAGTTTAATAGAAATAAGTCCCTTTGAAGTATCCTCATGTGACCGGAGGAAAACTGAAAATAACAGATTAAAACAGATAAGATTCAGAAGGATTAACACATATAAACAGTGTAAGCATTTAGCCATTAGGAGCACTGCCAGGATGTGAGCACTGCTCTCTACAAGCTTCCCACTGGGCTATTTCTTCATTGGGTGATGAATAAAAAGACCAATCGTCGCTCATAAGTGATGTGTATAAGGTTCAGGACCATGTCGGGTTAAGTAACTTCGAGTTATTTAAAGGTCTTGTACAAAAATGTAGTTAATTGTGTCTACCTATTTTTTTTTTTTTTTTTAAATTAAACTGTTCCGTATGCAATAAAAAAATTGAATGATTTTTTCTTTCAGTATCTTCATGAGAACGGGGTTGTTCATCGTGACCTGAAACCAGAGAACCTGCTCTATGCCGACCTGTCACTGGACGCTCCGCTGAAGATAGGTAATTCAAATCAAATCATTTTAATTTTATTTGTTTAGCCCAAAATCACAGAATTTCCGTCTCAATGGGCTTCACACGAAAAAGAGGAATGTATTAACACAAATACACAGCAAGGAAAATAAGTAACAAATGCTAACTAAACAAGACTAGCACATTTATGCCCTTAGACTGTCCTTCATGGTGAGAAAAAACTCCTAAAAAACCTCATCAGTGGAGAAAAATAAGAAACCTCGTGGGGATCCACATGAAAGAGAAATCCCTCCCCCGGGACGAGCAACCAATGTGTCAAAGATTATTGTTTAAATATTAGCTTATTATAGTCTAGAATAAGCTAATAGGGTAAGACACACACAGAGGAACGTTACTACAAGTCCCAGATGGCAGGATATAGACACCCCGCCCCACAGCCCCCCATCCTGCATCTTCCAGTAGACTCATCCCTCCATCCTTGAGGAACTCAAATTTGAGGCTGTGTTTTCCTCCCAACTGCTTCCCACTCGGTTGTTTAATGAGAAACTTCAGTGGCTTCTGTTGGTTCATTATTTCTGTAGAAATCTGTGTGGGTCCAGATGGCCGGAGAACCCCCCGGCTACCCAGCACAGATGGAGGAGAGTGAGTCTCCTGCAGAGGAACACATTCTCTCCCACTCGCTCTCTGACCAAAATAATCACAACGGAAACTCTCTGAAACCGTCTCTTCCTTTTAAATTCACAGCCGACTTTGGTCTTTCAAAAATCATTGACGACCAGGTGACGATGAAGACTGTTTGTGGTACACCGGGATACTGTGGTGAGTAGAGTTTTGGTATGAATGTAGGTTGATAAACAAGTCTACATTTCTTAGACTTGTGCCAAATGAGAGCTTAAACACACAGTGAAAGAATTTAAGCCACGTTACAACATCCACTTTGGCAAAAAGAAGTGCACAGCTGGCGTAAAAAAAAAAAAAAGAATAGTATTATGTTATAAAATTGTCTTGATGTGGATGCAAGTGGAAGGAGGAGGAGCCAAAAAGCAGGACAAAAATGATTTATTAACTGAAGTAATGGTAAGTCTGTAAGGCAAAGTTCACAGGATTAACTCAGGATCAAAAAGTTCAAATGATAAGTTCAAAGATAACTTATGGTCAGGCAGCCAGGAGGACCTTACTGGGAAGGGTAACGATGACCCGATGTGGAAGTCTGGGGCGATTGCCCTTAAATAGGCAGCAGGATCCACAGGCGTGTGGCAATCTCAGGTGTCCCTAATCAGGGTAATGAGGAAGGTCCAGGGCTCCCTCTGGCGGCAGGCAAGGGGATCACGACAAAAATAATGTGCATACATTAAAACGATGATTCTTCTCACAACTAGAAAAGCACAGATCTCCACTAAGTTCCGGGAAAAGGACATCCTTTTTTCCTTCCACCCAATGTATGCAGATCAGCAACCTGAACAGGTCTCCAGTCTGTCCATGGGCCTCATAGAGGGATCAACAACCACTCACGTTCACACTCACACCTACTGTCAATTTGAACCAACTAATCAACCCATTGTGAATATTTTCAGAAGTGGAAAACTCACGTATGAACGAAGAGAAAATAAAATTGTTATTTTCTTTTATCTGTGCAGCATTAAAAGCTAAAAAACTACAATTAGCTAAAAAGTTAATCAGAACTTTTAAAACGCTCCTAGACCCAAAAGATGGACCTGATCACCCGCCAAAATTTAATCACTTCTTCATCTTCCCATTGTGGATAAATTCTGAACATTTCATAACACCCCCCAGAACTTTATGAGTTCTATCACTTTCACACGTGCGTGAGTATACACACACACATGCTACCATCACATAACCTTCTTGGCAGAGGCTATTATAACTTTTTTACGTTATAAAAATGAGATTCTATTCAGTAACAACTTCATATTTAGATCTTGATGTTTAATTGTAATTTATTGAAAACATCCTTATGTATTTTTA
This sequence comes from Neostethus bicornis, assembly GCA_902685375.1. Lineage (NCBI taxonomy): Eukaryota > Metazoa > Chordata > Actinopteri > Atheriniformes > Phallostethidae > Neostethus > Neostethus bicornis. The sequence goes on along the minus strand of LR738547.1, from coordinate 4,223,321 downwards.
AGCTTTAGGTTATAACAGGCACGGTCAAACTATGGCCCGTGGGCCACATGTGGCTCGTTAAATGTTTTAATCTGGCCTGCCAAACTTGAAAACTTAAATAAATAAACCTTGTTAGTGTTTTATTTTCTCTGTAATTTTGATGTTTCTTCACTAGATGGCGCACTGTATGATATGGAAAGCCATCGGGCCCAATACACACACGTAAACAAGCGTGTTAGATGTTAAAACAAGCTAAATGTAACATCATGCGCTTAGATTTCAAACCTAGCGCCGCTAAATGCACGTTTTTAAGCGAGATCGCACTAGATTTCCGACCTAGCACCGCTAGATTTAGAATTTACCACTCTTGATGTAGTATTTAGCGTGCTTGTTTAAAATCTAGTGCGCCATTCTATCGGTCTAATCTAGCGGTTATGAAAGCTTGCCATTTATCTGCTGATGTCCCAGCCACTTTATCAAATGTTAGAACAAAACGTGGCCCGCGAACCAAAAAGTTTCCCACCCCTGGGTTATAACATAAAACTATTTGGTAAAAGCGTGAAATGTTTCAATTTTAAAAAGTTATGTTACGTTGTAAAAATGTAGAATAAACTATCAACACTGCAAGTGAAACATCAAGGTGATGTTGCTTTTTTTTTGCTGAACTGAAAAATGATCCAATCTGTGAGTTTTTTTGTCAGTTGGATCCTCGGTAGCTGAAATGGAGTGTAATTAAAATTTCTTTCAGTGGTTTGGAACAAATTTCACAAAAGTGTTACGGAAGCACAGAGCCCGAGTGTTTAATTCCTCCTCCACATTCTTTAGACATGAACAGTAATAATCCATGTAATGAACCACCAGTAATCATCTTTGAAGCAGGACTGATATTAATGGTGGTCAATCATAGGATCAACCTGGAAACACCTGTTCAAACAAGACGGACATTTTTTACCCAAATGTATTTTTTATTGACTATCGGAATCATTTAATATCCTCTAAGTTTCTTGGTGTGTATGTAGTTCAGGTGAACACAGATTATTTACCTGTGATGCATTCACTAGTTGGTTGAAATTCTCAGCATCTGATTTGACCATCATTTCAGCTCCAGAGATCCTGCGAGGAAACGCCTACGGACCTGAAGTGGACATGTGGTCAGTGGGAGTCATCCTCTATATTCTGTACGTATACACACGCGTCACACATTGCATGTCATGTACGCATTTCTTCATCAGTGACTTGATAAAGTTGGTAATCCAGTGGGAGGGTTAGGGCTAGGGTTAGATGAGTGGAAATGGAGCTGAAATGACTGAAGCAGCAGGAAATGAAGAGTTGGTCCTGGAACAGTCTTTCACCTGCATGCCAAATAGGAAGTTCGCACCAGCTCCAAAAAGCATGATGTCCCAAAGATTTCCTAATGAAAAACCAGGCAGCAGTTACTCAGCCACCTTGGTTTTCATGGTAACTATTCTTGACAATGACAGCAGGAAGCCAGTCCATGTGCAAGACAGATTAGCTGGATTTAGGATCTCCATTGGCAGGGCCATGTCCCTTCAAAAAGCTCGATTCTGGTTGACAAGCCAGTTCTGATGTGAACACAAACTGGACCTGGAACACATGGCTGCAAACTTCCAGCTCAAAAATTCCACATGGTACCAACCGTAAGGCAGTAAATGGCAACAGAATTAGTGTAAATTTGATTGAGCCGGACATTATGGGTGACATGGCACTCATTAGGTCCACCCTTTCTACCCTTCATGGGTTCTCCTCCATTTGTCATTCCACTTTCTGTTTTTCGGCCTCATCCAAACGTCAAACTTGGTGATTGGTTGTGTGTAAGGTTGATTTGCTGATGCTGATTAGAGAATTATTCCACAGGCTCTGTGGGTTTGAACCCTTTTTTGACCCCAGAGGAGATCAGTACATGTACAGCCGTATTCTCAACTGCGACTACGAGTTTGTATCTCCGTGGTGGGATGAAGTGTCCCTTAATGCCAAGGATCTGGTAAGAATCCCCACCACCCAGACACCCAAGTACCCTGTTCAGATCTCAGCAAGGCTGTGTGCGACTCGTATTCAATTTGATAAATGTAAACTTTACTTGTGTCGAAGAGAGCCATTGATTACCGTATTTTTTCAAACTAAAAGTCACACCTGAGTATAAGTCGCACCAGCCAAAAAATGCACAAAAGGAAGAAAAAAACAATATATAAAGTCGCGTTTTTGGGGAAATTTATTTGATAAAGAAAACCCAAAAACAGACATGTTTCTTTGAAATGCAGCGCATTCTCCCGATTATCGTAAAGCTGCGTTCTCTGTCCTTCATCAACTGCTCTCACATGTTACGCACAAAGCTCCTATTCACGTAAATATCAAGTGGCTGGAGTATTTTGGTTAAGCCTCCAGGGATGATGGCAGGTATGGAGTAGAAAACTTTTAATTTAGTTTTGAACTGTGGTGCGATGTGCGCTCTATGCACATGCTAGCATCTCAAGAAGAGCATGCATGCTCTAAAGAAGCCATTCGAACGCTTAGCGTAGCACTTTGTAAGCCATAAGTTTAGCATTTCTTGATCTTTCCACAACTACTCTCCCTGTAGCACGTTGTTCAAACACCCAAGAATGAACTCGTTCCACTAACTGTAGCCACTTAGCTTTAAGCCCATGATTAGCTTTTTTTGTTTTCTTCATTCGAGTTAGAGTAACCTCCGCTTTTCTCCAGGCCCTTACAAGTTTTTAACTGACTAAAAAGTTTCTTTCTGCTGCTCGATAACCGTTCGCAGCTGCATATATTATTATTTTCAGCTTGCAATTAGCTAAAAGAAATTTTCTTTTCGGTGGCATGTCTGTTCTTCCTTTTCGGTTGTTTTTAATGTTACCAGCAAAGTTGAAACAACAGCGCCCTTCTGTGGTAAAGTGTGAAAATGACGTGCGGTATATTGGGAAAATGACATTATGGAAATTATGGTAAAAATGTGTTGATAAGTCCTCATATAGTAAGTCACTCCGAATTATAAGTCGCACCCAAAAAAGTCGGCCAAAAAACTGTGACTTACAGTGCAAAAAATATGGTAATTTGGCAGAGTCTAAACTCAAGATACGGGATATTTTAATCTAAACAAACACATTGGACTGAGTCGGACTCATTGTAGATGCATTGGACAATCAATGCCACTTTAAAGTGAAATAAAAGGCTAAATGAATTAACATTACAATGATAAACAAAGATGTCTGCTCTGCTCTAGTCATGGAGACAAGCCACAGAGACGTCCAAAAAGCAACCTGTGTATTGTCTACCTCACAAAGTTGCCAACAAGGTGTTTTAATTTTGGTTTGATCCAATGCCTAAGGACAGGATTCTAACTTTCTTAACGCAGGTTGGTAAGCTGATTGTTCTCGACCCACACAAGCGCCTCAGTGTTCGGGAGGCCCTGCAGCACCCATGGGTTCTCGGGAAAGCTGCTCGCTTTTCTCACATGGACACCACACAGAGGAAACTACAGGAATTCAACGCTCGACGCAAACTTAAGGTTTGTCTAAGAATGATGCAACATCCTCGTCCATTCCAGCGGTTCCCTGACATTTTTTATACTGAGGATTCCATCTTGGCCCACAAAGCCATACTGAATGATTGTTAGAGTTCTCTCGCTGTTGTTGACCGTAATCATGGCAACCAAATACCAGCACTGTTTTATTTTCCATGTTTATAATGTTAAGTTAAAGCAGAAACACACAGTACCTGTTTTGTTTTGTATTTTCTGAATATCTGGAATGTGTATCACTAGGCTGCCATGAAGGCTGTTGTTGCCACCAGTCGGATGCACGAAGGGTCACGGCGTCGTACCGACAGCTGTGAGATTCCCGGTTCAGGAACCTCCAGACAAAGCAGCATGCAGCAAGACCCGCCCCCAGAACCCTCTGACTCCACCAAAAGTGACAGAGATGACCAGCAGGTACCCCAGAAAGCTGAACCCAAGCTGACTGACCACAGTGCCATCAGCCCCTCTCCTCCTCGCAGTCCCAACCCTCCCACATCCGACACCCCACCCACAGGTCCTGCCCTTGTCCGACCACCCCTGCGTGCCGATGGCCTCCGACAAGCATCCGTCATCCCCAAAACTATGCTGGTCCAACCACAGCTGCCGAGGAAAAGCTGCTCTGTTATAGAGCCCGCACCCAGAGGGGAGGCCACACCTCCTTTGGGCTCGCCACCAAGTCCCAGCAACCTCAGCAATGGCTTCACACCGGGGGCGGAGCCAAGCAGTTAGACTCTGCCCACTGCCATAGGGATTTCAACAGAACTGAAAACAATGGCCAAGCCACTAAGCCCTTCTCTGTAGGTCCCTGTGTCACCCCCTATCGTGACTAAATCACAGTCTGCTGCCCCACCTACTGCCCATGTTCGGGATTCCCTGAAACATTCCAGTTTCAAAACTCAGTCTGAGTTTGGGAACAAAGGATTTCTTTCGAACTTTTCAATCATGTAAAGTTAATCTAATGACTATAAATGAACAGAAAGAGATGCTTGGGTTCCAACATGAGGGGAGACTGAAATGTTGTAGTCCCACACCCATCCCATCAATGTACAGCTGCAGGGAAAAGGCTTCCGAAGGATGCTTTGCTTGCACAGAGATTACTGTCATCCCAGACGCACAGGAGGCATGAGAGTTTATTTTACCAAAAAACCTGGTTTGGGAGACTGAGTCCTCCTGTTGAACTCCAGGGACCCTTCGTTCCATCTACACAGTACTCTCTTAAGTTGCGTTCACACCGCCTATGTCAAATCGGCCTATCCATTTGTTTCACATGTAACACCTTTGGAGGCTATGTGAGATGTTCTCATCAATTCTGGGGCAAGATAAACCGTACCATATACTTGCATTCGTTAAACGCACCACACAATGTGAATATGATTGCAGTATGCTGAATTCATTGTCACACTGTAGCTCGGACTTGTTTGTGTTGCATTGAATCCATTGATAGACGAGATAATTTAAGCTCAACCATTCCGTAAACTGAAGGCAAACATACTCGATAAAAGCCGAATTCAAACAACTAATTAACTTAAACACAAACTCCACCCACTGACTTGATCATACAATTGCCCTGCAGGTAGGGATTCCACAATTAGTGTTTTTATGCACCCTTGAGTCTAAGTTTTTTTATTTTGAAGAATTAAAATCAAAGATTGAAGACACGTTGCGCTCAAAAACTTGTCAACAAGAAGTCAACTAGAGCCCCAGTGACATGAATCAGGCAAGCGAATGCAAGTCAAACGTCCAGGACATTTGTCCCATAGGTCCACCAGTGAATCTGCATCAAAGCTAATGTGATCCATCCATTTTGCCGTGAGCAGTGTGAACACAGCTTTACAAGTTTGATTGTAATTTTTTAACCAAACACACAGAGAGGTTCATGTTAGCTTTGGAAAGCTAATGGATTAGAATGCTAACTGCTGTAAATCAGCCCCCCACTCTGAAGCTTTCTGCTGTTTTAAAGGGAAAGTTGAATGTTTTGCACAGAAATGTTGATCAGGGAGAACTGAAACCTAACTAAGCCTAGCCTAGCCTAGTCCAACAACCCAGTTTAGACTAATTTAGTTTAGTCTAGCTTAGCTTAGAGTTGCTAACAGCTGCTGATTGGAACAAATGGAGTACTCTGAGTATCATTACAAGCCTTTTAAACAGTCATGCACAAATGCGTAGACACACAACACATACACAGATGCTCACACATACAGTATACGTGCACATACATGGACACAAACACACCCCATTTCTTTCTTCTTTTTTAGAGCTGTAGTGCATCACAAACTATGCTATTTTGTTTATTATCACACATAAAATCTAATAATAACATATTTAATATATATAAATATAAAATGATGTGCGTTTATCTTTTATTCTACAATGTTTCCATAAATCAGAGCAAATTATTTCTCCAGTAAGATGATTAAAGAAAAGAGAGGGAGTTTATTTATTATGAAAGCTTCATGTGTAGGTTAAAGTTTTTATTCGCATGTCACCATGGCAACATGACCTTTCAAAATGATATGAAATGAATGTATGAATAGATGTAGCAGCAATAGATGTGACCTGATTATTAGAATAGAATTCTATCAGCAGCATAGTAGGGATCGAGATCTTTATAGAAGGTTTTATTAAGAATGATAAAGAGTATCTAAATAAAACTACGTGTGGTGAAGGTTTAAACATACACACTGAGTTTATATATAAATTGAAAGATATTTAGGTTTTTTCAGAATTGGAAAAATTATTTATTTTGAGGTTTGTTTACGTTGTCGTTTTCATTCCTGCCACAAGGTGTCAGTAAGTGTTTCTTCAAACAAATAAACAAACTCAGTCCCTTCATCTTACCCAGGTCTATGGAGAACCAAAACCGCCAAATACAAATCGAAAATAACTGTTATTTATAATTAACAAATGAAATGAAAATATTCAATCTTTTTATTATAAACACACTGTACATTTAATCATTGGTCAATTTGTGAAGAGTTTCCTGATTGGTTCTTCTGCAGTTTCTGGAAATGTACAGATTATGTGTTCAGTGATACCTTCTGTTGTCTTCTGCTTATCCGGGGCCAACAGCCTCAGACAGGGTGCAGGCCTCTCTCACTCGGCTGCACCCTCCATCTCACCCGAGGGGATACCGAGGTGTTCACTGTCCGGCAGTAAAACATAGTCCTTACAGTAGGGCCGGGGTATGTCTCTAGTTCTTCTTCTGGTGCGACGTGCCCAACTCTCCTAAATTTAATTGGTTCTGGAAGTAGTTTTGTAACATAAAAATTTTGTAAGTAGAAGTCACGTTTAATGCTCTAGTCTGTTCCAAGACCTCAGAATTCGGACATAAAAAATAAAAAATGATCAAAACATGCATCAAATACATGTTAAAATTGGATTTCTGCACAGTAAACATAAGAAAGTACATAATCCAAAAACAAAGAATGAAAATTATGTTCATTTACATTTTGACCATGACTCATTTTCTTTGGGTCCATAGTGATCAAAATACAGGCCAAAAAATGTAAAAAAAAAAGTAAGACCTGGCGGGAAAACGAAAAAGATTCCGTCAATTGGATGCCAGGACTGTGCCAGGGGATAACCAATGGCAGAACAGCCACATGAATGTTTATGTTGGGTGAATTCTCAGAGCTGTGAGCAGTAGTACATACTGAATTTTTAAATTTCGTAACCTGAAACTTATTCTGTAACAAGAGGCCATATTTTTCTCATTGAGGCGTGTCTTAACCTGAAAACCTGAGGAGAAGTATCACTGTAAATCTGTAGTTAAAATATAAATAAATTGGTTTCTTTTGTCTTTAATAGATAGATACAATCATTCCCTATTTGTATTTGACACTTTTGGTTTTCCATACGGTCCGTGGCAGCTTTACAAAGTTTTCAGTAACGACTCGTTCCACTCGGTTACGACTGGTTTAATTTTTATTTTGAACAAATGAAACTGAAAGTGTGTCTTCTTAAAATGCTGAACTTTCCAACCTTTTCAAGAACAAACAGACACTCTTCCCTGTTCTTCTTCATCCTCTTAATCTCCTACCAGAGGATGACCTCTCTGGAGATCGTTGATTGTCTCCCAAACCTTCGTGAGGCTGAAAAGAGGACAGCGGGGTCTTTTCTTTTTGATTTTGCTGCCCTGTTTTTGGAGCATCTCAAACCTGAAGTTTCTGTAAAACTATGAGAGTACTATGAGATTTTTTAAAAACAATTCTTTCTACTCTTTACTGTTGCCACCTGCTGAGTTGTCCTCAGCTGTAGGAGTAGACCGTGTAGCTCCGGTTTGTAGCGTTCAGGTAAGTAACGTGTGTTTGTGCGCTTTGTAAAATGTTGTGTTGTTTACACTTTATCAACAATGATGATGCTCTTCTGTTTGCACTGTACAGACTATAGTTTGGTTTTAGATTTCAGTCTCCGAGAACCCAAAATGTTTAGAAGCAAACCTGATCTAAAACCACACGCTCTACCTCTTTTTGTACAGGGGCTTCCAAACTAAAACAAATCCATGCAGACCACTCTGAATGATGGGAAGGGACAAACAAACCTGAAAATACTCATTTCTTTTAGTGTACGGTGGCTTGGAAAGTCCAAACACAAGGCAGGGTTTAACTCTTTAAAGTCTGAAAACGATCAAACATATTGATTCCTGACGAGGGGTCCATTATTTGAATTAATGGGCATCACGTTGAGTGGCTGCTCCTATGAAGTTCATCCATTTCAAACGATAAACACATCGAAAAGTAAAGCTCTAGATTCACCAAACGATTTACGTTCCCACCTTCATCTATGGTCACCAGCTGTGGGTGAGGACCAAAAGAACATGCACATGAATACAACTGTCTGAAATGAGCTTCCTCCGCAGGGTGGCTGGGCTCTTATTCAGAGATAGAGTAAAAAGCTCTGCCATCCAGGAGGAGCTCAGTGTCGACACCTCTGAGTAGAGGGAAACCAGACGGGGTGATGCGGGCATCTGTTTTTTTACCTTATCCTGCTAGTGTTTAATCCTGCTAGCAGCACGGTGGCGGAGTGGGTAGCACAGTGGCCTCACAGCAAGAAGGTCATGGGTTCGAGTCCTGGGTGGGGACGAGGCTTGGAACACTGTCCTTTCTGTGTGGAGTTTGCATGTTCTCCCCGTGTTTGCATGCGTTTCCTCCAGGTACTGCGGTTTCCTCCCACCCTCCAAAGACATGCATGCTAGGTTGATTGGCCAGTGCCAAATTGCCCCTAGGAATGAGTGTGTCTGTGGATAGTTGTATGATGGGTGTACACCCCTGTTCGGGGTGTACTCTACCCTTTGCTTTAAATTGGCTGGGATGGGCTCTGGCACCCCCCGCAATCCCAAAAGGGATAGACGGATGAGAAAATGACTGATGACTGCTAGTGTTTTGTTCTGTTTGAGCCACCGTACTGAAACCTGGGTTAGAAAAATGGTCACATTTGTCCCTAAAGGGCTTTTATTTATTTTTTTGCTAAAAGGAACCAAACCTCAACAAAAAAAAAAAAAAAAACGAGGAATTGATTTATGTTTTTATGATTGTAATGAAGTAAGATTTTAAATATAACGTATAATCACTATCTGACTATTTAATTATAAAGTTGTGTTTTTGTCATGTGTAATTTTATTTATTTAAATTTTATGAATCAGATTTTTCCACCCCCAGTAGAAGCCGATATGTTTCACTAGACCTTTGATGTCATTTTTTTTTTTTTTTTTGTCACAACTAAATAAAAAAGTTTAATGAATCTAAAATTGGGGGCGGGGCGGTGGCTCAGTGGTAGAGTGTTCGCCTGCAGACCGGAAGTTAACCGGAAGTTTGCGGGTTTAATACCCACTGAATTTACATCTAGGGTTCTTGGAGAAGACACCTAACCCCCCGTTTCTCCCACCATTGGCGCCGTCGTGGCAGCCTGCTGCGGTGTAGTTGTGCAGCACACAAATTTTCCCGGTTCAGCCTCTATTTTAAAGCAAGATTTGAGTTATAAATTAATTATTCCAGTGGAACCCAAAATCATAGTTAGTATTTTTCCGTTCCGTCATATTCCGCTTGTTCCGGGGTCGGGTCGCGGGCCAACAGCCTCAAGCAGGCAGCCCAGGCCTCTCTCTCCCCGGCTGCATCCTCCACCTCACCCGGAAGGATCCCAAGTCATTCCCCGGCCAGCTGTGAGACATAGTCTCTCCAGCAGGTCCGGGGTCTGCCCCTTGGTCTCCTCCCGGTGGGACGTGCCCGAAACACGTCGCCCGCAAGGCACTCGGGGGGGCATCCTGACCAGATGCCCGAACCACCCCATCTGGCTCCTCTCGACATGGAGGAGGAGTGGCTCGACACCGAGCTCCTCCCGGACGGCAGAGCTCCTCACCCGATCTCTGAGTGAGAGCCCAGCCACCCTGCGGAGGAAGCTCATTTCAGCCGTTTGTACCCGTGATCTCATTCTTTTGGTCACCACCCACAGCTGGTGACCATAGGTGAGGGTAGGAACGTAGATCGACTTGTAAATCGAGAGCTTTGCTTTTCAACTCAGCTCTCTCTTTACCACGACGGACCGATGCAGCGTCCTAGTTATTGCTGATGCCGCATCGATCCGCCTGTCGATCTCCCGCTCCATCCTTCCCCCACTCGTGAACAAGACCCCAAGATACTTAAACTCCTCCACTTGGGGCAGGACCCTGTCCCTGACCCGCAGGGGGCACTCCACCCTTTTCGGGCGAGGACAATGGTCTCGGATTTGGAGGCGCTAATTCCCATCCTGGCCGCTTCACACTCGGCAGCAAATCGATCCAGTGAGACATGGAGTAGTATTTTAGAGTTAGTATTTTTTTAATTAAAAAAACATCTGAAAACTACAGGCTAGACACATTAATAAAAAAAACAATTAACAATCTATTATTTCTTCATTTGCATAGAAACATAAAGGACTTCTCTGATTGGTTGGTTAAGCCGTCAATCAGATTGGGTTTCCAATAATTTTTTTCTGTTTCCAGAATGAAGAGTAATTTTAGAACAATCTGTGGTTTGGTTCCTTTTTAAAACTTTTGATAGAAACATGAATCTTCTCCGAAGTTGTTGAAGGTTCACACCCATACAGATGTTTACAGGTGTGAAGATGGTGTGAACAGGTGTGTACAGGTGTGTGGGACTTCTTGCCTGTCATAGTTAAAGCATGTCAGCTGTATTCTTCTGTAAAAACATGAATATTTTGCTTCTATTTATCTCTACCTACTGGTCGTTTTTGGGGGTGTTCAAAGTGAGCGGGGTGAATCTGTAAGCACTGTTTGTTTTGTGTTTGATACGTAAACTTGTAATTTTTATAAATTCTTATGGATGACGTTCGTAAAACGTGGCGGTGTAACGGTAGTGGCTGTTACACGTGTATCTCTGCATGTTTTATTTCACTTCCTTTGCTCATATCAGATTAGAGATGCAGGCCTACGTGAACATTTCTGCAGCATGTTTCAGGGCGGGTTTCTAATCACATGTACAGTAAAAATGCCTGATAAATATCATTTTGTTTCCTGAGTTCTTTATTTTGTTTCAAATTTAACAATAGTACCAACTCTATGTTCAGAAAAGGTATGAATGACTGAACAATTCGTTTTCCGCTTATTCGAGGGCGGTGTCCTGACGAGATCTGCGCCCATTAAGATCTGCGACTTCACACCACTGTGTATGCCCAGGACGCTCCCCCCCTTTCTACCGGATCATTTAACTATTGAGATCTGTGACCTAACCATCGAGATTTGCGACCCTCTATAGTCCTATTGGAATTAGAGTTAGGGTTAGGTTAATTAGCGTGGAATTAGGGTTAGGTTTAGTTTTCGGAACTCCGATCTATCAAGATCGGCGACTGGTCACAGATCTCAATGAGGCCGCAGATCTTGATAGAACACCACGTCGCGGGGGCAACAACCTCAGACGGGAAACCAAGGCTTTTCTCACAACAGCTACATCCCCCAACTCACCCAGGCGGATTCAGTCGTTCCCCGGCCAGCTGTGAGACATAGTGTCACCAGAAAGACTGAACGTTGAATTAAAATATAATTAACGTGTCGATGAAAAGCATAAAATACTTGACCAACTTTGACATCTACCCAGTAGAATTAGAGGGTGTCTTATTGTCATTGCACCAAAAAGGGAAAAATTACATAACCATTTCAGTCCATCCCAACTCAAGGTAAAGACATAAACAATGTAACACGAGATTACAAATTTAAGGAGTCCACTGATACAGTCACTGAGTTGTTATGAGTGTCAAAAATAAAAGATGGCACACTCTAACCGCTAGAGTGGGATGCAGGTGGATTAAAAAAATTAACTCCTTGAAAAAAAACAAAACATTGTATTTGTAGACAAAACAGACTCTAAAAACCAGTAAGATATGTTAGAGATGATGAACGATTACCCAATATGTATCAGAACACGAGGGGAATTGGGATAAGGAGACGGAGTGTCTGGTAGCATCACAGGAACGCATTAAGCGATCTGACTTGGGCTGAAACAACTAATCGAATTAATCGATTATAATTGATTATTAAAATAGTTGTCGGCTAATTTAGTCATCGATTAATCGTTTAGAAAGTTTTTGCTGTCAACAGCACTTAATATTACACAACTTGATTGTTTTTTTGTGTATTTTTACTCATGTTAACCTAGGCCATTTTTGTTTGGTACTATACCTCTGAACAAGATTAAAATTGCAAATCTAAAACTGTTAACGATTTCTTGTTTTTAAATGTGATCCTGGATGGTCAACAGTTTACATTTTATGTTTTTATGTTTTTTTTAGCCAGTACTATAAAACACATTTTACAGGTGCTCGTGATTTACCTTTACTGTATTCAGTAAGTATATTTATTATTTTATATTTGCTGTAGAAATGGTAATATTCTCCCTCTTTATTTCACAGAAAGATTAACATTTTTACTTATTAGAATGAGCCCAACATGTTGTTTAAGTGGTTATGAGTTGTGTTTTGCATAACTACATTCAATTAAATGCCAAAAAACTATTATTTATTAAGTCGTCAATTTTACCCGATTAATCGATTAATTGAGTCAATAATCGTCAGATTAATCGATCATCAAAATAATCGTTAGTTGCAGCCCTAGATCTGACTCTGATCAATGTTGGAGAAGGGACTCAGTACTCAACTTGTTTTGGGAGCAGGGAACAACACCTTCAAACTATCACAAGTCATCAAGAAGCAACTTCAAATCAAAACAGAGGGCAACTTCAATTAGATTCCCTACGAGATGAGCAAACATTTTCTCCGAATTGGAATCTAGTTGATGGATCTGCTGTTTAGATCTAGCCATGCTGGCGCCCCCTGTGCCTCCACTTAATTTTTCTTGACTTCAACAGTTAGGTCAGGCATTGCAGGCATTAGTTTATGATCACAGCCATGGTAAAACATCCTACTTAATCAGAGAACAGATATGACGGTGTCCGTCCTCCATGTTTGTAGTTCTGTAGCTGGAAAAAGAAGATCAACAATGCTATACGATCCGTGTTAGCACTGATTCCCCAGATTGAGAATTTACAGATAGTGTTTCTTTTTACACTCTGTTTTTCCAGACTACCGTATTTTTCGCACTATAAGGTGCTACAGTAAAGGATGGGGTTACGTTATGCATCCACTAAATGGTGCTGCGTTAAAGGGAATGTAAAAAAAAAAACAGTCAGATAGGTCAGTCAAACTTTATTAACAATTACAAAACAGCTTTCTGTTTTTACTCCCAAAATGAATAAACAGCTGTTTTATTATTTTCTAAAGTATTTGTATTTTCGTGACACAGTTTCTCTTCCATTGGAGATAAACTCTGTTTAGTCTTACTTACTTGGCGTAGCTCATCCGCTTGCTTCTTCTAGCTCTCCGCTTGCTAATTTCAAACACACCACATAGCTTGACTTTGACCTGTGGTTGCGTAACTCTCCAAACTTAATTAGTTAATCTATAGTTTGTACTGAGTAACTGTGTGCAGTTTTATTAAACTCTCTATATTGTTTTGGGAGATATTGTATTATAGTTGCATTATTCTAACTGCTAGAATAGTTACCAAGTCTCTTCCCCCAAAAAATCCCAATTGAAATCACTGTGGACTTAGAGTTGTCAAATATGACAAGGATGTCAGGATGTGAAAGGAGGAGGAAGACCCGAATTTAGGACAATAAAACAGGATTTATTTAACCAAAAGTCCAGTAAGGCAAAAAAGTCCAGAAAAGCTGTAAGGCAAATGGCACGGGATTAAATCAGGGTCACAAAGTTTAAATGAAATAACAGAGTTCAAAGATTAAACTTATGGTCAAGAAGCCCTGGCTGGGAAGGCTGGTGATGATGATGATGACCCAACAAAGAATTCTGGGGGATTGCCTTTAAATAGGCCGCAGGATCTACAGGTGTGTGTTATCAGACCAATCACCCACAGGGGTCTCTAATCAGGGGATTGAGGGAAGGTCCAGAGCTCCCTCTGGTGGCAGGGGAGGGGATTATGACAGTGGATCAATTTTATAAACTAGTCTACAGATCAGATTTTCAAACAGAGTTTCTGTCTGTACATCCGACCATCCTGAACAGTCCCACACCAGTAAGAAGAGTAGGGCCTCCATGCTGCAGCTGGCACATCCCACACTAAGATGGCACTGTAGCCGCCCTCTGATGCAATCCAAGGTCCCTCGGCTGATTTCTTCTGCACATCATCAATCCACCACATGACCTCCTGAAATGGTGAGACGAGGCCATTCAGGAGACAAACTAGCAGAGGAGGAAGAACCGGATCCTCAGCTAGCCCCACTGGAGAGAAAATCTGAATTGATGGAGTGATGGAGTGACCTGAAAGAAAAAAAAATAATTCATCAGGATAAATTAGATTTAATTGAGTTGAAAGATTTAATGAAGTCAAACTCAAAACAGAAATATTAATTTAAATGTAGAGTGAGATCATTTTGTATCCAAGCATGACGAGGTCCACCAGACGAGGTCGGACAGGAATCTCCATGGACAATGATGTTTGCAGACGACATTGTGATCTGTTGTGAGAGGAGGGAAGAGGTGGAGGAAAAGCTGGAGAGGTGGAGGTTTGCACTAGAAAGAAGAGGAATGAAGATTAGTCAGAGTAAAACAGAGTACATGTGTGTGAATGAGAGGGATCCAAATGGAAAAGTGATGTTACAGGGAGAAGAGATAAAGAAGGTGGAAGATTTTAAGTATCTAGGATCAACAGTCCAGAGCAATGGAGAGTGTGGAAAAGAGGTGAAGAAGCGTGTGCATGCAGGCTGGAACTGGTGGAGAAAAGTATCTGGTGTGATGTGTGACAGAAGAGTTTCAGCTAGAATGAAAGGGAAAGTGTACAAAACCGTGATAATACCGGCCATGCTGATTGGTCTAGAGACAAAGGGACTGAGAAAAAGACAGGAAACAGAGATGGAGGTAGCAGAGATGAAGATGCTGAGGATCTCTCTGGGAGTGACCAGAATGGACAGGATCAGAGGAACAGCACATGTTAGAGGTTTTAAAGTCAGAGAGGCCAGACTGAGATGGTTTGGGCATGTACAGAGGAGAGAGAGTACATTGGAAGAAGGATGCTGGATTTGGAACCACCAGGAAAGAGGACTAGAGGAAGACCAAAGAGGAGGTTCATGGATACAGTGAAGGAAGACATGAAGATAGTTGGTGTGGCCGAAGAAGATGCAGCAGATAGGGTTGGATAGGCTTTACTTCTCTTTCTCGTGTCTCTGGTCTGATCTCGTGTCTCTGGTCAGATGGTTTGTTTCCGTCTTGTATCAGGTAGTCAGTTAAAGCTTAAATTTATAGTGTTGTGCTACAAGATGAAGTTAAACCTCTTTCACTTGCTCTTAAAACTGATATTTTTGTAAATAAATCAAGATATTTTCAGAATAATTTGCTCAGTTGCTTTCATGCACCTTTTTTCTCAGTGGAATGAAGACATGGTTCGTCTTCTTCACAAGCAGGTTTTTTATGATTCACGTCCACTAGAAGATACGTTCCATCACTGAAAATCATGGAGAAAGACACTGACTGTCTTCTAGGGGACGAACCGTTGGTCCAACACGTCCAACTGGAGACAAACATCCAACATCATGAACATAAAATCACCCAAATCATTTCATTCCCTCTTATTCTGCTGTTTTACCTCAAGAGGAGGATCAAACACAAGTTCAAGTTCATCCTCATCGTTGGACCTTTTCCCTTCGTCACGCACTCTTTTTTGGGGGGGAAATCAGAAAAAGAAATACAGTAAAAATTTTATGTGTAATTAATTACTTTGTTTTGTGTTTGAACTCAAACAAAAATGGAAAATCCTTTTATCTGTTTCTGGTTTAGTAAAATATATGAAATTTTCTGTTTAAATAAAGATTCTAATGAGCTTCAGATTAAACCATTAAAATCATTTTAAGGTGGATTTAATGTAATAAATGTAGAATATTTAATATTGTGATTTTTCATTCGGAAAAAAGTGAGTCAGTTCAAACAGAAAGAAAAATGGATGTAGATAAATTTGAATTAATCTTCATTAATCTTGTGGTTATTAGACTTAAAAAACATATGTACGGTAGGATGAGTAAGGATGTGACCATCTTGGGATTTTGCAAGTTATCTCACTTAAAAATTATAAAAAGACCAGATGGTTTAAAATAAATAAATAAATCCCTGGAAAAAATGACTGCATGATTTAAAATATAAACATAAATATTTTTATATTAATTAAGTTTATTTATGAAAACACATTATTTAAACAAACATCTCAAAAGAGCCAAAAAAATTATTTAAATTTATTTATTTATTTAGAATTTTTCAATATTTTCAGTTCATTTTTACTTTTTTAAAAAACATACTTTTTATTTATTTTTTGTCTCCACTTTTGCTTTAAAACATTTTATCGAATTCATATTAATATTATACACATTTTTAAAAACAACTTAAATTAAATTGTAACTTCTATTTGACACAAAATCATTATTTTTTAATCTTTACAAAAATAAAAATCCACAGTAGTTTATGAATTTTAAAGGTTTATTTTTACCTTTTGAGTTTAAGGTTGAGTCGTAGCGTCGGTCCAGCGAAATAAGGAAAGTTTTCTTTCTGGAAAACAAAAAAATATGAAACTGTTGGAGCAGAACCGTCAACCGTCTCCTGAGAAACCCAATCAGCTCTGGGATCAAACCGACCGTTAGCTCACGCACAGAAAAACAGGAAATTTTCTATTTTCATCATGTTGATCATTTACAGCCAAACAAGATCATCTCAGAACAGGTGGAATCATCAAATATTACAGATTATTGCATACAGTATGTTTTTCTTTCTTTTTTTTTTGTTGTTGTTAGTAAGCTGTGTCTTTCTACTTTGGACCTTGAGTCTGCAATTAAGTTGATGATGATAATGATGAAGTAGCCCTGAATGCACATATTGATATGTATATTAATCTACATTGTGTTTGTGATCAATAAGTTCACTGATTTTCTTCAATACAGTCATCTTTGGATCAATCAACTAAGTTCTGAATAAACATTCCTTAGATTGTTTAGGTTTGCAGACACACGAGCACTGAAAGGGTGTCAAACATGAGGTCCAGGGCCAAATATTGGCCGATCAGCGTCTTTAATTTGGTGTGTAGTAAATAACAGAAAAAATGTCATTTTATCCAAATTTTTGTGTTTGAAGTGTTTCTAATTTTAATGAACCTTTGTTATTATTTAAGCACAACATGTAGCTTGTTTTATTTATTTAAAAAAATAATAATTCTTATTTTTCATTATATTTTTTGTCGAGGTTGTTTTGATATTCTAAGTGCATTTTATGTAAGAAATATTCAGGTTTGCTTTTAGTTCCAGTATTCAGAGGAACACCAGAATATAGAACTTGGTCCTATTTGGTTTTATTGAACCAAAACATGGTTGAATAACTTAAAATAAAAATGGTAATTTGGTTAAAGATAGATTCAGGTATTGTTTTGTATATATTTTTTGATGGTTTTTATTTGACAAGGTTCTTTCAGCAGGTCAGGGGTCCGACTCTGGTTCTCCTCCCAATGAAGCCAAAACAATCACATCATCTGCAAAGAGCAGATGTCCAATCCTGAAGTCACCAAATTAGCTCAGCTTAGACGTGTCTGTACTTAAAATTAACCTGAATTGTTTTTCAGGTTTCAGGTCTACTATTCTCTGCCAGACTGCCTTGGCTCTTTCCCCTTACCTCCTACTCTAACCAGGGTCTGTACCCCTTCCCCCTACCCTGACCAGGATCTGTATTCCTCTTTCCCCTTAAGCCCTACCCTAACCAGGGTCTGTATCTCCTTCCCCCCTTCCTAACCCTGGCTTTCTATCTCATTCACTGTTCTCTATTGTCTGTTTATTTAGAATTACACTGCTAGTTGGTACAATACAATTCACATGTTGGCCACCTCTCTCCCTCCTCTCTGGGAGAGAGCCCCATTCAGGACTCTGCGTTCCTGTCCTGGGCATGGCCACACCGAGGAGACCTCCGCGCTTCATCATCCCCGCTCCATCAGGATGAAATCCATCGACTCATCCCCTTCCTGGACATCTCCAGGCTGAGGAGTCTCCCGTGTTTCCATCAGGATGAAGAACATCTATTGACTTCTTTAGATATTTAACTGTAGAGTAGATTAAGCTAATATTTAAACAATAATCTTTGACACATTAGTTACTCGTCCCGGGGGAGGGATCTCTCTTTCAGATGGATCCCCACAAGGTTTCTTATTTTTTCCCCACTGATGGTTTTTTTAGGAGTTTTTCCTCATCGTGAAGGAGAGTCTAAGGGCATAAATGTGCTAGTCTTGTTTAGTTAGCATTTGTTAGTTATTTTGTTATTTTTCTTGTTGTGTATTTGTGTTAACACATTCTTCTTTTTCTTGTGAAGCCCATTGAGACGGAAATTCTGTGATTTTGGGCTATACAAATTAAATTGAATTTAATTGAATTTTTCACATAATTAAAGATTCAATAGTTTTGTCACCAAATGTAAAAAAAAAAAAAAAAAAACTCTGTTCAGAGTAAAACACGTTTAAAGTTTATTGCATTAATGAAACAGTTTGCAATCAACAAGCTCGTTTGACTCATATCTCAACAAATGATAATCTATTTCTCCACGGTGGAATGCAGTATCTTGTCTTTGTGATCCAAATCAAAGCTGATCCCACAGTAGTAGACCCCCGAGTCACTCTCCTGGGACCCCCGAAGCACCAGTGTTCCATCGGGTCCAACAGACACTTTCTCAGGATCAACACCGTCACCGTAATTCACATGTGAGGCATTCAGGAACCTGAAGGTGAGGAGCAGAGTGGGACCTTGTCTTGGTGTGTTCCTGTACCAGCTGAGAGTGGTATAAGGAGAGGGAGAGCTGGCATCCAGCAGGGGGCACCGCAGCGTGGCATTTTCACCAACACACACTTGCATTGTGGAAACTGGCCACGTGGTCACACACTGCTGGAAAGCTTTAAAATAACAGAAAGAAATGTTTTTAGATAGATGGATTGAACGGATAGATGAATGGATTGATACTCACCACACAGAGTGAGGATGGTAACGCAGAGCATCGTAGACGCCATCGCTTCTGACTGAGTAAACTCAACCTGCGGGTACTTTTATTCTTTAACCAGTCAAGCGTTTCAAAACAACATGACAGATAAACATGTGGGAGGAAGTGTGGGTGAGGGTCACCAACAGTTTGGGGTGTCAAATGTAAAGCCCAGGGGCAAACAATGGCCACCAGAGACTTTAATCCGGGGTAAATAACAAAACAAAAAAGATTAGATTTGTTCATATTGGAGTATAAGGAGTTTTAGATATACATGCATTTTTTAATGTGTGTGTGTATGTGTGTGTGTGTGTTTGAACAAGTTTTCTTGACGTATAAACACAGTAAAGATGAAGAAGTGATTCAAGTAACTAAACAACTATAGGCAGTCTCTTTGACAAATTGTGTTACATTAGCACAGACGGGCAGACAGCCTGAGGCCATGTCCACACGTAGCTGAGTATTTTTGAAAACGCATATCTGCTGCCTTCTGTTTTAGGAAAACGTTCGCGTCCACACGCAACCGTTTTCAAGATATCCGCGTCCACACTATACTATATAAATACGCTTCTGGTGCGGTTATGAGCATGCCAGACCAGTAGTGGGCAGTATTGATGCCAGGCATCTTGTTTGTGTGGACCGACAAGAATTACTTTTAAAAGTCGTCATTGACTATAAAGTTAATAAAACATAGGAAAATATTAAAAAAGTAATGCTTGTTTCCGTGGATCCATGCTGCCCACTGTCTGCTTTTGTACATAAAGACGCACACGAACGGCGTATGTGCATTACTTGTCGCAGGTAGTGACGCGTAAAAACGCAAATCTCCGTTTTCGCACGTCCACACGCAAATGCAAAAATGGACTTTTCCAAAATCTCCACTTTGGCCGGAGTTTTCAAAAACGCCGGTTTCGAGTGAAAAAAACCCCTCAGTTTTCATGTGGACGGCAAACCAAAACAGATAAAAATATATGCGTTTTCAAAAATACCCGGCTACGTGTGGACAGGGCCTGAGTGTTTAATGCCTGCTTTACTTTCTGAAGGTGGGATAAAAAAACTCGAGAAACTAGTAACTCTTCTTTCTTCTTATTTCAACTCTTTCAAGCTGTTAAGATCTCAAAAGTGAAATTTAGGTGAAAACGGACTTTTAAAGCTTTAATAACAGCTGTTGTGTTGTTACGTTTCAAATCAAAGGTGTAATTGTTATAATTTTATAACATGTGTGTATTCTATGTAATCATTATAACAACATGTCTTTTATGGACTTAATTTATCATATTTGTGTGATTATGTTACTAACTTTTATACCATGTCTTGTTTTGAGCTGCTTCCTTTAAGTGCAAATAAGATACTTCACACCCCTCCCCCACTCCTGTGTTTCCAATCTGAACAACCATAACTAAACACACTAGACTTTTTGAACAATTCTCCAGTCAGATGTTGTGTTGTGTGCAGTTTAAGTTAGTTTGGTCAGTCTGAGGAATAAAAATGTTTTATTCTAATAATCTTGTTTTAATATAAGTCAGTTTTATGGTTTCTATGATTTATAAAGTCTCAGTGAAATCACCGGCAGTAAATGTGACGCTAACATTAGCTGGATGAGATTTCACTTGGTGGACAGAAATACAAAAAAATTTATTCACATAAAAATGTTCAGTATCTTCTACTCGAGTTTTGATGGACCAGAATAAAACTAGAATACCTCGAATAAAAACATAATTTTCAGATAACCAAAAAACATAGAAATGTATTTAAATAGCAGAGGTCATAAATGACGTCAGATGAGAGATTAGAGAGTGACTTTTAAATGGTTTAAGTTTGTTCCTCTTTCTATTTCTATAGCAATAAAAAAGTACTGTTCTCGCTTTCAACTTTTATTAAATTTTCATTTTCCCATAAATGTATTGATATTGATAAATTTACTGTTTTCATTTAATCATTTTCAAGTTTTTTTTTAGACTGACAAAAAATGAAAGTTCCAAAATTTTTTGTTGTTAATTTGCTGCCTATGTCTCACAGCTGGCCGGGGAATGACTCGGGATCCTTCTGGGTGAGCTGGAGGATGCAGCTGGGGTGAGAGAAGCCTGGGTTTCCATCTGAGGCTGTTGCCCCCACGAACTGGCACAGATAAGCGGAAGTCGACAGAACAGAATTTGTTGCCTTCTGCTGGACTCATTCTGTCACCACGTTCACCTCCAAGGTTCTTCTAAAATCTTATGAGGGTTTAAGAAGATTTTTTAAAAGCAGAAGAAGGCAAAAAAAAAAAAAATTTTAAATCAACAAATGTCTTTGTTTTAAAGGAAATTACGATCTGAGAAAAACTGACATAAACACAAAAAGGTCCCAAATGGAGGTTGGAAAGATTTTGTTTCACGTCCATGTCATTTATTGGTCACCCAATTATCCTCATCAAACAATTCCCCACCAAATCTTCTCCATCTTGCACAATTAAAATAAAAATGACATCGTACACAGTGTACGACCATTGCAGACCTGCTACCTTTATCAGGGGCGGATCCAGGATTTTCTAAATGGGGGGGCGTAAGGTCATTGACAAAGCCAGTGTGGGGGCCTGGGGCCATCTCACCCAGAACATTTTGAAAAATAAGAGTCCTTTTTCTGCATTTTGGTGCCCATTTGCTGGCCCTGCAAGGGGATAGCTTGACTAGTCCCCTTTCCTTTCTTCTTTTTTTCTTTGGACCGAAAAGAGGGGGGGCATGCCCCTTCCACACCCCTCTGGATCCGCCCCTGTTTATTTAGTGACCCCGAAGAACAAGGTCAGCCAGCCAATACGCCAAAAGCAAACTTACCAAAACAAATGTAATAACCAGCTTAAGCTCAAACTCAGTTACAAAAGATACCTTTAGTCTGACGGGTATGCGGGTGGGTGCCGGAGCCTATCCCGGCTGATTTCAGGTCAGAGGCAGGATACACCCCAAACAGGTCACCAGTTTGTTATGGGGCCAAACACATACAACCATGCACACAAGTACTTATTCCCAGGGGCAATTTTGTAGTGGTCAATCAACCTAACATACATGGTTTTGAGGGGAGCAGGAGGAAACCGGAGTACCTGGAGAAAACCCACGAATACACGGGGAGAACATGCAAACTCTACACAGAAAGACCAGTCTTTCATGTCTCGCCCGGCTTCAAGACTTGAACCTGACCTTCTTGCTGTGAGGCTACTGCGCTAACCACTGCACCACCGAGCTGCTTTGCAACATAAATGTTAAAACACATAAATGTACACCTCAGACTTCCAGCACAACTCAGAATCATGCCACCTACAGAAATTCTCTGATGACTCTACAGTTGTAGGGTGTATAAGTGGTGGGCAGGAGGAGGAGTACAGGAGGGTGGTGGATGGATTTGTGGTGTGGGCAGGAGAGAATCACCTGCTGCTCAATGTAGACAAGACCAGGGAGATGGTGATTGCCTTTCAGAAGAAGAGGACTGCTTTGCAGCCGCTCTGCATTCTGGGTAGAGATGTGGAGGTGGTGGAGGAGTACAAATACCTTGGAGTGACCATCGACAGTAGACTGAGCTGGAGGAGCAACAGTACTGCTGTGTACAAGAAGACCTACAGCCGACTTTACTTTCTAAGGAAGCTGAGGTCCTTCAATGTGTGCAGCAAGATCCTGGAGACCTTCTACCAGTCTGTGGTGGCCAGCACCTTATTCTTCTCCGTCATCTGCTGGGGGAGCAGCATCGCAGCCAGTGATGCCAACAGACTGAATAAACTAATCAGACTGGCTGGCTCTGTCATTGGCAGCAAACAGGACTCACTTGAGGCAGTGGTGAAGAGGAGGTCACTGAACAAACTTTTATCCATCGTGGACAATCATGACCATCCTCTCTACCCACTCCTGGACGAACAGCGGAGCTCCTTCTCCAAGAGGCTCAGACAGCTCCACTCGAGAACATCTCGTTACCGGAGTAGAAAAAGTTTAAAAAAGTCTTCTGGACAGTTTAATTCAGACAGAATGGAGTCTCTATTCCCTATGTGTCAGGACTGTCGGAGAAGGTACAGAGAATCTTCAGACAACATGACATCCCGGTTTTCTTTAAACCGGTCAACACATTACGGCAGAAACTAGTACTTTGTACATCCTAAAGACAAGAAGCCTACAGAAAAACAAAGCAATGTAGTTTATTCGATCCGGTGCAGTGAAGGGAGCTGCAAAGAACACTACATTGGGGAAACTAAGCAGCCACTCCACAAAAGACTCTACCAACACAGAAGAGAAGCCTCAAGTGGGCCACAGTCTGCTGTACATCTGCATCTTAAATCCACCAAACACACTTTTGAGGACAGCGAGGTGAAGATTCTAAGAAGAGAGAAAAGATGGTTTGAAAGAGGTGTTAGATACATTCTGCCCGAGATTTACAGCAGCATTCTGAATCCCTGGACCAAAGATGACACCTCGTGACCCAGATTCATGCCTCTCGTTAGCAGGAATTTCTATTCACTAGGCTTTTAGCATTATTACAATAGTGATCGTCTACTGGTCTGTGGTTACAATAGGAGCCATTCACGGCCATCATTGGTAACACAGGCTCATTGGTCGAGCCCCTCCTCACTATTTTTTTACCTTTTACTCAGGTTAGTATATATAGATCCAGTTTTCAGTCCATTTCATTCAGATTGAAAATGATTTCCGGATGTAAGTCGAAACGTCTCGATCAAGAATTAAACTGTCCAGAAGACTTTTTTGAAACTTTTTCTACTATGGATCACTCCTGGATAAATGAGGAACTACACGGTCTCGTTACCGGAGGTCTTTTTTCCCGTACGTGATCGGGCTCTACAACGACTCACTCAGCAGATAGGAAGTTGTTGCTGTGATACACAAATTTCCCATGTGTGGGATCATTAAAGTATATTCTGATTCTAAAACCAAAATGCTTTGATTTCTGACAGTAATCATAAGTTTTTGTTAGAAACAGTTTTCCAGTAAAAAATTACTGATGAGCCACAAACAGTCTGTTCTAAATGTTCGTTCTGTTAGATTATCATCTGGTTCAATCAGCCCAGGCGGCAGGAAGCTGCTGTGGAAACAGGATACATGATCCAATTTCCTCTTTTGATTTTGAAAAATATTTGCTTCATAATTTTGGGGAAACATAACTAGTGAAAACAGCCTATGTGTCGTACGCTGCTGTTCATGACTGGAGAGAAAAATCCAGACTTTCAAACTCCAAGGAGAAGAAAATAAAGTTGGTAAATTAAATTAATCTGAACGAGTCTCTTCTTTCTTGAATAAACAAGGACTTTTTAGATTCTCGTTTAGAAGAGAATCTAAACGAGTCTCTTCTTTCTTGAATAAACAAGGACTTGAATAAACAGGAATGGACATGAATAACAATAATAAAATACAGTTCATTTCATTTGGAATGCTTTAAATATATGTTCCAATCCGTGCCGTCGTCTTCTGGTTATCCAGGACCGGGTCGCGGGGGCAACAGTCTCGGACGGGGAGCCCAGGCTTCTCTCACCCAAGCTGCACCGTCCAGCTCACCCGGAAGGATCCCGAGTCGTTCCCAATCCAGCTGTGAGACATAGTCTCTCCAGCGAGTCTGGGTTTTGCTCTTAATCTCCTCCCGGTGGGGACCTGCCTGAAACACCTCACCAGCAAGCGGCTCAGGGGGCATCTGACCAGATGCCTGAACCACCCCATCTGGCTTCTCTCGACCTGGAGGAGGAGCGGCTTAACATCGAGCTCCTCCTGGATGGCAGAATGCCTCACCCGATCTCTCATAGCCCAGCCACCCTGCGGTGGAAGCTCATTTCGGCCGCTTGTATCCGCGATCTCATTCTTTCAGTTACCACCCACAGCTGGTGACCATAGGTGAGGGTAGGAATGTAGATCGACTTGTAAATCGAGAGCTTTGGTTTTTTTGGCTCAGGTCTTTCTTTACAACAACGGACCGATGCAGCGTCCTAGTTATTGCTGACGCCGCACCGATCCTATTTGCTTTAAATTTTAAACATCTAAAAAGAAAAAGCTATAATTGAAATAATTAAAACTTTTGTAGTGAGTAGTATGGAAGGCGGAATGCAAATCGCCAGGCTCTAGGACCCGGAGCAGGCACAATCCCTCCTCCACCCGGGACTTGAATCGCTGCCCTTCTTGCTCTGAGGTGACTGTGCTAACCACTGCACCACCATGCAGCCTTCACGTTCATTTCTGGGTTGGAGTTTTTGGGGTTGGAGTCCCGGGTGGAGGAGGTATTGTGGGTAATAGAGGCTCCAATGCCTGATCTGGGTCCTAGAGCCCAGGGATTTGCATTCCGCCTTCCATACTACTCACTACACTTACATTTAAAATGCTGAATGCCATCTCAAGACCAAGTATTGTGTACGTTGTGATGGCAGAGCATCGTCATGGTTCCGTTGACTTATTCTTATAGCTGGTTCAAACTTGTTCAGCTTCTGTATCAAGTTAGTTTGACTCATCCATTTTTAATTTATTAATCGATGATGGGAACTACAGAGACAAGAATCTCCTGGCACAGGTTTTTGGGAAAGCCATACCCACCAGGAGAAGCTGGCATGAATTGAGGAGAGGTGTGGTCATGTTGTTTAAGGACGTAGCCTTGGGGAGAAACGGTTTTTCTCCATTTTTTGTTTCACTTTGTGTTTCTTTGAGTTTCTTTTTTGTCACTCAGAGGAGTTACTGTACTTGGGGAGGTCAAATCAGGTCACCTCATACACACACACACACACACACACACATAGTCATATCTACAGGCCCACACACACCAGTTCATCACTATGAGTTGGTAAATAGAAAGTGTTACTTTTTACAAACACACTCATGCACACACTCACACACCGTCACAGCCATGTACAAACAAACACTTAAACGGAGAGTTGGGGAAACGGAAACTGAAACTCTCTCTCACACACACACACTCACACAGAGAGAGAGAGCGAGAGTGAGAGAGAGAGAGAGAGGGAGAGAGAGAGAGAGAGAGAGAGAGGAGAGGAATCAGAAAGAGAGGAGGGCTTTATCCGGTCCAAAAAGAAAACTTCTCATTTCATTGAGTCAGAGAGACTCAGAGAGCAGCTGAATTCCAAAGTCTTCTAAAAGTTACCCTTCAGGTTCTTCATGGCTGATGCCACCAGAAAACGCCAAACCACCAAGAACGTGGTGATCGGACTGCTGACAGTGTGTTCTATCATCATGTTGATCATCATCGTGGTGTGGGCAACCTCTCCGGAACTGAAGGGCTTGACCCAGTGCCGTGCGGAGCTGCGGGAGAAGAATGAGAAGATGGAAGAGTTCCAAAAAGACAAGGTGGCTCTGGAGGAGATGGTGCAGAAGGAGAGGGCCATACAAGCAAGACTGAGGGAAGAGATCCTGGTACTGCTGGGACGCCTCAATGCCACCAACGCTTCGCTGGAGGAATGCCACATGGAAAAAGTAAGCTTTATGCCAGTTAGTAACGAAACGCTCAAATGAATGATTAAAAATGGCTTGTTTTGATTTCTTCAAACAACACAATGCCCAACAAAATGCCCCCCGTTGCCTTAAATCACAAAGTGTTTTAAGAATAAATGATTAAACACTGTGTGGTAACATGGTTGAAGCTGTCATATGTGGAAGGCTTTTAAATTTTGTAATCAGTTCATCTATAGTTGGTACTTTGTAACTGTGGGCAGTTTCTTTAAATTCTCGTAACTGGTTTGGGGAATATCACCATGTAGATAGTGTTGCTTAAAAGACAGACAGGAAAATCCCAAATTTCCCCCCCAGGGCAGGGAAGATAGACGACAATGTTACTGACTAAAGAAAAAAAAAAGTGGGCCTAATATACCACCTTGTGGAACACCTAATCTGATATTTTAAACTAATTTGACTACAATTATCTTGTAAATGTTGATAGTAAGTGGGAGCCTGAAAAAATGAACTTGTGTGTTTGTTTTTGTTCTTATCAAAAAGTAAATTATGATTAAATTACTTCTAATAAATATGCAAAATAAAAAAAAACATTAAAAAAAATCACATAACATTGTATCTACCAAAAATCTTTTGTAATTATCCAATAGCCTGCTTGTAATTAAGATAGATCACTGTGTTATTGACAAAAAAATAAATAAACAAATGTGCCCGACACAAAACCTTGTGGAACACCAGTCTAACATTTTAAACAAAATTTACTAAATTTAAGTGCAAGCAAAAGGAAGTATGTCTGCTGAAAGCTGTTAAAACTGTGTGTGTGTGTGTGCGTGTGTGCGTGCGTGTTGCCCTTCCTGTTACCCAACGCCACCCCTTACCTACTCTTGTTGTCATGGTGATTATGACATGTAGATGTGGAATTATTATAAAGGACACCCATGCTGTTGCACTCTGTACAGCTGTAACGTGAACAGGGTGAACCCCGCCTACACGTCAGATTGGCTCTTGTGTGGTTGGAGTTTCGGTATCAAATGACTCAAACTCAAAAATAAAAACCCTGATAAGGATAGCCTTATTTTTATTCATCTTCTACTTCCATGATTAAATGGTTGAAATAAAGGGACAGGACACAGCAAGCCAATATCAACCTGCGCGCCAAATAGGAAGGCTTACCACCGATTGGTTGTTCAACCCGTTTCCATGGAGGGAAAAATAAGTCTGACGTATCAGGCTAAGTCTCCAATAGCAGGGTGTATAACCTCAAAATGCTCGCTCATGGTTTTTGAGATGGTTGCCATGCAGATGCAGACTCTGGCTAATGACTGGATATTTCCGGCATGGCACGGGTTATATTAGAAGTAGAAGGGGACTGAATTGTCTTCGTTGGTTTGACGTCATACTCACGACTCTAAAGCAGTCAGTGGTTCCCTCAAAATCGACACGTTCTTCTTTTAACTGACATCTGCTGCCTGGTTTGTTTTTATGCTTAAGGTTTTACCGGTGTGCCCCGCTAAGGACTGTGGAGTCAATCTGAATGAATGGTTGGTACCAATGTGATAACGAGGTATTACATTTTATCTGTTGACCTTCTTGTATAATTTGCACCCCCGTGCCGGAGGAAGGATTTACTGTAGATTTTTATAGCAGAGTTCAAAGAACTGTAATTTTCAGTTGATTTCTTAATTTCATCTATAGTTGGTACTGAGTTACAAGCTCTTCAAAAGTTTAGAAGATATTGCATTCACAAAAATTTGAGATCTTGACTTTTGTGACCTTGCTCTTTGATCGTATGTTTTGAAAATTTAATCAGTTCATCTGTAGTTGCTACTGAGTAAACACGGACAGTTTCATTAAAATCCAGAATTTGGAAGTTTTACGGATGCAGGAACACGAATGGTGACTTGGAACTTTCCCTCTTTTTTTTGGCCTGGTTCATTGGTGTTTGCGGTCAGTCTGCATTCTTGAGGCCTCCTCTACATTCTTTGGACACAGGCATAATTTTTTTAATGTTTCTAAAATCAAGCCTTAGAGTCTGAGGAGCATGTACCCCCTATCAGCTCAATTAAACCAGCCCAAAATCTCAGAACATCCACAGGAGCTGCGGACCTAACAGGGCAGGACTATCCCCCTCCTCTTTCACCATGACCACACCCGGTGACCTCCTCTTTCCACCTCTGTTTCCATTCTGGGATGTTCCCTCCCAGTAGCCGCTGCTTTCCAGGTTCTCAGAGCTGCCGCTGGAAAAAGTGACTCTTGCCCCCCCGCTCCCCCACTTCAGCCCCTGTGGTTTTTCCTGCCCTCCCTCTCCACACCCCAGTCCTCCGCCTATCACTGCTTCCTTACTGCTTCTCCCTTCCTGACTAAACTGGTCAAAAAATCTCAGAAATAAATATAAAAGGGCATATTAGCTCGGTCCTAAATTTGTCCAGAACATGAGGCTCCCAGATTCTACTGAGTCCATGTGTTACCTGGTGATATTCGGGTGAGCTTTTAGAGGAACACTCAGATTGCCACAAACCTGACGTTTTGTGGCAATCCTTCAGCCTCTCAGTGTCTGTCATAAGTTATGTTTTCCCAGAAACAGGAATCACAACCTCACAGTAATTGAGGAATTTCCCTCCAGTTTTCAATTTTTTTATCTATGACTCACACGTCAGAGCAAAAGTGATTCCCGGAATTTTATTAACTTTATTCTGGATTTTTCTGACTTTACTTTTGAATTTGTCTATTTTTCTTCTACATTTGATCAACTTCATTCTATTTTCCACTCAATTTTTCTTAGTTTTGCCAACTTGATCCCAGATTTTTACTAACTTTATTCTGAAATTTTATGAATTTCCGATTTTACGTGTTTATTTTGGGGTTTATCAAATTTTTTATGAATTTGATCAATGGATTTTCTGCGTTCTGTTGATCATTAGGAAACGTGTCCTCTTTTTTTTTCTAAATTTTATTCTAGATTATTATAACTTTACTAACTTTGCCAGTTTGTCACACCGGATTTAAACTGTTATTTCGTCTCAAACTTGAAACATAAAATATGTTGTGAGATAATCAGAAGATTAGTTTCCCACGGTACCGAGGCCATTTTGACATTCTTTCATTTTTCACTGACTTCTTCTTCTTCTTTTGGCATTTCCCTTCAGGGGTCGCCACAGCAAGTCAGTTTCTTCCATCTAACCCTATCTGCTGCATCTTCTTCGGTCACACCAACATCTTCATGTCTTCCTTCACTGTATCCATGAACCTCCTCTTTGGTCTTCCTCTAGTCCTCTTTCCTGGTGGTTCCAAATCCAGAATCCTACTTCCGATGTACTCTCTCTCTCTCCTCTGCACATGTTCTAATCATCTCAGTCTGACTTTATCCCCAAAACCTCTAACATGTGCTGTTCCTCTGATCCTGTCCATCCTGGTCACTCCCAGAGAGATCCTCAGCATCTTCATCTCTGCTACCTCCATCTCTGTTTCCTGTCTTTTCCTCAGTGCCACTGTCTCTAGACCAATCAGCATGGCCGCTCTCACCACGGTTTTGTACAATTTTCCTTTCATTTTAGCTGAAACTCTTTTATCACACATAACACCTGATACTTTCCTCCACCCGTTCCAGCCTGCCTGCACACACTTCTTCACCTCTTTTCCACACTCTCAATTGCTCTGAACTGTTGATCCTAGATACTTAAAATCTTCCACCTTCTTTCTCTCTTCTCCCTGTAACCTCACTTTTCTATTTGGATCCCTCTCATTCACACACATGTACTCTGTCTTACTCTGACTAATCTTCATTCCTCTTCTTTCTAGTTCAAACCTCCACCTCTCCAGCTTTTCCTCCACCTCTTCCCAATTTTTTCACTGACTAACGTGACAAAAATTCCCTTTATTTTTTTTAACAAATGAACGAGTGGACATTCATCCTTTCATTTTCTGAACCAATTGTTCTTTTCGAGGTCACGTGGGAAAGGGCAGCAGGGGATTACAGGGCTGGTTATCGTGTTGCTGGATCTCCCCACATATGTGAGTCGTTGGCTCAGTGGTAGAGTATTTGTCCTTGGACCAGGAGAAGGCCGTTGGAATCCCACTGAGCAGCCTAGACGTCTCTGGGGCAGACACCTAACCCCCTAGTTGCTCCCACCATTGGCGCTGTCGTGGCAGCCTGCTGCGGTGCACAGTAATTTCCCCATTGTAGGACTGATAAAGTAATTCTTCTTCACTTCACCACTGCATTTCCTCGTCCAAGACAGCACGTTAATGTGCAGATTGACACACCCCCATGCTGTTACCTCATGCTGCTGTCTCTGCTCTCTGGATCTCTGATCGTTTCTCCTCTCTACCTCTACCTCCAGCTGCCCCTTTCGAACCAATCAGGTCCTGCACCGTTTCTTTGCCAGAGGTGGAGCAAATCAAACAATCAACTAAAACCATGCTGAAAAGTGGTGCAAATTAAAACATGCAATTTAAACCATTAAAAAACATGCAAAAAATACTCCACCCGTGACATTTGCATCAATTCTATCTAATTTTACTCCCAAATTTTGGACTAATGAATAAAATCTTACAAAAAAGCATCAGAAGCAACAACTGCAACTGTACTGTATGTGTGTAGGGATGATCCTCTAACCAAGGAAGACAACCTGAGTGTTCATCTTCTTTATAAACAGGAAAGTACCAAACACACCGAAGTTAGATTTCTTCTTCCTGTTAGCTTCCTGTGCAGCTTCTAACGGCTGCAGTTTTTTGTTTTTTTTTTTAATCAGGGTCGTTAACCACTTCTGTTTGTCTCTTCAGGCCATGAGTGAAGATGCCTGTGTTTTTCTCTGAATCGTTTTGGAGCTTTGAAACAATGTCTGACCTCACTGTCCTGCTCTTTGTGATCTGAGCTGTGAAATATCTGAAATACACGAGACATTCGCAGGCGTCGTGTGATGTGCATAGGAGACTTTTTTTTGTTTTGGCAGCAGCAGATCGTGGATTTCACACTGAGACCTTTAGTATTGCTCCATCTGCGTCAATCAGCCCCTCGTTAAATATTTTACGGCTATAAAGTTATCATACTTATTATTATTATTATTAAGTTATTATACTTATCATACAGGGTGGAGACGGTGGCCGCGTGGTTAGCGCGTTCGCCCGCGGACCGGAAGGTCGTGGGTTCGCGTCCCACGGAGAGCACGTCTAGGGTCCTTAGAGAAGACACCTAACCCCCGCTTCTCCCACAATTGGCGCCGTTGAAGGGCAGCCTGCTGAGGTGTAAGGAGTGCAGCAAACAAATTTCCCCGGTGAGGGATGAATAGAGTAATTCAAAATAAAAAAAAAATAAAAAAACAGAAAACAGAAAAAAATAGATCAAGCCTCACAAATTAAAAGAAAAAAAAACACTACGGTAAAAACCTTATCTCATCAAACGATCCCGTGATGAATCGGGACGGTTATAAACGACCTCAGAAACGTCAAAAAATTTTTAAGAATGTAACATTTGACTGGTGGCACGGTGGCACAGTGGGTAGCAAGGTGGCCTCTCTGCATGAAGGTCGTGGATTCAAGTCCCGGGTGGGGATGAGTCTTGTAACACTGTCCTTTCTGTGTGGAGTTTGCATGTTCTCCCCATTTATGTGTAGCTTTTCTCTGGGTTCCCCGGTTTCCTCCCACCCTCCAAAAACATGCATGTTAGGTTGATTGGCCACCTCATGATTGCCCCTTTGAATGTGTGTGGCCCGGCAACAGACTGGCGACCTGTTCTGAGTGTACGCTGGTATGGGTTCTGGCTCTCCCTGTAGCTCCGTAAAGGATGGTTCTAGGACATTTCAGCCACGGACATTTGAGCCAAAAAACTGCAGCCTAGGATATTTGAGCCATGTGCGCCCCCGAATTTAGGACATTTCAGCCACGGACATTTGAGCCAAAAACCTATTTTATGTAGAAAATTGTGAT
The DNA here is from genome assembly GCA_902685375.1 of Neostethus bicornis. Classification (NCBI taxonomy): domain Eukaryota; kingdom Metazoa; phylum Chordata; class Actinopteri; order Atheriniformes; family Phallostethidae; genus Neostethus; species Neostethus bicornis. The sequence continues at coordinate 4,190,930 of LR738547.1, read as the reverse complement.
ATTCTGATATTTTATGTAAAAAATTTATCGTAAATAAACAGTTGCACTACAGAAAAATTGCTTTTAGTCTTAAATAATTTTATCGTGCAAAAATTTTTATCGTGCTTTTAGTCATTTAAATTTTTTTTAGCGTAAATAAACAGTTGCGCCCAGCAAAGTTGCGCCCAGGTTGCAGTTCTTCAAATGTCCAAATTTTTTATCGTAAATAAACATTTGCGCCCAGGTTGCAGTTCTTCAAATGTCCGTGGCTGAAATGTCCGAGTCACCGTGGCTCAAATATCCTAGGTTGCAGTTTTTTGGCTGAAATATCCGTGGCTGAAATGTCCGTTCACCGTAAAGGATAGTTGGTTAAGAAAGTGACTGACTCACTTTTGACTCTTCAAAATCTTGTATTATTTGTAGATCAAAACCATTTTTCTCCCTCTTTTTGCAATGCTAATAGTCCAATCCGTCCTTCATATTTCTGATTAAGTTTTGGACACATGTGGACACCTGTCCTGTTTCATGCTTCTCGCTGTTCTTAGTACAACTTTTTTTTTTTTTTTTTTAAGAAAAAGACTGTCTTAATCTTTTTTTTTGTTTCCCTCCTTCTGTTATTATTTGCTGGAAGAAAAAGTTTTACAGCAACAAAACAACAGCCCCATAGCCCGCCAAAAAATGCTAACGCTAAAGCTAACTGCTAGTCAAGCTGAGGATTGTGTTGTAAGTGTCCAATCATTAGGTCTGAAAATGCAGGTGATGTAGAACTCCTTCTGAAAGGTGAAGCACACATCACCCCTCTGGTTTATTTTTTTACTCCATTATCATTGATGACATTGTGATCTGTAGTGAAAGGAGGGAAGAGGTGGAGGAAAAGCTGGAGAGGTGGAGGTTTGCACTAGAAAGAAGAGGAATGAAGATTAGTCAGAGTAAGACAGAGTACATGTGTGTGAATGAGAGGGATCCAAATAGAAAAGTGAGGTTACAGGGAGAAGAGATAAAGAAGGTGGAAGATTTTAAGTATCTAGGATCAACAGTCCAGAGCAATGGAGAGTGTGGAAAAGAGGCGAAGAAGCGTGTTCAGGCAGGCTGGAATGGGTGGAGGAAAGTATCAGGTGCGATGTGTGACCAAAGAAAGTGTACAAAACCGTGGTGAGACCGGCCATGCTGTTTGCTCTAGAAACATTAGCACTGAAGAAAAGACAGGAAACAGAGATGGAGGTAGCAGAGATGAAGATGCTGAGGATCTCTCTGGGAGTGACCAGGATTAGAAATGAGTACATCAGGGAAACAGCACATGTTAGAGGTTTTGGGGATAAAGAGGCAAGACTGAGATGGTTTGGACATGTGCACAGGAGAGAGAGTGTGCAGAAGGATCCTGAGTTTGGAACCACCAGGAAAGAGGACTAGAGGAAGACCAAAGAGGAGGTTCATGGATACAGAGAAAGAAGACATGAAGATTGTTATGGTTCCCTCAACCACCACCAGAGGGAGCCAGGGACCATCTCACCTTTCCCCCAATTCTGGCTGATTGGACCACCTGCACCTGATTGGATCACCTGCACCTAATCTCCCGGCTGTCTATTTAAAGGCAGCCTCACCAGCATTCCTCGTCGGTCTTCATGCCTTCCAGCCCTGGCTGACTCCCGACCCAGCAGACTTCCTTTGAAACTGAGATTGACTCTTTGATAACCTTTTTGACCCTTCTTCTTTGATTACAGCTTTGCTGATTCCTGGTTTAATAAACCTTGTTTTAAGTCCTGCATTTGGGTCCTCCTCCTTCCACATCACAACAAAGATAGTTGGTGTGACCGAAGAAGATGCAGCAGATAGGGTTAGATGGAAGAAACTGACTTGCTGTGGCGACCTCTGAAGGGAAATGCCGAAAGAAGAAGATCATTAAACTAATACTTTTCAGAACTTCTTCCTCAGAAAATTTATCTACGGTTTCTGTGAGTTTGTATCAGCATGCTTCCTGTGTCACTTCCTGTCATAACGGGCTGGCTTATAGACACGTATCTGTTTGTGCAAAGCAGTGTGTCAGCACAAATGAAAAAATCTCTGAAAGACGGATGCTTTTTATTGATTCAAATATGAAGTTTTGCATCGTTCTACTCGTCTTTCCAGTTTGGTCTGCAGTATCTCGAAGGTTTTTTTTTTTTTTTTTCAGTCCAACAACTTTAAACAAGGCAGCATGGTGGTGCAGTGGTTGCCAAGAAGGTCAGGGGTTCGAGTCCCAAATGGGGACAAGGTTTAAAGACAGGTCTTTCTGTGTATAGTTTGCATGTTCTATCCGTGTACATGTAGGTTTCCTCCCACTCTCCAAAAAACACGCCACTACAAGATTGGCCCTAGAAATGAATGTGTGTGTGTGGCCAAACAGCAGACTGGTGACCTGTTCAGAGTGTGCAGTGGTTAGCAAGAAGGTCAGGGGGTTCGAGTCCCGGATGGTGACCAGGCTTGCAACACTAGTCTTTCTGTGTGGAGTTTGCATGTTCTCCCCATGTATGTGTGGGTTTTACTCTGGTTTCCTCCCACCCTCCAAAAAACATTCATGCTAGGTTGATTGGCTGCTACAAAATTGGCCCTAGAAATGAGTGTGTGTGGATAGTTGTGAGTGTGTGGCTGCAATAGAGTAGCGACATGTTCGAGGTGTACCCTGACTCTCGCCTTGTTTCAGCCGGGATAGACTTTGGCACCCCCACAACCTTGTAAGGGATAGACAATAACTTTTTATTAAAAAAGCACAGCGGTTAGCACAGTGGCCTCACAGCAAAAAGGTCAGGGGTTCGAGACCTGGTTGGTGACGAGTCTTGGAACACTGGCCTTTCTGTGTGGAATTTGCATGTTCTGCCCATGTATGTGAGGGTTTCCTCTGGGTATTCCTGTTTCCTCCCACTCTCCAAAAAACATGCACGTTAAGTTGAACGGCCACTTTGAAATTGCCCCTAGCAATGACTGTGTGTGTGTGAATGGTTGTGTGTGCGTCCCGCAACAGACTGGCGACTTGTTCGGGGTGTAACCTGTCTCTCGCCTTGAATCAGCCGGGATAGACTCCATCACCCCCTGCGACCCTGTTAGGAATAAGCGGTTCAGAAAATGAACGAGCTTTAAACAATTTATTGAGAAATATTTTATTCTATTTTTGAGACAACATTGTTTTGAGATGTCCGTTCTTTTTTCACTTTGTTTTCATTATAGATTGCTCAAGTCGTATTTTAACGTAACCGTGCTTTATAAATGAGATCACTGGTCTGTAAAATGTCCAAAAGAACCTGGTCAGTGACTGTAAGCAGGTTGGTGCTCTGCAAACATTCCTATTGGCAAAGCCATTGTTGGAGCAGCTCACACTGGAACAGTCCAAACATAATAATTAGTCCGATAATAGTACCAACGGTATCATTACACCATCCTAATATCACCACAGTCATACGCACTGTATTTATCATTACATCATCACCTCATCGTGTTTACACACTCACCGCTCAACCTGAAGATCCAGAATGGTGAAGACCTTACAAGGAAGTGGAAATGAAGCACAAAATAAAACTTTGACTTCCTTAATAATGAATAATAGGGAGGCATAGCTCAGTGGTAAAAATGGCCATCTTTGGAGTGAAGAGTTGCAGGTTCAAATTCTGCTGAGATCATGCCTAGGTGTTCCTAGAAGACGGTAAATGGGCTCAACTTATATCGCACTTTTCCACCTTTATAGTGTAGCTCACATTCACACCTGATGATCGGAGATGCCATGTAAGGCGCGAACCACCATCAGGACCAATTGGGGGTTTGGTGTCTTGCTCAAGGACACCTTGGCATGAACTCTGGGCAGGGGATCGAACCAGTTATTTTCTACTCGTGTTTTTTTAAACGGCACTTTTAACACTACTTGTCATGATCCCCTCACTCTGCCACCAGAGGGAGCCCTGGACCTTCCTCCTTCTCCTGGACTCCAGTCTGATCCCAAACACCTGGGTGATTAGCCTGTTGCTGAGCTGTGCATCACCCCCAGATTTCCTTATTGGGTCATACCTTCCATTCCAGCCAGGTCTTCCTGGCTGCCTGCAAAAGACATACAGTACATGCTAAACAATATTTCTAAAACATTCCACTGATCCATGTTTGTTTTCATTTACAGCTTTATTGGAATGCCTTACAATAATAACCATGTTTGTTGTCCTACATTTGGGTCCTCCTCTTTCCACCTAGACCCCCATTTTGACACCGCTTTAAACTGCAGAAAACAGTAATTTTGTTTGTCCTTTTGTTTGTGCTGTGCTGCATGCATTATGACAATGCATGTACACTTGTGCATCAGATATGTGCACCAAACGTCCAGATGGAACGTTCTTGGACTGCCTCCGGTGGCTGACATAGATTCCTGGACAGTTTCGTTTTCTTTACTACTTTTAATTTTGACCATTTCCTTTTTATTTCAGTAACAAATTAGTGTGCACCAAATAGCGTGTTATCAATCCTGTGTTAACTGCAACCACTGCGCTGTCTTCCCTTTGTGGGAACATTGCTAAGCGTTCCTCCAATCAGAGAGACAAGCAACTTAAGTTACACATCTTTGCCATTGTGCATGACTAATGAGAGGCATATTTGAATACTATTCAACGACTATTATGTCATTTGCATGTTCCATATTCAGAGTTTTAGATGTGTTGTTGGGGTGGGATGGAGATCAAAATGGCTTTTGCCTCCGATTTGTTGCAAGTGTGATCTGAAAAACTTAGGTTGCGTCATCATAGGAGTTTCTGAGGTTGTTATTAATTCTGAGTCTGCTTGCCGTCAGAAAAATACGTAAGCTGAGCAAAAACACTTAGTCACTGCTCACCTCCTCAGCTGTCAGAACGTCCCACCAGCGTCTGTGTTTCCTTCAAAAGCTAAAGAAAACACACCTTAGCCCACCTTCTACAGAGGTACCACACAGTGTCCTAACCAGCAACATAAGCAGGAACGAAAAGAATAAATCTTTACTGTTACTTTATAGATTAAATTCAGATTTTTAACTACAGACCTCATAGACTCACGAAAAGGTACTCAAGAGATGAAAAGCTGCATTTCATGCAGCATCAGACATTCTGAAGACCCTCTTTTTTCCTCCTGCTTATGTGACCGGTGTCTGTTTGCTTCTCTACCAGGTGATCCTGAACATGAACATCAGCGGGTTGCAGGAGGACGTAGCGCTGCTGCAGGAGAAGGAGGCCAACCTCACCACCCAGCTCAGCCTGCAGGAAGGTAGGAAAAACTTCCATCACCACCATGAAAGGAGACTTTTACACAACACCACCGCTGGTATTTCCCTCGCATGTTACCGTGGTGACCGATGAGTCAACAAACACAAGGCTGGTGTGTGTGGAGCAGAGGTATTTCTATTTACAGAAACCATTTCAAGTGTAAATACGGACTGACGGTGGAGGTTGTTCCATGTCATAAGAAAATTTCATCTACAAAACTTTAGAAACTCCACATGGTAAAAAGGGAAATGCAAAAAACGGAGAAGAAGAAAGAAGCAGAACGTCTTATGACCTTCATCCTGATGTAGACCAGGTCAGGAATGCAGGGTTCCCCTGGGAGCGGTCTCACACCACATCGCCACATGTCTCAGACTACAGAAGCTACTAAGTTTAAAGCAGATGACACATCTTCTCCTTTTCTTTTTCCACGTTCCATGTTGGCGGAGAGGCAGAGTGAAGCCAAGAACATTCCCAAAGAATCTCTACTTCGTTTCTTTGGGAATCTGTAGTGCAGGGGTGGCCAAACTTTTTCACTCGCGGGCCACATTGAGTTCTAATGTTTGACAAGCGGGCCGGATCCGGGTAATGGGGGCGGGGGCGTGAGGTCATAGACAAAAAGCCCATTAGAAAATCCTGGAGTCGCCCCTGAGAACAGGATCAGATGGATGGCATGCTTTGGTAACCACTAGTTTAGACTGGTTAAATGGCGTGCTAGATTCTTTTTTTCCTCCTTTTATTAATTGCCGCCATTTTAGAAAATTGGGGGGTCTCACATACTAATTTGCTGTTCCAATTTTAGCCTCTGGATGGCAGCATTTAGAACACGCAGGTAACAGCGCTGCTGCCCAATGTTCCGTTCCGTCATCTTCCGCTTGTTCCGGGGTCGGGTCGCGGGGGCAACAGCCTCAAACGGGCAGCCCAGGCCTCTCTATCCCCGGCTGCATCCTCTAGCTCACCTGGAAGGATCCCAAGTCGGATCCCATAGTCTCTCCAGCGGGTCCAGGGTCTGCCCCCTGGTCTCCTCCCGGTGGGACGTAATACATTGGACGCTGCCCAATGTATTACGTAATTCTACACGCGGGCCAGGCGTTATTGATTTTAAGACGGAGGCTGCGGGCCGGATGAAAATTGACAACGGGCCGCATTTGGCCCCCGGGCCGGATTTTGGACATGTCTGCTGTAGTGGGATGAGACCAAGAGCCTCATTTTCAACGAACGTCAGAGATTTTTTTTCCAAGCAAGCGTTTTCACTCAGATCAACCAAACTGGGGATTAATCTGAACCACCGTAACTCTATTAGCAACGTAAGCTTCAAAATCCCACCCACGACAAATTACAGACATAAGCCAACTAAGAATCCATCCATTCGTTTCACTGTCCTCGGTTCACTTCAGGTTCTGCAGGCTTCGTCTTTTCCCCACGTTTTACCATTTGTGTAAAACACCTCCGAACTTTGCTTAGAGTTTTGTAATAGTTCTACGAACTCCTCCACCTTCAGAAGTCACTCGACTTGCGCAGAAGTCAACGTAGGCTTTGATTTGGGAGCTAGGATATTTAATAAATGGAACAGCTGGTCTAGTATGGTCTTGATCCGGGTCTACAGAGACCCTCCACGGTAAATCCTGTGATTGTTTTGACCGACTGGTTCTTCCTGTTTCTGTGTGAAGGTTCCTGCAGGAAGTTCCTTTCTTTCTCTCCTTTTTCCTCCTCCTGTAGTCCTGTTGAGCCACGTAGATACCGGTCAGTAAACCTGAGCGCTCTTATCCATCTTCAATCAAAGATCCCGTTTTTTCATCATCTATCATCCAATCTTCTCTACCTGTGTCATGATGTGGAGCTAAGGCCAAAAATATTCCCTTGACACAACAAACAGGCTAAGATGAAAAAAACACAAGCAGATGTATTAGATTGATAAAAAGGTCCAAAAAAAGAAGACAAAAACAGAATAATTAGGCAGGTTCTGATGTAGGAGGTGGAGACAAAAACTGGATAAACAAACGATCTGGCGAAGAATGTGTGAAAAACTGATCCCGTTATGCTGCAGCAGATGAGTAGATGAGTTTCAGGTGTGACTTGTTACGCACACACAGACAAGAGGGAGGGGTGGGGGGAACAGGAGACAAGGGGGGAACAGACTACTCTCCTGACAACCTGACTACCTCTTCCTGCTCATCTCAAAGTGTTCTCCAACTAGAAAATGGCACTCCTGATTGGTTTAATATGTCGGAGTGGTTGCCATATTTGTAAGTCTCGTAAGTCTTCCATAAGTTTTCCTTATTTTTGAATGAGTGGCCAGAAGGATGTAATTTTATTGTCCCAAGCCACCTCTTCCTGCCTCTTATACACCACCGGCTTAGATTGGCCGCCCTGGTCTCACCTAGGGCCTCAGTTCAATTTCACTCCAGCAACAAGATCAGAGATTGCAGGCGTTAGCTTACAATTGCACAGAGTAGAAAACATCCAATCAGAGAACAGAGAAGACACCATGACATAAATACAACGTCCGCCCGCCATGTTTGTAGTTCTGTAGATCAACCATGCTATATGGTCCGTGTTGTGTTGGCAACGATTCCCCAGGTTAAGAATTTGAAGACAGAGTTTAGAAAGTTTATTCAGGGTAAAGTCATGGTTGTAAAAGTTTGTTTTTAGGCCCTGTTTTCCAAAGTACGCCGACTGTTCAGGTGCATTTTGCACATCACGTCTAGTCCCCACCAGAAATGAACGATTGCTCAAAAAAAAAAAATCTCCCTCAGCCCTAGTGCAAACGAGCCCCAATGCCTCGAGGACAAACCGAAATAGAACTACCTGCTCACTATTTAGATGAAGCGACCTGAGGTAGAGAGCGGCGCAGCCTCGGATGTGAAGTTTCACCCCTATTCGGGAGGAAGTGTGAAACCACAACACATTTATGTGTGAAGCGTTCTCCTGCCTGCATGGGGAGGGCTTCCAAGTACTTTAGCATTTTATACATAAGTACACTGAAAGTCAAAGAAATATAGTTATTTTAGTTGTGTACTCTGATAAATAGGTTTCTTTTTCACTATTTTAGCCATTCTTGGAAAAAGACACCAATTTCCAAAAATTCAAATGAGTGTGTTTGACTAATATGAACAAAATAGTCTACGATGGGTTGTAGGGGTCAATATGAACCAGACACAGCATGTGGGAGGTGGTGGAGCTTTAGGACCAGATGCACTGCCTGGTTTATTTCGGAAAGAGGGTGTTGGTGAAGAGGAGTAGTCAGGTAGCTGTCCTGAGAAGGGTCCCTGGCATTATGGGGGGGAGACGGTGGCTCGGTGGTTAAAGCGTTCGCCCCCAGACTAGAGGTCAACCGGACGTTTGCGGGTTTGTATCCCACTGAGTGCATGTTTAGGATCCTTGGAGAAGACACCCCCACAACCCCCCATTTCTCCCACCATTGGTGCCATTGTGGCAGCCTCCTGTGGTGTAGGAGTGCAGCACACAAATTTCCCTGGTGAGGGATGAGTACAGTGAGTAAAATTTTTTTTTTTAATTTCTTTTCAATTCAATTTTATTTGTTTAGCCCAAAATTACAGAATTTCAGTCTCAATGGGCTTCAAAAGAAAAAGAGGAATGTATCAACACAAATACACAACAAGAAAAATAACTAACAAATGATAACTAAACAAGACTAGCACATTAATGCCCTTAGACTCTCCTTCACGGTGAGGAAAAACTCCTAAAAACCCATGAGTTGGGAAAAAATAAGAAACCTCGTGGGGATCCAAATGAAAGAGAGATCCCTCCCCCGGGACGAGCATCCAATGTGTCTACAATTATTATTTTAAATTATGGCAGGACCAGACTTGGGGTTAGAGGTGCCATAAACAGACAGGGACGAGGGGCATCATCGTGTACGAGGAATTGTGTAAATTTTGGGCAGAGAAAGCATTTTTGTTCAGCTGAAGGACATTTCTTACTCCACGCAAACTTGAGATTTATCAAAACCATCAACTTTTTATACGCAATGTGAGCTTAATAAACCACACCTAAGACAAGATGCAGACGTACAGAGGACTGAGAGGGAACAGCACCCACTCCTGCAAAATCAGCTTCAGCAGACGTTCATCAGATGGACTTTGCGAATAAAAAAGAAATAGAAGAATATCTTTATTAGTCCCACAATGGGGAAATTACTGTGCTGCATTGCACCGCACCAGGCAGCCATGACGGCACCAATGGTGGAAGCACCTATGAGGGGAGGTGTCTCCCCTTATAGGATTACCTCCCCTCTATGAGGGGATGTGTCTTCCCTAGGCGAATCCCACTGACCTGCCTAGGAACACCTAGGCGGGCAGTGGGATTCGAACCGGCTTCTGCCGGTCCAAGGACAAACATTGTACCACTGAGCCAATGCCTCCTCAATTATATTATAAGGCAATACAGGACAGGAACAGCCTGGCGTTCTGATCCTTTTCGAAAACCAGACCATAGAACTCGAAGGAAATCGAAAACTACGTTAGGTATGTTCATGATGTGGAAATAATGTTCAAGCATCCACAAAGGTGATTTAGTAAATACTCCTGCCTTTAAAAAACTAGTACGACATGATGCTTGGAAAGAGATTGAGTAATCCAAATTAGCTCTGAAAATATCTGAGTCTTAAAAGTAAACCCCCACCTCTAAAAAAAAATAAAGATGTACTCGTGAGGACAGAATCAATAGCACGTCGTTTCAGAAGATCTCTGACTTCTTACAAGCCGAGTCTCACAGTGAGGAAACATTAACTCATCGGTATTCAAAGAGAATCCATGAGTAAAACCTCTTTGGGAGAGTGTTTGTGTGCTGCCCGATGAAACAATCAAAACAACTTTCCGTGAGTCAGTGGTGCAGGAACAGTGGCCTGATGGGAAACAATGACGGATCCTAATGAAGGTAACTTCCTGTTGGGAGCGGTCGGGGGGGAAACGATAAATTTCTCCATGGAGGAGTTATGAAAGGAACATTGTGTTTGCCACCCTGATAGACATCACTCTTGGTTTTATTAGAACACGCCAGGGTTGGAAGAAACCAGACGGCTGGACACAAATATTTGACTTAATACGGCTCGACACCTTCTGAAGAACAAAAACCTTCAAGAAGGCTCCACCCTCCATCCTGAATTGTAAACACCCGCCTCACTTTCGCCTAGTTTAGTATGATCATGTTTTTATGATAGAATGTGGAAGAGGTATTAAGTACTCGGGCTGTCTGTGCTTCATAAATAATTTCCGAGCACAATGTTCCCCAAACCTCTGATGGTATTTTAATTAACACAAAAACCGCTGCGTTCTAAATCTACCTGCAAGCGCCATGACCGTCAATGTGACCGCTTATGTAATTATTCATGTTTCGCGCTGCTTTATTGCATAAATAAACTTTTAAACCACTCAATTTTTAAAGTAATGATAATGATAAAATGTTAAACATTTTTAAAACCTAGAATAAAAAAATAAACACCAAAGTAAAACGATCTAATTCGTCAATAGCCTACTTTTTTTTCCGCATTTTGCGCTGCTGCTTCAAAAATGTCCTCAATATAAATTGGGTATAGGCCAGGGGTGCCCAACCTTTTTAGTGCCAAGATCTACTTTTCAACTAGCAAACCTCTTGAGATCTACCGGTCCCACGACGTCGAGTGATGACGTCATGTGATGACGGCATGTGATGGCGGCATGTGATGACGGCATGTGATGACGTCGCACATGACTGCACCAACCCGGAAGTTTGCGTCCACTCCTTTATTAGCCTTCAAATCTGCTGCTAAGTGGAAATTTGGGGTGAATTGCAGGCATCAAATCGGGATTGTTTGAAAATAAATTATTTGTAATGGAATACGACAGTAAGTTACGACAGTAACTTACGACAGTAACTTACGACAGTAAGTTCCTTGGAATGATTATAGATCACAAATTAAGCTGGAAATCACACATAAATTATACAAAAAATAAACTGTCTAAAGTAATAGCAATCATTTATAAATTCAGATTTGTCCTAAATAAAAAAAGTTTGTTTATGTTATATAATACATTAGTACTTCCATATATAACTTAATGTATCGAGATTTGGGGAAATACGTACAAAACTAACACAAAACCAATTTATATTTTACAAAAAAAAGCAATACGAGCAATAACATTCTCATCTTATAATCAACCTACCAATAATCTATTTATAAATTTAAAAACATTAAAGTTCTATGATTTAGTGGAATTACACACTTTAAAATTTATGTTTAAGATAAAAAAAAACATGATGTCAAACTCTCTACAAAATATGTTTATTATTAGGAAAAGTCCATACGAACTAAGAGGAAATGATGTGTTCATTAAAAATAAATTTAGAACAAATGTTAAAAAATTCTGTATTTCTATTAAAGGTGTGGATCTTTGGAATAATTGTAATGATGAACTTAAATTGTGTTTAATTTTTTTATGTTTAAAAAAGAAATTTAAGTTATTAATACTTAAAAAATATGCAAGTCTTGATGGTTAAATTCAAGCTTCTATAAAAAGTAAACAATTATGATGTGTTATGATTATGTTATATGTTATGATGTGTTATGATTATGTTATGATGTATTATGATATTATTATGTTATGTGTTGTAACAATTATGATGACTTAGTATTTACTTATGTCTTTTTGCTTTTATTATGACATAAAAAAAAAAAAAAAAAAAAAAAAAAAGGGTCGGCGTAATAAGCGTTTGCTTCAGCCGTTACCTTTTCGGTCCTTTGCTGGAATATGGTTGTTTTCTTTATTTCATTGATATGAGGTTGCACTGTGACCGAAATAAATAAATAAATAAAAAAAATAATAAAAAAAATAAGGATCTTCACCAGTCAACAAAAAATATTGCTTTGGTAGTTTCATCCTGATCCTGGCCGACTTCCGCGTTTTAGTCACATGGGTATAATACAAGAAAGACGCTAGATTGTCGCTAGTTGTTTTTTTGAGCGGCTGGTTGGTCGCTAAATTTAGTGTCAAAGTCGGCAACGCTGATTTTCTGTCATTAAAAAAAAAAAAGTCATAAAATATTTTTTTTCTGAATTTCTTTCCAACACGTCTTGCGGTCGACTCAGGACCAATCCGAGATCTACCGGTAGATCGCGGTCGACCGGTTGGGCACCGCCGCTATAGGCTATATTCCAATATGTTAACCTGAACTTTCAAGACTTATTTAGAAAACATAGCAGACTTTATTCAGACAACAATTTTCTTACTCTCTTCAATATTATCTCACTCAAACTTTCTAAAATGTTTCTGTAATGGCGTCAGAGTCCTCCTTGTCTCTCTCCACACACACACAACACACACACACTTATGTGTGGCCATAGCAATGTGTTTGTGGCCATAGTAACATAACAACAACTTCAAATCTCTGCTTCAACGTGTTCATCACAGTCATAATTGATATTGTTTAGGGTATAGCGCAGATGGAATCATGTCGTTCACACCTTAGTGTTGACTTGTTCTTGTTATTTGATAGCTGTTTCACTGCTGGATAATAATGTTGCTTCTGTAGTTCTTTTAGGGTCTCTGAGAAGCTCTAGAATTTGCAGGAAAACAGGGTAAAGTTAAGAAAACACATGCTGGCAGGACCAGTCATTCCTGGCATACCCTGCAGTGACCGCCCTCACAGATAAGACCTCTCGTTTCCTTATAAGCTGGAAAAGTTCTCAAACTGAATCCAGCAGCACTGTGTCCCTGGTTATGGTTGCTAAGCAGGATAAATTTGGGGAAACAATCTACACAATGGAAATTATAACCCTGAAATTTAGGAAGCTGTCCGGAAAGAGTTGTTTCTTATTTTATTTTAGTGACTCAGATCCATCAGTGAAGGATTTTTAGATTATTTACAAATGTTTTTACAGATCTTTCCATCTCCATCTTGAAGGAAAAGGAAAATCCATTTTTTAATCTCATCAATCAGAATTCACATACTTTCATTCAACCGTCCATTCTTTCCCATATGAGTCATCTGTTGGGGTGTCCATGTGTTTGTCTGTGCTTCTGTAACACTTTTGCCACCACAGTCTCTCCCAAACAACTGGTTGGATTTTAATGAAACTGCCCACAGTTACTCAGTACAAACTAGTAATGAACTGATCAGGTTGTCAGGGTCATGCGATCAAAGTTCAGTCACAAAGGTTGAGGTAACACTGAGACGGCAGCTCAGTGGTTAGAGCATTTGCGCGCGGACCGGAAGTTCGCGGGTTTGCGTCCCACAGAGAGCATGTCTTGGGTCCTTGGAGAAGACACCTAACCCTTGCTTCTCCCACCATTGGCGCCGTCGAAGAGCAGCCTGCGGTGTAAGGAGTGCAGCACACAAATTTCCCCGGTGAGGGATGAATAGAGTCAGTCATTTATGTTCTTATCCGTCATCTTCTTTCGCGGTTGCCGGGGATGCCGGAGCCCATCTTGGCCAATTTAAGGCGAAGGGCAGAGTACACCCCGAACAGGTCCCAGTCTGTCGCGGGGCCACACACACGCACACTCATTCCTAGGGGCAATTTGCCACCGGCCAATCAACCTAGCATGCATGTTTTTGGAGGGTGGGAGGAAACCGGAGTACCCGGAGGAAACCCACGCAAACACGGGGAGAACATGCAAACTCCACACAGAAAGAACAGTGTTCCAAGCCTCGTCCCCACCTGGGACTCGAACTTGCGACCTTCTTGCTGTGAGGCTACTGTGCTACCCACAGTGCCCACTGCTGTTGACTGCTTGAACCTCATATAAACTTCAACCATTCATTATTAATAGTGTGTGATGAAGCGCAGGTGGAAGTATGTCGTACGGTGCTCGTTGTTCTTGTTGGTTCTGCTTTCTCTTCAGCGCAATGAGACAATGCAGCATCGTAATTAGGGATGGGTATCGTGAACCTTTTTTTTTTTTTCGCAATTGGTTCCGTGGCCGTCATTTTACCCGGACCATTAAGCGCTAGTCCAAATGGATCTGCTATTGGATCCGGTCACACAGTGCCACGACACTTTTCGCTACAAGCAGAAGCACCTCGCTGAGCGAGGGGGCGGTGCACACGTGTGCTGCTGCTGCTTCACACGCAAAGTTCCATTTTGAAGCCGAGGGAGGGGTGATGTCAGAACGTGCAAAGCGATCTCGCTTTTGTCTTTATTTTACCAAAATCGATGCTGACAATGCACATTGTCTAAAGTGGAGTCAGTGTTATTTTCTTCAAAGACGAAGAAAACGAAATGATTTCATTGACGAAGCATTTTTTCATGATGATGACGTACGATAACGAAATAAATGCAACATTTTGTTGCCGAAAACGTGACGAGACGTTTGCAAGTTTCTGTTGACAAGACAAAAATGTTACAAAATAGGTGTCAGACTTTCACATTTCTGTCTGTGAAAAGAAAAAAACACAGCGGCTGCATCTGTCTCTCACGGCAGCACTCCCCCCACAATGCTGCACGTTCACACCGTCTACACAACACACCTACAGCCATGAGAAAGTCACACATCATGGTTAAAATAGCAACAAAGGAGCTTGATGGTCAGAAACTTAAAGATTTCCACATCTTTCGCGCAAACAGCATGCTAACTTCAAGCTAATGCTACCTTGTCGGCGCTGCTTACTTCCTGTTAGCTCGGTTGCGCTAACGACTGATTTAAAGACACAGTACAATGTTTACTTTGTTTACAGGGTTATTAAGAGGTGTCATTTTTAAGTATTCATAAGTTACAATGTTCCTCACTCAATGAAAAATTTCTATTTATTTTACGTTGTTTTACAATGTTTGCTGTTTTTGCGCACGTTAAAGCTCGGTAGAGTTTTTTTTTTTTTAAACAAATAACCTGCATCATTCTCAGTAATAAAGACACGATTGTTAAAGTAAGTTTTTTTTTTTTTTTTTACACTAAAACTAGACAAAAACTCTTTTGGGTTTTCGTGACTAAAACATGACAAAAACGAAAATATAAAGAGATGACAAAAACGTGACTAAAACTTAAATTAAAATTCGTCCAAAGACGAAGACTAAAACGACACTTAGATGGCTGCCAAAAACGACAATGAGTGGAGTACGGTATTTTCATGTAAAGGTGGAAATCCACGACATTCAGACTGAAAGATGCAGTGTTTGACGATGAAAAATTATAGATAATAGATAAAAATATAGATATTGGGGCGATGAGGACTAAACCGACACTATAAGTTTGATTAGAAATTTTCCAGCAACATGACAGCTGTTTAAACATGGATGGTTACTTAAAAACAGAGTAAAATGTAAAGTGGTTCTAATAAAAAGTGGGAGTTTTTCAGAACGTCCTGGAAGCAATAGCACACTGGTTGTTTTCTACTGAGTCACTAATCCCTGGTTATGGGAGACACTGTGTCATCCTGACCCGGCTCTAAACTGGCCAAAACACTTTATTGAACCACAAAGGAACAACTTAAAATTATTCAGGAGGATTGTATTTTATTGTCATGAGATGTTTTCATTAGATACGACTTTATTTAATAATGATAAACACTTGTATGTTGTGATGTGGAACGAGGAGGACCCAAATGCAGGACATCAAAACAAGGTTTAGTAAACACAACTCGGGTAGTCTGGAAGGCAAAGGGCAAAGGATTAACTCAGGATCCGTTCCGTCATCTTCCGCTTGTTCTGGGATCGGGTCGTGGGGGCAACAGCCTCAAACGAGAAGCCCAGGCCTCTCTCAGCCCAGTTGCATCCTCCAGCTCACCTGGAAGGATCCCAAGTCGTTCCCCGGGCAGGACCGGGGTCTGCCCCTTGGTCTCCTCCCGGTGGGACGTGCCCGAAACACCCCGCCTGCGACACGCTCGGGGGTATCCTGACCAGATGCCCGAACCACCCCATCTGGCTCCTCTCGACCTGGAGCAGGAGCGGCTCGACACCGAGCTCCTCCCGGATGGCAGAGCTCCACACCCAATCTCTGAGTGAGAGCCCAGCCACCCTGCGGAGGAAGCTCATTTCGGCCGCTTGTATCCGCGATCTCATTCTTTCGGTCACCACCCATAGCTGGTGATCATAGGTGAGGGTGGGAATGTAGATTGACTTGTAAATCAAGAGCTTTGCTTTTCAGCTCAGCTCTCTCTTTACCACGACGGACCGATGCAGCGTCGTAGTTATTGCTGATGCTGCACCGATCCGCCTGTCGATCTCCCGCTCCATCCTTCCCCCACTCGTGAACAAGACCCCGAGATACTTAAACTCCTCCACTTGGGGCAGGACCCTGGCCCTCACCCGCAGGGGGCATTCCATCCTTTTCCGGGCGAGGACCATGGTCTCGGATTTGGAGGCGCTAATTCAGGATCCAAATGTTCAAATGATATTTGCGAGTTCAAAGATAACTTATGGTCAGGCAGCCAGGAGCACCTGGCTGGGACGGATGGCAATGACCCAACGTGAAAGTCCGGGATGATTGCCCTTAAATAGGCAGAAGGATCCACAGGTGTGTGGCATCAGAAATCAATCTCAGGTGTCCCTAATCAGGGTGATAAGGAAGGTCCATGGCTCGCTCTGGTGACAGGTGAGGGGATCACGACATTGTATCATTTTTAATGTGTTATAATTATAAATAAATCCACATTTCATTTCGTCATCGAACCACTTATTCCCTGATGGGATTGAAGGGGGTGCCAGAGCCTATCCCCGCTGATTTTAGGGAACCCCCGAACAGGTTGCCAGTTTGTTGCGGGCCCAAACATACACACAACCATTCCCACACACACTCATTCCCAGGGGCAACATCAAACTCTACACAGAGGCACCAGTGTTCCAAGCCGCGTCCCGCCCGGCACTCAAACCCTAACCTGCTTGCTGTGAGGCCACTGTGCAATTGTGCCGCCATATCTAAACTTATTGTAAATACAGCTCTGTGTGTGCTCGTCATAACAGTTTTAAAAAACGAGTGACAAGGTTTTAATCATGGAACTGCTGCCTAGAGTGTCCTGGTGCCACGTGTGCATGAGGGCACTCTTATGCTTGAACATGGGGTTCGCTACCGACAATCCGTGACAAGCACAGAAGTCAAGCAGCAGAACACCACGGGTTTAGATCAGGGGAGCAGACTCCCTCCAGGTCTCACTGTCGTTGCCCACATGAGCATTGAAGTCCCCGAGGAGGACAATGGAGTCCCCGGGGGGATGGAGCGGGAGATCGACAGGCGGATCGGTGCAGCATCAGCAATAACTAGGACGCTGCATCGGTCCGTCGTGGTAAAGAGAGAGCTGAGCCGAAAAGCAAAGCTCTCGATTTACAAGTCGACCTACGTTCCAACCCTCACCTATGGTCACCAGCTGCGGGTGATCGTGGGTACAAGCGGCCGAAATGAGCTTCCTCCACAGGGTGGCTGGGCTCTCACTCAAAGATCGGGTAAGGAGCTCTGCCATCCGGGAGGAGCTCAGTGTCGAGCCGCTCCTCCTTCAGGTCGAGAGGAGCCAGATGGGGTGGTTCGGGCATCTGGTCAGGATGCCCCCCGAGCGCCTCGCGGGCGAGGTGTTTTGGGCACGTCCCACCGGGAGGACACCAAGGGGCAGACCCCGGACCCGCTGGAGAGACTATGTCTCACAGCTGGCCGGGGAATGACTTGGGATCCTTCCAGGTGAGCTAGAGGATGCGGCCGGGGAGAGAGAGGCCTGGGCTGCCCGCTTGAGCCTGTTGCCCCCGCGACCCGACCCCGGAACAAGCGGAAGATGACAGAACGGAACAAGGTTTTAATTTAACTACTCATATGTACCCCGTTCCGTGATATAGATGAACTGCTTGGGTTTTTAGGGTGATGTGTAAATAGGTCAAGGTCACAAAAGGTTTGAACGTATTGGCCAGGAGGAGGCATGTTTTTGAGTTATTCTTACTATGCGTGCTGTTTGTTACTGATCATCTACTTAAGGCCATCTTTAAAATCTAGAAAAGGATTTTGTTTTGCTCAAAAGCTTGTTGTTTATAACCATGACTCATGATAAAAGGAACCAAGGTCAGACAGCTGGTGGTGTGAAGGCTGAAAACTCAGAGTAAAGCGAGTTCTGTCTTGTAGGGAAGGATGTTTCAGTTGGTTGTGTGGGTGTTCTGAAACTGCTGGTTGTTATATCAATGCCCTGCCAGGAGTTCATGCCGAGGTGTCCTTGAGCAAGAACCCCTAATGCTTCTGGTGGTTGTTAATACCTTGTATGGTAGCTTCCACCAAAGGGTAATGAATGTGTGTGTGAATGGTTGAATGTGACCTTCACTCAATCAGTGTATAGAACAATAACAGTGTTACTTTTTGAGAAATGGAGTAATCTAATTAGTTACTTTTCTTAAGATACAAACATTGATGTGTCTTCTTCTCCTTTTCGCATTTCCCTTCAGGGGGCGCCACAGCAAGTTAGTTTCTTCCATCTAACCCTATCTGCTACATCCTCTTCGGTCATGCCAACTATCTTCATGTCTTCCTTCACTGTATCCATGAACCTCCTCTTCGGTCTTCCTCTAGTCCTCTTTCCTGGTGGTTCCAAACCCAGCATCCTTCTTATGATGTACTCTCTCTCTCTCCTCTGCACATGTCCAAACCATCTCAGTCTGACCTCTCTGACTTTAAAACCTCTAACATGTGCTGTTCCTCTGATCCTGTCCATCCGGGTCACTCACAGAGAGATCCTCAGCATCTTCATCTCTGCTACCTCCATCTCTGTTTCCTGTCTTTTCCTCAGTGCCACTGTCTCTAGACCAATCAGCATGGCCGCTCTCACCACGGTTTTGTACACTTTCCTCCACCCGTTCCAGCCTGCCTGCACATGCTTCTTCACTCTTTTCCACACTCTCCATTGTTCTGGACTGTTGATCCTAAGTACTTAAAATCTTCCACCTTCTTTATCTCTTCTCCCTGTAACCTCACTTTTCTTTTTTTTTATTCAAACACTAATATGTAACTAAGAATATAAAGTGCCATGTTTCTATGATTTACAACCCCCCCCCAGCTTTGTGCGTAAGTTTAGCTGTTGAGAGGACAGAGGACAGACGATCACTAAATGCGGGATACTGACAGTTTCAGGACAAGAGTGGCAGAGCGTTCTCCGACGCTGTTCTCCCATGCTCCAGATTTACCAACAGCAGTTTAGAAACGCTTCTTCTTCAGCGCCACAACCAGCTTTACTGGAGAAAAGTGGAATTTTTCTTGCCTTAAATTATTTGTTGTTCTTTGTAAATGTTCAAAAGTTTGTTATCTGTGCAAAAATTTGCGGGTGCTCAGCGCTGTCGTCCACTTCACCCCCCACACACCTCACACGCACACACATTCACGTTATAATGTAAAACATATAAAAGATCAGATGGGTCATTGAAACCCTATTACTTTCCATTATTTACTTTTTTACATTTACAGTCATTAAAAAATGGCAGGTTTTAGATTTTAAAATAGTAAAACATTCTAAAATAAACAACGTTTTACTGTAAAATATTTTTCAAGTTTAGAGTCACACATTATGCTGATGACATGATGCTTTATAAGCAACTGCTCTACACTCTATTGGCTAGTCTTTCTCTACTTTTTCAAATAAAAGTTTGGTGATGATCGTAAAACAGAACTTTCCTACTGTTTCATAGCTTGTCTTCACCGTGGTCTCGTGTTTCCACAGAGCACATCGAAGTCCTGCAGCTGAACCTGACCCAGGCCGTTCATCAGACCGAGTCCTGTTTGAACCTGAAGGACGCGGCTCACAACCAGATGTTAGCGGCGCAGGTCCAAACCAAATCCTGCCAGTCCAACACGGAGTTCCTGAACAAGAAGCTGTGAGTCTCCCTCCTCTTTTATACAGACTTGTTAAGATTTTAAGCTGAATAAGCGTTTTTTGATCCATTAGAATCTCTATAACTTGCTCTACGTAGCATGTACTATGTGCTACGAACCTCAGGAATAAGCCAACTCCATCTCTGGTCCCAAAAATACCACTAGAACTCATCCCATACCACTAGGATCATCCCAACGAAAGGATGCATATGCAATCGTATTAAAATTAGCCGGTGCTGCCTGTCATTACTCATGTATGATGGTGAGGAAGTGTTATTTCACTGAGGCAGAGGTGCAATTGCTGGTCTCCAAGAGGACGAATACAAATCAGGGTTTTTTGTGAGCTACAGTCACAATGTCATCTCCAACAAGCAAAAACCCCAACTGAATTCCCCTCAGATCGATCTTCACAGGTGCCAGCTAGATCGGCCGAGGGAAGCGATCCACAAACCTTAAGTTCAGTGCACTTGAGATACAGCGCCTCCCAGTGAGTAGACTGACTAAAAAAACCCAAAACTTTATTTCAACTTAAAAAGACAGCAGGTAGCGGTAGACCAGCATGCTGTTCCACACACCCCGTCAGCCAATCGCAGCATGGGCTGCCAAAACCCACGACCCGTGATCTGGCTCTCAGGTTTCTAAACCACGTGTGGACGCCACAAACAGCCTGACCACACACTAAAAACCAGCACACATTCAAAATGTAGCATTACTCTCTGGTGCAATTGGTTCCATGTCATTGAAATAAAACTGAAATGAGCCGATATTTTAATTGACAATTTTCCATGATTTGGTCCATTTTTCTTACATGTGTGCTTTCTGTTTCCTCACTGCTTCAAATGCTTCAATTCACTGTCCTCAATTCACTTCAGCTTCTGTCCACAATTCTTATTTTTTCTGAACGTTTTATCATTTGTTTTTGACTTTACTTTGAGTTGCACAAAAGTTCTCGCGCTCGACCACCGTTATAAATCCCTCAATTTGCGTGGGAGTTGTCGTACACAGAATTTTAGGTTAAACAATGTTTATAACTGACACCTCTGATTGTCCCCACAGGAAGAAGTGTGAAGTTAGAGAATCCGAAGCTTCTAGAAAGACACAACAGGAGCCACCGTCCCCTACTGTTGGGGACACGGCCGTGCCGCTCAGGGGGATTCCTGCATTGACCCTGCTTGCAGTCGTAGCTCTGCACCTGCTAACCTGTGAGTATCATCCTAAAACATCTCACCGCATCTAAATACGTCACTGAAATCTCAAGTTGTACTCACACACAACCTAAAATGTATTCATACTTTGGTGATCAATTTGAACTAAAAAAGTCAATTATGGTCTCAGGGGTCGTTGGCCTAGTGGCAGAGCTACCGTCTTTTGAGCGGAGAACCTGGTTCGATTCCCACTGGGACTGCTCTGTCAACAACTCAACAAAAAACAAAAAGGAAACACTAAAAAGACAAGAAAAAAAAAGTCAAATTAGCTCTGAATAAAATCAAATAGTTCATTCATATTTTCATTATTTTGCAAAAAAAAAAATTGTATTGCTTTTTTCAGTTTGTGCATCAATCAAACTTAGTTTAAATAAAAACGAAAGTGAGACGTGTGCTTGTACTTCAATAAATGATGAGAAACTAAGAAAAACATCTTCACTTTTTCTGAAACGGAGGCGAAAAAAATGTAGAAAATCAAAAACAGTGAGAAAAAAATAAGAAATGAAAAAAATAAATAAATAAAAATTCACAATTTTGTCAAAAAACCTCATTCCTAAAATAAAAGAAGTGCTCCATCTGCTGACAGGACAGTAAAAATGCCAGTCAGTCACCATCTTTCCCTCTTGAGGTAGCAGGAGATGCCAGAGCCCATTCCGGCTGATTTGAGGTGAGGGGCAGGGTACACCCCGAACAGGTCGCTAGTCTGTCGTGGGCTCATACACATACAACCACACACACACTCATTCCTAGGGGCAATTTGGCACTGGCCAAGCAACCTAATATGCATGTATTTGAAGAGTCTGAGGAAACCGAAGTACCCGGAGAAAACCCACGCATACATGGAGAGAACATGCAAACTCCACACAGAAAGTACAGTGTTCCAAGCCTCGTCCCCAAGACTGGAACCCACGACCTTCTTGCTGTGAGGCTACTGTGCTCCCACTGCGCCACCGTGTCGCCTTCATATTGGGTTTTTATGTAGAATTATTGAATAGAAACATATCTGTAAAGATAGAGGCTTTAGGCTTCCATATGTTTTTCTATATTATTGGTTGTAAAATTTTATAATAAATACTGGCAAAAAATGATAAAGTACATTAAATTAATAACGGTATTTTATTACCAATTTAACACAAAAAAGCAAAATGAAATTAAGAACAAAATGAGACTTTTTCTTTTTTGTTTAATAGGAGCAAAATTTTATGTTTTTGTTTTAATGGTAAAAATATTTGTTTTTTTTTTTCTTTTTAACATTCTATTCCGTCGCCTTCCACTTGTACGGGGCCAGGTCGAGGGGGCAACGGTTCTAGGACATTTCAGCCACGGACATTTGAGCCAAAAAACTGCAACCTAGGATATTTGAGCCATGTGCGCCCCCGAATTTAGGACATTTCATCCATGGGCATTTGGGCCAAAAACCTATTTTATGTAGAAATTTGTGATATTCTGATATTTTTATTTAAAAATTTTATCGTAAATAAACAGTTGCACTACAGAAAATAATTGGTTTTAGTCATTTTTATCCCATGGCTCAAATAAAAAATTCTGATATTTTAAAATTTTTTTGATATTTTATGTAAAAACTCTGATATTTTATGTAAAAATTTTATCGTAAATAAACAGTTGCACAACAGAAAAATTGCTTTTAGTCTTAAAAATTTTTATCGTGCAAAAATTTTTATCGTGCAAAAATTTTTATCGTGCAAAAATTTTTATTGTGCTTTTAGTCACTTAAATTTTTTTTATCGTAAATAAACAGTTGCGCCCAGGTTGCAGTTCTTCAAATGTCCGTGGCTGAAATCTCCGAGTCACCGTGGCTCAAATATCCTAGGTTGCATTTTTTTGGCTCAAATGTCCGTGGCTGAAATGTCCGTTCACCGGGGACAACAGCCTCAGACGCGAAGCATAGGCTTCTCTCAGCCTAGCTGCATCCTCCAGCTCACCCACAAGGGTTCTAATTTGCTCCCTAGCCAGCTGTGAGACAGCGAGTCAGGGGTCTGCCTGTTTTAAAGCCTTTCTGTTCAGACCAGTGAGTAGACCGTTGGAATAATCTAACCTACTGGAAACAAATGCATGGATAAGAACCTCTAAGTCTGTTTTAGAAACCAAACCTCTGATTTTGGCAATGTTTTTCAGGTGGTAAAAGGCTGCTGATGTAATTGATTTGATGTGACTGTTGAAGTTAAAGTCTGAGTCCATTATTACTCCCAGATTTCTAACTTGGTTTGTTGGTTCCAGAGAGAGAGATTGAAGGTAACTGATGACACTTTCTCTTTGTTTCTGTGGGCCAAAGACAATGATTTCAGTTTTGTCTGAGTTTAGCTGGAGAAAGTTGTTTTGTATCCAGACTCTGATTTGTTGAATACACTGACAGAGTGAATCCACAGGTCCATGTTCACCTGCTGTCAGTGACACATAGATCTGAGTATCATCTGGATAATTGTGATAGGACACGTTATCACTGGCTATCAATTGCCCTAATGGCAGCTTGTAGAGGTCCAAGAATTGACCCCTGAGAACCCCACAGGCCAAAGGCATGTGATCTGACACACAATTTTCCATTTCTACAAAATACCTGCATCCTTCTAACCAAGATTTAAACCAATCAAGCGCAGCACCAGAAACACCAACCCATTTCTCTAGCCGCTGTGGAAGGATCTCATGATCTACAGTGTCAAACGCAGCACTCAGGTCCAACAGGATTAAAACAGACTTTGCCAGCTTCAGTGTTCATACCAATGTCATTTGTTACCATGATAAGTTGTTTTGCATCCAGACTTTGATCTGACTCTGATGATTTGTTTAATCCAGTAGCAGAGTGAATCCACAGGTCCATGTTCACCTGCTGTCAGGGACACACAGATCTGAGTGTGGAAGGACACATCATCATAAAATAAAACGTTTTTATACAAATGTGAGATTATTTAAAAGTAAAATCCGCATTTCAATTCAATTCAATTTAATTTATTCAGACATTTATGAACACAAAACAACAAAAATATACTACCGGTATAGTAAATAAAAATACACAGTCTGAAAAGGAATAGGCAGAAGCCTATACAAAGGTACGTATCATTAAAAATGTATCATTAAAATCTGCCTCTTTCTTTTCAATGGGAATGAATTTGGATGTTTTTGTTCTGATGGGAATAAAATCTTATTGCTTGTTCAATCAAATAGAAAAAAAATCTGATGTTTTTTTTATTATTGGATCTTTTGAAAATTGATGTGCTTTATTCTAATGGAAAAAAAAAATTGATGTTTCCAGGAGTTTTTGACGTTGAGGATCCGGCGACGAGCACTGGGTTCCAAAAAGTGGTCAGAGACAGGACCAATAAGGACAGCTGTACAAACTACCTGTGTGAGCATCGTGTTGCCGTGGAGATGCTGATCAACGCTTGGACAGACATTGCTTTTGACTCCAAAGCTGAGACATTTATTGGAGCTTCAGGACTGACTCAATTTCTCACAGAATTTCATGTTTTCGCGACTTGTCTTTTGGTGCTTTTTTAAAAAAATGCAACAACCTCACAGCTTGAAGCTTTTTCACTGCTGACCAACTGTGTTCATGGTCCTCCAGATCTACTGTTCCTCATACCTGCTCTCACACACCTTTCTGATATCAAACTGTGAGGAACAGATGTGTGAGAGCAGGGAAAAAAACTTTGCTGGATTGGTTTCCTGGATGACCAGATTTAGAAGCTTGTATTAAATTTGATCTAGTGTTTTGTGTGTGTGTTGCTCAGGATGGATGTGTTTATTAAGAAAATAAACCTGAGCTGTTTCTAACTGATGTGTGGTTTTGTCAGGCCCTGGACAAGGTCTTTTATTTATACTACATTTTTCACATCAGAAACATCCATGTACTTTCACTGACATGGGAACATTGTGCAACACTGTTTACTGTCTGCTATGATCCTTGCTATTACAGACATGCCAAGTCTCCTGCATTGGGTGGGAGACACCCACAGTTAGGACCTATTTCACGCTTACCCACCAAGGCTAATAGAACTCCCGCATGATGCACAATAATGATTAGGTATGATGAGCCTGAGCACATGGCATCTCCTGCAGCTGTGCATTTGAAAGCCGCTAGTAGCAATCTGCATGGTCTGTTGCCAGTATTATTTTGGGTGAACGTATGGATGAAGTTGGAAATCTGGGAACTTTGGTCATGATACCTAATGCTAGGTGGTAACACACGTAAGACGCATAATTTTCCAACTGTCATGGTGGGTGTTGTCCATTAGCAGATGGGACGTCATGTTATGTCACAGCCCGTCCTCCTTTTTGGCCCCGCCTCAAAATCTCCCTTTTTGTGAAGCCAAAGACCTACTATCTGATATTACAGTTTGTGACATTGTGGAACGCCCAAAAAAAATGTTAAACACAACGTACATCTTTATCAGGGCTGTGCTTAAAGAGATATACTCTAAGGATATTGATTTTCATTTTCTTATCGATATATTTCCTCGGCCATCAAGCGGTCCGTTCCTGTTCGCAGGTTATAACAGTACAATTAATCAGCTTTTTGAGCTTTTTTAAGCAAGTTTTTATCGTTTAAAATAAAGAGTTTATCTTTGCTTCTAATTAAAGAAGCAGAAACAAGCCGTGTTTCTATAAACTTTATTTGAGGACCAGAAATTTACAGACATTTGAGGACAGTGAAGTTGCAGAGAGTTCCTGCAGGACATCCACACAGCTTCCCGATCCGAGAACCCATCCGGAGGGCACACTGCTCACCTGCATCACACTGACACATAGACACACACAGTGATTGGAATAACAGAGTTATTAAACACACACGTAGGTACAGAAACATTCTTTTCTGTGCTGAGGGTGTGTGTATGCTGACAGTGTGTGTGTGCTTACAGGTGGAAGCCATCCCAGCTTTTTCTCAGACGATGGCAGCTGCTTGTTTCTCAGTTTTTCCAGAACTTCCTGCAAAGCTTGGATCTGAAAAAAAAAAAAAAAATTTGATGTCAAACAAATGCTTTCCGAAAGCCAGACCCTCCTTCCGTGTGCCCAAGGGAAAGGGGGTTTTGATGATTAGTTTAATTCCCTATTTTAAAATTGGATTGTAACATCATACTGCAAAATAATTGTGAGCAAAAAGGTTGATCAGCAAACCTACCAGTATTTGCACTCCCATCAAAACCTCCAAACCAGATGCCTGAACCACCTCATCTGGCTTCTCTCAACCTGAGGGACCAACGGCTCTACTCCACCCTCCTCCTGGATGGCAAAGTTCCTCACCATATTTCTGAGAGAGAGCCCAGCCAGCCTCGGGAGGGAGTTTATTTCAGCCACTTGTATTCTCATTCTTTCAGTCACCACCCACATCTGGTTACCGTGGTGAGGATAGGAACGTCGAGCCTGCTACCATGGTGAGGATAGGAACATAGATCGTGGTTACCATGGTAAAGGTCGGAACGTAGATCCTGGTTACCATGGTGAGGACAGGAACGTTGATTTTGGCTACCATGGTGAGGGTAGGTACGTAGACCCTGGTTACCATGGTGAGGGTAGGAACATAGTCCTGGTTACCATGGTGAGGGTAGAAATGTAGATCCCGGTTACCATGGTGAGGGTAGAAATGTAGATCCCGGTTACCATGGTGAGAGTAGGAATGTATATCCTGGTTACCATGGTGAGGGTAGGAACGTAGATTTTGGTTACCATGGTGAGGGTAGGAACGTAGATCCTGGTTACCATGGTGAGGGTAGGAACGTAGATCCTGGTTACCATGGTGAGGGTAGGAAAGTAGATCCTGGTTACCATGGTGAGAGTAGAAACGTTGATCCTGGTTACTATGGTGAGGGTAGGAAAGTAGATCCTGGTTACCATGGTGAGGGTAGGAAAGTAGATCCTGGTTACCATGGTGAGAGTAGAAACGTTGATCCTGGTTACCATGGCTAGGGTAGGAATGTAGATCCTGGTTACCATGGTGAGGATAGGAATGTAGATCCTGGTTACCATGGCTAGGGTAGGAATGTAGATCCTGGTTACCATGGTGAGGGTAGGAACGTGCATCAACTGGCAAATCTAGAGCTTTGCCATTTGGCTCAGCTTTTTCTTCACCATGATGGATAGATATATCTTCCTAGTTATGCGGATGCTGCACTGATCCGTCTGTTGATCTCCCGCTCCATCCTTACCTCTCTGTGAACAAGAGCCCAAGACACGTAAACTCCTTCACTTGGGGCAGAACCCCGTTCCTGACCCACAGGCAGTGGTAGAACATAACACAGTAAATGTACTTCGTTTTTGTACTCAAGCAAAAAAAAAAAAAAATGTGTATCTGTACTTTAAGTAAAATTTAAGACCGGTACTTTTACTTTTACTTCACTACATTTTTAGAGCAAATATCTGTACTTTTACTTTGCTACTTTTTAAAAGTGTGTTTTACATTTTTTGTTACATTTTCGTTCAGGAATTTGAAAAATATACAGTTTTTTTTGTTTTGTTTTTTTTAGCGTATCTTGAAGCCGCATCGCCAAAATCAAAAGAAGCAGTTGATCGGGAGAAGAAGTAATAAATTGAGGACCAATCAGAATCGAAAGTAAACATTTTCCATTCATTCAGCGCCAAAAAACTAACATCAAATATAGTACAAATAAAAAGAGTCAGAAGATCGTTGTTTGTTGTGTTTACTTCTAAATAAAAAGTTGAGCCATCGTTACACAGAGCAGGGGCGGATCTAGGATTTTTTAAAGCGGGGCGGAGGGCGGGAGGTCATTGACAAAGCCAGTATAGGGTGAGTGGGTGAGTTTAAAATGTTCCTCCCCCAGAACATTTTAAAAAATAAGTGTCATTTTCCTGCATTTTGGTGCCCATTTGTTGGCCCTTCAAAGGGATAGCTTGACTTGTCCCCTTTCCTTTTTAATTTTTTTTTTTTTTTGTGGACCAAAAGAGGCGGGAGAGGGGGGTCACACCCCTGCAGAGTATTTAACTGTGAACCTACAGCACAAAAAAATAACATTTGAATTATGATCGAATACTTTTACTTTTTACTTTAAAAAAAATTTTTACACCAACTACTTATGTACTTTTACTTAAGTAAATTTTTTTATTGGTACTTTTTTACTTTTGTTTTTTTTTTTTTGCCTAATTATCTTTACTTTTACTTAAGTACAAAAAGTGAGTACTTCATCCACCACTGCCCACAGGTGGCACCCCACCCTCTTCCCAGTAAGGACGATGGTCTCTGATTTGGAAGAATACACATCATATTGTAAACATCTCTGACCAACACTCACCAGCTCCTTCTCCTCCTGTGTCTTGATGACATTGTACTCTAAGGACCGCTCCTCCATCTGCTCCTCACAGCTCCCCAGAGCCACCAGCAGCCAGCAGGAGGCCCCGAGAAGCAGCGTTCTGCTGCTGACCATGGTGCAGAGAGACGGGTCAGGCGATGGTGGAAGCAGAACGAAGCAGAGAAGCTGACGTCTGACTTTGGAGACGAATATGAGGCTCCACGGAGATGGGGGGCTTTTATCTACCAGACACCACTCAGACAATATTTACTGTGACATCAAGTTTCACCCTGAGGTCAGCGAGAGGAAGGAGATGTTCCTTCAAACAGGACCAATGTTTAATAACACCGTCACTGTTTCACCCAAAAGTCACCCTCTTCCTGCTTTTAAATTGTTAAAAAAGCACAATTATAATTAAAACTATATTAAAATGTCATATATTATTAAAAAATATTTGATTAAATTGTTTTTAACGTCCAAATCAAATTATCATCCACAGCCAGGGAAATATTGTCCCACGTTCCCCTAAGTCAAACTGAAGTAAACGCCCTGCAACAAGCTTGGAACCAATTCAGGGTGTACCCCACCTTTTGCTGGTAATCATCTGGGATTCTATCTGACCCTGATTGGGATTAGCAGTTCAGAAGTTGACTTGTAGTTTAAATTTGGTGTGCACCTCTCTCAGCGTTGCCGTGGTGATTGACTTTCACTTGCGGAATAGAATTTAGTTGCAAGTTCCATTCCGTCGTCTTCCACTTATTCGGGGCCAGGTCACAGGGGCAACAGCCTCAGACGGGAAGCCCAGGATTCTCTCACCCCAGCTGCATCCTCCAGCTCACCCGGAAGGATCCCGAGCCGTTCCTCGGCCAGCTGTGAGACATAGTCTCTCCAGCGGGTACGGGGTCTGCCTCTTGGTCTCCTCCCGGTAGGATATGCCCGAAACACCTCACCAGCGAGGCGCTCGGGGGGCATCCGAACCATCCTATCTGGCTCCTCTCGACCTGGAGGAGGAGCGGCTCGAGATCGAGCTCCTCACTCAATCTCTGAGTGAGAGCCCGGCCACCCTGCAAGTGTGATCAATAAAACTTTTACTGTAAGATTAAAAAAAGTTCACTTGATTCTTTAAGACAAGTTCATATTTAATTGGTACTGAGTAACTGGATGTTAATTTGAAAATCCTTCG
The DNA here is from genome assembly GCA_902685375.1 of Neostethus bicornis. Classification (NCBI taxonomy): domain Eukaryota; kingdom Metazoa; phylum Chordata; class Actinopteri; order Atheriniformes; family Phallostethidae; genus Neostethus; species Neostethus bicornis. The sequence continues at coordinate 4,161,302 of LR738547.1, read as the reverse complement.
GTATTTTGGGAGACATTCCATTCACAAGAATTGTGACTTCGACCTTTATGAGTTTTAATATGAAAAACTAATCGGTTCATCTACAGCTGGTACTGAGTGTGTGCGGTTTCATTCAAATCTCTAACAATCCGGGTGCTTCGAGCCTCCTTCACACATTTTATGGTTGGAGGCATTCCGTTCTGTTATCTTTCGCTTGTTCTGGGGTCGGGTCGCGGGGGCAACAGCCTCAAACGGGTAGCCCAGGCTTCTCTCTCTCCCCGGCTGCATCCTCCAGCTCACCCGGAAGGATCCAGAGTCGTTCCCGGCCAGCTGTGAGACATAGTCTCTCCAGCGGGTTCGGGGTCTGCCCCTTGGTTTCCTCCCAAGGGGAGGAAAACACGTTGCCCGCGAGGCGCTCGGGGGGCATCCTGACCAGATGCCCAAACCACCCCATCTGGCTCCTCTCGACCTAGGGGAGGAGCGGCTCTTCCCGACACCGAGCTCCTCCCGGATGGCAGAGCGCCTCACCTGATCTCTGAGTGAGAGCCCAGCCACCCTGCGGAGGAAGCTCATTTCGGCCGCTTGTATCCGCGATCTCATTCTTCCGGTCACCACCCACAGCTGGTGACCGTAGGTGAGGGTTGGAACGTAGATCGACTTGTAAATCGAGAGCTTTGCTTTTCGGCTCAGCTCTCTCTTTACCACGACGGAACGATGCAGCGTCCTAGTTATTGCTGATGCTGCACCGATCCGCCTGTCGATCTCCCGCTCCTTCCTTCCCCCACTCGTGAACAAGACCCCGAAATACTTAAACTTCTCCACTTGGGGCAGGACCCTGTTTCTGACCTGCAGGGGGCATTCCACCCTTTTCCGGGCGAGGACCATACCTTACGAGTTTTACTATAAAAAACTAATCAGTTCATCTACAGCTGGTACTGAGTGTGTGCGGTTTCATTCAAATCTCTTCAACAATCCGGGTGCTTCGAGCCTCGTTCACACATTTTGTGGTTGGAGGAATTAAAAAAAAAAAAAAAAAAACACACACAAAAATTCCTTCAGTTTTTTTTTTTAATAACAAAAACCTTTCTTCTTCTGATTAAAATGAAAATATAACCAAAGATTCTTCAACAAACAAAAAAAATTCTTAAAACATTTGAACTAAAATTAAACAAGAAATGAAAAACATCTTGTTGAATCTCTGCTCGTCCGAACCTAAAAAAAGAGGGAGAGAAAATATTCATTACGATGATGCTTCATTTAGTCATACACACATCTGGATGAACGAGGACCTCCTCTAGGTTTTACACTTGCTATTAGTGGTAGAAAGATATGACAACTTGAGAGTTGATGTCTTATGTTCATCTATAGCTAGTACTGAACAACCAAGAAATATTTTCTTACAAATATGTAAATTACAGAATTTTTTTTTTTTACCACAAAGTAGATTTTTGTTTGTCTTTTAATACGGTGCGCCTTTTGGTCGTAAAAATACGGTGATTAGTTTCTGAAAACAAAGCTTCGCTGACAAAATCTCGCTGGTTTGTGTTTTGGCAGATTAATTAAAATCCTCACCCGGAAAAATCCTCGCCTGGAAAAGGGTGGAATGCCCCCTGCGGGTCAGGGACAGGGTCCTGCCCCAAGTGGAGGAGTTTAATTATCTCAGGGTCTTGTTCACGAGTGGGGGAAGGATGGAGCGGGAGATCGACAGGCGGATCGGTGCAGCATCAGCAATAACTAGGACGCTGCATCGGTCCGTCGCGGTAAAGAGAGAGCTGAGCCGAAAAGCAAAGCTCTCGATTTACAAGTCGATCTACGTTCCAACCCTCACCTATGGTCACCAGCTGTGGGTGGTGACCGAAAGAATGAGATCGCGGGTACAAGCGGCCGAAATGAGCTTCCTCTGCAGGGTGGCTGGGCTCTCACTCAGAGATCGGGTGAGGAGCTCTGCCATCCGGGAGGAGCTCGGTGTCGAGCCGCTCCTCCTCCAGGTCGAGAGGAGCCAGATGGGGTGGTTCGGGCATCTGGTCAGGATGCCCCCCCAGCGCCTCGCGGGCGAGGTGTTTTGGGCACGTCCCACCGGGAGGAGACCAAGGGGCAGACCCTGGACCCGCTGGAGAGATTATGTGTCACAGCTGGCCGGGGAACGACTTGGGATCCTTCCAGGTGAGCTAGAGGATGCAGCCGGGGAGAGAGAGGCCTGGGCTACCCGTTTGAGGCTGTTGCCCCTGCGACCCGACCCCGGAACAAGCGGAAGATGACGGAACAGAACAGAATTAAAATCCCTTCAGGGCGATTTACAAGTATGTTACTGCAGCATGAACGCACGGGCAGGCTGAGGCAGGGCAGAGGCATGACAAAAAAAAAAAAAAAGAGGCTTTGTGTCCAACACATTTGTAGAATAAAAGTTGCAGATCTACATAATTTGTTAAAATTTGTTTTTAAGGAACTAATTCATTTACTGACCTGTAGAGGAGGGAACAAAATTTGCGTTCTCTTTAGGACGAATTATTCGCGTCGTCTTTGACGGCGGATTTATACTTTTGCTCAGTCTAGAAAACAAGCAGAAGAACCAGAAAACTTTAACGTCCTAAAACTAAAACCCAGCAGTGATGTGGGAGGTGTTACCATGTAACAGCCGGTGTGGAAGCCACACATGTACCACTGCATCAGCATGCAGGTCGCGTCAAAGGACTCGTTCTGACAGGGGCAGACGGTCGGAGAGGTGGAGGGCATCTGAGGACCAAGACAAACACAGTTACACGTCAGCAGAGGAGCGGCTGGAGGAGGAAATGATTTCAACGGATGAAACATTGACCTCTTGTGTGATGTCAGAGGTGATTCACATATAAACATATTTAGCTTACGAAAAAAAAAAAAAAGTGATAAGAGTACGCTTCTCAATACCGCTTACCGAATTTGTAAATATTTTATGTTTACAATGTGGGGGACCTGCAGCTGTATGCATGTAAAATGTGTTCCATTCCGTCGTCTTCCGCTTATCTGGGGCCGGATCGCCATGGCAACAGCCTCATACGGGAAGCCCAGGCTTCTTTCACCCCAGCTGCATCTTCATGCTCACCTGGAAGGATCCAGAGTCGTTCCCCGGCCAGCTGTAAGACATAGTCTCTCCAGCAGGTCTGGGGTCTGCCCCTTGGTCTCCTCCCGGTGGGACGTGCCCGAAACATCTCACCAGCAAGGCGTTCGGGCGAACCACCCCATCAGGTTATCTTGTCCTGGAGGAGGGGCGGCTCGACACCAAGCTCCTCACAGATGGCAGAACTCCTTACCTCATCTCTGACTGTGAGCCCAGCCACCCTGTGCAGGAAGCTCATTTCGGCTACTTGTATTCGTGATCTCATTCTTTTGCATAGGTGAGGGTAGGAACATAAATCCTGGTTACCATGGTGACGGTAGAAATGGAGATCCTGGTTAGTATGGTGAGGGTATGAACGTAGATCCCGGTTACCATGGTGAGGGTAGGAACGTAGATCCTGGTTACCATGGTGAGGGTAGGAATGTAGTTCCTGGTTACCATGGTGAGGGTAGGAACGTACATCCTGGTTACCATGGTGAGGGTAGGAACGTAGATCCTGGTTACCATGGTGAGGGTAGGAATGGAGATCCTGGTTACCATGGTGAGGGTAGGAACGTAGATCCTGGTTACCATGGTGAGGATAGGAACGTAGATCCCGGTTACCATGGTGAGGGTAGGATCGTAGACCCTGGTTACCATGGTGAGGGTAGGATCGTAGATCCTGGTTTCCATGGTGAGGGTAGGAACGTAGATCCTGGTTACCATGATGAGGGTAGGAACATAGATCCCGGTTACCATGGTGAGGGTAGGATCGTAGATCCTGGTTACCATGGTGAGGGTAGGAACGTAGACCCTGGTTACCATGGTGAGGGTAGGATCGTAGACCCTGGTTACCATGGTGAGGGTAGGATCGTAGATCCTGGTTTCCATGGTGAGGGTAGGAACGTAGATCCTGGTTACCATGGTGAGGGTAGGAACGTAGATCCCGGTTACCATGGTGAGGGTAGGATCGTAGACCCTGGTTTCCATGGTGAGGGTAGGAACGTAGATCCTGGTTACCATGGTGAGGGTAGGAACGTAGATCCTGGTTATCATGGTGAGGGTAGGCATATAGATTCTGGTTACCATGGTGAGGGTAGGAACGTAGGTCTGGTTACCATGGTGAGGGCAGGAACATAGATCGACTTGTAAATCAAGAGCTTTGCTTTTCGGCTCAGCTCTCTCTTTACCACGACGGACCGATGTAGCGTCCTAGTTATTGCTGACGCCGCACCGATCCGCCTGTTGATCTCTCGCTCCATCTTTCCCCTACTCGTGAACAAGACCCCGAGATACTTAAACTCCCCCACTTGGGGCAGGACCCTGTTTCTGACCCGCAAATTGTGAAAAATGTGTCTTTCTTTAAAAATGTAGCAGGTAAAGTTTATAGACGGACTTTTTTTGGACTAACTTTGATAAGAATTGGTTACAAAAAAACCAATAGGTCAGGGATTTAAAGTCAAACCTAAAAAAAAAGAACTACGGCACTATGGTTTACCTCTGGGAAGAAGTGGTGAGGACTGAAAGGAGGAAAGGCACGGTTGCGAGTGGTTGGTGCCCCAGTTTCCTCTTCCTCTACTCTCCTGGTCCTTACCGTTTCTCTCTTTCCTCGTTTACGAAATTTTTTTCCGATCTGAAAAACACAAACGATTCAGTAAACTTGAAGCCAATAAGTTTGACAGGTTTTAATGGTGATTACAATTTCTAATATTTCTGAAAAGTAAAACACAAACTAATTAATACTGATTAATCCGCCGGTGGTCCGGTCTACACCGACCTTATGGTACAGATGGCCGGCTCGAACGTCTCTGTTCGAGCGGCGTCGAACAGCGTATGCAAACCTTACGGTACGTGAAGTCCTAACCCCCGGCTTTCTATCTCATTCATTGTTCTCTATTGTCTGTTTATTTAGATTTACACTGCTAGTTATTGAATAGCTATCTGCTATTCTCTGCCAGACTGCCTTGGCCCTTTTACCGTTACCCCCTACCCTAACCAGGGTCTGTATCCCCTTCCCCCCTGCCTAACCCCTGGCTTTTTATCTCATTCATTGTTCTCTATTGTCTGTTTATTTAGATTTACACTGCTAGTTATTGAATAGCTATCTGCTATTCTCTGCCAGACTGCCTTGGCCCTTTTACCGTTACCCCCTACCCTAACCAGGGTCTGTATCCCCTTCCCCCCTGCCTAACCCCTGGCTTTTTATCTCATTCATTGTTCTCTATTGTCTGTTTATTTAGATTTACACTGCTAGTTATTGAATAGCTATCTGCTATTCTCTGCCAGACTGCCTTGGCCCTTTTACCGTTACCCCCTACCCTAACCAGGGTCTGTATCCCCTTCCCCCCTGCCTAACCCCTGGCTTTTTATCTCATTCATTGTTCTCTATTGTCTGTTTATTTAGATTTACACTGCTAGTTATTGAATAGCTATCTGCTATTCTCTGCCAGACTGCCTTGGCCCTTTTACCATTAACCCCTACCCTAACCAGGGTCCGTACCCCCTTCCCCTACCCTAACCAGGGTCTGTATCCCCTTCCCCCCTCCCTAACCCCTGGCTTTCTATCTCATTCATTGTTCTCTATTGTCTGTTTATTTAGAATTACACTGCAATTCCCATTCAGGACTCTACGTTCCTGTCCTGGACATGGCTACACCGAGGAGACCTCCGCGCTTCATCATCCCCGCTCCATCAGGATGAAATCCATCTACTCATCCCTGTACTGGACATCTCCGGGTTGAGGAGTCCCCCGTGTTTCCATCAGGATGAAGAACATCTACTCATCCCCGTACTGGACATCGCCAGGCTGAGGAGCCCCCCGGGTTTCCATCAGGATGAAGAACATCTATTGACTTCTTTAGATATTTAGCTGTAGATTAGAATAAGCTAATATTTAAACAATAATCTTTGACACATTGGATGCTCGTCCCAGGGGAGGGATCTCTCTTTCATGTGGATCCCCACGAGGTTTCTTATTTTTTCCCCACTGATGGTTTTTTAGGAGTTTTTTCTCACAGTGAAGGAGAGTCTAAGTGCATAAATGTGCTAGTCTTGTTTAGTTAGCATTTGTTAGTTATTTTTCTTGCTGTGTATCTGTGTTAATACATTCCTCTTTTTCTTGTGAAGCCCATTGAGACGGAAATTCTGGGATTTTGGGCGATACAAATAAAATTGAATTAACATTGTGCTGAGCAGCTCGCGGGAAATTTGAAGGGGGCGGAGTTTTTCAATCAATAGGAAGATTTAAAAGAATAGGAAGCAGAAAAAAAATCACTGAATCCAAATAATTTTTCTAATGACTTGAGACATGGAGCTTTGAATTAATTTTCTTTTTTTTTTCTCCTGGATATTTCCTTATTTGTGCTGCTATTTAGAAATTTGGGGAAAAAATTATCAAACAACTCTAAAACTCATTTTTCAGTTTATTATTAACAATGCAAATTTTTCTGCTCCTTCAAACCTTTTGTTCATAAAACTAAATATAATCAAATTACAGGATTTAATCGACTTGACAACAGCCATGGGAATCAGCGCCTCCAAATCTGAGACCATGGTCCTCGCCCGGAAAAGGGTGGAATGCCCCCTGCGGGTCAGGGACAGGGTCCTGCCCCAAGTGGAGGAGTTTAAGTTATTTCAGGGTCTTGTTCACGAGTGGGGGAAGGATGGAGCGGTAGGTCGCCAGGCGGATCGGTGCGGCATCAGCAATAACTAGGACGCTGCATCGGTCCGTCGTGGTAAAGAGAGAGCTGAGCCGAAAAGCAAAGCTCTCGATTTACAAGTCGATCTACGTTCCAACCCTCACCTATGGTCACCAGCTGTGGGTGGTGACCAAAAGAATGAGATCGCGGGTACAAGCGGCCGAAATGAGCTTCCTCCGCAGGGTGGCTGGGCTCTCACTCAAAGATCAGGTGAGGAGCTCTGCCATCCAGGAGGGGCTCGGTGTCGAGCCGCTCCTCCTCTAGGTCGAGAGGAGCCAGATGGGGTGGTTCGGGCATCTGGCCAGGATGCCCCCGAGCGCCTCGCGGGCGAGGTGTTTCAGGCACGTCCCACCAGAAGTAGACCAAGGGGGAGACCCCGGACCCGCTGGAGAGACTATGTCTCACAGCTGGCCGGGCAATGACTTGGGCTCCTTCTGGGTGAGCTGGAGGATGCAGCCGGGGTGAGACAGGCCTAGGCTACCGTCTGAGGCTGTTACCCCTGGGACCTGACCCCAGAACAAGCAGAAGATGACGGAACAACAACACTGCTCCCATTAAAATGTGTGTGTTTTTGTGATGCACACGTTTTCAAAATATATCGTCAGGAGATTTCAAACCTACATTTTAAACCTAGCGAGCTAGATGCACGTTTTTTTAAGCGCTAGAGCGCTTGAGTTTAACGTTAGCGCGCTAGATTATATGCGCGTAGTGGCCCCAATGGCTTATCGTATACAGCACGCTTTTATTTTTTAAAACCAAAGCATGCCATCCCTCTGCTCCTATTCCTGCCCGTTGGTCAAATGTTAGAACCCAAAGTGGCCCGCGAACCAAAAAGTTTGCCCACCCCTGGTCTAGAGGAGTCTCTAAAAAAAACTCAACCTCCTTAAAAACAGTTAAAATAAAGTATAAAAGCAGGTTTTTTTTGTCTTTAATAGTGTTGTAAAGAGGGGTTAGGCTTAAAATAAGCTTTTTTTTCTTCTGCCGAAAGAATAAATCTAACTAACACCCCCCAGCCTGCAGATGGAGCTCTTTACGGGGTCGGATGATTTGATACTTTGTGTCGATTTTTCAAAGTTGTATCAAAATTACTCGACACTCGAGGCTTCGGATTTACCATCCATACCTTAGAGTGACACCCTTGTAGCTCATCATAGGTAACCAAGCTGTTAATATCGTGTTCCTCCGCGTTATTGTAGCCGTCATAACGAACTCTGCAGCGCTGACCTTCCACCCACTCGACCACAGCTGGATAAAATAGGCCGTCACGTGTGTACGGTGCCCAACACCGAGAACCGGGTTTCCAGACCTGTGGAAATGATAAACACAGACATCAGCTCAACTCTCTTCTAGGAGCAGGACGTTCGGGCTGCGCACCAATGATTCTGCACACCTTGGGGTGATTTAAAATCTATTGTTGCAAATTGAGCGATCTATAAAGGTGACGAAGAGTGTGGACTTTTACAGTATTCTAAAAGGCAGAGGCTGCTGTCGAGGGGAAAAGATGGCCTCAAAAAGTCCTCAGAATCAATACGTATTGAACCGTGAGCTGTGGATACCATTCCACCCATAGTTTAGAAGGTCTTAAAGGAAACGGTCATTTAAATGACTACTTCGAGAAGCTCAGAGAATTTTCACTGTTCCATTTTGTCGTCTTCCGCTTATCCAGGGTGGGGTCGCGGGGCCAACAGCCTCAGACGGGAAGCCCAGGCTTCTCTCACCCCAGCTGCATCCTCCAGCTCACTCGAAAGGATCCCAAGTCGTTCCCCGTCCAGCTGTGAAACAGTCTCTCCAGCAGGTGCGGGGTCTGCCTCTTGGTCTCCACCACCTCCAGATAATTTCATGATTCATATTTGGAAAGGGGTGTCCAAACTTTTGGTCTGTACTGTATGTAAAATGTGTTTCGTTCAGTCGTCTTCCGCTTATTTGAGGCTGGGTCGCGGGGGCAACAGCCTCAGACAAGAAGCCCAGGCCTCTCTCACCCCGGCTGCATTCTCCAGCTCACCCGGAGCGATCCTGAGTCGTTCCCCAGCCAGCTGTGAGACAGTCTCTCCAGCAGGTCTGGGGTCTCCTCCCAGTGGATGTGCCCGAAGCACCTCACCAACGAGGCACTCGAGGGGGCATCCTGACCAGATGCCCAAACCACCCCATCTGACTCCTCTCGACCTGGAGGAGAAGCGGCTCGACACCGAGCTTCTCCCAGATGGCAGAGTTCCTCACGTCATCTTTAAGTGAGAGCCTAGTCATCCTGCAGAGGAAGCTCAAATCGGCTGCTTGTATATGTGATCTCATTCTTTCGGTCACCACCCACAGCTGGTGACCATAGGTGAGGGTAGGAACGTAGATCAACTTGTAAATCGAGAATCTTCACTGTATTTTTATAAATTTATTGCAAGTAAAGAAAAATTTAAACTGTTTATACACTTTTTTTCTTGATAGTTTTAAAAATGAAAAAAAACTCAAGTATCGAAAAGAGCTCATTGTGACTTAAACACTATGTTTATGGTTAAAAAATTACAGAGAACTGAATTTAAAGGTCTTAAATATTCTTCTGGAAAAAAAAAAATAATTTTTTATTCTTGTTAGTATATTAAATTTTGTCAGAACATTTTATTTTTTAGAGACTTTATTTTGATTAAAAGTTTTTTCGGATTGTAAAAAAGGGACTTTCTAAATTTAATTCATTTTTTGATCGTTTTACCTTTGATTTAACAGCAGAGGTTGCTTTGGTTTTTGGATCGGCATCCTGTCCATCCTGAGATTTGTCTTCAGTCTTCTCTGATGAATCAGAATGAATCAGGTCTTTATCCTGAAAATTTATCAGAGTTAGAGATCTTTAAAAAAAATTGGAAAAAAAACATGCCAGGCAAGGGTTGACTGGTTCTATTTCAACAATCTGTTGTCCGATTGAACCAAAACCATCTGATGGTCACAAAAAAGTTTGGCTCAAAATTACCAATAACTTTGTAACCTCAAAGTAGATGCATTATTATAAACTACAAAATATGTAAAATTCTACTCACAGCTTTTTTGATTCAAACACAAACAGTTGTAGAAGCTGAACTTTCAAAAAAGACACAGAAAATTAAAAAAATATAACGTTTTTTAAAGTAAAACAGAGTACATTTGTGTGAATGAGAGGGATCCAAATGAAAAAGTGAGGTTACAGGGAGAAGAGATAAAGAAGGTGGAAGATTTTAAGTATCTAGGCTCAACAGTCCAGAGCAATGGAGAGTGTGGAAAAGAGGTGAAGAAGCATGTGCAGGCAGGCTGGAACGGGTGGAGAAGAGTATCAGGTGTGATGTGTGATAGAAGAGTTTCAGATAAAATGAAAGAAAAAGTGTAGAAAACCGTGGTGAGAGCGGCCATGCTGTTTGGTCTAGAGACAGTGGTACTGAAGAAAAGACAGGAAACAGAGATGTTTGTAGCAGAGATGAAGATGCTGAGGATCTTTCTGGGAGTGACCAGGATGGACAGGCTCAGAGGAACAGCACATGTTAGAGGTTTTGGAGATAAAGTCAGAGAGGCCAGACTGAGATGGTTTGGACATGTGCAGAGAAAAGAGACTGGGTACATCGGAAGAACGATCTGGATTTGGAACCACCAGGAAAGAGGCCTAGAGGAAGACCAAAGAGGAGGTTCATGGATACAGTGAAGGAAGACATGAAGATAGTTGGTGTGACCGAAGAAGATGCAGGAGATAGGGTTAGATGGAAGAAACTGACTTGCTGTGGCGCCCCCTGGAGGGAAATGCCGAAAGAAGAAAAAGAAATAAGTAAAACGTTTCGTAGATGCAGAATTATTTAACCACATAAAACCACAAAGTTTTTGTTAAGTTGGAAAATATTTGACACATATGTAACTTATTTCTAATTTAGTTTCACTTTTGGTGGTGACCGAAAGAACAAGATCACGGATACAAGCGGCCAAAATGAGCTTCCTCTGCGGGGTGGCTGGGCTCTCACTCAGAGATCGAGTGAGGAGCTCTGCCATCTGGGAGGAGTTCGGTGTCGAGCCGCTCCTCGTCCAGGTTGAGAGTAGCCAGATGGGGTGGTTCGGGCATCTGGTCAAGATGCCCCCCGTGCACCTCGTTGGTGAGGTGTTTGGGCATGTCCCACCGGGAGTAAAGCCAGGGCAGATCCCGGACCTGCTGGAGAGACTGTCTCACAGCTGGCCGGGGAACGACTTGGGATCCTTCCAGGTTAGCTGCAGGATGCCGCGACCCGGCTCCGGATAAGCGGAAGACGACAGAATGGAAGTTTCACTTTTTCTTTTTTTCTATAAATATTTTATCACATAAAAGAAATTAAAACCTACCTACAGTAGATGAGGAAGAGGAAATGTTAAAACCTGCTCATTTTTTTCGGCAACGACCTGATTTCTATCGTTTTAGACACATATAGTACCGCTTAAATTAGTTGGACAAAAAATGTGTCAAATGTATCAGAACCTGTACCTCTGCATTGGATCAATGTATGAGCCATTTAACAATTAAAAAAAACTAATCAAGCCATTAAACTGATTTCCAGCTCTAGTTTTTTTACCTGTGATTCAGTAGTGGAGCTTTCCTCTGCTGGTCGGTCAGCATCCAGTCCGTCCTGCTTTTTGTCCTAAGAAGAAAATCGGGTCTTTTATTTCTACATTTACACCATGTTTGCAGGATTTAAAATGTATGAGACACAGTGTGATGACTATTCTAAACACAGATGGAGATATCCGTTCAGTCATCTTCCGCTTGTTCCGAGGCCGAGTCGCGGGGGCAACAGCCTCAAACGGGTTGCCCAGGCCTCTCTCACCCCAGCTACATCCTCCAGCTCACCCGGAAGGATCCCAAATCGTTCCCTAGCCAGCTGTGAGGCATAGTCTCTCCAGCAGGTCCCGGAGTCCACCCCTTGGTCTCCTTCTGGTGGAAAGTGCCCGAAATACCAGCGAGGCAGTCGGGGGGGCATCCTGACCAGATGCCCGAACCACCCCATCTGGCTCCTCTCGACCTGGAGGAAGACCGGCTCGACACCGAGCTCCTCCCGGATGGCAGAGCTCCTCACCCGATCTCTGAGTGAGAGCCCAGCAAGCCCGCGGTGGAAGCTCCTTTTGGCCGCTTGTATCCGCGATCTCATTCTTTCGGTCACCACCCACAGCTGGTTACCATGGTGAGGGTAGGAACGTAGATCCTGGTTACAATGGTGAGGGTAGGAACGTAGATCCCGGTTACCATGCTGAGGGTAGGAACGTAGATCCCGGTTACCATGGTGAGGGTAGGAACGTAGATCCTGGTTACCATGGTGAGGGTAGGAACATAGATCCTGGTTACCATGGTGAGGGTAGGAACGTAGATCCTGGTTACCATGGTGAGGGTAGGAACGTAGATCCTGGTTACCATGGTGAAGGTAGGAACGTAGATCCTGGTTACCATGGTGAGGGTAGGAACGTAGATCCTGGTTACCATGGTGAGGGTTGGAACATAGATCCTGGTTACCATGGTGAAGGTAGGAACGTAGATCCTGGTTACCATGGTGAGTGTAGGAACGTAGATCCTGGTTACCATGGTGAGGGTAGGAACGTAGATCCTGGTTACCATGGTGAGGGTTGGAACATACAAACCGGATTCCGAAAAAGTTGGGACACTTTAGAAATTGTGAATAAAAACTGAATGCAATGATGTGGAGGTGCCAACTTCTAATATTTTATTCAGAATACAACATAAATCACAGGTCAATAGTTTAAACTGAGAAATTGTATGATATTAAGGAAAAATATACTCATTCAAAATTTCATGGTGTCAACAAATCCCAAAAAAGTTGGGACAAGGCCATTTTCACCACTGTGTGACACCCCCCCTTCTTCTTAGAACACTCAACAGACGTCTGGGCATTGAGGAGACCAGCTTCTCAAGTGTAGACATAGGAATGTTCTCCCATTCTTGTCTAATACAGGCCTCTAAGTGTTCAATCGTCTTGGGTCTTCTTTGTCTGACCTTCCTCTTAATGATGCGCCAAATGTTTTCTATAGGTGAAAGATCTGGACTGTTGGCTGGCCAGGTCAGTACCCGAATCCTTCTCCCACGCAGCCATGATGTTGTGATTGATGCAGAATGTGGTCTGGCATTATCTTGTTGAAAAATGCAGGGTCTTCCATGAAAGAGACGACGTTTGGATGGGAGCATATGTTGCTCTAGAACCTGAATATATTTTTCTGCATTGATGGTGCCTTTCCAGATGTGCAAGCTGCCCATGCCACACGCATTCATGCAACCCCATACCATCAGAGATGCAGGCTTCTGAACAGAGCGTTGATAGCAACTTGGGTTGTCACTGTCCTCTTTGGTCCTGATGACATGGCGCCCCAGATTTCCAAAAAGAACCTCAAAACGTGATTCGTCTGACCACAGAACAGTCTTCCATTTTGCCACACTCCATTTTAAATGACTCCTGGCCCAGTGAAAACGTCTTCGCTTGTGGATCTTTGTTAGAAATGGCTTCTTCTTTGCAGAATAGAGTTTCAGCTGGCAACGGCGGATGGCACGGTGGATTGTGTTCACTGACAATGGTTTCTGGAAGTACTCCTGAGCCCATGCTGTAATTTCCTTCACAGTAGCACTCCTGTTTTTGATGCAGTGTCGTTTAAGGGCCCGGAGATCACGGGCATTCAGTATGGTTCTCCGGCCTTGACCTTTACGCACAGAGATTTTTCCAGATTCTCTGAATCTTCTGATGATATTATTCACAGTTGATGATGACAACTGCAAACTCTTTGCAATTTTTCGCTGGGTAACACCTCTCTGATACTGTTCCACTATCTTTTTACGCAACATTGTGGGAGTTGGTGATCCTCTACCCATCTTGGCTTCTGAGAGACACTGCCAATCTGAGAAGCACTTTTTATACCCATCATATTGCCAATTGACCTGATTAGTGCTGATTGGTCTTCCAGGTGTTTGTTGTATGCTCAAATGACTTTTTCCAGCCTCTAATAGGTTCTTGTCCCAACTTTTTTGGGATTTGTTGACACCATGAAATTTTGAATGAGCATATTTTTCCTTAATATCATACAATTTCTCAGTTTAAACTATTGACCTGTGATTTATGTTGTATTCTGAATAAAATATTAGAAGTTGGCACCTCCACATCATTGCATTCAGTTTTTATTCACAATTTCTAAAGTGTCCCAACTTTTTTGGAATCCGGTTGTAGATCGACTTGTAAATCGAGAGCCTTGCTTTTCGCCTCAGCTCTCTCTTTACACGACGGATCGATGCAGCGTCCTACTTATTGCTGACGCCTCACCGATCCGCTTGTCGATCTCCCGCTCCATCCTTGCCCCACTCGTGAACAAGACCCCAAGATACTTAAACTCCTCCACTTGGGGCAGGACCTTGTCCCTGACCTGCGGGGGGCGGAGATGTAGATATTTGATATTTAAAATGCCAAGATAAACATCATCATTCTGCTCCAATGAGAAGAGAAACAGCTTTCCACCGCTACTGGACACATTTAGAATCCCCTCCCCCTCCTCTTAATTAACTCTAGCCATCTTTCCTGTTTTCTTGTTGTTGAACCCAAGCCTTGCCTCTGTCCAAGAACAGCTTTTTTCTTTAACGTCTACATTAGTTAAAAAGTACAAAATAGACTTTGTAAATTTAAAATTTTACAAATCAATTCATTGTGATTAAAAAAAAAAAAAAAGTACTGATTCAGTCCAAGTTTTACCTTTGATTCATCAGTAGAGGTGTCCTGTGCTCCTTCTCCGTTCTGATCTTTATCCTAAGCAGAAAAAACATGTCAAATCAGGGCTTTTATTTTTTCACTTAAACAATGTATGTGTTTATACATCAATCTATTAAAAAAAAAAAAAATTATATTTTTATCTATAATTTATTACACAAAAAAAATTTGCATCCATAAAGGTTACAAATTACAAAAACTTTCTTAAGTTTACAATTTTGTTGTATGTAAACTTATAATGCAAATAATTGTTAAATTTAATCTATTTATTTTGTTGACGAATCTTTGGAAAAAAGAGATAAATACAGAACGATGAAGAAAATATTCACTGCAATTTATCCAAAACATTGTAACTCTCAATCTGCGACAAATTTGAGACGTAAGCCAGGTTGAACTCCATCCCACTCTAACCACGCCCCCAGAAGTCCAAATATGGATCATGAAAATATCTGTAGGAGGAGACCAAGAGGTAGACCCCCGTACCCCTGCTGGAGAGAGTATGTCTCACAGCTGGCCGGGGAACGACAGGGGATTTTTCCGGGTGAGCTGGAGGATGCAGGCGGGCATTAGAGAAGCCTGGGCTTCCCATCTGAGGCTGTTGCCCGCGCGACCCGGCCCCAGCAGAAGACAACGGAACAGAAATTAGTGCTGCCTTGTCATAAAAATAGATCGGGAGCAAAACTGAGTTTGGTTGGGAGGAGACGGCAGCTCAGTGGTTAGAGCGTTCACACACGGACCGGCAGTTTGCGGGTTCATGTCCCACAGAGAGCACGTCTAGGGTCCTTGGAGAAGACACCTAACCCCCGTTTCTCCCATCATTGGCGCCGTCAAATGGTAGCCTGCTGCGGTGTAAAGAGTGCAGCACACCAATTTCCCCGGTGAGGGATGAATAGAGTAATTCATTTTTCAATTTAAATATTAGTTCCAGTCGTCATAAAGTCATTTATCAAATCCATCAAAGTCCTCATCCTCTGTTTCTGAATCTAACAGCTGCGCTAAATTCAACCTCGCAGGTTCACTTTCCTCGCTGTCAGAGTCACTTTCTGAACCGTGCAGCTCCTCGGAAATGATGCCTGCTTTTGCGAAAGCTCGGACAACAGTGCCAGTCCTGGTCCGGATGGAAAAATTGCAGCGTTTCATAAAGTGAAAGCACGAAAGCCCGACCTCCCTGGAAATGCTCGATTTTCATTTCCTCCGCTAGCGTTACTGCCTTTAGCCGAACAGTGACAGAGGAAACACTCCTCCCAGTCGTTCTTTGGTCGATGATCCACTGCTGGAGTCTTTCCTCCAACTCTGGCCACCTCATATTATTTCCGCAGAAACTCAGCTGCGTCTTCTTCGCCTGTCGCAGCTCGTTTTCCAGCTTCTTCCACTTACTAACCATCGACTCGTTCATTTTAAATTTTCTCGCGATGGCTCAATTTCCATGTTCTTCTGCGAAGCTGATTTCCATCAGTTTAAACTGAGCTTCATAAGCGTGTCTCTTTTCCGTTTTCAGTGTTGTTAAAATAGCGATGTTCCGCATAAAGCACATACCTGTTCTTTTATACACAAGCCACGCCCACACTTCCCCCTTTTAATGTTCTCATGTTCTCAACTATGTCCGCCTCATGGTTCTCCAATACGTCCGCAAATCAGATAGGGCGCACTGCACGAGAGGGCGCACCGCTCATTTTGAAGAAAATTTGAGACTTTTAGGTGCGCCTTATGGTCTTGAAAATACAGTAATATTATTGCTGTTATTATGAATTATTTTTATGTGTAGGATGTGAAATATTGCGTAAAAGATGTACCGATTCAGTCCTAGTTTTACCTTTGATTCATCAGTAGAGGTGTCCTCTGCTGGTGGAGGAGCTCCTTCTCCGTTCTGATCTTTGTCCTAAGAAGAAAAAAACAGGTCAAATCAGGGCTTTTATTTCTCCACTTAAACACTGTATGTTATTCATCAATATATTTTAAAATATAAAATACATACATGTATATATAATATTTATTATAGCAGATAATTTAGCATCTAGGTAAAAAAATGACAAAAACTTTCTAAAGTTTACAATTCCTCTTCATTTTTAATAAATTCATTTACTTTGTATTTGGTTGACAAATTGAAGAAAGAATTCACTGCACCAAAATAGGATTAACATTTTATTATGTATCACAGAACTTCATGGTTAAAAAAAACAAAAAAAACAACTAATAATCAATTGTGTCTTTTTAAAACTTTTCAGACTAATAAGTTTTGCTTTACTTTTTTAGTTATTCCAGAGTTTAACACCCAGGAAGTACCGTAATTTCCGTACTATAAGGCGCACCACATTTTAAGGCGCTACAGTAAAGGCTGTTCAACTTTGTCCTCTAACTGTGGCCATCTGGCTTTGTTCCGCGGAAACTCTGTTTAGTCTTACTTACTTGGTGCAGCGCATCCTCTTGCTTCCTCCACTTCCTCACCATTGATTCGGTAATGTTAAACTCTCTCGCTGCGGCTCTATTCCCGTGTTCTACTGCATCGCCTTGATTTTAAACTCTGCGGTGTAACAGTGTCTATTGGTAGGAGCCATTTCCGGGTCTTTACACAAACACACAAATGGAAATAGGTGCGTTCGAGATGACACAGGTGGACGCAGTTCTGATCGGGGCAGATCGGTGCGCAATGCAAGCCGGTTAGGTTTTGGATTAAAAAACTAACCGGCATGCATGCCGATCAGAACTGCGTCCGCCTGTGTCATCTTGAACACACCTAATGAGTCGCCCTTTCATGTATCCCATGATGCACCGCGCACTACTTCTTCTACGGGGGAAATGGAGTCGGCGGCTGCTTACCGCAGTTGCGACACCTGTTGTAGCTCAATATTAATCCATATATAAGGCGCTCCGGGTTAAAAGGCGCATCATGGACTTTAGAGAAAATTTAAAGGGCCCATCTCATGCAAAATAACTCTTTTCACATTGTATCCTCTGCACATACACACGCAAAATGTGGGGTTTCCAACATGCATTACAAGATAGTTATGAAAATATATTGATTTGGTGGAGCGCAGTCACAGACCCGGAACTATGAAAGGCCGGGTATCGGTCATCCCTCCGCCCGTCCTGAGAAAGTACAAGCTCCGCCCTCTGCTCTCACTGAGCCGCTATTCCTCCGCCCATCTCTGAGCGGGAAGAGGAAGGCAGGCGTAAACCCGTGCGTAGCGGTTTGGTAGCGTCTGAAATAAGATTTTATCATGTCGATTTATCAAGTTCAGCCCTACATTTTGGATCCAGAATCCGACGAGGATTTTGAGGTGCACAAAGCACAAGCACCGCGGCGGGCGGCATGGGATGAATGTTACTGATTCAATTCAATTTTATTTGTATAGCCCAAAATCTCATTGCCCAAAATTTCCGGCTTCACAAGAAGAAGAGGAATGTGTTAACACAAATACACAGCAAGAAAAATAACTAAGAAATGCTAACTAAACAATACTAGCACATTTATGCACTTAGACTCTCCTTCACGGTGAGGAAAAACTCCTAAAAAACCCATCAGTGGGGAAAAAATAAGAAACCTCGTGGGGATCCACTTGAAAGAGAGATCCCTCCCCTGGGACGAGTAAACAATGTGTCAAAGTTTATGTTTTAAATATGATCTTATTCTAATCTACAGCTAAATATCTAAAGAAGTCTATAGATGTTCTTCATCCTGATGGAAACACGGGGGACTCTTCAGCCCGGAGATGTCCAGTACGGGAATGAGGGGATTGGTAAAGTATTACAAAATGCTTGTAGATAAGTGGAGTGAGGAGGGCGGACGGGTGGTGAGGAGGGAGGGTTTGCTGCGGAGGGGGGTGTGTGCAAAGTCCGTCCTGGCTACGTCAAATGCGTCATAATTTAGACATCTGCTCATTGGTTGTTTTGTCTGAGCGTACCAGAAATCTACAGAAAAACGGGCTAAATCAATCTAGAAACCCCTTTGGTGACATATACAAGGCCCGGACATCAAAGGTAGAAAACTCTGGAAAGTCAATTTTGGGCCCTTTAAGGTATTTAGGTGCCTTTAAGGTTTTCTTTAGGTCTTTAGGTTTTTCTTTAGGTCTTTAGGTTTTTCTTTAGGTTTTTAAGTTTCTTTAGGTCTTTAGGTTTTTCTTTAGGTCTTTAAGTTTCTTTAGGTCTTTAAGTTTCTTTAGGTCTTTAGGTTTTTCTTTAGGTTTTTAAGTTTCTTTAGGTCTTTAGGTTTTTCTTTAGGTCTTTAGGTTTTTCTTTAGGTTTTTAAGTTTCTTTAGGTCTTTAGGTTTTTCTTTAGGTTTTTAGGTGCACCTTATAGTGCGGAAAATACGGTACTTTGAAATGAAGAAGGTTGAAATTCAACTGCTGTAGGTTCACTTTTGTGATTTCCAGCAAATTTGATTATATATAAATATATGTCCCAAAAAATGTTTCATACACTCTTATTATTTAAATTTAGATGTAGATTAACAGTCCTAGTTTTACCTTCGATTGATCAGGGACCGTTTCATCTGCTGGTGGATCAGCAGTCTGTCCATCCGGCTGTTTGTCCTGAAAAAAAAAAAAAAAAACTGAAAATCATGAAGTTTTTTTCAACGTTTAAACTTTTTTTTTTTTTTTTCAAAAAACACCAAATAATTTAAATTCATATTCTTACATAAACATTCTGCAAATAAGACCGTTTTTATTTAAATTTTTAGAATGAGTTCATCAACATTTTATTTAGAAAATGCTTTATAATGATTTTTAAAAATGTGTAAAAAACAAACCATTTCAGAGGTTTTTTCTTCTTTTGCAGTTTTTTCATTGGAATCCTCCTAAAATTCAAAAATCACACGAAAATAAGAATAAAAAGGTTCAAATCTTGCCAAAATAATCAAAATTTGTCGAGTTAAAATGAAAAAAAAGATGATTTTGTTTAAAAAACTGAAGTCAACTGAATGGCCGCCATTTGCTAATTCACTCAGGATTTAAAGTTTTTTTTTTAAACATCCCATAATAATAGAGATGAATACCCACCAGGTGGACGGTTCCATCACCTGCACATTCTTCTTTATCAATTTTGGACATGATTTTCTGTCAAAAATGAAGAAGTTGTTTCTCTTAGAAATTCAAACTTTTTTAATGAAAACACGTGCGTTACTAGACATGGAATTACTTCCGGTTCCGGTTATTAACTGCAACCTGCTTTTCAAATTTTTTTCAAATAAAATCTTTTTTATTATATATATATATATATATATATATATATATATATATATATATATAAAGAAAAAATAATAGATTTAAAAAAAAAAAAAAAAAAAAAAAACGGGGTCCAAAACAGGAAAAGCAAGAACAAAAAAAAGAGTTTAATTTGGAATAATTTTTTACGGTTTATTTAATTCGTTCTGATACTATTTTTATAAGCAATAACCTAAAAAATTGATTAAAAATGAAAGGTAAATGTTTATTCCTACATTTATTCTTTCAGCACAAATGATGCAGTCGGTTATTTTTTTGTGCTTTACAGCAAGAAGGTCAGGGTCTGGGGCGGGGCTTGAATCACCAGCCTTTCTGTGTGTACATGTGGTTTTTCTCCAGGTGCTACAGTTTTCTGCCACCCTCCTAAAACATTCATCTTAGTCTAGTCCCCTGGGAATGAGTGTGTGTGTGTATCTGTGTGTGTGTGTGTGTGTGTGTGTGTGTGTGTGTGTGTGTGTGTGTGTGTGTGTGTGTGTGTGAATGGTTGTAGCTCCGTGAAGTTGGCCCAGCTTAAAAAGTTTATATAAAAATATGTCAATTGTTTGTGCTGTTTTGTGCCGTAAAAAATTTTGTTTGTGCTGTTTAACTTTTTAAAATATTTACGATTTTTTTTATAGATCAATATTACGTCATCTAGCCCCTCATTTTGCTTAAAAATGCGAAAAATTCCTAAAAATTGTGTCAATCGTTTGTGCTGTTTTGTGCTGTAAAAATGTTCGTTTGTGCTATTTTAGTTTATTTTAGTTTTAAGAAATAAAATTTGGATGATGACGTCATCCAGACCGTGATTTATTTCCGGGCGTCGCCAACTTTGATGACGTCATCGTCCAAACGTTATTTCTTAAAAGAAAACAAAACTAAAACAGCACAAACGGACATTTTTACAGCACATAACAGCACAAACGATTGACACCATTTTCAGGAGTTTTCTCGCATTTTTAAGCAAAAACTGGATGACCGCAGATTGACCTATAAAAGAATCGTAAATATCTTTAAAAAAACAACAAAAAACCAAAACTAAAATAGCACAAACGAACATTTTCTCAGCACAAACGCAGCACAAAGAATTGACATATTTTTTGTTTATTTTTTATTTATTTTTTTTTAAGAGGGGCCAAATTCACTTAGCTAATGGTTGTCTGTGTGGGGCCACACAAAAACTGTTCAGGGTGTAACCCGCCTCTAGCCTCCAGCATTCCCCGCAATTCAGAGGATGAAGGTTATGAAGATGAAGGAATTTCCTTTTTTCACTACGTGTCTTAGAAAGTGAGCCAATAGTAGAGCTGTTGCTCCTCCGGGTTGTGAGAAGCCAGATGGGGTGGTTAGGGCATCTGATTAGGATCCCTCCTGTTCGCCTCGCTGGTGAAGTATTTCCTGGCACGCCCCAGCGTGAGTAGAACTGGAGATAGACCCACTATCCAATGAACTGACTATGTCTCACACTTGGCCAGGGAACGCCTCGGGATCCTCCAATGGGAGCTGGAGATTGTGGCCGGGGGGAGGAAAGTTTGGGTTTCCCATATGAGGATGTTGCCCCTTTGACTTGGCCCTAGATACAGTAAGTAGAAGACCAACACAGTGTCAGCCATTGCTGACCCCCTTCCACAGCATCGCCTTTGCTTCCTCCCCAAGACAAAGCAATGGCTCTCTCAACCACCTCCCTCTCAGCTGCCCTCTTTGCCTCCCCATTGGCCCGTTCATCCCCCCCAATTCCTGTGTATCCAGGAAACACAAACTCGCTGTCCACAGGATTCGACGCCACACACCAAACATCCCACAACAAACGCTGGTGATATTTCACCATCTCCAACAAGCAGCGATGAGTCAATCCAGGTAAGTGTCATGATATGGAGTTGAGACCAAAAATATACCCATGACACAAAAGACAGGCTCAGATGAAAAAATCACAAGCAGATTTATTAGATTGATAAAAAGTCCAAATAAAGAAGACAAAAACAGATTAATTAGGCAGGTTCTGATGTAGGAGCTGGAGCCAAAAAACTGGATAACAGGTCAAGCTTGAAAAACGTCAGGCCCTGGATTATTTATAGGTTTTTAAATGAGCTTCAGATTATTTATCAATCCATAAGCCAGCGTTGGTCCAGTGTTGTTGGATGGATGGAACATTGGATTGTAAATGAATGAATAAAGTATTTTTTTTCATCCTACTGACTCAGTAGTTGTTTTGGAAAAAAAAATATTCAGCACATGGTGTCTAAGAACATTTTGTCCTGATGGAACTGTGCTGATGTTGCTTTTGAAGAGGAAATAGAAAATAAAAATTGTTGCATTATCCGCCAAGGCTGCCCTTTTTCACCGATTCTGTTCATCACATTTATGGACAGAATATCTAGGCGCAGCCGAGGCGTTGGAAGGATCCAGTTTGGTGACCTCAGGATCGGATCTCTGCTTTTTGTGGATCCTGTGGTCCTGTTGGCTTCATCGGACCGTGATCTCCAGCTCTCGCTGGATCGATTTGCTGCCGAGTGTGAAGCGGCCGGGATGGGAATTAGCGCCTCCAAATCTGAGACCATGGTCCTCGCCCGGAAAAGGGTGGAATGCCCCCTGCAGGTCAGGGACAGGGTCCTGCCCCAAGTGGAGGAGTTTAAGTATCTCGGGGTCTTGTTCACGAGTGGGGGAAGGATGGAGCGGGAGATCGATAGGTGGATCGGTGTGGTGTCAGCAATAACTAGGACGCTGCATCGGTCCGTCGTGGTAAAGAGAGAGCTGAGCCGAAAAGCAAAACTCTCGATTTACAAGTCGATCTACGTTCCAACCCTCACCTATGGTCACCAGCTGTGGGTGGTGACCGAAAGAATGAGATCGCGGATACAAGCGGCCGGAATGAGCTTCCTCCGCAGGGTGACTGGGCTCTCACTCAGAGTTCGGGTGAGGAGCTCTGCCATCCGGGAGGAGCTCGGTGTCGAGCCGCTCCTCCAGGTCGAGAGGAGCCAGATGGGGTGGTTCAGGCATCTGGTCAGGATGCCCCCCGAGCGCCTTGCGGGCGAGGTGTTTCTGGCACGTCCCACCGGGAGGAGACCAAGGGGCAGACCCCGGACTCGCTGGAGAGACTATGTCTCACAGCTGGCCGGGGAACGACTTGGGATCCTTCTGGGTGAGCTGGAAGATGCAGCCGGGGTGAGGGAGGCCTCGGCTCCCCGTTTGAGGCTGTTGCCCCCGCGACCCGACCCCGGGACAAGCGGAAGATGACGGAACGGAACATTATACTTGGAAAATTAAACAACAGCAGGTCCTGTTTCTTGGAACCGGAACCGGGGTCTAAAACTTAGCGCTAGGTGGGCCTTTTACCCAGGACTTTATTTACAAAAAAATTGTGTAAATCTTTGGCTGAGCAAACATTTTTTGCTCAGTTCTACAACGTCTGTTTCCCAAAACAAACTTGAGTTTTATCCAAAGCACTGTAATTCTCAACTTGCGACAGATTTCAAGCATAAGCCAACTTGATCTCCATCCCACCCTAACCATGCCTCCAGAACTCCAAATATGGATCATGACATTATGTGCCTGTCCTTACTGTTGTGGAGTTTTCTTAACCCTTGTATTATGTTACGGGTCAATTTGACCCATTTCAGTTTTTACTTTGTCCAAAGTACTGGTTAACCATTCTTTATCTTCCTAAAATGTTTTGACTTTTTCTCATTTTGGGTCATGAACTCATGTGCAAAATCTGGACTCTTTGATGTGTAGTACAATGTCTGTGTCGAGTTTGTATACAAATATGATGTTATGGGTCATTTTGACCCGTGCAGTGTAACTCCATGCAAAACAGTAAAAAAACAGGTTAAACCAATCAAATTTTTACTTTGGATTTTATGTACATTGTAAAAAGGAACAAACAATAACTTTTTTTTTTTCATCAGAACTATTTGTCTGTCAACTTGCTTTATTGTCAATGTTCAACACTTTCCATGTTCTCCGCATGATGGACATAATGTAACTGTGTGTTTTCTGCAGATGTAATTCTTGCATTTCACACAAATGGTACTTGTTTTACTGTCATCTCGGGAGGGACAGACCTGGCATCTTTTCCGTTTCTTCACACCTCACTTTTTGTACTTAAGTAAAAGTACAGATAATTAGGCAAAAAAATTACTTAAGTAATAGTAAAAGTACTAATTAAAAAAATCTACTTAAGTAGAAGTACAAAAATAGTTGGTGCAAATTGTTCTTTTTAAGTAAAAAGTAAAAGTATTCGACCATAATTCAAATGTTATTTTTTGTGCTATAGGGTGTCACCATGGTAACCAGGATAAATACTCTGCAGGGGTGTGACCCCCTCTCCCGCCTCTTTTGGTCCACAAAATAGTAAATAAATAAATAAAATAAAAGGGGACAAGTCAAGGTATACCCTAGAAGGGCAAGTGAATGAGCCGCCAAAATGGAGGAAAATGACACTTATTTTTTAAAATGTTTTGGGGCGGGAGGCCCCCACTCACTATATGTTGGCTTTGTCAAAGCCCCACCCCCCTTTGGAAAATTCTAGATCCGCCCCTGCTCTGTGTAATGATGGCTCAACTTTTTATTTAAAAGTAAACACAACAAACAACGATCTTCTGACTCTTTTTAATTTATTCTATATTTGATGTTAGGTTTTTGGCGCAGAATGAATGCGGAAAATGTTTCTCGATTCATTACTTCTTCTCCCGATCAACTGCTTCCTTTGATTTTGGCGATGCGACTTCAAGATGCGCTAAAAAAGACCTGTGTATTTTTCAAATTCCTGAACGAAAATGTAACGAAAAATGTAAAACACACTTTTAAAAAGTAGTGAAGTAAAAGTAAAAGTACCGGTCTTAAATTTTACTTAAGTAAAGTACAAATACACTATTTTTTTTACTTAAGTACAGCAACAAAGTACATTTACTTCGTTACGTTCCACCACTGTGGATAGGCTAATAATTTATCAGTGGGTTGAACAAATTCAATATGTTGTTATTTCGCATCTGCAACTTGCTGGACAGTCTGTAGTGTTAGGATTGAGTTTGTAAAATGTATCTTTGCTTGTCCTCGAGCGGCTTGGAGTTGGTGTTTACAGGCCGGGAACGTGTTCTCACACCATGGATGTGAGATAGATGTCTTGTTTCATCATCAGGTTAATTAAGGACCCCCATTGTCACTAAAATGTGAAAGTGAAAGACAACAGCCATCATTCCCATTGTCTTTCCCAGCCAGACCAGACTCTTGTTTGCTACCAGTCTTGCAATCTTGCCCATTTTTCGGACTGTCTGTGATGTTTGGTGTTGGACCTTGACTTTTTGTTGAACCCAAGCCTTGCCTCTATCCAAGAACCCCCTAGCCTCGAGCCGCCATCATTGCCACCTTCAGGTATCTAGCCTGCCAAGCCGTCAGCCAGCATCCTCACCTCCAAATCCCTCTTTCTTTCAATCAACCACTTTGAACTGTGTACCCTGCATTTGGGCTCCTCCTCTCTGCGCTCCAACACTGACAGCCACCTTCAGAAATCACTCGATTTGCGTAGAGGTCGGCATATAGACGTTTGATAAATGAAGCCCAAGGTTTCAGGCCAAAACAAGAAAGAGAATCCCCGTTATCGGTAAATCACGACCATGTGATTGGTCGTAATTTACCAATCACAACCAATGATTGGTAAATCACTGGTCGTGATTTCACTCAAATAGAAATCATTCGACTGCGTTAAAAGGCGCTGCCCCACGCAACCGCCTGCTGCGGTGTCCCCTGTTTTTTTTAGCGTCTGGTCGTCTATTTTCACATTTTTTCCACTCGGTGTTTTCCACTCGTCTTTTGCTTGTGTTTGGTCCCGGTCCGGAGATGTGACTTTGTGCGCTCTTTGACGTCATTTTGCACTGCACTGTTTTACTTCAGACGGCTGTTTTTAGGCTAGCCGTTTTTTGGTTTCAACGGCTACTTCTACGTTTTGTTGGTCATGGAGTCGTTTCGTTTTGTTAACGTGGACTCAACCAGTGGCTAGCTCTAGGAACAAGATCCACCGTGGCTGGAGGAGTCTATGGAGTCCCGACAGAACTGAAGAGACGATCAGAAAGGACGCGCTTTGAGTCCAGTATCCCTGCGGTTGTCATGGGTAACATCTGGACGCTCGCTAGCAAGATGGATGAATTGGGGACGCTCGTTCTGACCCAGCAGGAATGTGGAGGGGCCACTTTGCTTCATTGAAGCCTGACTCTGTGGACTCATTATGGACTTTTTTTAACTGTTGAGTTGCCAGCTTTTACGCCGTGTAAGCGGACCAGGAAGGCGTCGAGGTGTTAGCACCCGGCATCCAATTTCCCTTCGGGGATTAATAAAGTATTTTCTATTCAATTCAATAAACACGCTTGATAAACGAAGTCCCAGGTTTCAGGCCATATTAAGAAGGAGAATCCCCGTTATCGGTAAATCACGACCATTTGTAGGTCCTCAAGGGGTTCCGTCTGGGATCCAAATCTTTGTGAGCCAGAAGCTCAGAAAAAAATGGTAAATTTAAAACATTTTGTGGACATAGGGAAGTAAAAAGTTTAGGAACCCCAGAGAACCCCCCTGAGATGTCCCAGCATGAGGCTGTGAAGAACGAAAAGACAAACACAAAGTGTGTATTCACTCAGAAACCTGAAGAGAAGCATCAGATAAAATTAAGACTCCAGAAGGCTGAGAACCAGCAGGAGATCTCTCACTTTAAAATTAGTGTTAGTAAGTGTGTGGATACACATTATAGATTAACTGATTAATCTGAGCATGCTCAATGGAGGACGTCAGGCGTGACAATCAATTAATCAGTCGTAGATGTCTGTCACCTTCCGAAGCGGAAGGAAAGTTTGCTGCAAATTAAAATCCAACGTACTGATACGATCATGGAGAGAAAAACATCGGAGGGAATTTTAAAACTCAAATTCTGACTGAGATTGAAAATAATAATAATAAAAAAAATCTAAATATGTTTTTTTCTGGAAAAAAAACTTTAGGATAATTAAAAATTTGTAATAATATTAATAACAATAATAAGACACATAACCCCCAGTTGCTCCCACCATTGGTGCCGTCATTGGCAACATCCTCAAACGGGTAGCCCAGGCTTCTCTCACCCCGGCTTCATCCTCCAGCTCACCCGGAAGGATCCCAAGTCGTTCCCCGGCCAGCTGTGAGACATAGTCTCTCCAGCAGGTCCTGGGTCTGCCCGCAGGGTGGCTGGGCTCTCACTCAGAGATAGGGTGAGGAGCCACTCCTCCTCCAGGTCGAGAGGACCCAGATGGGGTGGTTCGGGCATCTGGTCAGGATGCCCCCCGAGCGCGTCGCGGGTGAGGTGTTTCGGGCACGTCCCACCGGCAGGAGACCAAGGATTAATACAGTATGATTAAAAAATTACATTTTTATTTTTAACAAGAAAATTGACCTTAATATCGATTTTGAACTTTACTTTTTTATCTTTATATTCAGGATGAAAAAGATTTAAAAATGAGATATTTTTGATCGATTATTCGAAGACATTTTTCAAAACAAATTTTAAATAACATAGTTATTTATTAAGTATTAAGTATATTCATTTCATATTTGTAGAATAATTAGATTAGGAGCCAAAAAATATCCTGATAAGGAAATAAAAGAAAGTCTATTTTTATTTTAATGTGCCAAACAATCATTGATTACATCATCATTGATTTCATCATCATTGATTACATCATTTTGACTATATCATTGGATCACAAATTGTAAACATAAGTAAATAATTAATCAAGTAGATCATCTAACAAAATCCTGTGTTTTTAACATTAAAGAGATTAAAATAAAATGTGAGAAAAGTTCAGATTAATTTTAAAAAAAAAGGGTTTTTAGTTTAAATTAATTCATGAATCATGTGTTTCTTCTTTTTACCACCAGAGGGAGACAAATAACCACACAAATGTACTCTCACATTAAAAATCAAATTTTTAATTAATTATGTTTAATCAAAATAAATTAAAACATATTAAAAGTTTTATTTAGGTTGTTTAATATTTTTTAAAAGCATAAATATGTCTTATGGAGTTTTATGTTGTGGTTTTATGATCAGATCTCAGAGTGTTTCTGTTTTTAAAAATGAAAATGTGACTCATTATGTCTCATTATTTCATCAAAAACAAGTTTCACTTCAACAAAAAAACTCTTTATAAAACATTTATTGCATTTAAAAGAACAAAAAGTATCAGTTTCATCTTCTATATGTAACCGATTTGATGTGATTTAGAAATGTATTCCATTTTAAATCCATTTAAAGTCAGAAAAGAAAGAAATTTGAGCTTTTTTTTTTTTGTCTGGACAAAAAAATCAGTTTAATTTGCATTTTTTCATCATTTTTTTGCATTGAAGCATAAAAATTGTGACTTTTACGTTTTGCAAACAACCTAATTTGAAGTTTTTATGTGGTATTTTTTTAATAATGCTTTTAAAACCTGAAAAAAGTCAGAAAATGAACCCTGGGACGTTTTTTATTTTAGATTTTTAACAGTAAAATCATTAATTAATGAGATATTTAAAATATTTTAAGTTGATAAGTAAATATTTAAATCAGAACTAAAAAATATTTCAATTTAAAACCTGTTTGAGTCACTTTTACATTTAAAATTAAGGTAAAAATGATTATTTGAATAACTTTAACTATTTTATTATGACTTATTTTAACAGTTAAAAAGTGAAAATAAGCCTTTTTCTTTAATTTTAAGACAAAAAAACTGGTTTAAATGAACTTTTTTACTTTTCAATCCAATCTATTAAAAATAAAATATTAGAATTTTATGAAACTCATCAGAATTATTAGAACAAAAGTTACATAAAAAGAAAATAAACTTTTTTTGTGAAAATTTGGATCTTATTTATCTTTAAAATAGTGTTTTAAGTTTTAAATTCAAATAACTTTGTGTTGAAAAATGCTTTAAAACTTAAATTGAATTGATTTTAAAATGATTTCATTGCATTTTTTAATAATGAGAAGGTTGATTTTTAGTTTCTTTCTGATGAAACTTGTTGGAAAAGCACCAAAAAAATCTGAATGAGAAAGAAACCTGGTTTAGTTTTCATGATGTTTCAGTGGGACTCTCCCCTCCTCAAAAAAACACGTTCTGCAGCTTTTTGAGCTGAAAAACTGGATTTTTAATATCGTTACAGACTGATTTGCATCTTAAATATCAGTGAAAGTTAAAAAAATTAAATTATTTAATCAGTGACGTTCCAGAAAAACAAGGTTAATCAATCAAAAACACACAAAATCATTCTGATCGTCTAATTCCACTTTGATAAAGTTACATTAAACAGCCTGATTCAAGCCAAGAGGCAGGGTACACCCTATACAGGTCACCAGTCTGACTTTTCAGAACTTTCTACAAACATTATAAACCACATTAATGGTTTAAAAATAAGCGTAAAAGTCTAAAAAAAATGATAGAAAATGATCATATTTAATAATAATCAATCATTTCATTGATTTTTAATTAACTATCTATATTGTTTATTTTCATTTTGATGGTTTTTTCTGTTTGTAAACAAAAATGAAAAGGTTTGGATGGGCCAGCATGGTGGTGCAGTGGGTAGTACAGTGGTCTCACAGCAAGAAGGTTGCGGGTTCGAGTCCCGGGTGGGGACGAGGCTTGGAACACTGTCCTTTCTGTGTGGAGTTTGCATGTTCTCCCCGTGTCTGCGTGAGTTTCCTCCGGGTACTCCGGTTTCCTCCCACCCTCCAAAAACATGCATGCTAGGTTGTTTGGCCCTAGGAATGAGTGTGTGTGGATGGTTGCATGTGTGTGGCCCCGCGACAGACTGGCGACCTGTTGGGGGTGTACCCTGCCCTTCACCTTAAATTAGCTGGGATTGGCTCCGGCACCCCCTGTAATCCAAAAGGAACAGACGAATAAGAAGATGACTGACTGTTTGTTCATTAAAAAAAAAAAAAACACCAAATACGATTTATTTATTGATATCTATCCCCCCCTAAAAAAAAAATCATTTTTAAAAAATGGCCGAAAGGTGTAAAAATGCACTTTTTGGGGGGTGTGCTGCTGACCACAATTTCTACTGCTCAAAATAATGCAGGTTAGATAGAAAGACAGATGGACGCAAGAGCTTCAAACCATATTCAGTTCATATATAATTGGCACTGAGTAACTGTAAGCAGTTTCAGTAAAAATCTTGTTTCTGTTTTGGGAGAGAAACCGTTACAGAAGCACAGTCACATGGGGGGAAATCGAAAGCAGTACCGCTGATGGCCGCCAGAGAGCGCTCAGACTCTGTTTCCGTTGCAGAAACTCGAAGTTTCACATCGTCATTAAAATTTCACTTTTTATCAGTTCACGTCATTTGAATCATATTTATTTATATTTTATGAGACATTAACTTAGATTAATGAGAAAAAAAGTATTTTAATGTATTTTAAATCTTATGCAAATTATTTATTTTTAAAATACAATTTTGTTGCATTTAAATATTTTTTTTATTAATGTGCATTTTTTTTGTTGAATAACTATGAATAAATAAATTTTATGTTTGAGAAATGAAATGAAATAAAAAGCGTGGAGGTGTTTTGTTTTTTGAGAATCTGGAAATTCCTTCAACAGAAAAAAAAAATCCCGGTAAACAAACCATGTGGAGGAGGACAGAAAGAGAAGGAGGGGGGGAAAGAGGGGGATTCTCCGAAAACCTTCCCCTCCCCACGTGGGCGAGCAGTTTCCCCTCTTTAGAATTCCAACCAATCAGAGTAAAGAACATATAAAAACCGACCAATAGGAGAGCAGAGCTGTGAGCGTGATGACGCTGCTTCTCTCTGCTTATAAAAAGCACGCATTTCGGCTTCAAGTCTCAGAATAACTGCTGACGAACTCACACGCGGACCTTAAACCATCACTGTGGATTATTGTCACCGGGACTCTGTGGATTTTTCACTTGAACGCGTTGGATTTGTTTCGTATCCTGGATTTATTGGAATATTTGACGGAGTTCAGCATGACTCTGGAAGAAGTTGTTGGATCGAACAGCACAGAAAAAAAGTACGTTCATCTTATTTATACCACGTATGGATGAGCTGATGAGGTTACGTGAGGTGTTTGATGTTGTGCAAGTTTTTTTCCTGACATGTTCTCTTTTGCGCAATTACGCGCAAGTTCCAGTTTGCCGGATTGCGCACCAAACTGGAACTTGCGCGTAATTACGCACAGCATTTCATTTTTGCAATCTGAATATATAGAGTGATTGTTTCAGTTAAATGTTGACGTGTTTCTAACGTATTGCTGTTCCAACAGGATGGACACTGTGCGCCAAGCTCTGGAGGAGCTGCTGGTCGCAGCGCAGCGCCAGTCCTGCCTCACGGTGGGAGTTTACGAATCCGCAAAACTCATGAATGTGTAAGTTTAACTTCTATTTAACCACATGTGTGTGTCTATATATGAGTGTGTGTGTGCTGAAACTGACCGCGTGCATGTCCCCACAGAGACCCGGACAGCGTGGTTTTGTGCGTGCTAGCCACTGATGAAGAGGATGAAGATGACATCGCGTTGCAGATTCACTTTACGCTGCTTCAAGCTTTCTGTTGCGACAATGACATGAACATCCTGAGGGTCTCTGGTCTGCAAAGGCTAGCCGAGCTGCTCGGGGAGGAGCCTGCGGACAGTAACGGGAACGAGCCGCGGGACTTGCACTGCATGCTGGTCACGGTGAGTCTGACGTCACAGCTCCTGTCATTATGAAACTGTACAAAAAAAGGCGAGATTTAGTTCTTCTTTTCTGATTTTTTACAAACATAACATTGAAAATTTCGTGTTAAATTATTTAAATTAGATGTTTTTAAAATAAAATTACAAACAAAAATATTTATATAAATATATGACATATAATAAACATATTTATAAATATGAATATATTATGTAAATTTGACTCATTTTTTGGTCGATTATCTAAAAAACTTGTAAATAAATAAAAAAACAATCATCATAATATTAAATAACGTCTGATTTATTTTTTTATTTTTTGCATTATGAAATATTTTAATGAAAGCAACAAATAAAAGGCGCAAAATAAAAACTGGTTACGTACAGAAATTTATGTTAAACAATCCATTCAACCACTTATTTCTGTCAGGGGTGCCAAAGATTATCCTGGCTGATTACAAGCAATAGGCGGGATACATCCTGTACAGTGCACCGCTTTGTTGCAGGGCAACACGTAGAGTTATGCAACCATTCACATAGACAATCATTTCTAAGGGTAATCAAGTGACCAAGAAACCTTTACAGGGTGAAAGGAAGTGTTAAAGAAAACAAATAGAAGTTTAATTTCATTATACAGGTAATGTGTCTGCTAATTAGGATTCCTAATGAATTAGGAAGCACTGGAATCACATAAAACAAACAAAAAAAATTATATTATTTCTTTTTTTTGATGGGCCGGGTCAATAGGCTTGGCGGCCCAAATTTGGTCCACAAGCCGTAGTTTTCCAACCCCAGCAATAAACACTGATAATAAATATGTAAAAAAAAAAATTAAATTTTTTTTCATTGATGAACCAAGGTACAAACATATAAATAAAAAAACAATTATGATCATATTTAATCAATTTTAGCATTAAAAACTATTCTAATAAAATCAAGAGGAAAGGCGCTAAATGCAAAAATTAATCATGATCAATAATCTGTAACAAATTATGCAAATTCTATCGATTGTTTTGAACTTTTTTCAACAATAGAGCAAAAAGGACATAAAAAAATCATGATAATATTTACTCAACTTTTTTTCAAATACAAGAAACAACCAATTAAAATCATAAAATCATTGAATAATATTGAATAATTTATGTTTAAATATGTCAGTTTGACAAATCTGTCAAAGTATGATCTATCTACTAAAAAGAAAGTAAATGAAACTAATCAAATTTCTTCTTCTATTTTTGCAGAACACACCTGTGCAGCCTCTCCAGTGCCCTGCTCTGCAGCACGTGGGCAGTTTCTGTGAGGAGAGCCGGTGCAGGAACCAATGGGTACCATCCGTAGAACTGCAGGCGCGCTGAGCCCTTTCGGGTCCAACCGTGCCAGAGATGAACCAAACAGCCTGTCCTCACGCAGAAGAGGAGTAAAGGTGTTTGAGAATCCGGAAAGATCCCAGATGCTCCAAACCAGGAAGCGGGAGAGCCGGCCGGACAATGCCGGGCTGTGCGTGCCCACGTTGGACGTTTTTGGGTGAATTCCCTGCTGATGCGAGCGGGATGGTCGTGTGACCGGACTAATGCATGAAGCTGTGGACTGAGCTGCGGCGCTGCAGCATGGACGCTTTTTTTGTTACACTGACCTGTTTTATTTATGGCAGCAGAGTAAATAATATATGAACGAGAGAATTGTGAATTTATCTGAATAAATTATTAAGAGAAAACAAACTTTTCTGTCTTCTTCGTTTTGTGGGACAAAAACATCTGAGGACTAAAAAGTGGGTAGATGCTAAACGAGGTATTCTAAATATGTTCCAACTTACTATGCAAATGACTTGTTAACGCCTCCAAGATCGTTACTTTGGTTTATCTGGATTGTGCAGATAAACAGTCCAGAGCAATGGAGAGTGTGGAAAAGAGGTGAAGAAGCGTGTGCAAGCAGGCTGGAACGGGTGGAAGAAAGTATCAGGTGTGATGTGTGATAGAAGAGTTTCAGATAAATTGAAAGGGAAAGTGTACAAAACCGTGGTGAGAACCGTGGTGAAACAGTGTCACTGAGAAAAAGACAAGAAACAGAGATGGAGATAGCAGAGATGAAGATGCTGAGGATCTCTCTGGGAGTGACCAGGATGGACAGGATCAGAGGAACAGCACATGTTAGAGGTTTTAAAGTCAGAGAGACCAGACTGAGATGGTTTGGACATGTGCAGAAGAGTGAGAAAGAGCACATCGGAAGAAGGATTCTGGATTTGGAACCACCAGGAAAGAGGACTAGAGGAAGACCAAAGAGGAGGTTCATGGATACAGTGAAGGAAGACATGAAGATAGTTGGTGTGACCGAAGAGGATGCAGGAGATAGGGTTAGATGGAAGAAACTGACTTGCTGTGGCGCCCCCTGAAGGGAAATGCCGAAAGAAGAAGTGCAGATAAAAACACGAGAAAAGATTCCGACAGACAAATATGCAGCTGCTAAAATGACATTACAAAGCGGCAAACAGGAAGTGAGGATGAACCTGCAGAGAAATAGAAAAATATCATCAGCATAATAATTTGTAAATGAGAGCAATTTTTAAGAGATGTAGAGGGGTCCAAAAGTTTACCAACAATAAACTAAACAAAGACTAGTTAAGTGTCTTTTTTTTAACTTTTTTCCGCAAAATAGAGGAAGTACCTGATGGCTCCAACAGGTCCTAGTGCCCGTAGAGTTCGATTGCACTAGCCATAAGTAATTGCATTACCTTTTCTTTACTTCTCCATAGCTCCATTAGTTTTTTTTGTTGATTTATCGTCCGCCGCGTAGATTACTAGAGCCAAAGTTACTAAAGCGTTAAAACGTTAACGGACAGATTTTATTTAGCAATGACAAACAGGAAGCCAGACCAAGAGTCAGACGGTTTGGGTAGAGGTACCGTAGGGTCTTAGTCCCTTCAAAAAGCTCCCTCTTGGTTGGTTGAAATGACAACAGAAACTAGATTATTGATTGCAAAGTTCCAGCTCCAGCTGAATGTTAAATTGCTTCAGTTCAAAGTGCATTGTGGGAGTTGAAGTTTTTAGAATAAATGATGTGAAACAAACCCGTCCAAGGTTTTTTGAACCATTTAACCCTCAAAGGTTCAAAACCTCAGAGAAAGTTTAAATCCACATCTGACGATGTCCTTGGCTGTCTGATCACAATCCAGATTAAAACTAAACAAAAATATCAACATTATAACTTAAAAAATTCTAAAATAATATCAACTTTATTTATATAGCACTGTTAACGTTTAAAAAGTGTTGCACACAACAGGACCACCTTAAAGCACAGCAAAGGTATTCCATTTCGTCGTCTTCCGCTCATCCGGGGCTGGGTTGCGGGGGCAACAGCCTCAGACGGAAAGCTCATGCTTCTCTCACCCCAGCTGCATCCTCCAGCTCACCCGGAAGGATCCTGAGTCGTTCCACAGCCAGCTGTGAGACATAGTCTCTCCAGCGAGTCCGGGGTCTGCCTCTTGGTCTCCTCTCGGTGGGACGTGTCCAAAACACCTCACCAGCGAGGCGCTCAGGGGGCCTCCTGATCAGATGCCTGAACCACCCTATCTGGCTCCTCTCGACCTGGAGGAGGAGCGGCTTGACACCGAGCTCCTCCCGGATGGAAGAGCTCCTCACCCGATCTCTGAGTGAGAGCCCAGCCACCCTGTGGAGGAAGCTCATTTCGGCCAGTGTATCCGCAATCTCATTTTTTCGGTCACCACCCACAGCTGGTGACCATAGATGAGGGTTGGAACGTAGATCCTGGTTACCATGGTGAGGGTAGGAACATAGATCCTGGTTACCATGGTGAGGGTAGGAACGTATATCCTGGTTACCATGGTGAGGGTAGGAACGTAGATCCTGGTTACCATGGTGAGGGTAGGAACGTAGATCCTGTTTACTATGGTGGGGGTAGGAACGTAGATCCTGGTTACCATGGTGAGGGTAGGAACGTAGATCCTGGTTACCATGGTGAGTGTAGGAAAGTAGATCCTGTTTACTATGGTGGGGGTAGGAACGTAGATCCTGGTTACCATGGTGAGGGTAGGAACGTAGATCCTGGTTACCATGGTGAGGGTAGGAACGTCGATCCTGGTTACCATGGTGAAGGTAGGAACGTAAATCAACTTGTAAATCGAGAACTTTCGTTTTAGGCTCAGCTCTCTCTTTACCACGACGGAGCATCCTAGTTATTGCTGACACTGCGCCGAGGAGTAAAGGAGTTTAAGTATTTTGGGGTCTTTTTCACAAGTGGGGGAAGGATGGAGTGGGAGATCGACAGAGAAATCAAACGAAGTGAAAAATTAATAGAAAAATATACTGTAAATAAAACAGACTGGTAAATAGAAAATGTTAAGATATGTAAACAGTTTGTTTTTTGAAAAACACTGACTAATTATTTATTTAATTTTAATTTGTCTCAATGGACGGACAGATAGTCAAAAACTTTTTTGATATCTGCTCACGCAGGCAGAAACATTTCATTTTCTTCTCTTCGTCAGGATACAAACAGAACTGTTTTCTCACCATCTCTGTTTCCACGGCGACCCCGTTCAGTTTATTTCTGACTGGAGTTAGTTTTAACCAGTACCAGACACACTGCCTTGCTCAAAGGGTTTTAGAGAAGAGCAAAAACATGAAACTCTTTTCATGTTCTTCTTGTTTGTGACCCTCCTAGGACAGGAGGATATGTGTGTGTGTGTGTGTGTGTGTGTGTGTGTGTGTAGGGGTGGGGAGGTATTTTTGGAAAAACAAAGAACACCGAGTTCTTCTAGCTGCCCGGTGACTATGAAGTAGAGTTTGAGCTCCATCGGGGTGTGATGTCACTTCCTGTTATGGCTTTACGGAATCACCATGAACTCTGCAAGGAGAGCCGAATCAGCCAATCAGCTGCCAGCTTCAGCCATGACCTAGTAAAACACATCTACGGAGATCATGGAAAAGGACGAGGGTTGTAATTAAACACATCCATCAGAGGTGTTGCGGTTTATGTATTCGTATTGTACCGTGTTGCAACATGGAAGGTTCAACCCACAGTGAACCAATCAGGGACAAGTTCCATCGTCAACAACAAAGAATCCCCCCACCGAGTCTGCACCGAGTTTAGACTAGTAGCATCTTACATGAAAATGACGTAGAAAATGAACTTTTATTGCTTCGCAGCCGCTGAAGTTAGAGCCACTTCCATAACAAACAGATGCAGACTGAGAGCCGGGACGATCTAGTCTGGGAGGTCAGGATTAGCATCTGGTGTTAGCTTGCATCTCTGGTTGTGAGGTTTGGCTTTAGCGGCGTTTAGCTTCTAATGCTCTCATTTAACTGTAGCCCTCTATAATTTTCTGGAATTTTAAAGTTATGATCAGATTGTTGTCATTGTTTATTAAATATTTTTGTCACAGACGGTGCGTTCCGATAATTTGACATATCACTTCTACCATAACAAGAAAAAAAATCCTCTACAACGACGATGAGACAATGTACAGAGAGGAGGACCGGAAGCTAACAATTGTTCAACCTCATTTTGAACACCAAAAAGACAAAGGAATTTATGGTGGACTACGGGGGTCTACTGTGGATCGCTAACACCTCAGATCTGGTGAAGAAGGCCCAAAAACCTTTCTCTCTTCTCAAGAAGTTAAAGAACTCCGGACTCGCCTCCCAACTTCTGTTGAACTTCTACACAGCCACCATTGAGAGTATTCTGTCTCTCAGCATGACTGTGTGGTATGTCAGCTGCACCACACAGGACAAAGAAGGCTTGACCCAGGTGATACGGACTGCACAGGGGATCATAGGCTGCTGTCCGCCAGATTTGGACTCGGTTTACTGCTCCCAATTTTAGCAGAAGACTACCGACCTCACCCACCCGGGAAACGGACTGTTGGTACCTCTCCCATCAGGGAAGCGGGACAGGATTATCAAGACAACCACTTCACAGTCTACCAAGAGCTGTGAAAGCTGTCACTCCACCATCTTCCATTCTCCCACGTGCAATAAACTGGCACTTTACGACAACAGTCACTGTAAAGACAATAATCACTATCATACTGCACTAAAAATTCTTGTTCTTCTTTCGGCTTTTCCCTTTAGGGGTCGCCACAGCAAGTCAGTTTCTTCCATCTAACCCTATCTGCTGCATCTTCTTCGGTCACATCAACTATCTTCATGTCTTCCTTCACTGTATCCATGAACCTCCTCTTTGGTCTTCCTCTAGTCCTCTTTCCTGGTGGTTCCAAACCCAGTATCCTTCTTCCGATGTACTCTCTCTCTCTCCTCTGCACATGTCCAAACCATCTCAGTCTGGCTTGTTGGACTTTATCCCCAAAACCTCTAACATGTGCTGTTCCCCTGATGTACTCATTTCTAATCCCGTTCATCCTGGTCACTCCCAGAGAGATCCTCAGCATCTTCATCTTGGTTTCCTGTCTTTTCCTCAGTGCCACTGTCTCTAGACCAATCAGCATGGCCGCTCTCACCATGGTTTTGTACACTTTCCCTTTCATTCTAGCTGAAACTCTTCTGTCACACATCACACCTGATACTTTTCTCCACCCGTTCCAGCCTGCTTGAACACGCTTCTTCACCTCTTTTCCACACTCTCCATTGCTCTGGACTGTTGATCCTAGATACTTAAAATCTTCCACCTTCTTTATCTCTTCTCCCTGTAACCTCACTTTTCCATTTGGATCCCTCTCATTCACACACATGTACTCTGTTTTACTCTGACTAATCTTCATTCTGATTCTTTCTATGTATGCCGGTTTTATCTGATGCTTCTATTATTTTTATTTCTTCTTTGTCTCTTTTTTTTATAGTCGGGGTCTGTCAAAATTTCAGTATGCTTGCATTGTGACCAAAACGACCAGCAGCACAAACAGTTGGACTGAATCTGGTCTCTATATTATCTCTCAGAAGGGGTAGTGTAATAAAAACCAGGACTGACGTAAACAATGTAGTGTTTCTGAGTCCAGAAGCTTCGATTCCTAATTTTTCTGATAGAAATCTGACTCATGTTATCAAACTAGCCCAGTCCCGTAATCACAGAGCGATCACATTCATCAGATCGACTGGAATAGCAGCTTTATTTTTAGCAGATGTAAAAACACCTCGCTGCTTTAGTCCGGCAGCTATTTCTGCTCCTCCGTGAGGTGAGGTCACATTGCCATGGGAACAGATGGAGCTCGGCGAGCGTCGGCACGTTACGTAGGGAGATCCTGCTGCTGCGTCATTGACCATGTAAGGATGCTTCATGGTGGAGATGAATCACAGCGGAGTGGGAGACATCCCCGCAGCGACAAAATACACGTAAACCCACGGTGACACATTTCTGTGTGGAAAACAGGGGATCCTGAAGGAACAATGAAGGATCAGAGTGACGTTCATGTGGGATGAACATGTGGGAGCTCTTCTTCTTTATTTGTTTCATTTCTATTCTCTCATTTCTGGCTTTTCCAGTCAGGTTTCTGTATCCAGGCAACCGGATGTTCTGAAAATCTTCCCTAATTTCTTCTAAATAAAGACAGTTGTGATTTTTTAAAATGGCGTCTTATCTTTTTTAGATTCCTCCTCACTCGTTGAATTGATGGATGAATAGTTTGATAGATAGATATTAAATTTATTTTCTTCTCCCACATCAAACAGACCTCAGGATGAAGACACAGAGCAGCCTGATGATTGTGTGGTTTGGAGATGAAGAGTGTGTTTTTTGTTTAGTGGTTGTTTTTCACTCTAACCTTTGAGTGGTGCGGTCCTGGCACGCGTTAAGTGTTTGATCTGTGTTACTGAGGTTCCTGTGTTTAGACTTTCTGATGAGTTTGTTTAAAGCAGTAGAAACTTCTGAGAACAGAAGCTGCAGAATATCCAAAAACATGCTTTTAATCACTGCTGGATGTAGTCTTTTTTTAGCT
Source organism: Neostethus bicornis (assembly GCA_902685375.1). Classification (NCBI taxonomy): domain Eukaryota; kingdom Metazoa; phylum Chordata; class Actinopteri; order Atheriniformes; family Phallostethidae; genus Neostethus; species Neostethus bicornis. The sequence continues at coordinate 4,122,042 of LR738547.1, read as the reverse complement.
CTGAACTCCAAAGAGGTGAAACGACGCTTGGTGACAGAATCTGAGGTGAACTGAAGACAGTGAAATGAAGCATTTGAAGCAGCGAGGAAATAATTAGAAAAACACACATAAATACCAGGCTTAAGAAAAATGTCATTGACAACAACGTCATTGAGTTGAGCGAAAACGATTGCTCGGCCAAAGATTTTCTTTCCCCTGGCTGATTTAGTTCAGATTAAATCCACTGATTTTATACAATCTCATTTCAGAAATACTCAAAATGACAAAAGCAAAATAAATATATACATAATAACAAACATAGTAACAATTCAACAGACACACCCTGGTTGCCATGGATAAACGTTTCCCTGGTTCCACTAAAGTTGAAATGGTAATCTTAAAGGTATTGACTCCTGACAATGACACTTTGGAAAGTCAAAAGTCACTGAGCAACAGTTAAGGGGAAATAAGGAGACGAAAAAATGACATGACAGGGTACCTAGAGAAGACAGGGTACCTAGAGAAGACAGGGTACCTAGAGAAGACAGGGTATCTAGAGAAGACAGGGTACCTAGAGAAGAACTATGGTATTGTATGAGGAAGTCTGGTGTGACAGACAAGTATGTTAGAGTGGTTCAGGACATGTATGAGGGCTGTAAGACAGTGGTGAGGTGTGCTGTAGGTGAGACAGAGGAGTTCAGTGTGGGGGTGGGACTGCACCAGGGATCTGCTCTGAGTCCTTTGCTGTTTGCTGTGGTGATGGACAGACTGACAGACGAGGTCAGACAGGAATCCCATGGACAATGATGTTTGCAGATGACATTGTGGTCTGTAATGAGAGGAGGGAAGAGGTGGAGGAAAAGCTGGAGAGGTGGAGGTTTACACTAGAAAGAAGAGGAATGAAGATTAGTCAGAGTAAGACAGAGTACATGTGTGTGAATGAGAGGGATCCAAATGGAAAAGTGAGGTTACAGGGAGAAGAGATAAAGAAGGTGGAAGATTTTAGGTATCTAGGATCAACAGTCCAGAGCAATGGAGAGTGTGGAAAAGAGGTGAAGAAGCGTGTCCAGGCAGGCTGGAACGGGTGGAGGAAAGTATCAGGTGTGCGACAGAAGAGTTTCAGCTAGAATGAAAGGGAAAGTGTACAAAACCGTGGTGAGAGCGGCCATGCTGATTGGCCTAGAATCAGTAGCACTGAAGAAAAGACAGGAAGCAGAGATGGAGGTAGCAGAGATGAAGATGCTGAGGATCTCTCTGGGAGTGACCAGGATGGACAGGATTAGAAATGAGTACATCAGGGGAACAGCACATGTTAGAGGTTTTAGGGATAAAGTTCGAGAAGCAAGACTGAGATGGTTTGGGCACGTACAGAGGAGAGAGAGAGTACATCAGAAGAAGGATGCTGGATTTGGAACCACCAGGAAAGAGGACTAGAGGAAGACCAAAGAGGAGGTTCATGGATACAGTGAAGGAAGACATGAAGATAGTTGGTGTGACCAAAGAGGATGCAGCAGATATGGTTAGATGGAAGAAACTGACTTGCTGTGGCGCCCTCTGAAGGGAAAAACCGAAAGAAGAAGAAGAAGGAGATGAAAAAAGGGCAAAAAGATGTCCAAGTCCGCCTCTATTTCTTGCCAATGAATAGAGGAAATCTAGGAGTTCCTCAGGGTTTTAGACTGGTACAACAGTAATTCCACTGTCTGGTGAACAAAGCAGACCTGTCAGCCATGATCCGGGTTTCCTTTATTCACAGAAAAAAAATGGTACATACACACTTAAATTTTACAAGAGCTGACATATTATCAGTGTGTCTATTTTATGTTTTTATTCAACCCATTTTTATAATTTCAGTTTAATTGTATTTGTACAGCCCAGCTTTCGACCACAGTTGTCTCCGTTCTGTTCCGTCATCTTCCGCTTGTTCCGGGGTCGGGTCGCGGGGGCAACAGCCTCAAACGGGTAGCCCAGGCCTCTCTCACCCCGGCTGCATCCTCCAGCTCACCCGGAAGGATCCCAAGTCGCTCCCCGGCCAGCTGTGAGACATAGTCTCTCCAGCGGGTCCGGGTTCTACCCCTTGGTCTCCTCCCGGTAAATTGTGCCCAAAACACCTCGCCCGCGAGGTGCTCGGGGGCATCCCAACCACCCCATCTGGCTCCTCTCAACCTGGAGGAGGAGCGGCTCAACACCGAGCTCCTCCCGAATGGCAAAGCTCGTCACCCGGTCTCTGAGTGAGAGCCCAGCCACCCTGCAGAGGAAGCTCATTTCGGCTGTTTGTACCCGCGATCTCATTCTTTCGGTCACCACCCACAGCTGGTGACCATAGGTGAGGGTAGGAACGTAGATCGACTTGTAAATCGAGAGCTTTGCTTTTCGGCTCAGCTCTCTCTTTACCACGACGGAACGATGCAGCGTCCTAGTTATTGCTGACGCTGCACCGATCCACCTGTCGATCTCCCGCTCCATCCTTCCCCCACTCGTGAACAAGACCCCGAGATACTTAAACTCTTCCACTTGGGGCAGGACCCTGTCCCTGGCCCGCAGAGGGGGGCACCTAATGAGACACAGTTGTCTCAATAGGCTAAATTGAAATAAAGATAAAATACACACAAATCAGTTTTTCGATTTAAGAAAAAAATTTTTTTTTGCTAACAATAGTTAATTCCTGAACGAACTAAACAAACTCAGAACATTCTGTCCTTAAATCTTCCTTTTCAGTGAAAGAAAACTCAGCAGAAATTTATGTAAAAAAAAAATCCTGATACAACCTAATGGAGATCCACATGAAGGAGGGACCCTACCTAGGACAGCACTACAAGCTTTATATCTGCAGAAATACGCAGATGAGTTTCATCCTGAAGGCTTTGACTCTTGACAATGACACTTTGGAAAGTCAGAGGTCAAAGGGGGAAATGGGGATTGCGGGGTGGGGGAAATCCCGAATATTTTCAGTCTGCGCATATGCATCAACATTCACACAGCGCCCTCCCCCCGAAACCCCCACGCATACCAATCGCCATTTCACCTGAACCGCTAGCTACAGTCTCTTTAACTAAAATAAAAATTAACATCCGACCTGATGCTGCGAGGAAATAATAACTGGGGATCGATCCACACCAGGAGTCGGACTGCCCATGACTGCAGCGGTCAAAACCACAGGGGTCCACTCCGCTCCAAGGGAGACACGGGCACCCATAGAAACCACCTGGCTAAAATGAGGCACCAGCAACACCCAGGCCAGTCACACCCCCACAGAGAAAACCCCACAGACTGAGCAGGCAGAGCTGGTGGGACGGAGGATCCTGCGTTTTGCATCTTTTAGATGGTTTATAATGTTTTTTATGAGTTTCTTTGAGGTTCTCTCGTTTGTTACTGTTCATGACCCTGCGTGACAAAACTTGCAAGTTGTGTCAGTCTGAACATGAAGTTAAGCACAGTATGCACGTTGGACTGAATGAGTTCAGATCGACATGCAACAGGAACACGAAACAGACTGCACAACTTCCTATACGCGTGTGTGTGCATTCACCCCACACCCTTGCTTGTGTGTGTGTCAGTGTGTTGTGTGTGTCAGTGTGTGTATGTGTGTGTGCGGGTGTTTACTGGCAGTGAAACCACAGGTTCACTTTTTTACCTCCTACTGAAGTCTTTCTTGTGTGTCTGTGTGAGAGTGTAGGTCTGTGTGTGGATGTGCGCATTTATAAGTGTGTGTAGACTAGGGCTGAAACAACTAATTGAATTAATCGATTATAATCGATTATTGAAATGGTTGTCAACTAATTTAGTCATCGATTAATCGTTTAGAAAGTTTTTGCTGTCAACTCCATTTAATATTACACAACTTGATTGTTTTTTTGTGTATTTTTACTCATGTTAACCTAGGCCAGTTTTGTTTGGTACTATACCTCTGAACAAGGTTAAATTTGCAAATCTAAAACTGTTAACGATTTCTTGTTTTTAAATGTGATCCTGGATGGTCAACAGTTTACATTTTATGTTTTTTTACCCAGTACTATAAAACACATTTTATGGGTGCTCGTGATTTACCTTTACTGTATACAGTAAGTAGATTTATTATTTTATATTTGCTGTAGAAATGGTAATATTCTCCCTCTTTATTTCACAGAAAGATTAACATTTTTACTTATTAGAATGAGCTCAACGTGTTGTTTAAGTGGTTATGAGTCGTGTTTTGCATAACTACATTCAATAAAATGCCAAAAAACTATTATTTATTAATTTGCCAATTTTACCCGATTAATCGATTAATCGAGCCAATAATCGCACGATTAATCGATCATCAAAATAATCGTTAGTTGCAGCCCTAGTGTAGATATTAGAGAACGTATCGATGAAGCAAAGCAGGGCGCGGGGGGCATGACAACGTGTTTTAGAGCACAAACACACACAATAAACACAAGACGGAAACTCTTGCAGTGCGAGTGTTTTATGAGGACTTACATAACACCTGAGAAACGTAAACTACCCTCTGGCATTATGGGTACCCATATAAAGTGTCTGACTGAGAAAGAAACTCTGATTCACTCAATGTGGGAATGCCCCTTGATTACACTGACAACTTCAAAGTTTCATCTTGTCTAAAGACCCTCATTAGTTTTAGACTCCTGCAGACCAGAAAAAACCCTGAAATTTCCACTGAGAAAAATGTAATTAAGTGTAACGTTACAAAAGCTAACTTAATTTATTTTTCTCTGCTTTTTGCTGATGACGTGGTCCTGTTGGCTTCATCGGACCGTGATCTCCAGCTCTCGCTGGATCGATTTGCTGCCGAGTGTGAAGCTGCCGGGATGGGAATTAGCGCCTCCAAATCCGAGACCATGGTCCTCGCCCGGAATAGGGTGGAATGCCCCCTGCGGGTCAGGGACAGGGTCCTGCCCCAAGTGGAAGAGTTTGGGTGTCTTGGGGTCTTGTTCACGAGTGGGGGAAAGATGGAGCGGGAGATCGACAGGCGGATCGGTGCGGCATCAGCAATAACTAGGACGCTGCATAGGTCCGTCGTGGTAAAGAAAGAGCTGAGCCAAAAAGCAAAGCTCTCGATTTACAAGTCGATCTACGTTCCAACCCTCACCATGGTAACCAGCTGTGGGTGGTGACCGTAAGAATGAGATCGCGGGTACAAGCGGCCCGAATGAGTTTCCTCCGCAGGGTGGCTGGGCTCTCACTCAGAGATCGGGTGAGGAGCTCTGCCATCCGGGAGGAGCTCGGTGTCGAGCCGCTCCTCCTCCAGGTCGAGAGGAGCCAGATGGGGTGGTTCGGGCATCTGGTCAGGATGCCCCCCGAGCGCCTCGCGGGCGAGGTGTTTTGAGCACATCCCACCGGAAGGAAACCAAGGGACAGACCCCGGACCTTCTGGAGAGACTATGTCTCACAGCTGGCCGGGGAAAGACTTGGGATCCTTCCGGGTGAGCTAGAGGATGCAGCCGGGGAGAGAGAGGCCTGGGCTACCCATTTGAGGCTGTTGCCCCCACTACCCGACCCCGGAACAAGCGGAAGATGACGGAACGGAACTTTTTAAAAGAGCACAACATCTTTAGAAAATCTGGATGCCATGTTTGGAATTTCTCGCACCAAAACAACATTTATGACGTGTTACCATCTGTTTATTTATGATTGATGAGGAGATTTTTTGTTTGTTCCATTCTGTTCCTTCGTCTTTCGCTTATCCGGGGTCGGGTCGCAAGGGCAACAGCTTCAGACGGGAAGCCCAGGTTTCCCTCACGCCGGCTTCATCCGCCAGCTCACCCGTTAGGATCCCAAGTCGTTCCCGGCCAGCTGTGAGATATAGTCTCTCCAGCGGGTCCGGGGTCTGACTCTTGTCCTCCCGGTGAGACGTGCCCGAAACACCTCACCAGCAAGGCGCTCGGAAGGCATCCTAACCAGATGGATCGATAAGGATGGATCTATAAATCCATCGGGGAGGATTGGGCAGGATCCATCTGGGAGGAGCGGCTCAACACTGAGCTCTTCCCAGATGGGGATCCTCACCCGATCTCTGACTGAGATTGTGTTGCCTTGTTTTTATCTTTCAAACACCTCAAAAAATCTGCCATCTGGGGAACTGACCAAAACGTTTTAGTCAGTTCCTCCATCCTGCAGAGGAAGCTTTTTTCGGCCGCTTGTATCCGCGATCTCATTCATTGACCATATTGTTTGTCATTATTATTAATACCATTCAATTTTTGTTTACTTTCTTTACCCTTTTTTACTTTCTGTTAGCCATTTTTGTGTGTTATTTTTTTTATCTGTATATGTGCAATTTTGCATGCACGTGTGCATATGTGTGCATCTGTATGTGTGTGTGTGTGTGTGTGTGTTACACACTGTACATGTAGTATGTCAGGGAGACGAGTGTCTGCATTTGCAAAACCAGAAAACCAGTTTTCTTTTTTCTGGTTTCAGTCTTCCATCTTATCCAAAGCTGTCTCAGGTAACCATGGTAACTTGTCGTCTGGATGGAGCCAAAACCAAACAAGTTTGTGGTGAACGTGACTCCTGGTGTGTTTTATTTGTCCAGGCTCAGACACAAGATCAGATTTTCCAGACGGCATGTTCATGTTTACTTTTTCACCGTTCATAGTGCTCCTCAAATTTTCCAACGTGAACCACAGACTGGTGCAGTTTCACTGACAGACTAGGACTTGAAGATAAGTCTGACACTAGGTTCTCCTGCTTAGTTATAGAAGACCTGTACTTACCCCCCGGGTTTAAGACTAAAGCAATCAAACTAAATCGATGTCTAGACTGAGACAAGACAGAAGCACAGACATGTGAGAACAGAAAAGGATCAACTACGGTAGGGTGGTGAAGAGGGTCATTACGTGTGCAGAGGTGGTCTTTGGGCTGCCTGGGTCGGGCACCTGGCTGTATTTTGGGCTGTGGTGATCGCATATGAGGTAGCCTGGCCCTGCTGGGCCCCCGTTTGAGCCCTGGCTTGGGGGATGTCGGGTTCCTGGGCCCTTGGGGTGAGTGCTCCCCTCTCGGTCCGGGCCTTGACTTCTGTCATCCCCTGGACTCGCCTAGGGCCGTGAGGTACGGTTGCCAGGTTTGCCCCAAGGCCTGTGGGTCCTGGCATTGGGGAGGCCCGTGCCCCTTGGTGCTGGGGTGGTCCTGGCAGGGGTTTCTCTCATGCACCTTGCTGGGTGGGTGGGCGGCTCCTCGGCCCGGCCTCGGGGTCCCGGGATCTGGATGGGCGTAGACCCGGGTAGCGTGTGTCTCTGCCTCCCTCGTTCCAATCTTTTGGGGCTGGTGAGGATCCGTTGGTCCTAATAAGCACATGGTTCACAAACGCAGCATGCTTTCACTCACACTCGCACACTATATCACACTGTTTACTGTCCGCTATGTTCCTTGTTCCAACCAATATTATTATAACTCTAGTAATTCCTGTCAGGTCCAGCACAGAAAGCACAAATATTTTGATTGTAAAGCATTTAAAATAAACAAATAAAGCTTGACCCATCTTGGTCCTCAAAATGCACGATGAAGAAGCATTTATTTTCCCTTCAGGTTCTGCACTGAGTATCTACCATGATACGTTAGACTGTTTCTTTCACTCTGTGGAAACAGCATAAGGGTCCTATCGTGGAGTATCCCACGGCAGCACAGTGGTTAGCGCGTTTGCGCGCAGACCGGAAGGTCGCGGGTTTGCGGCCCACAGACAGCACGTCTAGGGTCCTTGGAGAAAACACCTATTCCCCGCTTATCCCACCATTGGTGCCGTCAAAGGGCAGCCTGCTGCGGTGTAAGGAGTGCAGCACACAAATTTCCCCGGTGAGGGATGACTAGAGTATTTTATTTATTTTTATTTTTACTAATGTGCTAGACTCATTGGATGCTTGTCCTGGGGAGGGATCTCTCTTTCATGTGGATCCCCATGAGGTTTCTTATTTTTCCCCACTAATGAGTTTTTTAGGAGTTTTTTCTCACCGTGAAGGAGAGACTAAGGACCTCACATGAATAAGTTGATGCCAAGACGTGGAATAATAAACCCTCTTCTGTCCTATATCACAAACTAAAATTGCTATTGATTTCTGACCACATCTTCTGCGACCTTCAGTCGGATAACCCCTATTAGTCTAACCAGTTCATCTATAGTTTGTATCAAGTAACTTGGAGCAGTTTTATTAGAATCTGTTCAATGGTGTGGCTTTAGGTCTATGGTTTAAGGCATAAAAATCTGCTCCTAACAAAACAGTTTGATTCTTGTTTTCTTCACAAAATGTTCACAATATTTTCTCGCTAACTTTTTTTTGGTTATTTTCTGTTAAGATTTTGTTGAAAGAAAAAAATAGAAAATGAACAAAAAGAGGAAGAAGAGGGTGAACCATGAAAGTAAAACCAGGAGCTTCAAGGTTTCCTCCTAATGAACGGTAACAGAGAGTCTGTGGTGGAACTCTGTGGAGTTCATCAAGGCTTTCCTTAGAGTTAACTATTAATATCTACTGGGTTATTTTTATCCCAGCTGGAGCTATATATACCCAGCAGCACCCCGCCCGTTCCACCACAGGACCCACCACTCCAGCAGATCTCCAAAGAGCTGAGGTCACTGAGTCTGAAGAAGCAGAAAGCTGCTCTTGTTTGAGGCGAACATGAATAACTTTTATGTGACAGAGAGTTTAGATCGGCTCGGGCTAATCGCTGAAGAAAAACCTTCATCTTCTCTTGTTTTCAGAAGCTTCATCTAAACACCAACACAGAGACTTCTTTCTCTTCATCCACGAGCCCACAATTACAGGCCGTGTGCTGAGGTAACCCCCACCCGGCCCCGCTAACCCCACCCACCCAAACCGCTGTTTGATCCTATACTCTGCGTCCCCTCCCTCCTGCTGGAACCACAAATCATCTCAGAGTCTCCAACAGCTTTGTGGAAATAATCCAAAGCCTGAACGTAGAGGTTTTTATGTCTTCTGAAGGTTTTTGGGGGAATAAAAGTCCAGGTTTGGAGACTTGATGTGGAATTAAATCTGAAAACTAAAATATTTCTTCCTTCTATTGGATGAAAGGGTCTTTGGATTTGTCTTCATATGGACATCAGGCCTGCTTACGTCTGAAACCTTGTGTCCCAAAGGGATTATCTGCAAAGAACCTGATGTATCTAACGTTCCTAAAAACAGTCTGACCCAGTGGTGGATGAAGTCCTCACTTTTTGTACTTAAGTAAAAGTACAGATAATTAGGCAAAAGTACAAAAGTAGTTGGTGTAAATTGTACTTTTTAAGTAAAAAGAAAAAGTATTCAACCATAATTCAAATGTTATTTGTTGTGCTATAGGGTGTCACCATGGTAACCAGGATAAATACTCTGCAGGGGTGTGACCCCCCTCTCCCGCCTCTTTTGGTCCACAAAAAAAAAATAAATAAATAAAAGGAAAGGGGACAAGTCAAGCTATCCCCTAGAAGGGCCAGTGAATGGGCCGCCAAAATGGAGGAAAATGACACTTATTTTTTAAAATGTTTTGGGGGGAGGCCCCCAGTCACTATATATTGGCTTTGTCAAAGCCCCACCCCCCTTTGGAAAATTCTAGATCCGCCCCTGCTCTGTGTAATGATGGCTCAACTTTTTATTTAGAAGTAAACACAACGAACAACAATCTTCTGACTCTTTTTAATTTGTACTAGATTTGATGTTAGGTTTTTGGCGCTGAATGAATGCGGAAAATGTTTCTCGATTCATTACTTCTTCTCCCGATCAACTGCTTCTTTTGATTTTGGCGATGCGGCTTCAAGATGCGCTAAAAAAAACCTGTGTATTTTTCAAATTCCTGAACGAAAATGTAACGAAAAATGTAAAACAGACTTTTAAAAAGTAGTGAAGTAAAAGTAAAAGTACCGGTCTTAAATTTTACTTAAGTAAAGTACAGATACACAATTTTTTTCTTAAGTACAGTAACGAAGCACATTTACTTCGCTATGTTCCACCACTGGTCTGACCTCATTGCAGTGTGAAAAAGAAGCAACCTCAGAGAGATCTGTACGAAAGAAGAGATGGAAACGGACGGAAGCTGGAGGAACAGGAGAGATGAATCAGAGATGAGATGATGGAGTTTAGGACAGGAATGTCAGGAATTACTTGAGGGCGATGGAAATATGACAACCCCAGAGGCCCAGTGAAAATGACAACCTTCAGAACGGAACACAAATAGTCTTAAAGAATCTGAGAGAGGAAGAACTGTCAAGGTTTTGGTGGGGATGGTGGAAGGAGGACCCAATTGCAGGATTTTCAGGAAAGTCTGTAAAGCAAGAAGCACAGGATTAACTCAATGTTTCAAAAGTCCAAATAATTACAAAGTTCAAACTTGGTCAGGCAACCAGGGTAACCTGGCTGGAAGGGATGGTAACACCTACAGGGAAGTCTGGGGTGATTCTCCTTAAATAGATGGCAGGGTGCACAGATGAGTGGAATCAGGAATCATCCTCAGGTGATCCTAATCCAATTGATTAGGAACATCCAGGGCTCCCTCTGGCAGCAGGTGAGGGATCCTGACAAGAACATGAGAACCACACAGTACCAAGTAGTACTACAACATAGTAAAAGAAAAACCATTAGAGAAGAGCTGATGCGTGTCACGATATTCCATTTTTCTGACACTTTTTCCTCCCTCATTATAAGGAGAAATTCAATTGTCTCTGTACAATATTTGCACCTGTGTCTCATCATCCCCCTTGCTATATATAGAAACTCCGATGCCCTTCACGCCTTTAATTTTTTTTTTTTACTCACTCTATTCATCCCTCACCAGGGAAATTTGTGTGCTGCACTCCTACACCGCAGCAGGCTGCCGTGACGGCGCCAATGGTGGGAGAAACAGGGGGTTAGGCGTCTTGTCCAAGGACCCTATACGTGCACGCCGTGAAATGCGAACCCGCAAACTTTCGGTTGACTTCCAGTCCACGGGCAAACGCTCTAACCTCTGAGCCACCGTCTTTGTCAGATCATTTGTTATAGTAGTATTTTTCCTGTCATTTTACCCACATCCACCACTCCCCAAGTCTGGTCCTGCCATGCCTGTACAAGACAAAGACTATTGCAGGAGGCAAGCCTGCCCAGGCTGGCAATCAGCTGTGGCTACTTACCCCTCTTCTCTCATGTCCCTTCCACCGCATGACATTAGAGTCACAGGATAGTAGAGCTATGAGTCGGCCAGGGGCGATGTAGGTCCACCAAGGCCCGTGGTCTCCTTTGTTTGGCAGAGAATAGAGAAGAATGGAATGCCAGTGTGCCATAAGTCCGTGTAGTCCCTCATTCATCCAGGAGTGATCCATAGTAGAAAAAGGTTCAAAAAAGTCTTCTGGACAGTTTAATTCTTGATCGAGACGTTTCGACTTCCATCCGGAAATCATTTTCAATCTGAATGAAATGGACTGAAAACTGGATCTATTTATACTAACCTGAGTAAAAGGTAAAAAAATAGTAAGGCAGGGCTCGACCAATGAGCCTGTGTTACCTATGATGGCCGTGAATGGCTTCTATTGTAACCACAGACCAGTAAACGAACCCTATTATAAAAATGCTAAAAGCCTAGTGTATAGAAATTCCTGCTAACGAGAGGCGTGAAACTGGGTCACGAGGTGTCATCTTTAGTCCATGGCTTCAAAAGGCTGCTATAGATACCGGGCAGAATGTATCTAACGCCTCCACTCCGATTCAGTGAGGGACTCTCTTTCATCACAAAGATGGCTTCCTTCACCCCTCTTTCAAACCATCCTTTCTCTCTACTTAGAATCTTCACCTCGCTGTCCTCAAAAGTGTGTTTGGTGGATTTAAGATGCAGATGTACAGCAGACTGTGGACCACTTGAGGCTTCTCTTCTGTGTTGGTAAAGTCTTTTGTGGAGTGGCTGCTTAGTTTCCCCAATGTAGTGTTCTTTGCAGCTACCTTCACTGCACCGGATCGAATAAACTACATTGCTCTGTTTTTCTGTGGGCATCTTGTCTTTGGGATGTACTAGTTTGTGCCATACTTTGACCAGCTTCTAGTTTCATACAATTGTTTCATTTAAAACTTTCTGTTCCAAGCCGGCCTGGTATTAAACCGAAATGAACTCCATGAGCCTGGTTTGCACTTTTTTGACTTCAGATAAAAGAGTTTGTGAGTTCCAGGTGGTTCCAGATGTTCTGCTGCAGATGTTGCAGCTCTGGATGTGGTTTACGGTCGTTACCCCTCAGCGAGTCCCATCAGAAGATCCAGATCAACCAGGAGTGAGTGATCAGCCTTGTTGTGGAGATGCACGTGGCAGGAATCACTACTGCGGGGAATCCTACCACAATAAAAGCCTCCTCGTTAGTCAACTGAAGTCTTTAATGAGTCTGAAGTGTGACTTTCATCACTTAGCCGAGCAGCTGACTCATCCTGCACGACTCTGGCTCTGCTTTGGGGGTGGGGTCGCTTGGAAGGAAATGAGAGGCTGAAGCAGAAAGAGGCCGAGGAAGAAAAGATTCCGGCTTCCTGTGATCTGTAAGGACTCACATCAAAGTGTGTGGTTTGGATGGAAATGAGAACAAAGTGGATGTGGAAGTGGATGAAAGCCTGCAGGAGTCTGATGAGTAAAACCATCATAAAGTTTGTTTGTTCTAATGATGATTGTTTCTTCACACACCATCAGAAACGTTCAGGGGCATCTGAATTTGTCCTTTAAGCTGTTTATCTTGCGTTCCTTCTGAAAAAAGACTCAGTTATTAATTTAAAAAAACATAAAAGGGTTTATTAATATGTGATCCAATTAACCAGAATTTTTGAAGCCGTATTTTTGCAGCCATTTCTCCGTCCTGCGTTTGCATAAAAACCACCTCACTAACTAGAAGCTAGCTTTTTGTACGTACACCCCTGTGCCACTGGAGACCTTAACTGCAGCCAACCCATTCGTCTCACAGTTTGGCATCCTGCCGTCAATGGCCGTGGAAAATTTGTCAATCAATCCAGCCAAATGGATAACAAGAACAACCTGTGCTACCACGCAAATAATAACAAAAATACATATCCATATATCCATATACACAACAAAAATACATGGGTGGGAGACGGTGGATCAGCACCAGAGCGCTCGCCCACGGACCGGAAGGTCGCAGGTTTGATTCCCATTGAGACTACCGTCTAGGGTCCTTGGAGAAGACACCTAATCCCCGCTTCTCCCACCATTGGTGCCGTTGAAGGGCAGCCTGCTGCGGTGTAAAGACTGCAGCACACAAATTTCCCCAGAGGGATGAATAAAGTAATTCAATTATTTTATTTATTTCTATCCACCCAACCATCGTCCCAAACCCCCTCTGTCAATAAATGGGTTAAAACTGACTCTGCATCTCGGGGTCCTACCTCTCCACTGATTCCACCACAAGTCAATAACAACAATACTAGTGACTGAGTAATGGCTGCTGATTTTGAATAGAATTTTTATGGGCGCTAAGGCTGTTCAGGGCCAGCAGCTACTTCCTATTTGGCTTGCAGGCAGAAGTGACTGTATACAGGAACTGTGTGAATAGCAAGCTGTAATCAACATGTTTTCAGACAGATTGGCTGCACTTTGTGTCTTCAATGGCAAGTCTGCAGTTTCAAAAAGCTAGCTCCTGGTTGGTAAGATGATTGCCTTGGTTGACTGGACCAAGGACTCCATGTTTTTGGCTTAAAATATTTAACGTGATGCCATACAGGAAGAAAAGGCTGGCTGCATTGGCTTAACTTTATGGGAGATGCCACATTTACCACATCCACCCTTTCTATTGTCAGTGACTATGGTATGGTATATGGTAGTTGCGTTGCGTGCGGATTTAGACCTGCATCAGGCATCTGCCGCAACTCTTCTCCCAGTGAGGACCACATTTCTACAGGGAACCTGTGGAGAATTGGTCCTGTGAATCATTCAGCTGCAGAGCAGACGGATCATCTCACTCTCTCACGGCTTTTGTGACTCAGATTCACGCCTCTCTCTTTGAATCAGACTCCACTTAGCTCTCATTAAAGCTGTGGGATGGAAGTGTCACCGGGAACAGATTTATGCTGTCTGCGCTCTGGGAGCATGCTGGGAAACCAGCTGAGGCATCGAAGCAGTAAAAACTAATTTTATTAAACTGTTGGCTCAGTGAGCAAAGATAGTAAGTTTGGAACACATATGGAGCTTCTAGTCACATTCACACACATAAAATAAGATCGACATACCTCTGACTTTATTTTGTCATCCAGTCTTTCTCACCACCAGCGAAGTGTCCAGGACGCATCCTGACCAGATACCCAAACTACCCCATCTGGCCTATCTCGACCTGGAGAAACAGCTCTACTCCACATGATAACATCAATACAGCAAAACTAAAATGAGTTTTTAAGATCTCAGTTCATTCAACAAACAAAGCTGATTATGTTGTTCTGAGTCCCTCTCCACGAACCTTGCCAGATTGGTTATCTTTTTTCCCCTGTGAGACGGCACATACCAAAGGCTCAGCAATCTGGCCATTTTTAAACCATTACAACCCACGGTTGTAATGACCCCTGCGGGTAAGGGACAGGGTCCTGCCCCAAGTGGAGGAGTTTAAGTATCTCGGGGTCTTGTTCACGATTGGGGGAAGGATGGAGCGGGAGATCGACAGGCGGATCGGTGCGGCATCAGCAATAACTAGGACGCTGCATCGGTCCGCCGTGGTAAAGAGAGAGTTGAGCCGAAAAGCAAAGCTCTCGATTTACAAGTCGATCTACGTTCCTACCCTCACCATGGTAACCAGCTGTGGGTGGTGACTGAAAGACTGAGATCGCGGGTACAAGCGGCCGAAATGAGCTTCCTCCACAGGGTGGCTGGGCTCTCACTCAGAGATCGGGTGAGGAGCTCTGCCATCCGGGAGGAGCTCGGTGTCGAGCCGCTCCTCCTCCAGGTCGAGAGGAGCCATATGGGGTGGTTCGGGCATCTGGCATCTGTTTCGGGCACGTCCCACCGGGTGGAGACCAAGGGGCAGACCCCGGACCCGCTGGAGAGACTATGTCCCACAGCTGGCCGGGGAACGACTTGGGATCCTTCCAGGTGAGCTAGAGGATGCAGTCGGGGAGAGAGAGGCCTGGGCTGCCCGTTTGAGGCTGTTGCCTCTGCGACCCGACCCCGGAACAAGCGGAAGATGACGGAACGGAACAACCCACGGTCATTTCACTGCCTTCCATGCGCTCCTATGTTGCGTTTAAATGCTGTAATGTATCTGATTCCCAAAATGTTTCACTTACAATCACAAGTTGCGCAATTAAAAAAAAACAAAACCCCACCATGTTTAACTCATTTGTATTCATTCTATGACTACAATGGAAGGAAGTCCCATTACGACTGCGTAGCCTCGGTCTACAGGCTGTGTACCTCTTGTGTAATTGTTTGTGTCTTCATCTTGAATTGGGTGCATTGGAACTGTTATTTTTGTGTTTCCCTTGAGGTTCAATGACAATACTTCTGATACTAAAAGACTATTCTTTTGTATATGTGTGTTTGAACGTATGTACTGTACATTGTACATGACTCACATTTTACATTACGTACATATTGTCTGTATCATCCTGTCCGATGTTTGTCGGTCTCTGTTTGGTGGACGGTAGGGCTGCAACTAACGATTATTTTGGTGATCGATTAATCTGGCGATTATTGGCTCGATTAATCGATTAATCGGGTAAATTGGCAACTTAATAAATAATAGTTTTTTGGCATTTTATTGAATGTAGTTATGCAAAACACAACTCATAACCACTTAAACAACACGTTGGGCTCATTCTAATAAGTAAAAATGTTAATCTTTCTGTGAAATAAAGAGGGAGAATATTACCATTTCTACAGCAAATATGAAATAATAAATCTACTTACTGTGTACAGTAAAGGTAAATAACGAGCACCCATGAAATGTGTTTTATAGTACTGGCTAAAAAAACATAAAATGTAAACTGTTGACCATCCAGGATCACATTTAAAAACAAGAAATCGTTAACAGTTTTAGATTTGCAAATTTAACCTTGTTCAGAGGTATAGTACCAAACAAAACTGGCCTAGGTTAACATGAGTAAAAATACACAAAAAACAATCAAGTTGTGTAATATTAGGTGCATTTGACAGCAAAAACGTTCTAAACGATTAATCGATGACTAAATTAGTCGACAACTATTTCAATAATCGATTAATTCGATTAGTTGTTACAGCCCTAGTCTTCATCTTGAATTCGTTGCATCAGGACTGTTATTTTTGTGTTTCCCTTGAGGTTCAATGACAATACTTCTGATTCTACACGCCTATTCTTTTGTATATGTGTGTTTGAACGTATGTACTGTACATTGTACATGACTCACACATTTTTTATTACGTACATATTGTCTGTATCATCCTGTCCGATGTTTGTCGGTCTCTGTTTGGTGGACGGTAGGGCTGCAACTAACGATTATTTTGGTGATCGATTAATCTGGCGATTATTGGCTCGATTAATCGATTAATCGGGTAAAATTGGCGGCTTAATAAATAATAGATTTTTGGCATTTTATTGAATGTAGTTATGCAAAACACAACTCATAACCACTCAAACAACATGTTGGGCTCATTCTAATAAGTAAAAATGTTAATATTTCTGTGAAATAAAGAGGGAGAACATTACCATTTCTACAGCAAATATAAAATAATAAATCTACTTACTGTGTACAGTAAAGGTAAATCACGAGCACCCATAAAATGTGTTTTATAGTACTGGCTAAAAAAAACATAAAATGGAAACTGTTCACCTTCCAGGATCACATTTAAAAACAAGAAATCGTTAACAGTTTTAGATTTGCAAATTTAACCTTGTTCAGAGGTATAGTACCAAACAAAAATGGCCTAGGTTAACATGAGTAAAAATACACAAAAAACAATCAAATTGTGTAATATTAAGTGGAGTTGACAGCAAAAACTTTCTAAACGATTAATCGATGACTAAATTAGTTGACAACTATTTCAATAATCGATTATAATCGATTATTTCGATTAGTTGTTTCAGCCCTAGTGGGCGGGCCGCCATCAGATTTCATGTGTAGCTTGATTTACACATTTCCCAGCCACACCCTGAGCTGCACTGTGTGCTGAACTTCATGGGAACATCACAAACAAATAATGATGTTAGCAGAGGCATGCAGCCTGACACGCATGGCTGAGTTCCTGTCCCAGAGAGAATTCTACTCGGTCTGCTCGGCTTCTCCACGATCATTGCACAAGCATGTTGTGTGCCTGTCTGATGTTTATACGCTCAGACAGTGGAGGAAGGCCGTCCGCGATCAAAGCCCACTTCCTGTCTGGGTCTCTGTTTTTGTCTGTCCGATCTGGGTTTCCCCTCTGACTCGCCGCAACAAGTCAAGCAATCGGAAAAAAAAAAGTTTATTCTTGTTTTCAGGAGAACCTGAAACATGACGAATAGTGGGAGGAAAAAAAAAAAAGGGAACTTCTCTGCCTTCTTTTCACACTTGAAGAGGTTTTAAGCTGTTTTTTGACGGCTTTATGCAAAAATAATCTGATTTGTTCACACTGACTCATGCAGGGGCCTTCCTGCAGAAACGTGTGCAGGGAGTCTGAGTGAGAGAGAAACGTCTCTCGGGTGGTGTTGTGTGGTATTAACAGTGCATGACAAGAAGTCAGAGGACGTCCTGACCTGGACCGAGTGTCTCCGAGTTACTTAGTTTCCATTTTTTGGTCTGTTTGCTTCATTCTCGGCCTGTTTTCTACTTCTTTGACTCTTTTTTTTTTGTAATTTATTGTCATCTCAGTGTTCTTCTGAGTCATTTCTGTCTCTTTGTGGTTTATTTTCCAGTTGTTTGTTTGATTTATGATCACCAATGAGAACAAATGTTTCTTTCATAATTAGTGTCTTTCTTTTTAACTAATTGACCAACTTCAGCTCAACATCTGTTGTTTTTTCAGTGTTTTTTTGTGTTATTTTCAGTTTCTATGGTGAAATTAATTTATTTATGACCAGTTTATTTGAAATTGTTGTAGTTTCACATCTTTTTTGGCCATTTTTTATTTCTCTGTTGCTACTTTCTTTCTCCATGTGATATGTTCACGTGACCATTATCATCTTCTGTCTATACCTTTCGAGATTGCAGGGGAAGTCAGAGCCCATCCCGGCTGATTTGAGACAAGGGGCAGGGTACACCCCCTACAGATCACTAGTCTGCAGTGGAGGAACGTAACAAAGTAAATGTACTTCGTTACTGTACTTAAGTAAAAAAAATGTGTATCTGTACTTTACTTAAGTAAAATTTGAGACCGGTACTTTTACTTTTACTTCACTACATTTTTAGAGCAAATATCTGTACTTTTACTTCGCTACTTTTTAAAAGTGTGTTTTACATTTTTTGTTACATTTTCGTTCAGGAATTTGAAAAATACACAGGTTTTTTAGCGCATCTTGAAGCCGCATCGCCAAAATCAAAAGAAGCAGTTGATCGGGAGAAGAAGTAATGAATCGAGAAACATTTTCCGGATTCATTCAGCTCCAAAAACCCAACATCAAATATAGTACAAATTAAAAAGAGTCAGAAGATCGTTGTTCGTTGTATTTACTTTTAAATAAAAAGTTGAGCCATCATTACACAGAGCAGGGGCGGATCTAGAATTTTCCAAAGGGCGGTGGGGTTTTGACAAAGCCAATACATAGTGAGTGGGGGGCCTCCCCCCCAAAACATTTTAAAAAATAAGGGTCATTTTCCTCCATTTTGGAGCCCATTCACTGGCCCTTCTAGAGGATAGCTTGACTTGTCCCCTCTCCTTTTATTTTATTTATTTATTTTTTTGTGGAACAAAAGAGGCGGGAGAGGGGGGGTCACACCCCTGCAGAGTATTTATCCTGGTTACCATAGTGACACCCTATAGCACAAAAAATAACATTTGAATTATGATCGAATACTTTAATTTTTACTTAAAAAGTACAATTTACACCAACTACTTTTGTACTTTTACTTAAGTAAATTTTTTGCCTAATTATCTGTACTTTTACTTGAGTACAAAAAGTGAGTACTTCATCCACCACTGCTGGTCTGTCAAGGGGCCACACACATACACACACTCAGTCTTTCCTAGGGGCAATCAATGTAGCGGTCAAACAACCTAACATGCATGTTTCGAGCTGGCAAAGATACGTCACCCCTAATGAGTACATGGTTCACATTGGCAGCATGCATGGACGCTGACTGTGACATACTGTTTACTGTCTGCTATGTTCCTTGCTCCCCTTCATATTATAGCTTGACATTGGTTTGTGTTCTACATCATTTGTTAATTTATTATAAAAGATTGTCTTTGAATGTTTTAACTTTAGCACTGGTTTAAAGTTTTTTTCAAAAATGTCAAAAGTTCGCATTTTAAATTATGAAGTTTTTTTTTTAATAAATTTAAATAAACTCCATTCATATTCGGCTTTATTTTTATGTTAGAATAGTTAATGTTGCATCATTTCTCAGTCAGTCACCTTCTTAACTGTCTATCCCTGTCAGGGTTGCGGGGTGCCTGAGCCTATCTCGGCTGATTCAAGGTGAGGGGCAGGGTACACCCCGAACAGGTCGCCAGTCTGTCGCGGAGCCACACACATACAACCATAAACACACACACACACTCATTCCTAGGGGCAATTTGGCACCGGCCAATCAACCTAGCATGCATGCTTTTGGAGGGTGGGAGGAAACCGGAATACTCGGAGAAAACCCACGCAGACCTGGGGGAGAACATGCAAACTCCACACAGAAAGGTCAGAAAGGTCAGTGTTTTAAGCCTCATCACCACCTAGCACTTGAACCAAGGATCTTCTTGACTTTTCCATTCTTGCAGAAATTTTTCAAAAGCCACGAGGCTGAGTTTGCATCTTATTTGCATAAGATGCAAATGAGCCAGAGGATAACTGAAAAAAAAAGACTTCTTAACTGGTTTCCACTGCAGTAACTCCTACTGGTGCATAATGAGGAGCTAAACCGTACATCTGGAAGCAGCTTAAGAAGGAAACTCATGAAAGAGGGGATTTCATCTCGTTTTCACTAGAAGTGTTTGTTAAAAATTACAGTTGAATTAAAAGTCGTAGAATTCTGCAAAGAGCTGTGGTCGTCTGTTCCAGCTCAGCTCCATACTGACTCCGCCCGTCTCTGCCTAAATGGAGCTGCTTTGGCTCCAGACATGTGGTAAACCCAAACTGCAGACTTTAATCCGTCTGTGCAGAGCAGAGGAGACCACACACTCTGCAGTCTGACTCGTACACAAACGGTGATTCAGACGGCTCAGAGGTGCTTCCACCTCCTTTTCTGCAGGTATTTTCAGACTTTTCCTGTCAGCGGATTTGCTTCCATCGCCCTGCAGGGCAGGGATCTTCGTCTCCTTTCAGGCCGCTGCTGCAAAACCAAAAGTCAAACACACTCTCCACATCACAGAGTGCACAGCTCATTTAGCAACAGGCCCACCGCCTGAACGAGTCCTATGTTCGTGGCCGAATGGCTGCCTGATGGTTTTCTGGGAGTTGCTGCATTCCTGTGTCCTGAGCAGGCGGGTGGGAATGTGAGGAATGCAGCAGACATGTGACAACGCTGACAGCTCAGGAACGTCGGTGTAGATCCACATCAGACATGACACCCTGTCTGAGGCTCTGCAGAGATAAATCCCAGCACATCCTGGAACACGGATAAAGGTCAAACAAAGACATTTTTACTCAAAGCAAACAAGAAAAGTCTCATTCCTGACTGGAAAAGCCTGATCTTCCTCAGAGCTTATCCAGGTTTTGTTTTACCAGAGTCTTCAGGAAGCGGTAGAGGTGATCTTGAAGATTTAAGTGGGCTCATTTATTAAGCTTGCCCTGTTTCGTTCCGTCATCTTCTGCTTGTTCCGAGGTCGGGTCACAGGGGCAGTAGCGTCAAACGGGAAGCCCAGGCTTCTCGCATCCCGGCTGCATCCTCCAGCTCACCTGGAAGAATCCCAAGTCGTTCCCCGGCCAGCTGTGAGACATACTCTCTCCAGCAGGTCCAGGGTCTGCCTCTTGGTCTCCTCCCGGTGGGACGTGCCCGAAACACCTCACCCGCGATGCCCAAACCACCCAATCTGGCTCCTCTCGACCTGGAGGAGGAGCGGCTCGACACCGAGCTCCTCCCGGATGTCAGAGCTCCTCACCCGATCTCTGAGTGAGAGCCCAGCCACCCTGTGGAGGAAGCTCATTTCGACCGCTTGTATCCATGATCTCATTCTTTCGGTGACCACCCACAGCTGGTTACCATGGTGAGGGTGGGAACGTAGATCGACTTGTAAATCGAGAGCTTTGCTTTATTAAGCTTGCTTAAGTTAAAATCCGTGAAAATTCCAGACGGAAATTGAGTGATCAAGACCGTTGGACTTTAGATTAACTCGAACCAAAGTCAGACGTTTCTGTCTGAAAATCATAAGACACGGAGAAAAGTGAACCGAAGACACAGAAAAGACGTTTTTGAAGCAGTAAGAAAACAGTTTGAAAACACGTATAAATGTCATACGAAAAATGGAACATATGATAGAAAAGATTGTTAACTGAGAAAAATCCACAAAGTCAAGGTGCTTCTGTGCATGACGTCCTTTTAGGCCCCGTCCACACGTAGCCGGGTATTTTTGAAAATGCATATATTTTTATCCATTTTGATGTCCACACGAAATTGTTTTTTTTTTTTTCACTCAAAACCGGCGTTTTTGAAACTCCGGCCAAAGTGGAGATTTTGGAAAACTCCGTTTTTGCATTTGCGTGTGAACGTTCAAAAACGGAGATTTGCGTTTTTATGCATAACTATCTGCGACAAGTAATGCACAAACGTTATTCGTCTGCGTCCTTGTTTACAAAACAAGGATGAGAGAGGTGTTCTGATAGGATAGCTCAGAACTTATGTTTACATCAATACCGCCCACTACTGGTCTGGCATGCTCATAACCGCACTCAGAAGCATATTTATACGGCTCCGTGTGGACGTGGATATTTTGAAAACGGTTACGTGTGGACGCGAGCGTTTTCCTAAAACAGAGGACAGCAGATATGCATTTTAAAAAATACCCGGCTATGCGTGGACATGGCCTTTGACTCAATTGTTTTACTTCGGACAGCTGTTTTTAAGCTAGCCATTTTTATTCCACGATCCACCATGGCAAGAGGAGTCGGTGCATTCCCGACAGAACTGAGAACAAGACGATCTGTAAGCAGACGCTTTGAGCCCAGTGTCCCTGTGGTTGTCAAGGGTAACATCCGGTCGCTCAATGGCAAGATGGAGGAACTAGGGACGTTAGTTTTGACTCAGCGGGAATTTTGGGCAATTCAATTCAATTACATACTGTATAACGATAATAATAATATTTAGTAGAACAAGCATTGGTAGATAAACCCCTGCAAAGGGTCGCCTAAAAATAAATTAGTGATAAAACAATCCAACAATCAGACAGATCACCGAAAAATGAAGAGATAAACACACACGAGACAAAATGTTAGTGGGGCTCGGTGAGAGGACCATTATTCCATTGGGGGAGGTGATAGCTCAGTAGTTGAACATTCGCCCTTGGACCAGAATTTCTCCTGAAGTTCGCAGGATCGAACTTCCGGAATTCGATCTTGTGAACTTCCGGATCGAACTCCCACTGAGCTCATGGCTAAGGCCCTTGGGGAAGACACCTAACCCCCCATTTCTCCCACCATTGACGCTGTGATGGCAGCCTGCTGCGGTGCAATGCAGCACACAAATTTCCCCATTGAGGGATGGAGAAATTATTTTCTTTCTTTCATGGAGTCCATGATGGATATTTTGGCTGACCATGTGAACATCTGATGGAGGTTAATTTTGACTCTTTTAAAGACCCTTTTGAAATGCCATTTGAAAGACAGTCTCAAATTTAAAAATGGCGTCCACAGTCTGGCTGAAGCTAACCAGATCTTCGTGGCATCAAAACTATCTACTGGCATGAAGGAGTTCGTTAAGCATGCATGTGGTGAAACACAGCTGCTGGTCGAAGTTCACGTTCTCACGGTCACCTCCAGGAGCCGTTTACCGTCCCCGATGGGAAACTTTACTTGTAGACATGTCCTCCTGACTCTGGAACATCAGACGACAGAATTTTCCCGCAGACACCAAACATGCTCAATAAAACCCACCAATAAAAGCTGCAGAGAATCAAGTACAAAGTGAAGGAAAAATAATGAAAACTGATCTAAAAACATTAAAAAGAAACTCAAAGTAGAAAAACAGACGTTCCTACTGGTGGGTCCAACAGGCATCCTGCGGCTTCGCTGGTTCAGTCTGGGTCATCCTGCACTCTTTAATGGAAGTAGTACAGGTTTTCCTGTGGTTGTACAGATAGATTTCAGACATCATCTGTTGCCAGGCGGAGGTGTAGTAAGTGGACTCTGCCTGAAGGACTTCACAATCTGTTCTACCGGTTGTTAGCAGGGGTCCCCCGGTCCTTGTGGTGAGCCTTCGGTCATGTCACTGGTTTTAAATTTGCAGATTGGGGAGATGGGGACCTCATTGCCCGAGCAAGCAAACAGCATCTATAGTAAGCTGTGTGAATACAAATATTGTTCCGTTGGTGTAAAAGCTGTTTTTTACCAGGTTCAAAGTTTCGAAGGAGAAAAGGAAACACATTTTGAGGCAGAATAACAGGTGGACATTTGGGATCCAAACGGAATAGTTGAGGTTACAGGGAGAAGAGATAAAGAAGGTGGAAGATTTTAGGTACTTAGGATCAACAGTCCAGAACAATGGAGAGTGTGGAAAAGAGGTGAAGAAGCTTGTTCAGGCAGGCTGGAATGGGTGGAGACAGGTATCAGGTATGATGTGTGACAGAAAACCGTGGTGAGACCAGCCAGTGGCACTGAGGCAAAGACAGGAAACTCTGTCAAATGTTAGAACTCAATGTGGCCCACGAACCAAAAAGTTTGCCCACCCTGAGTCTAGAGCAATGAAGAGTGTGGAAAAGAGGTGAAGAGGTGTGTGCAAGCAGTGAGACCGTGTGAAGAGAACACCTGTGCTTTTCAGTCTAGACTACTGTAAGAAAAAGTCAAAAAGTAGAACTGGAGGTAGCAGAGATGAAGATGCTGAGGATCTCTCTGGGAGTGACCAGGATGGACAGGATCAGAGGAACAGCACATGTTAGAGTTTTTGGAGATAAAGTCAGAGAGGCCAGACTGAGATGGTCTGGACATGTGCAGAGGAGAGAGAGAGTACATCAGAAGAAGGATGCTAGGTTTGGAACCACCAGGAAAGAGGATTAGAGGAAGACCAAAGAGGAGGTTCATGGATACAGTGAAGGAAGACATGAAGATAGTTGGTGTGACCGAAGAAGATGCACCAGATAGGGTTAGATGGAAGAAACTGACTCGCTGTGGTGCCCCCTGAAGGGAAATGATGAAAGAAGAAGAAGAAGATTAACAGGTGGACATTTTCTAGAAGAGCCGGACCTTATCAAAAAAGAATAAGTCAAGACCAAAGCACGAAAAAAACCTCTGCCTGTCCCAAATTACAAGGTCTAATAATAGTTAATGGTTAAGGTCTATGTGACAACTTGACCGAAACAGTCACACGTACGTATGTGAGGTTTCTAAATTTGGTGTCCTTGACTTTTGTCCCCTTTGTCTTTGGTCGCTTGAATTTGAAAACCAAATTGGTTAATCTACATTGGTTTAGAGTGACTGTGGGCAGTTTTATTAAAAGCTTTTTACTCCTGCGGGAAGATATCGCGTTCACAAAAGTATTATGAAAGTACAGATGAATAGAGGGAGGCATAAATACGGTAGATAATGAGACATGTATGGATTCTGGTGAAACACTACAAAAGACCAAGGTGTGAAATGCACGATCTGACACCAATAACAAAGATGTGGTCTCTTTTATTTTAGAAGGTCCAGGTCCCTGAAGCTGCCTATTGTTGCCTCTGCGTGAGTCTTCCTTTATTTCCAAGTGGCCTTTGTACCACACCGGCATGACCTTAACTATGCACAAACATAATTAGGGGTTCCCAGGCCGGATTGGTGAGGCACAGCAAGGTTTGGCGGAGTGGACATGTGTGTAACCCTGAGTAGCAGCTGGTAGCATGCATGTGAACCTCCGCTGTGCGTCTCAGACTTTCTGGACACTCTGCGACTGTCTGCATACTTAGATGACCACAGACATCCTGTTTGTTCTTTGGTCACACTAAGAGTTTTCCCCTCTGTTGGTTCGTTCCATCCCCAAGTGTCTCTCAAGTGTTTGTACCCTGGACTACCAGGCTCCACTTTTCTACTGCATTTCAATGGCCTCATTTAGAAAACCATCTGCCACTTTGCAAGTACGCCAAATTTTACGCCAATTGAGCGATCTCGGTTGGCACAAGGCTGAAATTCATTGCGGGTGTGATACATAAACTTTATGGAGTTAAAGATTTTTATAAATCCCAAATTTATAATAGAAATAGTTTCAAAAAAGTCTTCTGGACAGTTTAATTCTTGATCGAGACGTTTCGACTTCCATCTGGAAATCATTTTCAATCTGATAGAAATGGGCTGAAGACTGGATCTAATTTATACTAACCTAAGTAAAAGGTAAAAAAAAAAAAAAAAAAAATTGTAAGGAAGGGCTCTACCAATGAGCCTGTGTTACCTATGATGGCCGTGAATGGCTCCTATTGTAGCCACAGACCAGTAAACAAACCCTATTATAATAATGCTAAAAGCCTAGTGAATAGAAATTCCTGCTAACGAGAGGCGTGAATTTGAGTCACGAGGTGTCCTCTTTGGACCATGGCTTCAGAATGCTGCTGTAAATCCCGGGCAGAATGTATCGAACGCCTCCACTCCGATTCAGTGAGGGATTTCTTTGTGATGAAAGAAATTAAGAAAGAAAGAAATTATTCACGGTCATCATAGGTAACACAGGCTCATTGGTCGAGCCATTCCTTACAATTGTTTTTTTTTACCTTTTACTTAGGTTAGTATATATAGATCCAGTTTTCAGTCCATTTCATTCAGATAAAAAATAATTTTCGGATGGAAGTCGAAACGTCTCGTTCAAGAATTAAACTGTCCAGAAGACTTTTTTGAAACTTTTTCTATTATGGATCACTCCTGGATGAATGAGGGACTACGCGGACTAAATCCCAAATTTGTGTGGCATAAAGCTGAGCAAAAAAAACGCTTAATCAGCTTGAAATTTCCGCTCTAAAAATGAAGTCTCTGAGCATTCAGGACCTTTTATTGATGTGGATGAGGGAAAAAGATCTGGTAATGTTTCTTCCAGCTGAACTTCTTCCGACCCAGCACGGATCAGGGTCACCAGCTGGACGCAAGTTCACACCTTCAATCTCCAGCAGAGCCCGAGAAACAGCAAACACAGAGGCGTCGCATCTGAGAAAAACATCTCACACGTTTTCACCCAAAAGTGGCTGTTTTTTTTTTTCAAAATTATTGAAAGAATAATTTTAATAATAAGCTGACAAAATTGTAACTAAAAAAAAAAACAAAACGTAAAACTTGTTTTATTCTAAATCAGATTTTTTTTCTGATTTATTTGTCCTATCATAGTTTCACTCTGGAATCAGCATATTTTTGTGTGTGTGTGTGTGTGTGAGAGAGAGATTGAGAGAGACGTCGTCCTCTCAGTTGTGTGTGGGGGGTCACTGATTGGTCCGTACGTCTACCTCTGGGTTACGACCTTTCTGTGCACAAACTGTGCACCCGTTTACCTGGAGAGGCGTGAAACAGTCAGAGACCCACAGTCACCAAAAGTCATGACCTCCAGAACTCCCAGCATGCTGAGTGGACACCATTGGTCACCTGTCACTGTTTAACACACACGATGGAAACTCGGAAAAATTAAAACCTCAGCAAGGCCTATGATTACAATGTGTGTGTTGATGTATGTGTGTGGATCAGTGTTTATGCGTTTGTGTGTATATGTTTATCTACGAATGTGTGCATGTATATGCTATATATAGTGTGTGTGTGTGTGTGTGTATCTATGTATGTGTATATGTACAGTATGTGTTTGTGTGCAATTGCACACGTGTGTTTGTTGTTAAATAAGGTTTCAATTCAATTTTTTTCAATTCAATTTCAATTTTATTTGTAAAGCCCAAAATCACAGAATTTCCGTCTCAATGGGCTTCACAAGAAAAAGAGGAAGGTGTTAACACAAATGTTAACACATTCAAGAAAAATAACTAACACATGCTAACTAAACAAGACTAGCACATTTATGCACTTAGACTCTCCTTCATGGTGAGGAAAAACTCCTCAAAAAACCATCAGTGGGGAAAAAATAAGAAACCTCGTGGGGATCCACATGAAAGAGAGATCCCTCCCAGGAACGAGCAACCAATGTGTCAAAGATTCTTGTTTAAATATGATCTTATTCTACTCTACAGTTAAATTTCTAAAGAAGTCAATAGATGTTCTTCATCCTGATGGTAACACGGGGGACTCATCAGCCCGGAGATGTCCAGTACGGGGTTGTGTTATATAGTACAGTATTAGTGTGTATATGTGTTCATATGTATGTCTGTATGCGTTTAGATCAGTGTGTCATTGCGTGTGTATGTGCCTGTGTATGTCTGAGTGATGAAGCTGTAATGAGTCGCACTAAGACGACCCGGTACGAGACTTGTCGACAGTTGACGTTCACACGCAATCCATCAGGTCTGCATAGAAAGAGTCAATCACAGTCTGTTCTGTAAAAAAAAAAAAATGGCTTCTGAAAATCATCAAGTCCTCCAGGACTGGGTGGTCCATGGAGGCGTGTCAGTGTGTGTGTGTGTGTAGTGAAACCCAAAGACATTAAAACTCTTGTTGTTTCATAGAGAAGTGAATCTCAAGGCGTAACGAGCGAGTAAAGCAGGAATAAAAAGATGTGTGAGGTTTCTGTGGGCTTATCGTTGGGTTGGGGGGTCTGCTGTGATGTACTGTGGTTGGGGCCCCACCCCAGGGAGAGGTCCAACCCAAAGTACAGCTCCCCAACACATTGGGAAGAGTGGGTGGGTGAGGGGGTATATGTGGGTTTGTTTCAGTCTATTTTTAGTTTTGGTTGAACCGACAGAGAGATGGAGGATGGCTGTATGTGTGTGGTGGTGGGATTGGGGGTCCAGGCTGGTGGTTTGCTCTTCCATTGGGTGATGGCTGGATGAACTTTGAGATGGGAGTTGCTGGGTAGAAACCTTGAATGTGGAATCAGGATTATCTGCACCGATGAGCTGAAAAAAGAAACAGAGAAGATTTGGAGCATCATTTACTGAGAATCTTTGGCTGAGCAGATTCGTTACCAAAGTGCTAACGCCATGCAAACTTGGGATTTATTAAAATCACAATAAGCCTGTTTACATAAACAGGGGCAGATCCAGGTATAGGCGGGGGCCGGGATGGGGGGGCGATGGGATGCATGCTCCCCCCTTTTGGTCCACAAAAAAAAAAAAAAAAGAAGAAGAAGAAAAGAAAGGGGACTAGTCAAGCTATTCCCTTGCAGAGCCAGCGAATGGGCCACCAAAATGCAAGAAAATGAATCTTATTTTTCAATATGTACTGGTGCATGCCCACAGCCTCCCTTATACTGGCTTTGTCAATGACCTCACCCCCCTTTTAGAAAATCCTGGATACACCCCTGCAAAAGTTCCTATCACGTGAAGAAAGGGTCACAAAGGGTGTGTTTTGGTCAATTAAACAAAACATTGGCTTTAATTGCATTATTCAGATTAAAAATGCAATATTTTTCATCCACTTTTCTCTACCTTTCAGTGTCTAGAAGAAGCCCATCTGCTTTCTAGAGTACAACTGTTATGTACATTATGAAACCGAATCAAAATGAACAGAATGAAATTGCGTTCAATTGCAAGTAACATGGAAATGTGTTTATCTTTTTGACAGGGAAAATTAATCAAAATTTCCGTAGCCGTTGGGAGAAAGGAACGTCTGAAGTCCAGCATGCCTAAAATGTGTCTTAACAACATGTTTGTTACCTATTGGAAAACACTGGAAAAATAAAGAAACAAAAAGGTTCGGTTCGTTCCGTTTCGTTGTCTTCCGCTCATCCGGGGCCGGGTCGCGGGGGCAACAGACGGGCAGCCCAGGCTTCTCTCACCCCAGCTGCATCCTCCAGCTGACCCAGAAGGATCCCGAGTCGTTCCACAGCAGTGAGACATAGTCTCTTCAGCGAGTCCGGGTTCTGCCTCTTGGTGTCCTTCCTGGTGGGACGTGCCCAAAACACCTCACCAGCGAGGCGCTTTGGGTGCATCCTGACCAGTTAACCGAACCAGCCCATCTGGCTCCTCTCGACCTGGAAGAGGAGTGGCTTGACACCAAGCTCCTCTCAGATGGCAGAGCTCCTCACCCAATCTCTGAGTGAGAGCCCAGCTTCCCTGCGGAAGAAGGTGAGGGTAGGAACGTAGATCGACTTTTAAATCGAGATCACTTTGCTTTTCGGCTCAGCTCTCTCTGTACCACAAAAAAGAAAAGGTAAACAAAATAAAAGGAACACATAAAATAAACAAAACGGTTTCTTCATATAATCTTCTCATGCTTGGAGGGCCAAATGTAAATGTTTTCCGGACCACATATGGTCCATGAGCCAGAGTTTGTTCACTTCTGCTTTAGAATGGGAAATATTTGGTTGAAGTAAGTCCCCTTTCGACCCACTTCCAAAGTAAGTTTATGTCGTTATTGGCAATGAGTGTATATCTTAATTTACTATCTTTTCTGAGATTTTTCACATTTTCTTCTTAAGGCAGGCTTTCCAATTGTTCCCTCACTGCTTCAAAGGCTTCATCTCACTTTCCTCAGTTCACTTCAGTCTTTTCCCCACAGCTTCTGACCTGCTTAGAGTTTCACAAAAATCCACACACGCTGCTACCTTCATAAATCACTCCATTAATGAGTGTGTTCCTCTGCAGCCATCTTTTCCAGCACCTGTCCTGTTTCATTCCCGCACCTGGTTCAAACCCTCACATTGTTTCTGGGTGTGTTGATACAGCCGTGTGTAGCTAATGCTACCAGCTAACACCGGACCACACACAGAGTGAGGTTTTCTACATTTTCTCTCAAACTCAGAGATAAAAAGACATTTAACACACTTGACGTAAACTGCATTGTGAAACTTTCACACATTTAAACCACAGAGGTTTAATTAAATCTAAATTAGTTTCAGATTGGGAACAGGACAGAAAACACAAAGTAGCGCCATTAGCTTGTTTCTTTGGATTAAAAACACGTTTTTAAAGGTTAAGAACGGCTTTGAAATGCTTCCACAAGTTTCACACATCTAATGTTAATTAAAACGGGTGGTTTTATGAGGTAATTATTCTTATCTTAGAGCAGATACACGTAGATAAACATGGTACCTTTTAAGTAGCTCAAGAATGCAAATATGTGCATGCCCCCAAAAAGTTGCTAAAACAGCAAGAAAAAGCCTTTGATCCCCAAAGTTTTTGGCCAAAAACAACAACAAAAAATATATATACTTTCATGCCACGCCTTATTGGAGCAGTCATTTCTTCAAAAGAATTCCCGATCAAAGATTGAGTGCATAATCGAACCTAATTATTTGAAAAGTGACTGTTTTTATTGGTCGAATAAAATATTTAACCACGTGTAAAATACTGGAATCACCGCATGTGTTTCCACAGTCCAGTACGTCCCGTACGTCCATCGGTCCGTCATCTTCCGCTTGTTTCGGGGCCGGGTCACAGGGGCAACAGCCTCAAACGGGCAGCCCAGGCTCCCTTCACCCGACCCCTATGGCCCCTTCTGCAGATGGTGAGTCCACTGGAAGGGCAGCCCATATCCCCTGTTCGGACCAAGCCCGGCTGGGCCCCATGGGTAAAAGCCCGGCCACCAGGCGCTTGCTCTCGTGCCCCACCCTCAGGCCTGGCTCCAAGGGGGTGGGGGCCCAGTGACCCGCATTCGGGCAAGGGCAACTTGGCCATGTTTGATATCTTCATAGGGGCCTTTGAGCCACGCTTTGTCTGGCCCCTCACCTAGGACCTGTTTGCCTTTGGTGACCCTACCAGGGGCATTAAGGCCCCGGACAACATAGCTCCTAGGATCATTGGGGCACGCAAACCCCTCCACCGCAATAAGGTGGTAGCTCAAGGAGTAGAGTGAGTCCCGTACTAGATTTTTTTTCTTGGCTAGTTTCAGCTTGCAGATAAACTTGTCTGTGTTTTTTGCTCTTGCAAAATTAAAAGTAATGACCCTAATCACCCACGACAGACTGGCGACCTGTTCGGGGCATACCCTGCCCCTCGCCTTGAATCAGCCGGGATGGGCTCCTACACCCTGTAAGGGATAGACGGTTAAGAAGGTGACTGACTGACTGACCCTGATCACTGTGGAGGGGTTTCATGCAGCTTGTTCCGCAGTGAGCTGCGTACAATGAGTACTAATGTTGCAGAAATGACTCAGCAGAAAAACAGGAGTGACTCAGCAGGTGTGTTTGGGTACGATGAGGCTCAGACGTCAGCGTGTGAGCTGCAGGCATTTGCAGAAAAGACTGGATGGCCATGTCATGGTCAGATCTTCGGACTGACCTGTAGTGTCCAGTTACATGTTTCCAAGGCAACGGCAGAGAAAACAAAGAGTGCACGAGTGGAATCTGAGAAAGAAAATAGGAGTTTCTGTCGTCAGTGTTTCTGAGAAACTAAATGTTTTTAACGTGGTTTGAAGAGGTCTGATGGATCTGAACATTTTTTGTCCCTCGTTTCTGTCTCTGTGGTTTATCAAACTGGATTCCAGGTTCTGGTTTGAAATCCAAACAACTAATAGAGATTTAAAAGAAGCAATGAAAATGTGAAAACAAACAAACAAAAGATAACATGACACACTTTTTATTTTCTAAATGGTTAAACTCATCTCTGAACATGTGGTTCAGTTGAACATCCCCACATTTGTGTTCATTTGGTTCTACGTCCTTCTCTCTTGGTTTTTTTCTCCCTTGGTGCTCTCCATTGCTGAAAACCAGTGTGAGGTGAGGGTTTTCTTCTTGGTAGATAACTGCTGATACTTCCGGAACCTGCAGCTCGCTTGCACCAGAATTACAGGTGAAATTAACCCAAAACTGATCCGAAACTTGAGCCCTAGTTGTTGTAAAAAAGTTGCATTGGGTGGACAAAGTTATGGATTACTGTTATTGAGCAGAGTTTGGTTAATTTTGTGCTGATAGTCAAAATCACAAAAGTGTGAAAGGACTGATTTGCATGCGTATAAATTAGTATTTGTGCATAACTGTGTTTATGTGTGTGTATTTGAATTATGTGTGTGCTTGTGTGTATAAGTTTGTATGTGTGTGTTTCCAGATGTTTTCTTTCCCATTCATTATAAACACAAACATTTCAGTTTATATAATTCTGTTTTTAGACAGCAGCTGCTGTCCCGTCACACACTGGCTGCTTTTTTTATTCTCACGTTGATATTGGGTGTGTATATTGTTGTTTTTGTCCATTTGAGGTTGTCACTTTTGCATTTTTAACATCTGCTTTTTCTCTTTGTATGTCTTGTTTTTTTTTTTTTTTTGGGGGGGTCCATCTGCACATATTTCATATGATTTAATTATGCGTTTGTGGCCATTTTGTTTTTTTGGTCATTTGTTTGTTGGTTGTGATGCACTTTTTATACTTTTGGTGTGAGCTTTTTATTTTATTTGCAGTGCATATTGACTGATGTGGAAGGTGGAGGTATATTTCTGTTCTAAATTTCTGTTAAATTTTCAGGTTTTTAATAATTTAATATCTTATTTTTACTGTCATCTAGGGCTGCAACTAACGATTATTTCGATGATCGATTAATCTAGCGATTATTGGCTCGATTAATCGATTAATCGGGTAAAATTGGCAACTTAATAAATAGTAGTTTTTTGGCATTTTATTGAATGTAGTCATGCAAAACACAACTCATAACCACTTAAACAACACATTGAGCTCATTCTAATAAGTAAAAATGTTAATATTTCTGTGAAATGTAGTATATATGTATGTATATAATGGAGTATATTACCAGTTTTACAGCAAATATAAAATAATAAATCTACTTACTGTATACAGTAATGGTAAATCACGAGCACCCGTAAAATGTGTTTTATAGTACTGGCTAAAAAAACATAAAATGTAAACTGTTGACCATCCAGGATCACATTTAAAAACAAGAAATTGTTAACAGTTTTAGATTTGCAAATTTAACCTTGTTCAGAGGTATAGTACCAAACAAAAATGGCCTAGGTTAACATGAGTAAAAATACACAAAAAAACAATCAAGTTGTGTAATATTAAGTGCAGTTGACAGCAAAAACTTTCTAAACGATTAATCAATGACTAAATTAATCGACAACTATTTCAATAATAGATTATAATCGATTAATTCGATTAGTTGTTTCAGCCCTACTGTCATCATTTATTCATTTAAACTTTACTCACGATTATTATTAAGAAACTCTTGGACAGATTTGGAAAATTTTTCCAAATGATTTCAGACAGTTCAGATGGGATAAGAGGCACCTTTCCTCCCCCGTCTGTCTCAGAAACAATGCTGTGAATGTTTCTTACGTCTAGGCTCTCTGCCAACGTTCTCTCCGTCTTCCAGACTAAAATGAAAAGTGATGAAACTACTAGAAGCTGCCGTAAGTCACGCTGCAGTTCATTGTCCTGCCCTGTCATTTGTTCGTCTCTGTGCACTCGTTTGTACCGCAGACGATAAGGAAACATCCATGTTTCCAGAACAAAGGACTATTGTATGGGCTGACTTCATGTGAGGAGAACTGGGAAGGGTTCACAGAAGGACAAAAAAGTCTGAAGAGAGAACGAGAAAAGATCAGAGTCAGTGTGAGGACAAAGGGAGGAAGACATAAAGACAGAGCAAGGGACTGTCTTCTTTTTTGGAGGCACCAGGAAGAAACACATCATTCATATTCTCTGTTACGCAGATGATACCCTGTTATATTTCTCAGTTAAACCTGAGCAGAGGGACCAAATAGTGGAATTCAATGACTGAGTCATGGACATTTCCTAAATAATTTTCTTAAAATCAGACCGTCTTTTGGGTAATTGTAGCCTGCAACCTCACAGTTAGGAACCTTGGAGTTGATTTGACCAGGATTTAACGTTTAAGGCTCACATAGCGCGATCTTTTAAAACCACTTTCTTTCACCTGCGCTAGAATCCAAATCAGTTCACGTAAAAGTGATGCTAAAAACTCATCCATGCATTTGTTACATCAAAGTGGGATTATTTTCTCTCAGAACAGGGTGGTTCAAGGGTTCGAAATTATAGTTACAACATTCAGCACCACGACCAACCTGCTCAATTATTTAGGGAGAAAAAAAAAGTACAAACAAGAGTTTAAACCAGAGATAAATCTGACACACACACAAAATCTTCTATAGCAAATGATATAGAACACAAACACATGTTACTAGAGCTATGATAATATTGGTTGGGAGCAAGGAACATAGCGGACAGTAAACAGTGTGATACATTTTGCGAGCGTGAGTGAAAATGCATGCATACTGCCGATGTGAACCATGTGCTTATTGGGGCTAACAGGTCTTCTCCAACCGCAGGAGACGGAACGAGGGGGCGGGGATTGTTACACAAACAACCTGGGCCTGTACTCATCCAGATGTTGGGACCCAGCGGCCAAGCAGAAGTGGCGGGCCCTCCACCCAGCCAGGTGCAAAAGAGACTCCCCTTCAGGAGTCCTCCCGGCAATTTGCACCACTGTTTTGGGAAATATAGTCACTCTAGTGCTAAAGTGAAAAATGTTGAGAACTCCAAAGTCCAAAATCTGAAATGTAATAATGGATAAAGTCATAGTAAGTTCTTGTAAAATTTCTTATTTCCAGTAAAGTCTCTGGTCTGGTTGTGAAATGTGGAGTTATTTCAGAGTTTCTGTTTCAGGTTTCATTTCAGTTCCTCGGAATCATGTTCTGTTTTATCAGGAGGGGCAAACAGGAAGCAGCAGGACGTCCAAACATGGAGCCGGGATGTCACGACAGCTCGAGGGAGGAACCTTCTCATAAGCCTGTAGAGAATGTGTTTTATCAGAGGTCAACGTGCACGCTGCGAAAAAAAAAAAAAAAAAAAACTTTTCCTGGTTTAACATTTACAGCCTCATTCATAAACCAAGTGCATGCAAAATTTTATGTAAAAATGACAAAAGAGGTGGAGCACGTGACCTTTTGTGTAACTAAGAGAAAAACTGCCGAACGCAAATGGAAAGACGTGGGGAAAAGACGACTCTTGTGGACAGATTCCGAGTGCACTGAGGACAGTGAAATGAAGCACT
Organism: Neostethus bicornis; assembly: GCA_902685375.1. Lineage (NCBI taxonomy): Eukaryota > Metazoa > Chordata > Actinopteri > Atheriniformes > Phallostethidae > Neostethus > Neostethus bicornis. The sequence goes on along the minus strand of LR738547.1, from coordinate 4,086,818 downwards.
TGAAGCAGTGAAAAAACAATTAGAAAAGACACACTACTGTGTCAGACTAGGACTATACATGAGAAAATTGGAGCACATCATGGAAAAACTTGTCATTTTGACTCATTCCAAAACTATACAAAGCTTTCCACTCGCTTCTACGCAATATTACACATCCTATGCATGAAGTTGATTAATATTCTAAATAGTTATTACTTCCTCTGAGGAGGTTGTGCAATGAGGAGCGTGTGTGTGTGTGTGTGTGTGTGTGTGTGTATGTGTGTGTGTGTGTGAGAGAGAGAGAGAGAACAAGATAACTCAAAAAGCTACGGGCGATTTTCATAAAATTCTTAGGATATATTAACAATAGGAAGATGAAGAAGTAATTTAATTTTGAGTGTCAAATTACTGGCGCCAGGTTACACAACTCCCAGCGCTGCACGATATGGACAAAAAATCAAATTGTAATTTTTGAAATGAATTTAAAATACGTTCTTTATCCCCAAAGGAAAATTTGAGTGTTGGTGCAGTTTTACACAGCCATCATCGAGTCCATCCTCACCTCCTCCATCACCGTGTGGTACGCTGGAGCCACAGCCAGGGACAAACATAGACTGCAGCGCATTGTGCGCTCTGCAGAGAAGGTGATCGGCTGTAGCCTTCCATCTCTCGAAGACCTGTACGTCTCCGGACTCGGGGGCGTGCAGGTCGGATAGCAGCTGACCCTTCCCACCCTGGACATGGACTTTTTGAGCGACTCCCCTCGGGCAGGAGGCTCCGGTCTATTCGGACCAGAACGTCCTGCCACAAAAACAGCTTCTTCCCTTCTGCCGTTGGACTTATGAACTCTTTATAACCTGGATCCCCACATCTTTTAGTCACCTCCCTCTTGTCACTTTACTATCTTTATTATTTTCTATTATTTTCTATGACATTGCACTATTTTTCTTTTTCTTTCTGAGCACTCTTAGTTTTGTTAAAATTATTATTATTTTTATTTTTTGCACACTAGTACCATAACAACTTCCTAGTCTCTGATCCTCTTTATTGACCATGGCAATAAAAGCATTCTGATTCTGATACAATCATACAATGTCATACAACAACATGATTTTTTTTAGCTGTTCTGAGTGAAAGTTTAAATATTTGGTTAAATTGGGGGAAGGGGTGGCTCAATGGTAGAGCGTTCGCCCCAGATCGGAAGTTAACCGGAAGTTTGCAGATTCGATTCCCACTGAGTTCACGTCTAGGATCCTTGGAAAAGACACCTAACCCCCCATTTCTCCCACAATTGGCGCCGTCGTGGCAGCCTGCTGCGGTGTAGGAGTGCAGCACACATATTTCCCCGGTGAGGGATGAATAGAGTGATTAAAAATAAATAAACAAAGTGAAAAAAAAAAAAAACAGTAGGACTCCATAGAAGATTTCAACATGCTCAAGAAAAAGTGAGCCCCGGGTCAACTGAATCTGTCCGTACGTCTGTCCGAATAGAAGTAAGTTCTACTCTCACATCTGTGATTCCATTCACCATGGCAACCACCAATCACACTTCATTTCAATGAAAAACATAATTATTATCTTTTATTGTGGGATTTTTCCAACAGGCAGCAGCTGGTGGAGCGAGGGCCAGCAGACTGACGGGAAGGAGGACACGATGGGAGATAAAGGGGTTAATGAGAGCGGGTGGAGAGAGGGAGGGGGTCAATCAGCGTAGAGAACAGCTTGCAGAGCGTCTGAAGGACTCCCATCATTCAGACCACATTTCCCAGCAGCCTCTGCAAACACCTTCACACCGAACAGCTCATTTCTGTTTCCAGGCTTTCACTCGTTCCACCATCTGCTGCAGGAGCTGCAACTCGTTCACAAAGACTTGCACAAGCAAGTACTTTTGTGTAGCTTACGCACTTTACACACTCACAAACCCACCCCAACAATGCCCTAAGAACTCCTAGTATGGAGCTTGCAAATTCCATAATGCATACAATATGTAATGATCTTTCAAAAAGCCGGTGCCGCCTGTCATTACTCATGCACAGTGGTGAGGCGTCACCAACACGCAGATCTCTGTGCCAAAGGTTTTCTGGCATTGCAAACAAACAATTCTGTCTCTGTGGTTTATCAAACTGCATTCCAGGTTCTGGTTTGAAGTCCAAACTGTGAATCTAATTGTGTATTAAAACCAGTTTTTACTGGGAGATCAGGAAATCCTTCAATAAAACAGAAATGACTTTATTTCATTAAATCATCTGTTTATGGGTGTGTGTTTTCATTCCGTTCCGTTGTCTTCCGCTCATCCGGGGCCAGGTCACGGGGGCAACAGCCTCAGATGGGAAGCCCAGGCTTCTCTCTCCCCGGCTGCATCCTCCAGCTCACCCAGAAGGATCCCGAGTCGTTCCCCGGCCAGCTGTGAGACATAGTCTCTCCAGTGGGTCCAGGGTCTGCCTCTTGGTCTCCTCCCGGTGGGACGTGCCCAAAACACCTCAGCAGCGAGGTCCTCGGAAGGCATCCTGACCAGATGCCCGAACCACCCCATCTGGCTCCTCTCGACCTGAAGGATGAGCAACTCGACAGCAAGCTCCTCCCGGATGGCAGAGCTCCACACTCGATCTCTGAGTGAGAGCCCAGCCACCCTGCGGAGGAAGCTCATTTCGGCCGCTTGTATCCATGATCTCATTCTTTGGGTCACCACCCACAGCTGGTGACCATGGTGAGGGTGGGAATGTAGATCAACTTGTAAATCTAGAGATTTACTTTTCGGCTCGGCTCTCTCTTTACCACGACGGAACGATGCAGCGTCCTAGTTATTGCTGACGCCGCACCGATCCGTCGAAAGAAATAATTGAATAATTTATGCACCCACATTGTTTAGCAAGTGACCCCCAATCCTGCAAGGTCAGACTGTTTCCACAGATTGTTGATATAAAATGTTTACATTTATTTCTTTTAAAAACTTATTTTGCGTCCACTCGTTTATCTTTGTTTATCCTTAGAATCGGTTTAAATTTAAATCGAACGACAACATCCGTGGAGCAAACCCGTTTTTCTTTCAAGACAACGTCGTTTTGGAAACACACACACACACAAAAAAAAAACCATCAACAAAGTGTGTTTCTATAGTTTGTATGATTATAATTTGATTGGCCGGATTAAACGGCTGTAATGTCCATATATGGCACCCGGACCATAAGTTGCCCAACCCTTGTTTAGCAGCTCGTCTGCAGAGTTTTCTGAAGTTTTGCATGTCGTTGCATCACTTCAGGAATGTTCGTGCATCAACAACCTGAAACTCTGCAGCCCTCCCTCCCTCTCTTTCTTCTCTTTCTTTCTTTGGTATTTGCAGCCGTTAAACAGAAAGCTTTTCCCTCTCTTTCCCCCTCTTTCCCGCCTCTCCGTCTACTAGCCGTTACTTTCTCCCACCCTGTAGGAACACGTCTCCTGTTGCCCAGCAGCTTTGATACTGGATCTAGATCCCAGACGGGCCTCACCCCTCCTGGAACGACCAGGCTCTGCTCCTCTCTGTTTCCTGTGTATTTCCATTGCATCATGAGATCAGGGAGGAGCCGTTTTTAAACTCCTACATGAAACTCGTGGCTCAGAGAGAGAACATGTGTACCTGCAGAGAAAATACGAGATGCAAAACCAGGAGAATGATGAGAACTGCAAAGAGATTAGTTTGAAATGTTCATTTAAATCATGATGCATCAGTGTTTAGATGTGTTATGCGCGTCATGATGATCATTGTTTTGATTTATCAGGATTGTTTTGTATGTCAGGTTTTTTTTTTTTCGTTCCGTCGTATTCCACTTATCCGGGGCAGGGTATCTCACCCCAGCTGCATCCTCCAGCTCACTCGGAAGGATCCCAAGTCGTTCCCCAGTCAGCTGTGAGACATAGTCTCTCCATCGGGTCCGGAGCTAGGCTCTGGAACGTGCCCGAAACACCTCACCCCCATGGCGCTCTGGGACATACTGACCAGATGCCCACACCACCTATCTGGCTTCTCTCGACCTAGAAGGGGAGTGGCTTAACACCGAGCTTCTCCCGGATGGCAAAGGTCCTCACCCGATCGCTGAGTGAGAGTCCAGCCACCCTGCGTGGAAGCTCATTTCGGCCGCTTGTACCCATGATCTCATTCTTTCGGTCACCACCGACAGCTGGTGACCATAGGTGAGGGTGGGAACGTTGATCGACTTGTAAATTGGCACCTCCTTGAGCCGCCAGCTTATCGTGGGGGGAGGGGTTTGCGTGCCCCAATGATCCTGGGAGCTATGTTGTCCGAGGCTTGATGCCCCTGGTAGGGTCACCCAAGGCAAACTTGTCATAGGTGAGGGGCCAGACAAAGCGTGGCCCAAAAACCCCTATGAAGAGATCAAGTGTGGCCAAGTTGCCCTTGCCTGGATGAGGGTAACCGGGGCGCCCCCTTGGAGCCAGGCCCGAAGGTAGGGCACAAGAGGGAGCGCCTGGTGGGGCCTGACCGGGCTCAGCCTGTACAGGGGACATGGGCCGCCCTTCCAGTGGACTCACCACCTACAGGAGGGGCCATAGTGGTAGGGTGAAGGAGGAGATGGGTGGCAGCCAACGACGGTGACCCTGGCAGTCAGATCCTTGGCTGCATAAGCTAGCTCTAGGGACGTGGAATGTCAGATTTTTTTTATTCCTAAAATCAAATTTTTGAGAGAATCAGTTTGTCATTTGAGCCCAATTTAAAAAAGAAACTCAATATCAATATCTCGAGCAATCTAGGAAAGAATAATGTTCTTTGCTGCTAAAAAGCAGATCATACGCGGATAAAAACACCCCATTTTTCACGGTTTAAATTGATTTGTGTCTGATTCAGAGTCCACTCTGTGCCGTGCAGATAAAGACATGATGAGGAAGGATTACAGACAAATAATGCAGCTGCTAAAATGACATTACAAAGCAGCAAACAGGAAGTGAGGAGGATCCTCTACAGAAACAGAAATCTTATCTGCAGAAGAATGTGGAATGAATACTTGCTCCAGATTAGAACCGGTGTGATCAGTTTCACTTCTGGTGTTTCTATCCTGCAGGCTCTTCTTCATGTTGACATGGTTATCACTGCAGTTCCACAAAGTGAAGGTGGCTGGGTTTGAGTCCCTCATGTTTTCTCTGTGCTCCGTTGTGACCCGCTAAAAATTTCCCATTGGGTAAATGGGTCATTGATGAATTGGCGTTAGGAGTCTGAACCTGATCGCCTTCCTAGACAACTCCGCTGGTCTAAAATACTATTTAAATCACAACCAGCTCTTTTTTTTTTCCCCAAAATGATTTAATTTCTAAGCGTTTCTGAAAGCAAAGCTGCTTCTTCTTTCGGCAACTCCCTTCAGGGGGCGCCACAGCAAGTCAGTTTCTTCCATCTAACCCTATCTGCTGCATCTTCTTTGGTCACATCATCTATCTTCATGTCTTCCTTCACTGTATCCATGAACCTCCTCTTTGGTCTTCCTCTAGTCCTCTTTCCTGGTGGTTCCAAACCCAGCATCCTTCTTCTGATGTACTCTCTCTCTCTTCTCTGCACATGTCCAAACCATCTCAGTCTGGCCTCTCTGACTTTAAAACCTCTAACATGTGCTGTTCCTCTGATCCTGTCCATCCTGGTCACTCCCAGAGAGATCCTTAGCATCTTCATCTCTGCTACCTCCATCTCTGTTTCCTGTCTTTTCCTCAGTGGCACTGTCTCTCGACCAATCAGCATGGCCGCTCTCACCACAGTTTTGTACACTTTTCCTTTCATTCTAGCTGAAACTCTTCAATCACACATCACACCTGATACTTTCCTCCACCCGTTCCAGCCTGCCTGCACACGCTTCTTCACCTCTTTTCCACACTCTCCAATGCTCTGGACTGTTGATCCGAGTTCCTTAAAATCTTCCACCTCCTTTATCTCTTCTCTTTGTAACCTCACTTTTACATTTGGATCCCTCTCATTCACACACATGTACTCTGTTTTACTCTGACTAATCTTCATTCCTCTTCTTTCTAGTGCAAACCTCCACCTCTCCAGCTTTTCCTCCACCTCTTCCCTCCTCTCACTACAGATCACAATGTCATCTGCAAGCAAAGCTGCTTTTAAATGTGTGTTAATACATTTAAACTATTGACCAATTGCATTTCAGCCAGCATTTGTTACGAGGTAGACTAAAATCAGCAGAGTTTCTGTAAAGCTTAGGATAGTTTAATGAGTAAATCTTTTATTTTTGAGTTATTAATGATGCTCAAGATATTTTTCACTTCATTAATTCAAAATAGTGAGATGATTTTAAAACTGTAAAATAGTTACGAAGCGACTGCTTGATGCGGATGGAGCACTACTAGTGGTCAAGGTGTGAAATGCACGCCACTAATCTGTGCATGGGCTCCCTAGTGTTGGTAAAATAGTTGCATGAATGCAAAAAATAGGGTTAAGGTTAAAAATAATCCCGAAACATGTTTAAATTATCCTTTTTTCTCAGGATTAAAATTAAGTTGCTCATGCTTCTGAAAGAAAAACCGCCTGCAGTGAAAAAAAAGTAGAGCCACATGCTAATGGAAATATTCTAACTTTGTCTCCAGAACATCAACCATTTTCCATTTAGTCTGTGGAAAAAAAAAGGAACATAAACACAGGAGTGGAAACAGTTTTGGAGGAGGAGGGGGTGTCCTTGTCTTTTCCTGCACGCCTGGCTGGATCAGCTGGGAGAACTGGATTCCTGTTTGATGACATGTGATGGTATTACAGGACAAACAGTCCTCAGGTTAGTGTTTCAGTGGAACACAGAGAGCTGTAAGGGAGGAGCGGAGTTAAAGGTCACCAGGGAAGGAAGACACTTATTGTGATGTGACTCTGCAGGAACAGACGTTCTGTACCTGCATCGGCTGTTACCTGTGTGTGCACGTCTCATGCCGAGGTGACAAAGGTCTGTTTGTTTAACAAAACCACACGAAACAAGAAGAAAAAAAAGAACAATTTATGGTATTAGATAAGAGGACTGGACGTGGTGTGCAGGAATTTAAAGCAAGATGAGGTTTCACACCATCGAAGAGTTGACGAGTTTCAGACGGCAAGCATGCACAAGAACAACAGGAAACATGGAAATCTGTGCACATTTATAGATGTGAATATGATTATTTTTTAAAATAATATTTTAACACTGGGACCGCCGCGTTCTAAATCTACCTGCAAGCGCCATGACCGTCAATGTGACGCTTATAATATTCATGTTTTGCGCTGCTTTATTTCATAAATAAACTTTTACACACTCAATTTTTAAAGTAATAATAATGATAAATGTTAAATATTTTTAAAACCTAATATAAAAAAGCAAACAGCAAAGTAAAATGATCTAATTCGTCATTAAAAAATGTCCTCCTTATAAATTGGCTATATTCCAATATGTTAACCTGAACTTTCAAGACTTATCTAGAAAACATGGAAGACTTTATTCAGACTCTCTACATGGTATCTCTTCAATATGATCTCACTCAACTTTTCTAAAATGTTAATATAATGGCGTCAGAGTCCTCCTTGTCTCTCTCCACAAATATAAACCCACACACACTTATGCGTGGCCATAGCAATGTGTTTGTTGCAATAGCAACAACTTCTGCCGGAAATTGTTGCTATGGCATTGCGCTCTTTCTTCCAACTGCTGCGGGGTGCAGCAGGTTAGGGGAGATAAATGCTTATAAATTTTGAAATGTTCATTTTTAGAACACAAAAAATACATAAAATAGAAAACATGTCTATATTAAAAGTCATAAAAGGTCAGCCTCCTAGGTTGTGTTTTATTTATTCTAATTAGTGGAATAAAGTGATGTGCGGTCAAATTGACTGCTGCGGCGGTCCTAGTATTAAAGGATATTTTATATTAAAACTCTAATTGTTAATAAAATTAAGTAGTGAACTGTTTCCTTTTTGGCTGCAGTATTGCACCATAAATAGTGTTGATGTTTTTTTTCCCGTTCCATCATCTTCCGCTCATCTTGGGCCAGATCGCGGGGGCAACTGCCTTAGACGGGAAGCCCAGGCATCTCTCACCCCAGCTGCATCCTCCAGCTCACCTGGAAGGATCCCGAGTCGTTCCCCTGCCATCTGTGAGACATAGTCCCTCCAGCGGGTCCGAGGTCTGCCCCTTGGTCTCCTCCTGGTGGGACGTGTCCGAATCACCTCACCAGTGAGACGCTCAAAGGCATCCTGAACAGATGCCTGAACCACCCCATCTGGCTCCTCTTGACCTGGATCAGGCTGCCTGAACTATACACTGGTCTCAATCTGAACGTTTGGTGTAAAGGCCTTTAAAAAGCAATCCTTTGGCACCAATCAGCATTAGTTTTACAGATTAAAAGCTTGTAAGCGTGCAAAATCAGACCATTTACCGTATTTTCCGCACTATAAGGCGCACCGCATTATAAGGCGCTACATTAAAGGCTGTTCAACTTTGTCCTCTAACTGTGGCCATCTTGCTTTGTTCCCGCGGAAACTCTGTTTAGTCTTACTTACTTGGCGCAGCACATCCTCTTGCTTCCTCCACTTCCTCACCATTGATTCGTTAATGTTAAACTCTCTCGCTGTGGCTCTATTCTCGTGTTCTACTGCGTGACCGATCACCTTGAGTTCAAACTCTGCGGTGTAACAGTGTCTCTTGGTAGGAGCCATGTCCGGGTCTTTACACAAACACACAAATGGAAATGAGACGTCCTTTCATATATCCCAGCATGCACCGCGCACTTCTTCTTCTACGGGGAAAATGGAGTCGGCGGCTGCTTACTGCAGTTGCGACACCTGTTGTAGCTCAATATTAATCCATATATAAGGCGCTCCGGGTTAAAAGGCGCATCGTGGACTTTAGAGAAAATTTAAGGTTTTTAGGTGCGCATTATAGTGCGGAAAATACGGTAATTGGTCAAGCCACAAATCGGTTGGACCTTACAGTGTGTACACGTACAGTATGTACAGAACTGCTCCTATTTGGTGCACAAATGCACTTGTAAATTTTTTCGCGCTGCACATCAAATGAAGTAAAGTATTTTAAGTGCTGTTAAAATATTCTAATGATTCAGATGATTTTTTTTTTTTTGGTTTGGTCCAGATGTGAACAGCTGAGGCTTACTTTTCCCACCAAATCCCCAACCTGTGAACAGAACTATCTGGTATCATTCTTTCATGCATGCATGGTGAAGCAGCATGAGAGACGCTCCTGCATGACTCAGTGCAGTAAGAGACAGAGAGGCTGCAGGGTGAGGCGGGTAAGGCGGGGGTGCACCCATGCCAACATTCCCCACATTCCTCAGCTCATCTGCAGCTTTTCTTTTCTTCCTTTCATGTCTCCATCGAGACGCCAGTGTGTGTGTGTGTGTGTGTGTGTGTGTGTGTGTGTGTGTGTGTGTGTGTGTGTGTTTGATTCCTGCACATGCACGCTGATAAACTTCAGGCTTACAACCGTCACTAGGATCAGGAACTCTTCTACAAGCAGAATGTCCACAACACATCAGTACAGTGTGTTTATGAGCTGATCACTGTTTGTTTTAGTGTGTGTGCATATCGGTCCATGTGTGTTTTTGTGCATGTGTGTGTAGGCGTGTGTTTATAACTGTGTGCAAATTATAGGTATGTTCATGTAGCTGAGTAGATGTGTGTGTCTGTTTTTTTTATATCTGTGTATGTGAATATTTGTGTATGGGTGTGTGTGTTCGTTCATTCGTGCGTTCGTTAATTAGTTTGTTTTTTAAAGAAAGAAATACAGTTCATTCATCCCTCAACGGGAAAATTTGTGTGCTGCACTCCTACACCGTAGCAGGCTGCCATGACGGCACCAATGGTGGGAGAAATGGGGGGTTAGGCGTCTTCTCCAAGGACATCTACGTTGGCTCTGTGGGATTTGATCCCGCAAACTTTCGTCCAACTTAGTAAGCGCTCTCTCACTAAGCTAGCCAGCTCACTGACTCCCCCTTCCTCTTCACCCTCTACACGGCAGACTTCAGACACAACACTGAAGAATGCGTGCTGTTGAAGTTTTCCGACGACACCGCAATTCTTGGTCTCATCAGCAACGACAATTAAGAGTAAAACAGAGTACATGTGTGTGAATGAGAGGGATCCAAATGGAAAAGTGAGGTTACAGGGAGAAGAGATAAAGAAGGTGGAAGATTTTAAGTATCTAGGATCCGAGCTTTGAGTGAGAGCCCAGCCACCCTGCGGAGGAAGCTCATTTTGGCCGCTTGTACCCGCGATCTCATTCTTTCGGTCCATACCCACAGCTGGTGACCATAGGTGAGGGTAGGAACGTTGATCGACTTGTAAATCGAGAGCTTTGCTTTTTGGCTCAGCTCTCTTTTTACCACGACGGACCGATGCAGCGTCCTAGTTATTGCTGATGCCGCACCGATCCACCTGTCGATCTCCCGCATCTGTGATGCGGAGAAATGTGGACTATGTGGGAGCTGATTAGGAGGGGAGGATGAGGGCTTTAATGCAGGGTATCCTCAATAGCCCTCGTCACCCTCTACATGATGTTATCACAACCCAGAAAACGACCCGAAGTAACAGGTTTCTCTCACTGTGCTGCAGGACTGAGCGCTTTAGGAGGTCGTTTATCCCTTCAACCCTTAGGCAATTTAATAAATCAGATGTTTCTGGAAAGACAATGGACAATGATGTTTGCAGATGACATTGTGATCTGTGGTGAGAGGAGGGAAGAGGTGGAGGAAAATCTGGAGAGGTGGAGGTTTGCACTAGAAAGAAGAGGAATGAAGATTAGTCAGAGTAAAACAGAGTACATGGGTGTGAATGAGAGGGATCCAAATAGAAAAGTGAGGTTACAGGGAGAAGAGCTAAAGAAGGTGGAAGATTTTAAGTATCTAGGATCAACAGTCCAGAGCAATGGAGAGTGTGGAAAAGAGGTGAAGAAGCGTGTGCAGACAGGATGGAACGGGTGGAGGAAAGTATCAGGTGTGATGTGTGATTGAAGAGTTTCAGATAAAATGAAAGGGAAAGTGTACAAAACCGTGGTGAGACCGGCCATGCTGATTGCTCTAGAGACAGAGGCACTGAGGAAAAGACAGGTTACAGAGATGTTTGTAGCAGAGATGAAGATGCTGAGGATCTCTCTGGGAGTGACCAGTAGGGACAGGATCAGAGGAACAGCACATGTTAGAGGTTTTGGGGATAAAGTTCGAGAGGCCAGACTGAGATGGTTCGGACATGTGCAGAGGAGAGATGGAGTACATCGGAAGAAGGATGTTGGATTTGGAACCACCAGGAAAGAGGACTAGAGGAAGACCAAAGAGGAGGTTCATGGATACAGTGAAGGAAGACATGAAGATAGTTGGTGTGACTGAAGAAGATGCAGCAGATAGGGTTAGATGGAAGAAACTGACTTGCTGTGGCGACCCCTGAAGGGAAATGTCGAAAGAAGAAGATGACAGAGGACTGACGCAGAACTTTGTGGACTGGTGTCAGCGAAACCACCTCCTGATCAACGCGAGAAAACCAAGGAGATGGTGGTGGACTTCCCCAGGCATCACTCTACCACTCCCTCACCAGTGAACATCCAGGGAATGAACACTGAGCAGGTGGACTCTTACAAATACCTGGGTGTTCACCTCAACAACAAACTGGACTGGACTCATAACACCAACGCACTGTAGAGGAAGGGTCAGAGCAGGGTCTACCTTCTGAGGAGACTGAGGTCTTTTGGAGTGAATGGGGCACTCCTGAAGACCTTCTACGACTCTGTGGTGGCATCACTCATCCTGTACGGTGTGGTCTGCTGGAACAACAGCGTCACAGAAAAAGAGAGGAAGAATCGGGACAGAATCATCAAGAAGTCCAGTTTTGTCCTGGGCTGCTCCCTGGACTCAGTGCGGGAGGTGGGTGACAGAAGGGTCCTGAAGAGACTGACATCCATGCTGGACAACAAGTCCCACCCCCTGCAGGACACTCTCTCTGCAGTGGCAGGCTGCTCCACCCTTACTGTGTGAAGGGAAGATTCAGGAGGTCTTTCCTTCCATTTGGTGTAAGATTCCATAATGAGTAATTTTAACCATGTGCTATTTCTGCTATTTCTCACCAGAACGGAGCGGTAGTTCACTCACTTTGAATGCATGTTTTTGTCCTTAGTCTATTTCACCTTTTTTGTTTTGTCTGTGCATACTTGTCGTGACCCCGTTTTTTCTTCCTGTCCCTATACTGTTGCATACTGTAAGTTCCCCATTTTGGGACAAATAAAGGTATTCTTATTTACTTACTCTTTGGTGTGTATGTTTTTGTTTGTGTCTGTGCATGAGTGTGTCTGTGTATTTTTCTATGTGCATGTGTGTGTGTGTTTGGCATCTCCCCATGGTAGCAGAGTGTGTTTGATAATCCAGTGTGTGTCCATGGAAACAGACTCAGAGTCATGATGCTCTCAGAAGAACACATTCCCAAACAAACAAGTTAATAACTAACTTTTCAACCGCGTCCGTCAGGTAGAAACAGGCAAAAGGCGAGGTACACCCTGGACAGGTCACCAGTCTGACACAAACAACTATTAATCATATGAGAAAAAATAGCTGATTGTAGCACAAGTGTGTTTATTTCCAGTACAGCCCATAATAGTCTAAATAGTCAGACTAAATTCTATTATTTTAATATAGAAATATAAATGAATACGTATTTGTGATGGACCAAGCAGTGCAAATAGACAGGCACAAGGTTTTAAGTAAAAAAGGGGTCTTTTTATTGAACCCAAAAAAATATCAAATGTTCAACAATTATAAAAGAGGTCAAAATAACTAACTCAACTCAAGATAAGGTTTAACAAAAGAGAATTAACTCAAACAAACAGACCTCTCTGACTGAGAACAGCATGACCTTAAATGAAAGAATACTAAACCACTGCCAACACAAAGAAGGGGGGGTTAACAAAACAGCTTAACTAAATCTAAGCTAACAAAACCAATTTCACCCCTAAAGAAAATAAATGGTTCAGTCCAATTAGGTGACTCCAGCCCAGGACAGCAGGTGATCATTCGGCCCAGGAACTGGAGCACCTGCAAAACTCAAGAAAATCAAATTAATGTGAATCAACAACATAAATCACACATGTGCGCTAATCTAAACTTGTATTAAATCCAAAGTAAAGAAAAGTGGTTTAACAAACAAAATATCTAAATTATATTCATAAAGTGAATAAATTATAAAGTTTACAAACTAAACAGTTGTGTGGCTGTAGCCATCACACACGCCCCCTCTTCAGATTTCTCGCTGACACAGCGAGAAAGACAATCTCCAATGACGTTGTCTCTGCCGGGAATGTGGTGAATAATGAATTTGTACGGCTGTATGGCCAGGTACCACCGTGTAATTCTTCCATTTGTGTCCTTCATCTTCTTGATCCATTGCAGAGCCTTGTGGTCTGTCTCCAGAGTGAACTCACGTTCAAGAAGATAGTACTTGAAAGATTGGAGTGCCCACTTGATGGCCAATGCCTCCTTTTCCACAGTTGAATACCGGACCTCTCTTGGAAACAACTTGCGGCTGATAAAGGCAACTGGGTGGCGCTCTTCTGATGGTCCCTGCATCAAGACAGCTCCCAAACCCCTCTCCGAAGCAACAGTCTGAAGGACAAACATTTTGTCAAAATCAGGGCTATGCAAAACTGGACTCTTACTAAGAGAGGGTTTTTGGCACTGAGGGCAGCTTTCACAGTACTGAGCAACATCTGTCCTCAATCCAGGCCAATAGAAGTGCTTTCTGATGCGATCCACGGTCCTACGTTTTCCAAGGTGACCGGCCCCTCGGATTGAGTGCCCCAGAGACAGCACCACCTGCTGGATCTTCCGGGGAACCACCAACTGCAAAACTGATCCCTGTTGACGATAAAGTACACCCTCCTTTATCAAGAAGGTTTCTTTGCTGCAGAGATTTTCAGATCTCTGTTTCCCTTCTGCTTTCTGAAAAAGAGGTGTTAGAGTTGAATCTTCATGTTGCATTTCAATGATGTTTTCAGGAATCTTGAAACCCAAAGGCAACTCCAACTCAGTGTTAACAGATAGTTTTGCAGTGTGATTGAATTTATCTTGACTCTTTTGTCTGAAAGACTTACGAGACTTCCCTGGTGCTGTCTCCAGGTCTGCATCAGGAAAGGGCAAAGTATGAAGTATATGTGAAGATTCTTCTCTTTTCACCGCTTGAGCTCTGGTTACAGCAACATTGCATGCCTGGCTAGAATCAAGCAAGTCAGACAACACAGGTAGATCTCGACCCAACACAACTGGAAATGGCAGATTCTCAGAGACTCCGATGTTTAGCAGAAATGTTTGTCCTTGTACCTTAATGTACATTTCTGCTGTTGGATATAGTTTTTCCTCCCCATGTACACAGCGAACTGGGATTGTATCAGCAACGTTGACTTTGTCTACAGGAACAAAGTCTCTGTGCACAAGGGTTTGGGTACTTCCTGAGTCAATTAGAGCTTTTATAGTTCTACCATTTAGCTCCACCAGCGCCACCTTTAAACCACTCTGCAGGTCTATCGTTGGGGTGATCTGCTGACGAGGGACAAAACACATTTGGCTTATTTTTGTTGAATTTTGTGGGCACATTGGCTTTGTGTGGCCCTCCATTCCACACAAATAACAAATCACCGTCTTGGATCTTGAGGGCACCGTGATGGACTGACTTGGAGGTTTACTCACCCCTGTCTGGTAGGTTTGAGATTTCTTAAAGTCCTTCATTTTCCAAGCCGTCTGACTCCACGGTTGCCCTTTTTCCCGTGCCGCTACAAACACATCAGCCAGCTGTGCCGCCTTAGCAGCAGTGTTTGGATTACGCTCTTTAATCCATATCTGTAACTCAGGAGACAACATTCTCAAGTATTGTTCCAGAATGAAGATCTCACCAATTTCCTGCACCGTTTTTCCATTTGGTTTAATCCATTTGCTGTACAATTCTTTTAAACGTGCATAGAGTTCTTTTGGGCTTTCATCTGACTTTACCTCTAGAGAACGGAATCTCTGACGAAACGTCTCAGGGTTAATGTCATATTTCTCCAGGATGACCATTTTCACTTTATCATAATCTAATGAATCATCCGTATCCATATGAACATACGCACCTCTTGCCTTGCCAGTTAGTAGGGGGATCAGCCGAAAAACCCAGTCTTGTTTTGGCCATCGGCAAGCGAGGGCAATACGTTCATAGGTCATTAGAAAATGTTCAATGTCATCATCATTTGTTAATTTTTCAAGTGTCGGTGCCTGAAAGTGGAACTGACCTGCTTGAACATGCTCTTTATGATTAGTAGCAGTGCAATTGTTCTCAGGTTCCCAAGGCTCCACATCGGAAGGTTCAGGTTCATCCGTTTGATTTTCTGGAGCTGGGGATGTACGAGCTTGTACTTCCACCTGCAACAGCTGAAACTGATGTTGTAATGCTCTGAAACGCTGTTCTTGGCGGGTGAATTCCTCCTTTCGTCTTGCTTCCTGGGCCTCCTGTTGACCCATATGAGAACGAAGAATAGAAATCACTTCCGATATTGTTGGCTCCTTACCGTAGCCCTCAGTGCCATCCACCCCTCCAGAGGCTTCATTTTCCTCTCCTTGGGTTGCTGTTTCAACAGGCTGGTTTTGACCATCTCCTTTCACTCCGTTGCCGCTCCGTCTAGATCTTGGCATTGTTCAGTCAGGAAGTGATTATGGGAAAAAAAAAAAAAAAACAACCCTGTGCCTTCATCTGCAAGATCCCACTTCTGACACCACTTGTGATGGACCAAGCAGTGCAAATAGACAGGCACAAGGTTTTAAGTAAAAAAGGGGTCTTTTTATTGAACCCAAAAAAATATCAAATGTTCAACAATTATAAAAGAGGTCAAAATAACTAACTCAACTCAAGATAAGGTTTAACAAAAGAGAATTAACTCAAACAAACAGACCTCTCTGACTGAGAACAGCATGACCTTAAATGAAAGAATACTAAACCACTGCCAACACAAAGAAGGGGGGGTTAACAAAACAGCTTAACTAAATCTAAGCTAACAAAACCAATTTCACCCCTAAAGAAAATAAATGGTTCAGTCCAATTAGGTGACTCCAGCCCAGGACAGCAGGTGATCATTCGGCCCAGGAACTGGAGCACCTGCAAAACTCAAGAAAATCAAATTAATGTGAATCAACAACATAAATCACACATGTGCGCTAATCTAAACTTGTATTAAATCCAAAGTAAAGAAAAGTGGTTTAACAAACAAAATATCTAAATTATATTCATAAAGTGAATAAATTATAAAGTTTACAAACTAAACAGTTGTGTGGCTGTAGCCATCACAGTATTACAAATACATTAATATAGGTTATTACATTTTTATAAATAGATTAAAATCTAAAGGTAGATACAAACGTCTAGATTGGAAAAAATATTTCTCCACGTTTAAAAAAAAAAAAGGTAAATGAGACCAAACGGACTTTAACAAGTTCGTTTACAGGTCGGAAACTCCAAACATTGCCGTGGCAACAAGGCGCTGTGCATGGAAACAGAAGTAACTGTAAAAATATGAGACAGTGCACACACACATATACACACACACACGCAGCAGCTGTCTGAGTGGATAAACACACACACGACAGACGCTTATTAATGCAGACGATGAGTCTGATTTAATTAAAAAGCTCGTTAGGATCATGTTAACGAGACGCTTCTACAGCAGAAATTTGTCCAACATGTGACGGGGATTTATTGGTTCCCGTGGAAACTCGTAGAAAATATGATGCAGCAGAAATAATCTTTATTACAACTTTTAATTTTGTCGCAAGTATCATCTTCAAAATTGTAATCAAAGTTCCTAAAATTTAGTATGGTGGGGTTTTTTTTTTGTTTGCTTTGTTTTATCGTTCTTAATAGTTTTATTTTATATAAATTAAACCATTTTAAACCCGAAATCCAGGAGCTCAGGGACTCTCTAGATTGCTTAAGATTGCTAGAACAATCTCTGGTCTGGAAATGTCGCCTCTTAAATTGTAAAAAATCCTTGTCGATTTGCAGACATTTGGATAAAAGTGTGACCAGAAAAGAACTGTCTTGGACAGAGAAGTATGTTAGAGCGGTTCAGGACATGTATGGTACTGTAAGACAATGTGAGGTGTGCTATAGGCGTGATAGAGGAGTTCAGAATGGTTCTAGGACATTTCAGCCACGGATATTTGAGCCAAAAAACTGCAACCTAGGATATTTGAGCCATGTGCGCCCCCGAATTTAGGACATTTCAGCCACGGACATTTGGGCCAAAAACCTATTTTATGTAGAAAATTGTGATTTTCTGATATTTTATGTAAAAACTTTATCGTAAATAAACAGTTGCACTACAGAAAATAATTGGTTTTAGTCATTTTTATCCCATGGCTCAAATAAAAAATTCTGATATTTTTTAAAAAAATTGATATTTTATGTAAAAATTCTGATATTTTATGTAAAAATTTTATTGTAAACAAACAGTTGCACTACAGAAAAATTGCTTTTAGTCTTAAAAATTTTTATCGTGCAAAAATTTTTATCGTGCTTTTAGTCATTTAAATTTTTTTTATCGTAAATAAACAGTTGCGCCTAGCAAAGTTGCGCCCAGGTTGCAGTTCTTCAAATGTCCGTGGCTGAAATGTCCGAGTCACCGTGGCTCAAATATCCTAGGTTGCAGTTTTTTGGCTCAAATGTCCGTGGCTGAAAAGACCGTTCACCGTTCAGAATAGAGGTGGGACTGACTGAATCCAGAATCTGCTCTGCTTCTTTTCTTGTTCACGATGGTCATGGACAGGCAGGCAGACGAGGTTAGAAAGGAATTTCGATTGGCCATGATGTTGGCCGATGACATTGTTATCTGTAGTGAGAGGGAGCATGGGGAGGGAAGGCTAACGAGGTGGACGTTTTGAAGAAAAGTCTAAACAAAAAAATGATTAAAAGCGGAAAATATATCAGTCAGTCACCTTCTTAACCGTCCATCCTTTATTGGATTGTGGGGGTGCCGGAGCTGATCCCAGCTGATTCAAGGCGAGGGGCAGGGTACACCCCAAACAGGTCACCAATCTGTCGCAGGCCACTGACATACGACCATACACACACACTCACTCCTAGGGGCAATTGGGCACCGGTAGTCAGTCAGTCATCTTCTTATCCGTCTATCCCGTTGGGGATTCCAGGGGTTGCCGGAGCCGATCCCAGCTGATTTAAAGCGAGGGGCAGGGCACACCCCAAACAGGTCACCAATCTGTCGCGGGGCCACGCACATACAACCATACAGACACACACTCACTCCTAGGGGCAATTTGGCACCGGTCAATCGAGGGGAAAATATATAATTTTTTAATATGTAGAAACATGTTTTTATTGTATGTAATCACTGTAACATCATGTGGTATTTCTCATATTCATGTAATCTGGTTACTTTCGGTTACCTTTGCACCGAGTTCTGAAAAACCACACCTTGTTTAGTGCTGCTCCATTTAAATGCAAACAAGATACTTCACACCCCTCCCCCACTTCTTGTCCTTCTAACCTGAGCAACCATAAACATAAACACAGAAGACTTTACAAACGATCCTCCAGTCAGATGTTGTGTTGTGTGTATTTTAGAGTTAGGGTTTCGGTACGAGACATGAAAGATGTTTTATTCTGATTTTGATCTAAGTCAGTTTTATGGTTTCTATGATTTATAAAGTCTCAGTGAAAACCCCGGCAATAAATGGGGAGCTAACAATAGCAGAAGATTTCACTTAGTGGACAAAAATACAGAAAAATATATATATTCACATAAAAATCTTCAGTCTTATATGTGAAAAATAATCCCAGAGTCCTCCGATAAGAAACTAAATTTAATCAAATAATGGGGTGGAGGGTGGGAGCAGTGGCTCAGTGGTAGAGCATTCACCCACGGAAGTCAACCGGGTTCAATTCCCAATGAGTTAGCGTCTAGGGTCCTTGAGGAAGACACCTAACCCCCCGTTTCTCCCACCATTGGCGCCGTCGTGGCAGCCTGCTGCGGTGTGGTCGTGCAGCACACAAATTTTCCCGGTGAGGGATCAATAGAGGTCAGTCAGTCAGTCACCCTCCTTCTTATCTGTCTATCCCTTACACGGGGTGCCGAAGCCCATCGCAGCTGATTTAAGGCGAAGGGCAGGGTACACCCCGAAGAGGTCACCAGTCTGTCGCGGGGCCATACACATACAACCATCCACACACACACACTCATTCTTAGGGGTAATTTGGCAGCGGCCAAGCAACCTAGCATGCATGTTTTTGGAGGGTTGGTGGAAACCCACACAAACACAGGAGAACATGCAAACTCCACTCAGAAAGGACAGTGTTCCAAGCCTCGTCCCCACCTGGGACTCGAACCCACAACCTTCTTGCTGTGGGGCCACTGTGCTACCCACTGCACCACCGTGCTGCCAATAGAGCATGAAAAAAAATAGTTTCGATTTTCTGAGTAACTCCACAAATCATAGGCTCACCAAACAGTAGGCAAGAGGTGCACTTGGCATCAAGTGGTTTTGTGTTACCACTTTTCTGTTTTTAATTTTTCTCTGGGTCACTTGTTTTGTCTTGTTTATGAGAACAAATAAAAACTGGAACCATCTTTGTGGATCACCATGCGTCAGTGGTTACACACTGTGCATCGTTGTTCTCACCATGACCGGCCGTTTAGTTTCTCTGTTTTTCTCTGTCCAGTCCGACTCTGTTTTTTTCTATTTTTAGTCCCAAATAAACTCTTCTAGCTTCGTCTGAAGGGTCAAAGACACATAAAAACAGCTGCAGGGCCTGCGCGGATTGGGTCAGAAGAACTTTTGTCTGGGCTTGCACAAAGCAGGACTGATGCTGCATGTGACAGCGTGACTAACCAATCACACGTCTTACATAATGTCAGCTTCTCTTATCCTGATGATCCAGCGGTTGAACCATGACTCCTGACTCAGTTTAACTCAGATGGTCCTGCAGATAAGGACACTCCATGGAGAGGTTAAACGATGAAAGAGAAACAAAGGAGGGCAATTCAACTCTGGAAACGTAGAGAAGACCATTCAGTTTAGTTATATGGCCATTTCTCTCAACAGTATGACCGCCACAGCAGTCAATATGACTCCATGTCACTTTAATTTGCTAATTAGAATAAATAAAACACAATCTAGGAGGCTGACCTTTTATGACTTTTATATAAACAAGTTTATTATTTTATCATGTGCTTTTTGTGTTCTAAAAATGAACATTACAAAATTTATAAGCATTTCATCTCCTCCAACCTGCTGCGCCCCGCAACCGCTGAGAGAAACGAGCATTGCCATAGCAAAAATTTCCCACAAAAGTTGTTGCTATGTTGCTATGGCAACAAACACATTGCCACACATAAGTTTATATTTGTGGAGAGAGACAAGGAGGACTCTGACGCCATTACAGAAACATTTTAGAATGGTTGAGTGAGAATGAAGAGACATCGTGAAGAGAGTAAGAAAATTGTTGTCTGAAAAAAGTCAGCCATGTTTTCTGGATAAGTCTTGAAAGTTCAGGTTAACATATTGGAATCAGAGGTGAGATCGGGCCTAAAAAATCCAGCCCGACCCGACCCGAGCCCGCGATATTAAAACCTGACCCGCCCGAGCCCGACCAATCAACGTGGTTTGCGGGCCCGAGCCCGAAACAAGCCCGAAATGGGGGGGACGTAGGGGGGGGGGCGGGGTGGGATTTATAAATTGGAACATTTTCAAGAACATGTTTTCTAATGAAAAAAAAAATTACATTATAGGACCCCTAACGCACTTGTCTGTGATGGCCTGCTTGGCGCGAAGAGGAGGGACGGTCTTTGAAACAAATGATAAAAATAGCGATCATCACTTTTGCCAGTCCAGCTGTTTAAATGCCTGCTCAGCGTCGAGGTGCCAGTCTTTTTGGTCTCATATGAAAGCAAAGCGTCACATTGACGACATCCAGCGAAGCCAACGCAAGTTTCTGTAGCATTTTGAACAATAAATTTGAAGCTTTTCCACACCTCACTCTTACCGGTGCGTGTTTTTTTTTTTTTCAGTTCTCCTGCTTTTAGTTTATCCTTAATTTCTTACTTCATATTGGGGATACCAGTTCAGAATAAATAAAGACGTGCGCAGGGGAGGATTACCAAATTAAGAGGGGGCGTTCACGTGCACAGAGCATGCGCTGGCTCTACGGATCCTGTTTAGTAGTAAAACATTACTTCTCTGTTTTATTATTAATTTTATAACAAATATTCCTTAGTTTAGTACACACACATCGTTTTAGTTTACATTTTATAAACATATACTGTATTTATTTAAAAAAAAAAAAAAAAAAGTCAGCAAGAGAGAAGCCCGAACCCGACCCGACCCGAAGTAATGATTGATATTTTTAGGCCCGACCCAAAACTCGGGTCGGGCTCGGGCTTAAGATCTTACCTCTGATTGGAATGTATCCCATAGCCAATTTATAACGAGGACATTTTTGAAGCGCAAAATGTGGAAAAAACAGTAGGCTTTAATGAGTTAGATCATTTTACTTTGGTGTTTGCTTTTTTATTCTAGGTTTTGAAAAGTTAACACTTTGTCATTGTTATTACTTTAAAAATTGAGTGGTGTAAATGTTTATTTGTGCAAAACATGAATAATTACATAAGCGTCACATTGACGGTTATGGTGCTCGCAAGTTGATTTAGAACGCGGTGGTCCTACCGTAATTTCACGACCATTAGGCGCACCGTACAAAAAGGCGCAGTCTTAGTCACACACCGCCTTACAACAACACACACGCAAGCGTGCAAATGTGCGTATTAAAAAATAGATCGGGAGCAAAACTGAGTTTGGTTGTGCTTTATTTAAGTAGTAACGATACTAAACAAGCACATTACCGGTAATAGTCTTTATTCAAATCCGTCAAAGTCCTCATCCTCTGTTTCGGAATCGAACAGCTGCGCAAAATCCAACAGAGCAGGTCCACTTCGCTCCTCGCTGTCAAAGTCACTGTCTGTACTGTGCGGCTCCTCAGAAAGGATACCAGCTTTTGCGAAAGCTCGGATAACAGTACCAGCAGACACGTTAGTTCAAGCATCTACAATCCATTGGCAAACTGTAGCGTAACTCGCTCGGCGCTGCCTTCCACCCTTCCACGGCTCGATTCCCATGTTCCTCCGCGTAGCTGATTGCCTTCAGCTTAAACTGAGCGTCATAAACGTGTCTCTTTGCCATTTTCAGGGTTAAAACAGCAATGTTGTGCATACAGCACATACCTTTTTTATACACAATCCACACCCACACTTCACTCTTTAACATTCTCATGCCTTTTCTTTCAGGTCCGCCTTGCGGGCACCGCGTTTTCTTTCAGGTCCACCTTTTCTCACGAGCACCGCGTTTTCTTTTAGGTCCGACTTTTCTCACACGAAAGGGCGCACCGCTCATTTTGAAGAAAATCTAAGATGTTTATATGCGCCTTATAGCCGTGAAATTACGGTAGTTTTAAATGACACTGGTACAAGCAGGCTTTCAAAATGAGTTCAAATATGGTGACATATTTGATGTAATTAACCATCATTTCCACGACGAGGCTCAATTTTCTTCTCATGGCAGACATTTATGTGTATTTTCTATTTGTTTCTTTGCTGCTTCAAATGCTTCATTTCACTGTCCTCAGTTCAATTCAACTTCTGTCCACTAGTGTCATCTTTTCTCTCCGTCCAACAACAGTCCCTTTTTACAGACAGTGAATGAGTGAAGGAGAGGTGATGGATAAGATGAGGTAAAGATTCCAGAGGTTAGGACCTGAGTACAGACCACTGACCTATAAACAGCTCTGTGTTTTCTGGAGTCGATGTTTAACCCGGAAAGACAAACATTCCTTATCAGGAGAAGGAGGAAAACCACGTCTGTTAATCTGTTAACTTCCTGCTTTGTCCATGCTCAGGTCAAGGAAAGGTTGGTGAATGTTAGAATGTTTTATTTGAGGATTAGATTACGTCCCATCTCTCTTTATTGAAGCAACTTCCTAAAGGTCAGTTTAATTTTATTTGGAGAAGGAAAAATTTCACAATTTGTTGGTCAAGATGAATCAGTGTCAAGCTTTGATGGGAAGGTTTAGACACCCCATTTTTCACAGACAGTGAAAATATATTTTAAATTGTACAAATATGATGACTGAAGTAGCCAGGAACAGCACATGTTAGAGGTTTTGGAGATAAAGTCAGAGAGGCCAGACTGAGATGGTTTGGACATGTGCAGAGAAGAGACAGAGAGTACATCGGAAGAAGGATGCTGGGTTTAGAACCACCAGGAAAGAGGACAAGAGGAAGACCAAAGAGGAGGTTCATGGATACAGTGAAGGAAGACATGAAGATAGTTGGTGTGACCGAAAAGGATGCAGCAGATAGGGTTAGATGGAAGAAACTGACTTGCTGTGGCAACGCTTGTAGGGAAATGCCGAACGAAGAAGAAAAACTAGCCACAACATTTAAGACAGGATGCTAGATCTGTTCCGAAAATGAATAGATTGATACAATACAATAAAAGATACCTTCTTAATCACAAGTGGTTGTGATCCCCTTCGCCTGCTGCCAAAGGGAGCCCTGGATGTTCCTAATCAACCTGATTAGGGTCACCTGAGGATGATTTCTGATTCCACACATCTGTGCACTCGGCCATCTATTTAAGGGCTATCACCCCGGACTTCCCTGTCGGGTCATACCATCCCTTCCAGCCAGGTCACCCTGGTTGCCTGACTAAGTTTGATCTTTGTTATTGTTTGGACTTTTGAAACCTTGAGTTAACCCTGTTCTTCTTGCTTTACAGACTTTCCTGAATTGAGTTAATAAACCTTGTTTGAAATCCTGAAATTGGGTTCTCCTCCTTCCATATCACAACATAAGCAGAGAGTTGAGGGTCTGCTAGCATGGCCCAAGAAGAGTGGTAAATATCATGAGCTTCTTTCAGCTTCTGAACAACTACTGGGTGATGCTGAATTGGGTGGAACAGAGCTGGAAGAACCACTGGTCAACCTTACACTCGACTATCGGCTCTCCGCATAACCATGTAGGTTGTCACGGCAGCAACGTGGAAAAACTCCAATGATTTATGATAATCATTGGATGAATCATTGGATAAGTGGAGGAGTTTAATTATCTCGGGGTCTTGTCCACGAGTGGGGGAAGGATGGAGCGGGAGATCGACAGGCGGATCGGTGCGGCATCAGCAATAACTAGGACGCTGCATTGGTCCATCGTAGTAAAGAGAGAGAAAAAGCAAAGCTCTCGATTTACAAGTCGATCTACGTTCCCACCCTCACCTATGATCACCAGCTGTGGGTGGTGACCGAAAGAATGAGATCGCGGGTACAAGCGGCCGAAATGAGCTTCCTCCGCAGGGTGGCTGGGCTCTCATTCAGAGATCAGGTGAGGAGCTCTGCCATCCGGGAGGAGCTCGGTGTCGAGCCGCTCCTCCTCCAGGTCGAAAGGAGCCAGATGGGGTGGTTCGGGCATCTGGTCAGGATGCCCCCCGAGCGCCTCGCAGGCGAGGTGTTTCGGGCACATTCTACCGGGAGCAGACCAAGGGGCAGACCCTGCACCTGCTGGAGAGACTATGTCTCACAGCTGGCCGGGGAACGACTTGGGATCCTTCCAGGTGAGCTAGAGGATGCAGCTGGGGAGAGAGAGGCCTGGGCTGCTCGTTTGAGGCTGTTGCCCCCGTGACCCGACCCCAGATCAAGCGGAAGATGACGGAATGGAACGGAACGGATTTATGATAATAAGATATTAAACTTCTACTAAAAGCTCCACATCTTGAGAGCAACTCAGAGCCTTCACTAGGTGGAACAACACTATATGTTGTTCTCAAACACCACCAGGGCTGGGTGGTGGCACAGTGGGTAGCACATTGGTCTCAAAGCAAGAAAGTCGAGGGTTCGAGTCTTGGGTGGGGTCGAGGCTTGGAACACTGGCCTTTCTTTGTGGAGTTTGCATGTTCTCCCCATGTATTTGTAGGTTTTCTCTGGGTACTCTGGTTTCCTTCCACCCACCAAAAACATGCATGTTAGGTATCTGATTAGCCACTACAGAATTGCCCCTAGGAATGAATGTGTGTGTATGGCCCTGCTGATGGGCTCCGGCAACCCCCGTAACAAATAAATGGTTAAGAAGGCGACCGACTGACTGACAAACACCACCATCTTTATTTCCACACGTCTTCACTAAGGTAAAGTCGGGTATGTTCAGACAGGAACCACTTCTGACGTCATTCAGACTCAGTCTGTTAAACAGACTGAGCTGCTGTCTTTCTTTAAACAGAGAGCTTACGTCTGATGAACGACTATACGAGTAGAAGACCTGAAGAGAACTGTATGTTACTCATAATAAATACAAGATGTCTTGTTCAACTCCAAACACAAATGTTTCCATTTGACGTGCAGTGCCAGATTTGGCTGCCAAAATGTCTCCAACGTACGCTGAGGAGATCTATGCGTTTCAAATTAGCATAATTTTTTTCTACTTTTGAACAGTGGTGGATGAAGTACTCACTTTTTGTACTTAAGTAAAAGTACAGCTAATTAGGCAAAAGATTTACTCAAATAAAAGTAAAAGTACCAATAAAAAAATCTACTTAAGCAAAAGTACAAAAGTAGTTGGTGTAAATTGTACTTTTTAAGTAAAAATTAAAAGTATTCGATCATAATTCAAATGTTATTTTTTGTGCTATAGGGTGTCACCATGGTAACCAGGATAAATACTCTGCAGGGGTG
This sequence comes from Neostethus bicornis, assembly GCA_902685375.1. Classification (NCBI taxonomy): domain Eukaryota; kingdom Metazoa; phylum Chordata; class Actinopteri; order Atheriniformes; family Phallostethidae; genus Neostethus; species Neostethus bicornis. The sequence goes on along the minus strand of LR738547.1, from coordinate 4,061,098 downwards.
TGACCCCCCCCCTCCCGCCTCTTTTGGTCCACAAAAAAAATAAATAAATGAGATAAAAGTAAAGGGGACAAGTCAAGCTATTCCCTAGAGGGGCCAGTGAATGGGCCGCCAAAATGGAGGAAAATGACACTTATTTTTAAAATATTTTGAGGGGGAGGCCCCCAGTCACTATATTGGCTTTGTCAAAGCCCCACCCCCCTTTGCAAAATTCTAGATCTGCCCCTGCTCTGTGTAATGATGGCTCAACTTTTTATTTAAACGTAAACACAACGAACAACGATCTTCTGACTCTTTTTAATTTGTACTAGATTTGATGTTTGGTTTTTGGCGCTGAATGAATGCGAAAAATGTTTCTCGATTCATTACTCAACTGCTTCTTTTGATTTTGGCGATGCGGCTTCAAGATACTCTAAAAAAAAAAAAACCTGTGTATTTTTCAAATTTCTGAACGAAAATGTAACAAAAAACGTAAAACACACTTTTAAAAAGTAACGAAGTAAAAGTACAGATATTTGCTCTAAAAATGTAGTGAAGTAAAAGTAAAAGTACAGGTCTTAAATTTTACTTAAGTAAAGTACAGATACACAATTTTTTTTACTTAAGTACAGTAACGAAGTACATTTACTTTGTTACGTTCCACCACTGCTTTTGAACATAAATCTGCAAAATCTTGGCCTTGACGAAAGATAATACTAGGGTTACTTGAAGCTGTAGACTGTAAAATCCAAGCAGAAAAAAATTTATTTTCTACTTTAAGGAGCTGGAATTTTAAGAATTATTTCCTCAAAATTATTTCTTACATAAACACAATAAAACAAAAGCAGTTTGAAGTAAAACGTTAAATAAACCATAAACATTGTTCTTCTTTCATGACATTAACGTTGAACTTTCAGTTTGGGGGTTGTAGTGGGTGATGGTGTGGGGGTCTCAGCACAAAGCCGGCTCTGTAGGGGTGGCACTCCCCCCGTCCAGCCTAACAGGGAGAGACTGTTGCAGCATATCATGTGATGTGGGAACATACATGTTAGCCTGAGTCACATGCTCCCATGACTGAGGGACACTGTGGTGACCCCGCTGACTGGACGACCCGTTTGGATGAAAGGTCAGAACATCACATGCGTAAAGAAAGACACAAACGCACGAGACAACAATTACTCACGGCTCATTTTGGGAGATTAAGTGATGAAACGATCCTGCTCATCGTTCTTGGATTTATGATCTCATTTTGTTTTTGTCAAATTTGCTGCAGATTAGGGCTGAAACAACTAATCAAATTAATCGATTATAGTCGATTATTGAAATAGTTGTCGACTAATTTAGTCATCGATTAATCGTGTAGAAAGTTTTTGCTGTCAACTGCACTTAATATTACACAACTTGATTGTTTTTTGTGTATTTTTACTCATGTTAACCTCGGTCATTTTTGTTTGGTACTATACCTCTGAACAAGGTTAAATTTGCTAATCTAAAACTGTTAACGATTTCTTGTTTTTAAATGTGATCCTGGATGGTCAACAGTTTACATTTTATGTTTTTTTTAGCCAGTACTATAAAACACATTTTAGGGGTGCTTGTGATTTACCTTTACTGTATACAGTAAGTAGATTTATTATTTTATATTTGCTGTAGAACTGGTAGTATACTCCATTATATACATACATATATATTACATTTCACAGAAAGATTAACATTTTTACTTATTAGAATGAGCCCAACGTGTTGCTTGAATGGTTATGAGTTGTGTTTTGCATAACTACATTCAATAAAATGCCAAAAACTATTATTTATTAAGTTTCCAATTTTACCCGATTAATCGATTAATCGAGCCAATAATCGCCAGATTAATCAATCATCGAAATAATCGTTAGTTGCAGCCCTACTGCAGATTTGAAAACTTTCCTGATGTTTGGGGGAAAAATCAGCTTCACTTGGAATTCTATTGATGGAAGGATGGGTGGATAGATGGATGCAAAGCTCTTGGTCTTCCCCTCTAGGGGAGACAGCGCCTTCTCCGTCGCTGCACCAACCCTCTGCAACACCTCAATCAGCACAGACCTCCCATCATTTAAAAAAATCCCATCTTTTAAAAATTGCTTTTATTATTTTATCTACTTGTCATTTTTATGTTTTTTATTTGTTCCTATTTATTTTACGTGTTGTGAAGCATCATTTCTGTTTGCTTTTCTGTTTAAAAAAGAAATTTAAGTTATTATTACTTAAAAAATATGCAAGTCTTGATGGTTAAATTCAAGCTTATATATTATGTAAACAATTATAGTAACAATTGTATTACTTTTGTACTTGTATTACTTTTTCATTTGATGTTCTAATTTTCATTTTATGTATTATGATTGATTTCTGAATATTTACTTATGTTTTATGGATTTCTAAGTATTTACTTATATATTTTTTCGCTTTTATGATGATTTAAAAAAAGAAAAAGGGTCGGCGAAATAAGCATTTGCTTCAGCCGATACCTTTTCGGTCCTTTGCTAAAATATAATTATTTTTTTCTTTCTTTCTTTGATGTGAAATTACACTGTGACCGAAATAAATAAATAAAAATAAAAAAATTGTGCATTTCAAAGTGCTAAAAAAAGAAAATCTAATATTGTCATTATACATATTTATCAGACGGTGGCCGCGTGGTTAGAGCGTTCGCCCGTGGACCGGAAGGTCGCGGGTTTGCGTCCCACAGAAAGCACGTCTAGGGTCCTTGGAGAAGACACCTAGCCCCCACTTCTCCCACCATTGGCGCCGTTGAAGGGCAGCCTGCTGCGGTGTAAGGAGTGCAGCAAACAAATTTCCCTGGTGAGGGATGAATAGAGTAATTCATTATTATTTTATCATTATAAAAGTCTTAACGGTATTGGGTCTTCTTATTTATCTGACCTCTTTGTGAGGTACAACCCCCCCACAGACCCTGAGGTCCTCTGGTAGTGGTCTTTAGGACCAAATGACGAGGCCTCACGGTGAGGACTCATTCCAGCACTATCATCCTCGCCTGTGGAACAGCCTGCCAGAGGAACTCAGGGCTACACAGTCTGTTCATGTTTTTAAGAAGTCTAAAAACCCACTTTTTAACTTGGCTTTTACTTGATTTTATTTTTGCTTAAGATGACTTTATGTATTTAATAAAATCTGTTTGTTTACTTTCCTTTTTTTTACACAGTTTTATTTTTCTGATTAATTTCTTAAATAGTTTTTAACTGGTCTTTGTTTTAATTCTATTGTTTTCTTCTGTCTTATTCCAGTGTTTCCTCATGGGGATCCTCCATCCCACGAGCTCTGCCTGCTCAGTTTGTGGGGTCTTCTCTGTGGGAGTCTGACTGGCTTGTGTGTTGCTGGTGCCTCACTTTAGCCAGGTGGCTTCTGTCGGTGCCTGTGTCTCTTGGAGCTGGGTGGACCCCTGGGGTTTTAGCCTGTACAGTCATGGGCGGGCCGACTCCTGGTGTGGATTGATCCCCAGTTATTATTTCCTCACAGCATCAGGCCGGATGTTTATTTTTATTCCAGTTAAAGAGACAGTAGCTAGCGGTTCTGGTGAAATGGGGGCTGGGTATGGATGGGCATTGGAGGTATGGGGTAGAAGGCGGTGTGAAAGTTGATCCATGTGTGTAGTGTTTTGTGTGAGTATGTGATTGCATGCATGTTTTTGACTTACTGTTTTTTTTTTTAATGATCTGGATTTTAATGTTTAAGTTTTTATTTGTTTGTTTTTTTTTGGCAATTTGTGTAACTTCCGTTCCGTTCCGTCATCTTCCGCTTGTTCTGGGGTCGGGTCGCGGGGGCAACAGCCTCAAGCGGGCATTCCAGGCCTCTCTCTCTCCGGCTGCATCCTCTAGATCACAGGATCCCAAGTCGTTCTCCGGCCAGCTGTGAGACATAGTCTCTCTAGCGGGTCTGGGGTCTGCCCCTTGGTCTCCTTCCGGTGAGACGTGCCCGAAACACCTCGCCCGCGAGGCGCTCGGAGGCATCCTGACCAGATGCTCGAACCACCCCATCTGGCTCCTCTCGACCTGGATAAAGAGCGGCTCAACCCCGAGCTCCTCCCGTATGGCAGAGCTCCTCACCCGATCTCTGAGTGAGAGCCCAGCCACACTGCGGAGGAAGCTCATTTCGGCCGCTTGTACCCGTGATCTCATTCTTACGGTCACCACCCACAGCTGGTTACCATGGTGAGGGTAGGAACGTAGATCGACTTGTAAATCGAGAGCTTTGCTTTTCGGCTCAGCTCTCTCTTTACCACGACGGACCGATGCAGCGTCCTAGTTATTGCTGATGCCGCACCGATCCACCTGTCGATCTCCCGCTCCATCTTTCCCCCACTCGTGAACAAGACCCCGAGATACTTAAACTCCTCCACTTGGGGCAGGACCCTGTCCCTGACCCGCAAGGGGTCATTCCCCCCTTTTCCGGGCGAGGACCATGGTCTCGGATTTGGAGGCGCTAATTCCCATCCCGGCCGCTTTACACTCGGCAGTAAATTGATCCAGTGAGAGCTGGAGATCACGGTCCGATGAAGCCAACAGGACCACATCATCTGCAAATTGTGTAACTTTATGTTGGAAAAGAGCTTTATGAATAAAATTTGATTTGATTTAATATAGATAGATGAATGGATGAAGTGATGGGTTGCCATGGAAACCAGGCCTAAACATTTTGCTCAGATGTTCCTGCATGTTTTACACATTGAGTAAAAAAAAAAAAAAAAGAAGGTTAATGTTCTGCAGCCACTGTGCTGGTGTCCTGCAGGTTTGACACGTTTCTTTGCGTCTTCACATCAGGAATACATCTAAAACTTGCAGGACAGCATACCTCAGCTCTGTGGCTCTGTCCTGCTACGTGCACAGCCGGACCACCTTGTGATCCTGCATGTGTGGAATGTGCAAGAAAAACAACTTCAACAGCACAAAGTGCACAAGTGTTCCTTGTCCTCTGAAAGTCCTTTTCTTTAATTCACATTCTGGAAAAAGCAAGAAGGGGGTGTGGGTGCTTTGATATGGGTTACTGTGCGCTCACACTCATAATAAGAGTTCTGTAGCTGCTGGATGCAGCCTACTGGAACTGGAACCACCCAGTTAGTCGTCACGCCGTCTCAGTCAGAGAGTTCAACTCTGGTTCCTAGAAGCATGTAAGTGAAGTGCAGGTTATGGGGAAACAAAGCCAAGCTATTCAGCTAACAGTATGCCTGCAGGAGGTGTGTGTGTGTGTGTGTGCGTGTGTGTGTGTGTGTGTGTGTGTGTGTGTGTGTGCACCTCGCGGCTCAGCTGAGGGATTTCTAGGAAAGCCTAATGGAGAGGTTGCCATGTTTCCATCCGATGCTGCAGAAAGTCAAGCGTGTAGTTCTTTTCTTGCAGAGAATTTGTAGGTGACTCCTTCGAATGCATTATTTACAGCACGCTTTATGGATATTTAATAAGAGTTTTTCAGAGAAATGAACTTCGTGTGTTCTGACCCGGTGGTGGCGGCAACGGAAAAGAACGCCTATGGACACCATGCTAACAGATGTGATACAAGATTACAGAGAGAGTGAACGGTTGCTATCATTAAGCGAAGCATGACCCTGGGACATTGCATCACGTTGAGGAAAAAAAAATCCTAAGAAACAAAAAAGAAACCCAAAAAAGAGGGAAAAAAATTAGGAGAAACCTTATGGGGATCCGGGTGAAGGAGGGATACATTGTGGGATGAATAGACTATGTACCTGGGACTGAAAACAGCGATACCTGATACTTGACTGGACAGAAAAAACAAAGTAGATAAAAGTGATTAAGAGAAGGTATTTGAAAGGTTTCCTGCACCGTTCAGTCGTGAGGGTCAAAAGAGAGATGCGACGAAGAGCTGAGTGCACCAGTAAAGTGCAAGGTGCACTACCTATACCTTGGGAGAGGTGCTTTCACTTAACCGCCTGACCAGGAGAAGAGAATGAAGGCAGTGAACAGTAAAGGTCATGAGAGCACAGAGAGAAAAAGGGGGCAGTAGGACACGATGACAAAAAGTCTCCCCGATATATATTTTGCTAATAGCTTCATTTGTAAGTCTGTAAACTACATGCAGTGGTGGATGAAGTACTCACTTTTTGTACTTAAGTAAAAGTACAGATACTTAGGCAAAAAATTTACTTAAGTAAAAGTAAAAGTATCAAAAAATCTGCTTAAGTAAAAGTACAAAAGTAGGTGGTGTAAATTGTACTTTTTAAGTAAAAAGTAAAAGTATTCGATCATAATTCAAATATTATTTGTTGTGCTATAGGGTGTCACCATGGTAACCAGGATAAATACTCTGCAGGGGTGTGACCCCCCCTCTCCCGCCTCTTTTGGTCCACAAAAAAAATAAATAAATAAAATAAAAGGAAAGGGGACAAGTCAAGCTATCACCTAGAAGGGCCAGTGAATGGGCGCCAAAATGGAGGAAAATGACACTTATTTTTTAAAATGTTTTGGGGGGAGGCCCCCAGTCACTATATATTTTGGCTTTGTCAAAGCCCCAACCCACTTTGGAAAATTCTAGATCCGCCCCTGCTCTGTGTAATGATGGCTCAACTTTTTATTTAGAAGTAAACACAATGAACAACGATCTTCTGACTCTTTTTAATTGGTACTAAAATGTTTCTCGATTCATGACTTCTTCTCCCGATCAACTGCTTCTTTTGATTTTGGCGATGCGGCTTCAAGATGCGCAAAAAAAAAAAAAAAAACCTGTGTATTTTTCAAATTCCTGAACGAAAATGTAACGAAAAATGTAGAACACACTTTTAAAAAATAGCGAAGTAAAAGTACAGATATTTGCTCTAAAAATGTAGTGAAGTAAAAGTACCGGTCTTAAATTTTACTAAAGTAAAGTACAGATACACAATTTTTTTACTTAAGTACAGTAACGAAGTACATTTACTTTGTTACGTTCCACCACTGACTACATGTTAGCAGTTTTTGCAAACCGCATAAACCTGGTGGACAACAAAAGTTTGTTCAGTTTGTGTAGAAAGAGCTAACAGAATCGAATCTGAAGGCTGCTGATTTTAGTCTACCTGGCAACAAATGCTGGCTGAAATGTGATTGGTTGAATGCTTGAATGTGAAAAGCAGAGGAGGTTTTGGAAAAGCTCTGACCAAAAACCAACAGATTATTTGGAAATATTTTATAGAATTTGATGGCAAAAACACAGATAACATCAAGTTATTTAGATATATTTATGGCTCCGCCCACAGAATACGGAAAAGGTAATACCCATTTGGACTTTCGGCCCGTGCATATGTGCGTCAAACTTTTGTAAACTAAACAGGCGTTGAAGGCATTCAGATTTTCTGCTATTTGAGTTTTTCTTCCCTGACAAGATGGCTCTAAGGCAGGTAAGGGCAAACTACGGCCTGCGGGGCACATGAATGTTTTAATTAGGCCCGTTGGGTATTTGAAAAAAATTAAATAAATAAATCTTCTGTTCCGTTCCGTCATCTTCCGCTTGTTCCAGGGTCGGGTCGCAGGGGCAACAGCCTCAAGCGGGCAGCCCAGGCCTCTCTCTCCCCGGCTGCATCCTCCAGCTCACCCGGAAGGATCCCAAGTCGTTCCCCGGCCAGCTGTGAGACATAGTCTCTCCAGCGGGCCCGGGGTCTGCCCCTTGGTCTCCTCCCGGTGGGACGTGCCCAAAACACCTCGCCTGCGAGGCGCTCGGGGGGGCATCCTGACCAGATGCCCGAACCACCCCATCTGGCTTTTCTCGACCTGGAGGAGGAGCGGCTCGACACCGAGCTCCTCCCGGATGGCAGAGCTCCTCACCCCATCTCTGAGTGAGAGCCCAGCCACCCTGCGGAGGAAGCTCATTTCGGCCGCTTGTACCCGCGATCTCATTCTTTCGGTAACCACCCACAGCTGGTGACCATAGGAGGTGGAGGAGTTTAAGTATCTCGGGGTCTTGTTCACGAGTGGGGGAAGGATGGAGCGGGAGATCGACAGGCGGATCTGTGCGGCGTCAGCAATAACTAGGATGCTGCATCGGTCCGTCGTGATAAAGAGAGAGCTTTGTATGGTTAATTTTGAATTTGTGTAAGATTACTTGTGTGTGAAGCTTTCTGAAACTTTATGGAAATAATGGAAATAAAACAGAATTGAACAGATATTTATCTCCTTTTTGGGAAACTAGAATTAAATTTTTATCATAACGTTTCGACTTTTAAATGAAAAGCATTTTAGATTTTGCCCAAACAAGTTTTAGCTTAACCACGTTAAAGCAACACGATCCATGCTGTGATTTTATTTCGGATACGTAGAAAAATCTTAATAGTTTACGATTAACAGTAGCGTAAATAAACAGAAGCCAGAGGACTTCCTGATTATTTCTGTTCTCCTTCACGTTACGTGGAAGGTAAACCATGTTTCTGGTGGGTACCTAGGTGTGGTACATCCAAACCTCAGATGTTCCGTATCTACAGTGAAATGTGTGCCAGGTTTCCTCGAACGTCTTAATGTTCGTTCTGAGAAATCATCGGTGCATGTCGTGTTTAATGACATGACCTTCCTGTGAGCGAAAATCGAACTGAATAAAAAGAGTTGGATTGATTATTCATTATTGAGACGGAGACGGTGGCCGCGTGGTTAGAGCGTTCGCCCGCGGACCGGAAGCTCGCGGGTTCGCGTCCCACAGAGAGCACGTCTAGGGTCCTTGGAGAAGACACCTAACCCCCACTTCTCCCACCATTGGCGCCGTTGAAGGGCAGCCTGCTGCGGTGTAAGGAGTGCAGCAAACAAATTTCCCCGGTGAGGTTTGAATAGAGTAATTCATTAATATTATTTATAAATGTGAGAAAATAAAATCTAGAATAACAATAGCAGCTGGTTTGTGATGGAACCAGATTGAACTGGAAAGTGGATCAGTCCTGCTCGTCAGACACGGGAGACTTTTTATGTCTAAATATAAACATTTGCTTATTACAATGTTATAATAATGCTTTTATTTTGGTGAGCTGTAACCCAGTGGTTTTTATTTTCAGTGCAGCTATTTACATTTTTTTTTTTTTTTTTTTAAACAAACTTTAATCACTACTTTGTGAAAGCCATTTTGGTTTTTTACTATCCCACGTTTTCCAGTGTGGCAATTACTGTGGAAAAAGCAATTACTGGAATTATAAAAATCTCTAATCTCTAATCTGATCTCTAATCAATACTTAAAATCATTGTATGAGACAGACTTTTGAAAACTAGTTGAACAAAGTAAAGAACTATAAGCAGCATAGGACAGGTCTGCACGGGACAGGTCTGTATAGAAAACTTCATCAGCAATCTGAAGGACAGGCTAGACTTTTAGCATCGATGACAAGAAAGAAAGATGGATTTTAACAACAAATAATACAAGTTCCCACAACAGACTGGTGACCTGTTTTGGGTGTACCCTGCCCTTCATGTCAAATCAGCCGGGATGGGCTCCGGCACCACAGAACCCCATGAGGGATAGACGGTTAAGAAACTGACTGATACAACTTTTTCGCGAAGAAACTTTTTTCCGTTCCGTCATCTTCCGCTTGTTCCGGGGTCGGGTCACGGGGGCAACAGCCTCAAGCGGGTAGCCCAGGCCTCTCTCTCCCCGGCTGCATCCTCTAGCTCACCTGGAAGGATCCCAAGTCGTTCCCCGGCCAGGTGTGAGACATAGTCTCTCCAGCGGGTCCGGGGTCTGCCCCTTGGTCTCCTCCCGGTGCGACGTGCCCGAAACACCTCGCCCGCGAGAAGCTCGGGGGGCATCCTGACCAGATGCCCGAACCACCCCATGTGGCTCCTCTCGACCTGGAGAAGGAGCGGCTTGACACCGAGCTCCTCCCGGATGGCAGAGCTCCTCACACGATCTCTGAGTGAGAGCCCAGCCACCCTGCGGAGGAAGCTCATTTCGGCCGCTTGTATCCGTGATCTCATTCTTTCGGTCACCACCCACAGCTGGTGACCATAGGTGAGGGTTGGAACGTAGATTGACTTGTAAATCGAGAGCTTTGCTTTTCGGCTCAGCTCTCTTTTTACCACGACGGACCGATGCAGCGTCCTAGTAACGTCCTAGAAACTTTTTTACGTAAGAATTTTTTATTGAATAACGACTTTTTCCCAAGCTGGCCGGGGAATGACTCGGGATCCTTCCGGGTGAGCTGGAGGATGCAGCTGGGGTGAGAGAAGCCTGAGCTTCCCGTCTCAGGCTGTTGCCCCTGTGACCCGGCCCCAGATGAGCGAAAGAAGACAGAACGAATTAAACAACTTTTACTGTAGAGGTTTTCATTCGTGATGCCCAATCTGCAATAATTCATTTAGTGAGATGATTTTTATAACAAATTAATTACTGAGGGGCTAATTGGTGCAAACGAAGCACTAATGAAGGCTTAGATAAAATTCACAGTGTAGTGATGTTTGTTTTCACCAGGTTTCTGAGAAGCCCTGTCTGGGTGTGGGTGCACACACGTTAGATAATGTGGGCGAACACCGGTATCTATTTTAAGTGAAGTCACAGTTTGGTTTTGTTTAGAACTTTCCAAGGAAAAACTTCTAAATTTAAACTTTCCAAAAAAAGATCCTGGTTTTTGTTGTGGCAACATTCCTGAAAGAGAGTTTCTCTCCGACCTGCCGTGTGGGAGGTGATGTCATTGATCCAGGACTTTCTCTCTGGGATGAGTCAGACACGCTAAGAGGAAATAACCAAATAAGGAGAAGGGTTATAAAAACAAACAAAGAACACCTTCCTGCTGTAACCCGACAGGAACAACCGTGTCAGGTATGATCTGGATTTATGTTTTCATAACAGATGTGAAGACTCAAACTGGAAGCAATGGACATTTATAATGAACAGGTTATTAATCAAACTGCTGAAGGGATTTGAACCAATCTGCCCCATAGTTACTCAGTACCAACTATAGATGAAATTTAAAGAATCACCTCCAACTTGTCATATCTTTCTACAACTAGAAAGAGAGTAAAATCCTTTTACCTTTTAATGAAAAGTTTTTTTTTTCTCATTTTATTACAATTTACAGTCGTTTTTATTTGATGTTAACGACTATTAACTGTGATTAATCCGTATCAAACACGTGGGAACATGTGGGCCGGGTTCCAGGGGCAACAGTCTCAGATGGAAGCCCGGGCTTCTCTCACCCCGGCTGCATCCTCCAGCTCACCCGGAAGGATCCCGAGTCGTTCCCCGGCCAGCTGTGAGACATAGTCTCTCCGGGGGATCCGGGGTCTGCCTCTTGGTTTCCTCCCACGGGGACGTACCCGAAACACCTCACCAGCAAGGCACTTGGAGATGCATTCTGACCAGATGCCCGAACCACCCCATCTGGCACCTCTCGACCTGGAGGAGGAGCGGCTCGACATCAAACTCCTTACGAAAAGCAGAACTCCTCACCTGTTTTCTAAATGAGAGCCCAGCCACCCTGTGGAGGAAGCTCATTTTGGCCGCTTGTATCCGTGATCTCATTCTTTCGGTCACCACCCACAGCGGGTGACCATAGGTGAGGGTTGGAGCATAGATCCTGGTTACCATGGTGAGGGTAAGGTCGAAACGGAAAGCTTGGAACGCTCACAAGAAAATAAAAAGTTAACACCAAAGCATCAAACAACATTCTTCTGCCTGCACCATAAATTTCTGACCTTTACCTTTGGTCAGTTAATCTGTAATTGGTATTGAGTAACTGTGAGCAGTTTCATTAAAATCCTTTCAGAAATTTTGCATTTACAACTGTTTTGGAAGCATGGACGGAAGGACGGACCGGCCGAATGTTTGATGCCTTCTCAACAGAAATGATCATTTAAAATGTTGTGGAGAAATTTTTTGTTAATAAAGTTATTTCAAGACAAAATATAAATAAATTCTGACTTTATAACCCGTAAAAGGACGTGTTTTTAAATGTGAATCCCTGTGGTACAGTATCTAATGGGGTTTTCTGTTTCCTGCTTCTCTTACTGTTTATGTAACGCTGCTTTGTTTCCTCCTCTAGCTGGTGAATGGAGACACACACCTACTGACCGGTGTGTGTGTGTGTGTGTGTGTGTGTAGGCGGGAAGCCAACAATAAACAGATTCACACACATCCACAACTTCCTTCTCTTCGTTTTCCGTAAAAGGACAAAGTTTTGATGTGTAATCAGGAAGCAAGCGTTCAGTATCAGACAAACATTTCCAGAAACAGGATATCACCACTCACCTGGATTATACACACACACACACACACACACACACACACACATGCACACCTGCAGGGTTCAGTTTACACAGGATTAAATAAAAATTTAAAAAAGTGAATTAAACTGGATGACCCATATGAAAAGAAACCAAATGACTTTCAAATCTTCGTCTTCTTCTTCCATCATTTCCCTTCAGGGGGCGCAGCAGCAAGTCAGTTTCTTCCATCTAACCCTATCTCCTGCATCTTCTTCAGTCACACCAACTATCTTCATGTCTTCCTTCACTGTATCTATGAACCTCCTCTTTGGTCTTCCTCTAGTCCTCTTTCCTGGTGGTTCCAAATCCAGCATCCTTCTTCTGATGTACTCTCTCTCTCCTCTGAACATGTCCAAACCATAGACCAAACAGCATGGCCGCTCTCACCACGGTTTTTTACACTTTTCCTTTCAACTCTTCTATCACACATCACACCTGATACTTTTCTCCACCCATTCCAGCCTGCCTGCACACACTTCTTCACCTCTTTTCCACACTCTGCTTCCTGTCTTTTTCTCAGTGCCAGTGTCTCTAGACCAGCGGTGGGCAAACTTTTTGACTCGCGGGCCACATTCAGCTCTAACATTTGACAAGTGGGCTGGAGTAAAAGGGGGGGGGGGGGTGTGTGCACCCCCTCTAGGTCCACAAAAAAAAAGTGTTCTTACTACTTTAATTATTGTAGAAAAAAGTTTCAAAAAAGTCTTCTGGACAGTTTAATTCTTGAACGAGACGTTTCGACTTCCATCCGAAAATCATTTTCAATCTGAATGAAATGGACTGAAAACTGGATCTATTTATACTAACCTGAGTAAAAGGTCAAAAAAATAGTAAGAAGGCTCGACCAATGAGCCTGTGTTACCTATGATGGCCGTGAATGGCTCCTATTGTAGCCACAGATCAGTAAACGAACCTTATTATAAAAATGCTACAAGCCTAGTGAATAGAAATTCCTGCTAATGATAAGCGTGAAACTGGGTCACGAGGTGTCATCTTTAGTCCTTGGCTTCAAAAGGCTGCTGTAAATCCCGGGCATCTAACGCCTCCACTCCGATTCAGTGAGGGATTTTCTTTCATCATCATTCTCTTTCATCAAGGAAGCCATCTTTGGCTATGGATCACTCCTGGATGAATGAGGGACTACACGGACTACTTTAATTATTATAAACTTTGGTTAAAAAAATGCACCAAAATGCAGAAAAATTACTTATTTTTCAAAAAGGTTCTGGTGGGGGGATGCCCCCAGGTCCCTTTACACACCATTATAATCCCACCCCCTTTTAGAAAATCCTGGATTCGCCCCTGGGAACAGGAGCAGATGGATGGCATGCTTTGGTAACCGCTAGATTAGACAGATAAAATGGCGCTAGATTTTAACTAAGCGGTATATGTTACATCAAGAGCGTTAAATTTCAAATCTAGCGGCGCTAGGTCTGAAATCTAAGCGCATGACGTAACATTTTGCTTGTTTTAACATCTAACACGCTTGTTTACGTGTGTGTATTGGGTCCAAAATCTTTTCATATCTGTGCAGACTGCTTATTTTGAAGGTGTGCGCATCACGGAGACACACACATTTTAATGGGAGCAGTGTTGTTGGTTTTGACGCCACGTAGTAACGAACATCATAATTTCAGAAAAAAATCGAACTATTCATTTAATTTTTTCTAGTTCAGCGGGCCGGATTAAAACGTTTAATGGGTCGCATTTGGCCCGCGGGCGGTAGTTTGTCCATGCCTGCTCTAGACCAATCAGCATGACCGCTCTCACCACGGTTTCGTACACTTTCCCTTTCATTCTAGCTGAAACTCTTCTATCACACATCACACCTGATACTTTTCTCCACCCGTTCCCGCCTGCCTGCACACGCTTCTTCACCTCTTTTCCACACTCTCCATTACTCTGGACTGTTGATCTTTAGTACTTAAAATCTTCCACCTTCTTTATCTCTTCTCTCTGTAACCTCTTCTTTCTAGTGCAAACCTCCTGGCCCATAATATTGTCTACTGAATGTGTTGATACTACAAATCCCAGAATGCATTGCTAAAGTTTTTGGCATGTTGTTAAATATCATTTTCCGCTCCGTTTGGCAGATGTCATTGCGACATATTTTTAGCATAGTGCAGTTGAATGTTATGAATGCTATGAATGTTGCACCGTAAAAAAAATATTTTTGTTTGTACGATAAAATGCAGGAAGTTAAGACAGACACGTGTTTTAATTACTACGATACAACAGACGAAGAGTAATTAGTCAGTCAGTCATCTTATCTGTCTGTCCCTTTCAGGGTCGCGGGGGGGTGCTGGAGCCCATCCCGGCTGATTTAAGGCAAAGGGCAGGGTACACCCCGAACAGGTTGAGAGTCTGTCGCGGGGCCATACAATCACTGACACACACACTCATTCCTAGGGGCAATTTTGCCACCGGCCATTCAACCTAGCATGCATGTCTTTGGAAGGTGGGCGGAGACCGGAGTACCCGGAGGAAACCCACACAAACACAGGGAGAACATGCAAACTCCACACAGAAAGGACACTGTTCCAAGTCTCGTCCCCGTCTGGGATTTGAACCCACAACCTTCTTACTGTGAGGCCATTGTGCTACCCACTGCGCCACCGTGCTGCCTAAGAGTAATTAGTCAGTCAGTCAGTCTATCCCTTTCGGGGTTCCGGGGGGTGCCGGAGCCCATCCTTGCTAATTTAAGGCGAAGGGCAGGGTTCACCCCGAACAGGTCGCCAGTCTGTCGCGGGGCCACACACACACAACCATCCACACATACAATCATTCCTAGGGGCAATTTGGCACCGACCAATCAACCTAGCATGCATGTCTTTGGAGGGTGGGAAGAAACCCACGCAAACACGGGGAGAACATGCAAACTCCACACAGAAAGGACAGTGTTCCAAGCCTGGTCCCCATCCGGGATTCGAACCCACAACCTTCTTGCTGTGAGGCCATTGTGCTACCGACCATGCTGCGTAAGAATAATTAGTACGGAGTTAAATTGTTTCATAAAATTTTTCTCCATTGCTATTAAAGGAAAAAAAAAATTGTTTTTTTTCGTTGCCCTATTTGTCGTCTCGTCCAGGAGTTTCCTGCACATCCTCTTATGGAACAACAAAGTCACCAATCAGGCTGGCGGGGGAACCACCCAACCAAAGAGGTCAGACAGGAATCCATCCAAACGGCTACGTTGTGCAACAGCAACTGTGTGAATCCCGTGTTTTCCACTCTCTGAAATGTGGGATTTTCCTTCGTGTGGAATTAGTGGAGCTAGTACCACACCTCCAGCATGAAACAGGCCAACTGTTTACCATGTGAAAGCTGAGCTGGATGGTATTTCCTCCTCCTCCACCCAGTCAGGGACTTCTTGTTTTTCCCTTTCAGCGTGTTTTCTGACTCACTCAGACATTAGTTTAGCCCAAATTAGTTTCAGCTCAAAGTAAAAGCGTCCATTGTTTTATGTGTATCACCGTGGTAACCACAACTCCAGAACAAAACGTCTATAAATAACCCATCAGGAGGTGTTAGGCTTACGTGTGCATGTAAACCAAACACGTCAGCCTAAAATGAATCGCTCACAATCATTTACCGTGTTTACAAATAACTGATGGGCATGTGGGACGCGTGTTTACGGCATGCATGTGCATGCATCATCCAGAGGTGTGACACAGATGTTGTTGGAACTACACAGTGGTGGATGAAGTACTCACTTTTTGTACTTAAGTTAAAGTACAGATAATTAGGCAAAAAATTTACTTAAGTAAAAGTAAAAGTACCAATAAAAAAAATCTACTTAAGTAAAAGTACAAAAGTAGTTGGTGTAAATTGTACTTTTTAGTAAAAAGTAAAAGTATTCGGTCATAATTTCAAATGTTATTTTTTGTGTTATAGGGTGTCACCATGGTAACCAGGATAAATACTCTGCAGGGGTAGGACCCCCCCCCCTCTCCCGCCTCTTTTGGTCCACAAAAAAAATAAAATAAAAGGAAAGGGGACAAGTCAAGCTATCCCCTAGAAGGGCCAGTGAATGGGCCGCCAAAATGGAGGAAAATGACACTTATTTTTTAAAATGTTTTGGGGGGGGGGCCCCCAGTCAATATATATTGGCTTTGTCATAGCCCAACCCCCTTTGGAAAATTCTAGATCCGCCCCTGCTATGTGTAAGGATGGCTCAACTTTTTATTTAGAAGTAAACACAACGAACAACGATCTTCTGACTCTTTTTAATTTGTACCATATTTGATGTTAGGTTTTTGTCGCTCAATGAATGCAAAAAATGTTTCTCGATTCATGACTTCTTCTCCCGATCAACTGCTTCTTTTGATTTTTCAGATACGGCTTCAAGATGCGCTAAAAAAACCTGTGTATTTTTCAAATTCCTGAACGAAAATGTAACAAAAAATGTTAAATACACTTTTAAAAAGTAGCGAAGTAAAAGTACAGATATTTACTCTGAAAATGTAGTAAAGTAAAAGTACCGGTCTTAAATTTTACTTAAGTAAAGTACAGATACACAATTTTTTTACTTAAGTACAGTAACGAAGTACATTTACTTCATTACGTTCCACCACTGGAACTACATCATGTTATCCTCTTGTTGATCTGTCTCCAAGCCACAGTGTTTTGATTCGCGGCTGCTACAAATGTTTTTTGAAAGTCGTCTTTCGCACAAGCAGGAAGTAGCATCAGGTGTTTGTGCTAATGCTAGCTAATGCTAGCTGATGCTAATGCTAATGCTAATGCTAATGACCAAATTCTTTGATCTCTCTTTTCTTTGACGAGGCCTGTGCCGTTACTTTTTACCCACATCTTTGTTCTTGTCTAAATGAGTCCCTTTGTGATGATTTGTAACGATACACACATATTTGTACGTTTCTCCTCGGTTCTTTCGTCTTGGCTGCTTGTTGGAGACGGTGGCTCAGTGGTTGGAGCGTTCACCTGCGGGACTGGAAGTCAACCAGAAGTTCACAAGTTCGTATCCCACTGAGTGCACGTCTAGGGTCCTTGGAGAAGACACCTAACCCCCTGTTTCTCCCACCATTGGTGCCGTTGTGGCAGCCTGCTGCGGCGTATGAGTGCAGCACACAAATTTCTTCTTCTTCTTCTTCTTTAGTTTGCGGCATGAAGCACCAACCTGGGTGCATTACCGCCACCTACTGACTGTCACGAACCTCAAATCCTCCTCAATAACCCTGTACACCTCAAAAAAGTGTACAGGGCACCAAAACCCTTCCCCTGACGTCCATACAAAAACACCTCCTCCAAGCTCACTTGTCTCATCCCAACACTCCTCAGCACCACCATCATAGCCTCTCTTTCTTCCTCATACTTTCTACATGCTAACACCACGTGACTAACCCCTTCCAACTCCCCACAGAAATCACAACACCCATCCAAATGTTTACCCAGAATCTTGAGCGTTTCATTCAATCCCGTGTGCCCAATACGTAACCTGCTAAAAACCACCTGCCCCCGCCTTCCACCACCCACCGGATCCACAGTCACCCCCACCGTCCTCTGTACTTCATACAAGTGTCGTCCCTTCACCTCTGACTCCCACTCCATCTGCCACTGCTGCATTATCCCCTTCCAGACCAACGCCTTCACCTCCCCTCGTGACAGAGCCACGACCCTCTCCACCACCACCCGATCTGCAGCCCTCTTTGCCACCTCATCCACTCGCTCATTCCCCCCAATCCCAGAATGGCCCGGAACCCACATAAACACCAACGACCCTCCTACCACCCCCGACACCATATTCAAAACATCCCAAAACAAACCCTGATGATACCTCACCCTCCCCAGTTCAAGAGCCCGAACCACTGACAACGAGTCCGTGCATATAAGTACTTTCCCACCACCATGTTGCATCGCCCACACCACAGCCATCCACACTGCATATAACTCCACCGTGAAAATACATAAGTGATCTGACGTGCGAACCCCTACCTCCACTCCAGACCCTTCCACCACCATTCCCGCACCCGTCCTCCCCGAAACCGGATCCCTTGAACCATCCGTAAACACCAATGTGTAATCCCCATAATTCTCCTCAATAATACTCCTAAATGCTCCCACCATATTCACATCCCCAAACCTCCGTCTCCACCCCACCATCCCCAATTCCACCCTCACCTCTCCCAGCCTCCACTGTGGCACCATCTGAAAATTGTCCTCCCGCTCCAACTCCAAATCCCCCACACCCAATTCCCGTGCCCACAAACCCCCTACCCACCCAAAACTCAAAGTTTCCTTCACACCCCTCTCCCAGGACCAATCCAGAACCCCCCGCCCAGGGTGATTATGGCTCTTTCCTCTCAAGGAAACCCAATAATTCACCGCCAGGTGCTTCCTCCTCAGAGCGAGTGGCATGACACCCGCCTCCACCCTCAGGGCACTCACTGGCGAAGTCCTCAGAGCACCTAAACAAATCCTCAGGGCCTTGGCCTGCACCACATCTAAATCCCGTAACACTGTAGGCGCCGCCGAACCATAAACCACACATCCATAATCCAATCTGGATTTTATCAGGGCATCATACAGGCACCTCAAAGCTGAAAAACTGGCCCCCCAGTCCACCCCAGCTAGACATCTCATGACATTTAATATCTTGTCACACTTACTGGTCAAGTACCGTACATGTTCCCTCCACACCAACTGCCTATCAAAAGTTAGACCCAGAAAACGAAAAGACCCCACCATCTCAATGTGCCTACCATAGAGCTTCAAACCCTTCACAGTGCCAACCCGGCCCCTCGAGAACATCATACCTTTTGTCTTGTCCACCGAAAATCTAAAACCCCACCTGTCACCCCAAGCCTGCACCCTGTCTATACCCTCCTGCACCTTCCCAACCACATACTCCCTGTTCCGTCCTCTCTTCCACAACGCCCCATCATCAGCAAACAGTGATCTACCTAAATCATTCCCCACCCCACTAAACACACCATTAAACATAACATTAAACAAGGTAGGGCTAATTACACTCCCCTGCGGCGTCCCATTCTCCACGTCATAAACCGACGACATCGCTCTCCCAACCCTAACCTGAATCCTCCGCCCCTCCAAGAAACTCCGAACCCAATTGAATATTCTCCCTCTAATCCCCATCGTGCGTAGTGTAATCAACAGTCCCTTCCTCCACAACATATCATAGGCTTTTTCAACATCAAAAAATACCGCCACCAAAACCTCTCTATTCACCCGTGCCTTCCTAACATCATCCTCCAACCGAACTAACGAATCCAAAGTGCTCCTACCCCTCCTAAAACCACATTGGTATTGTGACAATAGATTCCCCTTTTCTAACTTATACTCCAACCTCTGAGTTACCAACCTCTCCATCAACTTGCAGACTACAGACGTTAAAGCAATCGGCCTGTAGTTTCCTGGATCACTTGTATCCGCTCCAGGCTTCCTAATCGGGAGAATCACTGCCTCCTTCCACTCTGCCGGCACCACCCCCTCTCTCCACACCCTATTAAATAATCCCAAAAGTTTCCCTTTACCCACACTACCCAGCTGTCTGAGCATGCCATATACAATACCATCTTTACCAGGCGCCGACTGACCTCCTTTCGCCAAAGCTGTTTCCAACTCCCCCATTGTAAACACATCATTTACCACCTCCATGACATCATCATCCCTGCCCAGCTCCCCTGCAAATTCCTCCTCCAACTGCCTCCTCACAGCTCGCCCCTCCACCGACAAAGCCTCAACATTCTGAGTTTCCACAAACCGCTGTGCCAACACCTCTGCCTTTTCCTGGTCCTCAACCACAATCCGGTCCCCATTCCGTAGAGCCGGTAAATCAAAACACCGTGCACCCCCACCCATCCTCCTAATCATACCCCACACTGAACCCACCGGAGTGTCCCTACCAATAGTGCCACAATAGCCCCTCCAATAACCCCTCTTGACTGCCCGAATCGTCCTGCGTACCCTAGCCTGAGCTCTCTTATACTCCATTAAGTGCTGAAAGTTGTGTGAGCACCTCACTAAGCGTAAAGCCCGGTTCCTTTCCCTAACTACCTCAGCACACTCACTGTTCCACCACGGCACCAACCGCCTCCCGCCTCCGCCCCTGCTCCTTGGAATAAATTTCCCCGCCGCCTCCAATATGCCCCCCTTAATCCGTCCATCCAACTCCTCTATATCCAAATCTCCATCCACAGCACCCAACAATCTATCACTCTCCTCCGCAAACCCCCTCCAGTTAGCCTTATCTAACACCCACCTACCCCCACCCCGATCCACCCGTGGCCCTACCCCTATCCCCCACCTGCACCAAATCGGATAA
This sequence comes from Neostethus bicornis, assembly GCA_902685375.1. Classification (NCBI taxonomy): domain Eukaryota; kingdom Metazoa; phylum Chordata; class Actinopteri; order Atheriniformes; family Phallostethidae; genus Neostethus; species Neostethus bicornis. The sequence continues at coordinate 4,040,614 of LR738547.1, read as the reverse complement.
TGGTCACTGCCCATCGTGCCATCCCTATGCACCCACCACTCACACAAATGGGCCATCCCAGAAGACGCCAACGTCAAGTCCAGCGCCGACTCCCTCCCGGTTGCTACATCTAGTCTCGTTCCATGACCCGAATTCAGACATACCAAGCCTTTCCTCTCAAGCAGCTGCTCCACCATCCTACCATTAGCATCCGTCCTTTCACTTCCCCACAGCACACTATGCCCATTAAAATCCCCACACCAGAGTACAGAACCATCATCCTGTCCCTCAACACCATCCAGCTCGTCCACAGCTAAACCCCTCCCCGGGTTATAATAATTAATAACCGTAACAGACTTACTCCCTGCCCACACACGCACCACCACATACTCCCCCTCCATACCCTTCCCGACCACCTGATAAGGCAACCCCTCCCTTATAAAGGTCGCACAACCACCCCCCCCCCTCTCAAGCCTGTCCCTTCGAATCCCAACAAATCCACGCAACACAAAATCAAACCTCGGTTTCAACCACGTCTCCTGAACACGAACAACATCAGGTTTAACCATGCCACCCGCAATAAAAGCCTTAAAATCCTGACCATTAGCCAACAAACTCCTTGCATTCCACTGGAGAACTAACATAATGAACCTGTAGATACTGCCGCGTCCAACCCTGCCTGCTCATTCAAATCATCCCTAACTTCCTCCCACGTCAAACCAACCAGACCAAAGTGATGCACAGCCGCCTTAACCACAACCTGTAACCTCTCCGTCTTAGATTTTAAACCAGCAGTAGCATTTATCACCCCTGCAACAAAAGCCACCAAGGTCCGTGGCGACACCCACCCCACCTGACCACCGTCAGATACTCCCACAACAGCACTGACCGTCCCCAATCCAGACGACCTCACGTCAGAACCCCCAACAGCCTTCACAGCTTCCGCATAAGACAATTTACCCTCCCGACGAACCTGCTGCACCCTCAACTCCTTCTTCATGGCCTCACACCCCATAAATGAAACACTATGTCCTCCTCCACAATTGCAACACTTAAGTCCCACGCCCTCCCCACATGGCCCCTCCTCGTGGTCACCACTACACCGACCACACCTCCTACCATTCCTGCACGCCCAGGCCATATGTCCAAACTGCTGGCACTTAAAGCACCTGATAGGCGCCCTGACAAACTCCCTCACCCTGTACCTTATTAATCCAAAATACACCATCCCTGGCAAATCTTTGCCCTCAAACAATACCTTCACCGACACAGTGTCTGCTCTAACACCCGCTCTGACAAGCTTCTCCACCCTCACCACCCGTCCCCTATCCACTCTCAAGTGTTTAACCAGGTCCTCCTCACTGACCCCCCCCGGAACCCCTGATATAACCCCAGCACACCCACCCCCTGATCTATCCCCCACTCTAACCACTCTGACAACCTTACACTTCCCTACCACTTGCAATTTCATAGCTTTACCAACCTGATCTACATCCCCACATCCTATCAAAAGATTCCCATCATCCAACACCCTAGCAAACCGAACTTCCCCCACCTTGTCCTTCAAAACCCTGGTCAGTCTCAAAGGATCATAACCCCTCAATCCCTCACCCCCATCAAACCTAACCACCACGTGAAACACACCCATCCTTCCGCGACCCTGTCCCTCCCCCCTGTCCGTGCCACCATCCCCCCCTGACAGACGAGACTTCCGTTTAATACCCTTAGTAGACCATCCCTCCCCTGATTCCGACCCCTCCCCACCACCAACCTCCCCCGCCCGACCATCCAACCCCCCGCACACACCCCCGTCAACTTCCATCAACCCCTAATCGGTGACCGCAGGCGGACCAGTCCGGACCTGTACAGGCCGTCGGTTGGCCGCCCACAGGACAACCGTGTACCCCCACCACCCACAAACAAAAGAAAAAAGACGCACCACAAAACAAACTCACGCCAATTCAACCAACCCAACCCAAACAAAAAAAAAAAAAAAAAAAAAAAAAAAAACTACGACTAAACTATCCAAAGGAAACATCCAAGTCCTCCCGGACTCAGCACTGATTCCTCCCCTCAGTTTGATGACCCACACAAATTTCCCCGGTGAGGGATGAATAGAGTGAGTAAATTTTTTACCTAGAGTCAAATTTTTCAGGTGTGTTTGTCACGTAGGTAATCCTAATTGGTTCCATCAGTTGTAAAAGATAAGCTTTGTTTATATCGTCCAATGGGTGCCGATCTGAGTGACCCGTTGGGCTATCCAGAGTTTCTGCGGATGTCCATGATGAACCCTCGCTCCATCTGAGCCATCGATGACAATGTTGTTGGCATCCTTCCCCAATCAGTAAGACACTTATCTGTTTGTACAGCATCGTCTGTGGCTGAATAAGCCGATGCGGAAGCTGCAGCTCCTACCAGAGTTACTGCTATTGTGATAGGTGGTATGAGTCATGGGGGGAGCAGTGGTAGAATTACTTCTCTGTTGTTTCCGGGTCTTTGTGGCCTCGCACTGGATCTCTCTGTTCTCCTCTGCCTGCTTGATACCGACTTTGACAGTTGATTCAAGGCAAGAGGCAGAACACACTCCGAACAGGTCGCCAGTCTATCACAAGGCCACACACACACAGACAACCATCCACACACACACTCATTCATTCCTAGGGGGCGATTTTGTAACGGCCAATCAATCTAACATGCATGTTTTGGGAGGAAACCGGAGTATCCGAAGAAAACCCATATACACACATGGAGAGCATGCAAACTCCACACAGAAAGGCTAGTGTTCCAAGCCTTGTCCTTGCTCGGGAATTGAACCCCCGACCTTCTTGCTGTGAGGCCACTGTGCTAACCACTGCACCGCATCATTTAATCATAATAAAAAGGACAACTGCAAAAATAAATACAAAGATTAATTTTTTATAACCAGGGGCGGATCCAGGATTTTCTAAAGGGGGGCGCGGGGGTGTTAAGTCATTGACAAAGCCAGTATAGGGAGCCTGGGGGCATTCCCCCCAGAAGATTTTGAAAAACAAGAGTCATTTTCCTGCATTTTTGTGGCCTGTTCGCTGGCCCTGCAAGAGGATAACTTGACTAGTCCCATTTCATTTCTTCTTTTTTTCTTTTTTTTTTTTTTTTTTTTAGTGGACCAAAACTGCCCCCTGGATCTGCCCCTGATAATTTCAAATGTCCCATGGGACTGCCCAGCAGTGAGCTCAGCAAGCTTAACAATTAAAGTATACTGTTTACGATACATCTGCATTTTTTTTCAACATTATTTATCAGTAAAATAAGACAAACTTGTTCATCTATAAAAATCTGCCCTATTTGAATAAAAATATTTGTGTCCTTGATCTTTTCAGAGTTGGAGCTCATCAGGATGATGTAACCACATCTAAACTTTCTTGCAAACATGTCAAATCATCCACGCACGTGAGTTAAAGATGACCATTAGAGCGTGTGACACCCATCACGAAGGACTTTGCTTTGTTGCAGCGTGATGAGGTCATCGCTCAGAAATGTAATCTGACATCAGCTGAGATTCACTGTGCGCGTGGTCAGCTGATGTGTTTGCTGGAAGTGAGGGGGATCTTTGGGAAGCGCTGAGAGACTTCACAGGGAAGGGGGAGCAGCCGTGAGAGGGGGCAGCGGTCTGATCTCATGTAAGGAGTGAGTCAGCAGGCGGGGATGATATCACCCTCCTCATCGCACACCAACCACGGATTGGAAGAGTCAAACTGAGCCGGGCTCAGATGACCAATCAGGGGATTTATGATGGGTGGAGTGAGCGGGCGAGCTAAAAGGAGAGAGAGATTAAATGTCAGCACTCAGCTGGTTGGTTTTTACACTTATTTGAATTCTATATTTATATCAAAACAAAGGGCGTCACACTCAAATAAAATGCGTGTTTTTAGTGACTTTGTTGCAATTCTTACAACAATTTTCACAATATTTTGTGCATCATCTGCAAAATCTAGTCATGTGTGCACAAAACTGTGTCTCATTAAACATGTTTCAGTTCATTTTTATACTGTAATTCTCTGCGTTTTATGGCGGTCAAAATGAGCCGTATAAATAACAGCTGACCAGTATTTAGGATCAACAGTCCAGAGCAATGGAGAGTGTAGAAAAGAGGTGAAGAAGCGTGTGCAGGCAGGTTGGAACGGGTGGAGGAAAGTATCAGGTGTGATGTGTGATAGAAGAGTTTCAGCTAAAATTAAAGGAAAAGTGTAGAAAACCGTGGTGAGACCCGCCATGCTGATTGGTCTAGAGACAGTGGCACTGAGGGAAAGACAGGAAGCAGAGATGGAGGTAGCAGAGATGAAGATGCTGAGGATCTCTCTGAGAGTGACCAGGATGGACAGGATCAGAGGAACAGCACATGTTAGAGGTTTTAAAGTCAGAGAGGCCAGACTGAGATGGTTTGGACATGTACAGAGGAGAGAGAGAGAGTACATTGGAAGAAGGATGCTGGACGTAGTCCTGTTTTGACGGCACGGTGGCGCAGTGGGTAGCACAGCGGCCTCACAACAAGGAGGTCGTGGGTTTGAGTCTCGGGTAGAGACGAGGCTTGGAACACTGGCCTTTCTTTGTGGAGTTTGCATGTTCTCCCCTTATATGTGTGCGTTTCTGTCAGGAGAGTAGTCTGTTTCCCCCCTCCCGCTTGTCTGTGTGTGTGCAACAAGTCACACCTGAAACTCATCTTCTTCTCCTTTCGGCATTTCCCTTCTGGTGTCGCCTTAGCAAGTCAGTTTCTTCCATCTAACCCTATCTGCTGCATCTTCTTCGGTCACACCAACTATCTTCATGTCTTCCTTCACTGTATCCATGAACCTCCTCTTTGGTCTTCCTCTAGGCCTCTTTCCTGGTGGTTCCAAACCCAGCATTCTTCTTCGGATGTACTCTCTCTTTCTCCTCTGCACATGTCCAAACCATCTCAGTCTGGCCTCTTGAACTTTATCCCCAAAACCTCTAACATGTGCTGTTCCCCTAATGTACTCATTTCTAAGCCTGTCCATCCTGGTCACTCCCAGAGAGATCCTCATCTGCTGTAGCATAAATGGATCAGTTTTTGACTCACTCTTCACCATATCGTTTGTTTACCATGCTTGACTTGTTATCCAGTTTTTGGCTCCAGCTCCTACATCAGAACCTGCCTAATTAATCTGTTTTTGTCTTCTTTATTTGGACTTTTTATCAATCTAATAAATCTGCTTGAGATTTTTTCATCTGAGCCTGTCTGTTGTGTCAAAGGAATATTTTTTAGCTCCACATCATGACAGTTTCCTCCGGGTATTCCAGTATTCTCCTACCCTCCAAGCTAGGTTGATTGGCCACGACATGATTGCCACTAGGAATGAGTGTGTGTGTTGCCCCGTGACAGACTGGTGACCTGTTCAGGGTGTACCCTCCCCCTCGCCTTGAATCAGCTGGGATGGGCTCTGGTAACCCTGTAACGGATAGACGGTCAAGAAGGTGACTGACCTACTGGTCCTGTTTCCATGGAGGCTGTTACTGGGTAAGTCATGGTTGTCAGTAACTGGACCATCCACTGGTTTACATGCATATTTTAGGTCTTTACTGGGTTTGTTCTTGTTTCAGTTTCTGTCTTTGGCATTTCTGAGAAAAAAAAATCTAAATACTGTTTTTCACTAGATTTGTTTTGGGAAATAAAAACCACCACCCAACAGAAATCCCAGGGTTTACTGGAAGACCAAACGGTTGTCAGGGATAGAGTAATACAGAGTGGATCAGTACGGTGAGAGGTATCACGTTACTCTCAGATCAGGTTGTATATTGATCCAAAGCTGCAGGTGAGGAGTAAAGTCCATTAGCAGCATCTGTAGTTTGATCCCAGTAGTTACCGATCAATAGAAAAACAACGGTGTGAAACGATGAGTCAGAAAACCAGAGAAGAAAATCCGTCATGATCTCCACATGTTCCTAAAAGTCCAGGTCAGAACTGTACACACGTGTGTGTGTACGTCATGGGGGAAGTGGGTCAGACTCTATGTGAACGTTCTGACCTGCCCACTAAGTCCTGAAACATTACGACTGCACCAGGAACAAAACAAACAAACAAACATCAAACAAGTTTCATTAACACAATTTGGGAAAGTCCGTAAAGCAAGAAGCAAAGGATTAACTCGAGGTTACAAAAGTGAAAATAATAACAAAGTTCAAAACATGGTCAGGTAACCATGGTGACCTGGCTGGAAGGGATAGTAAGACCCGACAGGGAAATCTGGGGTGATTCCCCTTAAATAGATGTCAGAGTGCACAGATGTGTGGAATCAGGAATCATCCTCAGGTAACCCTAATCAGATTAGGAACATCCAGGGCTCCCTCTGGCTGCAGGTGAGGGATCCTGACAATTACGTTTTGTTCTCTTTACAAAACGTTAAAAGGTGCTGCCCCGGGCGTCTGGTCGTCTATTTTCGCATTTTTTCCACTCGGTTTCTGTCCTGTGTTTTGACAGTGTTTTGTCCCATTCTGGAGATGTGGCTTTGTGCGCTCTTTGGACGTCATTTCGGACTGCATTGTTTTACTTCGGACGGCTGTTTTTAAGCTAGCCGCTTTTTGGGGTTTTTTTTCTGAACGGCTAGCTCTCCATTTTGCTTGTTTTGCTGGTCATCGTGTAATTTCACTTTGTTTGCGTGGACTCAACCAGCAGCTAGCTCTCGGAACCAGATCCACTGTGGGTAGAGGAGTCAGTGCAGTCCCGACAGAACTGAGAAGGAGACAATCTGAAAGGAGGCGCTTTGAGCCCAGTGTCCCTGCAGTTCCGGACGCTCGCTGGCAAGATGGAGGAATTGGGGACGCTCGTTCTGACCCAGCAGGAATGTGGAGGGGTCACTTTGGTGTGCTTCATTGAAGCTCACCTCCGCGGACTCGATACGGACTGTTTTTTTGACTGTTCAGATGCCAGCTTTTACACCGTGTAAGAGGACTGGGAAGCAGTGGTGGAGCGTAACAAAGTAAATGTACTTCGTTACTGTACTTAAGTAAAAAAATTGTGTATCTGTACTTTACTTAAGTAAAATTTAAGACCGGTACTTTTACTTTTACTTCACTACATTTTCAGAGCAAATATTTGTACTTTTACTTCGCTACTTTTTAAAGTGTGTTTTACATTTTTTTGTTACATTTTTGTTCAGGAATTTTAAAAATACACAGGTTTTTTTTTTAGCGCATCTTGAATCTGCATCGCCAAAATCAAAAGGAGCAGTTGATCGGGAGAAGAAGTAATGAATCGAGAAACATTTTCCGCATTCATTCAAAAACCTAACATCATATATAAACAAATTAAAAAGAGTCAGAAGATTGTTGTTCGTTGTGTTTACTTCTAAATAAAAAGTTGAGCCATCATTACACAGAGCAGGGGCGGATCTAGAATTTTCCAAAGGGAGGTGGGGCTTTGACAAAGCCAATATATAGTGACTGGGGGCCTCCCCCCCAAAACATTTTTAAAAATAAGTGTCATTTTCCTTCATTTTGGAGCCCATTCACTGGCCCTTCTCGGGGAAAACTTGACTTGTCCCCTTTCCTTTTTTTTATTTAGTTATTTTTCTTGTGGACCAAAAGAGGCGGGAGAGGGGGTCACACCCCTGCAGAGTATTTATCCTGGTTACCATGGTGACACCCTACAGCATAAAAAATAACATTTGAATTATGGTCAAATACTTTTACTTTTTACTTAAAAAGTAAAATTTACACCAACTACTTTTGTACTTTTACAAGTAGATTTTTTTATTGGTACTTTTACTTTTACTTAAGTAATTTTTTTGCATAATTATCTGTACTTTTACTTAAGTACAAAAAGTGAGTACTTCATCCACCCTTGCTGGGAAGGCATCGAGGTGTTAGCGTCGCAGCATCAAATTTACCTTTGGGGACAAAAGACAGACAAAAAGAAACGTTCAAGATATGCACAACATCTCTTAGTCCCATCTTTCGCTGTGATTTTTGTTTGGTGCTCATTTGTTTTAATTTTATGAGAAAATTTGAGAAATATTTCAGGCAGCAATTTACGAACTATTCCAGATGCTCCTGTTGGATGTCTCTCTAATGTCTGGCTTTGGTTTATCCCAGAGGTGAGCAAACTTTTTAACTCGTGGGCCACATTGAGTTCTAACATTTGACAAGGGGACGGAACAGGAGCAGATGAATGGCATGCTTTGGTAACCTCTAGATTAGACCGATAGAATGACGCTAGATTTTAAACAAGCGCTAAATGTTACATCAAGAGTGTTAAATTTCAAATCTAGCGGCGTTAGGTCTGAAATCTAAGCGCTTGATGTAATATTTTTCTTGTTTTAACATCTAACACGCTTGTTTACGTGTGTGTATTGGCTCAATGGCTTTCTAAATGTGCACACACTGTTTATTTTGTCACAGTGCGCATCTCGGGGACACACACATTTTAATGGGAGCAGTGTTGTTGTTTTCTCAACAAAACCAAATTTCCAGAGTTTTAAATTTTTTAGGTTCGGCAGGCCGGATTAAAACGTTGAACAGGCCGCATCTGCCCCGCGGGCTGAAGTTTGCTCATGCTTGCTCTACCCCATCTGCGCTCTTTTTCCGACACTTTCCTTTTTTTGTGGCAACTTTTCTGTTACGTCTAAAATTTTCCCACCGTTTATTCTACAGAAGAGGCAAGTGTCCTGAGCAAGCATGGAGTTCTGGGAAGGAAGGGAGGATGGAGGACTTGGATGGAGGCATGGGGGAAACAGACAAGAACAACACACCGTGATAATCTGAAATGTGAAGGACACCGGTGCTCATTGTCAGGGGGCATTGTTGTTTTTGGCAGCCATCTTGGTTTTCGTTTTAGTCTTCCTCTTTGGACGAATATTAATTTAAGTTTTAGTCACATTTTCGTCATCTGTTTATAGTTTCGTTTTAGTCAACAAAAACCCAAAAGAGTTTTTGTCTAGTTTTTATCAGGGAAGACTTAGAACGTTTTTAGTCTAGTTCTAGTGTAAAAAAAAAAAAAAAAAAAAAATCTTAGTTTAACAATTGTGTCTTTATTGCTGAGAATGATGCAGGTTATTTGTTAAAAAAAAAAAAAAAAAAAAAAACTCTGCCGAGCTTTAACTTGCGCAAAATAGCGAACATTGTAAAACATTGCAAATAAATATAATTTTTTCAGTGAGTGAGGAACGTTGTAACTTATTAATTCTTAAAAATGACACCTCTTAATAACCCTGTAAACAAAGTAAACTTTGGAATGCATTTAGCGCAACCAAGATAACTAGGAAGTTAGCAGCGCCGCAAGCTAGCATTAGCTTGAAGTTAGCATGCTGTTAGCGCAAAATATGAGGAAAACTTTTAAGTTTCCAACCACCAAGCTCCTTTGTTAGTGTTTTCACCATGGTGTGTGACTTCATCATGGCTGCAGGTGTGTTGTGTAGACGGTGTGAACGTGCAGCATTGTGTTGGGGGGAGAAGGGGAAGCGTGCCGCCGTGAGAAACAGATGCAGCCACTGTGTTTTTTCTTTTCACAGACAGAAATGTGAAAGTCTGACGCCTATTTCGTTACGTTTTCGTCTCGTCAGCAGAAACTTGCAAACGTTTCGTCACCAAAATTTTGCATTTTATTTTGTTATCGTTACGTCGTCGTCATAAAAAAATGCTTCGTCAACTAAATCATTCCGTCATCGTTGACGGGGAGAAAATAAGACACAGGTGCAAACTTAAGGGAGCGGCATTTGGAACCAGGTGAAGGGAATTAGGGCAAAAGACAGAATGTGAGGGAAGGAGAAAGTGTCTGAAATATTAATTCAGTTAATACAGAGTAACACATATGACTCCCCCCTCCAAAAAAAATGATACTAAACACAAATCTATGGATTAGACCCTCGTGTTTCTTTTTTCCTCCCACATTCATCCTCTCATGACCCCTCAAATTAATCATGAGGCCTTTTCAAACCGGAGAGGAAACGTTCTGGGACGAGTTTTAGAAAAAAACCCACCCACTCTCTTCATCTGAGGGGATTAAATTGCTGTAAAAGCTGCAGGTTGTTTGCAGAGATGAAGTTTTTCCTGCGAACGCACTCAGCTGTGTGATATTTATGATGGAGCAACACTCCTGCTGCTGTTCCCAGGACTCTCTCTCCCCAGCATTTCCCACTGTCTCTCGCTCTCCCTTCCTTCTTTCTCACACTCCCCTCAAACCCCCCCCCTGTCCGGTCATGTGACTCCCCTCTGGCTCCCACAGACAGACACTGGGGTTGGATTTCTGCACCAGTTTGTTGTGTGAAGATCAGAAAGACTCTGTCCTGCTGGGAAACTGGCAGGCTGAACTTTTTATTTGCGCTGCTGCGAATAAATCAGCGTGTGCAAACAAAGATGGGAATATTCTGACATTTTAAAGTTATTTTTAGTCTCATTGTCTAAAAAAACATCTGTAGGACACTTTGTACTGGTGTAGCAAGACTTTCCCCAACAGGAGCTGTGAGTGATGAGGAAAAGTAACGTTTTGTCCAAGTTTGGGCTTTTAATGCTGAAAAAGTACAATAAATCGTTTTCCAGCCGGTCGCAAAAAGAGGTCAGAACATTCTGAGTCACTAAAGAGTGGGAATTAAGCCCGAATTTAACCGGAGGAAAAACTGATCCAAGCTGAAGACACAAAGTCAGTCACCTTCTTAACCATCTGTCCCTTATGGGGTTCCCGGGGGTGCTGGAGCCCATCCCGGCGGATTCAAGATGAGGGGCAGGGTGCACCCCGAACAGGTCGCCAGTCTGTTGCAGGGCCACACACATACAACCATACACCTAAGGGCAATTTGGCACCAGCCAATCAACCTAACATGCATGTTTTTGGAGGGTGAGAGGAAACCCGAGTACCCGGAATAAACCCATGCAGACACAGGGAGAACATGCAAACTCTACACAGAAAGACCGGTGTTCCAAGCCTCGTCCCCACTCAGGACTTGAAACCATGACCTTTTTGCTGTGAGGCCACTGTGCTACCCTCTGCGCCACCGTGCCGCCCAACCACGATGCAAAACAAACCAAACATTATAAAATGTTTTTCTTAAAAATGAAATTATGTGTCAGGGACAGGGTCCTGCCCCAAGTGGAGGAGTTTAAGTATCTCGGGGTCTTGTTCATGAGTGGGGGAAGGATGGAGCGGGAGATCGACAGGCGGATCGGTGCGGCATCAGCAATAACAAGGACGCTGCATAGGTCCGTCGTGGTAAAGAGAGAGCTGAGCCGAAAAGCAAAGCTCTCGATTTACAAGTCGATCTACGTTCCTACCCTCACCATGGTAACCAGCTGTGGGTGGTGACCGAAAGAATGAGATCGAGGGTACAAGCGGCCGAAATGAGCTTCCTCTGCAGGGTGGCTGGGCTCTCACTCAGAGATCAGGTGGGGAGCTCTGCCATCTGGGAGGAGCTCGGTGTCGAGGCGCTCCTCCTCCAGGTCGAGAGGAGCCAGATGAGGTGGTTTGGGCATCTGGTCAGGATGCCCCCTGAGCACCTCGCGGGTGAGGTGTTTCGGGCACGTCCCACCAGGAGAAGACCAAGGGGCAGACCCCGGACTTGCTGGAGAGACTATGTCTCACAGCTGGCCGGGGAACGACTTAGGATCCTTCCAGGTGAGCTGGAGGATGCAGCCAGGGTGAGAGAGGCCTGGGCTACCCGTTTGAGGCTGTTACCCCCGCGACCCGATCCCGGAATAAGCGGAAGATGACGGAACGGAACAAAAATTATGTGTTGAATGCAAGTTTTGTGCCAAGTTTGGGTTCAAATATTTTTAGAAAACTTTTAGCATCAAAGTCGTTAATTTTGTAACATTGCAACTTGTGTGCTCATCCGTGTATCAGGGAGTCGTGGACAAAATGTTTTTCTGTGTAATGTTTATTTTTGTTGTTATTAATATACCCAGATGCACATCAGCTAGTTTTGACCAGTGTTTTGAAAAAAGAAGGGTCAGGAAATACAGAACATCAGTTCCAGCCTGGTAGCTGACTTGGGCAGACCCAGCTCCTAGGCGTGTTCTGCTTCCTGGGCAGGCTTAGGTCCTGAGCAGGCTCGATCGTTGGCAGGTTCAGTTTGTTGGCAGGCAAGATTTCTCGGGAAAGTGGGTAAAGCCAGATGTGGAGGAAACCACATCTGTCCAAGAACCAAGGCTGCCATATGCAAATCAGCCAACTTTGACCAGTTTTTTGAGGAAAGGAGGGTTTGAAAATAGAGACAGGCATTTCCTGCCTAGTTACCTGGTTACTGAGCCAACTTGGTTCTGAATAGATCAGTGAAAAGTTTTAAAAAAGGAAAAGTTTCCATAAAAAATGCAAAGGTCTTTTCTTATTTTAGGAAAAAAAAGAGCCACACTTGGATTCTTGGCAGACTTGTTAAAACCAGGAGTGGGAGTGCCACAACTTCCTAGTACCCAAACCTGTCCAGGATCTAGGCGTGCCCAGATTGGTAACCAGGCTGGAGCCACCTGCTTGTATTTTTCAAACTCACTCTACTACAGTGGTGGAATGTAATGAAGTAAATGTACTTCGTTACTGTACTTAAGTAAAAAATTTGTGTATCTGTACTTTACTTAAGTCAAATTTAAGACCGGTACTTTTACTTTTACTTCACTACATTTTTAGAGCAAATATCTGTACTTTTACTTCGCTACTTTTTAAAAGTGCATTTTACATTTTTTGTTACATTTTCGTTCAGGAATTTGAAAAATACACAGTTTTTTTAGCGCATCTTGAAGCCGCATCGCCAAAATCAAAAGAAGCAGTTGATCGGGAGAAGAAGTCATGAATCGAGAAACATTTTCCATTCATTAAAAAAACTAACATCAAATATAAACAAATTAAAAAGAGTCAGAAGATCGTTGTTTGTTGTGTTTACTTCTAAATAAAAAGTTGAGCCATCATTACACAGAGCAGGGGCGGATCTAGAATTTTCCAAAGGGGGATGAGGCTTTGACAAAGCCAATATATAGTGACTGGGGGCCTCCCCCCCAAAACATTTTAAAAAATAAGTGTCATTTTCCTCCATTTTGGAGCCCATTCACTGGCCCTTCTAGAGGATAGCTTGACTTGTCCCCTTTCCTTTTATTTTATTTTTTGTGGACCAAAATAGGCACGAGAGGGGGGTCACACCCCTGCAGAGTATTTATCCTGGTTACCATGGTGACACCCTATAGCACAACAAATAACATTTGAATTATGATCGAATACTTTTACTTTTTACTTAAAAAGTACAATTTACACCAACTACTTTTGTACTTTTACTTAAGCAGATTTTTTTATTGGTACTTTTACTTTTACTTAAGTATTTTTTTGCCTAATTATCTGTACTTTAACTTAAGTACAAAAAGTGAGTACTTCATCCACCACTGCTCTACTACAGTAAAATATTTAAAGTTAGGGTCATCAGGGTTTCACCCTACACCTCCAACTTGATACTCCTCGTACTGGACATCGCCGGGCTGAGGAATCCCCGTGTTTCCATTAGGATGAAGAACATTTATTGACTTCTTTAGATATTTAACTGAAAAAGTAGAATAAGCTAATATTTAAACAATAATCTTTGACACATTGGTTGCTCGTCCCGGGGAAGGGATCTCTTCCATGTGGATCCCCACGAGGTTTCTTATTTTTCCACACTGATGGAAAAAAGTGTGGAAAAAATGTTTTTTTTAGGAGTTTTAGGAGTTTTTCCCACCTTGAAGGAGAGTCTAAGGGCATAAATGTGCTAGTCTTGTTTAGTTATCATTTGTTAGTTATTTTTCTTGTTGTGTATCTGTGTTAATACATTCCTCTTTTTCTTGTGAAGCCCATTGAGACGGAAATTCTGTGATTTTGGACAATAAAAATAAAATTGAATTGATCTCTTTTCAACCCTCAGCATGGACCCTGAGTTTTGAAAGCATAAATTTTGCCTTTTTTGCTGCCTATCTTTGATCCCGTGTCAGGCTCACTGCCCAAACTCAGAAAGTCTGATATTGTTTACTGGGTCTATCAGCTCTTTATTTGGGTCACACGTGGCCCAGATTAACGAACTTTGAATTGCGAAAGCAGTGATTAGCCACAATGAATCTGTTATCATCGTGACATGAAAACGTTCACTCACCTCCCTCAAAGTTTACAAAGTACTAAGTAAAAATGACCCACCAGGGATGGGAACAGGATTAGACCAGGGGTGGGCAAACTTTTTGGTTTGAGGGCCACATTGAGCTCTAACATTTGACAAAGGGGCCAGAACAGGAGCAGATGGATGACATGCTTTGGTAACCACTAGATTAGACCCCTTGAATGGAGTGGTAGATTTTAAACAGGCGCTAAATGTTACATCAAGAGCGTTAAATTTCAAATCTAGCGGCGCCAGCTCTGAAATCTAGTGCGATAGCGCTTAAAAACGTGCATTTAGTGGAGCTAGGTTTGAAATCTAAGCGCTTGATGTAACATTTTCCTTGTTTTAACGTCTAACACGCTTTTTTACGTGTGTGTATTGGCCCTGATGGCTTTCCATATTTGTGCTAACTGTTTATTTCGACAGCGTGCACACCACAGAGACACACACATTTTATTGGGAGCAGTGTTGTTATTTTATAAACAAAGCCAATAAATTTAGAGTGTACCATCTAGTGAGGAAACATCAGAATTGCAGGGAAAATAAAATATTAACATGGTTTATTTGTTTAAATTTTTTCAAGTTGTGCAGGCCGGATTAAAATGTTTAACGGGCCGCATGTGGCCCGCGGGCCGTAGTTTGCCCATGTCTGGATTAGACCAAGAGAAATTTTGGTGTAATGGAAACATCAACAATGTGACAACCTTTAAACCACCCAAAAAAACCACCAACTGATTCAGTTTGTTTTAAGTCGTCAAAGAGACAACCGGTCCAATTAGAGGTGAAAAACAAAACAAAACTATGATGATACACCTGGCTCCATCCCTGCATGGAAAACTGGTTCTTCCAGAACAAACTCCCATGATGTGGAGCAGATATCTGCTCCAGGAACGGAAACCCGTGGGATGAGTTGACGATCAGGATAAACCAGAAGGACACGTTGGACAACGAGGAGACATGAACGGGTCCACACCCAGGCAACCTGGGAGGTTTCGGGAAAAAGCCTTTAGGCAGTGTAAAAAAAAGAAGTGTACAGTTTCTTCTTTTCAGGATCTTTGGGGATCGCTGTTGTCTTTGAATAGACGAGCTAGCGGAACATATCCTGAAGGCCTCTGCAGAATTTTTGCCCAACTGGCATTATATGGGTCATTTTCAAATTTCTTTCCATTTTAGCTAGTGAAAAAATAAAATATAAGTATATCCATAGGTTCCTACTCTCTTTTGTTTTTGATAAAGGATTAATTTAGAGACCCAAATCTGCCGATGGCCCCTTTTTTTTTACAGATGTACTTTTAATTACAATTAAATCTAAGTTTGGCCATTCACCTCTTTGTGTCCACTCTGTTACATATCTGATTGGAGTCATTTACAATAACGGTATAATAACTGTTTCAGTAACAGAGTGGACAGTAACAGAGTGGACAAATTTTGTTTCTTCTGTTCACTACAGCTAGGAAAGTTGATGTATTATCACTCATATTACATCATTTAAAACTATTTCACAAATATTATCACCAGTAAATGGCATTTCTCTTATATTCTAGATAATCTATATATTATGCTGGTAACAGAGAAGACATTTCAAAATGAACCTTACCCTTTTTAAGATTTGAAACCTTCATAAACTTTAGCCAAAATACTTTAGCCACATGGCTTCTTCTCCAAAAGTTACTTCCTGTCTGCAGCAGTTGTTGGAACTTGATGAACATTATGATGTACAATATGGTGACAGAGTAAAAGTAACAGAGTGGACATCTTATTGAGGGACAGGTCTTTTTGCGTGTATTATGTCATTTTTTGGTAACATTTTCATGGAAACAGTTAATAGAGTCTATAACCTTAGATGCCCTTGTTTATTTAAGGCAAAAAATTAGTATTTTTTATTACAGAAAAGATTCTTGATATGCTACTGAAAGATAAGCATTCTATTGAGGGACATTGAAATTTGGCTGGGTAGAGATTTTTGACCATCACAAAGTGAATAAAATATTTATCCTATGACAGTTTTAAATAAATGTGTATGCAGCATTATAGTAGCAGACTTAGAATTAACAGTGAAATCAATTTTTCAATCATTTAGATAACTGAAACTTTGCCCTTTCAGGCTAGGACACAAAACGGAAAGAAATTTGAAATTGACCCTTATACTGACTGAAATAGGGTTGGTCAAATTCTTCCAAGTGAAAAAAGACACGTTTGGAAGCAGACGTCAGAAAACCCATGGGAAAAAACAAACAGACCAATTGGAAAAATTTATAAAAATTAATTGGTGAATTTTAATTGATATTAGTTTACAATTCACAAATATATTTTAAGCCAGGAGATAACTCTGTCAATATGTGCAGTGTTTTGTACTGGTTAGCGGAGGGAGGCGGTGGCACAGTGGTAGAGCATTCGCCCTCGGGTTGGAAGTTAGCTGGAAGGTCACAGGTTCGAATGCGACTGAATACACGTCTAGGGTCTTTGGAGTAGACACCTAACCCCCTGTTTCTCCCACCATTGTCACCGCCATAAGTGGCAGCCTACTGCGGTGATAAGCAAAACACAAATTTTCAGGTGAGGGATTAACAAAATATACATTATCTTAATCTCTTCCCTCTAACCTCCCAATGCCTCCACGTTTCAGGTCAAAGTCTCTTTCTTGTTTTAAGAACTCAGATTCTAGATCCTGGCTGCATACACTGAACAAGTCCAGACTTGTTCTTGGCTTATCATTTTTCTACAGTAATTGTCAAATCAAGAATTTGTTTGGTCAGTGAGAAACATCACTTTTAATAAATGCAATAGAGTTTGTAAAATTAGTTCAAGTCTTTGCCTCGTGCATGAAAACTTTATTTTACGTTTTTGTTATTTTTTTTATTCATTTGGTACTAGCAAAAGACCAGTGGAGAAATCAAATTCATCAGATTAACACGCCTTACCTCGTGTAGCCAAGTAACACCAGAGCTTTAAGTGATTTATAAAAATAAGTTTAATGTTGTATTTTTATAGTCTGTTGTTTATAGTCTGTAGAAGCAAAGCCGTACTCCGAAAATCGAGCTTGCAAAGTTGATTTAACGGACGACAAGGGGCGCGCATGGGAATTTTTTTATTTCCGATTTTTCATCTTTTTTTCTTCCCCCGTCCAGCAAGCCAAGCTTGATAGATTTCCGTTCCGTCATCTTCCGCTTGTTCCGGGGTTGGGTCGCGGGGGCAACAGCCTCAAGCGGGCAGCAGCCTCAAGCGGGCAGCCCAGGCCTCTCTCTACCCGGCTGCATCCTCCAGCTCACCTGGAAGGATCCCAAGTCGTTGCCCGGCCAGCTGTGAGACATAGTCTCTCCAGTGGGTCCGGGGTCTGCCCCTTGGTCTCCTCCCGGTGGGACGTGCCCAAAACACCCCGCCCGCTAGGCGCTTGGGGGGCATCCTGACCAGATGCCCGAACCACCCCATCTGGCTCCTCTCGACCTGGAGGAGTAAGTCTTGATAGATTTCTGTTTATTTTTTATTTTATGTTACATCCTAAATGTCTGTGCTTTCCGTACTTTTTGGCTGGACCTGCTGGAGGACAGAGGGAGGGCGAAAATAGTGAGAAAGACGAAGGATGGTTTACGGAAGAAAAAGAGAGGGGAACAAAGTGAAGAGATGATCTGTAGATACAGGCTCCGTCCACACGTGGCCGGGTATTTTTGAAAACGCATATATTTTTATCCGTTTTGGCCTGCCGTTCACACGACAACGGAGGTTTTTTCTTTTACTCAAAACTAGCGTTTTGAAAACTCCGGCCAAAGTGGAAATTTTGGAAAACTCAGTTTTTGCGTTTGCGTGTGGACGTGTGAAAACGGATATTTGCGTTTTCATGCGTCACTACCTGTGACAAGTAATGCACATACGTCATTCGTGTGCGTCCTTGTTTGGATCGTCTATATTTTTCTGTGTTTTATTAACTTTATAGTTGATGACGACTTTTAAAAGAAATTCCCCCTCCTTGTCGGTCCACACAAACGAGATGCCTGGCGCCATGTTTCAGGTTTTGAGGAAATGACGACAGAGGTGCTCTGATTGGATAGCTCAGAACTTACGTTTACATCAATACTGCCCACTACTGGTCTGGCATGCTCATAATCACACTCAGAAGCGTATTTATTGGGCTCTGAGTGGACGCGAGCGTTTTCCTAAAACGGAGGACAACAAATATGCGTTTTCAAAAATACCCGGCTACGTGTGGACGGGGCCTCAATATTTGGCATCGCAACAAACCTGATGGATTATCTGAAAAAAGTCAAACAAAGAAACAAAACAACCAGATATAAACTTAAAACACACAAAAACAACCTTCTAGAACAAATTAACAACTGATGTATATCATGTAATATGACTGAGAGCATGAACATAGCGGACAGTAAACAGTATGGCGCAGTGTGCGTGTAACTGAGAGTTCATCTAACAAATCTTTCCAGCTAAAAAAAAAAGTTTATATTAAAATTTTTACCACATTTTCTTCAAATCCATTATTTCTGATTTTTTTTTTATCTCTTTTGAGTTTTTAGAAGTATTCCGTTCCCAAAAAGTACGCTCCACGAACAGGGATGTCCTTGATCTGTTTAGTATAGTCCTTAACGTACTGATTGTGTGTTTTTGTCTGAAGCTCTTTGAGACGACTTTGATAATTCAAGGATAGAGAAACAAAAGTTGAATTGAATACACAAAGGAGGTGATGATAGAGGAGGACGGCGTTAAAGGAGGAGGCGTTTACATCGGGTTCATGTTTAGTGAGCAGACACAGCTGACCAGTGGCGGCTAGTGACGTGTGGCGCAGGGGCGCCGCCCCCCCGACCTGATCACCAAAAAACATATATGCATATATATCTATATATACATATATAAACATGTATGTGTTTATAAGTATGCAAAACTGTCGAGTGTGAAGATTACATGCATTTTAATAATGTTTTACACCGTTTTATTTTATTTTATTTTCTTACTTCCTGTGCAAACCGGAACGAGGGCGCAGGGTACGTACGCCCTCCAAGGAAAACGTGTTAGTGTGTATGTGGCTTCCGGTTTTTATGGAAAAAACGTGACGTCAGCTCTAAATTTTTTTCCATTCATGTGTATTGCAAACCATAACCACGCCCACGGGGCGCAGATATTTTCCGCCCATCGGGTGTGTGATAGGTTATCCTCTCTGTCAGTCTGTTACATGAACCAGTCAATTAGCTATAAGCTGACCTATAAATCCCACCCACGCCACGCCCTTTGTTTTCACTGCGGAATTCTGGGAGCCTTCATCATGGCGTCGGAAGCTAGTTCAGTTGCTAACAATGCTAGTGGCTTTTTTAAAGAGAATTCAGTGTCGTCCCTTCTACAGAAGCCGTTTTCTAAGCGTTCTAAAGAAGAAAAAAGAAGAGTGAAGGAGCTTGGACTGGACACCCCAGATTTGACTGTGCAACAAAACAGTGGAGATCGCGGCCGCTTTTATGTGAGAGGATAATGAAGGTCTATGAAAAATGATGGTGACTAACTGGATGAGAAACAGTTTTTTTGTTTCCCCTGCTTATTGTTTAGTTCAGCAGCAACTGAAAAGGTGTGGATATCAACAGGGTGAGTGACTTGAAGCATTTGTCTGAAAAGTGCAAACGTCATGAAACTTGCCGCACCCATCTTGATAGTAGCTATAAGCTAGGTGTTTTTGGCAGTAGTAACATCCTGGCACAATTAAATGAAGGCTACCGAACTGGCATAAGGAAACATAATGAAGAAGTCACCAGAAACAGACACATATTGTCACGAATAATTTTATATTTATTTTATATATTTATATTTACTTTTATATATTATATCTAAAAAAAAATTTTTGTGTGTTTGAAAAATGTGCGCCCCCCCCCAGTTTTTTTTACCACCAGCCGCCACTGCAGCTGACTGATACCAGGATGAACAGAAATAGAAAACCACACGTGCATACAGTATACAGTACGTACATACAGTATTTGTTCCCTCTGATTAATGCTGGGTGTTTTTTGTTTAGAAGCAGCAAAGCTTTAAAGTGCTTTACTAAAAGCTTTATTTTCTCTAAACACAGCTTGTATGAGATTCAAACATTCTGTTCCTGCAGGATGTTGTGATGTTGCAACCAGGACTACTTATGTATGATCAACCAAATCTCATCAAATCCAACTGCATTCACAACTTCGGGCTGGACGAAATGGTCTAAAAATAAAATGACACAAAATCTATTTTTTTCTGCTCTGCTTGGAAACAAATAACAAAATCAAGTTGTAACTCGTCTGCTGTTTTGTTGCAAAACTGATCTTTTTGGAGGTTTTTAATCATGTTTGAACACTTTTCTGCGGTGATTTTATTTTTTGTTCTTTTATGTTTGAACAATTTGCACGCTCTACCATCCAGTATTTAAATACCAGGTTGATCTTGGCCATGGATTTTGTTATCTGCCTCATCCTTTTGTTAGCATAAAGTCTTTAAAGCCGCTTCTCAGGCCTTTTGGCTCAAGATCAGGAGAACTGCCTGATCATAGTCGTGAGATCAAGTTGCGATCAACTCCTTGGGAGGGGATTTGGTTCCTTTGTGGTTCTCAAATAGACACCCTTTGGAGCAGAGCATTGGGGGAGGGGTAGTTAGTGGTTGAATTGGTTAAATTGTTCGCCCGCTGACCGGAAGTTCGCGGGTTGGCATGCCACTGGCATGCACGTCTAGCGTCCTTGGAGAAGACACCTAACCCCCCGTTTCTCCCACCATTGGCGCCGTCGTGGCAGCCTGCTGCGGTGTAAGGAGTGCAGCACACACATTTCCCCGGTAAGAGATGAATAGAATAAAAATTTCTTTATTCTTTTTTTGCAGCAGTTTTGCATGCTTTACTCATTCTCAAATGAGATTTTACCCTGTGTTGTGCATGCACATCTGGGGTTTGAGAACGAGAGGAGGGGGGAATTCCTAGTGTCAAAAAATGACGTAAAACTGAGGTGAGACAAAGAGAACCTTGAACCAAAATATGCAATTCATTTTATTATCGTACAAAAGCATCTTAATGCCCGTTTTATATCAAGTTTATTTGAATGCAAACCGTTTTTTTGACCCAATCAGATATCCGGTAACATTCATGCTTGTTTTAACCATTAAATTTGCATTTAAATCTGTAGAAAAAGTCACATTAATAGTCAATAAAAAGGTTTTGTTTGCATCTTTTTGTTGCATCTTTCAGAAAAGTTGCATTTCAAATCAGACAATTGAGTTTTCAACAATCATAAAAGAAAAAAAAGCTTGCAAATTCCAAGAGGAACTGAACATTCTGCTTCTAGCAGAAGTGTACCAACAACTCCCAGCTGAGAAAAGCACACCCTGCTCTGTGTGTGTATGTGTGTGTGTTGCAGCAGCTGCACCAGAGGGAGGAAACACTTTCCCAGAATCAGCTGAGAGCTGCAGGTTAATGTAAACAAGCAGGAACTGTTAGCCGGACTCTTGATAGGCTGAAGCTGCTCATGTGCTTCTTCAGGCATGTATGTATTCTGGGTATCTCTGTTTTTAGAAAAGCACACAGTGTTCTTATAAAAGTTCAGGATTCCTGCAGGACAACAAAAAAAAGTCATGACAGGATGATTTAGTTATTAAAATATTAATAAAATTTACTCATAATCACATCATGAAAGTATGCAAAGTTATTCTTAGAAAACGTAAAATTCTTTGCATTTAAAGTCACACATACTTGTGATGAGTTTTTTTTTCTCGTGTTACTAAATGAGCCGTTTTATTGCTTGAATTTTTAGGCTGCACCGTGGAACTTTCTGACCTTTAAAAATGTGTTTCTTATTTCTTTAAATGGTGCATTCCTGAAGCTGCAGTAGCTATGTGGAGTCCAGGGCCAAAGAAAGCACATTTCACAGCTTTTTCTTTCAGGACATTGCATCACGTAACAGGAGAGTTTCCTCACACACACCTCGTCTCACACATAAGGAGCAGTTAAACAGGTCAATGAGGTCAGAAAGGCTGAATCAGCAAATACAGACTATAGGACGCGGTCGGAAGAGCTAAAAAACATCTTTGCATTGATCCTGTCTGTCTGTCTATTTATTTCTGTCCACTTCTTGCAGTTTATCCAGTAGAATCGCAGAGTTTTCCCAGACCAGTTTCAAGGCATGGTACTTTCAATGTGACCCATATTTTTCTCTTTGTTAACCTACATTTAAACAAAACCAAGTTGTTCTTTGGAGCTCGGTGTCGAGACTCCTCCAGGTCGAGAGGAGCCAGATGGGGTGGTTCGGGCATCTGGTCAGGACGCCCCCCGAGCGCCTCGCCAGCGAGGTGTTTCGGGCACGTCCCACCGGGAGGAGACCAAGGGGCAGACCCCGGACCCGCTGGAGAGACTATGTCTCACAGCTGGCTAGGGAAAGACTTGGGATCCTTTCAGGTGAGCAAGAGGATGCAGCCGGGGAGAGAGAGGCCTGGGCTGCCCGTTTGAGGCTGTTGCTCCCGCGACCCAACCCCGGAACAAGCGGAAGATGATGGAACGGAACGGAAAGTTTTTCTTTAAGCAAAATCAGAAGTTAATCAGAATCAGAAATGCTTTTATTGCCAATGAAGAATATCAGAGACTAAGAACTTGCCATGGTACAGGTATGTGCCTCCTGCCCGAGGGGAGTCGCTCAAAAAGTCCATGCCCAGGGTGGTAAGGGTCAGCTGCTATCTGACCTGCACGCCCCCGAGTCCTGAAGACGTACAGGTCTTCGAGAGATGGAAGACTGCCGCCAATCAACTTCTCTACAGAGCGCACAATGCGCTGCAGTCTATGTTTGTCCCTGGCTGTGGCTCCAGCGTACCACACGGTGATGGAGGAGGTGAGGATGGACTCGATGATGGCTGTGTAAAACTGCACCAACATCTGGGGGGGCAGCTTGGCTTTCTTCATCCTTTGCTGGGCCTTTTTGATCAGGGACCTGATGGATGGCTCCCACTTTAGGTTCTGTGTGATGGTAGTGCCGAGGAAGCGGAAAGAGTCTACAGTGGTGATGGGGGAGTCAGTGCAAGGAGGGGAATTGATTGTCTCCACTGTCTAAAATTTAATCTTCTAATTATTCATTTTATCAGATAAATGTACCACAATTTTAACTGTAGAAATAAACTTTTCGTTCCACTCTGTCGTCTTCCGCTTATCTGGGGCCGGGTCGCAGGGTTAACAGCCTCAGACGGGAAACCCAGATTTTAATACCAGAAAGACTTCTTTTTTTGAAAGAGGAAAATAAATTTATGCTGAGGTTCAAATGATTTATATTAGTAACTCAGCTGTTTTATGAAAGGACAAACTGGTGCTTCTGAGTAGCTACAAGTAGAACTACATATCCCAGAATGCTCTTTTTCGATTTTTGCAGGACCCATAAGTGAACTCTAATGAGTCGATGGTAGCTATAGCGCCATGCTATAGCAGAAAGATGGTATAGCATCTTTATGTGACTTAGTTTGGTTGCATGTCGTTTCGTGTTCAGCATTCTGAATCTTTTCTAAGTTCCGTTCCGTCATCTTCCGCTTGTTCCGGGGTCGGGTCACGGTGGCAACAGCCTTAAATGGGCAGCCCCGTTTTCTAAGTTCATATGAAATCATATAAAAAATACCCGGCTACATGTGGACGTTAGACCGATTGGCTGCAGTTAGGGTCTCTAGTACCAGGGGTGTGTACTTTGAAAAAGATGGCTCCCGGTTGCTGAGGTGGTTGTTAAATGAACGCAGACTGTCTGCATATGTCCAGCTACAAAAATTCAACGTAGCGCCATCAGAAAGGTAGAAAATGTCTTTGTTTGGAGCTGATGTCTCACTCACCAGGTTCACCCCTCCCCCATTGGGTGTTAATGAAACACGACACATCAAAGGGGGTTTACAAAAGCAAACATAAAACAGTGATGATGGTTGATGATTGTAACCTCATCGGTTTGAAAACACAAACATTAAAGTTGAATTTGTTGGGTGTTTTCCAAATGTCAGTGTCAGCCAATTCAAATCGGGTTTGTAAAAAAGTACGTGATAAAAACCTTTAGATGTATGAATCACCCCGCCCTGCTCACAATTCACAGAACTCCACATCTTCTGGTTATAACTGATATTGTTCTTCTCCTTTCGGCATTTCCCTTCAGGGGGCGCCACATCAAGTCAGTTTCTTCCATCTAACCCTATCTCCTGCATCCTCTTCGGTCACATCAACTATCTTCATGTCTTCCTTCACTGTATCCATGAACCTCCTCTTTGGTCTTCCTCTAGTCCTCTTTCCTGGTGGTTTCAAACCCACCATCCTTCTTCTGATGTACTCTCTCTGTCTCCTCTGCACATGTCCAAACCATCTCAGTCTGGTCTCTCTGACTTTAAAACCTCTAACATGTGCTGTTCCTCTGATCCTGTCCATCCTGGTCACTCCCAGAGAGATCCTCAGCATCTTCATCTCTGCTACCTTCATTTCTGCTTCCTGTCTTTTTCTCAGTACCACTGTCTCTAGACCAATCAGCATGGCCGGTCTCACCACGGTTTTGTACACTTTTCTTTTCATTTTAGCTGAAACTCTTCTATCACACATCACACCTGATACTTTTCTCCACCGATTCCAGCCTGCCTGCACACGCTTCTTCACCTCTTTTCCACACTCTCCATTGCTCTGGACTGTTGATCCTAGATACTTAAAATCTTCCACCTTCTTTATGTCTTCTCCCCTCACCATACCTGTTACTTTTGATCATCTTAAATGTTTGTTCTGTTTTGTCGTCTTCCGCTTATCTAGGGCCGTGAGAGCCCAGCCACCCTGCAGAGGAAGCTCATTTCGGCCGCTTGTATCCGCGATCTCATTCTTTCGGTCACCACCCATAGCTGGTGACCATAGGTGAGGGTAGAAACGTAGATCCTGGTTACCATGATGAGGGTAGGAACCTAGATCCTGGTTACCATGGTGAGGGTAGGAACGTAGATTGACTTGTGAATCGAGAGCTTTGTTCTTTGGCCCAGCTCTTTCTTTCCCACAACAGACCGATGCATTGTCCTGGTTATTGCTGACGCCGCACCGATTTGCCTATCGATCTCACCCCTATAAAGGGCTCAAACACCCCAATGAAGAGATCAAGCATTGCCAAGTTGCCCTTGCCCGGAAGCGGGTCACTGGGGCCCCAACTTTGAAGCAGGCCCGAGGGTGGGGCACGAGAGCAAACGCCTGGTGGCTTGGCTTTTACCCATGGAGCCCGGCTGGGCTCAGCCCGAACAGGGGACATGGGCCGCCCTTCCAGTCGACTCACCACCTGTAGGAGGGGCAATAGGGGTCGGGTGAAGGAGGAGATGGGTGGCAGCCAACGACGGGGACCCTGGCGGTCAGAGCTAGCTCTAAATGCTTATTTTTTTATTTTTTTTTTATAAGAATAGATTGCACATACTTCACGTTGAAATTTTTTTTCAATCTTTAAACACTAAGATTATCTCAATCATTGTGTCGGTCACACAAAAAACAATTACATGTGGCACTTTAAAAAAAGTATAAAAAAATTTAAATGATATTCTAGAAAGACTGTCCTAAATTACGCGGGGACTTTTTGAGCTGCTCCTTTTCAGGCAGAAGGCCATGGTCCAATCAGACCAAGACCTCTCGCCACAGAGACAGTTGTTCTCCATCCGCCATCAGACTGATGTCTGAACCTGTCTTCTGAATATTCTGGACTCGTAAAAACTTTCACTCTGTCTACCTGCAGCTGTTACGTTATTATTATCTTTGCACCACATTTGATTTTTTTATGCTACATGCAGGCCTACTCGGAATGTAAGGGGTTCAACAAATTTCATTCTATGGTAACCTGCTGTAAGGTGGATTAAAAAGAGAATTCTGTCCACATAGAGTAAGATTCTGGCAGCGAAGTTAAAAGAAACTTATTGTAAAAAACTTGAATAATTATTCCAGTGGTAATGTGAACACGATGCATGGAAGAGTTTGTTTTAAACACAAGTAAAAGGAACTCTGCCTCTCGTCTTCACCCACTCGACGTACCGACCACACAGGAACTGAAACTCAGTATTGTCTACAGATCGAAGAGGAAAATGACGTTCTTAGTCAAGCTTCATCAGAAAACACTTCTACTGTGTCATGGTAAGACGAATGGCGCATTTCCCATGTTTAGGTATTCCCCAAGGCTCAATGGTAGGACCCCTGATTTACGTAATCACACACTTGACCTGCTGGTTTTGGGCTCAGTCTTGGGCTCAGTCCCAAGTTTTGCAGCATGAAAATTGACTGCTTCTTCTCAATGTCTAAGAATTGTGTAGCTCTTTTGTTGGGCTCTCTGCTCTTTCGGTCGATTCAGAAATGCTACTTACGCTTCACAAATTTAGGATCAATGAAAACCACTGTAACTCTTTACATGGCATAGGTTTCATAAATCACACCTGTGACAAATCCCGGACATAGGCCAACTTGAATTCCATTCCGCCTCAACAACGCCTTTCAAACGCCAAATATGGATCATGCAAATAATGTGACGCATACCAAATCATCCGCAAAAAAGCATCCGTGTATCTGGGTCTTGAGTGTCCGCCACATCCATCATGATAATTTACAACTTTGAGAAAAATGACCAGCTATTCACAGCAGTAAGTAAAGTGTTAACGTGAATTTGTAAGAAATTTAACGTCATTTTAAGCAAGATACGCAGCTTACGATCTTTCTACCATTTTGCCGTGGGTAGACCCACAGGAAATTTGGTACTGATGGGGTTTTTTCTCTGTTTGGTTTGAGTAAAACTGATGAGTCACAAAGCATGAGTGAATTTTTTTTTCTGCACTGAGTCAAGCACTCCTTCCTAATCAGCAAATCACGATTGATTGATTTTTTTTAATCAAGGCTTCATTACATTTTTTTACGTAACGAGGTGTCCAATGACGAGGTTAGCTTTGACTGGTTTGGGGTGGGTTTTTTTTTTTTTTTTTGCCAGGAAAGGATTAAATAAGAATGAACAATACATTTTTGTTTTTTTTTCTTTTAAAGTTGTTCACTGGTAGAATTTTTGTCATTGGACTAGAAGAAGCTGGTTCGATTCGCCGGGGCACATGACCAAGTGTCCCAAAATTAGACACCCTAACCTCCGAGTTGCTCCCATAAATTTCCAACAATTTACAAATAATTTTTGACCAAATTTGATCAAAATTTTTCTGTAAATTTTAAAAAGCTCATTTTTAAGAAATGTTAACCTAAATATAAACAAGAGTTAGCCAACGCCGAGGCATTGAACGACAAGCCTCCAAATGCCCTAAACTTTTTAACCGTGTCCTTAGGTAACATAACCCTGAACCCCTCATCAGTTCATCTACGCATATTTTTTCAGCGTAATTTTGGACAATTTAAATAAAATCCCTTCAAGCAAACATATCAAGTCTCCCACATTGAGCGGGAGACGCTCGCAATTGGGACCTATCTTACGCTCACCCACCAAGGCTAAAAAAACTCCCGCATGATAAACACTGTAGTGCATTCCATGAACATGATTAGGTATAATGAGGCTAAGCACATGGCATCTCCTGTTGCAGCTGTGCATCTGAAAGCCGCTAGTAGCGATCTGCGTTGTCTATTGCCAGTATTGTTTTTGGTAAATGAATGGCAGAAGTCGGATATTTGTGAACTTTGGTCATGTGACAGCTAATGTGCGTGAGCCGCAAAACAAAGCGCGAAAAAGCAGCGAACAAGCAGGGAGAATTTCTCTTTGTACTGATACAAAACGCTAGGTGGTAACACACATAAGACGCACAATTTTCCAGCTGCTTTTTCATGTTTTGAACAGTTTGTTTTACGCCAACTGTCATGGCGGGTGTTGTCCATTGGCGGATGTGACGTCAAGCTCCTCCTCCACCTCCTGCAACCCCAACAGTGTTGTTTTTAGAGAGAATAAACCTTTTAGCAAGGCACTTTAAAGCCTTGCTGGTTCTAAACACAGAAAAAAATACATTAATCAGAAGTCTGTCCTTTAATGGAACAAATATCCCTCAGTGAGATGCATGTGGGTTTCTATTTCTGTTCATCCTGGTATCAGTCAGCTGTGTCTGCTCACTAAACATGAACACGATGGACGACTCCTGCAAACACCTCCTCTTGTAAGTTCCTCCAATCACTGCCTTTTCCTGGGTTGTCTACCCCTAATTGATCTTTTCTTCATTTGGATTTTAATTCCTATAATCAGTATCACCACAAACTCTCAGAGTGTCACAGACAGTTCATCAAATAAAAACACACAACTTTCCGAACCTTTGAATCTCGATGTTTTAAGCTCACGCAGATAAAAAGCCACATGGAGCCAAAAACTTGGAAAAATATCCAAAAAGTATCGCATAGACATTTGTTTTTTGCTGTTTTTGCTGTTTTTGTTTACCAGATTAGTCTTTCTTTGTTTTATATTGTCATCTATGCACCGATTGATTTACGATTTTTATTACTCGTAGAGTGGCACTAATGATTCATGCGGAGTGCTAATGTCTCTGTTACACTCAGGGAAATGATCCAGAACCATCTCAGTGTGAATAGTCAAGTAACATTGTGTATGTGGAGGATGCAGCTGAAGTGTCTGAGTTACTTTGATTTCACCCTCTTGCTAATGTTTTTTATTGATTAGTTCTAGTAAATCTCTCATCATTTAGAAGGCGTGATAAAAGAAACCAGGTGACTCAGATTGGATTTTACTCTACAGCTTGTTTGAGAGGCTCATGTTTTATTTGCGGAATGTTCTTTTTTTTAAGAAGTCTGTACATTTGAATCATCATGAGTTGATGTTGGACTTTGTTTTCTGCTCAAAAAACAGCTGGTTGTGTCACATTGGACACAACCATGGGTCATGGATGTGTATGCATACGAAGTGTTGCAGCAAATCACACGCTCTCTCATACTTATACAGAGATGTCGAGTTTTTCGCATTCCAAAGATGGAAATTTTGAGGCGGGGCCAAAAGGAGGCGGGGCTATGACAGGAAATGACGTCACATCCACTAATGGACAACACCCGCCATGACAGTTGGTGTAAAACTTACTGTTGAAAACATGAGAAAACAGCTGGAAAATTGTGCGTCTTCCGTGTGTTACCAACTAGCGTTTATGTATCAGTATGAAGAGGAATTACCACTCGGAATACACCCCTGTACTGCTTGGTCACGGTTTGTTTTGTGGCTCATGCATAGAAGTGGTCACATGACCAAAGTTCCAGGATGTCTGACTTCTTCCATCCGTTGACCACAAACAAATCTAGCAATAGACCATGCAGATTAATAATAGCTGCTTTCACATGCACAGCTGCAGCAGGAGATGCCATGTGCTTAGCCTCATTATACCTAATCATTTTCATTGAATGCACTTGAGTGTTCATCAAGTGTGAGTTTCATTAGCCTTGGCAGGTGAGCGTGAGTTAAGTCCTAAATGCAGGTGACTCCGTCTTAATACTTGAGCATGAATAGTCAAGTAACATTGTGTGGTTGGAGGAAGAAGCTGAAGTGTCTGAGTTACTTTGTTTTCACCCTCTTGCTAATGTTTTTTTATTGATTAGTTCTTGTTTGAGCGTCTCGTGTGTTAGTAGTAGAATGTTCTTTTGTTTGTTTTTTTAAGAAGTCTGTACATTTGAATCATCATGAGCTGATGTTGGACTTTGTTTTCTGCTCAAACTACAGCTGGTTTACAAATGTTGTGTCACGTTGTGACACAACCATGGGACATGGATGTGTATGCATAAGAACTGTTGCAGCAAATCACACACACACACACACTCATACTTATGAAGAGTTTTTGGAAAGTTTTTGGCTCCCCCAAGAAGGAAATTCTGAGATGGGGCCAAAAGGAGGCGGGGCTATAGTGTACCACGACATCACGTCTGCCAATGGACAACACCAGCCATGACAGTTGGCGTAAAACAAACTCTTCAAAACTTGAGAAAACAGCTGGAAAGTATGTGTCTTACATGTGTTACCACCTAGTGTTATGTATCAGTATGAAGAGGAATTACTACCAGGAATACACCACTGTACTGCTTGGTCACGCTTTGTTTTGTGGCTCACACACATAAGTTGTCACATGACCAAAGTTCTCGGATGTTCAACTTCTTCCACAGATTCACAGAAAACAATCCTGGTAATAGTCCATGCAGATTGCTACTAGCGGCTTTCAGATACACAGGAGCAGGAGATGCCGTGTGCTTAGTCTTATTATACCTAATCATGTTCATGGAATGCACCAGAGTGTTCATCATGACGGAGTTTCATTAGCCTTGGCAGGTGAGCGTGAGTTAAGTCCAAAATGCAGATGACTCCCACTTAATACTTGAGCATGAATAGTCAAGTAACATTGTATGCAGTTGGAGGAAGAAGCTGAAGTGTTTGAGTTACTTTGATTTCACCCTCTTGCTAATGTTTTTTATTGATTCGTTCTAGTAAATCTCTCATCATTTAGAAGGCGTGATAAAAGAAACCAGGTGCCTCAGATTGTTTTTTACTCTCCAGCTTGTTTGAGAGGCTCGTGTTCTTTTTTTTTAAGAAGTCTGTACATTTGAATCATCATGAGCTGATGTTGGACTTTGTTTTCTGCTCAAAAAACAGCTGGTTTACAAATGTTGTGTCACATTGGACACAACCATGGGTCATGGATGCGTATGCATACGAACTGTTGCAGCATA
Organism: Neostethus bicornis; assembly: GCA_902685375.1. Lineage (NCBI taxonomy): Eukaryota > Metazoa > Chordata > Actinopteri > Atheriniformes > Phallostethidae > Neostethus > Neostethus bicornis. The sequence continues at coordinate 4,009,912 of LR738547.1, read as the reverse complement.
TCACATGCTTACACATACTTTTGCAGAGATGCCAAGTTTTTGGCTTCTCACAGACGGAGATTTTGAGGTGGGGCCAAAAGGAGGCGGGGCTATGACAGGAAATGATGTCACATCCACTGATGGACAACACCCGCCATGACAGTTGGTGTAAAACAAACTGTTCAAAACATGAAAAAGCAGCTGGAAAATTGTGCGTCTTCCGTGTGTTACCAACTAGTGTTATGTATCAGTACGAAGAGGAATTACCACCAGAAATACACCCCTGTACTAATTGGTCATGCTTTGTTTTGTGGCTCACACACATAAGCTGTCACATGACCAAAGTTCCAGGATGTCCGACTTCTTCCATACGTTGACAGAAAACAATAGTTCATGCAGATCGCTAATAGCGGCTTTCATAAGCACAGCTGCAACAGGAGATGCCATGTGCTTAGCCTCATTATACCTAATCATGTTCATGGAATGCACTAAAGTGTTCATCATGCAGGAGTTTTATTAGCCTTGTCAGGTGAGTGTGAGATAGGTCCTAATTGTGGGTGTCTCACGCCCAACCTTCGTAAGCGTGTCTGCTTTTGAACGTTGCAGGAGTTTGTTACTGAAGCTTTCTCAGGCGGTCCACAAATTTGTAGAGAGGGTGGGAGGGGTTCAACATGACTGAGAATAACATTGAAAAAAGTTCCAAAAAGTTGATCTTGCGTAATATTTTCTCTTTCATGCAGAGTTGAAGATTCAAAGCTATTTTATTATTTTCTGATCAATAAGTCCAATATTTAAATCCCCACTTTTATATGTATTTATTTTACTAGTAAATCTTGTTTTTTCTTCCTGCACAAGTGTCTTTACCCCCAGTTTGTGACCCTCAGATAACATCTTACATCATCTAACTGACACCTGATGCCGCGGAGCTGAAGAGGAATCGGACCAGTTGGACTCAGGTATAAATATGTTTGTGTACTTTGTGTTTAGGACAAAATGAGGTGCTGTGTCGTTCAGAGCGTGTTTTGACCTTCATGTGATCGTGTAACTTTGGTAAACATCAGAGTTTCTCAGATTCCCATAAAACATTAATGAGTCTTTAACACATGACTGATAGCTGCTGTAAAACCTGATTCTCAGAACACTCTGTGGCTGTTCCGGTGACAGCCACATGCTGATGTACAGTGCAGAGAGAGAAAGGGGTGAGCTAGCAGGGTGAGGGAGGCGAGGGGAGGGAGCCATGACAGCGTTTCTGTTGCAGAGGGTGTGACTTCATCAGTCGGAGTTGTAGCCATATAAGGAGGAAGCAGGGGAATCTCTGCAAAGTCATGTGATTTCCAGTTACCACCACGCTCACACACACACACACAAGCTGTGGACAGCATGTGATCTCCAGTCTGCATTAATGATTCACAAAGCTGCACCCTGTTTCACATTCCTGCACAATAATAAAGAAAAATCTTTTCTCCAATTTAACGCTTCATTTAGGAGAAATCAGCAGGTGCATGATTCGGCTTTAAAATAAAAGAGTTAGCATCACGTTTCACACCGCTGACAGGAAGCAGGAGGGAAACAGGTCGTGTGTTATAGGCCCCGATGTGCAGGAAAAGAGGTCTGGTTCCTGGTGGGAAACAAGAGAGGTGGAGTGAGAAATCCGAGATTCCTCTCAGGCTGAGTTAGCTCTTCTTTACAAGGTTACGTGAAGATATTTGGATCTGCTGAACAACATGACTCAGCTACAATTGGAATGGTGTTTTCTCACAGCTCGAAGATCAGATAACCTGGGCCACGCTGCAAACTGGGAGCCACTGAACATTGCAACTTACGTGTCTTGAATAGTAACTGAGTTAGCAACTCAGTTACTTCATGGTAAAAGTAATTAGTTACAAACTAAAGTAGCGAAAAAAGAGACGCTTTTTAAACTGCTGTTGGTAAATCTGCAGCATGGGAGAACAGCGTGGATTTAGGATGGTATATTGATATTCTAAGGAACGGTATGGGTTGTAACTAGAAGAAAAGTAACTAACCGATTACCGTAATTTCACGGCTATAAGGCGCATATAAAAGTCTTAGATTTTCTTCAAAATGAGCGGTGCGCCTTTTCGTGCGGTGCGCCTTGTGTGTGAGTAAAGGCGAACCTAAAAGAAAATGCGGTGCCCGCGAGGCGGACCTGAAAGAAAACACATGAGAACATTAAAGAGTGAAGTGTGAGTGGCGTGGGAGCAATGGATGACCAAAGGAGACCACAGTTTCACGAAGGGTGGAAGGCAGCGCCGGGCGAGTTACGCTACAGTTTGCCAATGGATTGTAGATGCTTGGACTAACATGTCTGCTGGTACTGTTATCTGAGCTTTCGCAAAAGCTGGTATCCTTTCTGAGGAGCCGCACAGTACAGACAGTGACTTTGACAGCGAGGAGCGAAGTGGACCTGCTCTGTTGGATTTTGCGCAGCTGTTCGATTCGGAAACAGAGGATGAGGACTTTGACGGATTTGAATAAAGACTATTACCGGTAATGTGCTTGTTTAGTATCGTTACTACTTAAATAAAGCACAACCAAACTCAGTTTTGCTCCCGATCTATTTTTTAATACACACATTTGCATGCTTGCGTGTGTGTTGTTGTAAGGCAGTGTGTGACTGAGACTGCGCCTTTTCGTACGGTGCACCTAATGGTCGTGAAATTACGGTACTCTGATTACTCTGTTTCTCAAAAAGTAACATCATTTGTAACGCATGCTAAAGACAGGAGGTTTTTCTTTGTCTTTTCAGGGTTTTACTTTCGTGTCTTTTCTGTGATCCCAGGGACGGCTTGGGCCTAGCGGGAATCGGACCAAGTTCTCCCGGTCAAACGATGGTAACGCTACCACTAGGCCAATGCCTCCGGGACTAGAAAGGGAGGAATGTTCTGGGTTTGTTTAGTTAGTTCAAGAATTAGCTTTTGCATCAATAAAGTATTGAATTAGGGTGGAGTTATGGTGGAGACGGTAGCTCAGTGGTTAGAGCGTTCGCGCGCGGACCAGAAGGTCGCGGGTTTGCGTCCCACAAAGAGCACATCTAGGGTCCTTGGAGAAGACACCTAACCCCCGCTTCTCCCACCATTGGCGCCGTTGAAGGGCAGCCTGCTGCGGTGTAAGGAGTGCAGCACACAAATTTCCCCGGTGAGGGATGAATAGAGTAGATCTCGTGGGAAGCCAACTGCGACAGCCGTGTTGGGATATCGGGCTATACAGTTGAAACTGGTTTGATTTGCTCTTCCCACCATAACCAGCTGGGGTTTCAGGTAGTTTCTGCGCACTGTGGGAAATTCACTTTCACTTTTGGATTTGGGAAGTTTTGACATTTTACAAACTGAAATCTTGAAAATGAAAATGAGTGATGGTTGAAACATGAGGGAGACACCGATCTAAACTCACCACGATGATGTCATCATCTCTACCCAGCAGGAATACCTGACTTCTGACCTCACAGAAGCCACAGACAAGGGCGTCCCTAAACGTCATTTTCTCTCTCTCTTTCTCTCGTTCCACTTCCTCGTTCTCATTTGCTCGACTCTCCGACCTGTGGTGGGAACTGAAACTGTAAGCGCGGTTTCGTGCAGAAGCTCTTTTCTAGCACTCATCCAGCGCCACCTTCGGCTTAAACTCTGCCAAGGCAATAAACCGTCAGTTCGGTTTAAATTTGAAACTAATCCTTGAAGACTTCACACAGTATCACACCTAATACTTTCCTCCACCCGTTCCAGCCTGCCTGAACACGCTTCTTCACCTCTTTTCAATGGAGAGTGTGGAAAAGAGGTGAAGAAGCGTGTTCAGCCATGCTGGAACGGGTGGAAGAAAGTATCAGGTGTGATGTGTGATAGAAGAGTTTCAGCTAGAATGAAAGGGACAGTGTACAAAACCGTGGTGAGAACGACCATGCTGTTTGGTCTAGAAACAGTGGTACTGAAGAAAAGACAGGAAGCAGAGATGAAGATGCTGAGGATCTCTCTGGGAGTGACCAGGATGGACAGGATCAGAGGAACAGCACATGTTAGAGGTTTTAAAGTCCGAGAGGCCAGACTGAGATGGTTTGGACATGTGCAGAGGAGAGAGAGAGAGAGTACATTGGAAGAAGGATGCACGATTTGGAACCACCAGGAAAGAGGACTAGAGGAAGACCAAAGAGGAGGTTCATGGATACAGTGAAGGAAGACATGAAGATAGTTGGTGTGACCAAAGAGGATGCAGCAGATAGGGTTAGATGGAAGAAACTGACTTGCTGTGGCGCCCCCTGAAGGGAAATGCCGAAAGTAGAAAGAAGAAGAATCCTTGAAGGCTTCCCTCTAGAGGAGAAGCAGAGAATAGCAACAAGCTGCATTGTAACTACATGGCTATATTATGTGGTTATCCAGTGGGACACCAGTGGATCGGGGCGAGGAGGCATCGAGGTGTCTGCACTGCAGTACTTAAATTTCTCTTTGGTGATCAATAAAGTATATTCATTTCAGTTCAATTACAAACTGTTTTAGTCGGAATGTTTGAGGTTTGTTTGATCGGAAAATCGACAGGCGGATCGGTGCGGCGTCAGCAATAACTATGACGCTGCATCAGTCCGTCGTGGTAAAAAGAGAGCTGAGCCGAAAAGCAAAGCTCTCAATTTACAAGTCCCTCACCTATGGTCACCAGCTGTGGGTGGTGACTGAAAGAATGAGATCGCGGACACAAGCGGCCGAAATGAGCTTCCTCCGCAGGGTAGCTGGGCTCTCACTCAGAGATCGGATGAGGAGCTCTGCCATCCAGGAGGAGCTCGGTGTTGAGCCGCTCCTCCTCCAAGTCACGAGAAGCCAGATGGGGTGGTTCGGGCATCTGGTCAAGATGCCCCCCGAGCGCCTGCAGGCAAGGTGTTTAGGGCATGTCCCACCGGGAGGAGACCAAGAGGCAGACTCGGACCCACTGGAGAGACTATGTCTCACATCTGGCCGGGGAACGACTTGGAATCCTTCCAGGTGAGCTAGGGGATGCAGCCGGGGTGAGAGAGGCCTGGGCTACCTGTTTGAGGCTGTTGCCCATTCGAGCCGACCCCGGAACAAGCAGAAGATGACGGAACGGAATGTTTGACATGTGAAACTAGATTTCACATAGAACTGAAAAACTGTCAGAGCTTTGGTTTTAAAATTTCTATACTTTGACTTTTGGTCCCAAAATCCTGAAGTCCTAATTAGTTCATCTATAGATGGTACTGAGTCACTGTGGGTAGTTTTGTTAAATTCTCGTTAGTGGTTCGGTACAGATTGCGCTCATGTATGTTACGGAAGTACGGATCCACCACCGAAAGGCCGAGTCCTTAAATACTTCTCCACATTCTTTGGGCGGAGGAAAGGAATAACAGCTATGGTGTTGTGTAGGAGAGGGAATGAGGAGGATCCAAATGCAGGTTTAACAGTTTATTAAGTGTTGAACAAAGGAATCCACAGCAGAGAGATAACGGCTTCAGGCAGTGCTGGATGGCCAAGAGGAAGGGCTGAAGGTTCCTGTGAGGAGAATAAGAAAATTAGTCTGATATCAAAATTTGACTCAGCTTAGAGGTGGTCAGTTTACCACTAGAATCGTTGAAGACCTGACAGAGACTGTGGGTGACACCAGGTCTTTTATAGCCACCGGTAAGTCTGTGCAGCTGGGAGCAATCAGCCAATCCTCCCGTTAGAAGCCATCCAGCACCTGTGAGTTTTGGGGGGAAAAAAAAAACAAACAAGCAGGCCTAAAAGGCCTCACACCACATATGGTATGTATTCCTCACTCACGATGGCGGCGGCCATGTTTGGCTATTGTTTCTCCTACAATCTCATAAACCAGGAATCAAAAGACCAAAAATCAATTGTCTAATTTTGAATAGTATATCAATGTGGCCTCAATAAAGTTTATTTTATTTGACTTTGTTGGTCGTTCTTGGTTCAATCACCATCTAGGGATTGTGAATTATTTATGGTTGGGAGGATCCAGAGGTGTTTCCTGTCCAGCTGTGAGACATAGTCTCTCCAGCAAGTCATGGGTCTGGCTCTAGGTCTCCTCCCGGTGTGACGTGACTGAAACACCTCACCATAAAGGCACATCTGGTTTCTCTTGACCTGAAGGAGTAACGACTCTACTCCAAGCTTATCCCAGGTGGCAGAGCTCCTCACCCGATCTCTGAGTGAGAGCCCAGCCATCCTACAGAGGAAATTCATTTCGGCCGCTTGTATCCATACTCTCATTCTTTTGGTCACCACCCACAGCTGGTTACCATAGGTGAGGGTTGGAGCGTAGATCGACTTGTAAATCAAGAGCTTTGCTTTTCAGCTCACCTCTTTCTTCACAACGAAGGACCAATGCAGTGCCCGCATTTATCAGGACGCCACACTGATCGGTCCGTCAACCTACCGTTCCTTCCTTCCCCAACTCGTGAACAAGACCCTGAGACACTAAAACGCCTCCTCTTGAGGCAGGACCCTGACCCTGACTTGCAGGGGGCATTCCACCCTTCTCCGAGCGAGGACCATGATCTCGGATTTGGAGGCGCTGATTCCCATCCTGACCGCTTCACCTTCGGTAACAACTCAGCTCAGCAAGAGCTGGAGATCACGGTCCGATGAAACCAACAGGACCACATCATCCGCAAAAAGCAGAGAACCAATGCAGAAGCCACCAAACCGAATCCCTCCAACGCCTCGGCTGCGACTAGAAGTTCTGTCCATAAAAATAATGAAGAGTCTGTGAGAAAGGGCAGCCTTGGCAGAGTTCAACTCTGACTGGAAGTGTTCTTCCTTTGCATTTAAATGGGTAAACAAATCATCACTTCTCACCCGCTGGTCCAATGTGTGTGTACAAAGACGGATGGATGGACCGACAGACGTGTGGATACATAAACTACTTTATAAAAATCATCAGAAATCTTTTTGAAAAAGCCTGAAAAGAAGCTTCTATTTTCAAACGTTAACAATCAGAAACAGCGTTTAGCAGATCTATAATTAGGAAGTCAATAGATGGAAACTCAAGAGTCTTTAACGAGCTCGTCAGAACGGCCTGTAATTTAAATCAATCTTTATGTTGGACGTATTTCTCCTGCTACGTCCACATCCTGGACTCTTCTCCAGAGAGAAGAGCGGGAACCTGAGAGGAGGTCAGTAATTAGCAGAGACGCTTGGACAACCCAACGCTGACCACACAACTCTACGAACTCCACCACAAACTAAACAAAAGAAAGAAAAACTGAACCTTACGGTAAAATGTTGGAGTTTGAGTCCTATTTATAGATCAAATTGCCTAGAAATAGGTTTTCTGGACGTATTGAAACGTACTGGGATTGAATCTTCATAATGAGATGCTACTAAGAACGAGAGAGAGGAGCTCCTCACCCAGGAGGAGATCGGCAGCCTTATTTGTAAAGACTTGTATAGATTTTAAGCTGAAAAAACATTGTTGCTAAGCTTGCACACTTTCTGTGGGCCACAAATTCAGAATTTATAAAAACTCTGTAGGTGTAACTTTGTAGTTTTCCAATGGAAAAGTGAGGTTACAGTGAGAAGAGATAAAGAAGCTGGAAGATTTTAAGTACTTAGGATCAACAGTCCAGAGCAATGGAGAGTGTGGAAAAGAGGTGAAGAGGCATATGCAGTCAGGCTGGAACGGGTGGAGAAAAGTATCAGGTGTGATGTGTGATAGAAGAGTTTCAGCTAAAATGAAAGTAAAAGTGTACAAAATCGTGGTGAGACCGGCCATGATGTTTGGTCTAGAGACAGTTGCACTGAGGAAAAGACAGGAAACAGAGATGGAGGTAGCAGAGATGAAGATGCTGAGGATCTCTCTGGGAGTGACCAGGATGGACAGGATCAGAGGAACAGCACATGTTAGAGGTTTTAAAGTCAGAGAGGCCAGACTGAGATGGTTTGGACATGTGCAGAGGAGAGAGAGAGAGTACATCAGAAGAAGGATGCTGGGTTTGGAACCACCAGGAAAGAGGACTAGAGGAAGACCAAAGAGGAGGTTCATGGATACAGTGAAGGAAGACATGAAGATAGTTGAGTGACCAAAGAGGATTCAGCAGATAGGGTTAGATGGAAGAAACTGACTTGCTGTGGCGACCACTGAAGGGAAATGCCGAAAGAAGAAGAAGCTCCCTTCAAGCAAACATAGTTTTACAAATCACACCTGCAACAAAATTTAGTTTTGGGAGTACGGAGTCTCAGAGCCCTTGTTACCCTCTGTCCAGGGTTTGTATGATCGGTGCCAGAGCTTGGTCTTCTTCTCCTTTCAGCATTTCCCTTTAGGGGGCGCCACAGCAAGTCAGTATCTTCCATCTAACCCTATCTTCTGCATCCTCTTTGGTCACACCAACTATCTTCATGTCTTCCTTCATTGTATCCATGAACCTCCTCTTTGGTCTTCCTCTAGTCCTCTTTCCTGGTGGTTCCAAACCCAGCATCCATCTGCCGATGTACTCGGTCTCGCTTCTCTGTACATGTCCAAACCATCTCAGTCTGGCCTCTCTGACTTTAAAACCTCTAACATGTGCTGTTCCTCTGATCCTGTCCATCCTGGTCACTCCCAGAGAGATCCTCAGCATCTTCATCTCTGCTACCTCCATCTCTGTGTCCGGTCTTTTCCTTAGTGACACTGTCTCTAGACCAAAAAGCATCGCCGCTCTCACCACGGTTTTGTACACTTTTCCTTTCATTTTAGCTGAAACTCTTCTATCACACATCACACCTGATACTTTTCTCCACCCGTTCCAGCCTGCTTGAATACGCTTCTTCACCTCTTTTCCACACTCTCCATTACTGTTGATCCTAAGCACTCAAAATCTTCCACCTTCTAAGTACCAGAGCTTGGTAAACTGCAAAAAAGTGCTTTTGAAAAATTTGAAAACGTACTCTTTAATTCAGACTTTGAATGCACGATAGAACAGTCAGAAAATTTTATTCAATCCCTTCAAAAATCTAAAGAAAACAATACGTTTTACTTCAGTTAGCTTTTTATTACCAATAAAAAAAAAGTTCTGAATTGGAGATGTGTTTCAGGGTCAGTCTCAGAGGGTCAGTCCCTCTGACAGTTACGGGGTACACAGAACAGGTTTACCACAAGGCAGGTCCTGGATCTGCAGGGGGTAGATAAGATGGTGTCAGACTTTCACACTTGACCAGCTGAGACGTTAAGAATCACACACACAGACTGGTGCATGCTTCTGAAAACACACCTGTGTGATTATTTTTTCTATAATAAATTAGATCAAATTAAAAGGTGTTAATGTCTTTGTAATTACTTTAAAATCGTCTCATCTCCATGTTTTCCTTCTCGGACGTGTGAAGCTGCTGTTATCACATCTCCTCCTCAGGAAGTGTGGACTTTCAGCCCCAATGGGGTCAGCGTGGGGAGGTTTCCAGCCGGTGTGTTGATGCAAACACGCGAGGTGTGACTGAAACGGTTCACGGCAGGTCAACGTGTGTTTTAGAGTAATTACACTGCAAACATCCAACCCTTCTCGCACGTTAAAGCAGGTGGGTGGGGGAGGGGGGCCTGTGTGAAACAAATCATTTTGATTTGCTGATGATGTGTGAAACGTCTAGATGGGGTTCGACAGAAGAATCATTACTGCTCTGCTATACTCGTTAAATTCAATTCTGGGATCATTTTTGTTTTGCAATTTCATACATTTTCACTTTAAATATTTTTATGACAAAAAAAATCACAGTTAATCAACACAAAATATTAATTATTATTACTATTATTCCATTGAATTATTTAATAGGATGTACAAAAATAGTTGAAAAAACTTGGATGGCTTGGATATGGGCGTAAAACAAGATGGTGGCTCAGTGGTTAGAGCTTTCGCCCGCAGACTGGAAGCCAACCAGAAGTTCGCAGGTTTGCATCCCACTGAGTGCACGTCTAGGGTCCTTAGAGAAGACACCTATCCACCTGTTTCTACCACTATTAGCACCGTCGTGGCAGCTTGTTGTGGTGTAGGAGTGCAACACACACATTTCCCTGGTAAGGGATGAATAGAGCTCCGTCTTTGCGAAGTCGGGTTTTTCATTTAAAGCTATGAAAAAGTGAAACAAACTCGTTCACGATCAAAAACGCTCACCTGATTTGCAAAATTTCTCATGCAATTTTTAAAAAATTATGACTAAAAACCAGCAGAGTTTGCAACAAGAAATACAGTCGATATTTTTTTCGGATTTTGTAAACCCCAACATGCTTTGCATTTACCCTTTAAAACCTCGATGGTGGAAAGCTGCCATGGAAAGAGATAACACTCACTCATCTGGACCAATTAGAAACTAGATGTCTTGCCAAAAACATGGTAACACGAGTTCCTTGACCAAAGATCAAACCTATAATAATTCAAATGTAAATAGCTGTTGTGTTATGGGATGTGGAAGGAGGAGGACCCAAATGGAGGACAACAAAACAGAATTTATTAACCAAAAGGTCTAGTAAGACTGTAAGGCAAAGGAAAGGGTACGGGATTAACTGACGATGCACAGGCGATTAGCATCAGGCTAATTACCCAGGTGTTTAGGATCAGGCTGGAGCCCAGGAGCAGGAGGAAGGTCCAGCCCTTCCTCTGGTGGCAGGAGAGGGGATCATGACAATAACTTTAAGTCTTTAAGTGCATTTTTACACCTTTTTTTTTGTAAATAATCATTTTTTGTTGCTCAAGGACTCTTAACACGCTCATTGTAAAAAGTGTGCAACTTGTTCTCAATCGACCACCTGGTTAAATAAAAGTTAAAAAAAAAAAAATGTGAGAAATATTTTTGAGACAATGTTTTATATCTTCAGATAAAAAAAACAACTTTGCCACTTTTTACTAGAAAAAAAATCATGTTTAGAAATTAGAAATAAGTTTAAGGGTATGAAGGCAAAGGGTATAAAAAATCTTAAACGGGACGTTTTTTTTGGGCGGGGGGACCTCAATTATTCATGTTTTACTATTATTTTATTATTTGCTTTTATTTGTCTGACATTAATTGAATAAAATAAAGAAATAAATACTTTTTTTAATTTAAGCATGAACAGGTTGTGTTTTTCACGATTCCCAGAGGATTTAAGTCTTAGCCAGATTTTGCTGCCTCATTTGTGCGGAAAATTTTCTAGACAATTTTGCAGACACCGGAATTTACACTGTGTTCACATCGCAGACGTTAAGGATTCACTACGAATTTTATTTATCAGAATAATTTATCAGATTCATTTTTGAGAAAATGTTTCAGACATAAAGAAAAATCTCAGGTTTATTTGTTAAAATTTTAGTATTTTTCTTGTCTCCACTTATCTAGTCCCAGGGATGTCTTGGGCCCTGTGGGAATCGAACCAGGTTCTCCCAGTCGAAGGACGGATGTTCTATCACTGAGCTCACGCCTCCCAGGACCAAGTTTTTTTATATATATTTTGTATTTTGTCCTTCCAGTTTTCACCCCCATAGTTCCAGGGAAAACGCTGGTCCAGTGGAATTCGTCCCGGTTCTCCCGGTCGAAATTCGGTAGTAACTGGACCACTAAGCCAACACCCCTTAGTACTATCTGTTAAATTTTTATTCCAGATTCCTAGAAAAAAAAATTGCTGTTGTTCAAACTGAAAATTGTTTCTTTTTAAGAGAGTAAAATAATCTAAATAAGTTTGTGGTTAGGTTCACATATAACAAGTAGAAGAACTTCCCACCAAATGTTTTTGGGAATTTTTTTTCCCATGGGTGTGGAGGGCATTTGATTGAGTAATTATGGTCTAAATACTTAGTTTTTGTTACTCTTATTAAATCAACACGGTGTGAGACAGTACTGAAGACGGAATGAAAAGATTAAAGGTCAACAGAAGGTCCTAATGTTTTGGAATCCACAAACTGAGAGGTGTGAAGTCTGAATGGAGTAGTTGGTTTTCACACCTTTTATGTGTGTCTGGGAGTTTCTTGAGCCACTGACCCCTCCTTCACCCCAGTCGTACCGAGACCCACCATCAAATTCTCTCCACCAGACGTTGTTGCAGCTCGTCATGAATCTGTTCCAGTAATTTCCTTCTGATAAGATCCTAATGAGCTCAGAGGACCGGATTCCTGATGAGTCGCTCTTCACAGGTTCTGGATCAAGAAACAAACATTCCTCAAACCTGAGGCCTGTGTGTGTGTGCATGTGTGTGTGTAAGATCCTGTTCATGCTTGCTGTGTTGACTAAGCTGGACTTTTATTGCAGGAGATGTTATCAGAATCAGAATATACTTTAATGATCCCACACAGGGGAAATTTGTGTGTCACAGCAACAACTTCCTATCTGCTAAGTGAGTCGTTGTACAGCCCGATCACGTACGGAAAGAAAGACCTCCGGTATCGAGATGTTCTCGAGCGGAGCTGTCTGAGCCTCTTGGAGAAGGAGCTCCGTTGTTCCTCATTTATAGGACATAAATGATACCCAGTCGGGCATGACTGGGTCCAACCTAGTGTTAGATCGTCCACATGAAGTCTGCACTTTCTAAATCTGTCACCAGCAGACTTTTAAACTTTTTCTACTTTCTCATGCTGCTCACATTAGCATGAATTTGTTCTTTATCATATACATGCTAATGCTACATACCTCTTCTAACATTAGCATGAAGCTAATGCTACATGCCTCTTTAAACATTAGCATGAAGCTAATGCTACATACCTCTTCTAACATTAGCATGAAGCTAATGCTACATGCCTCTTTAAACATTAGCATGAAGCTAATGCTATATACCTCTTCTAACATTAGCATGAAGCTAATGCTACATACCTCTTCGAACATTAGCATGAAGCTAACGCTACTTACCTCTTCTAACATTAGCATGAAGCTAATGCTACATACCTCTTCTAACATTAGCATGAAGCTAATGCTACATACCTCTTCTAACATTAGCATGAAGCTAATGCTACATACCTCTTCTAACGTTAGCTTGAAGCTAATGCTACATACCTCTTCTAACATTAGCATGAAGCTAATGCTACATACCTCTTCTAACATCAGCATGAAGCTAATGCTACATACCTCTTCTAACATTAGCATGAAGCTAATGCTACATACCTCGTCTAACATTAGCATGAAGCTAATGCTACATACCTCTTCTAACATTAGCATGAAGCTAATGCTACATACCTCTTCTAACATTAGCATGAAGCTAATGCTACATACCTCTTCTAACATTAGCATTAAGCTAATGCTACATACCTCTTCTAACATTAGCATTAAGCTAATGCTGCATACCTCTTCTAACATTAGCATGAAGCTAAAGCTACAGAATGTAAAGCTAATGCTACATAATGCTACTAGCATTAGCATGAAGTGATTCTGTTCTTAATATCAAATATAATCATGCTAACTTCTTAAATAAGCATGAATGTCATAAGTAGATGTTGATACAGATATCAGTTTGCAAAAATTAAAGCGTCTAATGTGATTAAACTGTGTTTATCGTGAAAAACAACGCAGGCTATTATGTGTCTTAATGTCTAGAAACAAAGAATAGCTACACAATGGTTTTTCTGAGGTTTCAGGTCAGTTTTTTTTGTTGAAAGATTCTCTTTGGAAAATGACTGAGATGAGGCGTTGTTGGTGGTATGGCTCAAGATTTGTTTCAATGACAAACTGTCTTGTCTTAAAAACTGTTGAAAAACACTGTATTAGGGCATCTGGGAGAATGGACTGAGCATTGACCGAATGGCCGATTGTCACTGATACGGTTCATCACCTTTATGGACAGGATATCTAGGCGCAGCCGAGGCATTGGAGGGATCCGATTTGGTGACCTCAGGATCTGATCTCTGCTTTTTGCGGATGATGTGGTCCTGTTGGCTTTATCGGACCGTGATCTCTAACTCTCAATGGATCAATTTGCTGCCTAGTGTGAAGCGGCCGGGATGGGACTTAGCGCCTCCGAAGTCGAGGCCATGGTCCTCACCCGGAAAAGGGTGGAATGCCCCCTGCTGGTTAGGGACAGGGTCCTACCCGAAGTGAAGGAGTTTAAGTATCTCAGGGTCTTGTTCACGAGTAATGGAAGGATGGAACGGGAGATCAACAGGCGGATCGGTGTGGCGTCAGCAATAACTAGGACGCTGCATCGGTCCATTGTGGTAAAGAAAGAGCTGAGCCAAAAAGCAAAGCTCTCGATTTACAAGTCGATCTACGTTCCAACCCTCACCATGGTCACCAGCTGTGGGTGGTGACCGAAAGAATGAGATTGCAGGTACAAGCGGCCGAAATGAGCTTCCTCTGCAGGGTGGCTGGCCTCTCAGTCAGAGATTGGGTGAGGAGCTCAGTCATCCGGGAAGAGCTCGGTGTCGAGCCGCTCCTCCTCCAGGTCGAGAGGAGCCAGATGGGGTGGTTTGGGCATCCAAGCACCCCGCTGGTGATGTGTTTTCGGGCACGTCCCACCGGGAGGACACCAAGAGGCAGACCCCGGACAGCTGGCTTGGGAACGACTCGGGATCCTTCCGGGTGAGCTGGAGGATGCAGCTGGGGTGAGAGAAGCCTGGGCTTCCCGTCTGAGGCTGTTGCCCCCACGACCTGGCCCTGGATGAGTGGAAAATGACGGAACGGAATGACGGAATGTAGACTAGTGGAGAACAAAATCCATGGCTGAGAACAACTGGCTTTTAAACAGTATCCAAATACTGGATGGTCGAGATTGCAAACTTTTCATACGTAGATGAATGAAATCACTTCAGGTATATTTACGATGTGGTAGAAACCGACAAAAACATCCTTAATTATGAATCACAAGCATCCAAAGAATTGTGTTGAAGATTAACAGGAATGTAACGGTTCCTGTTAAAGCTGTGACACCATCATCCTGTTGTGACTAACCCAGACCTGGTCCGGACCAGCTGGTCTGATCAGCACCACCTGCTGCTGGTGAACACTTTGATCTGACCACAGAATTTAGGGCGAATGGATTTAATTTCCTCGTAAGGTCAGGAAACGACTGCAAGTTACTCAGAGTTTCACATCAAAGTAAAAGTTTCCTCAAAGAGCTGTGAAAACACGTCTGTGCTGTGATTTATGAGGTCTAAGAAAAGTAGGTTTGGTACAAGAGGAAAGCAGCTGGAGTTGAACTTTCAGACACATTAATTAGACGTTTGTATAATTATTTTGGTTTTTATGAGCTCACTATTATCTACTAATTGTTAAAGTAGTTCATTTGCTTCTTTAAGTCCTGTAGAATTGAACCGGTGGTGGTTAAGGATTTGAAAAACTCCCGGTTAAGCACGGATACGTTCTTTGTTCTCTTTATGATTCTTAAATTTTGTTATGAGCTTTCTATCCGCTTCTTTTCGGTACGTCTCAGTCTGTTTCGTCTTTCTCATTTGATTTATTTGTCTGTCTTTCTCATGTTATTCGGCTCCTTCTCTTTCCCACTTTGTGCAGACATCATGATGACCTCCCTGTGCAGCCGCTGACGTTAGCTGGAGTCTATGTGACGTGTGGAAACATCCTGGCAAGCTCAATGTTTTCTGTAAAGAACCAGAGAACTGTTTCATCAGAAGGAAATGATTTCACAACTTAAACGGTTTTAAGGGGAATTTTGCTTTTGTCTGTTACTGTATTTTTCTTTTGAAATCCATGTGAAAACTTCTGCTGCATTGATGAGTAAAGCTTGACAAAATGCTTTTTCAAAGCAAGATTTGTGTGTTCGCAAACTGAGAATACACCCTAGGCCATGTCCACACGTAACCGGGTACTTTTGAAAACGCATATCTGCAGTCCTCCGTTTGAGGAAAACGCTCGCATCCACACGTAACCATTTTCAAAATATCCGCGTCCACACAGAGCCGTATAAATACGCTTTTGAGTGCGGTTATGAGCATGCCAGACCAGTAGTTGGCAGTATCGATACGAACGTAAGTTCTGAGCTATCCAATCAGAGCACCTCTGTCGTCATTCCCGCAGCATAGATCCATGCTGCCCACTGTCTACTTTTGTAAACAAGGACGCTACACAAATTATGTAGTAATGTACATTACTTGTCGCAGGAAGTGACGCATAAAAATGCAAATCTCCGTTTTTGCACGTCCACATGCAAACGCAAAAACGGAGTTTTCCAAAACCTCCACTTCGACCGGAGTTTGTAAAAACGCCGGTTTTGACTGAAAAAAAACCCTCCGTTTTTTTATGGACGGCCAAAACGAATAAAAATATACAGTGGTGGTCAAAAGTTTACATACACTTGTAAAGAACATAATGTCATGGCTGTCTTGAGTCTCCAGTTATTTCAACAACTCTGATTTTTCTCTGATATAGTGATTGGAACAGATCCTTCTTTGTCACAAAAAACATTCATGAAGTTTGATTCTTTTATGACTTTATTATGGGTAAACTGAAAATGTGACGAAATCAGCTGGGTCAAAAATATACATACAGCAATATGAATGAGCAATTTTGGAGACTTAGAAAGTTGTGTCAATGACATGAGCTTCATAGCATGACCGCTTAACTTCTTGTGAGTGATTATGAGTGACTACAGCTGGTGACTTCTCTGAGGCCATTTAAAAAGGGCTCATTGGATAAAAACACCCACAAACGCTACAATGGGAAAGTCAAAGGAGCTCAGCACAGATTTGAAAAAGAGAATCATTGACTTGAACAAGTCAGGAAAGTCACTTGGAGCCATTTCAAAGCAGCTGCAGGTTCCAAGAGCAACAGTGCAAACAATTGTTTGTAAGTATAAAGTGAATGGCACTGTTTTGTCACTGCCACGATCAGGAAGAAAACGCAAGCTGTCACCTGCTGCTGAGAGAAAACTGGTCAGGAGGGTGAAGAGTCAACCCAGGAGCACCAAAAAGCAGATCTGCCAAGAATTAGAAGCTGCTGGAACACAGGTGTCAGTGTCCACAGTCAAGCGTGTTTTGCATCGCCATGGACTGAGAGGTTGCCGTGCAAGAAGGAAGCCCTTGCTCCAAAAGCGGCACCTTAAGGCTCGACTAAAGTTTGCTGCTGATCACATGGACAAAGTTCTGTGGTCAGATGAAACAAAAATTGAGCTGTTTGGCCACAATGCCCAGCAATATGTTTGGAGGAGAAAAGGTGAGACCTTTAACCCCAAGAACACCATGCCTACCATCAAGCACTGTGGTGGTAGTATTATGCTGTGGGCCTGTTTTGCTGCCAATGGAACTGGTGCTTTACAGAGAGTCAATGGGACAATGAAGAAGGAGGATTACCTTCAAATTCTTCAAGAAAACCTGAAGTCATCAGCCCGAAGGTTGGGTCTTGGGCGCAGTTGGGTGTTCCAACAGGACAATGACCCCAAACACACATCAAAAGTGGTAATGGAATGGGTAAATCAGGCTAGAATTAAGGTTTTAGAATGGCCTTCCCAAAGTCCTGACTTAAATCCCATTGAGAACATGTGGATAATGCTGAAGAAACAAGTCCATGTCAGAAAGCCAACAAATTTAACTGAACTGCACCAATTCTGTCAAGAGGAGTGGTCAAAGATTCAACCAGAAACTTGCCAGAAGCTTGTGGATGGCTACCAAAAGCGCCTAATTGAAGTAAAAATGGCCAAAGGACATGTAACCAAATATTAGCATTGCTGTATGTATATTTTTGACCCAGCTGATTTTGTCACATTTTCAGTTTACCCATAATAAAGTCATAAAAGAATCAAACTTCATGAATGTTTTTTTGTGACAAAGAAGGATCTGTTCCAATCACTATATCAGAGAAAAATCAGAGTTGTTGAAATAACTGGAAACTCAAGACAGCCATGACATTATGTTCTTTACAAGTGTATGTAAACTTTTGACCACCACTGTATGCGTTTTCAAAAATACCCGGCTATGTGTGGACAGGGCCTTAGCGCCACAGCAGCGGGTCAGGGACCTGGTCACAGCAGCAGGACGAAAGGAGGCCGAAACTTTTTTCAAAGCATAAGATCTACTAAAATAAAAGTTACAAAATGCTTCACTTCATAAATCAGAGCACAAAATAAAATACAAAAGAAACCGAGGGCGCTCAGGTCCACAATGTAGACCCCAGAACTGAAAGAGTTCGTGCTGTTTGCTTATTAATTAGGTCGGGGGAGTTATTCAAAGACTTTTTTCAAGATGAGGATAAAGAGCGAGATGAAGATGAGGCATTTAATAGCTCAGTCATATGAGAAAGGCAAAGGCCACACAATATTTTAAGACAAAATCTTTTCCATGATGTGGTCCATTTATCTTAAGTAGAGTTTTACATGTTGACCCACTTCACCACTTTATAGATTGCTCAATTTGCAAAGAAGTTGGCATATAGACTAATTTTAGCATAGATAAGCTTTACAAATAAACCTCTGGCATGGCGAGATCCTTTTACAGTTTAGTTTGTGACCAGGCCGCACTTTTAAATCTAAATCTTGCTATAACCAGGATAGTAGACAGTGATAACCAGACAGTGCAGAGGAAAGACAGACTGTTCTGAGCTTTTTTATCAGACTTGTCCAGCTCCCCCAGCTGGATTACACTATCAGTAGGACAGTTTCCGCCACAAACAGTTTCCGTTTCTGCTCAACATGTGCAAAAATCATCAGCCGCTGCAGCAGGAGATGACTCAGCTCAACCTTCAGAGAAATCACCAAGAGAGCCTGAAACTGTTTGAATTCCAAAGATGCTTACCATTGTTTTTCCGCTCCCTACATGCCCGACATTCTTCTGTCGTGTGGTAAGCGTGAAGGAAAGTTTCTTTTATCCCGTCGACCACGTGAATGTCACCTTACAGATGAAAGAGACCAGTCACATTGAGCCAGTTTAAATACTTTGGAAATACATTAGAAACTAAAGAACTGGTTTAAACAGAACACTCATATTTGCATAATCTTTCACTTATATTTTAGGTTTTAAAACACCTTCAGGTTCTGGATCTCTGTGTGTTGCATTACTTGTTTTTATTAAAGAAGGATTTTATGCAAAATCAACTTTCTGGAGTTTGTAGAAGAAAAAGTTTTAAAAAAGTCTTCTGGACAATTTAATTCTTGATCGAGACGTTTAGACTTCCATCCGGAAATCATTTTCAATCTGATTGAAATGGACTGAAAACTGGATCTATTTATACTAACCTAAGTAAAATTTAAAAAATAGTAAGAAGGGCTCGACCAATGAGCTTGTGTTACCTATGATGGCCGTGAATGGCTCCTATTGTAGCCACAGACCAGTAAACGATCCCTATTATAATAATAATAATGCTAAAAGCCTAGTGAATAGAAATTCCTGCTAACGAGAGGCGTGAATCTGGGTCACGAGGTGTCCTCTTTGGTAAAGTCTTTTCAACACACTTGAGGCTTCTCTTCTGTGTTGGTAAAGTCTTTTTAACACAGAAGAGAAGCCTCAAGTAGTCCACAGTCTGCTGTACATTTGCATCTTAAATCCACCAAACACATTTTGAGGACAGTGAGGTGAAGATTCTAAGTAGAGAGAAAGGTTGGTTTGAAAGAGGTGTGAAGGAAGCCATCTTTGTGAATAAAGAAAATCCCTCACTGAATCGGAGTGGAGGCGTTAGATACATTCTGTCCGGGATTTACAGCAGCCTTTTGAAATCATGGACTAAAGAGAACACCTCGTGACCCAGATTCACGCCTCTCGTTAGCAGGAATTTCGATTCACTAGGCTTTTAGCATTATTATAATAGGGATCGTTTACTGGTCTGTGGCTGCAGTAGGAGCCATTCACGGCCATCATAGGTAACACAGGCTCATTGGTCGAGCCCGTCTTTACTATTTTTTACCTGTTACTCAGGTTAGTATAAATAAATTCAGGTTCCAGTCCATTTCATTCAGATTGAAAATGATTTCCGGATGGAAGTCGAAACGTCTCGATCAAGAATTAAACTGTCCAGAAGACTTTTTTGAAACTTTTTCTACTACGGATCATTCCTGGATGAATGAGGGACTACACAGACTTGTTTCTGGAGTTTGATTGTTACTTTTTAACGTTATTCCCTTATTAAAAACACACCTAATGGGTTTTTCTATTTCATTCATGCGTTTTTTAGGAAATTAGCAGGTTTTCCCGTTCAGTATTCAAAATTGACTGCAAGACCAGGTTGTTGGCCTTGGATTTTGTTCTCTGTCAAAACTACATTCTAACTGGAGCAGGGCACTTTGAAGATCCTCGGTCTGTCCCCTCAGGTACTGCTTTCCCTCCCTTTATGCACCCTGGTAGCAAGACTAGGCGGGCAGCCCGAGAAGTCAAGAATAAAAGTATGAAAATATTGCATTTCTAAAGCAAATTAAAACTTGTACAAAGTGAACAAGTTGACTATATGCCTCTGACAGGCCCATATCATGGTTTTCTCTGTTCATCTACAGTTGGTATTGAGTAACTGAGGGAAGTTTAATTTAAAGGGAACATCCTACTAAATGTAGCTTTTACACCTACATTTTATTGAGTCTATGAGGTTTGTTGGTACCCATAAAAATTTGAATTTAAAGCAACAGCAAAGATATCTTTAGACGATCTTTGTCACTTTTTTGTTTTTGCTCAGATGCTTAGTTTTGGTTCAGGTTCATTTGTTCCCTTTTTCTTTCTGTTACATCACATTTTCAGAGGAAATCACTATGTAAAGGTGAAACAATGGCTGACTCAGGTGTTGCACACATAGACATAAAGAGTAGACCCCACATTGGCTGCTGAGGCCGCCATCTTGGAGCGGTAGTCCTATCTTGGTAGTAGATGAGATGCCTAAGCTCTGTGTTGTGGATTCTGGTTCTAATCAGAGGACGATTAAAAGCAGGACTCTGGGATTACTTTTTACATGTACGACTAAACATTTTTATTTGATCATTTCTGTCCTCTAGTGAAATCTTCTCCTGCTAATGTTAGCTCGACGTTTACTGGCGGGGTTTTCACTGAGACTTTATAAATCATAGAAACCATAAAACTGACTTAAATTAAAACAAGATTATTAGAATAAAACATCTTTCATGTCTCATACCGACACCACTGACTTTAAGATACACACAACACAACATCTGACTGGAGAATTGTTTGTAAAGTCTACTGTGTTTATGTTTATGGTTGCTCAGGTTAGAAAGTCAGGAGTGGGGGAGGGGCGTGAAGTATCTCATTTGTCTTTAAAGATACTGAAAAAGTACTGGTTTTTCAGTACTTTGTATAAAGAATACAGAAAGTAACAAGATTACGTAAACATGAGAAATGACGTGATGTTACAATGATTGGGTTTCAAGATTATATATAAAAATTTAATTACCCTTTGAATTTGTTTTCTAATTTAAGAGATGTTGCTTTCACAGGAATTTGCGACCTTGATCTTTGGTTGCATGACCCTGAAAACCTAATCAATTCATCTATAGTTAACACGAATTCACTGCTGGCAGTTTCATTGAATTACTTTTCCGGTTTGGGAGATATCGTGTTCAATAAAGTGTTTGAGAGCACGAAGACACGTACAGTCTGCGCTGGTTCTAGGACATTTCAGCCACGGACAGTTGAGCCAAAAAAAACTGCAACCTAGGATATTTGAGCCATGTGCGCCCCCGAATTTAGGACTTTTCAGCCACGGACATTTGGGCCAAAAACCTATTTTATGTAGAAAATTGTGATGTTTTATGTAAAAATTTTATCGTAAATAAACAGTTGCACTACAGAAAATAATTGGTTTTAGTCATTTTTATCCCATGGCTCAAATAAAAAATTCTGATATTTTTAAAAATTTTTGATATTTTTTATGTAAAAATTCTGATATTTTATGTAAAAATTTTATCATACACAAACAGTTGCACTACAGAAAATAATTGCTGTTAGTCTTAAAAATTTTTATTGTGCAAAAATTTTTATCGTGCTTTTAGTCATTAAAATTTTTTTTATCGTAAATAAACAGTTGCGCCTAGGTTGCAGTTCTTCAAATGTCCGTGGCTGAAAAGACCGTTCACCGTCTGCGCTACATTCTGCGTGTATTGCATCAAATACACTCAGCTGGACTTTCAGCGTTAGTGAGGATAGAAAAAGATGGAGATTATCTATAAATCGCAAAAAAACCTGCAATTTTCTCAAATAAAATGACAACTTTTAACTATTGCATGTTGGCTGTAGTTGCAGAGGAAGGAGACGTGTTCATTCTGGTTTGTCTATTGAGTAGATCTATTTAATGTGGAGTTGTTTATCTGTGATGCAGCAGATGTTTTTACAGCTGCTCTGCAAAAAAAAGACGGTTTTATAACCATAAAGTATTTGGAGAAGGTCTTAGTGAGAAATGCACGGTTTTCCAGCTTTCTGCTTCTGCATCGGGCGTATTCAGACTTTCATCATTTTTGGCTGCAATTTTATGAAACAGCTGAGTTATTATTTATACACATGCACACACACGACCCCTCAGCTGATCAGAAACAGTGTGTGTGTGAAACAACACAACTGGGTGGCTGAAAAATACTGCTTTCAGTAAAGCTTAAGTGTGCAACCAGTCAGAGGTGATCACAATGTTCCCTGCTTTTAGGAATGCAACCCCCCCCACCAAAACCACCACCACACACACACACACACTCACAGACTTACACAGAAAGGGAATTCAAACAATGCAGAAAACATCCGTCATGAGTCACACGGTGCTGAGGAGCTCCGTGTCCTTACATGGGGACACTTTTAGTTTAGAACTTCACATCTTGAACCAAGCAAACTTGAACCAGTATAGAACTAAACCGTGGTGCATTCATGAGCTTGTTTTTTTCTGCTTTGCTTCCAATGAAGGAAATTTGGCCTCTTCTCTGTTTTTCTGCAGCTTTGAAGCAATTTTTAGGTTTATTTTCGCTTTCTGCAGCAAAAGCATGAAAGGAATTTCCAGAATTTGTCGGGCGGTTGTTTTAACACACTGACTGAAATAATACTAGTCATTGAAAAGTATTGGGTACATTTTTTTATTGCAAGAATTTGGAACACACAAATGTCCTTCTAAACATTTATCTAAACTTAATTGCTGTGGTTGTCTGCATGCCCACACGCCTGATCCAAACGTATCAGACGTCCTCCTTGGCAAACATTTTATACTGACTGCTGCAAAACCAGGAAGAAAAACAATTAAAAACAACCTCAGAGTAGGAATTACCGAGGATGGAGATTAGACAGTGAGAGGTGCAATCTGGAGTAGGGCTGAAACAGTTAATCGATTTAATCGATGATAATCGATTATTGAAATAGTTGTCAACTAATTTGGTCATCGATTAATCGTCTAAACAAGTTTTGCTATCAGCTGCACTTTAATTGTTCTCCATGTGGGGCAGTAGAGAGCAAATTGACAATGCGAGCTACCAAAATAGGAGGAGAAGAAGATAGCAGCCAATCATTGGCCTTCATTTCACCCCGCCTCACGTGATCAGGCAGATTCAACAAGATGGCGGAAAGAAAAACACAAACAAAATCATCCAAAGTTTGGATCATTTTCCGCTAAATTTGAAAAAGAATCGCGTTAATATGCAAAGTTTGCGAAACGGACACGTTTTGGCACGGAAGCATAAGGACGCTGCACAAACATCTGAAACATTTTTATCCGATTAATCGAATAATCGATCCAACATTCGGCACATTAATCGATTACCAAAATAATCGTTAGTTGCAGCCCTAATCTGGAGCCTCTACGACAAGGGTATCAAACTCAGTTCCTGGAGGGCTGGCGCCCCTGCAGGTTTTCCATGTGTTCTTGCGTCTACACCTGATTCAGATTAACGAGTCATTGTGCCAAATTTGATTGGCTGTGGATTTCATTGTATGTGCATCAGCTGTATTGAACCAGGAACACATGGAAAACCTGCAGGAACACTGCCCCTCCAGGAACTGAGTTTGACACCCCTGTCCACAATAAGACAGACTTTTTGTGAGAAATCAAACTTCACATTTAACATCGTTTATGCCAAGGGTGTCCAAACTTTTTCACTCGCAGGCCACATTGAGTTCTAACGTTTGACAAGCAGGCCGGATCCGAGGTGGGGGGGGCGGCGGGGGCACGTGAGGTCATAGACAAAAAGCCCTTCAGAAAATCCTGGAGTCGCCCCTGAGAACAGGATCAGATGGATGGCATGCTTTGGTAACCACTAGTTTAGACTGGTTAAATGGCGTGCTAGATTCTTTTTTTCCTCTTTTTATTAATTGCCGCCATTTTAGAAAATTGGGGGGCTCACATACTAATTTGCTGTTCCTATTTTAGCCTCTAGATGGCAGCATTTAGAACACGCAGGTAACAGCGCTGCTGCCCAATGTATTACGTAATTCTACACGCGGGCCAGGCGTTATTGATTTTGTGACGGAGGCTGCGGGCCGGATGAAAATTGACAACGTGCTGCATTTGGCCCCCGGGCCGGACTTTGGACATGTCTGGTTCATGCTTTTTATGCGTATAGCACTAAAACTACCATCAGTTACTCAGTACCGACTACTGATTGACTAATTATGTTTTCAGGTTCATTTGACCAAAGGCTAAGGTCACAAAGGTTAAGGTCACAAATTCTTGTCAATGCAAAATCTCTAAAACCATTGAAAGTAAAATTTTAATTAACACTAGGACCGCCGCGTTCTAAATCTACCTCCAAGCGCCATGACTGTCAATGTGACCGCTTATGTAATTATTCATGTTTTGTGCTGCTTTATTTTAAGAATACACTTTTAAACCACTCAATTTTTAAATTAATAATAATGATAAAATATTAATTTTTTTTAAAACCTAGAATAAAAAACAAGCACTAAAGTAAAATGATCTAATTCATCAATAGCCTATTTTTCGCATTTTGCGCTGCTGCTTCAAAAATGCCCTCGTTATAAATTGGCTATTGGCTATATTTTAATAAGTTAACCTGAACTTTGAAGACTTATCTAGAAAATATGACATACTTCATTCAGACTCTCTTCATGGTATCTCTTCAATATTATCTCACACAACCTTTCTGAAATGTCTCTGCAAAGGCATCAGAGCCCTCCTTGTCTCTTTCCACAAATATAAACACACACAAACACTTATGTATGGCCATAGCAATGTGTTTGTTACCATGGCAACATAGCAACAAATTCGAAGGTAAGTTGTTACTATGGCAATGCGCTCTTCCTCCCAGCTGCTGCGGGGCACAGCAGGTTAGAGGAGATTAAATGCTTATAAATTTTGAAATGTTCATTTTTAGAACACAAAAAATACTTGATAAAATAGAAAACATGTTTATATTAAAGTCATAAAAGGTCAGCCTCGTAGGTTGTGTTTTATTTATTCTAATTAGCATATTAAAGTGACGTAGTCATATTGACAGCTGTGGCGGTCCTAGTGTTAAACTACCCACAGTTACTCAGTACCAGCTGTAGGTCAACTGGTAAACATAGGAAAGCTGAATGCATATACTTTTCAATACACGGTTGTTCTCGGCCATGGATTTTGTTCTCCACTACACCCGCATTCCAACATAAGGATGGTTTTTTTTGGGGGGGGTTTTTGGAAACTTGATGCAATTCTTTTTTCCCACGACTGGGATTTTTTTTAGGAGTTTTTTCTCATAGAGAAGTAGGCTCTAAGATAGGAATGTTTAGTTTTGTGCATATTTCGTTCATTTTTTGCGACATTGTGTCGCGATAATGGGCGACACAAATGACATTGAATTGTGTTCGATCAGAAGGAGAGGAAAATTTTGAGTATGGTCAGCTCTGAAAATCGGCATTTGAATATTAGAAGGCGACAGTTTTAGAAAATATGCAAGTTCTACCTGCAAAATAGAACATTGAAGAGTTAGCTTGGTCCGTCTTTGGACTCGGAAAAGACGGTTTGATTCCCACTGGGCCCATGCCTAAGTGTGCTTGGGGAAGATACCTAACCGTCTTATTACTCCTGCCGTCCTGGCTGCCAACTCCGATGCAATCCATCCCAAAAACTTTCCCCACAAGGAATGAATATACTGTAGTACATTTAAATAGGGCGGGATGGGAATTAGCGCCTCCAAATCCGAGAGCATGGTCCTCGCCCGGAAAAGGGTGGAATGCCCCCTGCGGGTCAGGGAGAGGGTCCTGCCCAAAAAGTTTAAGTATCTTGGGGTCTTGTTCACGAGTGGGGGAAAGATGGAGCGGGAGATCGACATGCGGATCGGTGCAGCATCAGCAATAACTAGGACGCTGCATCGGTCCGTCGTGGTAAAGAGAGAGCTGAGCCGAAAAGCAAAGCTCTCGATTTACAAGTCGATCTACGTTCCAAACCTCACTTATGGTCACCAGCTGTGGGTGGTGACCGAAAGAATGAGATCACGGGTACAAGCGGCCGAAATTAGCTTCCTCCACAGGGTGGCTTGGCTCTCACTCAGAGATCGGGTGAGGAGCTCTGCCATCCGTGAGGAGCTCGGTGTCAAGCCGCTCCTCCTCCAGGTTGAGGGAAGCCAGATGGGGTGGCTCGGGCATCTGGTCAGGATGCCCCCGAGCGCCTCGCAGGCGAGGTGTTTTGGGCACGTCCCACCGGGAGGAGACCAAGGGGGCAGACCCCGGACACACTGGAGAGAATATGTCCCACAGCTGGCTGGGGGACGACTTGGGATCCTCCCAGGTGAGCTGGAGGATGCAGCCGGGGAGAGAGAGGCCTGGGCTGCCCGTTTGAGGCAGTTGCCCCCGCGACCCGACCCCGGAACAAGCGGAAGATGACGGAACGGAACATTTAAATATAATAAAAGTTTTTTATTGTAAAACCAAATGATTAATGACACACCTCCACGTCTCCGTCAGTAATAAGAAAACAATAGAACGAGTTTTTGTTCAGTGTCCGTATTGTTCTGCATATTTTCCTGCTACCAACATTATTTCTTAAAGACGGTTTCCTGTGGAGACAGAGAGGGGAGTGTGCCTGCAGACAGGTCAGACATTTAGCAGACACATGTCAGCAGACAGTGACAGTTTGTTCTTTCCTCGTGCCTCATACTGCACATTCCTGTTTGCTTCACGCTCGCCGGTGTCTAACCATCAGATGTCTGTCTGCAGGACAAACAGTCTGCTGCTGATTAGGCTCGAGCTAGTAAGATTTGCCACATAGAGAGTTTTGTAGAAATTAGTCACTTCCAGGTTGGAACAAAAACTACCTGAAAGTCAGCCTTAATGAGCCGGTGTTCTGTCTGAAAGATCGGATGTGTTTGCAGATGCAGACATGTGGGACGGTGTTTTTCTTGCACAGATGAATAAACTCTGGGAATCCACATGTTTTTATGTTCTTGTGGCGGGATGAGCAACTCTCTGATCTCTTCTGGAATGAGTTGAACTTGAAAAAGTTAAATGTTCGGTTAAAAATACTGAAACATCTGCTGGGTTTTTTCCGGATAATTTTGTTTTCTTCAGAGTGAGTGCTCCCTCCCTTCAGCTCAATCTGTCATATATTTTTGGTCGGTAAACAAATCGGTTAGATGTTCACAAACACATGAATAGAAGAAAATATTTGTCTTTTTCATAATATTTCTATGAACAAAGATTCTTCTTTTGTTAGCTGGATGTTTAGCTTCACATAGTGAGGTGTCGTTAGGGCAGAATGTGCCCAGTCATGACGTTGATGGAGGATGAGGAGGACCCAAATACAGGGCAACAAACAGGATTTATTAAAAAAAAAGCCCAGGATTAGCACAAAAAACTGTTCCGTTCCGTCATCTTCCGCTTGTTCCGGGGTCGGGTCGCGGGGGCAACAGCCTTAAGCGGGCAGCCCAGGCCTCTCTCTCCCCGGCTGCATCCTCCAGCTCACCTGGAAGGATCCCAAGTCGTTCCCCAGTCAGTTGTGAGACATAGTCTCTCCAGCGGGTTCGGGGTCTGCCCCTTGGTCTCCTCCCAGTGGGACGTGCCCAAAACACTTCCCCCGGAGGCGCTCAGGGGGCATCCTGACCAGATGCCCGAACCACCCCATCTGGCTCCTCTCGACCTGGAGGGGGAGCGGCTCGACACCGAGCTCCTCCCGGATGGCAGAGCTCCTCACCCGATCTCTGAGTGAGAGCCCAGCCACCCTGCGGAGGAAGCTCATTTCGGCCGCTTGTACCCGCGATCTCATTCTTTTGGTCACCACCCACAGCTGGTTACCACGGTGAGGGTAGGAACGTAGATCGACTTGTAAATCGAGAGCTTTGCTTTTCGGCTCAGCTCTCTCTTTACCACGACGGACCGATGCAGCGTCCTAGTTATTGCTGATGCCGCACCGATCCGCCTGTCGATCTCTCGCTCCATCCTTCCCCCACTCGTGAACAAGACCCTGAGATACTTAAACTCCTCCACTTGGGGCAGGACCCTGTCCCTGACCCGCAGGGGGCATTCCACCCTTTTCCGGGCGAGGACCATGGTCTCGGATTTGGAGGCGCTAATTCCCACTTCACACTCGGCAGCAAATCGATTTCAAGCGAGAATTGTCACCGATTCTGTTCATCCCTTTTATGGACAGAATATCTAGGCGCAGCCGAGGCGTTGGAGGGATCCAGTTTGGTGACAAAAAAATGTCAATTGGTCAAAATTAAAAAATATAACAGAGAGGCTGTAACTTAGTCAGGCAGCTGGAACGACCTAGCTGGAAGGGATGATGACCCGACGAAGAAGTCAGGAGAGACTGCCTTGAAATAGGCCTCAGGCTAATGATGCACAGGTGATTAGCATCAGGCTTATGACCACAGGTGTTTGGTATCAGGCTAGTGACCACAGGTGTTTAGGATCAGGCTAATGACCCCAGATGTTTAGGATCAGGCTAATGACCACAGATGTTTAGGATCAGGCTAGTGGCCGCAGGTGTTTAGGATCATGCAAATGATCCTAGGAGACGGCAGCTCAGTGGTTAGAGTGTTCGCGCGTGGACCGGGAGTTTGCGGGTTCGCGCCCTACAGAGAGCACGTCTAGGGTCCTTGGAGACGACACCTAACCCCCGCTTCTCCCACCATTGGCGCTGTCGAAGGGCAGCCTGCTGCGGTGTAAGGAGTGCAGCACACAAATTTCCCCGGTGAGGGATGAATAGAGTAATTCATTTTTTATTTTTTTTTTAATGACAACAGGTGTTTAGGATCAGGCTAATGACCACAGGCGATTAGCATCAGGCTAATGACCACAGGTGTTTAGGATCAGGCTGAAATCCAGGTGAGGGAGGAATGTCCTGGGCTCCCTCTGGTGGCTGGCAAGAGAATCGTGACAGTCCCCACAGTTACCCAGTCCCAACTAGAGATGATCTGATCAGGTTTCCAAGGTGATGTAGCGGAAGAACAAGGTCACAAAATTTGCAAACCTTGCACATCTGACTGCTTCAAACTAGCAATCACGTAGACCTCAACCTTTCATTAATAATACGGTGGAGGCAGAGTTTTTGGCACCTTGACATCGGCTATTTTTGTTTGAGTGTTTTAAGTGTGTGGTTACAGAAGCCGCATTTAGAAGGAAACTTTTTTATCCTCATTTAAAGCAAGTCGAAAGGAGACGGTTTTCAGTTCAGATCAGATCCTTTCACACACACATACACACATACACGTGGGACAGTGTTTTACATGCACAGATGAACACACTCTGGGAATCAGGTTGTTTTCGTGTTCTCGCGGTGCGATGAGCAACTCTCTGATCTCTTCTTGTGCACGCAGAAACATGCCGACTAAGTTCTGATGAAATCTGAGCCACAAAGAGCTTCTGCTCATCTGGTTCTCTGCAAAAAAAAAAAAAAACCTAAAAGGAACAAGTTGCTGCTCCATCAGGAAATCACAGTAGGACAGAAACAGATTTTTCCTTTCATTTTAGCTAAGACTCTTCTATCACACATCACACCTGATACTTTTCTCCATCTGTTCCAGCCTGCCTGCACATGCTTCTTCATCTCTTTTCCACACTCTCCATTGCTCTGGACTGTTGATCCTAGATACTTAAAATCTTCCACCTTCTTTCTCTCTTCTCCCTGTAACCTCACTTTTCCATTTGGATCCCTCTCATTCACACACATGTACTCTGTTTTACTCTGACTAATCTTCATTCCTCTTCTTTCTAGTGCAAACCTCCACCTCTCCAGCTTTTCCTCCACCTCTTCCCTCCTCTTGCTTCTTCTTTCGGCATTTCCCTTCAGGGGTCGCGACATCATGGCAGTTTCTTCCATCTAACCCTATCTGCTGCATCCTCTTTGGTCACACCAACTATCTTCATGTCTTCCTTCACTGTATCCATGAACCTCCTCTTTGGTCTTCCTCTAGTCCTCTTTCCTGGTGGTTCCAAATCCAGCATCCTTCTGCCGATGTACTCTCTCTCTCTCCTCTGTGGCCTCTCTAACTTTATCCCCAAAACCTCTAACATGTGCTGTTCCCTTGATATTCTCATTTCTAATCCTGTCCATCCTGGTCACACCCAGAGAGATCCTCGGCATCTTCATCTCTGCTACCTCCATCTCTGTTTCCTGTCTTTTCTTCAGTGCTTCTGTTTCTAGACCAAACAGCATGGCCGCTCTCACCACGGTTTTGCACACTTTTCCTTTCATTATAGCTGAAACTCTTCTATCACACATCACACCTGATACTTTTCTCCACCCGTTCCAGTTTGCCTGCACAAGCTTCTTCACCTCTTTTCCAAACTCTCCATTGCTCTGGACTTTTGATCCTAAGTACTAAAAATCTTCCTCAGTCACACCAACTATCTTCATGTCTTCCTTCACTGTATCCATGAACCTCCTCTTTGGTCATCCTCTGGTCCTCTTTCCTGGTGGTTCCAAATGCTTCTTCCGATGTACTCAGTCTCTCTCCTCTGCACATGTCCAAACCATCTCAGTCTGGCCTCTCTGACTTTAAAACCTCTAACATGTGCTGCTCCTCTGATCCTGTCCATCCTGGTCACTCCCAGAGAGATCCTCAGCATCTTCATCTCTGCTACCTCCATCTCTGCTTCCTGTCTTTTCTTCAGTGCCACTGTCTCTAGACCAATCAGCATGGCCGCTCTCACCACGGTTTTGTACACTTTCCCTTTCATTTTAACTGAAACTCTTCTATCACACATCGCACCTGATACTTTTCTCCACCCGTTCCAGCCTGCCTGCACACGCTTCTTCACCTCTTTTCCACACTCTCCATTGCTCTGGACTTTTGATCCTAAGTACTTAAAATCTTCCACCTTTTCTTCTCCCTGTAACTTCTTCCCTCCTCTCACTACAGATCACAATGTCACCTGCAAACACCATTGTCCATGCAGATTCCTGTCTGACGTCTTTCGTCAGCCGAGGTTGTCTGTTAGTCAGACCTTCACCATAATATGGTTCAATAAACCTGCTCGGCATTGGCATTTTCTCAACCATAACATTAACAATAAAAAGTGTGAATCAACTTCAGTAGCATCTTTAAAACACGGTGCTAACAGAGCATGAGTAACATTTTCCCGGTCCAAATGCAGTCTGGTTGCTGTGGAGGTTACGTGTGACCTGTGGACACAATTTTATCTCGTATTGTCTGTGCAGCCAATAAAGCTGCAGGATGTTGCAGGAAAAAAATGCAATGAACGTTCCTCAGGTTGTCAATTCAGTTGTTCAGGATTGTGAAATATTTTTTAACATGAAATTTTTTTTTAATTTTTGCAAATTATTATCATTCTATAAATCAGTTTAAGCTCTAAAAAAGAAAAATGGGGTCATTATAATGAGGTGTTTAACCCAGTTTGGATCCGATTGCCTGGAAGTGGCTCCTTTTCACACCATTTATTTGTAATAAAATCTTCTCGTGAATCCCTGCCAGTTTTTTTTCATTCCTCTGCTGTTGATTTACAAGAAAAATTATATAACTTTAAAGAAAATAGGTCCTTCGTATTTCCAGAGATAAAAAAAAAAAGAAAAGTCCGTCTGTCAGTTTTATATAAATGTTCAGAAAATGTTTCTAAAGCAGTTTGAAGGAGCTCTACGTTGTAAATCTCTCTACAGAAATATCATCATAATCTTTCTTCTAGGTCACCTCTTTCATTCCGTTGGCTCGATCGCTCCTGCTTTGTTGCATTTTTTTTTTTACATAATTTGGTTTTCTTTCACAGCAGAAGCATTCTTTAGTTTCCCAGCCCTTTTTTTTTATTGTCATTAGTGTAATATTTATCTCCATGATGCATCAGGATCATGTTCCCTCCTCCCTCCAGGCTGGTTTGTTATCTAATGCTGGTGACTCAGTCTGCTTTCATCTTCCATCTGAATGTGTGTGTGTGAGTGTGTGTAGGTTTCATACTAAATAGTTTCTCTGAAGGAGGAGAGGAGGAGTGTGGGGTAGTGACTGCAGTCCAGCAGGAGGAGGTGATGCACGCTGTATATGTATATACTGTCCAAAAAAGCCTTCTTTGGTGGCCGAAAAATAAAATCTAAACCACAAACTGCTGTTAATTATATTTAGGTTATTCATATTTTAAAACGATCTGTCTGCACTGCTTCTAAATGTGAGAGTTTTTTTTTTTAAAGTATTTGACCAATCAGATTTCAGCCAGCATTTGTTGCTAAGTAGACTAGAATCAGCAGAACCCCATAAAGATCTTCAAAGTCAGTTCCGCTGTTTTTTTCTGCTCAAAGTGAACAAATTGAAACTTTTCAACCACCAATCAGATTATGAGCCTCCTTCTACAACATTATTTTCACACCTGCTGATTGGACGGTTACAGAACATGACAGCAGCGTCTATAAGAAGATACGTCGATGGAAAAAAAGTTTTTTATCAGCAAACAATAACTGAAAGAGGAGAGTAAATGGATTTGGTGGCTGATTTATTTCAACTTCATTTTCAATTTGAACAGTTAAAAAGAGTTGAGGGCTGCAAGGTGATGCAGTGGGTAGCACAGTGGCCTCACAGCAAGAAGGTCATGGTTTGAATCCTGAATGGGGACGAGGCTTGAAATACTGGCCTTTCTGTGTGGCGTTTGCACGTTCTTACTGTGTATGTTCAATTCAATTTTATTTCTTTTGCCCAAAATCACAGAATTTCTGTCTCAATGGGCTTCACAAGAAAAAGAGGAATGTATAAACACAAATACACAACAAGAAAAATAACTAACAAACGCTAACTAAACAAGACTAGCACATTTATGCCCTTAGACTCTCCTTCTCGGTGAGGAAAAACTCCTAAAAAACCCATCACCGGGAAAAAATTAGAAACCTCATGGGGATCCACATGAAAGAGAGATCCCTCCCCCGAGACGAGCGACCAATGTGTCAAAGATTATTGTTTAAATATTAGCTTATTCTAATCTACAGCTAAATATCTAAAGAAGTCAATAGATGTTCTTCATGGGTGTCCTCCAGGTCCTCCGATTTCCTCCCACCCTCCAAAACATGCATGGTATGCTGATTGGCTACCATGAAATTGGTCAGGTTGATGTGTTTGTGGCTTTGCGACAGACTGGCGACCTGTTCGGGGTGTACCCTGCCTCTTGCCTGTAATCAGCTGGGATAGGGTCCAGCAATCCCTGTTTACTGTGTACAAGTACTGTGTAACTTTAAAAGTAACATCTTTTTTGTTTGTAGACATAAGAATATAAACAATAAAACATAATGTGCAAAATGTATATTTTCAAAATAAAGCTAAAAGATCGGTAAACCGAAAACATTGGTGATGCTTGTATTTTTTTATCGTTAACGTCGTTATTAAACCAACAGCCCTGGACGCAGATCAGATAAAAAGATGTTTTCAACTGCTTTAGCAGTAACTTTCCGTTCCGTCATCTTCCGCTTGTTCCTGGGTCAGGTCACGGGGGCAACAGCCTCAAGCGGGCAGCCCAGGCCTCTCTCTCCCCGGCCGCATCCTCCAGCTCACCTGGAAGGATCCCAAGTCGTTCCCCGGCCAGCTGTGAGACATAGTCTCTCCAGCGGGTCCGGGGTCTGCCCCTTGGTCTCCTCCCAGTGGGACCTGCCCGAAACACCCCGCCCGAGAGGCGCTCGGGGGGCATCCTGACCAGATGCCCAAACCACCCCATTTGGCTCCTCTCGACCTGGAGGAGGAGCAGCTTGACACCGAGCTCCTCCCGGATGGCAGAGCTCCTCATCCGATCTCTGAGTGAGAGCCCAGCCACCCTGCGGAGGAAGCTCATTTCAGCCGCTTGTACCCGCGATCTCATTCTTTTGGTCACCACCCACAGCTGGTGACCATAGGTGAGGGTTTGAACGTAGATCGACTTATAAATCGAGATCTTTGCTTTTCGGCTCAACTCTCTCTTTACCACGACGGACCGATGCAGCGTCCTAGTTATTGCTCACGCCGCACCGATCCGCCTGTCGATCTCCCGCTCCATCCTTCCCCCACTCGTGAACAAGACCCCGAGATACTTAAACTCCTCCACTTGGGAGGTAACTTGTTTTTCAAAATAACTTTTTATGCTAAGTTTTGTTTTCTTGCAAGATGGCGCAAGGGTACGTCTGATAGGTCAGACGGAGTCATGTGACCGTGTTCACAACATTTGATTGGAGGAACATTGTCTACAGTCATCCACAGCAGGAAGCGCTCTGTAGAGAATACTTATATTGAACTGAAAAACATGGTAAAAGCAAGAAATGTAACGGGTAAACTTTTACCCAATGTAACGGAGTAGATTTACTTATAAATTTACTCAAGTATAAATACGTTTATTAAAAAAGTCACTAAGTAAATGTAACTGAGTAAAAGTAACCCACCTGTGTCTTAGATGTAATATCTGGTTATGATGTAACTTTTAATTCCAAAGTATAAATAAAGTAGGATAGGAGATCGGGTGAGGAGCTCTGCCATCCGGGTGGAGCTCGGTGTCGAGCCGCTCCTCCTCCAGGTCGAGATGAGCCAGATGGGGTGGTTCGGGCATCTGGTCAAAAATGCCCCCCTAGCGCCTCGCGGGCGAGGTGTTTCGGGCACGTCCCACCGGGAGGAGACCAAGGGGAAGACCCCGGACCCGCTGGAGAGACTATGTCTTACAGCTGGCCGGGGAACGACTTGGGATTCTTCCAGGTGAGCTAGAGGATGCAGCCGGGGAGAGAGAGGCCTGGGCTACCCATTTGAGGCTGTTGCTCCGCGACCTGACCCCGGAACAAGCGGAAGATAAGGGAACGGAATAAAGTAGGATAACAAACCACGAGATGGAGAGGAAGCTTTTTTTTTTTTTTTTGTTCTCCAAACAACTAAAACTGTCAAACTTGGAGGGATCTCATTTCACTGCTGGTAAACCTTTATGTTTCCCGTCTTGCAGGATTGTAACACTTCTCTCGCTACCAGGACTCTAGAGAATCAGAATATGTGTGTGCGGGAATTCAGCCGTTCAGTTCCGATACGGAAGCCCATCAGAACATCACAGTAACAAGAAATATTCTGAGTAAAAATACAAAGAAAATAATTAAATCTGACGTGAGGTGATTGTGTCGGTTTTCGCTTGTAACCATGACAATCCAGGACCTGACTGGGTCACATCAACTGTTCAGATAGTAGTTATCACCTTGCGTAATTGAATCAGCGTGGGTTTAATCCTCATGGTGATTAAATGGTGATAAATGGATCTATGTATAGCCGTGGAAGACGTCTCGTTTTTAGAAGAATTTACATCTCATCATAAATCTGGACCCAAACCTCCGGGTTACCGTGGAACGGAGGCGTGATCCAAACCCTGATCCATTACAATGACACAAGAAACTGTTTCAGATTTTTTCCTCTTCTGAATATCTGTTTTTAATTTGCTTCATGTTCTAAAAACTCCCAGATCCCTCACAGTAAAACCCCCACACTCCCACCCAGCTGAGTGACTAGTTTTCTCATGATAGGCGTGAGAAACTGGGCGGGTTCCCAGTTCCCACTGGTTTCTGCTCAGCCACAGTCCCACCCTGAGGAGAAACCAGACTTCTGGAAGGATGGATGGAGGAACAGATGAGAATCGTGTGGTAGAATGGAGGTGATACCAGGCTGTGATCCAGTTCGACTCAACAGGAACAACATGACCTCATTTGGGGCCTTGGCTCCAGGAAAGGCTGTCCCGGATCCCGCATGCAGTAAACATGATGCTTCTTTCTCTGCATGCTGTGGAAAGTAGAGCACCACTGTTTACCTGGTTGGGTTACAAGCTGCCTGACTGGAAATAAATCATTATCAACTTTCTTTATGTGTTGAGCATTTGGGTCGCCCGTGCATCCACAACCACTGAACCTCGACACCTGAACCTCAACCCTCTCACTGTGAGGCATTTTGACAACATGATAGCAAAATATATCAAAAATATTCATTAGCCTGCTTCAACCTCTCATAGACCTCAACCATTCATTGTTAATTTACGTGGAAGGTGGAGAAATATCGTGCCAATACGATATATACTGTATATATACCAATGGATTTGGTACCTGGACGGTATTCTGTTTGCGCAATGTCGGCTGTGGCTGAATAAGCCAATACGGGAACCAGACACAGGGCTGTCCGTTTATTTTTTCCGTTTTTGCCTGGTGCTCATTTACAACTAGCTTGTCGATTTTGTTGAAGCTTCTTGCATCCGATGAAACCAGAAGTTGTGGCGGAGTAGTACCTTATTGCCCGGGTTGAGGCAGGCGGTACGTTTCTAGGCCTTGACTTTTTCTTGTTTCTGAAGATGTTTCAGGCCAATTAATAATTTTACAGATAAACAACAACAATTTTTTTCTAAATAAACTTAGAAGGAAGTGCCGTTGTTCTATCGAACTCTGCAGCCCCATTAAGATCTGCGACTCAATAGATTGGAGTTTCGAAAACTAACCCTAACGCTGATTCCAATAAAATTACGGCAAGTCGGAGATCTCGATGATCAGGTCGTAGATCTTGATGGTTAGATCATCTGGATGGGAGGAGGAATGTTCTGGGCAGAGGCTCCTGGGCAGAGGCTCCTGGGCAGAGGCTCCTGGGCAGAGGCCTCTGCGCAGAGGCGCAAAGTCACAGATCTCAATGGTCGCAGATCTCGTCAGGACACCATACATGGTTCATTTTCTTCATTCCTTATCTTTTCAAAGTGTACTATCCTCTCAATTTATCTTAACCCCCCTTAACCCACTCCAACCCATCGTAAACCATGTTAAACATTTTCTATCTCAGAGCCCTCAGCGTTCCTTGTTCAAGCCTTCCAAACCCCCACCAAACCGTCCCAAAATATCTTAAACCACCCTAAACCCTTTGAAACAGCCTAAACTATCCCCAACCATCTGAAACAGTTCAAGTTATTTAAATATTTCACTCCTTGGAAACATTCTGACCTCGCAGCATTGGGGTATACTCAGCCCACAGGGGGTGGGTGGGTGCTTTTTTATCTAAAGCCCATTGGCAGAAGGGTAACTACGTCTTTCTTTTCCAAGCACTGTCTTTAAATTCTCAATCTGGAGAATCGTTGCCAACATGGACCGTATAGCACGATGGTTCTCATTTTTTCACCTACAGAACTACAAACATGGTGGACGGACACTTTTGTTCATGTCACAACGTTATTTCTCTTCTCTGATTGGGTACGACATGTTCTGATTATTGCAAACCAACGCCTGCAATCCCTGACTTAGTTGTCGGACTGAAATTAATAGAGCTGCGCTAGGTGGCGCCAACTTGTCTACAAAATGGTCCTAAACCACCAAAATCCGAACTGTTCTGACGGGGTATAACGAAAACCAGATTAATCAGCATTCACTACCGTTCCAATTGGACCCTAACTGCCTGTCCAAATCTGACCAAATCTGAACCTTCTCAGACATGCTGCTGGAGACAGATCTAAAGTTTAAGTTAGGACTTTTTTAAAGAAGCTCAGCCGAACTTTGTAACAACCAATGGATTCAGTTTGAGTCAAAAAAACATTAGAATAAATCACTGATGACATGAAGCCTCATGGCTCTTGTAGTAACAGCGTTTATCTTTCTGTAGTTTGTCTCGTCGGCTTCGTTGCATGTTTATTTTAATTACAGTGTCAGTGAGAAGAGAAACGCTGAGCTGGAGTCTCCAGGTGGATGAACGTCTGAACACGCAGACAGCAGCAGGAAGTGTGAGTCAGAGAGCATGAAAACTCCACCCTGGCTGGATGTGCCGTGCACAGTGTGAGACACAGCTTAAAAAGTGTTTAGTAAGAATCCTGGAAGATATTTCTGGGATAAGGTCAGAGAGGGAACTGGAAGTTACTGTGCTGCCGACAAACACACACACACACACACACACGGTGGAATAATAACCAAACATGCAGACGAGGCAGCAGCAAAACCTGATGAGAGAAAAAGCTGCAAAAAAAAAAGCAGAAAGAAATGATAAAAATCAGCAAGTTGTTCCAGTAAGGAACTTAGAGCAGGACAACATGACTCAGCAAACTTACTATGCACACACACACACACACACACACACACACACACACACACACACACACACACACACAGAGCGAGGTCACGCTGACAAGCAATCACTACAGCACACACTCATGCTCCAGTCTTTTCTCCACCGGATCATTTATGCATTCATTTTTTTAACCGTCTATCCACAACGGGGTTTCAAGGGGTGCTGGAGCCTATCCCAGCTGATTCAAGGCAAGAGGCAGGATACACCCATAACAGGTCCCCAGTCTGTCACGAGGTCACAAACACGTAACCATCCCCATTTGTTCCTAGGGGCAATTTCATAGCAGCCAATCCTACCATGCATGTTTTTGGAGGTTAAAAGTAAATCGGAGTACAAAGAGGAAACCCACGTATATACGAGGAGAAAATGCAAACTCCACACAGAAAGGCCAGTGTTTCAAGCCTCATCCCCATCCGGGACCTGAACCCCCGCGTTCTTGTTGTAAGGCCACCGCCCCACCGTGCAGCCAATGCACCAGATCTTACAATCTGAAAACCAATACTTTTTAAAAATAAATTCTGCAGAAATTTTAAAGCAGAACAACATGTAGTAAACACACACCGGATCTAAATATACTCAGTGAGTCGATGTGTCACTGCCAATGAGTTAAGATGTTGTTCAGATATTTTTAGACCAGCTGTGTTCCACACTAATCCTCTGAGATAAAGTCTGAAGTTTACAGACGGTGAGCTGGTCAGTAAAGCAGACATGAGTCAGTCATGTCTGTCTGTATCTCTGTCTGTCTGTAAACGTGTGACTCATGTGATTTTCTTCATAACAACCTGCGATGAGAAAAACACGCGATAAATAGCCGCACAGCGATCTCTGGTGGTCAGGAGCTGAACTGAACAGAGAATACAGTGCTATGCTGCCATCTGCCGGTCATCTGCAGTAAAATATCTGATGCAATGTTGCTGCAAAGATCTTGTAAAAGTGGTTTGCAAGATATTTAGAAATATTACGTGGCCGAGGATGAAACATTCAAGGTCCAAGGTCCCAACATACAAGGAGCTCAGTGAACGTCTCAGACAATGGAGAAGAAAAGGTGAGGTAGTGGACGAGGAAGCATCATTGATGGACAAGCCCCTACGTGGTCCACAGTCTGCTGTACATCTGCATCTTAAATCCACCAAACACCTTTGAGGACAGCGAGGTGAAGATTCTAAGTAGAGAGAAAGGATGGTTTGAAAGAGGGGTGAAAGAAGCCATCTTTGTGATGAAAGAAAATCCCTCACTGAATCGGAGTGGAGGTGTTAGATACATTCTGCCCGGGATTTACAGCAGCCTTTTGAAGCCATGGACTAAAGATGACACCTCGTGACCCAGTTTCACGCCTCTCGTTAGCAGGAATTTCAATTCACTAGGCTTTTAGCAGTATTATTATAATAGGGTTCGTTTACTGGTTTGTGGCTACAATAGGAGCCATTCACGGCCATCATAGGTAACACAGGCTCATTGGACGAACCCTTCCTTACTAATTTTTTTACCTTTTACTCAGGTTAGTATAAATAGATCCAGTTTTCAGTCCATTTCATTCAGATTGAAAATAATTTCCGGATGGAAGTCGAAACATCTCGATCAAGAATTAATCTGTCCAGAAGACTTTTTTTAAAACTTTTTCTATCCTACATGGGATGTACATCCCTCTGTCATTCTCTGTAAAAA
The DNA here is from genome assembly GCA_902685375.1 of Neostethus bicornis. NCBI lineage: Eukaryota > Metazoa > Chordata > Actinopteri > Atheriniformes > Phallostethidae > Neostethus > Neostethus bicornis. The sequence continues at coordinate 3,970,048 of LR738547.1, read as the reverse complement.
AAAACCTTGGAGTCAAAATGGATTCTAACCTCACCTTTGACTCCCACATTCACCATCTCTGCAAGGTTTCCTTCCTCCATCTTAAAAATATAGCCAGGCTACGTCCATGTCTTTCCAAACCGGACGCCTTCATCTCCTCTATGCTGGATTACTGCAATGCCCTCCTTGTAGGGATTCCATGCAGGGGCTTACAAAAGCTCCAGCACATCCAGAACTGCACTGCCCGGATCCTGATAAGGAGGTGCAAATATGACCATATCACTCCCATCCTCAAATCCCTCCACTGGCTACCTGTTAAATACAGAATTCAGAACAAGGTCTGCCTCCTCACCCATCAGTGCATACACGGCACTGCACCTGTTTATCTCCAAGAACTCCTAACCCTCCACACCACTGTCCGAGAACTCCTAACCCTCCACACCACTGTCCGAGAACTCCTAACCCTCCACACCACTGTCCGAGACCTGCGCTCCTACTCCTCCTCCTACTGTCTGCACCAACCAAGGACCAAACTCTCCACTATGGGGACAGGGCCTTCCAGGCAGCTGCTCCACGGCTCTGGAACGCTCTTCCCGAGAGCTTTGGGGCTCCAAAAAGCGTTGAGGTTTTTAAGAAAAGACTGAAGACATTTTTATTTCTAAAGGCATTTCAACAAAGTTTTTAGTGTTGTTTTTTTTTTGTTGTGGTTTGATTTAATTTAGCTGTTTGTTGTTTCTTTTGGTCATTGTAGCACTTTGAGATCTCCACTGGAGATATAAAGTGCGTTACAAATAAAATTTATTATTATGTAAAATCAGAATATAACAGAGGGGGCTGATCCCCGGAAATCCTGCCAATGGCTTCAAAGGGCAGGGCATCAGGACAGCACAGAGGCTCCCATACTTGGCGCACAGGAGCAGGCCCTGAACACTTGAGCAATAGAGGACCAGATCCACCGCACCAGACAAGAAAAGACCCAAGGTGTAGGCTGGGTAAAGAAGCCCCCGGCGTGACAGTCCAGCACATAACTGCAGGGTGTAAGATGCTGGCTGGCAATGCCGTCATGGAACGCCATCATAGGTGGCGTTTATCCCCAATGGAGTCACGGAGGGTGCTGGAGTTTATCCAAGCTGGCTTCAGTTGAAAGACACGGTATACCCGGAATAGGTCACTAGTCTGTTGCGGGGCCACACACACATAACCATTGACACACACACACTCATTCATAGGGGTAATTTCTAGTGGCCAATCAACCTAACATGCATGTTTTTGGAGGGTGGGAGGAAACCGGAGTACTTGGCGGAAACCCACAAATACCCGAGGAGAAGATGCAAACTCCACACAGAAAGACCAGTGTTTCAAGCCTCGCTCTCACTCCGGGACTGAAACGCCCGACCTTCTTGCTGTGAAGCCCCTGTGCTAGCCACTGCGCCTCTTTGCAACTCATACAGCAACATATGCACACAGTATGGATTGGAAACCCCAACGTCAAAGTGGGAAACACCCCAGGGGTGATATAGAATGACTGATCCATGAACTTGTGGGACTTCTGGATCCAGACTGACCGATGGTAAAGGTGAACCAACCAGATCTTGTGATGGTGAGTAGTAGTGATAGATGTGGTGATACCAAGTGATGGTGGAGAAGTAGCAACGCCTCATGGAAGACCTGGAGAAAGTTTGGAAGGTGAAGGTAACAGTGATACCTGGAGTATTCGGGCACGTGGGGCAGTAACCTCCAAATTAGAGGAGTGGCTCCAACAGATATCTGGAGAGACATCAGATGTCCCTGTCCAGAAGAGTGAAGTCTTAGGAACAGCAATGATAGTGCACAGAACCCTCAACCGCCCTGGTCTCTGGTAGAAGACCAGAGCTCAAAGTGTGTAGAAGACCACCCGTGGAAGGATAAGAAGGGAAATTTTTATTTATAAATCATCAGTAGGGCTGCGCAGTGGTTAGCACGGCGGCCTCACTCAGTCTGGACTCAGAGACTCACTATTTAATCCCAGAGAGAAACAATCAGGGAAGAAAAATGACACCTGTGGGTAACACACCAAGACAGGAAGTAATTAGTGAAATAAGAGTTCCGTTCAGTTCCGTTCCGTCATCTTCCGCTTGTTCCGGGGTCGGGTCGCGGGGGCAACAGCCTCACACGGGCAGCCCAGGCCTCTCTCCCCCCGGCTGCATCCTCCAGCTCACCCGGAAGGATCCCAAATCGTTCCCCAGCCAGCTGTGAGACATAGTCTCTCCAGCGGGTCCGGGGTCTGCCCCTTGGTCTCCTCCCGGTGTGACGTGCCCGAAACACCTCACCTGCGAAGCGCTCGGGGGGCATCCTAACCAGATGCCCAAACCACCCCATCTGGCTCCTCTCGACCTGGAGGAGGAGCGGCTCGACACCGAGCTCCTCCCGGATGGCAGAGCTTCTCACCCGATCTCTGAGTGAGAGCCCAGCCACCCTGCAGAGGAAGCTCATTTCGGCCGCTTGTACTCGCGATGTCATTCTTTCGGTCACCACCCACAGCTGGTTACCATGGTGAGGGTAGGAACGTAGATCAACTTGTAAATCGAGAGCTTTGTCTTTCGGCTCAGCTCTCTCTCTACCACGACGGACCGATGCAGCGTCCTAGTTATTGCTGATGCCGCACCGATCTGCCTGTCGATCTCCCGCTCCATCCTTCCCCCACTCGTGAACAAGACCCCGAGATACTTAAACTCCTCCACTTGGGGCAGGAAATAAGAGTCGAGTTGGTATTTCAAAATAAAACAAGCAGTCCCATTGAGGACAACACAAGTGACAAACAATGAGACATGACATTTTGAGTTACTGAGGAGAGAAAGATGGATGTCATCAACAAATAAAACACGTTTTTACCGAAAAAATTCTTTGGCTTCTCAACTCCCTGATTTGGGGAGACAGTTAAAAAAAAAAGTCAAAACAAATGTAAAACATTTACATTATTGAAGTGATGATCTTGTGTGTTGCAGTTATTTTCACAATAAGAGACTTTTTAACTATTGGGTTATTTGTTGAAAAACTTTTATTTTGAAGGTTTTTTTTTTTTTTTAAATCTGTAATGCGACCATTTTCTTTTCTGTATTAATCCATCATAATAAGGTGCTTTCTAAACACAAAAAAAGTTATTGAGGAGCTGATTGATCCAGATGGAGCATTGATGAAGGTCTAGAAGTGACCACACTATCCTCCTCTGATTTTTTAAAACTCCAACCAAAACATTTATTAAAATATTCATCATACTTTTATTTGTTTCATTCATTATTAATTATGAATATTTATGTATTTTTTTTGTCAAAATTATTTTTAAAAATATTTTAAGATGATCATAAATCTCAAATATTTGATCTGGAACTCATCTTTCCGCGCATGCGCTCTTCTTACATGAGTTTATTCACTGGAAGAAAAAGAGAAACCAGAAGCACCAAGTAAATCAGGTAAGTTTTAAACTTTTAATTTGTTAAAAAATCAGATTACAAATTACTCAGAAATTGATTTGGGGATAAATATTAGTTCTGCGCATCAGATTAAGAGTTTTTTGGGGTTGAGGGGATAAAGTTGACTGAAGATGGTTTAAAAAAAAGTTCAAATAACAGGTGAGAATTTTTCTTTATCATGTGCAGAGATTTTTTTTTATGTAGAAAACAATCTATATTTTTATTTTAACTGATTTTTTTTATTTTTGGAAATAAATCCCAAGCAGATCAATGAATGTTCATTTAAGCTGTTTTTTTTTTTTTAAGTCACTCTACAGGTAGAACAGGAATGCTGCCAAACCATGTCAGAGTTCCAGAGAAAAACCTTTCACAAGAACAAAACTAAACTACTATCATAAAGTCTTAATTATTACAAAATCAAAACTAAAGCAGGACCGGTAAGACACGTAGGAATATGTAAAAAAAAAAAAAATCAAAAAATCATATTTTATTTTCCGAAATCTACTAAAATCAACCTACAAATGAAATGATCCATCTTATTGTCCATCCATAATGGGTACCGGGGGGTGCCGGAGCCAATCCTGACTGATTCAAGGCGAGAAGTAGGGTACACCCTGAACAGGTCACCAGTCTGTCGTAGGGCAACACACACACACAACCATCTACCCACACATACTCGTTCCTAGGAGAGATTTGGTTGCAGCCAATCCACCTAACATGTATGTTTTTAGAGAGTGAGAGGAAACCATTGGTCCTGTTGGCTACATCGGACCGTGATCTCCAGCTCTCACTGGATCGATTTGAGTGTAAAGCGGCCAGGATGGGAATTAGCGCCTCCAAATCCAAGACCGTCCTCACCCGGAAAAGGGTGGAATGCCACCTGCGGATCAGGGACAGGGTCCTACCCTAAGTGGAGGAGTTTAAGTATCTCGGGGTCCCGGGGGGAAGGATGGAGCGGGAGATTGACAGGCGGATCGGTGCGGCGTCAGCAATAACTATGACGCTGCATCGGTCCGTCGTGGTAAAGAGAGAGCTGAGCTGAAAAGCAAAGCTCTCGATTTACAAGTCGATCTACGTTCCTACCATCACCATGGTAACCAGCTGTGGGTGGTGACCAAAAGAATGAGATCACGGATACAAGCAGCCGAAATGAGCTTCCTCGGCAGGGTGGCTGGGCTCTCCCTCAGAGATCGGGTGAGGAGTTCTGCCATCCGAGAGGAGCTCGGAGTAGAGCGGCTATCCCTCCAGGTCGAGAGAAGCCAGGTGGGATGGTTCGGGGATCTGGTCAGGATGCCTCCCAAGCAAATTGCTGGTGAGGTGTTTCGGGCACGTCCCACTGGGAGGAGACCAAGAGGTAGACCCCAGACCCGCTGGAGAGACTATGTCTCACAGCTGGGTGGGAAACGACTCGGGATCCTTCTGGGTGAGCTGGAGGATGCAGCTTGGATGAGAGAAGCGTGGGCTGTTGCCCTGCGACCCGACCCCGGATAAGTGGAGGATGACGGGACGAAAAGACCTTTTATTTTCTCTTTGTGCGTTTGTGGGTTTTTCCACCACTGAAAATATTCACTATGTTCTGATTAGTTGGTTCAAATTGACATTAGGTGTGAGTGTGAACGTGAGTGGTTGTTGATCCCTCTATGTCAGACATGGGCAAACTACGGCCCGCGGGCCACATGCGGCCTGTTAAACTTTTTAACCCGGCCCGCCTAAATAGAAAAAATTTAAATAAACAAACCTTGTTAATGTTTTAATTTCTCTGTAATTCTGATGTTTCTTCACTAGATGGCGCCAAAGATACAACAACACTGCTCCCATTAAAATGTGTGTGTCTTCGTGATGCGCACAAAATTGGAAAAAGTTAAATAAACAATACTAATGTTTTCTTTTTCCTGTAATTCTGATGTTTCCTCACTAGATGGCACCAAAGATACAACAACACTGCTCCCATTAAAATGTGTGTCTTTTTTATGTGCACGCCTTCAAAATAAACAGTGTGCACATATATGGAAAGCCATCGGGGCCAATGCACGCACGTCAACAAGCGTGTTAGATGTTAAATCAAGCAAAATGTTGCATCAAGTGCTTAGATTTCAAACAAAGCGCCGTAAAAAATGCACGTTTTTAGGTACTATTGCACTAGATTTCAGACCTAGCGCTGCTAGATTTAAAATGTAACGCTCTTGTAACTTTTTGCGCGCTTGTTTAAAATCTAGCGCACCATTCTATAAGTCTAATCTAGCGGTTACCAAGCATTGTTTTTCTAGTTTTCATTTTATTTTTGGTTTTGATAAAATTTTTTGCACAAAATTTCTGAAAATTCTCCTCCACAGGTTGAAGTCCTCTTCCTTGATCATGTTTGCCGACAACACGGAGCTCAATGGGGAGTTTTTTAAGGTTGATGGACTCTCAGTAGCTAAATTAGGTGAGATTTGATCACCTTAACACTTGTTCCAAAAACTATCTTATCATTATCTCATTGTTTTTTTTTATCTTGCAGCTTTAAAAAGGATGTATTTCTACTTTCTTCCCATAGCCCAGTTTTATATTGGTAAGTCACAGAATGACAAAATGGCCGACATGAAAAACTGGGCTAATTTGTTTTAATGATCTGCCTTTCCTTCTTTTTCTCGACTAGGGATAGTATTCCTGAACGACTGTCCAGCACAGCCTTACATCCCCATTTATTTAATAGTTTGGGGGGTCATTGGCCCTCTACAGCCACTGCTTGCCTGCCTCCAAAAAAGATGTGTAGATGATTCTTCATCAAAGATGGTAGCATATTGTTGCTTTACCTCCTTGAGGTATCTCTTTCTATTCTGCTGGTTTATCACAGGTAAGTAACCCAAAAAGTAGGGTCACAAATCAACCACGGTTTTTTTTTTCTGTATTTAAAGTCCGTGTAGTCCCTCATTCATCCAGGAGTGATCCACTGTAGAAAAAGTTTCAAAAAAGTCTTCTGAACAGTTTAATTCTTGATCGAGACTTTACCAACACAGAAGAGAAGCCTCAAGTGGTCCACAGTCTGCTGTACATCTGCATCTTAAATCCACCAAACACACTTTTGAGGACAGTGAGGTGAAGATTCTAAGCAGAGAGAAAGGATGGTTTGAAGGAGGGGTGAAGGAAGCCATCTTTGTGATGAAAGAAAATCCCTCACTGAATCGGAGTGGAGGCGTTAGATACATTCTGCCTGGGATTTACAGCAGCATTCTGAAGCCCTGGTCCAAAGAGGACACCTCGTGACTCAGTTTCACGCCTCTCGTTAGCAGGAATTTATATTCACTAGGCTTTTAGCATTATTATAATAGGGATCGTTTACTGGTCTGTGGCTACAATAGGAGCCATTCACGGACATCATAGGTAACACAGGCTCATTGGTCGAGCCCTTCCTTACTATTTTTTTTTTTTTTACTAGTATAAATAGATCCAGTTTTCTGTCCATTTCATTCAGATTGAAAATGATTTTCGGATGGAAGTCGAAACGTCTCGATCAAGAATTAAACTGTCCAGAAAACTTTTTTGAAACTTCTTCTGTTATTAAATGCAAAATAAGCCATTATTTTCTAATTAATTTTTGAACTTCATCATATTTTTGTCCTAATTGTGTGCATTTTTGGGGTCAACTTTTACCACATCCTCTCCAACTCTTTGTATCCTTTATATTTTTTCTTAAAGGTAATGTGTGGATTTACTCAATTTTTGAGCCCAACTACGACAAGAGCTCAGATGATGAGACCCATCCGTACTGCGACAAGACCCTCTACATGTTTGCCTTCTGGACCACCACCATCACTTACTGTTTGCCTGTCGTGGGTCTGTTTGTCATGTGCTGCTTCAGTTGCTGCTGTTTGGTTTCTTCCAGCCTCAAAAAAAACTCCCGTTTGGGCTGAATGTAGTGAATGACGCTGTTTTTGTTGCACACAGACATTTCGCCGAATGTCTACAAACAACTTTCGCAATTTTCTTTTAGTCAAACCGACAGGATTAAATACTTTCAGATTATTTGTGTTTTGATGCTAATTTTATATTTGAAAAAAAATTCAGGTGTTGTTTTGTCGTTTCAAAACAATTTTCATGTCTTCTTCTTTAATCGACTGTTGCGATATGTAGACGTGGAAGGAGGAGGAGGACCCAAATACGGGACAACAAAACAGGATTTATTAACAGAAGTCTAGCAAGTCTCTAAGGATTAACTCAGGATAAAAAAGTTCGGGTTATACAACAGAGTTCAAGAATGTAATTCGTTAGGAAGGATGGTGAAGACGATGATGACCCGACAAAGATGTCTGGAGTGATTGCCTTTAAATAGACACCAGCATCCACAGGTGTGTATCATCAGAATAATCATCCTCAGGCGTCCCTAATCTGGGTGATGAGGTATGATCCAGGGCTCCCTCTGGCGGCAGGCGAGGGGATCATGACCATCGACCTTCCAAAGGATAAATAAGTATCTATTATTTGTTTGCCTATTATTTACTTTACAAAACAGAACAATGTGTTTTAATTGTACTTTTTTTTTCCCATTATGTTTTGCATAAAAAATATTCTAGAAATTCTACAACTAGATATTCCTCTTCATTCTTCTCAATAAACATTCCTACTGTTAAAAACGTCAATATGCCTTTCATTTTTTTGTCTTGTATTTTCTGAACAGGAAAGTCAGACCTAGTTGTTGAAGATATTCTAATGCTAACAGACGACCAGCTCCTACAGTATACTGGGCATGCCTGAAGACCCGCTTTGGTGCTTTTTGGGTTTGCTTTTCAACCAATAGTAACATTTATTGCCAAAACCAGAGGGTCGGAGTGATCAATGGGCTGTGGGCCAATGGTTTTTGTCAACTGTTCAAAATAATTTGCTGAGGTTTTACCAAAAGAAATACTATATTAATGCCCTATTGTGTACATAGAGTGTCTGGTGGTCCAGTCCAAGAAGAGCAGGGAGGTATACATCCTGCGGATAACGATACATGTACCGTAATTACACGTCTATAAGGCGCATATAATCGTCTTAGATTAATCTCAAAATGAGCGGTGCGCCCTTTCGTGCGGTGCGCCTTGTGTGTGAGAAAAGGCGTTCCTAAAAGAAAAAGCGGTGCCCTTGAAGCGAGGCGGACCTGAAAGAAAAGGCATGAGAATGTTAAAGAGTGAAGTGTGGGCGTGGATTGTGTTTTAAAAAAGGTATGTGCTGTATGCACAACATTGCTGTTGTCCTGAAAATGACAAAGAGACACGCTTATGACGCTCAGTTTAAGCTGAAGGCAATCAGCTACGTGGAGGAACATGGGAATCGAGCCGTGGAAGGATGGAAGGCAGCGCCGGGTGAGTTACGCTACAGTTTGCCAATGGATTGTAGATGCTTGGACTAACGTGTCTGGTGGTACTGTTATCCGAGCTTTCGCAAAAGCTGGTATCCTTTCTGAGGAGCCGCAGAGTACAGACAGTGACTTTGACAGCGAGGAGCGAAGTGGACCTGCTCTGTTGGATTTTGCGCAGCTGTTCGATTCTGAAACAGAGGATGAGGACTTTGACGGATTTGAATATTTAGTAATATTAATAGTAATAGTAATTACTAATAGTAATTTTATTACCGGTAATGTGCTTGTTTAGTATCGTTACTACTTAAATAAAGCACAACCAAACTCAGTTTTGCTTCCGATCTATTTTTTAATACGCACATTTGCATGATTGCGTGTGTGTTGTTGTAAGGCGGTGTGTGACTGAGACTGCGTCTTTTCGTACGGTGCGCCTAATGGTCGTGAAATTACGGTACTTATTTATAATGAAGGGCTGAGGAGGCCCCTTTGCTGCTTTACCATCCCATTTTCATCAGGATGAAATCCATCTACTCATCCCCGTCATGGGCATCACCGGGCTGAGTAGTCCCCGTGTTTCCATCAGGATGAAGAACATCTATTGACTTCTTTAGATATTTAGCTGCAGAGTAGAATAAGATCATATTTAAACAATAATCTTTGACACATTGGTTGCTCGTCCCGGGGAGGGATCTCTCTTTCACGTGGATCCCCACGAGGTTTCTCATTTTTCCCCACTGATGGGTTTTTTAGGAGTTTTTCCTCACCATGAAGGAGAGTCTGAGGGCATAAATGTGCTAGTCTTGTCTCGCTAGCATTTTTTTTATTTTCTTGCTGTGTATTTGTCTTAATACATTCCTCTTTTTTCTTGTTTTTCATCTTTCTGAATCTGCAATATGAAGCCCATTGAGACAGGCTATACAAATAAAATTGAATTGAAAATTGAATTGAATTGAACAAATAATTCTGGAATTTGTGGGTGTTTAAAATGTACCGCTGGAGGTGGAAGTAGCCTATTCTGTTTTTTAAAAAGGGCTTTTGTTGCTATTAGCTACTGATTTTAAAAGAGTTTAGGCACCTCAGCATTTTGTTCGCAAGCCAGAGAAGGATGGCTTCAGAGATTGACCTGACACATAGGTGCAGCGTCTGCATCAATTAGGACACTGCCATCGGTCTGTGGTAGTTTACAGAAAGCAAAGCCAAAAAATCCACCTGTAGATCTATGTTCCTACTCTCATACATGGTCACCAGCTCTGGGGGAGGACTGAAAGAAAAAGATTGCAGATACGAGCGGCCAAGGTGACTTTCCTCCACAAAGTGGCCAAAAATAAGGAGCAGAATTCAGTTAGTGGGAAGCTAAAGTTTGCTAAAAAGCTAAATTTGGCCGAAAAACTACTAAGAGTAGAAAAAAGTCTAAACAGAAACCGTTAGAAACTCCTGGGACTGAATGGTAACCTGGTTCACCCCCAAAAATGATCACATCTTCATTTTCCTATTGTGGATAAATCCTGAATATTTCATAAAAATCCACTCATAACTTTTTGAATGACCTTGTTAACACACTAACACTCTCCATCCCACAATCTTTTGGTGAGGGTAATAAGCTTGGTAATAGCATCCCTGTTCTTAGTTTCCATGTTGCAGTTTCTCTCTGCTGGTTTGTTGAAATCGTGACTCAGCAAACACACACACACTTCCCGGAAGCAGTGAGGAGGAGCCGATGCTGCATCCACATCTTCCCGGCACTAACATCCCTCTGGAGATGCTGCACACCACCAGAAGGGAGTGAGCTGATTGGCCGATACGGAGCAGGGCTGCATGATGGGCTGGGAGTTAAGATGAGATGCAATTTCCTGGAACGGATGTCAGAGATGAGGAAAGTGTGTGTCTGTGTTTTATCACACACTTCCCGGACACACATTGGTTCCTGGCAAATCAGAACGTCAGAAACGGAAACTACTGATTTCTCTTTTTAAAAAAACAAAGTTTAAAGGACACACTTTAGAGGGGAAATTATGGAGGACACCTCTAATTATCAAATAAACGTGTTCATTCATATTTTTCAAACAGATGAAAGACTCAATTCAATTCAATTTTATTTGTTCAGCCCAAAATCACAGAATTTCCGTCTCAATGGGCTTCACAAGAAAAAGAGGAATGTATTAACACAAATACACAACAAGAAAAATAACTAACAAAAGCTAACTAAACAAGACTAGCACATTTATGCCCTTAGACTCTCCTTCAAGGTGAGGAAAAACTCCTAAAAAACCCATCAGTGGGGAAAAAATAAGAAACCTCGTGAGGATCCACATGAAAGAGAGATCCCTCCCAGGAACGAGCAACTAATGTGTCAAAGATTATTGTTTAAATATTAGCTTATTCTACTCTACAGCTAAATATCTAAAGAAGTCAATAAATGAATCTACGTTCCAACCCTCACCTATGGTCACCAGCTGTGGGTGGTGACCGAAAGAATGAGATCGCGGGTACAAGCGGTCGAAATGAGCTTCCTCCGCAGGGTGGCTGGGCTCTCACTCAGAGATCAGGTGAGGAGCTCTGCCATCCGAGAGGAGCTCGGTGTCGAGCCGCTCCTCCTCCAGGTCGAGAGTAGCCAGATGGGGTGGTTCGGGCATCTGGTCAGATTGCCCCCCGAGCGCCTCGCAGGCGAGGTGTTTCGGGCACGTCCCACTGGGAGGAGACCAAGGGGCAGACCCCGGACCCGCTGGAGAGACTATGTCTCAGCTGGCCGGGGAACGACTTGGGATCCTTCCGGGTGAGCTAGAGGATGCAGCCGGGGAGAGAGAGGCCTGGGCTGCCCGCTTGAGGCTGTTGCCCCCGCGACCCGACTCCAGAACAAGCGGAAGATGACGGAACGGAACGGAATTTAACCATGTTTCTGGTTTTGTGGATCAGGGCAGCATGAGAAACTGATATGGAATCAATATCCTCTCCAAACTAGGATTCCACTCCAATTTTTGCACGCTATGCATGTACAGCACAGCTCGGAGCCCCAAAACCTTGTGATTCTTCTATGACTGTGGAAGGTTTCACAGCCTCCAGAGTAATCTGTCAGCTTTTATCTCCGTGGCCGTGATCGTATAGTGGTTAGTACTCTGCGTTGTGGCCGCAGCAACCCCGGTTCGAATCCGGGTCATGGCAACGCTTGAGAAGGTACTTATTGTCATCAGCTATGTTTTTTTTCTCTTTTTAAAACCCGCATCAGAAACTCAGGTGTCTGTGCTAAGCCCAAAAAAATCAGTGTGTAGAAATTTCGCCTTTTGATCAAGTTCACGCGTGTGCAAACATTTGAATTGCGAAAGAAATAGCGGTTTTATATACCGTAGCAGTACAGGCTTGTGAAAGAGAAGGGAATTTTTTTTTTAAAAGATAAGATCTGACTCTTGTTGCAAATTTTAAGGAGACTTGAGGCCTGTGCGAGGCGTGACCGATGCCAATGATGGTACGAGCATTTTTGTGACTTTCGGTTGCTCAGTGGGCAGAGCGGAGGACTGTAGTAGTAAATCAAGGGGAATCCTGAGGTTGCTGGTTCAAATCTGGCTTGAAGGATGTGCTTTTATTTTGGTGGAGGCCCTCTTTTCAAGGTACTCTTAGTCTGAGGCATCACTACGGATACACATCTAAACATATTACATGAGCATTCCCTCTGGTAAGGCACAAATATTATTTAAATACACCTTGTAGATCAGGCATGGGAAAACTACGGTCCGCGGGCAACATACGGTCTGATAAACGTTTTAACCCCTGGAAAAAATGATATATATGCAAAAACAACAACACTGCACCCAGGGTTTTTAGCAACAAGTCCGTGTATTCCCTCATTCATCCAGGAGTGATCCATTGTAGAAAAAGTTTCAAAAAAGTGTGTCAGGACTGTCGGAGAAGGTACAGAGAATCTTCAGACAACATGACATCCCGGTTTTCTTTAAACCGGTCAACACATTACGGCAGAAACTAGTACATCCTAAAGACAAGTTGCCTACAGAAAAACAGAGCAATGTAGTTTATTCAATCCGGTGCAGTGAAGGGAGCTGCAAAGAACACTACATTGGGGAAACGAAGCAGCCACTCCACAAAAGACTCTACCAACACAGAAGAGAACCCTCAAGTAGTCCACAGTCTGCTGTACATTTGCATCTTAAATCCACCAAACACACTTTTGAGGACAGTGAGGTGAAGATTCTAAGTAGAGAGAAAGGATGGTTTGAAAGAGGTGTGAAGGAAGCCATTTTTGTGAAGAAAGAAAATCCCTCACTGAATCGGAGTGGAGGCGTTAGATACATTCTGCCCGGGATTTACAGCAGCATTCTGAAGTCCTGGACCAAAGATGACACCTCGTGACCCAGATTCACGCCTTTCGTTAGCAGGAATTTCTATTCACTAGGCTTTTAGCATTATTACAATAGGGATCGTTTACTGGTCTGTGGCTACAATAGGAGCCATTCACGGCAATCATAGGTAACACAGGCTCATTGGTCGAGCCCTGCCTTACTATTTTTTACCTTTTACCCGGGTTAGTATAAATAGATCCAGTTTTCAGTCCATTTCATTCAGATTGAAAATGATTTCCGTATGGAAGTTGAAACGTCTCGTTCAAGAATGAAACTGTCCAGAAGACTTTTTTGAAACTTTTTCTACAACACTGCTCCCATTAAAATGTGTGTGTTCCCGTGATGCGCACATTGTCAAAATAGATTGTCAGGAGATTTCAAACCTACATTTTGAACCTAGTGCGCTAGATGCATGTTTTTTTAAGAGGTAGGGCGCTTTTAACGTTAGCCCGCCAGATTACGTGCGTGTAGCGGCCTCAATGTCTTTCTATATCTTGCGCGCTTGCCATCCCTCTGCTCCTGTTCCGGCCCATTGGTCAAATGTTAGAACCCAAAGTGGCCCACGAGCCAAAGAGTTTGCCCACCCCTGTTTGTAGATGCAGAGTTTTACACTGCTAACTCTGGGTTTGTCATTTTCAAACAGAAACCCAGGAAATGGTCTTGAGTGAAAAAGATTGGTTCACTTTGTGACTCTGGGTAGACAGACGTTGCTCGTTGCCTTGGCGTTGACTGTTTCTTCTATTTGCTCTTTCTTCCATGTGAATGACTGTGCGCTGTGTCCCTAGAGGGATGTTTGGTCAGAGCTCTGACTGGAACATCCAGATGTTTTACCCAGAGAGTAGATGGATGTTTGCAGGAACTCTGCTGTCCTGCTCTGTTTGGGAACAGCAGAACAAACATTAAAAAAAAATCAACGTTTCAGACCATTTCATACTATGTCTATTTTTATTTCTTCATGTTTCGATTCCTTCACATTTTTTTTGCTTGTTTAGAAATAAACGGTTGTGATGTGGAAGTCCGTGGTGATTGCCATTAAGTGGGCACCAAGATCCACAGGTGTGTGGCATCAGAATAATCATCCTCAGGTTTCTCAATCAGGGTGATGAGGGAAAGTCCAGGGCTCCCTCTGGCGGCAGGTGAGGGGATCGCGACATAAACGGGTTAAACAGTTGAAACCTCATATTTTTTCTTCTTTTTTGAAAACGTTATGAAAAGTAAACTACATACAAATTTCATCAAATTTCATTCAATTTAACAAATCAGTGTAAAAAATGTTATTTGTCGGGTTTCTGCTCCGCTGGAATAAAAATAGCTTCCACTTGCGTGAGAAAATAACATGTTGGCTCTTTTTTATTGTAATAAGACAAAAAATAGCCAGAATGTGTTTGTGCTTCCGTGCTCAGATGAAAGCAGTAAATGGAAAACCGAGCTGAAAGCAAAGGAAGTGGAAACAAAGAGATTCATTGCTGAGGGCATCCTCATTCATGAAGATGTCACACTTTTCTAAAAATCTTTTACATGGTTGTCTCTTCTTTAAAGGCCCCGTCTTGTGCTAAATAAATAATTTCTCATTGTTGTCGACGTACAAAAATAACCACAAGTTTAGATTTGGAAAATTCACAGACAATAGTTATAAAATTGCACTGATTTATTCTGTAGTTTATCACAGACGAAAAAGAACAAAGAGCATGTTTTACTCTTTCATTGGCTTGATCTTGGTCCAAAGAAAGTGGGGCAAAAACATAGAATCATTTTATAACGGCAACTCCTTACAGGAGCGCAGAAATGGAGACAATATTATCTTATAAATGATTGAACTTATGTGAAAATGAGCTATCATCCCCGCTCCATCAGGATTAGCCCATATACTCATCCCCGTCCTGGACATCTCCGGGCTGAGGAGCCCCCTTGATTTCCATTAGGATGAAGAACGTCTGTTGACTTCTTTAGATATTTAGCTGTAGAGTAGAATAAGCTACTATTTAAACAATAGTCTTAGACACGTTGGATGCGCGCCCCGGGGGAGGGATCTCTCTTTCGCGTGGATCCCCATGAGGTTTCTCATTTTTCCCCACTGATGTTTTTTTACCGTAATTTCACGGCTATAAGGCGCACCTAAAAGTCTCAAATTTTCTTCAAAATGAGCGGTGTGCCTTTTCGTGCGATGCGCCTTGTGTGTGAGAAAAAGCGGACCTAAAAGAAAACGCGGTGCTCGTGAGAAAAAGCGGACCTAAAAGAAAACGCGGTGCCCGCGAGGCGGACCTGAAAGAAAACACATGAGAACGTTAAAGAGTGAAGTGTGAGTGGCGTGGGAGTGATGAATGACCGAAAGACCACAGTTTCATGAAGGGTGGAAGGCAGCGCCGGGCGAGTTACGCTACAGTTTGCCAATGGATTGTAGATGCTTGGACTAACGTGTCTGCTGGTACTGTTATCCGAGCTTTCGCAAAAGCTGGTATCCTTTCTGAGGAGCCGCACAGTACAGACAGTGACTTTGACAGCGAGGAGCGAAGTGGACATGCTCTGTTCGATTTTGCGCAGCTGCTTGATTCCGAAACAGAGGATGAGGACTTTGACGGATTTGAATAAAGACTATTACCGGTAATGTGCTTGTTTAGTATCGTTACTACTTAAATAAAGTACAACCAAACTCAGTTTTACTCTTGATCTATTTTTTAATAAGCACATTTGCATGCTTGCGTGTGTGTTGTTGTAAGGTGGTGTGTGACTGAGATTGCGCCTTTTCGTACGGTGCGCCTAACGGCCGTGAAATTACGGTAGTAGTTTTTTCTCACCCTGAAGGAGAATCTAAGTGCAGAAATGTGCTAATATTGTTTAATTCAATTCAATTTTATTTGTATAGCCCAAAATCACAGAATTTCCGTCTCGATGGGCTTCACAAGAAAAAGAGGAACGTATCAACACAAATACATACACAGAAAGAAAAATAACTAACAAATGCTAACTAAACAAGACCAGCACATTTATGCCCTTAGACTCTCCTTCTTGGTGAGGAAAAACTCCTAAAAAACCCATCAGTGGGGAAAAAATAAGAAACCTCGTGGGGATCCACATGAAAGAGAGATCCCTACCCTGGGATGAGTTTAGCTAGCATTTTTTAGTTAGTTTTCTTGCTGTGTATTTGTGTTCATACATTCCTCTGTTTTCTTGCTTTTTCTGAATCTCCAATGTGAAGCCCATTGAGACAAAAATTCTCTGTTTTCAAACGAAATTTAATTGAATCAAAAACAGACCCTCCACATGTGCTGCTTTGTAATGTCATTTTAGCAGCTGCGTATTTGTCTGGCGGAATCCTTCCTCATTAGGTTTTTATCTGCATGGCACAGTGTGGACTCTGAATCAGACACAAATCTCAATAAACTGCCAAAATTGGAATGTTTTCATCTACCTATTTTCCTGCTTTACGTCAGCAGAGACCATTTTTCGGTGGAAATATTGATCTGCTTAATAAAGTGGAACAACATTCAGGAGTTTTTATTTAATCAAACTCAACTGAGAAATTGATTGTGCTGTATGTTGGAGAAGGACGAAGACCCAATTTATTTTAACAACATAAAGCATCCAGTAGAATTGGAGATGGTCTAGGTGTAAATGGGTGGAAGAGACTTTTAAACCCCGAGGACCATTGCTGACCGGTTCATGAGGGTGAACCAATCTGTACATTCCAACAACATGACCAAGGTTTGGACAGATCAGTTACCAAATGGTTACTGACGAAAAGTGGAGAGAAGACCTATCATTTTTTGGCACAGGGTAAATGGACGCGGGTCTTTCCATACACGTCTACCACAACCCGTTACAGCACCTAGTAAAGGTGAGGGAAATACAAGGACAAATACTGGCTTTGGAGGGTGTTACGCCACAGATTATCACAATATAATTTCAAGAATCTAAAAACCCCGAGATACAAAACAATGGCGATAAGCCAAACTAATGATCTTGATGAGACTTAAAATTCATTTGCAGAATAATGTAGAAATGACAGAAATGGTTCAAAAGTTTTTGGAAGTATCTGAAAGGCCATCAGACCCAGCATGTTATGGTTCCCTCAACCACCACCAGAGGGAGCCAAGGACCATCTCATCTTTCCCCCAATTCCACCTGATGTGGACCACCTGCACCTAATCTTTCTGCTGACTATTCAAAGGCAGCCTCACCAGCATTCCTCGTCGGGTCTTCATGCCTTCCATCCCTGGCTGACTCCCGACCCAACAGATACCTTTTGGAACTGAGATTAACTCTTTGAAAACCATTTTGATCCCTTCTGACATCTGTTTCTTTGCTTACAGCCTTGCTGATCCTTGGTTGAATAAATCTTGTTTGATGTCCTGCCTTTGGGTCCTCCTCCTTCCACATCACAACACAATAAGCGTCTTTCTATCTTTAGCTGGCCTAAAAAAATCTGAATCTTTAACTTGTCTTCATTATATTTTGACTCATACTAATGTTAAAATATTTCACAGCTTTTCCGATAGCTGAGCTGTTTCCAAATGTGTGTTTTTGTCATGGTTCCCTCGCCCACCACCAGAGGGAACCCGGGCCTTTCCGACATTTGCCTGATTTTACAGACCTGAGGATTTTGTGCAACTGCCTTTAAATAGGCAGCCTGTCTTCTCTTCAGGTGTCGGGTCATACCGTTCCTTCCAGCCAGGTCTCCCTGGTAGCTCCGTGAAGTTGGCCCCTCTTAAAAAATATATATAAACAAAAATGAACAAATGAACAAAATTTTTGTTTGTGCTATTTTAGTTTATTTAAATTTTAAGAAAAACGATTTGGATGATGACGTCATCCAGACCTTTACACGTCATCGTCCAAATCGTTTTCCTACAATTTTAATAAACTAAAATGGCACAAACGAACATTTTTACAGCACATAACAGCACAAACGTTGCACAAACGATTTCCATCAATTATATGAGTTTTTTCGCATTTTTAGGCGGAAGGGGGGGCTGGATGACATCATCGTCCAAATCTTATTTCTAAAAATTAAAGAAAAGTAAAACAGCACAAACAAAAAAATGTACAGAACAAAACAGCACAAACGTAGCACAAACGATTGACACCATTTTTAAGAGTTTTCTTGCATTTTTAAGCAATGCAAGATTGACCTATAAAAGAATCGTAAATCGTAAATCGTAAATCGTAAAAGAATCGTAAATATCTACAAAAATAAAACGGCACAAACAAAAATTTTTACAGCACAAACGCAGCACAAACGATTGACATATTTTTTGTTCATTTTTGTTTATATTAGGGCTGCAACTAACGATTATTTTGATGATCGATTAATCTGGCGATTATTGGCTCGATTAATCGATTAATCGGGTAAAATTGTCAACTTGATAAATAATAGATTTTTTGACTAAATTAGTTTAGAAAAAAAATGACTAAATTAGTTGACAACTATTTCAATAATCGATTATAATCTATTAATTCGATTAGTTGTTTCAGCCCTAGCTTATATTTTTTTTTAAAGAGGGGCCGACTTCATGGAGCTCTCCCTGGTTGCCTGACCATGAAACATATTCTGAACAATAATCTCTTGCCATGCCACTAAAACCTTATGTTTTTCTTTCACAGTATTACTGGACTGCCAAACTCAAATAAACCACGTTTTTTGTCCTGCAATTGGGTCCTCTTCCTTCCATGAAGCCTCATGACAGTTTTCACACTAAACACACTGCTTTTCTTCATTTTTTGGTGAGGTGATAAACGTTGTCTATATGTCCTATTAGACATAAATTATCAACCCACAAATACAGCCCTTTAAATCTTTACATTCAGAATAGACCGACCAGATCACCAGTCTGCTGTTGGGTCACACATAGAGACGGACAACATTTCACACACGTCCACTGATTCCCAGAATAATTTAAAAAACTAAACTAAATTAAAATGAAGCATACAAATGTTTTCATATGTGATATTTTAATTTCCCCTTAACGAAGTTTGTTGAGGTTTCTTTCTTCTTCTTTTTTTTAATTCGTGAGTCATAACAAGCCATAATTTTTCTGCTTAAGCAAAAACAGGTCCTGCTTTCTGAAGACATGCTTAACACATGACAGAGAGAGTTGGTTCCTCGAGCAACCAAAACAATAATAATGACACAAGTTGCATCCATTTACTGTAAAAGAAAAAAGATCAAGTCATGAGAAATAAGAAAAAAACTAAGTTGTACGTGTTTGGTTTTGTACAAAATTACAAATAAAACATAAAAATAGAAAAAAAAGTGCAATAATTTTAAAAGTAAAGTGTCTTTTTTTCCTGTTGGGTTGGCCTTACGAAGTAAATTTGAGTGTCCAAAAAGCACTTTAAAAATCAAAATTTTAAATATTATTATTTCATCAACTGTAATCTGTTCCATCGTTAAAATTGTAGTACATTATCTTCTTTTTAATTTATTCTTGTTGTTATTTAAATCTAATAGTTCAATGAAAACTAAACTCAGTGGAGGAGTTTAAGTATCTCGGCGTCTTGTTCACGAGTGGGTGAAGGATGGAGCGGGAGATCGACAGGCGGATCGGTGCGGCGTCAGCAATAACTAGGAAGCTGCATCGGTCCGTCGTGGTAAAGAGAGCTGAGCCGAAAAGCAAAGCTCTTGATTTACAAGTCGATCTACGTTCCAACCCTCACCTATGGTCACCAGCTGTGGGTGGTGACCGAAAGAATGAGATCGCGGGTACAAGCGGCCGAAATGAGCTTCCTCCGCAGGGTGGCTGGGCTCTCACTCAGAGATCGGGTGAGGAGCTCTGCCATCCGGGAGGAGCTCAGTGTCGAGCCGCTCCTCCTCCAGGTCGAGAGGAGCCAGATGGGGTGGTTTGGGCATCTGGTCAAGATGCCCCCTGAGCGCCTCGCGGGCGAGGTGTTTTGGGCACATCCCACCGGGAGGAGACCAAGGGGCAGACCCCGGACCCGCTGGAGGGACTACGTCTCACAGCTGGCTGGGAATGACTTGGGATCCTTCCGGGTGAGCTGGAGGATGCAGCCTCAAAGAGGCTTGGGCTGCCCGTTTGAGGCTGTTGCCCCCGCGACCCGACCCCGGAACAAGCGGAAGATGACGGAACGGAAACTAAACTCAATCCGTACAATGCAAAACTGTAATATGACCGCAATTCTCATTTGGCCACCAGTGGGCAGTAATGAAACTTGTGGTGCCAAAGTAGTAAATATACAAAAAAGCAAAATAAAACATAGTTAAATTCAATTGTTAAAAAAAAGAAAACCTGCAGGTAAACATTTTTTTAAAAATGATAAAAAGAAAAGGGTTTTTTTGGCAAGCAGAATCCAGAAACAAGGCAGCTTAACAATGTAAATAAAACTGAAACTAGAAATATTTTTTAAAAAATAATAATTGTACATTAATTTAAAAATCAAAACAGTAAATCAGTACAAAGCAAAATAGCAAAATATCAACCAGTAAATTAAACATTTGACAGGAAAAACGAAAGAAGTAAAGCTAACTGTGATGCTAACATGCTAACAAATTTTAAGGTAGTTTTTTAAAGCCTCTCTTCCATTTTACCTGCTCATCAGTGGTGGAACGTAATGAAGTAAATGTACTTTGTTACTGATCTTAAGTAAAAAAAATGTGTATCTGTACTTTACTTAAATAAAATTTAAGACCGGTACTTTTACTTTTACTTCACTACATTTTTAGAGCAAATATCTGTACTTTTACTTCGCTACTTTTTAAAAGTGTGTTTTACATTTTTTGTTACATTTTCGTTCAGGAATTTGAAAAATACACAGGTTTTTTTTTTGCGCATCTTGAAGCCGCAGCGTCAAAATCAAAAGAAGCAGTTGATCGGGAGAAGAAGTCATGAATCGAGAAACATTTTCCGCATTCATTCAGCGCCAAAAACCTAACATCAAATCTAGTACAAATTAAAAAGAGTCAGAAGATTGTTGTTCGTTGTGTTTACTTCTAGATAAAAGTTGAGCCATCGTTACACGGAGCAGGGGCGGATCCAGAATTTTCCAAAGGGGGGGGGGCTTTGACAAAGCCAATATAGTGACTATGGGCCTCCCCCCAAAAATTATTTTAAAAAATAAGTGTAATTTTCCTCCATTTTGGCGGCCCATTCACTGGCCCTTCTAGGGGA
This sequence comes from Neostethus bicornis, assembly GCA_902685375.1. Taxonomy (NCBI): domain Eukaryota; kingdom Metazoa; phylum Chordata; class Actinopteri; order Atheriniformes; family Phallostethidae; genus Neostethus; species Neostethus bicornis. Next base: position 3,948,828 of record LR738547.1, on the reverse strand, counting down.
TAGCTTGACTTGCCCCCTTTCCTTTTATTTTATTTAATCTTTTTTTTTTTTGTGGACCAAAAGAGGTGGGAGAGGGGGGTCACACCCCTGCAGAGTATTTATCCTGGTTACCATGGTGACACCCTATAGCACAAAAAATAACATTTGAATTATGGTCGAATACTTTTAATTTTTACTTAAAAAGTACAATTTACACCAATTACTTTTGTACTTTTACTTAAGTAGATTTTTATATTGGTACTTTTACTTTTACTTAAGTAAATTTTTTGCCTAATTATCTGTACTTTTACTTAAGTACAAAAAGTGAGTACTTCATCCACCACTGCTGCTCATTAAAAAACATCTCAATGATCTCTGCTTTAACACTTTGAATATAAATTTGTTTTTTAAAGACATAAACTTGTGTTTATTTAGTTTTACAATCAAATAAAGAAACTTTACCAAGTTATGTAGGGGTACAACAGTCCATGTTTTCAGAGTCTTATTAACTGATTTTATTTTAATATCTGTGTCATGTTCTGTTAATTCTTCTTGTTTTACTAGTGTTTCATTTTTCACTTTAGTGATAAAATGTTTTTAAAAAAACAAAACAGTAACCAAATCCCAGAAAATTATAGGTGGCTAGAGAAAAATGAAAATGTGAGACGCTAAATGCTACTAAACATTAGCCTCACAGCCATAGCTGCCATAGCTGCAACTAGCAACTAGCATCAGATGCTAACCCTAACCTCCCAGAGTAGGTCGTCCTAGATCTCCGTCTGGTCGTTTACGTAAATGAAAATAGAATTCAGCGGTTAATAAACGATAAAAGTTCATTTGCTGCATTACTCATGGATAAAGCTACTCCCTCCTGGAGGGTGATGCGTGCGTATGCAGCACGCAATGGCGCAAATCGACTTGGCCGGGAGGATTCTTTGCTATTAACAAGGAAACTCGTTTACGACCGGTTTAACCATGATCTGAGCCCACATTCAGCAACGGATTGTAAACACACACAAATTGTGCGGAATCATTCGTGCGCCAACCTCAACGTCCTGTACTAAAATGGTTTGACGTGAATACATGCACCGCTACCCCCTATAAGTTAGGGCATTTTCTGACTGTGGATTATTGCTTTATTTTTTACTGCAAAACTTTCTTTGGTGATTTATGCAGAATAAAGCAAAAACAGATAAATTTGTACTGTTGATAAATACTATGTTCTTCAGTTCTCAAATTTCTCACGTTTGAGTAGACGGTCAGTGCCCAAAGAGAACTTGGAACCATATGGAGCTGTTTGGTCAATGGAATATTTGCTCTGAACATTACATGAATTTCTTTCAATGGAATGTTAAGTTGGTTGGATTAGTTGGTTATGATTTTATGCTCGTACATAATGAACACAACCAGTCTTTTTAAGGTCTGGTGATTTTTTTTAGCATCCCATATTGTAGTTTTGTTCAACTGAGCTTCAATGTCCCAAAAATGTTGGAGGACAGCCACCACAGAAGAAGAGCTGCCTGTTATGTAGTCTCTCATGATGAAGTTCCTACATGATGCTACACTTTGCCTTCAGCTTGTCGGCTCGTTTCTGTTTCCCAGAACGTTTCCCGTCAATGCTCAGGCTCATGTCCCTCTTTTTTTCCAGAGCCAGAAGCTCCTGAAACAGTTCCGTCACATTCGAGTTGGTCTTCGCCGATGTCTCCATGAAGGCACACTTCCAGGTGGTGGCCTGAGCCTCGCCATCCTTCGTCTGCACCTCCCGCTGAGCTGTCTCATCACTCTTGTTCCCAACAAGCATGACGGGGATGGACTCCACGCTGCCTTTTATGGCCAGAAGCTACAAGAGGAAAAGAACAGTCACAAGAGTTTTGATTCGCTCGAAAGTGAAGCTTAAAAAGACCTGAAACAGTATGAACAGATATGGATTTTCAGCAAGTCATCTTAGACAAAAATCAAAATCTCCTAAGTGATTCTCCTAGCTCAAGATTGAGCCAGAATTTATGTGTAACAATAACCTTTTCACATTAATGGGCTTTCGCTAACTTGATACACTTTACATTGTATTTGCAGCCTGGGATGGGAATGATGCCGTGTTGTGTGCATGTACGCCAGGCAGGATCAGGTGGGGAGCAAGAGGAGGGAGGAAATCACAGTGTCAGAATTGGAAGACAAACTACGCATATAGATTTCTAAAACAATTTGACAAATGACCTTTTTTGTATGTATGTATACAGTACATGCTATAAAATAAGAATTATTATCTACAAAATTTTGCATGATTTGTTCCATTTTTCCTATAACAGGTATTTATGCATATTTTCCTGTTTCCTCGGTTCCTCAAATGCTTTGTCGCTCACATCGTGTGGAAATCAGTGTACGATCAGTATGTGGAATGAAGCAGAGTGTAGCGCCACCTGCTGGTAGATGGGTTTCAGTTCCTCCAGTGACTGGCGGCTGGTGATGGAGTAAACTAGGATGAAGGCATGGCCTTTTGAGATGGACAGACGCTGCATGGCAGGAAACTGGTGACTTCCTGTTGTGTCGGTGATCTGCAGCGTACATACACTCTTATCACAGCTGATCACCTGCAAACACAGAGATTTACATGGAGACAAGAAAGACAACCTGACCTCAGATGGTGTGTATTTAGGGATATTTCCACACATTAGTGGTGTAATTCTGCTCCTTCCGATATTCTGTTTGGTGAGGGAAGCACTCTGAGACTACCTGTGATACCAGACAACTGGTGATAATTTTCTCCTCCTAAACTAAGACAACACTGAGGTCATCATTGGCCTGATTCTTCAAACAGTCTGATGTCGTAGCACTAGAAGCATTGGGCAGGTACTTTTTGATTTAACCAGTTGTTCATTTCAGGTCAGGACAAGATGTGACGTATGTAACGCACCAGGACAGTCAGTGTACTCTGGAAAACAGCGTAAAAAGGAACTTTTCCCAGCCATGTCTTTCTCCTGCATAAACTTTCAAAACACTGTCTTTAAATTCTCAATCTGGGGAATCGATGTCAACACAGACTATGAAACACGGTTGATCTGCTTTTTTCAGCTACAGAACTACAAACACAGAGGGTGGACCCTTTTGTTCCTGTCATCTTTGCTCACTGATTGCCTGGTTGCTGCAATCATTAGCTAATGCCCGCAATTTAGTTGCTGGAGTTGCTGGAGTTGCTGAAAAACTACCCGTGCATTTCTTACATCAAGGTTGGATTATTTCTACACTTTGCTTGTGGCATGCCCTAAATCTTCCCTTATGGCCTTCATCGTGTTACCATTCGGAAATGATTTTCAATTGAATTGCTTGATTGATTGAATCCGGAGGCGTCATGGCACAGACCTCAAAGATTTTTTGTAACACGGGGAGATCAGCCAACTTGAGTGTCATCAAACATTCAATTGAATGATTTTTCAATTGATTGAAAATCATTTCTGAATGGAAGTCGAAATGTCTTGATTACGAAATACACTTTCCAGAAGAAAACTTTGAAACCTTTTCAACAATGGATCACTCCTGGACAAATGAGGGATTACATGGACTTTTCTTCAACTTGTTGAAAATGCAGCGGCAAAACTATTAACAGGAACTAATAGTAACTATAATAGTAGCTAATCATATTACTTCCATGGTAGCGTCTCTCCATTGGCTCCCGATTGAGTTTAGAATCAAGTTTAAAATCCTCTTGCTAACCTACAAGGCCCCAAATGGCATTGCTCCATCCTACATTAGTGAACTTATAGTAAGTACCCTGCACTGGGCTTTCAGTGCCCTGCACTGATAGCCCAGTGCAGGGCTATCACTGCATTTTGTGATAGCCCTCACAAATTGCAGGGCTATCAGGGGTTCCTAGGATTTCTAAAAGTACAGTTGGAGGTAGAGCCTTTAGCCACCAAGCTCCAGTTTTATAGAATAAACTCTTGGCAGCTCAGTTTCTACATTTAATGTTAGGTTTAAAACTTCATTTTAAACAGAAAAGGTAAAGAGGTGAAACTAAAAACGCCCTACCTGTGTGTAGGTGTCTTCCACCGTAGGGATGTAGGTGTCCCTGAAGGTTCCTTTTACAAAGCGAAGAACAAGAGAGCTCTTCCCCACCCCACCGGCTCCAAACACCACCACCCGATAGTCGTTGCTTTGCTCAGGCATTCTGGGAGATTGAGTCCAGTTTTCACTCTGGGTCAATCAGGAGCTGGAGGGGGGAAATTAACGAGCAGCGTTAACCTTGGATCGTACGATGGATGGTCATTGCTGGAAATTTTGCAATTAAAACAGGTTTTAGTTATTTGTGTTTTTTTAATAAAAATTGCTCACTTAAATATTCGGATATTACTGTACAATGAGCAGTGGCTTTCTTAATTGTTAAAAAGCAAACAAATAACATTTTTTAGAATTTGAAGTTAACACATAATCTAGACGGTTTAACCCGTTTAACGGGCAACTTCTTAGACAGTTAAAAAGACAACTGACTGACTGCATTGAAAATACTTTATTAATTCCCGAAGAAAGATTTAAATTGAAACCAGTTCTAAAAACTCTTTTTTAAATACTAACATGCTCTTTTTAGAGCAATATTTGACCTTTTTGGCCTTTCAAATAGTTTCAGCTCATAACGTGATAAGCTAAAAAAAACTAAGTGGGACTACATGGGAGCGAGAGTAGAAAGGAAAGGAGAGGGGAAATTTACTATGACAAAACTTAAACTCAATAAATGTTTGATATTTTTTGAGGGCCGAATATGATATTACGATGCTGACGATGTCGTAGTTCCCTCGCCCACCACAAGAGGGAGCTTGGGGCCTTCCCTCATTTGCCTGATTTTACACACCTGAAGATATTTGTGCAACTGCCTTTAAATAGGCAGCCTGTCTTCCTTTCAGTGCAGGGTCCTTAACTTCCAGTCCAGCCAGGTCTTCCTGGCTGCCTGACCATGAAATATATTCAGAACAACCACATCTTGCCATACCACTAAACCTCAGGTTTTTCCTTCACAGCATTAATGGACTGCCATACTCAAATAAACCATGTTTCGTGTCTCCAATTGGGTCCTCCTCGTTCCATATACACCCCGTCATGACAGACGAATGGTACCATGTTTATATTTGTATGCTGTGAGATTTATGAGAATAATTCCCAAATGATAAAACAAGAACACCATCTTTAGTGATGTGCATTTGTGCAAATCCGGTCATTTTTAACCATGTTTTAAAGCCTTAATCTCCTGAGATTAATTTCACCTCGTGATCTTTAAATAATCTGTAATCATCAGCAAAGTCGCTGGTTGGTTTAAAATTAATTAGATTTAAATCAGTGCTTGGGATTTACGTGCATAAAAATTACAGCGTAATTAGGTGCAGTCTAGTAAAGTTAATCTGATTTCTCTAAGTCTATGATCTAATGATGAATATAGTCTGCAAAAGACTAAGCAGATCATTTTAAAAAAACATTTTCAGGAAGTTTTGTTAAATTTGAACAGCTGAAAAACAGAAAATTGAAAAGGTCTGTTGTATTTTTCAATTATCGTCACTATCGGTGTACTACTCAGTCACTTTTCAAAAAAGTAAATTGTAACTTCAGTCAGAAGCAAATCTTAAGTCAGATTTTGGTCTGTGGGGGAATTAGACCCTCTCCTCTGATCAGGCACATTTTGGCCTTCAGACTATTTGTTTGACATTTGTGCTCATCAAACAGGAAGCTATAGATATTGGATAAAAAAAAGTATTTTGTGGAGATTTTTAAAAGATGGATGGGGATAAAAGAGCTTAAATGTCTGGGTCTGGATTTATCAGGAACGTTCTTCATCCCAGACTCAGAGCTGGTAAATCACACACACGCACGTCCACACACACAAACACAGTAATCTGTCCACCCAGTGCCTGTAAGTCAAAGTGCAGGTAAAAACAGACTTTGTGATTTTCTTCTCTGACGTCATCGCCTCCTTATCTGCACTGCAGACTCACACCAGCAACCAATACAGAGCACACACACACACACACACCTGCATCCTAACACCATCCATTGTGCGGGCTGGCATAAATGCAACAGCAGTGCAGTGTGTGTGTGTTTAAGCGTGTGTATACAGACATGGACACCACTGCTGGTACCTCTTGGTCGATTACAGATAATTACCCAAAAGTAAAAAAATAACTTTAAACTGATAGTAAATAAAATGTATACATGCCAATTAATGAAAGTCAGACATTGCTTTTCAAACATGCTTCAATCAAATTCTTGATTTCTTAAAATACACACATGTAACAGGCCGGGCCAAAAATTGTGGTTCCCCTCAAAAAATTAATGAAAAGAATGTGACCAAAGAGACATCTTAATTCAAGATGTCTCCACTATTTAGCGTCAGAGGAGTCTGCAATCTTGTTAACAGTCAGAGACCTAGAGTGCTAGTATGGCCCCTGATAGTATTGTTTTCCTGTGTCGTCTGAGGAAATCAGAAATAATATTCTAAACAAGCATGTCAAAGGTAAAGGCTATAAAGACCATCTTCAAGCAGCTCGACGTTCCTGTGGCTACATTATTGTTCAGATGGTGGTGAAGTTGGACCCAGAGGCATAGCCAGGTTGAACCAGTTTATTGAAGAAAGCGCAGAACCAGACAAAATTTGGCAGGCTGAGTGACCAGACGGTTTGAGCTCAGCTGGACGAGGGACCAGAGGTATCAGCTCAACAAAACGGCAGGGCACACCAGGAACCAGAGGTACAAGCTCAACGGGACGAAGGACCAGAGGTATGAGCTCAACAGGACGAGGGACCAGAGGTATGAGCTCAAAAGGACGAAGGAACAGAAGTATGAGCTCAACAGGACAAGGGACCAGAGGTATGAGCTCAACAGGACAAGGGACCAGAGGTATGAGCTCAACAGGATGAGGGACCAGAGGTATGAGCTCAACAGGACGAAGGGCCAGAGGTATGACCTCAACAGGATGAGGGACCAGAGGTATGAGCTCAGTAGGACTGCAGGGTGCACAGGGACCAGAAGTTAGAAAGGCCTCTAAAGAAATCCAAGGTGAACTTTGTGGACTACAAGCAGACGACCAAGGAGGACACCATTGTTGAAAACAAATCATAAAAAGCCCGACAAATCCCTGACAAACCACAAAGCCTCTGGGATACCATCCTGTGAACAGATGAGACAAGAATTTAACTTTTTTTTTCACAGGCACAGCAGCTTGCTGTACACAGACAACAAAATGAAGCATATCAAGATAAGAACAAGGTTCCTACTGTATTCTGGGACACGAGGTGTGTTTAATCTATGCAAAGAGCAACGAACTCTCAAGCCTATTATGGAGTCCTAGAGAGTAACACACTGGCAAGTGTCAGAAAGCTTGATTTGAATCACATCTCATGGGTCTTGCGGTAGGACAGTGACCCAAAACACACCATACCAAACACCCAACAATGGCTGAGAGGAAAACATAGTACTATTTCAAAGTGGTCTTCCATGAACTGGACTTCAATTCGATTGAGCATCTTTGGTAGTAGCTGGAACAATCAGACTGGAAAAGGCATATGTGTACTCGTGTATCAGAGTGTGTGAATGTGTGTATAGAGGGAGGTTGTGCGTTGCATGTGTTGCTTATATTGTGTGTGTTTGTGATGGTTTCCATGGCGATACGTCAGGAAGCAGTGACAAACTTCTGCACCCAGAGAGAAATGCAAACATGTCGTTGCTAGTAGTGCTGTTGTCATGGTTACCCGTCCACCCACATCATGTTGTCACTTCCTGTGTGGAGGCAGGAATCAGGACTGGAGCTGCAGGACGAATCAAACGTCCTGAGGTAGGGAATGAAATAAAATCAGAAGACTATAAAGAATTCTGATTTTTATTTCCATTAAAACAGAATGGATCAAACAAGAATAAGTCAATCCTAAGGCCATGAACTACATGCCTCTGCCTGGCCTGGATTACAGACTGGGGTCTATACAATGACTGCTTGAAGCAGATTTATTTTATGACCCTGTTGTGTAATTTCCAAAACTAGAAAATCCTTCGGAGAGGGCAGACCTCTGCCAATTCAGCAGAAAAATGATCTCAGAACATGTCTCCAGTCTGTCTAAGAACCACACATAGGAATCGACGACCAGTCACATTCATACTCACGCGTCCTGTCATTTTCAACTAACTAATCAGTGCAGTGGGAATGTCTTTAGTGGGGCGACAAGTCACGTATGTCCAAAGTGAAAATACAAATAAATCCTTGTTTTTATTTTCTTTCATCTGAGCTGCATAAAAACTAAAATGAGATAAAACAGCCAGTTAGCTAAAAAAATTGAAACAAAAAAAACCAAAGCTAAAATTAGCTAAAAAAATTGATTTGAAAAAGTTCACGTTAGCTTTGAAGCAAAGACACAAAAAAAAAAGGGGGGGGGCCTTAAGCTAGCTAAAAAGCTAATGTTGGCTAAAATGCAAAAAAGCTAAAGACATTCAATCAATGAACCCTTTACTTTGAAACATCCAACAGACCGACTTTACAACCAAAGAAGACTTCATTTGGAGTTAGCTGAAAATCTGAAAAGCAATTTTAGAAATTAAAGTAAAATTCACTTAAAAAAAAAAAATTTAGATCTACTGATTTTAGGTTGTAATTATAGGTTATCATAATATTGTTGCCATGGTCACGGGTTCCATATGATAAAATGACATTTTAGTAGGAAATAAGACTCTGTGGAAATCATTGGAAGTTTGATAGCAACACCAATATTACATTCAAAAGCCAGATTGTGGGCGTGTCTCGTGGTGTGTTTTAGGGTTGCGCAATATATCAATATCAAATCAATATTGTGACATCAACACTCTTCTTACTGAAGAAGTCGAAGAACTCTGGACTCACCTTCCAACTTCTGGTGAACTTCTAAAGCGGGCATGGGCAAAATACAGCCCGCGGGCAACACGCGGTGCGTCAAATGTTTTAATCCGGCCCGCCTAACTTGAAAAAATTAAATAAATAAACCTCGTTAGTTTGATTTCCCCTGCAATTCTAATGTCTCCTCACTAGATAGCGCACTCTAGATAATATTGGCTTAGTTGAGAATACAGCAACACTGCTCCCATTAAAATGTTCGTGTCTACAATATGCGCACGCTGTCACAATAAACAGTGTGCACAGACATGGAAAACCATCGGGGCCGATACACGCACGTAAACAAGTGTGTTAGATGTTAAAACAAGCAAAATGCTACATCAAGCGCTTAGATTTCAAACCTAGCGCCGCTAGATTTGAAATTTAACGGTCTTGGTGTAACATTTAGCGCTTGTTTAAAATCTAGCGCCATTCTATCGGTCTAATCTAGCGGTTACCAAAGCATGCCATCCATCTGATCTTGTTCCAACCCTTTTATCAAATGTTAGAACTCAATGTGGCCAACGGACCAAAAAGTTTGCCCATCCCTGACCAAGACCCACCATTGAGAGTATCCTGTCTCTCAGCATGACTGTGCGGTACGGCAGCTGCACTATACAGGACAAAAAGAGTTGGTCTACATGGTGAAGACTGTACAGGGGGGTGTAGACTAGATTTGGACTCGGTCTACAGCTCCCGAGTCCAGCAGAACACCAGATGCATAGAAAGTGACCCCATCCACCCAGGAAATGGACTGTTTGTACCTCTCCAATCAGGAAAGCGGTGCAGAACCATCAAGGCAACCCCTTCACAGCTTAGAGCCTGTGAAAGCAATCACCTCACTGCCTTCCACCCCCCTTTTGCACACCTAACTGACCGGCACTAAGGACACTTTACAGCAACAGTCACTGTAACAATAATAATCACTTTAATTCTGCACTGTACGTTATTCTGTAAATATTCATCTAATACTTCTCATGTCGTCTCACTTTCAGTGACTGTTTATGCCAGGCATGAGCAAACTACGGCCTTCGGGTTACATGCGGCCCATTAATTGTTTTAATCCGGCCCGCCAAACTAGAAAAAAATAAAAAGAATAAACCATGTTAGTTTGATTTTCTGTGTCGCTTCCTCTCTTCCCCCTGCCCCCGGGTCTGGCCCGCTTGTCAAGTGTTAGAACACAATGTGGCCTGCGAGTCAAAAAGTTTACCCAGTTTGCTGGTTTATACGGTTTCATTTTTATTCCTTGTCATGGTTCCCTCGCCCACCACTAGAGGGAACCCAGGGCCTTTCTTCATTTGCCTGATTTTAGACACCTGAAGGTCTTGGTGCAGTTGCCTTTAAATAGGCAGCCTGTCTTCCCTTCAGGTGTCAGGTCATACCTTCCATTGTCTGACCATGAAATACATTTTGAACAATAACTTCATGACATTTCTACTTTGTGTTTTGTTTTATTCTTATAGCCACGCAGGAGAGAACATCTATAGACTTCTTTAGATATTTAACTGTAGAGTAGAATAAGATCGTCTTTAAACAATAATTTTTGACACATTGGTTGCTCGTCCCGGGGGAGGGATCTCTCTTTCATGTGGATCCCCACGAGGTTTCTTATTTTTTCCACACTGATGTTTTTTTAGGAATTTTTCCTCACCGTGAAGGAGAGTCTAAGGGCATAAATGTGCTAGTCTTGTTTAGTTAGCATTTGTTAGTTATTTTTCTTGCTGTGTATTTGTGTTAATACATTCCTCTTTTTTTTGTGAAGCCCATTGAGACGGAAATTCTGTGATTTTGGGCTGAACAAATAAAATTGAATTGAATTGAATTGAGAGACTAAAAAAAAGGATCAAACAGTTGCCAGTATTTACACATACATATAAAGACATGTATTCATATGTACAGAATATACTGTAAACCATGTGAACCATATACATTTTATGGTTCCATGCGCTGGTGCCGCAGTTTGGCTCTGGTTTTTCTGTCCCATTATCACCTCATATCAGCTAATCTGGAGCAAAGAGGAGACATGTGCGGGTCTCCCGTCACATGGTCGCATACAAGAATACGCAGTGATGACAAAGAGACATACAGAGTGAGGGACAGAGAGAAGGATGGATCTCTGTGCGCTGTGAGGACTTACCAGGTCCCAGTGGATCCTCGTGGTTTCAGCAGTCCTATGTGTGTGAGATTGTGTGTGTGTGTGTGTGTGTGTGTGCTGTGAGCATCCAGACTGACTCACTCCATCATCCCAGCATCCCGCATCCCCTCCTCTCCATCACTTTCTGGTAGCACACATCCACTTCCGGTCAAGTTTCTTTTATTTGATCTTAAGATTCAAACATCAAGTTTCTTCAATTTATTGGTGTTTAAAAAAAATCAATCACAAATTTTTTATTGTATTATTTTTTATTGTTTTGTTTTCTTTTTATGTAGATTTTAAAATAATAAAAAATGACACATTAGTGTTTTTTTTAAATAAAGAGAAAAAAACACCAAATGAAGTTTTATATCTTTTAATTTGAAATGTCACCAAAGGAAGTGGTGTTTTCAGCATCTTCTTTCTTTCAGAATATAAATATCCCTCCTCTCACATCTTTATCAGCCTCACACACACACACACACACACACACACACACACACACACCTCCTAAGCAGGAAATGATAAAACCACCTCTTTAACTTATTTAAATGCACTGGTGTGTACCTGATTAAAAAATGTAATCAGTTACTTTACAAATTACTTCCCTCAAAAAGTAACTCTTAGTTACGTAGTTACAATTTTGAGATCATTTTATGGTTACAGACTGAGAAATCAATGTATTTTACGAAAAACACACGAGGTTTTGTTCAAGAATGAGGAAAGGATAGACAGGCAGATCGGTGCGGCGTCTGCAGTAATCAGGACGCTGCATCGGTCCGTCGTGGTGAAGAAAGAACTGAGCTGAAAAGCAAAGTTCTCGATTTACCAGTTGATCTACATTCCTACCCTCACCATGGTAACCAGGATCTACGTTCCTACCCTCACCATGGTAACCAGAATCTACGTTCCTACCCTCACCATGGTAACCAGAATCTACGTTCCTACCCTCACCATGGCAACCAGGATCTACGTTCCTACCCTCACCATGGTAACCAGGATCTACGTTCCTACCCTCACCATGGTAACCAGAATCTACGTTCCTACCCTCACCATGGTAACCAGAATCTACGTTCCTACCCTCACCATGGCAACCAGGATCTACGTTCCTACCCTCACCATGGTAACCAGAATCTACGTTCCTACCCTCACCATGGCAACCAGGATCTACGTTCCTACCCTCACCATGGTAACCAGAATCTACGTTCCTACCCTCACCATGGCAACCAGGATCTACGTTCCTACCCTCACCATGGTAACCAGGATCTTCGTTCCTACCCTCACCATGGTAACCAGGATCTACGTTCCTACCCTCACCATGGTAACCAGGATCTACGTTCCTACCCTCACCATGGTAACCAGGATCTACGTTCCTACCCTCACCATGGTAACCAGGATCTACGTTCCTACCCTCACCATGGTAACCAGGATCTACGTTCCTACCCTCACCATGGTAACCAGAATCTACGTTCCTACCCTCACCATGGTAACCAGGATCTACGTTCCTACCCTCACCATGGTAACCAGAATCTACGTTCCTACCCTCACCATGGTAACCAGGATCTACGTTCCTACCCTCACCATGGTAACCAGGATCTACGTTCCTACCCTCACCATGGTAACCAGGATCTACGTTCCTACCCTCACCATGGTAACCAGAATCTACGTTCCTACCCTCACCATGGCAACCAGGATCTACGTTCCTACCCTCACCATGGTAACCAGAATCTACGTTCCTACCCTCACCATGGTAACCAGGATCTACGTTCCTACCCTCACCATGGTAACCAGAATCTACGTTCCTACCCTCACCATGGCAACCAGGATCTACGTTCCTACCCTCACCATGGTAACCAGGATCTACGTTCCTACCCTCACCATGGTAACCAGGATCTACGTTCCTACCCTCACCATGGTAACCAGAATCTACGTTCCTACCCTCACCATGGCAACCAGGATCTACGTTCCTACCCTCACCATGGTAACCAGAATCTACGTTCCTACCCTCACCATGGCAACCAGGATCTACGTTCCTACCCTCACCATGGCAACCAGGATCTACGTTCCTACCCTCACCATGGTAACCAGGATCTACGTTCCTACCCTCACCATGATAACCAGGATCTACGTTCCTACCCTCACCATGGTAACCAGGATCTACGTTCCTACCCTCACCATGGTAACCAGGATCTACGTTCCTACCCTCACCATGGTAACCAGAATCTACGTTCCTACCCTCACCATGTCAGCCAGGATCTACGTTCCTACCCTCACCATGGTAACCAGGATCTTCGTTCCTACCCTCACCATGGTAACCAGGATCTACGTTCCTACCCTCACCATGGTAACCAGGATCTACGTTCCTACCCTCACCATGGTAACCAGAATCTACGTTCCTACCCTTACCATGTCAGCCAGGATCTACATTCCTACCCTCACCATGGTAACCAGGATCTATGTTCCTACCCTCACCATGGTAACCAGGATCTATGTTCCTACCCTCACCATGGTAACCAGGATCTACATTCCTAGCTTCACCATGGTAACCAGGATCTATGTTCCTACCCTCACCATGGTAACCAGGTTCTACGTTCACCATGGTAACCAGGTTCTGCATTTCCACGCTCACCAAGGTAACCAGGATCTACGTTCCTACCCTCACCATGGTAACCAGGATCTACGTTCCTACCCTCACCATGGTGACCAGGATCTACGTTCCTACCCTCACCATGGTAATCAGTGTGGGTGGTTGAACAAAAGGACAAGATTGCAGATACAAGTGGCTGAAATGAGCTTCCTCTGCAGGGTGGCTGTGCTCTTTCTCAGAGATGGAGTGAGGATCTCTGCCATTCGGGAGCAACTCAGAGTAGAGCCGTTGCTCCTACGGGTCGAAAGAATCCAGATGTGGTGGTTTGGGCATCTGATTAGGATGCCTCATAAACGCCTTACTGATTAGGTGTTTCGGGCATATCCCATCAAGGAGGAGACCCAGAGGCAGAACCCGGACCCGCTGGAGAGACTATGTCTCACAGCTGAACGCGGAAAACCTCAGGATCCTCCTGGGTGAGCTGGAGGATGCACTCGGGGTGAGAGAAGCTTGGGCAGCGTTCATTGGTTGAAAAACGCTGCCATTAAAATCCATGTACCAGTTGTTGCAACGCTCATTCTCACCACTAGATGTCAGTAACTGTTCTCTAATGGTTATTTTTTTATTATTTTTAAAAACCAGTGGTATTTAATTATTATAAAGATTTACACGTAATTAAATTATAATGACCTTTTAATCATTTTTCTGTTTGTTTTTTTAAAAGAAAGGACAAAATATAAAAAAATGTGGCTGAAATTAAACATTTTCAAATTTGGATCAAATAGAAGATTTATTTTTATTTTTACATGATTATTATTTGTGTTTAGAAGGTACTTATTTTTATTTTTTACTGTCGCATGATAAATAAATGGAGCATCAAAAGATTGGAACGACGCATGCTCTCCCTCCTCCTCCTCCTCCTCTCTCTCTCATCCTTCCATCCTCCCTCCATCAGCAGAGATCTTCAGCCCTGCCTGGAATCATGAGGTAAGAATTCAGATCTTTTAATCATCACATCTTTTTATTTAATTTTTTTCTGAAAATCTTCTGGATTCTTTCATCTGGATCCAGTTCAAACCTTTGCTGGTCTGGTTTGAGGGGTTTCATCCCTGGTTTTGCTGCGAATGAGATACAAGGACAAAGAAAATCAGGGTGGGTGGGGAGGTGTGGGTGAAGGGCTTCAAACCTGCAGGCAGGAGATCATCCTGAAAAATTTATCTTTGTTCTTTTATGGCTCAAGTCTTTTTTCTTATTTATTATGAATGTGTTGTTTTCATGGGGAACGGTCAAATGTACAGTATGTGTGTGTATGAGTGTGTGTGTGTGTGTGTGTGTGTGTGTATGTGTGTGTGTGTGTGTGTTCTTCATGCAGAAGACTGATGGAGGACATGCTGATTCAGAGATGCCAGAAAAACAGGAGCAATGAGCTCATTATAGAAGAAAAAAAAAATCTTCCTGCAGCTCTGTTCATTTTTTATGTGACCTAAATTCTCTTTGAATCCAGCTTAAAATCTCTCTGAAATCCTGATGAAATCTGATTAAAAAATCCTCAAACAATCAGTAAGAAATGTTTCTAAAATCAGTTTCTATTTGATCTGGAATTGGTTTGTGATTAAATCCCTCTGGATTCAGTTTAAAATCCACGTGCAATCAGTATGATCTTAATCTGTCTGAAATTATTTTATCTTCCTGAGAACAGCTGAAAATCTGTCTGAAGTGATCCTAAAATCAGCTTGATGTCAATCGAGAATCAGTTTGAAATCTGGCTTAAATCTGTCTAAAATCAGAACATCTAAAATTAGTCATTAATCTGCTTGAAAAGAATTTAAATCACTCTGAAATCAACTTTAAGAACGTCTGAAATCATCCTGAAATCTTTCTGAAATCATTCCAAAAGCCGTCTTAAATTTTGTCCACAATCAGCCATTTAAATCAGTCTGAAATCAATCTGTCTGAAATCATTCTAAAACAGTGATGTGCAAACTACAGTCCTCGGACTACATGCGGTCCGTTAAACATTTTAAACCGGCCCGCTGGGATTTGAAAAATTAAACAAACAAACTTGATAATGTTTTATTTCCCCTGCCATTCTGATGTTTCTTCACTAGATGGCGCACTCTGGATATATTGGCTTTGTTGAGAAAACAACAACACTGCTCCCAATAAAATGTGTGTGTCTCCGGGATGTGCAAGCTGTCAAAATAAACAGTGTGCACATATATGGAAAGTCATTGGGGCCCAATACACACACGTAAACAAGTGTGTTAGATGTTAAAACAAGCAATTTATTAAAGCAATAATACAGCAAGCGATTAGATTTCAAACTTAGCGTTGCTAAATGCGCGGTTTTAAGCGCTATCGCACTAGATTTCAGACCTAGCGCCGCTAGATTTGAAATTTAACGCTCTTGGTGTAACGTTTAGACCGCTTGTTTAAAATCTGGCGCACCATTCTATCGGTCTAATCTAGAGGTTACCAAAGCATGCCATCCATCTGATCCTGTTCCGGCCCATTTGTCAAATGTTAGAACTCAATGTGGCCCACGAACGCAAAAGTTTGCCCACCCCTGATCTAGAATCAGTCTGTAATTCGTCTAAAACGAATCTGTCGTCAGAAAAAACAAAAGCAATGTGATCCTCAAAGAGATAAAAATCAATCTGCGGCTCAGTTTGATTTCAATGTGACCTCATTTTTCTTATTTCTCCTTAAATCAGTCTGAATTTGGTCTGAAATTAGTCTAAAATCATAAAATATCAAAACAGAAGGAACCAGGAAAAATTTTCCTAATAAATTGAATTAAAAATCAAAATTAATAAGAATTTTGTTTGTTCTTTTCTTAGAAACTGGATTGATTCAATTTTGTTTTCTTGTCAAGAGAAAAAGTCTAAAACTGATTGAAAATTAAACTGAAATCATAACTTGTCTAAAATGGGTCTCTAATTGGTTCACACTCAGTTTTCGTTCAGTCATTAGATTAGATTTACTTTATTGATCCCACACTTTTCGAAATTTGTGCGTTACAGCAGAATCAAGAAAGAAATAGACAGTATATATACAAGAAGGAAAATAAAAAATAATAAAATATTAAAATAATAAAATAGAAGGAATAATGTGACAAAACGTTGAGGTCAATACAGACTGTAAGTGCAAAGGGGGTAAAAAAAAAGTAACATTTATCAATGTTATTATTATTTTTATTATTATTTGTTGAATTTATTAAGTGACATTAATTTATCTGATGTTATGTTTGTTATTTGTAAGAAATTAGGTTGAAATCAAATGGAATTTAGTCTGAAATCTGCTTGAAATATGTCTGCAATCAGTAAATCAGTCAGTCATCTTATCCGTCTGTCCCTTTCGGGGTCGCGAAGGGTGCCGGAGCCCATCCCGGCTAATTTAAGGCGAAGGGCAGGGTACACCCCGAACAGGTCGCCCAATCAGTAAATAATCTGTCAAAATTTTGTCTAAAATTGGTTTTAATTCTATTTGAATCTCCAAAGTCAATTAAAATTATTGTGTTTAAAAACCCTGGACTGTGACCATTCATCTGGAATAGGTTTGTTTTAGTCTAAAATTCATTTAATAAATGTTGTGCTAGAGGTAGTTCCAAACAATTCTGTTTTTGTCTCAAGTCAGCTAAAAATTTGTCAAATTTGTCTAAAATTTTCTTAAATGTGTTTTTGTCAAATCCTTTCTGAAGTTTCCTCGTTGTTTTAAATCTAGATGAGTTCATTATTCTGTGGATCCAATCTGAGACGGCTGGTTTTTGTTACGATGCGGATGCAGAAGGAGAAGTAGGACCCAAGTACAGGAAAACAAACTGGATTTATTAACAAAAAGGTCCAGCAAGGCTGTAAGACAAGGCACAAGAGTAAAACAAACGAATGTCTCTTGGTCAAAATTTTAAAAGTATAACACTGAGTTCAAGGCAATGCCTTGGGCGGACGGGTGGGCGGGCAGCCAGGAAGACCTGGCTGGAAGGGGATGACGACCCGACAAGGAAGATATGGTAAACTGCCCTTAAATAGGAAGCATGTAAATGATCCACAGGTGATCAGCATGGGGGAAATGACCACAGGTGTTTAGTATCTAGCTGGAATCGGGTGAGGGAGGAAGGGCCAACGCTCCCTCTGGTGGCAGAGGGAATCATGACAGTTTTACTGGTTAGCGTTGCATCGTTCAAAGCTGGTAAAAAAGTTTTGGGAGCCTGTGTGTTACTTTAAACACACAAATTAATCATCGGCTATTTTGTTTATATTTTTCAATCTAATTCCTGTGAAACAAATTAAAGGTTCTTTACTTATAGTAGAACTTCAAATGATCTTTTCATTTGTTGAAATGGAGATGGATGATAAAGATAGATGCTAGCTGGGCGGGGCGGAGGGCAAGGTCGTCCCGAATATCTGAAAATCCTCTGTGGGGTTGGTTAATGTTTGAGAAATGTAACTTTTATTTAATTTAAGAACATTAGTATTTGTATCCTTGTTATGATGTGGATGCAGAAGGAGGAGGTGGACCCAAATGAAGGACACAAACAGGATTTATTAACAAAAGTCCAGCAAGACTGTGCGGCTAAAGGAGAGGATTAACTCAAAGAATGTCTTAAAGTTCAAAAATATAACAGAGTTCAATGACCATAAACTTGGTCTGGAAGCCAGGAAGACCTGGCTGAAGGGGACAGTGATGACCAGACATAGGAATCAGGTGTGATTGCCTAGAACCCTCACGAGGGGGTCAATAGACCACCACTACCTGAAAGCCCGTGGAGGTGTCTCGAGACCCTAGGCCTTCTGCTTGAGTTATTAAAACAAGACACTTACGAGTCGTTTGGAGGGCACTTAACACTCGGAGACTAGGACTAGGAGACTCTGATTGATTCGCAAAAACGACTCTGCTCCTCAGTGCGCAGGTTAGGTAGAGGTGTCAGATGAGTCTTTCTGGGGTAGACAGGAGGTTGAGAAAATCTTGGGGCTTCTAGTGTTAAAGAGGCAGCAGGTGGAAGGATCCACGGGTGTGTAGCATCAGGATTACGACCGCAGGTGTCCGGCATCAGGTTGAGATTTGAGAGAAAGAGGAAGGTTCAGAGCTCCCTCTGGTGGCAGGTGAGGGGATCATGACAATCCTAGCCAAAATAATCCAGGTCAGATGTTTTTTTTTTTTAGGTGTGATTTTTAGTTAAACGACATTTAAATGAAACATTTTTTCAAAAAAGTTTTTCATCCCAAACATATCATCAGTAGCTTTGAAGAAAACAAAGCAAAGAAGAAAAACATCGTGTTATTTTTCTTTTTAAATCTGAAAATTATTTATTTTGATTATTTTGAATTACTCTATTCATCCCTCACCGGGGAAATTTGTTTGCTGCACTCCTTACACCGCAGCAGGCTGCCCTTCAACGGCGCCAATGGTGGGAGAAGTGGTGGCTAGGTGTCTTCTCCAAGGACCCTAGACGTGCTAGGGTCCTTGGAGAAAATAAGAATGTTTCTAAAAATAATTTTAGAAATGAGCTCAACTGTTTGTATTTTAATATTTTTTTATATGACTGTGATAAAAAACAAAGTCTACATGAGAAACCTAAAACATCGAAAAGTACGTTTTCATCTTATTTGTTTTATGTTGAATCATTTTTACAGTTGAATAACAGGAGTTGTAAATCAGAGGTCGGGTTCTGTATCTATTTCTAAAATTGTGTGTGTGAGAGTGATGGAGCTTCTGGGACAGGATGTCCTTCGTCTGGTTTGGAAAGGACGGAACTGCAGGAATATTATGTAACCAAGAGTTTTTGGAACACGCAGCTGATGGAAAAAAGTGTTTGTTTTGACCCCATCATCCTGATGTTCCAACTTTACTCTGTCAGAGCTTCACCAGGCACTTCACTTATGAAGCATGTTTTAGCCCAAATCTGAGCAAATTCTAAGCAAATTGAGCAATTCCTGAAGGTGGCGTAGTGCGACTTTTATAAGATTTGGGAAAAGAATGACATTTGTGGACAGAACCTGAAGTCCAAACATGTCGCGGGGCATTACTCAGACCGCCTCTGGTAGCTGATAAGAATGCCCAGTATGTGCGGCTAGTTCCTTTTTTTGTCACCGCTGAGTTCAGAACATTTCTTTTTTATTTCACCGACAGATCAATGAGTGTCAATCCCAAATTTGCCATTCGGAACACTTCCTGCTCTCTTGCTGGTAGGTGATGTCACCCACCAGCAATAGCATATTGTTTATGAGCAATTTCAGATGACACGGGGCTCATTTCAATACCATTATGAGTTTCCTTCGCACGGTAGCTCGGCTCTGACTCAGAGATAGAGTGAGGGGGTCTGCCATTTGGGAGGAGCTCGGAGTGAAGTCGTTGCACCTCCAGGTTGAGAGAAGCCAGATGGCATTTGGTTAGGATGCCTCCTGAGGTGTTCTAGGTAGGCCCCACCATGAGGAGATCCAGAGGCTTGGCCTCAGAGTCACTGCTGGAGAGATTATGTCTCAGAGCTGGTCGGGGAACACCTCAGGATCCTCCCGGGCCAGCTGGAGGATGCAGCTGAGGGGTGGGATGCTCGGGTTCCCTGTCTGGGGATGTTGCGCAGTGACCGAGCCCCAGACGGATAAGCGGAAGATGATAGAACACAACACATGTGTAACACCTGATTTGCAAGATCCATATATGGAGTTCTTGAGGCATGGTTGGGGCGACATAAATTTTGAGTTGGCTTACGTCTGTAATTTGTGGGAGGGGTATTTTTTGAAAATTATGTTGCTTAAAGAGAGCTTGTTTTGATCAATTCCAAGCTTGTGCGGTGTTTGCTTAGCCAAAGATCTACGAAAATCTTTGGAAATCAGTCACCAGATCGATACACCTGACCATCTTGGCTCCCATTCATCATTGGTGCACATCAGCAGCTGGGATTCATCCTGATTGAAATGAACAATACAGGCAAGAAGAATCAGAGATGAGATGGGGGCAACAGGACAGGAAAGCCAGGAATTAGACAGGGCCAATGCGGCTGTATCACACCAGGACAAAATGGACCTAGTCTAAGTTGCAACACCCAGAACAAAAACACGGATGATCTACCAGGAATGTGGAATAGGGACAATATGTGCACAATTGGTATCAGACTGAACCAAATAGTAGTGTAGAATACTGAATGAAAAGGCATTGGGGAATAGTGGAGCGAAGAGAAGTCGATGATATTAGAGGACAGAAACCTCAGTATATTCTACTTTCACCAGCTTCTAGTTCAAGCATGAGCAAACTGCGGCCCGCAGGCCACATGCGGTCCGTTAAATGTTGTAATCCAGCCCAAAAAAAGTAAAGAAATAAACCATGTTAAGGTTTTATTTCCCCTGCAATTTTTATATTTCCTCACTAGATGGCGCACTCTGGATATATTGGTCAGTCATCTTCTTATCTGTCTATTCCTGTCGGGGATGCAGGGGGTGCCAGAGCCCATCCCGGCCAATTTAATGCGAAGGGCAGAGTACACCCCGAACAGGTCGCTAGTCTGTCGCGGGGTCACACTCATTCCTAAGGGCAATTTTGGCACCAGCAAATCAACCTAGCATGCATGTCTTTGGAGGGTGGGAGGAAACCGGAGGAAACCCACGCAAACACGGGGAGAACATGCAAACTCCACACAGAAAGGACAGTGTTCCAAGCCTCGTCCCCACCCGGGACTCGAACCCACAACCTTCTTGCTGTGAGGCCACTGTGCTACCCACTGCGCCATTGTGCTGCCGTTGGATATATTGGCTTTGTTGCAAAAATAACAACACTGCTCCCATTAAAATGTGTGTGTTTACAATGCGCAACGTTGTCAAAATAGATAGTTAAGAGATTTCAAACCTACATTTTAAACCTAGTGCGCTAGATGCACAATTTTTTAAGCGCTGGGGCGCTTGATTTTAACATTAGCATGCTAGATTACGTGCGTGTAGCGGCCCCAATAGCTTCCCATACCTAGCATGCTTGTTTACCAAGGCATGCCTTCAATCTGCACCTGTTCTTGCCCCTTGCTCAAATGTTGGAACCCAATGTACCCCGCAAATCAAAAACATTCCCCACCCCTGTTATTGTTTCTAACAGCCAACTACGTACTTCAATTAAAAAGCAACTGATTCAGTTCAAACAGTTGTAGATAAGAGCATTGTTTTGTTTTTTTTACACCGCCCATACACCCAAATGCTGCCGTGAACAACTTTGATTTAAAAATAGGTCGGTGTCCTCGTCGTTCTTCAGATGTACGGTAGCTTTCATCAGCCTGTCTCCTTCCACATGACGGTAGGATCATTCATCCTGCTCTGGAATACCGGAGTTGCTGCTCAAGATGGAGGAAGATCTTTCTGCATGATTTCTCTCCATAATCCTCTTCATGCAGCAGTTTGTTCTGCTTGGCTGGGATCCAATCCCTTTGGGTACCATCAGGCAGCATCTCCTTGTGGACGGAGAGCTGCTCAGTGTGAAGCCAGAGGGGGTAACCCCCCATTTACCCCTCCATCTACTGTCCATCCTGCTGGACCAGCTGGGTCAAATAGGAAGAACGGAAATGTTCTAACATAGTTAGTTTTTGGATAGGTAGCGTTGGGACCCGTTCCGACATGTAAGTTAAAACATGTGAGACATGGTTTGATAACTACATCTAAAACAGATGGAGAAATTTGATATTTTATCATTTCAAGATAAACACCACCCTCTACTCCCATACGAAGAGAAATAAATCTTTCCCACCACTATTTGACATGTTCATAATTCTACCCGCAAAATTGAACCCCTAATAAACTTATCAGGCGTGATGTAACGAGAGTCATAAAACTGGACACATGTAGCTAAACAGCCAATAAGAGCAACCATGGGTTTGTTTGTTTCCAGGATAAACATATTTTTGTTTAATTTGGGTATAATTTTGCCAAAAGGCCTCGTCGATGTGCGGCAGCAGGCTGTTCCAATGTGGCGGGAGGAGATATTTCCAGGGACGGATCCAAGATTTTGTAAAGGGGGGTGGGCAGGACGGGCATGAGGTTATGAAGTTATTGACAAAGCCAGTATAGAGTAGGCTGGGGGGATTCCCCCAGAACATTTTAAAAAATAAGAGTAATTTTCCTACATTTTGGTGACTAGGCTCAGCAAAGGGGGCAGCGACTAGTCCCCTTTCTTTTCTTCTTTTTGTTTTTTTTTCTTTGTGGACCAAAAGGGGACGGGGCACCCCACGCCCGTTCCTGGATCCGCCCCTGATTTCTGCATTTCTATTCCTGGAAGACGAGAAGCTAAGGAAACAGTAGATGAGGCAGATCCAACGAACAGGGTCTCACTGGAGGCCAAATCATACCCCGTCCCTATGTGGCCAACATTTCCTGAAAGAACTGGTGGTGAAGTTCTTTAAAAAAAACTCCAGTGCCAGTTCTCGGAGTGTCCATATTTGTGCCAGGCTGGCTCGACACTATCACTTTTTATAGTGGATTTCCATTCTCATTTGTTCCATGGGGGTCGGAGTAGGAAGGAAATAGTCCTGAGTGAAAGCTGCACAACACCCATAATAACCCCTCCCAACCTCTCTATGAGACCGCTCGTTCAACCAGAGGCTAATGCACCCGCCGTGTGAAAAGGAGCTACAGGCGGCTGTTTGTACCATCAGTGCGTCACTGTTAAGATTATTTCATTTGGTTGCCTAAAATTAAAAAAAAAAAAACAAAAGAAAAATTCAATACTATAATCTTTATCGGGGGTAGCGGGCGAAAGCGTCCGCACAAGATATCAAGCAAAACGGCCGAAAGCGTCCGTGGCAACTCATGTTAGAAAACGTAAGAAAACTAGATTATTCGAGATTCTGTTTGTGTGTCGTTCCGTCGTCTTCCGCTTGTTCCGGGGCCGGGTCGAGGGGGCAACAGCCTCAGACAGGAAGCCTAGGCTTCTCTCACCCCGGCTGCATCCTCCAGCTCACCCAGAAGGATCCCAAGTCGTTCCCCGGCCAGCTGTGAGACATAGTCTCTCCAGTGGCTCTGGCGTCTGCCTCTTGGTCTCCTCCCGGTGGGATGTGTCCTAAACACCTCACCACCGAGGCGCTCAGGGTGCATCCTGACCAGATACCCAAACCACCCCATCTGACTCCTCTCGACCCGGAGGATGAGAGGCTCAACACCCAGCTCCTCCCGGATGGCAGAGCACCTCACTCGATCTCTGAGTGAAAGCCCAGCCACCCTGCGGAGGAAGCTCATTTTGGCCGCTTGTATCGGCGATCTCATTCTTTCGGTCACCACCCGGATTCTGTTTCCCGTTTGTTCAAAAGCGTGTGCGCCCGTTCAGAGTGAGAAAGAGTAAATAATTTAATTGTTTACCTTAACTTTTTTAATTGGATTTCTGTGACGCATTTTTTCCATTTGCGTTTTTTTTAATTTTTCCATTTTTTTCACATGGATTTTTAAATTCAATCTGATCTTAATAAATCCTAAATGTTGGCACACCTACACGACATGAGGTGGTAAAAGATTTTATAAATCATCAAAATAATCATAATTCCAACGATAGATAGACGGATTGCTCCCCTCCCCCTCCCCCCGGCTCCTCCATCTCTCTCTCTCTCTCCCTCTCTCTCCCTTGAGACTGTCTGGTTACCTCGGTAACCGCATCCCGTGGGCGTAGCAGTGATGAGGAGGATGGGCAGGAAGGAAAATGGCGTCATCTTCCCTCTCCCAGTGATGTTTATAAAACCAGTTTGATTTATTCAACCTCAGTTATTGCTTCGTTTGCCCTTGCTGGAGGGACACTGGTTTCCTTTGCTCTGACTGGTTCCTGGATGTTACTGGGAAGGATTTAACAGGCACAGGGATGATTGTTCCACTGGTTTTTGATGGAAAAGATGCAAAGTAAGCTGATTGTTTTTATTCTACTGATTTTTCGTGGGTTAAGAAGCAGGTTTTTGTTTTGTGAACAGATTTTAAAATCTCTGTTTTGTCATTATTTCTCTTTTTTTTCGATCTGTGTCGTTATTTGCTCTTTTTGTCTGAGTCAGTCCATCCCAGGCGTTAAGGCTCAGCGGTCCACGTCCACTCCATCTGTCTGGTCTGTCATCCTTTCCCTGCTTCATGTGTTTTTGGGTATATTTATGACTCTGCCAACAGAATGTGGAGGAGGCATTAAACGTCCCGTCTCATGCAAGAACAACTTATGAGAGCGTTTTACTTTCTAAAAGTGATGTGAGAGCTTTTTATTGATCACCAAAGTCATTTTTAGAATGAGTCAGCAGTTTTTTAACTACTTGCGTTTGTATTTTACCAGAGCTAGGGGCATCAACAACATTCCATTCCAGGCATGGGCAAACTACGGCCCGCGGGCCACATGCGGCCCGTTAAACCTTTTAATCCGACCTGCCGAACGTAAATAAATTAAATAAATAAACCTTGTTAATGTTTTATTTTCCCTGCAGTTCTGATGTTTCCTCACTAGATGGGGCTCTGTATAATATGGAAAGTCATCAGGGCCGCTACAAGCACGTAAACAAGCGTGTTAGATGTTAAAACAAGCAAAATGTTAAATCAAGTACTTAGATTTCAAACCTGCACGTTTTTAAGTGCTATCGCACTAAATTTCAGACCTAGCGCCGCTAGATTTGAAATTTACAGTTCTTGATGTAACATTTAGCGCTTGTTTGAAATCTAGTGCAATTCTATCGGTCTAATCTAGCAGTTACCAAAGTATGGCATCCATCTGATCCTGTTCCGGCCGCTTTGTCGTATGTTAGAACTCATTGTGGCCCATGAACCAAAAAGTTTGCCCACCCTTGACCTTGTCGCAATTTACCAGTATATAAGTTCTGGACGTTTAGGCTGTTTAAACCGATACTGCTGGTGTTCCGTTCCGTTCGGTCATCTTCCGCTTGTTCTGGGGTCGGGTCGAGGGGGCAACAGCCTCAAAGGGTAGCCCAGGCTTCTCTCACCCCAGCTACATCCTCCAGCTCACCCAGGAGGATCCCAAGTCGTTCCCCAGCCAGCTGTGAGACATAATCTCTCCAGTAGGTCCGGGGTCTGCCCCTTGGTCTCCTCCCGGTGGGATGTGCCCGAAAAACCTCGCCTGCGAGGCGCTCGGGGGGCATCCTGACCAGATACCTGAACCACCTCATCTGGCTTCCCTCAACCTGGAGGAGGAGTGGCTCGACACTGAGCTCTATCCCGGATGGCAGAGCTCCTCACCTGATCTCTGAGTGAGAGCCCAGCCACCCTGCGGAGGAAGCTCATTTCGGCCGCTTGTACCCACGATCTCATTCTTTCGGTCACCACCCACAGCTGGTGACCATAGGTGAGGGTTGGAACGTAGATCCTGGTTACCATGGTGAGGGTAGGAACGTAGATCGACTTGTAAATCGAGAGCTTTACTTTTCGGCTCAGCTCTCTCTTTACCACGACGGACCGATGCAGCGTCCTAGTTATTGCTGACGCCGCACCGATCCGCCCGTCGATCTCCCGCTTCATCCTTCCCCCACTCGTGAACAAGACCCCGAGATACTTAAACTCCTCTACTTGGGGCAGGACCCCGTCCGTGACCCGCGGGGGGCATTCCACCCTTTTCCGGGCGAGGACCATCGTCTCGGATTTGGAAACGTTAATTGGAAAATGTGTGTCAACAATATTATAACAACTGGTTAAGAAATAACAGATTATTGTTTTTCTTTATTTTGGTCACTTCCTGTTTTACGTCTCCATCTCAGACAAAGGTGGGCGGGGCTTGTTACTCAACAACCACATCATCAGCTTGTTTCGTAAAATCTCCTCCTATCTTTCTGTGGGGGGGGGGCTGCAGGCCATAATGCTTCGCTGTCACTGCGGCAGCATGTGCGCGCAGGACCCTGTGTGTGTCACAGAGAGAGATTTTTTCTCATTTTTTTCCTCCAATCTGTCACCGTGGCAACAAGGCAGGAATGCTGGCCCGTTGTTATGGTGACGGAGCAGTCGATATATCTGTGGTGTTTGATGGGAATGTTGAAAGCACCACACACACTTTCACAAGCTAAGCTCTGCAGTCCCAGGAGATGTTTGAACACACATGAAAGGCTACGCACACACACACACACACACACACACACACACACACACGTAGCCTTTTTTTACTCATTAAAAAGAGGAATGAATCCCACTCTCCTCCTGAACATCAGCATCTCGTCTATGTTGACGTGTTTAGTTTTTACTGAATGATGACTCAACAATGATGCAAAAACATCCCATAATTTATTATTTTCAGAGAGACAGATGCCCGATGAGCCTCTCGGAGCCTTTTGGAGACTCATTGGAAATCTGAGAGGACGACATGAAAAAGCAGGTTGTGTTTGATGTCGAATGTCTACGTTCGTATGCAATCTGAGTACTGCATCTCCCAAAGAACAAAGAACGTATTCCGAACTGAGGACTACATTCCACAAGAAGGGCTACATCTCCTAGGAGGAAGGAATACATCTGGGCCAGGGTCTCATTTCTAAAGCATGCATATGTCCAAATCTGACCATATGAAATGAAAAAGCAGGTTGTGTTTGATGTTTAATATCGGATGTGTCTGAATAAAGAACTACATTTACCAGCAAGGAGGACTACAATTCCCTTCAAAATAGAATACATCTCTCAGAAAAGGGACTTCATCGTCAAATGAGAATTCTCGTTTGAAGGACTATATATCCCAAAAAAGGGTCTACATCTCCAATCATGAAGGACTGTAACTCCAAACACTTTTATTCATATTGAGCTGGGGCCTCGTTTATGAAGTGTATATGCGCTTCATACAAGTCGATCTACGTTCCAACCCTCACCATGGTAACCAGCTGTGGGTGGTGATCGAAAGAATGAGATCGCGGGTACAAGCGGCCGAAATGAGCTTCCTCCGCAGGGTGGCTGGGCTCTCACTCAGAAATCGGGTGACGAGCTCTGCCATCCGGGAGGAGCTCGGTGTCGAGCCGCTCCTCCTCCAGGTCGAGAGGAGCCAGATGGGGTGGTTCGGACATCTGGTCAAAATGCCCCCCGAGCGCCTCGCGGGCGAAGTTTTTCGGGCACGTCCCGCTGGGAGGAGACCAAGGGGCAGAACCCGGACCCGCTGGAGAGACTATGTCTCACAGCTGGCCGGGGAACGACTTAGGATCCTTTCGGGTGAGTTGGAGGATGCAGCCAGGAAGAGAGAGGCCTGGGCTGCCCGTTTGAGGCTGTTACCCCCGCGACCCGGCCTTTGAACAGAACATACGCCCAAATCCGAGCAAACACCAACTCATATGCTAATCAATTATAGTGATTTTTGAAGCTGATGGAGTGTGTGGATTGTTGGGTAACTTTGATGTAACCTAATGGCGGCCAATAGCACATAAAAAAACGCGGAATAAAAGACTGAGATTTGAACAGACCCTGAATTGTACGGAGAGCGATAAAATGATGCATTTGAAGCATTGAAACTCATAAATGAATGCCAAAAGACAAAAATGGGGCACAAAATAGAAATGGATGTGACTTAAGATACATAATCTTTGTCACTCACCACATTTGGATCATTTATATACTGTGTTGTTGTGTACCCGTTTTTATGGGTATATTTCACATTCAGTACTTTAACATCAAGCTGGGAATTATCGTACTTGAACCACCTCTAGTGGCTGACATGGATTCCTGATTTGTAGATACTGTAGCTTACATTTTTATCACTAGTCCGTGTAGTCCGTCATTCATCCAGGAGTGATCCATAGTAGAAAAAGTTTCAAAAAAGTCTTCTGGACAGTTTAATTCTTGATCGAGACGTTTCGACTTCCATCCAGAAATCATTTTCAATCTGAATGAAATGGACTGAAACCTGGATCTATTTATACTAACCTGAGTAAAAGGTAAAAAAATAGTAAGGAGGGCTCGACCAATGAGCCTGTGTTACCTATGATGGCCGTGAATGGCTCCTATTGTAGCCACAGACCAGTAAGGGATCGTTTACAATAGGGACCGTTTACTGGTCTGTGGTTACAATAGGAGCCATTCACGGCCATCATAGGTAACACAGGCTCATTGGTCGAGCCCTTCCTTACTATTCTTTTCATTCAGATTGAAAATGATTGAAAATGATTTCCGGATGGAAGTCGAAACGTCTCAATCAATAATTAAATTGTCCAGAAGACTTTTTTGAAACTTTTTCTACTATGTTTTTATCACTACTTCAACAGCAGACTACTTCTTTTTAATTTCACTGACAGATCAGTGTGTCTCTTTCACAGATTTGCCATGGCGACCACCTCATAATCCGTTTTACTTATGGTCAACAGTTGCAAAATAGCAACACCTTGTTATTGAGTATTTTCAGATGCCAGGTCATGATGTTGGGTAAAAACAATTGCTTATCCAAACATCTGCGTAATTTTCTGCAAATTAAGCCCTTGGAGCTTTAAATCTTTCTTGGCGGATTGATCGCAGATAAAAGGAAAAGAAGGATGATGGTTTTGTACAGAGAGAGAATAGAATGATCAGTTTGTGTGTGAGTTTCCCACAGGATTGATCAGCAGCAGGTCTGATGATGGAGGGTGAAGAGATTCTGTTCAGTCGTTCGTCGATTTCATGAACTCTTTGATTTTCTGCCATGTTTAAATGTATTGGCACTGGTGGGGAACACAGCCAGCGGAACATACATTGCTCCACTGTCATTTGTTTACAGCAAAAGTATTTTTAATCTTCCAACGAACGTCAGGAGATGTGACTCATTGAACACCTCCAAGCAAAAACATTTATTCTGTTAGAATTGCAACTTTATTTCTGGCTGAGTTTGGTAAGTTAGACTGAAGCTATACACTGAAAATAATGGAGATGTGGAAATATTTCTGTTTAACAAAGACAAAAAACCGTGACACAGACAGAAGTGTGTTGTGTCTCTGTGGTCTGAATCAAAGAGTGTGTGTTGTGTAACAGTGAGGAATTAGTTTTCAAAAATGTTCGGTCAACAGGAACATCTGACCTCATAATCAATACTGATTAACCCGATGGGGCGCAATAAAATACTGCTGTGTGTGTGTCTGTGTGCATTTGTCTGTGTATAAGAGAGAGAGTCTATCTGTTTGTGTTTATCTGTATCTATCTTTGTGTTTGTTTGTTTGTTTCTTTGTGTCTATCTGTGCACATGTGTGTATCTGCGTATTTGTATAGATTTATCAGTGTGTGTACTGATAAAGATTTATCAGTGCAAATCAGTATATGAGGATGTGTTGATGAATAACTGTGTGTGTTTTAAGTTTTTGTCTGTGTGTGTTTATGCTTGACTCCAGTGGTGGAACGTAACAAAGTAAATGTACTTCGTTATTGTACTTAAGTAAAAAAATTGTGTATCTGTACTTTACTTAAGTAAAATTTAAGACCGATACTTTTACTTTTACTTCACTCCATTTTTAGAGCAAATATCTGTACTTTTACTTCGCTACTTTTTAAAAGTGTGTTTTACATTTGTTGTTACATTTTCATTCAGGAATTTGAAAAATACACAGTTTTTTTAGCGCATCTTGAAGCCGCATCGCAAAAATCAAAAGAAGCAGTTGATCGGGAGAAGAAGTAATGAATCGAGGAACATTTTCCACATTCATTCAAAAACCTAACATCAAATATAGAACAAATTAAAAAGAGTCAGAAGATCGTTGTTCGTTGTATTTACTTCTAAATAAAAAGTTGAGCCATCATTACACAGAGCAGGGGCGGATCTAGAATTTACCAAAGGGGGGTGGGGCTTTAACAAAGCCAGTATATAGTGACTGAGGGGCTCCCCCCCAAAACATTTTAAAAAATAAGTGTCTGTCATTTTCCTACATTTTGGCGGCCCATTCACTGGCCCTTCTAGGGAATAGCTTGACTTGTCCCCTTTCCTTTTATTTTAAGTATTTTTTTTTTTTTGTGGACCAAAAGAGGCGGGAGAGGGGGGTCACACCCCTGCAGAGTATTTATCTTGGTGACCATGGTGACACCCTATAGCACAAAAAATAACATTTGAATTATGGTCGAATACTTTTACTTTTTACTTAAAAAGTACAATTTACACCAACTACTTTTGTACTTTTACTTAAGTAAATTTTTTTATTGGTACTTTTACTTAAGTAAATTTTTTGCCTAATTATCTGTACTTTTACTTAAGTACAAAAAGTGAGGACTTCATCCACCACTGGTTGACTCTGTATGTCTGTGACCATGGGTCTGTGTTTTTTTTATTATGTGTTGAAGTGTATGAGTGTGTGAGTGTGAGGATGGGTGCGGTTCATCGAGTAAATCGATTTTTAAAAGTTTCTTGGGTTTTTTTGTGCTTCAAGCTACTTTTTATTATCATTCAACGTTGTCTTTGCGTGAGATAATCTTAAGAATTGGACTATTTTAAATTAAAAAGACTAATGATGTGGTGTCATGTGAAAATGTAGCATTTAGCATCACATGCTAACACTTTCAAACAGAAATAAATGAGTTAAATTAATGTTTTGACGTCTCTAAAACATGCGTGTTATCAAAGTGGATATTAAAAAATGAATTTTTATTTTGTAATTTCACCAAACTAAACTTTTAAAAACAAACTCCATATTCCTGCTTAATTTGAATGAAAGCTGTTTGTTAAAAAAAAAAACAAAGAAAAAAATTCTATTTATAATAATTATTTATAAAAATTTTATTTGTTACGCACTTTATATCTCCAGTGGAGATCTCAAATTGCTACAATGACCAAAAGGAACAACAAACAGCAAAATTAAATAAAACCACAAAAAAACACTAAAAACTTTAGAAATAAAAATGTCTTCAGTCTTTTCTTAAAAGCCTCAACGCTCTGTGGAGCCCTCAAGCTCTCAGGAAGAGTGTTCCAGAGCCGTGGAGCAGCTGCCTGGAAGGCCCTGTCCCCCATAGTGGAGAGTTTGGTCCTTGGTTGGTGCAGGCAGTAGGAGGAGGAGCGCAAGTCTCGGACAGTGGTGTGGAGGGTTAGGAGTTCTCGGACAGTGGTGTGGAGGGTTAGGAGTTCTTGTACAGTGGTGTGGAGGGTTAGGAGTTCTTGGAGATAAACAGGTGCAGTGACGTGTATGCACTGATGGGTGAGGAGGCAGAGCTTGTACTGAATTCTGTATTTAACGGGTAGCCAGTGGAGGGATTTGAGGATGGGAGTGATATGGTCATATTTGCGCCTCCTTATTTATGAATGTTTTTGCTTGATAAAAAGACATTAGATTATCTTCAATAAATTTGACTCATTGTGAATTTTAGCTTTTTATGCAGGTTTAATACCAAAGTGTTTTTGTACGATAAATAAATGATCAGATTTTTAATTCCATGTTTGTAGCTTAGTGTTTAACTTGTGCTGTCACCTTTTTGTAAGGGCATGTGTCCTCACAAGCAGCATGTAAATATGTGTGTGTGTGTTTGAGTGTGTGTGTGTGTGTTTGAGTGTGCTTTTCTTTCTCCACATAAGCAAGTGTCTGCATACTTATGTGAGTGTGTGTATGTGGGGGGTCTGCTTTTCTGACTCTGGAACTGCTGAGTATACAGAAATCTGAGGGGCGTGTATCTGTGAAGGTCAGGGGCTGAGTCGGAGGAACTGAGCATGTGCAGCTCTCGGGATGTAGCCTGTACTATGAGTCACATCAACATAGCCACCGTTGATACCAGGTAACCGTGGTTACCTGTTCCACCCCTCATGGAACCCTCATTAAAAATGGGTTTATTAAGGAGGATTCCACCATGTTTGAACCATTTCTCCATTGAGTTTGAGAAATTTGCAAGCTCTCCCGTCCAGTTTTCAGATGCTTTTCTGACTACAACTTGTTTTTCACCATGAACTTTTTTTCTCTGCCATGCTCACATTCCAGTTTACATGCAGGTGCTCTGCTCCTGCTCAGTCCCAATAGGGCAGGCCTTTCTATATCAATGCATCAAAATTAGAATTCAAAAGAATACGCACTAGCTTTGCCAACTTGATGCTTTCTAAACTGTATTTTTAGGCTGTAGCAAACTCCGAAGAATCCAGAAAATATCGTAACACTTGCTCAGTATTCATGGAGTTGCTGAGTTGTCTGTGATACTGTGTGAGGCCGTGATACTGCCTCTAAAGAGTTGTCATTTTTTTACATTAATAATTTTCTTACTACAGTACTTACAACCTTGGCAGCACGGTGGCACAGTGGGTAGCACAGTGGCCTCACAGAAAGAAGGTCGTGGGTTCGAGTCCCGGGTGGGAACGAGGCTTAGAAAACTGTCCTTTCTGTGTGGAGTTTGCATGTTCTCCCCGTGTTTGCGTGGGTTTCCTCCCACCCTCCAAAGACATGCATGTTAGGTTAATTGGCTGGTGCCAAATTGCCCCTAGGAGTGAATGAGTGTGTGTGTGGATGGTTGTATGTGTGTGGCCCCGCGACAGACTGGCGACCTATTCGGGGTGTACCCTGCCCCTTGCCTTGAATCAGCCGGGATGGGCTCCGGCACCCCCCGGAACCCTGTGAGGGATGGATGGACAAGAAGGTGACCGACTGACTGACTGACTTACAACCTTGCATTGGCTTCTTGTTTTATTTTAGACATCTCCCCTCCCATGTGTTTCACCCGTAGGTGGCGCTGTAGACTGTGAAGATGGCTAACGCCGTGGCATCCTACGACCAGCTGGCCCATCAGGTGGAGGCTCTCCGGAAGGAGAACTCCCACCTGAGGAGGGAGCTGGAGGACAACTCCAACCACCTGTCCAAACTGGAGACAGAGACGTTTGGGATGAAGGTTAGTACAGCAGTCAAACGACCGAGAGTATCCAATCACTCAATCAGAACGCTACTCTTTGGAAAAACTTTTAAAAATGTGAAAAAAACTTAAACAGCTTCTCTGCTCAGTGGAAGAATATCTGTCCTTGAACCGGGAGAAGCCGGTTTCATTCCCACTGGGCCCAAACCTAGGTGTCACTGGAGCTCACACCTAACCCCCTAGTTCAGGGTTGGCAAACTTTTTGACTCGCAAGCCACATTGAGTTCCAACATTTGGCCAGAGGGCCGGAATAGGAGCAGAAGGATGGCATGCTTTGGTAACCGCAAGATTAGACCGATAAAACGGCGCGCTAGATTTTAAACAAGCGCTAAATGTTACATCAAGAGCGTTAAATTTCAAATCTAGCGACGCTAGGTTTGAGATCTAAGCGCTTGATGTAACATTTTTCTTGTTTTAACATCTAACACGCTTGTTTACATGCGTGTATTGGGCCCGATGGCTTTCCATATCTGTGCACACTGTTTATTTTTACAGCTTGCGCATAACGAAGACACACACATTTTAATGGGAGCAGTGTTGTTGTTTTCTCAACAAAGCCAATACAACCAGAGTACGACCTCTAATGAGGAAACATCAGAGTTGCAGGGGAAATAAAACATAAACAAGTTTCATTTATTTACTTTTTTAGTTTTGGCGGGCCAAATTAAAATCTTTAACGGGCCGGATGTGGCCTGCAGGCCGTAGTTTGCCCATCCCTGCCCTAATTGCTTCCATCATTGTGGCTGTCTGCTGCGGTCCAATGCTGCAAAGTAATATGACAGCGTGCATATCACGAAGACACACACATTTTAATGGGAGCAGTGTTGTTGTTTTCTCAACAAAGCCAATACAACCAGAGTACGCCATCTAGTGAGGAAACATCAGAATCGCAGGGAAATACAACATAAACAAGTTTTATTTATTTAAATTTTTTAAGTTCTGCGGCCCAAATTAAAATCTTTAACGGGCCGCATGTGGCCTGCGGGTCGTAGTTTGCCTATGCCTACCCTGGTTGCTCCCACCATTGGTGCCAATGTGGCTGCCTGCTGAGGTGCAATGCCGCAAAGTAATTTCCGCACTAAGGTATCCATATAGTACGATTAAAAAAAAAATTTAAGCGTATGCTGACTTCTACGCTAATTGAGTTAATTCTGAAACCGTATCGTGCATCTGCAAAGGGTGGCACACACACTACCCAAAAGGCCAGTGCAGGAATACAACTTCTGCAAATATTGAGTAGCTGATTCAGACGGAGCACTGCCGAAGGTGTGTGAGATGTTCCCCCACAACTGTGAGTCATTCACGTCACTCCCCTAAAAGGTCAAACCCACTTCTTGCCAATCACCAACACTTTCTTTACAAAGTTCTTTCTCCACCTTGAACTCATCAAACCTCAGATCGATTCAGCTTTGTTTGGAAGAAGCTGAATAATCAATAAAACTGGGACGGTCAGTAAATCCCATCACACAGTGAGTCACGTGTCCAGATGCTGAGCAGCTGGATTATCCAGCTGACCTAAGCTGGGTTCATCATTAGATTGAGGACAAACACAGAACAGTCAAATCTGCACATCCCACCTGCAGCCGGCTGTGAAACGTCTATCTAAGGGCACGGCGGTTGGATGAGTGCTTTCTGCTGTTGGTTGCAGGAAGTGTTGAAGCAGCTGCAAAGTAAACTGGAGCAGGAGGCCGGGACCCTGGCTTCTTCTGGGAGGAGCGACGTTCTGCATCAACTCAAAGGTTAGAACATGGTTTTTGTCGCCATCTTGGTCCCTTGTTGTGTAATGACAATTTTCTATAACTTTTCAGAGTAAAACAGTAAACAGGCTTATGTTGTGGTATGTTGTGAAATATACCGTCATCGTGATATAAAACTATCAATGAGAGGTTTTTTTTTTAACCATATCCGTTCCGTTCCCGTTCCGTCGTCATCCGCTCATCCAGGGCCGGGTCGCGGGGGCACCAGCCTCAGACGGGTAGCCCAGGCTTCTCTCACCCTGGCTGCATCCTCTAGCTCACCTGGAAGGATCCCGAGTCGTTCCCCGGCCAGCTGTGAGACATAGTCTCTCCAGCAGGTCCGGGGTCTGCCTCTTGGAGTCCTCCCGGTGGGACATGCCCAAAACACCTCGCCCGCAAGGCGCTTAGGGGGCATCCTGACCAGATGCCCAAACCACCCCATCTGGCTCCTCTCAACCGAGAGGAGGGGCGGCTCGACACTGAGCTCCTCCCGGATGGCAGAGCTCCTCACCCAACCTCTGAGTGAAAGCCCAGCCACTCTGTGGAGGAAGCTCATTTCGGCCGCTTGTATCCGCGATCTCATTCTTTCGGTCACCACCCACAGCTGGTTACCATGGTGAGAGTGGGAACGTTTGCTGACTTGTAAATCAAGAGATTTGCTTTTTGGCTCAGCTAACTATGACGATGTAGCGTCCTAGTTATTGCTTACGCCACACCGATCCGCCCGATCTATCCTTCCCCCACTCATGAACAAGACCCCGAGATACTTAAACTCCTCCACTTGGGGTAGGACCCTGTCCCTGATCCACAGGGGGCATTCCACCCTTTTCCAGGCGAGGACCATGGTCTCGGATTTGGAGGCGCTAATTCTCCATCCTTCACTCTTGCTTCCTCAGAGCTCCACATGGACCTCACCAACTACTACGAACTCAAACACCAACCTCACAACCTGAGATTTTTGAGCGGTGTGGGCGTGGATCCAGATGACCGCTTGGCTCTGCCTCCATCCTCCTGCTCTACCTCTGTGGCGCCGGTGAGCCGAACCAGGACCATGGTGTCCAGTGGAGAGTCCGCTGCCGTCATGATACCGCATCACTTTCTGGATGGAGCTCCGCCCAAGACGGCTGTGATTAGTGGAGCAGACGGACGGCAAAGCGACCATCACCTGGAGGAACTGTACAAGGAGCGGTGAGTTTTGTAAAATACACACGGAATAAAATCTTTAATAACTGGATGTTCATGTGTAGGAACCTCCTGCTTGGTGAGATCGATCGGGAGGAGCGGGAGCGCTGTTGGTACTTTAGCCAGCTGGAGGCGCTGTCACAGAAACTGGCTCATCTACCACGCATTGATGCGGTGAGAGGGAAACACACATGTCTCTAATGTTTACATGGACGTCATGTTTACATGAATGTTTCTTTTCATAGACAAACTGACCGTTTTTTTTTCTGTATTGCTACAGTTTTCTCTTCAGATGGATCTGATCCGGCAGCAGCTGGAGTTCGAAGCTCAGCAGGTTCGTTCTGTGATGGAGGAACGTTTTGGCACCAGTGATGAGATGGTGCAAAGGACACAGGTAAGCAGTGTGTACTATTTATTACCAGTGTTGGAGTGATGCCACTTAACTATAACAGGACCACCGACGGAGTTACTTTTTGAAAAACAGAGAAATCTATCAAGTTACTTTTCCGACAGTAATAACGCGGCTATGTGACTAAGAATATCAAGGGTTGTGTTACTACAATATGTTTAATTCAATTCAATTAATTTTATTTGTATAGCCCAAAATCACAGAATGTCCGTCTCAATGGGCTTCACAAGAAAAAGAGGAATGTATTAACACAAATACACAGCAAGAAAAATAACTAACAAATGCTAACTAAACAAGACTAGCACATTTATGCACTTAGACTCTCCTTCTCGGTGAGGAAAAACTCCTAAAATACCCATCAGTGGGGAAAAAAATAAGAAACCTCACGGGGATCCACGTGAAAGAGAGATCCCTCCCCGGGACGAGCAACCAATGTGTCAAAGACTATTGTTTAAATATTAGCTTAATCTAATTTACAGCTAAATATCTAAAGAAGTCAATAGATGTTCTTCATCCTGATGGAAACACTGGGGGACTCCTCAGCCCGGAGATGTCCAGTACGGGGATGAGTAGATGTTCTTCATTCTGATGGAAACACGGGGGACTCCTCAGCCCAGCGATGCCCTGGACGGGGATGAGTAGATGGATTTCATCCTGATGGAGCGGAGATGATGAAGCGCGGAGGTCTCCTCGGTGTGGTCATGCCCAGGACAGGAAGGCAGAGTCCTGAATGGGGTTCTCTCCCAGAGAGGAGGGAGAGAGGTGGACAACATGTGAATTGTATTGTACCAACTAGCAGTGTAATTCTAAATAAACAGACAATTGAGAACAATGAATGAGATAGAAAGCCAGGGGTTTAGGGTAGAGGGTTAGAGTAGGGGGTAGGGGGAAAGAGCCAAGACAGTCTGGCAGAGAATAGTAGATAGAATTAGAGGACAGAACCCCAATGTACCATACTTTCCCCAGCTTCTACTATCTAGCAGCCAACTATTAATTATATCAGCTAATTGAATCTGTTTCTATCTGACCTGTTGATAAGCTTGTTCAAACAGGAATGCTTTAAGCCTCCCTTTAAATGTAGGAACACTGTCTGCCTCTCTCACTTGAGCTGGGAGCTTATTCCATAAAACTGGAGCTTGGTAGCTAAAGGCTCTACCTCCAACTGTACTTTTTGAAATCCTAGGAACCACCAACAGCCCTGCATTTTGTGAGCGGAGTGATCTGCTTTTAAATAAAGCCGCATAAAATGCAGTCAATTCTGTTGTGAAAACTGAGCATGGGGTGGACGAAAGAGGGTGCAAAAACAGGACACTAACTACCTTAATAATGCTTTGGCCATGCTGTTTTCCCATGCTGCAGATTTACCAACAGCAGTTTAGAAAAGTTTCTCTTTCTTTGCCACAACCAGCTTTACTGGATTTCTTTTACTTTATAGGTTTACGGAAAAACAGAGCTGCCACATATAAAAAAACTTTTTAAAATTGCGAGTCAAATATCGCTCTAAAACAGTGTTGTTTTCGTCAACGATGACGAAAACGAAATTATTTTGTTGACGAAGCATTTTTTCATGACAATAACAAAATAAATGCGAAATTTTGGTGGCGAAAATGTGACGAGACGTTTGCAAGTTTCTGCTGACGAGACGAAAACGTAACGAAATAGTCTGTCTGTGAAAAAAAAAACCCACAGCTGCTGCATCTGTCTCTCACGGCGGCACGCCCCCCACAATACTGCACGTTCACACCGTCTACACAACACACCTGCAGCCATGAGGAAGTCACAAACCATGGTGAAAACAGCAGCAAAGGAGCTTGGTGGTCAGAAACTTAAAGTTTTCCACATATTTTGCGCAAACAGCATGCTAACTTCAAGCTAATGCTAGCTTGCGGCGCTGCTAACTTCCTAGTTAGCTTGGTTGCGCTAACGACTGCTTTAAATGCATTTCAACGTTTACTTTGTTTACAGGGTTATTAAGAGGTGTTATTTTTAAGTATTCATAAGTTACAACATTCTTCACTCACTGAAAAAATATATTTATTTACGTTGTTTTACAATGTTCGCTGTTTTGCGCAAGTTAAAGCTCGGCAGAGTTTTTTTTTTTTTTTTTAAACAAACAACCTGCATTATTCTCAGTAATAAAGACACAATTGTTAAAGTAAGAATTTTTTTTTTACACTAAAACTAGACGAAAACTCTTCTGGGTTTTCAGGACTAAAATGTGACTAAAACTTAAATTAATATTCGTCCAAAAACGAAGACTAAATCAAAAACTTAGATGGCTGCCAAAAACAACAATGTTCTAAAAAAAGGAAATTAGCAGTGAAACGGATGTTTTTACGCCCGTTTTTAACACATAAGGGCTGTAAAACAAGCGCTTTGACAATTCTACGTGAAAAGTGAACTTCTACAGTGGGGAGGGGAGGCGGTAGCTCAGTGGTAGAGTCGCCCTTGGACTGGGAAAACCCGTTTCAAATCCCACTGAGCTCATGACTAGGTGTCTTTGGAAAGACACCTAATCCCCTGTTTCTCCCACCATTAATTCTGCCTGCTGCTGTGCAATGCAGCCCATAAATTTCCTCATGAGGGATGAATAATATGTTAAAATAAAAGATTAAAAATGCATCATAAAATCAATTTTTTTTGTTTCACAGTTATGTGTATTTAGCAAAAACTTGATTTAATCAAAGCTTTGACTCAAATAAAATGTTTTTTATGTTTATTTTTATATTTTTTGCACTCACATGGACAACGGCCGCTAGTAGATTTAAAAAATTGAAACGTTCTAAAATATTTAATAAAATACTTAATTTTTTATGTCAAATATTTGTGAGGTTTAACAACCTCAAACCTCAAATGACAGTTTCTTTATTTTGTAACTAATTACTTATACAACATTATAAATAAGTTACTTATGCAGAAATGTAACTTAATAATAATAATGTATACTTTATTAATCCCTCACCGGGGAAATTTGTGTGCTGCATTGCACCGCAGCAGGCTGCCACGACAGCGCCAATGGTGGGAGAAATGGGGGGTTGGCTGTCTTCTCCAAGCAGCCTATTCATGAACTCAGTGAGATTCGAACCCACGAACTTCTGGTTAACTTCTGGTCCGAGAGCGAGCGCTCTACCACTGAGCCACTGCCTCCCCAATTTGTAGTGTAACTAATTACATTTTAGGTCAGACACACAATTATTGTATCTTATTAATGAGTTATATTAACATCTTGTGGAATCCTTGTTGGTGAACTTTGCACGTGTGTGTAATTTGCAGATGCGTGTTGCTCGGCTAGAGCAGCTGGAGAAGGAGCTGCAGGATGTCAGAGGGAATCAGGAGACCCAGCTACAGGTCAGAACTCGTACACACACTGACATGTTGAGGAAGAATCTTTACTCTGTGTTTTGTGTGGAAACATAAAAGTGATAATTTTGCTCATAACAAATGGATTCTTACAAGTTTGTGAACTCACGAACATCTTGAGAATTCTTGAGAATGCTTATGGATTCCGTTCCATCATCTTCTGCTTGTTCCGGGGTCGGAGGCACAACAGCCTCAAACGGGTAGCCCAGGCTTCTCTCTCCCCGGCTGCATCCTCCAGCTCACCTGGAAGGATCCCGAGTCATTCCCCGGCCAGCTGTGAGACATAGTCTCTTTAGCGGGTCCGGAGTCTGCCCCTTGGTCTCCTCCCGGTGGGACGTGCCCGAAACACCTCGCCCGCGAGGCGCTCGGGGGGCATTTTGACCAGATGCCCGAACCACCCCATCTGGCTCCTCTCGACCTGGAGGAGGAGCGGCTCGGCACCGAGCTCCTCCCGGATGGCAGAGCTCCTCACCCGATCTCTGTGTGAGAGCCCAGCCACCCTGTGGAGGAAGCTCATTTTGGCCGTTTGTATCTGTGATCTCATTCTTTTGGTCACCACCCACAGCTGGTGACCATAGGTGAAGCAGTGCTATTATAACACATTTTTGTCAGGGTTTTCGTTGATGTTGAAGGAGGTGGAATAAGGACCCAATTGCAGGACATGAAACAAGGTTTATTAACACACTTCAGGAAAGTCTGTAAAAGCAAGACGCACAGGATTAACTAAAGGGTTCAAAAGTCCAAAAAATAACAACATTCAAACATGGTCAGGCAACTAGGGAGACCTGGCTGGAAGGGATGATATGACCTGACAGGGAAGTCTGAGGTGATTCCCCTTAGATAGATGATAGGGTGCACAGATGTGTGGAATCAGGAATCATCCTCAGGTGACCCTAATCAAGTTGATGAGGGACATCCAGGGCTCCTTCAGGCGGCAGGTGAAGGATCGTGACCAT
Source organism: Neostethus bicornis (assembly GCA_902685375.1). Classification (NCBI taxonomy): domain Eukaryota; kingdom Metazoa; phylum Chordata; class Actinopteri; order Atheriniformes; family Phallostethidae; genus Neostethus; species Neostethus bicornis. The sequence goes on along the minus strand of LR738547.1, from coordinate 3,907,892 downwards.
TTTTCTCTGTGCAGATATAATAAATTACGGTTTTAGAGTAACTTGACCAACATTGGTTATTAATATTTGTCAAAAATAACGAGCTGAACAATCCGTGTTATGGGTATTGAGCGTTATATCTTGTTGTTCTTGTTGGTGTATGAGGTTCATTCTTCACAAAGTCACACAGTCTGTGGAAGGAGTTTCCATTCTTGCTTCCGACCCATTTTCCAACATAAATTGCACGAACGTGACTAGACTTAAAGCCACAGGTGTAAATCTTGATGTGAGGTAGGTTGGCATCCGTAAATCCCCTTCATGTTGAAATACTTCAAATAAGTTGACTAATCCAGTTTGCCTCTAGGATTGAGTAAACCAGTTGAGTTCAGCCACCAGTTAAGATTTAAGCAGTCTCTCCCAATCCATTTCCACTTGACACAACGTCACTGAGCCATTGTATGCCCACACCCAGAAACCAGGGTACAGAGGCTCCGTGAAGGTGGAACTGAAGGTATGTAGGTGGACCATCGCCTCCTGAGAAACACAGTAGAAGGACAGAGATCCAGCCGGCCAGTTCAGGAAAACTCCCACCCTGTGGGTAAAGGGTTTAGGTGAAGAAGATTTAAACCTCTTCCTGTTGTGGCATGGGGTGTAGCTTCCCTCGGAGCATTCCAAACTCCAGGAATGCTCATTATGTCCCAGCAGGCAGCTCTCTGTGTCCCCATCTCTGGAAATACTGTTGTAGGTAACCCCAATATCAGCACCACCACACCAGACCACCTCCCAGTAGACCAAATCTAGCAATCCCTCCCTGCACAGGACCTGCGGGCAGTACTCAAACCGATCTGGGTGTTCTTGGGTTTGGTGGTCCAACCAGAGACGTCGGGCCTTCCTGTTGCTGTCTGACAAATAAATCTCTGAGTTGGCCGTGTTGGGGTCTAGAGTCAAGTAGGAGGCAACTGTTGGAAAAAAAAAAGGCAGAAGAGACTTTAACTGGGAAATATTTACAATGTTCACACTCTCTGAAAAAACCTCATAATTACATTGACTCATTAATTTTTTAGCGCCGTCACCACGTTACTGGACAGTAAGAGTGTAACACTACATAAACATTAAGTCCGTGTAGTCCCTCATTCATCCAGGAGTGATCCATAGTAGAAAAAGTCTTCTGGACAGTTTAATTCTTGAACGAGACGTTCCATCCGGAAATCATTTTCAATCTGAATGAAATGGACTGGAAACTGGATCTCAGTTTCACGCCTCTCGTTAACAGGAATTTCTATTCACTAGGCTTTTAGCATTTTTATAATAGGGTCGTTTACTGGTCTGTGGCTACAATAGGAGCCATTCACGGCCATCATAGGCAACACAAACTCATTGGTCGAGCCCTGCCTTACTATTTTTTTTCACCTTTTACTCAGGTTAGTATAAATAGATCCAGTTTTCAGTCCATTTCATTCAGATTGAAAATGATTTCCGGATGGAAGTCGAAACGTCTCGATCAAGAATTAAACTGTCCAGAAGACTTTTTTGAAACTTTTTCTACTATGGATCACTCCTGGATGAATGAGGGACTACACAGGCTTTTTTTTAAACCAACTATTTTTAACATTATATAATTGGTAAAACAAAATTAATACAAAATGCTGGTAGGATGATAAACTGAATAAAAAAAATCTCAAATAAGCAGCAAAAATGTGAAAAATAAATTTCTTAAAATCCTTCTTAACAATAATTAAATCGGAAGCGCTTCAGGAAGATCTGAGTAAAGAGAGACAGGCTGCTTGAATGCTGACCAGCTGCATTTGTACAGTTTTTTCTTGTCGTCATAACAATGATCATTTTGAGGTATCTAAATTCAGGCTCCTGGTTTCATTTTTCTCCTTAGTGACAAAAATGTAAAGTCAGCAGCAAAAAGGCCAACAATCATTTTTAAGCAGCTGCGCTTCTAATTGAAATTTAGTACAACTATCATAAATGTGTTCAGATCATTTTGATAAATAATCAAATTAATACAAATACAGTTAACTATGTGCAGGACCGTTAAAAGAAAAAAAACTACTCAAAAATATTCCAATTTTTTTTTTAAAAATTGTAATTTTCTTAAATTATTTTCATTCATTCATCACCCTAACATGCATGTTTTTGGAGGGTCAGAGGAAACTAGAGTACAGTACCCAGAGAAAACACACACATGGGTAGGTAGAACATGCAAACTCCACATAGCAAGGTTGGAAATTTAAGCCTCGGCCCACTCTATGTAAATTATGTTCTATTTTGTCATTTTTCAAATAAAATGCATAAGTAAATTAAGAAAATGAGTGTTAATATTAAAAAAAAAAACTCTTTATAGATGTCAAAGTTATATCAAACTATCACACTATGCAGATGATAGCGTTCAATTTATTGAAGAAAATCAAAAGTGGATAAAAATGGTCTTACAGTTTTTCAGGGACCACAAGTCTTCTGTCAGCTGATTTGTACTAAAACACAAACAATCATATCATTAAAAATCAAACAAACAGCTTTTATTGTCTTAATTTTTTTATCAACTCACCTCAGGTTCTCTGTTCGATTTAAGAAAGGCAGTCCAGTTAATGAAGTCTGCAAAGGTAAACTTCCTGAAGCCTCTTGCTTTTCTTTTTTTTCTACCATCACAAAGAAAACATCAGTTTAAGTTTTAGGTTTATAGAATGCGGAAAAAAATAATCTCGTAAGAAATACTCGTTAAGAACAGAAGCACGTTAATTAACTTTTATTTTGAGTGTGTTGCAGGTTTTCGAAACTGAAAAATTAAAGGGCAAGTAGGGCTATATTTTAATGTCTTCTAAGAAATTAATGTAATCTTTCCAAATAGATTTTTATAATATTATATTTTACATAAATGTATTGATCGTTTGACCAGAGTGTGTGTACGTATATACTGTACTTCATGGTCTCAGAGTTGATGCCCATACTGTCCCACCTCCGCTCCAAACTTTAACACTGGGTCATAATAACTTTGTTTGTATTTGATATATATACTTTATTAATCCCTGACTGGGAAATTTGTATGCTGCGTCAATGGTGGGAGAAACGAGGGGTTAGGTGTCTTCTCCTAGGACCCTAGACGTAAACTCAGTGGGATGCAAACCCGCGAACTTCCGGTTAAATTCCGGTCCATGGGCGAACGCTCTAACCACTGAGCCATTTATTGGTTTTAATTCAAAGGAGGGAAAGTTAATTACAGATGTTGGTGGTGAATCGGAACAGTACCATACCTCTAGATCCTTCATGGTTGTTTCTTTCTTTCTTTTGTCTCGTAGAAGTTAAAAAATTGGTTTTTGCTTGCTCTTCATTTCTATTACTGAGCTTTCCTTTTTGGAAAATTCTTAGAATATCTCCACCTCGATCGACTTTTGAAGGCTTTGCTTTCGAGGGTTTTCCTTCTAAGACGCTGGAGGAGCTTGACTTTATTGTGACGTCTTTGTCACCGCCTTCTTTTGGAGGGTTCTTCCTAAAAATGACTGAAATGTCTTCTTTGAAATTATGGAAGTCTTCTTTGAGAAGAGTCAGAGGGTTGATTGGTTCTCTGGATTGATTGGTTTTCTGACTCACATCTCTGTCCTTATCCACTTCTTTTGACAAGGATAGGTCCCATTTGAACAAATTCAGAGACCTGACAGTCTTTTCCGATCCCTGACTCCTCGGAGGCAAATCTTCCTTTGTACTGTCCTCAGTGTTGACTTCAATGTCATTGTGTGTTTCCGTCCTAGCGTTCTTTTGAGAATTTTTTGAAGGAATTATTTTTAAAATATTTCCACTTCTATTACGCTTTGAAGGATCCTCGGAGGTGCTGAACAGGCTTGGCTTCATGGTGACGTCGTCATCAGGCCGTTCTTTTGAAAGGCTGACATTAAATATGGCAGAGAAGTCCTCTTTGAGAAGAGTAAAAGGGTTGATGAGTTTTTCTGTTTTCTGATTCACGTCTTTGACTCTATTTGCTTCCCTTACTTCTTCTCTAGACCCGGACAGGTTCTTTTGAAACAAACTTAGAGGTCTAATGGGTTTTCGCTCCGTCACCTCATCCATCTGGGTGAAATTTTTGGGTTTAATGTCTTCACCGTTGAGTTCATTGCTGTTTTGTGTTTTTGTCTCCTCTTGAATGTTTCCAGAAGAAGGTTTTGTAAAAAGACTCATTTTAGTTCCTTAATTTTTTTTCTTCTTAATTCAAAATTGTTTGCGAGGATCAATCAATGATGTCAGACCTGTTGAGTCAAAAACACAAAAAAAATTTTAACAATTTTTTGCCAATCATCATGTAAATTTACCAGTGCTTTTAAAAAATGTGTAATTGTGGCAAAAGTCTGACTAAAGATGAATATTCGTTTGAAATAAAACTTTCAGTCAAAATAAGCAACTGAAAATGTAAAATGTATTAATTTTGAATTGAAAATTTCAAATGTAAACATGGATAATTACAGTGTAAATTTGGAAGACTATTATTTGTTTTTCCCCTGAATTTTTTTTGTGTTTCTTCAATGAATTCAATTATATCATCTGCATAGAGGGAAAGTCTGAAAGAAATTTGACATCTAAGTAGGGTAAAAAAAACACTAATTTATTCATTTAGAGACGTTGACATTCTGAATTAGTATGAATGTAAATAAAGAGGTGATTGTATTTTAATCTAAAAGGCTGTAACATTTTTAAATGTAATTTTAAAATAATAATAATAATAAAATATACTTTATTAATCCCTGACCGGAAAATTTGTGTGCTGCACCCCACCGCAGCAGACTGCCACCTCTGATGACACCAATGGTAGAAGAAACAGGGGTTAGGTATCTTCTCCAAGGACCCTAGACGTGAACTCAGTGGGGTGCAAACCCGCAAACTTTTGGTCCGTGGGCGAACGCTCTATCTACTGAGCCACCGTCCCTCCCCCGGTAACATATGAATAATATATGCTGATATTTGAAGAACCTTCATAAGTTATCATTTTAAAAATCTTGATGTTACCAATATGACAATAAACGCAATAAATAACAAAGAGTTCATTCTTCAATGGGAACTATTTTTTTTCTAGGCTACTTTTTTGAGCAGTCTTAATCAGGGTCACAATATCAAAGTGCTTAATTACTTAGATTGTCTTCCATGGATCTTCCATCCACTGGAAAATTAGCTAGAATCATTCGAACCATTTACAGCACAAGCAAACAGAATCTGTTTTATATGAGTGATTAAAAAACTGTTAACACATTTTGAATATCTATAATGTGTGGATGTGGTCAGGTCCAAATATTCAACCTTTAATCTCTCAGCTTTGTAAACCTATCGATCACTGGCACGAGATGCCTATAGACCACCAGTCTTCTTCTGACTCCAATGATGCAACATGCTAGTCAGTCTTAACCTTTAAACCAGTTAGGTCAAAGGAAACAAACAAATCAAGTCTGACCTGGAAGGCTGAAGCTGTGACCTGGTGAAGTGTACCAGTGAAGATTTCTGTTGACGGGTATGATGTTAGTCTGGTTTATGAAGATAAACTCACTGTTTCAGTCGTCTTTGTGCTTCATCTTCGACCTGACCCTCCATCAGAGTTGCGTCTGAGCAGGAATCTGAGTTTCTCTCTCTCAGACTACCTGCCACTTCACTTTTCTGGTTCCACCAGTTTGACTCCATATTTTCAGCGTTGATAGGATTGGCAGAGGGCGTGGTGCAATGACGAAGACTCTACATATTCGGCATTGGGCCAGATTTATTTTCTGGTCCTCTGGGTTCTCCCAACACACCTCACAGTTTTAACTTCAAGATTTGACCTTTTTAAATCAAATTCAATTCAATTTTTATTTCCATTTCTTATTTGTATAGCCATAAAATCACAGAATTTCTGTCTCAATGGGCTTCACATTGTAGATTCAGAAAGACAAAAAACGAGAAAAAAGAGGAACGTAAAAACACAAATACACAGCAAGAAAACTAAATAATAAATGCTAGATAGACAATAGAAGCACATTCCTGCCCTCTGACTCTCCTTCTACTCCTCTGACCCAGAAGTAAAATGTATTATTATTATTATTAATATTATCAGTGGGAAAAAAATGAGCAACCATAAAGAGATACTTCAAACTGATATTCATCCAAACCTCGCCCTGATCTTGAGCTTGTATCTTCCATTTCCCCTGCTTTACTTTTTTTGTTCTGGTTCACTTGACAAACCCTTCTGTTTGTTAGCAAGTGAAATAAGCTCTAAAAATTAAAAACTGTGAGAACCTGATTATTTTTATATTCGGTACAAAGAAAACATAAATAGAAAATATCCAAAGAATTCAGAAGAAGCCACTTTTTAGTCTACAATCCTTTGATAACTTTGTTTATATGCCACATAAATATCGATGACTCGGATTAAAGCAGGCTATCTAAAAAATAAATTTAAAAAAAAATAGAATTTAGCATGGGAAATAGTTCTTTCTCATGATCAAAGTCTGTGCGGTTCAAAACTTTACATTTCTGGTAAAAAAAATTCCTTGAAAGACAATCTGATCTGCCAAACACGAATAAATTACAGAGAAAACATTTTGTATCTGCAAATCCCAAATTTCTCAGTAGACACTATAACTTGTTAAAAACTGAAAGTTCTGAAATTTTTTTCTCTAACTTTTGGGGTTTATTTGGTCAATTTTAACAGTCAGAAAGTTACTTTTCTGACTTTTTTTTCCCACTTTGACACATTAATTTTTAATTCAATTTAATTTAGTCTATATTTAACAAGCTAATGCTAACAGCTCGATTCAGACATGCAAATAAAGGTGAGGTTCATTGTGATTATTAGTAAAGCAAAAAAAAATTGGAAATTCACTGCGTCAAATACTAAAGTATTACTGAATTGTCCTTTCATCAGCTGTGTTTTGTCTCTTTCTAAGGATTTCATTTTAAGCGCACTTTGGACGTAATTTTGGACTTTGTTTGTGTTGGACAGCTGATTTTTTCAGAAATTGTCTGGCTAGCTTCCAAGGGCTAGCTGGTTATGAAGTAATTCTGGCGTTGACGTGCACAACCAGCTGCTGGCTCTAGGAGGCATATCCATGTGTGGCTGGAGGAGTTGGTTCAGTTCTTGCGTGCTGAAGAGAAGGAGTCGATCTGGATGAGGTGCGGAGAAGGAGACTGTCTAGAGGAGGTGCTTTGGACCCTGCGTTTTTGCGGTTTCTATGGAAACGTCCGGTTGCTTGCTTGAGAAACTACAGGCGCTCACTCGAACCATGTGAAATACAGAGAGGCCAGTTTGGTGTTCTTCATTGCGGCCAGTCTTTTTGACCCATTCCAGACTCTAGCTTTTGGGTTGGAAGGTTGGACACAGTGTGACCGGACTGGGACGCTGGTGGATAGCGGTGAAGGAGCATCGAGGTTTAAAACACATGGTGTTTGCACTGCAGCAATCAAATCTACATGTCAAAGCTCTGTATCAACCATTTTTTGTAAATACTTTGTAGCTTTGAATCTACATCATACAGTTTCCCTGTAATCTTCTCCCAGTTTGAGGATTTTTATTATCGTCCTGAGACAAGCCAAACGTTTAAAACCTGCGTAGTTAAATCTTAAACACACACGGCCGTAAGAAGCCTCTGAAACCCTCTCCTTCTCATCTCTCTCCGTCTTTTCTGCCCCATTTCTTTGCAGTGCACAGGGTTTTTCTGCCATCTCACAGTGACTCTGATTGGTTGTTGCTAGGCAGCAGAGCTGGTATGGACAAATGTGTCTGAGAGAAAAAGGGGGGATCTTTTCTCTGCTTCTTTGTGAGGATAAGGCGACAAGACGGATGGATGGCTGAAGGCTCGGTGGTGGAGCGGATGTCTCGGGTTCAAATCCCACCCGTAATTAATGCTGTTGTGTTTTTGGGTAAGATGCCTGACCCGTCCTGCGCCCACTATTGGCACTGTCACAGCTGCCTGCTGTGGTGATACAGTGCAGGACATAAATTATCCCTTGGGGATCAATAACGTATAATCACATCGATATTTTGACAAGTGGAACATGTCAGAATCCAGGCTCCACAGTCTGAGTGGGTGTGAGGGGGGATTTTGAGCATCTCCTCTCCAGCTGAGCAGATCAGGTCTGTCTGCTCACTGGCATCCATTTTGTCGTCTCTGTGGAGCTGCTGGTGTTTAATGGAAGCAGTTTGGATTTGAGCCACAGCCCATCCGACAGGACCACGGCAAATTCCCAGGTTCTCATTGTTACCAGGAACAGAAATGAACAACAACACACACTCGGCTCTTTGTCTGCACAGTCTTTGCTTTTCTTTCTCTCTCTGTCTCCATGCACACACACACATACATTACCAAGGCGTTGCCACGGTAACGGGATGAGAGAGCTTTGATATGAGTCTCTGAGGATCTCTGAGGGAATGCTAATGAAGCTTCTGAAGCTGATGATCAGTTTGAGTTTGTGCGACTTTAGAAGGTCTGAGTCTGGGTCATGTTTATGAAGCTGCCCAGTCCAACAGAATAAAAAAGAGAAAGATAAAGTGTCTGTGTATGTCTGTGTGTGTGTGTGAGGTTCAGCATTCATGGGGCTGTGTTTGTGTTAAAATCCTGCTAAATTAAGGAAAATCTTTGTAATTAAAAGGCTATCATCTGGTTCAAGGCTTTAGCTTCTCCACACAAAGCGTCAGGAATGTAACTGGGTCAAAGACACCCTTCTACATCTTCTTCTTGCTTCTCTCTTTAGTTATCTGGAGCTGAGAAGCCCCCTACTGGAGAACCAGAAAACAACAGCTCATCATCAGCAGGAGCTGCTGGAACAGAAGCTGCAGATGGAGGCAGCAAGGTACCAATTCAATTCCATTTGATTTGTATATCAGAAAAAATGGTCTTAACGGGCTTCACAATCCAGACTTTAAAAAAAGCACAAAAACAAGGGGAAAAAGAAAAAAATTGTAAACACAAATACACACCTAAAAGCTACCTAACAAAAAGCTAGCTAAACAATTTCAACACATTCCTGCCCTTAGATGGTCCTTCTCAGTGAGGAAAAACTCCTAAAAACCTAGCAATGGGGGAAAAGAAACCTCATGGGGATCCACACAGAAGAGAGATCCCTCCCCCGGGATGACCTTCCAATGTGTCCAAAACTATTGTTTAACTATTAGCTTATTCTACTCTACAGCTTTATACCTAAAGAAATCAGCAGATGGGCTTCATCGTGATGGAAACAGGATGGTTAAACACTGTAGACCCTTAGAGTTCTGACCAAAATCAAGGTTTCAGAAAATCTGACAAATCTAAAATCATCAAGACTCACGTGTTATACTTAGGGGCGGATCCAGGGGGGGTGTGAGGAGCCCCTTTCCAGTCCCCCTTTTGGTGCTCGAAAAAAAGAAAGTGTTCTTACTACTTTAATTACCGTAATTTCACGGCCATCAGGCGCACCGTACAAAAAGGCGCAGTCTCTGTCACACACCGCCTTACAACAACACGCACACACGCATGCAAATGTGGGTATTAAAAAATAGATTGGGAGCAAAACTGAGTTTGGTTGTACTTTATTTAAGTAGTATAAACAAGCACATTACCGGTAATAGTCTTTATTCAAATCCGTCAAAGTCCTCATCCTCTGTTTTGGAATCGAACAGCTGCGCAAAATCCAACAGAGCAGGTCCACTTCGCTCCTCGCTGTCTAAGTCACTGTCTGTACTGTGTGGCTCCTCAGAAAGGATACCAGCTTTTGCGAAAGCTCGGATAACAGTACCAGCAGACACGTTTGTCCAAGCATCTACAATCCATTGGCAAACTGTAGCGTAACTCGCCCGGAGTTGCCTTCCACCCTTCGTGAAACTGTGGTCTCCTTCGGTCATCCATCGCTCCCACGCCGCTCACACTTCACTCTTTAACATTCTCATGTGTTTTCTTTCAGGTCCGCCTCGCAGGCACCGCGTTTTCTTTTAGGTCCACTTTTTCTCACGAGCACCGCGTTTTCTTTTAGGTCCGCTTTTTCTCACACACGAGGCGCACCGCACAAAAAGTCGCACCGCTCATTTTGAAGAAAATTTGAGACTTTTAGGTGCGCCTTATGGCCGTGAAGTTGCGATATTATAAACTTTGGGCAAAATATGCACCAAAATGCAGGAAAATTACTCTTATTTTTCAAAACGTTCTGGTGGGGAAAAAACCCCAGAGTCCCGTAAACTGGCGAACACCAAAGGTGCTCATTTTGTCTATGGCCTTACCCCCGCGCCCCATTAGAAAATCCTGGATCCGCCCCTGATACTTGCAATATAACCATTCATAATTAAATTGATTGATATACTTGTAAACTGTATGAAAAACATAAAAATTGGGTAGTGCAAAAAAAAAAAAAAAAAAAAGCTTAAAGGCTGGGCGGAAGATTGTCTCCCACTGTCACCCCAACAACTCTTTTGTAGGTAGATCAAAAACGTTGGTCCACAGCCTGTCAGTCACTACTAATTTCTATTGTTGGTAACTAATAAGTATTTCTATTGGTCGGGGACACAAACCCAAGAAGATTCCAGGAAAAGACAGAGATGGGTCTTAATGCACAGAGGTACTGGGTTGTCTGTGTTGGACCTTCAGTTCTGCCTTTAATGGTACAGGCTCATTATCTGTGACCAAACACAAAGATGTGAAAATACTATACACCAAAAATAACTTTGATGAATCTAGCTTGTTTAGATGAAACAATTGCTTTGAAAAAATGATCAAAGAACATAAAACTTGATCACAACAAGTCATTATGTAAACACAGATGATAGCACACAGAAAAATATTTTCTATTTATTTCTAGCCAGGTGAGAAGGTTAGAATCTCCGTCCGGAGGAGGAAGTCTTTGTTGTCTCTACATTCAGGCTTCTATAGCATTCTAGAGAACAGGATATCGCCCAAATCACTGAAGGAATTTGAATGTAACTGCTCACAGCCACTCCTCTTCTCCTCCTCAGGTGGAAATGGTCTTCTGGCTGCTCTCCATGTTGGCAAACAGAGACAAAGAGGAAATGTCTCGGACCCTTCTGGCTCTGTCCAGCTCTCAAGACAGCTGTATTGCTATGAGAAAGTCTGGCTGTGTCCCCCTACTGGTGCAGATCCTGCATGAGGCTCCGGGTGGAAGTGGTGGTCCTGGGGAGACAGGAAATACCACGCAGGGCTGCAGCCGCGAAGCCAAGTCCAGAGCGAGTGCTGCCCTGCACAACATCATCTACTCCCAACAGGACGAGGGCCAGGCCCGGCGGGAGATGAGAGTCCTTCACATGCTCGAGCAGATCCGCACCTACTGCGACAGTGGCTGGGACTGGATCGAAACTCATGCTACCACACCTTCACCTGGGGGAACAACAGGTGGGCTCTCTGAAACACTTCATAGTTTTTCACATCCCACAATGCTGGAACGCAACCTTCCCAGGGGCTTTTGAGGTTGAAGGGCAGTGGGGTTCATACCATAACGTTTGAACATTGTTTCCACTTCAAAAACACATCTGGAGTGTTTTTTTTACTTTATTCATGCATGTTTGAGTCATTTTGAAAGTTCATTAACAAATTTTACAATCATCAACTGCCTTTAGATCAACTATCTCAACCTACGAACATAATTTCAAAAGTGGTTGTGTTTAAATTGAAAGTCTTTACCAACCTTGGATTTATCAATGTCCAGATATTCCAGAACCGGTGGATCCTCAGATCTGTCAGGCCATTTGTGCCATCATGAAGCTTTCCTTCGAAGAGGAGTATCGCCGTGCCATGAATGAACTAGGTTGGTGGAATCTTGTACATCAGCTCTTACCACAACATTGCTACATTTTAAATCTTGTTTTCTGACTCAGAGTGTGTCGGTTTATTCCAGGTGGCCTGCAAGTGGTGGCAGATCTTATCCACCTGGATCAGGACATGTACGGAATGCAAAATGACCCCATCAACATGGCTCTGCGCCGCTATGCCGGGATGGCTCTCACTAACCTAACCTTCGGGGACGTTGTTAACAAGGTATGAGGATAAAGACCAAACAGTCTGCTTCAGTTTAATGGGAAGGAAAAACTTTTGAAAACCCTGTTGGAGGGGGACAAAACGTAAAAAAGCAAATGGAGAAGAAGTTGGAGGAGAGACTTTCTCCCACAATTGAAAATCAGAATGAACGTAGGACTGAAAATCCACCATAACGTGGTTGAAGTTGGCAGGATTCAGAAGATGAGCTACCATCTCCCAACTCCACTACCTGGAGTTGGGAGAGTCAGAAGGGAGTTTGGATGATATACATTCAGGAGCCTCATTGACAAAGCATGCTTATGCGCAAATCGGTGCGTACACAAACTATTGCGCAAATTAAAAGATTTACACTAAGTTCCAAATCATCGTGCAGATGAGATATTTCGGTAGAGGGTTTGCAGAACTGCAAGCCTCTCTGGAGCCAACATTTTGATATTGGTAGCGCTTCCTATTTGCTGTTTTGTAATGTTATTTTAGCAGTTGCATATTTGTCTCGCAAAATCCTTCCTCATAATCCAAAGGCACGCCATAGTGTACCTTTGAATCAGACACAAATCTCTTCCAACTGGGAATAATTTAATGTTTTTATCCACTTATTTTCTGCTTTGCAGTAGCAGAAATATTTTTTCTTTCCCAGGTTGATGGAAATGAACATCTTTCTTTTTATGTTTCAGGCAACTTTATGCTCAAGAAAGAGCTGCCTACAGGCTCTGGTTGCCCAGCTAGCTTCAGACAATGAGGAACTTCATCAGGTGGTCTCCAGCATCTTGAGGAATCTGTCCTGGAGGGCCGACATTAGCAGCAAAAGAGTTCTGCGAGACATCGGCTGCGTGTCTGCTCTGATGACGTGTGCCTTGCAGGCCACCAAGGTACCACAAACAGTCAGGATAAAAACTGGGCCTTTTATGAATAAGCTAACACTGTTGTTCTACAGGAATCTACACTAAAGAGTCTTCTGAGCGCTCTGTGGAACCTGTCGGCTCACAGCATTGATAACAAGGTGGCCATCTGTTCAGTTGATGGTGCTCTCGGCTTCCTGGTCAGCACCCTTACCTATCGCTGTCAGACTAACTCACTCGCCATCATCGAAAGTGGTGGGGGGATCCTGAGAAACGTTTCGAGTCTGGTGGCCACACGGGAGGACTACAGGTGAGGAACAAACTGTTTGATCATAGCAGCACAATCTTCGCACAATCTTCTGTCTTTTAGAGGACGAGACACAAGAAAGTCCAACCATTTTTTGTTGTTGTCTCCAGATGGCATAATTTGTTGATAGGCTAAACAACTGTTGCTGAGCTGAACAAACACGTCATCATACAAACAAGTATTATTTATACACATGAGATTGCAGATGTTTGTCCGGCTTAGAGTGCAGAAAATATATTGTTTAAACCAGGGGTCTCAAATCAATTTACCTGGGGGCCACTGGAGGCAGAATCTGGGTGAGACTGGGCAGAATCAAGATTTCAACGAGAAAAGCACTGAGAAAATGTTCTTAAATATCTTTATTTTTAACACAGAACAATTAATTACATTTAAAAAATGAATAAAAAAATAAATCAATCAGTAATAAATTAATGACAATAATGTGTCCAGCACACATCAAGTGTCTTTCATATCAATCGTCTGGGCTGCGCTAACAATAGTTTTTTATATTAAGATGGGGTGCAAATTATCATCCTGGGGCTGCAAGTTTGAGACCACTGATTTGAACGTTTAGTGCAGTGCAGATTATATATTCTTTGGCCCTCATGTAGATTATCCTTCACTAAAAAAGTAAAGGTAGTAATACAGGGGAACTGGTAAATTCCAACGTTTGTGTTTTGGTTCAGCCTCCTTCTTTAGCACCCCAAAGTAATCATGGTAGTCATTCCTGTGCATCGTTATTTCACTCATGAACGAGACCCCAAGATAGCGGAAACCCTCCATGTGATGCAGGATCCCACCCTGACCTGAGGAGCGATAATCAGGAAATCAGACACAGCAGTAAATGTATGGGTTGTAAAATATGTTTGCTTTTTTTGTTGCAGGCAAATCCTCAGGGACCACAACTGCCTACAAACTCTGCTGCAGCACCTACGTTCCCATAGCCTGACCATTGTCAGCAATGCCTGTGGAACACTCTGGAACCTCTCAGCCAGAAGTCCAAAAGACCAGGAGCTGCTGTGGGATCTGGGTGCAGTGAGCATGCTCCGGAACCTCATCCACTCAAAGCACAAGATGATAGCCATGGGCAGCGCCGCAGCTCTGCGGAATCTCCTCACCAATCGACCATTGAAATATAAAGACACTGCAGTCGTATCACCTGGCTCCTGCATGCCCTCACTTTACATGAGGAAGCAAAGAGCCCTGGAGGCAGAGCTGGATGCCAAACATCTGGCAGAAACTTTTGATACTCTTGAGAAACAAAGTCCCAAGCAACTAACACTCCACAAGCCTCTCCGGCACATTGAGAGTCTGGCAAAGGACTATGCTTCTGATTCTGGTTGTTTTGATGATGATGAGGCTCCAAACCTTTCAAGTAGTGTGGATACTGGAAGCTTCTCCATGCTTTCTATGTTTCTCACCAACTCTAACTTTGTGCAAAATCCTTCTCGAAAGAGAGAAAGTGAACCTGAGCGAGACATCGACCCTCCTCACGTGGTGGAGAAGAGGCACATTGCTCCTGATGACATGGTCTCAGCTGCTGCAGAGAAGCTAGCAAAAAAGATCACCAACACGGTTGCAAAAATTGACAGACTGGTGGAGGACATAACCATGCACACATCCTCTGAAGACAGTTTGAGTCTTAGCTCTGAGGACCACCTTGCAGACTGGCCTTACGGAATAGATGAACTCAATGAAGCCAGGGCAAACTCCTGCTCCCCATGCCGGCTTTCTGATACCAGCAGTTTTGCCCAAAGGGAACGTTTCAGTAGAGCCCATGCCCTGCTACGTCTCAAAACCACACACACGAGCGTGTCAACAGACAGCCTAAATAGCGGCAGCACTAGCGATGGCTACTGCGGGAGCAAAGAACAAACTCGACCTGCTCCAAAAGCTTTAATGATTCAACAACAACGGCCCACCCAGCTTGACCTCAAAGTGGCTCATCAAGAGTTGATCAAAGTGTTGCCCACAATTTCAAACGAGACCAATCAGCAAGATATTCCGGAAAGAGATTCTGTGGATAATAAACACATGAAAGACGTAGAGCTCTCAAACATAGAAGCTGACAAAAATCAAGAACCACAGGTACAAACTCCTGTCAGCGCATCCACTAAAGTCTCCTCTGATGTTAGCATGGCATCAATTAAACTATCTCCTACTTACCAACAAGTTCCGCTTATCCAGAGTGTGGCTAAATTCGGAGTGGCAAAGACAGCAATTAATGTTCAAGCTGCACAGGCAATGCGGAGGCAGGCATGGGTCCCCACTGGGATGACAGGGGGAAGTATTACAAAGTTCTCTCCTGTGACTTCCACTAGAAGTCCAACCATTGGAACAATGGAGACGATTCAGAAATACTCAGTGGAAAACACTCCTATCTGCTTTTCACGCTGCAGCTCTCTGTCATCCCTCTCCTCTGGTGACGGTGCACTGGAAGGACAAAGCGACAATGAGCTGGAGAGCGACTCATCATTAGAAATAATTGAAGTGGAGGATGGAGAACTAGTGAAGAGAACACAAGAGGATGAAACTTTGGAGGATTTGAGTGATAGTCAGTTGCTGATGACTGATTCTAAAACCTTGTCCAGCAAAGAGACAGATCCGATTGAGATACCTTGTAACTCTAAGAGAGAAAAGGTGTTTCTTAGGGGAGCCTCACCGGCCATACTTGAAGACAGATCTCCATCTAGTTCATCTGAGAACTACATTCATGAAACACCACTGGTATTAAGTCGCTGCAGCTCAGTCAGTTCACTAGGAAGCTTTGAGTCTCCCTCTATTGCCAGTTCTATCCAAAGTGATCCGTGCAGTGAGATGATTGATGGAACAATCAGTCCTAGTGATCTTCCAGATAGCCCAGGACAAACCATGCCTCCCAGTCGAAGCAAAACTCCATGTTTTGTTGAATCAAATGGTCCAGAAACACAAACCATTGGGATATCTGGGCAATGGGAAAACAGTTTACGAAAGTTTATGGAAATTTCTGACACCAAGGAAAGGTTTAATTTTCCACCTGACCTGGACATGATCTACTTCACTGTAGAAAAACCTACTGAGAACTTCTCTTGTGCTTCCAGTTTAAGTGCTTTACCTCTCCATGAACACTATATCCAGAAAGATGTGGAGTTGAAATTAACTCCTTTGTTACAGCAGCATGACAAAAACCTTCCTTTGCACAATGAGGATGAACAAAGTTTTGACAATGGGGAGCGATACAGTGAAGGCAACTCAGACGATGACATTGAAATTTTAAAAGAATGTATCAACTCAGCAATGCCATCCAAGTTTAGGAAAGTAAGACCATCTCTGATGACGACCATCCCTTCTCACATACTAAATTCCCAGATCCGAAAACCAATTAATTTGCCTGTATACATGATGCTTCCAAACGGTAAAACTCAAATGTGTCCAGGAAGAAGAATTGTCATCCCTCAAAAAGAATATAAATTTGATGATTCATCCTTCACAGATTCTGCTGATGGGACACAAATAAATTTTTCTAGCACAACATCACTGAGTGATGAAACCCTTCGTTGTTCAGTGAAGGATCGAGGGGCTAAAGAGTGCACGGCTAAAGGCCTGAAAAAGCAGGAACCGATGGACAATGAAGCAAAGAGAATTGAGGACTTGAGGATATTCTCACACTTCCACAAACCCAACAGGATGAACTATTCGCCTGAGAGACAAATGGGCCGAACAACCAAGCATGTAGTTCCCACTCAGAGGGTTCTTATGCAGAGCAAAGAGGTGGCTGACAGAGTGGCAAACCAAAAGAATCGTGATCAGTCTCCAAATCAGCAGAAGAGATGCCAAGGCCACATCAGAAAGATGGAACTTCCTGTCATTAAGCAGAACACTGACGGCAACTTCAATTCAAGATCCCAAAAAGACAATACAATCTTTCGACAAATGACCCACTCTTCAGAAGATAGCAACAGCTTCTATGATGACGATAGAAATGAAGACGTACTTAAACGTACCAGCAGAAAACAAATTAGAGACCAAAGCAGGAATAATCTTTCTCGAAGCATGACAAACATAGGGAGGGTAGAGAACTCCCAAGGAAAGGCTAGAGGCTTCCACAGATTAAAACAAAATTTGATAAGAGATGAATCCCCGGCTTGTTACTCACTTAGCTCTTCTCTCAGTTCACTCAGTGATGCAGAATTTGAAGAACAGAAAACAAAAGCCCAGCAAATATGGTACAAGAACAGACACAACAAAACTCTGAATATGATACAGCAGAATAAGTCCATGACTATTCATAGTCAGTATGAAGACCAAAGCTCCCCGAGCTCTGTCAGCATGGATTCAGAGGACGATCTCCTACAGAAATGCATAACATCTGCCATGCCCAAGCAAAGACGGAAGACTCTTGCCAGGAAGAGGAAAGCTGAAATTATTCAAAAACAAAAGTCCTCTGATGGGTGGGAAATGGATGAAGAAATGGATAGTGATGATACAGCTTGGGATAAAGATTCTGATCTAAACAGTGTAGAATGGAGGGCCATACAGGAAGGTGCAAACTGTGTTGTCACTGGGCTTCAAGCA
The DNA here is from genome assembly GCA_902685375.1 of Neostethus bicornis. Lineage (NCBI taxonomy): Eukaryota > Metazoa > Chordata > Actinopteri > Atheriniformes > Phallostethidae > Neostethus > Neostethus bicornis. The sequence goes on along the minus strand of LR738547.1, from coordinate 3,890,241 downwards.
TCTAAGTCTCATGAACCATCCTCAGAGGAAACAGAATCAGTCCTGTCATTCATGTCAACATCTAGTTTCACACCAAAAGAAAGGAAGTTTGCTAAAGATAAAAATGCAAATAAGCCTCTCGACTTTGCACAGCGCAAGCCAGTTGCAAACTTACCTGTGGTCTTTAGAGGCAGAACGGTGACCTACACACCTAAAAAGGAAACTGCACCGTCCCAAAGACCTCCTCCAAGAAAAGTGCAAACCAAGACAGATGTTCCAAAGAACCCAAGTCTTGCTCAACATAGATCAAAGAGCCTCCACAGACTTGGCAGACCCCAGGACATAGAACTGTCTCTTCCAAAGAGGAGCTCTACTCCACCCCCAAGGATACCAAAAAGTTCCTCTTCCGGATCATCACAGAGCTCTACACCATCCAAACAGTCACAACGCAAAATACCATCCCCAACTCAGTCCAACAAGGCTGTCCCGAAAAAGACGACCACACCACCAAATAGTCCTCCAGGTAGCAGTCCTCCAGAGAGAAAGGGGCGCTCACCTGTAGTGAATCAAAATGAGAAATCTCCACCACCTAAAACCCAAAAGTCACCTGTTCGAATCCCTTTCATGCAGAATTCAGTGAAACAACCCAGACCTCTGTCCCCATTGGTCACTAACCAAACATCTAACAGGCAAAATACTCAGGTCAATGGGAGAAGGGGGGTACCACCCAATCGATTTGACCTGGTAAGAATGACATCCGTCCACTCAAGCAGTGGCGAGTCTGACAGGAATGGATTCATGAGACAGCTGACTTTCATTAAGGAGTCAAAAACCATGCTAAGACGTGATGGTTCTGTTCGTAACTCATCAGGGTCACGGAATGGATCTCCACGTAAAGCAGTTCCTGGAGCCTCAACTGTCTTCCTTTGTTCATCACGATGTCAGGAGTTAAAAGCTGCAGTGCAACCCTCTAAAAGGGTCCAAGTCAAGGAGTCGGGACAAGCATCACGAGTCCAAAGGCCAAACTCTGGTCTTCAGAAGCAAACCACAGCTCTGTCAAGAGCAACATCTAGTGAAAGAGATCTCTCTGCACGGAGACCAGCCAGGAGAACAAGTTCTGAAAGTCCCTGCAGAGCAGCACAGCGTAACGGACCTGGTAGAGTGCCTGGAAGCAGACAGCAGCAAAACAAAGACAACTTCAAGCGTCATGCCTCGTCTCCAAGCATTAACATACTAAGTCGTGTGACAAGCCGTTCTTCCCTTCGCTCATCGTCCTCTGATTCCAGCGGAAGAGCAAAAAGCGAGGATGAAACAAAGAAGAAAGGCCAGAGATTTCGTCGCACCGACAGCGTCACTTGGAGAAGAATCAGGGATGAAGATGTACCTCAAATTTTGAAAAGCACTCTACCAGCCAATGCATTGCCTCTGGTGCCTTCTCCTGATGAGGAAAAGCCGAGAAAGCCACCAGGTCTTTCAGGAAAACTGCCAACTATTCTACTTGCATCTCGCAAGACGAGCGATGCAACGGTCCAGACAGAAGACTTCCCTAACAACAAGACCAATTCGAGCACCTCGCCAGCAGTCGAAACAACTCCTGTTGTGTCTGAGGAAGCAGTGAGGTTACCCTTCCCCAGAAAAATCCCTGCTACCAGCGGAAACAACCTTCAAGATACAGAATCGGATGGATCATTGAGGAGTCACTCTACCACAGGAACCTCAGACAGCCATAATGGTGGAGTCGTCACTTTCCGCCAAGGATCTCCGAGCAAATCTGCCCGTGTGACACCATTCAATTATGTTCCCAGCCCCATCGTCTGCTGCCTGCAGGACACACCTAGCCAAACAGGCATGGAGAAGTCTGAAGAAAAAGGCGAGTTGTAGAGGATTTGTGTGGGTGGGTCAAGAATGGACGCATGGGTGGGCTGGTGTCTTTATCTCGAAGATTTACCAACCCTACTGCTGATCATACAGTGGTGGACGTATGCATTGATAGCAGACCACTGAGGACTGATGAAGATCCCCTTCGGAAGTGTTTCTCAACTGAAAGGAGCATCTTCTTGTAAAAATTCTTTTGTACTTGCAGAAAAAGGTCATTCCCTGGTAGAAAAATACCAGTAGTATAAAAATTTGAAAGAAAAATCTTCAGATCTTAGCACATAAACCAATATCAGTCTCTTAGAGAAAGTCAACAAAAAAATTATGCAAACATCTCAACTTCCATCTGAAAAGAGCAAAAACTCACCAAAGTCACAGACTCGTAAGAATTTTCTACATAAAATACATTTAAACATGGAGACTTTATTTCAATCCGCAGCCAAACAGTGTTATGGGAAAACTTTTGTGATGAAACCTTTCTGTAGATTCACCAAACAATCATGTGTGTTGCATTTTCATTCTTTTCCAATGAAAACTTTACCCATTGCAAGAACTTTCTGTCCTTGGAGGGAGCTGCAGTGAGGATGCCACTAACGGTGTGAGAGGAGAAGAGCACCTCCAGCTGCATTAAAGCTGTGTAAATTGTTTTTTTTCTGCTTTATTAGTTTGTAGGATATGGCTACAACATGTATATAAAACTTATCCAACCACCCATCTTCTACGCCTAATCCAACATGGGTCACAGTCAAGCCAGAGGTGGAGATAGTGGGATTGCATACTGAAAAGTTCACCGTTCATCTGTGGGGTTACATGTGTTCTTTAATCTGGATGTTTAATCAGTAGATTTCGGCCTATTCGTGAATCTATATCGGACCAAATGATAATAACCCATTAACACATAGTCATTTGGACCCTGTAGAGAGTTTTGCAAGTATTTAAAGCAGTAATATAATGATTCTTGTGTCCAATGCTTTCTGACAAATAGCTCTAAAAATGAATATCTGAGAAGTTTGGAGACATAGAGCAGTTATCCTAATCAAATGTCATCCTTACACACATATACTGTAGCTTGTTATGAACTTAAACAATTATGATGGGACAATAGCTGTTTGTTTGCTTCTGTGTCATTTTTAATCTCAACTAGTGAATTAAACATCTAATTTTGCAACAAGCAATCAAATAATCTAGGTTAGCTCCGATTGCTCCTAAGCAGCTATTCAAACAAGACTTGATCAACAAGCCACTGTTGTTGGTTGTTCATTTATTCACCATACTGCTTATCTGTGTGGACGCTAAAGTGAACCTAGCAACCCACAGGTGGAAACAGTCCGGACCATTGGCTGTAGAAGGGGTGGTCATAGTGAAGCCAATTCAGTCACCATTTTTGGCCTTTTGGATGGCGTCGTATTGAATTTTTGAGCCGGAAATATGTATTCATTGGTCTTTTTTGCTTTGCATGGCAACCTCGTTTCTAGCCAAGAGCAAGCTCTTCAACAATATATGTCCTTGCCACAGGAGAACCTACTGCAGCCAGTCTATCTGTGACTCGCAGTCTGGCTTCCTTCTGTCATTAGCAAAGTAAACCTATCAAGCAAACCTGTCAGCAGCTACATTTTTTAACCATGGTATAATTAACGTGTCCGAACAATCAGGAGAGTGCCGAAAGCAGATTGTATAATTACTTTTCCCAAATTCTGTTGGCGATAAGACAACCACACTTTTCCGCTCTTGCCCCCATTTTTGTTTCTTTTAATCCTCAGTTTTGAGAATTGTCGCTAAAAAACTATAGCTCAGTCGACCTCCATGCTAAACTAGCAAACTTAAATAGACCTAGACCAAAAACTTGTGTTTGACATTGTAGGCGAATGGTTGCTAATGGTTGCCGAGAAGATTATAATAAAGGTTCCGTTACATTCCATCGTCTTCTGGAGAAGACGATGTAGTGACCTGTTGAAGGGGCAACAGCCTCAGATGGGAAACCCAGGCTTTTCTCAACCCGCTGCATTCTCCAGCTCACCCAGAAGGATCTGTAGGCATTCCCCAGTCGGTCCAGGGTCTGCCTCTGCGTCTCCTCCCGGTGGGACGTGCCTGAAACACCTCACCAACGAGGTGCTCAGGAGTCATCCTAACCAGATGCCCTATCTGGGTTGTCTCGACCCGGAGGAGCAATAGCTCTACTCAAAGCTCCTCCCGGGGGCAAAGCTCCTCACTCTATCTGTTAGTGAGAGCCCAAAAAGTGGGCGAAGCTCATTTCGGCCGCTTGTATCATCGATCTCGCTCTTTCGTCACCATCCATAACTGGTGACCATAGGTCAGAGTAAGAATGTAGATTAACTGGTAAATTGAAAGCTTTGCTTTTCAGCTCAGCTCTTTCTTTACCACGACGGATTACCGCAGCGTCCTGATAATTGCGGACGCCGCACTGATCTGTCTGTCGGTCACCCGCTCGATTCTTTTCCACTTGTTAACAAGACCGCAGGATGGAGGAGTTTAAGTAAGATGCTCAAAATGATTGTTGTGACAAAAGTTACTGAGTAAACGTAACTTATTTGTCAACAGAAGTCTAGGGATGGTGAGGTGTTTTGGAGCCAGAAACTCCTTCCTATTTGGGCAGGTAGAAGCGACTTGCTATATCCAGTTCCAATATAAAACCATTGGTCCGGACAGTCGACCAGTTCACTCATAGCCGATCATCACTTAAAGTTGTGTTTGACCCAAATGTTTAATCTAAGACGAACAGCGGGTCCTTATCAAGTCAGTTCTGTAAATAACTTGCAGGTATTGCTCTCTGATAGCATGCTAATATATTCAAACACTTGGACACACCAGATACACACACAGATGCCATCTTGTGGTGAAATATTTTCTATAATCTCTCAGCACACACCATGTCCATGCAATGATGTTATCCTGTGTCCCAGCTGCTAGGTTCAGGTACCATAGGATATACAGTACCAACAGGCTGTTTGCTGGGTTTTGGGTGAAGTTCTCTGGAAGTCTGTAAAATGTCCTGATATCTGCTTGTGTTGCTGTAACCGTAGTGATAGACAGAGATGAAGACGATGTAATCTGTAGCTGTATAATCTTTCCTTCCCCAAAACATGGAGAGATTTTAAACTAATCCATGTAGCGGGATGTATTTATGAAAATGGCAAACACACCCTGACTGAAATCCCAAAGCATGTGGAGATAAAAACCCTGCAGGTCCTGAATGGACCATCACAGACCTGCCTTCTAAGCACCAAACCCTCCAACAAGACCTGAGGCTTGATGACATACTGTATATTTTGGGGGGAACTAATCCAGTGAAAAATGTGTCAAATCAGTAGTTTATGTTTAAATAGACTATCTTAATGATTGGATGCTCGGGACCAGATAGGGGAGGACCGCAAATGAACACCTATTTTATTGGAAACTATTTAAAACTTCCAAGAGTGTTTGATGCTAAAAAGACAGATTTGAGGTGGGCAGAGACAAAGTGAACTGTCAGGGTCCTGGAGGGTTTTCTGTCTCAGACTGGTGAAGATGTTCAAACATCCAGAGCCAGAAAGGATCAAGACCCTGAAGGCTAAACAGTCCAAACAGGTGTGTGTCTATATAAATGTCTTCATCCAATAAAATGTGTTGTGTTTCCTTACACACCTGTGTCAGTGTGTTTTATTACACCTCAAAGGTTCACATTTACTCAGTACCAACTATACATTAACTAATTAGGTTTCCAGGTTCATAGAACAAAAGGTCCAGATCCAAATTCCTTTTAAGGCATCGTATCTACTACCACAGTTTTGGTTTGTCTATTGGTAGGGCTAATCATTCCAAGATGGCACCCGCAGCAGCCAATGAGGGGTCTACTCTTTATGTCTATGTGTGCCACACCCAAATCCGCCATTGTTTCTCCTTATATGGTTATTTCCTCTGAAAACGTGACGTAACAGAGTGAAAAAACGTAACAGATGGACCTAAACCAAAACGAGGCATCTGAGCAGGAACAGAAAAGTAACAAAGATTAGATAAAGATATCTTTGATGTTACTTTTGGCTCGTCCCCTTGTCCCTAGCGGGGTTACAGGGAGTGCTGGAGCCTATCCCGGCTAATTTCAGGCGAAAGGTAGGATACACCCCGAACAGGTCACCAGTCTGTTGCAGGGCCACACACTTGTTCCTAAGGGCAACTTTGGAGGGAAGAAACAGTAGTATCTGAAGAAAACCAACACTTACACAAGGAGAACATGCAAACTCCCCACAGAAAGGACAGTGACTCAAACCCCAACCCTCTTGCTGTGAGACCACCATGCTTAACACCGTAAATCCGTCTTAGCAGATACTTTTGGGATTAAATTCAGATTTTCTGAGAAACTACAGACCTTGTAGACTTAATAAAAATCATCAGCAAGTTTTTCAATTTCCAGCTATTTGAAAGTCTTGAGAGTCCATGAGAGTTTCAAAGAGAATTAAAATAGAAGTGGGATGGGTAAAATACAAATATTGGGGTAACCATCAAGTTAGAACTGCATCGGTCCATCGTGGTAAAGAGAAAGCTGAGCCTAAAAGCAAAGCTCTCGATTTACAAGTCGATCTACGTTCCTACCATCACCTGTGGTCACCCTTTCTCACTCTGAATGGGTGCACATGCTTTTGAACAAACAGGAAACAAAATCCGGGTGGTGACCGAAAGAATGAGATCGTGGGTACAAGCGGCTGAAATGAGCTTCCTCCGCAGGGTGGCTGGGCTCTCACTTAGAGATCGGGTGAGGAGCTCTGCCATCCGGGAGGAGCTCGGTGTCGAGCCGCTCCTCCTCCAGGTCGAGAGGAGCCAGATGGGGTGGTTCGGGCATCTGGTCAGGATGCCCCCCCGAGCGCCTCGCGGGCGAGGTGTTTCGGGCACATCCCACCGGGAGGAGACCAAGGGGCAGACCCCGGACCCGCTGGAGAGACTATGTCTCAACAGCTGGCCGGGGAAAGACTTGGGATCCTTCTGGGTGAGCCTGAGGATGCAGCCGGGGAGAGAGAGGCCTGGGCTGCCTGTTTGAGGTTGTTGCCCCTGCGACCCGACCCCGGAACAAGCGGACGATGACGGAACGGAGCGGGTAACCATCAAGTTAGAACTTTCGTAGAAAGGCTTCAAAGTTTTTCTTCTGGGCGACGTTTTTGAAGATCAAGACGAAAACGCTGTACACGAAACAACTTTGAAGCCTTTTCTATGTTGGAACCCATCTTGACAAATAAGGAACTATACGGACAACCAGTTAGAAATCATGTACTCTGAAGGCGGAGCTTAACAAGGGACAAAAAAAAGCAACAGTGTATGAACATATTTCATTTTATTATTCAAAACAATTGAAATTAATCAAAACTCAGTCAGTAAAATGAAGGCTTTTCTCATAAAATCTCCAACATGTTTTTCAGCATCTGTTATTTTGTCTGCTGAACGACAATGTCGTGCTAAAATTCGTCCTAAAACAGCAGGAGGCGCCACCCTGTCTGTTCTGTAGTGGTCAGAGGTGAGACCGAGAGTCCCTTCATCTGTCAAGCTTGGACTCAGTGGGGGAGTCCAGGTTTGGAAGAGAGAACTTGTCCTTTGACCTCTTCCGTCTCTTTCACTAGCTGCTCCTTTGCCACCTGAAGCTCCTCCCTCTGCTCCTGTAGCCGGCTTTGCGCCTTCTTCAATCGCTCGTTTAGCTCTAGGTAGCGGCGACACTGCTGGAATTTGTGTTCCACCTCTCTGTCTGTGGGAGGGTTCGAGTCTGAGGGGAAAACAGCAGTTAGCATGATGCTTGTTTTCAGCCAACATATTTATTACGATAAATGATAAACCACAGAGGCGATAGGTCAGATTATTAAAAACAACTTTACCCCCTTTTTGCTTCACCAACGTTCACGATGAACCTCGCCCTCATTTGCCTAAGTGTAGCTTTAAAAAGGATCATGTTACGATGCTAAATAACATGAAAAAATAAACTAAGTTGAAAGGGAAATGTGTCCAAACAGGGTAAGAATTGTGTGAAAACAACATTCCAAGAGGAAAAACTACAAAAACACCAGGAATGTTGGAGAAAACATCTCAGAAAATATAATATTCTGACAACAAATGATTGTAGCCCAAAATTTAATGTCGGTCTCTGCAGGATTTTATTATGTTGTGATCACAACTATTAGAAACTTGCCTGGAAAACCAGGCATTTTTAGACCAAAACAATCACAAAAAATGCCTGTAACATTTTGGAGGGAGTGTAATGTTTTTTTTTATTTATTTTATTAGAAGAATAAGCCCCCTGCATGCGACATCTTGTTTTCGAAGGGGTCCTCAACCTAACACGCATGTTTTTGGTGGGTGAGAGGAAACTGGAGTACCCGGAGGAAACCCACGTATGCATGGGAAGAACATACGTGCTCTGCGGTCCAAAGAAGACTGCAAGAAGGATCTAAACTCGTGTAACCCGATCACGTACGCACCAGTTTTTGAGTCAGTGACCTCTGGCCGCTATAGGTAGTGTGCAACTATCAAAATCGGTATCAACAAGGCCAAAGAGAACAGAGAGATCCAGCGAGTGGCCGCACCTAGAGGTCCGGAAACTGCAAAAAGTCAGTCTGCCACTGCTCCCCCGATTACTCATACCACTTATCACATTTGTAGTAAGTGTGAAAAGAGCTGCAGTCCCGCGTTTGCTTACCATAATTTCACGGCCATAAGGCGCACCTAAAAGTCTCAAATTTTCTTCAAAATGAGCGGTGCGCCTTGTGTGTGAGAAAAAGCGGAGCTAAAAGAAAACGCGGTGCCCGCGAGGCGGACCTGAAAGAAAAGGTATGAGAACATTAAAGAGTGAAGTGTGAGCGGCGTGGGAGCGATGGATGACCGAAGGAGACCACAGTTTCACGAAGGGTGGAAGGCAGCGCCGGGCGAGTTACGCTACAGTTTGCCAATGGATTGTAGATGCTTGGACTAACGTGTCTGCTGGTACTGTTATCCGAGCTTTCGCAAAAGCTGGCATCCTTTCTGAGGAGCCGCACAATACAGACAGTGACTTTGACAGCGAGGAGCGACGTGGACCTGCTCTAATGGATTTTGCGCAGCTGTTCGATTCTAAAACAGAGGATGAGGACTTTGACGGATTTGAATAAAGACTACTACCGGTAATGTGCTTGTTTAGTATCGTTACTACTTAAATAAAGTACAACCAAACTCAGTTTTGCTCCCGATCTATTTTTTAATACCCACATTTGCATGCGTGCGTGTGTGTTGTTGTAAGGCGGTGTTTGACTGAGACTGCGCCTTTTCGTTCGGTGCGCCTAATGGCCGTGAAATTACGGTATTCAGCCACAGCTGTAGTTTGACCACCTCTGTTTTTGGTGTTTACGTGGAGAGACAGATTAGAGAGGGCAGGTCATGTGGGAAATGATTCACCGTCAATGTAGCAACTGCTCCTTCGCTGTCACCATTTGTTCATTCTAAAACCACTGCGGTAACAAAAATAAGGCCCACCCACCCCTAAGTTCATTTCACACGAGATGGGACCTTGAACTAATAACAATCCTGTGTGGACTCACTTCGTTCGATCCTGTCCAGGATGCTAAACGCAGGGTCATGAGGTGAAGCTGTACTGATGTCCTCTAGAATCTGTACCACTGTGGGGGGCACAGGACGGCTGGATATGACCACCCGCTTCTTACTTTTAGAACAAATGTTCATTCTGATGAAGAAAACTTTACAGCTGCCATCTGAAAAAAAAAAAAAAAGTCAGGTTCTTTTAAAGAGAAATGATTCAGTTTATTTTACAGATGTTTTAATCTGGATCTTTGAACTGGCTGAGGTTTTAATTTGAAAATAATGATCAAATTAATTAAATAAAATCTCTTTTTTTTTTCTTTAATTCGGCATATAATATATTATTTTTAAAAGACATTTCTAAGTAAATGAAATTAAAGCGGATCTTCTTCTCCTTTCAGCATTTCCCTTCAGGGGTCGCCACAGCAAGTCAGTTTCTTCCATCTAACCCTATCTCCTGCATCCTCTTTGGTCACACCAACTATCTTCATGTCTTCCTTCACTGCATCTTGAACGTCCTCTTTGGTCTTCCTCTAGCCCTCTTTCCTGGTGGTTCCAAATCCAGCATCCTTCTTCTGATGTACTCGGTCTCTCTTCTCTGTACATGGCCAAACCATCTCAGTCTGGCCTCTCTGACTTTAAAACCTCTAAGATGTGCTGTTCCTCTGATTCTGTCCATCCTGGTCACTCCCAGAGAGATCCTCAGCATCTTCATCTCTGCTACCTCCATCTCTGCTTCCTGTCTTTTCCTCAGTGGCACTGTCTCTAGACCAATCAGCATGGCTGCTCTCACCACGGTTTTCTACACTTTTTCTTACATTTTATCTGAAACTCTTCTATCACACATCACACCTGATACTTTCCTCCACCCGTTCCAGCCTACCTGCACACGCTTCTTCACCTCTTTTCCACACTCGTCATTGCTCTGGACTGTTGATCCTAGATACTTAAAATCTTCCACCTTCTTTATTTCTTCTCCCTGTAACCTCACTTTTCCATTTGGATCCCTCTCATTCACACACATGTACTCTGTTTTACTCTGACTAATCTTCATTCCTCTTCTTTCTAGTGCAAACCTCCACCTCTCCAGCTTTTTCTCCACCTCTTCCCTCCTCTCACTACAGATCACAATGTCATCTGCAAACATCATTGTCCTGTTATTTACCTAACAGTAACAAATCAGTTTTTAATGTAGAAAATTATAAAAAATACACAGAAGTTTGTGAAAAATATTTGAGCTGATTTTTTTATAACGTCTTAAAATGAGTAAAAACGTTTTTTCAGATGATTATTGCTGATTTTTAACTGGATGATAAACTTGTTTTTTTAAAGAAAAATCTTGAACAGAATTCGTCAGTTTGTTCTAAAGTCACAGCAAAAAAACCCACAGATTTTTAAAAGCCTCACCAAATATTTCTTTGAAGCTTCTGGTGGATTTTAGTTATAATTCGGTGAAAATTTAAACGGGATTATTTGTAAGAAATTATTTTCAATCCCAAACAAGCTAGTGATGACGTCGGCAAGCAAAACCGGATGTGACGTCATGACAAAAATTATGAGCAAATCTATTTTTTTTTTCTTTCTTTTTTTTTTTTGTTGATTTTTACTTTTTAAATAAGTTATTTCTCATAGTTTTTCATTTTCTACCCACATAAATATGATTTTTGTTTGTTTGTTTAACTTCCTTTTGTCACTACTTAATAGTGCCCCCTATAGGATTGGAGTGTCTTGTTTTTCTAATCAAATTTTTTTTTTTTTTTTTACAATCCAAATATTTATGCTTTCTGCGCTGGACCTGACAGGAATTACTAAGGGGAGGGGCGGGTGTAGGTGGGGTGAAAAAGAGGAGGAATAAGGTACAGAAGAAGAAGAAAGGGGGAGAAAGTAAAAAGAAAATCTGAAGTTGCAGTATTCTGCATCCCAACCAACCTGCTGGATTATCTGAGGGGGAAAAAAGTACAAACAAGAGTTTAAACCAGTGATAAAACTGACACACACAACAAAACCTTCTATAGCAAATGATGTACAACACAAACACATGTTACTAGAGTTATAATAATATTGGTTGGAAGCAAGGAACATAGCGGACAGTAAACAGAGTGATATAGTGTGTAAGTGAGAGTACATGCATGCTGCCGATGTGAACCATGTGCTTATTAGGACCAACAAATTGTCACCAGCCCCAAAAGATTGGAACGAGGGAGGCAGAGACACACGCAACCCGGGCCCACGCCCATCCAGATCTCGGGACCCCGAGGCCGGGCCGAGGAGCCGCCCACCCACCCAGCAAGGCGCATAGAGAAACCCCTGGCAGGGCCACTCCAGCACCAAGGAGCACGGGCCTCCCCGATGCCAGGACCCACAGGCCTCGGGGCAGACGTAGCAACCGTACCCCACGGCCCCAGGCGAGCCCGGGGGGTGACAGAAGTCAAGGCCCGGACCGAGAGGGGAGCACTCACCCCAAGGGCCCAGGGACCCGACAATCCAATCAAATTTTTTTATAATAACCAATATTTAAAAATTCTTATGTTAGATTCAGTCAATCATCTTCTTATCTGTCTGTCCCTTTCGAGGTTGCAGGGGGTGCCGGAGCACATCCCGGCTGATTTAAGGCGAAGGGCAGGGTACACCCCGAGCAGGTCACCAGTCTGTCGCGGGGCCTCACACATACAACCATCCACACACACATTTATTCCTCGGGGCAATTTGGCACCGGCCAATCAACCTAGCATGCATGTCTTTGGAGGGTGGGAGGAAACTGGAGTACCCAGAGGAAACCCACGCAAACACGGGGAGAACATGCAAACTCTACACAGAAAGGACAGTGTTCCAAACCTCGTCCCCACTCAGGACTTGAACCCACAACCTTCTTGCTGTGAGGCCACTGTGCCACCATGCTGCCTCATGTTAGATTCCCATTTGTAAATTATAATATTTGGCGGGGCACTTCCCCTAAGCTTATTTGACAGTTTCAAAGTTCCTTTGAGACAAGTATCTCAACCTGGGAGGGGGAAAAAGCTGCTCAAGACAATGTGTCTCTACCGAAACAAAAGCAAAAATAAAAGCAATGTATTTGTCTTCAGTAAATTAATGTCAGGACGCGGAAACAGTTTAAGTAAAGATCAGAATTCAAAGTCTTTCTAGGAGTAAAGTTTGCTTTAAATAAGTCTTTTGGTTTATTTGTCACCTGAACGCCAAACTGCCATAAGCTGCTTTAAAATCAAGATTATTATTGTTACAATGCGAGCATAGTGAATTTTTGATAGACTCTGGCTTTAAATATAAAAAAAGATACAAAGTAGAAATATTAATAAAGCAATTTCACCACATTCACGCCCCAAGAATGTGGGGCATGACCCGGCATGGGCAAACCACTTAGAGTTAAGTAGACCACTTTAGAGATTAGCTAGACCCACTCTTTGTAAACAAGGTACTTTCCTGTCCACTAGCTGGATTGCAAATGCCATCAGGCCGTTGTTTTACCCAAGCAGCACCCTCAGAGTTAATTATCACAGTGCCCAAAGGCATTCACACCCCTGATAGTTGATTGCCCCAAGCACTGGTGGCCCTTTTAACAAGTCAAAATCAGATGACAGTAATTGATAAGTAATGTGCTATTACTCTTCACTTTGTCATATATAGTACCATAATTTCACGGCTAAAAGGCGCATATAAACGTCTTAGATTTTCTTCAAAATGAGCGGTGCGCCCTTTCGTGCGGTGCGCCTTGTGTGTGAGAAAAGGCGGACCTAAAAGAAAAAGCGGTGCCCGTGAGGCGAAGCGGACCAGAAAGAAAAGGCATGAGAACGTTAGAGAGTGAAGTGTGGGCGTGGATTGTGTATAAAAAAGGTATGTGCTGTATGCACAACATTACTGTTTTAACCCTGAAAATGGCAAAGAGGCACGCTTATGATGCTCAGCGAGTGGCGTGGGAGCGATGGATGACCGAAGGAGACCACAGTTTCACGAAGGGTGGAAGGCAGCGCCGGGCGAGTTACGCTACAGTTTGCCAATTGATTGTAGATGCTTGGACTAACGTGTCTGCTGGTACTGTTATCCGAGCTTTCGCAAAAGCTGGTATCCTTTCTGAGGAGCCGCACAGTACAGACAGTGACTTTGACAGCGAGAAGCGAAGTGGACCTGCTCTGTTGGATTTTGCGCAGCTGTTTGATTCTGAAACAGAGGATGAGGACTTTGACGGATTTGAATAAAGACTACTACCGGTAATGTGCTTGTTTAGTATCGTTACTACTTGAATAAAGTACAACCAAACTCAGTTTTGCTCCCGATCTATTTTTTACAACACACATTTGCATGCTTGCGTGTGTGTTGTTGTAAGGCGGTGTGTGACTGAGACTGCGCCTTTTCGTACGGTGCGACTAATGGTCGTGAAATTACGGTAACTATTATTATTACCTTTTAATTTTACAATATATTACTATTACAGCAAAGCCCTTCTATTACACATGACTATTATCCCATCATTGCAGGCAGGTTGATGTCAGAGACATATAAAAGTGGATCGTCTGCATATTCCAAGACCTTTCAGTCTCTCATTGTTAGTCATAACTTATTTTCAAATTCCTTTAACTTTTTTACAAATTTCTTGGTGTGTTATCCGTTCCGTTCCGTCATCTTCCGCTTGTTCCGGGGTTGGGTCGCGGGGGCAACAGCCTCAAATGGGCAGACCAGGGTTCTCTCTCCCCGGCTGCATCCTCCAACTCACCTGGAAGCATCCCAAGTCATTCTCCGGCCAGCTGTGAGACATAGTCTCTCCAGCGGGTCCGGGGTCTGCCCCTTGGTCTCCTCCCGGTAAAATGTGGCCAAAACACCTCGCCCGCGAGGCGCTCGGGCGGCATCCTGATCAGATGCCAGAACCACCCCATCTGGCTCCTCTCAACCTGGAGGAGGAGCGGCTCGACACCAAGCTCCTCCCGGATGGCAGAGCTCCTCACCCGATCTCTGAGTGAGAGCCCAGCCACCCTGCGGAGGAAGCTCATTTTGGCCGCTTGTACCCGTGATCTCATTCTTTCGGTCACCACCCACAGCTGGTTACCATGGTGAGGGTTGGAACGTAAATCGACTTGTAAATCGAGAGCTTTGCGGGTGTATTTTTTTTCTAAAAATAGAGAGTTAATCTTTGTTAAAGTCTTGCTTTGGGTAAACAATTTTAGATTATTTGTGTGAAGCAGAGTAGAAGAAACGTCACATACAAGTAACATTTTCATTGAGAAATTTATTGATACATTTATGTAACAGATAAAACTCCAAAGAACATTTTTTACACCAACTTTACGTCTTTAGAAAATACAAACATATTTTCAGTTTGATGCTAGAAAGTCAAATTAAAGCAGTGAAACATCTGACAATAAAATTGATAAAATACATTAGTAACAGCAATCCCGAAGATTTTACAGCCAGCATATTAATCCATGACCGATGTGGAAATAAAAGAAGAAGTTAATCTGTAAGTGGAGTGGTGGAACATTTTCAACAGACATATGATTTTTTACACAAGTAACCATTAAAAAAGTAGCATTTAAATAGTAACTGTTACTGTTTACCTAAATATTTCCATATATTACTTTACGTTACTACACTGTGTCTATAGATCTAAAATCTCTTTGTGAGGCAAAATTATGAGTGTGTGAGTGAGTTTGATAAAGGACATTTGGATGCATCCGGTAACTATGGATACGAGACAAAAAATGTAAGATTAATATTTACTTTAACACATGTTTAACACCTCAAATGTCAAGAATGCCTAATGTTAAAATTGATTGGCCACACAAACATCAGACAGGTTCTTTTTCTCTGTGGAAACAGTCTGACCTCGCACCACTTGGGTTCATTCACTTGGTCGGGGGGTTTGGTTTTATTGGCTTTAACCAATTTTTTTTCTGGTTGAAACTGCACGTGAGGTGTGTAATGTAACGCTAGCTGAAAAACGAACGTTTACCCAAATCCTATCGGCAGCAGGACAACCATCTCTTTGCAAATAATAAAACTCTCAAGACACTGTATTTGTTCTGGCCTTAAATTCTCAATTTAGAGAATTGTTGCGAATGCTGGGATTACCCTGTGCAATTTCACAATGTTCCAAATCGAACCCCCATCCACAGTGTGCGTCTAATTTGGCTACAATTTAAGCCTCGCAGTACTCACACAGCTTAATCTAATAGTCTACTGCGAGTGATTCACTCACACTGTTCCAGCAAAAATTGTACACAGTTTACCTAGACTGTTTAGTTTGGGGGACCTCCATGGTTAGTTATTGAGCTACAAAACAGACCCAGATGATGCTTTTGAGTTTGACGTAGCGTCACCTCTATCCGCTGATTGGCTGGTCGTTTCCACAGTTTTCAAATGTGCCATGGTGCGCAATACCTGACCTGCTAGCAGGAGTGAAATTCAATATCGTGGAGGCACGAGGTGGGCTGGCTCAGGGGTGGGCAAACTTTTTGGTTCGCGGGCCACATTGAGTTCTAACATTTGACCAAGGGGCCGGAACAGTAGCAAATGGATGGCATGCTTTTGTAACCGCTAGATTAGACCAATAAAATGGCGCGCTAGATTTTAAAGAAGCACACTGAATGTTACATCAAGAGCGTTAAATTTCAAATGTAGTGGCGCTAGGTTTGAAATCTAAGCGCTTGATGTAACATTTTGCTTGTTTTTAACACCTAACACGCTTGTTCATGCGCGTGTATTGGACCTGATGGCTTTCCATATCTGTGCACACTGTTTATTTTGACTGGTTGCGCATCGAGGAGACACACACGTTAAAGGGAGCAGTGTTGTTGTATCTAGAGTGTGTCATCTAGTGACGAGACATCAGAATTACAGGAGAAATAAAACATTACCAAGGTTTATTTATTTTAAAAATTTTAAATTCGGCGGGCCGGGTTAAAATGTTTAACGGACCGTATGTGGCAGGGTACATACACAGTTTACATACACAGAGTACATGTGTGTGAATGAAAGGGATCCAAATGGAAAAGTGAGGTTACAGGGAGAAGAGATAAAGAAGGTGGAAGATTTTAAGTATCTAGGATCAACAGTCCAGAGCAATGGAAAGTGTGGAAAAGAGGTGAAGAAGCGTGTGCAGGCAGGCTGGAACGGGTGGAGGAAAGTATCAGGTGTGATGTGTGACAGAAGAGTTTCAGCTAGAATGAAAGGGAAAGTGTACAAAACCGTGGTGGGACCGGCCATGCTGTTTGGTCTAGAGACAGTGCCACTGAGAAAAAGACAGGAAACAGAGATGGAGGTAGCAGAGATGAAGATGCTGAGGATCTCTCTGGGAGTGACCAGGATGGACAGGATTAGAAATGAGTACATCAGGGGAACAGCACATGTTAGAGGTTTTGGGGATAAAGTTAGAGAGGCAAGACTGAGATGGTTTGGGTACGTACAGAGGAGAGAGAGAGAGAGAGAGACAGAGTACATCAGAAGAAGGATGCTGGATTTGGAACCACCAGGAAAGAGGACTAGAGGAAGACCAAAGAGGAGGTTCATGGATACAGTGAAGGAAGACATGAAGATAGTTGGTGTGACCGAAGAGGATGCAGAAGATAGGGTTAGATGGAAGAAACTGACTTGCTGTGGCGACCCCTGAAAGGAAAAGCCGAAAGAAGAAGATGATGAGGCTCGCGGGCTGTAGTTTGTCCATGCGTGGGCTAACTCCATGTTACATTTTTTGTGATGTACAAACAGATACATTTTTTGCACTGCAGACAAATATCAACACAACAATCAACAACAATATATCAACAATATAACACAGTCAAATGATACATTTTCTGCAGTGTTACTGTAGGAAATTATAGTTAGACTTCTCGTCTTTGTGATACTTTTGCTAAGAAAATTCCAAAACAGCATCTAGAGGCCACTGTTTTGTGTCCATGGTTTCTGGATCCACCGTAATGTCTTCACTCTTCATGAGGAGTTTTGTTTTTAAATTCATATATTTGTGTGTGGATGCTTGTGTAGATTGGTGTGTGTTTGTGAGTGTATATTTTTCTATTCTTTTAACACATTGACGTCTGTTTGTATCTTCGTCTTTGAAAAAGAATCAATTTTACAGGAGAAATTAAATAAGTTTGTTCCTCATGTTCAGCAGAAACATTTTAGTTTGATGAGAAGCTGGTTTAATCTGCATTTTTCTTGGTCTGCTGTTTTACTATCATACGCTTTTCTGTGATCCAGCTGATGATTTCGATGCAGGTTGGTTATGTTCAGGCACTCTTTCTTCTCTCAAACAAGCAGGTGGATCTGCTGAACTCTTCCATAAAGAATTCTGTTAAGTTGATGAAGGACATAAAACCTAGAAAATATTAAGGATACTTTTTAGTGGCCATGACCTCTGTAAAGTTTTAATCTGAGTTCAAGTTAAAAGCATAAAGTGGAGGATGTGGTAGTGTTGCATGATAAATCGAAGGTGCACAGACTATCTGAGTTGATTTGAGCAAATTAAAGATAACAGAGATGATCCTAGAATGGAAAAATGAATTTGATGACCATTTCTGCAGACATCGAAGTCTCTTTCACCACAGCAAGAGCTTTTCCAACCAAGAAAAAGTTCCTCCCCAGCTTTTCTTCTTCTGCTGCTATCTGTCTGCCTGGAAAATAGAAAAAAAATACAGATTAGTTTTTTTATTTCTCTAAAAATTACAATTACAGATGGTTGATTTTGATTTTTTTTGGTTTGTTTTTTAAAACATTATCAAGAAATGGCTGAAATAAAAGTCAGTTTAATTTCTGAGATAATAAAATATTCACATTTTCTTCTCGTTTGTTTTTGATAAATTCTGGGAGGAGTCAGTTTGACTTTCAGAGGATTAAATAAACATCTGAAATGTTTACAAAAAGACATAAATTTTATCACAAGTATTTCAAATTTTGATGAATAAATGCTCAGCAAAAAACTGGGATTTGTAGATAAATCCATTTCTCACCAATGCTAAAAGTCCTGTCGTCTCCAGACAGGTATCTCATACAACTTTGAATTCTTTACGTTGTTCAACTTTTTGAGTCCATCTTGAAAATGAAGCTGTAAAAAAATCTATTGCTGAATTACCGGTATATTTATTCAGTTTCAGTAGTTCTTTTAGTTTATAAGTAATTACTTATAAGATTGCAACTAATTTTGAGAGATGTAATTGTATGGTTACCTAATTATGTTTCTTACGTCACATACACAACAGTGCAAGCTAGCTAGAGGGACTGCAGAGACCGGAATTCCCTTCGTGCAGAGACAGCCAAAATTAAAGAAATTTCTGAAAGCCTTTGAACTCTTTCACTGCAGATACTGTAAAGTTAGAAATTCGGGTGGATATGTTGTTTGAGCCCAAAGAGTAAGAAAAACATTGCTGGGTTTTGGAAACTCTGTTGATTTTTTTCCTTGCTCGCAACTAAAAGCATTGGAACGAACAGTAACAGAACACGTCTTGATGTGGGGATGTGGAAGGAAGAGGACCCATATGCAGGACAACAAAACAGGATTTATTAACCAAAAGTACAGTAAAGCTCTAAGACAAAGGCCACAGGATTAACTCAGGATCAAAAAGTTCAAATAATATAACAGAGTTCTACGGTGCATCTTATGATCAGGCAGCCAGGACGGAAGACCTGGCTGGAAGGGATGGTAATGGGGGTGATAACAATGACCCGACGAAGACGTCTGGAGTGATTTCCTTTAAATAGGCACCGGGATCCACAGGTGTGTGCTATCAGACTGATCACCCTCAGGAGTCTCTAATCAGGGTGATAAGGGAAGCTCCAGGGCTCCCTCTGGTGGCTGGGGAAGGGATCATGACAGTACATTTGGATATATTTTATATGTATTATTGTCCCAAACATAGTTAACAACAGTTTATTATACAAATATTCTATTTGGCCAGAAGAGAAGGCCATGAATGACCTGTTGAGGGCCGCCTTTAAAATAATTATCCAAAATAAACAAGAAATGAGAAATTGAACATTTAAAAACAAAACATCTGAAAAACCTCTCATGCAGCCATAGAGGCCATAAATCCTAAACATAAAGTCTGGTGAAGGTGCTTTCTAAGAAGGAAGTGGAGGGGGATTAGAGTTAGTCACAGTAAATTAATCCAGCTTCTTCCTCTCTCTCCTTTACAGCTCTAGGTCTAACAGAGCATATGGTAAAATCTAAAATTTAAATCACTCCACCAAATCGGGACGCTGTGTAAATAATAAAACAAAATCTGATAAGTGCTAGAATGACAATAAAAATGTAACTTGTGTTATTAACAGCTATTCCCGCATATAGACCAGGCTTATCGTACCATATTTAACTACAGCATTCATAGAATAGTTACTTGTTCATTGACAAAAATATATTCCTGGCCAGCTCGAAGGAAATGTGCCTGACACTAAAACACAAATACTAAAAGCGGCTTTTAAATGCGAATACAATAAAACAAGATGAACTCAATACAAAAAAATGATCCAATTTTTTTAGTATCTGATATTTAGTATTTCACCCTGAAAGTGCTGATGGGATGAAGCAATGCTGTTTTTACCTGCCAAAAAGAGTTTCAGAGCACATTTTATTTTGTGAAAATAACAAGAGGTTGTTTAAAACTATTTAAAGGTGGGCAAACTCCAACTCGATGGTCATATTTGGGCCGCCCGCCATGTTGCTTTTTTGTACTGCACCGGAACATTCACGCATTTTGTGAATGCGTGAATCAGTAATTTCTTATTATTTTCCATCTTCTTTTCTTTCATATTGTAAAATAAGGGTGTCACTGAGCTGCATCTGAAAATATTGAGTGTGAATGTTTTAAGGGGTGCGATAGCACAGTGGTAGAACGTTCGCCCTTGGACCAGAAGTTCTCTGGAAGTTCGCGGGATCGAATTCCACTGAGCTCGTGTCCTAGGGGAAGACACCCAACCCCGGGTTTCTCCTACCATTGGCGCCATCCTGGCAGCCTGCTACAGTGTAATGCAGGACACAAATTTTCCTGTTGAGGGATGCGCAAAGTATAATTCCTTTCTTTCTGCTGCTACATTTGGAAATATCTCACCTTACATACAGATAACAAGGACAGGAACAGCTCTATTTGGCATCGCAGGAGCGTGACTCAGTGGGAAGAGCGACTGTCTTGCAACTGGAAAGTCACAGGTTCTCTTCAGCCCAGAAGCTCATGTCTTTGTATTCTTAAACAGGACACCTAATGCCTAATAGCTTCTGATAGCTTGTGCAATTAGATGATCTTGCTGCCATGTTTCTGCCTCACATGGCAACCTCCGTCATCAATGTGGCTGAACCTGAGGTACATTGTATAATGCTTTCGGGTGCTCTTTACACGCACTATGAAGCGCTATGTAAGTACAGTCTATTCACCATCTGTATCATCTACGTATGCCTAAAATTGGCACCATTTTGTGCACAGCTTTGCTACACAAAGGCCACTGAGCAGCTATGCTAGCACTAATGCTAACACGCCAACTTACCACTCTGCTTAACCCAGGAAAGGCTGAAGAGGAGAACAGAATGACCACATTAGCAGGAGGACATGTACATAATTATGTTCTTTACGTCTAATATGATTTAATGTTTGTTTTCTTCGGGTGGGTTTCCCCAATGGCGCCACAGTGACAAAGTTCCCTCCGTCTGACTGTCATCTCCATCACCTACTACCTTCACGTTTTCTACAACCATAAACCTCCTTATAGGTCCTCTTATAGACCTGATCGTTTTCACAACATATTCGAGTCTATCTGCACATGCTTCTTCATCTCTTTTCCACACTCAACAGAGACAGCTGAACATATTCAAAGCTACAAACTGTTTCAGTTTAAGCTGATTATGTTTTCATGACTTCCTCTCCACTGACCTTCGTATCCTACTCTTTGCACTCAGGTCACTTGTTTAGACTTGAGCATTTTGCCACCTTCACTGAGCCCCCAAACTGCATAGAAGTCAGCTCATGTTCCCTTTTGGGTCTAAGTATGCTTTGTAAATGAAGCCCCTTGATCTGGATTCCAGTGTGGAAGAAACTGTTTCCTTACTTGCTTATCCTCTTCACTCGGCTGGCTTGGAACAACTTTAGCTGTTGAGCTTTGTGCAGAGGAGCTTGGTAAACTTTTTGGTTCAGACTGATTGACCGGTGCTCCTGGTGTCAGCAGGGATTTGTTCTGAACCAGCGTAGTCAGGACTGAAAAAGAAGAATATTAGTTTGACTAGAGACGAAGGTAGTAATTCCGATCTTATTGAGTAGGACTACTGAAACCTTCTCTGGTGAGGGTCTCTGCAGCAGTCATGGCCTTCCCACCCAGATTGCTGACCATGTTGTCCACTGTGGCCTCATGGCGGAGAAAGATGGGCCGAACCACCTTGTTGTAAATGATCTGAGAGCCGTTCCATGACATTGGAGCCATGCACCACAACAGGAACAGACACTGGGTCATGAAACAGAAAAGAGAAGATCATTGGGTACTATTTTATGTTGCTTTTGTCGAAATCAGTCTAAGTACTGTTACATACTAGCCCAGGCATGGGCAAACTACGGCCCGTGGGCCACCTGCAGCCCGTTAAGCATTTTAATCTGGCCCGCCAAATGTGAAAAAAATTAAATAAATAAACCTTGTTAATGTTTTATTTCACTATAATTCTGATGTTTTGTCACTAGATGGTGCCAAAGATACAACAACACTGCTCCCATTAAAATGTGTGTGTCTCTTTTATGTGCACATTGTCAAAATAAACAGAGTGCACAGATATGGAAAGCCATCAGGCCCAATACACGCACATAAACAAGCGTGTTAGATGTTAAAACAAGCAAAATTTCACATCAAGGGCTTAGATTTCAGACCTAGCGCCGCTAGATTTGAAATTTAACACTCTTGAAGTAACGTTGAGCACGCTTGTTTAAAATACAGCACGCCATCCTATCAGTCTAATCTAGCCGTTACCAAAGCATGCCATCCATCTGCCCCCCTTCCAGCCCCCTGGTCAAATGTTGGAACTCGATGTGGCCCGCGAGTCAAAAAGTTTGCCCACCTTGTACTAGCCCAATCAAAAGTCTCCACCTACTTTTCCACCAAACCCAATTAGAAGGTGTGTCCACAAGTACAAAGAGCCCAAAAATTAAGTTTTGAACAAATATGATCAAGAAACACTAAGTCATGTCCACCACACCCTCACAAATTCTTCTTTGTATTTTCTTACCTTAAACGCATAATAAAATGGAAACCAGTAGAGGAAAATGTCAGAGAAGAACTCTCCAAGGCTGAAGACGCCGTACACCACCCAGTACGTCAACCATTTTGTGTCATCTTCTTTGCACGGGCTTTCGATGGCTTTCACTCTGCGGTATAAAAGTTTGACTCATTTACAACCAACAGTAGAGCGTTTTGTGAAGTAGGGACGTTATCTGACGCTTAGCTGAGAATTTTATCAATTGACAAAATGTTAGACTCTGCTGACACCGAATGGAAATGTCTGGCATTGCAGATAAACCATGGACTCCTAGGATTTAGGACCAGGTATTGCTGCATATCTGACAGTTTGGTTCCAGAAAAGACAACTTACGAGTAATATGCTGGATAGACGAAGCCAATCAGATTGCAGAGGAGTGAGGCACCATAGCCGTACACCAGGTAGAGTCCTGTCAGTGAAACGGCACCTGGACCAAAACACACCACACACATTGGGCTCACTGTGATCAAAAAGCAATGAAACATTTCTTTTTAAATAGTATATAATTATTCATTATTAGTTATTTACATAAAAACATTACAAATGTAATCGTAAAAAAAGAAAAAGAAAAGCCGTTATTGATTCTATTAATAATATCAAGAATAACTGATGATAAATTAGTCACTTTCTTAACCATCTATCCCATACGGAGTTGCCAAAGCCCATCATAGCTGATTCAAGGTGAGGGACAGGGTAAGCCCCGAATAGGTCACCACTCTGTCGCAACACCCACGTACAACCCTATATACTTGTTCCTAGGGGCAATTTGCTACCGGCCAATCAAGCTAACATGCATGTTTTTAGGAAACCGGAGTATCCAGAGGAAACCCACACACACACGGGGAGAACATGCAAACTCCAAACAGAAAGGCCAGTGTTCCAAGCCTTGTCACCACCCGGGACTTGAACCCACAACCTTCTTTCTGTGGGGCCACTGTGCTACCGCGCCACCTTGATAATAAATCAATCAATGGTTAAACAAAATCCAGCAATAACATTCCAAGAAGGCACAGCTTGAATACGGTAATTGTGGGGTTCTATTTGACCAAGTCGAATGTTCTCCAGTGATTAAAGATGTGATTCTTTCAGAGACCAGGTGTTACACAGCTGGGATTTTAAATCTGGAATTCTGTCACAATCTTATTTCCTCCTGGAACATTTGCTCCCTGCTAATCCTGCCATGTATGCTCAATTTAGGACACCTGGTCCTAATGGCCTCTCCCCGATGAAATGAAAACTCCCCTGAAATGAGACACTCAAATACGATCAAACCTTAAACCTGAAACCCAGCTTCATCATGAACACGGTAACATCTGGACTTGCCCATCGGTGAGACTACTTACCAAAAATACATGTAGTAGATTAGATAGTAAAAGACAAACTAACACAGGGGTGGGCAAACTTTTTGGTTAGCGGGTCACATTGAGTTCCAACATTTGACAAGTGGGCCAGAACAGTAGCAGATTGATGGCATGCTTTGGTAACCTATAGATTAGACCGATAGAATGGTGCTAGATTTTAAACAAGCGCTAAATGTTACATCAAGAGTGTTAAATTTCAAATCTAGCGGCGCTAGGTTTGAAATCTAAGCGCATGATGTAACATTTTGCTTGTTTTAACATCTAACATGCTTATTTATGTGTGTGTATTGGGCCAGATGGCTTTCCATATCTGTGCACACTGTTTATTTTGACATCGAGCGCATCATGAAGACACACACATTTTAATGGGAGCAGTGTTGTTGTTTTCTCAACAAAGCCAATATATCAAGATTTCATCTAGTGACGAAACATCAGAATTGCAGGAGAAATAAAACATTTAAAGTGAGGGCAGGGTACACCCCGAACAGGTCGCCAGTCTGTCACAGAGCCAGACACATACAACCATACATACACTCATTCCTAGGGGCAACTTATTACCAGCCAATCAACCTTACATGCACATTTTTGGAGGGTGGCAGGGAACTGGAGTACCCGGAGAAAACCCACACAGACACGGGGAGAATATGCAAACTCCACACAGAAAGGCCAGAGGTCCAAGCCTCGTCCCTACCCGGGACTTGAACCGACAACCTTCTTGCTGTGAGGCCACTGTGCTACCCACTGCACCACCGTGCTGCCCTCCTTTACAAGGTTCATTTATTTTCAAGTTTGGCGGGCCGGATTAAAACGTTTAACGAGCCGCATGTGGCCTGTGGGCCGTGGTTTGCCCATGGGCCTGGACTAACATACCAGTAGTTGACATTTTATTTAACCTATGTCTGTCAAGGTTCTTAATTTAAACTCACACTGAAATGATGAATTAAGGAGTAAAATTGGGTTAATCCACAGGTATCCCAATTCAAACCTAACCCCAAATGTCCGAGTACACCACTGTTCTGGAGTGAAGTTCAACCCATGAAAAAGAGCAGCTAACGGGTTAGAAGTTTAGTTCTAAATCAAGGAACAAAAAGTGGACCTGACCCTGATGACTCTAGATGACTCTGATGACTCTAGACAAACTTGTTTGCATCCCAATACACCACATACCTGATTAGATTTTAGAACCATTCCATTTTTCAGAAAGTGAAAATAAAATAATTAAACATCCTCTCTTCAATTAATTATATGGTGGTGATTAAATGGTTAAAATGGCTTTAATTTGAATTTGAGCACAATTTATAAATGAACTCAAATCAGTGAGCAGTTTATAATCTGGATGAAAACCTACCTCTGATCAGCTTGTCCTGCTGGCCAGTCATAGAGGCCTCTCCGCTCTGTCCCTGATCTGCTTCAGAGTGGGAACCACCAGGCACCATGCTGACATCATGTCCTCCTTCTAAGCCCTGGTCCTCTGCTCTAGATCAGCTACAATACTCTGCTGTTCCTGCTCACCCAGACCCCACACCCAGCCTGAACTCAGAGTCCCCGTATAGGAACATATTTAGATACAGATGCCGTGAGTAACGCAATACAAATCTAACAAGTTACTGTAATAGATTACTTTTTTTGTGTGGCAGATATTTAACCAATTCCTCAGAAAAAAAGGGGGATTTTAAATATTACTCTTTATAAAATTGGAGTTTTGATATTGTGATAGTCTAAAAAGTTTTTTAAAAAATTAATTTTAAAATATGGTACAGTAAAAAACAGACAGACAGACTCCTGCAACCCTGCTGCTCAAAGGAACGGTACAGAAAATCATTTTTGCTATCCTCCATCAAAATATTTAACCTTCACTTTCAAACCTGTAATTATTTGCCATTCATAACAAAGAATTACTTTACATTTAACAACAATAAGTGGGTATGTGCTGGGGAGAGTGAGCGTATACGAGTGTGTGAACAAGATAACTCAAAAAGTTATGAGTGGAGTTTTTGCCCTTACCCTGAAAAGGAGATACACCCTAAAATATATTTAGAAATCCTTCCAAGTTGCCCCTCTCAAAAGGCAGTGCAGGTTGGCATCAAGTTGTGCCTTCGCTCAATTTCATTTTACTGCAGCAAACAGGTCAGTGAGTGCAGAGATTAGAAAACGCCCAGCCAATTAACGAACAGAGATGATCATTTGCTGTGACATGAACACAAGCGTCTGTCCGCCATGTTTGTAGTTCTGTATCTTAAGAAAGGAGATCCACCATGCTATACGGTTCGTGTTGGCAACTATTTCCGTTCTGGTCCGTCGTCTTCCGCTTATCCGGGGCCGGGTCACAGGGGCAACAGCCTCAGACGGGAAACCCAGGCTTCTCTCACCCCGGCCGCATACTTCAGTTCACCAAGAAGGATCCCGAGTCGTTTCCCGGCCGGCCATGAGAAATAATCTCTCCGGCGGGTCCGGAGATTGCCTCTTGGTCTGCCCCGGTGTGACATGCCCGAAAAACCTTGGAGCCAGGCCCGAGGGTGGGGCACGAGAGTGAGCGACTGGTGGCCAGGCTTTTACCAATGGTACCCGGCCAGGCTCAGCCCGAACAGGGGACATTAGCCGCTCTTCCAGTTGACTCACCACCTGCAGTGGGGGCCGTAGGGGTCAGGTGAATTAGGAGATGGGTGGCAGCCAGACCTTGACTGTCAGATCCTCGGCAACAATTTCCAAGATTGAAAATTTAAAGACAATGTTTTAGAAAGTTCATTCAGGGGAAAGACGTGATTGGAAAAGCTGGTTTATACACCCTGTATTCCGGCTTACACTGACTGTTTGGGTGCAGTTGTGGGAGTTGTAGTTTATTTCCACAGTTTAGTCAGAAAGTGTGTGCGAGACTAGGCATAAATTTACTAGACATAACGAACGGGCTTTGAATGAGTACAATTTCATAACTATCCCATAATACACGTGCCTAAACCCAAAGTTTGGTGTTTATGTGCAACTGATAAAATAAGAAGGAAGTTTGTTTACATAAGATGAGACCTTTAAGCTGAGGTGGGTAGAGTAGCCAAAAAAATTTACTCAAGTAAGAGTACAGTTACTCCAAAATATTTTTACTCAAGTAAAAGTAATAAGTAGACCTAAAAAATTTACTCAAGTAAGAGTAAAAAGTATGTGTTTTAAAAAACTACTCAAGTACTGAGTAACTTTAAAAGTAACATATTTTTTTTGTACACATAAGAATATAAACAACACAACAAAATTTGTATTTTAAAAATAAAGCTAAAAACAAACAAACATTATTTTACTGTTGATGTGGTCATTATCCCAACCGGGGGCGGATCCAGGAGGTGACACAATCTTGTGACTGTTTTCACTACATTTGATTGGATGAACGTTGTCTACAGTCGTCCACAGCAGGAAGCGCCCTTTAAAAATACTTGTTGTACTAAAAAATTTATTAAAAGCAAAAAAAAACCCAAAATATTATTTTACTATTGATGTGGTTACTAGGCCAACCAGGGGCGGATCCAGGAGACAACACGGTCTTGTGACCATTTTCGCTACATTTGATTGGAGGAATGTTGTCTACGTTCATCCACAGCAGGAAGCACTCTCAAAAAAAACTTTTTGTACTTAAAAACGTATTAAAAGCAATGAAGCGGAGTAAGAGTAGCGTTATTTACTGATAAATTTACTAGAGTAAAAGTACAAACTATTAAAAATATTCATAAAAGCACATTTTATTGAAAGAGTTACTCAAGTAAATGTAACGGAGTAAATGTAACGCGTTACTACCCACATCTGCCTTTAAGCAAATTAACTTTAATTTGTTGTTGACAAAAGTGACCTGCATTATTGGTAAACCCGCATGCCCCGCCCCCATTCATCCTAAATTTATCTTCATTCTCTCACTTAAAACTGAAATAAGCTCTTTAATGAGTTTAACAACAGATTTACAATAAAACATGTATTTTATTAAAATAAAGAAGACCTCGGAGTCCCTGTCACACCTCGGAGTGCAGGTCAACATCTCGATATCCTCTTACAAAAGCACTGAACGGCCTCCAACACATCACCTACCCCCAGCGAGGATCTTCTTCTTGATCCCTGTCTTCTCCTCCACCTTTCCCAGGAAATCTGTCACCACATTCTTCTCATTCAGAAAGTTTTCTGCTCGCTCTTTGATGGAGGAAAAGAAGCCCAACAGACCCATGTTCCTCAAAACGTCTCCTCTGGTAAATGTAAGGATGAATATACACCGGTTGAGGTGGAGAGGAAAGCAGACTGGTGGTAATCCTCTGACAGCAACAATCTGCTTTACTCAGGAGAAGGTGGGGATGGGGAGGGGAACCATGTGACTGATAACGCCAACTTAGAGTTTTTTAGGTGGTGACGGCCTTCTTTCCTGTGAATTAAATATCTCTACCTGGACCTGAAATTTCTTTTGTTCAATAGATAATCTGATTTGAACCATAAGCAGCTTTTTCAGTCCGACTAGGATTTAACAACCGTGAAGCACTCAGGCCGTCCGTGCAGTCAGACCATCAGTGTTACTTCTCTAACACTGTTGTGAACGCATTTTTTTTCCAAACCAGACACGGAATTTTTATAAAACTGCCCATGATTACTCAGTACCAACTATAGATACAATAATTAGGTTTTCAGGATCATGCAGTTAAAGATTGAGGTTTGAAATTCTTGTGAGCACAATAACTCGTTAATCCCTCCCGAAAACAAAGGATTTTAATGATAGATAGGTAGATAAAACTTGAGTCACTCAGTACCCACTACATATTAACTGATTAGGTCAAACTCAGTGATTTAATCTAATCGGTCAAAGTCTGATCAGGTCAGACTTTCAGATCGTCAAATTATGGTGAAGGTGGAGAGGTAGCCATGTGCACTCTGAAAGCCAACGTGGGCAGGCTAGCGACCTGTGCAGACTTTTGTGCCAGGGCAGGTTTGTGTCCCCTGCAGGCTTGAGTCTTGCGCAGACTGGGCAGGACCAGACAGGCAAGCCCGTGAGAGGTGAAACGTGAGGCCGAGGTGCCGGCGTGGAGAAATACCATCATGGCTGCTGCAGGAGAGCAGATTAGCAGATGATTGGTCCAAGCACCAGACAGTAGGGCTTAAATAACATGGGGGAAGATAACACACAGGTGCAAACATTACCAAGGGGTGTTTGGGACCATCTGTGCTGAATCAGGGTATAGAGCTCAGTTAGGAGGGAGGAAATGTTCCAAAATAGAGGAGGAGGATCAGGTCTGTTCCTTATTTAGCACACAGTGTAAATCTTGGCTGCAAATACAGTGTGAAGAACATCAACATATGAAAGCTAGAGCATATTATTTTATATATTTTGTTGTGGTTCCCAGACCCGCCTCCAGAGGGAACCCTAGACCACCTTTTCTTCCCCCGACTCCCACCTGATTATGTACACCTGCGCCTCGTTTAACCTGCTGCCTTTCTAAAAGCAGTCTCTCCAGCATTCTTTGTTGGGTCTTCACTCCTTCCTGCCTTGTCTATTTCTTCACCAAGAAAAGATCTATTTGAACAGTGAGAAAGATATCTTGGAATATAATTCTGATCATGAACTGCCTTTTGACTCTTGCTTCTTTTTTCCAGCCTTGCTGGACTTCCTTGGTTAAATTAATTATTTGCTGTTCTGCAATTGGGTCCTCCTCCTTCTGCACCCCCCCATCCCAATGTTGTTATTTTGGTTGCATTCATATAAAAATGTCACTCCTTGTTGGGACTAAGTGTGAGCAGAGCACCAGCACTAAACACTTTGTGCTAAGGTAGAACGAGGTTGTGGTGAGGAACAAAATCCAGAGCCAAGAACAACCAGAAGTTCAGTTATTACTGACTAGTAATTCTAGGTGGGAGCGCGTGAATGAAAAAGAAAATCAGTTCAGGAATGTGTTGGATGTCAAATTAGAGAAATTTTCAAAAAGTTTGTTTTATAAAAAAACCTGTTTAATTCTTACTAAAAATTTTATTTCATCACAAGTAGAAAAACATTTCTTTGGATTCAGACTGTTCTTGATATAAAACGTGGTTCTTCAGTGGCTTCAAAAAAATGCAAAGGTCAAAGCTCTTCTTTCTTCTTCAGGATGATCTGCCGCACCATCTCCGCTATCTTTGGTCGGATTTCTTTAACGGAAACTTTGGGTCCCCAAGCGTCCACCACCTTCCCGTTCACATCCACCAGGTACTTCCAGAAGTTCCAGTCAGGCTCCTTCCCAGATGCCTCTGGAAAAGATGGGTAGATTAGTTTAAATGTGTGTTTATCATAAAGAACACAGGTGCATGTTGACTATGAGGCTGATCATCAGCGTAGATCAAACAAGGGCAAACTACGGCCCACGGGTAACATGTGGCCCGTTAAACATTTTAATCCGGCCCACCGAACTTGAAAAAAAATCAAATAAATAAACCTTGTTAGTGTTTTATTTCCCCTGCAATTCTGATGTTTCCTCACTAGATGGCACACTGAATGGTATGAAAAGCCATCGGGCCCAGTACACAAACGTAAACAAGCATGTTAGATGTTAAAACAAGCAAAATGTTACATCAAGCGCTTAGATTTCAAACCTGGCGCCACTAAATGTGCGTTTTTAAGCGCTATCACACTAGATTTCAGACCTAGAGCCGCTGGATTTTAAATTTACTGCTATTGATGTAACATTTAGCACGCTTGTTTAAAATTTAGCGCGCCACTCTATCGGTCTAATCTAGTGGCGATAGATACTCGAGACTCTGGCGATCTAGTTCACCATCTACTCTTCCGGCCCCTTTGTCAAGTGTTAGAACTCAATGTGGCCCCCCGGATCCGCCCCTGGTATTTGAAAAGGTTTAGAAATAAAGATGTTTTTCTCCACAAATTTCGGGCAAATGAATAGACGGATGTCAAATCTGTGTATAAATAAATATATAGATTGATGGTTGAATGTATACACATCTGTACGGATTGATCAGCCGATGGACGTACAGATGGACAAATGAATGAATAAAAAGAAAGATGGCTGACCTGACAGGTACTTGTAGACATTGTTGGCTCCTGTTCCAACCACAGCGATCTTGCTGAAAATGGGGAATGAGACCCCGTAAGCTCTCCGTACGAAGCTGTCTATCTCCTTATCGCTGCCCGGTTCCTGCTGCCCGAACTGGTTACATGGGAATGCCAGAACGTTGAAGTGGTACGGCCCGAAGTCCCGCTGGAGCTGCTGCAGGTCTGTGTAATGTTCCTCTGTGAAACCACATTCACTGGCCACGTTCACCACCAGAGAAACCTGCAGTATACAGACAACATTTTCACTTTAAACAATCTTTCTACTTCACAGATGAGAGTTCACACAAAATCAGGATAATAAGAGCACCTCATTGTTCATAGTTTTATGGTCTTTTATTTTGGATTTTTTAAAAACATGGGCATTCCCATCTTTTTATTCCTCCATTCATCCAACTATTCCATTTGTCTATCCCCATTTGTTCAACTCCATCCTTTTATCCGTCTGTTTATTCACCAATCCACTATACAAACCACTCCATTCATTACTCAGGAACCAAAGCCAACCCTGGTAAGTATTGAGCAAGAGGTCGAGTACACCTTGGACAGGCCGTCAGTACGTCACAGGACCATATATAGAAACATACCAAGGCAAATTTTAACAGTGATCATATAACCTCACTCACTCACTAAAGGCTTTTAACAGATAAAATTTGCATTTAGCAGAATATGTCCACCAAAAAAGACAAAAATTGGGACATTTTTAATGAGAAGCTGGATATAAAAAACAAATATTGAGGTACCATTCAGATAGAACTTTAGTAGTAAGGCTTCAGATATGTCTTCTGGACGGCGTATTTGAAGATTGAGACGTAAATGAAGATGAAGTTTGAGACAAAAATTATATAAAAAATTTTTTTTTGCAGTTTTCATAGATTAAATGTCACGACCCCCCTCTCATGTGGAACGATCCTCCCAAGCTATTCTGCCATCAGCCCTAGTTTGGCACACCTGGTCCCAATCCTAAGTGTGCCGTATTTCCCTTTAGACTATAAAAGCCCTGGTGTCCGTCACTTCTTCCCCTGCGTCAGTCCCTCACTCCATTCTTCTGCTGCTTCACTTTTTGCACACTGCTCCACTGGTCTGCACAATGCCTTCCT
Source organism: Neostethus bicornis (assembly GCA_902685375.1). Lineage (NCBI taxonomy): Eukaryota > Metazoa > Chordata > Actinopteri > Atheriniformes > Phallostethidae > Neostethus > Neostethus bicornis. Next base: position 3,858,108 of record LR738547.1, on the reverse strand, counting down.
GTTGAGCTCGTTCCCCCTGGCTCCTGGTGCACTCTTCCGTCCTGTTGAGCTTGTTCCCCCTGGCTCCTGGTGCAACCTGCCTTTCTGCTGAGCTTGTTCCCCCTGGCTCCTGGTGCAACCTGCCTTTCTGCTGAGCTTGTTCCCCCTGGCTCCTGGTGCAAACTGCCTTCTTGTTAAGCTCCTACTTCGGGTTCCTTATAACCCAGTCCAGCTTTATCCGTCTGGTCTCCCTCGACGTTCATTCATCTTATAGAGTTCTGTCTGGCAATGCTTCAGGGTCAAACTTCCCTACTCACCGCCACCATCAAGTTTTGTTACTCAGATTTTCTGAGTAACAAAAAATCAACACTAAAAGGTATTGAAGAAATAAAAAAAGGTTGCATTTTGCAAAATGTTTCCTTTAAGAGAGGAATTCACCCCTGCCTGAACATAGAGCAGGGGTGGGCAAACTTTTTGGTTCGCGGGCCACGTTGAGTTCTAACGTTTGACAAAGGGTTTGGAACAGGAGCAGATGGATAGCATGCTTTGGTAACCGCTTAATTAAACCAATAGAATGGCACGCTAGATTTTAAACAAGCATTCTAGATGTTACATTAAGAGCGTTAAATTTCAAATGTAATGGCGCTAGGTCTGAAATCTAAGCACTTGATGTAACATTTTGTTTGTTTTAACATCTAACACGCTGGTTGACGTGCGTGTTTTGGTTCCGATGGCTTTCCACACTTGCGCGCACTGTTTATTTTGACAAAATGCGCATTACGGAGACAGTCATATTTTAATGGGAGCAGTGTTGTTGTTTACTCAACTAGAGTGTGCAATCTAGTGAGGAAACATCAGAATTGTAGGGGAAATAAAACATTAACAAGGTTCTTTTTTTTTTTTTTTTTTTGACGATCAGCGGCCGGATTAAAACGTTTAACGGGCCACATTTGGCCCGCAGGCCATAGTTTGCCCATGCCTGAACTCAGAGCAAGCTCACACATGCAGAATCTCCATGGTTACACACATTGATCATGCTCATCTAGAGCAGTGGTCGCCAACCTTTTCTGCGCCACCGACCGGTTTAGTATCTGACAATATTTCCATGGACCGGTCTAAAGGCCGAGCAGAAAAACTAAACAAGACCAGCCTAAAAAACTGTTTTTTTTAAAATAAAAAAATAACAAACTTAAAGCCACTTTGTCCTCACGAGAAAATTTATTAGCAGCGTTTTTATAACGTGAAAACATTCTCTCTGCCAACGCACACTGGTTGCTATGGTAACGGTAGACATACCTTCAAAATAAAAGACATCATAAAAACAAAGTGATAAAAATACTAGTTAGATTCTTCACAGTAAGACTAGATCAATCAGATCTAGTCCAATTTGAGATTGTTTTGCTGGAACCAGACAGTCCCATCTTGACCTGAAACCTGAAGAGTGTTTCTAAGGTACAGTCTGCTTCGTAACTCTGTACCTCTCCTTAGCAAAGAAGCTTCATATAGACTTTTTTCTCTCATTTTACTAGTTTAGGGGTTTAAATTTAATGAAATGACGTGTCACCAGCGAGTCATTGACGGATGTAAGGAAGAAAATCCGGGAACTTTTCAAATTAAAACATCAGTATGACTCGAATAATAATCCAAATGGAAATAATAAAAGTTATTTCTTCTTTCGGTGCGGCCCGGTACTACATGACCCATAGACTGGTACCGGTCCGCGGCCCGGGGTTGGGGACCACTAATCTAGAGGAGAAATTGGGAAGTTAAAACTTGACTCGTTTCTTTATGATCCAGAAATATTATTTGAATTTTTCTATATTTTCAGACCTTAACAAAACAATTTCTTATTAAATTTCTGATGGTCATAATATTAGTTTCTACAAGTTTGTTCAGATTATTTGATCTAAGGGTTGCAGGTTTGGTTTATAGAGAGAGAAAAAGTCTTTTATTGGCAGTGGTGAAACGTAACGAAGTAAATATACTTCGTTACTGTACTTAAGTAAAAAAATTGTGTATCTGTACTTTACTTAAGTAAAATTTAAGACCGGTACTTTTACTTTTACTTCACTACATTTTTAGAGCAAATATCTGTACTTTTACTTCGCTACTTTTTAAAAGTGTGTTTTACATTTTTCGTTACATTTTCGTTCAGGAATTTAAAAAATACACGTTTTTTTTTTTTAGCGCATCTTGAAGCCGCATCGCCAAAATCAAAAGAAGCAGTTGATCGGGAGAAGAAGTAATGAATCGAGAAACATTTTCCGCATTCATTCAAAAACCTAACATCAAATCTAGTACAAATTAAAAAGAGTCAGAAGATCGTTGTTTGTTGTGTTTACTTCTAAATAAAAAGTTGAGCCATCATTACACAGAGCAGGGGCGGATCTAGAATTTTCCAAAGGGGGGTGGGGGTGACTGGGGGGCCTCCCCCCCAAAACATTTAAAAAATAAGTGTCATTTTCCTCCATTTTGGTGCCCATTCACCGGCCCTTCTAGGTTGTAGCTTGACTTGTCCCCTTTCCTTTTATTTTATTTTTTTGTGGACCAAAAGAGGCGGGAGAGGGGGGTCACACCTCTGCAGAGTATTTTCCTGGTTACCATGGTGACACCCTATAGCACAAAAAATAACATTTGAATTATGATCGAATACTTTTACTTTTTACTTAAAAAGTACAATTTACACCAACTACTTTTGTACTTTTACTTAAGTAGATTTTTTTATTGGTACTTTTACTTTTACTTAAGTAGATTTTTTTATTGGTACTTTTACTTAAGTACAAAAAGTGAGGACTTCATCCACCACTGTTTATTGGATTAATAGTAAAATGAATAAAATCATGCATGTGATGCTGAAGTCTGGGATCAGTCTGAATGAGGCGCAGTGAGGCCTCTCTGCCACGTAGGCTGCTGCTGGGTCTGCAGACTCTGACAGGGAGACCCTGACACCCTGCAGAGGAATGATCAGGAAAACACAAAAGCTTTCATGCCTCATCCTGTCATGCAAAGTGTCTTCATGCTGAAAAGTGTCTGCATGCTGCAAAGTGTGTGGATGCAGAACAGAGAGCAGGATCAGTAAGGACACCCCTAAACTGGACTCACCGAACCCCGGTACTTCTCCAGAGAGACCAGCTTCCCTCTGCTGTTGACCACCTTAAAGGTGTACAGGTCTTTTTGTTTACTCTCACACAGACTGAACAGAGTCAGCAGCATGGTCACAGCACCAGCAAGCATCTTAGCAGCAAAATGAGAACTTTAAGTCAGAAACTTTTTAAAGTTTGGACTGATGTCAAGTTATACTACAGGATTATACATCCGGAGTCATTCCTTTCAAAATAAAAGCTCAAAATACTGTTGAAACCACGCATTTCATACCTGAGCTTTCAATAGTACTCCATCTGCATCCATCAGCCCTTCAGTATCTATTGTGTGTTCATAAAAACATCTTATTTTACTGAATTAATTCAGAATTAAAAATGGAATTAGAATTAAAAACGAACTTTCACAATAAAAGTCTTTACTCAACAAACAATCCAGTGGTTAAAGAAAGTCTCTTATTGTGAAAACAGCCACATATAAACCACTCATAAAGTGTTCGTAAACTTCAATCATATGTAAGAATATAACAATATTTTTCTCTTTAAGAACATGTATTATTTGTTGATGAAATGTCTTTTTTTCTCCTAAACAATACTAAAAGTCCAGCGTGTTCTTAAGTTTTCTACATCTGTGAACAGCTGCCCTGTTCCATGCTGCTCAGAGTTCTTTACTTTGTTCAAATTTTGAAAAGACCATTTTGAAAATGGCCATGAAAATAACAGAGTTTTCCAGCCACAACTTTCCACGGAATAAACTCTCTGAACAGTCTTTAAATTCTCAGTCTGTGGAATCGTTGCCAACACGGACTGTATAGCATGGTTGATCTCCTTTTCAATTTCAGAACTACAAACATGGCGGACAAAACCACGCTTGTGTTCATGTCACGCAGTCATCTCTGTTTTCAGATTGGTTATGATGTTTTGTCATCCCTGCAATTGTAGGATAATGCTTTCATTCCCTGACCTAGTTGTTGAAGTAAATTGGAATTGAGCAGAATATAGCAGCAGTAAATGGTACTAGCCTCGCTAGTAGAATGATGTCTAGTAAAATTCTGAAGGCCTTTAAAGATGCTCTCCTGATTCTGGCTTACTTGGCAACAAATGCTGGCTGCATAATTTTGGTCAAATCATACTTATTGGGAAAACCATTAAACTAAAAGGACAAACCTTTCTATTCCGTTCCATCATCTTCCGCTTGTTCCAGGATCAGGTCACAGGGGCAACAGCCTGAAAGGGGAAGCCCTGGCTTCTCTCACCCCAGCTACATCCTCTAGCTCACCCGGAAGGATCCCAAGTTGTTCCCCGGTCATCTTTGAGACATAGTCTCTCCAGCGAGTCCGGGGTCTGCCTCTTGGTCTCCTCCCGGTGGGACGTGCCCGAAACATTTCGCCCGCAAAGCGCTTGAGGGGCAGCCTGACCAAATGCCTGAACCACTCCATCTGGCTCCTCTCGACCCAAAGAAGGAGCGGCTCGACACCGAGCTCCTCCCGGATGGCAGAGCTCCTCACCTGATCTCTGAGTGAGAGCCCAGCCACCCTGCGGAGGAAGCTCATTCCGGCCGCTTGTATCCGTGATCTCATTCTTTCGGTCACCACCAACAGATGGTGACCATAGGCGAGGGTTGGAATGTAGATCGACTTGTAAATCGAGAGCTTTGCTTTTCGGCTCAGCTCTCTCTTTACCACGACGGACTGATGCAGCGTCATGGTCAAACCGTTTGGGAATATTCTATCATCAATAACCAAACTGCAGCCTATGCCAGCGTATGGTTTCCACCTTTTTTTTAAGTACTTGTTGATTGTATAAAGAAAAGATAGTTATCCTGTACTTTCATTTGTTTTTTGAAAGTAAAACTTGTCTGCGTCTAGTGTTTATAACACACTTATAAAACCAACCACAGTTAAACCTCCTGCTGACCATGTATCCAGCAGTCCATCATCTGTTTTTTCGGACGCTGGTTGTGGGGTACCACCTGTAAAGGAGACACTTTGTCTTCATTTGTCCTGCACATCGATTTCAGGAGTCCTTAGAGAAGGACTGCCAAAGATCTAATCAATTCCAGAATCTGCTTCTGAGGAAAAAAAAAAGAACAGCAGCTCCTGTCTCTTGAAGAGACAGTAGAATCACCATCTTAGATTTCTCTTGTGCATTTAACATCAATCAGCCTTCATTACTGAGTGATAAGCTGTGGCTGATGGGTGCTGGTACGTCCATCGTCTCCTGAATCACTGACTACCTGTCAGACAGGCCACAGTTTGTCCAGTGGCTGTCTGATGTGGTTCTGAGTGGTGCAAGAGCTCCACACCACACTGTGCTTTCTCCACTCCTCTTCACATTGTACACCTCAGACTTTCAGCACAACCCAGAGTCATGCCACCTATAGAAGTTCTCTGATGACTCTGCGGTTGTGAGGCGTATGAGTGGTGGGCAGGAGGAGGAGTACATGAGGGTGGTGGATGGATTTGTGGACTTGTAGAGAATCACCTGCTGCTCAATGTGGACAAGATCAGGGAGATGGTGATTGATGTATTAAAAAAGGGGAATACTTTGTGGCACCTTTGCATTCTGGGATTCTGATGACGGCTAGAGACCGGAACATGATGATGATGGTGGGTAGAGACCAGAAGGTGGTGATGATGGTGACTAGAGACCAGAAGGTGGTGAGGATGGCAGACTAGAAACCAGAGGGTGGTGATGATGGTGACTAGAGACCAGAAGGTGGTGATGATGGAGACTAGAGACCAGAAGGTGGTGATGATGGTGGGTAGAGACCAGAAGGTGGTGATGATGGTGGGTAGAGACCAGAAGGTGGTGATGATGGAGACTAGAGATTCAAAGGTGGTGATGATGGTGGGTAGAGACCAGAAGGCGGTGAAGATGGCGGCTAGATACCAGAAGGTGGTGATGATGGCGGCTAGATACCAGAAGGTGGTGATGGTGGCAGACTAGAAACCAGGAGGTGGTGATGATGACTAGAGACTAGAAGGTTGTGATGATGGTGACTAGAGGTGGTAGACTAGAGACCAGTGTTGTTTTCGTCAACGATGACGAAAACTAAATGATTTCGTTGACGAAGCATTTTTTTTATGACGATGACGTAACGATAACGAAATAAACGCAAAACTTTGGAGATGAAAACGTAACGAAATAGGCGTCAGACTTTCACATTTCTGTCTGTGAAAAGAAAAAAACACAGCGGCTGCATCTGTCTCTCACGGCGGCATGCCCCCCACAATGCTGCACGTTCACACCGTCTACACAACACACCTGCAGCCACGAGGAAGTCACACACCATGGTGAAAGCAGCAGCAAAAGGTCAGAAACATAAAAGTTTTCCTCATATTTTGCGCAAACATCATGCTAACTTTAAGCTAATGCTAGCTTACGGCGCACTGCGGTCAAGTGAGCCGCGGTTCACTCAGCCGCGATTCACGTGTGCGCGCCTCGTTTAAATCAATGGAGTCAACTTTGAGGAGCGATAAAAACACTTTTATATTTTATGCCAAATCCACACTAGTATTTATCTCTTCTACTAAATGTCTTTTATCAATAAACAAAGAATTGTGCATTTTTATCGTATACTTTAGGATTTATTAGCATTTGAAAGTGACAAATGGTTTACTTCCCTGCGATTCGGCCGCGATCCACGCAGAATCATATTGCGACTTTTTACATGTTCACGGTAATTTCAAAGTAAATAGCCATAACAGTCAACTTTGAGGAGCGATAAAATCACTTTTATCCATTTTGTCAGATCCACACTAGTGGATAGTGTGGACAGGCGGATCGGCGCGGCATCAGCAATAACTAGGACACTGCATCGGTCCGTCGTGGTAAAGAGAGAGCTGAGCAAAGCTCTTGATTTACAAGTCGATCTACGTTCCAACCCTCACCTATGGTCACCAGCTGTGGGTGGTGACCGAAAGAATGAGATTCGCAGTTGCGGCGCTGCTAACTTCCTAGTTAGCTTGGTTGCGCTAACGACTGCTTTAAATGTATTCCAATGTTTACAGAGTTATTAAGAGGTGTCATTTTTAAGTATTCATAAGTTACAACATTCTTCACTCACTGAAAAAATATATTTATTTACGTTGTTTTACAATGTTCGCTGTTTTGCGCAAGTTAAAGCTCGGCAGAGTTTTTTTTTTTAAACAAACAACCTGCATTATTCTCAGTAATAAAAACACGATTATTAAAGGTTTTTTTGTTTTGTTTAAAACGTTCTAAGTCTTCCCTGACGAAAACTAGACGAAAACTCTTTGGGGTTTTCGTGACGAAAACGTGACTAAAACTTAAATTAAAATTCGTCCAAAGAGGAAGACTAAAACGAAAACTTAGATGGCTGCCAAAAACGACAATGGTAGAGACCAGAAGGTGGTGAAGATGGCATACTAGAGACTTGGTGTGGTAGAAACCAGAAGGTGGTGATTATGGTGACTAGAGATGGCAGACTAGAGACCAGAAGGTGGTGATGGTGGTGACTAGAGACCAGAAGGTGGTGATGATTGTGACTAGAGACCAGAAGGTGGTGAAGATGGTATACTAGAGACCAGAAGGTGGTGAAGATGGCATACTTGAGACTTGGTGTGGTAGAAACCAGAAGGTGGTGATTATGGTGACTAGAGATGGCAGACTAAAGACCAGAAGGTGGTGATGGTGGTGACTAGAGACCAGAAGGTGGTGAAGATGGTATACTAGAGACCAGAAGGTGGTGATTATGGCATACTAGAGACTTGGTGTGGTAGAAACCAGAAGGTGGTGATGGTGGGTAGAAACCAGAAGGTGGTGATGATGGCAGCTAGAGACAAGAAGGTGGTGATGGTAGCATACTAGAGACCAGAAGGTGGTGATGGTGGCATACTAGAGACCAGAAGATGGTGATGGTGGCATACTAGAGACCAGAAGGTGGTGATGGTGGCATACTAGTGACCAGAAGGTGGTGATGATGGTGGGTAGAGACCAGAAGGTGGTGATGATGGCATACTAGAGACCAGAAGGTGGTGATGGTGGCATACTAGAGACCAGAAGGTGGTGATGATAGCATACTAGAGACCAGAAGGTGGTGATGGTGGGTAGAGAACAGAAGCTGATGATGATGGCAGCTAGAGACAAGAAGGTGGTGATGATGGCATACTAGAGACCAGAAGGTGGTGATGGTGGCATACTAGAGACCAGAAGGTGGTGATGATGGCATACTAGAGACTTGGTGTGGTAGAAACCAGAAGGTGGTGATGATGGTATTCTAGAGACCAGAAGGTGGTGATGACGGCATACTAGAGACCAGAAGGTGGTGACAATGGCTAAAGACTAGAAGGTGGTGATGACGGTGACTAGAGACCAGAAGGTGGTGATGATGGTGGGTAGAGACCAGAAGGTGGTGATGATGGCATACTAGAGACCAGAAGGTGGTGACAATGGCTAGAGACCAGAAGGTGGTGATGACGGCATACTAGAGACCAGAAGGTGGTGATGATGGTGGGTAGAGACCAGAAGGTGGGGACTAGAAACCAGAAGGTAGTGATGATGGCGGACTAGAGACCAGAAGGTGGTGATGATATTGAGACCAGGCTTAAAATGGGAGCCAGGTGTGACAGTGAAAGACTATAAAGACCAGATGGAGTAATTGAGGAGGAAATGTTGGGCTAGCAGGCTGTAAAAAAGTAGAGGGGGGATTATTAAACATTTAAAATCATTCAGGTTGATACTTTACAGCACACGTGTTATTTATAGACTGAAAAAAACAAATACATATAAAAGATGAGTTTATTGTTTGATTTTCTTTTTTACGAGTGCTCCTGAACGCATCACACTCCTTCATCTTTCTCCCACAATGCAGTGCGGTAATGTATTAATATGACGTCACTAGTCGCTGTGATGAACAGAGGCCTGCGATTTAATAAACATAATGTCTAATAAAATCATGAAACAAAGAAAACAATAATTCCAGATCACTTCACTGCTAAAAGTAGGTGTTTTTTTCTTTCCTGTGTGTTTGTGTAAGGACTGAAAGTGTTTCCTGTTTATTTAATTTCTAGCAGCTAGCGCGAGTTAGCCTGATGCTAACTGCTAACTCACTATTTAAAATCCTTCTGAAAGTCATATTTTTATAATTTTTATAGTTTTAATTTAATTAAAAATATTTTTCTACATCTGAAACATGTTTTTCATCACATCCTGGTTGTTTTTACAAGTTAACAAGCTTTGGTTAGAGACTAGTTCCATCCTTCTCATCTGTAGCTTTAATCTGTTATTAAATGTTTTAAATTTAGTCGAAAACATGTTATAAATGATCATTTTTTTTATTTAAATACATTTTTATTGATTTAAATACGTTTAAAATGAACACTTTTATCTTCTGTTTCACTTCATTTTTATTTCACAAATACTGTCCTTCCAGATAAAATTCAATATTTTAGTAAATTATTATGTTTAAAACTACTTTAATTACTTTAAAAGTTATCAAAAGCTTTTAAAAATGACTTTATTTAGTGAGAAATAGTCATAAAAGTTCTTAAAAATTGTTTGATTGCTTAAGTTTCATTTTCCAAGCAGGATTTCTTTGTAAACATGATTAAATATGAAGATGATTTAAACTCTAAAAATCTTTTTGAAGCGTAAAAATTTAATTTCTTATCAGTTATTAAACGTTTTAAATTGTGTTAAATACATTTGTTTTGATGGGTTTTTTTTATTTCTTTTCATAATTTTTTAATCAACACTTTCATTTCTTCTGTTAGTTTCATTTTACAAGTAAAGTGTGAATCTGATTTTATCAGAATATACTTGTAATTTTTGTGTTTTTTAAACTACTTTTAATATTTTAAGTGATCTAAACAAAATAAAACTAAAATATTTAAATTAAATAGTCATTAAAAACTTCTCAGATGGTTCGATTGATCGACTTAAGTTTCATTTTCCAATAACTTGATAATTTCCTTCTAAACATAATTCAGAACGAGATGATTTAATCTGTGAGAAATCTATTTAAAGATTCTCTAAGCCTAAAATTCTATTTTTAATCTGTTATTAAATATTTTATATTACGTTGTATTCATTTTTAGAACCTTTGTTTTCAATTTTTTTTATACTTTTCTAATTAAAAATTTCATTTCTTCTGTTTTCACTTTGGTTTCATTTTACAAATAAAATATCCTTCCAAATAAATTAAAATATATTTGCAATAATTGCATTTTGTGTTTTAAACCACTTTTAATTGCAGATCTGTAATTAATAACAGATTAAAACTGGGGTAAAAAAACAAAAATGAAAGTAAGTAAAAGTAAAAAACAAAACAAAACAATGCTTTGTACGAAATAGTCCTAAAAAGCATTTAAGTTTTTTTTTCTCTTACATAGTTTAGTTTTAAATCTTGTTTGATAATTGATCATTTTGATCGTTTCTTATAAAGATATTAGAAGGTATTTATTAATCCAGGATCAGGGATGGATTAAAATGAAATGAATTACTCTATTCATCCTCAACGGGAAAATTTGTGTGCTGCACTCCTTACACCGCAGCAGGCTGCCTTTCGACGGCACCAATGGTGGGAGAAGCGGGTGTTAGGTGTCTTCTCCAAGGACCCAAGACGTGTAAACCCGCGAACTACTGGTCCGCGCGCGAACTCTGATCACCGAGCTGCCGTCTCCTCCCTTAAATTATTTATCAAAAGCTAATTGTTTTTGTTTTCTTGATTATAAACTATTATGTTAACATCAGGCTGTTTTACGTTACTTTAATATTTTTTAAGAAAACAATTTGTTTAATTTAGTGTGAAAATAGTTTTGTACTGATTCTAAACCGGTATGAGTACTTTTAAGTGGTTGTAACCTATAGTCAAACATCAATGAGACATTTTGGAAAAATAACACCTGAAACCTCGCGGTAAATGTCTACCCAGGAAACAAACATCCACGGTTCGTCTGGTTTTGTTTACGTCCAGCCATTTCACTCTCATTACGTCTGATACAGTGCGTACTGATAAGTCTGACAAAGATTCAAATTTGCAGCAGGAATGAAACAGTTTTCATTTCTGTTTTCGGGGCACGTAACGGTTAATGACTTGAAAATGAAGAAAGGTGAGAAATTTTGCCAACGCTTTACAAGGTGAAGCGGCCGCACTAGTTTTTGGGCCAAAGTGGAGGAAGAGGTGGAGGAAAAGCTGGAGAGGTGGAGGTTTGCACTAGAAAGAAGAGGAATGAAGATTAGTCAGAGTAAAACAGAGTATATGTGTGTGAATGAGAGGGATCCAAATGGAAAAGTGAGGTTACAGGGAGAAGAAATAAAGAAGGTGGAAGATTTTAAGTATGTAGGATCCACAGTCCAGAAAAATGGAGAGTGTGGAAAAGAGGTGAAGAAGTGTGTGCAGGCAGGCTGGAACGGATGGAGAAAAGTATCAGGTGTGATGTGTGATAGAAGAGTTTCAGCTAAAATGAAAGGAAAAGTGTACAAAACCGTGGTGTGACCGGCCATGCTGTTTGGTCTAGAGACAGTGTCACTGAAGAAAAGACAGGAATCAGAAATGGAGGTAACAGAGATGAAGATGCTGAGGATCTCTCTGGGAGTGACCAGGATGGACAGGATCTGAGGAACAGCACATGTTAGAGGTTTTAAAGTCAGAGAGGCCAGGCTGAGATGGTTTGGACATGTGCAGAGGAGAGAGAGAGAGTACATAGGAAGAAGGATGCTGGATTTGGAACCACCAGGAAAGAGGACTAGAGGAAGACCAAAGAGGAGGTTCATGGATACAGTGAAGGAAGACATGAAGATAGTTGGCGTGACCGAAGAAGATGCAGGAAATAGGGTTAGATGGAAGAAACTGACTTGCTGTGGTGACCCCTAAAGGAAACTAACACTGGGATTCCCCTGCACCACCACCAGAGCTAAGTCGCTAAAATTCGCAATTTTTTTTTCTTTTAAGCGTCAATTTAGCGGCGTTTTCTAATTTTATTGGAGATTTTCAGTCTTTGACGTGGAAGCAAGTTGTTAACTCTGTGATCAATAAGCAGCGCCTGATGCTGCTGCGGCCTATACCCCTTCCAAAGCGCTGCATGGGCACGCGAGAGAAAAAGAAAGCGAGCAAGAGAGAGGAATATGTCAGTGTGTGTACGGATAAACTCCTCCTGGCGCTCAAACAAAAATTTTTTCCGGCCCCTCGAACCTGGGAGTCGAACCAGGTTCTCCCAGTCGAAAGACAGTATCTCTACCACTAGGCCAACGCCCCTGGGTCCTTCTCATTTCTTTTTAACCAAAGACATGACGGCCATGTTAAACCTCACACAGACAAGTAACAGACTTGGATACAAGTCTTTGGTTTCTGACTCCTCGCTAGAGGTACAGGATACCTTCTACCAAGTTTCTGACAGTTTACGCCCCTCTATCTCTTTCAGAACAGGTTGCAACCCTGGATGAGTGTGTGTGTGTGTGTGTGTGTGTGTGTGTGTGTGTGTGTGTGTGGTGACTTGTTCAGGATGTACCCCACCTCTCAGTCAGAACTATCCTCCGACTAAACTTTATCTTTCTCCTTAAGATATCAGGCGCCCTACCTCCCGCCCGTCCTTGTCGTGGCGTTGGATCCACCTCAGGCGGAATAGCGGGACAGGAGGGATGGACGGCACCACGAGTCCTGTGAAACCAGCCAGACAGTCCAGGGGAGCCAAGGCTTCGTCCAGAGAGGGAGTGAAGGAGGGGAAGGAAGAACAGAATGTGAGCGGCCAGGTAAGTCGTTCTTTTCCTGGCTCCTCCGTGGAGAAGAAAAGAGGCCGGCCGGCTCGGCTCACCAGGCTAAGCGGGAGGACCAGCTCTGGGGAGCGAGGAGGCGGCCCCCAGCAGCCAGCATCAAACAGAGAGAGCAGTGCTCCAGGAAAAGAGAAAGTTCAAGGTGGGTGAAGGAAGTCTTCATCAGGAGGTAGGCTCGCAGTGTGTTTGTGCTGAGGGTGTGTGTGTTTTCTTACAGGGGGGAAGGCTTCGATGCAGCGGGAGGAGCAGAGAAAGCATGAGGGGGAGGAGGAGCACCTTACCGGGGAGCAGCTGGGGCTCCGGCAGGCTGAAGAGCGCCTACACAGAGACTACATCCACCGACTGGTCAAAGTAGGTCCTGTCAGGTTATAAATCCAAACTAGGAAGGTCAAAGGAGCACATGTGTGCGTGTGACCGCTGTGCACATGCAGTGGCACCTTACCATTTGTGCCCTGTACTGAACCGGATGTTCCGTTCTGTCGTCTTCCGCTCATCCGGGGCCGGGTCGCGGGGGCAACGGCCTCAGACGGGAAGCCCAGCCTTCTCTCACCCCGGCTGCATCCTCCAGCTCACCTGGAAGGATCCTGAGTCGTTTCCCGGCCAGCTGTGAGACATAGTCTCTCCAGCGGGTCTGAAGTCTGCCTCTTGGTCTCCTCCTGGTGGGACGTGCCCGAAACTCCTCACTAGCGAGGCGCTCGGGGTCATCCTGACCAGATGCCCGAACCACCCCATCTGGCTTCTCTCGACCTGGAGGAGGAGCAGCTCGACACGGAGCTCCTCCCGGATGGCAGAGCTCCTCACCTGATCTCTGAGTGAGAGCCCTGCCACCCTGCGTTGGAAGCTCATTTCGGCCGCTTGTACCTTGTTCATTCTTTCGGTCACCACCCACAGCTGGTGACCATAGGTGAGGGTGGGAACGTAGATCCTGGTTACCATGTGAGGGTATGAATGTAGATCCTGGTTACCATGGTGAGGGTAGGAACGTAGATCCTGGTTACCATGTGAGGGTATGAATGTAGATCCTGGTTACCATGGTGAGGGTAGGAACATAGATCCTGGTTACTATGGTGAGGGTATGAACGTAGATCCCGGTTACCATGGTGAGGGTAGGAACGTAGATCCTGGTTAACATGGTGAGGGTAGGAACGTAGATCCTGGTTACCATGGTGAGGGTATGAACGTTGATCCTGGTTACCATGGTTGAGGGTAGGAACGTAGATCCTGGTTACCATGGTGAGGGTAGGAACGTAGATCCTGGTTACCATGGTGAGGGTAGGAACGTAGATCCTGGTTACCATGGTGAGGGTAGGAACGTAGATCCTGGTTACCATGGTGAGGGTATGAACGTAGATCGACTTGTAAATCCAGAGCTTTGCTTTTCGGCTCAGCTCTCTCTTTACCACGACAGACTGATGCAGCGTCCTAGTTATTGCTGACGCCGCACCGATCCGTCTTTTGATCTCCCGCTCCATCCTTCCCCCACTCGTGAACAAGACCTCGAGATACTTAAACTCCTCCTCTTGGAGCAAGACTCTGTCCTTGACCTGCAGGGGGCATTCCACCCGTTTCCGGGCAAGGACCGTGGTCTTGGATTTTGAGGCGCTGATTCCCATCCCAAATGGGAATTAATCCCATGGATGGACCTACTATACATATCCATCCATTTTTTTAAAACTCATCCCTCGATCCTCTCCTGTCTCTCTCCAGCAATCCCCGGAGTATCCAAACTACCAGTACTTATGCAAACTCTGCTCTGTGCACATCGAGAACATCCAGGGCGCTCACAAACACATCAAAGAGAAGAGGCACAAGAAGAACATCTTGGTAGGTGAGTCTGTCTGCGGTTATCTCTCTGTGGGACTGACGGGTTCCGCTGTTTTAGGAAAAGCAGGAGGAGAACGAGCTGCGTGCCCTCCCTCCACCATCCATCGCACAGCTCCGGGCTGTGGACGCTGCAGTTATAGCGACCGCCAGCCACCAGGGCATCTCAGAGGAGGACTTTGAGGTGCGGAAGGCAGTGGTGTCGCGAATGGAGGACATTATTAAGAAACACCTTTCAGGTGGGGGTGACCGTCCAATCTGAAGCTTTTTTTTTTTATTATTAGTTGAGCTCTGATTTTATTCTGTCTGATTCTCCAGCTTGTTCTCTACGACTTTACGGCTCCTGTCTGACACGGTTTGCATTTAAAACCAGCGATGTTAATATCGATGTCACCCACCCTAGCACGGTAAGCCAGCTCCTCCGCTTCCACACCAGGAGCCAGTTTTTCAGCATATTTTTTGAGTATCTTCATCTCTTCTTCTTCTTCTGTTCAGATGAGTCAACCTGAAGTGTTGATCCAAGTGCTGGAAATTCTGAAAAACAGCCGTAAGTCTCTCTGAGGAAATCATCCAGAAGCGAGCAAACTCAGAAAGTCACTGCAGGGCCGGATCAGGAACATAACGAGTTCCACCTTACATGAGGGAAAAAAAAAAATACAAAACTGGAAACTCATACAAATCTTTTTTATGTTTGATTTATTTTTATGGAATGTTTATGATGCATTTAAGTGTCGTCGGAATAATTGGAAAAATGTGAACTCTCTCAAGGCCTTTCCTGCTAGCCAAGAAGATTTAAATCACAAACTGGTGTTAATTTTATTCTGGTAATTTTTCTTCTGAAAATATTTCCAAATGTTTGGTCTAGTTAGTTCAAATCCGTCAAAGTCCTCATCCTCTGTTTCTGAATTGAATGAACAGCTGCGCAAAATCCAACAGAGCAGGTCCACTTCGCTCCTCGCTGTCAAAGTCACTGTCTGTACTGTGCGGCTCCTCAGAAAGGACACAAGCTTTTGCAAAAGCTCAGATAACAGTACCAGCAGACACGTTAGTCCAAGCATCTACAATCCATTGGCAAACTGTAGCGTAACTCGCCCGGCGCTGCCCTCCACCCTTTGGGAAGCTGTGGCCTCCTTTTGAAGATTCGTTTACACGCTTTTTCTTTTAGGTCTGCCTTTTCTCACACACAGGGCGCACCGCACGAAAGGGCGCACCGCTCATTTTGAAGAAAATCTAAGACTTTTATATGCGCCTTATAGTCGTGAAATTACGATACTCTATTCATCCCTCACCGAGGAAATTTGTGTGCTGCAGTCCATACACCGCAGCAGGCTGCCCTTCGACGGCGCCAATGGTGGGAGAAGCAGGGGTTAGGTGTCTTCTCCAAGGACCCTAGACGTTCTCTCTGTGGGACGCGAACCCGCGAACTTCTGGTCCGGGCGCGAACGCTCTAACCACTGAGCTCCAGTCTCCTCCCATTACATTAAAGCATTTGACCAATCACATTTTAACCAGTATTTGTTGCCAAGTAGCCTAAAAAAAATCAGCAGAGCAATCATAACGACCCTTGAAGTCCGTTCTGTTGACCTTTCTCTACACAAAGTCAACCAAATGAAACTTTTACTTCAACCAATCAGATTTTTAGCTGGTTTCAGACCTGCTGATTGGACGGTAGCGCTATGCTAGCTTAGCATAGCGGCTGAACTAGCAAACATTATCTATAGGCGGAAACCCAAATAGAAATCTTGTCAATTGTCAAGTTCTTTCTTATAATTCACCAACTCAACTTCAAAAACAGAACAAATGCAAAAAAATTCATAACTTAGAAACAGAAAAATTGGTTTTTATTTCATTTGAACAAATAAGATGGTTGAATGATAAAATTTATTTACATTTTTCGGGCCAGATTTAAAATCTCCTTTACAGCCCTCATGTCCCCGTTTGACCGCCTCTGAATGATTTCCTCTCATTTCCCTATAAAAGTTTTTTTTGTTTATGATACATTTTTTAACACGATTTTTTTTTTTTCTCATCCAGCGGAGTTTTCTGAGGTCGAGTCGGATTTTCACGCCAAAGTTCCTGCCGTGTTCTGTCGAGATCGTACCAGGTGAGATGCTGATTTAACTCCTTTTTTAACCACTGGTTGCATGAAAACACCGACGGTCAAACTATTGAGCACATGAGAGGTTTCTGTTTAGAGGTCTCCAAATGATCCCACTCACTTCCTGTTTGCGGCTTTCTAATGTCAGTTTAGCAGCTGCATTATTTGTCTGGTAGAATCCTTCTTTCTGCACGGCACGGTGCGAGCTCTGAATCAGACACACATGTCTTTAAACAGTGGAAATTGAATGGTACGTTCACCTATTTCCTGCTTTCCACCAGTAGAGATAATTTTTTCCCCAGATTTCTAGAAATATTGATCTGTTTAATAATATGGGACATCACTCAGGAGGTTTTTTTTCTAATTTATTGGAATCAACTGATAAAAATCTGATTTCATCAGTTCAAAAAACCTGTGGTGTAAAATAATCCAGATAAACCAAAACGATCACTTTCAGGATTGTAGTTAAATTCACGATCACTTTGATGACTTTTAAATTCTGTTCCGTTGTCTTCATCGTTCATCTGCGACCAAGTTGCTGGGGCAACAGCCTCAAACAAGAAACCCAGGCTTCCAGCACATCTTTCAGCTCCTTCATGAGGACCCCGAGGCCCCCTCTGGGCAGCTGGTCTCACCAGTGAGTCCTAGAGACATGAGAAGAAACCAGCAGCAACAGGACCTGATTTTAATTTTTTTTTTAAATTGGAAGAATTTGGGATGGCACGGTGGTGCAGCGGGTAGCACAGTGGCCTCCCAGCAAGTTGTGGGTTCAAGACCAGGGTGGGGACGAGGCTTGGAACACTGGTCTTTCTGTGTGGAGTTTGCATGTTCTCCCTGTGTAAGCGTGAGTTTCCTCCAGGAACCCTGGTTCCGTTCCGTCATCTTCCGCTTGTTCCGGGGTCGGGTCGCTGGGGCAACAGCCTCAAACGGGCAGCCCAGGCCTCTCTCTCCCCGGCTGCATCCTCTAGCTCACCCGGAAGGATCCCAAGTCGTTCCCCGGCCAGCCGTGAGACATAGTCTCTCCAGCGGGTCTGGGGTCTGCCCCTTGGTCTCCTCCCGGTGGAACGTGCCCGAAACACCTCACCTGCGAGGCGGTCGGGGGGCATTCTGACCAGATGCGCGAACCACCCCATCTGGCTCCTCTCGACCTTGAGGAGGAGCGGCCCGACACCGAGCTCCTCCCGGATGGCAGAGCTCCTCACCCGATCTCTGAGTGAGAGCCCAGCCACCCTGCGGAGGAAGCTCATTTCGGCCGCTTGTATCCGTGATCTCATTCTTTCGGTCACCACCCACAGCTGGTGACCATAGGTGAGGGTAGGAACGTAGATCGACTTGTAAATCGAGAGCTTTGTTTTTCGGCTCAGCTCTCTCTTTACCACGACGGACTGATGCAGCGTCCTAGTTATTGCTGATGCCGCACCGATCCGCCTGTCGATCTTCCGCTCCATCTTTCCCCCACTCGTGAACAAGACCCTGAGATACTTAAACTCCTCCACTTGGTTTCCTCCCACCCTCCAAAAAACATGCATGTTAGGTTGATTGGCCGCTATATGACTACACCTTAGGAATGGTTGTATGTGCGACAGACTGGGGTCCTATTCCGGGTGTACCCCAGCACGTAGCTGCACGTAGCTGGTCACGTACGTGCACAACACAGTGTAAATCTTGATGAGGCTGTAAACACAGTGTAAAGCTAAACTTAATGCACAATTAATGAACTTTTAAATATTTTTATATAAATAAAAATTTCACGTATCGATCTAGTAAACTTTGTAAGAGCGAAGAAGGAGAAGTTTATCAAAGCAAGACACTGATTGGTTCAGGACAGGAGGGGGTCTTCCTGCCGGAGCTGGGTTTCATTTTTAAATCTTGTCAATGTTGAATGAGGTTTTTAATCAAGGTTGGGGGCTCAGCGGTAGAGCGTTCGACCTCGGACCTGAAGTTAACCGGAAGTTCATGGGTTAAATTCTTACGTCTACGGTCTTTGGAGAAGACACCTAACCCCCCGTTTCTCCCACCATTGGTGCCGTCGTGGCAGCCTGCTGCGGTGTAATGCAGCACACAATTTTTCCAATTGAGGGAACAATAAAGTATACTTTTTTTTTTTTTTTTTAAAGGTTGAGGGGTTTTTTTTTGAGTAATTTTGAAAATAAAAATTTCAAATCTAAAACAAATGATTGGATAAAAATATTTTATCCAATACAACGACCCAGAATTACAATCCAGAATACAGCTGGTCATTCAGATGTTTTACTGTAAAGAAAAACCTGCTGCATTTCCTCTGAAATGTCCTAAAACTGGGTCAGTACCTGGAAACCCTGGATGCTGAGGAGAAATGGAACACGTGGAGAACAAAAGAAGAGGTCAGGGGTAAAAAAACAAGAGCAGAGAAACAGGATCAACAGAAACCTGTATCAAGACTTTTAGAGAAAATAATAAAGGCAGAAAAACCAAAAAAAAGAAGCTTTAATGGATACTTAAAAAAAACTTTGATTGTGGTTAAATTAGTGTAGTTAATAGGTTTCTGGTTGTTTTTAAAATTAGATGCAATTCTGACTGAAAAGCTTTTGTTTTTGCTCCTTTGAGCAAACTGAATGAAATTTTGGTTTCAGTCAGAAAAGTATTTTTTTCTCCCAGAAAGATGCTTTAAAAAACTCCTTTAAAGGAAGGAGTTTATGTAAAAATCCACTTTTTGGCAATTTCTACCAATTTAGAGCATTTATTACCAAAGTAAAAACATTCTCGAAGTGGTTTTCTGTTAATAATTTGATGCCATGATGGAAGAAAGGTAAGACCCAACCTGGTAGGGCTGCTGCTAGGGATGGGAAATCCGAGGCCTCGCGACTCATCGAGCAACTTCAAGCAACTGCGAAAAGTCGACACGAGGAGTCGGCACGTTTGCAGGCTGCGCATGCGCAGATAAAAAACAAACCAAGAAAAAAAAAATCTACGCCTCAAATTTTGTTTTACTAGAAGATGAAATGTGGGTTATTGTGGGGCAATTCCTCTTGTAGTTTTTTTTAATCATGAAATGAGATTACGTTAATCCGTTGCCATAGTAACAGTTACCTAAACAATCAAATTTCACTCCGTTACTGACAATGTAATTAAATGTTCAATAAAGCACACATTTGACCCACTGTAATTTGAATAACCAGAGGACCAGCTGATAGACTCTTACGGAAAAGAAAATGAACACACTGATACAATTAAACAGATGTTTTTGTGCGAGCGCGCAGTAGAAGATTTCGTAAAGAGTTTTGTTTTGGGAGAGTGTGTGATATTTTCACTTGTGTCTAATTCGATGCTCTCCAAATCAAAGTATAGAAAAAGTCTGTTTTGATATTTTAATCTAAAGCTCTTTGTAATGTTTTGATAAGAGAAACACTGTATAAATTAAATACGATTAGAATCAACAATCTGTGACACAAGCAGCAACATTCAGGAAAGACGTAAGAGAGTCTCTGCGGCTCTAAAACAGCGCAGAAATTAGACGGGACAATTGTAAATGTTTGTCGTAGATTTTTTATTTAAAAATAAAATCTTTTCCACGGTGCTTGGCTTTAGTCTGCTCCTCTTCAGACTGACTTCCTCTCCCGCTTTGGATAAGACCCGCTCACATACCACCGGGGTTGCTGGCATGTGGAGATGCTTGGCCAGTTTGTGCAGGTTTGGGTAAACTGTTGTCCTCGATGCCCAGAATGCGAGAGGGTCTTCTCCCCTGAAGTAGGGATCCGGCAGGCATCTCTGAACCACCACTGTGGCATTCGCCTTCGCGCACTGACTTCCCTGGTTTTCACGTAGAAAAAAGTTGTTAGGATTTTGTAAAACCATGTAACATGAGGACATTGTTGATCTGATGAAAATACGTACCAACCCGGCTGTCCAGCAGGTCCTACAAAATGTCATTCTCCGCTGAAGATGACGCTCCCGGTTGTGACTATTAAAACAGAATTGGTTCTCCCTCCATTTACAACTTACACACAAAAACACACACTCACCTTTCACTCTCATACAGTCAGTCAGTCATCTTCTTATCCGTCTGTCCGTTTGGGGTTCCGGGGGGTGCCGGAGCCCATCCCGATGATTTAAGGCGAAGGGCAGGGTACACCCCGAACAGGTCGCCAGTCTATCGCGGGGCCACTCTCATACAATTCTCGCAAAAACTCTTTCAACTTCTCAATTCTAAACACTCTATATTTGTGTTGGTGAATCCTAAAAACAATCTGATAAATCTGTGTGTGCGTGTGTGACTGTGTTGGTTGAATGTGTGTGTGTGTTTTAAGTAACACCTACAAAAGGTCTAACGAGATCAAAGTGATCTTATTGTGTACAATACCTACTGTGATAAAATCCCTGTAGAATCCAAAGCTGTGATGACGCAAATCGCTAGAAAATCTCCTCCTCGCAAAAACCCACGACTTCCTGAATGAATGAAACCCTTTTATATCTTCTGACTGATTGACCGACCCGCCCCTTCAAACTTTCCGAGCTCTTCGACACCTGGCTCCACGTGACAGTAGCTCGGATTTTGGGTCGCGCGATGTTTGACATTCTGACACACGGAATCGGAGCAATTCTCGCGATACCTTTGTGTCACTCTGTTCGGCTCAGCTCGAGCAGACAGGCTCGAGCTGGCCATCCCTAGCTGCTGCCCAGAGTTGAGATGTTGCCAGACATGGAGAAATGGATCAGGATAAGACACCAAAAGAACAATATAGTGAAGGGTATCAGGGTTTCTAAAACTGGTTACAACAAAGATGCAATTTTTTAATTAATTTTTATTTGTAAAGCCCCAAAATCACAAAATTTTTGTCCTAACGGGCTTCACGTTGCAAGATTTAAAAAAAAAAAAAAAAACAAGAAAAGAAGAATGTCTAAACACAATACGCAGCAAAAAAGCTAACAAAAACTGCCCTTAGACTCTCCTTCATGGTGAGTAAAAACTCCTAAAAACCCATTAATGGGGAAAAAATGAGAAACCTCATGGGGATCCACATGAAAGAGAGATCCCTCCTTGGGACGAGCAACCAATGTGTCTAAGATTATTTTTTAAATATGATCTTATTCTACTCTACAGCTAAATATCTAAAGAAGTCAATAGATGTTCTTCATCCTGATGGAAACACGGGGACTCCTCAGCCCGGCGATGCCCTGGACGGGGGATGAGTAGATGGGCTAATCCTGATGGAGACGGGATGATAGATCAGGCGCGGGGGCATCCTGCCGATTGAGAGCAGCTGTGGGGATTTTGGGCTGAGGGCTTCCTCCGCAGGGTGGCTGGGCTCTCGTTCAGAGATCGGGTGAGGAGCTCTGCCATCCGGGAGGAGCTCGGTGTCGAGCCGCTCCTCCTCCAGGCCGAGAGGAGCCAGATGGGGTGGTTCGGGCATCTGGTCAGGATGCCCTCCGAACGCCTCGTGGGCAAGGTGTATCGGGGACGTCCCACCGGGAGGAGACCAAGGGGCAGACCCTGGACCAACTGGAGAGACTATGTCTTACAGCTGGCCGGGGAACAACTTGGGATCCTTCCAGGTGAGCTGGAGGATGCAGCCGGGGTGAGAGAGACCTGGGCTACCCGTTTGAGGCTGTTGCCCCCGCGACCCGACCCCGGAACAAGCGGAAGATGTTGGAACGGGTAGAATAAGGAGGAAGGAGAAAATACTAGAAGCAGGAAGTGGAAGATCAAGATATTTGCCCGCTCTCCGATCTAGAATTATAATATTATTAAATTCAAGGTTGCTCTTGGCCATAAATTTTTCTCGTCACACCTACAACCTAACGTAAGCGAGATGCGTTTTTTTTTTTGTGAACATCCTCTGCTCATGCTCAGTCCATCCCTTCAACAGAGAGTGGCATTTTTTACATAAATGCACCAAAATTAGAATATAAAAGAAAATGGACTAGTTTTTCTAAATTGATGTGCTTTACATTGAGTTTGCGGAATCGTGCATACACACAGGGGGCGGAGCTAAGCAGGGAGTAAGAAGAGGGGGGATTAACACTGATGAGAACAGAATATTTAAGGTTTTTATATCTCATTTTTGTGCTAATAAAAGATACCATATTTATCTACATGTGTTATCAAATGAGACTCATCGTTCCACTAAAAAACAAAACACCCTCTTTAGAGGACCCGGAGGACTCGGGTTTCAGATCTTATTACGATTTTATTTTCACATTTTAAGAATTTAGCAAATAATAAAATGAAGACAATAAGTTCTACAACTCGGGAATCTCTCCGGGGGAGCTGGAGGATCCAGCCAGGATCCAGCCAGGGTGAAAGAAGTCTGGGGTTTCTGTCTGATGGTGCTGCCTCCGCAATCCAAGCCTGGATAAGTGGAAGACGACGGAACGGATTATTCTGCTGTCTCATGTACAGCTCATTCTGACTGAGACATGAGCAACTGATGTCGTCCTAAAAAGAATGGTTTGAAAAAGAACTGAAAGATGCCCAAATTTATGAAAGCAATGAGAAACCGTTACTTGAATATGCCTGACAGATTTTTTGTTTTTAGATTGATGAAAATCTGATTTAAGATTTCTGATTAATTGCCCATTTTTTAAAAAAAAGAAATTGGGTTTAATGACCATGAATAATAAAATGTTGTCATTACTTTTCACATGTTGAAGTTGTCCAAATCAATGCTCAGATAATAAGAATATAAAATATATCTGTAGTGAGAGGAGGGAAGAGCTTGAGGTTTGCACTAGAAAGAATCAGAATGAAGATTAGTCAGAGTAAAACAGAGTACATGTGTGTGAATGAGAGGGATCCAAATGGAAAAGTGAGGTTACAGGGAGAAGAGATAAAGAAGGTGGAAGATTTTAAGTATCTAGGATCAACAGACCAGAGCAATGGAGAGTGTGGAAAAGAGGTGAAGAAGCATGTGCAGTCAGGCTGGAACGGGTGGAGGAAAGTATCAGGTGTGATGTGTGATAGAAGAGTTTCAGCTAAAATGAAAGGAAAAGTGTACAAAACCGTGGTGTGAGCGGCCATGCTGATTGGTCTAGAGACAGTGGCACTGAAGAAAAGACAGCAAACAGAGATGGAGGTAGCAGAGATGAAGATGCTGAGGATCTCTCTGGGAGTGACCAGGATGGACAGGATTAGAGGAACAGCACATGTTAGAGGTTTTAAAGTCAGAGAGGCCAGACTGAGATGGTTTGGACATGTGCAGAGGAGAAAGAGAGAGTACATCGGAAGAAGGATGCTGGATTTGGAACCACCAGGAAAGAGGACTAGAGGAAGATCAAAGAGGAGGTTAATGGATACAGTGAAGGAAGACATGAAGATAGTTGGTGTGACCGAAGAAGATGCAGGAGATAGGGTTAGATGGAAGAAACTGACTTGCTTTCCATTGTTGACGTCGGCCATCTTGTTTTCCACAGCGGTCTGATGTGCAAAGTGAGTGCCGGGAATGACATCGCCTGTCTCACCACAAACCACTTGGCTGCTCTGGCAAACCTGGAGCCCAGACTGGTTCCTCTGGTTCTGGCTTTCCGATACTGGGCGCGGGTAAGAAACTCACACAGATTTCTGACTTTTTTTTATGTATATTGAGTTTTTCACACATTTTTATTTTCACACACACACACCCCTAGTTGTGGCTATTTTAGAATTTGAAGCTCAGATCAATTCTTTTATTTTGTCTCCACAGCTGTGTCACATTGACTGCCAGGCTGAAGGCGGCATTCCTTCCTACTCCTTCGCACTCATGGTCATCTTCTTCCTCCAGCAGAGGAAAGACCCCATCCTCCCCGTTTACCTGGGACACTGGGTGAGTTCATCACCTCTCAGAAAAACGTTAAGAGAATGCCGACGTACATTTTCCCTGAAAAAAAGCTTCAATTTTCTGATGAAGTTATTTTTTCTTCCTGGTTCTTGTTTTTCTCTCAGGTCGAAGGTTTCGATGTGAAGCAAGTAGATGAATACCACCTGACTGGAATCGTGCTGGACATGTTTGTGAAGTGGGAACACAGACCTCCGAGTTCTACGGAGGGACGAGACAACCGGAACGAGACCAGAGGAGACGGCAGGTCCAAATCAGAACGGAATAAAACGGAGGAGAACAAACACGCAGAGGGTCTGGTGAGTTGAATGTTGATTAAAAAAAACAAAACTTTATTATCAAATCAAACTTTATTTGTAAAACACTTTTCCAACCTTAAAGTTACACAAAGTGCTGAAAAAAAGCAAATAAAAATGTAAACGTTAAAATTCAGATCATCAAAAAAAAAAAAGAGTAAGTCAAAAAACATACGCCCATTTGTCCCCAACCCTCATTTCACCTGAACCGCTAGCTACTGTCTCTAACTGAAATAAAAATATGCATCCGACCTGATGCTGTGAGGAAATAATAACTGGGGATCGATCCACTCCGGGAGTCGGCCTGCCGATGTCTGTAGAGGCTAAAACCACAGGGGTCCACCCAGCACCAGGAGACACAGGCACCCACAGAAGCCACCTGGCTAAAGTGAGGCACCAGCAACACCCAGGCCAGTCAGACCCCTACAGAGAAGATCCCACAGACTGAGCAGGCAGAGCTCATGGGATGGAGGATCCCCATGAGGAAACACTGGAATAAAACAATAGAATAAAAAATAAAACTGGTTAAAAACTATTTAAGAAATTAATTAGAAAAATAAAATTGTGTAAAAACAGGAAAATAAACAGATTTCATTAAATACATAAAACCATGTCCTCTCTCAACTTGACACCAGTCTTTTTTTATTCAGCCATTCTAACAATCATCTGTAACTGCCAACAGGTGGGGAAGGTTGGGAGCCTGGGTGGTAGAGGTAAGGGAAAATACAAGAGGGCGACAAAAATAAAAACCCAAACATCCCCCAGATGGCTTTGTCCATAACAAAAATAAAAATCAAGTAAAAGCCAAGTTAAAAAAGTGGGGTTTTAGCCTCTTCCTAAAAACATGAACCTGCGGCCCTGAGTTCCTCTGGCAGGCTGTTCCACAGGCGAGGACCATAAATAGTTCTCCAGCTCATCCCAAAGATTCCCACATCTGGAATCTCTGGTGGACAATTATCAGAATACTTTATTATAATACCTTTAATCCATATTCATTTGGATTACACTGTATTTTTTTATTGTAAGTTGCTCCTCCAATGAACGGCCTATTTTAAAACTTTTATATTTAGATGGTGCATCCCATAATAAGAAGCTGATGTAGTGGTTGCTGCTGCGTCATGCATCCACCAGATAGAGCTGCACTAAAGGGAATGATAAAACAGAGATAAGTCAGTCAGTTAAAATGTATTCCCTATGAAGAGCTGGTTTATTTCACCCTCATGGTCATGCCACGTGTTTTTACGACAGCAAGCAGCGCAACTTTTTTATCACTGCATGCATTCACAAACGTGGAGGGGAACTTGTTCCTGACTCCATAAACACAAAAAAGAAGTCGTCTGCTATTAGTTTGCTAACACACTAGATCACACGAAGCTAGTATTTGGTCGCAATAGCAGCTGTCAACAAATTAGAGTTCATTTATGGTTCCTGTAACAGTGCCACATGAACTGTAAGCTGTAGTACCAGTGGACCAGTGTTACGACTCATATGGTCTAGGGTTAGGCCGACACGTAGTCGGATGTTATAATTGATCCCCAGGAGTGAAACACCAACTGAAGAATGAGGAAGAGTAGGGGTTTTGAAAAAATAAACTATTTATTTACAATCACTCTTTAACCGTATCTCAACACTGAAAAGCTTCTTTAGGGAATGCTGCAGACGGGCTCCTCTTTCAGCTTGGCACCAGTCTTTTTTTATTCAGCCAACTAGCAATCATCTGTAACTGCCAACAAGTGGGGAAGGTTGGGAGCCTGGGTGGTAGAGGTAAGGGAAAATACAAGAGGGCGACAAAAATAAAAACCCAAACATTCCCCAAATGGCTTTGCCCATAACAGACAAACTACACTTTGGCCCGTGGGTCAGTGTTTAACACTTCTATTGTACTATGCATCACATTTATGCCATAAGTTTCTTACTCTTCAGCAGAAATGAACTAAAACCGCTCTCACACAGATGGTTGCATTCGGCAAAATTTATTGCAGATTACCGATTTCAAAATGGGACAGTTTAATTCTATTCCATTCCGTTCAGCTGTGAGACATAGTCTCTCCAGTGGGCCCGGGGTCTGCCTCTTGGTCTCCTCCTGGTGGGACCTGCCCAAAACACCTCACCAGCGAGGCGCTCGGGGGGCATCCTGACCACATGCCCGAACCACCCCATCTGGCTTCTCTCAACCTGGAGGAGGAGCGGCTCTACTCCGAGCCCCTCCCGGATGGCAGAGCTCCTCACCCGATCTCTGAGTGAGAGCCCAGCCTCCCTGCGGAGGAAGCTAATTTCGGCCGCTTGTATCCGTGATCTACAAAGTGTGTTTGTATTTTTCCAAACCAAATACAGACAGCGCACATTGCATCAAATGTACCGTAATTTCACGGCCATAAGGCGCACCTAAAAGTCTTAAATTTTCTTCAAAATGAGCGGTGTGCCTTGTGTGTGAGAAAAAGCGGACCTAAAAGAAAACGCGGTGCCCGCGAGGCGGACCTGAAAGAAAACACATGAGAACGTTAAAGAGTGAAGTGTGAGTGGCGTGGGAGTGATGAATGACCGAAAGACCACAGTTTCACGAAGGGTGGAAGGCAGCGCCGGGCGAGTTACGCTACAGTTTGCCAATGGATTGTAGATGCTTGGACTAACGTGTCTGCTGGTACTGTTATCCGAGCTTTGGCAAAAGCTGGTATCCTTTCTGAGGAGCCGCACAGTACAGACAGTGACTTTGACAGCGAGGAGCGAAGTGGACCTTCTCTGTTGGATTTTGCGCAGCTGTTCGATTCCGAAACAGAGGATGAGGACTTTGACGGATTTGAATAGAAACAATTACCGGTAATGTGCTTGTTTAGTATCGTTACTACTTAAATAAAGCACAACTAAACTCAGTTTTGCTCCCGATCTATTTTTTAATACCCACATTTGCATGCTTGCGTGTGTGTTGTTGTAAGGCGGTGTGTGACTGAGACTGCGCCTTATGTGTGTGTTAAATACAGCAATGGTGCACAAAACTGAGGCTGCGCCTTTTCGTACGGTGCGCCTAATGGCCGTGAAATTACGGTAATAAAAACATGTCTGGACAGAATTGTACCTATCATTAGTAAGCAATCCAAACATCTGGATAAAACATCTGGATAAAATGATTTTTTTTTTTTTCCTGGTTGTTCTCACAGGCTCGCCTTAGTCTTAACTCCGATCGCACTACATCTCTGGGCCAGCTGTGGTTGGAGCTGCTTCGTTTCTACACGCTGGAGTTTGCCCTGGAAGAATACATCATCAGCATCCGTCTGAAGGAACTCCTCTCCAGGGAGATGAAGAACTGGCCTCGTCGCAGGCTCGCTATCGAAGGTCAGAGAGCGGTTCTTTTAGAAGCTTCTTCTTTCTAACAAATTAACAAAGCCAGTTTCAGAAAGGATTTTGTGTGTTTTTTTGACTTTCCAGATCCTTTCGCTCTGAAGAGAAATGTGGCGCGGAGCCTCAACAGTCAGATGGTGTTCGAATACATCCAAGAGCGTTTCCGCACCGCGTACAAGTACTTCGCATGTCCTCAGCGGAAAGGTCAGCAAAGAAACGAGACGATGCGCGGCCCGTCCGAGGACCCTTGCTCCAGCACCGAGGAGGAGCAGGATGTGAAGCCTCAGAAAGAGGAGGACAGTGAGGATGAAGATGGCTCAGAAAAAAATTTAGATGAAAGCTTGTTGGACATGGTCCTCAGTGAGAGGAAGCAGAGCTGCGTTTCTTCCAACGGACTGCTGGACATGGACAGGAATGGAGAGGAAGAGGAGGAGGACAAAGAAACATCAGAGGAAGAACTAAGCTACGTGTTTGATAAAATGATTTTCACAGGTGGAAAGGTAAGTCCAGCCCAGACGGATGATAAATGATTAGTTTTTTTTTTTTTGTCATCAATAAGAAGTTTCCAGCAGCTTTTTTAGGGAATATTGCCTGCTTGCGAGTTTACTCTATTGTTTTATTTCCGTTAAGTCGTCCTCCGCTTATATGGGGCCGGGTTGCGGGGCAACAGCCTCAGAAGGGAAGCCCAGGCTTCTCTCACCCCAGCTGCATCCTCCAACTCACCCGGAAGGATCCCAAGTCGTTCCCCGGCCCGCTGGGTCCGGGGTCTGCCCCTTGGTCTCCTCCCGGTGGGACGTGCCCAAAACACCTCACCAGCGAGGCGCTCGGGTGGCATCCTGACCAGATGCCCGAACCACCCCATCTGGCTTCTCACAACCTGAAGGAGTAGCAGATTGACACCGAGCTCCTCCCGGAAGGCAGAGCTCCTCACCCGATCTCTGAGTGAGAGCCCAGCCACACAGCGGAGGAAGCTCATTTCGTCCGCTTGTATCCGTGATCTCATTCTTTCGGTCACCACCCACAGCTGGTTACCATGGTGAGGGTAGGAACGTAGATCCTGGTTACCATGGTGAGGGTAGGAACGTAGATCGACTTGTAAGTCGAGAGGTTTTCTTATCGGCTCAGCTCTCTCTTTACCACGACGGACCGATGCGGCATCCTAATTATTGCTGATGCTGCACCGATCCGCCTGTTGTTTCATGACAGTGTGAATTAAGTTTGGAACATTTTTTTGAAAAGATCAAAGATTATTTCATTTTTTTTGATTGATCCGATCCACATGTTGATTGATTTTGCGCAAGCGCACAAAGACTCGTGCTATTGGTTCCCTCCTTTTTTTTTTTACCATAGAGTGTTTCTGGTAGAAAATGACTGAGGAGAGGCTACGTGTAGAAGCATCCACAACTTTACATAGTTCCAGCATTTGGGGACTTAAAAAATAGATAGATAGATAACATGGTTACAATCTGCAAGACTCGGCCAAGTAGAAACTCATGTATCATGTCAGGGCGATCTCTGTGTGTGTGAGCTGTGTTTGCAGATCAGAACCAAAGTACATGAGAGTTCTGGAGTAGAACCAAATCTAGGTTTATTAAGTGACCTTTGGGAATGCTGGAACGTCACCGTGCAGCTCCACGTTGAGTTTTATTGTGTGATTTTATTGCAGCCTCCGACGGTGGTCTGCAGCATCTGTAAACGAGACGGACACCTGAAGGATGAGTGTCCCGAAGACTTTAAAAAGATCGAGCTGAAGCCTCTTCCTCCGATGAACGACAGATTCAGAGAGACCCTCGATCTACTCTGCACGTTTTGCTTTTGTACGTAAGCGACCACAGACCCTTCATTAGAATCTCCTCCTGCCTTCTCACATGGCTTATGTCTTAGAATGTTTTTGGAAAGAGATGCCAAAGCTAGACTAACGGTAGAAGTTAGCCGTAACGAGCTTTAGTATGACTTTATCCCCCCCAAAAAAGTACCACAGAAACAGGATTTGCTTTGAGAATGTTGATTGAGGAGTACAGGGAAGGTCAGAGGGGGCTGCATTTTGTCTTTGCAGATCTTAAGAGGAACTGGTCTGGAGTGTCAGAGAAGTATGTCAGAGTGTGGTAGGACATGGATGAGGACTGTTAAGCTGGTCGATATCGGAACATTTAAAATCCAACCTCCATACACACTTCGCAACTACATCTACTACAATTTGACTCTCAGAGCGCGCACATGGTACGATCCGATAGTCTGTTACGAGTGAACCACTCCCACGTACCAGCTGAATTAAGCACAGCTGTTTCTACGAGTTTTGCCTCCATGCTCTCTTCATTCGTCCTGGGCGAGACGGCCTAAAATTTCAATTTCTAGATGGAACAGAGGAGTGCTCTTGTTTGCTAAATGGATGGACAAACCAGAGGTGAGATCGGGCCTAAAAAATTCAGCCCGACCCGAGCCCGCGGATATAAAACCCGGCCCGAGCCCGACCAATCAACGTTATTTGCGGGCCCGAAACAAGCCCGAAATGTCATATGTTAATTGTGAGGACTCAGGAGGGTTATTTATAAATTGGAACATTTTCAAGAACACGTTTTTTAATGAAAAAAAAAAAAAAAATTACACCCCTAACGCACTTGTCTATGATGGCCGCATTAGCGCGAAGAGGAGGGACGGTTTTAGAAACAAATGATAAAATAGATCTTTAACGCAAGTTTCTGTAGCATTTTGAACAATAAATTTGAAGCTTTTCCACACCTCACTCTTCCTGGTGCATGTTTGTCTTTTCAGTTCTTCTGCCTTTAGTTTATCCTTAACTTCTTACTCCTTCATATCGGAGATACCAGTTCAAAATAAATAAATAAAGACGTGCGCAGGGGAGGATTATCAAATTAAGAGGAGGCGTTCACGTGCGCAGAGCATGCTCTGGCTCTGTGGATCCTGTTTAGTAGTTAAACATTACTTCTCTGTTTTATCCAAATTAAATAATTTTATAAAAAGTATTTATTAGTTTAGTACACACACCTCGTTTTAGTTTACATTTTATAAACATATATCTATTAAAAAAAAAAGTCAGCGAGAGAGAAGCCCAGACCTGACCCGGGTCGGGCTTGGGCTTAAGATCTTACCTCTGGGACGCTGCATTCTGGGAAACCGAATGTTAGTGTGAGATTACACAGCGATGAAGAATCAGAATTAAAAAACTGAAGTTGCCTATGCAGCCAGGATGTGATAGAGTCCGAGCCAAAATGAAAATAACAGTGATGAAAACTGGTGTTTGATCTAAACCAGCAGGCAGGAGCGGTGAATCTGGAGATTTGATTTTGTCTCGTTTCTTCACAGACGAGTTATCTCCTTCGCTCGTTGAGCAGCAGAAGAGAGAGCAGATCCTCATCGGCCTGGAAAGATTCATAAGGAAGGAATATAACGGTAATAACGATGCTTTGAGTTTAATAACAAAACCAAACAGGCGACAATGTTATAAAATAAATGTGTAATTTAAAAAAAAATGCTAATAAATTGTTTTCTGAGAGAGGGGCACGCTGGAATCCGCCTTTTTGGGATACAGGTTTTGATACAGGTTAAGTTGAACGTATGGCACGACGTCTTGGCGTTTACTTATTTTTGTTTTATTTCCAGACAAAGCTCAGCTCTGTTTGTTCGGCTCTTCTAAAAACGGCTTCGGCTTCCGAGACAGCGACTTGGACATCTGCATGACCCTCGAGGGTCACGAAACCGCAGAGGTGGGCAGGTCTTACACATGAAGCTCCCGCCACCGTGCCTCTGATTATATGCTCACTCTAGACTTTCTGTGTAGAAGCTGAACTGTAAGGAGATCATTGAAGGCCTGGCCAAAGTCCTGAAGAAGCACACGGGTAGGCACTGGTCTTCATGGAGCTCGATAAGCTTTTACAGCATCTGATGACTCCCTAACCCCCTTACAGGTTTAAGGAACATCCTGCCAATTACCACAGCTAAAGTGCCTATTGTGAAGTTTGAACACAGACAAAGTGGTTTGGAAGGAGACATCAGTCTGTACAACACGCTGGTGAGTGAAACGAGACATCCAGACAAAAAACACACCATCAGTAGAGGTACGGGCCGTGCGTTTCAACAGTTCTACATCAAACAGTCCCTCCGTTTCTTTTTTATGGTCATAAAGTTATCTTACTTTGTCACAAAAGAAAAACTTATACCCATTTAACAACACGTCATCTTCCATCATGGAACGACTTGGTGAAAATCAAGACATGCTGTGTTTGTTGACTAACGATATAGCAGCAGAAAAAAACAGTTTGAGCATCTTTATTATCATCCAAAAACCGACAAAAATCTCATTTTACTCATGGTTTTATATACCGTTCCATCGTCTTTTGCTCATACGGGGTCGGGTCGCGGGGGCAACAGCCTCAGACAGGGAGCCCAGGCTTCTCTCACCCCAGCTGCATCCTCCAGCTCACCCGGAAGGATCCCGAGTCGTTCCCCGGCCAGCTGTGAGACATAGTCTCTCCAGCGGGCCCGGGGTCTGCCTCTTGGTCTCGTCCCGGTGGGACGTGCCCAAAACACCTCACCAGCGATGCGCTCAAGGGGGTTCCTGACCAGATGCCCGAAACACCCCATCTGGCTCCTCTCGACATGGAAGAGGCGCGGCTCTACTCCGTGCTCCTCCCGGATGGCAGAGCTCCTCATCCGATCTCTGAGTGAGAGCCCAGCCACCCTGCAGAGGAAGCTCATTTTGGCCGCTTGTATCCGCGATCTCACTCTTTCAGTCACCACCCACAGTTGGTGACCATGGTGAGGGTAGGAACGTAGATCCTGGTTATCATGGTGAGGGTAGGAACGTAGATCCTGGTTACCATGGTGAGGGCAGGAACGTAGATCCTGGTTACCATGGTGAGGGTTTGAACGTAGATCCTGGTTACCATGGTGAGGGTAGGAACGTAGATTCTGGTTACCATGGTGAGGGTTTGAACGTAGATCCCGGTTACCATGGTGAGGGTAGGAACGTAGATCCTGGTTACCATGGTGAGGGTAGGAACATAGATCCTGGTTACCATGGTGAGGGTAGGAACGTAGATCCTGGTTACCATGGTGAGGGTAGGAACGTAGATCGACTTGTGAATCGAGAGCTTTACTTTTCGGCTCAGCTCTCTCTTTACCACAACGGACCGATGCAGTGTCCTAGTTATTGCTGACGCCGCACCGATTCACCTGTTGATCTCCCGCTCCATCCTTCCCCCATTTGTGAACAAGACCCCGAGATACTTAAACTCCTCCCCTTGGGGCAGGACCCTGTTTCTGACCTGCAGGGGGTATTCCACCCTTTTTTTTTGGGCGAGGACCATGGTGTTGAATTTAGGGGCGCTGATTCCCATCCCGGCCGCTTCACACTCAAATCAATCCAGTGAGAGCTGGAGATCATGGTCCGATGATTTTCTTCCCTTGTCTTTCCAAAAGATTCCGAAAAACATAAAAGGTGGATAAAAAGCATCCAAAGACAAAATAAAGCCGAGAAAACGGTGGACGAGGCAGGTCCAACAAACTAGGTCTCACAGAAAGCCCACTCATACCTCGTCCATATGTAGCCAACATTTAACCAGTACTGTCCCCCTTCTACCCCGTCCCTCATGAAGACAATGAGAATGGAAGTCTGCTAGAAATACTGAAACGGGACACTTCATCCCATTATACGTTTGGCAGCGTGGGGCCGGACTAGCACTGACATGGACACTCCAAAAACTAACAGTGAAGCTTCATTTTGAAAGAGCAAAATATAACTCCGTCTTATTTTCAACATATCATAGTTTCAGCCACTTGAGGCAGCAGAAATCTAATTCCAATAAGCCAATATATAGCCTGTATCCAACTATTTAAAGAGCTTCAAATAGCCAAAAAAAGATCAATGCATTATTCTGTAATTGTTACTAAGCTAAACATTTGAGGATTAACTGGGTTTGTTGGTGTGTGTAGGCTCAACATAACACCAGGATGTTGGCCACGTACGCTGCGCTGGACCCTCGTGTGCAGTTGTTGGGATACGCCATCAAGGTCTTCGCTAAGGTAAGGGTTGCTACATAACAAGGTTTTTTTTCACGTTTCTTCTATTAAACCACTTATCCCTAACGAAGTGGCAGGGGGTGCCAGAGCGTATCCTGGCTGATTTGAGGAGAGAGGCAGGGTACACCCTGAACAGGTCGCCAGTCTGTTGCAGAGCCACACACACACTCATTCCTAGGGACAATTTCATTGCAGCCGATCGACCTATCATGCATGTTTTTGGAGAGAGGGAGGAAACCAGAGAGAACCCACACATACACAGGGAGAACATGCAAACTCCACACAGAAAGGACGGTGTTTCAAACCTCGTCCCACTCTGGAACTCAAACCGGGCTTTCTTGCTGTGAGGCCGCCATGCTAACCACTGCACCACTGTGGTTGGTGTAGCCTGTTAGACTGAGAGAGCGAGAGGAGGGGGAATCCAGTGTCAAAAACAGAAGTTAAATTCAAATGTTTTTAAAAGCTTTTTTTTAATTTTCTCCCAGCGGTGCGACATCGGGGACGCCTCCAGAGGAAGCCTCTCATCTTACGCCTACATCCTGATGGTGCTTTACTTCTTGCAGCAGAGGCAGCCACCAGTCATCCCCGTCCTCCAGGAGGTACACACACTTCTACACACCCATTTTAAATGCTGACCTGTTTTAAGGAGACGTGTGCTTGGTGTTAACAGCTGTTTGATGGAGACACTGCTCCTCAGCGGATGGTGGATGGCTGGAACGCCTACTTTTTGGATGATCTGGAAAAGCTGGTGAGTCGAGAAAGATTGAAACAGAACACAAAATGTTGATTAATGGACGGAACGGTGCAGCATCAGTAATAACTAGGACACTGCATCGATCTGTGGTGGTACAGAAAGAGCTGAGCCGAAAAGCTCTCGATTTACAAGTCGATCTACGTTCCTACCCTCACCATGGTAACCAGGATGTAGGTTCCCACCATCACCATGGTAACCAGGATCTACGTTCCTACCCTCACCATGGTAACCAGGATCTACGTTCCTACTCTCACCATGGTAACCAGCATCTACGTTTCTACCCTCACCATGGTAACCAGGATTTACGTTCCTACCCTCACCATAGTAACCACGGTCTACGTTCCTACCCTCACCATGGTAACCAGG
The DNA here is from genome assembly GCA_902685375.1 of Neostethus bicornis. Lineage (NCBI taxonomy): Eukaryota > Metazoa > Chordata > Actinopteri > Atheriniformes > Phallostethidae > Neostethus > Neostethus bicornis. The sequence goes on along the minus strand of LR738547.1, from coordinate 3,822,796 downwards.
ATCTACGTTCCTATCCTCAACATGTTAACCAGGATCTACATTCCTACCCTCACCATGGTAACCAGGATTTACGTTCCTACCCTCACCATAGTAACCACGGTCTACGTTCCTACCCTCACCATGGTAACCAGGATCTACGTTCCTACCCTCACCGTGGTAACCAGGATCTACGTTCCTATTCTCACCATGGTAACCAGGATCTACGTTCCTACCCTCACCATGGTAACCAGGATCTACGTTCCTACCTCACCATGGTAACCAGGATCTACGTTCCTACCCTCACCATGGTAACCAGGATCTACATTCCTACCCTCACCATGGTAACCAGGATCTACATTCCTACCCTCATCATTGTAAACAGGATTTACGTTCCCACCCTCACCTATGGTCACCAGCTGTGTGTAGTAACCAAAAGAATGAGATCGCGGATACAAGCGGCCGAAATAAGCTTCTTCTGCAGGGTGGCTGGGCTCTCACTCAGAGATCGGGTGAGGAGTTCTGTCATCTGGGAGGAGATCGGTGTTGAGCCGCTCCTCCTCCTGGTTCGAGAGAAGGCAGATGGGTTGGTTCAGGCATCTGGTCAGGATGCCTCCCGAGCACCTCGCTGGTGAGACAGACCCCGCTGGAAAGACTATGTGTCACAGCTGGCCGGGGAATGACTCAGCACTTTTATTTTTTTTACCAGTTCTACTAATTCATGCATCGTTTCAGTACCAACAAAGACATGGTACTCACATATAAATTTGTCCATCCTTTGGTTAACGTTTCCTTCTCTTTCTGCCCCGCAGCGCCTTCTCCTCTCCCACTGTCAGCAGAACAGTGAGTCTGTGGGGGAGCTCTGGTTGGGTCTCCTTCGGTTTTATACAGAAGAGTTTGACTTCAAGGAGCACGTTATCAGTATCCGTCAGAAAAAACGTCTCACTACGTTTGAAAAGCAGTGGACCAGTAAATGCATCGCTATCGAAGGTGAAACCTCGCTTTGCTTCACGGTTCATCTTAAAACCACATCAGTTCTCACAAGTTTCCTTCTCCTCAGATCCTTTCGATTTAAATCACAACCTTGGTGCTGGAGTTTCTCGTAAAAGTAAGTCGTTCAGGTTCAGATATTTCTTTTATTTGTATGTCTGTTGTCTTTAATCTGAGACCAGCTACTAGAAAGAAAACGAGGTCTGGATTCAGATGGTCTCACGGTGTGTTCACACATTCACATTAACTGTTAGAGAGTTGGGATACGTATCCGGTACCGCCCACATGATGGAGCTCAGAACTACGCCTCTTGTTGAGCCTGAGCTACAAAGTCTCAATTTGGCGGCTGCTTCAAGCGTTTTTGTACGGCAACAGAATCACCACGACGCATAAACATTCAGACCCAGTGTTACCAGGTAGATGATAATTATTGTGTTCTGGAAGTTCACTTCGCCCCGTTACAGATCCGCAAACAATAATTCCAAAAAATACCAGTTTATCGTTCTTTCAAATTGCATTTGAAAGGAGCCCGTTGAAATATTTGCCAGATTATTCTTTAAACCCTTCAACACTGAGTGATCAGAGCAGGCATGGGCAAACTACGGCCCGTCAAACTTGAAAAAAATCTAAATAAATAAACCTTGTTTATGTTTTATTTTACCTGCCATTCTGATGTTTCATCACTAGATGGCACACTCTGTATATACAGTATTGACTTTGTTGAGAAAACAACAACACTGCTCCCATTAAAATGTGTCTCCGTGATGCGCATGTTGTTAAAATAAACTTTGTGCACAGATATGGAAAGCCATTAGGGCCAAAACACGCACGTAAACAAGTGTGTTAGATGTTAAAACAATCAAAATGTTACATCAAGCGCTTAAATTTCCAACCTAGCGCCGCTAAATTTGAAATTTAACGCTCTTGATGTAACATATAACGCGTTTATTAAAAATCTAGCGCGCTATTCTATCGGTCTAATCTAGCGGTTACCAAAGCATGCCATTCATCTGATCCTGTTCCGGCCCCTTTGTCAAATGTTAAACTCGGTGTCGAGCCGCTCCTCCTCCAGGTCGAGAGGAGCCAGATGGGGTGGTTCGGGCATCTGGTCAGGATGCCCCCCAAGCGCATCGCGGGTGAGGTGTTTTGGGCACGTCCCAACGGGAGGAGACCAAACGGCAGACCCCGGACCTGCTGGAGAGACTATGTCTCACAGCTGGCCGGGGAACGATTTGGGATGCTTCCGGGTGAGCTAGAGGATGCAGCCGGGGAGAGAGAGGCCTGGGCTGCCCGCTTGAGGTTGTTGCCCCCGCGATCCGGCCCCGAAACAAGCAGAAGATGACAGAACGGAAGCGTCAGTTTATGATCACTTATTAAAGTGTAAATATCACAAATAAATATGGAAAGTACTAATTAAAAAATTAAAATATTGGTAAAAACTTTGACTAAATTACGTTTTAACAATGTATTTATTATAAAAACATCAAAACGTTTCTTTTACACGACTTGACGGCTGTGTTTATATAAAAACAAGGCATGATGGGAGCTTCAAGTAGTTTAAACCTTACACATCGTTTCCTCCTCAGTGACCAACTTCATCATGAAGGCGTTTATCAATGGAAGGAAGTTGTTCGGAACGCCGTATCATCCCATGCCCGGCACAGAAGTGGTAAGTACCTCCCATTTCACACGGTGGATTTCTACCAGGTTTAACTGGATCTAACTGGGATGTCTCTGGTCTGTAGGACTACTTCTTTGACTCTAAGGTGCTGACGGACGGTGAGCTGGCACCAAACGATCGGTGCTGCCGGATCTGTGGGAAGATCGGACATTACATGAAGGACTGCCCCAAGAGACGCAGGTAGGTGGGGATTTTTCCTGTGACCAGGGGTAGGCTGGTAGGAAATACAGTTTTAGGTTCCCAAATTAGGGCCTAAATCCTGGGATTTAGGTTACCAAATCCCAGGAGCTACTTATCAAAAATCAAACCTCCTGAGATCTACTAGTCCGGCGCTACGATCGCGAACCCCCAGGGATTGTTTCCATCCTGCAGTAAAACAACCCTCACGACACGTTTTGTTGTTGTTACACAACCATTAGACATCACAAACACACACACAAATTCCTCTCTCTTGCTCTCTTTTCTGTCTCTGACACACACAGACTTTTCCACCGCACGCAAGCCTTTGGGAGTGGGAGGAGTCACAACAGCAACAGGCGCTGCTCATTGATTTCAGGTTTAGGGGTAATTTTGTGACACAGACTCTAAAAATTTCGAATAACACTAGAAAAAGACGCCAGATTGGCGCTTTTTTTGAATAAAAAAAGTGAATACGCCAAATTTTAGTGATTCAGAGTGTCTGAATACTCGCTAAAAATAGCGTCAAATTTGTTGAGTTGACCGTACGGACTTTGTTTTATTTATTTTTTTCTAAACGCCTGGCGTTCGACTTGGAATTTGCAATCGACTGCCCAATTGACGATGATTAGAAAGCAGGTTAGCCTCAGTAACTAGGTTCAATTGGGCACCCATTAACAACAGAATTAAGAACTGGTGACTTTTTCAACAAATAGTTTGATCCAAACATCCATTTTTTTTCTGCATCAATGAGTCATTTATTTTCATAAAACCAATTCTCAAATACTCTGAATTCATTTGTAAGGTCTAAGCTCAGGCGATCTTCGTTACATCCAGACATATAAATGATTAAATCATCTACATATAGTGTGTTGGTGGCATGTTTCAGATGCTTCAGTGATTTTTAAAGACCTCAGACACTTAAAACCCTGAGAAAATTTGCGACTGTGGTGTCGATGCGTCACATCTCGACTACTACCAGAGTCCGACACCCCTGTGCCCAGAAAACACACCGTAATTAGGCGCACCGTACGAAAAGGCGCAGCCTCAGTCACACACCGCCTTACAACAACACACACGCAAGCATGCAAATATGCGAATTAAAAAATAGATTGGGAGAAAAACTGAGTTTGGTTGTGCTTTATTTAAGTAGTAACGATTCTAAACAAACACATTACCGGTAATAGTCTTTATTCAAGTCCGTCAAAGTCCTCATCCTCTGTTTCAGAATCGAACAGCTGCGCAAAATCCAACAGAGCAGGTCCACTTCGCTCCTCGCTGTCAAAGTCACTGTCTGTACTGTGCGGCTCCTCAGAAAGGATACCAGCTTTTGCGAAAGCTCGGATAACAGTACCAGCAGACATGTTAGTCCAAGCATCTACAATCCATTGGCAAACTGTAGCGTAACTCGCCCGGCGCTGCCTTCCACCCTTCCACGGCTCGATTCCCATGTTCCTCTGCGTAGCTGATTGCCTTCAGCTTAAACTGAGCGTCATAAGCGTGTCTCTTTGTAATTTTCAGGGTTAAAACAGCAATGTTGTGCATACAGCACATACCTTTTTTATACACAATCCACACCCACACTTCACTCTTTAACATTCTCATGCTTTTTCTTTTAGGTCCGCCTTTTCTCACACACAAGGCCCACCGCACGAAAGGGCGCACCGCTCTTTCTGAAAAAAAATCTAAGACGTTTATATACGTATTATAGTCGTGAAATTACGGTACTTTTTTTTGTTGTACTAGAAAATAGTGTAATTGCGCATCCACTCCAGTAGTTGGCAGTGGTGCTTTGTTTGTTAGAGTGTGCGTAGGGAGTACGATAGCCATTTTTTTTTTTTTTATTAGTAGCCGGTAGGCGTCCGTTTGACCTCCTTTCTCCTGGTTCTTTTGTTTAGAGGAATGAAGAAGAAAGAAAATGACAAAGACGAGGACGTGAAGGAGGACGACCGGGAGCCAAAGGACAGGCGGTGCTTTCAATGTGGCGACCCCGGACATGTGAGGAGAGACTGCCCGGAGTACCGGCATCTCAAACAGAGGAGCGCTGGGACCCCTGGTGAGAGGGAACACTCTGCTCACCAAAAAAACTCACCCTACTAGACCTCGTTTAAACATGCACCCAATCTCTTTCCTGTCCACAGCTCCCCACATGGTACGGCCTGTGGTGACCCCACAGAACATCTCCGTCCCTCAGCCCCCTGCAGAGGGTTCTGGTAGAACCAGACAGCCTTCTGAATGTGTGAGTAAAATCAGGACGTACCCACCGCTGTACCCACCGCCCTCGTGGTGCAGCTCTGATGGTTTGATTTTTTTTTTTGTCATCAGTCGGACAGTCGGCAGACCCCGCCCTACTCGCCGCAGCCCACTGCCGTCACCCAAAGCTCCTCGCAGTCCTCTGGATCTCCTCAGCCTTCCCTCAGCAAGACCAGTTCCGCCACTCCCCCAAAGCAGCCGGGCCACCCACAGGTGCCTCTGTCTCTGTTCAGTTATCCCGGCTCTCACCCGGGCCAGTTCCACCCCGGCCCATTGACCGCGCTGGGACTCCGCCCTTCCCACCAGTCCCAAGGACAGCCTCACCACCCAGTCCACATCCCCTCCACGTCCTGGCCGATTCACGGCCCGGTCCTCAATCACTCTTCCCCGCCCGGCCTGAAGTTCACCCGACCATCGGCCACCGGGAACGGGAGCCCCACGGGGTCGGGAGGAGGTCCCAGCCCCCTGAGCCTCAATGACCCGAGCATCATATTTGCCCAGCCGGCAGGGAGACAGATGGGGATCGGGGGGCCGGGACGAGATGGGCACTGGCTTAACCAGCTGGCGCAGACTAGCACACTTCTGGCTAACGGCACTGTGGTGAAATCAGGTACCCAATGGGTGAAATGTGGTAGCACCAGTTTGACACGCACGTTTAAATAGACGTTTGTCTCAGTTTTACCTCCACTATACGGGACCCCCCGTCACGGAACAGATTTAGAAACTTTTCTCTTTCTCATCCACAGAGTCCGGCCACCAGTCCCAGTCTGGAGGTCTGAACCAGCAGAGTCAGTTATGGGACCCCAGTAAACCACCCCAGTACACCATGTCTCCATCTTGGCCCTTCAGAATGCCCCAAAACTTCATCCAGCAGGGCAACGGAGGCTTCCAGCCGGGGAAACCCTTCATGACACAAGGTCTCATTTCAGCAAGACTCTTTTTTACCAGCTGCTGGTTCTAAAACCATTTCTCCCTCTCTTTCAGGACCAGTGGTGCATCCGAACCCCAACTTCTCATTGGTCCCCCACGTACGCCATCCGATCAATCTCAATTTTATCCAACAGAAGAAATAAGTTTGGTTTTTTTTTTCGATCTATAATTTCTCCAATAATCATCCTCGCAGCCTTTTTAAAAAAGAATTTTATCATTTTTGTACAGTTTTGATGTTTTCGTTTTATGTCATTACATTGATTTGTGATACAAATGTTAAATATTTTAATACCCCTGTTTTCGAGGGGGTCCAAAAGAAGTCTTTTTATTTTCTGTGTAAAAAAAAAAAAAAAAAAAAAAAAAAACAGCAGGAGAAATGGAAACTTTTATTTTTATTAGCTGTATTCATACTTTGCTTGCAAAAAAAAAAAATGAAGGCTCTGAATAGATGTTTCTTTAAAAACAAATCGAATCCGTCTCCTCGAGTTTGTAGTGCCAAAAACAGAGGACGAGAAAAGACGAAAAAAAAAAAACCTGGAATCACTTTGTCGTGTCTGTCTCTTTTTTTTATTTCTCTGCTTAAAAAATGTGGAGGAAACATTGAACACCCGGGTCGTCTGTGCTTCCGTAACATCTATGTGATAGCTCTCAAAATACTGAAGCTATTTCAATTAAATTGCTCACAGTTACTCAGTAACAACTATAGATGAACTGATCAAAATTTCAGTTTCACGCAACCGTATGTAAGGGTCGCAAGTTCTTGTGAACGTAAGGTCAGTAAGTCACCTTTTTATTCGTCTATCCCTTACGGGAGTGCGGGGGCGCCGGAGCTTATCCCGGTTGATTTAAGGCAAGGGGCAGGGTACACCCCAAATAGGTCGCCAGTCTGTCGCGGGGCCACACATACCCATTCATTCCTAGGGGCAATTCAGCACCGGCCAATCAACCTAGGATGCATGTTTTTAGCGGGTGGGAGGAAACCGGAGTACCCGGAGGAAACCCACGCAGACACAGGGAGAACATGCAAACTCCACACAGAAATGCGAAGTGTTCCAAGCCTCGTCCCCACCTGGGACCCAAATCCACGACCTTCTTGCTGTAAGGCCACTGTGCTACCCACCGTGCCACCTAAACGCAAGGTTTGAATTGATCACAAACCCCGCACAGTTAAGCTGGTTATAAACTGCGATATTCGGCCCAAATTTCAGACTTCGTGATCATTTTCCGATGTTTCTGAGTTTCATTGTGATGGTGCGTTTGGAGATTTGTAGCTCCTCCTATCAGTGCGACGGTCGGATACGTTTCTGGCTTGTCTGAAATTTTGACGTCGTTCGTGGCTACAGCAGTGTAAAAGCAGCACTATAAATCCATCCTCCTGATTGGTCGGTTATGACGTTGTTACGTTGCAAGTAAACCCAAACATGTAACAATTTTATTTCAGACTCCAGGTAAAAGAAGATAACAACAGTGTTTGATTAATACGAGACATTAAAAATTAATTTTGTTTCCAGATAAAACTACATTAAAATTTCTAAAACATGCACATGAAGGCAAAACTTGTTGAAGAATCTCTTTAATTTTGCTGATACAGTGTGAGTGGTTCACTCGCAGCAGACTCAATTAAATCGTGAGGCTCAATTTTGTCGGGGGTTTGATTTAAAATGTTCTGAAATACCAAAAAGTGCCAGGATGTGAACCTGCAAACCATGGTCCTCGACTGGTCAAGGATAAGGTCCTGCTGCTACGAGAGAAGTACCTCCATTTTTGGGACCTTGTCCAAAAAGGAAAGATTAAGCAGAAGATCTACAAGTGAATCGATTTGGTGTCCTCAATAATTAGGACGCTGCTTATGTGTGTTATGGTGAATGGAGGGTTGAGCCCAAATTATAGCTCTTGATTCAGTTGTTCTTCGTTTTGATTCTCACCTGGTGACCAAAAGGGGAAGGTCAGAAAAACAAGCAGCTGAAATGTGTTCCTACCACATGGTGGCCTGGTTCTAGAAATAGGGGAGCCAGGTAAGTGGTCCAAACTCCTGCTCTGTCATCGATCGGCAGCAACATATTTGTATCAGCCTCTTGGCTGATGCATCAGACTGGTTTTTCTTTCTGTGGGAATAGTCTGACCTCGCAGAATTGGGGTTTACTTGGTTTAAGGTGGCCAGGTACTTTTTTAATCTAAACCAATCCTTCCTATAAACATGGTGGACGGACGCATGTGTTCATGTCACACCTTCATCTCTGTTCTCTGATTGGGTGGGAAGATTTCCAATCAAAGCAATAGTAAGGTGTTGCCTGAAATGCCTGACCTAGTTGCTGAAGTGAAATGAAATTTCGTAGAAGCACTAGGTGGCGCCAGCCTGTCTATTAAGTTAGAGTTACCGCCATTAAAAATGGAAATACTTTGATTCCTAATAGAAATACTTGTGTTAGAAGTTTTGAAAGTATTGAAAGCGTTGTGCTTCTTGGTGGGCGCCATGTTTTCCATTAGGCAGTTGTCAGACTTGATGGAGGGTCTTTGCTCCACCTTTAAGGATCAGAAACAGCTGAGTTTAAATGTAAACTACTTTTCCTGACCCTCCTGTGATGAACAGTCAGGCTAGGCTTTCAAAAATGTCTTTCTTCTGGCTTTAAAGGCCACACGTCGTGATGGCGCCCAGATGGGCCGGACAGATAGTATCCATGACAACAAGCAGCTTAAGATCAGAGATAAAAATAAAAACACCAGAGTCCAGTCTTCTCATATCCTGTCAGTTTAACCTCAATGTTCAATGTTTTCTTCCCAATTTGATCCTTTTACTAAAAAAAAAAAAAACACGAAGTCCTCGTTCCGTTCCGTCATCTTCCGCTCATCCGGGGTCGGGTCGCGGGGGCAACAGCCTCAGACGGGAAGCCCAGGTTTCTCTCACCCCAGCTGCATCTTCCAGCTCACCCAGAAGGATCCCGAGTCGTTCCCCAGCCAGCTGTGAGACATAGTCTCTCTAGGGAGTCTGGGGTCTGCCCCTTGGTCTCCTCCTGGTGGGACGTGCCAGAAACACCTAACCAGCGAGGGGATCAGAGGGCATCCTGACCAGATGCCCGAACCACCCCATCTGGCTCCTCTCAATCTGAAGGAGGAGCGGCTCAACACCGAGCTCCTCCCAGATGGCAGAGCTCCTCACCCGATTTCTGAGTGAAAGCCCAGCCACCCTGCGGAGGAAGCTCATTTTGTACGCTTGTATCCGCAATCTCCTTCTTTCGGTCACCAGCTGTAGGTGAGGGTAGGACCTTAGATCCTGGTTACCATGGTGAGGGTAGGAACGTAGATCCCGGTTACCACGGTGAGGGTAGGAACGTAAATCCCGGTTACCATGGTGAGCGTAGGAACGTAGAACCTGGTTACCATGGTGAGGGTAGGAACGTAGATCCTGGTTACCATGGTGAGGGTAGGAACGTAGATCCTGGTTACCATGGTGAGGGAAGGGATGTAGATCCTGGTTACCATGGTGAGGGTAGGAACGTAGAACCTGGTTACCATGGTGAGCGTAGGAACGTAGATCCCGGTTACCATGGTGAGGGTAGGAACGTAGATCCCGGTTACCATGGTGAGGGTAGGAACGTAGAACCTGGTTACCATGGTGAGCGTAGGAACGTAGAACCTGGTTACCATGGTGAGGGTAGGAACGTAGATCCTGGTTACCATGGTGAGGGTAGGAACGTACATCCTGGTTACCATGGTGAGGGTAGTAACGTAGATCCTGGTTACCATGGTGAGGGTAGTAACGTGGATCCCGGTTACCATGGTGAGGGCAGGAACGTAGATCCCGGTTACCATGGTGAGGGTAGGAACGTAGATCCCGGTTACCATGGTGAGGGTAGGAACGTAGAACCTGGTTACCATGGTGAGGGTAGGAACGTAGAACCTGGTTACCATGGTGAGGGTAGGAACGTAGATCCTGGTTACCATGGTGAGGGTAGGAACGTAGATCCTGGTTACCATGGTGAGGGTAGTAACGTAGATCCTGGTTACCATGGTGAGGGTAGTAACGTAGATCCTGGTTACCATGGTGAGGGTAGGAACGTAGATCCTGGTTACCATGGTGAGGGTAGGAATGTAGATCCTGGTTACCATGGTGAGGGTGGGAACCTAGATCCTGGTTACCATCGTGAGGGTAGTAACGTAGATCCTGGTTACCATGGTGAGGGTAGTAACGTAGATCCTGGTTACCATGGTGAGGGTAGGAATGTAGATCCTGGTTACCATGGTGAGGGTAGGAATGTAGAACCCGGTTACCATGGTGAGGGTAGGAACGTAGATCCTGGTTACCATGGTGAGGGTAAGAACGTAGATCCTGGTTACCATGGTGTGTGGGAACGTAGAACCTGGTTACCATGGTGAGGGTAGGAACGTAGATCCTGGTTACCATGGTGAGCGTAGGAACGTAGAACCTGGTTACCATGGTGAGCGTAGGAACGTAGATCCCGGTTACCATGGTGAGGGTAAGAACGTAGATCCCGGTTACCATGGTGAGGGTAGGAACGTAGATCCCGGTTACCATGGTGAGGGTAGGAACGTAGAACCTGGTTACCATGGTGAGGGTAGGAACGTAGAACCTGGTTACCATGGTGAGGGTAGGAACGTAGATCCTGGTTACCATGGTGAGTGTGGGAACGTAGAACCTGGTTACCATGGTGAGGGTAGGAACGTAGATCCTGGTTACCATGGTGAGGGTGGGAACCTAGATCCTGGTTACCATGGTGAGGGTAGTAACGTAGATCCTGGTTACCATGGTGAGGGTAGGAATGTAGATCCTGGTTACCATGGTGAGGGTAGTAACGTAGATCCTGGTTACCATGGTGAGGGTAGGAATGTAGATCCTGGTTACCATGGTGAGGGTAGGAATGTAGAACCCGGTTACCATGGTGAGGGTAGGAACGTAGATCCTGGTTACCACGGTGAGGGTAGGAACGTAGATCCTGGTTACCATGGTGAGGGTAGGAACGTAGATCCCGGTTACCATGGTGAGGGTAGAAACGTAGATCCTGGTTACCATGGTGAGGGTAGGAACGTAGATCCCGGTTACCATGGTGAGGGTAGGAACGTAGATCCCGGTTACCATGGTGAGGGTAGGAACGTAGATCGACTTGTAAATCAAAAGCTTTGCTTTTCGGCTTACCTCTTTCTTTACCACGACGGACCGATGCAGCGTCCTAGTTATTGCTGATGCCGCACCGATCCGCCTGTCGATCTGCCGCTCCATCCTTCCCCCACTCGTGAACAAGACCCCCAGATACTTTAACTCCTCCACTTGGGGCAGAGCCCTGTCCCTGACCCGCAGGAGGCATTCCACCCTTTTTCCGGGCGAGGACCATGGTCTCAAATTTGGAGGCGCTAATTCCCTCCAAAGTCATTGTTTGAAACAACAACTATCCTGCTTTTCCAAATTGAATACGTGCGCCACTTTTACAAAAACTTGGTTTTAAAAATGACTCCACCACCATTGTTTTTATCAGTGAGGTACCCCACACTTTATGCCACCTTAACAAGCACAACATTAAACTTGTACGTCCTCAAATTGATCTGTAGGTCAGCACAGACAGGTTCCAGGTGTCTGGAACCCTGTCAGGGTGTGGGACACCAGAAGGCAGCCATGTGCACCAGAAGATGGCAGCTCCAAGAGAAAGGTCAATAAGGACGTCTCCTGTTCAGTGAAGAGACAGAGCCGTCACTTTACCTGCCCGAGAGCCTCCAACAGGTCTCCGCCACACGCAGGGAAAGAATATTTTACAATATTAATCACCTGCTTAGTATGCTGTTGTCATACGGCTTTTATTAGTATTCCATCAGCTCAACGAAGCGTGAAAAGACCAGATGCTGCATCCTCATCTAAACCACATCCAGACCCATCTTTTCCTGCTTATTAACATGTCAATATCTTCATCACTGCCAAACTCTCATGTCATGTTTTTATTAATTGGACCAATGGGTTTAAAAATGGATTAAAAACACAGTGATCTACAAACACAAAGTCAGCCAAAAAACGTCTCTTTCTGTTCTTCTAACGACACTGTCACGGTTTATCTTTTATAGTATGTGGCGGAAGCTTTAAGCACTCTAAGATTTTTTTAGGGTCATACGAGGTGAGAAACATTGAGGCCTCAAATTCTTGTGAACGCAACATCTCCCCAAATTGAAAGTAATTTGATAAAACTGTCTACAGTTACTCAGTACCAACTACGGATGAATTTAACAAATCACTTCCAAGTTCTTGCGTCTTTCTACCACTATTAGAGAGAGATCCTAGATCAGGCATGGACAAATTACGACCCACGTTAAACGAAAAAATTAAATAAATTAACCTTGTTAATGTTTTATTTCTCCTGCAGTTCTCATGTTTCATCACTAGATGGTGAACTCTGGATTTATTGGCTTTGTTGAGAAAACAACAACACTGCTCCCATTAAAATGTGTGTGTCTCGTTGATGTGCAAGTTGTCAAAATAAACCATGTGCACAGATATGGAAAGCCATCGGACCCAATACTTTCATGTAAAAAAGCGTGTTAGATGTTAAAACAAGCAAAATGTTACATCAAGTGCTTAGATTTCAGACCTAGCGCCGCTAGATTTAAATTGTCACGCGCTTGATGTAACATTTAGCACGCTTGCTTAAAATCTAGCGCGCTATTTTATCGGTCTAATCTAGCGGTTACCAAAGCATGCCATCCATCTGATCCTGTTTCGGCCCCTTTGTCAAATGTTAGAACTCAATGTGGCCCGCAAACCAAAAAGTTTGCCCACCCCTGGGCTAGATCCTAGGTACAGGTCATACACTCGCTGACTGTATCAGCGAGTTGATACGGTTCTTAGCATCAAGTTTTCCTTCTTTTTAATTTCTTAAACTTGATCGAGTAAAAGTTACTTGGAAAAGTTTTGTTCAAGACTGCGATTTGGGATCTGGTCCGGAGGCACCTAGTACTTCTATTCAATTTACAATCCAGCAACTAGGTCAGGGATAGCAGGTGCTCGCTTACGATTGCAGCGGTGGGAAAATGTCTGACCTAATTGGAGAACAGCGTAACATGAACTCTAGTGTCCATCCTCCATGTTTGTAGTTCAGTAACTGAAAAAAGGAGATCAAACATGATGTACTTATAAACTTACAATAACTAGTCATACAAAATACTTATTGAAATTTTTTGAGTGGAGATATCGCTTTCAGAGTGATACAGATGCACGGAAGCCCGAGGATCTAATGCCTCAGGTTTAAGGGGAGGAAATCAAGGAGGTGTGCGGGTTTAGCTCCTCCAAATTTAAAAGCCGATGTGTTAAACCTTGAAGTTTTATAAAAATACAACTTGCTCTAACGATAAAAATACATTTTTAAATCGGTTTTGGACTAAATTTCATGACTGTTTAGAATAAGATGTGAACAGCTCTCCTGCCACCAGAGGGAGCTCTTGATGTTCCCGAATCACCCTGATTAGGGTCACCTGAGATTGATTCCTGATTCCACACATCTGTGAACTCTGCCATCTAATATTTAAGGGCAATCACCCTGGATTTCCCTGTCGGGTCATACCATCCCATCCTGCCAGGTCTCCCTGGTTTTTTGACCAAGAACACATTCTGACAATAACCGTTTACCATGACACTGAAACTTTGTTTTTCTTTTCACAGCATTAATGGACTGCCAAATTCAAATAAACCATGTTTTCTGTCTTTAATTGGGTTCTCCTCTTTCCACCTACACACCCCTTCATGACACTGTATTGGGTGAAACAGCCCATTCAGCACAAATAAAAAACTAAACAAAGCTGAAACAATACATTCTGTCCTCAGAGCCGCCTTTTGAGAGAAAAAAATTCCTCCTAAAAACCCAGTCGGAGGAAAATATCAGAAACCTGATGGAGTCCCAGTTCAGAATTGACCTCATCACTCATGACTAACGTACAAGAAGTTATTTTCTTGATTTATGCCAGATATTTTCATCAGTGTGACAAAAAGATTAGATTATCCCGGAGCAATCGTTGTGAGTAAATCGGTTTAGTACATACTGTCTGTTCCTCCCGCCCTTCCCCTGTTTATGTTTAAGGGACTGGATTCCTGATCCAAAAGGAGCATGCTCAGTTCTCACAGCTACACGGGTTTTAAAAGCTTGGTAGTAAAGTGTGTTCACATCATGGACAGAACAGTTGAACCTTGTTATCGAATCCTGCTGATGTCTGAGGTAAAGGTGTTTGGTCTTTGATCAAAAACAGAGGCACATTGGAACAAAAATCCCCAGCATAAGTCAGACTGACCTGAGAATGGTTCTGGATCAGTTGTAACGAAATCCTGTGTTGCTGGTAATTCAACTCGGGAGCTGGATTGAGCTGCTGCCCTGTCAGCTTGGAGAGACAGATACTCTGAGAGTTGCTGATTGACTTCAAACAAGTTGCGAATACTTTGTTCATGCTGTCCCAGTAGTATTCCCTGATGAGAAACAGCATTATGAATAACTCTCTGGTCTGGGTTTGTGTCAGTAGGGTCCATGTTATGGCCAGATCGTTCTGTCATGATGTGGAGCTGAGGCCAAAAATAGTATACCCTTGACACAACAGACAGGCTCAGATGAAAAAAATCACAAGCAGATTTATTAGATTGATAAAAAGTCCAAATAAAGAAGACAAAAACAGATTAATTAGGCAGGTTCTGATGTAGGAGCTGGAGCCAAAAACTGGATAACAGATCAAGCATGATAAACAACAATCTGGTGAAGAGTGCTTGCTTGCTTGCTTGTAGAATGTCGCGAGAAGAGTGTGTCAAAAACTGTTCCATTTATGCTCCAGCAGATGAGTAGATGAGTTTCAGGTGTGACTTGTTGCACACACACAGACAAGAGGGAGGGTGGAAACAGGACACAGAGGGGGAACAGACTGCTCTCCTGACAGGGTCTTGGGCATGCTTGGAGTGTAGAACACCAGGACTGATTTAGTGAGGGGAAATCTTGACACAGGAGCAAACATTAGGGATCTGGTGTGAAGAATAAGGGTACAGTATCTCAAAGATCTGCTTTATGGAGGAGAGCTGCGGTCAGTGGAGAATTTGGATAAAAGTAAAGGTCGTGTTTCTATAGTTTGGAGAGTTTAAATGGCAGTGAAAAGAGGAAAATTTGGTATCTCCAAACAAAATGTGTTTAATACCACAAACATATGATATATTCCTGAAGGCCAAAAACGTGGAACAAAAACTGATCAGGTACTGCTAAGAAATAATTTTTAATTATTTCAAATTTATTAGAAATGAAAAAAACCTTGAAAAATAACATGTACTCGAAACATAGGTTTCGAGAAAGAGATTTCTTCTGTTTCATCTGATGATTCTTGAGGTGTTTCAACAACCTGTGGTTAGCCCAATGGATCGGGCGACGTGGAACGATACGCCCCCTCTTGGGTCGGAGAGCTGGGAACCACGTTAAGATGAACAAGAGGCTATTCAATAACACAAAAATGAAATGGAAAGGGTTTATTTAAGTTTTTTACAATCAATAAAAAGTACCGTATTATTCCTAATAAAAGCACACTTTCTAATAGAAGCACAGCCCCTGTTTTTTCCTAAATACAAACAATTTAGCCCGACAAAAATACTTTGCAGGTCTTTCATGTGAAACGTTGTCTCAAGACTCTTCACTGTTACTTTTTCACATCTAATCTTTGAAAAATACTTCTACATCCTCATACCTACAAATAAATACATTGTATTCTACTTTTGTTTTTATCTGTAAATTTAGGGCAGCATGGTGATGCAGTGGCCCCACAGAGGTCTCACAGCAAGAAGGTCATGGGTTCGAGTCTTGGGAGGGGATGAGGCTTGGAACACTTGCTTTTCTGTGTGGAGTTTGCATGTTCTCCCGTGTATGTGTGCGTTTCCTCCGGGTACTCTGGTTTTCTCCAAAAACATGCATGCTAGGTTGAATGGTCACTACATAATTGCCCCTGTCTGTGTGTGTGAGAGGGGCTGTGTATGTCCCTGGAAACCTGTTTGGGGTGTACTCTAACCCTCACCTAGTATCAGTTGGGATGGGCTCCTGCACCCCTGGCAACCTTAGAAGGGTTAGATGTTTAAGAAGGTGACTGACTGAGATTAGGCTGACTTCTCAAAATGCTCCATGGTGTGTTATTCTCTCATCAGGTTTTTAATCTGTGGTGGTGTCTGGTCCCAGACTCAGACTGGACTGATGAAACCCACCAGCTGACCTGCAGCTCAGAACATTTCACTTCCTAAATGAACATTTGGAACATGAAGTTCAAACAGCAAACAGTGAGATCCATTTTTTAGATTAATCTCTATCTGATGTAATTAAAGCCGGTCGTTTCAGAGGATCATCCGTCTTTCATCTCACCAATAAACCAAAAAACACAGAGATTACATGCAGATAAAAAAGGATTTTTATATGAGAAATCAAATAAATAAATGTTTGATCTGGTAAATAATCCTACAATTAATAAAAAGTGAAAATAAATGATAAAAAATATTAACAGAAAACAGATCAAAATCCAGAAAAAATAAAATTCAATGAAATAAAAAGTTGAAACTTATTTAAAAATGCAAAAAAAAAAAAAAAGATTGAATAAAAAAGAAAGGAAAAAAACTAAATGCATTTAGCAATTAAATGTAAAAAACTGTTTTAAAAAAAATGAAGAGAAAAAAATAATTGCTGAAAAATTCATTAGAGAAAAAAAGAAAAATAACACAAAATAATTTAATTGAGAGAGAATTGAAGACAGTTAAATTATAATAAAAAATGACCAAATGTTGTAAAAAACAGAAAGAAAATTACAATTTAAAATAGTCTAAACAACATGAAACATTAAATCAAAGATAAATAAAGACCAAAAAAAAATAATCAGAATTTTGATTTTAAAGAGGAACAATAATAAAGAAAATAATTTAAGTGTATAAAATTAAAGAAACCTACATAAAAACGAGAAATTTCAACATTTTTTAATTCATTCAAAAGAGCTGTTTATCATCTGCAAAAGCTGTTCTTTGGCTGAACAGCTTGTTTCTTTCAGCACGGCCTTCCTGCCGAGATTTTCCGTTCTGAGCTCATACCCCCGGCTCCCGGTGTTTCCTGCTGAGCTCATACCTCTGGTCCTTCATCCTTCTGAGCTTGTGCCCCTGGCTCCTGGTGCACCCACCCTTCCTGGCAAGCTTTTACCTTCTGGCCCCTCATCATCCTGCCAAGCTCCAACCCTCTGGTCACTCATCTTGCCAAGCCATGTCTGGTTCTGCACTCCCTTCAATAAACTGGCAATGCATCTGGATCCTGCTCACCACCTCCACCACCATCATGACATGCAATGGTCCTCGATGTCCTGCTTGAGGTTGTTGAGGAGTCTCGTTTATCAAACAAAACATTCCAACATTTTTATTTTTCTTATGTACAGTCCTACACTGACAGGTATTTTTTTTTTTTTTCATTAATTGTTTCATCACTGCTTCAAATGCTTCATTTCACTGTCCTCGGTTCACTTCAGCTTCTGTCCACAAGACCCTTCTTTTCCCCTTGTCTTTGGATTTGCGTTTTGCAGCTCGTGAGTTGTGGTTCCCTCACCCACCATCAGAGGGAGCCAGGGACCATCTCACCTTTCTGCCAATTCTACCTAACCTGGACCACCTGCGCCTCATTCTCCTGCTGACTATTCAAAGGCAGCCTCACCAGCATTCCCTGTCGGGTCATCATGCCTTCCTACCTTGGCTGACTCCCGACCCAACGGATATCCTTTTGAAAACTGAGATTATCTCCTTGAAAACTTTATTGATCCTTTTCGACTCTTGTTCCTTTGCTTACAGCCTTGCTGATACCTTGGTTTAATAAATCCTTGTTTTGTCTTGCATTTGGGTCCTCCTCCTTCCGCATCACAGCAGCAATAGTCCACGTACTTCACAACCTTCATAGAAATCTTGATTTGAGTAGAAGTTGTTGTATCCACGGTTAATGATTGGATACACCAACTCATTAAGCTTTGATTTGTAGTCTTTCCAGTTAGCAACAGTTTGTTTGGACGAAATGCTGGAAATTTATGAATGACAAGCCAAGTCTTATCCAAATGAAGATGAGAAATAAATACTAAGAACATTTTTACTTTCCCTTAAACTCAACCTGTCGTCGTCAGTTTGGTGATATTTTTGTTTCCTGCTTGGGTTACAGTGTTTAAATGAGCTGTGAGATCAGTATCTGTTTCACCTCTTCTTTGAGAGGCCGGAAAGCATCCTGATCAATAAGAGATCCTGTTCAGACTGACAACGTCCAGGAAGGACTGAGAGAATATTCCTGACATCATGTCTCAGATTATTTCTGCCACTATTCAGTTTTTGGCTTTAGAACAGGCATGGGCAAAGTACGGCCCGCAGGCCACATCCGGCCCGTTAAATGTTTTAATCCGGCCCGCCGAACTTGAAAAAAGGAAATAAATAAACCTTGTTAGTTTTATTTTCCCTGCAATTCTGATGTTTCCTTACTAGATACATTTCCAACCTAGCACCGCTAGGTTGGAAATTTAATGCTCTTGATGTAACATCTAGAATGCTTGTTTAAAATCTAGCGTGCCATTCTATTGGTCTAATCTAGCGGTCACCAAAGCATGCCATCCATCTGCTCCTGTTCTGGCCCATTTGTCAAATGTTAGAACTCAATGTGGCCCGTGAAACAAAAAGTTTGCCCACCGCTGGTTTAGAATAAAACAAGAGTAAAGTATGTTAAACAAAATACCTCCAACTTCATCAAATCACAACCTGTGTTATTAATGAAAGATCTGTGTGATAACGAGCTCAAAGCTTTTTAATTATATGGCCTAAACCAGGTATAGGCAAACTGCAGCCCACAGGCCACATGTGGCTCATTAAACGTTTTAATCCGGCACACCGAACAAAAAATTTTTTTATAAATAAACCCTCTTAAAGTTTTATTTCACCTGTAATTCTGTTGTTATGTCACTAGATGACGCCAAAGAAACAACGATACTGCTCCCATTAAACTCTGTGTCTCCGTGATGCGTGTGCTGTCAAAATAAACAGTGTGCACAGATATGGAAAGCCATCGGGTCCAATCCTCACATGTAAACAAGCGTGTCAGATGTTAAAACAAGCAAAATGTTACATCATGCGCTTAGATTTCAGACCTAACGCCGCTAGATTTGAAATTTAACGCTCTTGATGAAACATTAGAGCGCTTGTTTAAAATGTAGCGCCATTCTATCGGTCTAATCTAGCGGTTACCAAAGCATGCCACCGATCTGCTCCTGTTCTGGCCCCTTTGCAAAATCTTAGAGCTCAATGTGGCCCACTAACCAAAAAGTTTGCCCACCCCTGTTTTAGAATAAAACAAGAGTTCCGCTCCGTCATCTTCCGCTTGTTCCAGGGTCGGGTCGCGGGGGCAACAGCCTCAAACGGGCAGCCCAAGCCTCTCTCTCCCCGGCTGCATCCTCTAGCTCACCCGAAAGGATCCCAAGTCGTTCCCCGGCCAGCTGTGAGACATAGTCTCTTCAGCAGGTCCGGGGTCTGCCCCTTGGTCTCCTCCCGAGGAGAACGAGGAGATCACAAAGAGATCAAACACAATGTGAAATATTCCTGTTAAATTTTACTCATGAGTTTCTGAGAAATGTGTGAGCTGTCACATCCAATATTCAGATTCTATTTGAATGCCACGTTGATTTTGGCAAATGATTTAGTGATTTAGGACGTGCCCGAAACACCTGCCCGTGAGGCGCTCGGGGGGCATCCTGACCAGATGCTCGAACCACCCCATCTGGCTCCTCTCGACCTGGAGGAGGAGCGGCTCGACACCGAGCTCCTCCTGGATGGCAGAGCTCCTCATCCGATCTCTGAGTGAGAACCCAGCCACCCTGCGGAGGAAGCTTATTTCGGCCGCTTGTACCCGCAATCTCATTCTTTCGGTCACCACCCACAGCTGGTTACCATGGTGAGGGTAGGAATGTAGATCCTGGTTACCATGGTGAGGGTTGGAACGTAGATCGACTTGTAAATCGAGAGCTTTGCTTTTCGGCTCAGCTCTCTCTTTACCACGGCGGACTGATGCAGCATCCTAGTTATTGCTGATGCTGAACCGATCTGCCTGAGTAAAGTACGTTAAACAAAAAAACCTTCCAAATGCAAATGCATCAAATCACAACCGGTATTATCAGTGAAAGGTCTGTGTGATAACGAGCATGAAGATTTTTAATTTTATGGCCTGAACCTTTGGGACGATGACCATAAAAACCTAACAAGTTCATATATAGTGCGCACTGCGTAACGGTGGGTTTTATTACAGTTTTATTACAATCTTGTGTTTATTTCTATAGCATATGAATCTGTTAAGATGGTTACGATTTATCATCAATGTGAAATTTCTATTTTGACCTTGCAGCTAATTTCAATACATGTGTCTTAATCTCTTCTTCTTCTCCTTTCTGCATTTCCCTTCAGGGGTCGCCACAGCAAGTCAGTTTCTTCCATCTAACCCTATCTGCTGCATCCTCTTTGGTCACACCAACTATCTTTATGTCTTCCTTCACTGTATCCATGAACCTCCTCTTTGGTCTTCCTCTAGTCCTCTTTCCTGGTGGTTCCAAACCCAGCATCCTTCTTCTGATGTACTCTCTCTGTCTCCTCTGCACATGTCCAAACCATCTCAGTCTGGCCTTTCTGACTTTATCTCCAAAACCTCTAACCTGTGCTGTTCCTCTGATCCTGTCCATCCTGGTCACTCCCAGAGAGATCCTCAGCATCTTCATCTCTGCTACCTCCATCTCTGTTTCCTGTCTTTTCCTCAGTACCACTGTCTCTAGACCAATCAGCATGGCCGGTCTCACCACGGTTTTGTTCACTTTCCCTTTCATTTTATCTGAAACTCTTCTATCACACATCACAACTGATACTTTCCTCCACCCGTTCCAGCCTGCCTGCATATGCTTCTTCACCTCTTTTCCACACTCTCCATTGCTCTGGACTGTTGATCCTAGATACTTAAAATCTTCCACCTTCTTTATCTCTTCTCCCTGTAACCTCACTTTTCTATTTGGATCCCTCTCATTCACACTCACATCCTCTAATACTGTATATGTGTCTTAATAAATACCACTAAAGTCTGTTTCAGGGTGAATAAAAACTGGTTCTTCACAGGTTTGGTTCTAAATCATATGTGAACCTCTTTAAATGTGAAAAATTAAATGTTCTCATCCACTTATTTTCTGATTTCTAGCAGCAGAGATCACCCTGGAGTCTGAATCCTGTTCAGTGTTTGCTTCAATCTTCTGATTTTAAGCTCAGACCTGCTGGTTAAAAGATGATCTATTCTGATTGGTTCGACCGTGGGCGTGACCGAGCCCGACCCCCTCCTCTAATCAAATCAGATTTATTGGAAAATCCATTTCAAAGGCTTTCCATAAATAATATTTGATATAAAATCATTTCTATTCAGCTGGAAGATTTCAATGTAAAAGCAACTTTCAATGAAACTGCCAGCAGTTACTCAGTACCAACTATAGATGAACTGATAGAGGACAGGCGGAGGTGTATTGCTTGATGCTCTGGTATGAATTTATGAATCAAATAGGGCAAAAAAAAAAGTGATTTTTTTTTTTTTAGCCAACCTGCCCATCTGGTACATTGTGTGTGTGTGTGTGTGTGTGTGTGTGTGTGTGTGTGTGGGGGGGGGGGGGGGGGGGGATACGAGGGAGGGGGTATCTGAGTAACGGGCTCCAGACTCTCCTACTCTCAGTCTGACCGGAGAGCAGTGGAGGAGTGTGTGACTCCTCCAGGCTGGTCGGACTCATCTTTTCCTTTTATTTACTTGTAATGTTTATCCATCCGCACCGCTGCACCGCTGGCTGCCCACCCACCACTCCCCCTACTCCCACTCTCTGGATGTCTGAGGATCAGAACACTCATCTGCAGGAATCTGTGGGACTAAATCTTCATTCAGAGGACGGCTTCTTTTGGAAGTTGAGAAGTGGATCATGTTCATCTGTAACAGTAGTTCCATAAAGGACTGGAGTTTCTTTTTGTCCCAGATTCTACCTCTGATGAACCGGAGCGTCGGTGAGATGGAGCAGGTGGAGCTAGTGACCACCACCATGGTGACCTCTCTGCAGCCAGACACAGCCATGAGCGCCAGCAGACCACCCGTCCACCCCAACCAAACCTCCAGCATGGTTCTCCAGTACTCCTTCTCAGAGAGTGACCTTTTATACACGGACTACAGGACGCCGGCACGCGGTGCCATCCCTCTACCCAAGGCGGTGCTTTACCTGGTGATGGCTGCTCTGGTGGTGGTGGCTGTGGCATATGCGATAGTGGGACACCTACTCAGAGACGTCTTCAATGACTTAGTGGGTATGTGACCTCCAAAAAAATCCATTCATTATTAAATAGAATCTTTTAAATGAAATAAAAAATTCCCCAGAAGTTGAAAAATAGTTGAAAAATGATTAAGTTTAACAAATAAACAAAATTTTAAAACTCTTGTCAGTAAAACAGCAAAAAAGAAAACCAAACAAAAAAACCCCTAAAAAACAACTTTGTGTATTTTTAACAATAATCTTTGTGTTTATTTATTTTCGTAACTTGTGTTGAATATTTTAAAATCGCAAATTGTTTTTTTCTTGTAACAGAGCTCGAGATTGTGCTGATGGATGTTTGTAAAGAATTTCTCAAGCTGACTTTTTTTGTTTAAATCCAAAGTAGTTCCACAATGTGGCAAAATCTACTTCCTCGTAGGATCACCTACAACCAACATGACTAATCAGTTGGCTCCTCAGAGATAGACATTGTGTGAGCGAGACGCCAAAAAACTGGGGAATTGAAAAGAACAGAAGAAAAAATTGCAGCTCTTATGTTACTATTCTTTATTTATAAACTGTAATCTAACGTCTGCGATATCTAACGTAGTTAATGGAGTGAAATAAATTAAGCACTGGGCACTAGGTGGCGCCAGCATGGTTACATCCATGTATATTTATGTTAGCTGTAATCAGGCCCAAAAAGTTTGGCCCGAAAAGGCCGGAGTCTGACAGGATTTGGCCTGAACCCGGCTCGAGCCCAACAAGAACATTTTAATTGACTGCCCGAACCCGTATAGAGCTCGAAATTATTCAAATGTGTGCATGGCGCACGCACACATCTTTTGCCAAGAACGAGTCATTTATACGTACATGATTTAACACGTTTTTCAAAATATATTTTTCCCACGCCATTGTGCAAGCCCGACCCCGCCCGAATAAAAATGTCAGAATTTGAGCCCAACCCGAGCTCGACTCTGGTTCATGTGGCACATTTTTACGTGATTTACCAGCTGATAATAACAAAACTAACTTATTATATTTATAGAGAGGATGGAGAAAGGTCTGTTTCTGCTTTCCTCCTCCAGAGTTGTCTGCACTGAGCAGCTACAGTATGTTACATGGCGGTGTGTTTAGACACAAACACGTTGGTATCAATCAGAAATATGTCTGCAAATTTCCGATGTCATGTGAGCGTGCAAAAATCCGATAAATCACCAATCTATTCCAATTTCTGCCTCTGGGGGGCATACTTGTGTGAGAAAGTTTTTATACGACAGCCTAACGACGACAAAACCAACGCTATTTTTAAAGAGTGGCTAAATCCAACTGCAGGATCCTTTTCTACCTATAGAGGGCAGTGCTGATATCGGTTAGAGGACACTGACTTTGAAACCTATTTAGACAGAACGTCTTTAAATCCTTTCTGCTCGTAGAACTCCTTGTCTGTGTTTTCCTGTTACACCTCCATGATGTCCTCTGTCCCCACAGGTGGAGCCAGACCGATTGTTGCTGAAGGAGAAGGTGGAGAAAACAGAGAGCCAGGTAAAAGCTGAGCTGACATGGCGTGCAGCACTTATTCTTATCCACAGAGATACTCTGACCCCTAGTTGTTCGTCTCTAAGAGCCTTCAGACGTCCCACCTTCAGACAGAGCCACAGGTGCTCAGCAGCTCCTGCTGGATCCACCGGGGGCTCAGCCAAGGTGTAAATGTACAGAATGTGTTGCCGTAAAGTTACACAACAGTTCACAGACTCTGCTACTTTCATAGATTGCTTAATGTGAGTGGAAGTCGGCGTACGCATGGATTTGGGCGAAGACAGGGCGTATTCTTCGTCAGACAGATTCTAAGACACAGAAATGTAAATAGAAATATTGTTTGGTTGCAACAATTAAAGGAGAACAAATAGATTTGATGACTGATCTTTGAAACCTGAGCTATTTTTTGCTGTACGAATTCAGTTTACGTAAGAAAATGACTGAGGCGCTGACGGATGCAGATGGAGCAGTATGGAAGGCTTAGATGTGAAATGAAGGCTTTGAATCCACATATTTGATATAAAATGGACCATAAAGCATTGAACAGGTTCATCAGTTTGTGAGCCAGCGTTCTCCCTCCTGATGGAGAGAATCTGTTGTGATTGTGAGGAATGGTCCTGTGTTTGTTCTTCTCTCTGATGGCTGTCTGCTTTAATCTGAGCTCCTCTTCTGACCGAGCAGTGATGGATGCGCCTCATGCTGGGTGGCAGACATCTAAGCCAGAATCAATTTTCTGCTGCTTCGCCTCTGATGGAGTTACAGAGGCTGGACCTGACAAGGGAACGCTCTGGTCCTATTTCATGTTCCACCTTCTCAGATTGTTTACCATCCACGTCTGGCTCTTTTTTTAAAAAACTACATGAACTGTTGTCGTGATAGAAGGGAGAAATGGTTGGCTCAATATGTGACATCAATTACCTCCTGGTTGGAAGTAAAGTTGAAATCCTCCAAATCTGAGAGCTTTCTTTTAAATTCCTTTTCCTCACAGAAAACAGAGGAAGTGGGACCCTGGAGGATTTCAGAGGTTTTCAAAACATATTACAGTCCTAAAGGGGGTCTGGATTTAAAGTTTAAAGTCATCTTTCTTTCTGTTTACTGTAGACCCTTCTTCCATCCATAGATCCTTCAGACCAGCTGAAAAATGTAGTCCTTTCTGTTGGGAGATGTAGTTCTTTCTGTTGGGAGATGTAGTCCTTCCTGTTGGGAGATGTAGTCCTTCCAGTTGGAGGATGTAGTCCTTCTTGTTGGGAGATGTAGTTCTTCCTGTTGGGAGATGTAGTTCTTTCTGTTGGGAGATGTAGTTCTTTCTGTTGGGAGATGTAGTCCTTTCTGTTGGGAGATGTAGTCCTTCATGCTGGGATTTGTAGTCCTTTCTGTTGGGAGATGTAGTCCTTCCTGTTGGGAGATGTAGTTTTTCCTGTTGGGAGATGTAGTTCTTCCTGTAGTTCTTCCTGTTGGGAGATGTAGTTCTTTCTGTTAGGAGATGTAGTCCTTCCGGTTGGGAGATGTAGTCCTTCCTGTTGGGAGATGTTTTCCTTCCTGTTGGGAGATGTAGTTCTTCCTGTTGGGAGATGTAGTTCTTCCTGTTGGGAGATGTAGTCCTTCCTGCTGGGAGATGTAGTACTTCCCATTGGGAGATGTAGTTCTTTCTATTGGGAGATGTAGTCCTTCCAGTTGGAGGATGTAGTCCTTCTTGTTGGGAGATGTAGTTCTTTCTGTTGGGAGATGTAGTTCTTTCTTTTGGGAGATGTAGTCCTTTCTGTTGGGAGATGTAGTCCTTCATGCTGGGATTTGTAGTCCTTTCTGTTGGGAGATGTAGTTCTTCCTGTTGGGAGATGTAGTTTTTCCTGTTGGGAGATGTAGTCCTTCCTGTTGGGAGATGTAGTTTTTCCTGTTGGGAGATATAGTTCTTCCTGTTGGGAGATGTAGTTCTTTCTGTTAGGAGATGTAGTCCTTCCGGTTGGGAGATGTAGTCCTTCCTGTTGGGAGATGTTTTCCTTCCTGTTGGGAGATGTAGTTCTTCCTGCTTGGAGACGTAGTCCTTCCTGTTGGGGGATGTAGTTCTTCCGATTGGGAAATGTAGTTCTTCCTGTTGGGAGATGTAGTCCTTCCTGCTGGGAGATGTAGTACTTCCCATTGGGAGATGTAGTTTTTTCTGTTGGGAGATGTAGTCCTTCCAGTTGGAGGATGTAGTCCTTCTTGTTGGGAGATGTAGTTTTTCCTGTTGGGAGATGTAGTTCTTTCTGTTGGGAGATGTAGTTCTTTCTGTTGGGAGATGTAGTCCTTTCTGTTGGGAGATGTAGTCCTTCATGCTGGGATTTGTAGTCCTTTCTGTTGGGAGATGTAGTTCTTCCTGTTGGGAGATGTAGTCCTTCCTGTTGGGAGATGTAGTTTTTCCTGTTGGGAGATGTAGTTCTTCCTGTTGGGAGATGTAGTTCTTTCTGTTAGGAGATGTAGTCCTTCCTGTTGGGAGATGTTTTCCTTCCTGTTGGGAGATGTAGTTTTTCCTGTTGGGAGATGTAGTTCTTCCTGTTGGGAGATGTAGTTCTTCCTGTTGGGAGGTGTAGTCCTTCCTGCTGGGAGATGTAGTACTTCCCATTGGGAGATGTAATTCTTTCTGTTGGGAGATGTAGTCCTTCCAGTTGGAGGATGTAGTCCTTCTTGTTGGGAGATGTAGTTCTTCCTGTTGGGAGATGTAGTTCTTTCTGTTGGGAGATGTAGTTCTTTCTGTTGGGAGATGTAGTCCTTTTTGTTGGGAGATGTAGTTCTTCCTGTTGGGAGATGTAGTCCTTTCTGTTGGGAGATGTAGTTCTTCCTGTTGGGAGATGTAGTCCTTCCTGTTGGGAGATGTAGTTTTTCCTGTTGGGAGATGTAGTTCTTCCTGTTGGGAGATGTAGTTCTTTCTGTTAGGAGATGTAGTCCTTCCGGTATGGAGATGTAGTCCTTCCTGTTGGGAGATGTTTTCCTTCCTGTTGGGAGATGTAGTTCTTCCTGCTGGGAGATGTAGTTCTTCCTGTTGGGAGACGTAGTCCTTCCTATTGGGAGATGTAGTTTTTTCTGTTGGGAGATGTAGTACTTCCTGTTGGGAGATGTAGTTCTTCCTGTTGGGAGATGTAGTTCTTCCTGTTGGGAGATGTAGTTCTTCCTGTGTGTTCTGTGTTTTCTCCTCCATGTGAGATAACCAACCGTCACTAGGGACTAACTACCATTAACTATCTGTCCTGTTCTCCATATTAGTACTGGTCACTCCTGTTGTTCACACACTGACATACAGTAGGTTACATATTATGGGATGGACGGTAGCTATTAACTCCATCAAATCTTTTCTTACTGTCCCAGTATGACCAGTACTTCTCTGTTTCCTCTCAGAGTGGATATTTGGATCTCGACGTGCTGCAACTGTAAGCGAGATTAGCTGCATCACCGACATGGCGGAGATGAGAGAGCTACCAACGTCTGTGAACCACACCACCAGCAGACCTGAGGAGATCATCCTGACCATGGATGAGGAGCAGGAGCAACGCACCCCAGACACACAATCTGGCACCTAGCTGTGATCTCAGATCTTTCCCCAGAAAAATCTTATGGTGGATTTCTGGGTCTTCTGTGAGTTCGGTCTCTCTGCACTGATGGTGGGTAAACCTGTGGAGACGGTGCCTGAGAGGACATAGGTGACTAGTTATGGTCTCCTCCATGCTGGGTTGACTGGAGAGACTGGTCTCTGCTGTCTTTCCTCTTAATGGAACTTGTCTGCTGTGGACTCTGTGTCTAACCATCTGCGTCGTGTGCTAGCCAGAACTTTGTGGAACCAAATTAACTGGCTGAGATCCTCCACCACCAGGAAGGACTGTTTTTTATTTTCCCACAATCCCGTGAGGCTGTTTTATCCTGTTAAAACTAGCATCGAGCTCTTTAGGTAACACCTTTGTTTCTCTGCAAACCATTCAGTACTTCCAGGATTTTTTGACTCCGCCTACAAATTGTGGAGGAGGCATTGAGCACTCAAGCTGTCCATGTGTCTGTGCTCGTGTAACACTTTTGTGAACGCGGTATTCATTTGTCTTTTGAACCACTGATATCAAGCACAAGAGAATGGACTGTAGGGTCCCTCATTCCCCATTTTTTAACTTAGTTGTTTATTTACTATAAATCTTACTAAAGTTCATGAGAGAGGAGAAAAGATTCTTATGGAGGTATAGTGTGGTCATATGGCTGCTGAAATCTGATGTCCCCTTAAGTTTAAAAAAGCCTCAGAGCTTGCCTTGGAAAAAAAAAAATCTATTGGCAAAATTTTTACTGATTTTTTATGTTTTGTCAGAGTGCCGATTAATCGGCCGACCAATAAATCGATAACAGTTCCCATATTTCTCCCAGCTTCTAGCCCCCAGCAACCCACTAGCAGCTAGTAAGCACATCTGTTTCTAGGAGTCCTTTTCCGAAGATGAATATTTGAATAATTTCACAAAGAATCACAGAACAGACCTGAAACTTCTTCTGAACACGGAAATCGAAGGAAAGTTGAAAATTGGGACAACCTCACAGATTTCTCCGGTTTGGAATTCATTGTTACAAACTCACATAAAAACAATCCCAGAAGGACTAAATAGTGTAAATACTGGAGATACTTTTCTAGCTTCATGTTTTGAACTATATGTGAAAAATCTGATCGCAACCAAATGCAAAAAAGAAACAAAAGCAACAAATGTCTTCTGTGAAACTTTTTGGACGAATCAAGGATCTCTGTTGTTTCTATGTTCCATGTGTCGTGTGAAAAGTTGTTTACCTGTCAAACCTCGTGGTTAAGGGCTAAATGCTAACATGAAGCTGCAGCAAACTGCGTTTGTTCGTTGTACACGCTATTGTCATGCACCAATGGAGGACTCCGAGTCGGCACGGTTGCCGTAAATCGAACCTGAGAACAACTGTCCGCCCTTCCACAAACCATTCTGCTGAACACTCAAGTAGAATTTCACCACATTTCAAGATGAACAAGAAGAGCAGTGTTTTGACTGAACATATGGAAGTCCATCGCTCTGGTTACTTTGAAGGTAATAATTTCAAGTCCTTTTGTCCGCGATGGTCCACCGTTCCCTCACAGCCTATCGCTTTTGTGGGGAAAAAAATGCTTTTGGAGCATTGTGAAAAATGGGGACGTCACCAATGACTGTACGTGGCATAGTACCGAGTTACTTCTTTCTCTGGATCATAAAGGAACTGACTTCTGGCCTCATGATACCACAGAGCCCAAGCCGAGTTTACACTGTACAAACAGGTAGCCGAACACTGCCGACTTGCTGCAGAGTAGGATAGATGTATCACATAACCACTGCCATATAAAGACATGTGCTTCCAAAGATTTATCATGTGAAACGGACAAATTTGTTTTGTTTTGCTGTGTGTATCATGAATGCAAATTAAGATGTCTATTCAGGACTCCCTTGAAAAAGAGGGTTTTTAATCTTAACGGTCATTCCTGGTTAAGTAAAGGTTAAATAAAAATATTGGCAGCTCGTTATCTGTCTCTAATACAAAAACCATTCTGATTTTCTTAGTTTGAGGCATTTCCATGGTTATAATGTTTCTGTTGTTATTTGCCTGGTAGCACTGAGCACCGAAGACTGTTCACCCAACATGGGGACAATTAAAGGGGGGCTTGACAGATTTTACTTAGTCGATGATAGCAGGAGGTCAGACCGTGAGTCAGACGAATTGGCTACAGTTAGGTCTTAAGTGACAGGGAAGATAGTTTCTGATTTCAAAAAGCTTGCTCCTGGTTTGCAATCACATTGCACCTGTTTCACAAGAGCACACCGCATTGCAAACTGTTTACATATTTTCAGCTTAAAAAATTCAACAAGGCATTTTTTATATGGCAGAAAATGGTTGACTGATTGGCTTTATTTCGATGGAGCAAGAGTGACATCACACTCACTTGGTCCAGCCCTTCTCCGATACAGACCTCACGCATCCCATTTAAGCTCCACGATGGTTCACGCTCACACTACATACGAACACCTGATTCCAGCTGAACCGTGTTCGGGCATAGCTTTTTTAGTTAGTCAAGGGACAGTTGAAGGAATTGCGCTAGGACATGGTTTAAAGTACTCACACCTGTTAAATAAACTGTGGTTTGGTTGTTTAACCACCTAGTGTGAGTACACACTAAGATTTGTTCACTTGTTTGTGGGAATTTTTTAAAATGTTTTTTTTTATTGCATTGCAGTGAAGTGACTAAATAAACTAAATAGAATGATCATAAACAATAATGTTTCAAAGTGATTTTTTTTACTGTGCTGCTGAGATTGTGATAATCCCATTGCTCTAAGGACAACACCATGGACGGTCAGAGAGAAATGGAAAAACATAATGTGAAAACAGAAGAAAACAGTTATGGGATCCGAATTTACCATTCCTACCTATTAAATTTCATTGTACTATGCAAATTTGATATTAACAAACTCAATTTTATGAGTTTATAGTTTTATCAATGATGACTTTCTATGCTCCACATGTTTACATACTTAAATTGCACAATTCTTGAAGTTATTGTTTAAAAATTTTTTTCAACAGATTTCGTCAGCGCGATTGCAATTCACCTTTCAAAAATTGTATAGCCGAGATCCCCATATGTGGGAATATTGGCAGGGTCAACACAGCCAGGGTTTTTTTTTTTTTTATTGTACAAAAATATAAATGTTTACATTAGAATTTCAACATTCACATTAATACTCTAATCTACTCAAATCTAATACAAAGAAAAAAAACATTCCCCATTCATTTCTCTCCAGGCACAAATAATTTAATAAAACAAACAAAAAAGGCCCGCTTTACACTCTCCATCCCATCTCCCTCCCCTTAGTTCTGTTCACATGTCCCAGGTATGTGTCTTCCCGATAAAACTCTACCATTGACGTAACGTTTGTAACAACTGTCCGTGGTGGAACTAGTATCTTCCTTCGACAGGCTATGTTTCTCGCCCGCCACAGAGCGTCTTTTATACAAGTAACCGCAACCCACCAGCGCTGGAAGGGTGTTTGGTCCGTCCATACAGCACAAGGCTATAGGTCAATTTGTACTTGTCCATTTTGCCCAACCAGGGTGTCAACCGTCGCCAGATAGTGTGCACAAAGGGGCAAGTCCAAAGGAGGTGCCGTGCAGTCTCCAGGTTCCCGCACCGTGGACAATCTCCATTCTTCGTGAAGCCCCTTCTCAACAACAAGTCCCCCACTGGTAGGCGCTCATGGGCCATGAGCCAGCCCAGGTCTTTGTGGGGGTTGGTTAAAATCTTATCTGCCACATTCCTCCAGACATTCTGTGTTTCCTCCGCATTCAGAAGGCCAACGCAGGACAGGCGCTCTCCCGCTGAAAGAGCCTTCTCGACTGTTTGTCCAGAGGAATGCCTTTGATGTTCTTTTGAAGGACCCCCAAAACAGTCTCATAGATAGGGGGGGGCTTTTCAGCAATATTATCAACTTAATGTTTCAAAACAAACTTTCCTGAATTGTGTTCATTAACCTTGCTGTACACCTTGCTGGAGGTCCTCCTCCTTCCACATCAGGTGTCTAAAATCAGGCAAATAAGGTTCCCGGGTTCCATCTGGTGGTGGGCAAAGGAACCATGACGAAATGTTTCTATTTAAACATATTTTTAAGAAATCTCATATTTGAAACTAAGTCAAAAACTGGAATTTTAAGCTGTAAATGTAACAAATTTATATATTTATCACTTATGATTTAGCTTTTAACCATTTTAATTTCTATATTACAGATAAACCAAACATACCTTGTGAAATTTCAGATTTATGAGGTTGGAGCTTAATGTGCGCACAATATTTTACGTTCTATGGCAGGAACAGTTGTTTAAGTACCGGCCGCGTTCTGACAGTATCCATAATGTATGAACATCTTTCTC
This sequence comes from Neostethus bicornis, assembly GCA_902685375.1. NCBI lineage: Eukaryota > Metazoa > Chordata > Actinopteri > Atheriniformes > Phallostethidae > Neostethus > Neostethus bicornis. The sequence continues at coordinate 3,791,040 of LR738547.1, read as the reverse complement.
TAAAGGGTTTATTTTTCACAGGTTTGATCAGGGGAGAGCGCGAACGCAGTACCCCACTACCAGAAATTATGCAGTCGAGATTCCCACATTTGGGGAATTCGCAGGGGTCAGCACAGCCGGGGTGCAATGGCTGAACCTCACCCTGGGTGAACCACCTTCTTGATCATGGTATCTCCCCTGCCAGGTAAGTATGACTAGAACAGAACACACACATCGACGTGATGCACACACACACTGAGCTCGGTCACGGTTTTTTGCAGAAATTAAGTAAAAAAAAAAAAATTCAGACAGGGTTAAAAAGATTTTTACTACGTAAGTAAAAAAAAATACCAGAAAAAATGTAATAAAAATTACATAAATGTAGAAATAGATGTTTTTTTTTTGTACCCAAAATGCACTGCGGTGACGCGCTAACAGAAAACATCAATTTATTGTTTTAAATGAGCGTAAAAAACAATCAGATGATCAAAATATATTTGAAAAGAAATTAAAATTTAACCACAATCTCTGTATTTTACATCAGAATAATAATAAAAGAAGATTATTTAAATGGAAAAATCAAACTTAAACCTCTTGTTCCTCACTTTCTGATTCCGATTTATTCCGTGGTTAAAAAAGCGTCGCTTCTTCTGATCAGTCTGTAAAACACTTTTATTTAAAAGATCAATATTATTAACATTAAATATATTTTTATGTTACAATAATTATTTAAATATTAATAAAAACTTTTCATCCGCTTTCATTTAAAAGACACTCTGTCGCCCACTGGTGGCGAAAAAGCGTAAATACCTATTTAAACAGACTTTAAAATATGAACAAAGTTTGAATTAAATTGAAATGACTTTAAAGGGTTATAGATCTACACTTTAATACTAACTAAATATTTAAATAACTTTTCATTAGGAAATATTTATATTTGATTCAGGTTTAGAGACAATAAATCATGGCGTTCTCTTTGTGTGTCATGGCCAGTAATCCCAGGAGATTAATAATCTTACCATAACCATTCTATTCAGTTCTGAATTAAGGCCGAGTCTAACATCTGTATGACGTTTGATGCTTCTGTAAACTTACTCAACTAATACCTTTTTTTTTTTCATTTTTACCACATTTCTTAGTATTTTTTTTAGAGATCATAGAAAACAACGGCTCACAAACTAGTTGTATTTATTTTGAGGCCCGCTTTGTGATTGTCATCTGACCAACAATACTGAACAAAAACATACCCTCAACACTTATGCTCCCATTTTTTATGTGACGAACTCAAAGATCTGAAACTTTTTTTTCCGTTCCGTAGTCTTCTGCTTATCTGGGGCCGGGTTGCAGGGGAACAGCCTCAGACGGAAAGCCCAGGCTTCTCTCACCCTAGCTGCATCCTCCAGCTAACCCGGAAGGATCCCGGGTCATTCTTCAGGCAGCTATGAGACATAGTCTCTCCAGCGGGTCAGGGGTCTGCCTCTTGGTTTCCTCGTAGTGGGACATGCCCAAAACACCTCACCTGCGAGGAGTCCAGGAGTTCTGATTATTGTTGATTGTTATTCAATTCAATTTTATTTGTATTGCCCAAAATCAAAGAATTTCCGTCTCAATGGAAATTGAGACGGAATTATGTTCCTCTTTTTCACAAGAAAAAGAGGAACATATAAACACAAATACACAGCAAGAAAAATAACTAACAAATGCTAACTAAACAAGACTAGCACATTTATGCCCTTAGACTTTCCTTCACGGTGAGGAAAAACTCCTAAAAAATCCATCAGTGGGGAAAAAAATAAGAAACCTCGTGGGGATCCACATAAAAGAGAGATACCTCCCCCAGGACGAGCAACCAATGTGTCAAAGATTATTCTTTAAATATTAGCTTATTCTACTCTACAGCTAAATATCTAAAGAAGTCAATAGATGTTCTTCATCCTGATGGTAGGGATGGGAAATCCCAGGCCTCGCGACTCATCGAGCAACTTCAAGCAACTGCGAAAAGTCGACACGAGGAGTCGGCACATCTGCAGGCCGCGCATGCGTAGATGAAAAACAAATCCCAAGAAAAAAGGATATCTATGCCTCAAATTTTGTCTTACTAGAAGATGAAATGTGGGTTATTGTTGGGCAATAACTTGTCATTTTTTTTTTTTTTTATTATGAAATGAGATTGCGTTAATCCGTTGCCACAGTAACAGTTACCTAAACAATCAAATTTCACTCCTTACAGACAATGTAATTAAATGTTCAATAAAGCACACATTAAGCCACTGTTTGTCATTTGAATAACTAGAGGATCGGCTGATAGAAACTTACAGAAGGGAAAATGAACACACTGATACAATTTAACATCGAGATGTTTGTGCGAGCGGGCAGTGGAAGATACCATAACATTCGGAGAGTGTGTGATATTTTCACTTGTGTCCAATTGGATGTTCTCCAAATCAAAGTATAGAAAAGTCTGTTTTTATATTGTTCTTTTTATCTAAAGCACTTTGTAATGCTTTGAATACGATTAGAGTCAATAATCTGTGACACAAGCAGCAACATTTAGGGAAGACGTGAGAGAGTCTCTGCGGATCTAAAACAGCGCAAAAAAAACCTCAAACAGGACAATTGTAAATGTTTTGTCGTAGATTTTTATTTAAAAATAAAATCTTTTTCACGGTGTTTGGCTTTAGTCTGCTCCTCTTCAGACTGACTACCTCTCCTGCTTTGGATAAGACCCGCTCACAAGGCACCGGTGTCGCTGGCATGTGGAGATGATGCTTCACCAGTTTGTGCAGGTTTGGGTAAACTGTTGTCCTCGATGCCCAGAATGGTAGCGGGTCTTCTCCCCTGGAGAGGTAGACCTCTGGTAGGCATCTCTGAATGTCCACTGTGGCGTTCGTCATCGCGCACCGACTTCTCTGGGTTTCAACCTAGAAAATAGAAGTTAGTAAAACCATGTAACATGAGTACATCGAAGATCAGATGAAAATACGTACCAACCCGGCTGTCCAGCAGGACCCGTAAATTGTCATTCTCCACTGAAGATGACGGTCCCGGTTGTGACTATTAAAGCAGAACTTGTTCTCCCTCCATTTACAACTTACACACAAACACCACACTCACCTTTCACTCTCACACAATTCACGCAAAAACTCTTTCAACCTCTCAATTCCAAACAGTATATTTGTGTTGGTGAATCCTAAAAACTAATCTAATAAATCTGAGTGTGCGCGTGTGTGACTATGTGTGTGTGTTTTGAGTGACACCTACCAAAGGTCTAACAAGATCAAGGTGATCTTATTGTGTACAATGCCTGCTGTGATAAAAATCCCAGTAGAATCCAAAGCTGTGATGTCGTAAAGTCGCTTGAAAATCTCCTCCTCACAAAACCCCACGTCTCCCTGAATGATTGAAACCCTTTTATATCTTCTGACTGATTGACCGACCCGCCCCTTCAAACTTTCCGAGTTCTTCGACACCTGGCTCCACCTGACAGTAGCTCGGATTTTGAGTCGCGCGATGTTTGGCATTCCGACACATGGAATCGGAGCAATTCTCGCGATACTTTTGTGTCACTATGTTCGGCTCAGCTCAAGCAGGAAGGCTCGAGCTGGCCATCCCTACCTGATGGTAACACGGGGACTCCTCAGCCCAGCGATGCCCTGGACGGGGATGAGTAGAAGGATTTCATCCTGATTAAGCGGGAATAATGAAGCACGGAGGTCTCCTCCGGTGTGGTCATGCCCAGGACAGGAATGCAGAGTCCTGGATGGGGCTCTCTCCCTGAGAGGAGGAAGAGAAGTGGAGAACATGTGAATTGTATTGCACCAACTAGCAGTGTAAATCTAAAAAAACAGACAATAGAGAACAATGAATGAGATAGAAAGCCAGGGGCTAGGGAGGGGGGAAGAGGAAACAGACCCTGGTTAGGGTAGGGGGTAAGGGGAAAGAGCCAAGGCAGTCTGGCAGAGAATAGTAGATAGAATTAGAGGACAGAACACCAATGTACCATACTTTCCCCAGCTTCTACTATCTAGCAGCCAACTAGTAATTATATCAGCTAAATGAATCTGTTTCTATCTGGCCTGTTGATAAGCTTGTTCAAACAGGAATGCTTTAAGCCTTCCTTTAAATGTAGGAACACTGTCTGCCTCTCTCACTTGAGCTGGGAGCTTATTCCATAAAACTGGAGCTTTGTATCTAAAGGTTCTACCTCCAACTGTACTTTGTATTTCACGACCAGAGGGCGCACCGTATTAAAAGGCGCAGTCCAAATTTTGTGTGCTCTGTATTTAACACACACATATGGCGCACCCAATGATAGGGCGCGGCCTTGCAACAACACACACACATACAGATGCGTGCGCGCGCAAGCACGCACACACACCTGCGCGTTGTTTAAAAATAGATCGGGAGTCTTTATTCAGATATTTGTTACTGTCGTCATAAAGTAATTTATTAAATCCATCCAAGTCCTCATCCTCTGTTTCAGAATCTAACAGCTGCTCTAAATCAAACATAGCAGGTTCACTTTCCTCGCTGTCAGAGTCACTTTCTGTACCGTGCAGCTCCTCGGAAATGATGCCTGCTTTTGCGAAAGCTCGGACAACCGTGCCAGCCGGGGTGCAATGGCTGTGCCTCACCCTGGGTAAACCACCTTCTTGATCATGGTATCGCCCCTTCTTCTTCTTCTTTCCGGCAGACTACATGCCACCCGGCACATTGCTGCCTTTCTGGATTGTTCAGGAACTGCACTTAGGATGTTCTACTACGACCATAGGCACACTCCACTAGATTCTAGAAAGTTCCCAATAGCGCGCATACAATGGTCAGCTCCTGCAGGAGGGTTCAACAGCTCCTTAAGACACAACTCACTTTTCCTTGACAGATTTAAAAAAAACAGCACGCTGCCTTGCATAAAGAGGACAATCTATAAAAACGTGCTTAACGGTCTGACTCTGGTTGCAGTGTTGGCACAATCCATCTGGATGTTTCCCTATTCTGGCCAAATCCCACAATGGCCTAACCTTAGTCTGGTCAGGATAACTGCAAATTTCCTCTCCCTACCAGCATATACAGACACAGGGGAAACAGTTGGGTTTATAGAAAAATAATGTCTGCCTCTATTTTCTGCTTCCCACACCTTCTGCCAAGCTTCCATAATATTATTTTTAATCCTTGAACGCCATTCAAACACTCCCGATTGGATATGCATCTCAATTTTTTTCTTTTAACATGTTTATTGGTTCTTTTTACATCATAAATAGCATCACCTTTAAAAACATTGCTCTTGTACTAAAATCTGTTTAAATTTACTGTAAAACCATTTCTATGTTTGTAAAAACGGAAATACAAGTAAAAACCTACAAAAACAGAATGTTTTAAAAAACAGGTAATACTATTTAAAAAAACCTACATGTACTAAAAAAAGAAGGATTACAGTCTTTAAAATCAAGTAAAATGAAGAACAGTTTCTGCAGGAGCGGGAGGGCGTGTCCTCTAAAGATGAACCTCTCCGCTCCTCCAAGCATTTGGTCTCTCGGGAACCCGTCTGGTGCTCAGAGGGGATCGCCTCCTTCTTCCTCCTTCCCACCGTCCGCACCCGGAGAGCCAGGTCGCCGCTGCCTCGACCTTTCTCATGTAACACCGGCTCCCACGTCCAACGAGGTACAGACGATTCTTCTTTGCAGCTGTGTCCTAGGCCTGCTGCCGGCAGAGATGATGGTGTTCATGTTGTCTGCGGCCATTCGGAGCACAGCTGTGGAGGGGATCTGCCTGTACCTCCTTACCAGCAAGTCTCTGGAGGTCCACATGGCGTCTTTAAAGGCAGCCAGGGCGAGCCACTGCCTCCCAAACTCTTCCTTACTTACATTGTGGCCCACCCCGAACAGCACCAGCTGTGCTGATAGGACCCCCCTTGCTGGCAAGTTCGGGAATTTCTGGGAGCCGGCCAATGCCCACAGGTCGACGGCAGCGCTGCACTCCCAGAGCAGGTGCCTCACCGACTCGGGCGCGCCACAACCAGGTCGAGGGCACGTTGAGATCGCCGCCATGCCCCGGGAGTGCATGACGTCCCTGACCGAGAGGATCCCGTGAGCCACCATCCACGACAGGTCCCGGAGTCTGTTTGGAAGAACGGAGTGGTTCACGTTGTGCCAAACGGTTGCGGACTCACCTAGTGTGAGCCCGCGCACTCGACTCACCGGTTCCCGCTCCTGCACAATAAAAATCATAAAACGATGATTAGTAAAAACATGCAATCCTTCTTCCTCAAGTTTAAAATCTTTTAAAAACTTCTCTATAAAAGCGTAAGACGGGGGCAGATTAAAAGACACTGGAACTCTAAGATCAGTTTTAAACAGCTTCTTCTTTCTTAAAAAGGAGCCCATCCAGAACCTTGTAAAGGCTGCTGACTTTGGGTTTCTGGATGGGTCCGTTATCTGATTAAAACTAAGAGCCACGTACCTACTTCCTAAAAACAAGAGGAGATCAGGAACTCCTTTACCTCCTTTATCTTTAGTCTTTTTCAGTTCCTGTCTCCTCAGTCGTTCCCACTTGGACGACCAAATGAAGTTAAAAATGGCTCTTTCCAGGTCTAAAATCACCCTCCGTGGCGGCATAAAAACAGAACTGACTAATAAAAGCAAAGGTAAAATCACTGCCTTGATGATTAAAACCTTACCTTCTATCGTCAGTCCTCTAAGTCCCCAGAATCCTAGTCTCTGTCTGACTTTCCCAGTAAGGTCAGCCCAGTTCGTACTTCCTCCCCCGTTTTTGTCGAAAGTGATCTTTTGGTCAGTCTGGGTCACGGTCAGTGGGAGTCCTGTCGTGTCCGTCTCTCCCCAAGGTCCGTAGAACTGGGCTTTAGTCTCGTCTCGGTTAAGTTTGGAGCCGGAGGCGCGTCCAAACCAGTCTGTCAGGTCCAAGGTCCTGTGGATGGCTAAAATGTCGGTACATAAAATGTTAAAATCGTCCATGTATAAAATCACTTTAGTCTGTAGTCCGCCGCTCCCTGGTATACCCACTCCTTGGATTCGTTGATCCCTTCTCAAGACCTGTGCCAGGGGTTCGATGCATGCCACGTACAGGAGGGCAGATAAAGGACACCCCTGACGGACACCGCAGCTGATATCCACTGCTTTTGTTAGGAACCCGTTAACCACAAATTTGCTGCTGATATCCCGGTAGAGCAGCCCCACCCACGCAATAAATCTGTTCGGGAATCCCATTTTTTGCAGCACTTTGAAAAGGTACTGGTGCGAGACCCGATCGAAAGCTTTCTCAAAGTCTAGATTTAACACTACCAGTCGAATGTTTCTGTCTCTTGCATAACAGATGGTGTCTCTGATCAGTACGAGGCTGTCCGTGAGCTTCCTCCCTGGCACGGCACAGGCTTGATCCGGGTGAATCAAGGTCTCTAAAACCGTCGTCATACGTGTTGCTAAAAGTTTGCTAAAAAGTTTGCAGTCCACGTTTAAAAGAGTGATGGGTCTCCAGTTTTTCAGGTCGGTCCTGTCTTTGTCCTTGTGGAGCAGCGTCACTATCCCTACTCTAAAACTTGCTGGCAGTCTGTCCAAGGTCTCAAATTCTTTAAAAACAGCAAGTAGGTCAGGTGCTAAAATGTCCCAGAAGGTCAGGTAAAATTCCAAGGGAAGTCCATCCTGTCCAGGGGACTTCCCTTTCTTAAAAGATAAAAGACACTTGTTGAGCTCTAAAACAGTAAAATCTTGGGTTAAAAGCACACTTTTCGTGACTTTTTTGTCAATAAAATCCAAGATTTCCGTCATAATTGTCTGGTCAACTGTTTTTTCTTTATATAGATCGTCAAAAAGAGTTCAACAGTTTTTAAAATGTCTTCAGTCTTTTCAGTTAAAATCCCGTCCTCCCTTCTTAAACATGTAAAACCACCCCCCTTGCTTAAAATTTTCTTAAAAAAGTACCTTGAACATTTTTCTCCTTCTTCTAAGTCTCTTTCTTTACTTCGTAAAATAATTCCTTTGCTTTGGATTTCTGCCAGTTTTAGCATTTCTTTTTTGACTTCTTTAATTACTTTATTAAAATCAAGTCCGTATTCATTTAATCTAAAATATTGTTGTAAGCGTTTTTGCAGCCCCATCATGCGTCGTTGTTCTAAAACCTTTTTCTTCTTACCTACTCTCTTAAAAAAGGTCTGGGTCCGTCCCTTCACCATCTCCCACCACTGTGAGCGTGTACGGTATAGGTCCTGGAGGGTCTGCCAGTCCTGATACCGCTCCCTGTACTGTTGGACGATGTTCTGGTCCTCAAGCAGGGAGCAGTTCAGTTTCCACAGACCCCCACCGTGAGTCACACCTGAAGAAAGTGACAGGGTGCAAGACAGCATGAGGTGATCAGAGAAGAAAACAGGGGTTAATCTAGCATCGGTTGGTGAGCAGTCCCGTGTAAAAACATAGTCTATTCGAGAGGCTCTGGTGCCGTCATCACTGAACCAGGTGAAGCCCTCCTCTCTGGGATGCATGGTTTTAAAACAGTCGGTCAGTTTAAAATCCCTCACCATGCCCTGCAGTAAAACCGATGTCTTATCAACTTTAAAATCATCCCTCGCTCTTCTCTTATCCTTTCTTGATAAAATACAATTAAAATCACCTCCTAAAATCAATGGGGTTTGACCCAGCATGTGGGGCTGCAGGCTTTCTAAAAGGTCGTACCGCTCATGTTTATCAGTAAAACCATAAATATTTAAAAGTTTAAAATCCCGTCCCATAAAAGTCAGATGCGTTAAAAGTGCCCGCCCCTCCTTCACCACATAATTTATACTTCTTTTTTTTTTGACATGTTTATTGGTTCTTTTTACATCATAAATAGCATCACCTTTAAAAACATTGCTCTTGTACTAAAATCTGTTTAAATTTACTGTAAAACCATTTCTATGTTTGTAAAAACGGAAATACAAGTATAAACCTACAAAAACAGAATGTTTAAAAAACAGGTAATACTATTTAAAACGTACATGTATTAAAAGAAGAAGGATTAGAGTCTTTAGAATCAAGTAAAATGAAGAACTGTTTCTGCAGGAGCGGGAGGGCGTGTCCTCTAAAGGTGAACCTCTCCGCTCCTCCAAGCATTTGGTGTCTCTGGAACCCGTCCGATGCTCAGAGGGGATCCCCTCCTTCTTGCTCCTTCCCACCATCCGCACCCGGAGAGCCAGGTCGCCGCTGCCTCGACCTTTCTCGTGTAACACCGGCTCCCACGTCCGACGAGGTACAGACGATTCTTCTAATTTATACTTCTTTTTTCTTTTCAAATATTTATTGGCATAAATCAATCAACATACAAACATACATTTTTTACCAGTTCTAACGTCACTGTTCTGTAAAATCATTCAAAAAACAATCTGTCTGTAAAACCATTCCTAAAACAATAAAAACAGTAATACAGTTAAAACAATTTCACAAAACAGTTGGCGATGGGATCTAACACTAGACTTCACACTTCTAACATGGATGAGTGAGAAGGTGAGAGTCATGAGTATGACGCAGGTTTGACTTTCAGACCAGGGAAGACGAGTCATGTAAAAGGAGCTCTTCCTCCGACTCGTTGTATGAGGGGAGGGTTTTTGCTCCTTTTCCCCTTTGGACTTTGGGGACTGGCCTCTTTGAGCCCTCCCTTTTGTCCTTCGGGGTTGACTGTTTTGGAAGTTCTAGGAACGGGGCCTCGTTCGGTGAGCCAGAGGGGAAAATTCTCGACTCCTCCTCAGACGAGCTGTCTGAGGGGGTCGCAGCTTTCCCCCTCTTCTCCGCAGGAATGGGAGAGTCCGAAGACAACTCTGACGCTGGCCTCTTAGTCTGTAGGGTGTCCGGGATCTGGGTTTCATCGCTATCTTCTGCTCCGTCCTCCTCCTCGGACACAGACATAGCTCCACCCGGTGACTGCTTGTCCCCACCCACACTGTTACCAGATGTGGTCGGGGGCTGCGCAGCCACCACCCTTTCACCCTTCTCACTAGATTTCCGTTTTTCCTTTTCGTCTTGAGGGGCGCTGGAAGCTACCACCTCCACCTGGTCGGTTACCTTTTTCTTTTCTTTTCTTGACAAACGATTTGGGGCAGTCTCTGAAGAGGTGGTTGGACTCTCCACAGAGGTTGCACCTCCTGCCATTGGGACACTCATCAAATGTGTGCCCAATTTCTCTACATTTACCACAAAAGATCTTCGTGCACGCTTCTACCAGGTGCCCGTGCTCACCACACTTGCGGCAGAGCTTGGGCATTCCCTGGTAGTGGATGTAGCCTCTGTTATCGCCCAGCACTATCATACTAGGCAGGTGTTTCAGGCCCTGGTAGCCTGAAGGGTCCTGCCATTGCTGGATAGGAACCCTCCAGGCACAATTCCAGATGCCGTCCACATCCAGTACCTTGATAGGCTGGCCTTTAACTGTGCAATGTCTTCCCAGCCATGTCTTAATGTCCTCTGCGCATACGGTTTCATTAAACATCCTGACAATAACTGTTTTAAGGCTATTGTCAGTAAGTTTTCCACCTCAAACGCAGAAAACTGGGATTCTACACCCTCAAAACACGCCCAAAAATCCTTAAATACCGTGCCCGAAACAAAACTCACATCAAAACCTTTATCAAAAGGTAAAGTGAGGATACAGTTTAAATCATCTGGTGAAAATTTTAAAAGGCCCTGTAAAAAAATTTTCTTGAAAAGTCCAACCTGCTGATCTCTAATGGTTTCCCATCTACCTCCTTTAAAAGAAAGCGGACACTCTGGTGCCTCCGCACCCCGGCAAAACCTGCCGACATAGTGGAGGCACCACAGCTCGCAAAAGGTGAAAAAGAAAAGGAGAAAAGTGCAAAAAACCAAGTTAAAAACACTAAAAACACCACTTACCTTTTAGTTAAAAACTGTAAAAAACAAAAACAAAACAAGGAACAACACAACAAGAAACAAAAACAACCAATCAAATTGGGTGTCAATGAAAAACGCTTTTCTCCCAAGGGTGTCTATCTGAGATCCACAAAGGAACCAAATCACCTTCCAAGGAGATTGATCACGACTCGATTTAAGACCCAAGACCAGGCAGTACTCCTGATCTTAGCCAAAAGGCCGAGTATCGGTCAATATTGATACTAGCGTTGGTATCGATATTATCGATATTAGGATCGATCCGCCCACCCCTACTAGTGGGCTTAGTGTGGCAGAGGAAGATGGATGGATGATGGGTGCAGCATTCAATAAGACTCATTTTATTTTTCATTTGGATTATTTAAATTTCTTTGATGAAATCAAACTTGGAGTCTGGGATCTGATTCCCAGCACTAGATGATGTCATCATCCTGCAGAGAATATCACACACTGAATGTCTCACACTACTTTCAACGTTTAGATTTGGACGCGTTGAAAAAACAAAAAAGAACATGGAACGTTTTTTATTTGATTAAAGTTTATTAAGAAAATTAAAGAAAAAAAATCATCCAAAACATCTTTTAACTTTTTGTGATTAAGTTTTCAAATAATAGAATTTTTGAAGTTTAAATGACTTTTAATAAAATCACTGGAATTCTACAAAAAAAAAAAGATGAAGCAGGAATTTAATCTGAACTAAAAAAAATAAATCATCAACACACAAAAATATACGATTAAATGAGGATAAAAAAAGATAATTTTATAAAGAAGTTTTTTATTCTCAATGAATCTAAACACTGGTTACTAAACAAAGTTCTATCAACCAATCAGAAATCTGACTTTTATTTTAGTTTAAGGATCTCAGCTATGGATCCACTGGAAGGATAAACACCAAGAACAGCGTACAGCGGCTTGGTGAACTTGGTCTGAACTTTGTGGAGGAGAGTCATGTTGTTAGAAACATCGTAAAAAGACAAAATACCTGCACAAGAATTCAGAAAAACTCCTACTTTAGACACCCGAGAACCTGAGAGGTGAGTTTTAACTTTGTTGTGTTTAAATCTAGTATAGCTTTGATGACAAAGTAAAGCCCATGATGCATCATTAGATCCAAACCCACCGTCTGTTCTGCTGACATCTCTGTATGAAACTGCTACCCAACCACCCCGTTCCCCCCACTGCACCTCCCAGTAACAACATCCAGACAGACTCTCTTTACTCAAGATCTGATATGATGATGAGAATCTCTCTGGACTCAGATTAAACTGGTTTTGTTCCATCCATGTTATTTTCCTGTTGCCCTCAGACAGACTCAGCTGTGTGTGTGCTGTGTCTGGATCCAGTGTGAGATCACAGGAGTATTTTAAAAAGTCAGCTCTGGTCTTTGGTTCTGGTTCTGACAGTAAAACATCCATCTTAGAAACTACCAGTGAGATGTTTGTCCACGTGTCCGTCAGGACGTCCTGTAGTTTCTCTCTGAGCTCAGACACAGCTTTTCCTACATCCTCAAAGTAACCCAGAGGACGGACAGAGATCTTCTCTGACTCTCCTGGTTCACTGAGTGCTGACACAGAGAGGTAGCTGAGGAGGAACTGGTTGGGATCTTGTGTGTGTGAGAGCTGCTCCAGCTCCATGTCCTTCCTCTTCAGCTCACTGATCTCCTTCTTCAGCTTCTCCTCAAGCTTTTTCACTCGACTTCCTTCAGTTTCCTGCTGGGATCTGATCTGCTGCTTCACATCAGAGCTTCTTTTCTGGATGAGATGGATCAGCTGGTTGAAGATCTTCTCACTGTCCTCCACTGTTTGATCAGCAGAGTGATTAATGGCCTCCAGCTCCTGCTCAAGCAGCTTCACGTCTTTCTCTCTGTCCTGGATTTTCTTTTGAATTTTTTGTCTGGTTCCTTTCAGCTCCTCCTTCTTCGTCATACTTTCTGCGGTGACTGACACGATGTCGTGGCCTTTATGTTCATCCACCGTGCAGACGTAGCAGATGCTCTGCTGATCAGTGCGGCAGAACATCTTCTTCACCTCATCATGACGAGAGCAGACGTGTTCATGGAGCTTCTTGGAGGGTTCCAGCAGCTGATGCTTCTTAAACTGATCCACATTGTAATGAGGCTGGATGTGGCTCTCACAGTAAGACACCAGACACACCGAACAGGACTTTACAGCTTTTAGTTTCCTTCCAGTGCACACATCACAGGCCACATCTTCTGTTCCAGCATAGCAGCGATCAGCAGGAGCAGCTTGGACTCCACTTTTTTTCATCTCCTCCATTACAGCTGCTAGCATGTTGCTTTTAACCAGGACAGGCCTCAATGTGAACGTCTGCCTGCACTGAGGACAGCTGATGATCTCCTTTCCATCCCAGAAGCTTTCAATACACTTCATGCAGTAGCTGTGTCCACAGGGAATAGTCACCGGGTTCTTCAGGAGATCCAGACAAATGGAACAAGAGAAAATTTCTGAGTCGATCTGAACTCCTTTCTGAGCCATTTTGATCCTCGGTGACGGTGAAAGATTCACTTTCTCTGAAACAGAAACCAGTGTGAACTCTGATAATGTGCATGTGCAGTGAGTGAGGAGGTGTGGTCTTCCCTCTCTCTCTCTCTCTCGCTCTCTGTCTCTCTTTGTCTGTTGGTTTCAACCAATCATCAAGCTGGAGGTCTGATAGGAGGAAATGACGACATAAAAAAAACATCTGCTGTGTTTAAAAGACCAACAATGAGGTTTTGAATATCCTCTGTCATTTTTAGGATGATAACAAGTTAGCTGCAAAGTGTCTTCGGATTCTTAAAAAGCCAGGTTTTTATTCCACTCTAATTATGAATCGACCAACCAAAAAATCAAGAGACAAATTAATTTAAATTCTTTATTTCACAATAACAATCACCAATAATCAGAACTCCTGGACTCCTCGCTGGTGAGGTGTTTAGGGCATGTCCCACTAGGAGGAGAGCAATGGGCTGACCCTTGACCCGCTGGAGAGACTATGTCTCACAGCTGGCTGGGGAACAACCCGGGATCCTTCCGACGGAGCTGGAGGATGCAGCTGGGGTGAGAGAACCTTGGGTTTCCCGTCTGAGGCTGTTGCCCCTGCAACCCGGCCCCAGATAAGCGGAAGACTACGGAACGGAAAAAAAGTTTCAGATCTTTGAGTTCGTCACATAAAAAATGGGAGCATAGGTGTTGAGGGTATGTTTTTGTTCAGTAGAGTTGGTGACATGACCGTCACGTGCAGGCCTCAAAATAAACACAACTAGTTTGTGAGCCATTGTTTTCTATGATCTCTAAAAAAAATACTAAGAAATGTGGTAAAAATGAAAAAAAAAAGGGAACAGTTGAGTAAGTTTACAGAAGCATCAAATGTCATACAGATGTCAGACCCTGCCTTATTCAGAACTGAATAGAATGGTTATGGTAAGATTATTAATCTTCCGGAGTTACTGGCCATGACACACAAACAGAGCGCCATGATTTATTGTCTTTAAACCTGAATTAAATATAAATATTTTCTAATGAAAAGCTATTTAAATATTTAGTTAGTATTAAAGTGTAGATCTATAACCCATTAAAGTCAGTGGCGGCTGGTGGCGCAGGGGCGCCGCCCCCCCTGTCCTGATCACCAAAACTAACAATAAAAAATATATATAAACATTTATATTTTTGTAAGTATGTAAAACTGTCTCGTGTGAAGATTATTTGCATTTTAATAACGTTTTACACCGTTTTATTTTTTTTTTTTCTTATTTTATTTTCTTACTCATTTATTTCTACTTCCTACGAAAACCGGAAAGAGGGAGCAGCCCCGGCCCGCCCCACTAGTCAAATTTGCAGCTAATTTGACCTAGACGTCACGTTTTTGCTTGCAACCAACAGTATTGCAAACCATAACCACGCCCGCGGGGCGCAGATATATTCCGCCCATCGGGCGTGTGATAGGTTATCCTCCCTGTCAGTCTGTTACATGAACCACTCAATTAGCTGTAAGCTGACCTATAAATCCCACCCACGCCACGCCCTTTGTTTTCACTGCGGAATTCTGGGAGTCTTCATTATGGCGTCTGAAGGTAGTTCAGTTAACAATTCAATTTACTTTTTAAAAAAGAATTTGGTGTCGTGGCTTCTACAGAATCTGTTTTCTTAGCGTTCTGAAGAAAAAAAAATGAGAGTCTGTCTACATAAGAAGGATCATCCAACAGTTCCAACTAGAAATACAGAAAATCAGGTAGAGTAACTTCCTTTCTTGTTATAGTTTTCTATGTTAGACTATTGTTGTGTTATTGAAACTAAAATAAGTCACATTAGTTGTATTTGTGTCTGAGCACAGATTAAATTCATTATGAATAATGTTGTTTATTAGAAATTATATTGATTATTGGTGTTAAAATGTTTGCTTGACAAGAATATTTTTTTATCTAATTTAGCTCTTTATTTTCTTTTGTAAAACTTTATAGAAATGTTCATTTCAAATTTGAATTTAACATTCTTATTTCTACTGTAATATATTTTTACTGCAAAGAATTGCTTTTGTTATTTTGGGTGTGACGAAAATGAATTGAATGATGTGTCAAAAGTTTGTTCTGTTACAGTAAAACAATGTTTTGTTTGACCCTTTAAAGGTGCTGTTGGCTTAATTGCTGCAAATCAGAGCATTGAAAATTATTTAGGAAAGAGGAACAGCATGTGTGGTCCAGAAGAGTGTGGCAAAATTGCTAAATATGTAAGTAAAATACAAAAATAAAATTATTTTCTGATACTGTGTACTGTTCATTTCAGGACGGCTACATGTGGCCCTCTTGGAATCCAGCTACACAACAGTTGCAGTATTCTACAATGTACTTGGAGTTCTGCCCTTTTATTCTAGGCTAAGTCAAGTTTATTCATTAAAAGGAGTAGATTGTGTTCCACCTGTAGTTGACAGAGGCATGGAGAAAGAGATAATAAGAGATAAACACAGTCTGATTAAATGGATGTAGACTTCATTTTTTTCTTAACTTTAATCTTAAGTCTTGAATTTATTCTGATATGTCTGATCACAAAAACAATGTTATGACAAAATAACTGATTGAATTTTCTCTGTTTTTAAAATTTGTGACAACATCCTTGTGCACACAACAGAGTGATTTTCATTCACGGATCATGTCATTAGTGCCACCCTGCTTCAAGCTGAGAAGTTTGAAGAATATGCTGAGGTATTTCCTGAGCAAGCATTGGGGGTAACCTTAAATGCATACCCTGTCCTCATTGGAAACAGGCTGAAGTCAGAGCTTGGAGTCATCTACAGCAAGGAGGATTTGAGAAACTGTATGTGGGACTTTAATCAGAAGGTGATTGAAACATTTCCAGAGCAGAAAGAAAGAAGGGCCAAATTTCTGTTCAAGTAGGGTGGATCATATTCGTGTGAAAATAAAACTTTTAAATATTTATTTACTGGCATGTGATATCTTTTATATAATATATCTAAAAAAAATTTGTGTGTGTTTGAACAATGTGCGCCCCCCCAGTTTTTTTTACCACCAGCCGCCACTTTTTCTATGGCAGGAACAGCGTACTAATCACGCTCTGACAGTATCCATAATGTATGAATATATTTCTCTAAAGGGTTTATTTTTCACAGCTTTTATCAGGGGAGAGCGCGAACGCAGTCCCCCACTACCAGAAATTATGCAGTCGAGATTCCCACATTTGGGGAATTCGCAGGGGTCAGCACAGCCGGGGTGCAATTAGGGATGGCCAGCTCGAGCCTGTCTGCTCGAGCTGAGCCGAACAGAGTGACACAAAAGTATCGCGAGAATTGCTCCGATTCCATGTGTCGGAATGCCAAACATCGCGCGACCCAAAATCCGAGCTACTGTCACGTGGAGCCAGGTGTCGAAGAGCTCGGAAAGTTTGAAGGGGCGGGTCGGTCAATCAGTCAGAAGATATAAAAGGGTTTCATTCATTCAGGAAGACGTGGGTTTTTGTGAGGAGATTTTCTAGCGATTATGTGACATCACAGCTTTGAATTCTACAGGGATTTTATCACAGTAGGTTTTGTACACAATAAGATCACTTTGATCCTTTTAAACTTTTAGTAGGTGTCACTTGAAAAACACACACATTCAACCAACAGTCACTCATGCACACGCACACAGATTTCTTAGATTAGTTTTTAGGATTCACCAACATAAATATACTGTTTGGAATTGAGAGGTTGAAAGAGTTTTTGGGTGAATTGTATGAGAGTGAAAGGTGAGTGTGTGTTTCTGTGTGTAAGTTGTAAATGGAGGGAGAACCAATTATGTTTTATTCGTCACAACCGGGACCGTCATCTTCAGCGGAGAATGACATTTTGTAGGACCAGCTGGACAGCCAGGTTGGTAAGTATTTTCTTCTGATCAACGATGTACTCATGTTACATGGTTTTACTAACTTCTATTTTCTTGGTGAAACCCAGAGAAGTCGGTGCGCGATGACGAACGCCACAGTGGAGGTTCAGAGATGCCTATCAAAGGTCTACCTCTCCAGGGGAGAAGACCCGCTACCATTCTGGGCATCGAGGACAACAGTTTACCCAAACCTGCCCAAACTGGTGAAGCATCATCTCCACATGCCAGCGACACCGGTGCCTTGTGGAGCAGGTCTTATCCAAAGCGGGAGAGGGTGTCAGTCTGAAGAGGAGCAGACTAAAGCCAACCACCGTGGAAAAGATTTTATTCAAAATAAAAATCTATAACAAAAACACTTTCAATTGTCCTGTTTGAGTTTTTTGCGCTGTTTTAGAGCCGCAGAGACTCTCTTACGTCTTCCTAAATGTTGCTGCTTGTGTCACAGATTGTTGATTCAAATCTATTTAATTTATACAGTGTTTCTCTTATCAAAACATTACAGAACGCTTTGGATTAAAAGAACAAGATCAAAACAGACTTTATTTATACTTTGATTTGGAGAACATCCAATTGGACAAAAGTGAAAATATCACTCTCCCAAAACTAAACTATTATTTTTATAAAATCTTCCACTGCCCGCTCGCACAAAAACATCTGTTAAATTGCATCAGTGTGTTCATTTTCCCTTCCGTAAGATTCTATCAGCAGGTCCTCTGGTTATTCAAATGACAAAAAACAGTGTGTCAGTGTGTGTTTGTTGAACATTTAATCACATTGTCAGTAACGGGGTGAAATTTGATTGTTTAGGTAACTGTTACTATGGCAACGGATTAACGCAATAATCTCATTTCATGATTAAAAAACCTAGACTAAATGCCCAACAATAATCCACATTTCATCTTCTAGTAAGACAGAATTTAAGGCATATATTTCCTTTATTTCTTGGGGATCGTTTTTCATCTACGCATGCGCAGCCTGCAGATGTGCCGACTCCTCGTGTCGACTTTTCAGAGTTGCTCGATGAGTCGCGAGACGTCGGATTTCCCATCCCTATGTGCAATGGCTGAGCCTCGCCCTGGGTGAACCACCTTCTTGATCATGGTATCTCCCCTGCCAGGTAAGTATGACTAGAACAGAACACACACACCGACGTGATGCACACACACACTGAGGTCGGTCACGTTTTTTTTGCAGAAATTAAGTAAAAAAAACAATCAAATAATAAAAATATATTTAAAAAGAAATGAAAATTTACACACAATTTCTTTATTTTACATCAGATTTTAAAAAAAAACGACAAAAAACCCCAGATTATTTAAATGTAAAAATCAAACAAAAACATCCTGTTCCCCACTTCTTGCTTCCGGTTTATCCCGTGGTTAGATAAAGCGCCGCTCCTTCTGATCAGTCTGTAAAACACTTTTTATTTAAAAGATCAACGTTATTAACATTAAATATATTTATGTTACATTAAATATTTAAACAATAATAAAAACTTTTCATTCGCTTTCATTTAAAAGACACTCTGTCGCCCACTGGTGGCGAAAAAGAGTAAATACCTATTTAAGCAGACTTTAAATATGAACAAAGTTTGAATTAATTTTAAATGACTTTAAAGGGTTATAGATCTACACTTTAATACTAACTAAAGAATTAAATAGCTTTTCATTAGAAAATATTTATATTTAATTCAGGTTTAAAGACAATAAATCATGGCGCTCTGTTTGTGTGTCATGGACAGTAATCCCAGAAGATTAATAATCTTACCAAAACCATTCTATTCAGTTCCAAATTAAGGCAGAGTCTGACATCTGTATGACATTTGATGCTTCTGTAAACTTACTCAACTTTACTTTTTTTTTTTTCCATTTTTGCCACATTTCTTAGTATTTTTTTTTTTAGCGATCATAGAAAACAACGGCTCACAAACTATGGTAGTTGTGTTTATTTTGAGGCCTGCACGTGACGGTCATGTCACCAACTCTACTGAACAAAAACATACCCTCAACACCTATGCTCCCATTTTTTATGTGACGAACTCAAAGATCTGAAACTTTTTTTCCGTTCCGTAGTCTTCCGCTTATCTGGGGCCGGGTTGCAGGGGCAACAGCCTCAGATAGGAAGCCCAGGCTTCTCTCACCACAGCTGCATCCTCCAGCTCAGCCGGAAGGATCCCGGGTTGTTCCCCAGCCAGCTGTGAGACATAGTCTCTCCAGCAGGTCCGGGGTCTGCCTCTTGGTCTCCTCCCCGTTGGGACGTGCCAGTCCAAGAGTTCTGATTATTATTGATTGTTATTGTGAAATAAAGAATTTAATTTTGTTTGTCTCTTGATTGTTTGGTTGATTCATAATTAGAGTGGAATAAAAACCTGGCTTTTTAAGACACAGAAGACACTTTGCAGCTAATTTGACCTAGACTAGATTCCGAGTCTAGGTCAGGTTATCATCCTAAAAATGAAAGAGGATATTCAAAACCTCATCATTGGTCTTTTAAACACAGCAGATGTTTTTTTATGTCCTCATTTCCTCCTATCAGACCTCCAGCTTGATGATTGGTTGAAACCAACTCAGAGAGAGAGAAGACCACACCTCCTCACTCACTGCACATGCACAATATCAGAGTTCACACTGGTTTCTGTTTCAGAGAAAGTGAAACTTTCACCGTCACCGAGGATCAAAATGGCGCAGAAAGGAGTTCAGATCGACTCAGAAATTTTCTCTTGTTCCATTTGTCTGGATCTCCTGAAGAACCCGGTGACTATTCCCTGTGGACACAGCTACTGCATGAAGTGTATTGAAAGCTTCTGGGATGGAAAGGAGGAGAAGATCATCAGCTGTCCTCAGTGCAGGCAGACGTTCACGTCGAGGCCTGTCCTGGTTAAAAACAACATGCTAGCAGCTTTAATGGAGGAGATGAAGAAAAGTGGAGTCCAAGCTGCTCCTGCTGATCGCTGCTATGCTGGAGCAGAAGATGTGGCCTGTGATGTGTGCACTGGAAGGAAACTAAAAGCTGTAAAGTCCTGTTTGGTGTGTCTGGTGTCTTACTGTGAGAGCCACATCCAGCCTCATTACAATGTGGATCAGTTTAAGAAGCATCAGCTGCTGGAACCCTCCAAGAAGCTCCATGAACACGTCTGCTCTCGTCATGATGAGGTGAAGAAGATGTTCTGCCGCACTGATCAGCAGAACATCTGCCTCATCTGCACGATGGATGAACACAAAGGCCACGACATCGTGTCAGCCACCGCAGAAAGTATGACGAAGAAAGAGGAGCTGAAAGGGACCAGACAAAAAATCCAAAAGAAAATCCAGGACAGAGAGAAAGACGTGAAGCTGCTTGAGCAGGAGCTGAAGGCCATTAATCACTCTGCTGATCAAACAGTGGAGGACAGTGAGAAGATCTTCAACCAGCTGATCCATCTCATCCAGAAAAGAAGCTCTGAAGTGAAGCAGCAGATCAGATCCCAGCAGGAAACTGAAGGAAGTCGAGTGAAAAAGCTTGAGGAGAAGCTGAAGAAGGAGATCAGTGAGCTGAAGAGGAAGGACATGGAGCTGGAGCAGCTCTCACACACACAAGATCCCAACCAGTTCCTCCTCAGCTACCTCTCTGTGTCAGCACTCAGTGAACCAGGAGAGTCAGAGAAGATCTCTGTCCGTCCTCTGGGTTACTTTGAAGATGTAGGAAAAGCTGTGTCTGAGATCAGAGAGAAACTACAGGACGTCCTGACGGACACGTGGACAAACATCTCACTGGTAGTTTCTAAGATGGATGTTTTACTGTCAGAACCAAAGACCAGAGCTGACTTCTTAAAATACTCCTGTGATCTCACACTAGATCCAGACACAGCAAACACACAGCTGAGTGTGTCTGAGGGCAACAGGAAAATAACATTCATGGAACAAAACCAGTTTAATCCGAGTCCAGAGAGATTCTCATCACCACAGATCCTGAGTAAAGAGAGTCTGTCTGGATGTTGTTACTGGGAGGTGCAGTGGGGGGGACGGGGTGGTTGGGTAGCAGTTTCATACAGAGATGTCAGCAGAACAGACTGTGGGTTTGGATGGAATGATGCATCATGGGCTTTATTTTGTAATCGAAGCTGTACTAGATTTAAACACAACAATGTTCAAACTCCCATCTCAGGTTCTCGGGTGTTTAAAGTAGGAGTTTTTCTGAATTCTTGTGCAGGTATTTTGTCTTTTTACGATGTTTCTAACAACATGACTCTCCTCCACAAAGTTCAGACCAAGTTCACCAAGCCTCTGTACGCTGGTGTTGGTGTTTATCCTTACTTTGGATCCACAGCTGAGATCCTTAAACTAAAATAAAAGTCAGATTTCTGATTGGTTGATAGAACTTTGTTTATTAACCAGTGTTTAGATTCAAAGAGAATAAAAAACTTCTTTATAAAATTATCTTTTTTTTTATCCTCATTTAATCTTAATAATTTATTTTTTTCTGGTTCAGATTAAATTCCTGCTTCATCTTTTTTTCTTTTTTTTTTTTGTAGAATTCCCGTGATTTTATTAAAAGTCATTTAAACTTTTTCTATTATTTGAAAACTTAATCACAAAAAGTTAAAAGATTTTTTGGATGATTTTTAAAAAAATTCTTTCTTAATAAACTTTTATTGAATAAAAACCGTTCCTTGTTCTTTTTTTTTCCAAATCTAAAAGTTGAAAGTAGTGTGAGACATTCAGTGTGTGATATTCTCTGCAGGATGATGACATCATCTAGTACTGGGAATCAGATCCCAGACTCCAAGTTTGATTTCATCAAAGAACTTTAAATAATCCAAATGAAAAATAAAATGAGTCTTATTGAATGCTGCATCCATCATCCATCCATCTTCCTCTGCCACACTAAGCCCACTAGGACCACAGACCATCACCCCTACCTCCATTCCACCTACCACCTCGTTCACCCCCAGTCTGACTGTGACCACCTACCAGGTGAAGAAACAGCTGAAGAAGCTAAACCAGCACAAAGCAGCCGGACCGGATGGCGTCAACCCTCGTACTCAGTTTGCATGTTCTCCCCGTGTTTGCGTGGGTTTCCTCCGGGTACTCCGGTTCGGTGACGGATTCCATTTGAACAAGATCATAGTAACAATAAAAGGTAGGATTGAAAAGAAAACTGTGAGAAATAAGTGATTGGATAAAAGTTGTGTACGAGTGTTCGTGACCTCGTGGTGGTCTGGGGCCCCACACGGAGTCTAGGACTCCATCAAATGTATGTTTTCGAAATCCTATTTTTCACCAGAGATTGAGATTTTGGTTTGAAGAATGGTTCTGATTATGGATTTTGAGAATCCTGATTGAAGAAAAGAGGAAGAGAAACGCAGAGCCGCTGCTGCAGAATAAGGATCGCCTGTGTGTCTGTGTGACCTGACAAGGGTGTGGCTGTCTGCGCAGAGTGTGTGTCTGTGTGTGTGTGTGTGTGTGTGTGTGTGTGTGTGTGTGGCTCAGAGCTGCGAGAGGAAAAGAAAAAGGAAAGTTAGCATAACTGGTTGCAATTTTGAGTGTATTGCAAAGTTTAAATGGGTCAGAACCTGACCTTTTCCTTTTCTTTGGTCTGTTTGTTTCTTTGTTGCAATGTGTGTTATTATTGTGATTTTATGTATGACCAAATCTGAACTGAACTGAACATGCATATGAAAACAATGAAGGGGAAGTTTAAATTTCAATGGAATTGATCGTAACCCACTACCGTTACTGACTTCTTCATTGTCTCAGAACTGGTCACAACAAAAATTTAATTAAGTCGTACGAGCATCAATTCAGATATGGGTTCAGTTCAGGAAACACTTTGCCCTCCAACAAGCCAGCATGTTTCTTCCTATTTCCTCTAACCCATTCTTTTTACCGTCAGTGTCAGATGGTACGTTTGAAAGTTAGCATAACAGGGGTCTGAAGTTTTTCTCTCAACTTTACTAAGGTGATGTTTTCTGTACATTTAATCATTTAGTTGATAATTACAACATATCTGTTTCACAAATGTTTAGATATTTACAAATACGCAGTTTTATAAAATCATCGTTTTCTTCATTTCCTTATTTACCTCCCAAAAATAAAATGGACACAATTTTAAAATTAGATCGTATTAGCAAGAAAAGAATTTCTGTTCTTTACAAACTTTTCTTGGACATGAAACCCACAAAATGGAGTAAAACCAAAGTCAAATGGGAAAAAGACATCGGAGAGAATCTATCTGATGAGGAGTGGGAATCCTGCCTCACTCGTATACACAGCTCATCTTTCTGCATCCGTCATGGACTAATTCAATTCAAAATTCTCCACCGTCTCCACTATACAAGGGAGAGCTTAGCAAAGATTTTCACAGGAGTTGACCCAACCTGCCCCAGATGTGGACACAGCCCGGCTGTTGAGGCTCACATGGGTTGGTTTTGTCCTATCATTTAAAATTACTGGACAAATATATTTCAGATTCTATCCCACATCCACGGAAAAGACCTGACACCTGACTTCCGGATAGGTATTTTCGGAATACCATCACCTCAACATAAAATGAACAACTTAAAAAAAAACGTGATTGCTTTTGCCACTTTGATTGCGCGCAGGCTGATCCTCTTTCAATGGACAACAAACAAGGCCTCTTCAGTATCTCAGTGGCTGAAGGAGGTGCTCTCTTTCTTACCACTGGAGAAACTCTGATACAAGGTCAAATGAAAACAACAGAGTATTGTGAAACTTGGAACCCATTGGTTGAATATGTGAGATTATTTAACTTTGACTTTTGAATTTTTTTAATATAATTGCCATGAAGACCACAGTTAACCAATATTTTCATTTTTTTTTTTTATTATTTTTTTCTTATTCTGTCCCCCATTCATAGTCTTTTTTGTTGTTTGTTTGTTTTTTGAGAGCCTGGGGTTTGTTTTAAGTTTTGTTTTTGTTTTCTCTACTTTGTCATTTATGTAAAAATGATTAACACGTACCAATTTCATATAAAAAAAATATTGCTGTTCGGAAAATTGATAAATAAAATTTTGAAAGAAAAAATTTTGTTTAGGAACAAATATACATGCAGAAAATATCTCATTTTTAAACATGGCTGATGGTTCCTGTAATTATTTTAAAACTGAAACAGGAGGGAGCTAAACAAAGAAGACCCTGTAGAGCACAAAATACTAGTAAATAGTTACTTTCTCAAAATAAATTCCGCAGGAATGGGAGAGTCTGAAGACAACTCTGACGCTAGCTAAACCAGCACAAAGCAGCCGGCCCGGATGGCGTCAACCCTCGTACTCAGTTTGCATGTTCTCCCCATGTTTGCGTGGGTTTCCTCCGGGTACTCTGGTTTCCTCCCACCCTCCAAAGACATGCATGCTAGGTTGATTGGTCGGTGCCAAAATTGCCCCTAAGAAAGAATGTGTGTGGATGGTTGTATGTGTATGGCCCTGCGACAGACTTGTGACCTGTTTGTGGTGTACCCTGCCCTTCGCCTTTCATTAGCCGGGATGAGCTCTGGCATCCCCAGAAAGGGATAGACGGATAAGAGGATGACTGACTGACTCCAGGAATTCCTCCTCCTTCTGAATGTGTGTGTGGATGGTTTTATGTCTGGGTTTTTTTTTTGGTGGGACATACCCGAAACTCTTCACCAGGGAGGTGTTCAGGACGCAACCTAACCAGATGCCCAAACCACCCCATTTCGCTTCTCTCGACCCTGAAAAACAACAGCTTCCGATTATTATTGTTGATTGTTTTTTTAAAATAACGAAGTGAATTGAATTTGATTGGTTGGTTGATTCATAATTAGAGTGGAATAAAAACCTGGCTTCTTAAGCCACAGAAAACACTTTGCAGCTGACATCATCCTAAAAATAAAAGAGGATATTCAAAACCTCATCTTTGGTCTTTTAATTTGAATACATTTATTTTCCTTTTTACTAGTTAAGGTTGTTAAAAGCTTTACATTCACTGGATTAACCAATAATAAATTTCTAAAATCCATTTAAAGACAGTAAACTTTATATAAAAAAGGTGCATTTATTTAAAAAAAAAAAAACATTGAGTAAAAGACTAAAATACTTTTGTTTTTTTTCCTAATATTAAAACTAATTTTGTTCAGTTTTTCTAACTTTAAACTTGCTCAGCAGCATACATTTTGTCAGGATCCCTTCTCCTGCCGTCAGAGGGAGCCCTGGATGTTCCTAATTAACCTGATTAGGGTCACCTGAGGATGATTCCACACATCTGTGCACCCTGCCATCTTTTTAAGGGCAATCACCCTGGACTTCCCTGTTGGGTCTTACCATCCCTTCCAGCCAGGTCTACCTGGTTGCCTGACCATGTTTGAACTTTGTTAATATTTGAACTTTTGAAATCCTGAGTTTGTCGTGAGTGCTCTATGCTTTACAGACTTTCCTGAATTGTTTTAATAAACCTTGCTGGATGTCCTCCTCCTTCCACATCAGGTGTCTAAAATCAGGCAAATGGGGTACCCGGGTTTCCTCTGGTGGTGGGCAAAGGAACCATGACGAAATGTTTCTATTTAAACATATGTTAAAAAAACTCATATTTGAAACTTAGTCAAAAACTGGATAATTAAGCTGTAAATGTAACAACTTCGTACATTTTTACTAATAATTTAGCTTTTAACTATTTTAAGAACAGTGTTTAAGTACCGATCACGCTCTGACAGTATCTATAATGTATGAATATGTTTCTTTAAAGGGTTTATTTTTCACAGGTTTTATCAGGGGAGAGCGCGAACGCAGTCCCCCACTACCATAAATTATGCAGTCGAGATTCCCACATTTGGGGAATTCGCAGGGGTCAGCACACCCTGGGTGAACCACCTTCTTGATCATGGTATCTCCCCTACCAGGTAAGTATGACTTGTACAGAACATACACACCGACGTGATGCACACACACTGAGGTCGGTCACGGTTTTTTGCAGAAATTAAGCAAAAAAAAAATCAAATAATCAAAATATATTTAAAAAGAAATGAAAATTTACACACAATTTCTTTATTTTACATCAGATTTTTTTTAAATGAGATAAATGTAAAAATAATAAAACAACAAAAACCCCAGATTATTTAAATGTAAAAATCAAACAAAAACATCCTGTTCCCCACTTCTTGCTTCCGGTTTATTCCGTGGGTAGATAAAGCGCCGCTCCTTCTGATCAGTCTGTAAAACACTTTTTATTTAAAAGATCAACGTTATTAACATTAAATATATTTATGTTACATTAAATATTTAAACAGTAATAAAAACTTTTCATTCGCTTTCATTTAAAATACACTCTGTCGCCCACTGGTGGCAAAAAAGCGTAAATGCCTATTTAAACAGACTTAAAACATGAACAAAGTTTGAATTAATTTTAAATGACTTTAAAGGGTTATAGATCTACACTTTAATACTAACTAAAGAATTAAATAGCTTTAAATTAGAAAATATTTATATTTAATTCAGGTTTAAAGACAATAAATCATGGCGCTCTGTTTGTGTGTCATGGCCAGTAATCCCAGAAGATTATTAATCTTACCATAACCATTCTATTCAGTTCCAAATTAAGACAGAGTCTGACATCTGTATGACATTTGATGCTTCTGTAAACTTACTCAACCGTTTACTTTTTTTTTTTTTTTCCATTTTTGCCACATTTCTTAGTATTTTTTTTTAGAGATCATAGAAAACAACGGCTCATAAACTAGTTGTGTTTATTTTGAGGCCTGCGCGTGACGGTCAAGTCACCAACTTTACTGAACAAAAACATACCCTCAACACCTATGCTCCCATTTTTTATGTGACGAACTCAAAGATCTGAAACTTTTTTTCCGTTCCGTAGTCTTCCGCTTAGCTGGGGCCGGGTTGCAGGGGCAACAGCCTCGGACGGGAAGCCCAGGCTTCTCTCACCCCAGCTGCATCCTCCAGCTCACCCAGAAGGATCCCGAGTCGTTCCCCAGCCAGCTGTGAGACATAGTCTCTCCAGCGGGTGCGGGGTCTGCCCCTTGGTGTCCTCCAGGTGAGACGTGCACAAAACACCTCACCAGCGAGGAGTCCAGGGGCCCGTTTCAAGAAAGAGGTTTTGTTGAAACTCAAGGTTTGTTAACCCCAGAATGTGGAAAACTCAGACTTTTCGGTTTCAGAAAGGGAGGTAACTTAAACCAGTGAACTCTGGGTTAGTTAAGCCGGTTTCAAGAAGAAAGTTAATCAAAACTCATAGTCGGTAACTAGGGCAACTGACTCAGCAAACCCAGAGTTTCTTTCGGTCTCCGCTCCTTTTTTAAAGTGAACAGTGTTTAAATACGCCTTCCTCATTCAATCGTTTTGTACATTGATGGATAAATTGCAGACATTTCCCCGATAAGGGAAAAATAAAGTCTGTAAAAATAATTAAAAAAAACACCTGTTTCCTTCACGCAGAGACCAAAATGGCATGTACGTTCCTAGATCATCTTGTAGATGAGGACGCCCAAAAAATAATTTTGAGACCACGAGTTAATTTTCTATCATATCTTCATTCATGTTTATTTGAGCGGTACCATTTTTCTTGAGACTCCATGACATACATTAATAATCTTTTTTATCCATCAGACACATCACACACTCTTGTATCGCGTGTTGCGTTACGTTTTTTTTTTTTTTTTTTTTGTCTTGATAAAGTTGGAGATGCTGAGCATGTTAGTAAGGTCACAGTGTTCAGCAGCTGCACTGATAGACTTAATAATTTAATATGTGAATTGTTTGTAAAGTCAGGGGGTCTACTTGTGATCTATGACATCATCATGTCTTACATGTTTGAATTATGGTTTTAAATATTTCATTTTTAGCTGCTGCCATGTTCTTTTAATGCTGACAGGATTATTTATAGAACTACATCAGTTTGGTAAAGTTTAAAAGCACATTTAGATTTATGTATTTATGGTTCTACATAAAATGTATTTCATGGGATTATCATTACTGTAAAAATCCCACCTTATCCACAACGGGAAGTTTAAGGGGAGACGGTGGCTGCGTGGTTAGAGCGTTTGCCCGTGGACCGGAAGGTCGCGGGTTCGCTTCCCACGGAGAGCACGTCTAGGGTCCTTGGAGAAGACACCTAACCCCCGCTTCTCCCACCATTGGCGCCGTTGAAGGGCAGCCTGCTGCGGTGTAAGGAGTGCAGCAAACAAATTTCCCCGGTGAGGGATGAATAGAGTAATTCTTTTTTTTTTTTTAAAGTACTTTTAATTCATACAATAATTGATCTTTTATTTAATTACTGAAGTAATTCCTTAAATGATTGAAAAATTTAGAATGATTTCCTATTTTACTGGAATATGACGGCTGTAAAATAAATATATATACACACACACACACTTTATTCATACCTTAACGGTAAAATGTGGGTGCTTCCGTGATCTCAGTGGGATTCGATCCCTCAAACTTCCGGTCCACATGCGAACGTTCTACCGCTGAGCTACCGCCTGACCCCAGTGTTACCATTATTCAGTAATTAGTTACACCAAACACTTTGATTAAATGTAAACGTGTGTATTTTCTCTAGGAGCTCTTTCCATCCAGGCTTTTTCTCTCTCTTTGGAGGAAGATGCCTCCAGACATTTTCTTTAAATGAAACTGTGCTCATACTGGCTGAATGTCTGCAGTAGGACATCCAGCTCTGTCTGTTAGATATATGAAGACCTCTTTGTTTGCTCCTGTTTCCATGGTGACTCCTAATGTCTGCACTCCATTGATCAGGGCTTTTTATTCTCAAGGTGCATTTTCAAAACTCTGAGTCAATCAACTTGAAGTTGATTAATCCAACTGTTTTCAGCTGATCTGAAACCGAAAACTCAGAGTTTTCAATCTCAGAGTTGACCAACTCTAGGTTTAGATTTAAACTCAAAGTTTCTTGAACTTCCTTCTTGAAACGGGCCCCAGGAGTTCTGATTATTATTGATTGTTATTGTGAAATAAAGAATTTAATTTAATTTGTCTCTTGATTGTTTGGTTGGTTGATTCATAATTAGAGTGGAATAAAAACCTGGCTTTTTAAGACGCAGATCAGGTTATCATCCTAAAAATGAAAGAGGATATTCAAAACCTCATCATTGGTCTTTTAAACACAGCAGATGTTTTTTATGTCCTCATTTCCTCCTATCAGACCTCCAGCTTGATGATTGGTTGAAACCAACTCAGAGAGAGAGAAGACCACACCTCCTCACTCACTGCACATGCACATTATCAGAGTTCACACTGGTTTCTGTTTCAGAGAAAGTGAAACTTTCACCGTCACTGAGGATCAAAATGGCTCAGAAAGGAGTTCAGATCGACTCAGAAATTTTCTCTTGTTCCATTTGTCTGGATCTCCTGAAGAACCCGGTGGCTATTCCCTGTGGACACAGCTACTGCATGAAGTGTATTGAAAGCTTCTGGGATGGAAAAGAGGAGAAGATCATCAGCTGTCCTCAGTGCAGGCAGACGTTCACGTCGAGGCCTGTCCTGGTTAAAAACAACATGCTAGCAGCTTTAATGGAGGAGATGAAGAAAAGTGGAGTCCAAGCTGCTCCTGCTGATCGCTGCTATGCTGGAGCAGAAGATGTGGCCTGTGATGTGTGCACTGGAAGGAAACTAAAAGCTGTAAAGTCCTGTTTGGTGTGTCTGGTGTCTTACTGTGAGAGCCACATCCAGCCTCATTACAATGTGGATCAGTTAAAGAAGCATCAGCTGCTGGAACCCTCCAAGAAGCTCCATGAACACGTCTGCTCTCGTCATGATGAGGTGAAGAAGATGTTCTGCCGCACTGATCAGCAGAACATCTGCCTCATCTGCACGATGGATGAACACAAAGGCCACGACATTGTGTCAGCCACCGCTGAAAGTATGACGAAGAAAGAGGAGCTGAAAGGAACCAGACAAAAAATCCAAAAGAAAATCCAGGACAGAGAGAAAGACGTGAAGCTGCTTGAGCAGGAGCTGAAGGCCATCAATCACTCTGCTGATAAAACAGTGGAGGACAGTGAGAAGATCTTCAACCAGCTGATCCATCTCATCCAGAAAAGAAGCTCTGATGTGAAGCAGCAGATCAGATCCCAGCAGGAAACTGAAGGAAGTCGAGTGAAAAAGCTTGAGGAGAAGCTGAAGAAGGAGATCAGTGAGCTGAAGAGGAAGGACATGGAGCTGGAGCAGCTCTCACACACACAAGATCCCAACCAGTTCCTCCTCAGCTACCTCTCTGTGTCAGCACTCAGTGAACCAGGAGAGTTAAAGAAGATCTCTGTCCGTCCTCTGGGTTACTTTGAGGATGTAGGAAAAGCTGTGTCTGAGCTCAGAGAGAAACTACAGGACGTCCTGACGGACACGTGGACAAACATCTCACTGGTAGTTTCTAAGATGGATGTTTTACTGTCAGAACCAAAAACCAGAGCTGACTTCTTAAAATACTCCTGTGATCTCACACTGGATCCAGACACAGCACACACACTGCTGAGTGTGTCTGAGGGCAACAGGAAAATAACATGGATGGAACAAAACCAGTTTAATCCGAGTCCAGAGAGATTCTCATCACCATTGTATCAGATCCTGAGTAAAGAGAGTCTGTCTGAGGGCAACAGGAAAATAACATGGATGAGACAAAACCAGTTTAATTCGAGTGTAGAGAGATTCTCATCATCACAGATCCTGAGTAAAGAGAGTCTGTCTGGACGTTGTTACTGGGAGGTGCAGTGGGGGTTTTCTGGTGGTTGGGTAGCAGTTTCATACAGAGATGTCAGCAGAACAGATGGTGGGTTTGGATGTAATGATGCATCATGGGCTTTATTTTGTAATTCAAGCTGTACTAGATTTAAACACAACAATGTTTTAACTCCCATCTCAGGTTCTCGGGTGTCTAAAGTAGGAGTTTTTCTGAATTCTCGTGCAGGTATTTTGTCTTTTTATGATGTTTCTAACAACATGACTCTCCTCCACAAAGTTCAGACCAAGTTCACCAAGCCGCTGTACGCTGGGGTTGGTGTTTATTATGATTATTTGTATGGTTCCACAGCTGAGATCCTTAAACTAAAATAAAAGTCAGATTTCTGATTGGTTGATAGAACTTTGTTTAGTAACCAGTGTTTAGATTCATAGAGAATAAAAACTTCTTTATAATTTTTTTTTTTTTTTATCCTCATTTAATCATTTATTTTTTGTGTGTTGATGATTTTTTTTAGTTCAGAATAAATTCCTACTTCTTCTTTTCTTTCCTTTTTTTGTAGAATTCCAGTGATTTTATTAAAAGTCATTTAAACTTAAAAATTCTATTATTTGAAAACTTAATCACAAAAAGTTAAAAGATGTTTAGGATGATTTTTAAAAAAATTCTTTCTTAATAAACTTTCATTGAATAAAAACCGTTCCATCTTCTTTTTTTTTTTTCAATGCATCCAAATCTAAAAGTTGAAAGTAGTGTGAGACATTCAGTGTGTGATATTCTCTGCAGGATGATGACATCATCTAGTGCTGGGAATCAGATCCCAGACTCCAAGTTTGATTTCATCAAAGAACTTTAAATAATCCAAATCAAAAATAAAATGAGTCTTATTGAATGCTGCATCCATCATCCATCCATCTTCCTCTGCCACACTAAGCCCACTAGGACCACAGACCATCACCCCTTCCTCCATTCCACCTACCACCTCGTTCACCCCCAGTCTGACTGTGACCACCTACCAGGTGAAGAAACAGCTGGAGAAGCTAAACCAGCACAAAGCAACCGGCCCGGATGGCGTCAACCCTCGTACTCAGTTTGCATGTTCTCCCCATGTTTGCGTGGGTTTCCTCCAGGTACTCCGGTTCGGTGACGGATTCCATTTGAACAAGATCATAGTAACAATAAAAGGTCAGGGACTCAGGTTATAGATTGTAGGAAATTGGCATTATGGTCCGGGACGTTACATGGTGGTCTGGGGCCCCACACGGAGTCTGGGACTCCATCAAATGTATGTTTTCGAAATCCTATTTTTCACCAGAGATTGAGATTTTGGTTTGAAGAATGGTTCTGATTATGGATTTTGATAATCCTGATTGGAGAAAAGAGGAAGAGAAACGCAGAGCCGCTGCTGCAGAATAAGGATCGCCTGTGTGTCTGTGTGAGCTGACAAAGGTGTGGCTGTCTGCGCAGAGTGTGTGTGTGTGTGTGTGTGTGTGTGTGTGTGGCCCAGAGCTGCGAGAGGAAAAGAAAAAGGAAAGTTAGCGTAACTGTTTGCAATTTTGAGTGTATTGTTTGGTTGATTCATAATTAGAGTGGAATAAAAACCTGGCTTTTTAAGACACAGAAGACACTTTGCAGCTAATTTGACCTAGACTAGATTCCGAGTCTAGGTCAGGTTATCATCCTAAAAATGAAAGAGGATATTCAAAACCTCATCATTGGTCTTTTAAACACAGCAGATGTTTTTTTATGTCCTCATTTCCTCCTATCAGACCTCCAGCTTGATGATTGGTTGAAACCAACTCAGAGATAGAGAAGACCACACCTCCTCACTCACTGCACATGCACATTATCAGAGTTCACACTGGTTTCTGTTTCGGAGAAAGTGAAACTTTCACCGTCACCGAGGATCAAAATGGCGCAGAAAGGAGTTCAGATCGACTCAGAAATTTTCTCTTGTTCCATTTGTCTGGATCTCCTGAAGAACCCGGTGACTATTCCCTGTGGACACAGCTACTGCATGAAGTGTATTGAAAGCTTCTGGGATGGAAAAGAGGAGAAGATCATCAGCTGTCCTCAGTGCAGGCAGACGTTCACGTCGAGGCCTGTCCTGGTAAAAAACAACATGTTAGCAGCTTTAATGGAGGAGATGAAGAAAAGTGGAGTCCAAGCTGCTCCTGCTGATCGCTGCTATGCTGGAGCAGAAGATGTGGCCTGTGATGTGTGCACTGGAAGGAAACTCAAAGCTGTAAAGTCCTGTTTGGTGTGTCTGGTGTCTTACTGTGAGAGCCACATCCAGCGTCATTACAATGTGGATCAGTTAAAGAAGCATCAGCTGCTGGAACCCTCCAAGAAGCTCCATGAACACGTCTGCTCTCGTCATGATGAGGTGAAGAAGATGTTCTGCCGCACTGATCAGCAGAGCATCTGCTACGTCTGCACGGTGGATGAACATAAAGGCCACGACATCGTGTCAGCCACCGCAGAAAGTATGACGAAGAAAGAGGAGCTGAAAGGGACCAGACAAAAAATCCAAAAGAAAATCCAGGACAGAGAGAAAGACGTGAAGCTGCTTGAGCAGGAGCTGGAGGCCATCAATCACTCTGCTGATCAAACAGTGGAGGACAGTGAGAAGATCTTCAACCAGCTGATCCATCTCATCCAGAAAAGAAGCTCTGAAGTGAAGCAGCAGATCAGATCCCAGCAGGAAACTGAAGGAAGTCGAGTGAAAAAGCTTGAGGAGAAGCTGAAGAAGGAGATCAGTGAGCTGAAGAGGAAGGACATGGAGCTGGAGCAGCTCTCACACACACAAGATCCCAACCAGTTCCTCCTCAGCTACCTCTCTGTGTCAGCACTCAGAGAACCAGGAGCGTTAAAGAAGATCTCTGTTCGTCCTCTGGGTTACTTTGAGGATGTAGGAAAAGCTGTGTCTGAGCTCAGAGAGAAACTACAGGACGTCCTGACGGACACGTGGACAAACATCTCACTGGTAGTTTCTAAGGTGGATGTTTTACTGTCAGAACCTGAACCAAAGACCAGAGCTGACTTCTTAAAATACTCCTGTGATCTCACACTGGATCCAGACACAGCACACACACTGCTGAGTGTGTCTGAGGGCAACAGGAAAATAACATCGATGGGACAAAACCAGTTTAATCCGAGTCCAGAGAGATTCTCATCATCAGGTCAGATCCTGAGTAAAGAGAGTCTGTCTGGATGTTGTTACTGGGAGGTGCAGTGGGGGGGGAGGGCATGTTGGGTAGCAGTTTCATACAGAGATGTCAGCAGAACAGACGGTGGGTTTGGATGTAATGATGCATCATGGGCTTTACTTTGTCATCAAAGCTATACTAGATTTAAACACAACGATGTTCAAACTCACCTCTCAGGTTCTCGGGTGTCTAAAGTAGGAGTTTTTCTAAATTCTCGTGCAGGTATTTTGTCTTTTTACGATGTTTCTAACAACATGACTCTCCTCCACAAAGTTCAGACCAAGTTCACCAAGCCGCTGTACGCTGGTCTTGGTCTTGGTGTTTTTGATTTTTATCCTTACTCTGGATCCACAGCTGAGATCCTTAAACTAAAATAAAAGTCAGATTTCTGATTGGTTGATAGAACTTTGTTTAGTAACCAGTGTTTAGATTCATTGAGAATAAAAACTTCTTTATAAAATTATCTTTTTTTTATCCTCATTTAATCGTAAATTTTTTTTTGTGTTGATGATTTTTTTTGGTTCAGATTAAATTCTGCTTCATCCTTTTTTTTTTTTTTTTTTTGTAGAATTCTCGTGATTTTAATAAAAGTCATTTAGACTTTTTCTATTATTTGAAAACTTAATCACAAAAAGTTAAAAGATTTTTTGGTTGATTTTTAAAAAAAATTCTTTCTTAATAAACTTTCATTGAATAAAAACCGTTCCATTTTTTTTTATTTTCAACGCGTCCAAATCTAAAAGTTGAAAGTAGTGTGAGACATTCAGTGTGTGATATTCTCTGCAGGATGATGACATCATCTAGTGCTGGGAATCAGATCCCAGACTCCAAGTTTGATTTCATCAAAGAACTTTAAATAATCCAAATGAAAAATAAAATGAGTCTTATTGAATGCTGCATCCATCATCCATCCATCTTCCTCTGCCACACTAAGCCCACTAGGACCACAGACCATCACCCCTTCCTCCATTCCACCTACCACCTCGTTCACCCCCAGTCTGACTGTGACCACCTACCAGGTGAAGAAACAGCTGGAGAAGCTAAACCAGCACAAAGCAGCCGGCCCGGATGAAGTCAACCCTCGTACTCAGTTTGCATGTTATCCCCGTGTTTGCGTGGGTTTACTCTGGGTACTCCGGTTTACTCCCACCCTCCAAAGACATGCATGCTAGGTTGATTGGCTGGTGCCAAAATAGCCCCTAAGAATGAATGTGTGTGTATGGATGGTTTTATGTCTGGGTTTCTCCTGGGGGGACATACGGGAAACTCTTCCCCAGCGAGGCGTTCAGGAGGCAACCTAACCGATGCCCAAACCACCCTATTTTGCTTCTCTCGACCCTGAAAAACAACAGCTTCTGATAATCATTGTTGATTGTTATTGTGAAATAACGAAGTAAATTGAATTTGTCTTTTGATTGGTTGGTTGATTCATAATTAGAGTGGAATAAACACCTGGCTTCTTAAGACACAGAAGACACTTTGCAGCTGACATCATCCTAAAAATGAAAGAGGATATTCAAAACCTCATCTTTGGTCTTTTAATTTGAATAAATTTATTTTCCTTTTTACTAGTTAAGGTTGTTAAAAGCTTTACATTCACTGGATTAACCAATAATGAATTTCTAAAATCCATTTAAAGACAGTAAACTTTATGTAAAAAAAAGGTGCATTTCTTAAAAAAAAAAAAAACTTTGAGTAAAAGACTAAAATAAGTTTTTTTTTTCTAATATTAAAACTAATTTTGTTCAGTTTTTCTAACTTTAAACTTGCTCAGCAGCATACGTTTAGTCAGGATCCCTTCTCCTGCCATCAGAGGGAGCCCTGGATGTTCCTAATTAACCTGATTAGGGTCACCTGAGTTTGATTCCACACATCTGTCCACCCTGCCATCTTTTTATGGGCAATCACCCTGGACTTCCCTGTCGGGTCTTACCATCCCTTCCAGCCAGGTATTCCTGGTTGTCTGACCATGTTTGAACTTTGTTAATATTTGATCTTTTGAAATCCTGTGTTTGTCCTGAGCACTCTTTGCTTTACAGACTTTCCTGAATTGTGTTAATAAACCTTGCTGGATGTCCTGCAATTGGGTCCTTGTCCTCCCCCATCAGGGGTCTGAAATCAGGCAAATGTGGTTCCCGGGTTCCCTCTGATGGTGGGCAAAGGAACCATGATGAAATGTTTCCATTTGAACATAAGTTAAAAAAAAATTCTAATATTCGAAACTTAGTCAAAAACTGGAATTTTAAGCTGTAAATATAACAACTTCATATATTTTTCACTTATGATTTAGGTTTTAACCATTTTAATTTCTAAATTTCAGATAAAACCAAACATACTTTATATATTTTTAGATTTACAATTTTAATGTGCGCACGATATTTTATGTTCTGTGGCAGGAACAGTGTTTAAGTACTGGTCGCGCTCTGACAGTATCCATAATGTATGAATATATTTCTCCAAAGGGTTTATTTTTCACAGGTTTGATCAGGGGAGAGCGCCAACGCAGTCCCCCACTACCAGAAATTATGCAGTCGAGATTCCCACATTTGGGGAATTCGCAGGAGTCAGCACAGCCGGGGTGCAATGGCTGAGCCTCACCCTTGATGAACCACCTTCTTGATCATGGTATCTCCCCTACCAGGTAAGTATGACTAGAACAGAACACACACACCGACGTGATGCACACACACATTGAGGTCGGTCACGGTTTTTTGCAGAAATTAAGTAAAAAAAACAATCAAATAATAAAAATATATTTAAAAAGAAATGAAAATTTACACACAATTTCTTTATATTACATTAGAATCATCAGAAAAAAAACAACTACAAAAAACCCCAGATTATTTAAATGTAAAAATCAAACAAAAACATCCTGTTCCCCACTTCTTGCTTCCGGTTTATCCCGTGGTTAGATAAAGCGCCGCTCCTTCTGATCAGTCTGTAAAACACTTTTTATTTAAAAGATCAATATTATTAACATTATATATATTTATGTTACATTAAATATTCAAACATTAATAAAAACTTTTCATCCACTTTCATTTAAAAGACACTCTGTCGCCCACTGGTGGCGAAAAAGCGTAAATACCTATTTAAACACTTTAAAATATGAACAAAGTTTGAATTAAATTTAAATGACTTTAAAGGGTTATAGATCTACACTTTAATACTAAATAAATATTTAAATAGCTTTTCATTTGGAAATATTTATATTTAATTCAGGTTTAAAGACAATAAATTATGGCGCTCTGTTTGTGTGTCATGGCCAGTAATCCCAGAAGATTAATAATCTTACCATAACCATTCTATTCAGTTCCAAATTAAGACAGAGTCTGACATCTGTATGACATTTGATGCTTCTGTAAACTTACTCAACTTTTTCCTTTTTTTTATTTATTTTTACCACATTTCTTAGTATTTTTTTTAGAGATCAGAGAAAACAACGGCTTACAAACTAGTTGTGTTTATTTTGAGGCCTGCACGTGACGGTCATGTCACCAACTCTACTGAACAAAAACATACCCTCAACACCTATGCTCCCATTTTTTATGTGACGAACTCAAAGATCTGAAACTTTTTTTCCGTTCCGTAGTCTTCTGCTTATCTTGGGCCGGGTTGCAGGGGCAACAGCCTCAGACGGGGAACCCAGGCTTCTCTCACCCCAGCTAAATCCTCCAGCTCCGTCGGAAGGATCCCGGGTTGTTCCCCAGCCAGCTGTGAGACATAGTCTCTCCAGCAGGTTCGGGGTCTGCCTCTTGGTTTCATCCTAGTGGGACATGCCCAAAATGCCTCACCAGCGAGGAGTCCAGGAGTTCTGATTATTATTGATTGCTATTGTGAAATAAAGAACTTAATTTAATTTGTCTCTTGATTGTTTGTTTGGTTGATTCATAATTAGAGTGGAATAAAAACCTGGCTTTTTAAGACACAGAAGACACTTTGCAGCTAATTTGACCTAGACTAGACATCTAGTCTAGGTCAGGTTATCATCCTAAAAATGAAAGAGGATATTCAAAACCTCATCATTGGTCTTTTAAACACAACAGATGTTTTTTTTTATGTCCTCATTTCCTCCTATCAGACCTCCAGCTTGATGATTGGTTGAAACCAACTCAGAGATAGAGAAGACCACACCTCCTCACTCACTGCACATGCACATTATCAGAGTTCACACTGGTTTCTGTTTCAGAGAAAGTGAAACTTTCACCGTCACCGAGGATCAAAATGGCTCAGAAAGGAGTTCAGATCGATACAGAAATTTTCTCTTGTTCCATTTGTCTGGATCTCCTGAAGAACCCGGTGACTATTCCCTGTGGACACAGCTACTGCATGAAGTGTATTGAAAGCTTCTGGGATGGAAAGGAGATCATCAGCTGTCCTCAGTGCAGGCAGACGTTCACATCGAGGCCTGTCCTGGTAAAAAGCAACATGTTAGCAGCTGTAATGGAGGAGATGAAGAAAAGTGGAGTCCAAGCTGCTCCTGCTGATCGCTGCTATGCTGGAGCAGAAGATGTGGCCTGTGATGTGTGCACTGGAAGGAAACTAAAAGCTGTAAAGTCCTGTTTGGTGTGTCTGGTATCTTATTGTGAGAGCCATATCCAGCCTCATTACAATGTGGATCAGTTTAAGAAGCATCAGCTGCTGGAACCCTCCAAGAAGCTCCATGAACACGTCTGCTCTCGTCATGATGAGGTGAAGAAGATGTTCTGCCGCACTGATCAGCAGAGCATCTGCCACATCTGCACGGTGGATGAACACAAAGGCCACGACATTGTGTCAGCCACCGCAGAAAGTATGACGAAGAAGGAGGAGCTGAAAGGGACCAGACAAAAAATCCAAAAGAAAATCCAGGACAGAGAGAAAGACGTGAAGCTGCTTGAGCAGAAGCTGGAGGCCATCAATCACTCTGCTGATAAAACAGTGGAGGACAGTGAGAAGATCTTCAACCAGCTGATCCATCTCATCCAGAAAAGAAGCTCTGATGTGAAGCAGCAGATCAGATCCCAGCAGGAAACTGAAGGAAGTCGAGTGAAAAAGCTTGAGGAGAAGCTGAAGAAGGAGATCAGTGAGCTGAAGAGGAAGGACATGGAGCTGGAGCAGCTCTCACACACACAAGATCCCAACCAGTTCCTCCTCAGCTACCTCTTAGTGTCAGCACTCAGTGAACCAGGAGAGTTAAAGAAGATCTCTGTCCGTCCTCTGGGTTACTTTGAGGATGTAGGAAAAGCTGTGTCTGAGCTCAGAGAGAAACTACAGGACGTCCTGACGGACACGTGGACAAACATCTCACTGGTAGTTTCTAAGATGGATGTTTTACTGTCAGAACCAAAGACCAGAGCTGACTTCTTAAAATACTCCTGTGATCTCACACTGGATCCAGACACAGCACACACACAGCTGAGTGTGTCTGAGGGCAACAGGAAAATAACATCGATGGAACAAAACCAGTTTAATCCGAGTCCAGAGAGATTCTCATTATCACGTCAGATCCTGAGTAAAGAGAGTCTGTCTGGATGTTGTTACTGGGAGGTGCAGTGGGGGGAACGGGGTGGTTGGGTAGCAGTTTCATACAGAGATATCAGCAGAACAGACGGTGTGTTTGGATGTAATGATGCATCATGGGCTTTACTTTGTCATCAAAGCTATACTAGATTTAAACACAACAATGTTGAAACTCCCATCTCAGATTCTCGGGTGTTTAAAGTAGGAGTTTTTCTAAATTCTCGTGCAGGTATTTTGTCTTTTTACGATGTTTCTAACAACATGACTCTCCTCCACAAAGTTCAGACCAAGTTCACCAAGCCGCTGTACGCTGGTCTTGGTGTTTATGGATCCACAGCTGAGATCCTTAAACTAAAATAAAAGTCAGATTTCTGATTGGTTGATAGAACTTTGTTTAGTAACCAGTGTTTAGATTCATAGAGATTAAAAAACTTCTTTATAAAATTATCTTTTTTTTATCCTCATTTAATCTTAATAATTAAATTTTTTTTGGTTCAGATTAAATTCCTGCTTCATCTTTTTTTCTTTTTTTTTTGTAGAATTCCAGTGATTTTATTAAAGTCATTTAAACTTAAAGAATTCTATTATTTGAAAACTTTATCACAAAAAGTTAAAAGATTTTTTGAATGATTTTTAAAAAAAAAAAATTCTTTCTTAATAAACTTTCATTGAATAAAAAACGTTCCTTGTTCTTTTTTTAATTTTTTTTCAATGCGTCCAAATCTAAAAGTTGAAAGTAGTGTGAGACATTCAGTGTGTGATATTCTCTGCAGGATGATGACATCATCTAGTGCTGGGAATCAGATCCCAGACTCCAAGTTTGATTTCATCAAAGAACTTTAAATAATCCAAATCAAAAATAAAATGAGTCTTATTGAATGCTGCATCCATCATCCATCCATCTTCCTCTGCCACACTAAGCCCACTAGGACCACAGACCATCACCCCTTCCTCCATTCTACCTACCACCTCGTTCACCCCCAGTCTGACTGTGACCACCTACCAGGTGAAGAAACAGCTGGAGAAGCTAAACCAGCACAAAGCAGCCGGCACCCTCGTACTCAGTTTGCATGTTCTCCCCATGTTTGCGTGGGTTTCCTCCGGGTACTCCGGTTCGGTGACGGATTCCATTTGAACAAGATCATAGTAACAATAAAAGGTCAGGGACTCAGGTTATAAATTTTAGGAAATTGGCATTATGGTCCGGGACCTTACATGGTGGTCTGGGGCCCCACACG
Organism: Neostethus bicornis; assembly: GCA_902685375.1. Lineage (NCBI taxonomy): Eukaryota > Metazoa > Chordata > Actinopteri > Atheriniformes > Phallostethidae > Neostethus > Neostethus bicornis. The sequence goes on along the minus strand of LR738547.1, from coordinate 3,750,207 downwards.
GAGTCTAGGACTCCATCAAATGTTTGTTTTCGAAATCCTATTTTTCACCAGAGATTGAGATTTTGGTTTGAAGAATGGTTCCGATTATGGATTTTGATAATCCTGATTGGAGAAAAGAGGAAGAGAAACGCAGAGCCGCTGCTGCAGAATAAGGATCGCCTGTGTGTCTGTGTGAGCTGACAAAGGTGTGGCTGTCTTCGCAGAGTGTGTGTGTGTGTGTGTGTGTGTGTGTGTGTGTGTGTGTGTGTGGCTCAGAGCTGCGAGAGGAAAAGAAAAAGGAAAGTTAGCGTAACTGTTTGCAATTTTGAGTGTATTGCAAAGTTTAAAGAGATAAAGAACAGCCCGGATGTTAAGTTTATGGTGAAGACCTGCCCGTTATCTGTGACTTCCTAGAAAAATGGGTCAGAAACTCTCAAACGAGATCAAAGCTAAAAACAGAAGAAAGTTACAAGAAGAAATAAAAGATGTGAAAGTGTGAAAGAATCAAGCTGAGAAGAGAAAAGCAGAAATCATTCTATAATTTTAATTATCATGCTTAAAGGTTGACCTTATAACCAGTGGCGGCTGGTGATAAAAAAAAACTGGGGGGGGCGCACATTTTTCAAACACACACAAATTTTTTTTTTAAGATATAATATAAAAGTATATGTAAATATATATATGTAATAAATATGAAATTATTCGTGACAATATGTGTCTGTTTTTGGTGACTTCTTCATTATGTTTCCTTATGCCAGTTCGGTAGCCTTCATTTAATTGTGCCAGGATGTTACTACTGCCAAAAAAACCTGGCTTACTATCGCTACTATCAAGCTACTATCAAGATGGGTGCGGCAAGTTTCATGACGTTTGCACTTTTCAGACAAATGCTTCAACTCTGTATTTTTTCCTGCCTCCTATTCAACCATTCTCGCCGTTTCGCTGCTTTCTTCTTCCCTGCCGTCACAAAAAATAGTTTGCACTTTCTTTTTATGTCCTCCCACCCTTCGGCTAGGGAAGGGTAGAGCGGCTGCGAGGATAGCCATTGCCTCAGTCGTGTCTTGAGAGTTGAGACAAGGTGTGAGTCTGTGAGCAGGCTAGTGTTAAGCCTCCATTGCCCGGAACCAAATCTCTTCGGCACATCAAATGAGATTGTAGCCGTCAGTTTGTTGTGATCTGAGAAAGGGACCGGGCTATTGTTGAAGTCAATCACTTTTAGCTCTTTGTTCACCAAAATACGGTCCAAACGAGAGGTGATGGCTTGATTGGACCATGTGTGTCCGGGGTTAACAGGATCCATGGCCATGGCAACGTCCGTCAGACCACCAATCATTTGGAGTGATTTCAAAAAACAGAACTTGCGTCCATCGCCTCCATCCTGACCGTCTGGAAATATGCCCTGTCGGTTGGGTCTGTAATACAGTTAAAATCCCCTCCGATTATGATGTTCCTCCCACAGTATATGTTGTCCTGCAGGGCTTTAGATTCTGAATCCGTTCTTGTAGGATTGCGGAGGCGTATAATTCTCACGGGTGTTCCTTCATATGCAATGTCTACTACCAACAACCTCCCGGGTATGACAATTTGGGACTTTTCTATTTCAATATTTTTGTTGTTCATTAGGATAGCAACCCCTGACGCTCTATTTCCATTGTCTCCCGACCAGACCGAAGCCCCGTGTGGCCATCTCTTTTGGAATGTTTTATAATCCGAATGATAGCGTAGATGGCATTCCTGTAGCAAGACAATATCTCCTCCACTTACGCGAAGAGCGGAGAAAAGCGATTGACATTTCACGGGGTCTGTTATGCCTCTACAATTTAGTGTTACCAATTTTATTATCGTACTCCTATTCGTGGTGGGGGACGTGAAAAAAAGGTGTCATACCTATCAGGTTAGCAGTGATCCCGGTTGTCGAGTTTCTGTCGTTTTTTCCTCTTCTGTTTTTGTAACCTCCAATATTTCATGGGGTTCACAGATTCACTGTCTCCCTCTTCTCCCGTCACCATCATATAGTCTTGGGAGGACTTCTCCGATGATTCGGAGTCCAAATTGGTCTTAAAGGACTGGTCTTCAGTCTCGCGTTTACTCAGTGGTGACCCACTCGACTCGGGGCGTGGTCGTCTGCGGGATTGGACGTCGTTGAAACCGGAGCATCCCTGCTCCTCTGCTGTAGCATCTGGGAAAAGTAGCGGTGATGTGGTCTGGGGTTCGACTCTCAGGGAAGGGAAACTCTCCTCCATCACTAGGTCAAGCCACCCACTGTGTCCTCCTGTCGATTGCATCTTTTCTGCCCCCCTGCTTGGGGTCGGGCTCTTCAGCTCCTCCTCCTGCGCATCCCGTGTTGGCATCTCGACCTCCGCGCTACTCCAGTTGGATATCAGGGCGTCGTTTGTCTCACCAACAATCTCTGCCACCATCTGTTGGATCGCTGAATCTTCAGCCTCCTGTCCAGCCTCAGCTGACTCTTCTCCAACCAGCAGCTTTCCTGGCTCAGGTGCTCGTTGTTCCGCGGGGGCTCCCAACGCCTCTGGTAGCTGCAATCCACTGGACTCATTTGGCTGTTGTCCTCCACTCTTGCCGGACTGTTTGCCAGGTCTAATCGGCGACTGACGTACCTCTGCATCCGCCGGGCCACCACTTTCTGCTCGTTTCGGCGCAACCTCTTCCTTGACCTGTGGGGTTCCAGTGTCCATCTGTTGGACCCTCAGTCTGTTGGCATACGACTGGGGGCACGTTCGAAAGGTGTGGTCGTCCGCTCCACACAGATTGCACTTTACGGGGCGCGGACAGTCCTTGGAGGTATGCCCCACCGCGTTACAGTTATTGCATACCGTAACCGTGCATGCCGCCGCCAAATGTGATCCTGCTCCACATCTCCGACACGATTTGGGTTGGCCCTGGTAGAAGACGTGGCCTCTCATCGCCCCCAATTGAATCGTCTGCGGCAGATGGATGAGGTGTCCTGACGCATCTGTCCTGAGCTGGACTGAGAACCTTCTTGCTCCATTCCGTATGCCGTCTTCGTCCCGGAAATCCATCCCTTCGTTCACCTTGCATCGAGACGCCAGCCAGGTTCTGATGTCCTCTAATCTTACTCTCTCTGCATATATTAGAACCGTTACCATTGTGGCGCCCCTCTCCGATAACGCCGTCATCTTAAAGTTCTTCAAGTACTCTTTCTTCTCTTGAAGCGAAGGTCTCGATGCAGACTTCCATCAGACTGCGCGTCGTAAAGATCACTTCAAAAATTTTCTTCCCCGGTAGGGCGAAGATGAAGTCCAGTTGGCTGGGTTTGAATCCCAGCTCCTTCTGAACGATGCTCCTGCTGAACTGCAGCCTGTCCATTTGTAGATCTCCGATCAATTCGAACCGAACCGCGTTCCTCCGGGAACCGGCAAAAGTGCTCATGTTTGCCTCGTAGAGTAACTTACACAACCGCGAGGAGAAAAGCCCTGGGTGAACCACCTTCTTGATCATGGTATCTCCCCTGCCAGGTAAGTATGACTAGAACAGAACACACACATCGACGTGATGCACACACACACTGAGCTCGGTCACGGTTTTTTGCAGAAATTAAGTAAAAAAAATCATCAGACAGGGTTAAAAAGATTTTTACTACGTAAGTAAAAAGAAAATACCAGAAAAAATGTAATAAAAATTACATAAATGTAGAAATAGATGTTTTTTTTGTACCCAAAATGCACTGCGGTGACGCGCTAACAGAAAACATCAATTTATTGTTTTAAATGAGCGTAAAAAACAATCAGACGATCAAAATATATTTGAAAAGAAATTAAAATTTAACCACAATCTTTGTATTTTACATCAGAATAATAATAATAAAAAGATTATTTAAATTGAAAAATCAAACTTAAACCTCTTGTTCCCCACTTTCTGATTCCGATTTATTCCGTGGTTAAAAAAGCGCCGCTCCTTCTGATCAGTCTGTAAAACACTTTTATTTAAAAGATCAATATTATTAACATTAAATATATTTTTATGTTACAATAATTATTTAAATATTAATAAAAACTTTTCATCCGCTTTCATTTAAAAGACACTCTGTTGCCCACTGGTGGCGAAAAGGCGTAAATACCTACTTTAACAGACTAAAACATGAACAAAGTTTGAATTAAATTTAAATGACTTTAAAGGGTTATAGATCTACACTTTAATACTAACTAAATATTTAAATAGTTTTTTTTAGAAAAAAATTATATTTAATTTAGGTTTAAAGACAAGAATTCATGGCGCTCTGTTTGTGTGTCATGGCCAGTAATCCTAGACGATTAATAATCTTACCATAACCATTCTATTTGGTTCCCAATTAAGACAGAATCTGACATCTGTATGACATTTGATGCTTCTGTAAACTTACTCAACTGTTCCCTTTTTTTAATTTTTACCACATTTCTCAAAGTTTTTTTTAGAGATCATAGAAAACAACGGCTCACATACTAGTTGTGTTTATTTTGAGGCTGGCTTGTGATTGTCATCTAACCAACTATACTGAAAAGAAACCATACCCTCAATACTTATGCTCCCATTTTTTATGTGACGAACTCAAAGATCTGAAACTTTTTTTCCGTTCCGTTGTCTTCCGCTTATCTGGGGCCGGGTTGCAAGGGCAAAAGCCTCAGACAGGAAGCCCAGGCTTCTCTCACCCCAGCTGCATCCTCCAGCTCAGCCGGAAGGATCCCGGGTTGTTCCCCAGCCAGCTGTGAGACGTAGTCTCTCCAGCGGGTCAGGGGTCTGCCTCTTGGTCTCCTCCTAGGGGGACATGCCCAAAACACCTCACCAGCGAGGAGTCCATTAGTTCTGATTATTATTGATTGTTATTGTGAAATAAAGAATTTAATTTAATTTGTCTCTTGATTGTTTGTTTGGTTGATTCATAATTAGAGTGGAATAAAAACCTGGCTTTTTAAGACACAGAAGACACTTTGCAGCTAACTTGACCTAGACTAGATTTCTATTCTAGGTCAGGTTATCATCCTGAAAATGACAGAGGATATTCAAAACCTCATCGTTGGTCTTTTAAAACACAGCAGATGTTTTTTTATGTCGTCATTTCCTCCTATCAGACCTCCAGCTTGATGATTGGTTGAAACCAACACAGAGAGAGAGAGAAAGAGAAGACCACACCTCCTCACTCACTGCACATGCACAATATTAGAGTTCACACTGGTTTCTGTTTCGGAGAAAGTGAAACTTTCACCGTCACCGAGGATCAAAATGGCGCAGAAAGGAGTTCAGATCGACTCAGAAATTTTCTCTTGTTCCATTTGTTTGGATCTCCTGAAGAACCCAGTGGCTATTGCCTGTGGACACAGCTACTGCATGAAATGTATTGAAAGCTTCTGGGATGGAAAGGAGATCATCAGCTGTCCTCAGTGCAGGCAGACATTCACGTCGAGGCCTGTCCTGGTTAAAAACAACATGCTAGCAGCTGTAATGGAGGAGATGAAGAAAAGTGGAGTCCAAGCTGCTCCTGCTGATCGCTGCTATGCTGGAGCAGAAGATGTGGCCTGTGATGTGTGCACTGGAAGGAAACTAAAAGCTGTAAAGTCCTGTTTGGTGTGTCTGGTATCTTATTGTGAGAGCCATATCCAGCCTCATTACAATGTGGATCAGTTTAAGAAGCATCAGCTGCTGGAACCCTCCAAGAAGCTCCATGAACACGTCTGCTCTCGTCATGATGAGGTGAAGAAGATGTTCTGCCGCACTGATCAGCAGAGCATCTGCCACATCTGCATGGTGGATGAACACAAAGGCCACGACATTGTGTCAGCCACCGCAGAAAGTATGACGAAGAAAGAGGAGCTGAAAGGGACCAGACAAAAAATTCAAAAGAAAATCCAGGACAGAGAGAAAGACGTGAAGCTGCTTGAGCAGAAGCTGGAGGCCATCAATCACTCTGCTGATAAAACAGTGGAGGACAGTGAGAAGATCTTCAACCAGCTGATCCATCTCATCCAGAAAAGAAGCTCTGATGTGAAGCAGCAGATCAGATCCCAGCAGGAAACTGAAGGAAGTCGAGTGAAAAAGCTTGAGGAGAAGCTGAAGAAGGAGATCAGTGAGCTGAAGAGGAAGGACATGGAGCTGGAGCAGCTCTCACACACACAAGATCCCAACCAGTTCCTCCTCAGCTACCTCTTAGTGTCAGCACTCAGTGAACCAGGAGAGTCAGAGAAGATCTCTGTCCGTCCTCTGGGTTACTTTGAGGATGTAGGAAAAGCTGTGTCTGAGCTCAGAGAGAAACTGCAGGACGTCCTGACAGACACGTGGACAAACATCTCACTGGTAGTTTCTAAGGTGAATGTTTTACCGTCAGAACCTGAACCTGAACCAAAGACCAGAGCTGACTTCTTAAAATACTCCTGTGATCTCACACTGGATCCAGACACAGCACACACACAGCTGAGTGTGTCTGAGGACACCAGGACAATAACATGGATGAGACATAACCAGTTTAATCCGAGTCCAGAGAGATTCTCATCACCACAGATCCTGAGTAAAGAGAGTCTGTCTGGATGTTGTTACTGGGAGGTGCAGTGGGAGGGGCGGGAATGTTTGGTAGCAGTTTCATACAGAGATGTCAGCAGAACAGACGGTGGGTTTGGATGTAATGATGCATCATGGGCTTTATTTTGTAATCGAAGCTGTACTAGATTTAAACACAACAATGTTCAAACTCCCATCTCAGATTCTCGGGTGTCTAAAGTAGGAGTTTTTCTGAATTCTCGTGCAGGTATTTTGTCTTTTTACGATGTTTCTAACAACATGACTCTCCTCCACAAAGTTCAGACCAAGTTCACCAAGCCGCTGTACGCTGGTCTTGGTGTTTTTGGTATTCATAGTGTGCTTTACTCTGTATTCATAGCATTTATCCTTAAACTAAATAAATGTCAGATTTCTGATTGGTTGATAGAACTTTGTTTAGTAACCAGTGTTTAGATTCATAGAGAATAAAAACTTCTTCATAAAATCATCTTTTTTTTATCCTCAGTTAATCGTATATTTTTTGTGTGTTGATGACTTTTTTTTGGTACAGATTAAATTCCTGCTTCATCTTTGTTTTTTTTTTGTTTTTTTGTAGAATTCCAGTGATTTTATTAAAAGTAATTTAAACTTAAAAAATTCTTTTATTTGAAAACTTTATCATAAAAAGTTAAAAGATGTTTTGGATGATTTTTTAAAATTTTCTTTCTTAATAAACTTTCTTTGAATAAAAACCGTTGCATGTTCTTTTTTTTTTCAATGCGTCCAAATTTAAAAGTTAATAGTAGTGTGAGACATTCAGTGTGTGATATTCTCTGCAGGATGATGACATCATCTAGTGCTGGGAATCAGATCCCAGACTCCAAGTTTGATTTCATCAAAGAACTTTAAATAATCCAAATGAAAAATAAATGAGTCTTATTGAATGCTACCTCCATCATCCATCCATCTTCCTCTGCCACACTAAGCCCACTAGGACCACAGACCATCACCCCTTCCTCCATTCCACCTACCACCTCGTTCACCCCCAGTCTGACTGTGACCACCTACCAGGTGAAGAAACAGCTGGAGATGCTAAACCAGCACAAAGCAGCCGGCCCGGATGGCGTCAACCCCTCGTACTCAGTTTGCATGTTCTCCCCGTGTTTGCGTGGGTTTCCTCCGGTACTCCGGTTCGGTGACGGATTCCATTTGAACCACATCATAGTAACAATAAAAGGTCAGGGACTCAGGTTATAAATTGTAGGAAATTGGCATTATGGTCTGGGACGTTACATGGTGGTCTGGGGCCCCACACGGAGTCTAGGACTCCATCAAATGTATGTTTTCGAAATCCTTTTTTTCACCAGAGATTGAGATTTTGGTTTGAAGAATGGTTCTGATTATGGATTTTGATAATCCTGATTGGAGAAAAGAGGAAGAGAAACGCAGAGCCGCTGCTTGCAGAATAAGGATCGCCTGTGTGTCTGTGTGACCTGACAAGGGTGTGGCTGTCTGCGCAGAGTGTGTGTGTGTGGCTCAGAGCTGCGAGAGGAAAAGAAAAAGGAAAGTTAGCGTAACTGTTTGCAATTTTGAGTGTATTGCAAAGTTTAAAGAGATAAAGAACAGCCCGGATGTTAAGTTTATGGTGAAGACCTGCCCGTTATCTGTGACTTCCTAGAAAAAAGGGTCAGAAACTCTCAAACGAGATCAAAGCTAAAAACAGAAGAAAGTTACAAGAAGAGATAAAAGATGTGAAAGTGTGAAAGAATCAAGCTGAGAAGAGAAAAGCAGAAATCATTCTATAATTTTTAATTATCATGCTTAAAGGTTGACCTTATAAACCCTACAGTTCGGGGTGTAGCCCAGACCTCTTAATAGTTGAATCAGCAAAGAACTTCTTTACTGGAATAGCAGTAAGTTTTAAAATGAACTAAAAAGCTTAAGATACAGGGAAACCTAAAGTTAGAACTTAGGCAGATATAGAATAAGAAAAAGAGGAAAAAGAGAAAAGTAGGGTTAGAGATCTTAGAATTGAACAAAGAGACAAAATAATTCATTGTGAAAATTTGTGTGTCTCATCACACGCAGCAGGCTGCTAGGCACGGTGCCAGTAATAATGATAAAATAATAAAAAGAAGCACAGATCTGTAAGACTGGCTCATCGTCTCACTGAATGACTGTCCACAGTGTTTATAAAAACTGATCCTGGCCAGGTTCATTTTTGTTCTTGTGTTGTTTTGTAACCAGTGTTTAGATTCATAGAGAATAAAAACTTCTGTATAAAATCATCTTTTTTTTTAATCCCCATTTAATCGATTTTTGTGTGTTCATGATTTTTTTTGTGTGTGTGTGTCAGATTAAATTCCTGCATCATCTTTTTGTTTTTTTTAAGAATTCCAGTGATTTTATTAAAAGTCATTTAAACTTCAAAAATTATATTATTTGAAAACTTTATCACAAAAAAGTAGAAGATGTTTTGGATGATTTTTAAAAATTTCTTTCTTAATAAACTTTCATTGAATAAAAAACGTTCCACTTTTTTTTTCAACGCATCCAAATCTAAAAAGTTGAAAGTAGTGTGAGACATTCAGTGTGTGATATTCTCTGCAGGATGATGACATCATCTAGTGCTGGGAATCAGATCCCAGACTCCAAGTTTGATTTCATCAAAGAACTTTAAATAATCCAAATGAAAAATAAAATGAGTCTTATTAAATGCTGCATCCATCATCCATCCATCTTCCTCTGCCACACTAAGCCCACTAGGACCACAGACCATCACCCCTTCCTCCATTCCACCTACCACCTCGTTCACCCCCAGTCTGACTGTGACCACCTACCAGGTGAAGAAACAGCTGGAGAAGCTAAACCAGCACAAAGCAGCCGGCCTGGATGGCGTCAACCCTCGTACTCAGTTTGCATGTTCTCCCCGTGTTTGCGTGGGTTTCCTCCAGGTACTCCGGTTCGGTGACGGATTCCATTTGAACAAGATCATAGTAACAATAAAAGGTCAGGGACTCAGGTTATAAATTGTAGGAAATTGGCATTATGGTCCGGGACGTTACATGGTGGTCTGGGGCCCCACACGGAGTCCTGGGGACTCCATCAAATGTATGTTTTCGAAATCCTTTTTTCACCAGAGATTGAGATTTTGGTTTGAAGAATGGTTCTGATTATGGATTTTGATGATCCTGATTGGAGAAAAGAGGAAGAGAAACGCAGAGCCGCTGCTGCAGAATAAGGATCGCCTGTGTGTCTGTGTGACCTGACAAGGGTGTGGCTGTCTTCGCAGAGTGTGTGTGTGTGTGTGTGTGTGTGTGTGTGTGTGGTGTGTGGCCCAGAGCTGCGAGAGGAAAAGAAAAAGGAAAGTTAGCGTAACTGTTTGCAATTTTGAGTGTATTGCAAAGTTTAAAGAGATAAAGAACAGCCCGGATGGTAAGTTTATGGTGAAGACCTGCCCGTTATCTGTGACTTCCTAGAAAAAAGGGTCAGAAACTCTCAAAATGAGATCAAAGCAAAAAACAGAAGAAAGATTACAAGAAGAAATAAAAGATGTGAAAGTGTGAAAGAATCAAGCTGAGAAGAGAAAAGCATAAATCATTCTATAATTTTAATTATCATGCTTAAAGGTTGACCTTATAACCCTACAGTTCGGGCTGTAGCCCAGACCTCTTAATAGTTGAATCAGCAAAGAACTTCTTTACTGGAAATAGCAGTAAGTTTTAAATGAACTAAAATAGTTTTGTAAGAAATCTAGTCATTTCCAAATTTCTTAAGATACAGGGAAACCTAAAGTTAGAACTTAGGCAGATATAGAATAAGAAAAAGAGGAAAAAGAGAAAAGTAGGGTTAAAGATCTTAGAAATTGAACAAAGAGACAAAATAATTAATTGGGAAACTTTGTGTGTCTCATCACACGCAGCAGGCTGCTGGCACGGTGCCAGTAATAATGATAAAATAATAAAAAGAAGCACAGATCTGTAAGACTGGCTCATCGTCTCACTGAATGACTGTCCACAGTGTTTATAAAAACTGATCCTGGCCAGGTTCATTTTTGTTCTTGTGTTGTTTTGTAACCAGTGTTTAGATTCATAGAGAATAAAAACTTCTGTATAAAAATCATCTTTTTTTTTAATCCCCATTTAATCGTTTTTTGTGTGTTGATGATTTTTTTTGTGTGTGTGTCAGATTAAATTCCTGCATCATCTTTTTTGTTTTTTTAAGAATTCCAGTGATTTTATTAAAAGTCATTTAAACTTCAAAAATTATATTATTTGAAAACTTTATCACAAAAAAGTAGAAGATGTTTTGGATGATTTTTAAAAATTTCTTTCTTAATAAACTTTCATTGAATAAAAACCGTTCCATGTTCTTTTTTTATTTTCAACGCGTCCAAATCTAAAAGTTGAAAGTAGTGTGAGACATTCAGTGTGTGATATTCTCTGCAGGATGATGACATCATCTAGTGCTGGGAATCAGATCCCAGACTCCAAGTTTGATTTCATCAAGAACTTTAAATAATCCAAATGAAAATAAAATGAGTCTTATTGAATGCTGCATCCATCATCCATCCATCTTCCTCTGCCACACTAAGCCCACTAGGACCACAGACCATCACCCCTTCCTCCATTCTCACCTACCACCTCGTTCACCCCCAGTCTGACTGTGACCACCTACCAGGTGAAGAAACAGCTGAGAAGCTAAACCAGCACAAAGCAGCCGGCCCGATTGGCGTCAACCCTCGTACTCAGTTCTCCCTGTGTTTGCGTGGGTTTCCTCCAGTACTCCGGTTTCCTCCCACCCTCCAAAGACATGCATGTTAGGTTGATTGGCCGGTGCCAAAAATTGCCCCTAACAATGAATATGTGTATGGATGGGTTTATGTCTGGGTTGTTTCCTGTGGGACATACCCGAAATTCTTCCCAGCCGAGGCGTTCAGGCAACCTAACCAGATGCCCAAACCACTCCATTTTGCTTCTCTCGACCCTGAAAAACAACAGCTTCTGATTATCATTGTTGATTGTTAGTGTGAAATAACGAAGTAAATTAATTTGTCTTTTGATTGGTTAGTTGATTCATAATTAGAGTGGAATAAACACCTGGCTTCTTAAGACACAGAAGACACTTTGCAGCTGACATCATCCTAAAAATAAAAGAGGATATTCAAAACCTCATCTTTGGTCTTTTAATTTGAATAAATTTATTTTCCATTTATCTAGTAAAGGTTGTTAAAAGCTTTACATTCACTGGATTAACCAATAATGAATTTCTAAAATCCATTTAAAGACAGTAAACTTTATATAAAAAAAGGTGCATTTCTTAAAAAAAAAAAAAACTTTGAGTAAAAGACTAAAATACTTTTGTTTATTTCTGATATTAAAACTAATTTTGTTCAGTGTTTCTAACTTTAAACTTGCTCAGCAGCATACATTTTGTCAGGATCCCTTCTCCTGCCGTCTGAGGTAGCCCTGGATTTTCCTAATTAATCCTGATTAGGGTCACCTGAGGATGATTCACACAATCTGTGCACCCTGCCATCTTTTTAAGGGCAATCCCCATGGACTTCCCTGTCGGGTCTTACCATCCCTTCCAGCCAGGTCTACCTGGTTGCCTGACCATGTTTGAACTTTGTTAATATTTGAACTTTTGAAATCCTGAGTTTGTCGTGAGTGCTCTATGCTTTACAGACTTTCCTGAATTGTTTAATAAACCTTGCTGGATGTCCTCCTCCTTCCACATCAGGTGTCTAAAATCAGGCAAATGGGGTACCCGGGTTTCCTCTGGTGGTGGGCAAAGGAACCATGACGAAATGTTTCTATTTAAACATATGTTAAAAAAAACTCATATTTGAAACTTAGTCAAAAACTGGATAATTAAGCTGTAAATGTAACAACTTCGTACATTTTTACTAATAATTTAGCTTTTAACTATTTTAAGAACAGTGTTTAAGTACCGATCACGCTCTGACAGTATCTATAATGTATGAATATGTTTCTTTAAAGGGTTTATTTTTCACAGGTTTTATCAGGGAGAGCGCGAACGCAGTCCCCCACTACCATAAATTATGCAGTCGAGATTCCCACTTTGGGGAATTCGCAGGGGTCAGCACACCCTGGGTGAACCACCTTCTTGATCATGGTATCTCCCCTACCAGGTAAGTATGACTTGTACAGAACATACACACCGACGTGATGCACACACACTGAGGTCGGTCACGGTTTTTTGCAGAAATTAAGCAAAAAAAAAATCAAATAATCAAAATATATTTAAAAAGAAATGAAAATTTACACACAATTTCTTTATTTTACATCAGATTTTTTTTAAATGAGATAAATGTAAAAATAATAAAACAAACAAAAACCCCAGATTATTTAAATGTAAAAATCAAACAAAAACATCCTGTTCCCCACTTCTTGCTTCCGGTTTATTCCGTGGGTAGATAAAGCGCCGCTCCTTCTGATCAGTCTGTAAAACACTTTTTATTTAAAAGATCAACGTTATTAACATTAAATATATTTATGTTACATTAAATATTTAAACAGTAATAAAAACTTTTCATTCGCTTTCATTTAAAATACACTCTGTCGCCCACTGGTGGCAAAAAAGCGTAAATGCCTATTTAAACAGACTTAAAACATGAACAAAGTTTGAATTAATTTTAAATGACTTTAAAGGGTTATAGATCTACACTTTAATACTAACTAAAGAATTAAATAGCTTTAAATTAGAAAATATTATATTTAATTCAGGTTTAAAGACAATAAATCATGGCGCTCTGTTTGTGTGTCATGGCCAGTAATCCCAGAAGATTATTAATCTTACCATAACCATTCTATTCAGTTCCAAATTAAGACAGAGTCTGACATCTGTATGACATTTGATGCTTCTGTAAACTTACTCAAACCGTTTACTTTTTTTTTTATTTCCATTTTTGCCACATTTCTTAGTATTTTTTTTTTAGAGATCATAGAAAACAACGGCTCATAAACTAGTTGTGTTTATTTTGAGGCCTGCGCGTGACGGTCAAGTCACCAACTTTACTGAACAAAAAACATACCCTCAACACCTATGCTCCCATTTTTTATGTGACGAACTCAAAGATCTGAAACTTTTTTTCCGTTCCGTAGTCTTCCGCTTAGCTGGGGCCGGGTTGCAGGGGCAACAGCCTCGGACGGGAAGCCCAGGCTTCTCTCACCCCAGCTGCATCCTCCAGCTCACCCAGAAGGATCCCGAGTCGTTCCCCAGCCAGCTGTGAGACATAGTCTCTCCAGCGGGTGCGGGGTCTGCCCCTGGTGTCCTCCAGGTGAGACGTGCACAAAACACCTCACCAGCGAGGAGTCCAGGGGCCCGTTTCAAGAAAGAGGTTTTGTTGAAACTCAAGGTTTGTTAACCCCAGAATGTGGAAAACTCAGACTTTTCGGTTTCAGAAAGGGAGGTAACTTAAACCAGTGAACTCTGGGTTAGTTAAGCCGGTTTCAAGAAGAAAGTTAATCAAAACTCATAGTCGGTAACTAGGGCAACTGACTCAGCAAACCCAGAGTTTCTTTCGGTCTCCGCTCCTTTTTTAAAGTGAACAGTGTTTAAATACGCCTTCCTCATTCAATCGTTTTGTACATTGATGGATAAATTGCAGACATTTCCCCGATAAGGGAAAAATAAAGTCTGTAAAAATAATTAAAAAAAACACCTGTTTCCTTCACGCAGAGACCAAAATGGCATGTACGTTCCTAGATCATCTTGTAGATGAGGACGCCCAAAAAATAATTTTGAGACCACGAGTTAATTTTCTATCATATCTTCATTCATGTTTATTTGAGCGGTACCATTTTTCTTGAGACTCCATGACATACATTAATAATCTTTTTTATCCATCAGACACATCACACACTCTTGTATCGCGTGTTGCGTTACGTTTTTTTTTTTTTTTTTGTCTTGATAAAGTTGGAGATGCTGAGCATGTTAGTAAGGTCACAGTGTTCAGCAGCTGCACTGATAGACTTAATAATTTAATATGTGAATTGTTTGTAAAGTCAGGGGGTCTACTTGTGATCTATGACATCATCATGTCTTACATGTTTGAATTATGGTTTTAAATATTTCATTTTTAGCTGCTGCCATGTTCTTTTAATGCTGACAGGATTATTTATAGAACTACATCAGTTTGGTAAAGTTTAAAAAGCACATTTAGATTTATGTATTTATGGTTCTACATAAAATGTATTTCATGGGATTATCATTACTGTAAAAATCCCACCTTATCCACAACGGGAAGTTTAAGGGGAGACGGTGGCTGCGTGGTTAGAGCGTTTGCCCGTGGACCGGAAGGTCGCGGGTTCGCTTCCCACGGAGAGCAAGTCTAGGGTCCTTGGAGAAGACACCTAACCCCCGCTTCTCCCACCATTGGCGCCGTTGAAGGGCAGCCTGCTGCGGTGTAAGGAGTGCAGCAAACAAATTTCCCCGGTGAGGGATGAATAGAGTAATTCTTTTTTTTTTTTTAAAGTACTTTTAATTCATACATAATTGATCTTTATTTAATTACTGAAGTAATTCCTTAAATGATTGAAAAATTTAGAATGATTCCTATTTTACTGGAATATGACGGCTGTAAAATAAATATATATACACACACACACACTTTATTCATACCTTAACGGTAAAATGTGGGTGCTTCCGTGATCTCAGTGGGATTCGATCCCTCAAACTTCCGGTCCACATGCGAACGTTCTACCGCTGAGCTACCGCCTGGACCCCAGTGTTACCATTATTCAGTAATTAGTTACACCAAACACTTTGATTAAATGTAAACGTGTGTATTTTCTCTAGGAGCTCTTTCCATCCAGGCTTTTTCTCTCTCTTTGGAGGAAGATGCCTCCAGACATTTGCTTTAAATGAAACTGTGCTCATACTGGCTGAATGTCTGCAGTAGGACATCCAGCTCTGTCTGTTAGATATATGAAGACCTCTTTGTTTGCTCCTGTTTCCATGGTGACTCCTATGTCTGCACTCCATTGATCAGGGGCTTTTTATTCTCAAGGGTGCATTTTCAAAACTCTGAGTCAATCAACTTGAAGTTGATTAATCCAACTGTTTTCAGCTGATCTGAAACCGAAAACTCAGAGTTTTCAATCTCAGAGTTGACCAACTCTAGGTTTAGATTTAAACTCAAAGTTTCTTGAACTTCCTTCTTGAAACGGGCCCCAGGAGTTCTGATTATTATTGATTGTTATTGTGAAATAAAGAATTTAATTTAATTTGTCTCTTGATTGTTTGGTTGGTTGATTCATAATTAGAGTGGAATAAAAACCTGGCTTTTTAAGACGCAGATCAGGTTATCATCCTAAAAATGAAAGAGGATATTCAAAACCTCATCATTGGTCTTTTAAACACAGCAGATGTTTTTTATGTCCTCATTTCCTCCTATCAGACCTCCAGCTTGATGATTGGTTGAAACCAACATCAGAGAGAGAGAAGACCACACCTCCTCACTCACTGCACATGCACATTATCAGAGTTCACACTGGTTTCTGTTTCAGAGAAAGTGAAACTTTCACCGTCACTGAGGATCAAAATGGCTCAGAAAGGAGTTCAGATCGACTCAGAAATTTTCTCTTGTTCCATTTGTCTGGATCTCCTGAAGAACCCGGTGGCTATTCCCTGTGGACACAGCTACTGCATGAAGTGTATTGAAAGCTTCTGGGATGGAAAAGAGGAGAAGATCATCAGCTGTCCTCAGTGCAGGCAGACGTTCACGTCGAGGCCTGTCCTGGTTAAAAACAACATGCTAGCAGCTTTAATGGAGGAGATGAAGAAAAGTGAGTCCAAGCTGCTCCTGCTGATCGCTGCTATGCTGGAGCAGAAGATGTGGCCTGTGATGTGTGCACTGGAAGGAAACTAAAAGCTGTAAAGTCCTGTTTGGTGTGTCTGGTGTCTTACTGTGAGAGCCACATCCAGCCTCATTACAATGTGGATCAGTTAAAGAAGCATCAGCTGCTGGAACCCTCCAAGAAGCTCCATGAACACGTCTGCTCTCGTCATGATGAGGTGAAGAAGATGTTCTGCCGCACTGATCAGCAGAACATCTGCCTCATCTGCACGATGGATGAACACAAAGGCCACGACATTGTGTCAGCCACCGCTGAAAGTATGACGAAGAAAGAGGAGCTGAAAGGAACCAGACAAAAAATCCAAAAGAAAATCCAGGACAGAGAGAAAGACGTGAAGCTGCTTGAGCAGGAGCTGAAGGCCATCAATCACTCTGCTGATAAAACAGTGGAGGACAGTGAGAAGATCTTCAACCAGCTGATCCATCTCATCCAGAAAAGAAGCTCTGATGTGAAGCAGCAGATCAGATCCCAGCAGGAAACTGAAGGAAGTCGAGTGAAAAAGCTTGAGGAGAAGCTGAAGAAGGAGATCAGTGAGCTGAAGAGGAAGGACATGGAGCTGGAGCAGCTCTCACACACACAAGATCCCAACCAGTTCCTCCTCAGCTACCTCTCTGTGTCAGCACTCAGTGAACCAGGAGAGTTAAAGAAGATCTCTGTCCGTCCTCTGGGTTACTTTGAGGATGTAGGAAAAGCTGTGTCTGAGCTCAGAGAGAAACTACAGGACGTCCTGACGGACACGTGGACAAACATCTCACTGGTAGTTTCTAAGATGGATGTTTTACTGTCAGAACCAAAAACCAGAGCTGACTTCTTAAAATACTCCTGTGATCTCACACTGGATCCAGACACAGCACACACACTGCTGAGTGTGTCTGAGGGCAACAGGAAAATAACATGGATGGAACAAAACCAGTTTAATCCGAGTCCAGAGAGATTCTCATCACCATTGTATCAGATCCTGAGTAAAGAGAGTCTGTCTGAGGGCAACAGGAAAATAACATGGATGAGACAAAACCAGTTTAATTCGAGTGTAGAGAGATTCTCATCATCACAGATCCTGAGTAAAGAGAGTCTGTCTGGACGTTGTTACTGGGAGGTGCAGTGGGGGTTTTCTGGTGGTTGGGTAGCAGTTTCATACAGAGATGTCAGCAGAACAGATGGTGGGTTTGGATGTAATGATGCATCATGGGCTTTATTTTGTAATTCAAGCTGTACTAGATTTAAACACAACAATGTTTTAACTCCCATCTCAGGTTCTCGGGTGTCTAAAGTAGGAGTTTTTCTGAATTCTCGTGCAGGTATTTTGTCTTTTTATGATGTTTCTAACAACATGACTCTCCTCCACAAAGTTCAGACCAAGTTCACCAAGCCGCTGTACGCTGGGGTTGGTGTTTATTATGATTATTTGTATGGTTCCACAGCTGAGATCCTTAAACTAAAATAAAAGTCAGATTTCTGATTGGTTGATAGAACTTTGTTTAGTAACCAGTGTTTAGATTCATAGAGAATAAAAACTTCTTTATAATTTTTTTTTTTTTTATCCTCATTTAATCATTTATTTTTTGTGTGTTGATGATTTTTTTAGTTCAGAATAAATTCCTACTTCTTCTTTTCTTTCCTTTTTTTGTAGAATTCCAGTGATTTTATTAAAAGTCATTTAAACTTAAAAATTCTATTATTTGAAAACTTAATCACAAAAAGTTAAAAGATGTTTAGGATGATTTTTAAAAAAATTCTTTCTTAATAAACTTTCATTGAATAAAAACCGTTCCATCTTCTTTTTTTTTTTTCAATGCATCCAAATCTAAAAGTTGAAAGTAGTGTGAGACATTCAGTGTGTGATATTCTCTGCAGGATGATGACATCATCTAGTGCTGGGAATCAGATCCCAGACTCCAAGTTTGATTTCATCAAAGAACTTTAAATAATCCAAATCAAAAATAAAATGAGTCTTATTGAATGCTGCATCCATCATCCATCCATCTTCCTCTGCCACACTAAGCCCACTAGGACCACAGACCATCACCCCTTCCTCCATTCCACCTACCACCTCGTTCACACCCCAGTCTGACTGTGACCACCTACCAGGTGAAGAAACAGCTGGAGAAGCTAAACCAGCACAAAGCAACCGGCCCGGATGGCGTCAACCCTCGTACTCAGTTTGCATGTTCTCCCCATGTTTGCGTGGGTTTCCTCCAGGTACTCCGGTTCGGTGACGGATTCCATTTGAACAAGATCATAGTAACAATAAAAAGGTCAGGGACTCAGGTTATAGATTGTAGGAAATTGGCATTATGGTCCGGGACGTTACATGGTGGTCTGGGGCCCCACACGGAGTCTGGGACTCCATCAAATGTATGTTTTCGAAATCCTATTTTTCACCAGAGATTGAGATTTTGGTTTGAAGAATGGTTCTGATTATGGATTTTGATAATCCTGATTGGAGAAAAGAGGAAGAGAAACGCAGAGCCGCTGCTGCAGAATAAGGATCGCCTGTGTGTCTGTGTGAGCTGACAAAGGTGTGGCTGTCTGCGCAGAGTGTGTGTGTGTGTGTGTGTGTGTGTGTGTGTGTGGCCCAGAGCTGCGAGAGGAAAAGAAAAAGGAAAGTTAGCGTAACTGTTTGCAATTTTGAGTGTATTGTTTGGTTGATTCATAATTAGAGTGGAATAAAAACCTGGCTTTTTAAGACACAGAAGACACTTTGCAGCTAATTTGACCTAGACTAGATTCCGAGTCTAGGTCAGGTTATCATCCTAAAAATGAAAAGAGGATATTCAAAACCTCATCATTGGTCTTTTAAACACAGCAGATGTTTTTTTATGTCCTCATTTCCTCCTATCAGACCTCCAGCTTGATGATTGGTTGAAACCAACTCAGAGATAGAGAAGACCACACCTCCTCACTCACTGCACATGCACATTATCAGAGTTCACACTGGTTTCTGTTTCGGAGAAAGTGAAACTTTCACCGTCACCGAGGATCAAAATGGCGCAGAAAGGAGTTCAGATCGACTCAGAAATTTTCTCTTGTTCCATTTGTCTGGATCTCCTGAAGAACCCGGTGACTATTCCCTGTGGACACAGCTACTGCATGAAGTGTATTGAAAGCTTCTGGGATGGAAAAGAGGAGAAGATCATCAGCTGTCCTCAGTGCAGGCAGACGTTCACGTCGAGGCCTGTCCTGGTAAAAAACAACATGTTAGCAGCTTTAATGGAGGAGATGAAGAAAAGTGGAGTCCAAGCTGCTCCTGCTGATCGCTGCTATGCTGGAGCAGAAGATGTGGCCTGTGATGTGTGCACTGGAAGGAAACTCAAAGCTGTAAAGTCCCTGTTTGGTGTGTCTGGTGTCTTACTGTGAGAGCCACATCCAGCGTCATTACAATGTGGATCAGTTAAAGAAGCATCAGCTGCTGGAACCCTCCAAGAAGCTCCATGAACACGTCTGCTCTCGTCATGATGAGGTGAAGAAGATGTTCTGCCGCACTGATCAGCAGAGCATCTGCTACGTCTGCACGGTGGATGAACATAAAGGCCACGACATCGTGTCAGCCACCGCAGAAAGTATGACGAAGAAAGAGGAGCTGAAAGGGACCAGACAAAAAATCCAAAAGAAAATCCAGGACAGAGAGAAAGACGTGAAGCTGCTTGAGCAGGAGCTGGAGGCCATCAATCACTCTGCTGATCAAACAGTGGAGGACAGTGAGAAGATCTTCAACCAGCTGATCCATCTCATCCAGAAAAGAAGCTCTGAAGTGAAGCAGCAGATCAGATCCCAGCAGGAAACTGAAGGAAGTCGAGTGAAAAAGCTTGAGGAGAAGCTGAAGAAGGAGATCAGTGAGCTGAAGAGGAAGGACATGGAGCTGGAGCAGCTCTCACACACACAAGATCCCAACCAGTTCCTCCTCAGCTACCTCTCTGTGTCAGCACTCAGAGAACCAGGAGCGTTAAAGAAGATCTCTGTTCGTCCTCTGGGTTACTTTGAGGATGTAGGAAAAGCTGTGTCTGAGCTCAGAGAGAAACTACAGGACGTCCTGACGGACACGTGGACAAACATCTCACTGGTAGTTTCTAAGGTGGATGTTTTACTGTCAGAACCTGAACCAAAGACCAGAGCTGACTTCTTAAAATACTCCTGTGATCTCACACTGGATCCAGACACAGCACACACACTGCTGAGTGTGTCTGAGGGCAACAGGAAAATAACATCGATGGGACAAAACCAGTTTAATCCGAGTCCAGAGAGATTCTCATCATCAGGTCAGATCCTGAGTAAAGAGAGTCTGTCTGGATGTTGTTACTGGGAGGTGCAGTGGGGGGGGAGGGCATGTTGGGTAGCAGTTTCATACAGAGATGTCAGCAGAACAGACGGTGGGTTTGGATGTAATGATGCATCATGGGCTTTACTTTGTCATCAAAGCTATACTAGATTTAAACACAACGATGTTCAAACTCACCTCTCAGGTTCTCGGGTGTCTAAAGTAGGAGTTTTTCTAAATTCTCGTGCAGGTATTTTGTCTTTTTACGATGTTTCTAACAACATGACTCTCCTCCACAAAGTTCAGACCAAGTTCACCAAGCCGCTGTACGCTGGTCTTGGTCTTGGTGTTTTTGATTTTTATCCTTACTCTGGATCCACAGCTGAGATCCTTAAACTAAAAATAAAAGTCAGATTTCTGATTGGTTGATAGAACTTTGTTTAGTAACCAGTGTTTAGATTCATTGAGAATAAAAACTTCTTTATAAAATTATCTTTTTTTTATCCTCATTTAATCGTAAAATTTTTTTTTGTGTTGATGATTTTTTTTGGTTCAGATTAAATTCTGCTTCATCCTTTTTTTTTTTTTTTTTTTGTAGAATTCTCGTGATTTTAATAAAAGTCATTTAGACTTTTTCTATTATTTGAAAACTTAATCACAAAAAGTTAAAAGATTTTTGGTTGATTTTTAAAAAAAATTCTTTCTTAATAAACTTTCATTGAATAAAAACCGTTCCATTTTTTTTTATTTTCAACGCGTCCAAATCTAAAAGTTGAAAGTAGTGTGAGACATTCAGTGTGTGATATTCTCTGCAGGATGATGACATCATCTAGTGCTGGGAATCAGATCCCAGACTCCAAGTTTGATTTCATCAAAGAACTTTAAATAATCCAAATGAAAAATAAAATGAGTCTTATTGAATGCTGCATCCATCATCCATCCATCTTCCTCTGCCACACTAAGCCCACTAGGACCACAGACCATCACCCCTTCCTCCATTCCACCTACCACCTCGTTCACCCCCAGTCTGACTGTGACCACCTACCAGGTGAAGAAACAGCTGGAGAAGCTAAACCAGCACAAAGCAGCCGGCCCGGATGAAGTCAACCCTCGTACTCAGTTTGCATGTTATCCCCGTGTTTGCGTGGGTTTACTCTGGGTACTCCGGTTTACTCCCACCCTCCAAAGACATGCATGCTAGGTTGATTGGCTGGTGCCAAAATAGCCCCTAAGAATGAATGTGTGTGTATGGATGGTTTTATGTCTGGGTTTCTCCTGGGGGACATACGGGAAACTCTTCCCCAGCGAGGCGTTCAGGAGGCAACCTAACCGATGCCCAAACCACCCTATTTTGCTTCTCTCGACCCTGAAAAACAACAGCTTCTGATAATCATTGTTGATTGTTATTGTGAAATAACGAAGTAAATTGAATTTGTCTTTTGATTGGTTGGTTGATTCATAATTAGAGTGGAATAAACACCTGGCTTCTTAAGACACAGAAGACACTTTGCAGCTGACATCATCCTAAAAATGAAAGAGGATATTCAAAACCTCATCTTTGGTCTTTTAATTTGAATAAATTTATTTCCTTTTTACTAGTTAAGGTTGTTAAAAGCTTTACATTCACTGGATTAACCAATAATGAATTTCTAAAATCCATTTAAAGACAGTAAAACTTTATGTAAAAAAAAGGTGCATTTCTTAAAAAAAAAAAAAACTTTGAGTAAAAGACTAAAATAAGTTTTTTTTTTCTAATATTAAAACTAATTTTGTTCAGTTTTTCTAACTTTAAACTTGCTCAGCAGCATACGTTTAGTCAGGATCCCTTCTCCTGCCATCAGAGGGAGCCCTGGATGTTCCTAATTAACCTGATTAGGGTCACCTGAGTTTGATTCCACACATCTGTCCACCCTGCCATCTTTTTATGGGCAATCACCCTGGACTTCCCTGTCGGGTCTTACCATCCCTTCCAGCCAGGTATTCCTGGTTGTCTGACCATGTTTGAACTTTGTTAATATTTGATCTTTTGAAATCCTGTGTTTGTCCTGAGCACTCTTTGCTTTACAGACTTTCCTGAATTGTGTTAATAAACCTTGCTGGATGTCCTGCAATTGGGTCCTTGTCCTCCCCCATCAGGGGTCTGAAATCAGGCAAATGTGGTTCCCGGGTTCCCTCTGATGGTGGGCAAAGGAACCATGATGAAATGTTTCCATTTGAACATAAGTTAAAAAAAAAATTCTAATATTCGAAACTTAGTCAAAAACTGGAATTTTAAGCTGTAAATATAACAACTTCATATATTTTTCACTTATGATTTAGGTTTTAACCATTTTAATTTCTAAATTTCAGATAAAACCAAACATACTTTATATATTTTTAGATTTACAATTTTAATGTGCGCACGATATTTTATGTTCTGTGGCAGGAACAGTGTTTAAGTACTGGTCGCGCTCTGACAGTATCCATAATGTATGAATATATTTCTCCAAAGGGTTTATTTTTCACAGGTTTGATCAGGGGAGAGCGCCAACGCAGTCCCCCACTACCAGAAATTATGCAGTCGAGATTCCCACATTTGGGGAATTCGCAGGAGTCAGCACAGCCGGGGTGCAATGGCTGAGCCTCACCCTTGATGAACCACCTTCTTGATCATGGTATCTCCCCTACCAGGTAAGTATGACTAGAACAGAACACACACACCGACGTGATGCACACACACATTGAGGTCGGTCACGGTTTTTTGCAGAAATTAAGTAAAAAAAAACAATCAAATAATAAAAATATATTTAAAAAGAAATGAAAATTTACACACAATTTCTTTATATTACATTAGAATCATCAGAAAAAAAACAACTACAAAAAACCCCAGATTATTTAAATGTAAAAATCAAACAAAAACATCCTGTTCCCCACTTCTTGCTTCCGGTTTATCCCGTGGTTAGATAAAGCGCCGCTCCTTCTGATCAGTCTGTAAAACACTTTTTATTTAAAAGATCAATATTATTAACATTATATATATTTATGTTACATTAAATATTCAAACATTAATAAAAACTTTTCATCCACTTTCATTTAAAAGACACTCTGTCGCCCACTGGTGGCGAAAAAGCGTAAATACCTATTTAAACACTTTAAAATATGAACAAAGTTTGAATTAAATTTAAATGACTTTAAAGGGTTATAGATCTACACTTTAATACTAAATAAATATTTAAATAGCTTTTCATTTGGAAATATTTATATTTAATTCAGGTTTAAAGACAATAAATTATGGCGCTCTGTTTGTGTGTCATGGCCAGTAATCCCAGAAGATTAATAATCTTACCATAACCATTCTATTCAGTTCCAAATTAAGACAGAGTCTGACATCTGTATGACATTTGATGCTTCTGTAAACTTACTCAACTTTTTCCTTTTTTTTATTTATTTTTACCACATTTCTTAGTATTTTTTTTAGAGATCAGAGAAAACAACGGCTTACAAACTAGTTGTGTTTATTTTGAGGCCTGCACGTGACGGTCATGTCACCAACTCTACTGAACAAAAACATACCCTCAACACCTATGCTCCCATTTTTTATGTGACGAACTCAAAGATCTGAAACTTTTTTTCCGTTCCGTAGTCTTCTGCTTATCTTGGGCCGGGTTGCAGGGGCAACAGCCTCAGACGGGGAACCCAGGCTTCTCTCACCCCAGCTAAATCCTCCAGCTCCGTCGGAAGGATCCCGGGTTGTTCCCCAGCCAGCTGTGAGACATAGTCTCTCCAGCAGGTTCGGGGTCTGCCTCTTGGTTTCATCCTAGTGGGACATGCCCAAAATGCCTCACCAGCGAGGAGTCCAGGAGTTCTGATTATTATTGATTGCTATTGTGAAATAAAGAACTTAATTTAATTTGTCTCTTGATTGTTTGTTTGGTTGATTCATAATTAGAGTGGAATAAAAACCTGGCTTTTTAAGACACAGAAGACACTTTGCAGCTAATTTGACCTAGACTAGACATCTAGTCTAGGTCAGGTTATCATCCTAAAAATGAAAGAGGATATTCAAAACCTCATCATTGGTCTTTTAAACACAACAGATGTTTTTTTTTATGTCCTCATTTCCTCCTATCAGACCTCCAGCTTGATGATTGGTTGAAACCAACTCAGAGATAGAGAAGACCACACCTCCTCACTCACTGCACATGCACATTATCAGAGTTCACACTGGTTTCTGTTTCAGAGAAAGTGAAACTTTCACCGTCACCGAGGATCAAAATGGCTCAGAAAGGAGTTCAGATCGATACAGAAATTTTCTCTTGTTCCATTTGTCTGGATCTCCTGAAGAACCCGGTGACTATTCCCTGTGGACACAGCTACTGCATGAAGTGTATTGAAAGCTTCTGGGATGGAAAGGAGATCATCAGCTGTCCTCAGTGCAGGCAGACGTTCACATCGAGGCCTGTCCTGGTAAAAAGCAACATGTTAGCAGCTGTAATGGAGGAGATGAAGAAAAGTGGAGTCCAAGCTGCTCCTGCTGATCGCTGCTATGCTGGAGCAGAAGATGTGGCCTGTGATGTGTGCACTGGAAGGAAACTAAAAGCTGTAAAGTCCTGTTTGGTGTGTCTGGTATCTTATTGTGAGAGCCATATCCAGCCTCATTACAATGTGGATCAGTTTAAGAAGCATCAGCTGCTGGAACCCTCCAAGAAGCTCCATGAACACGTCTGCTCTCGTCATGATGAGGTGAAGAAGATGTTCTGCCGCACTGATCAGCAGAGCATCTGCCACATCTGCACGGTGGATGAACACAAAGGCCACGACATTGTGTCAGCCACCGCAGAAAGTATGACGAAGAAGGAGGAGCTGAAAGGGACCAGACAAAAAATCCAAAAGAAAATCCAGGACAGAGAGAAAGACGTGAAGCTGCTTGAGCAGAAGCTGGAGGCCATCAATCACTCTGCTGATAAAACAGTGGAGGACAGTGAGAAGATCTTCAACCAGCTGATCCATCTCATCCAGAAAAGAAGCTCTGATGTGAAGCAGCAGATCAGATCCCAGCAGGAAACTGAAGGAAGTCGAGTGAAAAAGCTTGAGGAGAAGCTGAAGAAGGAGATCAGTGAGCTGAAGAGGAAGGACATGGAGCTGGAGCAGCTCTCACACACACAAGATCCCAACCAGTTCCTCCTCAGCTACCTCTTAGTGTCAGCACTCAGTGAACCAGGAGAGTTAAAGAAGATCTCTGTCCGTCCTCTGGGTTACTTTGAGGATGTAGGAAAAGCTGTGTCTGAGCTCAGAGAGAAACTACAGGACGTCCTGACGGACACGTGGACAAACATCTCACTGGTAGTTTCTAAGATGGATGTTTTACTGTCAGAACCAAAGACCAGAGCTGACTTCTTAAAATACTCCTGTGATCTCACACTGGATCCAGACACAGCACACACACAGCTGAGTGTGTCTGAGGGCAACAGGAAAATAACATCGATGGAACAAAACCAGTTTAATCCGAGTCCAGAGAGATTCTCATTATCACGTCAGATCCTGAGTAAAGAGAGTCTGTCTGGATGTTGTTACTGGGAGGTGCAGTGGGGGGAACGGGGTGGTTGGGTAGCAGTTTCATACAGAGATATCAGCAGAACAGACGGTGTGTTTGGATGTAATGATGCATCATGGGCTTTACTTTGTCATCAAAGCTATACTAGATTTAAACACAACAATGTTGAAACTCCCATCTCAGATTCTCGGGTGTTTAAAGTAGGAGTTTTTCTAAATTCTCGTGCAGGTATTTTGTCTTTTTACGATGTTTCTAACAACATGACTCTCCTCCACAAAGTTCAGACCAAGTTCACCAAGCCGCTGTACGCTGGTCTTGGTGTTTATGGATCCACAGCTGAGATCCTTAAACTAAAATAAAAGTCAGATTTCTGATTGGTTGATAGAACTTTGTTTAGTAACCAGTGTTTAGATTCATAGAGATTAAAAAACTTCTTTATAAAATTATCTTTTTTTTATCCTCATTTAATCTTAATAATTAAATTTTTTTTGGTTCAGATTAAATTCCTGCTTCATCTTTTTTTCTTTTTTTTTTGTAGAATTCCAGTGATTTTATTAAAGTCATTTAAACTTAAAGAATTCTATTATTTGAAAACTTTATCACAAAAAGTTAAAAGATTTTTTGAATGATTTTTAAAAAAAAAAAAAATTCTTTCTTAATAAACTTTCATTGAATAAAAAACGTTCCTTGTTCTTTTTTTAATTTTTTTTCAATGCGTCCAAATCTAAAAGTTGAAAGTAGTGTGAGACATTCAGTGTGTGATATTCTCTGCAGGATGATGACATCATCTAGTGCTGGGAATCAGATCCCAGACTCCAAGTTTGATTTCATCAAAGAACTTTAAATAATCCAAATCAAAAATAAAATGAGTCTTATTGAATGCTGCATCCATCATCCATCCATCTTCCTCTGCCACACTAAGCCCACTAGGACCACAGACCATCACCCCTTCCTCCATTCTACCTACCACCTCGTTCACCCCCAGTCTGACTGTGACCACCTACCAGGTGAAGAAACAGCTGGAGAAGCTAAACCAGCACAAAGCAGCCGGCACCCTCGTACTCAGTTTGCATGTTCTCCCCATGTTTGCGTGGGTTTCCTCCGGGTACTCCGGTTCGGTGACGGATTCCATTTGAACAAGATCATAGTAACAATAAAAGGTCAGGGACTCAGGTTATAAATTTTAGGAAATTGGCATTATGGTCCGGGACCTTACATGGTGGTCTGGGGCCCCACACGGAGTCTAGGACTCCATCAAATGTTTGTTTTCGAAATCCTATTTTTCACCAGAGATTGAGATTTTGGTTTGAAGAATGGTTCCGATTATGGATTTTGATAATCCTGATTGGAGAAAAGAGGAAGAGAAACGCAGAGCCGCTGCTGCAGAATAAGGATCGCCTGTGTGTCTGTGTGAGCTGACAAAGGTGTGGCTGTCTTCGCAGAGTGTGTGTGTGTGTGTGTGTGTGTGTGTGTGTGTGTGTGTGTGTGGCTCAGAGCTGCGAGAGGAAAAGAAAAAGGAAAGTTAGCGTAACTGTTTGCAATTTTGAGTGTATTGCAAAGTTTAAAGAGATAAAGAACAGCCCGGATGTTAAGTTTATGGTGAAGACCTGCCCGTTATCTGTGACTTCCTAGAAAAATGGGTCAGAAACTCTCAAACGAGATCAAAGCTAAAAACAGAAGAAAGTTACAAGAAGAAATAAAAGATGTGAAAGTGTGAAAGAATCAAGCTGAGAAGAGAAAAGCAGAAATCATTCTATAATTTTAATTATCATGCTTAAAGGTTGACCTTATAACCAGTGGCGGCTGGTGATAAAAAAAAACTGGGGGGGGGCGCACATTTTTCAAACACACACAAATTTTTTTTTTAAGATATAATATAAAAGTATATGTAAATATATATATGTAATAAATATGAAATTATTCGTGACAATATGTGTCTGTTTTTGGTGACTTCTTCATTATGTTTCCTTATGCCAGTTCGGTAGCCTTCATTTAATTGTGCCAGGATGTTACTACTGCCAAAAAAACCTGGCTTACTATCGCTACTATCAAGCTACTATCAAGATGGGTGCGGCAAGTTTCATGACGTTTGCACTTTTCAGACAAATGCTTCAACTCTGTATTTTTTCCTGCCTCCTATTCAACCATTCTCGCCGTTTCGCTGCTTTCTTCTTCCCTGCCGTCACAAAAAATAGTTTGCACTTTCTTTTTATGTCCTCCCACCCTTCGGCTAGGGAAGGGTAGAGCGGCTGCGAGGATAGCCATTGCCTCAGTCGTGTCTTGAGAGTTGAGACAAGGTGTGAGTCTGTGAGCAGGCTAGTGTTAAGCCTCCATTGCCCGGAACCAAATCTCTTCGGCACATCAAATGAGATTGTAGCCGTCAGTTTGTTGTGATCTGAGAAAGGGACCGGGCTATTGTTGAAGTCAATCACTTTTAGCTCTTTGTTCACCAAAATACGGTCCAAACGAGAGGTGATGGCTTGATTGGACCATGTGTGTCCGGGGTTAACAGGATCCATGGCCATGGCAACGTCCGTCAGACCACCAATCATTTGGAGTGATTTCAAAAAAACAGAACTTGCGTCCATCGCCTCCATCCTGACCGTCTGGAAATATGCCCTGTCGGTTGGGTCTGTAATACAGTTAAAATCCCCTCCGATTATGATGTTCCTCCCACAGTATATGTTGTCCTGCAGGGCTTTAGATTCTGAATCCGTTCTTGTAGGATTGCGGAGGCGTATAATTCTCACGGGTGTTCCTTCATATGCAATGTCTACTACCAACAACCTCCCGGGTATGACAATTTGGGACTTTTCTATTTCAATATTTTTGTTGTTCATTAGGATAGCAACCCCTGACGCTCTATTTCCATTGTCTCCCGACCAGACCGAAGCCCCGTGTGGCCATCTCTTTTGGAATGTTTTATAATCCGAATGATAGCGTAGATGGCATTCCTGTAGCAAGACAATATCTCCTCCACTTACGCGAAGAGCGGAGAAAAGCGATTGACATTTCACGGGGTCTGTTATGCCTCTACAATTTAGTGTTACCAATTTTATTATCGTACTCCTATTCGTGGTGGGGGACGTGAAAAAAAGGTGTCATACCTATCAGGTTAGCAGTGATCCCGGTTGTCGAGTTTCTGTCGTTTTTTCCTCTTCTGTTTTTGTAACCTCCAATATTTCATGGGGTTCACAGATTCACTGTCTCCCTCTTCTCCCGTCACCATCATATAGTCTTGGGAGGACTTCTCCGATGATTCGGAGTCCAAATTGGTCTTAAAGGACTGGTCTTCAGTCTCGCGTTTACTCAGTGGTGACCCACTCGACTCGGGGCGTGGTCGTCTGCGGGATTGGACGTCGTTGAAACCGGAGCATCCCTGCTCCTCTGCTGTAGCATCTGGGAAAAGTAGCGGTGATGTGGTCTGGGGTTCGACTCTCAGGGAAGGGAAACTCTCCTCCATCACTAGGTCAAGCCACCCACTGTGTCCTCCTGTCGATTGCATCTTTTCTGCCCCCCTGCTTGGGGTCGGGCTCTTCAGCTCCTCCTCCTGCGCATCCCGTGTTGGCATCTCGACCTCCGCGCTACTCCAGTTGGATATCAGGGCGTCGTTTGTCTCACCAACAATCTCTGCCACCATCTGTTGGATCGCTGAATCTTCAGCCTCCTGTCCAGCCTCAGCTGACTCTTCTCCAACCAGCAGCTTTCCTGGCTCAGGTGCTCGTTGTTCCGCGGGGGCTCCCAACGCCTCTGGTAGCTGCAATCCACTGGACTCATTTGGCTGTTGTCCTCCACTCTTGCCGGACTGTTTGCCAGGTCTAATCGGCGACTGACGTACCTCTGCATCCGCCGGGCCACCACTTTCTGCTCGTTTCGGCGCAACCTCTTCCTTGACCTGTGGGGTTCCAGTGTCCATCTGTTGGACCCTCAGTCTGTTGGCATACGACTGGGGGCACGTTCGAAAGGTGTGGTCGTCCGCTCCACACAGATTGCACTTTACGGGGCGCGGACAGTCCTTGGAGGTATGCCCCACCGCGTTACAGTTATTGCATACCGTAACCGTGCATGCCGCCGCCAAATGTGATCCTGCTCCACATCTCCGACACGATTTGGGTTGGCCCTGGTAGAAGACGTGGCCTCTCATCGCCCCCAATTGAATCGTCTGCGGCAGATGGATGAGGTGTCCTGACGCATCTGTCCTGAGCTGGACTGAGAACCTTCTTGCTCCATTCCGTATGCCGTCTTCGTCCCGGAAATCCATCCCTTCGTTCACCTTGCATCGAGACGCCAGCCAGGTTCTGATGTCCTCTAATCTTACTCTCTCTGCATATATTAGAACCGTTACCATTGTGGCGCCCCTCTCCGATAACGCCGTCATCTTAAAGTTCTTCAAGTACTCTTTCTTCTCTTGAAGCGAAGGTCTCGATGCAGACTTCCATCAGACTGCGCGTCGTAAAGATCACTTCAAAAATTTTCTTCCCCGGTAGGGCGAAGATGAAGTCCAGTTGGCTGGGTTTGAATCCCAGCTCCTTCTGAACGATGCTCCTGCTGAACTGCAGCCTGTCCATTTGTAGATCTCCGATCAATTCGAACCGAACCGCGTTCCTCCGGGAACCGGCAAAAGTGCTCATGTTTGCCTCGTAGAGTAACTTACACAACCGCGAGGAGAAAAGCCCTGGGTGAACCACCTTCTTGATCATGGTATCTCCCCTGCCAGGTAAGTATGACTAGAACAGAACACACACATCGACGTGATGCACACACACACTGAGCTCGGTCACGGTTTTTTGCAGAAATTAAGTAAAAAAAAATCATCAGACAGGGTTAAAAAGATTTTTACTACGTAAGTAAAAAGAAAATACCAGAAAAAATGTAATAAAAATTACATAAATGTAGAAATAGATGTTTTTTTTGTACCCAAAATGCACTGCGGTGACGCGCTAACAGAAAACATCAATTTATTGTTTTAAATGAGCGTAAAAAACAATCAGACGATCAAAATATATTTGAAAAGAAATTAAAATTTAACCACAATCTTTGTATTTTACATCAGAATAATAATAATAAAAAGATTATTTAAATTGAAAAATCAAACTTAAACCTCTTGTTCCCCACTTTCTGATTCCGATTTATTCCGTGGTTAAAAAAGCGCCGCTCCTTCTGATCAGTCTGTAAAACACTTTTATTTAAAAGATCAATATTATTAACATTAAATATATTTTTATGTTACAATAATTATTTAAATATTAATAAAAACTTTTCATCCGCTTTCATTTAAAAGACACTCTGTTGCCCACTGGTGGCGAAAAGGCGTAAATACCTACTTTAACAGACTAAAACATGAACAAAGTTTGAATTAAATTTAAATGACTTTAAAGGGTTATAGATCTACACTTTAATACTAACTAAATATTTAAATAGTTTTTTTTAGAAAAAAATTATATTTAATTTAGGTTTAAAGACAAGAATTCATGGCGCTCTGTTTGTGTGTCATGGCCAGTAATCCTAGACGATTAATAATCTTACCATAACCATTCTATTTGGTTCCCAATTAAGACAGAATCTGACATCTGTATGACATTTGATGCTTCTGTAAACTTACTCAACTGTTCCCTTTTTTTAATTTTTACCACATTTCTCAAAGTTTTTTTTAGAGATCATAGAAAACAACGGCTCACATACTAGTTGTGTTTATTTTGAGGCTGGCTTGTGATTGTCATCTAACCAACTATACTGAAAAGAAACCATACCCTCAATACTTATGCTCCCATTTTTTATGTGACGAACTCAAAGATCTGAAACTTTTTTTCCGTTCCGTTGTCTTCCGCTTATCTGGGGCCGGGTTGCAAGGGCAAAAGCCTCAGACAGGAAGCCCAGGCTTCTCTCACCCCAGCTGCATCCTCCAGCTCAGCCGGAAGGATCCCGGGTTGTTCCCCAGCCAGCTGTGAGACGTAGTCTCTCCAGCGGGTCAGGGGTCTGCCTCTTGGTCTCCTCCTAGGGGGACATGCCCAAAACACCTCACCAGCGAGGAGTCCATTAGTTCTGATTATTATTGATTGTTATTGTGAAATAAAGAATTTAATTTAATTTGTCTCTTGATTGTTTGTTTGGTTGATTCATAATTAGAGTGGAATAAAAACCTGGCTTTTTAAGACACAGAAGACACTTTGCAGCTAACTTGACCTAGACTAGATTTCTATTCTAGGTCAGGTTATCATCCTGAAAATGACAGAGGATATTCAAAACCTCATCGTTGGTCTTTTAAACACAGCAGATGTTTTTTTATGTCGTCATTTCCTCCTATCAGACCTCCAGCTTGATGATTGGTTGAAACCAACACAGAGAGAGAGAGAAAGAGAAGACCACACCTCCTCACTCACTGCACATGCACAATATTAGAGTTCACACTGGTTTCTGTTTCGGAGAAAGTGAAACTTTCACCGTCACCGAGGATCAAAATGGCGCAGAAAGGAGTTCAGATCGACTCAGAAATTTTCTCTTGTTCCATTTGTTTGGATCTCCTGAAGAACCCAGTGGCTATTGCCTGTGGACACAGCTACTGCATGAAATGTATTGAAAGCTTCTGGGATGGAAAGGAGATCATCAGCTGTCCTCAGTGCAGGCAGACATTCACGTCGAGGCCTGTCCTGGTTAAAAACAACATGCTAGCAGCTGTAATGGAGGAGATGAAGAAAAGTGGAGTCCAAGCTGCTCCTGCTGATCGCTGCTATGCTGGAGCAGAAGATGTGGCCTGTGATGTGTGCACTGGAAGGAAACTAAAAGCTGTAAAGTCCTGTTTGGTGTGTCTGGTATCTTATTGTGAGAGCCATATCCAGCCTCATTACAATGTGGATCAGTTTAAGAAGCATCAGCTGCTGGAACCCTCCAAGAAGCTCCATGAACACGTCTGCTCTCGTCATGATGAGGTGAAGAAGATGTTCTGCCGCACTGATCAGCAGAGCATCTGCCACATCTGCATGGTGGATGAACACAAAGGCCACGACATTGTGTCAGCCACCGCAGAAAGTATGACGAAGAAAGAGGAGCTGAAAGGGACCAGACAAAAAATTCAAAAGAAAATCCAGGACAGAGAGAAAGACGTGAAGCTGCTTGAGCAGAAGCTGGAGGCCATCAATCACTCTGCTGATAAAACAGTGGAGGACAGTGAGAAGATCTTCAACCAGCTGATCCATCTCATCCAGAAAAGAAGCTCTGATGTGAAGCAGCAGATCAGATCCCAGCAGGAAACTGAAGGAAGTCGAGTGAAAAAGCTTGAGGAGAAGCTGAAGAAGGAGATCAGTGAGCTGAAGAGGAAGGACATGGAGCTGGAGCAGCTCTCACACACACAAGATCCCAACCAGTTCCTCCTCAGCTACCTCTTAGTGTCAGCACTCAGTGAACCAGGAGAGTCAGAGAAGATCTCTGTCCGTCCTCTGGGTTACTTTGAGGATGTAGGAAAAGCTGTGTCTGAGCTCAGAGAGAAACTGCAGGACGTCCTGACAGACACGTGGACAAACATCTCACTGGTAGTTTCTAAGGTGAATGTTTTACCGTCAGAACCTGAACCTGAACCAAAGACCAGAGCTGACTTCTTAAAATACTCCTGTGATCTCACACTGGATCCAGACACAGCACACACACAGCTGAGTGTGTCTGAGGACACCAGGACAATAACATGGATGAGACATAACCAGTTTAATCCGAGTCCAGAGAGATTCTCATCACCACAGATCCTGAGTAAAGAGAGTCTGTCTGGATGTTGTTACTGGGAGGTGCAGTGGGAGGGGCGGGAATGTTTGGTAGCAGTTTCATACAGAGATGTCAGCAGAACAGACGGTGGGTTTGGATGTAATGATGCATCATGGGCTTTATTTTGTAATCGAAGCTGTACTAGATTTAAACACAACAATGTTCAAACTCCCATCTCAGATTCTCGGGTGTCTAAAGTAGGAGTTTTTCTGAATTCTCGTGCAGGTATTTTGTCTTTTTACGATGTTTCTAACAACATGACTCTCCTCCACAAAGTTCAGACCAAGTTCACCAAGCCGCTGTACGCTGGTCTTGGTGTTTTTGGTATTCATAGTGTGCTTTACTCTGTATTCATAGCATTTATCCTTAAACTAAAATAAATGTCAGATTTCTGATTGGTTGATAGAACTTTGTTTAGTAACCAGTGTTTAGATTCATAGAGAATAAAAACTTCTTCATAAAATCATCTTTTTTTTATCCTCAGTTAATCGTATATTTTTTGTGTGTTGATGACTTTTTTTTGGTACAGATTAAATTCCTGCTTCATCTTTGTTTTTTTTTTGTTTTTTTGTAGAATTCCAGTGATTTTATTAAAAGTAATTTAAACTTAAAAAATTCTTTTATTTGAAAACTTTATCATAAAAAGTTAAAAGATGTTTTGGATGATTTTTTAAAATTTTCTTTCTTAATAAACTTTCTTTGAATAAAAACCGTTGCATGTTCTTTTTTTTTTCAATGCGTCCAAATTTAAAAGTTAATAGTAGTGTGAGACATTCAGTGTGTGATATTCTCTGCAGGATGATGACATCATCTAGTGCTGGGAATCAGATCCCAGACTCCAAGTTTGATTTCATCAAAGAACTTTAAATAATCCAAATGAAAAATAAAATGAGTCTTATTGAATGCTACCTCCATCATCCATCCATCTTCCTCTGCCACACTAAGCCCACTAGGACCACAGACCATCACCCCTTCCTCCATTCCACCTACCACCTCGTTCACCCCCAGTCTGACTGTGACCACCTACCAGGTGAAGAAACAGCTGGAGATGCTAAACCAGCACAAAGCAGCCGGCCCGGATGGCGTCAACCCTCGTACTCAGTTTGCATGTTCTCCCCGTGTTTGCGTGGGTTTCCTCCGGGTACTCCGGTTCGGTGACGGATTCCATTTGAACCACATCATAGTAACAATAAAAGGTCAGGGACTCAGGTTATAAATTGTAGGAAATTGGCATTATGGTCTGGGACGTTACATGGTGGTCTGGGGCCCCACACGGAGTCTAGGACTCCATCAAATGTATGTTTTCGAAATCCTTTTTTTCACCAGAGATTGAGATTTTGGTTTGAAGAATGGTTCTGATTATGGATTTTGATAATCCTGATTGGAGAAAAGAGGAAGAGAAACGCAGAGCCGCTGCTGCAGAATAAGGATCGCCTGTGTGTCTGTGTGACCTGACAAGGGTGTGGCTGTCTGCGCAGAGTGTGTGTGTGTGGCTCAGAGCTGCGAGAGGAAAAGAAAAAGGAAAGTTAGCGTAACTGTTTGCAATTTTGAGTGTATTGCAAAGTTTAAAGAGATAAAGAACAGCCCGGATGTTAAGTTTATGGTGAAGACCTGCCCGTTATCTGTGACTTCCTAGAAAAAAGGGTCAGAAACTCTCAAACGAGATCAAAGCTAAAAACAGAAGAAAGTTACAAGAAGAGATAAAAGATGTGAAAGTGTGAAAGAATCAAGCTGAGAAGAGAAAAGCAGAAATCATTCTATAATTTTAATTATCATGCTTAAAGGTTGACCTTATAACCCTACAGTTCGGGGTGTAGCCCAGACCTCTTAATAGTTGAATCAGCAAAGAACTTCTTTACTGGAATAGCAGTAAGTTTTAAATGAACTAAAAAGCTTAAGATACAGGGAAACCTAAAGTTAGAACTTAGGCAGATATAGAATAAGAAAAAGAGGAAAAAGAGAAAAGTAGGGTTAGAGATCTTAGAATTGAACAAAGAGACAAAATAATTCATTGTGAAAATTTGTGTGTCTCATCACACGCAGCAGGCTGCTGGCACGGTGCCAGTAATAATGATAAAATAATAAAAAGAAGCACAGATCTGTAAGACTGGCTCATCGTCTCACTGAATGACTGTCCACAGTGTTTATAAAAACTGATCCTGGCCAGGTTCATTTTTGTTCTTGTGTTGTTTTGTAACCAGTGTTTAGATTCATAGAGAATAAAAACTTCTGTATAAAATCATCTTTTTTTTTAATCCCCATTTAATCGTTTTTTGTGTGTTCATGATTTTTTTTGTGTGTGTGTGTCAGATTAAATTCCTGCATCATCTTTTTTGTTTTTTTTAAGAATTCCAGTGATTTTATTAAAAGTCATTTAAACTTCAAAAATTATATTATTTGAAAACTTTATCACAAAAAAGTAGAAGATGTTTTGGATGATTTTTAAAAATTTCTTTCTTAATAAACTTTCATTGAATAAAAAACGTTCCACTTTTTTTTTCAACGCATCCAAATCTAAAAGTTGAAAGTAGTGTGAGACATTCAGTGTGTGATATTCTCTGCAGGATGATGACATCATCTAGTGCTGGGAATCAGATCCCAGACTCCAAGTTTGATTTCATCAAAGAACTTTAAATAATCCAAATGAAAAATAAAATGAGTCTTATTAAATGCTGCATCCATCATCCATCCATCTTCCTCTGCCACACTAAGCCCACTAGGACCACAGACCATCACCCCTTCCTCCATTCCACCTACCACCTCGTTCACCCCCAGTCTGACTGTGACCACCTACCAGGTGAAGAAACAGCTGGAGAAGCTAAACCAGCACAAAGCAGCCGGCCTGGATGGCGTCAACCCTCGTACTCAGTTTGCATGTTCTCCCCGTGTTTGCGTGGGTTTCCTCCAGGTACTCCGGTTCGGTGACGGATTCCATTTGAACAAGATCATAGTAACAATAAAAGGTCAGGGACTCAGGTTATAAATTGTAGGAAATTGGCATTATGGTCCGGGACGTTACATGGTGGTCTGGGGCCCCACACGGAGTCTGGGACTCCATCAAATGTATGTTTTCGAAATCCTTTTTTTCACCAGAGATTGAGATTTTGGTTTGAAGAATGGTTCTGATTATGGATTTTGATGATCCTGATTGGAGAAAAGAGGAAGAGAAACGCAGAGCCGCTGCTGCAGAATAAGGATCGCCTGTGTGTCTGTGTGACCTGACAAGGGTGTGGCTGTCTTCGCAGAGTGTGTGTGTGTGTGTGTGTGTGTGTGTGTGTGTGTGTGTGTGGCCCAGAGCTGCGAGAGGAAAAGAAAAAGGAAAGTTAGCGTAACTGTTTGCAATTTTGAGTGTATTGCAAAGTTTAAAGAGATAAAGAACAGCCCGGATGTTAAGTTTATGGTGAAGACCTGCCCGTTATCTGTGACTTCCTAGAAAAAAGGGTCAGAAACTCTCAAATGAGATCAAAGCAAAAAACAGAAGAAAGTTACAAGAAGAAATAAAAGATGTGAAAGTGTGAAAGAATCAAGCTGAGAAGAGAAAAGCATAAATCATTCTATAATTTTAATTATCATGCTTAAAGGTTGACCTTATAACCCTACAGTTCGGGCTGTAGCCCAGACCTCTTAATAGTTGAATCAGCAAAGAACTTCTTTACTGGAATAGCAGTAAGTTTTAAATGAACTAAAATAGTTTTGTAAGAAATCTAGTCATTTCCAAATTTCTTAAGATACAGGGAAACCTAAAGTTAGAACTTAGGCAGATATAGAATAAGAAAAAGAGGAAAAAGAGAAAAGTAGGGTTAAAGATCTTAGAATTGAACAAAGAGACAAAATAATTAATTGGGAAACTTTGTGTGTCTCATCACACGCAGCAGGCTGCTGGCACGGTGCCAGTAATAATGATAAAATAATAAAAAGAAGCACAGATCTGTAAGACTGGCTCATCGTCTCACTGAATGACTGTCCACAGTGTTTATAAAAACTGATCCTGGCCAGGTTCATTTTTGTTCTTGTGTTGTTTTGTAACCAGTGTTTAGATTCATAGAGAATAAAAACTTCTGTATAAAATCATCTTTTTTTTTAATCCCCATTTAATCGTTTTTTGTGTGTTGATGATTTTTTTTTGTGTGTGTGTCAGATTAAATTCCTGCATCATCTTTTTTGTTTTTTTTAAGAATTCCAGTGATTTTATTAAAAGTCATTTAAACTTCAAAAATTATATTATTTGAAAACTTTATCACAAAAAAGTAGAAGATGTTTTGGATGATTTTTAAAAATTTCTTTCTTAATAAACTTTCATTGAATAAAAACCGTTCCATGTTCTTTTTTTTATTTTCAACGCGTCCAAATCTAAAAGTTGAAAGTAGTGTGAGACATTCAGTGTGTGATATTCTCTGCAGGATGATGACATCATCTAGTGCTGGGAATCAGATCCCAGACTCCAAGTTTGATTTCATCAAGAACTTTAAATAATCCAAATGAAAAATAAAATGAGTCTTATTGAATGCTGCATCCATCATCCATCCATCTTCCTCTGCCACACTAAGCCCACTAGGACCACAGACCATCACCCCTTCCTCCATTCCACCTACCACCTCGTTCACCCCCAGTCTGACTGTGACCACCTACCAGGTGAAGAAACAGCTGGAGAAGCTAAACCAGCACAAAGCAGCCGGCCCGGATGGCGTCAACCCTCGTACTCAGTTCTCCCTGTGTTTGCGTGGGTTTCCTCCAGGTACTCCGGTTTCCTCCCACCCTCCAAAGACATGCATGTTAGGTTGATTGGCCGGTGCCAAAATTGCCCCTAACAATGAATATGTGTATGGATGGTTTTATGTCTGGGTTTTTCCTGGTGGGACATACCCGAAATTCTTCCCCAGCGAGGCGTTCAGGCAACCTAACCAGATGCCCAAACCACTCCATTTTGCTTCTCTCGACCCTGAAAAACAACAGCTTCTGATTATCATTGTTGATTGTTATTGTGAAATAACGAAGTAAATTTAATTTGTCTTTTGATTGGTTAGTTGATTCATAATTAGAGTGGAATAAACACCTGGCTTCTTAAGACACAGAAGACACTTTGCAGCTGACATCATCCTAAAAATAAAAGAGGATATTCAAAACCTCATCTTTGGTCTTTTAATTTGAATAAATTTATTTTCCATTTATCTAGTAAAGGTTGTTAAAAGCTTTACATTCACTGGATTAACCAATAATGAATTTCTAAAATCCATTTAAAGACAGTAAACTTTATATAAAAAAAGGTGCATTTCTTAAAAAAAAAAAAAACTTTGAGTAAAAGACTAAAATACTTTTGTTTATTTCTGATATTAAAACTAATTTTGTTCAGTGTTTCTAACTTTAAACTTGCTCAGCAGCATACATTTTGTCAGGATCCCTTCTCCTGCCGTCTGAGGTAGCCCTGGATTTTCCTAATTAATCTGATCAGGGTAACCTGTGATGATTCCACACATCTGTGCACCCTGCCATCTTTTTAAGGGCAATCCCCGTGGACTTCCCTGTCGGGTCTTACCATTCCTTCCAGCCAGGTCTACCTGGTTGTCTGACCATGTTTGAACTTTGTTAATATTTGAACTTTTGAAATCCTGAGTTTGTCGTGAGTGCTCTATGCTTTACAGACTTTCCTGAATTGTTTTAATAAACCTTGCTGGATGTCCTCCTCCTTCCACATCAGGTGTCTAAAATCAGGCAAATGGGGTACCCGGGTTTCCTCTGGTGGTGGGCAAAGGAACCATGACGAAATGTTTCTATTTAAACATATGTTAAAAAAACTCATATTTGAAACTTAGTCAAAAACTGGATAATTAAGCTGTAAATGTAACAACTTCGTACATTTTTACTAATAATTTAGCTTTTAACTATTTTAAGAACAGTGTTTAAGTACCGATCACGCTCTGACAGTATCTATAACGTATGAATATGTTTCTTTAAAGGGTTTATTTTTCACAGGTTTTATCAGGGGAGAGCGCAAACGCAGTCCCCCACTACCAGAAATTATGCAGTCGAGATTCCCAGGGGAATTCGCAGGGGTCAGCACAACCGGGGTGCAATGGCTGAGCCTCACCCTGGGTGAACCACCTTCATGGTATCTCCCCTACCAGGTAAGTATGACTTGTACAGAACACACACACCGACGTGATGCACACACACTGAGGTCGGTCACGGTTTTTTGCAGAAATTAAGCAAAAAAAAATCAAATAATCAAAATATATTTAAAAAGAAATGAAAATTTACACACAATTTCTTTATTTTACATCAGATTTTTTTTAAAAAAACAACAAAAACCCCAGATTATTTAAATGTAAAAATCGAACAAAAACATCCTGTTCCCCACTTCTTTTTTCCGGTTTATCCCGTGGTTAGATAAAGCGCCGCTCCTTCTGATCAGTCTGTAAAACACTTTTTATTTAAAAGATCAACGTTATTAACATTAAATATATTTATGTTACATTAAATATTTAAACAGTAATAAAAACCTTTCATTCGCTTTCATTTAAAATACACTCTGTCGCCCACTGGTGGCAAAAAAAGCGTAAATGCCTATTTAAACAGACTTAAAACATGAACAAAGTTTGAATTAATTTTAAATGACTTTAAAAGGTTATAGATCTACACTTTAATACTAACTAAATATTTAAATAGCTTTTCATTAGAAAATATTTATATTTAATTCAGGTTTAAAGACAATAAATCATGGCGCTCTGTTTGTGTGTCATGGCCAGTAATCCCAGAAGATTATTAATCTTACCATAACCATTCTATTCAGTTCCAAATTAAGACAGAGTCTGACATCTGGATGACATTTCATGCTTCTGTAAACTTACTCAACTGTTTACTTTTTTTTTTTTTCCATTTTTGCCACATTTCTTAGTATTTTTTTTTAGAGATCATAGAAAACAACGGCTCATAAACTAGTTGTGTTTATTTTGAGGCCTGCGCGTGACGGTCAAGTCACCAACTTTACTGAACAAAAACATACCCCCAACACCTATGCTCCCATTTTTTATGTGACGAACTCAAAGATCTGAAACTTTTTTTTCCGTTCCGTAGTCTTCCGCTTATCTGGGGCCGGGTTGCAGGGGCAACAGCCTCGGACGGGAAGCCCAGGCTTCTCTCACCCCAGCTGCATCCTCCAGCTCACCCAGAAGGATCCCGAGTCGTTCCCCAGCCAGCTGTGAGACATAGTCTCTCCAGCGGGTGCGGGGTCTGCCCCTTGGTCTCCTCCAGGTGGGACGTGCACAAAACACCTCACCAGCGAGGAGTCCAGGGGCCCGTTTCAAGAAAGAGGTTTTGTTGAAACTCAAGGTTTGTTAACCCCAGAATGTGGAAAACTCAGACTTTTCGGTTTCAGAAAAGGAGGTAACTTAAACCAGTGAACTCTGGGTTAGTTAAGCCGGTTTCAAGAAGAAAGTTAATCAAAACTCAGAGTCGGTAACTAGGGCAACTGACTCAGCAAACCCAGAGTTTCTTTCGGCCTCCGCTCCTTTTTAAAGTGAACAGGGTTTAAATAAACCTTCCTCATTCAATCGTTTTGTACATTGATGGATAAATTGCAGACATTTCCCCGATAAGGGAAAAATAAAGTCTGTAAAAATAATAAAAAAACCTGTTTCCTTCACGCAGAGACCAAAATGGCATGTACGTTCCTAGATCATCTTGTAGATGAGGATGCCCAAAAAATAATTTTGAGACCACGAGTTAATTTTCTATCATATCTTCATTCATGTTTATTTGAGCGGTACCATTTTTCTTGAGACTCCATGACATACATTAATAATCTTTTTTATCCATCAGACACATCACCCCCTCTTGTATCGCGTGTTGCGTTACGTTTTTTTTTTTTTTTTTTTTTGTCTTGATAAAGTTGGAGATGCTGAGCATGTTAGTAAGGTCACAGTGTTCAGCAGCTGCACTGATAGACTTAATAATTTAATATGTGAATTGTTTGTAAAGTCAGGGGGTCTACTTGTGATCTATGACATCATCATGTCTTACATGTTTGAATTATGGTTTTAAATATTTCATTTTTAGCTGCTGCCATGTTCTTTTAATGCTGACAGGATTATTTATAGAACTACATCAGTTTGGTAAAGTTTAA
Organism: Neostethus bicornis; assembly: GCA_902685375.1. Classification (NCBI taxonomy): domain Eukaryota; kingdom Metazoa; phylum Chordata; class Actinopteri; order Atheriniformes; family Phallostethidae; genus Neostethus; species Neostethus bicornis. The sequence goes on along the minus strand of LR738547.1, from coordinate 3,708,202 downwards.
AAGCACATTTAGATTTATGTATTTATGGTTCTACATAAAATGTATTTCATGGGATTATCATTACTGTAAAAATCCCACCTCATCCACAACGGGAAGTTTAAGGGGAGACGGTGGCTGCGTGGTTAGAGCGTTCGCCCGTGGACCGGAAGGTCGCGGGTTCGCTTCCCACGGAGAGCATGTCTAGGGTCCTTGGAGAAGACACCTAAGCCCCACTTCTCCCACCATTGGCGCCGTTGAAGGGCAGCCTGCTGCGGTGTAAGGAGTGCAGCAAACAAATTTCCCCGGTGAGGGATGAATAGAGTAATTCTTTTTTTTTTTTTTAAAGTACTTTTAATTCATACAATAATTGATCTTTTATTTAATTACTGAAGTAATTCCTTAAATGATTGAAAAATTTAGAATGATTTCCTATTTTACTGGAATATGACAGCAATAAAATAAATATATATACACACACACACACACTTTATTCATACCTTAACGGTAAAATGTGGGTGCTTCCGTGATCTCAGTGGGATTCGATCCCTCAAACTTCCGGTCCACATGCGAACGTTCTACCGCTGAGCTACCGCCTGACCCCAGTGTTACCATTATTCAGTAATTAGTTACACCAAACACTTTGATTAAATGTAAACGTGTGTATTTTCTCTAGGAGCTCTTTCCATCCAGGCTTTTTCTCTCTCTTTGGAGGAAGATGCCTCCAGACATTTTCTTTAAATGAAACTGTGCTCATACTGGCTGAATGTCTGCAGTAGGACATCCAGCTCTGTCTGTTAGATATATGAAGACCTCTTTGTTTGCTCCTGTTTCCATGGTGACTCCTAATGTCTGCACTCCATTGATCAGGGCTTTTTATTCTCAAGGTGCATTTTCAAAACTCTGAGTCAATCAACTTGAAGTTGATTAATCCAACTGTTTTCAGCTGATCTGAAACCGAAAACTCAGAGTTTTCAATCTCAGAGTTGACCAACTCAAGGTTTAGATTTAAACTCAAAGTTTCTTGAACTTCCTTCTTGAAACGGGCCCCAGGAGTTCTGATTATTATTGATTGTTATTGTGAAATAAAGAATTTAATTTAATTTGTCTCTTGATTGTTTGGTTGGTTGATTCATAATTAGAGTGGAATAAAAACCTGGCTTTTTAAGACGCAGATCAGGTTATCATCCTAAAAATGAAAGAGGATATTCAAAACCTCATCATTGGTCTTTTAAACACAGCAGATGTTTTTTTATGTCCTCATTTCCTCCTATCAGACCTCCAGCTTGATGATTGGTTGAAACCAAAAGAGAGAGAGAGAAGACCACACCTCCTCACTCACTGCACATGCACATTATCAGAGTTCACACTGGTTTCTGTTTCAGAGAAAGTTAAACTTTCACCGTCACCGAGGATCAAAATGGCGCAGAAAGGAGTTCAGATCGACTCAGAAATTTTTTCTTGTTCCATTTGTCTGGATCTCCTGAAGAACCCGGTGGCTATTCCCTGTGGACACAGCTACTGCATGAAGTGTATTGAAAGCTTCTGGGATGGAAAGGAGATCATCAGCTGTCCTCAGTGCAGGCAGACGTTCACGTCGAGGCCTGTCCTGGTTAAAAACAACATGCTAGCAGCTGTAATGGAGGAGATGAAGAAAAGTCGAGTCCAAGCTGCTCCTGCTGATCGCTGCTATGCTGGAGCAGAAGATGTGGCCTGTGATGTGTGCACTGGAAGGAAACTAAAAGCTGTAAAGTCCTGTTTGGTGTGTCTGGTGTCTTACTGTGAGAGCCACATTCAGCCTCATTACAATGTGGATCAGTTAAAGAAGCATCAGCTGCTGGAACCCTCCAAGAAGCTCCATGAACACGTCTGCTCTCGTCATGATGAGGTGAAGAAGATGTTCTGCCGCACTGATCAGCAGAGCATCTGCCACATCTGCATGGTGGATGGACATAAAGGCCACGACATTGTATCAGCCACCGCAGAAGGTATGACGAAGAAGAAGCAGCTGAAAGGGACCAGACAAAAAATCCAAAAGAAAATCCAGGACAGAGAGAAAGACGTGAAGCTGCTTGAGCAGGAGCTGGAGGCCATCAATCACTCTGCTGATCAAACAGTGGAGGACAGTGAGAAGATCTTCAACCAGCTGATCCATCTCATCCAGAAAAGAAGCTCTGAAGTGAAGCAGCAGATCAGATCCCAGCAGGAAACTGAAGGAAGTCGAGTGAAAAAGCTTGAGGAGAAGCTGAAGAAGGAGATCAGTGAGCTGAAGAGGAAGGACATGGAGCTGGAGCAGCTCTCACACACACAAGATCCCAACCAGTTCCTCCTCAGCTACCTCTCTGTGTCAGCACTCAGAGAACCAGGAGAGTTAGAGAAGATCTCTGTCCGTCCTCTGGGTTACTTTGAGGATGTAGGAAAAGTTGTGTCTGAGCTCAGAGAGAAACTACAGGACGTCCTGACAGACACGTGGACAAACATCTCACTGGTAGTTTCTAAGGTGGATGTTTTACTGTCAGAACCAAAGACCAGAGCTGACTTCTTAAAATACTCCTGTGATCTCACACTAGATCCAGACACAGCACACACACAGCTGAGTGTGTCTGAGGGCAACAGGAAAATAACATGGATGGAACAAAACCAGTTTAATCCGAGTCCAGAGAGATTCTCATCATCATATCAGATCCTGAGTAAAGAGAGTCTGTCTGGATGTTGTTACTGGGAGGTGCAGTGGGCGTGGTGGGGTGGTTGGGTAGCAGTTTCATACAGAGATGTCAGCAGAACAGATGGTGGGTTTGGATGGAATGATGCATCATGGGCTTTATTTTGTAATCGAAGCTGTACTAGATTTATACACAACAATGTTGAAACTCACCTCTCAGGTTCTTGGGTGTTTAAAGTAGGAGTTTTTCTAAATTCTCGTGCAGGTATTTTGTCTTTTTACGATGTTTCTAACAACATGACTCTCCTCCACAAAGTTCAGACCAAGTTCACCAAGCCGCTGTACGCTGGTGTTGGTGTTTATTATGATTATTTGTCTGGATCCACAGCTGAGATCCTTAAACTAAAATAAAAGTCAGATTTCTGATTGGTTGATAGAACTTTGTTTAGTAACCAGTGTTTAGATTCATAGAGAATAAAAACTTCTTTATAATTTTTTTTTTATCCTCATTTAATCATTTATTTTTTGTGTGTTGATGATTTTTTTTAGTTCAGAATAAATTCCTACTTCTTCTTTTATTTCTTTTTTTTTGTAGAATTCCAGTGATTTTATTAAAAGTCATTTAAACTTAAAAATTCTATTATTTGAAAACTTAATCACAAAAAGTTAAAAGATGTTTAGGATGATTTTTAAAAAAATTCTTTCTTAATAAACTTTCATTGAATAAAAACCGTTCCATGTTCTTTTTTTCTTTTTCAATGCATCCAAATCTAAAAGTTGAAAGTAGTGTGAGACATTCAGTGTGTGATATTCTCTGCAGGATGATAACATCATCTAGTGCTGGGAATCAGATCCCAGACTCCAAGTTTGATTTCATCAAAGAACTTTAAATAATCCAAATGAAAAATAAAATGAGTCTTATTGAATGCTGCATCCATCATCCATCCATCTTCCTCTGCCACACTAAGCCCACTAGGACCACAGACCATCACCCCTTCCTCCATTCCACCTACCGCCTCGTTCACCCCCAGTCTGACTGTGACCACCTACCAGGTGAAGAAACAGCTGGAGAAGCTAAACCAGCACAAAGCAGCCGGCCCGGATGGCGTCAACCCTCGTACTCAGTTTGCATGTTCTCCCCGTGTTTGCGTGGGTTTCCTCCGGGTACTCCAGTTCGGTCACGGATTCCATTTGAACAAGATCATAGTAACAATAAAAGGTAGGATTGAAAAGAAAACTGTGAGAAATAAGTGATTGGATAAAAGTTGTGTACGAGTGTTCGTGACCTCGTCGGAGTGTCAGAGACCTCCATTTGGTTTCTTGGACACCAGCCTGAAGTCAGGGACTCAGGTTATAAATTTTAGGAAATTGGCATTAAGGTCCGGGACCTTACATGGTGGTCTGGGGCCCCACACGGAGTCTAGGACTCCATCAAATGTTTGTTTTCGAAATCCTATTTTTCACCAGAGATTGAGATTTTGGTTTGAAGAATGGTTCTGATTATGGATTTTGATAATCCTGATTGGAGAAAAGAGGAAGAGAAACGCAGAGCCGCTGCTGCAGAATAAGGATCGCCTGTGTGTCTGTGTGACCTGACAAGGGTGTGGCTGTCTGCGCAGAGTGTGTGTGTGTGTGTGTGTGTGTGTGGCTCAGAGCTGCGAGAGGAAAAGAAAAAGGAAAGTTAGCGTAACTGTTTGCAATTTTGAGTGTATTGCAAAGTTTAAAGAGATAAAGAACAGCCCGGATGTTAAGTTTATGGTGAAGACCTGCCCGTTATCTGTGACTTCCTAGAAAAATGGGTCAGAAACTCTCAAACGAGATCAAAGCTAAAAACAGAAGAAAGTTACAAGAAGAAATAAAAGATGTGAAAGTGTGAAAGAATCAAGCTGAGAAGAGAAAAGCAGAAATCATTCTATAATTTTAATTATCATGCTTAAAGGTTGACCTTATAACCAGTGGCGGCTGGTGGTAAAAAAAACTGGGGGGGCGCACATTTTTCAAACACACACAAATTTTTTTTTAAGATATAATATAAAAGTATATACATGTAATAAATATGAAATTATTTGTGACAATATGTGTCTGTTTTTGGTGACTTCTTCATTATGTTTCCTTATGCCAGTTCGGTAGCTTTCATTTAATTGTGCCAGGATGTTACTACTGCCAAAAACACCTAGCTTATAGCTACTATCAAGATGGGTGCGGCAAGTTTCATGACGTTTGCACTTTTCAGACAAATGCTTCAAGTCACTCACCCCTGTTGATATCCACACCTTTTCAGTTGCTGCTGAACTAAACAATAAGCAAGGGAAACAAAAAAAAGTGTTTCTCATCCAGTTAGCCACCGCCACTTTTCATTGACCTTCATTATCCTCTCACATAAAAGCGGCCGCGATCTCCACTGTTTTGTTGCACAGTCAAATCTGGGGTGTCCGGTCCAAGCTCCTTCACTCTTCTTTTTTCTTCTTCAGAACGCTTAGAAAACGGATTCTGTAGAAGGGACGACACTGAATTCTCTTTAAAAAAGCCACTAGCATTGTTAGCAACTGAACTAGCTTCCGACGCCATGATGAAGACTCCCGGAATTCCGCAGTGAAAAGAAAGGACGTGGCGTGGGTGGGATTTATAGGTCAGCTTATAGCTAATTGATTGGTTCATGTAACAGACTGACAGAGAGGATAACCTATTACACACCCGATGGGCGGAAAATATCTGCGCCCCGCGGGCGTGGTTATGGTTTGCAATACACATGAATGGAAAAAAATTTAGAGCTGACGTCACGTTTTTTTCCATAAAAACCGGAAGCCACATACACACTAATACGTTTTCCTAGTAGGGCGTCCCTACCCTTCGCCCTCGTTCCGGTTTGCACAGGAAGTAGGAAAATAAAATAAAATAAAACGGTGTCAAACATTATTAAAATGCATGTAATCTTCACACTCGACAATTTTGCATACTTATAAACCCATACATGTTTATATAGATATATATATTTTTTGGTGATCAGGTCGGGGGGGGGGGGCGGCGCCCCTGCACCACACGTCACCAGCCGCCACTGTTTATAACCCTAAAGTTCGGGCTGTAGCCCAGACCTCTTAATAGTTGAATCAGCAAAGAACTTCTTTACTGGAATAGCAGTAAGTTTTAAATGAACTAAAAAGCATAGTTTTGTAAGAAATCTAGTCATTTCCAAATTTCTTAAGATACAGGGAAACCTAAAGTTAGAACTTAGGCAGATATAGAATAAGAAAAAGAGGAAAAAGAGAAAAGTAGATTTAGAGATCTTAGAATTGAACAAAGAGACAAAATAATTAATTGGGAAAATTTGTGTGTCTCATCACACGCAGCAGGCTGCTGGCACGGTGCCAGTAATAATGATAAAATAATAAAAAGAAGCACAGATCTGTAAGACTGGCTCATCGTCTCACTGAATGACTGTCCACAGTGTTTATAAAAACTGATCCTGGCCAGGTTCATTTTTGTTCTTGTGTTGTTTTGTAACCAGTGTTTAGATTCATAGAGAATAAAAACTTCTGTATAAAATCATCTTTTTTTTAATCCCCATTTAATCGTTTTTTGTGTGTTGATGATTTTTGTGTGTGTCAGATTAAATTCCTGCATCATCTTTTCTTTTTTTTTTTTTTTTTTTTGTAGAATTCCAGTGATTTTAATAAAAGTCATTTAAACTTCAAAAATTCTATTATTTGAAAACTTTATCACAAAAAATTAGAAGATGTTTTGGATGATTTTTAAAAAATTTCTTTCTTAATAAACTTTCATTGAATAAAAACCGTTCCATGTTCTTTTTTTTTATTTTCAACGCGTCCAAATCTAAAAGTTGAAAGTAGTGTGAGACATTCAGTGTGTGATATTCTCTGCAGGATGATGACATCATCTAGTGCTGGGAATCAGATCCCAGACTCCAAGTTTGATTTCATCAAAGAACTTTAAATAATCCAAATGAAAAATAAAATGAGTCTTATTAAATGCTGCATCCATCATACATCCATCTTCCTCTGCCACACTAAGCCCACTAGGACCACAGACCATCACCCCTTCCTCCATTCCACCTACCACCTCGTTCACCCCCAGTCTGACTGTGACCACCTACCAGGTGAAGAAACAGCTGGAGAAGCTAAACCAGCACAAAGCAACCGGCCCGGATGGCGTCAACCCTCGTACTCAGTTTGCATGTTCTCCCTGTGTTTGCGTGGGTTTCCTCCGGGTACTCCGGTTTCCTCCCACCCTCCAAACACATGCATGTTAGGTTGATTGGCTGGTGCCAAAATTGCCCCTAAGAATGAATGTGTGTGTGCATGGTTGTATGTGTGTGGCCCTGCGACAGATTGGTGACCTGTTTGTGGTGTACCCTGCACGTTGCCTTAAATCAGGCAGGATGAGTTCCGGCACCCCCCGAAAGGGGTAGACGGATAAGAAGATGACTGACTGCCATCGGGAAAGCCATCAGGCCACTATACGCACGTAAACAAGCGCGCTTGATGTTACATTGAGCGTATTAAATGTCAAATCAAGCGCATTAGCGCTTAAAAAATGTGCATCTAGCGCGCTAGGTTTAAAATATAGGTTTGAAATCTAACGCGCTTGTTGAGGTACGAGTATTCGCCCAGATGGCTTTCCTTATTGTGCGCACTGTTCATTTTGACAACGTGCACATCACAGAGACACACATATTTTAATAGGAGTAGTGTTGTTGTTTTCTCCAAAAAGCCAATATATCTACAGTGCGCCATCTAGTGAGGAAAAATCAGAATTGCAAGAGAAACAAAACATTAACATGTTTTTTAACATTCAATTTTTTCAAGTTCGGCGGGCCGGATTGAACCGTTTAACCGGCCACATGAGGCCCGCGGGCCGTAGTTTACCCATGCCTGGACCAGACCAATCAGCATGGCCGCTCTCACGGTCTCACGGTTTTCTACACTTTGCCTTTTATTTTAGCTGAAACTCTTCTGTCACAGATCACACTTGATTGTTTTCTCCACCTGTTCCATCCTGCCTGCCCACGCTTCTTCACCTCTTTTCCACACTCCCCTTTTGTGTCACTGTTTGGTGATAAAAATATGGGACGGGCAGGTCTTTCATTGTAAACAATGCTGTTTAATTTTTAAAAAATTATAAAATTGTAGCAAGAAAGAAACTTCTAAATGTTTTATTTTATTTTTGGTTTGTTTGATAAATTAAAAAGATCTAAAAATTTAAAAAGATTTTTTTCAGACTTTATGAGATATTAATATTTTTATGTTTGTTAATGTTTAATTTATTAATGTCTTTATTTGTCCGAAATGAATAAGAAAAATGTTTTTTTTTTCATAAATCCATGTCTTATTAACTTTTTTCAGGAATTTATAGAAAAATAAATCTAATTATAATGAATAAATAAACTTTTTAAAATCAGAATCTTAAATAAAAGCATTATTCTTAAGTGTGTGTGCGTATGTGTGTGTGTGTGTGTGTGTGTGTGTGTGTAAGGGTCGGGGTGGGATAAAGAGTGGGGGGTGGAGCCCCCATACAAGCCACAGCCCATCGTAACCATAGCAACGGCTCACAAAGTAAAGGACGCCTGCTGTAAGCTGTGATTGGTCACATTGGGCTGTCACTCACCGTCTTTCTTCACTTTGCCACTCCTGATTGGCTGTCTTTGTGAGTCAGGTCCCGCCTCCTGTGAGTAAGCTGTTGCAGAAAGCTGAAAACATCGAGAAGGTTGCAACACATCTAAAGTCAGACTTTTTACACTTTACAGTGTAAATGAAGCTGTTTAAAGTCTGCTGACAGACCGAGGAGGATGTGAGGAGGTTTAACCAGTCAGGTTAAAGATGGAGGAACCTGTTCTAAGGTAACTAACTAACTGTCTGGTTATTAACTCTTTATTACACAGGGAGAATTTGATTTTCCTGTGTTTTGAACAGTGATCTGGATCTGTCTGATGAGGGGTCTGATGAGGGGTCTGATGAGGATCTACTCCCCCTTCCTGCAGACAGTCGAAAGGTAACAACCTAAAACCAAACATCACCCCCACTGAAGTCTGATCTGATCAAAAAACCAGGATCACTTAATGAGAAAAATGCTACTTTTATAACAAAAAAATGTTGAATAACATGCTTCTATATCACTAACTTTTCAGTTCATCCCTAGTTGGTACTAAAATGTTTGAAAGAATATTTTTTACTTTAATTTTTGTCACTTGACGTTTGAAAACCTGATTGGTTCATCTGTAGTTGGTACTGAGTTAATGGAATCCCTTCAATGTTTGTGACTTGGACTTTTTACAAGCTTCATCGGTTCATCTCTAGATGGTATGGAGTAACTCTTTGTAGTTTTATTAAAATCCCATTTGTGGATCAGGAGATATCGCTTTCATAAGAATTTTTTCTTGAACCGTCATGGCCTCGACCATTGGTTGCTTTCCTTTATATTGTCTTCCATTTATTCGGGGTTGGGTCACAGAGGTAAAAGCCTCAGGCTTCTCTCACCCTGGCTGCATCCTCCAGCTCACCTGGGAGGACCCCAAGGCGTTCCCTGATCAGCTGTAAGACATAGTCTCTCCCGTGGGTCTGGGGTCTGCCTCTGGGTCTCCTTCCAGTGGAGCATGCCCAAAACACCTCACCAGTTAGGTGTCAGGAGGGCGTCCCAACCAGTTGCCCGAACCTCCCCTTCTGGCTTCTCTCGACTCAGTGGAGCAACGGCTCTACTCCTCCTGGATGGCAGAGATCCTCACCCTGTCCCTTCCTGCAGAGGAAGCTCATTTCGGCCGCTTGTATCCATGATCTCGTTCTTTCGGTCTCCGCCCACAGTTTGTGACCATGGTGAGGGTAAAAACATAATGTTGGTAACCATGGTGAAAAAAACGATCAATAAGTTGATCAACCTCTCTTTGAGTCGCCACCTTACCATGGAGGAGAGGTTTGTGTGCCCCGATGATCCGAGGAGCTATATCGTCGGGAGCTTAATATCCTTGATTGGGGCGGAGTAGTCGAACAAGTAGGGCCAAGTTTCTCTTGCCTGGACACAAGTCACCAGGGCCCCCTCTGGAGCCCGGTCCGGGATTGGGCATGAGAGTGAACAGATAGTTTCCGGGCTTTTGCCCATAGGGCCCGGTTGGGCTCAGTCCGAGAAAGAGCTATAGGCCTCCCTTCAAGTGGGCTCACCACCTGCAGGAAGGGGACCACCTGAAGGTGGACATGGTTGGCAACCAATAGCAGGGGACCCTTGCTGTCTGACCCGTGGCTGCTTAGACTACACCATTAGTTGCATAGACCTGAAAACTCAATCAGTTAATCTGTTGTTGGTACTGAGTAACCGTCAATGCCCAAGATTTCTCAGGCAATTTGTCGTTGTCATTTTGGTCTAAAATGATTGATTTCACAAGCAATTTTTCTAAAAGTTGCAGTAAAAATATATAATTTTTTCAAACACAAAGCCTCATCTGTTTACCATTAGATAGATAAATAACTTATTGATCCTGAGGGAAATTATTTTGCCATCTATTGTTCGATATTTTCCCATTTTTTGGCTGTAATTATAAACTTTTCCATAAAAATCATGCACAATAAATGTTTTTCTGGCAAAAAACCCCCCTCCAAAACCTCAGAAATACAGTTCGCCAAAAGAAAAGTTGAAAAGTGCGTAAAGCTCCATTGTGCGTAGTGACGCATCAATTGGGCTCCGTGTTCTGGCTTGTAATCTTCCATTACGCAGCTGAATAGAAAGCCCCCGGGTTGACTCACCTACCAGTAAAGCCCCTCATTAGATAGCTCTGGTCATTGGCTACTTACTCATGTTAATTATTTAGTATAAAATGATGTTGTTAGCCAGCTAGCAGCTAAGAAGCTAACACTCATTTTACCTGAGTGAGGGGAGCTTGTTTCATTCAAAGGGATGTGCCAAACAAACCCATGACCGGAAAATTTCGTGAACGGTCGTATTTTGTTAGCTAACTTAGTGAGGAAATGAAACACCAAGGAAGAAGTCATAGACACAGTGTGGCGGTTGCCATGGAGATAGAAATGCAACTACTAAGTGTTACCATTGGATTTCTCACAGAAAAAAAATTATGTTTTCTGGAGTATTTTTCCAAACTGGGTAACTTTTGAGAAAATACAATTTTATTCTGTTATTCTGTGGGTTATTATGGACAAAACGAGACCAGTTATCCATGGATTGAACCCGTCTGAGCCCTTTAGAACCGGATCACAGGAAAGAAACGTGCTCTGCACAGTTTGCTTTTTTTGCGGATAATTAGTTTTTCTTCTTGAAACTAGCGAAAACATAAGAATGGATGTTATGACCTTTTTCTTGAACGTCTAAGCTTTAAAAATAGGTATAATTTACTGGAATTGAACAAAGAATAAGTGTCATTATGAGTGCAGACATTTTCAAAACACAAAACCACCCATAGGCGCCATCTGCGTATGGGTGTAGTTTGTAAATCCCTCACGATGATATTCTACCACCAGAAACATCGTGATGCTTTAACAATGCAGAACGACCCGAGAAAAAGAACCCATAAGGATTCCTGTACGAGTGAGTTTAATCCCTGCTGATACCAGTATGACTTCTAATCAATCCCATTACGGTTTACTGGTGAGGATTCTGAACCAGGAGGACGACTGAGTGGTTAATAGTCTTATTGGTCAGGTCATCATGCAGTTGTCCTCAGCATCAGAGGTTTTCAGTGTATCAAAGGGTTTCCTTGACGTAGTGAATGGGTAGTCGTTACGTGCATTGTTTGCCTTTTAGATACTTGAAGGAAAATTTGATATGATTGTAAACAGAGGAGGTTTTTGGGGTAAATTTTAGAAAATATGCTTGCAAAATCAAACATTTTAGACCAAAAACAATCATGAAAAATGCTGTAAAATTCTTGAGGGACTGGATATGTTATTTATTATTGTAATTAAATAGAAAATACAGTTCCTGGTTCCCTAATTACGACTTGTGTGCTGTTTTGCAAGGATTACATTTTTCCTCTAGAGGTCAGTGTTTTTCCGAGGCCTCAGACACTTTGAACCATTTGAGACAATTTTGTGCCCGAGGTGTCACTGCTTCACGAAGCTTCATTTTATCATCACCACTTTTTTTTAAAGCATCATAAGAATTTTTACACACATCTTTAAATGCCTATTTTATGCGTTTTAGCGAGAAAATGACATTTTTAATAATATATTGTGTGTGTATGTCTATGTGTGTGTGTGTGTATTTATACATCCACATGTTAACTAGGAGGAAAACGTGGATGAGCTACTAGACAACAGTCTAGTAGACAATTGTCTAGTAGCTCATGTCCTCCAGACCCCCTGATGGGCGAGTAGAGGTGGGAGCTCAGCCGGAGAAGCTTTAATCCACTAAACACACAGAGGATTATTTGACGTGTGCATGCTAAACACCCATCATCTCAGGGTGGGGGCGAATCAGAACGATAAAGGGGAGGATAAGGAGTTGGCTGAGAAACGGAGGAAAGAAGAATCCGATGAACTGGTAGTTTCATGTTTACAGTAAAGCTCCGCGTGATGCTGCGGTTCACGTAACATAAGTTAAGAGCAAAGTGTTTTTGGCAAAATACTGGTTAGAGTTCAATTTCAGAGAAATAGAGTTGTTGGAAATAGTTATAATAATAAAAATTTTACTTTGTATTTGTAACGCACTTTCTATCTCCAGTGGAGATCTCAAAGTGCTACAATGACCAAAAGGAACAACAAACAGCAAAATTAAATAAAACCACAACAAAAAACAACACTAAAAACTTTGCTGAAAAGCCTTTAGAAATAAAAATGTCTCCAGTCTTTTCTTGAAAGCCTCAACGTTTTGTCGAGCCCTCAAGCTCTCGGGAAGATCGTTCCAGAGCTGTAGAGCAGCTGCCTGGAAGGCCCTGTCCCCCATAGTGGAGAGTTTGGTCCTTGGTTGATGCTGGCAGTAAGAGGAGGAGGAAGAGCCCAGGTCTTGGACAGTGGTGTGGAGGGTTAGGAGTTCTCGGACAGTGGTGTGGAGGGTTAGGAGTTCTTGGACAGTGGTGTGGAGGGTTAGGAGTTCTTGGAGATAAACAGGTGTAGTGCCGTGTATGCACTGATGGGTAAGGAGGCAGAGCTTGTACTGAATTCTGTATTTAACGGGTAGCCAGTGGAGGGATTTGAGGATGGGAGTGATATGGTCATATTTGCGCCTCCTTATCAGGATGCGGGCAGCGCAGTTCTGGATGTGCTGGAGCTTTTGTAAACCCCTGCATGGGATCCCGACAAGGAGGGCATGGCAGCAGTTCTTCTTTTGCCTCGAACCATTTCTTCAAACATCGATTACCTCTAAGTTTTTACAACTTGAGAGAAAAATTGAAAATTTTTTTGCATTTTTGACATTTCCGCCCAAAAACCCCAACGTTTTTTATTGCTCTGCAGAGTATATACGGTTTGTCCACAAATCGGACTGACTGAGGTATTTTTTTTCCCAGTCAGAAAGTCCTTTTCCAGTTATTTATCTGGATTGTTTTGTGACGACTGACGACGTTAAACTAAGCTGTACAAATTAAAAGTGAACCGAAAATATAGCTTTAGGTAAATCTTGTGTTTTTTAATCCCAAGTGGTTTTTTTAGCCTTGAACTGAATGTGAAGGATTCCAGATCAATGAAGAAATTTTAAATTTTAACAAAACTGCCCACAGTTACAAAGTGCAGGTGGAAAGAGGAGGGCCCAATTGCAGACAGAAAACATGGTTTATTTGAATTTGGTAGTCCATTAATACTGTGAAAAGAAAAACAAAGATTAAGTGGCATGGCATAAGGTTGTTGACAGAATGTGTTCTTGGTCAGAAAACCAGGGAGACCTGGCTGGAAGGGATTGTATGACCCGACCGGGAAGTCCGGGGTGATTGCCCTTAAATAGCTGGCAGAGTGCACAGATGTGTGGAATCTGTAATCATCCTCAGGTAACCCTGATCAGGTTGATGAAAAACATCCAGGGCTCCCTCTGGCGGCATGACAGGGGATCATGACAAGTACCTTCTATACATGAAATGATTAGATTTTAAGAGTCATGCAATTAAAGGTTGAGGTTAAAAAATTTAATTCCTACACATATGACTGCTTCAATCTCACACAGACCTCGGCCATACTTTTTAGATTGTGTTTTAGGGAAGATGGATTTGACGCTTTGCCATCGACTTATTCTCGTTAAGTTGGGGTTTGTGGGTGTCGGTATTTTACCCCAAAGACAAATATCGATATGAATAGCAAGTGGTCAACAGTTTCATCACTAATCTGCTGTTCATCCCGTAGGGCTGCGATCCCTTCGCTTTGACCCAGAGGAGCAAACTACAGCACCGTCGAGCACGTATCAACCAGCAGATCAACAAGGAGATGCGAATGAGAGCCGGAGCCGAAAACCTGTTCAGGTGAGGCACTGTTCTGATTGGCTAATGGAGGGATGAGCTCTGTTTTTAACAACCCTTTAGTGGTCAGTTCTTGTGTCTTATGGGGATAGAATTGAGCCCCCCGTGGCTTGGAAATGGAAAAGGAGTGAGGAGGAAACAAGTTTCCAAATGGCCAAAAAATAATATTGTGAAGCCTTTCGGGATTAAATTTTCAGAATAAAAACTGATCAATAAATTTTTTTTTTGTATACTCTAGTGATCCCTCACTGGGGAAATTTGTGCGCTGCATTACACCGCAGCAGGCTGCCACAATGGTGCCAATAGTGGATTAGATGTCTTCTCCAAGGACCCTAGACATGAACTCAGTGGGAATCGAACCCTCAAACTTCCTGTTAATTTCCGGTCCGCGGGTGAACGCTCTACCACTGAGCCACTGCCTCCTCCATTTTTTTTTTTTTTTAATTTAGGATCTTGTTCCCAAACAGAAACATCAAGACTTTTTTATTTTAACAACACTTTAATTGATTTGAAAGAGTTAATTTTTCAGGTTTTCCACTTTTTTTTTTTTTGCTCAAACTGTAAAAATGACTGAGAAAATTAAAAACACCATCAAAACAAAAAAAACATAATTCTTTGAATGTTCGAGTTGTAACTTTCCAGACGTGTTTTCCTCGTGCTGTTTCAGTCAGAAAGTTCTTACACCACTTTTTTCTCTGTCTTTGTTGTTTAAAGCTTTCATGTCTGAAGGAGAGAGTGACTCCCTCTCACTTCTTCTTTATGAGCTCCTCCGTTTCTCTGAACGTGCTGATGAAGCTTTATTTACTGTAATTACAAACGACTGCTCCTATAATTAAAATCAAGCTGCATCTGAAGGAGAATTTACACACTGAAAGTGACAATGTTTCTATTTATAGTTGTTTGAATTTAATGCCTGCTGTTAAACACGAGAAGACGTTTTCTTTATTAGTGGTTTAGATAATTAACAGGGAGGCTAAATGTGATAAACGCCATAAAAACCAGTTAAAATGAGGAGCCTGCTGGTTTAGAAATAAACCAGAAGCTGTGTGGAGTTTATAAAGAACGGTGTACTTGTTACTTTAAGAGTGTGAAAAGTGTGAGATTGTTAAAAGCAGTGGATCACGCCCATTTATATTCAGATCCAAGCTCAGTCACACCCTTACTTTACAACATGAAAGAAAATGTCTTTGGCGGCCACCCCTCTCCTGGGTCCTGCCCCAAGTGGAGGAGTTTAAGTATCTCGGGGTCTTGTTCACGAGTGGGGGAAGGATGGAGCGGGAGATCGACAGGCAGATCGGTGCAGCGTCAGCAATAACTAGGACGCTGCATCTGTCCGTCGTGGTAAAGAGAGAGCTGGGCCGAAAAGCAAAGCTCTCGATTTACAAGTCGATCTACGTTCCAACCCTCACCTATTATCACCAGCTGTGGGTGGTGACCGAAAGAATGAGGTCACAGATACAAGCGGCCGAAATGAGTTTCCTCCGCAGGGTGGCTGGGCTCTCACTCAGAGATCGGGTGAGGAGCTCTGCCATCCGGGAGGAGCTCAGTGTCGAGCCGCTCCTCCTCCAGGTCAAGAGAAGCCAGATGGGGTGGTTCGGGTATCTGGTCAGGATGCCCCCGAGCGGCGCGCTGGTGAGGTGTGTCAGGGACGTCCCACCGGTAGGAGACTGAGAGGCAGACCCCGGACCCGCTGGAAAGACTACGTCTCACAGCTGGCTGGAGAACGACTCGGGATCCTTCCGGGTGAGCTTGAGGATGCAGCTGGGGTGGGAGCAGTCTGGGCTTCCCTTCTGAGGCTTTTGCCCCCGCGACCCGGCCCCAGATGAGCGGAAGACCCCACCCCTTTCTGGTGGGGACTGAACATAAACGTATGGAGAAGAGACATAACCCCCCGTTTTTTCCTCCATTGACTTCTTTCATTTGAATAGATTTTTCTCAACAAAAAAATTCTACAAAATAATTTTTTTGGTTATTGTAAAAAAAAATGACTCTCATTGATCAATAAAAAAGCTGAATTAGTGAAAGTTGCCAAAAAAAAAACCAAAACCAGCTGCAGCCTTACTTTTAATACTTTTACCCATTTTTTTTTCTTTAAATCTAATTCTGGCTGTTTTCCGAGAGTGATGGATGACTCACTTTTTGCCCGTTTAAAAACCTACTCCTCTCCTTCTTTTAGAACCCAGAGACAAAGAGCCCTCTCCCCTCCCACACCTTCTCATACAGAGACCCCCAGTCCAGCTGGAGCTGGATCCTCCCCCACTGATTCCGCCTCCCTACGCCCTCCCCCTCTGTTGTCCAGAGTGTGTTGTGGAATGAGGTTTGTGTGTGGGAGGTGTTCATGGCTCCGTGATGCTGAACACACAGGCTGTTCCCCTCACTACTCTGGGAAACTCCTCATCCATGTTGCCTTTAGCCAGAGGCAGACTCTACGTCTCACACCCAGACCTTCAACAGTGCTCCATCGGCTCCTCAATGACTTGTGTGGTTATAGACCATCATCACGCTGAACAACACAGAGAAAAAAAAGTCAAAAAACGATCCAGTGGCAAAAAAGTTTCATATACTGAGCAACTGCGACACCACGCAGAACCATCCAAAAAGACCCCAAAAACTCCAATAATAAATACAAATATAACATTTTACTCTTTAAAAACTTGTATTATTACCTCAGTGATGATAAAAGTCCAGAATATCGTTAATATTTTTGATAAAGTTTTCTACACATATGGACACCTGTCCTGTTCCTTGCTGCTAGGAGTTCTTTACTTTGTTCAACTTCTTTTAAAAAGTTTGTCTAAAAAATCAGGAGGCAAAAATCAGTAAATTAGCCACCAAATATGTTTATTTTCCTCCTTCAGTTCTTAAAAACAATAAATAACGCTGTTTGGTAGCTTTAAATTGACTTCTGTTCTATCAGAAGGAGACAGTGGCTCAGTGGTAGAGCATTCGCCCGCGGACCGGAAGTCAACCGGAAGTTTGCGGGTTGGATTACCAATGAGTTTACGTCTGAATCCTTAGGGAAGACACCTAGCCCCCTGTTTCTCCCACCATTGGCGTCATTGTAGTAGTGGAGCACACAAATTTCCCAGGTGAGGGATGAATAGAGTGAGTAAAAATAAATAAATAAATAAGCACAGTGTATGTATGTGGTGACCAGCTGAAAATCCGGTTGGTTGAAGCAAAAATTGAATCGCTGTTCATTTTGTGTAAAGAAAGCCAGCAAATCGGACTCTCAATTCTGCTGATTTTAGTCTACCTGGCAACAAATGCTGGCTGAAATGTGATTGGCCCAATTTCACTGGCACTGCAAATAATTTGCATATTAAACTTTATCTCATCCCTGAAGTATTAAATATTTCTTTAATATTTAATATTACTTTTCATACTTTATTATTTTGAAACGTTTCAAAATAATAATAAAAAAAACTTGTTCGGAAGCAGGGAAACCATCGGAAAAACCATCAAAGAAAACAGACGTGGACGGGCAAAATATGACCGTCATCAGTTTGTGACTCAGATATTTTTATGCCATCAGAAATTTAAAGCGTGCTTTGAAGACATGCAGAGTGTCCACCAGACGTGCAGAATGTCCACAAGACATGCAGAGTGTCCACAAGACATGCAGAGTGTCCACCAGACATGCAGAGTGTCCACCAGACGTGCAGAGTGTCCAACAGACATGCAGAGTGTCCACCAGACATGCAGAGTGTCCACAAGACATGCAGAGTGTCCACAAGACATGCAGAATGTCCACCAGACATGCAGAGTGTCCACCAGACATGTAAAGAGTCCAGTAGACATGCAGAGTGTCCACCAGACATGGAGAGTATCCAGCGGACATGCAGAGTGTCCATTAGACATGTAGAGTGTCCAGCAGACATGCAGAGTGTCCATCAGACATACAGAGTGTCCACCAGACCGGCAGAGTATCCACCAGACCGGTAGAGTGTCCACCAGACATGCAGAGTGTCCAGCAGTGGCTCTAGCAGAGGTTTATTCACAGGCTCTGCGTGTCAGCAGCTGTGAATGAAGCAGTGCTTTAAGGCTGACTAATCAGATTGGCTTCAGCTTGCTTCTACATTTAGGTGTGTTTGGAGAGTTACCGATCAATTCAAGATTCTTTACTGTCACTGTCGTCATAGTGAACTTTAGACACGCTCAAGGCTCGGAGCGTAAAAAACAAATAAATAAATAATAACAAATGAAAGGTCCTGGGAGAGGTACAAACGGTCCGTATCCTGGGTGGGGTCCATTGTTATCCGTCTTGCCTTCTGCTGAACTCGGGAGCTGTAGACAAAATCCAGATCTGGCAGCCGGCACCATCCGATCCTCTGTGCAGTCTTCACCAACCGGGCCAAGTCCTTTTTTATCCTGTATAGTGCAGCTGACATACCACACAGTCATATTGAGAGACAGGATGCTCTCTATAGTGGCTCTGTAGAAGTTCATCTGTAGTTGAGAGGAGAGTCCAGAGCGCTTCAGCTTCCTGAGGAAGAAGAGACGTTTTTGGGCCTTCTTCACCAGGTGTAGTCTGTTGGTCGTCCACTAGAGGTCTGCGGAGACGTGGATGCCTAGGAATGTCATGCTGTCAACAAACAAAAATCTACTCCTTTCAAAACGGTGCAATTGTGCGTCGCCACAGTCGCACCACAGATGAGACACACACAGTTTTCTTTCACATTCGTTCACGCTCCTCCCATTCACTGTGAAAATGATAAGTTTTCTTCCTTTTTTCTGCCATGTTTTTGTGGGTAGAAAATGCGTAACCTCATCTATGCAGCGCTCACGTTTACGTTTTTATGTATTCGTTTTTAAATTGACATCACTGTAAATGAAATTAAAAAAGAATAGCAACACAATTAAATACAATTTTAGACAGCTAATTTGTGATTAGTGCTATTTTTAGAACTGGCCTGCGGGCGACTGATGCTGTTGCTGCAGGCGACCTGGAGCCCGCGGGTACCGGGTTGGTGACCCCTGCTCGAGACCTCCTCTCTGTAAGGGTCTCATCATTATTTGATATGAGAGCCAGCACGGTGGTGACACGGTGGTGTCATCTGCAAACTTAATAACCATGTTCGTGAGCTGGATTGCAGTGCAGTTGTTTGTGAAGAGGGTGAAAAGTGTGGGGCTGAGCACACAGCCCTGGGGTATTCCACTGTTGAGCATCAGTGGTGCTGTGGTATGCTATCCTCACCACCTGGGGTCTGTTGGTGAGGATGTCCTTGATCCACGAACAGAATACACTAATATAAAGTAAAACAAACTTATCAGATGAAGTAAATATGTGTGTGTGTGTGTGTGTGTGTGTGTGTGTGTGCGTGTGTTTGTGTGCAGAGCGACAACTAACAACAAAGTGAAAGAGACGGTGGCTCTGGAGCTGAGCTTTGTCAACTCCAACCTACAGCTACTGAAAGAAGAGCTGGAGGAGCTGAACAGTAACATGGAGGTTTACCAGACGGACAGGTACACACACACACACACACACACACACACTCAAAAGCTTTTTACTTATTAAAAATAAAAATTGAAACCCTCACGACAGCAGAAATGTTCCTAGTTTGTGCCTCAAGACAAGCCAAATGGAAGAAGGGGCTATGACGTGGGATAACACCCGCCATGACAGTAGGGGTAAAACAAACCATTCAAAACACGAGAAAGCAGCTGGAAAATTGTGCGTCTTTTGTGTGTTACCACCTAGCGTTATGTATCAGTATGAAGAGGAATTACCACCAGGAATACACCCCTGTACTGCTTGGTCACGCTTTGTTTTGCGGCACATAAGCTGTCACATGACCAAAGTTCCCGGACGTCCGACTTCTTCCATACGTTCACCAAAAATAATACTGGCAATAGACCATGCAGATCGCTACTAGCGGCTTTCAGATGCACAGCTGCAACAGCAGGAGATGCCATGTGCTTAGCCTAATTATACCTACCGTAATTTCATGACCATAAGGCGCACCTAAAAGTCTCAAATTTTCTTCAAAATGAGCGGTGCACCCTATCTGATTTGTGATTTGCGGACGTATTAGAGAACCATCAGGCGGACGCAGTTGAAAACATGAGAATGTTAAAGGGGGAAGTGTGGGTGTGGATTATGTATAAAAGAACATGTATGTGCTTTTTGCAGAACATCGCTGTTTTTACAACACTGAAAATGGAAAAGAGACACGCTTGTGAAGCTCAGTTTAAACTGATGGCAATCAGCTGCGCCGGGCGAGTTACGCCACAGTTTGCCAGTGGATTGTAGATGCTTGGGCTAACGTGTCTGCTGGCACTGTTGTCCGAGCTTTCCCAAAAGCAGGCATCATTTCCGAGGAGCTGCACGGTTCAGAAAATGACTCTGACAGCGATGAAAGTGAACCTGCGCGGTTGGATTTAGAGCAGCTGTTAGATTCTGAAACAGAGGATGAGGACTTGGATGGATTTGATAAATGACTTTATGACGACTGTAACTAATATTTAAATAAAACCAACCAAACTCAGTTTTACTCCCGATCTATTTTTAAATACGCACGTGTGTGTGCGCGTGTATGTGTGTGTGTTGTTGTAAGGCGGACGTACGTAGTAGAGGATATGTATATAAAACCCGCGCCCTATCATCAGGTGCGCCTTGTGTGTGTTAAATATAGAGCACGCAAAATTTGGACTGCGCCTTTTAATACGGTGCGCCCTATGGTCGTGAAAATACGGTAATCCTTTTTCATGGAATGCACTAGAGTGTTCATCATGCGGGAGTTTCATTAGCCTTGGCGATTGAGCGTGAGATAGGTCCTAATTGCGGGTGTCTCCCGCTAAACATCATCCTGATGTATACAGAAACAGTGTCCCACTCTGGACACACAGGCTAACATTCTGGATCAGAAATTTTGCACGTGTACTGACATCAAAAATTCAGCTTTTCAGGACATATTGTACCCCTCTGACTGCTGCTCTACTGTGGTGCAAATATAAGTAAGCTAGTTTAGAAGCTGAAGCTCGCTTAGAATTCCATATGGCGTCAAATTTGAGTCTGAATTTTAAAAAAAGAAAAGAAAGATTTTAGATCTTTTACACGTGATGTAAGCACAGAAAGTTCCACACGTACACGCAGATACACTTCCACGTACAGTATGTACAGTATATGATCAGACAAAAAAACACCAACACGTTGTGGGTCACGACATTAATGAGACTGTCTGTTTCAGACTGTTTGTCTGCAGAGAGAAAAGTTTGTTGTTTAGAAAAATAAAAATAAAAGCTTGTTATTGTGTGGCCGTACGAGGGACGTTAATGAGGGATTAGTGCAGCCGGGGTCGTGAGAAGATTAAACCCTCCGATTAGAGCAACGTTAACGAGCCCGTAGCGTGCAGCTCGCAAGGTTACGGGGATGGTTAATAGGAGGGGGTTTGGAAGGGATAATGCTCTGCTGATTAGCAGAGAGAGGAGTCTCAGAGGGGGGCATGATGGGTTCTCAGGCGGTCCCACGTTAAAATCTGTACGTACGCTGACGAATTGAGCTGCACAAATTGGGGATCCAGAAAATTGGTGGAGTGTGTGGACTTTTGTGTAACTCTAAATAAAGTTAGAGGTTGGTGTAAACAAATCATAAGATCTGGAGAAAAGATGAGGCTTGTGGAGAGAAGCTGAAGTGAAGTGAGGACAGTGAAATGAAGCATTTGAAGCAGTGAGAAAACTATTAGAAAACACACATAGATACATGTCATAAGAAAAATAGACCAAATCATGGAAAAGATCATGCAATTGTCTATCACGATGTTTGAACTGCACCATTTTCTTAAATCGTTAGGCTTTCATAGAAATCTGTGCTTGATAAATGTCTGTCTCCTCACAGCGAGTCCATCAATGTTCCCATGATCCCACTGGGTTTGAAAGAAACTAAAGACGTCGACTTCACTGTTTCCATCCAGGTGAGGTAAACCTTTCAAACGCATTGACTGGAGTTTGTTGAAATTCTTCATGACGGGGGATGGGTGTCTGTGAAATTGATTGAAACTGCTTTTGAGAATGCGATACCACTAAAGGAAATTTAATGTAACTGCTTACAGTTACCCACTACCAACTATGGATGAACACATTACGTTTTGAGGGTCAAACAATCAAAGGTCACAACATTTTTAAAAACTTACACATTTAACTGCTAGTGAGTTAAATTAGTCAACATTAACATAGATTGCTATACAAGGTGGAAAATTTTAAGTACTTAGAATCAACAGTACAGAGCAATGGAGAGTGTGGAAAAGAGGTGAAGAAGCATGTTCAGGCAGGCTGGAACGGGTGGAGGAAAGTATCAGGTGTGATGTGCAATAGAAGAGTTTCTGCTACAATGAAAGGAAAAGTGTAGAAAACCGTGGTGAGACCGGTCATGCTGTTTGGTCAAGAGACAGTGGCGCTGAGGAAAAGACAGGAAGCAGAGATGAAGATGCTGAGGATCTCTCTGAGAGAGACCAGGATGGACAGGATCAGAGGTACAGCACATGTTAGAGGTTTGGAGATAAAGTTAGAGAGGTCAGACTGAGATGGTTTGGACATGTGCAGAGGAGAGAGAGAGAGTACATCAGAAGAAGGATGCTGGGTTTGGAACCACCAGGAAAGAGGACTAGAGGAAGACCAAAGAGGATGTTCATGGATACAGTGAAGGAAGACATGAAGATAGTTGGTGTGACCAAAGAGGATGCAGCAGATAGGATTAGAAGGAAGAAACTGACTTGCTGTGGCGCCCCCTGAAAGAAAATGCCGAAAGAAGAAGAAGAAGACTCTCAGGTGGAGGCAGTTTTTTTTATTTTTAGAGCTTTTACATGGACTGGCTCCGAAATTCGACTCTGATCTCATTCAGATTTTTAAACCTGCAGTGACTGTCGGGGTTAGGCATATAAAATGTGCTTTATAAATAAAGTGGATAAATTGCAACAGAGTGGACGCCATGTTTGCGCTCTTACTACACCATAACATTGCTACTGTTGAGAATTCCATTAGGGCTGAAACTTATTGATTTGGTAAACTTTGATGATGTGGCGCAGGTGCCAAATGGTGCCGTATCTCATCCATAAACACGACAAAGTCTTTCATGTTCTGTAAGCTGATAAATTGAAAGAGGTAGTAGGTACACACAGCTCACGATCTTCTCGCCTGCAGGACTTCATCTGTGAGCACTACGGAGAGGACGGCTCTGCGTACGACAAAGAAATACTGGAGCTCACAGAGCTGAGACAGGTTCAGAAACACTCTCCAATTAGTTTCAGGAGTAAAGACAGGTGTTAGCGGCATCCAGTTTAGGCATCTCATTGACATTGTTGGTTTGCAGGCCATGCGCACCCCCAGCCGGAACCAGGCTGGCTTGGAGCTGCTGATGGAGTTCTACAACCAGCTCTACTACCTGGACCAGCGTTTCTTCTCAGCACACAAGAACCTGGGAATCCACTTCCACTGGTACGACTCACACATGGTTTCCGCTTTGGAATGTGGACTAAAAACATTCACACGTGTGGAGAGAGGGAGATCTGGTTCTTCCTGTTAAGTGATGTAGTCCTTCCTGCTGGGAGATGTAGTCCTTCATGTTGGGATATGTAGTCCTTCATGTTGGGAGATGTAGTCCTTCATGGTGGAATATATAGTCTTTCCTGTTGGGATATGTAGTCCTTCATGTTGGGAGATGTAGTCCTTCATGTCGGGAGATGTAGTCCTTCCTGCTGGGAGATGTAGTCCTTCTTGCTGGGAGATGTAGTCCTTCCTGCTGGGAAATGTAGTCCTTGCTGTTGGGAGATGTAGTTCTTCATGGTGTAATATATAGTCTTTCCTGTTGGGATATGTAGTCCTTCATGTTGGGATATGTAGTCCTTCATGTTGGGAGATGTAGTCCTTCATGTCGGGAGATGTAGTCCTTCCTGCTGGGAGATGTAGTCCTTCTTGCTGGGAGATGTAGTCCTTCCTGCTGGGAAATGTAGTCCTTGCTGTTGGGAGATGTAGTTCTTCATGGTGGTATATATAGACTTTCCTGTTGGGATATGTAGTCCTTCATGTTGGGAGATGTAGTCCTTCCGGTTGGGAGATGTAGTTCTTCCTGTTGGGAGATGTAGTCTTTCCTGTTGGGAGATGTAGTTCTCACTGTTAGGAGATGTAGTCCTTCCTGCTGGGAGATATAGCTCCTCCTGCTGGGAGGTGTCGTTCTTCCTGCTGGGAGATGTTGTCCTTACTGCTTGGGGCTGTAGTTCTTTCTGACAGACTAATCCAGCGCCCTAATCTCTGCAGGTGCTTCACTAACCCCACTGTAAGGCTCTAAATTGAGAAGAACTTTCAAGCTAAAATCCTGAACGTCTTTTCTCTCTGTAGGTACGACTCCCTTACCGGCGTTCCGTCATCACAGCGTGCATTGGCCTTCGAGAAGGGGAGTGTTTTATTCAACATCGGCGCTCTGTACACACAGATCGGAGCCCGGCAGGACCGCTCGAGTACAGCCGGCATTGATACAGCAATAGATGCCTTTCAGAGGGCTGCAGGTAGCATGAGAAACTCAAGCATACATACTGAATATTACTGTACATGATTTTGTGCCATACTGTTTTAGAGAAGCCCGTTATTTGCACAAATGATTCTTCAACACTTGTTTATGTTTACAATCAGCTACTTCATCCATGTAGCCATGCTGGAAGCTCAGCTCACACTAAATCAATCGCAAATGACTTTTCTCCTTGCTAACCCAGAGTCCTCCATCCCAAACTATTACGCCATATCTGTTCACAATGCAAAGCACTGCAAAGAGACACATGCCATCTTGAAGCAGTAAAAAATGTTTTATCACTTTATAATTTATTGGTTATCAGCAAATAAATTTAGAGCCATTTATAAACCGACAAACGGAGACTGAGAGCTGGGACGACCTAGTCTGGGAGGTTAGGGTCCGCATCTGATGCTAGCTAGCAAATCTGGGTTTGAGATTGATGTTTAGTAATGTAGCTTCTCTTGTTTTCGTTTTACCATTGCTACCAATAGTTTTCTAAGATTGCGATGTTACTATCAGACTGTTGCCATGGTTACTGCTTATTTAACATTTTTGTTACTGAAGCAGGAGGGAACTGACGGGAAAGAAATCAAACGGTGAAATTTTGTAGAGAATAAAACTCCAGAAACAGTGACGCCATCAAAAGCCAGTATGTGAGCGGTGCCCGGTGGTGGGAATAGACACTTCGATATTATCACTGGTGTCGCAACAAGAGAAAACAAAAAAATCAAACAGAGGGTCAGCATTCAAGCAGCCTGTTGCTGCAAAGTCGGATAGGACCAAAGCTCTAAGATCTACGACCAGATTCAGTCCAAGTGTTTGTGCTGTTCTTTATTTTTTTGAAAAATTAAGAAGCCCAAACTGAAACTGTCGCACCCCTACTCTATGAATACATATATCCACACACACACACACACACACACACACACACACACACACACACACACACACACACACACACACACCTGGTTATCATATTTCCCATGCCTCTATTTTCTATTTCTCAGGTGCATTTAACTACCTTAAAGAGAATTTCTCCAACGCTCCGAGTCTGGACATGAGCGGTCCGTCGCTCGGCATGCTGGTCCGCCTCATGGTGGCACAGGTGCAGGAGTGTGTGTTTGAACGGATCACACTAGCTACGCAAGACACACACTTCACCTCGCGGCTCCACCTGGCTCAGGAAGCTGCACGAGTGAGTTAGTTTGATTGTAGCGTCACGTTAACATTGTTGAGGAACTGTAACACTGTGTGTGTGTGTGTGTGTGTGTGTGTGCAGGTATCTGAAGTTTACCTCCTGGTGCAGCAGACCATGGCACAGCCTCTGATGAAGGATTATGTTCCGTTTTCATGGGCATCAATGGTTCAGGTGAAAACGGAACATTTCCGGGCGCTCTCACACTTCAACGCTGCCATCGCCCTCTGCGACCCCGTGTGTGAGTAAAATCTCGATTACACAACAAAGTTTGTGGTATAATTTCTTTGTGTTTAGCAGGCCTAACACTGAAAGGGTTAACTCTTTATGTTCCAGGGTCTGCCGAGGAGGAAGAGTATGATGAGGAAACAGAAAAGGTCTTTTTAAAATTCTACGTCAATGTTCCTGCCGGACAAACATTAAGCCAAATCCTTCAAGATCCAGAAAAGAGACGGAAGCTGGGTGAGTCCACCTGGGAGGGAACGCCTGATGAAGGGTCCGTCATTCACAATTATTGGACAAAGCAGAGGCGTGTAACGTCTGATAGAAAGCAGAATACTCTAGTGCATTCCATGATCATGATTAGGTATAATGAGGCTAAGCACATGGCATCTCCCGCTGCTACAGCTGTGCATCTGAAAGCCGCTAGTAGCGATCTGCATGGTCTATTGCCAGTATTGTTTTTGGTGAACGTATGGAAGAAGTCGGACATTCGGGAACTTTGCTCATGTGACACTTTATGTGCGTGAGCCGCAAAACAAAGCGTGACCAAGCAGTACAGGGGTGTATTCCTGGTGGTAATTCCTCTTTGTACTGATACATAACGCTAGGTGGTAACACACGGAAGATGCTCAATTTTCCAGCTGTTTTCTCACATTTTGAACGATTTGTTTTACACCAACTGTCATGGTGGGTGTTGTCCATTGGTGGATGTGGCGCCTTGTTAACATAGCCCCTGCTCCTTTTGGCCCCGCCTCAAAATCTCCATCTTTGTGAAGTAAAAAACTTGGCATCTCTGTAAATAACCAAAAATTTCTTTAGAGTGACGTTTATTTTAATTTTATGTTGTCATGGTTACCTGACAGCATTTAGGAAGGCGCAGTAAAATAGCACTTTGAAATAGTCAAACTGAAAAAAACATGGAATCAGTAAAAAGGAGGAAATAAATTCCATCCTTACATGTTGGTAGAGAAAAAATATAATTCATAAAGTTACTTTTGACTTTTTCACGTCTTTTTTTTCTGTTCATGTGAAGGTAAAGCCCACCTGCGGCGTGCGGTTATCAGACACGAAGAGGCGATGCGTATCCACAGCCTGTGTAAGATCCTGAGGAAGATGGACATCCTGCAGGACGTGCTGTCCCTCACACACAAACGCTCCCTGGACAAGTACTCTGAGCTGGACCGAGAAGACGACTTTGACGAAACAGCTGAAGCTCCGGAGATTCAGTGTGAGGGGATCTGTGGTGGTGCAGTGTGAAACAGGATCAGGGGTCTCATTTACTAAGAAGTGCGTAGAGTGATCCCAGGGGCGTATCCAGGATATTCTAAAGGGGGGGGGCGCCTTAGGTCATTGACAAAGCCAGTATAGGGGGTGCTGGGAGCATTCAATTTTTTTTTTTTTTTTTTTGTGGACCACAAGAAAGGGCATACCGCTCCTCCCCCTGGATTCCATCTGCGACAAATTACAGGTGGAAGTGACTGACTGAGATTTACACTGTACAAAATCTTTAATTTATCGTCAGTTATTCGCAGTAATTGTAATTCCTCATTTGTTCCACTTAGTTTTAAATAAAAATTGAGCAGTTTTTTTTCCAGTGTTTACAACTCAAATACTTTTATGTTTTACTTAAAGCCTTTTTAACCTTCATTATTTTTGTACTTAAGTAGTTTTCATTTTGGTACTTTTTCTTTAGTCAATTTTTTTTCCGAATTATTTTACTTAAGTACAAAAAGTGAAAACTTCATCCAGCACTGAAATGAAAGGAAGCTGATGTGATGGTTTCTCAAGTAAGCCGGTGCCACCCTTCATTACTCACACACAATGTCGAGGTATCGATATTGTGTAGCTGTGGTCGCGATGCTCATAGGCAAAGGAGAGTGGGAGGCGATCACCATGACAACTCCGATAATCTGTCGGTGAAATAAAAATGATCCAACCTTAAAGTGGTGACAAAAAAAGTAACTAGCTGCGCACTGGGAACCCATGTCAGCCCCTAGAGGTGGTCAATGAATTCCCAGCTTGGGATTTTCATAATATTATTATTTTCTTTATGTGTACAATACGAAATATTGTGCAGAAGCAGGTGCACAACAGCACATAATTTCAAAATGAGTTCAAACATTGTGATTTCACAATATTTACTTACAATTTTTTCCATGATGTGCTCTAATTTTCTAATGACAGGTATTTCTGAGTGTTTTCTAATTGTTTCTTCACTGCTTCAAGTTCCTCATTTCACTGTCCTCAGTTTACTTACGCTTCTGTCCACAAGGTGTCGTCTTTTCCCCGCATATTGCAATATTTTAGGACAGCTTCTGACTTGCTTTAAAGTCACGCAACAGTTCACCACATTTATAGAGTGCTTAATTTTTTTAGAAGTCAGCATTCGGTGGGATTTTGGGGCATTAGCACACTTTATGATTGAGACCCCTGATTTGTGATGTGTGAGTGTGTTATGGAGACAAACTTGTGGTTCGATAGTGAGGAGGTCTCTTTCTGTGTGCAGCTCTTACTCAGCAGAAACCAGACATCACACCACCGAACTTCTCCAGGGTCCAAGTCAATGATATTTTTCAGAGATTGGTAAGTCACACGCACGCACACACACGCATTAGTGGTAGACTCTCAAGGCTATCACTATCTCCACTACTGCCTTAAAAAATTTGAATCATCATTTGATTTTCTGATTAATTGATCGGTTTTCTTTCATGGTGTTCATCCACAGTAGATCGATCCACATGTGCATCTGCATTCGCACCTGTGTTAGTAAAAGTTCCTGTTGTTGCAGGGACCTCTATCTGTCTTCTGTGCCAGAGCTCGGTGGGGTCCGGTACGAACCATCTGCTTGCAGAGAAGAGAAGGTGGACTGGGTCTGACTCTCAGAGGAGACTCTCCGGTTCTCGTGGCGGGCGTTGTACCTGGAGGCTGCGCCGAGGTGACAACGATCAATAATTATTGCTTATTTCCAGGGACAGTGCTTAAAAAAGCAGAACTGTCATGCTACTGTTGGCCACTAGTGGACAGCAAAAATTCAGCTTGTCGTTTCTATGATTTTGTGCAGGAGGCGGGGCTGAGGGAAGGGGATTACATCGTGCAGGTGGACGGGCAGGACTGCAAGTGGGCCAAACACGCCGAGGTGGTGCACATGCTGAAGTGCGACAAACCCACACACATCAGTGTGCTCACACTGCACTCACATGACACACAGGTAAGGCAGCCTGTGTCTCCACATGTGTTTTTAATATAAACATGTGTTTGTATTGTGTTAACGTCTGCAGATGGAGAGACGGTCCTTGCTACTTTCACGCTGCAGTGATAAAGAAAACTCTGGCTTCCGCCTGATGGGCGGGGCTAAAGGCCAAAGCTCCGCCTCCTTATTAAACTGGAACAGGAAGAAGAGGGAAGGAGGGCGGAGCCTAAGAAGCAGATTCAGTCTGCCGTTTGGGCGCGGCACCGAGACCATGTACTGAGACCCCCACTGGGACATCCTTGGTGTAAACTACGTAACACGAAGACATCAACTCGTCCATTTTACGGTCCTGTTAGCATAAAAACCACGACGCATCTTTATGGGACTTGGTGGATTAGTGTTTTTTTTTTTTTTTTGTCTCATAGTGACGGTACACAGAATAAGATGGAAACTATGGGTAATTCATAGGGATACACCGATACCAGTGCTAGTATTGGGTATTGGGCTGATACCTCATTACTTGGTATTGGTGAGTACTCAAATAAAAGTACTTGTATTGGTTTTGAAAAAGTGGTGTCAGTGCATTAGTGGTAATTTATACTGATAAACTCATGCTGATTTAAACTCCCATAAACCAGACTGGATTAAGCGGTTCAGATGATAAACGAGTTTCCTTCCTATGATCGACTGATTAATCTGCATTTGTGGCGAATGATCTCAAATCAGGTTGAATGGCCGTCATATATCAAAACAGTAAACAAACCTCTGCCCCACATCAAGAGGTTGTTCAAATCAAATTAGCTCTGTAAACAACACCACTCAGTAAAATTCTTTCTTCTTATCTTCTGTCCCTTCATGTTGTAAAATATGAGTGTGACTGAGCTTGGATCTGAATATATGCATTCATTTAAAACTTCACCACATTTATGCGTCCAGCTTAAAGGAACAAGTACGCCTCTCTTCTCACGTTCCCACATCTGGATGAACGAACGGTAGCTTCTAGAAAGTTTAAAGCACTTGAATTTTAGCTTTTTGTTTTATTTTTAACGATTTAATGATGACGTTGTGACAAAATGAAACGTAGTGAATCTGAGCCAATCACCTGACAAAAGGGGAAGAACACGTTTTTGTACATTTTATTGAAATCGAAGCAGATTGTTACACGTGTACAGAAAACCAGGCGGGACTTTTATCCTGGGAACGAGTTTTGATGTCACCATTCAGGCAGAGGGCTCCGCCCCCATGTGATTATTTCCAGACTGTCCTCGCTGTCGCCATTTATAAAATCTGATGCTTTTTTGTCTTTTTACAAATAAAACTGAAAAATAAACTGTTTTGTTTTATTCAATGTCTAAACTTTAACCTTGTGTTGTCATGGAAACAGAACATCAAAGCCATCTCTGTTCATTACTTTTATGGACAGAGTTTCAAGATGCTGTCAAGGCGCTGTCAAGAGATCCGGTGGTCAGGGGACCTGGTTCCTCAGGATTGTATCTCTACATTTTAGCAGATGATGTGGTCCTGTTGGTTTCATTGAGCTGGGATCTCCAACTCTTACTGGACAGATTTTCTGCCAAGTATGATGCGGCTGGGATGAGAATCTGAGACCATGGTCCTCGCCTGGAAAGGGGAGAAAGCTCTCTGTGGCACAGGGACAGGGTTCCTGCTCTGAGTGGAGGAGTTTAAGTATCTCGGAGTCTTGTTCACTGTGGGGGAAGGATGGAGGGACAGACATATTGGTGCAACATCTGCAATAATTAGGATGCTGCATCAATTTGTTGTGGTGAGGAAAGATCTGAGCCATAAAGCAAAGCTCTGAATTTACCAGTTGATCTACGTTCCTACCCTCACCATGGTAACCATGATCTACGTTCCTACCCTCACCATGGTAACCAGGATCTATGTTCTTACCCTCACCATGGTAACCAGGATCTACGTTCCTACCCTCACCATGGTAACCAGGATTTACGTTTCTACCCTCACCATGGTAACCAGGATCTACGTTCCAACCCTCACCATGGTAACAAGGATCTACGTTCCTACTCTCACCATGGTAACCAGGATTTACGTTTCTACCCTCACCATGGTAACCAGGATCTACGTTCCAACCCTCACCATGGTAACAAGGATCTACGTTCCTACCCTCACCATGGTAACCAGGATCTACATTCCCACCCTCACCTACGGTTGCCAGCTGTGGGTGGTGACCGAAAGAATGAGATCATGGATACAAGCGGCTGAAATAAGCTTCCTCTGCAGGGTGGCTGGGCTCTCACTCAGATATTGGGTGAGGAGCTCTGCCATCCGGGAGGAGCTTGGTGTCGTGCCACTGCTCCTCCAGGTCAAGAGAAGCCAGATGAGGTGGTTCAGGTATCTGGTCAGGATGCCTCCTGAGCGCCTTGCTGGTAGGGTGTTTCGGGCACGTTCCACCGGGAGGAGACAGAGAGGCAGACCCCGGAGCTGCTGGAGAGACTATATCTCACAGCTGGCCGCGGAACAACTCGGGATACTTCCGTCTGGAGTATAAATTGCAGTATTTTTTTTAAACATATTTTGGCCAGTAGTGCGACTTATACTCCGAAACATAAAATTAGTGACAGTTTCTCTCCTTTGAACACACACATTTATAAAAAAAAGAGCGAGGCTTTGCCATCGACTTAAGTCTTGTTTTATTAAATAAATTCAGTAAATTTACACAACATTACACGTATATCTTAATATTTTCAAGAGCTATTTTTGAACTGATGTTTTGCAATGTTTTTAAATTAAGTTCTAAGATTTTTCACATTGAAACCAGTCTTTTTTTTTCAAAAACAAGTTTTCTTTTTTTAAAAAACAGTGTTTATGGTACAATTGCATTGTTTTTGTGGATGTAAAAGACTTTTATTGATCAGGTTTAAATGTTGATGTTATGCCGTCCTCTGGTTGTGGTCGGGGGTTCACCCCCCGTGGTGATGACGTTTCCCTTGTTTTTCATTGGAAGAAATTTATGCAGTACGGATTCAAATGAAACACGTTTTCTATGAGTTTTTTATTGCCCCCTGGTGGACCAGCAAGGACCTTCTGGTCTCTGCATGAAAAAAGTTCTTTTTTTTTAAGTTCCGTTCCTGGAGCGGACCCCTCATGCCTGGACGGGAGAGGCCAGCCCGCTTTGCTCCAGCTCTGCAATCACAGACATGTGTTTGAAGTTTGGAGGGTCATGGTTAAAAGTTTCCACCAGTCGGTACGTCTCCTGCCGCCGCGTGCCGTAGAACAGTTGCACTTGATTGGCTAGACACTGTGCCTGGTGGACGGTCTGCAGAGAGAAGACAGGGTCAGCATGTTCAGGGGTCTACCTGGAGGTGGACTAGGTGTTCTTACAATAAACTTGGGGTCCATTTCTGCCGTCATCAGCACAATGCCTTTCTGTTCCTGTAGGTTGGGGTAGTGGTAGAGGATCAGCTGACTGGGAGCGTTTTCACCCAGAGTCTGGAACAGAGAGAAGGACCTCGGTCTTAGGGTCTCATTTAGGGACAGTAAAAACCTCTGGAACAAACTTTATGCAACCTCAAACTTCATAAATTCCCCCTACGATAAATCTCAGACGTAAGCCAACTTGATCTCCGTCCTGCCCCAAACCACACCTCTAAAACTCCATTTTTGGATTATGCAAATGAGGTATTTAAAGTGGGAGGCGGTCTAACAAAATGCCTCTATCTGCCTTATGTCACATGATTTCTTGTTAGTGAATGGTTGGACTGTTCATCTATAGTTGGTACTGAGTAATTGCAGGCAGTTCTATTAAAATCCCGTCAATGATTCGGGAGGTACCACATATAGATGCACAGACAGCCCAAATGCTTTGTGGCTGCTCCATATTTTGAGGTTGAGCCATTAAAACAACTACCTGCTGCTGGCGGTCAGACTAATGCTTGAAATCACTGACCTAGTTGCTGGACTGAAATAAAATTGAGCGCAGGCACTAGAAGGTGCGGGTGTGACTCGGTACACGACAAAAAAGGAGTTCAAACAATTAACAATGTACATAAATCTTAATCTTTTCCATGATTTAGTCCACTTTTCTTATGTACGGTCGTACACTGACAGGGATTTTTGTGTGTTTTCTAGTTGGGTTTTTTGCTGCTTCAAATGCTTCATTTCACTGTCCTCAGTTACCAAGTCTTGTCTTTTCTCCACGTCTTGGGATTTGCGTACGACCCTCTTGACTTTGCTCAAGCTCATGCACCTTTATGGATCGCTCAGTTTACGTAGAAGTTGGTCGATGCTCGGTCTTGGTTTTGTCTCCTTCAGAGCAGGTGACCCTGTATGGTTCGACTACTAAAGACCTGGAACAGGAAACCCACCTGGACGTTTATCAGGGAGGTGAAGTGGAGCTCATGTCCGGACCACTGACCCACAAAGAACTCGTAACCTTCCTTTTGGGGCAGAGCGTAGAGAAACTGACGGAGGACAGACAGAGAGGTGTTACCACTGTAGCTAGTAAAAAAATCTGACATTGAAACATGGAGAGACGTTTCCACCTTCCTTACCATAGGACAGGACTTGGATCGGTTTAGAATCATTTCGTACATGGAAGCCTGTGAAGGAAACGGCAGCTGTTAGAACGAATCGGTGATAATGTGTGTGTGTGTTTGATGTCTAATGATTGTGTAACAACAAAATGTGTTGTGAGGGTAGTTTTACTGCAGGCTGGAAACGATTGGCTGGGGTTTGCGATCAGTAGATCTCAAAAGTGTTGCTCCTTGAAAAGTAGATTTCGGGTCGAAAAAGGTCGGACACCCCTGATCTAAGGTTTTCTAAAAGGTCTAACTGGGCATCAGGTCTTTCTAAAGGGGCGTGGCCTCACCGGGATGGCGGCACTGATGGTGTCTTTAGTAGAAAAATAAGTCATCCAGAGCTGGAAATGAAAAAGATGAGAAACATGAACGTCAGATTAAAATATTTACAGAGAAGTTTTCCATCCGTCAGTTTTGATTCTGATCGATTCAACAATCGTCTGATTTTTTACTTCCAAAGCAGAAATACTGCCGATTATTCGACGGATTTCAGTCGAACCTGAACCCTTGGATTTACATGGAGGAAGAAAGCAGAAACAGACCGTTTTAAAACCTGTTCTTTGAGTTTTGTGAACAAAGTAATGAGTTTTATTATTAGAATCCTTAACTATAAATATGTTTGGATACATTTACTGTCATTCGGAACGTTTACTAATAACTTTATCATCATTTGATCCATGATTTTAGTAAATAAAGTTTTATATGAGTAAAAATACAAAATACAGAACAATCGAACCAGAAAATGTGAGATCTTATTGGTTTTTGGCTTTGATTGTGTTTAAACGACCATTTGATCAAATTAAACTATGACGTTATGAACTAAAACAATTACAAATATATGAAATTTTTTTAAGACAAACTAGACAAATTAAAATATTGCATGATTTTGAAGTGAAAAGATAAAATAGTTTTTATTTACGATTTGAACTTTTATAAATAAAAGAATGTCTTTAAGTTTTAATAAAAACAAGAAAAGCACTTTGAGTAAAAAAAAAATACTTTTACTACTAAAAAAAACAAAACTTTTGAGATTTGCTGAAAAGTTAACATAAACTGAAAAGTAAAAAAAAAACTTTAAAAAAACATTTGGCACACAGCCAGCTCTTCTGGTCCGTCAGCAATTCTGCATCTTCTCCCCGTGGTTCTGTAACCTACCTAACCTTCTGTATCCTACACAGTAGGGAACCAGATTAAAACTTCCTCAGACTCACCTCGGCCACCTCCTCTCCGCTCTTCTCTTGGATCAGCTCCAGGTTCAGGATGGAGGACAGAGTCTGGAGAAGATCAGAAAAACCTTTCAGTATTAAATCTCCTCAAACTGCTCCTTCATGAGGTAGAGATGATGCTCACTTTGTTTTTAGTGAAACCTCCTGATGAGCCATCGCTGGCGGCCATCTTGTCTCGTTTATCAAACTGAAAAGAGACAGAAACCAGATTAAAGACAGAATCTGTCTACATATGGAACCATTTGAAACGGATCAGATACGAAATAGGATGCTATAACACTTGGGCAGCAAACAAAACGCTATCGTAAATCAATGTTGGCAAGAAATCATTTCATAAGTTTCTACCCTCACCATGGTAACCAGGATCTACGTTCCTACCCTCACCATGGTAACCAGGATCTACACTATATTGCCAAAAGTATTGTCTCACCTGCCTTTACTCATTCTATGAACTGAAGTGCCTCCCATTCCTAACTCATAGAATTCAATATGATGTCGGTCCACCTTTTGCAGCTATTACAGCTTCAACTCTTCTGGGAAGACTGTCCACAATGTTGAGGAGAGTGTTTATAGGAATTTTTGACCATTCTTCCAAAAGCGCATTGGTGAGGTCACACATTGATGTTGGTCGAGAAGGCCTGGCTCTCAGTCTCCGCTCTAATTCATCCCAAAGGTGTTCTATCGGGTTCAGGTCAGGACTCTGTGCAGGCCAGTCAAGTTCATCCACACCAGACTCTGTCATCCACGTCTTTATGGACCTTGCTTTGTGCACTGGTGCACAGTCATGTTGGAAGAGGAAGGGGCCCGCTCCAAACTGTTCCTACAAGATTGGGAGCATGGAATTGTCCAAAATGTTTTGGTATCCTGAAGCATTCAATGTTCCTTTCACTGGAACTGAGGGGCCAAGCCCAGCTCCTGAAAAACAACCCCATACCATAATTCCTCATCCACCAAATTTCACAGTTGGCACAATGCAATCTGAAATGTACCGTTCCCCTGGCAACCTCCAAACCAAGACTCGTCCATCAGATTGCCAGAGGGAAAAGCGTGATTCATCACTCCAGAGAACGCGTCTCCACTGCTCTAGAGGCCAGTGGCGGCGTGCTTTACACCATTGCATCCGACGCCTTGCATTGCACTTGGTGATGTGTGGCTTGGCTGCAGCTGCTCGGCCATGGAAACCCGTTCCATGAAGCTCTCTGCGTACTGTACTTGGGCTAATCTGAAGGTCACATGAAGTTTGTAGCTCTGTGCAGAAAGTCGGCGACCTCTTTGCACTATGCGCTTCAGCATCCGCTGACCCCTCTCCGTCACTTTACGTGGCCTACCACTTCGTGGCTGAGTTGCTGTTGTTCCCAAACGCTTCCATTTTGTTATAATAGAGCTGACAGTTGACTGTGGAATATTTAGGAGTGAGGAAATTTCACGACTGGATTTGTTGCACAAGTGGCATCCTATGACAGTTCCACGTTGGAATTCACTGAGCTCCTGAGAGCGGCCCATTCTTACACAAATGTCTTGTTTCACAGTCTGCATGCCTGAGTGCTTGAATTTATACACCTGGGGCCAGGCCAAGTGATTAGAACACCTGATTCCGATCATTTGAATGGGTGAGCGAATACTTCTGGCAATATAGTGTATGTTCCTACCCTCACCATGGTAACCAGGATCTACGTTCCTATCCTCACCATGGTAACCAGGATCTACGTTCCTACCCTCACCATAGTAACCAGGATCTACGTTCCTACCCTCACCATAGTAACCAGGATCTACGTTCCTATCCTCACCATGGTAACCAGGATCTACGTTCCTACCCTCACCATGGTAACCAGGATCTACGTTCCTATCCTCACCATGGTAACCAGGATCTACGTTCCTACCCTCACCATAGTAACCAGGATCTACGTTCCTACCCTCACCATAGTAACCAGGATCTACGTTCCTATCCTCACCATGGTAACCAGGATCTACGTTCCTACCCTCACCATAGTAACCAGGATCTATGTTCCTACCCTCACCATGGTAACCAGGATCTACGTTCGTACCCTCACCATGGTAACCAGGATCTACGTTCCTACCCTCACCATGGTAACCAGGATCTACGTTCGTACCCTCACCATGTTAACCAGGATCCACGTTCGTACCCTCACCATGGTAACCAGGATCTACGTTCCTACCCTCACCATGGTAACCAGGATCTACGTTCCTACCCTCACCATGATAACCAGGATCTACGTTCGTACCCTCACCATGGTAACCAGGATCTACGTTCCTACCCTCACCATGGTAACCAGGATCTACGCTCCTACCCTCACCATGGTAACCAGGATCTACGTTCCTACCCTCACCATGGTAACCAGGATCTACGATCCCACCCTCACCATGGTAACCAGGATCTACGTTCCTACCCTCACCATGGTAACCAGGATCTACGATCCCACCCTCACCATGGTAACCAGGATCTACGTTCCTACCCTCACCATGGTAACCAGGATCTACGATCTCACCCTCACCATGGTAACCAGGATCTACGTTCCTACCCTCACCATGGTAATCAGGGTATACGTTCCTACCCTCACCATGGTAACCAGGATCTACATTCCTACCCTCACCATGGTAACCAGGATCTACGTTCCTACCCTCACCATGGTAACCAGGATCTACGTAAAGCCATTGTTCCTTCGGATCGAGAAAAAACAGATGGGGTAGTTTGGGCATCTGGTTAGGATGCTCAAACCAGTGATGCCCAACTGCCTCACAGATGGAGACCCAGAGGTAGACCCTAGACCCGCTGGAGAGACTATGTCTCACAGCTGGCCGGGGAATGACTTGGGATCCTTACAGGTGAGCTGGAGGATGCAGCCGGGGTGAGAGAAACCTGGGCTTCCCGTCTGAGGCTGTTGCCCCCGCGACCCGGCCCCGGATGAGCGGAAGATGACAGAACGGAACGTTTCGGGGTTTTTTTCCATCCAAAGTTCTCTTTGTGATGCCGCAGCGGAACGTCTAGCAGTGAGAGCATGTTTCCACACGGTCGCACCGCGTGCACAAGATGAGACAAAAATAATAAAAAACAAAACTTTTTTTATGACGGTGGTTCAGTGGTTAGAGCGTTCGCCCGCGGACCGGATGTAAATCGGAAGTTTGCGGGTTCGCATTCCACTGAGTGCACGTCGAGGGTCCTTGGAGAAGACACCTGACCCCCCTTTTCTCCCACCATTGGCGCCACCTGCTGCGGTGTAGGAGTGCAACACACAAACTTCCCCGATGAGGGATGAATAGAGTGAGTTAAAAAAAAAAAAAGTAAAAAAATCTGCTTCACCTCCTCCTCCATTCGTCGGATAAAGTCCGCCTGCTTAGAGTTTCCAACCACCTCCTTCTTGGCATCGCGGCGTGTCTCCAGTCGGGCCTTGTACTCCTGGGGTTTGGCACTGAAAAGAACCAGAAACACTTTGTTTACTTTTTGTGGGTTTTGATCTTTTTTAATCGTTTCTAAATTAATTTGAGATAAATTAAGTTTGGGTTAATTTTGCTTTAATGATTTAAAATGAGTCTAATTATAACTTATAGCTCCCACATCGAGGTGACGAGGAACCCAGATTTTGAGACATGATTTCCCTGTGTGAGGTCATTAGGACACGCCCCAAAATCTGGACATACAACCCATTGGAACCCTCCGTCCCAACCCAATAAATTTAACCACTTTATTTTGAAATAGGACTGTTTATTAGGAAAGCATGCTTTTTTTCAAAGCTCTCACATTGAGATGCAAGGGGCCCCAAATTTTGTGACAGGATAAATGTGGAGTTTTTAGGACACGCCTCAAAATTTTGGGAATTTAACTTTCTCCCTCACTTCCTTTACTTTGAAAACCATACTACAAAAAAAAAGAGCCCTTTTGCCAGTAATGCTAGCATTAAGGTACAGAGGTACCCCAAAGATTCTGACATAATTTACCTGTGTGGGGTCACTACCACACAACCCTAAATATTGCAATTTAACTGCCACACTCATAAATTTTGTCTCCTATATTTTGAAATCCTATTGTTTGTTAGAAATAAAAAGGTTCATAAACTTTTCAAACAAGTGTTTTCGTAATGTTTCTCTAGAACAAAACATTTTATCTAGGTCCCAGAGGCGTTGGCCTAGTGGTAGAGTTACCGGCTTTTGACCAGGGAAACCTGATTTGAATCCCACGGGGTGCAAGCTGTCCCTAGGACCACAAGATGGCAAAGACAACAACAACAACAACAAAATAACACTAAAAAGACACACACACACATCATTTGATCTAAGAGGAACATCTAGAAGTGCAAGAGTCTTGATGTGCAGGGTGGATTTAGAGAGGAACGTCTAGATGTGCAGAAATAATTCAAAATGTATCAGATGTTTGGTTCCAGTACGTAAACCAGTGTTTTTACACTTTGCAGTGCACAACTTTACACATAACACTGACGCACTGTACAGGAAGGGTCAGAGCAGGCTCTACCTCCTGAGGAGACTGCGGTCCTTTGGAGTGAATGGGGCACTCCTGAAGACCTTCTATGACTCTGTGGTGGCATCAGTCATCCTGTACGGTGTGGTCTGCTGGAACAACAGCATCACAGAAAGGGAGAGGAAGAAGCTGGACAGAATCATCAAGAAGTCCAGTTCTGTCCTGGGCTGCTTCCTGGACTCAGTGCAGGAGGTGGGTGACAGAAGGATCCTGAAGAGACTGACATCCATGCTGGACAACAAGTCCCACCCCCTGCAGGACACTCTGTCTGCACTAAAAAGCAGCTTCATTGGCAGGCTGCTCCACCCTCGCTGTTTGAAGGAGAGATACAGGAGGTCTTTCCTTCCTTCTGGTGTGAGACTCCACAATGAGCAATTTTAACCACGTGCTCTTTTTGTTATTTCTCACCAGAAACTGACTTTGAATGCATGTTTTTGTTCTTAGTCTACTTTGCTTTTTTTGTTTTTGTTTTGTTTGCACATACTTATCATGACCTTTTTTTTTCCGGTGCCTATTCTGTTGAATTGTGGGACAAATGAAGGTATTCTTAATCTTAAGTTTCTACATAAAACACGTACAGTTTTAATTTTAGACAATTATTTATGTTAATAGCATAATTAAAAATGTGGAGCAGAGAGGTGGTTAAATCCACATATTTTAGGGTGTGTCCTAATGACCACACATACTGTAAATCATGAAACAAGATTTGGGGTTCCTCTGCACCTCAATGTGGGAGCTAATGGAAATAAAAACATTCTTATTTTAAATTAAAAGGGCTATAACTAATGGAAAAAGAGTCCTAATGACGTCACATGGACTAAAACATGTTGTAAAATGAGCATTTGTCATATGTATATGATTTTTCTGGAAGCATGTGCTGCGCGTGCGCAGTGACTAACCTGCGCAGCTTCTGTATTTTTTCCTGGTATTTGTTATAAAATGGATTTTCTTCCAGTTCCGGTTCCTTCCGGACTGAAAAGGCCCGGAACTGAAGCGGGACCAAGCCGGGAATCAGTGTCCTGATGCCGGTAGCTCTGACAGCGATCATCCCCCGGTACATACAGGACATCTGGAGAACGGCAGCCGCCATCTTTCCATCTCCGTCCCACATCGATAACCTTCCGACTGGATACAGGGTGTAAATAGTTCCGATTAGAAACTAAGTTAAAACAAAATTAAGTGAAATAAAATAAAACATAACACAATTTACGTGTAAATAAAAATGACTAAAGTAACATCCCGGTCCATTTGGCTAACTGGCTAATGTTGCCCTTGAGTTTTATGAAAAATGTTGCTATGGTAACCAGTAGAGGTCGCTACAGACAGAAAAAAAAACAACATCTGTGGTGTTTCCAGCCATCCATTCATCCTTTCATCTATCCATCCATTTATTTAAGCATCTTTTCACCCATTCATCCATTTATTGTTTCAACCAATCATTTTTTTTCCTGAAAATATCTCCTGGACAAAACATTTAATCCGAGAGGAACGTCTAGATGTGCAGGAAGGATTTAGAGAAGAACGTCTGGATGTCAAGAAATTATTTAGAAACGAACGTCTGGATTTGTGGGAAGGATTTACACAGAACTGTTTAATCCTATTGGGTTGTGGGGATGGTGGAGTCTGTCTCTTCTGATTTCAGGTGAGAGGCAGGGTTACCCCCTACCAGGTTACCAGTCTGCTCCAGGGCCACACACATACACACACATACACACGCACTCATTCATTCCTAGGGGAAATTTTAAAATGGCCAATCAACCTAACATGTTTGTTTTTGGAGAGTGAGAGGAAACCAGAGAAAACCCACACATACACGAGGAGAACATGCAAACTACACACAGAGAGACCAGTGTTTCAAGCCTAGCCCCCAACCCGGGATTTGAACCACTTTTAATAGCTTTAGTTAGAAAAATATGTGAAATAGAATAAAATGTTTTCAGCAAATTTGTGACTTTCCTGCATTTAAAAAAAAGCCAGAATGAAAACATCAACTTATTCGAATTGAATTAAAATGACTTTTTAATCCCCAAAAGGAAATTTGATGCTGAAGTGCAAGCAAAGAACCAGAAGAAGAACCCATAAGAAGAAGAAATCAAAAGGTAGTTACAGGTTTGAAAGTGAAAGGTTAGAAAGTTTGACGGAAGATAATACAAATGATTTTCTGTACCGTTCCTTTGAGCAGCAGGGTTGCAGGAGTCTGTTGCTGGTTTATTTGGATTTGTTTGTTTGTTTGTTTGTTTTTAAATATAATCTTAATGATTTTTTTTTAGTTTTACAAAATAAGCTCAACAGTGTAACAAAACATTCTGAAATTAAAAAGAAAAACACCAGGTGAGAGCGGCCATGCTGATCGGTCTAGAGACAGTAGCACTGAGGAAAAGACAGGAAACAGAGATGGAGGTAGCAGAGATGAAGATTCTGAGGATCTCTCTGGGAGTGACCAGGATGGACAGGATCAGAGGAACAGCACACGTTAGAGGTTTTGGAGATAAAGTCAGAGAGGCCAGACTAAGATGGTTTGGACATGTGCAGAGGAGAGAGAGAGTGTACATCGGAAGAAGGATGCTGGGTTTGGAACCACCAGGAAAGAGGCCTCGAGGAAGCCCAAAGAGGAGGTTCATGGATACAGTGAAGGAAGACATGAAGATACAGTAGTTGGTGTGACTGAAGAGGATGCAGCAGATAGGGTTAGATGGAAGAAACTGACTAACTGTGGCGCCCCCTGGAGGGAAATGCAGAAAGAAGAAGAAGAATAAGCACGACCTCTACAAATCTCTGGGATGCTTTCTGAGTCCTCCTACAGCAGCGCTGACACCGGCCGTATCAACGTGTCTTTCCATGGGACCATGTCAGGAACGCCAAGATAGGGATCCTGGTACTTGGCCCTCCAGGATTTCCATACCCTTTATCCAGGCCTGCAGCTGCGGCGGTTACTCCAGCTTCACTGTCTCGGCATAGACTCAACCTGAGTAGCAACAGTTTATTTGGCATCAAGCAAGTCGAGGAGAATAGAGAGATCGAGCACGAGGCCACAAAAAAAGTCTGCCACTGCTCCCCCCTGGACTCATACTAGTTATTACAGTTGCAGGTAGAGTGGTAGGATCTGCAGCTCCCTCATCATTTTATTCAGCCACAACCAACACGGCACAAACAGATCAAGGAAATTAGGTGTTGGGCAAAATGAACTAGTGTGACTGAAAAACTGTAAAAATCATCACAGTTTTCACCATCCCTCCGTCCTCTTCCCTCCTCCCTCCACCACGTCCTCCATTCTCCTGCTCCACTCGGCCCTCCTGCAGGATGTATTTTTCATGGGCTTCTCTGGAGGCTTTTATCATTAATTATGGAGAAACTCTAAGCTCTCCATTTGCTGTACAGATGTTATTTTTTACTTTAGGAAAGAAAGGCCGCTCGTCCATAATTCAGAGCTAATCCTGCTCACAGGAGAACAAATAAATCAAATAGAAACACACACACACAAACACACACACACACACATATACACACACAAATACACACACACACAAAGAGAAAGAAAAATCTGTCTGAATGACAAAAAATCTATTTATTTTTATTCAAAGATCAAACTGACTTATTTAAATTATTTGAGCAAATTTTTTATATAAATCACAGAAATTGATGTAATAATTGAACAAAATGAGAAAAGATTATTAAAACAATAATAAAGAGTGAAAAAAAAAAGTCTAAAAATAAAATTAAACTAAATGAACTTGTGAAAAATCTGAGAAAATGACACAAATTGATGATAAAAAATAAAAATGCACAAAAAGGAATAAATCTTTACAAAACAAAGTTATGCAAAACAGTAAATAACAGAAATTGAAATAAAGGAGATGTAAAATAAAAACATTCCTGTATAAAATCCAACAAATAGTGAAAAAATTGTGATAAAATGAGACATTTAAAAAAATGATTGAAGAAAAAAAAGTAGAGAAATAGAAAAATAACTTTCAGAAGTTTTGACAAATTATTTTGAGTTAAATCAAATAAAAGTTATAAGAATTTAAAAAGTTAGAGAATATTTTAAAATTTAATATTTGAAAAAGCAAAAATGTGTAAAAATTTTCAACATTGAAATAAAAATAAATCAAGTAGAAAATATTTCAAACAAATTGAAAATGAAACATTAATTGTAATAAAAAAAAATATATAAAAAAGTATTCAAAAATATGGAAAAAGAAGCAAAAATGTAAAAAATGAAAGAGATAACAAATAATAATAAAAAGATCAATACTAATCATTTCCAAAAAAAATTAAAAAAAATCACAATATTGTTTTTTTTTTTATTAAACTTCTTAAAATGCTTCAAAACAAAAAGTTAAACACTGAGTATTAAAAAATAGAAAATTCAAATCAAACACGTATCAAATTATTATTAAAAAGTAAAGTGAACAAAAATGTTTATTAAAAGCAGAAATTGAGACGAGTTTGAGGAAAATAAACAAAGAAAAAAACTGGACACACAAAAAAAATAAATAAATAAAAGAGTTTGATTATAAAAAACATATAATAATAATAATAAAAAAATCATCTTTAAAAAAATCATCTTTAAAAGAAGAAACGGTCTGATTTTATAAAAATGGAGGAAGAGACTAAATGAGAGGGTGTCATAACCTCCTCTGGGTTTATACTGGGTCCTGGGACCACTCAACTACACACACACGCACACACACACACACACACACACACACACACACACACACACACACACACACACACACACACACACACGGAGTCCATTAAATGTTCATGAGTGTGTCTGAAGATACCCTGTGTGTGATGTGTGTGTGTTTTTTTTTTTTTTTTTGCTTGTGTGTATCTGTGTGTTTGTCTCATTAGAACTCATGGATCAAATTTCATTTTTAATTAACAATGAGATCATTAGCATGACCTTTGACCCAGACATGTCTATGGAAAACTAATGTTGAGCGGACATAAAATACTCTCTCTCTAAACAAACACAAACACACACACACACGCCAATACACACGGTTACTTGGACAGTAAAAAATAAAGCAGAAATCTTTGATCCATTTGCATAACTACAAAATAAAAGCCCAAATATTTCTGTAAAAAAAAACCAAATAAAACAATAATATTTTCTAAATCAATAAAACTGTTTGTAATTTAATAAATTACAGTTTGAAATACTAAA
Source organism: Neostethus bicornis (assembly GCA_902685375.1). NCBI lineage: Eukaryota > Metazoa > Chordata > Actinopteri > Atheriniformes > Phallostethidae > Neostethus > Neostethus bicornis. The sequence goes on along the minus strand of LR738547.1, from coordinate 3,663,611 downwards.
AAAGACTAATTTATAATTTCGAAAATTTAAATATTTTAGTAAAACAAATGTTTTTTGTAAAATTTTCTTTGCAGTTTGAGTTTAAATTATTTTCTAAAAGTATTAAGAATTCTGATTTAAAAGTGTACTTGGATTTTTTTTTCATTTATTTCTCTGATTGATTCTCAGCAGAGTCCCTGTAGTTCCTAATACAGCCTGAAGGCGCCGCTGCTCGCACACAAAATGATCCAGAATAAAAGAAAAAAATTAGTTTAACACATTTTGTTGGTTAGAAATGATCAAAACGTGACTTTATGTACTTTAAAATCTTTCAAAAATATATTTACTTTTCTTGTTTCCATCTGAAAACAAAAAAGTCTATATTTTCATTAATATTTGATCATTTGTTTGTATTTTTCTCTTTGTACTCGTTCCTTCTTTTTATTTTAATGTCTATTTATCCTTCTTTATTTCTTCTTTTTTTTGGTTGTGTCTAAATCTAGTATCTAAAAATTAAAATTTTTCTTTATATAACCTTCTCAGTTTGCTTTGATGTCGACGTGAGTCCAGTTTAATATGTTTTACCTGTTAAAAATTATTCGAATGTGAGCTTATACTTCTTTTACTATCCGATGATGTTCATTTTTCTTGCTTTCTTTCGGAACACAAAAACAATGCAAAATAAAATTCCATAATTTTCCAACATCTCACCAGCTGTTTATGAGAAAATGAACTCATCTGTGGAACAAAACCGAAAAAACCAGAACGGATCATTTTCAGAATGAAATCATGCCAACATTTACTTTATGGAAATCCATGGAATCCATGGATTCGTATGGCCCAATATTACTTGCCTGACTCGTGTTGTATCAATCGTCTTCACGCAGCAAGTCGAACAAAAATAAAATCACACGAAATCACACAAATCTAGCCCCTGTTCGAGGGAGCATGTGTTAGTCACACTGTACCAACGAGCAGGGTCTAATTCTAAAGGAAAGGCATTAGAAAATAGTGGATGAGATGAGGACCACAAGACAAGAAAGCCAGGAGTCAGTCATCAGGACTGAGGAGATGTGGATACACCAAATAATACATTTTATAAAATAAAACTTCACAAGTTCTGGTAAAAGTCATATAAAATGGAGGAAGAACAAAGTGATGAGGGCTGTAATGAGATGTAGAAACCTTTTCTCCGGGGCCTTGTTTGGGCTCCGGATTCAGGTAAACAGGTACAACAAACAAGTACCGTCGAGACGCATCGGGGAGACTCTTCATTTAGAGTCTTTTTTATGTCTAGTCCGAGATTATCAAATTTAGAATACTGTTGTGATGTGTGTCACCATGTGTACGGATCTTGGCAAGTATTATTTTAGAGATAGTGTTGGTAATCTTGTGTCCCGATCAATCCGACTCTTTCTTCCTATCCATGGAAATAGTCTGACCTCGCAGGGTAAGGTCACAGGGTAACCCCATGGTCAATTGTTCCTCTGTCTCAGATGTCTAAGATGTGACGTATGTAATCTACCTGAACAGTCAGTGTCGTCTAAAATCAGAGCATGATTTCCTGGATAAACTTTCAAAACACAGTTTTTAAATTCTCAATCTGGGGAATCGTTACCAACACTGACTGTGTAGCATGGAGGATCTCCAGAACTACAAACATGGGTTTTGTATATTTTCCAAGAAAACAGCTGCACAGAGTTTAGATGAGAAGGAGTTTGATCCGAAAGTTTGAACTTCAAACCCAATGTTTTAACCCCTCCAGCCTCTGCAGCCTGCGTCGTCACCAGGAGCCTTGTTTATTAAAAATCATAGCTTACAAACTGAGCAGATTGTTTCCTTCTTAGTTCCTACAGAGTTTTTCATAACGTGGCTCCATCCTGCCGGTATGAACTCCTTCACATTTCTCTTTTTTCTGTCTCAGCCTCTCGGCTCCGCAGTTCTGGATTTCTCTTCACGCTACGCAATATCTGACTCTATTAGTCTGTTCAAAGCCGGACTTAAAATCCACCCGTTCAGACGATCACACAACGTTATCCTTCAGTTTGGTCCTATTTTGTTCTGTTTGACGTCCTAAAAAACAACATAATTACTCTTATTTATCTGACATTAAATGAATATTTTCATTTCTTTATTAAGGCATTTTTATTTGTCTTCTTTCTGTCTGCATTCTTCTTTTTCTTCTCTCCTTTGTTGTGTCCTTCCTTATGACCTAAAATCCTCCTTTTTATTTATTTAACCTGCTCTCTTCCTCGCAGTCTAAGAAAGGATGGATGGATGATGGGGAGCGGACTGAGCGCGCTCAGTGATGCTGACAGATGTCACTTTGGCTGCTGCTAATGCAGACGAGCTAACCTGAAATGAGGCGGGACAGGCCGGCAGCCTTTTTTTTTTCTTCTTGTCTTTGTCTCCTTTTCTCCTCCAGCAGCGGAGGTCAGAGGTCAGCAGGGTCACAGACAGCAGGGGTGAAAGACAATACGGTGAAAACTGGCTTTATAATCAGAATCAGAATCAGAATCAGAATCAGAAGGATAAAGGAAGGATAAAGGAAGCATAAAGGAAGTTTTTAAAAATAAATTAAATAGAAAACATGTTTGTATTGAATTTAGTCATTTTAACATCATGTCTTCTGGTCCTAATTTCTTCCTTCACACCCTCTCCTTCTGTTTCTAACCTGAGCGACCATAGACATAAACACACTAGACTGGTGACAGTTGTAATTGATATCACTATTATGGTCTAAATTATTTATAAAGTCTCACCCCGGCAGTAAAGGTGGAGCTAACATTCAATTCAGTTTTATTTGTTTAGCCCAAAATCACAGAATTTCTGTCTCAATTTGCTTCACATGAAAGATTCAGAAAGAAAAACAAGAAAAAAGAGGAATGTATAAACACAAATACACAGCAAGAAAAGTAACAAATGCTAGCTAAACAAGTCTAGCACATTCCTGCCCTTAGACTCTCCTTCAAAGTGAGGAAAAACTCCTAAAAACCCATCAGTGGGGAAAAAATAAGAAACCTCGTGGGGATCCACATGAAAGAGATCCCTCCTCGGGACGAGCATCCAATGTGTCTAAAACTATTGTTTAAATATTAGCTTATTCTACTCTACAGTTAAATATCTAAAGAAGTCAATAGATGTTCTTCATCCTGATGGAAACACGGGGGACTCCTCAGCCCGGAGATGTCCAGGATGGGCATGAGTAGATGGATTTCATCCTGATGGAGTGGGGATGATGAAGCGCAGAGGTCTCCTTGGTGTGACCATGCCCAGGACAGGAACGCAGAGTATCCATCAGGAATCTGAAATGGGGCTCTCTCCCAGAGAGGAGGGAGAGAGGTGGACAACATGTGAATTGCTTTGTACCAACTAGCAGTGTAAATCTAAATAAACAGACAATAGAGAACAATGAATGAGATAGAAAGCTCGGGATGGAGAGGGTCAGGGGGAAACAGACCCTGGCTAGGGTAGGGAGAAAGGGGTAGGGAGATACAGACCCTAGTCAGGGTAGCGGTGGAGGGATACAGACCCTGAAACTAAATGAAAAGATTTTAGAGAAGCTACACGCACACAACCATCCACACACTCATTCCAAGGGGCAATTTCCACAGGGCAAGGAGTACCTGGAGAAAACCCACGCATACACAGGGAGAACATGCAAATTCCACACAGAAAGGCCAGTGTTCCAAGCCTTGTCTCAAACCAGGATTCGGACCCTGACCTTTTTGCTACCCACTGTCCCACCGTGCAGCCCGGGACAGAAAAGATCATTAAAGATATCCTTGGTGTATCTTTATGGATTAAATTAAGATTTTCTGAGTAAATACAGACATCATAGACTCAAGAGAGGAATCCAAAAAATAAAAAAGCGTCATTTAGCAGAATACGTTCCTTTTAAATGTTTCTTTCTTAATTAAAGTTTTTTTTTCCTGAGCGACTAATAAAACATCTTAACATAGAAAATCAGAAAGACTGGGAACCTGTCATCCATCCCTCCATCCATCCCTCTATCGCTCTATCAATCCATCCATTAATCTCCACATACTGGTTCCAGTATTCTCATGAATAAAGGAGACATTTTAAAGAAAAAGAAAGAAAAGAGAAAAAGTGTCAGCTCTCTGCTCATTATAACAGCTGGTGTCAGAATTCGTTTTTCTGTGTGTGTCAGATACATGCTCCGTTTAACGGCGTGTGTGTCTATCTGTGTGTGTGTGTGTGGTTGCTGATTCAGCTTGTTATCTGATGGAACCACAGACAGAATGAGTTTAAATCTCAGCGTCTTTTCAAACTCGTGCAGAAACTCGTCGTTTTCATTCTGAAGCGCTGCACATGTATCACCTGGACGGGTGATTTCTGTCCAGGTCTTATTGGGTGTTCAACACGAAGCTGAAAGAATACATTTACCTGTCAAGTTCTGTTAGCAGTGCCCATAATAGCTTAGGAAGAACGTACTTGTGTTTTTTGGCGTTTTATTGTTGATGGAGCATCATATGATCAATAAACTGACATTTTCAGAAAACAGACGATGACTTTAAAGTGCTAAACACATTCACCAAACTTTACCAGACATGACAAGTCTCCCGCTTTGGGCAGGAGACACCCCCAATTAGGACCCATCTCCCGCTCATCTACCAAGACTAATAAAATTCCCACATGATAAACACTCTGGTGCATTCCATGAACATGATTAGGTAATGGGGCTAAGCACATGGCATCTCCTGCTTCTGCAGCTGTGGATCTGAAAGCCGCTAGTAGCGATCTGCATGGTCTATTGCCAGTATTGTTTCTGGTGAACGTATGGAAGAAGTCGGACATCCGGGAACTTTGGTTATGTGACAGCTTATATGCGTGAGCTCCAAAACAAAGCATGACCAAGCAGTACAGGTGTGTATTCCTGGTGGTAATTCCTCTTGGTACTGATGCATAACACTAGGTGGTAACACACGGAAGACGCACAATTTTCCAGCTGCTTTCTCATGTCTTGAACCGTTTGTTTTATGCCATGTCATGGCAGGTGTTGTTCATTGGCGGATGTGATGCCAGTTATGTCAAAGCCACTCCCTGTTTTGGCCCCGCCTCAAAATCTCCCTCTTCGTGAAGCCATCTCTGCTTTACAGATTGGTAAAAATTTAACAGTTTACATTATGTTGTTACTTTTGTTTAGAAGTTTGTTTGAGGGGAGCAGCGGTGGGAGTGGGTGGAGTGTGTGTTAAATGATTTTTTATGCGTAAAGCGAGTCATCGATGTAGTGAGCACTCATTTGTTGTCATGTGGGATGGAACAAGGATATGATTCAATTTGTTGAAAGACCACAAAATTATTCTAAAAATTACTTTAGTGATGAGTTCGAGGCCCAAGTCAGGTGGCGCCATATAGTGCCTCCGCTCGTTTTAATTTTCCTCCTGCAAGTAGGTCAGGAATGGCAGGCATTAGCTAGCGATTACAGCAATCAGAACATTTTCGACCAAATCAGTAGAAAGAGATGATTTTGTTATATGAGCACAAACGTTCGTCCTCCATGTTTGTAGTTCTCAACATCAACCATGGTGTACTGTTTGGATGCATTACATACGTCATGCCTGTTTCCGACCAGGAAGGAATGATTGGTTGAGTAAAAAGCAAAAAAATTCCTGCCCACCGTAGAGCAAGTAAACCCCAATGCTAGGAGGCCAGACTATTTAACAAGCCCAACGCAACACTATCTGAAACATTTATTTTGCACGAAATAAAATTTTTAAACTCAATCAGAACACTGCTGGGTTGCCTGTGATTCCAAGAATGTCTTACTGTTCATTGGGAGGAAAAGCCTATTGCCACGACGCCCACCCTGAAGGCCTTCAAAGCTTTTCTGTTGGTCTAAAATGATCCAAATCACAAAAAGCTGTTAATTATATTTTGATCATTAATATTGATCAAATATTTCTAAATATGCTAACGGCTTTTCAGATAGCTGTGCTGCTTTCAAACGTGTGATTTAATTTAAAAGCATTTGATCAACCAGCAGTTGTTGCCAGGTGGGCTAAAGGCCTTCAGAGTCCGTTCTGATTTCTCTGCAAAAGTGAACAGTGATGAAGCTGCTGGTTCACTCTTCCCAAATTGAATCAAATAAAGCTTTTGATTTGAACAATAAGATTTTATTCTGGTCTTTCAGACCTTTTAAGTTTCCCTTGAATAAACCAGTATACATTCCAGTGGTTGTGGTGGACTTCTTTGCTTTGCCAAGGATTGAAAGAATCATCAACCTGACGACGTGATCGAACACCAAGCAGAAAAAAACAGATGAGCTCTCGCAGACTGATCACTCTCATTTAGGGATTATCCTCCGTTAGAAAGGACAACTTCTCCACCCGTCCTCCTGCTAATTTGGGGCCTGCTGAGCCGCGTGGGGTAATAAGTGGGATAATCTGGCTGTAATAGGAGGATTACAACAGGTTAGGGGCTCCACTCTCTTTGGCAGAGCCCCCATTTCAGGATCTAAGCTCTAATTCATTAATAAACTCATTGGATGTGAGTGGAGTACGGCAGCGGGGATTTGAGGGAACTGCAACTCCTTTTTTAGTTGGATTGGCGAACTGGGATTTTTTTTGTTATTGCAGACGATAAAAAGAAAGTAAAACTGTCTGATTTTAAGATCATTTAAACTAGCGCGGATCCTACAGGAAGGAAATGTTTTACTCTCCACCTGACATTATTTTATGTCCACACCCAGTTACTCAGTACCAACAATAGATGAGCTGATTAGGTCTTCAGGGTCAATCAAATGTCAAGGTTGCTATCTATATATATATATATTGAATGTACTTTATTAATCCCTGACCGGGAAATTTGTGTGCTGCACTACACCGCAGTAGGCTGCCATCTATGTCGGCACCAATTGTGGGAGAAACGGGGCGTTTCGTGTCTTCTCCAAGGACACTACGCGTGAACTCAGTGGGATGCAAACCAGCGAACTTCTTTCTTTGTTTCTTTGTTTGTTTCATCGCATTCTTGCGAATGTGATATTTCCCAAACCATTGGAGGGATTTAAATGAAAGAAGTAGTCCTTCTTTTTTTGAGATTTAGGCCCTGTCCATACGTAGCCGGGTATTTGGTAAAACGAATATATTTTTATCCGTTTTGGTCAGTCATCCACACGGACACGGTTTCACTCAAAACAGTCATTTTTGAAAACTCCGACGAAAGTGAAGATTTTCGAAAACTTCGGTTTTGCGTTTGGACATGCATAACTGACGTTTTGCGTTTTTAAACGTCACTACCTGCGACAATTAATGCATAAATGTCATTTGTCTGCGTCCTTGTTTTTAATATCAGACAGTGGATACTGCCCACTGCTGGTCTGGCATGCTTATAACCGCACTCAGAAGCGTACGTATACGGGTTCATGTGGATGCGGTTATATTGAAAACGGTTATGTGTGTACGCAAGAGTTTTTTTTTAAAAAAAACGTTGGATATACGTTTTTAAAAATACCCGGCTACGTGTGGACATGGTCGCAGTCTTTCTTGATGCTAAATGTGGACCTTCCTTCGTGTTCTTGCTCTCCAGCTGTGTGCCCTCCTGGATTTATGAAGCCCTCATCAGGGAGGCCTCTTAAATCTGGAGATTTTATTTAAACTTACACATGTTGACAAACACAGCAAACCTTTTGCCCCCCAGGCACCCCGCACCTCCTTCTACGTCCCCCCTCCCACAGGGACTGGCCGGTGTGAAAGGCACGCAAACATCTAAATATTTCAGCTGGTACTCTGCGTGCCTGCGCGCGCGGCCAGCCACCACACGGCGACAGCTTCATGAATAGCCCATGAGGACCCGGCCTCACCACAAACAGCCTCACAATGATTTATTGATTTCTTTATTTGTCACATCAAAGTTGCTTTTTTTTTCTCTCCTCTGTCACTACCTCCATCTCACAGGGAAGAAAAAAAGAGGACAAATCTCCACTTGACAGGTTGGAGGAGGGAATCCCCTCTGAGTCCATCTATCCCTCCATTTCTCCTTACTTTCACCTTTGCTTATTGACACCCCCAACCCCTCCCAAAAAAACCACACCTCTTATTCTGTTTTTATAAAACCTGAAAAACTGTTATAATCTCCCACCCTTTTTCCTTTCTTCTTGTTTTACTCTTTCTTTTAAAGCTCACTCCTGGTCCTCATTTCTTTTCCCTACTGTCTGCACCTGTGTCTCATCTTCCCCCTTGTTGTATAAAACCCGGTATTCCTCACTTTTGTGTAAGGTTGTCTGCTCTTGTCAAGGTCTCTTATCACTGTTTTCAGATAACCCCTGCCCAGGACACAAGCCTGCCCAGTTGGCTATCAGCTGCATCCACCTATTTGCGTTCCCTTTACTTTTCTAACTACCATAAACTGGTTGAGATTGACTGTGTGTTGGGGTCGTAATGCTCCACCACGTCCAGCAGGATAGCACGACCTGACCAACATGGACCCAGCACAGTCAACCACTTATCACCATCCCGGAACCTCCAAAACCTCCATAGCAATTGCAGCCGTTTACGGTGACATTCTCTAGACGTGTTGGCAATCTCCTTTGAAACAGCCATATGATGTAATTTTACACGGCTTTTAGCCGATCCCTGCTCTTTAACGGCCATGGCTTCCTTTTCAATGTAAAAAATCTTCTCCTTGAAGACATCATCCTGCTAAATTCTGGAAATTTCTTCTACCATCTTGATCTGCCTTTGGCCCTCGTTCTTCCCACCTGGCCGCAATAGCCCAAATGTCTTGTAGAGGTGTAACAGTACACGTATGCAAGTGTGTGAACGACACTAATGGCATCAATGCAACATTTTAAACTAACCATGCACAAGTTTCCTCATTGATATCAGAGATTCCTTCTTCCTAAACTACTTGTGTGGTTACTGGTAGCAATCAGAGCTTGAAGACCCTCTCCCGTAGCTAAACTCTCCTGTTTGGGAACATTACAGCTTCCTGGTTCAAGAATCAAGAAAACCTTTATACTATACTTTTGCAGCATGCAACAAGTATGCACAAACAAAACGGCAAAATAGACAAAGGACAAAAACATGCAAAGTGAGTGAACTATTGCACAGTTCTGGTGAGAAACAGCAAAAAGAGCACATGGTTAAAATGACTCATTATGGAATCTCACAGCAGAAGGAAGGAAAGACCTCCTGAATCTCTCCTTCAAACAGCGAGGGCGAGCAGCCTGCCACTGAAGCTGTTTTTAGTGCAGACAGAGTGTCCTGCAGGGGGTGGGACTTGTTGTACAGCATGGATGTCAGTCTCCGCAGGACCCTTCTGTCACCCACCTCCCGCACTGAGTCCAGGGAGCAGCCGAGGACAGAGCTGGACTTCTTGATGATTCTGTCCAGCTTCTTCCTCTCCCTTTCTGTGATGCTATTGAAACAGAGAAAAACAGGTGGATGAAAGAAAGATGGCGTGCCGACACTGTTTAGCTGAGATCTGGTAGTTTTATGGCAGCATGTCAACATGCTAATTCACCTGAAGTGGTACCAATGCAGGGTAAATGACACTGATACCATAAGAAGAAAAAAAACTGTAAACTGCATTCAAGCAGCCTGCTCCTGCTAATTCAGAGCAGATCAAAGTTAAGCTGGATCTATTAAAGAGTTTATACCAGAATACATTTTACCGGTTTCACAGATTGTGAGGTGGAGGAACTGTGTGCCTGACCTCGGTGCTCCACATGGAACTGTCCTGTCCCCCTTCCTTTTACTACATACACGGCTGACTTCCAATACTGTTCTGGGTCTTACCATATTCAGAAGTACTCGAATAACTCGTCCATCTTTGTGTGTGTGGAGAACAGAGTGGAGGATTAGAGAACCTTGTCCAATAGTGTGAAGAGAACCATCTGCAAAACAAAGGAGATGGTGGTGGACTTCAACCATCCCTGGTCTGCATTGATGGATCCGATGTGGAGATGGTTTCATTAAACAGATTTTTGGGTGTTCACATGAACAATATATATAGTAAAAAAAGGTCCACCTTTGCCTTCCACCTGTGCTGGTCCACCAACATGGACATGATCTATAAGAAGGGTCTGAGTAGACTGTACCACCTCAAAAAGCTCAGGTTCTTCAACGTCTGCGACAAGATGCTCTCTGTGTTCTACAAGTCATGTTATCGTGGAGAGTGTCCTGGTCTTCTCCATGGTCGGCTTTGGAGTTGGTATAAGACAAAGGACACCAACAGACCAAACAAACTAAGTAAAAACAGCAGGTCTGTGGTTTACTCTGCCCTTGCCTGCATGGAGGAGGTGGTGACAGACAAAGTTACCATGTTGAATCGCTCCAAACCCCTTCGAGAATCTGTGGACCAACTATGCTTGATTTTTTGTCTCTGTGTCTTTCTCTTCTTATTTTTAGTTTTCATGTTTGCACCGAAGGGGTTAATAAATTACTTCTAAATCATTTTAAAAAATCTACTTTGTCTGTCCTCAATAAACTTGTTAAAACTGTCTGTGATTCCGAGTCCTGCATCACCTCCTCCTCCTCCTCCACCGTGACAAAAACTCACATTTTATATGTTAATGAAGCCAATTAGAGCATCTCGCAGAGTGAAACGGAGACTCCAGATAAGATGTTTCCAGATTTTTCCTCTTTTGTCTCCTCTGAACCCCCTATCCTCCCTCCTGTCGCTGCTTTGGCAGCCTGTCGATGGGGAGCATTGGTTGGCGGAGGTGGTCGATGACCCTGACAGGGTGCAGTTATCGTTCTAATTAAGATGCCACACTTGAGTTAAACCGCAGCATTAGGATTTGATGGGGAATTGATCAACGTGTCAGACGGAGAGAGAGATGGAGGGAGGCTGAGGGGGTAGCGGAGGAGAGGAGAAGCTAGTCATGTTCAGGTGTTTCCTCAGAGTTACATTCTACCACCGATCCAATCGCCACATTCATTTTTACATCCATTCATCCATCTATTTATTCATTCATTCATCACAGCTCTGAATCTTTCTGGACTATTTTCCAATCGCAGATGTGTTTGGACTTTTCATTCATCACAAACCTCACTGTTGCCTTTCTATTTTCAGACACATTCATTACCTGGACTCTCATTTATTAAGCATGTTTACACCCAAATCCATGCAAACGCCAACTTCTACACAAATTGAGCGATTTTTGAAAAGTGACAAAGTAAATGTAGTTTTCCGATCTTCTTAGAAAACTCAGACAAATGGTCGGATGTTGGGGAAAAAATGACACGTGTGCTAAAGTGAATTAAGGACAGTGAGATGTCGCATCGGTCCGTCGTGGTAAAGAAAGAGCTGAGTCGAAAAGCAAAGCTCTCGATTTACAAGTTGGTCTACGTTCCCACCCTCACCTGTGAATGAGATCACGGATACAAGCGGCCAAAATAAGCTTCCTCTGCAGGGTGGCCGGGCTCACTATGAGATTGGGTGAGGGGCTCTGCCATCCAGGAGGAGCTCGGTGTCGAGCCACTCCTCCTCCAGGTCGAGAGAAGCCAGATGGGGTGGTTCAGGCATCTGGTCAGGATGCCTCCCGAGCGCTTCGCGGGTGAGGTGTTTCGGGCACATTTTACCAGGAGGAGACCAAGAGGCAGACTTTCCCGGCGGCCCCGCCCCGGATAAGCGGAAGACGACGGAATGGAACGGAACGGGGATCAAGCATTTAAAGCAGTGAGGAACCCATAACAAATCACATATAAATACTTATCATGAGAAAAATTTACCATGTCATTAAAAAAATTGTTTATTTAGGTACATGCACATTGTCAATCGGCATGTTTTAGTCAGGATGTGGAAGGAGGAGGAGGACCCTAATGCAGGACAACAAAACAGGATTTATTAACCAAAAGTCTGGTAAGGCTGTAAGGGAAAGGGCACATGAATAACACCGGATTAAAAGTTCAAATAATATAACAGAGTTCAAGGATGTAACTTATGGTCAAGCAGCCAGGGCGGAAGACCTGGCTGGAAGGGATGGTGATGGTGATGACCCGACAAAGACGTCTGGCACCAGGATTCACAGGTGTGTGTGTGTCATCAGACTAATCACCCTCAGGTGTCCCTTATCAGGGTGATGAGGGAAGGTCCAGGGCTCCCTCTGGTGGCAGGGGAGGGGATCATGACAGTTTTAACTCAATTTGAAACCGTGCAATCGGGCACCCGTTTCTCTGCAATACTAAATATTCTACACGTAAAGATAATTAATAATAACATCTTTAAAATACGAGGTTGGGATTTACTTCGACCATCTGCAATGGCTGACATAGATTCCTAGTTGTCTGCACCATGGTGGTTATGCGATGTGTGTGATGTGTGTGACCAGATAACTCAAAAAGCTAGGATAGATTTTTATAAAATTTTCAGTGGAAAAATGAAGAAGTGATTCAATTTTAGTTTTTTTGTCATTTTTCAGACCATTTTTAAAAAATCTCACTGACAGATCAGTGTGTGTCAATCTGAGAGTTGTCGTAAAGACCGCCTCCCATTCTCTCTTGCCAACAACTGGAAGAGAATGGGACGTCTTGGTATTATTCATGACTAATGACAGGGGACTCTTGCTCATTTGTGAACCTTTGTATTTGCACCACATCATTGACACTAGCAGCCTCACGATGGGGTCAGTCGACCTGACTACCTGAAAGCTTCTTTGAGGTGTCTCCAGACCCCAGGCCTTCTGCTTTGTTAGTAAAACAAGGCACTTAAGAGCCGTTTGGAAGGCACTTAACAAATCCTAGGCTTGTCAAGGCCTGATGGCTCTAGTAAATGATAGTAGAAAAAGTTTCAAAAAAGTCTTCTGGACAGTTTAATTCTTGAACGAGACGTTTCGACTTCCATCCGGAAATCATTTTCAATCTGAATGAAATGGACTGAAAACTGGATTTATTTGAGGTAAAGATTCTAAGTAGAGAGAAAGGATGGTTTGAAAGAGGGGTGAAGGAAGCCATCTTTGTGATGAAAGAAAATCCCTCACTGAATCGGAGTGGAGGCGTTAGATACATTTTGCCCGGGATTTACAGCAGCCTTTTGAAACCATGGACTAAAGATGACACCTTGTGACCCAGTTTCACGCCTCTCGTTAGCAGGAATTTCTATTCACCAGGCTTTTAGGATTTTTATAATAAGGTTCGTTTACTGGTCTGTGGTTACAATAGGAGCCATTCACAGCCATCATAGGTAACACAGGCTTATTGGTCGAGCCGTCCTTACTATTTTTTTTTACCTTTTACTCAGGTTAGTATAAATAGATCCAGTTTTCAGTCCATTTCATTCAGATTGAAAATGATTTCCGGATGGAAGTCGAAACGTCTCGTTCAAGAATTAAACTGTCCAGAAGACTTTATTGAAACTTTTTCTACTATGGATCACTCCTGAATGAATGAGGGACCACACAGACTCTAGTAAATTATTCACAAACTGTGATTTGATGGATGAAATCTGTTTTTCAGTCTATAAGTTTGTGTCTTGAGACAGCTCACGTGTGATGTGATTCCCAAAAGGTAAAAATTCTGTATTGAGAGAACACATGCACATGCGACCGAAGTGAGAAAGGCAGCAGAGTGCTAACGAGCTAATGACTCTTATAGAATAACGACACTGCTCCTCAGGGTTCCGGCCAGGTAGAGAGGGTCAAATGATGTGGGTAGGAGGTTGAAAAAATGCTGGGGCTTCTAGTGTTAACAAGATCCATATTTGGAGTTTAGAGGTGTTGGGGCTGGATGGAGATCAAGATGGCTTATGCCTGTAACTAGTCGCAGGTGTGATTTAGAACTTTAGTAATCTCCAAAGGGAAAGAAATTTCCAAGGGAGGTGGTGGCTCAGTGGTAGAGCGTTTGCCCTTGGACCAGAAGTTAACTGGAAGTTCGCAGGTTTGAATCCCTCTGAGTTCACATCTAAGGTCCTTGGAGAAAACACCTAACCCCCCGTTTCTCCCACCATTAGTGCCGTTGTGGCAGCCTGCTGTGGTGTAATGCAGCCCACAAATTTTCCCGTTGAGGGATCAATAAATTATACATTATCATTACATTCAAGGGTCATTCTTTTCTTGGTGTTTGGGGACCAGTCTAGTGTGTTTTAATTCCAGACCCAACAACATGCATGTCTGCATCATCTCAACACAGACAGCCTCGATGGACGCTGCGTAAACAGAATTATGGTGAATTTGATAGATTTCCAGTTTATGTAACATAATGCTGAGAAAAAAAAACACTTGCTAAGCTAAAAATCTGAGCAATTCCCAGTAAATAAGATCCGCTGGTCCACCACTTTCCAGAACAAACAGTCCAGTTTTATCTGGTTAAATGTTTAAATAAGACTTTTCACTGAGATTTTTTGAGTTACAGTCACTACAGTCACACACGTCTCATAGAGTTGATAACCAGATATTTTCATGTTGTGGTGTGTGTGTGTGTGTGTGTGTGTGTGTGTGTGTGTGAGACGCCCCGTTCTTCTCGCTCTAGTGAAGCTTTCTGCTTGTCTGAGGAGTTTCAGGGCAAAGGTTAAAATAATCCTTGATTCTCTTTGATCGACTTGTCAATAAACTCAGAGACTGTGTGTGTGTAAGCGTGAGTGAGTGTGCACGTCATTCTTCTCCTTTTGTTATTCCCTCCAGGAGGCACCACAGTAAGTCAGTCTCCTCTCTCTAACCCTGTCTCCTGCATCGTGTCCTCCTTCACTCCTCTCTGGTACTTCTCTAGACCTCCTGCTTGCGTCCTTCCCTCTTTGTCCTCTGGACGTGCTTGAACCAACTCATCAATGACTGTGTGTGTGCTAATCTACGTGTCCATTCGCATGTTTGAGTGGATACACAAGCAGATCCATATTTCCATCATCTGGGAAATAAAAATGTTCTCTGCTGCTGGAAAGCAGAAAATAAGTGGATGAAAACTTTCAATTTTTTACAATTTATAGAGATGTACGTCTGATTCAGATCCCACACTGTGTTGTGTAGATAAAGACATGATGAGGAAGGATTCGGCAGACAAATATGCAGCTGCTAAAATGAAATTAGAAAGCAGTGAACAAATAGAGCGGAGGGATCTTGTTGAGGAAAGATAAAATCTTCACAAACATTTGGAACTCAGTGGATGTTAGTGTCCTAGTGAAAGTATTTTGTGTGAGTGTGTTTGTGAGAGTTTGCGGTTGTGGTCTAGCAACTCGACCCATGAGCGGAAGACAACGACAACGTAATATGTCAATAAACTCAATGTTTACTTATGTGCAATAGTGTATGTGTGTATGGGTGTACAGTATATGGGTGTATTACGATGCTACCCCCTTCTGGCAATGTCTCCTTCCTACTTATTCTACTCTTTGCTCTGATTCCTCACACATGGTCACAACTGCCTCTCCTTAATGTTTGTACCTGTGTCTCGGCTTCGCCGTCATAGTCAGATCTTTAATTATTGTGGTGTCTGTCCCCCACGAGTGGCAACTTGCCCCAGCACCTAAACTACCAAGTCTAGTCCCACAATGCCTGCCAAGCACTCACGCCTGCCCGGCACTCACGCCTGCCCGGAAATCATGCCTGCCAGGTGGTTCTTAGCCATGGATTTGGTTCTCTGCATCGCCCACAATCTAATGTAAGCAGTGTTTTAGCGCAGGTGTTCTGCTCACAATCAGTCCCTCCATTTTCACGGAAATGAACCAAAATAAGAATGAAAAAAGAGAGAGGTAGCTAGCATTGGTAACTTGTTGCTTTACACTTTATTTGAAACCTCAGAAGAGATTTAACGCTGTGTCGTGCACACGCACAAGGGGAGAACAGGAAGGGGAAATCACAGTGTGAATAAACTGAAGTGAGCTGCAAGGGGATGCACCAGTAAGCACAGTGGGTTCACAACAGGACGGTTTAGGATTTAAGTTTCTGTAGAAAGGGTTAGGGACTTCTGTATGGAGTTTACATGTTCTCCTTGTGTATGTGTAAAATATGTCGAGTACTTTGGTTTCCTCCAACTCTCCAAAAACATTCATGTTAGGTTAATTGGCCAATGAGAAATTGCTCCTAGAAATGCGTGTGTGAATGGTGTTTGTCTTTATGCTTGGCCCCACAACAGACTGGCAACTTGTTCAGGATGTATCCTGCCTTTCAACTGTAAGCAGCCGGGATAGGCCCCGGCTCCGGGAGCCTGGTTCAGAAGATCAATAAATGAATAATAAAAATGGAAGTGAAACTGAATAAATGTATTTATGAGCTTTATTTTTTTTTAATTTTCCATTTCTTAGCCAACAAAAAGCTACCATCTTTATCCACAAGAAGGGTGTGCGATAATTGATCGAATCAATTAATTTGAATATACAACTTAAAACTTTGTTTTTTCTGAAAATCTTTTTTATATACTAGCAGAGCTAATGTACTTCCACGTTTCTAAACGTTGTAGATTCACATGTATGAGAGCAACGAAGGGAAAGAAAACTAATGTTTGTACCACAGAAAGATGTGTTAAATTGACAAGTTTTACTCTCTAATTGTTAAAATCTTAATGTTTGGATGTTACATCAGGCACTTAGTTGCACAGCTATTCAGAGTTTAGCTTGTTTACTGCCTTCTAAATAATTATGTTGATAAAGAAATGTTCTGCTGCCATTTTGATGTTAAATATATGTTAGTTTTATAGAGTTAAAGTGTTGTTTTTATCTGTAGATTGTTTAACGTTAAACTAGAACACTGATGCTACATGATAGCATGGGTGAACGGACATTTCAGCCACGGATATTTCAGCCATGGACATTTGAGCCAAAAAACTGCAACCTAGGATATTTGAGCCACGGTGACTCGAACATTTCACCCACGGACATTTGAAGAACTGCAACCTGGGCGCAACTGTTTATTTACGATAAAAAAATTTTAAATGACTAAAAGCACGATAAAAATTTTTGCACAATAAAAATTTTTAAGACTAAAAGCAATTTTTCTGTAGTGCAACTGTTTATTTACGATAACATTTTTACATAAAATATCAGAATTTTTACATAAAATATCAAAAATTTTTAAAAATATCAGAATTTTTTATTTGAGTCATGGGATAAAAATGACTAAAACCAATTATTTTCTGTAGTGCAACTGTTTATTTATGATAAAATTTTTACATAAAATATCAGAATATCACAATTTTCTACATAAAATAGGTTTTTGGCCCAAATATCCGTGGCTGAAATGTCCTAAATTCGGGGGCGCACATGGCTCAAATATCCTATGTTGCAGTTTTTGGCTCAAATGTCTGTGGCTGAAATATCCGTGGCTGGAATGTCCTAGAACCGATAGCATGATGCTAAGCTCGAAGACACGGTTTTCTTGTCAAATTGCATGTTAGCCCTAAAGTCACTAAAAGAATTAACTTAAAACTTTTTCTGAACATTTTGTTGGTCGTCTGTAATTTATTTTTGAGTAAAGCAAATAAAAAAAAAGTTACTGCCGTGTTGTTTTTATTTGTAGATTGTTTAACGTTAAACTAGAACACTAAGGCTACATGCTAGCATGTTGCTAAGCTCGAAGATATATTTTTCTTGTCAAATTTAGCCCTAAAATCACAAAAAAATTTAACTTAAAACTAGTCTTAGCCATCTTTCCCCCACTCGTGAACAAGACCCCGAGATACTTAAACTCCTCCACTTGGGGCAGGACCCTGTCCCTGACCCGCAGGGGGCATTCCAACCTTTTCCGGGCGAGGACCATGGTCTCGGATTAGGAGGCGCTAATTCGACAGGCGGATCGGTGCAGCATCAGCAATAACTAGGACGCTGCATCGGTCCGTCGTGGTAAAGAGAGAGCTGAGCCGAAAAGCAAAGCTCTCAATTTACAAGTTGATCTACGTTCCTACCCTCACCTATGGTCACCAGCTGTGGGTGGTGACCGAAAGAATGAGATCGCGGGTACGAAATGAGCTTCCTCCGCAGGGTGGCTGGGCTCTCACACAGAGATCGGGTGAGGAGCTCTGCCATCCGGGAGGAGCTCGGTGTCGAGCCGCTCCTCCTCCAGGTTGAGAGGAGCCAGATGGGGTGGTTCGGGCATCTGGTCAGGATTTTGAGTAAAGAAAAAAAAACAAGATTAAAATTGGAAATGAGATTTTCTGTAAAAAAAAAACAAACAAACAAAATAACAATATGGGATTTTATTTTCAGGCCTTGTCAACAACTTTAATCTATATTTGTTCATAAGATCAAAATGATTTCCTCACGAAAGCACAATACGGCCTCTTTAAATGTGTGTTTTCTCTCCACATTAGCCTGACACTAGAAGCTCTGACAGCTTCTTATTGCTTCAGCCTCCTGGGACTCCCTCTGACCACAGAACTCAGGCAGTGAGATGTTTGCAAACATCTTGCTGCTTCCTTCAGAGCATGATCACCTGCAGGGGAACATCTGGACACAGCTGGCAGGGCAGATAAATATGAATGAGCCACACATGCAGTAAAACGAGAGCGGCCATGCATGTTTACTCAGCTCAGTGCACACGTTCACCTGCACACAACGTTTATCCAACAAACCAGCACGCACAACCTGTGCAGGACAGTCCCAGACACAAGATGAGAAGGGAGCTTTTTAACATGAAAAGTGAGCTTTTTAAAAAGGAGCATTTCTGAAGTGGTTTTCTATTTCATTCATGCATTTTTGAGTAATTTGCAAATTCTTCTGTTCAGTATTGGATACTAATAGAACACCAAGTTGTTTTTTACCACTGATTTTGTTCTCTGCCCCGCCTACGTTTTGAATGGAAGCACCAATTGTTTGGTGCACCGTATGCGCTGACATACCTAAGTAAACATGCTAAAATAAAAAAAAAAAAAATTTGCGCTAGCTTTGATAACATGGAGATGGCAGCTCAGTGGTTAGAGCGTTTGCACGCAGACCGGAAGTTCGCGGGTTTGTGTCCCACAGAGAGCACGTCTAGGGTCCTTGGAGAAGACACCTAACCCCCGCTTCTCCCACCATTGGCGCCGTTGAAGGGCAGCCTGCTGCGGTGTAAGGAGTGCAGCATACACATTTCCCCAGTGAGGGGAACAGCTCTGTCTGTCAGTAAAAAAAAAAAAATCTCGTCAATAAGAATTATTTCCCTATCAAAACAGAAAAAAAAAAAAAAAAAAAAATAGAAATTTGGTGAGTGACATAAAAACAAGATGGAAGAAACTGACTTGCTGTGGCAACCCCTGAAGGGAAATGCTGAAAGAAGAAGACATACAAGCAAAGATATAATGTCAAATATTAAAAATCTAAAAACAAAAATTGCATGAAAATGAAATATTTGAATTTAAATTGACAACAATCAAATGTGTCAAGGTAGAATGCCCCCTGCAGGTCAGGGACAGGGCCCTGCCCTAGGTGAAGGAGTTCAGGGTCTTTTTCACGAGTGGGGGATAAAAAAACCCAAAAACCAAACCTTTATTTTTTTGTAGCGTTAGACCCTGTTGTGTAGGAGAGGGAATGAGGAGGATCCAAATGCAGGTTTAACAGTTTATTAAGTGTTGAACAAAGGAATCCACAGCAGAGAGATAACGGCTTCAGGCAGTGCTGGATGGCCAAGAGGAAGGGCTGAAGGTTCCTGTGAGGAGAATAAGAAAATTAGTCTGAAATCAAAATTTGACTCAGCTTAGAGGTGGTCAGTTTACCACTAGAATCGTTGAAGACCTGACAGAGACTGTGGGTGACACCAGGTCTTTTATAGCCACCGGTAAGTCTGTGCAGCTGGGAGCAATCAGCCAATCCTCCCGTTAGAAGCCATCCAGCACCTGTGAGTTTTGGGGGAGAAAAAAAAACAAACAAGCAGGCCTAAAAGGCCTCACACCACAAGACCCCTGGTGTACAAGCAGGGGTGTACATACTTGGTGTACAAGTAAGTGTGTGTGTTTGCAAAGACATATTTGTGTGTATGTGTCTGAGTCTATGTATGCGTTTGTGTGAGGGTGTGTGCTATCTGTGTGTGTATACGAATGTTTGAGTATGAACGTGTACAGTATGTAGGTAAGTGGGTGTTTGGTTTTGTTTGTGTGTATGTGCGAGTGTGTGTGAGAGTGTGTGTTTGTGTCTTTATATGTGTCTGTTTACATTTAAAAACATTAAGTACCTGGGCTGTCCGTGCTTTCATGCTTTGGTGCCCAAACTACTGAAGGAAACTTAATAAAACTGCCCACATTTACTCAATACCAGCTATTGATAACCTGATTGTATTTTTAAGTTCATGCCACCAAAGGTTGAAGGTATAAAACGTAAAAATCCACACATATGGCTTTTTTAACAAGACGTAAGACATTCCTTATGAATACAATTTACATAGAAAAACATCCCAAACCATGATGCCACCACGCCCATGCTTCACAGCAAGGATACTCTTTTACTCTTTCTTTTCCTTCTCTGGATAAAACAGAAAAAGAAAGAAGCTTGTTTGAACAGGCATTAAAAGGAAAAAAGATGAAGTGGCAATGTGACCCGCCATCTTGTTTTACACGGCTGTTATAACCAAACTAACAGCTGAAAATGTTCTCGATAACATTTAAGACCCTCAAGGCTATTCCATTCATTGATTACCACTGATGGCCATCATTTACATAAGTATGGGAATGTTCAAGGTTAGTTCATGCCAAAATGATTTTCTGAGACCATTCCAGGTAATCTTCAAAAAATAATGCATTTGCTAAGAATCAAGGTCCGTGCGCGGCCCTCTCCATGCGATGACCGAGAAGAGCTATCGACTAACCATCAAATCTTCTATCTGCACGGCGGGCTATTTCTCCTTGTCTCAGCACTCCACACCTCCTCCATTATAGCTCATAATCTCTTCTGAACAGGCAAATGATCCTCGGAGACGAGCAGAGCAGTAGGGAGAGAAATAAAGGAACACAGTTTGGTTCTCAGTAAATACGCCTGCATCCTGAAAAAAAAGGATGGAAAATTGAAAAGAAACGTAAATACTCAATCCTCCCAAACATTCAAATCAGAACAGACACATCATCTGAATGTACAGTATTTATTTATAAGGTCCTTTTAATGACAACAGACTGGTGACCTGTTCAGGGTGCATCCGCCCTCTGGCCTAAAATCAGCCGGGATAGGCTCCAGCACCCTTCGCGACGTGAAGCTGTGTGAGGAGCCAATTTGTTCCGCTGTTTGACCTGATTATTCACACTAGATTCTAAATGCACATCGAAAGTCTGCTAATTTGTTCTGTTTTTCCCATGTAGTAAATAGAATAGTGCACTTCATTCCTTTGTCAGGTCATTCATTCTCTTGTCTGGTTTAGTGAAACTTGCCCAGGACACAAGCCTGCCCAGTAACCAACCCTGGTCATGTTAGCAAGGAGACGCTGCTCATGTTGGCTATGACACTTCCACTATCTGCCTTTTTTCCCAAACCATCTTTTCCCAAATAAACTGTGTTGGCGTGGCTGTTTATTTGGGTTCCATTATTAGTCTTCAGCCCTCAAAGATTTCGCGAACATTTTTTAATGATTGTTTCCGTCGAAAATGCCTGATTTCATGAGCATTAAGTTGCAGTAGAAAGTCTCTTTACAATTAAATCAATTGCTTCTGCCAATTTTAAGCACAATTAAAAGAGATGTTAAAATAAGCAACAAATATGTAAAAAAAACTGTTTTACTTAAAAAAAAGTGAAGCAAATCTAAACTGTTAAACTCATCTCTGAGCATGTGGGTCCGTTGAACATTGTGATCATTTGGTTCCACGTCCTTCTCTATTGTTTTTTCTTCGGTTGGTGCTCTCCATTGCTGAAAACCCGATGTTCTTAAGTGAGAAGGCGCTGCTCTGGGCGGCTGCTTGCTGCGGTGTCTCCTGTTGTTTTAGAGTTTGGTTGTTTATTTTTGCATTTATTCACTCTGTTTCTGTTCCTCCTTTTGCCTGTGTTTGGTCCCGTTCTGGGGATGTGACTTTGTGCGCTCTTTGGACGTTGTTTTGGACTGCATTGTATTACTTCGGATGGCCGTTTTTTTTTTTTTCCAACAGCTAGCTCCCCCTTGGCTAGTTTTGCTGGTCATGGAGTTGTCCATGACCAGCAGCTGGCTCTCGGAACCAGATCCACCGTGGCTGGAGGGGTCTATGCAGCCCCAACAGAACTGAGAAGGAGACGACCTGAAAGGAGGCGCTTAGAGCCCAGTGTCCATGGGGTTGTCATGAGTAACATCCGGTCGCTCGCTGGCAAGATGGCTGAATTGGGGACGCTCGTTCTGACCCAGCAGGAATGTGGAGGGGCCATGTGGAGGAGCTTCATTGAAGCTCGACTCGTGGACTCATTACAGACTGGTTACATAATATGATTGGTTGAATGCTTTGATGAGAAAATATGTCTGGAAATACTTCCATTAGTTGTTATGAATAATAACAGAAATTTGTGTTGAATTTCTTTTTAAGTAAACTTTCTGGATGACAGATAAACACTGCTTTTCTTTTCTTCTTGTTCTTTTCTTTTGTGTCCACGCAGCAGCATCATGCCAGTCTCTCTGTTCTAAGAATATATTTAAAAGGTCACTTTTACTTGCTTAAAGATGAACTAGTTCCTGGTGACAGAGTTATTCCTGTAGGCATGTCACACCTACATCACAGCCCAGCACATCCAGCTTCTAACCAGTAAATTCAGATTAAATCCTTTGAAGATGCTACACAAACTCCGCCGGCTTCAAGTGTCCAAAAATCAAACTGTTTCTGAACTTCAAAGACTGTGACAGCAACATCTGTAACCACCATTATGACCTTTAACCTTCTCACATGCTCTGATCTTGAAGGTAAACGAACAAAATAATCTAAGTCTGATTTCCTCATCTGATGAACTAGAAAAAGGAGAAGCAGACCCCAGACCTGCTGGAGAGACCATGTCTCACAGCTGGCTGGGGAATGACTCGGTATCCCCGAGTTGTCCTGTGTGAGATGGAGGATGCAGCAGGGGAGAGAGAAGCCTGGGCTTTCCTTCTGAGGCTGTTGCCCCCGCGACCCGTCCCTGGATGAGCGGAAGACGACGGAACGGAACTGATGAAGGAAAAAAATTGTGATTATAATCAGATTATTGGTGTTTGCGTTACCACGGGGATGGCAGGTTGGAATTACTCAGAATAGAGAGCAAGAAGGGGTTCGAGTCCTGAAGTGGCAGTAAGGCTTGAATTACTGACATTTCTGTGTGGAGTTTGCATGTTCTTCCTATACATGCGTGGGTTTTCCCCGGTTTTTTTTCGAATTCCTCCCACCCTCTAGTAAAAACATGCATGCTAGGTTATTTGGCTGCCCCTGTGTGTGGCCCTGTAACAGACAGGTGATCTGTTCAGGTGTATCCCGCCTCTCGCTTGAAGTCAGCCAGGTTAAACTCTGGCACCCCACGCTACCCCATTAGGGTCGAGCAGTTCAGAAAATGAATAAATGAAAACAATAACATGCAGTGCAGTGGTTTTTTGTGGGTGTGTGTGTCTCTTTGCCTGTATGTGGAAAGAGGGTCTGTATCCCTCTTTCCCCTTACCCCCTACTCTAACCAGGGTCTGTATCCCCTTCCCCCCTCCCTAAGCCCTGGCTTTCTATCTCATTCATTGTTCTCTATTGTCTGTTTATTTAGAATTACACTGCTAGTTGGTACAATACAATTCACATGTTGTCCACCTCTCTCCCTCCTCTCTGGGAGAGAACCCCATTTCAGGTCTCTGCGTTCCTGTCCTGGGCAGGGCCACACCGAGGAAACCTCCGCGCTTCATCATCTCCGCTCCATCAGGATGAAATCCATCTAGTCATCCCCGTCCTGGACATCTCCGGGTTGAGGAGTCCCCCGTGTTTCCATCAGAATGAAGAACATCTATTGACTTCTTTAGATATTTAGCTGTAGATTAGAATAAGCTAATATTTAAACAATAATCTTTGACACATTGGTTGCTCGTTCCTGGGAGGGATCTCTCTTTCATGTGGATCCCCACGAGGTTTCTTATTTTTTCCCCACTGATGGTTTTTTAGGAGTTTTTCCTCACCGTGAAGTAGAGTCTAAGTGCATAAATGTGCTAGTCTTGTTTAGTTAGCATTTATTAGTTATTTTTCTTGCTGTGTATCTGTGTTAATACATTCCTCTTTTTCTTGTGAAGCCCATTGAGACGGAAATTCTGTAATTTTGGGCTGAACAAATAAAATTGAATTTTTTATATGTATTTAAAAATGTGTGTATGGATGTTTTTTGTATGTGTGTAAGCAATTACATTTGTATATTTGTGTGTAAATGTGAGTGCATAAATGTTTCTTTATGACATTCGTGTGTGTGTGTTGTGTGAGTAATGTGTGTTGTGTGAGTGAGTGAATGTGTAAGAGTGTGTATGTTTGTGTGTTCACAGGACGTTGTTTGTTTTTTCATAGATTCTCAGCGGCTTATGCAGCAGTTTTTTTTAGTTTTGTGCTCAGCGTCACCTTAAAATCTTCACGCCTTCAGAAATAGCAGTGGTATAGAAAAAGATCCTGCTTCGTCATGTTTGTACTTTTCCACTTTCACACACTGACATGTTGAAAGTCCACGTTCTCCCTCACCCAAATATGTTTAACTTAGTACCAGGTTATTTCTCCATCACTAGATTTCCACAGTTGGTCAGATAAATAACTAAACCGAACAGATCCAGGACATCCTCGTACTTAGGGTCTTCTTCCGAAGGGGGAAAACGCCTCAAAATCCAGTTGGATTCATTAAAAGTTAAATACTTTTAGTCCCTTTCTGTACTTAATCTTCATGGATCACACCTACAACAAATTTTACCTCCATGCCAACCCAACCCCGCCCACACCTCTATAGCTCCAAATATGGTTCATGCAAATGTCGTGATGAAAATGCACTGATATTTAAATGAGCCAGGATCCCTGATCCTACTAGATAGATAGATAGATAATAGATAGATCGATAGATACAGAGATGCCAAGTTTTTGGCTTCACAAAACGGGAGATTTGTCAGACGTCATGACGTCATAAAGTCCGCATGACTTCACATTCGCGAACCAACAACACCCGCCATGACAGTTGGCGTAAAACAAACCGTTCAAAACATGAGAAAGGAGCTGGATAATTGTGCGTCTTCCGTGTGTTACCACCTAATGTTATGTATCAGTACGAAGAGGAATTACAACCAGGAATACACCCCTGTACTGCTTCGTCATGCTTTGTTTTGCGGCTCACGCACATAAGCAGTCACATGACCAAAGTTCCCGGGTGTCCGACTTCTTCCACACGAATGACGTATGTACATTACTTGTCGCAGGTAGTGACGCATAAAAACGCAAATCTCCGTTTTGCACGTCCACATGCAAACGCAAAACGGAGTTTTCCAAAATCTCCACTTTGGCTGGAGTTTCCAAAAGCGCCGGTCTTGAGTGAAAAAAACCTCAGTTTTTGTGTGGACGGCAAAACGAATAAAAATATATGCGTTTTCAAAAATACCAGGCTACGTGTGGACGGGGCCTTGGTTATGGTTGTACTGTTTTGTGTGTTTTTTCAGCGTTTCCTCATTCAGGAAGGATTTCTTTCACAGTTCACGTTATAAATTCTTATATAAATATCAAGACGTTTTAAACATTTGACTTTTTTCCCCCATCATTGTTTCCCAGTCCTCCACGTTTTCTCTCTAGGTGAGTAACTGGTGCCCCGCCCACCACCCCTTTCTCTGCTCTCATCAGTGATCACTAGTGACAGTGATGTCTCTACCAAGCTTCCTGTCAACCTGGGATTCCTGCTGACCCTTCACACATGTGCGACTGCTGGTTACCGTGACAACTACATCCTGAACTGTCACCGGCCTGCTACCTGTCCCAGCTCACCATAAAACTCCTGCCAAACGAGGCCTGTGATCCCTCGCCTCCTACGCCCTTTATGGCTACTTGGGGGAACAATGGAGCGATGCAAACCTGCCCCGCCCCCTGTCCCTGTGTTTGACTCGACTGTATTCCTCTTCACTCCTCACTGCTCCTCGTTCTTTTCATCACACATCTACACGGCTGAAAGTGGTCCGTCACCCCGTGAATCTGTGCTTCCTCTCAGCTGCTCAGTGATGGATAGAAAGGCAGAAGAATTAACCTTGGCTTTATAGGGTCCCCTCTCCACCGCTGTCTGACTCCCGATCACGCTTTCCCTCGGCCTGCCAGTGTGACGGTTCTTCCCCATGAATGAGCCAAATGGTGCATATGCAGAATTGCTTTCAGATGAGAAGTGATTTGTCTTTCCTCGACCAGGGGCAGTTAGTCAAACAAAGGGGGCAGCAGCCATGGCGACAAGTCCTTAAACGGCGCATCATGGGGAGACGAAGCTGTGGGAAAGAGAGATACATGAGAACTTTCTTGATTTGAAACAAATCTGCTCCAAACATAAACTATGTTAAATATTTTCGATGTTACAATCGGAACTACAAAGTATTAACGCAAAATCAACCGCAATCCGCAAAATTATAGTAAGCGCAACTTCATCCAACAATCGCAACTTTTTCACAACAACTAGGTCCTAAAATGATTTTAGTGATCAATTTTATGTACAATGTGTGAACAAGCTTTGGGTGCTTGTAGTGTCAGCAACGTTACAAAAATCCACCAAGAAGAATTGAAGATATTTTATTAATAACCAAAGGAAAATTTAATGCTGCGGTGCAAACACCTCGATGCCTTCCCGGTCCGCTGAAACTGTGTAAAAGCTGGCGTCAGAACAGTTGAAAAACCAGTCTGTGATGAGTCCACGGAATCGGGCTTCAATGAAGCACACCAAAGTGGTCCCTCCACAATCCTGCTGGGTCAAAACGAGCGACTGGATGTTACCAATGACAACCGCAGGGACACTGGGCTCAAAGCGCTTCCTTTCAGATTGTCTCCTTTTCATTTCTGTCGGGACGGCACTGACTCCTCCAGCCACGGTGGATCTGGTTCCAAGAGCTAGCAGCTGGTTGTGCGCACGCAAACTGGACAACTCCATGACCAGCAAAACAAGCCAAAAATGAGTTAGCCGTTGAGAGAAAAAAAAAACGGCTAGCTTGAAAACAGCTGTCCGAAATAAAACAATACAGTCCAAAACGATGTCCAAAGAGCGCACAAAGTCACATCTGGAGAACGGAACAAAACACAGGCAAAAGAAAGGACAGACACTGAGTGGATAAAATGCTAAAATAGACGACCAGATGATAAAACAGCAAGCGACATCGCAGCAGGCAGCCGTCCGAGGCAGCGCCTTTTAATGTAAGAACATCCGGTTTTCAGCACTGGAGAGCACCAACTGAGGCAATACAAGAAAGAAGGATGTGGAACCAAATGAACCCAAATGTGGGAATGTTCAACTGAACCACATGTTCAGAGATGAGTTTGACAGTTTAGAAAATAAAAAGTGGAGCAAGTTAACCTGGTTTATGGAGTTTGATCCACTTTTTTTTCAATAAAAATTTACTTTTTTTTTCTTACACATTTGTTGTTTTTAGAATCTCTGTTTTAGCTTAAAATTGGCAGAACGTAACCCTCACTGGGGTTACGCCAGAAAATGTTTGTTCATCAGTCTTATATCGAAGAGGAGAGTAATTCGGTTTCCAAACAGAAGATGGACAAAAATCCACCAACATTTGACAAATATTTGACAAAAATTAGTAAAATATCCAATAATATTCACGTGCTGAAACTCTAAAAATCAGTGACATAGTTTTGGATGTGAGACTTGTCAGAGATTCTTCTAACATCAGTTCCTTCCCTTGTTTTTATTGTGAAACACTTAATAATTTTTATGTTAAAAGGTGTTGTATAAATAAAGTTTCACTCTTTTACTTTGTGATAAAAAAGAGATGGAGAAAAAATAAAGTAAGACTCCTCCACACTGATGTAGCTCATCTCTGCTTATAGATGGAGACAGAAAATAGACTTTCGGACACGTTCAGGATGAGAAAGGAGTTTTAAATCCGTTCTGACGGTGGAGTGGCTCTCTTCTCTGGGATCAGGGTGGGATGAGCTGAGGGATTCAGGCCAGCCAGCGGACACTCAGACCCCTCAGAAAGCTTTCCTAGGATCAGGAGGGGACACTCTCTGGGATTAGTGAGCACGGTGCAGGTAGACAGTAAAAAAAATACAGTTCAGATCTTCTTCTTCTTCTCCTTTCGGCATTTCCCTTAAGGGGTCGTCACACCAAGTCAGTTTCTTCCATCTAACCCTATCTGCTGCATCCTCTTCAGTCACGCCAACTATCTTCATGTCTTCCTTCACTGTATCCATGAACCTCCTCTTTGGTCTTCCTCTAGGCCTCTTTACTTGTGGTTCCAAATCCAGCATCCTTCTGCCGATGTACTCGGTCTCTCGCCTCTGCACATGTCCAAACCATCTGTGCCTGGCCTCTCGGACTTTATCTCCAAAACCTCTAACATGTGCTGTTCCTCTGATATACTCATTTCTGATCCTGTCCATCCTGGTCACTCCCAGAGAGATCCTCAGCATCTTCATCTCTGCTACCTCCATCTCTGCTTCCTGTCTTTTCCTCAATGGCACTGTCTCTAGACCAAACAGCATGGCGGGTCTCACCACGGTTTTGTACACTTTTCCTTTCATGTTAGCTGAAACTCTTCTGTCACACATCACACCTTGTACTTTTCTCCACCCGTTTCAGCCTGCTTGAACACGCTTCTTCACCTCTTTTCCACACTCTCCATTGCTCTGGACTGTTGATCCTACATGCTTAAAATCTTCCACCTTCTTTATCTCTTCTCCCTGTAACATCACTTTTTCATTTGGATCCC
The DNA here is from genome assembly GCA_902685375.1 of Neostethus bicornis. Taxonomy (NCBI): domain Eukaryota; kingdom Metazoa; phylum Chordata; class Actinopteri; order Atheriniformes; family Phallostethidae; genus Neostethus; species Neostethus bicornis. Next base: position 3,634,969 of record LR738547.1, on the reverse strand, counting down.
TCTCATTCACACACATATACTCTGTTTTACTCTGACTAATCTTCATTCCTCTTATATCTTCATTCAGATATACAAGGCAAAAAATATGATAATCCTGGACAAAATAGTGAGACGACCAAGTATTGGGAATCAGGGAGGTGGAGCATGATGGGAGACGGAGACTTCTGCTAGAGCTTCACAGGAAAACGTTACAAACAAAAACTCAAACATCATAACGGAACCTCTCTCATGCATTAATGCTGAATATTTGAGATCTTTGGGAGGTTGAACCAGTCATATGTGTAACGTTTTATATTTTGTGACCGTGATCATTTGAAAAATGAACAAGTTTTTAATTAATGACTGTCTAAAAGACACACTTACTGCAAACTTAAGCTCTGTTTTTATTTTTATTTTTTGCACGTTCCATGTTTTTATGACGTATTGTTTATAATTTCCATTCTGTTGTCTTCCACTCATCCGGGGCCGGGTCGCAGGGGCAACAGCCTCAGACGGGAAGCTCAGGCTTCTCTCACCCCGACTCCATCCTCCAGCTCACTCGGAAGGATCCCAAGTCATTCCCCAGCCAGCTGTGGGACATAATCTCTCCAGCAGGTCTGGTTTCTGCCTTGTGGTATCTTCCCGGTGGGACGTGCCCGGAACACCTTATCAGCGAGGCGCTTGGGGGGCATCCTGACCAGATGCCCGAACCACCCCACCCGATCTCAGCCATCCTGGGAGCTCATTTCGGACGCTTGTATCTGCAATCTCATTTTTTCGGTCACCACCCACAGCTGGTGACCATAGGTGAGAGTAGATAGGTGTTTATAATTGATTGTTAAATTGTTTAATTTGTTTTTATAGTATTTTGGACGTCAGATGGACCTAACAGCACCCCAAATAAATAAATAAATACTGCCTTCATGAGACCTTGTAACCTCAACCTGTGTGACCTTGACTTTTGGTCTCCTGAGCCTGAAAACCTAATCAGTTAATCTATAGTTAGTCTAGAATGATTAGTAGAAATGAATGTGGTTGACCCCGCCTGGTCTGAGCAGGACGAATCTCAAAAACAAGACTCATTGTCAGGATCCCTCACAGGTCCCTCCCTGAGTGTTCCCACCAAGTGGAACGAGACCTAGAGGCAGACCCAGGACCTGTCCCACAGCTGGATGGGGAACATCTCAAGCATGTGACCAGGTCGAAGGAAGTCTGAATGGTTGAAATGAAATAGAACCCAAAGCGTTTGTAATGCTTGTGAAAATATTCCTACTTCTTTTGGGTCTAAAATCTTTTCTTTCAAAGAGCTTCTTCACCCAGCAAAAAAATAGCTAATTACTCTCTTTTTTTTTTGACAAATAATTGCACTAAACTCTGATTTAACTTCACAGATAATTAAACTGGTTTTCTTCTTAGAATTCTGCTGCTGTTTTAAAGCATTTTCACAAAGACAAGTTACAGTTTTATAGTCATCATCATCATCTTCATCATCATAATCACCACAGAGGCCAAAAAACATTACTGCTGTTTGGAATTTAAGCCCCCAAATGATTTATTCAGTCAGATTTTCGGGTGTAAATGAGCTCATTTATTGGTACAATCTGAGTAATGTAACTTAGATAGTTACAGTTACTCTTTGTTTCTCGGTCACACAGAAAAATAAAATCTATTTAAGATTTTCATTTCAACTTTTACAAACTTTATTCTAGATTTTACTCTCTATTGTAGATTTGAATAACTTTATTCCGTTCCGTCGTCTTCTGCTTATCTGGGGCCGGGTCGCAGGGGCAACAGTATCAGACGGGAAGCCCAAACTTCCCTCACCCCAGCTGCATCCTCTAGCTCACCCGGAAGGATCCCACCTGAGTCGTTCCCCAGCTAGCTTTGTGACATAGTCTCTCCAGCGGGTCCGGGGTTTGCCTCTTGGAATCCTCACAGTGGGATGTATCCGAAACCCCTTACTAGCGAGGCGCTCCTGACCAGATGCCCGAACAACCCCATCTGGCTTCTCTCGACCTGGAGTTGGAGCGGCTCGACACCGAGCTCCTTCCAGGTGGCAGAACCCCTCACCTTATCTTTGAGTGATAGCCCATCCACCCTGCAGGGAAGCTCATTTCGGCAGCTTGTACCCGCGATCTCATTCTTTCAGTCACCACCCACAGTTGGTGACCATAGGTGAGGAGTATCCGAAGGTATCTGGCATTAAGCTGCCAGGCCTTCTTTCTTTTTTTATTCTGAGATGGTGTTTAAGTGAGCCTAAAAGCAGACCAGAGGATGTTAGAGACCCTCACCCCCAGCCTATCCCAGGCTGAGAGAGAGAGACAGGTGGGGAAAGAAACAGTGATGGAGGTTTTAATACTTCATCTCTCCACAAGAATCCAAACTTTAGAGATTAGCAGCAACAGCAAAGAGAAAACATGAACGATGGATGGATTCAGTAGAATATTTAAATACAGATGGATGGTAAGTAAAATAAAATGATGCTTTGAGCAGAAACTCTCCACTTCCAGGCAAAGTCTCCATCTCACTGCACTTTTTTATCATGCCATGATGCATTAAATGACATATAGATGCAAAACCATCGGATTCTACTCACATTGCTCCCTGATAATAAAAATAGAAATGTCAGCATTCAGACATGCTTTCTTATGGGAACTGTGCATAACCTGGAGCGACTCCAGGAAAACAGGACAATAAGGGGAAAAAGATGTAGAGAAATGCAAAATGGTCACTTTCAGGACCGTCAGAGGAAAGAGATGTCTCAGAAATCAGGCTGGGGTCATCAAACTTACGCACACGTTGTTTGTAGGTTTCTGTCTGTTTTTGCAAAACCAGCTGAAAAACTTTAAAAAATCAAGTCATTTTCTCAAAAATGGATGATTCATTCTTCAAAATCAAGTCTTCACATCAATAAAAGAATCAGTGACACCAAAATGTAAAGAACTGGTTTCACTATTTATGAATACAACTTGATTTAAATGAGCTGTGTTTTTTTTCTGTTGTGATCTGGAAGGAGGAGGTGGACTTCCAAATGCAGGACATAAACAAAATTTATTTAACAGAAGTCAGGCAAGGATGTAAGGCAAGCGCACAGGAATAATCCAAAGGAATGTTTTTAAGTTAAAAAATATAACAGTTCAATGAAAAACTTGGTGAGGAAGCCCTGGCTGGGAAGGATGGTGATGACCTGACGCGAGAGTTAGGAAAGACTGCCTTCAAATAGGCACCAGGATCCACTGAGTGTGTCATCAGACTAATCACCCTCAGGTGTCCCTAATCAAGGTGATGAGGGATGGTCCAGGGCTCCCTCTGGTGGCAGGGAAGGGGGATCGTGACACATTCTGAATGAAAGTCAGAAACTCCCCGAAAATCTTCAAGTCGATACTTTTTATTTTTACAGACATTCAGATACGTACAAACGATATTAAAATTAAAGTAAAACATCAATATTTATTGTAATAAAAGAGTAAAAGACATTAAATATGTTTCACGTTTTTATTTGAGATTCTTTTTTAAAAACAGTCTTGTGTAAAAGAAAATCAATCACGTAGTTTAATGGTTGAGGCGCTGCCCTCGGCGGCTGCCTGCTGCAGTGCTCCCTGTTACTTTAGCGTTTAATCGCCAACTTTCTCTGAGTTTCTGTCTCTTCTTCTGCTATGTTTTGTCTCTTTTTAAAGATTTCATTTTGAGCGTACTTTGGACGTCGTTTTGTGTCGGACAGAGGATTTTTCAGAAATTGTCCGGCTAGCTCCCAACGGCTAGTTGGTTATGAAGTCCATTTGCTGTTGACATGCATGTTGACATGCGCGACCAGCTGCTGGCTCTACGAGGCACATTCGTGTGTGGCTGGCGGAGTTGGTTTGGTCCCGGAGAAGCTGAGGTGAAGGAGTTGATCTGGTGGAGGTGCAGAGAAGGACACTGTCTAGAGGAGGTGCTTCAGGCCCGGTGTTTTTGCGGTTTCCATGGAAACGTTTGGTTGCTCGCTTAAGGAACTACAGGCGCTCACTCGAACCCAGTGAAATACAGAGAGGCTAGTTTGGTGTTCTTCACTGTGGCCTGGTTTTGTGGACCCATTCTGTACTCCAGGTTTTGGGTTGCCAGGATGGACGCAGTGCTACCGGACTGGGATGCTTTAGCTGGGACACACCCAGCACAATCACATGTTCGTTAATTTGGGCACTTTAAAATGACCAGTTATAATTTGCAAAACAAATTTATAAAACTTTATTCTAACATTTTTGCAGAAAGTGACTAAAACAATGTGTAACAGACTTTTCAGCTGTCACATGTTTAGTTCATTCTAAGTGTAAGTGTGTGTGAACCCCTCTGAGACCAGTCCGTGGTGATACCGGGATGTCGAAATGAAACTGGATTAAACGGAGATTCCAGCAGAAATTTTCACACACATGGCTGAAAATGGCCGTCAGACACATGTCGGGGCTGTTTCAGAAACTCTGTGATCAGGTGTGGCGGTTTGTCCTCCCATCACCTTGTTACCGTGACGATAGGAGTTGAGACCTGCTTCGTTTTAGTGTCAGTGCCGAGGATGTCCGTGTCACCACGGCGACAGCGTCTGAGTGGGCCTGGCAGTCTGTCCCTAAGGATCAGTCTTTACTGTGTGACCTGTGGACCCTAGCTCACTCACTCATACACACATGCTCACCCCCCTCCTACCACGCTTCACACACACTCACACACACTTAGACCCCTACAGTGTAATTTTTTTTTCATAGCTTATAGAAACAAACATGTTGCCTTTTTTTAGCTCAGAAACGTCACATTTGCAAAAAAAAAAAAATATGATTCATTTATTGAGTTTCATTTTTGTTTTTGGCACTGTGAATTCCCCCTCCTCTCGCTTCCCACATAGTCGCCCTAACCCTCCCACTCCAATCTCCAAATGCACATGAGTGGAAGGAGAGCAGTACCTGAGTGGAGGATCTTAGGATAAGCAGAGGTCACACTCTTGGAATGAGGGCGAGGTTTGTTTTGTTTTTTTTTCAAAGATCTGTTTCTGCTTTCATCCTCTGAGTCGGAGTTAAGTTGTCTGCATTGTCCAATGATGTTACATGGTGGTACATTTAATGGAACTCTGTGATTATGAGTCTTTGAAAAACACAACAGAAAATGTCTCTGCTTTCAAAAAATTGCAAAAAAGTGCTGTTTTAGTTTTTTTTGTGTGTGTGTTTTTATTTTTGTGTTACTTCTGCAGTCCCAGGGACCACTTGGGCCCAGCAGGAATCGAACCAAGGTCTCTCAGTCGAAAGACAGTAACTCTACCACTAGGCCAATGCCTCCGGGACCGGGTTTTAGTTTTGACATAATTGTAAAACTAGCATTTTGACATTTTTGATGCATCTTAAATGATTAAAAATAGCAAAAAAGTTATTATTTATTGAGAAAATATATTTAGTTTTCAGATTATTGACACGTTAGTTTCATGGAAACTCTATAAATCACAGTGTTTCACTTTCAGACAGAATAATATTCGCACTAATCGGGTGGAGTGTCTGCACTGCTGCTGCAAACCCCTTCCTATTGATGTTTAGACAATGGGAATGGTTAAGAACAAAATCCATAGCCAAGAACAACGTATAGCGGAGAACTTGCAAATTGCTCTCAACATGCTTGGATGAAACAAAAAACTGCTTCAGGAAAGCTTTTGATGTGAGAATCATGTTTAAACCTGGAAGAAAAATCCAAAAAAATGGTTTACATGACAACTCTCATGTAATGTGTGAAGAGGTTGAACATACAGTAGAAGTATACAGAATGCCTTTATTTTGGAGGGATAATCATCCTCTATTTATTTTATTTCTGTGTAATAAATAATTTTTTTAAATAAAATAGATATTGAGGGGTGAATAGATTCAGACGGAGAAGGTGTGAAATTCACCCGGTGCTTCTGAATTTGAAAACATGTGAACTTGGTGTGAGGAGTCAGAATAAAAGTAACATTAATGATGCTAATTTAATAATCATCAGGTCACACATTTTAGATTTTTACTCATTTTAAAATCACATTTAGTCTGCTTGTGAGAACTATAAGGTGATGCGTTAATTTTCTAAAAATGTACTGTTTTTCTGACACGTAATCAGGACAGTTTATCTGTTAGAGGCTAATTATGTAGGTGAACAGACTGGTCAACAGACATAGGTAGCTGGACGGTAGGTAGACAGATATAAATGTCAAGGTACCAGGAGGTAAAAGCTATTCATTTAAAAAAAAAAAGTTATTACTGGTGTTACTCCTCCCTCAACCTAGGAGGGTCCTGGGGTGTTCTTCGTCCAGTTGTGAGACAACAACTCTCCGGCCAGTTGTCTTTCCAGTCTCTCCTCATTAGCGAGGTATCCAAATCAGATGCCCAAACCACCCCATTCTCCCAGTTGGCAGAGCTCCTCACTCTACCTCTGAGTGAGAGCCTAACCACCCTGCAGAAAAAGATCATTTCAGACGCTTGTATCCAGGAACGTAGATCCTGGTTACCATGGTGAGGGTAGGAACGTAGATCCTGGTTACCATGATGAGGGTGGGAACGTAGATCCTGGTTACCATGGTGAGGGTAGGAACGTAGATCCTGGTTACCATGGTGAGGGTAGGAACGTAGATCCTAGTTATCATGGTGAGGGTAGGAACGTAGATCCTGGTTACCATGGTGAGGGTAGGAACGTAGATCCTGGTTACCATGGTGAGGGTAGGAACGTAGATCCTGGTTACCATGGTGAGGGTAGGAACGTAGATCCTGGTTACCATGGTGAGGGTAGGAACGTAGATCCTAGTTATCATGGTGAGGGTAGGAACGTAGATCCTGGTTACAGTGGTGAGGGTAGGAACGTAGATCCTGGTTACCGTGGTTAGGGTAGGAACATAGCTCCTGGTTACCATAGTGAGGGTAGGAATGCAGATCCTGGTTACCATGATGAGGGTGGGAACGTAGATCCTAGTTATCATGGTGAGGGTAGGAATGTAGATCCTGGTTACCATGGTGAGGGTAGGAACGTAGATCCTGGTTACCATGGTGAGTTTAGGAACGTAGATCCTGGTTACCGTGGTGAGGGTAGGAACGTAGATCCTGGTCACCATGGTGAGGGTAGGAACGTAGATCCTAGTTACCATGGTGAGGGTAGGAACGTAGATTCTGGTTACCATGGTGAGTTTAGGAACGTAGATCCTGGTTACCATGGTGATGGTAGGAACGTAGATCCTGGTTACCATGGTGAGGGTAGGAACGTAGATCCTAGTTATCATGGTGAGGGTAGGAACGTAGATCCTGGTTACCATGGTGAGGGTAGGAACGTAGGTCCTGGTTACCATGGTGAGGGTAGGAACGTAGATCCTGGTTACCATGGTGAGGGTAGGAACGTAGATCCTGGTAACCACGGTCAGGGTAGGAACGTAGTTTGTGGTCACTAGGGACAGGGTAGGAACGTAGATCCTGATTACAATGGGGAGGGTAGAAACGTGGATCAACTGATAAATCCAGAGCTTCAAATTTTGGTTCAGCTCTCTCTTCACCATGATAGATCGATGCAGCGTCCTCATTACTGCAGGCGCTGCTCTGATCTGTTTGTCAATCTCTTGCTCCATCCTTCCCCCAAAGTGAACAAGACCCCAAGATTCTTAAACTTCTCCCTTTGGGGCAGGATCCTGTCCCTGAAATGCAGGTGGGCACCACCTCTTTTTTGAATAGCATTTGAACATTATTGCAAATGCATCGCATCATTTGCATGAGCCATGCAGGGAGTTGTAGAGGTGTAGTTGGGGCGGAGACACTTGTAATTGGTCACAGGTGTGTTGTGCCCTAGATGTGAAGTTCACATTATGTTAATGAGTCATGTTGGTTTTGATAAATCCCAAGTTTAAGTGATGTAATCAAGAGCTACCCAAATCTTAGTAAACGAGGGGCCTGGTCTTTCGCGTATAGAGCAGGATATCATCGGCGTAGAGGCAGAGCAGGCAGATCCCGTTACAGTGGAAAAACCTCACACCACCATTTTTAAAGATGTTATGAGATAACCATACCGGATCATCACACACTTCCTCTAACCAAAACACACACACATGCGGGTGTGTGCCAGACAGAAGGAAGAGACGCGGGCTGCTTCCTGAGTGCGAGGAGGAGCATTAGACCTGAGACAATGTCACAGCCAATCACCTTCAGCTCTGTCATATGACTTCTCTAAGATGGCTGTCTCATCCTTCCCGGACTAAAGCTTTCTGACAAGCTCCTGGTTTAAAAGACTCCACATGTCAGAAACCCTGATTCCTCATTCATCTCTCGCTCCTTCTTTTATTTTTCCTCTTTTCTAAGCCTCCTATTTCTTTCTCCCTTCATCTCTCCTCTTCGTGTCCACACCAGCTCATTGATCTCTGTCAGTATTGAATGTCAGAGACACGTTCAAAGATGCTTTTCGCTCCACATTAATAATTCACACTGCCTGAATCATCAATAATAATTCTCACAGAGCAATCATTCAGCTTTACCACCGTGGTCTCTCTCTCTCTCTATCTGTGCCCCAGCCCTCTCTTTATCCTCCTCCTGCCCTAGGCCATTCTCACCTTATTCCCTACTTAAACTCCTTTCGCTCTGATATCTCTTTTTGCTTATTCGGCCCGCTTTTCAAGCTTTTTTTTTTATGTCCATCATATCTTCATCCTTTTTCTCTTGGCAAAGCATTTTTCTTCATGAAGTCCGTCCTGGCTTTTCCAGTGATGGATTATCTAAACATGACAGATTTCCTCCACATTCTGATGGAGCAAACATTTGTGTTTTCAAGGAATTGTTTCATGTGGTGAAACGTTAGGATTATTGCCTCTCCCGCCGGGCGATCTCGATGCCGTCTTTTCCTTTAACTGAGGCTATAACTCAGGTCCTGTCGATCACCTGCTCAAAAATGAATGAGGATGGACTATGTGTCACCATCCAGCCAGTGTATATTTACTTTAATAGATATAGTGGATAGGAGGAAGAGGTGGAGGAGGACAAATAGAGGCAGAAAGCCTCTCTTAATGTACATGTAAAACTCTCCATGGGGCCCATGCCAAGTGTAAGTGGTTGAGTGATATTGGCAAAGGAAAGAGGAGGGATGGAGGGAGTGAAAGTGTCAGATTTAGGCATTTTCCTTAATGCTATAAGAGCTTATTGATATTTTGATTTTCACTGGGGGCCGGGCAGGAGCTGAGGTTGCAACTTTTTTGCTCCGTCTTTTTACGAGTGGGAGATGTGGAGTTCATCCGTTCCAGCTCAAGGAACTGGACAGAAAACTTTCTCATTGGTGGTGATGAAGTTCAGATAGTTGAGTAATATGAATATTTAGGAAATACATTTGATTTCAAACTCAAGTTTAATTTTAACACAAATATGATTGTTTAGAAAAACTCAAGAAAAAAGGGAGATTTTCACTGTTAAAAAAGTAGTTTTTAATCTGTGCTCAAGTAACACAATTTTTAAAACATACTTTGACACTTCCTGTTAAATATAAATACAAATGTGTCATGGGGATTAAAAAGAACAAAAAAAATATGTATCAGAAGCTGCACTTTAATAAATTTACGTTCCGTTCCGTCGTCTTCCGCTCATCCAGGGGCAACAGCCTCAGACAGGCCTCTCTCTCCCCAACTGCATCCTCCAGCTCACCCGGAAGGATCCCGAGTCATTCCCCAGCCAGCTGTGAGACATAGTTTCTCCAGCAGGTCCAGGGTCTGCCTCTTAGTCTCCTCCCGATGGGACGTGCCTGAAACACCTCACCAGCAAGGCGCTCGGGGGGCTTCCTGACCATATGCCCACACCACCCCATTTGGCTTCTCTCGACCTGGAGGAGGAGCGGCTCGACACCGAGCTCCTCCCGGATGGCAGAGCTCTCACTCAGAGATAAATTTTCATGAGACTATTAAATGTACTTTTGGGTTTCCACAGCACATGAAGGCAGGAAATAGATGCCACACAAACTCGTTAAACAAGATCAAATTTTTGCATTTTTCTACCATGTTATTTTTATGTTAGTATAAACCTGAAATGGTTTTATGTTTCATTCATGCATTTTTTGAGTCATTTACTCCCCTTTTAGTTCAGAATGAGGTTAATTTTTTTAATGTCAGGTTGTTCTTGGCCATGGATTTTTTTCTCTACCACTCCCACATTTTAACATAGGAAGGAACTGTTTGCAGCTGCAGTGCACAGGCTCTGCTTGGAATAACAAAGAGGGTAGGACTAAGTGAGGAGCAAAAGAAAGTGAGAATTCAGTGTGAAAAACAGAAGTGAAACTGAGTGAATATATTTATTAGGTGCTAACGAATATATCGAGTGTGCACTTTCATAAAACATAAATAATTAGCAAAGATTTTGCTGATAGGCACAAATGGAGACCTGTCTGAAAGCCAAACACTCAAATTTACAGATTTCTAAAATGCACTACCATGTGACATCTGCACAACACAGAGAAAGAAAGCAGAAACAGACCTTTTTGATTTTGTTCATTGATCTGTGTACTCATATCGACAAATAGGACAGTTTTGCCATCAATTTTCAAGATTTGAATGTTAAAAATCTTAAGTTTAAACTGGTGTAAACGTATGTTCAAAGGAGAGCCACGGTCATCACTACATGGGCCAATTCGACCGACCAGCCAATTGGGAGCCTGCGGACCGGTTTCAAATCGACCGCCAGGTGTGTTGGGGGAAAAATTAGGTCAATATTCAGACTCTCTAGTTGCTAGAGTTGCTAAAATTAAGCAACTCTTTGTTTTTGTTTTTTGGAGGGGGGGAGCCCCCAAAAAAGCACCAATCTGGCGGCTTTTTATAGTATTATAGACAAATTTTGGAGTCTGTGACGTGAAATTGCGTTGGTAAGTCTGTAATCAATGAGCAGTGCCTGTTGCTGTTGTGGCCCCCCCCCCCTCCCAAAGCGCTGCATGTGCGTGGAGAAAGTCTGTGTGCGTGTGTTTGTGTGTGTTAGAGAGAGAAAAAGAAGCGAGCGAGAGGGAAGAATTTGTCTTTGTGTGTGTGATAGAGAGAGGAACTTGTCTGTGTGAGTGTTTGAGAGAGAGGGAGAGAGAGAGACGCTGGTTGGAAACAATCCCTGGGGTTTGCGAGGTTAAAGCCAGACTGGTAGATCTCAGGAGGTTTGATATTTGAAAAGTAGATCTTGGGACAGAAAAGGTTGGGCACCAAAAAGGTTGGGCAACAAAATGGTTGGGCACTAAATAGCCAACAAAACTTGTATATGTTTGATTTTTCTTTGCGATAAGCTAAGCTATGATCAACTCAGACTTTTCAAGATAAATGAACATTAGACGATAGATTACACTGTTTACCTTTGCCAATTAACACTCTAGTCAAAAATGTCTTCTAAATTATTTAGTTTGGACAAATTTGTCAGATCCCTCACCTGCCCCCACAAGGAGCCCTGGCTGTTCCTAATCAACCTGATTAGGGTCACCTGACAATGATTCCTGATTCCACACATCTGTGCACCCTGACAACTATTTAAGGGCAATCATCCCAGACTTCCACGTCGGGTCATACCATCCGTTCCAGCCAGGTCTCCCTGTTTGCATGACCAAGTTTGAACTTTGTTATTATTTGGACTTTTGAAATCCGGAGTTAATCCTGTGCCTCTTCCTTTACAGACTTACCGGAATTGTGTTAATAAACTTGTTTTAAGTTGTGCAATTAGGTTCTCTTCCTTCCACATCTCAAAACTCTGACAGAATTCTAGAAATTATTTTTATGTTCAAGCGTTTTACATGGAAGAAAATATATATTATTGCCCGTTAATATGTAAATCATGATGGCATTATATATGTATGATGTAAGAATTATGACCCAATGAAAGCACAATATTCACTCTTTAAAGTTCATCAACTTAAATAATTAAAGCAAATGACTGCCTTAAAGTTTTTGAGGTTTACAGTGCAGACGTTTGCAGGAGTCAAACCTGAAACAATTTGTCCGACACTTTGATCTAAAACGAGATATTTAAAAAATTCAGATTACCACAAAAGGTGGTATGAATTTTTATGGTTCCCAGTGGAGCTCATACTTTCTGGTGACCTTTTACTTGACTGAAGACCTGCTGGTCGCATCTCAATTTTTTATGCATTCTGCGCAGATGTGTTGCTCTCCTCATCGTTGTGAGTTATAAGGTAGTTATTCTCAGTCTTTTATGTCTGGGACGCCTAAAATGAAGCAACTCAACTTTTAACATTTTTAGAGGCTTGTGCAGGAAAACTGCTGTATGTTCACAATCGAAAAAAAAAGACAAGAAATTTAAGGAGTAAGAAAGAGTCATTTTTTTCCCCTCACAAAGCACCAGTTAGAGGGCCGGGTTTCACTAGAGGAGGGTTTCACATCTAGTTACTCAGAATATTTAAATTTAATCTAGATATAAAGATATTTATATACATTTTTTGTCACTTTTCTGTTTCTGTTCAGACGCCTCGTTTTGGTTCAGGTCCATCTGTTATGATTTTTCACTAATATGGTGTTTTCAGAGCAAATCACCATATTAGAAGAAACAATGGCTGACTTGGGCGTGGCACACATAGACATAAAGAGTAGACTCCTCATTGGCTGCATTTGCCATCTTGGCTGCCATCAAACCATAACTGTGGTAGTAGATACGATCCCTGAGCGCTGTGTGGTGGATTCTGGTTCTAATCCGTTCCGTCTGTTCCGCCACCTTCCGCTTGTTCCGGGGTCGGGTCGCGGGGGCAACAGCCTCAAGCGGGCAGCCCAGGGCTCTTTCTCCCCAGCTGCATCCTCTAGCTCACCTGGAAGGATCCCAAGTCGTTCCCCAGCCAGCTGTGAGACATAGTCTCTCCAGAGGGTCCGGGGTCTGCCCCTCGGCCTCCTCCCGGTGGGACGTGCCCGAAACACCTTGCCTGCGAGGCGCTTGGGGGGCATCCTGACCAGATGCCCGAACCACCCCATCTGGCTCCTCTCGACCTGGTGGAGGAGCGGCTCAACACCGAGCTCCTCCCGGATGGCAGAGCTCCCCACCCGATCTCTGAGTGAGAGCCCAGCCACCCTGCGGAGGAAGCTCATTTCGGCCACTTGTACCCGCGATCTCATTCTTTCGGTCACCACCCACAGCTGGTTACCATAGGTGAGGGATGGAACGTAGATCGACTTGTAAATCGAGACTTGTAATTGTCCTCCGATTAGAACCAGCAATAACTGGTTCTAATCGGAACCAGTTATTTCGATTAGAATAATCGGAATAATCGGAATTAAAAGCGAAACCTGAAGATGAATTTTTACATGCAAGACTATGCAAATTATTTTAATGTTCTATATTTACATCAACTTGGGAAATCTTCTCCAGCTAATGTTAGCTCCACGTTTCCAGCCGAGGTTTTCACTGAGACTTTTTAAATCATAGAAACCATAATATTGACTTATATTAAAACAAGGTTATTAGAATAAAACATCTGTCATGTCTCAGGCCTATTCCACTAACTTTAAAATACAAACAACATCTGATTGGAGAATTGTTTGCAAAATCTAGTGTGTTTATGTTTATGGTTTCTCAGGTTTGAAAGACAGGAGTGGGGGAGGGGTGTGAAGTATCTCATTTGTATTTAAAGGGAGCGTAGCAAAACAAAGTGTGGTTTTCAGTACCTGGTTTTAAGGTAAAAAAGTAACAAGATTACACGAATCTGAGAAATTAGGACCAGAAGACATGATCTTACAATGATTACATACAGTACAAACACGTTTTAAAATCATTGTATTTTCTCTTTAAAGAATAAGAATACGTAGTTCCACACCAAATGTTGACATGCCTCGGTATGAAGCAGTACTGGTCATTTCATCTATAGCAGTTACTGAGTAACTGTGGGCTTGGATTTGGAGGACATCGCATTCACAAAAGTTATTGACCTTCACTTTTGTGACCTTGACCGTTGGTCAAATGACCTTGAATAATGAATTAAACTTATTCAAATTGTTACCTGAGGGGCTGAGTCAACTTAGGAAAAAACCCTGCAAGTCTTATTCTTCTCCTTTTGGCATTCCCCTTCAGGGGTCGCCACAACAAGTCAGTTTCTTCCATCTAACCCTATCTGCTGCATCCTCTTCGGTCACACCAACTATCTTCATGTCTTCCTTCACTGTATCCATTAACCTCCTCTTTGGTCTTCCTCTAGTCCTCTTTTCTGGTGGTTCCAAACCCAGCATCCTTCTTCCGATGTACTCTCTCTCTCTCTCTCCTCTGCACATGTCCAAACCATCTCAGTCTGGCCTCTCTGACTTTATCTCCAAAACCTCTAACATAGAGCTTTACAGTATATCTGTTCCTCATATATACTCATTCCTGATCCTGTTCATCCTGATCTCCCCGGAAAAAAACAGCAAGTATGCTTTAGTTTTTTAACATGAATGAAAAGAAAACAGGCTGAGTGTCCATCCTCCTGTTTTTCTGCTTCTGAAAACAAATACTGATTACTTTATTGATCAAGGCTTCTGTCCACTTCATTAAAGAACTTGTTGGATTTTTGGCTTAAACACAAACATTGTCACACTGATCAGAAATCAGAAAACACCACAGAATCAAAATGGCTGAAATGGCATGGCTGTTTGAATTATGAAAAGTTTACTGAACTTGTTTCCGTTCCTCCCTCTGATTGGCTCTAGAGTGTGTGTATTTAATCAGTAACTTTCTTCACCTCCACCAAACGTTTCTTACTGACACATGCGTTTCCTCCAGGAGGTCAAGGAGAACCTGGGAATCGGTGTCCAATCGACTGCTGAATGAAACCACGGTGCCGCCGTCACTGTATCCGAGCCCAAAGTCAAGGAGCCCGGGCTCGCCTGATCGCGCCCCAAGTTCTCCCCACATCTATAAGAGCAACCTCACCTTCAGAAAGTTCTAGATACCCCTGTGAGCCCTGATGAGCAGATGGTTCCCATCAGCAGTATCCATGTACTTTCACTTACACACCCACACTGTACCATACCGTCCTTGCTCCCAATCATACCTTTGGTATCATTGGTTTGTGTTCTTCATCGTCTGTTTATTTGTCATAGAAGGTGGTCTTTGTGTCTTTCAACTTGATCTCTGGTTTCTTGTATTTTAACAGTTTTTATTAACTAACCGTGTGTGTAAACTGACTAATTGTGCTGACCTCTTCATCTACTTATTAAACATCCCAGAGGAGACATGTCAGAGATGCTGGGGAGTCACTAAGGAGACGAGCCGGTGAAGAGTGAAGCAAAATAAATCTTTCTGTCTGAGTGAAAGCCGTGTGGTTTTTTTGTGGTCACAGAGTGCTGCTGCCTGCTGATCTGCACGTTTACACACCAGCCATACGATACCACTAACAGGACGGCTCCACATGTTCATTACAGACTCACTCCCACAATCCTTCCCCTCCACTCTGAACAGGAGCAGAAAGGTAAGAACGTCTGGCAGGCAGAATGTAAACTCCCGATCTGTGTACAGGAGGTTTGATGAACCCTACTGGTATGCTGGATCAAACACCTCAGATCAGATCACCTGTTAGTTAGAACAGCCTTTGTCTCTCAGGGATGGCATCAAACTAAAGCGAGTCCTTCCAGGATTTTGCGATCGTTAGGACTGCTTGTCCCATTTGGGGTCGCAAAGGTGTTGGAGCCTGTCCCGACTGGTTACAGGAGAAAGAATGGGTAAAACCAGAGCAGGTCACCAGTCTGCCACAGGGTCACACATAGACAACCATCCACACACACAATTTTTTTTCTAGGGGCAATTTCGTAATGGCCAATCAACCTGACATTCATGTCTTTTGGAGGGTGGGAGGAAAGCGGAGAAAACCCACACATACATGAGGAGAACATGTAAACTCCACACAGAAAGGACAGTGTTTCAGCTTTCATCCCATTCTGTACTCAAACTCGCGACCTTGCTGTGAGCCAACAGTTCTAATCGCCTTGCAGCGCATTGATCGCACCTATTTACGCAAAATCAACCGAACTCTGCGAAATCGCAAAAAAAAAAAAACAACCCAATTTCATCCATCCACTGCTACTCTTTCACAACAACTAGGTCTTAAACACCTGTTTCAGATCAGTTTTGTGATCAATTTCATGTATAATGTCAGCAATCTGCTGGTGCTAGTCGTGTCAGCAGCTTTACGATTATTATTATTATTATTTATTTATTTATTTCGGTCACAGTGTAATTTCACATTAAAGAAAGAAAGAAAAAAAAAATTATATCTAAACAAAGGACCGAAAAGGTATCGGCTGAAGCAAACGCTTATTTCGCCGACCTTTTTTTTAAATCATCATAAAAGCAAAAAAACATATAAGTAAATACTTAGAAATCCATCATAAAACATAAATCAATCATAATACATAAATGAAAATTAGAACATCAAATGAAAAAGTAATACAATTGTTACTATAATTGTTTACATTATATATAAGCTTGAATGTAACCATCAAGACTTGCATATTTTTTTACCCACAAGAAGAAAACCTTCACCTGCCACCAGAGGGAGCCCTGGACTTTCCTCATCACCTGGATTAGGGACACCTGAGATTGACTGATGCTACACACATGTGGATCCTGCTGTCTATTTAAGGGCATTCACCCCAGACTTCCACGTTGGGTCATCATCGTCTTTGCCATCCTCCCTGACGAGGTGTTGCACCCTGGAACTCTGTTGTGTTATCTGAACTTTTTGATCCTGAGTTAATCCTGTGCCCTTTGCCTTACAGTCTTACCTGAATTGTGTTCAATAAACCTTGTTTTGAGGACCTGCATTTGGGCCCTCCTCCTTCCACATCACAACAATGTCTGGTAGCATCTCTATTATTATTACAATTAATATGGACAGAAACAGTTGATTAAAGGTAAACGGGTAAGGTTTTGGGGTCTAAGAAAATTGGAGCTTTTTACTGCAACTTAAAAAATAACTCTCATAGAACCAGATATTTTAGATCAAAACAATCATAAAAAATGCTGCAAAATCCTAGAGGGACTAAAAAAGGTTTACGTCAAGCATTCTTTGGGTTTATCGAAAACACTGAAAGTAAAAGTGAGCTTCATAAATCAGACCTGCAACAAATCTCAGGCGTACCTTCATCTCCATCCTGCCTCAACCACGCCTCTGGATAAGAACTCTAAATATGGATCATGCACAATGCACTGATTTATGTTTAATGGTATTCAGCCAGAGTGAGAGATCCCTGGGCTTCCTGTCTGAGGCTGTTGCCCCCACAAACCGGCCCCAGATGAGTGGAAGACGACGGAATGGAACGGTATACAAGTGAGCCTAAGTGTTGCCTATGTGTAGCCGTAGTGGCGTCTTCCATAAGCAAACGACAGCAGCACGGGAGGCAGTCACCACATCAAATGTGAAAGGTGTACATTATTCTGTCTGTGAAATTAAAAAAATTACTTGGAGGCGGTCCAAGTCATTTTAAGCTTGATGTTTTATTGATATTATTGATTTTTTTTGTGTAAGATGTAAAATGTTAGGTCAAAGCAGGTGCGCACAAAGTTACGGTTTCAAAATGAGTAAAAAATGGTGATTAAAAATTTGCGTGTATTTCAATTAACTTTCCTTGATGTGCTCCAATTTTCGTATATACAGCCCTACCAGTGGCGGCTGGTGGTAAAAAAAACTGGGGGGGCGCACATTTTTCAAACACACACAAAATTTTTTTTAGATATATTATATAAAAGTATATATAAATATATATATGAAATAAATATAAAATTATTCGTGACAATATGTGTCTGTTTCTGGTGACTTCTTCATTATGTTTCCTTATGCCAGTTCGGTAGCCTTCATTTAATTGTGCCAGGATGTTACTACTGCCAAAAACACCTAGCTTATAGCTACTATCAAGATGGGTGCTGCAAGTTTCATGACGTTTGCACTTTTCAGACAAATGCTTCAAGTCACTCACCCCTGTTGATATCCACACCTTTTCAGTTGCTGCTGAACTACACAATAAGCAGGGGAAACAAAAAAAAAGTGTTTCTCATCCATTTAGCCACCACCACTTTTCATAGACCTTCATTATCCTCTCACATAAAAGCAGCCGCGATCTCCACTGTTTTGTTGCACAGTCAAATCTGGGGTGTCCGGTCCAAGCTCCTTCACTCTTCTTTTTTCTTCTTTAAAACGCTTAGAAAACGGATTCTGTAGAAGGGACGACACTGAATTCTCTTTAAAAAAGCCACTAGCATTGTTAGCAAATGAACTAGCTTCCGACGCCATGATGAAGACTCCCAGAATTCCGCAGTGAAAAGAAAGGGCGTGGCGTGGGTGGGATTTATAGGTCAGCTTATAGCTAATTGATTGGTTCATGTAACAGACTGACAGAGAGGATAACCTATCACACACCCGATGGGCGGAAATATCTGCGCCCCGCGGGCGTGGTTATGGTTTGCAATACACATGAATGGAAAAAAAATTTAGAGCTGACGTCACGTTTTTTTCCATAAAAACCGGAAGCCACATACACACCAATACGTTTTCCTGGTGGGGCGTACGTACCCTGTGCCCTCGTTCCGGTTTGCACAGGAAGTAAGAAAATAAAATAAAACGGTGTAAAACATTATTAAAATGCATGTAATCTTCACACTCGACAGTTTTGCATACTTATAAACACATACATGTTTATATATGTATATATAGATATATATGCTTATATATTTTTTGGTGATCAGGTCGGGGGGGGGGGGCGGCGCCCCTGCGCCACACGTCACCAGCCGCCACTGAGCCCTACACTGAAAATCATTTCTGTGTGTTTTCTAATTGTTTTTTCACTGCTTCAAATGCTTCATTTCACTGTCCTCGGTTCACTTCAGCTTTTGTCCACAAGTCTGTTCTTTTTCCCGTGTCTTACAATTCACGTAGGGCAGTTCGGACTTCGCCTACAGTCCGAACTGCCCATTGAGCCCATTGAGACGGACATTCTGTGATTTTGGGCTATACAAATAAAATTGAATTGAATTGAATACAGTTACACTAAAGTCCACGCTCTCTACATATAAGAGTCCTAATACCGCCATGTGATTGGCTGTCTACATAACCGGTCTACTGTTCTGAGATTTCTCAGTTTTTCTCACTTTTTCATCAATTTACAAAAAGCCTTTGGTCTTGTAATAAAATCCTTAAATTTAAACCCTCTACTTTACACCATTCAGGTGTAATTGGGCCCAGCGGCAGGGCTTGTGTTTGTGTGTCTGAGGGATCATTGGTAAGGGATATCTAACACCTAAGAGGGAACGCTCACCTGACTCTGGTGCCGGTTTTCACTTCCTGTACTTATTGACACCTGCTTCCTGTTGCAGGAGGAAGCGGCCACGCAGCACGCCATCCTGGTGAAACTGGAGGAGGGTGTTTGCGCTGCTACGTTGGGATAGTGTCGGCAAAAAATCCGGCTCCGGATAAATTATGAATGTGACTGATGGAAGGGATAAGAGGTAGAAAAAGGGATGCGGGGGGTTATGACGTTATTGTGTTATCTTCTGTTTTCCTGAAACAGCTGAACGGGAGATAAGTGACACGCGGGGAAACACACACCGTGGCACTGTTTTCCCACCTCATCCTGTCACCGTGGAGACGGAGAACAACATCTTCATTGCTGATGGATTCGATCCACATGTGGAAGAATATTAAATGTGCTCTATTTATTTATCCAACATAATGTAGAAAAAAAAGTCTTAACAGTCAGATTGTAAATAAAGAAAATAAAAACAACTTAATTAGAAAGTCATTTGTTCAAAAATCAGTCATCATTTACATTTTGCTTCCATCCGCTGAATGTCAAGACACATTGTGGATGTTCCGTTCCATTCCGTCATCTTCCGCTCCTTCGGGGCCGGGTCGCTGGGGCAACAGCCTCAGACGGGAAGCCCAGGCTTCTCTCACCCCAGCTGCATCCTCCAGGTCCCACGGAAGGATCCTGAGTCTTTCCCCGGCCAGCTGTGAGACATAGTCTCTCCCGCAGGTCGGGGTCTGCCTCTTGGTGTCCTCCCGGTGGGACGGGAGGCGCTCGGGCGGGCATCCTGACCAGATGCCCGAACCACCGCATCAGGCTCCTCTCGAACTGGAGGAGGAGCGGCTCAACACCAAGCTCCTCCCAAATGGCAGAACTCTTGACTCAATCCCTGAGTGAGAGCCCAGACAGCTTAATGCCCCTGGTAGGGTTACCCAAGGCAAACAGATCCTAGGTGAGGGGCCAGACAAAGCCCCTATGATGAGCTCAAGCATGGCCAAGTTGCCCTTGCTTGGAAGCGGGTCACCGAAGCCCCCCTTCTCGGAGCCAGGCTTGAGGGTGGGGCACGAGAGCGAGCGCCTGGTGGCCGGGCTTTTACCCATGGGGCCCGGCTGGGTTCAGCCTGAACAGGGGACATGGGACGCCCTTCCAGTGGACTCACCACCTGCAGGAGGGGCCATTGGGGTTTGGCGAAGGAGGAGATGGGTGGCAGCCAATGCCACCCTGTGGCATTGGTCAGATCTGTGGCTGCATAAGCTAAGCTATTGTGGATGCATTTGCCTGGTGACCTAATCAGTTCATCCACAGCTGGTACTGAGTCACTGTCAGCAGTTTCATCTCTTCCCTTCATTTTCAATCCCTTCAGTGTTTTGGAAGGTATCGCATTCACAACAGTATTGCCAAAGCACAGACCCAGGGACCGCCCACTTCACAGTCTATAGGCGGATGCTTTTTTTTTTTTCCTTTTTGGAGCTCCTTCTCCAAGAGGCTCAGGCAGCTCCGCTCAAGAACATCTCATTACCGGAGGTCTTTCTTCCCAAACGGGATCGGACTCTACAACGACTCACTTAGCAGACAGGAAGTTGTTGCTGTGACACACAAATTTCCCATGTGTGGGATCATTAAAGTATATTCTGATTCTGATCAATCCAGATCAGGATCTACTGACCTGAATAACAGCATCTACTAGAATGTTTACAACTTAAATCTGACCAGATTCAGTCCAATATGATTACACTCTGTTTTCCAGACTACAAAAACTGTTCTGTTGTATACTATGTTGTACACTATGTCCGGACCCGACCTGCTAGGAACAAAAAAGTACACGCCCCCTATATTGAGAGGCCTGAAAAATAATTAAAAAAAAACTAAAATAAATTACTCTATTCATCCCTCACCGGGGAAATTTGTTTGCTGCACTCCTTACACCACAGCAGGCTGCCCTCCAGCGGCGCCAATGGTGGGAGAAGCGGGGGTTAGGTGTCTTCTCCAAGGACCCTAGACGTGCTCTCCGTGGGACGCGAACCCGCGACCTTCCGGTCCGCGCGCGAACGCTCTAATCACGCGGCCATCATTTATTTAAGAATATTTTTATTAAACTTATTATCAGGCAGTATTTGTTTTTACCATTTTATCATCCGGATGATACCATTTTAACGTTTAGGCTGAATAAACATACAAATAAAAAACTAGAAAAAAAATGAACACAAAACCGGGGAACAGACTTATGCTGTTTTTTTTTTTTTTTTTTTCGGTAGAAGGTTCAGTTTAAAGGATTACAGGATGGCGGATCAGAAGGTCAGACTTGCAGAAACTTGAAAAAGAAGAAAAACTGCAGTTAGAGACAAGAGAGCAAGTCCTGTGACCCCTGGGCACCATGTCTGTACGCCCACCCCTCACTCTGTGCAGCGGTGCAGGAGGACAGACGGAAAGAAGGAAACGGAGCTGAATGAAAGAGACGCTCTCATTTGATCCATAATTGATTGTCTTTCTACGTGGTGGCTGGTGAGTGCCTGATGTAGATAACAAGCGCACCTCGCAGCAGCGTGACCGCAGGATGGAGAGAGGCGTGCAGGGAAACTCCGCGCTTCCATCTCTTGATGTTTTCTCCCTCTCTCTCTCTCCGTTAATGAGTGTCAGAAAGCAGGTTTCTTTTTTTGTGAAGAAGAGAGGGGGGGAGCGAATGAGGGATGGAGGCGGAGGGGAGGGAAAACAAAACAACAAGAAAGCAGAAAAAGAGCAAAAGAACAAGCGTTCGTGATAAAAGTGCTTACGGAGCGTTTGCTGGAAGTTCTGCAGACTTGCGGAGGAGCGCTGATGTAGGCCACATGGATGGGAGGAATAAGAGAGAGGGAACATGGAGGGTTCCACGCTGAACAGGGCAAAGTTTGGCACACTGGGCTTCTCTCCTCTGATTCCATCTACTACTTTTCACTATCGTTTTTATGTAATATTCTATGCCAGTAGTCGGTACAGTGGGATTCACATGTTGTTCCAGATTTCTGATTGTTCCTGTCCTGGGCGTCGCCAGGCTGACGCCTATATTGTAAAGCGCAATATAGATGTGCTTTACACATCTATATTGTCTTTGGCTGATTCATGGCTTTCCATTTCCATCTGGCTGAAGCCCAATTTCTTCAAATGGAACTTGATTAGCTAACATTTTATTGACGGTCATAGCTACATTTTCTGTCCATGGTGTATTGGGAAGCTTCCTTCATGTGGATCTCCACAAGGTTACCTCTGATGGAATTTTTCTTCACTGAAAATGAGGATGTAAGGACTGGAATGTATCAAATTTGTTTATAGAGTTCAAATCGAGCAATTGTTTATCTTAAAACTGATTTTTTTTAATTGTTTGTTCAATTTCAGATGGAGACGGTGACTCAAGGGTTAGAGCGTTCGCCCGCGGACCGCAAATTAACCGTAAATTTGTGGGTTAGCATCCCACTAGGGTCCTTGGAGAGGACATTTAACCCCCCGCCCCTCCCACCATTGGCGCCGTCATGAGTGGCAGCCGGCTGTGGTGTAATGCAGCATGCGAATTTTCCGGTCAGGGATTAATAAAAAAAAAAAAATTACCGTGGGAAGTCCGTTGAGACAGTTACCTTATTATGGTTCCATTCTCACTTCAGGGAGTCAACCAGGGAGTCCTGGTTGGGCCACTCTCCTACCAGATCAACTCCTGATTGGCTCCACACGTGGTCTCCACTCACTTGGACACCCTCATCCCCACATCATTTAAAAGAATGTTTTTCACATTCTCCCTCACTGTTGTCTTCACGTTGTTTGCCTTCTTACCTCACATTCTTTAATTGATCGCTTGCCCCCTAAAAATATCCTTTTCTTTTACATCTCGAATTTTGTGGACTGCTCGGATTTTGTTTTCTTTCTACCAGCGTTATCGATGATCCTTTTTGTAAAAAAATCCTATATTGAGTGTTGCGATTGGGTCCTCCTTTTCTAGTACCTCCACTCATAACATGTGAAGTTCCATCGGGCCATACAAATAAAATTAAATAAAATTGAATATGTGAGTTCCACACCATGCTTAGAGAATGAGGGGTCCAATTGGAGGATATCTGAATGTTAGTTGTTTGTTCCAGAAAGAGAGGAACGTCTGGATGTGCATAGATGATATATAGTGTGTCAAATGTTTGATTCCAGTGCGTAACGCAGAGTGTTTATACTTTATAGCGCACAAGTCCTCAAATATGAACGTTTTTTGTCCACATTGGAAAAGAAAAAAGTATCAAAAAGTGAAATATTCAATGTCATTTACGGAGACACCCCAATAAATCCAGTAATGTTGGACTCTATTTTTAAAAACGTTACTTTCCAAATGACTGAAATAGTGGGAAGTTCACAAGTGCAAGTTGCCCCCCTTCCACTGCCAGACTCCCCCATCACCACTGTAGACTCTTTCCGTTTCCTCAGCACCACCATCACACAGGACCTAAAATGGGAGCCGTCCATCAGCTCCCTGATCAAAAAGGCCCAGCAGAGGATGTACTTTCTGCGGCAGTTGAAGAAAGCCAAGCTGCCCGCCCAGATGTTGGTGCAGTTTTACACAGCCATCATCGAGTCCATCCTCACCTCCTCCATCACCGTGTGGTACGCTGGAGCCACAGCCAGGGACAAACACAGACTGCAGCGCATTGTGCGCTTTGTGGAGAAGGTGATTGGATGCAGCCTTCCATCTCTCCATGACCTGTACGTCTCCAGGACTCGGGGGGGCGTGCAGGTCGGATAACAGCTGACCCTTCCCACCCTGGACATGGACTTTTTGAGTGACACCCCTTGGACAGGAGGCTCCGGTACATTCAGACCAGAAGGTTCCGCCACAAAAACAGCTTCTTCCCTTCTGCCATTGGACTAATGAATGCTTTGTAACCTGGATCCCCACATCTCTTAGTCACTTTATAACCTGGATCCCCACATCTCTTAGTCACTTTATAACCTGGATCCCCACATCTCTTAATCACTTTATAACCTGGATCCCCACATCTCTTAGTCACTTTATAACCTGGATCCCCACATCTCTTAGTCACTTTATAACCTGGATCCCCACATCTCTTAGTCACTTTATAACCTGGATCCCCACATCTCTTAGTCACTTTATAACCTGGATCCCTACATCTCTTAGTCACTTTATAACCTGGATCCCCACATCTCTTAGTCACTTTATAACCTGGATCCCCACATCTCTTAGTCACTTTATAACCTGGATCCCCACATCTCTTAGTCACTTTATAACCTGGATCCCCACATCTCTTAGTCACTTTATAACCTGGATCCCCACATCTCTTAGTCACTTTATAACCTGGATCCCCACATCTCTTAGTCACTTTATAACCTGGATCCCCACATCTCTTAGTCACTTTATAACCTGGATCCCCACATCTCTTAGTCACTTTAGAACCTGGATACCCACATCTCTTAGTCACTTTATAACCTGGATCCCCACATCTCTTAGTCACTTTATAACCTGGATCCCCACATCTCTTAGTCACTTTATAACCTGGATCCCCACATCTCTTAGTCACTTTATAACCTGGATCCCCACATCTCTTTGTCACTTTATAACCTAGATCCCCACATCTCTTAGTCACTTTATAACCTGGATCCCCACATCTCTTAGTCACTTTATAACCTGGATCCCCACATCTCTTAGTCACTTTATAACCTGGATCCCCACATCTCTTAGTCACTTTATAACCTGGATCCCCATATCTCTTAGTCACTTTATAACCTGGATCCCCACATCTCTTAATCACTTTATAACCTGGATCCCCACATCTCTTAGTCACTTTATAACTTGGATCTCCACATCTCTTAGACACTTTATAACCTGGATCCCCACATCTCTTATCACTTTATAACCTGGATCCCCACATCTCTTAGTCACTTTATAACCTGGATCCCCACATCTCTTATCACTTTATAACCTGGACCCCCACATCTCTTAGTCACTTTATAACCTGGATCCCCACATCTCTTAGACACTTTATAACCTGGATCCCCACATCTCTTAGTCACTTTATAACCTGGATCCCCACATCTCTTAGACACTTTATAACCTGGATCCCCACATCTCTTAGTCACTTTATAACCTGGATCCCCACATCTCTTAGTCACTTTATAACCTGGATCCCCACATCTCTTAGTCACTTTATAACCTGGATCCCCATATCTCTTAGTCACTTTATAACCTGGATCCCCACATCTCTTAATCACTTTATAACCTGGATCCCCACATCTCTTAGTCACTTTATAACCTGGATCCCCACATCTCTTAGTCATTTTATAACCTGGATCCCCACATCTCTAAGTCACTTTATAACCTGGATCCCCACATCTCTTAGTCACTTTATAACCTGGATCCCCACATCTCTTAGACACTTTATAACCTGGATCCCCACATCTCTTAATCACTTTATAACCTGGAACCCCACATCTCTTAGTCACTTTATAACCTGGATCCCCACATCTCTTTGTCACTTTATAACCTGGATCCCCACATCTCTTAGTCACTTTATAACCTGGATCCCCACATCTCTTATTCACTTTATAACCTGGATCCCCACATCTCTTAATCACTTTATAACCTGGATCCCCACATCTCTTAGTCACTTTATAACCTGGATCCCCACATCTTTTAGTCACTTTATAACCTGGATCCCCACATCTCTTAGACACTTTATAACCTGGATCCAGGTTATAAAGTGTCTAAGTCACTTTATAACCTGGATCCCCACATCTCTTAATCACTTTATAACCTGGATCCCCACATCTCTTAGTCACTTTATAACCTGGATCCCCACATCTCTTAGACACTTTATAACCTGGATCCCCACATCTCTTAGTCACTTTATAACCTGGATCCCCACATCTCTTAGTCACTTTATAACCTGGATCCCCACATCTCTTAGTCACTTTATAACCTGGATCCCCACATCTCTTAGACACTTTATAACCTGGATCCCCACATCTCTTAGTCACTTTATAACTTGGATCCCCACATCTCTTAGTCACTTTATAACCTGGATCCCCACATCTCTTAGTCACTTTATAACCTGGATCCCCACATCTCTTAGTCACTTCCCTCTTGTCACTTTACTATCTTTATCATTTCTAATATTTTTCTATGACATTGCACTACTTTTCTTTTTCTTTCTGAGCACTCTTAGTTTTGTTAAAATTATTTTTATTTTCATTTTTATTTGCACACCTGTATCATATCAAGTTCCTAGTCTCTGACATTCTTCATTGACCATGGCAATAAAAGCATTTCTGATTCTGATTCTTAGTTGACAACATTCTTGGATTAGAAAACATTTGCATGAAACCATTAGAACAAAAAAATGAGTGATTTTAGGATCTTGTCCTTAAACCGTGAAGTCAGGACTTTTCATTTTGATTCGACTTAAAGACTTGGGGATAAACCGTCTCCACAGAACTGACTAAGAAGAACTATAATAATGAAAATAGAGACCACTCAGTGGATGAAAGAAAGACAGATGGGTGGATGGTGTATGTACGGAGGTATACGTCAGTTCCCATCCCTTCATTCTTCCTCTGCAGAGGACAGTCAGAGGTGTTTGTTTACCTCTCCTCTCCTAAAGAAGAAGCGGTATGAAACAATAGAGTAATGGTCTCATCTGTACGAGTTTTATTAATAAAACACGAGCGTCTGTCAGAGCGCGCGCGCCTCCTCCTTTTTCTTACAAACTGGCTAAATGATGAAAACACAACCACAAAATGCCAACAACTAGACAAAGAGAAGATTTTAATGACTCCTCTTGGTAAACTCACCCCTCTTTCCCTCCCACCTGTACTCTCTCACTACCTCCCCCATCCCGTCGCTATGGGATGCTGGCCGATTGTGACAGGGTCTGTCCTCGCCCTGCCTGGGCCTGTCTCCATAGCGCTGCAGAGTTTCTGGTGATGGGCTATCGCCATAGTGACATATGCTGTCAGATGATGTTTAGAAATAAAGAGAAATACACCCGTTCTTACTGGTCCAGAGTAAGTTCAGTTACTCCCAACTGGAGAAATACTTTTAAAAGGTTTCTTTTCATTTTATGGGTGATAATTCTCACCTCATAGCATATATGGGCATATGATGGGCAAGGTAGCTTTTCTTAGCTCAGAAATGCAGTATTTGCGGACCATTATTTCAACTATGAATTCCCCCCTCCTCTCGCTACCTTTAAGTCCTACCCTCTGAACTCATGTATAACACAGCGTTGTTGGAGGCTGTTTGAACAGAGTGTGTTTACTGCTTGTGCGAAAAAACTCCCCGCTTACGTTTGTATCTTGATATGTTCAAGTACCCAAACCATTGTAAAGAACAATCTGGCATTTGAATTCAATTGGAATACCTGAAGAACTACATCTCCCAGTGGAAAGGACCCCGTCTCCCAGCAGAAAGGACAACATTTAGTCACCGCAGCTTCAAATGCTTCATTTCACTGACCGCAGTTTATTTAAGGTTCCGTTTATTTAAGCTTACGTAGTGGCCCTTGCTCTTCGCCATCTTTTCAGGTCACTCACTTTGCGTAGAAGTGAGTGTATGCATACACGAAGGTCCACAAGAGCATTCTGGGATATATGGTATTAGTTCTACGTGTAGTCCAAGCTGTAAAATCAGTCAGTTGGCTTCACTCGTGGGCCAAATGTAATTGAACTGAATTGAAAATACTGTATTTATCCCCGAAGGGAAATTTGAGTGCTGCAGTGTTACATTTATACAACATGATTGTTTTTAGCTGTTGTGAGTGAAATTTTAAAGGTTTGAAAGTGAAAGATTTAAAGCTTGATGGAGGATGGCAGAAATGATTTTCTGTAACGTTTCTTTGAGCAGCCGGGTTGCAGGAGTTTGTTCCTGAAGCTTCTCTTCAGATGGTCCACAAATTCCTGGATGGGGTGGGATGGTTTGGGCATGACTGATGACAGTTTTGCTTCCATTCTGTCCCTCGCCACCTTCTCCACGCAGGCGAGCGGTGGGCCAACCACACGTCCAGCTTTTTTATTACTTTGTTTAGTCTAAGGGTGCGCAAACTTTTTGATTCGCAGGCCACATTGAATTCTAACATTTGACAAGGGGGCCAGAACAGGAGCAGATGGATGGCATGCTTTGGTAATCTCACCTCATTGGAGAAAAAATACACATCTGTGGATATAAAGAAAACATATTATTTAATTTCCAATGAAAATAAAGAAAACCATTACAACAAAATGCAAGGACAAACCAGTTAAGCTAGTCAGTCTGTGGCCGTGTTATATTTGAGCGGGAAGTGGAAAGCCATCGGAGCCACAACACGAACGTCAATAAGCGTGCTTCTAGTAACATCTATTGCGCTTGTTGACGTGCGTGTATTGGGCCTGTTGGCTTTCCCTATCTGTGTACACTGTTTATTTTGACAGCATGCGCATCACAGAGACACACACAATTTAATGGGAGCAGTGTTGTTGTTTTCTCAACAAAGCAAATATATCTAGAGTGCGCCATCTAGTGAGGAAACATCCAAATTGCATAGAAATAAAACATCAACAATTTTTTTTATTTTTAAATTAAATTTTTTCAAGTTTGGCGGATCGGATTAAACTGATTAACGGACCGCATTAGTCTGTTGGCATTCTTTGGTTTTATACCAGCTAACCAGGTGGCCACAGCAAAGAACAGGACACTCTTCATGATGTTATGGAAAAACATGCAGAGCATCTTGTTGCAGACATTGAAGGACCTGAGCTTTCTGAGATAGTACAGTCTACTCAGGTCCTTTTTGGTGGACCAGTCCAGTTTACTGTTGATGTAAACACCCAAGAATCTGTATGACGAGACCATCTCCACAAAAGATCCATCCATACTGACCTCCTCCTGCTGAAGTCCACCACCATGTCCTTTGTTTTGGCCACGTTCAGGTGCAGATGGTTCTCCCCACACCACTGGATGAATTACACTGTGGACTAGTTTTGGCCAATGGTCCAGAGTTAGACCCGAATAAAATAGTAACAGACCCTCAAAAAGAATTTTAGACAGTATGTGTGCATACATGGGACCTCCTCCATCCAGCTCCAACAGGACTGTAAATTCAGGCTGATTGAGCACCAAATAAAATAAAAAGTGTCACCACGCAGCCACCAAAGCACCATTAGATAAATACAGTATAAACCCTTAAGTACCATAATCACCAATGTGCAATTAGATATGAAATGAAAATGTCAGAAGAGCTGTCAGTGTAGGGCCATGTGGGGGTCCCGTATCAGCACTGCCAGACCCCCCCTGCCTTTACAGCCTGCCTCCATCATATACAGTATCTTAACGATAATGATAATTAGACAGTGGGCGGCAGGATGGCTCGGACATAAAACACAGAGAGGGCGATTGATGGTGAAGAAAAGAGAAAAAATGCAGGAAAAGTGAGTGAGGGGGTGCATTGATCTGCAGGTCGTAAACAGAGCTCCTCTTTGGGTAGCTTAATACAATTAGTCTGGATTTGCTGTGGCTTTATAAACGCCCCTTGTGGTCCTGAATATACCCACCGGGACATCAGAGCGCTGTGCACGCGTGTGTGTGAACAAGCAGGTGGAGTAATGATTAGATTTCCATTAGTAAGAGGGGTAATGAACGCTCTGTGTGTGTGTGTGTGTGTGTGTGTGTGTGTGTGTGTGTGTGTGTGTGTGTGTGTGTGCAGTAAGAGGTGAATTAAAAGTGCATTGACTATGTGGCAACACATGCTATATATTAGCTCAGGCACAGCCAGAAACCTATTCATCTTGTGGGGGAGGTCCTGCCCCTCTCTTACCCGATAAAACCCAATTCCCTCCCCCATTTCACCGTAGACCCTCCGCTCTCTGCCCGGACTGCACATAATCAAATTAATTAACATTCCCACGATCCCACGCTCATTAATCCGTCCTCATTGGTCAGCAAAAAGTCAGGAAGGCAATCATCCAGAGATCAAAGGAATTTATTATCTAACTTTCTGTCAAAATGTTTAAAGAACAGATTGTGAAGGCCTTCAGGCAGAATCTGGTTAAATAAAAAAGTATCTGCCCACCAAGGAGGGAGAAAACTTCAATGGTGCGAGGTCAGACTGTTTCCGCAAAGTGTAGAAAACGGTCTGGATCGGGTTATAATTTACACTCATTCATTGTGTTCCTTCAACCCAGTGAGAGTCGCCAGTTTAGGAATGTTTGTTTTCCTTGATGCATGAAACCCTCCATCTTTGCTGTGAAAATGAGGAAAACACAAACAAAAGAGTGGCAAAAAGTTTAACATACTGTTGCTTCATGAAGTGCCAAATCAGACTGGTTATACACAGAGGTGGGTAGTAACACAAAAAATTTACTCCGTTACATTTACTTGAGTAACTTTTTGAATAAAATCTACTTCTATGAGTATTTTTAATAGTTTGTACTTTTACTTGAGTAAATTTATAAGTTAATAATGCTACTCTTACTCCGTTACATTGAGCAAAAGTTGAACCATTACTTTTCTTGCTTTTAACACGTTTTTCAGTACAATATACAGTATGTAAGTATTCTCTAAAGAGTGCTTCCTGCTGTGCTGACTGAAGACAATGTTCCTCCAATCAGATGTACTGAGCATGGTCACATGACTCCATCTGACCAATTAGACGTACCCATGCCCCATTTTGCAAGAAAACAAAACTTAGTATAAAAAGTAATTTTTGAAAACAAGTCACTGCTAAAGCAGGTGAAAACATCTTTTTCATCTGAGCTGTTCCAGGTCTGTTGGTCTAAAAACCACATTAACAATAAAACAATCCAAGCATCACTAAAGTTTTTAGTTTATCGATCTTTTAGCTTTATTTTGAAAATCAAAAATTTTCACATTTTGTTGTGTTGTTTACATTCTTATGTCCAATTAATAAACTTTTAAAGTTACTCAATACTTGAGTTGTTTTTTTCAATGCATACTTTTTACTCTTACTTAAGTACATTTTTTTAAGTCTACTTATTACTTTTACTTGAGTAAAAATATTTTGGAGTAATAGTACTCTTACTTGAGTAATTTTTTTGGCTACTCTACCCACCTGTGGTTATGCATTTGCTGTAAGTGTTGATTTGAGTGTTTCCATGTTGCCACCACATGGAGACAATGAAAGTGTCTCACCTCTCTGATGGATTACCGAACATTTTTGTTCATTGTAAAATCAAGCACCTCATTTTCAAAAACATTTATAAAGACTAGAGCACATCTTAAGGCGAGCAAGGGGTTTTGCTCATCCTACATATCTTGATTTTTTAAAACGATATTAAGGATATGATTGTTATTATCATTAATCATCTTTTGTGTTGAAATATTGCAGAGAACTGGGTGTACAACATTGCTCTGTTCGGTTATGTTGCGCTTATCTGTGACACATGAAGGTCGCAGGGGCAACAGCCTCAGATGGGAAACCCATGCCTCCCTCACACCGGCTGCATCCTCCAGCTCACACAAGAGGATCCAGATTCCGTGGCCTTCCTTGTTCAGCTTTGACACATAGTCTCTCCAGTGGGTTTAGGGATCTGTCTTTGGGTCTCCTCCGGGTGGGACATGCCTGAAACACCTTACCAGTGAAGTGTTCGGCAGTAACTCCAACCAGATGCACGAACAACCCCATCTGGCTTCTCTCGACCCGGAAGAGCAACGCCTCTACTCCGAGCTCCTCCCTTTGTCTCTGAGTGAGAGCCCAGCCACCCTGCAGAAGAACTTTGTTCCAGTCGGTTGTTTCCACAATCTTGTTCCTCCGGCACCCCAACCCCACACACACACACACACAGCTGTTGACCACTGGTGAGGGTAGTTCTCAACTGGTAAACTCAGCTCTTCTTGATTTGATTTGATTTGGTTGGTCACCCAAGGGAAACAGGTCCTTGGTGAGGGGCAAGACATAGCGTGGCTCAAAAAACCCCAATGGGTGCATGGGCCTCCCTTCCAGGTGGGCTTACCACCTACAGGAGGGACCATAGGTATTGGGTGAAGGAGGAGAAGTGCAACATATAGGTGGGGACCCTGGCAGTCTGACCCTCGGCTGCATAGACTGGCACCTGCACAAGAATGCATGATTTCAAAATAAGTTTAAATGTGGAGATTAATTATGTGCACATACCTTAATTCAAATTTTCCATGATGTGGTCCAATTTTCTTACGTATAGTCGCACACCGACAGGTGTGTTTTCTAATTGTTTCTTCACTGCTTCAAATGCTTCATTTCACTGTCCTCAGTTCACTTCAGGCTCCGTCCACTAGTCTCGTCTTGTGCCCACGTCATATGATTTGCATACAACAGTCTGTGTGCTCCACCGTCTTTTTATAGATCGCTCAATTTTTGTAGAAGTCGTCGTATTCACAGATTTTAACGTAAAGATTTTATACGTGAATAAAACCCCACATTATTTTATTGGTTTTTTAACAGTTCATGAAAAAAACTCCTGATAAGAAATAAATCCTTTTTCTCTTTCTATAGTCACTCCAGATGTGAAGTTTATTTCTGAGCATAATTTTGTCTCACCTTTTTTCAAAATGCTGATTGTGCACAAGCCGCTAATGAATTCACCAGAGTGAGATTGATTAATTCATGACAGGTACCTGATCTCCTCGGCCCATTCTCCCCTGTGGACCACCTTCCCAGACCTGAAACCGCTTCCCTTGGTGGGGTCGCTCTACACCTCCCACCCCCCGAGACCCTGTGTGAGAGTTATTAATTAAAACTTCAGAGATTAAACTTCTGTCTCACATCAGAGATGTTAGTAAGACTGATTTTTATCCAGATGTTTCTGAAGTGCCGTATTGATCCTTCTCGTGTCTAACAAGAGGAGATTTGAGCAGATTTAGCTTCCGTTTTGGGGTGCAGGGGAGGGGGAGTACATCCCTTTAATCCCAACACACCTCTCATCCCCACATTTATCTCTCCACTCTTTTGAAGGGTCCCCTCCCCACACCACCCCCACCAAAGCCTACATTAGTGGGAAACCTGGTGTCTGGAGGATTTTGAAAGACTTCCAGTGAACACACACACACATTTATCCACATCTGTATGTGTGTGTAAATGTTCTAGATACAGTATATCCACGTCTACCTTGTCTGATTCCTGGCTTTTCTGTCCTGTTCTCCTCATTTTTTTCTCTGGCTCCGGAAAGCCCCCATTTCCACCAGGAGGAAGCCCATATGATCATTTCTACCAACATCTACTTGTAGAGCTGATATTTCATTAACAGTCCTCTCCATCCTGGGAGAGGATCTCTCTTTCATGTGGATCTCCATCTGGTTTCTTTTTTCTCCAAACCAATGGCTTTTTTGGGAGTATTTTTCTCAGAAAAGGAGGGTCTAATAGCCGGAAAATTTAACACATTCATGCTTTGAGTCAATTTGTTGATTTCATTGTGTTCAATTTATTTGACACGCATATTAATTTTCTCGCAAAGAAATTTAAAAAAACACTAAAAGAAGCAGAAACGTTTCACGTGTATTTAACAGGTATAAACGTATTGTGACGACTGTTATGTTCCCACTCTGTTTTTTTTTATTGAATAATAAAGTTCTACAACAACAACAAAAAAAGGTAGCAACGTGTTGCTTGACTTCCTGCTTATAGAAGAAATCTAAGATTCTTCTCATATAGGTTATGGTTTTTGTTTTGTTTTTTTACTGGCAAATAGAATCAATTAAAAAAGATTGAACTCATTTTTAGTGCAAATCGAAGAAGACAAAAAACAAGGACGTTTTTCCGAAACTTTACTATTGTTGACGAGGCTTGGAACCCTGGTCTTTCTGTGTAGAGTTTGCATGTTCTCCCCATGTATACGTGAGTTTCCCAGATTCCTCCCATCCTCCAAAAACGTGGATGTTGGGTTGATTGGCCACGACATAATTGCCCCTAGGAATGAGTGTGTGTGTGGATAGTTGTATGTGTGTGCCCCCACGACAGACTGGTGACCTGTTTGGATGTACATCGCCCCTCGCTTTGAATCAGACGGCATGCACTTCGTCATCCTTGCTACCTCATAAGGGATAGTCGGGTAAGAAGGTGACTGACATTTTTGTCAATCCTATAGAACTCTAATTATTTGAAAATTGGGATCTTTTGAGTAAATGAGGCTACATTCTTGAAATAAAGCCGGGAGCATAGACGAGGTCTCTTTTCTTTTACGTCTATAATATTATAGACGTATTATAGACTATCTAGATTGTTAAAGCTAAATGACTTCACCTCAGAAACAGAAGCAACTGTTGAAGAAATTATCACTAGTCTGAGTTCATCTACTTGCTCTCTTGATGTATTACCCACCAGATTTCTAAAATCTGTGTTAACCAGCATGTTGGCACCAATCACTCAAATAGTCAATGTGTCACTTCAAACCGGAACTTTCCCAAGTGCCTTGAAAACTGCGATCATCAAGCCACTCTTAAAGAAGAGTAGTCTTGATGCCACAGTAATTAAAAACTATCGGCCTATTTCAAACTTACCGTTTACAGGAAAAATTCTTGAGAAAGTTGTTTACCAACAACTGACAAAATTTATTTTAGTGAACAACTCATTTGATGTCTTCCAGTCAGGTTTTAGAGCTCATCACAGTACAGAGACAGCTCTGATCAAGGTAACAAATGACATTCGTATGAACACTGACGCTGGCAAAGTCTCTGTTTTAATCCTGTTGGACCTGAGTGCTGCGTTTGACACTGTAGATCATAAGATCCTTCTACAGAGGCTAGAGAACTGGGTTGGTCTTTCTGGTACTGCACTTAATTGGTTTAAATCTTATTTAGAAGGACGCAAGTACTTTGTAAAAATTGGAAATTGTGTGTCAGATCACATGCCTTTGACCTGTGGGGTTCCCCAGGGGTCAATTCTTGGACCCCTGTTGTTTAACCTCTACATGCTGCCGTTAGGGTATTGATAGCCAGTAATAACGTGTCCTATCACAATTACGCAGATGATACTCAGATCTATGTGTCACTGACAGCAGGTGAACTTGGACCTGTGGATTCACTCTGTCACTGTATTCAACAAATCAGAGTCTGGATACAAAACAACTTTCTCCAGCTAAACTCAGCCAAAACTGAAATCATTGTCTTTGGCCAACAGAAACAAAGAGAAAGTGTCATCAGTTACCTTCAATCTCTCTCTCTAGAACCGACAAATCAAGTTAGAAATCTGGGAGTAATAATGGACTCAGACTTTAACTTCAACAGTCACATCAAATTAATTACATCAGCAGCCTTTTACCACCTGAAAAACATTGCCAAAATCAGAGGTTTGGTTTCTAAAACAGATTTAGAGGTTCTTATCCATGCATTTGTTTCCAGTAGGTTAGATTATTGCAACGGTCTACTCACTGGTCTGAACAAAAAGGCTTTAAAACAGCTGCAGTTTATTCAAAATGCTGCGGCTCGAGTCCTAACAAGAACTAGAAAATACGATCACATTAGTCCTGTGCTCAAGTCTCTGCACTGGCTTCCTGTGGCTCAGAGAATAGACTTTAAAGCTGCTCTGCTTGTGTTTAAGTCTTTCCATGGTCTAGCACCAAAGTACATTTGTGATATGTTAGTACCTTCTGAACCATCTAGAACTCTGAGGACCTCCGGGACCGGCCTCCTGCTGGTGCCTAGAGTCAGGACTAAACATGGAGAAGCTGCATTTCAATTTTATGCTGCAAAAGTCTGGAACAAACTTCCTGAAGCCGTGAGACAGACCTCTACAATGACAATGTTTAAATCTAGGCTGAAAACACTTCTGTTTAACTGTGCTTTTGATTAATTGCTCTTTTTTTATCTGTTTTAATGATTCTATTTATTTAATTTTTAAACTTTTTGATTATTTTAATGCATTCTTTTTCTTTTCCTTCTTGTGAAGCACTTTGAATTACATTTTGTATGAATTGTGCTACACAAATAAACTTGCCTTGCCTTGCCTATAGACGTACAGTCTTTATGTTTGTGAGTAAAGTATTCCAGAAAACATAAACACTTCATGACTCGAAACACTTTTATTTTTATATAAAAGTAAAACTCGAACATTTATTATTATAAAAGTAAAAGTTCTGGTTACTTTTGCATGTATATAAATACATATATATAAACATATATGTTTAAATATTTGTGTATTGTGCATTTGTATATATAATATATATATATATATATATATAAATAATTCTATACACATAAATATGGTATATACTATATATAGAATTATATATGTATATACATATATATGTTTCTTTGAGTAAGTGTGTGTGTGTGTGTGTGTGTGCAAACACACAGCAGAGCTCTGATGTTCTTTTCTCTGTTCATCATCTCCATTAACCTGCTTTGTGACCGAGTGGACAGAATTCATTTCAGCTCATTTCCAGCGTGTCTGAATACCTGGTGGCCCCCGCTGGACTCTGTGTGTGTGTGTGTGTGTGTGTGTGTGGATGGATGGGAACAGCTTTGTGTCCCTGCCCCCCTTACTTTTTCTTCCCCCCAGAGAGGCAGCGGACTCATTTGCTCGGCCTTATGATGTCGTCACGCTATATTACTGGGAGTTGTGAGACCCCCCTCACACCACCAGCAGCGCCCCCCTGCTGCTTCACGTCTCCCTCCTCAGCTCGCTGACCCCCCCAGCCTCTCCCACCCCGGTGGTCAGCGTAGAGCGAAGAGATGCTGACGCAGGCCAGCGGAGGTAACAAGCTTACCTGCGGATAATCTCCTAAGAGAAATTTCAAGGGAAGAAATAAGAGATGGTGTGAGACAGAGAGTAGGGATGGATGGATGGATGGAGGGAAACTTAGGCAAGTTTTAGTCCTTCACTTGCTGTGCAAAGCAGTTTCCATTCTCCAAACAACTTCTATGGTCACTTCCTGCCCTCACTCCGCTCGTCCTAATCCTTCCTGATGGAAGCAGATTAAATGCATTGTGTAAAAACATCTTTGTCCTTTTTATTGGTCATATTAAGTTTTGGAGGAGACTCGTGAACATGAAACCACTCTGAACCATGATGGTTTGTTATAAAGCATTCTGGGAGGAACTATATCTACCATCAGGAAGAACTACATCTTCCATCTAGAAGGACTACATCGCCCAACAGGAAGGACTACATGTTCCAGCTGGAAGGACTACATCTCCCAGCAGGAAAGACTACATCTTTGAGCAGGAAGAACTACATCTTTCAGCTGGAAAGACTACATCTCCCAGCAGGAAAGACTACATCTTTCAGCTGGAAGGACTACATCTCCCAGCAGGAAAGACTACATCTTTGAGCAGGAAGAACTACATCTTTCAGCTGGAAGGACTACATCTCCCAACAGGAAGGACTACATCTCCCAGCATGGAGGGACTACATCTTCCAGCAGTAAAGGACTACATCTCCCAGCATGAAGGGACTACGTATTCCAGCTGGAAGGACTACATCTCCCACCATGGAGGGACTACATCTCCCAGCAGGAAGGACTACATCTCCCAGCATGGAGGAGCTACATCTCCCAGCAGGAAGGACTACATCTCCCAGCATGGAGGGACTACATCTCCCAGCAGGAAGGACTACATCTCCCAACAGGAAGGACTACATCTCCCAACAGGAAGGACTACATCTCCCAACAGGAAGGACTACATCTCCCAAAAGGAAGGACTACATCTACCAGCAGGAAGGACTACATCTTCCAACAGGAAGGACTACATCTTTCAGCAGGAAGGACTACATCTTCCAACAGGAAGGACTACATCTCCCAAAAGGAAGGACTACATCTCCCAAAAGGAAGGACTACATCTCCCAGCAGGAAGGACTACATCTCCCAGCAGGAAGGACTACATCTTCCAACAGGAAGAACTACATCTCCCAAAAGGAAGGACTACATCTCCCAGCAGGAAGGACTACATCTTCCAACAGGAAGAACTACATCTCCCAAAAGGAAGGACTACATCTCCCAGCAGGAAGGACTACATCTCCCAGCAGGAAGGACTACATCTTCCAACAGGAAGAACTACATCTCCCAAAAGGAAGGACTACATCTACCAGCAGGAAGGACTACATCTTCCAACAGGAAGGACTACATCTTTCAGCCGAAGGACTCCACCTTCCAGCTAAAAGGACTACATCTCCCAGCAGGAAGGACTACGTCTTCCAGCAGGAAGGAGTCATTACAACATAGTTCAGCTTTGTTTTGGGAACAGGCCGTTAAGCTGGTTGGTTTAACTGGTGGTTAAGTTGGTTGGATGTCTGGTTAGGGACTGTAAGCGTGAAAGTCGGGCCAGGGTTCTTTCTGTGTCCCCTCCGCTCACCCTCAATAATAAACACAATATTTGCATTTTTAGAGTTTCATCGTCTTGAATTCAGTGGTGAAAAGTAAAAGTTAAGAGATTAAAAATTCAGCGAATCAGACCAGTGAAGTGGTGTGTGTGTGTGTGTGTGTGTGTGTGTGTGTCTGTCAGATCTCCTTTAATCAAGCCCAACTTTAATGAACTGTCTTTGTGCATCACTTTCATTAGCACATTTACCCAATCAATACACACTGTGTTTTCAAGCAACCAAAAGCATAATGTGATGTTTGACTGCAGTGTGTGTGTTTGTTTGTGTGAGTGTATTTAACTGTGGCTTTGAGTGTGTGTCTCTTTATGTAAAAGTGTGTATATGTGTAATAACATAGTCATAACCCTCCGTGATGACTTTTTCACTTCATCCAGCCAGTCAGCTGTCAGTCATTTGCGTCCTTTATTTCCCATCATGCAGCAGTACGCACTGACCATTTAATTAATTAGGCTCGGCACTTAATTATGACAAACTGCATTACCGCAGCGGCACGGTGGCCAGGTTATGTTCAGTAACAATCTGATTTGAGTGAGAATGGGGAGCGGTGATGGGAGTGGGGTGGAGGGTTTTATTGAGCGGAAAGAGACATATGATGAGATTAACAATAATCAGAGCGGCGGGAATAGCCCCAGCGCAGCCTGAGATGGATCAAATTAGGTTTTTCTCTTCTCATTAGGATGTGGAAGGCAAAGTGATGGTGAGGCAGCGTCCACGTCTCTCTGAGATAATAATCTAATCTGCTCTTTGTTGAGGAGATCGTTCAGCAAAGTTAAACAGAAATAAGATTTAAGCATTTAGAGAAAAAATATTTTATCCTTCTGAATAACTCACAACATTTTACTCATTTACTCATCGAGGAGGCGTTAAAAACTCTGGATACCCATGTCTTTGTGCTTCTGTAACACTTTTTACGAACGCTAAATCTCCCAAACATACCAGCTTGTCAATGCCTGATCCCGTCGGAATTCAGAATCTAAGCAGGCTGAGTCTGGGCAGTACTTGGATGGGAGACCGCCGGAATCCCAGGTGCCACAGTCGGACGGCTGTTGAAATTAAATTGTAGCTATGTCCCTGGGCAAGACACTTCACCCACGTTGCCTAGTCTGGATGGTGTGTGTGTGTGTGATTGGTTGGTGATGGTTAGAGGGACCGATGGTGCAAAAATGGGAGCCTCGCTTCCGTCAGTCTTTTTCAATACCCATGCATCAACGTACAGGTATTGTACGCTGATTACGGACAATACCTGCCTCGTTCAAGTGATACCTTCATGAATCACGGGAATCACAAATTCTCATGATTCCGCTGTTCTTAAATAGATGTCAGACACATTGACTATTTTTGAGCGCATTCAGGAATATCGGACTTCTTGAATTGTGAACGCGATATCTCCCAAACTAGTGGAGGAATTTTAATTCAACTGTCCCCAGTTACCCTGTACCAACTATAGATAAACTAATGAGGTTTCATGGTTTGTGTAACCAAAATTCAAGGCCACAAAGATCGAGGTAACTTTCTACACCTACTAGCAAGTGAACTTTATAGTCTTTGAATTGAAAATACTTTATTAATCCACAAAGGAAAAGTTGACACTGCAGTGCTAACACCTTGATGCCTTCCCGGTCTGCTTACACGGTGTTAAAGCTGGCGTTTGAACAGTTGAAAAAACAGTCCGTAATGAGTCCATCGAGTCAGGCTTCAATGAATCCCACCAAAGTGGCCTCTCCACATTCCTGCTGGGTCAGAACGAGCGTCCCCAGTTCGTCCATCTTGCCAGAGAGCGTCCGGATGTTACCCATGACAACCGCAGGGACACTGGGCACAAAGTGCCTCCTCTCAGATCGTCTTCTTCTCAGTACTGTCGGGACTGCATAGACTCCCCCAGCCACGGTGGAGGAGTGGCCGGTGGATCTGGTTCCAAGAGCTTGCTGCTGGTTTTGTGCACGCAAACAAAGCAGGACGACTCCATGACCAGCAAAACAAGCCAAATGGGAGCTAGCCGTTGAGAAAAAACAAAAACAAAAAACAGCTAGCTTAAAAACAGCCGTCCGAAGTAAAACAATGCAGTTCAAAACGATGTCCAAAGAGCGCACAAAGTCACATCTCCAGAACGGGACCAAACACTTTTGAACTCAACTATAAAAAAAATCTACACTAGCCTTTACCTGCCGACTTGTTTTTGGAAACGTATAGAATAAGATCAATAAATTATAAGAATATGATAAAGTTTATATAACATTGGGGCTAAAAAAAAAATATGACAGCAACCATTGTAATACTAGTTGGGTAGACATTGTTTGACAGCTTGGTGTTAACTTCTCATTGCTACAGGAAGCTCTTAAAAATGTCTTGAACACATAACGTCCTTTACAAATACCGTAATTTCACGACCATCAGGCGCACCGTACGAAAAGGCGCAGCCTCAGTCACACACCGCCTTACAACAACACACGCACGCATGCAAATGTGGGTATTAAAAAATAGATCGGGAGCAAAACTGAGTTTGGTTGTGCTTTATTTAAGTAGTAACGATACTAAACAAGCACATTACCGGTAATACGTTGTCCTTATTCAAATCCGTCAAAGTCCTCATCCTCTGTTTTGGAATCGAGCAGCTTCGCAAAATCCAACAGAGCAGGTCCACTTCGCTCCTCGCTGTCAAAGTCACTGTCTGTACTGTGCGGCTCCTCAGAAAGGATACCAGCTTTTGAGAAAGCTCAGATAACAGTACCAGCAGACAGGTTAGTCCAAGCATCTACAATCCATTGGCAAACTGTAGCGTAACTCGCCCGGCGCTGTCTTCCACCCTTCGTGAAACTGTGGTCTCTTTCGGTCATCCATCCCTACCACGCCGCTCGCACTTCACTCTTTAACGTTCTCATGTGTTTACTTTCAGGTCCGCCTCGCGGGCACAGCGTTTTCTTTTAGGTCCGCTTTTTCTCACACACAAGGCGCACCGCACAAAAAGGCGCACCCCTCATTTTGAAGAAAATTTGAGACTTTTAGGTGCGCCTTATGGCCGTGAAATTACGGTAAATTTGTCTTGGTTACTGGACGACCCAGACAAAAAGCACTTTGGAAAGCAAGCTTTTCCCTCCACGGACTAGGTCTTGTAGGCGGGGTATTAGCATCTTCGCCTCTTGGACAAGCCTCGATCTTCATTCAGACTCACCATCATTTTAATTTTACACAGCCTGATCTCGGCTGTGGCCGTGCACGGTGCACCAGTTTAAAGGATCCGCATATTAAAGAAAGTACAGACTGTTCTGGTTACTTTTATCCTCCCATTTACCTGACAAAACATTCTCTTGTGAAGAGGCTGTGTGAGGAAAAGATGTAAAGGGATGAAGGTCCATGCCTCCAGCAGGCCTGAAGCAACGCCACCATATGGTAATGCCCGTGTGAATAGGGAGAGCACAGCTTTGGTGAAATGATGAATTATGATAAGTAAGGCCATGGCATAGGCATGAAGGAAGGGAATGAGTGGCGTAATGCACCGTGTGTTTGTGATCACAGGCCTGCGCCCACAAAAAGGCTACAGATTGGATAGAGAGAGAGGGGTGTGCCTGGAGGGAAGAGTGGGGGAAACAGACAGTCTGCCAGACACTTATATTAACCCCTGCTTCCATCCTACCCCTGACGTTGGTGCAGATTTATGGGCCACTGGATGCTCCACAAGGTGGTAATATGAACTATATAGTGATTAATGTAGATGATCTAATCCAGGAGTGGTCCAACTATGACCTGAGGTTTCAAAGCAGCCCATTAAACCTTTTAACCTGGCCCATTGAACATTACTTAGTAATCATCCCCCAAATAAAACTGCACACAGCTACTCAGTACCACTTATTGATGACCTGTTTAGTTTGCAATACAAAGTAGTTCAGGCAAAGGCAGTTCTGTAAATTTTTCTAGCCATAAAGTCGATTCTATTATCGTCTGCTTCATTTGAAGTGCAATAGCAACAGCCTCAGTCACTCCGGTCGAGTTGAGGCCCCTCAGTTGACCGGAGGGACTGAGGCTGTTGCTCTGGGAAGGTTGTCTGAGGGTTTTGTAAAGGTTTTGTGAAGGTTAGTTTTGTCTGAGGTTACCTGAAGAAGGGTCTTTGAAGGTTTTGTGAGGGTTGCCTGAGGGTTAGTTTTGTAGGTTACATGAACGTTCAGAGAACTTTCTAAGAACATTGCGTAATGGTTTCCTGAAGGTTAAAATTAAGGTTAGAGGAACGTTTTGAGAACCTAATGTGAACCATTTGAAAAAAGAAAAAATAACATT
Source organism: Neostethus bicornis (assembly GCA_902685375.1). NCBI lineage: Eukaryota > Metazoa > Chordata > Actinopteri > Atheriniformes > Phallostethidae > Neostethus > Neostethus bicornis. The sequence goes on along the minus strand of LR738547.1, from coordinate 3,592,201 downwards.
CCACCACCGTGATGAAACTTTCTGATTCACCTTTAGAGAACCAAAAATAACCTTTAAGGAACATTATGCTAACCTTTAAAAACCCTTCCCCGAACGTTCTTGGAACATCAAATTGTTAGCGAGGTGATACCCTCCACATGCTTTCCAGTGGGTTCGGGACGTGTCCGGACACCTCACCAACAAGGTGCTCTAACCAAATGCCTGGACTACACCAGAGGTGGGCAAACTTTTTGATTCGCGGGCCACATTGGGTTATAACATTTGACCAAGGGGCCGGAACAGGATCAGAGGGATGGCATGCTTTGGTAGACAAGCGCGCTAGATATGGAAAGCCATTGGGGCCGCCTCACGCACGTAATCTATTTTTTATTATTATTATTTTTTTAATATACTTTATTAATCCCTGACTGGGGAATTTGTGTGCTGCATCACACCGCAGCAGGTTGCCACCTATGACGGCGTTGATGGTGGGAGAAACGGGGGTTAGGTGTCTTCTCCAAGGACCCTAGACGTAACTCAGTGGAATGCGAACCCGCAAACTTCCGGTTCAAGCGCACTAGCGCTTAAAAAAATTATGCATATAGCACGCGCTAGGTTTAAAATGTAGGTTTTAAATCTAACCCCAATACACTTGTGTGTTTTGGGGTGCGCATCACGAAGACACACACATTTTAATGGGAGCAGTGTTGTTGTTTTCTAAACAAAGCCAATAAACCTAGAGTCCGCCATTTAGTGAGGAAACGTCAGAATTGCAGGGAAAATAAAACATTAACATGGTTTATTTATTTATTTTATTTTAGTTTGGCAGGCCGGATCAAACCGTTAATGGGCCGCATGTGGCCCACGGGCCGTAGTTTGCCCATGCCTGGACTGCACCATCTAGATTCTCTTGACCTGGAGCCACCATGGTTTTAGTCCTTGCCATCCAATTACTTCTCTTGTTTAATCTGTGATCCCAGTTTTAAGTCTATCCTCCATGTTTGTGTTTTTCCGAGTTAGAGGAACAGAGATGTAAACACTCCGTAGGAGTCACAGTGGCGATCAGCGACCAATCAATAGCTGCTGTTGGTCACGCTGGTGCTCCAGCCATCGCTTCGTGTCTTCATTGAGTGACCTCGTTCAAATGGGAAACAGATTAGCAGCTCAAATTTATTTATTAAACCAGATAATCAACTCAAATTGTGGTTACTCACTTATTTTACTACCTTTCTTGTTTCGGTTTTACTCACGTCTCAAGTTTCTCAACCTTTGTGATGTGATGGTCTCTCGTTCCTGTTTTTTATCCTTGTGTTTTTCTTTTTCCCGCTCACTTTTTCCCGATGTTGCGTTGGACTGTGGTGGCGGCTGATTGAAGGACTGAACTGATCAGGCTCTCCTATGTGCACTCTGTGTCATGAAAGATCCGGTCTCACCTCCAATCTTTGGTAGTTCTTTAATTAGCCATGTGGAACTGCTCAGTCCCGGTCCTCCGGGGTTCCTCTACCACCGAGTTCAACCTGAATCCTCTCTCCTACAGTGTGGACACCTTTTGTCCAAATAAACGGTTTGGTTTTGTCTACCTGTCTTTGGATCTTGGATAGAGTAGATCATTACTTTTTTGGAGTTCCATGTTGGTGAACTTTCAAATGCAGCACGGTACGCATGCGCACCAGTTGTGTACACCACTCTCTGTATAGACATGTGTCATCTTCCTCATTCATTAATTAGACACACAATCTGTACAAAAGAGACGCATTACGTAGAACTGGCTTTTCTTTGTGGAGTTTGCACATTTTCCCAGTGTATGCACAGGTTTCCTCCAGGCACTCCGGTTTCCTCCCACCCTCCAAAAACATGCATGTTGGGTTGATTGGTTGGTATGAAATTGCTCCTAGGAATGAATGTGAAGATGGTTGTGTGTGGCTCTGTGATAGACTGGCGACCTGTTCGGAGTGTACCCTAGCTCTCTTCTGAAATCCGGCAGGATCGGCCCCGGCAGCCCCCGCAACTCCGTTAGGAATAAGCGGTTCAGAAGATAGAATGAAACTTTGCATATAAAGTGGGGGAGACGGTGGCTCAGTGATTAGAGCGTTCACCCGTGGACCAGAAGTCAACCGGAAGTTCACGGGTTCGTATCCCACTGAGTTCACATCTAGGGTCCTTGGAGAAGACACCTAACCCCCTGTTTCTCCCACCAGTGGCACCGTCATGGCAGCCTGCTGCGGTGTAGGGGTGCAGCACACAAATTTCCCCAGTGAGGGATGAATAGAGTTAATAATATAAATAAATAAAAAATAAAGAGACGAAAACAAGAAACTAATTACGCCAGTGTTTCCACAAGGCTGACTGGTAGCAAAAAAAAAAAACAGCACAGGGAATCACTAGCGCTAACACCAGAGAGCTCACAGTAACAATGAGACCACAGATTAACGTTAAAGTCAGGGTCCTCGTGGGGGCATAAAGAGAGTTCAGTCCAGCCTGACAGAAGACCAGACTGGCACTACCGGATCTGAAGCGTCTTAACGAGCCACTTTAAGCCTCTAAAGTACAGATTTTTTTTAAAATTTACACCAGAATGGATCTGTGTAGAGAGGAACAATTAGCCCAGTGTCCTGACGAGATTTGTGACCATCGAGATCTGCGACCTGCCATACTTCTATTGGAATTAGCGATAGGGTTAAGGTTAGTTTTCGGAACTCCAATCTATTGAGATCTGCGACACTTTTTGAGCACATGTGGAATTTTCCGACGATGTTTGCTTGAATGTACAGTCGACGGCCGTGCCAGCCGTGCCAGTTGATTCCATCATTTTCACAGAACCGATCTGTGATCATGAGGCCCAAGTACATCTTTCCGTTCCGTCGTCTTCCACTTATCCAGGCCGGACCAGACGGGAAACTCAGGCTTCTCTCATCAAATACTTCTTCTGATTGCAAATATGTACGGAAGATGTGTGTGTTTGTGTGGTCCTGTGTGAAGCGGTGGCATCAGGGGCCAATTAGCAGGGTGGATTATGTGTTTGAACTTCACTCCTGAGGGAAGGAAGTGAACCAGCACATTGTGAGGAGGGGGGGTTGCCTGCATGACTCCACCCAGATTAGCCGCCATGGCGAGGCTGTTCCACAGCTGTGATGTGCATCACACACACGTGTCTGCAGGTGTGAGATGATTAGCATGTTCACATTCAGTCTGAAGGGAATCACAGCAAATACATCAGAGCTGAAATCAAGTTTGGATTAATAACTAATTGGTTTTTATTTTTAAGAAAAGATACAGTTTTAGATCAAAGATTTCTGATTGGATCACTCAGGCTGGACTGTGTGGCCATGGGAAACACACACCTCTATTTGTCCAGATTTTGAAAACTCTATCCTGATCCATTATTTTTATATAATGCACACCTCAGAAAGATGTTTCAGTTAAATAACCTCAGCGTTTTAAAGAATTGTGTATACTTAAATGCCAACTGGTGGTCGTAACAAGGGGAATCATAAAGTCGACATACTGTACGTTCCCACCCTCACCAAGGTCTCCAGCTGTGGGTGGTGACCGAAAGCATGAGATCGCAGATACAAGCAGCCAAAGTGAGCTTCCTCCGCAGGGTGGCTGGGCTCTCACTCAGAGATCGGGTGAGGAGCTCTGCCATCCGGGAGGAGCTCGGTGTCGAGCCGCTCCTTCTCCAGGTCGAGATAAGCCAGTTGGGGTTTTTCGGGTTTCTGGTCAGGATGCCCCCCCGAGCGCCTTGCTGGTGAGGTCTTTTAGGCACGTCCCACCGGGATGGGACCGAGAGGCAGACCCCGGACTTGCTGGAGAGACTGTCTCACAGCTGGCTGGGGAACGACTCGGGATCCTTCCGGGTGAGCTGGAGGATGCAGTTGGGGTGAGAGAAGCCTGAGCTTCCCGTTTGAGGGTGTTGCCCCCGTGACCTGGCCCCGGATAAGCGGAAGACGACAGAACAGAACACACAAATATTTCTTGTTATGAAAAAAATTTTAGAACCGTTTTTCTTTAAGCAAAATTTCTCATCGTCTGAACAAAAACAAGCGGTAAGAAATGCTCTTTCACTTTGAAATGATACTTTGTTTCACTTCGGTAACGTTTCGCATCGGTCATTTGGACGAGCTGAAGATTTTGTGATCGTTACCATGGCAACAAACACAGACACGTTGCCAGCCATTTCTTCTTATGAACGAATGTCTACAATTTAAAACAGTAAATAACCAAAAAGAATAATAAAGAACGCATAAATGATTTAGTCCGTGTTTCATTCTGTGTTACACTGCTATGCAATCCAATAATAGTGATGTACATTTTTTTTGGAGTTTTTTTCTCCTTGAGAAGGAGGATATAAGCACAGAAAATCCCAGTTTTTGATCTTCACAGAATTCCAGTTCAGATCTTTCCTGGTGGAACTTCTCAGCAGTCTCTAAAACTCTATTGTCAGCAGGATCTTCTCTAGCTTCGGGGCCTTTGTCCCTCATATTTAACTCTATTAAACGTCTGTATACAAATAAACACACGTGTTGGTTGATGTGGCGGTACGGAGGCATCGCCACATTGATCAATAACCCTCATAGATTGTCAATTACCGAGTGGAAGGGAAATGAATGAGATTTGCATATATATAGAGCCGGTTTATCCAAGCGCTCCTAGGATGTCCTGAAAGTGCTGTCTTCAGCATGCCGACCCCCACCACAGGACGAGAGGGGGGTCTGACACCTGAGATTATTCTGATCCAGCCCTCTGTAATCTGATTACAGGACAACAAGGTGTTGGTTAGTTAGATTAAAATGTTTTTAAGTAGTTTGAAAATATCCACATAGTGTAAAACTAAATCCACAGTTTAAATAAATGAATTAGGGGAAAGTGGCATTGGTTGTCACATGGGTAGGTTGTCACAGTGGTCATATCTCAGTCACTCTAGGGCGCTGATCAGAACCATTGACACAGAAATGTTCAGAATTAGTGTCACAGGTCACCTACCATGATATTGGATGTGAAAGCAGCTAAATCTTGAGGTGAGACCATTTAAATTGTTTTTTGACTGCAAAAGTAAATTTTAGGGCATCTCATGTTTTCTTCCCAGTTATAACACTATGAGCTGACATGAAAATACTTTTTTACCATTTGAAAGTATAAAGAGAAAGCTACAATTTGTTTAGTTTTTTTCTTAGCAAGGCTAATACATGTGGGTGCTAGCTTCCAAAAGAGCTAAAAAGGACAGTTGGGGTAGGTTGTCACAAATTTTGGGGGGTTGGTTGTCTCATGCCTTTCTCCAATAGTCGATCTAAAGAAACCTGGCTGCAATGCATTGTCTGCAAGGGGTGGGCACATTAAGATTGTACACCTGGTCAGCCAATATTTGTGTGCCAGAATTGTGATTCGGAAGGGGAAAGTGATTAGTGAATGTTTGCCTCAGTTAAATGTTCCAATATTGAGACATCTTGCTTACATTTGCACAAAGGGATGTCTAGATTTGTTTGGAAATTGTTTATTCAGGTCTCTATATCGTTAATCAGAACCAAAAAAATTACGTGGCAAAATTGAAGTTTTCAATCACTAAAATGCTTTTTCATTTGTTCATTGTTGTTACTTTAACTTCATTTTCTTAATTCAGAATGTTTGCTTTTATAAACCAGGTCACAGATTGTAATATGCTGGACAAAATAAAAAAGTTTCGTAATTTCTAAAAATTGAAAAGTTTTTCATTTTTTTCCATTAGAATAACACAGGGACAACCAACTCCATACGGTTTGACAACCAACCCCGCTATGGGGTTGGTTGTCACATCTGCGCAAGTTGCATTTGCCAGCTCATATATTTTGAATAGAATGGATTCTGTCAGATCTAGGAATATCAAATTATACCTGACACATTAAGCTATTAATATGTACAGAAATGGTGTTCTTCTCATGTACCGTTTTATCAGAAATCTAATTTAAGTAAAAAGTGTTACAACCATCCCCGCTCTCCCCTACTCTATTCATCCCTCACCGGGGAAATTTGTTTGCTGCACTCCTTACACCGCAGCAGGCTGCCCTTCAACAGCGCCAATGGTGGGAGAAGCGGGGGTTAGGTGTCTTCTCCAAGGACCCTAGACGTGCTCTCTGTGGGACGCGAACCCGCGACCTTCCGGTCCGCGGGCGAACGCTCTAACCACGCGGCCACCGTCTCCCACAGTTTATGTTGTAAATCGGCATTAAAAATTATATGAATAAGAAAAATGATTAAAATGGCAAAATGAATTAAAATAATAGATTAGATAAAGTTAAATGAATATAAATATGAATTTGAATAAAAAACATTTATTTATTGAACAATAATAAACTAAGAGGCGGAAGAAAAAAACTCCGCCCCTTTTTTTCCCGCCAGCCTTTAGGTCCAGATTAACAACTTTTTATGCAGCATAAACGCTGAAAAAAAGCTGAAAAGGCTGAAGTTTGCAACAAAGAAAAATAGAAAAAGCCAAAAAATCCTGTTTAAAAAGCTCAATTTAGTAAAAAGAACAAAGAAAAAAACAAAACAAAAAAAGACCCAAAGAGTTGAAAAAAGAGCTAAATGCTAACGTTAATGGTAATTTAACATTTAGCACGTAAATGCTAAATAAAAGATTGAAAATAACTTTTGGATTAGAGTCGAAATGTCTTGATCTTCTTTTACGCTTTCAGGATGACGACTTCGAAGCCTTTCTGAAATTAGCTTGACGGTAATTTAAAAAAAAAAAGAAAATCTAACCACTCTGGGATCACCCAAAAATTTAATCACATCTTCATCTTCTCATTGAGGATTTTTGTTTCGTCTTCTGAACCACTTATCATTAAAAAAAAAAAAAAAGAAAAAGAAAGAAATTAACGAAGATCCACTCGTAACTTTTTGAGTTATCTTATTAAACACACATGCACACACTCCCCATCACATCACACATCCAGTCGAGGTTAAAAAAAAACCCTAGGTAGCGTGAAAGACCAGACGAATGGATAAATTATTTGAATCCACAGAAACAGCAGCTTTATCATAAAGGAACAAACATTCCGTATGAAGACGAGCAGAAACAGCATGGTGGCCAATGAGCAGCAGCTGACCGATGTCCCTCTGACCGATTAGGTCGGGATGTTTTCGGCACATGGAGGATTTATGGAGAACTTTCCTTCTAAATTACATCTGAGCATGGAACAATGAGACGGCCGGGGAATAGAGTCCGATACTCAGAGGCTCCCTAGGGACTTTGGGGTCCCTGAATCACTCATCTCTCTACTTTACACCCCCAACAGGCTCAGAGAGATGGTAACATCTCTGAAGCCCGTTTGTTTGGAATAACTCCTCTTGTATTCTGAATGTTTTTCTGTGATTATCATCATAATTTCCTCCTCCCACTGGATTCAGACTCTGGTGGAGTCGAGTGGATAACCCCCCGCAGGTCTGAAGATGGGTGATTTCACACCCTGCGCTTAGATAAAGAGGAAGAACGGGTTGGTTTGTGGTTTAGTGTGATGAATGCTGGAGGATTTAGTGGCATGGTAAAAGGCCGTGGAGCGTTTAAATTATACTCTCTTATGTAAATGGTTTGCATATGGAAGGTAGACACGTAGTAACTCACCGTTTAAAGGTTAAACCGCTACAACCAATTATGGCGTTTCATTTGCTTAAATGGAATTAGCATAAATATCCAGTTACAGGCGTCTTTACACGATCAACCAGAAGGTTCTCTGGTATGGAGAACAGGGATTAAGATTTATTTTAAAAAGTTATGATAGGAAAGTTAGGAAATAAATTATTTTGGTCTGAATAGAAATGGGATGAAGTTGGCGTCAAGGCGTCAAACAGAATGTCTTCGCCCGCTCTGAATGTAGCTGGTATCGAGTCATTAAAATCCTCTGAGTGGCTCAAGAGATATGACGTTTATAACAGTGTTATAGACGCACAAACTGCCGGAAGAGACAAAAAGAAAAAAACATAGTGGACAAAGAAGAACAAGTGAAGCAAAGAGAGTTTTCGGGTGGCTCAGAGGTCAGTAGGGTAGCGATGTGTGTGTGGGTGTGTACGTTTCTATGTGTGCATTTCCGTCGGTGTGTGCGCTCAGATTGTTTATGGAGATCTGGTCACGTCTGGCCTCTCTGGGACAATCAGGAGATTAAGTGTTGAGGAGTGGCTGCAGTCACATGCCATTACTCACTCTCTGCATCACAATTAGTGCAAATGGCGCATTACAGGGAAATTATCATCAATATGATATTAGGAGCCGCTGGCTAAACCAATCAGGGGGAAAGTGCTTATCCGCTGGTAACCAAAGATGACTGTAAGGCGGGATCATGCAGAGGTGACACCAGCCAGACCACAGAGGAACTACAAAGAACACAGAGTCATTGATGAAGTCAATGATTGGAAATCGCCTCAGTTTGACTAAATTTATTCAAGACCTGATAGAGAGGCTATGTCTCCCTGCTGGACAGGGAACACCTCGGGATCCTTTGAGATGTGGCCTCAAAGGATGTGGCCGAGGCGAGAAAAGCCCTGAGGCTGTTGCCCCCATGACCTGGATCCTGACCAAGCAGATAATAACGGAACAGAGAATAAATCTCCCCAATAGGAAAATGTTGAGATTGGAGTGTGATGTTGATGAAATTTAAAAAAAAAATTTTTTTTTAAATTTTTACTCATTCTATTCAGCCCTCACCGGGAAAATTTGTGTGCTGCACTCCTACATCGCAGCAGGCTGCCCACGACGGTGCCAATGGTGGGAGAAACGGGGGCTTTGGTGTCTTCTCCAAGGATCCTAGACGTGCACTAGGGTCCAAATGATGATTAAATTGATTTTAATATTTCCTCAGTGTTTATTTTCAACACATCAGTCCAACATGTATCTGCAGCCTGTAGTCAGTACCCCATCCTAAGCATATATCTCCCCAATGTAAAAATGTCCCTCCCCATGTTTGTCTCAGATCATCTCACGTCTCCCTATGAAACAGTGAAAGTAGTTTCAATCTGAGTCGGCCTCGTTGGAGTTTTTATTTTTATTTGTGAAAAAGCGGAGATGGGCCCTAGGGAGACGCTTCCCCACACGTCTGACCGGGTGGAGAGGAACGTGGTGTCAGATTTATATGATGAAACATTCAGCAACTCCACGTCAGTCAGGATAAAAATAAAATCAGCGGCCGGGCTAATTTCTCGTCTGACAAACGAGGAGATGATTATGAAAGTAAAAGGATGTAGAGTTGAGAACAAAAAATGTCTCCAGATTGGACGACAAGGGCTTCATTTACTTAGATCAGAAATAAAAATGTATCCGCCCACTGTGGAGCGAGTCAACCCCAATGCTGCAAGGTCAGACTGTTTCCATTGAGAGAAAAAAAATATTATGATGTATCAGACTATCATTTATTAGATAGAGCTGTATTTCTGCTCCGCTCAACGCCATAATTTTCAATTTAATTTTATTTGTATAGCCCAAAATCACAGAATTTTTGTCTCAATGGGCTTCACAAGAAAAAGAGGAATGTATTAACTCAGATACACAGCAAGAAAAATAACTAACAAATGCTAACTAAACAAGACTAGCACATTTATGCCCTTAGACTCTCCTTCATGGTGAGGAAAAACTCCTAAAAAACCCATCAGTGGGGAAAAAATAAGAAACCTCGTGGGGATCCACACAAAAGAGAGATCCCTCCCCCAGAACGAGCATCCAATGTGTCAAAGATTATTGTTTCACACATAGCTTATTCTACTTTACAGTTAAATATCTAAAGAAGTCAATAGATGTTCTTCATCCTGATGGAAACACGGGGACTCCTCAGCCTGGCGATGTCCAGTACGGGGATGAGTAGATGTTCTTCATCCTGATGAAGCGCGGAGGTCTCCTCGGTGTGGCCATGCCCAGGACAGGAACGCAGAGTATCCATCAGGAATCTGAAATGGGGCTCTCTCCCAAAGAGGAGGGAGAGAGAGGTGGACAACATGTGAATTGTATTGTACCAACTAGTAGTGTAAATCTAAATGAACAGACAATAGAGAACAATGAATGAGAAAGAAAGCCAGGGGTTAGGGAGGGGGGGAAAAGATACCGACCCTGGTTAGGGTAGGGAGTAAGAGGAAAGAGGGATACAGACCTGGTTAGGGTAGGAGGTAAGGGGAAAGAGGGATACAGACCCTGGTTAGGGTAGGGTAAGGGGGTACAGACCCTGGTTAGGGTAGGGAGATAAGGGAAAGGGCCAAGGCAGTCTGGCAAAGAATAGTAGATAGAATCAGAGGACAGAACCCCAATGTACCATACTTTCCCCAGCTTCTACTATCTGGCAGCCAACTAATAATTATAAATATTCCTATTCCTAGCTGGCCTGTTCATACAAATTTGGGATTCATTAAAACCACCATATCGCTCCCTCAGGTTTAAACCAACTTGAAATCCATCCCACCGCAACCACACGACTGGAACTACAAATATGAATCATACACATGACGCATATTCAATGTTATTTAAATGAGCCTGAAATTACTCATGAACAATGGCGAGGTGTAGCTTTTGTGTAGCCGTGGTGGTGTCACCCACAGGTGACAAGTGATCGCCATGGCAGCTCAATAGTGAACACACACTGATCTGCCAGTGAAATAAAAAAGAAATGTTCTGCCCTGAAAGTGATAGCAAAAACAAAGTACTGCTTTTTATGAATCCATGTCAACCAGTGAAGGTGATCCAAGTAAATCCCAGCTTGATGTTTTGAGATCTGTTGTGATGTGGAAGGAGGAAGACTCAAATGCAGGACAAAAACAGGATTTATAAACAGAAATCAGGTAGTTCTGTAAGACAAAGGGCACAGGATTAACTCAGGATAAAAAGTTCAGATAATACAACAGAGGTCCAGGATGTAACTCATCGTCAGGGAGGATGGGAAAGACGACTATGACCCGACGAGGAAGTCCGGGGTGATTGCCCTATATGAAGCAGCAGTGTCCACAGGTGTGTGGCATCAGAAATCAATCTCAGGTGTTCCTAATCAGGGTGACGAGGAAGGTCCAGGGCTTCCTCTGACAGCAGGTGAGGGGATCACGACAATATTGCTGTTATTAATTCTGTTTATGTGTAGGATGTAATGTACAAGCAAGTGCACAACAGCGCGCAGCTTCAAAATCGTTTTTAATGGGGTGATCGACACATTCAAACGATATATGGTCCCATATCTAATTGATAATCCTTTTTGTGACGTGACATATTTTTTTCTGATTTCAGAAAACCGGTGGTCGGACCCGGTCACTTCCGGGTCTGACCACAGGTGTCATCTTTTCACCAACTCTTGCAGACGGCTCCTGACTTGGCTTAAAATTACGCAATAGTTCACATATTCCGATACCTTCATAAACACCTCAATTAACGTAGAAGTTGGCGTTCGGACAGATATCTGTATGCTTCATAAATGAGGCCCCGGGTTTGTTTTACCTTCAGCGCATGCTCATTCAGAGGTGGTAATTCCTCTGTTTTCTTCTCGTTTCACCACTTCTCTTGCTCCCCATCCCTCTCTCCTTCATTACTTCTCCATATGTAGATAGCTCATGTTATTATTTGCGGTCTTATTTTGCTGACACGGCACAGACCAAATGAAGTGAGATATACGGCCGGGCTTATTGGTGGAGATGGCCGATCCCTTCTGGCCAACACCATTAAGAAAATGGACCCGTCTTTGTCTCTGTGTGCTTTTTAAATGGTTTGTGTTGAAAGGAGGGAGGCTGTCACTGGAGCTTAATCACATGTGGAAAATAAAACAACACAAATAAAACAAGTGATTTCTGTAAAAGGTGAAAAATAAGCAAATATTTGGTTTTTTAATGGCTTTCTGCTTCACTGCAGCTGCAGAAACAGACAAATCAGAGCTGATTGGGACAAAAACTAATCCTGCTAATATAAGAGCTTATGAACAGAAACTGGTTCCAGCAGGATTGAAAGCTGGTGAAACAGCATCTTGGGTATGCATCCCGAATCGGTTCTCTCAACCTGAGGTCACTAGTTTCAGGTAAAAGGTTAAGTACACCTGGGACTGGGAACCACACAAAGACAAACAACCAATCCCAGGCACATTCATTCTGTAGAAGCCATTTTTCTGATTTTATTCCGACAGACTGTGGAGGAAGTATGAAGCAGTCGGATTGCTCAACACTTTTTTGAACAAAGTCTCTTCCAGACCACCAAAGACGTTTCAATTAAACCGCCCAAACTCACTCAATACCCATTATAAATGAACAAATAAAGTTTTCAGGATCATGCAACCAAATATTAGGATCACAAATGTCAAGTTTCAAATTTTTTACAAGGCTGATATCTCCCAAACCACTGAAAAAAAATCTGATCAAACTGCCCACAGTTATCCAGTACCAAGAACGGTTTAGGTTATCAGGTTCATACACACAACAGTCAAGGTCACAAAATTTAAAAAACGTTCCGCATGTGACTGCTTCAACAGTTATCACATAGACCTCAACCATTTGTCTTTTGAACAGTTTGTGATTTTGTGCAGACAGAAGAATTTTCTTCAAAGCACTGTACTTCACTTTAACCACCTGATGGTTTGTTTTGATTTCTGTGCACTATTTAAAGGCAGGGGCCTTGAATTCACATATTCAAGTGTGTTTTTAGTTTCAACATATTACATTAGAAAATCATTTCAAATCAAACTGGGAATTACAGTATTTGCTCTGCCTCTAGAGGCTGATAGAGTTTCCTGGTGCATGCTTTAAGTTCGGACCATTTTTTAATTTCACTGACAGATCAGTGTGTGACACTCACAGAGTTGCAAGTTAGACCACCTCCAAATCCGCTGTCAAATTCCTTGTCAGTGTGCATGAGTAATAACAGTTGGCTCATTTGTAGGGATTCCTCGTTTGCATGATCCATATATGGAGTTCTTGTGGTTTGGCGGGGGGATGGAGATCGAGTTGGCGTACGCCTGTGATTTGTTGCAGGTATGATTTTAAAAGCTTGAAATGTGTAAACGGAGTTACAGAAGTTTGTATAAATCTCGAGTTTGTGCGGCATGACTTATGTGAGCTGAGCAACACTGCTTGTTAAGCTTAAGATCGACTTGAGTCTTTAAGAATAAGAGCCCATGCAAACAAACCTACAGGAAGGCCTATGAGCAAGGCACTGCAGATGTTCGTTGGCAAAGCAGGAACACTTCCTGGAAATTTAACCAAAATTATTCTTCAACTTAAGAATTTATGACACATCTTCGGTTGTGTAGAGAAATCCTGAACAATGTCTGCCACCGGCCTCCTCTAAAGCAGCTCTGAATATCCGCTGTGGAGGATTGCAGGGTGGTGCAGGTGTGTGTGTGTGCAGGTAAACAGGCAGAGCCAGCATGGGCCTGCACGGCCGGCTCATTTCACAGCTGTGTGGGGATTAGCTGGAGGAGTGTGGAGGGCTAAGCTCTCTCTTTTATCTCATTCAAACATGTTGCTAATTCAGCAGAGAGCTGCTGCTGCGGAGCCCGGACCACGGAGAGCTCCATCACTCTCCCTGCCGTGAATAAACTGCTAGTCCTAATCCCCAATCAGGCGCCGTGACACGGATTATCAGCCGCGACAAGCACAGCGACCCAGTGGAGGAAGGGGGGTTAGAGGAGACATGAGGGAGGGGGAAGGAGGACATGATATGGAGGGATAGAGATGATCGGTGGGGACAAGAAGAGGAAGTTAGGAATGAAAAAGAAGAAGACGTTTTCCAAAATGATCTGTTAAAGAAAATTTAAATGTTTTCATGTTTAACATTTTTCTATCATAAATTGTTTTTACAATCACTTATCCTGTTTTTTTAATTTTTTTAATCAAAATTTAAAGTTTCTGACCAAAAAGTTTGGCTCCTAGAAGATTATTGGCTCACTCCTGGATTAATCTACATCTTTCAAATAGCGTACGATTCTAACAAAGGAAATTCCATTTGCTCACATCTGATTCCTCATTTACTAAGAGAGCGTACGCTGTCTTCTTGAAGAAATTATTTAGGTTACAGGGTGGATGGACTTTACCGTAACTTTAAGGCAAGTCAGGAGCTGTCATATGCAAATGGTAAGATGTGGGGAAAAGACGACACTTGTGGACAAAATCTGAAGTGAACTGGGGACAGTGAAATGAAGCTGTTGAAGCAGTGTGGAAAGAATTAGAAAACACACAGCAATACCTGTTAGTGTGGAACTATACAAACTGTTCCAAATTATTATTCATTTAAACATCATCATGATCATTGCTCTAGTTTATCTGGATTGATTTGTATCTCAATGTTTTTTGATGATGATGATGATGAATTACTCCATTCATCCCTCATCAGGGAAATTTGTGTGCTGCATTCCTTACACCGCAGCAGGCTGCCCTTCGACGGCGCCAATGGTGGGAGAAGCGGGAGTTAGTTGTCTTCTCCAAGGACCCTAGACGGTGGTCTCAGCGTGAATCAAACCCGCGACCTTCCGGTCCGCGGGCGATTTTTGATTCCTGAAATTTCTGAAATCAAATTTTTTGATAATCAGTTTGTTAGTTGTTCCCAATTAAAAGAGAAAACTCCTGAAGGCTGTTCCACATTATTAAGTGGATCCATATTTCCATCTATCTGGGGAAGAAAAATGATCTCTGCTGCTGAAAAGCAGGAAATTTGTGGATGAAAACATTCCGGGTTTTTTTCAGTTTAAAGAGATTTGTGTCTGATTCAGAGTGCCCACTGTGCCATCCAGATAAAGACCTGATGAGGAGGGATTCTTCCAGAAAAATATGCAGCTGCTAAAATGACATTATAAAGTAGTAAACAGGAAGTCTGGACGATCTTCCGGAGGTCATGGGAAAAATCAGCGATATTAAAAAAAAAAGGATGGTTAATCTATTAATGGTTACTATTCTCTGCCAGACTGCCTTGGCCGCTTGTTGTATCCACATCGCCCTTGGCAGACACCTGACTTTCTATCTCATTCATTGTTCTCTAATTTCTTTTCATTTAGTTTTAGAGTCTGTGTACCCCTACCCTAACCAGGGTCTTCATCCAAGTTTGTTTTGATGCTCTGTTTTCCGGACCACACTACACACTCCAGACAACAAAAAAAAACGGTTGGGTAAATAAAAAAGTACCCGCCCATTATGAAGTTGGTGAACCCCAATGCTGTGAGGTCAGACTGTTTCGATAGAGTGAAATGGTCTGATGGATCGGGAAAGCAGTTTAGCGCCACGAATAACACTATGGTGACACACATCACCATTTTGCCTTTTATAGCACCAGATGAGATAAAAACAAAAAAAGAAAGAAAGAAAATATATCAGAGAGAAGAGTGAAGCATATACCCAATGCGTCGCCATGGTACCTGTTTGTTGTGCCTCTTTAGTTGATTGAATTCGGAGCCCAAACAAGGCCCCGGAGAAAAAGGTTTCTACATCTGCTAACAGCCCTGCTCCCTCTGTTCTTCCTCTACACTCTCACCGTGCGTGTTTACTCCTGCGCTAATTGAGATGTAATTGGTTTAGCACGGCCCGGCATGGCTTGGCCCGCTGGGAAAAATCTGCCACCTCCTCCCGCGTGGCCAGCAGAGATGTCACAACCATTTCATGTCAGCTGGAGCGGGGAAACAAACACAAACACTCCTCCATCCTGTAGACGGACATCAGACCTCTACCCCCCGGCTCTGAGGAGGTTTTTCCAGCAGGGGGGAGGTGGGAGGTGGGAGGGCATTGCTTCCTGTTTTTACAACCTGGGGGTTTACGTTACCTTTCATGCTGATATAAAGATCAGCATGAAGAGGAGATGAGTATTGATGAAGTTATGAAAGCGATGTTAGAAAACATGCCAGATCATCAGCATATATCAGATATCACCGTGGTTACAGAGTTACAACTCGTGGAAAAACACCACCCTCCTCTGCTCCAGCCCATCTTCCCGCTCATTCATTCTAGTGGTGCACCGTTCATTTCGCACCTAGCCCTTCAGCAGTGCTCCATCGGCATCAATCAGTCCCTCTGTCACTTCTTAATGGTTATCAAACCATTTCATTTTACTTAATTAGGACAGAAAAAGAATGTCAGCATCAGAGATGAAAAACTTCACAATAAAAGCTTTTACTCATTAAACAGTCCAGTGGTGAAAAGTCTTCTAAAGCCCGTTCCGGGCCTCCACATGACCGCTGGACTGTTAACATCAGCAACATGGTCAACAGGCCCAGCAGTGTCTATACTTCCTGAGAATTTGGAGGAGAAACAAACTGGCTCCACTTCTGCCGAAAACTTTCGCCCAATAGAGAGTATCCTGACCTACGGATGCACGGTGTGGTACGCCAGTTGCAATATGCAGGAGAACAAAAGCCTGCAATGTGTCATCATGACTGTCCAGTGGATCATCGGCTCTCCACTCACACATCTGGAGGAGATTTCTACCAAATGGAGGAACAAAAAGATCTATGTTGAGCCACCCGTCCTTCCATCTGGTAGACCCAGAGTCCGAGAGTCTTCAAATCAACTAGTTCCGCATGTCATTGCTAACACACCAAGGAGATGTAACCCACAAGTGAAAAAGAGTGAGTGGTGGTCAGCTCTTGGTTGACACATTGATCTGACAGTGAGTTAAAAAAGCAATATTTCAACCTTAAAGTGAAGACAAAAAAATGACTCTTGCACCAGCAATCCATGTCAGGCACTTAAGGAGGTCTGATTGATTCCCTGATTGTTTCTTTAAAATATAACTGTTAATGATCTTTTGGTGTAAGATATAAAATGTTATTAAAAGTTAGTAAACGATAGGTTTCTAAATGAGTTTAAATGTTAGGAATGACAACATAAACATTTTATTTATAAATATTTTCCATGATGTGGTCCATTTTTCTTATTTACAGTCCCACACTGAAAGGCATTTATGTGTGACTTCTGATTTATTTTTCCCTCCCTGCTTAAAATGCTTCATTTACTGGCTTCAATTCACTTCAGCTGATGTCTACAAGTCTCGTCTTTTCCCACGTCTTACCATTTGACGACTTTTTAAGTGCCTTAAAGTTACGCAAAAGTCCACGCACTCTTCATAAATCCCTAGATTTGTGTAAAAGTCATTGTATGCTTGGATTTGGACGTACGTATGCTCAATGAATGAAGGACCGGAACCTGTGATGAGGTATGATTTGATCATTACGCACTTTGACTGTGGAACAGCCAAACAGAGGACCTCAAGGCCAAGGATACTGTTAATGTTTTTAACTGATTTTCTCATTTATTTTAACATAGTTAAAAAAAACAAACAAAAAACTTTTATTTGACTTATTTAACCACAGGAGGACGGCTTTCCGCAGAGGAAGCCATCCTCCTGCCACTCTAAAATGTCCTTGATAATTTAGTCTCATTGCTCTTCCCTTTGTTAGATGAAAGAATAGAGAGGTGGAACATGGAGGACAGCAGGTGAGAAGGTCTGAGCTGCAAAGCCGCCATGAAAATCCTCCATAAAATCCCACAAAATGGAGCTGTCTTTTCTTTCCCAACCTCTTTATCTCATCCCACGCTCCCTAACTAGCTGTACCCTCCCCGGTCGCTCGGCCACAGAGACGGTCTGCAGATGCTCCTGGTTTCCTGATGTTCTGGAGAAAGATACGCTTAAACAGGTAAGTCACGGAGGGAAGAAGAGAGAGAGCAGGAGAGAGATGGAGAGACAAAAGGAAAGACAAACAGAGAGGAGGAAAAAGTTGGTGGTCAGCAACACCGCGGGCATCATAAATCAGATTTCCCACAATCCCCTGCGGAGGGGCCCTTCGCTCGGCCTTGTGTGGACACGCTCAGCGGGGCGCGGAGCATCGATTGGCGTCGCCATGCCGATGCTGACTGCGCCGGGTTCGGAGGGCGAGAGGGGTGAAGGGTTGAGGGGATGTGTGGAGGTGTATGTGAAGTGTAAACCTGCCTCAGCATCAAACTAAAACAGCAAACGGAACCGAGGAAAACATGGTGTGTTTGTAGAGAATGTGCCGACTCGGGGCTAATTTCCTCCCCGCTCAGCACACCCTCAGTCACCCCAACACAAGCCCCCTTCTTCTTTGTCTTCTTCTTTGCCTTCTGCTTCCTCTACTCATCACAATCTACCGCACACTCACATCAAACGAAGACAAACTTCCCTCATACAACTTAATCCAACAGGACTTCCTGGTATGGGTGGAGAGTCTCCACCCACCTGCATGTCCATCTATAAGAAATCAATCAAACATCTATTCAAAGCTGAACTAAAGGCGTCATCATCTCATGTCCATCCAAAAAAATATGTTCGATTGTATTTGTATTGCCCAATCTTACAAAACAATTGTCTCAGTGGGTTTCACATTTGTGGAATGGGCAGGCGGGAGGGAGCGTTGAGAAGGGGGTTGGAAACAAAGAATGTATAAAGAAAATGTATAAACAAAAACTTACTAAACAAACTCAGTGCGTTCCTGCACTTGTGATCCTTCTTCTCAGTAAAAAAAAACCCACAAAAAAACAAACAAAAAAGTAATGAGAAAAAAAAGAAGAAACCTTCTGGGGATCCATCTGAAGGAGAGATCCTACAGCCAATGAATCTAAGACTGTTTATTAAATATCATCTATTTCTACTCTACAGGTATACATCTACAGAAATCAATAGATGGGCCTCCTTCTGATGGATACGGGATAGAAGATAAACAATAGAGGCCTTCTCAGTCTGGCCACGCCAAGGACACGAACGAAGAGGATCCATCGAGAATCTGAAACAGAACTCACTCCCAAGGAGGAGGAAGAGAGAGGTGGACAACGTGTGAATCATACTGTACCATGATGATTCATGGTACAGAATCATCATAGATCAATCGAATGAGAAGACATTAGAAAACAATGGATGGGATGGGGAAGGGTCCACAAGACAGAAAAGGCAGCGATATCCAAAGAGAGATATGGATACATCAACCACCAAGGCAGTCTGGCAAAGAATGGGAGAGGTATAAAAATAGGGAAGAAAACCCAATCCCGTACGTTCCCCAACTTCTAGTATATACTTCTAGTATATCTAGTTTCTACCACCCAACTGTCGTGTCTTTGTTAGGCCCCTTTGAGTTGTCTCGTGGTGCACTTCCTGTTTTATTTTGAATCAGTAACTCTCCTTTCATTTCAGGTATGTTCCGTCCTGCCCTAGTTTGTTACCCACAGTTGGAATTGTCCAATCCTCCCTGATTGTTTCCATCTGAGAACCCCTTCCTTAACTGTTACATAGTGTATCCCCCAATCCCAAACCGCCCACTTGAACACTTGAACCCTCACGGGCGCGTTCGCGTAAGCAGCCATAGGGTTCAGTGGTGTCCCATCTGAAAGTGCTTAAGTGATCAAGGGCTCTAGGCGGACATTTTTGGTCCCTTTGTGAGCCTTTTTTGGTAAGTGGGCATCGAAGACCACTTTCACCAAAACATTACCCATAAATTATTGTGTTTTTGTGTAAATTTGTCAATAATAAGTTGGTTGCAATGGGTTTCCACTCACAGACAAATCTCCAACGCCGCCTTTTATCGTCCGATTTTATGACGTTTGTTGTTGCGCACTCTCACTTGTCTCTTTGCGGAGCAGGTTTTTAAATTGGTGTCCCATTTCTATTGAAAAACAACTGGAGCTCTTGACGCCTCTCACACTCGAGCACTTACACACTTGACGTCATCTAGTCATTAAGGGCTCAAGCATACGAGTGGTCAATGGGGTAGTTCCGGATTTGGGGGTGTGTCTCCTCTTTCCCCGCCCCAAAATTGAATCACTTCTTCATCTTGCCATTGTGGACATACCATATACACTGATAACTTTTCTAGTTATCTCTTTTAAACACACACACACACACACACACACACACACATAAAAAGAGACACATTCGATTAACTAAAACTAAAGAGTTCCAGAGCACCAAACTTCCACCACATCATTTATTAACTCCTATAAGGCAGATCATATCAAATGTGATGTGTGTTTATTATGGTCTGTCACCTACATAAGGAACCCACATAGAGTTTATTAAATTTTTCTCCTCTTCTAGATCTAACCATCCGTCCCTCCTGCTCTCTTTTCTCCTCCTCTCTTTCATAAATTTCATTAGGAGAGAAATCCCATTAGCTCCTCGCTGGCCCGCCGTGCAGGGTTAACAACTTTGCTTAGCCATGTAAATTCAGAGCTTAGTCAGGCCGATTCTCCACAGCCGCCACCGGATGTCCTCGCTATCTCCCGCACTTCCACATGTCGCTGTGTGTGTGAAGCTCTGCCGATTACCTGGATAATGTGTGTCTCCATATTATATACATACTGTACATATTCTGGAGAGTGTAGAGGAGGAGGAAGGACACTTATCTCCTCTGGGCAGGACCCAGGCCTCTTCCAAAGACCCTCTTCCTCCTTCTGATGCACACAAACAGCAGATTTACTCCAGACTGGGGGCTCTACCCACTCATCGTGGAGCAGCTTTTGCTGATTTTCTCTCCAGCTTTATCTCCAGGTTAGGACACAGGTGTGTGCAGGACCTAGAGCCGCCATCTCCATCTCACACAGGTGGTCTCAATCTGAACTAGAGCGTTGCTTGTTTTAAGAAGTTGGATTTCGGTTAGTTCCCATCCTCCTTCCTCTGTTGAAGAAGAATAAAAGGTTAATATTCTGTTTGACCCGTCATCCTGGAGACACTGTGTCCCCAAATGGCCTGGTCACCTGTGGTGGAATTACTCATGTTGATTGGCCACACGGGCTCCATGGAACGAAACATTCAAATTTAAACTTCACGCAAACAAACGGTCAAATGAAACATTTTTTTCAGTCAAAGTGATGAGTTGTGAATTTCTTTGGTCTGGAATTAATAAAGACAAATAATCATGCTAAATTAAATTTTGAGAGTTTTTTTGCACAAGTCTTTACCATAAATAATGCTGACTCTCAAGTGGACAAAGTGCTATGCGGGGTCCCACAGGGGTCAGTCCTTGGATCCAAATTATTTACACTTATTGTAAATGATATTTTTACAGCATCAACAGAGTTAAAATTTGTTATGTTTGCTGATGACACCAACTTCTTTTGTAGCAGTAAAAATATGAATGATTTAATGAAGGTTTTTGGGAAAAGAATTTGTTTTGATAAAAAAGTATTTTGATTGTAATAAATTATCACTGAAACAAGATAAAACTAAATTTATGATATTTTCAGGAAATAGATTTGTTGATACTTTATGTTTGAGTGGAACTATTATTGAACGGGTTAATGAAGCGAAATTTTTGGGGGTTATTACTGATGAAAAATTATCCTGGAAATCTCATTTTTATCATATTAAACAAAAAATCTAAAAATCAATTGGTTGTATAAAACAAGAGATGCTTTAAATACAAAAGGGTTATATTTGATTCACAGTTTCTTGGTTATATGGTTTGGGGAGACGGTGGCCGCGTGGTTAGAGCGTTCGCGCGCGGACCGGAAGGTCGCGGGTTCGCGTCCCACGGAGAGCACGTCTAGAGGTCCTTGGAGAAGACACCTAACCCCCGCTTCTCCCACCATTGGTGCCGTTGAAGGGCAGCCTGCTGCGGTGTAAGGAGTGCAGCAAACAAATTTCCCCGATGAGGGATGAATAGAGTAATTCATTTTATTTTATTTTTTTTATGCCATATTTTTCATATCGTGCTGTGATTTGGGGGAATGCAGAAAAACTCAGATTGATTCACTGGTTAAATTACAAAAAAAAAAAGCAATAAGAATAGTAAACAGAGTTGGATTTTATGAACACACAAATCAACTGTTTATTCAGAATAACTCTTTAAAACTACAAGATATGGTAAATATTAGAATATTACAGATTATGTATAAAGTTAAAAATAACTTAGTTCCAAAAAGTATACAAAGTTTTTTTTAAATTTAGAGTTGGTCAATGTAATTTACGAGGGTTTTTTTTTTTCTGAATTTTTGAACCAACAGAAGGAATATTACCCCTGTTTAAAGCATTTTTTTTTCTAAAATTAATAACTAGTCTATATTGGAGCGTTTAAACAATTTTTTAATAGATTCCACGTAAAAACGCTGTAAAACTTTACACTAGTCACATGATACCTTTTCCATTTCTTTTATTTGATTGAGATCAAGGGTTTTAATAATAAAATTCTATTTTCTAATATTTTTTATATTGTACTAAAGTGGAAAACATGCTCAATTTTTGGGGAAGTTGTTTTACTAAAAAAAAGTTGCGTACCATCTGCAACTCACCTGTGGACCACCAAGGATTTAACTGATCTGAGTTTGTTCAGCTGACCCTCATTCTATTTTTGGAGTTGCTCTTTACTTCTTTCCTGATCAATAGCTGGCCATGTCCTGGTCCAATACCGGATCCATACCATGCTCCTTCCTCCTCCTGCTTCCTTCCTCGTCTCCAGCGAGAAGTCCGTCAATGAAGCCCCCCCAGCCCAGTCCAGCCACTTCCTGAGACGGTCAATGTCCTGTCTGCACTAACACACACACATGCTCACTGTACCCAACATTCCAGCTGTGGGAAGAAACTCTTTAAGGTCACAAATAACCCAACTTTGTTACATGGATCTTTGAACTTGTTTTGCTTCTTGAGGATTGAGTTGGCCATTTTTTACATCTTGTTTTCATACTTTATTATTTTTAATGTTTAAAAATGCTGCATAAATAAAGTCAGACTCTTACTTTGTGATAAAAAAAAAGGGAAGTAAACCTCCTCCACACGGATGTAGCTCATCACTGCTTTCAGATGGAGACAGAAAATAGACTTTCGGACATGTTCAGGATGAGAAAGGAGTTTTAAATCCGTTCTGACGGTGGAGTTGCTCTCCTCTCTAGGATCAGGGTGGGATGAGCTGAGGGATTCAGGCCAGCCAGCGGACACTCAGACCCCTCAGAAAGCTTTCCCAGGATCAGGGGACACTCGCTGGGATTAGAGAGAGAGCCAGAATGGAGAGGTTGGATCAGACTGGAGAGGATATGATGTGAGAGGATGGAGAATGTTGAAACTGTTCTGAGATTCTGTAGGAGGATGAAGATCAGGGGTAACACACACCTTTAAACACACAGATGCAGGCAAACAGTTCACAGTGATTAAAAATGGACACAAGTCTTGTAAACATTTTTATTAAACATTTTCCATGATGTGCTCCAATTTTCTTGTGTACCCTGAGTTCCAAATGATTGTACAGAAGAAGCTTTTCTGTTTATCCGGAGGGTACCCCACACTTTCTGTTTGCTGCTTTGTAATGTCATTTTAGCAGCTGCATATTTGTCTGGTAGAACCCAGACAAATGTCTCTGTTTCTAGCTGGCCTAAACATAAGCGTGTTCAAAGAGGAGTGTTTTAATCATACCCTTAAATGTAGTAACTGTGTCACCCTCTCTCACTTGATTTGGGAACTTGTTGCATAAAACTTGAGCTTGGTGGTTGAAGGCTTTAACTCGGTAAAGCACCGAAAAGTTCGGACATTTTTCTTTTACTTGGGCTCAATTGGCACAAAAATCGTCTTCTCCATTTGGCATTTCCCTTCAGGGGTCGCCACAGCAAGTCAGTTTCTTCCATCTAACCCTATCTGCTGCATCTTCTTCGGTCACACCAACTATCTTCATGTCTTCCTTCACTGTATCCATGAACCTCCTTCTTTGGTCTTCCTCTAGTCCTCTTTCCTGGTGGTTCCAAATCCAGCATCCTTCTTCTGATGTACTCTCTCTCCTCTGCACATGTCCAAACCATCTCAGTCTGGCCTCTCTGATTTTAAAACCTCTAACATGTGCTGTTCCTCTGATCCTGTCCATCCTGGTCACTCCCAGAGAGATCCTCAGCATCTTCATCTCTGCTACCTCCATCTCTGCTTCCTGTCTTTTCTTCAGTGCTACTGTCTCTAGACCAATCAGCATGGCCGGTCTCACCACGGTTTTGTACACTTTTCCTTTCATTTTAGCTGAAACTCTTCTATCACACATCACACTGATACTTTTCTCCACCTGTTCCAGCCTGCCTGAACACGCTTCTTCACTTCTTTTCCACACTCCCCATTGCTCTGGACTGATGATCCTAGATACTTAAAATCTTCCACCTTCTTTATCTTTTCTCCCTGTAACCTCACGTTTCCACGTGGATCCCTCTCATTCACACACGTACTCTGTCTTACTCTGACTAATCTTCATTCCTCTTCACTCTCTAAAAAATCTCATTTCAGTAATTCAAAATCCTGAGATAAAAAATAATTTAGATAAACCAAAGCAAAGATATTGATAATTTTAAATTCCATTTGCATAATAATTTGGAACACACTAGATAGTCCTACATTTATAGGCATTGATGTTGCTTTCCAATTTTTTCTTCACTGCTCCAAATGCTTCATTTCACTCTCCTCAGTTCACTTCTGTTTCTGTCCACAGGTGTCGTCTTTTCACCACGTCCTATCATTTTTGGACAGCATCTGAATCTGCTTAGAATCATGTGAAAGTCCATCCAGTCCACCATCTTCATTGAATACTCAATTCACATAGAAGTCGGCGTACATTCGGATTTGACATAAGCACGCTTCATACAGTACATGTGGTGAAAGACTCGAGATACTACAGGACTAGACGCTCAAATAACTTGATGACTACAGGTAGTAGTGCCCCGATCTGTAGTCGTTAATGCAGGGATCCTTCCTGTGGATCGTGACAACGGTGGACCTCTTGAAGCAGGCAGGGAAGATGTTAAAATCATCTGTAAAGATATCTGACACTAGCACAGCAACAAACATGATCAAACTATCGAGGACAACGCTGAACGAATCGTACACACACTCATGTAGATCATCTCTATCTGTGTGTGGTGACAATGGTTTTAAGTGGACCTGTGTGAGACAGAAGGTTCATGAATAATCCAGAAAGAGGCGTGGAGACCATCAGGGATTCCTCTCTCACATGTAAACACACACCTGAAGAGACTCAGCCTCCTCATCATACCATAATAACCAGCATCGATCTGATGCTGGAGATCTTTAACATGTCTTCAGTCCAATGGCTGCTTATAGAAGTTGGACAGAGTGACTCAATCCCACGTTTCTAAGGACTACAGTTGAAAAGCGTCCATTCGTCTCATTCTGTTTGGTTTATATTCAATGTTCGTTAGTATTCATTTTTTTTAAATGAATCCATCTGTCCCGCGACAGACTTGTGACCTGTTCGGGGTGTACCCTGCCCTTCACCTTGAACCAGCCGAGATGGGCTCCGACACCCCCTCGCAACCCTGACAGGGATAGACGGATAAGAATGTGACTGACTGACTGACTGAATCCATCTGCTTGACAAATAGGAAGTAGCTACCAATTTTAAAAAATCTCAGCTTCCATAAACTTATTTTGAAAAATGCAATCAATTAATCAATAGCTGGTACTGAGTAATCACAACAGACTGGCGATCTGTTCAGGGTGTACCCTGTCTCTTGCCTGAAGTAAATGTACTTCGTTACTGTACTTAAGTAAAAAAATTGTGTATCTGTACTTTACTTAAGTAAAATTTGAGACCTGTACTTTTACTTTTACTTCACTACATTTTTAGAGCAAATATCTGTACTTTTACTTCGCTACTTTTTAAAAGTGTGTTTTAGATTTTTCGTTACATTTTCGTTCAGGAATTTGTAAAATACACAGGTTTTTTAGCGCATCTTGAAGCTGCATCGCCAAAATCCAAAGGAGCAGTTGATCGGGAGAAGAAGTCATGAATCGAGAAACATTTTCCGCATTCATTCAAAAACCTAACATCAAATATAGTACAAATTAAAAAGAGTCAGAAGATCGTTGTTTGTTGTGTTTACTTCTAAATAAAAAGTTGAGCCATCATTACACAGAGCAGGGGCGGATCTAGAATTTTCCAAAGGGGGCGGGGCTTTGACAAAGCCAATATATAGTGACTGGGGGGCCTCCCCCCAAAAACATTTTAAAAAATAAGTGTCATTTTCCTCCATTTTGGTGCCCATTCACTGGCCCTTCTAGGGGATAGCTTGACTTGACCCCTTTCCTTTTAATTATTTTTTTTTTTTTTTTTTGTGGACCAAAAGAGGCGGGAAAGGGGCATCACACCCCTGCAGAGTATTTATCCTGGTTACCATGGTGACATCCCATAGTACAATAAATAACATTTTAATTATGGTCGAATACTTTTACTTTTTACTTAAAAAGTACAATTTACACCAACTACTTTTGTACTTTTACTTAAGTAGATTTTTTTATTGGTACTTTTACTTTTACTTAAGTAATTTTTTGCCTAATTATCTGTACTTTTACTTAAGTACAAAAAGTGAGTACTTCATCCACCACTGATAAATGGTACTGAGTAAGGGTGAGCAAATCATTCAGTGGTTTGGAAGATAAAGCGATGACAAAATTTGGGATCACGAGCTTTGGTCGGTATTGTGTAACTGTGGGCAGTTTCCTTTAAATCCACTCAACGGTTATAAAAGTAAATTCTTACATTTTTTAATACTTATAACTTGTTTTAACTTTAAATGAGAGGTTTTTAATTTCATGCTTTTTCTTCCTGGTTGTCAGCAGAAAGCTTTACCTTTGACCTCCCTCACTGCTCATGAGGGTTGACAGAAGAGCGTGAGGAAGAGGATGGAGAGGAGCCGGTTTAATTTTTCAAAAGGTCTGTCAAGGACACATGAAGGTTCAGTCCACTTCACTCACCGAAAAACATGGGTTTGACCACAAAAAGACACAAAAACTCTTTAGGAGCTAAAATGTCTGATGGTTTATGGGATGTGTGGAGGTTCTGGGGTGTTATTCATCTGTTTGTCCTGCTGAAGTGGAGGTTTTAGAAAACATACACACACACGCAGGCTTCTCCCAGGGTAGCTGTTAGCAGTGTGTTTTGCACGTGTGGACGAGCTCCCGGCAGAGATTTGAGGAGCTGCCACTTACATCAGAGATCACCATGGTGAAAAATTCATACCACAGACACCACACCCAGTGTGTGTGTACGGGGAGGCTAGTGTGTGTGTACGGGGAGGTGTGGGGGATGTAGTGCATCTGTGTGTGCATGAATGTGTATGTGTTTTTGTGTGAGTGAAACTAAGAGTGCTCCGGGTGTGTTTGTGCCAGTATGTGTGTATTGTCTTGTTTGTGTACTCCTATGTGAATGAAGGTATGTGTATAAATAAATCATCGATTGGCCGATTTTGCACTCTATCAACACCTCGTTAATCAACAAAAATGTCGTCTATTGACACCAATGGGTTTCTGTCTGAAAGCCAACCTGCCAAACACTCCGATATACATAGTCTTCATCAGTGGAGGCTGGTGGTAAAAAAAACTGGGGGGGCGCACATTTTTCAAACACACACAAATTTTTTTTTTTAGATATATTATATAAAAGATATCACATGCCAGTAAATAAATATTTAAAAGTTTTATTTTCACACGGATATGATCCACCCTACTTGAACAGAAATTTGGCCCTTCTTTATTTCTGCTCTGCAAATTTTTCAATCACCTTCTAATCAAAGTCCCACATACTTGTGATCAGTTTTGTTTCCATGGACGACATGACCAGTGCATTCAGTCTGTCCTGGCACATGGTGTTCCTAAGAAAAGTTTTTATTCTTTTTAAAGTTGAAAAGCACCTCTCAGTTTCTGCAGTGGTCATTGGTGTAGTGATAACGATTTTTAACAGTTTGACAGTTTCCTGAAAAACATCATGCACTTTTCAGACAAATGCTGTTGATATCCACACCTTTTCAGTTGCTGCTGAACTAAACAATAAGCAGGGGAAACAAAAAAAGTGTTTCTCATGTTGCATCCAGTTAGCCACCGCCACTTTTCATAGCAGGGGAAAATCCTCTCACATAAAAATGGCCGCGATCTCCACTGTTTTGTTGCACAGTCAAATCTGGGGTGTCCGGTCCAAGCTCCTTCACTCTCCTTTTTTCTTCTTCAGAATGCTTAGAAAACTGATTCTGTAGAAGCGACGACACTGAATTCTCTTTTAAAAAGCCACTAGAGTTGTTAGGAACTGAACAAGCTTCCGACGCCATGATGAAGACTATTTCCCAGAATTCTGCAGTGAAAACAATGGGCGTGGGGTGGGTGGGATTTATAGGTCAGCTCATAGCTAATTGATTGGATCAGGTAACAAACTGACAGACAGGAGAACCTCTCACATGCCCGTGGGGCGCAAAAATTTGCGCCCCACGGGCGTGGTTATGGCTTGCAATACACATGCCCCTGCGCAACACGTCACCAGCCGCCACTGGTCTTCATAAGCATACAGTCAGAGGTGGGTAGTAACGGGTTACAGTTAGTCCATTACATTTACTTGAGGGGGCGGCACTGTGGCGCAGTGGGTAGCGCAGTGGCCTTACAGCAAGAAGGTCATGGGTTCGAGTCCCGGGTGGAGGACAAGGCTTGGAACACTGTCATTTCTGTGTGGCGTTTGCATGTTCTCCCTGTGTTTGTGTGGGTTTAGTATTACTAGACAATATGAAGACTAGTCTTGCTTAGTCTTCCTAAGGTCTTCCCATTGACCTTAGGAAGACTCGTGGTTGCCATGGGTGCAACTCGCATTGAAACGTTTGAATAAATAAATTATGTTCTCAATTTGACAGCAGCTTCATTCATCAATTCATCTGCCACCAACTATCTATCTGCTCATCTTTTATTCTAAACTATTGAGTTATCATTCATCAACGTATTCATTGATCTATCTATTCTTTTTTTATTCACCAAGTCAATAATCAACCCATCCATCTATCATCCATCCAATGACACCGTCCAACCATTGATGTATCTGTTTATCTACCACTAAGGATGGGATGGAAACCAAGGCTTGATTTATAACAACTTGTTTAAGCCAAAATCTGTGCGAAAGCCAACTTCAACACAAATTGATATGCCGTACAATAATTCAGATACAAGATGGCAGAGTCTGTGGACTATAGTGTAACTCTCAACAAAGTAAGGAGCAAATGAATTGGGGAGATGGTGGCTCAATGGGTAGAGCATTCGCCCGCAAACCGGAAGTTCGCAGGTTCGAATCCCACTCCTTCGAATCTAGGGTCCTTGGAGAAGACCCTTACCCCTCGTTTCTTCCACCATTGGCGCCGTCATAGGTGGCAGCCTGCTGCGGTGAAATGCAGCACAATAATTTCTCGTGAGGGATTAATAAAGTATTAAAAAAAAAAAAGAATGGTGAATGAAAACATGGAGGAAAGACGACACTTGTGGCAGACATGCTAGCCCGGGCATAGGCAAACTATAGCCCGTCGGCCACATTTGGCACGTTAAACGTTTTTATCAGGCCCGTCGAAACTAAAAAAATTAAGATGCAGCAGATAGGGTTAGATGGAAGAAACCTACTTGCTGTGGCGCCCCCTGAAGAGAAATGCCCAGAGAAGAAGAAGAAACCTTGTTGATGTTTCATTTCCCCTGCAATTCTGCTGTTTCCTCACGAGATGGTGCCCTCTGGATATGTTGGCTTTGTTGAGAATACAACAACACTGCTCCCATTAAAATGTGTGTGTATCTCCGTGATGCGCACATTTTCAAATAAACAGTGTGCACAGATATGGAAAACCACCGGGGCCAATACACGCACGTAAACAAGATTGTTAGATGTTAAAACAAGCAAAATGTAACATCAAGTGCTTAGATTTAAAACCTAGCGCCGCTAAATGCATGATTTTAAATGCTAGCGCAAAGCATTCCATTCTTTGCGAAAAGAATGGAATTGGCTGTAGTGAATACTTTCTTCAAGAAAAGGCTGGAACACAGGGTGACTTACAAGAGTGGAGGAAGGAGTACACAGGTAGATTACATTTTGTGTAGGCGGTGTAATCTGAAAGAGATCAGTGACTGCAAAGTTGTAGCAGGAGACAGTGTAGCCAAACAGCATAGGATGGTGGTGTGTAAGATGACCATAGCAGTGAGGAAATCTAAGAAGATGAAGGGAGTGCAGAAGACTAAATGGTGGAAACTGGAAAAGGAAGAGTGCTGCTTGAACTTTATAAAGGAGTTGAGACAGGCTCTTGGTGGGCAGGAGAAGCTTCCAGATGACTGGACAACTACAGCTAATGTGATCAGGGAGACAGGCAAGAGAGTACTTGGTGTGTCATCTGGAAGGAAGATAGATAAAGAGACTTGGTGGTGGAATGAGGAGGTGCAGGATTGTATCAAAAGAAAGAGGCTGGCTAAGAAGAAGTGGGACACTGAGAGGACTGAGGAGAGTAGGCAAGAATACAAGGAGATACGGCATAAGGTTAAAGTAGAGGTGGCAAAGGAAAAACAAGCAGCCTTCGACGACTTGTATGCTAAGCTGAACAGCAAGGAGGGAGAGATGGACTTGTACAGGTTGGCAAGACAGAGAGACAAAGATGGGAAGGATGTGCAGCAAGTTAGGGTGGTTAAAGACAGGAATGGATGTCTCTTGACAGATGCCAGTAATGTGATGGGAAGATGGAAAGAGTACTTTGAAGAGTTGATGAATGAAGAAAATGAAAGAGAACAAAGAGTAGAAGACGTTACCAAAGTGGACCGGAAAGTGGCTAGGATCAGTAAGGTAGAAATAAAGAGGGCACTGAAGAGGATGAAGAGCGGAAAGGCTCTCGGCCCTGACGGAATCCCTATAGAAGTATGGAAGTGTTTAGGTGAGGTGGCAGTAGAGTTTCTGACTGGGCTGTTTAACAGGATATTAGAAAGTGAGAAGATGCCTGATGAATGGAGAAGAAGTGTGCTAGTTCCTGTTTTTAAGAACAAGGGAGATGTGCAGAGTTGTGGTAACTACAGAGGAATTAAACTGATCAGTCATACGATGAAGTTATGGGAAAAAGTTGTCGAAGCTAGGCTAAGGTCTGAAGTAAGAATTTGTGAGCAGCAGTATGGTTTTATGCCTAAAAAGAGCACTACAGATGCAGTATTTGCCTTGAGGATGCTGATAGAGAAGTACAGAGAAGGTCAGAGGGAGCTGCACTGTGTCTTCGTAGATCTTGAGAAAGCGTATGACAGAGTACCTAGAGAAGAACTGTGGTATTGTATGAGGAAGTCTGGTGTGACAGAGAAGTATGTTAGGGCGGTGCAGGACATGTATGAGGGCTGTAAGACAGTGGTGAGGTGTGCTGTAGGTGAGACAGAGGAGTTCAGTATGGGGCTGGGACTGCACCAAGGATCTGCTCTGAGTCCTTTGCTGTTTGCTATGGTGATGGACAGGCTGACAGACGAGGTCAGACAGGAATCTCCATGGACAATGATGTATGCAGATGACATTGTGATCTGTAGTGAGAGGAGGGAAGAGGTGGAGGAAAAGCTGGAGAGGTGGAGGTTTGCACTAGAAAGAAGAGGAATGAAGATTAGTCAGAGTAAGACAGAGTACATGTGTGTGAATGAGAGGGATCCAAATGGAAAAGTGAGGTTACAGGGAGAAGAGATAAACAAGGTGGAAGATTTTAAGTACTTGGGATCAACAGTCCAGAGCAATGGAGAGTGTGGAAAAGAGGTAAAGAAGCGTGTTCAAGCAGGCTGGAACGGGTGGAGAAAAGTATCAGGTGTGATGTGTGACAGAAGAGTTTCAGCTAAAATGAAAGGAAAAGTATACAAAACCGTGGTGAGAGCGGCCATGCTGTTTGGTCTAGAGACAGTGCCACTGAGGAAAAGACAGGAAGCAGAGATGGAGGTAGCAGAGATGAAGATGCTGAGGATCTCTCTGGGAGTGACCAGGATAGACAGGATCAGAAATGAGTATATCAGAGGAACAGCACATGTTAGAGGTTTTGGAGATAAAGTCCGGGAGGCCAGGCTGAGATGGTTTGGACATGTACAGAGGAGAGAGACTGAGTACATCGGCAGAAGGATGCTGGATTTGGAACCACCAGGAAAGAGGACTAGAGGAAGACCAAAGAGGAGGTT
Source organism: Neostethus bicornis (assembly GCA_902685375.1). Lineage (NCBI taxonomy): Eukaryota > Metazoa > Chordata > Actinopteri > Atheriniformes > Phallostethidae > Neostethus > Neostethus bicornis. Next base: position 3,560,376 of record LR738547.1, on the reverse strand, counting down.
CATGGATACAGTGAAGGAAGACATGAAGATAGTTGGCGTGACTGAAGAGGATGCAGCAGATAGGGTTAGATGGAAGAAACTGACTTGCTGTGGCGCCCCCGAAGAGAAATGCCCAGAGAAGAAGAAGAAACCTTGTTGATGTTTTATTTCCACTGCAATTCTGCTGTTTCCTCACGAGATGGTGCCCTCTGGATATGTTGGCTTTGTTGAGAATACAACAACACTGCTCCCATTAAAATGTGTGTGTATCTCCGTGATGCGCACATTTTCAAATAAACAGTGTGCACAGATATGGAAAACCATCGGGGCCAATACACGCACGTAAACAAGATTGTTAGATGTTAAAACAAGCAAAATGTAACATCAAGTGCTTAGATTTAAAACCTAGCGCCGCTAAATGCATGATTTTAAATGCTAGCGCACAAGATTTCAGACGCAGTTCCTCTAGATTTGAAGTTTAACGCTCTTGATGTAACTTTTAGCTCTCTTGTTTAAAATCCAGTGTGCCATTCTATCTGTCTAATCTAACAGTTACTAAAGCATGCCATCCATCTGATTCTGTTCTGGCCCGTTTGTCAAATGTTAGAGCTCAATGTGGCCTGCGAACCAAAAAGTTTGCGCACCCCTGTTCTAGCCAATCAGTCAGTCAGTCGACTTCTTATCCATCTATCCCTTTCGGGGTTTAGGGGGGTGCCAGAGCCCATCCCGGCCAATTCAAGGCAAAGGGCAGAGTACACCCCGAACAGGTTGCCGGTCTGTCGCAGTGCTAGCCAATCATTTCTTTTTATTTCAGTAACAGATCACCTCGCCGAGATACAAGAGTAATGACAGGCGGCACCGTATCAAAAGTCACATCATTTAGATAAATAATTTTTGGAGTTTTAAGGTCGTGATTGGGACAGGATGAAGATCAATTTGCCTTTCCCCTAAAAAATTGTCATAGGTGCATGTTGTGAAACGTACATTGCGTTAATAGAGTTACAATAGCTTGAATAGTTCCGAACTTATTGCGGCACAACCACCGTCGATAAGCTGATCAACAACGCTTGCTGAACTAAACTCGTAGTCTTCATGTCTTGTCTCTTTCAATGAACAGCTCTAAATTTGGTTCCGCAAGCCTGCCTCGGACTGCTTGCCTCCAACCCTGCCTAGGTTGGCCACCATGCTTCACCAGCTTACCTCTCTTCCCTCACTGCTTACGTCTTCAATAAACTTTTTTAACTAGTTTGTGCGCCAGGGTCCTACCTCACCACCATGACTCAGGTATGCCCAAAAAGCTCACTCCCAGTAGGCAAAGCGGTTGCCATGTCAACGCACAACACGGCACCTTCCATGTTGACTGAAAATGCCATCTGAATTGGTTTTGTTTGGTCTGACTTTAACGTTATGAGTGACATCACACTCAATAGATTCACCGCTTTTACAGTCAAAGCCTCCAAGAGGGTTTTTAGGACTTTTTCCTCCCCAAAATGGAGGGTCTAAGGCAGTGGCGGCTGGTGACGTGTGGCGCAGGGGCGCCGCCCCCCCGACCTGATCACCAAAAAATATATATGCATATATATCTATATATACATACATAAACATGTATGTTTATAAGTATGCAAAACTGTCGAGTGTGAAGATTACATGCATTTTAATAATGTTTTACACCGTTTTATTTTATTTTCTTACTTACAAACCGGAACGAGGGCGCAGGGTAGGCACGCCCCACCAGGAAAACGTATTGGTGTGTATGTGGCTTCTGGTTTTTATGGAAAAAACGTGACGTCAGCTCTAAATTTTTTTCCATTCATGTGTATTGCAAACCATAACCACGCCCGCGGGGCGCAGATATTTTCCGCCCATCGGGTGTGTAATAGGTTATCCTCTCTGTCAGTCTGTTACATGAACCAATCAATTAGCTATAAGCTGACCTAGAAATCCCACCCACGCCACGCCCTTTCTTTTCACTGCGAAATTCTGGGAGTCTTCATCATGGCGTCGGAAGCTAGTTCAGTTGCTAACAATGCTAGTGGCTTTTTTAAAGAGAATTCAGTGTTGTCCCTTCTACATAATCTGTTTTCTAAGCGTTCTAAAGAAGAAAAAAGAAGAGTGAAGGAGCTTGGACCGGACACCCCAGATTTTTGTGCGACAAAACAGTGGAGATCGCGGCCGCTTTTATGTGAGAGGATAATGAAGGTCTATGAAAAGTGGTGGTGGCTAAATGGATGAGAAACACTTTTTTTTGTTTCCCCTGCTTATTGTTTAGTTCAGCAGCATCTGAAAAGGTGTGGATATCAACAGGGTGAGTGACTTGAAGCATTTGTCTGAAAAGTGCAAACGTCATGAAACTTGCCGCACCCATCTTGATAGTAGCTATAAGCTAGGTGTTTTTGGCAGTAGTAACATCCTGGCACAATTAAATGAAGGCTACCGAACTGGCATAAGGAAACATAATGAAGAAGTCACCAAAAACACACACATATTGTCACGAATAATTTTATATTTATTTTATATATATATATATTTATATATACTTTTATATAATATATTTTTAAAAAAAAAAATTTGTGTGTGTTTGAAAAATGTGCGCCCCCCCCAGTTTTTTTTACCACCAGCCGCCACTGGTCTAAGGACCGGAATGTCCGATTCGGGTAAATCTGGACATAAGTAAACTGATCTGTATGTGAGTGACTTTGGGGTCATTTTGTGTTTTTAATAAACCTTTATTGGATGTTTTCTGCACCAAACAGAAAGTCTGAGATTATAAAACAATGTAAAAAAAAAAGTGTTTTGGTCCATGTGCGGCCCCGTCAGGTGAGATTAGGATTAGACCGAAGCAAACAGGATGTCACTTTGTGTTAATCTCTGCTAAACTCGGTTTAGCTGCACTCCAACTGACAGCTGAGGTCCATTTAGACCCAGAGACCCTCGCTGCTGCCATTAGTAACACACGCAAACACATACACACGTATACACACACACTTAGTCACACAGACTACACAAGTACAGAAACACACGCAAACACACACAGATACACGCTCAGAGGCATATAAGCATTCCCACACTCACTCTCTCTCACTCTGTCTCTCTCTCTCTCTCTCTCTCTCTCTCTCTCACACACACACACACACACACACACACCATATAGTCAGGTGAAGAATTAAAAGAAAAACTTGTTATAAAAAATGATCATTTCTATTCAGTGACGCGTTAGAGCTTCAAAATAAATTGATTTAATTGATTATTTAGAATTGGGAATTAGCGCCTCCAAATCCGAGACCATGGTCCTCGACCGGACAAGGGTGGAATGCCCCCTGCGGTTCAGGGACAGGGTACTGGAGGAGTTTAAGTATATCGGGGTCTTGTTCACTATTGGGGGAATCACGGAGCGGGGGATCGACAGGCGGAATGGTGTGGCGTCAGCAATAACTAGGACGCTGCATCGGTCCATCGAAGTAGAGAGAGAGCTGAGCCGAAAAACAAAGCTCTCAATTTACAAGTCGATCTACGTTCCTACCCTCACCATGGTAACCAGGATCTACGTTCCTACCCTCACCGTGGTAACCAGGATCTACGTTCCTACCCTCACCATGGTAACCAGGATCTACGTTCCTACTCTCACCATGGTAACCAGATCTACATTCCTACCCTCACCGTGGTAACCAGGATCCACGTTCCTACCCTCACCGTGGTAACCAGGATGTACGTTCCTACCTTTACCATGGTAACCAGGATCTATGTTCCTACCCTCACCGTGGTAACCAGGATCTACGTTCCTACCCTCACCATGGTAACCAGGATCTACGTTCCTATCCTCACCATGGTAACCAGGATCTATGTTCCTACCCTCACCATGGTAACCAGATCTATGTTCCTACCCTCACCATGGTAACCGGGATCTACGTTCCTACCCTCACCTATGGTCACCAGCTGTGGGTGGGGCCTGAAAGAATGACATTACGGATACTAGCGGCCGATATTTTGCATTATTATATTTTTGCACACCTGTATCTAAGCAAGTTCCTAGTCTATGATATTTTTCATTGACATGGCAATAAAAGCATTCTGATTCTGAAATGAGCTTCCTCCGCAGGGTGGCTGGGCTCTGACTCAGAGATCGGGTGAGGAGCTCTGCATCAAGCCTCTCCTCCAGATTGAGAGGAGCCAGATGGGGTGGTTCGGGCATCTGGTCAGGATGCTCCCTGACCGTCTTGCTGGTGAGATGTTTTGGGCACATCCCACCGGGAGGATACCGAGAGGAAGACCCTGAGCTGCTGGAGAGACTATGTCTCACAAATGCCCGGGGAACGACTCGGGATCCTTCCGGGTGAGGTGGAGGATGCAGTCAGGGTGAGAGAAGCCTGGGCTACCTGTCTGAGGCTGTTGCTCCTGAGATTTGCTGTGGCGCCCCCTGTAGGCAAATGATGGAAGAAGAAGAAGGGTTACCATGAAGATGTCAGTGCGTCATTCGCACCAACTTCACCACAGTGACTGGTACATGTACAAGTACATCCACACATTCTGTCACACACACAGACACACAGACACACACAAAAAGAACTACACACTCAATCATCAACATTTACACAATCACACACACACACAGACACACACACACACAAACTGCCTCGGTCAGCCTTTTCCACAGAGCTTTTTAGCCACTTTTCTAGCTCTAATTCAGCTCCACAGCGTTCCACCCAGACGTCCCCGGGGTGGGAAAGTTCCTTCTAGGTAAAATACCCCCAACCCTCCCATACACACACACACACACGCCGTACGTCACTCCCGCATCACCTCTCCTCTGATCCATCAGGGTCCAAGTCCGGCCTGATGGGCAGGCGGTTCATCAGGAGGGACAGGGACAGCAGATTGGAATCTACTTATTATCAATTATTCACACACACACCTCAGAGAGGCAGGTGGAGGTGACACATACACACGTACACACACACACATCGTGGATGTATGACTGTGTGGTTATGCTTTACACAGGTAAAATGATGTGAACATAATCAGTGTGATGTTTGACACTTCTCCTCTGATGTGAACAGATGTTTGAGTGTTTGTTCCCACTCTGTGTGATTCATGGCTCACAATGTTACAAGCTGCGTACATCACCTTTTATAGTGTACGCAGGAATAGTGCACGTTAGTACATGTACGAGATACAGCCGAATAAAATCTAGGTATAAAAATACTTGAGCTGTCAAGCCATTAAAATTTTAATCATGATTAATTGCATGATTGTCTGTACTTAAATTGCGATTACATAATCTAGAGATGCCAAATTTTTGGCTTCACAAAGAGGGAGATTTTGAGGCGGGGCCAAAAGGAGGAGGGGCTATGACATCACATAACATCACATTCGCCAAAGGACAACATCCGGCATGACAGTTGCGGTGAAACAAACTGTTCAAAACATGAGAAAGCAGCTGGTAAATTGTGCGTCTTCTGTGTGTTACCACCTAGTGTTATGTATCAGTATGAAGAGGAATTACCACCAGGAATACACTCCTGTACTGCTTGGTCATGCTTTGTTTTGAGGCTCACGCAGATAAGCTGTCACATGACCAAAGTTCCCTGATGTCCGACTTCTTTCATACGTTCACCAAAAACAATATGCTAATAGATCATGCAGATCGCCACTAGCATCTTTCAGATGCACAGCTGCAGCAGCAGGAGATGCCATGTGCTTAGCCTCATTATACCTAATCATGTTCATGGAATGCACTAGAGTGTTCATCATGCGGGAGTTTTATTGGCCTTGGCAGGTGAGCATGAGATAGGTCTTAACTGCGGTGTCTCTTGCCCAATGCGGGACACTTGACATGTCTGCCTAATCTCAAAAATGATCAATTGGTTTAAGTTTTCATTGTATTCAAATTTTGAATTTGTTGTTTATAAAAAATGCCACTTTTTTCAAAAAAATCCCAATTAAGTACTAAATTTGACTTGTGATTAATCACAAAACTGAACACCGACAAAATTTCTGATTTAATTTTAAATTTTTCCTTTGTGGTTTTTAAATAAAAACAAAAATAAACAAAAAGCTCAAAACAAAAGTACTTATTCAAATACTGTATTTAATCTCAATTAATTGCATGATTGTCTGTACTTCTTCTCCTTTCGGCATTTCCCTCCAGGTGGCGCCACAGCAAGTCAGTTTCTTCCATCTAACCCTATCTGCTGCATCCTCTTAAGTCACACCAACTATCTTCATGTCTTCCTTCACTGTATCCATGAACCTCCTCTTTGGTCTTCCTCTAGTCCTCTTTCCTGGTGGTTCCAAATCCAGCATCCTTCTTCTGATGTACTCTCTCTCTCTCCTCTGCACATGTCCAAACCATCTCAGTCTGGCCTCTCTGACTTTAAAACCTCCAACATGTGCTGTTCCTCTGATCCTGTCCATCCTGGTCACTCTCAGAGAGATCCTCAGCATCTTCATCTCTGCTACCTCCATCTCTGTTTTCTGTCATTTCCTCAGTGCTACTGTCTCTAGACCAATCAGCATGGCCGCTCTCACCACGGTTTTGTACACTTTTCCTTTCATTTTAGCTGAAACTCTTCTATCACACATCACACCTGATACTTTTCTCCACCCGTTCCAGCCTGGTTGAACACGCTTCTTCACCTCTTTTCCACACTCTACATTGCTCTGGACTGATGATCCTGAAAATACTTAAAATCTTTAACTTCATTATCTCTATCTCACCACGAACGATTTGAAGTAAAATTGATCAATTGATTTTATTGCATTGTTTCTATTGAATCTGAAGTTTTGGATTTGTGGTCCTGATTACAGAAACATGAGCCATTAGGCCTGAACACAGAACCGTAAAAATATATCAAATATAAAAAGATATATTAGAATAAAAAGCTTCTTATTGTCTTAAATCATCACGTCTTTGACTTTAATGAAACAAATAAAAACCATGTGTGAGATTCTAAATCCAAATCGTTTTTCTCGTGTTCTCGTTCATCATCTCATGTTCTTTTTTTCACTCAGTTAAATGTTTCTCCTCCTTTTTTTCATTTCCTGCCTCTTAGCTTCCCATTAACCCTTCCAAACCCATCCCGGCCCACCATAAATCCCTGCTCAAGAGGAGACCGGACCAAATGAGACGCAGGCCAAGGAGGGTCAGTTGAAAGGCATGATGGGACTTATCATGGAGCACACATGGGAATTTTTAGGGATTTGAGCAGGAGCGTAGCGGACACAGGAACGGATCAGACTGTGACATCATTAACCATCCAGTTGGATTTCTGGGATTTCCGTAAGCTGGACGGTGCTGGGCTGCAGAGAGGATTGGTCAGGGAGGCTGGGGCTCGCTGGGGATAGAGATTGGGCGGGAAGATGATCCAGGGTCTGAATGTTGAAATGAAAACCTGTCAGCAGGAGACCAAAGAACGAGTTGTGCTCTGATTCTCCTGTTTCCCTCCGTCAGCACCTCTGGATGCTCGCAGTTTGTCGAGCTGTTGTTTTTTCTCCCTTCGTTAGACTCGGCGTTAATTACTAATCTCACGGTCCAGCGCGGGACACTTGTGCTAACGTTAACTCTCTGGCACTAATGAGGGGTAAAGCAGACAAACAGAGAGGATTTACAACCCAACACATGTGCACTATTTCAGTCTGAAACAATCAGTCCTGCAGGAACCAGCTGAACCACGCAGAACTCCACCCGACTCAGAACACCTGAAAAAGATCGGATTCACAAACTGATGTTAATCACATTAATATTTATAAAATATGTCCAAATGTCTGTTTGCTTTCATCTACCTGAACAGTTTGACATGAGAGCTGCTCTGCTCTCATTAAGGGATTTAACCAATCACATTTCAGCCAGAATTTGTTGCCAGATAGATTAAAATCAGTGGAGTTCGACTGACTTTTTTTTTTCCTACAAAAGGTGAATGACATGAAACTTTTGCTTTAAATACTTTACATTTTTGGCCTCCATGAGCGTTTTTATGGCCTTTCTCACCGTCACCATTTTCGGACCTGCTGATTGGACAGCCACAGAGCAAAACAGCAGAGGTTCAACGTGTTTGATAAAAGTTGGTTTAATGTAAAACCTTTTTTTTTATCAGTAAACCACAACTGAAGAAGGAGGACAAACTAATTTAGAAGCGGATTTACTTTTAAAGTAATTTTTAAAAAGTTGAACAAAGTAAAGAATCCAAACAGAGAGTATTGCAACAGTCCAGTTGACAAGTTTTAAAGGCATGAATGACACACTCCAGAACAGATGGAGGGAGGTATTTTTTCACCTCACTGAGCTGGTGCAGCTGATAGAAACCAGCCCTAACCACCTAGCTTATCTGTTTGTTAAATTTAAAACAACCATTGAAGAATATACCAAGACTTTCAGCAGACGGGTGACAGTAGTCACCTAAAGGTCCCAAACACTCTTATACAGATGATGATTCTCCAAACACCAAATTTCGGTTTTTGAATTATTTAACATTAAGAAGTTGAGGGCCATCCACTCCTTAACCTCTTGAAAACACTGTGGAGAGCATGGACACTGTCCAGATTTGGTTTAAGAAGAACATAAACTTGAACATCATCTGCATAACAATGAAAACTCATGTTATATTTTTTAAATATTGACCCAAAGGACGGCATATATAAAGAGAATAAAAGCGGACCCTAAATGGAGCCTTGTGGAACTCCATATTTAAGAGGGGCTGTGCCAGTTTTATAGAGGCCCAACTGAACTCATCAAAAATATAAATAAATAAATGAATTACTCTATTCATCCCTCACCGGGGAAATTTGTGTGCTGCACTCCTTACACCGCAGCAGGCTGCCCTCCGATGGCGCCAATGGTGGGAGAAAAGGGGGTTAGGTATCTTCTCCAAGGACCCTAGACGTGCTCTCTGTGGGCCGCAAACCCGCGACCTTCCGGTCCGCGTGCGAACGCGCCAACCACTGTGCTGCAGCCTCCCCTTCCCCCAAAAATAAAGGACAGGCTGGACTTTAAGCATTAAGCAGACTTTTTTTAATGTTGGATTGTTGGAACTTTTTCTCTGTGATTCCTAAATTATTTTTGAAGTAATTGAGTAAAATTAGAAGCATAACATACTATGTGAACGCTTCGGCAGAGCACTGCTGTATGAAATGTATCGTCCAGCCTTGACCAGAACCAAACGCAAACTCCGCTCTGCTGTCCGAATGAACGTCTCTTTTTTACTTTATCTGCTTGAACCAAGTTTTGCACCCGGCAGATGTTTCATAAACTCAAACAATCTACAGATTTTTTTCCGCTGCACATTCAGTCTTTTGCTGAAATGCAAAAGCAGCAGAAAGTCCACCTCACACCAGCTGTACAACCCCCCGCCCCACCACACTCACACCCCCATGCTCACATTGTAATGGGAAAACATATAGGTTTGCATTTCTTCATCACAGAGGACACTGACATGCTTTCTTTAATCACACACAAACACAAACACTGCTCTGGATCATTTTACAAAAAAAAAAAAAAACAAAGCTGCAAATGTTCAGTTTCAGCAGAAAATGTTTACTATTGGTTAAAAAATGATTTGTCAGATATTTAGTTGTTTACAATAGTTTTTTATTTTATGTTTTAAATTGTGTGTGATTTTTTTTTGTTTGTTTGTTTACCTGAAGCACATTGTGTAAAAATATTTGAAAACATATAATTATTTGATCGCAAATGTCAAGAGGGTTAACTCTGGCGTCCCTCAAGGTTCTGTTTTAGGCCCAGAATTATTTTTATGCCACCGCTCACTGAAGACAAGGCATTGAATACTTGGGATGTCCGTCCCACATGTACGCATACCAACTATGGATGAATTGATTCTGTTTTCATTGTCATGCTGCAGGTGGCAGGTGGAGTCAAATTGCAAACATTTCACAAAAAACAAGGTTTAATGCCGTGGTTTGGATGGAATTTGGCTTTTTCCAAAATTGAAGTCAAACTCTAAATTCTGTCTTCAACAACTCTATGCAACTCAACAGCTCTAGGATCTGGATGAGTGTGGACCCGGGTTGTGTGTGTCTCTGCCCCCCTCGTTCCAGTCTTTTGGGGCTGGTGTCTCCTGAAGTACAACAAGTTTAGTTGCGCTTAAAAATTGAAGCCCCTCGTCACTAGTTGGGGTTAAGAGGTGCATTGGGGTGAGCAGCATGGGAGAGCTAGCAGGGCTACAGGTGAAGGGCTAAGGTGGTGGAGAGGGACATTAGGTGTGCAGAGGTGGTCTCGGGGCTGCCTGGGTCGAGCACACGGCCGTGTTTTGGGCTGTGGTGATTGCATATTGGGTGGCCTGGTTCTGCTGGGCCTCCGGCTGAGCCCATGGGTGAGCGCTACCCTCTCGGGCCAGGCCTTAGCTTCCGACACCCTCTGGGCTCGCCTGCGGCCGGGGGTGTGGTATGCATGTCTGCCCTGTACCCTTTGGGTCCTGACATCAGGGAAGCACATGCCTCTTGGTGCCAGGGCGACTCCAGCAGGGGGTCTCTTCTGCATCTGGCTGGGTGGGTGGGCGGCTCCCTTGGCTCAGGTTTGGGGTCCCAAAATGACATTTGACCAATTTTCTAAATTTTTCTGATTCATTGTAGATTTAACAGTTTTCAAAATTTGAACTGGATTCTTCTTTTTTTTTTTTCTCGTATGTTTTCACTTTATTTAGGATCTTGTTTGATTCAATTTTAGTTTATTTGTATAACAGATCCGCGAAAGACTGGCGACCTGTTCGGGGTGTACACTGCCCTTCGTCTTAAATCAGCCGGGATGGGTTTCGGCGCCCCCCGCAACCTAAAAAGGGACAGACGGATAAGAAAATGACTGACTGACTGACTGTATAACAGATCGAGGATGGGCAAAGTTTTAAACTCCTGGGCCACAAATTAAATGTGTCCAAATGGGTTGAGAAGAATCTAAAAAATCACATTCTGCCAAATGTAAAGAAAACAGCAGGGAAAGTCTTTTTTGTCCTATTTTGACTACAAATAAATCTGCCCTCACAATTAAATACATCTGCAGATCACCGGCTACTGAGAAAAAATCATTTTCAGAGAGCAGGAAACTGGAAAAAGTTGTTTTATAATTTCTCAACATTCAGCGGGCCGGATTGAAACACTTGGTGGGCTGCATAAGGCCCTCGGGCCATAGTTTGCCCACCTCTGGTATCGGCCAGTAATCTCTCACAGAACAATTGTCTCCATGGGCCTCACGTAGTAGATTGAAAACAAAAACAAAAAAATGACAAAGAAGAAAACATGGCAAAATGTTCATTTCATCCCGATCCGTTTTGTTCTGCCGTCTTCCGTCGTCTTCTGTCGTCTTCCGCTTAGCCGGGGCCGGATGTAGCAGGGGCAACAGCCTCAGACGCGAAGCCCAGGCTTCTCTCACCCCACCTGCATCCTCCGGCTTACTTGGAAGGATCTTGAGTTGTTTCCCAGCCAGTTGTGAGGCATAGTCTGCTTCTTGTTCTCCTCCTGGTGGGACCTGCCTAAAACACTTCACTAGCGGGGCGCTTATGGGTCATCCTGACCAGATGCCCAAACCACCACATCTGGCTTCTCTCAAACTGGGGGAGGAGCGGCTCAACACCGAGCTCCACTCGGATGGCAGAGCTCCTCACCCGATCTCTGAGTGAGTGCCCAGCCATCCTGCAGAGGAAGCTCGTTTCGGCCGCTTGTATCTGCGATCTCATTCTTTCGGTCACCACCCACAGCTGGTTACCATGGTGAGGGTTGGAACGTAGATCGACTTGTAAATCGAGAGCTTTGCTTTTCGGCTCAGCTCACTCTTTACCACGACGGACCGATGCAGCATCCTAATTATTGCTGACGCCGCACCGATCCGTCTGTCGATCTCCCGCTCCATCCTTCCCCCAATCGTGAACAAGACCCCGAGATACTTAAACTCCTCCACTTGCAGCAGGACCCAACATTCAGACTCATCGTTCATTTCACTCTAACTTTATTCTGGATTTTTACAAATATTTTTCTGAATTTAATCAAATTTTTCCAAAACTTTACCCAGAAAACCTCTGAATGAATTTGATCGTGGATTGTTTTTGCGGCAAAATAAAGTTTTTTGGTTTGTTTTTTGAGACATATTTGCCGCAATGTTTACACACCAAATTTTTATAGACAGTAAGCAACATACACACACAGACAAAACACACATACAGACAAGACACACAAATGATTACATACAAACACCCTCATGCATGCGCATACATTTACACCAACACACACATACGTATATAAACACTCACACTCGCTCAGACCCACACACTCACAGATACACACACACACACACACACACAGCGAACAAACAACATCAGCAGAACATAAACAGGTGTAATGAAAGGAACAACGCGCTGACTCAGCTGATGAAAACCACAGAAGAAGAAGAAGAAGGCCTGAGGCTTGTTAGTTTGTCTCTAACAGCAGTTTGTTTGAACTTCTGCGTGGCCGAATTTCTTATCGACATCTTCTCCTTCATCAGCCCACCAGGCCACGCCGAGAGTGTGTGTGTATGTGTGTGTGAGGACGCTTCGACACCTCCCCTCAGATGGTAAAGCGCTGATGGTTAGCTAGCACAGCTCCCTTTGTGCTGAAGCGTAGAGTTTTAACTGCTGTGTCTGCCTCCAACACACACACACACACACACCTCAGCAGAAACACACACACTGTGGACACACACTCGTCACCTGGAAACCAGCAGGTATGGTGTGTGAGACACACTTTAGAGTGAAGCTATGCTAACAGGAACATCTTTACCACGCACTTACACACATTGTGTGATGTCCCCCAACTGCATCTCTGAGGGGTCTTCCGAAGGGTTAATCAGTATGTATCTTTATGTGTGTGTGTGTGTGTGTGTGTGTGTGTGTGTGTGTGTGTGTGTGTGTGTGTGCATGTGTGTGTGTGTGTGTACACATATTTCCCACATCTTATTTGGCCCACAAAGCTATGCTGAATGACCACTGGAGCAGAACCACTGGTATCAAAGCCGCAACTACAAATCCCAGAATGCTCTATTAGATATTTTGCACACCAATCGTCAGGAACCAGCGTTAATCAGCGTTAAGGGTGGAGACGGTGGCCGCGTGGTTAGCGCGTTCGCCCGCGGACCGGAAAGTCGCGGGTTCGCGTCCCACGGAGAGCACGTCTAGGGTCCTTGGAGAAGACACCTAACCCCCGCTTCTCCCACCATTGGCGCCGTCGAAGGGCAGCCTGCTGCGGTGTAAGGAGTGCAGCAAACAAATTTCCCCGGTGAGGGATGAATAGAGTAATTCAAAATAAAATAAATAAATAATCTCTCATTTGTTGACAGCTGTCATAAATGGTTTTGAGGCTTAGACGAGAAACACGATAAGATACAGATGGACCAACAATGAAGAGAAGGTGAGCAGGGGAAAAAGAGACACAGGTGTGACACATAACTGCAGGAAATGGGAAACACATGGGGACAGTGTCAGTGGAGAGGGGACAGCAGGGCATATTCTTTTATATTCATATTTTGGGGCATTTAAATTCCTTGATATGATGCGGCTCTACCTGCACCTAAGATGGTTTCTATTGTCTGCTAACTTCCTGACGGGGCACTCCAGTTCTCAAATCCACTTCAGGGTTTCCTCGCTTGGAGGAAGTTCTTGGGATCAAGATGGTGTAATCAGTCATTCGTCCAGGAGGGGTCCATCGTTAAAAAGGCTTCAAAGTGACGATCGAGGCGTTTCGACTTCCATACGTAAATCATTTTCATTCTGAGTTAATCATTTCTGTTTTCGATCGTTGAATACTGACCATGTCCAGAAAACAACTTTGAATCTTTTTCTACTTTGGTGCATTTATATGAAAATGTCACTTCCTGTTGAGATCACACACAATGAACAGAGCGTTCAGATGTTGCAAAAACCTTTCTTGCTTGCCGTACGCATGGCAGAGGAAAAAAGACTTGGCAAAGAACAACCTGGCATTTGAGTAGTGTCAAATACTGAACGGGATAAATGCAAAGAACAGAAACATGCAGGAATGGAATATAATGAGGGAACTAAGTTCAGACATGTACTTTTGACAAGTTTTACTCATTTGTGGTGAAAAAATGGCCAAATATAAAAGGTCGAAAGTGGAAAGACATAAATTCAAGTCAAGGGTCTGCTTTGAAATGTTGTGGTTTACTCGCCCACCACCAAGACCTGGGACATCCCCTCATTTGCCTGATTTTAGACACCTGAAGGACTTTGTGCAGCTGCCTTTAAACAGATAGCCTGTCTTCCCTTCAGGTGTCGGGTCATACCTTCCATTCCAGCCAGGTTGTCCTGGCTGTCTGACCATGAAATACATTTTGAACAATAACTTCATGACATTTCTACTGATCCATGTGTTTTTCTTCACAGCAATACTGGACTCTATACAATTGTGAGGGCCCTGGACCCTTTCCTGCTGCGGTCTGTGTCTCTCTCTCCTGTGTGCAAGAGACTGTGGCTCCGTTGCCATATAGTTCTTGGTACGGTTCGTGGCCACATAATGGATTGATTGAGAACAGCTACATCTCTCTTCTTGCTAGCTGCCACCTGGGACAGATATGCTCCAACCTCCGCTCCCTTTATTTGTTGGTTAACTTAAGATTGTTGCTAATAAAAGGCGTTAAACCGTCCGCCTGCCTTCCTCGTCTTCTGTTTTGTCGGGGTCTTGAGCCAAACCCCTGACACAATCAACCATGTTTCTTGTCTGTAATTGGGTCCTCCTACTTCCACATCATGACACAAAACCCCAAAGGATGACGGCTTCTTAATTAATTTTAAAGAGACCTTCAGCTCTGCTTAAAAATACCTTCAATATTTCAAATAAAATGTAATTTTCTAAAACATGGATGACTGCATAGATTTCTCAAACAACACTTTACACGTGTAAAAATATGAGTGCGAACATCATTTCAGATGTCAAAAAGTATTTGCAGTTCCTGGTATTTCTTTACCATGGATTCTGGGTTGAAACGGCTCATTGGTCTTATTATTTGATTAATTATTTTTAATATACAAAGTACTTTATTAATCCCTCACCGGAAAATATATGTGCTGCATTACACCACAGCAGGCTGCCACCTATAACGACACCAATGGTGGGAGAAACGAGGGGTTAGGTGTCTTCTCCAAGGACCCTAGACGTGAACTCGGTGGGATGCGAATTCGCGAAATTCCAGTTAACTTCCGGTCCGCGTGCGAATGCTCTTACACTGAAACACCATCTCTGTTCTGATTGCGTGTCTGTCTGATTAACTTTGTGTAAAACTCTTTGAAGCTACAATAAAAAAAAAGTTTTTAGTGTTAGAAAGTCTTTGTAAAGTTGGAAGTTTTCTCTCCAGGTTTTCTGAAAGTAGGTCAGAATCTTTGCAGGAAGGTGTGAAGCTGCTGACTGTCCCGTCCAGCATGTTGTCATGTGGCTCTGCATGTCCTGCGACCTCAAATGATTAGTTTTTATGAGGCCTTAATGAATGCTTATGCAGCCTCTGACCAGCTTTGATTAATATTGATGAGCAGCTGGAAGTGCTGACATGCAGATTCCAGAAAGACTTGATTATGACCTGCGCATGTTAACACACAGCTCAGGTATGGGGGGAGAGATCGGTGGGGCTTTTAGCCCCCGGCAGGATCACACACTGTATAATGCATCACAGGAAGACCAGAAGATAAAAATCACCTGCTAAACCTGCAGCAACTTTATAGGACATCTTTAATATTTCCATTAAACACTCGGGCTGTCTGTGCTTCTGTAACACAATACCTCCGAAACCAATGAAGACATTTGAATTAAACTGCCCATAATTACTCAATATCAACCGTAGATGAACTGAGGAAGTTTTTGATATACTACTGTAGAAGAGACGGACATTTTTTTTCACCTTTGGATCACCTCATTCTTGATTTAGCTTCTGAGCGAGTTCAATGGGCTCACATGAGACAAATATAAAAATACTACCCAGTGTCATGACTCCCTCCACTGCCACCAGTGGGACCCCTGGACCTTCTCTCATCACTTTGATCAGGGACACCTGAGGGTGATTGGTCTGATGACACACACCTGTGGATCCTAATAACTATTTAAAGGCAATCACTCCAGATGTCTTTGTGAGGTCATCATTGTCATCACCACCTTCCAGTTCAGCCAGATCTTCCTGGTTACCTGACCATGGGTAACACCCTTGAACTCTGTTATTTTATTTGAACTTATGATCCTGTGTCCTTTGCCTTACGGGACGTTTCGTGTGTTGTTGTCCTGCGTTTGGATCCTCCTCCTTCCACACCCTGACACCCAGAATGTCATAAAGACCATATTTAGTTTCTCTGATTTAAATAAACAGTATTTTTGTAAGTGACATCATTGCATTGGCTCTCAGGAGGAGGACCCAAATGCAGGACAAAACAGGATTTATTAACAAAAGTCAGGTACGTCTTTAAGGCAAAGGGAACAGGATTAACTCAGGATAAAAAGTTCAGATAATGCAACAGAGTTCCAGGATGTAACTCATCATCAGGGAGAATGGTAAAGACGACGATGACCCGACGTAGAAGTCCGGGGGGATTGCCCTTAAATAGGCAGCAGGGTCCACAGGTGTGTGGCATCAAAAATCAATCTCAGGTGTCCCTAATCAGAGTGATGAGGAAGGCTCCCTTGTGTGGCAGGTGAGGGAATCACGACAGATAGCTTAATACGCTATGCTCTCCACAAGAATCTCCACAGATCACTTCAGTGAGTTGATGGTAAGTTCGTCTAAAGGTTAACAAGTCAATAACAAGGTGTAAAGACATGAATGAAATGTGTGTGAGGTTAAAGTAGTCACATGTGTAAGAACTTTAAGTTTTTACTATCAAATAGTTAAAAGGACTGTAGTTTACTTGCTACTAGTGGTTTAAGAAAAAAACTTGCAAAGTATTATGTGCACCAGTGCCAATAAACCTTTTTATTCCGTTCGTTCTGTTGTCCGGGTATTGGGGGCGACAGCCTCAGACTGGAAGCCCAGGCTTCTCTTATCACCGTTCATCCTCCAGCTCACCCGGAAGGATCCCGAGTCGTTCCCCAGCCAGCTGTGAGACATAGTCTGTCCAGCGGGTCCGGGGTCTGCCTCTTGGTCTCCTCCCGGTGGGACGTGCCCGAAACACTTCACCAGCGAGGCGCTCAGGGAGCATCCTGACCAGATGCCTTAACCACCCCATATGGCTTCTCTCGACCTGGAGGAGGAGCGGCTCGACACTGAGCTCCTCCTGAATGGCAGAGCTCCTCACCCGAACTCTGAATGAGAGTCCAGCCACCCTGCGTAGTAAGCTCATTTCTGCCACTTGTATCCGCGATCTCTATCTCATCACCCACAGCTGGTGACCATAGGTGAGGGTAGGAACGTAGATCCTGGTTACCATGGTGAAGGTAGGAACGTAGATCCTGGTTACCATGGTGAAGGTAGGAACGTAGATCCTGGTTACCATGATGAGGGTAGGAACGTAGATCCTGGTTACCATGGTGAGGGTAGGAACGTAGATCCTGGTTACCATGGTGAAGGTAGGAACGTAGATCCTGGTTACCATGGTGATGGTAGAAACGTAGATCCTGGTTACCATGGTGAAGGTAGGAATGTAGATCCTGGTTACCATGGTGAAGGTAGGAACGTAGATCCTGGTTACCATGGTGAAGGTAGGAACGTAGATCCTGGTTACCATGGTGATGGTAGAAACGTAGATCCTGGTTACCATGGTGATGGTAGAAACGTAGATCCTGGTTACCATGGTGAAGGTAGGAATGTAGATCCTGGTTACCATGGTGAGGGTAGGAACGTAGATCCTGGTTACCATGGTGAGGGTAGGAACGTAGATCCTGGTTACCATGGTGAGGGTAGGAACATAGATCCTGGTTACCATGGTGAGGGTAGGAACATAGATCCTGGTTACCATGGTGAAGGTAGGAATGTAGATCCTGGTTACCATGGTGAAGGTAGGAATGTAGATCCTGGTTACCATGGTGAGGGCGGAATGTAGATCCTGGTTACCATGGTGAGGGTAGGAACGTAGATCCTGGTTACCATGGTGAGGGTAGGAACATAGATCCTGGTTACCATGGTGAGGGTAGGAACATAGATCCTGGTTACCATGGTGAAGGTAGGAATGTAGATCCTGGTTACCATGGTGAAGGTAGGAATGTAGATCCTGGTTACCATGGTGAGGGTAGGAACGTAGATCCTGGTTACCATGGTGAGGGTAGGAACATAGATCCTGGTTACCATGGTGAGGGTAGGAACGTAGATCCTGGTTACCATGGTGAAGGTAGGAACGTAGATCCTGGTTACCATGGTGAGGGTAGGAACATAGATCCTGGTTACCATGGTGAAGGTAGGAATGTAGATCCTGGTTACCATGGTGAGGGTAGGAACGTAGATCCTGGTTACCATGGTGAGGGTAGGAACGTAGATCCTGGTTACCATGGTGAGGGTAGGAACATAGATCCTGGTTACCATGGTGAAGGTAGGAACATAGATCCTGGTTACCATGGTGAGGGTAGGAACGTAGATCCTGGTTACCATGGTGAGGGTAGGAACGTAGATCGACTTGTAAATCGAGAGCTTTGCTTTATGAACCTTTTTTTTTAGTGATTTTAACTTCTTTTATGAGTTTCTATTGCGTGTTTTCGCAGTGCTTTGAGATTGTTTTTTAAATGTAAATAAAATGTATTATTATCATTAATTGAAACGAACCGATCGTTCTTACGTAAACACTTCAACAGTTTGGAGTTTCGATGTTTCAGTTAATATGAAACTATCAGCAGTGTGAAAGAGTTTATAGGAAACGTGTGAATCGGTGCTGTGTGTGTGTGTGTGTGTGTGTGTGTGTGTGTGTGTGTGTGTGTGTGTGTGATTATATGGAGTGAGAACTCATCTCCATGGTAACTCATCAACGATACCACCTCTTGCTTCTCAAACTGACCTCCTACTGGGTGCTACGACGCCTCTCATCACACCTCACACCAACCCGCCCACACACACACACGCACACACACAGGTGTGTATGTTTCATGAATATTGAATAACCAGTCCCATGACGAGCAGTATCAAATCAGATTAAAAAGCTCCCAAATGAACTGAAGTTGATAATTAACATAAAAAATATGAACACATCCAAAAACATTCAGACGTAAATCGTAACACACACCTACACACACACACACACAAACACAGATTTGTGCATGATAAATAAATGAATTACTCTATTCATCCCTCACCGGGGAAATTTGTTTGCTGCACTCCTTACACCGCAGCAGGCTGCCCTTCAACGGTGCCAATGGTGGGAGAAGCGGGGGTTAGGTATCTTCTCCAAGGACCCTAGACGTGCTCTCCGTGGGACGCGAACCCGCGACCTTCCGGTCCAAGGGTGAACGCTCTAACCACGCGGCCATCCAGAGCCCCTCACCGTGACGTGCAGATAAAAACATGATGAGGAAGAATTCTACCAGACAAATATGCAGCTGCTAAAATGATACTACAGAGCAGCAACCAAGAAGTGTGGAAGATCCCGCAGAGCACAGGTGGGAAAACTACGGCCCGAGGGCCAAATATGGCCTGCCAATCCTTTAATGAGGCCCACCTGACCTGAGGAGAATATATTAATAAATTGTTGTTGTTTTTTTTGGGGGGGGCTTGTACTGCAATTCCAGTGCCTCCCAATAGATGGCAGAAACACTGATTGTCGTTAAGTCACATTTTGGGGTGTTTTTGTACCTTTTTTACAGTCAAAAGGTCATTTTTCTGATGTTTACTTCTCACTCGCAAATTTACTGAAAGTTACTTATTTTGCTGTAAATAGTAGCATCTGTAATCTTAGCAGCAGATGAGCTTCATCCAGATATGGAAATAAGTGTGAGGTCTAGATTTCAAGTCAAGTTTAACCTCAAAATATAAAAAATATATTTAGAAATATTCAAGTAACAATAAAACACATTATTTGAATTGTTTCAAAACACTCTTTTTTGTAAACATAAATTCTACTGGAAGCCAAAAATAAGAAAAATGGATGGAAAATATTGACTTTTTGATTTTAAATAATTGAATTAAGCCCAAGTTTCTTAGAACTCTCATTTAACCGTTTTTTGTATTTCAGACTCGTACTCCGCAGGGTGGCTGGGCTCTCACTCAGAGATCGGGTGAGGAGCTCTGCCATCCGGGAGGAGCTCGGTGTCGAGCCGCTCCTCCTCCAGGTCGAGAGGAGCCAGATGGGGCGGTTCGGGCATCTGGTCAAGATGCCCCCCAAGCGCCTCGCGGGCGAGGCGGGTTGATTCCAAGAGGCAGACCCTGGACCTGCTGGAGAGACTATGTCTCACAGCTGGCCGGGGAACGACTTGGGATCCTTCCAGGTGAGCTAGAGGATGCAGCCGGGGAGAGAGAGGCCTGGGCTGCCCGTTTGAGGCTGTTGCCCCCGCGACCCAATCCCGGAACAAGCGGGAGATGACGGAACGGAACACTTGAACAAACTTACACATACAGACAGAAGTACATACAAACCCGTACAGACACTGCTACTCACATGGATGATAATCTGACGATACACAGGTAAATTACATCCTATTAAAAACATAGAGAAAGGAATGAATAAAGCTAAGACCTCCATCCTGGTTTCATTTTATTTATTTTTTATATCAAACTCATTCAACTCAACAATAAAATCGGAATGCCTGACCCAGAAAGAAAACATACCTGTAAAGAAAAAAAAAATCTGTTGATTGAAAAAAGTGGAGCAAATCCCATAAAGCAGGATAACTTGATACACGTTTTGCTTGATTGCAATAGAATACAAAAGTATTTTTTTTTTATCCCCTTGTCGGGAAATTCAAAGTGTCTAGTAACACAGTCTAAAAAAAAAGTCCAGTCCATCAAGAGGAACAGTGAGCTCCGGTAGCTCCATCCAGCTTCCGAGTTGTAAGTCTAATGGCTGCTGGGATGAATGACTTCCTGAACCTCTAGTTCTGCAGCCCGGAGAATGAAGCATTTAACTGTGGTTGATTCTCTGAGAGGCCAGAGTCTCATGCAGGAGGTGTGAGCGTCCACTATGCTCTTCATCCTCCTCTTTATCACCTGTTACCTGCTCTTGTCCCTTAACGTAATGCTGTTCCACTCACAGACAGATCAAAGAGCATTGCACTCGGCATCAAATGACTTTACCTTCCTCAAATACCAACTCTGACTATTCTTATGTGTCAGGGTTTCACGGATGTGGAACAAGGAGAACCCAATTGTAGGACATCAAGCAAGGTTTATTAACACAATTCAGGGAAGTCTGTAAAGCAAAGGGCACAGGATTAACTCAGGATTTCAAAAGTTCAAATGATAACACAGTTCAAACATGGTCAGGCAACCAGGGTGACCTAGCTGGAAGTGGTGGTGTGACCCGACAGGAAAGTCCGGGGTGATTGCCCTGAAATGGATGGCAGGGTGCACAGATGTGTGGAATCAGGAATCATCCTCAGGTGACCCTAATCAGGTTGATTAGGAACATCCAGGGCTCCCTCTGGTGGCAGGTGAGGGATCCTGGCATTATGAGTCATTAGCCTGAACTGAGCGGTTCAGTTTGTGATGGAGGTGCTCTCCCAGATGTCTGTAGCAAGGAAAAACTTTGATGTCTTCACCGACGCTGTTGATGGGCTGGTAGTACGATCATCTCACTCATTTTTGCCCCGCTTCTCCCACCATTGGCGCCGTCGAAGGGCAGCCTGCTGCGGTGTTAGGAGTGCAGCACACAAATTTCCCCGGTGAGGGATTAAGAGTAATTTATTTATAATTTGATTTAATTGTTTTTTTCTGTATTTAATGACTGTGGTTTTTATGCATTCTATTCTTTTCTGTATTCCTACATCTTTTACCGACTGAAAGACCCCTACCCGCTCTGCTTGCAGGTTTATTGATGTGTTTTGCCCATCATAATTGGGTCAGGGTTTTCTATTAGTAATCCAATAAATTTGGTCTCTTGTACCTGTTCAACTATTGGATTATTTTAAAAATATATAAAGTTTGAACTGGTGCTCCGTGATGCTCCTGAATCTGCATATTGGTTTCTATGGTACCCACTCAAGTCATTACATTCCTCCACCCATTCCCTTTTTTACAGCTGCTTTACCTCTGGTTGTCTTGGCAACAGTCCAGTATGCTCCTGGTGTTACATAAGGGCCGGTGGTCTGACAGGATGGGAAGATGGATCTGTCTCATCAGGACCAGGGTGAGCCTCTGCTCCACCGGGACCTCCCACCAACCACAGCATACCCTACATCCTGACAGGTTTGATGAATCTTCAGCAACCTGATTCTCTACACGTGGAGAACCAGTGATGCTGCTCGCTGGTCTGATGGAGGATCCAACATTTCACTGATGTGTCCCAGTTTAACCTGTTAGACCTGGTCAGACCTGGTTGGATCTGTTTGGGTTGCGATGGATTGAATTCAATTTTATTTTTACAGCCCAATATCACCACATAGATGTCTCAATGGGCTTCACGCAGTAAAACTAAAAATGCACAAAAACAAGAAAAGGACTCTGAGAGCTCCACCTATTTTGTGCTTCTTTCTGTGGAGTTCCTCAGGGTTCTACTCTAGGTCCAATCCTGTTCTCAAGATATAGTCTCCTCCCACCAGGCCATGTCATTAGAAAAACATCTGATTTATTATCATGTTGGTGGTCCGTAGCTGTACATCCCTACTGCTCCTGATGATTCAGACGCTTCCACGTGTCTCTCTAAAGTGAAGAGTGGAACGCCACAAAATGTTTTAAAACTAAGTGAATCGAAATCAGAAATTTTAGTTTTTGGGCTCTTTATCCCAAAAAGAGAACATGAAAGACAGTCTAATTTGTCTTTCATGTTCTCTTGAGAATGTTGGACCTCTAGTTAAATCCACTGTTCACAATCAGGTTTCATTTTATATACAGAGCACAACCATGCTTTTATTAGACCTGCAATTTTCCTAAAATAAAACAATTTGCCTGACATACCAAACTCTTACCTCTTCCCAAGAAGGAAAGTTTATTTATTACTTGTGCTCCCCACAGCTTAATTGTCATTGTGTGGAGCTAAAGCCAAAAATATACCCTTGACACAACAGATAGGTTCAGATGAAGAAATCAAAAACAGATTTATTAGATTGAATAAAAAAAGACCAAATAAAGAAGACAGAAACAGATTAATTAGGCAGGTTCTGATGTAGGAACTGGAGCCAAAAACTGGATAACAGGTCAAGCATGGAAAACAAATGATCTGGCGAAGAGTGTGTGAAAAACTGATCCATTTATGCTGCAGCAGATGAGTAGATGAGTTTCAGGTGTGACTTGTTGCAACTCCACACACACAGACAGGGACAAGAGGGAGGGGGAAAACAGGACACAGAGGGAACAGACTACTCTCCCGTCACTAATTTGGCCAATTGGAAGCGTTGATTAAGCCATGTAATGAGGCCCACCTGACCTGAGGAGAATATATTAATAAATTGTTGTTGTTTTTTTTGGGAGGGGGGGCTGGGATGTTTGGGACGTTGTGAGAACGTTATCTAGCTATGTTATTTGCAACACTGCCTCAATGTCACATTGTCCACTAGCCTCCTGTGAACCTACATAGGTGATCTATTTGGTAAACGTTTTGTGCTTAAACGTCTTTGCAATGTTGCATCTAGCGGAACCAAACTGCAACTCTCTAAGGAGGTTGTGTTTATATTAAGGGGTAGATGCGTCACTCTAACGAACCTACAGCTTGTTTTAGGAAGAACCAAACGGAAACTTTCCTGCAACGTTAAATTTTCGTTCCTTGTTAGCCAGAGATGAAATAATCTGTGATCCGGCTCACAGCTACATTCTGTCTCTCCATCTTGGGAGAGAATCTCTCTTCCAACTGGGTCTCCATCAGGTTTTTAGGGGGTTTCCTTTTCAAGAAGGAGCCTTTGAGTCCTGGCACTGCACGGTGTGATATCACTCTTCTGATTAAGAGTTTCTGAGAAGTCGAAATAAATTAAAATATAAAAATCAGTTTGTTTTCTTTTAGAACTGCTGAGTCATGCTGGGATTAAATTAGCTTTAAATCTGCTGTGCTCATGTTAACATGACCACCACGAGGTTCCTCCTCAACGTTCAGGAAGCAGAACCAGATCCGCATCGGTAGAGGAGAGGGTGTGGGGCTGAAGCGAGGTCATAAAGAACCACTACAGGGTGGTAACTCTTAATGACTTCTGCTTTTTGGTGGATTTGAAGAAGTGAAAGTGGAAAACGATGAGTCAATTCATAGAACTTGGTCCAATTCTCAGACCTTTGTGCACATTAGAACTAATTTTAGGTGTTAATGTCCACCCGGCGCCACAAATCTGTCTGATCAGGGCTTTTTTTTTTTAACATCAGCCTCACCCTCAGACTTGCTGGGAAAATCTTCACATGTAAGCATCACAACTAGTTAGTAAAACTCAGATTAAACTTATACACGTCAGAGAAAAATGGATGAAATCTTGAATCAATCTGATCAAATTGAATTGAATTGAAAATACTTTATTTTTCCCCGAAGGGAAATTTGAGTGCTGCGGTTTTACATTCATACAATCTCATAAAACATTGTGAATGGCAAGTAATTAAAAGTTTGAAAGAGAAAGGTTAAACAGTTTGATGGAGGATGGTGAGAATGATTTCCTGTAACGTTCCTTTGAGCAGCGGGGTTGCAGGAGTCTGTTGCTGAAGCTGCTCTTCAGATGGTCCACAGATTTATGGAGAGGGTGGGACGGATTTAACATGATTTATGACAGTTTTGCTTTCATTCTGTCCCTCACCACCTCCTCCACAAAGGCAAGGGGTGAGCCAACCACACAGCTTGTTCAGTCTGTTGGCATCCTTTGTTTTTATACCAGCCCCCCAGGCGGGCACAGCAAAGAACAGGACACTCTCCATTATGGCATAGTAAAACATGGAGAGCATCTTGTTGCAGACATTGAAGGACCTGAGCTTTCTGAGGTAGTCCACTCAGGCCTTTTTTGGTGGACCAGTCCAGTTTACTGTTTATGTAAACACCCAAGAATCTGTATGACGGGACCATCTCCACAAAAGATTCATCAATACAGATCGGTGATGGTTGGGACCCCCTCCTGCTGAAATCCACGACCATCTCCTTTGTTTTGGGCACGTTCAGGTGCAAATGGTTCAACCCACACCACTGGATGAAGTTCTTCATCAGGTTTCTGTACTTGTCCTCCTGTCTGTTCTCCACACACCCAATGATGGCTGAGTCATCCGAGTACTTCTGGAGATGATGAAAACCAGAACAGTACTGGAAATCAGGGGTGTAGGGTGTAAAAAGTAATGGGGACAGGACAGTTCCCTGTGGAGCACCGGTATTGATAGTTAGGAAGTCAGACACACAAATCCAGATTAAAATGAATAAAATGTAGAAACTATGGACAGAAATTAGTCTAAAATTCAGAAAAAAAGTAAATCAGATCCAAGAAAAAGTTGATGAAATCATTTTAAAATGGAAAAAAAAAAACTGAAAAAAGTGTGTAAATCCAAAATAAAATAACTGAAGTCTAAAATAAAGTTTGTAAAGTGAGTAAAATATTCCGTTCCATTTCGTCATCTTCCCCTTGTTCTGGGATCGGGTCGCGGGGGCAACAGCCTCAAACGGGCAGCCCAGGCCTCTCTCTCCCCGGCTGCATCCTCTAGCTCACCCGGAAGGATCCCAAGTCGTTCCCCAGCCATCTGTGAGACATAGTCTCTCCAGCAGGTCCGGGGTCTGCCCCTTGGTCTCCTCCCAGTGGGACGTGCCCGAAACACCTCGCCCGCGAGGTGCTCGGGGGGCAACCACCCCATCTGGCTCCTCTCGACCTGGAGGAGGAGCGGCTCGACACCGAGCTCCTCCCGGATGGCAGAGCTCCTCACCCGATCTCTGAGTGAGAGCCCTCACCTTCCAACCCTCACCTATGGTAACCAGCTGTGGGTGGTAACCGAAAGAATGAGATCACGGGTACAAGCGGCCGAAATGAGCTTCCTCCGCAGGGTGAGTAAAATCTTCTAGATATATTTAAAATTTATTTCTCAGATTTCTCGCATTTGAATACTTGTGAATTAAACCCTTCAACGGACAAAAGTTTTTCACCTTTCTTTCTCAGAACGGACGCCCACGCTTCCGAACTGACAGGACACCGGAAGTGCAAGGATTTTCCCGCCTAATCTAGTTTTCTAACGTGAGTTGCTACAGACGCTCTTGGCCATTTTACCCGATAGTCCTGAAAGGGGTTCAAATAAGTAAAATCCTGTATAAAATTGATAAAAAATAAAGTGTGGTTGAGGGCTCAGTTGTAGAGCGTTCGCACTCAGACTGGAAGTTAATCGGAAGTTCACGGATTTGCATCCAAATGAGTTCACGTCTAAGGGTCTTGGAGAAAACACCTAACAACCTGTTTCTCCCACCATCGTGGCAGCCTGCTGCGGTGTAATGCAATGCACAAATTTCCCCGGTAGGGGATCAATAAGGTATACATTATTGTTACTAGTTCGTAAAATTGATATTGAAGCTGATAAAATACATAATAATAATAAAAGTCAATTAAACTGAGTCAAATCTTAAATCCAGACTGAAGTTTTAAAAAAAACTGAAAAAACTTGGCAAAATCCAGAAGAAAAAGAGTAAAGTCTGGAATAAGTTTGGTGAAATTGCTATTAAAACCAATTAAGAACCAGAATAAAGTTTGTCATTCGTGATTAAAACCATATAATCCAAAATAAAACAAATGCATGCAAAAAATGTTGATAAAATGAGTAAAATTCCAAAATGACTGAGATTTAT
This sequence comes from Neostethus bicornis, assembly GCA_902685375.1. Lineage (NCBI taxonomy): Eukaryota > Metazoa > Chordata > Actinopteri > Atheriniformes > Phallostethidae > Neostethus > Neostethus bicornis. The sequence continues at coordinate 3,533,587 of LR738547.1, read as the reverse complement.
TTGGTGTTGATTCTTAATCCTGGAGTTTTAGGGATTCTCATGCTTATTTAAAAGGTTTTGTGTGTGTGTGTGTGTGTGTGTGTGTGTGTGTGTGTGTGTGTGTGTGTGTGTGTGTGTGTGTGTGTGTGAGATGTTTTCCTAATGAAGCGGTCGCTCCGCTGTAGAAAACTGGCCCCAAACTGCCAACATGTCTGAAAAACAGCAGAAATCAGAAAGTCACGTCAGAGTGTTCCACAGCATCGCTGAGTCTGCACACCACATGCACTTCTTCATTCCCTTTATTTCCCTCCCGTTTGTCTGTGTCTCTGTGTGTTTGTGTGTTTGTGTGTGTAGCCCAGTTTTAGGGTACATGGAAGAAGAAAGACGACGTTCTGTGGTTCGTAACAGAAAAACATGGAAAATAAAAAAATTTTCTTTAGTTTTCTAGCTTTAAAAGTTTTCTCTCCAAACTTTTACCACAAAACTATCACAGATGATGTCACCACTCGTTCTGATTGGTCTGTTTTGTGTTTAAACCTGTGGAGAAAACGATGCCAGAACACTTCAGACCAAAGATGGAGGGATAAACGGATGGATGGACTTTCTCTTATCCATCACTGATAGGTTGTGAGCGTGTCCAGTCCGGACGCAACTCATAAACTGAGTTACCAAACACACACACACAAGCAGAGTGTCTGTCTGGTGGATGTGTATCAGTGTGGACAGTGTGTGTCCTCTGGCTCAATGTGTGTGTCAGTATCAGTAACTCCTCCGTGTGAGAACCACTTGCAGGCGAGAAGGCCGACAGGGCCGTGCCTTTCTTCCTCAATCATCTGATACACCGCCCAGCCCGAGGAATCACACTACAGACCAGAGTGTAACTGGTGATGGGAAACTAAGGTCATTTGTGACCTCACTGACTTCACGTTATTTGTCAAGAGCTCAGACGAGCGGTTGGGAAAGTTACAACGAACATCACAGTGTGGTTAATACTGAATTTAAATCTTGTGTTCCAAAAGCAACCAAAGAGTTCCTGAAATAAAACACACACTCACACACTGATGCTTACACTCTCAATATTTTAGACCCTAGTCGTCCACACGTCGAGTTTCACGACAAACAAAACGCGGGACTAGAAACGAACAGAAGCCTTGCTTCAAAATCCTAACTTAAACAAATCAGATCAGAACATTTTACATCATAAAAAAAATAATGTTTTAAATGTGTCTTTCAAACGTAATTGTTTACAACTTTTTCTAACCGAAATACATAATAATAGTGAGTACATCAGAGGAACAGCACATGTTAGAGGTTTTAAAGTCAGAGAGGTCAGACTGAGATGGTTTGGACATGTGCAGAGGAGAGAGAGAGAGTACATCAGAAGAAGGATGCTGGATTTGGAACCACCAGGAAAGAGGACTAGAGGAAGACCAAAGAGGAGGTTCATGGATACAGTGAAGGAAGACATGAAGATAGTTGGTGTGACCAAAGAAGATGCAGGAGATAGGGTTAGATGGAAGAAACTGAGTTGCCGTGGCGACCCCTGGAAGGAAATGATGAAAGAAGAATATCAATGAAAACGTGTTGACACCCATCACTATATAAGAGCAATAAAACCCAAAAACATGCTGGGAATGAAGACAGATCACATTGTTACACACAAACCAAAGTTGAAAAAAAAAGGGCCTGTGACAGCACCTTGTGGAACACCCAAATTTAGACTAAATTGACAACTGGTTATGATTATAAGTAGGAGACAAGAAAAGAACTCTTGTGTCTCATTGATTAGACACTTAGACATTTATTAGAAATCAAATTCAGACTAATTTACATCTAGTTTCATGCTGAGAGTAAAAAGTGTTAATAAATATAAAATAAGATGACAAAAAACCTTTTATCTACTCAAACTTTTGTAAATTGCCAGTAACATGCTGAAAATGTGGGCAGAATAAACTGTTATTGGCAAGAAAAAGGGTCAAAAAAAGAGAAAGAAAAAAGGGCCTGACACGGAACTTTGTGGAACGCCCAATTTAATATTTTAAAGCTAAATTGAGACCAAATGTTTGTGATTGTAAGTAAAAGACAAAAATGATTTTGTATGTTTCTTTTGTCTCATTAGAAAGAAAATTCTGATTGAACGATATCTGGTTAAGTATGGTGAGTAAAAATATTTAGAAACACAAGATAAGAACATAAACGGGTGCCTGACTTCAGCCAGGTGGCATCTGTGGGTGCCCGTGTTTCCTGGAGCTGGGTGGACATCTTTGGTTTTAGCCTCTACAGTCATGGGCATGCCGACTCCTGGTGTGGATCGATCCCCAGTTATTATTTCCTCACAGCAGCATCAGGCCAGATGTTGGTTTTATTTACCATTCATTTAAAGAGACAGTAGCTCACGGTTCAGGTAAAATGGGGGCCCCAAAATCCCCAAAAATTTGTCTCAACGGGCTTAATTGAAACCTATCATGTTTTTACAAAATAATAATAGTAGGGCAGCACGGTGGCGCAGTGGGTAGCACAATGGCCTCACAGCAAGAAGGTCGTGGGTTCAAATCCTGGGTGGGGACGAGACTTGGAACACTGTCCTTTCTGTGTGGAGTTTGCATGTTCTCTCCATGTCTGCATGGGTTTCCTCCCACCCTCCAAAGACATGCATGCTAGGTTGATTGGCCTGTTCCAGATTGCCCCGAGGAATGAGTGTGTGTGTGTGTGGATGGTTGTATGTGTGTGGCCCCGCGACACACTGGCGACCTGATGTACCCTGCTCTTCGCCTTGAATCAGCCGGGATGGGCTCTGGCACCCCAGCAACCCTGTAAAGGATATACGAATATTATAATATCGCGTTAAAAGTATCAGGTTGTCTACGTATGTCCTATTTCTCTGTTCTCCGTTCTGATTAAATCAAACCTCGTTAAAAATTACAAAATAAAAATATTTCAGGAAAAAAGAACATAAAAAGGTGCATCTACTCAAACTTTTGTAAATAACCAGTAGTAACCAGTTCATTACTACTGGTAATGAAAACAGATGACAGTCTGACCAACCGTACCAGTAGGATGTGATCATTATGGTTCCATTTCTTTCCTGTTCATCTGCATGTGGTCTGTGGCCAGTATAAAGACGAACAGAATGTGAGTGGTGTCTTTATCACCGTGTGTGTGTGTGTCTGTGTGTGTGTGTAAGTGTGGCTCCGGGCCAGGCTGAGTGGAATAATTGATTGCCGATTGACCCTTCACTGCCACTGCGGACAGTCCTCTCTCCTGCATCACCGCACAGGCTCATCCACAGCCAGCGTGCACATACTCTAACTGAGCAGGAGTGCACTAAGAGGCAGAGTACCGAGCACGTGGAGGAAAGCACATCAAAGTTTCTGGGAAACGACCATCGAGGAAGGAAACGTTTGTTCGTTTCCACGGTAATATCACTGTGATGACATGACAACAAAAACTTTTGACTCAGCAGAAAGGTGTGTGTGACTCAGCACAAAGCAGGAGTGCGACTAATAAAAAAAAAAAAAAACTGACGGATTGGATTATTTTTTAGATCAGCAAAAATAAAGAAAAAAATGGTCTCAGTGTTTCATTTAAAGAGAGATTGTTCATTACAATCTCATGTTAGAATTGAAACCTATCACGATTTTTTTTAAATGTAATCTCACTGGGAAATTTATGTGCTGCATTTCACCGCAGCAGGCTGCCACCTATGACGGTGCCAATGGTGGGAGAAACGCAGTGGTGGAACGTAACGTAAATGTACTTCGTTACTGTACTTAAGTAAAAAAATTGTGTATCTGTACTTTACTTAAGTAAAATTTAAGACCGGTACTTTTACTTTTACTTCACTACATTTTTAGAGCAAATATCTGTACTTTTACTTCGCTACTTTTTAAAAGTGTGTTTTACATTTTTCGTTACATTTTCGTTCAGGAATTTGAAAAATACACCGGTTTTTTTTTTTTTAGCGCATCTTGAAGCCGCATCGCAAAAATCAAAAGAAGCAGTTGATCGGGAGAAGAAGTAATGAATCGAGAAACATTTTAGTACAAATTAAAAAGAGTCAGAAGATCGTTGTTCGTTGTGTTTACTTCTAAATAAAAAGTTGAACCATCATTACACAGAGCAGGGGCGGTTCTAGAATTTTCCAAAGGGGGGTTGGGCTTTGACAAAGCCAATATATAGTGACTGGGGGCCTCACCCCCCAAAACATTCTAAAAAATAAGTGTCATTTTCCTCCATTTTGGCGGCCCATTCACTGGCCCTTCTAGGGGATAGCTTGACTTGTCCCCTTTCCTTTTATTTTATTTATTTATTTATTTATTTTGTGGACCAAAAGAGGTGGGAGAGGGGGGGGTCACACCCCTGCAGAGTATTTATCCTGGTTACCATGGTGACACCCTACAGCACAATAAATAACATTTGAATTATGATTGAATACTTTTACTTTTTACTTAAAAAGTACAATTTACACCAAATACTTTTGTACTTTTACTTAAGTAGATTTTTTTATTGATACTTTTACTTTTACTTAAGTACAAAAAGTGAAGTACTTCATCAACCACTGGAGAAACGAGGGGTTAGGTGTCTTCTCCAAGGACCCTAGATATGCACTCAGTTGGAAGCGAAACCGCGAACTTCGTGTTAAGTTTCGGTTGACTTCCGGTTCGCGGGCTAATGCTCTAACCACTAAACCACCATCTCTCCTTCACAAAATGATATTATAGTATAGCGTTAAAAGGATCAGGTTTATCCAATTTAATGAGTTATAGAATGAATTTGGTCACGTTTTTACAAGATAATGTGTAGCATAAAATAATTAGAAAAGCAGTCGGGGAGCACGGACTTCCACCAAAGTCTCTATAAAAAGGCCACTCCTTTTTTCTGCCAGCCAATGGGTGCAGATAAAAGTGAACGTTACACATATTATTAACTATATACGTAAAAAAGATGGAGATATTTGGTGTTTAATAATGCCAAGATAAACACCATCATTCTGCTCCAATATAAAGAGAAAAAAATAGTTTTCAACCACAATTGGCCACGTTCATAATTCCTGCTTAATCCGTGAAACAGTCGTCAGGTGTGACGTAACGAGAGTCATGTCTGGATGTAGGAAGCTAAACAAAGAGAGAGGAACGTTGGGTGTTTGTTTCCAGGATAAACATATTATAGACAGATTTCATTGAAGTCTTGTGTAATTTTGCATAAATGTCTCTTTGATTTTTGGTGGCGGACTATTCCGTTGTGTCAGGGGGAGATATTATGGTGTTTTTATTCCTGTAAGACCAGAAGCTGAGGAAACAGCAGAAGGCAGGTCCAACAAACCAAGCTCACTGGAAGTACCTCGTCCCTATGTAGCCAACATTTCACCCAGAACTTTTTCCTTCCCACCCTGTCCTTCACAAACAAAATGGAAATGGAAGTTTAAATAAAAAATGAGACGCAGTGCCCACTATGTTCCATCGGACTTTGCAGTGTGGAGCCAGCCTAGCACTGATACGGGCACTCCAAGAACTGATAGTGAAGCTTCTTTTTTGCTGTAAACCAGAAGTACAGATGTTCATTTAAATTGTTTGCCCTCTTCCCTCTTGGATTTAAAAGAGCTTCACAGCCAGTTCTTGGAGCGTCCATGTTGGTGAATAGCTGGCTTTTTTGTTTTCTTTTTTTTAAGCAGCACAAAAGCGGCTAAAGGTAAAGTTAGCAGGAATAATTTTGAAAAGGCAAAACTGTACATTTAAAACCTCCTACATCTAAACGGTGACTCAAATCACACAGCTGAAATGTATCATGTTTTTACAGTTTATTAGAATGAGAAACCAATCTGTTTTTACGTCCACAAATTATGTTAAACGTGTTCCGTTCTGTCATCTTCCGCTTATCTGGGGCCTGGTCACAGGGGCCACAGTCTCAGACGGGAAGCCCAGGCTTCTCTCACCCCAGCTGCATCCTCCAGCTCACCTGGAAGGATGAACACTCTGGTGCATTCCATGAACATGATTAGGCATAATGAAGCTAAGCACGTGGCATCTCCTGCTGTGCATCTGAAAACCGCTAGTAGCGATCCGCATGATCTATTGCCAGTCTTGTTTTTGGTGAACGGATGGAAGAGGAAAGCGGGAACTACGGTCATGTGACAGCTTATGTGCGTGAGCCGCAAAACAAAGCGTGACCAAGCAGTACAGGGGTGTATTCCTGGTGGTAATTCCTCATCATACTGATACGTAACACTTGGTGGTAACACACTGAAGACGCACAATTTTCCAGCTGCTTTTTTATGTTTTGAAGGGTTTGTTTTACGCCAACTGTCATGGCGGGTGTTGTCCATTGGCGGATGTGACGTCAAGACATGTCATCGCCCCTCCTCCTTTTGGCCCCGCCTCAAAATCTCCCTCTTTGTGAAGCCAAAAAAAAGCATCTCTGCAAAATCAGGTTGTGGATCATGTGCACCCCAAACTGAAAATGTTTATCTGATCAGATCTCGGTAGATGGTGGTCCGCACCACCGCTAGCAGAAAGTAAGTAACACACACACTAAGTGTTACTCAGCAAAAAACTGTGTAAGAAAATCAGCTGTGTTTGAACCAGCAACCTGCAGGGCATCTCTGTTTTACTTAAAGCTTTTATTTCTCATGTAAAGGTAAGAAGTAACCCCGTCCCCCTTCCTCTTGCTCCATCCCTCTGGTCTCATTTGTTTGTTTGTTTGTTTGCCTCTTAGTTTATTACTGGATTTTCAAGCATGGGACGCGCTCACATTTGCTGTTTGGGCAGATTTTCTCCTGTGATAGCATGTTTGAATCTGTCTACTCAGCATGCAGCGTGTCAGTGTGTGTGTGTGTGTGTCTGTGTGTGTCTGTGTGTGTCTGTGTGTGTCTGTGTGTGTGTGTGTTTGCAGCTCAGTTGGGGTCGTAGCGGCAGCTTGCCGCCACCGGAGCCAAATTACTTCCCTGTGTGTGTTGGGTGGGAACCGGGACAACAACCCCCCCAACACACCCCATTCTGTACACACACACGCACACACACACACTGCGGGCCCCCGGGTCACTAACTCCATCATCAGATCAGGAGTAATAATTATTAATACCCCGTGAGTGTTAACAGCGCGCAGGTGATTTATCAAAAATGTCGATTACATTTTGCGCAGGGTGACAACTTTTTAAAGCTGAGCAGCTCCCACGGGGGCACACACACACACAGAGAAACACACACACACACACAGGTGGAAGCAGAAACAGGAAGCTTTTATTCATCTGCACCTCTGAAGGACGAGCGTTCCTCGTGGATCCACATGTTCCTCAGATGAAAACATCCTGAAGAACATGACAGAAGGATGTTCACGTATCAGTGAGGAGGTAACCCGCCTACCTGGTCACAGTTAATCAGACAAAAAAACACAATCAGCAGCACAGTGATAATTAAACTAGACTTCCCTGTACTTAAAGCCTCCTTGTCAGGAAGGAAAACTTCTAAAGGCCCAGATGAAGTGGACATTCTCTTCAAGATTAGTCACACAGGACCAGCAGCATCTGGAACGGTGACGGACCATGAATTTGTTCAGAGCTGTTCTGACGGCCTGAAAAATATCTTCATCTCAATTCCTGCTACTTAGGTTTTGGTCAATAATGTTTAAAGCATATTTCTGTTTTTTCTCAAGGAAGCGCTCTTTCCAAATGTGTGGGGTTTTGCTTTAAGTCACATTTCAGCCAGCGTTTGTTGTTTGAATGAAGATTAGTCAGAGTAAAACAGAGTGTGTGAATGAGAGGGATCCAAATAGAAAAGTGAGGTTACAGGGAGAAGAGATAAAGAAGGTGGAAGATTTTAAGTATCTAGGATCAACAGTCCAGAGCAATGGAGAGTGTGGAAAAGAGGTGAAGAAGCATGTGCATGCAGGCTGGAATGTGTGGAGAAAAGGATCAGGTGTGATGTGTGACAGAAGAGTTTCAGCTAAAATGAAAGGGAAAGTGTACGAAACCGTGGTGAGAGCGGCCATGCTGATTGGTCTAGAGACAGTGGCACTGAGGAAAAGACAGGAAGCAGAGATGGAGGTAGCAGAGATGAAGATGCTGAGGATCTCTCTGGGAGTGACCAGGATGGACAGGATCAGAGGAACAGCACATGTTAGAGGTTTTAAAGTCAGAGAGGCCAGACTGAGATGGTTTGGACATGTGCAGAGGAGAGAGAGAGAGTACATCAGAAGAAGGATGCTGGATTTGGAACCACCAGGAAAGAGGACTAGAGGAAGACCAAAGAGGAGGTTCATGGATACAGTGAAGGAAGACATGAAGATAGTTTGTGTGACCGAAGAAGATGCAGCAGATAGGGTTAGATGGAAGAAACTGACTTGCTATGGCGCCCCCTGAAGGGAAATGCTGAAAGGAGAAGAAGAAGCCAGCGCTTGTTGCCAGATCGACTAAAATCATGAAAGTCCATTCTGATTGGTCTTTTTTTTATAAGTGAACAGCAATGAAACGCATGCTTTAACTAATTAGATTTTGCTCTTCTGAACTATTTGAAATCTCCATTTTCAGACCGGCTAATTGGCTGGTGACGAATCAGGTAAACAGCATCAGTGTAAGAATACGTGCATGGAAATATTGTTTCACTGCCAAAAAAAAACACTTTTACCAGCAAACAACAACCAAAGAAGGAACACAAATTTGGTGCTGATTTATTGTAAGCTCACTTTAGAGACAGACTTTTCAAAATGTGTTGAACAAAGTAAAGAATAGTGAGATGCATGGGGCAGGACAGGTTTCTACACGTCTAGAAAACATGTGCACACCTATGTGTCCCTGTTTTGAACAAACAAACAGGGACACACAGAGAATGCACTTCCGGATTACATTAAAATGTGGGCGTGGCCGAGAACAAGAACAACCTGGTGTTTGAATAAGATCCCGATGCCAGATGGGAGAGATAACAAAATCCTCAAAAAGAATGAAATAAAAAACATTTGAGGAGATGCTTTTGATGTGAAAATAACGTTTAAACCCAGTTTAAACATGTTGACTTTAGAAAGTAGACTTCGAATGAAACCTCTGACCTCCCCCACCCCATTTCCTGTCTAGATGAAGCCCATCTGCTTGTAGACAATCTAACCTATAATCCCAGTCCTGTCTGTCTATCCTGGGAGAAAATCTCTCTAAAAGTGTTTCCTTTCTGAGAAGGGGGCTCTACGTACAGGGACGACCTGGTGCTGGTCAGTGTTTATCGTCGGTGGAACTCTCTGAGTCTTTGTGGACGAACTGGGATGAAGAAATAAAGTGAGACTCAGAGTGAGGGCGTCAGTCTTTGTAAAATGATGTGAATCCATCATCTGTGTGTGAGTGTGTGAGAGAGTCTGTGTGTGCGAGTGTGTAAGCCGAGCCGAAGAGACGCTGACTCCAGCAGCAGCTCCAGACGCCAGCGTACCCCTCCATCTCCATTTCTCTCCATCCTTTTCGTCCCTTGCATCGTTCCCGAAAGAAAAGACCCTCATTGTTGTCATGGTGATACCCCCGACACATATATTTATAAACATTAATATATATACATATGTTTATTTGTAAAAAATAAATTTATTTAGATATTTACACACACACAGACAGACACACACACACACACACACACACACACACACTCCCTTCAGCCTCTCCATCACTCGCCTCCTTTTCCTGCTGACTCAGTGGAAACGCTGAGCTGTGTGACAGCCGTCACTGTGTGTGTGTGTGTGTGTGTGTGTGTGTCCAGGGCCGAGGGTCACAGAAAAATCACCAAAAATAAATATTTAATTCCTCCATCAATTAAAGCCAAATAATTTTTTTTTTCCAAAGCCATTTCCACAGTGAAAACGATGTCGCTGCTGACGTTTATTTGATTCAAATGTTTTATGTTTAAGAGCTAAATAAAATACAGGATTCTTCCAAAGAGTGTCAGTGATCATCAGGTGTCAGTTATCATCTGATATGGCAGCAAGAAAACCACACCAAGCTGTCCTTGATTTGACCAGAGTTTCATTCATTAGAATTTTATAATTTTATTTTAAATTAAACTCAATTTTCATATAAAAACTGTTATAAGCAAAGAAGCCACATGACTGCAGAGGGTCCCTAAACAAGCCGAAGTTCTAAAAATAGGACGTTTTTTTATTGGAACGTGTCGAAATGTAAAGATTTCAGTTTTTTTTTTTCCAACACAAGTTTGTCTTTTAAATACGTAAAAAAAAAGGTGTGGATTTTTTTTTTATACATTAAATTAAAAACTCAATATCAATCCATTGAGGAATTGAAAAGATTAATTTCTCACACGTCGCTTCATCATTTCACACCAAGAAGCAAAAACCAGGAGTCGTAAAAACCTAGAAACAACTTCCCCCATCATCATCAGTGATCGTAATCAAACGGCTGCTTTTCCTGATACCGTGGTGGTCACAGCATCAGTTGAGCTGTGCTGCTCAACTTATGTGACCGTTGTACGAATGCCTGAAGGGTAAAGGACCCCAAAACACGGTGGACTGGTTTTGGATTCAATTTTTTCTTGGATCCTTTTGCTGACCAAATTCACACTACGAAATAAAACTAAACCTGATCTTATGAAAGCTGAAAACAGACAGCAAGAAGAGTCTAATCTGGAGACGCGTTGCTGACTTAAAAAAACAGTACTTTTAATGATGCTTTACGTCAGGGGTGTCAAAATCTGTCCGTCAAAGGGCTGGTGTCCTTACAGTTTTCATTGTGTTCCTGGTTGAACACAACTGATGCACATGTAGTGAAATCAACAGCCAATAAAATTTGGCACATTGGCTCTATAACCTGGATCAGGTGCGTAGATGCAAGAACACTAAGAAAACCTGTAGGTACGTACACCGGACCTCCAGGAACTGAGTGTGACACCCCTGCTTTACGTCATAGAAAAAAATGTTTTTTCAAGTTTTTATTTCACCATTTTTTGTGTTACTATTGATAAAATTCATTTTTAAACAGAGAAACAGAACCCGGACCATTTCGTTTGTCCCTTTTCCGTTAATGTGTGATGTAGTTTTTAACGTGCTGCGGTGCACTTCATTCCTTTTGATAATGCCAGTTATGGGCACCGTTGACTGAGGGTCAATAAGCAGCTACGCTGCAGTGGTTCCAGTCTAATTTGTCTGGAAGAACTGACAATTTTCTGCTGATGTGAGTCCAGACTCCTTCCTATCATATGTGGTGTTCCACAGGGGTCGGTTCTCGGCCCGATTTTCTCCTTGGACGTGTCATTAGCAAGCATGGATGGTCCTTTTATTTTCATGTTAAGAACTTGCAGCTCTGCATTAAAACTGCTCCAAACTGCTCGACAGCGCTTCACACTTCACCACATGTCCTGAAGACAAAGATGAACAACAACTTTCTAAAGTTGCTAAAGTTAAAGATACTTTCTAAAGTATCGGTAAAACCGATGTACTTGTGAGTAGGATGCCATACATAGCAATTCTAAGCCACCTCATTGAATTTTTGTAAACAGTCATCAGTTTGATGTGTGTTCACATCGAAACCAACTTTCCAACCAGTAACTAAGAACATAGTCTGACTTCCTGCTGTCATGAGTTAACTCATATCTATTAATCAAGCCTTCAAACGTCACCAAACAGACATGAGCAGTCGGTACTTTTGCCATCTTGCAAAGTCACAGGTTTCATTCTCGGCTCAGGACCACTTGTGGACGTGTCCTCGAGAAAGATGCCAACCCCTTACTTGTTCCTGATTGGTTGTGATTTAACGCCTTGCATAGAAGCGTTCACCGTCAGGCTTGAAAGTGAGGTAGATTGTAAGGTACTTTTGGGTACTCTGTGGGTACTCTGTGGGTACCATGTGGCGCGTTATGAGTTCAGTCCATTTACTAATTGGTGCAACTGATTGGACGGATCATAACGTGAACATCTTGTGCAACGGGGCAAGTAGCAACAAAAAACAAGAATACACAGCACGATGGGGAATGTATTGCAACTGTCTCCTCATTCCTGACTGCCCTTCCCTTCATCTGTTTCCCACCTGTGTCTCTTTATTCCCTTAATTTGAGCCCTTTCTTCCGTCTTCTCATTGTTGGTCTGGCGGTTGTCTTGTGTTTCCTGTCTCTGCCCTGGTTTCGTACCCAAGCCTTACCTTGCTATCGCCTCCTGGTCCCTGCACCCAGATCCACCTAGTCTAGTACTGCTCTCTCGACACCAGGTGTGGTCACCCTGGTCACCCTGACAACAGGGTGACCACACCTGGTCACCCTGTTGCAATGGTAAACAAGTCTGTTTACCATTGCCTTAGTAAACAGACTTGGCCTTTTCTGCAACTGGGTCTTGATTCTGACTCACAACCTGACAGTAACCAAGGTAACAGAACCAGATGAGACTTCGTATCTGCCGGGCAGTTCCAAAGTAAAGTCATAGGTTCAGAGCCCTCGTTCCGTCTAAATTTCCCAGCCTTGTTTTCACCGTTTGCCTTCCAGTTTGATTTTACCCACCGCTGACTTTCAAAACCAAAAGCAGACTGTGCTCCACCATCTGAGTAACATCTCCGACCACCTCTAACGCCTCCAAAATCAGAAAACCTCGTCAGTCATTGGTCAAGATCTCCTCAAGCATGAGTCACTGTAACAGCCTCTTCTTTTTTGGGATTCCATCAAAAAAACAGCAGTAGATTCCAAACATATGGCACCAGAATCTTGATGAAAGTGTGAAAATATGAAGATGGAATCAGTGTACGAACAGGAACGCTCAGACATTTAGACCATCCAAGTACCGTCACCAGGTTTTCTACCGTAACAGAGCCTTTAATTCGGCTACGTGACCACTTTGGTTCTCGGTCTTAAAAATTCCCCAAAACCTTTTTATTTCAAATGTTTTCAACAGTTTTGAGATTTAGAAACGCTTTAAATTTTCAATTTTTCAGCAATTATATATTTTTAATTATTTCAAAGGCTTTTCTTTTTTGTAGCATTTTGAGATTCCGTCAAATAAAAAGTGCATCATATTTAAAGATTTTTTATTATTAATATTTTTATATAAACACAAGTTTGAAAAAATTATGTAAAAATAAATTGATTTGAAGTCAATTTAAGTCAATAATTAAATTTTATTAGAATTTTTATTATCATTTATTATCATTTTCATTTTTTCTTTCAAATTAAATTGACTTCAATTTTCTATTTTAACACAAAATCAACGATAGAATTTTTTCAAATTGTATTTTAATTAGTTTAAAATAGAAATTTTGTTCATTTTATTTGGATTCAAAATAAAACTGATTGATGTAGTTTAAAAAAAAAGCAGAATATTTGTTCATTAAATCAAACAATAAAAAACACAGACAGTAAATAGAGTGGATATGTGTGTGTTTGCGTGCGTGCATGCGTGTGTGTGTGTGTGTGTGTGTGTGTGTGTGTGTGTGATTCTCACCTTGCTCTCTATCCATCACCTCCTGATGAGGCCTCCAAATCTGAGACCTCCGGAGGCTCCGCGGAGCAGCGGCTCTTCCCACTCAGCGTGCCCGGGAAAGGAGCACTCTGAAGCGGCTACACCAGCCGCGGCGCACCGCTCTAAGAACCAGAGAGAAAAAAATAAACTCACGCCCTCAAAATTAATACGATAATTATTACGTTTTTTTTAAAATTATTAGTAATAAAATAATAATATCGTTTAAAACATAATATTTTTCATAATATTATTGTAACAATTTCAGTCAAAACACAGCTTTTTATAAAAACAATAATATAAATAAATTAAAGTCACTTTTTGTTTACTTAATTTAATTTGTTTTTATTAAATATTTTGTCCAAATCAAAAAATATTTGTTAATTTATTTTAAATAAAATGGTTAAAAAATTGTGATAAAAGGCAATAAAATGAAATGTTTTAAAAGCTTTTTATAAACAATAAAAAATAAGATTTTAATATTTTTACTTGATTAAAAGACGTTTTTTGCATCAGATTAAAAAAATTCAGGAATAACTTTAACTCAGATCGAGAGGAAATTTTTATTAAACATTTTATGAAAACAAGATTTTTCTCAACAAGGTTCCAGTTTGTAACTTTTTTTTTCACACTTTCTTAGAATAAATATAGAAATGATTCTGTACAGAAATCCATCCGCATTCATTTAAACCAATTCAAATATTTTTTTTTCAGATTCTATTTGGTGCTTTTTATGAATTTATTTTCTGTTTGGATGTTTTATTATTATTATTATTATTATTGCACATTAAATCTCTGCTTCACATTAAAAAGTCATCATCTGATGGGTGCATAGAGTCAGACAAACAAACCCCCCTCTTCAGAGACCCCCATCAGTCAGGGTTTGTTTCCACAGACAGGTGCATGCTGAGACATACAAACATCTGGATTTAAGACATTTGAAAGAATCCAAGCAACAAAAGGATTTTAAAAAAAGAGAAAATTAGCAGCTCGCTTTTTTTTTCTTTATGTACAACAATTCTTTTTTTAAACAATAGAAAAGTTGATTGAAAAGAGCAGAAGATGCATCCAGAAAGAGTCATGCTGTCTGTATGTGTGGAGGAGTGAGGAGGGGGCTTCAGGTACCGTACATGTCCCGCATGCAGGGTTGCGGATGAAGAAAAAAAAAAAAGAAAAAAATTCACATTTTTGTATTTTGTTGCAGAGTTCCACGTGCGGGTCGTGACCTTTTCTAACCTCCTCCTGAAAAAACAGCAACATCTGAACGTTTTTCTCCAGTTTGAAGAAAAAAAAAAGGGTTAAAAAGTAAAAAGTTCCTTTTTTTTTCTCCTTTGAGTCCAACCAGCTTTGCTTTTTCGTTTTTTAAGACTTGCAGCTCCTGAGAAACAGAAAGAGATTCTAGTGGACCCCCATGCATCCTTCTAAAAACTCCATCCACACTTGAAGGAAGACCCCTGTCAGTGTTTCTACGACCACGATGATAAACACATTTGTACGATTAATAATCATAAAAGTACCATCATTTTATCATTCGTTCAATTTGAAGTTCGTTAAACAGTTTTTGTGAAAGTTTCTGTTTTCATAAAAAATGCAAAACTTTCTGAAGATTTTTGATGAAATGATCCAAAAAAAAAAAAAAAACAGGTTAAATCTTATTGATTAGAATTCATTTTAAATCCATGAAATCTTTTTGGTTTAAATAATTTTTATAAAAATTTGATTATTTCTTGTTTTCGGTGAAGTTTTTTGGTGGAATTATAAACAATAGACTGAACCCTCCCAATTTTTAAAATTTGTGAATAAATCTGATCAAATTTAACTACAGGTTTTAATAAAGTAAACCATAATGTCTGGAATCATCGCTGAAGTCAATATCGTATTTTTTATGATTTGTTTACATATTTTTTCTGAAAACAGAATAATTCTCGTGTTAAAATTTTCCTTCATTTTCCACCATTTTCATCTTTGATAGAATCACTTTTATTTCAGATTAAAATTAATGTCAATTCAAGTTCAAGTATAAATAAATTTAAATCAAAGTACTTTAATTTGTTTGTTTACTGTTTAAATGGTAAGTTTTGGGAGTTTGTCGTCATGGTAACCCAAGACGAAAACGAAGAAAGTGAAGAATAAATGACATTTTGTATCCTTTCGAAGTAAAACTTGAAAGATTTTTGTCTCAAAGATGATGTAAAATATCTAAAAAAAACTGTTGAAATTAATCAGATCTTTTCATTAAAATGTTTTAAACTTGTGTTGTCATGGTTACTGAGACCCCTCTCAGAGGGTGGAGGTCACCGTGAAGCCAAAGAGAATTTAAACCTGAACGAAAGCAGTGTTTGATTTACTCTGTCCTGATCGTGACCCCTCTGGTCAGACCACCAAACTATAAACAGTCTTTAGTTATGATTTAAATAAAACCCCTTAAAAAAAAGACCCCTTTCTGGTTTCTATAGGAGCTCTTCGCTGGGCGGGGGTCTTCACATAGTTTTTCTTTCTGGAAACTAACAGAATAAAAGCTTGAGTTTGTTTTACCTACAGTTTTATAAAGATGCTCTGATGGATTTACATGAGTCCTGGATGGGGGGGGGGTCTACATCAGGGGTGGGCAAAGACCCGCCTGGGGCTCATAAGCAGCCCCTCACCACTTCCAATTCAGCCGCCAAACATTAAAAAAAACTTACATCAAAACTTTTTTCTTTTCCTGCGTTTTCAGAATTTTTCCATCAACTTGTGATAAAATCAGACTTTCTGAAATTTGGCCCTTTGGTCACATGAAGGGGCCCTATGTGGCCCCTGAGGCAAAAACTTTGCCCACCCCTGGTCTACAAGAGGAAGAAGTCCTGCATGGAGGGTCTACATGAAGAAGTCCTGTTTGGAGGCGGGGTCCCGTGTGAAGGTTCTGCTGGCCAGTTTCTCGTACTTTTCTTTGTATAAGTCTCTCTCTTTCGCCAGACGCGCCACGTCCTGCTTCAGCTGCTCCACTTGGTTCTGAAGGGTGCACTTCTCGGTCTCCAGCATGTGCCGCTGCTGGACGCGCTTGAAGCGGCAAGATTGCGCGTAGCCACGATTTTTCAGCGTGCGTCTCTTCTGCTTGAGGCGGATTACCTCCTCTTTGCTGAAGCCCCGCAGCTGCCGGTTCAACTCCCGCACCGTCATGCTCACCAGCTGCTCGTCCGAGAAGCGGTCCTCCAGGCGGGCGTGTCCATGGTGATGGTGGTGGTGGTGGTGCGGCTGGTGGTGATGCGCAGGTGCAGACAGATCCTCACCTGTGTACTGCTGCGCGCGGAAGCCTTCGTAAGCTTGGTGGTGCGCGTTCCCGATCAGGGCCTCCACTGCGTCCTCTGGGGTCAGGTTTAGGGCTTCCGGGCTGATGTGGTGCGGGTGGTAAGGGGGGATCCAGTAGAGCTCCTCCAGCTGAGGTTTACCAGCATGTGCGCCCCCTCCTCCTGCATTGCTGCTGCTGGTCACACTTAGACCCTGTGCGGGCTGGACCCCTGGGCTAGGGGCGCAGAAGCTGGGTGAGGAGGGCACAGAGGAACAGGGTGTGCTGATGGGTGTGGAGGAGAGGGATCCAGAGGGGAGCCGGTGGCAGTAAGGTCCCCCTCCTCCCCCTCCTCCCCCCTCAGGGGGCTCCTTCTTCACCTCAAACTTCATCAGATCAAAGTCATTAACGTACTGCAGAGCCAGAGGCTCCGCGCTCAGATCAGCAGCCATCAGTCCATCAGCTGCTGCCGCGCGGCGTCACGCTGCTGCTCTGCCGCGTCACGCTGCTGCTCTGCCGCGTCACGCAGCGTCCCGCGTGGAAAAACAAAAAGTTAAAAAAAACTTTTTTTTCCAGCTGTGTCTCTCTGCGCATGCGAAGTGTCCACTTCTTCTCACCTGCCTCACGCACGTGCAACAACTGTTAAAAAACCCCCAAAACAAAACACAAGTTTCTGCAGGACAGAGTGTGTGTGTGTGAGTGAGTGTGTGTGTGTGTGTAGCAGGTAAAAGTTGCTGGTTCTAATCCCACTCTGTCCCTGCAGCAGCGCGCTCTCACTGAGCCGCTGCGCGACACGCGATTATAAAGACCCCCCACCTCACCCCCCACTCCCACAGCAGCCAGTCAGAAAGGGGGAGGGCGGAGCTTCAGGATGGGGGGACGGATGGATGGGAGGGAAACAGGTGCGGACCCCCACCTCCCCTCCTCTCGTGAGCGTGCATGCGCAGCTGCGCTTCACCCCGCGACTCAGTGTTCATTTTTTTCTGATAAACTCGTGTGAAAAAAAAGCTGCGCCTTATACAGTGAAAAATAACATAAAAAAAAAAACTATTGTATTATGATGAAAAATGATAAAAAATATATTAAAAAGGAAAAGAAATAATTTAACACACACACACACTTATACACACCCACTTATGCACACATACATACGTACATATGTATGTATGTACGTATGTGTATAAGTGTGTGTATACACACTCACACACACTTATACACACACACACTTATTTCAACACACTTATATACACACAGTTATACACACACACACTTATAAACACACACTTATATACACACAGTTATACACACACACACTTATAAACACACACTTATATACACACAGTTATACACACACACACTTATAAACACACACTTATATACACACAGTTATACACACACACTTATTTCAACACACTTATATACACACACATATACACACACTCATACACACACACTTATATACACACATATACACACACTCATATACACGCACTTATACACACACATACACACACACACACTTATACACACACTTAAAAACACACACTTATACACACAATTATACACACACACTTATACACACACATACACACACACTTATACACACACTTATATACACACACTTACTTTGTATATCCACGCACTTATACACACACATACACATACACACACTTATACACACACACTTATATCAACACACTTATACACATAGACACACAAACACTTAAACACACGCATACTGTATATGCTCACATACACGCACACAAGGTACACGCATACACACCGACATACACACGTACATATACACAAACACACACACATGCATATACACACACACTTATACCCACAAACTTATACACACGCACACTTATACACACACACCACACACACACACTTATACACACGCACATATGCTCACATACACACACACCCACACAAAGTACACACATACACACGTACATACACACAAACGCACACACATGCATATACACACGCACATATACACACACAAGACAATGAAACGCCTGACTTACAGTTTTACTTGGACACTTTCTCTCACCCTCCTACCTATCCTTGTGTACACACACACACACACACACACACACACACACACACACACACACACACACACACACACACACACACACACTTCAATCCCCTCCAATAACTGGCCACAGCAGATCTCCTTCTAAGTCTCATTTCAATAGGGATGCTTAGCTGGTGGAGTGATGGGGGGCTGGAGGGGTGCAGGTGGGGTGTAAGGGGGGGTCAGAGGGACAAGGGGATGGTCGGTGGAGTGTGGGGCTGAAGTGGGGGGCCGGGGAGAGGGGTCTATCACCCCTTTCTTCTTCTTCTAATGACTCCGCACACCTGGACTTAAAGCTTCTGATTTTCATCCTGCAGATTAGAGGCCTGTGTGTGTGTGTGTGTGTGTGTGTGTGTGTGTGTGTGTGTGTGTGTGTGTGTGTGTGTTCACATGTCCAGTTTAAGACCAGAAATTGTTCTCAGCAGTTTCACACCAAACAAACTGAAACTTTTTTTTCTTTTGATGTGTGTGTGTGTGTTTGTGTGTGTGTGTTTGTTTGTGTGTGTGTTTGTGAGTGTGTGTTTTTGTGTGTGTGTGTGTGTGTGTGTGTGTGTGTGTGTTTGTAAATGTTTCTATGTAGATCTGTTTGTTCTCTTTGATCATCCCACAACCCTGAGGTATTCTGGGTAACGTAGTCCCTCAGTGTGTCCTGGATTTTCAACGAAGATCTTCATCGGGATGAATAATGATGCCTAAGCCTCCTCTTCATCAGGACTGCCTCTGAGCCTCCTCTTCATCAGAACAGCCTCTGAGCCTCCTCTTCATCAGGACGGCCTCTGAGCCTCCTCTTCATCAGGACGGCCTCTGAGCCTCCTCTTCATCAGGACGGCCTCTGAGCCTCCTCTTCATCAGGACGGCCTCTGAGCCTCCTCTTCATCAAGACGGTCTCTGAGCCTCCTCTTTATCAAGACGGCCTCTGAGCCTCCTCTTCATCGGGACAGCTTCTGAGCCTCCTCTTCATCAGGACGGCCTCTGAACCTCCTCTTCATCAAGACGGCCTCTGAGCCTCCTCTTCATCAGGACGGCCTTTGAGCCTCCTCTTCATCAGGACGGTTTTTGAGCCTCCTCTTCATCAGGACGGTTTTTGAGCCTCCTCTTCATCAGGACGGCCTCTGAGCCTCCTCTTCATCAGGACAGCCACTGAGCCTCCTCTTCATCAAGACGGTTTTTGAGCCTCCTCTTCATCAAGACGGTTTTTGAGCCTCCTCTTCATCAGGACGGCCTCTGAGCCTCCTCTTCATCAGGACAGCCACTGAGCCTCCTCTTCATCAAGACGGTCTCTGAGCCTCCTCTTTATCAAGACGGCCTCTGAGCCTCCTCTTCATCAGGACGGTTTTTGAGCCTCCTCTTCATCAGGACGGTTTTTGAGCCTCCTCTTCATCAGGGTAATTAAAAACCCTGTTCACAGGAGGAAGATGGATGTGACACATACGTGGGACCTTTTCTTTTTTGTCTGACTGCGTTTCGGCCGACAGATGATTTTTTTCGTTCCGTCTTCTGTGCTTTTACTAAAAATTGAAATATTGATCTTAATTAGAGTTTGCCGAGCTCAGCAGCTCGCGTTGAAGGTTTTAGACACGAGGCAGCAGACATCTGTCTGAGGCACTTACATCTTCAGCCTGGACTGGGTGTGTGTGTGTGTGTGTGTGTGTGTGTGTGTGTGTGTACGTGTGTGAGTGATGGCTCCCTGTCTCTTGCCTTTTCTAAGAAACATGTCGAGTGCTCCATCTCTGCTGCTGCTGTCGATAGACATGGACACACACATAGTTATACACACACGCACGCACAATCAAACACACACTTGCGCGCACACACACACACACACACACACACACACACACACACACACACACACACACACACACACACAGGTGTGAATCAGGTGTTCAATCACCCACATTTTACTATTTAATGAGAGAATGAATGACTCCTCTGCGACAGACTGGCGACCTGTTCGGGGTGTACCCTGCCCCTCGCCTTGAATCAGCCAGGATGGGCTCCGGCACCCCACGTAACCCAGTAAGGGATAGAAGGATAAGAAGGTGACTGACTGACTGACTGACTCTCAGAATTTGTGTTTTTGACAGAGGTGTCAAGTAGCGAAGTAGAACTACTTCGTTACTTTACTCAAGTAGAAAATCTCATTATCTTTACTTTAACAAAGTAATTATTTTTTTGTCTACTTTTTACTTTAACTCACTACTTTTTTTATGCAATTATCTGTACTTTTACTTCGTTAGTTTTATAAAAAGTAGTCGCTACTTTTGCCATTTCGTCACCGTTAAAAATAAAGAAAAAAGTCAATAAAAACCAATCCGGATCAATCGCGCCATTTGATTTGAATGTGGTTGGATGAGGCAAGCTAACGTAATCTCAATACGACTTCCTCTTACTTCATCACTTCAACATGTGACACACAGCACGCGCGTGCATGCACGCACACCTTCTTCTACCCCGCCGCACCTCCCCTGCTGTGTTCCAGGTGTCACGCAAGCTGTATGTGGCACTCCCAACCTTATAAACTTGTGAAAGACTGTTCATTATTGCCTCAAAGAACTTTGAAAACTACCTGCCTTCAAGGCTTAAAAAAGCCTTTTGGTTATTTTTTTTCATATATATTTTTTTTTTACATTGAGTGTGTTTGTGTCTGCTGAAGTTGGTTAAATTAGGTGATGCAGAGTGAAGCTTGGTAGCTGAAGGGACGTTACATAATGCCCTGCTTATGTTAATACATTTGATTGTGTTCATTAATCGATTTCCAATAAAGATTATTAAGAAATAAATGTTTCTGATTCATAAAGTTTCACACCACAACACTTTCATTTATTATCATATTTTCTGCTCCTTAAAGCATGTGATAATGGTTAAAAATATGTTCTCACGCTTTTGTTAATAATATCCCTTTTTTTATGAAAATTACTTTTACTTTTTTTACATTAAGTAGTTTTGACAATAGGTTACTTTTTACTTGAGTAAAAAACTTGAGTTGATACTTCTACTTTTACTAAAGTAGTTTTTAAACTCGGTATCTATACTTCTACTTGAGTAGGAAATGTTGGTACTTTTGACACCTCCGGGTCTAAGGCAGGGGTGTCCTAATCCGGTCCTTGAGGGTGATGTCCTGATGGTTTTCCACACGTTCTTGGTTCAATACAGCTGATGCACAGAAAGTGAAATCAACAGCCGATAGAATTTGGCACAATGACTCAATTAACTGGATCAGGTGTGAAGATCCAAGAACATATAGAAAACATTCAGGACACCGGCCCTCGAGGAACAGATTTGGACACCCCTGATCTAGTCTTACATGGATGCACAGAAGCTTTCTGTCCTGGTGCCGCATTTTGACCCAGTAGATCACCAGATTTTATTAGACAGACTTAGGAGTCTGGTGGGCCTCTCTGGTTCTGTTCTTAAATGGTTTTAATCCTATCTCACAGATAGATGGTTTTATGTAAGTATGGATACGTATTCCTCAAGAATTCATAAAATTGAATGTGGGGTTCCCCAAGGATCAATTTTAGGCCCAATACTTTTTAACCTGTGCATGTTGTATGTCATCAGGAGACATGTTGTTGAGTTTCACTGCTATGCTGATGATACACAGCTTTACATCGCCATGCCTCCTGATGACCTAGAACCTGTTAATGTTCTTTTAAATTGTATTTTAGATATAAAGTCCTGGATGGCAGAGAACTTCTTAGAGCTCAACTCGGACAAAACTGAGGTCTAATTGTTGGTCCTGAAGACAAGAGAGAGATGATTTTACCCAAATAACCCCATTTTAAACCTTCTCATTGTGTCAGAAATTTGGGCGTTCATTTTGACTCTGAGCTGAATTTTATTCCACAAAAAAAAAACGTCACTAAGACGAGATTTTATCATCTTTAAAACATAGCCAGAGTTCGCCCATTTCTCTCTCTTGCCAGGAAAGAGGTTCTGATGCATGCTTTTATTTCGAGTAGGATAGATTATTGTAATGCCCTGCTTTCTGGTCTCCCTGAAAAGAGTATTTATGGTTTGCAGCGACTTCAGAACTCGGTGGCACAAGTTCTAACACGGACCAGCAGCCAGGAACACATTACACCAGTTTTACAATCGCCGCATTGGTTCCTGGTGTGTCTTAGGGTTGATTTTAAGGTTCTTTTAATGGTTTTTAAAAATCTTAACGGTCTTGGGCCTTCTTATTTACCCAAAGTCCTTGTGAGGTACGACCCCTCATGTACCCTGAGGTTCTCTGGTACCGGCCTTTTAGTAAAACCACTTGTTAGAACAAAAACTCTGGGTGAAGCCTCGTTCCCACATTATGGTCCTTGCCTGTGGAACAGCCTGCCAGAGGAACTCAGAGACTGTTCATTTTTTTAAGAAAAGGCTGAAACCCACTTTTTTTTAACTTGGCTTTTACTTGATTTTCCCCCCTTTTGTTTAATCTGATTTTATGTATTTAATAATATCTGTTTGCCTAATTTTCTATTTTTACACAGTTTTATTTTTCTGATTTGGTTTTCTGATTAATTTCTTAAACAGTTTTTAACCTGTTTTACTGGTTTTAGTTATTATTCGATAGTTGTTTTATGTGTCGTAGTCCAGTGTTACATCATGGAGATCCTCTGCCTACTCAGTCTGTGGGGTCCTTGCTGTGTGGGTCTGCCTGACCTAGGTGGTGCAGGTCCCTCACTTCAGCAATGTAGCTTTTGTGGGTACCCGTGCCTCCTGGGTCCAGGTGGACTCCTGTGGTTTTGGCCTCTGCAGTGATGGGCAGGCCAACCCCTGGTGTGGATTGATCCCCAGTCATTGTTTCTTCACAGCAGCATCAGGCCAGATGTTTGTTCTCTCTACTGTTGAACTCTGTTAAAGAGACAGTTACTGCAGTTCAGGGGAAATGGGAGACTTGAGAGGAGGAGGTTTGGGAGAAGTGTGTGTTTATGTTTGAAAAGTGTTTTACAAACAAAGTTTGAATGATTGACACTGGATTTGTCGATGACCTCATGCCCCCCCTTTAGAAAATCCTGGATCCGCCCCTGACTACGATACTTTCAAAAGAATTATATGTGTATTTTATTTTAGGGGTAAGAAGTAAGCTAGACTGTGACATTACTGCTAAACCACCACCTTTCCCAGAGCTTCTGGATTTTAGGTAGTTATTGTGACTTGGAGGCGTTGCTTCATTTAGCCTTACATAGTCATCTTGTCGTAGCCAAGTTTCAGTTAGCGCTAGTAGACTAAGTTTGTTATTACTAACTAGTTCATTGACTAGAAGGGACTTTGAAGAAATTGATCTGATGTTCAGTAGGCCACATTTAACTATATCATAATTCTGCTCATTGTTACTGAGACTGTTGGTGGTTATCACTTTTAAGTTTCTGGGTCTCACTCCTTTCACTTGTCTTTCTGTGTATAAGCTAAAACTAGGTCCTGCTGAGCTAAGCCTGTGTTGGGTTTGCACCAGCGCAGAAGGAAGCTCAGAGGAGAGTTTTAAACTACAGCTCTGTGCCTTGGTCTCGTCTCTGGATTGTCAGGTTGAATGACTAAGGCTGTCACGAATGTTCCTAGAAAGAAGAGCGGCACCTTCCAAAGTGGGATGGATACCATCTCTCCGCATGCGACCGGGCTTCCACCAGAACGCACTCCAGGTGTTTAAAGTCTTCTTCTTTTTTTCAAACTTTCTGTTCAAACTAAACCAGAAGTCTTCATCCAGTGATGGTGGTGCTTCTCAGCATCATTAAAAAAATAGGAAAGAATTTAAATACTGAATGCAAACTGACCCCAAAATGTAACAAAATTTTCAAATGTCCTCATCATCATTCTTCAATGATGATGAGGACATCATCATTGAAGAATTTGTAGATGTGAAAATCCATCTGCTTTCCACTGTGGATTTGTATTTGTTCCATTCTGTCGTCTTCCGCTCATCCGGGGCCGGGTCGTGGGGGCAACAGCCTCAGATGGGAAGCCCAGGCTTCTCTCACCCCGGCTGCATCCTCTAGCTCACCCGGAAGGATCGCGAGTCGTTTCCCGGCCAGCTGTGAGACATAGTCTCTCCAGCGGGTCCAGGGTCTGCCTCATGGTCTCCTCCCGGTGAACGGTGCCCAAAACACCTCGCCTGAGAGGCGTTCGGGGGGCATCGTGATCGGATGCCCAAATCACCCCATCTAGCTCCTCTCGACCTGGAGGAGGAGCGGCTGAACACCGAG
Organism: Neostethus bicornis; assembly: GCA_902685375.1. Classification (NCBI taxonomy): domain Eukaryota; kingdom Metazoa; phylum Chordata; class Actinopteri; order Atheriniformes; family Phallostethidae; genus Neostethus; species Neostethus bicornis. Next base: position 3,508,653 of record LR738547.1, on the reverse strand, counting down.
CTCCTCCCTGATGGCAGAGCTCCTCACCCGGTCTCTGAGTGAGAGCCCAGCCACCCTGCAGAGGAAGCTCATTTCGGTCGGTTGTATCTGCGATCTGATTCTTTCGGTCACCACCCACAGCTGGTGACCATAGGTCGTATACGTCCAATAAATTCTTGTTCAGGGATAAAAAATCTTCACTTTTCTTGAGCATCTTTTTATTTCCTGTCCTACACTAGCTGGTGTGATTCACATGTCTCTCTTTTGTCCTAACATCATCAAACTGTGGAGGCCTGTGTGCTTGATGTATCCACATCCCCCTTTGATTAATTCCATGTCTTCCTGTCCCTGTGGTCCTCATCACGGTGCTTCAGCAGGCTGTTTTTAGCATCAAATCGTATTATTTTCTCATTGTAAAAATAAAAAAACAGGCACGCCGGAAAGAAACTTTAATCTCTTTATTTACAAACAAGAAAACAATCTACAAACATCAAACATTCATTAAAGAATTAAAAATGTTTGTCCCTGAGTAAACCACCTGTTAGGCTCCGCCCATCTCGGTCAGCCGGATCCCGCTTCTGTCTCACAGCCGAGGTTTGATCTGCATCTTGGGTTCTGTGGAAGAGAAGACGATGAATTATGGGGACGATGCAGATTCACGGATTGGATCAATTAAATCCATCTAATTTGCATACGACCCTATTATGTGATAGTGTTTTTGCTAATCACTAGGTCATGTTTACAGGATGTTGTTCTTGAAGTATCGGACTCTGAACACCTTCAAAGCTGCGCTGCTTCTAAACACAAGTTTTCGTTTTAAAACATCTGATCATTTGAGCCAGTATGTGTTAAAGCGAGATTGAAATCATCTCAGCTTCCTTGGAGACCTTCAGAGTCCGTTCCGCCGGTTCTCTACACACACACTGAACAAAATGAAACTTCTTCTTCTTTCGGCTTTTCCTTTCAGGGGTCGCCACATCAAGTCAGTTTCTTCCATCTAACCCTATCTGCTGCATCCTCTTCAGTCACACCAACTATCTTCATGTCTTCCTTCACTGTATCCATGAACCTCCTCTTTGGTCTTCCTCTAGTCCTCTTTCCTGGTGGTTCCAAATCCAGAATCCTTCTTCTCATGCACTCTCTCTCTCTCCTCTGCACATGTCCAAACCATCTGAGTCTGGCCTCTCTGACTTTAAAACCTCTAACATGTGCTGTTCCTCTGATCCTGTCCATCCTGGTCACTCCTAGAGAGATCCTCAGCATCTTCATCTCTGTTACCTCCATCTCTGTTTCCTGTCTTTTCTTCAGTGCCACTGTCTCTAGACCAAACAGCATGGCCGCTCTCACCACACTGTCTCTAGACCAATCAGCATGGCCGCTCTCACCACACTGTCTCTAGACCAATCAGCATGGCCGCTCTCACCACACTGTCTCTAGACCAATCAGCATGGCCACTCTCACCACACTGTCTCTAGACCAATCAGCATGGCCGCTCTCACCACGGTTTTGTACACTTTCATTTTAGCTGAAACTCTTCTATCACACATCACACCTGATACTTTTGAAACAAAATGAAACTTATGCTTCAAATAATCAGATTTTTGGTTTCCGTGAGCCTTCTTGCATGTTTTTGACAGTGAAGTGTTTACACCCAAAAACGAACCAGAATTGGCTTCTAAAAAAGCTGTGACCTCTGTAATTTTGAACTTAAATGGTTTTTGTCTGTCGTATGTACAACAAAGCCCCTGATAGAACACATCAAAGCAGTACAAGCAGCGGCAGCACCTGCTGCTGTGTTACTGCAACGTGACACTCTGGTTGAAAAGAAAAGTTTTTGTATGTTATTAAAACTTTGAAAACTCTTTTTGAGGACCGTCTTTCTTTGTAAATATCTCATGTTTACACTGTGGACACCTGCTGCTTGCTTACAAACAGGAGCAGCTTTCATATGCAAAATGTGTTTTACTTTAAAAAAATGTAGAGGGCGGGGCTTATACTCAGGCGCACTTTATAGACTAGAAAATACAGTAATTGGAAAAATGTTCATTTTGTACAAATAAAGCTGTGCAGTTTTGAAGTTGGCTAATATGTACCCACACACTATGATGTGGGTAGATATTGATCTATGATCATCGATATCATATACGTATGTCATTAATGCAACTTTTTAAATGTAAATTGTGTATTTAAATGTCCAGGTCGAGAGGAGCCAGATGGAGTGGTTTGGGCATCTGGTCGGGATGCCCCCTGAGTGCATCGCTGGTGAGGTGTTTCGGGCACGTCCCACCGGGAGGAGACCAAGGGGCAGACCCCGGACCCGCTGGAGAGACTATGTCTCACAGTTGGCCGGGGAACGAATTGGGATCCTTCCAGGTGAGCTGGAGGATGCAGCTGGGGTGAGAGAAGCCCGGGCTTCACGTCTGAGGCCGTTGCCCTCACGACCCGGCCCCGGATGAGCGGAAGACGACGGAACGAAATGGAAGTATGAAATTGTTAACGGCTGTTTAAGTCTATTAAATGTGTAGTTTGTGATTGATTGTTGCCGTGCCTATTAGTGAACAGAGTTTGATTGAACATCTCCGGTATCTTATACACCTAACGCAGGACGGAGTGTCCTGTGTTTACGTGGAAAGTAAAAGACGATTAAGTTGTTCCAAATGAGCTCAATTGTAGCGACTGTATTTCTTCTTAAAACACAATATTTGGACAAATCCAAACACAAGTAACACATTTTCTGGACCCTAAGCTGCTACTTTTCCTTCAGTTTTTTTGTAAAAGGTGTAGCTATTCTGTGGATTTTTCTTCCAATGCTAGGGGGCGCTCTAACCAGAATGAAAAATAAGAGACTGTTAATGCTGGGTGGTATCACAGTATTATTCAAAATGATACTGGTTTTTGGGATTTGATCTATTTCTGAACTTTTAGATCCAAAGTACACTCATCAGACAAACCTTCGTTTCTCTGTGTTTTTATCATTTAAATAAACTTTTAGTTTAGACTTTAAAACTATTTACTGTATGTTCATGACTCTCAAAAACTTCACTAAAACTTGGGGTCTGTTCCAAACCTGTACAGGGATAAAGAGTCACAATTTACCAATACATGCGTTCTGATCGTTTAGACCAGGGGTGTCAAACTCCGGTCCTCGAAGACCGGTGTACTGAAGGTCTTCCATGTGTTCTTGTATCTACAAACCTAATCCAGGTTAGTGAGTCAATGTGCCAAATTTTAATGGCTGTTGATTTCACTGTATGTGCATCAGCTGTATTGAACCTTCAAAACACCGGCCCTTGAGGACCAGAGTTTGACACCCGAGGTTAGACCAGTTAAACCGAAACGAAAAGTACATGTTTTTGATACATTGCACTACACGTGTAAGAGGAAGAGCCAGGTTGCAAACTTGTTTAATTTGAATACACACAAATACTTTTGACCTCATGTTGAAAGTGGTCACTTTTGACACTCAAGGAGGTTTTCTTTATATATTTTTTTAACTGGGCTGGATAAGAAGAGGTCTGAGGGCTCATGCGACCCTCCAACCTTGTTTTACCCACATCTGTTCTAAACAAACCATGCTTGCTTGCTGGTCTTACTAATGTCTCATGGTCCGGTCTGGGTACAGATCTTTGAGGAGGATTTTCTCGTCTTTACCTTTGGTGTTGGTATCGTTAGCAAACATCGTGTCTGGCGTCTCCGTCACGTCTGGTGAGAAGCAAAGTGAGATAAAAGAGGGCAGATTTTGAGGACCTGCTGAGGACGTCCCTGGAGTCCCCTGCTCATCCTCCTGCGGTACGGCCACACTCTGGATGGGTCTGGAGGACAAGAAAAGCATTGTTAGATCTGGTGGGATTTGATCCTGTCACTGGTAACCATCTTTCATCATCAACAGTGTTGAGGATCTAACTTTAAAAAATGTCAGAGTGGACGTGTGGAGACGTTCCGTGCTGGAGTGAATCAGAAGGAATGAAAACAGGATCTTCTGAGCGACATCATCAGTGCTTCCTGTCTGAACATAACCGGTTTCACTATGGAACTAAAGATGGTGGACTGGTGGTGTTGTTCCACCACAGTGAAGGATCAACATGTGGAGCTTTTAGAGACAGTTTAAGATCTTCTTATGATTCATGGAAGCTTTTAAACATCGTTGCCACAGTAACCCACATTCCACCCAGAGCAGCGCAAACTGTCCTGGGTTTAGTTTTTGCTCTGCACTACAGCGATGTTTACACCAAATCCCACCAGCAACAAATCCTAACTTAATCTCCATCCCACCCCAAACACACCTCCCTTATGAACGATCTATGAATGTTGCCATTAGACGGCCATGGTGGCATCTCTCACAAGCAAAGAATATTGGACTGTTTGTGTTGGTACGAGGCTGGCTCCACACTGCCAAAGTAAGTAAGAACTGAAGCATTTACAAGAGGGAGGCTGACCTCTCTGGTGCCTCTTCCGTGCAGAGATTCTCGGTGGGTGCACTGACGGTACTCCGTTTGTCCTGATGCCTGTGCTGCTGCTTGCAGCTCCTGCCCCGGGGGCAGGAGCCGGTCTGGGTGAAGTCTGGACACACTAGAGTGTGCTTCTTCTTACACTAGTGATGAAAGAAACACAGAAGATTGTTACGGTGTGTAAAACTCATCTCAACAGAAAATATCAGAAACCTTTCATGGATTCTAGAGGGGCCAAGTACCATGACAGTACCACCTCCATGCTGCAGCCTTTTTGGAACCAATGATTGAACATAGCAAGCCGTTGTCCTGACAAGATCTGTGACTTTGCGCATGCCCAGAACGCTCCCCTCCCTTCCAGGTTATCTAACCATCAAGATCTGCGACCTGCCATACTTCTAATGGAATTAGCGTAAGGGTTAGTTTTTGGAACTCCGATCTATTGAGATCTGCGACCAGTCGCAGATCTCAATAGAATACCGTATCGAAAAAGAAAGGATACACTGGTAAACTGAAGCTAGGAAATGTAGAAATAACTTATATTTTCTCGTCTCATTTGTGTCAACATGGCAGCACTGAAGGAGAAATGTCTATGTTTATGTTAAAGTCACAGAACCCACAAACATTGATCAGAAAATCAGCAGCTAATAACCAGTCACTGTTGTTGCTATGTTAACCAATCTAGTTTTGTAATTTTATTTAAAACGTCATGAAGTTTTTTGTCGTTATGTCGTCCACTGCACGAGTTATTCAAGTTACTAATAAGCCAATCGAGACCAGGAGCGCAAAAATCTAGGTGAATTGTTCTTGTAAAGAGTTCTCCCAAAACGCTGAAATGATTTTATAAAACTTCCCACAGTTACTCGGTATTGTGATCTGGATCAAAGCTGTTTAATTATAACCAAATAACAAATGGTGTAACTTTTTGAGAAACAGAGTAATTTAATTTCCTACAGTTACACAGAATTCAAACTGGTGGCACAATAATGTGTTTAAAAAACTTATAGTAGTGGTAAAAAAGGTTTGAAAGTAAGATACTGATTGGCTCATGAGAGGAGTGGGAGGTGCTTTAACCACCCTGTTCTTCCATGCTACAAATTTCCCCGGTGAGGGATGAATAGAGTAATTCAAAATAAAAAAAATAAATAAAAAATATACACAACACAGCTCAGTACCAACTATAGTTGAGCTGATTAGGTTTTAGAGATTTTTGGAGCAAGCGAAGGTATATTTTTTGACGCGTTTGTGTCAACTCAATCTTTTTTTTTAAACCATTTTGTTTTTTATCCATCTGTCTGAGCTCTCGTTTTTTTACGTAGCTTCTTTGAAATGCCGACAGCTTCCCTGAACATCTGTTCTATATGGCCGACCTCTAAGTTTACACACACCACAATCCACTGTAATGGTTTAACGGCGTGTGTGTGGACGTGGGTGTCCATGACCACGCCCAGCACCGGTGCAACAGCCCTGCCTCTCTTTTAGACCCGTTTTATGTCACCCTATCGTTTAACGTGCAGCCTGTTGGAGTTTAATGGCGTTGCGGGGTGTGCTGCGCATGAGAGCGCGAGCTTTCACATCCATGTTTGCAAGTGAGTGTGTATGAGGGTGTAATGCGGGTGTAAATTGGTAGCTTCATTCTCCACGAGATCCGATCCCACCCACCTGTCAGAAAAGCTAATTATATTCGCTGTGGAGTCCGGGCTGCACGCAGTATGTGTGTGTGTAGTGTGTGTGTGGAAGCAGATTAGTCCAGAAATAGAGTGTGTGTGTGTGTGTGAGCGAGAGTGAAGGCAGGAGAGATCGATTTTCCAGGAACATTGTGGACTCTTGGTCAACTCTCACTCGAGCTCTGAGGCCCCCGTCCCGCTGCCACCAGAACCCCCCATCTCACTGCTACCAGAGCCGCTTGTGCTCCCTAAGGCCTCGCTCGCACCCTGATCCCCTGCACCCGCGGGTGCCAGCGAGGCCTGGGATCAACTCCCTGTCAAATGTTTCCTTGGATCATCTTATAGGGCTGCGGTTTGCAGACAACATTTCTGCGCGGGGTCCGGTGTGCCGCAGGTGTCGGAGATGATGGGATCATGTTTAGTTCAGACGTCACTGTCAAACGGGCCAGCGGGTCGCACTCTGTAAATCATTTTATGAAGCGAAATAATTTGTATTAAAAAAAAGAAATGATTTGTGTTACCAATAAATCTCACTGAGATCTTATTTATAACCACTAAAACCGCAGGAACGAGCTGTGAACGATTTAGAAGGAATCTTTGTGAACGTCAGAGATCAGATTGTTTACACGAGAACTTCTAAAAGTTTTCGAAGTGTTCTGGTTGGAAAAGCTCCATGTGGACGGGATAGCTGCTCTTTCTATCTTTGCTGCTCTTCTTAGTGGCATCGCTGGCTTCTATGAAGGAAATCTGATCCCAGGATGATGCTGCTGCCACCGCCGTGCTTTATACTTATCAAGTAACTTTTGTGTTTGAATATGATTCATTCATTAAAAAAAAAAAAAAAACATTCCTCATGGGATTTTCTATTTTATTCTTGCACGTTTTGAGTAATTTGCAACACTGTCCAGTATTTGAACAGCAGGTTGTTTTTGGCTGACAATGCTGTTCTCTGGCATTCATGGGAAGTGTTTCAGTACACGTGCTCTACTCACGCTCAGTCTCTTCATTCACTGACCTGCCATTAGAGATAGTGGATTCATATCAAAAGCATTAATTACACTGTGTTTCTCTTTTCTTATTAACAGCCTCAGGTAAGATTTACGCCGTGTCGTGCACATGCAGAGGGCGGGGCCAAATGGGTAGTGAACAGATCTGGGAATTCCATCGACAGAAGTATAACTGAATAGATGTATTTCTGAGGGTTTTTTTTTTTTTGTCTGGATAATAAATTTCTGAGCAAATAATAACATGTTAATCTCTACACCAGGATATGTAGAGCTCCGTTCCATCATCCAGGGCCTGGTCGCGAGGGGCAACAGCCTCAGACGGAAAGCCCAGGATTCTCTCTCCCCGGCTGCATCCTCCAGCTCACCCGGAAGGATCCCAAGTCGTTCCCCGGCCAGCTGTGAGACATAGTCTCTCCAGCAGGTCCGGGGTCTGCCCCTTGGTCTCCTCCCGGTGGGACGTGCCCAAAACACCTCACCAGCGAGGCGCACTGGGGGCATCCTGACCAGATGCCCGAACTCCCACATCTGGCTTCTATCTACCTGGAGGAGGAGTGGCTTGACATTGAGATCCTCCCGGATAGCAGAGCTTCTCACACAATCTCTGAGTGAGAGCCCAGCCACACAGCGCAGGAAGCTCATTTCAGCCGCTTGTATCCGCGATCTCATTCTTTTGGTCACCACCCACAGCTGGTGACCATGGTGAGGGTAGGAACGAAGATCCTGGTTACCATGGTGAGGGTAGGAATGTAGGTCCTGGTTACCATGGTGAGGGTATGAACGTAGATCCTGGTTACCATGGTGAGGGTAGGAACGTAGATCCTGGTTACGACGGTGAGGGTAGGAACGTAGATCCTGGTTACCATGGTGAGGGTAGGAACGTAGATCCTGGTTACCATGGTGAGGGTAGGAACGTAGATCCTGGTTACCATGGTGAGGGTAGGAACATAGATCCTGGTCACCATGGTGAGGGTAGGAACGTAGATCCTGGTCACCATGGTGAGGGTAGGAACGTAGATCCTGGTTACCATGGTGAGGGTAGGAACGTAGATCCTGGTTACCATGGTGAGGGTAGGAACGTAGATCAACTTGTAAATTGAGAGCTTTGCTTTTCGGCTCAGCTCTCTCTTTACCACAACGGATCGATGCAGCGTCCTAGTTATTTCTGACACCGCACCGATCCGCCTGTCGATCTCCCGCTCCATCCTTCCCCCACTCGTGAACAAGACCCCGAGATACTTAAACTCCTCCACTTGGGGCAGAACCCTGTCCCTGACCCGCAGGGAGCATTTGATTGGGTTTTATTGTAACGGCTGAAATCCTAAATCGGACGCGATTCTGCACTGTCGGCAGATAAATTAGAAACCTTTGCGTTCCATCAGAGGAGTTAAAGCTGGAGTTTGTAACCACGGCGAGCAGCTTTAAGTGTCTCAGAAATTGACTGCGAAGCTCACTTTGCTCCCTCAGCTCCATATAGCCTCATTTTCATAAAAAGACTGAGAAATGGAGAGAAGCGTGGACGCGAAATGGGAGGAAGAAAGAAAAAAAAAAAAAAAAGCTAAAGTGGACAGAACATCTTTATCCCACACCAAGTTAACAATTTTCCACTTGATTTAAGGAATGCTGGGATGTCTCTGGGGCCTATTAGAGAGCTCTCTGCTGGGCCCAAACCAGGAAGAGTCAGCACATTTACCAGCAGACAGAAAGGAAGCGGAGAGGAGGCGGGGAAAAGACTGTAAAATAAAAAAAAGGAACATTGCATGCATTTACAACTCAGGCACGGAGCCAGAAGCCATTGGGAAGAACTTGCTGTGAGTGGAATGGAAACAATAAATGAGCCACGTTGATATATTATCAAACGTAAAGGAGGGAAAAGATGAGGAAATGAGGGCTGGAGCGTCAGAGAGTGACGGTCACCAATCAGAGTCACATTAGCATCTTCATCATTTAAATACCGTCGGTTCTTCTTCACATCGGGATGAAGCCAAAAACTGGATCTCTGGTAAAACAGCAAGCTGGCATGTGTGCGAGCAAACAATCTCTTAATTTGATTAATCTCCTGAAAGGAGGGAACACGTTCACGCATGTGCAATGATGGTTCAAAAACGTTTATTTACTGTAGCTTGTAAATCGTAATTAATAGAGATGCACCAATACCAGTATCGGTCCGACATGAAGGCGATGTACCAGTAGTTGTAACTTACTTTTTTCGTACACTATATTGATCCCTTCTTCTTCTTCTTTCATCATTTCCCTCCAGGGGGCGCTACAGCAAGTCTGTTTCTTCCATCTAACCCTATCTGCTGCATCTTCTTCGGTCACACCAACTATCTTCATGTCTTCCTTCACTGTATCCATGAACCTCCTCTTTGGTCTTCCTCTAGTCCTCTTTCCTGGTGGTTCCAAACCCAGCATCCTTCTTCTGATGTACTCTCTCTCCTCTGCACATGTCCAAACCATCTCAGTCTGGCCTCTCTGACTTTAAAACCTCTAACATGTGCTGTTCCTCTGATCCTGTCCATCCTGGTCACTCCCAGAGAGATCCTCAGCATCTTCATCTCTGCTACCTCCATCTCTGTTTCCTGTCTTTTCTTCAGTACCACTGTCTCTAGACCAATCAGCATGGCCGCTCTCACCACGGTTTTGTACACTTTCTCTTTCATTTTATCTGAAACTCTTCTATCACACATCACACCTGATACTTTCCTCCACCCGTTCCAGCCTGCCTGAACACACTTCTTCACCTCTTTTCCACACTCTCCATTGCTCTGGACTGTTGATCCTAGATACTTAAAATCTTCCACCTTCTTTATCTCTTTTCCCTGTAACCTCACTTTTCCATTTGGATCCCTCTCATTCACACACATGTACTCTGTCTTACTCTGACTAATCTTCATTCTGATTCTTTCTGGTGCAAACCTCCACCTCTCCAGCTTTATTGATTTCTATTGATCCCTCACCACGAAAATTTGTGCGCTGCATTATACCGCAGCAGGCTGCCATGACGGCACCAATGGTGGGAGAGACGGGGGTTAGGTGTCTTCTCCAAGGACCCTAGATGTGAAATGAGTAGTGATAGAACCCGCGGACTAATGGACGATAGGACTAAAACTACTACAGTAGTTTATGTGACAATGAACACAAATGCTAACAATAAGTTCACCCATAAGAACAGGATTAAGACCATTCAGATGGTCATTTTTGGTTTGAGACCCACATGATACAAGGTTTGATTTAGTGACAACTTCTTTAGTCACAAGCAGCGTGCTCACAGGAAGTGGAGGAATGGTGGAACCTGAACCGTATGTTGTTTACAGGATGAAGACATTTTGGCATTCGTGCCAAATTTATGATGAAGGAATGAGGTCAGTGGATAAAACCGTGACGATGAGCAGCCACGCATTTGAAACAACAACCATTTATCAACCGCTTTTATCACAGCTGGGTTTCGGAGATGTCCGGAATATGGAGCGTAAAAAAAAAAAAAAAAAAAAAAACTTTTACCGAATAAACTTACACTGTCTTTAAATTCTCAAAGAAGGAAATCATTGCCATCCGGGAGGAGCCAGATGGGGTGGTTCGGGCACCTGGTCAGGTTGCCCCCCGAGCGCCTCGCTGGTGAGGTGTTTTAGGCACGTCCCTCTGGGAGGAGACCAAGAGGCAGACCCCGGACCCGCTGGAGAGACTATGTCTCACAGCTGGCTGGGAATGACTCGGGATCCTTCCAGGTGAGCTGGAAGATGCGGCCGGGGTGAGAGAAGCCTGGGCTTCCCATCTGAGGCTGTTTCCCCCTGCGACACAGCCCTGGATAAGTGGAAGACGCCGGAATGGAACGGAAATCATTGCCAACACAGACCGTATAGCATGGTTGATCTACTGAACTACAAACATGGAGGACATGTCACATTGTCATGTCTGTTCTCTGATTGGGTAGAACGTTTTCCCATTCCTGCAATAGTAAGCTAACGCCTGCAATCCCTGACCAAGTTGCTGGAGAGGAATTAAATTGAGCACAGTCACTAGCTGGAGGTGGGCTTCCCTCTAATTTCTACTGTAAATAAACAGTTTTTCTTGGTACAAGTGGAGTAATGCCCTTTCATGTGCCTAACCCGGGACACGATGGCCTGCATGGAGCAGTTAACATGGAGCAATTTGAATGTGTGCACAGGTGCAAACGCTTGGTTTCACTTGGACGCCTTTAAAGCCGGCGTGAGTGCATCTTTTCACTAATGCATAAATCGGAGTGGAGGCGTTAGATACATTCTGCCCGGTATTTACAGCAGCTTTTTGAAGCCATGGACTAAAGATGACACCTTGTGACCCAATTTCACGCCTCTCATTAGCAGGAATTTCTATTCACTAGGCTTTTTGCATTTTTATAATAGGGTCGTTTACTGGTCTGTGGCTACAATAGGAGCCATTCACGGCCATCATAGGTAACACAGGCTCATTGGTCGAGCCCATCCTTTCTATTTTTTTTTACCTTTTACTCAGGTTAGTATAAATAGATCCAGTTTTCAGTCCATTTCATTCAGATTGAAAATGATTTCAGGATGGAAGTCGAAACGTCTCATTCAAGAATTAAACTGTCCAGAAGACTTTTTTGAAACTTTTTCTACTATGGATCACTTCTGGATGAATGAGGGACTACACGGACTAATGCATAAAGATTTAAATTAGTCGTAAAATAAAAGACTGTTGGATTAAGGGCTTCTGTTTTTATTAAAACGATCTCTGAAACACAAACGCAGCTTTTACTTTGAAAACAGCAGCGAGAGCAAACGTCCCCGAAAGTAAAATATCTGATAGAAGCGGTCAGGTGTGTGTGGATGCTCAGTACGGAGAGCCGAGATGAGCAGGGAGTGAAAAGACAGAGAAGGGATGAATGGATGGATAAAGGAACAGACTTTAACCCCTTCACTGCCGGGGTGTCTGGCGGCTCAGCTCATTCTGCCGACCTCAGCACTTTTTCCTCCTATAGTTACTACCTGCTATCCATCATACACACTCACTGCACACACACTTACATGCCAACACATTCACATATAACTAGATGCACACCCACACGTACACAAACACACATACAGTATGGACTAAATGTACTCATTTATAAACGACAAAAGGAAATAAATGTACACATTTTTAAATGATAACAACACATTTAAACTTTAGAAAAAGAAACAATTGAATTTTTGTATTTTTAGTTTAGATGCTGATCAAAAAATATTATTTTTTTTATGAATGGCAGATCTGGGCTTTTTTTGCACAAATAGTGAACTTTTAAACATTTACTATGAACAAGTAAAAGAAAAAAAAAAGCACTTTCTTTCCAGTAAACGTGGTTAAAGAAGGAGAAACTTCTCTAAATTCATGTTGGTAAATCTGCAGCATGGGAGAACAGTGTGGATTTATGCTGCTCTATTTAAGCGGCTGCCTGCTGCAGTGCTTCCTGTTACTTTACCGTTTAATCGCCAACTTTCTCTGAGTTTCTGTCCCTTCTTCTTCTATGTTTTGTGTCTTTCTGAAGATTTAATTTTGAGCGCACTTTGGACGTCATTTTGAACTTTCTTTGTGTCGTAAAGCTAATTTTTTAGAGATTGTCCGGCTCGCTGGTTATGGAGTCATTCTGCTGTTGACATGCGCGACCAGCTGCTGGCTCTTGGGGGCACATCTGTGTGTGGCTGGAGGAGTTGGTTTGGTCCAGGGGGAACTGAGGAGAAGGAGTCGATCTGGAGGAGGTGCGGAGAAAGAGACTGGCTAGAGGAGGTGCTTCACGCCATGTTTTTGTGGTTTCCATAGAAACGTCTGGTTGCTCACTTGAGGAACTGGAGGTGCACACTTGGACTCAGTGAAATATGGAGAGGCCAATTTGGTGTTCTTCACTGCGGCATGGTTTTTTGGACCCATTCCGGACTCCAGCTTTTGGGTTGCCAGATAGGACACAGAGCGACCGGACTGGGATGCCGGTGGATAGGGGCGAGGGGGCATCGAGGTGTTTGCACTGCAGCACTCAAATTTTCCTTCGGGGAATAATAAAGTACATTCAATTCAATAACATTATAATAACGATAAATAGTAACATTTCTAAAGATAGTAGATCAGGGGTCTCATTTATCAGACGTGTATACGCCGACTTCTTTGAAAGTCGAGCGGTTTATGAACGTGTCAGAGAAGGTCGACTCTTGTATAACTTAAAGACAACTCAGGAGCTGCCGCAAACAAATCCCAAGACACGAGAAAAGACAGGACCTGAAGTGAACTGAAGGCAGTGAAATGAAGCTTTTGAAGCAGCACTGATACAATTGGAAAACTACAGCGTAAGTAGCTATCGCCGTGGTGCTGGATAGTGTAAGATCTAGGCAGTCCTTCGTAAGAATCCTAGAGTCGTCGGCTGGGTTTTCAATATATTTTAACAGATTTACTGATCTGCTGATTAAAAAGAAATTATTTAATAACAGCAGTGCGGTGGATTGCTGTTGTGTTTTAAAGCTGCCTTAAAACCTACAATGAAAAATAAATTAGACTCAAATTTATGCAAAGAATAAATATTTCCTCCAAGGTGTTGAAAGAGAAATGGTCTTCAATCGAAATCAAGCGGAGAAACTATTGAGTGTTTGGTTTTGTCGTCATTTTCTTTTCAGAATAATTCAATTTAATGCGTGAAATATTATTTTATTTTATCAAGAGGATATCAAGCCCCTTGAGATGAGACGTCTCGTTTTTGAGGGGGTCCTCAACCTAACATGCTTGGAAACCGGACTACCCGGAGGAAACCCACACATATATGGGGAGAACATGCAAACTCCACACAGAAAGACCAGTGTTTCTAACCTTGTCCCCCACCCGGGATTCGAACCCACAACCTTCTTGTGTGAGGCCACCAAGCTGCCACGATTAAACACAATCACTGGTCGTTATTGATTGCATTAATTTTTTTTAATATGGAATTAATCGTAATTATTTTTGTCATAATTTCCGGTGTGAAATAAATACTATATGAGTGTATGTACATGAATGAACACATGCAAACAAAAATACACACATTAGCCACACATTCACACAATCAAACTCCCTCATACACACACACACACACACACACACTAAGCCAAAACCCCAGAGCTAAGCAGTTTGGCTAATAGAATAAATATTAATATCCTTCTCGTTTTCTGCGTTGCTCATTTTCACAGACATGATTTAAATGAAATCTGACAGAATGAAAAAGCATCAGTTTCAAACGGTGAGCGAGGCTGTGTTTGCAACCTGCCCGCTTCAATAACATCCATTCAATTAAAGACGGATAAACAAAATGTAGATTATAATTATCATGTTTTAAATCTACTTCATCTGATCCAGATTAGACTCTGTCCCAGGGTCTCTATGGTCATGTTTTTATGTAGGTTGGGTCTTTTTTTCCAAAGCTGTTTCCACATTGGAAACAAGAATATTGGTCCTACACATTCTAAGATGAATCTGATCCAAATCCTAAAACTAAAAGATTCTTCCTCAAAGCATCATTTCTTATCTGATGTGCCAGTAAGACACCAACAGCAGGGGTCTAAGCAAGGGGTGGGCAAACTTTTCGGTTCGCAGGCCACATTGAGTTCTATTTGACAAAGGGGCCGAACAGGACCGGATGGGTGGCAAGCTTTTGTAAACAAGCGCACTCGATATGGAAAGCCATTGGAGGCCGATACACGCATGTAATCTAGCACGCTAGCGCTTAAAAAAAAAGTGCATCGAGGGCGCGCTAGGTTAAAATGTAGGTTTGAAATCTAACGTGCTTGTCTACTCAGGGAGGAGACGGCAGCTCAGTGGTTAGAGCGTTCGCGCGCGGACCGGAAGTTCGTGGGTTTGCGTCCCACAGAGAGCACGTCTAGGATCCTTGGAGAAGACACCTAACCCCCGTTTCTCCCACCATTGGCGCCGTCGAAGGGCAGCCTGCTGCGGTGTAAGGAGTGCAGCACACAAATTTTCCCCAGTGAGGGATGGTAATTCATTCATTTTAATTCATTTTTTTTTTTTTTTACTTTTGTGTATTGGCATCCACATCGCAGAGACACACATTTTAATGGGTGCAGTGTTGTTGTTTTCTCAACAAAACGCCATCTAGTGAGGAAACATCAGAATTGCAGCGGAAATAAAACATTAATGAGGTTTATTTATTTAATTTTTTCAAGTTCGGAGGCCAGATTAAATTGTTTAACGGGTCACATGTGGCCCGCGGGCCGTAGTTTGCCCATGCCTGGTCTGAGACATAATTTTTGTTCCCCTAAAAACAACCCAATAAATTACTCTTTCCTTTCACTTTTTAAATGACATTAAAACTTTGTTCTCAAGTCAAAACGGTCTCAATTTTGTTGGGAAAGTTTTTTTTTGGTGCAGCTTTTTGCACGGTTGCAACTGATCCTTATTTTCTAGCGGTCATAGAAAAACATTGTTTGACATCATAAGAAAGCAAAGTTTTTCAGTCGCTTTTATAAAATGTCATTTATTACAAGTTTATGTAAAATTATATTTTTTAGATTAAAAAAGAAATCTCTAGTGTAGGCGTGTATTTGTGTGTATGTGTGTCTCATTCTGAGTATCTACTTTGTGTGTGTCTGTGTGAGAGAATTGAGCATCGTGTCTCAAAAGTCGGCGTCTCTTCGTTACCCATCAACCCCTCAATGTGTCAGTCAGACACTACAGTTATGCCATCGTGGAGTCCCGCCCTCTGCAGCTGTTGCTGCCCATGTGTCACTGTGTGTAAGTGTATGTGTGCGGCCGGCGGATCGATTTCCAAACTACTTGTTTACCTAAGCTTCAGTTTAACCCCTGCTGGAACCTTAGACGTGTTACTGTATGTTCAAAATAAAGAGTACAGCTGAAAGAAATGTGACGATGGCGTCAGAGCTTCACACAAAGACCCCGTGGGCCTGAGGAGGTGTTTGTCCTCACACACATTTATATATTTTTATTTATTTTTTATTTTCACTCACTCTCTTGATCCCTCACCGGGAAAATTTGTGTGCTGAACAACTACACCGTTTCCCCCACCATTGGCTGCCCACGATGGCGCCAATGGTGGGAGAAACGGGGGGTTAGGTGTCTTCTCCAAGGACCCAAGATGTGCACTCAGTGGGATGCGAACCCGCGAACTTCCGGTTCACTTCTGGTCCGCGGGCGATCTCTCCAACCACTGAGCCATCGTCTCCCCCCAATAATAATAAATACCGTAATTTCACGGCCATAAGGCGCATATAAAAGTCTTAGATTTTCTTCAAAATGAGCGGTGCGCCTTTTCGTGCGGTGCGCCTTGTGTGTGAGAAAAGGCGGACCGAAAAGAAAAGGCGGTGCCCGCGAGGCGGACCTGAAAGAAAAGGCACGGGAACGTTAAAGAGTGAAGTGTGAGCGGCGTGGGAGCGATGGATGACCGAAGGAGACCACAGTTTCACGAAGGGTGGAAGGCAGCGCCGGGCGAGTTACGCTACAGTTTGCCAATGGATTGTAGATGCTTGGACTAACGTGTCTGCTGGTACTGTTATCCGAGCTTTCGCAAAAGCTGGTATCCTTTCTGAGGAGCCGTACAGTACAGACAGTGACTTTGACAGCGAAGAGCAAAGTGGACCTGCTCTGTTGGATTTTGCGCAGCTGTTTGATTCTGAAACAGAGGATGAGGACTTTGACGGATTTGAATAAAGACTATTACCGGTAATGTGCTTGTTTAGTATCGTTACTACTTAAATAAAGTACAACCAAACTCAGTTTTGCTCCCGATCTATTTTTTAATACGCACATTTGCACGTGTGTTGTTGTAAGGCGGTGTGTGACTGAGACTGCGCCTTTTCGTACGGTGCGCCTAATGGTCGTGAAATTACGGTAATAATAAGGCACAAGTAATTACATGGTGACTCCAACCAGACGTTGGTAATGAATGTAAGTGTTGCAGCATTTGGCAGCGAAGGACTTCAATCGGAAAACTTTTCATTTAACCGCTCAGATTTACAGAGTTCCTCTAAACGCACCACACCACGTGACATCAAACAGTGCAGGTAATGTCCTGCTTAACTGGAGGAAGAAAGCAGAAACACACCTTGTTTTTCCATGTTGATCATTGGTCTGTTTTCAAAGTCTTGTGATTAGGTTGCATAATTTGAATCTTAGAATACGTAACTTTGGATTTGTAGATCTGTTTTAGAAGCGGTTTGAAAACACATACAGGTACACGGACCATGGGACAGTTGGTACTTGAATTGTTTCAACCATCATCTATTTTAAAACTCAAAATAATGGTTAATAAAATAAAATATGGACATATATTCCACTGAGGCTGCAGTCATTTTGGGTATGTTTCTTTTCCTTTTTTGTAACTCTCTTTTTTTTGTGTGCAGGCTGAATTTAGGCACTTGGGTTCCAGGACAGAAATGGCCACGCCCCTTTTTGGCACCTCCCTAATTCTGTCTTTTGCCCTCACACTGTTCAGATCCTGGGTCTGAGTTACTGCACCTTTGGCATTTTGTTTAATTGATATATTTTTTCACACAAAAAAAAAAATGGAACGGGACGTTTGGCTCATTACAGGGTCGGTCTGTTTCTGGACTCAACTGTTAGATCCTGCACTAGGGTTTTTCTTGCTAAGTGTTTTTCTTTGGTTGTGCATGCTTTTGGTTGGGTGTTCAAGAGCTTTCTAGGCAGGACGTGGCTGCTTCGGGTACCATTTTTTGTGTGGAGTTGGCCACAGCTGGAGTCATAAATGTATAACTAGAATATTAGATCATGGTTAAGAACTCTGATCGTGATGGAAGAGCGGGTATGGACCGACACCCTCGTGTCTCCTTACCTTCTGTCCTTCTGGACAGTAGCCGTTGATGAAGTCCTTACAGATGTCGGCCTTGTCGGACACGTAGACGTGACTGTAGGGACACTCCGTGTTGTTGCAGAACCCTTTCAAGAAGTAGGAGCACACGGGCATCTGTAGAGACACATAGAGGTAGACCAACAGGAAAGATGACCGATAAGGGACACCACGATACCCCACACTGCGGAAAAACCCCACAGACTGTAGAAGGCGTGACGTCACTCTGGAGCGTTCAACTCTGTCCATCTAAAGAAACGACTCAGGTCAGAATCACAAACACTGTGGAGGAGATTCGACAAGTGGAGCATAACACACCAGTAAGAAGTCACTTCAATAAAGCTAACCTGGGATTTAGAAACTATGGGTTCGACCAGGGGTGGGCAAACTTTTTTATTCACGGGTCACATTGAGTTCTAACATTTGACAAAGGGGGCGGGAACAGGAGCAGATGGATGGCATGTTTTGGTAACCGGCAGCTTAGATCGATAGAATGGTGTGTTAAATGTTACATCAAGCACATTAATTTTCAAATCTAGCGCGCTGGTCCGAAATCTAGTGCGATAGCGCTTAAAAACGTTCATTTAGCGGCGCTAAGTTTGAAATCTAAGCGCTTGATGTAACATTTTGCTTGTTTTAACATCTAACATGCTTGTTTACGTGCGTGTATTGGCCCTGATGGCTTTCCGTATCGGTGCACACTGTTTATTTTGACAGTGTGCGCATCACGGAGACACACACGTTTTAATGGGAGCAGTGTTGTTGTTTTCTCAACGAAGCCAAAATATCTAGAGTGCACCATCTAGTGAGGAAACATAAGAATTACACGGTAAAAAAAACCCATTAACAATATTTATTTATTTAATTTTTTCAAGTTTGATGGACCGGAATTAACCGTTTAACGGGCCACATGTGGCCCGCGGGCCTTAGTTTGCCCATACCTGGGCTAGACTCACAATTTTATTTCATATGAAATAGTAACTTATTTGTTTTTAAATTAATTTTTTTGACCAATCAGGTGAAAAAGAATCATTTCCGACGGTACACTAGTGAGAAAAAAAAAAAGGCATATGCATCACGTCATTATGCATGAACCTTATTTGGAGTTTAAGAGGCGTGGTCTGGACGGGATGGAGATAAAGTTGGCTGAGATTTGTCGTAGGTGTTGTTTATAAAGCTTAACCTGAATAAATGGAGTTGTGGAGGTTTTATTAAATACCAAAATTGCGTGGCGTAAGCGACAATTCCTAAATTTATGATCCATCAATGTAAGTCTTTATGAACTAACATCCACAAGTTTCCAATCCTTAGTATAGCGCGTGTAAGTGTTTGTGTGTGTTGGACATGAGTGCGGTGAACGTGGCGGAGATCGCTCTATATTTACCCCTGAGGGAGCAGAGGGAACATGTGGAGGGGTGTGTCCTCCCTGGAGAGATTGGATCTGTTCTACCTAATTAACTGCAACAGAAATATTTATCCAGCCTGCAGCTCGTCCAGCTCCCATGATGTGTTTATGTGTGCGAACTGGGCCGGGGTGCGGGGCTGGCCTGCCTGTATCTGGTTGCAGAGTATTTGTGGGAGTCGATGGGGGTAGGTGGCAGGGTAAGTTGGGGGTGAAGGAATCAGGCTCATGTGTCCACACTAGAGCCTGGATCACATTTGAAGGGGTGATGGATGCATGATCCCGCTCCCCCCGTCCCAACTGGAACCAGAGCGTGGGGATGGTGCACACAGGTGCAGCAGGACACCTGTTGCAGCTTCTCCTGCCGCTGGGAAACACACTCGAGCAGAACCCGGTTGCCATGGCAACACGGGAACCCAAATGTGATGGATTCAAAGAACAACTAAGTCAATGCTTGACAGAGATTTTTTGAAGTTGTAACTAAAGAGCGAATGGTATAAAAAGTGTCTCAAATTCAGACCTAATCAAACGATCTCACTTAGAAAGCAGAGAGGGCTTGACCAATTTAAACAAACACAACCGATTTATCAGTTTGCTGATTAAATTGGTGAGGTAAGGTGAGGTGTTTCAGGCACGTCCAATCTGGAGGAGACCAAGAGGCAGGTGCACATAAATATTATATGGTGCCTGCCTCGCAAACAGACCGCTAAACAACGGACACACGGTGGATTACGTTATTGTAAAAATATTTATTCCAATAAATTGGAATTAACTGTATTATTTCTTGTATGGACAAATTTTGAAAAACTATTTCATCAGATCTGCGTGTTTGACTCCGTCACACCAGTGGTGGATGAAGTACTCACTTTTTGTACTTAAGTAAAAGTAACAATAAAAATCTACTTAAGTAAAAGTACAAAAGTATTTGGTGTAAATTTTACTTTTTAAGTAAAAAGTAAAAGTATTCGATCATAATTTAAATGTTATATTTTGTGCTATAGGGTGTCACCATGGTAACCAGGATAAATACTCTGCAGGGGCGTTCCCCCCCACCTCCGCCCCTTTTTGGTCAAAAAAAGAAAGGAGACTAGTCAAGCTATCCCCAGAAGGGCCAGCAAATGGGCCGCCAAAATGCAGGAAAATGACACTTTAAAATGTTTTTGGAGGGAGGCCCCCAGTCACACTATATTGGCTTTGTCAAAGCCCCGCCCCCTTTAATAAAATTCTAGATCCGCCCCTGCTCTGTGTAATGATGGCTCAACTTTTTATTTAGAAGTAAACACAACGAACAACGATCTTCTAACTCTTTTTAATTTGTACTATATTTGATGTCAGTTTTTTGGCGCTGAATGAATGCGGAAAATATTTACTCTCGATTCTGATTGGTCCTCGATTCATGACTTCTTCTCCAGATCAACTGCTCCTTTTGATTTTGGCGATGCGGCTTCAAGATGCGCTAAAAAAACCTGTGTATTTTTCTAAGTCCAAACAAAAATGTAACGAAAAATGTAAAACACACTTTTAAAAAGTAGCGAAGTAAAAGTAAAAGTACCGGTCTTAAATTT
The DNA here is from genome assembly GCA_902685375.1 of Neostethus bicornis. Classification (NCBI taxonomy): domain Eukaryota; kingdom Metazoa; phylum Chordata; class Actinopteri; order Atheriniformes; family Phallostethidae; genus Neostethus; species Neostethus bicornis. The sequence continues at coordinate 3,487,754 of LR738547.1, read as the reverse complement.
TACTTAAGTAAAGTACAGATACACAATTATTTTACTTAAGTACAGTAACAAAGTACATTTACTTCGTTACGTTCCACCACTGCGTCACACTGACTTTCGGCTCACTGGAAACAAAATTATGTCTCCTCAGGTGATTTAATTGAAATGTTTCATGTTTAAGAACTAAAAATCTTGAAAGATTCTTCTATAGAGCTTCATTTATCATCTGATGTGTCAGCGATAAACCACATGAATCCATCATTTATTTTACCAGGAGTTTCATCCATCTTTTTTTCTTCACCACAGTATGTTATTCCTTAAACATTTAAAATGACACATAAACTCTATTCTCATATAAAAACTGTCCTAAAAATGACCAAAATCCTGCTAAAATCAAATAAACAGCATGTTTACAGATGCTTGAAGATGGAGAAAGCGAAAACAGTGCCTCGTTTACCAGCGTACGTTACCTTCTCTTTAGAAACCTTGTGGGAAAATGGACAAACACCTTCTGCCTTTTTACACGTTCCCCTCAGAAATCTGAGGACAAACACAAAAAAACTGAGTACCGACATCCATCCGTCCTGTTCAAGACCAGCCTGTTTATCACCTGGTGCACACCGCCACTTTTTCTGGGTCGTGGATGAAGGGGCAGGCTTTGCCGCGGTTACACTTGCCGAAGCGGCTGTAGAACATGCAGTACTGCTTCTGCTGCTTCTTCTGACGGGCTTGTCTGATGATGGCCAGGCTCCGCTGCACCGCGCGACTGCAAACAAACAACACCGCATGTAAAGCAGGAGGACATCGGCGTGTTGGGGAACCAGGTGGGAAACACGTTTACCTGGCCAAGTAGCGAGTTTTAGACCGGGTCAGAGTGAGGCTAACTGGAGAAGTAGAGGTTCTTCCTGAGTGGAGAAACAAAAGAGACCAGTGAAAACATCAGTAATTCTGTTCCGTTCCGTCATCTTCCGTTGTTCCGGGGTCGGGTCGCGGGGGCAACAGCCTCTCTCTCCCCGGCTGCATCCTCTAGCTCACCCGGAAGGATCCCAAGTTGTTCCCCAGCCAGCTGTGAGACGAGGCGCTCGGGGGCATCCTGATCAGATGCCCGAACCACCCCATCTGGCTCCTCTCGACCTGGAGGATTAGCGGCTCGACACCGAGCTCCTCCCGGATGGCAGAGCTCCTCACCCGGAAAAGGGTGGAATACCCCTGCGGGTCAGGGACAGAGTCCCGCCCCAAGTGGAGGAGTTTAAGTATCTCAGGGTCTTGTACACGAGTGGGGGAAAGATGGAGCGGGAGATCGACAGGCGGATCGGTGCGGCATCAGCAATAACTAGGACGCTGCATCGGTCCGTCGTGGTAAAGAGAGAGCTGAACCGAAAAGCAAAGCTCTCGATTTACAAGTCGATCTACGTTCCAACCCTCACCTATGGTCACCAGCTGTGGGTGGTGATCGAAAGAATGAGATCGTGGGTACAAGCGGCCGAAATGAGCTTCCTCCGCAGGGTGGCTGGGCTCTCACTCAGAGATCGGGTGAAAACATCAGTAATGATAAACATAATTCTTTGTTGTCGATGAGCAGAACCACGGCTATCAGAGGGAATCGCTGGGCGATGTGGGGGCAAAAAACATTGACCACAATGAGGATTTTATCACCGCAAGATAGCTGGAATTTCAATTGACACAGATTCATTTCATCACAAGAAAAATATTAGAACACTAAGTGGAGAGCGAGAGGAGGGGGGAAATCACAGTATCAAAATTAGAAGCTTTTTCGGGGCAAATTGATTTGAAAGAAATTTATTGATCCCCAAATAAACAATTTCTGAATAAAGAATGTTTATTTTTAAGAGATGAGAATGTTTACCCCCTCTTTACCCTCTCTGTGATGTTTTATTAGCGGTCGACCCCACCAGCAGCGAGAGTCTGAACCTGTTATTTATACTGGGCAGCCAGGGTGTGTAAGTGCCTGCAGGAAGAGGGTCCGTGGCCAGCATGATAGCCGAGCTGACCCCCATGTTTGGGACTTTTATGGGAGGGTGGTCGGCCGGTGGCTCCATCCCAAGAACAAATGTGACGCTGGCCGAGCCGGGATGTGAAATTACACCTCTGGCTGGAAGGACACCTGAGGAAGCCTGGAACGGACTGGTTTGGAGGCAGGTCACGAGCGCCTCCATTCAACCTGCAGGCAGATGGAGGGGGGCTTTAATCTGCTCCATCCACCCCCCGGCCCTCCTCCTCACCGCGCTGACAGATGACAACTTTATTATTTCAGATGGCGAATCCAGCGAGCCGGTCCGCCAGCGGACTGATGCTACACACCATCGTCAATTCACTCCGGAAGTTAATAAAACCACTAATGTGAGCTTAAACTACTGGTGTGTTACCAATCCGTCCCAGTATTACTCTTTACAGTACATCTGATGCCATGCTGTACCCTGTCTACATATCCGGAGATGGAGGAGTGTGGTGCAGTGCTGGACAGCAGACACACGTTGTGTACGGGTGCAAGTTGTGTGGTGGGAAGATGGAAAGAAATTTTCTAAGGGTTGATTCTTCAACTTTCATCATGTCCCTCCAGGGGGCGCCACATCATGTCAGTTTCTTCCATCTAACCCTATCTCCTGCATCTTATTCGGTCACACCAATTATCTTCATGTCTTCCTTCACTGTATCCATGAACCTCCTCTTTGGTCTTCCTCTAGTCCTCTTTCCTGGTGGTTCCAAATCCAGCATCCTTCTTCCGATGTACCCTCTCTCTCTCCTCTGCACATGTCCAAACCATCTCAGTCTGGCCTCTCTGACTTTAAAACCTCCAACATGTGCTGTTCCTCTGATCCTGTCCATCCTGGTCGCTCCCAGAGAGATCCTCAGCATCTTCATCTCTGCTTCCTGTCTTTTCTTCAGTGATACTGTCTCTAGACCAATCAGCATGGCCGCTCTCACCACCGTTTTGTACACTTTTCCTTTCATTTTATCTGAAACTCTTCTATCACACATCACACCTGATGCTTTTCTCCACCCGTTCTAACCTGCCTGCACACGCTTCTTCACCTTTTTTCCACACTCTCGATTATTCTGGACTGTTGCTCCTAAGTACTTAAAATCTTCCACCTTTTCTATCTCTTCTCCTTGTAACCTCACTTTTCCACTTGGGTTCCTCTCATTCACACACATTCACTCCCAGAGAGATCCTCAGCATCTTCATCTCTGCTACCTCCATCACTGTTTTCTGTCTTTTCCTCAGTGCCATTGTCTTTAGACCAATCAGCAAGGCCGGTTGATGTAGGAAGGAAAATAGTAGGGGACCAGAAAGAAAAAAATAAGTTCAGAGGGCATTGAGGAGGATGAAGAGTGAGAAGGTTCTTGGTCCTGTAGAGCGATGGGAGTGTGAAGGTGAGGTTTTTATAAAACCTTTTGAACACCTTCACTGTTTAAATTATTCAAATGTTCCATCAGACAACCAATTTAGTTTTAGTGCTAATCCTTTTTTATGAGTTTTTAATTTCAAAATGGTAAAAAACAGTGTTTAAAACTCTGGTAAGTTTATTTAACAGGATCTCAGATTGTGATTAGAAGCCCGATAAATGGAGAAAAAAACCAAAGGAATAAAATAAGTTATACTATAAAATTATGGAAAAAGGCCTCTGAGCTTTAACCTCTTCAACTCCAGGACATTATTTGGGTTTCCTGCTTAAAAATAACATTTCCAAAGTTAAGAGTGTGAAGTACTGCATGGACAAGGTCTATTTGAATAATCAGGGGTGGATCCAGGGGGCCGGGGGAGATTTGAATCTCAGAAGATTATCCATGGATAAACATAATCTTCCGTTTGTTCCGGAAGAAACGGAAGACTATCAGGTTCCATATAAACATGGAACCTGATAGACTTTCTAAAGCTTTTCTGACTGAGACTTTTCCACTTTATTATTCCGTTCCGTCATCTTCCGCTTGTTTGGGGTCGGGTCACAGGGGCAACAGCCTCAGACGGGAAGCCCAGGCTTCTCCCACCCCGGCTGCATCTTCCAGCTCACCCGGAAGGATCCCAAGTCGTTCCCCGGCCAGCTGTGAGACATAGTCTCTCCAGCGGGTCCGAGGTCTGCCTCTTGGTCTCCTCCCGACGGGACGTGCCTGAAACACCTCACCCGCAGGGCGCTCGGGGGGCATCCTGACCAGATGCCCGGACCACCTCATCTGGCTCCTCTCGACCTGGAGGAGGAGCGGATCGACAGCAAGCTCCTCCCAGATGGCAGAGCTCCTCACCACCCTACAGCCTCCCTGTAGAGGAAGCTCATTTCGGCCGCTTGTATCCGCGATCTAATTCTTTCGGTCACCACCCACAGCTGGTGACCATAGGTGAGGGTTGGAACGTAGATCGACTTGTAAATTGAGAGCTTTGTTTTTCGGCTGAGCTCTCTCTTTACCACGACGGACCGATGCAGCGTCCTAGTTATTGCTGATGCCGCACCCATCCGCCTGTCTATCTCCCGCTCCATCCTTCCCCCACTCATGAACAAGACCCCGAGATACTTAAACTCCTCCACTGGGGCATTTCTGGGTGGGAGGCCCACTGTCTGATGCACAGACAGTGGGCCTCCATTGGGTCTCATTGAAAAGGAGGCCCTAAAAGCTGGGATTTTCCAACTTTCTTTAGTTAGTACAATTATCAGCTTTGTTTATCTTAAAACTAATTTTGGTGTATTTTTTGTTCAGTTTACTACGTGAAGCTGTTGAGCCAGCGATGTTGTGACGTTGGGCAGTAGAAAGAAACTGGCAACATCCAGCCATCCTGCACCTGTAGGGTTGGTAGATGTTCGGAACAGCTTGTTGGCGGAGACACGGAACAGTGAGCCGCGGATCCAGCACATCTGGCTCACCCGCTGCCTCTCCTGGGGCGAACGGTGGCGATTTTGGAGGAAACTCCTGGAAAAAACAAACAAAAAAAAAACCAAAATCCGGTGATTAAAATGATCCATTAAGTTTCAATGTGTGTGAAATACTCCCTCACGCTCTGCAGCCGGTGGGAATATCATCCCCTTTTAATTCCACCCCCTTTTTTTTTTACCCATCTCCCCTCGCCCAATACATCTTCCCTCCTCACTTTATGTTTCCCATCCTGTAGTCGCCCCCCACGTCTCCCCCCTCCCATGTCACAGCACTCTGTTAAATTGCTCCTCTAATGGAAAGGACGGCAGTGTGGAAATGGAGAGAATTGAAAAGAGGAGAGGAGGAAATCAATGAGATAATAGGCAGGGCAGGGGGCCAGAGCGGCCAGGTCGGCCCTCACACACACACGCTCATACTCGATGAACATTACACACACTCAGTGTGTCTGTGTGGGCACCTGTGTGTGCACATGTGTGTGAATGCATCTATATGTGTGTTTATATATATTTGTCTATATTTACATGTGTATAACTGTGTGTATGCGAGTGTTTATCTGTGTTTGTCTCTATGCACATGTGTGTCTGTAAATGTGTGTGTGTGCATCTACATCTGCTTGTCTGTGTGTGTGTGTGTCAGTCCTTCCAGGATTTTGTGATCACAACAATCAAAAAATCAACCAAATTCTGCAAAATCCCGGAAGTTAACTGGATGTTCGATTCCCACTGAGTTCACGTCTAGGATTCTTGGAGAAGACACCTAACCCCCCATTTCTCCCACCATTGGCACCGTGGTGGCAGTCTGCTGCGGTGTAGTAGTGCAGTACACAACTTTTCCCGACGAGGGATGAACAGAGTATGTTAAAAAAAAAAAAAGATTGCAATAATTCGCAACTTTTTCCGAACACAACAACTTTTTCACAACAACTCAGTCTTAAAAGTCTGTTTAAGATGAGTTTAGTGATTAATTTCATGTGTAATGTGTGTATGAACAAGCTGTGTGTGCTCGTAGTGTCAGCAGCTTCACAGTTATCCACCAACAAGAACATCCGGTTTTCAGCAATGGAGAAAACCAAGAGAGACGTGGAACCAAATCAACACAACGTTCAACTGAACCACACGTTCCGTTCAGGGTTGATTTTCCTAAATTTTTTAAGATCTATCCACAATGGGAAGATGAAGAACTGTTACATTTTCAGGACGATCTACATTACTGTTTGGATCCTGGAGTGTTAAAGGGTTTTTTGAGGTCTAAAGTCTTGTCACACACTGTTTCTTTAAGAGGCGGAGCAGAGGACATTGGACATAGGAACATGTGTTATGTTCCTATTGGTTATGTTTGTTTGTTAACAGAACAAAAGAGATGACCAATCTCTGCTGGAGGTTTGGGTTCTGCTTGGGATTTTCTAGTTCACACACTTTCTTTTATGTCCAACTTTGCAGTCACTTTGGTACTGAATACAAAATACAATTAAGGAAATTTTACAGCTAGAAATATTGGGGAATCCCAAAGTACTACTCTTAGGATTATCACCTGAAACTGTGACTCAAAAATAAACAATTATCCTTTTAAATAATTCATTCTTATACAAAAAAAACAGTTTGAAATGAGAAGTTCTAACTTTAGACCGGTGGAAGAATATGGTGGAAGAAATATATCGTGGAGAAGCTGAAATAGGAAGAGTCGAATGTTCTGTCTGGAATGTTGGAATCTAATCTGAAACAACAAAACTACCGTAATTTCACGGCCATAAGGCGCCCCTAAAAGTCTCAAATTTTCTTCAAAAGGAGCGGTGTGCCTTTTCGTGCGGTGCGCCTTGTGTGTGAGAAAAAGCGGACCTGAAAGAAAACGCGGTGCTTGTGAGAAAAAGCGGATCTAAAAGAAAACGCGAGGCGGACCCTGAAAGAAAACACATGAGAACGATAAGAGTGAAGTGTGAGCGGTGTGGGAGCGATGGATGACCGAAGGAGACCACAGTTTCACGAAGGGTGGAAGGCAGCGCCGGGCGAGTTACGCTACAGTTTGCCAATGGATTGTAGATGCCTGGACTAACGTGTCTGCTGGTACTGTTATCCAAGCTTTCGCCAAAGCTGGTATCCTTTCTGAGGAGCCGCACAATACAGACAGTGACTTTGACAGCGAGGAGCGAAGTGGACCTGCTCTGTTGGATTTTGCGCAGCTGTTCGATTCTGAAACAGAGGATGAGGACTTTGACAAATTTGAATAAAGACTATTACCGGTAATGTGTTTGTTTAAACTACTTAAATAAAGCACAACCAAACTCAGTTTTGCTCCCGATCTATTTTTTAATACGTACATTTGCATGCTTGCGTGTGTGTTGTTGTAAGGCGGTGTGTGACTGATACTGTGCCTTTTCGTACGGTGTGCCTAATGGCCGCTAAATTACGGTAATCTTAGGGGGGAGACGGTGGCTCAGTGGTTAGAGTGTTCACCCGCAGACTGGAAGTTCGCGGGTTTGCATCCCACTGAGTGCACGTCCTTGGAGAAGACACCTAGCCCTGTTTCTCCCACCATTGGCGCCGTTGTAGCAGCCTGCTGCGGTGTAAGGAGTGCAGCACACACATTTCCCCGGTGAGGGATGAATAGAGTGAGTAAAAAAAAAAAATCTCTTGTTAAAGGTTGAGCAAAGTTTTCCCAACAAGTAGCACTTATTTTATTGATTTATTTTGGATTGTGAAAAGTGTTTTTATTTGTTTGCAAGTGTATCTGTGTAGGTGGGGGATCCCTCCTTCAAGTGCTCCATAAGGTTTCTTCATCTCCCCCCCAACTGCTGTTTTTTCTATGGAGTTTTTTTCTCACCAAAAAGGAGAGTCTATTTGTGTAGATTTTTTGTTCTTCACTCTTTTTTTTGTACTCTTGTTCTAACGACTGTGTGAAGCTCGTTGAGACATTTCGCTTTACAAATAAAGTTTATCTGAATCTGGATGTATGCATGTGTGTGAGTGTGTTTGTCTCTCTGTGTGTGAATCTGTGTGTCTCTGTGAGTGTGTTTGTCTCGTTATTTGTGTGTGTGTTTCAGTGTCTGTAAATGTGTGTGTGTGTATCTCTGTATCTGTGTGTGTGGGTGCAGGGGTTATGGCGATAAATTGCGCTGTCCTGTCACTTCTATTTGGGGCGGATCGGGGCTGGTGTGCAGGGCGCCGCTGGAGGTAATTTGCTGCCGTATTTCAGATGGGCTGGAAATGGGTTTGGAGCGAGAGTTCATGCCTCCCATTACGGAGAAGAAAGAGGGTTACCCCGGACGCACGGCGCGCACAAAACAACTGCCAGGGACGCTTAGCGAGCTGAGAGGGGTTTGCTGCACTGCTGCAGACAGGAAGCCGGACCATCTCACAGCCACACACACACACACCATCCCCCTGATGCTGCCCTCCAAGGGGTAACGGCAGCCGGGGGAGCAGTAACGGGGCTAATGTTGGAAAGCTGACTGCCACCCAGGGAGGCTTAAACACCAACCGCCGGAGACACAATGGAGGTTAATGGGAGACGACACGAACAGTTACACAGACGGCAGTTAACCCTGACACGGGCCTGCGTGTGCAGGGCTGTGAGTGTGTGTGTGTGTGTGTGTTCTCATCCAGGAAAATTCCAGCAAAGTAATAGGTTTAATGTCAGTCATCCGGACTTCGGTTGAGTTTGAAGACGGTTCGTGGCTTCGTTAATTCTAATGTTTCACTGCTGAGAACGTGGTACTCAAATAAAATCTACGGAGCTCATCTTCAGAGATCAGATGGAGAAAATACACACGAACGAAATGATCTGAGATGTCTGCCACACACTTACAAATGATTCAAACAAAACACACTTTAGATTTAATTCAGAGTGTTAGGGATCATCGGCACGATGAAAAATCCAACAGAGAAGAAGACATTCTTATGCACGTTCATTGTTCACACACGCTCTTCACACCACCGGTCAGTGGTTAGATCACATGTAGCAACAATAAACATCCAAAATAGAGCAGCATGAGTTATGCTAAATTTTTTAAAATAAACTTTATTCATCCCTCACCGGAAAACTTATGTGCTGCATTTCACCGCAGCAGGCTGCCACCTATGATGGCGCCAATGGTGGAAGAAACGAGGGGTTAGGTGTCTTCTCCAGGGACTCTAGACGTGCACTCAGTGGGATACGAACCTGCGAACTTCCGGTTGACTTCCGGTTTGCGGGCGAACGCTCTAACCATTGAGCCACCGTCTCCCCAGAATCAATACATCAAGGATTTTGCAGCATTTTTTTATTTTGTTTTGGTCCAAAATGTCTGAGTTCAGGAGCAATTTTTCTAAAAGCTTCAATATAAAAGTTGAATTGTTTTAAACCCCAAAACCTTATCTGTTTACAATTAAATCAACTGTTTCTGACCGTTTTAAGCATAATTAATAGCGATGTTAAAAGAAGCAACAAAACCAGAACAAAACGAGGGGGGAGACGGCGGCTCAGTGGTTAGAGCGTTCTCCCCGCTGACCGGAAGTTCGCGGATTCGCATCCCACTTAGTACATGTCTAGGTTCCTTGTAGAAGACACCTAACCCCCCGTTTCTCCCACCATTGGCGCCATTGTGGGCAGCCTGCTGCGGTGTAGGAGTGCAGCACACAAATTACCCCAGTAAGAAATCAATAGAGTGAGTAAAAATTAAAACTGTTTTATTAAAAAAAGTGAATAAAATATCATAAATCAGGTTAACTTGATCCACGTTTTATTTTCAAAACTGAACATGTGGTTCAGCTGAACATTCCCACAGATTTTGTTGTGTTGGTTTAGTTCCACCTCCTTCTCTCTTGTTTTGAAAACTGGATGTTCTTGGTGGTGGATAACTGCTGACACTACGAGCACCCACAGCTTGTTCACACACACATTACACATTAAATAAATCACTAAACTCATCTTAAACAGACTTTTAAGACCTAGTTGTTGTGTAAAAGTTGTGGCATTTGGACAAAGTTGCAGATTATTTTGATTTTGCAGATGAAGAGAAACTGCAGTTCTGCATAAATAAATGTCCTTAACGATACCTGGACCTATTTATGATCATTTTAACCCCTCTAAATGTAGGGAGATTATCATGGTTTACTTTTCCTAATAACTTTTCTTCACACAAAGTTGCTTACCTTTACCTGGATTTTACCACCCTGGTTCAAGTGTGCTATTTTGTTTCTGGTGTCCTTTAACCGATCTTTTGTTTTGGTCATAGTGGAGTGTCTGAGGTTGTGAACTGGTGTCTTTAGTATAGATAGCCAGTTAAAAAATAAGCAGGTAGCGATGAATGGAAGAGAGAAAAACTTAAAGGCCAGTGAGAGAAAAAATTCTTATTTGTTTGCAGAAAACCCAATACTTATTATTCACCGAAATTCGCAAATAAATTTCTTAAAAATAAAACAGTGTCATTTTCTAGACAAAAGGATTACATCTCTCAACAGGAAGGACTACATTTCCCATCAGGAAGAACTACATTTCCCAAAAAGAAGAACTACATCTCCCTGCAGGAAGAACTACATTTCCAAACAGGAAGGACTACATTTCCCAACAGGAAGAACTACTTCTCCAAACAGAAAGGACTACATCTCCTATAAGGAAGGACTACATTTCCCAACAGGAAGAACTACATCTCCCATAAGGAAGGACTACATTTCCCATCAGGAAGAACTACATTTCCCAACAGGAAGGACTACATCTCCCATAAGGAAGAACTACATTTCCAAACAGGAAGAACTACATCACCCATAAGGAAGGACTACATTTCCCATCAGGAAGAACTACATTTCCAAACAGGAAGGACTACATCTCCCTGCAGGAAAGTCCAGCAGCAGAAAAACCTAAATTCATCGTCATATTTGATTTAATGGTCAGAAACTTCTCAGGATGAGACACAGAATGAAGCATTTTGGGTTTTTTTTTCATTCATTTCCACTGTTTTTTGTTTTCCTAAATCTTTGTCTTCTTTAAAGTTTTTGGGTTTCAAAAAAACTAACAGTGTTTGAAAGTCAAAGATAAAGAACTTTAACACGTGAAGAACAAAGAGGGAGCAAATATGAAGGAGAGTAAGGGCACAAAGAGGCTCCCCGGGGATATGTCTGAGAGTGTGTGTGTGTATTTGTAAGTGCGTGTGCGCGCTTCTCTGACCATGCAACGATAACGCAGAGAGCGCAATTCAGCACTACCCGACCGTTGATGAACGATGCGACTTTTGTTTTAGTGACAGGCGGGAATTTGGAGGGTCGCGTGACTGCTCGGAATAATGCTGCCCTTGGCGGTTTGTCTGCAACCCCAGCACTAGTGAGCTCCTATTGGCAATCCTCTACCCTTGGAACAGCAGAAACCACCGTCTGGTTCAGTCCAAACCAGAGGAAGGACATCGGGCTGGTCCCAGACCAGAGAACAGACACTGGGCTGATTTTAGACCGAAGAAAAGACAGATTCCAAACCAGACGATGGACACTAAACTAGGGCTGAAACAACTAATCGAATTAATCGATTGCAATCGATTATTGAAATGGTTGTCAACTAATTTAGTCATCGATTAATCGTTTAGAAAGTTTTTGCTGTCAACTCCACTTAATATTACACAACTTGATTGTTTTTTGTGTATTTTTACTCATGTTAACCTCGGCCATTTTTGTTTGGTACTATACCTCTGAACAAGGTTAAATTTGCAAATCTAAAACTGTTAATGATTTCTTGTTTTTAAATGTGATCCTGGATGGTCAACAGTTTACATTTTATGTTTTTTTAGCCAGTACTATAAAACACATTTTATGGGGGCTCGTGATTTACCTTTACTGTATACAGTAAGTATATTTATTATTTTATATTTGCTGTAGAAATGGTAATGTTCTCCCTCTTTATTTCACAGAAAGATTAACATTTTTACTTATTAGAATGAGCTCAACGTGTTGTTTAAGTGGTTATGAGTTGTGTTTTGCATAACTACATTCAATAAAATGCCCAAAAACTATTATTTATTAAGTTGTCAATTCTACCCGATTAATCGATTAATCGAGCCAATAATCGCCAGATTAATCGATCATCAAAATAATCGTTAGTTGCAGCCCTACACTAAACTGAATCCAGACCAGAGAATACACACTAAAATGATTCCAGAGAACAGATATTAAACTGATTCCAGGCCAGAGGACGGAGACTGCATACAAGAGGCCATGACATGAGGGTTCTCTCCAGGCCGGTGTGGTGAGAGGAAGGCCCGTCCAGGCGGACATCCACATGACTGATGTGATCAGTAATGAGGAATAGAATGAAGCGAGGGATAACGGGTAAAACGGGGAGCAAATGCGGGGGAAAAAAAGGAGAGAAGTGAAGAAGAGGGAGCGCTGCTTCCTTTTATTGCCCAGTCTCTCACATCCTGTGCTGATCGATACTGAAGCACTAAAGAAGATGAGCGCCTGGACGCTCTGTGTGTGTGAGTGTGTCTGATAGTATGCTTATTTGGACTTGTCACCAGCTTATGAACATATGAAGCAAAAATATGAAGGCAAAGGAAATTCAAAATGACGCTAAATTGGATCAAAATTTAAACAGAAACACACTAAATAAATTAAACAGAAGCAGAAATAAGTTAAAGATGTAAAAGCGTGGGCGGGGTTAAAGCTGCTGGGATGTAATTTATCCCCCCGGCGCATGCTTTACGGCTTTCTTAATTCAACTCCTGATACTATTAATGGAGTTAATGTTGAGATTATATCTCTTTTCTGGTGGTGGGGTCTGATATACGGCAGCAGTCGCCCACTACGCCCTCTTTCTAACTGCCATGGGACGGTAAATCATCAGCCATGGGGCTAAAACTAGGTAGGAGTCCCAACATGAGGATGTCTAGTATCAGTGGTGGAGTCAGTAAAGAAATCTGGATTTTTGTCCGACTATGTTCTTCTCGACTTTCTACACTTCGTAGGGTCTCATTTAAAAGTGGGCTTCCACTCAAATCTGAAGAGGTGTCAACCTCTAAGAAAATTGAACAATATATAAAAGTGGACTTATATATAAATATTGGATAAAGAAGTTGGAAGATTTGAAGTACTTAGGATTAACAGTCCAGAGCAATGGAGAGTGTGGAAAAGAGGTGAAGAAGCGTGTGCAGGCAGGCTGGAACGGGTGGAGAAAAGTATAAGGTGTGATGTGTGATAGAAGAGTTTCAGCTAGAATGAAAGGAAAAGTGTACAAAACCGTGGTGAGACCGGCCATGCTGATTGGTCTAGAGACAGTGGCACTGAGAAAAAGACAGGAAACAGAGATGGAGGTAGCAGAGATGAAGATGCTGAGGGTCTCTCTGGGAGTGACCAGGATGGGCAGGATCAGAGGAACAGCACATGTGGGAGGTTTTGGGTGGGTGAGCTCTCACTCAGAGCCAGAGGGAGGAATGCTTCTTCCTGCTCTACGTCACACACTGTGTGATAACGAGGTTCAAACAACAAAATGTGTCATTTAATGTGTAAACAAAATTTTAATCATTTGATCAAAATTTACGGGAGGAGACGGCAGCTCAGTGGTTAGAGCGTTCGTGCACGGACCGGAAGTTTGCGGTTCGCATCCCACAGAGAGCACGTCTAGGGTCCTTGGAGAAGACACCTAACCCCCACTTCTCCCACCATTGGCGCCATCGAAGGGCAGCCTGCTGCGGTCTAAGGAGTGCAGCACACAAATTTCCCCGGTGAGGGATGAATAGAGTAATTCATCTATTTTATTTGTTATTTAAAATTTAGAATGTGATCTTACCATCCTGAAAACCAAATCAGCTCAGTTATAGTTGGTATAAACTAACTGAGGACAGTTTAATAAAAAGTCCTTCATTGTATTAAGAGATATCACATTCACAAAAAAGTTGTGACCTCAACTTTTAATGACTTTGAACACGTTAACCTAAAAACTTAATGAATCCGTCTATAGAGGTGGTGGCTCAGTGGTAGAGCGCTCGCTCGACTGGAAGTTAACCGGAAGTTTGCGGGTTCGCATCACACTGAGTTCACATCTAGGATCCTTGAAGAAGACACCTAACCCCCTGTTTCTCCCACCGTCTGTGCTATTGTGGAAGCCTGCTGCGGTGCAATGCAGCCCACAAATTTCCCCGGTGAGGGATGAATAAAGTCAACACTATTATTTTTATTGTTTAGTAACTGTGGGCAGTTTCATTGGTTTGGGAGCCATTTTGTTAGCAAAAGCGTTATGAATGCACGAACAGTCAGAGTTCTGAAAACCTTCCCCACATTTTGTGGGCAGAAGAATAAAGACAGTTTTAGGGTCACATTTCCATGGGGATCTTTTCTAACAAGGCTTTGCCCAAACGTTGATGGTTCAGATTTGTCTCTCAGGTTCTGTATGAGAGAACCTGTCCAGGTTTTTTTTTTTTTTTGTCCCAGATCTGTTTATTTTAACATAAAGTTTGAATAAAATGATCCATTATTTTAACCCAACTGTTCTGCTCATAGTACACGTGTATCAACACCCTCGGATTATATTTGTTTATTCATCAGTTTAATTTATTTAAAGCGGTTTGCAACACAAATGATTTTAGTTCGATAAAATCCTGCCGTTTGTTTTGGCTGCTGTGAATTTGCAGATTAATAGAGTCACAAGCTACGAGCAGTTATTGTAAGAGCCCTATTCCTGCAGAAGGTAAAAGTCCCATTAATTTTCCCAGCAGTCAATGTTATGCCACTTACAGTTGGCACAGGATTACTGAGCTCTGGATCAGCACGAGACCCTCGCGGTTACATAATTAGCACGACTGATTGATATCATAATCCTTTAATCTCTGCACTAAAATCATTATGTTAAAAAGAGTGTAAAAATGCAAGTAAGCAAGAAATTTGACACTGTCTTCCGTGAATTGACCAGCTTTGGCACCGTGTTGAGATTTAAACACAGCCTGCAGGATTCAGGTTTGTCTATCACACCAGATAATGTCCTTTCTAAACAGATTTATGTCTTTATTATGTTAAAAATAGGTTTTGTATCCTTAAATTTAGCAGGTATTTAACATAAAAAACGTGAAGACAAAACTTCTTAATGCCATTATTTCATCCGGGTTGAGTCACATTAACTCTGATTGCAGCAAAGTGTCCAAAACCATCTTTAAAAATGTTTAAATTTTAATTTGAGCAGGATATGTTTCAAAGCATGCAGTCTGCTCATGCTCAGTCCCTAGTACGAAAGTCCTGTTTTTATATAAAGGCACCAAATTAAGAGTATAGGAAGATTTTAAGTACTTAGTATCAACAGTCTAGAGCAATGGAGAGTGTGGAAAAGAGGTGAAGAAGGGTGTGCAGGCAGGCTGGAACGGGTGGAGGAAAGTATCAGGTGTGATGTGTGATAGAAGAGTTTCAGATAAAATGAAAGGGAAAGTGTACAAAACCGTGGTGAGAGCGGCCATGCTGTTTGGTCTAGAGACAGTGGCACTGAGGAAAAGACAGGAAACAGAGATGTTTGTAGCAGAGATGAAGATGCTGAGGATCTCTCTGGGAGTGACCAGGATGGACAGGATCAGAGGAACAGCACATGTTAGAGGTTTTAAAGTCAGAGAGACCAGACTGAGATGGTTTGAACATGTGCAGAGGAGAGAGAGAGAGTACATCAGAAGAAGGATGCTGGGTTTGGAACCACCAGGAAAGAGGACAAGAGGAAGACCAAAGAGGAGGTTCATGGATACAGTGAAGGAAGACATGAAGATAGTTGGTGTGACCGAAGAAGATGTAGCAGATAGGGTTAGATGGAAGAAACTGACTTGCTTTGGCGCCCCCTGAAGAGAAACGCCGAAAGGAGAAGAAGAATTATCATCAATATGATATCGTTAAAAAAAGAAGAAGACACCTAACCCCCTGTTTCTCCCACTATTGGCGCCGTTGTGGCAGCCTGCTGCGGTGTAGTCGTGCAGCACACAAATTTCCCCGGTGAGAGATGAATAGAGTAGTCAGTCAGTCATCTTCTTATCCGTCTATCTATTATGGGGTTACAGGAGCTGCAAGAGCCCATCCTGGCTAATTTAAGGCCAAAGGCAGGGTACAACCCAAACAGGTCGCCAGTCTGTCGTGGGGCCACACACACACTCATTCCTAGGGGAATCTATTGACTTCTTTAAATATTTAGCTGTAGATTAGAATAAGCTAATATATAAACAATAATCTGTGACACATTGTTTGCTTGTCCCGGGGGAGGGATCTCTCTTTCACGTGGATCCCCATGAGGTTTCTTATTTTTTCCCCGCGGATGGGTTTTTTAGGAGTTTTTCCTCACCGAGAAGGAGAGTCTAAGGGCCTAAATGTGCTAGTCTTGTTTAGTTAGCGTTTGTTAGTTATTTTTCTTGCTGTGTATTTGATTTAATTCCTCTTTTTCTTGTGAAGCCCATTGAGATGGAAATTCTGTGATTTTGGGCTCTACAAATAAAATTGAATTGAATAGGGGCAGTTTAGTACCGGCCAATCAACCTAGCATGCATGTCTTTGGAGGGTGGGAGGAAACCAGAGTACCTGGAGGAAACCCACGCAAACACGGGGAGAACATGCAAACTCCACACCGAAAGGACAGTGTTCCAAGCCTCGTCCCCACCCCGGACTCGAACCCACGACCTTCTTGCTGTTAGGCCACCATGCTGACCACTCAATAGAGTATGTAAAAAAAAAATTAATGTTCTAAAATCAAATTGTGGTCGTTCATGTACAAATGACACAATGACTAGAGAATATTTTGCATGAGACGGAACTTTTAAGAACTTTCTGAGCATGTTTTTGTAGATGTCGTCGTTCTAACTCGCTGCCTGCAGAAAGCATGAGGACAGAATATCCTCATAATGTGAAAATCTAATTGAGCGGTGGTGGTTTTAAATATTTAAAGGTGCTCACAGTGTTTGTGTATTTCATTGGGGCAGGTGTTTTTTATGTGTCTGGAAGTAGATAAGGACGGGTGAGGACAGGGACCGGTGGGTGTGATACGCCCAAAGATGAAGAGCAGCACTCGGTAGTTAACAGTGGAGAGTATGAGCTCATGATCCACTCAATAACTTCACACTGATAAAAGTGTGGTTTTCAGAGTTTCGCTCATAGATAAGCACGTGTGGGAGAATCTCCCCACCCCGGAGACCTGACCTGTCCCCCTCCCCGCCTATCTTTCTCCTCACTTCTTCACACGTGGTAATATTTCACAAGATGTCAAGCGGCTCAAATTGAAAATCCCTTGATGAATCAATATTTACTGCAGCAGCTAAATGAATAGTAATAAGTCACCAGAGGCTCAGTCCAGCCACGAAGAAGAACGCCCCCGCCCCTCACCTGCTTTACAAAATCTAGAATACACAAATGACCTCGGCTCCCCTTAAACCTCCTCTTTATTCCAAAACAGAACCAAATAAAAACTCAAATTTATTTATCCTGATAATTGGGTAACTCTGCTCACTGGGAAGGAAACGTGTTACATACAAGAAGACCAGGGGCCTCATTTACGAAGCATTACGTAGATCATAAGCTGAGCAGCTTTTTTTTTTCTCAGCACTGCGGTTGTGCTTACGCCACGCAAACTTGGCATTTATGAAAACAATCGTAATGTTCGTAACACGACGTAGGTTTCAAAAATCTCAGGGATAAAGAAACTTGGATCCATCCCGCCCCAACCACGCCTCTAGAATTCCAAATTTGTTCTGTTCCGTCATCTTCCGCTCATCCGGGACCAGGTCGCGGGGTCAACAGCCTCAGACGGGAAGCCAGGGCTTCTCCTACCCCCGCTGCATCCTTCAGCTCACCCGGAAGGATCCCGAGTCGTTTCCCGGCCAGCTGTGAGACATAACCTCTCCAGCGGGTCCGGGGTCTGCCTCTTGGTCTCCTCCCAGCGGGACGTGCCCGAAACACCTCACGGGCGAGGCGCTCGGGGAGCATCCTGACCAGATGCCCGAATCCCCTCATCTGGCTCCTCTTGATCTGGAGGAGGAGCGGCTCGACACCAAGCTCCTCCTCCAGATGGCAGAGGTCCTCACCCGATCTCTGAGTGAGATCCCAGCCACCCTGCGGAGGAAGCTCATTTCGGCCACTTTTATCCGTGATCTCATTCTTTCGGTCACCACCCACAGTTGGTTACCATGGTGAGGGTAGGAATGTAGATCCTGGTTACCATGGTGAGGGTCGGAACGTAGATCCTGGTTACCATAGTGAGGGTAGGAACATAGATCCTGGTTACCATGGTGAGGGTAGGAACATAGATCCTGGTTACCATGGTGAGGGTAGAAACGTAGATCCTGGTTACCATGGTGAGGGTAGGAACATAGATCCTGGTTACCATGGTGAGGGTAGGAACATAGATCCTGGTTACCATGGTGAGGGTAGGAACGTAGATCTTGGTTACCATGGTGAGGGTAGGAAAGTAGATCCTGGTTACCATGGTGAGGGTAGGAATGTAGATCCTGGTTACCATGGTGAGGGTAGGAACATAGATCCTGGTTACCATGGTGAGGGTAGGAACATAGATCCTGGTTACCATGGTGAGGGTAGGACCATACAGTAGACCCGCAGAAGGCATTCCACCCTTTTCCAGGCGAGGACCATGGTCTCGGATTTGGAGGCGCTAATTCCCATCCTGGCCGTGTCACACTGTGGCGCATATGTAATGGTATTCAAACGAGTCGTTCCTGATTGTAATTACTCATGAACAATGTTATTGTGTCATTATTGTGCCGCCGTACTAACGTTGTTTACAAGCAACTGAGTGAGAGTCACACACTGATCTTTCGGTGAAAAAAAAAAAAAAACTGAGTTCCAGGTGGAAAGAAACAACAGATCAGCTGCTGTAATCCAGGTCAGCCGATGGAAGCAGTCCAAATTAAAGATTTCAAAAGGTTTGACTGACAATTTGCATAAATCTTTTCTATGATGCACTATATTTTTTTTATTTACAGTCCTACACTGTTACTAATGTGTGTTTTCTAATTGTTTCTTCTCTGCTTCAAATGCTTCATTTCACTGTCCTCAGTTCACTTCAGCTTCTGTCCACAAGTGTCACCCTTTCCTAGGTCTTATCATTTTCGTACACCAGCTGTTTTGTTATCCTAAACTTACACTCCACTCACTCTCCCACCTTCATAAATAACTCATTTCATAAAATTTGGGCACAATTATGATTCATAAATAAGGCTGATTTGGAATATGTCGCGTTAACAAAATTGTTACGAAACCGCAAACA
Organism: Neostethus bicornis; assembly: GCA_902685375.1. NCBI lineage: Eukaryota > Metazoa > Chordata > Actinopteri > Atheriniformes > Phallostethidae > Neostethus > Neostethus bicornis. Next base: position 3,468,704 of record LR738547.1, on the reverse strand, counting down.
CACAGACAGCCCGAGTGTTTACTGCCCCCCTGCAGGTAGAAAAAAAATCATTATCGCAGTTTGAAACTAAAAAGTAAAACATTCTCCAGTTAACTGATGTGTGGAAATAAACAAATAAATGAGGTAGTAATAAGAGTGGGAGGGGCTTACTTGGCCGTCTGGACCTTTTTCACACTCCACTTGAGGATGGGGCTGTACTGCAGCATGGATCCCTGGCGGGCCACAAAGCTGTAGCGCATCCTGCAGAACCGCTGGGAGGCGGGACTTTTATAGTGGGATGCAGCGGTACGGTGGCTGGAGGCGGGGTCTGAAAACAAGAAGAAAAATTACTTTCAACTCAATTTAATTTAATTAAAATACATGCATACAAAAAAATACACAATCACACACAGACACACATAGATGTGCGCAAAAAATGACCTGTATATTCAACTTTACAGTTAAAAATAAATTTAAATATTTTTCATGCCAGCGGAACTAATGTGCCGCCATGCTTCTAAAAATTGTAGATTGGCATGCATGAGAGGGACTGAAGGAAAAAAAGCTGGTGTTTGTACCAAAGAAAGATGTGGTAAATTTACTACGTAATTTTACTCTTCCGTTCCGTCATCTTCCGCTTGTCCCGGGGTCGGGTCACAGGGTAACAGCCTCAAATGGGCAGCCCAGGCCTCTCTCACCTCGGCTGCATCCTCCAGCTCACCTGGAAGGATCCCAAGTCGTTCCCCGGCCAGCTGTGAGACATAGTCTCTCCAGCAGGTCCGGGGTCTGCCCCTTGGTCTCGTCCCGGTGGGACGTGCCCGAAGCATTCCGCCCGCGAGGCACTCGGGGGGCATCCTGCCCAGATGCCAGAACCACCCCATCTGGCTCCTCTCGACCTGGAGGAGGAGCGGCTCAACACCGAGCTCCTCCCGGATGGCAGAGCTCCTCACCCGATCTCTGAGCGAGAGCCCAGCCACCCTGCGGAGGAAGCTCATTTCGGCCGCTTGTACCCGCGATCTCATTCTTTCGGTCACCACCCACAGCTGGTGACCATCGGTGAGGGTAGGAACGTAGATCGACTTGTAAATCGAGAGCTTTGCTTTTTGGCTCAGCTCTCTCTTTACCACGACGGACCGATGCAGCGTCATAGTTATTGCTGATGCCGCACCGATCCACCTGTCGATCTCCCGCTCCATCCTTCCTCCACTCGTGAACAAGACCCCGAGATACTTAAACTCCTCCACTTGGGGCAGGACCCTGTCGCTGACCCGCAGGGGGCATTCCACCCTTTTCCGGGCGAGGACCATGGTCTCGGATTTGGAGGCGCTAATTCCCATCCCGGCTGCTTCACACTCGGCAGCAAATCGATCCAGTGAGAGCTAGAGATCACGGTCCAATGAAGCCAACAGGATCACATCATCTGCAAAAAGCAGAGATCTGATCCTGAGGTCACCAAACCGGATCCCTCCAACTCCTCGGTTGCGCCTAGATATTCTGTCCATAAAGGTGATGAACAGAATCGTTGACAAAGGGCAGCCTTGGCGGAGTAATTTTACTCTTCAGTTATTAAGTCTTAGTGACTATATTTTAAATCGGGCACTTTGTTGGACAGCCCACAGGTCTTACTTGAGAGGATTTCCGTATTAGCTTCCTGCTAATGATCGCTAATAAGTGACCATTTCAAAATGTTCTGCTGTCATTTTGATGTGTGATATGCATTACGTTATCTTTAGAACGTTAATGTCATGTTTTTATCTGTAGATTGTTGGTTAATGTTAAGCTAGAGCACTAAGGCTACATGCTAGCATGATCCTAAGCTTGAAGACAAGTTAAAATAAGTTCAGACTGTAATATTTGTATGTGTGTTTATTACAGAATACCAGACCGTTGAAGCAGAATAAGATTACCGTAATTTCACGACCATTAGACGCATCGTACGAAAAGGCGCAGTCTCAGTCACACACCACCTTACAACAACACACACGCAAGCATGCAAATGTGGATATTAAAAAATAGATCACGAGCAAAACTGAGTTTGGTTGTGCTTTATTTAAGTAGTAACGATACTAAACAAGCACATTACCGGTAATAGTCTTTATTAAAATCTGTCAAAGTCCTCATCCTCTGTTTCTGAATCGAACAGCTGCGCAAAATCCAACAGAGCAGGTTCACTTCGCTCCTCGCTGTCAAAGTCACTGTCTGTACTGTGTGGCTCCTCAGAAAGGATACCAGCTTTTGTGAAAGCTCGGATAACAGTACCAGCAGACACGTTAGTTCAAGCGTCTACAATCCATTGACTCGTTTATGCTGAAATTTCTCGCGGCGGCTCGATTCCCATGTTCCTCCACGTAGCTGATTGCCTTCAGCTTAAACTGAGCGTCATAAGCGTGTCTCTGTCATTTTCAGGGTTAAAACATCAATGTTGTTCATACAGCACATACCTTTTTTATACACAATCCACGCCCACACTTCACTCTTTAATGTTCTCATGACTTTTCTTTCAGGTCCGCCTCGCCTCACGAGCACCCCTTTTTTTTTAGGTCCACCTTTTCTCACACACAAGGCGCACCACACGAAAGGGCGCACCGCTCATTTTGAAGAAAATCTAAGACATTTATATGCGCCTTATAGCCGTGAAATTATGGTATTTAAAGAACGTTTTATGTACAGTTCATTTTAAACCTATTATGTCTGAACTCACGCTAACTAGGGGAAGGATGGCTCAGTGAGCAGGGCAATCGCCGTGTAACCGAAGGGCTGCCGGTTTGACCCCCTGCCAGGAGTTCATGCCAAGGTGTCCTTGAGCAAGACACTGAACCCCCAATTGCTCCTGATGGTGGTTTGCACCTTGCATGGCAGCATCCCCACCAGGTATGCATGTGTGTAGGGCTGAAACAACTAATCGAATTAATCGATTATAATCGATTATTGAAATAGTTGTTGACTGATTTAGTCATCGATTAATCGTTTAGAAAGTTTTTGCTGTCAACTGCACTTAATATTACACAACTTGATTGTTTTTTGTGTATTTTTACTCATGTTAACCTAGGCCATTTTTGTTTGGTACTATACCTCTGAACAAGGTTAAATTTGCAAATCTAAAACTGTTTATGATTTCTTGTTTTTAAATGTGATCCTGGATGGTCAACAGTTTACATTTGATGTTTTTTTAGCCAGTACTATAAAACACATTTTATGGGTGCTCGTGATTTACCTTTACTGTATACAGTAAGTAGATTTATTATTTTATATCTGCTGTAGAAATGGTAATATTCTCCCTCTTTATTTCACAGAAAGATTAACATTTTTACTTATTAAAATGAGCCCAACGTGTTGTTTAAGTGGTTATGAGTTGTGTTTTGCATAACTACATTCAATTAAATGCCAAAAAACTTATTTATTAAGCCGCCAATTTTACCCGATTAATCGAGTCAATAATCGCCAGATTAATCGATCACCAAAATAATCGTTAGTTGCAGCCCTACATGTGTGTTTGAATAAGTGAATTTGAGGTACAATGTAAAGCGCTTTGAGTGCCAACTAGGGCTGCAACTAACGATTATTTTGATGATCGATTAATATGGCGATTTTGGCTCAATTAATCGATTAATCGGGTAGAATAGACAACTTAATAAATAATAGTTTTTTGGCATTTTATTGAATGTAGTTATGCAAAACACGACTAATAACCACTTAAACAACACGTTGGCCTCATTCTAATAAGTAAAAATGGTAATCTTTCTGTGAAATAAAGAGGGAGAATATTACCATTTCTACAGCAAATATAAAATAATAAATCTACTTACAGTATACAGTAAAGGTAAATCACGAGCACCCATAAAATGTGTTTTATGGTACTGGCTAAAAAAACAAAGTGAAAACTGTTTACCATCCAGGATCACATTTAAAAACAAGAAATCGTTAACAGTTTTAGATTTGCAAATTTAACCTTGTTCAGAGGTATAGTACCAAACAAAAATGGCCTAGGTTAACATGAGTAAAAATACACAAAAAACAATCAAGTTGTGTAATATTAGGTGCTGTTGACAGCAAAAACTTTCTAAACGATTAATCAATGACTAAATTAGTCGACAACTATTTCAATAATCGATTATAATCGATTAATTTGATTAGTTGTTTCAGCCCTAGTGCCAACGCAAGTGGAGAAGCGCTGTTGAAGTCCAGTCTATTTACCATTAACAGGAAGGTCATCATTTTATTAGTTTTAATAGTTAAAAAGAATAACGCTTAAACCTGGTTTTGAGGATTTTTTTCTTTTTTTATGTCATCTTTTATTTTTTTTCGAGTACAGTGAAAAAATTCTTAAAATCAGAAATCAGGTTTTTGTGTAAAACAAATTGGAGATTTTAGTTTTGGACCATTTTGCAAAGCCCTGACGCCGACATGCACGCACACACAATCTCTTTCACAGACACACACACACACACACACACACACCATGTCACAGACTCAGGCAGGTGTGCTCTTTAATAAGCTTCACATATAAAAATGAGGGAATAACAGAGGCAGAATTTTTATGAGTCTAATAAATCATGCGCTCTGTCTCTTCTTACCCTCCCTCCCCCTCACACACACACCAATACTCTCCCCCACACACACGCGTACCCCCTTTTCATCCTCACTTTAAGTCTCATTCGTTATATCATGTTACAGATCCATCAGAGCGGCGGCGTGAGAGACAAAAATGGGCCTAAGTGTTTTTATTTATTTATTCAGTTGCGTATCCATCATGGTGCTTTATGATGTGCCGTCTGACGCACAAAGAAGAGGATTTGCATTTCGTCTACGTTTCCATCGGTTACACAGAATGTGCAGATGGCTGCCTGGTGAGACGGGACGTTGTCACAGACAGACATGGAAGTTTTTTGTGAGGCAGCGGACGGACAGAGGAAGATCCGGACCAGGTAGATCTTCATCTGGTTTGGAAGGATCACAATCCCATGAGTGTTCAACAGTGGTGGATGAAGTACTCACTTTTTGTACTTAAGTAAAAGTAAAAGTACCAATAAAAAAATCTACTTAAGTAAAAGTACAAAAGTAATTTGTGTAAATTTTACTTTTTAAGTAAAAAGTAAAAGTATTCAACCATAATTCAAATATTATTTTTTGTGCTGTAGGGTCACAAATAAATACTCTGCAGGGGCGTGACCCCGCCCCCCCTCTCCCGCCTCTTTTGGTCCGCAAAAGAAAAGAAGAAAGGAAAGGGGACAAGTCAAGCTATCCCCTGCAGGGCCAGCAAATGGTCCACCAAAATGTAGGAAGTTGACACTTATTTTTTTAAATGTTCTGGGGGGGCGGTGAGGCCCCCAGTCACCCTATATTGGCTTTGTCAATGACCTCACGTCCCCGCCCCCCATCCCCACCCCATCTTCAGAAAATCTTAGAACCGCCCCTGCTCTTGGCGCTGAATGAATGCGGAAAATGTTTACTCTTGACTCTGATTGGTCCTCGATTCATTACTTCTTCTCCCGATCAACTGCTTCTTTTGATTTTAGCGATGCGGCTTCAAGATGAGCTAAAAAAAACTGTATTTTTCAAATTCTTGAACGAAAATATAACGAAAAATGTAAAACACACTTTTAAAAAGTAGCGAAGTAAAAGTACAGATATTTGCTCTAAAAATGTAGTAAAAGTAAAAGTACCGGTTTTAAATTTTACTTAAGTAAAGTACAGATACACAATTTTTTTACTTAAGTACAGCAACGAAGTACATTTACTTGGTTACGTTCCACCACTGGTGTTCAACCAATGACTGTGTTACGTGGGACATTTCAAGTCTCATCCACCAAATTGGAAATAGTTTTGGGGCACAAGTAACTAAAAATTAAAGCACAAGTTATCCAAGTTCATTTCTGTCCAATCAGATGGCCGCAAAAAACATTTTAACAATGTCCACGTGATTGCTTCGACCTCACATTAACCTTAACTGAGGAGAACTCCTCAGTTTAAATTCAGCCAGACCTCCCAAAACAGAATACCAGGGCCGTAAAGACAATCAGAGCTCCTGCTGCCCCCAGAGACCTTTTGATTCTCCCTCTGGTTCCTTCTCCTTCTCAGGAAGTTGCTTCCATTTGTCAGCTGGGACGCAACACCAGATCAGCTGGAGAATTCATCTCAGTAAAACGTATCAGCTGGTGAGCTCAAAGAGAACACAATCGCACAAACACACACTTTAGTTATAAATATGTAAAAAAAAAATCCCAGGTTTGGCGGACAGTGTCTCCATCTTTGGAAGGTCTCATCAAGATTATTTTTACAGATAAAAAGGGTATCTTTTTTTTTTTTTTTAGGGCTAAAATATGTGATATTTGCACCAAAAAAGTTTATCAATACATTTATTCAGTTATCTCTTCCTCCTCTCGCTCACCACTTCGTCCCACGCCCTGAGCGCATCCACAATATAATATCAATTTTCTTTTAGTTTGCAAATCCAATGTAAAAGCATCAAATTAGCAAAACTAGCGCTTATTATTTTATATTCTTATTTTGGTCCATTTACATAAAAATTGCATTTCCTATCGGAGGATGCAGCTGGAGTGAGAGAAAAACTGGGTTTCTGATCTGAGGCTGTTGCCCTGGCGACCCGGCCGCGGATAAGCAGAAGACGTCGGGACGGACTGAGCCTGAGCAGAGCGCGTGCGTTAAAGCACTCCCTGCTTATGTTAGAATGTCAACTGAGAACAAACTTCTTGAATAAAACATTGTGGAGTTCGAAAAATATCTGAAAATTGGACGGTAGAGCTTTTTAAATTTCTTAAGTGTCCATAAATTTCCACGCACAGGTTTAGGGGAGGCGGTGGCTCAGTGGTAGAGCATTCGCCTGTGGACCAGAAATTAACTGGAAGTTCGCGGGTTTGAATCCCATTGAGTTTACGTCTAGGGTCCTTGGAGAAGACACCTAACCCCCCGTTTCTCCCACCATTGGCGCCGTCGTGGCAGCCTGCTGCGGTGGGATGCAGCACACAAATTTTCCCGCTGAGGGATGAATAAAGTCAGTCAGTCATCTTCTTATCCGCCTGTCCCTTTTGGGTTTGTGGGGGGCGCCGGAGCCCATCCCGGCTGATTTAAGGCGAAGGGCAGGGTACACCCCGAATAGGTCGCCAGTCTGTCGCGGGGCCACACACATACAACCATCCACACACACACTCATTCCTAGGGGCAATTTGGCACCGGCCAATCAACCTAGCATGCATGTCTTTGGGAGGTGGGAGGAAACCCACGCGAACACGGGGAGAACATGCAAACTCCACACAGAAAGGACAGTGTTCCAAGCCTCGTCCCCACCCGGGACTCGAACCCACGACCTTCTTGCTGTGAGGCCACTGTGCTACCCACTGCGCCACCGTGCTTCCTTATGAATAAAGTATAGATTATTATTCATTAAATATCATTAAATAGAAAAAAAAAAAAAACACTTGAGGAATGTTTTCATGTGTGAAAAATACTCAAATCTGCTGACCCAGATGTGGGTCAACTGAACCCTCGAATAATTACCAGCCGGCATTATGTAATGCGCAATGATATAGACCGCTGATGGTATTTAACCGAAACATCTTTCAGAAATGTGCATTATTTGAAAACAACGGCGATGTTTCAGCCAATTGGAATAAAGCATTCACCCAGACCGATAGTGTAAGAAAAGATCAATCTGGTGATACATGAGTGGGTGAAAAGATGGGTGTTGGGTTATCAGAGTAAGGAGTTGGGTGGGGGGTGTGTGGGGGGTGATGGAGGTGGTTTGTTCAGGATTAGTTGCCTGGCTTCCAGTCACTCTTTCTCCCACAATCCATCTGTAGCGCGGTCAGAGCTATTTGAGCGTCCCGGCAGATGACAAATAGGGCTTGTCGAAGGTGCTGCCACCATTCCCACCCCCCACGCCCGCCCCAAACACCTCTGCACTTCAATCTGCCTCTACTTGTACCGTGCCTCTCTATGCGTCTCTATGGTATACATACTGTACATTGACTGTAAATATATCACAGGGACGGGAATCGATTAAAAAAAATTAATAAAATCACAAATCTGATAAAGATTTATCTCAATTAATTACAATTAATCATGTTTTAAATTTACAAACAACCATAAAATTGTAAAGTTAGAAAGTTGTTTGTAGAATACAAAGAAAACTTCCAATGAAAATAGACTTGGGGTCTCGACCAATAAAACACGGCAAAGACGAAGAGGGAGACGGTGGCTCAGTGGTTAGAGAGTTCGCCCGCGGACCGGTAGTGGATCGGAAGTTCGCGGGTTTGAATCCCACTGAGTTCACGTCTAGGGTCCTTAGAGAAGATACCTAATCCCCCCTTTCTCCCACCATTGACGCTAACGTGGCAGCCTGCTGCGGCGTAGGAGTGCAGCACATATTTCCCCAACGACGGATGAATAGAGTAAAAGAAAAAAAAAAGAAAAAATGAAATCTACAGTATAATATTAGCCACAGGAACAAGTCGTTATCAACACTTGCATTTTTTTCCTCAATAACTGTATTTAATTAAGAGAATACCAACACCAACAAGGGCCTGCAGGGTGGTTCAGTGGCTCAGTGGTTAGGGTTCGAATCCGGAGTGGGGGCGTGGCTTGAAACAGTTTTTCTGTGTGGAGTTTGTATGTTCTACCTGAGTTTCTGTGTGTTTTCTCTGGTTTTCTCCCACCCTCAAAAAACATGCATGTTAGGGTGGTTTGCTGCTTTGAAATTGCTCCTGGAATTTAGTGTGTGTTGCCCTTCGACAGACTGGTGACCTGTTCGGGGTGTATCCTGCCTCTTGACTGAAATTAGCCAGGATAGGCTCTGGCACCCCCGCTATTGTTAATTCGCCAAAAAAAAAAAAAAAAAAAAAACATTCTACTTTATAAATAACTTAGAGCCCAGCCACCCTGCAGAGGAAGCTCATTTTGCCCGGTTGAACCTGCGATCTCATTCTTTCGGTCACCACCCACAGCAGGTGACCATAGGTGAGGGTAGGAACGTAGATTGACTTGTAAATCGAGAGCTTTACTTTTCGGCTCTGCTCTCTCTTTACCACGACGGACCGATGCAGCGTCCTAGTTATTGCTGATGCCGCACCGATCCGCCTGTCGATCTCTCGCTCCATCCTTCCCTCACTCGTGAACAAGACCCCGAGATACTTAAACTCCTCCACTTGGGGCAGGATTTGTTGTTTCGCAGGGTGGCTGGGCTCTCACTCAAAGATCGGGTGAGGAGCTCTGCCATCCGGGAGGAGCTCAGTGTCGAGCCGCTCCTCCTCCAGGTCGAGAGGAGCCAGATGGGGTGGTTCGGGCATCTGGTCAGGATGCCCGCCGAGCACCTCGCAGGTGAGGTGTTTCGGGCACGTTCCACCGGGAGGAGACCAAGGGGCAGACCCTGGACCCGCTGGAGAGACTATGTCTCACGGCTGGCCGGGGAACGACTTGGGATCCTTCCAGGTGAGCTGGAGGATGCAGCCGGGGTGAGAGAAGCCTGGGCTGCCCGCTTGAGGCTGTTGCCCCCGCGACCCGACCCCGGAAAAAGCGGAAGATGACGGAACAGAACGGAAATAACTTAGATTTGGAGACTTTTTTTTTCAAAGCATATTTCAGAATAAAAGTCGTTTTAAAATAAAAAAGTTTTATTTGTTTAAAAACAAGCGGTTTTGAAGATGGAAAGAAAACTAACCAAAAAAAAGTAAAAAAATTCTTCTGTCGGTGCATTGCTTTTTTTTTTTTTTTTTTTTGGATGTAGTTACAAATGTTCGTTTGTCTGATCATTATTAACGTTTTCCGTTAATGACATACACTTGATAAATGACAGAAATGGCTAATTAGTGAACGGTTTTCTTCAGTCTTCATTTGAATTCCTGCTCATACAGTAAATTCAAACGAGGGAACAAATTAGCAGTAAATCTGAATTTACAAGCAAAAATTTCTACATAAAATTGGTGCGATTATGACAACACATTTCGTCTAGATGACAAAGAAGTGCCATTTTTTTGTTTGTTTCAATCGTTTGTGCACAAATATTAAAACAACTCTATCTTTAAATGATCACCTATGATTGGTTTAGCGTTGTGATGCCACCATCCATATTCTAATTTTATACAAATAAAAAAAAGAAATATTTTTTACAAAAAAAGAGAGAAAATTTTTTGATGACTCAAATAAAATGAACAGGATTAAACTGATAAATTGACGCATTAATTTTTCCTGCTTGTAAATGTGTTTAAAAGTACAAATATATGTCAATAAATGTGTATACATTTACACTTGTGTGTGTGTGTGTGTGTGTGTGTGTACGGTGTAGCTCTGATTGTTAAACCACTGCAGCTATTGTTGGTTGAGTGCCTCTGGGAGCGATGGGGTCTCAATCTTCCGCTATGAGACCATGACCAATGAGCATGTGAACACACACACACACACACACACACACACACACACACACACACACACACACACACACACACACACACACACACACACACACACACACACACACACACACACACACACAGTCGCTAACACAAATCCACCTGGGGTCTCAATCTTCTCCTAATAGACCTCTGACAGTGTCCTGCCTAGCGAGGGGTGCCCTGCGCTGTGAAGACACGCCGTCCATCCATCTCCCCCTGACTCCCGCTCTGAATCCACAGATAATCTACTCCCGCTGCTGCACTCATCGCTGGGAGCGCACCGCTTTACACCAACCCGCAGCAAAGACATGCTTTACCTCTCGTTTAAAGCTGGTGAAACAAAAAAAAACCCATCCTATTGGTGATTGGTGAGAGTTGGTGATGTTAAAAGAGACGCTTTCATGCATAATAAGTAACGCCAGGTTGTTCATGACCAAGGATTTTTTTCTCATTCTTTATTCTAAAATAAACAACAAGTGTATTTGTGCGTGTGCTCTGCTCATGCTCAGTCCTTCCCCATTACATTAATCTTAACAGGACCTGGACCAAAAGGAGACTATAAATCAGTTCCTCTGAGATTTTGCAACTATTAACATTAATAGAATTTTTATTAACAGTAAAGCTACATCTGAAAGTCAAGATTGGGTCTAGAGCCTCCTTCCTTTTGAAAGGCTGTGTGGGTTTGTGTGTGTTTTTGATGTGTGTGAATGAGAGGTACCCAAATGGAAAAGTGAGGTTACAGGGAGAAGAGAGAAAGAAGGTGGAAGATTTTAAGTACCTAGGATCAACAGTCCAGAGCAATCGAGAGTGTGGAAAAGAGGTGAAGAAGTGTGTGCAGGCAGGCTGGAACGGGTGGAGAAAAGTATCAGGTGTGATGTGTGACAGAAGTGTTTCAGATAAAATGAAAGAGAAAGTGTACAAAACCGTGGTGAGAGCGGCCATGCTGATTGGTCTAGAGACAGTGCCACTGAGGAAAAGACAGAAACCAGAGATGGAGGTAGCAGAGATGAAGATACTGAGGATCTCTCTGGGAGTGACCAGGATGGACAGGATCAGAGGAACAGCACATGTTAGAGGTTTTAAAGTCAGAGAGGTCAGACTGAGATGGTTTGGACATGTGCAGAGGAGAGACAGAGAGTACATCAGAAGAAGGATGCTGGGTTTGGAACCACCAGGAAAGAGGACTAGAGGAAGACCAAAGAGGAGGTTGTTGAGCCGCATTTTGTAATAACGGTGCATTTTGTAATAAATGTCCAAAATGTCTATCTTAGAAAAGTCAAACACATTTACTCAGAACAAAAAAAAATGAGAGAACCAACTTAATAATTTTATAATGGAACAAAATGAAAATTAGAAATAAAATTGGCCTTTGTTACAGTAACTGAAGTATATCATTTGGACTATTAAGTAAATTTTTTAAAATTATTTTTAAAGATGGTCCCCTTAGAGCCAATCAGGATCACCTCAACCCAGATAATCAGCTGGGATCATGCAGGTGTTGACTGGCAGGTCTTCTCAGGGGACCAAACCCCTACACCTGCCACCTGCTCCCCCTTTTTTGAGCAAGTTGCACAAATCCATAAATTTATAACAAATCCATGAATTTATAACAAAATGCGGCTTTATTACAAAATGAAATGAAAAAGTTATTACATTTTGGACATTTATTACAAAATGCACCGTTATTACAAAATGCGGCTCAACAAGGTTCATGGATACAGTGAAGGAAGACATGAAGATAGTTGAGTGACCAAAGAGGATGCAGCAGATAGGGTTAGATGGAAGAAACTGACTTGCTGTGGCGCCCCCTGGAGGGAAATGCCGAAAGAAGAAGATTCGTTTGGAAGGGCACTGTTTGTCTTAAATAGATGTATGTATGTTGACTCACTCACTCATTCAAATAAAACCATTTTGAACGTAGAGTTGCTGTACTGTCTGCGCTTTAAGATCCTCCATACTGCGTTTCATCCATCTATCTGTCAAATAGACCAGTTTGTATGACTCTCTAGATGGGATCCAGACTCTGACAGGCTCCACAGGATCTACGAAGGTACTGCTAAATAGGCGAGAGATGGTGGCGGCTGATTGCTGTGCGGTATTGACAGGTATAGTTGAAGGTGTCAGAATCAATAGAAGCAGAGAAAAGTCCCATCCTCAGTCAGGACAGTGAAAAATTACATTTATCTGCACCCGGAGCTGATGCGCACGCCAGGATTGCTTGTTCTGCACAGATGGACATCCAGGGCGTCGGCACGGGGAGAACTTTGTGAATTAAAGATCAATCTAGAAATGCACTGAGGTTTAAAAAAAAAAAAAAGGCAGAGAAACGGACTTTAAATTGCTCAGAAAAATGGAAAATTTGAACCTGCACCCTCTCCGAAAATGCTTCCATATACAATTAAAATGATCAAAGTTGCATTTGTGCGAGTACAAAGTGATGATTGGGCTGTTTTAATGCCCCTTTGGCACATGTAGGTACATTAGCTAATGTTGTTTGAAGTAAGGGGCTCCTCTCTCTGCCCACTCTTCCTCCTGGCACCGTGTTTAATGTATACATCTATATATGGAGATATATCTCTGTACAGTATATAAGCACCAAATCTCCTGATTGGATACCAGTTATGTTATGCTGGCAGAACCGTAGCTAACGGACAGATGAGTGGATCATTAATTTCTTCATTTAGTAGCCTGAAAGGGGGCGGATCTGCAGAAAAAAAAAAACCTCCAATTTAATAAAAAGAGATAGTCTGTAAGAAAATAAATTAAAATGGGACAACAACCTGAATGTTTTTGGCTGACCAGTTTCATAAATAACTAGCTAAAAAAATGCTTGAATAGAGATCTGCGCTCCAGGTTGACCAATCAGAGGTAAGCGTGGATTACATAGTTTACTCGCAGGATCTTGGTAATCTGAATTCCACTTCAAAGGGGCTAAATCATGCTAAATCCCTCCCACCCTCTCAAGAATCTGTGGACCATCTGAAGAGCAGCTTCAGCGACAGACTCCTGCAACCCTGCTGCTCAAAGGAACGGTACAGAAAATCATATCTGTAATCGCCATCAAAGTACCGTAATTTCACAACCATTAGGCGCATCGTACGAAAAGGCGCAGTCTCAGTCACACACGGCCTTACAACAACACACACGCAAGCATGCAAATGTGCGTATTAAAAAAATAGATCAGGAGTAAAACTGAGTTTGGTTGCGCTTTATTTAAGTAGTATAAACAAACACATTACCGGTAATAGTCTTTATTCAAATCCGTCAAAGTCCTCATTCTATGTTTCTGAATCGAACAGCTGCGCAAAATCCAACAGAGCAGGTCCACTTCGCTCCTCTCTGTCAAAGTCACTGTCTGTACTGTGCGGCTCCTCAGAAAGGATACCAGCTTTTGAGAAAGCTCGGATAACAGTACCAGCAGACACGTTAGTCCAAGCATCTACAATCCATTGACTCGTTAATGCTGAAATTTCTCGCGGCGGCTCGATTCACATGTTCCTCCGCGTAGCTGATTGCCTTCAGCTTAAACTGAGCGTCATAAGCGTGTCTCGTTGCCATTTTCAGAGTTAAAACAGCAATGTTGTGCATACAGCACATACCTTTTTTATACACAATCCACGCCCACACTTCACTCTTTAACGTTCTCATGCCTTATCTTTTAGGTCTGCCTCGCCTCACGGGCACCGCGTTTTCTTTTAGGTCCGCCTTTACTCACACACAAGGCGCGCCGCACGAAAGGGCGCACCGCTCATTTTGAAGAAAATCTAAGACGTTTATATGCGCCTTATAGTCGTGAAATTATGGTATTACTTGCCATTCAGAACAATAAAAAAAAAATGTTGTTGAATGATTGTAGCACTGAGACGGTGGCTCAGTGGTTAGAGCGTTGGCCCGCGGACCAGAAGTTAACCGGTAGTTCGCAGGTTTGCATCCCACTGAGTTCACTTCTAGGGTCCTTGGAGAAGACACCTAATCCTCTGTTTCTCCCACCATGGGCACCGTCATACGTGGCGTAATGCAGCACATAAAATTCCCGCTCAGGGATTAATAAAGTATATACATAAAAAAAATAAAAAATTCTCTTTGGGGATAAATAAAGTATCTTCAATTCAAATATGTCATTTACCTGAACCACCTGGGGTTCTTCAGGGAACTACACTAAGACTGTTCCCTTTTATCAAATTTTCCAAAAACGGGGGAACAGGGATACGACAGCTTCATTGACAAAAAAGGACTTTAATGCCCAAAGAACGCAGAGCAGGCATTAAACAATTGGGCTGTCTGTGCTTCCGTAACACTTTTATGAATGATATCTCCAGAACCCCTGAAGGAGTTTTAATGGAACTGCTCACTATTACTCAGTCCCAACAATAGATGAACTGATAAGCACCACTTGAGCCTTGTTAACACACAGAGCTCAACCATTCATAATAAATAGTTAGAAGTTTAGGACAAGTGGAGGCATGGACTTGGTCATTTCATTCCTATTATTCAGTGGCCTGATACCAGTGACTCTCTTCATGTAAACAGTCTGACCTCGCAGCATTGGGGTTTGCTTGCTCCACAGTGGATGGATATTTTTTTTATTCAACCATTTGTCCCTTTCTGGTCGGGACCGGACATAACATATGAAATGCACATGAACAGTCAGTGAAGTCTTGAAAAGAGAGCGTAAAAACAAACTTTTTTTAATAAGCTTTCTAAACACTAGGAAATCAATGCTAACACGGATCGTATAGCATGGTTCGTCTGTTTTTTTAGCTATAGAACTACAAACATGGCGTTCATGTCAGGCCGTCATCTCTATTCTCTGATTGGACACGACGTTTTCCAATTGCGGCAATTGTAAACTAATGTGTGCGATTCTTGACGTACGTGGTTGAGTAAAACGAAATCAAGCGACCAAAGCCCCTCACTGATTCGTTTGGTATCACCAAGGATGTCCCTACCTCCAGAGAAGCGTCCTTCTTGGCCAGACAAACATTTTTGCTTAAATGGAAATACCATCCTAGCAACTCACAAGCAGTGGCTGGCTTCTACGATGTCTTGTCTGAATCTAGAAAGGATACAATGTTCCCATAGTCTTTTCTTTCCGCATAAAAGCAACATCCTAATTATTTACTAAACTAATTCTAAAACTAATAAAGTTTTCCTTCATTGATTTTTATTGGTGGAACATTAAGATCGAATCCTTTTTACTCAGAACAAAACTAAGAATATGCTTTATATGTATGACCAGTCGACTGCTGTAGATACAGCTCATTCCACGACTGCCTTCAGGAGGCAGAGGTTGTGTCACATAAGTGGAAGTTGACTCCCATCGTGTAGACCAGACCTGGGCAAATTACGGCCCGCGGGCCACATGCGGCCCTTTGTACGCCCCTGTCCGGCCCGAGTGAGGCCAATCATAAACACCATAAATTAAACTTTTTTTTACTTTTATTTTGAAATTTTATTTTATTTTGAAAAGCGTTACGTCGCTACGTATGCTCGTTTGCGGAGTTTTCAAGGCGATTTCAAAACTTTTGAGAGTGAAATGCACATGGTTTGTTCTCCCTTCAACTGCAGTGTGAAGGATGCACCAAGTGAAGTGATCTGCAGTCTGACACACATCTGGCAGATCACTTCAAGTCAGTCTCACTGCTGGACTTTTACTCCGCCCTCAAAGAGGAGAACTTTCCACACCTGAGGAGGCATGCTCAGAGGATCCTAGTCCTCTTTGGATCTACCTATCAATGTGAACAGACATTCTCAGTTATGAAGTTCAACAAATCCAAACACAGATCCTCTATGACTGATGACCACCTCTCAGCTGTCCCTAGTTCAAGCCCAGAACAGACTGGATTATTCTCACTGAAGAGGTAACATGAGGTGGAAAGCATTACAAGTTATTGTTTGTGGAGATTAACAAGTTAAAAAATAAATTGCACTGGTTCAATAATTGTTTTTCTTATTTAACCAGTTTCACATAATCTAATTTACATATTTACACAGTGCATTATTCTTCTGATTATCAGTACCAGCTATTCAAAATATTTAAGTATTTTACTATGAAAGAAAGTTGGTGGCCCTCTGACACAATTCAGGCTTCTCATGCGGCCCCTGATAAAAATTAATTGCCCACCCCTGGTGTAGACGCTCCTCTTAGCTTTGCCTCTTTAGCTTTTAACCGGGCCTGCTGACAGGCTGCAGTACTGAACCTCCAATCCTCTATCCTCTTAAAGATCCCCCAGACGTCTGTCCCTCCATACCTGACGGCTGATACCAGCGAACAGCGCCTTCTCTTTAAGCGGGACGGGCCGATGGATAATTAATCTTATTATTGACAGCCCCTGTTCCCCTGCCATCCCATGTTCTAGTCCCCTGGGGCTCATCCTCTGACTCCCACAGTTCCAGCACTGCCTCAGAAGACAGCAGTGCCATGCTAACTTCACATTTAACAAGGAGTTACCACAATTTAATAACCCCGTGTAAGCCGGCGTGGTAGTGATAACCTGATCTCTGCGTGTTTGACAGTCACAGCGATTCTTTCTGACAGGCTACCCACGGACGCCAACGGTTTGATGTGCCGACAGAAAAACCTCAGCGCGTAACTCAAGTACATTTGTTGCATGTGGCCCGTGAAGCAGGTCTTTAAAAAGCATGCAGTCAGCAAATACAAGGTAACAAAAAATCTGAAGGGACTTGGATTTTTAAGCAGTCACATGTGAGGTTTTTCATTTTTGCTATTGTGTTTTCAAAATTATTATGTGGCCACATTTTCCCAAAAACATGATCAGTTCATCTATAGTTGGTACAAAGTAACTTCAAGCAGTGTAGTTAGCGTTGGGAATATCACAGTGTAAGTATAACCAAATTCATTTTTGATCACTAATTGGTTAAGGAGAGGGGTGTGGGAACTTTAGCCATGTTCTTCTTCTTCTTTCGGCATTTCCCTTCAGGGGTCGCCACATCAAGTCAGTTTCTTCCATCTAACCCTATCTGCTGCATCTTCTTCAGTCACACCAACTATCTTCATGTCTTCCTTCACTGTATCCATGAACCTTCTGTTTGATCTTCCTCTAGTCCTCTTTCCTGGTGGTTCCAAATCCAGCATCCTTCCAGCATGTACTCTCTCTCTCTCCTCTGCACATGTCCAAACCATCTCAGTCTGGCCTCTCTGACTTTAAAACCTCTAACATGTGCTGTTCCTCTGATCCTGTCCTGTTTTCCCATGCTGCAGATTTACCTCTCTCTTTGTTTCTTTCTATTATTTATATGGTTGTTCTTTATAAATGTTTAAAAGTTCATCGATTGTAACAGAAAGTGACCAGAAGCTAATCCTCAAGCAAACAAACATCTGCACAAAAAATCTACTTAACTTGAATAAAATTACAGGTCCTAAAACGTAAAGAACATATATTTTTTTCTGAAGTACGATACAAAGTAATTGTGATTTGTTACATTCCACAACTGATTCCGTCTCATTTCTGGTGAAATCGTTTTCCCTGTGACTTCAAAATTAACAAAGTGGTTCGCAGGAAGAAATAAAAAAAACTAGGTTTTTTTTTTGGTTGTTCCATTCTGTCTTCTTCCGCTCATCCGGGGCCGGGTCGTGGGGGCAACAGCCTCAGACTGGGAAGCCCAGGCCTCTCTCACCCCGGCTGCATCCTCCAGCTCACCCGGAAGGATACGGAGTCCTCCCCCAGCCAGCTGTGAAACATAGTCTCTCCAGCGGGTCCAGGGTCTGCCTTTTGGTCTCCTCCCGGTGGGACGTGCACGAAACACCTCACCAGCGAGGCGCTCGGGGGGTATCCTGACCAGATGCCCGAACCACCCCATCTGGCTCCTCTCGACCTGGTGGAGGAGCGGCTCGACACCAAGCTCCTCCCGGATGGCAGAGCTCCTCACTTGATCTCTGAATGAGAGGCTAGCCACATTGCGGAGGAAGCTCGTTTCGGCCGCTTGTATTCACGATCTCATTCTTTCGGTTACCGGTCTTTTTGTTTGTTTGTTTTTTAAACTCGTGGACTCTTAAGTATTTTTAGAGGGGTATTTTTGTATCACTGAAATTGATCCCAGACACTTGTCTTAATTAATTAATTTATCTGGAGAGTCCAACTAAAGAAAAAATAATGATGAGCACTTTGAAATAATCTGGGTGAAAAAAAGAAATCTCTAGTGTTGAAAAGCAGCAAATAGTCAAATCTTTGAACAAGCTATGAAAACTTTTGAGGGTTCACAAAAAGCAGTGTCAACGGGCTGACTAAAGATATGGCCAAAGTGTTTGGCCTGCAGTGCTTATTGCATTGGTAGCGATTTTGGGCTGGAATCATAGTGAAAAGAGCAAGTCGTCCCGTTTAAAGTCCCTGAAGGTCAGACCGACCACTTTGGGTAAAAAAGCCATCTCCATGTTGCAGGTAATTCAGTACCTCTGCACCTCTAACAGACGGAAGGAGAGAACCTTACGGTGATCCCATTGTGACACCGCAGCCGTACTGAAAACGTTTGGAGCGTCCTCAAACAAATGATGTGGGAGGTGTTTTTTTTTCAATCCATCTACCCAGGCATTCCAGCAGAAACAAGTGAGTAGCATGAATGCAAGTATGCCTGAAACACCTCATCTGGCTCCTCTCGACATCAGATCGACATCAGACCCCCTCCTGAATGAAAGACCGACTCAGCCGCTTGTATTCAGGAACTTAATCTTTCTTTCATCTTTCACAACTTGTAGACACAGGGGAGGCTTGGAGTGTAGATGAGATGGTCAATTAAAACCTTCCCTATTTTGTTTAGCTATCTTTTCACCACAACAAACTGGTGTCGTGATTATTGTGGACGCCGCACAAATTCATCTATCAATCTCCTGCTCTGTCCTTCCCCAACTCATGAACAAGACTGCGAGGTACTTTAAATTCTCCACTTTGGGCAGGATCCTGTCCCACCTTAAAGGGGGCATATCACCCTTTTCCGATTGAGGATCATTTTCTCTGATTTGAGGATCCCGAGGCCGATGAAGCCAACAGGACCTCATCATCTCCAAAGTAGCAGAGACCAAAACCTACTGAACCAGATCCCTGACCACCCACACTGCATATAGAAATTCTGTCCATAAAAGTAATGAACAGATTTAGTAACAAAGGGCAGCCTTGGGAGAGTCCAACTCTGACTGGAAAGAGATCCGACTTACTACCGGCAAAGCGGATGAAGCGTTGGCACCAGTCATGTAGAGACTGGAAAGCCTGGAACACGGCCTGCTTTCTACCTCGTGATGTAATTAACTACATGGCTACAGGTTCTATTCCACAGGTCTGGGCAAGGATTAGATTAAGAAAATATTTCTGTTCTTCAATTTGTCATTTTGATGGAAAAGCCTGGGGTGTATGGAGGACGTGGATTGGCATGGACCGATTGGGGCCACAGACTGAAATAGGAAGCCGGGTGTCAGTGCTGAGCAGATGCTGCCAAGCGGGGTGGTAGTGATGTCATCGCACACAGGGGGTGTATGGTGGAGGAGCTACTGGCTTGTAGACTCGTCCATCAACACGGCAGAGCCATCAGCTGTAACCGACACCAGCTGACCCGGGAAGCCTCGCAGGACATTTGGCCAGTGAAGGAATGAGGGAGGAGGTCTTCAGCGGAGGGGAATAAGTTGTGGCTGATAAAGAAACTAATTAAAATGTCTGGAAGGTGAAGCCGGGGGCTGTAAACACTGCCTTTTAAATATTTGTAAACAACCAAGCAATTTAAAGAAAATTTGAGTACCCGAGATCCAATATGATCCTGTCCTAAATCTGTCACAGGTGGTACTCATATTTATATACATGTAGATATCAGTGGCAGGGCGTTCGTTTCACACCTTTCATAGTGCTTTATATGTATCAATCGTTGAACGGTCTTTTCAGCCACGGACATTTGAGCCAAAAAACTGCAACCTAGGCTATTTGAGCCACGGTGACTCGGCTATTTGAGCCATGGGATAAAAATGTTTATTTACGATAAAATTTTTACATAAAATATCAGAATTTTTTAAAAATATCAGAAATTTATCAGAATTTTTAAAAAATATCAGAATTTTTATTTGAGCCATGGGATAAAAATGACTAAAAGCAATTATTTTCTTTAGTGCAACTGTTTATTTACGATAAAATTTTTTACATAAAATATCAGAATTTTTAAAAAGTATCAGAATTTCTTCATGCCCTTTTGTGTTAGGTGTGAATACCACATTTTGAGATACGCTCAGAATATATCTACTTCACACGTAACACAAAGGGTTACATAACTGTCCTACTGGGTGAACGGTCATGTCAGCCACAGACATTTGGGCCAAGAAACTGCAACCTAGGCTATTTACAAAATATCACAATGTTTTACATAAAATATCCCAATTTTCTACATAAAATAGGTTTTTGGCCCAAATGTCCGAGGCTGAAATGTCCTAAATTCGGGACGCACATGGCTCAAATATCCTAGGCTGCAGTTTTTTGGCCCAAATGTCCGTGGCTGAAATGTCCTAGAACCGTATCAATCAGACCCTCAGTAACTTTAAATGGCTATAACAAAGATCTTTTTATGCTGATTTAATATAAGAAAAATGTCTCAATGTCTTCAAATATATAAAAAGGTCTTCACTCAAAGAATCGAATGGTGAAAAAGTTTCTTACTGTGTAAACAACTGCGACAAAAAACGTCCATAAAGACCTCATAAACTTCAATAATATATAAGAATATAACAACATTTTACTCTTTAAAAAGGTGCATTATTTGTAGATAAATTACGTCTTTCTCTGTGAAGGAAGTTGATATTTTATTCATTATCTTTTTACATTTTAAGAAGATTAACATTTAACTTTTTATTCAATAAAGATAGGTTTTAGGTTTTTGAAGGTCTGTTTTACTTTTTCAATGTTTTTGAGTGTTTTGTTTTGCTAATGCAGTGATTTGAATAAATGCCTGCTGTTGTGTTCAATGAGATTGTTTGAATGGAAACCTGTCAGAGCATTATGTAGAAGACCAGATAAGCCAGTTTGAACCGGTGAACGGTCTTTTCAGCCACGCAGATTTCAGCCACGGACATTTGAGCCAAAAAACTGCAACCTAGGCTATTTGAGCCACGGTGACTCGGAGATTTCAGCCACGGACATTTGAAGAATTGCAACCTAGGCTAGGCTATTTGAGCCATGGGATAAAAATGTCTAAAAGCAATTATTTTCTGTAGCGCAACTGTTTATTTACAATAAATTTTTAACTGTCCTACTGGGTGAACGGTCATGTCAGCCACGGATATTTGGGCCAAGAAAATGCAACCTAGGCTATTTACAAAATATCACAATGTTTTACATAAAATATCACAATTTTCTACATAAAATAGGTTTTTGGCCCAAATGTCCGTGGCTGAAATCTCAGAGGCTGAAATGTCCTAGAACCTCTGGTGTTTGAACCAGAGGGTGATGCATGGGGAAAATGGGGGGTTTACCTGTCTTTGTTTTAGGTGATAAGGAAAACCCCTCTATGCAAGACAAGAAGATGGGAGGAGAAGAACGAAGGGCCAATGACAAGACAGAAATAAGTCTTAATGAATGAATATTCATGAATTGTATTTTCTGGTATAAAATCTGCCAATATGAGATTCGTTTTTGTCTTTATTGTAACCTCACAGAGAGACATAGGTGTGCTCTGTGAGGACAATAAAACCCAGATGCATCTGTTTTAGATTTTCTGTTGAGGAATAAATATTGAAAACTTGTTGAATCCTGGTATTATTTGAAATGCTTGGAATGCTTTAATATTTAGTGATTTGTAGTTTGATCACCAGCCTTCTCTCTTCAGTCTGCACACGCAAGAAAGACCGGGTGGTGAGATTATTAATGAATGAATGATAGTTTAAGTGAATATTGGATTTAATCAAAACTAAGAAAAATAAAACCCCCGGATTCCTTCATCTGTCCTAAACATTGCTAAAAGTCAGGTCTCAAATTTCCTCAAATTTTCTCTTTTCTTTCTTCAACTCCAATAGAAAAGTCTGTCTCAAAACCAATCTTGAAAGTAAATGAGCCACTAAATCTGTGTTTTTCTCTTTCAGTTTTTGGCACCACTTGTTAGCAAAGTCTCCAATCAAAGGGGTTAAAACTGTTTCAAGTTTAGTGTGTTTATGTTTATGATTGCCCAGGTCAAAAACAGAAAAGGATTGGGGCAGGGGTGTGAAGTATCTAATTTGCTTTTAAAGGGAGCAGTGCAAAATAAGGCGTGGTTTTTCAGTACTTGGCGCAAAGATTACAGAAAGTAACAAGATTTAAATATGAAACATTAGAATCAGATGATGTTACAATGATTACATACAATAAAAACGTGTTTTAACATGTTAAAAAAAAGCATACCGTAATTTTACGGCTATAAGGCGCTTATAAACATCTTAGATTTTCTTCAAAATGAGCGGTGCGCCTTTTCGTGCGGTGCGCCTTGTTTGTGAGAAAAGACGGACCTAAAAGAAAAGGCGGTGCCCGTGAGGCGGACCTGAGAGCGTTAAAGAGTGAAGTGTGAGCGGCGTGGGAGCGATGAATGACCGAAGGAGACCACAATTTCACGAAGGGTGGAAGGCAGCGCCGGGCGAGTTACGCTAAAGTTTGCCAATAGATTGTAGATGCTTGGACTAACGTGTCTGCTGGTACTGTTATCCGAGCTTTCTCAAAAGCTGGTATCCTTTCTGAGGAGCCGCACAGTACAGACAGTGACTTTGACAGCGAGGAGCGAAGTGGACCTGCTCTGTTGGATTTTGCGCAGCTGTTCGATTCTGAAACAGAGGATGAGGACTTTGACGGATTTGAATAAAGACTATTACCGGTAATGTGCTTGTTTAGTATCGTTACTACTTAAATAAAGCACAACCAAACTCAGTTTTGCTCCCGATCTATTTTTTAATACCCACATTTGCATGCTTGCGTGTGTGTTGTTGTAAGGCGGTGTGTGACTGAGACTGTGCCTTTTCGTACGGTGCGCCTAATGGTCGTGAAATTACGGTAATCTTTCCTCTGTAATAGTGAAGTCTAACAAACACCAGTCTTTGATCAAGATATTTTTAGGCCAGTAGAGAAGGCTTTGGAGGGGTGTCGCGCCCGCCACCTGAAGATAAACTTACACACCCGATACACACGCACATATATATATAAATATGTATGAAAAGTCCAGTATAATAACATGTAAGGAGGCAACATCCTGATGAATAATTGAGTGCTGATAGCCTTTATGTGTGCTTCTCCTGAGTGGACATGCTCTTGCAGCCATAAAGAACATCAGTAACATAAATAAGACATGACAAAAACACAGGAGCTCAACCTTGACCCTGCTACTACCCCGCCGGCTGACAAAATCTTTTGTGCTGATTGCGACCCGGTCAGGTTGTGATTCACGTCAAACACTTCCCCTCATGTTTGTGTCACAAACTGCGCTAGTGAACGGTCAAATACTCCAGCTGTCAGTCCACAGATTCCATCAACGGAGCATCCAGCGGTGTGTGAGGCGTTTACAGGTGTTAGTTAGGTTCTAGCGTGTCTCATGGGGGGTGTTCTTTTGAGTGACTGGGCCATCTGAAGGTTAAGTGAGAGCACCCTGAAACAGAGCTTTCTCTGGGGATGTGAACTTGTGAGTCCTATACACACATCCCGGAGTGTGTGTCTTGTTGCCGCATACAGAAATACTCCTGGCGGGCTGAAATCGAGTGATACCAAGACAGAACATCCTGAGCGGTGTTGGTCTGCCTTCATCGTACTGACTGATGGCCGGAGGACACATGTGGGGGGCCTGCGGTTTGTCAGTCACCGCTCACACGGAGAGCAAAGGTTGCTGCGGACTTAAAACGGAACCGAGCTCCTGAGAGCGGTGTGATGCGTATTCATCATGATGCCGATTCTTTTCGGCCAGTGAGTGATGGACTCCGGTCAGCCGGTCGGACACCGGCCTGCAACTTCTTTTTCAGCCACTAAATGAGAGACAAGGAGGTGATGTACAAGGCCGCCGGGAGACACTCAGGCATCATGAATGTGTCAAAGTGTTAAGAGAGATGGGGGGGAATGGAGCGGAAGAGAAGGGGGGTCAGGGTGTTGAAAGGGGAACCAGAGAAGCCAGAGGATCTCTCTGCAATAAGGAGTATTTAGAGTGAGTGTTCCTTGCAGGAGCATAACTTTGGGAGGATTAATGTTGGTCTCGCATGCAGCTGCACTCCTTCAAGGTCAACAACAGCAACGGCTCTCACGTTACCGCCTCATTAAAACCAACTCATAAAGCAAGAAGCTGCAACACGGCGTACGGACCAAGCTGCTGGGACTTGAGGACGCAAAAGAAATCTAGAACAATGTTTGATAGAGCAGTCAGTGATTAGATCCCAAACATCTTCAGAGAATCACTGTTTTACTAAAGCCTCTCAAAGTTTCTTAGTTTTATCTGATTTAAATAAACAAATCCATATTTAAGACAAAGTTTACCTTAACCAATCAGTTCTTTCTGGTCGGAACATACGTGACATGTAAGGGTGAGTTTTGTGTTGGCACTTTAGCATACGTCTAAGCAAAGTAAAGCAGGGACTTCCGACTACCATATGGAAGTCCTAAGATTTTGAGAAAAGACGACACCTATGGTCAGAACCTGAAGTGATCTGAGGACAGTGAAATGAAGCATTTAAAGCAGCAATCCAGATTGAGCATGTAAAGACAGAGTTGAGAAAGTTTATTCAGGGTAAAGACGTGGTTGGAAAAGTTGGTTTTTATACTTTGTTTTCCAAACGACGCCGACTTTTCCGGTGCATTACTTGCATCACATCCGGTCCGGACCAGAAAGGAACAATTGGTCAAATGAGAGTATACATCGACTTGATCCATCCATTTAACCCAGATAGTTTTCATCCTAACGCCATCTATAAAACATTAAAATTATATTTTTCCTCTTTAGAAGATCACTATCACAAAGGTCTACGCACCACACGACTTTTAAAGACTGCCCAACTTGCACAGAAGTTGGCGTACGAACAGATTTTTGCGTAAGCGTGCTCTAAACTAAGTCCCCAGGTTTTAGTACTTCGTATCTCTGGGACTTTACTCAGAAATACGGATACAGATCAGGTTTGACCAGGTTTACACTCGCTCTTTTCTGCTTGACTTGATCCACTGCTGAGAAATCCTCCTGATGTGAGGACATGCTGATTTTATTTTATTACAGACTTAGAGACGATGATGTGAGGATGAGAAAACGCCTCCTAGTGTTACAGCGAAGCCTCGTGTGTTTGTGTGTGTATGGATGATCTCCTCGGCTGGTGATGCTGATATCTGACCTCTGAGTTTCTCTGTAATGAAGAGGACCGGCTGGAATAACTAACGAACTCGTGCGTGATGGTTCACTCTGGCCCCGGGCCATGGTCTGCTCAGTATGATGGCTCCTGACATGACATCGTGCTATCGGGGTGAAAAGAGAGGGTTCAGGGTGCAGAGGTCATTAGGGGAAACTGGGAGAAGACGGCGTGATGAACAGTCGGGTCTCTTGTCATATGGGGTGCTAATTTGGTGAGGGCATGGGGGCAAATGGGCCTCCTGCTCTCGGCTTTCTGAATGTACAGAAGACCAGCAGGTGCACCGAGGAGGGTTAGCTCCAAATAAACAACTTTTCTTTTTCTCCTAACCAGCGTGTTTGTCCCAGCCGTTATTTATGAAGCTCGGTCTTGCTCCATGTGTCCTTCTCCTGTGCAGCATCCTCACCCACCTACAGCCCCTCGCTCCACGGTGGCGCTGCGGGTGCAGCTGCCAGGCTCTAATTGGTCCCTCTGGGCCCGGGTGGAACTGGCAGCAGTCGGCTAATCTGCTGACCAGAACCAGGGGAAGCGGGCATCTGCTTGGAGCGGACACTGCGGCTGAACCGCTGGCACGCCTCGCAGACACAAACACAAAATCACCGCGTGTGCACAGAAAGGTCCTTCAAAGTCACAGAAGACCTTCGTTCAGTTAGAAGGAGGAGTTATTTACCCGCTCTGACCGTATGAGGGGTTAAACATGTGCCACCATCACTTTGCTCGCTCTGATGGAATGGCAGCTTAGAACTCAGCACGGACTCATGATAAACATCAGGAGCCTCGTTTATGAAGACTTGCGTTGCTCTAAAGCTGAATAAGCATTTTTGGTTTGCTCGTGCACCTTGCTTACACTAAGCAAGCTCATGATTTATAAAAACTCTTTTAAAGCAACCTAAGCTTCATAAATCACACCTGCGACAAATCTCAGGCGTAAGCCAACTTGATCTTCATCTCACCCCAACCAAGCCTCTAAAACTCCAAATATGGATCATTCAAATGCAACGGTACTCGTACGAGCTGGTAACGCCTGTTGTTACTCATGAATAAGGATGGGTATTGATAAGGATTTATCGATACTAGTCCTCTTATCGATACCGCTTAACGATCCGGGTCTTTAACGATACCTTTAAAAACAAAAAAAGTTGGTTGTGGGGTTTCAAGCGCGCTTGTTCCAGAATTTATAAGCATACCCATTGCATTGACTCAGAGCTGCTTGGTGGTGCTTCAACGCCTTTACATGAAAATATTTTATTGCACTTTAGACAACGTGCGTTGTCAACATTGATTTTGGAAAAATAAAGCCATCACACCTCCTCAACTTCAAAATGGAACTTTATGTGTAGCAGCAGCAGCAAGTCCCAGAGCACGTGGGCACTGCCCCTTCACGAGTGAGGGGGCGGTGTTAGCCAGGTGCTTCTGCTTGTAGCAAAAAGTGTTGAGGCATGGTGTGACCAGAACCGATAGCAGATCCGTTTGGACTAGCGCTTATCGGTCCGGTCAAATTGACGGCCGCGGAACCAGTTCCGAAAAAATATGGTTCTTCATACCCATCCCTTCTCATGAACGATGGTGAGAATATGAGCCAAACGTCATATATGTTATTGCGGGGTGGCATAAGTGACCCATGCACGGGTGGTAGGTGTGTTTATATGAATCAGAATAACTTTATTATCTGATACCACTCACCTGAAATAAAATTAAGATAAAATGTGTGTTTAATCTTGGTCAATACTTTGACAAGTTTTCCTGGTGACCTGACTTTTCTAGAGAGACCAAAGATCCTTCGGCTGGGCGGGAATTATTTTAGAGCACACCTTGACCACACTGTTTAAGCTGTGTGTATCTTCTACAGAGACACATACAAAGCAAGAAATAAAAGAAAACGTGAGGAAACAATAAAAAAATTGTGGATTTCCTCTCAAACACTGTGCATCTGTAAACGAGGATTGAACGGTACGTAACTCGAGCAATAGGTTAAAATGTTTGGAATGAGGTCATAATAGAAATATGTTAGAAAAATAAAGAGAAGTCTATTTTTTGTTGAGCATTTTTGGACATATTTTGACTTGAATGCAGATGAATCCTTTTTTATTTATGAATTGAGCTGGATTGATATATCAAAGAAAAAAAACTGACCAACAAAAGCGTTATCACTTTGATCAGGAAATGCATCAGATATAGGAGCCATATTTTTCCATCAAGCGGCACACAGCTTTGGTTTGGATTGATGCTACAGTGGTGATGAAGTGTAATTTCTCCTAAGTGGAAGTGGAGACTATGGTCATTCAAGTAGAGGGACGTTAAGCAGTGCTCATGTAAGCCACAGGCATATTGGGGTCTCCCATAAATGAATGGCAGTGGTGTGGGAGTTGAACACATCTGCAGCTCTGTGAATGGAGCACACCAATTTGTCCTGAAATTGAAAATAAATGGTCCAACCTTAAAGTAGTGACAAAAAAAACAAACTTGCTCTTATTCAGAATGATTTGACACTCATCATTATTATTAATGATTATCTATTAGGCGTGTGAAATTTATGCATTTAAAGTTTTGCTGCTTTAAATGCTTCATTTCACTGTTTTTAGTTCACTTCAGGTTCTGTCCATAGGTGTCGTCTTTTCCCCAAATCTAGGGACTTCAGTATGGTAGTCGGAAGTCCCAGCTTTGCTTTACTTAGACGTATGCAAAAGTCTAGACCAACCTTTTTTGTCCTAAGATCTACTTTTTAAGTAGCAAACCTCGGCAACATTGCAAACTGCCACTGTTTTTTCCAGCCTTTATTAAAACAAATATCGGTCCTGTGTAGTTCCTCCGGATCCGCAGCCATTTAGAAAATTTATTCAGAAAAACTACAGCTGATTGGATTCTCATGTGATGTCATCAACCCGGAAGTTTGCATCCACTCCTTTGTTTGTCTTCAGATCTATAGCTAAGTAGAAACTTGAGGTGAATTTCAGGCATCAAATCGGGGTTGTTTGAAAATAAAGGATTTAGAATTGGTTAAGGATCTTCCCCACCAGTCAAATGTGGCTTGACTAGTGGAAAAGAAAAAAAACGCTTTGATAGTTTCATCCTGATCCCGTCCGACTTCCAGGTTTTAGTCACGTGGGTGAAAGCGCTCTATAACACAAGAAAGGCGCTAGATTGTCGCTAGCTGCTTTTTGAGCGGATACATGGTCGCTAAATTTAACGTCAAAGTCGCTAAATTGGCAACACTGACTTCCTGTCATTAAAAAAAAGAAATGTCTGTTCCGTTCCGTCATCTTCCGCTTGTTCCGGGGTCGGGTCGTGGGAGCAACAGCCTCAAACGGGCAGCTCAGGCCTCTCTCACCCAAGCTGCATCCTCTAGCTCACCCAGGTCGTTCCCCGGCCAGCTGTGAGACATAGTCTCTCCAGCAGGTCCAGGATCTGCACCTTGGTCTCCTCCCGGTGGGACGTGCCTGAAACACCTCACCCGCGAGGCGCTCGGGGGGCATCCTGACCAGATGCTTAAATCACCCCATCTGGCTCCTCTCGACCTGGAGGAGGAGTGGCTCGACACCGAGCTCCTCCCGAATGGCAGAGCTCGTCACCCGATCTCTGAGTGAGAGCCCAGCCACCCTGCAGAGGAAGCTCATTTTGGCCGCTTGTACCCGCGATTTCATTCTTTCAGTCACCACCCACAGCTGGTTACCATGGTGAGGGTTGGAACGTAGATCGACTTGTAAATTCAGAGCTTTGCTTTTCAGCTCAGCTCTTTCTTTACCAGGACGGACCGATGCACCGTCCTAGTTATCGCTGACGCCGCACCGATCCGCCCCATCTGGCTCTCCCGCTCCATCCTTTCCCACTCTTGAACATCCTCCATCCTTTCCCACTCTTGAACAAGACCCCGAGATACTTAAACTCCTCCACTTGGGGTAGGACCCTGTCCCTGACCAGCAGGGGGCATTCCACCCTTTTCCGGGCGAGGACCATGGTATCGGATTTGGAGGCGCTAACTCCCATCCCGGACAAGAAATGTTGTAATTTCTTTTTTCTTCATTTTCTATACAACACGTCTCGCGGTCGACTCAGGACCCGTCTGCGATCTACCGGTAAACCACGGTCGACCAGTTGGGCACCCCCGGTCTAGACACTAAACCAACTTTAAAAATTGCCCAAAATCCGCAGAAGTTAGCTTCAGCGTTTGCACGCTTCCGAAAGGTGACATCATAAGACTCTTCTCATTTTTGCTGAAACAAAGCGCTGAAGTTTTAAACAAAAAGTAAAAGCATAGATAAGGATATTTTTTTTTCTCCGAACTGCTCATTAAATGAGCTCAGAGTCAGATTACACATCAAATCTTCTACACACACTTTCACCCCGACATGTTAATGGCCCTTTTAAGAGATTCTGTTACCCTGTTATGAGTTCATGTGAGCTATTTATTCATTTTCACATCCTCTGAATGAAAGAAGATACACACACTACCGGTCAGAACTTTACACACACTTTCTCATTGAATGTAACGGAAAATGTGTCCAAACATTTCAGTGCCATGTGCCCGGCTGACCGATCAATTATCACATTAATGCCAACTAAGAGTCAGGCAAAACGGAGAGAAGTTGTGTAGGGGTAGTTGGTCGGGTCCTGCTTGACTTCTCAGCTCTTCTGGACTTAAAAAAAGTCCAGAAATGTGAAAAAACAGCTACATTTAATAAGAGAGCAAACTTTAAAATTTTGTTTCCACATTATTTTTTTAAATTTATGGTTCTTGGAATTTTAAAACTAAATAACTTTCATCTGAACTAAATGTCATCAAAAAAGTTTTAAAATTAAAAAGTTATTTTTGTGAATTTGAGATAGAATTTTCCTCCCGACACCGAGCTCGGTGTCGAGCCGCTCCTCCTCCAGATCGAGAGCAGCCAGATGGGGTGGTTCGGGCATCTGGTCAGGATGCCCCCCGAGCGCCTCGCAGGCGAGGTGTTTTGGGCACATCCCACCGGGAAGAGACCAAGCGGCAGATCCCGGACCCGCTGGAGAGACTATGTCTCACAGCTGGCCGGGGAAAGACTTGGGATCCTTCCAGGTGAGCTGGAGGATCCAGCCGGGGTGAGAGAGGCCTGGGCTTCCCGTTTGAGGCTGTTGCCCCCACGGCCCGACCCCGGAACAAGCGGAAGATGACGGACGACGGATGGAGATAGAATTTAGTTGTTTATATTCATCCTGCAGTAAAAATTAAAATGCTTGATTCTGGTAACGGATTGATTCAAGAAGATGGTTCCCTCTTTTCTCAATTTGTCACCATCTCGTTCTTACTCCTTCCAAGCTTTGCAACGTTATCTTATTGTAAAAAGAAATAACTTTTTCTAGCCCAGTAATAACATATTTTCCAAAAAACTTACAAAATACATTTATTCAGTTTCTCTTCCATTTATTAAACTAAATTCCCTCCTCCTCTTGCTCCCTGCTTAGTCTCGCCCTCTGGTTATATGCACGACAGAGTATAAACTCTCTTTGAGGCTGTAAAACGTATCAAGCTAGTGCATAACGTTTTATATACTTATTTAGATGCACTACACTGTTGAGGGGAGAGACTAAGCATGAGCAGAATACCTTCAAGTAAACACTTCCTGCTTACATTGTAATGTGGACGTGGCGCAAAACAAAATTTATAAATAATATTTGATCATTTTTATTGATCATTTATTGATTACTGTAAAACTTATAAGTAATTATATGGTTATTTATTAGCATAGATTGCATTTATTAAATGTGTACATGTGTTTTTTTGAGGGTTTTTTTTTTGATGGAGAACTAAGGAGCAAGTCTAAACTGAGATGGTTTGGACATGTACAGAGGAGAGAGAGAGAGTACATCAGAAGAAGGGTGCTGGATTTGGAACCACCAGGAAAGAGGACTAGAGGAAGACCAAAGAGGAGGTTCATAGATACAGTGAAGGAAGATATGAAGATAGTTGGTGTGACCAAAGAGGATGCAGCAGATAGGGTTAGATGGAAGAAACTGACTTGCTGTGGCGCCCCCTAAAGGGAAATGCCAAAAGAAGAAGAAGAAGAACTAAGGAACAAGCCACAAGCCTATGATGGATGAATCTGTACTGACTCTAAAAGACTCTTGCCTGCCGGACCGGAAAGAGGGTCCTTGGAATCAGAAGAAAAAAAAAGTTTGTGGACTGAAACATGGCTGGTGTATTTCCAAGTCAAACACTAGTTTTTCTTCCTGTGAATGTTGATTCCACAAAGAAACTGAGTTTATTTGATCCCAGTTTGTGATGGACTTTTGTTACGTATACAGATACTTTTATTAATCCCATATGGGGAAATTTGTGGGGAAAAGAGGTGAAGAAGCGTGTTCAGGCAGGCTAGAACGGGTGGAGAAAAGTATCAGGTGTGATGTGTGACAGAAGAGTTTCAGCTAGAATGAAAGGGAAAGTGTACAAAACCGTGGCGAGACCGGCCATGCTGATTGGTCTAGAAACAGTAGCACTGAAGAAGAGACAGGAAACAGAGATGGAGGTAGCAGAGATGAAGATGCTGAGGATCTCTCTGGGAGTGACCAGGATGGACAGGATTAGAAATGAGTACATCAGTCCAAGACTCCAAAACAGCTTCAGAACAGCTGCTAGGTAGTGCCGAGTTGGTCGGGGTGGAGTTGGAACAGCTGCTTGGTGGAACAGACCAGGAACAGCCCCTTTTTGCAATAGAGGTGGAACAGTCGTTGGTGGAACACAATGGTTGGCTCTGCACTGGGCGGAATGTTGGTAATCATGGCAACAACGTTTGAAAGCTCCACTACATGAATGTAACTCACATCCTTCACTGTTGTGGTGGAACAACACTATTTGTTCATTTGAGTCAGACTTTGGTGGCAATAAAACTAATCCAGGCTAAAAATAACCCTTTAAATTCTGTGGGTGAAGCGGGGGACTGATTTGAGTCTCTGTGATTTCAGTTGAAGTGCACCTTTAGGTGTTTAAGCCTAAATTGAACGTCTATCTGCGATGTGAGAAAGCCGATGGCCGTTTGGTCTGACGGATATCGGGCTGCCGCTGAGCTCCCATCGGTACCTCTCCCCATCTGAAGCGGAGTTTATATTATTAATGGCGGCTGTTTGGCAATCAGTCCAGCATTACTGTCATCGAACAAGGCAATCAATAATATCTGCCTGCGTCTCTGCAGAGACAGAGTGAGGTATTTAACGGCCAAATCCCCCAAAGACAGGACACAAATTAAGCACACACACGGCGGGGCGGTGCGCGCACAAACCCGCAAGGCCCCCCGGACAGGAGACAAATTAACCACTTCCAGGAGAGCAACTCACAGGGGAGCCGGGACAGTAAACAGTCAATGATCAATATCGCCTCCTTAAAGACGGCCCACGCTACGACCGAACTGCAGGCAAACACGTGGAAGCCACGTGGTGCTTCCAGGACATCCATCACCCCCGGAAAGACAGCAGATGAAGCAGCTCAGGTGGCTTCTTCTACAATCCTCTGATTTCTTTTGTCTCCTGTTTAACTGCGAAGCTGCAATGACAGGAGACAAACTAGCCGTTTCCCCCCCGAGCTACTCGCTGGGGACAGCAGAAAATGAACTGTCCCGGATCGATACGGCACTCTCTCACACAGTCAGAGGAACGCATAGAGGGCTGGAAACATCTCCACAATAAGCAGCGTCTTTTTAAACTCAGAGTCAAAAAAAGGTCCAGAGGTAAATGGATTTTAAATGGACTCTACTTAAATAGTGCTTTTCTGTTCAACCCGTTTGATTTGCTCTCAATTTCTTTCAACTGGAGTTTCACAAACACTCTGAGACTTGTACCCTGTTGTTTAGAAGTCGAAGTATCTCGGGGTCTTGTTCACGAGTGGGGGAAGGATGGAGCGGGAGATCGACAGGCGGATCGGTGCGGCATCGGCAATAACTAGGACGCTGCATCGGTGCGTCGTGGTAAAGAAAGAGCTGAGCCGAAAAACAAAGCTCTCGATTTACAAGTCGATCTACGTTCCTACCCTCACCATGGTAACCAGGATCTATGTTCCTACCCTCACCATGGTAACCAGGATCTACATTCCTTCCCTCACCATGGTAACCAGGATCTACGTTCCTACCCTCACCATGGTAACCAGGATCTACATTCTAACCCTCACCATGGTAACCAGGATCTACGTTCCCACCCTCACCATGGTAACCAGCTGTGGGTGGTGACCGAAAGAATGAGATCGCGGGTATAAGCAGCCAAAATGGGCTTCCTCCGCAGGGTGGCTGGGCTCTCACTCAGAGATCGGGTGAGGAGCTCTGCCATCCGGGAGGAGCTCGGTGTCGAGCCGCTCCTCCTCCAGGTCGAGAGGAACCAGATGGGATGGTTCGGGCATCTGGTCAGGATGCCCCCCCGAGCGCCTCGCGGGCGAGGTGTTTTGGGCACGTCCCATCGGGAGGAGACGTGCCCATGAGACGTGCACATGAGGGTTACCCTCATGTGCACGTTATCCTGGTTACCATGGTGAGGGTTGGAACGTAGATCGACTTGTAAATCGAGAGCTTTGCTTTTCGGCTCAGCTCTCTCTTTACCACGACGGACCGATGCAGCATCCTAGTTATTGCTCACACCGCACCGATCCGCCTGTCGATCTCCCGCTCCATCCTTCCCCCACTCGTGAACAAGACCCCGAGATACTCGGTAGATACTTCATTGATCAAATTATATTTTTAAATCTAAAACCAGGATGGGATTGAACAAGTTTGTCAGTCTCAGCCTGATAGAGAGATTAGTTCATACTGTATGTATTAGATACAGACGTGTGCATGTGTTCGGCAGAAATGGCCCGAGTGGTCACCAGGACCACCCGAGCCAGGAAAAGATCTCCTTGATGACTAAAAATCATTATGAAATAATAACCTGCAAATGTGAGCTGCTCATCAGCTGACAAACTACAGCCTGACAGTCATCTTAATACAGTCATGTGAGAGCCCCACCTGCAGTTCTCTGGCAGCGAAGGCGGCGCTCGCATGTACACACCCGTTATCTATCCGGATCCCGACACCCTAACAGGTGAGTATATTTAGTACTACATGAGCTTAGAACACAGTTTGGGCCCAAAAAGACACATCAAGCTGATATCATCGCCTCGGCCAACCAATCAGAGGTCCGTGGTTCAGCCGCCTTGCTGGTGACAGCCAACAATCACACTTCGGCTAAAGGACCAATCAGGAGCCAGGTTTTAAATTAGAGGGCTATCAGCCATTCATCAAGCGATCATGTTTCTGGGTTTACGTTGCTTCAGCTATGTTCTGCTGACACAGTTTCTGATTGAAGAAAAAAAAGAAAAAGAAGGAACCAGTCAGATTATTCGCATGGAACCCAGTAAGCTGTGAGTAGAAGGACCATGGGTGGAAGAACACTGTGAGATATTTTGTAAATGCAGGAAAAAGAAAACAAGAGTACACACACCGTTGGAGAATTTGTGATGCAATAAAAGATTACTTTTGTGCATTCTGGGATGTTCATTAAAAAATCAGTGTTGGCTTGGGATTAAAAAATTATTGATGTGATCCAAAAAACTTACTTTGGAAAAGATGTACCTGGTAAGATGGACATCGACAGTTACCGTATTTTCACAACCATAAGGCGCATATGAAAGTCTTAGATTTTCTTCAAAATGAGCGGCGCCCCCTATCGTGCAGTGCGCCCTATGTGTGTTGTGAAAAAACAAGTGAAGCAGATGAACACTACGCTTGCTGTGATTCCAGGAGGTCTGACAAAGGAACTCCAACCACTGGACATCGGCGTGAACCAAGCATTCAAAGTAAGGCTGTGAGCGGCGTGGGAGCGATGGATGACCAGACGAGACCACAGCTTCACGAAGGGTGGAAGGCAGCGCCGAGCGAGTTACGCCACAGTTTGCCAGTGGATTGTAGATGCTTGGGCTAACGTGTCTGCTGGCACTGTTGTCCGAGCTTTCCCAAAAGCAGGCATCATTTCCGAGGAGCTGCACGGTACAGAAAGTGACTCTGACAGCGAGGAAAGTGAACCTGCTATGTTGGATTTAGAGCAGCTGTTAGATTCAGAAACAGAGGATGAGGACTTGGATGGATTTGATAAATGACTTTATGACGACTGTAACTAATATTTAAATAAAGACAAACAAACTCAGTTTTACTCCTGATCTATTTTTAAATACACACACTTCTCTGCTTGTGTGTGTTGTTGTAAAGCAGACGTATACATAGTAAAAAATATGTATATAAAACCTGCGCCCTATCATCAGGTGCGCCTTATGTGTGTGTTAAATACAGAGCACACAAAACTGGGACTGCGCCTTTTAACACGGTGCGCTTTTTGGTCGTGAAAATACGGTAAACTAAAAACAGTTAATGATCGTAAAATCTTAAGAATTATGTTACTGGCCGGTGAAAAGGTGATAGCCAGAAGATGAGGAAAGGTGGTTGTAGTTGGGGTGGAAGAACGAATCGAGGTGATGCTTGACATCTATAAGATGGAAAAACTGACATTTTCACTCTGTTTGGAACTTGATAAATTCACCTTTATTTGGAAGGTTTGGTTCCAACTCATCAGAAAAATAGATCTTTGACCAGATCTCTGAAACTGTACTAATACTTTGCAACTGTGTAAAGTGAGACCTGACATTATCATTTTTGAGATGGACTACAAATGAAAGAACTTACACTCTGGTTACAAGCTACAGTGTTTTTAAAAGTTTTACTTTCTTGTTCTTCTAAAAGATTATGCGATCATAATGATTTCTCTAGACCAGGCATGGGCAAACTACGGC
This sequence comes from Neostethus bicornis, assembly GCA_902685375.1. Taxonomy (NCBI): domain Eukaryota; kingdom Metazoa; phylum Chordata; class Actinopteri; order Atheriniformes; family Phallostethidae; genus Neostethus; species Neostethus bicornis. The sequence continues at coordinate 3,432,238 of LR738547.1, read as the reverse complement.
TCGCGGGCCACATGCGGCCCATTAAACGTTTTAATCTGGCCCGCCGAACTTGAAAAAATTAAATAATTAAACCTTGTTAATGTTTTATTTTTCTGTAATTCTGATGTTTTGTCACTAGATGACGCCAAAGATACACCAACACTGCTCCCATTAAAATGTGTGTGTCTCCGTGATGCACACACTGTCAAAATAAACAGTGTGCACACATATGGAAAGCCATCGGGCCCAATACACACATGTCAACAAGTGTGTTAGATGTTAAAACAAGTAAAATGTTACATCAAGCGCTTAGATTTCAGACCTAGAATTGCTAGATTTAAAATCTAGCGCCATTCTATCGGTCTAATCTAGCGGTTACCAAAGCATGCCATCCCTCTGCTCCTGTTCCGGCCCCTGGTCAAATGTTAGAACTTAATGTGGCCTGCGAACCAAAATGTTTGCGCACCCCTGCTCTAGAGAATTTCTACATCTCAGGCTAACTGCAGTAAATAAAAGTGGGATTTTTTTTTTTTATCACTTTCTGTCCCTACATGTGACTGAGCATGTATCTGAATATAAGTAGTGCCTAACAGGAACAAGTACACCTCTTTTCATAAAACCCCACACACGCTGGTGGAATTTTTTGTGTAACCCCAAAACTTACACCATTTTATGCAACTTTGATAATCAAGGGTCACTGTCTCCTTTGTTTTGGCCTGTAGGTGGAGCAGCGGTTGTGGCGTACAAAACAGAAAGGAGGCGCTTTATAACACGTTCAACTGTCTGTCTCTCTTACAACTCAATTACTGAGCTTCTGTTTGAAGCAAATCTCACTAATTAAATAGGTTAAGCATGAATTATTAATCCAGAGAGCGAGAGGGGTTCCTGACATGATGAGCAGGCGCTGTAGGAGCATGTGATAGGGCGAAGGGGGGTAACGGGAGCGTTTCTGAGCTATAAAACTATCCGCACCCAGCACAGCTAATCAATAGAGCCTTGCAGGAATGACCAGTTATCTTAAAGTCCTTTAGGAAGAGTTTACTGACAAACACAAACTAACGATCATCCATTATTAAACAGAAACTTAAGACCTGGGAAGCAGGACGGTGGGATGGAACGGGGGGTGGAGGGGTTACCGAGAGCTGATAACGTGTCAGATTAACATCTTAACACATGCTTTAAGAGAAAGTTTTCAGCATTTAGATTTCATTTCTAATTAAACGTGTTTTCTATCAAATGAAATAAGACATTAACTCGACATTTTACACCACAACGGGTCTTAACGGGGTGTTTATGTTTTTACTTTGTGAATTATAATCCAATGAATGGCGGTTTGTGAATTTTGCTAAATACAGAATTACGCGCCAAATGTCCCTAAACAAGGACGCTGCATCAGTCCGTCTTGGTAAAGAAAGAGCTGAGCCAAAAAATAAACTCTCAATTTACAAGTCGATCAACGTTCCTACCCTCACCATGGTAACCAGCTGTGGGTGGTGACCGAAAGAATGAGATTGTGGATACAAGCGGACGAAATGAGCTTCCTCCGCAGCGTGGCTGGGCTCTCATTCAGAGATCAGGTGACAAGCTCTGCCATCAGGGAGAAGCTTGGTGTCGAGCTGCTCCGCCTCCAGGTTGAGAGGAACCAGATGGGTTGGTTTGGGCATCTAGTCAGGATGCCTCCCGAGCGCCTCGCTGGTGAGGTGTTTCGGGCACGTCCCACCGGGACGAGACTAATCGGCAGACCCCGGACCTGCTGGAGAGACTATATCTCACAGCTGGCTGGGGAACGACTCAGGATCCTTCCGGGTGAGCTGGAGGATGCAGTCGGGGTGAGAGAAGCCTGGGCTTCCCGTCTGAGGCTGTTGCCCCCACGACCTGGCCCCGGATGAGCGGAAGATGACGGAACGGCACTAAACTTTTTGGTTTTATTTATCGTTCTTAAAAACCAAACATCTCCAAACAACAAAGCTAGAGGTAATAAAAAAAAAAAAAAAAAAAACCTCTTAGATGCATGACGTACCTGCTCTCCTATTGTTGTTAATAATCCTCAGGTGTCAGGCAGCGAATGTGTCATAAACTTGCACATCAACAAATTTTTTTTTTGTTCTTTTTAAAATGGTACTATCAGAAACAGCATTTCTATGGAGATGTCCAACTGGACAAGTCCAAATGGATTAATCACATTGGTTTTGCCTAATCCGCATTTACTGGTGGGCATGGGATGCATGTCCAGGGCTTCAATGTGCTTGCCCATTTTGGCGGGGCTACGAGTTAGCCGGAACTACGTTAACTAGAACTATGTTACTTCTTGTTAATACAGATTAACCTCTTGTTAATCTGTTGGTCTGACTAACAAACTCTGTTTTGTTGTGAGTAATGGAGGATGTTGCGTACGATTTGCTTTAGGACACACCCACTGAATAAAAACAAACTTGTCACACACACACTCTAATCACACAGCAGCATCAAGTGTTTATGTTATAGATAGCTAATGCTAATGATTGGGTAGTCTAATCTCTTGAGTTCACTCGGTAGTCCAAGCGGGTCACGGCGTAGGGAGCTTTGTTATGGTACACAGATCTGATTGATCTCCGATTGGTCGACAAATACGTCAATTTGAAAAAGTTCTTGTTTGCGAACAAAATTACAGCAACCGAATCCCAGGAGTGCGATTATCACATTGCTTTAATGGATCTGACATTCGACAAGTCAACGGATACATTACTTGGTTGCGTTTGACACGTGGCAAGTCAAATCTTTTGGCACCGATTCAACTTGGAAACAAATCGGGCATAATGCATGGATGGCGAAGAATGGCCTCGTACACTTAAAATGTAAAGAAGACAAATTGGCCAGGTTGGCAGAGGATTCCATTGGTTGACTGCTTCATCAGTTGGAAAAGGTTCTTCTTCTTTCGGCATTTCCCTTTAGGGATCGGGCACAGCAAGTCAGTTTCTTCCATCTAACCCTATCTGCTGCATCTTCTTCGGTCACACCAACTATCTTCATGTCTTCCTTCACTGTATCCATGAACCTCCTCTTTGGTCTTCCTCTAGTCCTCTTTCCTGGTGGTTCCAAATCCAGCATCCTTCTTCTGATGTACTCTCTCTCTCTCCTCTGCACATGTCCAAACCATCTCAGGCTGGTCTCTCTGACTTTAAAACCTCTAACATGTGCTGTTCCTCTGATCCTGTCCATCCTGGTCACTCCCAGAGAGATCCTCAGCATCTTCATCTCTGCTTCCTGTCTTTTCTTCAGTGCTACTGTTTCTAGACCAATCAGCATGGTTTTGTACACTTTCCGTTTCATTTTAGCTAAAACTCTTCTATCACACATCACACCTGACACTTTTATCCACCCGTTCCAGCCTGCTTGAACACGCTTCTTCACCTCTTTTCCACACTCTCCATTGCTCTGGACTGTTGATCCTAGATACTTAAAATCTTCCACCTTCTTTATATCTTCTCCCTGTAACCTCACTTTTCCATTTGGATCCCTCTCATTCACACACACGTACTCTGTCTTACTCTGACTAATCTTCAGTTAGAAAAGGTTAAGCTTTGTTTATCTCGTTATTTAATGGAATTACCGCAACAAAGAAGTTTTCAGACTGCTGGGGTCTTAAAATCAATGCGTTTGCCATACGTCAATGGCGTTGCTTGGTTGCGTTTGACATACGGCAAGTCAAATCGTGTTGTACGGTTGGGTTTGACTTGGTTATGTTCCATCGGACTTTGGCCTGTCGAGTCTGGGTAGCACTAACGCGGACACTTGTATTCCATGCCCCTTATAACGCAGTCCGCGATGTATAAAGTTTTAAAATTCGTCATTCTTTTTTTTTTTTTACTCACTCTATTTATCCCTCACCGGGGACATTAATGTGCTGCAGTCCTACACCGCAGCAGGCTGCCACTACGGCGCCAATGGTTGGAGAAATGGGGCGTTAGGTGTCTTCTCCAAGGACCCTAGATGTGCACTCAGTGGGATGCGAACCCACGAACTTCCGGTTGACTTCCGGTTTGCAGGTGAACGCTCTAACCACTGAGCCACCATCTCCCCCCCCTAACTTTGAGGTGTGGCTTAAAACACAACGTTCATTATAATGTAAAAAATGGGGTAACATGAAATAAACAAAATAGCCCCTTTAAAGTGTACAAGTGGGAATGCAGCTTTGAGAAACGTTCGGCTACGTCATGGCAACCACCCACCCAATCACACACTCCCCCGTTTCATCCCAACCTGCAAACACGGAGGTTATGGAAGAAAAGGGACATTAGGGTGTAGAAGTTTGTGGAGAAGGACATGCTCTGACTCCCCCCAGGGATGGATAAAGGAAACAAGAGGTGGCCATGAAAGTGAAGGAGCTACTCAGAAAGAGAGGTGCGGGGGGTGAGGGGGCAGTGTCAGTGAATAATATACAGAGCCCAGAATAGCGTTTGGGGTGGGGGGTGTGGGTTCATATGTCCGGGGCAGGATGACTGAAATGGAAAGTTGGAAAGCCTGAAAAGGATGATGTGTGTGGGGGTCGGGTTTCTCCTCAGCTCGGGGGGCCACGACCTGCTGCCCAGATCCAAGGCTTGAGTGGAGAGCCAGGTGGAGCAGGACAGTTTGGAGGGGGCACAGAGTTGAGTTGGCCAGAAGGGTGGGGGCACCTGGAGTGATGATCAGAAGCATGACCTCTAACCCTGCATCCCCTCACTGAATGTCTACAGTCGTAAACACAAGACGTGAGCGAATAATTACACGGACATCCAGCAGGTTTTACATGTTTACTGGATCGCTAACTGGGTCTGGGTATCCTGCTGCCAACCAATTCCCACTTCGAGATCAAAGTAAAAAAAACGAGCCATTTCCTGTTTATCATTTTAAAACAGGAAAAACAAACAATTTCTCTTGATTAACTAACTTTATTGTGAATTTTCTTAACTTTATTTAAGATTTTGATAACTTTATTCAGGGTTTTACTCACTTGATTCTAGATTTATGAAAAAAAAAAAAAAAATACTCTATTCATCCTCAACGGGGAAATTTGTGTGGTGCACTCCTTACACTGCAGCAGGCTGCCCTTCAACGGCGCCAATGGTGGGAGAAGCGGGGGTTAGGTGTCTTCTCCAAGGACACTAGACGTGCTTTCCGTGGGACGCAAACCCGCGAACTTCCTGTCCTCGCGCGACCGCTCCAACCACTGAGCTGCCGTCTCCACCCTCAACTTGTTTTATCTTAAGTTTTTCCGGGGGAGGGATCTCTCTTCCACGTGGATCCCCATGAGGTTTCTTATTTTTTCCCCACTGATGGGTTTTTTAGGAGTTTTTCCTCACCGAGAAGGAGAGTCTAAGGGTATAAATGTGCTAGTCTTGTTTAGTTAGCATTTGTTAGTTATTTTTCTTGCTGTGTATTTGTTTTAATACATTCCTCTTTTTTTTGTGAAGCCCATTAAGACGGAAATTCTGTGATTTTGGGCTATACAAATAAAATTGAATTTTTCCAGCTTTATTCTGGATTTTTACTACTTTAATTAGAATCTTTTCAAACTTTATTCCAGATTTACAGATTTTGTTAACTTTATTCTTGATTTAACCCATAAATTTGGATTTTGATAACTTTATTTTTAACTTGACTATTGTGTTCCAAGCTTTATTCTTACATCCAGCTGTGTTTCAGAGAGAATTATCAAACTTCTAATCCCTGGTTTATGCCCCTCTGAGCCCAACAAGACCAAAATAGCCTCTAAGTAAACTTTTTAAAAGAGCCCATGTTGCACCAACGTACAGCACGTGGCTTATCCCCCACCCAGGTTTGAGCAGGTTCCACTACCATGTGGACCTGTGTGCCCATGCCAGTGTGTGATGTGCCAGAAGCTCTGCAGACTGTCTGCTCATCCTTCCACGTAAGCAGCGATCGTGCAGGGGATCGGTGTGTGCAGAGCTTGGACAGTTTGGGTTACTGTCACCGGGTCACAAAGCCATGATCTGGCTTGGCTCCCCAGAAGATTTATGGAGACCTTCCCATCCCCATCACCAGAACAAACACCTCAGTGACCCGCTAACAGGGATGAAACCCACTCAGAACGTCAACTGCGGTCACAACCACAAGAGGAAATAATCCTCTGGTGCGTTTTTACTTTTCAAATTTATCACTATTAATGATTATATTTTGATTGAATAACAATAAAAATTAGGCTTTCGCCCCAAAAAAACATCAATTAATACAAACTTTGCTGCTTTTTTTTTTGGCTTTTTTCTTCAGTTTTAGTGTCTAATTTATTTAAAAGAAAAACTTTGTAACGTCATGTTGCAAAACTGTTAACTAGCAAAGCTCCCGGTACGTGCTTTTTTAACAAAACATCTCCATTATTTTTAATTCTAAGCGTAAATAACAGGGTTGAACAACTTTACAAAGATTTCTAATCTTCTGTTTAGTGTTGTGATAATACTCAATATTCAAAACCCAGATTGGTTGCTCGTCCCGGGGGAGGGATCTCTCTTTCATGTGGATCCCCACGGGGTTTCTTATTTTTTCTCCACTGATGTTTGTTTAGGAGTTTTTCCTCACCGAGAAGGAGAGTCTAAGGACATAAATGTGCTAGTCTTGTTTAGTTAGCATTTATTAGTTATTTTTCTTGTTGTGTATCTGTGTTTATACATTCCTCTTTTTCTTGTGAAGCCCATTGAGACAAAAATTCTGTGATTTTGGGCTGAACAAATAAAATTGAATTGAATTAATAGGTTTTTTTTACAATATCTGTCAGAACAATTCTAAACTAAACTTTTCAAAGCTCATATTTATATTTCATAGCGGGCAAGCTACGTCCTAGTGGGGTCGTCATGCACATTGGGAGAACTGAAGCAAAAAACGGAAGAAAAAAAAATGCACCTCTTTGCGATTGGCCAATTTCAAGTGTTGAATTTACCATATGGATTTAACATTAATATATTGTGCTAATCTAATAAATAAAATTTCACACATATTCTGATCTTTTGAGTGTGTAAGTTCATAGTTTCATCAAACTAGAGTCAGTTGTAACGACACTAGTAAGCTGGTCTATTCAGCCGAAACTTTTTGACTAGAATTTACCACCAAAACCAAAAAAATTGTAAGATTTCAAAATTAGAGCTCATTTTAGAACCACCTCTGTACTACGTGGCGTACCTGCTTTGCCTTTGTTGTAAATACTTTACTGCAAGTTTGTTGCACACTTTAATACGGAATCAAAAAGATTTGATTAGGCAAATTCTTACCTATTGACTGTAGAAATTATAGATCAAATAAATATGACGTCACACAAAGACATAAAAAAACATGAAGCCAATTTAGTAAATATTTCCATTCCATTGTCTTTTGCTTATCTAGTGCCGGGTCACGGAGGCAACAGCATCAGACGGGAAGCCCAGGCTTCTCTCACATCCTCCAGCTCACCCGGAAGGATCCCAAGTCGTTCCCCAGCCAGCTGTGAGACAGTCTCTCCAGTGGGTCCGGGGTCTGCCTCTTGGTCTCCTCCTGGTGGGATGTGCCCAAAACACCTCACCAGCAAGGCGCTCGGGGGGAGGGGATCCTGACCAGATGCCTGAACCACCCCATCTAGCTCCTCTCGACCTGGAGGAGGAGTGGCTCGACGCCGAGCTCCTCCCGGATGGCAGAGATCCTCACTTGATATCTGAGGCCAGCCACCCTGCGGACGAAGCTCATTTCGGCCGCTTGTATCCACGATCTCATTCTTTTGGTCACCACCCACATTTTAACTCATGATTGGCGCCATGTTAGATTTTTGGAACCGGAGATATGCATTAGTTCATTACGTGTTTGCATGGCAACCTTTTTGAAGGTACGTACATAGTTCTGCCAATCCGGCTAACTCACGTTCTGATTTCCTGCTGTCATTGGCTAAGTGAACTCTCCCAATCAAACTTGTTGAACGTCCCTGCCGCTCGTGGTGCATCTGATTGGCAAATTATTTACTTAAACAAATTGCGCTATGGGGCCCAAATAGGTTGTACTTAAGGTGGTAAGAGTCAGAATGGTTATGGTGACTTTGTGTTATCGTAATGTTGTGACTGAGTAAACATTGCCTAATTTTCAAAGGAAGCCTGAGGGTGCTGAGACTTTTAGAGCCAGAAGCTAGTTCCTATTCGGCACACGGGCGGAAGTAACTAACAATGAACAGTCAGTTTTTTTACAGAAGGAAAAGAATTTGACAGTACCGTAATTTCACGGCCATAAGGCGCACCTAAAAGTCTCAAATTTTCTTCAAAATGAGCGGTGCGCCTTTTTGTGCGGTGTGCCTTGTGTGTGAGAAAAAGCGGACCTAAAAGAAAACGCAGTGCCCGCGAGGCGGACCTGAAAGAAAAGGCATGAGAACGTTAAAGAGTGAAGTGTGAGCGGCGTGGGAGCGATGGATGACCGAAGGAGACCACAGTTTCACGAAGGGTGGAAGGCAGCGCCGGGCGAGTTACGCTACAGTTTGCCAATGGATTGTAGATGCTTGGACTAACGTGTCTGCTGGTACTGTTATCCGAGCTTTCCAAAAGCTGGTATCCTTTCTGAGGAGCCGCACAGTACAGACAGTGACTTAGACAGCGAGGAGCGAAGTGGACCTGCTCTGTTGGATTTTGCGCAGCTGTTCGATTCAGAAACAGAGGATGAGGACTTTGACGGATTTGAATAAAGACTATTACCGGTAATGTGCTTGTTTATACTACTTAAATTAAGTACAACCAAACTCAGTTTTGCTCCCGATCTATTTTTAATACGCACATTTGCATGCGTGCGTGTGTGTTGTTGTAAGGCGGTGTGTGATTGAGACTGCGCCTTTTCGTACGGTGCGCCTTATGTGTGTGTTAAATACAGCAACGGCGCACAAAACTGAGGTTGCGCCTTTTTGTACGGTGCGCCTAATGGCCGTGAAATTACGGTATGTTTTAAACAATAACATTTAGCCAATCCCTTGTAAGGAAGTATTTTACTAAACCTGTGATTGGACGGTAAAGAGGGAGAAGATGGCCGATGTTTGGAACCAACACCCTGCAGCCTGTTGGGTTTCTGATTTATTCGGACAGGCTGTGTGACGCATGGACCACTGCTCTGGATACCAAGAAAACATTTACCTCCTTAACTGGGAAGGAGTCACAATCATCTCAGGATCAACTTTCTGGACTCAATAGTATTGATTACACATTTCAACACATGTCGCTCAGCCTCCCTCGTACCCAAATGGAGGAATAATTACACTCTTCACGGCACCCAGTCGGCGATAAGAGGCCGACGCTGGTAGAGAAAAAAGAAAGAAAAGAACCAGGAACTCGAGGAAAGGAAGAGAACCTGTAGCTGGTGAGCTGGTTCAGACCTCGTCGTGTACTCGGGGAAAGCGGAGGAAGGTGAGGTGGGGTGGGCCTGTATCCTGAACCCAAATGAGTAAAGATTTTAATTACGGCCAGTTGACAGTTTGATGGCAGTCCGGGGGAGGGGGTGGAGTCACAGTGGGTGTGTGGTAGTGCAGCGGGTATGCAAGGCTCTCTGGGTCTTGAGAGGTTAATCAAAATGCCAAATGTTACCGTGCTATAAGGAGCGTTTCTTGCACAACACGCCGCCTTACATGAGGAACCAAATAGCTTCACAGCTTACAGCAGAGGACATACATGCACCCATAGGTCCTCCCCCCCATATGTCCACACAGCAGTGGGGTTAACTCAGGTGGGCTTAAAAAACCCTTTTACATTAAAGAAAACACTTGTATCAGGACTCTGGATTCTAATTTAAAGCAACATGTTTACATTTAAATTTATGGGGATAACCGTAATTTAATAGGCTGATAATTATTAGCATATATAAATAAACAAAATATAATATTGTATAATACTTTGTATGATGATATAAAATATTGATGTAAAAGTTATATTTTTAAGACAAAAAATGACAGTGTTAGGATTTTTTTACTATATATGATCCATGTTTACAAATAGACGTTTAATAAGCGAATCCAATAGTAGACACGTGATTTAATAGGCGGCTAAAAACGGGTCACGGTGGTCTTCTTTTGGCATAAATGATTCAAATTAACTGTTAATTATGTCTAAATGCGTATTCGTAATGAAAGATGGAATTTTTCTTTTATTTTGAAAGGTTTTAGGTCTGTTTACTCGCATTACCAGAAAAAAAAAAGTGCTATGATTTTTTTTTTTTGTTTATTTTCATAGCTGTTGTTGAAATCTGAGAAGGTTCTGCTTAAAAAAACGTGGTTTTAAGATATAAATAATCAAAATATAATTATCTACCCATTATTTTTATGCTTTTTAAACATTGTTTTATAATATTAACCGAAAAACGAGGGAAAAAAATGGAAAATCAATTATTATGCAAACCATTATATGTTGCTTGTTTGCCTGTTTACCAGAGATGCTAAGTTTTTGGCTTCACAAAAAGCGAAATTTTAAGGCGGGGCCAAAAAGGAGGAGGGGCTATGACATAACATGACGTCACATCCGCCAATGGACATCACCCGCCATGAGAGTTGGCCTAAAACAAACCGTTCAAAACATAAAAAAGCAGCTGGTAAATTGTGCGTCTTATGTGTGTTACCACCTAGCGTTATGTATCAGTACGAAGAGGACTTACCACCAGGAATACACCCTTGCACTGATTGTTCACGCTTCGTTTTGCGGCTGACGCACATAAGCTGTCACATGACCAAAGTTCCCAGATGTCTAACTTCTTCCATATATTCACCAAAAACAATACTGGCAATAGACCGTGCAGATCACTACTAGAGGCTTTCAAATGCACAGCTGCATCAGAAGATGCCATGTGCTTAGCCTCATTATACCTAATCATGTTTATGGAATGCACTTAAGTGTTCATCATGTGGGAATTTTATTAGCCTTGGTGGGTGAGCATGAGCTAGGTCCGAATAGCGGGTATCTTCTGTAGGGCTGAAACAGTTAATCGATTTAATCGATTATAATCGATTATTAAAATAGTTGTCAACTAATTTGGTTATTGATTAATCGTCTAAAAAGTTTTTGCTGTCAACTGCACTTAAATTGGTCTCCAAGTGGGGCAGTAGAGAGCAAATTGACAATGCGAGCTACCAAAATAGGAGGAGAAGAAGATAATAGCCAATCATTTGTACGATACTTCTGAACAAGGTTAAATTTTCGAATTCAGAAGTGTTAAAGGTTTCTTGTTTTCAAATGTGATCCAACAGTTTACATTTGATGTTTTATTAGCCAGTACTACTAAAGCACATTTTATGGGTGCTTATGAGTTACTTTTACTGTATACAGTAAGTAGATTTATTATTTTCTAGAAATGATAATATTCTACCTCTTTATTTGACAGAAAGATTAACATTTGCTCTTACTGTAATAAACACAACGTGTTGTTTATGTGGGTATGAGTTGTGTTTTACACAATTACATTTTATAATATGCCGAAAAACTAATATTTATTACATTGTCATTGTTATCCGATTAATCGAATAATCTATTCAATAATCGACAGATTAATCGATTACCAAAATAATCGTTAGTTGCAGCCCTAATCTTCTGCCCAATGCGGGAGCCTTGGCATGGCCGAAGATGTTTCGGTTCGATTCCCTCAATGTTAAATAACCTTATTGCCATCAATAGACTAGTGGTCCACTGTTTTTTTTTGTGGTTATTGAAGTTACTGTTTGTCAATGGTTAAATAAAAAAAGGAATTTATTGTGGAACCAGCCTCTCAACTGCGAATACAAGTGCTGGTACAGTGCCTTCGCATTGGCCCGATAACCGATAGCGTGATTGCTAATACCCAATAAATAGACGTGCTAAAAACAGCTTTGATAAGTTTAGTCATTACTGCACTGATTTGCTGTTTTCTTCAGATTAACTGTGTATGAAACTCTTGAGATATTTTTGTGACGTCACTGGGTTGGAGAAATAAAACAGAATTGGATTTATTCTGCAGCGACGTCCTTAAATCATTACAATAATGTGCGGGATGTGTGTGGGCGCGCACGCCTTGTGGAGCATGTGTGAAAAAGACAAATGGTGACAGATACAAAGAGAGAGGAAGGGAGAGTACGCCACAAACAGACACAGGTCCACCTGTCTGACACCGAGAGCATGAGAAAGTGGACCGGAATGAACAGAATGCCAGTGTGTGTGTATTGTAGGTTAATGTTCTTCAGCTGTAAGTGTGTGTGTGTGTTTTGACTAACTGATAATACTATCAGGAATGGCATTTAGAGAACGGTATGCAGAAAAACAGCTGATGAAGGGATCATATACACACACACATACCCACAAACAAACTATTAAAACCATCCGACCAATCAAAGCTTTGCAAACAATCAGCGCAGATAGAAAATAAAATGATGTTTCGATCCAACGCCAAAGCAATAGCTGCTTCCAAAGAGTGTAAATGTGGGACGGTGAGTCAGTGACTGAAGACTACCAGACAAGTGGTCACCGTGTGAAGGAAAAGTGGGAGAAACCGGAGCAAGTGTGAACCAGCGAGTGATGCAAATAAACAAATGCATGTGGAGGTGTGCAGAGTCAGAAAAGGCCAGACGGACCGCGGTTACCGTGTCGGGAAAACGCACAGCGACGCTTTCACCACAGCCTGGGTGACCCCAGCCCGTTCCTTTTTTCCTTAGAAAGTTCGGTTGACCTGATCCAAACCGAAGATACCCGTTTGGGACACTTTGACTCGACCAAATGTAATCTGCTTCCCAATGGCTGTAAATAGAAGATGGACACAGCAAGCAAGAATCCCCCTGCCTGCCAAACAGGAAGTACTAAAGTTTGGGTCAGGTTTTTTAAACAAAACATGTCCCACCAAGTGCCTCCACTCGACTTTCTTTTACTCAGGCATCTACGTCAGGGATCGGAGGCGTAGCAGTGATTGGAAAATATCTTCCCAATAAGAAAACATACAGTAGATGATGAAACAACATGAACATAAGCGCCCGTCCTCCATGTTTGTAGTTCTTTATCTGAAAAAAGGAGATCAACCATGCTACACGGTCTGTGTTGGCAACGATTCCCCAGATTGAGAATTTAAAGACAGTGTTTAGAAAGTTTATTTTTCTGGACCCCACTGACTGTTTGGTTGCATTACAAATGTCACGACCAGTCCCCACCAGAAAGAAACGATTGGTTAAATAAAAAAGTACCTGCCCACCGTTAAAAGTACCAGCCGACCTGCCCCAAGTGGAGGAGTTTAAGTATCTCGGGGTCTTTTTCACGAGTGGGGGAAGGATGGAGCGGGAGATCGACAGGCAGATTGGTGCGGCGTCAGCAATAACTAGGATGCTGCATTGGTCCGTCGTGGTAAAGAGAGAGCTGAGCCGAAAAGTAAAGCTCTAGATTTACAAGCAGATCTACGTTCCTACCCTCACCATGGTAACCAGGATCTACGTTCCTACCCTCACCATGGTAACCAGGATCTACGTTCTTATCCTCACCATGGTAACCAGGATCTATATTCATACCCTCACCGTGGTAACTAGGATCTACATTCCTATCCTCACCATGGTAACCAGGATCTACATTCCTACCCTCACCATGATAACCAGGATCTACGTTCCTACCCTCACCATGGTAACCAGGTTCTACGTTCCTACCCTCACCATGGTAACCAGGATCTACGTTCCTACCCTCACCATGGTAACCAGGATCTACGTTCCTACCCTCACCATGGTAACCAGATCTACGTTCCTACCCTCACCATGGTAACCAGGATCTACGTTCCTACCCTCACCATGGTAACCAGGATCTACGTTCCTACCCTCACCATGGTGACCAGGATCTACGTTCCTACCCTCACCATGGTAACCAGGATCTACGTTCCTACCCTCACCATGGTAACCAAGATCTGCGTTCCTAACCTCACCATAGTAACCAGGATCTACGTTCCTACCCTCACCATGGTAACCAGATCTACGTTCCTACCCTCACCATGGTAACCAGGATCTACGTTCCTACCCTCACCATGGTAACCAGGATCTAGGTTCCTACCCTCACCATGGTGACCAGGATCTACGTTCCTACCCTCACCATGGTAACCAGGATCTACGTTCCTACCCTCACCATGGTAACCAAGATCTGCGTTCCTAACCTCACCATGGTAACCAGGATCTACGTTCCTACCCTCACCATGGTAACCAGGATCCACGTTCCTACCCTCACCATGGTAACCAGGATCTACGTTCCTACCCTCACCATGGTAACCAGGATCTACGTTCCTACCCTCACCATGGTAACCAGGATCTACGTTCCTACCCTCACCATGGTAACCAGGATCTCTGTTCCTAATCCTCACCTATGGTCACCAGCTGTGGGTGGTGACCAAAAGAATGAGATCGCAGATACAAGCGGTCAAAATGAGCTTCCTCCACAGGGTGGCTGGGCTAGATTGGGTGAGGAGCTCTGCCACTCGGGAGGAGCTCAGTGTCGAGCCGCTCCTCCTCCAGGTCGAGAGGAGCCAGATGGTGGGGTTTGGGGATCTGGTCAGGTTCTGCCCCGAGCGCCTCGCTGGTGAGGTGTTTCGGGCACATCCCACCGGGTGGAGACTAAAAGGCAGACCCGGTCTGCTGGAGAGACTATGTCTCACAGCTGGCCAGGGGTTTGGGATTTGGGCCAGAATTTGGGATCCTTCCGGGTGAGCTGGAGGATGCAGCTGGGGTAAGAGAAGCCTGGTCTTCCCGTCTGAGGCTGTTGCCCCCGCGACCCGGCCATGGATGAGCGGAAGACGACGGAACGAACGGATCCGCCCACCGTCAAAGTCCATTCCAAGAGGGGAACTTTTCTTTTTATCTCTTTCTTCATCATATTTAATCCTCTGTAAACATTCTTTCACACTTTCAAAGATGAATTTTGAGTCTTATTTCATTCTCAGTGGAAAAAAAAAGGTGAGATGAAAAGATGGAGAGGAAACGTGTGTCTGAGATGAACCTGAAGAAAAGCTGTCACTGAATCCACACGACTCAGCACTCTCCTCACTCTTCTGTCCATTCCTGACATTTATCTGCTTTATTAGATTATCTGGCCTACATGGTTGTCTCTGGCTACACACACACACGCTCATGCGCACACACCTCGATTCATTACAGTCCTCACTAGTTTATGCCCTGTTTAAATTAAACCAGAGATAACCAAACATCTGTGTGTCCGGGAAGCCTCTAACTCGTCGTTGAGGAGGACATTAACGCGTGTTGTCGGAGTGTATCATCACG
The DNA here is from genome assembly GCA_902685375.1 of Neostethus bicornis. Taxonomy (NCBI): domain Eukaryota; kingdom Metazoa; phylum Chordata; class Actinopteri; order Atheriniformes; family Phallostethidae; genus Neostethus; species Neostethus bicornis. The sequence continues at coordinate 3,417,048 of LR738547.1, read as the reverse complement.
TGTGTGTGTGTGTGTGAGTGGTCATAAGGTTGCTTTTTTAACGGGTTCATCTACAGTGAGTCTGCTTCCCATCATTAGTAATTCAATTTGCTCTTTATTAGCGGCTCTTATCAGCAGCGCAGGCGGCTAAGAGCCCCTTTGCTGCTTCCATCTCACCCCAACAGGGATGGAGGTGTCCCCAACCCATGAAGGCGGTGGTGGGGGGGAATGGCGGGGTGGATCAGAGGCAGACATGAAGGGGAAAAGTAAAACCCAATGATGATGGCTTTTCTAATTTCCTCGGATTTTCCTCAGACGGGCATGAAAAGCCTGATGTGGAATGACCGGAGGGCTGGAGGGGCCAGCGGAGGGAGGAGTGGGGGGGCGGGGAGCAGTAAAAACAATGATTGCTTTCCATCAGGTTGGGTCTATATTCTACAGTTCGTTAAAACAATCCAATTTGCAAAAGGATAATTATGCATTAGCTGCTTTTTATCTGCATGAGAGAGAGTGGTGGCGGGGCGAGATAGCGGCCACCACGCCCCCGCCCTTCACCGCTGCAAATTACACACTATCGGCACTTGTTCGCCATCACGCCTGGATTGGGCAATCAATTAACCCAAACACCAAAACCCCCCTACAGTTAGGCTGTATGACTCCACACAGTCTGCCGGCCTCTGCTGGACAATGATGCAAGGACACACACGAATTTAAAATACCACTTGTATATATACACACACACATATTCCTCTACCTGCAGTGGTGGAACGTAACAAAGTAAATGTACTTCGTTACTGTACTTAAATAAAAAAATTGTGTATCTGTACTTTACTTAAGTAAAATTTAAGACCGGTACTTTTACTTTTACTTCACTACATTTTTAGAGCAAATATCTGTACTTTTACTTCACTACTTTTTAAAAGTGTGTTTTACATTTTTTGTTACATTTTTGTTCAGGAATTTGAAAAATACACCGTTTTTGTTTGGTTTTTTTAGCGCATTTTGAAGCCGCATCGCCAAAATCAAAAGGAGCAGTTGATCGGGAGAAGAAGTCACGAATCGAGGACCAATCAGAGATTCGAGATTAAACATTTTCCGCATTTATTCAGCGCCAAAAAAAAAGTTGAGCCATCATGACGCAGAGCGGGGGCGGTTCTAGGATTTCCTAAAAAATAGGGGGAGTGGGCATGAGGTCATTGACAAAGCCAATAAAGGGCAACTGGGAGCCTTCCCCCCAGAACATTTTAAAAAATAAGAGTCATTTTCCTGCATTTTGGTGGACCATTTGCTGGCCCTGCTAGGGGATAGCTTGACTAGTCCTCTTTCCTTTCTTCTTTTTTTTTTTTTTGTGGACCAAAAGACGCGGGAGAGGGGGGAGGGGTCACGCCCCTGCAGAGTGTTTATTTGTGACCCTACAGCACAAAAAATAACATTTGAATTATGGTCGAATACTTTTTCTTTTTACTTAAAAAGTCAAATTTACACCAATTACTTTTGTACTTTTACTTAAGTAGATTTTTTTTTTATTGGTACTTTTACTTAAGTAAATTTTTTGCCTAATTATCTGTACTTTTACTTAAGTACAAAAAGTGAGTACCTCATCCACCACTGTCTACCTGTAAACTTGATTTACAATGAATGGATGAGGGTCTACGTGATAAGTGTGACGCTTGATGTTCTTTATTGATCTCCAGAAGGAAATTAATTAAGCAGTCATATGTGAGATTTTATTACCTTGATCACTACATGACCCTGAAATTCATCTCAATCAGTTCATCTATAGTTGGTATAGAGTAACTGTGGAGATTGTGGAGATTACTAAAATCTCTTCAGTTGTTTGTGAGATATTGTGACCTCGTACCTTTTTGACAGCCAGTCACCTTCTTATCCGTCCATGCCTTTCAGGTTACGGGGGGTGCCGGAGCCCATCCCGGCTGATTCAAGGCGAGGGGCAAGGTACACCCCACACAAGTCGCCAGGCAACACACATACAACCATCCACACACTCATTCCTAGGGGCAATCATGTAATGGCCAATCAACCTATCATGCATGTTGTTTGAGGGTGGGAGAAAACCGGAGGACCCGGAGGAAACCCACACAAACACGGGGAGAACATGCAAACTCTACACAGAAAGGACAGTGTTCCAAGCCTCGTTCCTACCAGGGACTCGAACCCACAACCTTCTTGCTGTGAGGCCACTGTGCCTCCACATTACCATTTGGTCAGAGGTTAATAAAAACACAATTAATCTATCTATAGTTGGTACTGAATATCTGTTGTCAGTTTCTTTCAATATTCAGTGGTTTAGTGAGATATCACATTAATTTTAGTTTGGATGCTTAAAGTTTGTGTGACACACAGATGGAGATGATTCACCAGGACTGTTTCCTTCCTAACCCGCCCTTCATGGACCAAATGCGAATGGAAGTCCAGACTTTGGCAGGGCGGAGCCAGCCGAGCTCTAACACAGACACTCTAAAAACTGGTAGATAAGCTCTTTTAAAACTAAAGGGAAAAATGGTAAGCGTTTTAAATGACTATTTGTATGTCCTCTTTACTGTAAAACAGAAGAACCAGTGCCAGTTCTTGGAGTGTCCGTATTAGTCCTAGGCTGGCTGCAGACTGCCAAAGTCAAAAGGAACGTGGTGGGCCCAATTTTGATCCGTGAGGAACGATGTAGGAAAAAAAACGTCCCAAGTGAAATGTTCTCTACATAGAGGTATGAATGGGCTTCCTGTGAGTCCTGGTTTGTTGGATCTGCCTTGTCCACTGTTTCCTCGGCTTCTCATCTTTCAAGAATAGAAATACTGAAATATCTCTTTCTGGTTCATTGGAACAGCCTGCCGCCACACATCAACAAGATATTTTGGCAAAATGACACCATAATTCAATGAAAAATGTCTATTCTGGAAACAAACATTCACGGTTCGTCTCTCTTTGTTTAGCTACATTTCTCCAGACATGTGACTCTTGTTACGTCACGCCTGATAAATTTGTCACGGGTTCAATTTTGCAGCAGGATTTATGAACGTGTTGAATAGTGGTGGAAAACTATTTATTTCTCTTCTTACGGGAGCAGAAAGGTGGGGTTTATCTTGGCATAATTAAACATCTCCATCTGTATTACGTATAGTTGTGTGTGTTTGTATGTGGAGAGAGACAAGGAGGACTCTGACGCCATTACAGAACCATTTTAGAAAGGTTGAGTGAGATAATATTGAAGATACACCATGAAGATAGTCTGAATAAAGTCTGCCATGTTTTCTAGATAAGTCTTGAAAGTTCGGGTGAAAATATTGGAATATAGCCCATTTTCAACGGGGACAGGTTTGAAGTAGACTATTTACAAATTAAATCCTTTTACTTTGGTGGTTTTTTTTACTCTAGGTTTTAAAAATATTTAACATTTTATCATTATTATTACTTTAAAAATTGAGTGGTTTAAAAGTTTATTTATGAAATAAAGCAGCACAAAACATGAATAATTACATAAGCGTCACATTTGACGGTCATGGCACTTGCAGGTAGATTTAGACTGCGGCGACCCTCTGCGGACTTCTTTTTTTTTCTTACTTTTTAAATATCAGAAAAAAAAGGTGTTAAATATGAATCTACATGCATACCTTAGTGTGTCTCTGTATGAGAAACAATAGACAGACTGATAGAAATGGTCTTACTTGTTCTTGCCACTGTGGTGGATAGTCTTCTCAGCTTGTGTCTCCCGAAAGGCACCAGCTCCCTGGTGGCTGTCCTCTTGGTCCCCGAGGGACACCTGGGGGAGATTCGTCCCCGTTGGGACATGCCTCTGTCTGACCCCCCGCCACTGTGGAGGCGACACAGAGGACGAAGAGAACAAAACGAACGACCACAGACAGGAGAGAAGATAAATAAACGTGGAGCTTCCAACAAGGAACCTGCATCGGTCAGCTGACAAACTTTTCTAGGTTTACAATATTTCCCAAATTTGGGCAACAACTTTTACCTCTGGGAAATGTCCAATCAATAATCCTGAAAAAAGGACATATATGGGATATAAAAGTATACGGAAGTGGGGGTTTTTTTGCACCCTTGATCTACTTAATAGAGCGCTAATTGGATATAAACGCACTAATTTATAGGGAGGCGGTGGCTCAGTGGTAGAGCGGTCACCCGCGGGCCGTAAGTTAACCGGAAGTTTGCGGGTTCGATTCCCACTGAATTCACGTCTAGTGTCCTTGGAGAAGACATCTAATCCCCCGTTCTCCCACCATTGGTGCCGTCGTGGCAGCCTGCTGCGGTGTGATGCAGCACACAAATTTTCCCGGTGAGAGGAAATTCAATATAGTATAAAAAAAAAATTATTGTGGGAGCGAGAAGAGGAGGGAATTTACTGTTTACTGTTTAAAAAAGTGAAAGTGAAACTAAATAAATGTTTTCATACATTTATTTAAACAAATGTTACATTTCAAAGCAGATAAAAGGTCCCTCGTTTATCTACAAAGGTTGTGTACTCATGTTTTAGAAATAAATAAACTTCAGATTAAAGACGTCGGATTCACCAACCAAATCAAAACCAGAGGTGCAGTGAGAGGGGATCCCATCATGACAGTGAGGAAAGCACCCCTTTTTTTTTTCTATATAACCCTGACTTGATTTTTTTTTTTTTTTTAACTCACTCTATTCATCCCTCACTGGAAAAATTTGTGTGCTACACTCCTACACCGTAGTAGGCTGCCACGACAGCGCCAATGGTGAGAGAAACGGGGGGTTAGGCGTCTTCTCTAAGGATCCTAGACATGCACTCAGTGGGATGAGAACCTTCGGTTGACTTCTGGTCCGGGGGCGAACGCTCTACCACTGAGCCACCGTCTTCCCACAACCACCAGAATTACATGTTTCACACTTTTGAAACTGAACTACAACGATGGCTCATCTCCATTTAAACTTGTAAACACTGATCCTGCTCTGGTTGCCCTGTGCTAGACTCCTGCCCGTGTGTTTTCATGTCTAAGTGTGTTTTTTTAGCGTTTGCAATCAGTGTTATACGTGCCTAACATGGAATGTAAATACTGTTTATAATTTCACAGAAAAGACTTGAAAGATGTCTTATGAACAGAGTATCTGACCATCAAATTTGTCAAGTTCACTGTCCAGAAGACAACTTTTCATTCTTTTCTACGATGGATCACTACTGAACGAAGCAGGGATTACACGGACTTGTTGCACTTGATTATGTACATTCTATTTTTTCTATCTTTCATTATGGTTTCTTTTTTCTTTTAAACTTTTTAAGGTGAACAGATTTGACTCGTCATTGGCTAATTTTCTGGCATATTTACAATTTTGTCAATTAAAATGCGCTACCCTGAAATTAATCAAAATAATTAGCTTCGGATGGGACAAATGGAGCGGGAGATCGACAGGCGGATCGGTCCGGCATCAGCAATAACTAGGACGCTGCATCGGTCCGTTGTGGTGAAGAGAGAGCTGAACCGAAAAGCAAAGCTCTCATTTTACAAGTCTTTGATCTACGTTCTGACCCTCACCATGGTAACCAGCTGTGGGTGGTGGCCGAAAGAATGAGATCGCGGGTATAAGCGGCCGAAATGAGCTTCCTCCGCAGGGTGGCTGGGCTCTCACTCAGAGATCGGGTGAGGAGCTCTGCCATCCAGGAGAAGCTTGGTGTCGAGCCGCTCCTCCCCCAGGGCGAGAGGAGCCAGATGGGCTAGAGCGCCTCCCGGGGAGGGTGTTTCGGGCACGTCTCACCGGGAGGAGACCAAGGAGCAGACCCAGGACCCGATGGAGAGATTATGTCTCACAGCTGGCCGGGGAACGACTTGGGATCCTTCCAGGTGAGCTGGAGGATGCAGCCGGGGAGAGAGAGGCCTGGGTTACCCGTTTAAGGCTGTTGCCCCCGCGACCAGACCCCGGAACAAGCGGAAGATGACGGAACGGAACAGAATAATTAGCTAATAAAGTCAGGATCCAGCCGGACTGGAGCGAGGGTTAGTTCAGGGGCAGTTACAGTAACGTGCGGTCAGAGAAGACAGGGGAGGCACTGCCTTAACTAAGACAAAATAAAGACAACTTCTACAATTTAGTCATAAAACTTTCCGGCGGATGGACTTCATTTATAAGTAAACGCAAGGACACAACTGGTTCTGTTTGTTTAAAAAAAAAGGAAAAAAAATAATATAAATACATGTTAGCCTTGACAATTTTTTCTTTTTTTCTGATCATTTTAAAAAGCAAACTTTATTAAAACACCCAGAATTTAAAATTAGAAAAATAACATTTTTTTACTGAAAATGAAATCTCTGTTCTTAAATTTGTTTACATTATTGATAAATTTCTTAAAACTGTATCCATAGTTATATAAGATACAAATCTGATCCTGTGTTTATGTTTGTGAGTGTAATTAAAAGAGGAACACTGATTGGATATGAAGCATTATCAGTGGTTGGATGCTGTTGGATGAATGCTGAAATTAAATGCATTTTTTATTTCTTGTAAATCTGACTCTTGAAGAGTCGGTGCCCCCCCATACATGAACCTCACCGCACGTCACTGGGTAGTTAGGAGGGTCGAATGAAGGTCTCTAACTTAAAACTTTACTGTCTCCTGCTGGCCAGAGACAAGAACTACTGCCAGAAAACTAACACGTGTGTGTGTGTGTGTGTGTGTGTGTGTGTGTGTGTGTGTGTGTGTGTGTGTGTGTGTGTGTGTGTGTGTGTGTGTGTGTGTGTGTGTGTGCGAGGGACGACGGGGTAAAGCCCGAAATTCACTGTGAATCTCTGAAGATTTCAAATTCAAACAAGCAAACTTAAACAGAGCTTGTTTTTAAGTTTAACATCGTGCTTTTTGTTTATGTGCATGTTGCCGTGACAGCCTGATTTTTTGTTTGTTTTCTATCTTTTGTCTTCCTCAGATAGTCCCAGGAACGGCTTGAGCCCAGTGGGAATCGAACCAGGTTCTCCTGGTCAAAAGGGGGAAATTCTACCACTAAGCCACCGCTCCTGGGACCCCTTAACTGTGCAGTGTTCACCAGTTTAACGGATGACAAGTTAAGGAATGAATGGTCGACGGGTTAGAGGGGATCGTCACCTGCTTGCAGATCTCCTGACGATCTTTGTTCTGCTGCGGAGTTTGAAAGAAGCCAAGGAGCTGGATGAGGAGGCATTTGAAGAGAGTCCCGTTTTCATTGCTCTGAGGTTTCGCTCCGCTGTCCACCGGAAGACCGACTTTCGACGAACCGAACCCCCCATTAAAGCTGGGGGGCTGCTTTGCCCAGAGCCGGTCTTCCACCGGTAGCGGCTGCTTGGGGAGGAACTGGCACCCACTTTCCTCGACTTGATGGACAATAAGGAAGCTGCTTTTACTTTCTGGGGGGTGTCCGCAGCATGGAGTGGTGTAGGCCAGACTTTGGGGGCCAGAGATTTACGTGATGTTTTAGTTTGGACTCCGTTGGAGGAGACCCATCTGTACTTTGAGGTTTTTGATGCCATGATGCTGTGGCTGAGCTTCTTTCTGGGGGTTTTCTTACTGAAGGGTGTGGGTGATGCTGCCGCCTTAGAACCGAACAGTTTGGACTCCATTTTCACCGTGGTAGGGCTCCTCACCCAGATGAACTTTGACTTTTTTGGGATTGAACTGCGCGTGGAGAGGTGGTGTTTGAGGTTAGGATGGACCATGGGACTGGGGACCCCGCTGATTTTACTCCGAGATGAAACTCTGGCTGGAACCTTTAAGGATCCGCGGGAGAGTCTGCGTTCAGATATCTGCAACAATTTGGAACTCCGCGGAGTCCCAAGACCACTGAGTTTTCCAGGAACATTTGACTTCTGTACCATTGCACCGCTTTTTGCCCCAACACCTGTGGTCCTGCCAGGCGGGGGTGAAACGACATGGCTACATGCAGAGGGCGTGGCAGGGGAGACGCTGAGAAGTTTAGAAGGGCTGACAGTAGGTCCTGAGGAGGTAAGGGGAGGTTTTGAGGTGGTAGGAGGAATTTTTGAGGTGGTGGGGGAAGGTCCTGAAATGGCAGGGGGAGTTTTTGAAAAGGTATGGGGAGGATTTGAGGAGGAAGGGGACATTTTTAAACCTGTATGGGATGGTCCTGAGGCGGATGGAGGTACTAAGGTGGTGGGACCAGGTTTAGAGGTGGGGCCAGGTTTAGAGGAGGTGGAGGGAAGTGTTACGGTGGGAGTAGGTTTAGGGGAGGTGGGGGGCAAGGTGAGATTAGGTTTCAAAGTGTTGGAGGGAGGGTCTAAGGATGGGCCAGGTTTGGAAGAGGTGGGAGTAGGTTCAGAGGGGGTAGGAGTACGTTTGAAAGCGGTGGAGGGAGGGTTTAAGGATGAGCTAGGTTTAAAAGAGATGCAAGCAGGTTTAGAGAAGATGGGAGTAGGTTTAGACGAGGTGGGAGTAGGTTTAATTGCGGTAGAGGGAGGGTCTAAGGATGGGCTAGGTTTAAAAGAGATGCTAGCAGGTTTAGAGAAGGTGGGAGTAGGTTTGAGAATGGTGGAGGGAAGGTCTAAGGATGGGCCAGGTTTAGAAAAGGCAGAAGCTGGTTTAGAGGAGGCGAATGTAGGTTTAGAGGAGGCGGATGTAGGTTTAGAGGAGGCGGGAGCTGATTTAGAGGAGGCAGGAGCTTGTTTAGAGGAGGCAGGAGCTGGTTTAGAGGAGGCAGGAGCTGGTTTAGAGGAGGCAGGAGTAGGCTTTGAGGAAGCGGCAGCTAATTTGGACGAGGCGGGAGCTGGTTTAGAGGAGGCAGGAGTAGGTTTTGAGGAGACGGCAGCTGATTTGGAGGAGGCGGGAGCAGGTTTAGAGGAGGTGGGAGCTGGTTTAGAGGAGACGGCAGCTGATTTGGAGGAGGCGGGAGCAGGTTTAGAGGAGGTGGGAGCAGGTTTAGAGGAGGCGGGAGCAGGTTTAGAGGAGGTGGGAGCTGGTTTAGAGGAGGCGGGAGCTGATTTAGTGGAGGCGGGAGCTGATTTAGTGGAGGCGGGAGCTGATTTAGAGGAGTTGGGAGCTTGTTTAAAACAGGCAGGAGCAGGTTTAGGGGAGGCGGACGTAGGTTTAGAGAAGGCGGGAGCAGATTTTGATGAGGCGAGAGCTAGTTTAGAGGAGGCGGGAGTTGATTTAGTGGAGGCGGGAGCTGATTTGGAGGAGGGAGGAGCAGGTTTAGAGGAGGTGGGAGCTGGTTTAGAGGAAGCAAGCTTAGAAGAGGGAGCAGGTATGAAAGAGATGTGGTGAAGTTCTATGGGCCGGCCAGGTTTAGAGGAGGTGCGGGGAGGTTCTAAGGACACGGGGGCAGATTTAAGTGATTCTAAGGTGGTGGCGAGAAGATTTGAGGAAGGGCGAGGTTTTGTGGGAGGGACTCCTAAGCAGGGTGTGGTGGGTACTGTGTAAGGTTTGGGGGCGGGTTTTGAAGAAGTGTGGGGACGTCCTGAGGAGGTGGGCTGCTTGTTTATTAGAGAGTAGGTTTTCCTCCAGCTCTCACCATCACGGCGACCACGCGCTCGCCCTCTAGAGGCGTGACGATGAGATGTGGACGTAGTAGTGGTGGGGGGGTTTCTTTTTACTTCTGGCACATCCTTCACCAAACCTAAGGCATTGGCAAAGGTACGCCTCTGCGTAGTGATCAGACCTGAAATAGAGAGAATGAGAAAGATAAATTCATCCGATTTAGGGAGAGAAGAAACTCGGGCTTCTGTACTTCCGACTCGTTTAGACCTCAAACCAAATATAAAGTTTATACAAAGAAATTTGAACGTTCATTCATCTTCTGAGCCGTCCATCCCTAACAGGGTTCAGTACAATGGGAAAAATGAGCATTCGTCCTCTTTTTTTGCTCCGTTCATGCGGCCCAAGAACTTTTTATTTTGATGACACGCATAGTATTAATAACTTAAAGAATCGGTTTCAAGGAACTTTATTTGGTCTCCAAATCCGAGACTATGGTCCTCATCCTGAAAAGGGGGTAGTACCCTCTGCAGGTCAGGAACAAGGTCCTGCCCCAGATGGAGAAGTTTATTAAGTATCTCGGGGTCTTGTTCACAAGTGTGGGAAGAAGGAAGCGGAAGAACGACAGATTAATCGGTGCAGCGTCCGCAACAATTAGAGACAGCATCGGTCTGTCATGGTGAAGACAGAGCGGAGCCGAAAGGCAAAGCTCTCGATTCACCAGCCGATCTACGTTCCTTCACTCACCATGGTAACCAGGATCTACGTTCCTATCCTCACCATGGTGACCAGGATCTACGTTCCTACCCTCACCATGGTCACTAGGATCTACGTTCCTATCCTCACCATGGTAACCAGGATCTACGTTCCTACCCTCACCATGGTAACCAGGATCTACATTCCTACCCTCACCATGGTAACCAGGATCTACACTCCTACCCTCACCATGGTAACCAGGAACTACGTTCCTACCCTCACCATGGAAACCAGGATCTACGTTCCTATCCTCACCATGGTAACCAGGATCTACATTCCTACCCTCACCATGGTCACCAGGATCTACGTTCTTACCCTAACCATGGTAACCAGGATCTACATTCTTACCCTCACCATGGTAACCAGTATCTACGTTCCTACCCTCACCGTGGTAACTAGGATCTACGTTCCTACCCTCACCATGGTAACCAGGATCTACATTCTTACCCTCGCCATGGTAACCAGGATCTATGTTCCTACCCTCACCATGGTCACCAGGATCTATGTTCCTACCCTCACCATGGTAACCAGGATCTATGTTCCTACCCTCACCATGGTAACCAGATTCTACATTCCTACCCTCACCATGGTAACCAGGATCTACACTCCTACCCTCACCATGGTAACCAGGAACTACGTTCCTACCCTCACCATGGAAACCAGGATCTACGTTCCTATCCTCACCATGGTAACCAGGATCTACATTCCTACCCTCACCATGGTCACCAGGATCTACGTTCTTACCCTAACCATGGTAACCAGGATCTACATTCTTACCCTCACCATGGTAACCAGTATCTACGTTCCTACCCTCACCGTGGTAACTAGGATCTACGTTCCTACCCTCACCATGGTAACCAGGATCTACATTCTTACCCTCGCCATGGTAACCAGGATCTATGTTCCTACCCTCACCATGGTAACCAGGATCTATGTTCCTACCCTCACCATGGTAACCAGGATCTATGTTCCTACCCTCACCATGGTAACCAGATTCTACGTTTCTACCCTCACCATGGTAACCAGGATCTACATTCCTAACCTCACCATGGTAACCAGGATCTACGTTCCTACCCTCACCATGGTAACCAGGATCTACGTTCCTATCCTCACCATAGTAACCAGGATCTACGTTCCTACCCTCACCATGGTAACCAGCTGTAGGTGGTGACCGAAAGAATGAGATAAGCGGATACAAAAGGCCCAAATGAGCTGCCTTTGCACGTTCCTTGCTTGGCTGGGGTCTCACTCAGAGATAGTGAGGAGCTCTGCTATCTGGGAAGAGCTTCTGAGTAGAGCTGTTGCTTGTCTGGGTCGAGAGAAGCCAGATGGGGTGGTTCGGACCGATGAAGAGACGATGTCTCACGGCTGAACAGGGAACACGGCATCCTCCTGGGTGAGCTGGAGGATGCTCCTCTCTGACGGAGCTCACACAGTTCAGATTATTCTGGAGATTATTCTGGATCAACTGAGATTATTCTGGATGAAGTGTCCATGAAGAGGAAAGCCTGAACTTTTCTGACAGGCAAACAACCGACAAATAATAGACTCCTATTTTATTTTATTTCTTCATAACTATTTTAAAACCTCCAAATCTTTATATTTACGTAAAAAAACTTTTGTAAATGATTCGTAAAGTTTTCCCAATGATTTTATCAGATGTTTTTTGGAAAATATCTTGTTTAAAAGCAGTAAATCGACATTTAATTTCCTACAACTCGGTTGTTATGAAGCTAACGCTGATTGGTTTCTTTGGAAAACAAACATAAATAAATAAAATGACCACGTGAGGAAGGTATGAGACACTTCCGCTTTATTATTTTTAGTAAAATTCCCAAACAGACCAAGTGAACATCGTTAAAAAAGAGACTTACTTTGTAGATGATCGATCTGTTTCAACAGAGCTTCTTTTTCCTCCATGTTTACCACTGAACTTATGCGTCATCACCACGCGACACGTCAGGCACATAAATGACGTCACAAACCAAAATAAAAGAACAAGACAGGTTGGCAAATTGTGGACTGCGGACCATAAGAGGGCCGCAAACCTAAAGAGATTTTATAAACAAATCTATTGGGGTTTTTTTGTTTGTTTGTTTTGTTTTTTGCGCAATTACGGAGTTTCCCAATGTATGGCAGACATATTGAATATCACATTGAATAAGTTGATTTATTCCAACATTTGGGCTTGTTTTTGTAAATTTTCCCAATTAAAAGGTCATTTTAAAAACTAAATTTTTAATCTGTTTTATTATAACATGTGAGACATGTGCAGAGGAGAGAGAGAGTACATAGGAAGAAGGATGCTGGATTTGGAACCACCAGGAAAGAGGACTAGAGGAAGACCAAAGAGGAGGTTCATGGATACAGTGAAGGAAGACATGAAGATAAAATAAAATAAATGAATTACTCTATTCATCCCTCACCGGGGAAATTTGTGTGCTGCACTCCTTACACTCCTTATAGTTGGTGTGACCGAAGAGGATGCAGCAGATAGGGTTAGATGGAAAAAACTGACTTGCTGTGGTGACCCCTCAAGGGAAATGCCGAAAGAAGGAGATAGGAGCAGTAGATGGGTTTCATTCAGACAAGAAAATATTAGTGAGGTTCAAATTCAGTCATGTTTAAACTCAAAACACAAAAATTGAATGAAAAAGATGATTACAAGAAAATACATTATTTTAATTGTAATTAAACACAAAAATTTGTAACTGTGGCAAAAACAAAATTAAAGTTGGTGCCAAAAAGAAGAACAAAAGAATAAAAATATTAAACTATATACTGTATATATTTCAAATAACTGAATTAAAGACTGTTTTCAACATTTCTCATCAGTCAGACACCTTTTTAACCGTCTATCCCTTACAAAGTTGTCAGGGGTGCTGGAGCTCATCCCGGCTGACTCAAGGCGAGGGGCAGGGTACACCCCGAACAGGTCGCCAGTCTGTCGCGCGCCCACACACATACAACAACACACACATTCCTAGAGGCAATCATGCCATGGCAAAACAACCTAGCATGCATGTTTTTGGAGGGTGGGAGAAAATCGGAGTACTCGGAGAAAACCTACGAAGACACGGGGAGAACATGCAAACTCCACACAGAAAGGCCAGTAGGACGGTAAAAATTTCTGTTGATTTTCAAACTTTAAATTCTGGTGCTTTAATCATTTTTTTTAAAAAAAGTTTTACTTTTAAAGTGATCAGGAAAAAAAGGAAAATTCTTTAAGGACAAACTTGAATTTATCAAAGACTATTTTTCCCAATTACTCCCATCTTTTTTTTTAAAGCAAACACTTAAAACCACTTGTTCCTGGGTCGGGTCGCGGGGGCAACAGCCTCAAACGGGCAGCCCAGGCCTCTCTCTCCCCGGCTGCATCCTCTAGCTCACCTGGAAGGATCCCAAGTCGTTCCCCGACCAGCTGTGAGACATAGTCTCTCCAACGGGTCCGGGGTCTGCCCCTTGGTCTCCTCCCGGTAGGACGTGCCCAAAACACTTCGCCCGCGAGGCGCTCGGGGGGCATTCCCGGAACAAGCGGAAGATGACGGAACGGAACTTAAAACCATTTGTGATCTCACTTATAAATGAAGTCCATCCGCTGGTCCCTCGCTACAAAAAGTTTTGTATGACTTGATTGTAGAAGTAGTCCTTATTTTCTTTAAATTTTAAGAATCTCTCTGTCTCAATGGAGAATATGGCCAAAGAAGAAAGACGATCTGGATACGTTTAGTTCCTGCTGTGTGTTTTCAGTCCTTTTAATGTAGAGAACAATCTTTCAACTGATCTGGCAGAACACCGGAACGGCAGCAAAGAATAACCTGCCTGTTTGAGTGCGCCTCCTTGAGTGGAAGCTGGGTGTATACCTGCCTCCCCCGACAGTTTTTCAAAGTGCGTTTTTATGCGACCAGCAATAGTAGTTTTCTCATACACTCATAAAATACATTATATAGACTGCAGAAAGTTGTGGTGTTTAATAAGGATGAAATAAGGATCAGGATGAAATCCATCTACTCATCCCCATCCAGGGCATCGCTGGGCTGAGGAGTCTCCCGTGTTTCCATCAGGATGAAGAACATCTATTGACTTCTTCAGATATTTAGCTGTAGATTAGAATAAGCTAACATTTAAACAATAATCTTTGACACATTGTTTGCTCGTCCCGGGGGAGGGATCTCTCTTTCACGTGGATCCCCATGAGGTTTCTTATTTCTTCCCCACTGATGGGTTTTTAGGAGTTTTTCCTCACCGAGAAGGTGAGTCTAAGTGCATAAATGTGCTAGTCTTGTTTAGTTAGCATTTGTTAGTTATTTTTCTTGCTGTGTATTTGTGTTGATACATTCCTCTTTTTCTTGTGAAGCCCATTGAGACGGATATTCTGTTATTTTGGGCTATACAAATAAAATTGAATTGAATTGAAAAATAAATATTTCTATAAAGTTCATACTGGTGATTTGCTGAGGAACAAAAACTAGCATGCATCAAGCCACCCAGTTTGTATTGAATCGTACAGTCAGAAGGGAAGCACAGCCAGTCTCTGCCTCCCTTGGGGTTTCTGACCTGGATTTTGGGGGAAGGATGGCTCGGTGGGTAGGGCGACCGCTCGGTAACCGGAAGGTCGCAGGTTCGATCCCCCGCCCAGAGTCCATGCCGAGGTGTCCTTGAGCAAGACACCGAACCCCCAGTTGCTTCTGATGTTAGTGGTCTGCGCCTTGCATGGTAGCTCCCATCATCAGGAATGAATGTGTGTGTGTGTGTGTGTGTGTGTGTGTGTGTGTGTGTGTGTGTGTGTGTGTGTGTGTGTGTGTGTGTGTGTGTGTGAATGATTGTATGGAGTGAATGAATAATGCAGTTATATACTGTATGTAAGGTGTCTTTGAGTGTCTAGAAAAGCGCTATATAAGTTCAATGCATTATTATTATTATTTGATGAGAAGAAAAAAAATATATTAAATTCGGCTATTTTACTCAATAAAATTGCAGAAATATGTAGCCACACTCCAAATGCATTTTTAACACATAACAGTGGAAAATATTACTCTTTCTTTTTTTTTCTTTCATGATGAGTGCCTCCCCTGACCTCACGTCACTGATTATTATTGTACCGTAATTTCACGACCATTAGGCGCACCGTACGAAAAGGTGCAGCTTCAGTTTTGTGCGCCGTTGCTGTATTTAACACACACATAAGGCGCACCGTACGAAAAGGCGCAGTCTCTGTCACACACCGCCTTACAACAACACACACGCACGCATGCAAATGTGCGTATTAAAAAATAGATCGGGAGCAAAACTGAGTTTGGTTGTGCTTTATTTAAGTAGTATAAACAAGCACATTACCGGTAATACGTTGTCCTTATTCAAATTCGTCAAAGTCCTCATTCTCTGTATTAGAATCGAGCAGCCGCGCAAAATCCAACAGAGCAGGTCCACTTCGCTCCTCGCTGTCAAAGTCACTGTCTGTACTGTGCGGCTCATCAAAAAGGATACCAGCTTTTGCGAAAGCTCGGATAACAGTACCAGCAGACACGTTAGTCCAACCATCTACAATCCATTGGCAAACTGTAGCGTAACTCGCCCGGCGCTGCCTTCCACCCTTCGTGAAACTGTGGTCTCCTTCGGTCATCCATCGCTCCCACGCCGCTCACACTTCACTCTTTAACGTTCTCATGTGTTTTCTTTCAGGTCCGCCTCGCGGGCACCGCGTTTTCTTTTAGGTCCGCTTTTTCTCACGAGCACAGCGTTTTCTTTTAGGTCCGCTTTTTCTCACACTCAAGGCGCACCGCACAAAAAGGCGCACCGCTCATTTTGAAGGAAATTTTGAGACTTTTAGGTGCGCCTTATGGCCGTAAAATTACGGTATTAAATTCGGCTATTTTTACTCAATAAAATGGCAGAAATAAGTAGCCACACTCCAAATGCATTCTTAACACACAACAGTGGAAAATATTACACTTTCTTTTCCTTTTTTTTTTTTTTTTTTTCCCGATGAGTGCCTCCCCTGACCTCACGTCACTGATTATTATACCGTAACTTTTATTATTACTTTTGTCTACAGCCTGTCAGACGAAACAGAGGAGAAACTGTCGACTCCTGTAAGACTGAACTGAGGGCACAGAAAGTCCATCTCGTTTCTTAACGAATTAAAAGAAACTAAACTTTTCAACGTTTTCTTTTTTTTAATGTTTAAAAACTAATATTTTTTTTTACCAAGTTTAAAAAAAAGGTGTAAATAATGTTAAAATTCTGCCTGAAAGAAGTAAATATCTGGTATAGTTTGTGACGCATGGGATTAAATGAAATGAAAGGGGAAGTGAAACTTTAAAAAACAAAACCAAAGTTCAAACGACAGGTAAGATTTAACCAAAAACAACCCTTTATTTTTATTAAAACTAGTAAATAAATATGTAAACATTATTTGACAGGTTGTTTGTTAGTTAATAAGAAGTGTTTTGTTGTTTTTAAGGTGTTTTTTTTTGTTTTTATAGTTAGTTAGCAGGTTAGCTTCCATCTTTATTTATACTGTTTACTGCTTTTAAATGTGATTAAACTCATTTAATTAATGTTAATATACATTTTAATTAAATATAAGATTACATTTTACTGCTTTTTTTTGGAGCTACAGACTCATTTAGCTTTTTATTGAATTTGATTGAGTAAAAATGTTATATTTTTATGTTGAACAGAAACAAAAGTAAAACAGAATTTTCAGCATTTTAAAGGTGCAAAAATAACTTATGTGCAATTTGTTTTTAAATTTTAAAAATACTTTTAATAATATTCCTGAATATCAACTAAAATCTAATTTTATTTTAAAAAATGCGCATTTAAATCATATCAAACATAAAAGTCAAAACCCAGAACTAGTCTATGCAGCCAAGGTTCTGACTGCCAGGGTCCCCGCCTTCGCCTCCTGCCCATTTTCTCCTCCACCAGACCCTTATGGTCACCCCTGCAGGTAGTGAGCCCAATGGAAGGGCAGCCCTTGTCCCCTGTTCAGGCTGAGCCCGACCAGGACCCGAGGGTAAAAGCTTCCTCAGCAGGATGCCTGGGCTCTCACTCAGAAATAGAGCGAGGAGCTCTGCCACCTAAAAGGAACTCGGGGTAGAGCTGATGCTCCTTTGGGTCGAGAGAAACCAGATGAGGTGGTTCGGGTATCTGGTTAGGATGCCTCCAGAATGCCTGGGTCTGGGAGGAAACCGAGAGACACCTTGCTGGAAGTAACCATCAGAGGAAGGAAGATGGGCATGATCTCAATGTTCAGGTAGCCTGTGGTTTAAACGACGCCCAATTGGTACTAAGGGACCTCAAATGTGCCAAGAAAACATCCATAAACCACCTTTATTTCCCATTCTGACATTCAGCGGCGGCACGGTGGCCTCACAGCAAGAAGGTCGTGGGTTCGAGTCCCGGGTGGAGGACGAGGCTTGGAACACTGTCCTTTCTGTGTGGAGTTTGCATGTTCTCCCCGTGTTTGCATGGGTTTCTTCCGGGTACTCCGGTTTCCTCCCACCCTCCAAAGACATGCATGCTAGGTTGATTGGCCAGTTCCAAATTGCTCCTAGGAATGAATGTGTGGATGGTTGTATGTATGTGGCCCCGCGACAGACTGGCGACCTGTTGGAGGTGTACCCTGCACTTCGCCTTAAATTAGCCGGGATGGGCTCCGGCACCCCCGAAAGGGATAAGAAGATGACTGACATTCAGCTTGGTGTTCAGGAGATTGTTTAGACCAGGACACACCCCGAAAGGCATTGATGCATCTGCCATGGGATTGGTTGATTAGATAATTGGACTGGTGTTCATAATAATCTTTTAGGTGAGTGTTACACACAGACACATGACCAAACACTTAATGAAAATGATACCAAAAGGCAGCTAGTAAAAAAAGCGCTACATAAGTAGAGTCAATTTACATCTCTACAGCTCTACATATGAATCATACAAATTCAATTCAATATACTTTATTAATCCCACTTCTATTAATCCCGAAATGAGCTTCCTCCGCAGGGTGGCTGGGCTCTCACTCAGAGATCGGGTGAGGACCTCTGCCATCCGGGAGGAGCTCGGTGTCGAGCCGCTCCTCCTCCAGGTTGAGAGGAGCCAGATGGGGTGGTTTGGGCATCTAGTCAAGATGCCCCACGAGCGCCTCGCTGGTGAGGTGTTTCGGGCACGTCCCACTTGGACGAGTCCAAGGGGCAGACCCCGGACCCGCTGGAGAGACTATGTCTCACAGCTGGCCGGGGAACGACTTGGGATCCTTCCAGGTGAGCCAGAGGATGCAGCCGGGGAGAGAGAGGCCTGGGCTGCCCGTTTGAGGCTGTTCCCCGCGACCCGACCCCGGAACAAGCGGAAAATGACGGAACGGAATCCCGCTTCTTCTTCTTCTATCGGCATTTCCCTTCAGGGGTCGCCACAGCAAGTCAGTTTTAACCATCTAACCCTATCTGCTGCATCCTCTTTGGTCACACCAACTATCTTCATGTCTTCCTTCACTGTATCCATGAACCTCCTCTTTGGTCTTCCTCTAGTCCTCTTTCCTGGTGGTTCCAAACCCAGCATCCTTCTTCTGATGTACTCTCTCTCTCTCTCTCTCTCTCTCCTCTGCACATGTTCAAACCATCTCAGTCTGGTCTCTCTGACTTTAAAACCTCTAACATGTGCTGTTCCTCTGATCCTGTCCATCCTGGTCACTCCCAGAGAGATCCTCAGCATCTTCATCTCCGCTACCTCCATCTCTGTTTCCTGTCTTTTCCTTAGTGCCAGTGTCTCTAGACCAATCAGCATGGCCGCTCTCACCACGGTTTTGTACACTTTTCCTTTCATTCTAGCTGAAACTCTTCTATCACACATCACACCTGATACTTTCCTCCACCCGTTCCAGTTTGCCTACACACGCTTCTTCACCTCTTTTCCACACTCTCCATTGCTCTGGACTGTTGATCCTAGATACTTAAAATCTTCCACCTTCTTTCTCTCTTCTCCCTGTAACCTCACTTTTCCATTTGGATCCCTCTCATTAACACACATGTACTCTGTCTTACTCTGACTAATCTTCATTCCTCTTCTTTCTTGTGCAAAGCTTTACCTCTCCAGCTTTTCCTCCACCTCTTTTCCTCCACGTTTACTAATCCCTCTAATGAGGTTAATTTGGGCGTCCAGTTGCACTCCAAGCAGTCCGAAACAAAGCGGCGAGGTCCGAGATATCCAAACAGCTTCTAAAAAGGGTGGGGTCAAGTTGAGTTGAACAGAGCTGGAACTTTTGCTGCACTTTTCCACGTCTCTGTCTGCACACACCATAGTGAAGCCGGATAGGTTCAGATAGGAATCACCGTTGATGTCGCTCAGCCATGTCTCTGCAAAACTGAAAAACTAGACTGCCGGAATATCCTCTCTCCATTTCCTGCCTTTCGCTTCACTCCATTATGGCACGTCCCTCATAAAAGATCCCACTCGGCACTCCTCGCAGCTGAAGTAACTCATTTGTTGAAAAGTCCAACAAAATGCAAAGAGCTACCTGGACTTGCTGCCATCACAGGAAGCGCAATTAAAAAAAAATAGGACTATTGACTAAATCTGGGCCTACGTCTAGATCATCTAGCAAGACATAATCCATGTTTGTAGGACGGAGCAGATGGTCCGAATCCAGACAGGTGTTACTGGATGAGGATTGTTTGGATGTACTTGTAAAAAAAAAAATTGTCTACTTTCTCACCATGTTTATTATTTGTCTCTGCACAGACTCCAACTGCAGCCCCACATCTCGCCAACATGTCTTCCACAACATACCGATTCTTCATCATAACAAAAAAGATTAAAGATTTTCAGAGCATCAAACTGGGACAAATTGGTTATACCCGAAAATTTTCTTACGAACAGGAGGACTCTAAACCCAACACAAAGCTTTGTATATTTCTCGTGTCCTCAAAAACTTCCATAAACTTTAACATCGACCTGGCGTGCATGAAGCCGGTGACTAGGGAAGAGGCTGAGCTGCTTCTGGCCCTGCAGGATGACGCAGAGAGACTGAGTTGGTTCAAACAGGCCGATGCCCTCCGGACCGCGATGGGGCTGTCTGAAGGTGAGGCGGTCCTGGTGGAAAAAAGTGGGGAGAAGCTGCAAGGCATCATTCGTTATATTGGAAAATTGAGTTCGGGTTCCTACCCAATCTCACCAAAGTTCTTTGGAATTGAACTACAGGTATGATTTATGTCTGGCTTAATATATTTATTTACGCTGCCTGGCCAAATAAGGTTCATAATAAAAATTGTAATTATTATTATGATAAGAACAAAAAAATACATTTTTTGATTAAAAAGCCTTATTATTTTTGTGTCTTAAAGTTGGAGTGGTAACTTTGTTTTTCTTTTTAGATGTAGATTTTTTTATTCAAAGTAGTCAAATTAAAATACCGTATTTTCACGATCAAAAGGCGCACCGTATTAAAAGGTGCAGTCCCAGTCTTGCGTGCTCTGTATTTAACACACACATAAGGCGCACCTGATGATAGGGCGCTGGTTTTATATCCATATCCTCTTCTACGTACGCCTATGAACAACACACACATGCCGACAAGTGTGTGTATTTAAAAATGGATCTGGAGGAAAACTGAGTTTGTTTGGTTTTATTTAAATATTAGTTACAGTCGTCATAAAGTCATTTATCAAATCCATCCAAGTCCTCATCCTCTGTTTCAGAATCTAACAGCTGCTCTAAATCCAACATAGCAGGTTCACTTTCCACGCTGTCAGAGTCACTTTCTGTACCGTGCAGCTCCTCGGAAATGATGCCTGCTTTTGCCAAAGCTCGGACAACAGTGCCAGCAGACATTTTAGCCCAAGTATCTACAATCCACTGGCAAACTGTGGCGTAACTCACCCGGTGCTGCCTTCCACCCTTCGTGAAGCTGTGGTCTCCTCTGGTCATCCATTACTGCCACGCCGCTTGCAGCCTTACTTTGAACGACCGGTTCACGCAGATTTCCAGCGGTTGGAGTTCCTTTTCAGACCTCCTAGAATCAAAGCAGTATAGCGTTCACTTGTTTTTTCACAACACACATAGGTCGGACTGCACGATAGGGCACGCCGCTCATTTTGGAGAAAATCTAAGACTTTTATATCCGCTCTATGGTCGTGAAAATACGGTATATAATTTCTTTATATTTTTTTGTGTTTCCCTTGATTACTTTATTTTTTTAATTTTTTTTTTACTCTGCCCTAATTTTCTTTAATTTGTTAAATGTATTTTGAAGAGAATATTTTTTAATTAGTGTTTCGCTTTGTTGATTTTTAATTGCTTTTTTAATCAATGTTTTTTTTTAATTTGGCTATATTTTATTTCTGCAGGAAGCAACAACTAAATTGACAAAGTGTTTAATAAATAGACACAATTTTTTTTTTAATATAGAGTGTTTCTTTGTCCGCATATCTCTGCAGGGTTTGGACAAAGGAAAAGGTGAAAACATCGGATCCTTTGAGTACCTGCATTATTTCTCTTGTGAGAAAAAATGTGGTATTTTCGCCCCATTTACCAAAGTTCAGCCCGTGGTTCCCCGGTCCTTGTCACCCCCTGCCCCTCAGCCCCATTCTCATGCACAAGGCGATGAGCTGACCTCAGGAGACAGGGTCACCTACTTCATCGATGACAAATGCCGCCACGGCATGGTGCTGAACGTGCAGGATGAACATGGAGTCCAGACGGTCCGCATCTCAGTTGTAAGTAACAGGAGTATACAAAAATCACAGTTCAAACCAATTTATTCAATGTTTATTTGTGTGCTTATTAAACACACGCTGTGTCTACCACCGTGCTGGTTGATGTTAACAGTCTCTTCAGGATTTTACGATCGCAACTTTTAACACTAAATCTTCCAAACTCCGCAAGATTGCAGTAATCCGCAAGTTTGTCCAACTACCATAACTTTTTCATAACAACAACTAGGTCTTAAGTACCGTATTTTCCGCACTGTAAGGCGCACCTAAAAACCTTAAATTTTTTCTAAAGTCCACGACGCGCCTTATAACCCAGAGCGCCTTATATATGGATTAATATTGAGCTACAACACGTCTCGCAACTGCGGTAAGCAGCCGCCAACTTCATTTCCACCGTAGAAGAAGTAGTGCGCGGTGCATGCTGGGATATATGAAAGGGCGTCTCATTTCCATTTGTGTGTTTGCGTAAAGACCCGGAAATGGCTCCTACCAAGAGACACTGTTACACCGCAGAGTTTAAACTCAAGGCGATCGGTCACGCAGTAGAACACGGGAATAGAGCCGCAGCGAGAGAGTTTAACATTAACGAATCAATGGTGAGGAAGTGGAGGAAGCAAGAGGATGCGCTGCACCAAGTAAACAAGACTAAACAGAGTTTATCTCCAATGGAAGATAAACTGTGTCACAAAAATACTAATACTTTATCTCGGAGAAAATAATAAAACAGCTGTTTATTCATTTTGGAGTAAAAACAGAAAGCTGTTTTGTAATTGTTAATAAAGTTTGACTGACCTATCTGACTGTTTGTTTTTTTTTTTTTTTTTACATTCCCTTTAGCGCACCACCATCTAGTGGATGCATAACGTAACCCCAGCCTTTACTGTAGCGCCTTATAATGCGGTGTGCCTTATTTGGAAAAAAGTTTCAAAAAATGTAATTTATTGAAGGTGCGCCTTATAGTGCGGAAAATACGGTATCTGTTTGAGATTAGTGATTAATTTCATGTGTAATGTGTGTGTGTGCTAGCAGAGTCAGCAGCTTTACAGTTAGTCACCAAGAACAACATCCAGTTTTCAGAAATGGAGGAAAAACAAGAGAGAAGGGCATGGAATGAAGCCTTACTATTAATCATATCAGAACCCGACCTCTTGCCTCTAACCAAACGGAATAGGTCATGGCACAACGCCCCCAAATCCTTATCCGCACTCTTTTAATCAGTACTTCTTTTTCTTGAAACAAAAACTTAATATAACACATGAAGTTGTCTGTATTGTGTGCGTCAGGAGGAAGAGAGTTCCATGACTGGGGGTAGAGTGACCGAAGGTTCTGCCCCCCATGGTGACAAGACCGGTAGATGAGAGAAAGAGCTGGATAGAAGAGGAGGAGTGGACAGAGCGAGAGATAGAAAATGGAGACGAGTAGAAGATCATAAATGTAGGGTTGGACCAAATTATAGACTGCCCTGAAGGTGATGAGGAGTACCGGTGTAATTTCTGGAAGATTGGTCTATGATAATTAATAAAGGTGAATTGATTAGGTTTTGGGTCAATGTGATCAAAAGTCGAGGTCACAAAGGTTCCGTTCCGTCATCTTCCGCTCATCCACGGCCACGTCCCGGGGGCAACAGCCTCAGATGGGAAGCCCAGGCTTCTCTCATCCCAGCTGCATCTCCCAGCTCACCCGAGTCATTCCTCGGCTAGTTGTGGGACATAGTCTCTCCAGCGCGTCCAGGGTCTGCCTCTTGGTCTCCTCCCGGTGGGACGTGCCCGAAACACCTCACCAGTGAGGCGCTCAGGGGGCATCCTGACCAGATGCCAGAACTACCCTATCTGGCTCCTCTTGACCTGGAGGAGTGGCTCGACACCGAGCTCCTCCCGGACGGCAGAGCTCCTCACCCGATCTCTGAGTGAGAGCCCAGCCACCCTGTGGAGGAAACTAATTTCGGCCGCTTGTATCCGTGATCTCATTCTTTCGGTCACCACCCAGAGCTAGGTACCATGGTGAGGGTTGGAACGTAGATCGACTTGGATAAAGACCACAAATAATGAGGAGAAAGCATCTTATTATTCTTATCATGTTGATGTTTTCAGGATAAAGATGCCAGTGGGAAGCAGGGAGGAGAAGTCAACGTTCCTCTGGATTTGGTTGCCAAAGGAGAAGTTCCTGCAGGTTTGAGCTGCTCCTCAAACGATGCATATTTTCTCTGTTTATGCAAAGCTGATGAATATTTTATCTGCATTTAGAACCAGAGAATATGGAAGTGGACACACCACCAGAGAACAGCTTCACAGAAAGACCCCACATGGACATAAACTCCATGGTAGAGGTGACCCTCGCATCAGGAAATGCCTACGGGATTATACGCTGGATGGGAAAAATGCCCGAACGGAAGGGCATGACGGTCGGACTGGAGCTGGTAAATCTGTGTTTGTGTGAGAACATTCAGACAGCAGCAGGTTGTTGTGAAACAGATGTGTTTCTGTGCAGGAGGAGGAGGTTGGAGTGAGCGATGGAACCTTTAAAGCGAAACGTTTCTTCCATTGCCCCCCACGCCGGGCCTTGTTTGTGAAGCTGAGCTCCTGCCGTCCTGATTCACGCTTTCAGAACACATCAGCCAATTGGAACAAAAAGATGGTCGAGCCTGAAGACACAGGTGAGCGGCCCATCGACTACCGATCCCAAAGATCATTGGCATAGGGTTGAGCAGCATTTTTAAATGTTTAAACAGTTAAATGATGTCTTTATTGTTGTTTAATAATGAGGGAACCTTCTGATGTTCGTATCCTGACTGAAAAATGTCCAAGAATTTTGTTATTTGGTGTTAATATTGTGATTAAGACTGAGTTTGTTTGTTTTTTTCCACCAGATAACATTTCGGACAACAACTCAGTGGCTGTAGAGACCATTCCCCCTGTCAGCACCGAGCAGGTCAGCGAGCTGCTGATTGGACGAATGAAAGGGATCCAGGGACACTGTAACTCCTGCTACATGGACGCCACGTTATTCGGGTCAGGAGGAGAGATTTTTTTAGGATTTTTTCCCCCTGTTTAGAAGAACTGATTTCTAGTTGGATTGATGCTGAAGAGCTAATTGTTTTTATTACAAAACTTTTGTCAGAATTTTCAGAAGGTTGAGGTAACAAATTTTAGTGAACGAAACGTCTCCTAAACCAACAAAGAAATTTTAATGAAACTGTCTACAGTTACTCAGTATTTACTATAGATGAGCTGATTAACAGGTTTGCAGGGTGATGCGACCAAAGGTCAAGGAAACAAAGATTGAATTTAAAACCTGGTTTTCGGCTCTGAGCCAAAAAAGCAAAGCTCTCCATTTACAACTCGATCTACGTTCCTACCCTCACCATGGTAACCAGGATCTACGTTCCTACCCTCACCATGGTAACGAGGATCTACGTTCCTACCCTCACCATGGTAACCAGGATCTACATTCCAACCCTCACCATGGTAACCAGGATCTACGTTCCTACCCTCACCATGGTAACCAGGATCTACCTTCCTACCCTCACCATGGTAACCAGGATCTACGTTCCTACCCTCACCATGGTAACCAGGATCTACGTTCCTACCCTCACCGTGGTAACCAGGATCTACGTTCCTACCCTCACCGTGGTAACCAGGATCTACGTTCCTACCCTCACCATGGTAACCAGGATCTACGTTTCTACCCTCACCATGGTAACCAGGATCTACGTTCCTACCCTCACCATGGTAACCTTCCTACCCTCACCATGGTAACCAGGATCTACGTTCCTGCCCTCACCCATGGTCACCAGCTGTGCGTGGTGACCAAAAGAACGAGATCGCGAATACAAGCGGCCGAAATGAGCTTCCTCCGCAGGGTGGCTGGGCTTTCACTCATAGATCGGGTGAGGAGCTCTGCCATCCGGGAGGAGTTCGGTGTCGAGCCGCTCCTCCTCCAGGTCGAGAGGAGCCAGATGGGATGGTTCAGGCATCTGGTCAGGAGGCCTCCCGAGCGCCTTGCTGGAGGCTGTTTCGGCACTTCCCACCGGGAGGAGACCAAGGGGCAGACCCCAGACCTGCTGGAGAGACTGTATCTCACAGCTGGCTGTGGAACGACTCGGGATCCTTCCGGGTGAGCTGGAGGATGCAGCTGGGGTGAGAGAAGCTCGGGCTTCCTGAAGTCTGAGGCTGTTGCTCCTGCGACCCAACCCCGGATGAGCGGGAGATGATAGAATGGAATTTAAAACCTTACATCTCGGACTGCATCAACTTAGTTATGACATGAACCTCAACCCTTCATTAAAAAAAACAGCTTGTGATATAAAAACATTTTGTTTGAGGCGTTGACTTATTATTGTTTAGGTCTTCAGAGGAAACTGTAACATCTCTGCTCTGGATGGCGGGAATGGGTTAAAGTTAACTTTCTGTGTTTGTGTGTTTTATACTAAGTATTCTGAATATTTTCACTGCTTAACTCGTCTCAGAAATGTAACTGAAGTTATTGGAGGTAATATACATTAAAATTTGTCTAACATGTTTCTTTCTTTTCCTTCAGGTTGTTCTCCTGCTCCTCCGTGTTAGATTCCATGTTGTTCAAATCTACCACTCCTCAGGATGCTCCGATCCAGAAAACTTTGCTCCAGGACATCGTAAACCCGCTCCGACGGTGCGTCACCCAACACTAACCACACATTGGTTAGATCTACATGCTGATAGCGGACAGATTAAACAGAGCAACCTGCCTACTTTAACACACCCCATGACAGGATGTTTCCCTGAAACTCATAAACAATATCATGTTGTTTTCATCAGAGTTAATCTGGAACATGTTGTGGTGAGGAAACTAGTTAGTTTTGGAACGGATCATCACTGGTCCGTGATCCTTTTTGATCATCATTTTCTATTTGGGACGCACAAGATCTGTGGACTGATTTAAGGGGGAAGAAAGTAGTTCACACCAGTTCACACAGCGTGGTCATGGCAAGCAGAGGAACTTGAACGCACCACGTCTTTTACACACTACTTGTATGTAAACATTATGGCACTTGGACCAGTAACAAGGCCACATATATATGAGAAATTAGGATCATAAGATGTTGTAATGATTACATAAAATACCTAAAACTTTTAATTAGTGCCGTCATTTTAACGTGTTAATTTGATTAATTAATTACGCTGCATTTTAACGCGTTAAAAAAATTATCGCGATTAATTATGACGTAATAAGGGTGGCGAGCAAATGCTTGCGCATTTGAATTTTGGCCTATTGAAGGACCCGTAGTTTTCTCGGCCGTGCTACATCGCCTATGCTGGCAAATTAACAAGGTAGCAGTGATCCAACATAATAGACATAGACAAGACTTAGGAGGATGAGACAGTCGCAGGGGCGAATCTGGGAAAAAAGGGGCCAGTGGGCGTGTGCGGCCCCCGCCCCTCCTTTTGGTCTACAAAAAAAAATAAAAAAGTGTTCTTACTACTTTAATTATTATAAACTTCGGGCAAAATATGCAAGAAAATGCAGAAAAATTACTTATTTTTCAAAGTGTTCTAGGGTGGGGGAATGCCTCCTCACGGCCCCACCCCTTTAGAAAATCCTGGATTTGCCCCTGAGTCGAGTCACTGAAAGGCAAGTTTTTATACAAAAATAATAAAGACGGGACAATAAATAAATAAATAAAAAGGTAGTAATTTGTAGTCTTTTTTCAAAAAAGAGTTCTCCTTCCACCGGAGCAACTCCAGCCTGACATACCATCTAAACCTATAACATGTTCAGGCAAGTTTCTTTGTTGCGAGTGTGGCTACCGGGAGCTCGCTCTGCCAAACCAAGCTAGCTAAATTCGGCAAGCGAATGACTAAATCCACAACAGAGAAATTAACAAATACTATCACGGGTTGCTGCTGATTGCAGGACAATTTCAATCCTAGAAGATAAGAAAGAACCCTAACGAACTCTAACCCTTGTTTTATTTTTTTAATGATGCACCAGGCCTATTGAGGTACAGTTCATCAATAATAAATGGATGTAAAATCTTCTCTTCTTACAGTACTTAATTGATTAGTCATACAGTACATTTTTTAATATCCTAGAATTCAAATTCTTATTCAGGAGACCTTTAGCAGATAGGACGTTAAAATACGATTAATTTGATTAATTAATTACAAAATCCTGTAATTAATTCGATTACTTTTTTAATCGACTGACACCACTAGTTTTAATGTGTTATTGCACCTTGTTTCCTTTGTGACGCGTTCCAATGAACCACCTTTCTGTGCACTGGTTCCAGTGGGGGGTTTGTTCAGGGACGTCACATCATGAAGCTCCGCCAGCAGCTGCAGAAACACGGTTACAGTCACTCCTTCACCACAGAAGAAAAAGGTCAGTCCCGTCTGAAAACTACAGAAAGTGCTTTCAGAATAAAAAAACTGAAGCTACTCTACTTTGTGTTTTCCAGATCCAGAGGAGTTCCTCACCGTCATTATGCACCACATCCTGGCTCTGGACCCCCTGCTAAAACTGTATAACATACAAACCACTACACTCTGTCTATCCTGATCCTTTGATTCTTTGCTTGGGCTTTTCCTGGTTTTGTGGTAGATGACAGGTGGAGGCATGTTGTTTGACGCCTTGGCATAAGTGTTTCTTGTTTCTTCCAGAGGCCTTATTTAAAAAAGACTTTTTTACAATCTCAATCTTATCCTAAAAATCTAAGCTTTAAAGATCCCACTTGCTAATAATTTCTGGCATAACCCTAACTTAATCTCATCCAAAACGACTTAACGCATATGCAATGCTATTTATATGAGGTGGCACTGCCACGATGGCGAGAAGGACCAGATTCTGGTCTGCCAATAGGAAAAGCTTAAAGTCCTAGCCATAGCAGCGTCTCGCACAGGTGAAAGATAGCAAAGTTGGTTGTGGTCACCACAGCAACTCTGTGGGTGGCGCACACTGATTTGTCACTGAAATAAAATGAAATGGTTCATCATTAAAGTAGTGACGAAAAAATGATCTGTGTACCAGAAATCTACGTCAGCCTCTGCTGATAAACAAAGTGATTCCTTGCTCGATGTTTGAAGAATTATTAGTAATAATTATCTAGGATGTGAAATATTGCATGAAGCAGCAGGTGCACGGTTTCAAAATGAGTTCAAAGACAGTTATTGACAATGTGCATACATCTTAATGAACAGTCTTTTCCATGAAGTGGTCCATTTTTCTTATGTACAGTCCTACATTGACAGGCTTTCTAATTGTTCTAACTGCTTCATTTCACTGTCCTCATTTCACTTCAGCTTCTGTCCACAAGGTGTCGTCTTTTCCCCACATGTTAGGATCAGCTTCTGACTTTGAGTTCACATCCTCCTTCTTCTTTCGGCATTTCCCTTCAGAGGTTGCCACAGCAAGTCAGTCTCCTCTATCTAACCCTATCTGCTGCTTCCTTCACTGTATCCATGAACCTCTTCTTTGGTCTTCCTCTAGTCCTCTTTCCTGGTGGTTCCAAACCCAGCATCCTTCTTCTGATGTATTCTCTCTCTCTCCTCTGCACATGTCCAAACCATCTCAGTCTGGCCTCTCTGACTTTAAAACCTCTAACATGTGCTGTTCCTCTGATCCTGTCCATCCTGGTCACTCCCAGAGAGATCCTCAGCATCTTCATCTCTGCTACCTCCATCTCTGTTTCCTGTCTTTTTCTCAGTGCCACTGTTTCTAGACCAAACAGTTCTCGTCCTCCTCCACCTTTATAGATTGCTCAATTTGCTCAGAACACTGATTTTAACTCTAACCATTTACTTCCTGATCTTCAGATCAGCGGCAGGAAAAGTCCAGGAGAGCTACTGCTACCAGATCTTCTTGGACCAGAACCACAGCCTGGTTCTGCCCACTGTCCAGCAGCTTCTGGAACATTCCTTTCACTCTGCAGGACTCAAGCTGGCCGAGGTGGGAAACATTTAAACACATCAAACGAACCTCCTGTAACATTCTGAATTCATCAATCTATCTGAACTTTGGACAAAATGTTAGCGAAACTTTTTTCACTCTTTAAACTGCAACATATAAGAATAACGAAGTTTCTGCTGGAATGAATCTTCCTCTGCGCTGTAAGAAATCCTCCAGTAGGTGGTGCTGCAGGACAGATTCTCAGGATGTTCTGTGTGTCTGCAGGTGCCGTCCTGCCTAATCCTGCAAATGCCTCGCTTTGGCAAGAATTTTAAGATGTTTGATAAAATCATCCCGTCCCTGGAGCTGGACGTCACAGACCTACTGTCAGAAGGTACAGTGGGAAAACATCTGTTCATGCTGCAGCTGGAAACATCTGAAACCCACTATATATGTGTGTGTGTGTTTCAGGTCTGCAGCAGTGCATTGTCTGTGGAAAGGTGGCCACACAGGAGTGTCCTGATTGTTTTAAAGATCCCACTTTCAGCTCCACTGGCTTCAAAGTTTTCTGCAACAACTGTTCTGTTCAGGTTTGGAACTAATACGTTCAGGTCATATACTACCGTATTTTCCGCACTATTAGGCGCACTGCATTGTAAGGCTCTACAGTAAAGGCTGGGGTTACGTTATACATTCATTAAATGGTGCTGCGCTAAAGGGAATGTCAAAAAAAAAAAACAGTCAGATAGGTCAGTCAAACTTTATTAACAATTACAAAACAGCTTTCTGTTTTTACTCCAAAATGAATAAACAGCTGTTTTATTATTTTCTAAAGTATTAGTATTTTCGTGACACAGTTTATCTTTCATTGGAGATAAACTCTGTTTAGTCCTGTTTACTTGGCGCAGCGCATCCTCTTGCTTCCTCCACTTCCTCACCATTGATTCATTGATGTTAAACTCTCTCGCTGCGGCTCTATTCCCGTGTTCTACTGCGTGACCGATCGCCTTGAGTTTAAACTCTGCGGTGTAACAGTGTCTCTTGGTAGGAGCCATTTCCGGGTTTTTACACAAACACACAAATTGAAATATTGAATGCAAAACCTAACTGGCATGCATTGCAAATTGATCTGCGCCGATCAGAACTGCGTCCGCCTGTGTCATCTCGAACACACCTAATGGAAATGAGACGCCCTTTCATGTATCCCAGCATGCACCGCGCACTACTTCTTCTACGGGGGAAATGGAGTCGGCGGCTGCTTACCGCAGTTGCGACACCTGTTGTAGTTCAATATTAATCCATATATAAGGCGCTCCGGGATAAAAGGCTCATCGTGGACTTAGAGAAAATTTAAGGTTTTTAGGTGCGCCTTATTGTGCGGAAAATACGGTACACGTTTTAAATGATGGTCCATGAGCTTCCAGCAGGTGTGGTGGGGTCAAAGTTAGACTTTTTGAGGGATCGAGCATTTTGTAGATGATGATGTTTAATGTTTCTATGCAGCGTTTTATGTTTAAATAAAGTTTGATTATTGTTAATCAATTATTTGGATAACATATTAATCAATCAATTATTGGATTAATTAATCTGCCAAATATTTAATTTAAATCTTTAAATTTTTTGGATTAAAAAAGTAAATATTAAATAGTAAATATTATGTTTTTTATGTTTTTCTTAATAAAACAAAAAGTGCTGAATAACAGCCATAAAATGTATTTCTTCACCAGCAAAAAATACTTTGCCGTCTGGCGCCTCGTTGTGGCTCTGCTCAATTTAATTCTACTTCAGCAACTAGGTCAGGGATTAGCTTATGATGGCAGTGAAGGGAAAATGTTTTATCCAATCAGAAAACAGATGACAGTGTGACATGAACAATAAAATTACATACTACTACTTTTTTTTAACTTTTTTTCTAAATATTGTACAACTTTATCTTTGAATTGGATTTGTTTGATTTTTCTTACTTTAAAAGAATTATATTTTGAAGCACTTAGAATTAGGATTGAAATTTGATGTCAAACATTTCTTTCTCACTAAGCGTTCAGAATAAATGAGTTTTATTTCTGTCAGTTAAATCTCTGAATGTTTGAAAGAAGTGTGTGTCCCTCTCCAGGTGCACTCCCACCCTCAGCGCCGCTCCCACCAGCTCTCTGCTCTGGACATGCCCAAGGGATACCTGGGCCGTGGCGTGCCCCACGTCCTGACACGAGACCGTCTGGAACTGTTCGCTGTGCTCTGCATTGAGACCAGCCACTACGTGGCCTTCGTTAAATACGGGCCCAAAAGTCAGGACTGGATCTTCTTTGACAGCATGGCTGACAGAGAGGGTGGGTCACACACCGGCATGTTAACAAAACAGATTGTTTTTAATATTTTTCAGGTTAAAATGTTACTTTAGTTGCTAAAGATGATTTTAAACAAAAAGACACACTTTAATATCAAAATATCAGTCAGAAAAATTACTATTTCATTTATTTTTTCTCGACTTTACGGTCCGAGTATTGAGATTGTATGTTCTGATATTTCTTTGTTTGTGTATTAATAAGTCTGTTTATTTTACAGCTGCACCGATCCGCCTTTTTTAAAACTGAAACGGACTACTGATACATTTCCAGCTTAAAACAAGACATTTAACTTCATTCCATTACTTTTTAATTCATTTTTTCTTCCATTCTGACGTAGAAGAAAATACCTGATGAGGTTTTCATTTTCTGATATTAAAAAACATGCAATTGCACAGGATTAGAAATGAGCATATCAGAGGAACAGCACATGTTAGAGGTTTTAAAGTCAGAGAGACCAGACTGAGATGGTTTGGACATGTGCAGAGGAGAGAGAGAGTACATCAGAAGAAGGATGCTGGGTTTAGAACCACCAGGAAAGAGGACTAGAGGAAGACCAAAGAGGAGGTTCATGGAGACAGTGAAGGAAGACATGAAGATAGTTGGTGTGACCGAAGAGGATGCAGCAGATAGGGTTAGAGGGAAGAAACTTTTGGTTCGCAGGCCATATTGAGTTCTAACATTTGACCAGGGGGCCGGAACAGGAGCAGATGGATGGCATGCTTTGGTAACCTCTAGATTAGACCGATAGAATGGCGCTAGATTTTAAACAAGTGTTAAATGCTACATCAAGAGCGTTAAATTTCAAATCTAGCGGCGCTAGATCTGAAATCTAGTGCAATAGCGCTTAAAAACGTGCATTTAGCGGCGCTAGGTTTGAAATCTAAGCGTTTGATGTAACATTTTGCTTCTTTTCACATCTAACACGCTTGTTTACGTGACACACACATTTTAATGGGAGCAGTGTTGTTGTGTTTTTGGCGGCCTCTAGTGAGGAAACATCAGAATTTTAAGGAAAATAAAACATTAACAAGGTTTATTTATTTAATTTTTTCAAGTTCAGCAGGTCGGATTAAAACGTTTGCCCATGCCTGGGTTAGACGGTAGAAACTGACTTGCTGTGGCGCCCCCTGGAGGGAAATGAAGAAGAAGATGCTATTGCACATTTGTTTCTATAAAATCTATTAATTTACTGTAAAATAACTGCCATCAAACAACTGCAAGCCGCACGTTGTTACATTCATGGACGTTAATCTTTATTATTGTTTACGGTTAAATGAATAAATAAGATACAGGACTTTATTTTGGTATCGGCCCCTCAGTATCGCGAGTATCGTTGCAGTAGCTCAGTATCGGGGTGAATCTGGTATCGGTGCGTCACTAACTTAAACATTTATGTGTCCTGTTCAGGTGAGATGGATGGCTTTAACATCCCGGAGGTACGAGCGTGTCCTGAGGTGGGGTCTTACCTGGAGATGTCCCCCGCTGAGCTGGTGGGCCAGTCGCCACGGGAGATGAGGGGCGTCGCTAAGCGTCTGTTCTGTGATGCTTACATGTACCTTTACCAAAGCAGAAGCATGGATCTGTACCGCTAACGCTGCTAAGCTAACTCCAAACACATGAAGGTTGTTTGTAAAAACGCTGATGGTTGCGGGTTTATTAATTTATAGCAAATTCTTTAAATTATTTTTTATTTTGTGCAATGAAAAAAACTGACATGTCTTTACTGCTTAAAGCTCAAGAACAAGCTGAATCCAGCTGTTAATAAAATGTAAATATTAATCTATTCCTGCTTTTTATTGGATGATAAAGTGTGTACTGTGCTGTACTGTTTTAATTGTTTTAAGTTTTAATGTTTTAATCCATGTAGCACTCTGAGGCTTGATTTCGGGTATAGAGTGCATTATAAATAAAATACATTATTATTATTATTATTATAAAGTGAAATCTGACAGAAAGTAACTCGTTACTTCGCCTCTCATCCCAAAGAGTTTGTAAATGTTCATTTAATTTTTGAGATTCATTTTGGAGCTTAAATTTTCTAAAATATGGTGATTTATGTCATAAAAATATGCAGAAGCGAGCTTTGAATTCATTGTTTTTTACAGTAAATCTGTTATTTTTAAATGTATTTATTTACATTGACGAAGGCCGAGAATTTAGAAATAATAATTAATCGCACATTTGAGCAAAATTAGTTGCTTTTAAAAGGTAGTTGTTAATTTCACGTAATCACATCATGAATTTACATAAAAGCACAAAATTGTTAGTTTATAAATTTTATTTTGAGTCTCACGGGGCGTTGGCCTAGTGGTAGAGTCACTGTCTTTCGACCGGGAGAAAGATTCCCGCCAGGCCCAAGCCGTCCGACAGAAAGTTTATTTTGTAAAATTCAAACAAAATTTTCTATAAAATTTCGGCCCTGTCCACACGTGGACGGGTATTTGATAAAACAAATACATTTTTATCTGTTTTGGCCTGCCAGCCACAAGAACCCGTAGGTTTTCTGACCAAAGTGAAGATTTTGGAAAATCCGGTTTTGCGTTTCCGTGTGGACCTGCATAACCGGCGTTTTGTGTTTTTAAACGTCACTACCTGCGACAATAAATGCATAAACGTCATTTGTGTGCATCTTTGTTTTTAACATCAGACAATGGGCAGCATGGATCCTCTAAACAACACTGCCACCTACTGGTCTGGCATGCTTATAACCACACTCAGAAACGTATTTATGCGGGTTCGTGTGGATGCGGTTATATTGAAAACGGTTACGTGTGTACGTGAGATTTTTTTCTAAAACGAAGGACAGCGGATATACGTTTTCAAAAATACCCGGCTACGTGCGGACATGGCCTAAATCTCATCAAAACTTCATTTCAAATTCAATTTTATTTCTTAAGCCCACTCTATCAGTAATCATCTCCAAGGGCTTCAGAAAGTAGATTGAAAAAAAAGACAAAGAACGAACATGTTTAAACACAAATACACAAAAACTAAACAGTTTTTATTTATTTAGATCCTTCTTCTTGGACAGAAAAACTTTAAAAAGAAGTTTTCCTTTGTTTTCTTCTCAGTAGCATCACTGACGTCCCTCCGTGTGGAAGTCTGAGTTGTTTATCCATCAGCTTGTCAGATCAATCCCACCTGTTGGGTTTATTCACCGTACAGCTGCCATGACGTTCCAGAGAGACTCACTGCACATTTTGTTGTTGTAAAATCACTTTTTTTCTGCACTTTCAGAGCAAATAAAGCTGATCAACTGCATTAAATAAGACTCAAGATGTTTTTCTTATCTCTAGAACCTGCCACCATGTGGTATATGATTCTGTGACTGCATCTGTCTAATTAGAACTGATGATGGTGTTCTCCAGAGGTCTGTATTGGGCACATCGTTAGATGATACCTAACGTGCATATTAGAGCTTATCGACTAAACCTGATGAATAGTTTTATTAAGATCAAAACTCTTTCAAAGAGTAGAAAAAAGGCACATTTCTGATTAATATGACAATTTTATGTTTTGCTTACTCATCAAGAGAAAAAAAAACAACTTTTTTTGTCATATGAGACATTTAATTCAACGCTCAGTTAATAATATTAAACTGGATAAAACAGCAATAAAAATCTGTCATGATTCACACATTTAAAGTCATGAATATAACACTCATTCATCTTCTGAAGCACTTATCCCTAATGGGGCTGCAGCGTGGTGGGGGGCTCGGGGCTCTGAACAGGACTGAATATAATATTGCTTATTAAAAACTTCTATAGTTTAGAGGAGATTTTCTTCTTGGAATTGTAATCCCTTCCCCTCCCTGATTTTGTCTGGGAGGCTTTAGCTCAGTGGTAGAACGTTCGTCCTTGGACTGGAAGTTTGTAGGATCAAATCCCACTGAGCTCATGTCTAGGTGTCCTTGGAGAAGACATGTAACCCCCTGTTTCTCCCACCATTGGTGCTGTTGTGGCAGCCTGCTGTGGTGTCATGCAGCACACAAATTTCTCCGTTGAGGGATCAATAAAGTTTATTTCTAATTAAACCTATGTTATAATTTCATCGATGTTTATGACATCACAATAAATTGATTTCTCTTATTTTGTCTTAAAAACTATGAAAACTACATTTTTAAATTTTAACCGTTATGCCTCATTTAAACACAACTGTAGTCAAAATAAATTAATATCATAAACTTGCACTGTGGGATCAGTCAGTCAGCCATCTTCTTATCCATTGTGGGGGGTGCCGGAGCCCATCCCGGCCAATTTAAGGCAAAGCGCAGAGTACACCCCGAACAGGTCGCCAGTCTGTTGCGGGGCCACACACATACAACCATCCACACACTGATTCCTAGGGGCAATTTGGCACCGGCCAATCAACCTAGCATGCATGTTTTTGGAGGGTGGGAGGAAACCCACGCAAACACGGGGAGAACATGCAAACTCCACACAGAAAGGACAGTGTTCCAAGCCTCATCCCCACCCAGGACTCAAACCTATGACCTTCTTGCTGTGAGACCACCGTGGTACCTGCTGTACCACTGTGCTGTGGGATATTTTTATTCCATTTCCACACCCCATTTCACTCCTATCACTCCACATTTCTGTATCACTCCTTTAAACATATGTTCATACTAACCAGAATCAGAAAGACTTTTATTTTGATGGTCAGTAAAAAAGATTTAGAGAATAGGAACTTGCTGAGGTACTAATGTGCAAATAAAAAAAAATAAAAATAGGAAATATAACTATAGTTAAAAAACAAAAATGAACAAAACTCAGAAGCTCAGAACAAAATTGTAACTATAGTGCAATGTCATAGAAAATAATAAAGAAAGTAAAGTGACCAGGTGATGAGTTGATACAGGTTATAAAGTGTTCATAAGTCCAACGGCAGAAGGGAAGAAGCTGTTTTTGTGGCGGTTCGTTCTGGTCCGAATGGTTCGAATGTCCAGGGTGAGAAGGGTCAGCTGCTATCCAAACTGCACGCCCCTGAGTCCTGGAGACGTACAGGTCATGGGGAGATGGAAGGCTGAGGCCAATCACTTTCTCAGCAGAGCGCACAATGCGCTGCAGTCTGTTTGTCCCTGCCTGTGGCTCCAGCGTACCAGAAGGTGAGGATGGACTCAATGATGGCTGTGTAAAACTGCACCCTCATCTGTGCTGCACCAAATCTAGACCCATTGAAAACTATTCAAAAAACATTTGGGAGACGATGGCCGCGTGGTTAGAGTGTTCACGCGCGGAACGGAAGGTCGCGGGTTCGCGTCCCACGGAGAGCACGTCTAGGGTCCTTGGAGAAGACACCTAACCCCCACTTCTCGCGCCGTTGAAGGGCAGCCTGCTGCGGTGTAAGGAGTGCAGCAAACAAATTTCCCCGGTGAGGGATGAATAGAGTAATTCATTTTTTTTTTTTTTTTTTTTTTTTTTTAGAAAATAGGACCTCAATTAATCATCAATTAACTTTTATTCCACCAGCAGGCAGCATGAACTGGTCCTTACACCACAGGTTATTTCTGATTGTGAGCTTGTCTGAATCCACTTGAACATTTCTCATCATCACATTCCAGGTGTTTCCACTGGGTTGGATAACTGGTCTGCCTGCTGAGCTCCTCCTGCGTCAGATATTAAGATCCTAATGTTCACATTAAATATAGATGACTAGAGTTTGGATGTAGATGGGTGCATCTGTTCGTCTGGTAGAAATAAGAGTGTTCTTATGATGTATGTAGTGCAATAATGCAACACCTCCTCTGTTCACCTGAAATCTAACTAGCAACCCTGTCACCATACGCTCTCATGCTGAGGGTAAAATTGGCCTCATGTTGGCTGTAACGCCATCAGATGTGAGATTTTCTTTTTTCTTCTATCGTTCCTTCATCTTATGCAATAAGTTGCTGCTCAGCAACGTCCTTCATGCTTTGCCGTGTCTCTGACGTCCAGCAAAGCGCCGTTTCCAGCTCTTTTATCAGACATGAGAGCAGAACAAGCAGGAAATGATGGTTGGGGTTTGATCCAAAGCCAGATCTGAAACGTCTGCTTTGAAGTGTCACTTCCAGCTCAGCCTGATCAGCCCAAGCATCATATGATCGTCTCACGCCATGAATGCTTACAAGGTTCTCCTCAACTCCTCATGTTTCTTTCAAACGGTGCCCGGCTGGATCTTTGTCTTCCCTGCGGAAGCTTTGATCCTGCTGTCTCTGGTTCACTGTGACCTCCACAGCAGTCAGGAATGCTGAGCTTGGTTCTGCGATGTGATGAGCTGCCTTCTTTTATGTACTCGAGGGTACAGGGTTCAATAGGGTGGGAGCGGTTTGGCCTTGGGTCCTTCTTGGAACACGCTCAGTATGCCGGCCGCTATGCAGACGGAACACTGATGATTATATAAAGAGGAAAGTTATGTTTAACAAAATCTGCAGGAAACAAGAAGTTTTAATCATGAAATAGCGTCTTCATGGCTGCTTTATCCGCTGGTTCTTCAACAACAACACCATACTCTTTAATTGTGAAACTCGTGACAGTCATCTCTGCGGGGGCCAGAAGGTGGCTTACTGTTACAACAATGTTAGGCAAGGCAAGGCAAGTTTATTTGTGGAACGATTCACACAAATTTATTTCAAAGTGCTTCACAAGAAGGAAAAAAAAAGAATGGATTAAAACCACAAAACATAGAATCAAAAAGTTTAAAAAATAAATAAATAAAACAGATAAAAAGAGTAATTAATCAAATCCACAGTTAAACAGAACAGTTTTCAGCCTAGATTTAAACATTGTCACATTAGAGGCCTGTCTCACGGCCTCAGGAAGTTTGTTCCAGACTTTTGCAGCATAAAATTTAAATGAAGCTTCTCCATGTTTAGTCCTGACTCTAGACACCAGCAGGAGGCCGGTCCCAGAGGTCCTCAGAGTTCTAAATGGCCCATGTTTAGTCCTGACTCTAGGCACCAGCAGGCCGGTCCCAGAGGTCCTCAGAGTTCTAGATGGTTCATGTTTAGTCCTGGCTCTAAATACCAGCAGGTGGCTGGTCCCAGAGGTCCTCAGAGTTCTAGATGGTTCATGTTAAGTCCTGACTCTAGACACCAGCAGGAGGCCGGTCCCAGAGGTCCTCAGAGTTC
Source organism: Neostethus bicornis (assembly GCA_902685375.1). Taxonomy (NCBI): domain Eukaryota; kingdom Metazoa; phylum Chordata; class Actinopteri; order Atheriniformes; family Phallostethidae; genus Neostethus; species Neostethus bicornis. The sequence goes on along the minus strand of LR738547.1, from coordinate 3,377,854 downwards.
TAGATGGTCCATGTTTAGTCCTGACTCTAGACACCAGCAGGAGGCCGGTCCCAGAGGTCCTCAGAGTTCTAGATGGTTCATGTTTAGTCCTGACTCTAGACACCAGCAGGAGGCCGACCCTGAAGGTCCTCAGAGTTCTAGATGGTTCATGTTTAGTCCTGATTCTAGGCACAAACAGGAGGCCGGTCCCAGAGGTCCTCAGAGTTCTAGATGGTTCATGTTTAGTCCTGACTCTAGACACCAGCAGGAGGCCGGTCCCAGAGGTCCTCAGAGTTCTAGATGGTCCATGTTTAGTCCTGACTCTAGACACCAGCAGGAGGCCGGTCCCAGAGGTTTTCAGAGTTCTAGATGGTCCATGTTTAGTCCTGACTCTAGACACCAGCAGGAGGCCGGTCCCAGAGGTTCTCAGAGTTCTAGATGGTTCATGTTTAGTCCTGACTCTAGACACCAGCAGGCTGGTCCCAGAGGTCCTCAGAGTTCTAGATGGTCCATGTTTAGTCCTGACTCTAGACACCAGCAGGAGGCCGGTCCCAGAGGTCCTCAGAGTTCTAGATGGTCCATGTTTAGTCCTGACTCTAGACACCAGCAGGAGGCCGGTCCCAGAGGTCCTCAGAGTTCTAGATGGCTCATGTTTAGTCCTGACTCTAGACACCAGCAGGCCGGTCCCAGAGGTCCTCAGAGTTCTAGATGGTTCATGTTTAGTCCTGACTCTAGGCTCCAGTAGGAGGCCGGTCCCAGAGGTCCTCAGAGTTCTAGATGGTTCATGTTTAGTCCTGACTCTAGACACCAGCAGGAGGCCGGTCCCAGAGGTTCTCAGAGTTCTAGATGGTTCATGTTTAGTCCTGACTCTAGACACCAGCAGGAGGCCGGTCCCAGAGGTTTTCAGAGTTCTAGATGGTCCATGTTTAGTCCTGACTCTAGACACCAGCAGGCCGGTCCCAGAGGTCCTCAGAGTTCTAGATGGTCCATGTTTAGTCCTGACTCTAGACACCAGCAGGAGGCCGGTCCCAGAGGTCCTCAGAGTTCTAGATGGTCCATGTTTAGTCCTGACTCTAGACACCAGCAGGAGGCCGGTCCCAGAGGTCCTCAGAGTTCTAGATGGCTCATGTTTAGTCCTGACTCTAGACACCAGCAGGCCGGTCCGAGAGGTCCTCAGAGTTCTAGATGGTTCATGTTTAGTCCTGACTCTAGACACCAGCAGGAGGCCGGTCCCAGAGGTCCTCAGAGTTCTAGATGGTCCATGTTTAGTCCTGACTCTAGACACCAGCAGGAGGCCGGTCCCAGAGGTCCACAGAGTTCTAGATGGCTCATGTTTAGTCCTGACTCTAGACACCAGCAGGCCGGTCCGAGAGGTCCTCAGAGTTCTAGATGGTTCATGTTTAGTCCTGACTCTAGGCTCCAGCAGGAGGCTGGTCCCGGAGGTCCTCAGAGTTCTAGATGGTTCATGTTTAGTCCTGACTCTAGACACCAGCAGGAGGCCGGTCCCAGAGGTCCTCAGAGTTATAGATGGTTCATAAGGTACTAACATATCACAGATGTACTTTGGTGCTAGAAGGAGAAGAGGGACCATGAAGAAACTTAAACACAATCAGAGCAGCTTTAAAGTCTATTCTCTGAGCCACTTGAAGCCAGTGTAGAGACTTTAGCACAGGACTAATGTGATCGTATTTTCTAGTTCTTGTTAGGACTCGAGCAGCAGCATTTTGAATAAACTGCAGCTGTTTTAAGGTCTTTTTGTTCAGACCAGTAAGTAGATTGTTTCAATAATGTAAACTGCTGGTTGGACTCTCTAATAACAAGTGTAGTGACTGTTCTCATTTGCCTCAAATTAGGAGCAGGATTAACTAAGATTTACAAAGATAACAAGCTGAATGAGTGTTTACGTCTTGCACAAAAAAAAAAAGAGAAAGCATTTTAACTCTCTTTACGCAACAAAGGCTTCATAACTCACACCTGCAGTAAATCTCAGATATATTCTAACTTTATATCCATGTGCCCCGAACACGCCTCTAAAACTCCATTTATGGATCATGCAAATGACGTGAAGCACACATAGTGGTATTTAAATAAACTGGTAGGATCTGTCATTACTTATGAATAATAGTGAGGTGTCGCCCAGGTCAGGCTGGCATGAGAGGAGAAAGGACCCAAATCCAGATTACACAGTTTAATCAGTTTATTGAAGGGAAGACGGGTTTGGAGGTGGGGTAGTCTGGCCTGCAGATTGGCAGGCTAAAGACCAGAACGGGCCCTGATGGCCAGGCTTGGGAAGTCTGAAGCAGAGACATGACTTAGTTCCACACAAAGACAGAGAGCAAACACAACATGATCAGGTTTCACATAAAGTAGAAGAGGGAATGCCAAACAGACGGTCCAAAACATGAGGAAAAGGAGGACAGAGTTCGTATAGACTGAGGACAAATGAGAGGGAGGTGTAGCAAGGAGAGACAATGAGGCCACAAAGAGAAAGCAGACATGCCAAGTCTCCCTTGGGCGGGGGAAACCAGGAATTAGGACCTATCTTAGCCAAGGACCTACATCAGCCAAGGCTAATAAAACTCCCGCATGATGAACACTAGTGCATTCCATGAACATGATTAGGTATAAAAAGGCCAAGCACATGGCATCTCCTGCTGCAGCTGTACATCTGAAAGCCGCTGGTAGCGATCTGCATGGTCTAGTGCCAGTATAAAAGTCAGACATCCGGGAACTTTGGTCATGTGACAGCTTATGTGTGTGAGCCTCAAAACAAAGCGTGACCAATCGGTACAGGGGTGTATTCCTGGTGGTAATTCCTCTTCGTACTGATACATAATGCTAGGTGGTAACAGACAGAAACTCACAATTTCCCAGCTGCTTTCTCATGTTTTAAACAGTTTGTTTTACGCCAACTGTCATGATGGGTGTTGTCCATTGGCAGATGTGACGTCAAGTTCCTCCTCCTATTGGCCCCACCTCCTCAAATTCCCCCACCCTCTTCAAAAAAAAAAAAAAACCTCCCACTTTGTGAAACCAAAAACTTGGCATCTCTGAGTAAGGAAGAAAATGTTGGTCAAAGAGCTGAAAAGTGAAACAGAACAGAGTGGGAGGCGGTCACCACGACAACTTTGTAAGTGGCACACATTGATCTATCAGTGATATTTAAAAATTTGTTCAACCTGAAAGTGGAAACAAGAATAAACTATCAGTGCACCAGGAATCCACTGGAGGTGCTCTAAGTGATTCCCAGTTTGATCATTTAATAACACTATTATTATTCACGATCTTTAGGTGCGAATATGAAACATTCTGTAGAAACGAGTGCATGACAGGTGCACAAAGGTATGATTGGCAATGTGGATGCATCCCAAGCATCTTTACTGTGACGTAGGATCAAAACCTTTTGATGTAAATTTCTTCCTTCCTTTCATTCATTTTCCTTCGCTGACTTTCTTTCGATACATCATTTACATAAAAGGACAGAGAAACGTGTGAAGGTTTTTTATGGAACTTCCTCTCCTCCAGATGTTCTTAGTTCCTCTGCAGCATTAATGTGCATCAAAGCCCGCATGCAGACCCAAACAGACGTCTCCATACGGGTTTTGTATTCACATTAATTCACAGCTGTGAATGTGCTCTTTAGATATTTGTATGCCAGCACCTGTGGGACCCTCATCTCCATCCATCAAGCTGTCCACCAAAACCAGAAAGCATTCCTCCACTTTGTCTCTGTTCTCCCCAACATGCCAGCCTAAACCCTGGCCAACTCAGACCTGAGAATAGAGAGGGTTATCCGTAAGATTTGATCAATACTGCTCTTCTTGATTGATGCTGCTTTTCAGACTCCATATTAATACTTTTCTGTCAAAAACAAAGATGTAGAAGACAAATAAACTATTCAATTCAATTTAATTTTATTTGTTCAGCCCAAAGTCACAGAATTTCCGTCTCAATAGGCTTCACAAGAAAAAGAGGAATGTATTAACACAAATACACAGCAAGAAAAATAACAAAAAAAACGCTGACTAAACAAGACTAGCACATTTATGCCCTTAGACTCTCCTTCACAGTGAGGAAAAACTCTTAAAAAACCCCATCAGTGGGGGAAAAAATAAGAAACCTCGTGGGGATCCACACGAAAGAGAGATCCCTCCTCTGGGACAAGCAACCAATGTGTCAAAGATTATTATTAAATATGATCTTATTCTACTCTACAGCTAAATATCTAAAGAAGTCAATAGCTGTTCTTCATCCTGATGGAAACACGGGGGACTCCTCAGCCCAGCGATGCCCTGGACGGGGATGAATAGATGGATTTCATCCTGATGGAGCGGAGATGATGAAGCGCGGAGGTCTCCTCGGTCTGGCCATGCCCAGGACAGGAACGCAGAGTCCTGAATGGGGCTCTCTCCCAGAGAGGAGGGAGAGAGGTGGACAACATGTGAATTGTATTGTACCAACTAGCAGTGTAATTCTAAATAAACAGACAATAGAGAACAGTGAATGAGATAGAAAGCCAGGGGTTAGCGAGGGGGAGAGGGGATACAGACCCTGGTTAGGGTAGGGGGTAAAGGGAAAGAGGGATACAGACCCTGGTTAGGGTAGGGGGTACAGACCCTGGTTAGAGTATGGGGTAAGTGGTGAAGGGCCAAGGCAGTCTGGCAGAGAATATTAGAATTAGAGGACACAACCCCAATGTACCATACTTTCCCCAGCTTTTACTATCTAGCAGCCAACTAATAATTATATCAGCTAATTGAATCTGTTTCTATCTGGCCTGTTGATAAGCTTGTTCAAACAGGAATGCGTTAAGCCTCCCTTTAAATGTAGGAACACTGTCTGCCTCTCTCACTTGAGCTGGGAGCGTATTCCATAAAACTGGAGCTTGGTAGCTAAAGGCTCTACCTCCAACTGTACTTTTAGAAATCCCAGGAACCACCAACAGCCCTGCATTAACTGTGCACATAAAAACACCTTGTTTTAGAACAGTTTAAAACCCAATAAAATATTTTTTTCTGAGTGAAAAGATTTCTCTCCAAGCCCACTGTTGATGACGAGGGGAACCACGATGTCTTTTAAAAGAGAAATTGTTTGTACAGATCAATTTGTCCAATTCAATTATTGTCCCATTTGCAATATAAAAAACTTTGGAATTAAATGGTTGTGAAGACCTCACTGCATTGTTAACATTAACAGACAAAATGTACAGAACATGTACGTACAGTAGTCATTCTAAGACATACAGGGGTCATTCCATCCTCCTGAGTAGACTCTCTTCGATAGGTGTCTCTGGCACCGTCCTCTGGTTTCATTCCTACCTGTCTGACCGTACTCAATTTTTTGTTCAATTAAAATCCTTCACCTCTCACTCTGTCCCTATCACAACTGGTGTTCCTCAGAGCTCTGTCCTTGGTCCCCTCCTTTTCATCATCTACCTTGTTACACTGGGTCATCTTTTCCAGAAACATCTCATTAACTTTCACTGTTATGCAGATGACACCCAGCTCTACATCTCATGCAAAATCTGCTCCACACTGCCCCCATCAGCCCTGGTTGATTGTATCGACCAAGTCAAATCCTGGTTCAAATCAAACTTTCTCAAACTGAACAGCAATAAAACTGAACTTCTCCTAATAGGCACCAAATCCACCCTAAGCAAGATTGATCCGTTCTCACTCTCCATCGATGGCTCCACCATCTCTTCCTCCCCTCAAGTAAAGAGTCTGGGTGTCATTCTCGACAGTAGTCTTTATTTCACTTCTCACATAAACACCATCACCGCTCTGCTTATTTCCAACGTCTCCGGCCCTCCCTCACTCCCCAGTCCACTGCTGTTCCCATTCACAGTCTTGTAACTTCCCGCCTGGACTACAGTAATTCTCTTGTGTTTGTTTCCAGCTAAAAAATCTCTACAAACTTCAACTGGTTCAGAATTCAGCTGCTCATATCATCACACACACTCCCTTCATTAACCACATCACACCCGTCTTTCAAAAACTCTGCTTGCTCCCCATCCCATACCACATATAACACAAAAAGTTGCTCTATACATTTAAACCACTACACTGCCTTGCACCTCCATATCTCTCTGACCTTCTCCATGTTGCCACACCTGTTCGCTCTCTCTGTTCCTCTTCCTCTATCCAGTTTTCTATCCTTCCCGCTCGTCTTTACAACTCGTACCTCCCGACCTCCGCAACACTGAAACATTTTCACATTTCAAATCTTTTCTGACTGATCTATTGTTTTTAACGTGACGGTTCTGTTTTTATGTAGTTTACGTTCATCAATGTATTGTGTCAAAGACTGGCTCTGGGACACAAATGAGGGAAACAGAGACAAAATATGGGCCAAACCAAATTAAGTTTATTATAAAATAAAAACACAATCAGCATAAATACAAATTCAACGTTGAAGAAATTGAAAAACCAAAACCATACCTGACCTGCAGATAAAAAAAAAAAAAACAGAGAGAAAAAAAGTGAGTGCAGGCATCTCCTTCAAATGAGCCCAACTGGCTCCACACACATGGCCCTCCCCCTGCCTGCAGGAGACATCGCTCGAGCCAGGCAAGGGAGGGGTCGTTTAAATTTGTATGTTGTTTTAACTATTATTGTATTTTCTTATATACTGTATGCAAACATGCTGTACGGCAACCTTGAGTGTCAAGAAAGGCACCTTAGAAATAAAATGTATTATTAGAACACAAGACACGAGCCTGAGAGAGGGCACATGGACAGATGGACACACCTAAACACAGAAATAAAATCCCTTGAAAAACGTTAAAACACAGTAGTAAAAAAAAAAATACAAAAAAGCAGAAGTAAAAAGAAAGAAAAAGACAGAAATAAAAAAAAAAAAACTCCACTTAAATCACGTAAGTAGGACAGAACACGAGTCTGGGAAGTTTAAAAGTCCACTGACACTGGGGAGCTCATAAAAAAGAACTGAGCATGATGAGATGTGCGTTTAATTCTGATTATTGTTCTAATTAATACAAAGAAATTGAATGTAACAGACTTTATTTTCCCGGTGCTGTATTTTAATTAGTTTTAATTGTCTTTATTAATCACGAGGCTCAATATGAGCATTCCGCCTGTTAGTATCATTCTTTTTTTTCTTCTTGTGTTGTGTTGGAAACTGTCCTCGCCCGGAAAAGTGTAAAATGCCCCCTACAGGCCAGGGACAGGGTCTTGCCCCAAGTGGAGGAGCGTAAGTATCTCAGGGTCTTGTTTACGAGTGGGGGAAAGATGGAGCAGGATATCGACAGGCGGATCGGTGCGGCGTCAGCGATAACTAGGACACTGCATAGGTCCATCGTGGTAAAGAGAGAGCTGAGCCGAAAAGCAAAGCTCTCGATTTACAAGTCGATCTACGTTCCAACCCTCATCATGGTCACAGCTGTGGGTGGTGACCGAAAAAATGAGATCGCGGGTACAAGCGGCCTAAATGAGCTTCCTCTGCAGGGTGGCTGGGCTCTCACTCAGAGATTGGGTGAGGAGCTCTGCCATCCGGGAGGAGCTCGGTGTCTAGCCGCTGCTCCTCCAGGTCGAGAGGAGCCAGATGGGGTGGGCCGGGCATCTGGTCAGGATGCCCCAGAGCGCTTTGCGGGCGAGGTGTTTCGGGCACGTCCTACCGGGAGGAGACCAAGGGGCAGACCCTGGACCCGCTGGAGAGACTATGTCTCACAGCTGGCCGGGGAACGACATGGGATCCTTCTGGGTGAGCTGGAGGATGCAGCCGGGGTGAGAGAGGCCTGGGCTGCCCGTTTAAGGCTGTTGCCCCCGTGACCCGACTCTGGAACAAGCGGAAGATGACGGAATGGAACTGTTTCAGTTTTCTATCTCTTTTCTTTAAAATGGGGTTTTTAATGCTAATTCAACTTTTTGGAGGTTTTTGCCGTATTTAAACGTTATTCCCACTTCAAAAACATTCCTTATGAGGTTTTCTTATTATTAACAGTAAAAAAGAAGATTAATTTAAATAGGACTCAAACGTCAGGTTGTTCTTGGCCACAGATTGCCACAATCCAATATGAACAGAAATAGAACCCCAGCTTCAGTATCCCATCCCTACTTGTGACCATCTGATGTATAAATGAAAGCAGATGAACAGAATGTTTTCCTCTCAGAATGAAGTTTGCCTGCAGCTGATTTATTCCTTCTAATAAACAGGGAGATGAGTTTGTTTCTAATGGGTTTCTGAGACGCGGTGTTTGGAGGAAAATCAGATGGATCCCCCACAGATTCTCCGTGCAGACAAAAGCTTTCTACTAATCTCTGCTTTAATCTGTCACACGGAGCCTCCTCTCGCTGATTTGCAGCCGTAATTCTGACTCATTAAAAGAACTAAAACTTTATTGGTGTTTCCAATGAAGAAGCATAGATGTCATTTAGCCCGTTTTGTAGGAAATTGGAATGAAAACAAGTCTCTGATGAGGTATTTGCTGATTGTTGTTGGCTGGCAGAGAAAACGGTGGAGAACAGACACAAAAACACACTCCCTGGCTTTTTAAGTTTTGGGTTTTATTCTTAAAAAAAAAAAAAAATGTAATAAGAAAAAGAACAAGTCAATTTTTTAAATCGACTTATTCCGGGTCATGACACATGACGCACCTGTGTCATGATGTGGAGTGCAGGTGGAAAGAGGAGGACCCAGTTGCAGACAGAAAACATGGTTTATTTTAATTTGGCAGTCCATTAATACAGTGGGGTAAAAAAAACCCAAAGTTTCAGTGTCATGGCACAAGGTTATTGTCAGAATGTATTTTTGGTCAGGCAACCAGGGACACCTGGTTGGAAGGGATTGTATGACCCAACAGGGAAGTCCGCGGTGATTGCCCTTAAATAGCTGGCAGGGTGCACAGATGTGTGGAATCTGTAATCATCCTCAGGTGACCCCAATCAGGTTGACGAGAAACATCCCGGGCTCCCTCTGGCGGCAGGAGAGGGGATCATGACACTCAGCCTACCTTTTATTATAAACTGTACTAATATTAAATGATTGAAATCTATGTTAAGATTTCTTTTCAGCTTCAAGCAGTTATATGTGTGTGTGTGTTTAAATTTTGTGAATCAAACTTTTGTTGCATGATCCTGAAAACTGATTCAGTTAATCTATAGTTGGTACAAGTTGTTGTGCTAAGAAAAGTGTTTGAAAGCTTTAGAAATAATGAATGCACAAGCAGCTCAAAGGTTTTCCACAGTCATAAAAACGTTGTTCTTATTGCTGTGAAAATACAATATACAGTTAGTAAAGTAGTAGCCAGTTATTTGGTCACTAATCGTTCACATGTCCGTGTAGTCCCTCATTCATCCTGGAGTGATCCATAGTAGAAAAAGTTTCAAAAAAGTCTTCTGGACAGTTCAATTCTTGATCGAGACGTTCAAATGAAAGAAAATCCCTCACTGAATCGGAGTGGAGATGTTAGATACATTTTGCCCGGGATTTACATCAGCCTTTTGAAGCCATGGAGTAAAGATGACACTTTACCCAGATTCACGCCTCTCGTTAGCAGGAATTTCTATTCACTGGGCTTTTAGCATTTTTATAATAGGGTTTGTTTACTGGTCTGTGGCTACAACAGGAGCCATTCACGGCCATCATAGGTAACACAGGCTCATTGGTCGAGCCCTCCTTACTATTTTTTACCTTTTACTCAGGTTAGTATAAATTAGATCCAGTTTCCAGTCCATTTCATTCAGATTGAAAATGATTTCCGGATGGAAGTCGAACGTCTCGATCAAGAATTAAACTGTCCAGAAGACTTTTTTGGAACTTTTTCTACAATCGTTCACATAGTTTTCCAACTTAGTTAAGGTTTATAATATTTACGGAATATTTGTTAGATATTAGATAGAAAATAACTTGATGCTTTCTAAATATTTCATTATAAATTGTCTAACTACATACAGTGTAAATAATTGTAAGTTTTTGTGTTGTTTCCTGTTTTGTTTCTTTTAAACAAATGGTATAAATGATACAGCAACTGCTCAGGTAAATTTTTTGGGACCCCAGCATACTTAAACGTCTCGATTTCCAGACGAAGACCATGGTCTTGGATTTTCACTCTCTGATTCCCATCCTCTTCGCATCACTCTTAGCAGCAAATTGGTCCAATGAGGGTTGGAGATTAGGCCCCAATGATAGCAACAGGACCACATCGTACCTTGTAGACAGAATTTTTCGCAGTCCATGTGAAATTTTCACCTCACAAAAAAGTATCAGGTGATGAAAAAGCATGAGGACAATTGTGTTCAATTAATAGCCAAAAAACATAAAGATAACCAGACAATTTATTCAATTGCATTCTGGCCAACTATAGACCAATATCAAATTTACCTTTTATGTAAAAAAATTCTAGAAAGAGTTGTAGTTAAACAGCTAGACTGCCACCTGCAGGACAATAGTCTTTTTGAAGAATTTCAATCAGGTTTCAGATCACAGCACAAAAACTGTGCTAGTTAGAGTGACAAACGACCTTCTATTAGCCAAAGAAAAGGGACTAATTTCAATCGTAGTTCTCTTAGACCTTAGTGCAGCCTTTGACACAATTGACCACAGCATTTTACTTCAAAGGTTAGAATATGACTTAGGGATCAGAGGAGCAGCTCTTCAATGGTTTAAATCTTATTTATCTGATAGATACCAGTTTGTTCATGTAAATGATCAGTCCTCTACTTCTACCAAAGTTAGTTTTGGTGTCCCTCAGGGCTCAGTTCTTGGACCTATTCTGTTCATGCTCTACATGCTGCCTCTGGGAAACATAATCAGAAAACACAGTATTAATTTTCACTGTTACGCAGATGATACACAATTGTACTTATCAGTCAAACCTGACCAGAGTGACCATATAGAAAAACTTAATACTTGTATCAGGGACATAAAGACTTGGATGACAATCAATTATCTCCTTTTAAACTCAGATAAGACTGAAGTTATTGTAGTAGGTCCTAAAAATCTGAGAGATGTTTTTACTGACCAAGCAGTCTTCTTTGACAAAGTAACCGTGGCCTCACAGTTAGAAACCTAGGAGTTTTATTTGATCCAGATTTATCATTTAAAGCTCACATAGCTCAGACTTGTAAAACTGCATTTTTTCACCTTCGCAACATTTCTAGAATCCGAAATATCTTATGTAAAAGTGATGCTGAAAAACTTATCCATGCATTTGTTACATCGAGATTGGATTATTGTAACGCTTTGCTCGTAGCATGCCCTAAGTCTTCCCTAAAAAGTCTTCAGCTGGTTCAAAATGCAGCAGCAAGACTATTAGCAGGAACTCATAGAAGAGATCATATTACTCCCGTGCTAGCGTCTCTCCATTGGCTTCCTATTGAGTTTAGGATCAAGTTTAAAATCATCTTACTAACCTACAAGGCCCTAAACGGCATGGCTCCATCTTACATTAGTGAACTTATAGTACCTTATCAACCAAGCAGAAAACTCCGCTCACAAAATGCAGGGCTGTTGGTGGTTCCTAGGATTTCTAAAAGTACAGTTGGAGGTACAGCCTTTCGCCACCAAGTACCAATTTTATGGAATAAGCTCTCAGCTCAAGTGAGAGAGGCAGGGAGGCTTAAAGCATTCCTGTTTGAACAAGCCTATCAATAGGCCAGATAGATACAGATACATTTAGCTGATATAATTACTAGTTGGCTGCTAGATAGTAGAAGCTGGGGAAAGTATGGTACATTGGGGTTCTGTCCTCTAATTCTTGCTACTATTCTATGCCAGACTGCCTTGGCCCTTTTCCCCTTGCCTCCTACTCTAACCAGGGTCTGAATCCCCTTCCCTACCCTAACCAGGGTCTGTAGCCCTCTTTCCCCTCACCCCCTTCCCTAACCAGGGTCTGTAGCCCTCTTTCCTCTTACCCCCTACCCTAACCAGGGTCTGTATCTCCTTCCCCCCTCGCTAACCCCTGGCTTTCTATCTTATTCATTGTTCTCTATTGTCTATTTATTTAGATTTACACTGCTAGTTGGTAGAATACAATTCACATGTTGTCCACCTCTCTCCCTCCTCTCTGGGAGAGAGCCCCATTCAGGACTCTGCGTTCCTGTCCTGGGCATGGCCACACCGTGGAGACCTCCGCGCTTCATCATCCCCGCTCCTTCAGGATGAAATCCATCTACTCATCCCCGTCCAGGGCATCGCTGGGCTGACGAGTCCCCCCATGTAACCATCAGGATGGAGAACATCTACTCATCCCCGTACTGGACATCGCCGGGCTGAGGAGTCTCCCGTGTTTCCATCAGGATGAAGAACATCTACAAGTACTCATCCCCGTACTGGACATCTCCGGGCTGAGGAGTCCCCGTGTTTCCATCAGGATGAAGAACATCTATTGACTTCTTTAGATATTTAACTGTAGAGTAGAATAAGCTAATATTTAAACAATAATCTTTGACACATTGGTTGCTCGTCCCGGAGGAGGGATCTCTCTTTCATGTGGATCCCCATGAGGTTTCTTATATTTTTTCCCCACTGATGGGTTTTTTTTAGGAGTTTTTCCTCACTGTGAAGGAGAGTCTAAGTGCATAAATGTGCTAGTCTTGTTTAGTTAGCATTTGTTAGTTATTTTTCTTGTTGTGTATTTGTGTTAATACATTCCTCTTTTTCTTGTGAAGCCCATTGAGACAGAAATTCTGTGATTTTGCGCTATACAAATAAAATTGAATTGAATTTATGAATAATGTTTATTTTTATCAAAAGCTCAGTAAATAAACAGCTTGGAGGTTTATTAACAGATATTAATGTCCTTTAAATGTCATTAATATTTAATGATTACAACAACATTAATTTTTTCAACAATGGTAACAAACCACCCCATACAATATTTGTACAACATAAAGATACTGAATTTTTTTTTCATTGAGGTTAATCTGAATCACTACACAAACTGAAGCATGTTTTCTATGGTTACTTATTTTCCAGATTCTTTTCCTCCTTTTGCTCAATAAAATCCCCACCGAAATCCAGAATCCTTTTCAGAGCTGATAAAATTAATGTATTCATGTCGTCATGGAATTCTACCTCTTTGCTATAGTTCTTCACAGGAAAGATGCAGTTCTCTGGGATGCCAGTTTCTCCACCGAATTTTGTGATCTAAAATGAACACGGCGATTAGTAAACAGATTACGTTCATTAGTGGTTGCAAGCTGTTGTTGATGTGTGAGAATCTCACCCTCTGCTTCAGGAGCCTGCTCCTATAAACATATCTCAGGTTTTTTTCAACCGTTTCACATACTTTGTCAATTTTGGTCAGAAGCAGAATTTGTGGTATTCCTGTAGAAAAGAAGCACACAAGTTAAATGATTTTCTCTTCTTTTTTCTTCTCAGCTGAACATTTTATCTTTATACGAGAAACACCAGCCTAACAAGTTGCCACGATCCCCTCTCCTGCCGCCAGAGGGAGCCCAGGATGTTTCTCATCAACCTGATTGGGGTCATCTGAGGATGATTACAGATTCCACACATCTGTGCACCCTGCCAGCTATTTAAGGGCAATCACCCTGTACTTCCCTGTCGGGTCATACAATCCCTTCTGGCCAGGTCTCCCGGGTTGCATGACCAAGAACACATTCAGACAATAACCTTTTACCATGACACTGAAACATTTTTTTCTTTCCACATTATTAATGGACTGCCAAATTCAAATAAACTCTGTTTTCTGTCTACAATTGGGTCCTCCTCTTTCCACCTGCACACTACTTTATGATACACGTATTTTAAATTCTTGCTTTTTATGCATCAAACTTAGTCACGTGCGAAACTGAGACATTAGTTTTAAACTATTCAAACTTTTAAGAACAAGGGAGATGTGTAGAGTTGTGGTAACTACAGCGGAATAAAACTGATCAGTCATACGATGAAGTTATGGGAAAAAGTTGTCGAAGGTAGGCTAAGGTCTGAAGTACGAATTTGTGAGCAGCAGTATGGTTTTATGCCTAAAAAGAGCACTACAGATGCAGTATTTGCCTTGAGGATGCTGATAAAGAAGTACAGAGAAGGCCAGAGGAAGCTGCACTGTGTCTTCGTAGATCTAGAGAAAGCGTATGACAGGGTACCTAGAGAAGAACTATGGTATTGTATGAAGAAGTCTGGTGTGACGGAGAAGTATGTTAGAGTTGTCCAGGACATGTATGAGGGCTGTAAGACAGTGGTGAGGTGTGCTGTAGGTGAGACAGAGGAGTTCAGTGTGGGGGTGGGACTGCACCAAGGATCTGCTCTGAGTCCTTTGCTGTTTGCTGTGGTGATGGACAGGCTGACAGACGAGGTCAGACAGGAATCTCCATGGACAATGATGTTTGCAGATGACATTGTGGTCTGTGGTGAGAGGAGGGAAGAGGTGGAGGAAAAACTGGAGAGGTGGAGGTTTGCACTAGAAAGAAGAGGAATGAAGATTAGTCAGAGCAGATCCCTGGTGCAGTCCCACCCCCACACTGAACTCTTCTGTCACACCTACAGCACAACTCACCACTGTCTTACAGCCCTCATACATGTCCTGGACAACTCTAACATACTTCTCTGTCACACCAGACTTCCTCATACAATACCATAGTTCTTCTCTAAGTACCCTGTCATACGCTTTCTCAAGATCTACAAAGACACAGTGCAGCTCCCTCTGACCTTCCCTGTACTTCTCTATCAGCATCCTCAAGGCAAATACTGCATCTGCAGTGCTCTTTTTAGGCATAAAACCATACTGCTGCTCACAAATTCTTACTTCAGACCTTAGCCTAGCTTCGACAACTTTTTCCCATAACTTCATCATATGACTGATCAGTTTAATTCCTCTGTAGTTACCACAACTCTGCACATCTCCCTTGTTCTTAAAAACAGGAACTAGCACACTTCTTCTCCATTCATCAGGCATCTTCTCACTTTCTAATATCCCGTTAAACAGCCCAGTCAGAAACTCTACTGCCACCTCACCTAAACACTTCCATACTTCTACAGGGATATCGTCAGGGCCGAGAGCCTTTCCACTCTTCATCCTCTTCAGTGCCCTCTTTATTTCTACCTTACTGATCTTAGCCACCTTCCGCTCCACTATGGTAACGTCTTCTACTCTTTGTTCTCTTTCATTTTCTTTATTCATCAACTCTTCAAAGTACTCTTTCCATCTTCCCATCACATTACTGGTATCTGTCAAGAGACATACATTCCTTTCTTTAATCACTCTAACTTGCTGCACATCCTTCCCATCTTTGTCTCTCTGTCTTGCCAACCTGTATAGGTCCATCTCTCCCTCCTTCCTGTTCAGCTTAGCATACAAGTCGTCGAAGGCTGCTTGTTTTGCCTTTGCCACCTCTACTTTAACCTTATGCTGTATCTCCCTGTACCATTGCCTACTCTCTTCAGTCCTCACAGTGTCCCACTTCTTCTTAGCCAGCCTTTTTCTTTTGATACAATCCCGTACCTCCTCATTCCACCACCACGTCTCTCTATCTATCTTCCTTCCAGATGACACACCAAGTACTCTCTTGCCTGTCTCCCTGATCACATTAGCTGTAGTTGTCCATTCATCTGGAAGCATCTCCTGCCCACCAAGAGCTTGTCTCAACGCCTTTATAAAGTTCAAGCAGTAGTCTTCCTTTTCAGTTTCCACCATTTAGTCTTATGCACTCCCTTCATCTTTTTAAACTTCCTCACTGCTATGGTCATCTTACACACGACCATCCTGTGCTGTTTGGCTACACTGTCTCCTGCTACAACTTTGCAGTCACTGATCTCTGTCAGATTACAACGCCTACACAAAATGTAATGTACCTGTGTACTCCTTCCTCCACTCTTGTAAGTCACCTTGTGTTCCAGCCTTTTCTTGAAGAAAGTATTTACTACAGCCAATTCCATTCTTTTTGGCAAAGTCAATCACCATCTGACCTTCTGCATTCCTGTTCTGGATACCAAACCTGCCCATCACCTCCTCATCATCTCTGTTTCCTGCACCAACGTGGCCATTGAAGTCTGCTCCAATAATAACTCTCTCACTTCTAGGGATGCTCTGGATTGCCTCATCAAGGTCTGACCAAAATTTCTCTTTTTCCTCGACCTCACATCCTACCTGTGGCGCATACCCACAAACAACGTTGAACATTACCCCTTCAATTTCTAGCTTGAGGCTCATCACCCTGTCTGACCTTCTTTTTATCTCCAGAACATTCCCAACAAACTCTTCCTTCACTATAACTCCTACACCATTCCTCTTCCTATCTACATCGTGATAGAACAACTTAAACCCCGCTCCAAGACTTCTAGCCTTGCTACCTTTCCATCTAGTCTCCTGGACACACAGGATATCTACTTTTCTCCTCTCCATCATGTCAACTAACTCTCTACCTTTACCCGTCATAGTACCAACATTCAAAGTTCCTACCCTAAGTCCTAGACTCTTGAGGTTTCTCTTCTCTCTCTGCCGATGTAAGCGTCTTCCTCCTCTTCTTCTTTGACCTCTTCTTCTTTGACCACTAGTAGTCCAATTTCCACCGGCACCCTGTTGGTCAACAGCACCGATGGCGGTCGTTGTTAACCCGGGCCACAACCGATCCGGTATGTATTTCTTGAACTGAGTTGCATATTTTAATTTGGCATAGTTTTACGTCGGATGCCCTTCCTGACACAACCTCTGTGGTTTTCTGGGCCTTTCTGCCCATTGCACAATCATTTGGATGGTTAGCGTTTAGATGTTTCACTGAGGAGTACAACATCTAAATGTGCAATGAAAAAAAATACATAATAAATAAAGGATTAAAAGAAAAAAGTAAATAAATATAACCTAAAGTAAGTATGTAACAGCAATGTCTGGAACATGCTACAAAAACTTTCAAAATTAAAAAAATGCCAATCTGAGCTGGTCGTTTAGTTAAGCAAAACAACCATAGCTATTGCAAAAATACTACTAAAAAAGTAAAAACGATGAAAAAACGGATAACGAATTTATATAACTCTTCTAAGTTTTTAAAGAATAATAAAAAAAAAAACCTAGAGTTTCAGACGCCGATTGCCTGATTAACCAAATTCATAACCTTAGCTAATAAAACGAAAAACAAAACAATAAAATACTTCACAAAACTATACATAGCGATTAAAAAACTCTTCAACTGTACAGAAGATGTTCTGAACAGTTACAAACTGGTAAATAACAGCTAAATTTGGATTGCGAAAGAGGAGCTCCAGAAAGTGCTACCTGTTCTGCTGGTGCATTTTTCGAAAAAAAAAAAAAAAATGCTATGGTTCATAGAAAATAAGAAGTCAGTTGTTACCTAAACGCGCTGCGGCTTTCTTTATGTCCTTCATCTTTTGCAAAATGGAGGGTGTAATTCCCGTTACATCAGCATCGAGGACAAAAACCAAGACATGAACTTTTTTGTCCAGACCTGGGTTTGCACTGTCTTTGTGATCATCTGACATAGGCGACGATGGGTTACACTGAAAAATAACAGTCAGGAGTTTATTTCAAGAGTTTAGATTTTAGTTTCAGTAAAAAAATGTGATGTTAAACTGTGACTCGGGAGTCAATACAACCTCATACTCATCCTTCATGAAGCCTTCAATGGCCAGTTCAACATCCTTCACATCAACTCCTACTTTATCTCCTTCTTCCAAACCCATGATATCACAAAGGACAAACGGGTAGTAGCCTTCCTCTTCATATTTTGGCATTTTATGAACTCTGAACTAAACGAGACAACAGCGTCAGACAACAGCAATTAATTAGTCAAGTTGCTTAATTTTTAACCACAACTTTTCTTTTCCATGAAAACACCAGATGTATTACTTTTGGAATAAATTGAAGGACAAAATGTCTGTCATGTAGAGAAACCTGAGTTGGTCACCACGCCCTTTGAGAGAAGTTCAGTTTAAACACAGGCTGAAACGTCCAATAAAAATGTGTCATTTATTAAATGTAAGCAACATCATTTCTGCACAGCAGAATTAAAACAAACGATGAAAACAAACTGGCACAGAAACAAATTGGTTTGCAACAACAGCTCATGTTAATAATAACAGCCTCACTCACATTACCCACGTTCATTTTCCCTCTCTGTTCACAAGTGAAGCTTATTTATCTGTGTCAGTCCTTCTCTGATTGGTTCTCCCTGCTGTCTGTTTTCACCACGTTTGCCCTGCTCTGAAGTGGAATTGACTCACATGGCGACCAGTCTCATCCTCTGGTAACACTGATGAGCTGGTTTCCAGGCATTACGTTACTGTAGCTGGAAAGGCCTGCACTGTCTCCGTTGCTCTCTGACTTCTGACCTTCCATGGGGGTTGTGTTAAGGATCTCCCTAGTGAGCATTTCAATTGTGATGGAACCAGTGAATCATCTCTGATGTCAGGAGCTAGGCAGAGCTGTCCTTGAGTTTTTGGAGAGTTTCTGCTGGAATTTCTTTGCAGGATGCTAGAATGCCACTTGGTCCCCATTTCCTTGTAATGTCCCAAAATGTTCACACACTGATCTGCGCACAGAAATGTTCACGTTCATGTTCACGGTTTCAGAATTGTGGTGATTGACAATGTGCATGAAACTTCAGTAGCCATTTTATCTTGTTTTGTTTTCTTTTACTTCAAAATTGCAAAAATTTCCGTTCGGCCGTCGTCTGCTTATCCAGGGACGGATCGCAGGGGCAACAGCCTCAGACATGAAGCCCAGGCTTCTCTCACTCTAGCTGCATCCTCCAGCTCACCTTGAAGGATCCTGAGTCGTGCCCAGCCAGCTGTGAGACATAGTCTCTCCAGCAGATCCGGGATCTGCCTCGATCTCCTCCGGTGGCAAGTGCCCAAAACACCTCACCAGTGAGGCGCTCGAGGCGCATCCTGACCAGATGCCCGAACCACCCTAATCTGGCTTCTCTCGACCTGGAGGAGGAGCGGCTCGACACCGAGCTCCTCCAGGATGGCAGAACTCCTCACCCGATCTCCGAGTGAGAGCCCAGCCATCCGCGATCTTGCCACAGTTGGTGACCATAGGTGAGGGTTGGAACGTAGATCGACTTGTAAATTGTGAGCTTTGATTTTCGGCACAGCTCTCTCTTCACGACGACGGACCAATGCAGTGTCCTAGTTATTGCTGACGCCGCACCGATCCACCTGTCGATCTCCCGCTCCATCCTTCCCCCAAGTGAACAAGACCCCGGAATACTTGAACTTCTCCACTTGGGGCAGGACCCTGACCTGCAGGGGGGATTCCACCCTTTTCCAGTCAAGGACCATGGTCTTGGATTTGGAGCACTGATTCCCATCCCGGCTGCTTCACACTCGGCAGCAAATTGATTCAGTGAGAGCTGCAGATTACGGTCCGATGAAGCCAACAGTACCACATCATCCGCATTTGCAAAAATTGCTTGCAAAATGATAAATGATCAACTTCTTTTTGAATAATTCATTAATGTAAAGTTTGTTCATACCTGGGTGGTCCAGCTCCTTTGGTCAGATACATGTGTCTCTGTCAAAGTACGGAAACAGTGTTTTCCCTTCAACACACTGGCAACAGAGTTGATGAAACTGGATTTTCCATGACCAACTGGTCCGCAGATAAGAACATTGATGCGCTTAACATCTTTCGTTGGAGGTTTTAAGTTTCTCACATAGAGGAGATTGTCATCCAAAGAACTGCAGTTAAAATTATTTTTCATAGTGAAGAAAAAAACAAAGTAGAAACAATGTCAAAAGTTACAAAATGAAAGAAAAGATCTTAAACTTACTCCCAGTTGAAACTTCTCCAGTTTGTTTCTAACAGTGGAGGAATTTCTGAGAAAGAAAAAGATGACAAAAAAAACACATTGTAAACAATAACCTCTTGCGATGCCACTAAAACTTTGTTTTTCTCCAACAGCAATGCTGGACTGCCATACTACTTTGTAAAAAAAAACATGTTTTCTGTCTTCAAATTGGGTTATCCTCCTTTCAACTGGGCCGCACGGTGGCGTATTGGGTAGCACAGTGGCCTCACAGCAAGAAGGTCGTGGGTTCAAGTTCCGGGTGGGGACGAGGCTTGGAACACTGTCCTTTCTATGTGGAGTTTGCATGTTCTTCCCGTGTCTGCGTGGGTTTCCTCCGGGTATTCTGGTGTCCTCCCGTCCTTCAAAGACATGCATGCTAGGTTGATTGGTCGGTGCCAAATTGCCCCAGGAATGTATGTGTGTGTATGGATTGTTGTATGTGTTTGGACAGACTGGCGACCTGTTTATGGTGTATCCTGGCCCTCGCCTTGAATCAGCTGGGATGGGCTCCAGCCCTACCTCCCCCCGGCAACCCCATAAGGGATAGACGGATAAGAAGGTGACTGACTGATTCCTTTCACCTGCACACCACTTTATGACAAGGAAGGGGCAGCCACCCTGGGCAGTGCCCTTCACCAGAAAGCTCCAGAATTGATGACTGGGATTCAATGATAGCTTAGATTCTGATTTCATTATTGGAGGGCAAATTTTGTTGTCTATTTTTAATACTAATGTGCAGACTTTTGAGGTAAGCTTTCCTTCACCCCGTACATCTGTGTTTGAGTCTAATAAGGGTAAGTTGAGATTACACTTCAAAACTAAGCTCATTCTAATGTCTAAGTTTTACAGAAAAAAAGTCTCACCTTCAGTAGGTTTGGATTTTCTTCCTCCCATTTCAACTCAATCACAAACACAACCTTCAAAATAAAAGAAAAATAACTAATTGATCAAAATACGACATATGACAATAAAATTATTGGTCAAATTCACATTTATTTAAAAGGGACAGTGAACGTCAATGAACAGTGAAACCGATTGTAAACATGTCAGATTGAAGCCTAGCGGTTCTTTCTGTTTAAAAAAACACCTTCAGTTACATCACAGTTTAATTAAACCGCATGGCAACAAAATACTTGTGTTATAAGTGAATGCAAGTTTAAATAAAATGTATCCTATTTTTCCAGTTGCTTGTCATTCCAATCGAAAAATATTATTGTTTCTTGTCAGAATTAGAAAGTATGTCAGAAATGCAAATGGTCTGTTTTACCAAGATTCACCACAAATGGTGAAACTGCATAAAAAATATATATCTTATATACATGATTACTAAAACACGTAAAAATCTTGAAGATGTCTAAAATGAGCTTTTGAGAAGTTTAGTTTTCTCTGGATTTGTTTGATTCGTGTCTTTTATAGTTGTTCAAAAAGTCTTTCACAGAATGAGAAAAAACAGCAATATTAATTTTTGTTGCTGTCATTATCTTTCTCATATGAATATGCAAATGATGAACTAATTCTCCTGATCTTCTTTTTACTTTTGGTACCTTTTGCTTTGATAATAAACTGGACTCACCTTTGATTACCATTCAATGAATATACATCTGTATTCATTGATGTTTATCAATGACATTAAAGTAATGTCAGTGCTTTCAAACAAGTTCTAACATAACGGAAACAGATTTGGTCCACTTCATTTCATATGAAAATGTCAAACTATTGTATGCTTTAAAACAACAAATTCATGCTTCGATCATGATGTGCATGATGAGGAATCTCAATTGAAATTCTACTGTTTTGCTGAATGACATACAAAAATATAAAATATAAGATCTACATCATAATACGTGAAGACATATTTACTGAGTTGCCTTTCATTTAAATTACACTACATATTTTTTTTATTGTTGCTTGATATGTAACATGTAGTAATATTATATGAAATAAGAACATAATAATTCTTACCAAAAAATGGGAAAACACAACGAAGATTTATCAGTCTGTGAGCAAACAGCAAAACAAGTATATCCCTTTTCCAATGGAAATGAAATAAGAACTGATCTTCACAAAGTGCATTTCATGAACAACAACAACGGCAACTATGTGGGTGTGTATGTCAGTCTCCAGAAGATTGTTGGGGAATCTTGATCTTACTGAAACTGTTCATTTGTTTTTTTTAATTTAGTTGGTATGTAGTAGGACAAGTATCAACACGTCCAGCCATTTGTATTTTTGGGCCCCTGCTACAGGGCGCTCCACCCTTTTTTGTCAGAGGACCATGGTGTCTGATTTGGAGGCTCTGATCCCCATCCTAGCTGCTTCACGCTCGCCAGCAAATCAGTTTAGTTGTTTTACTTGGTTTATGTCAGACTCAACTATGGTAATTGTCTTGATTTACTGCTCGCCACAGCAATGGGGACAACTTTATTTAAGAATAAAAAAGTTCTGGCATTTGTTTTTAAGAAAGAATCTACTGGTGTGTAACAAAGTAATATTCCAAAGGTTTTCATTAGTGAAGATCATCATATGTAATTTAAATTAAAGCACAAATAAACCCCACAAAAAGTCTCATCTTCATGTAGATTAAAGATCTTCTGTTGTAACTGTTGCTCAACTTGTTTTGGAAATTTCTGTACGATCATGCCCCTTCTGAACGTTCATGCCCAAAACTGCCTGTGAATACTTCTAAAAACTGGCAGAAGTTCAAGCCTTGGTAGGTGAGAGGTTATTTTCTTTTCACACAGAATTTTTTTTTCACACACAGGCAGTTCAACAACAGCAAAGCTGCAGATTTCAAGAAATGTGTAGAAAAGGTAAAAAAAATCTCCAAATTCTTTTTGATCATTTTAAAAGACTGTCTGCTTAGGTTCACATTTCTAATTGTATGAGTCAAACTTTAGAACAATTAATCTACAAAGACTAACCTTTAGTAACCAGAGCTCCTCAGAAAGGTCTTTTAAGGGTGTAGTTTTTATTCGGTCATTTCCTGATGTTTTTTCAATCTGTCTTGTTTTTGTTTGTCTACTTTTTCAGTTAAATTCTACAAAGTATCCCATGGAGAATGTTTTGGAGCTGATGAAAAACTTATAAAGAAAGTTCAAAAGATATTTAGGCTCTCACTGAAGAAAAAAAAAGACGCCCAAGAGTGTGACATCATCCTTGTCTTCTGTGTCATCAACACTCGGGTAGAATCCGATGTGGAGGCAGCTATGGCAAAAATACCTGGTAAGATTTTTCATTTTTTGTTCACAAATTAAATGTTTATTGTAGTTTTTGTTTTTTATGTATTGAACTGAACTTAAATGTCATATAGACAAATTTTCAGTGTTTTCACAAGACAGTTCGTTATCTATAGTTTGAACAAAATGACATTGAGATGCAAGAGGAGAGGAGGAGAGTACACTGGACTCAAGATGAAAACAGATAAACAATTACATGCAAGTTTCAGGAGACTGAAACATGCATTCATATTTAGAGATAGATTGGATACAAAAGGTTAAGGAGGTACATGATGTCTTTAAATAATTACTATTCACCTCGACACCAGAGAGCCCTACACCCCAAACCCCGTTTGGACCATAAAAAAAGTATTCTTACTACTTTAATTCTTATAAACTTTGCGCAAAAATGCACCATAAGGCAGAAAAATTAATCATTTTTTAAAATGTTCGAGGGGAATGCCCCCAGATTCTAATGTTTTTTTTTTGTTTTTTTTTTACTGATCTTTTAGCTTTATTTTGAAAACACAAATTTTGCACATTTTGTTTTATTGTTTCTATTCTTATTAGTGCTGTCATTTCAACGCGTTAATTTGATTAATTAATTATGTCGCATTTTAAAGCGATAAAAAAATTAACGCAATTAAATATGATGTCATAATGGTGGCGCGCCAATCCTTGCATATTTGGATTTTGGCCTATTGAAGGACCCGTAGTTTTCTCGGCCGGACTACATCGCTTGTCCTGGCAAATTAATAAGGTAGCAGTGGTCCAACACAACAGACGTGAACAAGATTCAGGAGGATGAGACAGTTGCAGGGGTGGATCCAGAGGTGGCGTGGGGGCACACGTCTCCCACCCCACCCCTTTTGGTCCACAAAAAAAAGTGTTCTTACTACTTTAATTATTATAAACTTTGGGCAAAATATGCACCAGAATGCATAACCCCTTTAGAAAATCCTGGATTTCCCCCTGAGTCGAGCCACTGAACGGCAAGGTTTTATACAAAAATAATAGAGACGGGACAATAAATAAAAACATAGTAATTTGTAGTTTTTACAAAAAGAAGTTCACCTACCACCGCAGCAACTCCAGCCTGACATACCATCTAAACGTAAAACATGTTCAGGTAAGTTCCTTTGTTGCGAGTGTGGCTACCGGGACGTCGCTCCGCCAAACCAAGCTAGCTGAATTTGGCAAGCGAATGAGCAAATCCACAACAAAGAAATTATCAAATAGTATTGCAAAGTGGGTTGCTGCTGATTGCAGGACAATTTCTATCCTTGAAGATGAACGAACTCTAACCCTTGTTTTACTTTTTTGATAATGCACCTGGCCTCGTGAGGCACAGTTCACCAATAATACATTGGATTTAAAATCTTCTTGTCTCACTGTTTTCAATTGATTAGTCATACAGTACATTTTTTAATATCCTAGAATTCAAATTCTTTATCAGGAGACCTTTAGCAAATATGACGTTAAAATGCAATTAATTTAATTAATTACTTACAAAATTCTGTAATTAATTCGATTAATTTTTTAATTGACTGACACCCCTATTCTCATGTGTGCAAACAAAAAGATGTTACTTTTAAAGTTACTCAGTACTTGAGTAGTCTTTTCAATGCATACTTTTTACTCTTACTTGAGTAATTTATTTTTATGTCTACTTATCTTTTTACTTGAGTAAAAATATTTAGGAGTAACTTCACCCTTAGGATACTCTTACTTCAGTAAATCTTGTTTTGCGCTGCTCTCTTTAAACACAAATAAGATACTTCGACCCTCCCACGCACCCCTCCTCACACTCTTGTGTTTCTAACCTGCACAACCATAGAAATAAACACAATAAACATAATTTGCAACTTTGCAAACAATTCAAAACAAGAAATTGTCTCTTTGTAGTTTGAAACAAAAAAGCGTTATTCCAACCGTTATACTCATTTTAAATATCAATCAATGAAAGATAAGACTTTTCTTATTTTATTCAAAGGCACCAAAACAAGGAACACATGTGCCTTTTATTAACCATTAACTATACTGTATCTCTCTTGTCCTCTTCAGCTGGCGATAAACCTGTGATACTTGTCTTGATGCATCACGCCAGAGATGACAGCAGTCCAATGTCGGGGAGAGATCAGCGAGACCCACAAAAAGAGATCATGTTTCAAGTTGAAGTTGTTTTTCATGAGACCAAGAATGGGTTGTTGGAATCTGAAGTAAACCACAAAGCGGTCAAGCTGCTCAGGAAGCAACTGCATGAGAATAAGCCACACAAGAGAGAAGAAAAAGGAATGAAAAGGAAAAAGAGCAAATAAAAGGAGTAAAAACAGCTGAAATTTATTGGATCAGGCTAAAAAAATTCTACCGTCTTAAACTATATTTTAAAAAAATGCCTTTTAAAAGCAACAGTTCCTAAAAATCAAAGGTATATTGTTTCTTGTTTTTAGTTAGTTTTCTTGCTGTGTATTTGTGTTTATACCAGGGGTGGGCAATTATTTTTTATCAGGGGCCGCATGAGAAGCCTGAATTGTGTCAGAGGGCCACCAACTTTCTTTGATTGTAAAATACTTCAATATTTTGAATAGCTGGTACTGATAATCAGAAGAATAAAGCACTCTGTAAATATGTATATTAAGTTATGTGAAACTGTGGTCTATTGGTTAAACAAGAAAAACAATTATTGAACCAGTGCAATTTATTTTGTAACTTGTTAATCTCCACAAACAATAACTTGTAATGCTTTCCACCTCATGTTACCTCTTCAGTGAGAATAATCCAGTCTGTTCTAGGCTTGAACAAGGGCATTGAAATCTGGCGGAATGTCTGAAGTGGAAGGACAGCTGAGAGGTGGTCATCAGTCATAGAGGATCTGTGTTTGGATTTGTTGAACTTCATAACTGAGAATGTCTGTTCACATTGATAGGTAGATCCAAAGAGGACTAGGATCCTCTGAGCATGCCTCCTCAGGTGTGGACAGTTCTCCTCTTTGAGGGCGGAGTAAAAATTGTCTACAAAGAGGTGATATCCAATTCCTAGGTTTTGAATATCCATTAGAGACAATACAGAGTGACTGCTACGTTTTACCATGGATTTCTCACAGGAAAAAAAAAAAATCACGTTTTCTGGAGTATTTCTCCAAACTGGTTTACTTTTGAGAAAATACAAAAGTAAATATTCTGTGAATTATTATGAACAAAATAAGACAGATTATATAAAGATTGAACCCGTCTGAGGCCGTCAGAACTGTAACCCAGTTGCTCTCAGTGATGCGGTGTGCATCAAACTGGTAAAAAAAAAAAACTAAAAAAACATGCAGGTGAACATTTAAACATGTTCATACACTAAAGACTTGACTGTGAGCTTTATGTCTATTAGGTTTACTTCTTCTGATTTGTTGTATGACACATTTTCCCCACATCGTCACTAATGGATTTTTTTTTAATTATTCATTTTTAAAGATGACTTTTTTTTTTATTTTATGGAAAGAAAATGTGTTTAAACTGCGTAAAAAAGAGAACAAAAGAAAAATTCTTCCTGCTTTGGCATGAGAAAATGTCTGAAAGATGGAAGAGTGGTGAGGGAAACTGAAACAGTCAGACACCTTCTCAACCATTCATCCCTTCAGCGTTGCGGGAGGTGCCAGAGCCCATTCCGGCTGATTTAAGGTGAGGGGCATTGTACACCCTGAACAGGTCGCCAGTCTGCCGCAGCGCCACACACACACACACACACA
Organism: Neostethus bicornis; assembly: GCA_902685375.1. NCBI lineage: Eukaryota > Metazoa > Chordata > Actinopteri > Atheriniformes > Phallostethidae > Neostethus > Neostethus bicornis. The sequence continues at coordinate 3,351,197 of LR738547.1, read as the reverse complement.
CTCTCACTCCGAGGGACAATCATGTCGCGGCCAATCAACCTAGCATGCACATTTTTGGAGGGTGGGAGGAAACTGGAGAAAACCCACAAATACATGGGGAGGACATGCAAACTCTACACAGAAAAGCCAGTGTTCAAAGCCTTGTGGTTCCAGGACTGGAACCCATAACCAGTGGGTGAGGTCATTGTGCTACCCACTGCACTACCGAAGTTTTTAAAAATGTAAGGAAAAAGGGGAGGAATAGAGCAAGAAGAGAAAGAAAGAGGAAACCTTAAGTGACACGAGGATAGACTTTTTTTTTATTATTCTATTGTAGATGTAGGATTATCAAAGTTTTGTGGGAATAAAATAGCTTTTTTTCGGAAGTCAAAAAGCTGTTGTTTCTGTAAGATAAACATTATGAACTGATGTCAGGATCCTCACCTGTCCTGTATTTTCTCTTTTTTTAACAGTGGTTGCTGCCAAATTGCTGCATTACTGCACCTCTGTGGATTAAATGACCATAATCTTAGACAACCTCCCTGTTGACAGGAGAAATTGGAGAAAAGTCCCAAAGCGAAAACCCCGCAAAACCTCCAACATAACCTCCCGTTCTGCAGTATACTGCTCACACAATAAAATAACATGTTCAACGCCCATCGGCATCCCACCATTAGCTCCCATCAGGGGGTTTACCCAGGAGCTCAATCCTCAGCCTACTCAGCACCACCTGATTCCTCCTACCTCCACCAACTAGTACCATGCCCTCCTCCAACATCCTCTGTCCTTTCCATTCGAATCACGTTCCCTCTGCCAGGGCACAAGAACCCCCTATCTCACCAAAGACTTTGCTTCTCCCTGAGACAAAGCAATGGTCTTCTCAAGCACCTTCCCTTCAGCTACCTTCTTTGCCACCCCATTGGCCTCTTCATTACCCCCACTACCAGCATGACCTGAAACACAAAGTCTCCATATACAGCACCTGACACCAAACATCCCATAAAAAACCTTGATGATACTTCACTTTCCCAAGAGCCAAGACCCTTTAGCAGAGACAGAAGTCAGTGCAGATGAGCTTTTTTTATAGTCTCTGACCTCCTAAGTCACATTGATGAGAAAACAACTAAAAATCACACGAAAACAATTTTCACAGATGCAGTACTGTTCATAATAACAGCAGTACAGTGTGACTAAATCATCCAGATTTTTATTTTAGTTCATATTGCTACATGAAAGCAATTTACCAGCGGGTTCAGTAGATTCCCAGAAAAAGTTTCTGTAAAACTATGGTTTGGTGGTTAAACTTTTTTTTCTTTTGAAGATTCAAGTTTTTATTGAGTTCTCAGTGTGACACGTCTTAGTCAGATGACAAACAAAAAAAAAATGAAAGAGGGAGGATACAAAAACCAGTTCTACCGGAACAACTTTCAGTCAGAATCCACTTTCACTCTGCAACAACAGAAAGGTATGACACATGAATTTACTCAATTATTTTATTCTGTGTTACCGTATGTTTAGTTTTACTAAACAATAGAATCAGATCATGTACTTTGTACTTGGAAATAGTTGTTGTCAGTGTAACTCTCTGTGATTTTAATCTTTTATATACTGAATTTTCTAAATTTTTAGAGTTTAACACTAGAATGCCCCTCCCATCCCCCGCTAGCTTCATAATCACCTGTGAACGACTGCTAAGAATGTCCACCTCTGGTTGTACTCCTGGAATGTGTAACTTGAATACTTTTGACTCTGTTTTTTAGAAAAAAAATTCTCACTTTCATTCTTTTCTTTCAGTTTTTCTCATATTTAGGAAAACATCCATGGGTGGCAAGTCAGGTAAGGAGTGTGACATGCTCCAAAAGTTATGGTGTTTGTCCTTTTAATCCAAAATGTATCTTGTGTTTTTATCTTTATCTGCTAATAAAAAATGTCTTTAGATTAAAGTACCGTAATCATTTGTAACATTTCCTTTAATACAGCTGCAAACAAATGTTCCCACATTTTCAAGAGTCTAAATGGAATTAAATTAACTGGCCTTAATTTCACAGTTTGCTGTTAAGAAATTTTTAACACTGAGAAGAAACCTGGAGAGATTCCAGATTAACAGTTTTACAACAAAGACAAAGGAAGTTTTCTGAACCTATGTTTTTCACAAAAAAGGACAAACTTATGGATACTGTGAATGAAAGGGTTAATGTAAAATTTACAGTCTGATTTTTCTGAAGTGTCTTTCTGTTTCAATGTGACAGTTAAGTTCAGCAGTGTGTTCCATGGAGAATCCTTCAAAGCTGATCAAGAATGGCTGAAAAAAGTGGGGGAAAAAATTAAACCTAAACAATCAAAATTCTGGAAAAACTATCTCTTTGTTTTCTGTGTCATCAACACTCGTCTGGAGTCAGATATGAATGCAGCCAGAGACAAAATCCCAGGTAATAGAAAATCCTTTGATTTGTTTTGTTTATTGCTTGTTTGGTTTTAATTGATTATTTTTTAAGATCTGGATTTTAATTTTGTTGGAGCTTTTCTTTTTTTTGTTCAGCACTTTGCATAACTTTGTTTAAAAAGTTGTTTATATATAAAAAAAAAAAAAAAGTTTGATTTAATTTATTTGCGATTTTTCTCCAGGTGCTCTGGTTTCCTTCCACTCTCCAAAAACATACATTTTAGGTTAATTGGCCGCTATGAAATTGCCCCTAGGAATGAATGTGTGTGGATGGTTGTGCGTGTCTGACCCCGCAACAAACTTCCAACCTGGTCTGGGTGTACCCTGCCTCTGCCTCATATTAGACAGGATAGGCTCCGGCACTATCTGCTACCCTATTAGGGCATAAGCAGCTCAGAAGATTAAATGAAACATACTCAAACCATTTGTTGAAGATTAAACCCTTCAGAAATAAAAAAAAATCTGAAACTTTTAAAAAACTGACCCAATGTTGTGGTTTTCAAAGACAGTTTAGAAACTTTCAATTCTAACACTTCATCCCCCCTGTTTCCTGTTTGGTAAAACACCGCTTAAAAAATTATATTGCTGTGCTGAAATATATGTAATGATCTTGGTTAAGAATATTGTTTTGTTTTTTTTTTAATATCCATGAAACTATTTGTTCTTACATCAGAGACAGACAGAGACAAACGTCTGATCCTTGTGGTGATGCATCATACCAGAGACCCCAATCATGTGATGTCTACGAAAGAATGGACAGAATGGACATTTGTTAGTGAAATTCTTTTTCATGAATCTTGTTCAGGTTTATTGAATTGTAAAAAAAATAATGACGAGATTGAAAGAATGGCAGAGTTCCTAATGAAAGAATATAAAACAAAAAAACCTAAAGAAGACCCATCCACAAAGGAACAAGAAGAATGCCCCAAAAATGAGGCGAAAAACCCTGAGAATAAAGGACGAGATGAAGACTCTAATGTTGAGGAAGGTTGTCAACAAACAGAAAACAATAGAAAGCTAAATGATAAAAGACCTCCATCAGAAAATCAGGACACAAAGAAAATAGAAGAATCAGAAAAAAATAATGACAGCAAAACTACTGATTGTGATTCATCAAAAAGTGAGGCAGAGTTAGAAGAAAAGAAATCAGGAATTGACACAAATGTAAATACAAAAAATGAAATAAAAAATGATCAAACAAAAGGCAGAAAACTTTCACAGATTGAAAATGAAGAAAATACTAATGAGAGTGGTGAAGAAGAAGAAAGTCAAGAGAAAAACAAACAGAAAGACAAAGAAAGAGAGGGGATGAGATCTCAGAAAACACATTCAGAAGTAACACTGAGAGGAGAAGCCTCAGATAACATGAGACCAGATGGACAACCTGAGAGATCTGATGCAGAACCCACGGAAGTAGAGGATGGAGTGCAGAAAGGATCTCCGGGGAATCTCTGTACGATCTCTTGAGCTGCAATGTGTCGCACCCTTTGTTTTCACCCTATCCACTGGATTTTCATCACAGAAATCAGAGTAATGCCAGAATGCCTTCATCCGCCTCATTACAGATAAAGATGGTATAGAGTCAGTCTTGAGTCAATTGGTACCAGGTAGCTGAACATATCAAAGTCTGTGTGTATTTGTCATCGGAGAAGGAACAATCTCTAATTTAGAAAAAAAAAATATTGTGAAAAATCAAGGAAGCAAGAACTATTTATTGTCATAGTCAACAAAAATTCACAAATTCAGAACTTGACTCCCACAGACGCTCTGTAAGTTTTAATTTAATCAAAACCAACTTTTTTATGATAGGAGCTTTCCATCAGCTCTGAATGTGTGCAAAAAATAGAAAACTAGGCCAAGAGAGTGGACTCAACCAATCCAAACAAAAAGTTGATGTAAAGTAGATGCCAAGAAAACAAAATGAATACAAGATGGAGCTGTATGAGATGAATGTAAAAAAGTGGAACAAAAAAAATTTGTGACCCGGACGTATGAGGCGGACATTGTAGAGACCACCATGAGAATATTAAAGGCACAAAGTGTGAGTGTTGATTTTATATGAAAGAACAGGTATGTATGTTATGCAAAATATCATTTAAAAACCCTGAAAATGGCAAAGAGTTTTACCACAAATTCAAACATAATACAAATTTTATTTGTCATGGCGTCCTTCAAAATGCCACATTGAGATGATGATTGTTTTTATTGTACAAATGTAAAAAATGATTTTGAAATGAAAAGAAATCATATTGTAAAACACAAACATTAGTTGATTAATTGGTTAAAAATGTATGTTATAATAAAATTGAGGGATTTTTTTCTTTAATGAGAGGTGATGTTTTGGTTCGTAAAGTTTTCTGATTTTTGAATATTTACTAGTTTAACATGTTTTTTTATTTTTGGATTGATTTTTTGTTTGAACATCAATCAATAAAATAGTGCTGTTCTAAAGGTTTGCGTGTGTTTCTAAATTCTTTTCGCATACATCGACAACTTTAGTTAGAAAGTTGTCGATGTATGCATTTTAATACTGTTTTAATACTGTTTTTAAAATGGATTTGAATAAACAGAAAATATACAAACTAGATGCATTTTATCCTAAAAAGTAGAAAACTTAGTTTCCCAAGTTTTGAAATGAGACTTCAAATTACTGTGACTGACAAATCAAAAAGAGTAAAAGGAGATGAATGTGTCTTTCAAATGATAGATTTTTATAGAAACATACTGTAAATGTTTGTAAAAAAAATAAAATAAAATTAATTCCACTGAGAAAAACAGTACTTGTCTTTTTTCTTTTGCCAAGAAAACACATTACTGTGAAACAATAGTGACAAAAATGTTGTCCATTTTAGTCCTGTGTTCTGAAACATACCATGTCTTGTGCATTTATCATGACCGGTGTGAGGTTTCACTTTGGCAAACAACGACTTACGGGGGACAAGTTGGTGGCAGCTGAGGTGTAGGATCTTAACCAGACGCCCGAACCATTCCATGTGGCTTCTCACAGCCCAGAGGAGCAACGGCTCTATTTCAATCTCCTCCAGGATGTCAGAGCTTTCATTCTATCTCTGAGTGAGAGCCTACCCATCCTGCAGAGGAAGATCATTTTGGCAGCTTGTATCCATGATCTTGTTTTTTCAGTCAACACCCACAGCTGGTTACCATGGTGAGGTTATGAAGATAGATTGACTGATAAATTGAGAGTTTTGCTTTTTGGCTCTGCTCTTTCTTTACCACGACAGACCGATGCAGCGTCCTAATTATTGCATTAAGTGATGGATTAGAACAACACCTGCAAGGTGAGGAAGAATTTACGACTACTTTACATTGCGGAAAGTTTTTTTGTGTTAGATAAAATTGTAAATCTACTTCTTTTAAGTTGTAAAAGAAGACCTTCTATGAAGGAAATCACTTTAAACCATTAAAAATTGACTCCACATATCAAAAAATTTTCCATCTGAAAAAAGACAGATCTCCCGCTCGGGGAGTTTAAAAGATTGGCCTCTATGCTTCTCATTAACATTTTATTATATGTTTTTAACTGTTTAAATTTGGAAAAGGACATACTCACAAACTGCACTTAGATCTGGTAAATTATCTATCCAATTTAGAATCAGAAATTATGAATTGATGACGTGTGGCTCAACATTTACTGAGACTTTTAATCAACCAACATTCGTTCACATTTTTTACTAATCAGTGTACTTTTAATATTTGGAGTGACGTGAAGCGATCCCACAAATGGATGGCGCTACAGACATTTCAAATTTCACCATCACAAGTGGGTTTGCTTCTGGCTTAACGGTCGCTCTTTGTGATGACATCATTAAAATATAAAAAAAAAACATGGATAATTCTTTTCAAATGTCCAAAACAGTCTTCAGTTTTAGTTTAGCTTTATTTTTCTGTCATTTACTCTCTTTTCTTCCTTTTTCTGATGACCAGCCGCAGTTTTTCTGTCATTGATTATGTACATGTACAGTATGTATGCACATGGACTCAGTATGTACATATACAGTAAATGTACATACACATATTTATACTGATGAACACACACAGACACAGTCTGCTCAACATTGTCTGCAGAGTTTATTGATGACAATCAGATGGAACAGCCAAAAGTTTTACCTGTCATCCATCATGCAGTGTGTTTGCACACACACACACACACACACACACACACTCTGTTTGTATAAAATGTCCACAGTCTCTCTGCAGCAGCAGTTTTCTACACAAACCATGATAAGTTCATCCTGTTCTGCATCATAAACATCCTCCTCTTTATGAGTGTTTGTCTTTTTCTTTCCACAAAAAGCAGGTCAAACTCAAGAGAAGCTTTTCATTGGTTATCAGAGTCTTCAATGATTTTTAGAACAACACAAAAGAAATACATCACAACACACACCTTACTAACACTCACACATATCAGGCTGACTAGTCTGCACAGTATGAGCACAGCGCCACCAACAGGCAAAACATATATATGTTCTGCTGTGAGGATGAAGGGTAGCAGTGCCCACACTGAAAAAAAAGTCCTTCTAAAAATGAGCTTTTTTACACCGAAAAGAGAGAAATTATGTTATTATGTTGTAATAATTAATGCAAAATCACTAATTTTACTCTGAATTTAGATTTAAATAGATTCCAAATGGTTTGAAATAAAGCTTAAAATGATGTCTTCTGTTTTTTATTTTATAACAAATGAAAAACAATTTAAGCTTTTGTTAATCGACTAACTTTTTATTTTAATCAGCCTATTTAGACTCTTTAAATAAGCATCAATTTAAAAAACCATAAACAGTCAAGTGCTACTTTTCAGTTTCTTTTTCTTCTTTCGGCATTTCCCTTTAGGGGTCGCCACAGCAAGTCAGTTTCTTCCATCTAATCATATCTGCTGCATCCTCTTCAGTCACACCAACTATCTTCATGTCTTCCTTCACTGTATCCATGAACCTCCTCTTTGGCCTTCCTCTAGTCCTCTTTCCTGGTGGTTCCAAATCCAGCATCATTCTTCTGATGTACTCTCTCTCTCTCTCCTCTGTACATGTCCAAACCATCTCAGTCTTGCCTCTCGAACTTTATCCCCCAAAACCTCTAACACGTGCTGTTCCCCTGATGTACTCATTTCTGATCCTGTCCATCCTGGTCACTCCCAGAGAGATCCTCAGCATCTTCATCTCTGCTACCTCCATCTCTGCTTCCTGTCTTTTCCTCAGTGCCACTGTTTCTAGACCAATCAGCATGGCCGGTTTCACCACAATTTTGTACACTTTCCCTTTCATTCTAGCTGAAACTCTTCTATCACACATCACACCTGATACCTTTCTCCACCCGTTCCAGCCTGCCTGCACATGCTTCTTCACCTCTTTTCCACACTCTCCATTGCTCTGGACTGTTGATCCTAGTTCCTTAAAATCTTCCACCTTCTTTATCTCTTCTCCCTGTAACCTCACTTTTCCATTTGGATCCCTCTCATTCACACACATGTACTCTGTCTTACTCTGACTAATCTTCATTCCTCTTCTTTCTAGTGCAAACCTCCACCTCTCCAGCTTTTCCTCCACCTCTTCCCTCCTCTCACTACAGATCACAATGTCATCTGCAAACATCATTGTCCAAGGGGATTCCAGTCTGACCTCGTCTGTCAGCCTGTCCATCACCATAGCAAACAGCAAAGGACTCAGAGCAGAACCTTGGTGCAGTCCCACCCCCACACTGAACTCTTCTGTCACACCTACAGCACAACTCACCACTGTCTTACAGCCCTCATACATGTCCTGAACCACTCTAACATACTTCTCTGTCACACCAGACTTCCTCATACAATACCATAGTTCTTCTCTAGGTACCCTGTCATACGCTTTCTCTAGATCTACGAAGACAGTACAGCTCCCTCTGACCTTCCCTGTACTTCTCTATCAGCATCATCAAGGCAAATATTGCATCTGTAGTGCTCCTTTTAAGCATAAAACCATACTGCTGCTCACAAATTCTCACTTCAGACCTTAGCCTAGCTTTGACAAGGTTTTCCCATAACTACATTGTTTGACTGATCAGTTTTATTCCTCTGTAGTTCCCACAACTTTGCACATCTCCCTTGTTCTTAAAAACAGGAACCAACACACTTCTTCTCCATTCATCAGGCATCTTCTCACTTTCTAATATCCCGTTAAACAGCCCAGTGAGAAACTCTAATGCCACCTCACCTAAACATTTCCATACTTCTACAGGGATATCATCAGGGCCGAGAGCCTTTCCACTCTTCATCCTCTTCAGTGCCCTCTTTATTTCTACCTTACTAATCCTAGTCACTTTCCACTATGGTAACGTCTTCTAATCTTTGTTCTCTTTCATTTTCTTCATTCATCAACTCTTCAAAGTACTCTTTCCATCTTCCCATCACATTACTGGTATCTGTCAAAAGACATCCATTCCTGTCTTTAATCACTCTAACTTGCTGCACATCCTTCCCATCTTTGTCTCTCTGTCTTGCCAACCTGTATAGGTCCATCTCTCCCTCCTTGCTGTTCAGCCTAGCATACAAGTCATCATAGGCTACTTTTTTGCCTTTGCCACCTCTACTTTAACCGTACACAGTAGCTTTCTGTACTTTGCCTACTCTCCTGACTCCTCTCAGTGTCCCATTTCTTCTTAGCCAGCCTTTTTTTTTTTTTTTTAGTGACTAAGTGGTGTTGTGACGTTTACACTAAGATGAATGTATTGTCAATTAAAAAAAATCTAAACCACAATGAGTCAGGGTTTAATCTGCTTTATTTGGCTGAAGAGGTTATGCAAATGATGTTTACAGCACAAAAAACTTTTTGATTTCCATAAAAAATTATTTTATTTCCACAAAACTTTAATAATCCCACATCAACAGTAGAAAAATACAGAGTAGAATAGTCTTTCATTGTTCAACTTAGTTCCTCTTTTCTCCTCTTTGAGCTGCAATCATCTCCTTTTTTCATACATATTTTTGTCTCTTTGTTTCAGTCTGATTCCTTCTTTCTCTCTTTCTCCACTTTTTTGTCTCTCAGAATTTTTTTTATGGAGTTTGAACACATGTTCTTTCCATAAAGTACAAAAAGTCATCTTTAATAATTAATAAACAAAATTTTACAAACACCCCACATGGTAAAATGTATTAGAGATGATGTGAAGAGAACTTATCAAACAACAAATGTTTTCTTTTTTTTTTTGTTTTAAATCTGCAATTTAAAACCCGTTTAGACAAGATTTGTGATTTTGGGCTTAATGAATAAAATTGAATTGAACAAATCAGAACAAGTAAACCTTCATGCAGACTGTGCCACTATCAAGGCTACTGGGATGTTCATGTAACATCCTTTTTTATTTGCCATGGATTATTTGGCATATCTAGCTGGTGCTAGACGGGCTAGACGGGCCTGGCCTGTTTTTCTAACTACTCTGCAAACTGCAGCCTTACTAAATGTGCTGAGTATCTCTAATGTTATAGAGAAAAAAAAAAAAAGGAACGCCACAAAAAGAATCTGCTTGGATGCAAGAGAACGGCCATGATTGTTGATGTGTCTGATGTATGGGCAGATAAGATTATTGATGAATGTTATAGGGTCTCAAGAAAAACAATATTGCTCAAATAAATTTGCATGGAGGTATGAGAGAATATTAATTTGTGGCCTCAAAATGCTTTTGTGGCACAAATTCAATTCCCTGCGAATTAATACAGAATTAATACAATGTGACAATTTACAAGGTTCTCTAGAAATGGACAAGCCATTTTGGTCGCTGCATGACGGAAACAAGTGCAATCTATCATTGTATGAACAAATTGAATGAGGTAGGCCTATTTAAACACTGTTCACTTTAAAAAGGGAGTGGAGACCAAAAGAAACTGTTTTTCTAAAAAAAAAAAAAAAAAAACTGCTCCCAACCAGGTTCCGTTTATAGAATGCATTGTCACAGTAACTGAGTCTGACTTTTGACTACCTCTCTTCTTGTAACAGGTTTAACTTTTACTTTAAGTTACCTCCCTTTCTGAAACCGAAAAAATCCATGTTTTGCTCATTTGGGGGTCAACAAACCACGAGTTTTTTTTTTTTTTTTAACAAAACCTCCTTCTTGAGATGGGCCCTATGTCAGGAGCGCAATACAAGTTGTTTTGACTTTGTCGTTATTGTTGGGTTTTGTTTTTTTTTTTTCATTTTTTTAAGAGCTTAAATCAATATGTTTTACTACTTTTTTAAAAATAATAAACTCCCCTACACTCTGCTCTGACTCTGCAAATGTTTAAGGCTACAAAATGTAGCATTGCACAAGTTTTGTTACACGTACAACTATAGCAACTTTAGATGCAAGCGTTTGAAAATTTGTGATTCTTCAGCATAATGAACAATATCATCTGCAATTTTATCATTGAGACACTTACGGGGTAAAAAGTAAATGTTACAAAAATATAATTACTTTCTTTTTTATTTAGGGACAAAAAAATTGTTGTACAAAGAATATATTTTTACAATTGTACAATCATTATATTTCAATCATCTCAAAATGAAAAACCCGGCACCCTAAAAAAAAAACAATTACAATTCATTTAGGAGAGACTCGGCAGACTGAGTGAACTGAAGCCTTTATTACTACAGATTATAGAAACTTTGGCACAGAGACCTGATGTGGTGGGCGTATCTGAGGGATGTTCTCAGGAAGAGGAGCCATGAAGTAGGTGATTCCCCAATAAGTAACACCCAGTAAAAAGATGAAAGATAAACACTTATGCTGCCTGAATCTAGAGATCCAGGTTTTGATAAGGAGTGACCACCACCTCGTTTGCTTTCCAGGCACTCCTCCCTTAGTTTCATATTCTTTCAGCAAGAACGATGTAAGATTTTCAGCCTCGTCATTATTTTTCTTACATTTCAATAAACCTGAACATGATTCATGAAAAATAATTTCACTAACAAATGTCCATCCAATAAAGTCTTTCTTAGACATCCCATGTTCAGGGTCTCTGCTATGATGCATCAGCACAAGGATCAGATGTTTGTTTCTGTCTTTCTCTGATGAGAAAAAAATAAATAGTTAGTTTAATGGAATTTCTAAAGTCAAGGAGTTCCTGTATACTTAAACTTTGAGATAAATAGTTTGGCATGACAGTAAATCTTGTTTTACCAAAAAGGAAAAATGGAATCACAGAGTTTGAAATTAAAAGTTTCTAAATCAGGGGCCGGCAGCCCAAAGTGTTCAAAGAGCCATATTGGACCAAATAACATCATGTCTGAAGCCACAAAAAAAAAAAAAAAAAAAAAAAAAGCCTTAATTAAACTTGAAAGCGAAGGGAACACATGCTGTATGCTTATACATTAGCTTTTTAGCCTACTGTCAAAATGGCCACAAATATAGAATGATTTAAGATCAAATCATGGTTAAAAGTTTATTGTCTCTGCAGCGCATCCTGAAGAACAGTGTCAGCATTTCCCTTCAGGGGTCCCAACAGAAAGTCAGGTACTTCCATCTAATCCTGTCACCTGCATCATCTTCGGTCACACCAATAAACACTTTGGTTGCTGTGGTAATGTTAAAACAAATAGAAAGCAATACAACAAAGAAATCAGATTGTTGATGTTATTTGTATTTTGATCATTCAAATAACAGCAATAGCAAAATCGAACGTGCATAATGCGCCCTTTATCAGGGCAACAAACAGAGTGCAATAAAACCCATTTATAAAACAGCAGCCTTTTGAAGACATAAAGACCTCTGCTCTCAGTTATTCTTCTCTTTTTCCCTTTGGGATTCATGGTCCAATCATGGAGCCTCTACCTGCCTGGCATACTGCCCTGTTGATAGATACGTGTAATTGCAGGTTATGACGCAAATCTTCGTAGACAGAATTGTTGAAAGGTAACATACATTCTACACATTATTACAGCATTAGAAGCCGTTGAGAATGTTTGTGTAATATTTGTCCGCCTTCAGAAATCAGATTATATACATGTACATTTCCCTCCCCGCTCTTTTTACATTTTTGAAAAAACTCCAGGGAACTACTAGGGCATTGTTTAAGAGGTGCAGGTTGCCAACCTCTACGCCAAACTGTCTTAAAAAAACAAAGCATTGGGTCATTTAAAAGAAAAAGGAAAGAAGTTTTGAGAAATTTTGATTGTCGACAGGTTTTTTTTTTTTCTTTTATGAAGGGATTGATATACAAAAAAATGGTTTACGTGGGGTTTTTTTTATTAGTGAGGAAGGGTCTGACATTTTCTGCAGAAAATATTTTTTTAACAAGAGAAAGACGCGGAAAATTAATAATTGCTTGCAGCTTATTCATAGATAATGTCATTGGGGATTCTCATTTTGATGACAAGAATCCGACATCTGTTATTTAAACAGCTTTTTATCTCCTTTGTGGATTTTTCGTCATCTTGGAAATGTTTGAAACACCTCTTCTAAAGGTCAGGCATAAATTTTAACTTGCATCAGGCATGTAAAGTTAGATCTTTTTTTTGGCTATGGTATCCCTAAATTCACCATGCAAAAGATTTTTTACTCAATTAAGACCAGGTGAATATTTATTTGTTCTTTCATGTGAAGTTCTTGTACGTGACTCAGTTATAAGATTGATTGTTTACAGGAATAATCCAAAGAAAACTGGTAAACTATGAGCAAACCAGGATTAATTCAGAGTGACTGTGAGACTTGACAAGCAAAATCAAAAGATTTTCTATTACCTGAAATTTTTTCTTTGGCTGCGTTCACGTCTGACAGCGTACGAGTGTTGATGACACAGAAAACAAAATGAATTTTTTCCCAGAAACTTGATTGGTTATGTGGAATTTTCCCCTCCACCATTTCCAGCCATTGTTGATCAGCTCCAAAGCATCTCCCATGAGACACACTGCTGAACTTAACTGTCAGATGGAAACAGAAACACATTTCAGAAAAATCAGACTGTAAATTTTACATTAACCCTTTCATATGCACAGTATCCATAAGTGTGTCCTTTGTGGTAACAAAACATAGGTTCAGAAAACTTTTTTTGTCTTTGTTGTAAAACAGTTAATCTGGAATCTCTCCAGGTTTCTTCTCAGTGTTAAAGACCCCATTATCAGAACTGTGAAACTGAGGTCAGTATATTTAATGCTTTTTAGACACTTGCAAATGGTCCGAACAGTTGTTTGCAGCTGATTAATAGAGAATGTCTAAAAGAATTACTCTAATCTAAAAGCATTTTTAATTGGCTAATCATCTTAAAAACCCAAGATAAATTTTGCATTAAAACAAATTATCACAGCTGCTTTTGGCACTTTTTAAAACCGATGTTCAGTAATGATGAAAGCATCTCACATTTCTTACCTGACTGTGTGCTGAACATTCTTCGGTAGCCTATGAGAATTTTCTTAAAAATGAGAAAAAACTGGTGGAGGGAAAAAAAGCAAGAAACAAAATTTTTTTTAAATGAATTAAACAGCCTCCAAATAAGCCTTACCCAGAGAACAACCAGAGGTATACATCACTTTTGAGAGGAGCATCTGGAGACTAATTATTGCTCACTGAGTACCTCAGTTTCAACCTGTCTCCCAGACTGTTTTTTTACTCCCCCAATACAAAATACTGTTTGATATTTTATGTCCCAGCAGTGACCAAAATTCTGCTCAAAGCAAATAAGCAGCATGATTATAGACGGCCCCGCTTCCCCCGAAAAAAAGGTTTCAGTAGATCTTAAACACAAAATTATATTCCAAATAGTTGGACAAATTTGGAAAGTTAGTTGTTTTTGTTTGCTTTACCTCAAATTAAAAATGTTACAATCCAGTAAGAGATCTAAAAGTATCACTTCTCACATGTTGGCTTCATGACTTCACACCAACAAGCAAAATGATGGGTGAGTAAAAAGCCAGAAGTTGGTTCCCACATCATTAGTGCTGATTTTACCGATACTAAAAAAGATAGGATATGTTCGTATGAGAGCTGAAAACACAACCAACAACAATCTAGTTTGCCAGGTCTCCCATGTTTCATTGCCAAAGTTCTGTTTTCAGAGCTGTTCTTGAAGACATCAAGGATTGGCTTTGGTTACTTTCATCTGTGTTCCTCCCTGTTTCATTACCTGCTTCACCCTCAGATCCTTTCAGAGTTTATTCAGTGTGGATCTCCACTTAAGCTTTTAAAATTTTAGCCCTGGCCCTTTTCCTGGATTTCTGCCCTTAGACTTCCACCTCTTACCCTCTTAGCACGTGATCTTCTTTGTGTTTTGGATTCTGGATAATTTTTTAGTCCTCTTAAAGATCTCTCTTTTTTAATGCGAAGGGGTGTAGCCAAATAAATCCAAGTTGCCTTCATAATATCACTACCCCCAAAGAAGTGTTTACCTCACTACCTTCTCATCGAACATTTGACTGTGTCATTGACCTCTTACCTTGTGCATAATACAATGAGATACACTTTATTCTTTGTCAGCAATCTCTGTCTGCAGGTTAGATTAAGCTTTTAACCTCCCCAACAGGTAAAACTTTTTTTTTGTGGGAAAGAAAGACCGAACTCTAGGTCCATGCATTGACCACAGAGCTGTTAATGGCTTAACCATAAAGAATCGTAAACCTCTGTTACTTATTTCCATGGATCTCAATAGATTGCTTTTTATAAATACTTTAATAAATAATTAATTCAATTAAATTTTACAGATGTGACATTGCTGTTCTGAGACTGCAGATGCTTACATGAGCAATAGAGAAAGCTTTGCAGTTAAAACCTGTCATACTTTTCTGAATTTAGTGGAATGATCAGTATTAAACCCTGTTTCCAGTCACTGTTAATAAATTTAAGAACTTACACAAGCTGTGTTCTCTACTTCAGCACTAGCTTGTCCTAAACCAAAACCACCATACTGTATGCATTATTTGTTTATTTTAAATGCTTTACAGCCAAAATGGTCGTCCTGTATTAATGTCATTTCAGTTCAATTCAATTCAATTATAACTTTATTTGTCCGTTAGGAACTTCATTTACAAAGAAGAACAACAACTTTTAAAAAATTGACTAGTGTTTGTAAGGCTTATCTTTAAAAAAAATAAAATACTGATTTAAATGATTGATGAATAAATTATGACTTTATAATATTTTTTTAACAACTCTTACCTGCTGAATGGCCACATAACTGCAAGGAAAGAAAAACAAGAAATTAAGTTAAATTAAATATTTTGTAGCTGTAGACATTTTAATGATTTTGTTTTCCTTTAATGGTTGGTAATGTCTATTGTTATAAAGCTTAGGTCAGAAAAAAAGAATGTTTCCTACAATTATAATAAATGACTAACTTTAAATGACCAAATTAAAAAAAAAAACTAAAATTACTCACGTCAATATTTTCAAGAATGTGTTTTTAAATAAAAATCTAACAGACTGTAACACAGAATAAATTTAATTTAGTAAATCCGTATCCGTACCTTTCTGTAGTTGCGGAGTGAAGTGAATCTGACTGAAAGTTGTTCTGGTAGGACCGGTCTTTGGATCCTCCCTCTTTCACTCACTTGTTTGTCCTCATTTAACTAAGACATGTCTCACTGAGAACTCTATAAAAACATAAAAACATTTATCTTGATGAAATCTTATCAAACAAAGTTTTACAGAAAGAAAATGTCTTCTTTTAATCAAATTTAGGATTCAAATTTCAAGGATTTGATGAGTTTTTTAAGGTCTGGAAAAAAAAAAACAGACAAAAATTGTATCTGTTCTTTACTTTTTAAATATGCATTGTTTTATTTTATGGAAAGAAAATTGAACAAAAGAAAAATGTTTCTTTGGCTTTAGCGGGAGAAAATATCAGAAAGACAGAACTACAGAGAGAGATAAAGAAAGAAAGTAGTGGGGCTGAAACAGAGAGAAACGAAAGTGAAAAATGTAAGAAAAAAAGAAAGGAATTGAGCTCAAAGAGGAGAAAAACGTAGATAAAGTAATCTACTCAGTATTTTTCTATTGTAGATTTAGGATGATTCAAGTTTCACAAGAATAAATGAACTTGTTTGGACATCAAAATGTTTTATATTCTGTAAACATCATGTGATAATAACCTGTTTAACCAGATAAATTCTTAAGATTAAAGCCTGACTCATTGTGGTTTAAAATTCTCTTTTAATACATTAACTATTTTAATAAAATACATTTATCTAGGTTTTGATTTATATATGTGTTGCATTATTAATGTATTAACTTATTGTCCAATGCTATTGTCCAATCAGGACAATGCATGTAATCAGCATATTCCATTTGAGTTGATGTATTACCATTGCAGATTGTACATCAGTACATGACTGTCTTTTTTTTAACCAATTTTTTAAAGTTTTCTTCAATATTAAATAATTATCACAGTCTCTAACATCAGCTGGGAGTGCATTCCGTGACTTTACACCTTTAACAGACACCACCATTTGGCTGCATTGGAACCGTTTGGTGGAGTTAATTATTGAAGGCCAAGAGTAAAACTGAGTTCTAAATGAATGAAAACAGAAGAGTAAAAAAAAAAAATCCATTTTGTAATTCTTTTTTCTTTCAGTCTTCCTTTGAATGCCTTGTTTTGACCTCAAACCTCCTGAAGAACATTGATGAAAGAAACAACCAAAAACCTATGAAAAGTTTTAAAAGATTTCAGAAACAACCCTTTATACATACAATAATGTTCCTAATAACAGCAGTACAGTGTGACCAAAATCATCCAGATTAGTGTTTTAGTGTTTTATTGCTACATAAAAACAAGTTACCAGCTGATTCAGTAGATTCTCAGTAGAAGGTTCTGTAAAACTGTGTTTAAGTAAACTTTTTTTCTTTAGTAGATTAAGCCTTTCACTGGGCTCTTCGAGAGATGTGTCTTGGTCACATGAGGAAAACCAAGTGTATGTAAAAGGGTGGATATAAATACCAGTTCTACCAGAACAACTTTCCGTCAGATTCACTTCACTTCAATCTGCAACAACAGAAAGGTATGAGATCTGAATTTACTAAATTATTTTAATTCTGTGTTACAGTATGTTAGGTTTTTTCAAATAACGGAATTTAATCATATATGTAGACTATTTTTTGTGACCGAGTGTCACATTTTACTACTAAGTGATTTTAGTCTTTTATTTTCTAACTTTTCAGAGTTAAAATCACAGATTTTTGTAGCAAACATTCTTTTTTATTTTCTAAATTTGTGTTACAGTTAACACACAAACAGCCATAAGAGGAAAATAAAATAATTAAAATGTTTTAAAGCTACAAAACACTTCATTTATCTTCTGAATTTTGTTGGTCTTCAAGATATATTGAATATTACTTCATTAATTTCCCCAGCAGTCATGTCGTGGTGGTGGCCATTCGGCAGGTAAGAGTTGTGTAAAAGGATCAGTATTTCATCACCAGCATTCATTCACCATTAACATAGACCAATAACATGTTTAAATACTAGCTTGATGTTTTTGTTTTTTAGAAAGCCTAAGTTAGTCAACTTGAAAAAGATATTCTTACTTTCTGCCTATAAATACTTGCCGATATTTAAATTAAACCAAGTTTTTTGGAATATCAATAATAATTTGTTAATGTTTAAGACTACAAAGGGGAGTGTAAGCATCAATAACAAAAGTTCACAGAAAACACAAATTTTAAGTTTTTTCTACAAGTAGAATGTAGTTTAGAAGCAAGGGTTTTGAAAATGGTAATTCTCTAGAATAATGAACAACATCCTCAGAAATTTTATTATCGAAACATCAGAAAAAAAGCAAATGTTACCAATGTTTTTAATTACTTTCCTTTTCATTTGGAGACAAAGAATCTGTAGTACATAAAAAATATAGATATATAGTTTTTACTACAGTTGTACAATCATCACATCACATTGAGTAGAACCAAACTGATCATAATTCAATCAGGAGAGACTCAACATATTGGGTCATCGTGAGCAGTTGTTGAGTACAGTATACATAAAAACTTTTAGCATAGAGACCCTAGTGTGATATCTCAGTGAAGTGCTCCAGAAGAGAAGCCAATAAATAGGGTGATTCCCCAAAAATAAGACTCAATAACAGTATGAAAAGAAAACACTCGGCCAGAATCTAGAGAACCTGTTTTTCTTGAGGAGTGTGTTTACCCAGTGTGTTTAGCAAGTCTGTGCCCAAAGGCAGTAATCCTCCTCCTCACTGTTCAGAAGAATACTGTGGTAAATACAAGTGGTGCAAAGCTGCTGAAATAATTTATATTCTCTTTTCAAAAAACATTTCTGTTTGAAATAGTTTTATTGAAAGCCTTCAAGAGTGTTTTCATACAGATTTCACAAGATATACAAGCCTTCTTCTTTATTTATTTTTCTTTATTTTTTTTCAATACTTTCGTCAAATACTACCGTTTTGTTATCTTCCGCTTATCTGGGGCCAGGTCGCAGTGACAACAGCATCAGCTGGGATCCCAGGTTACATCCTCCAGCTCACCCCGTCTAGATGTGAGACGTAATTTCTTCATCAGGTCCTGGGTCTGCCTCTGAAGCCCTGCCACTCCTCTGGGTGGGACAGAATTCTTCATAAGCAGGGTTGGCATCCTAACCAGATGTCAAAACAACCCCATCTGGCTGTTCTTAATCCAAAGGAGCAACGGCTGTACTTTGAGCTCCTCCTGGATGACATGGCTAGCGGAACCTCACCCAGACGAGGAAGCTCATTAAAGTTGTTTGTATTCGTGATCTTGTTCTTTCAGTCACCACCCACAGCTGGTTTTGATGGTGAGGGTAGGAACACAGATTATGGTAACAATGGTGAGGTTAGGAGCATATACCAATTGATAAATCTAGAGCTTTGCTTTTCAGCTCAGCTCTTTCTTCACCATGACAGAATGATGCAGCGTCCTAATTATTGCAGACACTGCATCGATCTGTCTGTTGATCTCCTGCTCCTTCATTCCCCCACTGTAAACAAGGCCTCAAGATATATATATATTTTTAAGACGTAAAATTTGCATAATTTTATTATGAGTCATTATTAACAAAGGAAATACGTACAGTACATCGTGACCAAACAACAGAACTTTTTAATTTATTCATTTAGTCGTTCCTGGAGAAGTCAAAATAATTGGACTTGGAAACTCCTTACTCTCAACACAATAATTAATAAATGGATAGATTTTGTTTTCAAATGTTTGACCTGAAAAAGTATACAAGTGAGATCTGTTTTCTGCATCATAAAAAGAAATCTGGCCCTGTTTGTAGTCCAACAAGATCCCCAAAGTGAGGATGAAGTACCGTGTTGATAGTAGTACGATTCTCATCAAAAGCTTTCTATCTGACCTGCTTTGTTCAACATTATTGTCCAGTAACCATTCGATGGCGTGAAAGTCACAAATCCCTTTCTCAAAGCGGCCTCGAGATATTTTAACTCCTCCACCTATGAATTACAAGTAATGAACAAAACCAGTGACAAAGGGTGGCTTTGGCGGAGTTCAACTCTCACCAGAAATAAATCCACATATTGCTTGCAATACTCTCGTCATACAGAGACTGGCTCCCAAACTTTTGTAAGAAAAAAAAAAGGTATGGAAGTCTTGCTGAGTCAAAAAACTTCTGTATATACTCTATTTATGGTGCAACAAAAACAAGAAAAAACAGACAAAACAATAAGAGAATTTAGCCATTTTACATAAGCCAGCCCCTTCCCAGTTGACTGCACACAGTAGGCATCTCCAAGAAAAAATAGAAAAGGCTGACATTTTTTTTCAAAGTTTTTATATTGTCATAAATAGCATTTCTTCTCATGATTCCTTGAAGAGGAAGTGTAATAATAAGTTATTTTAACCACAAACCTTCACCTTTGTTTTTTTATGGACTGATATTTTCTAATGATGAAGTTTAAGCCTCAATGTTGCTGTTTAACATTTGAGTTTGAGTGGACATTTAAAGCTATTGGTCACAGTTTTCAGTGTATTTCTACCAAAACACTCATATATTATTTTTTTAGCACAGAAACGTTGATGCATTTATCATTTTTGATGGTTGCTGCTTAAAATAAATTATTGATCAAATTGTTTACATTCATTTTTTTCTTCCCATTTGTTTTTTTAAATTATTTTTTGAAAAACCTCCTCGGCAGACATAACCCTGTCAAAAGCCCAACAGGTATGTGATTTAACTTTTCATAACTAAATATTAAATTTAAAAGTATCAAAAGCAGTTAAAGTGTTTTGCAAGCCTAGTTGTATTGCATTATGTTACTTTTACACTTATTAGCCAATGTAAGAAATGCTCTTTTTTTTAACCACATCCAAAATTAGCTGTATTATGTTGAAAAAATTTAAACATCAATAGAATGAAATTGCTGCTGACACAAACAAGAGCTAATTTTGACAGGTTGAAATTTTAAAATTTTCCGTAAAGTGCGGTAGACATTTTCATGTACTCGTTCAATTCGATGCATCTGAACATTGGTATAGGTAAGGCTGTACATCAAGAATGGCCACTTACGGTCAAGCGTTCAAATTATTTATAAGATAACCAAGTGTGAGCTTTTGTATTCAGCAAAAATGTTGCAGCTTTGGCCAATAGATTCTGTTTGAATGCCTGTCCACAGTGCAGGAGAACAGTAACGGATAAATATTGAAACAATTTTGGGAGAGTTTGAACAGACTATCCCATGAGTTGATAAGCTAAATATTTCTAAAAATTTGGATATTAAATCTCTTTAATACAAATTAGACAAATTACACATATAACTTGGATGTAAAAAATTAGCTTACGCCTGAAATTGTAACAAATCACTATTTTAAAAAACTTTATTTGCTTAACTAACGTCCAAACACAAGTTAGTTTATTAAATAGAACATGAACTGTGTGCCTGTACAGAGAATACACAATATGTCCCGGCCTCTTATTTAAATCACTCTATTATAGAAGATTGTTAATATGTACAGGCATGTGAGAAAATTAGGACACCCCATTAAATAATCAGCTCTTTATTTAGAAATGGTTCACATACCAATATCCAGTCATGTTTATATGTATTTTTCAAAAAGAAAGTGATTTGATTGCAATTTAACAACAAAAATGAACATTGTTTGACAAATCCAAAAAAAGAAAAAAAAAAAGTATGTATTTTAATGGAGGAAAAAGTTAGGACACCCTACCCCCTAATAGCTAGTGTTGCCCCCTTTGGTTGATTTCACTTCAACGAGACGCTTTTTGTAGCCTTTTACCAGTCTCTGACATCGATCAGGAGAAAGTTTGGCCCACTCCTCAATGCAGAATTCTTTTAGCTGTGAGATGTTTGAGGGGTGTCTTGCATGTACAGCCCGTTTCAAGTCACCCCACAGCATTTCGATGGGATTAAGATCAGGGCTTTGACTTGGCCATTCCAGGACTCTCCACTTCTTCTTTTTTAGCCAGCCCTTGATGGATTTGCTGGTATGCTTTGGGTCATTGTCTTGTTGCAGTATCCAGTTACGCTTTAGCTTTAATTTTTTGACAGATGGTTTCACATTTTCTTCAAGCACCCTCTGATACACAGTAGAATTCATGGTAGATTCTATGATGGTGAGCTGGCCAGGTCCTGCTGCAGCAAAGCAACCCCAAACCATGACACTGCCCCCTCCATTCTTAACAGTTGGCATGAGGTTCTTTTCTTGGAAGGCTGTATTTGGTTTACGCCAAACATGTCTTCTGTTCTGGTGTCCAAATAATTCAATT
This sequence comes from Neostethus bicornis, assembly GCA_902685375.1. Lineage (NCBI taxonomy): Eukaryota > Metazoa > Chordata > Actinopteri > Atheriniformes > Phallostethidae > Neostethus > Neostethus bicornis. The sequence continues at coordinate 3,329,106 of LR738547.1, read as the reverse complement.
TTAGACTCATCTGTCCAAAGAACCTTATTCCAGAAGTCATGGTCTTTGTCTATGTTCTCTCTGGCAAACTTCAGTCCGGCCTTGATGTTTTTTTTAGAGAGCAAAGGTTTCTTCCTTGCACACCTCCCATGCAAGTCACACTTGTGCAGTCTCTTTCTGATCGTAGAGTCATGCACTTTCACATCGACAGTTGCCAGAACCTGCTGTGATTCCCTTGAGGACACTTTACGATTTTTCAGGACCTCTTTGAGCATCTTGCGTTCTGCTCTGGGGGTAAACTTGCCCGGACGGCCAGATCTTGGCATGGTGGCAGTTGTTTTAAACGTCCTCCACTTGTAAATAATTTTGCGAATGGTGGAATGGCTGATGTTAAATTTGTTTGAAATCTTTTAAAATTCTTTAGCAGACTCGTAAGTGGCCACAATCTTCTTTCTGAGGGCATCAGGAAGCTCTTTAGACCTCACCATGGCGCTCACCTCAACATCTCAACTGTCAGGGCCACACCAAACTAAATCTGAAGTTTAAATAGGGCAAGGCTCCATTCAAATGCTGGGTAACAATGTACTGATCATGTGCACCTGACGTGATGCACCTGTTTGGGATTTTCAACATTTTAAGAGGGATAATATAAGGGGTGTCCTAATTTATTCCTCACCAGAAATTGCATTATTTTTTAAATAAATTTTACAGAAAGTTTTAAAAAGGCTTTTCTTATTTTTTTATTGTTTAGTTATATTACTTGGATCCCTGAGTTTAATTAAAATTGACATTAAAAAAAATAATAAATGAATTACTCTATTCATCCCTCACCGGGGAAATTTGTTTGCTGCACTCCTTACACCGCAGCAGGCTGCCCTTCAACGGCACCAATGGTGGGAGAAGCAGGGGTTAGGTGTCTTCTCCAAGGACCCTAGACGTGCTCTACGTGGGACACGACCCCGCGACCTTCCGGCCCGCGGGCGAACGCTCTAACCACGCGGCCCACCGTCTCCCCTTAACTACCCATATGTCCAAATATATTTTAAAATACACAGGATTTCATAGGATGTCCTAATTTTTTCACATGCCTGTACATGGCTGGTGATTTGTGTCTGAGTTTAGATTAATTTTTCAGATGTTAGGCCTCTTTGAAGCTTCCTCCATTTTTTTCTCACTGGGTTTTTAAGAGTTCGTTCTCATCGTGAAAAGGGGTCTAAGGACAGCAGTATCCTGGCTGTTTAGTTTTTTATGTTGATTTTTAAAATGATTGTGATTAACTTTCTGAAGTCTTTTGCAATATCAATGTTTTGATATTGAACTCTACTGTAAACAAAATAGAATAGAACCTGTAAATTGAATCAGTTATTTGACATTGGCCATAACTGATAATAATAATTTTGTAAAGTCATTACTTGTGTATTTTATTTGTTGAAATACATCTTTTCAGTTTTGAAAATTAAGTAACATTTTCAAATTGTTTACATATAAACATAAATACATATATATATATATATATATCAAGTCCATAAATTTCTGCTAAGTTTATCAATGTGGTTTCTTTTGGACATTTTAATTTTCCGTTCATTTAGCCATTTAGCGCTAGCTTCTCTCACCCTGGCTGCATACTCTAGCTCACCCGGAAAGATCCCAAGGTGTTCCCCGGCCAGTCTCTCCAGTGGGTTTGTGCCTACCTCCGGATCTCCTTCCGGGGGGAGCTGCGCTTGGGAGTGCATCCTAACTGAATGTCCAATCAACCCTATCTGGCTTGCCTTGACCCGGAGGAGCAACGGCTCTAATCCAAGATTCTCCCAGGTGGCAGAGCTCCTCACACTATCTCGGAGTGAGAGCCCGCCACTCTGCGAAGGAAGCTCATTTCGTCCGCTTCTGTACGCGATCTCGTTCTTTCGGTCACCAACCATAGCTGGTGACCATAGGTGAGGGGAGGAACGTAGACCAACTTGTAAATCAAAAGCTTTGTTCTTCGACTCAGCTCTTTCTTTATAATGGTGGACAGATGCAGTATCCTGCTTATTATGGACGCCACACCAATCCGTTTGTTGATCTTTCTCTCTATTCCTTCCACACTTGTGATCAAGACCCTGAGATACTTAAACTCCTTCATTTGAAGCAGGATGCTGTCCCTGACCCACTCTTTTTTTGGGCAAGGAGTATGGTCTCAAATTAAGAGGCGCTGTTTCCCATACCAGCCTCTTCACACTCAGCACACTCGGCAAATCGGTCAAGCAAGAGCTTCATTTTTACGGATAAGTAGGTCCTATTGGCTTCAATGGACCGTGATCTACAACTTCACTTGACCGATTTGCTGCAGAGTGTGAAGCGGAATGGATGGGAATCTCCATATTTAATGCATTTTTAAATTTACACATTTGAGTTATTTATTTTTAGATCACCACAGAATAAATAATTGTTTCATTTTGTTAAAATTATTTATATGTGATTATTTCTATTCACTCAATTATTTCTCTAATTATTTTCCAGTCTTTGATAAACCATGGAGGACATTCACATGGAAGTAAGTATGAGATTTTTCTGGTTATTTTGATGCAACTTATGAGGTTTTCCAGTTGACGCTGATCATTTATCAGAAATTAGTTTTAAAAAATGTTTTTCCATTTGTTTATATTCTAGGCCTCAGGAAGATTTGAAATATGTGAGAGATTTCAAACCTCAATCAAAAAATGTCAAGCACATAAAAGTACTGGTCTATGGACCGGTCGGTGCTGGGAAGTCCAGCTTCATCAACTCTGTTTCAAGTCTTGTGAAAGGAAAACATGTTATTCCTGCTCTGTCCAGTAGACTTAATAAAGAAAAAGGGACTTTCACCACCGAGGTATGAAAATACTTTAGTCTTTTTTATTTTTATCTGTTATTTCTTTATATTTATATTTCTATTATTTAGGTATATTAAAGGTTTCTTGTTTTCAAATGTGATCCAACAGTTTACATTTGATGTTTTATTAGTCAGTACTATTAAAGCACATTTTATGGGTGCTTATGATTTATTTTTACTGTTTACACTAAGTAGATTTATTATTTTCTAGAAATGATAATATTCTACCTCTTTATTTGACAGAAAGATTAACATTTGCTCTTACTGTAAAAAACCCAACGTGTTGTTTATGTGGTTATGAGTTGTGTTTTACACAATTACATTCTATAAAATGCTGTAAAAGTAGTATTTATTAAATTGTTAATTTTATCCGATTAATCAAATAATTGATCCAATAATCGACAGATTAATCAATTACCAAAATAATCGTTAGTTCCAGCCCTAGATTTTTTTCACTAGTGCGGATCTTAAATAAATTGTTGGAACAAAACAAAAGCTGTTATGGTGTTAAAAAATACAAAAATAGAAAAAGTATTTATACTTCTTATCTAATAATTTTTTAAACTGTTTTTAACATAGTTTCAAGTTCATAAAATGACAAAACCTGGAGAAGAAGACTTCTTACCTTTTGTCATCTGTGACACCATGGGTTTGGAGGAAGGAACAAAAGGCGGAGTTCAAGTGAAAGATGTCGAGCTGGCTATCGGAGGTTTCATGAAGGATAACTATAAGGTTGCTGTTACTCATCAAACAAGTTTGCTGTCATGTTTAACTTGCAAATTCAAAAATCTGAACATTTTTAGTGAGCACCTAAATTTGTTTTTAGTGTAAAGCAGAAGCTCCAATGCCATTGGATGACGAACATTACAACCCTAATCCCACTCTGGACGACAAAGTTCATGTTGTGGTTTGTGTTATCTCTGCTAACATGACAGAGATCCCACCCTACATTTCATTAAAGTTGGCAGAAATCAGAGAGACGACTTCAGATGTAGGTAAGAGTTGACCCCAGGATCTCACTTTGAATAATAAGGGGACTCTGACATGGATAAGCCGTATAGAAAATGACTGAACTTACTGGTTAACACACAAAGAAAAGGCTAGATGGCAACTTGAAACATCTGAGCAAAATTTTAAATAGAAAACAAGATTTAAAAAAAAAATCTCTTCTACAGGAATACCGCAGATTTTGGTTGTGACCAACATTGATGAAGCCTGTGAAGAAACTGAAAAGGACTTGAAAAATGTTTACAAGAGCATTCACTTGAAGAAGAAGGTGAGGTTTTCTCCCTTAAGCCATTGTAATTATTTGTGCAAAAATAACAGAACTTTGCAACGTAAGACTTGATATATGTATTGATTGCGATTACTTTTTTTTCTCAGATTAATGAATTCAGTGAGAAAACTGGCATCCCATTGAATTGCGTCTTTCCAGTGAAAAACTACAGCAAAGAAGTAGAATTTGATGACAACATTAATACACTGATTGTGTCGGCCCTCAGACACATTCTGGATTGTGGGGACGAGTTTGCTCTCCAAATGAAGGAGTGAGATAGAATTACTGTACATGCAAACTTACAAAATCACATGTTTCTGTCATGATCCAGATTAAGACATGCAAAAACAACCAGTTTCTGAACTAATCTAAAATTGTTTAATCAAGATAAAAACATGAAAACATTTTATTATTATATACCTTATTGTTTCTTTGTTGATAAAATTTACCTTAATATTTCAAAAATCATGTAAATACCATGGTTAATCATTTAACTAAATCCACTATACTTTCCAATGAAAACCTTTAAAAATATATATATTTCATGAGGGATTTTCTCTTTTTGTTGCCCTCACAACCAATGCAACTGCCTTCATATTTGGGATTTTTCTTCATTTTTTTTAACTGTTTCTATTTCTGCCTTTTAGTATGCTTTTTTTAAAAAAAAAAAAAAGTGAAGCGCACTCTAAATAAATTAGTCAATTATTATTATTGTTGCAGTATTTATTTATTGGCAGGAAAAATCATACAGCACGATGGGAAATTCCTAATCACAACAGGTGTTACAACACAACATCATTGAACCACGATGATCCGTAAAGGAAAACAAACCATAACACACAGTCTCTGGTGTATTATGTCTGGTCACCACACACATACCACAGAATTCACCATATAAATGAAAATATTACTGGAGAGGTGGACAGATTAACCGGATGCTGCGGCTTCTCCGCAACACTGTGTCCGGCAGTTCCATCACAGGGATCGTGACCAGATTCCTGCCATGGTGTTTGAGGAATAAAGGGTTGGGGGGCGGAGCTGGAGCAAGACCGCTGGGGGCGTCCTCGCTCCTTGCTTGGATTGACGATTAATCTATGTTGGTTTAGGCGCTCATAAAGTATGCGAAGATGTGCCAGGTGCTTGGATTTTGAGTTGCTCGCCATGAGAGACAAATAGTCCATGAGATGCTGAAAAGTCTGAGCAGCATTCTTAAGTCCGAAAGGCCTGTGAAGAAATTCAAACAATTCAAATGGTGTGATAACTGCTGTTTTTGGGACGTCCAATGGTTGCCTGGGTACCTGGTGATATCCCGGACCAGGTCAACTTTGGAGAAAATAGTTTTCCCGCCAAGTGACTGAAAAATCCTGGTTGTGCACAAAAGGTTACGGTTCTGCCTCATTCAATCGTTGGTCATCACCGCAAGAGAGGCAACCGCCACCAGGTTTGGGGACGATGTGGAGAGGAGATGCCCACAGGCTGTTGGACCGCCGAACGATGCCCAATCGCTCCATGCTGTCAAGCTCTGCTTTGGCCACAGCCAAGTTGATAGTGTCACGTTTGTAAGCACGGGCGTAGACTGGAGGGCTGTTTGTGGTTATGTGGTGTTCAACGCCGTGCTTTGTGGTCAGTGCTGAAAAAGTGGGTTGTATGAAGGTTGGGTACTCAGCGAGCAGGGAGTGGAAATCGTCATCAGCAGGAAACGTACTGGACACCTTGACAGAGTTACCATTTCGAAATGTGGATGTATAGGAACAAAACATAATGGCATTGATCAAACGCCGGTTCATAAAGTCCACCAACAGTCCATGTGCACACAAAAAATCTAATCCTAGCAAAGGAAAAGCCATTTTCGCAGTGACAAAGTTCCAGGCTAATCGCTGTCCTCCAAATTACATATCTTGTGCCGTAAGTGCGAACAGTGCCGTTAGCAGCTTCCAAAGGCGGCCCGTCACTGTTGGCTGAAACATCTACTGTACAAAAGATACTCATTTCTTTGTGCGCCTGTGTCACACAGGAAACACCGTCCAGATAAAGTGTCTTTAATGAACAGTAGCCCAGCTGTGTGGCCAAAACTCATGGCTACTAGTGAGCACAGGCTTTGATATTTTCCGGCTTGCTGAAGCTGCATGGAGAAACGCAACACCAAGCTTTGGCTCCAAACTTTGCATGATAAAAGCACAAGCTGGGAGTCCGCTAGTGTCGAGTTGTCCTTGAAGTACAAACAGCTGAGGCATTTGGAGTCACGTCATTCTGTACAGGAACAACAGCGACCACACGGGGCTGTTGGGTTGCCGGGAAAAATGTATCAGCCTCCTCAGCGAGTGCCCTACAGTCTGCGATTGTGTATTGTCCAGAACAGTGCGAGCTTGTGCCGAAAGTTAACATAAAAACAGGTGAAAAGCATTCTGTCCATTAGCTCAGAAGGCTTCCTGTCACCCAGTCCTTGAAGAAAGAAAAGACGGTTGGCCCTTTCAGCATCTGAAAGGGCAAACGTTTTCAACAGCTGCGTTTTGAGCACATTGTATTTCTCATTTGCTAGTGTGGTTGTGCAGATGCACAACTCTGGCCGCTGTTGAACTGCTCAATGCTGAAACCACATAAACGTATTCAGTCGCGTCCGTGGTGATCTGTCGTAGCACAAACTGTGCTCCCATTTGAGCGATCCATACAGACCCGGACCATTCCCAAACTCAGGGAGTTTGAGCGCGACAGCTTTGTAGCTGTTGTAGTACCTGTGGATAGGTCCAACAGACAATTGTCAGGGTCACCATCGTGGATTTGGTCAGTAAATGGACACAATTGCGTGAACACACGAATGCATGTGTTATTTTATTCCAAACTACAACAGACATTAAAAACATGACGTCATCAAACCACACCGATCCTTAAAGGGAAGCAAACCATAACACAGTCTCTGGTGAATTACATATGTTAGGTAGAAAATGTATATCCTTATACACTTCTTTATTTTATCATTCAAAAGTGTCTTTTACTCTGTGCTTTATTGAGGATGTCCAGAACCCACTGATCCCTGAGGTCAGTTTGTGAACTATAGTTCATTATCTACTGTATAACTCATTCGTTATCTATTAAAATAACAAATGAGTTAATTGCCTCCCTTCACCTTTGTTTGTTTTACCCTCACCAGTTGTAAACAGGGGGCTGCAACTGTTTCTTTTCACCATCTGTAAGTGGGGGTTTGTCACCCTTTTCTCTCCCACACTACTCTGTAAGGACACACCTTTCTTTTCTCTACTATTGTACAAATAAAGCAGACAAGATGCATATTCTCTCATAGTCGCTCCGGTCAGGCAGTTGGGGTGTTCCATCCTTACACAAGTAAAAGAGAGTATCTCGTTCGTTCTCTGATCAGCACTGCTTTGTGATAAAGATCAATTACTTTTAAATCCAACAATATATGGTAATCACAGACACCCATTTTATTTAGAGTTTGTGTAAGATGTTTAGACCTCATTAAAGTGTTTGCTTGGGGTTTCTTGAAAATAATTTAAACTAAGAAAACTTAGTATTGAAGGATTAGATCATTACATAGAGAAGTTATAAAAAAAGATACTTGATCTGCTGTTCACTGCTCAGTCTTGCTTACTGATGGTGATTTAAATTTTGAATGTGTTCTACCTCATGAGCCTCGGGTGCTGGACCCCCTACATATAAAAAGCGAGACACAGTATACCCTAGTTTTTGTGGTACTTACGTTCCAAAAGGAACCCGTGACAGGCTAAATCCGTGAAGTAGAAACCTTTATTTTATTTTACAATTATTATAAAATTAAATACTCAATTATACATTGAAAAGAAAGAACAAACCATTTTACAGGCTCAAACAGTTGTTTCACAAGAAGGTCAGACAGGGTGATGAGCCTCAAACTACTTTGTAGAAATCGAAGGGATGATGTTAAATGTAGTTTGTGGGTATGCTCCAAAGGTAGTATGTGAGACCGAGCAGAAAGACAAATTGTGGTCAGACCTTGATGAGGTGATTCAGAGCATCCCTAGAAGTGAAAGAGTTGTTATTGGAGCAGACTTTAATGGCCACGTTGGTGCAGGAAACAGAGATGATGAGGAGGTGATAGGCAGGTTTGGTATCCAGTAGAGGAATGCAGAAGGTCAGATGGTGATCGACTTTGCATAAAGAATGGAAATGGCTTTAGTGAATACTTTCTTCACGAAAAGACTGGAACACAGGGTGACTTACAAGACTGGAGGAAGGAGTACACAAATAGATTACATTTTATGTAGGCGGTGTAATCTGAAGGAGATTAATGACTGCAAAGTACAAAATTGTAGCAGGAGACAGTGTAGCCAAAAAGCACAGGATGGTGGTGTGTAAGATGACCATAGCAGTGAGGAAGTTTAAAAAGATGAAGCGAGGTGAGAAGACTAAATGGTGGAAGCTGAAAAAGGAAAAGTGCTGCTCGAACTTTATAAAGAAGTTGAGACAGGCTCTTGGTGGGCAGGAGAAGCTTCCAGATGACTGGAGACCTACAGCTAATGCGATCAGGGAGACAGGCAAGAGAGTACTTGGTGTGTCATCTGGAAGGAAGATAGATAGAGAGACGTGTTGGTGGAATGAGGAGGTGCAGGATTGTATCAAAAGAAAGAGGCTGGCTAAGAAGAAGTGGGACACTGAGAGGACTGAAGAGAATAGGCAAAAGTACGGGGGATACAGCGTAAGGTTAAAGTAGAGGTGGCAAAGGCAAAACAAGCAGCCTATGATGACCTATACACTAGGCTGAACAGCAAGGAGGGATAGATGGATCTATACAGGTTGGCAAGACAGAGAGACAAAGATGGGAAGGATGTGCAGCAAGTTAGGGTGATTAAAGACAGGAATGGATGTCTTTTAACAGATGCCAGTAATGTGATGAGAAGATGGAAAGAGTACTTTGAAGAGTTGATGAATGAAGAAAATGAAAGAGAACAAAGAGTAGAAGACATTACCATAGAGGAGTGAAAAGTAGCTAGGAATAGTAAGGAAGAAATAAAGAGGGCACAGGAGAGGATGTAGAGTGGGAAGGCTCCCGGTCCTGATGATATTCCTGTAGAAGTATGGAAGTGTTTGGTTGAGGTGGCAGTAGAGTTTCTGACTGGGCTGTTTCACAGGATATTAGAAAGTGAGAAGATGCCTGATGAATGGAGAAGAAGTGTACTGGTTCCTATTTTTAAGAACGAGGGAGATGTGCAGAGTTGTGGTAACTTCTTCTTCTCCTGTTGGCATTTCCCTTTCCCGGGTCATCACATCAAGTCAGTTTCTTCCATCTAACCCCATCTGCTGCATCCTCTTCGGTCCCACCAACTATCTTCATGTCTTCCTTTACCGTATCCATAAACTTCCTCTTTGGTCTTCCTCTAGACCTTTTTCCTGGTGGTTCCAAATCTAGCATCCTTCTTACTCTTTCTCTGGTTTGGACATGTACTCTCTGCACATGTCCAAACCATCTCAGTCTGGCCTGTCTGACTTTATCTCCAAAACCTCTAACATGTACTGTTCCTCTGATCCTGTCCATCTTGGTCACTCCCAGAGAGATCCTCAGCATCTTCATCTCTGCTACCTCCATCTCTGCTTCCTGTCTTTTCCTCAGTGGCACTGTCTCTAGACCAATCAGCATGGCCGGTCTCACCATGGTTTTGTACACTTTCCCTTTCATTCTAGCTGAAACTCTTCTGTCACACATCACACCTGATACTTTTCTCCACCCATTCCAGCCTGCCTGCACACACTTCTTCACCTCTTTTCCACACTCTCCATTGCTCTGGACTGTTGATCCTAGATACTTAAAATCTTCCACCTTCTTTATCTCTTCTCCCTGTAACCTCACTTTTCCATTTGGATCCCTCTCATTCACACACATGTACTCTGTCTTACTCTGACTAATCTTCATTCCTCTTCTTTCTAGTGCAAACCTCCACCTCTCCAGCTTTTCCTCCACCTCTTCCCTCCTCTCACTACAGATCACAATGTCATCCGCAAACATCATTGTCCATGGGGATTCCTGTCTAACTTCATCTGTCAACCTGTCCATCACCATAGCAAACAGCAAAGGACAACAAAGCAGATCCCTGGGGCAGTCCCACCCCAAACTGAACTCCTTTGTCACACCTACAGTACACCTCACCACTGTCTTACAGTCCTCATACATGTCCTGCACCGCTCTAACATACTTCTCCGTCACACCAGACTTCCTCATACAATACCATAGTTCTTCTCTAGGTACCCTGTCATACGCTTTCTCTAGATCTACGAAGACACAGTGCAGCTCCCTCTGGCCTTCCCTGTACTTCTCTATCAGCATCCTCAAGGCAAATACTGCATCTGTAGTGCTCTTTTTAGGCATAAAACCATACTGCTGTTCACAAATTCTTACTTCAGACCGTAGCCTAGCCAATGTAAACTTTCATGAATATTGCCCCACTGGGTAGACAAATTTATTTAATCCCACCCCACTGTCTTCTTCTTCTTTTGACATATCCCTTCAGGGGGCGCCACAACAAGTCAGTTTCTACCATCTAACCCATCTGCTGCATCTTCTTCGGTCACACCAACTATCTTTATGTCTTTCTTCACTGTATCCATGAACCTCCTCTTTGGTCTTCCTCTAGTCCTCTATCCTGGTGGTTCCAAATCCAGCATACTTCTGCCGATGTGCTCTCTCTCTCTCTCAATTCAATTTAATTCATTTTTTTTGTGCCCAAAATCTCAGATTTTCTGTCTTAATGGGCTTCACATTGCAGATTCAGAAGGTAAAAAACAAGAAAAAAGTGGAATGTATAAAAACAAATACACAGCAAAAAAACTAACTTGCAAATGCTAGCTAGACAATATTAGCACATTCCTGCCCTTAGACTCTCCTTTACGGTGAGGAAAAAACTCCTAAAAACCCAACAGGGGGGAAAAAAAATGAGAAACCTCGTGGGGATCCACACGAAAGAGAGATTCCTTCCCCCGGGACAAGCATTCAATGATGCTTAGCATCCATCTAAGACTATTGTTTAAATATTAGCTTATTCTACTCAACAGCCACATATCTAAATAAGTCTATAGACATTCTTCATCTTGATGAAAACACAAGGGATTCCTTGGCCCGGCGATGCCCTGGCCGGGTATGAGTAGATGGATTTTATCCTGATGGAGGGGGATGATAGATGAAGCGCAGAAGTCTCCTTGGTCTGGCCATGCCCAGGACAGGAATGCAGAGGATCCATCAGGAATCTGAAACAGAGCACTCTCCCAAAGAGGAGGAAGAAAGAGGTAGACAGCATGTGAATTGTACTGTACCAGCTAGCAGTGTAAATCTAAATGAACAGACAATAGGGAACAACGAATGACATAGAAAGCCAGGGAGGAATACAGACCGTGGTTCGGGTAGAGGGAATGAGGACCGGGATACAGACCGTGGTTAGAGTAAGGGTTAAGTAGTGAGGGGGATACAGACCCTGGTTAGGGTAGGGGTTAAGTAGTGAGGGGGATACAGACCCTGGTTAGGGTAGGGGTTAAGTAGTGAGAGGGATACAGACCCTGGTTACGGTAGGGGTAGACAGACCCTAAAACTAAATGAAAAGATATTAGAAAACAATGAATGAGTTAGAAAGCCAGGTATCTGCCAAGGGTGATGTGGATACATCAAGCGGCCAAGGCAGTTTGGCAGAGAATAGTAGATAGAATTAGAGGACAGAACCCCAATGTACCCCAGCTTCTACTATCTAGCAGCCAACTAATAAATATATCAGCTAAATGAATCTGTTTCTATCTGGCCTGTTGATAAGCTTGTTCAAACAGGAATGCTTTAAGCCTCCCTTTAAATGTGATTGTGATGTAACAAATGCATGGATAAGTTTTTCAGCATCACTTTTACATAAAATATTTTGGGTCCTAGATATGTTGCAAAGGTGAAAAAATGCAGTTTTACAAGCCTGTGCTATGTGACCAGAAGCCACAGTGACTTTGTCGAAGAAGACTGCTTGGTCGGTAAAAACATCTCTCAGATTTTTAGGACCTATTATAATAACTTCTGTCGTATCTGAGTTTATGAGGAGATAATTGATTGTAATTCAAGTCTTTATGTCCCTGATGCAGGTATTAAGTTTTTCTATATGGTCACTCTGGTCAGGTTTGACAGATAAGTACAATTGCGTGTCATCTGCGTAACTGTGAAAATTAATACAGTGTTTTCTGATTATGTTTCCCAAGGGCAGCATGTAGAGCATGAACAGAATAGGTCCAAGAACTGAGCCCTGAGGCACACCAAAACTAACTTTGGTAGAAGTAGAGGACTGATCATTTACATGAACAAACTGGTATCTATCAGATAAATAAGATTTAAACCATTGAAGAGCTGCTCCTCTGATCCCTAAGTCATATTCTAATCTTTGAAGTAAAATGCTGTGGTCAATTGCGTCAAAGCTTTGAAAAGCTTTGTTGGAATTGGGTCTAAAAGACAGGTTGATGTTTTGGAGCATGTAATAACATCTGTTAGCTCAGTTTGGTCTATAGCAGTGAAACAATCTTAGTTTTTAGAGATGCTTTAATTTCTGCAGCTTCAGCCTGCTCTGGACTAATTGTCAAAATAAGTTCATTCAGTTAATGCGTTATATTTGAGATTTTATCATTAAAAAATATAAGAAAATCCTCACAGCTTAGAGTAACTGGGATAGAAGGCTCTACTGTGCTGTGACTGCTGGTCAGCCTAGCTATAGTACAAAAAAGAAATCTAGGATTATTTTTATTCTCCACTATTATAGTTGAATAGTATTGGTTTCTAGCTTTACGCAAAGATTTTTTATAATCCAGGTGGCTACATTTTCAGGCATTCCGTGATTGCTCTGAGCCAGAACGCCGTCATTCTTTTCTAGCTAATGGGTGTCTTGTTTAAGAGAGCGTGTTTCAGTGTTAAACCAAGGTGGCACTCGGTCCCGTCTAATAACTTTGGAATTCAAAAGCGCGACAGAATCTGGTGAGTCCCTGAGACTTTGGAAGGCACTATAGACATACAGGTCGTTCATACTGGGACTAGAGCTGCGAGAAGTATTCTCAGTAAATTAATTTAGTATGGTACCAAGTATTTGCTGAATTTGAAACTCAGACACAGATCACTCAGATTACGTTCGTCGAAGTTGTGTTTTTTTCATAGGTGCATTCCATTCCTGTTCCGTTATCTTCCGCTCATCCGGGGCCGGGTCGCGGGGGCAACAGCCTCAAACGGGAAGCCCAGGCTTCTCTCACCCCGGCTGTATCCTCCAGCTCACCTGGAAGGATCCCAAGTCGTTCCCTGTGAGACATAGTCTCTCCAGCGGGTCCGGGGACTGCCCCTTGGTCTGCTCCCGGTGGGACGTGCCTGAAACACCTTATTGGCGAGGTGCTCGGGGAGCATCCTGACCAGATGCCCAAACCACCCCATCTGGCTCCTCTCGACCTGGAGGATGAGCGGCTCGACACTGAGCTCCTCCCAGATGGCAGAGCTACTCACCCGATCTCTGAGTGAGAGCCCAGCCACCCTGCGGAGGAAGCTCATTATGGCCACTTGTATCTGCGATCTTGTTCTCTCAGTCACAACCCACAGCTGGTGACCATAGGTGAGGGTTGGAACGTAGATTGACTTGTAAATCGAGAGCTTTGCTTTTCGGCTCAGCTCTCTCTTTACCACGACGGATCCATGCAGCGTCCTAGTTATTGCTGATGCCGCACCGATCCGCCTGTCGATCTCCTGCTCCATCCTTCCCCACACGTGAACAAGACCCTGAGATACTTAAACTCCTCAACTTCGGGCAGGACCCTGTCCCTGACCCGCAGGGGGCATTCCACCCTTTCCCGTACGAGGACCACCATGGTTTCAGAAATGGAGGCGCTAATTTCCATTCTGGTCGCTTCACACTTGGCAGCAAATCGATCCAGTGAGAGCTGGAGATCACGGTCCGATGAAGCCAACAGGACCACATCATCCGCAAAATGCAGAGATTCAATCCTGAGGTCACCAATCCGGATCCCTCCAACGCGTTGGCTGCGCCTACATATTCTGTCCATAAAGGTGATGAACAGAATTGGTGAAAAAGGGCAGTCTTGATGGAGTCCAACTCTCACTGGAAATGGAATCGACATACTGCCGGCTATACGGACCAAGCTCTGGCTCCGGTCGTACAAAGATCGGACAGCCCCTACCAAGGGCTCAGAGACTCCGTACTCCTGGAGCACCCCCCACAGGAGTCTCCGGTCGTACAAAGATCGGACAGCCCCTACCAAGGGCTCAGAGACTCCGTACTCCTGGAGCACCCCCCACAGGAGTCCCCTAGGAGCACGGTCGAATGCCTTCTCCAGATCCACAAAACACATGTAGACTGGTTGGGCAAACTCCCATAACCCCTCCAGGATGCTGAAGAGGGTATAGAGCTGGTCCGTAGTTCCACATCCGGGACGGAAACCACACAGCTCCTCTTCAATCCGAGACTCGACAATCCGGCGGACCTTCCTCTCCAGTACCCCCGAATAGACCTTCCTAGGGAGGTTGGGGAGTGTGATCCCTTTGTAGTTGGAGCGCATCCTACGATCCCCTTTCTTATAAAGAGGGACCACCACCCCGGTCAGCCAATCCAGAGGCACTGTCCCCGATGTCCATGCAATGGTGCAAAGGCGTGTCAGCCAAGACACCCCAACACCATCCACAGCCTTTATGAGCTCTGGGCGGATCTCATCCATCCCCGGAGCTCAGCAGCCGCTGAGCTCTTTGACCACCTTGGCGACCTCAGCACCAGAGATAGGAAGACCCATCCCGGATTCCAAAGACCCTGCTTCCTCATCAGAAGACATGTTGGTGGTATTGAGGAAGTCTTCAAAGTATTCCTTCCACCGATCCAAAACGTCCCGAGTCGAGGTCAGCAGCTCCCCGTCCCCACCGTAAACGGTGTTGATGGTGCACTGCTTTCCCCTCCTGAGCCGCCGAATGGTGGACCAGAATTTCTTCGAAGCCGTTCGGAAGTCGTTTTCCATGGTCTCGCCGAACTCCTCCCAAGCCCGGGCCTTTGCCTCAACGACCACCAAAGCTGCGTTCCGCTTCGCCCGCCGATACCTGTCAGCTGCCTCAGGAGTCCCACAGGCCAAAAGGGCTCAGTAAGACTCTTTCTTCTGCTTGACGGCATCCCTCACCACTGGTGTCCACCAGCGGGTTCGGGCTTTACCGCCACGACAGGCACGATGACCTTCCGTCCACAGCTTCGGCTTGCCGCCTCGACAATAGAGATGCGGAACAGAGTTCACTCTGACTCGATGTCCCCCACCTCCTCCGGTACCTGTGAGAAGCTCTGCCGGAGGTGTGAGTTGAAACTCTCTCTGACGGAAGGATCAACCAGACATTCCCAGCAGACCCTCACAGATCGTTTGGCCTGCCAGGTCTGACTGGCTTCCTCCCCCACCATCGAAGCCAACCCACGACCAGGTGGTGATCAGTTGACAGCTCCGCCCCTCTCTTCACCCGAGCGTCCAAGACATGCGGCCGCAAGTTCGATGAAACAACTATGAAGTCAATCATTGAACTGCGGCCTAGAGGGTCCTGATGCCATGTGTGCATGTGGACACTTATGCTTGAACATGGTGTTCGCTACCGACAATCCGTGACGAGCACAGAAGTCAAGCAGCAGAACACCCCGATCAGGGGTGCCGTTCCTCCCAATTACTCCCCTCCAGGTCTCACTGTCATTGCCGAGGTGAGCATTGAAGTCCCCCTTGAGGACAATGGAGTCCCCAGGCGCTGCCCCGTCCAATACAACCCCAAAGACTCCAAAAAGGGCGGATAGTCCACACTGCCGTTCGGTGCAACCCTTTCATCCACCCGGGAGAACTCAAACACGCAGGAGCTGAGCTGGGGGACAACAAGTATGCCCACTCCAGCCTGGCGCCTTTCACTAAGGGCAACTTCAGAATAGAACAATGTCAGGCCCCTGTCAAGAGGCCTGGTTCCAGAGCTCAAGCTGTGCGTCGAGGCGAGTCCAACTATATCTAGCCGGAACCGCTCAACCTCGCGCACCAGCTCGGGCTCCTTCCCCGCCAGAAAAGTGACATTCCACGTCCCTAAAGCTAGCTTATGCAGCCGCCGAGGATCTGACCACCAGGGTTCCCATCATTGGCTGCCACCCATTCCTCCTTTGACCCTTATGTATGGCCCCTCCTGCAGGTGGTGAGTCTACTGGAGTCACTGAGTCTACTGGAGCTGCTGAAAGGAATTTGGGTCAAATTAAACTTTAATTTGACCCATGTCCCTTGTTCAGGCTGAGCCCGGCCGGGCCCCATGGGTAAAAGCCCGGCCACCAGGCGCTCGCTCTCGTGGCCCACCCTTGGACCTGGCTCCAAGGGGGGGCCCCGGTGACCCACGTCCGGGCAAGGGCAACTTGGCCATGTTTGATCGCTTTATAGGGGTTTTTGAGCCACGCTTTGTCTGGCCTCTCGCAGAGGACTTGTTTACCTTGCGTGACCCTATCAGGGGCATTAAGCCCCGGACAACATCGCTCCTAGGATCATTTGGGCACGCAAACCCCTCCACCACAATAAGGTGGCGGCTCAAGGAGGAGTTTAAACTCAGACACAGATCGCTCAGATAACGTTCTTCTAAGTTGTGTTTTTTTCATTGGGGCGGTCACATTTTTTTTTTTTTTTTGGGCAGTCTCAGGGGGATTAGACCCAGCTTCTCCCATTGGAGAGACAGCAACTCTGCCACGAAGCTAACGCCCCATCGGGGTGGTCACATTTTTTATTAAAAACAAAAACGTAATTAGAAAATGGTCTGAAAGTACAAGGTTATGAGGAAAGACGCTGAGCGGATTAATCTCTACACCGCAGGTTAAAACTAGGTCCAAGGTGTGTTTGTGACAGTGTGTACAAGTACATTCATTTACATTTTGTGTGAAACCAACACGATCTAGTAAAGCAGTGAAAGTATTTCCTAAGCAGTCGCTAGAGTCATCAACATGAATATTAAAATCTACTATTACTATTTTATCAGAATCTACGTAAAACTACACTGGACAGGAAATCAGAGAACTCAGTTAAAAATTCTGAAGAAGGCCCTGGCAGACGGTAGATAATTATAAGGAAGAAATTGATCTGATGTCCAGTTGGCCACATTTAACTATATCATAATTCTGCTCATTGTTACTGAGACTGTTGGTGGTTATCACTTTTAAGTTTTTGGGTCTCACTCCTTTCACTTGTCTTTCTGTGTATAAGCTAAAGCTAGGCCCTGCTGAACTAAGCTTGTGTTGGGTTTGCACCAGCGCAGAAAAAAACTCAGAGGAAAGTTTTAAACTACTGCTCTGCGTCGG
Source organism: Neostethus bicornis (assembly GCA_902685375.1). NCBI lineage: Eukaryota > Metazoa > Chordata > Actinopteri > Atheriniformes > Phallostethidae > Neostethus > Neostethus bicornis. The sequence goes on along the minus strand of LR738547.1, from coordinate 3,311,678 downwards.
GTCTCGTCTCTGGATTGTCAGGTTGAACAACTAAGGCTGTGACAAATGTTCCTAGAAAGAAGAACGGCACCTTCCAAAGTGGGATGGATACCATCTCTCCGCATGAGACCAGGCTTCCCCCAGAACGCACTCCAGTTATCTACAAAACCAATGCCGTTCTCTGGGCACCATCTAGCTAACCAGCGGTTGAATGATGGAAATCGACTATATATTTCATCATTGAATAAGTTCGGCAGGGGACCACAGAAAATTACAGTGTGTGACATCGACTTAGCTAACTTATACACCGACTCTACGTTTGATTTGAGAACCTCTGACTGTCTCCGTCTGGCGTCGTTACCACCCACATGGATCACGACTCAACGGAATCTAGACTTACTCTGGGCTAACATCCTAAGGTTTCCCTCGATGTCACCAACTCTGGCCCCCGGATAACACCTGACTGTCTCCGCTGGGAGCTCCACATGTCTGACTATAGAGGAGCCAATAACCAGAGTTGATGGTTCAGCGGGTGCATCGCTGAGGGGAGAGAACCTATTTGTCATATGTAGCCTTGGGTGCTCTAAGGTAGTGCGTTCAGAAAAACGCTTCTTATTCTTCACCGGTACAAACCCATCCTGTGTATTCTCCGGCTGCAGGGGAGGCACTGGAGTAGAAGCTAGCTGGGCACGGTGCGCACTCCTAGTAACAGCCTTAGCTTCTTTTGTGCGGAGCCGTGCTTCTAACTCTTCTCGTCTGGCTTCCAAATCCCAGACAAGGCTATATTTTACACACCTGCCGCTATCCTCACTAAACGAGCCAGAAGAGGAAGCCATGCTAATGCTAAGGTAGTGCTAAAGGTAAACAACACAGTCGCAAGCTGGAAGTCGCTGGACAGCAAACGGTTAGACAGGAGTTTTAGGATTAGAAAGCTAAAGACAGTACTTAGATTATTTATAATCTAAAAACAGATCAAATCAATTAATTAAACGCTGAGTTTACAAATTTGGTGAAACAATGCTGGTAATGAATACTGGTTCTTTTTAACAACTCTTACCAACTGAAGAGCCACGTGACTTCTGGAGAAAAGAAAACAGTATTTTGTCCGCTGTTTCCCCCCATGTCCAAACCATGTCTCATTGAGAGACAAAAAAAAAATTCTGAAGAAAAAGTTTCAGTTTTACTGTAAGAAAATGTTTTACAGAGTCAGTGGAGAGGAGCTTTTTTTTTAGTCTCTGACCTCCTAAGTCACATTGATGAGAAAAACAACTAAAAGTCACATGAAAACAATTTTCACAGATACAGTACTGTTCATAATAACAGCAGTACAGTGTGACTAAATCATCCAGATTTTTATTTTTTTATTTCATATTGCTACATGAAAGCAATTTACCAGCTGGTTCAGTAGATTCCCAGAAAAAGTTTCTGTAAAACTATGGTTGGTTAAACTTTTTTTCTTTTGAAGATTCATGTTTTTATTGAGTTCTCAGTGTGAGACGTCTTAGTCAGATGGCAAACAAAAAAAAAAAAATGAAAGAGGGAGGATACAAAGACCAGTTCTACCGGAACAACTTTCAGTCAGAATCCTTTTCACTCTGCAACAACAGAAAGGTATGAGATATGAATTTACTCAATTATTTTATTCTGTATTACTGTATGTTTAGTTTTACTAAACAATAAAATTAGATCATATAGCTGGAAATATGTGTTGTCATCTAATTTCTTAATCTTAATCTAGTCTTAAGATTTTAATCTTTTATTTACTGAATTTTCTAAATTTTTAGAGTTTAACACTAGAATGCCCCTCTCATCCCCCGCTAGCATCATAATCACCTGTGAACGACTGCTAAGAATGTCCACCTCTGGTTGTACTCCTGGAATGTGTAACTTAAATGCTTTTGACTCTGTTTTTTAGAAAAAAAATTCTCACTTTCATTCCTTTCTTTCAGTTTTTCTCATATTTAGGAGAAACATCCATGGGTGGCAAGTCAGGTAAGGACAGTGACATGCTCCAAAGTTATGGTGTTTGTCTTTTTAATCCAAAATGTATCTTGTGTTTTTTATCTTTATCTGCTAATAAAAAATGTCTTTAGATTAAAGTACCGTAATCATTTGTAACATTTTCTATAAATCAGCTGCAAACAAATGTTCCCACATTTTCAAGAGTCTAAATGGAATTAAATTAACTGGCCTTAATTTCACAGTTTGCTGTTAAGAAATTTTTAACACTGAGAAGAAACCTGGAGAGATTCCAGATTAACAGTTTTACAATAAAGACAAAGGAAGTTTTCTGAACCTATATTTTTCACCAAAAAGGACAAACTTATGGATACTGTGAATGAAAGGGTTAATGTAAAATTTACAGTCTGATTTTTCTGAAGTGTGTTTCTGTTTCAATGTGACAGTTAAGTTCAGCAGTGTGTTCCATGGAGAATCCTTCAAAGCTGATCAAGAATGGCTGAAAAAAGTGGGGGAAAAAATTAAACCTAAACAATCAAAATTCTGGAAAAACTATCTCTTTGTTTTCTGTGTCATCAACACTCGTCTGGAGTCAGATATGAATGCAGCCAGAGACAAAATCCCAGGTAATAGAAAATCCTTTGATTTGTTTTGTTTATTGCTTGTTTGGTTTTAATTGATTATTTTTTAAGATCTGGATTTTAATTTTGTTGGAGCTTTTCTTTTTTTTGTTCAGCACTTGCATAACTTTGTTTAAAAAGTTGTTTATATATAAAAAAAAAAAAAAGTTTGATTTAATTTATTTGCGATTTTTCTCCAGGTGCTCTGGTTTCCTTCCACTCTCCAAAAACATACATCTTAGGTTAATTGGCCGCTATGAAATTGCCCCTAGGAATGAATGTGTGTGGATGGTTGTGCGTGTCTGACCCCGCAACAAACTTCCAACCTGGTCTGGGTGTACCCTGCCTCTGCCTCATATTAGACAGGATAGGCTCCGGCACTATCTGCTACCCTATTAGGGCATAAGCAGCTCAGAAGATTAAATGAAACATACTCAAACCATTTGTTGAAGATTAAACCCTTCAGAAATAAAAAAAAATCTGAAACTTTTAAAAAACTGACCCAATGTTGTGGTTTTCAAAGACAGTTTAGAAACTTTCAATTCTAACACTTCATCCCCCCTGTTTTCTGTTTGGTAAAACACCGCTTAAAAAATTATATTGCTGTGCTGAAATATATGTAATGATCTTGGTTAAGAATATTGTTTTGTTTTTTTTTTAATATCCATGAAACTATTTGTTCTTACATCAGAGACAGACAGAGACAAACGTCTGATCCTTGTGGTGATGCATCATACCAGAGACCCCAATCATGTGATGTCTACGAAAGAATGGACAGAATGGACATTTGTTAGTGAAATTCTTTTTCATGAATCTTGTTCAGGTTTATTGAATTGTAAAAAAAATAATGACGAGATTGAAAGAATGGCAAAGTTCCTAATGAAAGAATATAAAACAAAAAAACCTAAAGAAGACCCATCCACAAAGGAACAAGAAGAATGCCCCAAAAATGAGGCGAAAAACCCTGAGAATAAAGAACGAGATGAAGAATCTAATGTTGAGGAAAGTTGTCAACAAACAGAAAACAATAGAAAGCTAAATGACGAAGGAAAAGAAAAAAGACCTCCATCAGAAAATCAGGACACAGAGAAAGAAGAAGAATCAGAAAAAAATAATGACAGCAAAACTACTGATTGTGATTCATCAAAAAGTGAGGATGAGTTAGAAGAAAAGAAATCAGGAATTGACACAAATGGAAATACAAAAAATGAAATAAAAAATGATCAAACAAAAGGCATAAAACTTTCACAGATTGAAAATGAAGAAAATACTAATGAGAGTGGTGAAGAAGAAGAAAGTCAAGAGAAAAACAAACAGAAAGACAAAGAAAGAGAGGGGATGAGATCTCAGAAAACACATTCAGAAGTAACACTGAGAGGAGAAGCCTCAAATAACATGAGACCAGCTGGACAACCTGAGAGATCTGATGCAGAACCCACGGAAGTAGAGGATGGAGTGCAGAAAGGATCTCCGGGGAATCTCTGTACGATCTCTTGAGCTGCAATGTGTCGCACCCTTTGTTTTCACCCTATCCACTGGATTTTCATCACAGAAATCAGAGTAATGCCAGAATGCCTTCATCCGCCTCATTACAGATAAAGATGGTATAGAGTCAGTCTTGAGTCAATTGGTACCAGGTAGCTGAACATATCAAAGTCTGTGTGTATTTGTCATCGGAGAAGGAACAATCTCTAATTTAGAAAAAAAAAATATTGTGAAAAATCAAGGAAGCAAGAACTATTTATTGTCATAGTCAACAAAAATTCACAAATTCAGAACTTGACTCCCACAGACGCTCTGTAAGTTTTAATTTAATCAAAACCAACTTTTTTATGATAGGAGCTCTCCATCAGCTCTGAATGTGTGCAAAAAATAGAAAACTAGGCCAAGAGAGTGGACTCAACCAATCCAAACAAAAAGTTGATGTAAAGTAGATGCCAAGAAAACAAAATGAATACAAGATGGAGCTGTATGAGATGAATGTAAAAAAGTGGAACAAAAAAAATTTGTGACCCGGACGTATGAGGCGGACATTGTAGAGACCACCATGAGAATATTAAAGGCACAAAGTGTGAGTGTTGATTTTATATGAAAGAACAGGTATGTATGTTATGCAAAATATCATTTAAAAACCCTGAAAATGGCAAAGAGTTTTACCACAAATTCAAACATAATACAAATTTTATTTGTCATGGCGTCCTTCAAAATGCCACATTGAGATGATGATTGTTTTTATTGTACAAATGTAAAAAATGATTTTGAAATGAAAAGAAATCATATTGTAAAACACAAACATTAGTTGATTAATTGGTTAAAAATGTATGTTATAATAAAATTGAGGGATTTTTTCTTTAATGAGAGGTGATGTTTTGGTTCGTAAAGTTTTCTGATTTTTGAATATTTACTAGTTTAACATGTTTTTTTATTTTTGGATTGATTTTTTGTTTGAACATCAATCAATAAAATAGTGCTGTTCTAAAGGTTTGCGTGTGTTTCTAAATTCTTTTCGCATACATCGACAACTTTAGTTAGAAAGTTGTCGATGTATGCATTTTAATACTGTTTTAATACTGTTTTTAAAATGGATTTGAATAAACAGAAAATATACAAACTAGATGCATTTTATCCTAAAAAGTAGAAAACTTAGTTTCCCAAGTTTTGAAATGAGACTTCAAATTACTGTGACTGACAAATCAAAAAGAGTAAAAGGAGATGAATGTGTCTTTCAAATGATAGATTTTTATAGAAACATACTGTAAATGTTTGTAAAAAAATAAAATAAAATTAATTCCACTGAGAAAAACAGTACTTGTCTTTTTTCTTTTGCCAAGAAAACACATTACTGTGAAACAATAGTGACAAAAATGTTGTCCATTTTAGTCCTGTGTTCTGAAACATACCATGTCTTGTGCATTTATCATGACCGGTGTGAGGTTTCACTTTGGCAAACAACGACTTACGGGGGACAAGTTGGTGGCAGCTGAGGTGTAGGATCTTAACCAGACGCCCGAACCATTCCATGTGGCTTCTCACAGCCCAGAGGAGCAACGGCTCTATTTCAATCTCCTCCAGGATGTCAGAGCTTTCATTCTATCTCTGAGTGAGAGCCTACCCATCCTGCAGAGGAAGATCATTTTGGCAGCTTGTATCCATGATCTTGTTTTTTCAGTCAACACCCACAGCTGGTTACCATGGTGAGGTTATGAAGATAGATTGACTGATAAATTGAGAGTTTTGCTTTTTGGCTCTGCTCTTTCTTTACCACGACAGACCGATGCAGCGTCCTAATTATTGCATTAAGTGATGGATTAGAACAACACCTGCAAGGTGAGGAAGAATTTACGACTACTTTACATTGCGGAAAGTTTTTTTGTGTTAGATAAAATTGTAAATCTACTTCTTTTAAGTTGTAAAAGAAGACCTTCTATGAAGGAAATCACTTTAAACCATTAAAAATTGACTCCACATATCAAAAAATTTTCCATCTGAAAAAAGACAGATCTCCCGCTCGGGGAGTTTAAAAGATTGGCCTCTATGCTTCTCATTAACATTTTATTATATGTTTTTAACTGTTTAAATTTGGAAAAGGACATACTCACAAACTGCACTTAGATCTGGTAAATTATCTATCCAATTTAGAATCAGAAATTATGAATTGATGACGTGTGGCTCAACATTTACTGAGACTTTTAATCAACCAACATTCGTTCACATTTTTTACTAATCAGTGTACTTTTAATATTTGGAGTGACGTGAAGCGATCCCACAAATGGATGGCGCTACAGACATTTCAAATTTCACCATCACAAGTGGGTTTGCTTCTGGCTTAACGGTCGCTCTTTGTGATGACATCATTAAAATATAAAAAAAAAACATGGATAATTCTTTTCAAATGTCCAAAACAGTCTTCAGTTTTAGTTTAGCTTTATTTTTCTGTCATTTACTCTCTTTTCTTCCTTTTTCTGATGACCAGCAGCAGTTTTTCTGTCATTGATTATGTACATGTACAGTATGTATGCACATGTACACAGTATGTACATATACAGTAAATGTACATACACATATTTATACTGATGAACACACACAGACACAGTCTGCTCAACATTGTCTGCAGAGTTTATTGATGACAATCAGATGGAACAGCCAAAAGTTTTACCTGTCATCCATCATGCAGTGTGTTTGCACACACACACACACACACACACACACACACTCTGTTTGTATAAAATGTCCACAGTCTCTCTGCAGCAGCAGTTTTCTACACAAACCATGATAAGTTCATCCTGTTCTGCATCATAAACATCCTCCTCTTTATGAGTGTTTGTCTTTTTCTTTCCACAAAAAGCAGGTCAAACTCAAGAGAAGCTTTTCATTGGTTATCAGAGTCTTCAATGATTTTTAGAACAACACAAAAGAAATACATCACAACACACACCTTACTAACACTCACACATATCAGGCTGACTAGTCTGCACAGTATGAGCACAGCGCCACCAACAGGCAAAACATATATATGTTCTGCTGTGAGGATGAAGGGTAGCAGTGCCCACACTGAAAAAAAAGTCCTTCTAAAAATGAGCTTTTTTACACCGAAAAGAGAGAAATTATGTTATTATGTTGTAATAATTAATGCAAAATCACTAATTTTACTCTGAATTTAGATTTAAATAGATTCCAAATGGTTTGAAATAAAGCTTAAAATGATGTCTTCTGTTTTTTATTTTATAACAAATGAAAAACAATTTAAGCTTTTGTTAATCGACTAACTTTTTATTTTAATCAGCCTATTTAGACTCTTTAAATAAGCATCAATTTAAAAAACCATAAACAGTCAAGTGCTACTTTTCAGTTTCTTTTTCTTCTTTCGGCATTTCCCTTTAGGGGTCGCCACAGCAAGTCAGTTTCTTCCATCTAATCATATCTGCTGCATCCTCTTCAGTCACACCAACTATCTTCATGTCTTCCTTCACTGTATCCATGAACCTCCTCTTTGGCCTTCCTCTAGTCCTCTTTCCTGGTGGTTCCAAATCCAGCATCATTCTTCTGATGTACTCTCTCTCTCTCTCCTCTGTACATGTCCAAACCATCTCAGTCTTGCCTCTCGAACTTTATCCCCCAAAACCTCTAACACGTGCTGTTCCCCTGATGTACTCATTTCTGATCCTGTCCATCCTGGTCACTCCCAGAGAGATCCTCAGCATCTTCATCTCTGCTACCTCCATCTCTGCTTCCTGTCTTTTCCTCAGTGCCACTGTTTCTAGACCAATCAGCATGGCCGGTTTCGCCACAATTTTGTACACTTTCCCTTTCATTCTAGCTGAAACTCTTCTATCACACATCACACCTGATACCTTTCTCCACCCGTTCCAGCCTGCCTGCACATGCTTCTTCACCTCTTTTCCACACTCTCCATTGCTCTGGACTGTTGATCCTAGTTCCTTAAAATCTTCCACCTTCTTTATCTCTTCTCCCTGTAACCTCACTTTTCCATTTGGATCCCTCTCATTCACACACATGTACTCTGTCTTACTCTGACTAATCTTCATTCCTCTTCTTTCTAGTGCAAACCTCCACCTCTCCAGCTTTTCCTCCACCTCTTCCCTCCTCTCACTACAGATCACAATGTCATCTGCAAACATCATTGTCCATGGGGATTCCAGTCTGACCTCGTCTGTCAGCCTGTCCATCACCATAGCAAACAGCAAAGGACTCAGAGCAGAACCTTGGTGCAGTCCCACCCCCACACTGAACTCTTCTGTCACACCTACAGCACAACTCACCACTGTCTTACAGCCCTCATACATGTCCTGAACCACTCTAACATACTTCTCTGTCACACCAGACTTCCTCATACAATACCATAGTTCTTCTCTAGGTACCCTGTCATACGCTTTCTCTAGATCTACGAAGACAGTACAGCTCCCTCTGACCTTCCCTGTACTTCTCTATCAGCATCATCAAGGCAAATATTGCATCTGTAGTGCTCCTTTTAAGCATAAAACCATACTGCTGCTCACAAATTCTCACTTCAGACCTTAGCCTAGCTTTGACAAGGTTTTCCCATAACTACATTGTTTGACTGATCAGTTTTATTCCTCTGTAGTTCCCACAACTTTGCACATCTCCCTTGTTCTTAAAAACAGGAACCAACACACTTCTTCTCCATTCATCAGGCATCTTCTCACTTTCTAATATCCCGTTAAACAGCCCAGTGAGAAACTCTAATGCCACCTCACCTAAACATTTCCATACTTCTACAGGGATATCATCAGGGCCGAGAGCCTTTCCACTCTTCATCCTCTTCAGTGCCCTCTTTATTTCTACCTTACTAATCCTAGTCACTTTCCACTATGGTAACGTCTTCTAATCTTTGTTCTCTTTCATTTTCTTCATTCATCAACTCTTCAAAGTACTCTTTCCATCTTCCCATCACATTACTGGTATCTGTCAAAAGACATCCATTCCTGTCTTTAATCACCCTAACTTGCTGCACATCCTTCCCATCTTTGTCTCTCTGTCTTGCCAACCTGTATAGGTCCATCTCTCCCTCCTTGCTGTTCAGCCTAGCATACAAGTCATCATAGGCTACTTTTTTGCCTTTGCCACCTCTACTTTAACCGTACACAGTAGCTTTCTGTACTTTGCCTACTCTCCTGACTCCTCTCAGTGTCCCACTTCTTCTTAGCCAGCCTTTTTTTTTTTTTTAGTGACTAAGTGGTGTTGTGACGTTTACACTAAGATGAATGTATTGTCAATTAAAAAAAATCTAAACCACAATGAGTCAGGGTTTAATCTGCTTTATTTGGCTGAAGAGGTTATGCAAATGATGTTTACAGCACAAAAAACTTTTTGATTTCCATAAAAAATTATTTTATTTCCACAAAACTTTAATAATCCCACATCAACAGTAGAAAAATACAGAGTAGAATAGTCTTTCATTGTTCAACTTAGTTCCTCTTTTCTCCTCTTTGAGCTGCAATCATCTCCTTTTTTCATACATATTTTTGTCTCTTTGTTTCAGTCTGATTCCTTCTTTCTCTCTTTCTCCACTTTTTTGTCTCTCAGAATTTTTTTTATGGAGTTTGAACACATGTTCTTTCCATAAAGTACAAAAAGTCATCTTTAATAATTAATAAACAAAATTTTACAAACACCCCACATGGTAAAATGTATTAGAGATGATGTGAAGAGAACTTATCAAACAACAAATGTTTTCTTTTTTTTTTTGTTTTAAATCTGCAATTTAAAACCCGTTTAGACAAGATTTGTGATTTTGGGCTTAATGAATAAAATTGAATTGAACAAATCAGAACAAGTAAACCTTCATGCAGACTGTGCCACTATCAAGGCTACTGGGATGTTCATGTAACATCCTTTTTTATTTGCCATGGATTATTTGGCATATCTAGCTGGTGCTAGACGGGCTAGACGGGCCTGGCCTGTTTTTCTAACTACTCTGCAAACTGCAGCCTTACTAAATGTGCTGAGTATCTCTAATGTTATAGAGAAAAAAAAAAAAAGGAACGCCACAAAAAGAATCTGCTTGGATGCAAGAGAACGGCCATGATTGTTGATGTGTCTGATGTATGGGCAGATAAGATTATTGATGAATGTTATAGGGTCTCAAGAAAAACAATATTGCTCAAATAAATTTGCATGGAGGTATGAGAGAATATTAATTTGTGGCCTCAAAATGCTTTTGTGGCACAAATTCAATTCCCTGCGAATTAATACAGAATTAATACAATGTGACAATTTACAAGGTTCTCTAGAAATGGACAAGCCATTTTGGTCGCTGCATGACGGAAACAAGTGCAATCTATCATTGTATGAACAAATTGAATGAGGTAGGCCTATTTAAACACTGTTCACTTTAAAAAGGGAGTGGAGACCAAAAGAAACTGTTTTTCTAAAAAAAAAAAAAAAAAAACTGCTCCCAACCAGGTTCCGTTTATAGAATGCATTGTCACAGTAACTGAGTCTGACTTTTGACTACCTCTCTTCTTGTAACAGGTTTAACTTTTACTTTAAGTTACCTCCCTTTCTGAAACCGAAAAAATCCATGTTTTGCTCATTTGGGGGTCAACAAACCACGAGTTTTTTTTTTTTTTTAACAAAACCTCCTTCTTGAGATGGGCCCTATGTCAGGAGCGCAATACAAGTTGTTTTGACTTTGTCGTTATTGTTGGGTTTTGTTTTTTTTTTTTCATTTTTTAAGAGCTTAAATCAATATGTTTTACTACTTTTTTAAAAATAATAAACTCCCCTACACTCTGCTCTGACTCTGCAAATGTTTAAGGCTACAAAATGTAGCATTGCACAAGTTTTGTTACACGTACAACTATAGCAACTTTAGATGCAAGCGTTTGAAAATTTGTGATTCTTCAGCATAATGAACAATATCATCTGCAATTTTATCATTGAGACACTTACGGGGTAAAAAGTAAATGTTACAAAAATATAATTACTTTCTTTTTTATTTAGGGACAAAAAAATTGTTGTACAAAGAATATATTTTTACAATTGTACAATCATTATATTTCAATCATCTCAAGTTGAAAAACCCGGCACCCTAAAAAAAAAAAAACAATTACAATTCATTTAGGAGAGACTCGGCAGACTGAGTGAACTGAAGCCTTTATTACTACAGATTATAGAAACTTTGGCACAGAGACCTGATGTGGTGGGCGTATCTGAGGGATGTTCTCAGGAAGAGGAGCCATGAAGTAGGTGATTCCCCAATAAGTAACACCCAGTAAAAAGATGAAAGATAAACACTTATGCTGCCTGAATCTAGAGATCCAGGTTTTGATAAGGAGTGACCACCACCTCGTTTGCTTTCCAGGCACTCCTCCCTTAGTTTCATATTCTTTCAGCAAGAACGATGTAAGATTTTCAGCCTCGTCATTATTTTTCTTACATTTCAATAAACCTGAACATGATTCATGAAAAATAATTTCACTAACAAATGTCCATCCAATAAAGTCTTTCTTAGACATCCCATGTTCAGGGTCTCTGCTATGATGCATCAGCACAAGGATCAGATGTTTGTTTCTGTCTTTCTCTGATGAGAAGAAAATAAATAGTTAGTTTAATGGAATTTCTAAAGTCAAGGAGTTCCTGTATACTTAAACTTTGAGATAAATAGTTTGGCATGACAGTAAATCTTGTTTTACCAAAAAGGAAAAATGGAATCACAGAGTTTGAAATTAAAAGTTTCTAAATCAGGGGCCGGCAGCCCAAAGTGTTCAAAGAGCCATATTGGACCAAATAACATCATGTCTGAAGCCACAAAAAAAAAAAAAAAAAAAAAAAAAGCCTTAATTAAACTTGAAAGCGAAGGGAACACATGCTGTATGCTTATACATTAGCTTTTTAGCCTACTGTCAAAATGGCCACAAATATAGAATGATTTAAGATCAAATCATGGTTAAAAGTTTATTGTCTCTGCAGCGCATCCTGAAGAACAGTGTCAGCATTTCCCTTCAGGGGTCCCAACAGAAAGTCAGGTACTTCCATCTAATCCTGTCACCTGCATCATCTTCGGTCACACCAATAAACACTTTGGTTGCTGTGGTAATGTTAAAACAAATAGAAAGCAATACAACAAAGAAATCAGATTGTTGATGTTATTTGTATTTTGATCATTCAAATAACAGCAATAGCAAAATCGAACGTGCATAATGCGCCCTTTATCAGGGCAACAAACAGAGTGCAATAAAACCCATTTATAAAACAGCAGCCTTTTGAAGACATAAAGACCTCTGCTCTCAGTTATTCTTCTCTTTTTCCCTTTGGGATTCATGGTCCAATCATGGAGCCTCTACCTGCCTGGCATACTGCCCTGTTGATAGATACGTGTAATTGCAGGTTATGACGCAAATCTTCGTAGACAGAATTGTTGAAAGGTAACATACATTCTACACATTATTACAGCATTAGAAGCCGTTGAGAATGTTTGTGTAATATTTGTCCGCCTTCAGAAATCAGATTATATACATGTACATTTCCCTCCCCGCTCTTTTTACATTTTTGAAAAAACTCCAGGGAACTACTAGGGCATTGTTTAAGAGGTGCAGGTTGCCAACCTCTACGCCAAACTGTCTTAAAAAAACAAAGCATTGGGTCATTTAAAAGAAAAAGGAAAGAAGTTTTGAGAAATTTTGATTGTCGACAGGTTTTTTTTTTTTTCTTTTATGAAGGGATTGATATACAAAAAAATGGTTTACGTGGGGTTTTTTTTATTAGTGAGGAAGGGTCTGACATTTTCTGCAGAAAATATTTTTTTAACAAGAGAAAGACGCGGAAAATTAATAATTGCTTGCAGCTTATTCATAGATAATGTCATTGGGGATTCTCATTTTGATGACAAGAATCCGACATCTGTTATTTAAACAGCTTTTTATCTCCTTTGTGGATTTTTCGTCATCTTGGAAATGTTTGAAACACCTCTTCTAAAGGTCAGGCATAAATTTTAACTTGCATCAGGCATGTAAAGTTAGATCTTTTTTTTGGCTATGGTATCCCTAAATTCACCATGCAAAAGATTTTTTACTCAATTAAGACCAGGTGAATATTTATTTGTTCTTTCATGTGAAGTTCTTGTACGTGACTCAGTTATAAGATTGATTGTTTACAGGAATAATCCAAAGAAAACTGGTAAACTATGAGCAAACCAGGATTAATTCAGAGTGACTGTGAGACTTGACAAGCAAAATCAAAAGATTTTCTATTACCTGAAATTTTTTCTTTGGCTGCGTTCACGTCTGACAGCGTACGAGTGTTGATGACACAGAAAACAAAATGAATTTTTTCCCAGAAACTTGATTGGTTATGTGGAATTTTCCCCTCCACCATTTCCAGCCATTGTTGATCAGCTCCAAAGCATCTCCCATGAGACACACTGCTGAACTTAACTGTCAGATGGAAACAGAAACACATTTCAGAAAAATCAGACTGTAAATTTTACATTAACCCTTTCATATGCACAGTATCCATAAGTGTGTCCTTTGTGGTAACAAAACATAGGTTCAGAAAACTTTTTTTGTCTTTGTTGTAAAACAGTTAATCTGGAATCTCTCCAGGTTTCTTCTCAGTGTTAAAGACCCCATTATCAGAACTGTGAAACTGAGGTCAGTATATTTAATGCTTTTTAGACACTTGCAAATGGTCCGAACAGTTGTTTGCAGCTGATTAATAGAGAATGTCTAAAAGAATTACTCTAATCTAAAAGCATTTTTAATTGGCTAATCATCTTAAAAACCCAAGATAAATTTTGCATTAAAACAAATTATCACAGCTGCTTTTGGCACTTTTTAAAACCGATGTTCAGTAATGATGAAAGCATCTCACATTTCTTACCTGACTGTGTGCTGAACATTCTTCGGTAGCCTATGAGAATTTTCTTAAAAATGAGAAAAAACTGGTGGAGGGAAAAAAAGCAAGAAACAAAATTTTTTTTAAATGAATTAAACAGCCTCCAAATAAGCCTTACCCAGAGAACAACCAGAGGTATACATCACTTTTGAGAGGAGCATCTGGAGACTAATTATTGCTCACTGAGTACCTCAGTTTCAACCTGTCTCCCAGACTGTTTTTTTACTCCCCCAATACAAAATACTGTTTGATATTTTATGTCCCAGCAGTGACCAAAATTCTGCTCAAAGCAAATAAGCAGCATGATTATAGACGGCCCCGCTTCCCCTGAAAAAAAGGTTTCAGTAGATCTTAAACACAAAATTATATTCCAAATAGTTGGACAAATTTGGAAAGTTAGTTGTTTTTGTTTGCTTTACCTCAAATTAAAAATGTTACAATCCAGTAAGAGATCTAAAAGTATCACTTCTCACATGTTGGCTTCATGACTTCACACCAACAAGCAAAATGATGGGTGAGTAAAAAGCCAGAAGTTGGTTCCCACATCATTAGTGCTGATTTTACCGATACTAAAAAAGATAGGATATGTTCGTATGAGAGCTGAAAACACAACCAACAACAATCTAGTTTGCCAGGTCTCCCATGTTTCATTGCCAAAGTTCTGTTTTCAGAGCTGTTCTTGAAGACATCAAGGATTGGCTTTGGTTACTTTCATCTGTGTTCCTCCCTGTTTCATTACCTGCTTCACCCTCAGATCCTTTCAGAGTTTATTCAGTGTGGATCTCCACTTAAGCTTTTAAAATTTTAGCCCTGGCCCTTTTCCTGGATTTCTGCCCTTAGACTTCCACCTCTTACCCTCTTAGCACGTGATCTTCTTTGTGTTTTGGATTCTGGATAATTTTTTAGTCCTCTTAAAGATCTCTCTTTTTTAATGCGAAGGGGTGTAGCCAAATAAATCCAAGTTGCCTTCATAATATCACTACCCCCAAAGAAGTGTTTACCTCACTACCTTCTCATCGAACATTTGACTGTGTCATTGACCTCTTACCTTGTGCATAATACAATGAGATACACTTTATTCTTTGTCAGCAATCTCTGTCTGCAGGTTAGATTAAGCTTTTAACCTCCCCAACAGGTAAAACTTTTTTTTTGTGGGAAAGAAAGACCGAACTCTAGGTCCATGCATTGACCACAGAGCTGTTAATGGCTTAACCATAAAGAATCGTAAACCTCTGTTACTTATTTCCATGGATCTCAATAGATTGCTTTTTATAAATACTTTAATAAATAATTAATTCAATTAAATTTTACAGATGTGACATTGCTGTTCTGAGACTGCAGATGCTTACATGAGCAATAGAGAAAGCTTTGCAGTTAAAACCTGTCATACTTTTCGGAATTTAGTGGAATGATCAGTATTAAACCCTGTTTCCAGTCACTGTTAATAAATTTAAGAACTTACACAAGCTGTGTTCTCTACTTCAGCACTAGCTTGTCCTAAACCAAAACCACCATACTGTATGCATTATTTGTTTATTTTAAATGCTTTACAGCCAAAATGGTCGTCCTGTATTAATGTCATTTCAGTTCAATTCAATTCAATTATAACTTTATTTGTCCGTTAGGAACTTCATTTACAAAGAAGAACAACAACTTTTAAAAAATTGACTAGTGTTTGTAAGGCTTATCTTTAAAAAAAATAAAATACTGATTTAAATGATTGATGAATAAATTATGACTTTATAATATTTTTTTAACAACTCTTACCTGCTGAATGGCCACATAACTGCAAGGAAAGAAAAACAAGAAATTAAGTTAAATTAAATATTTTGTAGCTGTAGACATTTTAATGATTTTGTTTTCCTTTAATGGTTGGTAATGTCTATTGTTATAAAGCTTAGGTCAGAAAAAAAGAATGTTTCCTACAATTATAATAAATGACTAACTTTAAATGACCAAATTAAAAAAAAAAACTAAAATTACTCACGTCAATATTTTCAAGAATGTGTTTTTAAATAAAAATCTAACAGACTGTAACACAGAATAAATTTAATTTAGTAAATCCGTATCCGTACCTTTCTGTAGTTGCGGAGTGAAGTGAATCTGACTGAAAGTTGTTCTGGTAGGACCGGTCTTTGGATCCTCCCTCTTTCACTCACTTGTTTGTCCTCATTTAACTAAGACATGTCTCACTGAGAACTCTATAAAAACATAAAAACATTTATCTTGATGAAATCTTATCAAACAAAGTTTTACAGAAAGAAAATGTCTTCTTTTAATCAAATTTAGGATTCAAATTTCAAGGATTTGATGAGTTTTTTAAGGTTTCTGGAAAAAAAAAAACAGACAAAAATTGTATCTGTTCTTTACTTTTTAAATATGCATTGTTTTATTTTATGGAAAGAAAATTGAACAAAAGAAAAATGTTTCTTTGGCTTTAGCGGGAGAAAATATCAGAAAGACAGAACTACAGAGAGAGATAAAGAAAGAAAGTAGTGGGGCTGAAACAGAGAGAAACGAAAGTGAAAAATGTAAGAAAAAAAGAAAGGAATTGAGCTCAAAGAGGAGAAAAACGTAGATAAAGTAATCTACTCAGTATTTTTCTATTGTAGATTTAGGATGATTCAAGTTTCACAAGAATAAATGAACTTGTTTGGACATCAAAATGTTTTATATTCTGTAAACATCATGTGATAATAACCTGTTTAACCAGATAAATTCTTAAGATTAAAGCCTGACTCATTGTGGTTTAAAATTCTCTTTTAATACATTAACTATTTTAATAAAATACATTTATCTAGGTTTTGATTTATATATGTGTTGCATTATTAATGTATTAACTTATTGTCCAATGCTATTGTCCAATCAGGACAATGCATGTAATCAGCATATTCCATTTGAGTTGATGTATTACCATTGCAGATTGTACATCAGTACATGACTGTCTTTTTTTTAACCAATTTTTTAAAGTTTTCTTCAATATTAAATAATTATCACAGTCTCTAACATCAGCTGGGAGTGCATTCCGTGACTTTACACCTTTAACAGACACCACCATTTGGCTGCATTGGAACCGTTTGGTGGAGTTAATTATTGAAGGCCAAGAGTAAAACTGAGTTCTAAATGAATGAAAACAGAAGAGTAAAAAAAAAAAATCCATTTTGTAATTCTTTTTTCTTTCAGTCTTCCTTTGAATGCCTTGTTTTGACCTCAAACCTCCTGAAGAACATTGATGAAAGAAACAACCAAAAACCTATGAAAAGTTTTAAAAGATTTCAGAAACAACCCTTTATACATACAATAATGTTCCTAATAACAGCAGTACAGTGTGACCAAAATCATCCAGATTAGTGTTTTAGTGTTTTATTGCTACATAAAAACAAGTTACCAGCTGATTCAGTAGATTCTCAGTAGAAGGTTCTGTAAAACTGTGTTTAAGTAAACTTTTTTTCTTTAGTAGATTAAGCCTTTCACTGGGCTCTTCGAGAGATGTGTCTTGGTCACATGAGGAAAACCAAGTGTATGTAAAAGGGTGGATATAAATACCAGTTCTACCAGAACAACTTTCCGTCAGATTCACTTCACTTCAATCTGCAACAACAGAAAGGTATGAGATCTGAATTTACTAAATTATTTTAATTCTGTGTTACAGTATGTTAGGTTTTTTCAAATAACGGAATTTAATCATATATGTAGACTATTTTTTGTGACCGAGTGTCACATTTTACTACTAAGTGATTTTAGTCTTTTATTTTCTAACTTTTCAGAGTTAAAATCACAGATTTTTGTAGCAAACATTCTTTTTTATTTTCTAAATTTGTGTTACAGTTAACACACAAACAGCCATAAGAGGAAAATAAAATAATTAAAATGTTTTAAAGCTACAAAACACTTCATTTATCTTCTGAATTTTGTTGGTCTTCAAGATATATTGAATATTACTTCATTAATTTCCCCAGCAGTCATGTCGTGGTGGTGGCCATTCGGCAGGTAAGAGTTGTGTAAAAGGATCAGTATTTCATCACCAGCATTCATTCACCATTAACATAGACCAATAACATGTTTAAATACTAGCTTGATGTTTTTGTTTTTTAGAAAGCCTAAGTTAGTCAACTTGAAAAAGATATTCTTACTTTCTGCCTATAAATACTTGCCGATATTTAAATTAAACCAAGTTTTTTGGAATATCAATAATAATTTGTTAATGTTTAAGACTACAAAGGGGAGTGTAAGCATCAATAACAAAAGTTCACAGAAAACACAAATTTTAAGTTTTTTCTACAAGTAGAATGTAGTTTAGAAGCAAGGGTTTTGAAAATGGTAATTCTCTAGAATAATGAACAACATCCTCAGAAATTTTATTATCGAAACATCAGAAAAAAAGCAAATGTTACCAATGTTTTTAATTACTTTCCTTTTCATTTGGAGACAAAGAATCTGTAGTACATAAAAAATATAGATATATAGTTTTTACTACAGTTGTACAATCATCACATCACATTGAGTAGAACCAAACTGATCATAATTCAATCAGGAGAGACTCAACATATTGGGTCATCGTGAGCAGTTGTTGAGTACAGTATACATAAAAACTTTTAGCATAGAGACCCTAGTGTGATATCTCAGTGAAGTGCTCCAGAAGAGAAGCCAATAAATAGGGTGATTCCCCAAAAATAAGACTCAATAACAGTATGAAAAGAAAACACTCGGCCAGAATCTAGAGAACCTGTTTTTCTTGAGGAGTGTGTTTACCCAGTGTGTTTAGCAAGTCTGTGCCCAAAGGCAGTAATCCTCCTCCTCACTGTTCAGAAGAATACTGTGGTAAATACAAGTGGTGCAAAGCTGCTGAAATAATTTATATTCTCTTTTCAAAAAACATTTCTGTTTGAAATAGTTTTATTGAAAGCCTTCAAGAGTGTTTTCATACAGATTTCACAAGATATACAAGCCTTCTTCTTTATTTATTTTTCTTTATTTTTTTTCAATACTTTCGTCAAATACTACCGTTTTGTTATCTTCCGCTTATCTGGGGCCAGGTCGCAGTGACAACAGCATCAGCTGGGATCCCAGGTTACATCCTCCAGCTCACCCCGTCTAGATGTGAGACGTAATTTCTTCATCAGGTCCTGGGTCTGCCTCTGAAGCCCTGCCACTCCTCTGGGTGGGACAGAATTCTTCATAAGCAGGGTTGGCATCCTAACCAGATGTCAAAACAACCCCATCTGGCTGTTCTTAATCCAAAGGAGCAACGGCTGTACTTTGAGCTCCTCCTGGATGACATGGCTAGCGGAACCTCACCCAGACGAGGAAGCTCATTAAAGTTGTTTGTATTCGTGATCTTGTTCTTTCAGTCACCACCCACAGCTGGTTTTGATGGTGAGGGTAGGAACACAGATTATGGTAACAATGGTGAGGTTAGGAGCATATACCAATTGATAAATCTAGAGCTTTGCTTTTCAGCTCAGCTCTTTCTTCACCATGACAGAATGATGCAGCGTCCTAATTATTGCAGACACTGCATCGATCTGTCTGTTGATCTCCTGCTCCTTCATTCCCCCACTGTAAACAAGGCCTCAAGATATATATATATTTTTAAGACGTAAAATTTGCATAATTTTATTATGAGTCATTATTAACAAAGGAAATACGTACAGTACATCGTGACCAAACAACAGAACTTTTTAATTTATTCATTTAGTCGTTCCTGGAGAAGTCAAAATAATTGGACTTGGAAACTCCTTACTCTCAACACAATAATTAATAAATGGATAGATTTTGTTTTCAAATGTTTGACCTGAAAAAGTATACAAGTGAGATCTGTTTTCTGCATCATAAAAAGAAATCTGGCCCTGTTTGTAGTCCAACAAGATCCCCAAAGTGAGGATGAAGTACCGTGTTGATAGTAGTACGATTCTCATCAAAAGCTTTCTATCTGACCTGCTTTGTTCAACATTATTGTCCAGTAACCATTCGATGGCGTGAAAGTCACAAATCCCTTTCTCAAAGCGGCCTCGAGATATTTTAACTCCTCCACCTATGAATTACAAGTAATGAACAAAACCAGTGACAAAGGGTGGCTTTGGCGGAGTTCAACTCTCACCAGAAATAAATCCACATATTGCTTGCAATACTCTCGTCATACAGAGACTGGCTCCCAAACTTTTGTAAGAAAAAAAAAAGGTATGGAAGTCTTGCTGAGTCAAAAAACTTCTGTATATACTCTATTTATGGTGCAACAAAAACAAGAAAAAACAGACAAAACAATAAGAGAATTTAGCCATTTTACATAAGCCAGCCCCTTCCCAGTTGACTGCACACAGTAGGCATCTCCAAGAAAAAATAGAAAAGGCTGACATTTTTTTTCAAAGTTTTTATATTGTCATAAATAGCATTTCTTCTCATGATTCCTTGAAGAGGAAGTGTAATAATAAGTTATTTTAACCACAAACCTTCACCTTTGTTTTTTTATGGACTGATATTTTCTAATGATGAAGTTTAAGCCTCAATGTTGCTGTTTAACATTTGAGTTTGAGTGGACATTTAAAGCTATTGGTCACAGTTTTCAGTGTATTTCTACCAAAACACTCATATATTATTTTTTTAGCACAGAAACGTTGATGCATTTATCATTTTTGATGGTTGCTGCTTAAAATAAATTATTGATCAAATTGTTTACATTCATTTTTTTCTTCCCATTTGTTTTTTTAAATTATTTTTTGAAAAACCTCCTCGGCAGACATAACCCTGTCAAAAGCCCAACAGGTATGTGATTTAACTTTTCATAACTAAATATTAAATTTAAAAGTATCAAAAGCAGTTAAAGTGTTTTGCAAGCCTAGTTGTATTGCATTATGTTACTTTTACACTTATTAGCCAATGTAAGAAATGCTCTTTTTTTTAACCACATCCAAAATTAGCTGTATTATGTTGAAAAAATTTAAACATCAATAGAATGAAATTGCTGCTGACACAAACAAGAGCTAATTTTGACAGGTTGAAATTTTAAAATTTTCCGTAAAGTGCGGTAGACATTTTCATGTACTCGTTCAATTCGATGCATCTGAACATTGGTATAGGTAAGGCTGTACATCAAGAATGGCCACTTACGGTCAAGCGTTCAAATTATTTATAAGATAACCAAGTGTGAGCTTTTGTATTCAGCAAAAATGTTGCAGCTTTGGCCAATAGATTCTGTTTGAATGCCTGTCCACAGTGCAGGAGAACAGTAACGGATAAATATTGAAACAATTTTGGGAGAGTTTGAACAGACTATCCCATGAGTTGATAAGCTAAATATTTCTAAAAATTTGGATATTAAATCTCTTTAATACAAATTAGACAAATTACACATATAACTTGGATGTAAAAAATTAGCTTACGCCTGAAATTGTAACAAATCACTATTTTAAAAAACTTTATTTGCTTAACTAACGTCCAAACACAAGTTAGTTTATTAAATAGAACATGAACTGTGTGCCTGTACAGAGAATACACAATATGTCCCGGCCTCTTATTTAAATCACTCTATTATAGAAGATTGTTAATATGTACAGGCATGTGAGAAAATTAGGACACCCCATTAAATAATCAGCTCTTTATTTAGAAATGGTTCACATACCAATATCCAGTCATGTTTATATGTATTTTTCAAAAAGAAAGTGATTTGATTGCAATTTAACAACAAAAATGAACATTGTTTGACAAATCCAAAAAAAGAAAAAAAAAAAGTATGTATTTTAATGGAGGAAAAAGTTAGGACACCCTACCCCCTAATAGCTAGTGTTGCCCCCTTTGGTTGATTTCACTTCAACGAGACGCTTTTTGTAGCCTTTTACCAGTCTCTGACATCGATCAGGAGAAAGTTTGGCCCACTCCTCAATGCAGAATTCTTTTAGCTGTGAGATGTTTGAGGGGTGTCTTGCATGTACAGCCCGTTTCAAGTCACCCCACAGCATTTCGATGGGATTAAGATCAGGGCTTTGACTTGGCCATTCCAGGACTCTCCACTTCTTCTTTTTTAGCCAGCCCTTGATGGATTTGCTGGTATGCTTTGGGTCATTGTCTTGTTGCAGTATCCAGTTACGCTTTAGCTTTAATTTTTTGACAGATGGTTTCACATTTTCTTCAAGCACCCTCTGATACACAGTAGAATTCATGGTAGATTCTATGATGGTGAGCTGGCCAGGTCCTGCTGCAGCAAAGCAACCCCAAACCATGACACTGCCCCCTCCATTCTTAACAGTTGGCATGAGGTTCTTTTCTTGGAAGGCTGTATTTGGTTTACGCCAAACATGTCTTCTGTTCTGGTGTCCAAATAATTCAATTTTAGACTCATCTGTCCAAAGAACCTTATTCCAGAAGTCATGGTCTTTGTCTATGTTCTCTCTGGCAAACTTCAGTCCGGCCTTGATGTTTTTTTTAGAGAGCAAAGGTTTCTTCCTTGCACACCTCCCATGCAAGTCACACTTGTGCAGTCTCTTTCTGATCGTAGAGTCATGCACTTTCACATCGACAGTTGCCAGAACCTGCTGTGATTCCCTTGAGGACACTTTACGATTTTTCAGGACCTCTTTGAGCATCTTGCGTTCTGCTCTGGGGGTAAACTTGCCCGGACGGCCAGATCTTGGCATGGTGGCAGTTGTTTTAAACGTCCTCCACTTGTAAATAATTTTGCGAATGGTGGAATGGCTGATGTTAAATTTGTTTGAAATCTTTTAAAATTCTTTAGCAGACTCGTAAGTGGCCACAATCTTCTTTCTGAGGGCATCAGGAAGCTCTTTAGACCTCACCATGGCGCTCACCTCAACATCTCAACTGTCAGGGCCACACCAAACTAAATCTGAGGTTTAAATAGGGCAAGGCTCCATTCAAATGCTGGGTAACAATGTACTGATCATGTGCACCTGACGTGATGCACCTGTTTGGGATTTTCAACATTTTAAGAGGGATAATATAGGGGGTGTCCTAATTTATTCCTCACCAGAAATTGCATTATTTTTTAAATAAATTTTACAGAAAGTTTTAAAAAGGCTTTTCTTATTTTTTTATTGTTTAGTTATATTACTTGGATCCCTGAGTTTAATTAAAATTGACATTAAAAAAAATAATAAATGAATTACTCTATTCATCCCTCACCGGGGAAATTTGTTTGCTGCACTCCTTACACCGCAGCAGGCTGCCCTTCAACGGCACCAATGGTGGGAGAAGCAGGGGTTAGGTGTCTTCTCCAAGGACCCTAGACGTGCTCTACGTGGGACACGACCCCGCGACCTTCCGGCCCGCGGGCGAACGCTCTAACCACGCGGCCCACCGTCTCCCCTTAACTACCCATATGTCCAAATATATTTTAAAATACACAGGATTTCATAGGATGTCCTAATTTTTTCACATGCCTGTACATGGCTGGTGATTTGTGTCTGAGTTTAGATTAATTTTTCAGATGTTAGGCCTCTTTGAAGCTTCCTCCATTTTTTTCTCACTGGGTTTTTAAGAGTTCGTTCTCATCGTGAAAAGGGGTCTAAGGACAGCAGTATCCTGGCTGTTTAGTTTTTTATGTTGATTTTTAAAATGATTGTGATTAACTTTCTGAAGTCTTTTGCAATATCAATGTTTTGATATTGAACTCTACTGTAAACAAAATAGAATAGAACCTGTAAATTGAATCAGTTATTTGACATTGGCCATAACTGATAATAATAATTTTGTAAAGTCATTACTTGTGTATTTTATTTGTTGAAATACATCTTTTCAGTTTTGAAAATTAAGTAACATTTTCAAATTGTTTACATATAAACATAAATACATATATATATATATATATATCAAGTCCATAAATTTCTGCTAAGTTTATCAATGTGGTTTCTTTTGGACATTTTAATTTTCCGTTCATTTAGCCATTTAGCGCTAGCTTCTCTCACCCTGGCTGCATACTCTAGCTCACCCGGAAAGATCCCAAGGTGTTCCCCGGCCAGTCTCTCCAGTGGGTTTGTGCCTACCTCCGGATCTCCTTCCGGGGGGAGCTGCGCTTGGGAGTGCATCCTAACTGAATGTCCAATCAACCCTATCTGGCTTCCCTTGACCCGGAGGAGCAACGGCTCTAATCCAAGATTCTCCCAGGTGGCAGAGCTCCTCACACTATCTCGGAGTGAGAGCCCGCCACTCTGCGAAGGAAGCTCATTTCGTCCGCTTCTGTACGCGATCTCGTTCTTTCGGTCACCAACCATAGCTGGTGACCATAGGTGAGGGGAGGAACGTAGACCAACTTGTAAATCAAAAGCTTTGTTCTTCGACTCAGCTCTTTCTTTATAATGGTGGACAGATGCAGTATCCTGCTTATTATGGACGCCACACCAATCCGTTTGTTGATCTTTCTCTCTATTCCTTCCACACTTGTGATCAAGACCCTGAGATACTTAAACTCCTTCATTTGAAGCAGGATGCTGTCCCTGACCCACTCTTTTTTTGGGCAAGGAGTATGGTCTCAAATTAAGAGGCGCTGTTTCCCATACCAGCCTCTTCACACTCAGCACACTCGGCAAATCGGTCAAGCAAGAGCTTCATTTTTACGGATAAGTAGGTCCTATTGGCTTCAATGGACCGTGATCTACAACTTCACTTGACCGATTTGCTGCAGAGTGTGAAGCGGAATGGATGGGAATCTCCATATTTAATGCATTTTTAAATTTACACATTTGAGTTATTTATTTTTAGATCACCACAGAATAAATAATTGTTTCATTTTGTTAAAATTATTTATATGTGATTATTTCTATTCACTCAATTATTTCTCTAATTATTTTCCAGTCTTTGATAAACCATGGAGGACATTCACATGGAAGTAAGTATGAGATTTTTCTGGTTATTTTGATGCAACTTATGAGGTTTTCCAGTTGACGCTGATCATTTATCAGAAATTAGTTTTAAAAAATGTTTTTCCATTTGTTTATATTCTAGGCCTCAGGAAGATTTGAAATATGTGAGAGATTTCAAACCTCAATCAAAAAATGTCAAGCACATAAAAGTACTGGTCTATGGACCGGTCGGTGCTGGGAAGTCCAGCTTCATCAACTCTGTTTCAAGTCTTGTGAAAGGAAAACATGTTATTCCTGCTCTGTCCAGTAGACTTAATAAAGAAAAAGGGACTTTCACCACCGAGGTATGAAAATACTTTAGTCTTTTTTATTTTTATCTGTTATTTCTTTATATTTATATTTCTATTATTTAGGTATATTAAAGGTTTCTTGTTTTCAAATGTGATCCAACAGTTTACATTTGATGTTTTATTAGTCAGTACTATTAAAGCACATTTTATGGGTGCTTATGATTTATTTTTACTGTTTACACTAAGTAGATTTATTATTTTCTAGAAATGATAATATTCTACCTCTTTATTTGACAGAAAGATTAACATTTGCTCTTACTGTAAAAAACCCAACGTGTTGTTTATGTGGTTATGAGTTGTGTTTTACACAATTACATTCTATAAAATGCTGTAAAAGTAGTATTTATTAAATTGTTAATTTTATCCGATTAATCAAATAATTGATCCAATAATCGACAGATTAATCAATTACCAAAATAATCGTTAGTTCCAGCCCTAGATTTTTTTCACTAGTGCGGATCTTAAATAAATTGTTGGAACAAAACAAAAGCTGTTATGGTGTTAAAAAATACAAAAATAGAAAAAGTATTTATACTTCTTATCTAATAATTTTTTAAACTGTTTTTAACATAGTTTCAAGTTCATAAAATGACAAAACCTGGAGAAGAAGACTTCTTACCTTTTGTCATCTGTGACACCATGGGTTTGGAGGAAGGAACAAAAGGCGGAGTTCAAGTGAAAGATGTCGAGCTGGCTATCGGAGGTTTCATGAAGGATAACTATAAGGTTGCTGTTACTCATCAAACAAGTTTGCTGTCATGTTTAACTTGCAAATTCAAAAATCTGAACATTTTTAGTGAGCACCTAAATTTGTTTTTAGTGTAAAGCAGAAGCTCCAATGCCATTGGATGACGAACATTACAACCCTAATCCCACTCTGGACGACAAAGTTCATGTTGTGGTTTGTGTTATCTCTGCTAACATGACAGAGATCCCACCCTACATTTCATTAAAGTTGGCAGAAATCAGAGAGACGACTTCAGATGTAGGTAAGAGTTGACCCCAGGATCTCACTTTGAATAATAAGGGGACTCTGACATGGATAAGCCGTATAGAAAATGACTGAACTTACTGGTTAACACACAAAGAAAATGGCTAGATGGCAACTTGAAACATCTGAGCAAAATTTTAAATAGAAAACAAGATTTAAAAAAAAAATCTCTTCTACAGGAATACCGCAGATTTTGGTTGTGACCAACATTGATGAAGCCTGTGAAGAAACTGAAAAGGACTTGAAAAATGTTTACAAGAGCATTCACTTGAAGAAGAAGGTGAGGTTTTCTCCCTTAAGCCATTGTAATTATTTGTGCAAAAATAACAGAACTTTGCAACGTAAGACTTGATATATGTATTGATTGCGATTACTTTTTTTTCTCAGATTAATGAATTCAGTGAGAAAACTGGCATCCCATTGAATTGCGTCTTTCCAGTGAAAAACTACAGCAAAGAAGTAGAATTTGATGACAACATTAATACACTGATTGTGTCGGCCCTCAGACACATTCTGGATTGTGGGGACGAGTTTGCTCTCCAAATGAAGGAGTGAGATAGAATTACTGTACATGCAAACTTACAAAATCACATGTTTCTGTCATGATCCAGATTAAGACATGCAAAAACAACCAGTTTCTGAACTAATCTAAAATTGTTTAATCAAGATAAAAACATGAAAACATTTTATTATTATATACCATATTGTTTCTTTGTTGATAAAATTTACCTTAATATTTCAAAAATCATGTAAATACCATGGTTAATCATTTAACTAAATCCACTATACTTTCCAATGAAAACCTTTAAAAATATATATATTTCATGAGGGATTTTCTCTTTTTGTTGCCCTCACAACCAATGCAACTGCCTTCATATTTGGGATTTTTCTTCATTTTTTTTAACTGTTTCTATTTCTGCCTTTTAGTATGCTTTTTTTAAAAAAAAAAAAAAGTGAAGCGCACTCTAAATAAATTAGTCAATTATTATTATTGTTGCAGTATTTATTTATTGGCAGGAAAAATCATACAGCACGATGGGAAATTCCTAATCACAACAGGTGTTACAACACAACATCATTGAACCACGATGATCCGTAAAGGAAAACAAACCATAACACACAGTCTCTGGTGTATTATGTCTGGTCACCACACACATACCACAGAATTCACCATATAAATGAAAATATTACTGGAGAGGTGGACAGATTAACCGGATGCTGCGGCTTCTCCGCAACACTGTGTCCGGCAGTTCCATCACAGGGGTCGTGACCAGATTCCTGCCATGGTGTTTGAGGAATAAAGGGTTGGGGGGCGGAGCTGGAGCAAGACCGCTGGGGGCGTCCTCGCTCCTTGCTTGGATTGACGATTAATCTATGTTGGTTTAGGCGCTCATAAAGTATGCGAAGATGTGCCAGGTGCTTGGATTTTGAGTTGCTCGCCATGAGAGACAAATAGTCCATGAGATGCTGAAAAGTCTGAGCAGCATTCTTAAGTCCGAAAGGCCTGTGAAGAAATTCAAACAATTCAAATGGTGTGATAACTGCTGTTTTTGGGACGTCCAATGGTTGCCTGGGTACCTGGTGATATCCCGGACCAGGTCAACTTTGGAGAAAATAGTTTTCCCGCCAAGTGACTGAAAAATCCTGGTTGTGCACAAAAGGTTACGGTTCTGCCTCATTCAATCGTTGGTCATCACCGCAAGAGAGGCAACCGCCACCAGGTTTGGGGACGATGTGGAGAGGAGATGCCCACAGGCTGTTGGACCGCCGAACGATGCCCAATCGCTCCATGCTGTCAAGCTCTGCTTTGGCCACAGCCAAGTTGATAGTGTCACGTTTGTAAGCACGGGCGTAGACTGGAGGGCTGTTTGTGGTTATGTGGTGTTCAACGCCGTGCTTTGTGGTCAGTGCTGAAAAAGTGGGTTGTATGAAGGTTGGGTACTCAGCGAGCAGGGAGTGGAAATCGTCATCAGCAGGAAACGTACTGGACACCTTGACAGAGTTACCATTTCGAAATGTGGATGTATAGGAACAAAACATAATGGCATTGATCAAACGCCGGTTCATAAAGTCCACCAACAGTCCATGTGCACACAAAAAATCTAATCCTAGCAAAGGAAAAGCCATTTTCGCAGTGACAAAGTTCCAGGCTAATCGCTGTCCTCCAAATTACATATCTTGTGCCGTAAGTGCGAACAGTGCCGTTAGCAGCTTCCAAAGGCGGCCCGTCACTGTTGGCTGAAACATCTACTGTACAAAAGATACTCATTTCTTTGTGCGCCTGTGTCACACAGGAAACACCGTCCAGATAAAGTGTCTTTAATGAACAGTAGCCCAGCTGTGTGGCCAAAACTCATGGCTACTAGTGAGCACAGGCTTTGATATTTTCCGGCTTGCTGAAGCTGCATGGAGAAACGCAACACCAAGCTTTGGCTCCAAACTTTGCATGATAAAAGCACAAGCTGGGAGTCCGCTAGTGTCGAGTTGTCCTTGAAGTACAAACAGCTGAGGCATTTGGAGTCACGTCATTCTGTACAGGAACAACAGCGACCACACGGGGCTGTTGGGTTGCCGGGAAAAATGTATCAGCCTCCTCAGCGAGTGCCCTACAGTCTGCGATTGTGTATTGTCCAGAACAGTGCGAGCTTGTGCCGAAAGTTAACATAAAAACAGGTGAAAAGCATTCTGTCCATTAGCTCAGAAGGCTTCCTGTCACCCAGTCCTTGAAGAAAGAAAAGACGGTTGGCCCTTTCAGCATCTGAAAGGGCAAACGTTTTCAACAGCTGCGTTTTGAGCACATTGTATTTCTCATTTGCTAGTGTGGTTGTGCAGATGCACAACTCTGGCCGCTGTTGAACTGCTCAATGCTGAAACCACATAAACGTATTCAGTCGCGTCCGTGGTGATCTGTCGTAGCACAAACTGTGCTCCCATTTGAGCGATCCATACAGACCCGGACCATTCCCAAACTCAGGGAGTTTGAGCGCGACAGCTTTGTAGCTGTTGTAGTACCTGTGGATAGGTCCAACAGACAATTGTCAGGGTCACCATCGTGGATTTGGTCAGTAAATGGACACAATTGCGTGAACACACGAATGCATGTGTTATTTTATTCCAAACTACAACAGACATTAAAAACATGACGTCATCAAACCACACCGATCCTTAAAGGGAAGCAAACCATAACACAGTCTCTGGTGAATTACATATGTTAGGTAGAAAATGTATATCCTTATACACTTCTTTATTTTATCATTCAAAAGTGTCTTTTACTCTGTGCTTTATTGAGGATGTCCAGAACCCACTGATCCCTGAGGTCAGTTTGTGAACTATAGTTCATTATCTACTGTATAACTCATTCGTTATCTATTAAAATAACAAATGAGTTAATTGCCTCCCTTCACCTTTGTTTGTTTTACCCTCACCAGTTGTAAACAGGGGGCTGCAACTGTTTCTTTTCACCATCTGTAAGTGGGGGTTTGTCACCCTTTTCTCTCCCACACTACTCTGTAAGGACACACCTTTCTTTTCTTTACTATTGTACAAATAAAGCAGACAAGATGCATATTCTCTCATAGTCGCTCCGGTCAGGCAGTTGGGGTGTTCCATCCTTACACAAGTAAAAGAGAGTATCTCGTTCGTTCTCTGATCAGCACTGCTTTGTGATAAAGATCAATTACTTTTAAATCCAACAATATATGGTAATCACAGACACCCATTTTATTTAGAGTTTGTGTAAGATGTTTAGACCTCATTAAAGTGTTTGCTTGGGGTTTCTTGAAAATAATTTAAACTAAGAAAACTTAGTATTGAAGGATTAGATCATTACATAGAGAAGTTATACAAAAAGATACTTGATCTGCTGTTCACTGCTCAGTCTTGCTTACTGATGGTGATTTAAATTTTGAATGTGTTCTACCTCATGAGCCTCGGGTGCTGGACCCCCTACATATAAAAAGCGAGACACAGTATACCCTAGTTTTTGTGGTACTTACGTTCCAAAAGGAACCCGTGACAGGCTAAATCCGTGAAGTAGAAACCTTTATTTTATTTTACAATTATTATAAAATTAAATACTCAATTATACATTGAAAAGAAAGAACAAACCATTTTACAGGCTCAAACAGTTGTTTCACAAGAAGGTCAGACAGGGTGATGAGCCTCAAACTACTTTGTAGAAATCGAAGGGATGACGTTAAATGTAGTTTGTGGGTATGCTCCAAAGGTAGTATGTGAGACCGAGCAGAAAGACAAATTGTGGTCAGACCTTGATGAGGTGATTCAGAGCATCCCTAGAAGTGAAAGAGTTGTTATTGGAGCAGACTTTAATGGCCACGTTGGTGCAGGAAACAGAGATGATGAGGAGGTGATAGGCAGGTTTGGTATCCAGTAGAGGAATGCAGAAGGTCAGATGGTGATCGACTTTGCATAAAGAATGGAAATGGCTTTAGTGAATACTTTCTTCACGAAAAGACTGGAACACAGGGTGACTTACAAGACTGGAGGAAGGAGTACACAAATAGATTACATTTTATGTAGGCGGTGTAATCTGAAGGAGATTAATGACTGCAAAGTACAAAATTGTAGCAGGAGACAGTGTAGCCAAAAAGCACAGGATGGTGGTGTGTAAGATGACCATAGCAGTGAGGAAGTTTAAAAAGATGAAGCGAGGTGAGAAGACTAAATGGTGGAAGCTGAAAAAGGAAAAGTGCTGCTCGAACTTTATAAAGAAGTTGAGACAGGCTCTTGGTGGGCAGGAGAAGCTTCCAGATGACTGGAGACCTACAGCTAATGCGATCAGGGAGACAGGCAAGAGAGTACTTGGTGTGTCATCTGGAAGGAAGATAGATAGAGAGACGTGTTGGTGGAATGAGGAGGTGCAGGATTGTATCAAAAGAAAGAGGCTGGCTAAGAAGAAGTGGGACACTGAGAGGACTGAAGAGAATAGGCAAAAGTACGGGGGATACAGCGTAAGGTTAAAGTAGAGGTGGCAAAGGCAAAACAAGCAGCCTATGATGACCTATACACTAGGCTGAACAGCAAGGAGGGATAGATGGATCTATACAGGTTGGCAAGACAGAGAGACAAAGATGGGAAGGATGTGCAGCAAGTTAGGGTGATTAAAGACAGGAATGGATGTCTTTTAACAGATGCCAGTAATGTGATGAGAAGATGGAAAGAGTACTTTGAAGAGTTGATGAATGAAGAAAATGAAAGAGAACAAAGAGTAGAAGACATTACCATAGAGGAGTGAAAAGTAGCTAGGAATAGTAAGGAAGAAATAAAGAGGGCACAGGAGAGGATGTAGAGTGGGAAGGCTCCCGGTCCTGATGATATTCCTGTAGAAGTATGGAAGTGTTTGGTTGAGGTGGCAGTAGAGTTTCTGACTGGGCTGTTTCACAGGATATTAGAAAGTGAGAAGATGCCTGATGAATGGAGAAGAAGTGTACTGGTTCCTATTTTTAAGAACGAGGGAGATGTGCAGAGTTGTGGTAACTTCTTCTTCTCCTGTTGGCATTTCCCTTTCCCGGGTCATCACATCAAGTCAGTTTCTTCCATCTAACCCCATCTGCTGCATCCTCTTCGGTCCCACCAACTATCTTCATGTCTTCCTTTACCGTATCCATAAACTTCCTCTTTGGTCTTCCTCTAGACCTTTTTCCTGGTGGTTCCAAATCTAGCATCCTTCTTACTCTTTCTCTGGTTTGGACATGTACTCTCTGCACATGTCCAAACCATCTCAGTCTGGCCTGTCTGACTTTATCTCCAAAACCTCTAACATGTACTGTTCCTCTGATCCTGTCCATCTTGGTCACTCCCAGAGAGATCCTCAGCATCTTCATCTCTGCTACCTCCATCTCTGCTTCCTGTCTTTTCCTCAGTGGCACTGTCTCTAGACCAATCAGCATGGCCGGTCTCACCATGGTTTTGTACACTTTCCCTTTCATTCTAGCTGAAACTCTTCTGTCACACATCACACCTGATACTTTTCTCCACCCATTCCAGCCTGCCTGCACACACTTCTTCACCTCTTTTCCACACTCTCCATTGCTCTGGACTGTTGATCCTAGATACTTAAAATCTTCCACCTTCTTTATCTCTTCTCTCTGTAACCTCACTTTTCCATTTGGATCCCTCTCATTCACACACATGTACTCTGTCTTACTCTGACTAATCTTCATTCCTCTTCTTTCTAGTGCAAACCTCCACCTCTCCAGCTTTTCCTCCACCTCTTCCCTCCTCTCACTACAGATCACAATGTCATCCGCAAACATCATTGTCCATGGGGATTCCTGTCTAACTTCATCTGTCAACCTGTCCATCACCATAGCAAACAGCAAAGGACAACAAAGCAGATCCCTGGGGCAGTCCCACCCCAAACTGAACTCCTTTGTCACACCTACAGTACACCTCACCACTGTCTTACAGTCCTCATACATGTCCTGCACCGCTCTAACATACTTCTCCGTCACACCAGACTTCCTCATACAATACCATAGTTCTTCTCTAGGTACCCTGTCATACGCTTTCTCTAGATCTACGAAGACACAGTGCAGCTCCCTCTGGCCTTCCCTGTACTTCTCTATCAGCATCCTCAAGGCAAATACTGCATCTGTAGTGCTCTTTTTAGGCATAAAACCATACTGCTGTTCACAAATTCTTACTTCAGACCGTAGCCTAGCCAATGTAAACTTTCATGAATATTGCCCCACTGGGTAGACAAATTTATTTAATCCCACCCCACTGTCTTCTTCTTCTTTTGACATATCCCTTCAGGGGGCGCCACAACAAGTCAGTTTCTACCATCTAACCCATCTGCTGCATCTACTTCGGTCACACCAACTATCTTTATGTCTTTCTTCACTGTATCCATGAACCTCCTCTTTGGTCTTCCTCTAGTCCTCTATCCTGGTGGTTCCAAATCCAGCATACTTCTGCCGATGTGCTCTCTCTCTCTCTCAATTCAATTTAATTCATTTTTTTTTGTGCCCAAAATCTCAGATTTTCTGTCTTAATGGGCTTCACATTGCAGATTCAGAAGGTAAAAAACAAGAAAAAAGTGGAATGTATAAAAACAAATACACAGCAAAAAAACTAACTTGCAAATGCTAGCTAGACAATATTAGCACATTCCTGCCCTTAGACTCTCCTTTACGGTGAGGAAAAAAACTCCTAAAAACCCAACAGGGGGGAAAAAAAATGAGAAACCTCGTGGGGATCCACACGAAAGAGAGATTCCTTCCCCCGGGACAAGCATTCAATGATGCTTAGCATCCATCTAAGACTATTGTTTAAATATTAGCTTATTCTACTCAACAGCCACATATCTAAATAAGTCTATAGACATTCTTCATCTTGATGAAAACACAAGGGATTCCTTGGCCCGGCGATGCCCTGGCCGGGTATGAGTAGATGGATTTTATCCTGATGGAGGGGGATGATAGATGAAGCGCAGAAGTCTCCTTGGTCTGGCCATGCCCAGGACAGGAATGCAGAGGATCCATCAGGAATCTGAAACAGAGCACTCTCCCAAAGAGGAGGAAGAAAGAGGTAGACAGCATGTGAATTGTACTGTACCAGCTAGCAGTGTAAATCTAAATGAACAGACAATAGGGAACAACGAATGACATAGAAAGCCAGGGAGGAATACAGACCGTGGTTCGGGTAGAGGGAATGAGGACCGGGATACAGACCGTGGTTAGAGTAAGGGTTAAGTAGTGAGGGGGATACAGACCCTGGTTAGGGTAGGGGTTAAGTAGTGAGGGGGATACAGACCCTGGTTAGGGTAGGGGTTAAGTAGTGAGAGGGATACAGACCCTGGTTACGGTAGGGGTAGACAGACCCTAAAACTAAATGAAAAGATATTAGAAAACAATGAATGAGTTAGAAAGCCAGGTATCTGCCAAGGGTGATGTGGATACATCAAGCGGCCAAGGCAGTTTGGCAGAGAATAGTAGATAGAATTAGAGGACAGAACCCCAATGTACCCCAGCTTCTACTATCTAGCAGCCAACTAATAAATATATCAGCTAAATGAATCTGTTTCTATCTGGCCTGTTGATAAGCTTGTTCAAACAGGAATGCTTTAAGCCTCCCTTTAAATGTGATTGTGATGTAACAAATGCATGGATAAGTTTTTCAGCATCACTTTTACATAAAATATTTTGGGTCCTAGATATGTTGCAAAGGTGAAAAAATGCAGTTTTACAAGCCTGTGCTATGTGACCAGAAGCCACAGTGACTTTGTCGAAGAAGACTGCTTGGTCGGTAAAAACATCTCTCAGATTTTTAGGACCTATTATAATAACTTCTGTCGTATCTGAGTTTATGAGGAGATAATTGATTGTAATTCAAGTCTTTATGTCCCTGATGCAGGTATTAAGTTTTTCTATATGGTCACTCTGGTCAGGTTTGACAGATAAGTACAATTGCGTGTCATCTGCGTAACTGTGAAAATTAATACAGTGTTTTCTGATTATGTTTCCCAAGGGCAGCATGTAGAGCATGAACAGAATAGGTCCAAGAACTGAGCCCTGAGGCACACCAAAACTAACTTTGGTAGAAGTAGAGGACTGATCATTTACATGAACAAACTGGTATCTATCAGATAAATAAGATTTAAACCATTGAAGAGCTGCTCCTCTGATCCCTAAGTCATATTCTAATCTTTGAAGTAAAATGCTGTGGTCAATTGCGTCAAAGCTTTGAAAAGCTTTGTTGGAATTGGGTCTAAAAGACAGGTTGATGTTTTGGAGCATGTAATAACATCTGTTAGCTCAGTTTGGTCTATAGCAGTGAAACAATCTTAGTTTTTAGAGATGCTTTAATTTCTGCAGCTTCAGCCTGCTCTGGACTAATTGTCAAAATAAGTTCATTCAGTTAATGCGTTATATTTGAGATTTTATCATTAAAAAATATAAGAAAATCCTCACAGCTTAGAGTAACTGGGATAGAAGGCTCTACTGTGCTGTGACTGCTGGTCAGCCTAGCTATAGTACAAAAAAGAAATCTAGGATTATTTTTATTCTCCACTATTATAGTTGAATAGTATTGGTTTCTAGCTTTACGCAAAGATTTTTTATAATCCAGGTGGCTACATTTTCAGGCATTCCGTGATTGCTCTGAGCCAGAACGCCGTCATTCTTTTCTAGCTAATGGGTGTCTTGTTTAAGAGAGCGTGTTTCAGTGTTAAACCAAGGTGGCACTCGGTCCCGTCTAATAACTTTGGAATTCAAAAGCGCGACAGAATCTGGTGAGTCCCTGAGACTTTGGAAGGCACTATAGACATACAGGTCGTTCATACTGGGACTAGAGCTGCGAGAAGTATTCTCAGTAAATTAATTTAGTATGGTACCAAGTATTTGCTGAATTTGAAACTCAGACACAGATCACTCAGATTACGTTCGTCGAAGTTGTGTTTTATTCATAGGTGCATTCCATTCCTGTTCCGTTATCTTCCGCTCATCCGGGGCCGGGTCGCGGGGGCAACAGCCTCAAACGGGAAGCCCAGGCTTCTCTCACCCCGGCTGTATCCTCCAGCTCACCTGGAAGGATCCCAAGTCGTTCCCTGTGAGACATAGTCTCTCCAGCGGGTCCGGGGACTGCCCCTTGGTCTGCTCCCGGTGGGACGTGCCTGAAACACCTTATTGGCGAGGTGCTCGGGGAGCATCCTGACCAGATGCCCAAACCACCCCATCTGGCTCCTCTCGACCTGGAGGATGAGCGGCTCGACACTGAGCTCCTCCCAGATGGCAGAGCTACTCACCCGATCTCTGAGTGAGAGCCCAGCCACCCTGCGGAGGAAGCTCATTATGGCCACTTGTATCTGCGATCTTGTTCTCTCAGTCACAACCCACAGCTGGTGACCATAGGTGAGGGTTGGAACGTAGATTGACTTGTAAATCGAGAGCTTTGCTTTTCGGCTCAGCTCTCTCTTTACCACGACGGATCCATGCAGCGTCCTAGTTATTGCTGATGCCGCACCGATCCGCCTGTCGATCTCCTGCTCCATCCTTCCCCACACGTGAACAAGACCCTGAGATACTTAAACTCCTCAACTTCGGGCAGGACCCTGTCCCTGACCCGCAGGGGGCATTCCACCCTTTCCCGTACGAGGACCACCATGGTTTCAGAAATGGAGGCGCTAATTTCCATTCTGGTCGCTTCACACTTGGCAGCAAATCGATCCAGTGAGAGCTGGAGATCACGGTCCGATGAAGCCAACAGGACCACATCATCCGCAAAATGCAGAGATTCAATCCTGAGGTCACCAATCCGGATCCCTCCAACGCGTTGGCTGCGCCTACATATTCTGTCCATAAAGGTGATGAACAGAATCGGTGAAAAAGGGCAGTCTTGATGGAGTCCAACTCTCACTGGAAATGGAATCGACATACTGCCGGCTATACGGACCAAGCTCTGGCTCCGGTCGTACAAAGATCGGACAGCCCCTACCAAGGGCTCAGAGACTCCGTACTCCTGGAGCACCCCCCACAGGAGTCTCCGGTCGTACAAAGATCGGACAGCCCCTACCAAGGGCTCAGAGACTCCGTACTCCTGGAGCACCCCCCACAGGAGTCCCCTAGGAGCACGGTCGAATGCCTTCTCCAGATCCACAAAACACATGTAGACTGGTTGGGCAAACTCCCATAACCCCTCCAGGATGCTGAAGAGGGTATAGAGCTGGTCCGTAGTTCCACATCCGGGACGGAAACCACACAGCTCCTCTTCAATCCGAGACTCGACAATCCGGCGGACCTTCCTCTCCAGTACCCCCGAATAGACCTTCCTAGGGAGGTTGGGGAGTGTGATCCCTTTGTAGTTGGAGCGCATCCTACGATCCCCTTTCTTATAAAGAGGGACCACCACCCCGGTCAGCCAATCCAGAGGCACTGTCCCCGATGTCCATGCAATGGTGCAAAGGCGTGTCAGCCAAGACACCCCAACACCATCCACAGCCTTTATGAGCTCTGGGCGGATCTCATCCATCCCCGGAGCTCAGCAGCCGCTGAGCTCTTTGACCACCTTGGCGACCTCAGCACCAGAGATAGGAAGACCCATCCCGGATTCCAAAGACCCTGCTTCCTCATCAGAAGACATGTTGGTGGTATTGAGGAAGTCTTCAAAGTATTCCTTCCACCGATCCAAAACGTCCCGAGTCGAGGTCAGCAGCTCCCCGTCCCCACCGTAAACGGTGTTGATGGTGCACTGCTTTCCCCTCCTGAGCCGCCGAATGGTGGACCAGAATTTCTTCGAAGCCGTTCGGAAGTCGTTTTCCATGGTCTCGCCGAACTCCTCCCAAGCCCGGGCCTTTGCCTCAACGACCACCAAAGCTGCGTTCCGCTTCGCCCGCCGATACCTGTCAGCTGCCTCAGGAGTCCCACAGGCCAAAAGGGCTCAGTAAGACTCTTTCTTCTGCTTGACGGCATCCCTCACCACTGGTGTCCACCAGCGGGTTCGGGCTTTACCGCCACGACAGGCACGATGACCTTCCGTCCACAGCTTCGGCTTGCCGCCTCGACAATAGAGATGCGGAACAGAGTTCACTCTGACTCGATGTCCCCCACCTCCTCCGGTACCTGTGAGAAGCTCTGCCGGAGGTGTGAGTTGAAACTCTCTCTGACGGAAGGATCAACCAGACATTCCCAGCAGACCCTCACAGATCGTTTGGCCTGCCAGGTCTGACTGGCTTCCTCCCCCACCATCGAAGCCAACCCACGACCAGGTGGTGATCAGTTGACAGCTCCGCCCCTCTCTTCACCCGAGCGTCCAAGACATGCGGCCGCAAGTTCGATGAAACAACTATGAAGTCAATCATTGAACTGCGGCCTAGAGGGTCCTGATGCCATGTGTGCATGTGGACACTTATGCTTGAACATGGTGTTCGCTACCGACAATCCGTGACGAGCACAGAAGTCAAGCAGCAGAACACCCCGATCAGGGGTGCCGTTCCTCCCAATTACTCCCCTCCAGGTCTCACTGTCATTGCCGAGGTGAGCATTGAAGTCCCCCTTGAGGACAATGGAGTCCCCAGGCGCTGCCCCGTCCAATACAACCCCAAAGACTCCAAAAAGGGCGGATAGTCCACACTGCCGTTCGGTGCAACCCTTTCATCCACCCGGGAGAACTCAAACACGCAGGAGCTGAGCTGGGGGACAACAAGTATGCCCACTCCAGCCTGGCGCCTTTCACTAAGGGCAACTTCAGAATAGAACAATGTCAGGCCCCTGTCAAGAGGCCTGGTTCCAGAGCTCAAGCTGTGCGTCGAGGCGAGTCCAACTATATCTAGCCGGAACCGCTCAACCTCGCGCACCAGCTCGGGCTCCTTCCCCGCCAGAAAAGTGACATTCCACGTCCCTAAAGCTAGCTTATGCAGCCGCCGAGGATCTGACCACCAGGGTTCCCATCATTGGCTGCCACCCATTCCTCCTTTGACCCTTATGTATGGCCCCTCCTGCAGGTGGTGAGTCTACTGGAGTCACTGAGTCTACTGGAGCTGCTGAAAGGAATTTGGGTCAAATTAAACTTTAATTTGACCCATGTCCCTTGTTCAGGCTGAGCCCGGCCGGGCCCCATGGGTAAAAGCCCGGCCACCAGGCGCTCGCTCTCGTGGCCCACCCTTGGACCTGGCTCCAAGGGGGGGCCCCGGTGACCCACGTCCGGGCAAGGGCAACTTGGCCATGTTTGATCGCTTTATAGGGGTTTTTGAGCCACGCTTTGTCTGGCCTCTCGCAGAGGACTTGTTTACCTTGCGTGACCCTATCAGGGGCATTAAGCCCCGGACAACATCGCTCCTAGGATCATTTGGGCACGCAAACCCCTCCACCACAATAAGGTGGCGGCTCAAGGAGGAGTTTAAACTCAGACACAGATCGCTCAGATAACGTTCTTCTAAGTTGTGTTTTTTTCATTGGGGCGGTCACATTTTTTTTTTTTTTTGGGCAGTCTCAGGGGGATTAGACCCAGCTTCTCCCATTGGAGAGACAGCAACTCTGCCACGAAGCTAACGCCCCATCGGGGTGGTCACATTTTTTATTAAAAACAAAAACGTAATTAGAAAATGGTCTGAAAGTACAAGGTTATGAGGAAAGACGCTGAGCGGATTAATCTCTACACCGCAGGTTAAAACTAGGTCCAAGGTGTGTTTGTGACAGTGTGTACAAGTACATTCATTTACATTTTGTGTGAAACCAACACGATCTAGTAAAGCAGTGAAAGTATTTCCTAAGCAGTCGCTAGAGTCATCAACATGAATATTAAAATCTACTATTACTATTTTATCAGAATCTACGTAAAACTACACTGGACAGGAAATCAGAGAACTCAGTTAAAAATTCTGAAGAAGGCCCTGGCAGACGGTAGATAATTATAAGGAAGAAATTGATCTGATGTCCAGTTGGCCACATTTAACTATATCATAATTCTGCTCATTGTTACTGAGACTGTTGGTGGTTATCACTTTTAAGTTTCTGGGTCTCACTCCTTTCACTTGTCTTTCTGTGTATAAGCTAAAGCTAGGCCCTGCTGAACTAAGCTTGTGTTGGGTTTGCACCAGCGCAGAAAAAAACTCAGAGGAAAGTTTTAAACTACTGCTCTGCGTCGGGTCTCATCTCTGGATTGTCAGGTTGAACAACTAAGGCTGTGACAAATGTTCCTAGAAAGAAGAACGGCACCTTCCAAAGTGGGATGGATACCATCTCTCCGCATGAGACCAGGCTTCCCCCAGAACGCACTCCAGTTATCTACAAAACCAATGCCGTTCTCTGGGCACCATCTAGCTAACCAGCGGTTGAATGATGGAAATCGACTATATATTTCATCATTGAATAAGTTCGGCAGGGGACCAGAGAAAATTACAGTGTGTGACATCGACTTAGCTAACTTATACACCGACTCTACGTTTGATTTGAGAACCTCTGACTGTCTCCGTCTGGCGTCGTTACCACCCACATGGATCACGACTCAACGGAATCTAGACTTACTCTGGGCTAACATCCTAAGGTTTCCCTCGATGTCACCAACTCTGGCCCCCGGATAACACCTGACTGTCTCCGCTGGGAGCTCCACATGTCTGACTATAGAGGAGCCAATAACCAGAGTTGATGGTTCAGCGGGTGCATCGCTGAGGGGAGAGAACCTATTTGTCATATGTAGCCTTGGGTGCTCTAAGGTAGTGCGTTCAGAAAAACGCTTCTTATTCTTCACCGGTACAAACCCATCCTGTGTATTCTCCGGCTGCAGGGGAGGCACTGGAGTAGAAGCTAGCTGGGCACGGTGCGCACTCCTAGTAACAGCCTTAGCTTCTTTTGTGCGGAGCCGTGCTTCTAACTCTTCTCGTCTGGCTTCCAAATCCCAGACAAGGCTATATTTTACACACCTGCCGCTATCCTCACTAAACGAGCCAGAAGAGGAAGCCATGCTAATGCTAAGGT
The DNA here is from genome assembly GCA_902685375.1 of Neostethus bicornis. Taxonomy (NCBI): domain Eukaryota; kingdom Metazoa; phylum Chordata; class Actinopteri; order Atheriniformes; family Phallostethidae; genus Neostethus; species Neostethus bicornis. The sequence continues at coordinate 3,271,160 of LR738547.1, read as the reverse complement.
AGTGCTAAAGGTAAACAACACAGTCGCAAGCTGGAAGTCGCTGGACAGCAAACGGTTAGACAGGAGTTTTAGGATTAGAAAGCTAAAGACAGTACTTAGATTATTTATAATCTAAAAACAGATCAAATCAATTAATTAAACGCTGAGTTTACAAATTTGGTGAAACAATGCTGGTAATGAATACTGGTTCTTTTTAACAACTCTTACCAACTGAAGAGCCACGTGACTTCTGGAGAAAAGAAAACAGTATTTTGTCCGCTGTTTCCCCCCATGTCCAAACCATGTCTCATTGAGAGACAAAAAAAAAAATTCTGAAGAAAAAGTTTCAGTTTTACTGTAAGAAAATGTTTTACAGAGTCAGTGGAGAGGAGCTTTTTTTTTAGTCTCTGACCTCCTAAGTCACATTGATGAGAAAAACAACTAAAAGTCACATGAAAACAATTTTCACAGATACAGTACTGTTCATAATAACAGCAGTACAGTGTGACTAAATCATCCAGATTTTTATTTTTTTATTTCATATTGCTACATGAAAGCAATTTACCAGCTGGTTCAGTAGATTCCCAGAAAAAGTTTCTGTAAAACTATGGTTGGTTAAACTTTTTTTCTTTTGAAGATTCATGTTTTTATTGAGTTCTCAGTGTGAGACGTCTTAGTCAGATGGCAAACAAAAAAAAAAAAATGAAAGAGGGAGGATACAAAGACCAGTTCTACCGGAACAACTTTCAGTCAGAATCCTTTTCACTCTGCAACAACAGAAAGGTATGAGATATGAATTTACTCAATTATTTTATTCTGTATTACTGTATGTTTAGTTTTACTAAACAATAAAATTAGATCATATAGCTGGAAATATGTGTTGTCATCTAATTTCTTAATCTTAATCTAGTCTTAAGATTTTAATCTTTTATTTACTGAATTTTCTAAATTTTTAGAGTTTAACACTAGAATGCCCCTCTCATCCCCCGCTAGCATCATAATCACCTGTGAACGACTGCTAAGAATGTCCACCTCTGGTTGTACTCCTGGAATGTGTAACTTAAATGCTTTTGACTCTGTTTTTTAGAAAAAAAATTCTCACTTTCATTCCTTTCTTTCAGTTTTTCTCATATTTAGGAGAAACATCCATGGGTGGCAAGTCAGGTAAGGACAGTGACATGCTCCAAAGTTATGGTGTTTGTCTTTTTAATCCAAAATGTATCTTGTGTTTTTTATCTTTATCTGCTAATAAAAAATGTCTTTAGATTAAAGTACCGTAATCATTTGTAACATTTTCTATAAATCAGCTGCAAACAAATGTTCCCACATTTTCAAGAGTCTAAATGGAATTAAATTAACTGGCCTTAATTTCACAGTTTGCTGTTAAGAAATTTTTAACACTGAGAAGAAACCTGGAGAGATTCCAGATTAACAGTTTTACAATAAAGACAAAGGAAGTTTTCTGAACCTATATTTTTCACCAAAAAGGACAAACTTATGGATACTGTGAATGAAAGGGTTAATGTAAAATTTACAGTCTGATTTTTCTGAAGTGTGTTTCTGTTTCAATGTGACAGTTAAGTTCAGCAGTGTGTTCCATGGAGAATCCTTCAAAGCTGATCAAGAATGGCTGAAAAAAGTGGGGGAAAAAATTAAACCTAAACAATCAAAATTCTGGAAAAACTATCTCTTTGTTTTCTGTGTCATCAACACTCGTCTGGAGTCAGATATGAATGCAGCCAGAGACAAAATCCCAGGTAATAGAAAATCCTTTGATTTGTTTTGTTTATTGCTTGTTTGGTTTTAATTGATTATTTTTTAAGATCTGGATTTTAATTTTGTTGGAGCTTTTCTTTTTTTTGTTCAGCACTTTGCATAACTTTGTTTAAAAAGTTGTTTATATATAAAAAAAAAAAAAAAAAGTTTGATTTAATTTATTTGCGATTTTTCTCCAGGTGCTCTGGTTTCCTTCCACTCTCCAAAAACATACATCTTAGGTTAATTGGCCGCTATGAAATTGCCCCTAGGAATGAATGTGTGTGGATGGTTGTGCGTGTCTGACCCCGCAACAAACTTCCAACCTGGTCTGGGTGTACCCTGCCTCTGCCTCATATTAGACAGGATAGGCTCCGGCACTATCTGCTACCCTATTAGGGCATGAGCAGCTCAGAAGATTAAATGAAACATACTCAAACTATTTGTTGAAGATTAAACCCTTCAGAAATAAAAAAAATCTGAAACTTTTAAAAAACTGACCCAATGTTGTGGTTTTCAAAGACAGTTTAGAAACTTTCAATTCTAACACTTCATCCCCCCTGTTTTCTGTTTGGTAAAACACCGCTTAAAAAATTATATTGCTGTGCTGAAATATATGTAATGATCTTGGTTAAGAGTATTGATTTTTTTTTTAATATCCATGAAACTATTTGTTTTTACATCAGAGACAGACAGAGACAAACGTCTGATCCTTGTGGTGATGCATCATACCAGAGACCCCAATCATGTGATGTCTACGAAAGAATGGACAGAATGGACATTTGTTAGTGAAATTCTTTTTCATGAATCTTGTTCAGGTTTATTGAATTGTAAAAAAAATAATGACGAGGTTGAAAGAATGGCAAAGTTCCTAATGAAAGAATATAAAACAAAAAAACCTAAAGAAGACCCATCCACAAAGGAACAAGAAGAATGCCCCAAAAATGAGGCGAAAAACCCTGAGAATAAAGGACGAGATGAAGAATCTAATGTTGAGGAAGGTAGTCAACAAAAAGAAAACAATAGAAAGCTAAATGATGATGGAAAAGATAAAAGACCTCCATCAGAAAATCAGGATACAAAGAAAATAGAAGAATCAAACATAAAGCTTGTGATGTGTCAAAAAGGAAAGCTGAGATAGAAGAAGCAAAATTAGGAATTGATACAAATGGAAATAAAAAAATGAAAAGATCAAACAAAAGGTAGAAAACTTTCAATTTCAGTTAAAAATGAAGCAAAAACTAATGGGACTGAAGAAGAAAAAGAAAGTCAAGAGAAAGACTAACAGAAAGACGAAGAAACAGAGGAGATTGGATCTCAGAAAAAAACATTCAGAAGTAACACTGAGTGGGGAAGCTTCCGATACCATGAGACCAGCTGGACAACCTGAGAGATCTGATATAGAACCTGTGGAAGTGGAGGATGGAGACGGACCTGGCAGAGTGATCCTTAACTATCTCACAAACTAAGTCTTAGACTTCAAACTAATTGGGTTTAAAATGTTTAGGCACAAATACAAAGATAATAATACAAAATTTCTTTTATATGGTGTCCTTCAAAAGGGCGCATTGAGATGATTTCTAACAGGAATGTTTTTATTGTAGGTAGAACAAATATGTCAGAAAAATAATTATTAAATGAAAATAAATCATAATGAAAGATGTTTGATTGTTTAATAAAATTTAGAACTGTAAAATTGGGTAAAGAGGTGGTGGTTTGGTTTGTAAATATTCACTTATTTTGTTCACTGTTTGTTTTTTTATTTTGCTTTTCTGCTTTTTAATATTTACCAGATTAACACGTGTTTTTTTTAGAATATTTTTTTATTTAATAATAAATTAAATAAATATACTGTTCATTGATCAATAAAGGGGTATTGTTCTAAAGTATTGTGTGTGTTTTTAGGTTATTTTTGCATACACCGACAACGTTAGTTGGAAATTGATCATATATCGCAGTAAATACCACTTTACATAGTGTTTTCAAAATGGATTTAAATAAACAGAAAATATGCAAACTAGATTCACTGTTTCCCAAAAAGAAGGAGACTTAACCTTCCAAGACTCAAAGTGAGAAGTCAAATTACTGTGACCGACAAATCAAAAACTGTAAAGGGAGATTAAGTTGCTTCTCAAAGAATTCTCAAAAATTCTGCAAATGTTTGTAAAAAAAAAAAAATTTTTTAATTCCACTGAGAAATACATCTGTCTTTTCTTTTGCCAAGAAAACATATTACTTTGAAACAAAAGTGACAAAAATGTTGTTGATTTCAGTCTTGTGTTCTGGAACATACCACATCTATTGCATTTATAAAAATAAAATATCATGCCTTTTTGTAAGATTTGGCCTATAACAACATCTTATAGAGGACGAGTTGGTGGTGATGGCTAAGGTGTAGCACTAAACATGGACAAGAGAGTCCTTTAAAAGCAGATGCTTTGTCTTTTTTATTCACATCCATTAAAACACATTTGGATCCTCACGTTTTTCCTCACTACACCAAGTATATAAACCCTTGGCCACATCCTTTAGCTTCACTCCACAAGTAAATACCTAAAAGCTTGCCACCTTTTATAAATGATAGCCTGCTTAAATCCCTTTAAACAATAACAAACTACATAACATTTTAATCAGTTAACTGAAAGACAAAAGTACCGTAATTTCACGGCCATTAGGCGCACCGTACGAAAAGGCGCAGTCTCAGTCACACACCGCCTTACAACAACACACACGCAAGCATGCAAATGTGTGTATTAAAAAATAGATCGGGAGCAAAACTGAGTTTGGTTGTACTTTATTTAAGTAGTATAAACAAGCACATTACCGGTAATAGTCTTTATTCAAATCTGTCATCCTCTGTTTTGGAATTGAACAGCTGCGCAAAATCCAACAGAGCAGGTCCACTTCGCTCCTCGCTGTCAAAGTCACTGTCTGTACTGTGCGGCTCCTCAGAAAGGATGCCAGCTTTTGAGAAAGCTCGGATAACAGTACCAGCAGACACGTTAGTCCAAGCATCTACAATCCATTGGCAAACTGTAGCGTAACTCGCCCGGCGCTGCCTTCCACCCTTCGTGAAACTGTGGTCTCCTTCGGTCATCCATCGCTCCCACGCCGCTCACACTTCACTCTTTAACGTTCTCATGCCTTTTCTTTCAGGTCCGCCTCGTGGGCACCGCGTTTTCTTTTAGGTCCGCCTTTTTCTCACGAGCACCGCGTTTTCTTTTAGGTCCGCTTTTTCTCACACACAAGGCGCAAAAAGGCGCACCGCTCATTTTGAAGAAAATTTGAGACTTTTTGGTGCGCCTTATGGCGGTGAAATTACGGTATCTATTAAAAAAAGGTCAAACGATAAACTTCTTCCTCTCACACCTCTTCGGCATAAGGCAACTTGGTGAGTGGCATCCATGACAGACACACACCCCAGCCCCACATTGTCAGGATCCCTTCTCCTGCCGCCAGAGGGAGCCCTGGATGTTCCTAATCAACCTGATTAGAGTCACATGAGGATGATTTCTGATTCCACACATCTGTGCACCCTGCCATCTATTAAAGGGCAATCAACCTGACCATGTTTGAACTTTGTAATTATTTGAACTTTTGAACCCTTGAGTTAATCCTGTGCTTCTTTGCTTTACAGACTTTCCTGAATTGTGTTCATACACCTTGTTTGATGTCCTGCAATTGGGTCCTCCTCCTTCCACATCTCTAAAACCCTGACAAACATCAGCACTGTTCCTGGGTGCGCCTCCGTAACAGTGTTGCTCACCTGAATGTCCTCAAAGAGAGAGAACAGTTTACATCTCCCTCACATTGTGAATAAATAATTTAATGTTAAATTTAGTTTAGCTTTATTTTTCTATCATTTTACTCTCTTTTCTTCCTTTTTCTGATGACCAGCAGCATCAGCAGCAGCAGCATCTTTCTGGTTTTCCTCTTTCCGTCTGTGGTCTTCTCTCAATGGTTATGTACATGTATGTATGCACATATACACGATATGTACATATAAATGTACATATTCTGTACATTAGTGACAAAAATGTACATTTTTGTTATTTTGTACATTATATGTATATATAAATGTACATATAGTGTATGTACACTACACATCATATAAATATGTATATTTATATGTATACGTATGTATACATGTGTGTGTGTGTGTGTGTGTGTGGCACACACACACCGGCATCCACAAACACACAGTCTGCTCTCTGTTGTCTGCAGAATTTAGTGATGACAGTCCGTTAGAACAGCCAAAAGTTTTACCTGTCATCCATCATGCGGTGTGTTTGCACACACACACACACACACACTCACACACACACACACACACACACACACACACACACACTCTGTTTGTATAAAATATCCAGTCTCTCTGCAGCAGCAGTTTTCTACACAAACCATGATAAGTTCATCCTGTTCTGCATCATAAACATCCTCCTCTTCGTGTGTGTTTAACTTGTGTTTGCAGGTCAAACAAAAGAGAAGCTTTTCATTGGTTATCAGAGTCTTCAAGGATTTTTAGAACGACACAAAAAGAAAACATCACAACACACACGTTACTAACACTCACACATCAGGCAGACTGGTCAGCAGAGTATGAGCACAGCGCCACCAACAGGCAAAACGTACATGTCCGTTCTGCTGTGAGAATGAAGGAAAGCAGTGCACACACTGAAAAAAAGTCCTTCTAAAAATGAGCTTTTTCACACCGAAAAGAGAGAAATTATGTTATATGTTGTGATAAATAATGCAAAATCAATCATTTTTACTCTGAATTTAGATTTAAATTGATTCCAAATGGTTTGAAATAAAGCTTAAAACGACATCTTCTGTTTTTTATTTTCTAACAGATAAAAAACAAAATAAACTTTTTTTTAAATGTACTAATTAATCGGAAATCAGACTTTTTAGAGCCATTAAATGAGCATCTTTTTCAAAACTCATATTTGCTCAAGTTGTAATTTCTAGTTAAACATTTCTTATTTAATTTTCAGACATTCATATCAGAAAAAGATGATGTAGGAAAAGAAAGCCGAAACTTTTCAGAATGAAACTTCTTCATCTTGCTTTTCAAACATTCTTAAATTCTTAATTCAGTCTCAACATAAGTGTTTAAAATAAACCAAACGAGGTCATCAGGTTTGTTTATAACTAGATGTTTGGTTCCAAACATCTGGTTTCACCATCAGGAACAACAAGCTGCTAGGTTTTGGGGAGGAGTGCATATCAGACATAAGAGACGTAAAGCGAAGGAAGAAATCCCAACTTTTCATATTTGAAAATACAAATATTCAGGTATGGCTCATTAAAACCAACCATTTCTCAATTTCTAAGATCAACTCAATAACATAATTTTAACTTCTTAATCAAATGCTGATGATTAAAATTAATAATTATAACACGTCATCAAATTTAGTATTATTTATTATTTGATCACCAATTTTGAATTTTGACAACCTTAACACAAGATTAAAATTGACAAAGTTATTAGTTTTTTAAAGAACAGGTGAAGACCAGGTCGGGCACCGGGATGTCCAAACATCTGCTCATGAGAGCAAATTTATTTAGTTTATTTTTGTTGGAAAATTATTATTTTTTGTTGGTCGAGAGGAGCCAGATGGGGTGGTTCGGGCATCTGGTCAGGATGCCCACCGAGCGCCTCGCAGGCGAGGTGTTTCGGGCACGTCCCACCGGGAGGAGACCAATGGGCAGACCCCGGACCTGCTGGAGAGACTATGTCTCACAGCTGGCTGGGGAACGACTTGGGATCCTTCCAGGTGAGCTAGAGGATGCAGCCGGGGAGAGAGAGGCCTGGGCTGCCCGCTTGAGGCTGTTGCCCCCGCGACCCGACCCCGGAACAAGCGGAAGATGACGGAACGGGAAAAAAAAACTCAGCTAATCAATCAGAAATCAATGTTTCTAGAAACTTTTAAATCAGTATCCGTTTTAAAAGATCGTAATCAGTCAGACCCTGATGTTTAGTTTAACGTTTTCCATTTAAATAGACATTTGTCTATGTTTTTCTTTTTATATTTATTAGTAATAAACTCAATAGCAATAAATTTTAATTGGCAATAAAACAGACTGAGATGGTTTGGACATGTGCAGAGGAGAGAGAGTACATCGGAAGAAGGATGCTGGGTTTGGAACCACCAGGAAAGAGGACTAGAGGAAGACCAAAGAGGAGGTTCATGGATACAGTGAAGGAAGACATGAAGATAGTTGGTGTGACCAAAGAGGATGCAGCAGATAGGGTTAGATGGAAGAAACTGACTTGCTGTGGCGCCCCCTGAAGGGAAATGCTGAAAGAAGAAGATTAAAACAGCAGCACGTAAATCTAGTCAGAAAACTAATTTCTGCCTTCGGTTTTTCACCAGTTTTATAAATTGAGCAAATAAAATGCTTCTTTATTTCATGATGTGGATGCAGGTGGAAGGAGGACGACCCAATTGCAGGACTACAGTAGAAACATAATTTATCGATTGAAAGAGTCCAGTATTGCTGTAAAAAAAAAAAAAACATATGGATCAGTAGAAATGTCATGAAGTTATTGCTCAAAATGTGTTTCATGGTCAGGCAGCCAGGACGACTTGGCTGGAAAGGAAGGTATGACCTGACACTTGAAGGGAAGAGAAGCTGCCTATTTAAATGCAGCTTCACAAAGACCTTCAGGTGTCTGAAATCAGGCAAATGAGGGAAGACCCCAGGTTCCCTCTGGTGGTGGGTGAGGGAACCATGACAGTACATTCCTCTCAATGAGCACCTCCAGGTGGTCAAGGATCTTGTGGTGTGGCTTATTGTTGCTTGACGTGACGTGACGTGCCGTGGCTTGCCGTGCCGTGGCTTGATCAGGAAGCCAGGAAGACCTGGCTCGGATGGAGTCTAATGACCCGACACCTGAAAGGAAGACAGGCTGCCTATTTAAAGGCTGCTGCACAAAGATCTTCAGGTGTGTAAACTCAGGCAAATGAGGGAAGATCCCGGGTTCCCTCTGGTCGTGGGCAAGGGAACATGACACTTCATTTACCTACAGTACATGCGTGCATCTGTAACGGAAACACACTCAAACCAGGTGAAGGGATTTTTATGAGACAGACCACAGTTACTCAGTAGTACTGAGTTGGTACTGTACCAACTATAAATGAACTGATCATGTTTGTGATATAGGAAAGCTTTGATGTCTTAGACTTGACTGTTTTTTGTTTTTATTCAATATAACTTTTGGGTTTTTTGGTTTTAGTTTGAAAGCAAAAAAGAATAAAACTGTGAAATGTCAAATGTTTCTGTCTGTGGTTTAAAAACAATGTAAAGACAGTTTGTCCAGTTACATTCCAGTCTCGGAACAACTCCTTTGAAAGAATATGGTGTTTTAAAAAGACTGTTTGGTTCTTATACTTTTTAAAACCTGCTTATGGAACCTGCTGTGGATGCAGGAAACTTTCTGTTAGGCTGGACGGTGTTTGTACTGGTCAGAAATAATCTGCCAGCTGTGTCTGCTGACACAATAAAACTTCATCTCTTCCTCTGTGAGTTTTCTAAAGTAAACACTCTGACTTGTACAAACAGAAACTCCTCAGACGTCCTGCTGGGAGGTCATGTGCCCCTCAGAAAACTTCCTGCTGAGATGTGTGTGAGTGAGGAAAACTTTCTACGTTCTCTGGTGAAAACAGAAAGAAAAGAAGGATCCTATAAACAAACATGTGAAAGATGTTTTATTTATCATTTTCAACATCTGCAGGTTTCATCTTCAACACATCCTGCAGACGACCAATAACAGAGCAGAGTCTGATCATGTGGGCTGGTGTTTTCAAAGCCATTAGTAATTTAATTAATATTGATACTGAAATATTTGAGTGATACTAAAATAAAAAGAGCTGCTACCAGCCACTCTTATAGGCAATATTTTAAGAACAAAATCCATGGCCAAGAACAACTGGTCCTGGAATCATAACTGAACGGACCAGCTCGCAAATGACTCAAAACGTGCTTGAAATAAACGATCCGAAATGCCTCCTCTCCCCCTCCCATCCACTGACTGACTGACTCCAGGAATATTTTTCATGTGAGAAAATGAACTCTGTAAATATTGTACATTACCCCTCCTCTTGCTCTCTGCTTAGCCCAGCCTCTAGCCATCTGAATGACACAGCAAAAATCTTATTTGAGAGAGTATGACATCCATCATTTTAGCAAAGCTAGTATATAATTACCCCTGTTGGGTCGTGGTTGGTGCCCAGCATAGCAGCTTTCCAGCATCAGGTGCAAATGCGACGCAGAAACAGGTCAAGGATTTTCAAATTAAAGTAATTTTTCTGCATTTGGTGCACATTTTGCCTAAAGTTTATAGTAATTAAAGTGATAAGAACATTTTTTTTTTTTTGGTGGGCAAAAAGTGGGTGTTGAAGGGGGTGCGTGCGCCTACCACAGCTCCCTTCCATAACCCCCGGATCCGCCCCTGTGAAGTACCATGTAAAGTACCTTGTGGTACCCCAAGGCACTACAAAGTGCTAGATGTACTAGAGCTGGAAACAATTCTCAATTATTTTTGTGCCTTGAAAGTTCGTCTTATCTTTGTTTAGAGTACTCTGCGATAGCAGAGCGGAACCTTTGTAGCTGAGAGCATGTTTCCACACGGCCACACCACTGTAGTTAGCATTAGCTTCCAAATTAGCAACAAAAGTTTAGACAAAAGTGGGTGGCACAGTGGGTAGCACAGTGGCCTCACAGCAAGAAGGTCGTGGGTTCGAGTCCCGAGTGGGGACGAGGCTTGGAACACTCTTCTTTCTGTGTGGAGTTTGCATGTTCTCCCCGTGTTTGTGTGGGTTTCCTCCGGGTACTCCGGTGTCCTCCCACCCTCCAAAGACATGCATACTAGGTTGATTGGTCGGTGCCAAATTGCCCCTAGGAATGAGTGTATGTGTGGATGGTTGTATGTGTGTGGCCCCGCGACAGACTGGCGACCTGTTCGGGGTGTACCCTGCCCTTCGCCTTAAATTAGCCGGGATGGGCTCCGGCACCCCCCACGACCCCGAAAGGGACAAACGGATAAGATGATGATGATAGTTTAGACAAAAGTGTCTGAAGACCGTTCAAATAACAACAAAAAAAGACAATAAAAGTGAAACAAAGTAAATGAGAGGCTCTTTTTAAAGTTTGAGACTATTTTAATTTAAAAAAAAAAGACAAACAATGCAGTGCAACGCGGAAACATTTAGCATGTAATGCTAACACGTTTGAAAAGTTTAAGTGTTTTACGTTTAAAAGTTTAAATGTTTTCCGTGTTTCAAACATGTATCTAAATAGAAACATTTTTCAAACTGAATATAAAACATTCCTTTTAATTCAGTTGATTTCATGTAGCTCATATACAAAATAAAAATACTATCACTACATCCTCGAACTCATTTTAAAACCTAAGTTATAATTTTCTTTGTCAAATTAAAAGGATTTTTAGGGGGAAAATACATTTAAAATGTTTTACTTGATAAAAAGAAATATTCTAAAATTAAATTGCAAATTTCAATACATTTTAAAAAGTATGGATTTTAACTTTGTATGCAGGTCTAATTTCTTGTTTAAGCATTGTGTGATTAATGCATTTAAATCTATTAAATCATGGATCAGATATTTATTTCTATATGTGTAGTTTTAGTATCAGCATAATTAATATAATTATAATCTTCCATCCTCCTCGTCCTCTTCCTCTTATAATCTTATGAAACATTTTCTTACCGTTTTATGCAATATAAGAAAGACTGTCTATGCAAAAATTCAAGATTCTTTACTGTCACTGTTCTCCCAATTAAATTTAGACAGATGTCAGGCTAAAAATCCTATATATTTTTTTATATACAGTATATATATATATAAATCAGAAGTAGAAATAAAAGTAAATAATAACAAAAATAGTATAAAAAGACACAAAAAACGTATAAATAGGCAACCGGATGATTCAACTAAAATAATTAACAGTGCAATGTCGTTAAAGTGTGTGTTGTTGTAAAGTGTCCTTAGTACTAGTAAAGGGGGTATCCAAAGGGTGGATGGCGGGGTGATATCTTTCCCAGCTGTGGGGAAAAAACTGTCTTTGAGGCATGAGGTGGTAGTTTTTATGGTCCTTTACCGTTTCCCTGATGGGAGAGGTACAAACAGTCCGTAACCTGGGTGGGTGGGGTCCATCACTATACATCTTGCCTTCTGCTGATCTCAGGAGCTGTAGACTGAATCCAGATCTAGCAGCCGGTACCCTACGATCCCCTGTGCAGTCTTTACCACCCGGGCCAAGTCCTTATTATCCTGTGTGGTGCAGCTGCCGTACCACACAGTCATACTGAAAGACTGGATGCTCTCTATGGTGGCTCTGTAGAAGTTCATCATTAGTTGAGAGGAGAGTCCAGAGCGCTTCAGCTTCCAGAGGAAGAAGAGATATTTTCAGCCTTCTTCACCAGATGTTAGTAATCCACAAGAGGACTGCGGAGACGTGGATGCCCCGGAATTTCACGCAGTCAACACTCTCCAAATCTTTCCCCTGTATGTACAGGGGAGCGTGTTCAGTCCTCCAGGACCTTCTAAAAATATCACTTAAAATATATGTTTTATTTACAAAAAGCTGAGAGTTATAATTATTCCTGCAGAGTATCCTTATTCATTAAAATTTGGAAGTAAAAATGTTAAAAGTCACTGGTGTTGAGGGTTTTTTTTTTCTTTCTTTCACATTAGGCTGTTTATTACGTGTTTTTGGATGTGTACTTCTCAATGGATGTGAGAAAATCTCGTAAAACAATTAACAGTAAAAAGTGTCATTTGATTCTTTGACAAATTGAACAAAAGAGAAAAGACTGAATAGATTAGTCGATTACTTGAAATAACCAATAGTTGCAGCTCTAATATGTACATTTGTCATATTTTGTATGATCTTATTTCTGGGCATTTTCAGTAAAACATCCCTCACAATATTTGATGGGATGGACTGAGCATGAGCAGAACGTGTGCACTCAAACGGGCTGCAAACTCTTCTTTAAAAAGTCAGTATTTTGAATGATGACAGTAAAAAAAAAAGATATCCTGCTGAGATCATAAAGTGGGCGTGGCAGAGAACAAAATCCACGTTCCAGAACAAGTGGTGTTGGAACGGAATCTAAAAGAACCAGCTCATAAATTTCTCAAAGATGCATGAATGAAATAAAAACTCACTTCAGGAAAATATTTAATGAAAAAAAATGTTCAAATCTGCAAAAAGTAGGTTGAAAGATAAAACGTGCGTAATCCCTGCAGGTGCGTCCGTCCCCTCCCTCTGCGCATGCACCTCCTTATCAGCAGTGCGCGCCTCTCTCCGCACACACGCATTGCTTTCCACCCGCGCGCCACGCGGACCCAAATCCTTGCAAACATCCCACAAAAACTGCGCAGATTTGCGGACCGTTTCTCTGGAACGTCACCGTTTGTTTTTGCTGCGGCTGTGCGTGCAGAGGATGCTCCAGATGTTCCAGCTGTTCCTGCAGCTCCTGCTGTGGATAACGGTGAGTAACATGTTCATCCTCATCAAAACTCATTTTCTCACTTTCTCATGAGAAAACAATGAGGTTTAAAGCAGTTTGTTGTGGAAAAAGTCTCTGTTTCCTGGTTTTTCTCAGAAAATATCAGGAGAATAATCTTTGTATCATTTAGAGAAGATCAGATTTAATTGATTTAAATTCTTAAAGTTCATTTTAAAGTCTAAACATTTATGGGAATAAAACCTGATTGTTTGATGGAAACATGAAGACAAACTGTAGAAACTAATGAGGAGGGTTCACCTGGTTCAAACAGTTTATAGCAGCTGGATGAAATAATGGATGGATGGATGGATGGATGGATGAAAGAATGGATAGAGGAATGACTGTAGGTGGAAGGATGGATGAATGAAAGGATGATTTTAAAGATGGATGAAAGAATGGATGGATGGAAGAAAGAATGATTGTACAGATGGATGGTTAAATGGATGGGCGGATAAATAGAGGGATGGATGAAAGGATGATTGTAAGAATGGATGTAAGCATGGAATGATGAATGGATAGATGGATGGATGGATGGATGGATGGATGGAAGGATGGAAGAAAGAAAGGAATGAAGAAAGGAAGGAAACAAAGAAGGAAGGAAGTAAGAAAGAAAGAAAGAAAGCGAGGAAGCGAGGAAAGAAGCAAGGAAGGAAGGAACCATGATTGTCAGAATAATTGTGAGGAAAGGATGGATGAATATGTGGAGTGATGGATGGATGGAAGAAAGGATGATTGTAAGGATGAATGGATCTGTGGAATGATGGATGAATGGATGGATGGATGGAAGAATGGATGGATGGATGGAAGAATGGATGGATGGATGGAAGAATGGATGGATGGATTTAAGAAAGAATGATTGGAAAGATGGATGAGACATTGAGGCAATCTGTTCTGGAGCTGAGCAAACAACGGTCCGAGGACCAAACCTTTCGATTCAACCCATCACGTAAGAAGAGATTATAAAATGAAACCTTTTAAATGATTTTTTCCCTAAAGTTTTTTTCCTCCTGCAATTCCAGTGTTTCCCCAATAGGTGGCAGACACATTGACAGCTGCTTTGACGCGTTTCAGAAACATATTATTTGGGAGAATTTTTGTACATTTTCCCGGTTGAAAAGTTTTGGGTTGTTTTTTTTTTTTTTTTGGTTATTCTGGCTGATATTTTAATTTCAACCACAATTTAGATTAAATTAATTTAATTTTTTTGGCTTAACATCATAACCTCTTTTGGCCTGTGAGTGAAATTTTTCCCACACCTTCTCTAAGCCATCATTGGTTCATTTTAAGATGAACCAATGTTCATCTTAAGTTCATCATAAGTCCATTTTTGTGACGTCACAGCTGAATTGCCAGAGCATTGTTTCCAAACCAATCACTTCTTGGTTTTAAATTATTTTATTTTTTCTTTCTTTGTGCAAGGATTCTGAGTAGCCCCAGGGGGAATCAAACCAGGTTCTCCCGGTCAAAAAAACGGCAGTCTGCCACAAGGCTAACGCCCCTCGGACCTCCAATCACTTCTTCAGCATCTAAAATAATCCCAACACTCTGCATATTTCCCTACTATTTGTGGTCACATCGTCTTCTAGGAACTGAGATTAAAAATAGATCACATTTAGATTATGTTTGCAGGATGAATCAGATGGACTTCATCCAGACAGAAAGTTGGAGAGCTACAGGTTTTATCCAGACAAGATTAAAAACAAATATTATGATTTCATCCCATGTTAAAAGATGTTTGTATTGTTTGTAATTATTGTAACGATGTGCCTTATGGTTCTAATTTCTTACATTTATGTGATCTGTAACCTTTAAAACTAAGTCAGGAAAACCACGACTTGTTTTATGCCGTCTCCTTTAAATGCACATGAAATACCTCACACCCCTCCCCCACTTCTGTTTTTCTAACCTGAGCAACCATAGAAATAAACACACTAAACTTTGCAAACAATCCTCAAAGGGAAACAATTCTCCAACAGGCTGCAGCAGCCAATGTGGGGTCTCATTTTTGTCTATATGTGCCACACCCTAGTCAGCCATTGTTTCTCCTTATACGGTCATTTCCTCTGAAAACATGTGATGTAACAGAATAAAAAAATGTAACAGATGGACCTGAACCAAAACAACGCTTCTGAGCAACCAAAAAGTGACAAAGATTACATAAAAATTTACTGTTACTCTACGGATTAAATTAAGATTTTCTGAGTAACTACAGACCTTCACTCAAAGGAATTCAAGAAAAAAAACTGCATCTGGCAGAATGTGTTCCTTTAAGAATGAAAATAACTTAGAAGGCACTGATCAAACAAAACCTTTGAGGATGAAAAGGTTGTTGAAAAGTTGAGAAACTGAAAAAAAGTTTTAAAAATGCTAAGTGTGCATATTTTCGTAGTTGTCCATGTTCGGGTGGACGCTCTCTGAAGTGAGATCTGCATATAGGAGGAGCTGTAATCCCTGATGTTTGACTCGTCTCGGTATTCCCACCGGAACGATCTCGGGCTGTTTTTGACCTCTTTTGCATAGCTGAACTTGTGGTCTTTATTTTCCTGACCACTCTGACGTTTGTCTACATGAGGAGGAGGGAGGCGGGCTCTGACAAGGCGGGAAAACATGTGCATGTTAAATAAATAAAATGAAGGATCATCAACATCTCCTGAGGCTCCATTACCATCGGACACCAGTTCCAACAAAGAGAAAGCATTAATACATTTTTCTTATTCTCCACATACATTCATAAATGAAATCATCTTCAAAATCCAGGGAAGAAATTTTCAGTTTTTTCCATTTTATTCTTGTTTGATTTCATCCCTTTTCTCATGGAATTTTAACAAAAACCTCTTTTCCATTCCTACAGTTATTACTTCCTGTCACGTCCAGGCTTATTGCTGCTATTTCTGTCTAAATGTTTGGAGATGCAGTCAGATTATTGACGGGGATATTGAATGCTCCCGTGATCTCTCAGCCCCACCCTGGCCCTCAAACAGAAGCATTAAAGGGCAGAAGTAATTTGTGCTGAGAGGTTGAACCCCTGTCCTCTGCACAGAGTTCATCATGTGGCCTTTCTGTGACATGCACATGGTTTCCTCTAACCATCTGAAGATGAGCATTTCGGGTTAAGCTGGATGAGGCTGCCTGATAGAAACCTGCAGGAATCTGTGGGACTTGCTTTATCTTATTTTCACAGAAACTCAATAGATCCCTATTTTTTATTCTAATTCTGAAAACGTCCTCATTGAGTTTTGGGCTTGAGTCCCTGGGTTGGTCATTCCTTCAGACATGAGTGTCCATCTTTTCCATACTAATATCTATTTTACGTAGTAGTTCGTAGACTTATGGCAGTACGGTGGCACAGTGGCCTCACAACAAGAAGGTCATGTGTTCAGGTCCCGCGTGGGGACGAGGCTTGGAACGCTGTCTTTTCTGTGTGGAGTTTGCATGCTCTCCCCATGTTTGCGTGGGTTTCCTCCTGTTTCCTCCCACCCTCCAAAGACATGCATGCTAGTTTGATTAGCCGGTGACAAATTGCCTCTAGGAATGAATGTGTGTGTGTGGCCCTGTGACAGGCTGGCGACCTGTTCGGGGTGTTCCCTGCCCTTTGTCTTAAATCAGCCCGGATGGGCTTCGGCATTCCCTGTAACCTTGTAAGGGATAGACGGATAAGAAGGTGACTGACTGAGTTTGTAGACTTCAGCCATCTATTTTGATGTGTCATCGATCAAGACGCCTAACCCCTAATTGCTCTTCTCGGGTCGTAGCTAATGCCGATAATGGCAGTTTTTCGTCCTCTGGTAATCTTGAATGTGCGTGTGGATGAGTCAATGTGAAGTAGCTTTTAAAGTTCTTTGTGGTACTCATTGCTATAAAAAGAGGCTCTGAATGTAAAAACCATTTGCAATTTAGAACTTGAATGGCCTCCAAGCTGCTGGCCAATTCCATCATTATCTGAGAATCGAGTACGTGTTTCATACCAACGTCTAGAGCGGATAACACTGTGAGCACACCAGCTTCAGAACACGAGGACTCAGACTTCCTTTTATGTGCTTTTTCTTCAAAAACCTCCTAATCATACAAAACTCATTATTTCACAGCAATTTCAACTTTGCAAAGCATTAAGTTTAAATTTATTCCTTTAATCAAATGCATTTCATTTTGTGTGTATACTGCTCCCAGCAGTAGAGTGGTGACGTTTCTTGTTTGGTGCGATATCCAAAAAAAAAAAGCTCTTCGCTGCATGGCGTGCCAGAATGTGCTGCTCAAGTTTTTTTTTTTTTTAAATGATTTTTATTGGAGAATATTGAATTATTTCCGCAGAAATGATATATCAACAATATATTGAGAATTAAAACATATTTTCTGTGTCTACTTCTCCGTGAGTCAATTTTTTCCGATGAACAGAAATTTTTTTTAACTGGACTTCACACTATTTAAGCTCTGAACCGCTGGATTGAAATGTTTTCCCCAGTGGTTTTTAATCTGCTTTATAACAGCACGTTGCCAGGGTAACGGTGGCAAAAAAAAGATGCAGCGTCCTGAAATAAGTCGTGAGAAACTATTTTTCATCCTTAAAGTGTCTTTTTGGATGTAGTAATTACACCTTTGGGTTCAAACCAATTCAGAAACAGACCAGAAAATAACCCGTTGACGCTCTATTGTCAAGATGTTTGAGATTTGCTCTAAAAATTCATCTTTGGGTGATTTTCAGGAGACTTTTTATGTGTTTGATGACACTTTGATGAGATACGCCAACACTGTGGGGAAATAAGAAGGCAGCCTGGAAATAAGAAGGCAGCCTGAATCCTGCTTTGTAAGGCTCTCTGGAGGGGCAGGACCAGCCTCTAACGGGCCGTAAAGTCAGTTGATTGACATGGAAATGACCTTATCAGCCACAGAAAAGTCCGAAGCCTTCGTAAACCAACTTCTTATAAATAATTTCAGCTCATAAAACCGTACCCGGATCATTTTACAGTCACCTGTTTGCAGACAGTAATTACAGCAGAATGAAGCATGATTCACATTAGAGGATATTGGAAAAAGGCAACCGCCCTCATTGGTTTCACTTCTGTGCTGAGATGAACATCTCAGGAGAGGATAGAGTTGCATCGTTATGGAGACAGAAGTTTCATCGAGGATGAGGCCGTACGTATGTGGGAGGAGTCTGGATGGATAAAGATTAAACTCCCATTAGGTGTAATGATACTGTTTCCAGTCTGGAAGCAGCTTTAAGAAAAACCTAAGCATTAATTCTTTGCAAGGCAGTCAAACCCACAGCTGGATCAGAGAAAGTAGTAAAAATTATTTGATGACAAGAAATCCTTTGTTAATTAATCTGTTATGGATTAAATGTTGTTTTTTGACCATGTATCACTCATTTAGCCATCCTGTGAGGGAGTAACTGAAGTTCTTGATGAGCTCCAAGTATCATCTCCAGGTGATCCTCTTTAGTACTGGACCAAAGTAATTATGTGCACCCCTGTTACCTGGTCACTTATAGGTGTTACTTTTTATAGTAGGACTCTGCCCACAGAATACACTTGGACTATTCATGTGCTAGTGTGTACTTCCGTAGCACTTTTGTGAACACAATTGCACCCAAACCAGTGAGGAGCTAGTTTGTGACATTGGGCATGTGGAAGCATATTGCTCAACTTCTTTGATAATGACTTTTTTAAAGAGGATAAAAAAGCTGTCGAGTCTCGGATTGAAGAGGAGCAGTGTGGTTTCCGTCCCGGACGTGGAACAACGGACCGGCTCTATACCGTCTTCAGGATCCTGGAGGGGTCATGGGAGTTTGCCCAACCAGTCTACATGTGCTTTGTGGATCTGGAGAAGGCACTCGATCGTGTCCCTAGGGGACTCCTGTGGCGGGTGCTCCGGGAATACGGAGTCTTGGAGCCCTTAGTATGGGCTGTCCGATCTTTGTACGACCGGAGCCAGAGTTTGGTCGGTATAGCCAGCAGTATGTCAATTCCATTTTCAATGAGAGTTAGACTCTGCCAAGGCTGCCCTATGTCACCGATTCTGTTCGTCACCTTTATGGACAGAATATCTAGGCACTGCCGAGGCGTTGGAGGGATCCAGTTTGGTGACCTCGGGATCGGATCTCTGCTTTTTTGCGGATGATGTGGTCCTGTTGGCTTCATCGGACCACGATCTCCAGCTCTCATTGGATTGATTTGCTGCCAAGTGTGAAGCGGCCGGGATGGAAATCTGCGCCTACAAATCCAAAGCCATGCAGAAGTAGGATAAGCGGAAGACAACGGAACGGATAAAAAGCTGCACTTGTTATAGTTTATTAACTCTATGTGGTCCATCATTGTGATGATGCTGGTATTGCTGTTAATTCCATATAAACAGAGCTCCGTTCAGTACAGATGAAGTGTAAAAGTGCCATGCTCCACAATGGCCAGTCAGCATCTGCCTTTTGTTAGAACCAACATGTTCTAAAAGGAATTACACTCTACACAAATAGAAGAAAATTCCAAGAAGTCAAGAATCAACGGTTATAACTTCGCATTTAAAAGAGGAAGCAGAAGAAAAATCAGTGGTATTGAGGAAAAGTTAATATGGTAAGTGTGTGTGAGTAACAAGTTTATCTTGGTGAGACTTTGTGGTGATCCAGAGAAGGTGGACCAGCCAGATGTAGGAGTCAGAACAAGTTATGAACTTCATGTTTAAATTTATACACAGCATCTGGATGAAGGAGTAAACAGCATCTTCACATTCCTTCCATCCTGCTGAAAGATGAGGGGCTTCCTTTACGTAACGTGCAGATGCCCAAATCCATGTGTGAACCAGCTTTTACACAAGTTTAGCGATTTATGAAGGTGGTGAAATCCGCCTGTAAGACGTAGAGAAAAGCCTAGTGAAAGAACAGAACCTGAAGTGAACTAAGGATGGTAAAATTAAGTATTTGATAATGACAATAAAAACAGTGACTTCCATCATTCGTATGTGTAAGAAGTGTGGAACCATCAAGACTCTTCCTAGATCTGGCCGTCTATCTCAGCTGAGCGATTGAGGGAGAAGAATCTTGGTCAGTGAGGTGACTCTTAACCCAATAGTCACTCTGTCAGAGCTCCAGCGTTCCTTCCTCTGTTGAAAGAGGAGAAGGTTCCAGAAGGACAACCACCTTAGCATCAAAACACCAATCAGGCCAGTATGGTAGAGCAGCCAGACGAAAGCCCCTTATTACTAAAAAGCACATGCAAGCCTGTCTGGATTATGTCAAAAGGCACCTCGTGATTCTCAGATCATGAAACCAAATGCAGTGGTCTGACTGGACCAAAACATGGCAGGTGTTCTGCTTGAAAAAAACGGGCACCGCTCATCACCTAGGACAATAGTATCCTCACAGTGAAGCATGGTGGTGGCAGCATCATGCTATGAGGAGGAACTGGAAGACTGATCACACTAGAAAGAACGATGAATGCGACAATGTACGGAGATATTCAGGATCAAAACCTGCTCCACAGCACTCTGGACCTCGGACTGAGGCGACGGTTCATCTTTCAGCAGGACTATGATCCAAAGCACAGCACCGAGATATGGAAGGAGTGGCTTCAGAACAACTCTATCAATGTAGTTGAGTGACCCAGCCAGAGTTAAGACCTGAATTCAATTTAACATCAATGGAGAGGTGTGAAAATGGTGAACGCTTCGCATTCAACCTGATGAAGCTTGAGAGGTACTGCAAAGAGGAAACTATCCAATGCCAAACTTGTGGCATCAGATTCAAAACCTCTTGAGGCTATAATTGCTGCCTAAGGTGCAGCAACTAAGTATTAAACCAGGGGTGGGCAAACTTTTTGGTTCGTGGGCCACATTGAGTTCTAACATTTGACAAGGGGTCCGGAACAGGATCAGATAGATGGCATGCTTCTTAGACCAATAGAATGGTGCGCTAAATGTTACATCAAGAGCGATAAATTTCAAATCTAGCGGCGCCAGGTCTGAAATCTAGTGCGATATTGCTTAAAAACGTGCATTTAGTGGCGCTGCGTTTGAAATTTAAGCGCTTCATGTAACATTTTGCTTGTTTTAACATCTAACACGCGTGCGTGTATTGGCCCCGATGGCTTTCCATATTTGTGCACACTGTTTATTTTGACAGCGTGTGCATCACTGAGACACACACATTTTAATGGGAACAGTGTTGTTGTATCTTTGGCGCCATCTCGTGATGAAACATCAGAATTTCAGGGAAAATAAAACTAACAAGGTTTGTTTATTTAATTTTTTTCAAGCCTCGGAAGGCCGGATTAAAACATTTTATTGGGCCACATGTGGCCCACGCACGGGCTGTAGTTTGCCCATGTCTGTGTTAAACAAAGGATGAGAATACTTTTGTACATATCATCATACAACGACATGCAAACATATAGACATACACACACAGAAACACACACATGTAGATATACACGCACAAACACACACAGACTACATGTATGTAGACAAATACATACTTTTGTACACACGTAAATACAGGCACACACACACAGTATTTTATGTCCTTTGTAAATAAATTTATGGCGGCTGAATGAAAGGACCCCATAGCTGACCTTTAACTTGCCAGAAAAACCCTGCCAACATTCTGATTGGATCTGCAGACATGGCAATAAAAGTTGCCATTCAGTATCCAGCCTCACTTTGATTACAGTTTGCTGGAGTTGCTCCGTTTTCTTTTTCCTGTTGTTCTTCTTTCCAATCACTTCCTGGAACATCTGCACAGTGGTCCTGCACTCCTGTCTGATGTGTCGTCTCTGAAGCCAGAAGCCGTTTTTATCCCTCTGACTAAAAACTTTATGAAACATGAAAGTCCACAGGCCACCCAGGTGATTTATACATCCACTCACCTGATAAGCTGTAAATATGAAGAAGAACAGAACCATAACATAGACTTTTTTTTTTGTTCCGATTCAGTTTATCTCACATTAATTTTATTCTAAAAATAGAAATTAAAATAAAAGCAAAGAGACTTTTCATTGCAAAGAATTGGCCTATTAAGGAATTAGTGGACGTGTCCCTGGAGGAGATCAGAGACTTTCCCTGCACATAGTTTCTGTTCCACTTAAACCAGAAATAGAAAAAGATAGAAAAGCCTGGAAACATGCCGACGTCTGTCTGGCTTTTCTCTCACAGCAGAACGGATCAAAACCCTCAATGGGCCACATGGTCGTAGTTTACTCACCCTGACGTAGATTATCTAATCTGTAATCCCAGTTCTTGGTACACTCTCCCTATCCCAGCAAAAGCAGAATACACCCTGAACAGGTCGCCCTGTGGAGGAGACTCACGACAACCACACACACACAAATTCATTCCCAGGGGCAATTTTGTAGCGGCCAATCAACCTAACATGTATGTTTTTGGAGGACGGGAGAAAACTGAAGAAATCCCACACATACACGAGGAGAACATGCAAACTCCACACAGAAAGACCATTGTTTCAAGCCTCACCCCTACACCAGGACTTGAACCCCTGACCCTCTTGCTGTGAGGCTACTGTGCAACTATTACACCACCATGAAGCCCATACTTCCTTCATTCCTGTTTTATTTTTATTTTTTTGTCTTTATCTCTTTTATATTTCCCACTTGTGTCACTATGTTTACTGTCTGTGTGTTTTGGCAGGTCTTTGCATTGCCTTGAATTGCCCAAATAGGAATTATTATGGAGAGAGGCGGGTGGAGGGGAGAGAGGGAGCAAGATATCTCCAAAAGTTCTTGTTGGATTTTCATTTTCATAAAAATTTTAGGATATGTTCATATTGGGAAAACGCTGAAGTGATTAAATGTTAGGGATGTTTCGGGTCATCGTTTGTGCCCAAGAAGGTTGTAAAGCTTCTGTTTAGATTTTTTTTAACTGTTTCAGACATTTTTTGTTGTATCTTTTTCATCTTTTATGCAGCAATGATAAAGAAAAAATAAAAAGACTTTATTTTCTCTTGGGGCACTTGCGGGGTTTTCCACCACTGAAAATATTCACAATGTTCTGATTAATTAGTTCAAAGTGACAATAGTTGTGAGTGTGCACGTGACTGGTTGTTGATCCCTTATGTGTTGGTATTGTTGGTACTGTGTAACTAAGGGCGGTTCAATTAAAAACTCTTTACTGGATTGGGTCTGTCAGGGTTGGTGCGAGATGGAAGGACCCAAATATAGTGTACGCTGCTCAAACAAGATTATTGAAAGAAGAGGAGTTTAAAAGTGAGGTAGGCTGGTTGGCGGTTTGGGGAGCTACAAACCAGAAGGTTGATGATGGCTGCCTGGTTGAGGCATGGCAAAGGTGAGGTTTTACAACAAGGCAATGTTCGACATAAAGACAAAGAAAGAAATACGATAGTCTTGTGGTGGGGGGGGACAAGGAAGGACTGGGAACAACAAGCTCACCCACAAAACTAGGAACTGATTCTGAAGATTTGATCTCCAGTCATCCATGGAGGAATGAGTTTAGTGTTGTAAATACCAAACTCCACCATCACATCTCCAGGTAAACCAGGTGCAGTTCTGAAGGGCAGCAGGTTTGAGCGGGAGGCAATAGAAGAGGAGGGATCTTGACATTTAGTCGCATGACCCTAAAAACCTAATTAGTTCATCTATTGTTGGTACTGAGTAACTATAGACAGGTATATTAACATCCCTCTGGCAGTTTGGAAGAAACTGCCAACGTACACATCGCTATGGCCACACGTGTGTGTTCATATTTGTGGAGAGAGACAAAGAGGACTCTGTCGCCATTACAGAAACATTTTAGAAAGGTTGAGTGAGATAATATTGAAGAGACACCATGAAGAGAGTCTGAATAAAGTCAGCCATGTTTTCTAGATAAGTCTTGAAAGTTCAGGTTAACATATTGGAATATAGCCTATAGACAATTTATAACGAGGACATTTTGAAGCAGCAGCGCAAAATGTGGAAAAAATGTATGCTATTGACGAATTAGATCTTTTTTTTTTGGTGGTTTTTTTTTTTTTTATTCTAGGCTTCAAAAATATCTGACATTTTATCATTATTACTTTAAAAATTGAGTGTGTAAAAGTTTATTTATGAAATACATGAATAATTGCATAAGCGTCACAATGACGGTCATGGCGCTTGCAGGTAGATTTAGAACACGGCGGAGCTTGAGTGTTTGATGTCTCCATAAAAAGAAAATAGTAAACAAATACAATTTTATCTAACGCTACATTCTGGCTGAAAAGTGACTAAATTAGAGGGGTTTTTTTTCTCCGATCACTTTGCGAACCTTCTCAGAGATAACTCTGCAAACCAAATGGTGTGAGTTAAATTTCTTCCCTAAAACCTCCCATGTATGCTAAAATTTTTTGCTGTATCGCCTGCAACGCTTTCTAAAAGAGATTTTAGTAAAGATGAAGCTGTGAAATCTTGAGGTAGTGTTGCTCATCCACCCACAGAGTTGGTGGTTTCTTCCTCAGGCTTTCCCAGCTGTGAGGAAACATCTGAGGAGAATCTCTCCGGCTGAGGTCAAACGTCTAAGCTGCAGGGAAGCTGTAGTGTGCGGTGAACTCTGTGCCCACATCTCCGTTTTATTAAACTGTGAGTTGTGGGCAGGCAGGAGCACAGCCACCTCTGTTAAAATGTTAATATAAAAATAACATGTTCACATGGGGACAGAAAGAGTTCTGGTTGCTGAACAGGCAACAATAGGGGGGTTACAGAAGTGAAATTTAGATTGGAAAATTGCAAAGCGTAATCGGTGATCAGCAGAATAATTTCATGCCTAAACAAGAACGCTATAGGTCCAATTTTTGCTTTGAGGAAGTTGATAGAGAAGCATAGGAAATGTCGTTGGAAGCTGCTTTGTGTCTGTCTCTATTGGATTTATTGTTTGTCCACCATTTTCCCAAGTGACATGCTGATCATTTAAAGACAAAGATTCACTATGTTGTTTACCAAGTGGTTTGAATTGGCTCATTAACTCTGTTCTCTTTATTCCTCCATTCATTAGTTGCCATCATTACGATCCACCATCTTTGGAAGGTCAAGTAAGCCTTTTAATCATCATCCATCATTTTCACACCGGTCTGGTAATAATTGTGTTTATAACACAACCGGGTCTGTTTAGTAAAGAAACGAGGACGTCTTCAGACAATTGGCTTTGACTCATTAAAGCGTTTTTTTAAGCAGTTCTTCACGATCTCTGTTAACTCATCGATACATCTGCTAGTGCAGACAGACCACAGCGTAACCAGTAAAACCAGTCACATGCTGGTGATAAAGACAATTTACCAATTATTGACAAAAGGAATTAAAAATTGGTCCGGCACAGAACTGGGCTGATCTCTGACTTTCTGGCATAAACCTGTGCAGAAATCATATTTTAGCCAATAGGATGAAATAAGGTCAAAATGTTCTAATGTTTATGCATCAAACACAAGAAAAATGTCTATAAAATACTTTAACATGGGTGAAACTTATATCTTTCCTCCTTCATCTGTAGTGAGAGGAGCGAAGAGGTGGAGGAAAAGCTGGAGAGGTGGAGGTTTGCACTAGAAAGAAGAGGAATGAAGATTAGTCAGAGTAAAACAGAGTACATGTGTGTGAAGGAGAGGGATCCAAATGGAAAAGTGAGGTTACAGGGAGAAGAGATAAAGAAGGTGGAAGATTTTAAGTATCTAAGGTCAACAGTCCAGAGCAATGGAGAGTGTGGAAAAGAGGTGAAGAAGCATGTGCAGGCAGGCTGGAACGGGTGGAGAAAAGTATCAGGTGTGATGTGTGATAGAAGAGTTTCAGATAAAATGAAAGGGAAAGTGTACAAAACCGTGGTGAGAGCGGCACTGAGGAGTAGCACTGAGGAAAAGACAGGAAACAGAGATGTTTGTAGCAGAGATGAAGATGCTGAGGATCTCTCTGGGAGTGACCAGGATGGACAGGATCAGAGGAACAGCACATGTTAGAGGTTTTAAAGTCAGAGAGGCCAGACTGAGATGGTTTGGACATGTGCAGAGGAGAGAGAGAGGACATCAGAAGAAAGATGCTGGGTTTGGAACCACCAGGAAAGAGGACTAGAGGAAGGCCAAAGAGGAGGTTCATGGATACAGTGAAGGAAGACATGAAGATAGTTGGTGTGACTGAAGAAGATGCAGCAGATAGGGTTAGATGGAAGAAACTGACTCGATGTGGAGAAATGCCGAAAGAAGAAGAAAATGGGTGAAACTACAAAAAAAAAAAAATGATTGGAAATACATCTAGATTATTTTTTGTACGGATGCAGAAAAAAAAGGTTCAAACTTTCAAAGTTTAAAAAAGTTCAGAAAGCAAGTTGAGATTAAAACCCAAAATAAAAAACAGAATAAGGAAAAAAAGAACATGAGACAAACTTTTGTAAATAACCAGTAACATTTTGGTAATGAAGACAGACCAGTGAGTTATTACTCTGGCTAAGTGTTTGGCTTCTTCTTGTTGCTCGTTAATGTGATGACTCGTCCTCCGGTTGCCAGGAAACGCTGGCCTGAGGCTGACATGGCTGCCTAGCTGTAGCTAATGACCTGTGAAAAGTGTGTTTACCTTTATAATTAGACAACAATGAAAATGGATCCAATGATGTTCACTTGGGAGCTTTGACCAATTTGGATCATTTCCTGTTGGGGCAGCAGATCCATCTCAAGGTGAACATCCTAATGAAGATGTTACCCTTACCCAGATTTCCCAAGATAAACGTAAGAGTGAGACGCTATCTCTTAGAAAAACAGTCACAATGGGTGCCTTCCTGGCCTGGACCTCAGAAACCCTCTTCAAGGGAATTCCCACGGAAATTCATACAGGATGCGGTGGATTTGATGTGCCTCAAGCATGAACGGGCTTTTCAATTACACTCTGGGTCCGGACGATAATTTGTCAAAATGCCTCGCTGGTGTGTAGCGGCAGGCTGTTCCGATGTCCCAGGTGGAGATATTTCGGGGAAGATGAGAAGTTGAGGAAACAGTGAGCGGGGGAGGTCTAACGAACAAGGGCTCACTGGAAGTCCATTCATACCTCGTTCTTTTGAAGCGGATTTGTGGTTAAATAGTGATGGAAAACTATTCATTTCTCTTTTTATGGGATCATAATGGTGGTGTTTATCTTGGTAAAATATCTCCATCTGTTTTTATGTATAGTCTAAAAGAGCTGAATGGCATTACAAAGCCGAAAACAGCAGGTGTCGAGGATCCTCCAAAAACTTGCAGTTCTGCTGAAACAGAAAAATGGCGTCTGCGGAATCTTTTGGAACTCTGCATAGATGTGAACTGTCACTCCGTTCAACTCCACCTTTTATAGAAAAGCCCATCTTTTAAATTATGGCTAGCAAATTTGTTTCTGCCCCTCCGTCAGCGAATGTGGGCTCGTTAAGCAGCTTCTTCGCCAACAAAACAATACTTCTATTCTCGCAGCTATGCCGATTTACTATTCTGTCTGACTATCGGGACAGTCCTCGTATATCACCCGCCCAGGACACTGCATCTTAAACCCATTTAGACACTTATTAAAAATGAATGAAGTAGGAGCCGTAGAATTACTGGTACATGTTCGTTAGGTAAACAGCTTTGTGGTGGAGTCTGAGAACAAGCTGAGAACATGTCCTGATGTAATTCACATCTGATTTACTGATGGACAAATACGACCTGGACTTCCCTGAAAGCTCCAGGAAGGAACACTGAGAAGAAGAGGCTAATGTGGAGGGAAGCGGAGGTGGAGGAGATTACTGTCAGAGCTGACAGAGAGTGATGGAGCGGGAAGGGTGCAGAAACATGGTCGACCATGTGCTTTACACACACGGAGGAGGAAGTGGACCTGCAGTCTGACCTTGTCTGTTTGGATTGGATTTGTGTTAACACGGTTTGGCATCATTTTTGTGTTTCAGACAATACATTTCATCATTACTGGTGATCGTCCCATTTTAACCCCATTTTAATAGCTTTTAAGTATTAAGTAAGTATTTAGGTTTTTAAATTAATGGCGCAAATATATAATATAAAAGACCAAATATATAATTATGTAACCACTCAATCAACGTGTGGTTGTAGATGAAGATGCTGAGGATCTCTCTGGGAGTGACCAGAATGAACAGGATCAGAGGAACAGCACATGTTAGAGGTTTTAAAGTCAGAGAGACCAGACTGAGATGGCTTGGACATGTGCAGAGGAGAGAGAGAGAGTACATCGGAAGAAGGATGCTGGATTTGGAACCACCAGGAAAGAGGACTAGAGGAAGACCAAAGAGGAGGTTCATGGATACAGTGAAGGAAGACATGAAGATAGTTGATGTGACCGAAGAGGATGCAGCAGATAGGATTAGATAGAAGAAACTGACTTGCTGTGGCGCCCCTGAAGGGAAATGCCAAAAGGAGAAGAAGAAAGAAATGTTTGGTAAAATCCGCTTGAATCAGAATCAGAATCAGAATGCTTTTATTGCCATGTCAGTGAAAGACATCAGAGACTAGGAACTTGTTCTGGTACTGGTGTGCAAACATATAAAATAAAAATAATAAAAATAAAATAAATAAAAATAATAATAATTTTTACAAAACTAAGAGTGCTCAGAAGAAAAAGAAAAGTAGTGCAATGTCATAGAAAATAATAAAGATAGTAAAGTGACAAGAGGGAGGTGACTAGAGATGTGGGGATCCAGGTTATAAAGAGTTCATAAGTCCAACGGCAGAAGGGAAGAAGCTGTTTTTGTGGCGGGACGTTCTGGTCCGAATGGACCGGAGCCTCCTGCCCGAGGGGAGTCGCTCAAAAAGTCCATGTCCAGGGTGGGAAGGGTCAGCTACTATCCGACCTGCACGCCCCCGAGTCCTGGAGACGTACAGGTCTTCGAGAGATGGAAGGCTGCAGCCGATCACCTTCTCTGCGGAGCGCACAATGCGCTGCAGTCTGTGTTTGTTCCTAGCTGTGGCTCCAGCGTACCACACGGTAGAATTTGTGGAGTTTCAGCATGTTTTCAGCTGCATCTGTCATCAGTTGGCGATGTCTCTGAGATGAAGGTTCGGCCATCAAAGGCCATCTCAGCTCTGGGCTTGGATGGATATTTTCTGTTCCGCTAACTTCTGCTTTATCTGGGACAGGGTTGCTGGGCAACAGCCTCTAAGGGATGCCCAGGCTTCTCTCATCTGAAACCTCTAGCTCACCCGAGAGAGTCCAGAGGTGTTCCCTGTCCAGCTGTGAGACATAGTCTCTCCAGTGGTTCCTGAGTCTCCTCCCACTGGGACTTTTGCTCATTGGGTCTGGGTGAGCTCAGTCCGAACAAGGGAAATGGGCCTCTCTTCCAGTGGGCTCACCACCTGTTGGATGGGCCTAGGGGTTGGGTAAGGAGGAGATCTGGGCACCCTGGTGGTCCGACCTGCTTCTACAACAACTCAATAGCAGCAAAACAGAAGCCATTCTCATCGGCACGCCTCACCAAACCCAGTCACTTTCCCTCGCTAGTATCCCCATTTTTGGACACAGCATCCCTCTGTCATCCTCTGTAAAAAACCTTGGAGTCAAAATGGATTCTAACCTCACCTTTGACTCCCACATTCACCATCTCTGCAAGGTTTCCTTCCTCCATCTTAAAGATATCAGAATCAGAATCAGAATCAGAATGCTTTTATTGCCATGTCAGTGAAAAACATCAGAGACTAGGAACTTGTTCTGGTACTGGTGTGCAAACATATAAAATATAATATAGCCAGGCTACGTCCATGTCTTTCCAAACCTGACGCTGAGAGGTTGATTCACGCTTTCATCTCCTCCAGGCTGGATTACTGCAATGCCCTCCTTGTAGGGATCCCATGCAGGGGTTTACAAAAGCTCCAGCACATCCAGAACTGCGCTGCCCGGATCCTGATAAGGAGACGCAAATATGACCATATCACTCCCATCCTCAAATCCCTCCACTGGCTTCCCGTTAAATACAGAATTCAGTACAAGGTCTGCCTCCTCACCCATCAGTGCATACACGGCACTGCACCTGTTTATCTCCAAGAACTCCTAACCCTCCACACCACTGTCCGAGACCTGGGCTCCTCCTCCTACTGCCTGCACCAACCAAGGACCAAACTCTCCACTATGGGGGACAGGGCCTTCCAGGCAGCTGCTCCACGGCTCTGGAACGATCTTCCCGAGAGCTTGAGGGCTCCACAGAGCGTTGAGGTTTTTAAGAAAAGACTGAAGACATTTTTATTTCTAAAGGCTTTTCAACAAAGTTTTTAGTGTTGTTTTTTTTGTTTGTTTGTTTTTGTGTTGTGGTTTTATTTAATTTTGCTGTTTGTTGTTCCTTTTGGTCATTGTAGCACTTCGAGATCTCCACTGGAAATATAAAGTGCGTTACAAATAAATTTTTTATTATTATTATTATTACAACAGCAGCTGAAGCACTTCACACAGCTAATGATATTTTTCTTCAATTTTTATAATAAAAATATTCTAAACAACTTTTAAAACGTTTACATTATTTATCCAAAAAGTTGTAAAAACAGAATAACGGAGTTCTCCCCCGTGTTTCCATCAGCATGAAGAACATCTACTCATCCCCGTACTTGACATCTCCGGGCTGAAGAGCCCCCCGTGTTTCCATCAGGATGAAGAACATTTATTGACTTCTTTAGATATTTAGCTGTAGATTAGAATAAGCTAATATTTAAACAATAATCTTTGACACATTGTTTGCTCGTCCCGGGGGAGGGATCTCTCTTTCACGTGGATCCCCGTGAGGTTTCTTATTTTTTCCCCACTGATGGGTTTTTTAGGAGTTTTTCCTCACCGAGAAGGAGAGTCTAAGTGCATTAATGTGCTAGTCTTGTTTAGTTAGCATTTGTTAGTTATTTTTCTTGTTGTGTATTTGTGTTAATACGTTCCTCTTTTTCTTGTGAAGCCCATTGAGACGGACATTCTGTGATTTTGGGCTATACAAATAAAATTGAATTGAATTGAATTGAATAAATTTACATATTAGTTACATTGAAAAAATTGTTTCGATTTTTTTTCACAAAAATTTACACTAACAGTACAGCTCGTGCAAAGATTAGAACTTTATTGACTGAAACAGAGTTCTTCCATATTGAACGGGCTATTAAAGGCTGATGTGTGTAAAGTGTTGTGACACAGACTATGAAGGGGTTAATTAGGACCACAGATGGAGGTATTGTCAGCAGCGTGTCGGCAGATGTCCAGTGATTTAGTGGAGGAGGTGTTTATGTCCAACAGCAGCGAGCGTCTCCTTCTGTGTTAATCTGCTCACACTCATCTGCAGGGTCCCACCTGCCCATCGTGCAGGGTGGGGTCACACAGTTCAACCCCTTCTCCTTAGTCACACACACATCCCTCACCATTAAAACCTACCTAACCGTTCAACCTTGTTATCACGTAGACCTCAACTATTTGTTATTTTTAAACTTTGTGAGGAGCTTCTAAGGACAGAGATGCCCTCCTATGGGTCTCCTCTCAGTAGGACAGAGCATCTTACAAAAGGGGTTCTGTTCTTTCGACCCTAGTTGTATGACTCTGATATAAAAGACGTTTATAACCAAAGTTTTTTTTAAATAAGTTTGATAAGAGGTGTGTTTTTGTCTCAGCAGACGGAGGCCATCCACCCTGACTGCGCTCTGGTGCTGCAGCACATGAAAGCTGAAGAAGAGTGTTACCAGATAGTCAGACAGGAGAAGAACAACCGCTCAGCCAGGACAGGTTAGTGGTGGGCGTACTGATGAACTAATAAAGGGGAGACTTCTCATGTCGCTCCAGGAGTCATCCGACATGCTGAGAAAAGAGAAAGTTTGTGATGTGAAAGTAAAACTTGTTTGAGGCTGCTTTTGATCTGATCTGTAATCATCTGGAATTCAAATCTGGAATTTGAATCAGTTCCTCCAAGATTTTACGCATTTTTATGATTGTTTTGGTCTAAAATGCCTGATTTCACAAAAAAAAAATTTCAGTTAAAAATTTTGATTTTTTAAAAATTCCAAAACTTTATTTGTTTAAAATAAATGAACTGTTTCTGCCCATTTGAAACACAATTAATAGAGAGATGTTAAAAAGGAGGAGGCATAGCTCAGAGGTGGAATGTTCGCCCTTGGACCGGGAGAAGCTGGTTCAAATCCCACTGAGCTCATTCTTCTCCCACCATTGGTGCTGTCCTGGCAGCCTGCTGCGGTGCAATGCAGTACTACTATTTTCCTGTTGAGGGATGAATACCGTACATTAAAAATAATTAAAGAAACCCGCTAAACTCACCACTGAAAATCTGGTTCAGTTGAACATTACCACAGATTATTTGTGCTCATTTCATTCCACATCCTTCTCTCTTGTTTTTCCTTGTTGGTGCTCTCCATTGCTGAAAACCGGATGTTCTTTTTGGTGGATGACACTACTAGCACCCACAGCTTCTTCACTCACACATTACAAATGAAATTAATCACTAAACACATTTTAAGACCTCGTTGGTTGGAGAAAAATTAAGTTTATTGCCATTTTGGCCAGTTTGGTTGATTTTGCATTAATAGTTGCGATCACAAACATGCAGAATCCTGCAGGGTATGATAATGGGAAAGAGCGAGCCAGGATCCCTCTGCATGCCAGATAAAAATTTGCTGATGCCTCTGAAAAAAATCAGACCCGCTAAACATCTGTCGAGTTGGTAGCCAGCACTCAGTGTCAATTATGGTCAAAGAATTCTGGCTCTGTTACGTTTGGCATATCGTATTTCCCATGGGTTCTGTTTTTGTTTTTCTGTTCGTTTTTTTTTTTTTTTTGGTTGGTTGGTTGGTTGGTTGGTTTTTGCTATTCGCCCAAAAGCACAAATTGTTCAAGTAATAAAATGTAAATCTGGTGCTGCTCTCGTTTATTGAGGGAATGAAGAGTAATGAAAAGAGGAAGAGCTTTCCTTGTGGTCAACCTGGGCAGGCAGGGCATTCTGGGCAGGTTTGACGGCATCAGACAGGGAAGGGATCTGATGTGGGGGAACAGACATGAGTGAACCAGGTATGCAAAGCAGGAGGGGGTGAGACATGTACAAGAGAAATGACAAGCTGGCCCAAGAGTAAAGGGCACCAAGAGGAAAACAAGACACAGGTGTAAACTTTAGTGAAAGACAATTGGCCCCTGGGGTGAGAAATTATGGCAAAGGGCAGAACATAAATAAAGAAGAATGTTGTGATGTGGAAGGAGAAGGACCCAAATGCAGGACATCAAAACAAGGTTTTTGAACACAATTCAGGTAAGTCCGTAAAGCAAAGGGCACCGGATTAACTCAAGTTAAATAATAACAGAGTCCAATCATGGTCAGACAACCACGGTGGAAGGGTTGGTAATGACCTGACACGGAAGTCTGGGGTGATTGCCCTTAAATAGATGACAGGGTCCACAGATGTGTGGTATTAGGAATCAATCTCAGGTGTCCCTAATCAGGGGGATGATGAACATCCAGGGGTCCCTCTGGCGGCAGACGAGTGGATCACAACAACTGCGGTTAAGGTCTCCAGTGGCAGGGTGTACACCTTCAAAAAGCTAGTTCCTGTTTAGCAAAGTGGTTGCCATGGAAACACCGACTCGAACCACTGACTGCATATTTTCATCTCTATTGATTTAACATGAAGACGTTCTTATTGGTAGAAAATGGAAATTGAAATGGCTGCATATAGATCAAGCCAAGCATTGCGATTTGTATCACGGTCACTAGGTCCGCCCCTTCTAGAGTCTCTGGATCTAAAACTTTATCCTCACTCAGGTTCAGCAGCTGTGATTGGTCGCCCAAAGAACCAGACCGTAAATCTAAATATTTCAAATGAATTTCCTCTAAGAAATGTTTTAGAAAAACATGTCTTTTTCTTGGTTGCTGTTTTTTTTTCTAGAGCTTGTTGTTTCTGTTTGGTTGTAAAACCACTTCTCCTGAAGTTTTGTGTGAGTGGGATGGAGATGTTACAGTGTCTCCTTAATTCAAATGTCATGTCTCTTTTAGAAACAATCAAAGACTGAAGGTTACTCTCCCCATCATACGCCCACACTGGTTTTAAAAACAAACCAAGAGAGGTCAGAAATACGTACGAGGAGGGATTGGTACATCTCCTCAGTACAAAGGAGGGTTACAAAAGTTTAGGTAAACAAAATTGCTTTTAAATTCCAGAATGAGACAGTTTGTGTTCCTCCACAAAACAACAGCCTTAAAAACTCTCTGAGAATCTGGTTACTTGGCTTTTGGTCTTTAAAATCTTCCCAATTCATCCCCAGTAACAATGCATTGTCCTGCTTAAGTTGTTCCCAGGCTCTTTGAATGCAATGAGGTTTTTAGTCAGTCATCTTCTTATCCGTCTATCCCTTTGGGGGTCACGAGGGGTGCCGGAACCCATCCCGGCTGATTTGAGGCGAAGGGCAGGGTACACCCCGAACAGGTCGCCAGTCGTCACGGGGCCACACACATACAACCATACACACACACACTCATTCCTAAGGGCAATTTGGCACCGGCCAATCAACCTAGCATGCATGTCTTTAGAGGGTGGGAGGAAACCCACGCAAACACGGGGAGAACATGCAAACTCCACACAGAAAGGCTAGTGTTCCAAGCCTCATCCCCACCCGGGACTCGAACCCACGACCTTCTTGCTGTGAGGCCACTGTGCTACCCACTACGCCACCGTGCTGCTTTTTATGAGGACAAAAAAAACATGGAGGCAGACCAGACTTGGACAGACAGGATGAGACAATAAAGCAGAACAGGAAAACACAACACATAGACACCTCAGAAGAACAGGGTTTGAATTCAGGGAATGAGGAGACACAGGTGTGACACAGCAGCAGGTAAAAGGAAACAAGTGTGCGTGATCAAGATGGAGGATGAAGAAGAGAGTTTGTGACAGGTTTTAATCAATGGCAGTTTGTTTCTGTCATTTGTTGGCTGATCCCTCAGTCTAACTGATCAGATTCGATGGGAACACCGAGACGCTACCGGTAGGAATCCCTCCTTCACTCTCTCTTTTATGCCCCACTTTCAGTCTGAGCTGTCTTCCACCTGAGATGTGATTTTTTTTCATGCTGCCAGGTGTTTTCTGAGCAATGCGACAAGGTCCTTCCAGCCGGTAAACTTTCCGTCTGCTCGCACGGTCAGACCCACAGCTGCTGTCACTCACTATAAATTGGATCATTTGCCAGCTCTTCTGTGCGGTTCAAAAAAAAAAAACTTAGCCAGTGTGGACCAGCAGGGAGCCAGGCAGACTGCAACTCTGTCTGAACCATCAGAACCAAGTCTCTACTTTTTCTTCTTCTCTGAGTGCACTCAGAAACTTTCTTCACAGCAAGGAGTGGCAGAATTTAGAACAAAATCACTCCTGGAAGAATTTGACTTCCAGACAATCCAGAAAAATCAGCTTTGTGTGGAAGAGAGGAAAGGGGTCTTTCTATTCATCAAGCTATCTAGATGTCTACCAATCAATCTATTGATCTATGTACACAACACGTACCGGGTCTGCATCACGTCTTAAACCAAATGAATGATTTAGAAGCATTTGTGTCTCTAATCGTTGTTCTGATCGTTGCTTCTAGTCAGTAAATAAATAAATTGTGTTGAGTAACCTTGTGGACACATTTATTGGCAGACAGACCCAAACATCTTGTAAGGACATATGTCATCTCAGCTGGTGGCCGAACAGCCACTGAGCAGGTCATGGATGGAAAGCCAACCTGCTTTCTTGTAAATTTTCAGCTCTGCTTCTCAGTCTGGTTTTGTGGAGGAGACACCAGATAACAGTTTCAATTACGAGTATTTAAACTGATGATTGAACATTTAAAAAAGAATATAAACAAAAAAACCCCACCTGGATTTAAACGGTACAAATAGGGGTGGTTTGAGCCGAATGCAAAATTATTCTCTTATTTTCGTACATTTAATGCAATGAGTTGTTTCTCATTTCTTAGACGATCATGTGGAAGGACACACCCTCAGTAACAGTGAGGATGGATTGTCTCCCAGGAAGATACGTATGTCAGGATGCCCCACCTGCCGCCAGAGGGAGCCCTGGATGTTCCTAATCAACCTGATTGAGGTCACCTAAGGATTATGCCCGATTCCACACATCTGTGCACCCTGCCATCTATCTAAGAGCAATCATCGTGGACTTCGATGTCGGGTCTTACATCCCTTCTAGCAGGGTCACCATGGTTGCCTGACCATGTTTGAACTTTATTATTGTTTGAACTTTTAAAATCCTGAGTTAATCTTGTGCGCTTTGATTTACAGACTTACCTGAATTGTGCTCATAAACCTTGCTTGATGTCCTGCAATGCGGTCCTCCTCCTTCCACATCCCCAAAACCCTGACAAGATATGTGATTGGAAAAATGAGAGCAGCACCAACACGACTTTTTAAAAATCAACACTTTTATTTGAGTTCAAACCATTACTGAGAAATTAAACTTTACGATTCTAACTTAAAACAAAAGACTTTTAACTTCATTACTTTCAAATTAATTTTTCCATCCATTCCAACACAAAGCAACACAATTGTACGGGGAAATGAAAGCCTGACATTATTACAGTTGGAGGATATTTCTTGGTCAGTCGAATTCTTGGTCCACTGGTGTGATGGGGGATGTGGAAGGAGGAGGACCCAATTCCGGAACAACAAACGATAAATTATTTAACAAAGCTAGTTCAGCAAGGCTGTAAAAAAGGAGCAAGAGTCAAAAAGGTAGTTCGTGATCAAAAGTTCTTTCAAAGTATCTCTCCCAAAGTTTCAAAGGATATCCTCTTGGTCCGGATCCAAACAAGGCAGGAAGGAGTGAAGACCCGGCAAAGAATGCTGTAGAGGCTAGGGCTAGGCAGCTGGTTAAACGAGGCGCAGGTGTACATAATCAGGTAGGAGTCAGGGGGAAGAAAAGTTGGTCTAGATTTCCCTCTGGTGGCGGGTGAGGGAACCACAACAGTCCACGAAAACTATTCATTTTGGATAATGGACACCTTAAAGGACGTTACCCCGTTGACCAATTAGAATTCCATATAAACCAGACATTGAACAGTTAACCAATAGGAAATGTACATGTGGCAAACACATCCGATAAAATTCAAAATCAGACTCTGTTCTGCTCAGAGACGAGTAAACAGGAAGTTCATATGGCTTGGTTCCAGGAACACGTGTATTTAAACTCTGGCAATGTATGTAGTGCATCATGCATGTCATACATTCAGAACATTTAAAGCTTTGTAACATCGTTTCCACGGTAACCCATTTCCAACTCACTGCAGAGCCAACTGACATGTGTTCCACCAAGTGGCTGTTCAACCTGTTCTACAAAGTTTCTGTTCTACCAAATGGCTGTTCCAGCTTCACCCCACCCAACTCGGCACCACCAAGCAGCTGTTCAGAAGCTTTTTGGAGCTCTCTCTTGAACTGCTAGGAGCTACTGGGCACAAAAATTTCCCCAGTAGGGGTTACTAATACATCCACCAGTTAATGTGAATGGGGTTAAACAATACGATCAATCCCTTCTGACACGTTACCACAGTGAAGGCAAAAGTAAAAATTTTGAACAGAATATTGGGGTGTTCACTTTTGTCTGGCTCTGTAAGAATCGACTAGTCAAACTCAGAAAACACACGATGCTTTGACTCCTTGTGTCTCATTAGCTGCTCTCGTGCATGCAGCTGCATTATTTAAACTTCTTTAATGAGCAGCAGAGCCATTAATGTTCATTCTATTCTCAGGGAAAGCTTTAGGTGATACGGGTCAGACAGGAGCCGTGGAACATCTCACAATCTGACCTTTTTTTTTTTAACCATTTTATTACTGAAAAGTGGGACCAGTAAAACTGCAACATGCTGGTAAGAATTATTGCTGTGGTTACATCAAGGATACAAAGTGTCAATAATGGTTTCAGTAACATCGTAACTCGAGATGAAGAAACACAATTTAAGCACAAGATTGTAGCGAAATGAGACCATAAATGCACATTTTACGTCAGTCTTTATGATCACGGACATGTCGACACATGACAAACTGAGTAGTTTAAAGTGGTTCAAAATGCAGACTAATAATAAACGTTAATCTGGTGAATCACAGTAAACAATGCCCGGATTATATTTTCCAGCAACTGAAATAAAGTTGCAGGCTTTAACTATCAGATTTAAAAGAAGCTAGTGTGTTAAATGCTTTTTTAATCTCCTGGGGCCCGTTTCAAGAAGGAGGATTTGTGGAAACTCAAAGTTTGTTAACCCCGGAATGTGGAAAACTCAGACTTTTCGGTTTCAGAAAGGGAGGTAACTTAAATCAGT
Source organism: Neostethus bicornis (assembly GCA_902685375.1). Classification (NCBI taxonomy): domain Eukaryota; kingdom Metazoa; phylum Chordata; class Actinopteri; order Atheriniformes; family Phallostethidae; genus Neostethus; species Neostethus bicornis. Next base: position 3,232,648 of record LR738547.1, on the reverse strand, counting down.
AAACTCTGAGTTAGTTAAGCCAGTTTCAAGAAGAGAGTTAATCAAAACTCAGAGTCGGTTACTGAGGAAACTGACTCAGCAAACCAAACCTGGTCGGTAGCAGGGGCCCGTTTCAAGAAGGAGGTTTTGTGGAAACTCTAAGTTTGTTAACCCCAGAATGTGGAAAACTCAGACTTTTCGGTTTCAGAAAGGGAGGTAACTTAAATCAGTAAACTCTGAGTTAGTTAAGCCAGTTTCAAGAAGAGAGTTTATCAAAACTCAGAGTCGGTTACTGGGGAAACTGACTCAGCAAACCAAACCTGGTCGGTAGCAGGTTTACTTGAGGAAACCCAGAGTTTCTCTCGGTCTCCGCTCCTTTTTAAAGTGAACAGGGTTTAAATACGCCTTCCTTGTTCAATCTGTTTCTACATTGATGGATAAATTGCAAAAATTTCTCCGATGAGGGAAAAATAAAGTATGTAAAATAAAAAAAAAACACCTGTCTCCTTCACGCAGAGACTAAAATGACATGTCCTTTTCTAGATCATAATGTACGTAGATGAGGACGCTGGATTCATTCACAGGGAAATGAATTTATGCCACAAAATAATTTTGAGACCACGAGTTAATTTTCCATCATCTCTTCATTCATGTTTATTTGAGCGGTACTGTTTTTCTTGAGACTCCATAACATACATTAATAATCTCATTCATCCATCAGACACATCACACACTCTTGTATCGCTTGTTGCGTTACATTTTTTTTTCTTGATTAAAGTTGGAGATGCTGAGCGGCAACAGTGTTCAGCAGCTGCACTGATAGAATTAATTATTTAATAAAGTCAGGTGGTCTACCTGTGATCTACGACATCATCATGTTTTACCTGTTTAAATTATGGTTTTATTTTTCATATTCTTTTAATGCCGACAGGATTATTTATAGAACTACATCAGTGTTGGTAAAGTTTAAAAACACAGTTAGATTTATGTATTTATTGCTCTCCATAAAATGTATTTCATTATAGGATTATTGTTACTGTAAAAATCCCACCTCATCCACAATGAGAAGTTTAAAAAGAAGTTTTAATTCATACAAATATTGGTCTTCTATTTAATTACTGAAGTAATTTCTTAAATGATGGAAAAATTAAGAATGATTTCCCATTTTACTGGAATACGACAACAAAAAAATAAAAAATAAGTATACTTTGTTCATCCTTCAATGGGAAAATCTGTGTTCTATATTACACCGCAGCAAGCTGACATGAGCTCAGTGGGATTCAATCCCGTGAACTCCCGGTCCAAGGGTGAACGTTGTACCACTGAGCTATAGCACGCCCCCGAGCTCCACCCTTATTCAGTAATTAGCTACACCGAACACTATGATTAAATGTAAACGTGTGTATTTATTCTGGCAGCTATTTCCATCCAGGCCTTTTCTCTCTGCTCCAAAGACATTTTTTTGAATAAAAATGTTCTCATACTGTCTGTATGTCTGCAGTAGGACATCCAGCTCAGTCTGTTAGAAATATTCAGACCTCTTTGTTTACTCCTGTTTCCATGGTAACTCCTCATGTCTGCACTCCATTGATCAGGGCTTTTTATTCTCAAGGTGCATTTTCTAAACTCTGAGTCAATCAACTTGAAGTTGATTAATCCAACTGTTTTCAGCTGATCTGAAACCGAAAACTCAGAGTTTTCAATCTCAGAGTTGACCAACTCAAGGTTTAGATTTAAACTCAAAGTTTCTTGAACTTCCTTCTGGAAACGGGCCCCAGGGTTCCTTTTAGTGAGTCCATGAGGTCTGTAGTTACTCAGAAAATCTTAATTTAATCCATAAAGTAACAGCAAAAATATTTTTATATATTTTGTGTCACTTTTTTCTGCACAAGTGCCTTGTTTTGGTTCGGGTCAATTTGTTATGTTTTTTCACTCTGTTACATCACATGTTTTCAGAGTAAATCACCATATAAGGAGAAACAATGTCTGACTTGGGTGTGGCTCACATAGACATAAAGAGTAGACCTCTCATTGGCTGCTTCAGCCACCATCTTGGATTGGTAGTCCTACCTGCAGACAAACTAAACCTGTGGTAGTAGATACGATGTCTGAGCACTGTGTGGTGGATTCTTGTCCTAATCAGAGGTCCATTGAAAGCAGGACTCAGGATTACTTTTCACATGTAGGACTGAACATTTCTATTGCTCTGCATTTTTGTCCACTAGTGAAATCTTCTCCAGCTAAAGTTAGCTCCACGTTTACTTCCGGGGTTTTCACTGAGATTTTATAAATCAAAGAAACCATAAAACTGACTTAGATTAAAACAAGATTATTAGAATAAAACATCTTTCATGTCTCATACCGACACCACTAACTTTAAAATGCTCACAACATCTGGCCGGGGAATTGTTTACAAAGTCTAGTGTGTTTATGTCTATGGTTGCTCAGGTTTGAAACACAGGAGTGGGAGAGGGGTGTGAAGTACCTCATTTGCATTTAAAGAGAGCAGCACCAAACATAGGGTTTTTTTTCAGTGCAGGTAGAAAAAAGGTAGAAATAAGACCATGGGACATGATGACTAGATTCAATGCAAACATCTTTTAACATGTTATAAAATAATAATATATGTGTGATGGTTAAATTAAGACAGGTCTTTTTCTGTCTCCCTGAGATGTGATTTCTCCTCAGACAGAAATCTCTGCCATCACTCTCATAATTTAAACTCTGAACTGTGATTTTCTGGTGTTGCATATCATTTCCGTGCGAAGTGTCCTCACAAAGCTGCTCAAACAGGTGCGAGTTTGAGCAGCTTGCACCATGCTCAACAGTTTCAGAGAATCAAATGTAATAATTTAAATTAAAAAAAATCCCACTTAGGTTATACTCCCTAATGTAGAAACCAAACTGCTCATATACAAATTGATAAAGAATCTTTAGAATAAAGGCAAAAAAGTGCTGAATAATTATTCAGGTTTTGTGCAAAGAAATGCCATGTTTGAACTTCTACAGCCTGGATGGAAGTAGGAGGAAACAGAAATCCTTTTTTTTTTTTTTTTTTTTTTTAAAGAAAATAAACCAAAGCCTTCCTTTTATCTGCACAAGTCCTTACCTCCCTCTGCTCACAAACATCCAGTTCAATAGCTGTCACTACTCCCATATTTACAATTTACAGCTGCCGTTTGTGTCCTTTCACAGACCATAATACTCTAAAACATCAAGTATGAGAAAGTTTGATCCATTAAAAGCTCATTTATCATCATGAATGTCATCCAGGCTGCTTTCATTCATTCTTTCTGGTGTTAATGGGACAGATGCCAGAGAGGTCTGCACACAACTGTACCGCCATGTCGGAGACATTCCGACCGTAACTCACACGATGGCAGCTGTCTCCATCACACATCCTCCTTACAACGCCATGCAAACCCAAATACCTCAACACTTCTTTTTATTAAAGGATTTTATTACAAAGTCATTTGAAACACCTTTTTAATTTTAAATGGCTTGGACTACATCTCCCAACAGGAAGGACTACATCTCCCAACAGGAAGGACTACTTCTCCCAACAGGAAGGACTACATCTCCCAGCAGGAAGGACTTCATCTCCCAATATGAAGGACTACATCTCCCAATATGAAGGACTACATCTCCCAACAGAAAGGACTACTTCTCCCAGCAGGAAGGACTACATCTCCCAACAGGAAGGACTACATCTCCCAACAGGAAGGACCACATCTCCCAACAGGAAGGACTACATCTCCCAATATGAAGGACTACATCTCCCAATATGAAGGACTACATCTCCCAACAGGAAGGACTACGTCTCCCAACAGGAAGGACTACATCTCCCAATATGAAGGACTACATCTCCCAACAGGAAGGACTACATCTCCCAACAGGAAGGACTACGTCTCCCAACAGGAAGGACTACATCTCCCAATATGAAGGACTACATCTCCCAACAGGAAGGACTACATCTCCCAGCAGGAAGGACTACATCTCCCAGCAGGAAGGACTACATCTCCCAACATGAACGACTACATCTCCCAACAGGAAGGACTACGTCTCCCAATATGAAGGACTACATCTCCCAACAGGAAGGACTACATCTTCCAGCAGGAAGGACTACATGTCCCAACATGAAGGACTACATCTCCCAACAGGAAGGACTACATCTCCAAGCAGGAAGGACTACATCTCCCAACAGGAAGGACTACATCTCCAAGCAGGAAGGACTTCATCTCCAAACAGGAAGGTCTACATCTCCCAACAGGAAGGACTACATCTCCCAACAGGAAGGACTACATCTCCAAACAGGAAGGACTACATCTCCCAACAGGAAGAACTACATCTCCCAGCAGGAAGGACTTCATCTCCAAACAGGAAGGACTACATCTCCCAACAGGAAGGACTACATCTCCCAACAGAAAGAACTACATCACCCAACAAAAAGGACTACACCTCCCGGCAGGAAGGACTACATCTCCAAGCAGGAAGGACTACATCTCCCAGCATCCCCCAAAGGAAGGAGTACATCTTCCAACATGAAGGACTACATCTCCCAACAGGAAGGACTATATCTCCCAACATGAAGGACTACATCTCCCATAAGGAAGAACTACATCACCCAACAAAAAGGACTACACCTCCCGGCAGGAAGGACCACATCTCCCAACAGGAAGGACTACACCTCCCGGCAGGAACGACTTCATCTCCAAGCAGGAAGGACTACATCTCCCAGCATCCCCCAAAGGAAGGAGTACTTCTTCCAACATTAAGGACTACATTTCTCAGCAGGATAAACTACATCTCCCAGGTGTAGATCGATGTGGTTTTAAGATAAATTTATAATAAAATCAGCCTAATTTACTTTTTAAATCTCTATTTTTCATCTTGTGAGACTCTTCCAGTGTGTGTGTCCCAGAAACTTTGTTGCATGTTCGTGCATAATCTGGCTTATTGTGTAACAGCCCGCCACCCAGATGCTCAGCTGCTGCCTGGAATTCAACCAGCAACTTCATCAGGAAGTGATGAGGCGAGTCCATCATCCCGCCATCCTTTCACTCGCTTCACTTTAATCAGCGGCTAATGAAGGCATCTCTCTGCTAATTGATCCTGGCTTCCTCCACACCACCAGTCTGCTGGATAGCTTTTACTGCACAACAAAACCCCAAGCCAACCCCACAGATGAAAAATGAACATGTTCTTTCCATTTTACTGTGAAGGCCCCGACCAACAGAGGAAGTCCAAGAAGTTCAAAGCGACATTTATCCGGGGAGACTCCCCACAGCTCTGGCAGGAGGACCTGCTCAAGCTGCTTTATTATGAATGAGAGCTGCTTAATGACATAGTGCCAAGAAGCTTTGATGTAGGAGGCGTTGTGGTGGCAGAGAGCGCCTCATTACTGCTTTCTCTTATCACACACACCGTGCTGCTTTCAGAGGCTGCAGGAACGACTATGTTGTGTGATGGAAGGGTGGGCGTGAAGGAGGACCAAGGATGTCATCGAATCAAACCTGACTCTCCTGTCCTAGACCGGGGAAACCCCGAGGAATAAAGATGTGGAGTTTCTGTTGTACTACCTTGGCAGTTTCTGGTCCAACATGGCCTGAAACGTCATACTGTTTTTGTCACTGCGTAGAAACAGTTTGGCCTCATTGTAATGGGATTTGTTTGCTCCATAGTGGAGACAGTAGTTTCTTATTTAACCAAACGCTGCTTTCTAGTGGAAACCAGACGTAACGTCTTTAATGCGCTAACTGAACATTTTAATTTTACCCAAATCTTGTTGGTGGCACGGTTACCATGTTTTTCTCATGGATAAAACTCTTTAAAAATTTTATGTTCTGGCTTTAAATAATCAATTTCTAGAATCACTGCTAAACTACATTCTAAAATTACATGCTGCTACTTGCATTCAATGTCATGGCATCATTTAGAGACTACTTTTTTTTGCGAGTTTTTTTATATAGTTACTTTCTATCACTTTAGCCTCTAGGAGTCACTACACCCTACCTACATTTCTAATTTTAAGAATAATTTACAGCATCTTAAGTTAAAAAAATCCCATTTGATTGTGTTCAAATTGAAGTAAAGTTTGTCTATTTCTCTGAAATGTTCTTACTTTGCTCTGAAATCAGCAGTTGAAACGTCTAAAGCATCCTGATGTCGTAAAACAGCATCTGAGTAACATGCTAATTAATGTGTGGAGAAAAGCACCACACACGCTGATGAGGTGACATGCTGAGGTTGGTTGAACATGTCAGGCCTGTAATTATTGCTACACATAGTCTTCTTTTCGGCAGACACTGACAATCCAACTGCTCAGACTGAGCTTCCACTGCAATGAAAGTAACATGATGGAACATAACGGTAAACACGCGCATACACATTCCCGTACTCATGTTTACAAGGCAAACAAAATCATTTTTGGTTGTTCACGCAGGTTGACGCATCGAAGCTTTCAGTGGACCACCAGTGCTTCTTTCCATCTGGATATACAGTGTTGCTGCAACCATCAGAAGATAATTATTTCTATGATTGCAGGAAAATTAAGAACCTAGGGCCCCATTTATTAAGTGTGCTCATGCCAAAGTCTGTGTGTTCGCCAATTTCTACGCAAATTGTGGGATTTATCAAAGTGATGGAGTGTGTGAATTGTTGTGTTACTTAAGGCAGTGGTTCGCAAGCGTTTGACCTCAGGTAACATGTTATTTATTTTTCTTTTTTTTTTTTTTATTTTACTGTTCTCAAATAAAGTGCAATACCACTCCACTACGTTAAGGGGCAGTGGCGCTCTCATTGGCAGAGTATCAGGGCGCGTTCACTCGGTGTTACAGTTAATAAAGCTATTCTTTGATGTAAATTGATTCATATGTCTTTCTTTTTTTTTAATTCTCTTATACGTTAATAAGAATCCAGTGTCATGCGAAGGTGTGATTATAAAAATTTTATAGAGTTTGAAACTATTTTTAGTCACACAGACAATTCTAATTGGTTGACAGATCCATAAATTGGAAACAAGTTGAGCTTTGTTTGTCTTTTTTTATCTTGAATCACAGTATCGCTGACATGTTCGGACCCTAGGTGTTTCAAAAGGAACAAATGCATTAGTCTGAAATTTGTTCCAGAATGATTCAGATCTGTGATGTCTGTAGTATACAGTGGGGCAGCCACCAATTGTGCAAGTTCTCCCACTCAAAAAGATGAGAGACACCTGTAAACTTCATCATGGGTGTACCTCAACCATGAGAGACAAAATGAGAAAAAAAATCCAGAAAATCACATTGTCTGATTTTTAAAAAATTTATTTGCAAATTATGGTGGAATAACTGGGACGCTGCATCGGTCCGTCGTGGTAAAGAGACAGCTGAGCCGAAAAGAAAAGCTCTTGATTTACAAGTCGATTTACGTTCCAACCCTCACCATGGTAACCAGGATCTACGTTCCTACCCTCACCTATGGTCACCAGCTGTTGGTGGTGACTGAAAGAATGAGATCGTGGGTACAAGCGGCCGAAATGAGCTTTCTCCGCAGGGTGGCTGGGCTCTCCCTCAGAGATTGGGCGAGGAGCTCTGCCATCCGAGAGGAACTCAGTGTCGAGCCGCTCCTCCTCCAGGTCGAGAGGAGCCAGATGGGGTGGTTCGGGCATCTGGTCAGGATGCCCCCGAGCGCCTCGCAGGCGAGGAGTTTCGGGCACGTCCCACTGGGAGGAGACCAAGGGGCAGAACTCGGACCCGCTGGAGAGACTATGTCTCACGGCTGGCCGGGGAACGACTTGGGATTCTTCCGGGTGAGCTGGAGGATGCAGCCGGGGAGAGAGAAGCCTGGGCTGCCCGTTTGGGGCTGTTGCCCCCGCGACCCGACCCCGGAGCAAGCGGAAGATGACGGAACGGAACGGAATTATGGTGGAAAATGAGTATTTGGTCACCTACATACAAGCAAGTTAAGTTTCACAAGTTTGTGAAAACCTTGTGAAGACTTAGAGAAAACGTTGGACCTCTGTCATTGCCCACAAAGGGTATATAACAAAGTAATGAGATGAACTTTTGTTATTGACCAAATACTTATTTTCCACCATAATTTACAAATAAATTCTTTAAAAATCAGACAACGTAATCTTCTGGATTTTTTTTCTCATTTTGTCTCTCATAGTTGAGTAGAAAAAGTTTCAAAAAAGTCTTCTGGACAGTTCAGTTCTTGAACGAGAGGTTTCGACTTCAATCCGGAAATCATTTTCAATCTGAATGAAATGGACTGAAAACTGGATCTATTTATACTAACCTGAGTAAAAGGTAAAAAAATAGTAAGGATGGGCTCGACCAATGAGCCTGTGTTACCTATGATGGCCGTGAATGGCTCCAATTGTAACTACAGACCAGTAAACTGAACTGTCCAGAAGACTTTTTTGAAACTTTTTCTACTATGGATCACTCCTGGATGAATGAGGGACTACACGGACCTCTCATAGTTGAGGTACACTTATGATGAAAATTACAGATGTTTCTCATCTTTTTAAATGGGAGACCTTACACAAATGGTGGCTGACTAAATACTTTTTTGCCCCACTGTAACTTGAGTGTGATGGGGCTCAGGCTGATACTCATGAGATTAATAAGATGCTAATGAGGAGATGAATGAAGATAAAATATTGGAACAGGCAGATCAAAAGCAGAGCTTCAGAAGAGATCAAGGTGAAGTGGAGAATTAGACTAAATCAAGACAAAACTATCTGAAAGTAGGTGTAGAATTACCATGTGCAGAAAAACGGAGGTGTCAGACCTGCTCAAACAGGTTGAGGGACAGGTGCGACAGGCTCAGTGAACAGAGAATACACTCTGGCAGGAAATGACCATTTAGGTACATGGACCAGGCTGGACACCATCACATGTCCCACCAGCTCCACACATACTGTGGACATTTTAAAGGTTTATTTACATGGATGGGTCTCATTTTTATGGTCTGATGCTCAGAGTGAGCACCTGTTAGATGTTAGAATCTGCCCTGTAGGAGGGCTAAGCAAAGTTTAGAGATCAGGATCATTTGATGCTGATTTTACTGATTCAAAATAAGACAGAACGTGTTCATATGACAGCTGAAAACACACCGAGAACATGAATCTGGTTTGTTTGGGGACACATCTGCTATTTTCCAATTTCATACATTAAAATGTTTTGAAAATGTTTTTAACCCCAGTCATTGAATTCAACATTTTACTGTATTTTATGTCACATGTGTCAAACTGCAGTCCTGGGGGAGCGGAGCCCGGAAGGCGTTTCATATGTTCTCACATCCACACACCTGATCCAGGTTATTGAGCCAATGTGCCAAATGTTTATTATCTGTTGATTTCACTTTCTGTGCATCAGCTCAGGAACACAATAAAAACTGTAAGGATATCATAAGGTCATCCAGGACCAGAATGTGACACGCTTGTTTAAGTTGTAGAAAAAAATCCAAGTTTTTTGTTACATGGGTTTTTTAAATAATTTACACAGTCAGTTTTAAAAACCTGCTTTTTAATCTCTTATTTGGTACTGTGCCAAATGGCTTTCCAAAAGCTCTCGTTTCATGTGCGTACGTTTTGAGAACACATTTGCACTTGTGCACCAATTACCATCACTTATCCTAATACAGTATGTATGGTGGATTGAAAAGCTGTGCTGACTGCTAAACAAACGAGAGACTCTCATGTTCGTTTTCACATTTCGGACAAGGATAGAAGCTTCAGCAACTTTGCTAAAAGTGTCTACAAAAACATTCATTCCTGTCTGCTTTATTTAGAGTAATAAAACAAAGAGGGGTGTTCTAACAGAAAAAAAAATAAAGAGGTGTGTTCTATCAGAAAGGAGTGAGAGCGATAGGAAAATTTCAGACCCTTCCTTACAGACATGTGGACACAGAGTTGAGATGATTTCGGGGGATGCTCAGCAGTATCGACACATCCCTTAGTTAACATAACACTGTGTCTTACAGCTGGCCGGACTTCCTACATTAACTGAAGACACTTTGAATGATAAGAAAAAAACAAGTAGCATAAAAAGAAGTATATTTATTTTCCACCATAATTCCGTTCCGTTCCATCATCTTCCTCTTGTCTTCCTCTTCCTCGCGGGGGCAACAGCCCCAAATGGGCAGCCCAGGCTTCTCTCTCCCCGGCTGCATCCTCCAGCTCACCCGGAAGAATCCCAAGTCGTTCCCCGGCCAGCTGTGAGACATAGTCTCTCCAGCGGGTCCGGGGTCTGCCCCTTGGTCTCCTCTCGTTGGGACGTGCCCGAAACACCTCGCCTGCGAGGTGCTCGGGGGGCATCCTGACCAGATGCCTGAACCACCCCATCTGGCTCCTCTCGACCTACATAACAATGTGATTTTTAAAAAAAGCACCAAAATGTTGTTTTAATCTCCTGGTTTACTGTACTTTTGTTCTTTGTAAATCTGTCTCCTCTCCCCTCCTTAGACCAGTGGTTCTTAACCTGGGTTCGATCAAACCCTAGGGGTCCGGTGAGTCGGTCTCAGGGGTTTGGTGGAGCCTCCGCCGCAGAGGTCCACCCCTCAGACTAGTCTGCAGTTAGTGGGCACAGTCAATGAAAGCTTCCTGCTCTGAGATTTCCAACCGGTCCACTTTGAGGTCGCTGGTTTATGCAGCAGAGTGAGACCTCCTTATCAGACTGCCTAGAGAGGGCTGGATAAGCAGCAGAGTGAGACCTCTCTATCAGACCGCTTAGAGAGGGTTGTATAAGCAGCAGAGTGAGACCTCCTTCTCAGTCGGGTTTTTTTTTTTTTTTTTTTTATTTATTTATTTATTTCGGTCACAGTGCAACCTCATATCAATGAAATAAAGAAAACAACCATATTCCAGCAAAGGACCGAAAAGGTAACGGCTGAAGCAAACGCTTATTACGCCGACCCTTTTTTTTTTTTTTTTATGTCATAATAAAAGCAAAAAGACATAAGTAAATACTAAGTCATCATAATTGTTATAACACATAACATAATAATATCATAATACATCATAACATAATCATAACACATCATAACATATAACATAATCATAACACATATTCGTAACACATAACATAATCATAACACATCATAATTGTTTACTTTTTATAGAAGCTTGAATTTAACCATCAAGACTTGCATATTTTTTAAGTATTAATAACTTAAATTTCTTTTTTAAACATAAAAGATTTAAACACAATTTAAGTTCATCATCACAATTATTCCAAAGATCCACACCTTTAATAGAAATACAGAATTTTTTAACATTTGTTCTAAATTTATTTTTAATGAACACATCATTTCCTCTTACTGTATTGTTTAACAACACCTTCTTTAATAACCCTCCGTCTGACCAGCGGTGTGAATCAGTGACGTTGTATTAGCGTTAGTTACCCTACTAAAGAAGGGTTTGGTGTATGAGCATATGATACCAATGGGGTTCGGTGCCTCCAACAAGGTTAAGAACCACTGCCTTAGACTACCTCAGTGAGGAATTAATTAGTCATGATTTTACCATAAGAAACATCTTTCAGGAGTGAAATCAGTACATTGATATGATCACTGAACCCCTTTTGATTAATTTATTCTTGTTTATACAACAGTCTGGATTCATAAAACCTGCTCAATCTTCTGTGAAGAAGATATTTTATAAACTGTCTTTGTTTTTCAGGCTGTCCGACAGAGTGGGATAACATCCGCTGCTGGAACCGTGCTGAAGAGGGACAGATTATCAGCATCTCATGTGCTAACGTCTCCCAGCTCTTTCCTAATAACCAAGGTAAATACATTCCAGTCACACTGAAGACGTTAATCCCAAACATATTTGCACATTTTCTTTGTGCAGTTTAAATGGAGGTGACTTTGAAGTGGTTAGAAGGTAGGATCCGTTACTTTATGGGCTCAATAAAAGGCACACACCCTCACCTGCCGCCAGACGGAACCCTGGATGTTCCTAATCAACCTGATTAGGGTCACCTGAGGATGATTCCTGATTCCACACATCTGTGCACCCCGCCATCTATTTAAGGGGAATAACCCCAGATGTCCTTATTGGGTCATACCATCCCTTCCAGCCAGGTCATCCTGGTTGCCTGACCATGTTTGAACTTTGTTATTATTTGAACTTTTGCAATCCTGAGTTAATCCTGTGCCCTTTGCTTTACAGACTTTCCTGAATTGTGTTAATTATTCTTGTTTTGAAGTCCTGCAATTGGGTCCTCGTCCTTCCACATCCCTAAAACCTTGACAAAATACACACATACACACGTCTGAACACACACATACGGATTCACACGTATATCAATCTCATATCCTGCGTATGTCAAAAAGGGACTGACCCACGTTCGGGCAAGAGAACTTGGCCATTGTTCTTCTTTCCATTAGGGGTTTTTGAGCCACGTTTTTTCTTGCCCCTCACCTAGGACCTGTTTGCCCTGGCTGACCCTATCAAGGGTATCAAACCCCACCACATTAACAGTGCCTCGCTGGTGAGGTATTTTGGGCACGTCCCACCAGGAGGAGACCGAGAGGCAGACCTCGGACCTGCTGGAGAGACTATGTCTCACCGCTGGCTGGAGAACACCTTAGGATCCTCCCGGGTGAGCTGGAGGATGCAGCCGGTGTGAGAGAAGTCTGGGCTTCACGTCTGATGCTGTTGCCCCTGCAACCCGACCTGGATCAGCGGAAGACAACGTTTTTTCTTTCCTAGATTATTAATCCTGCCAAATCTTATCCTCTTGTTTCCATCTTCTTTTTTTTTTTTTAATTTCGCTAAATTTGACCTCCCACACATTCATTTCACATGTGGGTCTTTTCTAGTTTTCGGAAACCTTTATCCTAGCTCCTTAAAGGGTTTATGTTTTAGATCCCTGCTCAGAATGTTGGACATGCTGCTTGGATCAGATGCTGCTTGTTTACATCAGTCCACCACTCACTGCCTCCTGCAGCTGTCCTAGCTGAAGAAAACACCACCACAACCTCTCATCACAACATTCTGCTGAAAAACAAGGAGAAAAATGAAAAACTGTCTCAAACTGACCCCATGTCATGCTGCGTAGGACAGAAAATAACGATAATAATCCAGTGATAATCCACATAAAATCTCAATTTAATCCCCAGAAGTCTGATTGATAAAAAAATCTTTCAGAAAACCACATTTAAAGTTTGAAAGTGTTAGAAAAGAGTAATCAATAAACTCATTATTTTGATAACGTGATCAGCACAGTAATAAATAAATTAACCACAGTATTTTTATTAAAATATATTTATTTCTATTTAAAAATCTCTGTGTATCAATCTGTATTGGTATTGAGATATAGTGGCGGGCCGCCCATTTAACGCCCAGACGTTCAGTAGTGCTTTATGTGCATCAATTACCCCCTTTAAAAACGTCATGGTTAGAAAGCCATCTTACTAAATCTGAACTAATAAGGGAGAAAACAGCTTGGCCGTCACCGATGACAAACTTCACAATAAAAGTCTTTACTTTTAATTAATAAAGTCACTTACTGTGCAAACATTCAAACACAGAAAATCATCCATAAAGTCCTCATAAACTTCCTCATAAACATATATTATAATACAAAAACACTCTAAGAGTGCGGACCCCCGCCCTTTTTTCTGTCAGCCAATAGATGCAGATTAGCAACCTGAGCAGGGGTTCGTTTCAAGAAGGAGGATCTGTAGAAACTCTATGTTTGTTAACCCCAGAATGTGGAAAACTCAGAGTTTTCGGTTTCAGAAAGGGAGGTAACTTAAACCAGTAAACTCTGGGTTAGTTAAGCCGGTTTCAAGAAGAGAGTTAATCAAAACTCAGAGTCGGTCACTAGGGCAACTGACTCAGCAAACCAAACCTGGTCGGTAGCAGGTTTACTTGAGGAAACCCAGAGTTTCTCTCGGTCTCCGCTCCTTTTTAAAGTGAACAGGATTTAAATACGCCTTCCTCGTCCAATCTGTTTCTACATTGATGGATAAATTGCAAAAATTTCTCCGATGAGGGAAAAATAAAGTATGTAAAAATAAAAAAAAAAACCACCTGTTTCCTTCCCACAGAGACCAAAATGTCATGTCCTTTTCTGGATCATCCTGTAGATGAGGACGCTGGATTCATTCACAGGGAAATGAATTTAGGCCACAAAATAATTTTGAGACCACGAGTTAATTTTCTATCATATCTTCATTCATGTTTTTTTGAGCGGTATCGTTTTTCTTGAGACTCCATAACATACATTAATAATCTTATTCATCCATCAGACACATCACACACTCTCGTATCGCGTGTTGCGTTACTTTTTTTTTGTCTTGATAAAGTTGGAGATGCTGAGCACGTTAGTATGGTCACAGTTTGCAGCTGCTGCACTGATAGACTTAATTATTTAATAAAGTCAGGTGGTCTACCTGTGATCTATGACATCATCATGCCGTACCTGTTTGAATCATGGTTTTATTTTTCATTTTTAGCTGCTGTCATATTCTTTTAATGCCGGCAGGATTATTTTTAGAACTACATCAGTGTTGGTAAAGTTTAAAAACACATTTACATTTATGTATTTATTGCTCTGCATAAAATGTATTTTGTCATAGAATTATTGTAACTGTAAAAATCCCACTTAATCCACAACGGGAAGTTTAAAAAGAACTTTTAATTCATACAAATATTGGTCTTCTATTTAATTACTGAAGTAATTCCTTAAATGATTGAAAAATTAAGAAGGATTTCCTATTTTACTGGAATATGACAACAATAAAATAAATAAATACACACACACTTTATTCATACCTTAACGGTAAAATTTGAGTGCTGCCGTGAGCTCAGTGGAATTCGAACCCTTGAACTTCCGGTCCACAGGCGAATGTTCTACCACTGAGCTACCGCCTGCCCCCAGTGTTACCATTATTCAGTAATTAGTTACACCAAACACTTTGATTAAATGTAAATGTGTGTGTTTCCTCTTGGAGCTCTTTCCACCCAGGTTTTTTCTCTCTCTTTGGAGGAAGATGCCTCCAGACATTTTTTAAATAAAACTGTTCTCATACTCGCTGTATGTCTGCAGTAGGACATCCAGGTCTGTCTGTTAGAACCTCTTTGTTTGCTCCTGTTTCCATGGTGACTCCTAATGTCTGCACTCCATTGATCAGGGCTTTTTATTCTCAAGGTGCATTTTCTAAACTCTGAGTCAATCAACTTGAAGTTGGTTAAACCAACTGTTTTCAGCTGATCTGAAACCGAAAACTGAGAGTTTTCAATCTCAGAGTTGACCAACTCAAGGTTTAGATTTAAACTCAAAGTTTCTTGAACTTCCTTCTTGAAACGGGCCCCAGGTCTCCAGTCTGAATAAGAACCAGATAGAGCGGGGGTTCCCAACCAGTAGATCAGAGTCTACCTGTAGCCCGCAGACTTATTTCAAGTCGACCGCCAGGTGTGTGGGGAAAAATTTTGAATTAAGTCAGTCTTACCAACTCAGCACTTTTGACGCTATTTTTAGGGACTATTTAGACCTTCTAGGCTCTAAAGTCGTTCAAATTTAGCAACTCTTTTTTCTTTCTTTTTATTTTTCTTTTTTTTTTTTTCAAAAAAGCGTCACTCAAGCGGCTTTTTAAATTCTACGACGTAAAATGACGTTGCTGAGCCTGTAATCAGTAAGCAGCCCCTGGTGCTGCAGTGGACCCTACCCTCCCAAAGCACTGCGTGGACGCACGCGGAAAATGTCTGTTTGTGTTGAGAGACAGAAAAAGATAGCAAGTGAGAGAGAGAATTTTGTTGGTGTGTTTTTGAGAGACAGAGAAATTTGTGTGTGTGTTTGAGAGAGAGGAACTTGTCTGTGTGTATGTTAGAGATAGAAAAAGAGTGAGCTAGGATTTTGTCAGTGTGTGTGTTTATGTGTGCCCATATTTGAGAGGGAGAAATTTTTGTGTGTGTTTGTGACAGACAGAGGAACTTGCTATGTTTGTGTGTGTGTTTTAGAGAGGGTGTGTGTGTGATGTCTAATGGTTGTGTAACAACAAAATGTGTCCTGAGGATAGTTTTACTGCAGGCTGGAAATGATTTGTAGGGGTTTACGTTTTTCACTTGGGACTGGTAGCTCTCAGAATGGTTGCTACTTGAAAAGTAAATCTTGGGTCAAAAAAGGTTGGGTACCCCTAAGATAGAGGGATCAACAACCAGTTACATTCACACTCACAGCTATTGTCAATTTACACTAACTAATCAGAACATTGTGAATATTTTCAGTGGTGGAAAAACCCACGTATGTTCAAATAGAAAATAAAATCTCTTTTATTTTCTTTTTTCTATGAAGCAGAAAAGTGGGGGAAAGTAAGTTTAGATAAAAAAGCTAAACAGAAACTTTAAAACACTCCGGGACCCAAACGGTGACCCTGATCATCTTCAAAATTAAATCACTTCTTCATCTTCCTGTTGTGGGTGTGTCCTGAAAATCTTTATAAAAATACATCCACAACTTTTTAAGTGTTTTTGTTTAGACACACACACACATACACACACAGATACACACCTACACACTCACACACACACACACACACAAAGTAAGCTGTTGTTCACGAACTGCCGCTGTCCATGTTCACACACAGAACAGACACAATCACACACTCACACACATATAGAGTGTATAGAAACGCTTCTCGTCACAAAACTTTCACAACAAAGGAAAAAAAATAACATTCTAATCTTTAAAAACATGTGTTACTTGTACATAAAGTTCGTCTTCTCTCCTCAGCAATACTAAAAATCCAGGCTGTCCTGAAGTTTTCTACACACCTGGACAGCTGTCGTATCCCATGTTGATCAGAGTTCTCTACTTTGTTCAACATATTTTTGAAAAGTCTATCTGGATAATCAGCTTGATCAGCGGCTAAATCAATTTGTTTTGCTCCTTCAGTTGTTGTTTGTTGATGAAAAAAACCCCAAAGTTTTACAGCAATGAAGCAAGAGTTCACCATGACACTGTTTACTGGTTTAGCTGCTTTGCTTTGGCACTGGCCAATCAGCAGGTCTGAAAAGGGTGACAGAAAACCTACAAGACGGTACATTGAGTAAAAAAAAATCTCATTGGTTGAAACAAAGGTTTCATTACTGCCCACTTTGTGTGAATTCCGTGTGATTTTATTCTACCTGGCAACCAATGCCAGCTGAAATGTGATTGGTCAAATGGTTTGAGTAAAATCAAACGTTTGGAAGCAGCGCAGCTTTTGGAAAAACCTTGAAAGAAAAATGACGGAGCATTCAGGAAGATTTTATAAACATTAATCTCAATTTACAAGTCGATCTACGTTCCTACCCTCACCATAGTAACCAGGATCTACGTTCCTACCCTCACCATGGTAACCAGGATCTACGTGCCTACCCTCACCATAGTAACCAGGATCTACGTTTCTACCCTCACCATGGTAACCAGGATCTACGTTCCTACCCTCACCATGGTGACCAGGATCTACGTGCCTACCCTCACCATAGTAACCGGGATCTACGTTCCTACCCTCACCATGGTAACCGGGATCTACGTTCCTACCCTCACCATGGTAACCGGGATCTACGTTCCTACCCTCACCATTTTAACCAGGATCTACGTTCCTACCCTCACCATGGTAACCAGGATCTACGTTCCTACCCTCACCATGGTAACCAGGATCTACGTTCCTACCCTCTCCATGGTAACCAGGATCTACGTTCCTACCCCCTCCATGGTAACCAGGATCTACGTTCCTACCCTCACCATGGTAACCAGGATCTACATTCCTACCCTCTCCATGGTAACCAGGATCTACGTTCCTACCCTCTCCATGGTAACCAGGATCTACGTTCCTACCCTCTCCATGGTAACCAGGATCTACGTTCCTACCCTCACCTCACCGTGGTGACCGAAAGAATGAGATGGCGAATGCAAGCGGCCGAAATAAGCTTCCTCTGCAGGATGGCTGGGCTCTCACTCAGAGGTCGGGTGAAGAGTTCTACCATCCGGGAGGAGCTCGGTGTCTTGCCGCTCCTCCTCCAGGTCGAGAGCAGCCAGATGAGGTGGTTCGGGCATCTGATCAGGATGCCCCCCGAGCGCCTTGCGGGTGAGGTGTTTCGGGCATGTCTGCTGAAGAGATTAAGTCTCACAGCTGGCCGGGGAACGTCTCGGGATCCTTCCAGGTGAGCTGGAGGATGCAGCTGGGGTTAGAGAAGCCTGGGCTTCCCGTCTGAGGCTGTTGCCCCTGCGACCCGACCCCGGATGTGCAGAAGATGACGGAACAGAACATTATTGTCTAAAATATGAGGTAACAGCAGCTTGTTATTCAGATATTTTTAGGCCAGTGGAATTGTTTGAGCTCCTAGTATACCTACATATAGAGACGGAGAGAGAGAAAGAATGGATAAAAAAATTCAGAAAACTTCCAGAAACAACATTGGAAGAAGAAAAGTTTTGTTTTCAGGGTGAGTCTTGCTGATGACGTCACCACATGAGTGGATCATGCACCCGGTGGAGTTCCTCCTCCACACACAGAGCTCGTGGACCTGCAGAGTGTTGAAGAATCTTCATTCTGAGTGTTTGCAGACCTGCAGGCCATCTCCTCATCGATACACGTCCTCCTCTTCACTCCTCAGCTGGTCATCACTGATCCCGTGGAGAAGAACATCTACTCACCTGCTTTTCATTTTTACCTCCAGCAGAATATTTCACTTCTCCAACCCCCACCAGTCCCATCACGCACGTTTATTCAAAGTGAAGAAGAAAATATTTCCGGCTGGTCACCTGAAGCTGTTTCAATAAGACCCCACGTTTCTTTCATCTCCACTCTGCACAACATAGAAGAAAATAAGAAGTCGGCACAAAGATGTTGAAGGAAACGTCTCCAAGTGCCTCACATCACAAACTGTTGTTTGAGGCCTGTGTAATACCTACGCCAAGGCAGTCATATGTGTAGTTTATGCATCTGTGACACTTTTGTAAATTTGACATCGCCCAAACCCCTAAAGAGCTTTTTGCCTTTTTCAGTTTTAAAACCAACTATAGATGAACTTATACGATCAAAGGTCGAGCTCACAATTTCTTGTGAACGTAACATCTTGCAAACTATTGAAAGGATTTTAACTCAATACCAACTGTAAATGAACTTGATCAATCAAATCAACTGGTCTTGTTTTTTCACCACAAAAGATCTTTTACTTTCTGCTTAAAAAAATTTATACGAACTCTACCTTCTTACCGTTTCGTTCTGTCGTCTTCCACTTATCTGGGGCCGGGTCGCAGGGGGCGACAGCCTCAGACAGAAAGCCCAGGCTTCTCCCACCCCTGCTGCATCCTCCAGCTCACCCAGGAAGATCCAGAGTCGTTCCCCGGCCAGCTGTGAGATATAGTCTCTCCAATGGGTCAGGAGTCTGCCTTGTGATCTCGTCCTGATGGGACGTGCTTGAAACACCTCACCAACGAGGTCTGGCTCCTCTCGACCTGGAGGAGGAGCGGCTCCCGGATGGCAGAGCTCCTCACCCAATCTTTGAGTGAGAGGCCAGCCACCCTGCAGAGGAAGCTCATTTTGGCTGCTTGTATCCGCGATCTCATTCTTTCGGTCACCACCCACAGCTGGTTACCATGGTGAGAGTAGGAACGTAGATCCTGGTTACCATGGTGAGGGTAGGAACGTAGTTCCTGGTTACCATGGTGAGGGTAGGAACGTAGATCCTGGTTACCATGGTGAGAGTAGGAATGTAGATCCTGGTTACCACGGTGAGGGTAGGAACATAGATCCTGGTTACCATGGTGAGGGTAGGAACGTAGATCCTGGTTACCACGGTGAGGGTAGGAACGTAGATCCTGGTTACCATGGTGAAGGTAGGAACGTAGATCCTGGTTACCACGGTGAGGGTAGGAACGTAGATCCTGGTTACCATGGTGAGGGTAGGAACGTAGATCCTGGTTACCATGGTGAGGGTACGAACCTAGATTCTGCTTACCATGGTGAGGGTAGGAACGTAGATCCTGGTTATTGTTGTGAGGGTAGGAACATAGATCCTGGTTACCATGGTGAGGGTAGGAACGTAGATCCTGGTTATTGTTGTGAGGGTAGGAACATAGATCCTGGTTACCATGGTGAGGGTAGGAACGTAGATCCTGGTTACCATGGTGAGGGTAGGAACGTAGATCCTGGTTATTGTTGTGAGGGTAGGAACATAGATCCTGGTTACCATGGTGAGGGTAGGAACATAGATCCTGGTTACCATGGTGAGGGTAGGAACGTAGATCCTCGTTACCATGGCGAGGGTATGGACGTAGATCCTGGTTACCATGGTGAGGGTAGGAACGTAGATCCTCGTTACCATGGCGAGGGTATGGACGTAGATCCTGGTTACCATGGTGAGGGTAGGAACGTAGATCCTCGTTACCATGGCGAGGGTATGGACGTAGATCCTGGTTACCATGGTGAGGGTGGGAACATAGATCGACTTGTAAATCGAGAGCTTTTCTTTTCGGCTCAGCTCTCTCTTTACGTCTCTTTGAGAGGTTTTCCATTAATAAATTAACCAGCCGACTGAAGTTTTTCTTCTTTTTTTCCAGGTTATGTTTTTAGAAACTGCACTAAGGAAGGATGGTCTGACCTTTACCCATCCTACGAGGATGCCTGTGAGTTCTCAGAGGATGAAGAACCAGAACCAGAGGTAAAAAAAAAAAAAAAAACAAGAAAAAAGGTTACATTGCTTTAACCTCATGTGAAGATTTTCACCTTGAAAAATTTCTTTTTTCCAGTTTGATTTTCTCCTGTTGTTATGGATGTGATTTGTAGACTTCATAGTGTGATCCCACGTCTCACTGTACATCCAACTTACAGCGGGGTGCACTGGACCATCTGTTTGCCCACCTGTCCCCAGATGGAAGAAATATTGATGCTCTTTAAGAAGAACAGATTGTGGGAAGTTTCTGCTTTAGGTTCAGACCTGACAGAAAAAAAGTTAGACTCTGTTTACTGAGATTTGAAGATTGAATTAAATATACTTTATTAATCCCTGAAGGGAAATTTGAGTACTGCAGTGCAAACACCTCGATGCCCCCTCGCCCCTATCCACCAGCGACCCAGACCAGTCGCACTGTGTCCAACCTGGCAACCCAAAAACTGGAGTCCAAAATAGGTCACAAAGTCAGGCCACAGTGAAGAACACCAAACTGGCCTCTCTGTATTTCACTGGGTTCGAGTGAGCGCCTCCAGTTCCTCAAGTGAGCAACCAGACGTTTCCATGGAAACCGCAAATACACATGGCCTGAAGTACCTTCTTGAGACTGTCTCCTTCTCCGCACCTCCTCCAGATCGGCTCCTTCTCCTCAGCTCCCCCGGGACCGAACCAACTCCTCCAGCCACACACGGATGTGGCTCCGAGAGCCAGCAGCTGGTCGCGCATGTCAACGTGCCGGTCAACGGCAGAATGACTCCATAACCTGCTAGCCGTTGGGAGCTAGCCAGACAATTTCTGGAAAATCAGCTGTCCAACACAAAGTCCAAAATGCGCTCAAAATGAAATCTTCAAAAAGAGGCAAAACATAGCAGAAGAAGGGAGAGAAACTCAGAAAAGTTGGTGATTAAACGCTAAAGTAACAGAGAGCACTGCAGCAGGCAGCCGCCGAGGGCAGCCCCTTAGCCGCTGATGGGAGACCAATCATTCTGAATTTTGAGATAAGTGCTTATAAAAACTAAAGATTTTATTAGATTACTAAAACACACCCACCAGTGGAGAGTGACCAGAATTCCAACAAATCTTTCCCAGGAACAGATTTACAGCCGTGAGAAGAAAGTCTTAAACATTGTGGTTTGGATGTCTACAACAATTTTTTATTACATGGGAATAAAAACAAGAGAAAAGCGGGAGAAAAAGTGGCACCAGTGTTTATTTCTTGGCATTTTATTGTTATCATTCTAAATACTATTAGTTATTAGGATCATTTTAAGAGGATCTTGCCTGTTCCGACAGAGAACCATGATTAGAACCCTTGTAGTGATAGTTAGTATCACCCAGCAGACTGGCTATTGGTTAGATCCTGGGTCAGAAGAAGATTGGAATGCTGATCTTTCTAAATGAAAGGGTCAGGTTCCTCTGATCAGCCACAGAAATTTTGATTGCTGGCTGTCTGGATGAAAAAATGTTTCTCATTTTTTTCACTTTTTGATTAAATTTATTGAGCCAAAATGTTTTTAAAAAGCAACAAATATTTTCATTATTTTCAAATCTAACCAAATCCATTCCAAAGAAGCTCGTTTTATTTAAACTTAACCCAAATCCGTTCCGTCGTCTTCCGCTTATCCGGGGCCGGGTCGCGGGGGCAACAGCCTCAATTGGGAAGCCCACGCTTCTCTCACCCAGCAGTATCCTCCAGCTCATCCAGAAGGATCCTGAGTTGTTCCCCAGCCAGCTGCGAGACATAGTCTCTCCAGCAGGTCAGGTGGTGAAATTGCAGGGAGGCCAGCCACCCTGCAAAGGAAACTCATTTCGGCCGCTTGTATCCGCAATCTCATTCTTTCGGTCACCACCCACAGCTGGTTACCATGGTGAGGGTAGGAATGTAGATCCTGGTTACCATGGTGAGGGTAGGAACGTAGATCCTGGTTACCATGGTGAGGGTAGGAACGTAGATCCCGGTTGCCATGGTGAGGGTAGGAACGTAGATCCTAGTTACCATGGTGATGGTAGGAACGTAGATCCTAGTTACCATGGTGAGGGTAGGAACGTAGATCCTGGTTACCATGGTGATGGTAGGAACGTAGATCCTGGTTACCATGGTGATGGTAGGAACGTAGATCCTGGTTACCATGGTGAGGGTAGGAACGTAGATCCTGGTTACCATGGTGAGGGTAGGAACGTAGATCCTGGTTGCCATGGTGAGGGTAGGAACGTAGATCCTGGTTACCATGGTGAGGGTAGGAACGTAGATCCTGGTTACCATGGTGAGGGTAGGAACGTAGATCAACTTGTAAATCTAGAGCTTTGCTTTTCGCCTCAGCTCTCTCTTTACCACAACGGACCGATGCAGCATCCTAGTTGACCCAAGTTATAACTCAACAATAACGGAGCTCTCATGTAGCAGGAATCTATCTGTAGAAAAATAACCATCCCTTTAATTGTCCTCTGACTTCTTGTTTGTTTCTTTTTCAGACAATATATTTTTCCAACTTCAAGCAAGTGTACACGGCTGGCTACGCTACCTCCCTGGTCTCCCTTATTTCTGCTATTTTTGTCTTTACTGTGTTCAGGTAAGGTCCTGATTGAAGCTGTTCTTGGGGCTCATTTGCAAAAAAAGAATAAATCAATTCTGACATTTTCTTATGTACAGTGATAAGCATTTATGTTAGTCATCATCTTATCCGTCTGTCCCTTTTGGGGTTGCCGGAGCCCATCCCGGCTAATTTAAGGCGAAGGGCAGGGTACACCCTGAACAGGTCGCCAGTCTGTCGCGGGGCCACATACATATGTACAACCATCCACACACACACTTATTCCTAGGGGCAATTTGGCACCAGCCAATCAACCTAGCATGCATGTCTTTGGAGGGTGGGAGGAAACCCACACAAACATGGGGAGAACATGCAAACTCCACACAGAAAGGACAGTGTTCCAAGCCTCGTCCCCACCCGGGACTCGAACCCACGACCTTCTTGCTGTGAGGCCACTGTGCTATCCACTGCGCCACCGTGTTGCCCAAGCATTTATGTGTGTTTTCCAATTGTTTCTTCACTGCTTCAAAAGCTTCATTTCACTGTCCTCAGTTCACTTCAGATTCTGTTCTTTTTTCCCCATGAGTTATGATTTGCATACAACCCCTTAGAGTTACACAACAGGTAAGTCACTCCACAAACCTTAACAAATCACTGTATGATGTTTAATTGTTCTTGTGCAGGAAGTTTCACTGCACCAGGAACTACATCCACATCAACCTGTTCTTCTCCTTCATCCTGAGAGCGAGCGCGGTCTTCATCAAAGATGCCGTCCTCTTCTCTGATGAAAACCTGGACCACTGCTTCATGTCCACAGTGAGTCAAAAGCACTTCATTTTCTTATTTAAGTATTCTGAAAAAGAAGAGCCATCGTGCCGTTAATAATTCTTGTCTCATTACGTACATCGTAGATAGACATGGTCCCGTTTGGTAATTCATTCAGTCATCCTCTGACCTCCCTTTCTGGCTCGAGGCCGTCTAACCCGGCTGGTTACAGGAAAGATTGGAAACATTGTATTCTGATGTGTGAGCGTTATGTCAGGTCAACGGGCCAAGTTCTGTTGTACACGACTCTATCAGCCGGAATCCAATGATTTATGTGAAAATCTGTGAATGTTTACTTGATGCACAGGAACGTTCTTTCTAGATTACGGTGATCTTTAAAGCATGTGTTTTGTGTTCTTTGATAAATTTGTGCTTTCACACTCTGATGGCATGACCTCCCATGTTGGAGCGTTAAATTCTAGCTTCACTTCCCACACGGGTGATACCTTACCTAAAATGCCACAACACAATAACATCCAAAGATGTTAGAAACCTGTAAATAGTTGATTTTTAACCCTTCCTTTAAAGAACCTTTCTTCTTTTGGTTTAATCCTCAAGGGGGCGCTACAGCAAATCAGTTCCCTCTCTATGTCTTCTAAATCACCAACTACCTTCATGCCCTCCTTCTCTACATCCACAAACCACCTCCTCCTACCTGGCATTTCCAAACTTCTTCACCATTTACACTCCAGGGGCGGATCCAGGGAGTGAGTGGCATGGCGGGCAGACCCTCCTTCCCCCTTTTGGTCCACAAAAGAAAAAAAAAAAACAAGGAAAGGGGACAAATCAAGCTATCCCAGTTATACCAGAAAATAGGCCACCAAAATGCAAGAAAATGACTCTTACTTTTCAAAACGTTCTGGGCACTGGCTTTGTCAATGACCTCACGCCACCCCTTTTAGAAAATCCTGGATCCGCCCCTGCACTCTCCATTACGCAGAACTGATGACCCCAAAATGTACTTTAAATCCTACAGAAGTTTTAAGATTTACTTGGAGAAAATTGATAAAGAAATGAGTTACATATTAACAGGAGAAATAAGTTTGAAAGTTTTTATTTTCATAGAAATGATGGAGAGCATGAAGGATGTGTCTCTGTGTGTGTCTGAGCTTTCAGCCTGACTCATTCAGAGAGGAAGTCTCGCAGACAGGTGCTAATGAGGAAACACGTCACAACATAGTGTTTGAGAGGGGGATAAATAATGAGCAATTTCTTTTTTAACATCCATTTATCTTTCAATCAGAGATCTACGTGATAATACCAGATGATTCACAGGATTCAAACTAAAGTGGACGTAGAGACGTAAAGATGTTCAGATATGAGACGGTAGAAGTGGCTGGGGTTATGAATTCAGCTTCAAGATGGATTAAAGAAATTTTAATAACCCATAATTAATGTAGGAGAATGAATTTTTTTTCTACATTTATTGATTGAAAACAGTCTATCTAACCCTCACCTATGGTCACCAGATGTGGGTGGTGACCGAAAGAATGAGATTGCGGATACAAGCAGCCGAAATGAGCGTCCTCCGCAGGGTGGCTGGGCTCTCACTCAAAGATCGGTTGAGGAGCTCTGCCATCCGGGAGGAGCTCGGTGTCGAGACGCTTCTCTTCCAGGTTGAGAGGAGCCAGATGGGGTGGTTCAGGCATCTGCTGAGGATGTCCCCTGAGCGCCTCGCTGGTGAGGTGTTTCAAGCCCAACGGGAGGAGACCAAGAGACAGACCCCGGACCTGCTGGAGAGACTATGTCTCACAGCTGGCCGGGGAAAGACTCAGATGTCATGACGCAGAGTGCAGGTGGAAAGAGCCTGCAACCCAGTTGCAGACAGAAAACAGTTTATTTGGAATTTGGCAGTTCATAATTACTGTGGAAAAATAAACATAGTGTCAGTGGCATGGTAAATAGTTATTGCAGGAATGTCTTTTTGGTCAGGCAAGCAGGAAGACCTGGCTGGAAGAGATTGTAAGACCCAAAAGGGAAGTCTGGGATGGTTCCCCTTAAATTGTTGGCAGGGTGCACAGGTGAGTGGAATCAGTAATCACCCTAGGTGGTCCTAATCACATCGTTGAGAAACATCCATGGCTCCCTCTGGCTGCAGAAGATGTCATCATGACATCGGGATTCTTCCGGGTGAGCAGGAGGATGCAGCCAGGGAGAGAGAAGCTAGGACTTTCTGTCTGAGGCTTTTGCACCTGTGACCCTGCCCCAGATACACTATATTGCCAAAAGTATTCGCTCACCCATTCAAATGATCGGAATCAGGTGTTCTAATGACTTGGCCTGGCCCCAGGTGTATAAATTCAAGCACTCAGGCATGCAGACTGTGAAACAAGACATTTGTGAAAGAATGGGCCGCTCTCAGGAGCTCAGTGAATTTCAACGTGGAACTGTCATAAGATGTCACTTGTGCAACAAATCCAGTCGTGAAATTTCCTCGCTCCTAAATATTCCACAGTCAACTGTCAGCTCTATTATAACAAAATGGAAGCGTTTGGGAACAACAGCAACTCAGCCATGAAGTGGTAGGTCACGTAAAGTGACGGAGAGGGGTCAGCGGATGCTGAAGCGCATAGAGCAAAGAGGTCGCCGACTTTCTGCACAGAGCTACAAACTTCATGTGACCTTCAGATTAGCCCAAGTACAGTACGCAGAGAGCTTCATGGAATGGGTTTCCATGGCCGAGCAGCTGCAGCCAAGCCACACATCACCAAGTGCAATGCAAGGCGTCGGATGCAATGGTGTAAAGCACGCCGCCACTGGCCTCTAGAGCAGTGGAGACGCGTTCTCTGGAGTGATGAATCACACTTTTCCCTCTGGCAATCTGATGGACGAGTCTGGGTTTGGAGGTTGCCAGGAGAACGGTACATTTCAGATTACATTGTGCCAACTGTGAAATTTGGTGAAGGAGGAATTATGGTATGGGGTTGTTTTTCAGGAGCTGGGCTTGGCCCCTTAGTTCCAGTTAAAGGAACATTGAATACTTTAGGATACCAAAACATTTTGGACAATTCCATGCTCCCAACCTTGTGGGAACAGTTTGGAGCGGGCCCCTTCCTCTTCCTACATGACTGTGCACCAGTGCACAAAGCAAGGTCCATAAAGACGTGGATGACAGAGTCTGGTGTAGATGAACTTGACTGGCCTGCACAGAGTCCTGACCTGAACCCGATAGAACACCTTTGGGATGAATCAGAGCGGAGACTGAGAGCCGGGCCTTCTCGACCAACAACAGTGTGTGACCTCACCAATGCGCTTTTGGAAGAATGGTCAAAAATTCCTATAAACACTCTCCTCAACCTTGTGGACAGTCTTCCCAGAAGAGTTGAAGGTGTAATAGCTGCAAAAGGTGGACCGACATCATATTGAATTCTATGAGTTAGGAATGGGATGGCACTTCAGTTCATAGAATGAGTAAAGGCAGGTGAGACAATATTTTTGGCAATATAGTGTAAGTGGAAGATGACGGAATGGGATGGAAAAAAACAGTCTATGAGTCAGTGGGAACAAATATGAATGAGAACATTGATGTAGAGACAATGAAAGCAATGAGTAACATCCATCTTTTTGCATGTAGTTACTGGTTGGAAACTTGTTCAAACCATGTCTGATTTTTTTGTCTTGTAGGCTTCTTGTAAATCTGCAGTGGCCTTCTTTCAGTTCAGCATCCTGGCTAACTACTTCTGGCTGTTGGTGGAGGGAATGTACCTCCAAACGCTGCTCGCGCTCACCTTTGTCTTCCAGAAGAAGTTTTTCTGGTGGTACATCCTGATCGGCTGGGGTTGGTACTGCTCTCATAACTATTACTCTTCATTTTGAATGCCATTTCATCTTTGCTGCCCAATTTCACAACACAGACCTCTTAACAGGCTTCAAACAAGAAAAAGTTGACGCCTGGTTGTTGAACAATTTTCCAGCCTCTCTCTGTATCACAAACTGTAAAAATGAATGCTTGGGGTGCAAGTGAGAACTAGGTTGAAGCAGTCATATGTCATAATGTGGAATGCTGGTGGAAGGAGGACCCAATTTCAGGACAAAAAACATGGTTTATTTATTGAAGGAGTTCAGTAATGCTGGAACACCTGACTGAAATGGAAGGTATGACCCGACACCTGAAAGGAAGACAGGCTGCCTACTCAGAGGCAGCTGCACAAAGTCCTTCAGGTGTCTAAAATCAGGCAAATGAGGGAAGGACCCAGGTTCCCTCTGGTGGTGGGCAAGGGAACCATGACATACAGTATGTTTAAGGCTTTTACATTTTAGCTAACGAGTTATTAAAATTAGAGATCACGGCTCTACAAATCCAACAGAACCACATCATCTGCAAAAAGCAGAGACCCATTCCTGAGGATCTTGATGCTCCCACCGCCTCTGCTGCGCCTAGAAATTCTGTCAATTAAAATAATGAATATAATCGGTGACAAAAGGCAGCCTTGGCAGAATCTGACTCTCACAGAATCGTTATACTGCCAGCAACGTGAACCAAGCTCTGGCACCGGTCATATAGTGACCAGACAGCCTGTACCAAAGGCTCTGAGATTCTGTACTCCTGGAGCATCCCCCACAGAATTTCCCTATGTTGACATACCTCAATACCATCACATGGACATCAAGGACAGTGTGTCTGGATCAGCAGACCGGGGTCGTGGTTCCTCTTTATCAGAAGGAGGCCTAGTGGGTGGGCTCCAACTACAAAGGGACCACACTCCTCAGTCTGCCTGGGAAGGTCTATTCAAGGGAACTGGAATCATATAGTCCTGTTGGAAATGCCTCCTCTACAATCTGTGGGCAGAGTCAAACAAAAATACAAAATTCTTTAGATAAGTCTTAAGATAAACAATAGTGAAACTAAAGTATGTAAGAATTTCATGTCTGAAACTCTGACTGTTAATTCAAGAGTAGCTAATCTAGCTCTAATAACTAGATTTTACAAAGTCATCAGATGGGCTTCTTCCTGATGAAATGGACGATACCGGAAGGAAAGACCAGGAATCAGCCATTGACAATGCGAATACATTAAGCGTGGGGGCTTCTTCGGCATGGCATTAAATGGAAAGACGTTAGAGATCGTTGGAGAGAAGCAGATGGAAAAAAAGAACTGTGTTACGAACTTTCACAGGGTTCTAGTGCCAAGCAGCCAATTAGGGACTATCTCAATTAAAATGTCCTGTGTCAATTTCGCCTGCTAATAACCTTATATCCAAACAGAAATGTGTTTGTCCAAACCTATGTTTTATTAAGTATATCTGTCTTTCTGACTTAATCTGGTAGAAAATTCCAGAAAACAAGGTCTTGTTGATTAAAGGCTTTACCTCCGACTCTACTTTCACTCTTACAGTTTGGTTGATAAGGTACAATAATATCACTATGCAAGGGAAGGTCTTTTAGTAAATCAATGGAGGGATTTTAGACTTTATTCTAAATTTAACTGCTTTATAACCAAGTCTTTCTGTTTTTTTCCCTCCAGGTCTCCCAACCACCATCATCCTGGCTTGGATTCTCACACGAAACTTCTACGATGACACAGGGTGAGCTTTTGAAAAAAATCAAAACCTCACAACAAAAATAAATCTATGTTGTGATGTGGAATGAGGAGGACCCAATTGCAGGACTTCAAAACAAGGTTTATTAACTCACTTCAGGAAAGTCTGTAAAGCAAGAAGCACAGGATTAACTCGAGGTTTCAAAAGTCCAAATAATAACAAAGTTCAAAACATGGTCAGGCAACCAGGGTGATCTGGCTGGAAGGGATAGTAAGACCCAACAGGGAAGTTCAGGGTGATTCCCCTTAAATAGATGGCAGGATGCACAGGTGAGTGGGATTAGGAATCATCCCCAGGTGTTCCTAATCGGATTGAATGGGAACATCCAGGGCTCCCTCTGGTGGCAGGTGAGGGATCCTGACAATCTAGGCAGCACATTGTTCTGTGGAGGAGTCATAAAGGGAAAGACGTTCTCTTTGGGATCTTTCACTTCTTCTCATCTGAATCCCAAACTCACCCCGACTTCACATCTGGATTGATTTCCATTTGCTGCATCCTACAGACATGAGCTACTGTATGTTACTGTAGATGTACGTAGACCGTCTAATCTGTAACCCCAGTCCAAGCTACATTCTGTCTGTCCTTCCTAAGATCCAAGCCTTTTTATGGGCTCTGTGACTAGTGCCAAAGCTCAGTCCACTTTGAAGGTTAATATTGATATCACCATCGAACTCCACCAAAGCTATCCTTTGTCACCAATTCTGATAGTTTGGTTATGAACAGAATTTTCAGGTGCAGATGAAGTGGTGGTGGGATCTGGTTTGGGTAGAAATAGGGTGTCATTTTGGAAGGGATCAGGTAGAGCAGTTGCTCGTCCGTGTAGAGAGAAACTAAAAGAGGTGATTTGGTTTGACGGGTGAGGTGTTCCATCCCACCAGGAGGAGACCTGCTCGACTCTTAACAATGTGCTTTAGATCTAAAAAACCGCGTTCCCTGATCAGTGGGATGTGGACTCCTAATGATTCACAAGGGTATTGCAGTAGCCCATGACTTTAATTCAGGGATGTCAAACTCAGTTCCTGGAGGGCCGGTGTCCCTGCAGGTTTTCCATGTGTTCTTGCATCTACACACCTGATTCAGGTTAACGAGTCATTGTGCCAAATTTGATTGGCTGTTGATTTCACTGTATATGCATCAGCTGTGTTGAACTAGGAACACATGGAAAACCTGCAGGGACACCGGCCCTCCGGGAACTGAGTTTGACACCCCTCGTCTAATTTGTAACCCCAATTCAAGCTACATTCTGCCTGTCCTTCCTAAGTGCCAGACCTTTTTATGGGCTCCATGACTGGTGCCAAAGCTCAGAAGATTATTATTGATATATCCATCGGATAGTATCAAACATACCATTGTTCAATTTTGATTTACCAAAATATGACTGTGGAAGGAGGGTATGGAGAGGTGGTGGTGTCGCCAGAATAAAAACGGTTTGAAACCACGGCAATAGAAAACTATGGGCTGACCAAAAATTGTCCAGTCCCAAATCGTGCGAACCCATATCAGATTAAAATAATCAGAAGACCTCAGCAAACATGCTAAGGATTAGTTCAGCTGGATTTGTTTGGTTCATATTTGTAGAATATAATTATGTAACGGACAATTAATTTAAACATAAAAAATGGGCTTTTATTTTTAGCTATTTTAAGATATCTTATTTTTATCATTTTTCTGTTTAACGTTGCTTAACTACTGTATCTAATATAATGGTTAGGGTTCTGCTGCATGAATGAATACAGACTGATTTAAACGTGATACTTTTGGTTCTGCTGCTGGGTTTTCCAAGAGGTTGTAACATAGTTGACCTGAGAAGATGCGTGTGTTTTTATTTGGCCGCTGTGCTTCTCAGATGCTGGGATGACACAGATGTGGCCTTCATCTGGTGGATCATAAAAGCTCCAATAACAGCATCACTACTGGTGAGTACAGACGGGAGGATTATACCACTCTTCAATCTTCCCAGCACACTGTAATCTTCTTTTTTTATATAAGGCACAACAATAACAAGTTAGGAGCATCTGATTTATTTCCCTTGTGGAAACCTACTGGTTTCAGGATGAAATTTTCTGTATTTTGATGTTTCCCTGCAGGCATGGTTTTAGTTTGAAGTTCATTTTCTTTCTGTTCCTGTTGATAATTATGACTGATGAGAAGACGACTTATCTCCCATGTTCCCGCTGACACAATTACATTAACAGCTGAGCAGCCACTTTTATTTTTAGACACGTTTGTTTCCTTTAGGTTAACTTCATCATCTTTATCAACGTGATCCGGATCCTGGTCCAGAAGCTCAGGTCTCCTGGAGTTGGAGGAAACGACACAAGTCACTTTAAGTAAGACTGAGAAAGACACGGTTCAGTACACGCAGAAAGAGGATAAACATACATACATGTGTGTATACATATGCGTGTGTATTTTCAGGAGGCTCGCCAAATCCACTCTCCTTCTTATCCCTCTTTTCGGAATGCATTACATGGTGTTTGCTTTCCTACCGGAAAACACCGGAGAGGAAGCCCGAATTTTTATCGAGCTGGGACTGGGATCTTTTCAGGTTAGATGGATGGGTGAGAGTATGAATGGGTGAGTGGGTGGATGGATGGGTGGATGAAATAAATATTAATGACACAATGTTTTATC
The DNA here is from genome assembly GCA_902685375.1 of Neostethus bicornis. Lineage (NCBI taxonomy): Eukaryota > Metazoa > Chordata > Actinopteri > Atheriniformes > Phallostethidae > Neostethus > Neostethus bicornis. The sequence continues at coordinate 3,200,480 of LR738547.1, read as the reverse complement.
TTTGAAGGGCTTCGTTGTGGCTTTACTGTACTGTTTCCTGAATGGTGAGGTGAGTAATTATACTTTTTTTTAGGTTCAACCAGTAAAGCCAGTGGCATGTTGTTAAAGCAGGCAGGCAACAATAGTAATAACAAAACAAAAAAAAATGTCCCAACACAGAACCTTGTGGAACACCTAATCTAATATTTTAGGCTAAATTGACAACATTTTAAATGGTTGGGATTATAAGTAGGAAAAAAAAATGGATTCCTTTGGGGTTTTTTTAATTGTATAAAAATCTAATTGTGATTAAATTATTCAGTCGTTCATTCATCATCTGAAACGCTTATTCCTGAAAGGGATACGGGGTGTACAGTAGGCCATCCTGTCTGGTTATATGTAGGGTACACTCCTGATGAATATGAATATACAAAATGTCATGAAAACAAAATAAGAAAAAATAACATAAAACAACATATTTGCCAAAAAAACACTTGTGAATAATCTGGAAGACGCTGGTAATGAAGACAAATTAGTTTAATAGACAAATAATAACAATAATAATAAAAAGAACCTTTTGGACATATATATATATATATATACTTTTTTTTTTTTTTTTTTTTTTTTAATATACTTTATTCATTCCTCACCGGGGAAAATTTGTGTGCTTCATTACACCACAGGAGGCTGCCACCTCTGACCTATGCCACCCTATAATGGTGGCCTATGCCTAGGTTACCCTAGGCCCAGGGTGGCCTAGGCCTAGGCCTAGGCCACCCTGGGCCTAGGTCACCTATGCCACCCTATGATGGTGGCATAGGTCATACGTGGCAAAAACGGGGCGTTAGGTGTCTTTTCCAAGGACCCTAGATGTGAACTCGGCGCAATGCGGATCTGCGAACTTCCGGTTAACGTCAGTCCGCAGGCGAACGATCTAAACGTCTTCTATCAATTTGGGAAAATAAATATTCTAATCTAAATGGACAATAATTAACTCATAAAGGATTTTAGTTGTGTGTAATGGCCAAAAATGAAAGTTATGTCTCTTTAGTTTAATTAGAAAGTAAATTCAGTTTTAATTAGTTCTAGTAAATGTGTAAAATAAAAACATTCATTAATTTCAAATAAGAAAAATATAGCTTAGACCTACATATTAACCAAAAAGTGTTTGTAATTAAGCAGTGACAGGCTGGCAATGAAGGCAGACCACATTAATATTGACAAAATAAATTAAAATGGGCCTGATACAGAGCCCTGTGGAACACCTAATCTAATATTTCAAGCTGAATTGGCAACAATCACTTTTTAATTTGTTGTTATTGTAAATAGGAGCCAAAAAATGAACATTTCTGTCTCTTTAGTCTCATTAAAAAGCAAATTCTAATTAAAGTAAATGTTGCTATAAACCAGTAACACATTGATAAAGCAGAAAGCCTACGTTGTGACCAGTAAAACCAGTAAGATAGTGTGGTGTGTTTTAGGTCCAGGCGGAGCTGAAGAAGCGTTTCTGGAAGTGGCAGACTCAGAGTTACCTCAGATACAGTAAACGCCGACGTACACTCTTCACTGAAAGCAGCACGGTTACACAGATTTCCGTTTTGGACAAATCCAGCCCCAAAGAGCAACAAAACTCTGGTCTGGCACCGAGCAACGTGTCAGCCGTCTGATTTTCTCAAACAGAGAGAGCAAAGTCTGGTCGGTAACTATCCTCAAGTTTTAACTGAACGAACACAAGACCTCCGTTATCACCGTGTCTGAAACACGTGAAATATTTCTGTTTAAATATTGAACTTAAGAATGTTGAATTTTACTTTTCAAAGTGTTTCTATCTGTTTTTTTTTTTTTGTTTTTTTTTTTTTTTAATTGACTAGAAGAGTGATTCCGTTTCTTTGGTTGTGGTGAAATGTTACATTTGCTTTGATAAAGTAACGTGTGGGAATAAAGTCAACATTAGTGACAAAAGCAGTATTGAGAGCATTTTAGATTCGATGAACCAGTTAAATTTATTCTAATGTATGACACAAACACCACAGCTTAATAGATATCGCTGTTTCTTTCAGCCAATGGAAACAGTCTGACCTCCATTGGGGTCCATGTGCTCCACGTTGGGCGGGTAGTTTTTTATTTAACTAATCGCTGCTTTCTGTCAGTGACCCTAAAAAGCAGTCTGTAAAAATCCGTTCCGTTCCATAATCTTACGCTTGTTCCGGGGTCAGGTCGCGGGGGCAACAGCCTCAAACGGGAAGCCCAGGCCTCTCTCTCCCTGGCTGCATCCTCTAGCTCACCTGGATGGATCCCAAGTCGTCCCCCGGCCAGCTCTCCAGCAGATCCGGGGTCTGCCCCTTGGTCTCCTCCCGGTGGGACGTGCCAGAAACACCTCGCCTGCAAGGCACTCGGGGGGCATCCTGACCAGATGCCCTAACCACCCCATCTGGCTTTTTTCGATTTCAAGGAGGAGCGGCTCGACACCGAGCTCCTCCCAGATGGCAGAGCTCCTTACCCGATCACTGAGTGAGAGCCCAGCCACCCTGCGGAGGAAGCTCATTTCGGCCGCTTGTACCCGCAATCTCATTCTTTTGGTCACCACCCACAGCTGGTGACCATAGGTGAGGGTTGGAACGTAGATCGACTTGTAAATCGAGAGCTTTGCTTTTCGGCTCAGGCTATGGAGTCCTAATTTTGATTAATTAATGCCTACACAGTCGGTGGCATTGATGCCATGTTGACCTCCATGTTTAGCTACCACTTCCATTTCACGTCACAGCGTCATCTCTATTCACTGATTGGCTGGTTATTCTGATGCATGCAATGCCCGATCTAGTTGCTGGTGTGAAATTAAAAACAGTAAAGACACTAGGTCAAGAGTGTCCAAAGTTGATCCTTGAGGGCCGGTGTCCTGAAGGTTTTCATTGTGTTCCTGGTTCAATACAGCTGATGCACAGAAAGTGAAATCAACAGCTAATAGAATTTGGCGCAATGACTCAATTAACTGGATCAGGTGTGAAAATGCAAGAACACCCCTGCAGTAGGCAGTGGCAGCGTGGCTACAACCACTAACCTCATTGCTATTCGCCCCTTCAAACCTAGAGCTCAGAGTAAACACGCTTCCGTTGCGTTCATCATCCGCCATTAGGCATCATCCCCAAAAAGACCGACAGCAGGTAGGAAACTGCTTACTACCAGATCATTGTTTTAGGACCTGAAAAACCGCCAAATCCAAAACTGGGATCAGGTTTGTAAAGATAACAAGATTTCTCGATTGAGTTCTCCAGTTACGACTTTCAGAAAAATCCAGATTAAGCTAGTTTTATACGATCAGTTTTAACAGATATAATCTGTAATAATCTCTGGAATTATCTTAGATTTTTTTTATCTCGTGTGAATCCTCGTGTTTGTGATTCATTATTTTCAACTGATCATCAGAATCGTTATGAAGTCTAATTATATAATTATTAAAACTAAAATAACAACTAAATACAAATACCTCAATCTTAGGATCATTTTTTTGTCAACATGTGGAGTGTTGTCATGGAAATGTTAAACTAAATATTGTGGTGTAAAGTGGATTTTTAAAAAAGTTTGGCAGATTTTTTATGGTCATGTTTGACCGTAAGGTTGGAATCCAGGGATCAGAGACAAGTTTGGGATTCTGTCTGGAACTAGACGTTACACAGCATGTTAGAACCCAAAATGAAGTCAGTGAAATCCAGAATGACGCTAAAATAATCCAGAATAAGAAAAGTGAAATTCAAAATTAAGGAGGCGTAAGACTGATTGTTTGGTTTCACACAAAGGTAAGATCTTAAGCCCGAGCCCGAACCCGACCCGAAGTAATGATTGAAAGTCGGGTCGGGCCGACTTTCAATCATTACTTCGGGTCGGGCTTCTCTCTCGCTGACTTTTTTTTTTTGATAAATGAGAAGTAATGTTTAACTACTAAACAGGATCCGCAGCGCCGGAACATGCTCTGCACACTTGAACGCCCCCTCTTAATTTGGTAATCTCCCCCTGCGCAAGTCTTTATTTTATTTTTATTTATTTATTTTATTTGAACTGGTATACTCGATATGAAGGAGTAAGAAGTTAAGGATAAACTAAAGGCAGAAGAACTGAAAAGACAAACATGCACCGGTAAGAGTGAGGTGTGGAAAAGATTCAAATTTATTGTTCAAAATGCTACAGAAACTTGCTTTGGCTTCACTGGATGTAGTCAATGTGGTGCTTTGCTTTCATACGACACCAAAAAGACTGGCACCTCGACGCTAAGCGGGCATTTAAACAGCTGGACTGGCAAAAGTGATGATCGTCAAAGATCTATTTTATCATTTATTGCAAAGACCGTCCCTCCTCTTCGCGCAAAGCAGGCCATCACAGACAAGTGTGTTAGGGGTCTGATAGTGGGATTTTTCTTCATTAAAAAAACGTGTTCTTAAAAATGTTACTATTTATAAATAACCCTCCCGAGTCCTCACAAATAAAATATGACATTTCGGGCTTGTTTCGGGCTCAGGCCCGCAAATCACGTTGATTGGTCGGGCTCGAGTCGGGTCAGGCTGGACTTTTTAGGCCCGATCTCACCTCTGGTTTCACATTGGGTTTGACTCATTTCACAATGTAATGAGAATTAAATCAACAAGCAAATAGTTTAATTAATGAACATAAATTGTAAACAAAAGACACTTGCGTAACCCAATGCTTTGGGTCGAGAACAAGGATTATTAAAAATGTATCATTTCCTGGTGAAGTTTAGGCTTCTCTGGTTCCCAAATGAAAAGCCACCATCTGAATACGACGGAGGTTGGTAGTTCAGATCTCGTATATGCAGGTCTGCAGGGATCATTAACTCTGTACGTTATGTGGTAACACATCACAATCAAATTAAAATGTTCTCTGACAGTGTAGGTAACTGTAAATAATTCTTAGTGACTATTATAATAATACAAATAATTATAGTGACTTCTACGGGACTCGAGCAAAACACATCAATTGCGAGGCATCCAGAGGACACACAAATTACATTAAGAGTTTCTATTTAATCCAAAGATCGATCGACCCTGAACTCCAGCTAAATACGGCTCTTACCTTGTTACATAACTTCCCTCGGGTTCCAGAGAAGATCACAAGCTTTGACGTTGGTAGAATTTCTGATGATTCAGAGTTTTTAGATGTCACAAAAAAACTTTTAGGGAACTGCCTCGGATTTACCTCCAAACTGTTTAGACGCTTCTTATTGGCTAATTCAGAGTGAAAGCTCACCCAGCATGAGCATATTTCCGTTCCGTCATCTTCCGCTTGTTCTGGGGTCGGGTCGCGGGGGCAACAGCCTCAAACGGGCAGCCCAGGCTTCTCTCACCCCGGCTGCATCCTCCAGCTCACCTGGAAGGATCCCAAGTCGTCCCCCGGCCAGCTCTCCAGCGGATCTGGGGTCTGCCCCTTGGTCTCCTCCCGGTAGGACGTGATCGAAACACCTCGCCTGCGAGGCACTCGGGGGGCATCCTGACCAGATGCCCGAACCACCCCATCTGGCTCCTCTCGACCTGGAGGAGGAGCGGCACATTTCCTCGCTGGCTTAGTCGTTGTTCACACTGTTTTTCTGGGGGCTTTTTTAGTGTTGGAAATGTCATTTTTGTTGGTTGAGTCGGTGTTCGTACGGTTTTTATGCAGGCTCATTTTTTGAGGGGGATTAAACATCCTGTTTCCACGACCTGTCATTATTTGTTTTTATAAAATGATGAAAATATTCTGTTTTTCTCGGGGAGTCTGAGTCAGGGAGTGCTGCTTCAAGTTTCACATGAAACTTACACTAGAAATCACAGGTTTTACCAAAACATACAAAAGAAAATGAAAGAACTTACCTTGGATTATAAATAAATGATACAATTTCCAAAAGTCCTGAAAGAGACGTGCTGAAAATATTTCATCTGTTCTCAGAATGTATCAAAATAAAAAATATTAGAAATTTGTAAAACATAAATTTCTCGTATTTGTGACCATACCTACCTATGGTCACCAGCTGTGGGTGGTGACCGAAAGAATGAGATTGTGGATACAAGTGGCCAAAATGTGCTTCCTCCGCAGGGTGGCTGGGCTCTGACTCAGAGATCGGGTGAGGAGCTCTGCCATCCGGGAGGAGCTCGGTGTCGAGCCTCGCGGGCGAGGTGTTTTGTGCACGTTCCACCGGGAGGAGACCAGGGGCCAGACCCCGGACCCGCTGGAGAGACTATGTCTCACAGCTGGCCGGGGAGACATAGGACTTGGGATCCTTCCAGGTGAGCTGGAGGATGCCGCCGGGGAGAGAGAGGCCTGGGCTGCCTGCTTGAAGCTGTTGCCCCCGCTACTCGACCCCGGAACAAGCAGAAGATGACGGAACGAACGGAACAAATATCTCGTTATAAATTGTCCATAGGTTATATCCCAATATTTTCACCCGAACTTTCAGGACTTATCTAGAAAACATGGCCGACTTTATTCAGACTCTCTTTGTGGTGTCTCTTCAATATCATCTCACTCAACCTTTCTAAAATATTTCTGTAATTGCGTCAGAGTGCTCCTTGTCTCTCTCCACAAATATAAACACACACACTTATGTGTGGCCATAGCAATGGGTTTGTTGCCGTAGCAACATAGCAACAACTTCTGCGGGAAGTTGTTGCTATGGCAATGCGCGCTTCCTCCCAGCTGCTGCGGTGCGCAGCAGGTTAGAGGTGATAAAATACTTATAAATTTTGAAATGTTCATTTTTTAAACACAAAAACTAAATAATAAAATAGAAAACATGTTTATATTAAAAGTCATAAAAGGTCAGCCTCCTTGGTTGTGTTTCATTTATTCTAATTAAAATATTAAAAAGACGTGCGGTCAAATTGACCGCTGCGGCGGTCTTAGTGTTGAGGAAGTGGATGTTTTTCAGTAATAAAAATATGGTCACCCTAAACTTAGCTTATTTTCTGCTAATCTGGTGCTAGCAGTGTCTGCTAATCTAGAGAAGACGCTGTTTCTCTGCCCGATAATGTTACGATATTTTTCTGCGTACTAATTACGTGCTAGCATTGTTTCTCTGTGTTTATCTGGTGCTAATGTTTCTTTTTTTTTTTTTTGCTGGCTAATCTCAGGCTAGCACGCTAAACTTCACCTAAACTGCTTTTTTCAGTTTGTTTGCACGTTTTTTTCATCTGAACTTTGGGATGCCGTCCGTGTCTGTCTGCATAATGTTGCACAGTGCGATAGCGCACATCTGGAGCACTTAGACTGTAAAAGTTATTTATTACTCACATGGTTGTTTCATGTGCTGTGTGAATGTAAGTAGATATTTACTACACCAGGATTTATTTATAGGAATTTAATACTTAACATTCAGAAAACTTTACAAAAGTACATTTTTAAAACAAATGATGTTTTTTTTTCCTTATTCTTGTATCATAAATGTTGTTCATAGAGTGTAAGAAAGACAGAAAATGTCTGTTTTTGAGCTGTTTTTACGTTGCATATGATGTACAAATGCTTTGAATCGATGTTTTTTTGTGTGTATTTTAAAGGCTTTCAGGATTTTCACACTGGTTTTCACACAGATAAACGTGACATGACTCTTCTGACTCCAACAGATTGTGCCTCTGATCACTTTGTCACTGAACACTGTGGAGGAAATTTACAGATTAAATTAAAACCAAAACAAAATACTGAATGCAAACTTGGATTCATGAAGACGAGACTCAAACAATGTCGATAAATTGTCAGATCTAAATCTAGCAGTTTGTAAACCAATCTGTTCTGTTACACACACACACTTAAACAAACTCCGTTCCGTTCCGTCGTCTTCTGCTTATCCGGGGCCGGGTCGTGGGGCAACAGCCACAGACGGGAAGCTTAGGCTTCTCTCGCCCCAGCTGCATCCTCCAGCTCATCCGGAATGATCTCTGAGTCATTCCCCCGCCACCTGTGAGACATAGTCTCTCCAGCAGGTCTGGTGTCTGCCTCTTGGTCTCCTCCCGGTGGGACGTGTCGAAAACACCTCACCAGCAAGGCACTCGGGGGGCATCCTGACCAGATGCCCTAACCACCCAATCTGGCTTTTCTCGATTTCAAGGAGGAGCGGCTCGACACCGAGCTCCTCCCGGATGGCAGAGCTCCTCACCCAATCTCTGATTGAGAGGCCAGCCACCCCGCAGAGGAAGCTCATTTCGGCCGCTTGTATCCGCGAACTCATTCTTTCGGTCACCACCCACAGCTGGTTACCATGGTGAGGGTAGGAACGTAGATCCTGGTTATCGTGGTGAGGGTAGGAACATAGATCCTTGTTACCATGGTGATGGTAGGAACATAGATCCTGGTTACCATGGGGAGGGTAGGAAAGTAGATCCTGGTTACCATGGTGAGGGTAGGAACGTAGATCCTGGTTACCATGGTGAGGGTACGAACGTAGATCCTGGTTACCATGGTGAGGGTAGGAATGTAGATCCTGGTTACCATGGTGAGGGTAGGAACGTAGATCCTGGTTACCATGGTGAGGGTAGGAAAGTAGATCCTGGTTACCATGGTGAGGGTACGAACGTAGATCCTGGTTACCATGGTGAGGGTAGGAATGTAGATCCTGGTTACCATGGTGAGGGTAGGAACATAGATCCTGGTTACCATGGTGAGGGTAGGAACATAGATCCTGGTGACCATGGTGAGGGTAGGAACGTAGATCCTGGTTACCATGGTGAGGGTAGGAACGTAGATCCTGGTTACCATGGTGAGGGTAGGAACGTAGATCCTGGTTACCATGGTGAGGGTAGGAACGTAGATCCTGGTTACAATGGTGAGGGTAGGAACGTAGATCCTGGTTACCATGGTGAGGGTAGGAACGTAGATCCTGGTTACCATGGTGAGGGTAGGAACGTAGATCCTGGTTACCATGGTGAGGGTAGGAAAGTAGATTCTGGTTACCATGGTGAGGGTAGGAACGTAGATCCTGGTTACCATGGTGAGGGTAGGAACGTAGATCCTGGTTACCATGGTGAGGGTAGGAAAGTAGATTCTGGTTACCATGGTGAGGGTAGGAACGTAGATCCTGGTTACCATGGTGAGGGTAGGAACGTAGATCAACCGATGCAGCGTCCTAGTTATTGATGACGCCGCAGCAATCCGCCCTGTTAAGGACGACATTAAAAAACTTCACATAAAAAAATAATAAACTTGCCATATTATTTTTGCATTAAATTTTGTCTAATTTATTCTATTTGTGAGTTTTTTTTTGTTTTTTTTTTTTTATTATTTTGAATTACTCTATTCATCCCTCACCGGGGAAATTTGTTTGCTGCACTCCTTACACCGCAGCAGGCTGCCCTTCAACGGCGCCAATGGTGGGAGAAACGGGGGTTAGGTGTCTTCTCCAAGGACCCTAGACGTGCTCTCCGTGGGACGCGAACCCGCGACCTTCCGGTCCGCGGGCGAACGCGCTAACCACGCGGCCACCGTCTACCGTTTATGCAAGTTTTAAAGATTAAAAACAAGGCGCATAATTATTTACCTTTTTTTTTTAATAAAAGGAGCTCATTTTTTCTTCATCGTCATGTGTGGAAATATTGATTAAAACGATCAATATCGATAAAGTAAAATATCTATATTAGTAAAATTAATATGAGGCATTGGCTCAGTGGTAGAATGTCCATCCTTGAATTGGGATAAGTCAGTTTGATTCCCACTGGGACCATACCTAAGTGTCCCTGAAGTAGACGCCTAGCCCACTTACTTGCTTTCACCAATAGCGCTTTCATGGCTGCCTGCTGTGGTGCAATGCAGCAAAAGTAATTTCCCATTGAGGGATGAACATACTACACTAAAAAAAAAAGATCTTAGTTTTGTTCAGAAATCATTTTTTGGCAGAGGGTCACTTTTTGTCTCAACACTGGATCTGATTGCTACATGATTCGCCAACGTTTTTGACCCCATGATTTTGTCAAAAATGAGTGCAATCAAAAAGTACAGTGGGAAAATGATAAAGGTGGGGAAACTGGGAGAAAAAAAAAACAGGCAGCACACAAATTTTGTCACCTTGGTTTCACTCTGATACAGTGTTCCTACTTTGAGAACTACCCGATCGGCACAGAGACTCCACCACTGATCAATAAAGATTCCACTACCGTCCCCCCAAGAGACTATCCTTCAAACTACCCGTACTCCAGAGACAGTACTTTGATCACAACACAGTCTCTCGTACCGACCTCTTCGATTACCCACCACAGGGTTTACTGCCACAACCATTACAGTGCCTTTTCATCTGGTCTACGTCAGTATTCTAAACTCTTGTGTGTGTATTGTATAAGATTGTTGTATGTTGTGATGAAGTGTAACACACGTGTTTACTTGACGTTTTGTTTCAGAATGAACACAACTTTAATATCGTGTAAATGGATTCGATCTCTTTGATTTTTCATGTTGATAATGAAAGTGTTATTTCTGAGATGTGTTTGTCTTACATTTACGACGTGCGGCTTTGATGTCTCCTGACCCTGTGGTCACAGAAAGGACGATGCTGAGTTTGTTGCTGTAGAAACGTTAGAAACAGAGTTTTTAGTTGGTATATTTACTCTTTAGTGAATCTTCACAAATGATGCAGGTTTTACACCAACATGCATATTTAGCTTTTAAAACCCCTGCAGGCATCCCATAATGTCCATTTAAAAAACTCAACTAGTTTGGAAATGCTGACACCTAGTGGATGCTCAACAAAACGCTACACTTTACAGGCGTGTGTTAGTGTAGTATCACACTAACACACGCCTGTAAAGTGTGTATAACAAAACCAACCTGCTTCAGTATTATTTATAATTGAGAAAAGATGCAGATACTTTTATCACCTCAGATAAATTTATTAATTATGATCGGTTTATCAAATAAAACTGAACTTTAAGGTTCTTAAACTTTTACACACATCTTCAATAATTTACGCAAATGTCTACTTTGTTTTGGCAAATAAAGGAATTTTGATCAATTATATTTGATATCATAAAATCAGAGTTTAGCAACAAATCAGAAAAAAAAAGGTAATTTTAAGTCTGTTGGCACTACAGCCGTTTTTATTACCCACAAGACAGAACGACCAAATGCCTGTCCTGGTGAAGTCTTTCTAATATCCTCTCATTACCCATTCACACACATTCAAACCTGGGGCCTCATTTACTGAGAACTGCATAAATCTTAGGTTGAGCATTATAAGGTCAAAAGGGTCTAATTTTGCTCTGAAACAGCTATGTTAGCATTTAAAATAGTTTTTTTTTTTTTACAACCATTTTTTAAATAAAAACAGTGTTAAAAATGCCTTTAAGAAGTTGCATCTGAAAAGCAGTGTTTTATGTCACAAAACCTTGTAAAATCACATTTGACTCTATGATGTTTTTTGTATTATGACAAGACTTTACTGTAAACATGTGACTTCTTTCATGTTACAGTGTAATATATTATATATATTATTATATGTTATAGTTTCATACAATATAACGTGATGCATATCGTGTTAAAACAGGGGTTTTTTTTTCAGAGCTTTCACTAATAAGAATAATTGTTTAAGGATATTTATTTTTTATATTTACACTCGTATGCACTCATAGCAGTTTATATATTTTAAAAAATTTAAACATTCTAAAATATCTAAGGTGTAAATTTTTATCGTCATAAATCTTGAAGGTTTAAGAATTAGTTACTTTAGTTTGTAACTAATTACTTTTACAATATTGTAACTGTGTCATCAGCCTGGATAGGGTTACCATTCCCTGCAATACCTGTTGTGATGCGGAGTGCACATGGAAGGAGGAGGACCCAAATGCAGGACTTAAACAAGGTTTATTAAACCAGGAATCAGCAAAGCTGTAATTAAAGGAGATGGATCAAAAGGTTATCAAAGTCAATCTCAGAATCAAAGAAAGTCAGTTGGGTCGGGAGTCAGCCAGGGCTGGAGGTATGAAGACCCGACAAGGAAGGCAGGTGAGACTGCCTTTAAATAGGCAGCCAGAAGATTAGATGCAGGTGAGCGCACAGGTGCAGATGGTCCCATCAGCCAGAATTGGGGAAAGGTGAGATAGTTCCTGGCCCCCTTTTGGTGGTGGTTGAAGGAACCACAACAATACCAACTTGGATAAGTGGTTCAAAAGATGACTGACCCTCTCAAAAATATGTATACATTATAAGCCAATAATAACCGGGGTAGTTTTAGGGAGGGGATGAAGCAGAGACAAACAGTTGGTTACTTTGATGACAGTTAAACACCTATCACAGGACAGCCCAGCCAGTCTGTAGATAAAAGACAAGATTTTATACTGGGAAAGATGGATAAATATGCTCAAATGTATTCTATAAGATTGACCAAAACAATTGTTGGGCTCTACAGGTAGATTACGATTGACATATCAGGTGAAATAAGATCATTTCCCACAGCACACTCTGATCTTGCAGAATATGTTCCCTTTAAAAGCTGGGTTTACTGCAGAATCAAGTTTTTAGAGGATTTTGCCATTTTCTAACTTTATTCCCACATTAAAAACATTCCTGAAGTAGTTTCCTATTCCATTCCTGCATGTTTGAGCCACTCTCGCTTTTCCCATCCATTATTCAGATACAATTTAAACGTCAGGGTTTTAGCTATGGATTTTATTTTCTGCCACGTCCATGTCATTGACATGAAATGTTTTTGTGAATGTGCAGAACTAACTAGAGAGAGGAGGACGAATTCAGTGAGACAAAAACAGAAGAGAAACTTCTAAAGTGTATTATAAGTTTTTTTGGGCAAACATCACCTTTCCTGAGCGGCAGGTACCATGTTTATCTTATAACACCATGAGATGAGAATTATCAAAAACCTCACAAGCCCCTTATGAACAAACATGGCCAAGTTTTCCTTGCCCAGACGTCGGTCACTGGGGCACCCCCACAGAGCCAGGCCCAAGGCTAAGGCACCAAAGCGAGTGCCTGGTGGCTGGGCTCAGCCTAAACAGGGGGCCTGGGCAGTCCACCTCCTGCATGACGGGCCATAGGGGTTGAGTGAAGGAAGAGATGGGCGGTGGCCGATGACGAGGACCTCCATGAGCTGTTGGATGCAATCAGGGGTGAAAGAAGCCTTGGCTTGCCATCTGAGGCTCCCTTTAACCCCCCCCCCCCCCCCCCCTTTAAAAACAAATAAGCAACATGGCAAAAAAAAAAGTAATATGGCATCTCTAACTGCATAATCATCAATCACAAGTCAGACAGCAAGTTAAAAACATTTATTGTAGATATTTTCTTCATATACAAAGCAAATTCTTTACAAAAATTCAGTAAAATATTGACAAAGCGCTCAAGAGCAAACTGAATCAGCCAGTGTTACATTCAGCCAGCTAAGCCGCATTAGCATCCACAAACATATCCATTATTAGCTTAGTCAGTGGTTCCCAAACTCTATGTTGTGGGTTCTAGACCTTAGGTTTCAGTCCCAAAGACACCCTGGTATGTCATGTTTGTAACAAGTTACACTTAAAAAAAAACAATAGGTAAGAAAAGTTTTGCAAAAATTTATGACTGATTCTGTGCCAAACCTCAATAAAAATTACTTGTATCATTTTTGAGAATTGATGGATTTTGGAATATTTAAGCTAATACTTTAATTTAAACATAAAATTGTATCTAAAAAAAACTTCTACTAAATTGTAAAAACACAGCGTTCAATTTACCGTAATTTCACGGCCATAAGGCTCACCTGAAAGTTTCAAATTTTCTTAAAAATGAGCGGTGCGCCTTTTTGTGCGGTGCACCTTGTGTGTGAGAAAAGGCGGACCTAAAAGAAAATGCGGTGCCCGCGAGGCGGACCTGAAAGAAAACACATGAGAACGTTAAAGAGTGAAGTGTGAGCGGCATGGGAGCGATGGATGACCGAAGGAGACCACAGTTTCATGAAGGGTGGAAGGCAGCGCCGGGCGAGTTACGCTACAGTTTGCCAATGGATTGTAGATGCCTGGACTAACGTGTCTGCTGGTACTGTTATCCGAGCTTTCGCAAAAGCTGGTATCCTTTCTGAGGAGCCGCACAGTACAGACAATGACTTTGACAGAGAGGAGCGAAGTGGACCTGCTCTGTTGAATTCTGAAACAGAGGATGAGGACTTTGACGGATTTGAATAAAGACTATTACCGGTAATGTGCTTGTTTAGTATCGTTACTACTTAAATAAAGCACAACCAAACTCAGGTTTGCTCCCGATCTATGTTTTAATACCCACATTTGCATGCTTGCGTGTGTGTTGTTGTAAGGCGGTGTGTGACTGAGACTGCACCTTTTCGTACGGTGCGCCTAATGGCGGTGAAATTACGATATGTCAACATTTAATTCACTGTTTTGACTTATAATATTGGTTCGTATTGTTTCGATTACTGTTATTATTTAATTTAGCCGCCAAATCGATTTTATTATAATTTTTGTTCCTCGGAAATGAAAAAAAAAAAAAAAAGAAGAAGAAAAAAAAAAAATCAGAAATTTGAGGATTTACAATTTTCCCGCCAACTACTAGAGGCTGGGAAACACTGAGCTAAGCTAAAGCTGGCAACAAAAAAAATTAAAATAAAACTCCTCATGCTACTAATAAAAAGTTTGGCAACTTTTATGGCACTATTTTTTTAATCATTTAAAGGCAAAATGTCTTTAAATCGCAGCTAAGAGGCAAAATGAGCTTGTCTTTGAAACATGGTCACCAAGCCAACGCATGCATTTCCTGAAGCTAAACACTAGCATCCTTTTAAAAAGTCATAAAAAATCAAACCAACAGAGCAAATGATTCAAAATAAGAAAAAAAAAAATCACATTGAATCACAAAATAACTTCATTTACATGATTAAATATCGGCAGCTTTCACAATAAATTCCAGTTTATTATTCACAAAAGTCAGCTACAGACCTTCCAAAATGTACTTGTGCTAATCAGCTCACATCTCAGAACAACATTTACAGCTAAAGTCACAGAAATATCTTCTGACATCACATTGTATCGGCAAAGTAAGGCTGCATGTTTACACCGCAGGAGTAAAAATCAGTGGTTTCTTTGTGTGTTTGTCCAGATTGTAGGACAGATTCAGCTCAGCCCTTCTCTCTGCAAATATATCAGACATCTGGATGAGTGATTAAAAAAGTCCTTTAGATGCTACTGAAAATGTTATTGCACCTTAACCTGCTTATTTAACTTATTTCTCACCACACAGAAATATCTTTTACATCAAATTAATGTTTAAATTTACATCAAACTGCTTAAACTAGTATTTCAGACTCAGAAGTCATGTCATAGTTTTATGGTTTCTTCTCATTGACCAGCCAATTTATTTCAATAAGTTTTAAATTACTATTAAAACCCATAAATCAGCTCAAAAACCTAGAGAACATAGTCTCAGTCGAACAAACTTCTCCCAACAACTTTTTAATCTAAATTTTTCCAAAAAAAAGTTTTTCCACAAATCTTAAGTTTTAATCGTTTTTATCCATTAATCAGTTCAAGATGATACTTCACCCAAATGATGCGAGATGGAAAGTAAGCGTAATGGGTTTTTTTTCAACTGTGTTTTAAATGCTTTAACAATAATAATGTATACTTTATTGATCCCTCACTGGGGAAATTTGTGTGCTGCATTACACCGCAGCAGGCTGCCACATCGGCAGTAATGGTGGGTGAATGGAGGTTATGTGCATTCTCCAAGGACCCTAGACATGAACTTGATACGATTTAAACCCCCAGACTTCTGGTTAACTTTGTGTCGGAGTGCGAACACTCTACCACTGAGCCACCACCTCCCCAATTTCCAATTACCTTCAAGCTTTTTTTAATTTCTTTGATTTATTAGTAATTCATTTATTGCCGTCATCAGATTTCCATGCAAAAATAAAAAAAAGGATAAACTATATTAGACAAGATCTTTTTTTTTTTTTTATGTGTGAACGAGTTATTCCAGAATATTTTGCAGTCTTGTTCTCACTTGGTTGAAAAGTCTGTTTGTTGATTCAACCGGTTGAAGGTTGTGCTAACAACAGAACATGTGTGGGACAGAGGGGGAAAAAGCATTTTATTTTCTACATTATCAGTGAAAAAATGAATTTAAAAACATGTGGTAGGGACGATGTATTCTGACTTAAAGTTAGGCTAGTTAAAAGCC
Source organism: Neostethus bicornis (assembly GCA_902685375.1). NCBI lineage: Eukaryota > Metazoa > Chordata > Actinopteri > Atheriniformes > Phallostethidae > Neostethus > Neostethus bicornis. The sequence goes on along the minus strand of LR738547.1, from coordinate 3,184,364 downwards.
TGGATGCTGGTTACTGGTTAAAGTAACCAGATGGAATGTGTATCAAGACACTTTGAATTTATTAACTATGCAATTAAAAAGAAAAAATATTCCTCTGGAAAATGCAGAAGGAATTAATCTGCTTCTATTCTTCCACGACAACCATGTGAATAAAATAACTCCAAAACAACTGAAGGGACTTTTGCCCACAGTTATCAAGCACCAACTATATGTGAACTGTTTTGGGTGTAGTTTACATCTGACTAAAGATAAAGATCATTAAAGTCGAGATAAAAAATCTCTCAAAGAAATTAAGGATTTTTAATGAAACTCCTCCAAGTTAATCAGTACCAACTATAGTTGAACTGATAGGGTGGGTGGAGGCATGTTGTTTATTATTATTTGGCACCAATTTCTTCTCACTATTTCTCACTGTAGTGCTGTTTTTTTAGAAGTGAATTCAAGTGAAAAAAAACACCCCGAAGTTTAACAGATGGTGTAAAAATGCTTCACTGAAGAAATTTAAGCATGTTTAGTTTGCTTAAAATCTGTCATGCATCAGATTAAAGCACCAAAAAATAGCTTTTTGTATCTCAGGCAGTAAAAAATCTTATTTGTGTCACCTAAAAATCTAATTTAATAATGTAAATGTTGTCAATTGACTTAATAAATCTTCAGCTTAAAGCAGAATATAAAGAAAATAATTGATAAAGTTCATGTTTTTGTTTCATAAAGTAAAACTCTTTGCTTCATATCGTTACGTGTTTTGTCTCCGGCATCATTAGAGCACTTTTTTTGCAGAATTTTGCAGATACGTCAGAAACATTTTAAATTCTATCATTAGTTTAAATCCTAGTTTGTGCTTGAAGGCACTTCTGGAGATGAAATGAGAAGGTGGGAAAGAAAGAACGTCCTCAGAGTGAAACTTTTAACTAGAAACACAGCAGAGATAAAATCAGAGAAATGGAATGATTTCTTTTTTGTTTTCATACTAAGCAGATGGTTGTCGTATCCACGAAGAGGCTTCAGAAAGGCCTCCACATGTTTAAAAAAAGATTATTAAGAGGAGAAATTCTTTGAAAAATAAAGTAAAAGATAAAAATAATTAAATTAAATGAGCCTTGAACTTATTACATAAAAATTACACACTAACGTCAGAACATTTTATAAAAAAATCAACAATGAAAATAAAAAAATAACATTAAGAACTATTTTTTTTTACTGATTTGATAAAAAGAAATCACTGTGAAAAAAATATGTTTAAAAACAAAAAAAATTGTTTTGCTTTAAACAACAACAAAAAAGACAATAAAACAAACAAAAAACTTCATAAAAAAGGACCAAAAAAACCCATAAAACAGTTAGAATTAAAAAAATAAATTTTACATAAAAAATGAGAAGAAAAAAAATTACAAATAAAAGTTGAATCTATAAACCACAAAAAAAATTCCTAGTAATAAACTTGTATTTTTAGACATTTTCTGTACGACGGCTGATTAAACTTGGGATCTTGGAGAGCTCGGCACTTCTCGCCCTCCCCAAACCCTGTTTTACTATTTCTAACTATATTTGGTTTCACATAAAACTGTATAAAATATTTTATTTCTATTCATATTATTATTCAATTATCTTGATTTTCCAGAAAAAACTTCCCAAACTTCCCTTCGTTCTTTAAGAAAACATCACTTCTAAACGTTGTTGGGCCTTTGATGATCTCACTTCCTCTGATAGTGGGTCGTTATCATTAAACGACAATAGCGGTGCTTCAAAACCAAAAACTACATTTCCCACAATGCACCAGCAGCATAGTTTGGACCACAAGTTTCCTGTTAAAGATGGCGGATGTGACAACTCTGCAGGTGATGTTCCAGGTTCTCACCATGTGGAAGCGCTGTCGGGGGTATGTACAGGGATGATGAAGAACAAGCAGAAAATACGATCACGACATCTACACACAGATACGGAGCACAGACACTTCCTCCATTAACATGGTGAGACCCCCCCTGGCTTAGTGTTGCCCCCTGCAGGCTCAGACCAGGGGCTGTTCCAGGTCGCTGGATGTCAGCTGGGTCTCCATAATGGTTTCATCTGGATCAGGTTTGGTGGAGGCGTTGAAGAACGGGGTGGCGAGGTTGGTCATCGGGACAAGGTTGGAGGGTTTGCTCTGGTCGGAGGTGGTGGAATTCAGGTTGCTGGGGTCTCGGCTTGGAGGCTGGACATCCGTATTTGTGAGCTGCTCTTGCTGAGGATGGACAGCTGCGTCCCCCCGTTGACCCCACTGCTCGCCAACGAAGGATGCCGGTGCTTCAGGTCCACAGCAAAGTATCTGTTCACCGTCCAACTGCGCCATTTCCTCTTGATCTCCGATTGCACCTTGAGGGACATACTTCACAAGGTCATTATTAATGGACCTTGCTGGAAGGAGAAAACCTTTCTGTCCCTGACTATCCTGCTGTCCCTCACACACACATTAAAGGCCGTATGGAAGATCGATTTGTGGAAACTGGCAAACATAAATATCGATGAATGTAGGTGGGAAGCAATGTTCCCTCTAATTTTTTATGTGTCTGAGCAACAGTGGTGGAACCTAACAAAGTAAATGTACTTCGTTACTGTATTTAAGTAAAAAAATTGTGTATCTGTACTTTACTTAAGTAAAATTTAAGACCGGTACTTTTACTTTTACTTCACTACATTTTTAGAGCAAATATCTGTACTTTTACTTCGCTACTTTTTAAAAGTGTGTTTTACATTTTTCGTTACATTTTCGTTCAGGAATTTGAAAAATACACAGGTTTTTTTAGCGCATCTTGAATCCGCATCGCCAAATTAAAAGGAAGCAGTTGATCGGGAGAAGAAGTCATGAATCGAGAAACATTTTCCGCATTCATTCAAAAACCTAACATCAAATATAAACAAATTAAAAAGAGTCAGAAGATCGTTGTTCGTTGTGTTTACTTCTAAATAAAAAGTTGAGCCATCATTACCCAGAGCAGGGGCGGATCTAGAATTTTCCAAAGGGGGGTGGGGCTTTGACAAAGCCAATATATAGTGACTGGGGGGCCTCCCCCCCAAAACATTTTAAAAAATAAGTGTCATTTTCCTCCATTTTGGTGCCCATTCACTGACCCTTCTAGGGGATAGCTTGACTTGTCCCCTTTCTTTTTATTTTTTATTTTTTTTTTGTGGACCAAAAGAGGCGGGAGAGGGGGATTACACCCCTGTAGAGTATTTATCCTGGTTACCATGGTGACAGCCTATAGTACAAAAAAATAACATTTGAATTATGATCGAATACTTTTACTTTTTACTTAAAAAGTAAAATTTACACCAACTACTTTTGTACTTTTACTTAAGTAGATTTTTTTATTGGTATTTTTACTTTTATTTAAGTAAATTTTTTTTTGCCTAATTATCTGAACTTTTACTTAAGTACAAAAAGTGAGTACTTCATCCACCACAGCTGAGCAAACACACAAACTCCCTGAGCAGAAGGGGGCGGAACAAAAACTTTACTCTTTTGTGACGTCACCAGTAGTGACGCGCCAAATTCCAAAGCGGTAGTTTGAAGCAATTTGTTTCAGAAAGAAAGAAGAAAGAGATATGTTCCGAAGCTCTGTCTTGTTTTACCATCTTTAGTTTAAACTGAGTTTCTTTTTTGTGCGCTGCATAGGTCTTCCTGTGCGCTATTGATCTGCAAGCAGTGCGCTATTGCGCAGGCGCGCAGCTTAGAGGGAACACTGGTGGGAAGGTACCTTCAGAAATCTACTTCCTGATTGGACCAATGACTGTTTACAAGAACCGCACAAAGGAAGTCATATCCGCCTCCATGACAAATGTTTTAGTACCCCCTAGCTTCCAGAAGCCGCAGCGCCCCAAGACATGAAAAAAAAGTCTTAACCCGCGTTCACATTGCACATGTCCAATCTGTCTGTTTCCCGTGTTAAGTCTATGGAGGCATAATGTTCCCATTATCCATTTCCTTCTTTTTGAAATAGAAACATGTACATGCCATTAAAATCAGGAAGTTAGAGGGATTGACAGGCTGTGTACCAATGGATTTCGCTCGCCGTACAAAATTGATCGGCTAGGATTTTTTAAATTCCACAGAATCCACAGTTTATTAATACGTGTATAATTATGTGTTTATTATTCTCAGTAGACCTATTTATAAGCACGCGACTATCAGTCCAAGTAATGACAAGAGATTTTAGTGATGTATTTATAAAGATCTTCCATTCCACCTTTAATATTTAACATAGTTACCATGTTGACCAACAGAAGGAAACATTTAAAAACGAATTACCGTATTTTCACGACCATAAGGTGCATGTAAGAGTCTTAGCCCTATCGTGCCTTTTGTGTGTTAGGAAATGAAAACAAGTGAAGCAGATGAACACTACGCTTGCTGTGATTCCGGGACAGTTCATGACAAAGGAAATCCGACCGGTGGACATCGGCGTGAACCGGCCGTTCAAAGTAAGACTGCGAGCGGCGGGGGAGGGATGGATGACTGAAGGAGACCACAGCTTCACAAAGGGTAGAAGGCAGCACCGGGCGAGTTACGCTGCAGTCTGCCAGTGGATGGTAGATACTTGGGCTAACGTGTCTGCTGGCACTGTTGTCCGAGCTTTCGCAAAAGCCGGCATCATTTCGGAGGAGCCACACGGTTCAGAAAGTGACTCTGACAGCGAGGAAAGTGAACCTGCTATGTTGGATTTAGAGCAGTTGTTAGATTCTGAAACAGAGGATGAGGACTTGGATGGATTTGATAAATGACTTTATGACGACTGTAACTAATATTTAAATAAAACCAAACAAACTCAGTTTTACTCCCGATCTATTTTTAAATACACACAATTGTCTGCTTGTGTGTGTGTTGTTGTAAGGCGGACGTACGTAGTAGAGGATATGTATGTATGTAAAACCTACGCCCTATCATCAGGTGCACCTTATTGTCGTGAAAATACGGTAATTATGTTATTATTTCATTATATTAGTCACGTTTAGCCATAAAGTAGAAAATATTGTTAAACTCTGACTGAAATGTTTGCAAAAACACGAAGTAACAAACTGAATTTATTTGGTCAAAAACAGCAAACTGAGACAAAAACTAAGCATAATCCTTTTCATTCAAACAAAACCGAGTTAGTTTGATAGTAATTTAAGTTTTAAATGTATTGAGATGTTTAAAGATTTACCTCTCCGTTCAGGAAGCAGTACAGCACAGCCACCACGAAACCCTGAGGAAAATAAAAGCTGTTAGAAAACAGAAACATGTTTACATCCTGTTCAAAACATTTCATCAAACTAATAATCATAATGAGCGTTTGAGCCAATCAGAACAATTAATGTTGGTAAACTCAGAGGGAAACGTCTTTACAGAAAACGGATCATTTAATCAGTGACTCCGCCCACAGAACAAGAAAGCATTATACACTCAGGTTGTTTGTGGATCTTTGTGAACGCGGTATGCCCTAAACCACTGAAAAGATTTTAATTGAACTGCCCACATTTACTCAGTACCAACTATACATGAACTGAGTAGGTTTTCTGCTTTATAAATGAAACATAGAAGAAGCAAAACTTCTTATTATATTAAACAGTGACCTCAAAACTGATGTACGTACCGCACTGTGATTTTTGTTTTCTATTACACCCCTCTAACTTTACAATGGAAATTTGTCTGTTCAAGTCTTTGGTTGCTATAGCAACCGCCAACAAAATAGAGTGTTTACTGGTGTGGATTGCTTAGAACCTACAGAGCATTCTAGGATTTGTGGGTCTCGTGCTACTTGCCCTATAAGCTGTGACCCCGATGAACTAGCTCGTATGGTTGTATCTTCCAGGGTCACTCTTGACCTCTTGGGTGTGTTTGCCGCTGGTCTTTGGTTCATGTTTGAAGCCAGTTTTACGCTTTTGGTGAACCGGGCAAAATGTCAGTAAACTGTGGGCTACATTAGGACCACACACCAGAGTTTGACATCGACAGAGGTCCACAGTCTATAAATGTTGGAAAAGTACAAAATAATCCAGGTTTATTTATGCTAGACTCGGGCTAGCCCACCCTACAGGCCGTATAGGGAGTTGTTTTGAAGGGGACGCCAGAAATTTAAGAAGAAAAAAAAGTGTACATTTTTTATTTCATCTTCTAAACCGTTTATCCCTAGTGGGGTCGTTGGGGTGCTGAAGCCCACCCTGGCTGATTTAAACTGAGAGGCAGGGTACAATCCAAACAGATTAACAGTCTGTCCTGGGGCAACACACACAAAACCATCCACACACACTCATTCCTAGGGACAATTTTATAGTGGCCAATCAACCTAACAGGCATGTTTTTGGAGGGTGGGTGGAAACCAGAGAAAACACACACATACACAAAGAGAACATGTAAACTCCACACAGAAAGACCAGTGTTGCAAGCCTCGTTCCACCTGGGACTCAAACCCTGACCTTCTTGCTGTGAGGTCTCTGTGATACACACAGCCCCACCGTGCAACCCCAAAACGATAATGTACATTTTTCAATTCTTAAAACTAGTTGCTTTTTTTTTTTTTTTTTTTTTTTTTACAAAGTTGTAAAAAAATAGAAGGAATTTTAAAAAATGATAACGTAACCGACTTTTGTAAAACACCCTTCAAATAATTACAATTCTAACTGAAACTTGATCCTTGTGTTTTAATTGAGCAACAAACTCTAAATGCTTGAACCTCCCAAATTCAAAGGAGGAAAAAAGAAAGGAGGAGAAAGAAAAATACAACAAATACTGAGATAATATTAAAGTAAAACATCATTTCAATAATATTTTGTTGCTGCCGAGTGTAAAAAAACAGGCCGCTCTAATCTGTTTAGCCTCACTTAAAGTAATGAAACACATTTATTCTAGAAAATCTTAATGTAATTATCTTTATCTTATCTTAGCATCCTCGGGTATCAGTTTAATTAACATGCTCGTTTCACCTTTTGAAATAGGTTTGAAATGATTCAGTCAGCCTTCCTAATTGTCTATCCCTGTCGAAGTTGCAAGGGGCGCCGGAACCCATCCTGGCTGATTCGAGGGCTAGGGTACACCCCGAACAGGTCACCAGTCTGTCGCGGGACTAACCACAGACACACTCATTCCTAGGGGCTATCATGTGGTCACCAATCAACCTAGCATGCATGTTTTTGGAGGGTGGGAGGAAACCGGAGTACCTGGAGAAAACCTACACATAAATGGGAAGAACATGCAAACTCCACACAGAAAGGACAGTGTTTCAAACCTCGTCCCCACCCGGGACGCAATCCCACGACCCTCTTGCTGTGAGGCCAACGTGGTGCCTTGAATACTTCATCAAAGTATTTTTTATTTTCCACGTTTTTGGCTGTTGGTTGTTTACATTTTTTTGACTAAACGCATAAAGTTTGTTACAGTGCACGTTATTTAGCCACATGCACTATTTTACTGAAGTTTACTGATCTAATTCTGTTAATTAGCTTTTTACTCTAACGACACAAGACAGATTGTGTATTAAACCAAACTTTATTCAGCAATAATTTTATTCTTGAAACAATGTAGCGTCACATTGTCTTCTGTCTAGTTTTGAAAGGATTTATGAACCCGTTTCTATTGCATTTTATTTGATTTACGTTCCTACCCTCACCATGGTAACCAGGATCTACGTTCCTACCCTCACCATGGTAACCAGGATCTACGTTCCTACCCTCACCATGGTAACCAGGATCTACGTTCCTACCTTCACCATGGTAACCAGGATCTACGTTCCTACCCTCACCATGGTAACCAGGATCTACATTCCTACCCTCACCATGGTAACCAGGATCTACGTTCCTACCCTCACCATGGTAACCAGGATCTACGTTCCTACCTTCACCATGGTAACCAGGATCTACGTTCCTACCCTCACCATGGTAACCAGGATCTACGTTCCTACCCTCACCATGGTAACCAGGATCTACCTTCCTACCCTCACCATGGTAACCAGGATCTACGTTCCTACCTTCACCATGGTAACCAGGATCTACGTTCCTACCCTCACCATGGTAACCAGGATCTACGTTCCTACCCTCACCATGGTAACCAGGATCTACGTTCCTACCTTCACCATGGTAACCAGGATCTACGTTCCTACCCTCACCATGGTAACCAGGATCTACGTTCCTACCCTCACCATGGTAACCAGGATCTACGTTCCTACCTTCACCATGATAACCAGGATCTACGTTCCTACCCTCACCATGGTAACCAGGATCTACGTTCCTACCCTCACCATGGTAACCAGGATCTACGTTCCTACCCTCACCATGGTCACTAGCTATGGGTGATGACCGAAAGAATGAGATCACGGGTACAAGCGGCCATATTGAGCTTCTGTGCAGGGTGGCTGGGCTCTCATTCAGAGATCGGGTGAGGAGCTCTGCCATCCAGGAGGAACTTGGTGTTTAGACGCTCCTCCTCCAGGTCGAGAGGAGCCAGATGGGGTGGTTCGGGAATCTGGTCAGGATGCCCCCCCGAGTGCCTCGCTGGTGAAGTGTTTCGGGCACGTCCCACCAGGAGGACACTGATAAGGCAGACCCCGGCCTTATCGGCCAGGGGTCGAGAGACTATGTCTCACAGCTGGCCGGGGAACGACTTGGGATCCTTCCGGGTGAGCTGGAGGATGCAGCTGAGGTGAGAGATGCCAGGGCTTTCCGTCTGAGGCTGTTGCCCTCGTGACCCAGCCCCGGACGAGCGGAAGATGACGGAACGGAAAAAATACGTCAAACAAAGCCATGCATGTATTATAGCAGTGGGACATGTGGGACAACTTTTTTTTTCCTTAGGGGTACCATTTAAAATCTGGCACTGTGGCCGGGCGTGGCTCGACAGATTTGTTACCTTGAGTCTGTCCTGTTACCATGTTGTTGATGTCTTGCTGGTAGTGTGTGAAGGTATGTGTGTGTGTGTTTGAGCTGTGCGTCTCCAGCTGGTGTACAATCTGTGGGACTGGGTGTGCCGGGTTACCTGGAATGATCCGAGGCCGAGCTCGAACACCAGCCGCTCCCTCTTGCTGACGTGCTCCGGAGAAAAGGCAAAGACGGTGTAATGGATGCCGAAGAGAGGGATGAGGAGGAGAGTGGAGCGGGCCAGCCTCCTGCAGGGAGCACACAAAAAGAAATATACCCAAATAAACCCAAATGAAAACGATAGAATTTAATATGATGATGGATGTTTACGTACAGGTAGATGCTGGATTCATTTCCACCGATATCCGGGGACTGAAGCTTCTGAACGAGGATGACGATGATGCCGATGAAGAGTACAAAGTTGACCTGCAGACATTAAGGTTAAACCAGATGTGTCCAGATGTGTCTGAGTTTGTTCAGCTGCTTCCTCACCATGATAGAGGCTAGGACCGGTCCCTTTATCACCCACCAGATGGCAGCGTTGTCGTTCATGTCCCAGCACCTGGACGAGAGAAACTCTATGAGCACACACACACACACACACACACACACACTGACAGCAACATGGGTGCTCCCATCCCTTACCCAAAGTCATCAAACTGCAGCCTCAGCACCGCCCAGATGGTCACACACACCGTGGGGGTTCCTGCACAAACACACACACATCAAAACATCCTCTCTGACTGATCGTGTGGTTGATCACCTTCCAGCTATAGAACTACAAACATGGAGGATGGATGCCTGTGTTCACTCCATCATCTCTTTTGTCTGATTGGTCAGGACGTTTTCCCATTTCTGCAATCGTAAGATAAGGCCTTTAATCCCTGACCTAGTAGCTACAGTAAAATGAAATTGAGTGGAGGTGGTGCCATCCTGGCTAAACACCCCCTGCTTCCCTCAATAAACTGCTAAAACTTGACTCACATGCTCGTGGGTTCTCCTTCCCAAACCTTCCCAATTTCTGAGTTTGTCTTTTTTTGAGAATCCATTTGGTCCTCCTTTACCAGGGGTAAACGGACCAATCACATGGTAGCAGGGCGAGAAATAGTTCTTTACTTGGTTCAAAATTAAGCCCAGTTTTATTTAAGTCGTGAGTTGATTGGCCGTTGAGAAATTGCCCCTAGAATTGAGTCTGTGTGTGGATGGTTATCTGTGTGCGGGGGCCTGCAACAGATTGGCGAACTGTTCGGGGTTATGGAAAGCCACTGGGACCACTACAAGCACAGAATGTAGTGCACTAAACGATAGATATAGTTTGCTAGATTCGAACATTTAGCGCGCTAGATTTAAAATTTAGCATGCTAAAGTTATCTTTTAGCGTATGGAAAGCCACCAAGGCCACTACACACACGTAATATAGCGCGCTAAAAGATAAATCTAGTGTGCTAAATTTCAAATCTACCATGCTACATTTGCAGTTTGCAGTTTGAGAAATTGACGAACGAGAGGGAATCATGTCCAGCAGGTACTCCCTCTGACGAGCGTCCACAGTGGCAGAGCTCTTGTGTCCTATCAGACTGGGGTTCACATAGGCCATGGTCACACCTGAAATGCTGTTGCTCTGCTTCTTCCATGCAGTGGAATTTTGAAATGAAATGGTAGTGGAATTTTCCAATTTCATGTAGCGCACTATATTACGTGCGTGTAGTGGCCCCAATGGCTTTCATTACAGGGTGTATCCTGCCTCTCGCCTGAAATCAATATATTGGCATACAAATATGCGGAATGTTCTCTAGTTTATTTTCCTGTGGCAAGCTAAATCTCTTTATTGCATCAGGAAGAGGCGTGCATAAGTGGGCGTCAATGAATTTAAGTGGGCGTGTTTCCTACAGCCAATCAGGAACTGAATAGATAATACAATGGACGAACGGATTGGGAAAAAAATATTCGCAGCCAAGATAGACTCCAGCATCCACCATTACTTCATGAGGTATCAGAAGGTTCAGAAGACAAAACAAAGGTATGAAATCCCAACTCTTCTTTCTGTGAATCAGATTTGGACCATGACCTTGTGTCTGCTGCGTCTCTCATTGTTATGAATAAAATATAAAAACTTCTCACCATGGAGTTTGGTATTTTCAAAATTCTATTAAAACATATCCAAACTAACAGAACCAAAATGGTTACCACAACAACAGTTGTGATTGAGTAAGCGCTTTCAATTTTCTCAAAATAGGTCACTGAAGCTTTTTAGGATAAGTAGCTACTTCCTATTTGGCACGCTGACTCGTTATATCCAGTTCCCTTTTCCAGTCGTATATGAACACAGAAACAAATCCACTTGGTCCTTTCTTACCCCATCCGATGATGATGTACCAGTAAAAGTATCTCTTCTCAGGAAAGAAAGTTTCCACCAGCAGTGTAAACAGGTAGAGACCCTCTATGAAGAGCCAGAAGTAGTTGGAGAGGACGCAGTAGTGGAAGAAGATCATCACAGCCCGGCACTCCACCTGCAGGAAGACAGCCGTTTAGGTTGTGTACAGGTCTGACGGGAGGTCGTGTTAAGATGCCACCCACTGTGTGTATGAAGCAGTGGTCACTGTCTTCCTCAGCATACAGAACGCCGTCTTTGATGAAGACAGAGATAGCTCTCAGGATAAAGGAGACGAACAGATTCATGTGGATAAAGTTCCTGGTGCAGTGGAGTTTCCTGCAGGGGAACGTGGACACACTCAGGATCAACCTCATACACTTGAAGGCATTTTATAAACAGTTTGTGTAGAACTCAAAACCTGGTTTAAAACCTGCTAAAATAATCCACTTCCTCGACAATTGTCAGTGGTATCAAAATGAAAAATCCTGGTTATTATTGAAAAAGACCCCAAATGAATTCCTCGTGTTTTAATAGTCTGATCATTTTCTATGGAAATGTTTTAACAAAACAGAAAAATCTGATTGTGGTCAAATTTACTGAAAACATTCCTGTCATTATCCCCTTCCCTGCCACCAGAGGGAGCCCTGGACCTTCTCTCATCACCCTGATTAGGGACACCTGAGGATGATTAGTCTGATGACACACACCTGGTGGATCCTCATGCCTATTTAAAGGCAGTCACTCCTCACACCGCCATCACCTTCCCTTCCAGCCAGGTCTTCCTGGTTGCTTGACCTTAAGTAGCAGCTTTGAATTCTGTCATATTATTTGAACTTTTGATCCAGAGTTAATCCTTTGTGTTATTTTTGCCTTACGGGACTTTTGGTTAATAAATCCTGTTTTTGTTGTCCTGCATTTGGGTCCTCCTCCTCTTTTCAACACCTCGCTGAAGACATGCCACGTTCCAGCTTGCTTCAAGCTGTCGACCATTGTTCCTGACCAAGAAGCCCCGTATCACTGGACTTACTGACTACAGGCCTGTGGCGCTTACGTCTGTAGTCATGAAGTCATTCGAACGCCTAGTCCTCCCTCATCTCAAGCACTTCACCTCTCCCTCTCTGGACCCTCTGCAGTTTGCCTACAGAGCCAACAGGTCTGTAGACGACGCTATCAACCTGGCCCTCCACTTCACCCTGCAGCACCTGGACTCCCCGGGAACCTATGCTAGGATCCTGTTTGTGGACTTCAACTCTGCATTCAACACCATCCTCCCTACCCTGCTTCAGGACAAGCTCTCTCAGCTCAACGTGCCTGACTCCACTTGCAGGTGGATTACTGACTTCCTAACAGACCGGAGGCAGTGCGTGCGGCTGGGGAAGAATGTCTCCACCTCTCAGACTATCAGCACAGGATCTCCACAGGGCTGTGTCCTCTCTCCCCTGCTCTTCTCCCTGTACACCAACTCCTGCACTTCCAGCCATGACTCTGTCAAACTGATCAAGTTTGCAGATGACACCACACTCATTGGGCTCATCTCTGATGGTGATGAGTCGGCCTACAGGATGGAGGTAGACCGGCTGGTGTCCTGGTGCAGGAACAACAACCTGGAGCTCAACGCTCAGAAGACAGTGGAGATGATCGTGGACTTTAGGAAAGCTATAGCACCCATTCCCCCCTTGCACTGACAGACTCCCCCATCACCACTGTTGACTCTTTCCGCTTCCTCGGCACTACCATCACACAGGACCTAAAGTGGGAGCCATCCATCAGCTCCCTGATCAAAAAGGCCCAGCAGAGGATGTACTTTCTGCGGCAGTTGAAGAAAGCAAAGCTGCCTGCCCAGATGTTGGTGCAGTTTTACACAGCCATCATCGAGTCTATCCTCATCGTGTGGCACGCTGGAGCCACAGCCAGGGACAAACACACACTGCAGCGCATTGTGCGCTCTGCAGAGAAGGTGATCGGCTGCAGCCTTCCATCTCTCGAAGACCTGTACGTCTCCAGGACTCGGGGGCGTGCAGGTCGGATAGCAGCTGACCCTTCCCACCCTGGACATGGACTTTTTGAGCGACTCCCCTCGGGCAGGAGGCTCCGGTCCATTCGGACCAGAACGTCCCGCCACAAAAACAGCTTCTTCCCTTCTGCTGTTGGACTAATGAATGCTTTATAACCTGAACCCCACATCTCTTAGTCACCTCCCTCTTGTCACTTTACTATCTTTATTTATTTTATTTATTTATTTTTATTATTTTCTATGACATTGCACTATTTTTCTTTTTCTTTCTGAGCACTCTTTGTTTTGTTAAAATTATTTTTATTTATTTTATTTTTATTATTTTTATCTTATATTATTGCACACATGTATCAAAGCAAGTTCCTAGTCTCTGATATTCTTCATTGACATGGCAATAAAAGCATTCTCATTCTGATTCTGATTTCCACATCCCGCATCCTGACAATTCCATTTTCCCAGCTTTTTGTAAACACCAAAATAACTGTGTAAAACACATTGAACCTGTTTCGCTGTCTGACATGGACACAAAAATTAAACTCTCACAGTCTGGAGCTGCACACTATAAAATCTAAACATTACATACTAGAACCAAACATTTGGTACACTGCTAGTCATTCCTGCACATCCAGGCGTTCCACTCTAATTTGTTCCTGCACGTGTCAAGTGGGACATTTTAGTAGTATTCTGTATGGGTTTTTTTTCTTTGTGGACTCTGCCCTCATCTTGGGGACGGGAAGAGAACTGATTGGAACTTTGAGTTAATCAAGAGAATTGGGGCCAGCTGTGCACGGAAGGGGGGCCAATAGCGGGAATACCTTGGTTTTGTGAGAGAAGGAGGAAAGCTGAGAGGGATTGGCGGAAAAAGGACTAGCGCACTTAAGATCCATCAAAAAGACGCTGCCATCTGTCTGCTAGCTTACTTAAGCATGGTTAGCAGCTAGCTTGAGACTCCTAGCTGCTTTAGAAGAACTCAGCTGGAGGGGCAAAGTGCCCAGCAGCATGCATGTGGAGGAGTGGGTGCTGTGACCACTGGAACTCCAGAGTTGGAGGAGGAAGCTTCCAAACCTTCCATTCCGTTCCGTCATCTTCCGCTTGTTCCGGGGTCGGGTCGCGGGGGCAACAGCCTCAAACGGGAAGCCCCAGGCTACTCTCACCCCGGCTGCATTCCCCAGCTCACCCGAAGGATCCCAAGTCTTTCCCCAGGCAGCTGTGAGACATAGTCTCTCCAGCGGGTCCGGGGTCTGCCCCTTGGTCTCCTCCCTATGGGATGTGCCCGAAACACCTCGCCCGCGAGGCGCTCGGGGGGGCATCCTGACCAGATGCCCAAACCACCCCATCTGGCTCCTCTCGACCTTCCGAACCTACGGTCTACATTGAAGCTTCTGAACCGACAGTCTATATTAACTGGCTGAAACAACCAACGGCGGTAGAGTGACGACCGTATCAGTGATACTTCTCATCGGGATCACCCTTAGCGGACCACCTGACGAGGGTGGACATCAACCCAACCCTAGACAGCAACCCAAAGCTGGACAGCAACGTGTCCAGGTTTGGGTTGACCCTAAACGGAATTGCCAGGTTTTGTTTGTGTTGGTCGGAGGGGTGACCTGTACAGAACTTTAATTTACTTTTGTTTTCTCCTTCCATCTTCCCTGCTGTAGTGAGTCATCCAGGGAACAGGGGGCGTTAGTCGTGACCAGGCTCCCCAATGACATTTGCCCTCTTAATGTGTGTTGTGCTTCAGGGTTTTGGATGTTATTATTAAGGTGTGGTGTATTAAGAGTTTTAGTATGGATTTAATAAAGTAGTGTACACCAAAATCTGTCCGAGTGTTGTCTGTGTCCCTAGAGGACTTAAAGATCCTTTTGGTCGTGACACACATTCAGATGTTCCCTTCTGTTTGTCTACTTCTTAATGATGAAAACTCACATTTACTCAAATGGGGGCGGGGACGTGAGGTCATTGACAAAGCCAATATAGGGTGACTGGGGCCCTCCCCTCACCCCAGAACATTTTGAAAAATAAGTGTCATTTTCCTGCATTTTGGTGGACCATTTGCTGGCCCTGTAAGGGGATAGCTTGACTAGTCCCCTTTCCTTTCTTCTTTTTTTTGTGGACCAAAAGTGGTGGGAGAGGGGGGGGCTGCAGAGTATATTTTTGTGAACCTACAGCACAAAAATAGCATTTGAATTATGATTGAATACTTTTACTTTTTACTTAAAAAGTACAATTTACACCAATTACTTTTGTACTTTTACTTAAGTAGATTTTTTTTATTGGTACTTTTACTTTTACTTAAGTACAAAAAGTGAGTACTTCATCCACCACTGGCAAAATTGTGATAAACGCATTAAAGTGACAGAAAACTGTGACAGCAACATTATGTGATCACAGGATACCGAAGACTGAATATTGAAAGTGGGATTTCAGAAGGGTTCTAAACACAACCCCCATCCACACTGTGTGATTCCAGAAGGTTCTAAATAGAACCTCCATCCACACTGTGTTATTCCAGAAGGTTCTAAATAGAACCTCCATCCACACTGTGTGATTCCAGAAGGTTCTAAATAGAACCTCCATCCACACTGTGTGATTCTAGAAGGTTCTAAATAGAACCTCCATCCACACTGTGTGATTCCAGAAGGTTCTAAATAGAACCTCCATCCACACTGTGTTATTCTAGAAGGTTCTAAATAGAACCTCCATCCACACTGTGTTATTCTAGAAGGTTCTAAATAGAACCTCCATCCACACTGTGTTATTCTAGAAGGTTCTAAATAGAACCTCCATCCACACTGTGTTATTCTAGAAGGTTCTAAATAGAACCTCCATCCTCACTGTGTTATTCTAGAAGGTTCTAAATAGAACCTCCATCCACACTGTGTTATTCTAGAAGGTTCTAAATAGAACCTCCATCCACACTGTGTTATTCTAGAAGGTTCTAAATAGAACCTCCATCCACACTGTGTTATTCTAGAAGGTTCTAAATAGAACCTCCATCCTCACTGTGTTATTCTAGAAGGTTCTAAATAGAACCTCCATCCACACTGTGTGATTCTAGAAAGTTCTAAATAGAACCTCCATCCACACTGTGTTATTCTAGAAGGTTCTAAATAGAACCTCCATCCACACTGTGTTATTCTAGAAGGTTCTAAATAGAACCTCCATCCACACTGTGTTATTCTAGAAGGTTCTAAATAGAACCTCCATCCACACTGTGTTATTCTAGAAGGTTCTAAATAGAACCTCCATCCTCACTGTGTTATTCTAGAAGGTTCTAAATAGAACCTCCATCCACACTGTGTTATTCTAGAAGGTTCTAAATAGAACCTCCATCCACACTGTGTTATTCTAGAAGGTTCTAAATAGAACCTCCATCCACACTGTGTTATTCTAGAAGGTTCTAAATAGAACCTCCATCCTCACTGTGTTATTCTAGAAGGTTCTAAATAGAACCTCCATCCACACTGTGTTATTCTAGAAGGTTCTAAATAGAACCTCCATCCACACTGTGTTATTCTAGAAGGTTCTAAATAGAACCTCTGTGCTGTCCTCACGACACGTGACTGTGTGCAGCTAGACAGCCAGCTAACTCTTCCAATGAAAAAAGAGACTCCCACACAAGGCTTGCTTTTCTTGTTTATGTAGACTCTTTTCATCACAGGATTATACATATATGTACGTATATATATGTACGTGGTAATAGTAACTGAAACAAAACAAACAAAAGAAGTGCATTATAAGCTGTACAAAACGCTGAGTCTCCATGATCAAACACACGTTAGCTTAGCTTGAAACATGCGCGCCCACATCCTAAGTGGCTTACTACATAAGACGCGATTCACACGTTATCAAATGAAATACAATCTTAAGCATGCAAACAAAGCACATAAACACAAAAAATACTTACAAAGACTAAAGTTATCCCAGGTTTTAACAAGTTTTGAGCGCAGTCTACTTCCGTCCTCTCAATTTCAGACTCATGCTAGATCTACTATTTTCGAGACCTCTCACTCTGCTGTTAGTTTAAGAAATTATAAAAGATCTTTAGAAGAGACAGACGTCTCACTCTGACATATACTTCAATCAAAGACATAACACTCCCCGCTTGATATAAACATATTATATCACCACATATCGAAACATAAAATTTACATAGATAATATCTTACTCCGAAAGCAAAACAACAGTCTCTGAGACTGGTCTCAAAAACACCTTTGGAGTTCCATCTTTGATGATCCGTATCTCCACTTTACAAACCTTCTTGTCACTACTGGGTAGAGTCTTAACTATCAGTCCCATAGGCCATTCATTCCTGTGGGCTAGAGGATCTTTTAACAACACAATGTCTCCTTCTTTGACATTTGGTTGGTTTTCAGTCCACTTTGTGCGCTTCTGTAGTGTAGACAGATATTCGCCTTTCCATCTCTTCCAAAACGTGTCTGCTAGCAACTGTACCTGTTTCCATTGTTTTCCGAACAACTGCCCAGAAGAAAAGTTCCCAGATGGAGCAGACACCGTGCTTGATTTTTGTGTTAGTAGCATTGCTGGAGTTAAGATTGTCGGACAGTCTGGATCTGTAGATATTGGGACAAGAGGTCTCGCATTCATAATAGCCATTACCTCGGCCATAAACGTACTCAAAACCTCATGTGTCAGACATATTTGAGAGTTCTGAAGTAACATCGCATCAAGGATACGCCTAGCTACTCCTATGAGACGTTCCCAGGACCCACCCATATGGGAAGCATGTGGGGGGTTAAATGTCCATGAACAACCCTTTTCTTGAAGGTATTTTCCCACTGCGGATTTGTCGGTGTCTAAACCTAGTTCCTTACAAGCTCCCACAAAATTTGTGCCTCTATCTGAGCGCAAGAGCTTGGCTGGGCCTCGAATAGAGAAAAATCTCCTCAGTGCATTTATAAAGCTGTCTGTAGACATGGTTTCAATAAGCTCAATATGTACAGCTCTTGATGTCATGCATGAAAAAATGACAGCCCACCGTTTGTTCAGGGCACTGCCACCTCTAGTGCGACGTGTGACTACAGTCCACGGCCCGAACACATCTAAACCTACTGTTGTGAAAGGAGGTTCGGGAGTCACACGATCTGCTGGTAAGTCTGCCATTTTCTGGACCTGCATTTTACCTCTCAACTTACGGCAGATGACACAGTTATGGATGACAGAAGATACAAGTCGTTTACCTCCCACTATCCAAAAACCAGCACTACGGAGAGCTCCTTCTGTTATATGTCGTCCTTGATGCGCTGACCGGATGTGAAAGTGTCTGACGAGAAGTGTGGCTACATAACTGGATGAAGGGACGATTATAGGGTGTTTTTCGCCTTCTGTAAAGTCAGCAGATGAGAGACGTCCACCGACGCGTAATAGTCCATCTTCGTCCACGACCGGATTTAGCTTTTTGAGTGTGTCATTTTTTGTGTTAATCTTCTTTCTTTCTTTTAACATTTTCAGTGTCTCTTTGTAAGCATCTTCTTGCACCGAACGAATGATGACATTTTTGGCTTGAGTGAGTTCATTTGTGTTTACATTCTCTTTCAGACTTCTCCATCCTGCTTGTTTATTTGTCTTTTGTTTCAAAGAAACCACAACATGAATAAGTTTGGCTACTGCTCTGCATGCCGTTGTCCAACTTGAAAATCTTTCGAAACGTTTTGCACCTAACTGAGTTGTTGTGACGGTAGTTGCAAGTGTTTTTACATGAGCTCGTATTTCTTTGTCATTCTCAGGCTCTACCAGTGAGAATGAATAGTCTTTTTGAGATTCATTGAGTTTTTCTGAACACAGAAAGCTTGGGCCTGTAACCCAATTACTGTTTTTGAATTCAACGGCTGGAATAAATCTAGTTGCTAGGTCAGCTGGATTCACATCTGTTGAAACGTAATGCCACTGGTCAGGTTGAGTGGATGACCTGATTCGTGTGACGCGGTTAGCTACATACATGTAGAATCTTTTTGAGGAGTTGTGTATGTAACCTAACACAATGCGACTGTCAGTGAAAAACTTGACACTGTCAATTTTGAGGTCTAACTCGTCTTTGATTAAGTCATACATTTCTACTGCAAGCACGGCAGCACAAAGTTCTAACCGTGGTACGGTGTGTGCAGGTCGGGGTGCTAGTTTTGACTTCCCCATCACAAAACCTACGTGATACTTGCCTTGAGTGTCTAAAGAGCGCAGGTAGGCTACCGCACCTATAGCTACAGTAGACGCATCTGAAAAAATACAGAGTTCATTAGTTTTCATTTCACCTAAAGAACCTGAACTGTAACACCTTTTGATTTGGAGATCTTCTAGAGTTTTCAGTGAGTTTCTCCATGAGATCCATGCGTCCTCTTTTTCTGGGGAAAGAGGTGCGTCCCAGTCGCTCTCCTCAGTTGAAAGTTCTCTGAGTAGCGCTTTGCCTTGCACGATTATAGGAGCTGCAAAACCCAACGGATCATACAAGCTATTGACAGTTGACAGTACTCCCCTACGTGTGAATGGTTTTGTCTCATTGGATACAAGGTAAGTAAAGCTGTCAGTTTGCAGGTTCCAACATAGTCCTAAGCTCCTTTGAACAGGAAGTGGATCTACACCAAGATCTAATTCTTTCAAGTCCTTTGCTAGATCGTCTGCAGGGAATGCTTCCATAACGAGGCTGCAGTTGGAGGCAACTTTGTGTAGTCGCAAATTGGACTCTGCTAACATGTTTTGTGTTCTCGTTAACAGGTCAACTGCTTGTTCAGGTGTGGCGACTGAAGTGAGCCCGTCATCTACATAAAATTGTCTTTCAACAAACCGCCTGGCATCTGAGCCATGTTCCAGCTCACCTTCGCTTGCTGCCCGCCGCATGCAGTAAATGGCAACAGCGGGTGATGGGCTATTCCCAAAAACATGCACTTTCATCCGATATTCGACCACATTTTTTGTGACGTCATTGTCCTCAAACCAGAGATAGCGCAGATAATCTCTGTGATCTTCACACACCTCAAAACAATAAAACATTTGTTGAACATCAGCTGTCAGGGCTATTGGCTCTTTTCTGAACCGTAACAGCACTCCTAACAGAGAATTATTCAGATCAGGTCCACTGAGTAGCACTTGGTTCAGGGATGTTCCTTCACACTCTGCACTAGAATCAAAAACAACACGTATTTGATCTGGCTTTTGCGGGTGGTATACACCAAACGTTGGCAGATACCAGTGTTCTTTACCTTCGGGCAGAGGTGGAGCGAGTTCAGCTTGATCGTTATCCAACATTTTCTGCATAAATCGGATGTAGTGATCTTTCATTTTTGGTTTCTTTTCTAACGTCTTTTTGAGTGAGTATAGACGTTTTGAGGCTTGAACTCTGTTGCTTGGGAGTCTCCTCCTTGGAGAGCGAAAGGGCAATGGAGCGACCCAGGTGTTTTCTTTGTTTTGTTGGACCGCCTTGTCCATTATTGTTAGAAAGTTTTTGTCATCTATAGACAGTGCCACCTTGTCATCTGACTCTGTACGTTCAAACACAGACTGACCTAGCTTGTGTGTGTTGCCTTTAATGTCCACACTATTTGAGATTAAAGGTGTGCTTTGCTGGGGCTGCTTGACATAGTCCTCTTTCACTGTAAAGACGTTTGGACATGGTTCAAAATGAGTAGTCCGTCCGTTGTCTAGCATGTGTGTTCTGTACACGTTGACTTCTGTTGTGTTGTGAGTTTTGCCCAAGCACACTTCCCCTATCACAACCCACCCCAAGTCTAACCTTTGGGCGTATGGTGCGTTATTTGGTCCATTGATCTGTTCTCTTACTTTATGAATGCTGAGGAGGTCCCTTCCCAGCAAAAGGAGAATAGGAGCATGATGATCGACCGGTTGGATTTTGCTTGCAATAGGGAGAAGGTGTGGATGGTGCTTAGCAATCTCAGGTGAAGGAATTTCAGATCTTTCGTCCGGCACTGAATCACACTCGATTAAAGGAGGCAGTTTGACATTTGTTTTTCCATCCATGGACTCTACTACAAAATGTTCTGCTCTCCTACCTGCAGTTTCAGCTTTTCCTAAGCATGTTTTCAGCGTGTATGGCACAGGTGCACTTTTTATTCCAAACAGGTTGAAAAAGTCCGTCCTAGCCAGGGACCTATTGCTCTGTTCGTCAATCACTGCATACATTTTTATAGCTCTGTCCTTTTGACCTTCTGGATATGCTTTCACCAAACAGATCTTTGAACATGAGCGTGGGCTGTCACTTTGTCCACATACCTCTGTGCACTTGGAGACTACTGCAGGATGGTCTTCTGAGTCCTCCTTAGTATCTACATTCTTTGAGGTGTCATCTTTTGGGACAGGTGTGGGACCCGGATGGAGTGCTGACAAGTGTTTTGGACTGTCACACTCAACACACTTTACTGCTACTTTACAATCTTTGGCTATATGTTGCACAGACCCACAACACCTGTAGCATATACGATGCTCTCTCAGAAAAGCCTGTCGTTCCTCAATTGATTTGTCTCTGAATAACTTGCATTTTTTCAGAGGGTGTGGCTTCTTATGAATTGGACACAGACGATCTGGTTCTTCGATTTTCTTCTGTTCAAAACTTCCTTGTTTTCTTTCCTCAATTTCCGTTCTGTGTACTGCAACAGTAGCTTTTCGATTATATGGAATGGACTTTTCAGTGCGTGTGGTAACTTGGTTGCTGCAGCTGGATGGGGAAAAACTTGGATCATTTTTCATTTTTGCTTGTTGCTGTACAAATTGCACAAAGACAGAAAAAGGTGGAAATGACACTCTATTGACTTCTTTATACTTTGTACCTACAGTGGTCCACCTCTCCTGCATGTTAAAGGGGAGTTTTTCAACTATTTGTCTAACCCCTCGAGCCGTGTCTAGATATGCAAGACCTGGCAGTGTACCATCAGACTTAGCACACTGCAACTCCAACAAGATGTCACCCAGCTCCCTTAATTTGCCACTCTCTTTGTTTGTCAGCCTTGGAAACTCCTCCAACTTTTTTAACAGTGCATCCTCAATGACTTCTGAGGAGCCATAACATTCCTCTAGACGCTCCCATACCACTTTTACACCTGCAGCGGGATTGAGGGTGTGTACTGCGCGAAGCCTTTTTGCTTGCTCTGAAGATTTTGGCCCTAACCATTTTGTGAGCAAGTCTAGCTCTTCTCTAGGGGACAGATTCAAGTCTTTAGTAACACTCATGAATGAGGCTTTCCATGCCCAATAGTTTTCGGGTCTGTCATCATATTGGAGTAAACCAGTGCTGACTATTTCTTTGCGGATGAGATATTTTGCAAAATCTTGTACGCTGTTTTGCTCTACTTGATTGTGACTTGTAGGCAGAAAGGTGTGAGCTTGGGGGTTGAGTGAGAATGTGTTGGTTGGAACAGCTTCTGGTATGTACTCATGTTTAACGTCGTTTTTCATTGGGGACTGGACATGAGTTTCTTTTGTGATTATTGATCGACTTGGCATTTGAAATTTTGCGCTATCATGTGTAGCACTAGGTGGCGCCATTAGCTTACATTGTTGTTCCACATAATCACTTGTGCGTTGTACTGCATTAAACGTCTCACCTGTAATAGGAAGTTCTGAGTCTGACTCCCCGCTCTGACTTTCTAATTCTTCATAGGCTGCAGCTTCTGCCTCAGCTGCTGCTATTTCCTTTTCACACTTCAAAACATGGAGACTGGCCTCCAAATCTGCCTTTTGTCTCGCCGAATCTGCCTTTTGTCTCATCGAGTCTGCTTCCAAATCTGCTTTTTGTCTCGCCGAATCTGCCTTTTGTCTCATCGAGTCTGCTTCCAAATCTGCTTTTTGTCTCATCAGACTAGCTTCTTTTTCTGCGAAACGGAGCTGGGCCTTTGCTGCTTGTATGCTTTTGTGGCTGACACACTTGAAGCTGCTGTGGTGTGCGACCGTCTGCTTGTGGCTCTGGACCTGACGCTGTGTGGAGGTGAATGCTGCGGCCTCTCTGACGGCTGCCTCTCAGGCGACAGCTGGTCTGCAGGAACCGGGTGATTGGTAGCAGCCTGGTCATCAGCTTGCTGCTCTGAGTTTGCCTCTGGCTCGAACTGTGATTCATAATCTCTCAAGTAAGTCTTACCTGAGCGTAGACTCATGTTGACTGTGTAGCTCGGTGTTGTTTAACCCGCCGTATAGAAGTCTTTTTCTTCTATTTAAGTCTTTTTACTGTGCTGTCCTCACGACACGTGACTGTGTGCAGCTAGACAGCCAGCTAACTCTTCCAATGAAAAAAGAGACTCCCACACAAGGCTTGCTTTTCTTGTTTATGTAGACTCTTTTCATCACAGGATTATACATATATGTACGTATATATATGTACGTGGTAATAGTAACTGAAACAAAACAAACAAAAGAAGTGCATTATAAGCTGTACAAAACGCTGAGTCTCCATGATCAAACACACGTTAGCTTAGCTTGAAACATGCGCGCGTTAGCTTAGCTTGAAACATGCGCGCCCACATCCTAAGTGGCTTACTACATAAGACGCGATTCACACGTTATCAAATGAAATACAATCTTAAGCATGCAAACAAAGCACATAAACACAAAAAATACTTACAAAGACTAAAGTTATCCCAGGTTTTAACAAGTTTTGAGCGCAGTCTACTTCCGTCCTCTCAATTTCAGACTCATGCTAGATCTACTATTTTCGAGACCTCTCACTCTGCTGTTAGTTTAAGAAATTATAAAAGATCTTTAGAAGAGACAGACGTCTCACTCTGACATATACTTCAATCAAAGACATAACAACCTCCATCCACACTGTTTGATTCTAGAAGGTTCTAAATAGAACCTCCATCCACACTGTGTTATTCTAGAAGGTTCTAAATAGAACCTCCATCCACACTGTGTTATTCTAGAAGGTTCTAAATAGAACCTCCATCCACACTGTGTTATTCTAGAAGGTTCTAAATAGAACCTCCATCCACACTGTGTTATTCTAGAAGGTTCTAAATACAAGTAGAACCTCCATCCACACTGTTTGATTCTAGAAGGTTCTAAATAGAACCTCCATCCACACTGTGTTATTCTAGAAGGTTCTAAATAGAACCTCCATCCACACTGTTTGATTCTAGAAGGTTCTAAATAGAACCTCCATCCACACTGTGTTATTCTAGAAGGTTCTAAATAGAACCTCCATCCACACTGTTTGATTCTAGAAGGTTCTAAATAAAACCTCCATCCACACTGTGTTATTCTAGAAGGTTCTAAATAGAACCTCCATCCACACTGTGTGATTCTAGAAGGTTCTAAATAGAACCTCCATCCACACTGTGTGATTCCAGAAGGTTCTAAATAGAACCTCCATCCACACTGTTTGATTCTAGAAGGTTCTAAATAGAACCTCCATCCACACTGTTTGATTCTAGAAGGTTCTAAATAGAACCTCCATCCACACTGTGTGATTCCAGAAGGTTCTAAATAGAACCTTCATCCACACTGTGTGATTCTAGTAGGTTCTAAATAGAACCCCCATCCACACTGTGTGATTCTAGTAGGTTCTAAATAGAACCCCCATCCACACTGTGTGATTCTAGAAGGTTCTAAATAGAATCTCCATCCACACTGTCAAACTAAATCTTCTACGATTTGAGCCTCAGAGTGCGCACATCGTATGACTCGATAGGCCAACAAAATTACTAACACAGAACTCCTTCTACAAGTTTTGCCTCTATGCGGGTGTTACCATGGTTACGATAACATTTTTAGGTTTATGTGCAATGTAATCCGTCCCAGTCAGGATTTCACAATTTTCCAAAGATCGCAACTATAAACGCAAAGTCAACCAAACTCCACAAAATCACAATAATCTGCAACCAACTTTCTCCAAGTTTCAACCACCACAACGTTTTTACAACAACTAGGTTTAAGCCTGTTTCAGATCAGTTTACTGATTAATTTCATCTGCGAACAAACTGTGGGTGCTCGTAGTGTCAGTAGCTTTACAGTTAAACACCAAGAAGAACACCCAGTTTTCAGCAATGGAGAGCACCAACGCAGGAAATACAAGTGAAAAGGACTTGGAACCAAATAAACACAAATAAATTTGTAGGAATGTTCTAAAATGCTATTGTTTCCACGAGCAAAAATAACA
This sequence comes from Neostethus bicornis, assembly GCA_902685375.1. Taxonomy (NCBI): domain Eukaryota; kingdom Metazoa; phylum Chordata; class Actinopteri; order Atheriniformes; family Phallostethidae; genus Neostethus; species Neostethus bicornis. Next base: position 3,158,993 of record LR738547.1, on the reverse strand, counting down.
TTTTAGATAAGCCAAAAACTTGGCTTATCTAAAATGAGCCACATGGTGGTTGTTCTGGAAGTAATCGCTTGTTTAGAGAAGTATCCCATCACCAAAGAAGCACTCGAGCAAACTCGACTTGGAAAGCTGTTCCAAGGCGATTACTCCCTGTACAAAGAGCTTCTTGTTCTTCTCTCATTTCCCTTCAGGTGGCGCCACAGCCAGTCAGTTTCTTCCATCTAACCCTATCTGCTGCATCCTCTTCGGTCACACCAACTATCTTCATGTCTTCCTTCACTGTATCCATGAACCTCCTCTTTGGTCTTCCTCTAGTCCTCTTTCCTGGTGGTTCCAAATCCAGCATCCTTCTTCCGATGTACTCTCTCTCCTCTGCACATGTCCAAACCATCTCAGTCTGGCCTCTCTGACTTTAAAACCTCTAACATGTGCTGTTCCTCTGATCCTGCCATCTTGGTCACTGCCGGTACAAAGAGCCTGATCTTAAAATTGGTGTACAACCTGAAATTGAGCTTCATTTGGGCAGAATATTGCAAGTGTATACCAGGCTTCAGTCTCTTATTAATGACACAGGTGAGCAAATACTTGACACAATGGCACAATGGTTTAATAAAACCCAGACTGTTTCTGATTGGTTGGGAACTGGTGACTGACCTGAACCTGCAGAGGATGACCATCGCGGTGGTGAGGGACACAAGCGAGGTGCTGTAGCCCACGGTGTACAGAGCCTTCACCGACACAAAGTACAGATCCTACAGAAGAGCAGAGGGTCAGCATTGAGTCACAGAGTGATCACGGAGGGGTCATAGAGCAATCACAGAGAGGTCTCACTCACCGGATGGCTGCTGTTTGCTTCCTCGTACAGGCAGGCATCGACGTAGTGAGGAAACATCTCCGACCAACCGAGCTCGGTACAGTTCCTACTCACCTTCCCCAATTCTGAACACACACAACCAGTAATCTGATTAATACAGCAAAACTCAAGATGGTCACAGATGTATTCAGACCCTGATGAAGAGTTAGCTTTAGAAACTGACCATAGTCTTCTTCACTCATGTATTGAGAGAAAAGCTCAGGACAGTTGACTTCGATCACGTCTCCGATCTTCGCCGGCTGCCAACACGTGAGGTTGTCCCAGAACCAAGGGCAGTCTGAGGAGACAGAGAGGAGAACCAACATCACAAAGATGGCAGGGCAAACTTATCTACACAACAGCTTCTATGTGTCCTAAGGGTCTCACATGTGTCCTAAGGGTCTGACGTGTGCCCTAAGGGTCTGACATGTCTCCTAAGGTTCTGACATGTGCCCAAAGGGTCTGACATGTGTCGTAAGGGTCTGACATGTGCCCTAAGCGTCTGACATATGCCCTAAGGGTCTGACATGTGCCCTAAAGGTCTGACATGTGCCCTAAGGGTCTGACATGTGCCCTAAGGTTCTGACATGTGCCCTAAAGGTCTGACATGTGCCCTAAGGGTCTGACATGAGTCCTAAGGGTCTGACATGTGTCCTAAGGTTCTGACATGTGCCCTAAAGGTCTGACATGTGCCCTAAGGGTCTGACATGTGTCCTAAGGGTCTGACATGTGTCCTAAGGGTCTGACATGTGTCGTAAGGGTCGGACATGTGTCCTAAGGGTCTGACATGTGTCCTAAGGGTCTGACATGTGTCCTAAGGGTTTGACATGTGTCCTAAGGGTCTGACATGTGCCCTAAGGGTCTGACATGTGCCCTAGGGGTATGACATGTGTCCTAAGGGTCTGACATGTGCCCTAAGGGTCTGACATGTGCCCTAGGGGTATGACATGTGTCCTAAGGGTCGGACATGTGTCCTAAGGGTCTGACATGTGTCCTAAGGTTCTGACATGTGTCCTAAGGGTTTGACATGTGTCGTAAGGGTCTGACATGTGCCCTAAGGGTCTGACATGTGTCCTAAGGTTCTGACATGTGCCCTAAAGGTCTGACATGTGCCCTAAGGGTCTGACATGTGTCGTAAGGGTCGGACATGTGCCCAAAGGGTCTGACATGTGTCGTAAGGGTCTGACATGTGCCCTAAGCGTCTGACATATGCCCTAAGCGTCTGACATGTGCCCTAAAGGTCTGACATGTGCCCTAAGGGTCTGACTTGTGCCCTAAGGTTCTGACATGTGCCCTAAAGGTCTGACATGTGCCCTAAGGGTCTGACATGAGTCCTAAGGGTCTGACATGTGTCCTAAGGTTCTGACATGTGCCCTAAAGGTCTGACATGTGCCCTAAGGGTCTGACATGTGTCCTAAGGGTCTGACATGTGTCCTAAGGGTCTGACATGTGTCCTAAGGGTTTGACATGTGTCCTAAGGGTCTGACATGTGCCCTAAGGGTCTGACATGTGTCCTAAGGTTCTGACATATGCCCTAAATGTCTGACATGTGCCCTAAGGGTCGGACAAGTGCCCTAAGGGTCTGAAATGTGCCCTAAGGGTCTGACATGTGTCGTAAGGGTCGGACATGTGTCCTAAGGGTCTGACATGTGTCCTAAGGGTCTGACATGTGTCCTAAGGGTCTGACATGTGCCCTAAGGGTCTGACATGTGCCCTAAGGGTCTGACATGTGCCCTAAGGGTCTGACATGTGCCCTAAGGGTCTGACATGTGTCGTAAGGGTCGGACATGTGTCCTAAGGGTCTGACATGTGTCCTAAGGGTCTGACATGTGTCCTAAGGGTCTGACATGTGTCCTAAGGGTCTGACATGTCTCCTAAGGTTCTGACATGTGCCCAAAGGGTCTGACATGTGTCCTAAGGGTCTGACATGTGTCTTAAGGGGCTAACATGTGTCTTAAGGGTCTGACATATGTCCTAAAGGGCCTTACATGTGTCCTTAGGGTCTGACATGTGTCCTAAGGGTCTGACATGTGCCCTAAAGGTCTGACATGTGCCCTAAGGGTCTCACATGTGTCCTAAGGGTCTGACATGTGTCGTAAGGGTCTGACATGTGCCCTAAGCGTCTGACATATGCCCTAAGGGTCTGACATGTGCCCTAAAGGTCTGACATGTGCCCTAAGGGTCTGACATGTGTCGTAAGGGTCGGACATGTGCCCTAAAGGTCTGACATGTGCCCTAAGGGTCTGACATGTGTCCTAAGGGTCGGACATGTGTCCTAAGGGTTTGACATGTGTCCTAAGGGTCTGACATGTGCCCTAAGGGTCTGACATGTGCCCTAAGGGTCTGACATGTGTCCTAAGGGTCGGACATGTGTCCTAAGGGTCTGACATGTGCCCTAAGGTTCTGACATGTGTCCTAAGGTTCTGACATGTGCCCTAAAGGTCTGACATGTGCCCTAAGGGTCGGACAAGTGCCCTAAGGGTCTGAAATGTGCCCTAAGGGTCTGACATGTGTCGTAAGGGTCGGACATGTGTCCTAAGGGTCTGACATGTGTCCTAAGGGTCTGACATGTGTCCTAAGGGTTTGACATGTGTCCTAAGGGTCTAACATGTGCCCTAAGGGTCTGACATGTGCCCTAAGGGTCTGACATGTGCCCTAAGGGTCTGACATGTATCCTAAGGGTCTGACATGTGTCCTTAGGGTCTGACTTGTGTCCTAAGGGTATGACATGTGTCCTAAGGGTCTGACATGTGTCCTAAGGGTCTGACATGTGCCCTAAAGGTCTGACATGTGTCCTAAGGTTCTGACATGTGCCCTAAAGGTCTGACATGTGCCCTAAGGGTCTGACATGTGTCCTAAGGGTCTGACATGTGTCCTAAGGTTCTGACATGTGCCCTAAAGGTCTGACATGTGCCCTAAGGGTCTGACATGTGTCCTAAGGGTCTGACATGTGTCCTAAGGTTCTGACATGTGCCCTAAAGGTCTGACATGTGCCCTAAGGGTCTAACATGTGTCCTAAGGGTCTGACATGTGTCCTAAGGGTCTGACATGTGTCTTAAGGGCCTGACATGTGTCCTAAGGGTCTAACATGTGTCCTAAGGGTCTGACATGTGTCCCAAGGGTCTGACGTGTCCTGAGGGTCTGACAAGTGTCCTTAGGATCACGCCAAAGCAGATGGTGGGTTTTACTAACGCACTTTCAAGCAGGAAGAAAACAAGTCAATGCCAAGGCGTCAGAAAATATGCCTTGGCCTCACCTGTACCACAAAAGGCATTATTGTTAGGGGTGCAACAGTTTCCAAAGCTCACAGTTTTGAGGTGTGGTTAATTTTAAGTACAGTATTGGGGCAAAAAGTAAAACCGTTTTCTCATTGTGTCTGTGTGTGTTAGACAAACTATGTGTTTAACATCAGACAATCGGAAAAACAAGATAAACAATAAGCGTTGCTTGGTAATACGGTATTATTCCCAATGGAAGCACACTTTCTGGTAGAAGCACACTCCAACAAACAGCAGCAGTTGGAGGGAATCTGACTGTTATGAATATGACTGTTATAGTTTTGGTCTGATCTGAAATGGCAGAAACAGGCTGCTTGAATGCTGACCAGCTGAATTTGGACAATTTTTTTTCTCTTGTCGAGGTACCAGGTATAGTTGTTCTGTGTCTGTCCCATTACAGGTTTTCTAGCTTACGTCAGGTGGCCTAAAGGCAGTACAGTAAACCCATGTTTTTTGTTCCAAAACGAACCCGTGATAGGCAAAATCCATGAAGTAGGAACCTTTATTGTTTTACAATTTTCATACAATTAAACACACAATTATACATTGAAAAGAAGCTTTATACACTTTTTTTTCAACCAATATCTTCTGTAGTATCAAATAAAAATTGTAATTGTCAATGTGAACTAAAGGCTTCAAACTGCGGGGATTAGCACCGCCCACGGTCGTTCGTTACGGCACGAACGGAAGATTCATTAATTCCATATTGCCGCCGCATAGCTTTAACCTCTGGTAGCATGTCCAGAAGTTTAACTTTATCTTCGATAGAAAGCATCTTCCGCTGCCTTTAGAGCCCTGCTGCAGGTACTTTTGTCGGTCCAGAGTTTTGTCAACATCATGGATTTTGGAGAAACTCAAAATTGCAAGAGAATTTGCATGTACGTAAAGTAAATTTGGCAAGCTGTTTTACGTACGTGTACATATCAAACTGCAAAGTTATAGTTACAGGTAGAGAAGAAATGGAGTGAGTCAGAATGCAGAACACAATGCAGAAGTAGCGAAATCTTGCAAAGTAAACCGCATTATAGCGAGGGACCACTGTAAATCAGTACACCACATTCACTTTATCCACCCGTCTTTCTCTGATACAATGTTTCACCAGGAAGCGAAAGTGTTCGTAACAGGAAACTTTAGTAACAGAGGATGGTCTTCAAACTACAGTTTGTTCTAAGCGTGTCAGGAGAGTAGTCTGTGTCTTGTTTCCCCCCTCCGACTTGTCTGTCTGTGTTTCAAGTCACACCTGAAACTCATCTACTCATCTGCTGGAGCATAAATGGATCAGTTTTTGGACACACTCTTCACCAGATCGTTTGTTTACCATGCTTTGACCTGTTATCCAGTTTTTGGCTCCAGTTCCTACATTAGAACCTGCCTAGTTTATCTGTTTGGTCTTCTTTATTTGGACTTTTTATCAATCTAATAAATATGCTTGTGATTTTTTCATCTGAGCCTGTCTGTTGTGTCAAGGGTATATTTTTGGCCTCAGCTTCACATTATGACAAAGCGGTAACCACACAGGTAGTTTGGGAGGGAGAACTCTTTGATAATACGAAGAAACTTAGCTGGGATTGATGTAAAGCATCACATTTAAATGGTATAATTTTTTTTTTTTTTTACCAAACTCAGGATTGTCGTAGTCCAAGGCCATCATCTCCATGCATTTTTCCATCTCCCTCTTGATGACGCAGTTAGAAGGAACCTGCTGGTGAGAACCCTGCAGGACACAAAGGAGTCAGTCAGCCGAGTGAAGGCTGAAGGAAAAGTCAGACATAGAGAAACACAAATGCAGCGTAGAAAAAATAGTATTTAACCCTTTTCGCCCAGAAAAGTGTGGAATGCCCCCTGCGGGTCAGGGACAGGGTCCTGCCCCAAGTGGAGGAGTTTAAGTATCTCAGGGTTTTGTTCACGAGTGGAGGAAAGATGGAGCGGGAGATCGACAGGTGGATCGGTGCGGCATCAGTAATAACTAGGATGCTGCATCGGTCCGTCGTGGTAAAGAGAGAGCTGAGCCGAAAAGCAAAGCCCTCGATTTACAAGTCGATCTACGTTCCTACCCTCACCATGGTAACCAGGATCTACGCTCCTACCCTCACCATGGTAACCAGGATCTACATTCCTACCCTCACCGTGGTAACCAGGATCTACGTTCCTACCCTCACCATGGTAACCAGGATCTACGTTCCTACCCTCACCATGGTAACCCGGATCTACGTTCCTACCCTCACCATGGTAACCAGGATCTACGTTCCTACCCTCACCTATGGTCACCAGCTGTAGGTGGTGACCGAAAGAATGAGATCGCGGGTACAAGCGGCCGAAATGAGCTTCCTCCGCAGGGTGGCTGGGCTCTCACTCAGAGATCAGGTGAGGAGCTCTGCCACCTGGGAGGAGCTCGGTGTCGAGCCGCTCCTCCTCCAGGTTGAGAGGAGCCAGATGGGGTGGTTCGGGCATCTGGTCAGGATGCCCCCCCGAGCGCCTCGCAGGCGAGGTGTTTTGGGGCACGTCCCACCGGGAGGAGACCCAGGGCAGACCCCGGACCCGGTCTCTCCAGCTGGCCGGGGAACGACTTGGGATCCTTCTGGGTGAGCTGGAGGATGCAGCTTGGGTGAGAGAACCCTGGGCTTCCCGTCTGAGGCTGTTGCCCCTGCGACCCAACACCGGAACAAGCGGAAAATGGCGGAACCAAACGGAAAGTATTTAACCCTATGTGGCAATTCCTTGGTCTACAGGAGGACGGGTGCAGCATCTGCAGTAAGTAGGATGCTGGAACGGTAACTAAAAGGGTAAGTTTTAGGAGGCAAAACATTTCCCAACAAGAAGAGCTACGTCTGTAAAAAGGAAGGACTGAATGGGAGAAAAAAGAAAGAAGAAGGAAGTCTTTTCTTCGGGGCAACACATAATTAAATTATTTCAAATCTAACTAGAGTATGTGTGTGTGAAAGTGTGTTTCGAGATGTGAGTGTTTTTCTGCACTCTAAATTAAACATGCAAACAGGGGAGCATCATGAATGATGGAGGTGTTTTTGTTGGGTTTGTTTTACTGAAAGGAAATGATTCCAGTCGTGTGTGAGGAGAGGTTAACAGAATTAGATCCTGTGATGCTCGTTTCAGTTACAGCAGAAACACAAAAAGTCAGGTTTAACCTGCCACCTGTCTGCTTTCAAACACACACAGGAATGAACGCAACCAGCTGGTTTTACGGAGACAAATCAAGCTGTTTTTTATGATTAAATACAGAACAGATCAAAACCCCAAACCTGGCAGGCCTCAAACCAGCAACCCTCCGACTACAAAGCTGCACATTCAGCCCTCATTGCTTTCCGTTCCGTTCCGTCATCTCCCGCTTGTTCCAGGGTCGGGTCACGGGGCAACAGTCTCAAACGGGCAGCCCAGGCCTCGCTCTCGCCGGCTGCATCCTCCAGCTCACCTGGAAGGATCCCAAGTCGTTCCCCTGCCAGCCGTGAGACATAGTCTCTCCAGCGGGTCCGGGGTCTGCCCCTTGGTCTCCTCCCGGTGGGACGTGCCCGAAACACCTCGACCGCGAGGCGCTCGGGGGCATCCTGACCAGATGCCCGAACCACCCCATCTGGCTCCTCTCGACCTGGAGGAGGAGCGGCTCGACACCGAGCTCCTCCCGAATGGCAGAGCTCCTCACCCGATCTCTGAGTGAGAGCCCAGCCACCCTGCGGAGGAAGCTCATTTCAGCCACTTGTACCCACGATCTCATTCTTTTGGTCACTACCCACAGCTGGTTACCATAGTGAGGGTAGGAACGTAGATCCTGGTTACCATGGTGAGGGTAGGAACGTAGATCCTGGTTACCATGGTGAGGGTAGGAACGTAGATCCTGGTTACCATGGTGAGGGTAGGAACGTAGATCGACTTGTAAATCGAGAGCTTTACTTTTCCGCTCCGCTCTCTCTTTACCACGACGGACCGATGCAGCGTCCTAGTTATTGCTGATGCCGCACCGATCCGCCTGTCGATCTCCCGCTCCATCCTTCCCCCACCCATGAACAAGACCCCGAGATACTTAAACTCCTCCACTTGGGGCAGGACCCTGTCCCTGACCCGCAGGGGGCATTCCACCCTTTTCCGGGAGAGGACCATGGTCTCGGATTTGGAGTCGCTGATTCCCATCCCGGCCGCTTCACACTCGGCAGCAAATCGATCCAGTGAGAGCTGGAGATCACGGTCCGATGAAGCCAACAGGACCAATCATCCGCAAAAAGCAGAGATCTGATCCTGAGGTCACCAAACCGGATCCCTTCAACGCCTCGGCTGCGCCTCGATATTCTGTCCATAAAGGTGATGAACAGAATCGGTGACAAAGGGCAGCCTTGGCGGAGTCCAACTCTCTCTGGATTTTCCAATCCCTCAGAGTGGGCGTACCCAGTCCCTGAGCTGGTTACTGGTTTAATAATCACCTCCAACTAAAGCACATTAAAAGAAATAAATAGAAACATTCATTGTGTGTTTTTAACTTATTTTTAGGCAAACATCCCCCAATGCTGTGAGGTCAGACTGTTCCCACAAAGTGGAAGAAACAGTCCGATGGATCAGGCTAGCAGATTTGGATCCTGGAGAAAAAAAAAGACTGCTTTGCAACCTACCGAAGGCATGAGGAGGAGGAGGGCGAGGATGAGCAGGTTCATGGCTGCAGCAGATTGTCTTCTTTTCTTCAAACACAGAACTCCTGATGCTGAACAGAGAAACTCAACAGGAGGGGTCCTAACCTGGAGATCTGTAGAAGAGAAGGAGACAGAAAAGCACATTTTAGTCATGTTGCTTGTTTCTGCTGAATATTCAACTCCTTGTGGTGAAGTATCCGCACTCTGTCTCTCCTTGAACATGTCTGATCAGCCTCAGTCTGACCTCTCTGACTTTAAAACCTCTAACATGTGCTGTTCCTCTGATCCTGTCTATCCTGGTCACTCCCAGAGAGATCCTCAGCATCTTCATCTCTGCTACCTCCAAGTCTGCTTTTTGACTCTTCCGTACTGTCTCTAGTCTAGACTGAAAAGGACAATGTTCTCTACACACGGTCTCACTGCTTGCACACACCTCTTCACCTCTTTTCCACACTCTTCATTGCTCTAGACCAGGGGTGAGCAAACTTTTTGGTTCGCAGGCCACATTGAGTTCTAACATTTGACAAAGAGGCCTGAACAGGGTCAGATGGATGGCATGCTTTGGTAACCTCTAGATTAGACCAATAGAATGGCACTAGATTTTAAACAAGCGCTAAATGTTACATCAAGTGCGTTAAATTTCAAATCTAGCTGCGCTAGGTTTGAAATCTAAGCGCTTGATGTAACATTTTGTTTGTTTTAACATCTAACACGCTTGCTTACGTGTGTGTATTGGCCCCGATGGCTTTCCATATCTGTGCACACTCTTTCTTTTGGCAGAGTGCGCATCACAGAGACACACACATTTTAATGGGAGCAGTGTTGTTGTTTTCTCAACAAAGCCTATATACCCAGAGTGCGCCATCTAGTGAGGAAACATCAGAATTGCAGGAGAAAAAAAACATTTACAGGTTTGTTTGGGGGGGCGTGGGGTTCAAGTTTGGCGGGCCAGATTAAGACGTTTAACGGGCCGCTTGTGGCCGTAGTTTGCCCATGCCTGCTCTAGAGGAGAAGGTAAAACTACATTCTAGTGTTTCCAAATAGAAGATGTTCTCTGCTGATGTATTTATTTGTTGGGGTTCATTTGTTGTCAAAATATGGGACTTTCAAAATGGCTTGCTCCAAAATTTGGGAATGTTTTAGAAATTTTCCCAGTTGGAAGTCAGTTTTTAGATAATTTCGGCCCCATTTGGACACATATCTATTTTAAATCAACTTCTTTTTATTTACATCACAGTGTGTCATTAGATTATTTGACCGTTTCATTCAGGCAGTTATAAAGAAAGGAGAGGTTCATCGTAAATATGAGGAAGTGAAAAAGAATAAACGTGAATAAAATTTTGGGGTTTTGTGTTTGGTTTTCTTCCTGCTCTGGGTTTGGGTTCTTTGGTCACACATTAGTGCCCTTCGTAGTCCATGAGTTAAAAACTCTGCGCAGCCCTGCTGGAGACTGTTGATCCCAAGTACTTCATATCCTCCAGCTTCTTTATCTCTTCTCTCTTTAACCTCACTTCTTCGTTTGGTCTCTCTAGTCACACACATGCTCTGTTTTACTGCAGCTAACCTCCATTCGTTTCCTCACCAGAACAAACCATCACCTCTCCTGATTTCCCTCCAACTGTTTCCTGCCCTCATCTCCAAATATCACACTCCATAATTATTCTGTGAAACCTCTTCTGTCAGCTTGTCTTGCCATAAAAAACACGAAGAGACTCAAAGCGTCACGAAACTCCCTCCTTCAGCCACTACCTCCTTCCTTCTTGTTCAACCACTTGCCCCAATTCCTCATACCTGATCCAATTGTGTCTACTACTTTTTTTTTCATTTTATCATGCTGTATTAGTCCCTCATGTGGAAATTCCTGTGCTGCATTGCACCGCAGCAGGCAGCCAATGGCAGCGCCAGTGGTGGGAGAAACTAGGAGTTACAGTAGGTGTCTTCTCCAGGGACACTGAGACATGAGCTTAGCAGGATTCAACCCGGCAATTCTTTGTTCCAAATATGGCCATTTTACCCAAAAGCTATGCCTACCCAATCTCCCTAATGTTTGCACATGTGTCTCGTCTTTCCCCCTTGTTTGTATGTATGGAAGAAAAACCTCAGTGGAAGAAAAACTAAATCAATTGCGTTCTTACAAAATTTATTTGTGCACACAAATCAACATGCAGACAGAATGAGCGCGAATCTACGTTTCAATAGTTTATGGGGTTTTTTCACCAGTTCCAAAAGTTTGTGAAACTAACAACAAAACAGGAAACAGACATGGATTCCCGGCATATGGCTGCCTTCTGTCTTTTCCGCCTCTATAGGCATATAATATTTCTCTTTTAATTTCCTGATAGATCAATGTGCCAATCCCACGGTTGTCGTTGTGACTGCCTTCCACTATCTTTTGCTTGACGTGGACTTCAGCCTAAAGATAAGATCTTAAGCCCGAGCCACATGAACGCCTCCTCTTAATTTTACAATCTTCTCCTGCGCACGTCTGTATTTATTTTGAACTGGTATCCCCGATATGAAGGAGTAAGAAGTTAAGGATAAACTAAAAGCAGGAGAACTGAAAAGACAAACACGCACCGGTAAGAGTGAGGTGTGGAAAAGATTCAAATTTATTGTTCAAAATGCTACAGAAACTTGCGTTGGCTTCGCTGGATGTAGTCAATGTGTCGCTTTGCTTTCATACGACACCAAAAAGACTGGCACCTCGACGCTGAGCGGGCATTTAAACAGCTGGACTGGTAAAAGTGATGATCGTTAAAGATCTATTTTATCATTTGTTTCAAAGACCGTCCCTCCTCATCGCGCTAAGCAGGCCATCACAGACAAGTGCGATAGGGGTCCTATAGTGTCTTTTTTTTTTTTATTAAAAAAGCGTGTTCCTGAAAATGTTCCTATTTATAAATAACGCTCCCCCTTCCGAGTCCTCACAAATAAAGAATGACATTTCGGGCTTGTTTCGGGCCCGCAAATCAAGTTAATTGGTCGGGCTCGGGCCGGGTCAGGTTTTAATACCCGCGGACTGGATCGGGTCGGGCTGGATTTTTTTTAGGCCCGATCTCACCTCTGATACAGCCACAGCTGTGCAATGGCAACATCTCGTCATGGGTATTTTCAGGTGCCCCGGGTTCAGTTGATGCCATTCCCTATATATCACCTCATTTGCATGGTCAATGTTTCCATATTTTGAATTCTAAAAGGCGGGATTTGGGCAGGATGGATTTTAAGTTGCCTCACACCTCAGATATGTTACAGGTGTGATTTATGAATCTTGGGTTGCATAATTAGCGTTACAGTGGTTTGGATAAATCTGAAGTTTGCGTCGTATCAGCACCACAGTATCGCCGACCAAAAAAGCTTCTCAAAGAGGCTCCAGGTGTTCTTCATTCCCAGTGGTGGAACGTAACGAAGTAAATGTACTTCGTTACTGTACTTAAGTAAAAAAATTGTGTATCTGTACTTTACTTAAGTAAAATTTAAGACCAGTACTTTTACTTTTACTTCACTACAATTTTAGAGCAAATATCTGTACTTTTACTTCGCTATTTTTAAAAGTGTGTTTTACATTTTTCGTTACATTTTCGTTCAGGAATTTGAAAAATACACAGGTTTTTTAGCGCATCTTGAAGCCGCATCGCCAAAATCAAAAGAAGCATTGATCGGGAGAAGAAGTTATGAATGAGAAACATTTTAGTACAAATTAAAAAGAGTCAGAAGATCGTTGTTCGTTGTGTTTACTTCTAAATAAAAAGTTGAGCCATCATTACACAGAGCAGGGGCAGATCTAGAATTTTCCAAAGGGGGGTGGGGCTTTGACAAAGCCAATATATAGTGACTGGGAGCCTCCCCCCCAAAATATTTTAAAAAATAAGTGTCATTTTCCTCCATTTTGGCGGCCCATTCACTGGCCCTTCTAGGGGATAGGTTGACTTGTCCCCTTTCCTTTTACTTATTTATTTGTTTTGTGGACCAAAAGAGGCGGGAGAGGGGGGGTCACACCCCTGCAGAGTATTTATCTTGGTTACCATGGTGACACCCTATAGCACAACAAATAACATTTGAATTATGATAGAATACTTTTACTTTTTACTTAAAAAGTACAATTTACACCAACTACTTTTGTACTTTTACTTAAGTACATTTTTTTATTGATACTTTTACTTTTACTTAAGTAAATTTTTTGCCTAATTATCTGTACTTTTACTTAAGTACCAAAAGTACAAAAAGTGAGTACTTCATCCACCACTGTTCATTCCTTTGTCACATCCTCGATTGTCATAATGTCTTGTACCTGTTTGGTTCCCCACGTCTGGAAACCGTGGACTTCAGCCTAAAGAAGTCCACGATTGTGTCTGGACTGCCATTTCTGCCCAGAACACATTCCTGCCGCTATCAGCCGCACCTGCCTGCAACTCTTCCCTCACACCTTCTTGCCTGAATAAACCATATAAACTTGATTGCGCGTCTGTGTCCTATATCTTTATTTTCTCTTTATGACACAAAGCAGATCCTTGGTGCAGTCCCACCCTCACATTGAACTCCTCTATCACACCTACAGCACACCTCACCACTATCTTACAGCTCTCACACATGTCCTTCTCCGCTCTAACGTACTTCTCTGCCACACCAGACTTCCTCATACAATACCACAGTTCTTTTCTGGTCATCCTGTAACAAACTTTCTCCAGATCTACAAACAGACGATGCAGCTCCCGATGACAGCTATACCGACACACTTCAAAATAGTTTTCGTTTTGTCTTCTGAACCGTTTATCCCTAATGTGGCCACTGGGGTGCCGGAGCCTTTCAAGACTGATTTCAGGTGTGAGGCGGGATACATCCCGAATAGGTTGCCAGTCTGTCGTGGGGCACACAAATCCATCCATCCATATACACACACACACACTCATTCCTAGGGAAAATTTCATAGCGGTCAATCAACCTACTGTAACATCTATGTTTTTCGAGAGTGGGAAAGAACCGGAGACGCCAGAGAAAATCCACACATACACAGGGAGAATATGCAGACTTCACACAGAAAGACCAGTGTTTCAAGCCTCGACCCCACCCAGGAGTCAAACCCACGACCTTCTTGCTGTGAGGCCACTGTGTTACCCACTGTGCCACCGTGTAAACTCAAAAAGAGACATTTCAGCTTTTTAGAAAAATCATAAACATGATTATTTTGTGGCAAAAATGATAACAAACCCAAAACAGATTCTCGTTCAAAGATTAGTAAAATATTATAAAGAAAGGATCAAAATAAAATATTCCGTGCTGTCCGTGCATCTGTACCTCAAAAACACAGAACGCGGTTTCTTTTATTTACTGAAGAGATTTTGATGTACCTGCCAAAAGTCACTCAGTACCAACTATAGATCCTCTCAGAAGGTTGAGTCCGAGGCTCGTCTGATCCGCAACTTTTAGTATATAATCTGTTACAGTTTTGGTGTAATTTTCCAAACACTACCAAAGAAATCCGTTGGTCCATCTCGAATGGCTGAATGTGTTTAAGAGTCCATGACGCAGCGAGCTGGGAGGGAACTCAAGTTTCATCCCACAGAGAGAACTTGGCATCTTTTCATTCCTACTCCACCAAGGCCATGCCAGCAGCAAGCGTTGCCAAGGGCAACGGGCAAAAGAGCTGCTGAGTTTGGATCTGAAGCGGACCATGTGGACGTGGAACCTCCTCCTGTTCCCTCTTCTGCTCCCAGAAATAGACTTTTTGTTAACAATCTGGTCTAAAATTCATCAAATAAAAGCTGCTTCTCTTCTACAATCATTTATTTCAGATAATATTCCACATTTTCTATCATAATAAGACTCTTTACATAACTCTAGCCATCCACCACACTCTGAGGGCTCCGTCCTGGTCTATCTCCATGGTCTCTAGAGTTCAAATCCAATCCCTTCCATTCATCATGTATCACATTAATCCAGCTTCAAACTGTCTGAACAGCCCTACTCAAATCTACCCCTCTAAAATTAGCCAGCAGATTTGTGAGGATTTAGTAACGCGGACATGACTTAGTCTTCATTATGTTTGGGAGGGAGGTGTCGGGAAGAAGCAAAGCAGAGACAATGAAGACTGGCCTGATTTCCCGTTACGTCCCAGAATTCATCTGGGAAATGTCTAAGGAACAGATGACAAGGATAAAAATATAAAAGAAACATTTTATTCTAACACAGAAAATCCATTAAGAGCTGAAAAACCAGACAGTTCTTCACAGAGCGGGTAAAAACTACATGTTTCTGGATCCTTTTTGACAAGATTTAGACATGGTTTTTAAAGAGGTACATCATGCCAGTCTGAGGGGCCATCACAGTTTGGTACACGGAAGGTTCTGAAACCCTCAGAGTTTTTCTTAGATTTGGTCAAAACCATGAATGTTTTCGGCTGAAATGGAATCTTAAAACCAGATATTCAAAGTTTCACTCTAGTACAAGAGTGGGTGAACTTTTTGATTTGTGGGCCACATTGAGTTCTAACATTTGACAAAAGGGCCGAAACAGGAGTCGATGGATGGCACGCTTTGGTAACCTCACCTCTTTGGAGAAAAAATACACATCTTGGGATCTGGAGAAAACATGGGGTTTAATTTCCAATGAAAATGAAGAAAAGCATTAAAACAAAATGCAAGAACGAAATATTTACAGGAAGCAGTTTGTGGGTGTGTTAGTATATTTGAGAAAGGCATCGGGGGCACTACACACATGTACACAAGCGCACTAGCTGTTACATCAAGCACGTTAAATTTTAAATCAAGTGCGCCAGCGCTTAAAGAAACGTGCATCTAGCGCACTAGGTTTAAAATATAGGTTTGAAATCTAACGTAATTGTCGACGTGCGTATATTGGCCCAGATGGCTTTCCATATCTACGCGCACATTTTAATAGAAGCAGTATTGTTGTTAACAAAGCCAATATATCTAAAGTGCGCCATCTAGTGAGGAAACATCAGAATTGCGGGATAAATCAAACCTTTCCGCGGGCCGGACTAAAACGTTTAACGGGCCGCATGTGGCCCGCGGGCCATACTTTGCCCATGCCTACTCTAGTGTGAAGAACCATGTTGAGATGTCCTGACTTGTCGAGATGAGCTATTCATCCAGTCTGCATTACAATGACACTTTGGTAACCAGGAGCTAGCTTTTTGAAGGAACCCGTCCCCACTTTGTAAACTCTAACTGGAACCAATCCGTCTGACTCACGGTCTGGCGTCTGGCTGTCATTGGCTAAGAAAAATCTGTCAATAAAACCTGCCAAACGTCCCAGCTGCTACATTGTTCAATCGTTGCATCGGATTGGCCAGTTTATTATGTTGAATAACGGAGCGAATACCAAAATTAAAAAAAACTATGCAGAATGCATTAGAACTAAGGCAACAAAAATTGCGTGTGCAATATGATCTTCTTCTTCTTTGCGCATTTCCTTCCAGGGATCACCACAGCAAGTCAGCTTCTTCCATCTAACCCTATCTGCTGCATCTTCTTCGGTCACACCAACTATCTTCATGTCTTCCTTCACTGTATCCATGAACCTCCTCTTTGGTCTTCCTCTAGTCCTCTTTCCTGGTGGTTCCAAATCCAGCATCCTTCTTCTGATGTACTCTCTCTCTCTCCTCTGTATATGTCCAAACCATCTCAGTCTGACCTCTCTGACTTTAAAACCTCTAACATGTGCTGTTCCTCTGATCCTGTCCATCCTGGTCACTCCCAGAGAGATCCTCAGCATCTTCATCTCTGCTACCTCCATTTCTGTTTCCTGTCTTTTCCTCAGCGCCACTGTCTCTAGACCAATCAGCATGGCTGCTCTCACCACACTGTCTCTAGACCAATCAGCATGGCCGGTCTCACCACACTGTCTCTAGACCAATCAGCATGGCCGGTCTCACCACATTGTCTCTAGACCAATCAGCATGGCCGCTCTCACCACACTGTCTCTAGACCAATCAGCATGGCCGCTCTCAGCACACTGTCTCTAGACCAATCAGCATGGCCGCTCTCACCACACTGTCTCTAGACCAATCAGCATGGCCGCTCTCACCACACTGTCTCTAGACCAATCAGCATGGCCGCTCTAACCACACTGTCTCTAGACCAATCATCATGGCCGCTCTCACCACATTGTCTCTAGACCAATCAGCATGGCCGCTCTCACCACACTGTCTCTAGACCAATCAGCACGGCCGGTCTCACCACGGTTGATTATGATGCACACATTGAAAAAGATTGCTCATGTTTGTTTTGCCACATTCTCATAATCTGGTGGACATACATAACGTATGTGTTTGCCAGATCTGCTACGCACAATACGGGAGCTGCAAAACGTCCTATATCTATATGTCAAACAAACGTAGCATAACCTTGACATTCTGTTTTTTTAGTTTAGTTTCTTTCGTAAAAAATGGCAGATGGAGGAAAACAGCCACGATATAATACTTGCCTATGCTAATCAAACAGCTCGTGCTAATGACGCCAATGCTAATGACCAGATATTCCAATGTCTTAAGCTTTATCTTCATCCACGTCGGTTCCTAGTTGTTCTTATCTACGTATGTAGTCCACATCAGTGACGTCTTAAAGGGGTTTGTGATGTTACATATTGATTATAAATTTATCCTTCAATCTACATCTACGACTAGTGCCCTTGTTTCGGCACTAGTCGGTTTTTCTTGGTTGTGTTTGTCACACACTCTGATAGGTTGACTGATCTTTCAGTAACAACATGTGGGTTAGGGTTTGGAATGTCTCGAAAAAAAGTGCCTGATTGCATTAGATGTACGACAAGTAGAATCAATGACTTGATTCAACTTGCTGCAGAATTGCAAATAATGCGTCATCTAATCGTATTCAAGATGAAGACGTTATGTCTCCAAAGACAAATTGGCCATTTTGACATGTTAACGCAGCTCATATTGTTCCAGTTGTTCCGTCGTCTTGCCGCTTCTCCGGGGCCGTGTCGCGGGGGCAACAGCCTCATATGGGAAGCCCAGGCTTCTCTCACCCTGGCTTTATCCTCCAGCTCACCTGGAAGGATCCCGAGTTGTTCCCCAACCAGCTGTGAGACACAGTCTCTCCAGAGGGTGCGGAGTCTGTGTCTCGGTCTCCCCCGATGGGACGTGCCTGAAACACCTCACCACCGAGACGAAAAGGGAGCATCCTGACCAGATGCCCGAACTACCCCATCTGGTTTCTCTCGACCTGGAGGAGGAGCAGCTCGAATCCGAACTCCTCCTTGATGGGAGGATCCCAGCCACCCTGCAGAGGAAGCTCATTTCGGCCACTTGCATCCGCAATCTCCTTCTTTCGGTCACCACCCACAGCTGGTGACCATAGGTGAGGGTGGGAACGTAAGGAGCGCAGCTCATATTGCTTAAACTATACGTAGCTACCAGGTACTTCCTATTTGGCATGCAGGCGAATTTGGCTTGCTATATGCAGTTCTTGTTCAGAGTAAGTCCCTCTGCTCCCAGTTAGTGTGTTTCTGTCTGAATAACTATGGGATGGAGACAGACCAGAGTTATCGCGTGTCCTTCTGGAGGAACAGATGAAGGGTTTCTCTCTCTTCCACATCTCGACCCTCCCTGAAGGTAGAAAACCACCCCTTCTGTCAAGATGACCCTCTAATGGAGGAGATTACAGCTCCAATCTAAGGATCACATCTGAGGTTTTTAAGATTCATTTCTGATTAACTTGGACGAAATGATTCCTCCTTCTTCTGCTGATCAATACACACACACACACACACACACACACACACACACACACACAGATACCCAGACAAAGCTCATCTAATTTTACAAAAGCAGTGCAGCAGAAATACTTTTATACAAACTACCAGATAAAAAAAGAGATTTATGTTCAGATCAATGAAGGACGAGATGGATGGATGCATGGTTGGATGATGGATGGTTGGATGGGTGAATAAAAGGATGCATAGAAGCTCTGACCGCTAATGTCATCCCACCCTTCCCACCAGCCCTGGTTCACTAATAGAGTGTATATGATGAAGGCATGCTGCATGTCCCCCCTCTCTGGGACGCTGCTTCTTACCATCCCACTGTCACACTCCGTCCCACGCTGCAGAAAAACCTGCTCAGCCTGCGTGTCCTGCGGATTGATGCTCTGCTACAGAATGCACCGCGCATTTCAATTAAGACCCTCACACACACTCCCTCCCTCTCTCTCTCTCTCTCTCTCTCTCTGGTAGCCTCTCTCCCTCTCTCTCTCTCTCTCTCTCGCTCTCTCTCTATCTTTCTCACACATGCACGTCATTCCCGCCTGATAAATGGAAGACATGAACTGGTTTAAAAAAAAAATTCCAGTTAGATCGGAGCTGTAATGTGTGTGAGGGATTTTAAGGAGGGACAGAAAGACGTTGATAAAATGATCACCATAGAAACCATGAAATGATGGTTTGGTTTTTTTGGAAGACGTAAAAATTAAGAATCAGGACCAAAAAAAAATTTAAACACAGAAAATAAATCAATATGAATAAATAAATGAGCAGCAACATGAATAACAACAACAAATCCACCTTTTTAATATGATAAACTATCAGTTCATCTATAGTGGGTACTGAGCATTTTTATTATAATCCCTCCAGTGGTTTAAGAGATTTCATACAAAAGAACTCAACATTTGTGTCGTTGATCTATGAAAACAGGACTGAAAACCTGAAAAGTTCATCTGTAGTTGGTACTGAGTAATGGAGCGTATTTTCAATAAAATCCCTTTATTTTATTGAAAGGTGTTCCCTTCTGTTCATCTATAGTTAGTACTGAGGATGTGTTGATAAATTCATTAAAAGTTCTGCAGTGATTTGGAAATTATTGCTACACGGTGGCGCAGTGGGTAGCACAGTGACCTCATAGCAAGAAGGTTGTGGGTTTGAGTCCCGGGTGGGGACGAGGCTTGGAACATTGTTCTTTCTGTGTGGAGTTTGCATGTTCTCCCCATGCGTGTGTGGATTTCCTCCCACCCTCCAAAAACATACATGTTAGTTTGATTAGTTACAACATCCTTGCCCCTAAGTGTGTGTGCGTGCGTGCGCGTGTGTGTGCGGTCCCGCGATGGATTGGCGACCTGTTTGGGGTATACCCTGCCCCTCGCCTCAAATCAGCCGGGGTGGGCTTTGGCACACCACGCAACCTCGTAAGGAATAGACGGTTAAAAAGGTGAATAACAAAACTGAAGGACGCTGAGCTGAAAAGCAAAGCTCTCGATTTTGGATTTACGTTCCAGCCCTCATCATGGTAACCAGGATCTACGTTCCTACCCTCACCATGGTAACCAGGATCTACGTTCCTACCCTCACCGTGGTAACCAGGATCTACGATCCTACCCTCACCGTGGTAACCAGGATCTACGTTCCTACCCTCACCGTGGTAACCAGGATCTACGTTCCTACCCTCACCATGGTAACCAGGATCTACATTCCTACCCTCACCATGGTAACCAGGATCTACGTTCCTACACTCACCATCGTAACCAGGATCTACGTTCCTACCCTCACCATGGTAACCAGGATCTACGATCCTACCCTCACCGTGGTAACCAGGATCTACGTTCCTACCCTCACCGTGGTAACCAGGATCTACGTTCCTACCCTCACCATGGTAACCAGGATCTACATTCCTACCCTCATTATGGTAACCAGGATCTACGTTCCTACACTCACCATCGTAACCAGGATCTACGTTCCTACCCTCACCATGGTAACCAGGATGTACGTTCCTAACCTCACCATGGTAACCAGGATCTACATTCCTACCCTCACCATGGTAACCAGGATGTACGTTCCTAACCTCACCATGGTAACCAGGATCTACATTCCTACCCTCACCATGGTAGGAACGGATCTACGTTCCTACCCTCACCATGGTAACCAGGATCTACGTTCCTACCCTCACCATGGTAACCAGGATCGACATTCCTACCCTCACCATGGTAGGAACGGATCTACGTTCCTACCCTCACCATGGTAACCAGGATCTACGTTCCTACCCTCACCGTGGTAACCAGGATCTACGTTCCTACCCTCACCGTGGTAACCAGGATCTACGTTCCTACCCTCACCGTGGTAACCAGGATCTACGTTCCTACCCTCACCATGGTAACCAGGATCTACATTCTTACCCTCACCATGGTAACCAGGATCTACGTTCCTACCCTCACCGTGGTAACCAGGATCTACGTTCCTACCCTCACCGTGGTAACCAGGATCTACGTTCCTACCCTCACCGTGGTAACCAGGATCTACGTTCCTACCCTCACCGTGGTAACCAGGATCTACGTTCCTACCCTCACCATGGTAACCAGGATCTACATTCCTACCCTCACCATGGTAACCAGGATCTACGTTCCTACACTCACCATCGTAACCAGGATCTACGTTCCTACCCTCACCATGGTAACCAGGATGTACGTTCCTAACCTCACCATGGTAACCAGGATCTACATTCCGACCCTCACCATGGTAACCAGGATCTACGTTCCTACCCTCACCATGGTAACCAGGATCGACATTCCTACCCTCACCATGGTAGGAACGGATCTACGTTCCTACCCTCACCATGGTAACCAGGATCTACGTTCCTACCCTCACCATGGTAACCAGGATGTACGTTCCTAACCTCACCATGGTAACCAGGATCTACATTCCTACCCTCACCATGGTAACCAGGATCGACATTCCTACTCTCACCATGGTAGGAACGGATCTACGTTCCTACCCTCACCATGGTAACCAGGATCTACGTTCCTACCCTCACCATGGTAACCAGGATCGACATTCCTACCCTCACCATGGTAGGAACGGATCTACGTTCCTACCCTCACCATGGTAACCAGGATCTACGTTCCTACCCTCACCATGGTAACCAGGATGTACGTTCCTAACCTCACCATGGTAACCAGGATCTACATTCCTACCCTCACCGTGGTAACCAGGATCTACGTTCCTACCCTCACCATGGTAACCAGGATCTAAATTCCTACCCTCACCATGGTAACCAGGATCTACGTTCCTACACTCACCATCGTAACCAGGATCTACGTTCCTACCCTCACCATGGTAACCAGGATGTACGTTCCTAACCTCACCATGGTAACCAGGATCTACATTCCTACCCTCACCATGGTAACCAGGATCGACATTCCTACTCTCACCATGGTAGGAATGGATCTACGTTCCTACCCTCACCATGGTAACCAGGATCTACGTTCCTACCCTCACCATGGTAACCAGGATCGACATTCCTACCCTCACCATGGTAGGAACGGATCTACGTTCCTACCCTCACCGTGGTAACCAGGATCTACGTTCCTACCCTCACCATGGTAACCAGGATCGACATTCCTACTCTCACCATGGTAGGAACGGATCTACGTTCCTACCCTCACCATGGTAACCAGGATCTACGTTCCTACCCTCACCATGGTAACCAGGATGTACGTTCCTAACCTCACCATGGTAACCAGGATCTACATTCCTACCCTCACCGTGGTAACCAGGATCTACGTTCCTAACCTCACCATGGTAACCAGGATCTACGTTCCTACCCTCACCGTGGTAACCAGGATCTACGTTCCTACCCTCACCATGGTAACCAGGATCTACATTCCTACCTTCACCATGGTAACCAGGATCTACGTTCCTACACTCACCATCGTAACCAGGATCTACGTTCCTACCCTCACCATGGTAACCAGGATGTACGTTCCTAACCTCACCATGGTAACCAGGATCTACATTCCTACCCTCACCATGGTAACCAGGATCGACATTCCTACTCTCACCATGGTAGGAACGGATATACGTTCCTACCCTCACCATGGTAACCAGGATCAACATTCCTACCCTCACCATGGTAGGAACGGATCTACGTTCCTACCCTCACCATGGTAACCAGGATCTACGTTCCTACCCTCACCATGGTAACCAGGATGTACGTTCCTAACCTCACCATGGTAACCAGGATCTACATTCCTACCCTCACCATGGTAACCAGGATCGACATTCCTACTCTCACCATGGTAGGAACGGATCTACGTTCCTACCCTCACCGTGGTAACCAGGATCTACGTTCCTACCCTCACCATGGTAACCAGGATCGACATTCCTACTCTCACCATGGTAGGAACGGATCTACGTTCCTACCCTCACCATGGTAACCAGGATCTACGTTCCTACCCTCACCATGGTAACCAGGATGTACGTTCCTAACCTCACCATGGTAACCAGGATCTACATTCCTACCCTCACCGTGGTAACCAGGATCTACGTTCCTAACCTGACCATGGTAACCAGGATCTACGTTCCTACCCTCACCGTGGTAACCAGGATCTACGTTCCTACCCTCACCATGGTAACCAGGATCTACATTCCTACCCTCACCATGGTAACCAGGATCTACGTTCCTACACTCACCATCGTAACCAGGATCTACGTTCCTACCCTCACCATGGTAACCAGGATGTACGTTCCTAACCTCACCATGGTAACCAGGATCTACATTCCTACCCTCACCATGGTAACCAGGATCGACATTCCTACTCTCACCATGGTAGGAACGGATATACGTTCCTACCCTCACCATGGTAACCAGGATGTACGTTCCTAACCTCACCATGGTAACCAGGATCTACATTCCTACCCTCACCATGGTAGGAACGGATCTACGTTCCTACCCTCACCATGGTAACCAGGATCTACGTTCCTACCCTCACCATGGTAACCAGGATGTACGTTCCTAACCTCACCATGGTAACCAGGATCTACATTCCTACCCTCACCATGGTAACCAGGATCGACATTCCTACTCTCACCATGGTAGGAACGGATCTACGTTCCTACCCTCACCATGGTAACCAGGATCTATGTTCCTACCCTCACCATGGTAACCAGGATCTATGTTCCTACCCTCACCATGGTAACCAGGATCTACGTTCCTACCCTAATCATCAAGGTCACGGATACAAGCGGCCGAAATGAGCTCCCTCCGCAGGGTGGCTGGCCTTTCACTCAGACATAGACGGAGGAGCTCTGCCATAGGAGAGAAGCTCGGAGTAGAGCTGTTGCTGATAAGTGTTGAGAGAAGCCAGATGCGGTGGTTCAGGCATCTGGTTAGGATTACTCCTGAGCGCCTTGCTGGTAAGGTGTTTCAGGCACGTCCCAACGGGAGGAGACCCAGAGGCAGTCCCAGCCCCTCTGGTGACTCTCTTTTATGTCTCACAGCTGGACAGGGAACACCTCGGGATCTTTCCAGGTGAGCTGGAGGATGCTGTTGGGGAGAGAGAAGCCTGGGCTTCCCGTCTGAGGCTGTTGCCCCCGCGATCTGGTCCCAGATAAGCAGAAGACAACAGAACAGAAAGAATTTGTGAGCATAACATAACTATGTACAGTTACTCAGTACCAACTATTCATTATCAATACAGCTTGTGAATAGGGCAGACGGAGGCTTGTCAGTGTTTAGGGATGTTTTACAGATGTTTTACGGAGATGTTCGGCTCTTTCCGATCCTCTCCGTTTTTTTATTATATGAATGAAACTGACTTCAGGAGAAAATAGTGACCGTCACTTCCTCACCACCGAAATCTGAGAGGAAACTTCAGGAACGTGAGAGAGTGTGATGTGCTTCTATTTCACACACACACACACACACACACACACTCATGAACACACGGACACTTTCAATTTCTCTCCAACCCAAATCTTGTAGGAGAGCTTTTTTTTCTTCATGTTGAAATGTGTGAATTTTATCCTCCTACACAGCGCTGACTCACTCACACACACACACACACTCACACACACACACACACACACACACACACACACGGTCTGGTTTACCTACTGCACAGAAACATACACACACATACAGATATAGATACATGCACACACACACTCACACGTACGTATATAACATATATAATATGAGAGAGGGTGACACACACACACACACATATACACACACATAAGCTCACAGACAGATATATACTGTACCTAGACACACACATGCATATAAATACACTCACATACACAGTGTATGTTTGTATATGTGTTTACACACATGCACACACACTTAGTCAGGTATACATCCACACACACACACACACACACACACACTTACACACACATAAGCTCACAGACAGATATATACCTAGACACACACATGCATATAAATACACTCACATACACAGTGTATGTTTGTATATGAGTTTACACACATACACACACACTTAGTCAGGTATACATCCACACACACACACTCACACACTGCGAGCAGAAGTGTTTCTTCCAACGCGATGACATCATCTCTAATTGATCCTCTTCAAGTCTGAAAGGGGAATAATATGCTGCTATATGGGGTTGCCATAGCAACTGGCCAATTTCAACACAAAGGGGATGCAAAGCTCTGCAGGATGTTTGGGGGTAATTGGGGGGGGGCATTAGGAGTGGGATAGGGTAGGAGCAAGAGAATACAATATTTAAGAAGACACACCTGCAGACGGGGATTATAATCTATAGAGATCAATCCCACGTTTTATTCGGACTCCGTTTAAAACTGGTGCAGAGAAAAAGCTCTGAAGAACACACACACACATACACACACACACACACACACACACACACATAGAGATGCTCAATGGAAATGAGATTGAAAAAAACACATCTTGAGGTAAACTTAGAGTTTAAAACAAAATATTACAAAAAAATTACAAAAATAAATTTGATTGAAGAATGCGTTGCTGAAAAGTTTGGGCGCTGCCAAGGGAGGGTTAACAGCTGGATTTGTGTCAGGTGAGCATCTTTACCACATCTGGTCTCGATAAGACATTTAGATTGGGTTGGCGTTTAGATGTCTTGATGGCCCCTAACGTTTACAAAGAGGACGCCATGACGGTTTGAGACTCCACAGAGTCTAGAAACCTGAAATGAACTTCCTCTGCAGGGTGGCTGGGCTCTTACTCAGAGATTGAAGGAGGGGCTCGAAGTAGAGCTGTTGCTCCTCTAAGAGAAGCCTGATAGGGTGGTTCGGGTATCTGGTTAGGATGTCTCCCGAATGACTTGCTGGTGAGGTGTTTTGGGCACGTCCCACTGGGAGGAGACCAAGAGACAGACCCCGGATTTGCTGAATAGACTATGTCTCACAGCTGGACAGGGAAGAACTCGGGATCCTCCCAGGTGAGCTGGGGGATGTTCCTGGGGTGAGAGAAGCCTGGGTTTCCCGTCTGAGGCTGTTGCCCCGCGACCCTGCCCCACATAAGCGAAAGACAAAAGAACGGAACAATTTAAGAACAAATAAAACATAAACACAAAATAAAACTGGCTTAAAATTCCTTCTTTCCTATAGATGCTAAAGTTTAGAATCTAAGACATGACGAGGCATCGTTCTAGCATTATGGTTCCCGCTTGTGGAACAGCCTGTCAGAGGAACTCAGGGCCGCAGAGACTGTTCATGTTTTTAAGAAGAGGCTAAAAACCCACTTTTTTAACTTGGTTTTTACTTGATTTTTATTTTATGCTTAAGATGATTTTATGTATTTAATAAAATCTGCATGTTTACTTTTCTATTTTTACACCATTTTATTTTTCTGATTGAGTTTACTGATTAATTTCCTAAATAGTTTTTACTGGTTTTAGTTTTTATTCTGTGTCTTATCCCAGTGTTTCCTCATGGGGATAATCCATCCCACCAGCTCTGCCTGCTCAGTCTATGAGGTCTTCTCTGTGGGGGTCTCTGTGACTGGCCTGGGGGTGCAGGTCCCTCACTTTAGCCAGGTGGCTTCTATGGGTGCCTGTGTCTCCTGGAGCTGGGTGAACCCTTTTGGTTTTGGCTGCTGCGTTCATGGGCAGGCCGACTCCTGATGTGGATCGATCCCCAGTTATTATTTCCTCGCAGCATCAGGCCAGATGTTTATTTTTTATTTCAGTTAAAGAGACAGTAGCTATCAGTTCAGGTGAAATTTTGCTTGAGTTTTTATTTGTTTTTTCAGCACTTTGTGTAACTTTTTTGGAAAATTGTTTAACAAATTTGATTTGATTTGATGAATTCTGCCAGACAAATATGCAGCTGCTAAAATGCCATTGCAAAGCAGCAAACAGGAAGTGTGGAAGATCCTCCAGAGGAAGCAGACTGAAGCAGATGGAGCACTAGTGAAGGTCTAAGTGTGACGTGGACAGTCTGCCACTGACACATCCATGCACGATTAATTTTCTACCGAATAAAACAAAGACCTCATTCTATTCTTTTCCATTTGGGGCGATGTGGGTACGTGTGTTTTAGCGGGTGTCCAGCAAACGGGCTGAAAGGCTTTAGGATGAGTGGGTAACGTCCAGTGGGGTGAACAGATCAATGATGTTTCAGCCAATAAAAACACGACTGGTTCATCCACAGACTGAACTCAGCAAACGAGCATGAATGCAGACGGTGAAATAAGAGCAGCTTTTTATTTTCAGGCCGGGACACACACTTCTCACACAACGTGTGTTGTACGGGTTTAGAGTGACTAATGTGTGAGTCTGCAGCCCACACAGCTGCTATTTAAGGTGTGTGTATGTGTGTATGTGTGTGTGTGTGTGTGTGTGTGTATGTGTGTTTGTGTGTAGAAGTGCATTTATGACACCATGGAAGTGAGTGGGTTTGTGAGTGTGTGTAAACTCAGCGTGAATCTTTATGTGTGTGTATGAATGTACGTCCATGTGAGTATGGCTTAGTGTGAGGGCAGGTGTGTGTGAATGTGTGTGTTTGTAATTACGTCTGAGAATGCGTTAAGTCTGGTGTATGTGTGAGTGTGTCTGTGTGAAAGTGTGTATGTGTAAATTTTATTGTGTCAATGCATTTGAGTGTAAAACTGTGTCTGTATGTATCTTTTGTATGTGTGTTACAGAGTGTGTGTATGGTTTTTGGGGTATCTACTGAATTGTGATTTTGGTGTACCGTTACACCCCTGGTATTTTTTTGAGTTTATGTGTGTGTGTATTTGTGTGAGTCTGTATGTGTGTGTTTTAAAGTGTATGTTTGAATGTGTGTCTGTAAGTGTCGGGGTGTGTAGTGAGTGTGTGTACAAGAGTGTGTATCAGTACGACGTCTGCATTGTTTTGTCAGTCCATTCTCTTCAATGTAAACAGTGATAGAAATCACCATGGCAACAGAGTTTCTACCTGAAGAAAGAAAATAGAAAGAAAACGTGGAGCTTCTCTTGAAACAGAGATTGATAAAGATGTGGGAACAAGCAGGATGGAGGACCCTCCGCCCCCACCAGGGACCAGAAGACCCCTCTCAAGCCATTTGGAAGGGGTCCAAATCATCCCCAGCTTGATGTTTTATTATTATTATTCTTACTTTTATTAATTATCTTTATGTGTAGGTCGGGACATGTTGCATAAAAACGATTGGATGTAAGATCGACATGGAGATCGACAGACGAATCGCTGCAGCGTCAGCAATAACTACGACGCTGCATCGGTCCGTTGTGATAAAGAGAGAGCTGAGCCGAAAAGCAAAGCTCTCGATTTACAAGTTGATCTACGTTCCTACCCTCACCATGGTAACCAGGATCTACGTTCCTACCCTCACCATGGTAACCAGGATCTACGTTCCTACCCTCACCATGGTAACCAAGACCTACGTTCCTACCCTCACCATGGTAACCAGGATCTACGTTCCTACCCTCACCATGGTAACCAGGATCTACGTTCCTAACCTCACCATGGTAACCAGGATCTACGTTCCTACCCTCACCATGGTAACCAGGATCTACGTTCCTAACCTCACCATGGTAACCAGGATCTACGTTCCCACCCTCACCATGGTAACCAGGATCTACGTTCCTACTCTCACCATGGTAACCAGGATCTACGTTCCTACCCTCACCATGGTAACCAGGATCTACGTTCCTACTCTCACCATGGTAACCAGGATCTACGTTCCTACCCTCAGCATGGTAACCAGGATCTACGTTCCTACCCTCACCATGGTAACCAGGATCTACGTTCCTACCCTCACCATGGTAACCAGGATCTACGTTCCTACTCTCACCATGGTAACCAGGATCTACGTTCCTACCCTCACCATGGTAACCAGGATCTACGTTCCTACTCTCACCATGGTAACCAGGATCTACGTTCCTACCCTCAGCATGGTAACCAGGATCTACGTTCCTACCCTCACCATGGTAACCAGGATCTACGTTCCTACCCTCACCATGGTAACCAGGATCTACTTTCCTACCCTCACCATGGAAACCAGGATCTACGTTCCTAGCCTCACCATGGTAACCAGGATCTACATTCCTACCCTCACCATGGTAACCAGGATCTACGTTCCTACCCTCACCATGGTAACCAGGATCTATGTTCCTACCCTCACCATGGTAACCAGGATCTACGTTCCTACCCTCACCATGGTAACCAAGATCTACTTTCCTACCCTCACCATGGTAACCAGGATCTACGTTCCTACCCTCACCATGGTAACCAGGATCTACGTTCCTACCCTCAACATGGTAACCAGGATCTACGTTCCTACCCTCACCATGGTAACCAGGATCTACGTGCTTACCCTCACCATGGTAACCAGGATCTACGTTCCTACCCTCACCATGGTAACCAGGATCTACATTCCTACCATCACCTATGGTCACCAGGATCTACGTTCCTACCCTCACCATGGTAACCAGGATCTGCATTCCTACTCTCACCATGGTAACCAGGATCCAAGTTCCTACCCTCAACATGGTAACCAGGATCTACGTTCTTACCCTCACCATGGTAACCAGGATCTACGTTCCTACCCTCACCTATGGTCACCAGGATCTACGTTCCTACCCTCACCATGGTAACCAGGATCTACGCTCCTACCCTCACCATGGTAACCTGGATCTACGTTCCTACCCTCACCATAGTAACCAGGATCTATGTTCCTACCCTCACCATGGTAACCAGCTCTGGGTGGTGACCAAACGAATGAGATTGTGGATACAAGCGTTCAAAATGAGATTCCTCCGCAGGCTGACTGGACTCTTACTCAGAGATCGGGTGAGGAGCTCTGCCACCCAGGAGAAACGCAGTGTCGAGCTGCTCCTCTTCAGGGTCGAGAGAAGTCAGGTGGGGAGGTTCAGGCATCTGATTAGGATGCCCCCTGAGCGCCTCGTGGGTGAGGTGTTTCGGGCACGTACCACCAGGAGGAGACCAAGAGGCAGAACTCAAACCTGATGAACAGACTATGTCTCACAGCTATTCGGGACCCTTCTGGGTGAGCTTGAGGAGGCAGCCGGGGAGAGAGAAGCCTAGGCTTCCTGTCTGAGGCTGTTGTCCCCGCGACCCGGCCCCGGATGAGCGGAAGATGACGGAACAGAACAGATTGCATGACGACTTCCGGGCCTTGTTTATAAAGTGTGCGTATGCTAATTATTATAATTAATAATAATAAAATGTTGAAAAAATACATAGCTGAGAAATACTTGGACCACCTTCAGTGGTGCGCGGCTGTTCTCTTTGTCACCACTATACTGTAAGTTCCATTCCATTCCGTCATCTTACGCTTGTTCTCGGACCGGGTTGCTATAAGTTTAAAATATTTATTTTTTAATTCTGTGTCAAATTAATGCGTCAATCACAGACTTGCCGTGGTTACAATCTTCCAATCTCTTGTGGAGTTCGTCGCCATGGCAATGCAAAGGCAACATCTCGTCATTGTTTTTGAGTATTTTCAGGTAATTTTTTTTTTTGTTGTCGTTGTTGACTGAACTGTCTCAGGGGGAATCGAACCAGGTTCTCCTGTTTAAAAGACGTAATCTCTGTCACTAGGCCAACATCTCCTGGAACTGCCAACGACTCACTTGACTCTTGTTCAGGGGGCACGTCTCCGCGCCATTGAGGAGAATGGAGAGGTTGGCGGAGTTGTAGAGCCGGAGCTTCTTCTTGAGATGGAGGAATGCCACCAGAGTAGTCTCCAAAGGAACTGAAAGGCTGGGGCTCCAAAATCTCTTCTTGGGTTCATCTCTAGATTTAGGTCTCCCCTGTACAAGACTCTAGCGGCCAGAATCGATGTCTTCGACAGCCGGCTCTCCAAACCATCGAAAACATCAGGTGCCTCCAGTGGGTCTCCAACCAGATGCTCAGAGCCGGTATGTGCCAGCCCAAGGCATCGTTGCTAGATGCTCAACCCCGCACTCAGACTCGTTATGCATCAAGTCATTTACATGATCCACATATTGAGTTCTAGAGGCGTCTTTGAGGCGGGATGGAGATCAAGCTGGTTTACGCCTGGGATTCGTCGCAGACAGAATTTATGGAGCGTACGTTGTGTACGCAGAGATATTGTGCTGTTGACAAATCTCAAGTTTGTGTAATGCAAGTGCCGCCGTGGTGTTGATTAAAAAAGCTGCTCAGCCAACGTAATTCTTAATAAAAAAGACTCCTGATTTAATTTAAAACCATTGCACTCCGCCACCTTCATAAATGGCTCAATCAGAGTAGATTTGGGCATAAACATGTTTCATATCCACGGCACCTGGCCTGCCTGTAAACTTGTCCGGTCAGAGATCCTTTCAGGTCTCATCATCTCTTTCTCTGCTGTCTTCTTCTTTTCTAAGCTGTGGGACTGAAACGTCCTCTTCAACTCATCCACATCAATGAACGTCTCCACATGAGTCCTCACAAACCTCCCTGCTCTTTTTCTTTGCCTTCCAGTCACCATGGAGATGGCCAAGAAGCGTCTCTGACATGACTGCTGGGACGGCCCCCGTCTGTCCAGCGCTTTCACCCAGAGGTCCCCATCGGGTGACTGGTGTGGGACCAAGAAAACCCTGGTGACACATTGCTGGTGAACGTAATGTCAGCATGTAAACATTTTCCACAGATTTTACTGGTCGTACGGTAGTTTGTTTTTTATTCCCAGCATGTAAAGTTCCATTATTTTGCAGATTACATAGTACATGTGTGTGAATGAGAGGGATCCAAATGGAAAAGTGAGGTTACAGGGAGAAGAGATAAAGAAGGTGGAAGATTTTAAGTATCTAGGATCAACAGTCCAGAGCAATGGAGAGTGTGGAAAAGAGGTGAAGAAGTATGTGCGGGCAGGCTGGAACGGGTGGAGGAAAGTATCAGGTGTGATGTGTGATAGATAGAAGAGTTACAGACAAAAAGAAAGGGAAAGTGTACAAAACCGTGGTGAGAGCGGCCATGCTGATTGGTCTAGAGACAGTACCACTGAGGAAACGACAGGAAACAGAGATGGAGGTAGCAGAGATGAAGATGCTGAGGATCTCTCTGGGAGTGACCAGGATGGACAGGATCAGAGGAACAGCACATGTTAGAGGTTTTAAAGTCAGAGAGGACAGACTGAGATGGTTTGGACATGTTGAGAGGAGAGAGGGAGAGTACATCAGAAGAAGGATGCTGGGTTTGGAACCACCAGGAAAGAGGTCTTGAGCAGGGGTGCCCGACCTTTTTTGTCCCAAAATCTACTTTACAAATATCAAACCTCCTGAGATATATCAGTCCCATGTTACCATCACAAACCCTACAGATCGTTTCCAACCTGCTTTAACAACCCCATAACACAATTTGTCACAGCGCTTTGCGAGGGGGAGGAGCCACAGCAGCACCGCAGGCTGCTTATTGATTACAGGCTTAATAACGTGATTTCACGTCACAGACTCCAAAAATCTCCAGTAACAGCAGAAAAGTCGCTAGATTTACACTTTTTTTTTTAAGTTTTTTTTTTTTCAATGCCATGCGATCTACCCATAATGTCTTTGCGATCGACCAGTCGATCGCAATCGACGTAATGGGCACCCCTGGTCTAGAGGAAGACCAAAGAGGAGGTTCATGGATACATTGAAGGAAGACATGAAGATAGTTGGGGTGACCGAAGAGGATGCAGGAGATAGGGTTAGACGGAAGAAACTGACTTGATGTGGCGGCCCCTGAAGGGGAATGCAGAAAGAAGAAGTAACTTGGTTTAGATCCACATGAAGGACAGATCCCCTCCCTGGACTGACAGGACTAAATACTAACTAAACTAGCTGTACAGCAGATGGGCTTCATCCTGGTGGAAATGGGTGTAGCTGGGGATACAGTGACAGGGATTAGAGATGACGACCCTGGGACATGAAAGCCTGGGATCAGCCAAGAGTATGTAGATCTATCAAGAGCAATAATGAAGGAAAGCAAACGATTATGAATCTAAATGTGTTTGAAACTCTTTAAGACGGGGAATAAAACCTGTTTGAACGGGTTTTTCTTTGTTCCTCTGAGTGAAAGCAGCAGCTTTAGGTGAAACTCTTTGTGTGTCTGACACAATGAGCGTTTGTCTTGTTGTTGGTAAAGGTTATCGTCCTTGTTGAGCGATGGCTTCATTTTCAGCTTCTTCAGGGAAGAAACGTGGGCTGGAGTTTATTTGAAATGTAGATTTGGAGCCATGTCTGCAACGCTTTCATCCCGGCCATGAAAAATGCATGCTGTGATCTCATTATCCTGCTCTCCTCTTGGAACGCTACAGAAAATCAATCCAGGCCACAGATTCCTCACCATGACTGAGAAGTGGGAGGAGAAGTGGGTGGATGGACTGAAGGGCTGGACATTAACTTCCACTTTTTATTTTCCTTCATCCTTGTGTGTGTGTGTGGAGTGGGTGGAAGGGGGTGTCTCCACAGCAACCTTCACCTGCACCTCAACAACCCCCATCAACAAATCTCAAGTCAGATGGTTGGTGTTTAACTAACCCAATAAAATGATTGGATAACGGTGGATGCCGAACTCCTTCACAACCTTCTCTGCAGGCTTTAAAATATTTGAACCGTAAACTGATGTTAATTAGATTTTTTTTCTGTAAATATTTACGAAACATTTCCAAATGGTCTGTTTCAAGTTTTTTCCGATGCCGCTTGAAAATGGGTGTTTTCACTTTAAATCATTTGACCAATCAGATTCCAGCCAGAATAATGTCGACTTGAATCTGCACCTGTCTCTAGAACCCGTTTTGTTGACTCTATCTAAGACAGTGTGTCTTAATTATTTCCTCACACGCGCCGCCATCGCCCCCCGAGAATAAGAAAAACATCTTACTATACTTACTATAATTGGTATCATTTATCTATAAAATTGTTATAAGTACACCCATGCATAACACTGTATCCTTATTAATGTAAAAGAGGAAAAAAAAGAAAGAAATATGGGCCAATTTACGACAACTAGCTTTATTAACTGTAACACCATTACTGCCCCTACGTAGTGGAGTGGTATTGCACTTTATTCCAGAACGATAAAAAAAAATTGAAAAATTAAAAAAGCATGTTCCCTGAGGTCAAATGTATGGAAAGCCATTGGGGTCACTACAGACACGTAATCTAGCGCTCTAAAGGATTAATTTAGCGTGTTAAGTTTCAAATCTAGCGCATGAGATTACATGCGTCTAGCGGCCCCATTGGCTTTCCATAGCCCTGCTTGACGAAGCGCACCCCATATTTGGGAACCCTTGATTTAAGAGAACGGCGATGAAACTGTTGCTTCAGACAAACAGATTTTGAGTTGATCTCCCAAAAGCAGAAGATAACACCACTGATTGGACAGTCACAATCAACGGCTAGTTTATCAGCTAGGTGTCAAACAACAACTTTTCATTCCGACATCTTCCGCTCATCCGGGGCCGGATCACAGGGGCAACAGCCTCAGACGGAAAGCCCAGGCTTCTCTCAGCCTGGCTGCATCCTCCAGCTCACCCGGAAGGATCCCGAGTTGTTCCCGGCCAGGTCATTGGTGCCTGTCGTGGCGGCAACGCCCGAACCCGCTGGTGGACACCGGTGGTGAGGGATGCCGTCAAGCTGAAGGAGTCTTACTGGGCCTTCTTGGCCTGCAGGACTCCTTAGGCAGTTGACATGTATCGGCGGGCGAAGCAGAACGCAGCTTTGGTGATCGTTGAGGCAAAGGCCCGAGCTTGGGAGGAGTTTGGCGAGACCATGGAAAACGACTTCCGAACGGCTTCAAAGAAATTCTGGTCTAACAACAACTGAAAGAGAAAAACGTACCGATTTGGTTGCTAAATATTCATGTTTGGGCGTTCGTGTCCTTGAGACCCGCCTTCTTGATGAGGAGTTTGTTGTGCGTGTAGTTTGTAGTTACATTTATTCTGTTTCCACCTGGTCTGCTGATAGGCTGGTTCAAAGAGGAAAGTTTTATCCACCACTGATGGAGAGAGTTATGTTTCTATGCTTGTTGAAATCATTTTCACAGTTAAGTCAATTAGAAAAATGAAACATTTGAGCCCATTTATTGTGTTCTGAAACAGTTTAACCTGATTTAATCTTTGTTCCAGATGTTCTGCAGCAGGTGTAATAACGCCGGCTGGGGGTCGTGTCGTGTCTCTGTAACGCAGTGCTGCCTTTGCTGTCTCACTAAATGATGCTGTTTTAACCGGGCTGCAGTCACCATGGTAACTGTCTACAAAAGGATTTAGTGAGATTGGTCCATTCTGAGATTAACAGCTTGTTTGGTCCACTAACGTTTGATGGATGTTTCTCTCGTTGCCAATCGTCACTGCGTTGATTAATGAAGCTGAATATCTTTAAAGTGGCTCTGCTGGTGCAACATGGGTTCCATCTGGAAGCAGATGTTACACAGCTGGACGTTAGAACCAGAATAAAGTTATTAAAAACCAGCACAAAGTTAATACACAGTAATGTAGAAAGGTGAGAGCGGCCATGCTCATTGGTCTAGAGCAGTGCTTCTCAATTATTTCCTGTTGTGCCCCCCCCTAGAAAGAAGAAAATATCTCCCCTCCGCCCCACTCTCCACCGCGACTATAATTAGTATCATTTGTCTATGAAATTGTTCTACGTACGCCTCTACATAACATTTTATCCTTATTAACGTTAAAGAAAACCAAAAAGAAAAGCTTTATCAACATTTTTTTTTTAGTCGTAACAGAAAAGATTTAAAGCAGGGGTTCCCAACCTTTTCTGCGCCACAGACCGGTTTAGTGTCTGACAATATTTTTACGGACTGGTCTTAAGATGATGAGACCAGCCGGAAAAAAATGGCTTTTTTAAATCAATAATAATAAACTTAAATCCACTTTGTCTTCACGAGAATATTTATTAGCAGCGTCTTTTTAACGTGGAAACATTCTTTCTGCTCGAACGGGCTCTTGTAGCCATGGTAACGGTAAACATGTACCTTCAAAATAAAAGATATCACAACAACAAAGTGAATAAAAATAACAGTTCTGTGCGGCCCGATACCACATGACCCGCGGCCCGGTACCAGTCCGCGGCCCAGTGGTTGGAGAACACTGATTTAAAGTGCTTCAATTACCTTGAAATTCAATCAAATTTAATTCTTATTTAAACTATAAACATGTTTGACTAATTTGAACCATTTGATACTGAAAATAAATTAAATAAAATCAATAAATTTAAATTGATCAGCAACATTACCTCAGGAGCACAAAATATAAAACACTTTAATCTACAAAACAAAAAGGAATCAAACAATTTGTGCTGTTTTTTATTTAATTAAGGAAGTCAGAATTAGTGGCTACAATGAGCACGTTTTGCAGTTCACCGCTTTTCGAAGCGGGGTTTGAAGCATAATACTGCAACTCTCAGCTCCTGCTCAATGTTTAGCTGAGACCTGTACTTGGTCTTGTAGTACGGCAAAAAAAAAAAAATGTTCCACAGGGTAACACGTGCCTCCCCTGGTATCGCCCCCCTCCAGCCGCACCCCGCCCAAGCGGGGCGCGCCCCGCTATTTGAGAAGTCCTCGTCTAGAGACAGTGGAACTGAGAAAAAGACAGTAAACAGGTAGCAGAGATGAAGATGCAGAGGATCTCTCTGGGAGTGACCAGGATGGACAGGATCAGAGGAGCAGCACATGTTAGAGGTTTTGGAGATAAAGTGTTCTAAGACTTTGTGTTCCCAAAGTCAGATAAACATCACTGTTAAAATCCTGTAAAAGATAGAAAAAAAACAAAATAAAGCTGATAAAAACAAGTATTCAGTCAGTAGAAGTTGTCCTTAGGTGTGGTTGAATCCAAGCGTGAAACACGGGATGAAAAGGAGAAACATAAGATTTATTTCTAATCAGGTAAAAACAGATTCTTCGAAGCAGGCAGGTTCTTCTGAGGCAGGCGGGTTATCTAAGGCAGGCGAGTTTCTTAAACAAAGAAAAACAAAATATAAGACGACAGGCAAGAAAATTAGCAAAGATCTACAAAAGGCTTCTTGTTACCGAATGGAACTCAACAATCTGGCACAGGCTGAGGGTGGAGGACAGCTTATGTAGCTTGCTGATTGCTGATCATCTGTAGGTGGTGAGTAAGTTGCCATGGAGACAGACCCTGTTAGAAGCAGGAGCAGGGATCACAACAGGTAAATCAAGAATATATTTAATCTAATGAAAGAATCTGGAGGAATGGGTCCATGTGAGGGAATTTAAAAAAAAAAAAAAAAAGCTGAAATAAGATCAAAAAGCATGTCCTGGGGCCCGTTTCAAGAAGGAAGTTCAACAAACTTTGAGTTTAAATCTAAACCTTGAGTTGGTCAACTCTGAGATTGAAAACTCTGAGTTTTCGGTTTCAGATCAGCTGAAAACAGTTGGATTAATCAACTTCAAGTTGATTGACTCAGAGTTTAGAAAATGCACCTTGAGAATAAAAAGCCCTGATCAATGGAGTGCAGACATTAGGAGTTACCATAGAAACAGGAGTAAACAAAGAGGTCTTAATATTTCTAACAGACTGAGCTGGATGTCCTACTGCAGACATACAGACAGTATGAGAACATTTTTATTCAAAAAAATGTCTTTGGAGCAGAGAGAAAAGGCCTGGATGGAAATAGCTGCCAGAATAGATACACACGTTTACATTTAATCATAGTGTTCGGTGTAGCTAATTACTGAATAAGGGTGGAGCTCGGGGGCGTGCTATAGCTCAGTGGTACAACGTTCACCCTTGGAACGGGAGTTCACGGGATCGAATCCCACTGAGCTCACGTCAGCTTGCTGCGGTGTAATATAGAACACAGATTTTCCCATTGAAGGATGAACAAAGTATACTTATTTTTTATTTTTTTGTTGTCGTATTCCAGTAAAATGGGAAATCATTCTTAATTTTTCAATCATTTAAGAAATTACTTCAGTAATTAAATAGAAGACCAATATTTGTATGAATTAAAACTTCTTTTTAAACTTCTCATTGTGGATGAGGAGGGATTTGTACAATAACAATAATCCTATAATGAAATACATTTTATGGAGAGCAATAAATACATAAATCTAACTGTGTTTTTAAACTTTACCAACACTGATGTATTTCTATAAATAATCCTGTCGGCATTAAAAGAATATGAAAAATAAAACCATAATTTAAACAGGTAAAACATGATGATGTCATAGATCACAGGTAGACCACCTGACTTTATTAAATAATTAATTCTATCAATGCAGCTGCTGAACACTGTTGCCGCTCAGCATCTCCAACTTTAATCAAGAAAAAAAAACGTAACGCAACAAGCGATACAAGAGTGTGTGATGTGTCTGATGGATGAATAAGATTATTAATGTATGTTATGGAGTCTCAAGAAAAACAGTACCGCTCAAATAAACATGAATGAAGAGATGATAGAAAATTAACTCGTGGTCTCAAAATTATTTTGTGTCATAAATTCATTTCCCTGTGAATGAATCCAGCGTCCTCATCTACGTACATTATGATCTAGAAAAGGACGTGTCATTTTAGTCTCTGCGTGAAGGAAACGGGTGGTTTTTTTTTTTATTTTTACATACTTTATTTTTCCCTCATCGGAGAAATTTTTGCAATTTATCCATCAATGTAGAAACAGATTGAACAAGGAAGGCGTATTTAAACCCTGTTCACTTTAAAAAGGAGCGGAGACCGAGAGAAACTCTGGGTTTCCTCAAGTAAACCTGCTACCGACCAGGTTTGGTTTGCTGAGTCAGTTTCCCCAGTAACCGACTCTGAGTTTTGATTAACTCTCTTCTTGAAACTGGCTTAACTAACTCAGAGTTTACTGATTTAAGTTACCTCCCTTTCTGAAACCGAAAAGTCTGAGTTTTCCACATTCTGGGGTTAACAAACTTTGAGTTTCCACAAAACCTCCTTCTTGAAACGGGCCCCCTGGTGTTTTGAGAAAATTTGTTTATGTTTTTGTTTATGTTTATGAGGAAATTTTATGTTTTTCCCCTTTATTACTACGACCGCTGCGTTCTAATCCTACCTGCAAGCGCCATGACCGTCAATGTGATGCTAATGTAATTATTCATGTTTTTCGCTGCTTTATTTCCTAAATAAACTTTTAAACCACTCAATTTTTAAAGTAATAATAATGATAAAATGTTAAATATTTTTAAAACCTAGAATAAAAAGCAAACACCAAAATAAAATGATCTAACATGTTAATGGTCTACTTTTTTTTTTTTTCGCATTTTGCGCTGCTGCTTCAAAAATGTCCTCGTTATAAATTGGCTCCAATATGTTAACCTGAACTTTCAAGACTTATCTAGAAAACATGGCCGACTTTATTCAGACTCTCTTCATGGTGTCTCTTCAATATTATCTCACTCAACCTTTCTAAAATGTTTCTGTGATGGCGTCAGATTCCTCCTTGTCTCTCTCCACAAATATAAACACACACTTACATGTGGCCATAGCAATGTGTGTGTTGCCATAGGAACATAGCAACAACTTCCAATGCGCGCTTCCTCCCAGCTGCTGCGGAGTGCAGCAGGTTAGAGGAGATAAAATGCTTGTAAATTTTGAAATGTTCCTTTTTAGAACACAAAAAACCACATAATAAAATATAAATGTGTTTATATTAAAAGGTCAGCCTCCTAGGTTGTGTTTTGTTTATTCTAATTAGCATATTAAAGTGACGTGTGGTCAAATTGACGGCTGTGGCAGTCCTAGTGTTGAACTACCTGTCCTGCTCTTATGTAACACCTAATCATCGAATGAAGTGATCTTTAAACTCAGACATGAGCAAACGGCTTTTGTTCAGACAGTTTTTCCAGAAATGTTCCAACGTTTTCTACGAACACCACAAGCTGACCTTAAAAAGCTTTTTGTTTATTAAAATGCCAGAAAGTCCCTTGACATTTCCTTCCACGGTGGTGTCTTCTTTCAGGTGTGGGCTGTGGGGATTTACAGCTCATCCTTTCCCCACTCTGTCAAAGATCAATGTTTCTCCAGCGGCATCGCTCTGAGTCTGCTTAAATGTGTTTATCCGGCACGTTCTATTCCTCCGACAGTCATTTGGAACGATGATGGGAACAAATCGCTGCTAAACAAGTTACGGAGGAGAAGATGGAGCAGACGTTGCTGGCTTCATTACTCCTCAGTGAGACGCTGGGTGGTCCAAATATAGTCGAAACCAAACACACACACCAGCTATTTTTACCATCAGAGGATCTTTAAACTTTGGGTGTTCAAGACAAACATGGAAGCAGCACAATTTATTTCTCTTCAGGCGTAACAGACAGTTTATCAGACAGTAACAACCAAACAGGACATTCCTGTCCTTACAGACTCGTTTTTAAGGAGGAAAAACTCGTTAAAAACCTACTTAGAGGAGAAACAAGAATGCTTCTGCCTGCTCTGTATCACCAACCTAATGAGTGGTTGAGGTCTTCGTGAGGATGAAGCAGTTTAATGTGGGAAATTTTTACAGTTTTTGACTTTAACCTAATCATTTCATACAAAGTTGGTAACTCTGGTTGAGTAACTCTGAGCAATTTAATTAAAGCTCCTTTAGTGGTGATTAGGTTTTGTAATGTGTATAACAAGGGAAAAGGTGGAAAAGTGAGGTTACAGGGAGAAGAGATAAAGAAGGTGGAAGATTTTAAGTATCTAGGATCAACAGTCCAGAGCAATGGAGAGTGTGGAAAAGAGGTGAAGAAGCGTGTGCAGGCAGGCTGGAACGGGTGGAGAAAAGTATCAGGTGTGATGTGTGATAGAAGAGTTTCATCTAAAAAGAAAATGTACAAAACCGTGGTGAGAGCGGCCATGCTGATTGGTCCAGAGACAGTGTGGTGAGAGCGGCCATGCTGATTGGTCTAGAAACAATGTGGTGAGAGCGGCCATGCTGATTGGTCTAGAGACAGTGTGGAGAGAGTGGCCATGCTGATTGGTCTAGAGACAGTGTGGTGAGAGCGGCCATGCTGATTGGTCCAGAGACAGTGTGGTGAGAGCGGCCATGCAGATTGGTCCAGAGACAGTGTGGAGAGAGCGGCCATGCTGATTGGTCTAGAGACAGTGTGGTGAGAGCGGCCATGCTGATTGGTCTAGAGACAGCGTGGTGAGACCAGCCATGCTGATTGGTCTAGAGACAGTGGCACTGAAGAAAAGACAGGAAACAGAGATGGAGGTAGCAGAGATGAAGATGCTGAGGATCTCTCTGGGAGAGACCAGGATGGACAGGATTAGAGGAACAGCACATGTTAGAGGTTTTAAAGTCAGAGAGGTCAGACTGAGATGGTTTGGACATGTGCAGAGGAGAGAGAGAGAGAGTACATCAGAAGAAGGATGCTGGGTTTGGAACCACCAGGAAAGAGAACTAGAGGAAGACCAAAGAGGAGGTTCATGGATACAGTGAAGGAAGACATGAAGATAGTTGGTGTGACCGAACAGGATGCAGGAGATAGGGTTAGATGGAAGAAACTGACTTGCTGTGGCGCCTCCTGGAGGGAAATGATGGAAGAAGAAGAAGATGTTGTATAGCAAGATTAACTCAGGTCATGAAAATCATCACAAAAGAACTGTAACGATGTCGGGCAGACGGAGGATCCAGTGGCATGAAGACGTAGAGTACAGTTTATCAGGGAATGGTAGCGGTAGCGGGCAGGGTGCAGGCGGTGAAGGATGAACAAACTTAGGAGAAGGAGCAGGCTGGATGGCAGGGCTGGGAGCGGCAAGCCAACCTGGTGGAGGAGCAAGACCACGGCACAGAGTGCCGGAGGCAGCTTAAGTACAAAGTTGGCACTGATGATGAGGAGAGGCTTGACTGTCACGGGCAGAGAGTTGGAGGCAGCCGTGGTCAGAGGAGGAAAGCTCAACTAGGTAAAGCCCAGGGTATATTGAGGGTTGAGAATACCTCAGAATATCCCAAAAATACGCAATATACCCTAACGTTCATAAATGATTCGGAATCAGAATATACTTTATTGATCCCACACATGGGAAATTTGTGTGTCACAGCAACAACTTCCTATCTGCTAAGTGAGTCGTTGTAGAGCCCGATCACGTACGGAAAGAAAGACCTCCGGTAACGAGATGTTCTCGAGCGGAGCTGTCTGAGCCTCTTGGAGAAGAAGCTCCGCTGTTCGTCCAGGAATGGGTAGAGAGGATGGTCAAGATTGTCCATGATGGACAAAAGTTTGATTCAGCGTTACTGTAATACGACAATTTCTGGAGTCCGATTTGGGGTACTTTGTTGAGTTTTCCGGTTCTTGGCCGTTACTACCATGGAGATAACACAGAAAGGATAAGAAAGAGCAACGAATCTAGGACATTTCGTCCATGGACTTTTGGGCCA
Organism: Neostethus bicornis; assembly: GCA_902685375.1. NCBI lineage: Eukaryota > Metazoa > Chordata > Actinopteri > Atheriniformes > Phallostethidae > Neostethus > Neostethus bicornis. The sequence goes on along the minus strand of LR738547.1, from coordinate 3,116,683 downwards.
CGAACCATTTTTTCTTTTCTCTTGAAATACATCCCTAACCCAACCCTATTTCTGTGATAATGTATCCTGTGAAATTGAATAAAACTGTCGCATTACACAAAATAATTGCTTTTAGTCAGTTTTATCCCATGGCCCAAATATCCTAGTCACCGGGGCTCAAATATCCTAGGTTGCAGTTTCTTGTCCCAAATGTCCGTGGACAAAATGTTCGTGCCCGAAATGTCCGTTCACCAAGAAGAACGTGTGGCTCAAAAGCACCACAAAAGAGTTACGAAAGAGCTTTGAAATGTGCACAAGAGTGACGAGAGACCAAGGAAGTACAATGAAAGAGCCGGAAAAGATACCGAAGAGCACTGGAACTTCATTGAAGGGCTTTTCCAGCTACTGTACCTCGGCATTCGAAATGAGTATGCTAAGCAACCACATGCCTATTTTACTATGTTTCATGCATTCTGTAGTCAGTTTTACTGCCACCGAAAATGCATCTGTACACGGTGTACGTGTGTTTCTGCATCTTGTTATTGACAATAGTTCTCCAACAAGACACAATCAGTGACCAGAGAATGACGTTCAAAAGGTTCATGCCCAAATTAAATGCATAAAAATAACCCCATCAAGTGGTTTGTTGGATAAAAAGTTAGACATTGGTTGAGACTCAAATATACTTATCGAACACAAAACGATGAATTAGCTTTGAATCTTCAACTCTGCGTTAAAGAGAACATCAAGTTTCTCCGAGCAGTACACCAAGAAAAATCCCAGAGCGACACCCAAATTTTTGTTTAAATCCAACAAACAGGACTCCTGGCAAAAGACTGGCCTCTGAGACGTAAGGAGGCTGTCCCAGAGGTCTGAATATAACATGGACATTCTGAGAAATGGCGGCTTGTCCCAAAATTTACATGCTGTTTCACAAGATGTGTTTGTTTAAAATAATTCTTACCCCATTACATTTTAAGGATATGGTGTCTTTTGTTAGATCAGAAATTCATTACCCGCCAAAAAACAGAATGATTTTATTCAGTTTCACTTCAGTTTTTGACATTTTAATTTCCCCCTCCTCTCGATCTGTTTGGTCTTGCCCTCTGGGCACATGCATGACACAGCTTAAATAATTTAAGGCCGCAAATACAAGTGTGTGCGGAGCTCGTGCACTGCTGCTGAAAGAAAACACTTTCTACTTTCATTGTAACATGGGAGAAAGAAATCTGTGGCCTAAAACAACCTGGGTTGAATCAGTGGCTGAGAGCTCGCAAATTACTCAAACATGTATGAACAAGGCAAAGGCGTGCACGACCAGCTGCTGGCTCTAGGAGGCACATCCATTGTGGCTGGAGGTTACCCCTCAGCTACCCCGACAAGCCCGGGGTAGCTGAGGAGAAAGAGTCGATCTGGAGGGGGTGCGGAGAAAGAGACGGTCCTGTGTTTTTGCGGTTTCCATGGACACGTCCGGTTGCTCGCTTGAGGAACTGGAGGCGCTCACTCGGACCCAGTGAAATACAAAGAGATCAGTTTGGTGTTCTTCACTGCGGCCAGGCTTTATGGACCCATTCCGGCCTCCAGCTTTTGGGTTGCCAGGCTGGACACAGTGCGACCGAACTGGGACACCGGTGGATGGGGTGAGGGGGCATCGAGGTGTTTGCGCTGCAGCACTGATCTTTGGGGATTAATAAAGCATATTCAATTCATAAATAAAGCTCAAATATGGTAGAAACTTTCAGCTTGATTCATCAGACTGTTGGTTTGTCTCCATGGAAACAGTCTGACCTTGCAGCGTTAGGGTTGGTTCACTCCACAGTGGGCGAGTTAGGATTAAAAACAAACTTGTGGTCCTTAAGACAGAAATCTATTAATCTGAGAACAAACAGGAGACGTGTGGAAGTTTTCCTGGTATTTTACAGACAGAGATACCCAGAAAAACACGTTGTGGTCTCAGTGGTCTCCAGTAAGAAATCCATGAAGAGGTTTTATTGATTTAAACTGCGTTAATGAGGACAATGTGTCTCAGTTTCTCTGCTTCTCTTCTCGGTGTGTTGGCGAGGCCGCTAATTGTTTCTAACAGCTTTTTCTTAACATGTCTAATTATGTGTGATTACGCTCCATTTTACAGCAATTTCAGAGCATTTTATTCATTTTATTCAAAATAACAAAAAGAAAGACTGTTAATCTAACGATTCATATTGAAATGAGAGTTTTATTTCTAATATTTAATGGTTATGATCTCATTAATGATGATGTGATAAAAAATTATTTACAGGCCAAAAGACAAACCCGGTCAAGTAGCTCATTTTGATGTAATAATAATACTGTACGGTTTATCTCTGTAACTCCTGAAGAGTCAAACAAAGATGTTTTACAAGACGTAAGATAAACACATTTCAAATAAAACAGGAACTAATAAAAGGATAAAAACCAGGGGCGGCGCATACCCCTGCCCACCCCCCTTTTTGGTCCACAAAAAAAAAAGTAGAAGAAAGGAAATGGGACTAGTCAAGCTATGCCCTCGCAGGGCCAGCAAATCAGCCACCAAAATGCTGGAAAATTAATCTTATTTTTCAAAATCTTCTGGGGGGAAGATGCCCCCCACACCCCCCAGGCTCCCCTATACTGCCTTTGTCAATGATCTTACACCCTCCCTCGGGCCCCCTCTTTAGAAAATCCTTGATCCACCCCTGAAAACCTTATTAATATTATTATGGTTTCAGTGAAGGTAGGGTGGGTCCCGTCGGCATTGGGCCAACCAGTTGAACCAAGATTTTCCAGTGCAGGCGATCTTGGACCAGCTGTTTGCTTCCTCGACGGTGACTTTGAGTTGTTGGAGGTCGCCCGTGCTTACGTCGTGCCATCGGGAACGGAGCTTGCCTTGTGATCTTTTCAAGCCGACGACCTTTGGATGGAATTGAAGGATGGTACCATAGTGAGGGTAGGAACATAGATCCTGGTTACCATGGTGAGGGTAGGAACATAGATCCTGGTTACCATGGTGAGGGTAGGAACGTAGATCCTGGTTACCATGGTGAGGATAGGAACGTAGATCCTGGTTACATTGGTGATGATAGGAACGTAGATCCTGGTTACCATGGTGAGGGTAGGAACATAGATCCTGGTTACCACGGTGAGGGTAGGAACGGAGATCCTGGTTACCATGGTGAGGGTAGGAACGGAGATCCTGGTTATTATGGTGAGGGTAGGAACGTAGATCCTGGTTACCATGGTGAGGGTAGGAACGTAGATCCTGGTTACCATGGTGAGGGTAGGAACGTAGATCCTGGTTACCATGGTGAAGGTAGGAACGTAGATCCTTGTTACCATGGTGAGGGTAGGAACGTAGATCCTGGTTACCACGGGGAGGGTAGGAACATAGATCCTGGTTACCATGGTGAGGGTAGGAACGGAGATCCTGGTTATTATGGTGAGGGTAGGAACGTAGATCCTGGTTACCATGGTGAGGGTAGGAACGTAGATCCTGGTTACCATGGTGAGGGTAGGAACGTAGATCCTGGTTACCATGGTGAAGGTAGGAACGTAGATCCTTGTTACCATGGTGAGGGTAGGAACGTAGATCCTGGTTACCATGGTGAGGGTAGGAATGTAGATCCTGGTTACCATAGTGAGGGTAGGAATGTAGATGCTGGTTACCATGGTGAGGGTAGGAATGTAGATCCTGGTTACCATGGTGAGGGTAGGAACGTAGATCCTGGTTACCATGGTGAGAGTAGGAACGTAGATCCTGGTTACCATGGTGAGGGTAGGAACGTAGATCCTGGTTACCATGGTGAGGGTAGGAACGTAGATCCTGGTTACCATGGTGAGGGTAGGAACGTAGATCCTGGTTACCATGGTGAGGGTAGGAATGTAGATCCTGGTTACCATAGTGAGGGTAGGAATGTAGATGCTGGTTACCATGGTGAGGGTAGGAACGTAGATCCTGGTTACCGTGGTGAGGGTGGGAACATAGATCCTGGTTACCATGGTGAGGGTGGGAACATAGATCAACTTGTAAATCGAGAGCTTTGTTTTTCGGCTCAGCTCTCTCTTTACCACGACGGACTGATGCAGCGTCCTAGTTATTGCTGATGCCGCACCGATTCGTCTGTCAATCTCCCGCTCCATCTTTCCCCAACTTGTGAACAAGACCCCGAGATTCTTAAAGTCCTCCGCTTGGGGCAGGACCCTGTCCCTGACCTGCAGGGGGCATTCCACCCTTTTCCGGACGAGGACCATGGTCTCGGATTTGGAGGTGACCATTCCCATCCCGGCCGCTTCACACTCGGCAGCAAATCGATCCAGCGAGAGCTGGAGATCACGGTCCGATGAAGCCAACAGAACCACCTCATCCGCTAAAAGCAGAGACTCGATCCTGAGGTCACCAAACCGAATCCTTCAGATAAAATAAAGAACTGTAACTGGTCATGTTGATGATGTCATATGATTCTTTACTGGTGGAGAGGAGCATGAAACCAGTGAGGGGCTGCTGGTTTGTCGCTGTCAGTCATTCTTTCCTAATTGTCTGCTGATGCTCGTTAATCTGACGAGGCATGAAGATGAGCCGCCGTCTCCAGGGAGATGAGACCTTCATCCAAGCTGAACATTTCATAATTGGAACGTAAATAATTTGGTTCTCTAGGAAAAAAAACAGTGGGCTGTTTTTAGGATGACAGGAAGGTGAGAAGATGAAGCCATGATCGACGGGGTCATCAAACGTGCTCAGGCTGGATTTGGTTGGAGGTAGAACCAGTGTATGTCTGACCTTTTAAATGTAATTAGTTACATTACAAATTACATCTTTCAAAAAGTACCTGACTTCGTAGCTTTGTTGTAATCACATAAAAGTAATTAGTTAAAAACCAAACTTTAATTGGCCTCAAAAATATAAAAATTTAGATATTAGATTTTATAGAATGTTAAAAAAAAATCTAAACACTGTAAATGCCCATATGAGTGTGGACGTCCGCAATAATTATGATGCTGCTTCGGTCCGCTGTGGTGAAGAAAGAGCTGAGCCTAAAAGCAAAGCTTTTGATTTCCCAGTCGATCTACGTTGCTACCGTCACCATGGTAACCAGGATCTATTTTCCTACCCTCACCATGGTAACCAGGATCTATGTTCCAACCCTCACCATGGTAACCAGGATCTATGTTCCTACCCTCAGCATAGTAACCAGGATCTATTTTCCTACCCTCACCATGGTAACCAGGATCTACGTTCCTACCCTCACCATGGTAACCAGGATCTACGTTCCTATCCTCACCATGGTAACCAGGATCTATGTTCCTACCCTCACCATGGTAACCAGTCGATCTACGTTCCTACCCTCACCATGGTAACCAGGATCTATTTTCCTACCCTCACCATGGTAACCAGGATCTACGTTCCTACCCTCACCATGGTAACCAGGATCTACGTTCCTACCCTCACCATGGTAACCAGGATCTACGTTCCTACCCTCACCATGGTAACCAGGATCTATGTTCCTACCCTCACCATGGTAACCAGGATCTATGTTCCTACCCTCACCATGGTAACTAGGAACTACGTTCCTACCCTCACCATGGTAACCAGGATCTATGTTCCTACCCTCACCATGGTAACCAGGATCTATGTTGCTACCCTCACCATGGTAACTAGGAACTACGTTCCTACCCTCACCATGGTAACCAGGATCAACGTTCCTACCCTCACCATGGTAACTAGGAACTAAGTTCCTACTCTCCCCATGGTAACCAGGATCTATGTTCCTATCCTCACCATGGTAACCAGGATCTACGTTCCTCCCCTCACCATGGTAACCAGGATCTACGTTCCTACCCTCACCATGGTTACCGGGATCTACGTTCCTACCCTCACCATGGTAACCAGGATCTATGTTCCTACCCTCACCATGGTAACCAGGATCTATGTTCCTACCCTCACCATGGTAACTAGGAACTACGTTCCTACCCTCACCATGGTAACCAGGATCTATGTTCCTACCCTCACCATGGTAACCAGGATCTATGTTGCTACCCTCACCATGGTAACTAGGAACTACGTTCCTACCCTCACCATGGTAACCAGGATCAACGTTCCTACCCTCACCATGGTAACCAGGATCTATGTTCCTACGTCACCATGGTAACCAGGATCTATGTTCCTACCCTCACCATGGTAACTAGGAACTACGTTCCTACCCTCACCATGGTAACCAGGATCTATGTTCCTACCCTCACCATGGTAACCAGGATCTATGTTGCTACCCTCACCATGGTAACTAGGAACTACGTTCCTACCCTCACCATGGTAACCAGGATCAACGTTCCTACCCTCACCATGGTAACTAGGAACTAAGTTCCTACTCTCCCCATGGTAACCAGGATCTATGTTCCTATCCTCACCATGGTAACCAGGATCTACGTTCCTACCCTCACCATGGTAACCAGGATCTATGTTCCTACCCTCACCATGGTAACTAGGAACTACGTTCCTACCCTCACCATGGTAACCAGGATCTATGTTCCTACCCTCACCATGGTAACCAGGATCTATGTTGCTACCCTCACCATGGTAACTAGGAACTACGTTCCTACCCTCACCATGGTAACCAGGATCAACGTTCCTACCCTCACCATGGTAACTAGGAACTAAGTTCCCAATCTCCCCATGGTAACCAGGATCTATGTTCCTATCCTCACCATGGTAACCAGGATCTACGTTCCTCCCCTCACCATGGTAACCAGGATCTACGTTCCTACCCTCACCATGGTAACCAGGATCAACATTCCTACCCTCACCATGGTAACCAGGATCTACGTTCCTACCCTAACCGTGGTAACCAGGATCTACGTTCCTACCCTCACCATGGTAACCAGGATCTACGTTCATACCCTCACCATGGTAACCAGCTGTGGGTGGGGACCTAATAAACAGGGTCGCAGATACATGCAGCTCAAATGAGCTTTCTCCCAATGTGGCTGAGCTCTCAGTAAGATATAGAGAGAGGAGCTCTGCTATCAGGGAGGAGCTCAGTGTACAGACATTGCTCCTCTGAGAGAATCCAGATGGGGTGGTTCAGGCATCTGCTTAGGATGCCTCCTGAATCCCTTACTGGTGAGGTGTTTCAGGGCGAGACCCAGATGTTGGCCCAGACCCTGCTGGAGAGAGTTCTCACCACCGTAAGTTGGAAATATTTTCTTTTAAATTTACTGATTTCATTCATTTTATTAAGTAAATCACAGAGTTGCCATGGTGACCAGATTCCATTCTCTTCACTTGTGGGTGACGTCACTCCGGCTGCACAATGGCAACACCTCACTATTGTTTATGAGTGTCTCAAGAGCCACCAGCTTATTTGAGGCCAATTGCATATGCATCAGATCATTTGAATGTTCCATATATGAAGTTCTAGAGAGGTAGTTGGGGCGGGATGGAGATCAAATTGGTTTACACCTGAGATTTGTTACAGTTGTGATTTATTCATTTTTTGTTGCGTATGGAGAGTTTTGGTGGTGTCTTACATTTTTGTGATGTAAGCACTGCTGTAGTGTTAAAGAAAACATGCTCTTTAAAAGATCTACACTGTTCTTAGTAAATGATGCCCCATGAACCTTTGACCTCATCTTATCTGATCCTGCAGCCCCCATTCTCCAAGTCCCCTGTCTGGATGAAGCCCATTCACTCCATCCTATAAGCATCAACTATGTCTTGGTAGATGTGGATCAACTGTAATCCCAGTCTTACGTACACTCTGTCTGTCAATCTCAAAAACAGATCTCTCACACACACGAGCACACTCTCACGCGTACATGCACTCAAACAAACATCCACAGAGGCTGGTGTTAAGATTCTTATCACACATGCCTGCAGACCCTCTGCTCCAAGGAGAAACATGAGTGGATGAATTAAACATGAAACAAGACTTCCAGTGAAATTTGATTGAAACCAGCATCTTCCTGCAGGATTCACTGGAAGTAATGAAGCTGAAACCTCATGGGCGGGTGGAGGGTGGGGTGAGGGGGGTGGATGGAGGAGCCACTGATGCAGTTCCTCTTAGAGGCTGCTAAGACGTGTAGTTCATTTTACTGGAGGATGTAGTTCTTCCTGCTAGGAGATATAGTTCCTCCTGTTGGGAGATGTAGTCCTTCCTGATGGGAGATGTAGTCCTTCTCGCTGGGAGATGTAGTCCTTCCTGATGGGAGATGTAGTCCTTCTCGTTAGGAGATGTAGTCCTTCCTGATGGGAGATGTAGTCCTTCCTGTTGGGAGATGCAGTCCTTCCTGCTGGGAGATGTAGTTCTTCCTGTTGGGAGATGTAGTCCTTCCTGATGGGAGATGTAGTTCTTCCTGATGGGAGATGTAGTTCTTCCTGTTGGGAGATGTAGTCCTTCCTGCTGGGAGACATAGTCCTTCCTGTTAGGAGACGTAGTCCTTCCTGTTAGGAGATGTAGTTCTTCCTGCTGGGAGATGTAGTCCTTCTTGTTGGGAGATGTAGTCCTTCCTGTTTAGAGATGTAGTCCTTCCTGTTGGGAGATGTAGTCCTTCTTGTTGGGAGATGTAGTCCTTCCTGTTTAGAGATGTAGTTCTTCCTGCTGGGAGATGTAGTTGTAGTCCTTCTTGTTGGGAGATGTAGTCCTTCTTGTTGGGAGATGTAGTCCTTCCTGTTTAGAGATGTAGTTCTTCCTGCTGGGAGATGTAGTTGTAGTCCTTCTTGTTGGGAGATGTAGTCCTTCATGTTGGGAGATGTAGTTCTTCCTGTTGGGAGATGTAGTCCTTCCTGTTTAGAGATGTAGTCCTTCCTGATGGGAGATGTAGTCCTTCCTGATGGGAGATGCAGTTCTTCTTGTTGGGAGATGTAGTCCTTCATGTTGGGAGCAGAGGTGTCAAAAGTACCAACATTTTCTACTCAAGTAGAAGTATAAATACCGAGTTAAAAAACTACTTTAGTAAAAGTAGAAGTATCAACTCAAGTTTTCTACTTAAGTAAAAGTAAAAAGTAATCGATTTTAAAACTACTTCCAGTAAAAAAAGTAAAAGTAATTTTCAGAAAAAAAGGAATATTGTTAACAAAAGCGTATGAACATATTTTTTAACTATTATCACATGCTTTAAGGAGCAGAAAATATGATAATAAATGAAAGTGTTTTGGTGTTAAACTTTATGAATCAGAAACATTTATTTCTTAATAATCTTTATTGGAAATCGATTAATGAACACAATCAAATGTATTAACATAAGCAGGGCATTATGTAACGTCCCTTCAGCTATCAAGCTTCACTCTGCATCACCTAAGTTAACCAACTTCAGCAGACACAAACACACTCAATGTAAAAAAATAAATAAATAAATGAAAAAAAATGACCAAAAGGCTTTTTCAAGCCTTGAAGGCAGCTAGTTTTCAAAGTTCTTTGAGGCAATACTGAATAGTCTTTATCAAGTTGATAAGGTTGGGAGTGCCACATAAAGCCTGCGTGACACCTGGAACCAGCGTTGCCAGGTGGGAGGTGCTGGATTATCGTACTAATGACGTAAAATTATTGTATTTTACAAAAAATATCGTACACCCAGTAAAACCACGCCCATTGACAAAATAACACCCTTTACATGCACTCGTAAGGCAGTGGGAGTGAAGGAAACACACAGGAGGAAAAATCCTTGGATTCTTTTTCTAAAATTTTAAGAACTGTAAAAATGAAAAAATAACCAGGGAAACAAGATTTTAAAAAACCAGTAGGGGCGGGACTTAGGAGACGGTATATATAAATTTATATATATACATATCTAAATATATGTGTACATATAAGGTTTTTTTAATGTTAACCCAAACATCTACATTATACAAAATCTAAGTGATGTGTAGTTTTAATCTCCTCAGTCAGTCTTTATAAACTAATCAATAACATTTTGGAGGCTTTTAAGCACAAATACGTCATCCACTACTATTTATGGATTAATCAGTTCAATTAGCTTTGTTTCTAAAGATAAAATAGTGCGTCACAGATCAAAGTTATTTTTATAAAAATACCATCTACAACATTTTCAGCAAAGACGTTTACAATAACCGCAGACTGAAAATAATAATAAAAAAAAACATTTCTTTGCTGTTGTTTTTTTTTAAAAAACTGATAATTCAATCAAAGTTCAGTGTTGCAGCATCAGAAACACTTTGATTTCCGAGCCCGAGTCTCAAACACGGAAATTGACGTCCCTGCTCTTTGAAAGTTTGTGGGCGGGGCTACTCGCCCCAAAGTAATGATTGACTGGACCTTTCAGCCAATCATTCATCTGTTCCCTTGTTTGATGCATTCAGGGTTCATAAAAAAAAAAACTCCGACAAACAGTCGCGGCTTTTTAACGGTGACAAAATGGCGAAAGTAGCGACTACTTTTTATAAAATGAATGAAGTAAAAGTACAGATAATTGCATAAAAAAGTAGTGAGTAAAAGTAAAAAGTAGACAAAAAAATAATTACTTCGTTAAAGTAAAGATACCAAGATTTTCTACTTGAGTAAGGTAACGAAGTAGTCTTACTTCGTTACTTGACACCTCTGGTTGGGAGATGTAGTTCTTCCTGTTGGGAGATGTAGTCTTTCCTGTTTAGAGATGTAGTTCTTCCTGTTGGGAGATGTAGTCCTTCCTGATGGGAGATGTAGTTCTTCCTGATGGGAGATGTTGTCCTTCTTGTTGGGAGATGTAGTCCCTCCTGTTTAGAGATGTAGTCCTTCCTGTTGGGAGATGTAGTCCTTCCTGTTGGGAGATGTAGTTCTTCCTGTTGGGAGATGTAGTCCTTCTTGTTGGGAGATGTAGTCCTTCATGTTGGGAGATGTAGTTCTTCCTGTTGGGAGATGTAGTCCTTCCTGTTGGGAGATGTAGTCCTTCCTGATGGGAGATGTAGTCCTTCCTGATGGGAGATGTAGTCCTTCCTGATGGGAGATGTAGTCCTTCTCGTTGGGAGATGTAGTCCTTCCTGATGGGAGATGTAGTTCTTCCTGTTGGGTGATGTAGTCCTTCTCGTTGGGAGATGTAGTCCTTCCTGATGGGAGATGTAGTCCTTCCTGATGGGAGATGTAGTCCTTCCTGATGGGAGATGTAGTCCTTCTCGTTGGGAGATGTAGTCCTTCCTGATGGGAGATGTAGTTCTTCCTGTTGGGTGATGTAGTCCTTCTCGTTGGGAGATGTAGTCCTTCTTGTTGGGAGATGTGTGTATTCTCCAGTGTGTTAGAGTGTGAAGGACATCACACATCATTATAGAATCAGACTTATAACAAAAATATGGTGGATTTAGACAAAAAAACCGTCCATTTCTGAATTTTCAAACTGAAGTTAAACTTTGTCTGAAAAACATCTCAAGAATAAAACTATATAATCTGTTAACGTTCAGCCTTTGATGGTTTAATTAGTTCTCAGTATTAATTAGAGAAGTTTTACATCCTGTTTCATCATCCGTTTATTCAAACACTAGTTGAACACGTTTCTAAAACCATCTTTAAGATCTCCAAACATCGGTTACCTCCGTCCTCTTCTTTCAGCAGCAGGAGTTCTGGACCTTTTCTCGTCGCCTCTTTAACGCCACATAAATGCTTCTGAATCCAGACGTAAATGAAATATTACTTGTTTACAGCTGAACCATGTCATGGTGTAATTCTTGTGTCCTTCTGGCCTCCCGTTTCCATGGTAACTGCATTTCAGGGCTATGAATGGCCTTGTGGAAGATGGTACGATGAGAACAGCGAGGCTTTCTAAAAGAAAAGAGTCTTATTTTCTGACAGAAATGTAAAAAAAAAGCTTGAAAGAGGTCAAAGAAAAAAATGTAGAGATTTGTAGCTTTAATATTTTCTTTCAAAAGCACGTTTAGAAATATCCAGCAATCATTCCTACGCATATTCATTTAGTATAATAAGATTTTATACATTTGAGTTTACTTTAAATGTACTTTTAGTTTAAAAACACTGGTTAATGTTGGTTTGACAGATTTAATTCAATCTAATCAATGTTTGAGTAATCAATTAATGCTTAAAACTTTTGAGGTACAGTTACATAGGTTTTTATAGAAAGACCTAAAAAGACCTGTTAATTACTGGTTACTGGGAAGGTATAATACAATAGTTTGAGCAAAGTACAAAGTTGATAGTTTGAGCTATGAGAAATTTAAGTCATTATTTATAAACCCCTTGGTCTAAAGCAGTGCTTCTCAATTATTTTCTGTTGCGCCCCCCCTTGGAAGAAGAAAATATTTTGCGCCCCCCCTCCCCGCTCTCTGCCGTGACTATAATTAGTATCATTTGTCTATGAAATTGTTATAAGTACACCTCTGCATGACATTGTATCCTCGTTAATATTAAAGAAAACAAAAGAAAAAGCAACAAAGAACAGCTTTATTAACATTGTTTTTTAGTCTGTAACAAAAAAGATTTAAAGTACATCAATTAACTTGAAATTTAAAAAAGCACCAACTACTGTAGTGCAGTGGTCCCCAACCACCGGGCCGCGGACCGTTACCAGGCTGTGGGTCATGTGGTACCGGGCCGCACAGAAAGAAGAAATAACTTCCATTATTTCCATTTGGTTTATTATTTAAGCCTTTATTATAAAGGTTTTCTTGATTCTTTATGACAATGTTTTAATTTGAAAAGTGACCGGATTCAGAGTTACGAAGCAGACTGAACTTTAGAAACACTCTTCAGGTTTCAGGTCAAAATGGGACTGTCTGGTTCCAGCAAAACAAACCCAGAACTCCAATTGATCTAGTTTTACTGTGAGGAGAGACTAACTGGTATTTTTATCCACTTTATTTTTGTGATGTCCTTGATTTTGAAGGCAACCAGAGTGCGTTCGAGCAGAGAGAACGTTTCCGTGTTATAAAGACGCTGCTAATAAATTTTCTCGTGAGGACAAAAAGGATTTAAGTTTATTATTTGTTTAAAAAAAACATTTTTTTCAGGCTGGTCTCATTTTGTTTTTCTGCTACACCTTTAGACCGGTCCGTGAAAATATTATCAGACACTAAACCAGTCCGTATCGCAGGAAAGGTTGGAGACCTCTGCTGTAGTGGATGTGCAATTACACTTTATTCTAGTATGGCAAAAGAAAAAAAACAACATATTCCACAGGGTCACACGTGCCCCCCCTCCCCCCGGCAAAGCGCGGACGCGCCCCACTATTTGAGAATCCTTGGTCTAAAGAGACGGTATCTTACCACAGAAGGATTGATCTCTTTAGAACCAGTTCAGCTTCACAGGGCTTTTAGCGTCTAACTGGTTAGTTGGTTTCAGTTAGGTCAATAGAAGGCAATTAAGCAACAAAAGACGTTAAGATAGTTAAGCTCCGCCCCCATCGTTCCAGTCTTATGGGGCTGGTGAGGATCAGTTGGTCCTAATAAGCACATGGTTCACATCGGCAGCATGCATGTACTTTCACCCACACTTGCACACTATATCACTCTGTTTACTGTCTGCTATGTTCCTTGCTTCCAACCAATATTATTATAACTCTAGTAACATGTGTGTGTGTTCTACATCATTTGCTATAGAAGGTTTTGTTGTGTGTGTCAGTTTTATCACTGGTTTAAACTCCTGTTTGTACTTTTTTTTCCCCTCAGATAATCCAACAGGTTGGTCGTGATGCTGAATACTGCAACTTCAGATTTTTTGTTCACTTTATCCCCCTTTCTTCTTCTTCTGTACGCTATTCCTCTTTTTTTACACCCCCTCCTCAGTAATCCCTGTCTGGTCCAGCAAAAAGAAGCACAGAAAGCGCAGACATTTTGGTTGTAAAGCATGCAAAATAAACAAATAAAGCTTGTCAGGGTCGGCATATGGTGCTGACCCTGGTAGAATAAAACTGTCCAGCAATACTTGACATACAGATCATCATTCTGTTTGTCACAACACCGGACGGGACAGGTTAAAAAAAAAACCCAATGCTGGGAGGTCAGACTGTTTTCATGAGGAGAAAAAAACATAAAGGTTAATCAAGCTAGAATTTTCTGCCATGTTCAAAATGCTTTATTAAATTATTCATTATGGGGTATTTTGTGAGCGTCCCTGCCAGTATTTGGGCAGTATTAGAACCCCAGATTGTTCTTGGCCATGGATTTTGTTCTCTGTCACATCCACATTTTCATGTAGCAGTGAATGCCCTCTGCTCACGCTCATATTTACAACCTCAAACGAGATCATGAGTGCTGATTTAGTTCACCTTTTTCACACCAAATCCTTTAAAAAAAAATCAAACAAGCAAACAATAAAATTTTACTTTATTGAAGTAAAGAAGTCTGTTTAAATGGGAGAGTTTTTCTTCACCTTCGGAGGTAAATTTTGCTTGATTCTCCGATAAATGTGACCAAACCCCCCCACCACCACCATCACCACCACTCCCTCCGTTTGCCATGTGAAACCAGTTTGTTGGCACACTGAGGAAAACAGATGGAAATAAACTGGAAGCACCAACCTAAGAAACACAGGGAATAATTCCACAGCATGACTTCATACTGCGCACCATCCCTGTTCCTACCTTTTATTCTCAGTTTCTGATACAAACCGGCTGATCTATCTGTTGCCATGGACACGGAACAGAGGAAAGAAAGAACATGCTGAACATTGTTCTCTTTCTACCTCGTCTCTTTCTTTTATTTTTGTACAGAAGCCTGGACTGTTCTTTCATTTCTGTCTGACTCAGACCACCCCTGTGTATTTTTTAAGGGTTATGAAACCATCTTATTGTGTAGAAATTCTATATCCTTAAACCCTTAAAACCCACGAGCAGCAGAGAGCAAACGGAAAGCCGAAAAGAAAAACCGGAAAGGTGATAAATCAGTATCTTGGTTAACCGTGTTGCTTCTGTTGATCCTCTCACTTATAAGCACCAAAGAAAAATATGAGCTTCCATAAAAATCAGAGATAAAACTTTAAAGCTAGGACTAGGAGTCAAATTGACGCAGCCGTCGAAAAGACATCCTCTCCGGGGAGCTCACTACAGGTACGCGGCTAACTGGGCGACCTGGCCTGCAGTACCAAGACGCCTGCTAGAGGGAGCCGTGCAACATCAACACAGCAGATCTTGAGTCAGTGGTTGCTGACCGCTACAGGTTGCATAGCAACTGTCAAAGTTTGTATCAAGCAGGCCGGAGAACAGAAAGATTCAGCGCAAGAAAAACCAGAAAGATTCAGGCCATGTCCACACGGCCGGGGTCGGGTTAACCTCACCGTGGTAACCAGGAACAATTTCAGGTAATTTCTAAATTGTATATCCGCTGTCCTCTGTTTTAGGAAAACGCTTGTGTCCAAACGTAACCGTTTCCAAAATATCCGCGTCCACACGGAGCTGTATAAATACGCTTCTGAGTGCGGTTATGAGCATGCCAGACCAGTAGTGGGCAGCATCGATATAAATGTAAGTTCTGAGCTATCCAATCAGAGCACCGCAGCATAGATCCATGCTGCCCACTGTCTGATTTTGTAAACAAGAACGCACACGAATGACGTATGATGTATGTGCCCTTACTTGTCGCAGGTAGTGACGCAGGCAGCACGGTGGCGCGGTGGGTAGCACAGTGGCCTCACAGCAAGAAGGTCGTGGGTTCGAGTCCAGAATGGGGATGAGGCTTGGAACATTGTCCTTTCTGTGTGGAGTTTGCATGTTCTCCCCGTGTTTGCATGGGTTTCCTCCCATCCTCCAAAGACATGTTGATTGGCCGGTACCAAATTGCCCCTAGGAATGAGTGTGTGTGTGTGGATGGTTGTATGTGTGTGGCCCTGCGACAGACTGGCGACTTGTTCCGGGTGTATTCTGCCCCTCGCCTTGAATCAGCCGGGATGGGCTTCGGCAACCCCGAAAGGGATAGACGGATAAGAAGGTGACTGACTGAGGTAGTTCCGTTCCGTCATCTCCCGCTTGTTCCGAGGTCGGGTTGCGGGGGCAACAGCCTCAAGCGGGCAGCCCAGGCCTCTCTCTCTCCGGCTGCATCCTCTAGCTCACCCTGAAGGATCCCGAGTTGTTCCCCGGCCAGCTGTGAGACATAGTCTCTCCAGCGGGTCCGGGGTCTGCCCCTTGGTCTCCTCCCGGTGGGAGGAGACTGAGGTGACTGAGGTAGTGACGCATAAAAACGCAAATCTCCGTTTTCGCACGTCCAAATGCAAACGCAAAACCGGAGTTTTCCAAAATCTCCACTTTGGCCGGAGGTTTCAAAAACGCCGGTTTTGAGTGAAAAAAAACCTCAGTTTTTGTGTAGACGGCAAAACGGATAAAAATATCTGCGTTTTCAAAAATACCCGGCTACATGTGGACGGGGCCTCAGTCTGCCACTGCTACCCCCATGACTTATACCACCTACCACATTTGCAGTAAGTGTGGTAGGAGCTACAGCTCCCGCATCGGCTTATTCAGCCACAGCCGATTCTGCACAAACAGGTAAGTATCCAGCTGCAGACTTCATTGTCTCTGGAGAGAGAAAGATGTTTGAACACGTAGAACAGTCAGATTTTAGGAATCCAGAAACCCTGTAAGGCAACCTAATCCAGATTAACCAAAGTAATGACCTTGATGACGCTTAAATTCAATTTGCACAATAATTTGGAACGCGCTGTAATTAGTATCAGCCTCTCAGATTATTTTATGAGACCACTTGAAGATTTCTGAGAACAGGTAGTGATAATGGATGGAGGAGAAATGGATGGATGGATGAAGAATGGATGGATGACCTTCGCCGCTACGCCCCACTGCTGCGTGGTTGTTTGTTTGTGTTAGTTCTGGGTCAGAGGTCGTGCACAAACAGGGGTCACCACGCGGAGCCCCACTGATCTGTAAATGAGCAGAAACACTTTGCAGCAGTTATTTGTTTTCCTCCATGCATCATTTCACTCTTCATCTCCGCAGTGTGCCCGGCCCCTGCATGGGAAGCTGGGAAACAGAGATGAGGAGACAGAGAGAGAGAGAGACGCTCTCTGGTGATGAGCTCAAAAGTTATTTTGGTTGATCTATGAGAGAGTTTAGGGAAAATGGAGGACTCTCCACAAGAGGGGAGCCTCTTTCATGAGGACGTGTTGGTCTTGATCCAAGTAGGCGTTTGTTTCCTGGCTCACACACCTTGTTTAATACATTCATATAAATCTCTTTGACTCCTAAACTTTATGACATTGTTGTCATGAGCCCCACCCCTGCCAACAGAGGGAGCCCTGGACGTTCCGTCATCACCCTGATTATGGACACCTGAGGGTGATTGGTCTGATAACACACACCTGTGGATCCTCACTCCAGACATCTTGGTCAGGTCATCTTCATCACAAGCAGCAGCTTCCCTGCCAGCCAGGACTTCCTGGCTGCCTGACCATAAGATGCATTCTTGAACTCTGTTGTATTATTTGAACTTTTTGATCTTGTGTTAATCCTGTGCCCTTTGCCTTACGGCTTGGACTTTTTTTACGTTACCGAACTTTTGGTTGATAAATTCTGTTTTGTCGTCCTGCATTTGGGTCATCCTCCTCCTTCCATATCCCCACATCACGACAATTGTACTGTGTACTATTTTTTGTAGCCTCTGGAGTTTTGCTGTACAATGAAAGTAAAAAAGTTTCCATTTTTATTTCCACAGAATACACCTTCAACAAATTTCAGGCGTAAGCCAATCTGACCCCGACCCGCCCCTACCACACTTCCACGTTTCCAAATATGGACCATGCAATAGACGTGAAGCGTATGCATCCCTACAGGCTTTGACTAATAATTGATTTTTTTTTTTTCATATATTTACACACATACAGAAAGCTGTAGTTTTTAGGTTTAAAAATAATGAAACATTCAAAAATATCTTACGTTCTGTTCCGTCGTCTTCCGCTCATCTGAAGCAACAGCCTCAGACGGGAAGCTCAGACTTCTCTCACCCCAGCTGCATCCTCCAGCTCACCCGGAAAGATCCCAAGTCGTTCTCCGGCTCTCTGAGTGAGAGCCCAGCCACCTTGCGGAGGAAGCTCATTTCGGCCGCTTGTATCCGCAATCTCATTCTTTCAGTCTCCACCCACAGCTGGTTACCATGGTGAGGGTAGGAACGTAGATCCTGGTTACCATGGTGATGGTAGGAACGTAGATCCTGATTACCATGGTGAGGGTAGGAACGTAGATCCTGGTTACCATGGTGAGGGTAGGAACGTAGATCCTGGCTACCATGGTGAAGGTAGGAACGTAGATCCTGGTTACCATGGTGAGGGTAGGAACGTGGATCCTGGTTACCATGGTGAGGGTAGGAACGTAGATCCTGGTTACCATGGTGAAGGTAGGAACGTAGATCCTGGTTAACATGGTGAGGGTAGGAACGTAGATCCTGGTTACCATGGTGAAGGTAGGAACGTAGATCCTGGTTACCATGGTGAGGGTAGGAACGTAGATCCTGGTTATCATGGTGAGGGTAGGAACGTAGATCCTGGTTATCATGGTGAGGGTAGGAACGTAGATCCTGGTTACCATGGTGAGGGTAGGAACGTACATCCTGGTTATCATGGTGAGGGTAGGAACATAGATCCTGGTTACCATGGTGAGGGTAGGAACGTAGATCCTGGTTATCATGGTGTGGGTAGGAACATAGATCCTGGTTACCATGGTGAGGGTAGGAACATAGATCCTGGTTACCATGGTGAGGGTAGGAACGTACATCCTGGTTATCATGGTGAGGGTAGGAACGTACATCCTGGTTATCATGGTGAGGGTAGGAACGTAGATCCTGGTTATCATGGTGAGGGTAGGAACGTAGATCCTGGTTATCATGGTGAGGGTAGGAACGTAGATCCTGGTTACCATGGAGAGGGTAGGAACGTAGATCCTGGTTACCATGGTGAAGGTAGGAACGTAGATCCTGGTTATCATGGTGAGGGTAGGAACGTAGATCCTGGTTACCATGGTGAGGGTAGGAACGTAGATCCTGGTTTTCATGGTGAGGGTAGGAACGTAGATCCTGGTTACCATGGTGAAGGTAGGAACGTAGATCCTGGTTATCATGGTGAGGGTAGGAACGTAGATCCTGGTTACCATGGTGAGGGTAGGAACGTAGATCCTGGTTATCATGGTGAAGGTAGGAACGTAGATCCTGGTTACCATGGTGAGGGTAGGAACGTAGATCCTGGTTATCATGGTGAAGGTAGGAACGTAGATCCTGGTTACCATGGTGAGGGTAGGAACGTAGATCCTGGTTATCATGGTGAAGGTAGGAACGTAGATCCTGGTTATCATGGTGAAGGTAGGAACGTAGATCCTGGTTACCACGGTGAGGATAGGAATGTAGATTGGCTTGTAAATCCAGAGCTTTGCTTTTTGGCTCAGCTCTCTCTTTATCACGACAGACCGATGCAGCTTCCTAGTTTTTGTTGACGGTGCACCGATCTGCCTGTCGATCTCCCGCTTCATCCTTCCCCCACTCGTGAACAAGACCCGAGATACTGAAAGTCCTCCACTTGGGGCAGGACCCTGTCCTTGTTCCACAGAGGGCATTCCACAATTTTCCGGGCGAGGACGATGATCTCGGCGTGTACATTTTTATTTTCAAATTTCTTTGAGGCTTCGTCATTACAGTTACTTTAGCTTGTTATTAATTACTATCTAGCTAATGTAGCTGAGTTACTAATTTAGTTACTTTTCAAAAAGTGTGTTTGTAATGTAACTAATTACTTTTCCAAAGTCAGACACACGACACTGGTCATTTTTATCGATCATGTTTTTTTGTGAACATAAAATATTGCATAGATCTTTTCCATTCATCATTTAATAGTTCACTATTTGCAGGATGTAGCGGATGGACTTGATCCAGATGGAACTGAACTGATGTAGAGTGGGAGGAAGTACATGTGAAACGAGGCTAAGTCTAAAATAATTCTACTCACGGTCTCATATTTACCATTAAGCTTAGAGGAAGTGAGACGGAGATAAACTCTCATTTTCTTTAGTCAGTAAACAGATGCTAACATCCTTTAGATTCATTTTAGATGTCAGAGGACCATCTGGCTTGGAGTCGTTCAGAGTGATGGCTCGAGGTCATTATTCATATCTAACAACTTTTAATGCAGACGTCTGTGTGTGTGGATTAGTAGCTCCTCTAGCTGCTGCCTGCCAGACTTCTCAGGTTGCAGCAGAACGTTGTTATTTTAGTCTCAAACAGTCAGGCCTCTGCAGTACCTGCAATTCTCACATCACCATGGCAACCAGCCCTTCTTTCTCAGCCTCATTTCTTTAACTAAGGCATCATCACTTCGTCTCGCGCATGCTGTTGCAGATCGACGCCCATCCACGTCTGTGTCAGCCGGAGGAAATGGATGGACCAGCAGGAGGACGAACTAAAGAAAGCTCACTGACGTATGAAGCTGTTTTTCATCACTAAAACTCAGCAGAGACTAACCGAGCAGATGGAGGAGCTCCATTAGGACGTATGTCTGTCTGAATGATGCACCACCCAGCACTTTGAACTTTGAAGAAGATTGCTGTCATTGATCCAACAGTGAAAGAACGAGATTACAGGTCCAGTGCAGCCGACTCAAAATGTGGACGCATAAACACTTACACACAAAATACAAAGCCACGAGACCATTTCACGGCCGTATTGAGCCCTTCCTTTAACAGTAGGATTAGATACAAACGATTTGGAAAGGTTCTTGGTGAGGGTTTTTTATTGTTACCCTCACTGCCAGAGACTCTTTGCATTTAAGCAGGGGTGGATGAAGTACTCACTTTTTGTACTTAAGTAAAAGTAAAAGTACCAATAAAAAAAATCTACTTAAGTAAAAGTACAAAAGTATTCGGTGTAAATTTTACTTTTTAAGTAAAAAGTAAAAGTATTCGACCATAATTCAAATGTTATTTTTTGTGCTGTAGGGTCACAAATTAATACTCTGCAGGGGCATGACCCCCCTCTACTGCCTCTTTTGGTCCACAAAAAAAAAAAAAAAAAAGAAGAAAGGAAAGGGGACTAGTCAAGCTATCCCCTTGCAGGGCCAGCAAAATGTAGGAAGAGGACACTTATTTTTCAAAATGTTCCGGGGGGCGGGGAGGGTCACCCAATTTTGGCTTTGTCATGACCTCACGTCCCCCATCCCCTCCTTTAGAAATTTCTAGATCCGCCCCTGCTCTGTGTAATGATGGCTTAACTTTTCATTTAGAAGTAAACACAACAAAAAACGATCTTTTGACTCTTTTTAATTTTTGCTATATTTCACGTTAGATTTTTTGGCGCTGAATGAATGGAAAATGTTTACTCTCGATTCTGATTGGTCCTCGATTCATTACTTCTTTTCCCGATCAACTGCTTCTTTTGATTTTGGCGATTCGGCTTCAAGATGCGCTTAAAAAAAAAAAAAACTGTGTATTTTTCAAATTCCTGGACGAAAATGTAACAAAGAATGTAAAACAGACTTTTAAAAAGTAGCGAAGTAAAAGTACAGATATTTGCTCTAAAAATGTAGTGAAGTAAAAGTACAGATATTTGCTCAAAAATGTAGTGAAGTAAAAGTAAAAGTACTGGTCTCAAATTTTACTAAAGTAAAGTACAGATACACAATTTTTTTTACAGTAACGAAGTACATTTACTTGTACATTTACTTCGTTACGTTCCACCACTGCATTTAAGCAATAAAATTTTATTCGGTGGCTTCTCAATCAGCCATGAAACTGCTTCTGATTTGATTGGCCCAAGCTGTCAGAAGTCTGAGTCTACTGGATGGAAGGGTGGAGAATAGGAAGTATTCTGGGTGGGTGGGTCAACACAGATCTTTTTGGCCCTCTGTTTGGCAAAAATCTTGGACCGAATGTTTGGAGCAAAGAGTTGCTGATTCAAATCCTGTTGAGCTCATGCCCAGGCGTCTCTGGAGAAGACACCTAACCCCCAGTTACTTCCACCATCTGCGCCGTCATTGGCTGCCTGCCTGCCTGCCTGCCTGCTGCAGTGCAATGCAGCACAGGAATTTCCCCATGAGGGATTAAAATAGTATCACAATAAAAAAAGAAAGAATCTCCTCCAGATCCGGGAGTGGGAAGCCGATCCACTAGACAGTCTCGATGACCCCTTTATAGTTGTGTCTCATAACGCATAGTGCAGCTGGCATACCACAATGTGCATCCCTGGGTCATGACTCTCTGTCAAGAAGCGGTAGAACGTTTTCAACAGAAGTGGAGACAATTTGTTTTTCCTCAAAATTCCGAGGAAGTAAAGACTCTTCTGGACCTTTTGAAACATGTTGCTGATGTTAGTCCATCTGAGGTCCTTTGAGATGTTGAGGCCTAGAAACTTAAAGTTCTTCACTCGCTCCACCTCTTCACCATTGGCATTCAGACCTGAGTGTGTGGTTGTTGTTCTCCTGAAAGTTGATAACAACCTTCTTTGTTTACGTGGTGTTGAATCATTGGACCAGGCTTGAGTGTTTGGACCTTCTCCCTGGATGGAGTTACTTCCTGATTATTGAGCTGTTCAACGATGGTTTTGTCATCAGCAAATTTGATGAGGGTGTTGGATCCCTGGGTGGCCACACAAGTATGGGTGCACAATGTGTACAAGAAGGGACTGAGGACAAAGCCCAGTGGAACACCCAGGATGATGGTGGAGAACGTGATGGTGGCCATCCTGACATGCCGGGGTCTGTTGGTCTGGAAGTCCTTTATCCAGTGACAGAGGGAGGTTCCAAGCTGCAGTGGCTGTAGTTTGTCAATCAGTTTGGCAAAGCTGATGGAGTTGAATGATGAACTGAAGTCAGTAAACAGCATCCTGACATACTGTATGTCCCAGGATTCTCACTGTGACTGAGAGCAGAGTGAAGGGTGATGGAAATGGCGTTACCTCTTTAATTGTTGCAAACTGTTGTTTGTCAAAGCCCGGTTAGATGTAGATTTCAGCACCCTGCTGGTACTTCACCCGATCCATCTGGAGGACGATGAAGTGACGACAAGAAACAACCCCTGAGATCAGATGTATAAGCACATTCATGGGAGGGTAAGGGTACACAAAAATCATCTCTTGTCACGATCTCCTCACCTGCTACCAGAGGAAACCCTGGACCTTTCCTCATCACCCTGATTAGGGACACCTAAGGGTGATTAGTCTGATGATACACACCTGTAGACCCTGCTGCCTATTTAAAGGTAATCACTCCAGACGTCTTGTTCGGGTCATAACTATCCTTTCCAACCAGGGGTTCCTGGCTGCCTGACATGAGTTACATACTGGAACCTATAGTATTTGAACTTTTGATCCTGATCCCTTTGCCTTACAGCAGGAGTGTCCAAACTTTTTCACTCGCGGGCCACATTGAGTTCTAACTTTTGACAAGCGGGCCGGATCCAAGGGAGGTGGGGGTCGCATGAGGTCATAGACAAAAAGCCCATTAGAAAATCCTGGAGTAGCCCCTGAGAACAGGATCAGATGGATGGCATGCTTTGGTAACCACTAGTTTAGACTGGTTAAATGGTGTGCTAGATTCTTTTTTTCCTCCTTTTATTAGTTGACACCATTTTAGAAAATTGGGGTGCTCACACACTAATTTGCTGTTCCTATTTTAGCCTCTAGATGGCAGCATTTAGAACACACAAGTAATAGCGCTGCTGCCCAATGTATTACGTAATTCTACACGCGGGCCAGGCGCTATTGTTTTTATAACGAAGATTGCGGGCCGGATGAAAATTGACAACGGGCCGCATTTGGCCCCCGAGCCGGACTTTGGACATGTCTGCCTTACAGCCTTTCTAGACTTTTAGTTTATAAATCCTGTTTCGTTGTCCTGCTTTTGGGTCCCCCTCCTCCCACATCACGACAATCTCTCACGGTTTAGAGCTCTTTTTCTTACATTATTAAAACAAAATACACAACTATTTGCCTGCGTTTATTTGTCTGTTTATTAAATATTGTTTTAACATCATACAATTAGGAAAGTAAAATGATTAAAAATGGCTGCTTGGTAATAAGTTATGTTAAAATATTCTCAAATAATCAGCAAATGTAGAAAATAGTTTTCTAAAAACAGAAGCAGCACATACTCTTTGGCTCAAATAATCTTAGATCCTACAAACACTCTAAAAGAAGGTACTAAAATGGCTTTTTGGAAAAACATTGAGACAGGCTCTATGGTGGCTTCCAGATGACTGGACAACGGGTGTGGAAGTTCTGGAAGGAAGGTATCTAAGGATTCCCCTCCCTCATTCGGTCAGGTTATATTTAAATTTGTTGGTCACGGCCAGATGAAGAGAATCACTTTGTCCTGATGTCCTCAGAGTCCACAAGTTATTAAATCTTATCTGTGGGGAAATAATCCTGTTACCCCGTTGTTTTTATTACTCAGCATCTTCCTGGTTTTCACACATCATGGAAAAAAGCTTCTGGGACGTCAGAGTGTTTTCTCTAAAGTCAGTTTTTGTGTAACTAAGATGCATTTAAACCGCTAAGCGGAGGAGGAGCTTTTCTAATCCAAGTGACTTTCTCACCCACACACACACCCCCCAAGCGGCCCCTCCTAAAATGAGCAGCCAGAGCCCATCTGAGACCTCAGGGCTGGTAAAATAAATGAGGTGGAAACATGGAGGTTGAAACATCTCTGGGGAGACGTGATGTGAAAGAGACACTGGTTCCTGCAGAGAGAGAAAGAGAGAGCGCACAGGCCAGAGAAACAGTAAAAGAGACTGGTACATTCTGGGAAAGATCAAGACCCCAAAATCTGTGGGGAGAGGTTTCCTTAGTTCTGTTTATTGCAATGAGAAATGAGCCATCGACATGGGCTCGGTACAAGCTCTGATTCACAGATAGAAAGCTTGGTCTTATACGCCAAACCTTGCCAAACATATTCAAAAGAATAAAGACCAGCTAAAGAGAGAAGCCGAAAAGCAAAGCTCTCGATTTACAAGTCGATCTACGTTCCTACCCTCACCATGGTCACCAGCTGTGGGTGGTGACCGAAAGAATGAGATCGCAGGTACAAGCGGCCAAAATTAGCTTCCTCCGCAGGGTGGAATCTCACTCAGAGATCGGGTGAGGAGCTCTGCCATCCAGGAGGAGCTCGGTGTCGAGCCGCTCCTCCTCCAGGTCGAGAGGAGCCAGATGGGGTGGTTCAGGCATCTGATCAGGATGCCCCCCCGAGCGCCTCGCAGGCGAGGTGTTTCGGACAAATCCCACCGGGAGGAGACCAAGGGGCAGACCCTGGACCCGCTGTAGAGACTGTGTCTCACGGCTGGCTGGGGAACGACTTGGGATTCTTCCGGGTGAGCTGGAGGATGCAGCCGCGGAGAGAGAGGCCTGGGCTGCCCGTTTGAGGCTGTTGCCCCTGCGACCCAACCCCGGAACAAGCGGAAGATGACGGAACGAAAAGACCAGCTAAAGATAAAGAAACATGTGGGAAGTAGCCTCTACCCCCTCCTCTACAGTAGCCTCAACCACCCGTCCAATCCAAGCTGAGACAAAGAACCTGGAGCCAGTCTACGTCAGACAAAAAACCATAAGGAAATTTTTTCTGCCTGACCCTGGAAATTTTCCTTCACATTCCGTTAAAACATCAAAAACAAGGACCCAACGAAAAACGAGATTTTTAAAAACCTGCGTAACTCCATTTTACCCAACATGAGCTTCACAGATCACAGCTGCAACAAATCTCAGACTTAGGCCAACTTGATCTCCATACTGCCCTAACCACACCTCTTGATCTGCATAGAAGGAGAGTTTGGTCCTTGGTTGGTGCAGGCAGTAGGAGAAGGAGGAGGAGCGCAGGTCTCGGACAGTGGTGTGGAGGGTTAGGAGGAGGAGGAGGAGCGCAGGTCTCAGACAGTGGTGTGGAGGGTTAGGAGGAGGAGGGCAGGTCTCAGACAGTGGTGTGGAGGGTTAGGAGTTCTCGGACAGTGGTGTGGAGGGTTAGGAGTTCTTGGACAGTGGTGTGGAGGGTTAGGAGTTCTTGGACAGTGGTGTGGAGGGTTAGGAGTTCTCGGACAGTGGTGTGGAGGGTTAGGAGTTCTTGGAGATAAACAGGTGCAGTGCCGTGTATGCACTGATGGGTGAGGAGGCAGACCTTGTAGTGAATTCTGTATTTAACGAGTTGCCAGTGGAGGGATTTGAGGATGGGAGTGATATGGTCATATTTGCGCCTCCTTATCAGGATCCGGGCAGCGCAGTTCTGGATGTGCTGGAGCTTTTGTAAGCCCCTGCATAGGATCCCTACAAGGAGGGCATTGCAGTAATCCAGCCTGGAGGAGATGAAAGCGTGAATCAACCTCTCAGCGTCCGGTTTGGAAAGACATGGACGTAGCCTGGCTATAACAGAATGGCACCGTTATGCCGACATAGTGGCGTTTCCTTCAAGCGAATGACAGTGGATTTGGAGTCCATCACCACAGCATCTCTGTGAATGGTGCACAATAATCTTTATTGAAAATAAGTGTGTATGCCGACTTTTACGCAAATTGGGTGATCTTAGAAGATGGCGAAGGGTGTGGCCTCTGAGTAAAGTCGGAAGCTGTTGTACGCAAATGGTCAGAAGTGGTGAAAAGATGAGACTTGTGGACAGAAGCTGAAGAGAACCGAAGACAGTGGAATTAAAGATTTGAAGCAGCGAAGAAACAATTAGAAAATTAAAACACTAACCCCTGCCCTAACCCTTACAGCCCCTTCCAGAACCTCTGAAAAAACTCCTGCAAAACCCAGACTCACTGCTCTCCACCTCCTGCTGCTACGTCTGCTATGAGATGAAGCCCACACACACACACACACACACACACACACACACACAATAACTTGTTTTAAAGAATGAATCAAAACCCTGTGAGACAGTAACCATGGCAATGCCTGTTGTCCTTGAAGCTGCTCTCTGGCATTTCAAAGCTTCTCCTACCCGACCTGAAACCATCAGGAGCCAATTATCTTTCTAGAATGACTCAGAATGGTGCAGCAGAGGCACTCCTAAAATGTACGAGACACAGTATGATACGTAACTAGAAGTAAAACAGATGGAGATATTTAATAAGCCAATACAAACACCACCTTTATGTTCCCATAAGAACATCAAAGCAAAGCTCTCGATTTACAAGTGGATCTACGTTCCTACCCTCACCTATGGTCACCAGCTGTGGGTGGTGACCGAAAGAATGAGATCGCGGGTACAAGCGGCTGAAATGAGCTTCCTCTGTAGGGTGGAATCTCACTCAGAGATCGGGTGAGGAGCTCTGCCATCCGGGAGGAGCTCGATGTCGAGCCGCTCCTCCTCCAGGTCGAGAGGAGCCAGATGGGGTGGTTCGGGCATCTGGTCAGGATGCCCCCCGAGCGCCTCGCAGGCGAGGTGTTTCGGGCACGTCCCACCAGGAGGAGACCAAGGGGTAGACCCCGGACCCGCTGGAGAGACTATGTCTCACAGCTGGCCGGGGAACGACTTGGGATTCTTCTGGGTGAGCTGGAGGATGCAGCCGGGGAGAGAGAGGCCTGGGCTACCCGTTTGAGGCTGTTGCCCCCGCGACCCGACCCTGGAACAAGCGGAAGATGACGAAACGAACATCTTGTTTCTCCCACTTTTGGACACGCCCATAAATACTGCTGGAAGATTCAACCATTGATACACTTATGGGGTGGGCACTTTTTTATTCGCGGGCCACATTGAGTTCTATCGTTTGACGAAGGATTGGAACAGGAGCAGATGGATGGCACGCTTTGGTAACCTCACCTCTCACCTCATGGTGTGCCTAATGTCCGTGAAATTACGGTATTTTTTTTGAAGGTCTCTGATCCTTCAGGAAGTGACCGTCACTCTCCTCCTAACTGTCTTTTTTTTTTCCGGAATCATCAAGCGCGTTACATTTCAAATCTCGCGCGTAAGCACTTAGAAAACGCGTATCTAGCGCGCTAGATTTAACATTTAGCACTAGATTACGCACGTGTAGTGACCCCAATGGCGGAGTTCCATAGTTGTGCGCAAGGTTTGAAATGTAGCGCGCTAGATGCACGTTTTCTAAGCGCTAGCGCGCGAGATTTGAGAGAGGATTTTCCCGCGCAATTTAAAATACGATTTGGTACATTCTGAGAACTTTTTCTTTGTAAATCATTATGTAGAAACCACTCCACCAGACAGCATTCTGTGGGCGAAGGGATAGTAAATGAAGGGAGTTTTGTAGGTGGTGACCCACAGATCAACAACCCAAGCACCCAAAATTAGTTTCCTGTGCAGGTTCCTGAGAAGGGGGCTCAGGCATCTGGTCAGGATGCCAATAGAATCATCAGCATGACGTTGTTCATTCTTTAATCTGCATTTGCACTAATATAATTACATCCTGTCTCCTGGACAGACGTCTCCAGGTGCGGAGACGATTAGCTGAAAGCAGAACATAGTGATTAAGCTTCAGACGAGGACATTATGACAGGAAGTGGAGAACAGTACAAGACGTACGAAGAGGAATCTATGATCGTATATTTAAACGGTAATTAAACAATAAAACAGATCATCCCACTGGAATTAGAGACGGTGCTCACGTAGGGTCTTTCATGTTTAATCATTTAGAAACTATGTGGAGAGGAGGCTGGATCTGATCCATCCAGATCTGTTCCAGCTAGTCAGCAGGCAGGGTACACCCATCTCTAAAGTGGAGAAATCTCTGGAATAAATCTTGAACAAACGTTTGATGGAAAATTCTCATAACGTCAGATGTTCATCAGGGAGTTGGGACAAATTTCGTCACCTTGACGACGCTGTAGAAACACTGCTGGTCTCTGCAGTTTGATATCGAAAGGATGAGCATACAGTAAGCATGATTGGGAGCGTGAAGACTGAGCCACTCTGGACCACAGTGCTGTACTGTACGTTTCACACATGGACCTTCAAAAGTGCTCCATCTGCATCAGGTAGCCCGACAAAACGCATATTCAGTCAGTCACCTTCTTATCCGTCTATCCCTTACAGGGTTGCAGGGGTGCCGGAGCCCATCCCGGCTGTATTAAAGCGAGGGGCAGGGTACATCCCAAACAGGTCGCCAGTCTGTTGCGGGGCCACACACGTACAACCATACACACAGTGTATAAAAAGTTTCCAAAAAGTCTTCTGGACAGTTTAATTCTTGATCGAGACGTTTCGACTTCCATCCGGAAATCATTTTCAATCTGAATCTTTGTGAAGAAAGAGAATCCCTCACTGAATCGGAGTGGAGGCGTTAGATACATTTTGCCCGGTATTTACAGCAGCCTTCTGAAGCCCTGAACTAAATAGGACACCTCGTGACCCAGTTTCACGCCTCTCGTTAGCAGGAATTTCTATTCACTAGGCTTTTAGCATTTTTATAATAGGGTCGTTTACTGGTCTGTGGCTACAATAGGAGCCATTCACGGCCATCTTAGGTAACACAGGCTCATTGGTCGAGCCCTTCCTTACTATTTTTTACCTTTTACTCAGGTTAGTATAAATAGATCCAGTTTTCAGTCCATTTCATTCAGATTGAAAATGATTTCCGGATGGAAGTCGAAACGTCTCGATCAAGAATTAAACTGTTCAGAAGACTTTTTTTAAACTTTTTCTACAATGGATCACTCCTGGATGAATGAGGGACTACACGAACCATAGACTCATTCTCAGGGGCAATTTGGCACCAGCCAATTAACCTAACGTGCATGTTTTCGGAGGGTGGGAGGAAACCAGAGTACCTGGAGCAAACCCACGCAGACACAGGGAGAACATGCAAACTCCACACAGAAATGCCAGTGTTCCAAGCCTTGTCCCCACCCGGGACTTGAACCCATGATCTTCTTGCTGTGAGGCCTCTGCGCTACCCACTGCGCCACCGTGCCGTCCCAAAAAGCATGTTACTAAACAGAATTCATACAGAAAAAAAATATCTCAGGCATCACACATGGAAAAATTTCACAATAAAAGACTTTACCCAGTGGTGAAAAAGTCACTTGCGCGACACACAAAACCAGTGATAAGGACCTCGTGAACTTCATAAATATTCAACTACATTTACTCTTTAAAAACGTGCATTATTTGTAGATAAAATCCATCTTTCTCTTCTCAGCAATGCTTTAAAAAATTCTAGCCCGTCCTTCATATTTCTGATGAGTGTTCCCGTGAACATGTTCTCACAGTTCTTTACTTTGTTCAACACATTTTGAAAAGTTTGTCCTGAAATAAAATCAATCAGCAAATCCATTTGTTTTCTTTCTTCAGCTGTTGTTTGTTCATAAAAATTATTTCACAAAAATAAAACAATGTTTCTTGTTACGGCGGGTGAGTGGAAGGATGAATCCAAATGCAGACACGGTTTTGCGGGTGATCATTTTATTCAGAATGGTAGAGACAGAGCAAGGTTGGCAGGCTAACAAGTTAACAGGCAGACAGACTGGCGGATGGTCGTTACGGAGCCGGGTAAGATCCTTAGAGGGGAAAAACAGACCAATCAGAACATGCATAATAAATTTGATTAGATTTAACGACTGTAACCAGGGGTGAACAATACTGTGCCCGTCTGCAGGAGGTCCATCCACAGAATATGTAGTGTGGCTTATGAGGAGCAGCAGTGTGAGCCAGATGAGATGCAGGTGTGAGCACACCCACAGAATCACAACAGTTTCTATTCACATAGCCAAACGCAGACGCTGATTGTTGTTTTGCTGTTAAACAAGTTGTTAATTGTGGCCGTCCAATCAGCAGGTCTGAAAACAATAACATGGAACGCCCAGAGAAACCAGCTAATAACCTTATTGTTTGAAACAGAAAGGGTTTTTGTTCGGATTGGGCAGACAGAAGCTCCGCTGATTTTAGCCTACTTGGCAGCACATGCTGGCCGGAAAGTGATTGGTCAAATATTTGGAAGCAGCACAGCAATCAGAAAAAACATGGAAGAAAACAAGCTGACCATTTGGAAATTTTTAACCAATTAATGGCCAAAAATGAATACCAGTTTGTCAACCAGAGACGATTTAGGTTTTGAAAGAATTCATGGTCCAGCGCTGGTTGTGGTTTGAAGAATAAAGCAGATGGGCTTCAACCAAACAAGGAAGTGTGTGTTTTGTGTTTGAACCCAAGCATGCCGTGATTCACAGGTTTATTTATATATTTTTTACATTGTAACACGATGTTTGTGATTTGGAGGACGCACATGTTTCTAAAAACACCAGTCACATAGAAGGTCCAGGAAGACTCGATCATATCCAGTGAGAGCCGGACTCCGTTAAGGCTGCCATTTGTCACGAGTTCTGTTCACTAATTTTTAGGAGCAGTCGAGGCGGTGGGGGATCCGGTTCCGCAAAGTTGGGTCTCGGCTTTTTGCAGATGATGTAGTCCTGTTGGCCACAACTCCAGTGATCTCCAAATCTCACTGGACTGATTTGCTGCCGAGTGTGAAGTAGTGGGGTGCTCCATGACAGTCAGGGACAGGGTCTTACCCCAATGAGGGAGTTTAAGTATTCTAGGATATTGTTCACGACTAAGTTAAGACTAAGCAAAGCTCTAGATTTACCAGTCGATCTACGTTCCAATCTTCACCTTGGTAACCAAGATCTATGTTCCTACCCTCACCATGGTAACCAAGATCTATGTTCCTACCCTCACGATGGTAACCAGGATCTACGTTCCTACCCTCACCACGGTAACCAGGATCTACGTTCCTACCCTCACCACGGTAACCAGGATCTACGTTCCTACCCTCACCATGGTAACCAGAGTCTGCGTTCCTACCCTCACCATGGTAACCAGGATCTGCGTTGGTACCCTCACCATGGTAACCAGGATCTACGTTCCTACCCTCACCATGGTAACCAGGATCTGCGTTGCTACCCTCACCATGGTAACCAGGATCTACGTTCCTACCCTCACCATGGTAACCAGGATCTACGTTCCTACCCTCACCATGGTAACCAGGATCTACGTTCCTACCCTCACCATGGTAACCAGGATCTACGTTCCTTCCCTCACCTTGGTAACCAGGATCTACGTTTCTACCCTCACCATGGTAACCAGGATCTACGTTCCTACCCTCACCATGGCAACCAGTCTGAGCGGTGTTTGAAAGAACAAGATCTCGGATGCAAGCGGCTGAAATGAGTCTCTTCCGCAGGGCAGTTGGGCCCTCGCTTAGAGATAGCGAAAAGAGCACTGCCAGCTGGGAGCAACTTGGAATATAGCCGTTGCCTTTTTTGTGTTTGAGAGAACCCTGATGAGGCAGTTCAGGCATCTGGTTAGGATGCCTCCCAAACGGCTTGCTGATGAGGTGTTCTTGGCATGTGCCACCGGGAGGAGACTCCTTGCCTGTCAGGTGTAAAACTCCGATCCAGAGCCAGAGTTTGACACTTGTGGGCTAAAGGCTGTGACCGGGATGTAGAAAGTCTAAAGCTGACGGCTGTGGTGGACACAAAAACTGTTTGCCTCGCTCACATGAGCTGGATGATTTTTCCATGAAATAAGAGCTACGTCGATAAAGGCTCTGCATCATCTGGACTTTTAAAAACCCAGTAGGAGCCACGAACATCCCTGTGATTTGTGAGGGCAGATGAGAGTTTATTATGAGGAAAGATCTCTTTATTCCTCAGAGGAACTGGACTGTGATCGTTCTGGTGGGTCATGCCAAACCGTGGTCGCCTCTCTGAAAGATGGAGGGAAAATGAAAAAGCTGGAACCCAGTTATCTCATTATTTACAGATGAGGGTTCAATGCCCAGCCTCGGTAATGAGCAGGCCTGAAAATATCTGCTGTCTGACTGAGTCGTCCACACACACCGACCAGGATCATTCCACATAAAACATATGCTTACTCATGCTGCTACATTTTATCTA
Organism: Neostethus bicornis; assembly: GCA_902685375.1. NCBI lineage: Eukaryota > Metazoa > Chordata > Actinopteri > Atheriniformes > Phallostethidae > Neostethus > Neostethus bicornis. Next base: position 3,083,973 of record LR738547.1, on the reverse strand, counting down.
AGATGAATTAATAATGACATTTTCTGTAATGTTCATGATACACGTTTGTGGTTAAACTCATTTTCAGCATGGCTTCCGTTGAGTCGGTAAGATCAAATGCTAGTAATTACAAGATGGGGTTATACTAACAGCTAGTGGTGATCAGCTGACATTACACTCTGCTCTTTGCTCTATTTTCTCACATTTATTTATTCATATGATTTATTATAAAATATAAAAATATAAAATTAAAAAAAGATGTAATAAATCAAAATGTGACTTTTTTTTTTTTATTTGGTGTCAGAATTTTAATTTGATCCTGTACCTTTAAAAATTCCACAGTGACGTCATCACATAAACTGTTTTTTTTGTTTGTTTGTTTGTTTTTTCAGCTTCTAGGTTTCGCAATAATAAAAGATGCACCCAGGCCACGCCTTTTGATTTTTATAAGACTTTTTCATCCGTAAAAACCCGTAAAAGTGAAGAAACTTTAAAAGTTTTAATCCATTAACGGAGGGAACCAGCAGAGGGCAGTAAAGCGTTTTATTCCAAGAAAACAGTGAAGAAGAGAATCCAGCATTTCCGGGTTTGTTTTTTCTGTAAAAATGTCTTCTTTTGAGAATCTGAAAGATTTTATTAGCATGAAGCTAACTGCTGCTGCTCAAGAAATATTTACAGAGTTTGAAAAAACCATCCAAGAAGAAACTGATCGACGATGTAGAATGTTTGAGAATACCTGGAAAACTCACACACACCTTCACACTGCAGGTATGGAACATTAAAACTCACACACACCTTCACACTGCAGGTATGGAACATTAAAACTCACACACACCTTCACACTGCAGGTATGGAACATTAAAACTCACACACACCTTCACGCTGCAGGTATGGAACGTTAAAACTCACACACACCTTCACACCGCAGGTATGGAACATTAAAACTCACACACACCTTCACGCTGCAGGTACGGAACATTAAAACTCACACACACCTTCACACTGCAGGTATGGAACGTTAAAACTCACACACACCTTCACGCTGCAGGTATGGAACATTAAAACTCACACACACCTTCACACTGCAGGTATGGAACATTAAAACTCACACACACCTTCACGCTGCAGGTATGGAACATTAAAACTCACACACACCTTCACGCTGCAGGTATGGAACATTAAAACTCACACACACCTTCACACTGCAGGTATGGAACATTAAAACTCACACACACCTTCACGCTGCAGGTATGGAACGTTAAACTCACACACACCTTCACACCGCAGGTACGGAACATTAAAACTCACACACACCTTCACACTGCAGGTATGGAACATTAAAACTCACACACACCTTCACGCTGCAGGTACGGAACATTAAAACTCACACACACCTTCACGCTGCAGGTACGGAACATTAAAACTCACACACACCTTCACGCTGCAGGTACGGAACATTAAAACTCACACACACCTTCACGCTGCAGGTACGGAACATTAAAACTCACACACACCTTCACGCTGCAGGTACGGAACATTAAAACTCACACACACCTTCACGCTGCAGGTATGGAACATTAAAACTCACACACACCTTCACACTGCAGGTATGGAACATTAAAACTCACACACACCTTCACGCTGCAGGTATGGAACGTTAAACTCACACACACCTTCACACTGCAGGTACGGAACATTAAAACTCACACACACCTTCACACTGCAGGTACGGAACATTAAAACTCACACACACCTTCACACTGCAGGTATGGAACGTTAAAACTCACACACACCTTCACACTGCAGGTATGGAACATTAAAACTCACACACACCTTCACACTGCAGGTATGGAACATTAAAACTCACACACACCTTCACGCTGCAGGTACGGAACATTAAAACTCACACACACCTTCACACTGCAGGTATGGAACATTAAAATAAAATATAAGAGAAATATAAAAGAACACACCTTCACACGAGAGGTAAGATCTTAAACCCGACCCAAAATTCGGATCTAGGGTCCTTGGAGAAGACACCTACCCCCCTGTTTCTCCCACCATGGTCGTGGCAGCCTGCTGCGGTGTAATGCAGCACACACATTTCCCCGGTGAGGGATCAATAAAGTTAGTTAAAATTAAATTAAAAAAAACAGGCTTAGACTGTCTTTAAGTTTTCAATCTGAGGAATCGTTTCCATCACGGACAGTATGGCATGGTTGATCTCCTTCAGCTACAGAACTACCGTAATTTCACGACCATTAGGCGCACCGTACGAAAAGGTGCAGTCTCAGTCACACACCGCCTTACAACAACACACACGCAAGCATGCAAATGTACGTATTAAAAAATAGATCGGGAGCAAAACTGAGTTTGGTTGTGCTTTATTTAAGTAGTAACGATACTAAACAAGCACATTACCGGTAATAGTCTTTATTCAAATCCGTCAAAGTCCTCATCCTCTGTTTCAGAATCCAACAGAGCAGGTCCACTTCGCTCCTCTCTGTCAAAGTCATTGTCTGTACTGTGCAGCTCCTCAGAAAGGATACCAGCTTTTGAGAAAGCTCAGATAACAGTACCAGCAGACACGTTAGTCCAAGCATCTACAATCCATTGGCAAACTGTAGCGTAACTCGCCCGGCGCTGCCTTCTACCCTTCGTGAAACTGTGGTCTCCTTCGGTCATCCATCGCTCCCACGCCGCTCACACTTCACTCTTTAACGTTCTCATGTGTTTTCTTTCAGGTCCGCCTCGCGGGCACCGCGTTTTCTTTTAGGTCCGCCTTTTCTCACACACAAGACGCACCACACGAAAAGGCGCACCGCTCATTTTGAAGAAAATCTAAGACTTTTATATGCGCCTTATGGCCGTGAAATTACGGTATGTGGAATCAACCCTGTGCATCTTAGTACAAACTAGTACTTTGATAAGATATGCTGCCTCTTCGAGGTGAGCCATATTCCGAGGTGGATGAAGTACTCAGTTTTTGTACTAAAGTAAAAGTACCAAAAAATCTTCTTAAGAAAAAGTACAAAAGTAATTGGTCCGTGTAGTCCCTCATTCATCCAGGAGTGATCCATAGTAGAAAAAGTTTCAAAAAAGTCTTCTGGACAGTTTAATTCTTGATCGAGACGTTTCGACTTCCATCCGGAAATCATTTTCAATCTGAATGAAATGGACTGGAAACTGGATCTATTTATACTAACCTGAGTAAAAGGTAAAAAAAATAGTAAGGCAGGGCTCAACCAATGAGCCTGTGTTACCTATGATGGCCGTGAATGGCTCCTATTGTAGCCACAGACCAGTAAACAAACCTATTATAATTTTGGTAATTGTGTAATTTACACAATTACCAAAAGTAATTGGTGTAAATTTTACTTTTTAAATAAAAGTATTCGACCATAATTCAAATGTTATTTTTGATGCTGTAGGGTCACAAATAAATACTTTGCAGGGGCGGAACCAGGAGGTGAGGGGTGCCCCCTTTAGAAAATCCTGGATCCGCCCCTGCTTCGTGTAATGATGACTCATTTTTTTATCTTAAAGTAAACACAACGATCTTCTGACTCATTTTCAATTTGTGCTATACTTCATGTTAGTTTTTGGCGGTGAATGGATGTACATGAAAATGTTTACTCTCGATTCTGATTGGTCCTCGATTCATTGCTTCTTCTCCCTCTTGGAGACCGCGGGTGATCAACTGCTCCTTTTGATTTTGGCGATGCGGCTTCAAGTTGCGCAAAAAAAAAAACCCAAAAACTGTATATTTTTCAAATTCCTGACCGAAAATGTAACAAAAAATACAAAACACTTTTAAAAAGTAGCGAAGTAAAAGAACAAATATTTGCTCTAAAATGTATTGAATTCAAAGTAGAAAGTACAGGTCTCAAATTTTACTTAAGTAAAGAACAAATACACCATCTTTTTACTTGAAGGGCCCATCTCATGCAAAATAACTCTTTTCACATTGTATCCTCTGCACATACACACGCAAAATGTGGGGTTTCCAACATGCATTACATCATAGTTATGAAAATATATTGATTTGGTGGAGCGCAGTCACAGACCCGGAACTAAGAAAAGCCGGGTCTGCTCATCCCCCCGCCCGTCCTGAGAAAGTACAAGCTCCGCCCTCTGCTCTCACTGAGCTGCCATTCCTCCGCCCATCTCTGAGTGGGAGGGGGAAGGCAGGCGTAAACCCGTGCGTGGCGGTTTGGTAGCGTCTGAAATAAGATTTTATCATGTTGATTCATCATGTTCAGCCCTACATTTTGGATCCAGAATCTGACGAGGATTTTGAGGTGCACAAAGCACAAGCACCGCGGAGGCACTGGAGGCGGGTGAGGAGGGAGGGCGAGTGGTGAGGAGGGAGGGGGGCGTGTGCGAAGTCCATCCTGGCTACGTTAAATGCGTCATACTTTAGACATCTGCTCATTGGTTGTTTTGTCTGAGCGTACCAGAAATCCACAGAAAAACGGGCTAAATCAATCTAGAAAGCCCTTTGGTGACATATACAAGGCCCGGACATCACACACACACACACACACACACATATACAAGGCCCGGACATCACTCTTACAAGGTAGAAAACTCTGGAAAGTCACTTTTGCATGAGATGGGCCCTTTAAGTACTGTAACGAAGTACATTTACTTCTTTTCAACAGCTTTCTGTAAAACAGAGAACCTGATAAACGTGTCTCTTGTTGTCCTTTCAGACCCCCTGGCACATTTTACTCTTGAAGAGAGGACTGATCCCACTGATGAAGAACTCTGGAACCAGGACAGAAGCTTCACTGTGGACCAACAACAAGCAGAACTTCCACAGATTAAAGAGGAACTGGAGGAACTCTGTACCAGTCTAGAAGAAGAGCAGCTGGTCTTTAAAGAAGAACCGGAGAGCTTTATGATATCGGATGAAAACACGGACCACATGATCGCAGACGAAAGCAGAGAGCAATTTGTCTTCCAGAGCTCGTCTTCAGTGGAGACTCCGAGATGGGAAGGAATGAACCCGAAAGCATCAGAAACAAGAAGATTCACAGAGAGAAATATAAAAGAACCTGGTGAAAATGATAAAAATCAAGGGAAAAACAGTGTTAGAAGAAACAGAAAAACTAAGACATTTGTTCGTTGCGACATTTGTGGTAAAGTTTTGGCTCATAAATACAACATGACCACACATAAGAAGATCCACACGGGCGAGAGAGCGTTTTCCTGTAAAGTCTGCGGTAAAAGTTTCATCAGACGGGATAAATTATTAAATCACAGTAGAACTCACACCGGAGAGAAACCTTATTCCTGCACTACCTGTGGTAAAACTTTCTCTGATAAGGGTACCCTCACTACGCACACAAGGTTACACACAGGTGAGAGACCGTACGGCTGCCCGATATGTAGTAAAAGCTACCTAACCAAGAGCAATCTGACGTCCCACATGAACACACACCGCCATATTTCCGCCGCACGTCAGGGTAAAGCTTCAACAGCAGGAAGCTGAAAACTCACGTCCTGAGACTTTCAAGTCATCGATGACGTGCACAATGCGTTCAAAATGAAAATGGAATTTAAGCGTTTTTGATTTAAGCAGGATTCTTTTTTATCTCAGGGTTTTTAGATTTTTGAAATCTGATTTTTGTGATAACCAGTTTGAGTTGTGCCCAAAGGTAGTAAACCCCCTGAAGGCTGTTCCACATTATTAAGCAGCTCAATATTATCATACACCTGGGGAAAAAATGATCTCTGCTGCTGGAAAGCAGGAAATAGGTGAATCAAAACATTCCATTTTTCAGTTTAAAGAGTTGTGTGTCTGATTCAGAGCCACACTGTACTGTGGAGATAAAGACCTGATGAGGAAGGATTCTGACGGACAAATATGCAGCTGCTAAAATGACATTAGAAAACAGCAAATGGGAAGAAACCGAAAAATATCAAGAGCCAGTTTAACTGTTTTGGTTCAGATCTGTTCGATATTCATGTAAATGGTCAATTTTTTTGTTGCAATAAATCCATATGTTGAATAAATAAAAGTCAATGTTTGGTTATTTTTATCTTGACGTGCTTTTGGGTCTCCTGCTGGTCGGTTTTAACGTGAACACGACCTGCGAACCAACTCATCCGGCTGAAGTAACGGTGGTAGCAAACACTGGTAAAGGTATTGTTGGAATTCCGGTCACACCACTTGTGTGTAAAAACATCCCAAAATGGTTCCTTTCAATAGACGCCACGCAACGTTTCAATTTAAGCCTCTCAGTCTCTTCATTGGATCTGGATGTACTGACGTCAAAATGTGACATGGACGCCTGACGATCAGGGACCTCATTGACTAAGATTTATGTAGTTCTTTAGTTGAACAGGCATAAACCAACCTGATCTCCATCCCGCCCCAACCATGCCTCTAGAACCGGGGTGGGCAAATTTTTTGACTCGTGGGCCACATTGAGTTCTAACATTTGACCAGGGGGCTGTAACAGGATCAGATGGATGGCATGCTTTGGTAACCTCTAGATTAGACCGATAGTACGACTTTCCTGCTCTCATTTATGCGTATCTAACACAAACTCAGCAGTAAGCCTAACTCCTTCTGAAAAACATGCGCAGAGTCAGGATGTAGCGTCCAAGCTCCATTTTAATGACTATGACAAAGATGTCTTCAGAACAGAGTAAAACTGTAAAACAAAAAGAAAATATACACTTAACATAGTGCAAAAGTATGTTTAAAGTAGCTTATCACCATGAAAATAGGCCTACATGCGGTAATAAACATACAAACTAGCAGTAGCAAAATACACACTTCCAAGTGTCCTTTCACACAAATGAGACATTAATATTGTACTTTATGAACATATAAAACAAACTTACAGACTGTGATGTCAAAAAGGGATTAGAAAAAATAGATGAAAGGCGGTGGATAACTGGTAGCTAACTGTTATGCTAACTCACGAGCGGAAGCAAATAGCTGACTTCTCCTCACAACTTCCTGTTTTTTCTAGTTCAGCCTTCAAAATAAAACACAGGAAACGGCCTTCAAAATAAAAGACAGAAAAACTTAAAGAATGTAATCTAACTCTGAAAATAAATATTCCGCACAATTATAAAGGGCAAGACACTCCCCGCCTGGTGTCTGTAAAGATGCCATATAAACCTAAAACATGCATTCAGTCCTTTGATTTCAGAAGAAGAATGACCTCGGTGACGGGCCGTAGGAATGTCTTTGTAGATCCATCTTTGGTCGTTTTAATCTCGATTTTTCGGACCTTTCCATCGCGTCCTGGAAAGGTTTTAGTCACAAGAGCCATGGGCCACTCATTGCGGCATGTCTGAGTGTCTTTCAGTAAAACAACATCACCTTCTTCGATGTTGGGACTTGACGTTTGCCATTTATGACGTACTTGTAGTGTATGCAGATATTCACGTTTCCAACAACTCCAGAATTGGTCTGCAAGCCTTTGTACTTGACGCCACTGTTGCTTGAACAAGTCTTTGTCGGTGAATTTCCCTGATGGAGGTGAAACACTCTGTTTCCGGGTGAGAAGCATCGCAGGGGTAAGTATTTGAGGAACCTCTGGATCAGAAGATACAGAAACCAAGGGTCTGGAATTGATGATGGATGTCACTTCTGCCATGAGAGTGCACAGGACTTCATTGGACAAGCTTGACGAGTGAATTCGCATGAGCATTGCATCTAAGATCCTCCTTGCGACTCCGATCATGCGTTCCCACGCACCACCCATATGTGAGGAGTGTGGTGGGTTGAAGTGCCATGAACATCCTTGATTGTTTGTGTACTTCTGAACGTCTGATCCCTTCAGCACTTTGTGAAACTCCAACTCTCTGCAAGCGCCGACAAAGTTGGTTCCACAGTCTGAGTGAAGCTGTTCAGAGGGGCCACGGATAGCAAAGAATCTCCTCAAGGCGTTAATGAACGACGACGTGTCAATCGACTCTATTACCTCTATGTGGACAGCACGTGTACTCAAGCATGTGAAGAGAACGGCCCAGCGCTTGTTTTGTACAACACCTCCTCTTGTCCGTTTGGCTGTCACAAGCCAGTGTCCGAAGACGTCCACACCAGTGTATGTGAAGGGAGATGAAGTGCTCAGCCGCTCTTGAGGGAGGTCTGACATTTTTTGGTTCTCTCTTTTCCCACGGAGCTTTCGACAGGTAACACATCCATGAAGAATGCTACTTATACGTCTTTTGCTACTGATCAACCAGAAACCGGCAGCTCGTACAGCGCCTTCTGTAAAGGTGCGGCCTTGATGTTCCACTTTGTCATGGTAGTAGCTTATGAGCAGAGTGGAGACGTGATGTTTGCCTGGCAAAACAACTGGATGTTTCTCCTGATCGCAGAGATCAGCTTGTTTCAACCGGCCTCCGATTCTCAACAATCCATCTGATCCAAGGACTGGATTGAGTTTTGACAGTGGACTTTTCTGGTTTACGTCAACTCCTTTTGAGAGGGGAGTGAACTCTTCATTAAAGCAGTCCTTTTGTACAGCAAGAAGAATCGCTGAAGTTGCTTGAGATAGCTCGTCCGCTGTGCGAGGTTTGCTACACTGATGCCAGCCAGTACAATCTATAACATTTTTGTTTGTTAACTTGAAACAACGAGCTACATGGATGAGGTTTGCAACCGCTCTTTGCAATGACTTCCAAGTTGAGAATTTTTCGAATCTCTTCGGATTGAGCGACTTATCATCGTGGCTGGTAACGCAACTTGTCACTTGCGGTCTGACATCAATGTCCGACTCTGGATCAATAAGCTCAAATGTTTGTTGCTGATCACATACTGTTTGAGGCTTGTGAAAGAATGCTGGACCTGTGAACCAGTTTGTTTTGGTGAGCAGAGAGGCTTGAACGGATCTGGATGCATGGTCACTTGGAGACTTGAAAGGAAGGGGGGCGACCCAACTGTTGGATTCATCCTGAAAAACTTGTTCATCCATGACTTTGATAAACTGTTCGTCCTCTACAGAGAAGGCACGTTTCTCGTCATTTGCAGTTCTAGCAAAAACAGTGAGCCCGAGGGAGTCAGCGTCCATGTGCAAGCGACCGTTTCTGTGTCCGTTTGTTTGGCTTGGACTGATTACTTGGTTAAGATGGACGTGACTTGTGCATGGCTGAAAAAGTGTTGGTCTGCCATCTCCCAGTATGTTTGTTTTGTAGCTGTGAACTGTGGGCTTATGGACTTTTCCCAAACACACATCACCGACCAACACCCATCCAAGGTCAAGTCTTTGAGCAAATGGTGTATCTCCAGGGCCATTTATCTGTTGTCTCACTTTATGTGCGCGAAGAATGTCACGACCCAGAAGTAGAAGGATCTGAGCATCATTGTCCAGAGGTGGGATTTCTATGGCGAGATCCTTGAGATGGCGGTGGTGGAAAGCAGCCTCAGGTGTTGGTATTTCCTCACGATTGTCCGGTAAGTCCTCACATTCAATCAGTTCTGGGAGTGAAAAGCTTATTCCACCTTTAATTGCTTCAATCTGAAATCCAGTTGCTCTTCTGCCAGATGTTGTGGTCAGTCCAGTACACGTTCTCAGAGTGTATGGATAAGTGATGGCTTCGATTTTGAAAACATCGAAAAACTGCGACCTGGCTAGAGACTTGTTGCTCTGATCGTCGAGCATTGCATACATTTTCACTGCTTCATGTGGGTGGTTCTTTGGGTAAACCTTGACAAGACAGATCTTCGCACAAGATTTTGCCTTCAGAGCGTCTCCGCAAACCTCGGTACAGAGAGGACTGACTACTGAATTTGCCTCTTTTTCTTGCTCCCCGCCGTTATCTTGTGGGGGGTTTGACTCTTTGTTCGCCCATTTAGGCGGACCAGGGTGAAGGGCCGATATGTGACTTTCACTGTTACACTCATCACATTTCACCGTGACTTTGCAATCCCGGGCGAGATGAGAAGAAGATGAACAACATTTGAAGCAGATGCCTTGTTCTTTTAGATAAGCCTTTCTGTCTTCGAGAGTCTTAAGTCTGAATCCTCGACTTCTTGTGGATAGGGCACTGCTTGACTAAATCGTCTTTAGAAGGCACTTCCGTTGGACTTTCGTCGTTTGTCACCTTGGTCTTGTGCACCGAAACCGCACCTCTTGGACTGACTCGCCTCTGCACAACCTGTTCTGAACGAACGTTGTTTCCTGAATATGAAAAGCTGGGATCGTTCCTTATTTTAGCTTGGTAGCAGACGAAAGAGGTGAAATATGAGAATGGTGGATAACTGACTCGAGACGTTTCTTTGTACTTAGATCCCTGGTTGAGCCACTTTTCCTGTAGGCTGTATGGCAACTTCTCCACAATTGGCTTTATACCACGTGCGGTATCCAGATATGACAAGCCTGACAAGTATCCATCTTCTTTAGCTGCGAGCACCTCGTTTAGTAGATCTCCGAGCTCTCTCAACTTGTAGTTTTCTTTATTAGAGATCTTTGGAAAATTATCAAGCTTCGAGAAGAGAGCACTCTCGATGACTTCTGGAGCACCGTAGCAACCATCGAGCCTTTCCCACGCTGTTTGTAATGCGGCGGCTGGATTGGCTGTATTGACCGCTCTGAGACGTTTGACGTGTTCACTTGATTCTTTTCCCAGCCACTTCGAGAGCAAATCCAACTGTTCACTCGCAGACAGATCCACGTCTCTGATCGTGTTGAAAAACGAGGACTTCCACGCCCTATATGTTTCGGGGCGGTCATCAAAATGTGATAGGCCAGTGCGTACGAGTTCTTTACGAGCTAAATATTTTGCCATATCCATCATTACTGAAGATTCTGCTCTACGTGTGTGAGATGTGTCCGCGTAGTTTGGAAAGCTTGACTTGGGTTTAAACTCTGTCTTTACACTGTTTTGAGTGGGGTTTTTAGTGTGCTGTTGTGGAGACGGCTGATAGTTGAGCGCCATCTGGTGGGGGTGAGAGGGTACTGTCCTTTGTGGACTTTGAGATGATGCTGACCAGGAATCTATCACAACATAGTCCTGTGCTCTGAAGATGTGTGGTGTTGGGGGGTAATACCGGGGCTCAATACATTGCTCTGAGGTGTCCTGACGGCAGACTGGAGCAGGCCTGTCGGCGAGGTGACCATTTTGTTGTTCGACGTAATGGCTTACACGTTCATGTGTATTTTGGGCTGGAACAGGGGAGCTTCTCGTGCTACGGGTTTCTCCGTCCTCTAGATCTGCTGCTGCTTCCAGTGCTTCTGCTTTGGCATTAGCGGCTGCAGCCTCTCTTTCATATTGTAAAACTTCCAGATCGGCTTCCAATTTGGCTTTTTCAGCTTTTATGGCTTTTTCTTTTATTGCGAATGCTACACGAGCGCGAGCGGCCTCAGCATCCGCTCTGGCTTTAGCTGCTGCGGCGCTCACAGATGAACGATTGGAACTGGAACTTCTGAAAGTCTTCACTGACCCGCCATCTTGGGAGTTATTGTTGGGTCTAGAATACTGAGTAGGCTCCGGAGTGCATTCCTGGTTTACTTCGTCCATGTTTGATTATGTGCCGTGCTGTCCTATTTTGTTATCCGATTGCGTAAGGTCTCTTTATTTTTTCAAGTCCTTTTTACTGTTACAGTCTTTTTACTGTAACAGTCCTTTTTTTTCTTCTAAAGTCCTTTTACAAAAAGTCTTTTTACTTTCCTGCTCTCATTTATGCGTATCTAACACAAACTCAGCAGTAAGCCTAACTCCTTCTGAAAAACATGCGCAGAGTCAGGATGTAGCGTCCAAGCTCCATTTTAATGACTATGACAAAGATGTCTTCAGAACAGAGTAAAACTGTAAAACAAAAAGAAAATATACACTTAACATAGTGCAAAAGTATGTTTAAAGTAGCTTATCACCATGAAAATAGGCCTACATGCGGTAATAAACATACAAACTAGCAGTAGCAAAATACACACTTCCAAGTGTCCTTTCACACAAATGAGACATTAATATTGTACTTTATGAACATATAAAACAAACTTACAGACTGTGTTGTCAAAAAGGGATTAGAAAAAATAGATGAAAGGCGGTGGATAACCGGTAGCTAACTGTTATGCTAACTCACGAGCGGAAGCAAATAGCTGACTTCTCCTCACAACTTCCTGTTTTTTCTAGTTCAGCCTTCAAAATAAAACACAGGAAACGGCCTTCAAAATAAAAGACAGAAAAACTTAAAGAATGTAATCTAACTCTGAAAATAAATATTCCGCACAATTATAAAGGGCAAGACAACGACACTAGATTTTAAACAAGCGTTAAATGTTAAATCAAGACCGTTAAATTTCAAATCTAGCGGCGCTAGGTTTGAAATCTAAGCGCTTGATGTAACATTTTGCTTTTTTAACATCTAACACGCTTGTTTTTGTGCGTGTATTGGCCCCGATGGCTTTCCATATCTGTGCACACTGTTTATTTTGACAGCGTGGGAGACGCATACATTTTAATGGGAGCAGTGTTGTTGTATCTTTGGCGGCATCTAGTGACGAAACGTCAAAATTACAGGAAAAATAAAATATTTAAAATATTTAATCTTTTCAAGTTCGACGGGCCAAATTAAAACATTTAACGGGCCGCATGTGGCCCGCGAACCGTAGTTTGCCCATGCCTGCTCTAGAACTCCTTTTACGGATCACGCAAATGAAGTAATGCATGGTCCTTATATGAGTCGGGACGTCCTAAAAATGTCCCTGTTGTGCAGCTGTAGTGGTGTCATCCACCAGCAAATGAGAGAGTAGGAGGTGGTCACCATGACAACTCTGTGACCGACACACTATCAGTCATTTTTAAAAAAGAAATTGGTCTGAACTTAATGACAAAAAAAGATAAACTATCCTCATCAGGAATCCATGTCACCCACTGGAGGCGGTCCAAGTTTTAATAGTATTAATTATCTTTATACATGTACATATATGGCCTGCACAATTTCAAAATGAGTTCAAACACGGTGTATGGATCTTAATCAACAGCAGTTTCTATGATGTGGTCCAATCAGTGACTTCCTATTTGGCACGCAGGAAACACTGGCTTTCAGTGTCCGGTTCTTAAATGCAGTCTTTAATCTGAACAGTGTCCCGGTTCTGAAGCAGGAAGCCCAGGAGAAAAACAGAGTCTTCATTCCTTTTACTCTGATGAGTCCTCACTGGTTTCTGTAAGGTTCAGAACAGAACCAGGTCAGAACCATGACACTTTCAATGAGAAGAAAACTTTGTTAATCCAGTGAGATGTTGGCAGTAAGTCAGGTTCACTTGTTAGTGTCTCCAGTCCAGAAAGAAGAACAAATCCTCATCTCTGTTAAATTCAGGAAACTGTTAATCAGAGTCTGTGTAGTCCCTCATTCATCCAGGAGTGATCCATTGTAGAAAAAGTTTCAAAAGTCTTCTGGACAGTTTAATTCTTGATCGAGACGTTTCGACTTCCATCCGGAAATCATTTTCAATCTGAATGAAATGGACTGAAAACTGGATCTATTTATACTAACCTGAGTAAAAGGTAAAAAATAGTAAGAAGGGCTCGACCAATGACCAATAAAAGAGGTGTGAAGGAAGCCATCTTTGTCAAGAAAGAGAATCCCTCACTGAATCGGAGTGGAGGCGTTAGATACATTCTGCCTGGGATTTGCAGCAGCATTCTGAAGCCCTGGACCAAAGAGGACACCTCGTGACCCAGATTCACGCCTCTCATTAACAGGAACTTCTATTCACTAGGCTTTTAGCATTATTATAATAGGGTTCATTTACTGGTCTGTGGTTACAACAGGAGCCATTCACGGCCATCATAGGTAACACAGGCTCATTGGTCGAGCCCTTTCTTACTATTTTTTACCTGTTACTCAGGTTAGTATAAATAGATCCAGTTTTCAGTCCATTTCATTCAGATTGAAAATGATTTTCGGATGGAAGTCGAAACGTCTCGATCAAGAATTAAACTGTCCAGAAGACTTTTTTGATACTTTTTCTACACTGTTAATCAGAGATTATTCAGCTTCTGCTGAAGTAACGTGTTGGAGTTCAAAACACCAGAAGCAAAAGTCCAGGAATAAAAACCAGATGATAACCAAGAGTTCTGGTACTAACGGTTCACGCAGTGCATGTTGAGGACAGCATACGCTCGTTTCCGAGCCTCTTGGATGTACATCTTCATAAAGTCCCGCCCAAACATTTCCCTGTCGTCCTCGTCTTCCTCTGATGTCTTTCTCGGAGGAAGAGTGACATCGAGAGTCAGAGGGTTGTCTCTGAAGTTTACAAACCTGAGAAAAACAGAGAGAAATCCACCTAAAATCAGGAGGTATGGCAGGATAGAGTACGCAGTATGCAGTGGTGGATGAAGTACTCACTTTTTGTACTTAAGTAAAAGTACAAATAATTAGGCAAAAAATCTACTTAAGTAAAAGTACCAATAAAAAAAATCTACTTAAGTAAAAGTACAAAAGTAATTGGTGTAAATTATACTTTTAAGTATAAAGTAAAAGTATTCGACCATAATTCAAATGTTGTTTTTTGTGCTGTAGGGTCACAAATAAATACTCTGTAGGGGCGTGACCCCTCACCCCCTCTCCCGCCTCTTTTGGTCCGCAAAAAAGAAGAAAGGAAAGGGGACAAGTCAAGCTATCCCCTAGCAGGGCCAGCAAATGGTCCACCAAAATGCAGGAAAATGACTCTTATTTTTTAAAATGTTCTGGGGGGTAGAGGAGGCCCCCAGTCACCCTATATTGGCTTTGTCAATGACCTCACGTCCCCGCCCCCCATCCCCACCCCATCTTCAGAAAATCCTAGCACCGCCCCTGCTCTTGGCGCTGAATGAATGCGAAAAATATTTACTCTCGACTCTGATTGAGCCTCGATTCATTACTTCTTCTCCCGATCAACTGCTCCTTTTGATTTTGGCGATGCGGCTTCAAGTTGTGCTAAAAAAAAAAAACTTTATATTTTTTTAATTCCTGAACAAAAATGTAACAAAAAATGTAAAACACACTTTTAAAAAGTAGCGAAGTAAAAGTACAGATATTTGCTCTAAAAATGTAGTGAAGTAAAAGTAAAAGTATCGGTCTTAAATTTTACTTAAGTAAAGTACAGATACACAATTTTTTTACTTAAGTACAGTAATGAAGTACATTTACTTCGTTACGTTCCACCACTGCGTGCATCAAGTGTTTAGACGCCATAGCACATGGAACACCTTCCGGACTCTGGCCAGGACCAAAGTTTGATACCCATTACCCACGGTCTGTTACAGTTGTTGTCAATTTTCTTAGGAACCGCTTAAGTAGTTAATTAGTAGTTAATTTTCTAAGTAATTGGTTGATTGGACACAGAGCAGACCTGAGGTTGGACATGTCCTCCATCAGTGGCGGAATGTCTCTTAGCCTGTTTTTGCTGAGGACCA
Organism: Neostethus bicornis; assembly: GCA_902685375.1. NCBI lineage: Eukaryota > Metazoa > Chordata > Actinopteri > Atheriniformes > Phallostethidae > Neostethus > Neostethus bicornis. The sequence continues at coordinate 3,068,625 of LR738547.1, read as the reverse complement.
GGGTATCCAGACTTCTCATCCTGCTGATATTTTCTGGTAGTTTCTCCAGCTCGTTCCTCTGTAGCCACAGCGTGTGAAGCCTCTCCATTCTAAACACAAACATTAATTGGCCATTGGGTTGGGGCTCAGGTGTCTGTAACGTCTTACCTGTGGATGTCTTCCGGTAAGTACTCCAGATGGTTTCCTCCCATGTCCAACCACTCCAGCGCCGGCATCGCCACCACACACTCCGGAAAAATGCTGAAGTCGTTCATTGACAAATCCAGATACTGAAGTCTGGAAAGGTTCCTTAGCTGGACACAAAGACTTCAGCTGGTTGGACTCGTTAATCAAGACCTCATTTACTAAGAACTGCAACGGCGTTGCTTACGCCGTTACTCTCCTTACACAAGATAAGCATCATAAATCATACCTGTGATAAGTCTCAGGTGTAAGCAATGTTCCCTATAATTTTTTACATGTCTGCGCAAAGTCCGTGTAGTCCCTCATTCATCCAGGAGTGATCCATTGTAGAAAAAGTTTCAAAAAAGTCTTCTGGACAGTTTAATTCTTGATCGAGACGTTTCGACTTCCATCCGGAAATCATTTTTAATCTGAATGAAATGGACTGAAAACTGGATCTATTTATACTAACCTGAGTAAAAGGTAAAAAAATAGTGAGGAAGGGCTCGACCAATGAGCCTTTGTTACCTATGATGGCCGTGAATGGCTCCTATTGTAGCCACAGACCAGTAAACGATCCCTATTGTAATAATGCCAAAAGCCTAGTGAATAGAAATTCCTGCTAACGAGAGGCGTGAATCTGGGTCACGAGGTGTCCTCTTTGGTCCAGGGCTTCAGAATGCTGCTGTAAATCCCAAAAATCCCAAAGATGGTGTTGAAGGAAGCCATCTTTGTGAAGAAAGAAAATCCCTCACTGAATCGGAGTGGAGGCGTTAGATACATTCTGCCCGGGATTTACAGCAGCATTCTGAAGCCATAGACCAAAGAGGACACCTCATGACCCAAATTGACGCCTCTTGTTAGCAGGAATTTCTATTCACTAGGCTTTTAGCATTATTATAATAGGGTTCGTTTACTGGTCTGTGGCTACAATAGGAGCCATTCACGGCCATCATAGGTAACACAGGCTCATTGGTCGAGCCTTTCCTTACTTTTTTTACCTTTTACTCAGGTTAGTATAAATAGATCCAGTTTTCAGTCCATTTCATTCAGATTGAAAATGATTTCCGGATGGAAGTCGAAACGTCTCGATCAAGAATTAAACTGTCCAGAAGACTTTTTTGAAACTTTTTCTACAATGTCTGCACAAACACACAAGCTTTCTGAGCAGAAGGGGCGGAGCAAAAACTTTTACTTTTTTGTGACGTCAGCAGCAGTGACGAGCCAAATTCCGAAGCCGCGGTTTGAAGCAATTTGTTTCAGAAAAAAGAAGAAAGCCATACGCTCCGGAGCTCTATCTCATTTTATTATGCTATGTTTAAATTGAGCTTCATTTTGTGCGCTGCACAGGTTTTCTTGTGCGCTATTAATCTGCCAGCTGTGCGCAATTGCGCAGGCGCGCAGCTTAAAGGGAACATTGGGTGTAAGCTAACTTTGCCTCCATCCCGCGCCAACCTCCTGCGCTCCAAATAAGGACCATGCAAACGATGTAATGCATATTTAATGTTATTTAAATGAGCCGGTGTCGTTACTCATGAACTAAGGCAATGGGTCACTATTGAAGAGCCCTAGCAGTGTCACCCAAAAGTGAACGAGTGGGGTGGGTTTATACCCGGTCTGGTAGTTCACTCAGGTCTCGGTTCATGGCAAGCTCCAGCCTCTCCAGACTCTCACATCCGCTCAGTTCTTCAGGAACCAACTGGATTCTGTTGTAGCTCAGCAGCAGTTCTTTGAGCCGGGTCAGCTTCCCTAGGACCAGAACCACCATAGTTGTGGTGCTGAGTTACGCTGTCTGCTGTAACCAGTTCACATCAACCCTGAACAACGAGGACTGCTCACCAATCTGTTCTGGGATGTTAGAGATTGCGTTCCGAGACAGATCCAGAACTAGAAGGTTCTCAAAGCTGGAGATGAAGTGAGGAATCTTTGTTAGTCCGGCACGGTGAATTTGCCACTCATGGACCTGATTGAGGTGGACCAGACATCCAGGCAAGGACTGAAAGAAAAAACATGTCCGACAGTGAACAAGATCGAACTCAGGGCTGACATGAGGACAATCAGACCCAAAAGCCTGTTCCGAATTATAAAAACTAATAAATGATGGAGCAGTACCTTCCACTCCTCTTGTTCAATCCGAAGGATCAATCGACCATCTTCTGAAAGCAGCTTCTGTTTCAGTCGTGCAAGAATTGCTCGGTCCTCCCAGACTCCCAAACTAAGTCTGGTACAGCAAAAAATAAGACCGGGCATTGGTTCTCCAGCCTTGGATTGGGTGGATAACAGCCTTAGTTTCAGGGTTCCCTGGCCTGTGGTTCCTGAACAATGGATTTGGGTTTCTGGGATGTGAATTTCGGGACAGGATCCATGTTTCACATCCAAGCCTTTATGTCTGCTAACCTATACCTGGTTTTCCGTAACTGCACCACATGGGATTTTGGGTGATACAACTCAAGCTGATTGGCTTGATGGTCCACTTGCACCCGCTTAATGCGGAACATGTACTGTGCAATTCCAGAAGGTTTCAAATGGCACCTCCATCCGCACTGTGCGACTAATTTGCCTATGATTTGAGGCATTAAACAGAGGTTCTTCTACAAGTTTCGCCCCATGTGTATGTTGCCGTGGTTGCAGTTATATTTTTGGGTTTACGTGTAGTGCAGACCTGGGCAAATTAAGGCCCGCGGGCCACATCCAGCTCTTTGTACGTCCCTGTCCGGCCCGCATGAGGCCAATCATAAACACCATAAATTAAACATTTTTTAAAAAACTTTTATTTTGAAATTTCATTTTTATTTTATTTTGAAAAGCGTTACTTCGCTACGTATGCACTTCGTAGACTTTTACTCCGCCCTCAAAGAGGAGAACTTTCAACACCTGAGGAGGCATGCTCAGAGGATCCTAGTCCTCTTTGGATCTACCTATTAATGTGAACAGACATTCTCAGTTATGAAGTTCAACAAATCCAAACACAGATCCTCTATGACTGATGACCACCTCTCAGCTGTCCCTTGTTCAAGCCCAAACAGACTGGATTATTCTCACTGAAGAGGTGACATGAGGTGGAAAGCATTACAAGTTATTGTTTGTGGAGATTAACAAGTTAAAAAATAAATTGCACTGGTTCAATAATTGTTTTTCTTATTTAACCAGTTTGACATAACCTAATATACTGTACATATTTACAGAGTGCTTTATTCTTCTGATTATCAGTACCAGCTATTCAAAATATTTAATTTAAGTATTTTACCATCAAAGAAAGTTGGTGGCCCTCTGACACAATTCAGGCTTCTCATGCGGCCCCTGATAAAAATTAATTGCCCACCCCTGGTGTAGTGTTGATGTCAAAATCAACCAATCAGGAGAATGAGCCCATACTGCTGCTTCTACAGTGCCACGTTTCTAATAACAGCGACGACAGAAACTCATTCAACTGTCCGATTACTTTGGGGAGTAACAAATGTCTCCTCGTTAATCTTAGTAAGAAGAGCCACCAAGTTGCACCACTAAGAGGAAATTTGTGCAGATCTTAAAACTGTCTTACAGGTTGAGATTGGGTTACTTTGGGCCGAATATCACACAGTGTATACACGTCTTACTTAAAATTAAGTTTAAGTACGATTAATACTTTGAAAACATCTTAGTGACAATGGGTGTCTTTAATTAACCTGACGTGCTGAAACATGTCATCTATGTAACATCCATGGTGTGAGAATCTGTTCCAGCCTGTTCATACCAACCCCAAGCTGCTCAAGGACAAGTGAAGATACATTTTACAAACGGAATCCTAAGAATGCAGCCGCTGTCCAGCAAGTAGCAGGTGCAAGATAACAACATATTAAGTTTGTTCAACCCATTGATAAATTATCAGCCTATCATACATAATATTCAGCCCAACCAAATTTGCTTAGCCAATCAGAATGAGCTATTCGGCCTAGCAACAGAGGCCCCGTCCACACGTAGCGGGGTATTTTCGAAAACGTATATATTTTTATCCGTTTTGGCCGTCCACACAAAAACTTGTTTTTTTTTTTACTCAAAACCAGCGTTTCTGAAAACTCTGGCCAAAGTTGAGATTTTGGAAAACTCCATTTTTGCGTTTGCAAATCTCCATGCGAAAACGGAGATTTGTGTTTTTATGCGTCACTACCTGCGACAAGTAATGCACACACGTCATTCGTGTGTGTCCTTGTTTACAAAAGCAGACAGTGGGCAGAATGGATCCAAGCTGCAGAAATGCCAATAGAGGTGCTCTGATTGGATAGCTCAGAACTTACATTTACCTCAATACTGCCATCTACTGGTCTGGCATGCTCATAATCGCACTCAGAAGCGTATTTACACGGCTCTGTGTGGACTCAAGCGTTTTTCTAAAACGGAGGACAGCAGATATGCGTTTTCCAAAATACTCGGCTAAGTGTGGACATGGCCAGAGAAGCCCACCCTAACACGGAGGTCCTTAAGACAGGGGTGTTTGGTCGAATCGGTGAACTTCTGCAGATCAAACTTTGGTTTGCATGAACATGAACAGGTATCGATCCCTACCCACCACTGCTGAATGGTTAGGGATGAACCACTGCAAGCATTGAGTCCCTGGAACTCGACATCATAATTATTGATCTATTAAAAAAGGGTGGAGTCTAACCTTCCTGAAGCTCCGCCTCTGGATGTCCTCTTCTGCTCCTCCTCCTTCCTCTTCCTGATCCGGGTCTCCCAAAGAGCTTTGATGGAGCTCACCGAGCCACTCGCCACCACACTCACCATGATGACCATGCGATGTCACAGAACGGATATGAAGGGATAAGGTGACATTTGACCTCTGACCTCCCGCCTTCACCTCCCATTGATCATCCTGCATGACATTGTTGGTTATCAATCAGCTGGAAAGCAACAATCAAATTATTGATCAATGAATATCTGAGTTCAAAACTTGGGAACTACAACTTAAACATTGAAGAGTTTCTACTTGGCTGGGTGTGGGTATTTAAAAACATTATGAAATCACAACAGCAGATCCAAATGGAAAAGTGAGGTTACAGGGAGAAGAGATAAAGAAGGTGGAAGATTTTAAGTATCTAGGATCAACAGTCCAGACCAATGGAGAGTGTGGAAAAGAGGTGAAGAAGCGTGTTCAGGCTTCTGCACACGCAGGCTTCTGCTGGAACGGGTGGAGAAAAGTATCAGGTGTGATGTGTGATAGAAAAGTGTACAAAACTGTGGTGAGACCGGCCATGCTGATTGGTCTAGAGACAGTGGTACTGAGGAAAAGACAGGAAGCAGAGATGTTTGTAACAGAGATGAAGATGCTGAGGATCTCTCTGGGAGTGACCAGAATGGACAGGATCAGAGAAACAGCACATGTTAGAGGTTTTAAAGTCAGAGAGGTCAGACTGAGATGGTTTGAACATGTGCAGAGGAGAGAGAGAGAGTACATCAGAAGAAGGATGCTGGATTTGGAACCACCAGGAAAGAGGACTAGAGGAAGACCAAAGAGGAGGCTCATGGATACAGGTTTTGTGACTGAAGAGGATGCAGGAGATAGGGTTAAATGGAAGAAACTGACTTGCTGTGGCGCCCCCTGAAGGGAAATGCTGAAAGAAGAAGCTACTGGGAACTTAACTGGATCAATAGTTTGTTCTTTGGTACTGACTGGTTTAATAATTAGAAAGTTTGGGGTTAGATTAGATCCGGTCCACAGAGATCATAACCGGGGCAGTTAGTGTTTGCTCTCACCTTCCTGCAGCGCTGCCGTCCTCCATGCTGCTGAAATCTGACCCCTTGGGTAATTTTAGCTCGGCCACATGACCAGACTGGGATGGAGGTCATATGATTAAACTGGGACCAGGTCAAACGTATGCCATCCCACCACCCTCACCCTCACCCCAGTAAAACAAACACTTATGTCCACATCAGCTTTATTGAGATAAACTTTGAGTGCTCACAGTCATCATCACACATACAAAATGGTGTTTATACATTTCATCTGTTTCTATGACAACAAAAAGCAGGAAACAAACAGCTGTAACAGACGCCATGTTGTTACCGAGCAGCCATCTGGAGGAGAGTCACCATAAATACCTTCAACGCAGATGGACCAGAACTTCTAGGGTCTACGATCCTACAGGGTCACAAAGTTCAGGTCTACAAGAATAAAACCAGGGAAAGTACAGGTGCCCTCTAATGGTGGACATTCAGAACGCAGCTGTAAGGCACTTTAACCCCAGGACACACCCTAAATATTTAGGCCACACCCACTGTTAGGACACGCCCATCAAATTTAGGCCACACCTCAAATGATTAGGTCCCTCCCTCACACAGCCATCTTACTTGTATACTTTGCGTCAGAACCAAACCAGAACCATGTAGCTCTCACAGGACTACAGAACTTGGGTCAAGATTCTGGGTCAGATTCAGATTTATGAGAGTAAACAGAACTTTAGCAGAACCAAAATCTGAGCAGCTCAGATGTGATTAGGGTTCTTTATGATCTAGTGACCTGACCAGAGACGATCCAAGAGCTCGTTAAAATTGGGCCAGATATAAGCGGTTGAAGTGAGTCACATAATTAGTGTTTAGGAGACCAGGTTATAATCCAGATTCTGGTTAAAAGAAAGGGTTCCGCAGCAGATCAGGTTCTACAGCTCAGTCAGAGGGTTCACGTTCAGAAAGCAGGTCCAAGTTGAGGTAGGAGTTCAAGTCTAGGTTAAACCTGAAGCTACAGGTGCCGGTTAAGGATCAAGTTTAGGTTCTAGATCTGGTTCAAGAGCAGGTGCAGCTGCAGGGTTTTAGTACAGGTGGGTCTTCAGTAGACATTCAGGTGGGAGTGCAGGTTTCAGGGATTAGGGGGAAGTTCCAGGTACAGGTTTAGATTCAAATTTAGTTTTATGTACACGTTCAGGTAGACGTTCTGGTTCCGGATCCCATGAGGACAATTTTTTGTGTCCTAGAAAAACCAAGAAGCCCATGTTGTGCTTGATTCTGTTTCTATGACAACAGGATGATGACCCCTAAAAACGGCCTGCTAGAGGACGTGGAGTTGTTACGATACCAGCGGCTAACCACACCCCTCCCTCCCGTCCCAGCTTGAAGGCATCAAGTAAGCTACGGTGAAGAGAAACGGAAAGTGGGCGGGGCAAAGTGGGGGTGATTGGTCTACTTCAGGTCCAGAACCATGCTGGCCGGGTTCTCTAAGTAGTCCTTCCATAGGTTAGAAAAGCGGCACATGGTGGCGCCGTCGATGATGCGGTGGTCCGCTGACCAGCTGATATTCATGATGTGGGCGCGGGTCACCTGGCCATCAGCGCCGAACCGAGGCAGAACCTGCAGGGTCACAAAAACCAGGTCAGTGAAGAAGATTCAGATCGGAACCAGAAAGCGTAAAACAACATTTCTTTCAAAATCTCAAAAGCCTAGTTGGTTCATCTATAGTTGGTACTGAGTAACTGTAAATGACATTTTACGCTACAAAAAAGCACAAAAAAATTACGTTTTGTACCAAAACGTACCAAGTTATGGTGTCATGCTATACCAAGCATGGGCAAACTACGGCCTGCGGGCCACAAGCGGCCCGTTTAACGTTTTAATCCGGTCCAAAAAAAATTTAATAAACCATGTTAATGTTTTATTTCCCTGTAATTCTGATGTTTCCCCACTAGATGGAGGAAATTATGGATATATTGGCTTTGTTGCAAAAACAACAACACTGCTCCCAATAAAATGTGTGTGTTTCTGTGACGCCCCGGTTCCACCATAGATTATCAGGAGATTTCACACCTACATTTTAAACCTAGCGCGCTAGATCCACCTTGTTTTAAACGCTAGGGCGCTTGATTTTAATGTTACCGCGCCAGATTAGGTGCACGTAGCGGCCCCAGTGGCTTTCCATATTTGGCGCGCTTGTTTACCAAAGCATGCCATCCATCTGCTCCGGTCAAATGTTAGAACCCAATGTGGCCCGCGAATCAAAAAGTTTACCCACCCCTGTGCTATACTGTGTGACGGTTCACGTTACGACGCGCTACGTTTATTGAAAATAGTCAGTCACCTTCTTAACCGTCTATCCCTTTCAGGGTTGCGAGGGGTGCCGGAGCCCATCCCAGCTGATTCAAGGCGAGGGGCAGGATACACCCCGAACAGGTTGCCAGGCTGTCGCGGGGCCACACACATACAACAATCCACACACACACTCATTCCTAGGGGCAATTTGGCACCGGCCAATCAACCTAACATGCATGTCTTTGGAGGGTGGGAGGAAACCAGAGTACCCGGAAGAAACCCACGCAAACATGGGGAGAACATGCAAACTCCACACAGAAAGGACATTGTTCCAAGTCTCGTCCCCACCCGGGATTGAACCCAAGTTCAAGTGGCTTGCTGTGAGGCCACTGTGCTACCCACTGCGCCACCCTAAATATTGTAAATATTTAATCTCAAACAACAATTACAGTTTACAGATTTACAAAAATTGAAACAATAAATCTATATTATCGAACATTTTTGAGGTTTTAAAGTTACAGTTTGTAACTAATTACTTTTAATATTGTAACTCAGTTCCTTTTAAAAGGAGTCATTTGTAAAGTAACTAATTACATTTTTAAGTAACCAGCCGTAACTGACCTGGATTTTTCCGAGCGCTCCGATGGCGACCTCCGGAGGAAGGATGACCGGTTTAGCGTACGTCCCTCCGATCTGCTCAAACAGACTCAAGTGAGAACGGGTCCGGATGCGGCAGGCGGACGTTTGGACTGGAACACTCACCGATCCGATGTTTGAGAGCGTGAACGTTCCTCCGCTCAGGTCAGCGGTTCCGAGTTGGCCGGCGGAGCCGAGCCCCTGCAGGCGGTTCAGTTCATGGGCGATCTGGAAGACGGAGAGCAGCTGCACGTTCTTCACGTTTGGAACCAGGAGACCCTGGCTGGTGTCCATGGCCAGCCCGATGTTATGGGACGCCTGCCGAACCATCAGAACGGTCAGAACAAAAAACACAAAAACAAACCAAACCAAACAGAACGGTCAGAATAAAGTGTTCAATCAAAATATTGGATTTTTTCATTTTGCATCAGTTAAATGTAAAAATTTACTGTCCGATGTCACAAAAATATAGCTCTCGATTTATAAGTCGATCTACGTTCCTACCCTCACCATGGTAACCAGGATCTACATTCCTACCGTCACCATGGTAACCAAGACCTACGTTCCTACCCTCACCATGGTAACCAAGATCTACGTTCCTACCCTCACCATGGTAACCAGGATCTACATTCCTACCCTCACCATGGTAACCAAGATCTTCGTTCCTACCCTCACCATGGTAACCAGGATCTACATTCCTACCCTCACCATGGTAACCAAGATCTTCGTTCCTACCCTCACCATGGTAACCAGGATCTACATTCCTACCCTCATCATGGTAACCAGGGTCTACATTCCTATCCTCACCATGGTAACCAAGATCTTCGGTCCTACCCTCACCATGGTAACCAAGATCTACGTTCCTACCCTCACCATGGTAACCAGGATCTACATTCCTACCCTCACCATGGTAACCAAGATCTTCGTTCCTACCCTCACCATGGTAACCAGGATCTACATTCCTACCCTCACCATGGTAACCAGGGTCTACATTCCTATCCTCACCATGGTAACCAAGATCTTCGTTCCTACCCTCACCATGGTAACCAGGATCTATGTTCCTACCCTCACCGTGGTAACCAGGATCTACATTCCTACCCTCACCATGGTAACCAGGATCTACGTTCCTACCCTCACCACGGTAACCAGGATCTACGTTCCTACCCTCACCAAGGTAACCAGGATCTACGTTCCTACCCTCACCAAGGTAACCAGGATCTACGTTCCTACCCTCACCTATGATCACCAGCTGTGGGTGGTGACCGAAAGAATGAGATCGCTGATACAAGCGTCCAAAATGAGCTTCCTCCGCAGGGTGGCTGGGCTCTCACTCAGAGATCGGGTGAGGAGCTCTGCCATCCGGGAGGAGCTCAGTGTTGAGCCGCTCCTCCTCCAGGTCGAGAGGAGCCAGATGGGGTGGTTCGGGCATCTGGTCAGGATGCCACCAGAGCGCCTCGCGGGTTAGTGTTTCGGGCACGTCCCACCAGGAGGAGACCATGGGGCAGATCCCGGACCTGCTGGAGAGACTATGTCTCACAGCTGGCTGGGGAACGACTCGGGATCCTTCCGGGTGAGCTGGAGGATGCAGCCGGGGTGAGAAAAGCCTGGGCTTCCCGTTTGAGGCTGTTGCTCCCGCAACCCGGCCTGGAACAAGCGGAATATGACGGAAAAGAACAACCTGCTTAGTACTGCGATTTACAAACGGCCTGTAAACGTACCATTGCTCTAACAATTTGATCATTTGGTGAACAAGATTTTAAACAGATTTTTTTTTTTGGCGCCTATCGTCAACATTTTTGCCGATCAACAATATCTCAGGAAAGCGCACAATCAGCCGGTTTATTTGGCTAACCGATAAATCATCCAGACCCACAAGGACCCCTTCCAAGACCCTCACAAAAACTCAATCAGAGTCTTGAAATCATCAGACCAACCAACAAAAAACTAGAACAAACGAACTCTTCCAGAACCGGCTCACCTTGTAAGTCAGATTCTGACATCCTTCATCCAGAGAGGCGTTCAGGATCGGGAACTGGAGCAGACCCAGCGAGGCGGCCTAAAACGATCACAGCTCAGTTAGAACAGAACCGATCAGGACTAATGAGAACTCAGCTAGAGGTGTGACCTTAATGAAGAAGGGCATGAAGCTAAGTTTGACGCCACGGCTCTCACAGAGAGGCTTCAGCTCAGATCTTAGAGCCACCAGCCGGGTCAGGTCCACCTCGTCACAGTAACCGAAGTGAGGAATCTTCAGAGCCGCTGTCATCGTCTTCACCATGGCTTTATGAAAACCTGAAGGGGACCAAAGGTCAGGACCAAATCACTCAGGACCTCATTAATAAAACAATCTCCATGTGGAACCGAGTGTGTGACTGAACTAGGGCTGCAACTAACGATTATTTTGAAAATCGATTAATCGGTCGATTATTGGATCGATTAATCGATTAGTTGGATAAAATGACAACTTAATAAATATTAGTTTTTCGGCATGTTATTGACTGTAATTATGCAAAACGCAACTCATAGACACTTAAATAACACGTCAAGTAAGTAAAGACATTATTTTTTGTAAAATAAAGAGGTAGAATATTAACATTTATACAGCACATATAAAATAATAAATCTAGTAAATCATAAGCACCCATAAAATGTCCTTTAGTAGTACTTGGCTATTAAAATGTAAACTGTTGACCATCCAGTATCACATTTAAAAACAAGAACTGTTTAACACTTTTAGATCTGCACATTTAGACCATGGTCCTCGCCCGGAAAAGGGTGGAATGCCCCCTGCGGGTCAGGGACAGGGTCCTTCCCCAAGTGGAGGAGCTTAAGTATCTTGGGGTCTTGTCCCCGAGTGGGGGAAGAATGGAGCGGGAGATCAACAGGCGGATCGGTGCGGCATCAGGAATAACTAGGACGCTGCATCGGTCCGCCGTGGTAAAGAGAGAGCTGAGCCGAAAAGCAAAGCTCTCGATTTACAAGTCGATCTACATTCCAACTCTGACCTATGGTCACCAGCTGTGGGTGGTGACCGAAAGAATGAGATCACGGATACAAGCGGCCGAAATGAGCTTCCTCCGCAGGGTAGCTGGGCTCTCACTCAGAGATCGGGTGAGGAGCTCTGCCATCCGGGAGGAGCTCGGTGTCGAGCCGCTCCTCCTCCAGGTCGAGAGGAGCCAGATGGGGTGGTTCGGGCATCTGGTCAGGATGCTCCCCTGAGCGCCTCGCAGGCGAGGTGTTTCGGGCACGTCCCACCGGGAGGAGACCAAGGGGCAGACCCCGGACCCACTGGAGAGACTATGTCTCACAGCTGGCCGGGGAACGACTTGGGATCCTTCTGGGTGAGCTGGAGGATGCAGCTGGGGTGAGAGAGGCCTGGGCTGCCCGCTTGAGGCTGTTGCCCCCGCGACCCGACCCCGGAACAAGCGGAAGATGACGGAACGGAACATTTAACCTTGTTCAGTGGTATAGTATAGTATGGTATAGAGGGGGAGACGGCAGCTCAGTGGTTAGCGCGTTCGCGCGCGGACTGGAGGGTCGCGGGTTTGCTGCCTACAGAGAGCACGTCTAGGGTCCTTGGAGAAGACACCTAACCCCCGCTTCTTCCACCGTTGGCGCCATCGAAGGGCAGCCTGCTGTGGTATGAAGAGTGCAGCACACAAATTTCCCCGGTGAAGAATGCCTAGAGTGATTCATTTATTTATTTATTTAGTAACAAACAAAATGGCCCCAGATTAACATGAGTAAAAATATACAAAAAAAGAAAGCAGTCCAGTTGTGTGGTATTAGTGAAAAAAAAAAAGTAAAGAAACACCACTTCTACTGTAAAAATAATACCTCTATTAAATAAAATGACCTGGGTCCATCTTTACCACTTACAGTGGTGGTCAAAAGTTTACATACACTTGTAAAGAACATAATGTCATGGCTGTCTTGAGTTTCCAGTTATTTCAACAACTCTGATTTTTCTCTGATATAGTGATTGGAACAGATCCTTCTTTGTCACAAAAAACATTCATGAAGTTTGATTCTTTTGAACCTGCAGCTGCTTTGAAATGGCTCCAAGTGACTTTCCTGACTTGTTCAAGTCAATGATTCCCTTTTTTAAATCTGTGCTGAGCTCCTTTGACTTTCCCATTGTAGCGTTTGTGGGTGTTTTTATCCAATGAGCCCTTTTTAAATGGCCTCAGAGAAGTCACCAGCTGTAGTCACTCATAATCACTCACAAGAAGTTAAGAGGTCATGCTATGAAGCTCATGTCATTGACACAACTTTCTAAGTCTCCAAAATTGCTCATTCATATTGCTGTATGTATATTTTTGACCCAGCTGATTTTGTCACATTTTCAGTTTACCCATAATAAAGTCATAAAAGAATCAAACTTCATGAATGTTTTTTGTGACAAAGAAGGATCTGTTCCAATCACTACGTATATCAGAGAAAAATCAGAGTTGTTAAAATAACTGGAAACTCAAGACAGCCATGACATTATGTTCTTTACAAGTGTATGTAAACTTTTGACCACCACTGTATACTATAAAAAACACATCAGTGTTTACAGATCTACTAATCAATAAAGGGGTGCCCAACTAACAGCACTCATTTGTTGTGAGGAAAAACGTGCATTGCGGTGTAGAGGAGGGGGTCTTAGATCCTGGATTGAATTTAGCGATCTTTTTTTGAAACCCCTCGCCTTCCACCATCAACAGCGTCCTCATATCGGACACGATCATTTCCAAAATAAGAGTCCCTGAGAGAAGCGCAACCGTTTTCCACAGAAAATAGTCCATTTTGGGTTGTTTTTGTTTTTTTGCAGACAATAAAAAGTGTATTTAGTGGCCTGTGGATTTGTTTCTATTAGGAATAACATCGTGTATCACTCCGGTTTGTCGTCTCCCGCTTCGAGTCCGACATCTTTTTTTTTTTTTTTCAGATGTTCGTGCGGCGTCGTTATGCTTCCCTGCCAAAACGTGTCCGTTTCGCAAACTTTGCATATTAACGCGAGTCTTTTTTAAATTTAGCGGAAAATGATCCAAACTTTGGATAATTTTTTAATTTGTTTTTCTTTTCACCATCTTATTGAATCTGCCTGATCACGTGACGTGGGGTTAAATGAAGGCCAATGATTGGCTGCTTTCTACTTCTCCTACTTTGGTACCTCGCATCGTCAATTTGCTCTCTACTGCCCCACATGGAGACAAATTTAAGTGCAGTTGACAGTAAAAACTTTTCAAACGATTAATCGATGACCAAATTAGTTGACAACTATTTCAATAATCGATTTTAATCGATTAAATCGATTAACTGTTTCAGCCCTAGACTGAACCGAGTCAGAATCCGGATTCGTGGATTAGCTCACCTTTAAGAAGTTCTGTGACGTCCTTCCCAGTGAAGACAGGTTTGGGGATCGGGGGCGGAGCTCTAACTGCAGCAGGACTCGGCAGCCTGGATGCCGGAGGCGAGGAGGGCGCAGGACCTGGAACTTGTATCTCCTGGACCGGTGCCGGGGGAAGGATCGCTCCGGTCTGCTTGGCCAGGAAGTTCAGGATGTCCTCCTTCAGGATTCGCCCGTCTTTCCCTGTACCCACCACCTCGCTGAGCTTGATCTGGAGGACACAGTGGTCAGACCGGGGGCGCTGTTACCATGGTAATCGAGTCAGACCGGGTTAGACTCACGTTGTTCTCCATGGCGAGGCGTCTGACGGCAGGGGTGGCTTGTGTTTTGTGACCTTTGATCTCTTGGTGCGTGTGCTCCTCGTGCGCCATGGCGGGCGTCTCTACCACATCCTCCTCCTGGATGACCTCTAGGGGGCAGTAGAACATCAGTCAGCACAGAAAGTTAAAATTTCAAACCAGAGACCTTAAGCGCCAAGCCCCCCTTTGATGGGTCTGGGATCTCGCCCGCTTGACACCCACCTGAGCTGGTCTCCGTCTCAATGTCGACTAACGGCTTTCCGACGAGCGCCGTGGCGTCTGCGTCGTAGTAAAGTCGCCTAATGACCCCGTCGTAGCGGCTGGTGATGGTCACCGATGCTTTGTCGCTTTGGACCTCGCAAATGCTGTCGAACTGGGACACCCGGTCCCCCTCCTTCACATACCTGGAACACCACACAGTTTAAACAGTCAAAACCAGTTTAAAACCAGACTGGAATGAGTCCAGACCAGACCAGACTCAGTTCATCTCCAGTTCTGGACAAGGAACCTAATTTAAGTAGAAAACATACGCTCGTCGAGCTCGACGCACATTGAGAGATCTTTAAAGATGGTGGAGCATATTGTTTATCACAATGACACTGTTTTTAGGGGGTACTCAGACTCCCTCGCAACACTTTGTTTTTTAAAAAGCAAAAATCTAGAGTTTTTTTTCTAGTCTTATAAATAAATAAATAAATGAATTCCTCTAGTCATCCCTCACCAGGGAAATTCGTGTGCTGCACTCCTAAACCGCAGCAGGCTTCCCTTCGACGGCGCCAATGGTGGGAGAAGCGGGGGTTAGGTGTCTTCTCCAAGGACCCTAGACGGTGGTCTCAATGGGACTCAAACCCGCGACCTTCCGGTTCGCGGGCGAGCGCTCTAGCGCTGATCCACCGTCTCCCACATTGAGCCACATTGTGACATTTTTGGAGCCAGTGACATGAAAGCACATTGTAAAGCCTGTTCTCAATGAGCAGCGGCTGCTGCTGCTGTAGTCCTCCCTCTTCCAAAGCACTGCGTCACTGCGGTATTTGTCTGTGTGTGTGTGTGTGTGTTTGAGAAACTGTGTGTGCGGTCCCAGAGTTCATTGGCCTAGTGATAGAATTATCGTCTTTCGACCGGGAAAACCGGGTTCGAATCCCACTGGGCCAGAGCTTTCCCTGGGACTACGTGGGATAAAACTGGAAGGGCAAACTAAAAAAAAAAAAAAAAACTTAATGAAAAGAAAGTGTGTGTGTGTGTGTGTGTGTGTGTGAGCGAGCGAGAGGCAGAGAGAGAGATAGTGATAGAGAAAGAAAGAGAAAATTTGTCTATGTGTCTGTGTTTGAGAGAGTGGAACTTGTCTCGGTGTGTGTTTGAGAGAGAGGAACTTGTCTGTGTGTGTTTAAGAGGGTGTGTGTGATGTGATGTCTAATGGTTGTGTGAGGGTAGTTTTACTGCACGCTGGAAACCATCTGTGTGTGTTTGTGATGTTGAACCTGGACTGGTAGATCTCAGGAGGACTGACACCTAAAAAGTAGCTCTTGGGACAAAAAAGTTTGGGCACCCCTGGTGTACGGACAGTATTAAACAATTTTCACCAGATGCTTCAGTTTCTATTTGAACTGACCCTTCGTTAGGGGGTACACACTCCGTCATGTTTATCAGAATGTGTAACATCACCTACCATTCCTTCACGGTCACCTCCATGATCCCCTCTCCGATATCAGACAGTTTGAACTGAACGATCGGTCCCAGAGATGCTGCGGAGACAAAAACGTAGAATCAGTGACATCGGATTTTGCTGCTGCTGTCCACCATGATCCACGACACCCGGGATCTCTTTTAAAGAATTTTTCTGAGAATATGATTCGGTATCATCAATAATAGTCATTATGAGACTTTCAGATTTTGGGTCGTCTTGGCTGCCTAACATGGTGCACATTGTCCGACATACAGAGCCAAACTTGTTCACAGTGAGAGGTGCTCAGGAAGAAAAAGAGGCATTTTAAGGTGAGATGTAAGACTCCTGGAGGAAGTAGGACTCTTCCACCGGCTTATATTGTAACATTTTGTCAAACCTTGGGCCATGGCACTCACATTCTGCAAGGCGGTTTTGTTTCGTTTCGTTCTGTTCCGTCGTCTTCCGCTCATCCAGGGCTAGGTTGCGGGGGCAACAGCCTCGGACGGGAAGACCAGGCTTGTCTCACCCCAGCTGCATCCTCCAGCTCACCTGGAAGGATCCAAAGTCGTTGCCCGGCCAGCTGTGAGACATAGTCTCTCCAGCGGGTCTGGAGTCTGCCTCTTGGTCTCCTCCCGGAGGGACGTGCCAGAAACACCTCACCAGCAAGGCACTCAGGGGTCATCCTGACCAGATGCCCGAATCATCCCATCTGGCTCCTCTCGACCTGGAAGAGGAGCAGCTCGACACCGAGCTCCTCCCAGAGGCAGAGCTCCTCACCCGATCTCTGAGTGAGAGCCCAGCCACCCTGTGGAGGAAGCTCATTTTGGCTGCTTGTATCTGCAATCTCATTCTTTCGGTCACCACCCACAGCTGGTTAACATGGTGAGGGTAGGAACGTAGATCCTGGTTACCATGGTGAGGGTAGGAACGTAGATCCTGGTTACCATGGTGAGGGTAGGAACGTAGATTGACTCGTAAATCCAGAGCTTTGTTTTTCGACTCAGCTCTCTCTTTACCACGACGGACCGATGCAGCGTCCTAGTTATTGCTGATGCCGCACCGATCCGCCTGTCGATCTCCCGCTCCATCTTTCCCCCACTCGTATACAAGACCCAGATATACTTAAACTCCTCCACTTGGTTGCAGGACCCTGTCCCTAACCCGAAGGGGGCATTCGATCCTTTTCCGGGCGAGGACCATGGTCTAGGATTTGGAGGCTCTGATTCCCATCCCGGCCGCTTCACACTCGGCAGCAGATCGATCCAGTGAGAGCTGGAGATCACGGCCCGTTGCAGCCAACATTGGACCGCAAAAAGCAGAGATCTGATCCAGAGGTCACCAAACTGGATCCCTCCAACGCTTCGGCTGCGCCTAGACATCCTGTCCATAAAGGTAATGAACCATGGTGGTATTATAACTAGGGCTGAAACAGTTAATCGATTTAATCGATTATCAAAATAGTTGTCAACTAATTTGCTCATCGATTAATCGTCTAAAAAGTTTTTGCTGTCAACTGCACTTAAATTGGTCTCCAAGTGGGGCAGTAGAGACCAAAATGAGCATATGCTGAAAAAGTAATATTTATAAAATGGTCATGTTTATCCGATTAATCGAATAATTGATCCAATAATCGACAGATTAACCGATGACCAAAATAATCGTTAGTTGCTGCCCTACTCCGTATTTTGTGGACGGATGGGATAAAACCAGTAAATAAAAGACAGAGATAAGTGCAAGTTTAGATGTTTATTGGAGAAAACTGTATTGAGTTCAGAGTTGCCATATTGTTCTTAGGACTCCAGGAAAATCCTCAGTAAGTGAGGACTGTCTGTTTGTTCAAAAGTTCGTAAAAGGAGTCTATCTGATTTTCCATGTTTGGTCAAGACTGTTTCTAGAAAATAAGATAGATGTTCCAACGAGAAGGTAAAGTTTTTTGGTGGTTTCAGGCACCGCCTGCAACCGGGCTGACACGGCTCTGTCGGCATGCCTTTTCCGTCGGACTCTCTCGGCAATTCCGAGAGGGGGATCCTCGTACCCCAGGATCGCCATCCCTGGCCATCCTGCCCAGGCCTGCACCTGGGGAGGTCATCCCAGCTCCGCTGTCTCGAAGACACAGAAATCCACCCATTAGATACTCTCCTTTCTGTTTGCAGTCTTTGGTCTCTTTTGTTGGAATTTCTTCAAGAGAAGGGGTGACGTGGTACGGTGTTATTGTTTTTTTTTAATTATTTTTATGCTTGTTTTAGTATTTTTTACGACTTGGCCCAGAAACATTTTAATGTTATTGTTTGGTCAACAACCTTCCTCATCTTCATCCATCTTCATTATTTGGTTTCTTGGCATCTCGTCTGGTTTTTGGAGACTTTCACTCTTTGTATATCTGTAATTTTGTTCTTCCTGCAGATGCTCTGAAAATCGTTAATGTCTTTGTTTTCAAACTTTGTTTGATTTTTTTCATGTTGGACTTCATTTGGTAAACTCTATGAAGGCGATTCTGTCCATCCAAAACAGTCGGATGAAACCAAATGTTTTTTAGTAAGCGTTCATCCTGAAATGAGCGCATGTTCCTGTTCAGCAGAAATTCTAAAGTACCCGGAGTGACCACGGTACGATTCTCTAGTTTTCTTTTTCTCCATTGTCGTCTTTCTTCAACCAGCTTGTTAAAAGTACTGTGGGTAGACCCGGTACGATTCATACCTTCTTTTGTTTCTTGGCATCTCGTCTGGTTTTTGGAGACTTTCACTCTTTGTATATCTGTGATTTTATTCTTCCTGCAGATGGCTCTAAAAATAGTTAACGTCTTTGTTGTCAAACCTTGTTTGAATTTTTTCATGTTGGACTTCATTTGGTAAACTCTATGAAGGCGATTCTGTTCATCCAAAACAGTCAGATGAAACCAAATGGTATTGATTAAGAGTTCATCCTGAAATGAGCGCATGTTCATGTCCAACAGAAATTCCAAAGTACCTGGAGTGACCATGGTACGATTCTCTAGTTTTCTCTTTCTCCATTGTCGTCTTTCTTCAACCAGCTTGTTAAAAGTACGTCTGGTAGACTTGCTACGAGTCTCTTGCCTTTGTTTTCTCCATTCTTGTCTTTCTTGTATCAACCTGCTCAATTTACTTTTCATTTTTATAGTAGCCATCTTTTAAATAAAGGATTCAAAGTTTCTTGTAAGGAACGCGTTTCTCTGCTGCTGCTCTGTTTGTACTGGTAAAGGTACTGTGGACATCAAAGGCGTCATCAAAGGACAAATTGTCAAGGAACACATTCCATTCATTCCAGTCCTTTGATCTTTTTATTTTTTAAACTCTATATTGTTTATCATTTCTATTTTTTTTACATGTTCATCGTGATGATTATTGTAAATTATTTATGGTCAGTTATTCAATTTATTTCAATAAAAAAATGCTTTAATTTATTTATTCCCTGCATTGAACAAACGTTGACGCACAGCATCATGGGTATTGTAGTTCTTTTGATTTTAAAAGAACTACAAACACCACATGTATGAATAAATCAATGATAAGGATAATGTGGTCAACGATGTTGAAGGTGGGTGAGGCGTCATAAAGTAGTAATAAAGTCAGGAGTTTGTTTTTTTCAGACATTGAAACATTTTCTTGAAGCACAAAAAAAACCCAAATATGTACCAAGTCTGAAAAAGGAGTAGGTTGAAGCCGAAGCTTATGGCGCCTGCCCCTTTAAACATTTATATTTTAAATTAGACAGTTTGTGACACTTTACAAATAATAACAAATATCCACACGTACAGCAGTTTAAATGAAATAAAGTATTTACCTTCAGCATTTGGTTTTCCACGTATGATTTTATCATCTTTTTCTTTTATAAACTACTGTTCTGTTGAAATGTTTTACTTTCTAAAAACTCCTGATCCAAGTTATTCCAAAGATTTACTCCAGTAACTGAAAAACAATGTTCTTACACTGATCTTTTTAAACACATCACATCCTCTAAAGTTATACACAGTATCCCTCTTGTGAAAAAAGTTTTGAATACTTGTGGGCAAGGCTGAAACAACTAATCGAATTAATCGATTATAACCGATTATTGAAATAGTTGTCAACTAATTTAGTCATCGATTAATCGTTTAGAAAGTTTTTGCTGACAACTGCACTTAATATTACACAACTTGATTGTTTTTTGTATATTTTTACTCATGTTAACCTAGGCCATTTTTGTTTGGTACTATACCTCTGAACAAGGTTAAATTTGCAAATCTAAAACTGTTAACAATTTCTTGTTTTTAAATGTGATCCTGGATGGTCAACAGTATATATTTGATGTTTTTTTAGCCAGTACTATAAAACACATTTTAGGGGTGCTTGTGATTTACCTTTACTGTATACAGTAAGTATATTTATTATTTTATATCTGCTGTAGAAATGGTAATATTCTCCCTCTTTATTTCACAAAAAGATTAACATTTTTACTTATTAGAATGAGCCCAACATGTTGTTTAAGTGGTTATGAGTTGTGTTTTGCATAACTACATTCAATAAAATGCCCAAAAACTGTTATTTATTAAGTTGCAAATTTTACCCGATTAATCGAGCCAATAATCGCCAGATTAATCGATCATCGAAATAATCGTTAGTTGCAGCCCTACTTGTGGGTAATTGATTATTGTTAATTTTTTGGTCAGTTATTCAATTCATTTGTATTGAAAATACTTTCCATAATTTATTCCCTGCATTAAACAAATGGTGATGCACAGCATCATGGGTATTGTAGTTCTTTTGATTTTAAAGAACTACAAACACCAGATGTTTGAATAAATCAATGGGAAGGATGATGTGGTCGACAGTGTTGAAGGCAGCTGTGAGGTCATGATGTAATAATAACGTCAGAAGTAGTAATAAAGAATCCTGGTTAGAGCCCACGAGTAAATCATTAGTGACCCTAACCAGGTCTGTCTCAGTGCAGTGAGCAAATCGAAAGCCTGATCAAAACTTTTGAAATAGATTGAAAGTTTACATTGGATTGTAATTTAAGAGGCAACTACTCTTTCAATCAGGACGTGTACCACCATCTGGTTTGGTGGTTTTACCAGATGGTTTATTGTTCTAAAAGGTTGTCCTGAGTTTCCTGGACTATTGATTATGATATTAGACTAGTATTGTGTTCGAGCTTGCCCAAGGGCTAATAGCTGGCTAATGACATCACTTTATACTAAATAATTGACATGAGAAAGTAGCCTATCATCACAGCTTCATAACAAGGGGCTTGACTCATAACCGGACCAATCCGGGGGCTTTTTATTAAGCTGCGTAAGGGAATTTTACAATCAAAACATGCAGCCATATTGGCGCGTCATGACGCACAGCAGAGCTTTACGCTCTGCAGACAGAAAGAAAGATAGAGCAATTTTCAAGTTTATTTTAAACATTTCTTTTGGCGAACTGTATTTCTGAGGCTTCGGAGCATATTTTTTGCCTAAAAACATTTCTTGTGCATTATTTTTGTGGAAAAATGCATAATTACAGCCAAAAAAATGAAAATATACATTTGAAAAATCATAACAAAAAAATAATCTGTAGGGGGTACTTGCAGTCACTGAAACAATAATATGCTTTTTTTTTTTTTTTTTTACTAAAAAGATGAAAGAAGATCAAAAATTCAATTTTGGCACATTTGGCACATATTTGGACAGCTTGTTCCAAATGGACATTTTTATACCAAAAGGTCATTAGATAAAAAATACTTGTACCTGGAGATCTGAAACTTTTATTATTAATTGTGGGACTAATGACATGAGTGTAGATTTATTTAAATGCCCTCAGTGGTTCGGGAAATATCACGTTCACAGTCAGACGCACGTACAGCCTGAGTCGTTGGATGGTTCCTCCGTATCAGGGCTGAAACAGTTATCGATTATCAAAATAGTTGTCGACTAATTTGGTCATTGATTAATCGTCTAAAAAGTTTTTGCTGTCAACTGCACTTAAATTGGTCTCCAAGTGGGGCAGTAGAGAGGAAATTGAGCAAATTGTTTTCAAATGTGATCCAACAGTTTACATTTGATGTTTTATTAGCCAGTACTACTAAAGCTTATGATTTACTTTTACTGTATACAGTAAGTAGATTCATTATTTTCTAGAAATGATAATATTCTACCTCTTTATTTGACAGAAAGATTAACATTTGCTCTTACTGTAATAAACCCAACGTGTTGTTTATGTGGTTATGAGTTGTGTTTTACACAATTACATTCTATAATATGCTGAAAAAGTAATATTTATTAAATTGTCATTTATCCGATTAATCGAATAATCGATCCAAATAATCGGCAGATTAATCGATTAGCAAAATAATCGTTAATTACAGCCCTAATTGTAACACCCCCAAATCTCAGTCTGAATTCCTACTTTGTTTACCATCATTGTTTTATGACCTTGTATCGTGTAATAAGGTCTCACATTGTTGGATAATTTATCCAAACATCCCCTCACACACACGTTATGACATCACACTGACCGGTAGCCGTGTGGAGACTCCTGAACATCTGGAGGTTTCTATCCCATCTGCAGGTTAGCGGGGTTCTGTTGGGTCGGAAGTTCTGGGGCCGGAAACACCGGCGTCTGTACTGCTGGCTGAGCTGGAGACAGAGAGAATACAGTTTTACAGACGGACCCTGAACGCCACATTTACCAGGTTAAATAACCTGGTACCTCATGTACCCCATGTACTAGGATCTCTGTAACGCTCCAAGTAGAGCTAATCAGTCCAGTGAGCTTTCAGTTCAACTTGTGGAGACATTGGTAGAACCGTCTTTTAATCCGTACGGCCCGATTTTATCTTTCTGTTATTCTCCATCTTCTTTTATTTGCAGTCTGTGATAAACTGAATTATTTGCGGTTATATTTTGGGGAATCGGGTTTAAGAGGGTGGGTCCATAGTGCTGCTTCTACAGCACCATGTTTCCAAAAGAGACGACAAAATTTCAGACATGCCAGAGACCCATCCAACCGTCCCCAAACTAGTCGGACCAACAAATCTCTCCCCATAGCCCCCTGTACACAGATCCACCAAGAGACACCATGAGGAGGAAAATCAGAGATCATCTTAAAATGATCGTACAACCTGAAATTGGTCCAAAAATTGCGCAGTGTGACCAATTTAATGAATCCACTTATAACAGAAATATCAAACTCAAACATCCATCTGGCCAAAATTCTAGATTTAAAAATTAAATGCAAACATTGATCGCGGATACAAGCGGCCGAAATGAGCTTCCTCCGCAGGGGGACTGGGCTCTCACTCAGAGATCGGGTGAGGAACTCTGTGTCGAGCCGCTCCTCCCGCAGGTTGAGAGGAGCCAGATGGGGTGGTTCGGGCATCTGGTCAGAATGCCCCCCGAGCGCCTCGCGGGCGAGGTGTTTCGGGCACGTCTCACCGGGAGGAGACCAAGAGGCAGACCCCGGACCCGCTGGAGAGACTATGTCTCACAGCTGGCTGGGGAACGACTTGGGATCCTTCCGGGTGAGCTGGAGGATGCAACCGGCGTGAGAGAAACCTGGGCTTCCCGTTTGAGACTGTTGCCCTGTGACCCGACCCCGGAACAAGCGGAAGATGACGGAACGGAACATTGATATTTAAAGAAAAGGTTTTCTTTATTTAAAAACTGAAGAAAGCAAAGCTGTGTGTGACACGATGTGGTAACTCAGTACGTACACATAAATATATGTTTGTTTGCAGGATAAACATGTTATTGACATAATTTATTGACTTCTGGTGTCATTCTGTCCATTTGCCTCCCTGATGTGTGACGGCAGGTTGTTCCATTAACCAGGAGGAGATGTAGCTGTATTTCAGAGAAAACAGTGAACGAGGCAGGTCCAATAATCCAGGTCCACGAGAACCCGATTCATACCTCGTCTCTATGTAGCCAACATTTAACCAGGACTGTTTCCTTCCTGGGCGGCACGGTGCCGTAGTGGGTAGCACAGTGGCCTCACAGCAAGAAAGTTGTGGGTTCAAGTCCCGGGTGGGGACGAGGCTTGGAACACTGTCCTTTCTGTGTGGAGTTTGCATTTTCTCTCTGTGTTTACGTGGGTTTCCTCCGGGTACTCCGGTCTCCTCCCACCCTCCAAAGACATGCATGCAAGGTTGATTGGCTGGTGCCAAATTATCCCTAGGAATGAGTGTGCGTGGGTGAATGGGTGTTATGTGTGTGGCCCCACGACAGACTGGCGACCTGTTCGGCGTGTACCCTGCCCCTTGTCTTGAATCAGCTGGGATGGGCTCCAGCACCCCTTGTAGCCCCAAAGGGATAGGAATGGAGATCCAGACGCTGTGCCCACTATGTTTCATTAGACTCTGGCAACGAGAAGCCAGCCTAGCTCCAAAGCCTGGCACTAATACGGACACCCCAAGAACTGACAGTGAAGTTCTTTTTTTTTTTGTAGTAAACAAGTGTAATAGATATTTATTTACAATGTTTCACCTTTTTTTAATTGTGGTTCTGAAAGAGCTTCTCATCTTTCAGGAATACAGAAATATCTCTTCCTGGTTCATGAGAACATCCTTCCACCACACGTCAACGAGGCATTTTGACAAAAAATGACACCCGAATTCAAAGAAAACTGTCTCTAATATGTTTATCCAGAAACAAACATCCGTGATTCCTCTCTTTGTTTAGCTACATCCGTCCAGACGTGTGACTCTCGTTATGTCATGCCTAATGAGTGTTTCAAAGGTTAAGCAGGAATTATGAACGTGGGCAATAGTGGTTGGAAAATATTTCTCTTCTTATGGGAGCAGCATGGTGGTGTTTATCTTGGTTTTTATCAAATATGTCCTGTTTTACGTATAATTAAAACAATCTGTTCCATAAACTTTAATAACTTACTAAAAAAAGTGGAAAAGTGAGGTTACAGGGAGAAGAGATAAAGAAGGTGGAAGATTTTAAGTATCTAGGATCAACAGTCCAGAGCAATGGAGAGTGTGGAAAAGAGGTGAAGAAGCGTGTGCAGGCAGGCTGGAACGGGTGGAGGAAAGTATCAGGTGTGATGTGTGATAGAAGAGTTTTAGCTAAAATGAAAGGAAAAGTGTACAAAACCGTGGTGAGAGCGGCCATGCTGATTGGTCTAGAGACAGTGTGGTGAGAGCGGCCATGCTGATTGGTCTAGAGACAGTGTGGTGAGAGCGGCCATGCTGATTGGTCTAGAGACAGTGTGGTGAGCGAGGCCATGCTGATTGGTCTAGAGACAGCGTGGTGAGAGCGGCCATGCTGATTGGTCTAGAGACAGCGTGATGCTGATAGGTGTAGAGACAGTGTGGTGAGAGCGGCCATGCTGATTGGTCTAGAGCAGCGGTCGGCAACCCGCGGCTCCGGAGCCTCATGCGGCTCTTTCATCCTTATAATGCGGCTCTGATTGGCTTGGGAAAATAAATTACTAAAAAAAAATTTTTTGTATTTAATTGAAGTGTGTTTTATTTGTGTTAGTTTTTATATTATTTTAGTTCTAAATTTGAAGATTATTGTGATCTTGAAATATCACAAAGTATGCTCCGCTGCATACTTTGAAAGCACAAGGCGATATAAGGATGACGGCTCACGGATTTTTCCCTTTTGTTTGCTGCATGCACAATTTAAATTCAGCTTTTTAATTTATTCGAAAGAGACATTCAGACATTAATATTTTTTCAAGAATTCAAAATGTGTTCATTACATCGGTAAAATTTAATTTTCTCCGTAGCACTTCATAAGACATAACCACACTATAGTTGTTTATACAAAGTGTAAAGGTAAGAAAAAGCAATATATCATTTTAGATAAGATAAATGGATATAAGGATGACGCCTCATGGCATTTTTCTGCTTTCGTTTGCTACATGGACAATTTAAATTCAGCTTTTTAATTTATTTGAAAGAGACATTCATTGTTATTATTTTTCAAGAATTCAAAATGTTCAAAATGTGTTCATTAAATGAATAAAATGTAATTTTCTCTGTAGCAGGTGGATTTCATAAGAAACATGCTGCGGTAAAGTAGTAGAAGTTTTTTTTTTTTTTTTTCATTTTAGATGTGCGGCTCCCAGTGTTTTCTTTTCCGTGGAAACCGGGTTCAAATGGCTCTTTCGGTGTCAAAGGTTGCCGACCGCTGGTCTAGAGACAGTGTGGTGAGAGCGGCCATGCTGATTGGTCTAGAGACAGTGTGGTGAGCGAGGCCATGCTGATTGGTCTAGAGACAGCGTGGTGAGAGCGGCCATGCTGATTGGTCTAGAGACAGCGTGGTGAGAGCGGCCATGCTGATTGGTCTAGAGACAGTGTGGTGAGAGTGGCCATGCTGATTGGTCTAGAGACAGTGTCACTGAAGAAAAGCCAGGAAACAGAGATGGAGGTAACAGAGATGAAGATGCTGAGGATCTCTCTGGGAGTGACCAGGATGGACAGGATCAGGGGAACAGCACATGTTAGAGGTTTTAAAGTCAGAGAGGCCAGACTGAGATGGTTTGGACATGTGCAGAGGAGAGAGAGAAAGTACATCAGAAGAAGGATGCTGGATTTGGAACCACCAGGAAAGAGGACTAGAGGAAGACCAAAGAGGAGGTTCATGGATACAGTGAAGGAAGACATGAAGATAGTTGGTGTGACCGAAGAGGATGCAGCAGATAGGGTTAGATGGAAGAAACTGACTTGTTGTGGTGACCCCTAAAGGGAAATGCTGATTGAGAATTTAATGAAAAAAAAGAGGAGGATTTAAACTAAAATCAAGACCCATTTTTTTTGGACACATTAACATGTAAAATGAAGTGTTACTGGTTACAAAAAAGGACCACCTTCAACTAGTGTTGTGGCCAAATTTAGTCCGCGGACCAGAGTTTGATACCTGTTACCTCTGACCTGTAGGACCAGATTTTAACCAAATACTTCTACAGTTTCCTGAATTGCTGACTGGTTGTCATGGTCATGACTGGTTGTCATGGAATCCGATCACCTACAACACGTCTTTCTGCAAAGTGTCAGTTTCGCTGACATCATCACCCGGCGCAGACACATACGTTAGCCTGTTAGCATCAGAGTTAGCACGGACGTCATCTAAGCGACAGTGACGTCACGGCCGCGTTAGCCTCGTTTGAGCGCGGTGAGAGAAATGCGTGGAGGGTAAAGATAGGAAGGAGTCAGAGGGAAATGGTTAAAATGTTAGGAGTTACGAACCAGGCGTCTGAACACACTGAAGGAGCTTCTGGTCACAGCCGCCATCTTTTCCCTGTTTAACACGCCTCTCTGTTCAGCCAATCAGAGCGCAGCAGCTTCTCACACTTTCACCTGGTGAAAACCTGCCTTCACCTGGCGAGGGAGAGAACTGCAGCAAATTTCACTTCCTACAAAAAAAGAAAATATTCTGATAAATTCACTTTTTTTTTAAATTTAAATCTCTGAATTCCTTTTAGTGAGTTTATAAGATCTGAATTTAGAATCAGAATCAGAATGCGTTTATTGCCATGTCAATGAGAATATCAGAGACTAGGAACTTGCTTAGAACTTGCTTCAGACTTTACTCAGAAAGTCTGAAATTAATCCATAAAGTAACAGCAAAAATATCTTAATCAAGATGTCCTGAAATCTCCTGGACGGCTAGCACGTCACACCCTGTGAAGAAGGCCCCAAAAAACCTCTCTTCTTGGTAGGTTGAAGCCCCCTTTTCTCTCCTCCCAACATCTGATAAACTTCTACAGAGCCACCATGAAGGGTATCCTGTCTCTCAGCCTGACTGTGCGGTATGTCAGCTGCACTACACAGGACACAAAGGCCTTAGCCCGGGTCGTGAGGACTGTACAGGGGGTCGTAAGTTGCTGTCTGCCAACTGACTAACTTTACGGCACCGCTCACTGTAACAACAATAATCACAATAATAAATAAACAATGTCTCACTGGAAAGTATTTACTTTTGTAATTTTATTTTATTTCTACGTTGTATCTTTTTTATACTTAAAGCCGGATTCTGTCAAAATTTTACTACACTCACATTGTGACGATGAAGAATCTTGAACCTTCATATAATCTTTGTCACTTTTCTGTTCCTGCTCAGAC
Source organism: Neostethus bicornis (assembly GCA_902685375.1). NCBI lineage: Eukaryota > Metazoa > Chordata > Actinopteri > Atheriniformes > Phallostethidae > Neostethus > Neostethus bicornis. The sequence continues at coordinate 3,040,418 of LR738547.1, read as the reverse complement.
ACCTCATTTTGGTTCCTGTTATGTAGATCCTGTTACATTGTTTTCACTCTGTTACGTTATATGTTTTGAATGGAAATCACCATATATGGGCAGGAGAGGGTCAACTCAGGCCTGAGGGTCGTGTGTGGGATTCAAGGTGTTCCCTGTCCAGCTCTGAGACACAGTCTAGTCTCCAGCAGATCCCGGGTCTGCCTCTGGGTATCCTCCCGATGGCAGGTGGCTTCTCGGCAGCAAGGTAAGCATCCTAACCACATGCCCAAACCCCATCATCTACCTTCTCTCGATCCGGAAGAGAAACGGCTCTACTCCAAGCTCCCCCTAGATGGCAGAGCTCCTCCTGCTATATCTGAGCAAGAGCCCAACCACCTGCAGAGGAAGCTCATGTCAGATGCTTGTATTCAGAATCTTGTTCTTTCAGTCACCACCCACAGCTGGTTACCACGATGAGGGTAGGAACATAGATCCTGGTTACCATGGTGAAGGTACGAACGTAGATCCTGGTTACCATGGTGAGGGTAGGAACGTAGATCTTGGTTACCATGGTGAAGGTAGGAACGTAGATCCTGGTTACCATGGTGAGGGTAGGAACGTAGATCCTGGTTACCATGGTGAGGGTAGGATGTAGATCCTGGTTACCATGGAGAGGGTAGGAACATAGATCCTGGTTACCATGGTGAGGGTAGGAACGTAGATCCTGGTTACCATGGTGAGGGTAGGAACGTAGATCCTGGTTACCATGGTGAGGGTAGGATGTAGATCCTGGTTACCATGGTGAGGGCAGGAACGTAGATCCTGGTTACCATGGTGAGGGTAGGAACGTAGATCCTGGTTACCATGGTGAGGGTAGGAACGTAGATCCTGGTTACCATGGTGAGGGTAGGAACGTAGAGCCTGGTTACCATGGTGAGGGTAGGAACGTAGATCCTGGTTACCATGGTGAGGGCAGGAACATAGATCCTGGTTACCATGGTAACAATAGAAACATAGCTCCACTTGTAAATCCAGAGCTTTGCTTTTTGGCTCAGCTCTTTCTTCACCAGTACGGACCGATGCAGCGTCCTAATTATTGCGGGCGCAATAATTCACAACACCCTTCCCTCTCTGTGAACAAGATCCCGACATACTTAAACTCCTCCACTTGAGGCAGGACCCTCTCCCCGACATGCAGGGGACACTCCACCCTTTTTAGGACCAACCAGTACACATGTAGATAAATATGTAGATGTGTGTATGTCTGTGTTTAAATCTAAGTCAGGGTAAATGATGGCGGAGCAACAAGTATTTTTAAAGAGGGTCTCAGGTGAGTCTGCGCGTTCAAATCGGTTATGAGTCATCGCGTGCGCGGTGGCTGCGGGGAGCGGGCTTCTGATTGGCTGGCTTGCAGTTCATTGAGAGTGAGGAAGAGGAGCAGCTGACGGTCCAAACATCTCATCATCTTCATCATGTCCGTGTGAAGCAGCTGGAAACACGCAAGAAAAATACACTTGAAACCCCCCACCACAGATTCCTGGATTTTGCTCTCTGACCAGGGAGCAGAAGCAGAGGAAGGAAGCAGGAATTTGGACTTGATCAGGTGCTCAGACAGACCCGCCCTGGAGAGGTGAGACACACACACACACACACACACACACACACACACAGAACCCCACCTGAGCTCATCACTTTGACACAATCTACATGTATGTGCTTTAAAACATGCTTTGACGTCACAGCGCATGTACAGACAGAAGGTCCAGATTTCTGTCACCATGACAACAGGACATCAACATGTTCCGATGTGAGTCTAGGATCTGATTCAGGACCAAGCCTAGGTGTGAGGATTGTAATCTGGGAGTTTGGACCTCAGATGGGTCTCACACACACACACACACACACACACACACACACACACACACACACACACTCACACACACACTGCGCTCTGTTCAGTTTGAGCGACATGTAGAAAATCCAGGACCTGTTCTCTCCGCACATCCGGTTCTTTTCTTCTGTTTGAGATGATTTTATTTTTTCTGTCTGCATAAATCCTCCTGCTATCTTTAAAGATGAAATCCATTCTTCAGTTTAACTCTTTTCTCCTGATATTCTGTCCATTTTTACCTCCTTCTATTCCTTTTCTCTCCTGAATGACACTGACTTACATCCATGTTTCCATGGAAACCATTTCTGATGAGGCTCTGGGCCAGTGTGGATGCAGCAGCATCTGATGGTCCTGATGCTGCTCTCAGGTCCTGGGTTTAATCTTTTTTTGTTTCTACACATAAAATAAAGAAAATGGACTAAATTATGAATTTTTGTAACAGCAAAGCAATTTTTGTGCAAACTGGTTTTTTTCTTCACATCACAATAAGTTTGGTTGTTCGTAGTCTTCGTAACAGGTCCACGATCAGACTTGTTTGGAAGTGAAAATGGTTAAAAACCAGAGGTGAACTGGATGTAGATTAACTGTAATAAGGTTACAATGAGATTCATCCAAGGGTTGCATGTTTAAATACCGAGGTATAAACCAAGGTTTACCATCTCAGTAGAAACAAGTTTCTGACGCCTGAAGTGGTGAAAACTGTCAGAATCTCAAAAGATTCTTTATTTTCTCCACAAATGTATGTATAAAAAGTGTTTCTAATGCAGAATAAAACCAATCTTATCTGTACCTAAAATTCACTCATAATAAATATTGTATTATTTCTGAATATTTGGGCTATGAGATCTTTAAATAGTTGGATACAGTAATACACACTGTCTTATTGGAATTAAATTTCTGGTTTCTTAAGTGGAATAAAAAATCAAGAGCTGAAAATCGCTTGTTGTAGACCAGGTGAATTTGAAATATTTTTTATTCTACGTGGGATTCTCTATCTGATAAACCTTACACACAATATTGTAGGTACTGTTCCGTTCATCGTCTTCCGCTTATCCGGGGCCGGGTCTCGGGGCAACAGCCTCAGACGGGAAGTCCAGGCTTTTCTCACACCAGCTGCATCCTCCAGCTCACCTGGAAGGATCCTAATTTGTTCGCCGGCCAACTGTGAGACATAGTCTCTCCAGCAGGTCTGGGGTCTGCCTCTGTGTCTCTGATAAACGATCAGAAGCTGAAAATAGCTTATTCTAATCTAGACCATGAATGGACGAACTATGGTCGGCGGGCCACATCTGGCCCGTTAAACGGTTTAATCCGGCTTGCCAAACTTAAAAAAGTAAATAAATAAATTAACCTTGTTAATGTTTCATTTTCCTGCTATGCTGATGTTTCTTCACTAGATGGCGCATTCTAGATGTATTGGCTTTGTTGAGAAAACAACAACACTGCTCCCATTAAAATGCGTGTGTCTTCGTGATGTGCACGCTGTCAAAATAAACAGTGTGCCCAGATATGGAAAGCCATCGGGGTAAACAAGCGTGTTAGATGTTAAAACAAGCAAAATGTTACATCAAGCGCTTAGATTTCAGACCTAGAAATTTAACACTCTTGATGTAACATTTAGCACTTGTTTAAAATCTAGCGTCATTCTATCGGTTTAATCTAGAGGTTACCAAACCATGTCACCCATCTGATCCTGTTCCAGCCCCCTGGTCAAATGTTAGAAGTCAATGTGACCCGCTAACCAAAAAGTCTGCCCACCCCTGATCTATAATCATTGAATTTCAAACATTTTATTTCTACGTGGGATCATATAGTATTTGATAAACCTTACAAACAAAATCGTCGGTATAAGATATTTATACAGCATGTATTTTAGCCTCTTAATGTTTATCCCAAGAAAAGCTCATTTTTAAGATCCTTAATTCTGCCAGAAATTTACATCTAAATTTAACATGTCTACATGGTGTAACCCTAAAGGATTTACTGTACATGTTTGAGGTTCTATTGAACAGAATACAAGTCTTTAGTTTCTGACACCTCGATAGATGTTGAAGACAGTTTCTGCCATGTTTACGTTTGTTTCTGACGGTTTACGCCATCGTCTCTTCAGAAATAGATTCCCGCAGACAGAAATGTAATCCCACCTCAACAAGAACGAGGTAATACCCATTGGAGTAAGAGGACGCAAAGAGGATGTAAAGAGTATAATGTCACCCATAAAGTTTGTCTCCAGCTAATGAAGCAAATTCAGCCGCCATTTCTGCCTCACAGACGGTGCCATGTTTAATTTAGGAAGGATATACCTATGTAGTTGATCCATTCCACATGGAGCCACATCTGGAAGACGGTGGCTCAGTGGTTAGAGCATTCGCCCGTGGACCGGAAGTTAACCGGAAATTAGCTGGAAGTTCGCGAGTTTGCATACCACTAAGTTCACGTCTAGGGTTCTTGGAGAAGACACCTATCCTTCGTTTCTCCCAATATTGGCGCCATCTTAGGTGGCAGCCTGCTGCGGTTAAATGCAGCACACAAATTTCCCGCTGAGGGATGAATAAAGTATATTTAAAAAAATTAATTACATTCACAAGGCAAACATGATGTCTACATCCAGGTTGTGATTAAAATCATTGGCTAAAAAATAAATGGATCTAGTGAGTGTGACATTATCCATAACGTCAAACCAATGAAGCCAATTCAGTCAGTATTTCCTGCCTTATAAATGGTGGCATGTCAAGTTTTTGAAGTCAGAAATACGTAGTCATTGGGCTTGTCTAGTTTGTTGCCAGTTCCATCCCCTGCCCAGAGTTCATCCCGAGGTGTTCTTGAGCAAGTCTCCGAACCCCTGTTGGTTTACAGCTTGCATGGCAGCATCCCCATCAGGTATGGATGTGTGTGTGAATGGGTGAATAGGAGCTACAACACAAAGCGGTTTGAATGTCAATGAAGGTGGGAAAGCACCATTTTCACCATGGCATACCAAGGGGTGTCAAACACAAAATCTAACATTGACATAAAATCACTGGCCAACATTGTTACTTTTATGAAAAAGTTTTTCTCAAATAAAACAGTGATCTTTTTTCTATAAATCTGAGCAGGTTTTGCTTAAAAAACGAAGTAGGTGTATCATGCCAAAATCAGCGTTTTGGAAATCTTCTGTTCAAACGCTATGAACGTATATAATATAGTTTTCTATTTCATTGTGCATGTCTGAGCTCCCTCATCCAGTATTCGAATGCTATGTGACTCCCAGGATGGCAGGTTGTTCTTGGCCGTACGCTTTGTTCTGCGCCACACCCACATTTCAACGAATGTAGGAAATTTTTTAGTGCACGCATTCTGCTCACGCTTGGATTCAGCCGAGTCCGGGTACGTAAATGCACCAATATTTGTAAAAACAAAGAAAAATGTGCTAGCTTTGCTGACTAGATGTGCTTCACACTGTATTAGGAACTTCAAACAAGATTTACGCTGTGACGTGTACGCGTCCAGGGGCCGGGATGATGTTGGAATTCACAATGTCAGAATCAAAAGTGAAACTGAACAAAAGTATTTATACGATAATAAATACTCCCTCTTCAAAAACTTACTATGGAACAAGCAAAACAGTAATTTAAACATAACATAATTTAACTTTATAAACAGGTCAAAGTGCACAGGGCTAGTGTTTAGTCACCATGAGAGCTGTGTCCAGACCATGGGTGGGCAAACTTTATGGTTCGCGGGCCACGTTGAGTTCTAACATCTGACAAAGGGGCTGGAACAGGATCAGATGGATGGCATGCTTTGGTAACCGCTAGATTAGACCGATAGAATGACGCTAGATTTTAAACAAGCTCTAAATATTACATCAAGAGCATTAAAATTCAAATCTAGCGGCACTAGGTTTGAAATCTAAGCGCTTGATGCAACATTTTTCTTGTTTTAACATCTAACACGCTTGTTTACGTACGTGTATCAGCCTTGATGGCTTTACACAGCATATAGTGCGTCATCTAGTGAGGAAACATCGGAATTACAGGAGCATTAAAACTAACATGGTTTATTTATTTAATTTTGTTAAGTTCGGTGGGCCGGATTAAAATGTTTAGCGAGCCGCATATGGCCCATGGGCCGTACTTTGCCCATGCCCAGTGTAGAGGAATGAGCATTAATATGTACAGTAGGCTTTTGAGCCAAGACACTAGCAGAACTCACAATCGGAATATACTTTAATCATCCTACACATGGGAAATTTGTGTGTTACAGCAACAACTTCCAATCTGCTAAGTGAGTCGTTGTAGAGCCCGATCACGTACGGGCTCTACAACGGGCTTCTGCAGGGCGATTGGGACATATCACAGCTTTAGATGGACCAGGTTGTGATCAGACCTGCCGAAGGGTGGAAGGGCTGTGGCTCTGTATGCATTCAGTATGTTTGCATACAGGAGGTCCAGAGTTTTATTCTCCCTCGTGGGGCAGTCCACGTACTGGGTGAAGTCAACAAGTGATCTGTTCATATTGATGTGGTTGAAATCACCAGTTATGATACAGAAGGAGTTAGGCTGCCGTGTTTGCAGGCGGGAAACGGTGGTTAAAATGACGTCACTAGTGGTTTCAGCATTAGCAGATGGAGGAACATAAAATCACCACCACAACCGATGTAAACTCCCTCGGCAGATAGTAAGGCCCAAGTCCAACCGCCAGTAACTCCACATGCGGTGTACAAAGATGTTCCTTGATGCAGACATGTCCGGGATTGCACCACCGCTCACTCACATAGAGCACAATCCCACCTCCCAACACTTGCGCGTCATTATATTTAGGCGAAAGGACCATCTTCTCCAATCATTTGGTGTAGTTTTACGGGCGTATGATACGTATAAAAATATAGCGGTCCAGATTTGGGCAAAGTTTGACACCTACAGTGTATACAGTAAGTGGTACTAACTGGAACTTCACCAGAACTGGACTGGGTCCCAACTGAGTCATTATCTATGATGGCAAAGAAGGACTAGGAATTCCTGGTAAATCCAGTAAGACTTTATTGGATACGGACTGGTTGTTCTGGTTCTGGTTGGACTCCAAGGCAAATTGGACTTGGTCTTTGGGACAAACTGTCCATTATTGACCGCTTTCTTCTCATCCTTCAGATGGCGAAGGCAGACCAACGTTTTGGCCAGCGGGATGGATCGGACCAGAACTTTGACTACATGTTTAAGCTGCTGATCATTGGGAACAGCAGCGTGGGAAAGACTTCCTTTCTCTTTCGCTATGCCGACGACTCCTTCAGCAACTCCTTCGTCAGCACCGTCGGCATTGACTTCAAAGTGAAGACGGTTTATCGCAATGACAAGAGGATAAAGCTTCAGATCTGGGTGAGGACGGGTTCTTAACGACAAACATCTAATTTACCTGGTGTGACATCACGTGGTGACATCACAGCAACATTTTGCAGACCAACATGTGTGTGTGTGTGTGTGTGTGTGTGTTATAAAACAGTAAGACATTTGGCTTTCGCTGCAGCTCCACTTGCCAGTGGAGATGTTGTTGCTATGGCAACAGCTTTTCACGCTCACTCACTCTCTCACTTTTTATACATGTACAGTCACACACATGCACACTGTAGTCATCGGTGGTAATTAGTGGACGTCTCGGGGTGAAGAGACTCAGCTGGAGATGGGTGTGTGTTACCGTGGTGACCTCTGTCATTTTAAAGTGGCCACATTTATGTCTCTGCTTTCTCTCTAATTGAAATTACCTCTAGAGGTTATTCTTGTCTGAAAGTTTCAGATACATTCTCAGAAAGATGATGTCTGGAGAATAAAAGTCAGTGGTTGTGTAACAGATGTGTACATATTTAATACAGCATTATCTCACTGAGCACAGGGTTCAGGACAAGTATCGCGCGTGTAGATGTGGATAATGACTAGCTCTGAGGAGATCTTGTTCTGCTGGCTTTCTTCTCGGATCCTCACCTTCCTGCCAGACAGGAATATGTGAGTGTAAGACCCAGACAAGAAACGCTGGGAGGTCTAAAAATAGGTTCCACACACACACATGAAGAATCAGCTCATGTGGAAGAGGTGCAGCTTATGCTTAGCAAAGCATTGCGGATGCTCTGGTTGTTATACATGAGATAACATGTGCTTTTCTCCTATTGGTCAGTTCAAATTTGGTTCATCGTGTGCCAGAATAATCCAGATGGTTCAAGTTTTGGTTGTAAAATTTGTGTTTGTGACCAGGACACGGCCGGACAGGAACGCTATCGTACCATAACCACGGCTTACTACCGCGGCGCCATGGGCTTTATCCTCATGTACGACATCACCAATGAGGAGTCCTTCAACGCTGTCCAAGACTGGTGTGTGACTGACTCGATATATATCTATAGACTGATATCGATACGGGTGAATCGATGTTGAGGTGTTGATAACCTGCGTAGTCACTGATGTCTGTCTCCAGGGCTACCCAGATAAAAACGTACTCGTGGGACAACGCCCAGGTCATCATGGTTGGAAACAAGTGTGACATGGACGAGGAGAGGGTGGTACCTCCTGAGAAAGGGAAGCACTTGGCAGACCAACTCGGTAAGAGACCAAAGACTCAAGGATCAAAGACCTAATTACAGACATGATAAAATGAGTTCAAAGGCCGGATCAAACACTAGAATGCAGATCAAAACAAAGACCTAATGACCAACCGGCTCAAATACACAAGAAAAACCAGGACCAGATTTAACAGAGACCTGAAAACCAGGGTGGATGAATGGAAAATTGGATCCAGTTCCGAACCTTGAGTTACTCCACAACACAATGACGTGCCGTTTACACGGTTTTGATGACGTAAAGAAATCAATTCATTCCTTTGCCAATTAAATGTTAAGGAAGCATGAAGTCTTCCATTTGCCCGGGCGTCTGCCCGGGCTTCCATGGCACGTTTGTGAGTTGAACCGCTCCCAAACGACGGAATGGATTTGAATGACACTGTCCACAGTCAGTCAGTACCAACTATAAATCAACTGATTACTTTCCATGGGTAGAGGTTATAGTGGTTATAGATGCTTCATTGATCAGTCATGGTAAAGAGAGAGCTGAGCCGAAAAACAAACCTCTCGATTTACAAGTCAATCTATGTTCCTACCCTCACGATGGTAACCAGGATCTACGTTCCTACCCTCACCATGGTAACCAGGATCTACGTTCCTACCCTCACCATGGTAACCGGGATCTACATTCCTACCCTCACCATGGTAACCAGGATCTACTTTCCTACCCTCATCATGGTAACCAGTATCTACGTTCCTACCCTCACCACGGTAACCAGGATCTATGTTCCTACCCTCACCATGGTAACCAGGATCTATGTTCCTACCCTCACCATGGTAACCAGGATCTATGTTCCTACCCTCCCCGTGGTAACCAGCTGTGGGTGGTGACCGAAAGAATGAGATCGCGAATACAAACGGCCGAAATGAGCCTCCTCCACAGGGTGGCTGTGCTCTCACTCAGAGATTGGGTGAGGAGCTCTGCCATCCGGGAGGAGCTCGGTGTCGAGCCGCTCCTCCTCCAGGTCGAGAGGAGCCAGATGGGGTTGTTCGGGCATCTGGTCAGGATTCCCCCTGAGCCTCTCGCTGGTGAGGTGTTTCGGGGACGTCCCTCCGGGAGGAGACCAAAAGCCAGACCCCGGACCCACTGGAGAGACTATGTCTCACAGCTGGATGGGGAACGACTCGTGATCCTTCCGGGTGAGCTGGAGGATGCAGCCGGGGTGAGAGAAGCCTGGGCTTCCCGTATGAGGCTGTTGCCCCTGCGACCTGGCCCCAGATGAGCGGAAGGTGACGGAACAGAACGGGTAGAGGTTAGAAAATTAAGAAACCTTACGCATGACTGCTTCAACTTAGCTATCACATAGAGCTCAACTGTTCATTATTAATACAGTTTGTCATTTTTTTAGAGTTTAGTTCTCATAAAGTTTTTTAACCAAATTAAAACTTTTATTTTTTTCTTATGATGCTGACTGATTTCTTTCTGCTCCAGGCTTTGAATATTACGAGGCAAGCGCAAAGGAGAACATCAACGTCCGGCAGGTGTTTGAGCGTCTTGTTGACATCATCTGCGTGAAGATGTCTGAGCGCGTTGATGTGGAGGCACCGATGGCTCCGGGATCCAAGACCACCAGACTAACCGACAAGCCTGCCCAGTTACCTCAAAAATGCTGCTGATCGCTGGTTCATTTTGACCATCGAAGTCCTGTTCTCACAAACCCTCACACCACCAAAACCCCTTACTCAATAGAGCCCTACCCCAAATAACCCCGATCCCCATGAAACCCTGTTAGCCCAAAATTCTTGTTCGACTGAAGCGCCGTTTCCTATCATACCCTACCCCACCGACCCCAGAAGCTCACTCTCCATCCCTTGTACCCATTACCCATCGAAGCCGCAAATATTTCCTGATAAAGCGGCACATAATCCGTTCCATTTGAAGCCACGCACCAAATAATTATTGCCTCTGTAGACTCCTATATGGTCCAAAGCTGTGTTCACACTGCCCAAGCTTGTCCGCTTTTGTTTTGACGCGTTGAAATTAACTGGCGAATGTATGGGATGCATGTCCAGGACGTATGGCATTTGCTACGTTCCGTGCCAGTGCTGTGATATACACATTGCCAAAACTACGTCACTTACACCTGTTGTTGAGCTGTTGTCGAGTCCCAATTTTAAATTTGGCGGTTGTAAGTAGTGTTTTTTGTAAGCAGTGGCAGATTTGTCTGGCAGGAATTTGTTTTTCTTTTGTACACATTGTCTGAATTAAAATATAAATATAATATAAACTCGTCACACATGCTAATCAGAAACTAGCGACATCTTTTTATGCTAATGATTGGAAACTCCGATCTTGTCACTCGTCTTTCATTTTAACTGTTATGTTTCTAGTTGTCAACATCACCAACATCGCCAAAGCCGCCAACGTCACCAATGTTGAGTTAACAAAGTTGGTCCTGTTTAAAGAGGTTTGTTATGGTATAAAACAGGGACGCCCAACCTTTTTTGTCCCAAAATCTACTTTTCAAGTAGCAAACCTCTTGAGATCTCCCAGTCCCGTGGCAACATGCATACCACGTCTCGTGAGAATCCAATCAACAGTAGCTTTTCTAAATATTACCTCTTTTTTCCCGCTCCAAGACCAGCCAATTTTCCTGCCATATCATGCTAATGATGTGGAAAATTAATTGCACCTCTCATTAGCACCTTAAAATAAAAAATACTGCTTTTATAGTTTCATCCTGGTCGACTTCCGGGTTTTGTCGCATGGTTGGAAGCGCTCTATGATACAAGAAAGGTGCTAGATTGTCATTGGTCGCTTTTTGAATGGTTGAATGGCCGCTAAATTTAGAGTCAAAGTCGCTAAATTGGCAAAACTGACTTTCCGTCATAAAAAAATTTCTTTTTTTTTTTTTCCCAACATGTCTCGGGGTCGACTCGAGACCATTCCACAATCTACCGGTAGATTGCGATCGACCGGTTGGGCAACCCCAGTATAAAATGTCCAGCATTCTTTGGTCCTTGTCGTGTTTTCCACCTCTGTTGTTTGAGCTTTTTTCCAGCGTGTTCATCGCAGGCATTTCAATTGGGAAAAAGTTGAGCTTCCTTTTAGCTCATTGGTTAATGGAATCACCGCAAGCGAGACAAGTTCCGAACGCAGGTGTACGTTCGCTGTACGACAATCACATTGCTTGTTGCATTTAACCGAAGGCAAGTTAAATCTGCTGCATGGCAGGGTGTACCTTGTTGCAGAATCGGAAAGACTCTATCATGTAACTGGAGCCAGATGGAGACAATATACAGTACAGTACCTCCATAGAGAAACGGACGCATTAAACCATTTGACATGTGCAGTAGTGAACACAGCTTAAGACCTCTTGCAGTCATGTCCTAGGAAAATCTTGCTGTAATGCCACCCCATATAGTTTCATTCCAATAAAGCCCTGTGCCCGTTTGATTCTTGTCCTGTTTAAACCCCAATCCTGCTGACGGAATAGACAAACTCATATTTTATAAGACCCATATAATTCCTAGGTGTTGAAACCACGTCCCGCATAAATCTCGTCCCTCTGTTACCTTGTTTCAACAAAATCCTAGATAGATAAATCCCACCTATATGATCATTGTTCTCTGTAAAGCCCACCTCTCATGACCTTGTATGGATTAAGACTTGCTCTTTACCATCCTTATTCTAATGAAACCCCATCTGCACCTTCTGAACTATCGCTTCACCCTCAATTTCAGCTGTGCTCGTGAGACGTCAGCAGTCAGTACCAACAACTGTTGACCCGGTTCTTCTGTTTGAGGTTTGAGGCCGGCTGGCCCGTCCACACCAACAACAGAGCGACATGTTTGACTGGGCTGTCAGCAGACACCCGACTGTTAGGATGGTGGAGGCTTGACTGCTTGTGTTTATTCGGAACCTGTTGCATCAAAAAAATGAACCAAACATCAGAATCAAAGCTTATTGGTGAAAATAAACAAGAAACATGATCCAGGTTTGGGCGTGGCTCAGGTTTGGTTCTGATTTTTGTCTCTTTTCATTTCTAGCCTAAGACTAGTGTTGTTCCGGATCAGGTTTGGATTGAGGTTTGGGTTTGGTCTTCTTGTTCCAGATTGTGAGGTATCACAAGTGATTATTTCATTCTGAACCTTGTTATGATCCTCAGGTTCTGGTTCTATTAATGCTGGTCCAGATCATTTTTCTATTATTGGTCCCATTCTGCGGTTCCTGATCTGGTTCTGTTGTTCCAGATTTAATTACGTCCATCATTCCAGTTGTTAAAGATAAAGCACAACACTGGTCTTGTTCAGTCTGGTGTTCAGTTTGCTTTGGTCCACATTGGTCAGTGTTGCTCCAGCTTGATCGGATTTTGGTTAATAAGGATTCAGTTTTGCCAATGTTGGTCAAGACCAGTCAGGCCTGGAACAAGGCTGGCTGGCCCAGGTTGGTCTAGTAGTTTGGTGCAATTGAGTCAATGTTTACCCAGTTTATTCTGGTAGTGCAATAGTGTTTCAGGGTTGTCTGGTTTGAATAGTTTTGGTGAGCAATGATTAATTTTGCTTTGCTTAGAAGCACTGGCCCAGCTCAGTCAGGATTAATTAACAATGGTTAAGTTCAGTCTGGTTTGGTCAAGACAGTCTTATGTTGGTCAGGTTTGGTGTAGGGCAGGGCTGGGCAAACTTTTTGGTTTGCGGGCCACATTGGATTCTAACATTTGACCAACGGACCGGAACAAAAGCAGTTGGATGGTATGCTTTGGTAAACAAGCGTGCTAGATACGGAAAGCCATCGGGGCCACTTTACGCACGTAATCTACCGCGCTAAATTTGAAATCAAGCGCCTAAAACACATGCATCGTGCGCTTGCTAGGTTTAAAATGCAAGTTTGAAATCTCATGGGTTTGTTTACTTGCGTGCATTGGCGTGCGTATCACGAAGACGCACACATTTTAATGAGAGCAGTGTTGTTGTTTTCTCAACAAAGCTAATATTATCCAGAGAGCCATCTAGTGACGAAACATTAGAATTGCACGAGAAATAAAACATTAACAAGGTTCCGTTCCGTCATCTTCCGCTTGTTCTGGGGTCGGGTCGCGGGGGCAACAGCCTCAAACGGGCAGCCCAGGCCTCTCTCTCCCCAGCCGCATCCTCTAGCTCACCTGGAAGGATCCCAAGTCGTTCCCTGGCCAGCTGTGAGACATAGTCTCTCCAGCGGGTCCCGGGTCTGCCCCGTGGTCTCCTCCCGGTGGGACGTGCCCAAAACACCTCACCCGCGAGGCGCTCGGGGGGCATTCTGACATTAACAAGGTTTATTTATTTAATTTTTTTAAGTTCAGCAGGCCTGATTAAACCATTTAACGGGCCGCATGTGGACCGCGGCCTGTAGTTTGCCTATGCCTGGTCTAGAGTGATATGAAATATTCTTCTTGTTTAGACAAGTTTGGTTCAGCTAAGCGGGGCTCAGTTAACATTGGTCCAGTTTTGTCTGACTAAAATTGGTCTAGAGCTGGGTCGACACTGGTCCAGTTCCATCAACATTGATCCAGTTTGGCCTTTTAGATCAACATTGGGTCTCTCTCATTTAGTTTGAACTGTTGATTTGGTCTAACTTGGCAAGTCTCGATCCAATTTGTTGTGCTTACTTCAACACCGGTCCAGTTTAGTCTGGTTTGGTCCATTCTGGTCAGAAAAACCTTTTATCGGCCTGAGAGATCAAAAAAGATCCACTTGATTCTGGTTTAGCTCGGTCAGTGTTTGTAAAGATTGGTCTGGTATAGTCTAAGTAAAGTGGGGTTCGGTCCAGCTTCATTTGGTTTGAACCAGTCTGGTGTGGTTTGTTAAGAACTAGTCTAGCTTGTTCTGCTTACATCAACACTACTCCAGTTTAGACTGGTCCAGTCTGGCCTACATTATCCAGTCATAGCCCAGATATGGTGCTTAGCTCCGACCCATGTCCCCGTATGTGTGTGAGTGGGTGTGTTATCGTTAACGTCGTGGTATTTATTGTATGGGTTCTAGTGTTTGTGTGACTGTGAGAATTGTTTGTGATACTATAAACTTCGTGGAACTGTTGCCACGACAGCGAGTTTGTGTGTCTTCAAATTGATGAAAAACATCCCATAATATCGACATGGTCGTTATTTTTGAAGTGAATTTGTAAATGATAGAGGTAGTTGTTTATTTATTTTTCTGTAAACTTGTTGTCGATGCTCCTGAAGGAGAAGCACAAAGTGAATGTTTGTATCTTATAGATTCAATTTAGTAAAATAAAAATAAAAATATTATTCAGAAACATGACTGGGTTTCAATTTTCTACTAAAAAATGGGTAAAATGGGTATTTGGCATGAAGTTAACACACAATCCATACAATCCGTACATATATGTACACTCACATGTATACAAATAAGAATATTTCCGTTTTCAAAATGGCTCCGCCTAAAGAATGTGGCTGCATCAAGTCCTCTGGCTTTCGGTCCAACTGTGCTTCCGTAACACTTTTGTGAATGCAATCTTTCCAAAACAATTGGAAATATTTAAACGAAATGCCCACAGTTACTCAGTACCATCTGTAGATTAACTGATTTAGACTTCAGGGTCAAGCAACTAAAGAGTTAAGAGTTACTTTTTTGTCATTATCCTTTTTTGTCATCGTGTGGAGCTGAGGCCAAAAATATACCCGTGACACAACAGACAGGCTCAGATGAAGAAATCACAAGCAGATTTATTAGATTGATAAAAAGTCTAAATAAATAAGACAAAAACAGATTAATTATGCAGGTTCTAATGTAAGAGCTGTAGCCAAAAACTGGATAACAGGTCAAGCATGATAAACAAATGAGTCTGTGAAAAACTGATCCATTTATGCTGCAGCAGATGAGTAGATTAGTTTCAGGAGTGACTTGTTGCAGCTCCCCGCTGGCTCCGCCCAACTCCACACACACACAGATAAGTTGGAAGGGGAAACAGGACACAGTGGGTGAACAGACTACTCTCCTGACATTTTTCAAGTTTCCAAGACTTTCCAAGACTTTCATCTCAAGATCTGACGCATAAATAATTAAAGCGTTACGTTTGTATAAGACATAGAGATACAAAAGAAAGGGAGGGTTGTTCGGTATTTTTAAAAAATATATATCTCACGGCTTCACTACCACTGGTCGATGCAGCAGGGCAAGTTAAAAAAAAAACAAACAAAAAACACACCAGTTACTTAGCAAAACGTATGCAGACAAAAAACAAACATGCACACACAGAGGAAAGGGTTGAGTAGAGGGGTTAATTAGTGGAGGAGCAGGGGGAGGATAAACAAAGCAGTAGCTTTCAAGGAGGTGTGAGATAACCAGCCTTGGTCAAGGCCGGTCACAGGGAGTCCAGACTAAATGATCAGGTTGTTTGGGTTCAGGAGAGAACTTTCTCATGCTTCGGTCCGTCAGAGGACTCTCAATGGCGACTCCAATCAGACGAAACACAGAGAGTCAATTTGATTTTATTTCCCGTCTAGTTAAGCAGCCATCTTTTCCAAGATGGCCCCATGTTTACGGATCAGTTCGTGCACATCGGCCAGGCTGTTCCTCAGAGCCCGAATTGTCCTCGGAGAGAGGATCCTATCTTCCCCCCCCCCGCGCTTAAGTCTGAGTCCAGGCTTCCCGAAACATTCCACCAAGCAGATCGGGCAACTTGCCAACTGCTGCCGACACTTGGCGAACTTTCCAACACATTCAGTATCCACATAGGCCAATCAGTAGAAATCCGGTAATCACTAATCCATCATGTGTCGATATCCTCCCGGGTCCTCAATGGACATCACTGACAGATATACGACTTTCCACTTATTCCAGGGGTCCATCACGTAGCCAGCCATGAACGTAACATAAGCACACGATAGCCGTTCTTCAGGTCAAAAAATGGTTTCAATACCGCTGAGAGCCCAACTGACCAGTTCCATATTGATATTTGAAGAGTGCAGCTACAAACAGAGCGAGGGTTTGAGGTAAGCAAAACAAAAAGAGAGCTGGGAGAAGACACAATAGGGGAAACAAAAAAAAAAGACCAGGCTTCCATCATCCCGGCCACATCCTTTAATGTTCCCTGTTCAGCTGGGAGCCATATTCTCTCCAGCAGGTCCTTGGTCTGCCTCTGGATATCTTGTTGGTGCGACGTGCCCAGATCACCCCACCAGCGAGGGAAGCATCCTGACCAGAAGCTCGAACCACCTTATCTGCCTTCTCTCCATCTGGACGAGTAACGGATCAACTCCGAGCTGCTTCCTAAAAGCAGAGCTCCTGACACTATCCCTGAGTGAAACCTCGCCCACCCTGCGGAGGACCCTGCAGGTCAGGACCATGTTGCCGAGGCAACAAACTTTTTCTTGCTTGTTAAACTTTCCGTTCCGTTCCGTTCCGTCGTCTTCCGCTTTTCCGGGACCGGGTTGCAGCGGCAACAGCCTCAGACGGAAAGCCCAGGCTTCTCTCTCCCCGGCTGCATCCTCTAGCTCACCTGGAAGGATCCCGAGTCATTCCCCGGCCAGCTGTGAGACATAGTCTCTCCAGCGGGTTCAGGGTCTGCCTTTTGGTCTCCCCCCGGTGCCCGAAACATCTCACCACGGAGGTGCTCAGGGCCTTCCTGACCCGATGCCCGAACTACTCCATCTGGCTTCTGTTGATCTGGAGGAGGGGTGGCTCGACACCGAGCTCCTCCCGGATGGCAGAGCTCCTCACACAATCTCTGAGTGAGAGCCCAGCCATCCTGCGGAGGAAGCTCATTTCGGCCGCTTGTACCCGCGATCTCATTCTTTCGGTCACCACCCACAGCTGGTGACCATGGTGAAGATGTGAAAGTAGATCGACTTGTAAATCGAAAGCTTTGCTTTTCGGCTCAGCTCTTTCTTCACTACAAAAGACCGATGCAGAGTCCTAGTTGTTGCTGATGCTGCACCGATCCGGCGTCCGGTGTTTGTTAAACTTTAATAATCAAATTGCAAATATATATTTCAGAAAACTCAGAATTAAAGTGTGAATGGTTGTATCATTTCTAAAACACACACACACACACACACACACACACACACACACACACTGTTTCTCTCTTTCTCTCTTCTCTCTCTCTCTCTCTCTCTCACACACACACGCACACACACACGCTTATAAATTAATCAATAAAATTGATGAGGGTTTTGTGCAATTTTTTTCATTATTATTTAATCCAGTTTGTTTATGATTATTTTCAAATTTATCAACTTTTGTTGTCATCTGTAAAAATTCAGATCAAGTATAGGGTTATATTATTACACACACACACACACAAATCAAAACAAATATTGCCAAGCAACACGTGTTAATATATTATCATTATTATTTAAACCCGTTTGTTTTTATGTATTTTAAAATATATTTGTGTTTTTTGTTGCCATGGATTCATCCAATCAGATTCCTCCTTAGACTGAGATGACTGTATTTGAACCAATCAGACGGGAGTTTGTTCCCGTTAAACTGCGAACTTCCATCAGCAGCTTTCGGGATAAAAAGCTGCTCAAGCAGCAAAAGCAGCCGAAGGTGAGAGTCTGACTTTTTTATTTATTACAGATTGAGGGGTGTGTCAGAAAGGAGGGGTACACGAACAGGTCTCACCCGTTTAGGAAAATAAGAGAGACACAATCAGAGGGAGATTAGCCTAGGCTTAGTTAATCATGTTAACGGTTCTTTAACCGGCTTCTTCGTCTCTGGCTTTTTTTAAACTATACACTTAATTATAAATAGATGGAGATGTTTTGAATTTTGTGGCTTTATTTTGAGATTTTGTTTTTTTTTATTAGAGCTCATTAAAGCTTTTCTTTCACCGCCTCCTGATTCTAAAGAACAAAATTTATAAAACACATTAGTTTATATTTTTGGTTTTTTTTTTTTATTTCTTCAAAGAAGTTTGAAGTGTATTTTTATAAAATTTGACACCATGTTTCTGAATTTGGCGGATTTTATTATTATTATAGATTATTACGCTGTTATTATTGAATTTTTCTTTCGTTAATCCATATCTAAATTATGGTGTAGCTACATTCCATCGTTATGCTTCAAAATTCTAATATAAAGATTGGACACGCCCACAAACAAAGGGATCGGTGCAGCGTCCGCAAAAATTAACACGCTGCATCGGAGCGTCGTGGTTAAAAAACGCTCTGAGCCGAAAAGCAAAGCGCTCTATTTACCAATCGATCTATGTTCCTACCCTCACCATGGTAACCAGGATTTACGTTCCTACCCTCACCATGGTAACCAGGATCTACGTTCCTACCCTCACCATGGTAACCAGGATTTACGTTCCTACCCTCACCATGGTAACCAGGATCTACGTTCCTACCCTCATCATGGTAACCAGGATCTATGTTCCTACCCTCACCATGGTAACCAGGATCTACGTTCCTACCCTCACCATGGTAACCAGGATCTACGTTCCTATTCTCACCATGGTAACCAGGATCTACGTTCCTACCCTCAGCATGGTAACCAGGATCTACCTTCCCACCCTCAGCATGGTAACCAGAATCTACGTTCCTACCATCACCATGGTAACCAGGATCTACGTTCCTACTCTAACCATGGTAACCAGGATCTACGTTCCTACCCTCACCATTGTAACCAGGATTTACGTTCCTACCCTCACCATGGTAACCAGGATCTACGTTCCTACCCTCACCATGGTAACCAGGATCTATGTTCCTACCCTCACCATGGTAACCAGGATCTACGTTCCTACCCTCACCATGGTAACCAGGATCTACGTTCCTACCCTCACCATGGTAACCAGGATCTACGTTCCTACCCTCACCATGGTAACCAGGATCTACCTTCCCACCCTCAGCATGGTAACCAGGATCTACGTTCCTACCCTTACCATGGTAACCAGGATCTACGTTCCTACCCTCACCATGGTAACCAGGATCTATGTTCCTACCCTCACCATGATAACCAGGATCTGCGTTCCTACCTTCACCATGGTAACCAGGATCTACGTTCCTACCTTCACCATGGTAACCAGGATGTCAAATCCTGGTAACCGGCTGTGGGTAGTGGCCGAATGAAAAAGATTGCGGATACAATAGAATAGAATAGAAATATACTTTATCGATCCCTCACCGGATAATTTATGTGCTGCATTACCCCACAGCAGGCTGCCAGCTATGATGACGCCAATGGTGGGAGAAACACCCACCATTGTGTCTTCCCCAAGGACACCTAGACATGAGTTCAGTGGAATTCGCTGAAATGAGCTTCCTCTTCAGGGTGGCTCGGCTCTTAGTCAGAGATCGTGAGGAGTTCTGCCATCTGGGAGGAGTACAACTCCTTCGGGTTGCAATAACCAGATGGGGTGGTTTCAGACATCTGGCTAGGATGTCTTTACCGGACCGAAAACTTACAGCCTCATCTGTATTTTTAATGATATGAGCGGAGAGGCGGGGCAGGGGAGCAAACACAACGTGCACTACTTTTTTCATGTTAACCTCTAAAAGACGGTCTTTTCCCCTGATGAGTCAAAAACTGATCTCTTTGGAAGGTCTGCAGCTCATTACATCTGGTGTAAAAATGGCACAGCATTTGATAAAAAGAACATGATGCCAACAGTAATGCATGGTGGTGGCAATGTGATGGTCTGGGGCTGCTTCAGGACCAGGACAACTTACAGTGACAGACAAGAAAATGAATTCTACTGCTTACTAAAGATCCTGAAGTAGAAGGTCTGACGGCCATCGGTCTGTTCCTTCAAACTCAATCTGTCTTTGATAATGCAGCAGGACGACAATCCAAAACATACCAGCAAGGTATGCCATTCTCCTCAGAGTGGCTGGGATTTAAAATCAATTAAAATGCTGCGGAGTGACCTTAAACAAGCAGGTCATGCCAGAAAACCCCTCAATATGGCAGAGTTGTAAAGATTCGGCAAAAAAGAGTGGGTCAAAATTTATCCACAGCGTTGTGAAAGACTCACAAAAAATGATCAGAGATTCATTTATTGCTGCCAAAGGTGGCACAACTTGCAATTAGGTTTAGGGGGCAATCACTTTTTTACACAGTGCCAGATAGGTTTGCGTTGAAGTGGGCATATGCATGGATTTGGGCACATGTATATCTATACCACCTCTTACAGTTTGATCGGCAGAACGAGACACACGTTTCAGGCTTTCGAGGGGGCGGAAATAAAAGTTGAATAGAACCTGAGAATTATTTTTGATCATATGCTCTCCATTGTTTTCTTGCAGCAATGTCGGTGTTAGTGCAAGAGTGTCCTTCACCAGTGTCCCAGGGGAAGGACACTGTAAATGACATCAATTCCCTGGACCAGCTCGTCCTCCCAGATCTGGACCACTCCTTACCCTTGCCAAACACAAAGACATGTAAAGGTGACATGAAAGCAAAGGTGGACAATCGGGGAGATCCAGAGATTATCAAATCACCCAGTGACCCTAAGACGTACAGGTAAGAACCACCTCCCTAAACGTGAACCTGATTCTGGATTAGGGACTTTAGTTCAGGCGGTGACCTCTTCTCTCCATACAGATACCTCGAACTGAGCAATGGCCTCCGAGTTCTCCTCATATCTGACTTCAGCTCTCCAGAAGGAAAAGAAGACAGTGAAGAAGAGGACGATGAAGAGGAAGAAGAATATTACGACGATGAAGAGGAAGAGACCGATGGAGGAGAGTACGATGACGAGAGGCCTGATTCCGGAGAGCTCACTGAGGAGGCAGATCAAATCTCCCAAGAATCTGAACTTGTTGACGAGATAGACGACGAAGTTGACGAAAAGAAGAAAAAAACTGAGAAGCAGGTAGAAGCAGCGTTCTTGTTCTGTTCAGGTCATAAATTCTACATGGCGCCATGCGTACGGAACAAAATGCCAACTGAATTTGAGACCATTTGTTTGGAGTGACGTCATCCTCGCTCGGTCAGTCTGTCCTATAGTCAAGGTTTTAATCCCAGTCGTGGAACGAGGGACAAAACGGGGAGTTTATTTGATAAAACAGGGTCTTGGTTTGGAGACCTCAGGATTGTATCTCTGCTTTTTGCAGATGATGTGGTCCTGTTGGCTTCATCGGACCGTGATCTCCTGCTATCACTGGATCGATTTGCTGCAGAGTGTGAAGCGGCCGGGATGGGAATTAGCGCCTCCAAATCCGAGACCATGGTCCTCTCCTGGAAAGAGTGGAATGCCCCCTGCAGGTCAGGGACAGGGTCCTGCCCCAAGCGGAGGACTTTAAGAATCTCGGGGTCTTGTTCACGGGTGGCGGAAGGATGGAACAGGAGATCGACAGGCGGATCGGTGCGGCGACAGCAATAACTAGGACGCTGCATCTGGTTAATAACCCTGGTTATTAAGAGCTAGCTGAGCCGAAAAGCAAAGCTCTCGATTTACAAGTCGATCTACGTTCCCACCCTCACCATGGTAACCAGGATATACGTTCTTACCCTCACCATGGTAACCAGGATCTATGTTCCTACCCTCACCATGGTAACCAGGATCTACATTCCTACCCTCACCATGGTAACCAGGGTCTACGTTCCTACCCTCACCATGGTAACCAGGATCTACGTTCCTACCCTCACCATGGTAACCAGGATCTACGTTCCTACCCTCACCATGGTAACCAGGATCTACGTTCCTACTCTCACCATGGTAACTAGGATGTACGTTCCTACCCTCACCATGGTAACCAGGATCTATGTTCCTACCCTCACCATGGTAACAAGCTGTGGGTGGTGACCGAAAGAATGCGATCTCGGTTACAAGCGGCCAAAATGAGCTTCCTCCGCAGGGTGGCTGGGCTCTCACTCAGAGATCGGGTGGGGAGTCCATCCGGGAGGAGCTCGGTGTCGAGCCACTCCTCCTCCAGTCAAGAGAAGCCAGATGGGGTGGTTCGGGAATCTGGTCAGGATGCCCCCCAGCGCCTCGCTGGTAAGGTGTTTCGAGCACGTGCCACCGGGAGGAGACCAAGGGGCAGACCCCGGACCTGCTGGAGAGACTATGTCTCGCAGCTGGCCGGGGAGGGACTCGGGATCCTTCCGGGTGAGCTGGAGGATGTAGCCAGAGTGAGAGAAGCCTGGGCTTCCTGTCTGAGGCAGTTGCCCCCGCGACCCGGCCCCGGATGAGCGTAAGATGACGGAACAGAACGGGTCTTGGTGGTAAAAGTTTAAATCTCCAACTGTTCGATTTAAAAATCCTAGGAAGCATAAACAGCTCTGCCTTGTTCTGATTGGTCAGCACGGCACAGGAATTCTCATAGAGGATGGGACCAGACCATTCAATACATTGGAAGTTGAGTCCCGGGTGAGACTTGAATTTGCATATTATCCGCTATGAAAATTGCCCCAGGAATGAGAGTGTGTGTAGATGGTTGTGTGTGTATAGCCCCGTGACAGACTGGCGACGCGTTCACAGTGTACCCAGCCTTTAGCCCTAAATCAGCCTGGATGGGCTCCGGCTCCCCTGCGACGCTATCAGAGATAAGCGTTTCAGAAGACGAAATGAAACAAATTCTCCACCCTGCTGGGAACCAGTGACGCAAACACAGAGATGATATTTTGCTGGTGTAAATATGTCCGTGTTGTTTTGCAGGCAGCGGCCGCCCTCTGCGTATGTGTCGGAAGCTTCAGCGACCCAGATGATCTGCCTGGTCTGGCCCACTTCTTGGAACACAGTGAGTTCTTTTCACCCCACCGGCTCTCGATGTTGACCATGACCTTCTCCCTGACTCGTCATTTTTTTTTCCTTCTTGCAGTGGTTTTTATGGGCAGTGAAAAATACCCAGCAGAGAACGAATTTGACTCATTCATGAAGAAACATGGCGGAAGTGACAACGCCTCCACCGACTGTGAGAGGACCGTCTTTCAGTTTGATATTCAGAGGAAGTACTTCAAAGAAGCGCTGGAACGGTGAGGACTAATAAAGTTTACACGGTACAAGATGGCCGAAATTCCTAGTAGAGACTAACAAAATCTCATATTGTGGTTTTTTGTTTGAAATTGCGACGTTGATGTGATACCAACATGTTGTGCAGCCTTAGAAAAGACTTGTAAACCTCTCGTTAGAAAAACATACTGATTTTCACACAATAGAAACAACTTTATGGTTTGTACTACTAATAATCTCAACGGCCGTCCCACCGTGGTACCTGGGGTTCCGGCGGTCTCCCATCCAAGTACTGCCCAGGCCCAGCATGCTTAGCTTCTGAGGTCTGACGGGATCAGGCGGGTATGGACACAAATACTGTGTGAATAGTTACACAGTATGGGACATAATTATCTTACTAGTGAGCGAGGAGTTGTTATCTTAGAAAGTTACACATATACATATATTACTTTTTTTATATACTTTATTAATTCCTCACGGGAAATTATTGTGCTACATTTCACCGCAGCAGGCTGCCACCTATGACGGCGCCAATGGTGGGAGAAACGAGGGGTTAGGGTCTTCTCCAAGGACCCTAGATGTACACTCAGTGGGATGCTAACCTGCGAACTTCCGGTTTGCGGGCGAACGCTCTACCCACTGAGCCACCATCTCCTTGTTTAAAAAAGAAGCGTCAATGCCAGTTCTTGGGGTGCTCGTCTTAATGCTAGGCTTGTCCACTGTTTCCTCAACTTCTTATCTTTTAGGAATAAAAATATTTAAAAATCACCTGACATCATTTAAACAGCCTGTCATGCCACATCGGTGAGGCAGTTTGGCAAAATTACACTAGAATTCAATTAAAAATGCAGGGGCGGATCCAGAATTTTTTAAAGGGGGGGCAGGCGTGAGGTCATTGACAAAGGCAATATAGGGAAGACTGGGGGCATTCCCCCCAGAACATTTTGAAAAATAAGAGTCATTTTCTATTCGCTGGCCACGCAAGGGAATAGCTTGACTAGTCTCTTTCCTTTCTTCTTCTTTTGTTTTTTTCTTTTTTGTGGACCAAAAGGGTGTGGGGCATGCACCCCACACTTCTCGCTGGATCCACCTCTGATATGTCTATTGTTAACAGGTCAGATTAAAAAGCTTGACAGACGCGTATGGTCCTCGGGTCATATTTTGCACTCACTTGTTCTAAGTTACCGTATTTTCACGAACAAAAGGCGCACTGTATTAAAAAGCGCAGTCCCAGTTTTGTGTGCTCTGTATTTAACACACACATAAGGCGCACCTGATGATAGGGCGCAGGTTTTATATACATATCCTCTACTATGTACGTCCGCCTTACAACAACACACACACAAACAGACAAGTGTGTGTATTTAAAAATAGATCGGAAGTAAAACTGAGTTTGTTTGTTTTTATTTAAATATTAGTTACAGTCGTCATAAACTCATTTATCAAATCCATCCAAGTCCTCATCCTCTGTTTCAGAATCTAACAGCTGCTCTAAATCCAACATGGCAGGTTCACTTTCCTCGCTGCCAGAGTCACTTTCTGTACCGTGCGGCTCCTCAGAATTGATGCCGGCTTTTGCGAAAGCTCAGACAACAGTGCCAGCGGACACGTTAGCCCAAGCATCTAAAATCCACTGGCAAACTGTGGCGTAACTCGCCCAGCACTGCCTTCCACCCTTCGTGAAGCTATGGTCTCCTCTGGTCATCCATCGCTCCCACGCAGCCTCACTTAAATGGCCGGTTCACGCCGATGTCCAACGGTTGGAGTTCTTTTGTCAGACCTCCCGGTCTCACAGCAAGCGTAGTGTTCATCTGCTTCAACACACATCGGGCGCACTGCATGATAGGGCGCGCCGCTCATTTTGAAGAAAATCTAAGACTTTTATATGCGCCTCATGGTTGTAAAAATACGGTCATTTTTATTGCAAGACTTATCAAAAGTGTAAATTAAAACCAATAAGTGACTCATGTTTGATTCTATCTCGTTATCGATGTAGTAAATAACTGAAAGAACTCAGATTAGCGTTTGTTTCAAGATTAACAATCAGTATTCAGGCTGGTGGAATGATATACAATAGAATCCTCAGGTTGTTTATCCGAAACATCTTTCAGAGAAAATAATGGACACCCTGCAGCCAATCAGAATCTAAACTCTCTACGTTCTGAATAAGAGTGTGTGGTACTTATGTTTCAGATGGGCCCAATTCTTCATCTCTCCTCTACTGATTGAGGATGCTGTTGATCGAGAGGTCGAGGCCGTTGACAGCGGTGAGTCCACACAAGTAGAAATGGGGCGGCCAAAATGATTTCGATCGGGTCTCTGATTCTTCCATCTTGTTTTACCTCAGAGTACGAGCTGGCGAAACCATCGGACTATCATCGCAGGGAGATGCTGTTTGGTAGTCTGGCAACAGCAGGTCACCCTATGAGGAAATTCTGCTGGGGTGAGATCCAAACGCTTTCTGTTTGATCCTGCATGCGGTCTGTAGAAGAACTGGTTATTCATGAGTTTGTTTTTTCCTGTCAGGGAACGCCCAAACTCTCAAACACGATCCCAAAAAGAACCAGATCAACACCTACCAAAAGCTACAAGAGTTCTGGAAAAGGTTCTACTCTGCTCATTACATGACACTCGTCGTGCAGTCCAGAGGTACCAAACACCACTGAAACCCAAAAAAATCATTACAAACACCATTAGAACCAGAGGTGAGATCGGGCCTAAAAAATCCAGCCCGACCCGACCCGAGCCCGCGGATATTAAATCCCGACCCGGCCCGAGCCCGAACAAGCCCGAAATGTCATATTTTATTTGTGAGGACTTGGGAGGGTTATTTATAAAATGGAACATTTTCAAGAACATGTTTTTTAAATAATCATAAAAAAAAATCACACTATAGGACCCCTAACGCACTTGTCTGTGATGGCCTGCTTAGCGCGAAGAGGAGGGACGGTCTTTGAAACAAATGATAAAATAGATCTTTGACAATCATCTCTTTTGCCAGTCCAGCTGTTTTAAATGCCAGCTCGGCGTCGAGGTGCCAGTCTTTTTCGCTCTTCTATGAAAGCAATGCGCCACATTGACTATACCCAGCGAAGCCAACGCAAGTTTCTGGAGCATTTTGAACAATAAATTTGAAGTTTTTCCACACCTCACTCTTACCGGTGCGTGTTTGTCGATTCAGTTCTCCTGCTTTTAGTTTATCCTTAACTTCTTACTCCTTCATATCGGGGATACCAGTTCAAAATAAATAAAGACGTGTGCAGGAGAGGATTACCAAATTACCTCAGTGCGCTGAGGATGAGCTGGCTTTGCGGATCCTGTTTAGTAGTTAAACATTACTTCTCATTTATCAAAAAAAAAAAAAAAAAAAAAGTCAGCGAGAGAGAGGCCCGACCCGAAGTAATGATTGATATTTTTGGGCCCGACCCGACACGAAAGGCTCGGGTCGAGTTCGGACTCGGGCTTAAGATCTTACCTCTGATTAGAACCCACTAATTACCACCAGAACCTTTTGGAACCTTCAAAAAAAGTTCCAAATCAAAACCAAAAACCTTAGAAATAGCCACAAAACACCACCTAACACCCCCATAACTCCACCACTAGAAGCTACCGTGTTTAAACGAGGTCAATGACCACCTCTTTACCCTTTAACCTATGACCTCCTCAGTCAGCTGAATGTTTGTGTCTCACAGAGACCCTGGACACACTCGAGGAGTGGGTGAAGGAGATTTTCATCAAAGTACCCAACAAGTAAGTACCTCCATTCACACACGCACGCAGCACGTCTACAAAAGGATGGATTTCTAACACGTCGGTCTTATTCCAGCGGACAAGTTCGACCGGATTTCTCTCACATGCAGCAGCCGTTTGATACCCCTGCTTTCACGAAGCTCTACAGAGGTCTGTGGCTGGCATTTGGTGATTTTTTTACCACTAAGCTCTGACTTAAGTAGCGTTAAAACCGCACACATCGAAACGGATTGATGGCATTTATTTTGCTACATTCACATTAACTAGTCGAGGAATCGAACACACGTCCTGGATATCTGAGATTGTTCATGAGATCCAATTCTCTTGGTAATCAAGAAAAAAAAAATGTAAATCTATTGATTACAGTACATTAAGGAGAGACGGTGGCTCAGTGGTCAGAGCGTTTGCCCGCGGACTGGAAGTTAACCGGAAGTTCGTGGATTCGATTCCCACTGAGTTCACGTCTAGGGTCCTATGAGAAGACACCTAACCCCCCATTTCTCCCACCATTGGCGCCATTGTAGCAGCCTGCTGCGGTGTAAGGAGTTCAGCACACAAATTTCCCCGGTGAGGGATGAATACAGTATGTGAAAAAAAAAAAAGATCGGTTTTCCCTAAATTTACTGGCAGCAGGGTCGTCCGAATCCTCCTGTTTATCCCTAAGCTCACTGGAATTGTTCATTTTCAACTTTCAGTACAAACTAAAGAAGAGTGCAGTCGTGTCACACACTGTACCCACAAATAGAAAAACACTTGTTTCCACCTTTAAATTTTGGAAAAAGTAACTCAAGAGAAAACCAGTTTATCCAGGAATCTTTTCCAAAAGAAATGCTCGAAAAGACTTTAAAAAAAGTCTCGAAGCCCAAAATCCCATATGTTGACATGATTACAATTGTAATGACTAATTTGCTCACTGTCTTGAGCAGGTGCGGATCCAGGATCCATGGGTGTGGCCTTGTGTGTGGGGGAAGCTCCACCCCTTTTTGGTCCACCAAAAAAAAAGAAAAAGAAGAAAGGAAAGGGGACTATTCAAGCTATCCCCAGCGAATGGGCCACCAAAATGCAGAAAAATGACTCTTATTTTTCAAAGTGCTCTTGGGAAGGATGCCCGAAGGATACTCGTTTCTTCAATGACTTCACCCCCCCTTTAGAAAATCCTGGATCCGCCCCTGTTGAGCATAAGTCAAAAAAATTTGCCCACAAATTTATTTGATTATTTTTTATTTGATTATTTTGAATTACTCTATTCATCCCTCACCGGGGAAATTTGTTTGCTGCACTCCTTACACCGCAGCAGGCTGCCCTTCAACGGCGCCAATGGTGGGAGAAGTGGGGGCTAGGTGTCTTCTCCAAGGACCCTAGACGTGCTCTCCAATCGCAGAAATAAATAATAATAAAAAATAAAAAAAAATAAAAAAAAAAAAAAAAACAGCTTTTTTTTTTCTTAGAGAATTTAAAATTTGAGCCCAAAAAAATTCAACCAAAACCAAATCAGGCCCACTCAGGAAACGGTCTCGTACCTCAAGATGTAGTCTCAAGATTTGACTGATTTATCTCGTGTAACGGACAAATTAAACATGGCTTCAGACCTCTTCTCCGTGTTTCAGTGGTTCCTGTGAAAAAAGTTCACGCCCTCATCATCAACTGGGCTGTGCCACCCCAAGGAAAAAACTACAGGTGAGTCCGTCTGGAGCCCAGATCCTGATGTGTGACTGTCAACTGATGGGGTGTGTGTGTCTCCGTCAGAGTGAAACCTCTCCACTACATCTCCTGGCTCATTGGGCATGAAGGAATTGGCAGCATTGCGTCGTTACTCAGGAAGAAGTGAGTTGTGGATCCATCCGAACCCCTTTTTCATCATAGTTTCACACAGTCTGACAGAAACACAGCATCTCTTAAGATGATCATTTGGGGTCCTTTTACAGCGACGTAGGGACTAACCAAGCCAACCCGAGTTTAACCCAGGCAGAAACATTTGGTTGACAGAGCTGATGCCATGGAGACGACTTTGCCAGGCGACCTGCATCCTTTTTTTCAGATGATTTTTTCGGAATATTTGGGAAAAAAAAAAACTTAAAAAGCACAGATTTATCAGCCAATTTATTGGCCGGTTTTGCATTCTAACGATACATTAGTAATTAAATGTTGCCAATTAACGCTGATGGATTTCTTTCTGAAATCAAATCCACCAAACAGTCAGATTTTTAGAGATAATGAAGGTGTTGAGCTCAAAAAGGACTATAAGCCCAGACAGATGGACCAGATGGACAGAATATCGAGGCGCAACCGAGGTGTTGGAGGGATCCGGTTTGGTGACCTCAGGATCGGATCTCTGCTTTTTTGCGGATGATGTGGTCCTGTTGGCTTCATCGGACCGTGATCTCCAGCTTTTACTGGATCGATTTGCTTCCGAGTGTGAAGCGGCCGGGATGGGAATTAGCGCCTCCAAATGGAAGACCATGGTCCTCGCCGGGAAAAGGGTAGAATACCCCTGCGGGTCAGGGACAGGGTCCTGCCCCAAGTGGAGGAGTTTAAGTATCTTAGGGTCTTGTTCACGAGTGGGGGAAGGATGGAGCGGGAGATCGACAGGCGGATCGGTGCGGCATCAGCAATAACTAGGACGCTGCATCGGTCCGTCGTGGTAAAGAGAGAGCCGAGCCGAAAAGCAAAGCTCTGGATTTACAAGTCGATCTACGTTCCTACCCTCACCATGGTAACCAGGATCTACGTTCCTACCCTCACCATGGTAACCAGAATCTACGTTCCTACCCTCACCATGGTAACCAGAATCTACGTTCCTACCCTCACCATGGTAACCAGGATCTATGTTCCTACCCTCACCATGGTAACCAGGATCTATGTTCCTACCCTCATCATGGTAACCAGGATCTACGTTCCTACCCTCACCATGGTAACCAGAATCTACGTTCCTACCCTCACCATGGTAACCAGGATCTATGTTCCTACCCTCACCATGGTAACCAGGATCTACGTTCCTACCCTCATCATGGTAACCAGGATCTACGTTCCTACCCTCACCATGGTAACCAGGATCTACGTTCCAACCCTCACCTATGATCACCAGCTGTGGGTGGTGACCGAAAGAATGAGATCGCGGGTACAAGCGGCTGAAATGAGCTTCCTCCGCAGGGTGGCTGGGCTCTCACTCAGAGATCGGGTGAGGAGCTCTGCCAACCGGGAGGAGCTTGGTGTCGAGCCACTCCTCCTCCAGGTCGAGAGGAGCCAGATGGGGTGGTTTGGGCATCTGGTCAGGATGCCCCCCGAGCGCCTCGCAGGCGAGGTGTTTCGGACACGTACCACCGGGAGGAGACCAAGGGGCAGACCCCGGACCCGCTGGAGAGACTATGTCTCACAGCTGGCCGGGGAACGACTTGGGATCCTTCCAGGTGAGCTAGAGGATGCAGCCGGGGGGAGAGAGAGGCCTGCCCGCTTAAGGCTGTTGCCCCCGCGACCCGATCCCGGAACAAGCAGAAGATGACGGAACGAAACGATTTTGCATTCTAACAATAAATTGGTAATTATATGTTGCCAATTAACGCCGATGGCTTTCTTTCTGAAATCAAATCCACCAAACAGTCAGATTTTCACAGATAATGAAGGTGTTGTGCTCAAAAAGGAATTTTAGCCCAAATACTACTACCAAAAAAAAAACCTTCTAAAAACGTAAAGATAGGCTCCAGCAACAATCGGAGCCTGTCCGATATGTGACGTCACCAAAGAACGTCTCCATCTCAGCTTCTTGTGGTGAAAAAAAAATCAAATCAACATCAAATTGACTCATAAGTTTTTATTGTTTTTGCAGCAATAAGTTGTTATTTTAGTCTCTCTTTGTATTTTGGCAGGTTTTAGAGCTTAAAAACAAGTTTTTTGGTTCCTAGAACCAAAAAAAAATTTATTGTTCCAAAAACTTGACAAAAAAAGCTACTTTTTTGTCATTATTTGAACAAAAACCACCTTGGATGATGTCCAGAATACTTCAATAATTAGTATCATGCTTCCATAAAAGAGCACAGAAATATGAAAAAAATCAATAGAATTTATATATTATGTACTTCTAGTTTTTATGGTCAGTATTTTATAAATATTCTAAAATAGTATATTTTTTAAAAAAACACACTGAATATCAAACGTAAAAATTTTATTCGATATTTTGTCAAATTTAAGTTTCCTCAGAATAACTGGTCAGATTGTGATTGTGTGTGTGTGTGTGTGTGTGTGTGTGTGTGTGTGTGTGTGTGTGTGTGTGTGTTCAGATGCTGGGCTCTGGCTCTGTTTGGAGGAAACAGTGAGACCGGCTTCGACCAAAACTCAACCTACTCACTCTTTTCCATCTCCGTCACCCTCACCGACGAGGGCTTCCAGAAATTCTACGAGGTATGAGCCGCGTTGCCAATAGCAACGTCGCCCGGCCCTTTAACCTATTTTTTTGTGGGTGCAGGTGGCCGACATTATCTTCCAGTACATGAAGTTGTTGCTGAAGTTGGGACCCCAGGAGACGTAAGTGGTCACCATGCCAAGAAACTCTTCTTCTCCTTTCTGCATTTTCCTTCAGGGGGCGCCACAGCAAGTCAGTTTCTTCCATCTAACCCTATCTGCTGCATCCTCTTCGGTCACACCAACTATCTTCATGTCTTCCTTCACTGTATCCATGAACCTCCTCTTTGGTCTTCCTCTAGTCCTCTTTCCTGGTGGTTCCAAACCCAGCATCCTTCTTCTGATGTACTCTCTCTCTCTCCTCTGCACATGTCCAAACCATCTCAGTCTGACCTCTCTGACTTTAAAACCTCTAACATGAGCTGTTCCTCTGATCCTGTCCATCCTGGTCACTCCCAGAGAGATCCTCAGCATCTTCATCTCTGCTACCTCCATCTCTGCTTCCTGTCTTTTCTTCAGTGCTACTGTCTCTAGACCAATCAGCATGGCCGCTCTCAATACACTGTCCCTAGACCAATCAGCATGGCTGCTCTCACCACACTGTCTCTAGACCAATCAGCATGGCCGCTCTCACCACACTGTCTCCAGACCAATCAGCATGGCCTCTCTCACCACACTGTCTCTAGACCAATCAGCATGGCCGCTCTCACCACACTGTCTCTAGACCAATCAGCATGGCCGCTCTCACCACACTGTCTCTAGACCAATCAGCATGGCCGCTCTCACCACACTGTTTCTAGACCAATCAGCATGGCCGCTCTCACCACACTGTCTCTAGACCAATCAGCATGGCCGCTCTCACCACACTGTCTCTAGACCAATCAGCATGGCCGCTCTCACCACACT
The DNA here is from genome assembly GCA_902685375.1 of Neostethus bicornis. Taxonomy (NCBI): domain Eukaryota; kingdom Metazoa; phylum Chordata; class Actinopteri; order Atheriniformes; family Phallostethidae; genus Neostethus; species Neostethus bicornis. Next base: position 3,008,081 of record LR738547.1, on the reverse strand, counting down.
GTCTCCAGACCAATCAGCATGGCCGCTCTCACCACACTGTCTCTAGACCAATCAGCATGGCCGCTCTCACCACACTGTTTCTAGACCAATCAGCATGGCCGCTCTCACCACGGTTTTCTACACTTTTCCTTTCATTTTAGCTGAAACTCTTCTGTCACACATCACACCTGATACTTTCCTCCACCCGTTCCAGCCTGCCTGCACACGCTTCTTCACCTCTTTTCCACACTCTCCATTGCTCTGGACTGTTGATCTTAGATACTTAAAATCTTCCACCTTCTTTATCTCTTCTCCCTGTAACCTCAATTTTCCATTTGGATCCCTCTCATTCACACACACTGTTTTACTCTGACTAATCTTCATTCCTCTTCTTTCTAGTGCAAACCTCCACCTCTCCAGCTTTTCCTCCACCTCTTCTATCCTCTCACTACAGATCACAATGTCATCTGCAAACATCATTGTTCATGGAGATGTTTCTTCACCATGCCAAGAAACTACTGATAGAAAATGACTTGTTTTGTGACGTTTTCTGAACCCGTGACCATAAAATCCTCCGGTAACCGTAAGCTTGTTTCCTTTCAGGATATATGAAGATATTCAGAAGATTGACGCCAACGAGTTTCGCTACCAGGAGCAGGTAAAATGTCAGATGGTTCCAGCGCACCGATTGGCCACGGTATGACATGGTTCCATCTCTGTCCAACAGATAGAACCTGTAGAGTACGTGGAGAGTATCTGTGAAAATATGCAGCTTTACCCCAAACAGGACTTCCTCACCGGAGACCAGCTTATGTTTGAGTATAACCCAGAGGTAAGTCAGACCCCCAAATGGCTCACGTATTGGATACACGTCCTGGACGTCTTTTGAGACCCTAGGGGTCATGTTTTGCCTCCGTTAGTTTTACATAAGAAACAACAAATCTGCCATTTTGCCATCTGTGATTTGAAGGCAGCTTTAATCTGATCCAGATCAGGGTTTTAATTCTAATCCAGATTCTAATTCAGATTCTATGTGACCTGTGTTGTAGGTGATTGGAGGGGTAATGTCTCTTCTGACTCCAGACAAAGCCAACCTGATTCTGCTTTCACCAGACAACAAAAGTCACTGTACGCTAAAAGAAAAGTGGTTCGGCACCAGCTACCACTGCGAAGGTATGAGCACCAGACTGGCTGAGGATTCAGGGTTTTTCTTTTATGTGGAGGTAGTCCAGGTTTCTAAATCTGAGTTTCTGCAGATGTGGCAGAGGAGTGGGCGAAGCGCTGGAGCGGGGACTTCGAGCTCCATCCGGATCTCCACCTTCCTGCGGAGAACAAGTTCATTGGTTTGTTCCTCTAATTCTGTGTTTTTAAAAATCTGAAAATAACGTTTTTTTTAACCTGCCCGAAATACTGCGACGATTATAAACTACACTACTTACTACACTGTACCACATTTCTAAAAAATACAAGTTTAAAGGAGTCACCAGCCCTGGTTAATAATTAATTACTGTTTATTTCACATAGTGCATAATTTCTCTCTCCGGCACATGTTCCTGTGTGTTCCACTTCTTAGTTTTATTCCCAAGTAGTGCTGGAACAGGCATGGGCAAACTACGGCCCGCAGACCACATGCAGCCCGCTGAATGATTTAATCCGGGCCGCCAAACTTGACAAAATTAAATAAAAAAACCTTGTTAATGTTTTATTTTTCCTGCAGTTCTAATGTTTCCAATTCCAATTCCCCTCTGATTCTCTAACAAAAAAGTCTTCCTAACTACTCCCTGAGTCCAGATCTGAGAGTACCGTATTTTCCGCACTATAAGGCGCACCTAAAAACCTTAAATTTTCTCCAAAGTCCACGATGCGCCTTTTAACCCGGAGCGCCTTATACAGTATATGGATTAATATTGAGCTACAACAGGTGTCGCAACTGCGGTAAGCAGCCGCCGACTCCCTTTCCCCTGTAGAAGAAGTAGTGCGCGGTGCATGCTGGGATATATGAAAGGGCGTCTAATTTCCATTTGTGTAAAGACCCGGAAATGGCTCCTACCAAGAGACACTGTTACACCGCAGAGTTTAAACTCAAGGCGATCGGTCACGCAGTAGAACACAGGAATAGAGCCGCAGTGAGAGAGTTTAACATCAATGAATCAATGGTGAGGAAGTGGAGGAAGCAAGAGGATGCGCTGCGCCAAGTAAACAAGACTAAACAGAGTTTCCGCGGGTACAAAGTGAGATGGCCACAGTTAGAGGACAAAGTTGAACAGCCTTTACTGTAGCGCCTTATAATGCGGTGCGCCTTATAGTGCGGAAAATACGGTAATGATAAAAAGCCTGGGCTTCGAGGGGAGTGTTTCTTGACTGACATTTTGGTTGATATTTGGATATTTGGAGGACAAGAGGAAGACCAAAGAGGAGGTTCATGGATACAGTGAAGGAAGACATGAAGATAGTTGGTGTGACCAAAGAGGATACAGGGGATAGGGTTAGATGGAAGAAACTGACTTGCTGTGTCGACCCCTGAAGGGAAATGATGGAAGAAGAAGTCTTCTTGACTTGAATATATTTCTACTTCCATTTTTAATGCAAAAATGCAAAGAATAATGTTTTTTTGTTGGGAACGTCTATTTTTCGGGAACAGTAAAGACACTGCTCTTTCTTCGTTTCCGACCATAGTCGCCTCAAAACAGCTGCATCATGGTTTTTTGTTTTAGCTTTTTGGAGACTTTCATTTTTCTCTTTAACTTAGCCTTTTTTGGTCAAATATTTCTCCAGTTATTTCCAAAGCGGTTTGTTGATAATTGACAATGAGAAAGTAGCGGCACCACCTGCTGCGGAGCATGTGAAATTACACTTCAAGCAGCAAGAGCAAAGCATGTTCCCCGTTGTCACCCACGACCCCTCTGCCATCACATCGCCCCACTATTTTAAAAGGACTGATTTATTTGGGCTTGTAGGAGAATCGGTTGTTCTGACTGAAAACTGGTTTGACGGCCTTCTTCTTTTCCTCCCGTTGCTACAGCAACTGATTTTACGCTGAAAACCCCCGACTGTACCCAGACAGAGCACCCGGTTAAGATTGTGGACAATAATTACGGCAGACTGTGGTACAAGAAGGACAACAAGTTCAACATCCCCAAAGGTGAGCCACAATATCAAAGATGGCCTCCGTACCTCGACTACCTGGATAACTGTCTCTCTTCTGATCCTCAGCCTACATCCGTTTCCACCTGATCTCCCCAGTCATCCAGAAGAATGCACAAAAGTAAGACTTGAACACGGACACACTCCTGGGCCCTCATTTAGGAAATCTGCTTATACTCAAATTTGAGCGTTCGTCAACTTCTTTGCGAACGATCTATTAAGGTGGCGGAGTGCAAGAACTTTAACGTAACTTAAGCAAAGTCCGAAGTCCCCGTGCACAAATCGTAAGATAAAATTAGAAAGCACACATTAGAAAAACTGACCAAATTATGAAAAAGATTGTTAATTAAGTTATACAGTATACACATTTTTAAATTGTGCGCTTTTAGGCACCCAATTATATGTAAAATATATCCGTTCCGTCATCTTCCGCTTGTTCCGGGGTCGGGTCGCGGGGGCAACAGCCTCAAACGGGCAGCGCAGGCCTCTCTCTACCCGGCTGCATCCTCCAGCTCATCCGGAAGGATCCCAAGTCGTTCCCCGGCCAGCTGTGAGACATAGTCTCTCCAGCGGGTCTGGGGTCTGCCCCTTGGTCTCCTCCCGGTGGGACGTGCCCAAAACACCCCGTCTGCGAGCCGCTCGGGAGGCATCCTGACCAGATGCCCGAAGCACCCCATCTGGCTCCTCTCGACCTGGAGGAGGAGCAGCTCGACACCGAGCTCCTCCCGGATGGCAGAACTCTTCACCCGATCTCTGAGTGAGAGCCCAACCACCCTGCGAAGGGAGTTCATTTCGGCCGCTTGTACTCGCAATCTCATTCTTTCGGTCACCTCCCACAGCTGGTTACCATGGTGAGGGTTGGAACGTAGATCCTGGTTACCATGGTGAGGGTAGGAACGTAGATCCTGGTTACCATGGTGAGGATAGGTACGTAGATCTGGTTACCATGGTGAGGGTAGGAACGTAGATCCTGGTTACCATGGTGAGGGTAGGAACGTAGATCCTGGTTACCATGGTGAGGGTAGGAACGTAGATCCTGGTGACCATGGTGAGGGTAGAAACGTAGATCCTGGTTACCATGGTGAGGGTAGGAACGTAGATCCTGGTTACCATGGTGAGGGTAGGAACGTAGATCCTGGTTTCCATGGTGAGGGTAGGAACTTAGATCCTGGTTACCATGGTGAGGGTAGGAACGTAGATCCTGGTTACCATGGTGAGGGTAGGAACGTAGATCCTGGTTACCATGGTGAGGGTAGGAACGTAGATCCTGGTTACCATGGTGAGGGTAGGAACGTAGATCCTGGTTACCATGGTGAGGTTAGGAACGTAGATCGACTTGTAAATCGAGAGCTTTGCTTTTCGGCTATATATATTTTAATTTACTTTATTAATCCCTCACCGAGAAATTTATGTGCTGCATTTCACCGCAGCAGGCTGCCACCTATGACGGCGCCAATGCTGGGAGAAAAGAGGGGTTAGGTGTCTTCTCCAAGGACCCTGAACGTGCACTCAGTGGGATGCGAACCCAGGAACTTCTGGTTGACTTCCTGTTTGCCGGAAGTCAACCGGCAACCCACTGAGCCACCGTCTAACATCCATTTAACAGCCACCCGTTTAACTTCCTACTCATAAAAATAATTGCTAATGTTTATACCATTAAATCATCAAGCTGGAAACCACTTGGACTGACTCCATTAACTCCAGTAACTAGTGCATAACTAGTTTAGTTTTTGTCACCACTTTGAGGTTCGACAATTTTTTTTAAAAATTCACTGACAGATCAGTGTATGTCAATTACCGAGTTGCCGCGGTGACTGCACCCCACTCTCTTTCATTTATGAAACACACCACCATGGTTTTGTGATATTAGTCATTATTAACGAGTAATGACAGACGGCACCGGTTCATTTAAACACCATTACATATGCATCCTGTCTTTTTCATGTTCCATATTTGTGGTAAGGTGTACTACAGAGGTGTAGTAGGGTGTACTACAGAGGTGTAGTAGGGTGTACTACAGAGGTGTAGTAGGGTGTACTACTGAGGTGTAGTAGGGTGTACTACAGAGGTGTAGTAGGGTGTACTACAGAGGTGTAGTAGGGTGTACTACAGAGGTGTAGTAGAGTGTACTACAGAGGTGTAGTAGGGTGTACTACAGAGGTGTAGTAGGGTGTACTACAGAGGTGTAGTAGGGTGTACTACAGAGGTGTAGTAGGGTGTACTACAGAGGTGTAGTAGGGTGTACTATAGAGGTGTAGTAGGGTGTACTACAGAGGTGTAGTAGGGTGTACTACAGAGGTGTAGTAGGGTGTACTACAGAGGTGTAGTAGGGTGTACTACAGAGGTGTAGTAGGGTGTACTACAGAGGTGTAGTAGGGTGTACTACAGAGGTGTAGTAGGGTGTACTACAGAGGTGTAGTAGGGTGTACTACAGAGGTGTAGTAGGGTGTACTACAGAGGTGTAGTAGGGTGTACTATAGAGGTGTAGTAGGGTGTACTACAGAGGTGTAGTAGAGTGTACTACTGAGGTGTAGTAGGGTGTACTACAGAGGTGTAGTAGAGTGTACTACAGAGGTGTAGTAGGGTGTACTACAGAGGTGTAGTAGAGTGTACTACAGAGGTGTAGTAGGGTGTACTACAGAGGTGTAGTAGAGTGTACTACAGAGGTGTAGTAGGGTGTACTACAGAGGTGTAGTAGGGTGTACTACAGAGGTGTAGTAGAGTGTACTACTGAGGTGTAGTAGGGTGTACTACAGAGGTGTAGTAGAGTGTACTACAGAGGTGTAGTAGGGTGTACTACAGAGGTGTAGTAGAGTGTACTACAGAGGTGTAGTAGGGTGTACTACAGAGGTGTAGTAGAGTGTACTACAGAGGTGTAGTAGGGTGTACTACAGAGGTGTAGTAGAGTGTACTACAGAGGTGTAGTAGGGTGTACTACAGAGGTGTAGTAGGGTGTACTACAGAAGTGTAGTAGGGTGTACTATAGAGGTGTAGTAGGGTGTGCTACAGAGGTGTAGTAGGGTGTACTACAGAGGTGTAGTAGGGTGTACTTCAGAGGTGTAGTAGGGTGTACTACAGAGGTGTAGTAGGGTGTACTACTGAGGTGTAGTAGGGTGTACTACAGAGGTGTAGTAGGGTGTACTACAGAGGTGTAGTAGGGTGTACTACAGAGGTGTAGTAGAGTGTACTACAGAGGTGTAGTAGAGTGTACTACAGAGGTGTAGTAGTGTGTACTACAGAGGTGTAGTAGGGTGTACTACAGAGGTGTAGTAGTGTGTACTACAGAGGTGTAGTAGGGTGTACTACAGAGGTGTAGTAGGGTGTACTACAGAGGTGTAGTAGAGTGTACTACAGAGGTGTAGTAGGGTGTGCTACAGAGGTGTAGTAGGGTGTACTACAGAGGTGTAGTAGAGTGTACTACAGAGGTGTAGTAGGGTGTGCTACAGAGGTGTAGTAGGGTGTACTACAGAGGTGTAGTAGGGTGTACTACAGAAGTGTAGTAGGGTGTACTATAGAGGTGTAGTAGGGTGTGCTACAGAGGTGTAGTAGGGTGTACTACAGAGGTGTAGTAGGGTGTACTTCAGAGGTGTAGTAGGGTGTACTTCAGAGGTGTAGTAGGATGTACTACAGAGGTGTAGTAGGGCTAGAGGTTAAATAATTTTGGACCAATTTAGATTTTTTGATAAATCCCAAGTTTGCACCGTCATTACGGAAAAAAATCAGGACCATCGTCAGGGACAGGGTCCTGCCCCAAGTGGAGAAGTTTAAGTATTTCGGGGTCTTGTTCACAAGTGGGGGAAAGATGGTGCGGGAGATCGACAGGCGGATCGGTGCGGCATCAGCAATAATTAGGACACTGCATCGGTCCGTCGTGGTAAAGAGAGAGCTGAGCCAAAAAGTAAAGCTCTGGATTTACAAGTCAATCTACATTCCTACCCTCACCATGGTAACCAGGATCTACGTTCCTACCCTCACCATGGTAACCAGGATCTACAATCCTACCCTCACCATGGTAACCAGGATCTACGTTCCTACCCTCACCATGGTAACCAGGATCTACGTTCCTACCCTCACCATGGTAACCAGGATCTACGTTCCTACCCTCACCATGGTAACCGGGATCTACGTTCCTACCCTCACCATGGTAACCGGGATCTACGTTCCTACTCTCACCATGGTAACCAGGATCTACGTTCCTACCCTCACCATGGTAACCGGGATCTACGTTCCTACCCTCACCATGGTAACCAGGATCTACGTTCCTACCCTCACCATGGTAACCAGCTGTGGGTGGTGACCGAAAGAATGAGATCGCGGGTACAAGCGGCCAAAATGAGCTCCCTTTGCAAGGTGGCTGGGCTCTCACTCAGAGATCGGGTGAGGAGCTCTGCCATCCGGGAGGAGCTCAGTGTCGAGCCGCTCCTCCTCCAGGTCGAGAGGAGCCAGATGGGGTGGTTTGGGCATCTGTTCAGGATGACCCCGGAGCGTCTCACGGGCGAGGTCTTTCAGGCACGTCGCGCCGGGAGGACACCTACGGGCAGACCTTTGACCAGCTGGAGAGACTATGTCTCACAGCTGCCCGGGGAACGACTTGGAATCCTTCCGGGTGAGCTGGAGGATGCAGCCAGGGTGAGAGATGCCTGAGGCTTTCCGTTTGAGGCTGTTGCCCCCGCGCCCCGGCCCCGGATAAGCGGAAGATGACGGAACGGAAAAAAACACTCAAACTAAAATCTAGATAATATTTAATAAATGAGACTTTGATCATTCAAAATTCACAGTGTTTTTTTTTCCCTCCTCTTCCTCAGCATGGTTCTATTTGATCTCTTCATCAACATCCTGGCCCACAACCTGGCGGAACCAGCCTACGATGCCGACGTGGCTCAGCTGGAGTACAAGCTAATAGCTAAGGACCAAGGTCTAATGATCACCCTGAGGGGTTTCAACCACAAACTGCCAGTGAGGACACACACACACACACACTTACAGTATACACGTACAAAAAAAACAGTGCCAGACTTTTTATTTTATTTCTCATTTTACGTGTTTGTGTGAAAAAGATAAAAACAGATTAAATAATGAGGTCGAAGTGTGTTCTAGAATAATTACCGTATTTTCCGCACTATAAGGCATAAAGGCTGGGGTTACGTTATGCATCCACTAGATGGTGCTGCGCTAAAGGGAATGTAAAAAAAAAACAGTCATATAGGTCAGTCAAACTTTATTAACAATTACAAACAGCTTCTGTTTTTACTCCAAAATGAATAAACAGCTGTTTTATTATTTTCTAAAGTATTAGTATTTTCGTGACACAGTTTATCTTCCATTGGAGATAAACTCTGTTTAGTCTTACTTACTTGGCGCAGTACATCCTCTTGCTTCCTCCACTTCCTCACCATTGATTCATTGATGTTAAACTCTCTCACTGCGGCTCTATTCCCGTGTTCTACTGCGTGACCGATCGCCTTGAGTTTAAACTCTGCGGTGTAACAGTGTCTCTTGGTAGGAGCCATTTCCGGGTCTTTACACAAACACACAAATGGAAATGAGACGCCCTTTCATATAACCCAGCATGCACCGCGCACTACTTCTTCTACGGGGGTGCTTATCGCAGTTGCGACACCTGTTGTAGCTCAATATTAATCCATATATAAGGTGCTCTGGGTTAAAAGGGGCATTGTGGACTTTAGAGAAAATTTAAGGTTTTTAGGTGCGCCTTATAGTGCGGAAAATACGGTACCCCCATCCCCGCAGATTGATCTGTCAAATTACCAACTATGATCAGAGACACCCTTACGTCAGCAGTATTCTGATTTATTTTTGTTCTTTAGTTGCTGTTTGTTAATAATAATAATCAGCAGTTTGGAATTCAGATATTTTTTTGGCTTTGAAAGTGTTTCGAGTCGACCACTGAATCAGGTCTCTTCTCTTTCAGCTGCTTCTGGAGCTCCTGGTGGACTACCTGGCTAACTTTAAGGCTGACCAGGAGGTCTTCAACATGTTCTCTGAGCAGCTTAAGAAGACCTACTATAACATCGCCATCAAACCCGAAAGACTGAGCAGGTGTGTGCCAGAAGGCGGAGCCACTCAGAGAGAGAGGGTGGAGCCTGAGTGTATCCTTGTATGTGTGTGTGTGTGTGTGTGTGTATAAAAACATATATATGTGTGTGTAAATAGTAGTGGTATCAGATTAAAAAATTAATCAAATTAATCGGATTTTAACGTCCTATTTGCTAACGATCTCCTGATAAAAAATTTGAATTCTAGAATATTAAAAATTGTTTTGTATGACTAATCAATTGAAAACAGTAAGAAGAGAAGATTTTAAATCCAATTTATTATTGGTGACCTGTGCCTCATGAGGCCAGGGGCAGGGTTGGGATTCGTTAGTGTTCGTAAGGGTTTGTTCTTATCTTCAACGAGAGAAATTGTCCTGCAATCAGCAGCGACCCACTTTGTGATAATATTTGTTTATTTCTCTGTTGTGGATTTGCTCATTCACTTGCCAAATTCAGCTACCTTGGTTTGGCGGAGCGAGCTCCTGGTAGCCACACTTGTTACAGAGGAACTTGCCTGAACAGGTTTTATGTTTAGATGGTATGTCAGGCTGGAGTTACCCCGGTGGTAGGAGAACTACTTTTTAAAAAACTACAAATTACTACGTTTTTATTTATTGAACCGTCTCAATTATTTTAATATAAAAACTTGTCGTTAAATGGCTCGACTCAGGGGCGAATCCAGGATTTTCTAAAGGGGTATGATGGGAGGGGAGGCTGCGTGAGGAGGCATCCCCCCACCCTAGAACATTTAGAAAAATAAGTAATTTTTCTGCATTTTGGTGCAAATTTTGCTCTAAGTTTACAATAATTAAAGTAGTAAGAACACTTTTTTGTGGGCCAAAACGGGTGACGGGGTGAGGGACGTGCACCCCACTCTCCCCCTGGATCTGCCCCTGCGACTGTCTCGTCCTCCTGAGTCTTGTCCATGTCTGTTGTGTTGGACCACTGCTGCATTGTTAATTGGCCAGCGCAGGCGGCTGATAAAAAAAAAAAAAAATTATGGACAGAATCTATGGACAGAATATCAAGGCGCAGCCGAGGCGTTGGAGGGATCTGGTTTGGTGACCTCAGGATCGGATCTCTGCTTTTTGTGGATGATGTGGTCCTGTTGGCTTCATCGGACCGTGATCTCCAGCTCCCACTGGATCGATTTGCTGCCGAGTGTGAAGCGGATGGGATGGGAATTAGTGCCTTCAAATCCAAGACCATGGTCCTCACCTGGAAAAGGGTGGAATGCCCCCTGCAGGTCAGGGACAGGGTCCTGCCCCAAGTGGAGGAGTTTATGTATCTCGGGGTCTTGTTCACGAGTGGGGGAAGGATGGAGCGGGAGATCGACAGGCGGATCGGTGCGGCGTCAGCAATAACTAGGACGCTGCATCGGTCCGTCGTGGTAAAGAGAGAGCTGAGCCGAAAAGCAAAGCTCTGGATTTACAAGTTGATCTACGTTCCTACCCTCACCTATGGTCACCAGCTGTGGGTGGTGACCGAAAGAATGAGATCGCGGATACAAGCAGCCGAAATGAGCTTCCTCCGCAGGGTGGCTGGGCTGTCACTCAGAGATTGGTCGAGGAGCTCTGCCATCCGGGAGGAGCTCGGTGTCGAGCCGCTCCTCCTTCAGGTCGAGAGGAGCCAGATGGGGTGGTTCGGGCATCTGGTAAGGATGCCCCCCAAGCGCCTGGCGGGCGAGGTGTTTCGGGCACGTCCCACCGGGAGGAGACCAAGGGGCAGACCCCGGACCCGCTGGAGAGACTATGTCTCACAGCTGGCTAGGTAACGACTTGGGATCCTTCCAGGTGAGCTAGAGGATGCAGCCGGGGTGAGAGAGGCCTGGGCTGCCCGTTTGAGGCTGTTGCCCCCGCGACCCGACCCCGGAACAAGCGGAAGATGACGGAACGGAACGGAAGACGGCTGATAAAACTACGGGTCCTTCAATGGGCCAAAATTCAAATGCACAAGCATTGGCTCGCCACCTTTACTACGTCATAATTAATTGCGTTTTTTTAACGCGTTAAAATGCGGCATAGTTAATTAATAAAAATAATGCTTTAAAATGACGGCACTAGTAAATATGTGTGTTTGTGTGTCTGGATGGAGGAATGTGTGTGTAAATAAGTGTTTTTTTTTTTTAACAAAAACAAGGTCCTGTACTTTCTGGACTTACAGATAATAAAGTTTCATTATGAGATGAAATTAATAATTTTTCTTTCACATGACGTGTGTGTGCGTGCAGAGAGATCCGTCTGGTAATCCTGGAGCCCAGTCGGTGGTCTATATTACAGAAGTCCCAGGCCCTGAAGAAAGGACTGAGCCTCGACGACCTGATGGCATTCGTCATGGCGATGAAGGAAGAGCTTTTTGTGGAGGGGCTTGTGCAGGGAAACTTCACGTCCGCGGTGAGTCACACTACGACGACACACACTTCACCTGCTCAGCATCCTCACTCACTTGTGTGATGTCACTTCCTCCCACAGGAGTCCAAAAAGTTCTTCCAGCTGTTCCCAGAGTGAGTACCATAGCCTCTGATTTAGGGTTGCACCCATGCCAATTACTATGATACCGTACGGATACACTTGTTTTTATTTGAGGAGCCAAAACCGCAGTAAATCTATGTTGTTTATTTAATTTATTTAACCATTTACAGTATTTAAGATTTTTAACAATGCTTTTAATTAAGCACGAACCGCGTGTGGTTGTTTTACGAGGAAGGAGACGTACTCACGTTAATCTCAGCCCAAGCAGAACCCGAACACACTTGTGTCATAAAGACAATTCTTTGAGATGCTTTTCGTAGAAAAAGTTTCAAAAAAGTCTTCTGGACAGTTTAATTCTTGAACGAGACGTTTCGACTTCCATCCGGAAATCATTTTCAATCTGAATGAAATGGACAGAAAACTGGATCTATTTATACTAACCTGAGTGAAAGGTAAAAAATAGTAAGGAAGGGCTCGACCAATGAGCCTGTGTTACCTATGATGGCCGTGAATGGCTCCTATTGGCTACAATAGGAGGGTAAATAGGAGGGTGAATGGCTCCTATTGGCTACAATAGGAGGGTAAATAGGAGGGTGAATGGCTCCTATTGGCTACAATAGGAGGGTAAATAGGAGGGTGAATGGCTCCTATTGGCTACAATAGGAGGGTAAATAGGAGGGTGAATGGCTCCTATTGGCTACAATAGGAGGGTAAATAGGAGGGTGAATGGCTCCTATTGGCTACAATAGGAGGGTAAATAGGAGGGTGGATGGCTCCTATTGGCTACAATAGGAGGGTAAATAGGAGGGTGAATGGCTCCTATTGGCTACAATAGGAGGGTAAATAGGAGGGTGAATGGCTCCTATTGGCTACAATAGGAGGGTAAATAGGAGGGTGAATGGCTCCTATTGGCTACGATAGGAGGGTAAATAGGAGGGTGAATGGCTACAATAGGAGCCATTCACGGCCATCATAGGTAACACAGGCTCATTGGTCGAGCCCGTCCTTACTATTTTTTACCTTTTACTCAGGTTAGTATAAATAGATCCAGTTTTCAGTCCATTTCATTCAGATTGAAAATGATTTCCGGATGCAAGTCGAAACGTCTCGTTCAAGAATTAAACTGTCCAGAAGACTTTTTTGAAACTTTTTCTACTATAGATCACTCCTGGATGAATGAGGGACTACATGGATTCGTTTTATATGATAAATATAATTATACCGTGTTTCTGATTGGCTGCACGGTGTCCATTATTTAGAAGAATGTTCATCTCTGAAAGATGTTTCGGTTTAATAACCTGAGACTTTATTTTCTTGAGCATAAATTCTGGACAAAAACAAGCAGGAAGAGATGCTCTTTTATTTTGAAATGCTACTTTATTCCACTTACTCCTTTTTTCATGTCTGGAGATGAACAGCACATGTTAGAGGTTTTAAAGTCAGAGAGGCCAGACTAAGATGGTTTGGACATGTGCAGAGGAGAGAGAGAGGACATCAGAAGAAGGATGCTGGGTTTGGAACCACCATGAAAGAGGGCTAGAGGAAGACCAAAGAGGAGGTTCATGGATACAGTGAAGGAAGACATGAAGATAGTTGGTGTGACTGAAGAGGATGCAGCAGATAGGGTTAGATTGGGGGTGCCCAACAGGTCGACCGCGATCAACCGGTCGACCGCGATCTACCGGCAGATCGCGGACAGGTCCCGAGTCGACCGCGTGACGTGTTGAAAAAAAAATTAAGAAAAAAATATTTTGTGACTTTTTTTTTTTTTAAATGGCAGAAAATCAGTCTCGCCAATTTAGCGGCTTTGACGCCAAATTTAGCGACCAGTCAGCCGCTCAAAAAAGCGACTAGCGACAATCAGCGCCTTTCTTGTGTTATAGAGCGCATTAACCCACGTGCAATATTTTTTGTTGACTGGTGGAGAAGATCCTTATACAATTCTAAATAATTTATTTTCAAACAATCCCAATTTGATGCCTGAAATTCACCCCGAATTTCTACTCAGCTGCAGATCTGAAGGCTAATAAAGGAGTGAACGCATACTTCCGGGTTGGTGACGTCATGTCTTCACATGACGTTGCGGGACTGGTAGATCTCAAGAGGTTTGCTAGTTGAAAAGTAGATCTTGGGACAAAAAAGGTTGGGAACCCCTGGGTTAGATGGAAGAAACTGACTTGCTGTGGCGCCCCCTGAAGGGACATGATGGAAGGAGAAGAAGAAGGAGATGATACAACCATGACATTCCGTTCCGTCATCTTCCGCTTGTTCCGGGGTCGGGTCGCGGGGGCGACAGCCTCAAACGGGCAGCCCAGGCCTCTCTCTCCCCTGCTGCATCCTCCAGCTCACCTGGAAGGATCCCAAGTCGTTCCCCGGCCAGCTGTGAGTCATAGTCTCTCCAGCGGGTCCGGGGTCTGCCCCTTGGTCTCCTCCCGGTGGGACGTGCCCAAAACACCTCGCCTGCGAGGCGCTCGGGGGGGCATCCTGACCAGATGCCCGAACCACCCCATCTGGCTCCTCTCGACCTGGAGGAGGAGCGGCTCGACACCGAGCTTCTCCCGGATGGCAGAGCTCCTCACCCGATCTTTGAGTGAGAACCCAGCCACCCTGCGGAAGAAGCTCATTTCGGCCGCTTGTACCCGCGATCTCATTGTTTCGGTCACCAACCGCAGCTGGTTACCATGGTGAGGGTAGGAACATAGATCCTGGTTACCATGGTGATGGTTGGAACGTAGATCGACTTGTAAATCGAGAGCTTTGCTTTTCGGCTCAGCTCTCTCTTTACCACGACGGACCGATGCAGCATCCTAGTTATTGCTGATGCCGCACCGATCCGCCTGTCGATCTCCCGCTCCATCCTTCCCCCACTCGTGAACAAGACCCCGAGATACTTAAACTCCTCCACTTGGGGCAGGACCCTGTCCCTGACCCGCAGGGGGCATTCCACCCTTTTCCGGGCGAGGACCATGACATAAGACCATAAAACCGTTCACGGTTTCTAGTATTAGGAATAGACTTTTTGGACCGACCATTCAACATGGTGTTCGTTCATTTTGAACAATGGACACTTTTTTAGAACATTTACCCTTGTTTTTTTAAAACCAGAACGGAAGAAAAATAAAAAGTAACGCAATGAAGTTAAATATCTTTTGTTTTACGTTAAAACAGTCGAGGTATCGGTGTTTGGAATTAACGAGTACTCAAATAAAATGACTTAAATTGGTTTTAAAAAATTGGTATTGGTGCAATCCTACTCTGATTGTTCCTCGTGTCCGTCTCACTTGCTTACCACGCCTTCCCCAACAGCAAACTGCAGTACAAGCCTCTGTCTGAAGAGGTCCCTGTGGGCTTCCAGGTGGTGGAGCTGCCACCGAAACACCACATCTGCAGGGTGAAGTCTCTAAGCAAGGGAGACAGTAACTCAGAGGTCACCGTCTACTACCAGGTAAACCAAACTGACCCCCAAGCTCTTTATCAACCCCTCTCTAGTACAGCGCAGCAGAGAGAGTCTGACTTACAAATAAATATTATGATTTTCTAACATGTAAAAAAAAGAAAAGATACACTTTATTCATCCCTCAACGGAAAAATTTGTGTGCTGTATTACACCGCAGTAGGCTGCCACCTATGACGGCGCCAATGGTGGGAGAAACGGGGGGTTAGGTGTCTTCTCCAAGGACACCTAGACATGAGCTCAGTGGGATTCGATCTTGCGAACATCCGGAGAACTTCCGGTGAAAGGGCGACCGTGCTACCACTGAGCTATGACCTCCACCCCAATATGTTTCTATTGTATGTAATCATTGTAACCTCATGCCTTATGGCAGGCGTTGATGAAGTACACTTTTTGTACTTAAGTAAAAGTACAAAAGTAATTAGTGTAAATTTTACTTTTTACGTAAAAAGTAAAAGTATTCGACCATAATTTAAATGTTATTTTTTGTGCTGTAGGGTCACAGATAAATACTCTGCAGGGGCGTTACTCCCCCCTCTCCCACCTCTTTTGGTCCACAAAAAAAAAAAAAAAAGAAGAGAAGGAAAGGGGACTAGTCAAGCTATCCCCTAGCAGGGCCACCGAATGGGCCACCAAAATGGAGAAAAATGACACTTCTTTTTTAAAATGTTCTGGAGGGGAGGCCCCCAGTCACCCTATGTTGGCTTTGTCAATGACCTCATGCCCCCGGCCCCCCCTCCATTTTTAGAAAATCATAGATCTGCCCCTGCTCTGTACAATGATGGCTCAACTTTTTATTTAAAAGTAAACACAACGAACAACGATCTTCTGACTCTTTTAATATTTGATGTTAGTTTTTTGGCGCTGAAGGAATGCGGACAATGTTTACTCTCGATTCTGATTGGTCCTCGATTCATTACTTCTTCACCTGATCAACTGCTTCCTCTACAGGTTGATTTTGGCGATGCGGCTTCAAGATGTGCTCAAAAAACTGTATATTTTTCAAGTTTCTGACCGAAAATGTAGCACACACTTTTAAAAAGTAGGGAAGTAAAAGTACAGATATTTGCTCTAAAAATGTAGTGAAGTAAAAGTAAAAGTACCGGTCTTAAATTTTACTTAAGTAAAGTACAGATACACAATTTTTTTGCTCAAGTACAGTAACGAAGTACATTTACTTCTTTAAGTTCCACCCCTGCCTTCTGGTTCTAATTTCTCATTTTCATGTGATCTTGTTTCAATCTGTAACTTTCACTCCAAGTACTGAAAAGCCACGCCTTCTTTTGAGCTGCTCCCTTTAAATGTAAATAAGATAGTTCACACTCCACCCCGCTCAAAGACTCACTAAGGCCCCGTCCACACGTAGCCGGGTATCTGGTAAAACTAATGTATTTTTATCCGTTTCGGTCTGTCATCCACACGAACCCGTCGGTTTTTTTTTTCTCTACAAACCGTCGTTTTAGAAAACTCCGAAAAAGTGAAGATTTTGGAAAACTCCAGTTTTGCGTTTGCGTGTGGACATGAATAACCGACGTTTTGTGTTTGTAAACGTCACCACCTGCGACAATAAATGCATAAACGGGTCAATTTCAAATTTCTTTCCGTTTTGTGTCCTAGCCTGAAAGGGCAAGGTTTCAGTTATCTAAATGATTGAAAAGTTGATTTCACTGTTAATTCTAAGTCTGCTACTATAATGCTGCATACACATTTATTTAAAACTGTCATAGGATAAATATTTTATTCACTTTGTGATGATCAAAAATCTCTACCCAGCCAAATTTCAATGTCCCTCAATAAAATGCTTATCTTTCAGTAGCATATCAAGAATCTTTTCTGTAATAAAAAATATTATTTTTTTGCCTTAAATAAACAAGGTCATCTAAGGTTATAGACCCTATTAACTGTTTGCATGAAAATGTTACCAAAAAATGACATAATACACGCAAAAAGACCCGTCCCTCTATATGATGTCCACTCTGTTACTTTAACTCTGTTACCTATTGTACATCATAATGTTCATCAAGTTCCAACAACTGCTGCAGACAGGAAGTAACTTTTGGAGAAGAAGCCATGTGGCTAAAGTATTTTGGTTAAAGTTTATGAAGGTTTCAAATCTTAAAAAGGGTAAGGTTCATTTTGAAATGTCTTCTCTGTTACCAGCATAATATACAGATTATCTCAATTTTTCAGTAGCTAAAATGGAAAGAAATTTGAAAATGACCCAAACGTCATTTGTGTGCGTCCTTGTTTTTAATATCAGACAGTGGGCAGCATGGATCCTCTAAAAAACAAAAACACTGCCAACTATTGGTCTGGCATGCTCATAACGGCACTCAGAAGCATATTTATACATGTTCGTGTGGATGCGGTTAGATTGAAAACGGTTACGTGTGTAAGCGAGAGTTTTCCTAAAACGGAGGACAGCATATATACGTTTTCAAAAATACCCGTCTACGCGTAGACGTGGCCTAAAAGGTATTCAGGAGATTAAATTCGGGAGGTATTCATTAAAGGTACAGTACATTGAAACAAAGTAGTGCCCGCTGTGTTTATGATGTTGCCATGCCACTATGCTGGGACCAAGAGGAACACTGTTCATGATAAAACTTATTGGTCCGGTAAAAAATTGGTGGAGTAATCAAACAATCCCGGTTTCAGTACCCCATCCTTATTGGTCACCTTTTAGCAGTGGGTGAGACCACCTGAGCTTCTGTTCTCTGTGTGTTTTCTAGGCTGGTCCAAAGAACCTGAGGGAGCACACCCTCATGGAGCTCCTGGTGGTAAGTGTCCACAGACCACGTGAACCAAATCAGAACCAAATACTGATCCCTCTCTGTTCTAGATGCACATGGAGGAGCCCTGCTTCGACTTCCTGAGGACCAAGGAGACTTTGGGGTGAGACGCACAGCAAGTCCACACTAATCAGAATCGGAAGAACTTTATTTTCAACACGTGAAAAATTAGTGTCACAGCGGCGCTGTAATTATGAAAAAAATAATGAGCCACAGACTGCAACCATTACCGTCTGCTGTTGTCACCTAAACCCTTCTGGTTCTGTTACCGTAGTAACAAAACATTCTCCATAGTTCTACGTTTTTGGTTTTTATTTTTTCTACAGCATCAGTACCCTGTGTAACGCAGAAAAGGGCGTCTAAATTTGGCTTGCTGGTAACCTCTGACTTTCTGACCCACAGATACAAGGTGTACGCTTTACAAAAAAACACTGTGGGGATTTTAGGCTTCTCAATTACCGTTGAAACGCAGGCCAGCAAGTTCAGGTGAGTGGACCGACCTTCAGCTGGTTCTGTGTGTGCTCTGTGACCCTGACCCAGATCTCCTGCACGCAGCACGGAGTTTGTGGAGCAAAAAATAGAGGAATTCTTGGTGAATTTTGGCAAGTGCCTGTCGACTCTGAGCAAGGAGGCGTTCAAATCTCAGGTCACCGCTATGATCAAGCTGAAGGAATGCGAAGATGCCCACCTAGGGGAGGAGGTGGACCGCAACTGGTATGAGGTGGTGACGCAACAGTACGTCTTCGACCGGATCAACAAGGAGGTAGGTTTCCCGAATCGAATCGTTTTGTGATCAGAGTTACACATATCTTTTTTTTTTTTTTTTTGGATAATATACAGTACCATCTTGTTGGGCACTACCCGTTACATTAGTACTTCTACTGTCTACGTTTGATGCCCTCAACAAGTCCACTAAAATCTGTGCTCTGTTCTATGCATGTTTAGTGACATGGGCTCTGAGAGGCCATTTACAACCGCGCACGTTACGAATGTTACTCCATCAAAAGTGATGCTGGCGATACGTAAAAAATTTATATCACAAAATCATAAACTATTGGTAGAAACCAGCTTCCTGATGCAAAAGACTGTTTCTTTCACTTTGAGGGAAACAGTAGACCCAGTGCTTCTCAAGTAATGGGGCGCGGCCCCTCGGGGGGGCGCGGCATGCTGCCACAGGGGGCGCGTGTGACCCTGTGGAACACGTTTTTTTTTTTTTTGCCGTACTAGAAACAAGTGTAATTGCACATCCACTACAGCAGAGGTCCCCAACCTTTCCTGCGCCACGCATCGGTTTAGTGTCTGATAATATTTTCACGGACCGGTCTACAGGTGTAGCAGAAAAACTAAATAATATCAACCTAAAAAAAAATTATTATTTTTTTTTTTTTTTAACTAAATAAAAAATTTAAATCCACTTTGTCTTCACATGAAAATTTATTAGCTGCGTCTTTATAACACGGAAACATTCTCTTTGCTCGAAGGTAATCTGGTTGCTATGGTAACGGTAAACATATACCTTCAAAATAAAGGACGTCACAAAAACAAAATGAATAAAAGTACTAGTCAGTCTCCTTCCAGTAAAACTAGATCAATCGGAGTTCTGAGTTTGTTTTGCTGGAACCAGACAGTCCCATTTTGACCTGGAACCTGAAGAGTGTTTCTAAAGTCCAGTCTGCTTCGTAACTCTGAATCCGGTCACTTTTCAAATCAAAACATCGTCATCAAGAATCAAGAAAACCTTTATAATAATAAACCAAATGGAAATAATAAAAGTTATTTCTTCAATGTACGCGGCCCGGTACCACATGACCCACGGCCCGGTACTGGTCCGCAGCCCGGTGGTTGGGGACCACTGCTCTACAGTAGTTGGCGCTTTTTGAATTTCAAGTTAATTTGATGCACTTTTAATATTTTTTGTTACGGACTAAAAATAATGTTAATAAAGCTGTTGTTGCTTTTTCTTTTGTTTTTTTTTTTTATGTTAATGAGGATACAATGTCATGCAGAGGTGTGCTTAGAACAATTTCATAGATAAATGATACTAATTATAGTTATTGCGAAGAGTGTGGGAAGGATGGGGTGCAAAATATTTTCTTCTTCCTAGGGGGGCGCAACAGAAAATAATTAAGAAGCACTGATCTAACCTCACCACAAAAAGGGGTCTGTACAGTCCAAAGTGGGCGGATCCTTTTTTGCGTCAAACAATCTCTGCTTCCTGATCTGGACTAAAGATGAGATGGACTTTTTTATCTTCAGAGGGAAATTAAAAATGTATGCAAAATATCCAAAACAGTTTGTGTAACGAAAAGCATTAAAACTTACCGTATTTTCACAACCGTTAGACTTATATAAAAGTCTTAGATTTTCTTCAAAATGAACAGCGCACCCTATGTGCGATGTGAAAAAATAAGTGAAGCAGACACCGCTTCCTGTGATTCCGGGAGGTCTGACAAAGGAACTCCAACCACTGGACATTGGAGCGAAACGGCCGTTCAAAGTAAGGCTGTGAGCGGCGTGGGAGGGATGGATGATTAGAGGAGACCACAGCTTCATGAAGGGTGGAAGGCAGCGCCGGGCGAGTTACGCCACAGTTTGCCAGTGGATTGTAGATGCTTGGACTAACGTGTCTGCTGGCACTGTTGACCAAGTTTTCGCAAAAGCTGGCATCATTTCCGAGCAGCTGCACGGTTCAGAAAGTGACTCTGACAGCGAGGAAAGTGAACCTGCGAGGTTGGATTTAGTCCAGCTGTTAGATTCTGAAACAGAGGATGAGGACTTTGATGGATTTGATAAATGACTTTATGACGACTGTGAATAATATTTAAATAAAACCAAACAAACTCAGTTTTACTCCCGATCTATTTTAAAATACACACACTTGTCTGCTTGTGTGTGTGTTGTTGTGAAGCGGACGTACGTAGTAGAGGATATGTATATAAAACCCGCGCCCTATCATCACGAGCGCCTCGTGTGTGTCAAATACAGAGCACATGAAACTGGGACTGTGCCTTTTAATACGGTGGCGCCTTTTGGTCGTGAAAATACGGTAAGTCTTAATCTGGGGAATCGTTGCCAACACGGACTGTGTAGCGTGGTTAAGCTCCTTTTTTCAGCTTCAGAACTACAAACATGGCGGCCAGACGCTGGTGTTTATGTCACACCGTCATCTCTGTTCTCTGATTGGGTAGGACTTTTTCCTATCACTGCAATTATAAACTAATGCCTGCGATCCGTGACCTGGTTACCAAAACAAAATTAAGATGATCACAGGCTTGAAGGCTCTAGGTGGCGCCAGCCTGGCTAGCCAACCAGCATTGTTCCTTCATTATTAAATTTGAGCCTAAATTAATCAAAAAATATTGCCCTGATTGGATCACAGATCCATTGAGGAGTTTAAGTATCTCGGGGTCTTGTTCACGAGTGGGGGAAGGATGGAGCGGGAGATCGACAGGCGGATCGGTGCGGCATCAGCAATAACTAGGACGCTGCATGGTAAAGAGTGAGCTGAGCCAAAAAGCAAAGCTCTCGATTTACAAGTCGATCTATGTTCCTACCCTCACCATGGTAACCAGGATCTACGTTCCTACCCTCACCATGGTAACCAGGATCTATGTTCCTACCCTCGCCATGGTAACCAGGATCTACGTTCCTACCCTCACCATGGTAACCAGGATCTACGTTCCTACCCTCACCATGGTAACCAGGATCTACGTTCCTACCCTCGCCATGGTAACCAGGATCTACGTTCCTACCCTCACCGTGGTAACCAGGATCTACGTTCCTACTCTCACCATGGTAACCAGCTGTGGGTGGTGACCGAAAGAATGAGATCGAAAGAATGAGTACAAGCGGCCGAAATGAGCTTCCTCCGCAGGGTGGCTGGGCTCTCACTCAGAGATCGGGTGAGGAGCTCTGCCATCCGGGAGGACCTCGGTGTCGAGCCGCTCCTCCTCCAGGTCGAGAGGAGCCAGATGGGGTGGTTCAGGCATCTGGTCTGGATGCCCCCCAAGCGCCTCGCGGGCGAGGTGTTTCAGGCACGTCCCACCGGGAGGAGACCAAGGGGCAGACCCCAGTCTCGCTGGAGAGACTATGTCTCACAGCTGGCCGGGGAACAACTTGGGATCCTTCCAGGTGAGCTAGAGGATGCAGCCGGGGTGAGAGAGGCCTGGGCTGCCCGCTTGAGGCTGTTGCCCCCGCGACCCGACCCTGGAGCAAGGAAGATGACGGAACGGAATGGATCACAGATCAGTGATTTGTTGCACCACTAGTTTCTATGGGAGTTACACCCACGTACCCACACCTCGGCTCATTGCAGGTTGATGCCCTGAAGCACATCACCCAGGAGGAGATGGTCTCCTGTTTCCAGGAGAACCGAGGACCCAACAGCAAGCGGCTCAGCATGCACGTGAGTACCCTTCAGAAAACCTCTCTGTCCATCAGTCGGCTGCGTTTGGTAAACTATTTCCCACCAGGTCGTCGGATTCGGCGTGGAGGAGAACGACCCGGCTGAGAGCGTCGACCTTTCCCCCGCCTACGAGGAGATAAATCAGTTGACCTTCCTGCCGACTTCATGTGCGCTCCTGAAGGAGGCAGTACATATAGAAGACATCGAACACTTCACCTCGTCTCTCCCTCTCTACCCGTACCACAAAGTCCTCGCCTAGGCCCTGTGGGAGTGGGAAGTGGGTGCAGGACTTTGGGGACCAGCAGCTTTTATTTTAATAAATGCTGCATTCATTTTTGCGAGACGTTTGTGTGTCTGTATTATTTTTTAGTTTCTGATTGGTCAGTTTTTTTAGGTTGTGAAAAATCCCAGGGGTTGTGAATGCAGCACACTGACTCAGGGCGGTGGTTGGAAATAAAAACCACCACTTTTATCTTAAAAAATGATGATATCAGTTCTGTGTTTATGACTTCAGAAATGTAGTTACATTACTGTAACTCAGATACATCATCGTAAAAGTAATTAGTTACAAATTAAAGTAACTGTAATTCTAGAACCTCAGATATCCGACCTTTAGATATTTTAGAGCAGGGGTGGGCAAACTTTGGTTCGCGGGCCACATTGACTTCTAACATTTGACCAGGGGGCCATAACAGGATCAGATGGATGGCATGCTTTGGTAACCGCTAGATTAGACCAATAGAATGACGCTAGATTTTAAACAAGCGCTAAATGTTACATCAAGAGCGTTAAATTTCAAATCTAGCGGTGCTAGGTCTGAAATCTAGGCGCTTGATGTCCTTGTTTTAACATCTAACACGCTTGTTTACCTGCGTGTTGTGGCCCCGATGGCTTTCCATACCTGTGCACACTGTTTATTTCGATAGCGTGTGCATCACGGAGACACACACATATTAATGGGAGCAGTGTTGTTGTATCTTTGGCACCATCTAGTGAGGAAACATCAGAATTGCAGGAAAATAAAACTAACAAGGTTTATTTATTTAATTTTTTCAAGTTCGGCGGGCCGGATTAAAACGTTTAACGGGCCGCATGTGGCCCGCGGGCCGTTGTTTGCCCATGCTTGTTTTAGAATGTTTCATTTTTAAAAACCTACCTACTGTAATTTAACATGAGTGTAAATATTAAAAATAAATAAAATACATTTAAAAGAATTGTTTGAATATTTGTTTAATATTTGACTGAATCACATTTTTACATCATCTGTTTGACAACATGAAACATCAAAGTTTGATCGTATATGTCCCGTAAAAAAAAAAAAACATTGTAACTTGGTTTTTATGGTGTTTTTTGTTGCTTTTCAGACAACTTTTAAAAGACTTTTTACAGTTTTTATATTAAAACAGAGTTTTAAAAAACTTTTTTTTTTTTTTTTTTATGTTAACATGCTCGTTTTAGAGCAATATTTGAACCCTTGGTTTTCACTGCTGATTATAATAGATGAACAGCACATGTTAGAGGTTTTAAAGTCAGAGAGGTCAGACTGAGATGGTTTGCACATGTGCAGAGGAGAGAGAGAGAGTACATCAGAAGAAGGATGCTTGGTTTAGAACCACCAGGAAAGAGGACTAGAGGAAGACCAAAGAGGAGGTTCATGGATACAGTGAAGGAAGACATGAAGATAGTTGGTGTGACCAAAGAGGATGCAGCAGATAGGGTTAGATGGAAGAAACTGACTTGATGCGCAGTCAGGTGGTAGCCACGCTTGAAGGTCTTCCCGCAAGTGTGGCAGGAATGCGGCCTCTCACCCGTGTGGTTGCGGATGTGGCTCTGCAATTCGTCGCTGCGTTTGAACGTCTGCTGGCACATCTGGCAGGAGTAGGGACGCTCGCCCATGTGCGTCCTGACGCGTACGGTTAGGTTGTTCCTCTTGTTGAAGCTTTTGTTGCACACCTTGCAGGTGTAGGGCTTCTCCCCCGAGTGAATACGCTTGTGACTGAGCAGGTCATCGCTCCGCTGGAAGCTCTTCCCGCACACCTGGCAGGGGTAAGGTCTTTCGCCCGTATGTGCACGCAGGTGGGCAGTCAAACTGACGCTTTGCCGAAAGCTCCGCCCACTTGTGGTACAGGTGTACGGCCTCTGACCTGCGTGTATCCTCATGTGGTGGGTGAAGTTGCTGAGCTGGGAGAAACTTTTCTGGCAATCCTGGCCAGAATACGGCTTCTCGCCCGTGTGGACTCGCTGATGAATCTTTATCAAGTACATGGACTGAAACTCCTTTCAACAGAAGTCACATTTCTTTGACTTTTTTCCTAAAACACCACTCAGGCGATCCTCAGCAGCTTGTGTCTCCTCTGGTCCATTAACAGTCGATCCAGAAGCTCCCGCCCCACTTTTTTCTTGCTGTGGGATCCTATTTTTGTCAAACTCAACAGTGACCAAGAATGCATCACTCTCTTTCTTCAAAACAAGCTGCTACTCACTCTGTTCTTCCAATTTAATCTGCTGAGGTTCCACTCCCGTCTCAACCGCAATGCAGCGGTTCTCCTTACTACAGTCAGGTTGCCACGGCGACTCTGGGAAGAAAACAGGAACAAATACTTCCCATAATTACCCTAGCAGATCTATTCAGGAATACAATAAAAATCTTACAAATGTGATTTAATTCTAAACATTTTTTGGTCCAGTGAGCATTTAAAGGCAAATCGCCCTGACGGACAAAGGTCGATTATCAAGAGACCTAAGTTTGTCACCTGGAGATGTACATGTATTTGCCGGCAAATACAAGGAAGGGCATCTAGAGGATGTAATGCAATAAGTTGTAACTTAAGTGAAGAATTCAACACTTTGGTAACAATGCAACCCTAAAAGATGTACGCTTTGGTCTAGAGCAGGGGTGTCAAAGTCCGGTCCTCTAGGACGGGTGTCCTGAAGGTTTTTACTGTGTTCGTGCTTCAACACAGCTGATGAACATGAAGTAAACTCAACAACCAATCAAGTTTGGCACATTGACCCAGTAACCTGGATCAGGTGTGTAAGAACTTAAACTAACATCAGTCTGAGGGGTCTGAATAAAGTTTTATATCAACAAAACAAAATTTCCACACTACAGATGCTAACGGCTAGATTAGCTGATAAACTTGCTGTTTGTCTTGACCGTCCAATCAGTGGGCCTGGAAATGCCCGCCAAGTAGAACACCTTCTCGAAGGCGCAGGAAAAGTCGTCTCTGGTCTAAGGAAACCCATTTAGCCTACCTAGGCTAATTCAGATCCTGATCTGGATTAGCTAATTCTGATCTGGATTAGGATCTGTATTTATCCAGATCTGCAGAAGGATTTCAGCCAAAGTCATGTCGTTGGTCCAAGGAGACCCATTTAGCCTACCCCGCAACAAATGATGGCAGAAATATGATTGGTCAAATGAGTGAAAACACGCAAAAACAAACAAATATTTTATAAATATTAATAGATTAATATCTAATTGACAGAAGTTTGTGATTCAGACGTTTTTAGGCCAGTAGAGAAGACTTTGAATGCATTCAGCTTGTGTCTGCATCTAGCTGGTTTTACTGTAAGTTAGAACAGACATCTCGGACACATGTGAGATGTTAAAGTGGCTCAGGTGTTATGTTAGAGTGAGGTATTAGCAGTGGGAGCTGAACGTCCTCAGAGACCTGCAGCAGAAAAACAGCCTCAAGCTAAAACATCAGAACAAACAGCTACAGATTAAACACGGACATCTTTAACTTGTTTTTCTTCAGCTGTGTCTTCAGAGCAGCTCTCTAGTTTCATTCCATCCACATTTTAGTTTTCCATTTCCAGAAACCCTACGATTTCCAATCAGTACAGTAATAATTAAACTAATAACCAGGACTCTGTGTCCTTAGAGCCCCTCTCTTAAAGAGGAAAAACAAAAACTCCTGTCTTATATTTTATATACACTTTTCATTCCTCACCAGGGAAATTTGTGTGCCGCACTACTACACCGCAGCAGGCTGCCACGGCGTCGCCACTGGTGGGAGAAATGGGGTGTTAAGTGTCTTCTCCAAGGACCCTAGGCGTGGACTCAGTGGGAATCGAACCCAGGAACTTCCGGTTAACAGGCGAACACTTTACCACTGAGCCACCGTCTCCCCCCTTTTTAAGTCAGGGGAGAGCGTGAACGCAGTCCCCCACCACCAGAAAATATGCAGTCAAGATTCCCACATTTGGGGAACTCGCATGATCAGCACAACTGGGGTGCTTTGGTTGAGCCTCGCCCTGGGTGAACCACCTTCTTGATCATGGTGTCTCCCATGCCGACCCAAACTCCATAAATTACTCCTGCAACAAATCACAGGCATAAGCCTATGGGATCTCCATCACCTCCACGCTAAGCACATTCCAGAACTTCGAATATGGATCATGCAAATTTTGCTAAGGTTTTGCCATAGAACAGCTGGGGGTGGCGTCGTCCACAAACAAAATGAGAGTGGGAGTCAGTCACCAAGGCAACTCTGTGAGTGACATTGATTTGTGGATTGAATTGAAAATACTTTATTAATCTTCGAAGGGAAATTTGATACTGTGGTGCAAACACCTCGATGTCTTCCCGGTCCGCTTACATGGTGGGAACGCTGACGTCTGAATAGTTGAAAACCAGTCCGTAATGAGTCCACGGAGTAGGGTTTCAATGAAACATACCAAAGAGACCCCTCCACTTTCCTGCTGGGTCTGAGTGAGCGTCGTCACGTTCCTACATCTTGCCAGTGGGCAACCGGATGTTACCCTTATAACCACAGGGAGACTGGGCTCAAAGTACCTCCTACCTGATCGTCTCGTTCTCAGTTCTGTCGGGACTGCACAAATAAATTTAAAATAAAAAAATCATTCCAAACTTATATTGATTGAAAGAGAAAGTAGGGTTCAAAGTGGTAGAAAGATCTGAAAACTTGGAGGGGATTCTTTTAATTCATAGATAGCTAGTACTGATTAACTTGGGCAGCTTAATTCAAATCTCTTCATTAGTTTGAAAGACGTTGCCTTCTGGAAGCAGGGATGCATGATCAACGGAGACTGAAAGATTGTAAGTATTCAAGCCAGAGTACAGAATCCCAGTGCTCCATACATCCCCTAATAACTATAACCAGTATAGTGTAATGTATATTACTTAAAAATGTAATTAGTTACTTTACAAATGCCCTCCCTCAGAAAGTACCTAAAGAAAGACCAGACTGATGTGGTTTGGACACGTGCAGAGGAGAGAGAGGAACTGCCAGGCAGGAGGCCTAGAGGAAGACAAGAGAGGAGGTTCATGGATACAGTGAAGGAAGACATGAAGATAGTTGGTGTGACCGAAGAAGATGCAGGAGATAGGGTTAGATGGAAGAAACTGACTTGCTGTGGCGACCCCTGAAGGGAAATGCCGAAAGGAGAAGACGAAGTTTAACCATATGCAATTTGAGGTGGGGTTTTTTTTGGCATGTTAAACATCATGCTATGGGCACACTCTGCTTGTGCCTCTTCCAGTGCTTTTATATTAAAAACGGGCATAAAGAAGTTTTTTCAAATACTAACTTACTTGGTATTTGAGAGGAGGAGACGGCAGCTCAGTGGTCAGAGCGTTCACACGCGGACTGGAAGTTCGCGGGTTTACGTCCCACAGAGAGCACGTCTAGAGTCCTTGGAGAAGACACGTAACCCCTGCTTCTCCCACCATTGGCGCCGTTGAGGGGCAGCCTGCTGCGGTGTAAGGAGTGCACCACACAAATTTCCCTGGTGAGGGATGAATAGAGTACTTTATTATCACTTATTTTACAGCTATCTTTTTTTTTAACCCCTGCTTGTCTTCCACAAGGGATTACATTTTAGAACATCTGTACGTTTTTGTTACACAGTTTGTAATTACTTTATTCCTAAAACTGGCCTTTTCTTTTCTTACTTTTGACCAGTTGGACTTTGATATAAAAGATGCAGCAAATCGATGTCAACACAAACCTTTTATTACATTTTAAATAAATTATTTCACTCTGTCTCGTCACACCTGTTGTCTTCATGTTCTCTCCAGTCTCAGGGGTTACAGTCTGAAACCACGCCCATAAAGCCACCCATCTATCCCTGCATCTATACTACCCATCCATCCCTCCATCCATCCATCCATCCTAGAAGTCCTCCTCTTCCTCTGGGATTCCTCCTTGTTTTGGATGAAACTCTCTGAGGATGCTGACAGATAGAAGAAGCAGAGCCAGAAAAAAATCAGACGACAAAGAATCAAGACGAGTGAACGACGGACTGAGAGAGAAGTTTTAAAATGATGGATACAGCGGAGCGGGATCGAGGACTGATGGCGGTGTTGAGAGGACAGACGGATGGAACACAGGAGATCGGGAGCAAAATGATCCGGGTGTTCATCAGCTCAGAGGTCACAGGTCAGATAAGTTTGTCTAAATATGAGACTTATTTTAAAAGATCAAAGGAAAACTTTAAAGAGGACGTACAGTTTATTTAGAGATTAAAGGAATATTATTAACAATAAAAAAAAGTTTGTTTTACATCAAAGGATTTTATTTTGAAACTTACAGCATGCAAACATCATTTCAATAGTTCCTAAATCATCAAAGGGATCTTAAAGAAACTGCCTACACTTAGTCAGTACCAACTATGAATGAACTGATTTGCAACCAAAGGTCAAAGTTACTAATTCATAGGTTAAGCAGAGACATCTTTTGTGAATTCTTGTTGACTTATTTTTTTGATGATCTGCTCTGTTGATAAAGTAGGGCGGCACGGTGGCGCAGTGGGTAGCACAGTGGCCTCACAGCAAGAAGGTCATGGGTTCGAGTCCCGGGTGGGGACAAGGCTTGAAACACTGTCCTTTCTGTGTGGAGTTTGCATGTTCTCCCTGTGTTTGCGTGGGTTTCCTCCAGGTACTCCGGTTTCCTCCCACCCTCCAAAGACATGCATGCTAGGTTCATTGGCCTGTGCCAAATTGCCCCTAGGAATGAGTGTGTGTGTGGATGGTTGTATGTGTGTGGCCCCGCAAGACTGGCGACATGTTCAGGGTGTACCCTGCCCCTTGCCTTGAATTGGCCGGGATGGACTCTGGCAGCCCCGCAAGGGATGGACGGATAAGAAGGTGACTGACTGTTGATAAAGTAGAAACTTGAATTTAATTTTTTTTTTCTCAGATATGAGCAGTGAACGGAAAGTCCTGATGGAGCGAGCTTTTCCAAAAATCCAGTCGCTCTGCCGCAGCCTGGGTCTGGTTTTTGAGGTCAGTGTTTTCTCTGGTTCCTTATCTCACGTAGAGACAGAGACCAACGGTCCTCACGGTACATCTCGTCCACTTGCTGTGAGTGGACAAAAAGCAGACAGCAGCAGTTTTTTCTGTGGACCCCACAATCCTTCAGTTCCTGTACCCCCATTTCATTTATTGATTTAGTCTATTTATCATTTTGGATTCTTAGAAATATTTTTGTTCAGGAGTGGGGGAATGATGGAGCGGGAGATCGACAGGCGGATTGGTGCGGTGTCAGCAATAACTAGGACGCTGCATTGGTGCGTCGTGCTAAATTCAATTCAATTCAATTCAATTTTATTTGTTTAGCCCAAAATCACAGAATGTCCGTCTCAATGGGCTTCACAAGAAAAAGAGGAATGTATTAACACAAATACACAACAAGAAAAATAACTAACAAATGCTAACTAAACAAGACTAGCACATTAATGCACTTAGACTCTCCTTCTCGGTGAGGAAAAACTCCTAAAAAACCCATCAGTGGGGAAAAAATAAGAAACCTCATGGGGATCCACGTGAAAGAGAGATCCCTCCCCCGGGACGAGCAAACAATGTGTCAAAGATTATTGTTTAAATATTAGCTTATTCTAATCTACAGCTAAATATCTAAAGAAGTCAATAAATGTTCTTCATCCTGATGGAAACACGGGGGACTCCTCAGCCCGGAGATGTCCAGTACGGGGATGAGTAGATGTTCTTCATCCTGAAGGAGACACGGGAGACTCCTCAGCCCAGCGATGCCCACGGCAGAGATGAGTAGATGGATTTCGTCCTGATGGAGCGGGGATGAAGAAGCGCGGAGGTCTCCTCGGTCTGGCTATGCCCAGGACAGGAACGCAGAGTCCTGGATGGGGCTCTCTCCCAGAGAGGAGGGAGAGAGGTGGACAACATGTGAATTGTATTGTACCAACTAGCAGTGTAATTCTAAATAAACAGACAATTTAGAACAATGAATGAGATAGCAAGCCAGGGGTTTAGGGTAGAGGGTTAGAGTAGGGGGTAGGGGGAAAGAGCCAAGACAGTCTGGCAGAGAATAGTAGATAGAATTAGAGGACAGAACCCCAATGTACCATACTTTCCCCAGCTTTTACTATCTAGCAGCCAACTATTAATTATATCAGCTAAATGAAACTGTTTCTATCTGACCTGTTGATAAGCTTGTTCAAACAGGAATGCTTTAAGCCTCCCTTTAAATGTAAGAACACTGTCTGCCTCTCTCACTTGAGCTGGGAGCTTATTCCATAAAACTGGAGCTTGGTAGCTAAAGGCTCTACCTCCAACTGTACTTTTTGAAATCCTAGGAACCACCAACAGCCCTGCATTTTGTGAGCGGAGTGTTCTGCTTGGTTGATAAGGTACTATAAGTTCACTAATGTAAGATGGAGCCATGCCGTTTAGGGCCTTGTAGGTTAGTAAGATGATTTTAAACTTGATCCTAAACTCAATTGGAAGCCGATGGAGAGACGCCAGCACAGGAGTAATATGATCTCTTCTATGAGTTCCTGCTAATAGTCTTGCTGCTGCATTTTGAACCAGCTGAAGACTTTTTAGGGAAGACTTAGGGCATGCTACGAGCAAAGCGTTACAATAATCCAATCTCGATGTAACAAATGCATGGATGAGTTTTTCAGCATCACTTTTACATAAGATATTTCGGATTCTAGAAATGTTGCGAAGGTGAAAGAATGCAGTTTTACTAGTCTGTGCTATGTGAGCTTTAAATGATAAATCTGGATCAAATAAAACTCCTAGGTTTCTAACGGTGAGGTCAGAGGCCACAGTTACTTCGTCGAAGAAGACTGCTTGGTCAGTAAAAACATCTCTCAGATTTTTAGGACCTACTACAATAACTTCAGTCTTATCTGAGTTTAAAAGGAGATAATTGATTGTCATCCAAGTCTTTATGTCCCTGATACAGGTATGAAGTGTTTCTATATGGTCACTCTGGTCAGGTTTGACTGATAAGTACAATTGTGTATCATCTGCGTAACAGTGAAAATTAATACTGTGTTTTCTGATTATGTTTCCCAGAGGCAGCATGTAGAGCATGAACAGAATAGGTCCAAGAACTGAGCCCTGAGGCACACCAAAACTAACTTTGGTAGAAGTAGAGGACTGATCATTTACATGAACAAACTGGTATCTATCAGATAAATAAGATTTAAACCATTGAAGAGCTGCTCCTCTGATCCCTAAGTCATATTCTAATCTTTGAAGTAAAATGCTGTGGTCAATTGTGTCAAAGGCTGCACTAAGGTCCAAGAGAACTACGATTGAAACCAGTCCCTTTTCTTTGGCTAATAAAAGGTCATTTGTCACTCTAACTAGCGCAGTTTCTGTGCTGTGGTGTGATCTAAACCCTGATTGAAATTCTTCAAAAAGACTATTTTCCTGCAGGTGACGGTTCAGCTGCTTAACTACAACTCTTTCTAGAATTTTAGACATAAAAGGTAAATTTGATATTGGTCTATAGTTGGCCAGAATGCTGGGATCTAAATTGGTCTTTTTTAGAAGCGGTTTAATAACTGCATGCTTAAATAACTGTGGAACATATCCTGTTTCTAGGGAGGAATTTATTATAGTTAAAATAGGTTTGTTAATTACAGGTAGCGTTTCTTTGAAAAGCTTGGTTGGAATTGGATCTAAAAGACAGGTTGATGTTTTGGAGCATGTAATAACATCTGTTAGCTCAGTTTGGTCTATAGCAGTGAAACAATCTAATGTTACAGAAGTTTTTAGAGAAGCTTTCATTTCTGCAGCTTCAGCCTGCTCTGGACTAATTGTAGAAATAAGTTCATTCAGTTTATGCCTTATATTTGAGATTTTATCATTAAAAAATGTAAGAAAATCTTCACAGCTTAGAGTAACTGGGATAGAAGGCTCTACTGTGCTGTGACTGCTGGTCAGCCTAGCTATAGTGCTAAAAAGAAATCTAGGATTATTTTCATTCTCCGCTTTTAAAGTTGAATAGTACTGGTTTCTAGCCTTACGCAAAGATTTTTTATAATCTAGGAGGCTACGTTTCCAGGCGTTCCGAGATTGCTCTGATCCAGAACGCCGCCATTCTTTTTCTAGCTTACGGGTTTCTTGTTTAAGAGAGCGGGTATCAGAGTTAAACCAAGGTGGCACTCGGTCCCGTCTAATAACTTTGGAATTTAAAGGCGCGACAGAATCTAGTGAGTCCCTAAGACTTTGGAAAGCACTATCGACATACTGGTCATGAATACTGCGACTAGAGCTGCAAGAGGTATTGTCAGTAAATTCATTTAATATGGTACTAAGTATTGGCTGAATTTGACATTTAAACTCAGACACAGATCGCTCAGATAACGTTCTTCTAAGTTGTGTTTTTTTCATTGGGGCAGACACATTTTTTAATAAAAACTGAAACGTAATTAGAAAATGGTCTGAAAGTACAGGGTTATGAGGAAAGACGCTAAGCTGACTAATCTCTACACCATAGGTTAGAACTAGGTCCAATGTGTGTTTGTGAAAGTGAGTAGGTTCATTTACATTTTGTGTGAAACCAACATGATCTAGTAAAGCAGTGAAAGCATTTCCTAAGCAATCGCTAGAGTCATCAACGTGAATATTAAAATCTCCTACTATCACTATTTTATCAGAATCTAAAACTACACTGGACAGAAAATCAGAGAACTGGGTTAAAAATTCTGAATAAGGTCCTGGCGGACGGTAGACAATTATAAATAAAATTGCTTTTTGTTTTTTCCGGTTTTGCTGGTTAATAGGTAGTACGATACTTTCAAAGGAATTATATGTGTATTTTATTTTAGGGGTAAGAAGTAAGCTAGACTGTGATATTACTGCTAAACCACCACCTTTCCCAGAGCTTCTGGATTTTAGGTAGTTATTGTGACTTGGAGGCGTTGCTTCATTTAGCCTTACATAGTCATCTTGTCGTAGCCAAGTTTCAGTTAGCGCTAGTAGACTAAGTTTGTTATCACTAACTAGTTCATTGACTAGAAGGGACTTTGAAGAAATTGATCTGATGTTCAGTAGGCCACATTTAACTATATCATAATTCTGCTCATTGTTACTGAGACTGTTGGTGGTTATCACTTTTAAGTTTCTGGGTCTCACTTCTTCTAAAGAGAGAGCTGAGCCGAAAAGCAAAGCTCTCGATTTACAAGTCGATCTACGTTCCTACCCTCACCATGGTAACCAGAATCTACATTCATACCCTCACCATGGTAACCAGGATCTACATTCATACCCTCATCATGGTAACCAGGATCTACATTCATACCCTCATCATGGTAACCAGGATCTACGTTCCTACCCTCACCATGGTTACCAGGATCTACGTTCCTACCCTCACCATGGTAACCAGGATCTATGTTCCTACCCTCTCCATGGGAACCAAGATCTACGTTCCTACCCTCACCATGGTAACCAGGATCTACGTTCCTACCCTCACCATGGTAACCAGGATCTACGTTCCTACCCTCTCCATGGTAACCAAGATCTACGTTCCTACCCTCATCATGGTAACCAGGATCAACGTTCCTACCCTCACCATGGTAACCAGGATCTACGTTCCCACCCTCACCATGGTAACCAGGATCTACGTTCCTACCTTCACCATGGTAACCAGGATCTACGTTCCTACCCTCACCATGGTAACTAGGATCTACGTTCCTACCCTCACCATGGTAACCAGGATCTACGTTACTACCCTCACCATGGTAACCAGGATCTACGTTCCAACCCTCACCATGGTAACCAGGATCTACGTTCCTACCTTCACCATGGTAACCAGGATCTACGTTCCTACCCTCACCATGGTAACCAGGATCTATGTTCCTACCCTCTCCATGGTAACCAGGATCTACGTTCCTACCCTCTCCATGGTAACCAGGATCTACGTTCCTACCCTCTCCATGGTAACCAGGATCTACATTCATACCCTCATCATGGTAACCAGGATCTACGTTCCTACCCTCACCATGGTAACCAGGATCTACGTTCCTACCCTCTCCATGGTAACCAGGATCTACGTTCCTACCCTCTCCATGGTAACCAGGATCTACATTCATACCCTCATCATGGTAACCAGGATCTACGTTCCTACCCTCACCATGGTAACCAGGATTTACGTTACTACCCTCACCATGGTAACCAGGATCTACGTTCCTACCTTCACCATGGTAACCAGGATCTACGTTCCCACCCTCACCATGGTAACCAGGATCTATGTTCCTACCCTCACCATGGTAACCAGGATTTACGTTACTA
This sequence comes from Neostethus bicornis, assembly GCA_902685375.1. Lineage (NCBI taxonomy): Eukaryota > Metazoa > Chordata > Actinopteri > Atheriniformes > Phallostethidae > Neostethus > Neostethus bicornis. The sequence goes on along the minus strand of LR738547.1, from coordinate 2,973,248 downwards.
CCCTCACCATGGTAACCAGGATCTACGTTCCTACCTTCACCATGGTAACCAGGATCTACGTTCCTACCACCATGGTATCTGGGATCTTCGTTCCTACCCTCACCATGGTAACCAGGATCTACGTTCCTACCACCATGGTATCTGGGATCTTCGTTCCTACCCTCACCATGGTAACCAGGATCTACATTCATACCCTCATCATGGTAACCAGCCATGGGTGGTGACCGAAAGAATGAGATCACAGATACAACCGGCCGAAATGAGTTTCCTCTGCAGCGTGGCTGGGCTCTCACTTAGAGATCGGTGAGGAGTTCTGCCATCCTGGAGGAGCTCGATGTCGAGGCGCTCCTCCTCCAGGTTGAGAGCAGCCAGATGGGGTGGTTTGGGCATCTGGTCAGAATGTCCCCCGAGCGCCTTGCTGGTGAGGTGTTTTGGGCACGTCCCATCGGGAGGAGACCAAGAGGCAGACCCCGGACCCGCTGGAGAGACTGTGTCTCACAGCTGGCCGGGGAACGACTTGGGATCCTTCCGGGTGAGCTGGAGGATGCAGCCGGGGAGAGAGGCCTGGGCGTCTGAGACTGTTGCCCCCATGACCCGGCCCCGGATAAGTGGAAGACGACGGAACGGAAAGAAATATTTTTGAACACATTTTAACTTGGACTCAAATAGATCCTTTTTTTAATTATACTTTGAGCTTGACGGAAACTTTAAATGAAGTGAAGGAAATGTGTCAGACAAAGAATCCATATTTTTTCATCAAGCGGCAAATATCGACTTTGTTACCTTTGGATGTCCTTTTCTTTTCAGGTGGTGGATCTGTGTTGGGGCTTCAGAAGTTTCCCGTTTGGAGACCATGAAGCCAGTGAGATCTCATTGAGGGAGATCCAGATCTGCAGACAGATTTCAGCCGGTCCCTCTTTCATTGTGAGTGCAGGTACTTCCTGTTTGACCGGTCAGAAGTTCTTAAAATAAAAATAACATCTCATAGGATCCGTTCTGGACTTCCATTGAGGTCGGACCTTCTTGTTCATCTCTCCAAACCTCCTGACCGACTCCCAAATCTCTCCTGACCTTTTCCACCTTCAGACGATGTTACTCTGTGTGTTCTAAAGGTTCTGCTGGGGAACCGGTACGGACATCGGGGCCTTCCTCGTCTCATCCCAGAGAAACTGTTCGAGGCTGTATTGGCTGGACTTTCTGAGGATGAAGTCGAGCATCTCCAGCGGTGGTACCAGAAGGACAACAACGCCATCCCGACCACCTACGTCCTCCAGCCAATCACAGCTCACTTCCCACACTACAGTGACCTTCGACCTGAGGTTGAAAAGCAGCGGGACAAAGATGTGCTCTCTTGGCGTCTCGCTGAAACTCAGCTCCTCCAGTTGCTCCGCTCGGGTCCGATGGAGGACCAGCAGGACCTCTACACATCAGGTAAGATGGTGGACCCATTCAGACCCTCCCCCTTTCAGTCCTCTGCTTCTCCTTGGATTTCTAAAACTCCAGATGGAGGTACAGCCGTTACAAATGAGCATGGACGCTCCATCTGGGGTCCATGCTCCGAATGAGCATGGACGCCGCAACGGAATGTCCCGCTGATGTCTGGACCTTCTCTGATTCCGTCTGAGCCCTTGTTCTGACAATAGGGCCTCATTTTTAAAGACTTTCTCTGATCTGAAGTTCAGCCTAACTCAAACACAAACCTGACTAATCTCCATCCCGTTCCAACCACACCTCTAGAATTCTAAAAAATGGATCATGCTAACGATGCGATGTATATTTAATGGTATTCAGACGAGCTGTGCTGCCTCTCAGTACTCGAGAACAATGTTGAGGTGTTACCATGGGCGTCTCCCTCAAGAGAAACACAGAAGAGTTGGAGGGGGTTGGCACTGCAACTCTGATTGGCGCACACTGATCTGCCACTGAAGTATAAAAGAAATTATCCAATAACAAAAGAGATCATTGGCACACTGTGAGAAGTTAAGATGGATAATTAAAAACTTTATTAATCTCCTGCAGGAGAAATTCTGGTGTCCAGCAGCAACAGAAATCAAGTACATACTAAATAAATAAAAATAACATACATAACAAACTCAAATCAAACTTTATTTATAAAGCGCTTTTCATACATAAAATGCAACGCAAAGCACTTTACAAGTTAAAAACCCCAGAACACAAAAGCAAATTAAGTCCCCGTACCCCCACAGATAAAAAAAAACACTTACCCCCCGCCTCCCACACACACATCCATACTTGTGAAAAATACAAATAGAGCACACACCCTCATATATGTTCACATACGTACACACTTAAAAATGAAATAGGCTGGATGCAGATGGAACACCTGAGAAAATGATATCTGAGGAGCCACCGCAGCAGGAGGCGAGGCACACCTGCGATCACCGACCAAGATCCAAGGCGCCAAATAGGAGATGAGGCTGGAGCCAGATCCCCCCAGGGCCCTGGAGCCAAGGACCAGCAGTCACTGATGACCGCAGGCTCCCGCTGCAGAGGCTCCCCCAGAGGAAACACTGGAGATGATAAAAGATTAAATGACATCAATAAAAGTAACTAAAGCTAATAAATAATAAGAAATGTTCAGGTAAAAACATCAAATAAGATCAACTAAAACTATGAATAAAATTACAAATAAAACTGAGAATAAAACTACAAATAAAACTATGAATAAAACTACAAATAAAACTGAGAATAAAACTACATTTGAGAAGCTTAGTTAAAAGCAAGACTAAACCGATTAAAAGATGTGTCATGAGCATCTTTTTAAAAATGTGAACGTTCTCTGAGCTCCTCTGGCAGGTGGTTCCATAAACAGGGGCCGTAGAATCCAAAAGACCTCTCACCATGAGTGTGTGTTCTGACTTTAGGAATTACCAAGAGTCTGCTGCCGGAGGAGCGCAGGGTCCGTGAGGGTTTGTATGGTAAAAGCAGTTCTGAAAGATAAGAAGGCCCAAGACCATTTAAACACAATTTAAACACACTATGTAATAAAATAGGACTTGGTTCCTTCCAGAATCATCTGCCTGAGGTCTGAAGGGATGAACGACCTCCTAAAGCGCTCAGTCCTGTAGCACAGTGAGAGGAACCTCTTACTTTGGGTCGTCTTCTGGGTCATGGTAACATAATGAAGAGGGTGACGGGGGTTATTCAGGATACCTTGCATTAAAGCCCTCACCCTTCCCTCCAAAACAGCTCCCAGAGAGTCCACATTTCTCCCCACTACAGATGAACACGTCCTTATCGGTCTGACCAGCCTATTGCTGTCCCTTGCGGTCAAGCTGCCTCCCCAGCAGACGACCGCAACGACAGACTGTTAAAGATGTTCAGCATGTCACCACACATAAAAAGTTTTAAGTCTTCTCAAGAAAAACAGCCTGCTCTGCCCTTTCGTATGCAGGGCCTGAGCCTGCTCTGACCAGTCCAGTTTGCTGTCAAGAGGAACACCCACATATTTGTTGGTGTTAACAACCTCGATGCTCTCTCCGTCGATCAGAACAGGTTGATGAACGGGCTTCCTGCTCCTTGGTCTTGGAGGAGTTCAGAACCAGACCGTTGTCTCTGCCCCATGTGGTGAATCTAGTAATGATGTCCCGGTACTCTGTCTCGTCCTTCTCCCTCCCACATGCAACAGTCGCTGTGTCGTCTGAATACCGTATTTTCCGCACTATAAGGCGCACCGCATTATAATGCGCTACAGGAGAGGCTGTTCAACTTTGTCCTCTAACTGTGGCCATCTCGCTTTGTTCCCGCGGTAACTCTGTTTAGTCTTACTTACTTGGCGCAGCGCATCCTCTTGCTTCCTCCTCTTCCTCCTTTTCCTCACCATTGATTCATTGATGTTAAACTTTCTCGCTGCGGCTCTATTCCCTCCCGTGCTCTACTGCGTGACCGATCGCCTTGAGTTTAAACTCTGCGGTGTAACAGTGTCTCTTGGTAGGAGCCATTTCCGGGTCTTTACACAAACACACAAATGGAAATGAGACGCCCTTTCGTATATCCCAGCATGCACCGCGCACTACTTCTTCTACGGGGCGAAATGGAGTCGGCGGCTGCTTACCGCAGTTGCGACACCTGTTGTAGCTCAATATTAATCCATATATAAGGCGCTCCAGGCTAAAAGGCGCATGTTGGACTTTAGAGAAAATTTAAGGTTTTTAGGTGCGCCTTATAGTGCGGAAAATACGGTACTTCTGGACGTGGAATGTGTCACGTCCAGAAGTACCGTATTCTCCGCACTATCTGTCATGCCGGTCCTCGGTATGGAACTTCTATGGTTTTTAGGAGGTTTTTTTTCCCAAGACTGAGAGTCTAAGAACAGAATCTTCGTTCAGTTTTTACTGCTCTGATTGAATTTTTAATGAATTGTGTGGCGTTACTTTTTAACTGGAATAAAGGAATAAATCTGGGTTCTCGTCCACAGTTCTAGAGCAGGAGATCCAGCAGGGTTTCCATCCAGACACTGCGGTGGTCTTCATCCGGGACGCTCCTGAGCTGAAGAAGAGGGACGGACCCCGACGTCTCGGCAGGTTTATGGATGCGAGCTGTGACGTACTGCAGGACGCAGAGGCACGACAACGTCTCGCCGGGCTGAAGACCCGCCTCCACAACTCCTGTCGAGAGAGCCTGAACCTACACCGCGTGGAACTCAGTAGGGGGGCCGTGGACCCCAAACGTAAAGAGCATGCTCAGTACCTGGATCGGCTCTGCCAGCAGCTGGTGTCCCAAATGGAGGAGCGGATTATGGCCATTCCGAGAGGGGGCACCGAAGAGCAGGTGGGACCACCCCTGTGGATGCTGGAGGAGATGAAGCAGCATGGAAGGGTGGAGCTGCCGGGCAGGGAGGGGCTTCTGGGGAAGATCTGCTTGCTCATGTGGGAGTCCAGTACCAGCCGGCATCGGCCACTGGTTGTCCACGGTAACGCCGGCATGGGGAAGACGGCTCTGCTACGTCGAGTGGTGCAGGAGACACGGGGTCTGATGGAGGGCCGAGCAGTCCTGGTGACCAGGCTGCTGGGGTCCCATCACCCCCACAGACCGGATCTCCACCATGTTCTCCACAGCGTTTGTCTGCAGATCAGCCTGGCATGCGGTCTGGCTCCGCCCACTCACACCTGCTCTCACCTGCAGCTGCTGTTGTGCTTTACGAACATCCTGGAGGAGGTCTCCCAGCAGGGAACCCCTCTCCTGATAGTCCTGGACTCTCTGCACCAGCTGGCGGACCGCCACCATGCTCACAAGCTGCACTGGCTTCCAGTTGATGTTCCGCCCAATGTCCACCTGCTGGTTTCCATGGATACCTGCAGCGAGGCGTTCGCCAACATGCGACTGAAGATGGAGTCTCTGGAGGGTTTCTTTGAGGTGGATCGTTTGTCCAGAGAGGACAGCGAACGCATCGTGGACTCTTACCTTCAAGTGTGTGGACGACGTTTGACCGAGCAGCAGAAAGAGGGGGTCCTGCAGACCGCCCAGCCCACCGGATCCCCTCTTCACCTCCACCTGCTCCTCTCTGGAGCCAAAAGCTGGACCTCCTCAACCCCCCATACCTCTCTGTCCAGCAGCACACAGGAAGTGATGTCACATCTGCTGCAGGTGCTGGAGGAGAAACATGGGAGAGAGTTGGTGGGCGGGGCTTTGGGATACATGGCTTTAGCAAGGTGAGAACTTCAGAAAACATAACGCGAAGCAGGTCCGGTGTTTCATATGGAAATAAAAAGGGGCCCAAGCCCCTCTATGCACCCAGATATGTCATTGATATTTTGATTTAATTGAATTGAAGGTAGTTTATTAATTCCTCGAGAAAAATTAGACGACAGACACAGGAACACGAGCATAAACATCTTAAATAATAGGACATAGATTTTATTTACATTTGTACGTGTAAAATTGTTGAGAATCTATCTGGTGGAAGTAACATTTTGGACGATGAGGTTGAATAGTTTGATGAAGGACGGCAGAAATGATTTTCTGTACCGTTCCTTTGAGCAGCGGGATTGCAGGAGTCTGTTTTTGAAGTTGCTTCTCAGGTAGTCCACAGATTCATGGAGAGCGTGGGAGGGTTTTAACATGATCATTTTGTCCCTCATCAGCCCCTCCCCGCAGGCAAAGGGTGAGACAATCACAGATTCAGCTCCGGACCCCCAGCAAAGCACAGGATACTCCCCACGTTAGATAGACTGTAAAATATAATCTGATTAAATACATTGATCTTAATAATCAGTGAAAAACATTATTGTCCATCGTGGAGAGAGAGCTGAACCGAAAAGCAAAGCTTACCCTGGTAACCTACCCTCACCATGGTAACCAGAATCTACGTTCCTACCCTAACCATGGTAACCAGAATCTACGTTCCTACCCTCACCATGGTAACCAGAATCTACGTTCCTACCCTCACCATGGTAACCAGGATCTACGTTCCTACCTTCACCATGGTAACCAGGATCTACGTTTCTACCCTCACCATGGTAACCAGGATCTACGTTCCTACCCTCACCATGGTAACCAGGATCTACGTTCCTACCTTCACCATAGTAACCAGGATCTACGTTCCTACCCTCACCATGGTAACCAGGATCTACGTACCTACCCTCACCATAGTAACCAGGATCTACGTTCCTACCTTCACCATGGTAACCAGGATCTATGTTCCTACCCTCACCATGGTAACCAGGATCTAGTTCCTACCCTCACCATGGTAACCAGGATCTACGTTTCTACCCTCACCATGGTAACCAGGATCTACGTTCCTACCCTCACCATGGTAACCAGGATCTACGTTCCTACCTTCACCATAGTAGCCAGGATCTACGTTCCTACCCTCACCATGGTAACCAGGATCTACGTTCCTACCCTCACCATGGCAACCAGGATCTACGTTCCTACCCTCACCATGGTAACCAGGATCTATGTTCCTACCCTCACCATGGTAACCAGGATCTAGTTCCTACCCTCACCATGGTAACCAGGATCTACGTTCCTACCCTCAGCATGGTAACCAGGATCTATTGAACTCACTATTCACATACAATATCACATATTGTTACAGTTCTGGGAACGTTTAATCGTTAGCTGGGTAGCAGCACCTCGTCACAATAAGTGTCACCAGTTCATGATGATACACATGCATCATATCATTTGCATCATTCACATCTGGAGTTCTGGAGACCGCCACCCAATGACGGGACGTTGAGACCGCCCGTCCCAACGTCCCATTGTTGGGGACGGGAGTGATTTTGAGTTGGCAAACTGGCCTACTTAGACAAAAATTAGTGTGATTCTTTGTAAATGAGACTTGGCACAAAAAAAAAAACAGGGATGGCGTAACAGCAAGACAAGAGGTACTGTGGCATTATTTGGTCATGAACAAAACAGAATACAGTGGAAACAGCAGAAAATCTGACACTAAGCTTAGGGAGAACAGGGACAAACAAGGACTGGGACATAAGGAACCAAGTTGTGGGGGTAGCCCAGCCTGCCCTGTCATATTTCTGATGAAGTTTTTTAGACACGTGAACACCTGTTCTATCCCATGCCGCTCACAGTTCTTTACTTTGTTCAACTTGTAAAAAGTTTTTCCCAAAAATTACCTTTAAAGAGGTTGGTAATGGTTAAAATAGAATACAGTGGAAACAGAACAAAATCTGACACTCAGATTAGGGAGAACAGGGGTAAACAAGAGGCAGGTGTGCCACGGAGGGACATGAGGAACCACGTGTGGGTAACTGGGGTAAAAAAATGTTGAATCAAGAGGAAAAATACGAGGGCTGGGAAAAGGAAAAAAAAAAAGATTAAAAGATTTCTGACCAATGACCTTTAATCTGCAGGGATGGTTTGCTGGAGGCGGAGCTGCGGGATGTCATGTCATTGGATGATGACATCATCAGTGAGGTGTACAGGTACTCCTTGCCTCCCACCCCGTCCCTGATCCGGTTGCCTCCCTTACTCTGGTCACGGCTTAGACAGGACGTCGAGGACCAGCTGGAGGAGCGATGGACCTGTGGTCTTTCTACTCTGAGCTTCAACAGCCGGTAAACAGCCTGTGGTGTCCGGTCCATTTCATACCACCAGTAACTGTTTAATGGTTATAAAATGCTCTTATTTTGAAAAGATAGCTGGCGGATCACATAAATAACAATAAACGTCTTTATTCACTGAGCGGGCCAGAATGGACAGATCCCTCCTCAGCAATAATAAACGGCCAGCCTGCCTCGTCTTATTTCTGAAGTTTTTTTAGACACGTGGATACATGTCCTGTCCCTTGCCGCTCGCAGTTCTTTACTTTGTTCAACAACTAAGTTTTTAAAAAAAATGACCTTTAAAGTAAATGAAACACCTTTTTTTTGGCTTTCCGCTCAATTTTGTTGATTGCTGATTTAAAAAAGCTTCTTTGCTCGGTGACGTTCAATCTGCACGTTTGAGAACAGTGATGTGGGTAGACCTGCTTGGAAACCTTAAAAAAAACAGCTTAGATTTTATTTCTGTTCGCTTTGTTCAAAGAGTTTGAATGCCATTACAAAAGCTCTGCTGATTTTAACCCAACTAGTAGGACATGCAAAGCAAAGCTCTTGATTTATAAGTCGATCTACATTCCCACTCTCACCATAGTAACCAGGATCTACGTTCCAACCCTCACCATGGTAACCAGGATCTACGTTCCTACCCTCACCATGGTAACCAGGATCTACGTTCCTACCCTCACCATGGTAACCAGGATCTACGTTCCTACCCTCACCATGGTAACCAGGATCTACGTTCCTACCCTCACCATAGTAACCAGGATCTACGTTCCTACCCTCTCCATGGTAACCAGGATCTATGTTCCTACCCTCACCATGGTAACCAGGATCTACGTTCCTACAATCACCATGGGAACCACGATCTACGTTCCTACCCTCACCATGGTAACCAGGATCTACGTTCCTACAATCACCATGGGAACCACGATCTACGTTCCTACAATCACCATGGTAACCAGGAGATATGTTCCTACCCTCACCATGGTAACCAGGATCTACGTTCCTATGATCACCATGGTAACCAGGATCTACGTTCCTACCGTCACCATGGTAACCAGGATGGTGAGGGTTACCACCATCCTCACCATGGTCACCAGGATCTACGTTCCTACCCTCACCATGGTAACCAGGATCTACGTTCCTACCCTCACCATGGTAACCAGGATCTATGTTCCTACAATCACCATGGGAACCAGGATCTACGTTCCTACCCTCACCATGGTAACCAGGATCTACGTTCCCACCCTCACCATGGTAACCAGGATGTACGTTCTTACCCTCACCATGGTAACCAGGATGTACGTTCTTACCCTCACCATGGTAACCAGGATCTACGTTCCTATCCTCACCATGGTAACCCGGGTCAGAATGAGATCCTTGATACAAGCGGCCAAAATGAGCTTCCTCCGCAGGGTGGCTGGGCTCTCACTCAGAGATCGGGTGAGGAGCTCTGCCATCCTGGAGGAGCTTGGTGTCGAGCCGCTCCTCCTCCAGATCGAGAGGAGCCAGATGGGGTGTTTCGAATATCTGGTCAGAATGCCCCCAGAGCGCCTCGCTGGTGAGGTGTTTCGGGCACGTCCCACTGGGAGGAGACCGAGAGGCAGACCCTGGACTACTGGAGAGACTATGTCTCACAGCTGGACAGGGAATGACTTGGGATCCTTCCGGGTGAGCTGGAGGATGCAGGCGGGGTGAGAGAGGCCTGGGCTTCCCGTCTGAGGATGTTGCCCCCGCGGTCCGGCCCCGGATTATCGGAAGATGACAGAACGGAGCAACATGTTCTGGCTGAAATGTTATTCAAAATGCTACAGTGCAAAAACACATTTCTGGAATCAGCACGTCTCTCTGAAAAGCCATGAAAGAAAACAAAAATACTTTTGGAAATATTTTATAAATATTAATGGTTCACATATAATTGGTACCAGCTGGTGACTAAAATGTTTTTTTTTAACCTACAGAGAAGACATTGAAAGCCATTCATAATCCAGCACTGATAATGTTTTCACATTTCTCTCCAGTTGTTTTTTTGAGGCCATCAGCAGCCGCTATCTGACTTCAGAACGACGGGGGCGGTGCCACCGGTTATTGGCTGAATACTTCCTGGGTCGTTGGGCGGGAAAGTTAAAGCCGATAAACCTGCCGGGTTTATCACTGCTGCTCTCTGACAGAAAGGTAGGCTTCAGATTAGAGCTCTGCTTACATTCACACCTGTCCTTAAAGAATGAATAAGAAGTTGGTTTTTCCTTCGGATAGGTCCCGCCCCAGCCGCTGTGGTTCGCTCCTGGATTGGCTAATGTCAGGAAGCTCCAAGAACTTCCCAATCACCTGCTGCATGCTGGCCTGTGGGAGGAGCTACGACAGGAAGTCGTAGGTACGGTGACTCAGGCCAGAGTTCAGACAGAGGCTTCTTCATCCGAAGTCTCATTTATTAAGAAATGCCGAGATCTTTGACCGAGCAGCTTTTTTTTTCAGCCCTACGGCGGTGCTTATGCCACACGGTCTCGGTGTTTATGAAAACCATCATAGCTCTCATAAATTAAACCTCAAGCATCAGCTAACGGGATCTCCCTCCTGCCCCAAAAACGCCTCTTGATCTCTAAATATGTACTTGCCAGGCCAGAAGCCAGGCCTCTCTCACCCCGGCTGCATCCTCCATCTCACCTGGAAGGATCCTGAGTCGTTCCCCAGCCAGCTGTGAGACATAGTCTCTTCAGCGGGTATGGGGTCTGCCTCTTGGTCTCCTCCCGGTGGGACGTGCCCGTAACACCTCACCAGCGAGGCGCTCGAGGGGGGAATGACCAGATGCCCGAACCACCCCATCTGGCTCCTCTCGACCTGGAGGAGGAGCGGCTCGACACCGAGCTCCTCCCGGATGGCAGATACTCGCATATGTAACGATCCTCAAACGAGCCGGTGCCGTCTGTCATTACTCATGCACAATGATAAAGAGTCATCGCCAGACATGGCGCATCTCCCACCAGCGAAAAACAGTTCATTGGGGAGTGGTCACCACGCCAACTCTGTGAGTGGCGCACACTGATCTGTCACTTAAACGCAAAACAAATAGTCCGACAACTAAAAAAGAGAAAGTAGCCGCGCACACAGGAGTGTGTCAGCCTACTGGAGGTGGGCCAAGTACCGTAATTTCACGGCCATAAGACGCACCTAAAAGTCTCAAATTTTCTTCAAAATGAGCGGTGCGCCCTATCTTATTTGTAATTTGCGGACGTATTAGAGAACCATCAGGCGGACGCAGTTGAGAACATGAGAATGTTGAAGGGTGAAGTGTGGGCGTGGATTGTGTATAAAAGAACAGGTGTTTGCTTTATGCAGAAACATTGCTGTTTTAAAAACAATAAAAATGGAAAAGAGACACGCTTGTGAAGCTCAGTTTAAACTGATGGCAATCAGCAGCGCCGGGCGAGTTACGCCACAGTTTGCCAGTGGATTGTAGATGCTTGGGCTAACGTGTCTGCTGGCGCTGTTGTCCAAGCTTTCCCAAAAGCAGGCATTATTTCCAAGGAGCCGCACGGTTCAGAAAGTGACTCTGACAGCGAGGAAAGTGAACCTGCGAGGTTGGATTTAGAGAAGCTGTTAGATTCAGAAACAGAGGATGAGGACTTGGATGGATTTGATAAATGACTTTATGACGACTGTAACTAATATTTAAATAAAACCAACCAAACTCAGTTTTACTCCCGATCGATTTTTAAATGCGCACGTGTGTGTGCGTGTGCGCGTATGTGTGTGTTGTTGTAAGGCGGACTTTCGTAGTAGAGGATATGTATAAAAAACCCGCGCCCTATCATCAGGTGTACCTTATGTGTGTGTTTAACACAGAGCACGCAAAATTTGGACTGTACCTTTTAATACGGTGCGCCCTATGGTCCTGAAAATACGGTAATTCCCAGCTTGATATGGTTGTGTTGTTATTATTATTATTAGCGAGGTCAGAGTTCAGACGCAGGGTTCGTCAGTAGGTCAGAGTTCAACCTTAAGCACCAAGCTGCAGTGATCAAGGTTTACGCTTTAATTCAATCTAACACGTGTGTTTTGGTGTGCTTCTCGTCTCTAGGTAACCCTGACTGGTTGTTCTGTAAGATTCGGACCTGTGGGATGACCAGTGTAATCTGTGACTTGGACCAGTGCTCCCAATACATGGACTGCACTGAATCCGGACTGATTCGGGACACTTTGGTCCTGATTCAGACCAGCCTGGACATTGAGGACAGTGATATCGGTCAGTCTGTTTTGTTTATTTTTATTTGTTTGAATCAGAACTCAGTTTGTCTTTATTTTCAGAAGTTTGCGTGTTTTACTCGGAGCTGCTCGCCCGGCTCTCCTCCCTGAGCTCCACCTTTCCCGCTCTGATTGGTCGGCTGTGCAGCCAGTGTGAGGAATGGTTCCAGACGTCCAAAGCCCCAGTTCTGATCCCTAAGTGCAGTTTTCTGCAGCAGCCAGGTGGAGCACTACAGCACACATTGACCACACTGCATGGAGGTAGGACCGATGAGAACGAGACGAACCAATCACTGTTTAAAGGAACTGGACATGCAACAGACAATAAACAATGTGCTATAGGAGTTTTTCTGGATCTAACCAAAGCTTTTGACACAGTTACCGTAATTTCACGGCCATTAGGCGCACCGTACGAAAAGGCCCAGCCTCAGTTTTGTGCACCGTTGCTGAATTTAACACACACATAAGGCGCACCGTACGAAAAGGCGCAGTCTCAGTCACACACCGCCTTACAACAACACACACACACGCATGCAAATGTGCGTATTAAAAAATAGATCGGGAGCAAAACTGAGTTTGGTTGTACTTTATTTAAGTAGTATAAACAAGCACATTACCGGTAATAGTCTTTATTCAAATCAAAGTCCTCATCCTCTGTTTCGAAATCGAACAGCTGCGCAAAATCCAACAGAGCAGGTCCACTTCGCTCCTTGCTGTCAAAGTCACTGTCTGTACTGTGCGGCTCCTCAGAAAGGATACCAGCTTTTGCGAAAGCTCGGATAACAGTACCAGCAGACACGTTAGTCCAAGCATCTACAATCCATTGGCAAACTGTAGCGTAACTCGCCTGGCGCTGCCTTCCACCCTTCGTGAAACTGTGGTCTCCTTCGGTCATCCATCGCTCCAACGCCGCTCACACTTCACTCTTTAACGTTCTCATGTGTTTTCTTTCAGGTCCGCCTCGCGGGCACCGCGTTTTCTTTCAGGTCCGCCTTTTCTCACACACAAGGCGCACCGCACGAAAAGGCGTACCGCTCATTTTGAAGAAAATTTGAGACTTTTAGGTGCGCCTTATGGTCGTGAAATTACGGTAATCATAACCTACTACTCAAAAAGTTACATAGATACGGAATTAGGGGTGTGGCCTTGTCTTGGATCAAAAGTTGTATTGAAAATAAATCACAATACGTTCACATAAATGGAAATGATTCAGATTGTGTAACAGTGTCATGTGGCCTCTCTCAGGGTTCAGTGTTGAGCCCGTTGCTTTTTATTCTTTACATTAATGATATTTGTCTGGTGTCAAAAATTTTACACCTTATATTTCTATTTGTACCGTTAAATCATTTTTTGTTGTTTTGTGTTCATAAATGTCTGAATAAATTAAATTGAAATGAAAAACAAAAAAAATGAAATGACATAGGAAGTAGATCCTGAAGCCAAAAAGTCTTTGTGCCTAAACACTGAGTTCCAAATGATTGTCCAAATGCTTTGTAATGTCATTTTAGCAGCTGCATCTTTGTCTGACAAAATCCTTCCTCATCAAGTCTTTATCTCCATGGCACTGTGTGGGATCTGAATCTGAATTTCTTTAAACTGTGAAAGGATGTTTTCATCCATCTATTTTCTGTTTTCCAGCAGCGGAGATAATATTTCTTTCCCGGATTGCTGGAAATATTGATCTGGTTAAAAATGTGGAACAACCTTCAGGAGTTTTATTTCCTTTAATTGGTCTTAAAACTAACTAATTGATTCTCAAAAAAATCTTTACCCAGGATCCACGACTCCTGAGACGCAAAACAATCCAGATAAACCAAAGCAATGATCTTGATGAGACTTAAATTCCTTTGCGTTCCGTCGTCTTCTGCTTATCCGTGCCAGGTTGCGGGGGGAACAGACTCAGATGGGAAACCCAGGCTTCTCTCACCCCAGCTGCATCCTCCAGCTCACCCAAAAGGATCCTGAGCCGTTCCCCAGCCAGCTGTGGGACATAGTCTCTCCAGCAGGTCCGGGGTCTGGCTCTTGGTCTCCTCCCGGTGGAACATGCCCGAAACACCTCACCAGCAAGGCTCTCAGGGGGCATCCTGACCAGATGCCCGAACCACCCAATCTGGCTTCTCTCGACCTGGAGGAGGAGCCAGATGCAACAGCTCCTCACCCGATCTCTGAGTGAGAGCCCAGCCACCCTGCGGAGGAAGCTCATTTCGGCCGCTTGTATCCGTGATCTCATTCTCTCGGTCACCACCCACAGCTGGTGACCATGATGAGGGTAGGAACGTAGATCCTGGTTACCATGGTGAGGGTAGTAACATAGATCCCGGTTACCATAGTGAGGGTAGGAACGTAGATCCTGGTTACCATGGTGAGGGTAGTAACATAGATCCCGGTTACCATGGTGAGGGTAGGAACGTAGATCCCGGTTACCATGGTGAGGGTAGGAACGTAGATCCTGGTTACCATGGTGAAGGTAGGAACGTAGATCCTGGTTACCATGGTGAGGGTAGGAACGTAGATCCTGGTTACCATGGTGAGGGTAGGAACATAGATCCTGGTTACCATGGTGAAGGTAGGAACGTAGATCCCGGTTACCATGGTGAGGGTAGGAACGTAGATCCTGGTTACCATGGTGAGGGTAGGAACGTAGATCCTGGTTACCATGGTGAGGGTAGGAACATAGATCCTGGTTACCATGGTGAAGGTAGGAACGTAGATCCCGGTTACCATGGTGAGGGTAGGAACGTAGATCCTGGTTACCATGGTGAGGGTAGGAACGTAGATCCTGGTTACCATGGTGAGGGTAGGAACGTAGATCCTGGTTACCATGGTGAGGGTAGGAACATAGATCCTGGTTACCATGGTGAGGGTAGGAACGTAGATCCTGGTTACCATGGTGAGGGTAGGAACATAGATCCTGGTTACCATGGAGAAGGTAGGAACATAGATTAGCGCAAAATGGAGGTGCTAACGACCTAAACTCCATTTGCAAAATAATTTGGAACACACCATGGCCTTCCATTGAAAAATTGGCAGTCGTTAAGTTCTGTTATCTTAGATATTCTCAACAATTATACATTTTTTGTTGTTATTTTTCTCGTTGCACAAGTTATTTGAACTAATTATTGGCTGATCCAACGTACCAATTAAACGATGTAAAACATGGTGCCAACACGAGGCAAGAAATGATGAGTGAAGTGGCTTCATTTTGATGGAGTTATTGATGACATCACACTCCTTTCGTCCACCCCTACAGTGGATTCAAACAGAACCTGAAATCATTAAATGAAACAATCAGAGCCAGAACCAAGATGGAGGACTGTCCCAATCTCCAGTTTCTGCTCCTGTTGGTCAAACATGAAACTATTTCCTGTTTCCAGGTGTGGTGTGCATGGACATCAGCTGGAAGCTACAGCTGCTGGTTGCAGGTTCTGATGATGGCACGGTGGCAGTGTGGAGCCTCACGGATCAGCATCTCATACATACTCTACTAGGACACACAGGTAGCCCCTAACCCAATAGGTATTTATTCAGTTAGATAATACAGACAGGGAAAGAAGAACATTTTACTGTTATTGTGAGACAAGGGAACAACAACCTTACAGTTCTAGTGCCTCCAACTCGAGTTACAGAGCCAGGAGACTGAAGACATGAGGTCGAATACAGATGCTTCTTTGTCATTGCTACAGATTCACACACAATAGGTATGGAGTTTGCATGGTTTTAAAATAAGAATGGTTACACACCCTCACTGCCAGAGGGCGGCAAAGGTGAGCAAGTGAAAACAAAACAACACCTGGGGTAAGACATGTAAGCATTTACTGCATAAGCATAATGTTTGTTTACAAAGTCATGAACAAACGAGCAGATTTGGCCGCTTGCCAAGTTTCGCCAGAATCTGCAGATTTTTGCGATCTATCAGAAAACTCAAAACCAATCAGTCCAAACCTGATAATAGATAATCCAAATACGTATAGATTTTACCCCTCGTCGATGGATAGCACTGTGAGGTACAACAGCTCCCATTCCTTATCAAAGGGGGAAAAGATGCAGGCCGCTGGAAATGATCCGTTCAGACGCGAGAGCTCCCCTGTTACCGCTTTATTTGTCAAGAATCCTAGCGTTTCATACCTTCTCCATCTTCTAGCATCTAGCATAAGGATGGGCAAACTACTGTCCGCGGGCCACATGCGGCCTGTTAAACGTTTTAATCAGGCCCGCCAAACTTTAAAAAATTAAACAAATAAACCTTGTTAATGTTTTATTTTCCCTGTAATTCTGATGTTTCGTCACTAGATGGCACACTCTTAATTTATTGGCTTTGTTCAAAAAACAACAACACTGCTCCCAGTAAAATGTGTGTGTCTCCGTGATGCCCACACTGTCAAAATAAACAGTGGGTATAGATATGGAAAGCCATCAGGGCCAATACACGCACGTAAACAAGCGTGTTAGACGTTAAAACAAGCAAAATGTTACATCAAGCGCTTAGATTTAAGACCTAGCGCCGCTAGATTTTAAATTTAACGCTCTTGATGTAACATTTAGCGCTTGTTTAAAATCTAGCGCGACATTCTATCGGTCTGATCTAGAGGTTACCAAAGCATGCCATCCATCTGATCCTGTTCCGGACCCCTGGTCAAATGTTAGAACTCATTGTGGCCCACCAACCAAAAAGTTTGCCCACCCCTGATCTAGCGTCTAACTAGCAACTATTTCAGTTCAAATTCTCTGTTTCTATCTGGAAGGTGATAAAATTGTTCAAAAAGGAATTTATTTTGAGGATTTAATTCTACCCTAAAATGTAGAAACTATGTCTGTCTCTCTCACTACCTCTACCCCACTTTGGAGCTTGTTCCATCAAATGTGACCTTTACGGAGCTTGGTGCCTAAAGGCTCTACCTCCGACTGTACTTTTAGAAATCCTAGGAGCCACTAACTCCTGCATTTTGGTTGATTAGTTACTGTGAGGTCCCCTATATAAGACGGGGAATATGGTCACTTGATTAGTTCATCATGGCGTTTTGTATCTTCATTAGCGACCATCACGTCCGTAAAGGTGATTGAGACCTCAGAAGTCTGCATCTCATTGGCCGCTGACGGCTCTGTGGGGAAGTGGAACCTGGTCAAAGGTCATCAGCTGTTCTACATCCAAGAAGCAATCCCAGTTATCTCCGCCTGTTCATCTATTCACCTACACATGTCAGAGAATCTCCTGTTTCTTTACACCAATACGGAGGTAAGTCTGGACCTGCTCCACCTGTCCTGGTCAAGACCTGGTCAAGACCTGGTCAAGACCTGTGAGGCATACTGCAGGAGCTGATGGCAGCCATTTTGTTACAGGTGAAGGTGTGGAGCATAGAAGGGGTGCAGGTTCATCTCAGCAGTGGCGAGGAGGATTCACAGATTCTAGGGATTCTGGGAGGCTCTCTGGTGGAATTCTGGAACTCGGGTCAAGTCAGATTTTCTGATCTGGTGAATCGGAACCAGCCTGTGGACATTCACCTGGAAAATCTGAGGGGTGACCAACTGGTGGTCGCTGCAATGTTACCCCGCCATGGGAAAGTGCTGGTGGTGTCTGGGGAAGGACGCCTTCATCAGGTCGGCTTCGTACTCTGAAACCTTAACATTTATGCTTGTTGTAAACATAACAGACAAAAAACTGTCAAAAAAATTTAAAAACTTTTTCACCTAAACTGAACTCAGATTATCATCATGTTTATGAAGGGTTAGACGCCAACTTCTACGCAAATTGAGGGATCTATAGGAGTGGTAGAATGCGAGAACTTCAGATTCAGATTTTTTCTGACTTTAACGTAACTCTAAGTAAAGTTAGAAGCTGCCGAATGGTGGGCATTGTCACCACGCTGCGCAATAGTAACACGTTCATCATGAGTAGTGATAAGCGGCACTGGCTCATTTGAATAGCATTCCATACACATCAAGGCGTTTGCATGATTCATATTTGGAGTTTTAGAGGTGTGATCGGGACGGGATGGATTTCACGTTGGCTTATGCCTGTAACTTGTTTCATGTGTAATTTTGGTTTAGAAGACAAAATGAAACATCGCATATTGCGAGTTTTAGTGATTGTAATAAATCCCAAGTTTGCACGGCCACAGAGCCGAGACAAAAAGGCTTCTTCAGCCAAAGATTTTTACAATTCTTCGTAAACAAAACCCCAGGTCAGTTGACCTGGATGTGATTCACACCACACGGACACTCTGCTGGAAACATGGTAAATATGAATGTGAGTGGTCCGAGAATAGAGCCAAGGGGAACTCCGTATGAGGAAAACTCATACGTTTATGTTTTTAACACTAAGCTCCTCCTGAAGTCTGGATGTTCTTTAAGCACATCATACAGAGAGGAGAGAGGAGTCAGATCTGCTGATTAATGTTATGTATACCTACAGTATTCTGGTGTAGATCCTACAAGGCTAATGAACCATCATGGTATGGGCCATTCAGACACTCCTGCTTAAGTTTCTTTTCTTTATCTCCAGATCTCCATCACCGGCGAACACACATCTGCTGAGTTTCCGATGTTTCCATCATTGTTGTTGGTGACTGAGGATGAAGCGACGCTCCTATATGGTACCAGAGATGTTCCACAGGTTTTAACACAGTGAATTGATCACAGTTTTGTTTCACCATCCCGGTTTCACCACAAAGTCTAAAAGAACTTCACAGGCTCTGATGTAATAATTAGGACATTCAATGTAGTAATAACTAATCTAACCAGAAACAGGACATCTCTGAGACTGGACACATTATAATATACCGTAATTTCACGACTATAAGGCGCATATAAACGTCTTAGATTTTCTTCAAAATGAGCGGTGCGCCCTTTCGTACGGTGCGCCTTGTGCGTGAGAAAAGGCGGACCGAAAAGAAAAAGCATGAGAACGTTAAAGAGTGAAGTGTGGGCGTGGATTGTGTATAAAAAAGGTATGTGCTGTATGCACAACATTGCTGTTTTAACCCTGAAAATGTCAAAGAGACACGCTTATGACGCTCAGTTTAAGCTGAAGGCAATCAGCTACGTGGACGAACATGGGAATCGAGCCGCCGCGAGAAATTTCAGCATTAACGAGTCGCTGGTTAGTAAGTGCAGTACAGACAGTGACTTTGACAGCGAGGAGCGAAGTAGACCTGCTCTGTTGGATTTTGCGCAGCTGTTCGATTCTGAAACAGAGGATGAGGACTTTGACGGATTTGAATAAAGACTATTACCGGTAATGTCCTTGTTTAGTATCGTTACTAGTAAATAAAGCACAACCAAACTCAGTTTTGCTCCCGATCTATTTTTTAATACGCACATTTGCATGCTTGCGTGTGTTTTGTTGTAAGGCGGTGTGTGACTGAGACTGCGCCTTTTCGTACGGTGCGCCTAAAGGTCGTGAAATTGCGATACAAACATTTAAAGATACATTTTCTACAGTCCAAGACGGGACGAACAGCTACAAGTCCATAAGTATCACTTGTAGTATCAACACATGAGTGTTGATTTACAGACAAATTGACAAATTATTTTGTTCGACCCAGAAAGGATTTAGCTTATTGATAAAGCGTGTTTCACCCTGGCAACAGAAAATGTCCAACCTAGTAACGAAGGTGTTTCTTTCTGAAGCAGACTCCACACACCAGGTCGAACAGTCGCAGGACAGCATCTGATGCCCTGTAATGTAAAGTGTGATTGAAATCTCAATCGTGTAAAAACTGTTGACCATTTAAAAAATGTTTATCCTAATCTGGTTTGCAAGTCTACCCTCACCATCTATGTACCCACAAGTAGGCACTGGAAACAACCTAGCCATGCATTAGAATCCAGCTCACTTCACCCTTTTCTAAGTGTCCTACTGGGGCAAGAGCGACACTGATTGGTGCAGATGGCTACACAACTTTGACTTCTCATCTGTTTTTGCCAGGCTGGTGCCACCTAGTGCCTCCCTCTATTTTAATTTCCTCCGGCAGGCATTTTCTTACGATTGTAGCAATGAGAAAACTTCTTACTCAATCGGAGATGAGGATAGAACAAGAACAATGAAGGGTCCGTCCGCCATGTTTGTAGTTCTGTATCTGAAAAAAAAGGAGATCCTCCATGCGACACGGTTCATGTTGGTATCGATTCCACAGATTGAGAATTTAAAGACTGTGTTTAAAAATTTTGTTTTTCTTCCGGACTACACTGAAAGTACATTTCACTACATTCGGGTTCATGTTGTACGTTGTCTAGCCCCAACCTCAAAAGAACAATTGATTAAATAAAAAAGAATACCCGCCCACAGTGGAGCGAGTGAACCCCAATACAGAGAGGTCAGACTGTTTCCAATGAGAGGAAGAAACAGCCAGAAGGATTAAGATATCTTTTAATAAATAAAAAAAACACCCACATCGTACGGTTACAAGAAAACAATAACAGAATCCAAACTGCAATTATTCCTTAAGCATTCTAACTAAAAATTTTGCTTGAAAAATTCATAAAACTTCATTGAACATTTTTGTTGGGATTAAATCTGTTGTGATGGAGAGGGAGGAGGACCCAAATGCAGGACAAAACAGGATTTATTAACAGAAGTCAGTTAGGTCTTATGGTCAGGCGGCCAGGACGACCTGGTTGGGAAGGATGACAATGACTTGACCTGGAAGTCCGGGGCAGTGTTGGAACGTAACGAAGTAAATGTACTTCGTTACTGTACTTAAGTAAAAAAATTATGTATCTGTACTTTACTTAAGTAAAATTTGAGACCTGTACTTTTACTTTTACTTCACTACTTTTTAAAAGTGTGTTTTACATTTTCGTTCAGGAATTTGAATTTTTTTTTAGCGCATCTTGAAGCCGCATCGCCAAAATCAAAAGGAGCAGTTGATCGGGAGAAGAAGTTATGAATCGAGGACCAATCAGAATCAAGATAAACATTTTCCGCATTCATTCAGCGCCAAAAAAATCTAACATCAAATATAGTACAAATTAAAAAGAGTCAGAAGATCATTTTTTGTTGTGTTTACTTCTAAATAAAAGTAAAATATTACTAAAAGTAAAATAAAACTAAAATAAAAGTTGAGCCATCGTTACACAGAGCAGGGGCGGATCTAGAATTTTCTAAAGGGGGGGGCGGCGTGAGGTCATTGACACAGCCAGCATAGCGTGACTGGGGGCCTCCCCCCCAAAACATTTTAAAAATAAGTGTCATTTTCCTCCATTTTGGAGCCCATTCACTGGCCCTTCTAGGGGATAGCTTGACTTGTCCCCTTTCCTTTTATTTTATTTATTTATTTTTTTTGTGGACCAAAAGAGGCGGGAGAGGGGGTCACACCCCTGCAGAGTATTTTATCCTGGTTACCATGGTGACACCCTATAGCACAACAAATAACATTTGAATTATGATCGAACACTTTTACTTTTTTACCTAAAAAGTACAATTTACACCAACTACTTTTGTACTTTTACTTAAGTAAATTTTTTGCCTAATTATCTGTACTCTTACTTAAGTACAAAAAGTGAGTACTTCATCCACCACTGGTCCGGGGTGATTGCCCTTATTAGGCAGCAGGGTTCACAGGTGTGTGGCATCAGAAATCAATCTCAGGTGTCCCTGATCAGGTTGATGAGGAAGGTCCAGGGCTCCCTCTGGTGGAAGGCGAGGGGATCACGACAAAATCTGATTTAATGGGGCTAAATGAGGGTCACATGGTGGAATAACTGATAAAATTAGTGTTAAAAAATTAAGAGAAACGTGACGATGATCTATCGATCAGACACCGTGCCATCATCATGCCTTCCTGTGCTGACTGTACCACATCATCTGGTCTTGGGAGTTTTTAGAAGCAACATGTCTGACAGCTTTTTACTGTGCAGGCTGTGAAAGGACCATCAGCCTGTTTCACATTAACAGCGACACTGTGGAAAAGTTCCTCGACCTCCGTCATGATGAGGAGGTTTTATCTGCCAGCATCTCGTCAGACGGCCGCAAGCTTGCCTCGGGAGCAGCAGACCAACTCATCCGGGTGAGGACTGGGAGGGTTTCCCTAACGAAAAAAAAAATCAGCCTGGTTTTGGTACTTTCTTGTGTCCCTGTAGATCTGGTCGGTGAGCACCGGGGCGCTGCTGGACTCTCTGACTGGCTCTCATGTTCCGGTCACATCGATCATGTTCTACCAACACTTCTTGGTTTCAGCCTCAAAGACCTCAGCCTCCATTCGGATCTGGAGTTTGGACTACGACACCCGGCACAAACCCCTTCCTCACATCCCGGCTGGCTGTGCACACGTAACCCTCACCAGAGATGGAGATCAGGTGTTCTACATTCAGCAGCAGGAGGAGGTGACAGGATGGAGCAGCTCCGCAGGTAAGAGTGAAGAGAAAGAGATGGAGGACACTTTTCACTCTCCTCCGTCTCTGTGGAAAACATCTGGAAACATCATCGTGTTTCTCCACTGCTAAATTCTGACTTTTGTCAAGTCAAGAATTTGCTCGTTTATCAACATTCCTACCCTCACCATGGTAACCAGGATCTATGTTCCTACCCTCACCATGGTAACCAGGATCTACGTTCCTACCCTCACCATGGTAACCAGGATCTACGTTCCTACCCTCACCATGGTAACCACGATCTACGTTCCTACCCTCACCATGGTAACCAGGATCTACGTTCCTACCCTCACCATGGTAACCAGGATCTACGTTCCTACCCTCACCATGGTAACCAGGATCTACGTTCCTACCCTCACCATGGTAACCAGGATCTACGTTCCTACCCTCACCATGGTAACCAGGATCTACGTGCCAACCCTCACCATGGTAACCAGGATCTAGGTTCCTACCCTCACCATGGTAACCAGGATCTACGTTCCTACGCTCACCATGGTCACCAGCTGTGGGTGGTGACCGAAAGAATGAGATCACAGACACAAGCGGTCAAAATAAGCTTCCTCCCCAGGGTGGCTTGGCTCTCGCTCAGAGATCGGGTGAGGAGCTCTGCCATCCAGGAGGAGCTCGGTTTCAAGCTGCTCCTCCTTCAGGTTGAGAGGAGCCAGATGGGGTGGTTCGGGCATCTGGTCAGGATGCCCCCTGAGCGCCTCGCTGGTGAGTGTTTCGGACATGTACCACCAGGAGGAGACCAAGAGGCAGACCCTGGACCTGCTGAAGAGACTATGTCTCACAGCTGGCCCAGGAACGACTAGGGATCCCTCCGGGTGAGCTAGAGGATGCAGCTGGGGTGAGAGAAGCCCGGGCTTCCTGTCTGAGGCTGTTGCCCCCCGCGACCCGGCCCCGGATAAGCGGAAGACGTCAGAACAGAACAAACTAGAATCAATAACAACTTATCCCCGCCCCTTTTTCCCGCCAGTTAATTGGTGCAGATTAGCAAACGAACAAATTAGGCAGGAACTTGACAAAATCCTAAGGTTTCCATAGAAACCAGATTTCCAACGTCCCTCCAAGGTGTGAAGATTCAGCAGGAGCACTTCCTTGGATGTTCTGGTCTTAATGGATTCTGTTTTGAATGGGCTGCGAGTAGGGGGATGTGTGTTTAGTTTAATTTTAATCATATTTTTTAGATGGTTTAATTACTGATGGTTGGATTAAGATGGAGCACTACCGAAGGCCCCGGTGTGTCCTTCTCTAGCATCAGCTTTAATCTCATTATTCATTCCATCAGGTTCTCCAGTGGACCACCTGCCTGTTCCAGCGGGGGTCTCCTGTCTGGAGCTGGCCCAGCAGAAACGTTTGCTGCTCTGTGGTCTGACCAGTGGGACGGTGCTCCTCTACCCTCTGGAGTTCTTAGAGGAGACCCTGTGCATCCCACCTCCAGAGAGCCTGAGCAGGGTGCTCTGCCTGGCCGTTAGCTCCCTTGAGAAGCATCTGGCCGTGGCTTACGAGGACTCAGTGGTCCTGTTTGAAATGACCATAAGGGACAGCTTCCCTGCAGTGGAGGGTCCCCTGCAGACCATGGCCCTGTCCCTCCTCCATGCCCCCCTCTCCTGCATGGCCCTACTCTCTGACTGCAGGCTTCTCTACGGAACCAGATGTGGTGAGGTGAAGCTGCACAGCTTCAGCGGTGGAGGTATGGTGGACCTGCAGTCCCATCAGAGCCCAGTGACCTGCTTGGTGGTCAGTAACTGGGGTGGGCACGCCTTGGTGGCATCGGATGACGCCCTGCAGAGGCTGTGGGCTTTAAACCCGCTGATGCTGGACCACACCATGGAGTACAAGGTTAGAGAAGAGACGGGTTGATTTGGTCATCATGACAACACTCTGCTGATGTTTTTTTTCTGGTATCATCAGGGCTTCTTCTTTGAGGGCGTCCTCTGTGCTGCCTTCTCAGAAAGTGACCAGTTCGTCTTCACCGGGTCTCAGGACAGAACTGTGAAAGTCTGGGGCGTGGCTTCAGGTAAGCTCTTCATACTGGTACGTCCTAATCAAAGTTCCGTTCCGTTATCTTCCGCTTGTTCCGGGGTCGGGTCGCGGAGGTAACAGCCTCAAACCGGTAGCCCAGGTTTCTCTCACCCCGGCTGCATCCTCCAGCTCACCCGGAAGGATCCCAAGTCGTTCCCCGGCCAGCTGTTAGACATAATCTCTCCAGCAGGTCCGGGGTCTGCCCCTTGGTATCCTCCCGGTGGGACGTGCCCGAAACACCTCGCCCGCAAGCCGCTCGGGGGCCATCCTGACCAGATACCTGAACCACCTCGTCTGGCTCCTCTCGACCTGGAGGAGGAGCAGCTCGACACCGAGCTCCTCCCGGATGACAGAGCTCCTCACTTGATCTCTGAGTGAGAGCCCAGCCATCCTGTGGAGGAAGCTCATTTTGGCTGCTTGTAACCCGCGATCTCATTCTTTCAGTCACCATCCAAAGCTGGTTACCATGGCGAGGGTAGGAACGTAGACCCTGGTTACCATGGTGAGGGTAGGAACGTAAATCCTGGTTACCACGGTGAGGGTAGGAACCTAGATCCTGGTTACCATGGTGAGGGTAGGAAAGTAGATCCTGGTTACCATGGTGAGGGTAGGAACGTAGATCCTGGTTACCATGGTGATGGTAGGAACGTAGATCCTGGTTACCATGGTGAGGGTAGGAACCTAGATCCTGGTTACCATGGTGAGGGCTGGAAAGTAGATCCTGGTTACCATGGTGAGGGTAGGAACGTAGATCCTGGTTACCATGGTGAGGGTATGAACGTAGATCCTGGTTACCATGGTGAGGGTAGGAACGTAGATCTTGGTTACCATGGTGAGGGAAGGAACATAGATCCTGGTTACCATGGTGAGGGTAGGAACGTAGATCCTGATTACCATGGTGAGGGTAGGAACGTAGATCCTGGTTACCATGGTGAGGGTAGGAACATAGATCCTGGTTACCATGGTGAGGGTAGGAAAGTAGATCCTGGTTACCATGGTGAGGGTAGGAACGTAGATCCTGGTTACCATGGTGAGGGTAGGAATGTAGATCCTGGTTACCATGGTGAGGGTAGGAACGTAGATCCTGGTTACCATGGTGAGGGTAGGAACGTAGATCCTGGTTACCATGGTGAGGGTAGGAACGTTGATCGACTTGTAAATGGAGATCTTTGCTTTTCGGCTCAGCTCTTTCTTTACCACGATGGACCGATGCAGCGTCCTGGTTATTGCGCCCTGTCCTGGGTGCTGCCCCAAGTGGAGGAGTTTAAGTACCTCAGGGTCTTGTTCATGAGTAATCAAAGTTGCACACGACAAAATTCAGACGTAACGAGGGTATACGATCAAAACAATTGAATTATTTGATAATCACAAAAGGCTGAGTGGTTGTTTAAATATGCACTAAAATCAAATGAGAACTATAAAGACCATAACAAAAAGCCTCCGTCTCTGCTACATCAAGCTGTATGGATAACGTTGAGGTCTATATGCGGTTAAAGCGATTGTCAGATGAATGAAAGTATCATCCTGATCGGTCTCCTTTTGACCAGGAGAACTTGGTTCGATTCCCACTGGGCCCAAGCCGCTCCTTGGGCTACCTGATAAAGACAGAAGACAAAAAAAAAAAGTCTTGTCCCGCTTGACGTGTAAGAAATTGGACCTGGCGATTTCTATCTTTTTGTCACCACCATAAGTTCAGACCATTTCTTTTTATTTAACTCACAGACATGGTTTTGCTCTAAAAAAAGTGACTTGTCGCCGTGGGCATTGTGGGCTATGCAGGGGTTGAGACGTTTAGCCTGTTTATACACTAAAACCTATTAAAAGAAGTTAATACATTAAAGGTATTGATCTGTAATCTGAATATACGTAGCCATGTTTATCACAATTACCGTATTTTCCGCACTATAAGGCGCACCTTCAATAAATGACTATTTTTAAAACTTTTTCCACATATAAGGCGCTACAGTAAAGACTGTTCATCTTTGTCCTCTAACTGTGGCCATCTCACTTTGTTCCGCGGAAACTCTGTTTAGTCTTATTTACTTGGCGCAGTGCATCCTCTTGCTTCCTCCACTTCCTCACGAAGGTAAGATCTTAAGCCCGAGTCCGACTTTCTGGTCGGGTCTAAAATGTCAATCTTTACTTCGGGTCGGGTTTCTCTCTCGCTGACTTTTTTTTTTTTTCAAATAAATATATGTTTATAAAATGTAAACTAAAACGATGTGTGTGTACTAAACTAATAAATACTTGTTATAAAATTAAAACAGAGGAGTAATGTTTAACTACTAAACAGGCTCCACAGAGCCAGAGCATGCTCTGCGCACGTGAACGCCTCCTCTTAATTTGGTAATCCTCCCCTGCACAAGTCTGTATTTATTTTGAACTGGTATCCCCGATATGAAGGAGTAAGAAGTTAAGGATAAACTAAAAGCAGGAGAACTGAAAAGACAAACACGCACCGGTAAGAGTGAGGTGTGGAAAAGCCCAAAAAAGACTGGCACCCCGACGCTGAGCGGGCATTTAACAGCTGGACTGGTAAAAGGAATGATCACTATTTTATTATTTGTTTCAAAGACCGTCCCTCCTCTTCGTGCTAAGCAGGCCATCACAGACAAGTGTGTTAGGGGTCCGATAGTGGGATTTTTTATTATTGTTATCATTATTATTTAAAAAGCGTGTTCCTGAAAATCTTCCAGTTTATAAATAACCTTCCCCACTCACGAGTCCTCACAAATAAAATATGACATTTCGGGCTTGGGCCGCAAATCCCGTTAATTGGTCGGGCTCGGGTTGGGTCGGGTTTTAATACCCGCGGGCTGGCTCGGGCTGGATTTTTTAGGCCCGATCTCACCTCTGCTTCCTCACCATTGATTCATTAATGTTAAACTCTCTCACTGCGGCTCTATTCCCGTGTTCTACTGCGTGACCGATCGCCTTGAGTTTAAACTCTGCGGTGTAACAGTGTCTCTTGGTAGGAGACATTTACGGGTCTTTACAGAAACACACAAATGGAAATGAGATGGTGATGGGGAGATGGTGGCTCAGTAGGTAGAGCGTTCGCCCGCAAACCGGGAGTTCGCAGGTTCGCATCCCACTGAGTGCACATCTAGGGTCCTTGGAGAAGACCCTAGCCCCTCGTTTCTCCCACCATTGGCGCCGTCATGGGTGGCAGCCTGCTGCGGTAAAATACAGCACAATAATTTCCCGTGAGGGATTAATAAAGTATTAAAAAAAAAAAAAAAAAAGACGCCCTTTCATATATCCCAGCATACACCGCGCACTACTTCTTCTACGGGGAAATGGAGTCGGCGGCTGCTTACCGCAGTTGCGACACCTGTTGTAGCTCAACATTAATCCATATATAAGACGCTCCAGGTTAAAAGGCGCACCCTGGACTTTAGAGAACATTTAAGGTTTTTAGGTGCGCCTTATAGTGCGGAAAATACGGTATTCCTGTT
Source organism: Neostethus bicornis (assembly GCA_902685375.1). NCBI lineage: Eukaryota > Metazoa > Chordata > Actinopteri > Atheriniformes > Phallostethidae > Neostethus > Neostethus bicornis. The sequence continues at coordinate 2,945,128 of LR738547.1, read as the reverse complement.
TTCAATCGCTGCTTTTATCAAGATCACATCTCGCGTAAAATGAACAGGCACACTCTTCATCAGTACGAGGCATGCCTGAAATTTAGTGCACAACTTTGATAAATGAGTGTCACTGTACCAACAACTTAGGGGCGGGGTTAGTGGGAGGAGCTAAGAATTGATCTAAAGGTTAAATAAAATATAAATGTAAAAGTACGGGGCCCATCCTGGAAACGTTACCCCTCTTGTACTTTACAATCAAATGTTTCAGTCTTTAAAAAATGTGAAAACTTCCAGAAAGTTTAAACATTCATTTATCAGAACAAAAATGGTCCCAGGATGGAACCCTGTGGGACACCCTCTGTCTGTTTCTCCACCTACCTGATGACCTTTTGATCTTGTTGCCTGCAGGTCAACTTCTTTACGTCCAAGAGGTTCACTCCCCCGTCCTCCGCATGGTGACCTTCAGAAACGGTTTTGCGGGAATCTCCCAGCTCGGTTTCCTTATCAGAGAACAGTTCCGCTGTCCAGACCAGATCCGGCCAGATTACAACCCTCTGAAGAACATCCGAGCCCGTTACCGGGTTACCTCCAGGGAGAGGGACCAGGATGATCCACAGACCTCGAAGTCAGACCTGAAGGACTTCAACCCAGCTCAATTCAACCTGAACCTCCTGAGCATGCTCAAAGACAAACCCTCCTCCACTTGTTCTCTACTCTAGGATGTAGATCCCAGATCAGCTCCCGGAGATTCCAGGACTTTCTGGTTGTTTTGTTTAGTCTTCCTAACGGTCCTTCCTAATCGGTATGAAAGGACCTTCTTACTGAGAGTCCGCTGTGCTACCCACTGCCCCACCGTGCAGCCCCCCTTCTAGTTCTAAGTTTGATAATGTTCGGTTTTATTTTTTTAGTGTCTGAATAAATGTTGATAAAATTTGGTTTCCACTGGTCTTTCTGTGTGGAGTTTGTATGTTCTCCCCATGTATGCATGGGTTTTCTCCAGGTACCCCAGTTTCTTTCAGTCCTCCAAAATCATCAGTGGTGGAACGTAACGAAGTAAATGTACTTCGTTACTGTACTTAAGTAAAAAAATTGTGTATCTGTACTTTACTTAAGTAAAATTTAAGACCGGTACTTTTACTTTTACTTCACTACATTTTTAGAGCAAATATCTGTACTTTTACTTTGCTACTTTTTAAAAGTGTGTTTTACATTTTTTGTTACATTTTCGTTCAGGAATTTGAAAAATACACAGGTTTTTTTTTTTTAGCGCATCTTGAAGCCGCATCGCCAAAATCAAAAGAAGCAGTTGATCGGGAGAAGTCATGAATCGAGAAACATTTTCCGCATTCATTCAAAAACCTAACGTCAAATATAAACAAATTAAAAAGAGTCAGAAGATCGTTGTTCGTTGTGTTTACTTCTAAATAAAAAGTTGAGCCATCATTACACAGAGCAGGGGCGGATCTAGAATTTTCCAAAGGGGGGTGGGACTTTGACAAAGCCAATATATAGTGACTGGGGGCCTCCCCCCAAAACATTTTAAAAAATAAGTGTCATTTTCCTGCATTTTGGAGCCCATTCACTGGCCCTTCTAGGGGATAGCTTGACTTGTCCCCTTTCCTTTTATTTTATTTATTTATTTTTTTTTCTGGACCAAAATAGGCGGGAGAGGGGGGGTCACACCCCTGCAGAGTATTTATCCTGGTTACCATGGAGACACCCTATAGCACAACAAATAACATTTGAATTATGGTCGAATACTTTTTACTTAAAAAGTACAATTTACAACAACTACTTTTGTACTTTTACTTAAGTAGATTTTTTTATTGGTACTTTTACTTAAGTACAAAAAGTGAGTACTTCATCCACCACTGAAAATCATGCATGTTAGGTTGATTGGCCGGTTCAAAATTGCCCTTAGGACTGAGTGTGTGTGTGAGAATGGTTCTCTGTGTGTGTGGCCCCGCAACAGACTAGCGACCTGTTTGGGATGTACCCTGCTTCTCTCCTGAGATAGCCGCTGGGCTCAAATGATAAAACATGGAGAAAAGACAAGACGTTTTGACACAAGCTGCAGTGAACTGAGGACAGTGAAATGAAGCCTTTGAAGCAGTGAAGAAACAATTAGAAAACTAAAGTGTAAAACTATATCTAAGAAAACTGGAGCACATCATGCAAAAGATTGTTAATTAAGATAAATGCACATGTTTGAACTCATTTTAAAACCATACACCCGTTTCTACCCAATATTTCACATTAAAACATCTTGGACCACCTGCAGTGACTGCCATGGATGCATGGTGGGTGGCCTCTATCTTTTTTTTCACATCCAAAATTTCAGACCATTCATTTTTATTTAACTCAGATTGGTGCATGTCGATCACAGAGTTTCCAAAGTGACCGACTTCTACTCTCTCACTTTTGGGAGACGCCACCACCGCAATGAGGGCACCTCACGTTTGTTCATGAGTATATTGAGGTGCCACGGGCTCATTTGAGGATCATCAGGTCATTTGCATAATTGTTAAGTCCAAAAAAGACTTTTATTCAAGATAGTTTCAGAATCAAAGCCAACAATAAAAATTCACAAAACAGAGATATAAATTGTCTTTTTCAGCTGAGAAAGAGGAGAGAAGGAGCCCGAGCGCCCTTACGCTCGCTGGCCCAAAAACTCTCTGCTCACCCTCCCCTTCTCCCCTCCTTACTAAGATAAGGGGGGCAGCCAGCAGTGGCCTTGAATGTCCCGGAGTATGATAAACAAGCGTGTGAACAGTAATGTGGGAGAGTTAGCTGATGTTTTGCACATTTTAGTATTTTAAACACATGGTTATGTCTGATGTGAAAAACACACAAATACTTCATAATTGAGCTTATCTTACATTTCCCCCCTGTTGTGAGTTTTGAGCATCAGAAATAGCACAATTAAATTAGCTTTAAGATACATCATCATTAAAAACAAAACAACAGGGTGAATTTAGGAAAAACCTGACCGGGGGCACCACAACGGGTAAACTCCCGCAGGTGCTTGTTGGTGGGGATACCACGGTGCAGGGTCATGGTCAGGAAGCCAGGCACCCTGAGAATGCACCTATTGTGCAAACAGTCCAAACGAGTGACCCAAGAACAGAGGTTTCTAGCACATATTCTTGGAATAGGGGCAAGGGGCTTAGAGAGAGGTGGTGGCAAGGTCATAGAAATCCAAGTCTTGAGTGGGGAGCAGGTTGCATTGGTAGACCTGGGCCAGAAATATTCTGCAGTCAGTTCATTCTGCCACAGGGATGATGCAACAGGAGCAGAGGAGCAGAAACACTAAAAGGCCAACGAAGGGTAGGATGGCCTTCTGGAGAAATTGGGACCCGGAGCCTGAGAAAAGTCAGTCAAGCCAACCAGGAGCAGGAACAAAGTCCTGGGACAAGGCTCGGCGAAGGTTCCTCATAATCTGCATGGCATCCTAAATGGTGGAGCTGTCATCAGGAATGTAAGCGCAACAAGAATCACCAATCACAGCAAATACCCCACCCTGGGGGGCAAGGCTTAAGACCAAAGCCATTCGGTCCTCAATCCTGTTCATTCGTCCTCTAGAAAGGTGCTGGTAAATAAAATGTATGAATGAACGAATTAATCAATCAACCAATTAATTAATTAATTTGGTCGCCCGGTTTCAGGAGTCCCAAAACTGTCTATGGGTTGTGAGAGAAACTGGAGACACAGAGCAACCAGGAAATGTCTCCGGCAAAAGACAAAATAAGCCAACCATAAACAGGGCGCAGTTCAGCTGATTTCTTCACCGTTTTGAGACGTTGGCCCCTGGTGGCTACCCGCCTCTTCGAAACGGACTTCCACTGCTACCCCCGTCGGTTGTTGTGGCTCAATTTAGCTACGGCAGAGAATAGGCTCCTGAGGAGGCAAGGTTTAAAGAGTCAGTCGGGGTTAGAGGTGGCCCCGGTTGTAGTCCACTGTTCTGTTTCAGAGGCCGGGGCATGATGCTGCATGTCTCGCAGTACTTGTAGGGGGATGATGGTTGGTGGGTCGGGGTGTGATTGTTGACTGGTGGAGGCGAGGAAATGGTGACGTCCCCGTCATGGGGCGTAGGGTGGCAGGATTGAGCGTGTTACAACGTTTGATGGTAAGGTGTGGTTGTGACAAAAAGGTGGCTGTGATTCTGAGGTGGCGCGCAGGAGACAGGAAGGACATCTTTGTTTGTGGAAGGAGAACATCAACAGCGTGACTCACTTGGAGAGTGAGGGGATGAAATAAAACTAACTCAGCTGAGGCTTGTACCGCCATGGCTGCAGCACAGACGTTTTGGATACATGGGGGGAGTGCAGCAGCAACTGGATCAAGTTTCTTTGAGTAATAGGCCACCGGTTTTAGTTTTGAGCCGTAGGGCTGGAGTAGCAGGGAAGTCATAAATCCCTGTTTACAATCCACTGTCTGGACAAAGGGGATGGAGTAGTTTGGTAACACCTGAAGAGGTGAGGAGGTGTTTTAAAACATCGAAGGCCGCATCTGCTGCTGGGGTCCATTGTAGAACAGAGTTCAGGGGGAAGTGTTCAGTGTACATAAGATCCAAAAGGGGCTGAGTTTGTTGGATGGCACCAGCTCAACCCATTTGGTCAAAGAATCAACTATTACCAAACAGTTTGTGTAGGGACCACTTCTACTCAATTCAATGAAATCTAAGTGAATGATCTCGAACGGGTAAGTGCCAATTGGGCATCTTTCTCTCTGTGGTCTGACATTTCCTTGCGTATTGTCTACAACATGTGATACAACTTCTACAAAAATGTTTAAAGTAGGTGTGTAGACCTTTGGTAATGTGAAATACCTCCCCTACTATTCTCAGCATCCCCCTCTGTTGAGACATGGCTAAGCCCGTGGCTCACTATAGTTACAGTTTAAAATCACACTTGGGCTATCTGTACGTGTGGTGATCTCATGTCCCATAAAAATTCCCAAACTCCCAGTACTGCATGAGGTTCTGCAAAGTGTGTTAAACAGTATTAAATTCAATTATTTGTGTTTCTGTCATCACAGTACATTCAAATTTATGCTCCTCAAATGATCTTTTGTAGCTGATTCAATAACACAAAGGCCTGGTCAGCCTGTGAATCTCATGTTATCTCATCTCTTAACTGTAAGACCCTGCCAAATATTACGACTTGAAGCGGCTACAGAAGTCTGGATAGGATTGCTCTGCAGAGGTTACAAAGCCTTAAAAATGACATCATCTGTCTGATGAGTAAAGGTCACAAAAGTTAATTGTTCTTCGTTATGGAAATGTTATATTAAACAGCGGTGTTTGGCAACATTATTAGCTGATCGTTAAAATCTGTACATTTTAGTTTCTCATCATAGTGTAACAATGATCCTGTGTTCTACTGGGTCTCTCTGTTATCTGGAACGCCAGGTGCACTAAAGAGTAGGAACATCTTATCTGAACTATTTTGGAGGAGGTTAGACCTTCAGTACAGCATGGCATCAAAGGTGGGATCAGAAACTCAGCACAAATCAAAATATTTTCTCAGTAAAAATCATTATTCATCTTGTACAATTCTCACATTTGACCATATTTAAGTGACTGTGCTGAAATATGGGGTGTCAATTACAAAGAAAAATCAACTCTGCAAATTATTTGATTAGAGAAAAACATAATTGTTGCTAAGGCTGAAGTTTTGGATCAAACTAATGCTCTGATCTTAAAAGATATAATTTAAAATTGTTCAAATTATGTTTCAAGTTCATCAAAAAGCATCTGTCTCAGTATCCAAAAACATTTTATCTACCACCACAGTGATCTTAGAGACAGCAATACTAACTTTCCTTTACCAGGTGTCAGAGCATAGACAAAAAGTTTTGTGAAATTATGGACAAACCTGAGTTCAAAACTAACACAATGTTCCAATCTGATGATGTTTAAAAAGAAATATAAAGAAATGATCTTCACTAAATATAAAAACAATAAAGGTTAATCTGTTTCTCACATTTACTTTTTCCCTTTTTTTTTTTTTTTTTTCCTTCTTTACCCAAAACAAACAAACAAACTACATCCTATCATGTAACCAGTCAGTCAGTCAGTCATCATCTTATCCGTCTATCCCGTAACAGGGTTGTGGGGGGTGCCGGAGCCCATCCCGGCTGATTTAAAGCGAAGGGCAGGGTACACCCCGAACAGGTCGCCAGCCTGTCGGGGGGCCACACACATACAACCATCCACACAACCCACTCATTTCTAGGGACAATTTCATAGTGGCCAATCAACCTAACATGCATGTCTTTGGAGGGTGGGAGGAAACCGGAGTACCCGGAGGAAACCCACGCAAACACGGGGAGAACATGCAACCTTGCACACTCATGCACAGTCTTACACATACAGGCATACACACCTACTTACACACACACACACACCTACACACACGCTCACAAACACTCCCAGCTGCAGCGGAACAGAGACACACACGCAGCCAGCTGCAGAAAAAAACAGAGACACACAAAGATCCATCTTTTTCACAATCACAAACTTTAGTGAAAAACTAGCATTTTTTGAGCCATTTCAGAATAAATTTGTAACAGAACAGTTAAACCAAATTTAAGGCTCTTTTTTACAACAAACTTTTACAGTTTATTCATTCATTTACTACTGTTTAGTCATTTTCACTAATTTGGTTTTGATGAGGTAATAATTTTACAAACTTCTCTTGATCTCAAAAACTGGCATCATAAACCGGCTTTCTGAGTCCCAAAAATGAACCTGGCCAGGGTCAATTTTATAAACACTGTGGACAGTCATTCAGCGAGATGATGTGCCAGTCTCACAGATCTGTGCTTCTTTTTATTTTATTTATTTATGTATTTTCTATCATTGTTACTGGTGCCGTGCTGGCAGCCTGCTGCGTGTGGTGCAGCACACAAATTTTCCCAATTATTTATTTTGTCTCTTTGTTCAATTCTAAGATCACTAACTCTACTTTTCTCTTTTTCTTATTTGAAGAAAGACCTCTAACTTTAGACTTCCCTGTATCTTAAGAATTTTGGAAATAACCAAATGTCTTGCAAAACTATGCTTTTTAGTTCATTTAAAACTTACACAAGTCCAGTAAAGAAGTTCTTTGGCATGAGACTGAAGAGAGGACACTGATCCGGCCTTCTACTGTGTGCTAATCACACAGCGGAATCAGTTTTCAGGGATGAAACCCATCCTTTATCTCCAAGTCACCAATACGTCCTTCTTTACAGGCAAAACAATAAAAATTAAGAACTGGTGAGATTCTGCTAGAATCTTTAAAACACTCAGTTCTTTCATTCACACACAAGACAAGACACACAGACACAACGGTGGTTTACAGAAGAAAGCATTGCTGAGGTCAATAACTGTGAACCACTTCTGTTAGGATAATAGTTCATTCAGCAGTACATGTGGATCAGGTACACATGGCACACGTTGTTTGATGGCAGCATTAACAGCTCTTAAATCCTGGACCATTCTCCAGCTGCCAGATTCTGCTTTCTTCACAGGAAATATAGGAGTATTACACTGAGCAGTGGGACACTCAATAATGATCCTGGCAGAGATCATATCTTGGATAACTGGTCTGATGCCATCTCTTGCATCAGGTTTGAGAGGATACTGTCGCAGTCGAGGTCTGTAGGTGGTTTTTGGTTCAATGGTGACTGGAGAAGCTGTGGTAATGAGGCCAACATCAGTTTTGGAAGTGGCCCATAGGCTGGCAGGAATGTCTGGAAAATCAGTAGCTACATGGAGGAGATAAGGTTGTCATGCACTAAGATGTGTTTGTGGGATGGCTGTGGTGGTCCAGTGTAGAGGGGACATGTACATCTCTCCACTGATGGGTTTTTTAGGAGTTTCACCAAGAAGGAGAGTCTAAGTGCATAAATGTGCTCGTCTTTTTTAGTTAGCATTTGTTAGTTATTTTTGAGTGAAAAATACTCAGTTTTTGTGTGGACGGCAGAACGGATGAAAATATATGCGTTTTCAAAAATACCCGGCTTCGTGCTGACAGGACCTAGGACTCCACTAATGGATTATTGTAAGATAAGCTCAATTATGAAGTATTTGTGTGTTTTTCACATCAGACATAACCATGTGTTTAAAATACTAAAATGTGCAAAACATCAGCTAACTCTCCCACATTTGTTAGTTATTTTTCTTGTTGTGTATTTGTGTTTATACATTCCTCTTTTTCTTGTGAAGCCCATTGAGACGGAAATTCTGTGATTTTGGGCTATAATTGAATTGTACCTGGTATGTTGTCTGTGGTATAGAGAGGGGGATAATTTAGTCCACAGGGTGTGGTTGTGGACCATAGCTTCCTGTGCAATATCCTGCAGATCTTTCCATCTCATGGAGGGGGTTTTTCGCCAGAGACACATGTGGAGTGAAGGTTGTGGCCAGCAGTGATGCTTCGATAGATAATGACATGATGGCACAGGCCCAACCTTGGCCCCAGAGGAAATGTGTAGCCGTCACCCTTTGAGGGCCCAAAGCATGGAACTGATGTATGTACTTATTAGAAGGGGGGTTTCTGGTGTAAGCCATGGTGATATGTAGAGGATAATTATTTTGCGGAGTCCAGGGCGTGCCTTGCATGAGGGCTGTAGTCTTGTCTTGTAGGTCCTCAGTAATAGAGGAGGGACCAGTGGGAGTTAGATCCAGACTGTAGAAAGTGGCGGGGGTGCCTTGCCCCTCCATCACAAAGACATCAGTAGAAAAGTCCACTTTTTCAGCACGTAGGCCTCTAGGCCCAACCACTATGTTCAGTTGTAGTTTGACAAGTAAATCCCTGCCCAGGAGGTTGATGGGGCAACAGTTACTGAGAATAAAGGGGGCAGAGATTTCTGTTCCATCTTCATCAACTACTGTGGTGTTTTCGGACCAGAAAGTAACTTTGGCATCACCTACTGCGCCTATAACTATGATCTTTTTCTTTGTGGGGCGGAGGCCTGGAATGTTGTCTTTGATGACGGAGACCTCAGCTCCAGTGTCACAGAGGAAGGGGACTGGAATGCAGTTGGGACCGATGAGAAGGGTGAGGCGAGCTTCAGGAGTGTTGTGGTAGGAGCCAGGTAAGGAGGAAAGGTCGAAAATAGGAATTGGGACCAGAGAGTCCTCCTGATCAGACTCAGGACCTTTCTGGTCATGCTCAGGAGGGTCAGGCTGAGAGGAGCCTCGTCACTTGTTCCCGAAGGGATTGAAGCCTGGGTTGTATGGGGGCTGCTGCTGTTGTTTGTAGGGAGGACCCCTGAGATTCCTGGGTTTACGGTCGCATCTGGGTTCTCTGTTCTGAGGACCTTGAGACTTTGGAGGATGTGGGTAGTCTCTATAGTAATGGCCGCATTGGTGACAGTTGTAGAAGACATCGCCGGTGCGAGGTCCATGAAGGGGTCCATACTGAGGACCTGGTCGAGGTCCTGGGCGAGGTCCACGATGCCATTCGGGTTCAGCCCCTTTTCACCTTTTCCTCCCGCCTTTTGAGCAGAGCTATCATCATGGTGGTGATGCCTTCACTATTCTTCAAGTGGGGCTGGAACCCATGTTTAGTGACCCACTTCTCCAGGAAGTCACAACTGCCTGGGCAAGTTTTCCCCATAAACTTAACATCTGGACTGTTTTTTATTTCCTTGGTCAGATTTTTACCCATGTTGTATTATTATTGTATAATTACAACCACAATCAACTTTCTTTACTATCTGACTCCACTAATACAGATCTAAAACACACACACACACACACACACACACACACACACACACACACACACACACACACACACACACACACAGTAATGCGGCAGCTACACAAACACAGCCCGCACAGCAGCTTTGCTTTTTTTTTTTTTTCTCTCTCTCTCAACGCACACAACCAGTTCAAACAACGTAACCTTTTTCCTTCGTTTAACAACTTTCTCTATCTTGCCACGGAAATTCACAATGCATAAACAGAATGAACATCACAACAACAAAACTTTCCTTCAATCAGGATGATCAAAATCCATAATCAGAACCATTTTTCAAACCAAAAAACCCACAATTCCTTCAACCACAAATTTCTCTCTGGTGAACATGTAGGTTGGCTGACCTCTCTAGACAACAAATAAGAATGTTTTACAAATGGTGAGTCATTCACTCTAACCTGTCTTTAAATGGTGAGTCATTCACTCTAACCAAAGCCTGTAACTGGTGAGTCATTCACTCCAACCAGGGCTACAAATATGCTGAGTCCTTCACTCTAAGCATAGATAAATTTATGTTTCAAAATGGTCAGCCAAGCCTACCTTTTATTGTTGGGATGATCTCGTCCAAGTTGGACCCGTCACTGGAACCGCGACCCGGCGCAGGCACAGGGACTTGGCCCGTCCTGTCAAGGGAGGACGCTGTGCACAGATTCTTTGGCCTCCCTGCTCCCACGTCGGATCGAAGGCCAGATCTTGGGTCCCGGGTTTCGGCACCAAATGTTAAGTCAAAAAAAGACTTTTATTCAAGATAGTAGTTTCAGAATCAAAGCCAACAATAAAAATTCACAAAACAGAGATATAAATTGTCTTTTTCAGCTGAGAAAGAGGAGAGAAGGAGCCCGAGCGCCCTTACGCTTGCTGGCCCTAAAACTCTCTGCTCACCCTCCGCTTCTCCCCTCCTTACTAAGATAAGGGGGGCAGCCAGCAGTGGCCTTGAATGTCCCGGAGTATGATAAACAAGCGTGTGAACAGTAATGTGGGAGAGTTAGCTGATGTTTTGCACATTTTAGTATTTTAAACACATGGTTATGTCTGATGTGAAAAACACACAAATACTTCATAATTGAGCTTATCTTACAATAATCCATTAGTGGAGTCCTAGGTCCTGTCCACACGAAGCCGGGTATTTTTGAAAACGCATATATTTTCATCCGTTCTGCCGTCCACACAAAAACTGAGTATTTTTTCACTAAAAAACCGGCGTTTTTGAAAACTCCGGCCAAAGTGGGGATTTTGGAAAACACCGTTTTTGCGTTTGGACGTGTAAAAACGAAGATTTTCGTTTTTATGCGTCACTACCTGCGACAAGTAATGCACATACGTCATTCGTGTGCGTCTTTGTTTACAAAAGCAGACAGTGGGCAGCATGGATCCACGGACCCTGTTGCAGACCCTCTTTTCTTGCCTTTTTGTCCACTCTCAACTGCTCTTGCTTCTTGTCGAGGAGAAACGCGTCGCAATCAGCGATTATTAATCACATAAGCCTCCTTCACTCAATACTGCCCACTACTGGTCTGGCATGCTCATAACCGCACTCAGAAGAGATTTATACGGCTCCGTGTGGACGCAGATATTTTGAAAACGGTTACGTGTGGACGTGAGCGTTTTTCTAAAACAGAGGACAGCAGATATGCGTTTTCAAAAATACCCGGCTACGTGTGAACGGGGCCTCAGAGGGGTATTTTGGGCGGGATGGAGATCAAGTTTTCTTACACCTGTGATTTTTCTAAGTTGTAATTTATGTACATTTTTGTTGGTTTTAATGACGTTTAAATCAAAACTTTTTCCGCACTACAAGGCGCACCTAAAAGCCTTAAATTTTCTCTAAAGTCCACGATGCGCCTTATAACCCGGAGCGCCTTATATATGGATTAATATTGAGCTACAACAGGTGTCGCAACTGCGGTAAGCACCCCCGTAGAAGAAGTAGTGTGCGGTGCATGCTGGGATACTGTATATGAAAGGGCGTCTCATTAGGTGTGTTCGAGATGACACAGGCAGACGCTGTTCTGATCGGTGCGGATCGTTGCGCAACGCATGCCGGTTAGTTTTTGAATGCAAGACCCAACCGGCATGCATTGCGCACCGATCTGCGCCGATCAGAACTGCGTCCGCCTGTGTCATCTCGAAAGCTCCTATTTCCATTTGTGTGTTTGTGACCGGAAAGACCCGGAAATGGCTCCTACCAATAGACACTGTTACACCGCAGAGTTTAAACTCAAGGCGATCGGTCACGCAGTAGAACACGGGAATAGAGCCGCAGCGAGAGAGTTTAACATCAATGAATCAATGGTGAGGAAGTGGAGGAAGCAAGAGGATGCGCTGCACCAAGTAAGTAAGACTAAACAGAGTTTATCTCCAATGGAAGATAAACTGTGTCACGAAAATACTAAGAAAACTAGAGTATGCTGTTTCGGAGAAAACAGCGCAGTTGAATGCCTGCTTGCCTGGACACCGAAGCCTGCTTTTCATCCTGTGATGCTGGCTAAAATATTCCTTAAAGTTCCATTAAAACCTCCATTTAGTGAGCTCAGTCTAAACAGCCAGCGTTCCTTATAAGGGGATGCTTCCTGTGAGAGCTCACTGATTGGCTGGGAAATAAACATGGAGAGCTGTGATTGGCCAACAGCCCAACTGAAACAGGAGACTGACAGTTAACAGAATACTCAAACAAATGGCTTTTGCGGGAGAACCGTAACAGATAGAAAAAAAATTCTTTCAGTTTTAGAAGTGCATTGATAATATCTACCTGGGGATGTAATTTTATCTCTGTATTTTTTTTTTTACATTTCCTTTAGCACAGCACCATCTAGTGAATGCATAACGTAACCCCAGCCTTTACTGGAGCACCTTATAATGCGGTGCGCCTTATAGTGCGGAAAATACGGTAATTACAAAATGTCAAACAACAGACTGATTGCACAGATATAGGCTACTTACTTGGGCCAGCTTAAACAATAGACTGTCAAACTTTGTTAAGTAGTGTGTTTGGTATCATAGACACTTTAGGTGTGCGTGGCGAAAGCAAAATTACTTGCTCAGCCAAAGATGTCCTCCATTCTTAGAAAATGAGACCTGGTTACTTGTCCACATTGTTTTCATTCCTCAGACTGGTCGAGCTAACAGACTGAGTTAAACTTTGATCTGTCAGGTGAGTCGTATCTCCACCCCCTCAGCAGTGTTACCTGCTTCCTGCTTGGCTCTTCAGAATCCTGCAGAGATGGGGAACATTTCTACGATGAGGTCCTGGTTTCTGCTGGTTGTGCCAGGTGTGGCAGCCCAGGTCGGGGAAGTAGGTGAGAGAACACATGCTATGGTCAGATGTCAGGGGTCAGTTTTATAGGTCCGTGTCTAGGTTTAGAATCTGCAAGAGTTCTAGAAAGTAGTTTTTTCTGCTGCACGGAAATTCCAGACACCTTTATTTACACAGTGGTGGCTCTGATCGGGGTCTACTGAGAGGGTGCAGGACCAGGAAACAACCATAAGAATCACACCTACAATCAATTAACCTCCATCGAACTGTGGAGAAAGGTTTGATTTCTGAGGATTCTGTAGAAACCAGAAGGGAATGAGAATCTTAGATCTGGTACCTGTTTTAATAAGAATTGGATTAAACCTTTGACTGAGCAGCTTTTTTTTTTCTAAGCTTAACAACACTGCCTACATAAATCTCCAGCTTGAGATTTGGACTTTCTAACGCTTCAAAAAAAAAAGTCTTGATTAAATACTTTGTAGATCCGTTGAGTCTTGAGTATCTGATGATCAAGTTGGTTCATCAATTTAAATAATCTGGATACAGAGGGTATGAAATGAGTTTTGTAATTATTATTATTACAACTTTGTGATCTGTAGTGAGAGGAGGGAAGAGGTGGAGGAAAAGCTGGAGAGGTGGAGGTTTGCACTAGAAAGAAGAAGAATGAAGATTAGTCAGAGTGAAACAGAGTACATGTGTGTGAATGAGAGGGATCCAAATGGAAAAGTGAGTTTACAGGGAGAAGAAATAAAGAAGGTGGAAGATTTTAAGTATCTAGGATCAACAGTCCAGAGTAATAGAGAGTGTGGAAAAGAGGTGAAGAAGCGTGTTCAGGCAGGCTTCTTCACCTTTTCTCAACCCAGAAATGGGTTGAGAAAAGTATCAGGTGTGATGTGTGATAGAAGAGTTTCAGCTAAAATGAAAGGAAAAGTGTACAAAACCGTGGTGAGAACGACCATGCTGATTGGTCCAGAGACAGTGGCACTGAAGAAAAGACAGGAAACGAGATGCTTGTAGCAGAGATGAAGATGCTGAGGATCTTTCTGAGAGTGACCAGGATGGACAGGATCAGAGGAACAGCACATGTTAGAAGTTTTAAAGTCAGAGAGACCAGACTGAGATGGTTTAGACATGTGCAGAGGAGAGAGAGAGAGTACATCAGAAGAAGGATGCTGGGTTTGGACCAGGAAAGAGGACTAGAGGAAGACCAAAGAGGAGGTTCATGGATACAGTGAAGGAAGACATGAAGATAGTTGGTGTGACCAAAGAGGATACAGCAGATAGGGTTAGATGGAAGAAACTGACTTGCTGTGGCGCCCCCTGAAGGGAAATGCTGAAAGAAGAAGAAGATGTGAGTTTACATAGCTTGGTCTGGTGGTAGATAATGTTGATCCCTTGGACTTATTGGACCTCATAGGTTGGTGGATCCAGTGAACCAAAGGGTTCTGGTAGATTAAGAGGGTTTTTAAGATGTGGCTCGTTCAGTGGAGCGGGAAGAACCAATAGAATTAAAGCTGATATGGAAGATTTTCAATAATGTGTGTATTTTAATATTGCTTGAATCTTTGTTTTTTTTGGTTGGACTCGTTATAAACGTGTGTGCTGCAAATAAAAAAATATCAACTACAGATATGAGCTGATAGTTCAAAAAAACCCTGATACTTACAGTATGTACAGTATATCAATATTATTATCGCTGCTGAGGAGGTCATATGATGGGGAGTGTGTGTGTATGTGTGTGAATGAGATAACTCAAAAGTTATGAGCGGTTCTGAATCGAACCTTTAAAACTATTCTGGACCCAAACGGTGACCCAGATCACCCTTAAAATGTAATCACTTCTTCATCTTATCATTGTGGAAATGTCCTTTACATTTCATAAAAACCCACTCTGAACTTTTTGAGTTATCTTATTCTCACACACACACACACACACACACACACACACACGCACGCTCCTCATTAAGAATCAAGAATACCTTTATTAGTCCCACAGTGGGGAAAATGCAAGAATTAAGGCCTGCATCCAAACATAACAGTGCTACCTTTGTTGAAGAGATAGAGATACAAAGGGAAGGGAGGGCGGAGGGTAATTTGGTGTTTAAAAAAAATAAGTCACCTGGTCTCACCAACAAGGTCAGTGAAGCAGGGCAAGTGAAAAAAAACAGCACCGGTTACTTAGCAACAACATATACAGACATAAACATACCGAGGAAAACGTTGACTTGATGTAAGGGAAGGGTCGGGGGGAGGATAAACAAAACAGTCCCTTCATGTGGAGCTTCTGATTTTACTCATTAAAGGAGTTCAGTTTAGACAAGTTCTTCTTGGTGTAAAAAAAGTCTCCTGTAAACAAGATTTAACAAGAAGATTTTCAATAACCAAACAGCGTGAGTTATCTGCTGCGCTATTTCCAAGTCGTAGGCCACGACAGTTGTAGGACAAAACTTGTAATTCCATCGTGATGTTATTCAACTACGAGTGCCAGATGCACCCCGCCTGTTTCCAACACGTTGAGGCTCTGTCATGATTTGAAGCTGAGGCCAAAAATATACCCTAGACACAACAGACAGGCTCAGATGAAAAAAATCACAAGCAGATTTATTAGATTGATAAAAAGTCCAAATAAAGAAGACAAAAACAGATAAACTAGGCAGGTTCTGATGTAGGAGCTGGAGCCAAAAACTGGATAACAAGTCAAGGATTGTAAACAAACGATCTGATGAAGAGTGTGTGAAAAACTGATCCATTTATACTCCTGATGAGTTTCAGGTGTGACTTGTGCACACACAAAGACAAGAGGGAGGGGGCTAACAGGACACACAGGGGGAACAGACTACTCTCTTGACAGGCTCGTAATATCGCCGAACCAGGGCCCCCACCGAATATTACATAACCTCCTTGGCGGAGATAAACTCTGGATGAAGACAATGAAGAACTGAGCAGCATTTTAGGTTTTACAAAAAAAATGCACCACTAATATTGTTTCATTCATATTTATTAGTTTTTTATTGATGAAAAAGAAAATCCAAGAACATATTGTACATATTTCTAATTATGTATTTGCTTCCACTTTTTTAAAATCCTCGCTCCACATGTGTCACCGTATGAATCCTTTTACATCCCGTTTAAACTTATTTAGATTGGTTATGAAGTCATGGAGGAGAAAACCAATCAAACAGGGGAAAAAAACATACATAAACATAGAAACAAGAAAAAAATATCTCCAAAATCCGTCCAACCTTCCATGTAGCAACTCAACTGAGACTCCAACGCAGGATCTCAAAATGAATTCAAAGAGCATAAAAAGATGAAGTCTACGAGTCTTCAGCATCTCTTTAACGAGCTGGTAACGGGTCTCTCCGGCCTCTAGTGTTCTTTCTGTGAGTGTCTCCATGCACATGAGCAAGAGACCATTCTATTGAGACAATGTTAAGAGTTGTTCTAATGCTGTCTGGTTGAGGAATGACCTGGTTATATCTTTTTGGCTGCTACACGACCAGTCTGTTGTGATGTGGAAGAAGGAGAACCTAAATGCAGGACATCAAAACAGGATTTACTAACCAAAAGTCCAGTAAGGCTGTAAAAGGCAAAGGGTTAACACAGGATCAAAAGTTCAAATATTACAACAGGGTTCAAGAATGGAAATCATGGTCAGGCAGCCAGGAAGGAAGACGAGATGGTGATGATCTAACAAGGAAGTCTTCTTTCTTTCTTCTTTCTTTCTTGGATGTCGCGAGATACCAGTGTTGGTATTTTACGCCTAACAGGGAACCGAAATCCCCTGTGATTTCAAGACTAAAAATCGACCATTGCTCAGGTCATTGCTCTAGAGCGTGATCAGAGAGATTGACCGGCCGTAGCCGGCAAATTGTACTTCTCTGAAATCAAAGAAATGTGGTGATTGTCTTTAAATAGGCAGCAGGCTGACGATGCACAGCTGATTGGTACCAGGCTAATCACCCAGGTGTTTAGGATCAGGCTGGAATCTAGGAGAGGGAGGAAGGTCCAGGGCTCCCTCTGGTGGCAGGATCAGGGGATCATGACACAGTCTTTCATGGAGTTCACATGTTCAAAGAAAAATTATTACAAGAGCTGCAGGGAGATTATTATTTTTATTTTAAGGATGTCACTTCTATTGTTTTAGTGTGTGAATAGATTTGAGTTTGAAGTTTCAAGCTTAAAGTCTCATTTTAAGCATCAAATCAAAATGTCTAAAAACAAATTGAATAGAAATAAGACTGAATCAAGAATATCATTGAATTGTCAGATATGTACCGATAACCAGTTCTATTACAGACTCAGAACATGAAAACTTGAGGGATTCCTGTTTGTGTGCAGAGGAAACGCCACTGGTCCAGAACCAATAATTCCCACTGGGTCAATCATTCCAATTTTCTGATTTTGGTGATGAGTCAGGATTTCTATTGGTTTGCGATACAAACTGAGATGAAGCCAACAGACCAATGCTTACCCTAGATCAGAGGTGGGCAAACTTTTTTATTTGCGGTCCACATTAAGTTCTAACATTTGACCAAGGGGTCGGAACAGGAGCAGATGGATGGCATGATTTGATATCCTTACTTCATTGGAGGAAAAAATAAACATCTTGGAATCTGGTGGATCTCTTTAGTTTGTGAAGTGTGTTATATTTGATCTATGTATGGAAAGCCATCGGGGCCACTACAAGCACGCAAACAAGCAAACTAGATGTTATATCAAGAGCGTTAAATTTCAAATTTCACCAGCGTTTAAAAAATGTTCATCCAGCGCACTAGGTTTAAAATATAGGTTTGAAATCTAATCCACTTGTTGATGTGCGTGTATTGGCCCTGATGGCTTTCCATATCTGTTGTTTATTTTGACAACGTGCGCATCACAGAGACACACACATTCTAGGAGCAGTGTTGTTGTTTTCTCAACAAAGCCAATATATCTAGACTATGCCATCTAGTGAGGAAACATCAGAATTGCAGAGAAAATAAAACATTAACTAAATTTATTTATTACATTTTTACAAGTCCGGCGGTCCGGATTAAAACATAGTTTGCCCATGCCTGGCCTAGATTCTCAAGAAGATCTTCCACAGTGCTTTTAATGGTGTTATTGGATAGTAAGAATCTAGTGAACCAGTGGATCGGATTCTTTCCGAACATTT
The DNA here is from genome assembly GCA_902685375.1 of Neostethus bicornis. Taxonomy (NCBI): domain Eukaryota; kingdom Metazoa; phylum Chordata; class Actinopteri; order Atheriniformes; family Phallostethidae; genus Neostethus; species Neostethus bicornis. Next base: position 2,926,983 of record LR738547.1, on the reverse strand, counting down.
GACTGCTGGGGTAAAAAACAGTTCAATCTGGATTTAAAAGGATGACCTCTGACCCTCTTTGTGTTAGTCTCGCCCCCCTCCTACGAGAGGCTACTCCCTCAGTGGATGACCGGCATCATCGCAGTATCCGGCTTCCTGCTTCTCACCTTCATCGGCTTCTTGGCAAAGAAAATCTGGTGTGAGAACTCCAGCAGGTCAGGAAGTCCTCCATCTTGCTCTGTTCTCTAATCTAGGAGACCGAGCTGATCTCAGGTGTTTGTGTTCAGCCTCAGCAGGAGGAACAGCGAGGAGCCAGCGAGGGAGAACAATTACGTGAGCGAGACGTACGATACCAGGCTGAGCGTCCTCAGGTAAAAATACAAACTCTTAAAGAATGTATAAAGTCCGGAGCCTCATGTTTGGCTGAGTAAGTGTTTTAATTCAGCACTGGTTTTGATTCTAAGTAAGTATTTCTATGAGCCCTTTGATGTTTGCTGTTGAGACAGGCTGACAGACGAGGTCAGACAGGAATCTCCATGGACAATGATGTTTGCAGATGACATTGTGATCTGTAGTGAGAGGAGGGAAGAGGTGGAGGAAAAGCTGGAGAGGTGGAGGTTTGCACTAGAAAGAAGAAGAATGAAGATTAGTCAGAGTAAAACAGAGTACATGTGTGTGAATGAGAGGGATCCAAATGGAAAAGTGAGGTTACAGGGAGAAGAGATAAAGAAGGTGGAAGATTTTAAGTATCTAGGATCAACAGTCCAGAGCAATGGAGAGTGTGGAAAAGAGGTGAAAAAGCGTGTTCAAGCAGGCTGGAACGGGTGGAGGAAAGTATCAGGTGTGATGTGTGATAGAAGAGTTTCAGCTAGAATGAAAGGAAAAGTGTACAAAACCGTGTTGAGAGTGGCCAAGCTGATTGGTCTAGAGACAGTGTGGTGAGAGCGGCCATGCTGATTGGTCTAGAGACAGTGTGGTGAGAGCGGCCATGCTGATTGGTCTAGAGACAGTGTGGTGAGAGCAGCCATGCTGATTGGTCTAGAGACAGTGGCACTGAGGAAAAGACAGGAAACAGAGATGAAGGTAGCAGAGATGAAGATGCTGAGGATCTCTCTGGGAGTGACCAGGATGGACAGGATCAGAGGAACAGCACATGTTAGAGGTTTTAAAGCCAGACTGAGATGGTTTGGACATGTATAGAGGAGAGAGAGAGAGTACATCAGAAGAAGGATGCTTGGTTTGGAACCACCAGGAAAGAGGACTAGAGGAAGACCAAAGAGGAGGTTCATGGATACAGTGAAGGAAGACATGAAGATAGTTGGTGTGACCAAAGATGATGCAGCAGATAGGGTTAGATGGAAGAAACTGACTTGCTGTGGCGCCCCCTGAAGGGAAATGCTGAAAGAAGAAGAAAATTTCTATTGGGTAGAGACGCAAATTGAGAAATAGCCAGTACCGACGGAGGGTCCTGTATTTATACAGAGTTTCTGGACACTGGAAAACCTTCCAAACTGCTTTTAAATCCAGAACAAATACCATATTTAGAGAGTTTTATTCAGAGGAAACACGTGGTTGCCTTGCTGCCGGCAGGCACAGCCCTGTTAGAACGTTACCCGAATCATGCCTGGTTCCAACCAGAAAGAAACGATTGGTCAAAGTAAAAGTTCCCGCATTCCCGTGGAGCGAATGAACTTAAATGCAGGGAGGTCAGACTGTTCCCAAAGTCCGATAGATCAGGATCTATATCTGCTAGAGCAGGTGGTGTTTTTGGTTTTGACCTGATAATGTGTTTATGTGCAGGAACAAGACGGCCGTGGAATCAGAGAACGGGGAGTACGACACGAGTCTGGAGGTTATCAGGTAAAACCGTTAGGGGGGGTTTCGTAAAATCCAGATGAAAATGAATCAAGGGTTTCTTTTATCTTCAGCCATGAAGGTATTTTATTTTGAAGGGTTCAGCATTGGTTTGGTAAAGTTATTCTCGTTCTGGCCAGGAAGGGTTCGGTACAACAACCTGTTGGTACCTCGTGGTGTACTGACCTCACAGGAACAAGCAGACTCAGGAATCAGTGAACAAGGGCTAGACGATGGCTAGACGAGGGCTACACGAGGGCCAGACTCGTTTAGACGACCTGAATGACTCTGGAGGTTCTCAGGTGGGTTGACACAGGACCATCAGGATCCAGTCCTAAGAATCCAGTCCTCAGGCACAACTCTGGTTCAAATTTGGTTCATCATACGTTCAAACAACTCCAGAACTAATTTGTTCAGCATTGGTTTCCAGAGTGGCCAAAAGGATCAAAACTGGTCTGGAACCAGGATGGAAGTGGAACTGGTTCAGTGTATAATCCAGTTTAAACCCCCTGTCTACATGAAGACCATCTGCTAGAGTCTACAAACATGAACTATGTTATAGTAGGAGGTCAATTTCAAATACTTGGGCCAAAATTCAACTTTGGGAAAAAATCACAGGCCGAAATTTACATTTAATCAAAATGATTTTCTCAAATATTAACAAAGACTCTTAAAAAAAAAACCTAAACAAGATTTGATTAAAGAAAAACTCACTTTGGAAAAAAGTAAGACTGAATGCTAAACAGTGTGTGTGTGTGACGCACTGTACAGGAAGGGTCAGAGCAGGCTCTACCTTCTGAGGAGACTGTGGTCCTTTGGAGTGAATGGTTCACTCCTGAAGACCTTCTACGACTTTGTGGTGGCATCAGTCATCCTGTACGGTGTGGCATCACAGAAAGGGAGAGGAAGAAGCTGGACAGAATCATCAACAAGTCCAGCTCTGTCCTGGGCTGCTTCCTAGACTCAGTGCGGGAGGTGGGTGACAGAAGGGTCCTGAAGAGACTGTCATCCATGCTGGACAACAAGTCCCACCCCCTGCAGGATACTGTCTGCACTAAAAAGCAGCTTCCGTGGCAGGCTGCTCCACCCTCGCTGTGTGAAGGGGAGATGCAGGAGGTCTTTCCTTCCTTCTGCTGTGAGACTCCACAATGAGCAATTTTAACCATGTGCTCTTTTTGTTATTTCTCACCAGAACTGTGCGGTAGCTCACTCACTTTGAATGCATGTTTTTGTCCCTAATCTATTTTGCCTTTTTTGTTTTTGTTTTGTTTGTGCGTACTTGTCGTGACCTTTTTTTCTATACTGTTGCATACTGCAATTTCCCCATTGTGGGACAAATAAAGGTTTTTTCTTACTTCTTACTTACATACTTGAAACAGTGACAGTTCCGGGTCACTATGACAGTGTTTATATGTACATTTGATTGATGAGGCAAAACAGGAACATTCTAATAATTAGGCTATAAAACCAGAGGGCCAACCCTCACAGTCATTTGATACGTCAGGGGCCAAATCAAGAGTTTAACACCCCAGATCTGCTCTGTAACCCGAGTCTCCTTCAGTTTTTTGTTTACCAAATGAGCTCAAACAAAATCTTTTGATCTTCTGTTTGTGTGCAGGAACAAGCAGGTCGAAGAATCAGGGAACCAGGACTATGAGACCAGTCTAGAGGTTCTAAGGTAGGCCAGCAGGACCAGAAGTTTTCTCAATGGATTTAGTACAGAAACAGAACTGGAACATTCCAATGGATTCCAACACTGGGTCATGGGATGGTACCAGTTCAGACCACAGACTCTGGAAGGGTTGGACCTGCAGAGTGTGATGTCACTTAAAATCTTTGGCTCTGAATTAACAAGGCCAGACTTCAGCTGCCATTTTCTGCCAATACAAATCTACAGAGCTAAAAATATGCAGTCATTGGTCCAGTCTGTTACCATGGCTACCACCTTGCCAACCAGGAACTAGCTTTTTGAAGGTACACACCTGTGCCACTAGAGAACCCAACTGCAGCCAATCTGTCAGGCTCAGCTGCTACGTTGTTTAATTGGTGCATCTGATTGGCCAATAACTTGTGCTACGGCGCAAATAAAAACAGAAATTCAGAACGATGAAGAATGTGAGATAATTAATGGAACAGAGCCAGAATGGTTGTCATAACAAGAGTAAAAGCATTTGATTTTTTATTACACGTCTATGGGCACTGAAACATGTTGGATCCCATGGTGACTTCCTCTTTTACACACACGGGACATGGCTCTCTATGTACACTTCCCACATACATTCAAACTGGTCTGACTGGAACTGATATGGCAAAAAAAAACAGGAACCTGAATTGAAATTGAACCGGCAGTAAGACTGACGCAGAGCTCCTCAAACTGAGTCTCTAATAGGTTTTTTATTTTTCTCCTGAGATGAAACTGAAAAAATCTTGTGATTGTGTGCAGGAACAAAGGGAACGTGGAGTCGAGCTCTCAGGACTACGAGACAAGTCTGGAGGTTTTGAGGTAAAACTGAAATGCTCCCAGTGAAAATTCTGCTTAGACCAGGGGTGGTCAGACTTTTAGGTTCACAGGGCAGATTGAGTTCTAACATTTGACCAGGGGGCTGGAACAGGATCAGATGGATGGCATGCTTCGGTAACCGCTAGATTAGACCGATAGAATGACGCTAGATTTTAAACAAGCGCTAAATGTTACATCAAGAGCGTTAAATTTCAAATCTAGTGGTGCTAGGTTTGAAATCTAAATGCTTGATGTAACATTTTGCTTGTTTTAACATCTAACACGCTTGTTTACAAGTGTGTATTGGTCCCGATGGCTTTCCATATCTGTGCACACTGTTTATTTTGACTTCATGCGCATCACGGAGACACACACATTTTAATGGAGGCAGTGTTGTTGTTTTCTCAACAAAGCCAATACACCCAGATTGCGCCATCTAGTGAGGAAACATCCGACTTGTACGGGAAATAAAACATTAACAATGTTTATAGATTTAATTTTTCAAGTTTGGTGGGCTGGATTAAAACTTTATCGGGTGGCATGTGGCCCGCGGGCCGTAGTTTGCCCATGCCTGGCTTAGAACTAAGGAACCAAATTGTGCTGAATCAGTGTCCACTGACAATTAAAAAGCACACATAAATGTCTGTCAGTGTTGGGCTGTGCATGTATGTATATAAGACAATCAGAACCCATCATGGAAACGATTGTTAATTAAGATACAGCGGGGAAAATAAGTATTTGACACATCAGCATTTTTATCAGTAAGGGGATTTCTAAGTGGGCTATTGACTCAAAATTTCCACCAGATGTAGCCATCAAGCCAAATATTGAATTCATACAAAGAAATCTGAACATTTAAGTTTACAAGTTGAGTCATAATAAATAAAGTGAAATGACACAGGGAATAAGTATTGAACACATGAAGATAACAAGGTGCAAAATGGCATAGAAAGCCAGGAGATCACCTGAAATCTGTCAGTATTGAGAGATAAACCCTGCCCCCTATCAGTACTAATTGATATCAGCTGCTTTAGTCCTAATTGTTGGCCTATAAAGACTTCTCATTACCCAGGAAACACAGGAAAGACTTCATGATGGGTAAAAGCAAAGAACTCTCTTGTAATCTTGTGTCAAATACTTATTTACCCCGCTGTATATGGATTGTTAATCACCATCTTTGAACTCATTTTGAAGCCATTCGCTATTGGTCAGTAATGGTCCTTCATTTTTATGAAAGATAATGATGTAGTTCCGTTCCGTCATCTTCCGCTTGTTCCGGGGTCGGGTCGCGGGGGCAACAGCCTCAAACGGGCAGCCCAGGCCTCTCTCTCCCCGGCTGCATCCTCTAGCTCACCTGGAACAATCCCAAGTCGTTCCCCGGCCATAGTCTCGGCCATAGCCGACATAGTCTCTCCAACGGGTCCGGGGTCTGCCCCTTGGTCTCCTCCCGGTTGGACGTGCCCGAAACACTTCGCCCGCGAGGCCCTCGGGGGTCATTTTGACCAGATGCCCGAACCACCCCATCTGGTTCCTCTCGACCTGGAGGAGGAGCGGCTCCACACCGAGCTCCTCCCGGATGGCAGAGCTCCTCACCCGATCTCAGAGTGAGAGCCCGGCCACCTTGCGGAGGAAGCTCATTTCGGCCGCTTGTACCCGCGATCTCATTCTTTTGGTGATGATGTAGTTTAGGTGAAATGATGTAATTATCTTCATTATAAACACGTGTGATTACGTGTGTTTGTTTCCAGGAGTAAAACTGGAGAACAAGCGTATGAGAACCTGGGGATGGACAACACGGAGGACAAAGCCACGCCAATGTGATTGTACCAAACCAGATGTTTTCCTCACAGCCCATTTTGGCCAGCTTCATCGTCCAGGACTTTGATTTTTTTTTCTAAATGAGTAATAGATCAGAGTCTGTGGGATAATTACCTGCTTGTTTACAACAATAAATAATCTGTTCCAACCAGCTACTTCCTGCTCTGTTAATCAACCACCAGAAATCATTAAGTTACAGCGAACATTCCAGGAGGACGGGGGATAAGTCTACAAGGAAAAAGTCCCAGTCGATCATTTTATTTTAATCATTTATTCAGGATTAAATCAAATGAATTTATTGTAGAAATTAAAACCCTGCTGGATTCCATCAACAAACATTCATGACAACAAAAAAAAATGGTTAATTACACAAAATCAAACTTTATCTACAAAAACATTAATATTTATTACAAGTTTTGTGCAGGAAATGTAAAAATATTCTCCCTTATTTTAGACTGAGAAAAACAATCTGCTAACGTCGTCAGCCTTTCACATTAAAACTAAATTCATCTTTTTCCTGAGTCGACTCACTTCCAAACGAACTTCTTGGAGAACGAAAATTTACAGTTTTATTAGTCTCCTTATTGATGGAAGGATGCTACTTAAAGACACATAATTAACGTAATTTCACGGCCATAAGGCGCATATAAAAGTCTTAGATTTTCTTCAAAATGAGCGGTGCGCCTTTTTGTGCGGTGCGCCTTGTGTGTGAGAAAAGGTGGACCTAAAAGAAAACGCGGTGCCCGCGAGGCGGACCTGAAAGAAAAGGCATGAGAACGTTAAAGAGTGAAGTGTGAGCGGCGTGGGAGCGATGGATGACCGAAGGAGACCACAGTTTCACGAAGGGTGGAAGGCAGCGCCGGGCGAGTTACGCTACAGTTTGCCAATGGATTGTAGATGCTTGGAGTAACGTGTCTGCTGGTACTGTTATCCGAGCTTTCGCAAAAGCTGGTATCCTTTCTGAGGAGCCGCACAGTACAGACAGTGACTTTGACAGCGAGGAGCGAAGTGGACCTGCTCTGTTGGATTTTGCGCAGCTGTTCGATTCCGAAACAGAGGATGAGGACTTTGACGGATTTGAATAAAGACTATTACCGGTAATGTGCTTGTTTAGTATCGTTACTACTTAAATAAAGTACAACCAAACTCAGTTTTGCTCCCGATCTATTTTTTAATACGCACATTTGCATGCTTGCGTGTGTGTTGTTGTAAGGCGGTGTGTGACTGAGACTGAGCCTTTTCGTACGGTGCGCCTAATGGTCGTGAAATTACGGTAGTAGAATTAAAAGAGTGAAATGATTTCAGGACGAATGGATTTAGAGTTAGCATCTGTGCTAACTGATGCTAATGGTTAGCATCTGTGCTAACTGATGCTAATGGAGGAATAAACACAAACTAACTACGTTTGTGTCTGAAATCAAGTATAATTGACTAAATTACAACATTCATCATCAATCTATCCTTCTGTTACAACAAATTGGATTCAAAATATAACCAGAGGTGCACATAAATCCACCATGATGAGTTGATTTTGACCACAAACATGGTGAGCATAAAAAAAATATTTTTTAAATGGGACCGAAAGCACTAAAATGAGAAATTTTATCACTAAAAACACAGTAAAAAATTATGTTTAAGAGATTATTGTGAAAAACAACACGTCCTCACAACGGGTTTAATAACCTTGCAATAAAAAAAAAAACCCTCAAACAAAAGCCGTGTTTTTTCAAATCAGCATACCCATTCATACGAAATAAACTTGTGTTTGAGATTCATTTTAAAATTTAGGCAATATTTCCGTTCCGTCATCTTCCGCTTGTTCTGGGGTCGGGACAGGGTGGCAACAGCCTCAAGCGGGCAGCCCAGGCCTCTCTCACCCCGGCTGCATCCTCTAGCTCACCTGGAAGGATCCCAAGTCGTTCCCCGGCTAGCTGAGACATAGTCTCTCCAGCGGGTCCGGGGTCTGCCCCTAGGTCTCCTCCCGGTGGGACGTGCCCGAAACACCTCAACCGCGAGGCGCTCGGGGGGCATCCTGACCAGATGCCCGAACCACCCCATCTGGCTCCTCTCGACCTGGAGGAGGAGCGGCTCGACACCGAGCGCCTCCCGGATGGCAGAGCTCCTCACCAGATCTCTGAGTGAGAGCCCAGCCACCCTGCGGAGGAAGCTCATTTTGGCAATATTTCCATTGATTAAGAACATTAATTTTTAGTGCTTTTAAATTTACACCAAGATCAAACTCACACGAGGAGCAAAATTATTGGTGTTTAAAAAGAGGCGGGCGAGAAATGGCGTTCAATGACCTCTCATAAAAATTAAAAAAGACCTCATGAAACCAAAGGTTTCTAAAGTGAGGTCGCGATGTTGTAGATGCGAGGGTTTCTGAGCTTTCGTTCTGTTGTCTTCCGCTTCAACAGCCTCAGAAGGAAGCCCAGACTTCCCTCACCCTGGCCACATCCTGCACCTCACCCGGGAGCATGTCTCTGTCCAGCTGTGGGATATAGTTTCTCCTAGCGGGACGTTGGTATACTCCCAGTGGGCAGAACATCTTATTGGTGAGGTGTCAGGAGGCATCCTAACCAGATGCCCGGACCACCTCATCTGGCTTCACTCGACCCGGAAGAAAAACGGCTCTATTCCAAGCTCCTCACTTTATCTCTGAGTGAGAGCCAAGTTCCCCTGGGAAGGAAGCTCATTTCGGCCGCTTGTATCTGCGATCTCGTTCTTTCAGTCACCACCCACAACTAGTTACCATGGTGAGGGTTGGAACGTAGATCGACTTGTAAATCGAGAGCTTTGCTTTTCGACTCAGCTCTTCCTTCACCACGACAGATTAATGCAGAGTCCTAATTATTGCAGATGTTGCACCAATCAGTCTGTCAATCTCTCGCTTCACTTGATGTAACTTTCCGTTCCGTTCCGTCATCTTCCGCTTGTTCCGGGGTCGGGTCGCGGGGGCAACAGCCTCAAGCGGGCAGCCCAGGCCTCTCTCTCCCCGGCTGCATCCTCTAGCTCACCTGGAAGGATCCCAAGTCGTTCCCCGGCCAGCTGTGAGACATAGTCTCTCTAGCGGGTCCGGGGTCTGCCTCTTGGTCTCCTTCCGGTTGGACGTGCCCGAAACACCTCGCCCGCGAGGCGCTCGGGGGGCATCCTGACCAGATGCCCGAACCACCCCATCTGGCTCCTCTCGACCTGGAGGAGGAGCGTCTCGACACCGAGCTCCTCCCGGATGGCAGAGCTCCTCACCCGATCTCTGAGTGAGAGCTCAGCCACCCTGCGGGGGGAGCTCATTCCGGCCGCTTGTACCCGCGATCTCATTCTTTTGGTCACCACCCACAGCTGGTGACCATGGTGAGGGTAGGAACGTAGATCCTGGTTACCATGGTGAGGGTAGGAACGTAGATCCTGGTTACCATGGTGAGGGTAGGAACGTAGATCCTGGTTACCATGGTGAGGGTAGGAACGTAGATCCTAGTTACCATGGTGAGGATAGGAATGTACGTAGATCCTGGTTACCATGGTGAGGGTAGGAACGTAGATCCTGGTTACCATGGTGAGGGTAGGAATGTAGATCCTGGTTACCATGGTGAGGGTAGGAACGTAGATCCTGGTTACCATGGTGAGGGTAGGAACGTAGATCCTGGTTACCATGGTGAGAGTAGGAACATAGATCAACTTGTAAATCGAGAGCTTTGCTTTTCGTCTCAGCTCTCTCTTCACCACGACGGACCGATGCAGCGTCCTAGTTATTGCTGATGCCGCACCGATCCGCCTGTCGATCTCCCGCTCCATCCTTCCCCCACTCGTGAACAAGACCCCGAGATACTTAAACTCCTCCACTTGGGGCAGGACCCTGTCCCTGACCCACAGGGGGCATTCCACCCTTTTCCGGGCGAGGACCATGGACTTGATGTAACTTTTAAAACTAAATTATAAAAACATTTTGCTGATTGTTTTTTTTGTTGATATGTGCACCTCTGATTATAGCCGCTAACGTTAAGCATGTTTGAAATGTACGTAATCATCCTTCTAAAATTAGCTTCGCTAGCTAATACCCACAACATTTAGTTGCTCCAAAACCACGTGGAGTAAACTTTTACAACTAATTCAGCCAGAAAAACACAATTATAGAGCTTCATAGTGTCTTCTTCTTATTTTTATATCACATTCTTCAGATGTTTTACATCCACTGAGGACGCTAACACTCTCCCTTTAGTTCCAGTGTGTATGCTAAGCTATGATAATCATGGCTCCTAATATCGGATTTAATTTAAAAGAGCCCAACTAACATCAGTAGAACTTTTCATTAACTTTCAGACGATGTAATTTGACTTTACTCGTTAAAATGCTACCAAACACTGTTTTTTCTTACAATGACTTCTTGAAATCTATGAATTCAGATAAATATTTAGTTAAAAAAAACACCACATTTAATTGAAAATTAAATGCCTTTCATAAATTTATTCTGAGAGATAATTGAATTTATGGAGAGAATTTGAAGCTAATTACAGTCATCAAAAATATAAACGCAACACTTTTGTTTTTGCTCCCATTTTTCATGAGATGGACTTGAAGATCTAAAATTCATTCCAGATACACAATATTACCATTTCTCTCAAACACTGTTCACAAATCTGTCTAAATGTGTGATAGTGAGCACTTCTGCTTTGCTGAGATAATCCATCCCACCTCACAAGTGTGCCACATCAAGATGCTGATCTGACATCACGATTAGTGCACAGGTGTTCCTTATACTGCCCACAATAAAAGGCCACCCTGAAATGTGCAGTTTTGTTTTTGCTTTATTGGCGGTCTGGGGACTTCAGTCAGTATCTGGTGTGACCACCATTTGCCTCATGCAGTGCTACACATCTTCTTCGCATAGAGTTTATCAGATTGTCTATTGTGACCTGTGGAATGTTGGTCCACTCCTCTTCAATGGCTGAGCGAAGTTGCTGGATATTAGTGGGAACTGGTGCACGCTGTCGTATACGCCGGTCAAGCACATCCCAAACATGTTCAATGGGTGACATGTCCGGTGAGTATGCTAGCCATGCAAGAACTGGGACATTTTCAGCTTCCAAGAATTGTGTACAGATCCTTGCAACATGGGGCCGTGCATTATCTTGCTGAAACATGAGGTGATGTTCATGGATGTATGGCACAACAATGGGCCTCAGGATCTCATCACGGTATCTCTGTGCATTCAAAATGCCATCAATAAAATGCACCTGTGTTCTTCGTCCATAACAGATGCCTGCCCATACCATAACCCCACCACCACCACCATGGGCCACTCGATCCAACACTGACATCAGCAAAGCGCTCACCCACACATGGATTTTAATCCATGTAGCACTCTGAGACTTGATTTCAAGTATAGAGTGCATTATAAATAAAATACATTATTATTATTATTACAACGCCACACACACTGTTTGCCATCTGCCCTGAACAATGTAGACCGAGATTCATCCGTGAAGAGAACACTTCTCCAACGTGCTAGACGCCATCGAATGTGAGCATTTGCCCACTCAAGTCTGTTACGGCGACGATCTGGAGTCAGGTTAAGACCCCGATGAGGACAACGAGCATGCAGTTGAGCTTCCCTGAGACGGTTTCTGACAGTTTGTGCAGAAATTGTTTGGTTATGCAAACCAATTGTTTCAGCAGCTGTCTGAGTGGCTGGTCTCAGACGATCTCGGAGGTGAACCTGCTGGATGTGGAGGTCCTGGGCTGGTGTGGTAACTCGTGGTCTGTGGTTGTGAGGACGGTTGGATGTACTGCCATATTCTCTGAAACGCCTTTGGAGACGGCTTATGGTGGAGAAATGAACATTCAATGCACGAGCAACAGATCTGGTTGACATTCCTGCTGTCAGCATGCCAATTACACGCTCACTCAATGCTTGTGGCATCTGTGGCATTTTGCTGTGAGACAAAACTGCACATTTCAGGGTGGCCTTTTATTGTGGGCAGTATAAGGGACACCTGTGCACTAATCATGATGTCAGATCAGCATCTTGATGTGGCACACTTGTGAGGTGGGATGGATTATCTCAGCAAAGCAGAAGTGCTCACTATCACACATTTAGACAGATTTGTGAACAATGTTTGAGAGAAATGGTAATATTGTGTATCTGGAATGAATTTTAGATCTTCAAGTCCATCTCATGAAAAATGGGAGCAAAAACAAAAGTGTTGCGTTTATATTTTTGTTGAGTGTAGGTGTCATCAATGAAAATAAAAATCTAAACGTCAACAAGTCTTTATGCAAAATAAACTTTTTAAAGTTTATTCAACCACATTGGAATTTTTTTTTTGTGTGTTTTAAAATGATATCAAATAATTTTCTATTAAAGTCATGCACATTTGAATATTTTTTTTTAGTTTAACACCTTATTTGGATGCCAAGATGTTCTTGGCCTTGAATTTTGTCTGTTACAATCTAATGTAAGCCAGAAGTGTTTAGTTTACAACAAAAAAAAATCAGATTTTATGGGAATGCACCAAAACAAGAGTATGCACTAACTTTGTTAGCTTGATGCTTTACACTGTTTTTGCATTTGTAACTGAGATTTACACTGTGCGGTGCACGTACCAAGAGCAGGACCAAGCCAGGAACGAGAGGGAGGAATTCTCACTATCAAAACAGAATTTAAGTGAATTCCAAAGTTTGTTTTTTGTCCAGTGGTACATTTCTGAGCAATAAAAAGCAGGGCTGCAGCGACCTTTTATTATTTCTATTGATTCTTTTGTTTGATTAATCGGTTTTTAGTGTTTTTATACCATTATTTTATAAATAATAATGAAATTAGTCATAAATTTAAAGTAAAACTAATTTTAATAGAACAAAATGTTTTTCTAAAAAATACTTTTTAACACTAAGAAAACTAAAATGTACATTTAAGTACCGCCGTAGTAGCTAATGGTGACTTTATGTTTTATAATATAATCTATATTTTTATCATAAAATCTTTTCAATTTACAAAATTAAAGAAGTTTTTTTTATCAGTTTGATAAATGTATCAGTTTTAATTTGCAGATTTTTTTCTTCCCGTTTAAATGTGTTAGCATGCTATGCTAGAAGTTTCCATATCGCAGCGCCGAGTTTACACTTTAAAAGTGAAATAGACTCATATTTTAAACAATTTCTCACATTTAGTCAGTCATCTTCTTATCCGCCTGTCCCTTTCAGGGTTGCGGGGCGTGCCAGAGCCCATCCCGGCTAATTTAAGGCGATGGGCAGGGTACACCCCGAGCAGGTCGCCAGTCTGTCGTGGGGCCACACACATACAACCATCCACACACACACTCATTCCTAGGGGCAATTTGGCAATCAACCTAGCATGCATGTTTTTGGAGGGTGGGAGGAAACCCACGCAAACACAGGGAGAACATGCAAACGCCACAAAGAAAGGACAGTGTTCCAAGCCTCGTCCCCATCCGGGACTCGAACCCACGACCTTCTTGCTGTCAGGCCACTGCGCCACCCACTGCGCCACCGTGCTGCCCTTCTCGCATTTATTTTGTTTTAATTTAACTGTCTGGGGTTTTTTTTTTTTGTTGTTTGAACATCCTTCAGACATTTTTGTCTCATTTTCTGCTGCTAATGCTGGAGATGGTGGCTCAGTGGGTAGAGCGTTCGCCCGCAAACCGGAGGTTCGCATCCCACTGAGTGCACATCTAGGGTCTTTGGAGAAGACTCTAATTACTTAATTTACTGAAGGGTTTATTACTATCTTGAACAAATGGAATCATGTTTTAATATGTTTACATAGATTAAATATTATCAGTGCCTCCTCTTTAATTAAATTCCATTTTACTTTAGAAGTAATTAATTAAATTAAATTAAATTAATCTTCTTAAGAGGATCATTTCTGTTTTTTAAACTTATGTCTAAAAAACAAATTACCGTAATTTCACGGCTATAAGGCGCATATATAAGTCTTAGATTTTCTTCAAAATGAGCGGTGCGCCTTTTTGTGCGGTGCGCCTTGTGTGTGAGAAAAGGCGGACCTGAAAGAAAACACATGAGAACGTTAAAGAGTGAAGTGTGAGCGGCGTGGGAGCGATGGATGACCGAAGGAGACCACAGTTTCACAAAGGGTGGAAGGCAGCGCCGGGCGAGTTACGCTACAGTTTGCCAATGGATTGTAGATGCTTGGACTAACGTGTCTGCTGGTACTGTTATCCGAGCTTTCTCAAAAGCTGGTATCCTTTCTGAGGAGCCGCACAGTACAGACAGTGACTTTGACAGCGAGGAGCGAAGTGGACCTGCTCTGTTGGATTTTGCGCAGCTGTTCGATTCTGAAACAGAGGATGAGGACTTTGACGGATTTGAATAAAGACTATTACCGGTAATGTGCTTGTTTAGTATCGTTACTACTTAAATAAAGCACAACCAAACTCAGTTTTGCTCCCGATCTATTTTTAATACGCACATTTGCATGCTTGCGTGTGTGTTGTTGTAAGGCGGTGTGTGACTGAGGCTGCGCCTTTTCGTACGATGCGCCTAATGGTCGTGAAATTACAATAAATATTCAGAGCAAACAGAAACGTCAGTAGTTTGATCCAAGTATTAAAAACTCATGCAGATCGTTTTTATGTTTCCTATAAAATGAAACTTTAAAACGTATTATTAATGAGATTTTTTAACTCGGGTGATTTCATCAAGTTTTAGATTCTAGAAGAAAAGCGTTTGTTTCACCAGCCAGCAGATCGACCATAGACCATTTAAAATGATCTCTGCAGTTAAGAGGTTGAGGTTTATTTTCATTCTGTTCTACAAAATCAGACTGAAAGGCTGGCTCAGCTGTTTGCTGTGTAACAGCTACCGAATCCGCATCAGAACAGTAACATAAACCAGAAAGAAAATTAAACAAAAAAGACTTAAGTGAACAAAATGCACAAAAAGCCATAAAGCAGCCTGACTGGAGCTTCTTATTTACCTTCTTCCAGTGGAAACACATGCAGGTTTATTTAAGAGCTTAAGTTTAAGATTGGTTCTACATGCTGCTGTGAACATGAGGAGGATAAACTGTCTCCTCTTCTGGTTCATCTATAGCTGAAACTTCCATCTGATCAATCTGGCTGTGCTAGAAGAACTAACGAGATCTCCATGTTTCATCCACTACAGAGTATTTGGCTAAAACCGGGTCTAAAACCTGGTTTCTTCAAGCAGCAACAATGAGGACTAAATTAGAAAACACGTGAAAATATGAAAAGACGTGACCTTCCCAGTGCCTCAAACTGGGAATTTTCCAGTTAAGAGGAAGAACTTTGGAGGTTTGTGCAAATCCTAGATCATATCGGATATGAGTTGAACTGAAGTGTCCCAGTACCATGTGTTATGACAAGATGTCCAGTGTGACTGTTCCTTTTTGTTTTTTAAGGATGGCGACCGCCTGCTCATGTGTCGCTCCCTGTAGACTTTCTCCGTTTACCGCCAGGATCTGGTCGCCACGTTTCAGACGCCCGTCCATGGCCGCCGCCCCCTGAACACAAACAAAACCCATGGTGTCATCTTCCTGATGCCCTGATAACCAGTAATGTTTATCTGATTCAAATCATGTTTTTAATTACCTTACAAATGACCTCACTTAAAAATTAATTACTTTGTACAAGTAATTAGTTCCAAACTAAAGTAACTGTATTTCTAAAACCTCAAATTTAAACCTTTGATATTTTAGAGCAATTAAATTGTTTTAAATCTAAAAAATGTCCTCAAGACTTTAAACATTTAAAAATATACAAAGAAGTACTGTATTTTTTGGACTATAACTCGCACCTGAGTATAAGTCGCACCAGCGAAAAATGCACAAAAAGAAGGAAAAAACAATATATAAGTCACACTGGTCCATAAGTCGCATTTCTGGGAATTTTATTTGGGAATTAACTCAACACCAACAACAGACATTTTTCTTTGAAAGGTATTTTCAAAAGTAAATAAAATAGAGAACAACAGGTGGTAAAGTATACGTTCGGTACGATTACAGTTTTCAGCTGCATATTATACTATTTTCAACTTGTAATCTGCAAAAAATGTAAAAAATTTGGCCCAATTTTTGTTCTTCCTTTTCTGATCCTGGTTACAATGGTGAGGGTAGGAACATAGATCCTGGTTACCATGGTGAGGGTAGGAATGTAGATCCTGGTTACCATGGTGAGGGTAGGAACATAGATCCTGGTTACCATGGTGAGGGTAGGAATGTAGATCCTGGTTACCATGGTGAGGGTAGGAACATAGATCCTGGTTACCATGGTGAGGGTAGGAATGTAGATCCTGGTTACCATGGTGAGGGTAGGAACATAGATCCTGGTTACCATGATGAGGGTAGGAACGTAGATCCTGGTTACCATGGTGAGGGTAGGAACGTAGATCCTGGTTACCATGGTGAGGGTAGGATTGTAGATCCTGGTTACCATGGTGAGGGTAGGAACATAGATCCTGGTTACCATGGTGAGGGTAGGAACGTAGATCCTCGTTACCATGGTGAGGGTAGTAACATAGATCCTGGTTACCATGGTGAGGGTAGGAACGTAGATCCTGGTTACCATGGTGAGGGTAGGAACGTAGATCCTCGTTACCATGGTGAGGGTAGTAACATAGATCCTGGTTACCATGGTGAGGGTAGGAACGTAGATCCAGGTTACCATGGTGAGGGTAGGAACGTAGATCCTGGTTACCATGGTGAGGGTAGGAACGTAGATCCTGGTTACCATGGTGAGGGTAGGAACGTAGATCCTGGTTACCATGGTGAGGGTTGGAACGTAGATCCTGGTTACCATGATGAGGGTAAGAACGTAGATCCTGGTTACCATGGTGAGGGTTGGAACGTAGATCCTGGTTACCATGGTGAGGGTAGGAACGTAGATCCTGGTTACCATGGTGAGGGTAGGAACGTAGATCCTGGTAACCATGGTGAGGGTAGGAAAGTAGATCCTGGTTACCATGATGAGGGTAGGAACGTAGATCCTGGTTACCATGGTGAGGGTAGGAACGTAGATCCTGGTTACCATGGTGAGGGTAGGAACGTAGATCCTGGTTACCATGGTGAGGGTAGGAACGTAGATCCTAGTTACCATGGTGAGGGTAGGAACGTAGATCCTGGTTACCATGGTGAGGGTAGGAACGTAAATCCTGGTTACCATGGTGAGGGTAGGAACGTAAATCTGGTTACCATGGTGAGGGTAGGAACGTAGATCCTGGTTACCATGGTGAGGGTAGGAACGTAGATCCTAGTTACCATGGTGAGGGTATGAACATAGATCCTGGTTACCATGGTGAGGGTAGGAACGTAGATCCTAGTTACCATGGTGAGGGTAGGAATGTAGATCCTGGTTACCATGGTGAGGGTAGGAACGTAGATCGACTTGTAAATCCAGAGCTTTGCTTTTCGGCTCTGCTCTCTCTTTACCACGACGGACCGATGCAGTTCTTCCTTTTCAGTTGTTTTTATGTTAGCAGCAAAGTTGAAACTATAGCGCCGTCCCGCAACTCTGTGACTCAAACCCATGACCCTCTTGCTGTGAGGCCTCTGTGGTCGCTACTGCACCAGGAAAAATAACCAATCAGATTACTCCATTTCTCAAAAAGTAATTCCATTATAATGAACTGGTGTCATTCTCAATACTGGCACTGACACACATACAGTGTGTGAAAATGTTCTTTAAAATCAGTTAAGTCCTTACATAAAGCCCTGTGGCACACCTCTTTTAAAGGTCCCCTATTATGCAAAACTGACTTTTATGAGGTTTTAACCTTTTATTTTACTTAGTACTACCCCAAACAATCCCCCAAAGTGTGTTTTATTGTGATTCATGCTATTTTGAGATATTTAAATTCAAAGTAAGGGGCGTGTTCTCCAAACCTCTAACGACTGGTGGAACATAGTGACGTACATCTGTTTTTTGTTCAGCCCCCTGCAGCTCAAACACGAATGAATGAAAATCACAATGAATGACAACCAATCGCAACCAACGGGGCGGGTCCCGGGAAAAAAAAAAAGAAAAAAAGACTGAAACAAGCCGTTTTGAGTTCCGGGTTGGAAACTGCGCTCCCAAACAGGGTATTATTTAAAACCTTTTGTGTTGAGATTGTGGCGGAATGTAAAATTATGCATATCAGATACATAGCACTGGATAAAATAAGGGAAAAAAGGCATAATAGGGGACCTTTAAATCCATTGATACTGAAAACGTAAGACTGCGCCTAGAGGCAACACTGAGAACAACAACACTGTCTTTATTTACAGGCTGCTGAGTTTAGTTTTCTTTAGAAATCTACGGGTGCTGCCAGTTTTTACAGCCCGGAGCATCTCTTTTTTGGATCAGAAGAGCTACTGTTGGAGGTGAAAGTGAAGAACAAAGTTCAGACTGTGGTTCTGACCTTGCTGAAAACGGTCTTGACATAGATGGGCAGGTCTCCATGTGGACTACCAAAACCTCCAACGATGCTGAAGCCGAGTCCCTCTGAGCCCTTCTCCAGACTGATGCTGCAGGGCCGTGGACCCCTAAAAAAAGAAAGCTTCAAGTTCAGGTTGTGTGTAGAAGTATTATTATTAGACATTTTGTTCTCACTCAGGTTCAGCCGTGCTGTTTGTGTCCGTGTTGGCAGTCAGGCTACAGCTGGACAGACTTTCCACCTGGGACGCGATGGCGCTCATGTTTGTGTCTGCTGCCACCTGAGACGAAGAAAAACCTCATTTTATTGCCGTAATTTCACGACTATAAGGCGCACCTAAAAGTCTTAGATTTCCTTCAAAATGAGTGGTGCGCCTTTTCGTGCGGTGCGCCTTGTGTGTGAGAAAAAGCGGACCTAAAAGAAAACGCGGTGCCCGCGAGGCGGACCTGAAAGAAAAGGCATGAGAACGTTAAAGAGTGAAGTGTGAGCGGCGTGGGAGCGATGGATGACCGAAGGAGACCACAGTTTCACAAAGGGTGGAAGGCAGCACCGGGCGAGTTACGCTACAGTTTGCCAATGGATTGTAGATGCTTGGACTAACGTGTCTGCTGGTACTGTTATCCGAGCTTTCTCAAAAGCTGGTATCCTTTCTGAGGAGCCGCACAGTACAGACAGTGACTTTGACAGCGAGGAGTGAAGTGGACCTGCTCTGCTGGATTTTGCGCAGCTGTTCGATTCGGAAACAGAGGATGAGGACTTTGACGGATTTGAATAAAGACTATTACCGGTAATGTGCTTGTTTGGTATCGTTACTACTTAAATAAAACACAAATAAAAACACCTAAAACATAAAAAAAAGAAACATTGCAAGTAAAGAGCCATAAAAAGGGAACTAAAACCAATCAAATTAGAGATCTGGGATATCCCTCCACTGGCTACCCGTTAAATACAGAATTTAGTACAAGCTCTGCCTCCTCACCCATCAGTGCATACACGGCACTGCACCTGTTTATCTCCAAGAACTCCTAACCCTCCACACCACTGTCCGAGACCTGCACTCCTTCTCCTAACCCTCCACACCACTGTCCGAGACCTGCACTCCTTCTCCTAACCCTCCACACCACTGTCCGAGAACTCCTAACCTTCCACACCACTGTCCGAGACCTGCACTCCTTCTCCTAACCCTCCACACCACTGTCCGAGAACTCCTAACCTTCCACACCACTGTCCGAGACCTGCACTCCTTCTCCTAACCCTCCACACCACTGTCCGAGACCTGCACTCCTCCTCCTCCTACTGCCTGCACCAACCAAGGACCAAACTCTCCACTATGGGGGACAGGGCCTTCCAGGCAGCTGCTCCACGGCTCTGGAACGATCTTCCCGAGAGCTTGAGGGCTCCACAGATCGTTGAGGTTTTTAAGAAAAGACTGAAGACATTTTTATTTCTAAAGGCTTTTCAGCAAAGTTTTTAGTGTTTTTTTTTTGTTATGGTTTTATTTAATTTTGCTGTTTGTTGTTCCTTTTGGTCATTGTAGCACTTTGAGATCTCCACTGGAGATGGAAAGTGCATCACAATTAAAGGCAGGGTATTAAATATACAAATAGGAGGATGTTCAAAAGGATCATTGATGATCTGAAAAGGTTTGTCAAGAATCTGGATTTGTAAATTTCCTCTAGAACAGAGAAGTCCTCCGATCAGAGCGATTTTTATTTTTCTTTCATGGTGATGTCATCAAACCACACAGTGATCCAGCTGCTAAAGAGACTCTCAATCCTTCACCAGTATAAGTTTAAAAGAATTCATTCTTTGTGTTTGTAAAAAGAAGAGACACAGGTGAGCGGAGTTGTGATCTTTGGAAAATGTGTGTGAAGTATATTCAGCTTTTAGTTACTTGAGGCCAAGAATGTGTCTACTTGTTAGGGCAGCAACTAACGATTATTTTGATCATCGATTAATCTGTCGATTATTGGATCGATTATTCGATTAATCGGAAAGACATGACCATTTTATAAATATTACTTTTTCAGCACATTATAGAATGTAATTGTGTAAAACACAACTCATAACCACATAAACAACACGTTGGGTTTATTACAGTAAGAGCAAATGTTAATCTTTCTGTCAAATAAAGAGGTAGGAAATAATAAATCTACTTACTGTATACAGTAAAAGTAAATCATAAGCACACATAAAATGTGCTTTAGAGGTACTGGCTAATAAAACATCAAATGTAAACTGTTGGATCACATTTGAAAACAATTTGCTCAATTTGCTCTCTACTGCCCCACTTGGAGACCAATTTAAGTGCAGTTGACAGCAAAAACTTTTTAGACGATTAATCGATGAGCAAATTAGTTGACAACTATTTTGATAATCGATTATAATCGATTAAATCAATTGACTGTTTCAGCCCTAATACGGAGGAACCATCCAACGACTCAGGCTGTACGTGCGTCTGACTGTGAACGTGATATTTCCCAAACCACTGAGGATATTTTAATAAATCTACACTCATGTCATTAGTCCCAAAATTAATAATAAAAGTTTCAGATCTCCAGGTACAAGTATTTTTTATCTAATGACCTTTTGGTATAAAAATGTCCATTTGGAACAAGCTGTTCAAATATGTGCCAAATGTGCCAAAATTGAATTTTTGATCTTCTTTCATCTTTTTAGTAAAAAAAAAAAAAAAAAATGCATTTTATTGTTTCAGTGACTGCAAGTACCCCCTACAGATTATTTTTTTGTTATGATTTTTCAAATGTATATTTTCATTTTTTGGCTGTAATTATGCATTTTTTCTACAAAAATAATGCACAAGAAATGTTTTTAGGCAAAAAATATGCTCCAAAGCCTCAGAAATACAGTTCGCCAAAAGAAATGTTTAAAATAAACTTGAAAATTGCTCTATCTTTCTTTCTGTCTGCAGAGCGTAAAGCTCTGCTGTGCGCATGTTTTGATTGTAAAATTCCCTTACGCAGCTTAATAAAAAGCTCCCGGATTGGTCCGGTTATGAGTCAAGCCCCTTGTTATGAAGCTGTGATGATAGGCTACTTTCTCATGTCAATTATTTAGTATAAAGTGATGTCATTAGCCAGCTATTAGCCCTTGGGCAAGCTCGAACACAATACTAGTCTAATATCATAATCAATAGTCCAGGAAACTCAGGACAACCTTTTAGAACAATAAACCATCTGGTAAAACCACCAAACCAGATGGTGGTACACGTCCTGATTGAAAGAGTAGTTGCCTCTTAAATTACAATCCAATGTAAACTTTCAATCTATTTCAAAAGTTTTGATCAGGCTTTCGATTTGCTCACTGCACTGAGACAGACCTGGTTAGGGTCACTAATGATTTACTCGTGGGCTCTAACCAGGATTCTTTATTACTACTTCTGACGTTATTATTACTCCATGACCTCACAGCTGCCTTCAACACTGTCGACCACATCATCCTTCCCATTGATTTATTCAAACATCTGGTGTTTGTAGTTCTTTAAAATCAAAAGAACTACAATACCCATGATGCTGTGCATCACCATTTGTTTAATGCAGGGAATAAATTAAGGAAAGTATTTTCAATAGAAATGAATTGAATAACTGACCAAAAAATTAACAATAATCAATTACTCACATGTATTCAAAACTTTTTTCACAAGAGGGATACTGTGTATAACTTTAGAGGATGTGATGTGTTTAAAAAGATCAGTGTAAGAACATTGTTTTTCAGTTACTGGAGTAAATCTTTGGAATAACTTGGATCAGGAGTTTTTAGAAAGTAAAACATTTCAACAGAACAGTAGTTTATAAAAGAAAAAGATGATAAAATCATACGTGGAAAACCAAATGCTGAAGGTAAATACTTTATTTCATTTAAACTGCTGTACGTGTGGATATTTGTTATTATTTGTAAAGTGTCACAAACTGTCTAATTTAAAATATAAATGTTTAAAGGGGCAGGCGCCATAAGCTTCGGCTTCAACCTACTCCTTTTTCAGACTTGGTACATATTTGGGGTTTTTTTGTGCTTCAAGAAAATGTTTCAATGTCTGGAAAAAAACAAACTCCTGACTTTATTACTACTTTATGACGCCTCAGCCGCCTTCAACATCGTTGACCACATCATCCTTATCATTGATTTATTCATACATGTGGTGTTTGTAGTTCTTTAAAATCAAAAGAACTACAATACCCATGATGCTGTGCGTCACCGTTTGTTCAATGCAGGGAATAAATAAAGTAAAGCATTTTTAATTGAAATAAACTGAATAACTGACCATAAATAATTTACAATAATCATCACGATGAACATGTAAAAAAATAGAAATGATAAACAATATAGAGTTTAAAAAATAAAAAGATCAAAGGACTGGAATGAATGGAATGTGTTCCTTGACAATTTGTCCTTTGATGACGCCTTTGATGTCCACAGTACCTTTACCAGTACAAACAGAGCAGCAGCAGAGAAACGCGTTCCTTACAAGAAACTTTGAATCCTTTATTTAAAAGATGGCTACTATAAAAATGAAAAGTAAATTGAGCAGGTTGATACAAGAAAGACAAGAATGGAGAAAACAAAGGCAAGAGACTCGTAGCAAGTCTACCAGACGTACTTTTAACAAGCTGGTTGAAGAAAGACGACAATGGAGAAAGAGAAAACGAGAGAATCGTACCATGGTCACTCCAGGTACTTTGGAATTTCTGTTGGACATGAACATGCGCTCATTTCAGGATGAACTCTTAATCAATACCATTTGGTTTCATCTGACTGTTTTGGATGAACAGAATCGCCATCACAGAGTTTACCAAATGAAGTCCAACATGAAAAAATTCAAACAAGGTTTGACAACAAAGACGTTAACTATTTTTAGAGCCATCTGCAGGAAGAATAAAATCACAGATATACAAAGAGTGAAAGTCTCCAAAAACCAGACGAGATGCCAAGAAACAAAAGAAGGTATGAATCGTACCGGGTCTACCCACAGTACTTTTAACAAGCTGGTTGAAGAAAGACGACAATGGAGAAAAAGAAAACTAGAGAATCGTACCGTGGTCACTCCAGGTACTTTAGAATTTCTGCTGAACAGGAACATGCGCTCATTTCAGGATGAACGCTTACTAAAAAACATTTGGTTTCATCCGACTGCTTTGGATGGACAGAATCGCCTTCATAGAGTTTACCAAATGAAGTCCAACATGAAAAAAATCAAACAAAGTTTGAAAACAAAGACATTAACGATTTTCAGAGCATCTGCAGGAAGAACAAAATTACAGATATACAAAGAGTGAAAGTCTCCAAAAACCAGACGAGATGCCAAGAAACCTAATAATGAAGATGGACGAAGATGAAGAAGGTTGTAGACCAAACAATAACATTAAAATGTTTCTGGGCCAAGTCGTAAAAAATACTAAAACAAGCATAAAAATAATTAAAAAAAACAATAACACCGTACCACGTCACCCCCTTCCCTTGAAGAAATTCCAACAAAAGAGACCAAAGACTGCAAACAGAAAGGAGAGTATCTAATGGGTGGATTTCTGTGTCTTCGAGACAGCGGAGCTGGGATGACCTCCCCAGGTGCAGGCCTGGGGAGGATGGCCAGGGATGGCGATCCTGGAGTGCGAGGATCCCCTTCTCGGAATTGCTGAGAGTCCGACGGAAAAGGCATGCCGACAGAGCCGTGTCAGCCCGGTTGCAGGCGGTGCCTGAAACCACCAAAAAACTTTACCTTCTCGTTGGAACATCTATCTTATTTTCTAGAAACAGTCTTGACCAAAGATGGAAAATCAGATAGACTCCTTTTACGAACTTTTGAACAAACAGACAGTCCTCACTTACTGAGGATTTTCCTGGAGTCCTAAGAACAATATGGCAACTCTGAACTCAATACAGTTTTCTCCAATAAACATCTAAACTTGCACTTATCTCTGTCTTTTATTTACTGGTTTTATCCCATCCGTCCACAAAATACGGAGTAGGGCAGCAACTAACGATTATTTTGATCATCGATTAATCTGTCGATTATTGGATCGATTATTCGATTAATCGGATAAACATGACAATTTTATAAATATTACTTTTTCGGCATATTATAGAATGTAATTGTGTAAAACACAACTCATAACCACATAAACAACACGTTGGGTTTATTACAGTAAGAGCAAATGTTAATCTTTCTGTCAAATAAAGAGGTAGAATATTATCATTTCTAGAAAGTAATAAATCTACTTACTGCATACAGTAAAAGTAAATCATAAGCACCCATAAAATGTGCTTTAATAGTACTGCCTAATAAAACATCAAATGTAAACTGTTGGATCACATTTGAAAACAATTTGCTCAATTTGCTCTCTACTGCCCCACTTGGAGACCAATTTAAGTGCAGTTGACAGCAAAACTTTTTAGACGATTAATCGATGAGCAAATTAGTCGACAACTATTTTGATAATCGATTATAATCGATTAAATCGATTAACTGTTTCAGCCCTACTACTTGTAATACTTCATTGCTCAAGCTGTCTCTGACGGCTTATGGTGTTCTCTTGAAACAGATCAACCACGACCATCCAAGATTCAATTCAATTCAATTTTATTTGTTTAGCCCAAAATCACAGAATTTCCGTCTCGATGGGCTTCACAAGAAAAAGAGGAATGTATTAACACAAATACACAGCAAAAAAAAAAACTAACAAATACTAACTAAACAAGACTAGTACATTTATGCACTTAGACTCTCCTTCACGGTGAGAAAAACTCCTAAAAACCCATCAGTGGGGAAAACATAAGAAACCTCATGGGGATCCATGTGAAAGAGAGATCCCTCTCAGGGACGAGCAACCAATGTGTCACAGATTATTGTTTAAATATTAGCTTATTCTAATCTACAGTTAAATATCTAAAGAAGTCAATAGATGTTCTTCATCCTGATGGTTACCAGTAGTGGAACGTAACGAAGTAAATGTACTTCGTTACTGTACTTAAGTAAAAAAATTGTGTATCTGTACTTTAGTTAAGTAAAATTTAAGACCGGTACTTTTACTTTTACTTCACTACATTTTTAGAGTAAATATCTGTACTCTTACTTCGCTACTTTTTAAAAGTGTGTTTTACATTTTTTGTTACATTTTTGTTCAGGAATTTGAAAAATACACAGTTTTTTTTTTTTTGGCGCATCTTGAAGCCGCATCGCCAAAATCAAAAGGAGCAGTTGATCGGGAGAAGAAGTCATGAATCGAGAAACATTTTCCATTCATTCAAAAACCTAACATCAAATCTAGTACAAATTAAAAAGAGTCAGAAGATCGTTGTTCGTTGTGTTTACTTCTAAATAAAAAGTTGAGCCATCATTACACAGAGCAGGGGCGGATCTAGAATTTTCCAAAGAGGGGTGGAGCTTTGACAAAGCCAATATATAGTGAGTGGGGGCCTCCCCCCAAAAACATTTTAAAAAATAAGTGTCATTTTCCTCCATTTTGGTGCCCATTCACTGGCCCTTCTAGGGGATAGCTTGACTTGTCCCCTTTCCTTTTATTTTATTTATTTTTTCTGGACCAAAATAGGCGGGAGAGGGGGGGTCACACCCCTGCAGAGTATTTATCCTGGTTACCATGGTGACACCCTATAGCATAACAAATAACATTTGAATTATGGTCGAATACTTTTACTTTTTACTTAAAAAGTACAATTTACACCAACTACTTTTGTACTTTTACTTAAGTAGATTTTTTTTATTGGTACTTTTACTTTTACTTAAGTAAATTTTTTGCCTAATTATCTGTACTTTTACTTAAGTACAAAAAGTGAGTACTTCATCCACCACTGATGGTTACACGGGGATCTGCTCCAGTAAACGTTAAGATATCACACACATACCCATATGTGCTTAATTTGTCCCTCTCTGTACTCTACCTAATGATTAACGTCACTGAAATGCTCTCACACTCGTTAATAAAAGGTGTTATGCAGAAGTAAAACTTTGGAGAAGTCTGTGAGCGTGGTGCATGGACCTTTTTGTCCCAGCGGCCTCTGACAGTTCCCGTTCTACAAAAGCCATTTTTACATTCATCAGCTGACTCTGTTTGTGTTCATTTTATTTCTTTATTGAATGTTAAGAGTAAACCTAACATGTAACACCCAGAAACATTCATTTATCAGCTGTTTGTATCATAAATAACAACTGATAAGTCGTTCTGATGACGACTGCAATAAAACCAGTTGACGGGTGAGAAGATACTCCAAACAGAAAGTCACTGGAGCGCTGTTTAAAACCTGTTGAAGGGACCCTTAACCTCATCTCCCTGTTCCAATACACCACTTTTTATCTGGTTGAAGTCCATCTGCTACATTCCACATACATGAACTATGTTCTAGTACAGAGGTGGGCCAAGTTTTGTCTTGCGGGACACAAAGGGTCCGATTGTACGACCAAACGGCCAAATCCAGAGTAAATTCATGGTGTGGATTGATATATAATATTTTTAAAAGGAAAAATAAAGAGGAAAGAGAGCGCAAGGTGCCGGAAAGCATGAACAAATGAGAGATTTTAAGTACTTAGGATCAACAGTCCAGAGCAATGGCGAGTGTGGAAAAGAGGTAAAGAAGCATGTGCAGGCAGGCTGGAACGGGTAGAGGAAAGTATCAGGTGTGATGTGTGATAGAAGAGTTTCAGCTAAAATGAAAGGAAAAGTGTACAAAACCATGGTGAGAGCGGCCATGCTGATTGGTCTAGAGACAGTGTGGTGAGAGCGACCATGCTGATTGGTCTAGAGACAGTGTGGTAAGAGCGGCCATGCTGATTGGTCTAGAGACAATGTGGTGAGAGCAGCCATGCTGATTGGTCTAGAGACAGTGTGGTGAGAGCGGCCATGCTGATTGGTCTAGAGACAGTGTGGTGAGAGCGGCCATGCTGATTGGTCTAGAGACAGTGTGGTGAGAGCGGCCATGCTGATTGGTCTAGAGACAGTGTGGTGAGAGCAGCCATGCTGATTGGTCTAGAGACAGTGCGGTGAGAGCGGCCATGCTGATTGGTCTAGAGACAGTGTGGTGAGAGCGGCCATGCTGATTGGTCTAGAGACAGTGTGGTGAGAGCGGCCATGCTGATCGGTCTAGAGACAGTGTGGTGAGAGCGGCCATGCTGATTGGTCTAGAGACAATGTGGTGAGAGCGGCCATGCTGATTGGTCTAGAGACAGTGTGGTGAGAGCGGCCATGCTGATTGGTCTAGAGACAGTGTGGTGAGAGCGGCCAAGCTGATTGGTCTAGAGACAGTGTGGTGAGAGCGGCCATGCTGATTGGTCTAGAGACAGTGTGGTGAGAGCGGCCATGCTGATTGGTCTAGAGACAGTGTGGTGAGAGCGGCCATGCTGATTGGTCTAGAGACAGTGTGGTGAGAGCGGCCATGCTGATTGGTCTAGAGACAGTGTGGTGAGAGCGGCCATGCTGATTGGTCTAGAGACAATGTGGTGAGAGCGGCCATGCTGATTGGTCTAGAGACAGTGTGGTGAGAGCGGCCATGCTGATTGGTCTAGAGACAGTGTGGTGAGAGCGGCCATGCTGATTGGTCTAGAGACAGTGTGGTGAGAGCGGCCATGCTGATTGGTCTAGAGACAGTGTGGTGAGAGCAGCCATGCTGATTGGTCTAGAGACAGTGCGGTGAGAGCGGCCATCCTGATTGGTCTAGAGACAGTGCGGTGAGAGCGGCCATGCTGATTGGTCTAGAGACAGTGTGGTGAGAGCGGCCATGCTGATCGGTCTAGAGACAGTGTGGTGAGAGCGGCCATGCTGATTGGTCTAGAGACAGTGTGGTGAGAGCGGCCATGCTGATTGGTCTAGAGACAGTGTGGTGAGAGCGGCCATGCTGATTGGTCTAGAGACAGTGTGGTGAGAGCGGCCATGCTGATTGGTCTAGAGACAGTGTGGTGAGAGCGGCCATGCTGATTGGTCTAGAGACAGTGTGGTGAGAGCGGCCATGCTGATTGGTCTAGAGACAGTGTGGTGAGAGCGGCCATGCTGATTGGTCTAGAGACAGTGTGGTGAGAGCGGCCATGCTGATTGGTCTAGAGACAGTGTGGTGAGAGCGGCCATGCTGATTGGTCTAAAGAAAGTGTCACTGAGAAAAAAACAGGAAACAGAGATAGAGGTAGCAGAGATGAAGATGCTGAGGATCTCTCTGGGAGTGACCAGAATCAGAGGAACAGCACATGTTAGAGGTTTTAAAGTCAGAGAGACCAGACTGAGATGGTTTGGACATGTTCAGAGGAGAGAGAGAGAGTACATCAGAAGAAGGATGCTGGATTTGGAACCACCAGGAAAGAGGACTAGAGGAAGACCAAAGAGGAGGTTCATGGATACAGTGAAGGAAGACATGAAGATAGTTGGTGTGACCGAAGAGGATGCAGCAGATAGGGTTAGATGGAAGAAACTGACTTGATGTGGCGCCCCCTAAAGGGAAATGCTGAAAGAAGAAGAATTTCAGTTAAAGTGACTCAGATGAGCATTGAATTTAAACTCTGACGATGGAGTCTCATCCTGGGACATGAAGGACTCCTGGAGAGCGTCTATCCGTCCATGATACATTTTTATGATCAGAAACGAACAGCCTGCTGGACCACGGTGATAACCGAGTTCATCCATCCATGAGCCCATGAATCAGACTGCGTGTCAGTGTGAGAACCAGCTCTCCACACACACCTCCAAAGAGTCACACAACAGCAAATTTAACTGAGAAACTTTAACTGGACTCCTGGGAAAATCAAAATTCTGACTCATTCTGGTACTTTTTCGGGTGTATTCATGTCTTTTGGATGAAGAACGGGTGAAGTCATGACAACGATTTGGGACAGATTTGAACTGATGAAGAACTACAGACAGTCTGTAGTTACACACTGTAACTCATGCATGTGGTGCATAGCGTACACATTGATAATGAGTCCGCACCATCTGTGCACACCTCTGATCATAATAATCCATTTCATCTCAAACTTTGTCTTCTTCTTCTTTTGGCATTTCCCTTCAGGGGTCGCCACAGCAAGTCAGTTTCTTCCATCTAACCCTATCTGCTGCATCTTCTTCGGTCACACCAACTATCTTCATGTCTTCCTTCACTGTATCCATGAACCTCCTCTTTGGTCTTCCTCTAGCCCTCTTTCCTGGTGGTTCTAAATCCAGCATCCTTCTTCTGATGTACTCTCTCTCCTCTGCACATGTCCAAACCATCTCAGCCTGGCCTCTCTGACTTTAAAACCTCTAACATGTGCTGTTCCCCTGATGTACTCATTTCTGATCCTGTCCATCCTGGTCACTCCCAGAGACATCCTCAGCATCTTCATCTCTGCTACCTCCATCTCTGCTTCCTGTCTTTTCCTCAGTGCTACTGTCTCTAGACCAATCAGCATGGCCGCTCTCACCACACTGTCTCTAGACCAATCAGCATGGCC
Source organism: Neostethus bicornis (assembly GCA_902685375.1). Lineage (NCBI taxonomy): Eukaryota > Metazoa > Chordata > Actinopteri > Atheriniformes > Phallostethidae > Neostethus > Neostethus bicornis. The sequence continues at coordinate 2,896,987 of LR738547.1, read as the reverse complement.
GCTCTCACCACATTGTCTCCAGACCAATCAGCATGGCCGCTCTCACCACATTGTCTCTAGACCAATCAGCATGGCCGCTCTCACCACACTGTCTCTAGACCAATCAGCATGGCCGCTCTCACCACACTGTCTCTAGACCAAACAGCATGGCCGCTCTCACCACGGTTTTGTACACTTTTCCTTTCATTTTAGCTGAAACTCTTCTGTCACACATCACAGCGGATACTTTTCTCCACCCGTTCCAGCCTGCCTGCACACGCTTCTTCACCTCTTTTCCACACTCTCCATTGCTCTGGACTGTTGATCCTAGATACTTAAAATCTTCCACCTTCTTTATCTCTTCTCCCTGTAACCTCACTTTTCCATTTGGATCCCTCTCATTCACACACATGTACTCTCATCTCTAACTTTGTCCTCTTTGTGAAGGTCTCAGACTCTCAGTGAAACTAATTGGAATGTAAGATCTCTGATACCCGAACCAGATGATCTGAAACCTGGTGAAACGTAACGTCCCTAATAAATCATACTAATCAGCTTGTTTTATTACACGGAGTGGGAAGATGGGAGCGTGTTCCAGTCAGCGTGACGGAGGAGTTCATATCTACTGAACCATAAAGTCTTCGTTGTTACAGAAAATAGTTTGACCATTAACGAGTGATAAAGAAGTTATAAATAAATCAACGTTCTGAAAGAGATAACTTAGTCACTTATTTCTCTGAAATAAAAACTTCTCATTTTTTTATTCGCTTGATCTGTAAATATTTTTATGGTTTGTACATAAAAATTTCTCGACTTAACAAATAAAGTTTGTTCATTAACTTTAATTAATAAAAAGTTTTTCTTGCCAATTTGTTCGTTCCGTTATCTTCCGCTTATTCCGGGGTCGGGTCGCGGGGGCAACAGCCTCAAACGGGAAGCCCAGGCTTCTCTCACCCCAGCACCATCCTCCAGCTCACCCGGAAGGATCCCGAGTCGTTCCCCTGCCAGCTGTGAGACATAGTCTCTCCAGCGGGTCCGAGGTCTGCCTCCCGGGCATGTCTCTCCTCCCGGTGAGACATGCCCGGAACACCTCACCATAGAGGCGCTCGGGGGGCATCCTGACCAAATGCCCGAACCACCCCATCTGGCTCCTCTTGACCTGGAGGAGGAGCGGCTTGACACCAAGCTCCTCCCGGATGGCAGAGCTCCTTACCCGATCTCTGAGTGAGAGCCCAGCCACCCAGGGGATGAAGCTCATTTCGGCCGCTACTACCCGCGATCTCATTCTTTCGGTCACCACCCACAGCTGGTTACCATGGTGAGGGTGGGAACGTAGATCCTGGTTACCATGGTGAGGGTAGGAACGTAGATCCTGGTTACCATGGTGAGGGTAGGAACGTAGACCCTGGTTACCATGGTGAGGGTAGGAACGTAGACCCTGGTTACCATGGTGAGGGTAGGAATGTAGATCCTGGTTACCATGGTGAGGGTAGGAACGTAGATCCTGGTTACCATGGTGAGGGTTTGAACGTAGATCCTGGTTACCATGGTGAGGGTAGGAACATAGATCCTGGTTACCATGGTGAGGGTAGGAACGTAGATCCTGGTTACCATGGTGAGGGTAGGAACGTAGATCCTGGTTACCATGGTGAGGGTAGGAACGTAGACCCTGGTTACCATGGTGAGGGTAGGAACGTAGACCCTGGTTACCATGGTGAGGGTAGGAATGTAGATCCTGGTTACCATGGTGAGGGTAGGAACGTAGATCCTGGTTACCATGGTGAGGGTAGGAACGTAGATCCTGGTTACCATGGTGAGGGTAGGAACGTAGATCCTGGTTACCATGGTGAGGGTAGGAACGTAGATCCTGGTTACCATGGTGAGGGTAGGAACGTAGATTCTGGTTACCATGGTGAGGGTAGGAACGTAGATCCTGGTTACCATGGTGAGGGTAGGAACGTAGATCCTGGTTACCATGGTGAGGGTTGGAACGTAGATCGACTTGTAATTCGAGAGCTTTGCATTTCGGCTCAGCTCTTTCTTTACAACGGCGAACTGATGCAGCGTCCTAGTTATTGCTGATGCCACACCGATCCGCCTGTCGATCTTCCGCTCCATCCTTCCCCACTTGTGAACAAGACCCTGAGATACTTAAACTCCCCCACTTTGGGCAGTCCCTGTCCCTGACCCGCAGGAGGCATTCCACCTTTTTCCGGATGAGGACCATGGTCTTGGATTTGGAGGCGCTAATTCCCATTCTTACCAATTTGTATCGGCAAGAAAACAGCACCAGCTGCAGGCCAGAATAAGTCAGGAAACATCCGGATATGGTTTAATGAAAAGATATTATGTTTTGGGACGGCATGGTGGCGCAGTGGGTAGCGCAGTGGCCTCACAGCAAGAAGGTCGTAGGTTCAAGTCCCGGGTAGGGAACAAGGCTTGGAACACTGTCCTTTCTGTGTGAAGTTTGCATGTTCTCCCTGTGTCTGCGTGGGTTTTCTCTGGGTACTCCGGTTTCGTCCCACCCTCCAAAAACATGCCTGATTGGCCGGTGGCAAATTACCCCTAGGAATGAGTGTGTGCGTGTATGGTTGTATGTGTTTGGCCCCGCGACAGACTGGCGACCTGTTCATGGTGTACCCTGCCCCTCGCCTTGAATCAGCCGTGATGGGCTCCGGCACCCCCCGTAACCCCGAAAGGGACAGACGGTTAAGAAGGTGACTGATTATGTTTTGAGGACATGTTAAAACATGTTTTTGTCCTAATTTATCATTTTTATGTGATCTACGTGTAACAAGTACTGAAAAACCACGCCTTGTTTTGTTCTGCTCCCTTTAAATACAAATGAAATACTTCACACCCCTCCCCCACCCCTGTGTTTCTAACCTGAGCGACCATAAACATAAACACACTAGACTTTGTAAACAATTCTCCAATTACATGTTGTGTGTATTTCAAAGTTAGTGGCGTTCATATGAGGCACGAAAGATGTTTTATTCTAATAATCTTGTTTTAATCTAAGTCAGTTTTATGGTTTCTATGATTTATAAAGTCTCAGTGAAAACCTCGGCTGTAAACGTGGAGCTAACGTTAGCTGGAGAAGATTTTACTAGTGGACGTAAATACAGAAAATAAAATTGGGAGATCATTTAAAAAAAAAAAGTGTTATAAACATAGAAAATCACAAAATCAATAATCTAGAATTAACTGATAACAGATCTGAGCAGAATACACACAAAAAGAAAACAAAGTGTCTCCATAGAGAGGTGGTTTGAGGGGTCAGCAGAAACACAAACCGTTTAGAGCAGGGGTGGGCAAACGTTTGGTTCGCGGGCCACATTGAGTTCTAACATTTGACAAAGGGTCGGGAACAGGATCAGATGGATGGCATGCTTTGGTAACCTCTAGATTAGACCGATAGAATGACGCTAGATTTTAAACAAGCGCTAAATGTTACATCAAGAGTGTTAAATTTCAAATCTAGCGGCACTAGGTTTGAAATCTAAGCGCTTGATGTAACATTTTGCTTGTTTTATCATTTAACACGCTTGTTTACGTGTGTGTATCGGGCCCTGATGGCTTTCCATATTTGTGCACACTATTTATTTTGACAGCGTGCGCATCACGGAGACACCACATTTTAATGGGAGCAGTGTTGTTGTTTTCTCAACAAAGACAATATATATAGAGTGCGCCATCTAGTGACGAAACATCAGAATTTCAGGGAAAATAAAACTAACAAGGTTTATTTATTTAATTTTTTCAAGTTTGGCGGACCAAAATAAAACATTTAACGGGCCGCACGTGGCCCGCAGACCGTAGTTTGCCCATGCCTGGTTTAAACTCTTGGTGTTTATTAGCATATTTAAATATTTCCATGCCTGCAGATATATTTTACCTGCAGAATGATCTTCCCGAAGCTTTTCTTCAGAATGGTGACCACCTCACTGTGGGTCATGCCGTCCACTGACTGACCGTTAATGCTCACGATCCTGTCGCCAACCTGGACAAACGACAATATTTTCTGGATTATTAGCGGCTACTTTTTCCCTGGTTTTGAACAGAGATGTGGTTATTCTCAGGATTATTCTTCTATCACTTGAACCAGAATTAGAATCAAATATAGGGAAGATATCATAAAAAGAATATCTCCTCCTGGCCGATTGGAACAACCAATATGGTAGTTAGTTTAGGGTGTTAAAACTGCAGTGGGCCCAGAGCGGAACCCTGTTGAACTGCAGAGTTTACCTTCAGCTGGTGGCTCTTGGCAGCGACTCCACTGGCTTGAATCATGGCGATGAAAATGGGGATGTCCCCCAATGGGCTGCCTTTACCTCCCGCTATGCTCACACCGAGGGAGTCACTGATACCCTGGAGCAGGGAGAGCATGACGGGGTGTGTCAGATTATCATAACCAGACGTTTTCACATCAAAAATAAAACTAATGTGATCAGTGGGTTTGTATGTGATCTCTAGCTGGTGTGTGTGGTCAGTGTGTTTGTTCTGAACGATGATTTGGACACGTTTAAAAAGAAACAGAACATTAGGTTTAACTCTTCAGTGGTTTTGTGTATCGTGAACATCAGCAGAATATCTGGTTGTGTATTAACTCTGCTGCTGACAGACGCTAACATCTGGATGAAAGATTAACAGGTGTTTTTTACCCTGATGATCTCCACGGTCCGCACACCTGGGTCCGCTCCTGTAAACACCCACAAACACCAATCAGGTTCATTCCTTCAAGCATCAGTCACCACATAGAGGATCAGGATTCCTACCGGAAGAGGAAGTGATGTCACTGTTCAGAGGTGCGGCAGGGGTTGTAGGGTCACATGATGCTGGTGTTTGAGGGGGAGGCGGAGCCACCACACCTGAGCAGTTCCTACTGAGGACGTTCACCTGAGAGAAACAGTTTAAAGTGAAAGTATTATGATTTTAAAACATGTTTGTATCGTATGTAATCATTATAATGTCATGTTTTATGGTCCTAATTTCTCATTTTTATGGGATCTAACCTTTGCACCAAGTACTGAAGAGCCACGCCTTGTTTTGCACTGCTCCCTTTAAATGGAAATGACATACTTCACACCCCTCCCCCACTCCTGTGTTTCTAACCTGAGCGACCCATACACATAAACACACTAGACTTTGTAAACAAGTCTCAGTGAAAATCCCGACAGTAAACATGGATCTAAATTTATCTGGGGAAGATTTTACTCTGCTTTTACGCAGTGCTCAGACATCGTATCTACGACCACAGTTTTAGTTTGACAACAGGTAGGCCTACCGATCCAAGATGGCGGCCTCAGCAGCCAATGAGGGGTCTACTCTTTTCATCTATGTGTGCCACACCCAAGTCAGCCATTGTTTCTTCTTATATGGTGATATGAGATGTCACTCAATTTACAAGTCGATCTACGTACGTTCCTACCCTCACCATGGTAACCAGGATCTACGTTCCTACCCTCACCATGGTAACCAGCTGTGGGTGGTGACCCAAAGAATGAGATCGCGGATACAAGCGGCCGAAATGAGCTTCCTCCGCAGGGTGGTTGGGCTCTCACTCAGAGATCGGGTGAGGAGTTCTGCCATCCGGGAGGAGCTCGGTGTCTAGCTGCTCCTCCTTTAGGTTGAGAGGAGCCAGATGGGGTGGTTCGGGCATCTGGTCAGACCGCCTCCCGAGTACCTCGCTGGTGGGGTGTTTCGGGCACGTCCCACCAGGAGGAGACCAAGAGGCAGACCCCGGACCCGCTGGAGAGACTATGTCTCACAGCTGGTTGGGGAACGACTCAGGATCCTTCCAGGTGAGCTGGAGGATGCAGCGGAGTGAGAGAAAACTGGGCTTCCTATCTGAGGCTGTTGTCCCCACGATGAGCGGAAAATGATGGAACGGAGGTGTCACTGAGAGAAAAAACCAAAACAACCTGAACCAAAACGAGACGTCTAATCAGAAACAGAGAAGTGACAAAGATTTAATAAAGACGTCTTTACTCTTATTTTATGGATTAAATTTTCTGAGTAACTACAGACCTCATAGATGCAATGAATGGAACCCAAGAAATAAAAAGCTGCATTTAGCAGAAAATGTTTCCTTTTAAGAGCAAATGAAACTCAGAAATAACACTACCTGCTCTGAAAAAGCTCCCAACCCAAACAGAGCAGGTCCCAGAAGTCTCTCTCTCTCACACACAAACCTGGTTTTCCTGTGAGCTGCAGCTGGATGAAATCCAAGAGGCGGCTTTTAAACGACCGAGTTCCAGAAGAACAGGTCCTCGAGACCACTGCAGGACCAACACATGAATTCTTCATTATTACATGAAACAAAACTCACTCAGAACCTGAACAGGAACCATACGGAACCAGTTCTTTTAAAAACAACAGGGATTTCATCCTAAACTCAGCCGACATTCAAACTGAGAAAATGTATGAACAAAAAACTCAGAGTTAAACATATACTGTATTATTAATATTATTAGTGATATCACAAGATTAAAAACAACAACAAATTAAATAATTATGTGTAATTAATTAATCTGAATGATGTATTCGTAATGATGATGTAAAATTGCATTCTCCAAATAAAGCGAGAAGATACTTTTTAACAGAAAAAAATACACAAAACACCCCAAACGTTAAAGAAAACAACTAAAAACTCTGGTTTTCTGACAGCAAACTAATCAACCCAATCTACAGAGCACCATCTATTGTGAAACACTAGAATCGCAGAAAAAAAAAACCTAAATTTATTGTATAATTTTTTCATCTTTAGTGGGCCGGATTAAAACATTTAAAAGGCCTCTTTATGGCCCTCGGACCAGAGTTTGCCCACCTTCTGAAATAGAATGTCTGGTATAGATAATTAAAAATTCAAAGGAATTCGGGGTTTTTTTCGCAAATAGTTGAAAGAAAAGAAATAATTTAGATAAAGGGTCTGAATACTTTCTGTAGCCACGGTAACGGGAGTTACCCCACCATCTTTGTCGATCACTCTAGTTGGGTAAAAATAAGTGGCATCAAGCTTTTTAATCTGGATTTAAATTTAATAGAAAACGTTTTAACGAGTTCAAAACTAATGTTTTCTGATCACCTTCAAGATGGCAGCCACAGACTCCTGGGAGGCGTGTCTCATGTCATCTCCGTTCACAGAGAGAATCTGGTCACCCTGCATCACCCGGCCATCCAGCTCAGCAGCGCCCCCTCTCACTACCTCAGAGATGAACACCCCACTGCCGCTCCTAATGCACACAAAGACAAATAAGACGTCATTGCTCATGTCTGGACCGACACAAAGAATCAGATTGGACAGCTGGCAGGAATGAGTCGGAGTCAAACGGTAAAAAAATATCGTTTCCGTCTGCCGGAAACCGTTTCCGACAGACGGAATGATTGAGGTCTACGTGACGACAGTCATATTTGTAGGATTTTTAATTTTCTGACCTCAACCATTGTGACTGTAAACTTTGGGCACCCTGAAAACATAATCAGTTCATCTATAGTTGGTACTGAGTAACTGTGAGCTGTATTATTGTTGCTCTCTAAAGTGTTACAGAAACACAGACCGACAAACTGAGGGTCCACATTTTATAAAAGAGGCAAAAAGAAAACAGCCAATAAGAATTTGGGACCTCACCAGCTTCAAAAAGAATAGCCAATAATCTTCTTTATTGAGTCGGTTGGTCTGTTAGACCCCGCCCACATTTAAACAGAGTGATTTATTAGAACTATCATATTTTCACGACCATAGGGCGCACCGTATTAAAAGGCGCAGTCCAAACTTTTGCATGCTCTGTATTTAACACACACATAAGGCGCACCTGATGATAGGGTTTTATATACATATCCTCTACTACGTAAGTCCGCCTTACAACAACACACACACATACACATAGACGCGCGCATACCCACACACAAGTTTAAAAATAGATCGGGAGTAAAACTGAGTTTGGTTGGTTTTATTTAAATATTAGTTACAGTCGTCATAAAGTCATTTATCAAATCCATCCAAGTCCTCATCCTCTGTTTCTGAATCTAACAGCTGCTCTAAATCCAACCTCGCAGGTTCACTTTCCTCGCTGTCAGAGTCACTTTCTGAACCGTGCGGCTCCTCGGAAATGATGCCTGCTTTTGGGAAAGCTCGGACAACAGTGCCAGCAGACACGTTAGCCCAAGCATCTACAATCCACTGGCAAACTGTGGCGTAACTCGCCCGGCGCAGCTGATCCCATCAGTTTAAACTGAGTTTCATAAGCGTGTCTCTTTTCCATTTTCAGTGTTTTTAAACAGCAATGTTCTGCATAAAGAACACACCTGTTCTTTTATACATAATCCACGCCCACACGTCCACCTGATGGTTCTCTAATACGTCCGCAAATCACAAATCAGATAGGGTGCACCGCTCATTTTGAAGAAAATTTGAGACTTTTAGGTGCGCCTTATGGTTGTGAAATTACGGTAATCTGAAGGAAGCTGTAGTTCGAGATAACAGATTGTTTTTAAAGACGGACCTCTTTCCCACGATGCTGAGCCCCAGCCCTCTGCCGCTCTTCTTTTGAAGGTCCACTTTAAACACATCCAGGTTTTCCTCGTCTCTGTACTGAGCCTCGTCCCTCAGCACCGTCAGACGGACCTTCGCCGGCGTCTGTCGCAGAGTGGCGATGGCTTCTTCATGAGAAGCCCCACGCAGGTCCACGCCGTTCACCTGGACACACGGGTAACGGGAGCTCAGCTTGATCATCAGTAATCTGAGCCCCCGATGTAAACGAACATCAGGGGCATCGTTTACACTGACTTCCAAACAATCAGTAAACGAGTTGTTTGTCTTAAACTCATGAACGTAATCTGAGTGACCTCTACATGTTCTCCAGGCAACAGGAAGTCAGATTACAAAGTATCACAATCAGTACCTCCAGAATCTGATCTCCAGCCCACAGCCGACCGTCTCTGGCAGCAGCTCCTTCTTCATAGACTTCATGGATCACAATGGCATCCTGGAGGAATGGACGGCACGGTCACTGTGTGTGTGTGTGTGTGGTCTGATATCCTCAGGAGGACCAACAGAGATAAGAAGCTGTGTGTGTGTGTGAGTGTGTGTTACCAGCTGGGTGTCTCTTCCTCCTACTATACTGAGTCCCAGTCCGGAGCGGCCTTTGCAAATCTCCAGCACTGTTTCCTGACCGGGAACCACCACGCAGCATGACGGGTCTGAGACAGGGACTGGATTGGGACGAGGACAGAGTGTTTATGTGCAAATGAGACACTAAAACATGTAGGATTAGATGTAAAAGTACAGAGATTATCACTTTAAATCAGTGTGAAAAAGGACTTTAGACGATGGGGGGGTTGCGTTACCTCGGTCGGATGCAGACGGCTCGGTTCCAATCAGAGGAGGAGATTTAGAGGTTTTTTTACTGGACCTGCAGGACTGAACCCAGATCAGATTAGACCAGAACAAATCAGACTTATTGATTGGTTTAATCATGGGTCACCAGGAATTTCTTTATCAAACATCTGACATCTTCCCGTCAGAGGGTTCGACCTGAGTCTGTAGTAAGCGTTGTACGTGCTTGTATACCACGTAAATGAATGCCCTGTCTATACAATTTTGGAATTAATATCATTTGACACCAATCCTGGAGCTTCCGTCTTCACTAGACTAGTACATTTCAGCCCTAACAGTACTGACATAGGCAGGGCCAACCAAAACAGGGCTTTGGTTTCCTGCTGCAGTGCGAAAGGAAGGAAATGCTCACACTCTCACTCCGATGCCCGACCATCGCAGACAGACTGCGAACGAAACTGTTCAAAGTGTCCACGTATTGTTCCAAAGTAAATACAAACAACACCAGGATCTACGTTCCTACCCTCACCATGGTAACCAGGATCTATGTTCCTACCCTCACCATGGTAACCAGGATCTACGTTCCTACCCTCACCATGGTAACCAGGATGTACGTTCCTACCCTCATCATGGTAACCAGGATCTACGTTCCTACCCTCACCATGGTAACCAGGATATACGTTTCTACCCTCACCATGATAACCAGCTGTGGGTGGTGACTGATAGAATGAGATTGTGGATACAACCGGACGAAATGAGCTTCCTCCGCAGGGTGGCTGGGCTCTCACTCAGAGATCAGGTGAGGAGCTCTGCCATCCTGGAGGAGCTCGGTGTCGAGCTGCTCCTCCTCCAGGTCGAGAGGAGCCAGATGGGGTGGTTCAGGCATCTGGTCAGGATGTCCCCCGAGCGCCTCGCTGGTGAGGTGTTTTGGGCACGTCCCACTGGGAGGAGAAGAAGAGGCAGACCCCGGACTTGCTGGAGAGACTATGTCTCACAGCTGGCAGGGGAACGACTCGGGATCCTTCAGGGTGAGCTGGAGGATGCAGCTGGGGTAAGAGAAGTTTGGGTTTCCTGTCTGAGGCTGTTTCCCCCGCGACCCAGCTCCGGATAAGTGGAAGAAGACGGAACAGAACGGATCAAATTCAACTGCGCAAGTACTTTGACATATTTTTCTTGTGTGTTACTCAATAAAAAAAACTGAGTGTTTTTCCACAAATAAATTATGTTTTTATCAAATCAAAGCAAAACAAAACGTGACACTGAATGTATTTTATGGTTAAAAAAAAACAATAAAACAGCTTAATTAATTACTGGAATAAACAGTAGCCGCAGCCTGAGTTAAACATAAACAGACCAGTTTCTAAACCAGATGAGTTGTGCTTATTAAATGCTTACCTGAACCTCCGGTGGAGCCTTGGGAGCCTGCAGCTCATCGTCTGTGGATTCAGCTTCCAGCTTCTGTAGGAGGACACAGAAGGAGTGGGTCAAGGAGACAGAATGGTGTTCTCATTCAGAACCGGGTTTCTGGGTCACAAACTGAACATTTTAAACTTTATCAGAACCTGCTTTTGTTTGAAGGTAAAAATTCTTCAAGGTCTGAACACGTTATAAAGAACTACAAATGTTTGAGAGAATAATATTTAATCAATCGACTGATTATCTTTCAAATCAAAAGTTATTGTTCCAAAGCCGGTCATAATTTAGAGGCATTCCTCAAGGCTCCTTTCTTGGACCTTTAATATTATTTGTTGAATAATATATTATTATAATCTTTTTCTTCTTCTTCCATCATTTCCCTCCAGGGGGCGCCACATCAATTCAGTTTCTTCCATCTAACCCTATCTGCTGCATCTTCTTCAGTCACACCAACTATCTTCATGTCTTCCTTCACTGTATCCATGAACCTCCTCTTTGGTCTTCCTCTAGTCCTCTTTCCTGGTGGTTCCAAATCCAGCATCCTTCTTCCGATGTACTCTCTCTCTCTCCTCTGCACATGTCCAAACCATCTCAGTCTGGTCTCTCTGACTTTAAAACCTATAACATGTGCTGTTCCTCTGATCCTGTACATCCTGGTCACTCCCAGAGAGATCCTCAGCATCTTCATCTCTGCTACGTAGGAACGTAAATCCTGGTTACCATGGTGAGGGTAGGAACGTAGATCCTGGTTACCATGGTGAGGGTAGGAACATAGATCCTGGTTACCACGGTGAGGGTAGGAACGTAGATCCTGGTTACCACGGTGAGGGTAGGAACGTAGATCCTGGTTACCATGGTGAGGGTAGGAACGTAGATCCTGGTTACCACGGTGAGGGTAGGAACGTAGATCCTGGTTACCACGGTGAGGGTAGGAACGTAGATCCTGGTTACCACGGTGAGGGTAGGAACGTAGATCCTGGTTACCATGGTGAGGGTAGGAACGTAGATCCTGGTTACCATGGTGAGGGTAGGAACATAGATCCTGGTTACCATGGTGAGGGTAGGAACATAGATCCTGGTTACCATGGTGAGGGTAGGAACATAGATCCTGGTTACCATGGTGAGGGTAGGAACGTAGATCGAGTTGTAAATCCAGAGCTTTGTTTTTCGGCTCAGCTCTTTCTTTACCATGACGGACAGATGCAGCATCCTAGTTATTGCTGATGCCGCACCGATTCGTTTGTCGATCTCCCGCTCCATTCTTCCCCCACTCGTGAACAAGACCCCGAAATACTTACTCCTCCACTTGGGGCAGGACCCTGTCCCTGACCTGCACGGGGCATTCCGCCCTTTTTTGGGCGAGGACCATGGACTCTGATTGGGAGGTGCTGATTCTTATCCTGGCCGCTTCACCCTGAATTGTATGACTGATAACCCTGACTGGGGTTGTAATGTTTCTTGATATCATCTCTTTTCTTTCGCTCTAAGACCAGACTTTTTCTCTGACATTACGAGCTAATGACGTGCAAAGCTAATCGCACACTTAATCAGACCAAAAGATGAAAAAAATTAAAAACCCCTGCGTTGTCTGTACTTCTTTCTTTATCTGTGCCTGAGTGATGCTTCCAAAATGGATGCATTCGGGTTAGTGACGTCACGTGCAAGCACTCTATGGAGCAAAACTGGTTTCGCTCGATTAGTTTTAACATCTGGTTTGAACAAAACATCTGGGGCCTCATTGATCAAGTGTGCAAATCCGGACTTTCATGCAAGTCGAACAATTTATGAAGGTGGTGGAGGGTGTGGACTGTTGTGTAAGTTTAAAGCCCCGTGCCATAAGTCCTACTAAATGAGGCGTCTGAACAGAACGCACCTGGACTTTCCTGACGTTCTCCTCCTCTGCTGGCGGCCGGGCAGCGTTCTTCCTGTTCCTGTCATTCCGTTCAGCTTCTTCGCTCGATGTCTCGTCCTGTTTCAGAAAACTTAAATCAGCGCTCACCAACACGTCCTCGTTACCACAGCAACGCCTGACAGCTGAATAACTGACAGGCTGCCCGATCGGAGTCAGAGCGGACTGGAAATAAAAATGGATTTGTTTTTGTTGTCATGGAGACCTGACAGCTGCAGGCTGGAGGGCTTTGGGCTTCATCCTATCAGCCCAAAGCCTTCATCTGGAACCTGCACAAGTTCCAGATGACAACCTTAGAACCTTTATCCACCAAGTCTCTGTTTTAGAACTTCTACATTCAGCATTAGGTTTAAGACATTGTGGATCACCTAGAGACTGATTTTGAGGTGGGTGGGATGAGGGGATTTTGGTGCACACTGACCAGAGCATCTGATGAGGGATGGATCCTCAGACTGTCCAGAGAACGGAGTCCCTCAGAGGGAACAGAGACGTTGTTCACAGCTGGCGAGACACACTGCGACATAAAGCAGGATACATTAAAATTCGAGAAGAGGTTGCTTTAAAAAAAGAGTATTTAGCAGTTTTATGGTTTTTAAAAGTTTATTCAATTCAATTTTATGTCTTAGAACAACATTTTTTTTCCCAGTGTCTTTTTTTTTCCAGATTTTTTTGACTGTCCATTGCGTCGTCTTCCGCTTATCCGGAGCCGGGTTACGGGAGCAACAACCTCAGACGGGAAGCCCACACTTCTCTCACCTCGGCTGCATCCTCCAGCTCACCCGGAAGGATCCCTAGTCGTTCCCCGGCCAGCTGTGAGACATGGTCTCTCCAGCGGGTCTGGGGTCTGCCTCTTGGTCTCCTCCCGGTGGCACGTGCACGAAACACCTCACCAGTGAGGCGCTCGGGAAACCACCCCATCTGGCTCCTCTCGACCTGGAGGAGTAGCAGCTCGACACTGAGCTCCTCCCAAATGGCAGAGCTACTCACCCGATCTCTGAGTGAGAGCTCAGCCACCCTGTGGAGGAAGCTCACTTCGCTGCTTGTATCTGCGATCTCATTCTTTTGGTCACCACCCAAAGCTGGTTACCATGGTGAGAGTAGGAATGTAGATCCTGGTTAACATGGTGAGGGTAGGAACGTAGATCCTGGTTACCATGGTGAGGGTAGGAACGTAGATCCTGGTTACCATGGTGAGGGTAGGAACGTAGATCCTGGTTACCATGGTGAGTGTAGGAACGTAGATCCTGGTTACCATGGTGAGGGTAGGAACGTAAATCGACTTGTAAATCGAGAGCTTTTCTTTTCGGCTCAGCTCTTTCTTTACTACGACCATTTTCCAGACTTTTTTTTTTTTTTTGAAAAATTCTGCCCAATAAAAGCTGAAATTTCTTTTTAAATTCTAACTGGTATAAAGAGCTCAGACTAATTTGTCTATGTTGACTTACTTCAAAACTGACCCTAATAATAACCTTTGATTTGTCGTGATAAACAAAATAAAGTGTTCATTTTGAGTTTGAATACTAAGCAGCTTCAAATCTTTCAATAAAAAAATATGTCTTTTAGTTGGTGGAACAATCTGTCCACTTGTAGCAGGACGGAGTTAGCCAGCTTTACGCTAGAAATATACTCTACATGCGTCACATACTGGGGCAGGTTGTAATAATTCATGCACGGCCCTGTGTTGAACCAAACCTCACGTTTAGTTACATTCCTGGTGTCTTTTTTTAATCTTCTGCAGGATATTTCTGTAGTTTTATTGATCGTTGTGCATGTGACTGGTTACCTGACTGTTGACAGGGCTCAGGCTGGGCGGGGGAGGAGGTGGGGCTGGGAAAGGTGAGACCGCCAGCTGGTTTACAGCATCTTCATTTCTAAGGAAACACAAAGAGATTTTCATTCAATCAACTCAACTTTCACATTTTAGAAAAAAGTCATTAAGAAGAATAAATTGAAACATGGAGACTTGGTTTTGAGTAATTGTAGTCAGTTTCACTCAAATCAGAGTAACCAGAATATTTTCTACAGAACGGTTTTGTTCCTTAGAAGGAAGGCAGTACAAGTAAAGGATCCTTAAGTACCAGTAAAACTTCTTTAGGATCGAGTGAAGCATTCCTATCAATGATTAACGCGTGCTTAGGAATGAGTAAAGGGTTCTTAGTAACCAGTAAAACCTCCTTAGATACAAGTAAAGTATCCTAGGAATGAGGACTGTGTCCATCCGCGAAGCTGGCCGCTCTTAAAAAAAACATTAAAAAAAATAAACAAAAAATATGTCAATTATTTGTGCTGTAAAAATTTTTGTTTGTGCTATTTTAGTTTTTTTAGAACTACAATTTGGACGATGACATCATCAAAGATGGCGACACCCGGAAATAAATGAAGGTCTGGATGACGTCCTCGTCCAAAACATATTTCTTTAAAAAATAGGGTCCTTAGGAAGGGGTAAAGTGTTCTTAGGATGGGGTAAAGTGTCCTTAGGAAGGGGTAAAGTGTCCTTAGAAAGGGGTAAAGTGTCCTTAGGAAGGGGTAAAGTGCCTTTAGGATGGGGTAAAGTGTCCTTAGGAAGGGGTAAAGTGTCCTTAAGAAGGTGTAAAGTGTCCTTAGGAAGGGGTAAAGTGTACTTAGGAAGGGGTAAAGTGTCTTTAGGAAGGGGTAAAGTGTTCTTAGGAAGGGGTAGTGTCCTTAGGAAGGGGTAAAGTGTCCTTAAGAAGGTGTAAAGTGTCCTTAGGAAGGGGTAAAGTGTACTTAGGAAGGGGTAAAGTGTCTTTAGGAAGGGGTAAAGTGTCCGTAGGAAGGGGTAAAGTGTCCTTAGGAAGGGGTAAAGTGTTCTTAGGAAGGGGTAAAGTGTCTTTAGGAAGGGGTAAAGTGTCCTTAGGGAGGGGTAAAGTGTTCTTAGGAAGGTGTAAATTGTCCTTAGGAAGGGGTAAAGTGTCCTTAAGAAGGTGTAAAGTGTCCTTAGAAAGGGGTAAAGTGTACTTAGGAAGGGGTAAAGTGTCTTTAGGAAGGGGTAAAGTGTCCGTAGGAAGGGGTAAAGTGTCCTTAGGAAGGGGTAAAGTGTCTTTAAGAAGGGGTAAAGTGTCCTTGGGAAGGGGTAAAGTGTCCTTAGAAGGGGTAAAGTGTCCATAGGAAGGGGTAAAGTGTCCTTAGGAAGGGGTAAAGTGTCCTTAGGAAGGGGTAAAGTGCCCTTAGGAAGGGGTAAAGTGTCCATAGGAAGGGGTAAAGTGTACTTAGGAATGGGTAAAGTGCCTTTAGGAAGGGGTAAAGTGTCCTTAGGAAGGGATAAAGTGTCCTTAGGAAGGGGTAAAGTGTCCTTCAAAAGGGGTAAAGTGTCTTTAGGAAGGGGTAAAGTGTCCTTAGGAAGGGGTAAAGTGTCCTTAGAAAGGGGTAAAGTGTCCTTAGGAAGGGGTAAAGTGTCCTTAGGAAGGGGTTAAGTGTCCTTAGGAAGGTGTAAAGTGTCCTTAGGAAGGGGTAAAGTGTCCTTAGGAAGGGGTAAAGTGTCCTTAGGAAGGGGTAAAGTGTACTTAGGAAGGGGTAGTGTCCTTAGGAAGGGGTAAAGTGTCCTTAGGCAGGGGTAAAGTGTCCTTAGGAAGGGGTAGTGTCCTTAGGAAGGGGTAAAGTGTCCTAAGGAAGGGGTAAAGTGTCCTTAGGAAGGGGTAAAGTGTCTTTAGGAAGGGGTAAAGTGTTCTTAGGAAGGGGTAAAGTGTCCTTAGGAAGGGGTAAAGTGCCCTTAGGAAGGGGTAAAGTGTCCTTAAGAAGGGGTAAAGTGTCCTTAGGAAGGGGTAAAGTGTCCTTAGGAAAGGGTGAAGTGTCCTTAAGAAGGGCTAAAGTGTCTTTAGGAAGGGGTAAAGTGTCCTTAGGAAGGGGTAAAGTGTCCTTAGGAAGGGGTAAAGTGTCCTTAGGAAGGAGTAAAGCGTCCTTAGGAAGGGGTAAAGTGTCCTTAGGAAAGGGTAAAGTGTACTTAGGAAGGGGTAAAGTGTCCTTAGGAAGGGGTAAAGTGTTTTTAGGAAGGGGTAAAGTGTCCTTAGGAAGGGGTAAAGTGTCTTTAGGAAGGGGTAAAGTGTCCTTAGGAAGGGGTAAAGTGTCCTTAGGAAGGGGTAAAGTGTTCTTAGGAAGGGGTAAAGTGTCCTTAGGAAGGGGTAAAGTGTCTTTAGGAAGGGGTAAAGTGTCCTTAGGAAGGGGTAAAGTGCCCTTAGGAAGGGGTAAAGTGCCCTTAGGAAGGTGTAAAGTGTCCTTAGGAAGGGGTAAAGTGTCCTTAGGAAGCGGTAAAGTGTCCTTAGGAAGGGGTAAAGTGTCCTTAGAAAGGGGTAAAGTGTCCATAGGAAGGGGTAAAGTGTTCTTAGGAAGGGGTAAAGTGTTATTAGGAAGGGGTAAAGTGTCCTTAGGAAGGGGTAAAGTGTCCTTAGGAAGCGGTAAAGTGTCCTTAGGAAGAGGTAAAGTGTCTTTAGGAAGTGGTAAAGTGTCTTTAGGAAGGAGTAAAGTGTCCTTAGGAAGGGGTAAAGTGTCCTTAGGAAGGGGTAAAGTGTACTTAGGAAGGTGTAAAGTGTCCTTAGGAAGAGGTAAAGTGTCTTTAGGAAGGGGTAAAGTGTCTTTAGGAAGGAGTAAAGTGTCCTTAGGAAGGGGTAAAGTGTTCTTAGGAAGGGATAAAGTTTATTTAGGAAGGGGTAAAGTGTCCTTAGGAAGGGGTATATTGTCCTTAGGAAGGGGTAAAGTGTCCTTAGGAAGGGGTAAATTGTCCTTAGGAAGGGGTAAAGTGTCTTTAGGAATGGTAAAGTGTCCTTAGGAAGCGGTAAAGTGTCCTTAGGAAGGGGTAAAGTGTCCTTAGGAAGGGGTAAAGTGTCCTTAGGAAGGGGTAAAGAGTCCTCAGGAAGAGGTAAAGTACCCTTAGGAAGGGGTAAAGTGTCCTTAGGAAGGGGTAAAGTGTCCTTAGGAAGGGGTAGTGTCCTTAGGAAGGGGTAAAGTGTCTTTAGGAAGGGGTAAAGTGTCCTTAGGAAGGGGTAAAGAGCCCTTAGGAAGGGGTAAAGTGCCCTTAAGAAGGTGTAAAGTGTCCTTAGGAAAGGGTAAAGTGCCCTTAGGAAGGTGTAAAGTGTCCTTAGGAAGGGGTAAAGTGTCCTTAGGAAGGGGTAAAGTGTCTTTAGGAAGGGGTAAAGTGTCCTTAGGAAAGGGTAAAGTGTCCTTAGGGACGGGAGTAAAGTGTCCCAGGAATGATCACCATGTCCTAGGAATGAGTAGAGTACCCTATGAAAGTGTAGGACGGTTCTTGTCTTGTTTTTTCTACAGATTAAAAAGTTGGGGTGACGTCAGGCTGATGTTTGAACCTCAACGTCTCCAATTTCATACTTTTGTTTTGCGGACATTTCAAAGATGCGTACAGCCGGGCGAAGTGACAGTTGCCATGGTGACATCCGTTTAACCGTCAGCATGTTGACCTTCATCCAGAGATAAATCATTCAGTGCGGCCCGCGGACAGAACTTTAACGAGATTCTGTCACCTGGTTCAGCTTCATGTCCCCCCGAAACCTGATTAATTCAGAGGCACCAGGAGGAAAATAGAATCCAGCAGCAGAGATAACTGACCTAACTTCAGACAGACTCCAGAGCAGACAGGTTCTATTCCACCTGCTGAGTTTATTTCACAACATTAAGATTCAGGAACGAGAGAAGCACGACTTTACTGATAAAAAGAAAAACAGATATTTTTATAGTATAGTTTATATAGATAGTTTCTTCCATCTGACCCTATCTCCTGCATCCTCTTTGGTCACGCCAATTATCTTCATGTCTTCCTTCACTGTATCCATGAACCTCCTCTTTGGTCTTCCTCTAGGCCTCTTTCCTGGTGGTCCCCTGGTGTGGACCAGCAGTGTACACAACCCCTGGACTTCACATTACAAACATACACACACCAACCTATTCCTCTCACTCACTCATTCTCCTTTTCTCTCTCTAACACACACACACAGACATTTTCGCACGCGATGCTTTGGGAGGCGCTGCTCATTGAGAACAGGCTTAACAACGTGCTTTCATGTCACAGACTTCAAAAATCTCCAATAACTCTCCAAATATCTGTCCGCTAATGAAATGGTTTTACAAAGAAGGAGAATGTGTTTCATGCTGCTTTATTTAAACTAATCATAGTAACACCACTTTAGATTCTTAGTTATGGTAACAGTGTTGTAACTGTGGAAAGTAACTTATTAGATAAGGGTACTACCACATGCTGCAAAAAACACGGCTCGCATTCCTTTTTAACTGGTGGACACACGGCAGGGAAGAGTTTGCCAGATCCTCTGTGGACCTTGTTTGATTACATTTGATGAAAAGCAAGATCAATATCGCCGTACGGCAGTGGTGGAACGTAACGAAGTAAATGTACTTCGTTACTGTACTTAAGTAAAAAAATAATGTATCTACTTTACTTAAGTAAAACTTAAGACCGGTACTTTTACTTTTTCTTCACTAAATTTTTAGAGCAAATATCTGTACTTTTACTCCACTACTTTTTAAAAGTGTGTTTTGCATTTTTTGTTACATTTTCAGTCAGAAATTTGTAAAATACACAGGTTTTTTAGCGCATCTTGAAGCCGCATCGCCAAAATCAAAAGAAGCAGTTGATCGGGAGAAGAAGTCATGAATCGAGACACATCATTCAGGGCCCAAAAACTAACATCAAATACAGTACAAATTAAAAAGAGTCAGAAGATCGTTGTTTGTTGTGTTTACTTCTAAATAAAAAGTTAAGCCATCATTGCACAGAGCAGGAGCGGATCCAGGATGTTCTAAAAGGGAGGGGGGGGGCGTGAGGTCATTGACAAAGCCAATATAGGGTCACTGTGGGCCCCCCCCTGGAACATTTTAAAAAATAAGTGACATTTTCCAGCATTTTGGTGCCCATTCGCTGGCCCTGCAAGGGGATAGCTTGACTAGTCCCCTTTCCTTTCTTCTTTTTTTTTTTTTGTGGACCAAAAGAGGAGGAAGAAGAGATCACGCCCCTGCACAATATTTATCTGTGACCCTTCAGCACAAAAAATAACATTTGAATTATGGTCGAATACTTTTACTTTTTACTTAAAAAGTAAAAATTTACACCAATTACTTTTGTACTTTTACTTAAGTATTTTTTTGCCTAATTATCTGTACTTTTACTTTAATACAAAAGTGAGTACTTCATCCACCACTGCCGTACGGCAAGATTCGAGTTGCCGTAGTGCAGACAGGACACATCCCAATAACAGCTCCCGGACGATGACACACGCCTGCATTTTGAACGCACTCTAAAGCCTGAGGCTCATAGAATTAAAAGAGAAGTTGGTCAACAATAGATACTGTAGTTTTCAACAGAGACCAGAAGCCATGGAGTATAATCCAAACCAGAACTAATAAGAATACAAGAATCAAAACATGACCTACTGGGTTTACCTGGAGGTTCTAGTCCTCCTTCATCGATATAAATAGTGACCTATTTGAAACTCAGGCTGGTTTTAAGGAAGTTCCAGTTATTACCAAGGACTGCATATAGGATTTGGTCAACTCCCCAAAACTCGTATTTAAAAATCAGCAGCTTTTAGCCAGTCATTCAAACTGGCTTCATTTGGTCAGAGAGGAATGTTATGGTTGTCATCAGACTGGGTTCATCGGTCCCGTCTGCAGCCCTACCTGAGCAGTACCAGCTTCACCTTGGCCGCGGCACTTTTGATGATGGCCGAAGCGTTCTGGTGGCTCCGCCCATAAAGAATTTGGTTGTTGATCTGATGGAAAAACAAGAAATTCTTCATTTATAACAATAAAGAAGAATAAAATATGATAATAATATGTTTGTTTCAGAGCCTGCAGACAAACACCCAGATGTTAGAATGTGAACAGAGTGAAGCCTCCTCACCTCCAGCAGCTCGTCTCCAACCTGAACCCTTCCATCACGAGCGGCCGGGCCACCGGGATGTAGTCCCACCACGAAGATGCTGAGTCGGGAACGATCCCGATTTCCGGCCAGACTCAGACCCAAACCTTGCCGCTCCTTCTCCAGCTCCACACATAACAGCTCCCCCTGCAGGTCACCATAGCGCTCACACCAACGCTCTGAGGAACAAAACAGTTTAACACATTTTATTCATGGTAGAAGAAAAACATTAGAGGGAGCCATGCCAAATCAGTTTCCTCCATCTAACTCTATCTCCTGCATCAGAAACTACCTTCATGTCCTCCTTCACGGTGTTCCTCAAGGTCTCCTGCCTGCCAGTTCCAAACTGGGCCTCCTGTCATTTCTGGAGGAAATGACAAAACTCCACCTCTCCAGCTTTTCCTCCACTTGCTCTCACTATGTATCACATCATAGTCCATGGACGTGCCTATCTGACCTCATTACTCAGCCTCTCCATCACCATAGCCAAACCAAGAGACCAAGATTCAGTCCCACCTCCATTCTGAACTCCTCTGTCACACCTACAGCACACCTCACCACTGTCTTACAGTCCTCATACATGTCCTGCACCGCTCTAAGGTACCTTACAAATAAGGTACTCTAAGGTACCTTATTTGTCACACCAGACTTCCTCAAATGATGCCACAGTCCCTCTAGTCAGAAATTCTCTCTACATTTAGAGACACACTATAGTTCCCAACGATCGTCACTGTACTCCTTCGACACGTGGTAGAGTAGCCATCTTTGAACGGGCGACTCGGAGGTTTGAAGCTTGACAATATGGCCTAAAAATAAAATTAGCCAATTTTTTTAACACAAAACCCAATTTTAATTTTAAAATGTTCTTTATACAATCTTATACTGCTTTAACAGTTTGGTACTCTACAATAAACACACACACAGATTATTACAGTCTGAACTTCTTTCTTCAAGCTTAGCATGTAGCCTCACGGCTCTAGAGTAATATTAACACACAATCTTCAGATAAAATCAACACAAAATTAACTCTATAAAATTAATATGATGTGTATGTAGAACCAAAATGTCAAAACATTTCCATAAGAATAACATTTATCAGTGGCTGTTAGCATGGCGGGACTATGCTAACTAGTGATGTGTCGGTCGCGAAAGAAACGGCTCTTAGAGCCGGCTCTTTGAAGTGAACGACGGGAGCCGGCTCACATGTGTTGACTGATTGGAAGCCCCGCCTCCGCATTCCCCGCATTTATATCCATATATATATATATATATATATATAAACAAAAAGTATGTCCATCCTTTGTGTTTGTAATAATTTAAAGATCTGAAAAACTAAAATAGCACAAACATTTTACAATACAAAACATCACAAACGATTTGACATTTTATATATATATACATATATATATATGTATATATATATGTATAGTTTAAGAGGGCGGGGCTTCACAGAGGTCATAAACACACTTTTCTCAAACCGCGCAGATAATTACAGACAGAAGAAACCGGATCAGCTCTTCAAAACTGCAGCACTTACAGTAGTGTTTCTAAATGTAGGACTGTGGCTCAGTGGTAGCGCATGCGCCCGCGGACTGGAAGTTCGCAGGTTTGATTCCCACTGAGTTCACGTCTAGGGTCCTTGGAGAAGACACCTAAACCCCCGTTTCTTCCACCATAGGTGCTGTCGTGACAGCCTGCTGCGGTGTAGAAGTGTAGCACACAAATTTTCCCGGTTACGGATCAATAGAGTGAGTAAAAATAAAATAAATACCGATCCTGGTGCTATTTTGTGTTTCCTTATTTTAATTTATATTTATGTTGTATTTTGATTTAAATGTTCATTTTAAATTTGTTTAAAAAGCTGAAAAATTCAAATTGTTCAAAAATGAATTGTAAATACTAATTTTTTTTTTTTTTTTACATTTTATTATAAATTTTTATATTTTTTATAGTAACTAATGTCAGGTTTACATAAAAACAAAAGCAGGACTTAATTTGCGCATAGTTTAAAATAAATCAATTTTTTTAAAAAAAGAAACAATGTGAAGAGCCGTTCACGAGCCGAAAGAGTCGGCTCTTTTTAGTGAGCCGAACCGAAAGAGCCGGCTCTCTAAAAAGAGCCGTAATTCCCATCACTAATGCTAACACTCTGAGTAGCTGTTCAACTAAGTGTCTGAAGTAAAATCCAAACAGTGTGATGTCGGATGGGGGTGAAGAAGATATGAAGAAGATGTGGTAAATGGAGTGGGAATCGGGGCTTACGGGCCGGGGTCTGTATAGTGTTCAGAGGATGGTAGGGGAGGGTGCTGTTTCAACGATAGAAGGGGAGGAGGGCACAGGTGGTGATTAGTCGGTTGCGGATGGGGCACACAGGGTTTAATGATTCTCTTAGGGTGGTACGAAGGCACCTGGATGAGAAGTGTGGGCGGTGTGTGGAGAGGTGGAGACGGGTGAACATGTATTGTTGAGGTGTGGTGCGTATGAGGGGGAGTGGGCGTGGCTCTAATCTGTAGAAGTGCTTTTTTGGTACAAATCACCCTGTTCCTCACAAAGTCTCACTTCTGTCCCTAGTCTAGCTTCGACTCCTCTTCCTCAAAACTTTATTCCATGGTTAATCAGTTTTATTCCTCAGTAGTTACCACGGCAACACACACCTCCATGGGAACCAGCACAGTTCTCCGCCTTTCATCAGGTATCTTAAGATCCCGTCAAACAGCCCAGTCAGAAACTCTACTGCCATGTCAACCAAACACTTCCATACAGGAACATCATCAGGACCGAGAGCCTCTCCACTCTTCATCCTCTTCAATGCCCTCTGAATTGGTTCATTACAGATCGTAATGAGGTTACCAATAGTAACCCGTTCTATACTTGGTTCTTTTTTATTTTGATCATCACGTTCCTGGCACCCATGGTCCTCGCCCGGAAAAGGGTGGAATGCCCCCTGCGGGTCAGGGACAGGGTCCTGCCCCAAGTGGAGGAGTTTAAGTATCTTGGGGTCTTGTTCACGAGTGGGGAAAGATGGAGCGGGAGATCGACAGACGGATCCGTGCGGCATCAGCAATAATTAGGCGGCTGCATTGGTCCGTCATGGTAAAGACAGAGCTGAGCCAAAAAGCAAAGCTCTCGTTTTACAAGTCGATCTACGTTCCTACCCTCACCATGGTAACCAGCTGTGGGTGGTGACCGAAAGAATGAGATCGCGGGTACAAGCGACTGAAATGAGCTTCCTCCGTAGGGTGGCTGGGCTCTCACTCAGAGATCGGGTGAGGAGCTCTGCCATCTGGGAGGAGCTCGGTGTCGAGCCGCTCCTCCTCCAGCTCGAGGTCAGGATGCCCTCTGAGCGCCTCGCGGGCGAGGTGTTTCGGGCATGTCTCACCGGGAGGAGACCAAGAGGCAGACCCCGGACCCGCTGGAGAGACTATGTCTCACAGCTGGCCGGGGAACGACTTGGGATCCTTCCGGGTGAGCTGGAGGATGCAGCTGGGGAGAGAGAGGCCTGGGCTGCCCGTTTGAGGCTGTTGCCCCCGCGACCCGACCCCGGAGCAAGCGGAAGATGACGGAACGGAACATTCTTGGCACCCGTCTTATCCTGTCTATAATCAGCGTAACCTGCGGCAAGTCCTGAACATCTTACCAACCTGTACAGATCCATCTCTCCCTCCTTGATGACCATGCTAGCCTCCTAGTCATCATAGGACATTTGTTTGGTCTTTACCATCTCTACGTTTTCCCTGTACGCCTGTCTACTCTCCTCACTTCTCTCAGGGTCCCACTTCTTCAAAGCTAGCCTCTTCCTCTGGACACGCCTCTCATTTAAACCTGCTGTCCTTCCAGATGTTTCTAAAATCTGTAGGACTGCTGTACGACACAACGGAAATGTGTACAACTTGAAAAATGTCCTTTAAAACCTGAAACAATAACCATCTAAAACTTGAACAGATGTTTTCAACCTGCAGAGTGTGTGTTCGAATCAGAGTGAGAAATCAATGATGATGCAGTTTGGGTTTTCTTTTTTTGGTCCTACAGAAACATTTTGTGTTTGTGAGGACGGAGCTGCAGCAGATCACTGCAATGCAACAAAACTCACACACACTCATTTATTATACACACACACACACACACACACACACACAAACTCTCTCTCTCACACACACACACCTTCAACTCATATAAACCTTTACTGTAGATAAAAATGAGTAAATTACTTTTTAAAATGACAACATGAGACAGTCTCTTCATAGACACAAACCAAGACACACACACACAGACACACACACACACGCACACAGAAGTAAAAACACAAAAACAAACATGGGGTGTAACTGAAAAAAAAGTCATAGTTTTGCACATCCTTCATTTTTCAGCTCCTAGTTTGGTTTTCAGTACATCATCAGTCATCTTCTATCCCTTTCAGGGTTCTGATATTTCCTCACTAGATGGCAACAACAAGATACAACAACACTGCTCCCATTAAAATGTGTGTGTCTCCGTGATGTGAACGCTGTCAAAATAAACAGTGTGTACATATATGGAAAGCCATCGGGGCCAATACACACACATAAACAAGTGTGTTAGATGTTAAAACAAACAAAATGTTACAACAAGCGCTTAGATTTCAAACCTAGCGCCGCTAGATTTGAAATTTAACACTCTTGATGTAACATTTAGCGCTTGTTTAAAATCTAGCGTCATTCTATCGGTCTAATCTAGAGGTTACCAAAGCATGCCATCCATCTGATCCTGTTCCGGCCCCCCTGGTCAAATGTTAGAACTCAATGCGGCCCACGAATAAAATGTTTACCCACCCCTGCGTTAGAGACTAGCGTTCGTTTTTATAACTTTTTGAAATCTAATGCGCTTGTTTTAGTGTGATATGTCGCCCTGAGGGCTTTCCATACGCAATGGTGGGTTTAACTCATTCATGTACAGCCCTGAACCGAACTGAACGTCCTGTACCAAAAAAAACCAGCCTGTATTTCAATACAAATACATATACAGTATGAACACACACACACACACACATCGAGATACACACAAACCAGGGCTGTGAGTTATTGATAAACTATCAAATGACAGTTTTTCTTTTAGACGTCCTACGATCGATTCAACATTCAATATCATTTTTTTCCTAAATTCTAAATAAAGCTTTTGAACTTTTTTAACTTTGCAGAACGTTTTATTTATTTTTCAGACGACGTTTAACTTTTTAACCTTTTGAAACCAAATGGAAACATTTTAGTTTTAAATTGTTTATAGTTCAGTGAGAGGCCCCGCCTCCTGAACCTGAGCCTATCAGAGAGAAACGTCGTAAACCGGGAGGAACGGAGCGAAAAATAATAGTAGGTGTAAATATCCTGATATCGATATATTATCCAGTTCTTAAACACACACACACACACACACACACACACACACACACACACACAGCTGAACTGGTGTAATTATCACGGTGAGGTAGCACACACTGTGAATGCTGCAGACTCTGTGTGTCCCAGATGTTTCTGCAACACACTGCAGCCTCAAACACACACACTTCTGCATGTAAATCAGTCTGAAACACGATACGGCACAAACACACACTCCTGCATGCAGCCACATCAGCTCAGGTGGTCCTACGGTACAACCACAAGAACACCACAAAGCTCCCTGTGATCATTTGACCTGGAACTCTTTGATTAGTTCTCCTGCGTTCTCGTGAAAGACCTCCATCGAAACCTGCGAAAAGAAAAGGTTCCGTCGTGGACTTTTAGATTAAAGACTTTAGGTTTTTATCGGATCATCAGGATGACTCTCTGTCTGACACCTGAACGCATCATATCTGCCTTACAGGATAAAGGTGACCTCACACACTGCGCCGTCTCTGCAGCACTAACCCGGTGGCAGCATCGTCCATCCTCTGGTCGTCACGCTGCGACGCAAACCCCCCCGCGTCCTGTTCGCTGTGAGCGTGTCTGATTCCTCCTGATCTGCGTGCTACTGCTGGGGGGATTGTGAGGCACAGAGACCCCCCCCCATCAAATACACACACTCCTCCCCTTCTCTCTCCCGTCGCGCTCTCTCTCCTCCTCACCACTCGACGCCCCCCGCCCCTTCTGTTAAACAACAGAAAGCCCCGTTTCACATGGAAACGATCCCCTGAACTTCAACCCAGTAAAACCTTGATTCTAAAAGAATTCTGTGAAAAAATTCAATCTGAAAGCAAAAAAAAAAAAAAACAAAACAAAAACATTTAAATTACAAACTAAGAAACTTCTGAATGATTTAAGACCAAAAAAAAAAAGAAAAAAATAACCTAATAAAAAACAAGTAAACTTGATCTCCAGCTCCCACTGGATCAATTTGCTGCCGAGTGTGAAGCGGCCGGGATGGGAATTAGCGCCTCCAAATCCGAGACCATGGTCCTCACCCGGAAAAGGGTGGAATGCCTGCTACAGGTCAGAGACAGGGTCCTGCCCCAAGTGGAGGAGTTTAAGTATCTCAGGGTCTTGTTTACAGTGGAGGAAGGATGGAGCGGGAGATCGACAGGTGGATCGGTGCGGCGTCAGCAATAACTAGGATGCTGCATCGGTCCGTCGTGGTAAAGAGAGAGCTGAGCCGAAAAGCAAAGCTCTCAATTTACAAGTCGATCTACGTTCCTACCCTCACCATGGTAACCAGGATCTACGTTCCTACCCTCACCATGGTAACCAGGATCTACGTTCCTTCCCTCACCATGGTAACCAGGATCTACGTTCCTACCCTCACCATGGTAACCAGGATCTACGTTCCTACCCTCACCATGGTAACCAGGATCTACGTTCCTACCCTCAACGTGGTAACCAGGATCTACATTCCTACCCTCACCATGGTAACCAGGATCTACATTCCTACACTCACCATGGTAACCAAGATCTACGTTCCTACCCTCACCGTGGGAACCAGAATCTACATTGCTACCCTCACCATGGTAACCAGGATCTACGTTCCTACCATCACCATGGTAACCAGCAGTGGGTGATGACCGAAAGAATGAGATCGCGGATACAAGCGGCCGAAATAAGCTTCCTCCGCAGGGTGGCTGGGCTTTCACTCAGAAATCGGGTGAGGAGATCTGCCATCCGGGAGCAGCTTGGTGTCGAGCCACTAGACACGTTAATGTACATTACGAGAGAAACCAGACAGGGTGGTTCGGGCATCTGATGGGGAATGGAAGCTGCTGTGCCTCACGATGCGGTTTGTTCAGGACGTAAAAAATCCAGACATATTTGGATGTTTGGTCATCAGTTTTCTACTGATTGGCTTTGAGAGTTTGTTGATTTATTCTAAAACCAATCAGATTCAGGCAATACTCGTCAAGCTGCTGGTCCTGCTCGTTGGAAGGATATGAATGTTCATTACTCAGACACTTTGGGATGTGACTCGTAGTCTGGAGGCCAGTATGCTGTTTACAAACTACAAAGTATGTCAAACGAATACAAACATGGAGAAGGTGGACACTCGTGTTGGAGGGAATCGATTTGATTGATCCCTAAATGGCTGGTTGTCATGGAGACCGCTGACGCAGACTGAAGGTTGTCAAAAGAATTCAGCGGCTAACCCAAAATAAAGTTCATTGCGTTGCCATGACTTCCTCTCTTATTTTCAGGGACGATGAACGCCAGAGCTTGGTATCCCTCCCTCCAAGGCGCCACTACCCTGAATAAGCTGGAGAGGAAAGTGAATGCTTTGTAACACTTCCAGAGCCATCCTCTAACGCAGGGTGTCAAACTCTGGTCCTCGAGGGCTGGTGTCCTGAAGGTTTTCTACGTGTTTCCGGTTCAATTCAGCTGAAAAAAAATCAACAGCCAATAAAATTTGGCACGATGACTCGTTAACCTGGATCAGGTGTGTAGATGTAAGAACACATGGAGAACCTTCAGGACACCGGCCCTCGAGGACCAGACTTTGATGCCTGTGCTCTAACGGAACAGTTTGAGCTCTTGCATCCGAATCCGTACCCCAGCGGATTTGGGTACAATTGTCCATTGGTATTTTGTGACCTGGTACTCAATATACCAATCCCAAAATTTTGCCAATGTTTTAGCAAGTAGACAATAAACACTTGCAAGTACAGCGACGTGGGTCTGAGGTTTTCCTGAGGAGTAGTGAGTAAAGTGATTTTGCTTCAGTCAGTGTGACCTTTTTTTAAACCACTTTCCTTCATAAAGTGGAACAGAATCCAGTCTGTGTTATGTCCTAGTTTCTACTCCGACTCCATCAGGATAGCTTGGATTTAATTAACATCCACACTTTAAACACATCAGACTCATTTTTCTCTAAACGTCGTCCAATCAAATGTTTAGAAATAACCTTTAACTACTTTTAACAAGCTGTCATTAAAAGTATGGTTGGTTTAATTAATAAAAACATGTCACCTGTGTTTTAGTGGATTATTTCTTCCAAGTGCGGATGAAGATATGATGTGATGAAACGTGTGTGAACAGCTGTATGTTGAGCATTCGATGATGCCATAAAAATATAATCAGAAATTCTTCAACACATAAAAATAGAAGTAGTCTTTGGCAGATAAACGCTTTTCTTCATCAGTGCTTGCAGAAAAGAATCTCTTCTCTTTATTGTC